>OY728161.1:1774941555-1784941555 GCA_963277665.1 Viscum album
AAATCATGTTTTCAGTCTAGAGAAGATAAACCATACATGAACACTGACAAAACCTTGATTCCTATATTTATTATTTTTTTTATTTTTATTGACAATCTATCTCATTATAATTATTTTTTACAGTTCTTAATCGATATTTCAGTACTCCAGATTAAATTATTGGTAAACAGTTAATTATATAATTTACTTATGTTTAGTGCTACATTAATCTGTGTTATATTCCACATTCTATAATTCTTTTTTATATCACAAAAAGGGGGATAAATTTGGATAAACACAACATTTTTATATTTATTTTAAATTTATTTTATTGGGGGAGAAATTATTAAAAAGTTGATAAATGAAAGGGAGAAATTAATATTGTATTTATCTTTTCAAAATTAAATACTATTTGCAATTATTTTTGTAAATTAGTTTCAGTAGTTATATTATGGGTTTTCTGATCATCAAAAAGGGGGAGATTGTTGAGCAAGTGTTGTTTTCAATATTACACAATATTTTTATTTAAAGGGGAGTGATTATTGAAATTAATACTCTATCTCTTTATGATAATTTTTATTCTCACAAATATCCTTAATTATTTTCTAATGATTTTATTTGATAATAATTTTGCAGGAATTTGTTATTTTATTTTACTCTTGAAATAACGAGAATTTATTACTAATGTATTGGTATTTAGCGTGTTCTGGAAACACTGTTCATACCCTACATATTTGGGATCTACTTTAGCATATTATGGAAAACATTGTTCTTACCCTATGTGGAGAAATGCAGTGTAAAGATGAAAAGCATGTATAATTTTTGAGGTAAGAGAAAAGTATGTTTAATCAACCATACGTTATTAGAAATGAATGGAATAAGAACCCTACGTTAGGAAGGAACCCTACATTTGGGATATCAGAAAAGTATGGAAGGAGAACCGTGCGTAAGTATTAAATGTTACGTTTGTTTCTCAAAAGTATGGTTCATCAACCTTACTTTTGTGAACAACCATACATTCTTGGAAAAGTATGGATCAAGTAAAAGTATAGATATTTTATTATTCGTTTGAAAGTTGAAGAGAACAGTATGGATGAAAAACCCTACGTTTGTAATCAACCATACGTTGTCAAACCTACGTTTGAAGGCCACGTCATCAACCGTACGTTTTGTGTCAGAGAATTTAAAAAACGATATTTTTATGCAACAGTCAGCAAACTGATTATTAGGCGGATTTCAATCCAATTTTAAAGATTATTTTAATGTAAAAACTTGATCGATTCAAAGTTTTTTTATCAATGATTTAAAGATAGAATTAAAAGGAGTTTTCTATGATGAGTCATCAAGGAAGTTATGACTACTCTGTACATTCCCATGTTTGAATTTCGTGAGTCAAAAGTTGACTTTTATGGATCTAAATTTGCAGGGGATGTTCTCATCGTTATTATATATTTATGTTTTCACTAAAACAGATAGTGATGATTAATATATCATTCAAAAAGGGTGGAAAAAGAAAAAATAGAGACAACTTGAAAAGTACAGATCTGCTGATTCAAGAGGAGTTTCCAAGATCTGTTTATTGAAGATGAAGGAACATGATAGAAGATTCACTTATTCTACGTCGAAGATATACAGTGGATCTGCTACTGCTAAAATCGTGAATTATATTTCAATATCTACTGCAACAGGATCGACTTAGAACAAATCTTATGTGAAGATCATTATTTTTGAAGGTGACAATCTATCTACTTTCAATTGAATGTCTTTGCAATTGTGAAAAATCATCTGGAAAAGTATTTGTAGAATACAAAAATCTTTATTTTCTACTCTTGAGTGACCAGCTTCTCATTCTAAGCTGTGTAGGTTCTGTGAGTGAACCAGAAGGCTTTGTTTTTCCTTAATTTGTAAAGGTGTCAACTGCCTGTACTCAGTTAACTACTAAAAAAACGACCATTAGCGACCTCTATTGGCGGTCGCTATAGGGCTCTAGAGGCCGCCCAGCGCCCGCCATTGGCGGTCGCTTTAGCCTCGTCGCTATAGGCTTATAGCGACCGCCAATGGCGGTCTCTATAGTTAATTTTTTATTTTTTTTAAAAATGTCCACTGAAATTAATAAATAAATAAATTGTATATATATATTAAAAAAAATATTCACATATATACTATTAAATACAATATTTTAAATATATATATATATATATAATATTTTAAATGTTTTAATATATATAATATTTAATATATGTATAATATCGAATCATTGTTCTATAATAATTTAAAACCCCCGATTTAAGAAATGCTATCATTTCAGGTTTTTCGGAGCAAGTTTGTTCTGAATTCGACCGCCGCACGCCGTTTTGGTGTTTTATGGCTCCGGAAATGCGTTTCCGGCCGCCACGGTCAAACGGCACCTCCGATTGACATTCCATTTCTCCAACCATTTCACAATTCACGCAACGGATGTTTTCGTGCAGTTTCGTTGAATTCAGAGGTCGTTCGGGTGGTTTTGACCCCCCAACGTGCCATTTCAGCGCGCACCGAGCTGCTGAAAATGATGCATTCGGTCGTGCCGCGCGCACCGCATATCCGATGAACGTGTCACGCGCACCTCACGTCCGATGAACGTGCCGCCTCCTCCTGCATCGCAGGAATAATATTCCTATCATTCTCGTGCAGTTTCAGGTTTTTCGGAGCACGTTTGCTCCGAATTCGACAGTCGCACGCCGTTTTGGTGTTTTATGACTCCAGAAACGCGTTTCCGGCCACCGCAGTCAAACGGCACATCCTATTGACGTGCCGTCTATCCGAACATTTCAAAATTCACTCAACGGATGTTGTCGTGCGGTTTCGTGGCATTCAGAGGTCGTTCGGGTGGTTTTGACCCCCCAACGCGCCATTTCAGCGCGCGCCGAGCTGCTGAAAACGACGCATTCAGTCGTGCCATGCGCACCGCACGTCCGATGGACGTACCGCCTCCTCCTGCATCTCAGGAATAATATTCATATCATTCTCGTGCAGTTTCAGGTCGTTCGGAGAACATTTTCTCTGAATTCGACCGTCACACGACGTTTTGGTGTTTTATGACTCCGGAAATGCGTTTCCGGCCGCCGTGGTCAAACGACATCTCCGATTGACGTTACTTCTATCCAACCATTTTACAATTCACGCAACGTATGTTTCGTGCGATTTTGTGGAATTCAGAGGTCGTTCAGGTGGTTTTGACCCCCCAACACGCCATTTCAGCGCGCGCTGAGCTGCTGAAAACGACGCATGCGGTCGTGCCGCGCGCACTTCACGTCCGATGGACGTGCCTCCTCCTCCTGCATCTCAGGAATAATATTCCTATCGTTCTCGTGTGGTTTCAGGTATTTTGGAGCACGTTTTCTCTGAATTGGACCGCCGCACGCCGTTTTGGTGTTTTATGGCTCCGGAAACGCGTTTCTGGCTGCCACGGTCAAAAGGCACCTCCAATTGATGTACCGTCTACCCTTCCATTTCAAAATTCCCGCAACAGATGTTGTCGTGCGTTTTTGTGGCATTCGGAGGTCGTTCGGGTGGTTTTGACCCCCCAACGCGCCATTTCAGCGCGCACCGAGCTGCTGAAAATGACGCATTCGGTCGTGCCGCACGCACCGCAGGTCCGATGGATGTGCCGCCTCCTCTTGCATCTCAGGAATAATATTTCTATCGTTCTCGTGTAGTTTCAGGTCGTTCGGAGCACGTTTTCTCTGAATTCGACCGCCGCACGCCGTTTTGGTGTTTTATGACTCCGGAAACGCGTTTCCGGCCGCCGCGGTCAAACGAAACCTCCGATTGATGTGCCGTCTGCCCGACCATTTCAAAATTAATGCAACGGATGTTGTCGTGCGGTTTCATGGCATTCAGAGGTCATTCGGGTGGTTTTGACCCCCCAACGCGCCATTTCAGCGCGCGCGGAGCTGCTGAAAACGCCGCATTCGGTCGTGTCACGCGCACCTCATGTACGATGGATGTGTCGCCTCCTCCTGCATCTTAGGAATAATATTTCTATCGTTCTCGTGCGGTTTCAGGTCGTTCGGAGCACGTTTGCTCCGAATTCGACCGCCGCACACCGTTTTGGTGTTTTATGGCTCCAGAAACGTGTTTATGGCCGCCGCGGTCAAATGGCATCTCCGATTGACGTTCTGTTTCTCTTACCATTTCACAATTCACGCAACGGATGTTTTCATGCAGTTTCGTGGCATTCGGAGGTCGTTCGGGTGGTTTTGACCCCCCAACGTGCCATTTCAGCGCGCGCCGAGCTGCTGAAAACGACGCATTGGGTCGTACCGCGCGCATCACACGTCCGATCAGGAATAATATTCCTATCATTCTCGTGTGGTTTCAGGTTTTTCGGAGCACGTTTTCTCCGAATTCGAACGCCGCATGCCGTTTTGGTGTTTTATGACTCCAGAAACGCGTTTCCGGCCGCCGTGGTCAAACGGCACTTCCGATTGACGTTCCGTCTATCTGACCATTTCACAACTCACGCAACGGATGATGTCGTTAGGTTTCGTGGCATTTGGAGGTCGTTCGGGTGGCTTTGACCCCCCAACGCGCCATTTCAGCGCGCGCCGAGCTGCTGAAAACGACGCATTCGGTCATGCCGCGCGCACCGCATGTCCGATGGACGTGCCGCCTCCCCCGGAATCTCAAGAATAATATTACTATCGTTCTCATGCGGTTTCAGGTCGTTCGGAGCACGTTTTCTCCGAATTCAACCGCCGCACACCGTTTTGGTGTTGTGTGACTCCGGAAACGCGTTTCCGGCCTCCGCTGCCAAACGACACCTCCGATTGACATGCCGTCTGTCTGAACATTTCACAATTCACGCAACAGATGTTGTCGTGCGGTTTCGTGGCATTCAGAGGTCGTTCGGGTGGTTTTGACCCCCCAACGCGCCATTTCTGCGCGTGCTGAGCTGTTGAAAACGACGCATTCGGTCGTGCCGCGCGCACCGCACGTCCGATGGACGTGCCACCTACTCTTGCATCTCAGGAATAATATTCCTATCATTATCGTGTGGTTTCAGGTTTTTCGGAGCACATTTTCTCTAAATTGGACCACCGCACGCCGTTTTGGTGTTTTATGGCTCCGGAAACGCGTTTCCGGCCGCCGCAGTCAAACAACACCTTCGATTGACGTGCCGTCTGCCCTTCCATTTCACAATTCACACAACGGATGTTTTCGTGCGGTTTCGTGGCATTCAGAGGTCGTTCATGTGGTTTTGACCCCCCAACGCGACATTTCAGCGCGCGCCGAGCTGCTGAAAACGACGCATTCTGTCGTGCCGTGCGCACCGCACGTCCGATGGACGTGCCACCTCCTCCTACATCTCAAGAATAATATTCCTATCGTTCTCGTGCGGTTTCAGGTCGTTCAGAGCACGTTTGCTCCGAATTCGACCGCCGCACGCCGTTTTGGTGTTTTATGACTCCGGAAATGCGTTTCTGGCCGCCGCAGTCAAACGGAACCTCTGATTGACATGCCGTCTGCCCGACCATTTCAAAATTCACACAACGGATGTTTTCGTGTGGTTTCGTGGCATTCGGAAGTCGTTCGGGTGGTTTTGACCCCGAGCTGCTGAAAACGACGCATTCGGTCGTGCCGTGCGCACCGCACGTCCGATGGACGTGCCGCCTCCTCTTGCATTTCAGGAATAATATTTCTATCGTTCTCGTGCAGTTTCAAGTCGTTCGAAGCATGTTTGCTCCGAATTCGTCCGCCGCACGCCGTTTTGGTGTTTTATGACTCCAGAAACGCGTTTTCGGCCTCCGCGGTCAAACGACACCTGCGATTGACGTGCCGTCTACCCGAAAATTTCACAATTCACGCAACAGATGTTGTCGTACGGTTTTGTGACATTTGGAGGTCGTTCGGGTGGTTTTGACCCCCCAACGCGCCATTTCAGCGCGCGCCGAACTACTGAAAACGACGCATTCGGTCGTGCCGTGCGCACTGAACGTCCGATGAATGTGCCGCCTCCTCCTGCATCTCAGGAATAAAATTCCAATCCTTCTCGTGCGGTTTCAGGTTTTTTCGGAGCACGTTTACTCCGAATTCGACCACCGCACGCCATTTTGGTGTTTTATGACTCCAGAAACACTTTTCCGGCCGCCGCGGTCAAACGGAACCTCCGATTGACGTGTCGTCTATCCGACCATTTCACAATTCACACAACGGATGTTTTCGTGCAGTTTCATGGCATTTGGAGGTCGTTCGGGTGGTTTTGATCCCCCAACGCGCCATTTCTGTGCGCACCGAGCTACTGAAAAAGACCACCGAGCTACTGAAAAAGACGTATTCGGTCGTGCCACGCGCACCGCACGTCTGATGGATGTTACGCCTCCTCCTGCGTCTCAGGAATAATATTCCTATCGTTCTTGTGTGGTTTCAGGTCATTCGGAGCACGTTTTCTCTGAATTCAACCGCCGCATGCCGTTTTGGTGTTTTATGACTCCGGAAACACGTTTTCGGCCGCTGCGGTCAAACGACACCTCCGATTGATGTTCCGTCTATCTGACCATTTCACAATTCACGCAACGGATGTTGTCGTGCGGTTTCGTGGCATTCAGATGTCGTTCGGGTGGTTTTGACCCCCCAACGCGCCATTTCAGCGCGCGCTGAGCTGCTGAAAACGACACATTCGGTAGTGCTGCGCGCACCGCACGTCCGATGGACGTGCCACCTCCTCTTGTATCTCGGGAATAATATTCCTATCGTTCTCGTGCGGTTTCAAGTTTTTCGGAGCACGTTTGCTCTGAATTGGACCACCGTACGCCGTTTTGGTGTTTTATGGCTCCGGAAACGCGTTTCCGGCCACTGCGGTCAAACAGAACATCCGATTGACGTACCGTCTACCCGTCTATTTCACAATTCACGCAAAGGATGTTGTCGTGCGGTTTTGTGGCATTTGGAGGTCGTTCATGTGGTTTTGACCCCCCAACGCGCCATTTCAGCGCTCGCCGAGCTACTGAAAACGAAGCATTCGGTCATGCCGCACGCATCGCACGTCCGATGGATGTGCCGCCTCCTCTTGCATCTCAGGAATAATATTCCTATCATTATCGACGGTTTCAGGTCGTTCGGAGCACGTTTGCTCCGAATTCGACCGCCGCACGCCGTTTTGGTGTTTTTTGACTCCAGAAACGCCTTTCTAACCGCTGCGGTCAAATGGAACCTCTCATTGACGTGCCGTCTGCCCGAACATTTCAAAATTCATGCAACGGATGTTGTCGTGCAGTTTCGTGGCATTCAGAGGTCGTTCGGGTGGTTTTGACCTCCCAACGCGCCATTTCAGCGCGCGCCGAGCTGCTGAAAACGACGCATTTGGTCGTGTCGCGTGCACCGCATGTCCGATGGACATGCTGCCTCCTCATACATCTCAGGAATAATATTCCTATCGTTCTTGTGCGGTTTCAGGCCGTTCGGAGCACGTTTGCTCCGAATTCGACCGCCGCACGCCGTTTTGGTGTTTTTTAGCTCCAGAAACGCGTTTCCGTCCGCCGCGGTCAAACGGAACCTCCGATTGACATGCCGTTTCCCCAACCATTTCACAATTCACTCAATGGATGTTTTCGTGCGGTTTCATGACATTCGGAGGTCGTTCGGGTGGTTTTGACCCCCCAACGCACCATTTCAGCGCGCGCCGAGCTGCTGAACATGACGCATTCGGTCGTGCCGTGCGCACCGCACGTCCGATGAACGTGCCTCCTCCTCCTGCATCTCAGGAATAATATTACTATCATTCTCGTGATATTTCAGGTTTTTCGGAGCACCTTTGCTCCGAATTCGACCGCCGCACACCGTTTTGGTGTTTTATGACTCTGGAAATGGGTTTCCGGCCGCCGCGGTCAAAAGGCACCTCCAATTGACGTGACGTCTATCCGACCATTTCACAATTCACGCAACGGATGTTGTCATGCGGTTTCGTGGCATTTAGAGGTCGTTCAGGTTGTTTTGACCCCCCAACATGCCATTTCAGCGCGCGCTGAGCTGCTGAAAACGACACATTCGGTCGTGCTGCGCGCACCGCACGTCCGATGGATGTGTCGCATCCTCCTACATCTCAGGAATAATATTACTATCGTTCTCGTGCGGTTTCAAGTCGTTCGGATCACGTTTGCTCCGAATTCGACCGCAGCACGCCGTTTTGGTGTTTTATGACTCCGGAAACGCGTTTCCGGCCACCGCGGTCAAACAACACCTCCGATTGATGTGCCGTTTGTCCGACCATTTCATAATTCACGCAACGGATGTTGTCGTGCAGTTTAGTGGCATTCAGAGGTCGTTCGTGTGGTGCCGGGGGGCTGTACGTGGGTGCGGGGGGCTGTACGGGGGTGCGGGGGGGGGGGGGGGGGGGGGGGGCTGTACGGGGGTGCGGGGGGGCTGTCCGGGGGTGCGGGGGGCTGTACGGGGGTGCCTGGGGGCTCTACGGGGGTGCGGGGGGCTGTACGGGGGTGCGGGGGGGGGGGGGGGGGGGGGTTGTACGGGGGTGCGGGGGGTTGTACGACGGTGCGGGGGGGGGGGGGGGGGGCTGTCCGGGGGTGTGAGGGGCTGTACGGGGTGCCGGTGGGGCTGTATGGGGGTGCGGGGGGCTGTACGGGGGTGCGGGGGGGGGGGGGGGCTGTAAGGGGGTGCAGGGGGGGTGTACGGGGGTGAGGGGGGGCTGTACGAGGGTGCAGGGGGGCTGTACGGGGGTGCAGGGGGCTGTACGGGGGTGCGGGGGGGGGGGGGGGGGGGCTGTCCGCGGGTGCGGGGGGCTGTACGGGGGTGCCGGGGGGGGGGGGGGGGGCTGTACGAGGGTGCGGGGGGCTGTACGGGGGTGGGGGTGGGGGGGGGGGGGGGGGCTGTACCAGGGTGCGTGGGGCTCTACGGGGGTGCGGGGGGGGGGGGGGGGGGGGGGGGGGGCTATCCGGGGGTGCGGGGGGCTGTACGGGGGTGCGGGGGGCTGTACGGGGGTGCAGGGGGGGGGGGGGGGCTGTACGGGGGTGCGGGGGGTTGTCCGGGGGTGCGGGGGACTGTACGGGGGGGGGGGGTACGAGGGTGCGGGGGGGCTGTCCGGGGGTGCGGGGGGCCTGTACGGGGGTGTCGGGGGGGGGGGGGGGCTGTACAGGGGTGCGGGGGGCTGTACGGGGGTGCGGGGGGCTGTACGGGGGGGGGGGGGGGTGGGCTGTACGGGGGTGCAGGGGGGGGGGGGGGGGGGCTATCCGGGGGTGCGAGGGGCTGTACGGGGGTGTCGTGGGGCTGTCCGGGGCTGCGGGGGCTGTACGGGGGTGCCGGGGGGCTGTACGGGGCTGCGAGGGGCTGTACGGGGGTGTGGGGGGGGGGGGGCTGTACGGGGGTGCGGGGGGCTGTACGGGGGTGTGGGGGGGGGGGGGGGTGGGGGCTATAGGGGGGGGGGGCGGGGGATTGTACGGTTGTGCAGGGAGCTGTTTGGGGGTGTGGGGGGTTGTACGGGGGTGCGGGGGGTTAGAGTTTTTAAATGCACGCCTTAGATAATATTAGCTATCATGTAATAAACAAGAAAAGAAATAAATTATAACTACACAACCTTCTAATTTAAATTAAATGAATAAATTCAGTACATCAATGTCAACCCCACCAGTAAAAACAAAAAACATATCTCGGAATATATGATGCTTCACACGTTGTCATCAATGCTACCTACCTTCTTCTGGTGGGCCAGGGGCCTACAACAAATAAACATTATAAATATTTTAATAACAAAAATAATTTAATTTAAATAAATAAATACAGTATATACCTACGTCGTATGATCCCCTGCACCATCAGCTCGACGTACATATTCCCATAGTGCTCTAACCTCAGCTGTCAATTGCGCATTTTCCTCCTCGGAAGCGCGCAGCCGTGCCTCAAAATCTGACATCTACTGTGTCATATGAGCAACACCAGGACGACAACCGCAGCGCGTGACACTACAAAACGAGTAATCCTACTCCATAGGTCAAACTATAGCCATGCCCGTCCCGACCGATAATGCGATGAAAGATCTCATCCCGTCGCATTGGAAGCTGTCGCTGGTCCATCTGTAAGATGTTCTAACTCAGCTTCAATTGAGCCTGTGAAATATTAAATATATATAAATATATATGTTAATATATAGATTTATGTAATTATTGGTAAGTACAGACACTTACTATCAATGCTGCAACCTCTGGATCATTGCGATCACGAGTCCTCATCCACACTGACATTTTATCAGTTGCTGTACCTTGCTCTCGCAACTGTATATTAAAGAATATAAACAAAAAATCATATTAATTAATAAATTAAAAAATGAATAATATATACCTCTTGTTGGATCTGAGACACGTGACGAGTCCGAGCCTGTGAGGTGGTCCCTGCAATGCTCGATTCTCAGAATGGCGTGTTGACTCCTCCTACATTCAATTCATTCAAATTTCAAACAAATCACATATTCTTGAAAATATATATACACCAAAATAATTAATATACAAACCGAAACACCCTCAGTAGACCAATATGCAACCAAGTCACGCACTGAGCCGGGAGGACACCTCTCGGGACTTTTTCCAAAATGTCTAGGGCACCCACATTTGGTACCCAGTGGTCCCTCTTCACTTTGCCTTTATAATCTTTCCACATCTTACGGCATTTGCTCATACACACGGGCTGAAACTCTTCAGGGCATACTTTCAGATTTTTCTATAAAGAAAATAATCAAACATATTAGTATTCTTTATACATAGAAAATAAAGTAAAATGATTTTCTTACCTGAACCTCCCTCCATAGAAGATCTAATGTGTCCTGAGAGATAGAAGCCCAGTCATGCGTGGTCAATGGAAATCGATGTGGGTCACGTATGATATGACCCAGCTGATGAATAAATTTCGGGGCATTCGGTCCCACAGGATGAAAAACCTCATCAAATGAAACATCTATCGTCATGTCAGAATTCCGTGATAATATGCCACGACCAGGGCCTCTCCTGCGAGAGGAAGAAGAAGCCGAGTCTGATCCTGTTGAAAACAATTTTATATATAAATTGACAAATGTTATATATATATATATGTCAATTACATACAAAATATAGACAATGAAATTCAAACATACCTCAACCCTGAGACGTAGATGCCTCAGATGGATGATGTGGATCTTCTGCCTCTTCCCCTGACATGTCTACAGTCATAGAAAACATCAGTAATGAGTCCAAAGTGTTTAAAAGATAAATTGGATTGTTCTTAAAAAATAAAACTTGTACAACTGTTAATCAAACAAAAAATGGATTGAATAATTAGTTGTGAATGAATTTTAAAAAATCAGAAAGTTAAAAAAACAGATATTCAAATTATTTACAAAACTAGTCAATGCATAGCCAAATTTCAGATAGAACTAATAAAAATTCAAGCAGCACATGAATCAGATGAAGAATACCTCAAAGGGATGATACACCGACCATAACATCAATAAATCAAGAGTAAAAACAACCTAAATATTTATTATTGAATTAACTTACAAAAGTGAGGATTAAAACTTATAAAGATTTATAAAATTATTAGATAATTTATGATATCCTAGGACATTCTACTGAATAGAGGGAAAACAATTATACCTTTCATTAAGCATGAAAATCGACCGTTTCTCCTTCAACAGCCGCTCTGAACCAATAAATATCTTCTTCATGTTGAACTACGGTATGTTGATCAAGTTGTTGGTAAACAAACAGAACAGTCTCGGGTTCATCTTCTTCAAATAAAAACACCCCTCGCCGAGACATTTTGACAACAACTTGCCAACTTGGATCCGAAGGCAATGTAACGAAGAATACTTGTTCCGCTTTTGATGTCCAAATTAAAGGTTCATTCTCAACTCGTTCATTATTTCTGTATAACATATAGTTAAAATTTACCAATGAAAACTGATATTGATCGACTTTACATCCACACACTGGATCAACCCAATTACACTTTAACAATATGTACTTCAAACCGTGTGTGTATAAAACTTCAATGATGTCTATCAATTGACCATAGTAATAACCAGAATCAACAAAGGGACAACTGATGCCATTGTTTTGTGTTGCTCGTTTGTCGTCAACATCTTTAATGCGAAATCGAAAACCATTAGCATCAATAGCTTTATAACGACGAGCCGTTACAGATGGACCCTCAGCCAGTTGGATAAATACTTCAGGTAGCGTGGGGTCCCCTAACTCCCTCAGCTTATGAACCTACATAATTTATAAAAATCAATACTGATATATTCATAAAGAATTAGTATAATACTTCACTAATAAAGAAAATCAATTTATACATACATAATCCTTGAACCAATCATGAAATGATGCATAATGAGATTGTTGAATTTGCAACTCAGTCGCACGATGCATCTCTTCTTTTATCTCATTAATGTGTTTCCTGTAAATGATAACACGATGTTTAAAAGATCATCTTATGCAAACAAAACATGTAAAAGTTATACAAGCACATTGATAAGATACTTACTGCATTAATGGTGCAACTGATGGAGTATTGAACAAGATATATCGATGTGCTTGTATCCACTCGATGTTGTCCATATCAAATGTGGTTCCTTGTCCAACTAGACCATCATGAATCCGAGAGGGCTTATTTAAGTTTGTTTCAACATCCTTAAGATATTCTGCACAAAATGTAGTACACTCATCCATCAAATAACCATTGGCTATTGATGCCTCTGGACGAGCTCTGTTGCATACAAATCTTTTCAATGTACTAAAATACCGTTCAATAGGATACATCCACCTGAATTATACTGGACCAGCAGCCATTACTTCATCAGTTAGGTGCACTGTCAAGTGGACTATAACATCGAAAAATGAGGGGGGGGGGAAAGTTTCTCAAAGTGACAAAGCGTAAGTACAATTCGGTCCTGCAAACTCTTTAAAACACTCATTCGTTGATTTCTTAAAAAAAGCTGTCTAAAAAAATTACTCATCTCAATCAAGGGATGAACAACATTGGGGGATAAACAATCACAAATTGCGATTGGAATCAACTACTGAATTAATATGTGATTTTCATGACTTTTCAACCCTTGAAATGTCTTGCTCATCAGATTCACACACTTTGAAATATTAGAAGAATAAACATCAAGCACCTTGACCATCTTCAAAATGGAAAGAAATGTCTATTTCTCCTCTATAGTCATCGTATACTATGCAACAGGCATATATTCCTTGTTTCCCTCAGCTAACTGTAAATGAAACTGTTTCCTTAAACCCATTTCTTCCAAATCACGGTGTGCATTAACATGGTCCTTTGATTTTCCACTGACACCTAAAATGGTCCACAATATGTTTTCAAAAACATTTTTTTCAATTTGCATGACATCCAAATTATTACTCAACATGTTAGTTTTCCAATATATAAGACTATAAAAAATATTTTTCTTTTTCCAATTGTGACTGCGCTACCTACCCGCAACACGAATATTACGTACTGGAGGAGCCACCAAATCCTGAATTTCATATACCGTGCAGATGTTTTCTTCCTCAATCTGCGATAACATTTCGACACCTGTCATGATCTTTGGTGCTGGGCTGAACTCTCTAGAACTATCAAATGCCACTCTGTCCTTTCTAAATCTGTGCTGAGGAGGGAGAAAACACCTGTGACCCATGTATGCCCATTTTTTGGAATGTTTAAGCCATAAATATTTTTTACTTTTATTGAAATAAGGGCAAGAAAATTCCCCTTTCGTACTCTAGCCTGATAAATTTGCATAATCTGGGAAGTCATTGATTGTCCACAATAAAGCAGCATGCAGTTTGAACATTTCATTCGTTTCGTAGTCATAAGTCATCACACCATCGCCCCAAAATTCATTCAACTCATCAATCAATGGCTGAAGGTAAACGTCAATATTATCCCCCGGACTTTTAGGTCCATCAATATGAGTGGAAAGTAATATAAATTGTTGCTTCATACAAAGCCACGGAGGAAGATTATATGGAACCAACACCACGGGCCATGTGATATGAGTTGCACCAACGATAGACTTGAATGGATTGAGACCATCTGCTGCCAATCCCAATCGGACATTACGAACATCTTTAGAAAAGTTGGGATGTCTCTTATCAAAATCCTTCCATGCATGAGAGTCTGCCGGGTGGGTTAACATATCACTTTCATGAACTCTTTCTGCATGCCATCTCATTAAACTAGAAACTTTAGATGAAATAAAAAATCTTTTCACCCTCGGTTTAAGGGGAAAGTAACACATTTTCTTTACAGCAATCAGTTTCCCCTGTATCGCAATCTGACTTTGATGAGTATTATTTCCCCTGTTCTCTTTCCAACTGGAAGCACCAAAAACCGTACAAATATCCAAATGGGCAGTTTCTTTTATAAACAACATACATTTGTTTGCACATGCATCTATGGTCACATATGTAAAACCTAAGTTCTCTGTCAACTTACGAGCATAGTAATACGACTCAGGAATATTAGCGTTGACAGGAAGAACTTTTTTCAATAAACCAAAAGCATGTCGAATGATGTGTCTGACCAATTATTCAAAGTCTTCAAATGAAACAACTCCATGATAAACGAAAGTTTATTGTAAGAAGTACATCCAGGATATAATTCTGTTTTTGCATCATTAAGTGCTTCATAAAACCTCCTCGAATCACGATCTGCACCAGAGCAAAGATTTAACTCACCGGTCTCAATATTCTGGATGTCAATGCCTTCAGGATCAAACCCACGTACCATTTTAGTAAGCATTTCATGCATTGGATCAGTCATCCTTGCATCAACATCCATCTGAGCTGCATCTGTATTTTGACAACGAACATATTCTTCTCCATGACGAGTCCAACTCTTATAATTTTTCAAAATTCCATTAAAGAAAAGGTGTTCCCTCACAGTATCTCCTGTGAATTGATATCTGTTATCATATTTTCTACATGGACAACTAATATAGTCACTTTCAAATCCTCTCGTGAAGTCAATAAACTGCATAATGCCATTGAAATATTCTCTAGACGTTCGATTTGGAAGATCAATCCAACTCTTATCCATAATTATATCTGTATAACAAACATTTACACAATACTTATTACATTTACATTTTTCAAATCAACTATATTTAAAATAAATATTAATCATTTGTTTATGAACCATTGATAAAATAATAATGTAACTAAAAGCCCATGTTACCTGATTGAGCTACAAACCTGAAAGGGAGGGGAGCTGAAGGCGGTTGCAGCGAGAGAGAGGAGGCAGCGAAGGGGAGCCGGAGCCAAAGGCGGTGCAGCAAGGGAGGGGACGGGCGGCGGCGGCGGCGAGGAGCTGGAGGAGAGGAGGCGGTGAGTGGACGGGGGATGGGCAGCGAGGGGGGGGGGGGGCTGTCCGGGGTCAGGGGGGGCTGTTTGAGGTGCGGGGGGGAGTTCGGGGTGCGGGGAGTGGTCCGGGGTGCGGGGGGCTTTCCAGGGTGCCGGAGCCGTCCGGGGTGGGGGGGGGAGGGCGGAGGGGGTGGAGGGAGGAGGGAAGAGGGAGGATGGCGGAGGCCGGAGGGCGGAGGGCATGTGGCGGGGGAGGCCGAGCGGTGGGGGAGGCCGGGCGGCGGGGGAGGCCGGGAGGCGGGGGGAGGGTGGCATCGGGGGGGGAGACGAGGGGGGGGGGGGGGGAGGCCGGGAGGCGGGGGGGAGGGGGGCGGCGTTGGGGGGGGCAGCGATGGGGGGGGGGGGAGCGGGGGAGGCCGGGAGGCGGGGGGAGGGCAGCGTTGGGGGGGGGGGGGCGACGGCGGGGTGGGGGGGGGGGCAGGGTTCGATCGAGAGGGGGGAATGAGGGGGGGGGGGGAGCGGGGGAGGCCGGGCGGCGGGGGAGGCTGGGAGGCGGGGGGGGGGAGGGCGGCGTCAGGGGGGGGGGGGGGGGGCGACGGCGGGGTGGGGTGGGGGGGGGGGGGGTGAGGGCAGGGTTCGATCGAGAGGGGGGAGCGAGGGGGGGGGGGCGCAAAAAGGCTCATGTTTTTTTTATCAAGGACAGCGACCGCCATTGGCGGTCGCCCGATTCCGGGGGGGGCTTCAATGCCCCCTTTTCAAGTAGTGGTTGCTGAAAGGACTGTTAAAATGAGGACCAGATTGTGAAAATCACCAAGATCGTGGAGTAGAGCATTGGTGGAGTGGACTAGGGGATTTATGTTCCCCGAACCACTATACATCATGTGTCTCTTTACTTATTATTTCCGCTAAATTATTCATCAGATTAAAGTAAAAAAAGGTAGAACACAATCTTGCGAAGATTTCTGAAAAGACACAATTCACCCCCCTCTTGTGAATATTTGGTATAATCCAATCCAACAGTATAGTATTTCCTCAAAATGAATCATTATTAAACCCACCCCTCATGATGCAAAAATACAGAGAGATAGAAGAAATACCTACTGGATGATAAAAGGATCGATGTATTTTATTGCATCAAGAACAGGGGTTGTGTGAGCAGTATGAAATAACTCTTAGGATGATAACCAGAAGAGCACTAGAATAGGCACACAACTCTTATAGAGGGGAAGGTTCTAGGAACACAAAGGGGAAATGAAAAACACCCAAGGAAGGGAAGATCTCGACTTTAAAGAGCTAGATGACACATTAAAGTAAGAGAGGTTTTAAAAGATATTAATCATGGAATCATGGTCGAGATCACGCAGTTTGGGTATCTCAAATCACCTAGGACAATCAGATAATTAAGGATATATTTAATACCCTTTAAAACCCCCTTAAAAGGTTCCAAAGAATAATTTAAACTCAATTTATTTCAAATGAGATGTAAGAGGGGTAAAACTAGAAAATTGAGAAAAAATAGGGAAAACTGAAAATGAGTCACCAATGAGTGAGTCATCAATCAGTGAGTCACCGACGTAGAGCCAACAATGGGTGAGATACCGACTTTACCTTCCAACATTTATCCGTTGACGTTGAGCTACCAACACAAGGACCTAACGATGCTGATCTACTGACACAACAACCCACCAACACTATGCCACCGACATTGAGCTACCAACGCAATGACCTATCGACACTGATGCTCCTAACTCACCAATGCACTAACATCCTCACACACAAACATGATGACACACTGACATGATGATGCACTAACAAGCTAATGGAAAACTAAAAATTTGTAAAACTCTTGAAATGAGACACAATTTCCTCCTAGAACACACTAAACACTAGTTTTTCACAAAGGGAGGTCCTGGTGAAATTTGGGTCATCACATAAGATACCTCTCAATCTACTCTCATGACCAGGAATTCAAAACTAAACTAGAAGAGAGCGTGTCTGAACAACCACCCCTTAAGATACCACTCAAGAGAAAACCACCTTGTGTTATTCTAAATCTTGAGTGAAAACCTTAGCATCCCAAAACACCTCTTTTTCATATATCTCCGAGACAACTATGAAAACACTAAGGCCCCATAGTTCCCCAAACAACCATGAAAACCCCATAGGTCACACCATCCAAACCCATGGATTAGGGATCTCCTTCCTCCATGTCAAGACACTATCAACTTTTGGAGGTACAATCTCACCAAACGAGTTTAATCACATATAAATTAATGTGCATTGATTAGGGATATGTTTCTCCCCTCCCCATAGTCAGGAATTTTCACAAAAATCAGAGAACAGAGAAACAACTTATCATACAACAAGAGAGTTCCAACATTTCATCATAAGTTAGGTACAATGAAAAATATAAGAGAAAACTCAAAACAACATTGGGTACTGGGAACATGTCCTTACTTCCCACTCCCATGTACCCTCCACAAGGCCACTATACCTCCATAAAACATGAACCAAATGAATGGTATGCCCATGAACAACCTTCTTTTTAATATCCTCGATTCTTACTGGTCACTCCATGAACATCACATCGTCCTCAACATATAACTCTCCCCAATGTAGGATGTGAGAGTCATTGTGTAGATACCGATAGAGATGAGAGACATGAATGATGTCGTGAATTATCTCTAACCACAATGGTAACACCATCTGATATGCCACCTCACCAACTCGTCTGAACACCTCGAAAAGTTCGATGAACCTGGGAGAAAGCTTGCTGCCACTGCCAAAACTCCACTGTCCGCACCGAGAGGAGACCTTTAAGAACATATGGTCCCCAAACTCGAACACCAAGGGCCTCCTCCTATGATAGGCATATTACTTCTTTCAGACCGAATCTGCCTTAACCCTCTCATGCACATGATGAACCTTCTTTGTTGTGCTCTGCACTACTTTTGGTCTAGGAAGTGCTACTTACCCTACCTCAGTCCAACATATGGGTGAGTGACATGGTCTTTCTTAAAAGTGTATGAATGGTTCCATGACAATGGTATAGTGATAGATAATATTGTAATGTCCTAGAATTTCCATATATTTTTTTTATTGAAATATTTTGAGACCGTGAAATTTTAAGACACGTGAATCCTTGTCACGGAGTACCCGAAATCATACGTCAAAAATTGTTGAGATTTAAATAAGGCATATGAGAAGTTTTCCAAAAAAAGTGAAATTACTCTTAAATGGGATCTTAGATCAGAAATTTGAGGACACTGTTGCGTTTAAGATGATGATTTTACCCAAGGTACGACTTACGTTTAGTTGATGCATGCCTCTAGGGAGAAAACCCAAAAATGGCATAACCATAAAGAAAATAATTAAATAAATTTATTTTATTTTACAAATTCTTATGACTCATGAACGGTGACTTAAATTAAAAATATAAGACCACCATTGAACTCATTAGGTTATGTTTTCCTTGGGAAGATACTAATAGTGGTCGTCACGGGCCACTAGTGGAAGTTAGTTTTTGGACATAAATAAAATAATTAAGTGACAATTATTTTATTGTAAAATCATTAAATTCTAAATGGTAACTCAGATTGAAAATATGAGAGTAATTTTTAGCTTCTGAGGGTGTTTTCCCATTAGACGGAGCCTATCCTTGACCAACATGGGTCAAGGGTGACTATTAATATTTTTTTTAACATTAGTATGATACCTTCGGTAAACATGAGGGTGGAATTTTCTAACTATTGAACCGGTGCTCAAAATTGAAATCTGAGGGCACCATTTAATTCGCAGAACTGAGATTTACTTAAGGGAACTTCACTTCAATCGCAGTTAGTCGGGTGAAAAAGATAGTTTTTGTAGATTTTTAAAGAAATAATAAAATAACATGAAGGTTGTCATTTTTTTTCCTACAACCTATTGAGCGGTGGTGGTGCGGACCGTGGAGGTATTCAGACATTTAATATGGGATATTAAATGCTTGGTTACACTTTGGATTCATAACCACCCCTCATGTAATTAATGAGGTACATTAATTATGTCTACTAATGAACCCCATTAATTTCTTATGTGTTACTCACCATTGTTACCCCTCTATTTAAGGGAGTATTCATATGGAGTTTTGATACAACTTCACCAAAAGAAGAACCTCTAGAAAAGTGACACAATGCCTTCCACCAAATGAGATAGAACCTATGGAGACAACGAACTAAGAGCGATGAACACCGACGACTTCATGAATGCACAGATTCTCATCCCACTATCATGACGACTCCAATAATTCACGAGGTAGGGGTTGTATTTTAAATCAGGATATTCCCATGAATCTTCTCCCCATTCTTGATTTTTCAAGTGGTCATTATGGGGGATTTGAACGGGGTTTATCATTATTTTTAATGTGATGTATAAATTACTCTCGCTTGTTATAATGCTAATGTGGAGGGCACATGCCAAACTAAAAAGACCCAGAACCTCCGATACTTGATTTTCATTGAATTCTTTAGAGATAGATTTTTACAACATGATAGAATCTTGAAACCCAAAGTCATGTAATGACGGAGGCATCCCGGGAGGACTGCACGCGCATCCAGAAGGAAGGTCAGACCATCGGAGCTCACCTGGTGGTCTGTAGAGGATCCACTAACACAGCACCAGTGCAATGCCACTAGAGAAATGCACCAGCAACGGAGGTGGTAGACAATGCTCATCGGTAGTGGAAGAGGGTGGTGCTGCTTGGCACTACGGTGGACCCAAAGAGGCTGTTGACAACCGGCTGGCTGGGTTGGTGAGGTGGCACACCATTGTGCGCCGAGGTGAAGGGGTCACAACATCGAAGCCATGAAAGGAGGGGGACCCACACCCCATGGTTCCTTCAATCCATGTGGCGGTACCATTTGGTGCTGTTAATTGAAGATCTGAACAACTCTTCTTCAACTATTCAGAGAGCTGGCGGGCCCCCGGTTGGCGAGCCGCGGCAGTGCATCGGGCTGCGTTGCCCGACGATCCCTACAAAACTGATGGGCCGACCCAGTCCACAGCCCAATGGGTTGAGCTCGTCATGCCCAAGCCCAAATGGGTGGGACCAGGATGGTTCAGGCTAGGCCAGGATAGACCCAAACTAGGTCTGATAAACAGAAATTGGGTCGAGTCAGCCCAGGCCGGGTCGGACTGTACCCAGAACCATTCAGGCCCTGATACGCATAAAAGGCTATATCTTGCGAACCGAACGTCTTTTCAAGAACCATATATGGTGATGGTATCCTTGTAGAGAGATGATCATTTTGAGTTATTCCATGAGAATTTCCAAAAAAATATGGTGTTTGGTCGGGTTGGATCGTACCTGAATCCAACCGGGAACCCATCACTAAAATACCTATAGCTTACAGACTGGGTGTCCGGTTGACGCGTTATCTGTTGCATTGGAACCCTTATGACATGACAGATCATCAAGTTACTATTTTTTTTAAGTTAACGTAGGTTGTGGTATGACCAATATCCAGATGATCAGATCCATGGTGTTTCTTATAGTGATAGTAAGGATGGCTACTCCTTTGATGTCTCAAGGCACGAGTATTCCTTACTTTAGTGATCTGGTTGATATTGGACTCCCCACATCATGAGTGTGGGTTCCTTTTCCCTATAATTGTATTTTCTATAATTGGAGTTAGTACTCCCCTATTCGACTAGGGCATAAGTACTCCAAACTTAACTCACATAGAGTCAGGTACTTCCCAACCGGGTAGGGTGCAGGTCCTCTATGATAGATGTAGGTACTCCCCTATCAAACCAGGGTAGGAGTCCTCCTACTGCAGTGCTTCAAGAGAGTCTGTACTCCCCTGTTGTTCCTAGGCTAAGGTCCTCTATACTGGGGTCAGTACTCCCCTATTGTACTAGGGGGCGCGTCCCCCATAATGAGAAAACTACCAGAAATGTACTCCCCTGCCAGGTAGGGTGCAGGTCCTCACACATAAAGTTGGTACTCCCATACCATTCCAGGATGTGAGTCCTTTGGCCTATGGTTCATACTTAGAAGATGTACAGGGGCGCAGGTCCCCCACAAAAAACAAACTACCAGATTTTTACTTCTCTACCGGGTAGGGTGAAGATCCACACATATGGAGTAGTAATCCCTAGTATCTGAGTAGTAATGGGGAGAGGGATCTTTAGGGGAGTTGGATCTCCTTTAACTTCAGGATAAAATGTTGAGGAGTGGGCCGCATCACTTGATTTCCATTGGTCTTTCCTTGGGAACAAGACTGTGATTGTGAAACCTCTAGTCCCAGACACGAGAGGTAGTTCTTGGAGAAAGTTCCTGATGGAGCACATCCTCTCAGATGTTCCATTAGGAATGGTGGAGTTGTACCCAATGGATTAAATTTTCCGAATGGGTTCTCTTAGGGATGGCCAGTTTATGAAGCGTGTACTCATGATCCTTGATTTATGCTTTGAACCATCTTTGGAAATCCTAGAAATGTCCTGAGGTTGGGGCCTTATGTTTCTTTTTAGATGAGATGAGTATACCCGTTTTGAGTTGAATCTATTGCATTGTGATTTGTGTTTTAAATCATGATTTTATTATTCATCTTTTTAATTCTATGATTCCTTTAGGGGTGTCAAAGTCTATACTAAGTATTATTATACTCACCCCAACATGGGCTTCACCTGCTATTTGTTGTGTCTTGTGTATATGACAGGTAGCCTTGATTGAGACTCAGGGAACTAGGACCTAATGGCGGTGACAGTAAATGTGGAAATCTGTGGAAATGAGATGTACCTACCCTTCAGGTGTGATCCTAGGTGGACGATCATAGGTTTTGTTTTCTATTTTTAGTTTTAGTTCTACCTTTTTAGTTGGGCTTGTTTTCGAACCCCTTTACTTTCAACACACACATTTAATGCTGTAGTTTTACTTCATGGTTGAATCTTGTTGGGTTCTTAGATTATGTGTCTCTACAAGTTTAAAGGCAATGCCTTCTTGTTTTAGGGATATGCCTTTATGGTTCTAGTCACCAACCCCTATCCTATGAAAGGCAGGCTTGGGAATGTCACCGCACGGGCCCTAAGGGATGGGTCATCACAAAGTGGTATTAGAGTGTGGTCAGTTCTACCAGAAGAACTAAGAGTCTATGTATTTAAAGGAGGAATAGTGTTAAGTACCTTGATTTTGGGTTTCTGTTCGGGGAGTTTAGTGTTGTTGTGACGACCGACATATCCATACACTAGGACTCTGAATTCTGACTCCCGATTTAGTACACGAAAACACTAGTTGCGTGAATTTTGAAAATGTTGTTTTTCTTTTTGACCTATTTGATTTATCTATCCAGGTATAACATATTGAACATGGTTCATCTTGATTCTCTTTCAAGATGCCTCTACGAGGATAGCCATCAAGGATTCCAATGTGTGACCATGAAGATGGTACATAGTATGATGAAGTTTCAGTAAAAGTACTATTGTTCAAGATAGTACCTTTAGGTGGTGTCCAAGAAATACCTCTACCCGTTGGTCAGTAGTTACTACTGGTGATTCTGGTAGAGGAAACTTATAGGCTCAATTCCTTACATGAGTTTCAATGACAGATACCCCTCAGGTTCCATGGTGATCCCGACTCACAGGCGGATAAGGACTTGCATGAAGTGGTGAATGAGTTTCTATCTATCCAAAGCACCATTAGATAAGATGGTGGTCCTAGTAGTGAGTATTCAATGTGGCTTAATAGGGTGATGGAAGGGTATAGATTACCCCTATCATATGATGATGTGACTTTTTCCATGGACCCTGCATGAGATCCTTTCTCAGAGAAGGGGTTGACTTTCCATAAAAAGATAAGGAGTATGCGTTCTCAAGAACATATACAAATTTGGTAGGATTACATGTCAGTATCTGAGTACTCATCTAAGAATACTGACCATTCAATGTACTTGATGAATATGATATGAAAAGTGATTCTGGGCTTGGACCTCCCAGTGAGATGTGTTTAGGGACATTCGAGCCTGCACTATTCCTCTATGAATTCCTACTTATGTTAGGTTTCTAAAGAGAACCTTTGTGGTTGAATGTTAGCAATATGTTAGCAGGAAATCGATGTAAGTCTCAACGCCTTGGACGTGTAAAATGTATCAGTAAGAGGAAGTGTTTAAAAAATGAATATTCCTGGAAGTAGACTTGGAAGAGGATCTTGGAGAGCAGGAGAAGGTGGTATACATTTAAATATGTGACCAGAAGCACCCCAATGTGGCCCCAACCATGCTTAGGGAGTTGGAGGAAATGGGAAAGGAGTAGCTTCATGAATTCAAGGAGCGTGACCCAAGGGATCCAGGAATGATTCAAGGTACGATATGTGTCTAATACTAATACCATATTAATAGACATAGGTACTAACAATTCTCTCTTGCCACGAATCTTGTTTAAGACTTAGATATTCTGGTTAAACTTTTGACCTGACCCATATATATGGAGATAACATTGGGAGGAGAGTCTATAATCACAGTTATGTTGATGGTGTGATCTGACCCTTGAGGCATGAGTTTCGGTTGGAACCTCTTGGTGGCAGTTATTAGGCCTTACGACATTAGTTTGGGTATGGACTGGACGTCCACAATTCATTATCATATTGACTATTTTATGTAAAAGGATTTGGTATAACTACAACATTGGAATGGGTTTTTCCTTGGTTGGAGAAAAAGAAAAACCCAGGCATCACGCGAAAAACTCATGCAAAGGAGTGTGCAACCGATCAATCTAGAGTTAGCCAACCTTACCCTCATGGTAGTGGGATTTTTGAGTTTTCAGTTCCCAACAGTAGTGGTAGAGTGCGGGAAAATATTTTCAAAATATGTTTCTAGGATTACCTCCCAAAGAGAGAGGGAATTCTACTTTGTCTTGTAACTAAAAATGACACTGATATCCACAACTACATATCAGATAGCTCCCATAGAGCTCTGGGAGCTGAGAGTTTAGAAGGGGAATGTGGTGGTAGATGTACTCACCAGGAGTTTTGGTTTACAGCAGCATAGTGAGGTGGTAGATAATCTAGCCATATTATATATATCCATTCTGGATGGTGATGGAACAACTTACCTTCATTATATGATTGTCACTCCCCCACTCTTTCAGTGAGTTCAAGAGGCACAACTTGGGGGCATGGACTGCGAGTCCTGACATGCTCAAATATTCACATGAAAGCCTCCTAAAGTATTTTATGAAGGTGGGGAGAACATGTTCTTTTTTAGAGAATGCACCATGGTTCCAGTGATACTACGAGAGGAGGTGTTGAGAGAGTTCCATAAATTCCCTTTAGCAGTACATCCTAGTGTGGCTAAGTTGTACAAGGTCCTCCAGCATCAGAACTGGTGGCCAGGGTTAATGACTACACAGATCTGGTAGAATTATTATATAGATAGGAAATAGAGACCCTTATATCTTGAGGAGGGAGATCATGTCTTCATTTGGGTCTCACACCAATATGGATTACAAAGATTTGGCCAGGGAAGAAAACTTCCATTGAGGTTCATCGAACCTTTCCAGATTTTTAGCAGAGTAAGAAAGGTGGCGTACCACCTAACTCTTTCCCCATAGATTCAATAGGTGCATAATGTTTCCCAAGTGGCATAGATTAGGAGATACATGCATGATTAATCATACATTATCGACTAGGGTGATCTGGACATTGAAGATGGTGTGACTTTTTTTGAGTTCTCGATTGTGATATATGATCAATAGGAGAAGTTCCTTCATGGGTGGTTGATTCCTCTAGTGTGAGTTTGTTTGCAGCACAGGAATCACCATGAGAGACCAAGGGAGCGGGAGTCTCATATTCATGCTCAATATCCCCATTTGATTGATTTTCCCTTTTTTAGCCTTGTGGGACGTAAAACCTTAAGGTGAGGAGAATGTAATGTCCCGGAATTTCCATAAAATTTTTAATATTGAAATATTTCGAGACCGTGAAATATAATGACACGTGATTCTGAGGTCTGGTGTACCCAGAACAGTCCATCAAAAATTATTGGGCATTAAATAACATGTCTGAGCAGTTTTCCTAAAAAATTGTTATAACTCTTAAATGGATTCCCAGATCCGAAATTTGAGGAGAAAATTGTGTTTAGGATTGAGGATTTACCCTAGGTGCGACTTAAGTTTAGTCGGCATATGCCTTCAATGAGAAAACCCAAAAAAGGAATAATCATAAAGAAAATAATTAAAGAAAATTATATTATTTTTCAAATGCTTATGACTCATGAATGGTGACTCAGATTAAAATTCAGAGACCTCTGCTGAACTATTGGGGGTATGATTTCCATAGGTATATACTAAAATTGGCTAGGGCGAGCCACTAGTGGAACTTAGTTCTTGGCCGTGAATAAAATAATTAAGTGGGAATTATTTATTTGTAAAATCCTTAACTTATAAACGGTAACTCAGATTGAAAATCCAAGAGTACTGTTGAGATCAAGAGAGAATTATTCCTTTAGGAAGAGCCTAAACTCTATAGGTGTGGGATGAGGGTGACTGTTAATAATTTTTTGAAATTTTTTATGGTACGTTTAGTAATTCTATGGATGACGTTTTATAACATTTGAACCGGTGCTTGGAATTAAAATCTGAGGGCACTGTGGAATTTGTAGTGCCGAGATTTGCTTAAGAGAAGCTTCACTTCTATCAAAAATTGTCGAGTAAAAAAGATAGTTTTTTATAATTTTTAATGAAATTATAAAATATCATAGAGGTTTTTATTTTATTAGTTTTTTTCTAAAACCTGTTTAGTGGCGGTGGCAGGGACCACAGAGGTAGTTAGACATTTTATAGGATATTAAATTCTTGGCTACACTTTGGTTTCATAACCATCCCTCAGGTAATTAATGAGGCACATTAATTACGTTAATTAATGAACCTCATTAATTTATTGTCTATTACTCACCCTTTTCCCCCACTAATTAAGTGAGGATCGGGATGGAGTTTTGACACAAATTCCGAAAGCGAGGGACCTCTGGATAAGTGATGTGATGCCTTCTACTGACGAATATGGAAGATCGGGTGGAAATAAACAAAGAGCGACAAACTACGATGGCTTCATTAAGGCATAGATTCTCCTCCCACCACCATGATGACTCCAATGGTTCATGAGGTATCTATTGTCTTTTAAATCAAGAAATTCCAATGAATCTTCTCCTCGTTCTTGATTTTGTGGGTGGTCGTTGCTGGGGATTTGTACAAGGATTATCATTATTTTTAATGTGATGTGACCTATACTATCGTTGAAGTCGATCAAGGTTTAAAATTTTTATTCCTACTAACTAATGTATATGTGGAAAGCAGGGTTGAACCCACAAGGAAGGTAAATTTTCCCAATAGTCTTCTAAAAAACCTGGTAAACTCCACTATTGTCAGCAATGGAGTGATTTTTCTATTTTTTTTACTTTTTATATATAATTATATGAAATGAAGTGACAGAATATTGAAAACATGTTTACAAACTATATTGAAACTAGATACAGTTGTAAAACAAGGAATAACAGAGGTTTAGAACACTGATAAAATGAACAATTTGTTAAAATGTTTAGGGAGTAATCTCCATTCTACTGGTTTTGAAGATGTTTCAATTAACTTATATGTTGTTGCAGAGTACCACTGTAAAGAGTATGACTCACCTCCCACGTGAGGAGTCAAGTTACACTAGTCAACCAATTTAAGAGTTCGCCACTCCAAAATTAATCAACCGTGAACTGTTTTGAAAATTAACAACAAGACAAACTCACCATAAGTCGTGAAGTCTCTTGAATCTTTTTTTTTGAAAAATGTTTCGACAATAAATCTCTCCATCTGACTATGGCGTTTTGAGATTATGTTCTAGTGATACAAGAAATTATATGAACTCAAAATTGATCTCGTAGATATATACTCAGTATATACAAATGATTAAGTGAAATGAGAATTAAAACCTAACTAGTAAAACTTCAATTGATCCCCAAGATAAAGACTTAGCTAGAAATTATCTCTATTAACATGTATACAAGGTTCATTCTGTCATAAAAGAGAAGAATTAAGAAAAAGGAGGAAGAAAAATCCCTCTGCAATCATGACCTTTTGCTGCTTTTATTCTTCTCCAACTCCAGATAGAGGTTCCAAAGTCACCCTCCAGACTCTCTATTCTCCTAATGAGAGAGAAGCTCTTGGATATTCAATCAATCAATTAATGTGTGAAATTCTGTCTCAATTTTCCCTCTCTGTATGTCTCCCTTATGTTGCTTTCTCTTCTTTATGAAACTACTGTCTTCTTCTACTTGTCACCATTTATTAATAACCGATATTGAATGCCCTTCACAAATGCCCCGCACAACGTGCATTTTTTCACGAAAGGCACGTCACACTAACTTTTCTCACATAACTAACTCCCGGTGAGTTAGTTAAGTGAATCTGGACTTGTACATGTCTTTTGAATGAACCTACGTAAGAAAAACAAACAAAACAGTTAAAACGCTAAGGAAGTAAAGAATTATAGTCTAAGAAATTATTTTATTAAAATGTTTTTTAAAAGAATTTGTAAAGTTTTAAATAACGTTATTAATTAAATTATTTTATTACTATTTCTAATAACAAGTTATTAAATTTTAATTACCTATAATAAAATTAAATTTATTATAAAATAGTTATTATTTAACTCTATAAGATAAATTATGATAATTTACGAATTATAATTTGATAGAATTTGATAATAAAAGAGTTATTATTATTATTAATAAACGTTTTGTTAATTATTAATTTTGATGCAAATTTTTTTAAAATTTTATTATTTAATAAATTCATTAACATTAATAAAGTGAATTGTAAAAATTATGTTTTTTTTATTATTTGAGTGTTTACATTATTAACATTTTAAATTAACTAGTGTCGTTTAACTATAATTAATTTTATAACTTAGTATTTTTATTTTATTTTATAAACAAAATGTATTACTAAATAATTCTTAAAACATAAAATTAAATTATAATTAATAAGCCTTTTAACAATATAATCTACCTTGATTTTAGAGACAACTATCAATTAATTAAATAAAATTTATTCATGATTGAGAATTCTTTTTTATTAAATATCTTATATAAGTTATTTATTTATAATTATTAATGATTTGTTCTTATTTGTTTTTTTAGTTCATGTATTTCTTTTAAATTTTTTTAATTAATTAATTATTTTTTATTAGGTTTTAAGTAGTGTTTTGTTTTTTTTTAAATTTTTTTTCTCCCCAATCCCCCAATTATCAGCGCACAATTGAGAAAGGGGAGGGGTTAGGCATCTTCGAGAGGCCTCCTGTAGGTGTGGCCTGGCTTCCCTCAGGTCCAGCGTAGCACGAAGACACCCATATACAGTTTCTCGTGGCTCATCTCTTTCTTGCAGTAGTGACTCCTTCCCTCTGGCATCCTGCGACATCCTCCTCTACAAATCGCACGACCCTGCCTTCTTCACCACGGCGTATGACAATTAATTCGGCCTGGTGTGCAGCGAAAGTCTAGGTGGTGGCTTCATCTCCTAGCAGCATCAGACTCTCCCTTTCTCAGCCCTGGTGCAGATCATTCTATGGCCATGGTGATCGCAAATACATGAAGATCTAAATTTAGGGATGAAATAGGAATAATTTTAAATCTGGTTTGAGTATGATTTGATTCAATGTTTTGAATTGATTTGATTCTCTGATTTTGAATCCATATGGATCTAAATGGTGAAGTGAAGTTGAGTTAGGTAATGGTGAGGTACAGAATAAATAAATACTAATGGTGAGAGTAAGAAGGGTAGATAGTCTAACGGTGAGGTGGTTACTAATGAAGTTTTAAAAGAAAAAAGAGGCTTAATAGTGAGGTGCGGCGAGAGTTGTCTAATAGTGAGGGGAAGAAGGTCACTTTTAGAATAGAATTAAAGAAGAGGGTCACTGGAAAGGGAGTCACTGTTACGAAATAAAAAAATAGGTCACCGCTACAAAAAAAGTCTCTGATTTAATTAAATAGAACATATTATCATTATAAAATTAAATAATAAGCTCACTGTTAGAATTAAAAATAGAGGTTACCGATATACAAAATGAAAGGTTACCATTACACAAAAAAAGGGTCACTGGTAGACTACTAATGGTGACCTTAAAAAAATTGAACACAAAAAAATAGAACTTAAGTTATTTAAAACAAGGATTGAAAATAATTAATTACAAAATAGATAAATATCATTAATTAAAATAGGATTTTTATTAAACATTATTATTATAAAACCACAACTATGATTATTAATTTTATAACACATAAATTAAAAATTGGATGAATAATAAACTAAGACTATAAAATACATAAATTAAGATAACGATACATGTTAATTATAGGGTAGAAACAAATAATAAAGATTAGCATCGGTTACCCAAATAAGTCAACGCAAGTTCTTGTCTACCTCACCGGTAGACTAAAATAAATATTAGTGACTTAATAATTTATCTCCATATATAATATTAAATATTTAATGTTATATAACACTATATTAATTAATTAAACAACTAATTTATCACATGAAATTAAAAATGAACTACATAATTTAATTTAAAACACAAATTATTTACTTAACTGATTACCAGGATGACTAAACATATTAATTAATAAAGTTAACCTATTCTAATAAAACATAATAAAAAGATAAATTATTAAAATAAAGACGAACTTAATTAAATATAATTATATTGATTAAATAATTGTTTAACATAGATATTAACTTATTAAAATATCAAGAAGATTTTAATTAACCAAACTAACTAAAAGATAATTAAAGTTAGACAAGTAAGTAGGATTAAAATTTTTATTTTGATGACTAAAAATACATAATTAATTATAAAAATTGATTAATTAACAAAGTTAACTATAAAAATACAAGAGTACAACTATTTAGTATAAATTGATTAAATTATTAATTAAATCATTAAAAATTACGTAAAAAGATGTAGAAAAACTACGCCAAAATAGAGGCACATCATGGTGTATAAAGTACTCCAGCTAGTTATAATTCTAACGCAGAGGGTGAGGGCCAAATGAAAAAGTCCCTGACCCTCCTCCTGTCGATATTCATTGCGTTTATTGGATATGGGATTCTACAACTTGACGGAACCTTGAAACCGGGAGGCACGCAATGACAACGGCATCCAGGGAGGACCACATGCATGTCCGGAAGGTAGAACAGACCACCAGAGCTCAGCTGATGACCCGCAGAGGATCCGTTAGCACAACACCAGCAACTGGCACCAGTAGTGGAGGCAGCCACAAATGATCACTAGTCGTGGAAGTGGGCATTACCGCTTGGCACCACAGTGAACCCAAAGGGGAGGATGACAACCATCCATCTGCGTGGGTGAGGTGGCGCGACGTCGTGCACCGCTATGAAGGGGCTGCAACATCGAAGTCATGAAAGGAGGGGGAAATGAACCCCGTATGACCCATAGACCATGTTTTATCGTGGAATGGAACTGCTAATTGATGATCCAAAGGTATGTTATTGTGCCATTATGGGAGCTGGCAGCCACCCTGTTGGCGAACCGCTCCAGCGCACCGGTCCGCGTCGCCCGACGGGTCACGCTCAGTATGCGGGACAGGCTGGTACGTAGCCCACTGGGCTATGCCTTCCATAGCCCAGCCTAGCTGAGTTAGTTGGACCCAAATTGGGTTGAGTCGGCCAAGGCCAGGTCGGGCCGGGTCTGTTCGACCAAGTTGGACCTGACCCAGACCCCTTCGGGCCCAAATACTCTTAAAAGGCTGTATCTTGCGAACTAGACATTTGTTTGACAAAAAATCTACAACACGGGTATCCTTGGATCGAGATGGTCCTTTTGATTTACTCCATGAGACTTTCGAAGAATGTCGGAGTTTGACCGGGTTTGATCCAACCCAAATCCAACCGGGCCCTCGACACTAAAATGCATATAGCTTTCATACCGGGTGTCCGGTTGACATGTCGTCTGCTTTGTTGGAACCCTTATGACATGTAGAATCATCTAGTTACATCATTTTGGAACTTCATGGAGGTTTTGGTATGACAAATAACCAGAGGAACAGAACCAGGGTGTTTCTTGTAGTGAGAGTTAGGATGGATACTCCCTTGATGAATCATGGCGCAGGTATTCCTTACTCCTCTACTCCGGTACAGACGAGACTTCCCACATCATGAGGGTATGTTTTCCTCCCTCGGATTGGTTTTTCTATATTTGGAGTCGGTACTCCCCTATTGGTCTATGGTGCGGGTCCTCCATACTTAACTCACATAGAGTCAGGTACTCCCCTATCAGGTAGGGTGCGGGTCCTATATGTTATGAGTAGGTACTGCCCTATCAACACAGGGTGTGGGTACTCGTTATGTTGTGCTACAACAATGTCAGTAATCCCCTGTTATGCCAAAGTGTGGTTCCTATGGCCTGGGGTCAGTACACCCCTGACGTACTAGGGCACGAGTCCCCCACATCGAACAAACTACCAGAGTTGTACTCCCCTACCGGGTAGGGTGAGGGTCCGCACACATAGAGTTTGTACTCCACTACCATGCTAGGGTGTAGGTCCTCTAGCCTTGGGTCGGTGCTCCCATGACATACTATGGTGTAGGTCACCCACAACAAACAAACTAAAAAAGATGTACACCCCTATGGGGTAGGGTGTGGGTCCTCACATATAGAGTAGTACTCCCCCGTCTCTGAGTAGCGATGAGGAGTGCGTCCTTCAGGGGAGTTGGAGCTTGCTCGATTATAGGAAACAATATCGAGGAGTGGCCTCTTCACTAGGTTTCCATTTTTCTTACCTTGGGTAAAATGTTGTGACTACGAGACCTCTTATGTCGAGCACTAGAGGCGGTTATAACAGAATGTTCCCGATGGAGCACGTCCTCTGGGATGTTCCATTTGGATTAGTTGAGTTGTACCTGATGGAGTACATTTCCCAGATGGGTGCCATTAGGGATGTCCAGTTCATGGATCATGTACTCCTGATCCATGAGTAACTCTTCGAGGCTCCTTTGGAAATCCTGGAAATATCTTGAGGTTGGGACCTTATGATTCTTTGTAGATGAGACGAGTATAATTCGTTTGAGCTATGTCTATTGCCTTATGATTTGTGTTTGAGATCATGCTTGTGTTATACCTCTATGAAATTTTGGGAGACCATTGGGGGTCTCGGGCTCCCTACTGAGTATTTTTATACTCACCCCTACATGGGCTTCGCCAGCCCACTATTGTGTATTGTTCAGATGAAGAGCAACCATTTCTGAGACTGAGGGAGCTAGGAGCTGATGACGGTATAGTTGACTTGGGGGGATGTGAAAACAAGTTGTACCTACCCTTTAGGTAGGATCCTTGTAGGATGATAGTAGGAGTTGTTTTCTATTTTCAGTTGTAGTTGTACCTTTTTAGTTGGGATTGTATTCCGACCCTTTTACTTTTAGAATGCACCTTAAATATTGTAGTTATATATCATAGTTGCATCTTGTTGTGTTCATGGATTGTGGGTTTGTAAAAGTTTAAAGGAAATGGTTTCTCATTTTAGGGATACACCTTTCTAGTTATAGTTTCCAATCCCTGGTCTATGGAAGGCGGACTTGGGGTAGTCACGGAACGGGCTCCAGAGGACGGGTCATGAAAATTATTTTAGGAAAACTCTACTAGGTGAATGTTTCATATCCACAATCCTCTGAAGTCCAAAACACATTATCATAGAATATCCTTCAACATTTGGATGGTCCTATCTATTTTCCCATCCATTTGAGGGTGGAAAGTAGTGCTAATTCATAACTAGGTGCCAAAGGAATGATGTAACCCCCTTTGGAATTATTATGTAAATCATGTATCTTGATCCGAGAAAATGGATCTTGGAACACCTTGTAGTCGTTCCACCTCAACCACATAACTCCGTGCTATGGAACCCATTGCGCTCGACTCCTTGATCGCAAAAAGTAAGCTGACTTCATCAACAGGTCCACCACTACTCAAAGTGAATAACATCACCCCTGAGCCCTGGTTAATCCTATGAACAAATCCATTAATATGTAATCCCACTTCCACTCAGAAATATCCAAGGGCTGCAACAGACCGCCAGGAAAATGGTGCTTGACCTTCTCCTACTGACACACTAAGCACCTTGCCACAAACACCACCACTGCTTGCTTCACCCCAGGCCATCAAAACTATTCCCCCATGCCCCCATACATCTTATATACTATTGAATGCATTGAATGGGATATGATATAGAAGTCATGGAGAAATCCCTCACACATTTCCACTGGGACAAATAGCTTCCCACAAAACAACATCCGATTCTGGCTATCCTTCGTCCATACTTATAGAACATCACTCTAGACAATGTGATTACACATTACTTTATCCTATGATTCTCCTAACTGAGACTCCTCTACCTACCTCACCAAGGAAGACTTCACTTTCATCTTAAATAGATATCCTATACCACTGTTCTCCCCAGAATCTAGGCGCAATGAGGCCAACTCCTCCATTGTCTTCCAAGCATTCATGGATTCTCGAACTACCTTCTTTTGTGCCTTCCTTATCAAGGAATCGACCCCCACATTCCCCTTACTTAGGGTGTATGAGATTTCAATGTTTTAATCTGGGTGGAACTCCATCCACCTTCTCTACCACACGTTTAGGTCTCTTTAAGAAAAGATACACCTCAAAGACTTTTGATTCTTGAAGACCACATAGTGCTCCCTAATGAGGTAATTCCATAAACAATTTAGGGAGAACATGATCACTACAAGATATAGATCATGGGTGGCATAATTACGTCTATGAGGACGTAATTTCCTTGAACCATAATAGATTAATACTCACTCCTGCATCAACAAACATCCCAATCCAAGACCGGAAATGTCACAGAACACCCCGAACATCACCCCTTTCTCTAAAAACCAAACCACTGGGGCACTGACCATCTTACCATCAGATAGATAAAAGTTGCATGACAATACTCAATAAAAAACCTTTCATCATTCGACTACGATCTTCTGCCATATTCTTGCGTGTTACATAATAAACAACCTTTCATATTTTTCCTTATCCACTAATATCCCTTGCTGATACACCAAGTTTCCATGGAAGTGCACCTATCATGTCCAAAACATGCACTTGGAAAACTTTCCATAGAGAAGGTGGTGCCAGAGGACCTCTAAGACAGTCCTCAAATGGCCAGAATTCTCCTCCTCTGACCTTGAGTATATTAGGGAATTTTTTATGAATACAACGAGGAACCAGTCTAGGAACTCATGGAAAATAGAGTTCATGAGCCCTGTGAATAGGGCTGGTACATTCATGACATAGATGGGCATGACCAGGAACTCGAAGTGTCAATACCTACACCCGAAATCAGACTTTGTGATGTCACCCTCTTTTACCCTCAATGGGTGATATCCAGACCATAGTTCAATCATAGAGAACCAACCTACTCCCTTTAACTTGTTGAAAAGATCATTGATCCTTGAAAGGGGGTACAGTTCTTGATAGTCACCTGAGTCAGTCTTCGATAGTTTATGGACAGTCTTAGACCACCGTCCGCCTTCTTTGTAAACAAGAATTTTTCACCCCATGGAGACACAATTGGACGAATGAAACCCATCTTCATATAGTAATCAACCTGAATATGAAACTCCCATAACATAGAAGGCGATATCCAATAGGGGGCCATCGAAATTGGATGGGAACCAAGTTGCAAGTCTATTCCAAATTCAATGTCATGTCAAGGGGTTAGAGTCACAACCTTTTTCAGGATGACATCTAGGAACTCACTAACAACCCCCATAACTTCGACCATCTTTTTATATACTTATTTCACCAATAGATTTACTAACAAAGAATGAAAAGGATCCACACACTGACTGCACTCCTTAAAACTCCACTGACTAATGAAAGCTATGCACTGGCTACCCATATATGAGAACACAACCCTTCTCTAGAAGTGGTAAAAAATAAAATTCATATAAAACAAATAGCCGATGCCTCAGATGAAATTTTATGGCTACATCTATAGTAGAAGAATATCCCCAATGAATTGATGTGGCCCCAACATCATTCTACATCCTCGGAAAACATCAAACAGATTGGTCTCACCTCTAACTGGCATACTCAACACCAGAGGCACTAAAAGACCATTTTATTCTAGACCTAGGGCATGGGCTAGACTGGGTGAAAAAAGGAGTTTGAAGATTCTGAATTAAGAAAATCACACGCTAGGGTACTAAACTGACTAATCGTACCAAGACCAACCTATGGCCCAGATGGAACTGATACCTCTACAACATGAAACTACCCATGACTAGATCCTCTACCTCTTTGTTGTTGACTTCCTCCCCAACTAATATTTCTCCGAGATCCCTATAGAGAACCTTGAGGTCATCGTCCACCAGCCCCGTCACCCTCGGTGGAGCAGGGGCTCACTGACCCTACTACTGGATAGTCCTGAATGACGACTGATACTGATGGGGTGGTAACTGAACATAACCAACCCCACTATACAACACTTGGACTGGGAACACATTCTAAATATGTCCACGAAATCCACAGACAAAGAAACACAGTCTCGTTCCCATGGGGAAAGGGCAAAGACATAAAGATCAAAGCTATAACTACTGGGGCCAACTTCCCATTAACCAAAACCTAGAAGGCCTTGACGTTGGAGGCATGCTGCTGACGGTTTTCGCCTTTGATGAACTATGCTGGATCACCTCTCACGGAACACCTCCCAGTTAGTGCATCCTTTCTGCTACCTCAGCCTTATTCTAAACCTCTATGTATTTCGGTATAATGAACGGTGTAACAACATACTGAATGGATGGTCAGAGTGACTCATCTATGTGTCTCTCTCAGGATTACTCATCTAGAAAGTGATCTTGTGAAAAGTGCATGAGATCTATGAATGAGATCCCTAGTTCCCTTGCCGACATACTCCCCCACAAGAGGGAGAGTAGCTCCCACCTCTTCTTGACCTGCATCGTGGAAGATAGGAATTCTGACTAAAACCCCTTCTCAGTGTCAGCACATGAAACCTCAATTCCTTCCTCTCCCTGAGGTAAAGCATCAACTACTGACTCACTACTCCCAATATCTGGCTCATTACTAGAGGAACCTAGTACTGTTTCAAAACCTATAGAAAGATGAAAGTGATCACCATCTCCTCATGCAAACTTTTTGTCTCCATGTCAGAGATACTACCCTCATACTTCCCTGGAGTTTGCTGGTAGAAAGAACAAAGCATCTTCTTCCACTAATCATCTTCCACCTATTGATCAACCCTCAATTGATCAACCAAGTCAACTTGTCATGCCTTAACTACTTGTGCTACATGGGGGTGACCTCCAAGTTCCACAGTTTAAAATTTAAACCTGGAACTCCAAATCCCAAATAGTGTGGAAATTTTCTTTCAAATTTGTTTTTACTATTAATTTATTTTAAATTCCAAAAAACACCAAATACTCACAAGAATAGAAGTCATTATGGTGGATGTAATATTTCTAGAGTCTCTACCCTACATTGTTTTAGCCTCACTGAGTTGTTTAATAGGTCTAGAGTCCTTGCGTCGGATCACAGAGGGACAAAAAATCCCATGTCCAAGCCAGAATTCTGTGTCCTACCTCACATACCAAGCTTTCCTAACACCGTTTCCCTACCATCCCATGCAATCCTCACTACACCTAACTCCTAACTCCATCCTATCTCTGAATCTCACAAAACCTCTTCCTCTAATATCATTTTATCATGACCAACCTTCTTCAAGATGTGAGAAGGGAAAACAAGGTGTGACACCCTTCATTTCTCAAGATGAAGATGTGATAATGACCCATGAGTCCCAGCTTCAATAGGCCCCTTAGAAGTGACTATCACCAAGAGTATAAATCTCATATAATATGTATGTAATTACCCTTTTTATAGAACCATATTTGGAGATAAGATGATAAATCCCATGAAACTCAAAATACCAAAAGTAAAAGTAATGTCAAAATCCATTCCCACATACATGTTCAAAAGTAAATTAAATACAAGGTACAACAAAAATATAATGTAAAGCACCAAAAGAGAAGATACTAAGCATAATAATAAACTAATCTCGATGCCCGAGTTAGTAAAGTCCAGCACGGTCCTCAAAGTACTCCTGGAAACCTAAAAATAGTTTTATATACATAGGGTGAGTATACATGTATAACAAATCAGAAAACTAAATCCACCTATGAATAGGCGAGGGAACGTACTAATATTCCTATGATAAAATAGTATAACCTCGAAGAAACTTCTGAGGAATACTAACCAGCCTAGCCTCGTTAAGGCAGACACATAAAATAATGCATTTATAGTAAAGTAGTAGTATAAGCACATTGATAATTGCGTACCCCACAAAACTTTCCCACTGGTTAACTTCTCATCCCTAAAAACTAATGTCTTGATTCTACCTCTCTTCCCATACATAATCCCACTGCCACAACCTACACACACACACACCAATGACTCAAACTGCCCACAATTCTGTCTGCAGACACCTGGGCCAAAACCACCACATCTTTCACCCAAAGACACTTGGGCCTCATCCTAAAGATACTTGGGAAAGAAAACCATAAACTCAAACACCTTGGCCCCTCATACACAAAAAACACTTGATCAAAGGATGTTGGGATATGGTAAGTGTCATGCCATTATAGTCTACCTGGATATTGTAGAGTTATAAGAAACCGAAAGAGGACGTGAGGAATAAAGTTAGTAACCATCCATCCATCTTACCACTGGGATGTTGGGAAAGACACCCTCCCCCATGAAATGTACGTGTTCAGAACATAATGATCAACAATGTTGAGGTGCATATAGAAATCACAAGGAACTTATATATATAGGTATGAAAACACTCATCCCTGACCTTGAGATCCCCAAAAAATCCATCCAACCCTACAGAACCACATTACTGCTACCCCTATTTACACAACCACACAACATAAATTACCTAGGAAAAAATCAACACCTTTTCATTCAAAAACCTTCCAATTATTTATTAATATATTTAATTTAATTTAATCCAACACTACCAGAAAACTACCAAACACTACTATATCAAAAAAATAAGAAAAACCAAACTTTCAGTACCACAACAAGCCCCTATTCAACCACTACCAACTATCATTCTTTAAAAATATATCACAGAATCCTTCTCTCATAACCCATACCTGTATCCTTGCTACCCAAAAATTCCCCAATGCATTCTCACTACATAAAATGTTCATAACCACACCGCAATACCAGTAACCAACATCACTCTGCGGTTACAACGCAATCAAAGGTAGTTCACTGCCTACAAGTTTATCCATTCTACAATCAATCAATCTCTCAAATTGGGATACCAACACACCCCCGTACTACCCCACACACAAATCACACAACAACTAATATTAACCCACATACCTACTGTACACATATACTGCACATTTCTCATGGAAAAAACTCTGATATCCAGCCTTGTACGCACAACTATTCTCCTAACAACAACCACACACAACTCACAAAAAGTCACATAAGTCAACAGAACACACCACTCGGCCACACCTATCAATAGATTGTGAATATATATTCATATTTAACCATGATAGGTTCTTTTAATCCACTTAATTATAACCGGGGTGATCACACAATTGATTTGTTCCGGGGAAATCTTTTTACTTAACTAAGTATATGTGGTTTAAAATTATTTAATGTTAAAATTTATTGTCAAAGCATCATAACAAAAAAGAACATCAGTAGTGCACAAGCAAAGACCACAAATAGTCATGATTTTCCATAGCAATAAAGACACAACAATACATAAAATAGTCAAAGGTAACAAATGAAATATGCGTTAAAACATTAATCAAATCTCATCCCATTATTTCATTACCCCACTATCTTTTGATCATATTTACTTCTTGTTTATTTCCCTTTTTAAGAAATATATTCAGACACTCCTCAGAGAGATTCATTAGTACACCTATGCCGCATGATGCAAAAATAAAGAGAGATAGAAAAAATCCCTATCGGATGATCAATGGATCGAAGTTCCTCTTTGCATCAAGAATAGGGGTCACGCGAACAGCAGGGAAGAAATCCAAGGATGTTGAACAGGAGACCTCTATCATAAGCACATAACTTGTCTAGGGAGGAAGGATCTAGGTACACCATGGGAAAAAACTCACAAGGAAGGGAAGATTCCAATTTTGATGCGCTATATCATTCATTAAAGGAAGAGCATTCATAAATGGACATTAATCATGGAATTGTGATAAAGATCACATGATTTAGGAATCCCAAATCACCTGATACATTAGGATATTAAAGGATATAATTATTACCCATTGAAAATCCCTTAAAAATTCTTGAAGTAGGCGTTAATCTTGGTTTATGACAAATAATTCATAATAGGGGTGAAACTAGAAAACTAGTAAAAATTGGGGAAAACTGAAAATGGGTCACTGATGGGTGAGTCACCGATAGGCGAGTCACCAAAACAGATCCACCAATGGGTGAGCTACCGACATAACCTACTGACGTTGAGCCACCAAAGCTGTTCTACAAACATAATGACCAATCGACGCTAAGCCACCAATGCCGAGCAACTGACGCAAAAACCTGTTGACACCGATCCATAGATACTGAGCTACGAATGCAACGACCTATTGACACTAAAGATCATGACTCACCAATGCACTGACATGCTGCTGAAATGAAATGCCTAGATAGTAACATGCTGATACACTAACATTCTGACAGACTAACATGCCAACATTGTAAAGACCCGTAAATTCCAAGAAAATGTTTTTTCTTAATTTTCTTTGGAATTTTACAAGAACGCAGTTTCTGACGGCGCCTGATTCCGAGGCCCGGTGTGCCCGGAATCAATTTCCGAAGTTTGGCTCTGGTACGTTCAGTGAACGGACGAGCAGGTTTTTCTAACTTTTGAACCGGTGCTCGGAATCGAATTCTGAGGGCACCGATGGAATTGCAGCGCCGATATTTGCTTAGAAACGCCTCTTCTGGAGTTGCGTTTGCTCGGGTGTGGTTTTTAATTTTTTTTTGGGCTTAAAGTTTAGAAATAAAATAATTTGTTCGACAAACTTTATTTTATTTCACTTAATCCACTTGAAGCCACTTGAAAGCCTCTTAAACTGAGTTAAAACAGATATGGTGCTATCCAGAAATATCCTACCCCCTTGGTAGGATATTTGTGAGGTGGGGCCTGCACGAGCCCCGCTGTTTCTTTCCGCTAAGTAATGCACCCACAAAAACCCGTCATTATGAAAGTCAACTGACGCGTTTTCTTAAATCCTTAACAGACCATTTAATTGGGCGGTTTATTTCGTAAATTAAATGAGTTGTTTCTTTCGTTAAATTAATTCTACGAATTAATGGTTCATTTCTTATCATTTGAAATTCAAATGTTTAGTTGTGTAAATAAAATAAGGCTTAAGCTTATTTTATTTTGGGTTGGTCTCCTTTGCCACCTTGAGAGATTTTGAGAAGCTCTCTCCATCTTCTTCAACCTTGACGAAGAACATGAAGAACACTTAAGCTCCGACAAAGAACGCCGCTTCTCTTCTTCGTAGCCGGTGTGTTTCCGAAGATCGACGACGCCACTTCTTCGATCTTCTTCCTGTGTCAACGAAAGGAGACGTCGTTTCCTCCTCGGACTATCTCCGTCAGCTTACGAAGTTTCTCCAGCGACGTACCTCTTCAGACGCACCTCGACCTCAATGGAAACGACGTTCGATTTCCGCGACGCCCGACCTCCGCGACGCTATTCTTCCGCGGCTTGATTGGCGTGCTCCGCACTTGAATCCGAAGTAGGGGATTGTTGATATTTTATTTATTTATTTTCCATTCTTGATTCTAGAATGTCGAACATCGAGGATAAAGGATTAAATGTTATTGTCTAACGAGAGGGGGGCCCGGACCTCACCAACACGTCCGAACCCCCCTCCTATGTTCATAATTGTTTCTTTGCGGATGGAACGGGATGGCGTGGTTCCGTCGCACCACGCGTGAATCGCACGGAAATTAATGCGCGGCGCCGTCGCGCCGCGCCGTGGAAAGAAATCCAAGAACGCGACACCGTCGCGTCGCGTCGAAGAAAGTCAAAGGCGCCGCGGCCGGAGCGGGGCCGCGGCGGAGGGAAGCGATGCCGTCGCATCGCGCCGGAAGGCATAGGCTGCAGCCGGTTCCGAGCCGAGGCGGAGCAAGATGACCGGCGGCCGGCACCGGGCCGCCGGTGTCGGTGAAGGAAGGACCGGCAGTCGCCGGTCCTTGCTGGCGAAACCGGCCGGCCAGTGCGGGCCGGCCGGACATTGGAGACCGGGGGAATTAATTTCCCCCGGACGGGTCTCAAAAGCGGCCCCAATTAAGGGGCCACGGTTCTCAAAGGGGGGGGGGGGGGGCTTTGCCCCCCGCGTGCGGCACCCGAACGGCGCCCAGGCCGCGCCGGACAGCGCCGCCGCGCCGGACCGCGCCACCGCACCGGCCCGAGCCGTCGCGCCGGTCCGGGGCAGGTCGACCCGGTTCGGCCGACCCAGGGGGGGGGGGGGGGGGTCGGGCCGGGTCGGCCCGGGCGCAGACCCCCCAGTTTCGGACCGCTTTCGGTCAAATGCCCGTATCTTGGGCTACATGCCTCCAAACGACTTGCTGTCAGCGGCAACATGATCCTTGGATCGAGGCGGTCGTTTCGGTATACTATACTCAATGCACACCTTCTTTTTTGGGAGAATACATGGTTAAAACTCCATAGTTAAGCGTTCTTGGCCGAGAGTAGTGATCAGGATGGGTGACCTCCTGGGAAGTTTCCCAGGGTGGGTGTGAGACGGAAAGGCCAATAACTAACAGACCGGGCGTCCGATCGACGCCCCGTCTATTTCGTTGAATTCCTCTAAGTGAGACGGATCTTTTGGCTTACTTCGCTCGAGGTTTCGATGCTGACGGAGTGCGGTCGGGTTGGTTCGCTCACAAAATCAACCGGGCCCCTAGAACGAAAAAGCCAATAACTCTCAGACCGGGCGTCCGATTGACGCGCCGTCTGTTGCGTTGAGTTCCTGTTGATGATACGGAACTTTTGGTATCCTTCGCCGAGTTTTGGATGCAGATGGATAGTGGCCGGGTTGGATCGCACCGAAATCCAACCGGGACCCTGGAACAGAAAAGATGATACCTTTCTGACAGAACGTCCGTTTGACGAACCGTCAGCGGCGTTGGTGATCTCGTTGAGAAATGGTCCCTATGAGTATACCCTATGAGAGTTCGGGGTACAATTGAGATACGGCTGGATTTGGTTTGCTCACGAAACCAACCGGGCCCCGGGGACGGAAAGGCTAATAACTCACAGACCGGGCATCCGATTGACGCGCCGTCTGTTGCGTTGAGACCCCTATGACGAGGCGGTCCTTTGAGATACTTCTTCGTGGGACTTTGAGATACTTGGAGCTTCGAATTGTAGCTCGTGGAGCGGACCCTCCTAAATACGAGCATACAAAGTACGGAGTCCGTATAGCCGGCAGAGACCTGAAGACTGCTTGTCCGATTCGATTCGGAGTGGCTTACGTAGCCCAGTGGGGAGAACTACTTTGTGAGGTGGCATAACCACAGTGGAGGAGCACTACTATGTGAGGTGGCAGACCCGCGGTACTCGAAAGGAGGAGTACCTCTGTAGTCTATGAGGGGGGGAGCACTACTGTGTTGGGTGGCAGACCCCGACGGGAAGCACTACTCTGTGAGGTGGCAGGCCCATGGTACTCAATAGGAGGAGTACCTCAGCAGTCTTAGGTTAGTGAGCAGTACCTCAGAGTCATGACAGGACCACTGTACACTCCAGATACAGAGCTCTTTAGTAGTTACGGTTTCGATAATGAAAATCATGGTTTGAGCTGAGACTTTTGACCCTTGTGTTTATCTCATGATTGAGATGGGTCACTAGATAACTTAGGTATATGTATGGGCATATACCTGGGTAGTGGTTATCCGTTGATTTCATAATCCTTGTGTTTCCTCATTATTGAGATGGGTTACTTGATAACTTAGGTATATGTATGGGCATATATCTAAGTAGAGGTTATCTGTTGAGATCTTCTTGTGGTTATCCTTGTTGGTTAGTGAGACCTTAAGGGTCTCGGGGTCCCTACTAAGTATCGTTATACTCACCCCTGCACGGGCTATGCCCGCACCTCGTTGTGTTGGTTGCAGACGATGGGAAGTGCTGACGGAGGCCGAGTGTTCAAGGACTGGACGGTACCCGGAGGTGGACTTCACGACAAGTCGGTACCCGGAGGTGGACTACACGACGAGTCTGTACCCGGAGGTGGACTACGCGACGAGACGACTCACAGAGGAGGTTGAAGGACGAGAACGTGGAGGAGGCTATCTGTACCTACCCTTCAAGTAGGACCCGAGGAGGATGACCCAGGAGCTACTTTCCTCTTCCAGCTGTTTGTCTTTTTGTTCAGTTGTAGTTGTACTTTCTTTTGGGTTTGTATTCTGGCCCATTTACTTTCCATCTTTTCTTTTGTTTTTCTTTTGTTCTTAGTGTTTTGCTTCCTCTTGTACTCTATGGTGATTATTTTCTTTTATAAAGGCAATGCCTTCCCAGTTATCGGGATTTTATGCCTTTGGTGCTAGTCGCCAGCCCCTGGCCTATGGAAGGCGGGCTTGGGGTAGTCACGGCACGGGCCCCGAGGACGGGTCGTGACAAATTGGTATCAGAGGAGTTCGGTTCTACCACAGAACTTATAACTCTGATGTTTCTTTCTGTGAAGCAATAGTGTTAAGGGTACCGAGTGTGGTTTTCTGTTCAGGGAGTCCAGTGTTGGTGCAGGCGGCGGACGTATCAATACACCAGGACCCTGACAACTGATTTCCGACTTTGTGCATGAAAACACTGATTGCATGTGTGTTTTAAAAGGTTTTCCCTTAAAACAGCTCAAACCAGGTCAGCTCACCAGGTATAAACTTTTGACCGTGTCACGTTGTTTCTTTCAGGATGCCTTTTCACGAACGACCAGCTAGAGCCCAAAGGGATGTGCGTACTGACAGCCTGTCGAGCGACGAGGCTTCGGTACAGGTCCCTCTTGCATTTGAGGCACCAGCGGAGGCACCAGTGATACTACCATACGTTGGGCCACCGATGCCACCAGCCCCAGCAGTAGGCGATGCACGCCACTTGAGTGCGCTGCACGAGTTCCAGCGCCAGAGACCACACTGGTTCCGGGGAGAGACGGACCCGCAGGCTGCTGAGGATTGGCTGGAGGATGTGGTGAGAGTCCTCAGGCTAGTGGGGACGCCGACAGACTTCATGGTGATCTTTGCTACGGGCCTTCTTCAGGAAGCAGCAGGCAGGTGGTGGAGCCACTTGTTCCAGTTTTGCAATGGGATGGACTTCACATGGGAAGACATCAAGACCTTCTTCATGGTGGAGTTTGTGCCAGTATCTCTACACCCTGAGCGTGTACGAGAGCTTCTGCCTTTGCCGCATGGTTTTTGATCAGTAGCCGAGTAATCTGTGGGGAGTAGACAGATGATGCAGAGGTCCAGGAGGACCAGACTAGTAGTTGGACGATCTCGGGTTTTAGGATCAGTGGTGCGGGGCACCCGGGGTGGGGTCAGATCCAGGTGTGCCAGAAACAGAGAGTGTTTCTCCTGCGATAGGAAGGGTCACTTGGCACGTGACTGTACGACCCCCCCCACACGGTTGATCAGCGGGTGTTGGAGGAGCCACCAAGACAGAAGCAGCGGCGGGTGCTTGAGCAACAACCGAGCAGTGGACAAGGAAGTAGAGCTCAGGGAGCAGGTGGACAGGAGCGGAACTAGTGGATATGTCCTTTGTACTTCTAGTTCCATGTGGATTTTGTATTCGTGTCTTTGTATTATGAGATGCAATAATAAAAAGACACTTATCTTGTGATGTTTGATTTCCTGTCCTTTTTGTTTGGTTGATACTGTGTGGTCCCAGTTAAACTGTTTACTTGACCCTCACTTTTGAGATTTCTACTGGAGGAGACCCAGTGACCTCACACTGATGCCGACAGTGTGACTCGACCCTTGGATGCGGGAGTGACAGTTGGATCTCTTGGTAGTTACGTCGAGGCCTTACGACATAATCCATGGAATGAATGCATCATTCATGTCAGGATTGACTGTATTAGGCAACGAATGTGGTTCATCCAGGGGATGAGACCGGATTTCTCTTATCGGCAAAGAAGAAATCATAGCAGCTCTTGTGAGACTAGAGAAGGTCCAGGTCATCCAAGAGCGGATGAGGACGGCAAAGGGCCGACATAAGCCTTATGCTGACAGGGCTTGGAGGCCTCTAGAGTTCGAGGATGACCATCACGTCTTTATACAAGTCTCACCTCGACGAGGTTTACGGAGATGTGTCCAGGGAGGCAAGTTATCTCCGAGGTTCAATGAACCTTTCTAGGTCCTCAGGTGGGTAGGCGAGGTGGTTCACCGCTTGACCCATCTACTTCAGTTGCACTAGGTGCACGACGTTTTCCACGTATCCCAAATGAGGAGATACGTGCTCGACCCTCCGCATAGCATCGACCATGGGGAGCAGGATAGTGGCGATGAGGTGACTTCTACGGAGGTTCCGGTGGGGATCGAGGATCGACAGGAGCAGATCCTAAGAGGAAGGTCGATTCCTCTTCTGCACTTTTTTTGGCAGCACGGGAACCTCCAGGTGAGCACATGGGAGCGGAAGGCTCAGATGCGTTCTCAGTACCGCCTTTGTTTCCCTAAGTTTGCGGTGAAGCTTTACGGGGACGTAAATCCCTGTGGCGGGAGTAATGTAAAGACCCGTAAATTTCAAGGAAATTTTTTTTCTTAATTTTCTTTGGAATTTTACAAGAACGCAGTTTCTGACGGCGCCTGATTCTGAGGCCCGGTGTGCCCGGAATCAATTTTCGAAGTTTGGCTCGGGTACGTTCAGTGAACGGACGAGCGGGTTTTTCTAACTTTTGAACCGGTGCTCGGAATCGAATTCTGAGGGCACCGATTGAATCGTAGCACCAGTATTTGCTTAGAAACACCTCTTCCGGAGTTTCGTTTGCTCGGGTGTGGTTTTTAATATTTTTTTTGGGCTTAAAGTTTAGAAATAAAATAATTTGTTCGACAAACTTTATTTTATTTCACTTAAGCCACTTGAAGCCACTTGAAAGCCACTTAAACTGAGTTAAAACGGATAGGGTGCTATCCAGAAATATCCACCCCCTTGGTATGATATTTGTGAGGTAGGGCCCGCACGAGACCCGCCGTTTCTTTCCGCTAAGTAACGCACCCGCGAAAACCCGTCATTATGAAAGACAACTGATGCGTTTTCTTAAATCCTTAACATACCATTTAATTGGGCGGTTTATTTCGAAAATTAAATGAGCTGTTTCTTTCATTGAATTAAATCTACGAATTAATGGTTCGTTTCTTATCTTTTGAAATTCAAATGTTTAGTTGTGTAAATAAAATTAGGCTTAAGCTTATTTTATTTTGGGTTGGTATCCTTTGCCACCTTGAGAGATTTTGAGAAGCTCTCTCCATCTTCTTCAACCTTGACGAAGAACACGAAGAACACTTAAGCTCTGACGAAGAACGCCACTTCTCTTCTTCGTAGCCGGTGTGTTTCCAAAGATCGACGACGCCGCTTCTTCGATCTTCTTCCCATGTCAACGAAAGGAGACGTCGTTTCCTCCTCGGATTATCTCCGTCAGCTTACGAAGCTTCTCCAGCGATGTACCTCTTCGGACGCACCTCAACCTCAATGGAAACGACATTCGATTTCTGCGACACCCGACCTCCGCGATGCTAGTCTTCCGCGGCTTGATTGGCGTGCTCCGCACTTGAATCCGAAGTAGGGGATTGTTGATATTTTATTTATTTATTTTCCATTCTTGATTCTAGAATGTCGAACTTCGAGGACAAAGGATTAATTGTTATTGTCTAACGAGAGGGGGGCCCGGACCGCACCAACACGACCGAACCCCCCTCCTATGTTCATAATTCTTTCCTTGCGGATGGAACGGGATGGCGTGGTGCCGTCGCACCACACGAGAATCGCACGACAATTATTGCACGACACCATGGAAAGAAATCCAAGAATGCGACGCCGTCGCGTCGCGTCGAAGAAAGTCAAAGGCGCCACGGCCGGAGCGGGGCCGCGGCGGAGGGAAGCGATGTCGTCGCATCGCGCCGGAAGGCATATGCCGCGGCCGGTTCTGGGCCGCGGCGGAGCAAGATGACCGGCGGCCGGCACCGGGCCGCCGATGTCGGTGAAGGAAGGACCGGCCGTCGCCGGTCCTTGCTGGCGAAACCGGCCGGCCAGTGCGGGCCGGCCGGACAGTGGAGACCGGGGGAATTAATTTCCCCCGGCCGGGTCTCAAAAGCGGCCCCAATTAAGGGGCCGCGGTTCTCAAAGTGGGGGGGGGGGGGCTTTGCCCCCCGCGCGCGGCACCCGAACGACGCCCAGGCCGTGCCGCCGCGCCGGACCGCGCCGCCGCACCGGGCCAGGTTTTCCGAGCCGGGCCGGGTCATCGGGCGGGGTCGCCGCCCGGGGCGGGGTGACCCGGTTCGGCCGACCCCGGGGGGGGGGGGGGGGGGGGGGGTCGGCCCGGGCCCAGACCCCCTAGTTTCGGACCGCATTCGGTCAAATGCTCGTATCGTGGGTTACGAGCCTCCAAATGACTTGCCGTCAGCGGCAACGCGATCCTTGGATCGAGACGCTCGTTTCAGTATACTATACTAAAGGTGAACGTTCCTTTTTGGGAGCCTACGTGGCTAAAACTCCATAGTTAAGCGTGCTTGGCCGAGAGTAGTGATCAAGATGGGTGACCTCCTGGGAAGTTTCCCAGGGTGGGTGTGAGACGGAAAAGCCAATAACTAACTGTCCGGGCGTCCGATTGACGCCCCGTCTGTTTTGTTGAATTCCTCTAAGTGAGACAGATCTTTTGGCTTACTCCGCTCGAGGTTTCGATGCCGACGGAGTGCGGTCGGGTTGGTTTGCTCACAAAATCAACCGGGCCCCTGTAACGAAAAAGCCAATAACTCTCATACTGGGTGTCCGATTGACGCGCCGTCTATTGCGTTGAGTTCCTATTGATGATACAGAACTTTTTGCATCCTTCACCGAGTTTTGGATGCAGATGGATAGTGGCCGGGTTGGATCGCACCGAAATCCAACCGGGCCCCTAGAACGGAAAAGCTGATACCTTTCTGACAGAACGTCCGTTTGACGAACCGTCAGCGGCGTTGGTGATATCGTTGAGAAATGGTCCCTATGAGTATACCCTATGAGAGTTCGGGGTACAGTTGAGATACGGCCGGATTTGGTTTGCTCACGAAACCAACCGGGCCCCGGGGATAGAAAGGCTAATAACTCACAGACCGGGCGTCCGATTGATGCGCCGTCTGTTGCGTTGAGACCCCTATTACGAGGCGATCCTTTGAGATACTTATTCGTGGGACTTTGAGATACTTGGAGTATCTACTTGTAGCTCGTGGAGAGGACCCTCCTAGATACGAGCATACGGAGTACGGAGACCGTATAGCCGGCAGAGACCTGAAGACTGCTTGTCCGATTCAATTCGGAGTGACTTACATAGCCCAGTGGGGAGCACTACTTTGTGAGGTGGCAGACCCACAGCGGAGGAGCACTACTATGTTAGGTGGAAGACCCGCGATACTCGACAGGAGGAGTACCTCTGTAGGCTATGAGGGGGGGAGCACTATTGTGTTGGGTGGAAGACCCCGGCGGGAAGCACTATTGTGTGAGGTGGCAGGCCCGCGGTACTCGACAGGAGGAGTACCTCAGCAGTCTTAGGTTAGTGTGCAGTACCTCGGAGTCATGACATGACCACTGTACACTCCAGAGACGGAGCTCTTCAGCAGTTACAGTTTCGATAATGAAAATCCTGGTTTGAGTTGAGACTTTTGACCCTTGTGTTTACCTGATGATTGAGATGGGTCACTTGATAACTTTGGTATATGTATGGGCATATACCTGGGTAGTGGTTATCTGTTGATTTCAAAATCCTTGTGTTTCCTCATGATTGAGATGGGTTACTTGATAACTTAGGTATATGTATGGGCATATATCCAAGTAGAGGTTATCTGTTGAGATATTCTTGTGGTTATCCTTGTTGGTTAGTGATACCTTGAGGGTCTTGGGGTCCCTACTGAGTATCATTATACTCACACTTGCACGGGCTATGCCCGCACCTCGTTGTGTTGGTTGTAGACGATGGGCAGTGCTGACGGAGGACGAGTGTTCGAGGACTGGACGGTACCCGGAGATGGACTACACGACGAGTCGGTACCCGGAGGTGGACTACACGATGAGTCCGTACCCGGAGGTGGACTACACGACGAGACGACTCACAGAGGAGGTTGACGGACGAGATCGTTGAGGAGGCTATCTGTACCTACCCTTCAGGTAGGACCTGAGGAGGACGACCTATGAGCTGCTTCCCTCTTCCATCTGTTTGTCTTTTTGTTCAGTTGTAGTTGTACTTTCTTTTCGGTTTGTATTCTGGGCCATTTACTTTTCAGCTTTTCTTTTGTTTTTCTTTTGTTCTTAGTGTTTTGCTTCCGCTTGTACTCTGTGGTGCTTGTTTTCTTTTATAAAGTCAATGCCTTCCCAGTTATCGGGATTTTACGTCTTTGGTGCTAGTCGCTAGCCCCTGGCCTATGGAAGGCGGGCTTGGGGTAGTCACGGCACGGGCCCCGAGGACGGGTCGTGACAAACATACTGCCATTCCGTTACACTGACATGCTGATGCACTGATATGCTAACACACTAACATACTAACATACTAAAATGCCAATAGAAAACTAGAAATTTGAAAAACTATTGAAATGATAAACCGTTTCCTACGAGAACACCCTAAAAACTGGGTTTTCACAAATGGATGGTCTAGGGAAATCGAATTCATCACACATATAATATTTTATGAATCAACTATATTATGTCCTTCATCTCATAAAAAAGTATCAATCCTTACATAGACCAATAACGCAACCCATCCCAACAATGAGGAGATAAGAAACCATGACTATAAAGAGTCTCAAATAGTTTCATATTTATCAATTATAGATAACTATTATTGTATGAGAACTAAATTAAGGATAACTGGCACTCCCTTAAAACTATAAATTATAGCATTTATTCATGACGTATATCTTCAAGAATATTAATTTACTATTTAGTCTAGCAATAGGTTTTGGGGTGATATATATTGATAAAATTAATATAAAAACCAATTAAATTATAACGATACATCTAGAATCAAGTGAAAAAATGTAGTCCCTAATAAGAAACAATTTTCAATGGCTCTCCATGATTCTAAAAGAACCATTGGAAATAAAAAATCCCAAGCTATTCCACCTTTTCACTACCCTTTATGGGAGTAAAGTTGGGTAGTTTCTCCAAATGATCAATAAATACCCATATAACATTACTTACATGAGGGGATCAAGGATGTATAAGGATGAAGTCTATATAGATCCCATCCCATATATATATATAGGAATAGGGATGGGATTTTGTAATCCCATTTATTTTTTAAGTACAAAATTTAATTTTTGATAGGATAGAAAATTAATGATATACCCATCAATTTATTTCTTAATTATCATCATTCATTATCATTGGATTATATCATAGAACATTTTGTTAGGAATCGGGTGAGTAGCCCTACCAGAAGGCTGAAAATTGCTCATAAAGTCATTCATGAAGGTTAGTAGAACTAATAAATAATTCATGAATCATATCACACTATCATTAGACCATGACCAAGAATCTGAGGTCTCTTAACTATTTATATTTCCCCTCATACAACGATAATCTACATTAGATTCTGGATCCTAATGAATTAGATCATATATGGATAGTGTGTCCAACACACTATCCAAAAAAACATGAGCATCCACTTCCATTAAATCCAAATTTATTTTAGTAAAAAGGACCCTCAGAATCCATTATTCTATGGATTCCTTCATTACATGAATTAGAAATTTTCCCTTAGATAAACAATGGATATGTCACCATTAACCAGGGTATAATCCTAATATAAATATATGAAGATACTCTACCTATAATATTTGTTTTAGATTCATGTCATCCCAGGATAAAAAATAATCTATAATTTTTGTATTAGTGTAAATTGTAAACTTTCCCCTGAAGTGATAATGGTGTAATGTTTTCAATGCAAGCATCTGTAATACAAGATCTAAGTCATGAGTAAGGCAATTATTTTTATTAGGACATAACTGATGAGAGATATACAACACAACATGGTCCTGTTTGATCAAAACACAACTCAAACCCCTATATTTGGCCTTATAAAATACTATATATCCTTAATTAGGCTCTGAAAGATTCAGGACAGAAGTATATGTTATCCTTTTTTACAAGCCAATAATGAACTTATGAAACTTTTCACTCAATTTAAATTTCACACGATTTTATTTTAAATCCACCAAGGGAGATGTCATCTTAGAAAATTCATAAAAAACCATATGTAATATCCTTATAATAATAATAATATTATGATTTTGGAATCATTATTGGGTCTCCCCCTAGATAGAATAGTTGAATATCCTTAGGGAATACAAAAACAACTTTCTCAAATACCACTTTACTTTGTAATTTGTCTTTATAAATCTAGAATTTTCATATATAAAAAAAAATTTTATGTGATACTTCTTCAATATTACGAGGAAAATATCCAAATTATTCTCATAATCCCCTTTTATATTAGAATAGACAATGATTTCATCCATAAAAATAATGAAAAAAGTGGTAAGGTATCTATATAAGATACAATAATTAATTATATAAAGACCACATTATCATTAATAATCCCAAAAGTGAATCATTGGATACTTATAATTCATGAACCTTTACCTAAAGTTAGTTTGGGGAATATCAAATTCCTTCACATTAAATTGTTGGTATCTTGAAAAGAGGTAGATATTTGAGAAATATATCACTCCTATATGAATCTTAAAGAGATAATAAATATAAGGAAAAGGTATTTATTCAGGATAGTAACCTGGTTGAGCTTCTATTAATCCATAAAAGTTTATAGACTTCAATCTGTGTTCTTTATAATGAGGAGTGAGGCTATCCATGATGAAGATATAGGATCTGTAAAAACTTTTTTATCAAATTATTCAAGTTAAAATTTAAAATATTTTACCTTGATTAGAGCTGCTCAATATGTTGAAAAGAGATTTTAATTTTACCTGGAAGTATATTGATGGACAATTTAGTATCTATTTTTAGTGAAAACCTTGAGAAATAATTAAAAAAATACCTTGATATACATGTTTATAACTAAGTAATATAATCACTTGAAATACCTTTATTAGATTATATACATATTCTTTAAAATTGATATGTGAAATTGATGATCTCTATAATAATAAGCCCTTCTCTACCTGATATTGGATATCAATCACCTTAAAAATGTGGGGTTTCCATTAGGAGAATGAAATAAGGATTTCAGTGATAACACTCAATTTTGTCTTTATACCTCATCATCCAGTCCATTCTAAATCTAATTTCAATGATATCAAGATCAATAATGTATAAATTACATATAATTTTAATATCACTGACAATAGGCCTTCTCAACCTAATTATGGATCCCAATCACCATAAAAAATGTTGGTGTTTCCGTCAGGTGAATGAAACAAGGCCTTTTTAGGATAATAATGAATTTTTGATTTATACATGATCATTAATTCCACTATAAAAATAATATAAACAATAACTTTATCTATAATGTAAAAATTCCATATGATCTTAATATCTCAAATAATAGGCCTTCATAACGTAATCATGGATCCCAATCACCATGAAAAATATTGGTGTTTCTGTCAGGTGAATGAAATAAGGCCTTTTAATTATAAAACTCAATTTGGGATTTAAACATGACCATCTAAACTATTCCCAAAATAAGATAAAAGATCTCTAGTCTAAGAATGAATAAATTCCATATGATCTCAATATCACTAATAATAACTTGATATGAAGGAAACTTGGACGCTTTCTCCTTCTTCGTTCACAAAGGAGTTTTAATATCACTCATCTAATTCATATGTTCAGATTACAATACCAATAAATCAATCAATTTATAATAGATTAAAAAATATTTGTAACCTCTATAAAAATCTAGATTCATAAAAGAAGTAACAAATACAGTACTACTAATTTTCCCATATTTTAAATTCATAGGTACAACTTATGCTATATATGAATGCCTTGGATTGAGATCCTATGGGATTTTCTTTTGGAATAATATTTTACCTACATATGAATAATCATCTCCCATTTATGAGGATGAGATCCCCCTAGATGAATCATATTATTCCAAGAAGAGCCCTGTATAGGAATATCTAACATTATTACCCATACAAAAGAAGTTTAAAAAAGAACTATAGAGGTCCCAACTAACCACACTAAATAAAAGTATTTGTATCTTCTCAATAATATATCTAAAAGTACCTTGACTGTACACATAAGTGGAATAAAATATGTCCACACCAAAATGGGTTAGAAGAACAAGGGTTAGAGTGACATTGAGCACTCCCACTACCACCCCATTAAAATTTCTCATGCTCATTTGTTTAACAATAGTGGATCCATAACTCCCTTTTATAAAAACTATAACACTATCCACATTGATCTTCTATATGATATCGACCTCAACAATTTCTACCTCGTTGATCACTTTAACATATGTAGGTTTGTAGAAAATATAAATCTTTGATATGTTATCATGCTTCAATCCAAACTCAAATTAGTATGCTTTGAGAAGATCATTCATAAGTACCTTGAGAGAAAATTGAACCAAATTATAAAAATGAGGGGAATACACTATTATAGATTAGGTCCCTTACTCTAGATTCCTTAAGTCATTGTATTTGGTTATCTTTATAGTTTATTGAAATATTTGTTTCTTTAAACAACTCCTTAAACTACTCCCCTATGAGACCTTCATGTATCCTAGCTTCCATGAGCGATTACCATTGCTCATGACTAGAGACTTTTAGTATATATGTGAATTTTTTTAATTATTAGTCACAATCATCTAAATTAAAATAAAAATATGCTCAATTTTCCCAACAATTCTTTATGTTCCCATGACCCTCAATATCTATGAAAGGAAGGTGGCTTCTATATAGTAGAATCTTAAGAACGATGGAATACTTGAGTTTAATCTCTCAAACCTCCACTACATAGGGTTCAAATAGTATGAATAATATACACAACAAATGTAATATTTATTAGAGGGTTTACTTAAAGAAAATTATTTGTAACCTCATATGTTTGGTTTTCTAGTGGATTTATTGGATTTAATTTTTAATAGAACATGGGATATGTAAATTTATCGATACAGAAATCAACCCCATTATGAAAAATATAAAAAACATCAGTTCAAATTATAATAAATTGGTAACAACAATAATAAAAGTTATTTAAAATCAGTATTGAACAAACCAAACAAATTTTAAATGTTTTATTACTGTACATAGTTTGGTTTCACATTTTGGTAAACCAAAAAACTATTTGGATTATGAATCCAATTAAATATTTTATTCTAGTTTGATTGAAAGGAGAAATAGTAAAATATTTCTTGGCCATTGGGTTCATGTAGCAGCAGTGGTTTCTAGTGGAGGACGATTGATCAAATAATGATATCATATGACGGGAATGTGTAGTGATCACTAGTCTAGATAGATTTAATGTAAGTTATGGACTTGTTCTGGGTTATCAAACGATGAACACAAGAAGTTCATTATTTTAAATTTTATAGAAACTTATATTATGTTGAATAATTTAAATTAACATTTGGGTAACTTGGTTTATTCCAAATATTTGTGGTTTGATAGTGATTTCAATAGAGGATCAATAGTCAATGGGTTCAAATCATGGATCATCTAAGAAATATAGATGGTGGTGTTACTGGATAACTGGAAGATGCCCACTATTTAGGTCAGGTGGGACAACTTCCACATGGGTACTATGATGTGTAAAATATATGAAAAACTAATATCAGTTATGAATACCAATTTGGTTTAGAAATTATTTTTATCTTATAATAGTAATGAAAATAAAAATTGTTTTATCCTATTGATATAGGACATAATATTCTAAACCATGTAAAATCAATGTTTTATTTTATTTTTTCACTTTATTTTCTGTAGAAAGAATGTTTGTGTGAGTTTAGTTGGGAGTGTGTATAAGAAATGTAACTTTGTGTGGTGATTAGGGTAAGCTATTATTCCTATATTCCTACACACCAAGATCCAGGGAGGATCATGTCTAGTTCTTGGTTTCATCATTGTATGATATGGTGGTATTATTTCTGGTTATCAGTCATTGAGAAGGTTTCCAAAAAAACGGTATTAGAGTTTGGTTTAGAGCTTGATCATGCACACTTAAAAGACTTGAGTAATATTATCTTTCCATATGGATTCAGTGGGAGTTTACATGAATTTTGAAGAATATATTCCAATGAAATTAAGGCTTTATTTGTTAAATTTTATGGGAAAATATATTTATTCTTGAAAATATATACAGAATATTATCAAACATAAAGGAATTAGATGTTCCATTGAAAGGATTCAATCCAAAGGAAATGGAAACGATACAAGGAAAGAGGCTTTATAGAAAAGTACTCTATCTAATTTTAATTTCATTGGATAAAAATATTGAATTTAACATACAGGAGGTCAAGGCCATAATAGAGTTCAAGAATACTCTGGATGAAATGTATGAGAAGCCATCTATGATGAATAAGGAATTCATGATGTGAAAATTGTGTGGCATGAGATTGTCATAGGATATATTTGTAACTGATCGTGTGATTTTTTTTTCATTATATGAAGTCATATAAATTCTATTAATATCAAATTTTTGTAAGATGTGTGGGAACTAATATTGACATCATCCCTTTTAGAAAGTTGGAAGGTGATGGTAAAGACCATGAGATATTATTGTGAGAAATCTAATTTAAGGTATGAGGATATTTTAGGGATCTCCCTGGATGAAGAAATTAGATGTGGGGGGGGGGGTGAAGAAGTCCATGAACTATCTAGCAGTTCACTACAAGTGGATAGAATATATTTTTCTCCTCATCGAATAAGTTAGATGATAATTCATAAGAATGGATTCAAGGAAAATTAGATGCTTCTAGAACAACATGTTCGCACTACATCATGTGAGTACTTGTCAAGAAATAATTCAAGGAAATAAGGTTAAATTTCATATGGGTATTGTTCGAAAAACAAGTTCTAGAAATTTTGTTTTATATAGTGGTACCAATATTTTACTACCAGGCATAAATGTTATAGTGGAATAATGGATCATTGATTCTAGAGAATACTTCCTCTCCTTGATAGAGATTGTATGTGTGGATAATTTTGCTTATTGTATGTTCAATAAGGTGCACTTATTTGATGGTGAATGTAGCACCCCAACCCTAGTAAGGACAAAACATGTGCCTACTACCATTACCTTTTCATGATTATAAGGAATCAAATCTAGAAGTACCTATTAGTTTTCTAGTCATGGTAAACTAGATACATACACGAGTCCTGTATTAAAAATTAATACACTAATTACAACATTTTTTTTGAGGATAAAATTATTCCATCTTGAGTATCCTTGTATGTATTTCTCAGTACACATCATGGAATCTTAAGGAATGAAAATAAATAAGGGTGAGAAAAAAATTCATATTTGGGGTCAAGAAGAGCATAAATAATAACAAATCAATGAGAATAGTCAATATTAAAAGTTAATAGCTAAAGACCTATTCCATGTAATCAATAAACTGAGAAGGATGAGGAAAAAATATAGCAAGGTAAAAAACTAAAAACAACTCTTATTTACTCTGTTTTCTTAAAGGTTTTGGTCAAAGCCTCATTTTTATTATTGAAAAAAAGAAAATACCTCTTTAACTGGGTAGAGAGAGACCATTACATAGCCCGAAGGCCTAGTGGTCATTTAGCCCATTACATAGCTCGTAGGCCCAAATTTATGGCCCAAGGCCCATTCTGTGAATAGTACTGCTACATTACCCACAATGCTACAGTACCTCACAAGACTTGCCACTGCTACAGTGCCCCTACCACTGCTACAGTACCGCTGCCGCTGCTACAGTGTTGCCGTTGCAATAGTATCTTGGCTGCTATAGTAGCGCTACAGTGCTGCTACAGTACCTGCACCCAATGGGTTTTGAACCCCCATTTTCCTTGTAGAATTATGGGGTGCTTACCATTAATCCAAACCACAACTAAAAAAAACACTTATTTAAATAAATGGATAAGGCATTATTTATATTGAATAGTAAGAAACTAAAAAAACATTCTATCTAATCAATAAACTGAGAATGAAATTCCTTTATAAACTTTTTCATAGTGACAATGTCATGTATAATAAATACTAAATCAAAATCATGGAAATGATTAATTATTAAAATTCATGTCCGAGGGACATGAAAACCTATACTTTCAAGATCTATTATCCAGAAAGTTTAAAAATACTGGTAGAAACCTATTTAATTTTTTCAATTAATTTATCTCATGAGAACCTGCCAATGCATCGAGGGGAAATATAAAGTATGGGCTCCACCTTTCACTATATGTTCAAATCAATCAACATATAGAGTAACTAATTTAATTAATAAATAATATGCCTCATAAAATATCCATATTGAATAAATAATATATATTGATCAATATTTACCCAGATAGTCAAATAAATACAAAAGTAAACACCATATATAAAAATGATATTCAATTTCAAAAAGAAACATATCCATGAAAAATGATATGGACTATTAGGGTAAATTCAATGTAAATGATCATAGGAAATAAAATATTTCAACAGGACTAACAAAGGAATAAAATAAGTGAATATCAATACAATCATTGACCAAATAAATTGAAAAACATCTAGAGGAAGAACAAGTATAGTATAAATACAACATATCCCATATGGAGTAAAAATAAAGGATTTTTATCATTGATGAATAGAAATATTATAAATATATTTTTTAAAAACATTATTGAGGAAAATATCCATTTTATTTTGAAATACAATTTTAAAATCATATTCATTGAAAAAATCATTTCAAATTTTTTTTTAAAAAATTAACCTTTTAAACCTGAAAGGGAAGCTTCTATAAATGATCGTAGGTAAATATGTATATGCTGTACAAGGTAAAAAAAATTATTTTTCATGGTTAAAATGATAGAAAAATGTTTTGTTCAAAGAGAGAAAACAATATTCCATTGAAAACATTTTCAAAAGACAAAAAGGAAAAAATTAATTTAATAAATTATTTTTGAAAGGTTAATTTGTTTCTAAAATCATTTTTTTATAAAATATGTTTTTTAGAAAAAAACATGTTCTCCGACAAAATAGAGAAATGAATTCATCTTTTATTAAAAACATTTTCAAAAATATTTTGAGTACTGAAGAGAGTAAAAATTATACAATTACGTTAAAAATTCTATTAATAAGTAAAGGATAAGAAAATAAAATTATTTATTAAAAAATGATTCAATAGTTTTCTCTCATTAATATTCAAATGTAAAAAATCCCAAACAAAATGAGATTGTGAAGTAAATCCTTAAAAAGACCATAACATTATTGAAATAAAAAATATAGAAATAAATTATTTATGTCAAATGTAAATCCAAGTAAAACAATTGTATATAAAAAAATATATAATAAAAATTTATTACATGGATAATACTATAATATTATTGATAATAAGGAAGTAATATTACCCAATGAAACAAATTGGGTAATGAAATTAATTTCTACTTGGTTACACTTAATTAAAATACATTTTAGATAAAATAATTCAGATTAAGACTAACAATATCATGAATAATGAACAAATAATGATATTATAGGTCAAATTGGTTGTATTTACTACATATTTAAGAAATTAGGTGCATTATCAAAAAATGTGAATCTCAAAGAATGGAAATTGAGATGATGTCCCTTACAACTTGTAACATTTGATTTATAATACCCATAAAAGAAATAATTTCAAATGAAACTATAAATAACATGAATATAATTTTTTACCTGATATAAAATACTATGGGGATAGTATATGGCCCACAAAAAAGAAATAAGTGGTTAAAATGGTGTATTCCTCACAGAATGAAAAGTGAGATACAAATCCCTTACCATGCGTTTCCTTTTAGGTGGAAAACATTTAACTTTCTTTATAATTGTTTAAACACGTTACTAACCTATAAAAAACCATAATCATGTTTATAATATCATATATTAACTTCTTATAATATCTTATTACCCATTTGTTAACAATCATTCATTATTTTCACAATTTTGGGTATTAATTGCCTTGTTTTTCAAGTGTGTTTTGACTTCATAGTTGTTGTTACTGTTAATTAGATCAAGATTTAATCATATCTAGAATGTAAAACATGATTTAAATATCACATATATTATGTATATATGCATTTATAATAATCTATATAATTTGGATATAGGAAATGAAATGCAACGTTTAAGGAGACAGTAAACCGTACATACACATGAACACTACTTCAATTTCATTATTGTATTAATGGAATTACAAATAAATGATATATATATTTTTATATTATAATAAAAGTATCATATATATTTCATATATTTCACATATATTTATTAAAATTATCCACAATACATTCCATGTATAGTGTGAATGGATCACATTGCTTTGAGGAGGTAGTAGTCCACACGTCCACAAATGATGACATCATATTTACACAAAACAGAATGCATGAAGGTATGTGTTATATAAAAATTACATAAGTATTACGAAAATATAAATATAATATATATTTGATAAAAAAAAATTTACTACATAATTCACCACCATGAATGGAGGTAAAAAAAAAACTAAAGACACCATTTCATATGGCAGTAATTCGCAATACACGAACGATAAGTTCATTACCCATTTAATGAAAGTGTGTTTAGGTGTAGGTAAAAACCATTAAATAAAAACATCCCAGTATATTTAGGATACAGATTTTGTTATATAATAATTTATAATAATAAATTAAAGGGTGTAGAAACAAATAAAACATAAAATGACATTGGAGAATGTTACACCTTTTTGTTCAGGTAACTCATTTTGGTTTATACCAAAAGACTTAATTAGTTGAATTTATTCCCACTTTTAGGATTATAGTTTGAGGTTAGGTACATTTAGGGTTTTTTTGGAATGTTTTTGTTAATAATAATGTATTAAGAGTTGTGAATAAGTTGGAGGGGTGAGTGCCTTTTTATAGTGGCAGAGGAGTGACATTCTTCTAAACTTTTGAAATGGGAATTCCACCCATTTTTTCCCATGACAAGTGCATCAAATAATGAAAAAAAATTATAAAATAGAGAATAATTTATAAATATGAAAATACAATGGATTTTTTACATGTTTATAGGTAAATTGTATCCTATATTTATGTTTTAGTTCCCTGTTAAGATATTTTTTCTCTTAATCACTATAATAAATTTTAATCACTTTCACTAATGTTTTTGGTCAATAACTATGTTGAAATTATTATAAAAAATTATCTTGCTTCAAAATATGGAATCCATTTTTCAAAAATTACAATCATTTAAGTGGTAGAAATAAATTTAAAATGAATCTTGTATACAGAATGAGAAATCATATTTTTAATGTAAAAATGTTCAAATGTTTGAAATGTTTTTATATTCAATTTCATGGTGAAATTGATTATAATGATATAAATTAATTTAATTGATGTATAATTTATCCAATTAAACGTTAAAACAAATAAAAATATAATTTAACATTGTAAATTAATTATACAAAAAGTAGTTTTGAATTAAAATTCAGTATTTTTAACTATTCATCAAAAACGTAAACTTCATAGGAGAATACCAAAAAATAACCCTAAAACAATTTTGATATTTCAATTTCAAAAATGAATATTATTTTAACATATAAAATTTATAAAATTTCCAAGAATTTGATTTAAAATAGGTTCTCAATTAAAAGATTGAAAAATTATCTTTTTAGGAAAATAAAATTATTAATCATAAAGATGAATTTATTCTTATCATATGCTTATAAAATGTATTGTATAAATATGAAAAATATATTATTTAATATATAATACATATATTTCTTAAGTATTATTCACTAATAGTAATTATATTTATTTATTATGGTAAAATATCTTTTTGAGTATAAAAACATTAACTTTATATTCGATTGGTCTTTATATTCATTTTTTATTAATTAGGTCATCTATGATTTAATTTTATATTTTTATAAAAAAAATATATTTTCATGATTTAGTTTATATTATTAATAACTAATAATTTCATGTATAGGTTACATCTTATAATTATATTTTAATAATATATCGTTGTTCGGTAAAACTCGGCCGTTCATTTAACGTAAGATATCGAGGAAAATCGTTGTTGCGTGTGAGAAAAGGTAACTCAGTATTTTGTGAATTTTAATATAAATAATATATTAAATTTATTTAAAATATTAAATATACCATAAATTCATGGGGGTTATCTTCTTTTCTATGTTTGGTGTTGCGTGTTATACATGCTATCTAATAAAAGTAATAATTTTAGAATTTTTGGGGTGTTACAATGAAGCATTGTAAATAAAGGGGAAGGTAGTTGTTAAATTATAAATGATGAACTATAGTTACCATGATCTCAAGGTTGTTCAAAACATATCAATATTCTGGGAAAATCTATTATTCATAGGACAAATGGATGAGGTAGTGTTTATAACATGCTACTCCAAAGGAGTTTGGAAAATAAATTAGGGATCCATAGTCCAGGATATATGGATAAATAATGTAAAGTTATATCTAACTATAATATTATGTAAAGTGTCAACTAGTGTAACTGTATCTTTAGATATCACAGAGTTATGACTCTGTCAAATCATGAACCTTAGTGAAAATAAACAGAAAGTTATAGTAGTGAATGGAATGTTTAAACTATATCAGACGTACTTCAAATGTTGTGAGAGTAAAATAATTGGGAAATACAGAATGTGTTGTCCAATATAATTATAAAGACACTAAAAATATGGAATCTGGAACTTTTTTCCACATATATATGTTGGATTTCCATTATCTTATCTCATGGAGGTTCAAAAATAATTTATCACATTCATTGATGACTCTCTGAGGAATGTATGGGATTGATTATTAAAAAAATATGAAGTATTTGATGTTTTTTAAATTGAATACAATTACATAAAGAGATACCAGAAGTAAGATAAAATTTGGACGGTTCGACAATGATGGTGAGTATAGTAGGAGTTTCTAGAACTTTTGAAAGAATATATGGATAACAGTTGAGAAAACTATACATGGAATTATATAGATATATTTTGTGGATTAATGAATAAATTAGACATTGATGGAGAAGGTTCATAGAATGGTCTTACACTTAGGAATGTCCAAGAAAATTTGGGAGGAAGTGGTCAAATGTGTATCACACTTTGTTAACAGAAGGCTATTAACACCAGTGGGGTAGGAAATTATGGAAGTGTTATTGTCCATTAATATAGAGTAACTCATCCAACTTATGTTTTTAGGAGTCTTTCATATGTCTATGTTGATGCTAAGGATCAATATTGAATTGAGATAAAAATAATACAAGAAATGATTAATTATTGGATATAGATATAAAAATTTGGGATTTAGACATTGGGATGATGAAAACAAATCATTAATTATAATTAAGAATGCGCTCTCTAATGAGAGGTTCTTATACAAAGACCAAAACATGGTAGAGAAAGATTTTAAAGGTAATAATTCAACCAAAAATATTCAAGTTGATCTGAATGAGGACTCTATAGGGGAACAAGTTCCTATTAGTTCTTATGGTAACATGTAAATTCTAGTAGACGTGTCACTCCCAGGATTTTGAATTCACCTTTTTTTCAGTTTGGGTCGGGTTCTCAGTTACTTTCATAGGAAGTAGGTGTGATGAGTTTGAATTTTTTGTGGTATTATTTCCTTCTATATTTTGTCTAGACTTTTCCCTTGGTTTTCTTTTAAGGTTTTGGATAAAAATGTGAGATTTTGTGTTGACAGACTATGGCACATAGTTGGCACATAGTTAGTAGTACATGTGTGTCCTACCTATGTAACTATGTAGTAGATGTCTGGGTGAGATAGATCCTATCACAAGGCCAACACACGACTGTGCACCTCAACCTAGTAACTATGCGCTAGGTTATTTCTTAGACAGAGGTAGTGACACAGTCACCAAAGAGTTTGAAAAACTATTTGGACTAACCATGCGGCCTATCCAGCTCAATAAAATTGGGGTCCCCCTATTCTCTCCCCTTAATTTTAACCCCTTTGTCCCCCTTTTCTTGACTATCTTGGAGTCCCCATCCATAGGTGTGCATCCCCCATCCTATCCTCCCCCTTGGGATCCCTCCTTTGGGTGGGTTTAGTGCAAATTCATCATGGAAACTCCATGTAAGTCTCTTCTACCTTTTTTCTTCCTTTAATATAGGGTTCCCTGCCTATTTATTTGGGGTTCCTCTTCTATAGTGGTTAGGGTTCCAATTATAGGGTTTTTCCTTGTTCATTAGGGGTTGATCTTGATTTATTATGTTCTATATTTACTTTTTAGGGTTTGTTCAAGGTGTGGTTGTGGTGTCACATCATTTTTCATAAGCTTCTTGGGTCAAGGTAGGTGGCTCCACACCCAAACATTATTAGATGAAATTAATATGTTTGTTTGAAATTGTAAATTTGTTCTATGGTTTAACTGTGTGGTTTGAATGGTAATTTTAAAGTGGAATTCCATGATTATGGGATGAGAAAAGATTTTTATAAAGGAAGCTGGTCAGTTTTATTTGGAAGATTTAGTGTAGGGATCAATGAGTATGTTTTATGAGTTGTTATAAAGCTATAAGACATTTTTTCAAAGGTTCTTTTGGTGAGAATGAGTTTGGGTGTAGGTTTTCAAATTGAAATGTAATAGTTTTTCATGTTTGACTTGTTGTTCATTTTTAAATATGATTTTTAAATTATTTAAATGTTTAAATACATGTTTTAGAAATGATTTTTGTTTATGTGTGGACTTATAGAAAGCGTATTGTCCCATGGAATTTGTTGAATAATTTTATGTTTTTCTGATATTTATAAAAAGGTAATTTTTGAATTGTGCAAGTGATGATAAATGTGTTAAAAAGGGGTTTTGGTGTGAGTAACAAGAAAAATGGTCTGTTTTATAGAAAATGGTGATTTCCCTAAAATTCATGTCATTGGTTTATAAAAGTGGTGGTATATGTGATATGTGAACATGAAATCGAGCATAACAGAATCCGTGGTATCTATAAGGGCTATCTAATTCTATTACTCTAGATGATATGGATGTGGTTCATCCTGATTTCTTCTAAATGGGTTGAATCTTACAAAACAAAAACTAAACATTGTGATTATGGGACACCACAATGCCATTGGGGTGTCCCCTCCTAGTGGCCCATGTAGAGGAATGTTTTGATAGTGGTTTCTAAGACACCCTACACTGAGGTATGAGGTTCTAGTGTACCACCCCAGCTAGATTGACCCTAGGTATTCACCCATGGTGATATAATTTATATGATATGGATCCACCCATTGGAATAAACTATAACTCTAGTGTGTGTATTTTTTTTATAAGTTACCATTTTTTTGAGCAAGTGGTTGTGAAATAGTTTTCTTTCAAAGTGTTCATTTTTAGAATTTTTTCCAATAAATTTTTTCCCTTAAAAATATTTTAAAATCCTTTACTTAAAAGATAAGGTTTAATTATATTTTCATGTTATAGAATGGAATATTTTTATTTGGGTGGAATTGTACTGGGATTTGGATCCCACCCAGCATACACCATTGGGTGTATGTATACTCATTAAATTTTACTTATGTAAAGTCAAGGTGTTCCAAGATGGAGGTCTGAGACTCTAGTGGACTTATTTATGGATCATAGTGGTGTCTTCTTGTTGATTTTGTTCCTCTTATTGCATGGTGGTTTGGAATGGAGTTTTGGTTTCCTTGTTTTGTATTCCTTTTGGAGTGTTGTTCATGGTTGTAAAATTTCAATCTAAAAATGGATTATACCTTGTTTGGTTATATATTTTTAGTTTTAGTTTCTTTAACATGTTGGTTTTCCCATATATGAAAATGGGTAAAATCATTCCCATTGGATTCTATCAATGCCCTGGAACTAGTTTCCAGCCCATGGGGATTGATAACGCCGTTTAGGCCATGCCATAGACCGGTTCGGGCACCCGGTCGGATGACAACCCGACTTGGTTCATGCAAAATTAGTATCAGTGTATGTTATCTCTTTTAGCTCATGTTTCTTAGGGATGTTTCTGGAAGACCAGATTTAAGGTTATCGGAACATGACGTTTTGGGTATGAGTAAGGTGCCTGGACATCACACCTCGTTATGGGACTCAATTTACCAGGGGAATTCCAATTTTATTTGGGTTAATATGGTTCTTGTGGTTCATTGATGTTTGGTAAAATGAAATAAGTATTGGGTCAATGGTCTTAGTGAGATATCAAGTCCTGGCAAGCCATATGGAGTTGGAGACATTTTCCTAGAACACTCTCTATGATGGTGCTATTATTGTTGTATAGAATCCCAACATATGTACATGTCACCCATTTTCACTAGTTTCCTCTTGCATTTATTTGGGTCTCCTTGGGTATTGTAAATTATTTTGAAACCCTTATTTAAAAATTTATGAGGATTGGATTTTAAATTTAAAATAATTTGATTTTCAAAAGTTGAAAAATGATTTTTCTGAATCATCATAGAGGAATTATTTCATATTTGGATTTGTCTAAAAATATTTTTGTGCGAATGTGGGATTCTATTTTTATAATCAAAACCTGTAGTTGGTCGAAAAGTTGGTTGTTTGGAAAATGGAAGTTTATTTTTAAAGGTTGTTTTGGGAACTTGTCTTAAATAAGGTGTGACGAGTCTTGAATAAAATAGTTATTCATTTAATGGGGTTCATTGTGATGCAAGAAGTGTTTTGAAGTGGTTAAAATGTTTTGGAATTTTTGTGATGTGTTTTTAAAATAGGTTTATTTGAATGGTTGGGTTTTTTTTTCTAAAAACATTTTGCGAAATTAAAAATGGCTTTTGGGATTTTTGACTAGCATTTTTTGGAAGGAGGATTCATTCTATTTGAAAATGAGATACGGTTTGAATGTTTTTCCCCGAATTTTTTTACCTTTGGTGTTTCCTCAAGTGACCACATGTGTGTGATATGTGTGGAAAGTGGATGCGTGCCTAGTTTGGCACACGAAAATGCATGTGTGAGACTCCATTGGATACCCTTGATGAATGTGTAACCCACCAATATTGTTCTATTTTTGAAAATATTTTTGAAGGAATTTTTTTTGTCTTTCTATATTTTGAAAATGTTTTTGTGAGGTGTTTTGATCCTGAAAACCCTTTTTGTTTGATTGGTGTTTTAAGTTGAGTTATTTTTGATGAGATAGTTTTGGGATAATGGTTACTGTGTTGTTATTGATGAGTTGGAAAGGCCATGATCTGGTTTTCTATAGGTAATAAATTCTCTTTTATGGTACATGTTATCCAATGGACCAGTTTTATTGGGTCCTTGAGTTTCCCTTGTTGGCTATTGTAATCCCCCATAAATAATTAATGCACATTCGATGTGCAGCCATGGGTAATTCACCATTAAAATACCCTCCAATTGATCAACATAAGAAATTTCTTCTTACTTCGGTGATTGAATCTACATTTATTATTTTTGGTTATGTGGATCCTTTCATAGTAGGTGAGTGAATGTAGAAAGTTAAAAGAGACCATAGTTTCTTGAGATTCTCATGTCATCAAAGGTAAACTTTTAATCCCTTAATCCTGAGGGTACTATCTAGAAATAGTAAAGGTATTTCCATTGAGGAAAGGTAGAATCGGTCTTGGGTTTTTGTTGTTATCCACTACCTAAAAAGAGAATTTGGATCACTTATTGGGTTTTTTCTAATCAATGGGTCATGCCAAGCCACCAGTGCGTCAAGTTTGATCAGAAGAGGCTATTATAGATGCTTGTTGAGAATGAGTGAAATTTAGGACTCGATTTAAGAATCCTATACTTGAAATGTTTCTATGAGTTTCAAGGGTCCAATTCGGTGAAATCTTGGAGTGTGGTGTCCTATTTTAAATTTATAATTGGATATTGTGGATCCTTTTGTGAAATTTTATTTTGTAAGATGAAAGGTTTTCTTTTTCGAATCCCAAAATTCTTTATTCTGGATGAAGGTGTCTTCCATGTATCCTTCGATTCAGGGTTTCTTGTTCGAGGTGAAAAAGATAATACATGTGAATATTCTATGTACTTATCTTCGTGAAGTTCCATGTTGAGGTAAAGTGGGTATTGGAGTGTGTTGTGTTTTATTGGTGCTATCTGGATTGTGGTGTGATTGTGTGTGCCAGCAGAAAGAGAAGTTTTGTTTGGGAGCCTTTAATACATGACTGTGAGGCAGGTGATGCATCAAACAATAGGTCTTAGGCCATAGTCCTAAAAGTGATTCTAGCACATAGTCAGTAACCCCTAGGGATGTAATGGATCTCAACATAACTTCTATACTTAGTGTGGGAGATGAAGATAGTTTAAGCCTCTTGTGTAGTTTTTTCATTCCAAATGGTTCCGTTTGGTGGAAAAGGACATGGAGACCCTATTTCTTCATTATGAATCATGTGGGTAGAAATGTTTCTCCTTGGTTATAATGATTTTTTGTTTTCTTATTTTCTTGAACCTTAGTGACTATACCCTTATGAGTGAAACTCTTCATGTGGTTTTCTATGTATGAATGATCTTCTATGTCCATTTTGATTTTGGTTTTGATTTGAGATCATCTATGGATGGTAATGCCCATGGGAGTAGTGAACAATTTAATTTATCCTATTTGGTTTGTAATTTATTTAGTCAGGTCCTTTATGGTGGGAGATTGGGTTGTGTAATAAGCTCCAAAGTCAGCTCATGTCAGTTTTTTTTCATCAGTTTGTGTGAGTCAGTGGGATGGTTGATTCTAATGGTAGGAATACCCATTATAGGTCTTTCTTAAATTCCCCTATAATTTATCGATGTTAGCCTACTCCTTATGATGGGCTGTCTGATTTCCCTTCCCTATGTCAATATTTTGGGTTTATTCCTTCAGTCAGCTTGGCAGTAGGTAGTTTCCTTCAGAGCTATAGAACCCTAAGATTCTTCCTTCGGTAAACATTAGGATTGGAGCATGCCCAACATGTTCATTGAATTAAGGTTATGGGAGTATTCATTTGTGTGTAGTGTGATCTTGATCACTTTTTCTAGAGAAGTAGTGTGGGTTTCATTTGGAAATGTATGATTTGTTTAAATTTTATAGGTTAGATGATAGATTATGGGAGTTCATTTCCTTTGATCGATCAATAGGAGGTGCTATATCTTTTGGGGGCGGGTGAAACATAGTGGGGAGTCCATTTTGGTCTCTTAAGATCAACTTGTGAACTTATTTTCCTGCTTATAGTTTTCTTACCTTCATCTAATTTATGATTATCGAGAATCTCCTTGAGCTGAGAAGGAGTAGCAGTTCTTGTTTTCAAATCAATCCTTCAGATGGATTTCCTAGGGCAAAAAGAATTATGGTGGGGAGAATTGTTACAGCTTGGATTTTGAATTCACTTTTGATTTTGTTCATGTTGGGTTTTCAATTATTTTCACAAGAACTGGGTGTGAAATGTTTTAATTTATGGGGTATTTTATCCTTTTATTTTTGGTCTATATTTTTCCTTTAGGTTTCTTTTGAGGTTTTGGAGAAAAATGAGAGCATTTGGGTAGACATACCATAGCTCACAGTTGGCGCACGATTATTAGTAAATGTGTGTCTTGCCCTGGTAAATGTTCAACAGGTTTCTAGGTGAGATAGAACTTACTACAATAGCAGTGTAAAATCGTGCACCTCAAACTAATTAACAGGTGATAGTATTTGTTCTAGGAAGAGGCAGTTTCATGGTTGCTGCATGGTTTGACAAAAAGTGTATCCGGTCTAGATTCTTAGAATTGGTTTCACCCTTTTTTATCTCCCTGATTTTAACCCTTCTGGCCCCCTTTCTCAACCCTCTCTAAATCCCAAACCCTAGGAACAACTCCACCATCCTCTCTTCTGCTTTGTAATCCCTCCTTTGGGGGGATTTGGTGTGGATTATTCACGGAAACTCAATGTAATTCTCTTCTCCCTTGTTTTTTCTTCAAATTTATTGTTTCCTCCATATTTCTTTGGAGTTCCTCATATCTAGTAGGTACAGTTCTAATTTTAGCATTTTTTCTTGTTCATTAGGGTTCTCTCTTGATGTATTATGTTTTATATTTTCTTCTTAGGGTTTTTTTGAGGTCCGATTGCTGGGTCTCCCAATTTTCCAGAAAATTATTGGGTCAAGGTATGTTGTTCCACATCTATACATTATTAGATGAATTTAATATGTTTTTTTGAAATTGTAAATATGTTATATGGGTTAATTTTATTGTGTGAAAAGAATATTTTAAGTTGTTTTCCATGATTATATAATGGGGAATGTTTGTTATAAAGGAAGAGACTAGGTATTATTTTCCTGTATTCGATTGGGGTTTCATGGGAATGTTTTATGAGTTGTTTGAATGGTTAAAACCATGTTTTCAAAGGTGCTTGCAATGAGAATGAGTTTTGTTATTGGTTTTCAAAGGGAAGTCTAACATTTTTGTCTTTTTGGGAATTTTCAAACAAGAATCAAAAATTATTTTAATGATGAAATACATGTTTTGGAAATGATTTTGGTTTATGTGTGTATTTATGAAAATGGGATTGGCCCTTAGAATTGGTCGATTTATTATATAGTGTTCTTGTGTTTTCAAAAAGATAATTTGTTAATTGTAAAAGTGATGATAAATGTGTTGAAAAGGGGTGTTGGTGTGAGTAAAATTTAAAGTGGTTTGTTTTATGAAAAATATATATTTCCTCGAAATTCTTGGAATTAGATTATGAAAGTATGTGATACCTAAACATGATCTTGAGCACAAGGTAATCCATGGTATCTTGGTGGGATAGCTAGTTCTAGTACGCTAGATGATATTAAAGTGGTTCGTCCTGATTTTTTTAGATGGATTGATTCTTTCAACACTAAAAAAATTTTTGATGATGGGGAGCACTAGGACATTGGGTTGTCCCCTCCTAGTGGATCGTGCATGAGAATGTTGTGATTGGGGTTTCTGAGCTACCCTACACCGAGGTATGAGGTTTTAGTATCTCAGTCAAGCTGGATTGTCCCTAGGGATTCACCCATGGTGCCTTAATTTATATGATGTGGTGACACCCATTGGTATAAAAGGGGCCTCTTATGTGTGTGTGTTTTTATAAGCTCCACTTTTCTTTTAAGAAAGTTGTTGTGAAATGATTTTCTTTGAAATTGTTTATTTTTAGAATCTTCTCTCATAAAAATGTTTTCCTTGGAAATATTTGAAAAGCCTTTACTTAAATGAGCATGTTATATTATCTTTTAATATTATACATGAAATTTTTTTATTTGGGTAAAATTATAATGGGATTTTGATCACACCCTATATACACCACTGGGTATATGTAGACTTGTTCTATTTTACTTAGGTAAAGGCAATGTGTCCTGGGAGGGCGGTTTAGGAATTTGGTGCTTTTATTTGTAATTCTTGGTGTTGATGGATTAAGGTTTCTATTCTCTGGTCCCATGGAGGTTTGGGAAAGATTTTTGGATCTCCTTTTGTTCTAGTTATTTGGTGTTTTTTCATGGTTGTAGAAAATAAATCTGAATATTTATTATTCCCTGTTTGGTAATGTATTTTCAATTATGGAATGTTTAACTTGTTGGTTATTAATTTATATGAAACTGGGTAAAATCATTCCAAAATGATGTTAACAAAACCAAGACACTAGTTTCCAGACTGTGAGGATCGGGAATGCCCTTCGGGCCATGCCACAACCAGGTCAGATGGAATCCCAACTTAGTTCGTGACATGTTGTGCTAGTAGAAGATGTACCAGATAAATCTAGGGCTATAAAAGTTGGAGTAAAAGTTCTGAATGATATGGATTTTGATGTTAAGACTCTATAAGTTGCAATTAAGGATACAGGTGAGTCATATGTAACATTGTGAATATAATATAAAGTGAAGAAACTATTTCAAATATATAGAACAAGCTTGATATTTTTAATTTTAATGTATGGAGGAGAAACATAAATACTAGTAGAAAAAAAGTATCAGTGATTTCAAAAAGTGAGAGTCATTCTTGAAATATGAGTTGGATTTATTGTATAGGAAGAAAACCTGGGTGGTAACAAATATACCACCCAGAATGAAGGAACCTGAAAATAAATGGGTTTTCCAGTAAAAGGAATAAGTGAATAGAAAGAAACAATACAAGGGTAGGGTAGAGTTAAATGAATTTTATCCGAAATAAAGGATTGATTTCTATAAAATATTTTCATAAATATTTAAGTAGTCTATAATCTGGACAGTTCTCATATTGGTTATGTATGATAATTTTTATTTGGATAAATGTTTTGTAAATGTTTTTTTCTTTATGTAGATTTATAAGAGAAAATTTAAATGAAGCAAACAAATGGTTTCATGTATAAGTATAAAGTGGTTTTGTGTGTAAATTTAGGAAGAGTCTCTATAGTTTTCAAAAACACCATGATAATGGAACCATAAATTTGGTGTTTTTATGGCCAAGATGGGTTTTTTGTGGTGTAATATTGTCCATTATTGTAACTATTAAGAGTTTTAAGATAGTGTTTCATTCGTTTTATATTTTATGTGGATTATAAGCTTTTTTATGGTCTAAAAATTAAAATCATACAAGAGCTGAAGAAAGATATTTCAGAAAGATTTAATAGAATGATTATTTGGAGGCAAAGAAAGTATTTAAGATGAGGATTCAGTGATAATGGAAAGATAAATGTATTGTGCTGTCTCTAAGAGTCTGTTCAAAAAATGATCAAGATATTTGGAATGTCTGGATGCAAACTTTTCTTAAATCCCATAACAAAAAAATTAATTATATCAAAGTGGAAATTATTGAAAATTGAAAATATTGCTAAGTACATAAAAAGGGTGTTTTTACCATTACTATTAAGAATGTTAATGTGTTCCATGGTGTGAACTCACCTAGAAATTGCATATACAGTGGGATTCATCACCTGTTTCATGTCCAATTTGGGGAAAGAGAAATGGGAAGCAGAGAAATTGATCATTAGGTTTCTCAATGGAATAGAATATTAAACCTTACATTTTTTGATAGATGATCTATTATAGGGGTGTATAGATGTTTCTTTTTTTAGAGATTTAGACACTCAGAAATGTATAACCATTTTTTGTTCACTCGTAGAGGAATGATAATGAGATGGATATCATGACTATAACCAATGCTCACTTTATCCACAATGAAATATGAATATGTGGAAAAAAATGTAGATAGATAGTTGGTATGTTTTAGGTCTTTATTAGAGGGGATCAAATGGATATAGGAGTGTATATTGATATAATTTTATAGTTAGAGTCTAATATAAATGATGAAAAAAGTTTGGTGTTTAATTCAAGAAACAACATATAGACCTAAAATATGTATTCATTCAAATGTTTCTGGAGGACAAGGAACTTAATAAATGTAATATATCCAAAAATAAAAATCTATAAGACATGTTCACCATGGGGTTAGTCCAAGAAATTATGCTTAAAAATTGTGCCTCAGTAAGACATAGAATAATGTAAGGAGGGCGAAGACATTGCTACCAAAGTATAAGTTATTAAAAAATTATTGGAGAGTTTCCAAGGGTTCCTTGAAGTTGTGTTTAATTGGGATATTGTTGGTATATTGATTCTTATTCAATTTTACATTATAGTTCAATTAGACGGATAAATATGATAAAATGGATCAACCTCCATGTTTAAGCAGCAATTATGGTTTCTTGTGAAGACATATTGATCAGAATACAAGATTTTTACATGGGAACATATACTAATCATTGGACTAGATATAGTTAATAGATGTGAGGGACATATGGTGGGTACCCCAATGATGAAATCATGATGGTCATTAATTATAGTTTTTTGGAAAATTAGAGGGCTTTGAATCGTTTTTTGTAACATTGGGGTGATTTTATTATTCACTGACTTCAATAGATAGACACTGATTACTACAGTCGATCAATGATTACTAGGTTAAAATGGAGGACAATCATGGTATTTAATATGGAGGTGATACCAGAATACTGGATGGAACACAATATTATAGTGGTATGGGACTGTTGGTACATGGGTACTATGACATGGAAAATCAAAACAATACTGATATTAGTTCCAATTACCAATTTAATTTAGTAATATTTTAATGTTTTCATAGTAATGATAATAACATTAGTATTCTCTCATGGATGTATGAAAAAATTATATAAAACATATAAAATGAAAGTGTTCTTTTCTTGTTTTATATCATTTCCACTTGAAATATTGTTTATGTGATTTTCATTGAGAATGTGTGTAAGAAAGATAACTTGGTGTGGTGGGTAGGGTGATTTGTTCTTCCTATCTTCTAGTACACTAAGAGAAGGGGGGATCCTATTTAGTGGTTGATTCTTCCACATCATGTTTTGGGTTCATTATGTCCGATGATCAGACATTGAGTAGGTTCCCCAATAGCACCCACCATACAAAATCCACTAGAAGGTGTCCAAAACCAAATTCATGGTATGTCCATGGTTTTCTAGACCATGCACAATAATTATGAACCATTGAAATTTTTATTATTTCAACACCAAGGTTAATAGGACCTCCAAATTACTCATAAAACCTCCATGTAATCCATAATAATAGTAAATTGAATCAAAATATATCAACAATAATTAAAAATAAATATTACTTCCATGATAAAAATCCAAATTACTATTGAAGTAATAGGGTTTATCATTGGAATGTTATATCTAGATACCCCCTCATAACTACTTATTAAGTTTAAATGATCCTATATTCCATATAATTATATAATCCAAATATCAAGAGGGATTTAATATCATTTTATAGTTAACCACCCCTAGACAAACTACCACGTCCCCCAATCTAGATCTCCTTATGGCCTAAAGTGTATTCCCTATCACCATGGGATAAAGACAATTGTTGATGAAATCAAACATACATTCTTGAGAATAATCAAAAATAATTAATATAAAAAAGGGAAACCACATAATATCCAAACATGGATCCCTATACAAAATATAATGAGTAATACACAAAATATTAGGTAAAATTGAGCTCAAAATAATGGAATCTACAAAATGGTCAACACTACACATCCCAAGATAAAAAAAGTTGAAAAAGTTCTATTAGATTTATTTACTAATGACTTATGGTGACCACATGATCATTTAGACACTAAGAGATGCAAAATGCATCTATTTAACTCCCCCAATGGAAGGAGATACCTTTCAATTACCTATATGACACATAATAAATTATACATACACAAAAACATGTGTATGTTGTGTTTGATATAGTATCTATTAAGATTCCACAAAAAACACATTTAACACTTTCATAGGCTATACCTAAAATTCTAGTTTGAACTTTAATTAAATATTAATTATTTACAGTTGTTTTGTAAAATGTAAAACCAATATGCCAAATTTCCTTTTTCTTAAATAATCTGATGTTGAAAATTAATATAACACGGGGAATAAAGAAAGAACCAAAATGGTCAAATATCTCATGGAATAATGGAAGTTAGTGTTGAAGAAAAAGTAGAAATCAAAATAACCATCAAATGAGTTAACAAACTTAGGTTAATTAGATATGACCCATAAAATATTTTTTAGATAAATTATTATTATATATTGAGATCCTAAAGGACTCAAACCCCAAATTATCCTCATGTCTTATTGGGATATAACCACCAGTTAGAGGAAAATGTTAACTAGGGGTTGCTATATAGAGCAAAATAAAACAACAATAGTACTCATACATGATATATAATAAAATATACATGGATTTTTTGTGAAAAATAATATTTAATCAAATGATTTCATGAAATAATATCCAAAAATTCTTCAAGAAATAAAAAATAACCTCTACATAATACCCACTTTAATAATCCCATAAGCAATAACCCTTAAAATAAATTTAACATTTGAAAAAAACTAATAAGGGGAATGTGTGAATGGGTATAAATGTGATCAATAATAATTATCACATGAAAAAAAATAAAAATTAAATTCTCAATATTATAAGAAATCATAAATTCACATCCATATAAAATAAATAATCCTTCAAGAACCTTTTATAAATCTATTAGAACCAAAAATATAATTTAAAATAATTTATCAAACTCCTTGAGGGCATTAGAGCTTATGATGAAAGAATATCCTTTAAAAAAAGATACCCCTTTTATGTAATGTTTTAAAAACAGATAAAGGCCTGATAAAATTATAAAACTATCTTAAACTCCACTTCAAGGTGATATTTTACCAAATAATCAAATTATGAAGATGGAATCACTAAAGGTTTTCTATGTAAAAGAATTCACATTAGAACAATTACCTCTTAGCAAATGATTCAATCCAAATTCTTCATATAAAAAGATACTGGCACATATAAAAGCCTTCATAAACTATATAAATAGAAAACCACTTGATTTTACCCACAATAGTGTTGGATTTGGACCCCATGTCCATTTGGGGCATGAGAACAAGAATAAGTTGAAAAGAAGAGAGTGGAATAATCAATGGAATAATAAATGATTATAAGTTTTGGTATTACCAAAAATGAAACAAAATTAATCAATATAATACACCAAGGGATCAATAAGTAGAGGAGTTATAGAGAATGTGGGGATTGTTGAGAGTTCAAATAGAAAGGGGGAATATAAAAAATAACAAAATAAGGGTAAAATGGAAAATTGTATAATTGATTTCTCAGTAGATTTCATGATTAAGAAAACTGTATGCCAACTATGAAATAAATTTTAGTATATTATTGCACCCTATTCATGGATTTGATTCATAATTAGAGACATCATTCTCTAACTTTGAAAATTCAGCAAGAATCCAACCTCCCACTCATATGGATGAAATTTACATTCAATAAAAAATTTATAAAAATCATCAATCCTAAATTTTAGCCTTATTTTTAAAAGTTTCAAATCCCAAATTCTTAAAACATAAAAAGTATGAAAAATAATAGAATAAATACCAACCAATAACATCATTGGTGTCAAATGAGTATTTTAGGAGAGTACATGATTTGGTATTTGAAGAGGGTGTTAGGCCACCCTTCCTAAAAAATATTTTTAAGACTTTTTAAAATAGTATGTGATTGTCTTGACCAAATACAAGTGCTAAATTTTATCAATAAACACATTATTCATGAGATATATCAATATAAATGTTTAGTTTTTAAGTTAAAAATAAATCATTATTAATTCATAGTGTCTATATATTGTATATAAGGTTTTCTTTGGTATATCCTCCAATTTGACCATTTTTTAATGATATCTAGATTGACGATCCGACTTAAAGAAACATTCACTCCTATAAAGTAGATTGAATATGTAATTTTTCATGGGAAGGGGATACATGTTTTTTTCCAATATATTAATAATCTCATGATAGTGAATTTAAAGAAACATTGATATATCCTTTCACTTGAAAAATAGGAGTGGTGATATCCATGGTGAAACACATGGGTTTATCAAACCCTGGTCCAAATTTTCTTAATGTTTATTTATGAATCATTTTAATTCCATCAATACCATTATATGAGGATTAATATATATATACATATCACCAATAATGATTTCAATTGAAAACTAATACTCACAATCAAGGGGAAAGATGGTAAACACTTTAGGAAATAAATAAATATATCCCCATATAATTGAAATATCTTCAGGGTTGAGCTTCTTTTGGAATTTTTTGGAAATATCTTTTAATAAAATGTATTTGGACCAATAATAATAAATTTGTTTCTATATAAAGTTTATAATCATCTTTGTATTAATATATTAACATTGGATTCTTTGGAATATGATGTAAGATTTATATATCCTATAAATTTATATGGGTTCTATGTATAGAGAGCCAAACCAATCCCAATACTAGATTATATTACATAAAAAGAATAAATATATATATATTTTAAAATGTGTATTTCCATATAGATCAATTATTTAGGAGTTTTTTGTGTTGGAAGCAATCATCCCACCATTATGTGTTTTCACTAGTAATTCAAAATGAAATCTTTGAGGATATAAATCAATAGTTATAGATAATTTTCATGACATGAGGAAATTCATAGAACTAGAGTCAGATAATATATTTTCAATTCAATAATAAATAAAAAACATACATTTCAAGAACTCATTTTATTTATTATATTTCAAATCATTTACTAAAATAAGAATGGTTTGTGTGAATAATAAATAATAATATATAATACAATCAGATTAATAATCATATAAATGTGAATAATAATCCTATGATTTCTTAACCTATGAAACCTTCATTTCCACTTATTTTTCTATGTTTTATCCCCTTATTCCTCTTGACCTAATCCCCAAAATTAACTAAACCTCACTTTAATAACAACTAAGATGAACCATATAGAGCATTCATATATTATACATCGATTTCTATAATTAAAAATCTAACCTCATAATTAAACAGAATCCCATTACAACACCTCTGGATTTTATAATATATTTCTATTGAAATTAATTTATTTTCTTTGATAACTCGATATACACGCAACCCCGAGTATAAATCAACCTTAATATGGTACACTAATATTACTATGCTGTTAATTAGAAGTATGAATAAGAACAACCAAAATTATAAAAATATTCATAAATGTTTTATATAAAGAAAATAAATTTATGAATAAATCCGTCATATTTTAGTAATGTGACCATACGATTTAAAAATTCATTTTTCTCAAAAATGGTTTTATTTCTTTTTGTGATAAAATATTATAACTAATTTTTAAAAATTTTAGAAAATATATTTGATAAAATGAAATTATTTTTTGATATAATCATGTAAAAATTATCTTAGAGTGGATATTTGATAATTTGATAAAAATATTTATTTTTTATGAATAGCGGAAAATACTGATTTTTAATGAAATCCATCTTTTCATTTAAATAATTTAAAAGATAAATTTTATTTTTAAATAATTTTAAAATTAAAATAATATATTTTATTTTATTAATAATCCAATTTAGGTCATTTTTATTAATTTTAATTTTTATTTTGGTATAAAAAATTTTATACTTTAGAAAGCATTATTTTTCTGGAAAACCACTTTTAATAACATTATGTGGGATTAATTTTATATTAATTTCATCTAATTAAATGAATTTAATTTGATAAAATGGATTAAATATTTTTAATAATCATTTAAATTTTCTTTAATGAGACACTTTTTATTTGTGGTCATAATGAATAGTAAAAACAGTAAAAAACAATTTGAAGAGTTTAAGTTAAAACTGGTTTACTTGGGAGGGGGGGGGGGTTGACCAATAGATAAGGGTATTTTTTTCTTGTTAAAATTATATAAATACTATATTATGGAAATATTTAGGCATCATAAAATCCGAAATTCAAAATTATTTCAATTTGGAATTATTTTTCTTGATTATGAATTTATTATATTTTAATATTTTCAAAAATTATAATTGTGTACTCTCCCCCAATTATAATAGGAAACCATTAATTTATATTATTTCTACCAATTTTATCCATCTATCTCAATTAAAACCTATGAAATTATATTATAAACGTCCCTATCTAGGAATTATAGGTTCTGGTATTATTAAAGTCTTATTCCAAGTGTACTTGATAAAGGATCCAAAAGGGGCATACTGAATAATATGTAATCATCCAACCCAACCTCTGTCAATTTATTTATTCTTATAATGCCTCTAAATATATGGTATTAAAAATAAATTATAAATTTATTAACAAAAATATGACTAATAATTAATATTATTGTATAAAAAACTTTATTCTCCCTCTTTTCCTTAAAATGGGAAGTGAATGTATTGATCATGCGTATGAATGGACTACCTCTCCCACGTAGAGATACTATTAATTTTCCATTACCATATTTAATGGATGGTTATTATTATGAGTTTAATATTTGTAAATTATATTTATTAAATAATTATGTTTCATTAATTTTAATATTATATCTTTCATTTTACCATCTCACCCATTGGAAAATGATAACGTTACTCATGTGTACGTGTGGACTACAACACCCACGAAGTCATGTGATTAATTTTTCCATTCCTCTTTACATGGATGTTAATAAGGATAGATTTAATAAATATATATGATATTATAAATATACTTTATTGGAGAATTATTATTTACATTACTTTTGTTCCATCCATTGAAAAGGAAAAACAAAGTTCTTGCATTCATACGTTCTATCGTTTCTCGGAACGATGAAATTCATTTTGACATATAAAATTTTTATGGATTACTCACTATATATTTCACTATATATAATTAATATATATATGATATTTATATAATTATTATCATTATAATGATTATGGAACCATGATAAAAGTTTAAGGACCAGAACCGAAACACCAAAATTATCATGAAAAACATAACAATTGGCGCTTGGTAATGATAATTTTCATAATGAATTTTTAATAAACAATTGTTAAAATTTTATAAGTATATCATATATGATATTATAATTTTTTAAATTATTATGGAATATAATTACGACAAATTTAAACTTATTATATAATAGTTTAGAGAGATTTCTATGAAAGTCGAAATTGAGGTAAGATATTTTCGTCTCACTATTATTTATATGAGAAACCTGCCATATTCACAACATGTTTCTTTTTTTTGATGTATATACTATCCATTAATTAATATCATAATAATTATCAGGAAAATTATTGGGATTTATATATCAATATAATGTTATATATTTCATTAGGTTTTGATTTTAAATTTTCCAAACTATTATTAGATTTATGTTACAATCCTATTGTTTATCTGGATTGTTTATTATTATGTTTATAATGATGAACCGTGATGATATCACTCTCAATTAAATCATGTGTTTTCTTATATTTGTGTTATTTATAGAGATTACATGTTTTTCTTTCATTTCCCTCTCTTTAATTATTTATGATTCTAAAAGAATATTTTTATATAAATCTGGATTTATTCCTCTCTTTTATTTAAAATCCTTCTTTGGCATGTCCATGTTTTCTAAAAATGTTTTCAATAATTTTTTTACTAATTTAACTTGATTTTAATGTAATTTTTACTCATTTTTAAATTTTTTAAAAACTATGTAAAATTAAAATTTGTTTTCATTTTCTTAATGATGCATTTTGGAATTTTTATCAAAAATATGAAAGGGATATTTGTTTTACCATACCTGATATGAATGTAGCTTTTCGATTTCATGGCTGCTCAAATATTTGAATCATATATAACATGTTTCCATGGTTATTTTTAATTAATTTTTTTCCTTAATATTTTGGATTTATTTGGGGTTTAAATAAGTGATTCAAAAATTAAAAGGGTATTTTCCTCAAGAAATATTCAAGGTGATCTTTTAAAGGAATTTTAAAATATAATAAAATCCTTTGGTGTCATCTAAAATTTAATTGTGATATTATCCAAGGATAATATCATTATTATTTATCAATATGTTTTATGATTATGATTATGATATGTTTATGAAACCTATTTTCTTTTCTAGGGATTATGCTATGATGAAGTGACAAAATGTTTTTGAAACCCATTTCTTTTACATGGTTTATACTATTATGAAATGATAAAATGTTTATGAAAACCATTTTTATTCAATGGGTAATGATATAATTAATGTTTTATGATATTTTGTCTCACATATGTATGATTTCTATTATGTTATGGGTGGGATCAAATTCATAAAACCCTTTAATGCATTAGTTAAATATGGAAATCTCGTGAAATGATTATGATTGAAAAGGGAGTTAACCCGGTTCAGTAAATTTTTTGTTCCATTATAATAGTATTGGGAGTGAACATTGACTATGTATATGATTTCATGGGGAGGGAAACTAATCCACTAATATAGTTTTGTAAGTAATACATGAAAAAATAAATTATATTTTATGATTATGTGTATGCCACAAACAAATGTATTCTGCCAATGTTATGCAATGATGGATCATGTTCTCTGATTTCAATATGATTCATATATTATGAACCAAAAATATTTATTCCATGACTTAATATTATGATATATAATATAGTGGGTATGGTTTTCTGTTGAAAATATCTTGTTATCATACCCTTATTCTCATGTTTTTATTAAGTAAACATTTATATCTCTATTGGTTACCCTTGCTGAGAATCAAAGATAACCCTTTCTCATGTTTCCTTTACCTAGGTTATAAAGAATGTTTTTTAGTATGATAAGTTTAAGAAGGGTTAATATTCTTAATAACATAGTGGGAGATGATTTAACCCTCTTATGAACTGGTTGTTTATGTATCAATGTTTCCAAAGAACATAAAATGATATGATTATAGCACTGATCATAATATAATGTAATGAATGTTCATATATTTTAATGTAGTATCTATATATGAAATGTATGGTTCACTATAGTTGGTATTAGAGTATGTTTTAGTTAACTTTGAAAACTAGGATTATAAAAATTTATTGATAACCCACAGGATAAACCTATGTATGAGGGACCATCCTAAGTTATGGTAACAAAAAAGCATGGTTTTCTTGTAAAAAATCTAATTATTAATATTTCTAGTATAAGTGATTTCTATACAAATATATCTAGGGGTAATAACCCTAAAAAGAGTTGGTTGAGTATATTTTGACCAATATTCTAGTGCGCAGTGAGTGATCCCTTACTGCACACCTAGTATGACACTCCTAGAGGATATGATTGGGTTAAATATTATTTTATTTATGAACCATTATATTGGGTTTGAATAAATTATGACCAAAAATGATATAGGTTAAACCTACGGTTTAATATATTGGAAATAAGGTATCAAAATTTAGGCAAAATATGTATTATTTTATAGGTTAGATCACTTAGATTAAATATACTTGATGGTAATTCTATCTATTTTGGTTTTAATACGGGATTAAAGATATGATTAAGGATATTAGGAGGTTACACGTATGATAAAATATTGAATTATCTCATTTCATATTTTTCATAGGAATTTATTTATATCATGAAATGTCTATAGTTATGTACATTTATATGAAAAATAATTAGATATTAAATTAATAGTGAAAACACATAATGGTATGATGATCACATCTCAAGTTTATGATTCTTCTATAATTTAATTTATGAGAATGTTATTCCTAAAAATATTTTTATCATTCATCTATAAATTTTAGGTTATCTTAGGAATAGATTGATTTTTAACACATAAATCCCGCATCGATTACAGTGGAAGGGAAGTCACATTTGATATTCTGAATAATTTAATAGTGTGATGATATATATGAGCTTCAAATAGATATGAAATCCATTATATGGTTGTTGATTCCTATTCAAATGTAGTGTTTCTCATAGAAGGTTTGGATAAAACTCAATGTAAAATATACACCTATTATATGAGAGTTTATTGATATTTTCCATAAAAATTTAATAGTATTCATATAAATCATGATGTGGAGTTATTAATAAAACAAAAACCTCATAATACACCTATTTTAATGAATCCTTATTGAATACACCCTATTGGGTTGTAGAAATTGATGAAGAAAATCAATGACAATCATGATAAGGTAAACATTTGGAAAAGTGGGTCACCATGGGGTGCACATATTGTATTTGTTAAGAAGAAATAATGATTAATGATAATTTTCCTTGGTTATTGGGAACTTAACAAAATCACAATCAAGAATAAGTATCCTCTATCCCATATTGATGATTTTTTTATCAATTATAAGGAGCTCATTTTTTTTAAACGATTGATCTTTAATCTAGATTATATGAGTTGGGCGTAACAATTGAAGTCATACCTAAGATAACCTTCTATAATAGGTAAAGACCCTATGATTTTATAATTATACCACTTAGTCTAACCAATTACCCTTCTATCTACCTAGATTTAATTAATAGAATCTTTTGGGATTACCTTGCTTAGTTTTTTGTTATCATTTTAGAAGAAATTAATATATTATTCCACAAGTAAGGAAGATAATAAATATCACTTGAGGATTGTATTAAAGTACCTCAGAAAAGATAAACTATATGAAATATTTATAAAGTGTAAATTTTACCCATAGAAAGTTTCATTTTTTTGTCATTTAATATCTTACGAGTGTATATATGTGGATCCTTCAAAGATGGGAGTCATTGAAAATTATCATAGATCAACTTCTATGACTGAGATCGACAATTTTCATAGTTTGGAAAGATATTTTTGATGATTTTTAGAAAATTTCTCACAACCATCTAATACACTTACCATGTTAACTTAGAAGGGATCCATGTTTCATTAGGAAAATGAATATAAAAAATATATCATGGAACTGAAGAAAAGGTTAGTTAGATGATATTTTATTACACTAACCTATAATAAAGAAATGATTATGATCTATATCGATAAATAAAATAAGGGAATGAGATGAATCCTCCTGAAGATTATACAGTGACAGATTATGCCTCATGGAAATTAAAGGTTAATGTTAAAAAATACTCAACTCATGATTTGGAGTTAGTTGTGGTAAGTGTTTCATTAAAATATCGAGGAATTGACTTTATAGAGAAAGGTCTGACATATATAATGATCATCAGAGATTAAATTACATATTCAATCAGAAAAATTTCAATATGTTCCAGAGAATATGGTTGGAGTTGATTATAGACTATAAATTCTCAATACATTTCCACCATGAGAATGTTCACAATGTATAATATTCTCTTAGTCCAAAGGATAATGACATATTATCTATTATAGAGATCACAAAGGATCTAATCTTTATAGATTTTCAAATTATGGATCATGAAATATTAATGTAAGGAAAAAATATCATCTTGATCAAATGAGTGTTCAACCATCTATCCAGGTAAAAATTAATGAGGCACAATGTGAATATATTGAACTACAAAATAAGGTCGGAAATGTTTCTATGTTTAAACATGGTTATGATATAATGATATAGTTCAATAACCAGGTATGTGTTATATATATACTATATTTTAAAAAGGGTCCATTAGATTAATCCCATAATTCATCATTCATTATTCAACATGGAATTATAAAGATGTATAGAGATCTTAAAGATTATTTCTTGTGGGAAAACATAATGATACATATTTTAAAGTATGTGTATAATTTATTAGTTTTTTAGTAAGTTAATGTTGAGAGACATTATTCTAATGAGATTTTATAAACATTACATAAACCATAATGAAAATTGAAAAATACCACAATAGATTTGGTCGTTGGACTCCCCCAAACATCTAATGGTCATAATGATATTTCGGTTATAGTTGATCACCATAAAAATTCATTACACTTCATTAATATTATCAAATATTTATCTTGTTATCATCTTGAATGAATATACATTATGGAAGTGGTGTGACTATCTTGAGAACCAAATTATATAGTATTTTATTAGGATTTGAGGCTTACCTTAAAGTTCTAGAAAATTCTTCAGCAAACTATAGATTCCATGTTCTGTTTCATCACTTCTTACCATCCTCATATTGATGGCTAGTCTGAGATAACTATTCAAACCCTAGAGTATATTTTGAGGTCTTGTTCTAGGGATTTAAAATTTAGTTGGAATCAATACCTTCCTTTCATGAATTTCTCTTACAACAATAACTTTCACTCTAGAATTCAGATGCATCCTTATGAATATCTACTAGGGAAAAGTGTAAAAATACAATGTGTTGGGAATAATTTAGATATATAAATCTATTATAACCTAAAATTTCTACTAAAGTGGTTGAAAATTTTAGATCCATTCAGCGTGAAATCAAGGCTTCTCATATTCGATAGAAATGTTATGCTATCAATCATTGGAGAAATATGGAATTAAATGTTAGTGAGAAGGTATTTTTGTGAACAAATCCACGGAATAAGGTTATGATATCCAAAAATACAAATAATCATATCCCTATGAATATTGGTCCCTTTTATATTCTTGATCGCATATGGATAGTAGCTTGTTTCTTGGTGCATTCACCAAACCTCTCAAGTTCATAATGTGTTCCATGTATCTCTCTTTAGGAAGTACATACTTGATATATCACATTTACAGAACTCAAAGGTTGTACAAATATATCATGATATTTCCTATGAATAATGACTTGTAGATAAATTTTCTCATAGGGATAATGTGCTACAAAACAAGAATACTCACCTGGTTAATGTATTCTGAAGGAAGTAAAAATTTGAATAACCTACATGAGAACTTGAGGATTTGATGAAATAGTTATATCATAATTTATTTTTATCATACTGATAAAATTTTGCGGGTAAAATTATTTTAAGGGTGGTATAATGTAAAACCCTGATATTTTATGATATATTTCCCTTCAAGTTAATTTAATTTTTTCGATAGATTACGATACACACTACTCCATGTCTAAAAAACCGTAATATGGTATACCGTCATAACCTAGAAATTAAATTGGTGGTATAAGAAATAATGAAAATAATTTTAAAAATATTTATAAGTTATTTAAATAAATAATAAATATTTCAAAATAAAGTACGTAATTTTTAGTAAATTCAATTTGTACTTAAAAAATTCCGTTTTCATTAAAATTTGGGTTTTATTTATTTTTGGGAGAAAATAATATAATAAATATTATCAAATTTTAATAAATTTATTTTAAAAATGAACATTATTTTATAATTAATAATTTAAAAATTATATTATAGTAAATGCTTTATAATATTCTAAAAAAACTTATTTTTTGATGAGCAATGAATAATATTGATTTTTATTGAAAACTATCTTTTCGATTCAAAATTTTTAGAAGATAAATTTTATTTTTAAATTGTTTTAAAAGTAAAATAATTTAATTTATGTTGTTAATAATCCAATTTAGTTTATTTTAATTAATTGTTTGATTTATTTTGCTATAAAAACATTTACAGATAAGAAAATATTTTTTATGGTAAACTTTTTTTTGTCACATTTTTCTTGATTAAATTTAAATAAAATTTCAAAATTTCAAAGAATAAAAATTGATAAAATATATTTTATATTTTTTAATTAGATTTAAAGTCATTTTTAACAAGGAAAATTTCAATTTTTGTCATAATTAATAGTATAAATTGTAAAAACTAGTCTCTATAGTTGAAGTTAAAACAAGTTTACCAGGGGGAAACAAAGAGATAAGGAAATTTTTTTGAATTAAACTTGTCTAAATATTATTTTATGGCCATATTTAGACCTAATAATATCCCAAAATAATCATTTGTGGCCTTTTGGAATCTTTTTTTTCAGTATGAGTTTATTGTATTTAAATACATTAAGAAATTCCAAGTGTGTCTTCTCCCCCACTTATGAATAGACACCCTCCTTTCTGTTATTTACACACCTTTGAGCCATCTATCCTAGCTAAAACCAAATAAATTATCTTATAAACTTTAGTATCCATTAATTATAGGTTATAGTATTCTTAAAAGTCCATTTCAAGTGTAATTAAGAATGTATCTAAAAGAGGCCAACCAAAGAAGATATAATCATCCTACCCAACATATTTTATTTTATTTTTTCTTCACCCTCATATAAATCTATGGTATTCATAATAAAAAAATAAATTCAATATCATAAATATATGTAATTGTTATTATGAAATTTTAACCAACTATTTTCATCATATTTTCCATCAAATTTGATGTGAAAGTATCGTTCGTGCATACATGTGGACTACCGCCTCCACGTAGCGATACAATTCATTTTCCTTCACCATATTTCATGGATGGGTATTTTTATTATTATAATGTTTATAAATGATATTAATGAAATAACTATTCTACTATAATTACAATATCATATATTTATTCTTACCTTTCCATCCATTGGAAAATTATAATGCCACTGTGTCTGTATGGACTTCCACATCCACGAAGCAATGTGATTATTTTTTCAATTACACTTTACTTGTATAGTAATAAGGTTATATTTAAAGACTATATATGATATATATGATATAATAATGAATAAATAAATTTTAATTTTTACTTAAATTTCTTTATTTCCTTCTGTGGAAAATTCAAAACAACGTTCACCGGTACGTATGACCTACTGTCTACATGAACGTTTTAATACAATTTTCTATATCTCCAATTTATGGAATACTCTAAATAAATATGTAATTAATATATATGATAATTATATAATAATTAAAATTATTGATAAGACAAATCCATGATAAAATAAGAAGGATACTGAATAACAAACCAAAAATCTCATGAAAAAGGAATGAGTTAACACTCAAAAATGTTTATTTTGAAGATGAATTATTTATAAAAAGGTGTTGAAATGTAATAAATGGATAATATATGAAATTATAAGTGTTTAAATTATTATATTATATAATTATAATACATTTAAATTTATTATATAGTTTTTTAGAGTTGTTTTCAACCAATTAAAACTTAAGGCAAGGGATTTTTATCTTATATTTATTTCTCTGAGAATCATACCATATTCACCATTTATTTATTTATTTTATATGTTTTATATAGTGAAAAATATTATATTTTATAATTATTAGAATTTAAATTATTTGGATTGACATATCTGTCAATGTTTTGTTTTCATTAGGGTTTTATTATAAATATGCCAATGTGGTAAGGGATTTATGTTATAGACTCATTATTTATCAAGATTGTTTATGATAAATTTTCCTATGATAGAATTTTATGATTTCAAGAAACTCATGAATTTTTTTACTCTATATTTATTTTTATATATTACATGATTTCATTTCATTTTCCTCTTTTTATGTATTCAATATATTGAAAGAATTATTTTATGTAAATCTAGCTTTATTTATATCTTCGGTCAAAAATCATTTTTATGATTTGTACATGTTTTCTAAAATTGTATTCAAGTATTTTTTAATAATATAATTTTTTGTTTAAATAATTTTTTACTCATTTTTAACTTTTTCAAAAATTTATAAATAGTGATCTTATTTTTATTTCATAACGACATAATTTAATTTTTTTACCAATAATATGAAAGGAATCTTTATTTTAATGTATACTACATGAAAAAAAATTCCCACCATCATGACCACTCAAATATTTTAGTCAAAATTAAAATTATTCCTTATTTCGTTTTAAATAAAAGGTTTCCCCGATATTTTGTAAATATTTGGGTTTTAAATAAGTGATTCCAAAATGAAAAGGATTTTTTCCTCAAGAAATATTAAAGGTGATCTTTTAAAATCATTTTGAAATACGATAAAATCCATCAATGTTTCCAACAATTTAATAGGGATATGATCCAAGATATTATTCTTATTCTTTATCTATATTATTTATGATCATGATGATGACATTTTTATGAAACACATTAATTTTCCATGAGTTATGCTATGTTGAAGTGATGAAATGTTTATGAAACTATTTTATTTTCCATGATTTATAGTATGATGAAATGATGAAACATTTATTAAAACCATTTTCTTTCCATAGGTTATGATATATTGAATGTTTTATGATCATGTGTCACACATATGTATAGTTTTATTTTTATGTAATGGGTGAGACAAAAATTATACAGCTCTCAAAATCATTAGGTAAGGATTAATATCACACACAAAAATAAGTACTAGAATTGGGACTGAGCATAGTTTATTAATGAAATATTTTCACTATAATAGTCTTAGCAGTGAAACTTGACTAAGAATATAGGGGAATTAGAGTGAACCCAATACACTATGATAGTCTTTATAGCAAGGCTTAACTATAGAAATGATTTTTTAGGATTATTCCAATGTTATTATATCATGGGATATGTTATTTGATTCCTTTACGATACAAGTCATATAATCTACCAATATTTATACCACAACTCAAGATTATGATATATGATATACTGGTGATGGTTTTTACATTTTAAGGCCATAATATCATACCTTTATGTTAATGTTTTTCTTCAACTATCATTAATGTCCCCCTCATTTACCCTTATTGAGAATATAATCTCACACTTTATTATGTTTCCTTTCCTAAGTTTATGAAGAAATAGTTTAATTATGATATGTTTATGAAGGGTGATAATTATGAAGAACTTAGTTAGAGATGATGTAGATCTCTTATGAAATAGTTTTATATATATCCAAGTGACCAAAGACACAAAAAATATATGATTTTGGCATGTATTGTAATGTTATGTGATGGATATTCATATATTAAAACGTAATATCTATGTATAAAAAAATATTTTTCACTATACCCATGACCCAACGTTTTAGTATATTTATAGATTACATACATATATATTGTATTAAATCATAAAATACATATTTCTTAAATAAATTTTTCTATACCCAATTCCCTTCTAGATATGTCATTAATAACATTCTTCTTTATAGCACGAGGATATGATAAACATAATAAAAGGGTGACCTTAGAAGTTTAGTAAGGGGTAAATATATAAGATATCAATTATATAAATATATATGATTATAAATAAGATAATTAAAGAGTGAGAACAAAAGAACATATAGGTATGAAAACATAATCATTATACATTTATATAACATAAGAATGTCATATCCATTATGAATAATGTAGAGATAAACATGAATCATAACATATCGATGTATAATGACATAATAATTTTCCACATACATAATCATAAGATATCAAAAAACATATATAAAAGGACCACAACCAATACCATAATAACATAATGGAAAACAATAACCACTCATGTACCGTAACATTATGGTCTAGGATAACTACCCATGTCCTATAATATAACAAAACAACTCATCCTACCTACACCCAGTACCCTATCCAACTCATCATAAGGTCCAATGTGCATTCACAGTCTCTATGTACTAACTTTAACTATCACAAGAATCAAAATTTCTCTTTTAGAATCAATTATTCCAATTATAAATAAAAAAAAAGATTAATTTTGCTAAAAAATATGATTTGGTAATTCCATATTTTAGATATATCATACATATGGGTTTTTTGAAATAATAAAATACAAATAATACTTTAAGGCTTACAATAAACAAGAATAATCAATAAATTATAACACTTTAAACATGATCACAATATTCAATTTTTATATATTAAAATTTTATATAGGGCCGATCAAATATAATGGTTACAAAAAATAAATCATCCAAAATAAACTAAAAACAACCCATCTTTATGTGATACGAAATCATAAATGAATTTCCACCTCCATGAAACCTGATCATTCTATAAGGATTATCTTATAGAATAAAATTAAACCTATATTTTCCCCACATGTGCTAAAATCATGGCTACATACACAAAACTTTTGTCTGGGGTGTGTGATAAAGAATCTAGGAAGAAAAACTCTATTTATCTACACAAATACTTTTTAAAAACAAACCATAGAAATAAATTTCTAATACATATTGGGAAAATCCTCATTCAATTTTCTAAAATAAGTAAAAAAATATACTATACTAATCCATTATTTTAATAAAAATGATTCAATCCAATATGTTTCAATACATATTTTATAAAAGAAGAGAACAATAGTAATGAAATAATATTATTTATCAATTATAATTTTACATATTTAAAGAAATGATATCCTTTGGTAGTTCAAAACAATTATTTACAATCCCCAAACTATTTTTGTTTTTATTAAGACAACACTTTTAAGGAAATTTGGGAAACCAGAAAAGTATTTAAAGACACTAAAGCAACATAATACGTCATAGATGAATCTATGATTTGCAGTTTACGACTTTTAGAGAACTTACCCTTAAGGAGACTCCATTTAAGGATGGTAACCTTCCCATCTGGATCATCTTTGAGTATGTTTTTAAAATTATAGACCATCTTTTTCCAGGTTTGGATGAGCTCTTCTAAAATGGTCTTAAAAAAATCACGTTTGAAACATTTATGAAGATATTAATTATTAGGAATGTTTATAGTATCAAAAAATAACTACTTAAGGATAAAAGATGTATGATAAAAATATCTATCAATATAGTATCACACATCATTGACATCCAACCAAATATTAAGTAGAAAATGAAAAACCTTGGTTGGGCATATCCATCCACTAGAATGTGATGTAATCTAAACATAACTTACACCTAGACATTCCCTATATTTTACCCTAACCTAGAATACTCAAACAATGCACAATTAGGGGTCTATACTTGACCTCATGCTTGATTCCCTGTATGTTTTATCACCTTCACTAGTAGTAAAGTCATAAAATTGTCACGTGGAGACTATTACCTCTAAAATAAATATTTATGGCTGTGAAAAAATCTACTGAAAATTTGGAATGACACGTTCATACGATGAGCATCCCAAAATCCCCTAGATACATAAATCTGGGATATGATAGGGCTACATCGTCATGAATAGAAATTAGTAAACTATATATATAGTGCATTAAAAAAATTAGAAACAACATGAAAATAAAATAAAGAATGAAAAAATTATACACTTTCCAATGCATGATAATCCATCACTGAAAGTAAAACTACACATCCTCAAACCCAACTCACATAATCATCCTTCCAAATACATAGCCTCCACGATATTTCAGTCATGTGACACAAGTCTATAAACATGTGATACCCATGTCATGATAGAAAAAATTAAGGTCTACCAATGCACATCAAAATAAATGGAATATACACTGGTAGGGTTTTAGTCCTATAACCTAGTGGGAATCCCCAATGACTCAAACATACTGAGTGATCTAGTGATCAAGTTTATGTGCAAGAAATACATATATAGTGTGAATTCATGCCCCTAAAACACAACCACTAGACAACATAACACATTATGAAAAAAAAATCAAACACATCAGGTCATTGTGTGATAACTAGTACACCATGACACCAAACCATAACTACTTCATCTAATTTTGAATGGAATAGGTCACCTTTTATCATAATAGAACCTAGAATGAATGACATTGGGAAGGGTATATAACACATTTCTCAACCCATACCTGATTAAATAGGGTAGGGATTCATAAAACAATAGATACCATAATCATTTTATAACCATCCTTTCTCACTAATGGGGGTTTACATCAATGAAGAACCACTACATTCTCACTCAAGGTAAGGAATTCAATCCATAACCCAAAACATGTCACTAATTAGACCACATATCACTCATGGTGATCCCAAATCTAAACTCAAACCCATGTCTAGTTATCACACTCATGACTTACACAACATTCATATATCAACCCAAGTCTTCTAACTCGAGGCGTGGTTAACCAAGCTATCTCACTCACGGAAAAACCCCTTCCACATCCACTACCATATCACTAAGGGTACGAATTTGTGACATGCACATAGGGATACCATCTAATCTATTATGATATTTCCAACACCACCTCACACATGGTGAGTATCTCCCTTGAGATTATCTACCACACTTGCATTCATCACCTATCCAAATCATATAAAGAGTACATAAATAAAATAAAATACTATGCACACATCTTATCACACAACTTGGTATCTTGTCACTAGGGAATTAGTCCAACGGGATCTAGTCCTACCTCTTGAACACAACCTAGTACACATATTAACCATATGAGGGTTCAATTCTATATACTTGGACCAACCCTCTACTTTAATACCCAAAAGAAAATAACCCATAAGGATACACACACAACACACATCATCATGCAACACACAATCCAAATGAAATAACAACCATGAAGCACCACAAGAAAACAAGATTTGGAAATTAATGAATCTCCATTAAAAGATCATAAAAAATCAACTCAATATAGACATTCCAAATTCCTTTAAAAACATCTTTAAAATCCCCCATTTAAACTATTTAGAAAAGGATATATGGGTCATCATACTCAAATTAGGCCCTTAGTCAAAATCCTATCAAAAAATTACTTAAAAAACACTTTCCTATTTTGAAATTCAAATACAATATCTATTTGTTAAAAAAACATATTCTCATAAAATAAACTTCAATCAAATCATATTTTTAAAATCATATTTTAAAAAGGAAGCCTCATTTTATGTAACAACCACTCACACCACCAATCAATCCATAAGGTGTACTACCAATCTTTTTTGACCTATGAACCACCATCAAACCATTTATCATGTAATGTGGTCTATATTGATTATTATGCTGACCTGATCCCATCCCAAACTTATGAGGAAATAACAAAAATCATGAAACATAAATTACAATAATACTAATAAATTCACATGAATATAAAATCACCAATTAACCAAGAGATTCAAATATATTCATTTCCTCATCCCATACCAAAACTGATAATCCATAAATCATCCCAAGCATGTACTAACCTCCAATAAGACCAAGATTTCTTATATCATCAATAAACACCATCAAAATATTTAACATTGAATTTGAAATGAAAAATTCAATTCAGTATAATTGACACCAAACTCACTAAGGAATAGTGTGTGGTCCACTCTCTATAGAACATCATCCCAAAAAATAAATATACCCCAAATTCTATAATTGAATCCATGAATTTTTTTTAATAAAATTCATCAAAAATCCTAAATAAATCCGTTAAACCACATAGAATAAGGAAAAATATGAAAAAAATCATGATTTTCTCCTCCCATGAAATCCTCAATATGTCGCACACAAAAAAACCCACCAATCATGATGATTTTCCATTATTCGTTGAAATTATTTATCCTAAAACCCAACCAAATGAACCAAAATCAATTGAAAATGGGGATGAGGAAAAAATAGTATAGGTGATGAGATACTAACTCAAATAAATGCGATGAAAACCGAAAAAATGGAATAGATTGATGGTATAACAAATAAGAGAGGGAGGCAATCCATAGAGGGATCAACCAACTTGTTAAAATTCCTAAAAATGAGATGAACCTAAGGGGGATCCTAATATGGCCCCCTGAAAAAATTACAAGTCATCCCCTATAAAAAGGGTATACCCAACACTAGTTCATAGTATAACTTTTTTTCACACCATGAACCCTTATCCAAGTTAAGGGACTACCCTACACCCAATATATTCAGGGTGTGACCTCCTTGGTCATGTCGTGATTGGCCAACAATTGTTATTTACAATATATTAACCACTCCAAACATCTCATAACATCCTCATAAACACCCGAGGTTCCCATAAGGAATCAAAACACATTAATAAACAACTTTTAAGGGTATACAAACTCTCAATATACCATTAAATTTATTAGTTCAAAAAATGAACCAGTAACCAAATCAAAAAGTTCAAATTCCCTCAGGAATTCTCAACCTGTAATGTTAGAGGCCATTAAAAACTCCTAAAGATAAATCTTCTTGTACTTGAGAATAATACATTAGTTTCCATCCACTAACCTTGACCTACCTCAGTCATTATTTCATGACTAACTCATTAATTCTGATCTTTGAATTCCAAACATGTTTCTACCACGCAAATCCAAACTCCATGCCTGGATACATAAGTTTTATTCTAAATAGACCAGTTAAATTCACTATCCTCATCAAATAAATATTCAAATATGCTCCTAAAATGGTTTTTAATTCTTCACATATGATTCTATTCTAAAAACACCATTAAAACATCGCATGACTGACTTTTTCTAAAAATGATCCGCCTTACCTACCGATTCATCAATGCAACACTACACTGCCCAACAACGATGTCATAATACCTAGTGGTTTCATTGAACCATTGTAACACAAATACTGAATTTTGAACATGACTTTTTGTAATTAAAATTTTGTTTCCTTTACCAAATTCACTTGCATCATACTCCATCTTGATATTTGATGCACCTCTAATCTAAATCAACCTCAAATCCACCAACTCCAACCTGTTCTCGATGCCAATGAATAAACTCTATAAAACACACCTCATGAATTATCAATCATTTATTTTCCATGTAACCATAAAAATTAGGTCCATCTATATACTATAATTATAACTTCACCTCAATTATCGATCGAATTGTATCATATTTCCCCAACCCTTACAACATGAGGGTCATTCATCCAGGATCAATATAATTCTTCCCACCATAGGATTATACTTATCACTAACTCAATAAAACAAAAATCTAATATCCACTTTCCATATATTTTATATTTCCATGTTAAATTATTGTATCTAATAACCCTTTCACACTCATGTGACCAATACAAAGCATTGACCACCATGCACTAAGGCAATTCTCAATCACACCAATGAATTCTAAAATAAAAAAATATAGACACCCAAATAATACCGATTCTTATGGAACTCCCCAAAATAAAACTCCACTACTAATGATTGTATCTTCATAATGGTGTTTCTATACATAATAATCATATATAGAAAACACAAATCATGCGGTCTGAACCACAGAACCATAAAAGCGCAAACGGATCAATCCAACCCACAAAAAAATAAAAATCCCATTAAGGGTCCAATCCTTGAACCCAAAAAACACCCCTATCTACTTTATCTCAATGTCATTAATCCATACAACAATCCTACAATAAAAATATCTCTTGAATAAACCGTGACATACTTACCAAATACACAATCCCACAACTAAGATCCTTAAGGTTCATCCTAGAAAACCAATCAAATGCAACCTATATAGGCCCGAATTTCTTTTACATAACCCAACCAAAATAGGTTAAAACTCACTAATAACACATGGTGGTTCTATAAAAACATGAAACAATAGCTAATAATGCAATTAAAGCACCCATTACACTCTTGAATAATACAAAAAATCCAATTAGAATAATTTATATAGAAACTCGTCTCTTATTTTTAAAACCAATTCAAATCTCTTTACATATTTCAAAACTGAAACGAGTTTTAAAAACATATCTTGGAATTAAAGGGTTTCTATAAGAAACCCAAAATCACCCAAATCCTTAGCTTAGTCAGTCACTTTCCTGAAAGATAATTCCAATTTTAAAAACCATTTGAAAAAAAAAATTTGAAACTATTTTGAAATGAAATTTCAAAATCCATTTCCTTACAATTTCTCAAAAAAAAAAATCCAAATCCATATAAAATCAGTATCTTTATAATCCATTAAAAACAAAACCAACCTTAAAAACAATTTCACATACACCAAGTTTCATCACATGAGTTTTCCATTCAAAACCATGTTTTCCAAAGAACCAACCATCCCAAAATCACTTCCCTATAACAGCAAAACGAACAAATCATAATCAATAAAAAAAATCCCCTCATATTCATATTAACATAATAACCCCTTATAATATATATGAGAAAACATAATTTATGTTATAATTTTATTTAATTAATAATCGATTCTGAAAATGTAATATGTCAAATAAAATATCCCATAGGCATGTGTATCATGCCCTAATAATGACACTATCATGATGCATGCACAACTCACTGGATCATAGACAAGACCTATCCATCCCATATTTGGATTATCAGTCCAAACCATTACCTCACACATCCTATATTGTCTTGTCTCAAAACGAGACATCCCATAGAGACTCGAGTTTCAACGTATGTTATACTATCCAGGAAATCACTTTATCTACCTCACGAGTACCGAAAACCAAAATCCACCTCTAAATATAATGTCCCATCCTAAAACAAGATCTGATATAACTTTGTGACACTTCGGTATAGACTACCAAAACAAAACCTGAGTGGGGGTTACTATATGACATTAGGAATGCCTCTCCATAAGTTAGAGGCTACTGACTAGCAGTGTGGGACTTAAATAATTATGAGGAGTCTATTTCATTTAAAATGAATCACAGAAAATACTTATAAACATAAAATAGAGTGATTAAATTATTTACAAAGTTCATGTTATGGGAACCCCAATAGTACAAATTAATAAATTCCAAGGGTTATGCTAGAATTTACATAAAATTTGGCACACCCTGTCTATATGATCAGACCCCCAAAGTACCTATAAACATATAATATAGATAGTTAAGTATTCCCAAAGTCAATAAATAAAGTAATTAAATACTTATATGAAGAATAAAAACATAAAATATTTGCATCAATAGATATAAAAACAAAGAAGGAAAAATATCACATTGGCCAATGCACATTGAACTATAACTAAAAGTAAAACTATTTAGATTCTAGCCCAACTCACATAATTATCCTACCAAATACTTATCCTCTACGACCTTCCATACATGTTCCATGAGTCCAAATTTGAGATATAATTCTATTATGAAAGTAAATAGGAAGTTCTAACCATGTCAATTGAAACCCATGTCGTGTATATGAGTAGGGGGTGAGTCCAAAATCTTAGTGGTAAGATCTAATAAATCAACAATACTGAGTGTTGTTGTGATCAATTTAGTGTCGATACAATACACATATATGTTGTACTCATGCTAGAGGGAACACATGAAACCCAAAGAATAACACATAATTCACATACAAACACACCTTAAAATTTTTGTATGCTAACCAAACCACCAAAATATCCGACTATACCTACTTTAACCAATGCTAAAAAATGCACCTTGTATCAAAACCTAATCCATACCTGAATATACATGGTAGGGTGTCTAAAAGTTTTCTACACCCATACCTAATGACACAAGGTTGGGTACCTTGCTACATCTAATCTCATACCAAGAATCCAACTATACCTTATCTCACAAGGGATGATACATCCCCAACTGAACACTACTCTCTCACTCAATCTAGGGAGATCTATCTATAACCAAAAACACATTTCAATGTAGATGCCATCTCACTCATGGTGATACCATATATGATCTCACATCGGATTCTAGTCATATAACTCATTAATGACCTAACATCCACTTATCAAATCATGTTTTCTCACTTAAGGAATTGTTTAATAGGCCATCTTACTCATGGAAAGGACCATTCCACAACCACTTCCCAATCACTCAATGTATGGCCGGATATCATGAACAATGGGATCACATCTCTCCCACAGAGATCTCACCAACACCATATCACCTATGGTCAGGCCAATATTTAGGATAGTCTCCCACACTGGCATTCAAAACCATTCAAAAGCATCCAGTCATCACATATAGTAAATTAAAAACTGAACATGTAGCCCATGTCCTAACTCCCTAGAATTTTAAAAGGTCACTACTCCCTCTGAACCTAATTCCTCATCATGAACAAAACTTATTTCCCATCTTAACCATATAAGGGTTTTATTTTATCCACCCAGACCAACCCACTACATTGATACCCCAAAACAAAAGTTCTTAGAACATTACCCTCATGATCTAAATTATTCAAAATTCATATAAATCTGTCCCTTTTGTATTCCATTAAAAACCAAGTCCAAATGTTCTTTTCAATCCATATATAAAATGAAATTTTTTCCCTCTTACTCATGTAATTACATTATAAAAAATAATATCAAAAAATTCCTTAAAAACCCCCTTTTCATTTTAAAAAACCATTTCAAAACCCATTAATAAAATCACCCATTTTCCCTAAAATTACACTTCAATCAAGTATTATTTTTATAATTATGTTAAAAAAATGAAGTATATTATTCATTAAAAACCAATCATTCCACCCATAAATTCATAAATATGGCCACCAACACTCCTTATAATAGGGTCCCACAATCAATCCATTTATAAATCATTATAGTTCATGTTACTATTACTTAAACACAAGCCTATACAAATCATATAGTAAACTCAAAAAAGTCATGTAACATGTTGGAAGATAATACTAATGAAGGAATATAAACATAAAATCACCAATTTAAAAAGAGAAACAGACAAATACAATTCCTCTACCTCAATGTCAATTTATGAATCATCTTGAATTGAACAATCATGGTAACTCTCATGTGATTTGTGTTTTTTGGTTTTTTAGGTGTAGTAGAATGTCTGAACATGGTAATTTCTCAAAGGAGTATGTAATTAACAAAACATGTTAAATGTATTTTTAAAATAAAATAAAATATAATAGAATAAAATAAAATAAAATAAAATAAAATTTACATAGTATTTTGAAGGATGGGTGGGGGTATTTCTCATTTTTAAAAAAATAAGAAGTATGTCAGAAGACAATTGATTTTTTTTGTTTTATTTTGTTTATGAAATGAGATTGAGAAAACATAATGAAAATATGTTTTTTAGAAAATATTTAATAATGAGTAAAGGATATAGATATACCGATTAACTGAATTATTAATAATTATATTTTATATTAATATCTACTTCATTATGGTCTCCTAATTGTTTTACCCCAATCCCTATGATAATTAACATTACATTAATGATTAAATGAGTTAAAACCTTGGCTAGTATTAGAACATGCAATCGAAAAACACTAATGTTATTTTCATTAAAAGATAGATTATTTTAAGTGGTAAATTAGGAAATATATAAATTATAGAAATGAATATTAATTGATTTGTGGTATTTCATTTTAACTCTAAAAATTGATCTCATACTGTGTCATTTTACCAAATAAGATTGTGCCCTCACAATTTACTCAATTATTGACCACATGTGTTTGTTTTAATTGTTAAATAGATTGATTAGGTTATTTTAAATTAAAAACTCAATTAATATATAATATTTAGTTAATTATATTATATATTTATTCAAAATAAATAAATTAATATGGTTAGAGATAGATCAATTAATATGAATAATAACTCTTCAATGGGTGATCTAGTCATCGTAGAAATGAATTGCATTCACAAAGGATTATAAATTTTATAACACTATCATGTTTCTAATCCAAAATTAAATCCCAGCTAATTAAAATAAAATATAATAAAAATCAAAATAATAGAAAAAATGGAAGGGAAATAGAGGTTTTATTGCAAGAACAACAATATTAGAATAAAGAAGAGGAAAGAAGATCATTTTAAAAGAGATATATACTTGAAATATTCCCTCCTCCAATGGTGAATTGAATTGGAAAATATCCACTTTTATTTTTCTCTCAATCCTATAAGGCACATATGACCCCCTCTAAATGATAAAGACACACATTTATTGAGTATAGAGGATGCTAGGTTTTTAATACTTTTCAATAGTTAATTAGAAATTCGTCCAAATATTTTAAGCAAAAATTAACTGATTGTTTGAACTTAAAAATGCATGAACCATCTATATTTACAGAATAATTACATCTTATAAATATATTCTTCTATATTCATTACAAATTTGGGTCCAATCCAATAATATTTTTAGATTTAATGACTCAAATACAAAAGTGGAGTCCAATATGGTGAGTCTAGTAGAACATTGATTTAATGTCCCATTTACACCCAAAAAAATCATGTTTCAACTCATATTTCCCTAATTAAAGTTTTATAAAATTGGTATAGGAACACATATAGAAAATTTTAAGTACAAATAAGTCATAAAAAATATTAATGGATGAAATACTACCTTTAACTTTAGGGGGGAAACATTAATTTTCATAAAATTTTAAAATGAATGATCTAATTCTAAATATTCCATAAATAAAAAAATTTTAAAAACAGATAAGAAATTATTTATTTTATTATCAATAAAATATTAAATAAAATTTTGTTTTATAAACCGCCCAGACTTAGCCTTTTTCACTCCTATGTAAAACCTCATATCATGTATTCCAAAAAAATCATTACAAGATATGAATACTCATATTACTCGATCCACAGTGGAAATATAGGAAAAGTGGGAATCCCATCAAGATTCAGTATAAATAAATTTTAAATTCATTATCTCATATTTTATATCAAAATAAAATACATTTACATTAATGAAACCAATCACAATGAAACACGTTATGGGTCTACCATGCCATTAATTCCTTATGTGTGTGTGAGAACCATTTCAAGATCATATCTCCACCCTTTATTTAGTATATATAGGTCAAGTAAAAAAATTAGTTTTTCACATTTTAGATCACTGAACATGTATTACAATTATTTTCAATCATATTTCAAGACCCAGTAACTTAAGAATTTTTTAAAGTCAAACCTTTATCTCCTAACCAGGATATACCCACATGTTGTACATTTCATCACTCCTTAATTTCTTAAGAATATATATATATCTATATGTGTGTGTGTGTGTGTAATTATTTTGAGGGTGTCAAAATATTTTATATTATGTACATATGAATAAGTATGTTTCAGACAATAATGAAATCGATCGGAAGAGAAACAAATGTATGGATCAAGCATTGATATAAGATGAATGTTATTTACCTATCTTTGATATAACTTTAATTGGGTAGGAAAAATTTCACAAGACACAGTTTCATGAAAATTTGTGTGGAGAAATCAACAAAATAATTTACAATTAAAAATTATCAGAAAGAATGATTTCAAAATCTAAAAGGTTTTATAATGAAATAATCAATAATATCACCATTGACTTATTTTTTATTAAAAATAAACCCTTTATGATTAAATATTTTTCATGATCATCATGATACCAATTTTTTTTTAAAACATTCTTTTTTAAAATGTTCCACATGTAAATGGGCATGTTATATGAAGTATTTTTTCTTTCTATTTTGTGTTTCTGAATATTTAACAAAAAACCCTAATAGAAAACACACACAAAACATAAAAATGAAAACCCTAAATAGCCATCACAAAGCATTTTCCACTCCCCACACTAAAAATATTTCATTTTCCTCAATGAAAACCTATTATAAGATATGTGATCATGAAATTTAGAATTTTAAATAGTAAAAATAATATTACAGTGAAAGGGTTAGGAATAACCCAGTCTTCTGAAGTGAAGATGTGGTCATACAGTGTGATGAAATCAACTGTGTGGGTGGGATTTCCCTTAATGTATTGCATCAAACAATTACCATACACTATAATGCTAATTCCCAAGTCCTATTGTGTATTCTACAATACACCATAAGAAAAAAATTGATACAACATAAATAACAGACCATTTGGAATGAAACTTACCACACATCAGTTTTAGTCATGAACTATATAGTAGGACTTTCTCCCGTACATGAAAATACCTTTTTAGGATCGATCTATGATGATATGTTTGTGATATCTCCTTATATAGCCTTGAGTTATCATACTATGATGATATAATCTCCTCAAGATCATGAATTTAAAGATTCATTTGTTCTACATCTTGGGATAAATCCATGTTTCATTTCATTATAACCCAATATGATTGATTCTCAACTTCCTTGGGGATAAGACATACTTTCTCAAACAAAATCTAAAATGGGGGAATGCTAATTGAAGTCTTATATGACATCTTATATTCCCATAGTGCATCATACAAATGTTTTCGCTAATCCTTTCTATGCAGTTTCATGGTTTTCTCCAATATCTATTTTAACACCCAATTTAAATCCTCATCCTAGCCATTTGTTGGGGGGTATATTGAAGTTGATGTTTTATGTTCAACCCATTAATTCCAAAGGAGATAATAAAAATTCTAATTTAAAAAGGGAATCCCTTGGTCAAAGATGATGTACTTTGGTACTCCAAATTTGCAGAAAATTGAGCCTTGAAAAAATACACCACAACATGAGAATCATCAGTCATAGTGGACGTGGCCACCTCCTTTTTTCAAACACAATCAATAGTGACCAAAATGTATATGAAACCTATTGAACATGGAAAAGGAACTATAAAATCAATTCAACAAACATCAAAATCGTCACAGAATAATATGTGTTTTTGGGGCATCTTGTGTCTGTAGAAATGGTCCCAGTGTGTTGAGCATGTGACCTCAACATAAAAAACACATGAGCATCATAGAATAAGCTAGACCAATATAATAGAGAGTCTATAACATTAATACCTGTCCATTCGGGTCTAAAGTGTCCATTCGGGTCTAAAACGTCCATCACAAGAAAGGTTATGACAAAAATGTTAAAAAGACTCAAAATCATGATTAGGAACACATCTCCTAATGACTTGGTCACTACCCATGCTCTATAGGTAGGGATCATCATACATAGAAAACATAGACTCACTCATTACTTTTTGGACTTGATGTTTCATTAAATTATAATGAATTACAAAGGTAAAAATATAGTTCACTAAATTTACATACCAATGATGAATTCATGAGATGACATAGAGATTATCAATGGAAAATTTTCTCTAAAGTGGTACCTAGTACAAGTTTTCAACCTCTGGTGTGTGAGTAATCCTACTCATATGGCCCACCACCAAGATTTATGAACACTTCTTGTCCTTTATATCAAAATAAAAATTCTTAAAAAAGGAGAATCAACCATATAAGTCTGGAATTCTCATCTAAATTCATTAAGAGGCCCCTCAGAGATGAAAGGTCATAAATAATAACTACTTTAAAACCTAATAAATGTCAATAGAATTTATATAAAGAAAATATAATAGTAAGAAAATATTTTTTGGTTGTGGTGTAATTTTCTTGAGCTGAATCCAAAGTCCTCGATGTATAATAAATCACATGGGACCTCAATTCCACCCTCAGAGAAAAGAAAAATCCAATCTTGAATTTGGACGCATCACATATAAGATCGAAAGGAAAATCCCACCATGGGGGCTGTATGGTTGGTGGAGAGGTAAGATGCTTCTTTAGCTCATTAAATGATACTGATCATGAATCATCAAAAAAGGATTCAATATCTTTTTGAAGCAATAGTGATAAGGGTAGATCGATATAACTAAAATCTCTAATGATGCATCGATAAAATCCTACATTCCATTGGAATGATCTTTGCTCATACACACTAAAAGGATATAGAAAGAATGAAATAATATCCAACTTAGATATATGAACCTCTATTCTATGTTTTGACACTACGTTACACAAGATAATACCATGATATACACTGAAATGGAATTTCTCAACATTTAAAACTTGATTCTTCTTAATACTACGATTCAAAACCATTCTAATCTAAAGATACATTCATATAATTAAGATCCATACACTATAAAATAATCCATAAATACCTCAATGAAGGTATCAATGAAATATGAAAAATGATCACCATGAATATATGGAAGGTACATGTGGCATTAAAAAGTCCAAATAGTATCTTTCGGTAGGAAAATGTACTAAAGAAACAAGTGAATGTTCTCTTATACTAATCCTATAGAGCTATAGAAACCTGAATATATCCAAAAATCCATCCAAGAAACAACATTGTGTCTTCCCAACTAGTCTCTCAATAATTTGATCAATAAATAGAAGTGGGAAATGGTCCTTGTGAGTGGAATGATTTTGTTTACTATAATCAATACACACATACAATATATTTTGAACCCTCATAGAAACTAACTCCTCTATATCATTTTTTACAACAGTAACACCACTTTTCATTGGTACTACCAGAAGAGGAATCACCCACTAGAAATCAAAATTGGGATAAATGATACCTATCATGAAAAAAATTTCAAATTTTTTAGAAAATTCCAAAAGAGTTTGATTAAGACTCCTTTGTGTCTATGTAATCAGGTTATCCCCATCCACTAAAATAATCCTATGCATAAAAATGAAGAGGCTAATACCAGATATTTCATCCAAGGTCCACCCAATTTACCCAATGTTATCCCCCAAAATATTCAAATGTTTTCATTCATGATAAAAAGGAATATTATTAGAAATTATAATAGGAAATCTCTCACCACTCAACAAGTACGAGTATTTGAGATTTTGTGGAAAATTTTTTACTTTCAATTTATTTATTGATTTATGGATAGAGACATTGATGTAAGTGATCTATGTGCACAATGAACACCAGAATCATGATAATGATCATCAAAATTAATGAATAATGCATCAAATCTGTCAACATACTCAAAAACCATATTATAATCACAGTGAACGTGATCAATACCATAATATAAATCTACATCAAAATCAAATCCATGAGGGGGTTGTGCATTAGAAATAAGTGTGGATGTTTTATAAGACATCAAATTTGAACCAATTATCTTAATCTATCTAATAAATGAACAATAAAAACACATGGGAGATTTTAATTGGTTGTTAAAAACAATAGTTATTAAATAATAATGGTCTTATTAGGGGTACTTAATGGCGTCTATAACAGTAAATATAAAAACATCATCTACAAACTCCATGGACAGTGTGCTTTCATGGACATTTATGATCATTTTTATAGTTTTGTTGAAGGGACTACCTAAGATAATTAGAGAATGACAATTTACATGATCATCCCTTCTGTTAATCATATAAAAATACACTAGAATGATCATGTCTCCTACATGAAAAAGTACATACTCAAGGACTCCCATTGGATATGTTGTAGGACTGTATGCCAACTGCACCACTACTCTCATTGTCTTCAACTCAAAAACCTATAAAAAATAAAATATATAGTGAGGAATCACATATATAGAATATCCCAAATCATAGAAAGCATAAAAAAGTGTAACTCCCATATGGTGAATTGGAACGAGAATGGCCCCAGATCCTTTAACTTTGTGGTCATTCCTAGAGTTAGTCTAATGAATTAAAAAACATTCCTTCCATGATTGATCCTATCATTTACCTTGATCCCTATTTAATTTTTACAAAGTTCTTTTAAAAATTTAACATACCTTTTTATTTTATTAATGGACTCAATAAGGGGGATATTTATCTCTATGCTCCTGAATGTGTCCAAAACTTCTTTTTTTTCATCGCCTCCTTAGCCATATTTTTTGTTTGAATAACTCTATTTTGAATGTGTTGGGGTTTAGGAGGAATAACATCGATATTTTTCGTACCTTTTTCTTTCTCCTTTAAATTTACATCAAATTGTCTTAATTGGGGTTTCTCTAGAGTTGTGGGGAATCCCGATGGAATGATAGGTGTGGATGTATCAGTCATTTGCTTCTCACTTTTTAATATGATGACACTATCATTGCCATTGGGATTTGGAGTAGGTTTGGAAAGAATATTTATGGAGTCTTACAAACCACATAATGGAGGGAATTGGAAATATGGACCATTTGTGTCTTTAACTCCCTCAACTCCGAAAGTTGACTCTATATATCATTATGTTGATTAAAAATAACATTTTTTAAAATTTCATTAGTATTATAATCGATAATTGGTTTAAAATTACATTGTTGTTGACTTATTTATTTTTGGGACTAAAATATACTTTCGGATTTTTAAAAATTGTATTTTTAGTGAAGAGGGAGTAAAAAGTTTTTCTAAAAAGGGGGCCTTTATTATTGTTCAGAGACATACCATATGTTTGATTGATCTTTACATCATTTTTTGTATTTCTGTGAAAATGAATCATACCTATTTTGGGTATGTGTTTTTTGTTTCTACTGATATAGTCTCTTAGGGAATACAATGGTACAATCCTTTATCTCTTGTAATTGGGGGAAAATTTTGGTTGGGTGGTGTGTTTTTGTGAAAATTATACATGTCCTTATAGGTGTGGATTGGGATATCTTTTTACCTAATATAATATATCTCACCACAGTGGTTAATTATTCCAATTTATTTTCAATTGAATATTTTTTAAGAGAATACAGACTTACCTGATGCACTCCTTTAACATGTGGTTTTCCTCGATCACAAAATTTTTGAGAGTTTTGTGACATATTGTAAATAAAAACATGTGAAACTACTGGAGCTTTGTCAAACAATTCCCCTATAACCACATCATCCACCATAGTCCTCTCCATAGGCGTGATACCTTGATTAAAGTACTGTAAGTGGAGTTTCTCACTAATTTTGAAATGCAGGCAGCTCACACACAACTTCTTGAATCACTTATAGTACTCATACATTGTCTCCCCTTAGGATTTCTTGATTCTTGGGATCTCGTTTTGTATGGTAGTGGTACTTTGGTTTGGAAAATATATATACATGAAAATATGTTTCAAATCCTTCCTACATGTTACATCTTTAGGTTTTAAATAATACATCCTGCCTATTTTAGTTCCATAAATGGAGAATGGGAGTGATCTTAGATTTATTTTATCTTTAGATATATTTCCAGGTTTTTGGGTTGAGATAACTACACTACATTATTTTAAATGTTTTTTTTGGATCCTCTCCATAGAGTCCATAAACGTTTTTATGAAGTCTTATCAATACAGATTTTAGTTTGAAGTCCTATTTGAGATTTGGGTATGCAGTACAATTTGGTTGATAATTAATATTGCATAAAGCCAATTATATAATTTTTCTACTATGATCATTATTTTTATCTTCAGAAAATGGTTATTGTTTTAGTTTTTTTTATTTTTGTGGAATTTTAATCTTTCTATAATGGAGGAATTATCCAACTTGTTGAATATTGGAACTTCTCATTGACTGAGATAGTATAATTCGATCCCTAAGGTTGTGTTCAATGTCACTGTCTAGATATAATAGATCATTGGGTTATTTCATTTCATAAATAAAATAAAAATGATATGTTTAAAAGTGTAACATAATATAAAAATGATATGTTTTAGTTGATGGTATAAAAAATAGAATTAAAAAAATTAAAAAAATTGAGAAATCAGAATGAACAAAGAAATAAGATAATAAAAGAATGAAATGAAAAATAAAACAAATACCTCTTATTATTATAAATTATTACTTTAACCACTATAAATGGTGACAATTTTAATCTCTATCATGGGTGATCTCAAATGATGTGTTTTTTTTTGTTTTTTAGGTGTTATAGAGAGGATGAACAAGGTTTTATCTCAAATGATATAGTAATAAATAAACATATTAAGGTTATTTTGAAAATAAAATAAAACAAAATAAAAATAGAAACACCACTTAAAATTATATAAGGGGAGTGTTTTTTCTATTTTATAAACAAGAAGAGTTATTCTAGAAGAAGAACACAATTTTTTCGTTTTATTTTGAAATGAGATTGAGAAAATGCAAGAAAAAGATGAGTTTTAAGAATATATTTTAGAAGGGGTAATCGATCTGAATCTAACTATTAAATTAATTGTTAATAATTAAAATTTAAATAAATATCCACTAAATTGTTATCCTTTAAATTTTTTAACCCCTAAACCCTTCAAGAATTAAATTTACCACACGGATGAAATGAATTAAACCCTAAGATTACTTCTAAACATACTATTACAACACCCTGATTTGATTATCATTCTAAGACTAAGTTATAGATAGTGGTAAATTATGGAATATATATATTCTAAAAATTATCATGAATTGAGTTATGATATTATATTTTAACTCTACAAATTTATCTTGTGTTGTTTTTTTACCGAATAATATTTCACTCTCAAAATTTACACAATTCTCGACCTTGATTGTTTTTTGTTAATTATTTAATTAATTTATTAGTTTATTTTAAATTAAGAAATTAATCCATATGCCATATAAATAAAATTATATTATCTAATTTTGTCAAAATAAATAATTTCACAAGGTTATAGGTAGATCAATTACTAATAACAATTACTCTTCTATGGGTAGTGTTGTCATTATATAAAAGAATTATCATCACAATGATTTAAAAAGGGTATTACCCAATAAATTTTATATTCCTAAATTCCATCCCAAATAAGTAAAATAAAGAAGAATAATAATTAAAATAATTTAGGAAATGAAAGAGAAATACAGAGTTTATTTTAAGAATAAAAGTTTTAGAACAAAGAAGAGGAAAAGAAGAGAATTTTGGAAAAGATCCTAGCTTGAAAGATTCCCTCCTCCAATGATGTATGAAAATGGAAAAAACCATTGATTTTTTACTCCGAGTATTGTGAGGGACATAAAACCCCCTAAATATGTGAAAAAAATCATTTTTAAATTTGGGGGGGGGGGTGGGTAGGATTTGAAGAATTTTCAATTTTGAATGAGGAATTTATAAAAACAGTTAAAGCCGACTTTCACTGACTCTTTAACCTCTAAATTTGTCGAACCATCTATATTTCCAGGAAAATGATTTATGAAAAATTGGTTCTTCTAGATTATATCCAAATTTTTCCCCAATTTAAGCATATATGAAAAATGTTTGACCCCAATATTGAAGGGGTTTCCAATCTGGAAAGTCCATTCCAACATTGAATTCATGGTCCATTTACTCCAAAAAATGCATGTTCTAGCTAAGATGTCCTAAATCAAAGTTATATCCCAACAAATTTGGAAAAATATTACAAACTTTTATGATTAAATAAGTCACAAAAAAAATATTTATAGAATAAATACTATAGTGAACTTGAAAGAGGAAAAACTGAAATTTTCATTAAAATTTCAACTGAATAATCTAATACCAAATCCTTAATATATAAACACATTTAACCAAATGTGACGAAATTATTTCATTTATTATAAATAAAATATCCAATAAAATAGTGTTTCATGACATACAAAGCCTTTATTGACCTCTAATAAGACCAAGATCACATATGTCATCAATAAACATCATCAAAATAGTTACCTTACTACTTAAAACCAACAACCCAAATCAGTATAAACAATGATGAACTCACATGGAATCACAATGAAGTAGAAATCATGAAAAATGGGATGTGTTATACTCTCAACAACACCCAAACCTATACCATAATGCATCATAATTTATATCACTAAATTGAAGGCCCATTTTACCCAAATTCATTTGAAACTCTAAATAAATCAATGGAACCACATAACATAATCCAAATGATGAATGAAATCTTGATTTCCACCTCATATTATATCCTCTATATTAATCATTACAAATCCCAATAAATCATGATTATTTATTAATGCTATAGAGAAATCTTTCATCTCAATACTCTACCAGTTGAACCCAAATAAAAGAAAAATGGAAAAGGGAAACATGGAAGGGAGGGGAAGATATCCTACCTCGAACCAGTGTGACAAAACACCCTCAAAAGTCTTGTATTAAAGGTATACCGAAGATATTAGGGATAATATCAAATGGGGGATCCTCCCTCTCGATCGAATGATTTGGGATGAGAGGAATTGATTTTTTTTACCAATAGGGAACTACCAAAATTATAAGACAATGTCTCAAAAAAGGGATTGAACAACCCTTGTTCATAGTATGAACAAGTGTTATTTCCATGAACCCTTATATAGTTAGCAGAAAACCTCTATGATCAATACATTCCTAGCATGAACCTCATGTTCATGCCATGAATATCCCATAATGGCTATTTTTAGTTTCTTAACAACATGAAACCTATCCCAACAATATCCCAAACGCATGGGGGTATGAACTAGGCCACAAATAATGTCTAAAAACACTTTTTAAGGATGTAAAAATTATCAAAATCCTATTCTAATTCCTATTTATCAAAATTAACCCCTCCCCAATTCAAAATATTTCTCCAATATTTCACAACCTATAATAATATGGTTTCTTACACCCTAATTAAACATACCAAGTGGAAAACACACCAGTAAATGTGTAATAATCCATTAAGGGACACCTTATGAATAATAATCATGAGATAGTGTATCATTTACCCCTAAAATTATTGTCAATCCCTTTCATATTGATATCAAAAATTCATCCATGATATAAATACACACTTAAATCAATAACATTGTGTGGATTAACAACAATGGTGAAAGAAAAGACACATAAAACTCATTTTATTCTATTCCAAAACTATCTTTAACCTTGAAAAAATTATTAAAAACAATAAAATAAAATTTTATCATTTTAAAAAAATATTATATATAATTTATTATTATTTTCTAATATAAATGTCCTAGAAATTTCTTTATGCAGTAGGTGTGAAAACAATTTCATGGGCAGAATATTAAATGTCATATATAAATATTACACATTATATAATATTATATAAGGATAAAACCAATTAACTATAAATAGAAAAAAAATTATAAACATTATATATAAATTTTATAACATTGAAAACAGTATTTAAAATAATCAAGCACTAATGTTTTAATAAACAATCAATGATGTATAAAACCACCTATAGGAAATGATGTAATCGAGGTCAAATGATGATATTACACCACGAAAGGAAATAATGATTAGTTAGATGAATATTATGATCCATGGTATTATAAATATACTAACTAAATTTAATTAAATAGGGAATATTAATCTACCATAGCAATATCGGGGAAATAATATTAAAGAATAAGGAAGAGGGTGAAGAGTGTAGATGATTTATAATGACATTCCTTGAAAAATTACTCCAATTTAATGATGAGTTATAAAAGGGATAATATAAAGATAAGGGGAGATAAATTTGTTTGATGAATGGATGATAGCTAAAAAAAGTATAAATAAATGAGGGAGACATCATTTTAAAAGGACATAAGTAATTAAAAATATATAATATTTAAGGGGATGTAGGGTTTGGCTGCGTGGTCTGACAAACAATAAATAAACCATACATGATCCATAAAATATTTTATGTAAATTATTTTTTTGATGAAGGGTTATAAAAACAATTAATATATATTTTATTAGATAATCGAAATGTTTTTCACCATGTAGAGATTTAATACATAATCAGGAAAATAATAAACGAACCATGATTTATTTCATTGAAATATATAAAATTCAACTCTAAAAAATGATCAATTTATCTTGGAAGAATACTAATTATCTTATAAATATAATATTCATCCATCAAATTATTTTTTATAACCATTTATATGATGTTTTTTTCAAATATAAAATATGATGTTCATGGATGTTGTTTTGCACACATAACACCTACGTTGTTTTTATTTTCCAATGTATGGGAGAAAGGTAGTTAGTGGTTGTTTTATAATTATACTAACATTTTAATATTATAATTACAAAAAATTTAATTATATTAGTATGGTTAAAATATATTTGATGGATGTGGTATAAGAAATAAAATTGAAAGAACTTGGTTAAGAAAATTACCTCTTCCATGGATACCTTCTTTTTGGACTCCTTAATCCTTATTAAATTGGTATTTTGGTGATACTCTAATATCTAAGACCTGGTAAAAAAATAAAGAGAAGTATATTTGTATTTATTGGTTAATATAATTTTCTTAAGGTATGTAGAGAACCACATTGGTGGGGGAGTCCTTTTATAGATGGAAGGGGGTTACATATTTGTGACATTAATTTCTTAATAAAAAAATGGAAAAAATTCTTCAGGAAAGTAGATCAAATATGGGAACAAATTTATAATATATAAGTGATAGGTTTGAAAATAATTTATTCAACCATTTAATTATATAATTTTTTGATATTTTATGACCTTATACCTTAATTTATAAATATTACCACATTTAACCCTTACCTAGTTTACTAAATTTTACTATTGAATCTTATTTTTATGACTAGAAATTAAATGGAAATTATTACATAATTTAAAGATAATGATTCTAAATTTGAAAATAATTTTAAAATTTGTAATATCTAAAAGTGATAAAAGTAAATTTTAATTAAATAATTAAAAAAAATATTTTTTATAAAAATGAATTTTTTAAAAATAAAAATTAATGTACATAAAAATCATGTATAGTATTAATTCCAGATGATATGTGAAACTACATATCTCTTTATATATTATTATCTATTAAAATCCCCTAAAATAATGTTAAATCCTAGATTAATCATACATTCTCGATACATTGGTGAAATATGGGAATATTTGGATAAATAGATAAAATGTTAATTTTTAGATGTTGTTTTACTATCCATAAATTTATATTTTAATTTTTTTAATTAAATTATTTAAAGGATTTCAATATTTAATATAAATTATTTAGCTAAAAATATAATTAATCTAGAAATCCTATATTTTAATTCTGATATACCCTTACATGAGGGTTATTTGATGTGTATTGGTGAAATGGATACATCAATGTAGAATCCCAACAAAATAGGCTGTGTAAAGGTCTAAGGATGAAAATTGAAAAAAAAATGATCAACCATGTGAACCATCTCTAATATTCCACATTTCAAATGGAATGATAGGGAAGGATTCTGTATAGAAGTTTAGACCACACATTCAATCAACTGACTACATCCAGCCGACCAACCATCGACAAGAGGAAGATAAATTCAATATGAGGGAAAATTTTTTATTTTGAAAACACAAATTATATATGCATGTTTAAAAACACATTAACAATTATGTCTTATAAAGATACATAAATTTTTTCTGAAATATTTATAATATGTTTCCTAGTCTTGCCTAATATGTTGACATTAAAATATTAGTAAAAATTATATTGTAATTAGTAATCAATAACTGAAGTAGTTATGATGACCTTAATTTAAGGGGTTAGAATATAACACCCTAAGATTTTAGTATGTGTTTTATTTTAACTAAATACTATGTTGAATAGCATTTATCACACACAAATCAAAACTAATATTATCCCCAATATATGAAAATAAAAATTTAGTAAATTGAAAGGTAGTAATCAATTATGTTACTTAAATTGTATTACTCTGTTTTGATTAATGCAATTTAATGATTAAAAAGTAAATTATTATATGATATCAGTAAATTTATTTAATGATTAAAAGGGTTATATTTCAAAGAACTATTTTTCAAGTGTTATATATTTTAATACATTTATAACTTTTAAAATACTTCAATGTATGATAAAATAAATTAACACTCAATTATAAATTCATATGTAACACTTAATATTTTAAAAAGTCATTTTCTATAGAATTTATTTATATTTATATTTAATATTTTCATTTAAAAAAATCACAATATTTTTTAATTTTAATTTGATGAAATTAACATCATTTTTAATCCATCTTGTTAAAATTTGGTTAGGGTTATTTTTTGAAATTAATCTGAAATGGATGATTTTTAGATGAACAATTAAAAATAATGATTTTACAAATAATGATACTTTTATGACATCAATATAATATAATAATTAATATAAAATATATAAAACAATTGGATTGTCCAAATATGTTATTACGTATTAAAATAAATTTTTTAAAAATATTATGTTTAATTTTTAAACTCATGCATGACCTTTTGAAACTGATGTTATATTTTAATCTAATAAAAAATTATTTTTGGTCATTTTAATTTAATATCATGCTTGGAAGGTTTCATTCTGTTTCAAATAATTATAATGATTAGTAATATTAAAATATTTAATAATAAGTCAATTAATTCAATAGATTCACTAAAACTCTAGAGTCATTGTCCTAAATAATTTAAAAATAACTTTTTCCACTTAAAAATATATTTATTTGTATAAAAAAAGGTTTTTAGGCATCATGTGTGCTTATTTTATAAATAATTTCTTCCACTTAGAGAAATTGAATCATGTAAAATGGATTTTATTTTGTAAATTAGTGTATTAAAATTATATATTATGTCACATTACATTTTTAGTTATAAAATCAAGTTATCATAGTAAGAAGTTAGTCACCATGGTATGGGTTAACAGGGTTAAAGGAAAGGTTATATTAAGAGATATGGATTAAAATATCACTCTAAACTTGCTAAATTTTATTTATTTAATTTATTTAGACCTTATATTTTCATATTTTTAAAATTGGATCTCTTTGGTGACACTTTCCCATGAATATTACTTTATATTATTATAATGTTAAGAGTATAAAAAAATGCCATCCCTCTCACTTATAATAGGGAACCTCCCCTCCTCAATTATCCAAACACCAAATGATCTATTATATAGACCAAAATCTACAAAAATACCTTTATTAAACCCTATTTTTTTCTACAGATTCTAGTATCACCAAAATACTTTATCAAGAAGTCTTATGGAGATATCCAAAGAAGGATACCCAAGTAGGTATAAGTATTAACTGTATTCTTTCAAGTTTATTTTTTTTCTACCGCCTTTTTTTTATAAAAATAATAATATAATAAAATAATTATACTAAATATAATTATATGTTATTATTTTTACGTGACCACTATTTTATACCACTTTTTGATCCCAAGTAAAATGAAAGCCATACTTGTGCACACATACAAACTATGATCTCCACAAAGTGATCCATTTTTTTTAATCACCACTCAAAATGAATGCTTTTAGAGATGGATTTAATGAATATATATTATATTTTTTATATAATTTTGATTCTAAAAATATAAAAAATTTCTATTTTCCTTCTCTCCCATCTATAAAAAATGGAGATGTCGCTTGTTTGTATATGGAAACTACTGCCTCCAAGAAGCGATGTACTTAACTTTTCATCACTACCTCTCATGGATGGTTAAATAGATAGAATAAATGAATAAATAATATATTTATGATATAATTTGAATTCATTAAATATAAATAATTATTTAACTTCATTTATTTCCACCCATTGAAAAGTTAAAATGGCAGGCTAACGTAGAATCTACCTCCTCCATGAATGACATATTTTATTTTACATAATCACCTTAAATGGATGGTTATAAAAGATTTTTTAATTTATAAATATTATATATATATAATAATTAAAATTATGGAGGTAATTAAACCATTAACAAGGAGAAATTACCAGAACAACCAAATTAAAACATGAAAGAGAAACAGAATAGTTAACCCTCAAAGAACTGTTTTTAATATTGAATTATATCTAAATGGGTAAAATGATGTTATGAATAAATTATTTCAAACATTTTGTATATAGACATGGATATTATTTATATTATTAATAAATATAATGTTATTATACAGGTTTTTGGAACATGTCTAACCATGTAGGAATCCAAGTTAAGGGTTTATGTTTCAATATCACATTAATCAAGATTTTTTACGGTTGAATATTATTTAAGGAAATTACATGATATTTATATCTTAAAACCCATATATTTTATTATTTTATGGTTATTTTTGAGTTTATATGTATTCTTTACATTTTTCCATCTTTGGTACTCAAAAACACCAAAATATTACTTTTAATAAAATCAACCTTATTTTTTTTTATTTTGGAGTATTTTTCTTCCAGATCCATATTAATTATTTTGTTTCAAGAAATTTCTTTCATTTAATCCAATTATTTTCTGAGGTAATATTCTATTATGTTTTACTTTCTATTTAGAAAAATTAAATGAATCTTTTAATCATTTTCTATATGAGTAATTTTTAATTATTTTCAAATGTATGAATTAATATTCTCTTCTGACATTTACTATTTCACCATAATATCTCAATGTCATAGTAGTTATTAAGTATTAATAATATTTCAAAAGTTTCTATGTGGTTTTGAAGAAAATAAAATTCCCATTATTCTCATGGTTTTTCATTTTTAAAAGTTACTAAAAATAAATTGATATTATTTTATCAAAATCATTGAATATAGGGATTAATTTTTTATATATATTTTTGTCTTCAATAATACATTTTTTTACATAAGCATAATTTTTATTCATGATTCCATCATTGAAAATTATTTTAAATTCTTTGTTTTAAAATTATTCTTGACGCCTCATGAAAAGCGTTTTAGAATGGATTTGTATCTTCACTTTTACAACAATGTTTCAATTTTTTTAATAACTTCATTTGAAATGTTTTGATTATTTTTCCTCTTTAAATTTTGAAATATTATCTTTTACTACGGAGACATAATTTTAGATGTATTGAGGATATTTTTCATCATTTACTGATTTAATATTTATATCATAACTCTTGTAAAAGGTTTATTCTCAAATTATTTTTTTTTTGAAGTTATGTTCTCTATAAATCTTCATTTGTATCATGGATATATTTATCATTTTTATATTGTCGTAATAATACACAAATGATGCATAATGTATTATTTGAATTAATTTTACTATGTTGTTTCATTGAGGTGGGAAATATTTTCATTTATTACACTTGATTCAACACACACATTTATTATTTTTTAATACAAATTTATTATGTTTTGTATTGATAATTCAATATATGAAGAATGAATTGGACATGTGTAAATGATGGGTGGGGTCTATTTTAGCACATCATTACAACAGTATGTCTCTTTAGATAAACAATATTTTTTATCTAGAATACTTCATACCCATTTAAGATCATGATGTCTAGACACAAGACCTTGATAGCAAGATCATGATTTCATATCAAGATACCTTGGCACAAGACTATGATTTATTCTAATCAGACATTGATGATCAGATCATGATTCCATGACATGAGAAATATGTTGAACGAAATTATATATTCAATAATTATGAAATAATTTCTTGTTATCCATGTGATTATTTACATTGTTATACATGGATACATTTCATTCTAGAGTTTTTGATTACATAACTCACCACCACCAAAGATATTAATTTTATTCCATATGAAAAGGAACAGAATAGAACAAAGAAAAATAGAATAAAGAGAGACATACAATATGAGAGGGGTCACAAGGGTCTAAAATGATGAAGATCTAGAGAATTTTTTATGTCCATTGTGTAAGATACCCTGAGGTGGGTGGGGGTGAATCAGGGTATGATAGATTAAAACAACTGCCCCTAATGATCTTGTTTCTCTGTTAAGAAAATAATTTTTCTCTCTCTTTACTATAGAAACTTATAAATAGAGACTAAATCAAGATAGGACACAATAATTTTTACTTGGTTCACCCACACTAGGCTACGTACAAGGAGCATACACTAGTGATGTGTTGATGTAATAAATCCACTGAAATCACACTGTTGTTTACCAAGTTCAGGCTAGATCACTTATATACCAAGGATCATTTCCTTTACAATTTTTAGGGTTATCTCACAACTTTACCAAGGGTCACTCCCTGTTTCGCTCTATTTGGCTCTCTAGTAGTGGAGAGGATCATCTTCTTCCTCTTTCTTTTCTCACTGCTCAGGAAAATATCCACTCATAGTTTATAGACTTGTAGGTATCTTTATTATCTCTAATTAAATCTGCATCTATAACTGTTGATGGATGCTCTGTTGATGTCCAACATTCACCTTCAGATGAATCTCACTTTGCACTGAGTGTACTGAGGAACCCCAATTTTTATGCACATCCTCTATACTACCTTGCCCATAATTTTCTACTTTTGTGTGAAATTCACTTTTCGCGCTACACCACATTTATGTGCAACCAATTGTTTTACACACATCCTTTACTTTATGTGAAAACTCATCTTTTACGTACAATAGTGTTCTTTTAAGTGCAACCTTTTCTTAGCGCGCAAACAATTATTTTATGTGCAAACTTTTCATTTTCACACATCTCCCTTGTGCCCACCAATTTCACGTGCCAGAGATCAGATACTCTCTATGTATTTAGCTACTCTGAATGGGGGGGGGGGGTCACATCATATTTATAGGAAAAATCGCCCCTAATGCGAAAAACCCTCATTCTGCTCATAATCATCATTGAGATTGAAAAACACATCTTCCGCACCACACCATATTTCGTGCCATGCTCCAATTTTTTGCGCACCTCATGCCTTTTCCAATTTTTGAGCTTCAGATCTTGGAACACCTCTTGCACACACAAAAATCCATTCCTCTATTTTGTGCACCGCTCCAATACTTCACGCAACACTCCAATATTTTGTGCACCACGCCAATTTTTCGTGCACCACGTTATTTTTCATGCACCACTCCAACCATTCACACACCTCCCTTTTTCAAAAATTTATCTTCCCATTTTCCGATTTTTAGGCCCAAAAATATGGCAAACACTGGAAAACAACACCACCTTATATCTAACTTTTTTGTACCTCCTCCAGATCATCTATTCATTTTTCTAGGTTTTTCTTGTCAAAAAAGGATAGCCAAAAAAATCTCTTGAAACCAACAAATCACTATGTAAACCCCCTTTTTCGACAAATTTGTACATCGTGGTCTACTTTTTCAACAAACACAACAAAGAAGTCCACATTTTCAACAAACACAATCACCTCAAAAATGCTTCAATGATACATTGAGGGATTTTTACCCACCAATCCACCTAGGAATTTGTTGAAAAATCTTCTCATAAGTATTATCTGCACATTGATACCTCATTAAAACTCCTTCCAACCACTATAACCATTCACCTCTTACCATTCTGATAGCATTCAAGGATTCACATAGCATATACTCTACACCCACATGAGAAATGATCGCCATGAGAAACAAGAGTAAATGAAAAGATCATCAATGAATCACTTAATTTCAGAAACCAATTGTCAATACAAAACTGATAACAATTGCTAAACTGATACTAATTGTGGATCGCTAGAAACCCTCTCACACTATTCTAACATAACTCTTCTGCTATTATCACGATCTTCAGCTATCGTGAAATCTACTATTTGATCGATCACTTCTAGCATCATCAGAATTAAAACTCTCATCCTATATCATTGCTCTCCCCATATCTCTCTAATCCACACGTCAGATTCTCCCCGTGCCATTGACAAAGCCATTTTCTCCCTTCATTAGCCCTAATTTCTCCCACTTGAGGAGTCACTATGTCTCCCCCTTTTTCAACAAACCTAAAGGTCACTCCTCTGTGGTCTGAGACATTAGAAAGAAACCATATTATCACAGTAGAGAAAAACACACCATACCTCGAGGCGGGGGGCAGGGGTTACACATCCAGACTTTTTCAAGTGCAGGGAGTCGACCGAACACCTAGAGTCAATTGATGCCTCTCAAAAGCTTCATTGGGTAAGGCCTTTGTCAAAATGTAGGAAACACGGAGTTTTTCAGAGACATACTCTAACTTCACGATTCCCTGCTCTACCTTCTCCTTGATAAAATGATATTTTATCTCAATGTTCTTTGTTCTTGAGTGATGGACTGGAATTTTTCTTAGATTTATAACACTTGAGTTATCACACTGGATTCCAATTGGAGACCTAATTTCAATGCCCATGTCATGAAGCTGCTGCTTTATCCACCATAATTTTTTTCATGCCTAAGTGGCCACAATATACTCAAATTCTGTGGTGCTTAAGGATAGGAAATCATGATTCATGCTTAACCAAGGAATTCACAATCCAACAAGATAGAATTCACCCCCTAACGTGAATTTCCTATCATCTGATTAATTGTCCCAATCTGCATCAGTATATACCAATAACTCGGACTGAGATTTTTCATTATATATCAATCCAAATTCCATCATTCCCTTGATATACCAATGTATTCATTTCACTGCAATAATGTGTCCTTCATTGGGAATTCTTTGATATCAGGCTGCTGGTCATGTGGAAAAAACAATATCAGGTCTTATCACTGCTAGGTACAGTAAACTCCCAATAATCAACCTGTATTCTGTGATATTAACTGTCTTTCCATCATTATATTTTGATAATTTAATTAGGGAAGCAACTGGAGTCTTCATCTCCTTGGCGTTTTCCATTTCAAATCTTCTTAGTACCTCCTCAGTATATTTATATTAAGTAATGAAAGTTCCATTATTTCCTTGTGACACCTATAAACCAAGGGAAAATGTCAGCTCTCCAATCATTGATATTTCAAAAACAGTTTTCATGAATTCAGGAAAATGTCTGCATTGAGCTTCATCTGATCTGAAAAAAATTATTTCATCAATATAAACCATCACCATTATCCATTGATTACTTCTGTTTATGAAATAGATATTGTAATCAACTCCACCACGCTGAAAACCATGCTTCTTCAAATACTGATCAAGCCATGAGTACCATGCATTTGGTGCTTGTTTCAACCCATATAATGCCTTCTTAAGCCAACAAACCTTTTTCTCATCCTCTTGAATGAGAAAACCATCTTGTTGATCGATATAAACTTCTTCTTCAATAAATCCATTAAAAATGCAGATTTCACATCCATTTGGAAAACCTTGAACTTCCATTGGACTACAATGGCTAGGAATAATCTGATTGTCTCCAGCCACCCAACCAAGGAAAATGTCTCATCAAAATCTATTCCCAATATCCGGGAGTATAATTTACACACAAGTCATGATTTGTTCCGAATCACAATTCCAAATTCTTTCATATTTTTTGGATAGACCCATTTAGTCCCGATGACTTTTGTATCTGCTGGCCTCGAAACAATCTCCCACGTCTGATTTTTCTCAATCTGATCTAGCTCTTCATTCATTACCTGAAGAATGTTTTCATCTACAGCTGCATCAGCGTAGTATTTCAGCTCTACCTAAGATAGGAAAGATGTATGCCATATTGATTTCATTCTTCTCATCTGAACTGGGGCTGACTATTCACCAATGATATTCTGCCTTTCAATTTTATCTCGACTCCTAGGCTTCTGTGTAGACACAGATTTTACTTCCTCATGCTCATTATCAGTATCTTCTTTTGAATCAGCATCAACCACATCTTCTCCCCCTGATTTGATATCCTATTCATCACATTCATCAGGAAATTGTTCATTGTACTGTTGAATTCTCTCTTCATTGTCCACTATAGTGACATCATTGCTTTTTATAACTATTCCCTGCCTTTTTTAATGAATTTGTATGCATTTATTTTTCCTGAGATTCCAAGGAATATCCCCTCATCTCCTTGTGAATCATATTCCCTATGTTTTTTATTATTGAGGATTAAACACATACTACTAATGATTAATAATAATTTAACTATTGGATTATTTCTATACCACATCTCATTTAGAGTCTCTCTTTCCTTTGGACACAACATAGATCTATTATAAATGTAGACCGATGTCAGTACTGCTTCCTTCCAGAACCTCTATGGTAGGTCATTTTTTATAAGCATTGTTCTGGCCATGTTTTTGATGATCCAATTTCTTCTTTCAATGACACCATTCTATTGAGGAGTTCTTACAGTGGAAGCTCAATTCCTTATCCTATGTTTCTCAAGATAATATTACACATGAATATTTGTGAATTCTGTACCATTGTACGTACGAAACACCAGAATTTTATATCCATTAATCCTTTCACACCCTTATGGTATAGTTTTAAGAAGCTAAACACATCGGACTTATAGGAAATAATAGATTCCCATGAAATTTACTATAGTAATCGATGAAAATAACGCAATACCTTTTTCTGTCAATGTATCTTGGTGAAATAGGACCACAGACATCAGCATGCAACAATTAAAGAACTCTTGTTGACTTTTTTCCTTCGTTTTGTACATCTCTATGATGATCTTCCCTTGTTGGCCTGTATCACACATGTGAGTACGATCACATGGTAGCATAGGGAGTTCTTTTGCTGCATCAAACTTTAGCAGATCTTCCAAGGATGGATGGAATAGATGACAAAGTCATTTATGCCATAGCTTGTTTTCTTCCTCTCTGGACATAAAGAACATATCTTCTTCTCCACTTACCGGGTTGAGATTTCCCTTTGTTCTTTTTCCATTTGAAACCACTGCCCCATCTCTTCATTTTATGATACACAACTTCTTATTAAACCATATAAAATATCTTGAGTCGCATTGTTGACTGAAGCTGATAAAATTGTGACGAAGTCCTTTTACTACTATGACATCATCACGTTTCATCTACTTTCCCCCAAAAATGGCCTTTCCTACGCCAATAATCGTCTGGCCTTCATCATTTCCAAACCTGACACCTCATTCATTTTCATATTTAATTCCTCTAACAAGATCCTTATTTTCGGTCATTTGAGATATGAAAACACTGTCAAGGATCCACATACATGAATGGGTTGATGCTTCAGGAGAAATTTTAGCAACCACTTCCATCTTCACTCTCCTAAAATTGGTAAATATTTTTGTCTTCACACTTAGTACAAATTTTTACTTCTGATCTTTCTCAGATTATGATGGACCAGATTCATCTTGCAAAGCTACAAATCTATTTTTCATCTTCAACTCATCTGTTGGTTCATTGATTTTCTGCTTTCGAACATTTTGATTCTACTTCAGAAATTTCATCTTTATGGTTTATGTACAATATCTAGCCATGTGCCCAAATAATCCACAAAAAAAGTAGTGTCCTTCAAAATATGTTCTAAGGAAGCATTATATGTTTGGCTTCCACCATTGTTCATGTGTCCTTTCATATCTTCTAGCTGTAGAACATCCATTTTGTGAGTGTCACATATTTCCACAACAATAAAACCTAATGAAAGGTGCATTTCTACCTGTCACTTCTATACTTCCAATTGTTCCTTGGGTTCTTTGAATTTTATGATTATGCATTGTACCCACATCAATATTCATTTATGGAATGGGCACTTGTGGCATGAATTCATCCTTGACTTCATTATGTTTCTGATCAAACCTCAAATCATCCTTAACATCTAAGCATTATTGGTGCTTCTTTCTTGCTGAAATACTATGCATGTATTTCATCTTTACCATCTTTGGAATATTTTGTTTTCAAAAGAACGTGTTGGGAATCAATGTTTTTTCCTAATCCTTAACTTTTATTCAATGACTGACAACATCCTCTTCAAGATCATCCATACGCTTAACGTGATCCTTCACTATGATATTCATGTCATCAATCTCATTCTTTTATTATTCAATCATGAGTTTTTTCTCACTAACTGATTCTAAATTCTCTGGCACTGATGACATGAGTTTCTCAATTTCATCCATTAACTCAGACTTCTCTTCTTCTTACTGCAGCATGTAGAGTTTGATATCACAAAAAATATTGTTGGCTTTCTTTGTTTTAGCTCTACAAACATCTATTTCTTTGAGAGAAGCCTCCAATTCTGCATGCATAACAACTCCTCTGTCAACTTCTTCTTCTTCTTCACAGTCGGTTTCATCCTTCTTCTGAGTACTATCGACAACTTCCACCATAGAATTTTTTTCCATGATCTATGCAGTTCTCTATCTCTTCAACCTCATCAACCTCAGACTCATCAGAACTATCACATTCTTATGAAAGGAGATTCTTATTCTTAAAGAAATTTATCTTGAACAACTTATTGCCTTTGCCATAGGATGTTGATTTATTCTTTTTAATTTCAACTTAATTATCATCATCATCTAGTGGGAAATTTTTGGGACACCTTGATACATGTTGATCAACCTTTCCACATCTAAAAGAAGCTAGTGGATGTTTACCCTTGAACATTTCTTTTCCTCCTTGCAGATTTGATGAAGAAAATGACATCACCTCATCAGTCTCTTCATCCTCCTGAGACACTTTAATGGTAATCTTCTTCATTTCCTTGATTTCCACCTCTTTAGATTTCTCCTTTCCCAAAAACTCGTTATCATCATTCCCCATTTCATATGCAACCAAGGTACTGTGAAAATTTTCCAGTATTAGCTCCTTTTGATCATTATCTTCTAGTACTGAAACTTTTGGATGGAACTGAGGTGGAAGTCTTCTCAAAATGTTCTTTACAATCCTTATGTCTTCTATGACTTCTCCAAGACCCTACATATATTGAACAACAATATTTTCCCTATCAAATAATTAATTAATAGACTCATTCATGTTCTTTTTCAAATCATTATATTTGTTCCACATAACTTGCAACTTTTCCTCTATAACCTTTGTGTATCCTTCATATATATTCAGTATCTTTTCCCACATGGCTTGGGATGTGTTTCATGACATAGCATTAGTAAAGATAGAATTGGATAGGTCTCTCCCTAAAGCATTGATTCCCTTGGCGTAAGATTCTAATTCTATTTTATCAGCTTCTGATAATGCACCACTGTTAATATTGGTTGTTATACCATGCATTACTACTATGAATACATCCATTCCCAAAGATCAGAAGTAGTGTTGCATCCGATTCTTCCATAGCTAAAAATTTCCCATGTCGAAGATCGGAATCCCTTTATGATTGGTGACCTCCTTTTGAGATAGAACCACTAATATTATCCTCTCTCTAATACCAATTGTTAGGTCCACTGGGTTAGATACCTTGAGGGGGGGGGGGTGAATCATGGTATGATGGATTAAAAAAACTTCCCATATTGGTCTTGTTTCTCTGTTAAGCAATACATTCTCCCCTATATTTAATATAGAAATGTATAATCAGAGACTAACTCATTCACATGACATGGCGATTTTTACTTGGTTCACCCTCACTGGGCTTCATCCAAGGAGCATACACCAGTAATGTGCTGATGTACCAAATCCACTAAAATCATAATACAGTTTACAATGTTTGGGCTTGATCAATTCTATGCCCAAGCTCACTGCCTTTACAATGTTTAGGGTCAAATCACAGCTTTCCCAAGTGTAAATCCCTATTTCTCTCTCTTAGGCTAACTACAGGTGGAGAGGATCAACTTCTTTCCCTTTCATTTCACACTGATCTATAAAGGATCCACTCAATGTTTATAGAGATGTTGGACTCCTCATTATCACTAATAAAATTTTCGTTTTTAACTATTGATAGATGCTCTGTTGGCATCCAACATTCACCCGCAAATGAATCTCACTTTTCACCGTGTGTATCATGCTACCCCAATTATTATGCGCAACCTCTACACTTCCTTGCACATAATTTTCTTCTATTGCAAGAAATGTGAATTTCATGCAACACCACTTTTACATTCAACCACTTTTTTATGTGCAACCATTTCTTTTCATGCAAACACTCAATATATGCGCAACATTTTTCCTTTACATGTAACGATTTCTTCACGCGCAATCAATTATTTTACATGCAAACTTGTCGTTTTCGCACAACTCCCTTGTGCCCTCCAATTTCGTCCACTAGAGCTCAGATACCCTCGAAGTCTTCAGCTACTACGAATAAGGGGGGTCAATTCATATGTATATGAAAAATCTTCCCATAAGAAAAAAGGCCTCCTTCCACAGGTAATCCTCATTGAGCGCAAAAAACACATCTTCCACGCAACACTATATTTCATGACATGATCTATTTTTTCATGCACCTCATGCATTAGACAATTTTCATGATTTTGATCTCGAAAAACCTCTTGTGTGAAAATCTCTATTCCACTATTTCGTGCCCCATGCTAATATTTTGTGCATCTCTCCAATATTTCACTCACCACACCAATTTTTCGCACACCACTTTATATTTCTCACACCACTCTAATTTTTCGCGCACCGCCTTTGCCAAAAACACATCTTTCCATTTTGCAATTTTTCGGTCCAAATATTTGGAAAACACTAGAAAATAGCGCCACCTTGTATCTAATCTTATTCTACCACCTCCAAATCATCTGTTCCATTGTCGAGGTTCTTCTATTAATCATCGATAGCCCACAACATCTATTAAACCCGAAAAATCACCATGTAAACCCCCTTTGTCCACAAATTTGTACATAATGGTCTTCTTTGTCAACAAACACAACATGGGGGTCCGATTTGTCCGCAAACACAATCCCCTCAAAATTTCTTCAATGATACATTAAGGGATTTTTTCCCAACAACATTCCCAATGACTAAAACCATGCACTCTGGAGAAAGGGATCCAAGACTGGAATAACATAAGATCCTATCACTAGGTCTGGCCATGTAGGAAAAAAACCAGCTACTCTAATGCCCTTCTTGCATGTACGAAGAACCTTAATCTTGGTGTTAATGAGACTATGACACTTTTGAATAGTATATGTGATTCAAAAGGGTGCAATACCACATCTTCAAAGAGAATAATGAATAGTTGTTGGATCAGTTTCATTGGCCAAGTGGGTAATATACATTTCACTATAGAGAGTAAGACTAGTGAGCATATATTTCACATCTTCTTTAAGAGAATTTCCACTACCAATGAAGGTAAAAACATAAGAATTGTAGAACCGGTATGGTCACAGATGACACTGCCACCGCGCATGACCCCCATCCCACCGGAGCCACCCATGTTGAGTTTAAAGCCGAAATTAGGTGGTGTCCAACGCAACCAATGTCCTTGAGGTTCTATAGGATAGGGAGCTATGTTCGCCAAAATACCACTAATTCAGGGCACCCCATCTCCATTCTTGAAAAGATGAGCAAGATCAACGAGCATGGACTTGATTCTGAAGATGAGCACTGTCTGCGATGTGATGACACCGTCATGCCTTGCCCAATTTTGGGATTTCCAAATTTTCCTGGACCCGACCTGAAGAATAGATACCTGAGCCTTTTTTTCAATGAATGTATCAGCACCTTGGAATAATATTTGCAGGAAATCAGTGCTGCTATGTACCTGAAACACACACCCATTATAGGTTCCAAAGACATCCTAGACCGATCAATCCCATGTGCTTTCAGAAAGTAGGTGATCCGTGAATTTTTTATTATATTAAACACATATTTACCAGACACCGTATCATATTTTATATTCTTTATGTATTCTAGATAGCTTTCATCATACACTTTCCCTTACTTATCATCTTAAGTAACCATTTATTATGTTTTACTTTCCCTATGGTACCAAGAAGGGATATTTGAATGATTTTAAAAATGGATTAATTTAAATAAGAAAGTTTTTATGAATTTGATAAGCTATGATTTATATTTCCAATGTATTATTGGAATCATGTATTCATAGTATCTCAAAACTATTAAACCATTTGTTTATTTAGGCTAAAATCTCTTATTTATAATATCAATGCAATATAATAAACACAAGATCTAGGCTACATGACACGAGGTTGTTAGAACACAAAAAACATGTGTAATTATTATTGAAGAGTATATACTCATAAAAACCATTCATAAATATTATCACGTGAGATGTTCATTAGAATAATCCTCATCTACATATGATAATCACACATATTATAATAAAACACTAGTTGTGTCTTGTGAGATATATTTAATCTATAATCTTTGACATTAGTTTAATAATATTGTTATAACACTTCAATATTATCATTATAATGGAGAAACATTATATACTTTTAATTCGACTAATACTATAAATACATTATTAGATTAATGTTACATAGAAGAAAACTCATCATGTGATATGATACTTATTAATATTCTAGTAATTGAAATATAAATGTCAAATTGGTATAGGGAACCAAATCCAATATTATTAACCCAAATATTATCTCTCTCAATCAAACTCTTATCCTATTAACATATTACAGACTCCAAACCATGGATAATTTTTTTTCCGAATCTACTTATCTAACTATACCATCCATGTTAATGTTAGAATTAGAAGGCTTAATAATGTTTTGAAATTGATTTCTTAATTGATTTTATTTCCCAGGGGAAATAGGTTTTTTCATCACACCTTAGTCACATCTAGAAATGTTCTGGTGGTTTTTGTAACCAACATTATAATTATTTGAAAAAGGTTAAAAATTTACCTTTTGTTTCCCAGATAAAAAATAAAATTAATTATCATGGTGGGAAATATAGGTGTCTAAAAAATTTGAAAAAGGTTAATAATTTCCATACATTCCAAAAAATCCACACTTCTCTCTGTGTAATCTCTATTTATTTTTAACACTGACCCATTTGAAACTTTGGGTGATAAATTTTTAAATCTATATCGAAAGTTGAGCATTCTTTTATAGCCCTAAATATATGTTATTCCAAACCATATCATACATTATTCTACTAGAGTACTTTTATATAGTGTTTTAGTACAGTTTTTTATGAATTTACATGAGTTCATCATCTATCTTATCAATATACATTCCACCATATAGTTTTTTCAAAACTGTTTTCACAAGATAGAATTAATATCATACAAAATGAATCTATATGCAAGTGTGTAGAAAGATGGTGGTGTGAAAACTTTGAATATTTCAATATCGTTTAAATTATAATTCTATCTAGTCTGAAACTATCTTATTCGTTATTTAATAACTGACTCTCTTCTTTCATGAACCCCATTTTCATACTTCTAGGATCCCCATTAATTATTTTTGGAAATAATTTCCTAATAAAAACATTATAAAGTTGATCAATAGTGATAAATGTATTCTTATAATGTTTTATAAATCAAATATTAATGGTGATTTTTAATATAAGAGGGGATAATTCTAATTATTGGTTAATCCTCACTCAATTATTATCATATAACTAATAAAACACTTCATAAATGTATATAATAAATAAAAAATATTCTTTATTTGGTAAACTAGTAAATGGGGGAAGATGTGAATGATGTATTTTTTTCACTGGTAATTCAAAAACTATTGAGAATACCTAACAAACTATGGATATCCAAAACATTATTGGGACTAGTCCTCTTTACATTTTCATATATAGGATGAGGTCGAACATTATACTATTTTTTATTCGGCCTTTCCCCAAAAATTTCTTTTTTACTCTCTTTTCTCTCCTGAGGGAACTATAATTTTTAAATATTTCTTGGTTCAATGGTTATAAATCATATATTTTTCTCTTAGTGTTCATAAAACCACAATAAAGTTTAAAATCAAGAAGCACAAAGAAGTACATAATGATAAGATACTCTTGCATTTTTTAAAATTAAATTAACAAAATAAAAATCAATTTTTGTATCTTAAATGACTCACTAATAGTATAAAAACATATTATTTTCATCAATGGAAATATAAATTAGTAAAAAGACATGATTTTAAAATGTATGAATAAAAAATGGAAAATTTTGTAAGCAATTTTAAAACATTAAAACACCAAAATCTAACAAAATTTTCTTTTACATCACAAATATGAACAAGAGAGATGATTTTTAAAAAAACATTATTAAGAAGAATTTTTTTTTCAACCTCAATAATAAGAAACAAATGATTATATAGTGTTAAAAATTTATTGTGAGTAAAAATAAAATATTTATGCACATAAAGTACAATAAGAGGTTTTTTCAATGATTTGTTTATATTTTAGTATCAAAACAAAGAAATTAGATAAAACCAGTAACAAAGAGATTGTTTTATTGTTTAATGTGAGTGTCACAAATTAAAAATGGATGAATGGGGTTTTATAACATTTAATAAGATAGTAACATAGTGAATTATGAAATGATATTTAAAGAGACAATAATAGAAAAGAAGTTATAAAATGAAATGATGGTCAAGAGGATATAGGAATGACTTAGATGGATGTAATATATACTTATATTAATAAATTTTACACATGAGTTGAAAATTTATCATTTAAATGATTAATTCTCTCCATAAATAGGTATTTAGAAGGTAATTTGAATAACTTCATCGTCACTCAATTCAACCAGCTAATGATCTTTGTTAAAAATGACTGACAATTCATTAATTATTATTTGTTTTGAATTGGAATTATGGATGAGAGAATAATACTAAGAGTAGTAATATCCCATCATATATATAATTTTTTTTAATTGGAATGAAGAATGAATCACTTTTCATCCTTCTACGAATCAAGTAATTACTAAAAAAATTTAACTCAAATAAGAAAAAAACACTAGAAATTTAAATTACTCTCAATTAAAAGGTTTTTCATTCAGTTAGTTTATACTCTATATATTTTTTGAATTATTTTAAATGAAGAAAATTATTTTATGATAATAAGGTAATATTTATTCTTAAATGTTATTACATTAGATAATATCAAAAAATGGTGATCATTAAAGTATTTTAACAAATATTGAATATAAGAAATCATGTTGATATAGTAATAAAAATGTAGAAAATAATTTACTATATTAAATATAGACCCCTGAAAAGAATCATCCAAGATACATATTAATGCTAAAAACTAGAATATTAGACATACATCAAATATAGGGAATATTAAAACAAATATTCTCTGGATCTTCACATTAAATTATCCAATTATTCACTTTGAAAGAATAGATCCACCTCTAATTGTAGGTATAATGTAACATACCACCCTAACTTATTGGTTTGAGAAGAGACAAAGTTCCGCTACCCTTAAGTGACACCCCCAAGACACCAATTGTTGAAAATAAATTCCAATGTCTTAGTAGAACACCAGGGAATGATTTTTCCTTTAGAAATACAACAACGTAACCACAAAAAATATAAAAATAAAATCCATATATATGGTGCATGAGTATAAGTAATAAAATATAAATAAAAAACTAATAAAATAAAAATTTCAGAGTGAAAATAGAATATGTAACATTAAATATCAAAACTAAAAGACAACATGACCTAATAATGCCAATTTGGAATAATCCTAAGGACCAACCAAACTAGAACCAACCTCCAACACCACTCACCATGCCAATGGTATCAAGATGAATCACTAGAGAAATAATATACATTTCTCTTTCTTGTGTCTCAATATATAATATCTTAAAACACACAAAGGTCCCCATATAGAGGGTGAGTACACAACTCAATAGGAAATCCATAGTTACTTCCCAACACAAGCTATCGGGAAAAGAACCAGTGAACACATATTATATAAAAGAGTTGGATAAAAATTAAATAGTCTGTACAAATATATAAGTGAAATCAATGTGATAAAAAACATAAAAAATATTATAATGATTCATTAATTCTTGGAATAATCATTCCAATGTTAAAAAACACACAGTAAAGACTCATTTCATACATTGACAATGGTACTTCAAGACCATACTATATCCTATTTTTGTGGTGGTAGTTCACGACCATACTCTATCCCAATTTTCACACAAAACAACCCAATTATGATAAATTTCATACCATTTAATTTTATATAAATAAATCATTATTTTGAAAAAATTTCATCAATCATTTCTATTACATTAAAATCATACCAAAATTTTTAAACCATCATTTTCAAATTATATGCAACGATGTTTTAAAAAATCCTTCCAATTTTCATATTTACAAAACATAAACCAAAATGATTTCCATTAAGGATTCGCAGAACATTTCTATATAAAATCCAAGACTTTAAGGTTCTAGAATAAATAGAGATTAGAGAGAATCCACCTACCTCTCAATGAATGATTAAAATTAAAATGACAATAAGAACGTCAACATTTAGGCTCAAAACACATTACCTTAAACAGATCAAAAAAATACTATCAGGATTCACATAATAACACAGATATATATATATAATCAATTATGGATTAAATCTATAGATATAAAATAATGGAGAAGATTAGATCTATAAAGAAAAAGGAATTACAAGGAATTACCATTGATTTTGGATCTACAACAGACATATATTAACAAAAATTTTCTTCCAAACCAAAGGGAATTGGTGAGGGAGGCTAGGAGGGGAGATGGGTTTGATTCCTTCGAATAATAGGCGAAAAATGAGGGTTCCAGTGGCTTAAGTAGAATTTAATCTTAATTTTTTGGAGCATTAACTAAACATTGTATGGTTAGCCCCCATGGTTTGTCAAACTATGCGCCAACCATGAGAACGCTACTGGATATCACCTAGTCCGACACATGGTGGTACTTTATGGTTTCAAAACCCAAGAACCAAATGTTCAGTGCTACTATATTAAGTCCATACCCTTGAATAGTTTATAAAACCATACGCTGACAGTTCTTTTCCCATTATCTCTAATTACATAGTTTTTCTTTGTATGTGCATGGTTTGTAAAAGTTGTGATCAAACTATATTCCTTCCTAGTGACTCCTACAACAACATGTGTGGTAACCTAGTGATAGTGAACAATTTTATCTAAGTATTCTCACATCTTACACCACATAAAATAGTTCCAAAACATTCTAAAACAATCTGTAAAATCTAAAACATAACCCAAAAACTATGTAAATTGAAAATAAATAAAACAAGGGAAAGATAAGTAATAACATAGGTTTTATATGATCCCCACCATTTGAATTTCCTTACCTGGAATGTATAAGTCTGAAGTTGTTTTGGGAGAGATCAATCCATTGTTCTAACACTTTTTTCTCATGTTCCCATGTATCTTTCTAAATCTAACCGTGGTTCCATAAAAATCATAACAAAATAATTGTTTTACCACATAAGAAATTATATTTCCTATACATAATCCATATTGAAACCTAAATCAATGTAGATTATAGTTCCAGATCAATATGGTCCTATAAAATCGCATTGTTTGGATTTAGATGGTACTTATTCAACTAAGATACATGAAACACACTGTGCATAAAGCTGAACCATGGAGGTAAATCCAACCATTAAGCCACATCACATACTCATACATGTATATAAAATGTGATAATGAACCAAAGAGATAACCTACCCCTAACCACATATAGATTCTCCAGAAAACATGATCAACCATATAAAATTCTAATGGTCATCAACTATGATCTAAAAACAATTTCTGACAAATATAAGTTGTTACCCACCTCTTTCAGATAATTTAAATCTTCTCTATTATCTGTTAAACAATGATAGGTCCGAAATATGTATTATGGCCTATTTTTACCCTACAAAGTGGAGAAAAAAAGCATGACCATACAACTCTTCAAAATGAGTCATATTAATAGAGGCATGATAATTGTTATTTTATAAGAACTCCATTAATGATATATGATCCTACTGTAAAACTCCAAAATCCATCATAGAATCACTATGAATCTCTTAAATTGTTTCAATTATTTGTTAAGATTTTCCATCTATTTTAGGATTATAATATTTTCTCATGGTCAAATGGGATACAATGGTTTTCTATAAGGAATTACAAAACCATGATGTAGAATTGGGGTCCTGTCCAAACACACCTGAAACTTGGATGCCATTCATATTTAAAACTCCACAAATATAGAGTTAGGAAAACTATTCTTCTATATTTTATTCATGAATAGGGGTGATGTGAGATGATTTCATGAGCCGATCCACAATCACCCATATGGAATCATGTTTCCTAACCATTTTTGGAAGAATAGTGATAAAATACATAGCTATTTTCTCTTATTTACACAATGAAATAGGTAAAGAATGCAACATACTAGTTATTAATTGGTTCTCTTCTTGAACCTACTGATAGGAAAGGAATCCCAAGAAAAACTCCACCACCCTCTTCTTTATGCTATCCCACCAAAAATATGCTCACACTACCTTAAAAATATTATGGATACGAGGATGAATATCTCATCTTGAATGTTGGAAGATTGAAAAAAGTAGATCTTGATATGTTAGAGGAACCATAATATAGTCTCTAAAACATAGTTTAGATATTCCATCCAACATCAATCCCAAAATGGTCTCCCCACTATGGAGTTTTGACCCCTTGGTTAAACATTCAGAATCAGATATCTAAGCTTATTTAAATTATTCAACTAAATCTGATACAAGAGAAACATGAATTAAAACAAAAATACCACCTTGGTCAGCACAATATAAATGCATATCAGCCTTGATTTACATTAGAGACCATTGATTTGAAGCCTCTTTAACCAATTGATTATACAAATTTATAAAATAATACATCATCTATATAATTCCACTTTCCTAAAATATACATCAAGACAAATTCAAACATCTATAGATATTTCATTCATTTGCATTACCTTATTTTCAATTCCTGTTGTGAGAAAATATTTTTAAACCGCTTATGATCTATTAACACCATGAAATTTTCATTACAAAGAAATTAATTCCATGTTTTCAAGGAATTAACTACAATAGATAATTCCAAACATGTGTTATGTAATTATTCTCATGAACCTACAAATATCATGAGCCATATGCTACAACATTATCACCTATCATGAGAACACATCCTAACCTAGATCTAGATGAATCACAGTAGACAATATAACCTCGTACTAACACTATCAATATAAGGATTAGCGGAGATTTAAGTCATGCCTTAAATTCTTGAAATTATTTTTGGAAGTCATAGCTCTATTGGAAAGGAACACATTTCCATTTCAAAGCTATCATTAGAGAGGAAATTCCGAAAAATCATGAAAAATTAATTGGAAATATTTGGCTAAGCCATGGAAACTATGTATCTCAAAAAAATCATTATTGGTTTCCAAGAGATAAAATCATCTAACTTTTCAATATCTATATAAAATCCTCTTTTAGAGATGACAAGGCCAGGGAAACTCACCTCTTGTATACAATAATCACACAATGAAATCATATCATAAGGGTTATATTCTAACAAGATAGCTAACACTATAACCAAATTTTATTCACAATCGACCATTTCTTAGAATACACCAAAATATCATTAACGAAAAATACTCGAAAGGAGTCAAGATATCTTTGGAAAATATGATTCATCCATTAAATAAACACAACTACTACATTTTTAAGACCAAATATAATATCTACATATTTGTAATGACCATAATGTCTTTAAATGTTGTTTTTGGAATATCCTCCTTATGAACTCATAATTGGTGATACCCGGATCAAAAATAAATCTTATAGAACCATGTGGATCTAATGAATTAATAAAAATATACTCAAATCATGTATAAGGATACTGATTCTTTGTTGTAAGCTCGTTTATCTTACGATAATCCATATAATGATTAAAAGTTCCATCTACCTTCTTTACAAAATAACTGGTGCTACCCATAGAGATGTGCTCGGTTGATTGTAATCTTTTCATTCCTACTCTTCTACATAGAATTTAAATTCCTTTAATTCCACTGATTCTATAATTTAATATATATATGAAATACGGTTATTCCTTAATAAGAGATCAATCATAAATCCTTATTCTCTTTCTGGAGGAATCCTAGAGAAATTATTAGGAAAAAATTCAGGAAATTTGGCATCAATGGTTGGAAAATACTTATCATTGATTTCATAATAAATTCATGAATTAACCACTTCTAAATGATAAGATATAGTCCCAAAAACTAGTACCAAAGGTCATACACAACATTCATTCACATCCCAATATCCATTAAATATATGCTTAATACCATATGAAATTTTGAGACATACCTACCATGCATAATAGTTGACGTCAGACATGAATGATTTCTATAAATCCATTCCCAATTTTAGGTCATATATATCCATATCAAGAATTGATAAATCTAAAACCAATTTATACCCAATGATTGTTATACAACACACTAAACACTTGAAGTCTTGATACTCCCATCATCCTCGAGGGGTTCTCAATTTCAATATATGTGGCTTAACTTCAACATGAAATCCCAAATAATTCACATAATGAGAAACAATAAAATAACGGGATTCTACAGTATCAAAAAAATATTTCATGAGAGTTAAATTAATAATAATTGTACCTCATATTGTTGAAGGACCAGATTAATCCTCCACAATCATCTAATCGACACCAATAATTTTCTTACTAGTTCATGCTCAATACTTACTTCTATATTGAGATTTCATAGCTTGGAGATTCATGGTGTTCCAATAATTACCTTATCATACTTAGTTTTGAGGATGAGTGTTATTATTACAATATTTCCCCCATAAAGCACAGGATGTCTGAGAAACATGAGATGTACACCTAGTAGGTGACATAGTAGCACTAAAAAAATAATTTTTTTACCATATTATTAAATTTGTGACATTATATAGATGGTTCCATATAATTTCTCTTGATATAATCAAGTGAAGCACACTAAAAAAAAACATTCTTACTCTTGGTATGTGGAGGAATGTTAACTAATACTGTGGTTTGATTATGAGAATCTCCACCACCTTGGAAGTAGGTTTCCCTCTTCTTATTATTACAAAATTCTAGTCACATACTATTTACATGGAGATAAACATACTCATTATATCCATATTTCTAGAGATATATCTCTTCACCATAGTTTCTCTGTTTACCATTTCTGTATAATTCGTTAGAAAAAGAAAATATATATTAGAGAGAATCTGTGTTCGCAGTATAGATTCAAAGATGTGTGCCCTCAAGGATACACCCTCATCATCCTTTGGCAGAAGGTGGAATAAGTTTATGAACTTATATACATTCTCTATCATAGATATATTCTCCTTATTTAGTATAAATAAATCTATTGTTCATGAAATCTTGATTGTTTGAGGAATGAATTGTTTGTTGAATGATTCTTTAAATTCCACCCACATAATTCGTGGGTAGACATTAGATTTTATACCTAGATACCACCATTGTAATGTAATATCCTCAATTACATAAAATTATAACTTAACATTCCGATCGACCAACATACCCAAGAATTCAAAGATTCAATTATTTTTATTTACCCGCACCTCTGCTTTTTCAGGCTCAAAATCCTGAAAATGATAGGTGGATTCTGTTTCTAAAACTGTTTGGAGTAACACAATTCTGGGCTCCGTCATTAGAATTTCCTCTATAAATGGATTTGAAATATTCAATGATTATTTAGAGAAGTTGTTGGTTGAACTGTGGCTCAAGAATAAACTCATTTTTTATAGCCCCTTCTTAGTGATTTCTATGATGTCAACTCAATTCCATTTTCTATAACCAGAAAATACCACTTAGTCATCAATATATAGAAACTAATGGATTATAAATATCCAAATCACCATAATAAACAATCATTATAATACTAATTTTCAAGAATCAACAATTTTAACAATTTATAGGTACCATCAAACTCAAAATGATTAATGAAGTACTTGTGGGAAGTCTCGCTATTAATGTATGATATGAACCATTCATTGGATAACCCTATGCTAATGAGATGAGAACACACCTAGAGTTTTCATAGAATATTTTTCATTCCTAGACTACCCTGGTAACTTAAATTATAGTATAAAAAGGTTAAATATATATTTTAATCTATATATTTAATATTTTATCATTCAAATATCCTTACTACATTCCAAAGAGGTAGATGGACTAACCACGACTAATACTATTTGAATCATCCCACCCTAAACCATTGGCTTGATATGAGAGAAAGTTCCACAAACATTTGGTGAAATACTTAAGACACAAATGACTGAAAATAAAAAATACGATCTTAATAGAACATTGGGGGATGATTTTCCTTTCAAAAACTAAATAACCCAATAACGTAAAATATAAAAATCCAAACAGTCTATATGACGCATGAGTATAATGAATACCACTCAATGGTAAAACAAATAGAATAAAAATATTGGAGTTACCATAAAACAAGGATCATCAACTAAGAAAACTAAAAGGAAACATGACCTAATGATACCAAAAGTGTCATAATACTATGCACCTCCCATACAATCTCCAAGATCCATCACCATCTTCCATGCCCATGATATTAAGATACATTGATATTAAATTAATATACCTTTAAATTTCTGTGGTCTCAGTATACAATATAAGAAAACACACAAAAGTTCCTATGTAGGGGGTGAGTAAAACACTCATTAGGTAATCTCCAAATACTTCCCAATATACAACACTATAAAAACAACATGTTAATACATATTATATATAATAGTTAAAAAATATTTAAATAGTTTACAAAAATTAATAAGAAACATCCATCTGAGAAAAACCATAAACAATCTTATAATGATTCGTTAATATTTAACATAACCATTACCATGATCACACACACACCCATACACACACACATTCTTTGTGTTACACATTTATGGTGGTATTTTATGACCGTACTCCATATCAATTTGATGATGGTACTTTATGACCATATTCTACCCCATTCTGAATACACACCAACCCAATTATGAAAAATTACATGACAACTCATATTATATAAAAAAATTCTTTAAAAAATTCATCAAACATTTTCTTCATCAAAACCATACCATAATTTTAAAACCATCATTTTAAAATTATAAACATTGAGTTATTTTTAAAATCCTTCCAATTTGAATTTTTTTAAAACATATATCAAAACGGTTTACACAGAGGAATCACACAATGATTCTATATAAAATCCATGATTTTTTTTATAAAAATACCATGCCATCATGTTATAGAACAAGTGTATATGATATAAAACAAACCTACCTATCAATGGATAATTAAAATGAAAAAGACACAAATAACTTATAAATCTAGGTTCACAACACCTTATAATAATTATATCCAATAATAGCCCATCAAGATTCACATAATAGATAATATATATCTTTGAAATATTATGTATATGACTCCAATATAGAGGATATGAGTAGATCTTAGATGAAAATGAAATAACACATACTTACAATTAATTTCAGATCTCCAACACACCTTGATTCACCAAAAGGTGAATCCAGGTCAAAGGGAATCACTAAGGGATCCTAGTAAAGGATGGGATTTTGAGTCCCTAGAATAATAAAAGAAAAATAAAGGATCTATGGCCAAAATATAAATTTAAACATAATTTTTTGGAGAATTAATTTCAAATCACACTGTTATTTCACAAGGATTTTAAAATCATTCACCAATCATGGATGTGTTACTTGTTATAGTTCATGTAGTCACATTGTTATGCCACATGGTTTGAAAAATCATTCACTAATGTTGTGGTTCTACTATATCAAGGCCACACCCTTGCATGGTGGGATCACACGTCATGACAAATAGTATACTATCCATTATTTTCACTCTGTTTCTAACCACATGGTTTCTCTTAGAATGTTCATAGTTTGGAAATACCATGCTCCAACTATTCACCTTCCTAGTAAATCCTTCATTCACCTTTAATAGTTACCTAGAGATAGTTAATGGTTTTCCCTAACCATGATCAAACTATGAATGCTTTAAAATACTTCCAAATCATTCCAAACCATCCAAAAACAACTGAAACATAACCAAATAATTATGTAAAATGAAAATTCACAAAACAGGGGTATGGTATCTGAAACCAGGGGTGTTACACTTAAAATTTCCTCTTACGAATCAACATTACAAGTATATGAAACACTTTTGTAACTCCAAGTGTCACTATTAAATGCCCCACTAATGTTCCTAAATGTCTATATTTTATAGGAATATTATAATTTTTCATGAACTAAGATGCAAATTTTGTTGGAATAAGGAATTTCTAGGACTGCATATTAATCAAAATTAATTCATGGCCAAAGAAATTAGGAAAATTAGAATTTTAATTTCCCTTTAATTTCATCTTCCCCCACAAGTGATGACCTAGACTACACATTCTAAGCGGGGACATGAGAAGGTGAAACTAAGCCTTCAGCATCAAATCAAACATCATAGAAGATCTAGTTGATCATTTGTATGGATTTTCAATAGATATAAAACTCAAATTCATCTAATATATTGATGTTTTTAAACTATTTATGACATCCCAATAAATAGAAATATATGTGGACCTTATTCGTTATTTCAAGACCTTTCTTGATTAGATGGTTCAAAAACCATGGTTCTTAATAACATGTGAAGATGGAAACCACAAACTGTGAATATTACTACTAAAGGGAGCAGTAAATATGCATAAAAATAACTCCACATATTTTTTAAATGTTTAATTAAACTCAAACTTCCTATAAATTAGAAGAAAAATAAGGGATTTGGAGAATTACTTTGATGAATCTTCATGCAGTATATTTAGATTTCACTTCACTCAAAAATATATTGATTTTGTCGATTGATCCTTATCACCACCTTAATATTGGATCGACGATAAAAAATGTGGGAGATCAATAACTCAAACAACTCAAAATTCCATTCCTTATACATTTATAATAAGAACCCACCATTTTAGGTACTTGATCCTAAAAATTCACACCGTTTGGGAAATGAATTTAAAAATATAATTAGAAATTGAATTCAATTAAACATAAAATATTTAAAAAATTATTTCAAAAATATGTCTCTAATTAGAGTCTATTTAAACAACCCAATTAATATATTTTAAAATTAAAATTCAATGAGAAAATTCAAAGTATATTTACAACCCTGATTTTCTTCAAGAGAAATTCTATGATCCAATTGTAAAATAAGATTTTCAAATATACACATTCATTTTAAAAAATAAAAAGTATTAAATAATTTTTTTAAAAAAATTCAATGAAATTTATTTCATGATATATGACATGAAAACAAAAATAATAATATATTTCAATAATATTTCATATGATGTAAATTTTTAGTTCATCATTACAAAAATTAATGAATTATTTTATATGAGTTTAATTTTAGTAAGAAAGAAACCATAATTTAAAATAAAATTAACATTTAAAACTTACGAAATAATAACACATGAAATTTTGTATAAAATAGGTTATAAGTTGAGTCAGTTTATATGCACTAAGGCTGATTGGGATGAATATTGTGATGATAGAAAATCAATATCCAGGCACATAATCTTTATGAGGGATATAATGGTGAATTGGATATACAAGAACAAAAATTCTATGACCCAAATTACTATAAAATAAATATATGTGACTAGTATATAATTATGCACAAAAATAATTTGGATAATAGAGGAGATATATTTTATGAATATGGAGGTGTAGAATAAATTACAAATTTGTTGTGATAATAAGTTTATAATTAACCCATCTTGAAATATATTAAAACACTCAAGGTCTAAACATATTGATATTGAATATAATTTCACTGAGGATAACTTTTTATATAGATATAAGCTTAGAATATACTTCTAAATTAGATCAAATTCACAATTTTTTATAAAGTAAATGACAAGGAACAAATTTGGATATATAAGTTCAAAAAAATGGTCAACCTTTCCCTATTACACAAGGAGTTATAGAATATCCCCATAGTTTTGTGGACTTTTTTATAAAATGGGGAAAAGGAACATAAGTCACATGAACCGTGGTTTGATGAATCCATAGATTTTTGTTTTTCATAATGGAGAGAATTTATTAAGTAGATTAAGGGGAGGAGATTAGGTTCACTAGTCATAATTCTCTCATCACCAAAGAATAAAATTATTTCAAAAAAATTATTTTATCATATCATGTGGTGTCAATATATTTATATTTGAGAAAAGACTATGAATTTATGTGAGTTATTGGATTTGAAAATAAATCCAAATGTCGATAATTAAAAACCCAAAAAATTATTGAATGATGGTTTTATTTCTTTTGAATAGCTTGTGGGAATAAGTGGAATGATTTTGAGAATGTTTTTTAGTTGTTTTGGAGGTACATATAGGTACTCTAAGAGGTTTAGTGATTTGGTTTCAAGGTTTTTTAAAAAGGTGATTTCAGTTCTAAGTTAAAGAAGTTGATTATTTGAAGAATTATTACGATTTGTATGTGTAAATCTGATTTTGTACTACATTTGTTAAATATCGTCGACGCATAAATTAGAAAAGTAATTATATATGATTAAATATGGGTTACATAGGAATAACTTTGAGTTTGAACTATATGTATAAAAACAAATCAAATGATATGTAATAGTAACTCAAAACATATATAAGAGAAATTTAGGATATGCAAGAAGAAATAAAATGTTTCATAGCTTAATAAGATTAATTTTTAGGATAAATAATAGTAACCTATCATTTCAATGGATATGTTAGATCATTTCAGAGGTTGTGTAAGATTAATATTTTTTTATTAGTCGAAGTTAGATTAAATATGATGACGATATAGTGAAACTCATGTTTTAAATATCACAATGAATTATGGTGTCTTTATTTAATAAACCATTACTATATTTTTATATGAAGAAGAAGTTGGTGTTTCAGAAGTAGTGTATAGGTGATCATGCCGATGTGGTAAAGAATATTTGAGTTTCGTGGAAGTTTTAATATAGAAAGAAGTTGAGATTTATAGAGACATAAGAAAGATTAATTTTTTGTAACTACAATATATCTTTTAACAACATCAGTATGGTTTTAAGTAGAATATCAATTTCAAATAATTTGTGATTTCTGTAAAATTTTTCATCATCGATATTTTCATGAGCAGTTAATACTAAAGATAACAGAGTTTTTTATATTTTAATGTGAAACTCTGATTCATGTATTTTTTGGATGAGGATTTGAGATGAAAAAATTGTGCAATATGTTTTTTTTGGGAAAATAGGGTTTATTAGATGTTTCTATGTAGAATATTTTCATTAAATCTTTTCAAAGTTACTAACATTGTGTGAGAAAGATAATTTTTTTATTATTTCTATAATTTTGTAAATTCAAATTACCTATCAAAGAGAGACTTATAACTTATAGTTATTAATTTAAAAGATCAAGGGAACATATTTCTTTTGTATTTGATTCTTTATCATTCTCATTAAAGGTCATTTCATTCATAGTTTGAGAACTATCAATAAACATGAGGGATCTAGTATAGTGTACTATTGAGAAACAAAATGGTTAGAAACACGCTTGGGTTAAGGATGATATCATCCCTCACTATCATCAATTTATAATATTATTGATACATATATGTCTTGGAATTTACCCAAACACAACAATTATGTAGTATTCCATCATGGGGGGGGGGCTTATAAAAATCCTCCATGGCCATGTGTTTTTATTTATCTCTAGTGCATACATGTGAGGTTGAGATTTAAATGTGTCAGAGTATCTTGAAATTAACTAGTCAAAGAGGATATTCTCATGAATGAAATTCAATAAAGTGACATTTATTTAACCCACACTCCTCAATTTTACACTATGAATTATATGGGAACTTCATTATATGGAAGAATATATAGAAAAATATTTATAAAGAAATTAAATTCCCCTAACTCACCCCAAACCCATATGCACTAATGTGGGGAAGCATAAAAACATCTTTAGTGAAGTTCATTTATTATATTAATGAAATAATTTTATAGATTTTGGTATTTTTTAATAGATTTATTATCAAATCTACTGAATGATAGTAAAGGTAAACCTAGAGAAATTTTTCATCTAACAACTATAAATTATTATTAAACCCGTAGTAATGAAAACATTTTATCCTAAATTAGTTATATATCACTCAGATATTTTAATGAAGTTGTGGTATGAATCATTATTTTAAGGTACCATGAATGACACATTGAGATGTACCACAGTGCCATAAAATAACATGTACATGGTCGATAAAAATTTATTTCCACATGATTCTAATATCTTCTTCATTCTTATTGAATGGTTTATCATTTTTTTCTGACAATATCAGTTTTTTTCCAGTTATTGTTTCTTATAATGTGAAAGTATTTTTGACATTTTAAACTACAACAAATTATTCTAGATTTGTGAGGGAAATAATGATGAACTATAACATAAATCACCCATTGGTTGGTAGGGGACAATACAAAATAAAAAAGGGGCATCAAGTAAAATTGATTTTAATTTTTTAATAATCTGTTGATAAGAGGGAAGCTTTACAACAATTTTAGAATGAGGATGGTCTACTTGTTGAATAATTTATGGAGAAAATACTATTTCATTTTATTATTTTACAAGGGGTGGGACTCTATGGTTGTTAGGTGATTAGTCACCATAACACGGACTTCAATGGTTGTTGGGTTCTTGATCTACATAAAATGTACATATATGGTTGTTGGGGTTTTTTAAACACAAACATGATCTCCTTGGTAATGACACATGCTATCACAGGGATGTATTTCATAGATTATACCATGGGGATAAAATCCATGGTTATATTCAATATTGCTATGAGATGATAATACTTGGGGTGACCTTTAATAATGATGATCAACTGATAATGAACAAGGGTTGGAAGTTACTATAGTATACTAAAGGTAATAACTCAATTGTTGGAAATTTATTGATTTTAGTAATGTGGGGGGGATATAATATTATATACTTTACATTGTGTGGAGTACCACTATAAAAATATACATGAGAAGAGATAAAAAATTGATTTATATTGGTTTGTCAGAAAGGGGAGGACCTCTTTATCAACTAAGGATTATATCATGGGGAGGAACTCCATAACTAGTACCATGTTGATGACCTATATGGTGATTGGTTTTTTCTTCACCATAGGAAGGATATATAGGTTTTTTGGTCCATTTATTATTGTCATGGGGAGGATCTAGATGATTTATTTTTTGTTTCTTAAGGGATGACCTTCTTAATGGGTAATATAGCGAAGAAATCTAGATCTTTTTGACATGTTACTATAAGGAGGACCTACAAAATTGTTTTTATTGGCCCCCATAAAAGTAAAATTAGTTGATGAAATAACTATTATTAATATTAATGGTGTTTATGTGTTATGAACCAAATTATATCAACATGATATGTCACCTAAACTAGATCAAAATAGATCCCAAAACACCTTCTCGATTTCCATGGGTTGGAGACATGCACTTGGGTATTAATATAGATAGCAATGGTATTGATTTAACCTTTAAATAGAACAGAAAATGTATCATGTATAACCACAAAAAGATATATAATTTGATTATAATGTGTGATAAAATTATTCAACTATGAAATATAAAAAACCAATCCAAAAGGATAAACCTAAAATAAAAACAAACTGAGACCAAAACAAAGTCCCCATGTGACCATCCATTATTACCCACCCAACACACCATGAAGATTACATAAAAAAACATAATATAGTGATATACATAATTAAATTCCATTAACCTATATATTGGAATACCAATTATACATATGTCTAAAGTCATATGAAGTGTGTGTAAAAAAATACAAGTAGTATACCAGTATGACTCTATACAAGGTCTACCACTTTGAAATCATTAGTTCTAACATTAAAAGAAAACTCATTTAATAACTATATTCCATTTTTTTAAAAAAAATAAAATATCATTTGATTTCCCATTAAAATCATAACATATTCAAATCCAGAAGAATATAAAAATAAACAAGAGTTATAAGATAGAGTACAGTAGTAAAAAATATCTATATCTCAAAAGATAAACATGTGAGAAATCAAGGCATAAAAAAATACCCTAAATAATAACACCAAGAATAAATTGGGTTCTATCCTATGGTAATACATAACTATGACGCAAAATGAATAATAAACCAAAATAACGTTAATCCTAATGATATTGAGTTCTGAAACAGTCTATCGATATCACAACCATAAGCCCTAGTTGTTCTTTGATCACTAAGGTTTGAATATGTCCATAACCTGACACACCCAAGGATACCAATGTGCTATGTTTTCTCAAAAAGATCATGTAAACAATGATCAAAACTTATGAATCATTTTTATAAGAAAATCATTACCACTCCCATGCTTTAAAAACCATTTTAGAGTTAAAAATATACATGTCACATTTCATCAAACACAAGAAGTGCATGAAATTGTTTTAAAAGTAAAGCCACTTCTTAAAACCATTTTCCATGTCATTGAGGATAAAATTTCATAACAAAACCCTCATAGATATAAAATATATGATATTATATAATCCTAAATGATGAAATAAATAATAATGATAACCATGTCATGAGAAATAACCATTTTATATAGACATATAATTCATAAATGGAGGAAACGTAGTTTCCATTGGAAATAGTTATTGGAAATGAAGAGATAAGGTACAAAAAATACTAGATCCATAAGAAACATTATGAATTATCCATTAAATACTCTAGATATAGTAACTAAAACCCTTTTGGTTTCCAATTAAATAAGGGGAAGATAGACCGAGGAGGGATCTAGAAAGAGTAGAAGAAATCAAGTAGAAATCAAAGCATACCTTGAATAGATCCACCTAGAATGTAGGATAATTGATAAAAAAATGGGATAACCCTATAGAGAACTAAGGAGAAATTGGGCTGAGCTAATGATGGATTATGAGGATATTGAATTTAAAAATTAACAAGGTATTTGAGGTAATTTTCCATTTTTAAGAAACATGCATGTGTCACATGGTTAGGCTGCACAGTTAGATAAACCATGTGCTAACTATATAGTAGCTACTTTCCCTTAAAAAATGAAGTGAAAATTTACCTATAAAAATCCACATGGTTATACAAACTATGAATAAACCATTCTATATCCTCTGGACCAAATCCATTTTATATACATTTTTTCTTGGCGACTCACATGGTTTGACAAACCATGCTCAAACTATTCCAAATGACATTAGAACCAATAGATCCCTATTGAAGGGTTACATAATTTCATAACAAACTATTCATAGACAGTGTTACGAGAAAATTTATACCGAATCTCTGAATTCTCAACTCTTGACCCTGAAAATCCTTTAGAGTATCAATGGATATAGATTAAGGCCAAAAAACATACCTATGACTAAGAGGGAATCATAATTATCCACACCAGGACAATTTCATTCCAAAAATAAACTAAATATTATATAGTCACAAAAATAGAAGGTCACTTGTACAACATCAATGTTTCCCACTACCATGTCTCTTAGATATCCCATCCAAACTACCACAGTACACAGACTATTGAATTTTTTTTACAGTGAAACACCTTAGACTAGTGATACATAATCTGAACATGCAGTTCAAAGACTGAGGTTTTAGGAACAAGATCAATATCCTCTATTTGAAACACATGGTAAGGATTTGGTTGGTACATCATAATTTGGGAAACATGAAACATTTTTGAATTGATGATAATATATATGTTAATCCTTATTGATAAACAACATTTATAATAGATTTAAAGTCATCAAAATTTCCAATAAACACAACTAGATTCTTATAATTTTGTGATATATTTTTTTTATAGACTCCCCATGCTGAAATTCATTTTTTTAACAGCATATATCACAAAAACCCCACCATAGTGAATGGAATCATACACATGAGAATTAGTGATAGTAGATAACAAAAAAAATTTAATTATGAAAGATTATTATTTCCATTACAAATAATAATGAAATTTTTTTTATTAACTAAATACAAATATTTTTAACATATTTAAATTAAATAAATATTAAAAAAATAAAAAATTGTAAGTAATTAATAAAAATAACAAAATTATAAAAAAAAACATTCATTGTATAATTATATCATTTCAAACATAATATGTCTATCAACCCAAAATATATAAAAAATCTCTAAAAAAATGAAAATTAGAATATATTAGGGGATGAGGATAAACTAATGAGTAGGTGGGGGATCCATGTCAACACCACATTCAAGCCATTACATGTACGTTAGCACCTGATTTTCTCTCAAATGTTATAAATCAAACTTCTCCTCTCGATCTCTTCTCATTCACTATTTATTTTATATTGAGAATGTATCCTCTCTTCATAATGAACCATAGATGATGGAGACTCTACATGTGCTCCATTTGTGCCGACTCATGATATCATGGAAGTATAATAATAACTAGTAGGATTCAACCATGAACCAATACTAATTACTTAGCCTTTCTGGACACCATGCATGGTAACTTGTATCAAATCCCCCTCATCAAAAACAATAATCAAATGTGGTATCGACTTCGATATCAACTCAAATCTCCCATGAATGGGAATTTTTTTTCATATATTTATGTCCAATATAAATAGAAATTAAAATAACAATAAAATTAATGTATGTAATATTTTTAAAAAATACTAACCACTATATGGCGGTGTTTGTCCCAAAGAAGCTAACATGCATTGGGATTTGTTTACATATTCTTGTAAACATCAAAATTTTTAATATAGATGCTAGTATTTTCCTATATAATATAATAAAAATTTTATATTTAAAGGATATTTACATTAATAAATAATATTAATTATCATATGTCATCGATGTATACCAAATGCGTGACTCCCAGCTCTATGTGTAACCTCCTGACTCCCCTAGGCCCATTATATAGTTGATGACCCCCTATTAAAAATCTATCATATCTAGTATATGCACAATCTATACCATTACTATGCTGAGATATAGTCAGATCGATGAGATATGCATGAATTCTCCAAAATAGTAACAAAATCTCTATCCACGACTCTCTTTCATAGTTTGTGTAAAAACTAATGAAAATGCTCACGTATACAATCATATCATGCCTATTGGATATGATTACTTAGGATATCATAAATCAGAGACTATAAATTCTAAAATATAATGAAAAACAAAAAGTTTATAATAAAATAAATTTTAAAAAAATATATTATTTATTAACATACAATCCTATGGTTGAACAACTGATGTTAAACATCATTGGGAACCTGATACCATGACCCCCAAGGTATATAAAACTTATTCAGTAGAATAACACTAGCTTTAGAAATATATGAACATGAAAAATTGTGAAAAAAAAATCAGAATATTATTACCATAAAAAAAATATTATATAATATAAATAACTTATACAATTGAATATATCTCCACAAACGTTAATCAAAATTAATAGATGGACTTCCATTAGTAATAGGGTATGTAATCATTAATATTGTTAGGATGAAACATCCTCTTAATATTCCATACTATGAAAACATCCTACGTGTCAAATGAACAGTTATTAGGCTCATCATCGGGAAGCACAACACCAGTGATAAAACATAATATATCTTTGAGACCATCTCCAGTGATGAAAAAAATAATCATTACTATAAATAAATTTTAAAAAATATGTTAAACATAAAATACTAATACATACTAGAATATAATACTACATTCGTTTTCTTTATCCTCATGTTCATCAATGACAATCTCTTCATCTTTCTGTTTAACAATATCATTTCCATACAACATTCAGTTTCATGATCCTTTATTACTTCATGAACATTATCAATATCTTTGACCCTTAATTGGGGGTTTTCATCCTTGATATTTATATCTCATTGAGTGTGAATGAATTATGTGATGTTTCTTAAAAAAATTCGATATATTTCACTTTTATTGAATCATTTTCATTTTCAAGAGACTCATTTTCATCATATTTTCTCCACCAATCATATAAATTTCTTGAAATAATATTGTAATTTCCATAATAAACTTGATGTGCCAACATAAATTGTTCATTTATATAAATAAACATTCATATTGAATGTCAATGACTCCATGTCATGGATGAACTCACAACCCTACATTAGAATCAAACCAATGAAATTTAAACATTATTAAATAATTTGGTCCCAGATAACTTAAATAAATTATTTCATCAAGCACGATGTAAAAGTTAACTAAACATTCTTTATTATGAGACAATTTCAAAAAAAACACACTATTCATTGATTCCATTAATTTACCATATATGCATGTATGGAATCAAAATCCATTGACAACATAACCATTATAAGATTTTAGCAATTTAGATGGAGGTTTCATTTATAACACATAGTCTATTATCAATTTTTCATTCATGTTGTGATGCCCAAAAATAATAAAACTTGTTAATAATAGATATTAATTTTTAATTATTACAATTTATTTAATAATTTATAATAAATTTCTTAATTATTAAAATTTTCTTATTTATTATTCCTAATTTTTAAAAAATATTGATATTTATATATATTTTCATACAATTTATCAAAAACTATCGTAATTTATTAATATTTACACATCATTACTTTTATTTACTAATTATTAATATTATTTAATAATTATTACTAAAATTGAGAACATATTTATTAATTATTATAGATTATTTATTAATTGTTACCAATATTTTTAAATATTATTAATTTTTTACTTTTTAATAATTTTAATAACCATTTTTTTGTATTTATTATATTTTTCTACATGTTATCACTATTTTTTACTAATTACTGCTAATATTTATTAATTTTTAATAATTATTACCAATGTTTAATTAAAACAAATTATTTTTTAATTATATCTGAATTTTTCATAAATATTAGTAATTTTTAATAATTATATGTATTCCATATTTTTTTACAATTTATTACAAATTACCATAATTAACTAATATTTACATATTTTTTTATAATTTTTAAAAATAAATACCAATATTTATTAATTATTACTAATAATGACTAATTACTGATTAATTACTACAAATTATTTAATATTTTTAGTATTTTTTTAATTATTATTACATTTTGACTAATTTTTTATATTTTTAATAGTTTAATTTTTTTATATTTGTTGATGTTATTATAATTTATTTACTAATTTTTTTTAATTATTATTATTTATTTCTAATTATTAAAATTATTTGTTCAGTAATAATAATTATTTTTTAATTATGAAATAATTTTAAATAAATAATACTGCATTTATTAATTAATAATATTATATATATACATATATTAAAATTTATTTTAAATTATCGTAATTTACTAATATTTATAAATTATTAATAAATTTATTTATTAATACTATCATTTACTAATTATGACTAATATTGACTAAGTGTTAACAATTATTTAACAGTCATTAATTTATTTAATTATTACTACATTTGTAATAATTAATGTGAAATTTTAATAATAAACGTAATTATGTATTTTTATTTTTTAATAATTATTAATAATTATGTTTTTAAGAAAAAATACTTATTTGTAATAGTTATTACTATTTTATATATTTTTACCATATATTACTAATTATCATAATTTAAAAATATTTTCTAATAATTATTAATATCGAATAATTATTTATAAATTATTAAAAATAATTTAATAATTAATACTATTTTTAATTATCACAACACTTTTACTAATTATTCTAATTTTTTTTGAAGTGTAATTTTTTTTCTATTTTTTACATCTTATTACAATATATTTATTAATTATAATAAATATTTATTATATAGTACTAATTATTTATTAATTATAACTTAAATTATTATAAATATTACCAAGGCATGATAACTAATCTAAAAAATGAGATAATATCAAATACCATAAGAATAGTAAATAAATATTATTGACGAATAATATGTAACATTAAAATAAATAGTAAAATCATAAAGGATGAACATGTTGAATAAATTCAAGTATTACATATATATATCATGCTTTGTAATAATTCAAACATAAAATGAATCATATCAGCATGGTGTAACATGTTTTGAACGATACAATCATGAATCTATAATAATTCTCAACACAAAATACATCAAACATCAAATATTAAATAATAATATTAGGCTAAAAACAATCATGTACCTTATGCTAACAAATAATTTTTTTTAAAATCTAAATAAGCGTTTAATTTTAATTAAATCTTGAAAAACATGGAAACTTCCCTTCAAAAAAACATCAAACAATATATATATTTAAAATCTCAATGGAACTAAAAAACAATGATGAACACCCAAATAGGGAAAACCTATTATATATAAAGTTTAAACATTGGGAAAATGACCTCAATAAAAATAGAATCAACCCATGAGAGCTGAAACATGTAATCTACAATGGTGGACACCCAAATAGGAAAGAATAAACAAAAAACAATCATAAATACAAAATAAACCATATAATATAGGTATATTTTTTTGACCAAGGGTGTGAACAAACAAATTGAAGTAATAGGGAAAGGGGAATAAAAAAAAGAAGGAAGGAGGATAGAAAACGATTCTATACATGGGGGATTTGAACCCCAATCACAAAAAAATGGGTGTAATGGAGGAGGGTTTGATGATTCTAAATTAATGGGGGTGTGAGATTGGGGGAAAATGAGAATACTAGAGGGTGTGGTAGAAATGGGTTTAGATGTGGTTTTTTTTTCAACGAGCTAATAATGATGGAAAATCCATTGCGAAAAGAATGAAAGCAAGAACCTTTTACAACAAAAGATTTTCTCCATCAATAATAAACATTGCATGATGTCTAATTGTGACATATATGATTCCTGAGACTGTACACCATTAAAAAAATTAATTCTGACAGGTTATACAATCTGTGGAAAAAAAGGGAATATTTTGAGTTTTTTGTGATGGATGGTAATTCTTTGTAAATAACCCATCAAGAATGCTAACTTTCCTAGTAGTGAAATGTCGGGTCTAACTTATGCTTCTTACCCAAATGATAATGCCTGAAATGTGGTCAAAACTCAGAGAATTACTTGATCACTTACTAGAAACATTAGTGGGTGATGACAATGATCTATATAGGATTTCAAGTGACTCTATGCTATCAATAACCTATTTTGGATCAACTGTACCTTTTTTGTTATCTCATGAAAAGGATTCGAAAAAAGACTGTTCTCTTAATTCTTCCAAACAAAAAGGATATCTACATAACTATTATTATTGAAAAATTCAACTTAATTCAGATGATTTTACCAAAACCACTGAAATCAAGCATGAACACTCGAATCATATCCTCAAGAATCTGGATGGGTCACTCAATTTTCCCATCCATTTGAGGGTGATACGCAAAGATTGTTTCCAATTGGGTACCAATTTATTATTTTAAACCCTTTCAAAACTAGGATTTATATTATGGATCTCCATTAAAACCAACAACAAAAGGTACTTCATGGAGCTTCATGACCTCCTAGATAGATAAGTTCCAAAGTTCTTCTACCTTAGTGATATACTTAATAGGAAGGTAGTGAGGTGATTTCATGAGTCGATAAATGATCACCAAAATAACATTCTAATTACTAAGAGTCCATGGTAAAATAATTAATTATATGGATATCTCACCCCACTTCCTCTTCATAATGGATAAAGGATGCAACAAATTGACATGTCTCTATTGATTTTCCTTAATCTTATGACATGTAAAGGATCATGAAACAAAATATGTAACTGACCACCTTATCCCCATCCACGTATACTGACATCTAAAATCACGATACTTATTGGTAGTCCTAAGATGAACGATCAAACTATTCTAATGTACACTATCCATCAAATTCTACCTTAGTGATATCATAATAACAAATCTCCCTAGAAAAATAAAGACACAATTAAGAGATTGAGACCTGTCACCCGAGGTCTCCCCACCATGAGGTATCTTACCACAACACTGAAAATTAGTGTTTTTTCTTTCCCACGTTGAATCTAATAATCAAACAATAAATCATATTTAAAAAATATAATAACACATTCTGATTAACCACATATATATCTAACATTATATTAGTGACAAGACTCATCAAATTCGACTATTCTACAAAATACTTCAGAGATTGAGTCAGTAAGTTCCTACTAAATTCGTCAGTTATCACATTACACTTTCTTGGTTTATATTAAATATCAAAATTAAACCTTTTTAGGATATTTAAACTAGTTTCTATGTCGAATGTTTGGGTCTCTCTGGGTGAAAATATAATTCAGGATCTAATGATCTAAATACACAGAAAATTTCTCACCAAAGAGATGGTGGAATCATGTAAAAATAGAATGCATCACTTTATCTAGATCAATATCATGGGTAGGATAATTATTCTCACTAGGATATAGTTTTTGGGAACCATAAGCCAATATCTATTATCCCTGAATTGGAACACATCCTAAAACCATAACCAAGGAATCATAGAATACATCAAAACCCAAACCAGGTTCTGAAAGAATCATAATTATAGATAATGTTAAACTACCATTAAGTTCCCCAAATGTCCTTTGAAACATGTCATTCTATTCAAACTTAATACCCTTATTTTTAAACAATATCATAAGAGATTCAATCTTGGTGAAATCTTGAAAAAACAACTATAATAACCAGCCAATCTTAGGAATCATCGAATCTGAAACACATTTCAAATTTTCTCCCAAGACAACAATGCTTGGATCATTTTAGGATTCCCTGATATTACACTCTCAGATATAACATATTCCATAAAATTCATTTCATGGATCCAAAACTCATATTTAGAAAGCCCTTCAATATATATGATGTTCTTTTAGAGTTCATGGAACATTTTCTAGACGATTCTAGTGTTCTCTATATAACTTAGTGTACACCAAAATATCATCCACAAAAACAATGATAAAAGAGTTTAAGAAAATATGAAAGATATGATTCATCAATGACATAAACAACACTAAAGAATTAGTAATATAAAAAAATTATAAATAAAAACACATGTTGACCATACCTACTCTATAATTATTTCTTAAGAGTATCCTCTTATAATACTCTTATATAATAGTACCCCAATAAAATATCAATCATAGAAAACCATCGGGCTCTCTTGAGTTGATGAAATAAATAATCAATCCTAGGAAAGGTATACATGTTCTTAAAAGTCACTTGATTAAGGTTACAAAATTCGAATCCTCCAGCACATTAAACATTTATAGATATAACTAATAATTGAAAGTCTTTTAAAAGTGATCTATGTGAGGTTATCATGTAACTTAGCATGAATGATGGAATTCCACAATTTTATTCTAGTCCCTTGAGGCATATAAGTGGACAAACCTAGATTAGAGTCTTCTAGAGTCTTCATATACAGGAAAACCTTTTCTTAAATCTCAATCCATTCCTAGAGTTCTTATATTCCTTTGTCACCATATTAGCATAGTTTATTTTTTTTAGTAAACTCCAAAATATTATCTATAATCCATTCCAAATTTCCACTAGCTATTTGAATAAGGGATTGAATAGTTTGAATAGCAATTTATACCAAAGAAGGTTTGACTAGATGCTTTTTCTATGGGACATTCCCCACAAGTTATTCCCTCTAGTTTTAAAAAATCTTTTGTGATAACACTTTATTAGCTTAGTAACACATCTCCAAATCAAATGGTGAACATCATGAATCAATATTAAATACCGTAAAAAACTTTTATGGAATTAATATATTCAAATAATGAGATATGGATACATTAGAAACAAATAGAACACACTATAAGTTTCATATAAAGAAATCCCAAAAAATTAAACTCAAAGAATGATGGGGAAATCCCTGACCACCCATGGTAACATGAGGTAAGGAGAAAAAGTAAGATATCTAAGAAAACATCCACATTTACTTCCCTATTCCTGATGTTCCTAAATCTATTCTAAAAACTAACTCCAGAAGAAAACCATGGTATCTGATACCATTTTGAACTGAACCAACTTGGTTCAACCTAACATGTCACCCAAGATAGCTTGAAACAAGGCGCCAAGCGTGTTACTGATCACCACATTCTGATGACAAGAACCCGTGTATCAATATATATATAACCATTAGAATGATCTAACCCCAAAAGGATTCACAACATGTATCTAGTATAGAAATTTCAAAAAACCCAGTCAAAGTTAAATGTGGAAGAAAATAATAAATCCCTAGGAAATAAAAATCCAAGAAAAAGGATGATCCTAAAAGAAAAAAAACCAATATAAATACCAAGTCTCTATGTGAACATCCTCCACCACCATCCTAAACCACCCTATAGGTGATATCCACCAAGAGAAGTTGGTGAGAAGCATGACTCCTTTACCTTTACCTATATCATGCAAAAACAATCCAATATATTCATAAAGGAATATAAAGGGTGTGAGATCAATTCCCAGTAAGACACCTCTATGAATCTATACAATGTGTGTCACCATGAAACCATTAGTTCTTACTTAAATAAAATATTTTTCATAAATATACTATATTTGAAGAAATTTTATATAAAAAAATTTGGTATTACTTTTAATTAATATCATATTAAAACCCCCATGAATATGAAAATAAACATGAATGACAACAAAGGTAGATGTAGTAAAAAAATATCCATATCTTAAAAGATAAATATGTGATCAATCATGGAATGAAAACTGCATCCATGAATAACACCATGAATGAATTGGGCAATGGAATATGATAATACATAAATATTTAATGTATAGAGAACTAGAAAATTTAACGTGGATACAAAAAATGAAATGTACTTACACAATCTATCAATATAACAACCATAACCCCAAGTGGTGCCAAACTCACTAATGTTTTTATATGTCTATAGTCCAATGAGCCCATGTCTTGAAATATACTATGTTTTCTCAAGTAATTCATGTAAACAGGGATTAAAGGTTTATAAAGCATTTACACAAGTGAATAATTACCACTTCCAATCTTGTAAAACCATTGTAGATTCAAGACAATCTTTGAAAGATTTCATCGAACACAAGTAGTGCATGAAACTATTATAAAAGTAAAACCCATTTTTAAAACCATTTCCCCCACCATAAATGATTAAATTTCGTAAAAAACAATCATAGATGTAAAATAAATTATTTTTAATAAGTAAAACACAAGGAATACATAATAATGTTAAGTATTTCATGATAATGAAATATTTTATAGAGACACCTACCTCCCCAATGGAGGAAACCAAGTCCCCTTTGAAAATGGTGATTGGAAACAAAGAGATTGGGTTCTCACAATAATAAATCCATTGGAAGAATCATTAATTCCCCCATAAAATACTATATATCCAAAATCCATATCCCATTAGGTTTTTAATTAAAATAGGGGAAGATATATTGAGGAGGGATCTTTAATGAGAAGAAGAGATGATTAGAATCAAAACATACCTCAAAGAGATCAACCAAGAACTAAGGGGACTCACCAAATAGCCAAGAGGATAACCCCCTAGAGAGTTAAGAAAATGATATGTTGATATAATTAAGGATTTAGAGGTCATTATATTTATAAAACCAATGGTATTTGTGTAATTATATATTTTTAAGAAACACCCATGGGTCATATAGTTAGGTCACATGGTTTGATAAACTTTGTGTTAACCGTACTCTAGCTGCTATCCCTTCAATACAAAATTTTATAGTTTCTTAAAAATATATAGATGGTTAGAATAACCATATAAAAGGCATGAGATATCCTATAAACCCCAACCATTTTATTCACATCGTTTTTTCGGGACACTCTAATGGATAGACAAACTATGAAAAAACCATATGAAAAGCTATTAGAACCAACATAGCTAAATCATTCTATCACTAAATGATTACTATCAAACATGAAAAGATAGTGTGCATATCATATTTCTCCCAAATATATAAATTCCTATATCTCATCTGTTAAATGATTTTATAACCTCAAAAGAGATAAACAAAGAACAAAATAAAACATAAGTGTGACCTAAATGGTAACAGATTATAACTTATGGATAATGATGGGTTTAAATTGAAATCATGATACTGTTGGGATATAAATATAGGTCATTGGGATACTAAAAAAATGGAATAAGTGTGGTATTTATCTTGAACATCAATGGGTGATTACACTTGATGGTCATCTGGTCTAGGTTCTATAGTATATATGACTAGGGAAAAAGTCTTGATAATACATTCAGGGGAAATTGGGGTCATAACATGTTGATAAAGAGCATAAATATAAAGATACATCATATAAAACTCATGGGTAGTCAATTGAACGAATTTATTATCCTACATAACCTTGATAATGTTTGATAGTTGAGTATTTTCTCAATATGGGGAGAGAATCCAATAGCTATTTGAGGTTCCAAGGGGGGCCACATGCCCATGTCGGCATATCATTAAGGTGAAAACAATCATGGATTAAAATACACAAAAAATACATGATTTTTATATTTTTTTAATTCAATTTTATATGTATTCTATCTCAATTTAATTTAACACTAAGAGTTTTGTGTAATGAGAGAGCGATTAGTACCATCTTGTATTTGAAACTAAGGTAGTGAAGGCAAAATGAGCACATGTTTAGGGTACCACCAATTGATGATTCATGGAATCCTTGATTATCAAATGATTAACCCAATACTAAATATTTATATAGAATATATTATGTAAATTTAACAACGATATTATTGGTATTTTAAAGGATTTTAAGAAAAATACCCATCCATGTAGAATCGCTAATGATCATACATAGTTGAAATATCTATCTAAGAAGTAAAGGATTTCATATTTTTCCCACTAATTGTTTTCGATAAATTTAATTTTAACAGTATTTTTTAATAACTTTACATGGGTGACACATGTTTCACATTCTATTGGACGTGAGGTCAAATCATCTAGTAAAGGATATTATTGTTCAGCTCTGATTCTATTCTAGATTTCAGAGTTATCACGAAATAATTCTAGGTAACAATATAATTTACCCTTTCATGATTGTAATTAATTAATACCATTAATTTTTAAAAATATTACATTGGGGAATTATTTTAGATCAAATTATATCTCAATTTTCATTACTTTATAGTATAACGGTATATAAAAATGCATCCTTGAATTGATCGTCATCCAATGAGGTGGATTGTATTATAGTGGAGGGATTATGAAAATAATAGGGGATTCATATGTATCCCTATAAAGGGAATGAAAATCCACATATTTTGGTTCTATATAGCGTGGTAGGTCATAAATTTTAAGGATAAGTGATAATGAAAATAGTAGTTCCTTTTAAGGCCATGCATCAAGGGCCATTGTGTCCGGCGGATTAAGGTAATATGAATAAGACCACATATAATAATTTTTAAGTTATAAAAATTAGAATACTAAGTTAAAGGTACCTTTAAATAATTATTAGTTCTTATTCATGAAAAAACCTTTCTAGTTTATTCTAGCGAATGATCCATGTGATGGTATAAGAGAATAACACTGGAATGGTAAACCATTTATGTATCTTCCTTATTAATTGGATATAAGAGAGCATGAAAAGATACTAGGAGAATATAGTGATAGTTTAGAATTGCTAATATAGGTACCATGGTCTAGGAGTGATACTATTAGTTCCCCAAAATGAGGGGTTTCTAATTATGGAAATAATACAAGATTTACTATACTCCGAGGAACAATGACCAGGGAGGGAATATTGGGGAGAGTTTTTTATAGGATCCAATACTAAAATAATCAAATTAATACATGATGATAAGGGTCATATGAATCTAAAAAGTGAAATAATAATATATATAAGGTTTCTGACATTTACTAATGGTTATATTATGTTTTGTATAGGGTGTACCATAGTGGAAGGACTTTAAATGGATGGATCATTAGGATGAATAAGTTAGTGAGGCTTCCAATAGTTACCTTGAGGGATAAGAATGAATATAAATGGATAGATCTTGGGTGAATCATGTTCTGAATTGATTCTATTAGGGATTTGTGTGGTTCCAAATGTAATACTTTTCGGCATTATCATGATTCCCCATTCTCACTTCTAGAAATTTCATGAAATGTGTCATCCTCCATAGCCTTGATGAAGGCTTGGTAGAAGTGGTAAATCATAAGGAGTTTCTAAATCAAACCCTTAAATGACTAAAATACCACCCATTTCCGATTATTTCTCGTAATTTTTTATTTTTAAATCTCATGATAAAGAGATTTGGAAATATTGGGTGCATTGTAAAAGGCTCAATCCACTATATTATCCTTTTATGGATCCACATTGTAGAAATGGTTGTTTTATGGTCAATTTATAGACAAGGGAATCCATGTAATACATCATATTTTGAAACCAATTTTGAAAAAAGGGTGTGTATGAGGGTGTACAGATGTGAGTTTTTGTGCTCATTTTGTGGTGTTAAGGAGGGAGCACACTTGGGGTATTTAAGTATGGAATGTGATTTGGTATTCGAGGAGGGCATGTGAATGAGTATATATGGAGTCCCTGAACATTGGTGTTTATAGTGGTCGTTCTTGGGTTGTAATGAAAATACCCATGTCATCGAACAAATTTACCCATATTTTCTTGATATAAGACCTAAAGAAGGATCCAAATTACTATGGGTAGGAAACAAGCACTAAAGGTATCAAACACACACTCTTGGGAATGATTTATCCCTCTTAAGAAATAAACATGTCTATGGGTTCTTATCATGAATATCGCATGGGGTACCCAAAAATTTAGTTTTCATTCCAAATTAATAAAAAGTTTTAAAAAAAGAACCATCCAAATAAGGAATAAGAAAGACGGAAGCCACATAAAAACTGATCATGGTTCCATAAAAAATTATAAAAAATTACATATGAAATTTAAAATATATTGGAGATTGAAATATGGGAAGAAAAAATTGAAGATAAAAATATATATATACCATAAGATAAAAAACTTCTCAAAAATAAAATACAAGACATATCTTCCTAACATGTGGTCACCTCCAAAACATTATACTATGAAGAGATAAAGAAATTAAGAAAGTAAATACAAAAAAAAGAAGGAAATACCATTACTTTACTTGCATTATACATAACCAAGAATAGATACACATGAATATGTGTATGTGGTGTTTTATCTATCACCAACCATGATATTACTAAGAATAAATATAATTAATTTTTATAAGTTATATTCCAAATATAAGCTGGAAAAAATTTAAAAAATAATTATTTATGTTTTTTTGTATAAATGTAAACCTAATATGGATTATTTACTTTTTATAGAACCATTGCAATTTGGATATACATATAACATTGACATGTAAGGAAGAACCAAAAAAATAAAATATCTCAATGCCTAATAGAAATAAAAGTGCATGACAAGTCAAAAACTAAAATTACAAATACATGGGATATCAACATCATGTATATTGGGGAAAACCTAGAACATTTCTCACAGATAACATATTATCCTATAATGAGACCTTTATTAGGGTATACATCATCTTCACCTTACAGAGTCTATAGGTAGACGCACCTAGTTAGAGAGAAATGATAACTAATGAACCCAAGACAGAGTGAAATTATATCTAGAATAGCATTAATCCTTTATTTGACATCAAGTACACATGGATTCCTTCTGAACACTCATATTAAATCTAATTAAGTCACACAATAATATATAAATATTTCTAAAGATATAAAAAATTCTTTAGAAAATATCCCCTTCAATAATCTATTAAACAATAACCAACAAGATAAATTCCATATTTATATCAATATTTGATATTATTAATGTGTGAAAAAGAATATTAATAATATATAAAAATGATAACATGAATTATATACACATTAAATTCAAAAGGTAATATGAAATATTGAATTTGGTTCTATATAAAACCAATAAAACATTATGAACTGTTTATAAATCTATTTTAAGAAAACCAATTCTTAGAACCAATTTATTAAAGAACATATTGGAATTAAGATATACGACGAAAAAATATACTTTTGAAATTATATAGAATAGTATTATTTAATGTTTGAAAATCCCATTAAAAATTTAGGACCATTTTAAACCTAACATGAAATCCACTTTAAGATACTAGTTTAGAAGGAACTCAATTGTGGAAAATAAAAGCACCAATAGTTTTCTAAATAAATCTATTCACATTGAAACATATATATCTTGAACAATTATTCAATTAGTATTATTCATGTAATAGGATATTTGGATAAATAATATCCTTCAAGAAACATTGAAAGAAAAAATCCCATTATTATCAGAACCCTTTATTTTTATTTGACCACTATGGATAATTAGGGAATAAGAACAAGATGAACATAGAAAGATAATAGAGGAAGTGGAGAGTTAATAGATAAATAATTATAATTATGGGGTATATGTAGAATGAAACCTCTTTAAAAATGGAGGAAAATTAATGATCAAGGATGTTAGGAGGTTGATGGATGGAGGGAAACATATAAAGTTTGAATAAAATGGGTGATGCTAAATGAGAAAATACCAAAATAAAGGTCATAAGGGAAATTTTAAAAAACAATCTGGGTAAATCAAATGGTTTAGACACATTTTTCGGGAAATTATGCTCTATACATGAAATATAGTTTATAATAAATGTAATTCTTCTATATAGTTTAGATAAACAAATGGGGAAAATATGACGTAACCATGTAAATTCTAATGGAATTCAACCTCCCCCTTATACGCTTGTGATGCATGGTAATGAATAACTATGAATTGACCATTAATTACAAAATACACATAATATGTTAATGTATAAAATACCAAACTCCCCAAAAAATAAATAATAATAAAATTAATACAATACATACCAACTTTTGGCATCATTGGTTCCATATTAGTCCATACTATACCACTTTTAACCCATATAAATTCATCAATGTTATTGATTAGAAAATAAATGAGGCCATTGATCCCTTATCAACAACTCGTGTTCTTAGGTCTCCTAGATATAATTTCTATAATACCAAATAAAATGAATAAAATGGATTTTTCCCCATAAATTATTATTTTTATAATCAAGGATATGAATATGTATCTCCACTATCATGAAAAATGAATAAAAATATTGATTTTCCCCTTCAATCACGTGTGATTTATTAGGATGAAATTTCATCAGTTGGGATACATGTAATTTATTATGAAATTATATAAAATTGAAAGGTTTTTCCCTTTCATATTTTAATTTAATGATATATTATAATATATAAAATAGACCCACATATCATCTAATAATATTAGTCAATTTACCAATCATTGATATGCTACCCAAGGAAAAACATTATCAAACACCTATTCATCCATTGAAAAATAAAAATAACTATGATAATGAATAGAATATGATTTATAATGACTTTTTTGACCTATAATATTTAATGAATCAGATAAAATGAACTCATCATATCATTAACGAAGCATTGTACTTGCAAAAAGTATTCACCCAAATCATTCCAACAATGAGGGGACTAGAAATGATGACCATAAATATTCTCAACTAGTTCTATGTTTATCAGTTTTTATAATTATTATTTTATGAGAACATAATTAATGATGATTGTATCTCTATTAAAACTATAAATTCAATCATTTATGAATGTGGTATATCCTCAATAATATGAATTTTTTATTTAGTCAATCTATCTTTTTTCAGGTGATATGTATTACTCAACAATAACTAAAAACATATTACTTTAAAGAGATTCATCTGGAATCAAGTGAACAAATAAGGGTCTTAAAAAGATATAATTTTTAATGGCTCTCAAGGATTATTAAATATCTATTGGACATAAAAAAAATTTAATCTCAATCACCATTTCACTATCATTTATCCGAATAAAGTGGTTTTATTTTGTTAAATTCATAATAAATACCCCAATAACATTATTTACTCATGGATATCAATAAAATACAATAAAAATTCTATATAGATATCCTACATTTATATATAGGAATTGGGAGTGGATGTTATAATCCCATTAATTTGTGATGTCTATCCTTTAATTTTTTATAGGTTAGTCAATGAATGAAATACTCATCAATTTATTTCCTCATTCCCATCAACCAATATCATTTTTTGAAATTATAGAACATTTTAGTAGGAATAGGGTGAGTAGCCCGATCATAATGATGAAAATTTCCCATTATGTCTTGAATCATGTTCAAGAGAACTAATAAAAGTTTACTAAATCATATCACACAAATGAGACACCATGAAAAATAATCCAACATATCTCCACCATATAGATTTCCACTATTAAAATGCTAATCTAGACTAGATTTTGGATCCTAATGAATTAGATCATCCAAGGATAGGGTGTCCGATACACTATCCAAAAATATACCATTATCCAATTCCATTAAATCTAAATTCATTTTAGTAAATATAATCATAAAAATATAGTCCTCTTTGGATTCCTTCCCTAAATGAATTAATAATTTCTATGCCAGAACACTGATTAACACATTCCATATACATGGATCATATGCCTAATCAAAGAAAAAGTATGAAGATACTCCAACTAGAATATTTCTCTAGATTATGATCCTCCTAGGTTTAAATATATATTAGAATTTTTTTTATTTTATACACTATAGAATTTTACCCAAAGCAATAGTGATGAAATTGTTTTAATGCATACATCATATATGCAAGTTCTAAGTCATCAATAAGAATGTTATTTTTAATAGTATATAACTGGTGAGAGATATACAAAACTAAAGGTCCATAATTTATAAAAATACTCCAATAAAACCTAGATTATGAAATAGGCTACACAATATATCCCTCAATGGGTTCTGTAAAAAATTGGACAAGAGATTATTTCATCCTTGATTTCAATTGAACAATTGACTTTTGTCACTTTTCATTTCATTTAAATTTCACAACCTTTGAGTTTAAAATCCCTAAAGGGAGATGTTGACTTATAAAATTCTTAAGAAACCATTTTCAATATCTTACTAGTCCTATAAATAATATAATTTTAGAAACATTAGTCTCCCCCAAAAAACTGTGGTTAAATCTTTGTAGGATACACAAAAATACTGTTCTTATATTTTACTTGACAATGGAAATTAATTTAATTAATCTAGAATTAAAATATAGAAAAATTTATTAAAAGTGATTCTACTTCAATATGGTCTAAAAATATCCAATTGATTCTCAAGATCCCCATTCATCATAGAAAATACCAATATTTCATCCAAAAATATAATGAAAATTATTTTAAGGTGCCTATAAAATATACAATTCATTATTTATATTAATAGCATAGAAGAATTCATAATCCCAATGGGAATCACCAGACACTTATAATTATTGTTCCTTTTCCTAAAGGTGGATTTTTGGAAACTCATCTTCCTTCACACTCAAATAATAATATCTCAACCAGAGAATGATATATTAGAAATATATCACTCCCTTGATAAGATCAAAGAGATTATAAATCCGAGGAAAATGATATTTATTCCTAATAGTCACCTACTTTAAATATTCATAATCAATACAAATTAGAATAATTATATCTACCTTCATTACAAAGAGGACTGAGGATACCCATAGTGACACAAATGGATGTGTAAAAGCCATTCGTTAAAACTCATAATGTTTATCTTTTAACTCTTTTATCATGATCATAGACACTCAATATAATAGAAAATAATTTCGAACTGTCCTTAGATATATATTGATGGATAATACAAAATCTATTTCTAGTGGAAACCAAGAGAAATCACTAAAATGTACCATTACATACCTATCAATAACAATAATAATACAATCAATCACTTTATTATAATTAATATGTGAATTCCAAAATACCATGAATAATATAGCCTTCTCTAGTTGATCTTGGATCCTTATCATGATGAAAAATGTGGGTGTTTCTATTAGAATAATAAAAAAAGTCCTTTCAATGACAACCCTCAATTTTTTATTTAGAATTTATCATCCAGTCCATTCCAATAATAAGAACAATGATATATAGGTCAAGAATGATAAAATTCTATAAGATCTCAATATCATAAATAATTACATGACATGAAGGGAATGTTGAACCTCCCTCCAAATTTTTCCCAAAGGATATGTAATCTCTATCATGTAATGAATAATATCATATTATAATCCTAATAAATAAACCACTTTATAAGAGATGACTAAATGTGGGGAACCCATATAAAAAATATATATGAAAATAGGATAATTAATTAATATATTATAACTAACAATTGTCATTCTATATTTCAAGTCCATAGGTACATGTTTTAATATCTATTAATGCCCAAGATTGGGCCCAATTTAAAAATTCCTTCTAAATTATTTTTTACCTTTTTATAACTGTTACCTTACAATTTAAAAGGATTAGATCTCTCTCCATTTGATGAATCATACTATTACATGAATATCTTGGAATAGGAAGATATAAGTTTTTTAACTTTAGAAATATGTTTATAAAAGAAGTATAGAGGGACCAACCGACCACGCTAAACAATATTATATGGATATTCCTAAAAATGTTTCTTAGAGTACAATGACCATATAAATTGGAGTAATATATAAGGTTTAGAGCTTAATGGTTCATAAGAAGTATAATTAGAGGGTCAATGAGCACTCCCACTACCACACATTTAAAATTACTCATTCTTTATTTTTTTTACAAAAAATATATCTCTAACTTCCTCTAATAGAAATTATGACACTATCCACATAGATCCACCCTTTGATATCAAACTCACCATTTATACCTTATTCAAAACATTAACATATGTTGGTAGCTAGAAAAGAACAATCATGGATATAATATCTGCTTCACTGCCAGATCAAATTGAAATAATTTGATAAAATAATTCAAAAAGGAGCTTGAGTGAAAATTGAACCAAATATGTAAAATGAGTGTCATACTTCAATATAGAGTGGATAAATTACTATAAAGTCTTGAACTCCTAGGACTTGGTTTTCTTTAGGGGTTCTTTACAGAATTTTTAGATAAATAATATCTTATTCAACTCAGAAGTGTGACCATCATGTATATTTTATTCCACAAGAAACTAATATATATTATGAATAGGTACTTCTATCATACATGTGAAATTTTTCACATTATAAGTCACAATTATCTGAAGAAAACCATAAATATACTTTATTTTCATCATTTATTCTTAATAATGTGTACCGATCAATGGTACAACCATAGTGAATGTATGTTATGGACTTTTTCTTGGTTTTATATTGATGATAAAAAGGGAGAGATTATTTTATATTTTACAGAAAAGGTCTGGACATTGAATCATTCAATGTAACATTGGTGTAACATGGTTTTTTCAATGGATTTAGCAATACAAAGTTGCTTTATATATAGGATTAGTAATCAACAGGTTCAAATGGTGGGTCATAAAAGAATTATAAAAAGTGGTGTTATAGGATAACTGGTTGTCACCCACAATTTAGGTGGTGTATAGCCAGTTTTACATGGGTATTATAATGTGGAAAATAAAATAAAAACAAATATAAGTTTTAATTACTGGTTGTGTTTTGTAATCATCGTATATTTTAAAAGTAATGAAAATAAAATAAATTTTCTCCCACGGATGTAGGACATAGTTTTATGAACCAAATAAAATCAATTTCATCTTTTATTTTTTTACTTTGTTTTTAATTTAATGAATGTATGTGTGAGATTCATTAGAAGTCTGTTTTAGAAATATGACTTGGTATGGTTATTATAGAGTTTTATTATTTGTGTATTCTAAAGAAAAATTAGGGGAGGATAGTTATGTGCATAAGAAGTTCAAATGAGGTTCCTTTATCTAATTAGGAAGCATTATAAATCATTGGGAAGGTAGATGTTAAGGTCTTGATGTTGAACTAAATTTTCCTTGATCTCATGATAGTTCAAAACATACCAGGATTATGGAATAATTTATTTTTCATAAAAGAAATGGGTGAGGTTAGTTTTAGAACATGCTTCTCCAAATAAGTTTGGAAAATAAATTATGGCTATATGGTTATAGATAGTGTGATAAAATATAGAACCCTATATTGGATAGAATGATTTTATGGTGAAATAACTTATGGAACCATAACATTTTAGAGCTCAGAGTTATGTCATTCTCATATTGAGCACCTCAGTGAGAAGAAGAAGATATTTATAGCAGTGAAATGAAAGTTTAATCTAGATCATATTGACTTTAAAATTTATGATATTTTTATGTATGGGAAATAAAATATTATTTCATTCAATCTCATTGGAAGGACACTGAAAAGATGGAATCTGAAGCATGTTTATACAAATGTACGAGGACTTTCAACTATCTGATCTCACTGTAGGGGATAATAATTATAATATTCATTAATGTATTCATGAGGAAATTATGAGATTAATTTGTAAAAAAATGAAATATTTTAATTTTTTATTCAATGGAAGGTGATGGTGTTGAATGAGACAAGAAGTAAAATAAAATGCCTAAATACTAAAAATGGTGATGAGAATAGTGTAAGGAATATCCAAAAGTTTTTCAAGATCATAGGGACAAGGATTTAGAATGCATTACTTGGAACGCTAAATAAAAATTGTGTAGATGAAATAATTAATTGTACATTGATTTATAATGTGAAAAGCATGAGGTTATACATCAGAATTTCCATTAAAGTTTTTGTAGAAGTGATCAAATTTGAGACATAAATAGTTAATATAAGTCCATCAACACCAATGAGGTATAAAATTATAGAAGGGACATGGTCTAGTAAGGTATAGGAACATATCCACCAGATGGTTTTTATGACTGTTTTATATATCCATGTTGAGGATAAGGATTAATATGGACATGATGAAAAATACAAGACATTCTTCATTGTTGCATATAGAGATGAAATATTTGGATTTAGACTTTGGGATGATTAAATGTGATAAGTCATAACATCTATATTTTTATCTCTAATAAGAGGAAATTGTAAAAAGTCAAAAACATGGTAAATAGAGAAGTTAAATGAAACAATTCAATTGATAAATTCAATTTTATCCAAATGACAATTTTGGATGGGAATAAGTTCTTGAAAATTTAAATGGTAATATGTACAATCTAAAAGATATTCCAGTGAAAGATATAACATATATCTCTAGATCTATGGAGGATAATGTTAGTGTATCAAAAGTTAAGAATTAGAAATTAAATCCTACATATGTTATAGTTTATGAGAGAGTTGAGTCATAGAAAATAATGAGGAGATCATCAAAATTATGGAACCTAGTTAAAAGGCATGGAACTGACTTGAGATTCGCACTTTTAATGGTTGGAGGAGAATGTGAGTGACAATAATTTATGACAGTCGGGGTTCTCCATGAAGTATGAGATGTAATCACTATATATGAGTAAAACCAAGGAGGTAATGAACTTACCATATATAATAAAGGCACATGAGAATAAGTGGGTCTTCCAACTAAAGGAAGAAGGTGATAGAAAGGAATTATACAAGGTAGGCTGGTGACAAAGGGGTTTTAAATGAAATAATGGATTGATTTCCCTAAAATATGTTTACTAATAGTTAATAATAATTCAATAAAATAATTTCTTAGCATGGTTATGTAAGTTCATTTTCATTTGAAGAAAATGTTTATAAAAAAATATTTTCTCTATATAGATTTAGAAGAGAAATTTTACCTGAAGAAACCAAAGGGTTTCATGGATATGTAGAATGGGGGTTTTGTGTACAAATTTAATATGAGTATTAATGTTTTGAAACATTCAAAAAGATAATGGAACCATAAATTTCTAAATTTTATTGCTGATAAGGGTTTTTATGGCACATCATTTTACACTATTTCTACTAGGAGGAATTTGATGATAACATGTTCATTATGTATCTCTTGTATAAGGATGATATTAATTTATTTGGTTAATAAATTAAAATGATTAAATAGAAAAAGAAATATCTATACCAAATATTTGAGAAGAAATATCTCTTAAGGGAAAATAAAATATTTTGGATGAGTGTTGATTTTGGAAGGAAGAAATGAAAGTTTGGTATTATCTCAATGGTACTATGTCTAGAAGATTGTTAGGGGATTTTGTATTTATATATGTAAACTAGTCTTAGATCCCATGAAAAAAAAATTATTATATCAATGGAGAGAGTGTTGATAACAAAATATATGGGGAAGTACATCATGAAGGTTTTGTTTTCATTACAAGTAAGAATTTTAATATATCCCTTGTCATGAAATCACATATAAACTACATATAATGTGGGAGTTGTTATTCATACCCAATCCGTGGAAGGAGAACGAGGAATTTATGAAGTGAATCATACTCTATCTCAAAGGAATAGAAGGAAAAACCTTATATTTCAAGGTAGATGATCTTTTAAAGGGGTGTAAAAAATGAATAATTTGTGGTAGATTTAGATACTTTAAGAGTAAAGCTAGATTTGTGTTGTCCCATAGAGGAATTTCAATAAGATATATATCATATATATAAAAATTAATAGATTTATCCCCAATAAAATCATAATGTGGAAAAATAATAGAAATAGGGAAGTAATTTGTATGGTTGATGTTTCAGTTGGAAGGGCTCAAAATAATCCAGGAGAATGTAATTATCTAAATTTAAAGTTAGAGTTCAATAAACTCAGTGAAAGAATTTAATGATTAATTCATTGAATAAACACATCAACCAGAAATATGACTTCAGTCAATGTTTTTAGAGGAGGAGAATATTGAGCTATGTAAGATATCCAAGAAGAAAAATCCAACAAACATGTTCAATAAGGGGTAAATGCTATAAAATTTGAGGAATCATTGTTCCAAAGTAATACCTGGGTGAATGGGAGGAGGGAGGGGAAACTTTTGTTAAAGTGTAATTTATTAATAAATTGATGGAGTGTTTACAAGGTTTTTAAAGTAGAATTTTATTGGGATATTATTTGGATTAAGAATCATAATTTATTTTATGTTCCAATAAAAATATATGAAGAAATGATAGAAGATGGATCAACATTTGTGTTTATGAAGAAATTGTGATTTCTTGTGAAGGAATATTAATCAAACATGAGATCATCCAAAGGAATCATATATTAGACAATATACTCTACCTAGTTAATATATGTTTTGGAATTAAAGTGAAAATTATTACGATGAAATAATGAATGAAATTGGTTATGATTTATTGTAAAAGGATAGAGTTTCAAATCATTTAGAGTAACATGGGGTGATTTGGTTTGTTTTTCAGCTTCAACAACTGATTTTAATGGTGGGATTTTATGGAATTAAAAATTGTTGTGTTTCTAAATGAATGGATATGACACACTATTTAAGTTGATATGACCATTTCTATTTGGGTTCCTTGACATGGAAAATAAAAATAAAAACTAATATCCCTTTTATTTACAAAATTTGTTTTTTATTCTTGTATTTTCGATAGTAATGAAAATAAAAATACCATTCTCCCATTTCTGAGAGGATTAATTTTCCGAACCATGTAAAATATATGTGTTATTTTGTTATTTTTCTTAATTTACACATGAAATTGTGTTTTTTTAGTTTTTTGGGAATGTTTGTAAGAAATAAAACATAGCGTGGTGAGTGGGGAACATCATTCTTCCTATATTATGGTGCACCAAGAGTAGGGTAGGATCCTATCAAATTCATGGTTCTACCATTTTATTTTTTGGTTTCATTATATCCAATCATTGGACATTGAGTGGGATTTATAATAGAACAAACCATGAAAATTTCACTAGATATTGTACAAAACCAAATTTATGGTCTTTGCATGGTTTTTCAAACCATGCATAATAACTCGGCCCCATTTAAACTTATATTTTTCCATACCAAAGCATAGAGGATATAAAAAATACAAATAAAATCTCTATTTAGTCTATAATAAATGTAAATTGAATCAAAATATCTCATTAAAAATTAGAAATACATATTAATTCCACCATAAAAATACTAATAACTGAAGGAAACATAAGGTTCAACATTAGAAAGTGTAAATTATATACCCCCTCATACCTACTTATTCTTTTCAAATGATATTATCTTTTTTTAACTTTATTACCCATATAATAAAAGGAATTTAATACCATTTTTATATTGTACCAACCCAAGTCAAGCTTCCAAATCACCTGATCAAGTTCTTCTTATGGAAAAAGTGAATTCTCAATAACCATGGACTAGAGACAAGTGTTTAGGTAATCAAACACATACTCTTGAAAATAAAACAAGAATGGAATATAATAAATAAACACCACATATAATGCAAACATGGCTCCATAAATAAAATATATAGAGTAATACATAAAATAATAGATAAAAGAGAGATCTAAACGAATGGTTAAAATGGTTAATACTTGTACATCCAATGATGAATAACAGTACAAACATACCATATGATCCATCTCCTAATGACTTATGGTCACCACCTGATTATTAAGACACTGAGAGATGAAGAATACATATATGGAACTCTAACAAAGTAAAGAGATTCATTTCATTGATCCATATGATACAAAACAAAGCCTACATAAACAAAAACATGTGTATGTTGTGTTTGCGAGAATTTCATGTAAGATTCCACCAAAAATACAAGTATCTTTTTATAAGATATATATATAAAATTCTAGTTAAAATTTATATTATAAAAATAATTAATTATATTTTTTTGGTAAAAAGTAAACCCAAAATGTCACATTTCATTTTTTAAAACCATATAATATTAATAATTTTCTTAACATAGAGAATACATAAATAACCACAATATTTAAATATCTCAAGGAATAGTGGAAGTCAGTGTCAATGAAAATTCAAAAACTAATGTAACATTCACATGGTCTAATAAGAACATATTTATTAGAGACAAACTGAAACCTCTCTTGTGGATCAATTACTGGTCTATAATGAGACCCTAAAATATTAAAACCCTAAATTAACCTCGTAGAAATTCTGAGAGATAACCAATTAGGTGAGAAAAGTTTTAATTAGGGACCCCTAGCTAGAGCTATATCTGGACTAAAGTATAAATTATCCCAGATATCTAATCTAATATTTATGGATTTGATGTGAAAATTTATATTTTAACCAATGATTTCATGAAATTATATCCTGAAAGTCCTCAAGACATAAAAAAATACAGTCTATATAACACAATCTCAATAATCACATAAGTAATAACAATCATGAAAAATTTTAAATTTATAAGAAAATATAATAATCAGAATGTTTGAATTAGGATATTAGTGATCAATGAAAATGATGACATGAAAAATATAGACATCCATGTCAGAATGTATTAAGAAATCATAAATTCACATCCATATAAAATCATGAATCCATAAATAAAATTTTACAAATTCATCAGTACCAAAATAGTAATTCAAAAAAAATTATCAAACAACTTTAAGGAATTAGGAATTATGAATAAATTATATCCATTGAAAACCTTATAGAGGATTTTATTTCAAGTTTTATATACACATAATTACTTGATATAATTAAAAACCTATCATGAAAACCACATAAAAGTATCAATTTACCATGAAATTAGACAATGAAGATTGAAGAATCAATAGTTTTCCAAATAAAAGGATTCACATTAAAACACATACCTATTAGCCAATGATTTGATCCATATTATTCAAAAAAAAAAATATTGAAAAAAATAGATCTGTCATTAACACTAAAAATTTTCAACCACTCAATTTGCACCACCTTAGTCTTAGATCTATCCCCCCTAAGTCTAATTGTGTAATGAGAACAATAATAACTTAAAAACGAAGAGACATTTATAGAATAGGGGAAAACTAAATTATTAAAAAGTGATGTTATTATAAAATTTAAACCACTTGAATAAATATAAGAATAAAATGTATAAAGAAGGAGAGTTGGTAAAATGATGGAGCATGTCTTTGAGATTTCAAATGAAATGGGGAATTCCCAATGAAAAAATAACCAAATATGGGTAAAATAGAAAATTAGAAAATTTCTTTCTTAGTAGATTGCATGATTAGGGAAACCATGTTCCAACTATTAAATAAATCCTAGAATGGAATTGACCCCTTACACAATTGGATACATGTTTAGAGACATAATTCTATAACCATGAAAATGAATCTTGAATCTCACCTCTGTCTTTCGTGGAAGTGATGTACAAATGATAAACTATTTATACAAATCATGCATTCCAGAGAGTCACCCAATTTTTCTAGGTTTAAAATGACCTACTTTAAAAACATTAATTATATGAAAATTAATATAACAAATATAATACAATGAAATCACTGGTATCACATGGATATTTGACGAGATTGCACATGTTGATATTCTATGAGGGTGTCATGCCACCCTTCCCAAAATATATCTTTAACAGTTTTTAAAATTGTATATTATTATATTGAAAAAAAATTGAGTTTTAAAAAGTATCACTAATCAAACTATTCAGTATATGTTTTAATATATATGTGAACTTTTTAAGTAATAAATGAATTACTATTAATTAAAAGTGTCTATACCTTTTATTTATAGAATTATTTGGTACATCCCCTTTTTCGACAACTCATTTTCATTATTACATTCAAAATCATTTACGAAAACAAAAATGGTTAGTGTGAATAATAAATAATAATATCCAATAGAATCAGAGTAAGTGATCATATAAATATTATAAATAATCACATAATGTCCTAATATATTAAACCATTATTTCAACCTAGATTGTTTTATGTTTTACCCCCTTCTTCCTCCAGAACTAATCCAAAATATTTATGAAACCAAACTTTGATAAAAAATAATATGACCTATATATAGCATCCATATATTTTATATTAATTTATATAATTATAAATCTCACATCATAATTAGAATTAATTCCCATAAACTAATGTTTTAATATATATAGAATATATATATATCATATTACTTCATACAATTCACTTTCTTCAATAACATTATTTTTAGATGATTCCCTTATAGTTATGGTAGTAATAATATTTTCTTTTATAACAAGGAGATATGTGAAACATAATAAAAGAGTGACCTTGGAATCATATTAAGGGGTAAAAAATATGATATATCAATTAAAGAAATATAGGTGCTTATAAATAATATCATTAATGAGTGAGAATAAAATAAAAAGATAGGTAGTAAAACATAATCATTATACTAGTAAATAAAATAATTATATCATACCCATTATAAATAATAAAAACATAAACATGAATTATAACATATTTCTCTTTAATAAAATAAGAATTTTCAACATGAATAATAATAGGATATCATAAAAATATGTCAAGGATAACCACCAAGAATATTATATCATAATGGAAAAGTATGACCACTCATGTACCATAACATAGAGTGATTGGTTTAATACCCATGTCTCATAACATAATAAAAACTCATCTGACCCAGATCTACTTCCCAAGACAACTTTTCATAAGGTCTAAAGTACATTCTTAGTCTCTATGGACTAACTATATCTTTTACAAAATTCTAAATTTCTCTTTTTGAATTATTTATTATTATTATAAAAAAACAAATGATGAATTCTAATAAGAAATATGACATGATCATTCCCTAATTTAGATATATCATGCATATGAAATATTTTGTTTGGAAATAATATCATAGAAAAAATATTTTAATAACCACAATAAATAAGGCTAAAAAATAATTTATAACACTTTAAACATGAAAAATAATCAATTTATATATATATAAAATTTAAAAAGGGAAGATCATATATAATGGTTCCCAAAAATAAATTATCCAAAATAATCTAAAACAATTCCCATATCTAGGTGATTATAAATAATAATTCACTTATAACCTCTATAAAACCTGATCATGGTATAACGATCATAGTTTATAATAAAATAAAACAATTTTTTGAATACATTAGTTAAAATAAATGCTACATAGATAGAAAATGTGTATGGGGGTGTGTAAAATATTCCTAGTGGGAAATAACTATTTCACTATAGAAATACTTTAAAAAACCATGAAAATAATATTTGAAATACATATAATAAAATAAATTATTTATTTTACCAAAATAAGTTAAAACGTATACTCTACTAATCAATTCTTTTAATAAATATGGATCAATATCATATGTTTCAATAAATATTTATTAAAAAAAGTATACAATATAAACGAAAAAATATAATATATCAATTATAATTGTATATCAATGAAAAAGATATCTCATTTGATAGTTTAAAAAAATTAATTATAAACAATATTAAAAAAGTATTAAAAATATAATCACATTTGAATAAATTTTAAGGACATTGATGACCATGAATGATTAAAGTATCAAAAAATAACTATGCAAGGATTAAACTGTGCTATAAACATGGGTATCTTCCAAGTATCATGCATCAAGGCTACTGACCTAGGTCCTAAGGATAAAATCATGAACTTTGGTTGGGTATAACTTTCTACCAGAATGTGATGTAATAAAAATTTCACATTGACAAAAATTTCACAATTTAGAACCATGGCCTAGAATTCCCAAATAGAACTCTAGCGGTGGTTACTACAAGACCTCAGTAATGTTTCCTAATATGTAAGAGCCTTCAAACTCACAATAAGGTTATAACATAGTTGTGGGGAGACTATTCCTTCTAATATAAAATCTGAATTTCATGCCCAAATCTACCAAAAATATGGAATGTCCGAAGAGTATGATGACCATCCAAAATATCCCTCAAGTCATAAAATAAGGATCAGATATGGCCTTGGTAGTGTTGAATAGAAATTATTTTTTTAATTTTTTTAATAAAAGTGGTGACATGAATTGGTCACCCAATTCATTCCCCACTGGAATTTATTAAGAAGAAAACGTGGCAATACAAACACGAGGTTTAGTGAATTTACACTCGCAAGGATTGAGAGAATTATGAACCAAAAAAACCAAGGAAAAGCTAGAAAAATTTTGAGAAGACAAAAAAATTGAATTAAACTGTTATCAGCTATTCCATAACCATCAAAAGGCCTATACTATCTATTGTTACTCCACCAATCTAGGTCTGTAGGGAAGCCAATGTCTGCACAAATTTCTTCTCTATTATCTTGCACATTATCTTTCACACTGCTATATAGTTTTTATTGTAAAATTATAGGCTAAAACGCTACCTGAGAAAGTACTTAATAAACAGGAACCACCATTTAGAAATTAAAACAAGTAAAAGGTTGGATAAATAAGTTGTTGAGAATGTGGAACATCATTGCAACATCACCTTCACATGATGCAATACAGGGTTCCACCTTAGAGAAAACCATGTGTAAAAAAGTACTCCAAAAAAAATATGCCAACAAGTTTCCTCAAATCCAATATTCATATAGAACACACAAACATAGTGATACATCAAGATCATCCCAGTGTCATAGGTCCCACACTGCCCAACGATAGTCATACACTGCCATAATTAATAAGTGAAATTGAAAATGGAAGTCATACCAATGGAAAATTCCATCCAGTAAGCCTATACAGGAGCTAGTCGACCATGCCAAGCCATCCCATTCATCAAAACTAAAACCTAAAGAAGACATACATGCACATCCATAATGCAATGAAATTTAGAATCAGAAAAAATAAGGTATTACAGTGGAGAAAGTAGTATAGGATAGCGAAAAAAAATTCTATCATAAAACAAAATAGGGAAACAACTCCAAGATAGCATCAAGACTTCAAAGACGATCACTGAACAGAAATTGTATATTGTATGCTGAAGCATAATAGAATATAAAACTACATGATCTTCAAACCAACTCACATAATAATTATTTTAAATACTTATCATATACAATATGAAAGTCCCATTACATGGGTCTATCTATAAGTGAAACTTTTTCCCTGAGATAAAATAAGAAGGCATACCTACATAAATATAATCCCATGCCACATCCATAGGTAAGATATGAGTCAAAATACCCATTATGAATCCCCAATTCCTAAATAATATTGAGTTTTATGATGGTCAAGTGGATGTTTATGAAATACATATATAGAGTGAAATTATGCCCATGAAAAAAACTGACCATGAAACATAACACATAATGCACACACAAGAACATGTACCAAGAAATTGTGTGAAAACCAGGACACCATGAAACCAAAATATAATGATTAACCAATTTCAGAAGAAACAATTAATCATGTATCATATACTAACCCATAATCAATGATCACATGTGAGGTGTTTAACCTAGTTCTAAACTCATACCCGATGTCACAAGGTAGGGTTATATGCCACATTTGATTTCATAACCGGGGTACAAACATCCCTTCTTACTCTAAGGAGTCTACATCACAAGATGACAACTAACTTCTCACTCAAGGTTGGAAAATCCATCCATAACCCAAAGCATGTCACCACCCCAACCCCATCATAGTCATGGTGATCCCACATCTGATCTAATACCCTGATATTGTCATCTGAGTCATTAGTAACCCAACATCCATCTATCAACCCATGTTTCTCACTTGAGGCGTGGTCAACCAATCCATCTCACAAATGGAATGTCCCCTTCTACAGCCACTACCCTATCAGTAAGGTTACCACCATTCATTATATAGATAAGGATCTTATTTATCTCATAGAGACCCTTCCAATTACATCTCAGTTACAGTGATGCTAGGCCCTAATATTCCCGCACACACTACCATCAATAACTTATGAAATACATCCAGTTAGTATAAGTATGTAATAAAAAATTGGGAATGAAACATGTCTCACAACTCACTAACTTCTCACCAGGTTACTAGTCCATATAGATCTTTTATCACATCTCAATCACAACATAATACCCATCTTAACCATCTAAGTGTTCTAGTAAATCCACTTAGTCCATCCAACCAATTTTATTCTCAAAAGAAAATTACTCAATGGTCTACATACACAATATATATAATTATGAAACACTTAATCTACAATAAATCTCAAAAATTATACAGAACATATTCACTAGATTTGTAAAATAGGGTATTTCCCTCACACGGTAAAACATAACAAAATAATCTCAATGAATCCATTCCATATTCTATTAATATATAATTCATAACCCCCTTTGAAACCATTTATAAAGGTAACTATGTGTCATCATAATCATTCTTGTTCCTTGAGAAAATTTATATGAAAACATTCCGTAGAAATCCCATTTCCGATTTTTAAATTATTCTTCAATGACCATTATTTGAATAATCAATTCTTCCATAAATTATGATTCAATTAAATCCACATTTTAAAAATAATCTTTTAAAACAGAATTCTATTTTTATACTAAAAACACACATGCCACTTTGAAATCTATAAGAAGGGATGCTAACACTCATTAAACCTAGGAACCACCATCAAGACATTTAGAAAGTTATACGTTTCATGTTGAACATTATGATGACATGTGGTTATACAATCCATATGAGAAACTCACAAAAATAATGAAATATATAAGGTAATAATAATAATTCTGTAATGTTAATATAAAATAAATAATTAACCAAGAGACTCAAATAAATCCAAACCCCCACCACAAAAAAAAATCCCTATATCATCCCAACCCCATTCCATCCTCCACAGATCTCATGATCACTTATATCACTGAAAAAAATCAACAAAACTATTTAATTAAGAATTTAAAACCAAAAAAATCAAATTGGTATGATCGACACTAAACTCACCGAGAAATGGGCTATGTTCAACACCCTATACACCCTTAACCCTAATACATTAAGAAACCACAAATTATTTCCCCAAATAAATGATCAATTTTACATGAATTCATCAAAAACCAAAAATAAATCCATTTAAACTCATACTTTATGATAAATGATGATATGATGATATGATTTACCCCTCTATGTACATCCACTATAGTCCCCACACAGAATACCCATCCAGTGCGATGATTTCACCATGATCTGGTGATATTATCTACCATAAAATCCAATCGGATAAACCAAAATAAAAGGAAAATGGGGAATAAGAACAATGAGGAGAATAGAGTATATCTGACCTCTAATCCGTGTTATGAAACTCCCTCGTACATAATAGATTTATAGGAAACCATGGAGGAGAGGGATTGGATCCAAGGAGGGATCCTCCCTCTCATTTGAACACCTGGAGGAGCAGAATCTAAGGGGGATCCAAATAGGGACCCTAAAAAAAACTAGAAGTCGGTATATAAAAAACATTATATCGAACACTAGATCATAGTGTAAACAAGGGTACTCACCATGAACCCTTTTCCAACTAGGGGTACAACCAATCTTCCTGATACGTTCCTAGTGTGACCCTCATTTCCATATAACAAATGGTATGTAGCTATAATTTTCAATATCTTGACCACTCCGAACCTATCCTAACATAATATCGAACATCCAAGGTTCTCATAACGCCATAAGAGATATATAAAACTCATTTGGAGGACCTAAAAACTCCAAGAACCCCATTTTCTATCTCAGTTTTAAAAATTAACCCATAACCACTTCAACAATTCAAATTCACTTAGTAATTCAACAACAAAAATGATGTTGTTCATTAAAAACTCCAAAACCTAAGGATTCTTGTTCATGATAATCATTCAAAAACCTCTATCAACTAACCAAGTTATAACTCATTCAATAATTTAGGACTAAATCTTCATGTTCCATCTCCAAATTCCACACACATTTCCACAGTGAAACTACAAACACAATTCCCAAATATAGTAGTTTTCTTCCAAAATGACTAGTTTAATCCTCATACCTCACAACTGCTTCTAATAGAATCTCCCGATGTGGTTCGTAACTCTAAATCAAATTATACACTAAAAAACCTTTCAAACCACATATAAAAAACATTTATAAAAAATGATCGACCTCACCTATTAATGCATCATCAAATCCCTACACTACCCAACCACAATTCCATAACACCCAAAAGAATTTTTAAACCATTTGAACACCAACAAAAAAAATCCAAAACTGACCCTATATAATTCCACAGTTGGTTACTTGACTAACTTCCCCCCATCATCACACACCATCATGATCATCATAAAACCTCCCATCTGAATCACCTTTGGACCCCCCAAATCCAACCTAAGCCTAATGAAAACCCATTGACTCTCTCCAACATTAAACTTAAATTATAAACTGAGTATTCTCCAAGGAAAATGATCAATTGGGTCAACATATACAATATAATTCTAATTCCACCTCGATCTTCCACTAACTAGATTCATAGCACCCCAACCCTTCCGATCATAGGGTTATTCATCTACAATCAATATGATGCTCCCAAAAATTGGGGTATCCTTGTTATTAACTCACTTAGCCAAACATATAATCTCCCATGTCCACGTTTTATCAATTACTACGTGTAATGATTGTATGTGACTACCCGTTCACACTTGAGTTCCAAATAAAAACACTGACCAACAAGCAATAAGTTGGTTCTCAACCACACACGTCAATTCCAAAACACAAATAAATTTAAAACAAACTAATCCCAAGACTTATGGTTTCCCCTATTATAATAATCCTATACCAATGAATTATTATACACAATGGATCTCCGCCACATAAGAATCACCAACAAAAAACACAACTGAAGTGGTCTGAATTGAAAATACATCAAAGAAAAAATGGATGACACATTAGGTGTCCAATCCGCGAACCCCAAAAACATATTTTTTTACTAGATACCAATGGTAAACATCCATCCAACGATCATTCCATAAGAATCTCTTCTGAACCAACTATAACATACCCACTAAACACAAATGCCCATACCCAAGGTAATCAACATCCGTTAGAGAAAATCAATCAAACTAGATCTATTGAAGTATAATTTTTTTTCATCACCTAAATAAATAGGTCTATAATTTTTAACCACACATGGAAGATCCAAAAAAACATGACTCGTTATCCTAGCACACAATTCCAGAAATTAGACCACATTGAGACAACTCAAAAAATCAAAGAATATATATTTACACTGAAACTAGTATTTTATTTTCAAAACAAATTCAAATCACATTACATATTCTAAAACTATATTATGATTTAAAAACAGCACTTGACATCCAAGGGTTTTCATTAAAAACTGAAATCAAACAAAATACATGGCATAACCAATTACTTTCTTAAAAACCAATTTCATTTTGAAGACCATTTAAAATAAAATCTTAAATACTATTTTGAAATCCAATTTTAAAACATATATCCTTAAATTTTATTAAAAACTAAAAATCCTTAGATATTTAAAGATCCCCATATTCAAAATCAATTTCAAATAAAACTAGCCGTTAAAACCATTTTACACACACCACATGCCACCACAGAAGTTTTCGATTCAATACTAGGTATTCCCAAAAACCAATCATCCCAAAAAAAATTCCCTAAGGAATCTAGGAAAACAAATCACAATTAAACAAGAAACATGTATATATATTAACCTAATAACTACTTATAATATATTCACTAAAAAATCATTCATATTATAATTTTATTCAATTAATAATGTATTCTGATGTGTCGCTATGTCAAACAACACTTCTCATTAGTGCGTTTATTATGCCTCAAGCATGAAACTATCATGATGAATGAATCACTCACTAGATCCTAAATGATCTGTATAAATCATTCCAAGTATCATCAATCCCACATAGGGATTCTTAGTCCAATCTAACTCCAAAATCATCTTAGAGTTCCACGATTCAAAACTAGGCATCCTCTCGAGACTAGGGTGTTTCAACAGAAGATATGCTATCTTAGAATTTTCTCGATCTTCCCCTTGAGTATCAAAAACCAGAATCCACCTCTATGTACACTCTCCCATCCTAGTACGTTATTTGATACCACTTCGTGACACCCTATCCTAGACATCCTATAATTATCCAATTTGGGGGTTACTACCTGACCATATTCACACCTCACTATATTCCAGAGGATTCTAAATAGTAGTGAGGGCCTAACATAGTCAATGGGGAGATTATTCCTTCTAAAATAAATCCCAAGGGTCAGGTTTGAATCTACGGAAATTTTTTCACAACCCATATATATATATATATATGAAACCCCTTAAATACCTATAAATATACAACATGGAACAGACAGTCCCTCCATAGTCCAGAATAGAATGTAGTAAACTATTTATATGAAAAATAAATACAAAACATACCAGTATCAATAAATATGGAAATAAAGAAGAAAAAATAGAATTATATCTAGTGCACATTGAACCATAACTTAATGAAAAATAAATGGATTTCTGCCTAACTTAAATAATTATCCTACCAAATCCTTAGACTCTATGACCTTCCAAATGTATGCCATGAGTCTATTTTAAGTGATATCCATGTTCTAATGGAAAACATGAAGGTTGAGCCATATAAATAGAAATACATGTTGTGTACACAAGTAGGGTGTGAGTCCAATGACCGGGTGGGAGTCTCCAACACATAAAAATATTGAGTTCTATTGTGATAATGTTGATGTGAATGGAATACATATATAGGGTGAAGTTGTGCCTGACCAAAACACACCCAAAAAAATATAAGACACAATGCATATTAAAGTACACTCATGATATTATTTTTCTCTGACTAGTAAACAAAATACCATGACCATACTAACTTCAAACAATTCCAGATATAAGAAATCAACATGAATCACAACCCATGCGATATAATAAGATACATGGATGGGTGTATAACCTTGTTTTTAAACCATTCCAAAAGACACAAGGTAGGGTTCCATGCCACATATAAACTCATACCGAGAATTTGACTATTACTTATAACTCAAGAGAGTTTGTATCACCAACTAAACACTAACTTATCACTCAAGGTATAGAAATCCATTCATAACCAACAACATGTAACTTTTTAGACCCCATCCAACTCATGGTCATCCCATAAACAATATCACACCCTCGTCTAGTCATCTCACTTATGACTAAACCAACATACATCAACCAACACATGTCTTATCACTTAAGGCATGATAGAATATTCCATATAACTCATGGAAAGGCTCATTCTATATCCACAACCCTACCACTCATGGTATCAATTGAAATCATGCACATTGGGATCCCATATATCTCATGGAGATCCCATCAATTCCATATCACTCATGGAGAGGCCATGTCTTAGGATCCTCTCCCACACCCACATAATTCGCCTATCAATATCATATAGTAATCACCTATTGAAAATAAAAAACAAGGCACACAACCCATCTCATCTCTTACCCGTTCATCACTGGGACACTAGTCCATTAGGACCTAGTCCCACATCTCAAACAAAACACATTACACATATCAAACCACTATGGGTTATATTGCATCCACTTAGACAAACCCAATACTTTGATACCCAATAAAAAATTTCCCATAGTGCTCCATACACAACAAACATCCATAGAGAAATAAAAAATACAATCACAATAATCATTCAATATTTATAAAATAGTACATTTCCCACATGATGTCAAACTTACTAAAATATGTTCAATAAATCACTTTTTAATTCCATTAGAAAATAAGAAAAAATCCACCTTTTAAACCATTAATAAAATGAACAATGTGTTTTCTTTGTCATGTTAAGACCTTGGACAAAATTCAGTAAAAAATTTCATATAAAACTAATTTATCATTTTGAAATACCATTTGAGACCCCATTTCACAAATCAACTATTTTACCTTAAATTAAACATAAATAAAATATTATTAAAAAAATAAAATTAAAAAAATGAAGTATAATATTATTTAAAAATCTATCATGCCACCAAGAAGTCCATAATGAGGGAAAATGGAAATTGTTCGACTAGGGGACTCCATCAAACCATTTAATAAACTATGGAGTCCATATGGACAGCTAGGCCAACCCAAGCCCATCCTAACTTCATAGGAAACTAAAAAAATCATAAAACATGTATGAAAATAGTACAAATGAAAAAAGGAAAAAAATACCCAATTAAATAAGAGACTCAAAAAAATCCAAGACCCCTACATTATTGTAAAATCACAAATCATTTTAATCCCATGACAAAATCTACTAATCCTCAAGCACCAATATTGTCCATAAAAATATTATAAATATTTTAATAAGAATTTAAAATCAAAAAACCATGTCAACATAATCGATGATGATGTCACTTGGATTGTAATAAAGATGAAATGATGATTAATGGGGAGTTGTATAATCCCGAAATTCCCCCAACCCTAAAATATTATTGAAACCCAAATAATATCTCCAAATTGATGTAAAATTTTTCTAAAATTATCCAAAATCTCTAAATAAATCCATGGAATGAGATACATTAAAAAATAATGATGAACATTTGCGTGATATCCTTATACTTATACATCCTCTAAGGGTTACACATAAAATACACATCAAGCGCACTGATTTATCCCTGATTTAACAAATTTGACCTTCCAAAAACCCTACTAGAAAAACCAAGATCAAAGAAAGAAAGGAACATGAAACAAGGAAGAGAGGTGAAGAGATTCTACCTCAAATTGCTGTACTAAAACACCATGAAACATCTTAGATCAAAGGTAAACATAAGAGGAGTGGAAGAAGAGATAAAGAGGGACCCTCACTCTCATTCAAATGCCTCAGATGAGTGGAACTTTTGGGTGATTCTAATAGTTACCCTACCCAAAATTATAAGACAAACCCTGTAAAAAGGGTCTTCCCAACACCATTTAATATTGTAAATAAGGGTTCATGCTATAATACCTTATCGAGGTAGCAGTACAACCACTCTTCCCATAACATACATAGTCTGGATCTCATGGTCATGCCTTGATTGACTTATAGCTTCTATTTTCACTATCCCAACCGCTATGATCATATCTAATCATAATCTCAAACACCTAAGGCATACAATAGTCCTAAAATAATGTCCAAAATCAATTTGAAGGATAATAAAATGTTCATAATACGATTCTAAGTTTCATTTATAAAATAGAACCCATCACCAAATAATACATTCAAATTCCATAAAGATTTCACAACCTATAACAACTAGGGACATTAAAAACTAATTGAAATTACCTTGTACAAAAACAATAATAAATGTGTAATAATCCACTAAGGGAAAAATTTTACAGGAAAATAATTAGTCAGTGTATCCCTCACCTGTAAAATTCATTTATAGCTACCCTGTCCTTCCAAAGATGTTTTATAGAATTAGGTGAGGAAACAAATAGATATAACATTAGAAAAATTACATTAACTTACATCTCACCCATGGATACAATTCTATGAAACAACCCATTTCACATTGATATCCAACATTCATCCATAATATAAATACACATTTAAATCAAATACATTATGGGGAATAACTTCAATAGTGAAGAAAAAAACATAGAAACTCCTATTATTCGATGCCAAACCTTTTTTTATAATTGAAAATAAATTGGAAACAATATATAAAACTTTTATAATCTATATGAAAAAATATTATATAAATATTTTTCTTATATCCTAATGTAAACATCATATACATTTATTTATTCACTTAGTGTGAAAAACACTACATGAGTATAATATTAAATTTCATATATCAAAAATCCCCTTAATTTTAAATTCAATCTAGAGAAAAGTAGTGAAATATAAATACAAAAAAATTTTGAAAATATATTATACATTTATACCAAAAAAATGTAAAATAATAAATAACAAATTTTTTAATTAACAAATATAGATGCATATAACCACCTATAAGAAATGATTATATTCCTCCTAAAAAGAATAATATAAATCAATAAATGAATATTATGAGGTTGATAATAGAAAAATTCATATTAAAATTATTCTATGATGGAATTTTAGGCTACCACATCCATGTTAAAGAAGGAATATGTAAGAATAAGGAAGATGATGACGATAAGAGATTTTTTTTAAAGATACTACTTAATGAATTACTACAATTTGAGTGTGAATCATCAAAGGGATTGGAGAAAGAGCATGATAGATAAGAAAAAGTGAAGGAGGTTAATATTTTAGGATTAATGTAATATGAATAAAAATATGAGAAATAAATGATTGGTGGAATAATTTAAAAATTAATAAACTGATTTAAAATATATAATATTTAAGGGGATGCATGGTTTAGATGCATGTCCAGACAAACTATACATAAACCATAGACGTTCTATCAAAAATGTTTTTTAAAATTTGGGTTATGTAAGATGGGATAGACAAAGCAAGTATTAATATTTTATGAAATATTAGAAATATTTTTCAACATGTTAGGATTTGATAAATGGTTAGATAAATAATGAATCAACCATGCTTTATGGAAATTGCTTAAAAATATAAAATCAATCTATAAAAAATATATAAATCCTAAAAAATATTCATATATGAAATTTAAATAAAATAGGGATGTTTTTTGTGTCATAATTATCACCATTATGGAAAATTATACTAGAAGAAGATTCACTAAACATAACCTGATAGAATTATACATTTTTCAAATATGTCCATTTCACATGTATAAAACATCGTATAAGTATTTCATCAACTTAAAATCCACTAACATGTGATGCTCTCCTCACTATTTTTAGTATTTCCCTTATAATTTTTAAATAATTAATATTATCACCACAATCTCATTCATAGGAATCCAACTATCATTGAAATAAGTAGACATGAAAATGAAATATCAATAACAAAATCAAATTATAAATAAATTAATAGTCAAATATTCCATAGCTAAATGATTAATTTTGAAAATTCATATTTAGAATCAAACAAACCATTGATCAATATAGAAAAATATTTATATTATATACAGTTAGATTTTATATTACTATTCTCTTACCCTTTTATCTTTCAAATCAACCACACACCCAAAACATGATACACCAAACTCATAATATTCAATTCAATATAGTCCAAATAGACAATATTACCAAATTAAAACAAAAAACAATAAATATTTAATATATATGATTTTTTATAAGTTATCCTCCATCATAAACTATAAACAGAAAATTAATGATGATAAAACATTAAATTTTATTCTATATTTCATTACAAAAACCAATGGTCTATTTTAAAAATTCCTAATTTATTTTTCTTTAAACAAATAAAAAATCAACGATATTTTATTAAAATCAATTCATTTTTATAAAAATTCTCATTTTAGAGTATGTAAATAAAATTTAATTCACATCATATATTTAGAAATATCTTTAAGAATTACCTCAAACAAAAAAATTTAAATTCTCATAAAATAAGAAAAAACTATCTCAAACTAAAAAACCCTAGAAATTATATTTCAGTTTTAACCATTTAATATAAAATAAAAATAGTTATTAAAAAACTATTTTTAATAAATTATATCACCACAAAATAGTCTTCACATAATAAAATAACCATCCAAAAATATATTGATATAAAATAACAGGAGATTAATACACACCATTATAAAATAATATTTCCATGAAAATACTCAATAACATAAATAAGGTATAGTACTTCATATTAGCCAAGAGTTGCAAATTATTACCTATCAAAGTTACCATAGAGAAAAATGATGTAAAATAAAAAATTCCAACTCAAAAAGCCATTTATTTTTAAAATAGTTCTCCAAAATAATAATGAAATATCTAGTTTTATAAAAAATGAAAAATTTTCATTCAATATAAAACAACTCTATCACCTTCCAAATTTGATAATAACCATAATATTCAATTATAAATATCAAATAAATCGTGGATACAACACACTAGATGGAAGCCTCACATAAATTTTTATAATGAGTCAATTTAATATATCTAAGTAGAGATTTCTTTCTATAAAAACTATGTTTCCTTACCGTTAAAAATAATCACACTCATCCAAAAAAATTAACACCCTAAAAGTAGTGGTCTTAAATACATGATGTTTTGAAAACATAAAATTTACTTATATATTGGAAAAATATAAACGAGCACTTATCAAACTACTCTAAAAATTAATTACAACACAAATAATATTTGAATCATCCAAACATTCATATTACCCCATGTTTTAAAATTTATAAATTGGAATATAAAATAATAAAACTCTTTGATTATGAAATTTTTAATTTTAAATATATATGTTAAACTAAAACATGGCATGTGGAAGCCACATATATTCCAATAATCATATAACGTGTTACAAAAAATTATACATTAGAAATTTTAAAATATAACCCAATATAAAAAATTGATTCTTTCAATATAGAAATTGATTTGATAAAACCATAACATAAAATATTTTTTATAAAATATTTTTTGTTGAAATATCCTATTTCATCAAAATAAACAAAATGGCAGTATACCTTGCTCAAAAAATAAAATTTAAATCGAAATGTATATAAGACACAACTGATAAAAATTCATAATTTTCTTGAAAAATAACATTAAAAATATTATACTATATGTAAACAGACATTAATTATATTCAATCATCAAAACCTAAAAAAATATAATCCCTGTATGTTCTGCTCATAATCAATATATAACTCATACAAAATGGATATATAAAATAGAGTTATAATTGAAACCCATTAGTTCAAAAAATTAAGTAGAAACTCGTTTACATTTAGGAGAATACTAAAATAATTCATTTAGTATTAGCTATGAAACATACATAATAACTTTTTAATTAGTGTGAGAAATGTATTTATGGTATCTAAGAAAATAAAAAAAGCTAACTAATACTGTCATAATTGACAAACCAAACATCTCTTAATAAAAAATACCCAAAATTGATATACATATCATACAACTAAATTCATAAGTGGAATCCATTTAATGGGGTAAATACATAAAATTAAATTTATAGATCATCAAAATTAATGAATAATAATTATATACACTTTTTTTAAAAACACTTCATATTTCATAAATCAATAATTTTTTTACCACATTTAAAAATATTATATCATAACACATTTAATTAAAATAATATAAAATATATTAGGCTCATTATAAAATGATCATCAAAATACATAAATAAAATCATCACACTTCATAATTTAATAAGAACCATTGATGAATCCCTCATCTCATTTGAAATCATAAAAATACCCTTATTTTCAAATATTATTGAAAACATCTATATAAATATCTAAATATATAATTTTCAAGAAAATTATTAGGGAATTTTTCGTTACAAACATTTGCAAAAAAATTCAATATATGAATATATATTATTCAATAAAAAATTAACTAAAAATTATAAAATTTATATCATTATCCCCACCATAAATTTTCAATATTTTTTGAAAATAATTTAAATTTATCACAAACAAATAAAAAATATCTACTAATATAAAAAAATCATATAAAACAATATAAATTTATATAATAAATATATCAAAAACCACACTAAAGATCATATAAAGTAATTAATGGAAGAATTTTGATTAGAAGTAATATATTTTTCATGATTCATGGTTTTGATATAAAGAGAATCATTAATTAACCACCATATCTTCTAGATCAGTTTGACAATTTATTATACGCTATTTGCAACCAATGTATCAAAAACTTTATAGGATTATAATATTCTTAAATGTTTTGACCGAACCCAATGGGGTCATTCCTAGAACATTTCAATGTTTGGTGTGATACCCAAAGCCTACATCTAATATTATAGGGGAGAGAGACTAGCATAGAGTAGGAATATCAAACTTATGGGAAGCCTTATCCAAATTAACCAGTTACATACATAACTCCAAGTACATCATACAAATGAAGGGTAAAATAAACTATATTAATTCAAAAGAATAAAATTCATGAAATAACATCTAAAAATAGATAAAGTTAAAAAAACCAAATATATCCAATGTATGGAAGGGGGAATACATGTTGAATAAGAAAATAAAGGGAGTCCCATTCTTATAGTTGGATGGATATAGAACCCTTATCTTGAACACTAACACCAACCACTATTTGTGATCACCAATCCTATGAACTAGTAAGATCTTACAGTATCATACTTTTGAAATTCAATGTCTAATGACTTATCATCTACATAAGTCACGAAAAGTGTGGCAAAATCCCATGTTGTGGTTAGTATATACATACCCAGAATGATGCCCCAAAAAAAAAGAAAAATTATTTTAAAAAAATTATTAGCTCAATGTATATGGAAGGGGGAAAGAGATCCAACAAATGATATTATGAAAGAAGAAAATAAATTAAGAAAATGTGGAATTTATCAATCTTCATAGTTAGCTAAGGATGATGAGTTTTTTCAGAGATATATGTGAGAGTGATTTCCTTGGGCTGATATACTGATATATATCTAACCAGATATAGGGGACCCATGTATCATCGATGGCATGTCACGACTGAGGGGGTGATAACCCCAAGAGAGTGGAGGACCCAAGCCTCATCTGTGATTGATGGTGAGATGGATCCACTCCATAGATATAAGTTACATTCCCAAGGGTGTGTATCGTGGGGTGGGGGTTTGGGAGGTGGGGGTTCCAATCGTATATATAAATGAATTGGAGGAACCATTCCCTATCCTACCCATGATATTAGTGGGGATTCAAACTGTTATGTCACTCTAGAGATCATTCTTGAGTCTCAAATTCATTTGAAAGTGTTGAAAGAAGTGAACTACTCACGCCAGCTTGAATCATTTCACTATTTTTGAAATAATGGTCCCCATTGTGTCCTGCATGAACTTATACATAGTAATGAATAATCATTAGTTTAACACCATGTTCCAAATAAAGAGATAAATATGGTATAAAATTCTAAAGTTTGTAAAAGAAATTTCCCTTAGGGTATACGTGGTGTACTCCTAGGTCCAATGATAGATTTATCCTTATGATCTACTCAGTATGTGGAAATACATATACATGACATGTATCCAAGGGAACACAACATGTGGGGCTACCCTGGGTCCCAGGACTATACTCCATGTAAAAAGATCATCTAAATGAGTAGTGTCAATAAACGTATGATATTTAACACATGGAATACAATATTTAACATGAATTGGATACCCAATCCATCATAGAAGGAAGATACAGAAGATGTGTTCATCGGAAATACATGGAATATAGTCAGGTAATTTTTTGAAAGGTTTATATTGCACATAAACCATTTTTATTTTATCAATCCACCAAAAATTTCATCCAAATCATTATTATCTATGTTCACCTTCACCGAATCCTAACTATTGTCAAGATTCTGGCCCTTCCTTATCCAATGAACACAATTATATAGCTATACATGAATTCCCATCATGTATCCCATTTATTCCTAAGGTTTTATCTTCAATCCTCCACTTACATTCCAACAATGATTGTAACCACTTATACAAATCATTATGTATATTTTTGATCATGAAAAACAATTTGACTCTAGGTTAAAACCTGGTTTGAACTGAACTAGAAGTTGAATCATTTTACTACCATAGAACCATGATGACCACAAAGATAACATAAAAGGTGGTAGTTATAATAAGAATGTGACTTCATCAATATCCATTTTCAAATCATCCATCAATCACAATCATGGAAAGAAAAATAAAATATGATAAATCCAACATAATGGATATAATCAGGTCTAATGGAAAAACAATTAAATTGAAGTTCAATGTGATGAATGAGAATAATCTAGGTAAAATAGATATAAAAACACTGATTTAATTATATAATAACAAGGAAAAAATCAATAAATAAAAATCCTAATATCATTGTGGGATCAAAAATCAGTGGAGAATGATTTCACAATGATGACGTCAAAGATCTATAAGAATTGTGTTATCTATGATGAGTCTTATAGAATCTAATCATAAATCCATAGATCATTACTTGATCACCCATCAAGATCTCTCCCTGTGGTGGATATATAAATCTCTAGGGTTATGTGGATAACCTTGTAGTAGTAATTATATATATTTTTCTATAAGTTAAGGAATTAAATTAGAAAAATAAATTAATAAGTTAAATTAAATTATTTATTTCATCTAACATCCTCCCACAACTAAACATTTCCCAAAGGTCCAATGATAATGAACCATTTATCATTCATAGAGTAACCCCATAGTCCTGATCCAACTATGCTTTGATATTTTACATTCGAAACTCTGATCAATGGGAAAACCAATATTTCCAAAAATATGATCACATGTAGTTTAATATATTTAATATTCATAATATTTAGATGTTGGGGTCATGCGATTCTATAACACCCTACCAAATATGATGAAAAACCAAAATATATATATATATATATATATATATATCAAAAATCATAAAAATTAGAGTCATTACATTCTAGCCACCTTCCTGTCTCATTGCCCTAATATGAAAAAACATAGTTGAAAAGGTGGGGGTATTGATCCAAAATCATTCCTTAATGCTCTCATAAGATCTTCTAGAGGTTCCAATGCTACCAAAAAGCTCACACTAGTCGGATAGCTCACCCAAGACGGATCCTATTTTACTGATACTTGATTGCCACTAGGGATTCTAAAAATGTGGCTCTGTCATCAACATCCAACTTGCCCCAATTAATAATGTATACTGATTCGTGCAGGTATCTACTTAGTTCCTAAATTTGGAAGACTTCATTCATGAGGTCTAACTATGGGGATAATGATAGTTAGTTAGAAAACTCTCAAACATGACATAAGACTTAAAAAGGACCAATGAACCACAAGGACAATGTACTACCCTGACAAAATATTCATAAACCACTTCATGGAGATACCTTTAAGAACATATGGTCACCCAACTCAAACTCAAATTTTCTATTATGTAGGTATATATAATGTTTACAACAAATGTGATAAGATTTCATTCAATCATTGATTACGTGGAATTTATCTATCATCACTTGCACAAGCTTTGGTCATATAAGCGATAACTCATTTATCTTAATCCAACAAAATGGTGATCTATATGGTATTTGATACAGAGGATCAAATGTTTTCATGATAATAATGTATTGATAAATACTATAATAGTATTACTCCTCCTATGTTAAGTGATCCTTATAAGTCTGTTTGACGTCCAATATGTAGGCTCTCAGTAAATCCTCCAACACTGAAAAGGTTTGTTCTGTTTGGGGGTGGAATTCCATGATCATCCGTTAATAGGTTCCAAAAGTCTCTTATTAAACTCTTTACAATGTAATACCCGTATATTTTTTGAAATATTTATTTAAAATAATATTAATTATTTTTATAGATTTCTTTACATGCAACACAAAGTATAGCTTCCGTTATACGCAACACTGTGTTAAAACAAAATGCGACACACAACTAAAATATTATTATTTAATATTATAGTAATCACATAACCATTGGAATGGAGGATATGAATAGGATTAAATAAATTATGAAAATATATTGTTTAAAAATGTATATTAAATGAATTATTTGGTGAATAACTAATTATAAATTAAGATAAACACCATTTGAAAATAACAATTTATTTTTTTCTAAGAAACTATTTCTATATGAAAAAACATATTTCACATTAATAAATTTAAAAGAAATTTTTCTATGAATTATATCAACGAATTGTATGTTTTATATATTCAATATAATATTTGAAGTTAATAAATTTTTTTTTCATGTAATTAGATAAAATAAATCGAATTTTATGCATAAAAACATTATTTTTTCAAAAAATAGACTTCTCATATTTTTCATAAATTTTTTAAAAAATAATTTTGAAACATTTAAAAATGTATCAGAAAACATTAATTTCATTTTAAAAAAAATAATTTCAAAAATATATTAGAGTGATTGTTTTATAATTTTAATGAAGATAATTATTTTGACGAATAGTGAACAATATAGTTTTTTATTATGAATTGCCATTTCTTTTAATGATTTTAAAAAAATAATTTTTTAAAGGTTGTTTTAAAAGTAAAATTATTTAAATTATATATCTATTAATAAAATATAAGTCCTTTTAATAAATTTAATTTTACATTTTGATAAAAAAACATTTTTAAACATTTGTTTATATATATATTAGAAAACAACTTTTTCTTCATGTCTACAGGTTTAATTTGAAATTAAAATTTGTCAATTATGTGAGTTAAATTTATAAAAACGGATTAAAAATTTCTAATCAGAATAATTTATATTATCTAATATGTTTAACTTAGTATTTTCCAATAATTAATAGTAAAAATATTAAAAACCATTTACCATGGTTAAGGTAAAAATAAGTTTACCTTGGGTTAAAATAAAAAGATAAGTGCTAAAAATTACCCAAAACATGTTCAAAACCCATTTAATTGTCATATATTAAATTTTTATCATATATGTTTCGATAATTATCCATTTTTATCCTTTTTTCATGTAAAAAATGTGTGTACATGTTTTTCTTTTAAAAATTACAAGTCTTCCACTGATCTCAATTAAAAATGGCCCGCCAATATAATCTTCACATCAAAAATAAAAAACCTTTAGATTTGGAAAAAAACTGATAAAATATATTCCCTGAATACCAAACCACATACTATATTCCATGGTTTTATAATAAATCTAATCTATTAATGTTTTATCTTAAACCAAAATATGTTGTTAGAAGAAGAGGTGTAGTTTTTAACTATGTGGTTTGGTTTTTTTCTTCATATAAATCCATAAAATATTCATAATATAATAATAATATAATAAAAGTATCTCCAAAATAATAATATGTTATTATGTTAATGTAATAACCTATATCTATCTAGTTTTCTATCAAATGATATATAAATTCATCGTTTGTGTGTATGATAGACTACCGCCTTATGAAGAGATAATTATCCTTTTTTTTCATCACCACCTATTAAAGATGTATATAATGATGAATTTAATGTTTATTTATGATATTTATTATATTATTATATCAACATAATTATAATTTCTCATTTAACTTCTTAAATCCCAACCCGTTAAAAATTAATACCATCACTCATGTGTACGAAAGACTACCGCCTCCTGGACTGATGTGATGGGTTTTTTTATAGTCAGTTTTATTGGATGGTAATAAAGATAGATTAAATATATATATATATATATATGGGATATTTTTAGAATAATTTTAAATATTTAATAAATATCTCAAATCTAACATATTAATTTACATTTTTGGGGGAAACGATAACACCATTCACGTGTATGGTGCAATATCGACTTTTAAAGCGGTGTGATTCATTTTTAAAAAACTATTTTAATGGAATGTAATAATGGTAGATTTAATGAATATATCTGATATATATGACATAAAAAATCATTATATATTGTTAATATGTTATTTATATTTTCTTCATTTCACCCACTGTGAAAAGGGAAACAATGTTCAGGCGTATATATGACCTACCCTCTCCATGAATGATGAATTTGATTGTATATATATATATTTTATAGATCACTATAAATAAATATATACTAAATATAAATGATATTAATATCAAGTTAATCATTCTATAAATTATTGTACAATATTTAATGTAAGAGGACTAGAAATAAAAAATCCAAACATACATGAAAAACAAATCATTTATTACCCGAAACGTGATTTTAATTAAGAATTGATAACAAATATGTAATAAACGGTCATAAGTAAATCATTTATGGTATCATATGCATATATATATATATATAAATCTATATATCTATAACATTTGTTTAACAAATTATATTTACTACACAGGAGGTTCATACGGGTATGAAGGAATTCAAGACTTATGGAAAGGCATTTGTGTGTCACTTTTATATTTGTGAGATAGATTCCATATTCACCACCTATTTATTATATATTGTGTATATAATTCCCATTATTTTATTTTAAATATATTTTCATTCAATTTATAGAGATTTAAATATCCATTTTTTTGATCTCTCTTTCAATCGTTTTACGGTTTAAATGATACTAAAGAGGTTAGTTATTTTTGTCTCAATTTTCCTTTTTCGAAAAATATGTTGTGTTATGCACATAATAGAGTTTTTAATAAAACATATAGTATATTTTTGGACATTACACTATAGAATATTATTGGTCTTTAAGTTATAGACTTTATATCAATATTTTTCATAAAAAATCAGTCAAAATAAAAATATTTTACATATGTTCAAAAAAATACCAATATTTTACTTATTTTCATTAAATAAAAAATTTAATAACTGCTACAATATATTAATTATTACAATATTACCACTATAAAATTAATAAATAGTAAAATTTATTAACTTTAATGATGAATATCATTTAAAATATAGTTTTTTTATCATTTAAAACGAATTACATTATAAAACGTAGTACATTGTTAAAATTTATCTATATTTTACAATGGTAATATTTTAAAATAGAGAAATTATAACAAATGACTACCTTTTTTAGTAAAATAAAATCAGTAATATATTTTTATTTTTTATGAAAATACGTAAAATATTTTTATTTTGCCTAAATTTTATGAAAATATTGTTAAAAATTATATAATCTAAAGGAATAAGATATTATACAACTTTTAGGCCATAAATAGTATTTAAATTTTATAAAAAACACTATTGTGCATAAAATTATTAACTTTTATAATGATGTTTTTTTTAAATAGAGTAGTATTACTATTTAAAATGAGAATCAATATAAAAGGTAGTACATTGTTATAATTTATCGAAATTTTACAATGGTAATATTTTAAAAGAGATAAATTTTAACAAATGATTACCTTTTCAGTAAATGAAAATAATGAAAATAATTGTATTTTTATGAAAATAAGTAAAATATTTGTATTTTTACTGATTTTTATCAAAATATTGATATAATTTCTACAACATAAAGTAGTAAAGGAATATAAAACTTTATGGTCATAAATAGACTATAATTTTTTTAAAAAATATCGTTGTTCATTATTTAACATTATCTATAGAATTTAATAAATAATTTTCTACAAAAGTTCTATTTTTTGATTTTTTTTTGAAAAAGGAATATTCATATTATTTTCTATGTAATATGTATTTATCTTTTCCCAGAAATTTGAAAGGATTCTTTTCTTTAACATGTATGACATGAACATGATTTCTATTTTCATGACCATTATTTTATTTGAAGTTTTGTTTATACATTTATAATATTATTTTCAAGGAAAGGGTTTTCTTAAAAAAATCATGGTTTTATTTTGTTTCATAGTGGAAAGGATATAATACTAAAGAAATTTTTTAAATGATATTTAAAACTAAATGTTTTAGTTTCCAAAGCTATCTTCAAGGAAAATGATTTTGAAAATATTTTAGATTTTGAAAAGTGTTTTCAAACTAATTTCTATATTTTTCTCATGAAATGAATCAAGTAATAATTCAAAATAATTTTCCATATATGATAACATATTTTGATGAAAACTATGATTTACTGAGGATATTATCAAAGGATAGACTTATTTTTTTCCATTAATGATTTGTCATTGTAATGAAAATATTTTTATGAAACCTATTTCTCTTTAATGGGTTATACCCTGATAAAATGATTATGAAACCTAATTATTCTTATATAGGTTATACCATGATAAAATTCTTATAAAACCATATTCTTTTTTCTAATGGTTATGATATGATTATATGATTAAATTATTATGAAACTCTGTTTCTTTTAAATATGTTAAGCTTTGATGAAGTCATTATAACCCCCTTTATTTTCATGGGTTCTGATATGATGAATGTTTTATGAATACCATTTCATTTAATGGTTTTTGATATGATGAATGTTTTATGATTTTGTGGCACATATATTTATAATTTTTATTAGATGTTGGGTGGGACCTATATCTACTTATATTGTATTAAATAAATATGGATATATCATTAGTAATAATGAATTGAAATGGGGAGTGAACCAAATTTAATAAATGAATTTTTACATTATGATAGTCTTGGGAATGAACCTTGAATACTATAATGATTTAGTGAGTGAAACCATTATACTATTATATTATTGACAATAATACTTTAACCATTAAGTAAAATATTTTCTATTCATAACTGTATGACACAAATCATTTTATTTTTTCATTTTTATGTTCTCATAGTTCATGTCTTTTTATTCCATTATGATTAATGTTCTATGAACTTCCAAGACTAATTCCATTACCCAATTTTCTGATCTATGATATGAAGGGTATAGTTTCCAAATGTTATTCTCATGTTATCAAACCCATTTTCTAATAATTTGTTGATATCTCCATGTTTTACCATTACTGAGAATCTAATCCCACCCATTATTAGTTTTCCTTTCCCCCAGTTATGATGAAATATTTTTTGTATGATATTTTTAAAAAGGGTAATATTTATGAATAAATCATGGGTAGATGATATAGATTACTTATAGACATGTTATTTATGTATCCAATTTTACAAAGGAAATACCATTGTGATCCTCATGAATGTGTTTTTGTAATGTAATGAATGTTCATCTAAAAATATGTAATACTTATGTATATGAAGCCTGTTTCATTATAGTTAGTATAAAAGGACACGTTTAGTTAACCATTAGAAAATAGGGTAATAAAATATTTTTTATATCCCTAGGGAAATTTATAAGGACGTTTCTAGTGTAATGTATAAGGATAACTCTATTGATGAGTTAATGTATATGAAAATATCTTGGAATTTGTTAAAAGGATAAAGTGAGTGATTTCCATTGAATTACATCCTTTTATGGATACTTCAAGTAGATGTGACTCTGGAAAAGAGGTACCTCAGGGTAATAAATACAAAAAGGGTGCATTGAGATGGAATCGACCATCACTTAGTGAACAATAATGGGCCTTTTTCACAACTAGATTGACAATTCAAGGGGATATGCTTTGGAAATTCAAAAATTCATTATGAACCATTATGAGGAATTTAAATAATGATGATCAATAACCTAGTTTGAGACTAAGGTTACATATATTTAAAATAAGGTCTTATGATTTATACATCTTAGAAGGTATTTTTTTATTATTTGGTTTACCACTATGAAAATTATTACTCACACTACACATTTTGGTTTTAGTACATTGAAATAACTAGAAGGAATTGGGTTAACATTGAATGTGATAGATAATATGCTGATGGGGAACCAAATGGGATGATAACTAGAGTTAAGTATACTGTGATTATGCCTAATAATTTATCAAGATTTAATAAAAACTTTCACCCCAACTAACTCTCATAATCACCACATAAGATAAGGAAAGAGTTTATAGAAAGATCATGTGGTGGATACCATAGAGGAAAGAAGACTAAACATATAATTTCTTGAGAATATGGAAATAAGAACTCCATGGAATGTCTCAAAGGAACAATAATATGTTTCGTGTGTGGAAAAGGACACCAAGAAATTAATTATAGAGGAAAAGTGAAAATTTTGGTTAATATAATGGATGAGAATAATGATTTCCCAAAGGCAACATAAATGGTTGGATATTATTCATGTGTAAATTATGGGTATTATAAAAACTGGTTTAATATTGGGAAATATCATCAGGTTAATCCTTAAGGTGGTATAATTAATGGTTACACTACAAATGATAAATAGACAATGGATGAAATATTAATGGTATGGTCTCTTTTAATATTAATTTTATATTAAATATGAGAATCAAGATTAAATTGTGGTTGATGAATGTTAATACATGATTCATATTTCATGTTATGGGAATGTGGTACTAAGTATTAAGGTGATAAAGACTAGAAAATGTTTTAATAATGAATCATAATGATTGAGGTGTTTATTTATTCGACTAAAAGAATTATGTTATTTGAATTTTAAAATATATAAATATTGTTCTGAAGAAGATCTTATTAAGGATTTTAATGAATATGTTCAATATTATTGATGAACTTGAAATTTACTTTAATTTAAATGTGATATTTTTTGGAATACAATTTATTAAAGGAAAATAAACCTAATTTATTTATGATTATGATAAAATTATTTTTTTGGATAAAGAGATTATTAATATAGATAAACTAAACTCGATAGTATTGATGACCAAAAAACTGATTAATTATTTATTTATAGTGGTATATGTTATCATTGATAGGCTTTATAACATTTTTATATTTACAAAATATATTCAAAAAATTAGTTCTTTTATGAGGAAAGAGTTAATTTTTAAAGCATATATGTTTTTATTAATGGTTTATGGTAATTATTTTTCTTACCACAAGTCAGAAGAATATATGACTGAGATGCTCAAATATTTTTTATATGACTATTAACATATACTTATTGATATTTTGGGGATTAATTTTAAGTTGATTTTGGGAAATTCAGTGTTCTTATTTATAAATTTTTAATTCATGAAGATTCATAAGGTTAACAATTTATGGAATTGTTTAATTAGAATTTTGGATGCGGTTTTATAGATTAATATATTATTTCACCCCATGAAGATTTATTCATAACTTGTGCTAAACATTTTTTTTAATAATAAATATATATATATATAAGGAATTAATTATCATTATTTTATAGATCTTATTATTCATTAGTTCTTCGGACCTGAATAATATATATCATCGAGTAAGAGATGATGTGAAGATTGATCAAGGCATAACCAAAGGATGAGATCATGCTAATGAAATGGAATGAAATAATGCAAGAATATTATCTCCTGAAAATTATAAAACATTAGGAAAATAGTATTGATATTGGTTTGTAATTTTACCGTAATAAATGATTAGATCAATGAACATTTTTACACCACATTGAATTATGGTTTTATGGTTTTCAATTTTCTCATGAAAATTCATTTTCTTGTAAAAAATTATCTCTATCTCTATCCATCAATATTTAGACATTACACTTTTCATCCATGTATAAATATTCACATCCCACCAATGTTTTTCTATTTGGTAACTTGGTCTATGTTATTATTGATGAACTTCATAGGAACCCTTTTCAAATTCAATAGGATGTTTTATTAAACATATTTATGATGTGGGGTTCCTATAAATAGATTATGAAATGTAAAACCCTTGATTACCTAACAAAATCTCAAATTTTAAGGGTGTAATTTATTTAAGTGGTTAGAATGTGACACAGTGATATTTTGAGAAATATATTTTTCAAACAAATTTATTTATTATTTATAGCTTGTTTTACAAGAAACACTGATTTTAGATTTTGTTATAAGAAACACCATGTTTAAATGAAACATCACATACTATTAAAATACTTTATATAATATGATAGTTATCACCTAATAGTATGAATGGATAATATAAATAAAAATACCTAAAATATTAAAATATATTATTGAAACATGTATATAAAATTAATTATTTTGTAACCAATTAAGTATAAATCTTAGTAAAAACCATTTGAAAATAATAAAAAAACATTTTCTAAAAACTATTTTTAAACAGAGAAACATTTTTCATATTAATAAATTCAAAAGATAATTTTTTGAATTATTTTTATTAAATTTATATATTATATATTTAATATATTTATTAAGATTAATCTTATTTGTTTTTTAGAAATAACATAAAATAAATCAAATTTTATAATTTAAATATCATTTTTTTTATAAAAAGCAGTTTTGTCATATTTTACACAATATTTTTTAAAAAACTAATTTTGGAACATTTAGAAAATTTATTTGAAAAAATTAAATTCATTTTTAAATTATTAATTCAAAAATATTTTTGTTTGAATTTTTAAAAATATTATGAGAAGATAAATTTTTTAATGAACAGTGAAACATTTGAGTTTTTATTAAGAATTATCATTTTTTAAAGATTTTTAAAGAATTAAAATTATTTTAAGATTTTTTTCAAAGATTAATTAGATAAATTATTTATCTATTAATCCAATTCAAGTTATCTAATATTGAATTTTTATATAAAAACTTTTTAAACATTTGAAGATTCTCTCTTTGGAAACTAATTTTTTCATTGCGTTTTTGTGATTAGTTTTAAATTAAAATTTTCCTCATTAGTGTGTTGAATTTTTAAAATTGTATTAAATATTTATAAGAAAAATAATTTATTTTATATTATATGTTTAACATACATTTTTACCATAATTAATATGTAATAATAGGAAAAATTATTTACCACGAGTACGGTAAAAATGGGTTTTTGGGGGTTAAACTAAAACAATAAGGGTTACGAATGACCCAAAACAAGTCAAAAAACACTTTTATAGATTATAAAATATAATTTTATATAACTAACCATTTTTAGCCTTGTGTAATGTGAAAAAAATCAGTATACCATTTTCATTTCCAAAATTACAAATGTTCCACTCACCACACTTATAAAAGACCACCCCCACTCCTCTAGTCTTCACACTTCCAAAACCCATTATTTTGGAAAATAACTACCCAAATATCATACTTATATACCATGACACATCATATTTTAATTGGTAATATCATAAATCTAACCATGAAAGGTCTTAGGTTAAACCTAAAGAGGTTTCCCGAAGAAGAGTTAATGTTTTTAACAATGAATGTTTCATTTTACTTATTCTAATAACTCCATTAAATATGATTATCCTATTATAATATAGTAAACAAGTTATATTACATATAGTGAGACATTATTTTTTTAATTTAATATCTTATATCTGTATCATATTCTATGAAATGGGATACACATTGATCGTTCATTTGTACGACAGACTACAGCCTTGGGAACCAATGTTATTCATTTTTCATCCCCACCAATCATTGATGGATATAATGATGGATATAATGTTAGTATATTATATTGATGATATTATTATAAATATATAATTATAACACCACATATAACTTATTACCATCCAACTCTTTGGAAAACAATGGCATTGCTCAAGTGTACAACGGACAACAGCCTCGTGAACTGATGTGATGTTTATTTCAATTTATATTTTATATGGATGGTAATAAGGATATATTAAACAAGAATATATGATATTTTAGTATAAATATGACTATGGAATAAATATTTCACAAATAACTTCTTACTTTCCATTTTTTGGGGAAAATGATAACGTCGTTCGTGTGTACAACGGACTGCCGCCTCGCAATGTGATGTGATTCATTTCACACTAATGCTTTTCATGGAAGGAAATAAGGGTAAATTTAATGAATATATGTGATATATATGAAATAATTATTTGTATTTAAAGGTAATATATTATTTACCTTTTTGTCATTTCATCTATGGAGAAAATGGAAACAACATTCATGCCTATGTATGACTTACCATCTCCATGAACCATGTATTTCATTATATATATATTATTTATTAATATTAATATATATATACTGAATATGTATTATATTTATTTAAAATTTAATTTTTTGTGAATAATTAGCCATGATCAATGTAGTATTACATGAAATAAAAAATCAAATCATACACGAAAAACGAAGTTGTTGTGACAAGAAAAGTTATTTTAACAAGGATTTTTTAACGAATGTGTAATAAAAGGACATAAGTAAATCATATATGTTATGATATATATATAATTATTTTTTTGTAATATATTTATACTAAACTTATATGTATTAAAAGAAGGATGTGTATGAGAAAATTTGAGACATATGGTAATGGATTTTTCATCTCACATTTAGATATGTGAGATACAAGATATATTCACCTATTGTTTATTATATGTCATGTATGTAATTCCCCTTGAGGTATTTCATATTTATTTTCATGAAAATTATTTAGAATTTAATTTACATTTTATTATCTCTCTTACATGAGGTTTAAGGATCAGAGGATACCAAAGCGGTAAGAGATTTTTTTCTTAATTTGCCTTCGCTGAGACATATGCTATGTTACACACCTATTGTCTTTTACGTGGTGTATAAAATACCAATTTTACATGTTATATCATGAATATAACTTTATTAATTAAATTTTATGTTTATTTTTGTGTTATTGTTTTATGGGACTTATGATTCAATTTTACCAATGTGGTAATGGGTTTATGATACAATTTCACTGTTTATCTGGTTTGATTATGTTTATTCTTAAGAAGATGAAATTTTATGGTCCATTTCACAATAAACTCAATAATTATGATCTCTTGTAGTTGTTTTATGAGAATACATTTTCCCTTCATTTTTCTCTCTTTATGTACCCATGTGTTCAAATGAATTGTCTTAAGAAAACCTGTCTATTTCTCTGTTTTGTTGAATTTTTTTTCATCCCAATAAATGTTTTCAAAAAAAATTCAAAAAATGTTTTAATATACCCAAAATTATTTATTAATGACCATTTTAAAAATTATTGGTTTAATAAAAATGTGTTTTAAAAGTAATCTTCATGTCATTTTCTAAACAATGACTATTTGGATTTTACCAAAAATGTTAAAGAAATATTTTTTTAACGTGGATGAAATGAGTTATATTTCCTATATCATGACCATTATTTATTTTGATGATTCCATTATATTTTTAAAATGATATTTTTACTTAAAATGTTTTATATTTTAAAAAAAATTAAAATTAGAAAGCTTATTTTCCTCAAGAAATATTATAAATGATATTTAAAATATCCTTTTTTGGTTTCTAAGGTAATTTTGAAATAAAAGGATTTTAAAATACTTCTATGTTTTAAATTTTATTTTCATTAATAAATATTCATATAAATATTTCAAAATAATTTTCTATCTAAGATTACATCTTTTTATGAAACCTATGCTTTACATAGGATATGATCCAAAGGAAAAATTCATATTTTTTCTCTAACTTGTTTATGTTTATGATGATAAGATGTTTATGAAACCAATTTCTCTTACATGGGTTAAACCATAATAAAAATCTTATAAAAACCCTTCTTATTCCATGGGTTATACCATAGTATAGTTATTATAAAACCCAATTCCTTTTCCATGGTATATGCTGTGATGAAACAATAAAATGATTATGCAACCTATTTCTTTTCAAAAAGTCATTATATGATAAAATATTTTTAAAATTCATTTTATTTCTCAGGTTTTGATTTGATGAATGTTTTATGATGCCAATTTATTTTTATGGGATATAATATGATTAATTCTTTATGATCTTATAGATAATTTTTGTATAATTTTTATTATGTAATTGATGAGAACAATATCTACCTATAACACATTGAGAAATGATTTATATCTCAAGAGATAAACATGACTGGAATAGGGAGTGTACCTAGTTTAGTATGGGACTTTTTCCACTATGATAGTCTTGGGAGTGAACCTTTGCTACTATAATAGTTTTGGGAGTGAACCCATTCCACTATAATATACTTCTAAATAATCCTTGAACTAATGAAGAAATGATTTTATATACTTAAGTGTATTCCACAAATCTATGTATCATTCCAATGATATGATTCATGGTTCATTTTCTTTGATTCAACTATGATTCGTTTCATAGAACTACCAAAATTTATTCCACGAATCATGTTTTTTATCTATGATATATGGGGTATGGTTTTAAAATTCAATTCTCAGGATCTTATAACCTTATGACCATGATAGATTGACATCAACATAGTTTAACCTTACTGAGAATCTGAAATCACCCTTTATTTTATATCCTTTCCTCAGGTTATGATTAAATGTATTATGTATGATATGTTTAATATGTGTGATAGTTATAAATAATATGAGGGGAGATTATATAGCTCACTTACTAACTAGTTATTTTTGATTCCATGTTTCGAAAGGCACTGCACCTTTTCGATCCTCCTATGTTTATTTGTGTAATTTTATGAATATTAAATTAAAAAAATGTAATATGTATCTATGAAAAGACATTTCTTCACCCCAAAACCATGAAGTGAAATAAGATTCATGGTGAGGGAAAATTTTCAAGGGCACCGTATAAAGATGGGTGATCTCATGTATGTATAATCCCACCAAACTCTCCACCTTATTCATATCTTAAATGGAGATAATGTTATAATCAACCTGTTTTTCTATATTTTATAAATTAATCTCTTTAGTTAGGTGGTAATAATATAGAAATATCCAAAAAATAACGAAAATCCGCCTAAAAAACCAGACCACACCGCATTCATTGTTCAAAACTCAACATTCAAATTCCAAAAAAACCAAAATCAGAACTCCTACCATTTCATAACCACACTGTCAGCATCGTTCACTCCAAATTGTGGAAAATGAATCAAAATACCCATTTCAAATTCGGAAACTAAAAAAATAGCTAGACCGTCATCACTGCCCCGATCTCTGAACAACCTTGAGACCCTCACTCTGACACCGAAGACATCGGCCATCAACTCACTGTCAAAATCCATCCACCACAAACCCATGTCTCCATCATGAGCATCATCATCATCACAATAGATCATCAATATAAACCATCATTGGTGCCACTGAGAACACCACCATCACCATCATGGGGATCCATCTCAATAGAGCAATAGAAAATCCACATGTAGTCTCATCGCTCGGATAACTCAACATCCCATACACCAAAACCCACCAAGCACCAAACCACCACAAAAAGACTAAAACCAATGATATGATGCAAAAAATACATCAGCATTATCCTCTCAGGGCCAATGAAGATGAAACCACTATGAGTCAAGAGATCTCGATATTACATCCCAAAGCACCAGGAACTCCATTGAAAAAATCAACCATAGAGAGAGTGGTGGAGACCTGGAGCTAGAGTAGATTAAAAGGTAGATAAAGACCACAATGGAGGTCCTCAGTGAGACCCACTATAAATATACCTAAGAACATTAAAATAATCAACCAAAATAAAACAAATAATACCATAAATGAGCAAGATGCATAAAGGGAAGTCTATAAAATAGGGATGAAACCCTAAGGGAATATATAACCTATATAGTATTATATATTCTCAATATTAGTGGAATTCCATTTTGAAGTGCCCAGATCAGTGTGAATCACTGAGAGGGGGAGGGGGTGAATCAGTGATCCCTTAAAAACTTTTTACTAATTGATTCTTATCAATTAAACCTCTATGGCTTGTTAAGTCCTCGATCCACTCTTCTTATGTCTCTCAACCTTTCCCGGATAATGCAGTAATGAAAAGGCACAGGACACAAGGATTTACAAGGTTCGGCACCAAAGGCCTACATCCTTGCCATGCTCTCCCAGCATGGATTCTCCCATTATAATCTGTTAGTATTACAATGGTCGATACAGCATCCCACTGTATCTCTCCTGAGTCCCACAGTAGGGTCTTTATATTGCGTCCCACAGTGTTACCAGAGTCCCACTGGCCTGCTCCAGAATCCCACTGAAGACTTCTTCTCCCTGAGTCCCACAGGGTCTTCTCCTGGCTGCTCGAGTCACACGAGTAGCTCTTCTTCTTGTTCAGCTCTTCAAGTATCTTCAGCAGTCTGGGATAAAGACTTCTGGCCTTGCTCTGTACCTCTGATCACTTGTGATGATCAGGTCTTATCGTCTTGCTTAGGATTTATCTCCTTCTTCTCAGGATGACCTGGCCTCTCTCTTCAAGAATCTTCAACAGCCTCTGATAAGGTCTGTTGATCATGCTCACAACTTCTGATCACTTCTGTTGATCAGGGTCTTCTAAATTACTGAAAACCTCAGACAAACAATATCATTCACTTCAGTCTGGCTCGGTCTCACTTCAAAACAACTTCATGCACTGAATGCATGGCAACTCTGAATCCTCATGCACTGACTGCATGGCCTACTCAATTTCTTCAAGAACTCCTGGTCTTGGACAACTCAATTGCACACAACCTGATTTATCTTTGTTCACGTGTGCATGTGAATGCATGCATGCATGCACTCCCCTCTTTCTCCTCTTGGTGCAATAAACCCTCAAAGGGTGTAGTCACTTTAAGAACACACCTTTTCTTCTTTTCCTTCACACGTTTAATTCCTTTTGATTACACACATAAATGTGTTTTATACTTTGTGTGAGTGTCTTCTTCTTCTTTTAGGTGAACACACTTTTAGTGCACACACTAGGTTTGGCCACTTTGTTGTTTTGCACACACAACTTGTTCTTTGATTTTCACACACACAATGAGTGTATATTTGGCCTTCACTCTTTTTCTTGCACACACTTAACCTGTAGGTCCTCTTCTTGTTTTGCACACACAAAAGGTGTGGTCTTCACTTGGTGCACACACAAGGGTATGCCTCGGGTCCTCTTCTCCACTTGGCACACACTTGGCCCGTAGGTGTTCTTGTCCACTTTGCACACACACAAATAGTGTGGTCTTCCTCCTTATGCACACACACTGCCAAGTCTTGGGTTCTCCTTGCACACACACACAAGGTGTGTTATACACTTCACAAACCGAACTCCCTTCTTCTCCTCACAGCCGTAAAAGGTGCACTGGCAAGGGCCGCACAAGATGCAACACCCCACTGCCTCACCGCGCAAGGTGTGCTTGATCCGCGGGTCGTGCAAGTCACAAGGCACAAGGGTGCGCAAGTGCAAGCTGCGCAGGGGCAGCGGTGCACAGAGGCGGCGCACAAGTTCGTGCTGCCCAACCCTCTCTTCTTGTCGCGCAAAGAGGTTGCGCGCAAGGAACTTCAGCCGCACAAGATACTTGCGCGGGGCTTCAAAACTTCGCGAGGCAGAGCACTCCGCGGGACTTCGGGTTTTCAACAGAACTTCAGCACATCAGCAAGCCTCTCCAATGCCTCGGGCTCTCCTTTTATAGGTAGAGGGCCTCGGTTCATCCGCGTGTGATAAACTTTTGAATCCCCGAAGTTTTCAGGTGTTTCAAGATTTTGAAAATCTTGATTTTCTCCTCAGTTTCCACCGCGGGTTCTTTCCTTATTTTTCTCTACCACGTGCATGCGACTTAGAACGCATGCATGGACTTTGTCTCTTCTATCCCATGCAGAACACAAACACACCGAGGCCTCGGCACTTCGTTTGCCTTCAGCCTTCATCGAATTCCCTCATTTGTTGCATGCACGTGTATTTTAAAGCATGGATCGGTTCGTCTTGGCCAGACGATCACCATGGACGCATTAATTCGATCGGAGGTGGCCGAAATCTCGAAATCATCGTTCGGGAGGCTCCTGGTTCGAACGGAGCTCGCGGGTGGCTTCGGGGTGGCTCGACGAAGGAGACGAGCTGGGAGCCGTTGGATCAAGCGTTTGAGATACATCGGACGGCCTGGATCTGAACGGACCGCGGCGGATTAGATTTGCGGCCGAGATCTGGTGCACGATCAATCGAGCGACTCAGATTCAATCCGCGGCAAAAATCTTTGTCCCACATCAAAACGGGCCGTGGAATTCTCGTGGTTTATCACCCAGCCGCTCCCAGAGATGGTTAGTTGAATCTCCTCCCCTCCCGGTGCCGCCCCGCACCGGGTTCTCTCTGCGGGCGCGCTCTGCGCCCACCTATGCTCCCTGCGGGCGCGCCACTGGCGCCCACTATGCACGCTGTGACACTCTTGGGGGCGCGCTCCTACGCCCCTGCCGCGCTCCTTCAGGCGTGCCCCAGGCGCCCATGCGGTGTCTTGGGTGCGCCCTGCCGCCCTGGCTCGCCCCACGGGTTCCCCCATGGGCGTGGTGCCCTAGCGCCCATGCCTTGGGGTTGAACCCTCAAGGTGCCTTGGCTGGCCATATTTTTTGCTTAGTGTAGAACCTAGACTTTGTATAAAAACAAAGTACCAAGTACCAAATGCCAAATGCCAAGACACTTCTTCCAAGCCATTCTTCCTCTTCTTTTCTCATCTTCTTCTTCATTTGAATTCCTCACTCCTTCTCAACAAATATTCATTACTTATGAGGGAAATTCTTGAAGGTTCTTCATCAATTGAGCTCTTGAATCACAGCAAATCTCCAATGAGCTTCATTGATCAAATCAGAGATCAATTGGATCTTCTTCACATTCACATGCACTAAGTGTTAGTGCATGGACTTCATTAATCCACTTCATCCACTTAGAAGTTGTGGATGGATCCCTTTCATCTCCTCATGCATTGTGAAGACAATGCATGGTCTTCAAATAATGTTGTGACTTTGTATCCAGTTGATACAAGTTCTTTGAACTTTAAGAACAGCTCAACAATCGTCTGATTTTTCTAGAGAATGTTTCAACCACATCTCCTATGCCACTTAGTGAATCTCCTAAGTGACACGCATCTTAGTACCATGGCCATTCTCCATTCATCACCATCACCATCAGAACCTTTGTCATTCACATCTTGACATTCCTTGAAATCCATTCATTCCATGACAACTTCTTGCCTTATTGACAACAAATGCAACACAATGCACTTCACATTTAATATATTAGTAGATATTAAATCACTCATCCACTATGGTATCTCAATTGGTTGTATCAACAATGATGGAACAAGATTTTTTCCATCACCTATTGATAGGTGAGGCATCAAGAAAAAAATTTGCCAACACTCTACCTCTTATCCCTTAACTAGAATTGTGGTTTAAGGTATTAATACATATTTATCACTCTATGATAGACCATAATGTTGAAGTCTTATAAATCCCTCAAAACCATATCGTGCAACACAACTGGATCCACTGTATCTTCTTGGAAAATGATTAAATTTTTTACACCTTAAAAAAATATTGTCCACTAAATATTTTAAAAATATCAGGTCACATGGAACTTCACAATTGATATCTCCCAACTGATCCACTCTCAGATGATGTGAAAATAGTAGAGTCACTGCAATCAACTAGATATTATCATTCAGTTTATCCTCTACCTAGGCCAGTTGCAAAAAGGCTAACTACTCCATTGCCTCCTCCAATAAGAGAGATCTATATTTCCTAATAATGGAATCTTCTGCCATTTTTTCATTTCCTAGATTATAGAATATCATGAATTCATATTTCAACAGGAACTCTAACCAATGTCTCTATCTCAAGTTAATATATCTTTGGGAAAATATATACCTATGACTGTATTTGTCTATGTAAACTATAAATTTCTCACCCAAAAGACAATACATCCACATATTTAAAGTAAATAACACTTCTATGAGATAAAATTAATGTTTCACATAGTTATTATTATGGGTTATTAAATACATATAGAAATAAGTATTGACCATATTTCTTTAAATAAATGCACACCCGAGCCTGTATCTATAGGAATCAAAAAACACCATGTACTCAACACCCTCCTCTAGCAGCGTATAAAAAGGATCTATTGTAAAACATTAACTCATATCCTCAAATGACTTCTAAAATCACATAGTCAATGTTAAAGGATACCCTTTTAATGTAAAATCAGTCAATGTACCTATAATTAAGGAAGTGTTCTCCATAAACCTTCAAAATAACCCTAATATCATGCAAAAACATCACACCACTGACACTCTCTTGGGTGGTTCCCAAGATAGAAATACCTCTATATTTTCCATGTCCACAGCTATACCATGTTTAGATATACTATTCCCTATAAGGTTGAACTCTTTAAACCATAACTAAAACATTGAGAGCTTACCATATAGCTATTTCTCTCAGGGTAATTTCAGGACCTTCCTCAAATTCTCTGTGAGCTCCTCATATTTAGAGCTTAAGAGAATTCCATTGATAATGGAAACCGAAAAACAATCCATGAATTGTTGAAATATTTTTTTAACATGCCCCATTAATATAGTGGAGTAATTTATCACACTTAATGGAATCACTAGGAAGTCATAACTACTACAGTGATAACCAAATTCCTTTCACAAAATGATCTCATCATGAAACTAAAACTAGTGGAATCTGGTCATGAGATAGATCTTATAGAACCATCTCACACCCTTGATCTTGTTTAGAAGGTATTAAATCCTTGGAAAATGTTACTTTTATTGACCTAAAATTGATTCAAGAGGTGTTAATCAATAAACAACCTTACACTCCCACATTCTTTTGTAGTGAATAATACTTGATCTTTCTAGGGGGCACCATGGGTCTTATAAATCCCCTCTACCAATGGTCGTCCAACTACACCCTTATCTATTATTTCTTTATATAGGCCATATGATATGTCATATGTTATATCTAAGTGGTCATTGGGTTCAATTTAATGTATAAGTAAACAACCCACAATGAAGGTAGTCCCAAAAAATCATCATGGAAGACATTTATATAATCGTACACTATCGAAAGAAACCGATGTATGAAGATACCAATATACTAATAGAAATACTCACCAATTGATTGTAGATAATTTAATATTTTTTTCTCATGGCCCAAAATTCATATGGTTAAATGTCCTTCTCACCATTAGAGGATAATCTCATTCCATTTGTCTATACATATCTATCTCTCCCATGGCACAAGTCTATCTAGGAACACACTATATATTTATATACTATTCCTAAAAGGATTTCATATAAATTCATTGAAATTACCATGTGGTTCCATGTAAATATATCTCTATTGAATAGTAGCTTGCACTGTGAGTAGATGTGAAAAATAGTGGAGTCCATCCACGTAGTAATCTCCAGGACCAACTAATGAGCTATAGTGTCCACAAGAACATCAAGATATCTAAAAATGGATAAGGAAGTGGAATAATTATCCACATATATGTCTACAAGTAATGGTGATTAATTTTAGATTACAAAAATTATACCTGGAATCATTTCATGCACAACCTGATCATATCCCTCTATTGTCTACAAATGACCATATCATCAACCACCAGACCACTAAGCCTAATACAGTCCACCTAGTGGCAGTGGGATTATGTTATGGTGTCATACTCAATATATAACTCATACTTTAGGAGCTTTTCTAGCTTCTCTATCAGCACCTCCTCTTTGTGGTCTACCCTAACCCACATGGGAGACCAATGATTATGAAACTACCTCTTCTACATAGGTCCATCCACTTCAATTAAACATTTTAGTCATCCTAGTTTAGGAAATCATATTCGAATTGACCGCACCCATCATAAGAAGTACACTTAATATCTCTTAAAATACATTATCCTTGGAAGGATCCCTACATTACTGATCCCTAAGAATGAGTATGCTTACTAAAATAACTCCATCACCAAGAAATTAAAGTATTATGTCTACCACCATTATTATATGACTTGAATCCATGGTATCCACTAGTATCTATAAATTACATATTATACTATTCAAGAAAGTTTCCTATCACAAATTACTACACTAGCATCATGAAATAGGTGGGAATTCATAGGAAGACCACACATTCACATACTTCCCTTTCGATGCCCTAGTCAAACTTTTATGCCCAAAAGCATAAATCTTACACCATACTGAAGGAGTATAATGTGAGTTCAACAAACATTGATTTGTACTCTTCAATTTTCATATCTCAATTTTTTAACTCTAAAATATCCTTGATTCACATAGAGAACAAGTTCAAAGGATAATACTCATCATGGGACAAGTTCTTTAAATCTTTCTACCCGAGTCTCTTCTCATCATGGGTTTGGGTAACTAGACCCCACTTAAGCCCTAATTCTTTGTGAAGAATACTGGTAATAATAAAAACCATATGATTTATTGGGTTTTACATGAGAAAATAACCTGAAACCACTAAATCATTCCAATAACCTACATCTTGAGGGTTTGAATCATCATGAATCTTTATTGCCATTATCTTTTGAAATCTAGAAAATGTACATAACCAATAAAAATCCTCATCCTATCCTAATGGAACAATAAAATTATCAAAATATAGAAGAAAATTGGCTTAAAAAACTCAAGGATGGTCCATATTCCTATCTTATAGTGAAATAATTTTTAACTTCTAACATGGAGGGAACACAACATGAAAATGCTGCTATACTAAAGGCTCATCACTCCATAGGTCATCATCATGACACTACCTTGGAATCCTAGTTTACTGTCATCATGGGGGCATCATAAAAGATGAATGTATGTACCACAGTAAATTAAAAATATCTTGGGGATTACTCAATAAGGATATAGAAGTAAAATACCCCTTCCTATATGATTCATATGCTATTGGATTCTTTGTTAGATGTGTCTTATCAAGATATGTTTAAAAGTAGTTTATTAATGTAATAGTGTATGGATACATCAGTAGTTGCATCATCAATGGGATCCCTAGATTGAGATCTAAAAATAAAAACCTCAAAAAAATTACTTATGTTCTTAAACTAGTCCCAAAAAATGTATCACAATCTAAAAACATTCCCTTGGATAGACCTTTCATGATACTATGATTTCATGACATTACCCACCTATCCCTCACCTGTAATAGTATTATGCTGAGAGTGACACACTAAGAACACCATAATTTGGTCAGGGGATGGTGACTATCATTGTGTAGACATGTCACAGACATGGAAGGCCTAATCCAAATGAAGCTACACACACACACATACACTATTAAGTGCATCATAACCATTTGTGATAAAATAAAATGTACTAAATAAGGAGGAAAACACATATAATAACCTCTAAAAATAACCAGATTGAAACAATAAAAATATATCCAATTTATAAAACGAAAAAATACACACCCAACTAGAAAATAAAGAGGTTACTAAGTAAATAACTCAATGGAAGTATAATAATACTCCTGAACACCAATACCCAATATCGCCTATAATCACCATCACTAAGAACTATAGAGTTCCACTAACCTGGGATAATTTGACATGGTATCTATTTCAGCTTTCCACAAGGCCTTAATCTGGTTCCTAATTACTATAGGCTTCTCATTAGTTCTATGGGAATCAACATTCCCATTTTGGGGATGTTTTTTCATGTTTATAAATAAAATAAATGAGGGCATCCAACCACAATTTTAGTCTAATCATTCCATATATCAAATATATCTGCAATATGAAATAAATAATTATAAAAATAATAAATTCAAAACCATTATTTAAACATTATAATAAATAAGGATAATAAATAAAGTGAGACACTTTAAAAAATCCATAATTTTTAGTTTTTACATGTATCCAAAACTATATACAATACCCAAATTAAATTCAAATGTTAAACAAATGTGTTATAAGATACTTATAAGGATAAAATATACAATTATTACTAAATATACACAATACAAAACAAACCTAAAGAAAACCATCCCAATTTCATGAGAAAGCATAATTCACTTGACATAACCCCCAAAACAAATTAATCAATAAGAACCATCATATATAAAAAATGTATCAATAATTTTACTTTCTAGAGATTAATTCATGGTTCAAAACACAAAAATTATATATATATGGTGTGAGAAATAATTTATGTCAAATAACACTAGTTCTATATAGAATTCATTTAGAAAAGATACCATGTAATTATTAGTTGAAATATATAAGGTAAATACACTTTTATTTTTATAAAACATATAAAAAACTATAAATTAGTTATAATTTATTTTAAAAATTATGATCAATCTGATTTGTTTCACCAAGGAAAATCAATTTTAAAAATAATAAAAACAAATCTTTTAATGAAATATGTTTCTGAAAATATTTAATATATTAATAAATGGAATTAATAAATTATAAAGTAGTTATGATTTTACGTATTCAAATAAAATATCTATTTTGTTACATTAAAATAATAATATATATAAAACTTTGAAACAATATTTTAAAAATTTACCACTTTGGAAATATTTTGAAATAAGTTAATCACTATGAAAGTTTAGAACACCGAAAAACAAAAAAAATGATAATAAAGTAAAATAAAAATTAGAATCATTCAAGTCACATATATCATAGGGTAATAGTTTAGGTCCTATGAATATAATAAAAAACATGGATTTACTAGAATCAACTGATAGAAAGTGATACCATCTTAACTGTATGTACACTTGACATACCCTAACTAGTTTTATTAGAAAAAACCTCCTAATCAGATTATAAAATTCAACTATGGGATACTAGTTAGGTAATAATCATAAACATGTGCTGAACTCTTCCTTATAATTCTAACATTTCCACCTAAGTATTTCCATGAATCTTTATATGTATAGGTGAGAAATCAAATCAATATAACCTTAAAACATCATATTACATATATTCACACCTCACCAATGTACACCATTAAAATAAACATAACCATTAAACAATAATATAAATACACATTTCAAAAAAACCATTGAAGTGCATAACTTTATGGGTGAATATAAAAAATCATAAAAACATTGTTCCCTATAAAACATGCCTTTCTCTCTAGAAAAGTTAATAAAAATTCAACCTTAAGGATTTATAATTAAATGAAAATATTTTATAAAAATTAAATTTATTCATAATAGAAATATCCAAGATATTTCCTTGAGAACATATTGTGATGAAGAATGCATGAGAAAATTATTACACATTGAATATAGAAAATCACATTTATATTAGATCTATCACAGATTACATCACTAAAAAATAAATATAAGATAATTATAAACATTCAACATACATTTTAAATAATGGAATGAATTTTTTAAAATAACCAAATCACTTAAGATTTTATAAACAAGAAGAGTTTCATAAAACCACCTATTAACAAATGATTTAATTAATTCCCAATAATTATATCCCCCCACGAAATAAGAGTGGGAATACTCAAATACATATTATAAAAAAAATATTAAAAATACAATGTAAAAATTTAAACAAGTGGTAACCTTATGTTTCCTAATATATGTTATGAAAATTAAATTTAAGAACAAAAAAATAATTAAGAGAGGATATGATTTAGTATAACATTCCTTGAGGAATAACAATTATTTCATAAAGAATCATCAAAAGGGAAATTTAGAAGTATGTTCTGGATAAAGAGGGAAAATTCAAAAATGCCTCTCAAAAACAGGAGAAAGAAATTATAATAATCTTCATTTATAAATGATTAATGAAATTATAAATATTAAATATTTAATGGAATGAATATTTTTATGTCTTTTTTAGATAAACCATTCATCCACTATGTGTGGGCCATATTTTTTTTAATCAATTTGTTTTTGATAAATGTTATGTCAGGTAATACATATATCATACATTGGATAATGTATTTTTTCACTATTTTGGTCTTGGATACCAGTTTGAACTAGTTGTTCATCAACCCTAAAACCAAATATTTTTAATAAACATATAAAATTTCTACTCCAAACATAAAGGAAATTCATAAAATAATAAATATATGAAATAGATATCAAACAATGACTTTATGGGTGTTACACATAACAAAATTTCCTTATGATATTTATATATTTACCCAATTCATTAGAGTAGTATATAATTTTTTTCTCACCAGCCACATAAATATAGCCTTATATATATGTTCTATGTTAATATAGAAATAATCATAAATCCATTATAATACATTGCTTAATTAAAATGTGAAACTAAAACAGGTAACATTAAAAATTTCATGAGGTATAAAATTAAATCACCTTCAAGAATAAAATTTATTTTTGAATGAAATTTTATCCCCAATGGAATAAAAAAAATAAATGGAATATAATATGTGACAGTATTATCATAGGAAAAACCCTTTACAGGAACATAAGAAATTAAATAATTGTCATATAGAAACATTTTTTTTAATATTTTTTTAATAAAAAAAGGTAAATAAATCATTTCAAATGGTAGGATAAAACTTTTAAATGAACTCTTATGAACATGTAATAATAAATAAAATAATATAATCCACATAAATAAAATTAATGAATGAGGTGGGAGAATGTGAATGAGTAGAAATCAGAAAGGAAGATAGAGAAATACATTCCCTTCCCACATTCACAAGAAAATCACCATTAATGGAAAGAGAACACAAGAATATAAAGAAATAATAAGAAGGGTATAAAATATATCCATGAAATCATATAAAGATCATGGATAATAAATAGTAACATTCTAATAAACAATATAGATAATGAAAATTTTCCATTATCATTACTCTTGAATTTCACAAATGTTCTCAAACTCCCTATGTAATCAATATAAAAATCTTATTAATCCATTCAAATAGATTATTTTTATATAAGACAATCATATTAATCAATTATGTTTTTTATTGCCTATATTTCAGATTGTCACATTTTATATCTATTATTATATGTTTGTTTTTTGTACTCTTCAATTATTATTTTTTATTATGATATCAATTATCATTCATAGGTCATAATCTCTAATTGATCCAAATATTTAAGGTCCTAGAGTAAAAATTACTTAATGATTTCTGAAACACCATGTTCATAGTGTAGAAGTTATGGGTATAGTTCTTAATTTGATTGTAAATGATTCTTCCATTAGATATTATTTATACACTTATAGGGCATTATTTAAATAATAAATTTTATTTTAATATTTACATTCCAAAATTATAAAAAAATTCTTAATTATTAACTTATATTTATATTATTTATGTTCTTATAATAACCAATGATGATGATAATGTCATAATACTATTCAGGAAGGTTGTTAAACTAACCCAAATAAGAACATGCAATAATGAATGATTGAGTAAGGATATATAGTTATATTACTATAATATCATTTTTACATAATTATATTAACCTTATTTATGTAATATTAGGGTATTATACAAAATTTTATTAGAGTGAGTATGATAAGTTAAATGAAAATGGTAGATAAGTACTCGTTATATACATTGACCCAACAACATTATTATTATGATTATTTCCTTTTTAATGAATGATTTTGGACTCCATCATATGACCACAATCATCTTTTGGTCGGATTAGATAGTTAAGAGGGGGGTGAATTGAGTTCAAATAAAAATTTTTGTTAAAAAATATTTCTATTAAAAATCCCCCAAATTGAAGAACAAGATAATCTATAGTGAATTTGTATTACAGCAAAGGGTCGGTTAGGTTCTCAAAGATTGATTAGTTCTAAGTTAATCTAATCCTGAAGATTAATTAACTTTTGAAACTAACCTAATAGTTTACAAAACATACAGACACTTTCTAGATTAACTATCAAAGTAACTCTAAAATATTTGTGTATTTCAAATTAACAGTAGAGGAATATAAATTAGATATTCTATACTTTAAACATAAACTAAAATGCACAGAAGATATAACCAAGAGGTTCAGTCTCAATATGAGACTCATCCCTCTGAAATATATATATAAATTTGATCGACACACTGGATCGGGGTTAAAAACAGTTTAAAAATTATCCAGGTACTCAGACCTCTACCACATTTATTCGTGGGAAAACAACTCAACATCACGCAGGCTGTCCAGGTCTCCATAGACCTCTACCACTATCCACAGTGGGACATAAGAAGATGTAGAATGTTTGTAATGAGGATTTAATATCCTCCAGTTCAGCACATAGACAATGTGTGTGTAAAATAAATAGGGTACACACACTGCTCAAAAGTAAATAATGAACCACTTAGAGAGTAGATAAGAGTTTAGAATGCTCTAATGATTAGAAGTGCATCTCTGGACTACTTGGATTCATCATAAATGTGTATGAGTCCTTCTCTGGTTTTTCTGTTAAAAAACAGAGTGTCATGGTTCAACTTGGTGTTCTTCACAACTGAAGATGTTCTGTATTTCGTGTGTTCTTTAGTAGTGTCAGATTGCATGTATGAGACAATGATTTCATTGATGATCCTGCAATCTCTTCTTCGTGGTCATGCTTAGGATTGGTGTTCCATTCACTACAGTGCACTCGTGTATCTTGTTTGCATACGTATGTTCTCTTTTTCTCTACTGCAGCTCAATATTCCTTATATTCTCTGAGATCTGGTAATAGAATGATTTTCTTTTCATAGGTAATTGGTATGATTTCCTAATAGACCAACAACAATCATTAAATATCAATAATTGCATTAAAAAAATAAAATATGACTATTAGAAATATTTAAATAATATTGAAAAAATGTTAATAAACGGTGTCACAATAGTTATGTATATAGTGTCTCTTTCACGGTTTGTCTTTCACGGTACGTCCTTCATGGTATGTCATTCACGGTATGTCGCTCATGGTGGCTTTCTCAGGGTGTGTCCTTCATGGTGTCTGCATCACGGTGTCTGACTCACTGTGTCCGGCTTACAATGTCACGGTGTCTCATGGTCACAGTGTCTCATTGGTCACGGTGTCTGAGACCTAGGGTTCATGGTGTCTACATCAGGATTTCTGTTCACAGTGTATGTTTCTTACTCATAGTGTCCGAATTACTTTTTCTAGCTTCATGGTGTCTTGTACTTAGAAAAATAACTATATTTAGACTTAAACAATAATATGCATAAAATGTATTGAGCTTAACCATTATAAATTATAAGACAACTTCAAATATAAATACACATGAGTAATAAGATATGTGAGATTTTTGATCAGTAATAAGATTTGTAAACAGTAAATAGATTTGTGATTATTATTAATATTCGTAAATCATAATGAGATTTGTGATCATTAAAACATGATTATTACATGAGGAGTCCAGCAATCTCCCCCTTTTTTATGAACAAAAATCATGTACAGGTAATGTATAAGTGAGATGCAACTATAGAGCATATAACATACAGAGATACATATTATATAATAACCCATAACTTAGAATACTTTTTATCCCTCTTTTTGGATTATCAAAAAGTAAAACTATAGAGGAAAATAGTGCATATTGCATTAAAAATGTTAAGAAAACAAAATGAAGTAGAAATAAAAACAATAAAAAAATCAAAGACATCCCCATAAAAAAGAATGTAGTCACTGGGCTTCTTCAGGGACTGGCCTTCTCTTTGCCTTTAGCTGTTTTTGATGTCGAAGAAGGAATAGAGGTGGTAGACAATGAAGGTGAAGGTAGACCTTCAATGATAGAGGGATCCAAAGATGGAGTTATAGAAGATTGAGTCTATGGATGATTAAGAATGACTGGACTGAACTGAGATAGAGCTTGGCTTACTAACATGGAAGTGGAGGCTAAGGCAGGCAGTCCAGGTCTGAGTGGATCAGGTGTATGAGCAACAATTGCCGTACTTTGGACATGGAGATAGGGATTCAGAAGGTTGATGTAGTCTGTGATAATTTATCCTCCATATTGCATACCCTTTTCAAAATCATATTTATTCTCTATGAATTTGTCCGAAAATCTGGTGAACTCAGTGAGCTCTTGAACTTTTGTTTCAAAAGCCTCAGTCATAGGAGGTATCTTAAAATTTTCCTCAAGATAATTAAAGTGATTTTTCATATCAGATTTAGAGAAAATTTGGGTGAGATAAGAATCTATCTTCTTCGTAATCTCTTGTTGATCATCACTGACAATCTTAGCATGACTTCGAATCATGTTAAGTTCTCTATCAATGTTATTTGTAATTTCAGATAAAGGAGACAAATCGAAATTACTAAATACATTCCGAATTCCTTCATTGATTAAATATCTAAGTAGAGAATCATCCAAAGAAGGTGTGGATGTCTGACCAGAGGAAGGAGAAGCCTTGACATCTATGGTTAGAGCTTTGAGCTGTTTCAAAATCTTTTGAAGACAACCAGTGTATTCATCTGTATGATTATTCACGTTCTCCACTAGCTCTTTCATTCAGTGAAACATATGAGTATGCCTTTATCCAATATTTTCATAAAAAGATAATAGATAGGGATTCACTTGGGATAGAATGTCTCGATAAATGTTGGAAACAGTAGGTTCAGGAGAAGCAACAATAGGTGCAGGAGCAGGAGAAGGCTATGATCTTGAAGACAGTTCTTTCTGCATGTCTGCTACCATACTTTTCAATTTTGCAACATCAACACTAAGAAATTGTTTTTCAACCATTACATCTTGAATTTCATGCATCATACTGGGTTGAATGTGCAAAATAAAATTTTCAAAAATAATTGAGGCATCTTCCTGACTTAGTTGAGTCACAGGACGAGGTTGAGAGGACAAAATCATCTCAACTCCAGCTAAGATAGTCTCTCCAAAAACATTCAAATATTTTTTACTGAAAAAATATTGCTGATCAGGTAAGGATTCAGGTGAAGAAAGTGGTCCATGGGTAGGTTCATGGTCTTTTTGCGATTCAGAATGAGTTTTAGTTTCATATTCTGATTCAGGTTCAGGTTGAGGTTCAGGGTGTGAGACTGACATCCATCGAAAAAAAGAAGAAAGTTCAATTCTAGATGCAGTGGAATGATATGATTCACTCACATCATAGAAGTTAGGGAATTCATATCGAGTATACATAGAGTATGACTTGGTTGTTGGAGATGCATTACTAGGCTCATCTTCATGAATCTCAAGATTTTGAGGTTCCTCCCCCTCAAAATGTGATTCCATTTCAGATTCTTCTGGCTCAGGAACTAGGTTAAGATTGATAGGATCATCTCTAATCTCCTCAGCCATTTCCTACCTTGCCAACTAAAAGGAAATTTCAATCCTCTCTTCAGCAGAGGGTATGTACTCAGGAATAGATTGTTCCTCAGGTAGAGCTTCTAGACTTGCTTCATTATCAGCAAGATGTTCTTATAGATTTTCTTCTTCCATTGTAGGGAGTTCTTCTACAATAGTATTTGTCTCTTCCATGGCTTGCTACTCAGATTCAGAAACAAATAACTCTCTTGCAGTTTCAAATTTGGTTTCCTGATTAACATTGGGAAGAGGTACTTCTTCTTAAAGCAGAACATAAGGACCAACAATCCTTTCCTTTTCAACAACAACTTCTTCTCTTGAAACTTCAGCAAGAACATCAGTCATTTCTTTCTCAACAGGTGTTGCTTCCTCATAAATTATTTCATCCTCTTCTCCATGAGGTACTCTACCTGCCTCTTCTTTTTCATATTCCTCTTCTAGATACTCAGCCACCTCATCTGGTTCCAAACTCGGATTAGTAATGTCTGTAGGCCTTGTAGGATAATCCACAGGATTGAAATTTTCATCAACCTTTTCATTATCTTTAACCCACTACTTCTTCAAGGGTTTCCAGTTTATCTTCATCCTTATAATGGTTTGCTTGGATAAATAATACTCAAAATAAATAATCATTTCTTCATTTGGTCCAACTACTCCCTTAGCAACTAACATATCTGAAATCATCCTTGAGTAAAATAAGGAAGTGGACTTAGAAGTGACCTTAATTAATTCACACATGTGGTGAATGATATATTTGCGAATATTTATCTTATGGCCATTCTTTATCAGATGAATCATATAGACATCATGATACTTTAAAACAACAAAGTCTCCTTTCTGTGGGCTAATAAAATTTTGATGAAACATAAACAACATCCTAGTCTCCCCATCCAAGTCAGCTGATATGGCCCTTCTTTTGGTTCCTTTTCTAGTTATAATTTACAAGGAATTATCTAGGTCAAATATGTTGGTTGTAGGAGGAGGGTATATTTGGTAATAATAACAAATCCCTTTAGGAGGAATCCGTAGGCTTGCAGCCCATTGCCTCGAAGAGAGAGCACATTTTTGACCATTGATCCAACTTGTAACCATAAAACATTCTCCAGTATCAAAGGAAAATGTTACATACTAATAGAACTGAGATAAAAACCTTGGGTAAATAGGTCAATCTTGTCTAGATAACCATTAGATTTACCCTTGTTCTATTAATACTTTCAGGACTAATGAATTGATGGAAAAAATCCACTCAGGGAAGATTTCCTTCTCAGGAGCAATAGTACAGCTTACTAGATTATGAATCAGGGGTCCTTCGGGTGCAAGCTTCAGTGTCCTCTTCTATTTCGTAGAGTGGTGCTTCTCAGATGAGGGTGAATATGGACACTTCATCCTTGGAATCAACTGAATATTCGAGTGAGAGAGGAGGAGATAAGGATTTCAAGGTTGATATGGTTTAAGAGAGAGCTTAGGTGAGTAATCGAGTGAAACCCTTATGTTTTATCATTTGGGAATGTCAAACGTCACAAAAATAAAAACGTGGGAAAGGAAATAATAGTGAAATAAAAATTACCGAGATATGGGTTAAAATAAATGCATAAATAATCTTCACGGTGACACCGTGAGTATTCATCACAGTGCGAGGACAAGAGTTCATCATGGTGAGATAGTCCGTAGTCGTCACGGTGAGATAGTGAGTAAACTGGTCAGTCATGGTGAGATATTGACAGACCATGAACACATAGTGCTAACTATGAGACCATAAACATGATACAATAACCATGAAACAAAGAGCATGAAACAGTAATGTAATTTATAGCAGAATATTAAACAGTAAGACCAGTAAGATATCTATTTGTTATTGATCATGCCAAGATCATATATGATGTAGTCTAATCTCTCATAATTTAATGGTTTAGTGAATATATCAGCAAGTTGATATCCAGTTCTAATTAATTCCAATGTGATGTCACCTTTTTGATAATGATCCCTAAAAAATTGATGTCTTACATCAATATGTTTTGTCCTAGAAGGTGAAACAAGAATTTTTGAAATGTTAATAGCACTTGTGTTGTCACAATTTATTGGGACATGTCTGAATTGATATCCATAGTCAAGTAATGTGTGTTTCATCCATAAAATTTGTGCACAACAACTTCCAACATCTTTGTATTCAGCTTTGATAGTAAATAATGTGACAGAATTTTGATTCTTACTACACCATGATTCTAGTGACTTGCCTAAAAGGTGACATGTTCTAGAGGTTCTTTTTCTATCTAGCTTATAGCCAAAAAGATCATCATCAATGTAACTAATTAGTTCAAATGATTGTCCATTTGGATAGAACAGTCATAGATTGGGTGTATTCTTGAGGTATTAGAAAATTCTCTTTACATCATTTAAATTTGATTTATTAGGGTTTTCTTGAAAGATATCACACATACACACACTACACATAATATCAGGACCACTAGTAGTTAAGTAGAGTAGACTTCCAATCATTTCACTATAAGTGGATTTATCAACAGAGTTTCCATCTTCATCAAGATCTAACTTACAGGTGGTACTCATGGGAGTGTCCCAACTTTTAGTGCTATCCAATCCAAAACGTTTTAGAAGATATATAGTATATTTACTTTTAGTTAAAACAATCCAATCATTATTTTGAAAAATTTTAAATCCAAGAAAGAATTTTAGTTCACCCATTAATCTTATTTCAAATTCATTTTGCATCATTTTAGAAAAATCAGTATATTGGGATTTTTTTGATGATCCAAAAATAATATGATCTACATAAATTTGAACAACTAAAAAATCAATAGAAATTGGTTTTATTATGAGTGTAGGACCAGTTATTCATTTTGTAAAACGTTTTCAAATTCGAAAAGTAATTAATCTATCACACCAAGCACTTGGAGCTTGCTTTAAACCATATAAATCATTTGATAATTTGAAAATATGATTTGGAAAATTAGGGTTTGTAAATCCATGGGGTTGTTCAACAAAAATATCCTCAGCTATATACACATTTAATAATGCACTCTTAACATCCATTTGATATAGTTTAATATTAAGATGTGTAGCATAAGAAAGTAGAATTCTAATGGTTTCAAGTCTGGATACTGGAGAAAAATTCTCCTCATAGTCATTTCCTTCTTCTTGACTCTAGCCTTATGAAACTAACCTAGCCTTGTTTCTAACTATGTTTCCCTATTCATCTACTTTATTTCTAAACACCCATTTAGTGCCTATGAAAAATGTGTCATTTGGTCTTTCTACTAGTTTCCAAACATTATTTCATTCAAACTAATTAAGTTTTTCTTTCATAGAAATTACCCAACATTCATCATTAATAGCATCATCAATGTTTTTAGGTTCAAGCTATGACAAGAAGGCTTGATGTTCAAACTGATTTCTAAGAGAAGCTATAGTTTGTGTCCCTCTAACCGTATTTCCTACAACACAATATAATGGATGATTTTATATAATCGTAATTGATCTAGTAAAGGTAGGACTAGAAATTTTAGGTTCTTTTCTAGGTTTGGGATCATTAGGATAAGATTGTGAAATACTTCCAGATCTGTTTGTCTTTATAGCAGGTTCATTGAATTTGTCATTGAGGTTCAGAACAGACAAATCTTCTTCAAGATTTTCAAGAGATGACTTAGGTTCATGTGGATCAGTTTCATCAAATTTAATGTGAACCGATTCTCCCACACACTTGGTTCTCTTATTGAAAACTCTATAGGATTTTCTAGTTAAAGAATATCCTAAAAAGATTCCATCATCACTCTTAGAAGAAAAATTTTCCAGATTATCCTTGGTATTAAGAATAAAGACTTTGAAAACAAAGACTCTAAAGTAGATATCTTTAGGTTTCCTATTTTTCCACAGTTCATAAGGGGTATTTTTGAGAACAGGTCTGACTAAGACTCTATTGATGATATAACAATATATATTTACAGCTTCCGTCCAAAAGTAAATAGGTAGGTCATACTCATTAAGCATAGTTATATCAATTTCTTAAAGGGTTCTATTTATTCTTTCAACTAAACCATTATGCTGAGGTGTCTTAGGGGAAGATAAATTGTGAGTGTAGACATTTTGTGAGAAAAAAGAGACAAACTCATGATTTTCAAACTCACGACCATGATCACTTCTCAGGGTATTAATATTAAGTCTGTTAAGGGTTTCGACAGACTTGAAGTATTTAATAAAGTAAGAACAAGCTTCACTTTTGTATGCTAAGAAGTATACCCAAGTATATCTAGAAAAATCATCTACTAAGACATATACATAGTGCTTCCAATTTAAACGAGAAAATCTAGAAGGACCAAACATGTCCAAGTGAATAGATTCGAGAGGTTGAGAAGTTGACACTTTTTTCTTTGGTTTGAAATATATTTTGTGTTGTTTTCCCTTTTGGCAGGGATTGCAAACTTTGTCATTTGGAAACTCCAGTTTGGGTAAGTCTCTAACCAAGTTCTTCCTAGTCAGTTTTCTAAGTGAATGTATATTACAGTGTCCTAATATTCTATTCCAAAGCTAAGATTCTTTATGAAAAGCATTTAAACAAGTAATGCTTTGTTTATCTAAAGAATTCAAATCAATTGCATAATCATTTTAATTTCTCAAAGCAGAAAATACTAAAACATTATTAGAATTAAAAACATTAAAGAATCATTTTAAAACATAATGTTAAAGCCATCATAACACAATTGAGAAATACTTAACAGATTATATTTAATTCCATCAACAAATAAAACTTTAGAAATTAAAACTGAGTTAGTATTACCAATTTGTCCTAGGCTGATGATCTTTCCTTTAGAATTATCACCGAAGGTGACATGGCCTCCATCAAACATTATTGTGCTCTTGAAGAATGAATAATCCCCAGACATATGACTTGAACATCCACTGTCCATGTACCATATCTTCTTATGGTAACTCTTCAAACATGCTTCTTACAAAACAGTTTTAAACAAATAATGATTTTTGTACACAAATTCTCTTGGGTCTAGACAGGTTAGCAAGCAAAGCTTTAGGTGCCTAGATTTTTCTTATGGGTCTCATATAATCAATAGATTCAACATATTTTTAAAGATAAACTCTATTTGATCTATAACGATGTGAGTAACTTGTTGAAGCATATAAATTTCTAGAATAGGAAAAAGCAATTTTTTGTCCAGATATAGGAATAAATCTAGTTTTAGTGATCTGTCTCTATCCAGGTTGGTATCCCAAACCAGTAGTATACATTGGTTCCACTTGTCTACCTAACATTTGAGTAAGTGTATCTTTTCCCTTTGTGAATTTTTCTAAGTCCTTTCTATGTTTCTCATTTGACATTTTTAGTTCATTATTTTCCTTCAACAGTTGAGCATTATTTTCCTTTTCTATATCAAACACAGATTTAACATTGGTAGGGGGAGCATGTTTTTTTTTCAATGGATTATATTTTTTGCTAAGTTCATTACATGTTTCTTCTATCATGTTACAATATTCAAATAGTTCCTCAGTAGACATGTTTTCAGATTCAGAATTAGAATTAATTCTAGAATAATAATCATTCGGCATAGGGGAAACATGTACCTCAGAAGTATTGGTCACGAAACACATGTTGGTATGATTCTTTTCAAAATCAAGAACTTCATATTCACTTGTGATGTCTTATGAAGCACTACAAGTTTATTTCATTTATTTCTTATACTTTCATTCCTTATAGTCATGTTTCTTCTTGATCTTCAATTTTGGACATTTTGCTTTAATGTGACCTTTTCTCTTGAATTTATAGCAAACAACTTCATCACCCTTATCATCTTACTTCTAATATTTCTTCCAGTGTCCTTTGTTGTCATATTTACCATTGTAGTTTGATTTTCTAAATAATTTTTTATTCTTATAGAATTTCATAAATCTTCTGGCCATTTGAGCCATTTCTGCATCACTGTCAGATTCAGAACATTCACACATTGAGCTTTCAGTAGGTATGTGAGTTTTCTCTTTGTCCTTGATCCTTGAGGAAGTAGAATTAAATGACACTGACATACTTTTAGGTTTATCATATTCTTCCTTATTAACCTTGAGTTCTTCCTCTCATATCATAAGCTTTCTAATTATATCTTTGAAAGGAAAAGCACCAATGTCACTAGACTATCTTATTGAAACAAATGTGCCTCTCCATTGGTCTGGCAGACATCTCAATATTCTCATAATTTATTCCTTTTCTGGAACAATCTTTCCAAGGGAGCTCAGAGTGTTGACAATTTCATTGAACCTGAGATACCTGTCAAGGATTGGTTCATCAGTCTTCATTTTAAAATTATCATATTTAATAGTATAAGTATTTAATATCATTTCATTAATATTGGTTGTTACTTCATGAAAAACACCCAAGGTATCCTAAATTTCATAAGAAGTTTTACAAGAAGATATTATATTAAACTCATCATTTCCTAAAGCACAATACAAGGAATTCATTGCTTCATAGTTATTATTGTAAGTAACATTAGTAGGTTCATCCCAAGTAGTTCTTTCAGTTTCTGGAATTTTATATTGAGTTTCTATAGCAGTCCAGATATCAAATCCCATACTCTCTAAGTGAATTTTCATCTTAAGTTTCCACTAGGCATAATTTATACCATTATAGAAAGGTGGCTGGTTACTAGCAACACCTTCTAGTATATTATCCATAGCTAGATTTTATAAAATAAATGTAATGTGTTAAAATTTAGAATTAACAGAAATTTAAGATATTTAAAGATGCAAATAAAATCACAGTTGAAAACAGAGTATTTTGAAAACATTGAAAAACAAAAACACCCTCTGATACCAAATGTTGGTCGGAGTGGACACTCAAGAGGGGGGTGAATTGAGTTCCAATAAAAATTTCTGTTAAAAACTATTTCTATAAAAATCACCCAAATTGAATAACAAGATAATCTTTAGTGAATTTTTATTATAGTAAAGGGTTAGTTAGGTTCTCAATGATTGATTTGTTCTCAATTAATCTAATATTTAATATTAATTAACTTTTGACACTAACCTAATACATTACAAAACATACAATCACATTCTAGAGTAACTATCAATGTAACATTAAAATATTTGTTTACATAAAAGTAACCAAAACAGAATATAAATTAGATATTTTATACTTTAAACATAAACTAAAATTCACAACAGATATAACCAAGAGGTTCAGTATCAAGCCGAGACTTAGTCCTCTTAAATATATATATAAATTTGATCCATACCCTAGATCGGGGTTGACAACAGTTTACAAACTGTTCATGTACACAGACCTCTACCATAGTTATTCATGGGAAAACAACTCAACAACACACATGTTGTCCAGGTCTCACTTGACATCTACCACTATCTACAGTGGGACACAAGAAGGTGTAGAATTTTTGGAATGAGGATTTAGTATCCTCCAGTTCAGCACATGAGACAGTGTGCGTGTAAAATAAACTGGGTACACACAATTCTCCAAAGTAAATAATGAATCACATAAAGAGTATATAAAAGTTTGGAATGCTCTAGTGATTATTAGTGTAACTCTGGACTCCTTAGATTCACCAGAAATGCATCTGAGTCCTTCTCTGAATTTTCTGTTAAAAAACAGAGTGTCGTGGTTCAGTTTGGTGTTCTTCACAAGTGAAGATAATCTTTATTTCTTATTTTCTTCAGCAGTTTCAGATTGCATGTAATGGACAATGCTTTCTTTCAAGATCTTGCAATATCTTCTTCGTGGTCATGCTCATGATTGGTGTTTTTTTTCAGTATAATGCACTCGTGTTACTTTCTTGCGTATGTATATTCTCTTTTTCTCTACTACAGCTCAATCTTCCTTATATTCCCTGAGCGCTGGCAATAGAATGATTTCCTTTTCATAGGTACGAGGTACAATTTCCTGACAGACCAACAACTATTATTAAATATCATTAATTACATTAAAAGCCTCAAATATGACTATTAGTAATATTAAAATAATATTGACAAAAAGGTTAAGAAACGATGTCACAGTAGTTATGAAAACAGTGTCTCCTTCATGGTATTTCATTCAAAGTTTGTCCTTCATGGTATGTATTTCACGGTATGTCCCTCACGGTGGCTTGCTCACATTGTGTACTTCACGGTGTATGCGTCACGGTGTCTGACTCACTATGTCTGGCTTATAGCATCACGGTGTCTCGTGGTCACGGGGTCTCATTGGTCACGGTGTCTGAGACTTAGGTTTCACGGTGTCTACTTTAGTGTTTTAGTTCATGGTGTATGTTTCTTACTCACAATGTCTGACTTACTATGTCAAGCTTTACGGTGTCTTTTACTTAGACAAATAACTGTATTTAGACTTAAATAGTAATACTCATAAAATGGATTGAGCTTAACCAATATAAATTATAAGATAACTTGAATCATAAATACACATGAGTAATAAGATAAGTGAGATTTGTGACCAGTAATAAGATTTATAAACAGTAAAGAGATTTCTATGTTGTAAGAAGATTTGTGATTATTATTAAGATTGGTAAATCAAAATGAGATTTGTGATCATTAAAACATGATTAATACACGAGGATTCCTACAGCTTCCAATGGTATATAAGGATACAAGGGTAGTGATTAGGGAATAAACTAATCAATAGTTTCAGTTTGGAGGGGATGTAGAAGGATTCCATTAAAAAATGAATATGAATGATGTGATCTCAAATATTAATACATCAACTATTAAGAAATTCCATTATGAGTAGGTATGTTTCCCAGAAGTAGAAAACACTGTGGTTTTAATTCACATATTTATTAAAACATACTTTTTATTTTATATAGGTTTATAAACCATCTCAAATTCTATGGTGTTTTACCATATTTTCTATTTACTAATGTTATATTTTATTCATTGCTGATTTTGTTTCTAAACACTAAAATTAATCATATTACCTAATTTCAAATTTGTTTATTTCAAATATGAAATATATTTTTTTGAATGAAAATTATAAATATGAGAAATTTAATATTTAAATAAAAATAAATAATACATTAATTTTTTTTAGAATTAAATAATTATTTTTTAATGAATCATTAGGTTTTTATTTACTATAATATTTTAATCATTTATTGATTGTTAATTTTTTATTATGAATTTTTAATATATTATTTATAATACATTAGTCACTGATAATAATGGATTATATTCCAATTATAACAATTTATATATACTCATTTACTATATGTACACCTAACGATTATATGTGTGTGTGTGTGTGTGTGTGTGTATAAATCTAGACACCATATAATAAATATATCACTCTTTTAAATTCCAATATATAACCATACATACTTATCTAAAATAAATTAATCACATCCCTTCTTTTTAGTATGAAACTACCTGTTATATTTTTATTATCTTTCTTTATGTAAAAAATTATAATTGATGGTATGATTTTCCTATTAGACCAAGAAAAATTATAGATCAAACATTTAGTCTTTTTATTTACTTTTGGTTATATTCATCGGATATTTTTTATAATTATGTTATATATATAATTCTTGGGATATTAATGATAATTTCATTTCATGTTGTAATATTATACCAAAATGAAATAAATCATTGTTAATTTAAGTTTCTTATTATATGTAAAGAAAGTTATTCAAGATATAAAAATTACTAGCGAAACATCATTCCAAAATATAGGATATTACATTACCCCATTTGAAAAATGTTTCCATCAACATTTCAATACCTAAATTAAAATATTTTACACTTCTTATATTTCATTATATCTTTGGGATCCCATTTTATAATTTCATGTATATGATTTTTCTAATATACCATTACAAGGTGACTAGTAATGTATAAAATTATGTTATATCTAATATCAAAGAGTCCCACATGTTATTCATTATACGAGAGACCATTCTGTATTTGTAGAATATTTGAGTTCAATACATGTGACCGATCTATTTTAAACTCCATTTCAATTAATACATGTAACAAATTTTTAATATTTTGAGAGATTCAATGGAATTTATAATTCATATGTTATAGTATCAATGTGATCAATAATTTAAAATGGTAAATACTATAAATATTGTCTATAACAGGGGATCAGAACTGTAATGAACTGTGTTTTTCTGTATTGGAATTTAGAGCAGAAATTAGAATTTTTTCTTTTAGCTACTTATAAGGGAAAAATGGTTTTTTCCCACTTAAAACGATTTAGGATAAATTTTATGACCACTATGTATGTCCCAAAATATAGTGTTTACACTTTGATTGGAGTTTAGTGGAATCACGAGCAATTTGAATTTCACAGGAATATTTAATAATTAACAATTCATTAATTAAAAAATAATTTATTTAGCAAGTTCTTTCGGTAATATATTTTTAAGGGTGTTTTTGATTGAGATAATGTATTCATCATTGAGTCTGGAACATGATTTTATGTCTATGTAGGGCATAAATTCAACTTGGGAACCAGGTCTAGTTCAGGTCCCCTTTTATTTTATTTTATTTTTTAATTCATTTTATTATCTTATTTAATATTATTTTCATTCTCCCCTTAGTCTTCTCTTGAACACCCCATGTGGATCCACTTTGTGAAACTGAGAGTGAAAATGGGAGAGGTAGAGAGAGAAAGAGATAGGGGAATAGAGGAACCATCAGAGAGCTTCGGACGCTCCAGATCATCATTCTGTAATCATGGATAATGAAAATAGTAAATTCTTCAGTTTATTCCTCATCATGGAAGTTTTTTTTTGTTTTTCTAAAAATCCACATATTTTTCATTTCATATTTTTGATCCACTAGAATTCTTTCTTAGGACCCCTTGTGGGTTGATCTGTTGTTTGGTGGGAGCGTAATGGGGGGGTTGGGATTATTTGACGGTTTTCTATTCATGAAATCCTGTCTTTATAGTGTGTGGTTCAGGATCTACATGAAGTGTCTCATTCCTATTCAGCTAAGATGAATTTTATGAAGTACATTTTGTGTATGGGATTTAAATGTTGTGTTCTTAGATTTATCCATATAGATGAGTACCCAATCAGACTACCCGTGTTAGGGGCACCTTCCATGTGGAGTACAAGGACAGACCCCATATGGATAACAAGTTAGGTATAAGTACATGAACAAAAGATATACATGTCCATACAATGTGAGATATAGGAGCAGGAACCTCGCGTAGGTTATACACTTTGTACAAGTCCAAAAAACTATTTAGTTAATATTTTTCACACCAAGTCCATCTAGACTACATGCCTAGGTGGGACCTTGAGGGTACATGCCATATACTAGGGTAGACACGCCATGCACTCCTCTTTTGTTACCCCTTGAAGGTCTTTTCTTATTTTATTCCCCATATTAATATTTGGATATAAGAGAAGTATATTTTTATTATATTTTCACGTAGATCATGATGGTATGAACCTTGTGGTGGTTTATAGAATCCTAGGTGGAATTTTATGCTTTCCCTAAATGGAGATGTTCTTCATCTGGTGATCAAATCTAGTTTCCTCCTATGAGAGATAGATTGACCTGATATGAGCCATGAGATATCTATCTTGACTAATTATATCATAGAATTTCCCTTGAGTTTGTATCCCTTATGATATGTTCCCTTCCATCCCATGTGGTCATAAGATTATTTTTCTTCGAGGTTCCCTTTTATGGTTCCTTTTTTTACGTTTCTACATAGAGTACCCCATTTAGGATTCCCCTACCATCTTCATGTTACTAGGGTTCCCCTATGGGAGGCCTTTTCTTACATTATAACATAAAGAAGCCATAGGAGGATCCCTTTAACCATTTACCTTTTCATGTATCCCTTGCAAGATGCCTCTATTGACTTGCTATTAGTGTATCCCATGTAAAAATCCTCTTATTACCTTTTTAACTAAGGATCCCAAGTAATATACCTTTTTCATATGTTAGATTATGAGGATCCAAAATAGGATCCATCTCTTATGTTTTTACTTGAGGGAACTAGTGGTTTCCCCCCAATGTTTGATCAAACATGATCTAGTACATTAGGTTTGGGTAGAGATGGTAGTTGGTGTAACTATAGAACATCTTTTGAACTTTTAAGCCTATGGGGACAAGGTAGATGATTTGGGTTTAGGAATTATTTCACCATCACTCTTTTGTTTATTCATTCACATGTTTACTGATAATATAACAATGATTACTAGAGGTTCTTCTTAGTTGGTGGCTGTTGAGCCTAATTCAATGTGTCTTATTTCCCTTTGGGATGCCTAGATGTTCTTTCAGGAGATATAACTTCTGATCCATGTTCTTTCTTATATTTAATGTATAACTTGAGGTACCCCTTAATATCTAGTTATAGATCCTTGTTATTTATATTTTACTAAAGTATTATTGGGATTTATAGAGGTGCTTCTTGGGATCCAACTCTTGAGACAATGATTATGATATATGGGCATAACATCCCAAATAATGATACTCATGGATGATTATGAACTCCTAAGTGATAAGGATGATTTTTATATCCTCATTTTGATATGTGATGAGAATTATTATGCTTTCCTATGTTCATGTGTTAAATGAGGATGATTATACTCAACTCAACTCAGGGTTGTCAGTGGATTATTACTCTCTCTTAAGCTTGTGGTCTATATAGGATGATTACACTCTGATCGACCTATAGATTATAGAGAATGATTACTCTATCCTCTATATTTCATATGATGATTAACACTTGAAATTATCTTTGGCACTAGGGTTATGATCCTTTACTTTATCAAGGTGTAGAGAAAGGGGTCTGACACCTATTATTGACATTTGGCATGATTTAAACATATATGTCTTGAGGGGTGGGCATGATGTCACACTGATGAGCTCTCATTATATATTGCCTACGGTTTAGCCCCATAGGGTTCATCTGAGTCTCAATGTCATGACCGCATTTGGACTAGGACATAGGTCTCAGACACAGGAGTTGATTTTCATAGAATGAGCACCATAGAATCCATCTCTTGGTCATTTATAGGATGTCTAGATGTACTTATTTGGAATAATTCATTACATGGATTGGAGGTGAGTACAAGTGAACATAGGGTTAGTACGAGTATCCCTCTATAGTCAAATAGCTTTCTTAGAGTCCTTTACTATGTTGGTCGAATTAGGTAATTGTCGATTGAGACTACATACCCATAGATCAACTTAATGATACATGGCTTGAGTGGCATGACATCCAACTCAATTTTCTTTTATTGGGTGTCCAGGATATTGGGATTATAGACTCGACGATTGAATGTTGATGTTTTTATATAGTTTATTTCACCCTACTCATGTATGTTCATATGTATATATATAGGTATGGGAATATACACATATAATAATAGGATATGGATATCCATGATGAAATTTTCTCTACTGACATGGATTACGAACCTAGGGTCTGACTGTGGTTTCATGTTTTTAGATTTACTAATCTTTTCAATTATTTATCATCTTGGATGATAATATTTCATGAGCATGAACAAATGGATACATATTTTATGGGTTCGTCATTGAGATTCTATATTGGGAATGTTTCTCGCCACTACACATGAAGTTCATTGTATGTGTAGACTTTATATATTTTTTTCAGTTTGAGAACAATTTCATGGAAGATAGGGATGATTCCCAGAGTTCCATGATTGAGAGGATCTACTCATGTGGGTTCATTTGTTTTTGATGGTGCAGTTTGATAGTGTCTGGGTTTTGGGACCAAGTAATAAGTAATTTTTTTTATAAGTATGAAGTTTTTTTTCATAGTGATGTCTTTTATTGTTAATTATGGTTGAGAAGAAAAGAAATCATTTAACTCCGTATAATTTTATGATCAGACTAACATTATTAATAATAAATTATGATTCACAATTTGTATGAAATTCCATTAGATTTGGAAGTAAATTTGTTATTTGATGATAAAGAAGTTATAATACATTCCTTGGTAAATTGATAATGCTTTCCCAGTCCGTATTTAAAAAAATACAATAACTTGTTTCGAAAACATGGGATTCACGCCTAATGATTTTAAGGGAGAGAAAAGATGTTTCTATATGGCTACAAATCAACATGGTGGTTTTCCTGAATCATATTTTATGGTTACATAATTTCCTAGTGTTAGGGATATTTTTGGGATCCAAAATTTAATGTTTGGATAACATTACCAAATGTGGATTTCCTTAATAGGATTTTGAAAATATTTAAAAGGAATGAGTTTTCCAAATAGTGTAATTACGATGTATGTTTTTCAAAGTCATAATGATTCTAATGATGATCTTTGTGATTATGAGAAATAGAGCATTGAGAGTCTGTGATGATTTTATGGGATGATTTGCGACAGCAACAAGCATCGTGAATAATGAATGTGAGGAGCATTACAAGTGGATCATCATAGAAGCACAATGTTTTGATGAAAGGATCCATGATTACGATGAGAATCATGAATAGAAATTTTCCATGGATCTTAGTGAAAAAGGGAGCTACACGGCAGAAAAGTGGGAGCTCAGCAAAATGGAGATGATGTGGCCTAGAAGGTTTCAGAATCTGTAGAATGCCTTTAAACAATACTCTACCCCCATCGTAAATGTAGCAAATCTTAACTAAAACCTTAAGGATATAGAATCATGAATTCTATTAACAAAGTTGGTATGAGAAGAAGTTAACAATGGATATAATTCAAATGAACATTATGAGCATCAAGATGAGTAGTGAAGTTCCCAAAGGCTATGTGATCATTGCAAAGGAAGTAGGATCCGAGAAGGTAGTTTGCATCATGAAGGGTTTGAGCTTTGTGAAAAGTAGTTTTGAATAATTAGTTTAAGTGAATAGAAGATTCAAAGTGCATCAAAAATATACTTATCTAAATAAAATAATTGTTTTTAATGATTTTGTTTGTGGAAGTGAATCAAGAAGAATCGTAATATTGAATTATATAATGCTTTGTTAGAAGTATCTCACAATCTTTGGGATTGTTTTCATAGTGCTACACGAGTGTAAGGGTATATACTAATCATTGTATTATAGACCAAAGGATTATTTTAAAGTAGATTGTGTGGTATTTTATTATTTTCATACCATACCAAAGATGTAGATACCCTTGTTTAATAGTGAAGCTTATAAATTAATTCTTTTCTGTGGATGTGTGTCTGGATTTCAATCACTAGGGAAGAATCAAATTAACTAAATGGAATGTTTTTTTTAATAATAAAATTATATAAAATAAAAAGATATCTCTAATTCTCCCCTCCCCATTTAAGTGATACTTGGATCCTAAATGGGAAACATCAATTGGTATCAGAGCGACATGTTGCCTTCATTTATTCTTTTCTAATGTTTTGAAGATAAGCTGTGATGGAGAATCTAAATTGCATGAATAGTAAAGGGATTTTGATATTTTATGGGAATAATTATCATATCTGTAAAGATATAATGATTCCGTATATTATGTCTCTTGGGTATGAAGTTCATGAAGCTACAAATGATGTATTTCAATATATTTATAACAAGCTTCCTCTTACACCTATCGATATGACAAATCTTGCGAATGATAGAACATCTAAAAATGTTTTACTTTTATCTCTTTTAGAAAGTGAATTTTTAAGAGTAAATGATGTTTCCACAGCTAAAAGAGTATAGGATAAGATAAAAAACATTAATGAAGGAGTTAAAAAGACGAATAAGAAAAAACTAAAAATCTAGAGGATAAATTATTATGATTTTAAAATGGGAGAGTATGAATCTATTGGAGAATTATTTACTAGGGTTGATGAAATTGTTAGCACAATCATATTCCTTGGTGAAAAATTGTAGGATCCTATATTTTTTGAAAATATCTTATGAATTATTCCTGTTAACTTTGATGCTAAAGTTTATTCATTTGAAGACAGAGACCCTAAAACGTTATGAATGAATGATTTTTATATCACTATCATCACTTATGAAATTTCAAGGGATAAGACTATTAAGAGAATAAAAAAATTGATAGTGAAATGACCTTCAAAGATTACAAGAATGAAAAGACAATGATGGATCTTGAGGAAGATGATGATGCATTCTCAGACACTGAAAATGGGGTATGTAAATATTTATATGAAATATTATCCTTATTTTCTAAAAATATAATAAGAGGTTTGATAAAATCCAAAGGGAAACATCCCTTGAAATGTTATGAATGTGGATATATTCGCTAGTTTAGGGATGATTTCCCTCAAATAAAGAAAGATGAAGACAATGATGAAAAAGAAAGAAGGCTAAGAAGTCTGTGTAAAAAATAATATGAAAAAGAAAAGAAATTTTGTCGAGGGTAGGATGAAAAGTTCATCAAATCCAAAATAATTTTTTTTGTCTAAAGACGAAGAAGATGAAGATAGTGAATCTGAATCTAAAAAATATTTTTCTATAAAAAGCGATAAAAAAATACCTTTATTTAAGTATTAAACAATCAAGATTTTGGGAGCTTCATTTCTGAAAAATAAGAAACTCCACATGAATATCATCTGAAAGAATAATTTAAAGAATGTCTGAGAAAGATTAAAAGATGTGAAAAGGAAAACCGGAAGTTGATACATGAAATTTTTTCATAAAATAGTAAAAAATATTTTCCTGATGAGAATGTGAAGCTAGTAAAAGAGAATGTTTATCTAAGGAGTTATCTTGAACATGAAAGGAATCATAATGAATAGCTATAAGTGAAGCTAAAGGAAGAATAAAATGATTTTGAACATATTCAACAAAAACATTCTAAAGCTGAAAAATGAAATTTAAAATTCAAAAACATTATCTCAAATGTTTGTTAAAGTTATAGTAAGAATGAACCAAATAGATATCCAAAAAATTTACCGATAATGGTTAAGAATAATTTTTGATTTATCTATAAGAAGAAGAAAACTGAGAATGTTTAGTATGTGGAAAAATTTAACAACGTTGTGAAATTGGAAGTTTCTAAAAATCTTAATACAAGAATTTTTTTGATTATGTATGGATATAATATGTATATAAACATATATGAGCTAAAGAATAATGTTTCATTTTAAAATATAAGGGTTGATGCTAAAAAATGTTCTTTTAAGAATATTGTAGGGAATTATGTTCACAACTATTGTCAGTATGGATGTTTCAGAGGAACATATTCTTTCTATGTATACTACTGGTATTGTGGTAGATTTGGGCCTACATCAAATATGTATTGGTTCAAAAAAAATTACTATTATTCCATAGGTTATGGAAGACAAGGATTGAAGGGGAGTCATTCATCTCAAAATAATAAGCATGAGAAGAAGTTATGAAGAAATTTGAGAAGGCTGGTGTGAATTTAGACAATAGGTTCCAACCACTAAAAACTATTTATTAAAGATGTGAACATCCTGGAATTCTTGCTTAAGGTTGTTTTGTTTTTGTACTGGCACATTAAAAGTTACTAAACAATTCAAAGAATCCATACGTGAAGAATTAAATGGAAGAAGAAAAAGATCTTATTGTTGAAACAACATTCTATAAAAGGAGAATGACCATGTATTCCTGATAGTGGTTGTTTATATCATATGAAAGGAGACATAAGGTTGTTTAAGAATGTGAAATAATTAATGGAAAGAACAATGAAATTTGAAACTGATGAATCCCTAATGATCAATGGTGTTGGATCAACCATCATTGGGGAAGAAAAGATGAAATCCAAGAAAACAAGATATGTTTATGGGATTAAACATAATTTTCTGATTGTTTCCAAACATTGTGATGAGGGTAACAAATCTATCTTAAAATAAGATGGGTTTGTTGTGAAATGTAAATATTATGGAAAGATAATTACAAGGGGAGAATGTAAAAAAGGGAAGTTGTTACAAGTTAGTGAAATACAAAACTCTTGTTACATGGGTATGGTAGATGAAAATCTGTTTTAGCATAAAGGACTGGGATATTTTTGTCAGAGAAACATATGAATGTTATCGAAGCGGGACATTGCACGAGATATTCCTAATATGTCAAGAAGAAGAGATTGGTTTTTCACTATTTAATAGAAAAGAAAGTTTATGAACCCAATTCATAAGAGATTTTACATTTATTCCAAAATACCCCTATAATTTATTCATTCTGATATATGTTTTCCAATGAGAAAACAATAAACCAATGGAGATAAGTACTTCTTCAATTTAATTTATGACTTTACTTTCATTACTTTTGTTATGAATATGAATCATAAGTTATATGCTCTAAAAATGTTTAATATTTTCAGGAGGAAAGAAGAGAAGGAATGGAGGTATGCAATGTAGAAGTTGACCACTGATAATGGCGGTGAGTATAATAATGAAGAATTTAAAAACTATCTTGAGAATAATGAAATTCAGCAAGAGTTCCATAACCATACACCCCTCAATAAAATGTGGTTACTAACATAAATAATTGAAGTCTGGTAGAAATAGGGGGATCGATGTTACATGAACATGTTCTCTCTTATTATTATTTGAGGCAAGCCCTAAGTGCTGTTGTAAATATTCAAAACCAATGTTTCTATAGAATAAGTTTAGGTATGACTCCTTATGAAATGTTTTATTGAAAAACTCTAATTTTTATGAACTTAAGAGTTTTTGGGAGTTTATGTGTCATAAAAGAGAAAGGTGGAAAGCTTGGAATGTCTGAGTGAAGAGAACATGATGGAGTTTTTCTAGAATATGCTCCAGAAAGAAGAGGATATAAATGTTTTGACAAAGAAACATCAATGTTATTTTGATTATGCATATTTGAAAATTATTGAAAATGTTGAAAAATAAAAGTAGCCTTTTGCTGACATGGATGTTGGGTTTTATAAGGAAAGTTTTTCTAACAATTATGATAATGATAATGATAGTGGTAATCCTAATCAAGAAGAAGAATCAAACTCATCAATTTCAAGTGAAGAGAATGGAATTAAAATAGCTTATCATAGGACTAGGATGCTAGTGTAATATCATAACATTAATGGTGATCAATATCAGAGGGTTCAAACAGGAAGAACATCAAAAGATGTTACAAACACATCAGTGTATTCAAATGTCAAGCCGAATAATGTGAATGATATATTTGAGCATCTAGAATGGTTTCATTCTATGAATTAAGAGCTTGATCAGATGAAAAAGAATGATTCATGGGAACTTGTACCAAAGAAATATAAAAAAAAGTTATTAGTACAAAATGGGATTTCTGAAACAAGATGAATGAATAAGGTGATGTGATACGAAACAAAGAAAGATTTTTTTACAGGTGTGATAAAAAATTAAAGGAATTAATTTTGATTAAACCTTGGATCGAGTTGAAATCTAAGAAACAATCAGAATATTTTTTACTATTGCTGCACAATGAGGCTAGAAGAAATTTCAATTGGTTCTTAAATATGAATTCTTGAATGGTGATCTTGATGAGGAAGTTTATATTGAACAAACTTGTGGATTTGTTGCTAAGAAAGATGAATGTTATGTGTGCAGGTTAGATAAGGCTTTGTATGAGATAAAACATGCTACGAGGGCATGGAATTCAAAATTTGATACTTTCATGAGGAAGATGAATTTCAAGAAAGGTAGGGTTGATATAAATATATACATCAAGGAAAATCATGAGTTTTCCCTCCTTTTAATTATTTATGTTGGTGACAGTGTCTTTTCTAAAAATGATGACTGATATTGTGAAAGATTTAATGAAGATATGAAAAAGTTGTCTGATATTTCCATTTTTGGAGAAATTAAATACTTTCTTGGGTTAAAAATTTTATAGAATAATAACCACATTTCTCAATCTCATGAAAAGTATGCTATGGAACTTCTGAAGATGTCTTGGCTTGGAAAATTCGAAACCATTTTCTACACTGATTTCAGTGGGAACCTAGTTGTCTAAAGATGGAGAAGGTAATAATTTTTATCAAAAATTGTTTATAATGATGATAGGATGTGTGTTATATTTAACTTCATCATGACCTGACATTGTTTATGCTATTACCTTATGTGAAATATTTCAAGGTGATCCTATAGAATCACATTTAATTACTGGAAAAAATATTATTAGATATATCAATGGAACTAATTGTATCTAAATCAGGTATAATAGATTAGAAAATATTTATTTTATTTCATATTGAAATACTGATTGGGTAGGATATGTTGATAATAGAAGATCCACAAATGGAGGAGTTTCCTTTCTGGGGAAAAATTGTGTCAGTTGGATTACAAATAAATAAAATTCAATAACCTTAATCATGGATGAAGTTGAGTATGTCTCTTCAACTAAATATTCAATCCAAATTATGTGGATGAAAAATTACTTTTAAGTTGATCTTTTTGAAGTAATGTTTCCATTTGTCTTGGGATGTGACAATAAAAGTTCAATCAATATTACAAGGAATCCATTACAACATTATCATTCAAAGAATATCAACATAGAGTTCCACTTCGTCAACGAGCATGTGGGTATGAATGAACTAAATCTAGAGTATATTCCTACATATTTTTAAGTTGCAGAAATATTCACAAACCATTTTAAAAAGGATCCTTTTTCTAAATTGAGGCTGAACATGGGTGTCCAACCACCTTCTCATCAAGTTTTAAGTATGTGTTTCTACCCCCAATCTCAAATTACCTTTTGATAATGTTTTCAATGGGGAGAATTATTTCATAAATATATCCCTATGGAAGCATGTATATAGGGGGAGTTTTGGGTATGTTTTGAATCCAACATGTTTGTGTGTATCCTATTCTGACTGTATTTTGGTGTATTTGTAGAGAAACTGATTTATTTAAATAATGGTGAGGATGTTTTAGAGAAGTATGATGAGGAAAAATGAAGAGGTTTCATCATCACTAATTCTGGACTGTGCAGTGTTTGGTGTCAATAATTATTATTTCCTATAATTATTATATCAAATAGGATTAGAAATGATGATATGTATTCCATAGTTTGAAGTTATAATGTTTCGTGTTTTATGAATCTTGGTTGACAATATAATCCAAAGGGGGAGATTTTTGGGACCATGTTGGATGGAGAATTGTCAAGAATGAATGAATTGGTTTATTTCAGAGTGTATTCGTATATTTTCCAGGAATTTGTAGAAGAAGTGAAATGACATAACATTGAATAAATGGATGATCTTACTGATCTTCACACTCACGAATTCAGATTAACAGTTCATAAGAAATTCCATGTTTTTAGGAAGGAAAGTTAATACTACAATACTGGGAAGTTGTAATAATTTATTTGCTAAATCTGATTATGGTTCTCAAATCTATATTTCGAAAATATCATAAGTTTTTAGAGAACTTATGATTTAATCCTTATGATTATAAGTGGGAAAAGATGTTTCTAGATTACTGTGAATCAGCATGGTTGGTTTTGCCGAAGCATTTTTTAAGGTACCACATTTTCTCAATATTTTCCAGATTTTTGGAGAAAAAAATTTGGAGTTTGGATAGAATTGTGAAAAGTGAATTTCTTTGAAGGTATTATGAATATATGGAAAAGTCATGAGTTTGGAAAATATGGGATTTTCAAAGAATTTTTTGAAAAGTCATGAAGATTCTGATGGTGATCTTTGAGATTATGAGAAATGTAGTGTGGTGAGCACATGATTATTTTATGGGAAGATTCGTGGAAGTGACGAGAGTCACCAATAATGAAGTTGAGGAGTGTCACGAGTGGATAATCACAGCGGTGAAATTTTTGGATGGAATACTCTGTGATTACGATGAGCATCATGAATAGAAAATTTTCGTGGAGCTTCATGAAAAAGGGAGCTTGATGGTGGAAAAGTGGGAACTCTGATAAATGTTGATGAAATGGCCTAATATGTTCTTGAATTGGTGGAACACCAATAAATTAGCCACAACTCCCTTTAAAAAAGTAGAAGACATAAAAAAATATTATGTTTTCAGATTCATGAAGGTTATTTTCAATGGTGGTATGAGAAGATTTTTTTGAATTAAATAAGATAACTGAACGTTCTAAGCATCATAATGAGTAGTGATGTTCAAAAATTCTATGTGAGCATCACGAAGGGAGATCCATGAAGTCAGTTTTCATTATGATGGGTGTGAGCATTGTGAAAAGTAGTTTCGAATACCTAGTTTAATTGAACAAAAATTTCATAGATCCTCAAAATTAGATTGAGTTATTAGAATAAGTATCATTACAAAGTATATGATGTTATTAACAGCTTCTGGGTAGAAATGAGAAGAATTGTTTTTAAAGATTAAATTTTTGGAAGTGGATCACGGGGCACTATAATATTGAATTACATCATTTTGTTCTAGTAGAAGCACACACACTTTTGGATTGTTTTCATAGTGCTACATGAGTGTAAGTGAATATCCTTCTAATTTTTTCCACACCAAAGGATTATTTTCTAGTGGATTGTGTGGTATTTGGTTAACTCCATACCATTCCAAGGACTTATCTACATTTATTGAGTTGTTAACCATGTAAATTATTTTGTTCTTATGGATATATGTTTGGATTTCAATCAGTACAGAAGACGCTCATTAATCATAGGTTAAGGTTGTTCCCAATATAAATGAACATAAAAGAAAAAGATATAACTAATTCACCCCTACCCCTCTTAGTGATACTTGGATTATGAATAGGAAAATTCACTAAAGACCAGGTACATGTTCTGGCTCGAAGATAGTATTATAGCCATACACTTTTATTTCTATATATTTTGTTTACTCTTGTACCTATTTAGTTGGAACAACGTGTTACCAGTGTTGTATGTATGTCAATGATGTATGGGATTTTATAGTATTTAATTTTTATTACAAAATGTTCTATTTGTGTTTATTTATTTCTTCCACTATTTACTAATTTGTATGATACATAGATATTTCCTATATTTTCATAATTTAATGTGAGGGAATAGTCTCCTCTGTATCACATCCTAGGCCCTCCTACATTTCGGCAACCTCTAGTGTATGGGAAGGCATGCTTGAGGCCCTATGGTGAATTAGATTGGAGAAAAAACTTATTGGTATCCATGTCAGGACATTAAAAAGTTGTATTATTGGATATTCCTTTTCTTGTATTTACTATTTGGTAGACAAATGTATTATGAATATGTTTGAATCTGTGATGGATATTGGACTAGTGAATCAAGAACAATTGTTCCGATAAGAAGTCCAGGTTTCCTGGGGCATGGGATAACTGTTCTGATATTCAAAGTTACAATTTTGTATGATTTTCACATTAATCATTGATCATGTTGTGTGGATGTGATGTTCTTATCTATTTTGGATTTTTGGTTCTAGGTACATTAGAAAGATGAAAGATATTGATTTTAAGTCTTGGCCATAAAAGAAAGAGGAACCTCATGCATCATTTTTGACATATAGGATTCACATCAAATAGGTCTAATTGTATTTGATTATTACTAAATCTAGTTTCTAATTTTTTAAATTGTTAACAAAAAACATAAATGGAGTTTTCCCATATAGGTTTTTTGTTGAATTATTCTCAATGGATAATACTTTCATATTTATATATATATCAAATGATAGGTTATGTGGATCTACATTGAGGTATTTGGTGTTGAGGACAATGACTTAGTCGTCATGCACAGGAGGTTCAATGACCCTTGTTTGTAAATATGGTATGATATTCCCTTAATTTGTACCCTTTATATGGATTTATTTCTTAAGTAATGGTTTTATAGTCAGATTGATGAGAACGATGTCGATGGATACCCATACCTTTCTTGTAAACTATATCTCCATGAGGTATTACTGTATCTGAATACTCGGTGGGTTTTATTTCTGTATCTCTACATTGTTGGTATCTTGACCTCTGTGGAACAGTTCTTTATAAGGATGCATGGGGAGAATTAAGAACTTTTAGGTTGTGCTATCAGTTTTGAACCTTATTGGTCATTGTGATCTTTACCTTTTTTTAGAGTGGTTTGATCTTTTGGGCTAGTTGGTTCGACCTTGTGACCCAATTGTGAGACTTGATCTGTAGGGAAAGGTGCAAGACATATATACCCTTTTTTTTGACTCAAAAACTTATAGTTATATGTTCATTTTGATCACAGGAAACCTACATGAGAGGTTTTCCAATGTTTTTAGATGCCTTATTAGTCAGTGAGCTCGATTATATACTCATTTTGAGACCGATGCATGGTAGGTTCTCAAGTTATTGTGGTAAAGGCATGAAGATTCCTTCCCCTTTTGACAAGAACCTATGGATATTTGGTATCAAGACTAGATTTTATGGTCAAGACTATTTAGGTACCTTTACCAATTTTCCAATGTCTCTATTGTTGCCAATGGAGTCACAGTGCAGGTGGATTCTTGTGACTAGAACTACATCTTCTAACGGCAGGTCTTAGAATAATTCCTGGCACATGTGAGGAGAATTATTTCGAAGTGGAGTTCCAAGGTAGATTATGGAATAATGAAACTGACGTGCCATATAAGAAGATCTGATTAGCCTTGTAGTGGAAGAATCCTTGGAGTGTGATTTAGGTGATGAAGGTACATTCTAGTTATGTGTTGTACCGTTTAAACTATAAATCAGTGAGTGGTCAGGTGCTAGAAGATGATTGATTGTTTCTATATTTTCCATCGGATTTGTTGCTGGGTTATGTGGTTTAATGATGAATGTACAACCATGATATAGGTATCCTTGAAGATAAATTGGGTTCTGTGAGATGGTTTACCCATATTTGGATATGGACACACATTATTGGGGGACATGGTATCAGGTGTTGGTAAAGTTATGTATATCCTTGATGGATGTGTGCATGGCTCAGAGATATCAATAGACACCTTTTGATGGAATCATAGTATACTCCTAGTTAGAGATGATATTTCTCAATCTTGAATAATCTTGAAAAAACTAAGAGGGTGTCATCCCTACACCATGTTTCTTTTATTTTAAATGTTATTCCTTGGTTGAGGAAGGGAACTTATTGAGGTTATACTAGAGGAGATGTATATGATAATACATATGGTGTGGAGTGCACAATTAAACGTTTTTGGGTGGAGAAACTCATTTTCAATTGAAATTTAGAATTTTACATGAGATTTTGATCTTGTGTTTTGGTTTTTGAGATGAATATAAGTGTATTCATATAGTAGGGAGTACCATATTGACCACAGTTAAACATATCCCTTGTAAGAGATAGTTGTTGATGATATAATAACAGTTGTTGTATAGTTCAGATAGCTTGTTTTTTTAGATTCTTAGGGTAGGAGAATGGATTCTAGTATTGCCACTAGGATTCTTAAAGATGAGAAGGGTTATGGTGGAGAGATTGTAATGACCTGGGTTTTTTTATACAATAATGTTGAGTGGGAATTTGAATTTTTTCTTTCAGATTCTTATAAGGGGTAAAATGAACTTTTCCTCTAATAGATGAACCCCGATAGGTTATATGACCACTAGGTTGGTCATAAAATAAGGTTTTTTCCCTTGGAATGTATCCTAGATGAATTATGTACTGCATTAATTTTATCTAATTAATTAATATTTAAAATTCATTTAATTAAATATTAATTTATTCATACATGTTTATTTGGTAATATCATTTGAATAGATATTCAGATTGAGATTCAGTCTCTTCCATTAATTCTAGAATGTGTATTTTTTCCAAGCTGGGGCATAAACTCATCTTGGGCATCTCGGCTGGGCCAATACCCGAAATTTTACTTTTCTTTTTTCTTTATTTTCTTTTATTATTTTATTTTATTTTATTTATCTTCTATGTATTCTTAGGTATAATCCTTGTGTCTCCCCATTCTCGTGACCAGGAGGAAAAATGGGAGTTGGAGAGAGGGAAAGGGAAGAGGGGGAGGGGGCAGAGAGGTATTGTTGTGGAGTTTAGGATGCACTAGACCATCGACGGTAACCATAGAGCATGGAAAATGCGAAAAAAACCATTATATTCAACACAAATGATTATTGTTTTTTTAATAGATATTTTTTCATTTCTTAGTTGTAATCCCCTATTATGATTTCTTAGTACTCCTTGTGGGTCCATCTATAGTTTTTTGGGGTAAAATGGGGTTTTGTGGAAATTTTAGGGTTTTCTATTTGGAAAAACCTATCTAAATGGAATGTGGTTCATGACCTACATACAGTGTGTTATTCTTATTTAGGAAGATGAATTTTATAGAGAACATGATGTTACTGGGATTTACAAGCATTGTACTACAACATGGCCATATAGATGAGTACCCAGCCAGGCTTCTCCTGTAAGGGAAACATGCCTTGTGGAGTACATGACGAAAATTTTTGTGGTTCACATTCTCTTTATAAGTACATGACTTGGTGATATAAATGGGAAAGCTATTTGAGGTCCATGGGAAAGTACATCATGTATGCTACCTTCCATGTACATTGTAGACACACCATGTACATGATATTTTACATGTCAAGTCCTTCCAGAGTACACACCCATGTGGGGCCTAGAGGGTGCATTTCATGTACTAGGGTACACACACCGTGTACACCTCTTTTTTTCTACCCCTTGAGAGTATTTTCCTATTTTATTCCCCATAATTGTATTTTTACATAAGAGAAGTCCATATTGAGTATATTTTACCATCGATTGTGATGGTAACACCCTTGTGAAATTTTAAGGATTACTAGGTGGCATTTTAGATTTTTTTAAATAGATAGGTTCTTCATTCGGTGATCAAATATTGTTGTCTCCTAAGAGAGATAATTTTACATAGACGATCTGTATGCGATCTTTCCTGACTAGTGCCTTTGTATATTTTCCCTTGAGGGAATATCCCTTATTATAATTTCCCTTATAGTATATTAGGTCATGAAATTAGTTGCCTTATAAGATCCCTTGTATGATTTATTTTCATGCATTTTGATTTAGAGTATCCCATGTAAGATGCATCTACCTTCTTCCTATTACCAGTGGCCCCCTATGGGATTATTTAAATACTTGATGACATTGGGAATATTTCTTAGGATCCCTTCACCTATGTACCATTTTGAGTATCTCTTATAGGATTCCTTTGTTTAATTCCCATTAGAGGATCCTTTGTCGGATTCCTCCTCTTACCTTTTCATTTAAGGATCCCAGGTAGTATTCCTTTGATTATGTGTTTGCATTGAGTATCCAAAGTTGGATGACTCTCTAATGTTTTACATAAGGGAACCAATGGTTTCATCGATGTTTAACCAACCCTAATCTAGTACATCAAGTTTGGGTAGAGATGGTAGATGGTGTCACCTTAGAACCCATGCCAAACATGTAAGCCTGTGGGTCCGTGTTAGTAGTTTCGATTTTGGAATTAACCACCCCAATCCTTAGTTTATTAATTTACATGATTACTATTGATGTAGTGATGATTATCAATGTTTTATTTGGGTTGGTGTTTGCTATTCATGACATGGTGTGTTTTCATTCCCTTTAGGATGTCGAGACATGATTTCATGGGATCCAAATTCTAACCCATTTTATTTATTATATTTAATGCATACGTAGTGTTTCTAACTAGGATCTGGATATTGAGCCCATTTTTTAATATTTGTCTATTATATTATTGTTATATCATGAGGTTCTTCTTTGAAATTGGTTGTTGAGTCTATGATTATTATATACAGGCATAAAATAAATTATAATGATACACATGGCTGATTATTCTCTCTCGAGTGATGAGGATGATTATGCTCTCCTCAGTTTGATATGTGATGAGTATGATTATTCTTTCCTCATCTAATGGCTTAAAAGAGGATGATTATGCTCCCATAAACATAGGGTTATTGGTGGATTATTACGATCTCCTAAACATGTGGTCTATAGAGGATAATTACACTCTCCTCAACCTATGGATTTTACAGGATGGATATGTTCTCCTCTATTTTTCATTTGATGAGAATCACTGTACATGCTATATGAGAGAAGGCATATGATACATTACATTATCAGGGTTTGGAGCATGGTGTTTCCCAACCTTGATTGACCTTGGATATGACATCCACATATGGATCATGAGGGTTGGACATGGACTCTCACCAGTGAGATATCCCTACAGATCACCTAAGGGCTAGACATTTAGGGTTCATCTGAGTATCAATGATGTGAGACCTATGGACTAGGACCTAGGTCTTAGACATTAGACTAAATTTACATGAAATGAGAGACATAGATTTTAGATCAAGATCATTTATAGGTTTTTAATGTAATTAATTCTAATAATTATTTGTAGTTATTATAGGAAAGCTTGACTGAACCTAGGGTTAGGACGAGTATCCCCCTATGGTGACATTTAATTCTCAGAGATATTTCAGGAACTAGTCGATGTAGGTACTTATTGATTGGGATTACAAACATAGATATCTACATAATGGTAGAATACATGAGTGGCATTATGTCCATCTCAATTCCATTGAATAAGATGTTTAGAAGATCAATATTACAGTCCCATGGATCGATTGATGATGGTTTTATATCATTTATTTCACCTTACATGTTACGACCCATCCCCTAGGGCCCATATCGTGACTACCCCAAACCCACCATCTATAGGGCAGGGAATGGTGACTAGCACCAAATGCATAAATCCCTAAACTGGGAAGGCATTTCCTTTATAACTGTAAACAGACACATTATATTACAGAACTAGAAGCAAAAAACTAAGTAAAAATCTATACAAAAGAAGTTCTGGAATGTAAAAGGGGCTAGAAATACAAGCTCAATAGTAAAGTAAAAGTTCATCTAAAAAGAAAGTACAACTGATGAAAAGTAAACCAGCTACTGGGTCATCCTCTCGGGTTTCTACCAGAAGGGTTGTTATAGATGGCCTCCCCAAAACTCCATGTCCATTCATCTCCTCCGTGTACCGTTACACCGAGTGGTCCACCTCCGAGTACCGTCCAGTCCTATTACACTTTTCCTTAGTCAGTGTTGTCCATCGTCTGCAACCAACACAACGAGGGGCAGGCATAACCCGTGTAAGGGTGAGTATAACGATACTCAATAGGGACCTCGAGACCCTCAAGGTCTCACAAAATCCAACAAGGATAAACCGCCAAGTATGAAATCCAAAAATAACCATTACATAGGTATATTCCCATACATATATCTATGTTATCTAGTAACCCATCTCAACCATGAGAAAAACATAATAGTCATTGACTCAGCTCAAACCAAGATTTTTATTATCGAAACCATAGTTCGTGGCGTACTCCTCCTCTATTGAGTATGGTGGGCCTGCCGCGTCACACCGAGGCCCTTCCCACTATCTTTTTCCTACTTAGGTACATCTCCTATTGAGTTCCATGGGTCTGGTGCATCACACAGAGGTGCTCCCCACCATAGTTCTTCCTCACTCACATAGAGGCGCTCCCCCTCGTAGCCTGCTGAGGTTATCCTCCCGTCGAGTATCGTGGCTCTACCGCACACTAACATTGGAGCTCCCCATAATGGTTCTTCCACATCACATAGAGGCTCTCCCCACTAGGCTAGTGTAGTCACTCTGAGTCAAATCAGTCAAGCAGTCGTTAGGTCTCAGCCAGCTACTAGGTCTCCGTACTATTCCCTCTTTCTCTATAAGGATCAGCTCCACGAGCTAAAGGTCGATACTCCAACTGTGACTAAGCACTAATGAGAAGTGTCTCAATGGTCTGCCATGTCATAGGGGTCTCAAATCAACAGACGGCGTGGCAATCAGACACCTATTCTATTAGTTATTAGCCTTTTTGTCCCGGGGGCCTGGTTGGATTCGTGTACGATCTAACCTGACCAAATCTATGCTATAACTTGATCTCCAGTAGGGTATTCTCAATGGGAAAGCATCAGTCCTAGAATAATGGAACTGCTGACGATTCATCAAACGAATGACTAGTACCAAAGATATGGTCTAAGAAGGTAATGGGGTCAATAGGGGGCCCAGGTCTGGTCAGACCCCGTCGGGACAACTAGGCCCAACCTGGTCAGACTGGCAGGGTCTGACCCGGACCGTTGTGTGGGTCAGCTTTCTATGCTTGGCTCGGTTTGCTGGGCCTGGCCCAACAGGCTGTGGGGGCGGTTGGGCCAGGGCTCAGGGCCAGTTCGGTCTGGAGCGTTGCAATGGTGTGGCTCGGCGTGGCTCGGCCTAGTGGGCGTGAGGGAGCTGAGACGCCGGCTCTTCCGGGAGCGCGCAGATCATGCGGAGGCTGGCTTGGGGGCGGCAGGTTCATGGTGGCACTCGCTGAAGCCGGATCGAGGGTGGACGGGCAGGACGCGACATGGCACCGGGAAGGGCGCGGGGCGCTGGTAGGGTGTCGGGCAGGCCTCGGGGGCACCGGGCAGGGCGCGGCTGGGCACCGAGAAAGGCGTCCCAGGGGGCTAGGAGGCCGCGGGGCGCTCGCAAGGCGCCGAGTAGGCCGATAGGGCGCCAGGCAGGGCACATCAGGGCTCCGGGAGGCCGAGGGGGCATCGTGAGGCAACAGGGGTGCCAGGAGGCCATGGTGGCGCCGACTGGGCACCGGAGGCGCCATGTGCAGGCAGTCTGGGCGCTGGGCAGTGCACTGGGGGTGTAGCGAGGAGGCTGGTTCGGCAGAGCTCAGTCCGGCACGGGACGACGACGTGATTTGCAGAGGCCATGGGTAGCGTGTCCTTTGTTGTACCCACCTCTGTCGCCTTGTCATTGATATATCTCCATACTATAGAATGTCACAAGAAGAGAGAGATTGATGGAAGATGTCGGGCCATGTTAGGTTTCCCCGCACCCTCCGCATTTAGAGAGATAACATTTGGTTCATTATGAGAAGAAGATGATAAAAAAAAGTCTCCATCAATCCCTTATCATCCTTTTATGAAGGTAATAAAAAGGCCAAAATTAAACAAGTAATAAACCCAATACCTTCTGATTCATCATTCTTCATTCGTCATTCATCACGTCCGCCGCACGTCTCAAATTTTGAGCTACGTCGGCTCGTCGACGTTGTAGAGGTTAGGTTGGTAGGTGTCCGGGTAGAAGAAAGTCCAAGAAGAATCGTTTCCAGCATTCTTCGTGATCTTCATTTTGAGGGGCTTTCTTCGTTGGAGAGAATAAATTTCTCCATGTGCTCTTCCTCACCCAAGTTTCCACAAAAATAGAAGTTCCCAAAATAATAGTTATTCTACTATTTTAATCATTGTCACAAAATTCCAAAAGGTGAATTAATTGAAAAGCCTCCTCCAATTTAGTTAATTTGTTTTGGCACAATAATTTGAGAGTTGGCACAAATTCAAATACTATGGGAGGTGGAGAGGCTCTCCCTCATTAATGAGGGTGATTTGAGAGGTTATACTCTCCTCCCATTAATAGTGGTCAGGTGGTCCCCACAATTATTATTTAAATGAGAGGTTATGGTCTCGGGTGGTCCCTGCGTCGTAACCTCATGATGGAGGTTAAATTTGGGCGGGCCCCAACACCATAACCTATTATGGGAGGTTCGGGTGTGGCGGTCCCACCTCTAATTCCCAACTGGTGGTTTTAACCAACAATCACAAACATGGATGCTTATAAAAAAATAAAGTGTAGTATACTTTATTTTATTATTTTTTTTATAAAATGTCAAAAACTAAATTTTATATCTCGACCATTTTCCATGGAGGTGAATGTATTCTTAAGAGAATACTAGCACTGTGAGTTCAACGGTGCCCTCATATTTTAGTTCCGCGTACCGGTTCAAAAATTATAAAATCCCGCTCGTATGTTTACTGAAAATTCCCGAACAAAACATCAGAAATTTATTCTAGGCACACTGGACCTTGGAATCAAGCTTTGTAAATTTTTATGGACTCATAAAAATACATTGTATTTTAGAAAAAAACTTACCATGTAATTTTTGGGTCTTTTTATTCCCCCCCACCTCAGGGCTTTAAGTCCCCATAAGATACAACTCGAACTATGGGAACAAATAGAGGTACTGAGCACGCATATGAGCCTCCGGATCCCATGTGATATCCTAGTGGTTCCCATGCTGACAACGTACACGCACCAGAGGTATCGACCATCCATGTAGGACTTGCTCCGGTCGATCCTCAATCTCCACTAGAACCTCCGTAAAAGTCTCCCTATCACCGACGTCCAGCTCTCCATGGTCGATGATGTGGGAAGGGTCATGCGCGTATCTCCTCAGCTGAGATATGTGGAAGAAATCATGCATCTAGTGCAACTGAGGTGAGAGAGCTAAGAGGTAATCCACCTCGCCTACTCTTATGATGACCTGGAATGGTCAGATGAATCTCAGAGATAACTTTCCGCATCGGCCAAATCTCCATAGACCTCATCGAGATGAGACTCGTAGAAAGATGTGGTCTTCATCCTTGAACTCCAAAGGTCTCCGTCTCCTGTCATCATACGACCTCTACCGTCTTTGTGCAGTCTTCATCCACTCCTGGATAATTTGCACCTTCTCTATTGTAGCTCGTACCATCTCTATTCCCAATAGTGTTGACTCCCCAGGGTTAGTCCTAGACAAGGGTGATCTGCATGGTTTACCACACAAGGCCTCAAAATGTGTCATCCCTATGGTGGAGTGATAGATTTTGTTGTAAGAAAACTCCAAAAAAGGCATGTTATCCTCCCAACTATGATCGGATTCAAGGACACATGCACATAACATGTACTCGAGGGTCAAAATGGTCTGCTCAGTCTGACCATTTCTCTGAGGATGGAAGGTGGTGCCCAAGTGAACCTATGTATTGAAAGCCTATTGTAACCCCTTCCGTAGTCGGGAAGTAAACCATGCATCACTGTCAGAGATAATAGAGGATGGTACTCTATGTAGTCGCACAATCTCCTGCACATTGAGGTGTCTGAAGCTCTCTACTGAACCCTGCTCTCTCATCGGTAGGAATTGGGCCGACTTGGTGAGTCAGTCGATGATCACCCAAATCAATTTTTGACCCCTGGATGTACGTAGAAGACCGTTCACGAATTCCATGGATATACCATCCCACATCCACTCTAGGACCTCTAAAGGCTGAACCAAGCCTACTGGTACATGGATCTCGGCCTTCATTTGCTGACATGTGAGGTAACATGAGACAAACTCTGCTATTGCCTTCATCATAAATGGCCACCAGTGATGTCAATGAAGGTCTTGATATATCTTTTCCACTCCTGGATGTACTGCTAGAGGGGATGTGTGGAAATACCTCAACACATCCTCTTGATGTGCCACTGGTACCAAGGTACATCCTCCAAAGAGGATGAAATGATCCTCACCGTCAGAAAATTCATCAGGTACCTGCCCTCTGGATATCTGAGCACGTCTTGTCTCGCAGTCAGTGTCCACATGATGTGCCTCCCTAACTCGCTAAAGAAGTTGGGGAGTGACCATAAGAGACAGTAGGAATTATGATGCATCTCTATCCACAATGGATATCTATAAAGTAGCTAGCTGCTCTTTCACCTCTCTTAGCAGCTGTAAACCAATCCTCCTGCTGAGCGCATCTGCAAAAAATTCCCCTTCCTTGGTGTATAGAATATCTCAAAGTCATAGTCTCGGAGGAACTCAAGGAAACTTCGTTGTCTCTGGTTCAGGTCCTTCTAAAAGAAGATATACCTGATACTCTTGTGTTCTGAGAACATAGTAAAATGCTCACCCATCTGATAGTGCTGCCACATCTTCAAGGATAATACCACTGCTGCTAAATCAAGGTCATGGGTCGTGTAGTTATGATAATGTTGTCTCAACTATCGAGAACCCTATTGAATCACTACACGCTCCTGCATTAGGACAGAACCAGGTCCGGTCACCGAGGCATCCCAGTAAATTGCATACCCTATGCCCTCCTCTGGAAGACTTAAGATGGGTGCACCAGTCAGCCTCTTCCTGGGCTCCTGAAAGATCAGTTGGTATCTCTCCATCCACACAAAGGGTTGCCCCTTATTTTTCGTGACTGATAGTGGTGCTGCAACTCTAGAGAAGTCTGGAATGAACCTCTGATAGTATCCAGCCAAACCCAGGAAACTCAATACCTCTATCATACTCTTTGGTGGCTCCCAAGGAAGTACCACCTCAATCATTGATGGATCAACTGAAACTCCAGCCTCCGAGATGACGTGTCCCAAGAAGATAACCTCTTGAATCCAAAACTAGAACTTCAAGAGCCTACCATAAAGATGGTTCTCTTAGAGTGTGTCAATTACTACCTGCAAATGTTAGGCATTTTCCTCTTTAGTAGTTGAGTAGATCAGAATGTTGTCGATGAAGACTACGAAAAAGCGATCAAGGTATGGCTGGAAGATACTATTTATGAGCCCCATAAACACTATTGGTGTGTTGGTTATTCCAAAAGGCATAACCAAGAAATCGTGGTGGCTATAATGACACCTAAAGTTGTCTTCTGCACATCCTCATCTCAAACTCTGAGCTAGTGATTTCCAGATCTGAGGTCTTTCTTCGACAACCACCGGGCTCCCTTCAGCTGATCAAAGAGGTCGTAAATCCTCGGGAGTGGGTGCATGTTCTTCACGGTCACCTGGTTCAGGCAACGATAGTCAACAAAAAGCCTCAAGCTCCCATACGCCTTCTTAGCGAACAGAATTGGGGTTGACCAAGGAGAAACACTAGGCCGGATGAATCCTTTCCCCTACAAGTCCTCCTGCTGTACATGCAGCTCATGAAGCTTAGTGGGAGCCATACGATATGCTAAAGTAGATATAAATGTTGTCCCAGGGTACATGTCAATGGTGAATTCCACCTCTCTATGAGGATGTTGTCCTAGAACCTCTTTAGGGAAACAATCCGCGTACTGGTAGACCACTACAGGATAGTTCAAACTCTCCAAATAAACTACTCTGAGGGTAAGGGAGGCCATCCGATGAGTGATCAACTGCACCATCTTCCGAGTAAGTCTGTTCTATAATGAAAAGGTTTCCTTCTCACCGGTGTAGGTAAACATGGTCCCATCCGTGCAGACACACCACACTTTTCACCTAATATAGTTAATCTGATCATGGACTGTAGATAACTAGTCCATACCAAATATGACTTCGTAAGGCCATGACGCCACTACTAGGATATCTCAGTCAAAGCTCTCACCTCCTAGAGTAATCTCGCACTGTCGGCACCAGTGCGTAATTGTCAAATCAGCTCCAGTAAGAGTCTATAGCTATAAGGATTGAGCCAACGGATCCATCAGAATCTTGGAGCTCCAAACAAGGGAATTGGCCTTGAATGAGTGACTGGAACATGTGTCTATAAGAACTGCATCTAATTGGTCGTAGAAACAAATCATACCACAAATCATATCTGGAGCACCATGATTATAGGCCTCAGCTGCCTAAAGATGATCTCTCCCCTATCCACCTGCTCCCTACGATCGGGGTGGGCCTCATGGTGGTGGTGGTGGTAAAACCTTGTAATATCATCCACTACCAGTTGCACATCCATCTCCTCTATCAAATCCACCTCCTCCCAGCGGACCACCTATTTCAAACCTCTGCCTCTGCCTCAGAGGTCCCTCAACCATGTGGTGATTATTTGAATGGTGGTTCAGACAGTATTGAGTCATGTGACCCTGCCCGCGGAATGAGTAACACTGCATATTACATTCATGTGTGTCTCTGCTCTATGTGCCCCACAAAACTGATCCTGAGTCATGCGGTCAACCACATGTAGGTCTGGTTCTCTTGGACCTCTGCATCATCGGTCTACTGCCAACTGTAGAAGACCCCGCTGCGTGTCATCTAGCAGTCGGTCTCGTTGTTGGTTACTACTCAGAATGTAAATTCTCTACTAGGAGGGCTCTCTCTAACACCCCCGCCTGTTTTAGGATGCTGAGGGAGATCATCGATTCTCTGATCTCTCGCCTGATCCCCTGCTCGAATGTCTGGGACCTAAAGAATGGGCCTTGAACCATATCTGTAGAGTAGCTTGAGTGGTCGGTGAACCTCGCTGAGTACTACACCACCATCATGATACCCTTTTGTAGATGCAGTAGATCTTGTATCCGCACTACACAGAGAGTGGTTGGGAAAAAATCCACCTCAAACAGGCTCTCGAAGTCTGCACAGAGTAGCGTCACCTCGTTATGAACCTAGCGCATCAGGCTCCACCATCTTCTAGCGTCTTCCTGATGGAGACTCATGATAAGGATCACTATGAAGTCTGTTGGGGTCCCTACTAGCCCAAAGACTCTCAGCACAGCCTACAACCAATCCACAGCCGCCTGTGGGTCCATCTCTCCCATGAACCTAGGTGGCCTCTAGCACTGGAACATGGGAAACATGATCATGCGGTGTGAATCATCAACTGCTGGGGCTGGTGGAATCGATGGCCCAACAGGAAGTATTACCGTTGGTGCCTCCGTAGGTAAAGGGCCCTGCACCGAGGCCTCACCACTCAGTGGGCTGTCAGTACATACGACACTCGGGGCTCTAACTAGTCATCCATGGGGAGGCATCCTGATAGAAATAGATGTGACATGGTCAAAAGAATATACCTGGTGAGCTGACCTGGTAGAGGTGACTTATAGAAATCTTTTGGAAACACGCACTCAATCAGTGTTTTAATGAACTGAGTCAAAAATCAGAAGTTTGAGTCCTATTGTATGGATACGTTAGCCGCCCGAACCAACACTGGACTCCCAGAACTAAAAACCACACTTAGAACCATTAACAATATTACTTCATAGAAAAGAAAGATTAGAGTTCTATGTTTTGTGGTAGAACTGACTCATTTGATTCCAATTTGTCACGACCCGTCCCCCTGGGACTGTATTATGACTACCCCAAGCCACCCTTCCATAGGCCTGGGGTTTGAAACTAGCACCAAAGGCATAAATCCCTAAAATGGGAAGGAATTTCATTTATATCTATAAAAAACCACATCAGAGTACACAACTCGAGGAAAAAAACTAAGTAAAACTGTAAACAAAAGAAGTGCTGGAAAGTAAAATGGGTCAGAAATACAAGCCCAACAGGAAAGTTCAAGTACAACTGAAAAGAAAGTACAACTAAAGAAAATTAAAGATATTGGGTCTTCCCCTGGGGTTCCTACCTAATGGGTGGGTATAGATGGCCTCCTCAGCACTCCACGTCAATCTGTCTCCTCCATGTACCATCACACCGAGTGGTCCACCTTTGAGTGCCATCCAGTCTTGCTACACACTACCTCATTGAGCACTGTCTGTCGTCTGCAACCAACATAACGAGGTGTTGTCATAACCCGTCTAGGGTTGAGTATAACAATACATAGTAGGGACCTTGAGACCCTCATGTTCTCACAAAATCAAACAAGGATAAACCACAAAGTATGATGTCAACGGATAACCATTACATAGGTATATACATATACATATACCTATGTTATCTAGTAACCCATCTCAATAATGAGGAAAACACAAAAATCATTAACATAGCTCAAACTTGGATTTTTATTATCAACACCAGGACTGGGGGCGTATTCCTCCTCTATCAAGTACATCGGGCCTGCCGCATTACACAGATGCCGTTCCCACTATCCCTGGACTGATGTGGTACTCCTTCTGTCGATTACCGTGTGTATGCCACGTATCACAGAGGCACTCCCCACCATGGGTCTGTCGTGCTCACACAGAGGCGCTCCCCCTCTTAGCCTGTTGAGGTACCCCACCTGTCGAGTACCGTGGGTCTGTCATGCTCACACAGTGGCGCTTCCCACCATGGTTCTACCACATCACATAGAGGCACTCCCCACTAGACTAGTCGAGTCACAAAAAGTTGAATCGGTCAACCAGTCATCATGTCTCAGCCAACTAATAGGTCTTTGTACTCTGTCTTCTCGCCTCTAGAAGGATCCGCTCCACGAGCTACTGGTCCATACTCCAACTATCACGAAGTGCCAGGAAAAAGATTCTCAAAGGTCTGCCACATCACACGAGTATGGACGTAATAGACAACGTGTCAATCAGACGCCCGACCTGTTAGTTATTAGCCTTTTTTTCCAGGGGGCCCAGTTGAATTCGTGTACAATCCAACTTGATGGTATCTCCACTATACCCTGAACTCTAGTTGGGTATTCTCAAAGGGACGGTTTCACTACAAGAATATTGGCACCACTCACGGTTCTTCAATTAGACTTCTGGTGACAATGATATAGCCCAAGATGGTAATGGAGTTAGTAGTGGGATCGGGTCTGGTCTGACCCGGTCGGACCGACTCAACCCCACCTAGTATGGGCCAACCTTGTCTGGGTCCACCAAATCAGGCTTGCTGCGTCTGACCCGGCCCATTGGGTGGGTCACCCCGCAATTTTATGTCCAGTTTGCCGAGCCCATCCCAACGGACTGCGGGGGCGGTTCGACCTGGGCTCGGGGCCAGTTCAGCCCTGAGAGTTGCGAGGGCATGACCTGGCACGGCTCGTCCCAGAGAGCGTGGGGGAGCTGAGATGCTGACTCAGCCAAGAGCACGCAGGTCGCATGAAGGATCGCTCGGGGTCGGCCGTTTCGGGGTGGCGCGCATAGAGGCCGGCTCAGAGGCAGCCGGGCATGCCACAGTAGGGCACCGGGCAGGCCATCGGGGCGCCGAGCATGTCTTGGGTTCACCGGGAAGGGCACTGGGAGGGTGCCGAGAGGCCGTGGGGGTGCTGAAAGGGATCCGGGAAGGTCTTGGGGCACCGGGTAGGGCGTGAAAGGGGGACGGGAAGCCACGAGGACACCAGCAGGGCACTGGGGAGGCCACAGGGGCACCGAGTAGGGTGCGGTAGGGCACCAGGAGGCCACGAGGGTGTTGACAGGGCTCCAGGTAGGCTGCGAGGGAACCAACAGGGTGCCGGAGGGGCCACGGGCAGGTGGTCTGGGCATCGGGCAACACGTCGATGGGCCGCGGGCAGGCCGGTTCAGCGGATCTTGGGCCAGCGCAGGCCGGCGGTGCGATTTGCGGAGGCCGTGGGTAGCACGACCTTTGTCGTTGCCGCCTCCATCTCCTCATCATTAATAAGTTACCATATTGTAGAACATCACAACAAGAGAGATATTGACGAAGGATTTTGGGCCATGTTAGCTTGGCCCGCACTCACCACGTTTAGGGAGATAACATTTGGTTCATCATGAGAAAAATATGATAAAAAATGTCTGCAGCAGTACGTTATCATCCATTGAAGAAGGAAAGAAAAAGGTATAACTTCAATAATTAATAAACCCCACACTTTTTGATTTGTCCTTCATCCTTCATCCTTCATCACATCCACTGCACATCTCAACTACCGAGCTACATGAGCTTGTTGACGTTGTAGATGGTAGTGTTGGTTCCGAGCGTAGCGGAAGCACGTTGGTGGGGTTTTCCCAACTTTAATTTTAACGTTAAACAACATTCTATCCGAGATCCGTCATGATTTAATATGCTGAATCATCATAATAGAATGAAGAATGAAAAAGAAAAGATGATTCCTGGAACCCTTGAGATAGGATCATTATATGTTGGTTATAAATAATTTAATTAATTCATAAGAATTACCTCGTTGGAATTATTTCTTCTTTGGAGTCTCCAATCACGATCTTGTAATACATATTTGCGTTGTAGATTACAAGTACATGATTCCTCTAGCGGTGATCCACACGTGCTCCACCTATCTCTGGACGTCGCCAAAGGGATCTCCGGGTGTTAGCGCGGAAGAACCTTCGCTTGCGATGCCCGCCTTCTACCGCCATGATCCAGTGGAGGATCTCGCTCTCGTAACATGTAAGTGTTCTTGGTGGAAAGGGAATTGTTTCTTGGTATGAGAGTATTTTCCAATCTGTTGTGCACAATAATGGCTCTGTTTCTATGAGAATAATGTAATTTGGATTATAATACATAGAATAATAAAATGAATTAATTGCCCAAAATCATTTAATCATTTCATTTAATTCTTTGTAATACCCCGTGTCTTAATAATGACAGTTGACCATCATTATTACTTGGCATGCGCACAACATATTACATTTAATATCATATAATTAAATAAACTATATTTTCTCACGAATACCGAAAAACAAACTACAGGGCGTGTTATTTTATTTTTCATTTTATTTATTTCCTCCACCATATTTATTATACCTTGAGTAAGGGCTATTTATTTCTTAAATAAATGTAACTGCATTACTCGCTAATAAATATATATTATTTCGCCCTCAATTTATTCTCTTGAATAACTAGTGTCAAAATAAATGCGATCGGTCATCCTTAAATAATTATTTAACCACAGTCAGGAATAATATTTATTTAACTTGTTAAATTAATATTTAACTTAGATACATAGACACACTTAGTGTGTGACCCTCTAGGCCTCTTTCTCAGTGACATTAGGCAGAGCCTTCCTAATGTCCAAGGTTAGCATCTAGAAACACGCCAAGGCACCCATAGAGAAAGAAGTTAATGCCGCAATGACGTTTCACCTCCTACGAACACTTACCATGTATTATAATCCCTTTGTCTTGATATCTCCAATCAAGTGGGTTGCATGCTAGTGTCATCAACCTATTTGATCGATTATTCTTTCTTTGACTTCCCGGAATTGAACTCGCCCATACCATACAATGGCCATTTATTTATTTAGGCTATATCAATTCCATCAAAGGGACTAAGATATCTACTTCCGTTATATAATAGAAGGGAAAAATCCTTTCTCGCATTATCTATTAATGCAGTATTACTCGTGACGCACCCAACGTATCCTACCTCACCGCGAACAGTGTGTCATCACAGTTTTCGTCAATACATATAAGTGCGCGAGTTGTAATACCCATTAATAGTAATCTTAATGTCTAAGGACCAATACACACATACACAGATAGGAACATCCAATGACACCATGAAATGTGGATTTTCTACTTCCGGGTCTCGGTCCAATAATATCCTCTTAGATATTACCAAGGGCGCACACCATGAGAAGGTGCCTCAACTTTTTTTTGAGTCATAACCCCTAATGACCTGTATTATTTGTGTCTCTCAAATAATATCATCCGTCCAAAGAACATATATTCAAGAACAATGTTATGTCACTTCCGGGTTTTCATCATATCAGGGATCCACTATGACCTATTAATGAAACAGCTGTCCTTAGGACATTTTCACATGCATTATCACGCAAAAGAACAATCAAGATGTGATAAGGAATTTATTAATGAATAAAGTAAAAAGTAGTTTGTTCTAGGACACCAAATCCAACAGACTCCCACTTGGAATCGAGCCAACTACTAACAACCTTTAACCCACTAGCTCTCACATGATATTCATGCTTCTACTGACATAGGCCTTTAGTCATGGGGTCTTCCATGTTCTCTTCCATGGGCACTCTTCTCACTGAAACTTCACCCCTTTGATCAAAATCCCTCAAGAGGTGATACTTCTAGAGTATGTGCTTTGTTCGTTGGTGTGACCTTGGTTCTTTTGCAAGAGCCACCGCTACAGTATTATCACAATACAATGTAATCGGATCTTTACTACTAGGCACCACATCAAGATTCTGGACAATGTTTTGAATCCAAACGGCTTCCTTGGATGCATCAGAAGCCGCTATATACTCGGACTCTCCTGTATAATCAGCGACAACTGGATGCTTTGAACTCTTCTAGCTCACAGATTTTCCATTGAGACAGAAAACATATCGAGATTGCGACTTCAGATTATTCTGATCTATCTGAAAACCAGCATCAACATACCCTCCGATGACAAGCTCCTCATCTCCTCCATACACCAGAAACATATCCTTAGTTCTTTTCAGATACTTAAGGATAGTCTTAACAGCAGTCCAATGTTGTTCTCCTGGATCTTCTTGATATCTTCCTACCATGCTCAGTGCATATGAAACATCTAGCCTCGTACATAACATGGCATACATGATGGATCCTATTGCCGAAGCATATGGGATCTTACTCATCTTATCTTTCTCCTGTTGTGTGTGGGGACACATTTTCTTAGAAAGATGTAAGCCATGTGACACTGGAATAAATCCCCTCTTGGATTTTTTCATACTAAATATCTTTAGTATCTGGTCAATGTATGTACCCTGACATAGCCCAAGCATCCTCTTGGATCTATGATGAATGATCTGGATCCCTAGAATGTAGGCTGCTTCTCCTAAGTCCTTCAGGGAGAAACACTTGTTCTACCAGTCCTTAACTGACTGTAATGCTGGTACGTCGTTTCCAATAAGCAATATGTCACAACATATACAACTAGGATAATGACCACATTCCCATTAAACCGCTTATAAACACATGGCTCACATTCGTTCTTAATGAAACCAAATTCCTTTATCGCTTCATCAAATCGAATGTTCCATGACCTGGATGCATTCTTCAAGCCATAAATGGATTTCTGCAACTTGAAACCCCATTTGGCTTCACCTGGTGTCACAAACCCTTCTTGTTGTGTCATATAGACATATTCCTGGAGGTTCCAGTTAAGGAATTTTGTTTTGACATCCATCTTCCAAGTCTCGTAGTCATGGTTATCTGTTATGGCAAGTATGATTCTTATGGATTTAAACATGGAAACTAGCGAGAAAGATTCATCATATTCAATTCCTTGACGCTATCTGAATCCTTTAGCCACTAGCCTTGCATTATAGGTGCTAACTTGACCTTCCATGTCCAGCTTTCTTTTGAATACCCATTTGCATACAACATGCTTTACATCAACTGGCTATCGACCAGAACCCAAAATTGGTTCTGATAAATGGAATCCATCTCAGAATTCATAGCTTCTGGCCATCTTGCAGCTTCTAATCTTTCTACTACTTCCTTATAGGAGAGAGTTTCATCATTTTCCAACAAAACTTATTCACCATCCTCAGTGACTGGGAAACCAAATCTCTCAGGTTCCTTTACCTCTCTTGATCTCCTACGCAGTACTTGTGTTTCTAGAACCTCTTCCATAGGGACCTGTGTAACTTGTTCCTATACCAACTCCTATGTGTAACACCCCAAGATTTCATAGTGTGTTATTTCTTCAAAATAATTCAATAACTTTCACTACACGCAACACCGAGTTCAATCACACCATGACTTACAAAAAAAAGCCATTCAAAAGAGGATATGAATAGTATTATCTAAATTTTAAACATTATATAATCCTTATAATTTTAGAATCCATATTATGAGTTTCTTAGATATAATGCAAGAACAAATTCATTTTCAGTATTGCACTTTTATCAACTTTTAATAGTGAACCCTTTTTAAATACAATATTTTAAACTTTTTGACTAAATGGGGACATCAAAAATTTAAAATGAAACATCCCAAGCTTCCACGGTACTCTTTCTTTGAATAATACAGTAGCGTGTGTTGTACGCAACCTTGAGTTTTAACACACACCACAACCAATCAAACTAGCCGTTATGAATAGTAATACCTACTTTTCGAAATTATATATATTTTATATTTTAAAATGGACTTCATTTATGGATTCAGAATATCGAATTTATCCTAAGGTGAAATTTTGGTACTTTTTGGATAAATTTCATATTTTGATGAATAGTGAAAATTACTAAATTTTAATTAAAAACAACTTTTTTAATCAAAATAATTAATAGTGATAAATTATGAATTTTAGTAGTTTTAAAGTATATTTAGAATATATTTTTACCATTTAATATAATGTTGGTCATTGGACATAATTTTACAATTAAACCGAACATAAACAAGTGTCAATCTTTTGATAGTTATTATCTCTTAAAAACACGCTTTTTGTTTTGACAGCGGGAATTAATTTTAAATTAATTTCTGCCACTTCTGTGTTTTGAATTTAGGAAAATGGATTCCATATTTGGAATCAGGATGTTCAAATTGTGTAAATAGTTAACTTTTATTTTTAGACATTTTGAATAATTACTGCGGTAAATATTTTATTTACCGTGGTTAAGGGTAAATCTGGTAAATAAGGGTTAAAAAATAATATTATAATAATACTAAATTACCCGAAAACGTGTCCTAGCCTTATTGGTTGATACATGTTCGACCATAGACATCTTTGGGTCGATTTGGGGACCCCATGGTGCCACTTGTAGGTGATAGGGACACTTTATTTAAATTAAGTTAAAATGAATACAAAAATGACACAAGCATATATCTTTTAGCAAAACAATTTTTACATAGGGTTATATATGTTGGATTTTATATTATAAATATTCATTAGAAAGATAATACAATTTCCTACATAATTATATTTTATTTATAATTTTTAGACATTAAATAATTTATTTTATTTATGACACAATGATGATGGAGTAATTACTAAAATAGTGAAAAATTAAATTAATTGATATTATAAATACCCAAATAAATATAATATGTAACTTCTAATGAATTAAAATAATTTTATAGGAAAATATGATATATTAGGATTGATTTAATTTACTTTGTTCGAAGTAATCAATCTGTTATGAGTTTAAAAAAAATCAACTATTGAATAGTGTCAAAATTGACATAAAAGAGTTCTTAAAAAAAATATTATATTATTAATTGATATTAAATTCCTAAAAATCTAATGTTCGGACAAGAGACTTATATAATGATAGGTTAATCATTAATGGACCACTTGGGGGTCTCTTGGATGTATATAGTATGTTTATTAACCATATTATATAAAAATACAAAGAGACATTGTAAAAGTGAAACTAATTAACTTAGAGTTAATACTTAAAGATAAGGTTAATATAAGTACAAAAACCTGTCTAAATTCTTTTGGTTGAGTGGTTTTCGACCTATCCCTATCTTAACCTTTGAATAATCAACTTTGGAGCCATTAGAAACCGAATATGAATTTATTATAAATTAATATTTCTAGCTTTTCCAAAGGTGCCCCTCACCCCTCTTATAAAAGGGCACTCCTCCTTCTCATTTCTTCACACCTTCAAAGCCTTTTGGTTCGGCCAAACTCTGCCCAAATACTCTCCCAACATCCCTCACTACAACCTAGAGGCCTTAGTTTGATCAGAAAGCCAACCTAAGGAGCCCTTTTGATCAAATAAAAATGAAGAACCCGAAGAAGAGGTAATGTTTTCACCACCCCTTTTCAAGTTACTTTCTTCTTCCACTTCTTCTTTATTTGTTCTTACCATTATAAAATAATAACTCTAGTATCTTACATATACTGTGATGTTGTTATAAATATGGTACAACCATATTCAGTATTCTATCCACCCTTTGAATAACATGTCACCATACGTGCGTACGTACGGCTTACCGTCTCCACGTCGTGGTGTAATTGTTATTCAATATATTATTATTTGGATGGGTATAATAATGATGTGCAACTCATGTAAATAATAAATATAACATGTTAATGATTCTGTATATATGATATACCATCCATTTATATATTATTTTAATATCAAAAGAATGATATTGTCGCTCATGCGTACATACGGACTACCGTCTCCACGAACGCGATGAGATTCATTCTCCATCGTATCCATTCAAGTATAATTATCATTTGATGATTTAAAAAATGATGTTTAAGGACTTGATATCATTCTGGATACGAATAATATAAAACCTATCCTTTACAAACATGTCTTACGTAACAAAACATATAAAAGAAAACAAGTAAGTTAACACCCGAAACAACGATAATACTGAGATATTATTATCAAATCAATATTAAAAGATCATATATGATATCATATTAATGTATATGATTATTTAATAATTTAATAACAATTATTTCACCATTATACAGGAGGTTAACCTACCCCAACCAAGGAAAAGTACAAGGTAAGGGATTTTCTTATCTCACATTCAATTCCGTGAGATTTCCATTATTCGCCACTAAATTATTGAAAGTGGTGTATTGTGTAATGGAATTTGATATATATATTATCATGATTATCTTTATATTCATGATTATTTTGTAAATAATTTGGTGGTTATTAACTTTTGGCCATACGACTCAGTTGATTAACGTGGTAAGGGGTTTTCATCTCACTCCTTATTCCCGTGAGATTCATGCCATATTACCACCATTACCTTTTGTGTGGTGTATGTACTGCCCATAATTATATTATTTGTGTAATAAACTCTATTTATGTGTATTTACATATTCATTGTATGATACCTCTTTCATGGGTTGTATGTTACCAAATTGGTAAGGGTTATTTTACAATCTCTTCATTATCCGAGGTTGTTTATACGCAATAATCTACTGGGATCTCTTTATCATCCACATTCATGTTTCTTACTAATGTATTTCAAATTTTTTTTACTATTTACAAGAATATGGGTTAAAGTCATTTATACCCTTATGTGTTTCGAAAGGAATCTTTCCGTCATTTTCCAAACAAGGCACTTTTAACCTTTTCGACAAATTTAAGGTAAGAATGTTTTTTTAACTTATACGGCGGGTGCGGCTATTTACCGCCGTTATAAAATCTTCAAAGCATCCCTTACAAGATTATAAGAATATTTTCAAATTGAAGGTATTATTTTATAATTATGTTACTTTTAAATGATTTAAAAAAAAGTTATTTCTATCAAGTATATGAAAATCCAGTGCAAATGTATACGTATTTAACGCAAGCTCCAAAATGTTTTTAGAAAACCCGACTCTCGAGTGTGCTAGACAGGAAGGGATTGGGAGTGGACCCATCATGGCCTGTAATTAGTCGAGCAGTCTCAGAACTAGTTATTTTGTTTTCATAAGCTTGCATAATGTTTTCATAAAAACACTGGAGTATATTTGAGTAATTTTAAACGTAAGTATCTTCTAAAAAAATTGCATCGGTAGGTCTCATGAGACAAACTAGTGTCTTGGCCCAAGGCCTTGACAAAATCTTATTTGTAGTCTTGGCACGAGGCCTTGGCTATGTGGTTATGATAGTCTGGAATTATGCATTCCAACATTATGAAAGTGGTTATTGATTTTTGCATGTGATTATTCGATTAGTAGAATATCCATGTGAATAAGTAAATGGCATTATTTCATTTTATTTATGCCATACCATGTTGAAAGTTCATGTTTGAAAGGATTTTGTTTTAGTTATACATTGCCTTAAATGTTTATTCTTATTTATGAAAGTTTCCGCTATATTGTTATCCTTACTGGGCATTTGAGCTCACCCCTTTTCTATGTTTTATTTTTCCCAGGAAGTGAAGAAGTAAATTATGAATGACCTACATGGATATTATGTGGGAATATGAGTGTGGATTATGGAGACAATATATTGTTGTAGTAGTTTTTCATTTTATGATGTAATGTAAGACTTATGAATATATCTAGTGTTTCCAAGACTACTAAACCAATCGGTCTTTCGAGATTTGATCTTTCTTGTGATCATACCAATGTTATGTAATAATTCACCGACTCTGGTTAACTGGGGTCGGGGCGTTACAGTTGGTATCAGAGGAAGTTTAGTACAAACCTTGAAAGTTAGATTTAGATAAACTCTGATTAGAGCACGTAGACCTAAGATGAACTTTGAGGGTTAGTATAGAAGAACATCCTAGAATTTTGGTATTGTAGATATTTTGTGAGTTTTCCAAGAAATACATCTCTGTCTGGACACGAGCAGGTAGAGGCGGCTCTGGCACAGATGTACCTAGGGGTAAAACCCGAAAACACCACTTTGAGCTAGACTCGAACGGTAACTGGTGCAGGACAACAGGCCTTTCTGCACTCTTGGTTACGACACTCCCGGGGGATATGCTTAGGATAATTCTCATTTTCTTTACAAACCATTATGAAGGGTTTATGAGTATATACATCCTCAAAGGAGACATTTTTATGATTATGGATTATATCCATAAATAGTTAAATTTATGTTAAGTGTTTTATAAGTATGGGATTATGTATTTTGATTCATAAACTGATCTAGTGTATTCCATTGTTTAGAAATGGCATCCAGTAGAAGGAATGAGAACTCCAGAAATGCACATGATCCATAGAGAAGGAAGGATCATATCTTTCATGGTCTTAAGCTATAATTTATAAGAGAAATAGTCTCCCATGTATTATCATCATATGAAGAAATAATATCATGTGTTGATAAGATAAGTAAAGAGTTTACTGAGTCCTATGGCTTTGAAGGGAAGCAATAGAAGAAAAGGATGGAAGAGAGAAAGATGGATAAAGGGACACTACTGGAAATCAGATCTTTCCCAACACTTATATACACCCTTTCCCAACAGTTCTCCCAAACCGTTGGTAAAGGGGGGGTCTTTCCCAACGGTTTGGGAGAACCGTTGGGAAAGGGGCCTCAAAACACCCCTTTCCCAACGGTTCTCCCAAACCGTTGGGAAAGGGGGGGAGGGTCTTTCCCAACGGTTTGGGAGAACCGTTGGGAAAACTCAGCCCCAAATCCAACATTAACCCCCTGGAAATTTCAACCTATCCCAACAGTTTTGAGAACCGTTGGGATAGGTCTATCCCAACGGTTTTGAGAACCATTGGGATAGATTCTTTCATTTCTTCCAGGTCTGCTACCCGAGAACATTATATAAATCTAAATTTTAAATAATTATGATAATACATATATATATACTTATGAAATTATGTTTACAAAAGTGATGTTAGCTTAGTGGTTAAGTCGTTCGATTATAAACAAGGGGTCGTGGGATCAAATCCCATCAAATGTTTTTTTTTGAAATACATTTACCAACGGTTTTATATCCGTTGGAATAGATTTTCATATTACTTATACCAACGGTTTTGTAAACCGTTGGGATAGGTCTATACCAACGGTTTTGGGAAAACCGTTGGTATAGACCTATCCCAACGACTTACTTCACAACGGTTCTCCAAATCGTTGGTATAGGCTATACCAACGGTTTGGAGGCCTATACCAACGGTTCCAAACCGTTGGTATAGGTTAGTATTCTACTAGTGGGAAGAGGGAAAAGAAGAATTTTCCCATATGTGATAACTGTGTAAAGAAACACCCTGGAACTTGCCTGAAAGGAATTGGAGTTTGTTATAAGTGTGGAGGAAAAGGGCACAAAGTACGTAACTTCAAGGGTAAGAAAATGGTTTCAAATGTACAATTCTTTATTTTCAAGGTGTTTGGACACTACTCGAACCTATGTCCCAGTCATCAAACTATGCCGCAAATGATGCTATTGGATAATAATCAAGTTATGATACTACCACAGATGAAGAGGAATGATTAGAGTTCTTATGTTGATTATGTCAATTGAGTGTTGTATCAACAATGTACTTGTTATAATAATTATGGAGTATATAAGGATTGTATTGTAGTACTATTTCATTAAGGACTTGAGATTTTGTGGAACAAAGAAAAGTGACTCAATAGCAGGATAAATTTTTGGAAAATATATGGTTGAGAGAATGATAAATCATAAAATAGTTCTGATACTAAGGTAGTGATTTTGGAATAATATGTGATTGTTTTGGATAAATTATATTGGATATTCTTTACTACCTTGGAACTGATTAATGATTTTTATATTACATCATTGTTGGGGTTTAAAACATTTCTGGATTAATGAAGTATATCCAGCATTCTATATGGAATAAGGGAGCATGAATGTAATCAATAATGAATATGGTAATACATGATGAAGGTATTCATATGCTATTACGGGGTCAAAAGGATCTATATTATGTTTACCTTCCTTATAAATGTTGGACTGTGAGTTTGGATAGAATTATTTTGGATAGTTCTAGTTTGGATTATTTTGGATTGCCATAAAAGGACAACCTGGAGGTCGGGCGGCAACCTGTCGCGTCCGGCAAGGCTGCGAGACTTGAACCCGCAACCGAAGGGCGACAAGGGTGTATCACCTACCACTGGCCCCCGAGATGTCCTGGATTAAATAATGTAGTTTTTATTAAAATATCTTTTAGATGAATTATAAATTCGTTTATTTTGGAACCCTATACGAATTGTGTAAATAGAATTTTTTTACATTCTATTATCTTTTAGAGTAAAAGATGAGTTTGTGGTAGAAATTTATTAATGGATAAAACTCTAATTATAAAGTAAGTATATCTCCATATGATCTTAGCCAATCTCATAAAAAAATTCCTCAATATTAAGAAAAGAAAATTAGAACAAAAATGTTTTCCTAGATGGTACCTTAAATCATCACTAATTTATGGCTTTGGGATTGTTGGCCTTTTCATAGCCATGTTCTCTACCACTCTCTATCAGATAATTGATGGTTAGATTTTTCTTCCATATCCATATTTTACTACATGGAACCCTAGTATGTGTTATTTTCGGTAATCTTCATACTTTCGACTCATTATTTTAAATAGAGGCCTCATTAATTCATTTTTCGATGTGGGATTTCAACTAAGATATTTTGAAACGTCAAAAATGTGTTATCCTAATACCCTATGTTTTGTTGAACCGATGGTATTTCAAATCATCATAGATTGATGAATTTAAGGACCTCAATTTTATACTTATTTTTGATTGATGACCTCAATCACTACCTATAAATATATACATTTTTCCTCCAATTATATGTCTCTAATTGCCACCAATATTCTCCTAATCGAGATCATAATTTGGTGGTGACCCTTTCATTTCTCTTTTCCTCATATTAAGACTTAATTTTAGTAACCCAATTTTCGATGTGGGTTTTTCCAAAAATATATTTTCTATTTTCAACCTTTTATTTTCTAAGAACAATTTCAAATTGCGAGGACGCAATTTATTGAAGGAGTGGAGAATGTAACACCCCAAGATTTCATAGTGTGTTATTTCTTCAAAATAATTCAATAACTTGCACTACACGCAAAACCGAGTTCAATCACACCATGACTTACAAAAAAAAGCCATTCAAAAGAGGTTATGAATAGTATTATCTAAATTTTAAACTTTATATAATCCTTATAATTTTAGAATCCATATTATGAGTTTCTTAGATATAATGCAAGAACAAATTCTTTTTCAGTATTGCACTTTTATCAACTTTTAATAGTAAACCCTTTTTAAATACAATATTTTAAACTTTTTGACTAAATGGGGACATAAAAAATTTAAAATGAAACATCCCAAGCTTCCACGGTACGCTTTCTTTGAATAATACAGTAGCGTGTGTTGTACGCAACCTTGAGTTTTAACACACACCACAACCAATCAAACTAGCCGTTATGAATAGTAATACATACTTTTCAAAATTATATATATTTTATATTTTAAAATGGACTTCATTTCTGGATTCAGAATATCGAATTTAGCCTAAGGTGAAATTTTGGTACTTTTCGGATAACTTTCATATTTTGATGAATAGTGAAAATTACTAAATTTTAATTAAAAAATACTTTTTTAATAAAAATAATTAATAGTGATAAATTATAAATTTTAGTAGTTTTAAAGTATATTTAGAATATATTTTTACCATTTAATATAATTTTGGTCAATGGACATAATTTTACAATTAAACCGAACATAAACAAGTGTCAATCTTTTGATAGTTATTATCTCTTAAAAACACGCTTTTAGTTTTGACAGCGGGAATTAATTTTAAATTAATTTCTGCCACTTCTGTGTTTTGAATTTAGGAAAATGGATTCCATATTTGGAATCAGGATGTTCAAATTGTGTAAATAGGTAACTTTTATTTTTAGACATTTTGAATAATTGATGCGGTAAATATTTTATTTACCATGGTTAAGGGTAAATCTGGTAAATAAGGGTTAAAAAATAATATTATAATAATACTAAATTACCCGAAAACGTGTCCTAGACTTATTGGTTGATACATGTTCGACCATAGGCATCTTTGGGTCGATTTGGGGACCCCATGGTGCCACTTGTAGGTGATAGGGACACTTTATTTAAATTAAGTTAAAATGAATACAAAAATGACACAAGCATATATCTTTTAGCAAAACAATTTTTACATAGGGTTATATATGTTGGATTTTATATTATAAATATTCATTAGAAAGATAAAACTATTTCCTACATAATTATATTTTATTTATAATTTTTAGACATTAAATAATTTATTTTATTTATGACACAATGATGATGCAGTAATTACTAAAATAGTGAAAAATTAAATTAATTGATATTATAAATACCAAAATAAATATAATATGAAACTTTTAATGAATTAAAATACTTTTCTAGGAATATATGATATATTAGGAGTGATTTAATTTACTTTTTGAGAATTAATCAATCTGTTAAGAGTTTAAAAAAAATCAACTATTGAATAGTGAAAAAATTGACATAAAAGAGTTCTTAAAACAAATATTATATTATTAATTGATATTAAATTCCTAAAAATCTGAGGTTAGGCCAAGAGACTTATATAATGATAGTTTAATCATTAATGGACCACTTTGGGGTCTCTTGTATGTATATAGTAAGTTTATTAACCATATTATATAAACATACAAAGAGACATTGTAAAAGTGAAACTAATTAACTTAGAGTTAATACTTAAAGATAAGGTTAATATAAGTACCCAAACCTGTCTAAATTATATTGGTTGAGTGGTTTTCGACCTATCCCCACCTTAACCTTTTAATAATCAACTTTGGAGCCATTAGAAACCGAATATGAATTTATTATAAATTAATATTTCTAGCTTTTCCAAAGGTGCCCCTCACCCCTCTTATAAAAGGGCACTCCTCCTTCTCATTTCTTCACACCTTAAAAGCCTTTTGGTTCGGCCAAACTCTGCCCAAATACTCTCCCAACATCCCTCACTACAACCTAGAGGCCTTAGTTTGATCAAAAAGCCAACCTAAGGATCCCTTTTGATCAAATCAAAAGGAAGAACCCGAAGAAGAGGTAATGTTTTCACCACCCCTTTTCAAGTTCCTTTCTTCTTCCACTTATTCTTTCTTTGTTCTTACCATTCTAAAATAATAACTCCAGTATATTACATATACTGTGATGTTATTATAAATATGGTACAACCATATTCAGTATTCTATCCACCCTTTGAATAACATGTCACCATACGTGCGTACGTACGGCTTACCGTCTCCACGTCGTGGTGTAATTGTTATTCAATATATTATTATTTGGATGGGTATAATAATGATGTGTAACTCATGTAAATAATAAATATAACATGTTAATGATTCTGTATATATGATATACCATCCATTTATATATTATTTTAATATCAAAAAATGATATTGTCGCTCGTGCGTACGTACGGACTACCGTCTCCACGAACGCGATAAGATTCATTCTCCATCGTATCCATTCAAGTATAATTATCATTTGATGATTTAAAAAATGATGTTTAAGGACTTGATATCATTCTGGATATGAATAATATAAAACCTATCCTTTATAAACATGTCTTACATATCAAAACATATAAAAGAAAACAAGTAAGTTAACACCCGAAACAACAATAATACTAAGATATTATTATCAAATCAATATTAAAAGATCATATATGATATAATATTAATGTATATGATTTTTGAATAATTTAATAACAATTATTTCACCATTATACAGGAGGTTAACCTACCCCAACCAAGGAAAAGTACAAGGTAAGGGATTTTCTTATCTCACATTCAATTCTGTGAGATTTCCATTATTCGCCACTAAATTATTGAAAGTGGTGTATTGTGTACTGGCATTTGATATATATATTATCATGATTATCTTTATATTCATGATTATTCTGTAAATAATTTGGTGGTTATTAAATTTTGGCCATACGACTCAGTTGATTAACGTGGTAAGGGGTTTTCATCTCACTCCTTATTCCCTTGAGATTCATGCCATATTACCACCATTTCCTTTTGTGTGGTGTATGTACTGCCCATAATTATATTCTTTGTGTAATACACTCTAATTTATGTGTATTTACATATTCATTGTATGATACCTCTTTCATGGGTTGTATGTTACCAAATTGGTAAGGGTTATTTCACAATATCTTCATTATCCGAGGTTGTTTATACGCAATAATCTACTGGGATCTCTTTATCATCCACATTCATGTATCTTACTAATGTATTTCAAAACATTTTTACTATTTAAAAGAATATGGGTTAAATTCGTTTATACCCTTATGTGTTTCTAAAGGAATCTTTCCGTCGTTTTCCAAACAAGGCATTTTTAACCTTTTCGATAAATTTAAGGTAAGAATGTTTTTTTAACTTATACGGCGGGTGCGGCTATTTACCGCCGTTATAAAATCTTCAAAGCTTCCCTTACAAGCTTATAAGAATATTTTCAAATTGAATGTATTATTTTATAATTATGTGACTTTTAAATGATTTAAAAAAAAGTTATTTCTATCAAGTATATGAATATCCAGTGCAAATGTATACGTATTTAACGCAAGCTCCAAAATGTTTTTAGAAAACCCGACTCTCGAGTGTGCTAGACAGGAAGGGATTGGGAGTGGACCCATCATGGCCTGTAATTAGTCGAGCAGTCTCAGAACTAGTTATTTTTTTTCATAAGCTTGCATAATGTTTTCATAAAAACACTGGAGTATATTTGAGTAATCTTAAACGTAAGTATCTTCTAAAAAAAATTGCATCGGTAGGTCTCATGAGACAAACTAGTGTCTTGGCACAAGGCCTTGACAAAATCTTATTTGTAGTCTTGGCACGAGGCCTTGGCTATGTGGTTATGATAGTCTGGCATTATGCATTCCAACATTATGAAAGTGGTTATTGATTTTTGCATGTGATTATTCGATTAGTAGAATATCCATGTGAATAAGTAAATGACATTATTTCATTTTATTTATGCCATACCATGTTGAAAGTTCATGTTTGAAAGGATTTTGTTTTAGTTATACATTGCCTTAAATGTTTATTCTTATTTATGAATGTTTCTGCTATATTGTTATCCTTACTGGGCATTTGAGCTCACCCCTTTTCTATGTTTTATTTTTCCCAGGAAGTGAAGAAGTAAATTATGAATGACCTACAGGGATATTATGTGGGGATATGAGTGTGGATTATGGAGGCAATATGTTGTTGTAGTAGTTTTTCATTTTATGATGTAATGTAAGACTTATTAATATATCTAGTGTTTCCAAGACTACTAAACCAATCGGTCTTTTGAGATTTGATCTTTCTTGTGATCATACCAATGTTATGTAACAATGCACCGACTCTGGGTAACTGGGGTCGGGGCGTTACACTATGTATCTTGAACATCAACTTCTTCGAAGTCAATCTTGGTCCCACTATCCTTTTTGAGGATGTGCTCCCTCTCAAGAAAGACAACTTGTCTGGTGATAGTCACTTTCTTGTCTTGAGGGTTATATAGGTAACATCCTTTTGTTTCCTTGGGATATCCTATAAAGATACACTTCGTGCCCCGGGGTGCTGGTTTGTTTCTAGAGAAGGCCTTAAAAAACACCTCGCACCCCCATACATGTGTATGCGACAAAGTGGGTTTCCTTTCATTCCATATCTCGGATGGGGTCCCATTTTCTGCCATAGTTGGTACTCAGTTTAATGTGTATGCTGCAGTTTGTAATTCATATCCCCAAAAGGATAATGGAAGATCCACATGACTCATCATCGACCTCACCATGTCCAAAAAGGTGTGGTTCCTCTTTTTAGTAACACCATTTTACTGTGGTGTATAAAGTGGAATGAGCTGAGATAGAATCCTAGACTCCCGTAGAAGATCGATGAACTCTTGGTTCAGATATTCTCCACCACGATCCAATCGAAGTTTCTTTATCTTCGTACCAAGCGGATTCTCTACTTCATTCTCGAATTCCTTAAATTTCTCTAAGGACTCTGACTTATACCTCATTTTGTAGACATAGCCATATCTACTCAAATCATTAATAAAAGTAATGAAGTAAGAATATCCACCTCTATCTTCTACTAGAAATGGTCCACATACATCCGTGTGTACCAATACTAGAAGCTCTATGGCCCTTTCAACTTGTCCACAAAAAGTCAGCTTGGTCACTTTTCCTTGTAAACAAGCGTGGCATCTATCAAGAGGTTTTAGCTCATTAGAGTCTAAATATCCATCTGGGAAGTGCTTTATCAAGCTCTTCTCTTTCACATGACCAAGGCGGTGATGCCATAACTGGGTGATATATGAGTCATGTGAGTTTGTTTCGTTATCGATTGCCAACACTTGGTTTTCATAATTCAATACATACAAACCATTATTTGAATCTGCTATACCATAACATACGTTGTTCTTATAAAAGAGACAACCATTATTTCTAAATTTAAAAACAAATCCATCCATATCCAAAAAAGATACAGAAATTATGTTCTTGGTAACACTAGGCACATAAAAACAGTTATGTAAAACCAAAATTATCCTAGTCAACAATGAAAGGTGGTAGTTGCCAATAGCCAATGCAGCTTGCCTTGCGCCATTGGCAGCTCAAAGATCCACCTCTCCTCTGAGATTATTCTAAATGTACTTGGTTTCTGCATTTGAATACAGATGTGATCCCCACAAGCTGTATCTAATACCCAATGTGTATAAATAGAAAGATTTCACTGGATAACAAACAGACATTTAACGTCCCCATGCTTTTAGGTGCAGCTCCTCTTCCAGTGGCCCTGCTTTCCACATGAAAAACACACCGCCTCCCATTCCTTTCACTACCTCTGGATCTTCCCCTTCTTGGAAAGACGATGCTTAGGGTCTTCAGACCGTTTATATGTATTTGTCCCCTTTGCCTTGTCCTTTTCTTGTTCACCATAAGGACCGTGGGTATTTCATTCCTCATGTCCTTATCTACCAGGCGAATCAAGGTCAGAAGCTCTGATAGACTCTTCTCATTTCCGCTCATGTTATAGTTGACAATGAAGCTAGAGAAGGTCTTCAGCAGTGATGATATGATGATATCTGTACACAACACATCCAGGAATATAATCCTTAAGATGTCCAGGTGTTAAATATAGCCAATAATCTTGACTACATGAGGCCCAGATGGCATAGACTCTCCATGATTCGTGTAAAAAAAATCATTGGAGATCTCATACCTCTCCTATCTCGCCTTATCTGGTAGAGATCTTTAAGGTGAGACCTGATTCTATACGTGTCCATGTTTTCATGTTTATTCAAGATCTCATTAGACATGGAAGATAGCATGAAACACTTGACATCCGTGGCATCATCCATGTGTTTCATGTAGAGAGATAATTCTTCATCACTAGCCTCTTTCCCAGGCGCAACTGGAATAGTCTCTTCCAGCACATACAATTTCTTTTCATGGCGATGGACGACACGTACACGCCTCTACCACTCTTGGAAATAGATGCCCGTGAAAAGGTTTTCTTTTTCGAGTATGGTGTCCAGTGATATGTTTGAAGTCATTTTGTTGTTGTTTCTACAAAATAAGATGACCAAAGGTTTAGAACTTTATTACAAAAATTGAGACAAATAAATAAATTAATACTTATTAGTCTCCCATTATTTTATCAAAATCCAATAGCCCTCACCATTGACTTCGGAATATTCTGATACATTAATATTCTAGTGGCAAGGATCCATATTTCCCTTCACATTACCCCAACTTGGGTAGGTCAATCAACTTGAAGGGTTTTAGGTAGGCATTCCAAATGCAAACTGCATTAACTCGCAGCTCCTTGATCCGCTGAGTGGACTCCCCAATCCTGAAATCCCTTTTGGATTTCCTCAACCTTTGCGTCACGGTCACACCAAGTCCTACTGTGGAAACCAACCCTTAATGAGAACCATGTCATGTCAACCCAAAACATTGAATTAGAATTCCCCAATAATTGAAAGCACCACAACTAGGGTTGGTCAAGCACTTTGAACTATGGTTTGATTCTAACCAAGATTATGGAAGGCTATGCCGACTTGATATTTCTATTGAGGGATTTTATCCTTATATGTAAATTTCCATTTTATTATATTTGATTACATGATTGTTAATATTAAGTGGGATATACATAAGTGATTAACCATGTCTAAGATAATATTTAACTATAAGCTAGTTTTATTTTAGTTCCATCTTGCATGCTTGTTTAATTCATTAATTGTGTGATCATGACAACACACCCACAATAAATAAACCATGAAACTGACAGAAATAAAATAAATGGCATGATCATGAGATTTTCTATTGGTTAGTTTATCTAGCGGTTGATAAACTAACCCAATACCTAGGGGAGAAACACCTTGAACCTTTCGGGTTCATGTTTACAGCTTTCCACCTGTCCACCTTTGTATCTCCTTGGATTGGTTTCAACTTGGATCCTGACTAGAGCTGCCTCCACTAGCTTGGGAGCTCCATCCATTACATATACATTTATCTCACATGCAGGTGAGGGGTAAAAAGGGGTTTTACAAAAAGAATCCTCGAGCGTGCAGACCCCACATATTAATGTGGATATGTCTCACAGGCCAACAAATTTAATTTAAATAAATAAATTAAAAGAAAAAATTCACATACAAAGGTCTCGGTCTAGCTCATGATCATCCATACATGCAACGATATATACGCATAAATAAAACTAGAATTCATTTCTTTAATCATTATTTTTTAAGATAAATCACGCTCGAATTAATTAATTATCTTTAATTAATAAATCCTTTTATCTTAAAATCTTTTCTGAACTTCCTTAAGATTCTCATCCATCATAATTTTTAAAAAATAAATTCATTTAAAATTATCCTTGTACGTAACTTGTACCTTGGAGGCAACCCGGTAAATTCCCATTTATTACGCAGATGTTAAATTAAACACATATATATAAAACACCTATCACGTGTTGTGCCTCAGATTTATGCCCGCTCCATGGTACACGTCTCAAGGGTTTGTATAATATAATAATAAATTATAATAAATCTGCATAATTTGGGTGAGTACACGGTGTGTAGTTCTGACTACATGACGTGTACTTTTCTTCACCATCCATCTGAAGTACACGCCTGGGGACAGGGCGTGTTAATGTACTTCGGAAATTTTCGGAGTACACGACATGTTTAGTGGGACACACGCCGTGTAGTTTCCGCGTTACACGGTTTCCAGCCGGGTAGGCCGTGTATGGAGTACACAGCCCAACACTAACCCGAAGGAACTACACGCCACGTTCATTGGGCCACACGGTGTGTATTCCAGAAACTGTGTGCCACCTGCTTCTGGTCAACACACGGTGTCTTAAATTCTTTTGAATAAATCCAATACATGGAATGATTTGGCGGATCAGTCAATGCATTGAACCGAGACTACACAACGTGTACTTTTGAATACATGCCCTGTATTCTGGTGTTGTATGACCTGAAATGTTTGGCTCCTCCGGATGAGTTCCTCTATTTTATTTTAATCAAAAATAAAAGAAAATTTCGTTTTTGTGGGGTGAACGAGAAACGAGGGAGGAGGAACAGATCTCGATATTAAGATTTCCAGAATGATTAAACATGAATTGAAATAACTAAATTATTAAATGCGTAAATCACCAATGAAAAACTAAATAATTATAATCAATGATATAACCTCCCTTTGATACAACTTGTTGGTTCCGAGCGCAGCGGAAGTGCATTGGTGGGGTTTTCCCAACTTTAATTTTAACGTTAAACAATGTTCAATCCAAGATCCGTCATGATTTAAAATGCCGAATCTTCTGAATAGAATGAAGAACGAAAAAGAAAAGAAGAGTCCCAGAACCCTTTAGATAGGATCATCATATGTTGGTTATAATTAATTTAATTAATTCATAAGAATTACCTTGATGGAATTCTTTCTTCATTAGAGTCTCCGGACACGATCTTGTGATTCGTCGTTGTGTCATAGAATCCATGTACAGGATTCCACTAGCGGTGATCCACACGTGCTCCACGTATCTCTGGATGTTTCCGAAGAGATCTCTGGGTGTTAGCGCGGAAGAACCTTCGCTTGTGATGTCCTCCTTCTACCGCCTTGATCCGATGGAGGATCTTGCTCTCGTAAATTGAAAGCGTTCTTGGTGGAAAGGGAATTCTCTCTTGGCTTGAGAGTATTTTCCAATCCATTGTACACAACAATGGATCTGTTTCTATGATAATAATGTAATTGGTATTATACTACTTAGAATTATAAAATGAATTAATTTCCCAAAAGCATTTAATTATTTCATTTAATTCTTTGTAATACCCCATGTATTAATAATGACAGTTGACCATCATTATTACCAGACATACGCCCAACATATTACATTTAATATCAATTAAATAAATAAACAATATTATCTCACGAATCCCGAAAAACAAACTATGCGGCGTGTATATAAATATACACGGTGTGTACTTTTATTTATGATTTTATTTATTTCCTCCACCATATTTATTATAACTCGAGTAATGGATATTTATTTTTTAAATAAATGTAACTGCATTACTCGTTAATAAATATATATTATTTCACAAAAAATATAATTTCTCGAATATCTAGTGTCAAAATAAATGTGATCAGGAATTCTTAAATAATTATTAAACCACAGTCGAGAATAATATTTATTTAAATTTTTAAATTAATATTTAACTGAGATACATGGACACACTTAGTGTGTGACCCTCTAGGCCTATTTCGCAGTGGCATTAGGCGGAGCCGGCATAAAGTCCAAGGGTTGCATCTAGCAACACGCCAAGGCACCCATAGAGAAAGAAGTTAACGCTGAAATGATGTGTCACCTCCTACGAATGCTTATCATGTAATATAATCCCTTTGTCTCGATATATCAAATCAAGCAGGTTGCATGCTAGTGCCATCAACCCATGTGCTCGATTATTCTTTCTGTGACATCCCAGAATTGAACTCGCCCATACCTTACCATGGTCATGGATTTATTTAGGCTATATCAATTCCATCAAAGGGCATGAGATATCTACTTCCACTATGGAACTGAAGGGACAAATCCTTTCTCGCATTATCTATTAATGCTGTATTACTCATGATGCACCCACCGTATCCTACCTCACTGCGAACAGTGTATCATCACAGTATTCGTCAATACATCTAAGTGTGTGAGTTGTAATACCCATTAATAATAATCTTAATGTCTAATGACCAATACACACGTCCTCAGATAGGAACATACAATTGGAGGGTCTCTTTCTAATAATATCCTCCTGGATATTACCAAGGGAACACACCATGAGAAGTTGCTTGAATGTTTTATGAGTCCTCACCCCTAATGGCCTATATTATTTGTGTCTCTCAAATAATATCATCAGGCCATAGATCATATATTCAAGAACACTGTTATGGAACTTCCGGGTTCTCATCATAGCAGGGATCCGCTATGACCCATTAATACAACAACTGTCCTTATGACATTATCACATGCATTGTCACGCAGAAGGACAATCAAGATGTGATAAGGAATTTATTAATGAATAAAGTACAAATTAGTTGGTTCTAGGTCACAAAAACCAACAGGTAGGTAAGTAGGTGTCTGGGTAGAGGAAATTCGAAGAAGAATCGTGGCTGGCGTTTTTCTCATTCTTCTTTGGGAGGGTCATTTTTCATTAGAGAGGATAAGTTTCTCCAAGTTCTCTTTCTCTCCCATGTTTCCAAAAAAAGGAAAGTGCCCAAAATAATAGTTTTTCTATTATTTTAATCATTATCATAAAATTCAAAAAGGTGAATTAATTGAGAAGGATACTACAATTTAAATCATTAGGTTAGCACAATAATTAGGGAGTCAGTACAAATTCAAATAATAGGGGAGGTGGAGAGGCTCTCCCTCATTAATGAGGGAGAGTTGAGAGGTTATACTATCCTACCATTAATAAGGTTCAGGTAGTCTCCACCCATATTATTTAAATGATAGGTTATGGTCTAGGGTGGTTTCTACATCGTAACCTCTCGTAGGAGGTTAAATTCGGTTGGGCCACACCAACATAACCTCTCATGGGATGTTAGGGTGTGGTGGTCCCATAACTAACTCCCAAGTGGGGGTTTTAACTAATAATCAGACAACTAGAAGATTAGAATAAAATAATTTTTTTATACTTTATTTTACTATTATTTTTTATAAAAATCCAAAAACTAACTTTTATTCTCAACTATCTGCTGTCATGCTGAAAGTCTTCTTATGCGAATACCTGCACTGCAAGTTGAACAGTGCCCTCAGATTTCAGTTCCAAGAACTGGTTCAAAAATTATAAAATCCTGCTTGTATTTTCACTAAACGTAACCAAACAAAACTTCAGAAATTGATTTCGGGCACACCAGACCTCATAATCAAGCGACATAAATTTTCGCGGACTCTTAAATATCCCATGTATTTATGAAAAAAAATTTCCATGGAATTTATGGGTCTTTACATTACCCATGTATGTTCATATTTATGTATATATTTATAAGATTGAGAATATATATATACACATAAGATATGGATAACGATGAGGGAACGTGCTCAGTTGACTGGGATCACAGACCTAGGGTTTGACTATAGTTTCATATTATTTGTCTTTCGTATCTTTTCAATTTTGTATTGGATATACTGATCATATTTCATGATCATGAACTAAAGGTAGTATTTTTCATAGGTTCATCACTGGTGTGACCTACTGATATTATTTATCACCCCTACACATGAACGTCAATGTATATACAAGAATATATATTTAATTTATAGGTCTATCAATATTTCATGGTGGATAAGGATAAGGCCCAAAGTTTCCTAATCGAGTAGAGATGCTATTGTTGGTTCTTATATATTTCTGGTGTAGTTTTATAGTGTCTAGATGTTGAGTATGTGGTTTATCTAGGAGTTAGTAGTATATCCCAGAACATTTATTTCTGTTTGTTTTTTTACTCTTGAGTCTATATGGTTGGCTTAGTGGGTGACAATTATTGTATGTATATCATATCTATTCTGGAATTTATATTATTTCATTTGTTATTAAAGAATGTTCTATTTCAGTTTATTTTCAGCTTCCACACTCTACTTACTGCTTTGTATGATACTTAGTTAGTTATGCTATTTTCTTACTCTAATAAGTGGGAATAGACTCCTCTCTATCAAAACCCAGACCCTCAATGCGATTCAGAAACTTCTAAAATATGGGGAGGCACACTTGAAGACTTATAGGGAACTATCTACGAGCACCAGATCAGTGGAATCTGGGTTGGGATGTTACAAGAACCATTAGAACATCCTGTGAAACCATTGGTATAGCCTATTAAAATTCTTTCCCAAATATAAGTAGTATCTCTATAGAGATAGGACTATACAAATTATTTTCACAAACTATTGGTTTAATTACAATTATATTTCTTTATAAAAATGATTTAAAGTAACCATTACTATACAAGATATACCAATTATTTAAGATCACTCATGGTTTAAAAGATTTATAACAAAATTTCCTTAGAACCACTAAGATACCACATATATATCAATGGTTTAGGGAACCATTACTATAAAACATCTAACATAAAGTATTCATCCTACTGAAATCCTCAAAAAACTACCTTCAAATAAAACAAATATTCAACCAGTCAAAATATTCATTTAATACAGGACCCATATTGATTATTTTTAATTCAACAAGTATATAACTATAAAACCAAATAATAAAAAACATATATAATCATTTTTAGTTATAATATTCTTTCTAAAAGGATGTAAGTGTCATAAATATGAAATTGTAGATAGGGAAAAATAATATCCCACACCCAAAAATCATCATCATGATCACCAATATAATCTTGGATATCATAACCATTATCCTCATTCCAAAACACAACATAAGAATCATCATCTCAAATAACTTCATCACCATTTTCTACCAAAAGTTATTTACCCTGATCAATAATATGATCATCACTTCCATTGAAAATAGAATAATATAATGACAATAACATTGATTTAAGTATATCAAAAATCAAATTTTAATCTTCCATAATTTATGTACATATAACCATCATTTCATTCATGAACTTATTGATGATTTTTTCCATCTTTCAGGCTTCTAGACTATTAGTTTTTTCCTATATTAATTCTGAATGGGCCTCTCAGAACTACTACTGGGTAATAATACAAGTTTTTAAATTTCTTGAAGTGGAAAAATACATAGTGGGAATGATATACTTCCCTTGTAAACAATGGACCACCCTCTAGTGCTCAAAACCAAATAGAAGTCCCAAATTAATGTCTAGGACAAGGTTTTGAAATTTTTTTCTCATAAATATTCTCTAGAGAACATTTCATACATTATAATATTGATAAATTTAAAAACAGTATATGTTAAAATTTTAATTCATATAATAAATCTTATAATATTATCATGGATTTTAGGGTTAACCGTGGACCAATATTTCATATTTTTACTTGAGGAAAAAATACCTTGAGGCCTAAGCCCTTCAATTTTCAACAATAATCACTAAAACATTCAATTCATGTAAGAAAATTATATTGAATAATTCAATTAATTATTAAAGAATAATATATAAAATATATGGCTAAAATGTGGTTTTCATTATTCTCAAAATCCAAAACAATGTGATCATTCCCAATTGTACTTAAAAAATACTCAGTTTCAATCATGTTCTAGATGGTTGTTCATCAAAATGCATGCACCTAAATTTTAACACTCTTGTTTATTTTTTTTTGAATATTATAAAATAAAATTATTATTTTATGAATCAATGTGTCTATAGAAATGATTATCAATCTCAATCCAAAAAAATATGATAATAATAACATGTCAAACCAATCACTCTTCTAATAGTAAATCATATCCTTTTACTATGTGACTATTAAATCATTATGGTTTAGTATAACCTATAAATACATACCAACTCTATATGCCCATCCATTATATGACCCATTTATATATTCTATTTGTAGCTCACATAATTTCTTTATACATGAAAACCTCAAAACATGACCATCAATGAAATTAAAGGTAATATTATATCGAAATATTAATTCATATAAATACAATGATATTATATAATATAATATATTAAATTTCCTAAAAATACTTGAGAACGTGTATTATCTTTTATTTCACATCCAATGTGTCTCCATGAGATTGGTTTCATGAGAATGATGTTACAATAGTTTGTTGACATTTCTATTAAACTCCTACATTATCTCCTATGTTTACCAATAATTTGATTGTATCCATTATACTATACCATTACACATGTTTGGAAGTTTCTTACATCATTTATTATAGTATAACCATGATGCTTGATAGTAGTATCTCTACGATTCAAAAATAAAATAGAAATATAAAATTAATAAATGATTGAAGGAAACTAAATAAAGATTATAATATTTAATAGAGTAGAGTAAATCAGCCTAAGGTAGGATGATTAATGGTGTCTTAGGGATCCAAAATACATGATGGATCAATATCATATGTTGTTTTATTGGGCTATAATGTATGTTCAAAATGATTATTATGCTCTAGATAATCGGAATATGTGGGAGAAAAAGTAAAATGATCATGAAACTAAATTCCCAAAGATATTGGAGGGGCAGTAAATTTATGAGGAATATAATATATTAAAAATGGATAATAAGTATGAGGAGATGAATCAATACTTATATAAGGGAATGAGATATGAGATTAATGGTCTTGTGAAATTGGTTGGAAATAATAAGTATTTTGAATTTTCTTGGTGCCTCTAGGGTAACTGTAGGATGATAAAGTGTTTTGATGGAAAATTAATTGAATGGTTTTGGTGTGACCGAGAATGAAGAGTTATGGTTGGTCAGTTCAATTCACTATTATTTATTTGTTTATATTTAAGATAGGTCATTTTGTTTTGATCTTATTAATTTATGTTTCATTTTACTTGTGGATAGAAATGAATTATAATAATTTAAATAGAATGTTATATATTTAAACAAAAATAAGATAACATGAAATGAAATAAATTTAAATGAAACAAATAAAAAATGAGTAGACAATTTAAAAATAATATAAAATTAAATATTGTAGTTTTATAATTTTTTTAAATTAATGTTTTTGATGAAACATAGAATTGATATATCTTTGTCAAATTAGGAATATAATGAAAATAAAATAAATTTATTCAACTAAACCCTAACATGGTTTTATCATTGACATAGTAAACATTTTATCCAAACTCACTACAACTATTTTTTCAAGACTACAAATCATTCATTTTGGTTTACATTCATTTTTTGGATGATATTAGAATTTATAGTCTCCAGAATTTTATGAATCATTTGATATCAGATTTTTTTAAGAAATAAAAATAAGTAGTTCTAATTCACTAAAACATGGGTTAATCATTTAGATATTATAAAATATTCTGTAAGACACTATATCTCAAATGTAAAAATTAATCATTTCAATATAGGTATACTTTAGTTACTTTATAATACATTAATTTATAGGTATTGGAATTGATTTATTATCATTATGTTAGAATGAAACAAAAAATCTCTTAAAAATATCTAATTCCCTAGATCCACTTTTGAATGATGAGATATTAGTAATTTTAAATTATGTCACCAAAGTAAATCATTGAAAGAAAAATATATGGTGTAGAGAAATTAAATTCTATTCTATATATTACCCAAAAATATATGTGGTTCATAGTAAAAAAATAAAATTTATATATTTTAGTAATCATATATAATAAATTTTTTATGATCAATAGGATAATTGTGGGATGTTATGATTCGTGTTTTACGCACATTTCTATATCTATTTTTGTGATTTTGTAGATTTTTTAATATGAAATTAAAATTATAATTTATAATCACTGAATTTGGAATAATTTTTTTTCAAAATAAAATATGTACAATATTTTAAAAAAAATGTGTGTTTGGTAAACTTAATGCGTAAAATTGATGTTGTATTTTCCATTTCATATAGTAATTGTTTGTTTGGTATAATTTTGAAGGAAGTTAAGTGATATTTTTTGTGTTATGGATTTTTTAGTGTTTAATGAACGAATGCTTTTTCTATAATTTCTAATTGATATAAACTACATAATTTTGTGTAAATATTCATTGAAATAGTTTTTATAATTAAATTTTAATGAATTTTTTATTTTTATATTTAACTAGTTCTTAATTATATACTTGGAATTAATATTTGTTTTTTGTGTGGAATGATTATATTTCAAAATGAATTTTTTTTTACATTATTGAATTATTATTTGAATATTTTATTAATTCAGATTTATATATTTTATTTATGATTAGGGAAAAGTTTTACAAATACTCAAATAAACCATGCCATATTTATAGAGAGATAGAATGATGTTATTTTCGTGATACAATGGATTAATTTTTTAAAAACACACAAAGGAACTATGCCTCTCCCCCGGGTTGACAAAAAATTCATTTTCAACCACAAAGATAAAATCCAGATGCTTATAAACTCTTCATTTACCATGTGGAAATGTTTTTATGTTTTAAAGTGACCATAATGGTTTGAAATAGACTGCAAATACTTCAATCGATCACACCATCTTTTGAATTTACTTATGAGAAGAAAATTGATTTGTAATTTAAAACCCACTATTGAGGCTGAATCTATGCATCACTTGGACAAAAGGATATTTGACTAACCCTGCGATATGTTGAAATGGAATGAATGAAAGTTAAATATTCTTAGCATCATCACTGACATTGATTGAATCATATTCACCTAGACCTAGCTAAAGTTGGGGTAGCCACCAAATATTGGTTAGCATATTACAAAACATTAGAAATCCGATGTTATTTTGGGAATTTACTAATGAAAATAAATAGTTTGAGGCTGAAAGAGAATAGGATCCTAAAACCACCATGTTTATAATATATGTCTTCCAATTCAAGCATTGACTAAGGATCCTCATAGATGATGAGTAGAACCCAAAATCCGAAGTTTTCACTAAAACTGAGGTAGATCGAATCACCAAGAAGATCATTATGATTTATTAAATGATTAGAATGATTTAATCTGATTCACATTGACCAATAAACACCTAATATGAATATATTTTATTTAATATTATTTATCTAATATGTTGAGAAAATTATTGAATCTTAATGGCTAAAAAATGGAAACTGTGATTGAATACTGAAGAAGTCTGGTGATGAAGATCTTGATGCCACCTAATAAATTAAAGCCAATGAAATGTGGTTCATAAAAGTGGATTCAAATATAAACTCTATATAAGACTATATATGTTTTTAATCCATCACGTGAGTTGTAGCCTACTCGAATCTAAATGTTTTTTCAAACTAGAGAGGGTAGCTTATCTCTAAACGATTGGATGATGCCACTCCAAATTAGAGATGATTTTTTTTTCTAGTTTTAATATGTATTTTTTTAGGTTTGACGATGGAAAGGGATTCAAATATTTTCATATGTAGTTACTACAGTTTTAGAATGTAATACACTCGGTATGATCGATGAATTTCCCAAGAGGATTCAAGGTTTAACTATCATGCCTGGAGAAAATTGTCAAGACTTTGAAAATTAGGGATTCAAATGATCATAAGAATTAATACTGTACTTTACTAAGAGGAAATTGGGGGCAAATTGAATGAATTAAACCTCAAAGAGAGTTTTTCATTAAGGATTATTTCAAGAAATAATGATCATCTTGGAATAAAGAGAACCATACTAGGTTAATTGAAACTCATAATTATTCAAGTTCATGTTGGACCGTAGCTTAATACATTTAGGATCAAATAATGATTAAGGATCATACTGACCTGGTCCTAGAGGAATTAAGAGTTTGTGTAAGTGACATAAATCTATTGAAGTGTAGTGGACGATGATAATTATTTTGGTGTAACATAAAGAAGCCAAATGTGAAATATATAGTAAGTGTAATGATTCATTTTTTTAAATTACTAAGGACTGTAAAGTGGTAGTTGGAATGAACTATACTGGGCCAAAAATTGAATTTATATGGGATAAGCCAAAAGTTACATCGGTTCTGGAAACAATAACTTCAAATGAATTGAGTTACCTAATTCAAAAGTATATCAATTTGAATATAAAAAGGGGAATCTCATTGTAGGGAGTTACATTATAATATTCTCGAAAAGGCAAGTATGAGTGTAGAAATTCTAATTTGAGGAAATGAAAGATCAAGTCAAATATATAATGATAGAACCTTTCTGAGTTTATGAGAGGTGATTGAGAGAATATTTTCAATTGGGAAGTTTTTTTCTAAAACATTGTGATGGAGAAAGATTACATGTAGAAGAGTGAATTCTATTAGGAATTTAAATCGAGTCAAGCTAAGAATTTGATAAACATTGAAAAAAAAATGTGGAGACCATGGAGATCATCTCTGAGGTGTGATAGTGATATCATAGTGGGGTTTGGTGATTAAATTTGTATATTCATTTCAAGGAAACTGGATGAAAAATATGGGGATAATTGGGAATAATTATGAAATATGCATAATCAGGACCTTGGGAGACTCGATAGAATTGGAAAAAAGAGATGAGGAAACAATAGGATCAAGAAGAGATTCACCATTAGGAGTTGATGATTTCTGGATAAATTGGAGCATGGATTTGGGATAATCAGGAAAATAATATTTTTCCCATTTTTATCTTAAAAATGTTTTTAATGGATTATTTTATAATCAATCTCTTCCCAATTGATGAACCAACTATGGTCTTCAGCTACATTCTAATTAGAAAATTAGATTATGTTTGTGGTTTTTAACACTTCATTCATGCATTAATTTGATTGTATTATACTCATTATTCCTTTTAGATGGTAAAAATTAAAAATCATCATGTTTCAATGAAAACTGGACTTGATCAAAAGTCCTTCTCAAACAATTTAATCATCTAAGTATTTCACTAGAATGATAATCAAGATCATGATAGTAGCACATTAGGGAGAACTCTCAAGTTGATATTAGTGTTTTTAGGATTTCTTAATTTTCTTTAAGTTAGTTATTTTGTTGTGCAAATGTATGACCCATCTCATCACATGTTGACCATCCTATAAGATAGATAGCATTTTCCACTCATCTCTATAAATTTCATTGAAATCCATTGATGGAGTGATTTTTTTATAAAACTAGTAAATCAAGTTCCCCATTTAAATACTATTGCTTCATGTTGTGATCTTTCATAAACTATATTTGTTTCTATAATATTTGACCACCATCACAAGTATCACTGTTGTTCATACATTCCTTTGCTTTCTTGTATTGGTTTTGGTTTTATTTGGTTTTTTGGCCACACACACACATCACACCTTCTATATGGATACAACACATTTTTTATTGATATAATAATTTTAAATAGGTTTTAAATAATTAATTAGACCCAAGACAAGTCAATAAACTAGGATTTGTCTCATCACATTTTTTCTTTATTACTAGCGAAGGAATGTGAAACGCGTCGAAATAATATCCAAAATACAATAAGAATGTTATTTTTTCAAAAATATACTGAAAGAAATATTCTAAATCTATTAATTCATAAAATTTATATTGGGAAACACCATGGGAATTTTATATATGAATTCAATTGTCATTATGTTACCTTAACATGAAAATGAAAAATGTGATGGAAGGTCCTCACAAAAATAGAGATAATAAAAAAACAAACTAGTTGAAAATTTTAATCCACCTTAACCTATAAATGAGTTGATAGATAGGGTAGGGATTATAGAGTTCCAAGTGTTTACTAAGTAGAAAAACCCATCATGCTTTATGAAAATCCATAGGTACTACAATTATGAGATACAAAATCTTAATTTTCTATTTTTCAATCATTAAGTAGAATTCCTAATAAGTATTTTATTCAATTCATTAAGGACTTCTACTGTGTGGTGGAATAGCTTCCAATGAGAAGATTGAGTGAGGTAAAACTGAAACATAATATTTTCCTATTTTATATTAAATGAAATTATTTGATTTCAATCCAAAAAACTAATGTGGAAATCTTTGATATGTTGGGCAAATAAAAAAAATTTAGGTAATAAAATTTTTTCCTTGGAGAATAATCATTGAAATAAGGCATACAATTATTGGATTTCTTTTGGATAAAAGTGAAATAATTCCTGATTCCTGGAAAATATTTATGGGGTTACTTAATAAAAATATTAATCCCCAATACACTTAATAAATAATATAATAATTTTTTATAATATTCTCACCCCATACCACTACTTTTTATTGGACTAGTTTTATGGAGTCAATATTAGTGACAAAACTATGGAAGAACTTGAACAATTTTTTATCAAATTGGAACAAAATTTAAAACACAAGTTTTCAAAGAGGATGACCATTAATAATATTTAAAATTACCATTTTCACCATGAACAAGACTAATCATATGGTTTTTAAATGATAATACTAAGAACACACTTAAGGAGTAATGCCTCCACTGTGGAATGTTCGGGCCTTGAAAATCATGATGTCCCAATTTCAATATACATTCCCAATCTCTTGAAAATGAAAATTGTTAGATATATGGACCTATGATGAAAATTAAGGATGTCCCATTCTCATATAAATAAAAAAATGGATATAAAAAACATCTAAATATATCTTAGAGATAAAAAAGAATCCTTAAATATACTTCCCCCTTAGATTTTAGCAATATCAAAATCAATAAATTCAAAACCCAACCTATAGATGAATAATTTAGAAACAAAGTGAATTTAGATAGATAACTATATTCTAAACTAGATCCTAAATTAAGAAGAATGGAATTTCATGTGGCAATATGTAAGGCTAAATTAGATAATAAACACAATATTATATAGACAGATTGAAGACAGATGTTAGGATTCAAAAATTTAAATCATGGATGGGATAACATGGTAGGGTAATGTACACTATAAGAAAGGTAAAATTTTCAATCACTACTGAGATAAATACAAGGAAAAATTATATATAATATTATAACTTGGAGTGGTCTAAAAACTCTCCCATAAGCTATAAATATTCTAAAGCCTAATCCAACATAAAAATCATGATGAAATTAGAAACTAAAATATGAAAATTTTAGATTTTATAAATTTTTTCTATGGTAGTAAATTTTACTTTAAAACAACTATTAAAGATAAAAAACAAAATAAAAAGGCTTATAGTATGGAGAAATAAACTAGTAGAAGAAACCTGATGAAGAAGGTGATGAAATTATCACTATATTTAATAATTTCAACCCAAACATTCCTTTCTATAAACTAATAGATAAGAAGAATCAAAATATTAAAATGATTAAGTTTGTGAAGTTTATCAAGAACCTCAACATTAATTTTTTTTTCGTGTAATCCATAACTCAAATACCATATTATTTAAAAAATGATGAATTTTTTTTCAAATAAGAAAATTTTGGAAGAATTTGCTAATTATAACCTCATTGAGGACTATTTTATGTCATGCAGAATATGGTACCACACAAACAGAAATATCCAAAGATTATTATAATACCTTTCACTATAAAGGGTAGTAGGGGAAGGTTTGATTATTTTTATGGTATATATACTAGTATCAATATCATTCCATTTTCATTATTTCATCACTTGATATTAGGAATTCCAAAACCCACCATTGTTATCTTATAGTTAGTGGAATATTACATTAATCACCAATTTGGAGAATTTATGGCATGTTGATTGGAGTTAGTTTCTTATTTGTTTCCTTTTTTTCCTTATTGATCAAATACATTATGTGTGACATGGAGGTACCTATCATCCTTGAATGACCCTTATTTTCTATAATAGGATATTTCATTTATATTAAAAAGTTCATGTTTTTTAAATCACATAGGGAAAAAATAATTTAACGTTGTAAAAAAACTAATGAAACCATTCAATGTTAAATTATTTACAGAGATGATATTTTAGAACATGGTGAACCTATTGATGAGTATTTTATAATACTTTCTGAGGATTTTAGAAGGAATAAATAACATACTAGACCATACATATACTTTAATGGGAATTTAATCAAGAAAAAAGGAAGAACTTACAAATATTTTTAGTAGAAATATTAGAGAATCGTGATGAATTTTCATTAGGAAAAGTCATGAACCTAGAAATTGATAACAGACATGAAGATATATTTTATAAATAATGTAATGATTTAGTATAATACTTCTATAGTGTCTTCATTGTGAGGTATCTAGAGAACCTTGGACCTCTCTGGACTGATATTCTACCATAAATTCAGAAATAACCTTATTTTCATCTTAATCCATTTCCAGACCACCTAAACTATTCTTTTTTGAATTAGTTATCCATATTACCGATCATCATTTCATCTAAGCGGGATAAAATTTTAGAGGAGAGATTTTTGGAAATTTAAATAAATTTTAAAAATATATCATTGGGTTTTTATAGCTGGTATTAAGGGTATACATATAATTTATTGCATACATAAAATTCCCAAGGAATCTGACCATAAACTAATTATAGAGGTAAAGAGAATACATAAACCAAATAAAATAACTATTATTATATAAGAGGTAATCATTTTTTTATTATATAATAATTTTTCTAATCTCAGATAGACTAGGGGTAACTGTTATTTAGGTTGTACCTGAAAGAATGGACTTATAATTTCTACCAATGGGAAAAACTTTCACGTTCATGTTAGGATGAATAAAATAAATGTTCTTCATAGACTATAGGAACTTCAATTATTCCAGGAGTAAATAATATTACCCAATTCCATTTATAAATTAGATTCTTTAGAGGTCATCAATTCATGAGTTTTTCTACTTTCTTGATGGCTATTCATGTTACAACCAGATTTCCATAACCGTTTAGGAATAGGAGAAGAAAACATTCCCCATTCTATTGGAGAAATTATACTACTGAATAATTCTATTGGGCATGTGTGTGACTCTAACCAATTTTCATCGATACATGATTGATATTTTCTAAGACATGTTTTAAACTATAATTTAACTTTTATGAATGATTTCTCAATATATGCAGGTTACATTGAAGGTTATTTAGAAAATAAAGAAACTATATTGGAATGATTTTAGGAACAAAATAAAATCATAAATTATGAATACTGTTAATTTCTAGTTACTAAATTAATTTCGTTAGGTAAAAATGTATCTAATATATGTATAGAAGTTTATATTTCTAAAATAAAAGTGATCTAAAAGTTTCCACCACATGAAACTGTGAAGGAAATTTGAATATTTTTAGGGAATGATTGAATCTATTGGAAATTAATGAAGTAATGTTACAAAATCACTAAGACCCTCTGTACAGTTTTTCTTTAGGAAAAAACCATTTTTTGATGATATGTTCCTTGAGTCATTTTTTATTAAGGAAAAACTCAAAAAATCACCCATGATCACTACCCAAGATTGAAAATTTCCTTTCAAAATGTTTTTGTAATCTGAGTGATGTGGCTATGAGTTCTATTTTTTTAGAAACTTATGGATAAGGGGGTTTATGTCATTTATTATTCTATAAAGATTATAGATGATTCTGAGAATAATTATTCAACAATTGAAAAGGAGCAGGCTATTGTGATTTTTTATATAGAAAAGTTGATATAGTACTTTGTTGGTTCTAAGGATATCATTTTGATTGATAATTATTCCCTCATGTATCTACTTGTTAAAAAATAATCCAAACCATGGATCATAACATTGATACTTTAGTTTTATAAGTCTTATTTAGAAATAAAGGATAATAAAGGGGCTATAAATTTAGTGGTGGACCATTTGTCTTGGTTATCCAACAGAAAAACTGAGGAACCAAGGGAAATAAAAAACTTATTCCTTGATGATAAATTTGTTGTAGAATAATTGACTTAATATTAAATTATTATAGACTATGAAATATTTATAACATTAGGTTTCATGCCAAAATATATTTTATAAAACAGAAGGATGTAGTTTATATATGTATTAAATGACTACTTCTAGGATGATTCTATCTTTTTAGGTGATATCTTGATGGTCTTTTAAGATGATTTGTTGTTGATGAGGGTATTCTCACCATTCCTGAAATGCATCACTCAACACATTGGGTTGGAAAACATGGGGGATAACAGAAAACCTAAAATGTCTTACATTCTATTATATACTGGTATACTCTCTTCAAATATACTAGGAATCATGTGATAGGTTGTGACATGTGTCAATATCTAAGACATGTTAGAAGATTTCAGAATATTACACTATAATGAATTTTGGATATTAATGTTTTTGATACATGGGGATTAGATATCATGCTAAAAAATTTATCTTTTTACGGGAATGAATAATTGCTCATGGAAGTTCACTATATGACTATGTGGGTTAAGGAAGTGGACCTCCAAAATAATCTTACTTCTAATGTTTCCAAGTTTATCAAGAGGATATATTTGCTATGTTTAGTGTTCCCGAGGAATTAATAAAATAAAATGGAAATCATTTCATGAATTATATGTTCAACAATTTAATTTAAAAATGTGGTTGTACTCATACAACTAGAACAACATATAACCCTTAGTCTAGTGAAATGGTTGATGTTTATAACAAAGAGCTCAAATGAATTTTGAAAAAGTTAGGGTCAATTTCAAGGAAATATTGGTCCATAATGTATTATGAGTATTGTTAGGCCAGAATGACTTCTTAAAAGACTCTAATTGGGATGTTTCTTATACGTATTTTACTTTGGAAAGACATGTCACCTTTCTGGGGAATGTCATCACAAGTCTTATTAGGTTGTGAAGTCCCTAGACTATGATTTCAAATTTTTTTGGTGAGAGAGGAGTTCTAGAGATGGATAAGATAAAGGAAATCAAGATGGAATCATATGAAAATGATGAAATTTTCAAATAGAGAACCAAATCCTTTCATGAATAAATCATTCAAAACATGGATTTCATAGTTTTTCAAAGGGGCTTTATATTTAAATCTAGTCTAAAACATTTTTATTGAAAATTCATAACCATTTGTTTGGGAGCCTTCAAAAATCTAAGAGTGATTATTAATGGGTTTCTAGATCTATTTGTATGGACAAAATATTATTTTTAGTCAATGCACATAGAATCAAAAACATATTTTATGGTTACTTGAATGGATTGACTTCCATCTCATTAATTTAATATTGAGCATCCACTAAGTCTAAATGAGGAATTTAGAATCAATATTTCATGGGAAATAGACCATGGTTATGTTCTTATTTACTTTTAATTTCTTTTAATAAAAGTAATCATCATTCCTATGATGACATTTATCTTGAAGCTAATTGAAATCATTATTGTGGTCCGTATACCATATTATGAAGTTATAAATTAACCCATGTTTGGAGTGACAAAAAAAAAGAACATACATCCAATATATTATATAATAATAATACTAAAATCATATTTTCTTTTCATTTCACTTCATTATTTAGTCTAATTATTTTAAATTTTTATTTATCTATTTTTATAGGGATCATAATTGAGAAATATGGGAACATAATAAAGGATAATTAGGGAGAAAACACTTGAACTGAAATCATGAAAGATACCACATCTACAGAAGGTTTTTATAAATATTTTATTAATTTATTAATGATGTGGTCTGGAGAAAATTTTAGAGAAATTCCCTTGTAGATTTAAAAAATGGGAATCTCTTTCTCTTGGATGTGGTTTAGATTTCTATTTTTTTTACTATGCAGTTGGATATAAATTTGATATAAATTTTAAACCTTGGTAGAACCCTCTAACATTATTTATTTTTCAACTACTACAACTATACATAATTTTCATCATCAATCATTTTAAAAAAAACTAAATTTTTTGATTCTTTAATTAAAATAAAAATAATTGAATTTTGTATATATGTTTTTGATTTTCTTGGTTGATGTGGAAAATTAGACTATTAAACTTCCCTATGAACCTTAAAACATAATGGTTACTATGGAATTTTCAATCTGTTTTGAATAAAAATATTCTCCTATAATAGGATTCAACATTAAATAAAATTTTTTCTTTTATGTGTGGGGGAGTGGGGTCATTCTCTATGTTATGCTACGTTTTATTTCTAGACATCAAAATAATCGTATTATTTTATAAAAAGGATGTTAATATTTTTTAAAAATCATTCAAAACTAAGGGTCTTTGGGATTTAATATTTATGTTATTGTTGTCATGATTAGTGTAAAAACAAATTCTAGTGCTATGGATTACATTGGTTTTTAAATTTGAGGGTGTGTATGATTGAAAAGTGTTTTTCCCAATATTTTTGATGTTTTTATATATAGGAATATGGGAAGGCAGTGAGATAGGATAAATCTATGTGGAATTAGAATGATAACTTAATGAAAATAGATATTTGAACTTGAACCTCCGGACCCACCATTTTTAACGAAACATCTTCGTGAGAAAAATAAAAAGATAATCAAATAATCCTTATGAATCTGACGTAAAATGGAAAATTGGGATCCCATGGTGAATCTTTAAGACATTATATTGTAAAAAGTTCATTTTTAAATTCAGTAAGTGATTTTCACAGTAATAAACACAAATTCATGGATTCAATCCAAAAAATGGTTCATAATTATTAAAAAATGAGTGTATTAAGGTGAGGGGAATTTTAAAACCAAATTAAAAGGGGAAATAATACATAAAATAAAATATTATTTTATTAATCCGTGATGTAACAAATGAATATTTTATTTTTGGATCATAGGTGGATGTGATAATTGAACATGCATCTTATTAAAATATTAATTCCAATTAAATATAACATGTTTTTAGCCCCAAAAATGAACTCTAATTAATATTGATGTAGGGTAGTGGGGGATTATATTTAATAGGAATTAAAATTTTCAATGATTAATGAGTTTTTTATAATTCTTTATTTAGAGTGTGTATGTGAATCTAGGAAGGAATTATTCTTGAATTTAATTGACATGTTTAGACCATATCACAATCTTATGCCTTATAAAGAAAATTATAACACTCTCTATTTTTATATAATATGATAAATATTTCTATTTTTTAAGGGTAATTAAAGTATTCATTTAGTAAAAGTAATTTATGATTTGTGGGGGAGTTTGATATGGACTATTGTTTCCACATTTTCCACATCTCTTCTGGTGATTTTATTAATATTTAATGTGAAAAAAATCTTATAATAGAGAACCAATGATTCTAGAACATTTTCTTGAACATGAAATATAGTAAATATTTTAACAATAAATATTGTTTCGAATTATTAATGGATAAATTTACTTGGTGTAATTTTTTATTACTTTAGAACTGTTGGTTTTCCAAAATTTTGATGGATTTTAACTGCATATAATAGTTTCAATGATTTTAGTGTTTTAAATGATCAAATGTCCTTTCAATTATTTATAATTTATTTAAGGGACATCATTTTTTTGAAATATTCTGTGAAATATTTTTTTAAGTAATTTTTTATAGGGTTTTTATATGCAGAATTAATTTTTTGATAATTCCATACATTAAAATATTTTTCATTTTTTTGAATGTTTGTATTTGAGAATTTAGTGACTTACGTGTGTGATTAAATTTTTAATTGAGTAATTTATTAATTATATATTTTTTACCCTGGAATAAATTTGGAAAAGGGTTCAATAAATCATTTTCTACTATAGAGAGGCCACATGAAGTAATTTTTAATCCACCATGGATTAATTTCTGACAAACTCCAAATGAATCCGAGAATCTCTCTATAATTGACTGTAGATACATAAAATTGATTGAAAATAGAGAATTAATTCTTATAGGCACTCCTAATATACCAATATGAAAATTTGTTAGGTTTGGAAGTGGCCGTGATGGATTTCAATAAACTAAATAAGAATTAAATAAACTGAACCATGTTTTGAATCAACCATAGATACACATTTTTATTTAATAGAAAACCCATTTTGAGGCCACATCGATGCATCATTTGGGGAATAATATTGTTGAATAATACCATATTCTATTGAAATGGAATGATTGTTGAAGCTTTCTAGATTCCCCTAAAATTTTGGTTAAGTATGATAATCCCATTCTGAGATAAAGTAGGGGTCACCACTAATGATTTTTTAGGATATAACAAAACATTAGAAATTATAGGTTAATAGGGTGTTCATAAGTGCAAATAAATAGGTTTAGGTATAATTAAAAAGATCATGAAATCATCATATCAGATCATTGTGTGTTCCATGTTAAATCTTCGACTAAGGAACATAGGAAAAGATGATTTGAATCCAAAATCAAATGTAGACACCAAAAATGAGGTAGATTGAATCACTATAAAGATCATCCAATTTTTATTTTTTTATGAGACCAATTTATACTAATTAATTATGAATGATAAAATCTTGAGAGGAATAAATTTTATTTAAGAGTCTTTTTGTAAGATATTGCAAAATTAGGTTAATATTGTTGATGAAAAAAACGGAAACCAATAATGAATATTGATATGGTCTAATGATAATGGTCACGGTGCTACCTGAAATATTTAAGCAAAGGAAAAGAAGTTAATAAATTGAGATCTAGAGATTATATCTAGATGAGCATAGATTTATGTCATGATTCCTTCCTTTTATCTACACCACGCTCAAATCAAATCGAGTTTTCAAAATAGAGAGGGGATCCATGATTATAATAATCGGATAAAGATAATAAAAATTGAAGATGAATTTTTATTTGATTACTAGTTTTATTTTTGTTTTTATAGGTTTGAAGATGTTGGGTCCTTGGAACTTCTCTTTGGTTATAAATACATTATGGTAAAAAATGCACTGAATGTGCTCGATGAATTTCACAAGAGGATTCAAAATGCAGAAATCATGCTTCAAAACCCATTATCAAGCCGTTGAAAATCTGGGAGGCATACAAGACTATGAATTAGAAATGTAATTTACTAAGAGGGAATGAGTAAATATTGATTGATTTAAATAAAAAATAAGTTTTTTCGTCAATCAACATTTCAAGCAGGAATGATCATCGTACAACCAGGAGACCCATATTGGATTTATTGAAATAGATAAATATTCATATTCAACATGGAAAACTAATTTATACATGTAGTATCAGGTAAAGATGAAAGAACATTATGAGATAGTGTTAGAGAAATTTAGTGTTTATACATGTGACATGAATCTAATAAAATTTTTTCATGATAAAAATAATATTTTTGGAACTTGAATAAGTTAAAGGCCCACTAAAGAGTGTTTACAGTGGCATGTATTATTTTTAAATTATCAATGGCCACATAAGTATATTGGGTCCAAAATTCACTAGGATTAGTAAATATATTTATGTATCCAAAGACCAAAGATACCTCAATGATAGAAAAAATAACTTCAATTGCATGGGGTGAGCTAATTACAAAATAGGGGAACATTAATATTGAATGGGGGAACTCAAATTAGTTATTTGTACGGAATGATTTTATAAAATTCTAGAATTAATGAATAAATTATATTGTATGGGCTAGGATGATCATCTAGAATCGAAGATGCTTGAACCTTTTGGAATTTATGAGAGGTACCAAGGAGAATATTTCCAATTACATAGTTTTGTGCAACAACTTGATCAGGGGGTAAGATCATATATGGAGGATCACACTCATTTAATAATTTCAATCCTTCCTCATAAAGAAGGAGATAAATAGTGATGGAATACCACAAAGAGGTCAATAAGTTCATATGAATGCTGTGATATTGAAATATTAATAGGTTTGGAGTTAATGTTTCTATATATTTAGATTGAAGCATCTATAAAAAAATATGGAGAGAATTGGGGAGGAGGATAGATGAATTATCAAGACATTTGGAGACTTGGTAGAATTGGAAAAAAGAGATGAGGACACAACATGATTGTGAAGAGATTCACCCTTGGGATTTTGAGATTACTGGAGCAATTAGAGCCTGGATTAGAGCTAATTAAATAGAGAGGATTCTTTTAGTTTTTCTCTTAAAGTAGTTATAACGGATTTTAATAATAACATTAATAACTATTAATGAATCAAATATGATATTTGATTAAATTATAATCAGAAATTAGAATGTGTTGTAGATTGTTATTAATTTATCCATGAATCGATTTTATTTAATGATAATATCAATTAATTTTAGAAAATAAAATTTCCAAAACATCAAGTTTCTAAGAAAATTGACCATGATAAAAATTCATTACCAAACTATTTAATCATTTATGAATTTCACTAAAATGTAAATCAAAATCAAGGGAGTATCTCATTATAAATAATTGAAATTTTTATCTCAATGTTTTTATGATTTTATATTTGTTTGATTAAGTGTCTTATATGGTCGAAGAAATTTATGAATCATCTGATAATAGGTTTAACATCATAAAAGTTTGTCATACTTTTTAAATTAGTTCATTTGTTTACATTGAAAATCATAGATTGAGTTTTTTTTATAAAATTGTTCAATCAAATTCCCATACTCTAACTTATTTAATTTTTTTATTCTCTTTGATCAACTTTCTTTGGTTATATACTATTTTACCACCATCATTTTCATCACCATTGTTCATATATTCCATTATTTTCTTATGTGTTTGTGATTTAATTTTGTTTCTTGGTTATACACACACATCATGCCTTCCCTGTGGATATGAAATCCTTTTTACATGATATACCAGTTTAAATAGGGTTAAAATACATAATTTTACCCAATCATCTCCAATGAACTAGGTTTTATATTTTTAATTATGTAAATTTCACCACCAAAATCATAGAAAATATGTCACAAGATATCTTTTGTAATAACACTAAAATCATGTTTTGAGGATCTTAAATATAAAACACTTGTTTCACCATTGATTCAAAAATATATGGATCATGAGTTTCCATGAAGAGACTCATGTTAATAAATCTAAATATATAGTCATTAATAAATTTTCCCCATTCCTTTTTGGGATTATACCACTTTCATATCATCTTAGCGACTCGATGATCGATGTAATAATCAAATATCAATTTCTTCTAAAAAAATACGTAATAAGACATATTTTGATTATGAGGATAGATATCCAATACACTGTTATTATAGTAAATAATTTTAGTTAAAATAAAACCATAATATTGTGTTATCATGTTCAACACTCGACTAGTTATAGTAAATTTGTAACCATTGGTCCCTATTGAACTGCATTCATAAACCACTTTATTGAAAAAATAAAACAGTATTATTTATTTGAGAAACCATAAAGTGGTAAAAGAAATACCCAAAATATATAATAACATTAAAATAAATAATAAATAATTATTATTTATTTTTTAAATTTAATAGGCTTACATTCAATTTCATAATAGTAGGAAACTCTTCAATACATAATGTCTTTCTCCTTCTCAAAGGTAACGAATACTAAATTATAATTATAATTTTTTTATTATCTATATAAAAATATATTAAAATTATAATATATATATATCCTTATATAGTATGAGATGAAAAATAAATTTTAAAATTACTTACTTGGTTTAGTCTTCAAACAAATCATATTTAAACAAGACCATGTGATATTCTATCTCATACTATTTAAGGATCAATATATGCATAGTATATGATCTATGAATTCCCTAGTTTGGAGAAGTGATAGGAAATTGGGATAAATTTTATCATACTAGTAATATCAATTTATAACTGGATAGTTATATATTATTTTCACATCAAAACAATACATTGAACAAATATCCATACATTCTTTAGATAAATAACCATTCACAATGGAACCTTTCAGATGAGTCACGTTCTAGACATATGACTTCACAATGTACAAATTTATGTTAGTTAAATATATATAGTGAAAATTAATGGGTCCAAAAGTATTATTATTATTTAAAGAATGATAGTTTGATAAATAATGAAAGTGAAAATATATAAAGGGAAAATTTTCTCAAACTCAAACATAATTAATAGTGCATCTTTCTATATTTATTTAAAGAAAAACGTAGATAACCCTTAAACACAAGTATCTATATAAAAATTTAACAATTAAATAACTATAACTATTACTTTTTTGGATCGTAAATGTTAAATTTATAATTTAATCAATTTATGAAGAATGAAATGATATTCATGATTTATAATAGAATTTTATTTCACTCTTCTGTTCACCTGTTTTAATATGTTTGTTGAATATCCATCAGGAACCTTTGTAGTCTATAATACCTCCTATAATTTATTTTTCATATATTTTTTTAATTAAATAATAATCACAAATAAGTTTTTTAGTGTGATCGAGGCTTTCATACATAGATATTAAATATTTTTAAAGTAATATAATTTACATTTCACAAATAAACTCTTGAGTATCATAACAGTTTAGTATAATTTCAAAATTGGAAACATAAAACACTAGTTCCTAAGAGAAATATATCATATCTGACTAAATTGTTCATAAATAAAACCATTATTAGAAATATCATATTAATACTTTTCTTCATTACATGTGGAAAGGAAACAAAATAATGGTGATTTCAGATTCAGTAAGTGAAAATAAGAATGATGTCAACATAACACAAGTATAAGTGAATGATAACATGTTAATAAAATTTTCAAACCAAATGATATATTTCATTGACCATATACACGAGTCATAGAATTAATCTTAATAGTTCATAAGATATTAATAATAGCATAATCAGTGAACATGATCTATAAGATCGTAACATTAGCATAATATATAGATCTATGGAAAACACATAAGAATATAAAATATTATGTCAAGGATATACAACAAGACATTCGCTTCAAGTTAGCATTGGCCTAACAACCCATGTACTTACTTCTGTATTGGGATAACCCCATCCATACCTACTTTCAAGTTTGAGATAACCCCTTTTGTACCCTCTTTTAGGCTTGGGATATCCTCTTATGTACCCTTTGAGGTCATATAACTTTAATCATTACCCAATGCATTAGAGAGAGATATTTGTAACACCCATTACATAATCCATAATTTTTTCAAAATGGTGACAAAACATTAATCATATCATATCTCATGGAAATAAATGGGGTTTACAATCATTTTATTATAGTATAACTAGAGAAAAAACATGTTTCATAAACATTTCTGCATTTCAGCATAGCATGACCTGTGGAAATGGAATGTGTTCCATAAAAATCATGTCATAATACACATAAACCATATAAAGTAAAATTAAAGTGTAAGAATTTGATAATATCCCTAGTAAAGATTATATAACATCAAAAAATTTCATATTATATGGAAAATGATGTTGAAAGTATAATCACAGGGAACATTTATTGATTAAAATAAACATTCTTCAAAAATTAACTTTTAAAAAAAATAAATTAATAACATATTTTTTAAAGCCATTTATTTGAAAATAATCTTATAAAATTATAATGTAATCCTTATAACATGGATTGGTCATGATGTTGGGAAATTCTATTTATGACATTAATGTTAAAACACACATTCCTTTTAAATTTTTGATAAAATCTATACGAACCTAGTTTGTAAAACCATATGAAAATTACTTATAATTTTTTTTAAATTAAATTGGTGTAAAAATGAATTTAAATAATCATATTTTATCATGAAAACATTCTGGGAATTTTTTTAAACAGATATATGGAAGGAAAATGGTGTTTGAACGAAGAGGGGAATGACGTCTGTTTTATTTAAAAACAATATTATAGAATCATGATTATATAAAGAGTGTTAAATGGAAGAAAATATTTATTTTCATGAAATTACTATGGGATTATAAAATAAATGTGTTTCATGAGATTTGGATCATAAGTTTTCATCATTGGAAAATTAATCATAAACAATCTCGATAAACAAAGAGACAAACATTTACCACATGGGTTTATTCTGAATCATAATCCTTATAATGGAATATCAATAAAAAACATAATAAAAAATTATTTTAGGATATAACATATAATAGTGTCATTATATAAAAATCATAAAATAATATAGGTGCATAATATAACATATTTCTAAAAAAGATATATTTGGATAAAATGCCCTTACCACATTGATAAATTTTTAATTGTTAGCCCCATGAAATAATAAAACCGAATATAAATTTATATATCATGAAAATAATTATATTCATGAATAAAATTTCCAAAGGGAAGTATATAAACAACACACAAGTGATTCGTCGTGAATATGGTATATGTCTCCGACAAATAAAAGAGTGGCCAAAAAATTCCCTACCTTATGTCTAAACTTCTTTCATTCACATTCTAACCTAATCTATAATAAATAATGGTATATTATAAATATATTAAATAACCATAATTTTATATATCATACCATATATGATTTATGTTTCACCTTTTATTACATGTTTATTAACAATTCCTTGTTAACGACACATTTTGGGTAATAACTAATTCATTTTAAATTAATGTTTGGATTTGGTATATCGAATCCTTTTACATTGATAATTGTTCCATGATCAAAAGAACATTAACCATGATATTAATACAATTTTTATATTCAATATATATTTATTTACATTAATCCATAAAATTTATATATAGAAAATAAAATACCCCTTTCATGGAGAGGGTAGGTCGTACTTATTAATGATTGATGTTTCCAGTATATCAAAATAAGGAATAAAAGAAAGATAAATAATATTAAAACCTAAAAAATTTTATGTAATATTTATTTCATATTTTCATTAAAAAAATCCTTATTAATTTTTATTTAATGTGACAGTGAAGAATAAATAACATCGCTTCGCTAAAAGTTTTTCTACCGTACACATGAGCACTATTATCAAATTCCCATGAAATGGAAGGCTAGATGGTATATGTTATATTATAATTTAATAAGTATAAATATTTCATAAATATCATATAAATAATTTAAATCCATCATTATATCTAGTTGTGATAAGTGGTGATGGAAAACAAATTAAATTAGTTCATGAGACAATAGTCCATCACACACATGATTGAGATTATTATTTTCTATTTAATGGAAGAGAAGACGTATATTTTTTATGTAATAAATATAATAACATATATGACTATTTTAATTAATATTGTTATTATAATGAAATTAATAAAACATGAATCATGGTGGTAAGAGAATAATTAAAAAAAAATATTTTAATGAATACAATGACATTCACTTAGATAAAATTCATTTGGATATCTTATTAAGGACCACAGGGTTAGTGTTTTGGGAATAATAGAAGATATCTAAAATGGATATGGATGTTGTGGAAGGATGTTTGAATGAATTATGATTTTTATATGTATTTATAGGTTTAATGAAGTGAGGGTTGTGGGTTGACTTTTATAATCGGGGTGGAGTTTCGTTTTGGTAAATATAAAAATATATTAAAAAATGGGGAGTCTCCAAAATAAAAATTCCTAAAGGATTGAAAAATAATAAATTGTAGGGATAATATGGCCCATAATAATCTCCAAGACACATAAAAACATGTGTTAAACATTATGTTTCTCAACAAATTTGTTTTCCCAATTTTTCTATTTTAGTGTTGACTATGATAAGTAGCCTTTCTATAAAGGTAATTTATCCTTTAATAATAGAAAAAAAAATTCAAGTTGGAGTAGTTTACTCATGAGTGGAGGGGTGAATTGAGTAAATAAAAAAAATTCTGTTAAAAGAATATTATTTTGAAATGAAATGGTTTCCCCAAAAATAGATACAGCCCAGTTAATCAAGGCTATACTGTTACAAGTGTTTAAATTTTTAAACAGCTTCTTGGAAGATTGATTAATTCTTAGTAATAATAATTTTTATTATTAATATTACTTTTGATGTTATCCTACTATGACAAACCAGTTATAACTTCTTTCCAAGACTAACTATCATAGTGAAATTGGTGATTTCTGGATTATGCAATAGAGCAGTAAAATAGAGAAGACTAAATTTAAATAGAACATCGGATATGAAACTAGTGGTTTAGTCTAAAGACGAGACCAAATCCACTCCACGTGGAGATAAAATCTCACCAAGTACTTTATATAAATAAACTTTTATCCACACCCTGGATCGGGGTTAACAACAGTACACAGACTATCTAGGTCACATATGTACCTCTTCCACAGTTTTTATGGGTAAAAAATATTATAACCAGGCCACACAGGAACCTCTTCAACAGTTTTCATAGGTAAAAATTGTATAATGAGTTTGGTGTAAGTATTTTAGTATCCTTAAGATCAGCTTGGGAGTCAGGGTGTGTCAAAACAGACAGGGGCACACATTGCTCATAATGCAAATAAAAAAAATTATCGCAGTCGAGAAAGAATATAAAGATGAGGATAGAATTATTTTTTGTGATGTCAATGTAGATCTAGACTTCTTTGGATTGAATCAGATGATTATTTGAGTCTTTTTTTGGAAGTTGTGTGAATAACAATTTGTCACAATTCATCTTTTGTTCTTCCCAAGTATTTATCATGCAAAGATGTTCTCTGGATTCTTGTGTACATCATATGTTCTTCAGAAGAGTCGGATTCCATGAATGTGACAATTCTTCCTATTTAAAATCTTGGAATATGTTCTTCATGGTAGTGCTTATAGGCTTGTTTTTTGTTCATTATCACTCTCTATTGTTCTTATGCACACTTCAATCTTTATCTTTGAATGCATGAGTTTTTGACAATAGGTTCCATGTGTTCTGAAACTCATACCTCGTATTGTCTGAATATATGTCTACAAAGAAACAATAATTATGTCCGTTCATTAAAAGAATCAAATATGACCGTTAGAAATTAAATTAAAAGACAACACAATAGTTTATGAAACGGTGTCACAGTAAGTTATGAAAACGGTGTCTCCTTCACACAGTGTATAGACTGATCAAGGTGTCTGATTGTCACGATGTCTCATTTATGCTTTCTTGTTCACGATGTCTTGTTCACGGTGTCTTTTTTACGGTGTATTGTTTACGGTGTCTAGTTTACAGTGTCTTTCTTCATGGTGTCTTGCTTCACAGTGTCTGGTTTACGGTGTCTCGCTTCATGGTGTCTTTCTTCACAGTGTCTTTCTTTATGGTGTCTTGCTTCATGGTGTCTGGATTTATAGTGTCTTGCTTCACGGTGTCTGGTTTACAGTGTCTAGCATCACAGTGTCTGGCTTCATAGTGTCTTACTTCAAGGTGTTTGGTTTATGGTGTCTGGCTTCGCGATGTCTTGTATTTAGGAAAATAACTGTATTCAGACTTAAACAATTATATACATGAAATGGATTGAGTTTGACCATTATAAAGAATGAGAGAACTTGAAACATAAATAAATGTGATTTGATATAATTTATAATAGTTATATAGGTTGAATAATATTTGTCATCATTAAAACATGATTAATACATGAGGATTCAAATAATCTCCCCCTTTTTGATGATAAAAAATCATGTACAGTTAATGTGTAAATTGGATGCAACTATAGAGAATATAACATATAGACTCTTTAGGCAAGAAATTTCTCCCCCTTTTGGGATTATCAAAAAGATGAAATAGGAGAGGAAAAAATGAACATTCTATTAAGAGTAAACATATTTTAGTACAAAATAAAATAGAAATACAAACACAATGGAATTCGTATAAAAAAGGTTTAAGCATTGGTCTTCTCCAGGGATTGGCCTTCACTTTTACATTATCAGTAGCAGAAGAGGAATCCATAGGGGTAGTGGTTGATGTCGAAGAAGGAAGAGACGTGGTTGATAAAGAGGGTAAAGGGAGACCTTAAAAGACTGAGGGAGCCATGGTAGGAGCAGTAGAAGATCTAGGAAGTTGCTGGTCAAGAATCACAGGCCTGATCTGACTGAGATCTTAGCCAATAGACATGGTAGTTAAGGCTAAGGTAGAGGTGAAGGGCGGCAGCCCAGGTTTTAGAGGTGCAGCCGCTGGATCAATAATTACTGTACTCTGGACATGAAGATAGGGTCTCAAGAGTTTGATGAAGTCTGCAATAATCTCTCCATCATAATGCATAGGCTTCTAAAAGTCATCATTGTTTTCCATAAACTTTTCCAAAAATCGGGTAAACATGGTTAACTTCTTGACTTGTGTTTTGAAGGCATAAGTCATAGGAGGAATTCGTAGATTCTCTACAAGGTATTTTAGGTTGTTGGTCATATCATTCGTGGAGAAAATTCAGTTGAAATAGAAATCTAGTTTCATAGAAATCTCCTGTTGGGCATCATTTTCAATCTTTGAGTGAATTTGTACAAGGTCAAGAACTCTATCACTGTTCTTGATGACATCAGATAAAGAAGCTACATTAAAGCCACTGAAAAAATTCTTAAGCTCTTCCTTCACTATAGATATGAGCAATGTACTATCCAAGGAAGGTGTAGAATATTGACCAAAGGTATTAGAAGTTTTGACGGCTGTTGTCAGGGATTTGAGCTGATTTAGTACCATTTGAAGACAACCAGTGTACTCATTAGTGAGTTTATTAAGGTTGACCACAAGCTCTATCATCTCCTTCAACATCTGTTTATGCCATTCTGCAACCATTTCATCAAAGGATTCCATATAAGGCTAAATCTGAGACACAAGATCTCGAGGGATTTGAGAAACAGTGGGTGCTAGAAGAGCAACAACAAGCTCTGATCTCGAATGTAGCTCTTTCTGCACGTCTTCAACCATGATTCTCAGGGTTGTGACTTAATTATTGAGTATATTATTTTCACCTCATATAACTTGAATATCATTGATCATATTAGGTTGTATTTTCCAAATAATTATTTCCATTAAAAGTGTTGCATCTCCCTCAGATAAATTTTTCACAGGACGAGGTTGAGAGTTCATAAGTTTCTCAATGCCAGATAAGAGAGTATCTCCAAATGCCTTCAGACCATCCTTAATGAAAAAAGACAACTATTCGGAGAAAGGTTCATGTGTTGGAATTGTTACAAGGTCAGGGTCAGGTTCAGGTTCTTTATCAGGTGCAAAGTTTGTTACTGATTTCAACTGAAATAGGGAAGAAAGATCAAGCCTATTTGTAGTAACATGGAGAGACTCATTCACAACATAGAAACTGGGAAATTTGTACTGAGTATCCACAAGACTTGACTCAATTGGATTTGAGGCTTCATTAGATTTAGGATTTGGGTTTTTCTGCCCCACAATAGGTGCATCCTTCTCAGGACAGAGAGGCTTAAGATCTTGGTCTAAATCCACAGGCTGAGCTCTAAGTTCCTCATTCATTTCTTGTCTAAACAACTGAAAGGCTAGCTCCATCCTTTCTTTAGAAGAGGGTATGATTTCAGGAACAGATTGTTCCATAGGGGGTTCCTCTAGATTCGCTTATTGCAGAACATGGAGTTTTTCTACTATAGCCTCTTCTATGGCTTGCTTCTCAGATTCTGTGACATCTGATTCTTTTTTAGCCTTGTGTTGGATTTATAGATTGACATCGTCTCTAGGGGAAGGAACATCTTCTTTAGGAACAACAAGAGGAACAATAGTCATTTCTTCCTCAACAATAACTGCTTCCCTATGTGGTACTTCAGCCTCTTCTTCCTCTTCTTATAAATACTAAAAACGTTCATCTGGTTCCAAACGAGGATCAGAAATGACTTTTGGCCTTGATGGATAATCCACACGATTACACTTCTCATAAACCTTATCATTATCTTTAACCCATTCCTTTTTCCATGGATTCTATTTTATCTTCATTCTCTTGACGGTGGCTTTAGAGGGACAATACTCATAGTCCATAATCACTTCTTCATTAGGTCCAATCACGACTTTTGAAAAAGCATAGCTGATATCATTCGAGAATAGAACAAAGAAGTGGACATGGATGTAACTTTGATAAACTCACACATATGGTGAATGATGTAATTGAACAGGTTGATATTATGTCCATTTTTCATAAGGTGAATCAAAAACACATCTTTATGTTTTAACACAGGAAAATCACCATTTCTTGGACTAACCATGCTTTGAACAAGAATAAATAGAATCCTTGATTCTCCATCTAGTTCAGCAGTGATGTCCCTTCTCTTGGTGCCATTTCTAGTTAGGGTCTTTAGGGCATCTTCTAGATCAATGAAATCAGTTAAAGGTGGAGTTCCTCTATGATAATCCTCACATATACCTTTATGAGGTATCCTAAGGTATGTATCACATAACCTCGAAGAGAAAGAGCATCTTTGGCGATTAACCCATCTTCTTACAACATAACATCGACTGGAATAAAATTAGAACTACACGTACCGATAGAACTGAGACACTAACCTAGGTCAGATGGGTCTACTCTCCCTTGAAAAACACTCTAACTAGCCTTGATCTTTTTACAATTTCAGTACTATTGATTTTCTAGGAAAAAGCCATTTGGGGCAAATTTCTTTCTCAGGCACAACACTTCATTTTACCAGATTCATATTTAAAGGTCCTTCAGGTGTGAGCTTAGGTGAATTATTCTTCTTCTTTGGGCTTCCCTTGTCAAGTGTGGATGATGACAGACGTTTCATTCTTGGCATCCACTAAAGGTTCGAGAGAGAGAGAGAGATTCATGGTTGAAAGTGTTCAAAATTAGTGAATAGAAGAAAGTTCGAGCGAAGAATTGAGAGAAACATTTTGTTTTATCATTTAATAATTCCAAACGTCGCAAAAATAAAAACATGTGAAAAAAAGAGGTGAAATAATAATTACCGTGATATGGGTTTAAATAAAAACATAATGAATTTTCATGTTGATACCATGAATGGTCGTTACGGTGAGACAATGAGTGATTGTCATGGTGAGACAGTGAGTGATCATCACAGTGAGACAGTGATTGATCTTTTCATTGCATGTTACGGTGAGACAGTAAATGTCAGACCGTAAGTTCAAAGTGCTAATGATGAGATGTTAAACATAAGAGATAGTAACTGAGAAACTGTAATCATGGAACAATAAAGTATAACATAGTAAAATGTCCAACTGTAAGACAAATAAGATATCTATTTGAGATTTATCATTCGAAGATCTTGTATGTTGTGGTCTCTCTCTCAGAATTTAATGGTTTATTGAATATATCAGCAAGTTGATATTTAGTACCAATGAATTACAAGGTGATATCACCTTTTTGATAATGATATATCAAAAAGTGATGTCTTACATCAATATGTTTTTCCCTAGAATGTGAAACATGATCTTTTGAGATGTTACTAGCACTTGTGTTATCAAAATTTATTGGTACATGTCTGAATTGATATACATATTCTAGTAATGTGTGTTTCAACGACAAAATTTGTGCACAAAAATTTCCAGCATCTATGTATTCAGCTTCTGCAGTAGATAATGGAACAAAATTTTTTTTTCTTACTACAACATGATACTAGTGACTGTCTTAAAAGGTGACATGTTCCAAAGGTTATCTTTGTATCTAACTTATATCCACTGAAGATAGTATTAGAATAACTAAATAGTTTAAATGATTATCCTTTAGGATAGAATAGTCTTAGATTGGTTGTATTTTTAAGGTATTAGAAAATTATCTTTACATCATTTAAATGATATTTTTAGGACTTTCTTGAAAACGAGCACACATACACAAACTAAATATAATGTCCGAACGAACAACAGTAAAGTAGAGTAAACTTCCAATCATTTCTCTATTAGTGGTTTTATCATCAAATTTTCCCTCTTCATCAAGATCCAACTTATAGGTGGTACTCATGGGAGTGTTACTACTTTTAGTGTTATCCAATCCAAAACGGTTTAGAAGATCTCTATTGTAGTTACTTTGAGTTAAAACAATTCCATCATTATTTTGATAGATTTGAAATCCAAGAATAAATTTTAGTTCACCCATTAAACCCATTTCAAATTCGTTTTGAAACATTTTGAAAAAATCAATACATAATGAATTTTTTGAAGATCCAAAAATAATATCATATTCAAAGATTTGAACAACTAAAACATCATTAGAAATTCATTTTATAAAGAGGGTAGGATTAGCTATTATTTTTATAAAACCATTGGAAATGATAAAAGTACTTAATCTATCATACCAGGCTCTTGGAGCTAGCTTTAAACCATATAAATATTATGATAGTTTGAAAATATGATTGTGAAAATGAGGATTTGTAAACCTAGGGGTTGTTCAAAAAATACATCATCAGCTACATAACCATTTAATAATTCACTCTTTACATCCATTTGATATAGTTTGAAATTCAGATGTGAAGCATATGCAAGTAGGATTCTGATGGCTTTAAGTCTGGATACTGGTGCAAAGGTCTCTTTATAGTCAATTCCTTCTTTAATACTATATCCTTGTGCAACTAATATAGCCTTGTTCATAACTATATTTCTAGCTTCATCTACCTTATTTCTAAACACCCATTTAGTGCCTATGATGAATGTGTCCTTGGGTCTTTCAACAAGTTTCCAATCATTGTTTCTTTCAAACTAATTAAATTCTTCTTGCATAACCATTAACCAAATTTTTTCATTGATGGAATCATCAATGTTTTTAGGTTTAAGTTGTGACATGAAGGCTTGGTGTTCAACCTTATTTCTAAGAGAATCTCATGTCCTTATTCCTTTCTCTGAGTCTCCTACAATAGCATCTAAGGGATGGTGTTTTAGGGTTTAAACCATTCTAGAAAAAGAGGGACTAGTGATTTCAGGTTCATCAACAGATTTAGGTTCATTATGACTCGATTGTAGGGAATTTCCAGAATTGGAATTTTTCACAAATTCTTTCACAGAGGAATTTTGAGGATTTTGAGTTGATATTCAGATTTGATACATCTTCCTCCAGATTTTCTTGGATGGTTCTAGCCTCATGTGGATCTATTTCATCAATCTTGATATTAACATATTCTTCCACACATTGAGTTCTCTTATTGAATACTCTATAAGATATACTTAATATTGAGTAACCTAGGAAAATTCATTCATCACTTTTGGATGTAAATTTGTCAAGATTATCCTTAGTGTTGAGAATAATGACTTTGAAACCAAAAACTCTAAAGTGAATAACCATAGGCTTCCTATTGTTCTAGAGTTCATACATGGTATTTTTGAGAATTGGTCTAACCAAGACTCTATTGATTATATATCATGTTGTGTTAACAGCTTCAGTGCAAAAGAAAATATGTAAGTAATATTCACTAAGAATTGGTCTAGCAATTTCTTTCAAGGTTCTATTTCCTCTTTCTACAACACAATTCTTTTGAGATGTTCTAGGGGAAGAATAATTGTGACAATAACCATTTTGTGAGAAAAAAGATTCAAACTCTTGATTGTCAAACTCATGGCCATGATCACTTCTTAAAGATTTAATTTTAAGGCCACTAAAATTTTATACAGACTTCGCATACTTAGTAAAATTAGGACATGCTACACTTTTGTGAGCCATGATGAAGGTCCAGGTATATCTAGAAAAATCATCTACCAAAACAAAAACACAATGATTCCCATTTAAACTTGAAACTCTAGATGGTCCAAAAAAATCCATGTGGACCAATTCAAGAGGTTGAGAAGTAGAAACTTCATTCTATGTTTTTAAAGAGATTTTGTGGGAATTACTCTTTTAGTGAGGATTACATACTTTGTCATGTGGAAACACATGTTTGGGTAAGCCTTTAACTATGACTTTTCTAGTTAGCTTTCTATGGGAGTAAACATTAAGGTGTCCTAGTATTCTATTCTAGAGCCAAGATTTTTTATGAAATATACATAAGCATGATGTATTTTGATAATATAAGGAATTTAAATTAATAGAATAAAAATTTTCATTCCTTGATACAGAAAATACTAATTCATCATTAGAATTAAAGACATTACAGGAGTCATTTAAAATTTCACATGATATCCATCATCACATAATTGTGAGATACTATGAAGATTATATTTCAAGCCATTAATAAACAGTACTTTTGAAATTAAAATAGAATCAGTATTACCAATCTGGCCTAAGCCAATGATTTAACATTTAGCATTGTCACCAAATTTGAAATTTCCTCCATCTACTTTTATCTTGTTCTTGAAGAATGAGTAGTCTCTTGTCACGTGTCTTGAACATCCACTGCCCAATTACCATAGATTTTTGCATGATCTCTTTAAGCATCTTTCCTATAACATGATCAAGCAAAGATAGATTTTGGTACCCATACTCGTTTGGGTCCTGTGCCATTTGTAATAAGTTCTTTTAGAACACATATATGTCCCATAGGTTTCCTATAATAATTATGTAAAGTATTAGAAAAATAAACTATATTTGGTCCACCAAAACATGAAACAACAGAATATGTATCATGGATTGAGCTAGTTGAGTTGTGTCCAGAACTGGGAAAAAAACCAAATGTCCTAGACTTTGAAACAAATTTTTTTACCAAGGATTCTTTTTCCAGGTTGATAACCAATGCCAATATTGTATTTAGGGGAAATTTATTTCCCTTGAATTTGGGTATGAATATTTTTCCCATTAGTATAATTTTCCTAGTCACTTTTTAATTTCTCATTAGACATTTTTAATTCTTTTTTTAAATAATCAGTCGAGAATTTATCTCCTGTTCATTAGTATGTTCAGATTTAGCATTTATAGTGAGAGCATGTTGATTCTTCAATGATTTATATTTATCTTTTAATTCATTGCATGTCTCTTCAAGTATGTTACAGTATTCAAACATTTCTTCATTAGTCATATTTTTAGAGTCACTTTCCTCTTCATAATATTATTAATTATGTACAGAAGAGTTTAGTGTTACCTCAGATGTGTTTGTCATAAAGCAAATATTGGCTTTGTTAGCATGTTCATCAGGTGATTCCTATGAGTCACATGATCTTTCTTCAGAGGCACTCCAGGTTGCTTTCATTGCCTTTTTTTCTTATTGTCCTTGTCCTTATATTTCTTCTTATACTTTAGTTTTGGACAATCAGCCTTTATATTTCCTTTGTGCTTACATTCATAGCATACAATTTCATCTATTTTTTTACTTCTTTTCCAGTCCTTTTTCCAATTTCCTTTAAGATCATACTTGCCCTTGAATTTAGGCTTTCTGAAAAAGTTATGCTTTTTATAAAATCGTTTAAATCTTTTGGCCAGTTGATCCATCTCCTCATCACTTCCAGGTGAAGATTGTTCAGTGGTGGAACTTTCTACAGAAGCTTCCAGTTTCCATTTGTCTTTGTGCTTTGAGGAGGTCGTCTTGAATGCTGTATATTTCCCCTTTGGTCCATCCTCCTATTCTATATTGAATTTCAGCTCTTCCTCATACATCATCAGTTTCCTAATGAGTTATTCTATAGGTAGATGTCGCACAATTCTCTAATAGAGATAGAGGTTCCCCTCCATCTGTCAGGTAGACATCTAAGGATTCTAATGATCTCTTCTTTGGTAGTGACTTCTCTTCTAAGAGAAATCATTGTATTGATAATATCATTGATCCTGAGATACATATCTGAAATAGGATCATCAGGTTTAATTTTAAAATTATTATAATTTATAGTATAAGTATTAAGTATCATTTTCTTTACACTAAATGTGACTTCATGTGAGACATAAAAGGTATCCCAAATTTCATGGGATTTTTTACAAGCATAAATCCTTTTTAATTTTCCATCTCCTAAGTAATAGTAAAAATCAGTCTTGGCGTTGCAATTGTTATTGTAGGCATGTTTGGTAGTTTCATCCCATTAAATTCTATTAGTCACAGGATGTTTGTACTCAACTATAATGGATAACCAAATTTCAAAACTCATACTCTCAAGATGCATTTTCATTTTTATTTTCTATTGAACAAAGTTGTTTCCATTAAAGAATGGTGGTATGTTGGTTGAATCACCTTCCAATCTATTATCCATACTAACGTATTACTTTAAAAGAGCTATAGATTTATAATTAATAGAAATTTACAGATGTTTAAAGTATAACTACAATCATAATTCAGAAAGATTACACAGAGTCATAATATAGCATCCTATTACACCAAATGTTGGTTGGAGTAGTTTACTTAAGAGGGAAAGGGTGAATTTAGTAACTAAAAAAAATTCTATTAAAAGAATATTATTTTCAAAAGAAATGTTTTCCCGAAAAATAGATACAGCCCAGATAATCAGGGTTATACTGTTATAAGAGTTTTAATTTTTAAACAAATTGTTAGAATATTGATTAATTCTCAGTAATGTTAATTTTTAGTATTAATATTACTTTTTATGTTATGCTACTAAGACAAACAAGTTATAACTATATTCCAAGACTAACTATCAAATTGAAATTAGTGATCTCTGGATTATGCAATAGAGCAGTAAAACAGAGAAGACTAAATTTAAAAAGAATAGTTGATATGAAACAAGTGTTTCTGTGTCAAGATGAGACCTAATCCACTCTACATGGTGATCACATGCCACAAAGTTGTTTATATAAATAAAAATTAGTCCACACCCTGGATCGGGGTTAAAAATAGTACATAGAATGTCCAGGTCACACAGGGACCTCTTCCACAGTTTTCGTGGGTAAGCAAAAATAATAACCAGGGCACACATGGACCTATTCCACAGTTTTTGTAGGTAAAAAAAAGTATAAAGAGTTTGGTGTAAGGATTTTAGTATCCTACAGTTCATCTCGGGAGTCAGTGTGTGTCAAAATAGATAGGGGCACACACTGCTCATAATGTAAATAAAAAGATGATCACAGTCGAGAAAGAATATAGAGATGTTGTTAGAATGCTCTTGTGTGATTTCAATTCAGCTCTAAAGTTGTTTGGATTGAATCAGATAGAGCTTTGAGTCCTTCTTTGGATGTTTTGTAAGAAACGGAGTGTCACGATTCAGCTTGTGTTCTTCACGAGTTTTGATAATTGAAGATGTTATCTGGATTATAGTGTACTTCGTATGTTCATCAGTAGAGTCAAATTTCATGCATGTGACAATGATTCCTTTTGAAAACCTTGAAATATGTTCTTCGCAGTCATGCTCACATGATTTTTTTTCATTCAATATCTCTATCTGTTATTCGTGGGCACACTTCACACATTATCTTCGAATTCATGAGTTTTAGCCGACAGGTTCCATGTGTTCTACACCTCATACCTCGTATTGTTCGAAGATATGTCTACAAAGAAACATTAATTATTCCAGTTCATTAAAGGCATTAAATATGGCCATTATAAATTAAATTGAAAGGCGACAAAATAGTTTATGAAATGGTGTCACAATAAGTTATGAACCTTATCCATTTAGTTTAACCAACACTAAAACTATATTAACATAAATTATATAAAATATTTTTCATTTTTTTACAATTCATTTTGAAAAAAATAACTTTAATATATTATATCATACTAATTATGATTATTTGAAATATTTAATAAATTTTTCAAAAATTACATTCATATATGTGGAAAATTTTATTTTAAAATTAATCCTGGAGACAATATGGAATATGGGGTTTCAAAGTGAAAATAATTATAAGTATAAAACTTTTTAATATAATAATTGAATTTAAAATTGAAAAAATAATCAAAATTGGATTAATAATTATATAATTGAACTAATTTTTATTTTTTATGTAATATGAAAATTTTAAATGATTTAAATTAAATTGTATTTTTTTAATTTAAATTAGTATTTTCACAATTCATGAAAAAAATAATATTTTTTTAGAATTCCCAAACATTAACCCTAAGGTAATTTTAATATTTTTATTCAAAATATGAAGTTATTTCTGTGAAAAAAATTTTATAATAATATAATAAAATTATTTATTATTTTTAAAATGTAGTTAAAATTATTTTTTGAGAAAACACATTTTTTGAAGAATATAAATGCAACTAAAAATTAAGTGCATATTTATATGTATAACTTATTTAAATCAAAAAATAATACATAATTTTCAAAATTTGGTTATTCCAATTAAAACCTAGAAACTAAAAATAAAGGATATAAAGATCATGTTTAAATAATAATTTTATATCATGATTCATTAAAACTCAGTGTTAAATTTAATGAAATCCACTGATGAAATTACAATTATTTGGAAAAATATATATAAAATCTCATGGTGACACATTATAAGTCCCATAAAAAATATTTCATACCCACAAATTGACCTTGATGAAGGTAATCAGGGGTTGGACATTTCAAATTTCCTTCATGAAAATCCCACATCATAAAAAGTGTCAATTAAAATTCCTCTGGAAAATATGGGAAAATTATGTAGGTCATCACATAACTAGGTTCTGAAATAGCATAAAATTTATGTAATGTGAAAATATGGACATGTAAGGGATATGAAACAACTAAATAATAATAGATAGTGTTGGATAATATTTTCAAGAGAAAATTACATAGCTATAAAGCTATGATTGGTGAAAAGACCATTGGTTCAAAATAAATGGATGTAATAGGAAAAAATTTTGTCTCAAATTTTTTTTATAAAGTTGATGGAATTTTTACCATCAAGATAGAGAAACAGAGAAAATATACTTGATTTATTTCCATTTCAAAAGAACAACATCATCCTTTGGGTTTTCTTCGATCAAATTCCACTTCAACTCTCCTTCCAAAAATTGAATATACTTTTCTATAGTTGAAGCATGAACATATCATAATATCTAAAATATAACAGTAATTCATTCCTTCTATATTTGGTTACAATAAAAAAATTTATATCATAGGTTATCAAATATGCATAAATCTTTATATGGTGGAATAATAGATAAATATTTAAAACTATATCAAAAGTTAATCATAAAAAACTACATAAATGGTTAACCATAAGGCCCTTCCAAAATTCATAACTTTATAAATAATGACTATAAATTTCAACTTAAAATAATTGAAAAATATCATAAATTAGGTCTGAATTTTCAAATACCAAATGTGTGAAAACCATGGACATATATACTCCTAAAACATATTAATATCCAAAATTAACCTAAAATATCAATGAAGACATATATACTTACTAATTCCTTAAATAAAACTACATATTATTGAATATATTCCTTAAATCCAAAAATGTTGTAAACCTCATCGGTGATAGCATAAGCCACTTGTTCATCAAATCATTAATCAGTTCCAAGGTAATCAATACTATCCAATTTGTTTTAATCATAAAAACCGTATCATTATCCAAATATTATTATCTCATAATTAAGAACATATTAAATTTTATCATTCCCTTAATCTTGTGTTTCCCATAAAATATAACCATTCCATTAAATCACATTTTTATGACATATGTACCATTCAAAACATTCTTACAAACCCTTAGTGAAAAAATTATATTAAAATATATTATATATTTCATAATAAATTAATTATAATATATAGATACTTTAATCATTGTACATTAATCTAAAGTCATTAACTAGGATTTATCATCTTTTTCCTCAATACATCCATCCATTAATATATCATTTCATGTATCTTCATCATAAATAAAAAAACATTTTCTTGTACCACCTTTCTGATCCTCTTCTTGATCTCCCCCTAGGTCATTGATTTTTATAATGCCCATAAGTTTTACATTTATAACATTCATCCCTTTATTATGCCGTTGGAATTCATTATTCTCATCCATAGTGTTAAATCAAATTTTCATTTTCCCTTAGAAATCAAATATTATGTTCCCTTATTCTCCACAGATCAAACATATTATCATTTCTTTGATAAATTACCATGATTTCTTCTTCTTACATTCTCAACATATAGGAAACTGAATATTCATTCTTATATAGTCTCCACCACCAAAACTATCAAAAAACTATATTATTATCTTATTTTTTATAGTCCAATAGTTTTTTAAGGTTCATATTTTCAATCACATATCTTGATTAATGATTAGGAACAATACCAATATACTTCACTCTAGTAATCATCCCACTTGGTTTCTCATAAAAACATTATCAATCACATTCAATGTTAACCCAGTTCTTTCTAGATCCTATCATTTAATGAAACCATAAATCATAGCATGAGAGACAATATTCATACTTGAAATCCACATAATCATGAAAAATAGTTTTTAATATGTCTATATTAGGAAACATTATTTTCAATATATGAAACATTAGGTTAAACTTAATTCATTTACAGTCAACATTTATTTAAATAAATAATTATGGTTTTTAAAGAGTATAGGAATTTAGAAGTCATACCGTCGTGGAGTGTCAATCTAGGTGTGAAGCATGGTCCATTGTCACACACTAGTTGATGATCAAGTATAGTTTAGTAAACCCTATTCAGAGTTATTATCCTTAGGTATAACTGTACCAGATCCATATCCAATTATTGTTTATAGACATGGATTTAATTTATTATAAACTAATTTCTCTATCAGTTTCCAAATTTCCTTTAAAATTTACTATACTTTAACTCATCCTTAGGAAAATCCTTATACTAACCCCTAGACATATCATTAGACATATCCATTGGGACATCAAAAAATATTGCTGATCATATTTTCCATAGGTTAACAAAATATTTACTTTAACATAAAATATAGATACCTAGTATTTCATACATAGATATTACATCTTTTTATATGAATATTCATTACATTTAACAAATACACGCTTGAAGATTATAATAGTTCAGTGTCATTGGAAACTTCGAAACATGAAAAACATGTTCATAAGAGAACTATATTATCTCCCAATAAATTATTTATTACTATCACCCTTATAATAAATATAATACATAATACATTTTTTTATAACCCAAGGAAAAGAAACATAAGAAAGGGTGAGATCAGATGCTCATTAAAGGTAAAAAGGGAGAGATCATCAGAACATAAAAAAGGGCATGAGAAAATGATAATAACATATAAAAACCAGACTGTTTATTTAATAGATCATAAAAATGATTCATCACATAAATATTAAGATTACATAAGTCATGAATCAGAACCAAAAAAATATGAACTATGTAATCATAACATCAGCATAAGATATAGATTTGTTTAATAAACATAATCATAATATTATTATGCCAAGGATATTCACCATGACATTCACAACACTGTAGTATTTGTATAACCACGAATTTACCTAATTTAGCTTTATGATAACCTCTAGTGTATCCTCGTTCTGTCTTGGGACAACCTCTCGTGTACTCTCTTTCAGGAATGGGATATCCTAATGTGTGCCCTTTGATCCCACTTGACAATAATCATTACACAATGCATTGGATTGATATATAACTCCAAATTATCACATTAACAATATATTTATGACCTATAAGATCATAAAACATTCATCATATCATAACACCTGAAAATAAATGGGTTTTATAATCATTTCTTCATAACATAACCCATATAAAAGAAACAAGTGTCATGAAAATTTCATCATTTCATCATAGCATAACCCATGGAAAGGAAACAACTTTCATAAACATATTTTCATTATAGACATAAACCATCGATAAAAATAATAAATATGGAATAATTGGATCATATCCCTATTAAATTATAATTATTATAAAAAGATTTCATCTTAGATATAAAATGATTTTGAAAATAAACTCCCTTGGAACATTTCATAAGGAACATAATATATATTTGAAAATATTTTTTTAAACTAGAAAATCATTAAATATTATAAAAATATTTTTATTTTAGTATTGCCTTATAAAATTATAAAAAAAATATTTAGAACCATGACAGGTCATAATGGTGAGAAATAATATTCATGTCATACACATTAAAATGAATATTCCTTTCACATTTTCAGTAAAATCCAATCGGGCCTTACTTGGAAAATGATATGAATATTCATTTTAATTTTTTTTGTAAAATGTAAAAAAGTTAAAAAATGAGTTTAATAATTTATAAAAAAATATTTAAACATTACTAAATAAATTTTTATAAAACATTGATATGTAAGATAAAGGGTTTTCAATTGAAGAGAGATATAAAGGTAGTTTTATATAAAATCCTTATTTTTTAATATTAGGTACATAAAGGGTAGAAAATTAAAGGGAAAAACTATTTTTCATCAAATAATCATATGATAAGAAAACACATGAGTCTATTTAGTGAAATATTATAATATTTCATCATTAAAAAATAATCATAAACAGTATCAATAAATAAGGGGGCTATAATATAAAAGTTTTACCACATGGGTATCTTCTAAAACATAATAATTAGGAAATAATACCATAAATTGATACATTAAATATCATTATAATAACAAAATTCAGGTTATAACATGTAATATGGGCTTTATTAACACCTTGTGAAGGAATATTGGTGAATAACATAACATATGTCCCAAAGAAGACAATTTGAGATGAACTTCCATTACGAGGGTGATAAATTATAAATCATTAGACCCATCAAATAAAAATATCAAATGAGATATTAAATATCCTTAAAATAATGATATTGATAATATAAACACTTTATAGTTCATTATATACACTATAAAAATAAATAAGTGGTGAATAAAGAATATTCCTCCCAGAAATTAAAGAGGGACCATAAATACCTTATCTTATGTCTTGACATCCTTCGTACTAATTAGAGATTCCATTATAATAAATATAGTGTCATCATAAATATGTTACATAAAAAAAATTATATATACAATAAAAGATATTATTTACTTATGACATTTTATTTCCTTATTATTAATAATTCCTTGTTAGAATCCCGTTTCGAGTATTAATTACTTTGCATTTCATGTATGTTTGGATTTGGTATTTTTGGTACATTAAAATTAATTATATTTCCATAATAATAATAAGTTTAACCATTATATAAATATAATATATTTTTTTCATTATATATTTATTTATATTATCCCATAAAATTTAGATATATAAAATGAAATACACCATTTATGTAGACGGTAGATATTATATACGCATGAATGTTGATTCCATTTTCTCAATGGATGAAATGAAAGAAAGGTAAATAATATATTAAACCTGAAGAATAATTTTTCTATAATATATATAAAATATTTTTAGTAAACTTGTAATTATTACTTTCCATGTATAGAATTAGTGAAGAATGAATCATATCGCTTCACTATGCGTTAGTCTGTCATACACACGATCATACATGAGCATCGTTATTGTATTCCTAAAAAATGGATGGTAATAATATATATATATGATATTATAATTCAAAAATTATAATTATGTCATAAATATCATATAAATATGTTAAATAAATCATTTTATCTTGTCATGATAGATGGTCATGGAAAATGAATTATGTTAGTTCATAAGGCAGTTGTTCGCCGTACACACGATCGAAGATTTAATCTTCCTTTTGATGGAAAAATATATGGATAAAAGTTATAATATGAAAATAAAAAAATCTAATTATTTGTTTTATAATTATTTAATTAAATTGGAATTAATATAACATGAATCAATGTGGTAATAGAAGAATTAAAAAGAAAGTCTTTAGTGAGGACAATTACCTTCACATATAAGAAAATATTTTGGATAAAGACATCAGGGTTAGTATTTTGGGAAGGAAAGAAGATCTTTAACATGTAAAATTATTTTGGGAAGGTATTTCCTAATGTTTTTGTGGTTTAAAATGGATTGAGTGGTTGGAAAATGTGTGGGGAGGGGGTGTCCATTTATAATTTTGGAGGAGTATCATTTTTGTAAATACACAAAACACTTTAATAATGGTGAGTCAATAGCAACCCAAATTCCTAAAAATGATAAATAATGTATTTTTGGGATTATATAGCAACATTACACCACCAAAACAAAAAAAAATTATTTAAATATTTTCTTCCATAACATCTGTGTTTCTTTATTTTTACCATTTTATTTTTCTCTATGATAACTATCATTTTTTCCTATGTAATTTATCATTTATGAATATAAATAAAATAATACATGTTAGATAATTTGTAAAAAATGAATATAAATATTAACTAATATTTTTAAAATAAAAATACTATGTTTTTGTGAAATGACTTTTTACTCAATCGCATAGAATGCAAAAGAAACCTCATTTACCCGTGACCATGATAACAATGTTTTTACTATTTATTGGTCAATATAATAATTATTAAAGGTTAATTTGTCCATTAATGTAATATAAATGATATTTTTAAAAATTTACTAATAAATACAAAGAGTATATTAGTTTTTTGAATTTTAAATCAGTTGATATTTGTTTTGAAATAATATGAACATCGATTTTGAAAGTATTCGTTTAATTTTACTTTGAAAACTTCAATACAAAGGTGTAATTAGAGTATAAAATGTTAAAACATCATATAATATTATATTTATCTAAAATATTTGTTTTATTCAATAATTAACTAAATTAATGTTACTTTTAACATTACAGTTTCATTTATTTTATTTTTTCTATTAATAACATAATTACTATGTTTGTATTTATTTAGCATTCCAAGTTATTAAATAATTCAAAAAATTCAAAAAATATTACCCACATTAATTTTATTTCATCATTATCAAAATTAAAATCAATATTTAAGAAAATATTTATTTTCTCAATTTCATTAAATATTTGAATTTTAAATGCAATTGGTAGACATTTTTCTTTTATTCTTTAGATAAATTATAACATTGGTCACTTTCATGTAAATGTTTCCCAAAATCAAATAAATATATAGAATAAGTTAATAGGGATTTAAATAAATCTTTAAAAAATTAATTTAACATGTTTTTAGTTAATTTTAACCCTTATCCTTTTAGTTTAATGCCCGGTAATCCCGTTTTAACCATAATCCCAATAATAATTTTTTATACTATCTTTACTATATATTTTGACCAAAAAGTAAGTTAAATTATTATAAAATATAAATGATTCTTATTAAAAATATGGAATTAATTATTTCAAATTCCATTCAAATTAGTGGGAAAATTTAATTTAAATGTAATCCCTCAAACATTACGAAACATTGTTTTCCAAATTTTTTTTTCATAACTATAAAAAGTTTTAATATCAAAATTAAATCTTAAAATTATCCAAATGATTTAAATGGGATTAATAATTATATATTTACAATAATTTTACATTTAATTTTTTTAAGAAATATGTGACTTTTTAAATCCTCTAAATTAAAATTCAATTTTAACAAAAATCCATATTTTTTAGAATTAATAAAAAAATAATGTTTTTAAAAAATTATCAAACAACTCACCCTATGATAATTTTTAGATATTTATTCAAAAACTGAAGACATTTTCTCAAATAAAGTTTCAAAAAGTGTCCAAAAAATTAGTAATTTTTTACAAAAAACTATATTTCTTTTTGGAAAAATGTATTTTTGAATCATATAATGACATTTCGTAAAATTAAGTTCTCATTTATAAATAATTTTTTTTAATCTAATTTTTTTAAATAATATTAAAATTTTATTATTTCCATTCATATTTCAAAATTTAATTTCTATTTTATAATAGTAATATTTAAATAATAATAGTATATTGTGATTATTAAAAACATGATGTTGTCTGAAGCACAATCCATCAATGAAATTATATTTATTTGGAAAAAAATATCCAGGTGTTAAAATTATAGTTATTTTTAATAATGATCTAATGATATTATTCTTATATAATACCACAATATACCAGGTCATTATGAGACTGTAATTTCTTTGGTTCTTCCTATTGAATTTAAATGGATTAAAATAAATTTTTAACCTAAAGTGTTATATTGTTTTATTATGTAAAAATAATGATGTAATTATTTTACCCACAAAGAAAATAAAAAAGGTTAATTTTCTACCTCCAATTGTAATTGGATTAATTAAAAACATTCTCCATCATTCTATATTTAATCTATCATTTCAAAAATATCTAACTAAGTACATACATTTCATTATGTACATCCATTATAGATATATATTCAGTTTGATTTTCAGTCTTAATGGTATTGTAAAACCTTCAATGATTTTTTTTAGAATGGATGATCTATTGAAAAGAATCATCAATAATTAGTTAATTTAAAACTATGGTGATGGTTAAACCTTGCAGATCATGTAATCTTCATATAAGTTGTAAATGATAGTTCACCCTTCCTTATCCATCCTAAAACCATTGAGAATAAGTAAAAATCACTAATCATACAGAAAATAGCAACACACATATTAAATATATATTTAAAAGAAGCATAATATGTGAAAAAAATTCACATTTAAAAGCTTCTTCAACTCTATTATTAAATGATGAAAGTATAAGTCTATATTCTATCTAGGATATAAAAGACATTCAACATACACCTTGTGTGATTTTTTTAAAATTTTCTTCATTTATTCAAAGGAAAAAACACAATTTACCGCATGAAAAAAGAAAAATAACTATATTACTATCACAATTTCATCATTAATAATAATCATGATTTAATGTTTAATAAACACTTAATTAAATTAATGCAACTTGTCATGGTTATCTAAACTAAAGGATTTTTGTAGAACCTCTAAACTAAAATGATGAATCCAATGACAACGAGTGTTATTACACTAATACAAAAAAAATAAAGTTCATTAGTTGAAGTTAATGAACTATAAAAATAACATTTTCAACTAAATTATGGCAATGATAAACTCTAGACCATCATTGCAATCTAGTTAATGAAAATGTTAATTAAATTAAATAAAAAAGAGATTTTGTGATTGGAAACAACATAACTTGTGGATAATACCAAAAATTCAATTAACAAATTGTCAAGAATAGATGAATAACTATGAAATAAATGATAATAGGGAATATAGATATAGATGAATTAGAAATTGTGGGCTGGGAATGGGGGGTCATATAGATAGTAGACGATGAACCATATATCAACAGTTTTAAAAAACTATTATTATTGGGGGGAAAAGGCATACATAATGGTGATATGGGATATGTAAGGGTTTGAGGGGGATATTTAAGGGTCATATATGGATCTTCAAGTGCATGGGTCCCTATATACTGTTTTTAGAAAAACAATTCGTATAGGGGGATATATATGGTTTAGTGTCTAGAGGATATAATCATGTTTCAGGGGGGTGTAACACATAAGGGTTAGTGGGGGTGGGGTCTATACCATTGTTTTTAATAAATCATTGGAATAACGATAAAATATACAAATATTTTATTAAAACCATTTTTATAAGATCATTAGTATAACCCATATTTTTCGTAGAGGGTTTAATGTATATTGGTATCAACTTTCCATTATCCTTCAATCACTTAACCCATTTCCATGGTGATATTTGATGGAATAAGATTTCTTGAACGAAAAACTGAATATCATATCAATGTTTTTTTGAATAAATGATTTATAAAATTTTGGATTATTTATTATATTTATAATGTTTTCATATATTCAATGACATATATTGAATAAGATTTGGTCTACATATTTATGTAACCCCAAATCTATCCTAGGATGTTGGACAGTTAAGTATTTTCACAAATAGTGATTTATATCGTTCCATTGGAATTATAGAGTGGCAAAATTTTATTATATGAGAAATAAATCAAAATTAGCTAAAAATACTATCCACCTTTAAATTCCATCAATATGATATAAAAATATCCACCAAAATTTGAAAGGTATTTTTTGAGTGATAGTTAATTTTAGGAAAATAAGCAATGATAAAAATATATTTTGTACCAAATACATGTTGAAGACTTAATAAGAATATTGACAATGATTATGGATATTGATCAGATATAATTTAAACTAATACTCTATTACTCTTACATCTTCTATTATACAATCATATAGTTCAATCAAGTGAGAAATATCCTTGAATAAACATGAAGTGTGATTACTTTGTAAGATGATGAACAATAAACCAAATAGAATTGTTTTCTTTAAAATCTATAATATATCTTTTTTTCTTTCATATATTTTGATCAATATATGATGCCACCCATATCTTCAAAGGGGAAAATAGTTTATAAATCAATCAGGAATGGTATGTGTTCTTCTCTTCCATTATGATATCTATGTCCATCCTTTATATATTGTAGAATATTTGGTATATTTCAATCCAATTCATGGATAAGGTAGAATGATCCTTTCTTATAATAGAATCACCCACCTTTATTCCTCTTTAGGAGGGTAATGTATTATTTAATCATAATCCTTGATCAGATTTAAACATCTCCTTTGCTTCATTTTAATATCATTCCATGTAAATATATAATTTAATTTCCAATTATTAGAATATTTATCACAATTTTATCCACAAAGATAATACCTCCAAATAATTATTAAAAAATTAATATTTTTAATTCTAGAGAAACTATTGGGTAATTTTAATGGTGCATATTTAATTTATATGATGTTTAAAAGACCTCATTTTAATTTTCATGATAAAACTACCAAAGCACTTTTTTGAATCATCAATATATATCCAAAACCCTTCTTCATAATAGTATAGTGTGGTTATAAGTGCAACTATCAAGTTCTTCTTAAGGTCCCTATATTTAAATTTAAATTATTTAAACAAGATGAAATTGATTACTTTTTTAGTTATCATATTTGGTGGATGTGATATTCATAAGAAAAATTTCAGAAATCATTTCTGGTATTTATCAAATCCTATAAAACTAGGAACCACTATAATGTTTTTTTCATTTCAATTATTCAATAACATCAATACTTAAGGGATCCAAAAATAACACCTCACTTGTGTTTAGATGGCCCTATAATGAAACTTTTTATAGATAAAATATAAACCATATGAATTTGGGGTAAAATTTATACATTATTAAATAAATTATAAAAAATACATAAATTCTAATTTAGTTTCATATAATATATGAGAATTTCATATATATATAGACAACAAAAAAGATTATTCAGGTAATATTTAATGAAACCATTCTTCATATTTGTTATGACTTAAAGGGATGTTTTATGTCTTAAAGAAATCAAAATGAATTTATACTATTGTTATATTTTACTAAATACAATATTTAGTATATCTATCCTTTTAACCCTTATCCAATTATATCTATATCAAAGATCTACCTATGAGATTTTTTGGTCACTATGTGGTTGAATGATCTACTTATAAATGTGAGGTATTATAATTTTAATATATTTTGATCTTATCAAACACATGATAATAAATATAAAGATTCATTGAACAATCCTTATTTTTAAAAAAGAGTATTATTGTGCCCCATGATGAATCACTTTAGTGTATAAGATCCTTGACAGGATTATATTAAAACCAGTTCATTAATTCTTATAATTCACTATTGGGATTTCTATAGACACTCCTTGAAATAGTCATAGAATATGATATGTGATCAAATGAAATCACAACCTTATGATGATGGATAATACTGGTGAAGTATTCAAAAGATAGATAAACACATTCATACAAAAATAGAATATATTCAACTTTGAATTTCTCATTAACCATTTAAACCAATTATTCACCAATATTAAGTATGACATCTTATATTAATGAATCAGTTCCACTGGAAGTTAATAATTATCCTTATATTAATATAAGATCGTGAAAATATTTAGGATGTGAAATGATATCTCCCATTCCCAAAAGTTGATATAATATTAATCAAAAGAGATATAATACATGCCTAATATCACATCACATTTCACTAAAATCATAATAACTACATTTACAGCAAGTATCTTTGTATAATAATTAGTCTGAAAAAAGATATATAATTGGTATAAAATCATCACAAATAATTCTATTTTCACTAAAAATTCAATATCCAATCATTTATATTATAAATCGTTAGTCAAAGTGATTTTTATGTATATGAGGAAACTCATAGAACAAGAATTAAATAAGATGTTTTCAATTCTAAAATAGAAAATAAAAATACCTATCCCATGCTATTTATATGATTATAGTGGAAATAATTTACTAAAAACAAAATATTAGTGAGAATTATAAATAATAATATCCAATAAGATCATGGTAAACAATCATATGAATATTAAATTCAATAATAATATGTTATAATCAATAAAACCTTCCTTTAACTGTTTTTTATTTCATGTTTTATCCTCAAATTAAACAATAGAAAATCCGAAAAATTAACTAGACCATACATTAATAAAAAATGAGATGATCCATATATAAAAAATATATATATGGAATCAATTTAAAAATTATACACCACACCTAACAAATAAAATAAACTTTTAGAACTGAAATGTTCATTATGATCATAGATTATAAATATATACATCGTATTATGCCACACAATATAATTTTCTTCATTAATATTATATCAAAAAATTTACTTATAGAACTATCATACAAAATATTCTCATAAATTACCATAGTAAATGGAATACATAAGAAAATGGTGTGACTATATGCTTGGTCAGGGTTGAAATATATGTGTTATAACTAGTAAAAACACATGTTATATTATAGAAGATTACAAAGGGTTGACTATAAAAAAATATATAGATATTAAAACACAATAATTGTACCTTGAAAATGTGTTATAAAATCATATCTAGCAATAACCATTGACACATATACATTAATAATAGTTGAAACATATATAATTACATAAAAATGTGAGACACACAAAATTATAGGTTGTCATAAATATCTGTTAAGGATAACTTTTATAAACATCATAACATATTGTACTAGGGTAAATACCCATGTAACATTACATAATTATCTAAAAGGGTATAGATAATTACCCTTTTCATTTGATGGATATATAATTTTGGATTCTAAAATCAAATAAATGTACCATTACATATATTTTCCACACAAACATTAAAAAAATTATAAATCTCGCAAAAATAGAAAAATTAACCCTTAAAATAATTTGAATTACACACAATTATCATGTTGAATAAGAATAAATCATCTATAGAAAAACATATTACATTATATTATGAATTATATTAACTTTGAAACAAGTGAAACATTAATTGACCTATTTAGAAATTAGTTGTTTTGAATGTTGGATACTATGTTTACTAAACACGTGGAAACCATGTTGGGAAGTTATGAAGGAAGAATGGAACTTGAATACATCATGTGAGTAGGTTTAAATAAGATAAAAATTAAATTTGATTCTAGAAGTTATCATGACTGACCTATTTATAAGATAGAAGTTTAGGATCCATTAATTGTAAACTCACAAATAAGGGGTTAAAAGGGTGATGATATTTTATTGAATATTCAGAAGTTTGTAGGTAGAATTTATGACGTTAATTTAGATGTATCTTATGAATTTGTGAGTCCTGGAATAATTTAAAATTATTCTTGAATATGAGTAATTTGGTGGATGAACATTTTTGAATATCCAGATATCATTGGTTATTATCTGATACTCTAAATTTTATAATGGTCCACATAACATAATAATTTAATTATTATATGACTTTATTTGTATTTCTATGATCTAGTGAGGATTGAAAATATACATGTACATGTAATGTTTATCTTGATCATTTTAAGACTCATTTTTTAGAAAAAGTCACGATTTTCCCTAAATATATAATATGTATTGAAAATAGTGACAATTAATATTTCTTGTGGTTCTCGATGATGTGTAATTTTTATTAATTTTTTGTAATATATTATTTTTGGAGTTTTTAGAAATTCAAAAAATAACATTTATACATAATATAATTATGTTCCATACATAAAATATAATAGAAAGTGGCCAAATTAGAAAATGAACGAGATTTAGAATTTTGTGTCAAATATTTAAATCAAATTTTTAATATTTTCTTTTTGGAATCCATAAAATATCGAAAATGAATGAATCTCACAATATGTGTATTATATTGAGTAAATATTTAGTATTCTTCAATTGATGGAATGAAACAAATAGAAAAAATTCCCTGTATACATAGGATTTTCAATTTGATGCATAATATTTTTGGTTGGACATAAAATGTGGAAAATAGAAGGAAATATCATCAATATGTAATATATATTATAGGGAGTTCAAAAAATTAGAAATGTTATGGAAAAACCATGTATGTATAAGAATGTTTATACAATATTCCTATGTTACATAAGGTTTTTGTAATGCCCCATGAATTTAGTATTAACATTATTTTAAATAAATATAATGTTTAAAAACATGTTTCACACACAATTCCAAACTAAAATGAAACGACTATACATTAAAATAAAAATATTTAATTTTACTGTTATAATATATCCATTAAACTAGTGAGTATAAATAAAAGTTACTACATTATGAAAATTATATAGAATAGAGAGGGGATTACATCGAGTATTACAAGTCTTCCTTATGAACCTCACCTATCAATGATTATAAAGGAGGTTTGACCCAAGGGTTTTACATAGACTAAACCCAATCCAATCATGAAAAACTATGGTATGATAAAAATCACATGTGAGATAAGTTCAAGCACGTGTAAATTTCCACAATATAGATGTTAACAAAATTAGCACTCATAGTTGCCATTAGAGCCTACCTTATGCTTGGATCAAATGCGATGAAATTGAGGGATTGTGTAAATGGAAATTAGGCTGATATAAAAATGTAATTAATTATTTATAAAATTATTTATTATATTTATTTTATACATTTCACTTACTTAATTTTAATGAAAAATAATGTTTATTTACTAATGCATGGATAAAATTAACAAGATCATATTATTGTTAAAATTGTCTTTTTTATCTAAAATTATATTTTTATGGTATTTATTTAAATAAAAAAATATTATATATATTATATATTTTTATGTGAATAATTTATGAAAAAAATATAATTATTTATTGATATGAAATAAGAGAAATAAAGAGTTAATATTTTTTTCAATAAGTTATTTTTCAATATAAGTTCATTTAATAAGATTTTAATTTTAAATTTTAATAGTAATGTTTTTATTTGAAAAAATTAAATTTATATTTTAAATTTAAATAAAATTATATTCTTTGGATTAATTTTTGAGATATTTTTTGAAATAATTTATTTGTAGACGAATAGTGAAAAATTCTATTTTTACTAAAACTGTAGCCATTATTAATATACCACAAAGTAAGAATATCATAAAACCTTCTAAAAAATATTCATGATAAAAAAATTAATTTGTGGAATGAAATTTGTAAATTAAAAATAATATTTTTAATTTATAAAACCAATGTTAAATATTTTAAAATTTTAAAAATATTATTATAATGAAAACTATTTTATGTTTTTATAGAATAATTTTGTTTTCTTATAGGAGAAATTATGTTTTTTATTTATTTTAAAGTCACATAATTATCCTTTTATTAATAATAAATTTATTACATTCATTAAAATGGAGAAAATTAAAAAAAATTTCAAAACATAACTTTTTTTTAAATTATTCTTTTTCCAAAAAATGGTTTTTACATATTACATGGTATAATATTAAAATTTATTTCTATTAAAAATTTAAATTTTAGTTGATAACATTTATTTAATTTTTGGAAATATTACTTTCAAATTATAAAATCTGTCCAATTTTATTTTTAGGAATTATAATTCAATTTCATAGGTACCATAATATTACCATGATAAAGAAAATGGTAATATAGAAAAATATTACAGTTAAGATGTTAAAAAATACTTATGAAATGGGTGAAAATGTCATTTTCCCAGATTATTTACCTTAAAATATCTCTTAGTCTATTATTGTTCTTGTTGTCCTCACATTCAATGTGATACATATTCTCTAATCATATTAAGATGTTATATTTACAAAATTGGCACAACTTTAACTTATAAAACTTACTCACTGACACCACATTTCCACCTCATTATAATTATTTAATATAAAAAACTATACTATAATCCCTCATCCACTCTATCCCTATCATATATTCCTTGGTCTTTACAAAATTCCTTTATATAGAGCATTAAGGCGTTACCCAATGGTGAACATCCAAAGGGAGAGGTAATGTCCTCAATCGAGATCTCATAATTCCATTCTTCTTTTACCACCTCAAAACTATTATATCCCTAAAAGTATGATAACATAAGTATCACAAATATTATTAAATTTTATTATACTAAGGGAATATCTATTTTCTACCATACTCCAAAATCATTAAAAAATGAAGATGTCCTCATGAGTACGTGCGAACCACCCCCACCATAAATCACACACCAGATTATTTATCAGGAACTTATAAGGATGGTTTTAAAATAAATTATATTCGATTTATATGATATTTATAATTTATTAATATTATGAAATTATAAATTATTCCCCACCTTCCTCATATTCGATGGATAATGAACACATCCCCCATGCGTACGTACTGACTACTACCTCTATGAAAGCAACATATTTATTTTTACATCTAATATTATATTGTTCATAAAGATATAATAAAATATGATTCATAACCTTATTAACTTATGAATAATATCATTACCATTTTTTAAAAATTATATCATTAAAAATATCATTTTATCAACAATAGATTCCCATCGATTATAGCGTGTTCTTGTTTGAGTTGGTTTAACCGGCTACATCAACAATGCTATAAATTTCAATCATGGATGAATAAGGAAACTTTAATATAGGTTTTATTAAATATTAATTATAAAATAATGTTTTTTACATTGTTCTAAAAATTTTATATTTATATTTAACTTGTTATTATGTTCCTCACTTTTGTTCTTTAAAAATTACTAAAATTATCTCATCACCGACTACATTGTCACGAATCATAACTAAACTATTTATGAAATAAAATTTGAAAATTATAAATAATTATACAAAAGTAATTAAATGACCCATAATTATAACATCATGATTAAATTTGAATCTATAAAAAATAATTGACACCACCATTACGAAATTAGTACTAAACAAATGATCGAAAATAATAACATTTGATGATGAAAATAAAATATAACAGGACAATATATTTGTAATAAATTTTTATAAATGATGATTGTATAAGTTTTCAAGTAGTAATATGTTTCTAAAATTGGTTATTAATAATATTTTTAGAAATGTGGTTGGACAATGTTCGACTAAGAAGAAATAAAGGTAAGTGTTTTTTTGCATCTCAATTGTGATTCGTTTAGATATGATGAATACTCACTACTTGTTTCATTTATATAGTTCATATAATGTAAATTTATTTATATTATAATAATTTTCATGAAATATATATGATTTAATATTATAACGCATGATCCACCTTCAATGAGTTTTTAATTTTAAAGATAACAATGATTTAAGGGAATTTTCATCAGAAATTCCTTTTATTTGAGACATCTTTTGTTCATGCACCCAATTTAATTTAAACAGAGAATATAAGTAATATTGTATATAAAATATAAAAAATTATATTCTTTTAAATTTATATTTAGTTTAATATATATCCCTCTCAATTAATGGGGTTTTTAAAATATGTTTCTTAAGATGTTAAGGATATTGATATATGAAAATTCATTCTTTGGGTTATAATATTTCTTATTGAACTTATTTATTCAATTAATGGGGTATTCCATCAAAAAAGTTTACAATATTTTATTTTCCCTTCCTATTAGTTAATAAATTAACTTTTAATTCAAATATACATCCACGATGAATTTCTTTCTAATAAAAGTATAATGATATTAAGAATAATTTACATCTTTCCCAATTTCACATTTTTTTTCTTTATCCAAGATTTATATTCCCTAAAATGTTATAAATTATATTTATAATCCCAATTACATTATACCACTTGTGATATTTAAAATTAACATTTACACTTTTGAAAAAGATGTTTTATTACCCTTTTTTGGGTGTCAGATTTTAACAATGTATTTAAATTTATTAAAAATGTTTTTCATTATTTTTCTATTTTTCATCCACTATACATTTAATTTGATAAAACATTATTTATTTTTTAAGGCACTATTATTTAGATTCATTTTCAATTTGTTTTTATAAATGTTTGTGTTGTAACCTCCAGAATAATTACTTTTTTAAAGTGACTCGTAACTTTCTATTTTTATGAAATTGTTAAAGATGTTTTATAAAATAATTTTTACCCTTTATATTAAATTTTCATATTTATGTTAAAGTGTTTTTACCTCCAATGGTGTTATATTTCATTTATTACCTTCTAAATCCTCTCATACTATTATCTTTTGTGGGATTAAACTCATGATATCAAACATTAATTTTATAAATCCCTTCCAATGTAAAATCATTTGAAGTGTTCTTCTCAAGAAGGTATTGTCATGTATTCCAACATACTTCAATGATTTTATGTTACTCTTAGGATATTCCTTAATAATAAAATCCATGTTCTTTATCTATATGTATTATGGTTATATAATTTCATTTATTGTTTGGAGATATATTTAAAATTCATATACTTTTCATTTCAAAACTAATGGTTATTTATTACTACGGGATGTTAGTTATATATTATATATTTAGTTCATTCCTTTATATGAATAATTATATGGAATTAATTAGGGATGGATGGGGATCACAATATCCCCTCAATGTATCAGTAGGTCTCATGAGTAAATCTTGTTTGGGAACCCAATATTTGGCTGAAATATTTGATTATGTGATAACTAATGGAACCTTAACTTTTTGAGATCTCAATGTTATGACATTTTCATCTTGGTCACCTCTGTGAGAAGAAGAATTTTTTAGAAGTGGAGTGTATGATTAATCTAGATCATATAGACTTAAAATGTTGAGAGATTTATATATGTATGAAACAATATAATGTTTCCTTAAATATTTGTTGAAGGTCCTCGAAAAAATGGAAGCTAGAACATGTTAATACAAATATATGGGGACTTCTAACTATAAAATCTCACATTAGTTCATGATAAATTTTTATATCCATTGATTAATTATTTTGGAAAGTAGGAGTTTTCTTTTTAGAATAAAAATATTCATTATTTTATGATTGTATTTAATTAAAGGTAATGGTGTAGAATGAGACTAGAAGTAAGCTAAAATGATTAAGGTCTGACTATAGTGGTGAGTATAGTGTAAAAAGTTTACAAAACATTTAAAATTTTATATGAATAAGAATTTTGAATAATGTAGCTGGAATAAAAAATTAAAATGTTGTAGATGAAATAATGAACTATACATTTATGGTAACAATGAAAACAATGATTTTACATATATGAGTGTCTAAAAATATTTGGGTCGAAGTGATAAAATGTAAATCATAATTAGTTATTAGAAGTACATCAACACCAATAGGGTAGAAAAATTATAGAAGTGATATGGTCTAGTAAGGTAGAGGAAACATACCACCTCCAGGTTTTTAAGTGTCTTGCATATGTCCATATTTAGTATAAGGATCAAGATAGACTTGAGGAAACATCAAATCTATTCTACATTATTGGATAGAGATATAAAAAATTGGATTTAGACTTTGGATTGATGAAAAATGATATGTCATAGAATCTATAATGTTCTCTCTAATAAGTGGGCCTTTTACAAAGGCTAGAAATATGTAATGAAATATGTTTCATGTAGTGATTCAAGTAAAAACATTCAATTAGAACTGAATGTGATATCGGGAAGAGAACAAGTTCTTGAGAATTTATATGGAAATAAAAAATTATTATAGATTGGAAAATGAAATATGTACCATAAAGCTATAGAGCGGTCGAGGCTTGCATCAGATATTTGGATGATATTGCTTCAGAAGTTAAGACCCCATAAATTTTTCTTCTATATAGAGTTGTGTCATAGGAAACATTGAGGTGATAATCAGTAATTAAAAAACTATTTTAAAGGTATGGAACTGAATTGGGATAGTTACTTTTAATGGTTGAGGAGAAGCTTAGATCCAATGATTTCAGAAAGTGGATGTTATCCCTGATTTATGAGCTAGATTTACTGCATAAAAATAAAACATGGGAGGAAATGAATCTACCACATAGAATGAAGGAACATGAGAATATGTGAGTCTTATGGTTAAGAGAAGAAATTTGATAGAAATAATTTAAAGATGGTAGTATGGTAGTGAAGTGGGTTTAGATCCAATACCCAATCATAATATGAGGCTAAAATAAACCAATTACCTTATTCTAACAAATCATTTAGAAAAAAAAACATGCATTTAATTATAATTTAATCTTCAAAAACATGGAAACTACCCTTAAAAACATCTTTCAAACTATATTTTGATTTAAAAACTTAATGAAACTCAAAATAAAAAAATACGAACACCCAAATAAGAAAAATATATTAAATCTAAAGATTAATCATTGGGAATCCACATCAATTCATGTGGAATCAACCCATGTGGAGAGAGAATGTGTTGTCTTGATTGGTGGAAATCCAAATAGGGAATAATAAAATTATAGTAACCCTCAATACAAAATAAACCATAAAAACTATTTATATTTTTTTACCTAGTTTTTGATGTAACCAATTATAGTGAGAGGGAACGAGGAATCAAAAAATGTAGGAAGGAGGAGAGAAGATGAGTCCATACATTGTGTATTTGAACTTCAATCACAAAAAAACAAGTTATGATAGAGGATGGTATGATGAAGCTAAACAATTGGGGGTTGTGATGTCGGGTAAAAATGATAATAATATAGGGGTGGTAGAAAGAGGTTTAGATAGGTTTTTATTAATTTTTTTTGAAATGAGGTAATAATTATGGACAATCCATCCTTAAAATAATGTTGGAAGGATCCTTTTGTAGTGGGCCATATTATCCATCAATAATAACCTTTCTATCATGAATAATTCTGATATATATGAAGTCCTCCACTATACCCCATAAAACAAATTATTTGTAATAAGTAATACAATACATTTTAAAAAAGTGAATGTTTTTGGTTATTTGTGATGGATGGTAATCCATCATAAATAACCCATCAGTAATGATAAGTTTTTTAGTAGCGAAACCTCATTTCAAACATAACCTTCTATATATAACAATGATGTCCCAATTGAAATTCAAAATTGTGATAAAAACTCGACAAATTTATGGGAACTCCAATGGGAGATGATTATATTCTACACTGGATTTCTGGTGACTCTGAGATATCACAAACCTATTTTATATCAACCATACCTTTTCTGTTATCTCTTGAATATGACTCCTCCCAAAAAAAGACCATTCTCTTAATTCCTCCCAACAAAAAGGAGATCCACATAACTATTATTATTTAAAATTCTACCAAAGTCATATGATTTTCCCAAAAACAACAAAAATCAATAATGAATGCTACAATCATATCCTTATGAATATAAATGGATCAGTCAGTCTTCCCATCCATCCGAGGGTGATATGTCATGATAAATTTCAATTGGGTACACATTTATTCATTTAAAAATTTCTAATAAAAAATATTTAAAATATGTTTGTTCATTGGAAACCATTATAGAAGGTACTCTATTGAGATTAATGATCTACTTGATATATTGGTTGATGTGTTCTTCTACCTTGGTGATCTATTAATAATAGGGAAATGGGATTAATTCATGAGTCGATTAATGATCACCAAAATCAAATTCTAATTACTAGGAGTATGTGGTTTTCTAATAATAAATTAAAGGGATATATCACCCCAATTACTTGTCTTAATATGTAACGGATGCCACAAACTAACATGTCTCTAATGATTCACCTTAATCTTAGGCCATGTAAAGGATTGAAGAAGAAAAAATGTAATTGACAACCTTATCCCTAACCAGCTATAATATAATCTCAAATCTTGATTCATATTGGTAGTCCTAGTATTTATAGACCCACTATTATAATGTATAATATCCATCATATTCTAATTAATTGATATCATAATAATTATTCTACCTCAAAAAGAAATGTACCATCAAGAGACCCAGACCAGTCACATGAGGTCTCCCCACCGTGAGGTATTTCACCGCAACACTGAAAAATAGTGTTCACTGCTTTCTCAAACCACATCTTATCATAAAACTACAAATAATATTTTAATAATATTAAGAATATTTTCTCATCCACCACTTATAAAAACAATACCATCATAGGTAAATGAATCATCAAAGACCACTCTACTTCTGAATCCTTTAAGGATTGAGTCACTAACCCCTACTCAATGCATTGGTGATAATAAAACCATTTCTTTGTGCATATGAAATATCAAAATAAAAAGTTTTAAGATACTCAACCCAACATTTATTTTTTATGTTTGGGTCTCTCTTAATGAAAATATATTTTAGTCTCTAATTATCTAAATAAATAGTAAATTTCTCACCAAAGAGGCAATGGCATCATGTTATATGAGCACACACCCCATTAGCTAGATTCAGATCAAAGGTAGGATAATTATTCTCAAGAGTATATAGTTAGTGAGAAACATAATCCTCCATCTATTTTACCTAAATTAGAATGCATACTAATACCATAACTAAGACATCATATAAAACATCATTACCCAATATAGATACGGGAATAATCATTACTATAGATAATGTTTTCCTAACCTTCACTTCCATAATTGAACATTGAAACTTTTCATTGTATTCAAACATAATACACTTATGGGTCATCTCTATCATAGGAGATGCAAGATTGGTGAATTCCCAAACAAACCATTGTAATAACCTCCCAAGATTATAAAGCACTAACTCTCAAATAAATTTCTCTCTACATCACAAGATATAAATATTTGGTTATTTTTATGATTCACTGAAATAACCATCGCAAATATAACATATTACAAAAAAGTAATTTCTTGGATAAAAAACTCACATTTAGAAATTCCTCCAAATAGAATATGTTATTTCAGTGTTTTGAGAACATTTTCTAGTTTATCCTAGTGTTCTTATTATATCATAGAGTACATGAAAATATAATCCACAAAAACAAATATGAAAAAAAATTAAGAACTGATAAAAGATATGATTTATCAATTCAACAATGCCAATGGAGAAATAGTATATTAAAATATTATAATGAAAAACACATGATGACCATGTGTACTCTTGAATATATTAATAAGAATATATTCCTATAAAAATCTTATCTGATGGTACCCTGATCAAATATTAATATTTGAAATCCATTAGGTTCTCATGAGGTGACCAAAACATCATCAATCCTAGGAAAAGTATACTTTGTTTTAATAGTCACTTGATTATGGTTACAAACTCTTAAGCCTTCACTATAGGAAAAATTTTGGGATAGAACTACTAATTGAAAGTCTTATTGAAAGTGGTCTAAGTGAGGTTCTAATGTAAGTTAGCCATCATGATATAATCTCTCCATTTCCTTCTAGGTCATTGATGAATATAAGTAGAGAAACCTACATTAGATGCTTTTAGGGAGATCCCAAATTAAAAAATACTATCTATTTACGCAATCCATTCCTTGAGTTCCTAGGTCCCTTTATCACCATATAATGTTGGTGGATTCTTATTAGTATGATCCAAAGTATTATCCATAATCCATTCCTAATTTCCACCAACCATTAAATCAGGGGATTAGATAGTTTGAATCACCACTTACACAAATGTATAGTTTACTAGAAAGTTTTATTATGTTACATACCACACAATTCTTTCCCTCTAGTTTGAAGAAATAATTTTAAGAGGAATTACTAATTTAACATAAGATATAACACTTGATTATCAGAGTAACACATCTCTTAATATAATGGCGAACTTCAAGAATCCATATTATACCCCTTAAAAATAATTAAAGGAAATAATTGATTCAAAAATAGAGATATGGATAACATAGAAACCAATATAATACAATATAATGTTTATCTAAAGAAAATCATGAAAAAATGTCAATGAATGATGAATAAATACCTGATCATGAATGGAAACTCAATGTATGAATAAAATGTGAGCTAGACAAGAACCCTTACTCACTTTCTACCAATGTCTTGATGGTCCTAACTCTATTCTACCAACAAACCCCAGAAAAAACCTTGGTATATGATTCCATCTTGTAATGAACCAACCAGGTCAACCTAACACATCACCCAATATGTCTTGGAACAAGGACCAAAGCATAGTACCGATCTCCATGGGAAAATGAAAAGAACCTCTATATCAATATATACAATAATGTGAATTATTTCACCATAAAAGATATAACTACATGTCTCACGTATAAGAATGAAATGATAAATTATCAAAATAAAAAGTGGGAGAAACATATAAATCCAAAATAAACACAAATCGAGGAAAAAAAGGATAAAACTGAAAGAAGAAAAAACCAAGACCAAAACCGAATCTACATGTGACCATATGCCACCACTAACCCAATCCACCATGAGGGTGAAATCAACCAAGAGAAGTCGGTAAGCTACCTAATGCCCTTCCCTTTAACTATATCCTTCATAACCAAATCTACATATTCTAAAAGGCATATGAAGGGTGTGGGATAAAATACCAGTAGGAAACCACCATGAATCTATACAATGTATGTCACCATGAAAAAATTACTTATAATTATAATAAAAAATAATTTTCATAAATATATTATATCTGAACACATTTTACATAAAAATCATTTAGTTTTCTTTTTAATTAATATCATATTCTAACCTCCATGAATATTAAAATAAACATGAATGACAACAAAGATATAAGTAGTCAAAAAAATAAATATCTTAAAAGATAAATATTTGATCAATCAGGGAATGAAAAATACCACTAAGTATAACAACAAGAATGAATTTGTATCTTGAATATGGGTATATTTAACTGAGGAATGTATGGAACAATCAGAAAATATGGTGGGGAAAACAATTTTTATTTCATTCACAATCTATCAATATCACAAACATAACCCCTAGTGGTTCAACACTCAATAAGGATTTTATATGTTTATAATCAAATAAACCCAAATTTCCTAATCTACTCTATTTTTTGATAAAATTCTTCTAAAATTGGTTTAATTTTATTAAAAGATTTACAAATGAAAATATTTACCACTCCCAATCTCGAAAACCCATTTTATATTCAATACCTTCTTTGATAAATTTCACCGAACACAAGAAGTGCATGGAATTTTTTTTAAAATTAAAACTCATTTTAAAACCATTCTCTATGCAATATATGATTATATTTCATAAACCATTCATTTTTAATGTCAAAGAAATTATTTTTAATAAGTAAAACCAAATTAATACACAATAAAGATAAGTCTATAATGATAAAGAACTATTACATATAGATACCTACCTCACTAATGTGGTAAACCTAGTCTTCTTTGAAAATGGTGACATGAAAAAAAGGGAATGGGTTCTCAAAAGACTATATAAATATGAAACATCATTAATTAATCCATAAAACCCTCTATATCCAACAACCATATCTGATTAGGGTTGTAATGAAATAAGTGGAAGAGATACCATTGAGGGATCTAGATGGAGGAGAATAGATCATTGTAAATCAGAAGATACTTCAAATAGATCCACTAAGAAAAAAGTATAACCACCAAATAATGAAGGGGAGAAAACTTTAGAGAGATAAGGAGTGGCTAAGTTGAGATAATTAGGGATTAAAAGATGAAAATATTTTAAAAAAATGTATTTTTGTAATTTTTTATTTTTGAGAAGCACTCATGGGTTGTATAGTTAGACCAGACAGTTCGAAAAACTGTACTCTAATAATACAATATCAATTATCCATTGAATATGAAATTACATAGTTACCTAGTATTAACTACATTGTTAGAAAAACCATATGTAATAAGTGAGATATCCTATGTACATGAAACCTTTTATCCAAATAAATTTTTTGGGGACTCACATGGTTAGACACACTATGATGAAACCGTGGGAAAATCTACTGAAACCAAAATTGACAAATCATACGATCCCTGAATGATTATTATTGACCATGCATAGATAGTGTTCCTGGCCTATTTTGTCCAAATATATAAATTCTAAAATCTCAAAAATTAAATAAAATTATAACCCTAAAAGAGATAAACTAAGTCAAAAATAAAATATACATGTGGACCAAAGGGTATCAAATTTTGACTTGTAGTTGATGATGGTTATAAATTGAACTCAATATACGATTCAGAACAAATATTATATCACGTGGATACTAAAAATAATGAACAAATAGTGGTAATTATCATGAATATCAATTTATGATTATCCTTGATGGACCTTACATCTAGGTTGTGTATTCAAGATGACTAGTGATAGAGTTTCAATAATAAATTCTGGGGAAATTAGGGTCAAACCCTATTGATGATGACTATAATTAGAATGATCCATATTTGAAAACAAATTGGTATTCAATTAAACATAGTTATCATCATATATAACATCAATAATTTATAATAGGTCAGTATTTTCTCCCTATGGAGAGAGACTCGAAAAGGTATTCGATGTTCTAATGGGGCCACCTACCCATGTTGGACTATCATCAAGGTGAATACTCTCATTGATTCACCTAAACTATAAATACATGACTATTCTATAATATTTCTTTAATTTAATTTTATAATAAATCTATCCCAATGGAATTTAACACTCAGAGTTCAATGAAATGATATAGAGAAAAGAAAAATCTATTATTTAAAAATAAGGTAGTCATCGAAATAGTAGCACTCATTTGGGGTACCACCAATTTATGATTCATGGAAATAATTTTTAACCCAAGATTTATATTATATTAAATATGGATAACGACTCAATGTTCAAAATATTACAATGATACTATTGGTATTTTAATGAATATTTAGAAACAAAAAAACATATCAGTGAAGTATCAGAATTGAGAATTTAAAGTTGATCTATCGATCTCACGAGTAAGTGATGTCATATCTGGTTCGCCAATTTTGTTCTGAAATATATATTTTTAAGGAATATTATAATTAGTTTATAGGAGTGACACATGTATTAAATTCGAGTGGATGTGAGGTCATATCATCCCACTAAGTAGATTATTGTTCAGATAAGATTTTATTATAGATTTAAGAGTTATCACAAAATCATTCTTAGTAAAAATATAATTTACCCTTTCATGATAGTAATTAATTTAATTAATATATTTATAAAAATATTATAACATGAATTTTTTTATATCACATGAGATCTCAATTTTCATTACATTATAGTTTAACAATATATATGATATACTCTTGAATTTAGCATCATCAAAAGAGATAGATTGAATTATGGTAGAGGGATTAGGACCATAATAGAATATTTCTATGTATCCATATTAATAGAATGAAAACCCACACAGATTAGTGTCATATATTGGGGATGTTCAAATATTATAGGATTATGTGACAAGGAAAAAAGTAGTACCTTTTGTGGCCATGCATCATGGGCCATTGTGTCTTTAGCATTGAGGTCATATGAACTGGACAAATTCTAAGAATTTTAATGAAATAAAAAGTAGACTAATAAGTGAATGGTACCTTGAAATAGTATTTTAGGTCTTATGTGTGAGAATACCTTTCTTGTTTAATCTAGTAAATAATCCATGTGATGGGATAAGGAAATAACAATGGAATGGAAACCCATTTTTATCTCTTCCTTATTATTTGGATATATATGTAAAGTCCCATAAATTTCAAAGAAATTAATTTTTCAAATACATTGGGATTTTTTGAGTCTGTGGCTTTTGATGGAACTTGATTCCGAGGCTTGGTGTGCCCGAAATCAATTTATGATGTTTAGCTCGGGTATGTTTAGTGAATGAACGAGCAGGTTTTTCTAACTTTTGAACTGTTCCTCAGAATTAAAATCTAAGGGCACCGATGAACTCGTAGAGCCGGTAATTTTGTAAGGGGACACTTACCATAGTTTCATTAGCAAAGGAGGAGAATATGTTTTTGTGGGTTTATTTAAGAAGTAGATAAAAATTATCAAAACAATTTTTATTTCATGAGGTGGTTTTTCCCTCTCATGGGTAGTTATTGGTGGGGCCCACAACCATATCACTACCCAAGTATGGATGTTAGAGAGGTGGGGACCACACGACCCCCACCATTTAATTTCCACCAAACTCTTTAACAACCCCTAATTTAATGGGAAAACCCCCACATTTAATTGCCAACGCATCAAATTAATGGGGGAACTTCCCTCTCCCTTCCTTAATTAATTGTCAACACGTTTTATGAAAGGTGGTGATTAATTCTGGGAGTTTCTTTGCATGTGAAATTAAATAATAGGAGGACCTATTATTTAATTTGGGGAAGAACATTTGTTGTGTGGGAGAGATCGGGAGAGCTTGGATATTTTGGAGGAATTTCGGTCTCCGATGAAGAACGAAGAAGAACGTCGGCCTCCAATGAAGAACAACGAAGAACGCTGGTTCCTCGAAGATCGACGATGCACCACAGTTATCTTCTATGTGAAAAGAGAGGAGATTCCACTTCCTCCTCGGCATGCTCCGGCGATTCCTACGATCCTATTCCCTATGACACCGACATCCGACCTCAACTGTTGAGGTATGGGTTTTTGAATAAATTCCATTATGCGATTTTATACCCTCAGCATGGCGTGCAAATTGTGTGGTGATCTTTAGAACCACTAACACGGTGGGTGTGGACTAAAGAAGAAGTCTAAACTCACCGCCACTTTGTTCATGATGTGTGGAATATTTTGCGATGACGAAGTCGGACCGAATTGGCAATTGGAGGTCGTCATAGTGATGTACGGGTCCCGAGGCGACCATAGGTGCAGAGGGGAGCAAAATCGGACCACTGGAATGACTCTGCTGGCTGGTGGAAATTTCCTGCGACACCTAGGCGCGCCGCCGGCAGGTGCCCGCCGTGGCTGATTCCACGGTGGCGAGGAGTGGATCCTGCGGCCATGTAGGATCCAAGGGAAAGGCGGCGCCATGCGCCGCATCTGTAGAGCACAATGGGGGGGGGGGGGCGTCCCCCCTGCCTGGCTCGCTGGCCGAGCCAGCACACCCCCCGGCCGGGCCGGGGAGGGTCACGCGGACCAGGACATGCTCAGCCAGGCCGAGCTGCGCCCCACTAGGCCAGACCCGGACCTGGGTCGGGTGGACCCAGTTCGGGCCGACCCCGTGGGGGTTGGGCCGGGTCGGGCTCGGCTCAGACCCCCCCCCCCCACCTCGGACCATTTTTGGTCATTTTCTCATAACTTGAGCTACAGACCTCTGATCGACACACTGTCTGTTGCATAAGAATCCTTCGATCGGGAAGGCCGTTTTAGTATATTACACTCAAGGTTTCGGCCATGTTTGTGTATGGAAGGGTTTGTTTGAACATGAAACCAACATGGCCCTTCGAGCGGAAACGCTTATAACTTATGGACCAGATATCCGATTGAAATTCTCTCAATTGCGTTGGGATCATTTTGTTGAGATGGACCTTTTTGCTTACTACGATTGGGTTTTTCACAGATCTGGTGTATGCTCGGATTGGATTTATCTTAAAAACCCAACCGGGCCCCTAGGATTGAAAATCCAATAACTCTTAGACCGGGCGTCCGATTGACGCACCGTCTGTCACGTTGGGTTTCTTTTGACGAGACAGAACATCGAGATACATAAAATCTAGAATTCATGATAGTTGAGGTATCGAACCCTTGGCTCGAGGAGGAAACCCTCCCAGAATCGATCGTGTTGTGTGCAGGAACCCTAGAGTTGGTTGCGACTGCATCGACTACTGTATTGGAATCCTCTGTGGGTTTGACAGCGACAACTACCATGCTGGGATCCTCCGTGGGATGGAAAAATATGACTACTGTTCTTGTATCCTGTGTTGTTCCAGTAGTATTGACCTCTATACTAGTATCCTGTGTGGGTCCGACAGAGTAGCTAGTCTTGAATCCTGTGTGGGTCTGACAGCATAGCTGGACATCTATCCTGTGTGGGCCCGATAGTTTAGAAGAATCAGTGGCTACATATGATCACCTCTATCATCATACAAAAGATGTACACCTATGTGATCTGATTCATGTATTCAATCATTATCATCGATGTGATTGACTATCTTTCCTATGTGGATTGGGTTGTGTTTTTCCAGTGTTGACTGAGTTGTGCTATCCATTGTGGACTGGGTTGTGTTTTCCTTTGTGGACTAGATGGATCTTAGGCTCGAGAGTTGGAGACAAACTGTAACTAATGACTTAGGTATATGTATGGTCATATACCTAAGTAGTGTTTTTGATACTTCGTGATTTCATCTTTCCTTTGTGGATTATCCTTCGTGGATTCTGAGAGACCTTCAGGGGTCTCGGGGTCCCTAATGAGTATCGTATACTCACCCCTACATGAGCTATGATCACACTACGTTGTGTTGGATGTAGACGATAGACAGGACTGATCGAGGTGGAGGCTTGTGGAGCTGGATGGTACTCGGAGGTGGACCACTTGGCGGGGAATACACAGAGTGGACGTCCAGACCCAAGGAGCCGAGGAGACTATCTGTACCGACACTTGAGGTGGGATTTCTGGAGGACGACTCGGTGTTGCTGTTATACTTACTACTGTTGTACATTCCTTTTAGTTGTACTGTACTTTCAGTTGGGTTTGTATACTGGGCCATTTACTTTCAGCACTTACTTTGTACCCAGTTTTACTTAGTGTTTACTTCACTTGCATACTCTGTTGTGTTTTTTTACTTTATAAAGACAATTCCATCCCTTTTTAAAGTATTTATGCCTTTGGTGCTGGTCTCCAGCCCCTGGCCTATGGAAGGCGGGCTTGGGGTAGTCACGGCACGGGCCCCGAGAACGGGTCGTGAAAAATTGGTATCATAGGAGTCAGTTCTACTGCAAAATTCAGAACTCAGATCTTTCCTTTATGTGAAGCAATAATGTTAAAATAATTTAGTGTGGTTTTTATTCCAGGGATTCCAGTGTTGGTGTGGCGGCAGATGTATCTGTACACCAGGACCCAGACCACTGATTTCCGACACAGTGCACGAAAACACTAATTGTGCGTGTGTTTCCTTTCAAAAGTTTTCTTTTTGATTACTTTGTGTCAGCTCACCAGGTATACCGTTTGACCGTGGCACACCTGTCTCTTTTCATGATGGCCCCATGAAGGCTGCCATCTAGGGTACCTAGTTATGTGTGGGATGGAAGCCCACCGAGCGACGAGGCCTCGGTACAGGGTCCCATTACAGCAGAGGCACCAGCGGTACCACAACCTGCTGATCCACTGATGCTACCAGCCCCAGCGGAGGAGAGTGCACGCCGCCTGAGCACATTGCACAAGGTTCAGAGGTAGAGGCCGCACAGGATGCATGGAGAGACGGAACCACAGACAGACGAGGATTGTCTGGAGTCTGTCTTCAGAGTCTTCAGATTGGTAGGGACACCAACAGACCTCATGGTGATCCTTGTCGCGAGTCTCTTGCACGTACCAGTATGTAGATGGTAGAGCCTGATGCTCCATGTGCAAAAAAAGGCATCTCTAATTTGGAAGGACTTCGAGAGCCTCTTCCGCTCGTAGTTCGTTCCAGCGACCCTCCGTACGGTGCACATCTGGGAATTACTACAGCTACTGTAGGGAAGCATGTCAGTAGCCATTTACTCGGAGAGATTTAGAGACCTTTCACGCTACTCAACGGACATGGTACGAGACCCATTCTTCTGGGCCTGGACCTTTGAGCATAGGATGAGGCATGAGACCATATCTTTGATGATTCCCCTCAGCATCCCAACGCTGGCGGGGGTGCTGGAGGGAGCCCTGTTAAGGGATAGCTTTCTCACCGAGCAGCCATCAGTAGCGAGACCCACCGCAAGATGGCACAGAGTGGAGTCTAATGCAGCCGGCAATCAATATATAACGTAGGGGTCCAAGAGAACTAGGCTGATAGGTGGGTGACCTCAGGATATAGGTTCAGATATGCGGGGAACATGACGCAGGCCAGCCTTACGAGGAGCAGGAAGTTCTATGCATGCAGCGGGCATGGCCACAGGGCTCATGACTACCCGACCCTCCACACAGACAAGAAGAAGACAGTGGAGGGACCTCCCAGGAAGAGGCATAGGTTCGAACATGGCGGTCTACAGGGAGCAGGTGGATGAGTCATGGGAGCTGGCCAAACGGCGGGTGGTGGACGACACTTTGAGGCTCTACCTCCACCACCCCTAGGAGGTCCACCCCGACCATAGAGAGCTGGAGGGTAGAGGTAGGATCAGCTCCAGGCAGTATAGTTTTATGACGACGGTGCACCTGAGATTATTTGAGGTACTATATATGTCTACTTCACCCTTGTTTCAGTTCTTATAGACACAGGTGTGAGTCATTCTTTTATTGTCTCTGCGCTTGTTCGGAGCTCAGAGATTCCGACGGAGCCGTTGGCTCGATCCGTGCGGCTAGAGACTCCTATGATAGCAGACTCGACAATTACACACTGGTTCCGGTAGTGTGAGCATACTCTAGTAGACGAGAGATTCGGCTGAGATCATCTTGAAGCGGGGTCGAGGCCTTACGACGTCATCTTGGGTATGGACTGGTTATCTACAGTCCATGCTCATAACCACTATATTAGGTGAAAAGTGCAGTGTGTTCACACGGATGGGACAAGGTCCACCTTCACCGATGAGAAGGGAACCTTCGCAGCCTAGGATGGACTCACGCAGAGGAGAGGGCATCCGATCACACATCAGTTGGCTAGTCTCATCCTCGGAGCAGTTAACGTGCGGAGTCCGAGTTCTCCTATAATGGTGGATTAGTATGAAGATGTTTTTCCTGATGATGTTCTATGACTACCTCATCATAGAGAGGTCGATTTATATATAGACCTATACCCCATGACATCACCGTTATCTACTCCAGCGTATCGGATGGCTCCCGCTAAGCTTCGTGAGCTACGTGTACAGCTGGAGGACTTATAGGGGAAAAGATTCATCTGACCCTGGGCTACTCCGATTTTGTTCTCCAAGAAGGTAGATGGGAGCATTCGACTATGTGTATACTACCATTGCCTGAACCAGGTGACCATTAGGAACAGGTATCTGCTTTCGAGGATTGACGACCTCTTCAATCAGCTCAAGGGAGCACGTTGGTTCTTGAAGATAGACCTCGGGTCAGGCTATCATCAGCTCTGAGTTCGGGACGTGTATGTGCAGAAGATGACCTTTAGGTGTTGGTATGACCACTATGATTTCTTGGTCATGGCCTTCAGTGTGACCAATGCTCCCGCAGTGTTCACGAGTCTCATGAACAGGATCCTCCAGCCCTACCTCGATCGTTTTGTCGTAGTCTTCATTGATGACATACTGATTTACTCGACACCGAGTAGGAGCACGCCTACCACTTACGGGTTATACTTGATACACTCTGAGAGCACCATATTTATGGAAATCTCTCTAAGTGAATCTTCTGGATTTGAGAGGTCCACTTATTGGGGCATGTCATCTCAAAAGAGGGAGTTTCAGTGGATCCCGTGAAGGTCGAGGCTGTACTTGCTTGGGAGACACCCAGGTGCGTGACAGAGGTGCGGAGTTTCCTAGGTCTGGCTGGGTACTATCGGATATTTGTGCCAGACTTCTCTATAGTTGCAGAACCACTTACAGCTTTGACAATGAAGGGGAAACCCTTCTTGTGTTCAAAAAAATGTCAGCAGAGCTTCCAGGAGCTGAGGCAGATATTGACTAGTGCGCCCATCTTGAGGCTACCAGAGGAAGGCATAGGATACATAGTTTATTGCGACGCATCAAAGACTAGAATTGGGTGTGTCCTGATGTAGGAGCGAGCAGTGATCGCTAACGGTTCACGAATGTTGAGGCATCACGAGCATAACTACGCTACCCATGACCTGGAGTTAGCAGCAGTGGTCTTCGCCCTGAAGATGTGGCGGCACTATCTCATGGGCGAGCGCTTTACAGTCTACTCTGACCACCAGAGCCTCAAGTACATTTTCTCACATAAGGACCTAAACCTAAGATAGTGGTGATGGCTCACGTTCCTCCAGGATTATGACTTTGAGATTGTCTTTATTACTAGGAAGTGGAACATTGTGGCTGATGCTCTCAGCAGGAGATTGGGCATTCAGCTACTTGGAGAGGCGGTGGAGCAGTTAGCCGCTTTGCAGATATCCTTCATGGATAGAGATGGGGAAGCCAATCTACAGTCCCTTATAATCACTCCTCCAATTATTCAGTGGGTAAGAGAGGCACAATGTGGGGACGTTGTCTATGAGGCACAACGTGCACAGATATCCTCAGGTCTAGCACCTGATGGATTTTCTAAAGGCAGGGAACAAATTATCCTCTTTAGGGGACATACCATGGTACCAGTTGCACTATAATAGGAGGTTCTGAGGTAGTTCCACACTTCCCCTCTTGCAGTACATCCTAGGGTAGCGAAGATGTACCAGGACCTCAGATGAAAGTACAGGTGGCTGGGTATGAAGAAGGTTGTGGCAGAGTTCGTCTCTCGATTCCTCACTTGTCAACAAGTGAAGGCAGAGCACCAGGTACCTGTGGGCTTGGTACAACCCTTAGAGTTCCTAGAGAGGAAATGGGATGGGATATCCATGGATTTCGTGATGGGGCTTCCATGTACTTCCAGTGGACATGACACCATCTGGGTAATCGTAAACCGACTCACCAAGTCGGCCCACTTCCTACCGATCAGAGAGCAGGGCTCAGTAGAGATCTTGGGATGCCTCTACGTTCAGAAGATTGTACGCCTTCATGGTGTTCCATCATCTTTTTTCTCCTATCGAGACACTTTCATTACTTCCTGCCTTTGGAAAGGGTTATAGTATGCCTTTGGGATGCAGCTACGCCTGAGCACTACCTTTCACCCGCAGAGGGATGGCCAGACAGAGAGGACCATTCATACACATGAGGAAATGAACCGTGCATGTGTCCTTGACTTTGGTTGCAGTTGGGAGGATCATCTACCCTTGGTGAAGTTTTCGTAAAACAACAACTACCACTCCACCATTGGGATGGCACCTTATGAGGAACTATACGGCCGACCATGCAGATCACCTCTATGTTAGACTAGCCCTGGGGTGTCAGCACTCGTAGGACCAGAGATGGTTCAGGCTACAACGGATAAGGTGCATCTCATCTAGGAGCAGATGAGGACTACACAGAGAAGATATAAGTCCTATGATAATAGGAGGCAGAGACCACTGGAGTTCGAGGATGACGACCATGTTTTCTTATGTGTCTCACCTAGACATGGATTACAGAGATTTTTCTAGGGCGGGAAGTTTTCTCTGCGCTTCATCGGACCTTTTCAGGTCCTTATCCGAGTAGGCGAGGTGGATTACTGCCCGTCCCTTCTACTTCAGTTGCCCGGGTGCAAGACGTCTTCCATGTATCTCAGCTAAGGAGATACATGCACGACCCGATGCATATCATCGACCAACGAGAGATGGACATCGATGACGGGGCGAAATTTGCAGATGTCCCGGTGGAGATCGAGGATCGACAGGATCAGGTCCTATGCGGGAAGTCAATTCCTCTTGTGAGGATTCATTGGCAGCACAGGAACCTCCAGGAGAGCACATGGGAGTGGGAGGCTCAGATGTGTTCTCAGCACCCTCTTCTATTTCCCTAGTTTATTTTATAGCTTTACGGGGATGTAAAGACCTGAGGTGGGAGTGATGTAAAGACCCAAAAATTTCAAGGAATTTTTTTAAATGCATTGGAATTTTATGAGTCTGTGGCTCTGGACGGCACCTCATTATGAGGCCTGGTGTGACGGAAATTTTTTTTTGAAGCTTAGCTCTGGTAATTTTAGGGAATGAACGAGCAAGTTTTTCTAACTTTTGAACTTGTGCTCAGAATTTATATCTGAGGGAACCGATGAACTCACAATGCCGATAATTGCTTAAGGGGACACATACCGTAGTTGCGTTCGCAAAGGAGGAGATGATTTTTGGGGGGGTTTATTTGTGAAGTAGATAAAAATTGTCAGAACAATTTTAATTTCATGAGGTGGCTTTTCCCTCCCATGGGTAGTTAAGGGTGGGGCCCACAGCCACTTAACTACCCATGTGTGGATGTTAGAGAAGTGGGGCCCACATTACCCCCACCATTTAATTTCCACCAAACTCTTTAACAACCCCAAATTTAATAAGAAACCCCCCCATTTAATTTCCAACACATCAAGTTAATGGGTGACCATCCCTCTCCCTTCCTTAATTAATTGTCAACACGTTTTATTAAAGGTAGAGATTAATTATGGGAGTTTCTTTGTGAGTGAAATTGAATAATAGGAGGACCTATTATTTAATTTGGGGAAGAACATTCATTGTGCAAGAGAGATCAGGAGAGCATGGAGCTTTTGGAGGAATGCCGGTCTCCGATGAAGAATGACGAAGAATGCATACCTCCGATGATGAATGACAAAGAACGCTGGTTCCTCGAAGAACGACGACGCACCACCCTTCTCTTTTCCATGACAAGAGAGGAGATGTTGCTTCCTCCTCGGCACACTCCAACGACATATATGATCCTATTCCCCGTGACTTTGACATCCGATATCAACATATGAGGTAGGGGTTTTCATATAAATTTCATTTTGTGATTTTATGCCCTCGGTATGGCTTGAAAATTGATTGTTGATGTTTAGAACCACTAATGTTGTAGGTGCAGACTAGCGAACAAGTCTGAAACCACCACCACTTTGTTCTTGATGTGGGGAATATTTGGAGATGACGAAGTGCAACCGAATTGGAGATTGGAGGCCGTCACAGTGATTTACGGGTCCTGAGGAGATCACAGGCGTAGATGGGAGTAAAATAAGACCACCAGAATGACTCCGGTGGCCCGTAGAAATTTCCGGCGGTGCCTCAGCGCGCAGTTGGTAGGAGCCCGCCGCAGCTAAAGCCACGACAGTGAGGAGTGGATCCCACATCCACATGGGATACATGGGAGACACCGTGCCATGCGATGTGTCTGCGGAACACAAAGGGGGGGGGGGCGTCCCCCCATGCTCAGCTCGCTGGCCGAGCCAGCGCACCCCCCAGTTGGGCCTGGCTGCGCCCAGCCGGGCCAGGCCGCACCTAGCCGATCCAGGCCTGGACCTAGGTCAGGTCACCCGGTTCGGGCTGACCCAGGGGGTTGGGATGGGTCGGGCCAGGCCCATACCCCCCCACTTCGGACCATTTTCGGTCATTTTCCTATAACTTGAGCTACACACCTCTGATCGACACACCATCAGATGCATAAGAATCCTTGGATCGAGAAGATATTTTCGTTATATTACACTGGAGGTTTCAGCAAAGTTTTGGTATGGCCGAGTTGGTTCGAACTTGAAACCAACTGTGCCCGTGCAGCAGAAACCCTTATAACTTAAGGATCAGACGTTCGAATGACGTTCCGTCAATTGCATTGGGATCCTATTGTTGAGACTGTACTTTTGTCTTACTCCACTTGATTTTTGGATACAGCTGGTGTATGGTCAGGTTTTTTTTAGCTTAAAAAGCCAACCATGCCCCTGGGACGGAAAAACCAATAACTCTCAGACCGGGCGTCCGATTGACGCACCGTCTATCGCGTTGGGTTTCTTTTGATGAGACGAAACACCGGGATACATCAAATATGGACATCATGATAGTTTATGTATTGACCCCTTGGCTCTAGGATCAGACTCTCCCAGAATCAAGCCTGTTGTGTGAGGGAACCGTAGAGCTGGCTGTGACTGTATCGACTACTATACTAGAATCCTCCATGGGTTCGACAATGACGACTACAATACTTGGATCCTCTGTGGGTTCGACGGTGATGAATTTTGTTCTTGTATCCTATGTGGGTCTGTTAGTATTGACCTCGGTACTTGTATCCTGTGTGGGTCTGACTTCTTAGATTAATCAGTGGCTACATCTGATCATCTCTATCGTCTTACAAAAGATTTATACCTGTGTGAGATGAGTCTTAACTTCAATCATTATCATCGATGTGAGGGACTTGCTTCCCTGTGTGGTCTGGGATGTGTTTTTCTATGTGGACTGAGTTGTACTATCCTTTTTGGACTGGGTTGTTCTTTTCGTTGTGGACTAAATGGTACTTGGGCTCGAGAGTTGGAGAAGAAGTGTAACTGATGACTTAGGTATATGTATGGTCATATCTCTAAGTAGTGTTGTTGATACTTCGTGATTGTATCTTTCCTTTGTGGTTTATCCTTCATTGATTCTGAGAGACCTTCTGGGGGTCTTGGGGCCCCTACTGAGTATCACATACTCACCCTTGCACGGTCTATGCCCACACTACATTGTGTTAGATGTAGACGACGGATAACACTGATCAAGGTGGAGGCTTGTGAAGCTGGATGGTACCCGGAGGTGGACCACTTGGCAGGGAGTACATGGAGAGGACGACCGGAATTGAGGATCCAAGGAGAATATATGTACACACCCTTCAGGTGGGATTTCCAGAGGATGACTCGGTGTTTCTGTTTTACTTACTGCTGTTGTACTTCTCTATCAGTTGTACGGTACTTTTAGTTGGGTTTGTATACTAGCCCATTTACTTTCAGCATTTAATTTGTAACAATTTTTACTTAGTGTTTAATTTACTTGCACACTCTATTGTGTTTTTTTACTTTATAAAGGTAATGCCTTCCCTTTTTCTAGGATTTACGCCTTGGGTGCGAGTAGCCAGCCACTGGCCTATGGAAGGTGGGCTTGGGGTATTCATGACACGGGCCCCAAGAATGGATCATGACAACAGTAGAGTCTAATAAGACACTATAAGAACATATAGATTTGTTAGAATAGCTATGATAGGAAAAATGGTCCAGTAGTGATACTGTTATTTTTTCCAATATGAGGGTTCATCATTATAAAAATACTATATGATTGACTATAATATGAAGACTTGCAATTAAAGAGGGAATATAGGGGGATATTTCTTTTACATGATTCAATACAAAAATTATCAAATGAATACATGACGATAAGGTCTATATGAATGTGAAAAGTGGAATAATCATTTACATTGGGATGCTATGGTTTAAGAATGGTTATATTAATATTTTTACAGGGATGACCTCAATGGAATGACTTTAAATGGATAGACCATAGGCATGAACGAGTGAGTCAGGAATCCAAAAGAGACCTTAAGGGATAGGAATGACTCTAAATGGGTGGATCCTAGGTAAATCAAGTGCTGAATTGAATCATTTAGTGGTTGTTCTGGTTCAAAATGTAATGTTCTTGGGTGTTATTATGATTCTCCATTCCCTCTTCTATAAATTTCATAAAAGGTTTCCATCACCAAGGACATGAAGTTTGATTGGTATAATTGGTAAATCATAAGGGTTTTAGGCATAAAAAATTGTAAATGAGAAAAATACCACCCAATTTCCATTACTTCATATATATTTTGATTTATAAATCACATGATGAAGAGATTTAGAAATATTGGGAGCATAGTCAACGGATCAATCAACTCTAGTATCCTTTTATGTATCCCCATTGTCAAAATGGGATGTTTATGGTCCACTTATTGATAAGGTAAACCCATGAATATATCATATATTGTAACCAATTTGGGAACCTATGTGTTTATGAGGGTGTGTATATGTGAATTTTTCGGATAATTCTTGGGTGTCAAGGAGGGAGAAAACATGGGGCATTTGAGGATGGAATGTGACGTGGTATTTGAGGATGGAATATGATCAGGTATTTTAATAGGGAATATACAAGAGTATATGTGGAGTCCATTCACTTCTTTATATGATGAATATGTTCTTGGGTTTTAATGAGAATACATAAGTCTACCAAAAATTCCACCAAATATGGCATGACATAAGGGACAAAAAGTTTTCCCATTCACTATGGGTTGGAAATAAGAACTAAAGGTATCAAACACACACTATTGGGAATGATTTATCCCTCTTTAGAAATAAATTAATCCATGGGTTCTTACAAAGAATCCATTTTAAGATACCCATATATTTAATTTTCATTCTAAATTAATAACAATTTAAAATAAATAACCATCCAAATAAAGAACAAGAAAAAGGGAAGCCGCATAACATCTGAACATGGTAATAAAAATAAAATTATAAATAATTACACACCAATTGTAAGATATATAGATGATTGGAAGGATGTAATGAAAACAATTTCACAATATATATATATATATATATATCCCAATATATACAAAACTCAAAAAATACCATACAAGACATCTCTTCCTGACATATTGTCCCCCCTGGGAACATCATACTATGAAGACATGAAGAGATTATAATATTAAATCCATCAAAATAAGGTACTCCATTTACTATACTTGCATTATACATATCCAAGTTTATATACACGTGAATAGTTTTATGTAGTGTGCGAGCTTTCACTCAACCTGATATAACCAAGAATCAATAAAATTTATTTTATAAGTTATATCCCAAATATAATCTTGATCAAAATTTATAAAATTAATATTTATGTTTTTACTTGTAAAAATATAAACCTAATATGAGTCATTTAATATTTATAAATCCATTTAATGTTGGGAATACATATAATGTGGAAAAGTAAGGAGGAAGCAAAACAACGCAATATCTCAAGGCCTAATAGAAATAAATGGAGAAGACAAGTCAAAAACAAAAATTACAAATACATAGGATAGCAATCTCTTGAATCTTATGGATAACCTGGAACCACAATCGAAGATAAAATACTATATAGTTATGAGACCTAAATTAGATTAGACACCAACTTCCCCTTATGTACTATGTATGAAGAAACCCCAATTCAATGAGAAATGATAACTAGGGAACCCTAAACAAAGTGAAATCATACCTAGGGTAGCATTCATACTATATCATGCATATAATACACAAGGATTCCTAATGAAACCTCATATTCAAACTGATAAAGTTACAACACAATATACAAATTGTTTTCACGATATAAAAAACCTTTCAAAAATTTACCCTTCAAGAATCTATTTAAAAGATAACCATCATGAGAAATTCCACATTTATAATAATATCTGATAAGGGAAATGTGTGAAATAGGACATTAATAAAATATAAAAAATGATCACATGAATGATTTGAAATTTAAATTAAAAAATTAATGTGAAATATTTACTTTGGTTCCCTATAAAATCAAGCATAAATTATGAATCATTTATTAATTTATTTCATCCAAATAGATTTATAGAAATAGCTTACCAAACAACTTATTCGAATTAAGAAACATTATGAAAAATTATCCATTAAAAATATTGATAAGAATGTTTTTTTAATTTTGAAAAACCCATAAATAATGGTGACAATTTATAATCCTACATAGAATAAGTACCATCTTTTAAAATCATGGGTTCCATATTTGTCCCTACTATGCCACTTTCTACCCTTATAAATTCATCAATGTTCTTGATCAAAAAAATAGGTGTGACCATTGCTCCCTTATAAACACCTAATGATCCCAAGTACATGGATATCATTTACATAATACCATATCACTCTAATTAAAGTGAGTTCACCCATAATATGTTTTTTTACCATGGATATGAATATGTAGCTCCATTGTCATTGAATCTAGTTATGAATCTATATTTTCCCATTCAATTATATATGATGTATTGGGATGGTATTTCTTAAAATCTGATATATGGAATACATTTTGAATTTATGTAAAATATATAGGATGATCCAACCAATATTTTAATTTATAGAGACATTGCACCCTCTGAAATTGGCCCAAATATCTTGAAATATGATTAGTTAGTTTAGCAATCTTTGGCATCCCATCAAAGGAAACTCATTAAGAAACACCTATTCACCAATTGAAAAAAATAATAATACATGGTTGATAATTTGAATATGATTTATAATGAACTTTATTAACCTCTAAAATTGTATTAATCAGTTAAAATTTACTCGTCATCTCATAAATAAGGATTGATCCATGAAAATAGTATTCACCAAACTCATCTGAACAATGAGGGAACTTGAAAATATGACCATAAATATTCTCAAATAGTTCTAAGTTTATAATTTTTTTGTAACTGTTATTGTATGATAACTTGATTAATGATGACTGTATCCCAATTAAAACTTTAAATCCAAGTATTTAAACATGGATTATATCATTAAAAATATTAATTTTCTATTTATCCATGCCATCAATTTTTGGGTGATATGTATTTCTCTTCCTCAACTAAAAATCTATTACGTTATAGAGATTCATCTGGTATCAAGTTGTATAATGAGGGTCATGATAAGATACATTTTTGAAAGCCTTTTAATTATTATTAAAGATACATTGGACTTAAAAATTCTCAATCATTTAGATATTTACACTATCCTTTATCGAAAGAAAGTGGGTTGGTTTTTTCAATTTTTTTATAATGATCCATACAAATATTTTTATTCATAGTGATTGAAAAAATAAAATGGTAAATTTTATATTGATATCATGTAATTTTTGTATAGAAATAAGGAGTGGCTACTACAACTGATTAATTTGAGTTCCCCATACTTTATGTTTTAATAGGTTTTTCAATGAAATAAAATACATAAATTTATTAATTCATTATCATCAAGAAATATTATTTTTTTAGGTTATATAACATTTTGGTAGGAATGGGGTGAGTAGACCTATCATAAGAAAGAATGTTTCCAATTAATTCATGCATAAGTACTAAGAGAAATATTAGATTATTTCTAAATTATATCACGCCATCAAGAGAATAGGACCATTAAACCAATGTCTCTCAAACATTTAGATTTCCACTCATTCACTGATAACCTTGATCAGATTCTAGATCTTAATGAACTAGATCATTGAAGGATGGTGTGCCCAATGCGTCAGCAAAAAATATATGATCATACTCTTCCATTAAATCCAAATTAATTCAGTAAATAATATTATCAAATCCATTCTTTTGTGGATTCCTTCAATAAATGAATTAGTAATTTATAGGCTAGATCATTGATGAACACATTCCCTTTACTTGGGTTATAATCTTAATAAAAATACAATGATACCCCATGAATAATATTTCTATCATATTTAGATCCTATGAGGTTAAAATAAACATTAGACTTTTTAATTAGTGTACACTATAAAAATTCACCCAAAGTGATAGTGGTGAAATTTCTTTAGTGCATTCATCACAACTATAAGCTCTATTTAACAAACAAGGTAGTTATTTTTATTAAGACATAAATTTTGAGATCTATAAAAAACAACATAGTCATACTTCATAAATACACACCCAAAACCCATAGATTATAAAATAGGATAAACTATATAGCCTTAAAAACGCGTGACATGAATTAGTACAAGAAAATATGTTATAATTGATTTGAATTCAAGAATAGAATTTTTGAACTTTTCACTCTATTTAAATTTCACACCCTTTTCTTAAAATTCATAATGGGAGATGCCAAATTAGAAAATTCTTAATAAAACCATTTATAATATACTACTAGTCCCATAAAGCTTATTATTTTAAAAAAAAAACCAGTCTCCCATAAGACAACAGTGGTTAAATATCTTTAAGGGAGACATAAATACAATTCTTAATTACCACTAGACTCTATAATTTAATTTATTGGATCTTGAATTAGCATATAGAAATAATATTTATAGGTGATGCTACATCAATTTTATTTGGAAAATATCTATTGGATTCTCATGATCAACTTTCATCTTGAAAAAAAACCAACATGTCATTCAGAAAAATTAACGAAAAAACATGGAATATATAGATGATAGGATTCATTAATTCTTTAAATACAATAAAAAAAATTCATAATCCCATAGGTAATCACCTAATAATTAAAATGCTTGTACCTTTTCTTGAAGGCGTTTTTTTGAATATCAATATTTTTCTCACAAAAATAATGGTATCTAATCTAGAGGATAGTATTTGAGAATATATCACTCCCCTAATAAGTTCAAATAGATCCTAAATCATAGAAAAATAATATTTATTATTGATAGTCACATAGTATAGATTTTGGTAATCAATTCAATGTAAAATACATAAGTCTACTTTCTTTATAAAGAAGACAATGGCTACCCATGGTGACACTATAAGATGTATAAAAACCTCTATTTGAAATTAAAAATTTTTATCTTTCAACTCTTTTATCATAATCATAGACACTCGATATAATATAAACGATATAGAAATTTTCCTCAGTAGTATATTGATGGAGAATCCAAACTATCTTTTTGGTGGAAACCATTATAAATCACTAGAAATTTGCATGAAATTAATTTATATAACTATAGGAATCCAATCACTCCATTTATTAGAATCTAGAATTATATATTACAATTAATAAGTGAAATATATAACACCTTGAATATTAAACCCTTCTCAACTTGATATTAGATCCCTATCACCATGAAAATTTTGGGTGCTTCTATCAGGTTAATAAAACAAGGCCTTAAAATGATAACACTTAATTTTTTCTTTACACTTTTTCATTCAATCCATTCGAAAAAATAAGATAAATGATATCTAGATAAACAAGGATGAAATTCCATATGATCTCAATATCACTAATAATTACATGACATGAAGGGAACTTGGAACATTTCAACCTCTTCTCCCAAAAAAGAGATGTAATCTATATCATGTAAGGAATGAGTTCCTATTACAATCCTAATAAGTTAATCACTTTATAAGATATGAAAAAATGGGGGAACATATATTAAAAAATCATTAAACGTAGAAAAATTCAAAATATAGCACAAATAACATTTTTTGTTCTAGATTAGAAATCCATAGGAACATGTTTCACTATATATATAACTTCCCAGGATTGGGCCCAATTTGAGAATACATTCTAAAATAATTTTTTTCCTTCATATGAATGTACCCTCCCCCATATAAAAGGATTAGATAACCCCCTGTGATGAATCATATTGTTTCTATATAAACCTATTACAGAAATATCTATCTTTGTAACGATTAGAAAGATGTTTATAAAATAACTATATATGGGCTAATTAACCACACTAAAAAATATTCATTGTATCTTCCAGAAAATTATTCTTAGAATAAAATGACCATATACATCTGAGTAATGTAAGAGGTTTAGATAATAATGGGTTAGAAGAAGTAGTTTTATTGGGTCATTGAGCACTCCCAATACCACCACTTTAAAAGTAATAATGAAATTTAAAAATAAAAATATTTATCTTCCTCTTTCAGAAATGATAGTACTATCCACATTGATATTTCCTTCGATATCGATCTCAAAAATTTATACATTATAGAACACTTCAACATATGTAGGTATCTATAAAATAAAAATCTTGAATATGATATCAGGATTTAATCCCACATCAAATTAACATGCTTTGAGAAAATCATTCATAAGGAACTTGAGAAAAAATTAATCAAATCAGTTAAATTAGTGTAATAATCCATTATAGAGTGCATACTTTACTAAAGCTTCATGAACTCATTGTACTTGATTTTATTTAGGGTTTCTTGATATAATATTTAGATAAATAATTTCTTAAACAACTCTAAAGTGAGACCTTCATGTATATTTTATTCCACTATAAATTTCTGCATCTTATTACTTGGTTATTCTAGTATATATATGAAAATATTCACTGTATAAGTCTCAATCATCTGAAGAAAAACAGAAAAATACACAATTTTCATCTTCTTTTATTTATGTTCCACAGACCCCCAATATCTATAAAAGTATGGTGGTTTATATTTTTAAAACTCTTAAAGATTATCCACTACATGAGTGTGATCTCACTAACCTACCCATATTAGGGTTCAAAAAGTATGTTTGATAGAAACGTCAAAGGCAATTTTTATAGGAGGGTTTAATTGAAGAAAATTATATACCTATCCAACTCTTAATTTTTCTAGTGTCATTATTAGAGTTATTATTTAATGGAATATTAGAAAAAAAATTGATATATAGAAAAATAAATCTTAATAGGAACAATATAATAGAACATCACAACATCTTATTGTAAATAGGTAATAATAAAAATAAATGACTTCTAAAATCACTAGAAAAAAAATCAATCACATTTAAATGGATTTATAATAGTACATATATAGGTGGCAAATTTTAGTATACCATGAACCTATTATGATTATAAATGAAATTCAATGTTTGGTCTGAGTTTTATTTGAATGATAGATACAAATATATGGTTCAACCATAGGTTATAGGTAGGGGTATTGGTTTCCAATAGAGGTTTATTGATTGATTGATGACATCGTTCTATGAGTATGTGTACTGATCAATAGTCCAACCATAGTTAATCTAATTTATAGATTTTTTTTGAATTATGATGATGAGAAAAAGGGTGTGATTGTTTTTGATTTTATAGAAAAGGATATAGTGTAGCATCATTCAATTTAATGTTAGTGTAACATAGTTTTTCACTATATTTGACAATATGGTGTTGATTTCTACATACGATCAAAAATAAATTGGTTCAAACGGTGGTTCATCAAGGAATTAAAAATGGTGGTTTTTCTTGTTGATTGGTATTCACCGAATATTTTAATGGGGTGAGCCAAATTTTACATGGGTACCATGATGTGGAAAAGATTATAAAATATAATATCAGTTGTTAATACATATTGTATTTAATAATCATTATATATTTTTAAACTAAATAAAACAAAATAAATTTTCTACAATGGATATAAGATATAATTCTATGAACCACATAAAATAAATTTCTACTTTTAATTTTTTTTATTTTCTAGAAATAATGTTTGTGGGGGTTTTATTAGAAGTTTTTGTTAGAAAGTAGACTTGGTGTATTTATTATGGATTTCATTATTTTAATATCCTGATACAAAAATTATAGTGGAGGATCCTATATGGTTTATGGTTCTATTATTGTACATTTTGGCAACATTGTGTCTAGTTATTAGACATTGGGTATGATTCCCAAAAGTGGCATTGGATCTTGGTTTAGAGCTCGGTAATGTACAATCAATATAAATAGTAAAAATTATCTTTCCTTAGTGATATTTTATTTAGTAATAGTGTACTAGTCTCATAAATAATGGATTCATAAGAATTTACATTATGAATGATAAATTCAATGGGAAATACTTTGGTTTTCTAGGAAATAAATATGAAATATTATCTCATTTAATGAGAATTAGATGTTACATTGATAAGAGTTAATCTATTGGAAATGGAGAAGGAATTATGGGAGATGTTAAATAATAAATCACTCAAAACCATTCATATTTCATTGTATTTAAATATATAAATTAGAATCCTAGATTTTAAAACCATAGTATATTTGATGAAGTCTTTATAATACATGTATGAAAAGACGTAATCGATGAATAGGTTTTTCATGATGTGAATATTTATTTTCATGATATTATTAGAGGATAGATTTGTGACCAATAATTTGAATTATTTATGACCATATGAATTAAAATAAATAATAATTATATCATGTTAATGGAAAATGTGTGGGAACTACTTTTGTTATCGACCCTTCCAAAATGTATGTATGTGATGGTAACTATCATTAGAAATTTATGAATAAAATCTGATTCGGTGTTCAAGGATGTTCAAGGAATTATTTTGAATGAATTAATTAAATTTAAGGAAGTAAAAGTATTATCTAGAATTTCAATTAGGGAATATAAAAGATAATGGTATACTCATGGAATATTTCATAAGATAAGTCATGAGAAAATATTGACGGAAATTAAACTGGTCCATGACCAACATGTTGGCATTACGGCATGAGAGGGAATCTCAAGAAATATATGAAGGATATACGGGTAAATTATAGTATGGTAGTTCCCTGATGTACAAGTTATATTAATTATATTTTATCAAATATTATAAGTATTTTATTTCAATTTGTGAATGTTTTTGTGGAATCATGGATCATTGATTCCAGATCATAATTACACTCCACAATAGAGAATGGATGTAAGGATAAATATGTGAATGGGAATTTAAAAATTGATACATTATCTACTGATGAAGCATAATAAATCATTAAGAAGGTAGATGTTAAGTTATGGATGATGATATGATACTTTGTGGATCTCATTGGTGTTTTAAACAAACCAAGATTTTGGAATAATATATTTTTTATAGGACCAATTAATGGGGTTGGGTTTGTAACATTCTTCCCTAATGAAGTTTAGAAAAAAACTCCATGATCTATGGACATGGGAAAATGGGTAAAATATGGAATCTTATTTCTGACTTTTATATTTGATGAATCAATAACATATGGAACCACATCTATGGGGAGCTAAGAGTTAGGACATTTTCATATCAGGCACCTTGGTGAGAAGTGTAAGAAAGGTATAAAAATGAAGTTCTTATTTAAGATTGATTATAAAAATTCCAAAGTTGTGTGTTTTTTTTATCTGGGAAAAAATAACGTTCCATTAAATCTATTTGGAATGATATTGCAATCATGTAAGTTGGGACATGGTCATATAGATGTACGGGGACCTTTCACTATTTGAACTCACAGATGGTCAAAATAATTTATGATATTCATTGATGAATACATGGGAAAACATTGAGTTTTTTTATTCAGAATTATTTGGTGTTTTTATTCAATGGATGTGGATGGGGTACAATTAGACTAGAAGTAAACTAAAATTATTTATGTCTAATAATGTTGGTGAGTATATTTGAAGGAGTTTCGAAAATATATTCAAGATCATATGGGTAAGACCTGAGAAGGAAATACCCAGAATAATAAATAAAACTACTGCATATGAAAGAATGAGTTGATCATTGATGGAGAAGGAGAGAATCATGATGTTATACATAGTAATTTCCATGAAAGTATTTTTAAAATTTGTCAAATATGGAACATACGAAGTTAAAATAATTCCATCAACACTAATGGGGTCTGAAATTATGGAAGTGATATAGTCTAGTAAGGTAGAGGAACATAACCATCCCAAGGTTTTTAAGAGACTTTTACATGTGCATGTTGAGGATAAAGATCAAGAAATACATGAGGTAAAATAAAACCCATTCTTCCTTGTTGGATATATAGACGAAAAATTTTGATTTATACTTTCATATGATGAAAATTGAGAAGTCATAGAATATAGAATGTTCTCTCCAATGAAAGGGCCTTGTACAAAGACCAGAACATGGTAATGAAAAAGGTGAATATAATGATTTGAATTAAATATTCAAGTTTATCTAAATGAGATCTTTTGAAGTAAAAAATTTCTTATGAATTCATATGGAAAAACAAAAATTCAAGAAGATTGGAATGTGGAAGATGTACCAGAGTTCTCTAGAGATGTGGAGGCTAGAGTTACGGTTTTAGAAGTTACGAATATGAAATTTATCACTCAATTATTGGTAGTTCCTAATATAATTGATTAACATGATACAATTAGGAGATCATAAAAATTTATGAAACTAGTTCATGTGTATGTATGCAACATGATATTGTTTCATTTAATGGATATTAGAGATCCCGAGAGTCATTTATTTCAAAATTGGGAGTTATCTATGAAGTATGAATTGGATAAATTTTATACAAATAAAAAATGAGGGGATATGAATCTACCATATAGAATAAAGGAGCTGGAGAATAAATTAGTATTCCAGTTAAGGGAAGAAGTTGATTGAAAGGAATGATACAAGGTAGTATGATGGTGAATGGGTTTTAGTTGAAATAAAGGATTTATTTCTCTAGAATATTTTCACTGAGAGATAATAATAATTAAATCAATATAGTCCTAATCATGGATATGTCTGATAATTTTTGTTTGGAGAAAATTATGGTAAAAAAATATTTTCCCCATGTAGATTTATAAGCAAAAGTTTACAAGAAGCAACTAATTGGTTTTATAAATTAGTAGAATGGGGAATTTCTGTAAAAATTTAAGAGGAGTATTTGTGTTTTGATATAGGAACCTAGATAATAGAACTATAAATTATGGAATCCTATAGATGAGAAGGGTTTTATGTGATAAATAATTTCCCACTATTTCAAATTGAAAAATATTTAGGATAATATTTTCATTTTTTTCTCTTGTGTATGTATGATATTATTTTCTCTAGTTTAAACAATAAAATGAGTTAAGACTTGAACAACGATCTATCAAAAATATTCATGAATAAATATTCTTAAGAGGAAAATAAAATATTTTGGATAAGCATTGAGTAACAAATAAAAATAAAATTTTGGGGTTATCTCTAAGATACTATCTCTAGAATATTTTTGGGAAATTTTTTATTCCAATATGTAAAATAGTCTAAACTCCCTTATACAAACAGTTTTTTATATTAAATTATATAGTTCTAAAAACACAAATTTTAGTTAATAACGTCATGAAGGTATGGTTTCATTAGTGGTAAGATGTTTAATGTTTTCCATGGCATGAACTCACTTAAACAGTACATATATAGTAGGAGTCATTAGCTGTTTCGTGTCAAATTAAAGGAAAGTGAACTGGGATATTTTGAAATAGATCATCAGAAATCATTATGTTATGGAAGATAATACCTTATTCTTTTATAATAATGATCTTTTATAGGTGTGTAGAGATGTAAAAATTTGAGTATATTTAGATAATTATAATATTAGAACCATATTTGTGTTCATGAATAGAGGAATTTCAATGAGATAGATGTCATGAATATTACTAAGTGCACCTTCAAAAATATTGAAATATTAATATATGTATATAATAGAAACATGGATATAATTGGTATGGTTGATGTCTCTATTAGAGGTAATCAAAAGGATCTAGGATAATGGAATTATCTACTTCTATAGTAAGAGTAAATTGATGAAAAAATTTAGTGATTCATTCATGAAAAAAACAAGTCGACCTAAAATATTTCTTCACTCAATGTTTCTGGAGGAAAATCAACATAATATATGTGAGATATCCAAAAATTAAAATCCAACAGACTCGTTCACTAAGGGGTTAGTGAAATAGAACTTTAATAATCATTGTTCATCAATAATACTTGAGTGAATTGAAGGAGGGAGGGGATACTACTATGAAATTTGAAATTATTACTAATGTGTTGGATATTTTGAAAGTGTTCCTTAATGTAGTATTTAAATGGTATATTTTTGGGATTGATAAACATATTAAATTTTATGTTCTAGAACAATTAGAACATATATACTATACGGTGGTTCAGTCTTTAGGGTTAGGAAGTAGTGTTTGTTTTTTATGAAGGGTGATTTATTGATCATGAGATCATCCGTTGGGAACATATACTAGTCAATGGATAATACATAGGGAATGGAAATTATGGAATTATAGAGGTAAATCTTACAATGAAATTATGATATTAATTAGTTATGAAATTTTGGAAAAGGGCAATAATTTTTTTAAGGACCCGACATTCAACATTACATAGTCATGGTATTTAATCCTTAATTAGCTCCCTTAAATTCCCAAATATATTTCTGGTTTTTTTTAGAATTTTAAGACAATACTCATACATTTCAAACCACATTAATACAATGTGGGAACCATTAAAATAAGATACATTTCTTCCAAAACATAAAATGTTTAACACAAAATTAAAAAATGATTTCTTTGAATAAACTTCATAACATTTGACTGAACTTCATCCTTTCACATAAAAATAATAATATCCTATGAAAAACATTAAAAAACATGGAATGAGAATACAAATATTAGTAAGGGATATAAAAAAAGCAATGAAACAATTAGTCTATGATTACTTATAATCATCTGAAATCATTTGAAAAAATACAAACATGTCACCCATATATACATACATTGTGAAACTAAATATTTCAATGAGATTTAAAAAAAATAAAGCACATTGATAGAAACATATTGGTATCTTGGAGAATTAATTAAAAATTCTTGTATCTATATTGGCTACCATATGAGTTTTAACCGTCACAACAACCTTATAATGTAACCTACACAAATACGATATTGTTTAACCATCGTAGTTACACTTGTAGTAATCAAGTGACCATCATCCAACATACACATAACCAATGCATTAGAGGTAGATATAGTTCCCGAACTTCATCATAAAAAATTTCCAAGAACCATAAAATAATAATGATATAATAATACTTTAATAGTAACATTCACTTTCAATTTTGTAAATCGAGAAGTTTAAAAAACCTTTTCAAAAGAAAATTCCATTAAAAATATCATAATAATGCAATTGAGACATAATACAGTAGATGGAAAATGTATATACACTGAAAATAAACATAATTGAACATAATATATACAAAATTAATGACAATAAAAAATTTTAATACTACATAAATATTGAAGTAGAATGTTGACTCAATGAATGGTAATTGGGTTAGGAATTCCCATACCTCATGTTCGTCTTACTTAAAATGTGTTTAAAACTCCTAGATAATGATTATAAGGTTTTTGTTCATATATTTTAAAAAAATATTCATGTTTATAACACCTTATAAGTTCATTTCATAACACTATTTTACCCTTTAACTATCAGTATTTTTTTCTTTGCATTGTTTCTGAAGAATTATTTACATGATTTCCATGGCTAGTTGGTATTTGATTTTCTTGTTGTATGAAAATAAAATTACAGAAGTGGAATGAAATGGTATTAATATGTTCCTAGAATATTTAATTATTAAATTAATAATTTTGGTTATATGGTATGGGTGTGAATCATTTGATAAATCTATAGTGATATCTGTTTAGATCATTTTGGCAGTTCTTTCCGAACCATGAACTAGTTTCAGTATATAACATAATATTATATATATATGTTAAATAAAGAACAATAAATAGGATATATAATAAACATTAAAATATATTTAGACAATTAAAATTATTTTATAAATAGTTATTATGTAATTAATGAAAAATAAAGACACATTTTCTATGATATTGGTAAATCGACACATCACGAACGATGATTTTATTTTTAAAATAAGAGGAAGAGAAGAAGAAGAATGATGACGAATTTTTCCATAGACAAGATAAAAATACATAATATACATAATATTTTAGATTTAATTCTCCTTTTAGAATGTGAGGAGAAGATGGTATAACAAAATAATAGAATTGAGAAGAAAACACAAGAAAATGAAAGATGATCTTTACCTCTTTACCTCTTCTACCTGATATCCTCCTGTAGACCATTGGTTTTGTCATTTTTGGGAGAACATAATGTATTATACAGGGGGAGGGTCTTGTTAAGATTATTTTTTATAAATTAAATAAGGATAAAGGCTTGAGTGGTGGGAGATGAAGAGGGGGTGAGGTATGTTTTTATAGTGGAGAAGAGGATGGGTTTTACATTATTTTAATTAATAGTTTAATATTTTTCCTAATGACTATCAATAGTATTAATTTATGTGATCCAAAATATAAATATGTTCACTTGATTTCAAAAAAATGGCCATTCACATCATCCATGACTCATGCATGATGCAAAAATTCATTTATTTAGAATATTTTGTTAATTAATGTATTTCACTATCCACCACAAATCCAGAAATTCAGAAAAACCAAAAAATTCACCCTAAAAATTATTTGGCATGCTGAATTAAAAAATGAACTACATTTTTTGAAAATAATTTCCCAAATATTATTAATTACATTTTTAAATAAAATCATAATTTATTCTAAAAATAAAAATTTTAAAGCTATAACTGATTTTATGTAACCTTGAAAAAATAATCAAGATCTTTTAATATTATAACATTAAAAAAATTATAAGATTTAATATTCAAATGGGTCATACTATTACTAATAAGGGTATGTTACTATTCAAGAAAAAACAATTTGGTTTTATCAGATTCCAAATAACTTACTGATCACAACCATAAATATCTATTTTTTATAAAATTCAAATAATACAAGAAGAATAATTATGTTTAATGGATATTTTATAAGTATATAATTAAAAAATGTTCTAGTTAGAAGATACTCTGGGTTTCATGAATTTCATTAAATTTACTTGTAAAACATTGGGTGTTACACTTTTATTTATTCTAAGTGACATTGGTGTGAATTGATCTATTCACCAACTTTCAATGGCTATGCGTCAATAGATATATGGGATTTATAGGCAATGAGTTTAAATGGTGGTTCATATAGGAATTAAAAATTGGTTTGATGATAGATGAATAGATGGGATACACTATTTTGATTGTTTTGGAAAATTTGAACATGGGTACCTTAAAAATGGAAATAAAAAAAATTAATATTTGTTTAAATAACTAAATTTGTTTAGTAATCCTGGTATATTTAGATAGTAATGAAAATAATAATAGTATTGTCCCATGGATGAATTACATAATTGTAAAAACCATGAAAAATTAATGTTTTCCATTATTAAATTACATCATTTTCACTTGAAATAATTTTTCTTTAGTTTTTTATGAATATATGTCAAAAATACTACTTGGTGTGCTGAGTTGTGTACTACGTTCTTCCTATATTTTGGCAGACCAAGATTATGGGAGGATTCCATCAAATTCCTAGTACGTCCATTATAAATTTTAGTTTTATATACAATTATTGGATAATGAGTGGGATTCATAATAGAACAAACTAAAAAATTAGACTAAATGGTGTCCAAAATAGAACTTACGGTCTCTACATGTTTTTCTAGATAATGCACAATTATTTTTCACTATTGAAAATTATCTTATTTCCACACTAATGATTATTGGAGCTCAAAAACACTCATAAAACCTCCAGGAAAAATATAATAAGATTTAATTGAATAATAATATATCAATAATAATTACTACTACATATTAATTACTTGATAAAAATACCAACTACATATGTGAAAGTAGGTTTTAGAAATAGAAATAATTAACTACATACTCCCTTATACCTACTTATTAAGTTCAAATGCTGTTATATGTTATCTATCCTTGTTCCACATATAACAAGATAAATTTAATACCATTCAATAATGAACCAACCTAATTCAAACTACAACATAACACAATCATGATATCCTTATGAAAAAATATGTATTCTCAATCACCATGGTCTATAGATAATTGTTAATTTAATCAAACACAAACTCTTGGGAATAATAAAAACATGGAATATAATTAATATAAACCACATAACATATAAACATTGCATAATAATCAAAATATAAGGAGTCATCGAAAAATTATTAGACAAAAGTGAGATAAAAACATAAGAATCTATAAAATGGTTGACACATATACATCCCAAGACAACTAAAAGTCCAAAAAAATCAAATGAAGCATTTGTTAATGTCCACTAGTAACCAAAAAATTATTATGGCATCAAGATAATAATAAGACATCTATGAAACTCTAAAAAATGAAGGATATATCTTCCATGTAACACCCCAATCTTCCACGACACACTTCTATTTCAATAATGCAATAGCTTGCATTGTATGCAAGTTTGAGATTCTAACACACTGTGACAAATCAAAATAACCATTATGAATAGTAATAACCACATTTTGGAATTATATATATTTTACATTTCAAAATGGACTTCATTTTTGGATTTGGAATATCGAAATTAGCCTATGTTGGATTTTTGGTATTTTTCTGAGAACTTCCAATTGTTTATGAATAGTGAAAAATATTTAAAAACAACTTTTTTAATAAAAATAATTTATAGTGATAAATTATACTATTTAGTGGTTTTAAAGTATAATTAGAATATGTTTTTACCATTTTATCCAACGGTGGTCATTAGAATTAATTTCACTTTGACATTGGATATAAACAATTGTCGATCTTTTGATATATATAGTTTCTTAAATACACGCAATTTGTTGTGACAGCGGGAATTAATTATAAAATTAATTAATTCAACATATATTTTTGGAATTTATTAAAATAGAAATCATTTTTGAATCTGGAATATCAATTATATCTTAGGGTGATATTTTTTCATTGTTCTGAAAAACATCAATTTTTGATGAATATTGAAACCACTAAGTGGTAGTTAAAAACTGATTTTTCGTTTAAATGAAACATTACCATTTCTGTGATTTGACTTTCAAAAATATGACATACATGGTTGTAATTAGGAAGTAAAATTTTGTTCATTGGGATTAAAATAATTTTTTGATGAATAGTAACTTTTATGTTTTATTAATTCCGATTAAAGTTAATTAGTGAAATATAAGGCAAAAATGATATTATAAAAACATAAAAATACCATTACACTTGTCCTACCCTTATTGTATGAGTCATTGAGGACCAAGACAATCCATGGGTCAACTTGGGGACACCATGGATCCACTTGGTTATGAAAACGACATTAATAAATTTTTATTTAAAGTAAAAATAAAATTGTCACAAACATGTGTTGTTTTACTAAAACAATTATTACATGAGGTTATATAAGTTAACTATTAGACTATAAATATTCATTGGAAAGATAAAAATATTTCCAACATCATGATATATTTTTATAATTTATAGAAATTAAATAAATTTTTTATGACACCATGATGATGCATCGATTACCTCATTAATTAACGATTTAAATAAAATTAAAAGATAATGTAAAATCTAAGACTTAAAATTTTAAAAAACCTATTGGATGGGTATATTTAGAACCCTTATCACCTTATCCTAGAAATATATAATTTTGAGACCTTTGAAATCTGAAAATCACTTCATAATAATGTATCATTTCCTGACATTCCAAGAGTGCCCCTCGTCTCCTCTTATAAAAGGCCCCCACCACTACCACATTATTCACACCTTCAAGCCATTTGGCTAGGCCAAACTCTACCCAAATACTCTCCCAACATACCTCTCTTACTCTTAGTAGCCTCACTTTGGGCATAGGTCTTCCCAAGGAAGCCTTTGGATCCAATCAAAAATAGTTACCCGATTTTAAGGTAATGTCTTCTCTTATGTTATTTTGTTTTATTTTGATTCTACAACCCCTAAACTCTTTTTATTATTTTCTTTTGTAAAAACACAATTTTCCTCAATATACTTGGATGTTTTTTTGAGAAATATTTTATTTACACTTACACACACCTTCATATAATGGTAAAATAACATACTGTTTCTGTGGGTGGCGAATTACTGCCTCACGAAACGATGACTGTTCAATATTCTATTAACACCTCTCATGGTAGAAATTATGATGAAACTATTTTTATATATGATATATATTATGTTTTTGTTTTCCCTATGATTATGTGTTTTTCATTTATGGCATACCTTTATGATTTCCATTATGGGTAAACGCGATAATTTCATTTTAGGAAGTGCGGACTACCGCCCCTCAAAGTGATTGGAATCGTTAATGACATTTTTGGGATGTATAAAGGATAGAGTAAATGTTATTATACATGATATTATACTTTAATTATAATACACATTTATATAATTATGATTTCATTCCATTAAATACGAAATAGAAATGAAAGTAGCGTTCATGCGTATGTACGGCTTACCGTCTCCATGAACGGTGCATTTCATTTCTTACCTATAACTGTTATGTAATATTATGAATGAATGTATATACTGGATATATATTATGTATATGATATCTAAAACATGAATATAATTCTGGATATAATGGATATTTTACCACATGAACAACTTGTAATTATAAGAAGTTTATTTTTGACTCAAGTACCAAAGATCGAAAAACAACCATTATTAACATAAATAATTACATAATGTTCATAACAAGGTAATAAGTTTTATAAAAGGAATAATAAACTTGAAAAAGGTTCTTAATAAATTATAAATTAACTCTAGTTTATTATTCAGAAGGTTAAAGAATGGTAGAGTCAAGACGGACACGAGGTAAGGGAACTTCTTAACCCAATTTCCATTCTTTTGGTTAATCTCATACTTTCAAATTATGTCATGAGATTATTATGTAATATCTTGTATTTGTACTTTATTTATGTGTACATATAGTGAATACACATAATAGATCTATATTTTAAAAAAAAAAGATCTTTATAAGGGAAATTCTTAACCCAATTTCTGATCTTTGGGTTATTCACCTACATCCAAATTATGTCATGATATTATTATGTCCTATCTTGTATTTTTAATTTCATTATATGTACTTATAGTGAATACACATAATAGATATATTTTATTTAAAAAATGATCTTTGTAAGGACTTCATCTCAATCTCCTTTCATTGAGGCATATTTTGTTTTATACACAACTTTCTTTTATACGGTGTATAAACCCCTTTGACTTTTACGTTTATTCAAAAGGATTCTTTTTTATACAAAGCGTTTTACTAAACAACATAAGGGAATGTTTTATTTGACGTACGTATCCGGCAACAACGACTTCTCCTCCACCGTGACCATTATTTGAGTTTCATCATCTTCTACAAGCCATAACTTTTTTTAAATGATTTAAAAAATGAGAGAAATATTTCTCACAAATATATGAAACTCCAGTGCAAATGTATATGTATTTAATGCAAGCTTGAAAATATTTTCAGAAAACTTGACTCCCGAGTGTGGTAGATAGGAAGGGATTGGGCGTGGACCCATCATGGCCTGTAATTAGTCGAGAAGTCTCAGAAATAGTTATTTTGTTTTCAGAAGCTTGAATAATGTTTTCATCAAAACACTAGAGTATATTTGAGCAATTTTAAATGTAAGTATCTTCTAAAAAAAATTCATCGGCCGGTCTCATGAGACAAACTAGTGTCTTGTCATGAGGCCTTGACAAAATCTTATTTGTTTCCTTGGCACGAGGCCTTGGCTATGTGGTTATGATAGTATGGAATTATGCATTCCATCATTATTAAAGTGTTTATTGATATTGCATGTTATTATTTGACCAGTAGAATATCCATGTGAATAAGTAAATGGAATTATCTCATTTTACGTTTTCCATATTATTTTGAAGATCAATTTTAAAAGGCTTTTGTTTTAGTCATAAATTGCCTTAAATGTTTATGTTTATTTATGAAAGCTTTCGCTACATTGTTATCCTTACTGATAATCTGAGCTCACCCCTTTAAATGTTTTATTTTTCCCAGGATGTGAGGAAATATTTTTTGACTGACTTACAGGGATAGTCTGAAGGGGATATAAGTGTGGACTATGGAGACTATGTTATTGTGATTTTTCACTTTATGATGTAATGTAACATTTATAAATGTATCTAGTGTTTCCAAGGCTACTAAACTAATCGGTCTTTCGAGACTTCATCTTTTGTGATCATGCCAATGTTACAAAATAATGCACCGAATCTGGGTAGCTGGGGTTGGGGAATTACAGTTGGTATTATAGGAAATTTAGTACTAACCTTGGAAGATAGATTTAGATAAACTCTGATTAGAGCACATTTCCCTAAGATAGACTTTGAGGATTAATATAGAAGAACATCCTATAATTTTGTTATTATATTTATTTTTGTGAGTTTCCATGAAAAACATCCCTGTCTGGATACGAGTAGGTAGAGGCGGCTCTGGAATAGATGTACCTAGTGGTAATACCCGAAAACTACGCTTTGAGCTAGACTCAAACGAGAACTGGTGCACGATAACGAGCCTCGCTGCACTCTTGGTAATGAAACTCCTGGGGGATATGCTTAGGATTATTCTCATTTCTTTACAAACAATTATGAAGGGTATATGAGTATATAATTCTTCAAAGAAATTTTTTTATGATTATGGATTATATCCATAAACCGTTCAATTTACATTAAGTATTTTACAAGTTTGGAATTATTCATTGCAATTCATAAAATAACCTAGTTTATGCCACTGTTTAGAAATGGCTCCTAGTGGAAGGAATGGAAACCATATCAATGCACGCACTCCATGTAGGGATTTCCCTCCTGCCCAAGATAATTATAGTAGATCTGGAGATACAACTGGTGCTGATCAACTTATCACCATACAGGGACAACTCACTCAGGTTATGAATAATAACCTTACTCATACGGAGCACCCTGATCTGCAACATGGAGGTTCAATTTTAGAATGCTTCATGAGGAAACAACCACCAACATTCAATGAAAGTACTAGTCCCTTAGTAGCTGAGCATTGGATAAATTACATAGAGAAAATATTCCATTCCTTGAGGATTAGTGAAAGGGAAAAGGTTATCATGGCAGTTTACCGCCTCACTGGAGATGCTGATCAATGGTGGTCATCGATTCAAAATAAAAAGGAAGATGATGAAGTATCGAATATGGAATGGAGGTATTTCTAAGAGATTTTCTTAGAAAAATACTTTCGTCATGACCATCGAGCAGATATGGAAAGGCAATTTCTGAGTCTAAGACAAAAGGAGGATGAGAATGTCGCAAAGTATGAGGCCAACATTACAAGGTTAGCAAGAAATGTTGCGGATTATATACATACCCCAAGAAGTAATATTGATCATTTATTTGATGGGTTAAATCCATTTCTTCATCGACCTTTAGTATCACAATCTTTCTCATCGTACGAAGATATATTCTTGTGTGCTATCAAGACAGAAAAGGCATTTTATAAATATTATGACAAAAAAGTAAAGCAAGAGAAGAAGATAATGGTGGAACAAGAGACAGGTAAGGGGGAAAAGGAAATGAAGGATTTTCCATTATGCGATAATTGTGGGAATAATCACCCCGGTACTTGCCTAAAAGGAATGTGAGTTTGATATAAATGTGGAAAAAAGGTCACCAGGCTCGTGATTTCAAGGGAAAGAAAGAGTCTATCAGTGTTGAATGCTATAATTGTAGAGAAAGGGGGCATTAATAAAATTAATTTCCTATGCGTCATGTAAACTTACCTCAGAAAAGGCCAAGGGATCATGGACAATCTTATGCTGTTACTACAGTTGAAGTGTAATAATTAATGTATTGGTGCTTTTGGACTCAAGGATTATATTCTGGTTATAAGAATAATGTGGTATATATAAGGATTGAACTTCAGTACTTGTTGTTTTCATTAAGGTTTTAATATGATGAAGGTAATCATATTTTTAGTATGTGACAATAAGTGAAACTTTCCTTTGTTTGGGGAAATCTGATAAATTGCTTTTGGAATTAAGAGACCTTTTATAAAATGTCAAGATAGAGGTATTTTGGATAACTATAAATGTTGGAATGGATTAAGTTGAACTTTTGATAGTATTGTTTAAGGTTAAAACATTTCTAAAGATTATTTTTGGAATATTATAATACTATAGTTTTCAGAAAAGGACAACCTGTAGGTTGGGGGATAACTCGTCGCGTCGGACAAAGCTGTAGGAATCGAACCCACAACCATAGTGCGATAGGCATTTATTATCTACTACTAGCCCACAGGAAGTCCCTGGTTATTAAAAAATAGTTTTTATAATCTAAATGGTATGGGTTAATATTTTGAACGTTGTATGATTAGGATAAATATAATATTGTTGAGTTCTATTATATTTTTGAGTGAAAGATGAGTTTGTGGTAGAAATTAGTTGAAGGTTGAAACTCTACTTGTCATGAATAAATATATATATACCAATCTATTATTCTATGAATAAATTAATTATTAAACTTTAGTAAAGAGATATTAAAATAAAAAATGTGTTATCCTAATACCTTATGTCGTGTTGAACTAATAATATTTTAAATCAACATAGATTGAAAGATTTGAGGCCCTCAATTTTACACTTGTTTGTGATTGATGACCTCAAACACTACCTACAAATATTTACGTTTTCCCTCCTATTATATGTCTCTAATTTCCACCAATGTTATCCTAATCAAGATCATAATTTGGTGTTGACTTTTTCATTTCCCTTTCCCTCTTATTAAGGCTAAATTTTATTAACCTCAATTCCGATGTGGGTTTTCCACAAAGGCATTTTCTATTTTCAACCTTTTATTTTCAAAGATAAATTTCAAATTTTCAGGACGCAATTTATTGAAGGAGTGGAGAATATAACACCCCAAGCTTCCATGATACACTTCTCTTTCAATAATGAAATAGCTTGCATTGTACGCAAGTTCGAGATTCTAACACACTACAACCAATAAAAATAGACATTATGAATAGTAATATGCACTTTTTGAAATTATATATATTTTATATTTCAAAATGGACTTCATTTTTGGATTTGGAATATCGAAATTATCTTATGTTGAATTTTTGGTATTTTTCTGTGAACTTCCAATTTTTTATGAATAGTGAAAAGTACTTAAAAACAACTTTTTTAATCAAAATAATTTATAGTGATAAATTATACTATTCAATGGTTTTAAAGTATAATTAGAATATATTTTTACCATTTTATCCAACGGTGGTCATTATAATTAATTTCACTTTGAAATTGGACATAAATAATTGTCAATATTATTATATATATTGTTTCTTAACAACACGCTATTTGTTGTGACAGTAGGAATTATTTATAAAATTAATTAATGAAACTTATATTTTTGTAATTTTTTAAAATAGGCATCATTTTTGAATTTGGAAAATCAATTATAGCTTATGGTTAAATTTTGGCATTGTTCTGAAAAACTTCAATTTTTGATAAATTAGTGAAACCACTAAGGGGTAGTTAAAAAACTGATTTTTTGTTTAAATGAAACATTACCACTTCTGTGATTTGATTTTCAAAAATATGACATACATGGTTGTCATTTGGAAGTAAAATTTTGTTCATTGTGATTAAAATAATTTTTTTTGAATAGTAACTTTTAAGTTTATTTAATCGCGATTAAAGGTAATTAGTGAAATTTAAAGTAAAAATGATATTATAAAAATATTAAAATACCTTTACACTTGTCCTACCCTTATTGGATGAGTCATGGACGACCATGAAAATCTATGGGTCAACTTGTGGTCCCCATGGTGAAACTTGGGTAAGAAAATGACGTTAATAATTTTTATTTAATGTAAAAATAAAATTGTCACAAACATGTGTTGTTTTCCTAAAACAATTAATAAATGGGGTAATATAAGTTAACTATTCGACTATAAATATTCATTGTAAATCAAAAATTATTTCCTACATCATGATATGTTTTTATAATATTTATACATTAAATAAATTAATTTTTTTTATGACACCATGATGATGCAACGATTACCTCATTAATTAACGTTTTAAAGAAAATGAAATGATAATGAAAAATCTATGACTTGAACTTGTCAAAAAACTTTTTATGGTTATATTTCGAACCCTTATCACCTCATCCTAGAGATATATTATTTTGGGACCTTTGAAATCCCAGAATCACATCATAATAATGTAACATTTCATGACATTCCTAGAGTGCCCCTCCTCTCCTCTTATAAAAGGCCCCCACCACTACCACCTTATTAAAACCTTCAAGCCATTGAACTCGTCCAACCTCTACCCAAATACTCTCCCAACTTCCCTCCCTTACTCCTAGTAGACTCAATTTGGGCAGAAGTCATCCCAAGGAAGCCTTTGGATCAAATCAAATAGAGTTACCCTATTTTAAGATAATGTCTTCTCTTATGTTATTTTGTTTTATTTTGATTCTCCAACCCACTATACTATTTTTATTATTTTCCTTTGTAACAAAAACTGTATCGTCAATATACTTGTATGTTTTTATGAGAAGTATTTTATTTACACTTACACACAACTTCATCTAATGGTTAAAGAACATACTATTTCTGTTGGTGGTGAATTACTGGCTGTCGAAACCATGATTGTTCAATCTTCTATTAACACCTCTCATGGTGGCCATTATGATGAAACTATTTCTATATATGATATATGTTATGTTTTTGTTTTCCTTATGATTTTTTATTTTTCATTTATGGAATACTTTTATGATTTCCATTATGGATAAACGCGATAATTTCATTTTAGGAAGTGCAGACTACCGCCCCCTCAAAGTGATTTGAATCGTTAATTCCATATGTGGGATGTATAAAGGATGGAGTAAATTATATTATACATGATATTATATTGGAATTATAATACACATTTATATAATTATGATTCCATTCCATTAAATACGAAATAGAAATGAAAGTAGCGTTCATGCATACGTACGACTTACCATCTCCATGAACAGTGCATTTCATTTCTTACCTCTAAATGTTTCGTAATATTATGAATGAATGTATATACTGGATATATATGATATATATTATATCTAAATCATGAATATAATTCTGTATATAATAGATATTTTACCACATGAACAACTTGTAATTATAAGAAGTTTATTTTTGACTCAAGTACCAAAGATCGACAAAACGACCGTTATTAACATAAATAATTACATAATGTTAATAACATGGTAATAAGTGATATAAAAGGAATAATAAACATGAAAAAGGTTCTTAATCAATTATAAATTAACTATAGTTTATTATTCAGGAGGTTAAAGAACGGTCGAGTCAAGACGGACACGAGGTAAGGGAGCTTCTTAACCCAATTTCCATTCATTGGGTTATTATCCTACTTTCAAATTATGTCATGATATTATTATGTCCTATCTTGTATTTGTACTTTATTTATGTGTACATATAGTGAATACACATAACAGATCTATTTTATTTAAAAAATGATCTTTGTAAGGGAACTTATTATCCCAATTTCTGATCTTTGGGTTAATCTCCTACTTTCAAATTATGTCATGATATTATTATGTCCTATCTTGTATTTTTAATTTCATTATGTGCACTTATAGTGAATACAAATAATACATATTTTTTATTTAAAAAATGATCCTTGTAAGGACTTCATATCAATCTCCTTTCATTGAGGCATATTTTGTGTTATACACAACTATCTTTTATACGATGTATAAACCCCTTTGACTTTTACGTTTATTCAAAAGGAATTTTTTTAAACGAATCATTTTACTATATGAAAAAAGGGAATGGTTTTTTTGTCATACGTATGTGGCGACAATGAATTCTCCACCACCGTAACCATTATTTGAGTTTCGGCTTCTTCTACAAGCCTAATTTTTTTTAATGATTTAAAAAAAGAGAGAGATATTTCTCACAAATAAATGAAAATCCAGTGAAAATGGATATGTATTTAATACATGCTTAAAAATGTCTTCAGAAAACCCAACTCTCGAGTGTGGTAGATAGGAATGGATTGGGCGTGGACCCATCATGGACTGTAATTAGTCGAGCAGTCTCAGAATTAGTTATTTTGTTTTCTGAAGCTTTTATAATGTTTTGAGAAAAACAGTGGAGTATATTTGAGAAATTTTAAACGTAAGTATATTCTAAAAAAAATTGCATCAGCAGGTCTCATGAGACAAACTAGTGTCTTGGCACGAGGCCTTGGAAAAATCATATTTGTAGTCTTGGCACGAGGCCTTGGCTACGTGGTTTTGATAGTCTGGCATTATGCATTCCATCATTATGAAAGTGGTTATTGATATTTAATGTGATTATTCGGCCAGTAGAATATCCATGTGAATATGTAAATGGAATTATCTCATTTTAATTTTTCCATATTATGTTGAAGTTCAAGTTTAAAAGGATTTTTTTTTAGTCATACATTGCCTTAAATGTTTACGTTTATTTATGAAAGCTTCCACTACATTTTTATCCTTACTGAGCATCTAAGCTCACCCCTTTCAATGTTGTATTTTTCCCAGGATGTAAAGAAATATTTTATGACTGACCTATAGGGATAGTCTGAAGGGGATAGAAGTGTGGACTATGAGGACTATGTTATTGTGAATTTTCACTTTATGATGAAATGTAACATTTATGAATGTATCTAGTGTTTCCCAGGCTAGTAAACTAATCGGTCTTTCGAGACTTGATCTTTTGTGATCATGCAAATGTTACGCAATAATGCACCAACTCAGGGTAACTGGGGTCGGGGCGTTACATTACATTAATCCACATGATACATCACAATGTCTATATACAGAAACATGGGTATGTTGACATTGTGCTAATATCCAGTAATATTCCACAAAAGATACAGAAATATTTTTTATAAGATATACCTAAAATTATAGTTTGAACTTCTATTATAAATTAATTATTTATATTTTTTGGTAAAAATTATACCCAACGTTTCACATTTCCTTTCTTTAAAAAAATATCCTATTGAAAATTATATATCATGGAGAATAAATAATATACCACAATAGTAAAATATCTCAGGGAATATTGGAAGCTGGTGTGGAATAAAAGTCCAAAACAAAAATAGCCATCACATGGGTTAAATGACACAAGTTTATTAGAAACAACCTTTGAAGTCTCTTTTAAATCACTTATTAGTTTATTATTAAACCCTAAAATACTCTAACCCTAAATTAACCTCATGGACATACAGAGATTTAATCACTCTCAAGTGAAAATTTTAACTGACATCCCCTAGCTAGAGCTAAATCATAAATAGAGTTTCTCTCATCTGTAATCTATAATATAATATACATGGATTTGATGTGAAAAAATATATTTAAACCAATTATTTCATGAGATATTATCCAAACTATGTTTAACCTACCTTTTCTCACATTACAATTTAATTATATAAAGATAGAAAACATAACAGTATTATGCATAGAGTATCCAAAGATTTAGTGTCTTGGGAAAACTATGACAATACATAACATTTACAACAATAAAAATAATCATTTATTTAAATCATTCTTCTCTATCTTCTTATTGGCACTTGACCTATCCTTAGTACATGTAGTCACCTCAGGATATACATCAAAAAGGGGTGAGCTAAATTCCGAGTAAGAGGATAGGTAGGAACAATATAATAATGGGAGAAAATAATCATAACATTGTCAAATGATCATGAACATGAGAGGAAACATTAATAAAATACCCAAAATGTGGAAATGCATAAAAATGAAACACCATGTCTTAGTGGTTAATAAACACACATACTATTGAACAAGTCTACGATCTTGTGCAAAAATCATTTCTCATTAACTCATTAGATTCATCACTTTACCTAATGACATGGAGCACTGTATAATTTTGGGTGCACCCGTCACATTCGAACATTCATATTGCGCTATATAATTCCGCACACACCCACCACATCAAAAAATTATCATTATCATGCATTCCAAGTAGAAATTATACCAAAAAGGAACATAACTATTACATTTAATGGAATGTGATTCATATCAAAATAACACAATCATAAACATTGGGTTCCCAAAATAATGTGGGAATAACATACTTGAAACAATAAATATCAACCATTAGTGAGAAATAAAAGGTGTGTTTTTGAAAGAAGAGTTCCCTTGAAAAACATTTGTTTCACATAAAATCCAGTGGAAAAAATTTATATCACATAAAATGAAATATAATGATTCAAAAATTATTTAGACGTAGTGACCATACCAAAAATGGATTGATAGAGGGATAAAACGAACAAAGAAATTTGAGATCATGAATTTCCCCTTACCCTGTATCCAAACACATTCTTCACTTTATTGTCCTATATAACCACACTATATTCCTTAATTATAAATTAAAGAACATTTTTTACATAAATATTTTTCATTATAGTTTGATTAAGTTATTTTATGGTCCTTTGGATGAGTTATAGTGTTTAAATATATTGTTTGGGAATGTTCATTTTTATTGTTTTCTTGAGCGTTTCACTTGTATTCGTAAATTGATGTTCGTGTAGACCATGGGTAAACATCCCAAACTAATATTACATGTTAATAATTATATTACTATACTTTAAATGTTCTTATAATTGGTTATATTAGACACCATTGGGATGAATAATTAGATAGGATCTTAATGGTGAATGTTTGGGTTAATTCGACAGTTTTTCCTCCACAATAAACTTGTTTCTTTCCGTTGTTTAGTAATATGTACATAATTTAGGTACAAAACATTAAATAGGATATAATACATATAAAATTTTCTATTTCCATGATAAAAATGGTTTCATTATGATATCTAAATGTAGAAATGTAATAAATAAAATATGTCATTCTTGAAGGAGATAAGTTAACACCTCAGGAACAACATTTCCCTTTCTAAAATAAAAAGAAGAAGAGAAGGGGGTTGGATGATATAATATCCCATAATGATCATAAAATTATAGTATATATACAATAGTGGAGTTATTATACCGTTTTTATAAAGATATGGGGGTGGAGAATAAGAAAATTACTCGAAATTAAAAGGGAATGAAGGGATAATGAGAGAACATAATAACCTGTTCAATCCTCCTCTTGAGATCATCCTTAAGGATGCTAGGATTGGTGTATTGATGAGACTATAAGCTCTTGGACATTGGAGAGATACAATAGATGAATTTTTGGTAGAGTTTAGATATGTCTTGAACCTTGATAGGTGTGGGTTGGCAAGGAAAGGGAGAGGAGTTATTTATACATGAGGAGGGGTGTTTTTAAATAAAATAAAAGATAAAATAATATTTTAAATGATAGACTTTTGTTAGTTGTTTTTTTGACACCATAAATACATTATTAATATAATAAAATGAGTTTTATACTATAAATCATCTTTATAATTCTAAATAATTAATATATTAAAAGGAAAGTGAATGAAAGAGAAAAAGGTACTTTAACAAATCAAATTTTGACTTTGGGCTTTTGTAGGTCCTTTTTTCATATTGGAAATTGAATTTTTTGTATATTAAAGAATCATTTATAAAATTAAATATAAAATGTCAAAATATAATGTTTTATAATTTTTATGCATCACTAAATAATGAATGATTCAATTTAAGATACACCAGTTATGTGAACAAACTGCATTTTTACTATTCACCTGAAAATTGAAATATTTCATAAAAATATCAAAAATTCATTCTATCCATTTTTTAACATGTAGAAAAAAATGAAGACCATTTTTCAAAAAAAAATTTCAAAAAAAATTTAATTTAATTATTAATTAAAATCCGAATTTACTTGAAAAATAATGTTTTTAAAAATAAAAATGATTTTAAAATGATTTCAAGAATAAAATAAGGTCTTATATAATTATCTTAAAACTTTAAGACAATTTTTTTTAAATTATGAACTCATTTTAATAAAATATATTTTCATTTAATTAAATTAATTAATTATAATAAATTTTGTATGACCTACAAAAATACCAATACTTTAACAAAGGTCAAATTGTCACTTATAAGATGCCTAATGTTTATTTAATCTTTCAAGGGTAAGGTTAATATTACTTTTGAATATTTAATATTCATAAGGGTCATGTTACTATTCATAAGGGTATGTTACTATTAATAATGGTATATTACTATTCATAAGGGTATGATACTATTCACCAAAAATTATGTTTGTTCTATTAAACTCCAAAATCATCTTGGACACAATCGTGTATGTCATATTTTTGAAATTAAAAACATAAAAGTAGAAAAATTATGTTTAGTGATGACATTGTATTTAGTATCATGAAATTTCATTATGCTTCCAAATGTTATTATACTATAAGGAATAATTATATGACGAGAATTTCATTGCTAAAACTTTTAGTTATTACATTCTTACCCCCATATGAAATTTATCCCTAGAAATTTTGTTTTACAAAAACAGGGAGGGTACTTCTCCTTCATCACCTCCTCTGGTTCCCATGTAGCTTCTTCAAACTTACGGTTCCTCCAAAAACGTTGATAAGTTGGGTTTTCTTGTAGCGTAGAAACTTATCTCTCCGGTAAAGAATCTTCACTGGCTACTCCACATAAAAGAGATCATATTCTAGTTGTACAACCTTTAAGTTTAGAATATTTGAGGAATCTGGTATTTACTTCCTCCGGAGTGATATATGAAAAAATCATGAAATTGATCCATATTTGGGGTATGTGAAAGCTGCTAAGCCACCGTTCCTATGTGGTCGAGGATTTCCAAGGGGCCTATGTACCTTGTGCTTAACGTCTATTTCCTTCCCAACCACATGACTCTCTTCCATGGTGATATTCGTAAGAAGATTTTATCCTAAATGTAAAACTCCAAGTCCCTTCGATGCTTGTCAGCATAGATCTTTTGTTTACTTTGAGTAGTTTTGATGTGTTCCTGGATGACTTGAACCTTCTCCCTCATATATTGCGTACCTTTAGGTCCAAGTGGCATTCTTTCTCCAACATCATTATAATCTGTTAAAGTACGATATCCCTTTCTATATAGAGCTTCATATGGGCCCATATAAATTCTGGAGTGGAAGCTATTTTTGTATGAGAACTCAACCAATGGGAGATGCTGATCCCATCTACCTTTGAATTCCAAAAAGAAGTATCTTAGCTTGTATTCAAGCATCTAAATATTACTTTTAGATGTTCCATTAGTTTGGGGGTGATAGGCTGTACTTAAATTTAATTTAGTACTAAAATCATGTTGAAGGCTCCTCCAGAATTTAGATATGAACCTTGGATCACAGTTAGAGTCAATCGAGAGTGGAACACCATGTTTTCTCACCACTTCCTTCACATATATCTTTGCTTGTTGTTCAAGTGAGTGGTCCACTGGAATAGCGATAAATTGGAAATCATGGTGAGTTAGCCAACCAAAACCCATATCACATTATTTCCTATCGATTTCTTTGGGACACCCATGAAAATGCCTATAGTGAAATTCTCCCATTTCCACATGGGTATAGGCAATGGATGCATCAACCCTTCGGACATTTCTCACTCTGCTTTAACATTCTGACATAGCAAACACCTTGGTAGTGTGAGTACAAGTGCATTGATCAACCTTCTTTTTAGATCCTTTAAGATACCCTCACATTCATCTATCTAGAAATAGTTTACCCCATTTTCATATTAACATAGTTAGTTAGATTTACAATCATGAGAAATTTCTCACAAAACATCAGTAGTAACCAAGCTAATCCCAGAAAACAATAGATTTCTATGACACAATTTGGCATGGTCCATTCCTTAATATCCTTTTATTTAGAATGTTCCATAGAAATTCCATCACATGTGATCACATGTCCCCGGAAACTGAATTGCTTCATCCAAAAGTCACACTTTTTGAACATGGTGTTCAAATTCTCTTCTCCCAATGTCACCAACACAAGTCTTATATGTTCTTTGTGTTCCCACTTTCTCTTAGAGTACATGAGAATATCATCGATAAAAACTACCACAAACTTGTCGAAGTAATTTCTAAAGACTCTATTCATCAAATCCATGAAGATTTCAAGTGAATTCGTAAGTTTGAAGGGCATCACCAGAAACTCATAGTGCACATACCTTGTACGGAAGGTAGTCTGATGAATTTATTCTTTCTTCAACTTAATTGTATGATATCCTAAATGAAGATCTACCTTTGAGAAGTATTGATCTTCTCTTAAATGATTTAACAAGTCGTCAATACTTGGAAGATGATACTTTTTATTTATAGTGATCTTGTGGAAATCCCAATAATCAATACACAGTCTTACCCCAAGGTGATTCACTAGGGAAAATAAAACCATTTCCCCAATTCTCTTGTAGATTCTTCTTTAAATCCTATAATTTGATAGGAGCTATCCTATAGGGAAACATTGAGATAGAGTAGCTTTGGGTATGATTTCTATTTAGAACTCTACTCATCATCTGGGGGATGTCCGGGTAACTCTTAGATAAATACATCACTGTATTCTCTCATGATGGGAATTTCTGCAAGGTTGGAACATGCCTTTGACTCAACCATTTGGGAGAGGTATACTTTTTCATAAGGAAACAAAACCCACATAGTTGATGAATTTTTCAAAAGAGATTCATGATATTCATTGAATTTTTAGAGGAGCATAGGATGGTTTGGAATATGAAAATATATTTAATTTTCCTGACAGTTGATATGTGCTATACATAACGAGAGACAATCCATTACCATTATAGTGTCGAATTCCACTAGGGGAATTATTATGAGATTTGATGGAAGAATCTTCCCACATACTCCAACAGGAAAAGAGTCAAACACTTGGGTTGCAATGATTTCACCACTTGGTGTTTTTATAGATATCTCTACATCAGGGTTTTAGTACTTCGATTCACCAATTCAAGCAGACATTCTTTGTATAAAGGAATGTACAGACCAATAATCAAATAAGACATTTTTCATTCATGAGTGAATAGGACATGTACCTTGTACAACCTCATTATCTTGATCCACTTTGGTAGTAGTGATTGATAAATCCATCCCATTTTGCTTTGAATTTGGTGGCATATGATGCTGATTACCCTCGAGGGCTCGAGGTTTAGTGCAATGTCTTGTATATTGGCCTTTCTCCCTACCGTTGTATCATTGGACTATGGTTGGTTCTCCCCTTTCTTCCACTACATTATTTTTATTTTTCATGTCCTTTCGACATTCTTGAGCATGGTGTCCTTCTTTCCCAAACATGAAGCACTTCCCCATCCATTTGAGGCAGTTCCCATGATGCAACTTCCCAAATTTTTAGCATGTGGGTCGTTGATATTTCTTCCAACCTTTATCATTAGATCATTTGGCTTGGTACTACATATTTAGTTTTTTATTAATATTGCCATGGGACCATTCTCAAAACTCCATATACACTTTGAGAGCACATAAAACAACTTATACATAACTCCCAAAGTCTCTAATTTCAAGATCAATTCAATGGTGTGGTTTTAATACACTAAAGAATATATCAATTTTTCTATTAGTGTTCATAACAAAACCCATTGAATACCTTCAAATCCATGTGAAATTTTCTTCATAGGTTGTGACAGATTCTACTTTTTTGCTTGAGAACAATGAATTCTCTCTCCATATTCATATGAATTGTTCGAGGGAAATACATATTATGAAACATGATCTTCTCATTCCATCTCTTCAATTTTCTCCCTTGGCTTGGTGTTCTTAATCAAATCCCACCATTGATCAGCTTCTCCGTCTAGATGATAAAATGATATTGTGAACATCTCGGTCTTAGAAAAATGAAGAACATAAATGATAATTTCCATGTATTTGACCTATTTTTCTGTAACTAGTGAATCAAAAGATCCACTAAACATCAGTGGTCATTATTGCATAAAACACTCAACAGCCAGTTTCTCTATCTTAGGTGAAGGAGGACGTTCCCCATTTTTCTAGTTATTGTTCGTAACTTGAGATAGTTGGGTAATAATTTCTATGATTTTCTAAACTCTACATCCCAAAGCATTAAGGATATCATCCAAGAAATTGTTCCATTGGACCTCGTACGAGTTTTTGGCCTCATTTCTCCTGGTTCCTACCATTTTCTAAAATAGAAAAGGTTAGAACAAAACATTAGTCAACATGTCATGAATGAATATCTTATTTGTTTTGTAAAATTTTCACTAAAATCAAAACTTATGGGATACCTATGTAAATCTTATTGTGTGAATATTTGTAATTAGTCTCATACTAGAGGTTTTCTCAAGGGTTCAGTAATCCAAATTCCCAAATTAATTAATCATTACCTCTAATACCAACTATAGAGACCCTTTTTTTCTTAAATTACCATTACATCATTATAAAGACAGAAAAAATAATAGAATTACAAAAGAGTATCCAAAGGTTCAGTGTCTTTGGAATAGTAGGACCATACATTACATTTACAACGTCAAAAATAATCATTCATTTGATTCCTTATTCTCTATCTTTTTATTGGTAGTGGACAATTATTTTATACATATAGTCACCTGAGGGTTTACATCAAAAAGGGGTGAGATAAATACCTAGTAAGAAGATATATATGAATAATATAACAATGGTTGACCATAATCCTAAAATAGGAAAAGGATCATAAACATTAGAGGAATCATTAATAAAAGACTTAATTTGGGGAAATTCATAAAAATGAAACATCATGTCTTTGTGGTTAACTACCACAAAAACATATGAAAAAAGATAGAATCTTGTTCACACATATTTTCAATATAAGCCACAAGATTCATCAGTTAAACCAATGCATTGGAGAACTGTATAATTCTGGGCACAGCCTTCACATTCAACCATTAATATTGCGCTATATAATTCTGAGTGCACCCATCACATCATAACATTGTCTTTATCATGCACGCCACATAAAAAATATACCAAAAAATGAACATATATAACCCATGTAAAGTAATGGGTTTCATATCATAAGAACACATTCATAAAATTTGGGTTCCCAAAATATACTGAGAATAACATATTTGATATAATAACCATCAACCTTGAGTGAGAAATAAAAGGTATGTTTATGAAAGAAGAGTTCATTAGGAAAACATTTGTTTAAAATAAACTACTATTGAAAAATTTTATAGAAACGGAACGTTAATATAATAATGAGAAAATTATTTTTAAGGATTGACCATACAAAAAAAGTGAGTGAAAGTGGGAGAACCAGATTGAAGAAAGGTGGGTTCGAGAATTTTCCCTTACCCTGTATCTGAACATATTTCTCACATTAATATCCTGTATAACCAAATTATATACAATAAATATAAATTAAAGAAACTTGTTTACAAGAATATGGTTCATTATTATTTCATTAAGATATTTTATGTGACTTTTGATGTGTTGTAGAGTTTAAAAATATTGTTTGAGAATGTCTATTTTTATGGTTTTCTTGAGCGGTTCACTTGTATTCATAAATCGAAGTTTGTGTAGAACATGGGTAAACATCCAAAAATGATATTACATGTTATTAACTTTATTCCTTGATTTTAAATGATCTTATAATTTATTATACTATATACCAATGGGATGAATCATTAGTTGTGATCTTAATGATGGTCATTTGGGTTAATTCTGAGATTTTTGGTCCACAACAAACGTGTTTCTTTTAATTATTTAGTAATATGTACATAAGTTAGTTCCAGAACATTAAAAAATATATAATACATATAAAATGTTATTTTCCAACCATAAAAATGGTTTAATGAATAGATCGGATGGTAGAAATTGGAGAATGAGAACATGTCGTTCTTGAAGGTGTTTGATTAACACCCCATGAACAACATTTTCATTTCAAAAATAAAAAAAAAGAGCAGAGAAGGGGGTTGGAAGATATAATATCCCATTAGTATCATAACCTTCCATTATATTTATTATAATGTGGTTACCATACCATTGGTATGAATATATGTGGGGAGTGAATAAGAAAAGAACATGAAATTCAATGGAAATTAAATGAAAAGGGAGAGAGAGAGATGAATTACCTCCTGAATCCACCTCTTGAGATCCTCCCTTAGGAAGATAGGATTGGTATCTTGATGAGACCAGAAGCTCTTGGATGTGGGAGAGAGGCAAGGTATTATTCTTGGGTAGATTTTAGAAATGTATTGAAGCTTTAGAGGTGTGGTTTGACATGGGTAGGGGGAGGGTTATTTATACACTGAGAGGAGGTGTTTTTAGAATAAAATATTATGTAAAATAATATTTCAAATGTTAGATTTGTAATAGTTTTTTATCATAAAAATCATATATTAATGTAGTATAATTATATTAATACTTTAAATAATATTTATAATTCAAATAAAATTAATAATTCAAAGGAAAGTGAAATAAAGAGAAAAACATACTTTATGGAATCACCCTTTGACTTTAGGCTTTATAATGTTCTTTTTAGGTTTGAAAATTGTGTTTATTGTATTTTAAGGAACCGTTTATAAAATTAAATATAACATGGATGAATAAGAATATTGAATTTATATAATTATAATCCTACCCTAAAATTCACTTCAATGTTCTAATTTACCAAGTAATTAGATTACAAAGATAAAATAACAGAAGAATTTCTTATTAAAATTACTCACATTGAAACACATACCTATTAGACAATTATTTGATCCAAATTATTCAAAAAAAATATATTTGGATAAACTAAGAGCCTTATCTAACCCTTGAAATTGGATACCACTCGATTAGCCCATCCTTATTGTTGTATTTGTCCCCAATTTCCATTCGGGGCATGTGAACAACAATAATATGAAAATATTTGATCATAATAGAATATGGGAATTTGAAATGAATAAAAGTGATGGTATTTTTTAAGGAAACCCACTTGAATCAATAAAATAATCCATGAAAGAAATGAGGAAAGGAGGTCAAAGGATGGAGGCTATCCCAAAGTGTAAAAATAAAATGAAGAAATCCAAATGAAAAAACAAACAAATAAGGGTAAAATAAAAAAAAATTAAAGTGGATTTTTTAGTAGAGTACCTGATTAGGGAAACCATGTGTGAACATTTAAATAAATTCTACAATGGAAGTGATCCTTTACACAAATTGGCTATAGGGTCAGAGATATCATGATTCAACCTTGAAAATTCTTATAGAATCCGATCTCCCACTTTCTTGGAAGTGATGCATAGTTGATAACTAATGTATACAAATCATGCATCCTGCACTGCCACCCAATTTTTCAAGGATTCAAATAAAGAACTCGAAAACCATAAAAAATAAGAAAAATAATATAACAAATACCACCCAATAACATCATTAGTTGAACATGGTTATTTATGGAGAGTGCACATTTTGGTATTTAATGACGGTGTTTAGCCACCCTTCATTATAAATATCTTTAACACTTTTTTAAATAGTATATGATTGACTTGAAAAAAACCTATCTGCAGAAAAATGTCTCTAATCACAATATTCATGAAATATATAAATGTAGATAGTAAATTTTTAAGTCAAAAAGTTATAACTATTAATTAATGGTGTCCATATCTTTTATATAAGGCGTTCTTTAGTATATCCACTATTTCAACCCATTTATGAAGATATAAAAATTAATGATCCATGTCATGGAAATAATAAATCTTTTGGATTTGATAAAAAATATTCAATTATGTGAAGTTTATACTTTTTTCATTCAAGATGTTATTAATATCAAGATAATAAATGTACATATTCATTAATCTACCCATATTTTTGAAAACAGGGAGTGGTACTCAACACAGAGAAGCACATGGGTTTATAAAACCATGGTATAAATTTTCCCAATGTTTATTGATCAATCCTGTTAATTCAATTATGCCTATTATATAAGAGACTCTTCCACATATACATAACATCATTGATTATTTCAATTGAAAAATCAACTTAAAAATAATGGTGAAATTAGAGAAACAATATGGATTATTCATAATTATATTTCCATATTATTGAAATATCATCAATATTGAGATTCTCCGGACACTTTCATGAAAATAACCCTCTATATTTTTATATTTATTCTTATAATAAAAAATTACATTCCATAGGATTCTTATAATCATAATTTCTTTAATATTTGATCATGAGATAATTTAGAATATGAAATGATATTTCTCTACCCTAGAAATTTTTATGAGCTCTATGTAGTGAGAGATAATCCATGACCAATATCAAATAATATTCTATTAATTAATGAATAGATATATTTAAAAAAACAATTTCCCAAAAAATATAAACTGCAAGGAGTTGTGTGCGTTGGATGTAATAATCACACCACTTGGTATTTTCAATGGTAATTCAATATCAAATATTTAAGGCTATAAATTAATATTTATAATTAATTTCCATGAAATTTGGGACTTTGTAGAACTTGAATGAAATACGATGTTTTTAATTTTAGAATAAATAATAATTATACATTTTATCCACTCATTTTTATTTCTTTTATTTCAAATCATTTACTAAAACAAAAATGGATAGGGTGAATAATAAATAAAAATATCTTATATAATCAGAGTATTTTATGATATAAAAAATATATATATACCTATAACGTCATCATATATTATTACTTAATATCAAGATTTATTTTGATGATTTATCATCTTATTATTCTTGAATTAATCCCTAAAATTGACTGAACCCCACTTTGATAACAACGATGATGGCCCATATATATCATGCATATATTTTAGATCCATATACGTAATTATGAATATAATCTCATAATTAAGAAACACCACTATAACTGAATGTTTTAATATATTTATATACTATCTATTTAATATCATATTACATCAAAAATATAATTCCATAGATTACATTTTCTATAGATGACCCTATTATAGATACATCAATATTAATATTCCCCTTTATGACATGAGGATATGGGAAACATAAATTAAATGTGACCTTAGAATAATAGTAAGGGGTAAAAAATATGTGATATCAAACATTAAAATATATTTACGATCATAAAGAATATCATTAATGAGTTATAATAAAACATACATAAAATTATGAAATCATATTCATTATACTTTTCAATAACATTACAATATCATACCCATTATAAAAAATAGATACATCGATAAGAATAATAACATATAGATGTTGAATGGCACAAGTATTTAGTACATGAATAATCATAGTATATCAGGAACACATGTCAGGGATGGCTACTAAGAATATGATAGAATAATATTCTATGATAACCTGTCATGTAGCATGAAATAGTGGGCTTGGATTACATACCATGTCCAATAACAAAAATAGATAACTCATTAAACCCTAACCTAGTGCATGATCTATCTTTTAAAATGGTCTATAGTGCATTCAAGGTCTCAATATCCTAAATATAAAAATCAAAAGATTCTAAATTTCTCTTTTGTAATGATTTCATCCTTTTATAAATAAAAAAATGATGACTTATACTTGAAAATATTACATGGTCATTCCATAATTTAGATATGTCATTCATGTGAAATATATTTTTTAGAAATGCTAACATCCAAAAAATACTTTAAGACTCATAAAAAATAGGGATAAAATAATGTATAAAACTTTAAACACAGACAATATCATCAATTTTGATATTGAGACAATTTAAAAAGTGCAGGTTATATATAGTTGTTCCCAAAAAAATTATCCAAAATCAAACTATAAAATACAAATACCTATTTGATGAGAAAAAAATACTTCACTTATACACTCCATGAATCCGGACAATGATGTAAGTATCATCCTTTATGAAAAATGAAACCAAAATGTTTCCTCCCTAAGCTAAAATCAAGGCTACACCCACAAAAATTGTGTTGGGAGGGGGTGTGAGAAATAATCCTAGCTGGACAAAACTACTATATTATAAAAATACTTTCAAAAAACAAATCATGTATTGAAATTTTGAAATACATATATGGAAAAAATAATTCCTTTTACTAAAAATAATGAAAAAGTGTACTCTACTAATATATTCTTTTAATAAATAAGGATCAATATAATATGTTCCATAAATTATTTTATAATAGAATTGAAAAATAGGAATGAAATATTACACATTATCAATTATAATTGTATATAAATGAAAAAATAATACCATTTGATTGTCTATAAAAAATATTTATAAACAACTTTAAAAACGTAATAGAAAATTATAAAATTTGAAATTTTTTTGGGGACATTGATTTTCATGAATGAATAGGGCATTAAAAAATATCCACTTATGGATAAATAATTTTTGATAAAAAATATATATTAAATTCCCATTTAGAGTCTTGACCACTCTAATCCTATCTTGGAATCTACCGAAACTCCCATGCTATTCTTCAATCCTAAAATCATACCTTAAAACACCTTTTATGGAAATAAACTCTTAGAATACCATTTAGAGTCTTGATTCTTAGAATGAACCAATCACCAAATCAGTAGTTCAATTACCATAGGAATTATTTAACCTAAATGAAATGGGTCATTAAAAACTCCCAACCATAATGATTATTTTTCTTGAGAAGAAATCGAAAATCCCTATCAACTAACCCAGATATATCATTCTGGATAATTTAACTCTTTATGTTCCATCTCCAAATTCCCAATTCACTTTTACTGCATAACTCTAATCACTAAACCCAAATACACTAGTTTTCATAAAAAATGATTATCTCGATTCTAACACATATTCATATACTTCTAATAGATTCTCCATATATGGTTTTCACCTCTAATCATCTGATTCTATAGTAACAACACCATTCAAACCTCCTCTGACTAACTTTTCCTAAATATCCTTGAGCTCATCAATCGATGCATCATCACATCACAACACTCTATAACCATAATTTATTAACCCCAAAAGGAAATGATAATCCATTCAATACCCTCCAAAAAAATTACTAAACCAACACATTGTAATTTAATATTTGGTTCCTCAACCATCTTCCCTAATCATCATACTGAATCCTAAAAATTGACACACCTCTAATCTGAATCTCTCTTGGATCCACCAAATATAGCCTAATCTTGATGAAAATGCATGAAATCAATCCATCATGACGCATAAATTTTGAACTGAGTATTCAACAGGGATCTGAATAAATTGGATCCACATTTACACCAAAATTATGACTCTACCTCAATCTTCCGCCGACCAATCTCACGGAACACAGAGCCTTCTGATCATAGGGTAGTTCGTACATGATCTATCTGATGCTACCCACCATAGGGGTATCCATTTATTCACCTCACTAAACCAAATATATAATATCCCATGTGAATTTTTTATTGGTTACCATGGAAAATGACTGTATGTGACCACCCACTCAATCTTCAGTGTCAAATACAAAAATTCATCCACCAAGCTCCAAGATTCTTCTCAACCTCACAAATTGATCCAAAAAAATATTTACACACCACTAATCCTAAGACTTATAGTTCTCCCCAACATAAGACAATACTATTAATTATTGATTATGCCCAATATTACTCTCAACCATAAGAATCACCCAAAAAAACACAACCCAGGCTGTTCAAATTGAAAAACCGTCAAAGCTTACATGGATTAATATAACATGAAAAACCATCAATAACACATCAGGGGTCAAATACTTGAACCAACCAAAAAACCATTTAATTGATAGTAATGTAAAACACGCACCCGATGACCCTTTCACAAGTATCTCTCATAAAATAACCATGACATACTCACCGAACATAATTCCCACACCCAATGTCAATTATTTCCATCATAGAAACCCAAAAAAACCGATATATATAAGTAAATATATAGTTTACATCACCTAAAAAAATAATTTTATACTCTCTAATGTGACATGGATGTTCCAAATAAACATGAAACATTATCTTTGCACAAAATTCAAGCAACCAACCCACATTCAGCTATCACAAAAAATCTAAGAATATTGATTTATATAGACATCAGTCTTTTATTTTCCAAACCAATCCGATTTAAATTTAAATATTCTAAAACTGACCTAATATTTAAAACTACCTGGAAATACTATGGTTTTTATCAAAAATATGAATCAACCAAAATCATTATCTTATCTAGTTACTTTTCTATATGTCAATTTCATTTTTAAAAACCATTGAAATTAATATTTTTAAAACTGTTTTCAAAACCATTTTCAAAATATATATAGTTAAATTTTATTAGAAAATAAAAAATATGACACATTTTAAAATAACTATCTCCACAATCCATTCCAAATAAAACCTACCTTTAAAACCATTTTACACATACCATGTTCCAACACATATATTTTATACTCAAAATAATGTTTTCCCAAAAACCAACCCCCCCCCCCAAAACAATTTCCTTATTGAGGTTAAGAAAAAACATCACCGTAAATAAAAAAAAACCTTGTATCCAGATTAATCTAATAAAAACTTATACTACATTCAAGAAATAATAATTTATATTATATGGTTCTTCAATTAATAATAGATTCTGATGATGAAATATGTCAAACAACACTTCCCGTAGGTGCATTTATCATTCCATAAGCATGCCACTATCATAATGCATGAATAACTCACTCGCTCAAGGATAGGCCATATAAGTCATCTTTATCCTTATAAATCTCACATTGGGATTCTTAGTCGAAACTAACACCTCACTCATCCTTGAGTTCCTAGTCTCAAAGCACGTCATTCTATGGAGATGTGGGTTTTTACCAAAGTTATATTATCCTAGAATTCACTCGATCTAGCTCATAATTCCTGATAAGAAAACTCCACCTCTATATAGACTCTACCCTCTAAGAAAATTCTCTAATACCACTTTTTTACACCCCATCTCAGGCTTCAAAAACATCTACCACGTGTAGGTTAGTACATGACCTTATAAACACCACACCATATTACAGAGGATAACGAAAGATGTGAGTGCCTAAACCAGTCATGGAGAGACTATTTCATGTAAAATAAATGCTACATGTCATGCTAGAATCTTCCAGAAAATTTTCACAACCCATCAATATGATGGAAATCAAAAAAATTCATATCAATATATAATATGGATATTGCATTCCCCCATTGTCCATAATAAAAATTGGTAAACTATCTATATGAGATATCAAAAAAAAACACAACAAAAACAAATAATGAAATAAAAATTCAAAAAATGGCATGCTATCTAGCTCACATTGAACCATGCGTGAATGTAAAACTACATGGATTTTAGCCCCACTCACATAATTATCCTAATAAATCCCTAGAATCTATGACCTTCCATACCAATACCCTGATTCCACCTCTAATAGAAACCCATTTTCTAAGAGAAAATATGAAGGTTGAACCAAATATATTGAAATACATGGGGTGTACATGAGCTGGGGTTGAGTCCAATGACTAGTGGGATTATCTAATACATTAATAATACTATGTTTTGTTGTGATCAAGTTGATGTAGACACATTACACATATAGGGTGAATTCATTCCTGAGAAACACACACACATGAAGACATAACACACAATGTCCATATGAGCACACATGTCATGTTTTTTGTCAAAAATGACACAACTAACCTTAACCATACCATCTTCAACCAATTCCACATGGAAGAAGTAACCTCGCCTCAAAACCCAACCAACACCAGAAGATTCATGGAATGGCTTCTAACATAGTTCTGAACCTATACCTGATGACCCAAGGTAGGGTACCATGCCACATATGAACTCATACCATGAATCCAACCATTCTTTCTCACACAAGACAGAATAGATCAAAAACTAAACACTACCTTCTCACTCAAGGAAGATGAATATATCCATAACTAACAACGTGTCACTTCTTAGACCCCATATCACTCATGGTTATCCCATATTTGGTCTCACAGAGCAGCTTAGTCATATCACATATCAGTAACCCAACATCCACATTTCAAGCCATATACTATCACTCAAGAGATGGTTGACTAGGATATATCACTCATGGAAATTCCCCTTCCACAAACACCACCATATCACTCATAGTATGGACTGAAATCATGAAAACTGGGATCCCCTATATCCCATAGAGTTCCCACCAATTCTATATCACTCATGTTGAGGCAAGGACATAGTATAATCTCCTACAGTAACCTCCATCACCTATCAAATGCATCTATTTATTACATACATGACATGAAAAATAATCCACGCAAACCATCACATATTTCATCCGTTTGTCAATAGGGTACTATTCTCTCAGGACTTAGTCTTGCATCTTAAACAAACCCCATTACTCATATCAACCCTCTAAGTGTTATGTTATATCCACATGGACCAACACTCTACTTTGATACCCAAAAGATAACTTCCCACGGTGCTATATATACAATAAAAATCCATAGAGAAATTAAAAATGTGAATCACAATAATAATACAATCTAAAAAAAGAGAATCACCCTCATGGGGTCAAACAAATAAAAATAATAATCAAACCCTTTTATATAAATTTAGAAAACAATTCAAAATATCTCTTCTAAAACATTTATAAATTCACCATGTGTCATCTTATTCATGGTAGTCCCTTAAACAAAATTCAGAAAAAAAAATGTTCCTGATAAAATCTATTTATCCTATTACAATACAATTTTATATCCCATATCTCAAATAACCTATTTTCCCTTAAATTTCAGTTTATTCAAATTTTGTTTTTAAAATAAAATTTTAAAAATGAATTTTATTACTTTTTTAAAAAACACTCATGATGTCGGGAAATTTGTAATGAGGGGTACCAAACATTTATTTTACTAGGGTCCCACCACTGAACTGGTTAAAAAGCAACGCGGTCCATATTGATTTCTATTTCAACATGATCCCATACTAAACTTATTATAAGCTAACAAAAATAATGAAATAAATAGGAAAATAATACTAATTATTGTAAATAAACATGAAATCACCAGTTAAATAAGAGACTAAAATAAATCAAAGGCCCCCTACCATGATTGGAAATTCATAAATAATCTGAATCCCATACTAACCTCCACTATAGCCATGAGAACCTATCATATCAATAAAAATCATAAGAATAATTAATTCAGAATTTAAAAATAGAAACCCATGTTGACATAATCAATACAAAAGTCATTGGGTATCATAATAATGATAGAATTAGGTTCAATTGGGTGTGGTCCACTCCTTACATTCTTCATCCATAAAATTTGAAAACAAAACCAATTAGATCATAAAATTGACTTATAATTTTACCCCAATTCTCCAAAAGCTATAAATAGCTCCATGTAACTATATAACTTACGAAAAATGATGTGCTAAATCATGATTTCGTCCTCCCAGAGCATATTTTATAGGTTTCACACTAAAAACCAATAAATAAAAATGATTTCTCGATGCTCTGGAGAAATTATCCATCCTAAAACCCTACCAGACAAACCAATATCAAAGAAAGGTAGAGAATTAAAAAATGTAAGAGTCAAAATAATGTTGTACCTAAACTAGAGAAACAAAACACCGTCAAACATCATAATCAAATGTATACCTTAGAGGAGAGGGAGAGAAGCCAATGATAAAACCACCCTCTCCTTTGAACATATGGGATGCAAGGAAATCGAGTGTGTTACTAATTTGGACCCCAAAAAAACAACAATATAACCCCCATACAAAAGGTATTACAAACACCATTTCAGAGTGTTAAAAGGTCTCATGTTGCAATCCCTTATCTAGGTATGGGTGTAAACACTCTTCCCAACACATTCTTTGTGTGACCCTCAAGTTCATGATGTGAATAACTAGATGCTATTATTTTCAGAATCTAGACCACTCTGAACCTATCCCCAAGTGTTCTCAAATAGTAGAAGAATAAAAAAAGCATAAAATCATGTCTAAAAACATTTTTGAGGATTCCCAAATTGATCATAATCACATTATATGTCATAGTTATAATAAATAACCCCCACAAAATCATAATTTATAATTCCCTCAATAATTCACAACCTATACCAACATGGTACATTACTCTCTTATTGAACATACATGGAATAAAACCATAATATGTGTGTAATTATCCACTATGGGAAACCTTCATGAGAATAAGCATATGTCAGTGCATCCCTCACCCCTAAAATTCTTACATATGTACCCAATCATTCATATGATGTTTTCTAAAATTTGTTGGGGAACCAAATAAATATAACATCAAAAACAACACATTAAATAAACTTACACTGCACCTATGAATACCCTTATAATAAAAATTAAATTTCACATTGATATCCTGAATGCATTTTCAATAAAAACAAACATTTAAATCAATAACTTTGTGGGGAAAAACATCAATGGTGAAATAAAAAAAAGAGAAACTCACATTATTCCTTTCAAAACCTTCCCTTTTTCACTAGAAAAACATCAAGAACAAGAAATTAAAATTTTATAATATTTATGAAATCATTTTATATAAATATTTTAATTACTTCCTAATGTAAAAATCCTAGGAATGTCTATATGCACATCCTATAAAAAACACAACAAGGGAAAAATATTAAGTTCCGAATATAAAAAACCCCCTTATGTCAAATTTTATCTATATAAAACCAGCAGAAAATAAATATAAAAAAAAAATAATCACATATTATTAATTCTATACCATTGAAAACAACCTTTAAAATAATAAAGAACAAATTTTTAAATGAATTAACATATATAAATATAAATATATATATAAAACAATGTAGTCAATGTAAAATGATGATATTACACCTTGAATAAATATTAGGAGTCCATTGATAATGATTTTGAGGCTTGATATTATAAAAATACAAGTTAAAATTTATCAGAGATGCAATGTTAGGATACCATTGGCATTTTTATGAAAGTATATGGAAGAATACAGATGAGGATGAAGAAAGGAGATGATTTGTAATGACCTTCCATGAAGAATTACTCCAATATGATGGCGAATCATCAAAGTGACATGATAAATAACATAAGTCATAAGTGAAAGAGAAGGATGGATAAGATTATATGATTAATGAAATATACGAACAAAATTTGTGAAATAAATGAAGGTAGAAATCATTTAAAAATCATCTATGATATTAGTAATATAAAATATTCAAGGGGATGTAGGGTTTAGATGCATGTTCAGAAAAACTATACATAAGACATACATGATCTATCAAAAATGTTTTATAAAATGTTGGTTTTCTATGATGAGTAATAAAACCCATGCATCAAAAGTGTATGAAATATGAGAATTTTTTTTCAATATGTAGGGATTTGATAAATGGTTAGACAAATAATGAATCACCCATCCTTTTTGGAAATTACATCAAAATTTTAAAATTCAACTCTAAAATTTATAGAAATATATAAAACTATTAATATATAATATGTATATAAAATAGTGATGTTGTTGGTGTCCTAATTCTCCCCACCATGGTAAATTATACCACAATATGATACCCAAAACATAACTTGGGATAATTTTATATTCTGTAAAAAGTTATGTTTCAAATGAATAAAAAAATGTTTAATCATTTCATCTATTTAATCTCCACTGAAATGTGATACTATCCCAACTCCTTTTACTATTTTCCTAAATATTTTAAACTCATAAATATCATCACCATTGTCTCATTCATAGGAATAAAACTATCACTAAAATAGGAAAATAGTTTAATAAAAATTAATTAACAAATTTAACATATATATAAATTAATAGTTTGAACATTAAACAACTAAAAAAGTACTTTTGAGCATTCCAATTTACAATCAAAAAAAATAGTGATCAATATAAATATGAAAATATTAGGTATAGTTATATTTTAGATTACTAGTTTCTCACCAATCTATCTTTCAAATCACCCTCCCACTCAAAAAATTATAAACCTAACTCATAATATTAAATTCAAAATTTTCCAAATAGATAATAACAAAAAAATAAAATTCAAAAAATATCTCTTTCTTGTATACAAATATTTATAAGTTATTCTCCACTATAAACAGTAAACATACATGGAATGAAGATAAAATTTTAGATTTCAGACCACATTTCCTTTAAAAATCATTAGTTTATTATCAAAAAAGCATCATTTATTTTTTTATATACTTCTAGTGGAAAATATATATTAATGAAATCAATTATTTTGTAGTAAAATTATTATTTCACAGTATATAAATAAAATATAATTCCAATCATATATTTCGAATTATCAAAAAAATTACCTTAATAAAAAAATAAAATTCTCATAAAATAAGAAAAAACCTTTTGAAACTAAAAAACCTCAGCATATATATTTCTGTTCAAACCATGAAATATATAATAGAAATCATTTTTTGAGAAAAAAACATTATAATTAATTTTATCACCACAATATAGTCATCACATTATCAAATATCCAAAAAAAAGATACACTAATATAAAATGAAATGAGATCAATATAATCCATCATAAATGATATTTCAACCAAAATACCCACCCAACCAAACAAGGTATAATGCTTCATATATGCCAAGAGTTAAAAATATCAAATTATCAAAGTTTTTATTGTTAAAAATGATTTACACTTAAAAATTACAACTTAAAAAGGCATTTATATTTTATAACCATACAAAAATAATAATTAAATATCTAGTTTTATAAAAATGAAAAAATATTTTCTTTGAAAATAAAATACTCAATGACTTTAACAACTAGAAAATAATATTAATATTCAATTTAAAATGATAAATGAATAATGGAAAACACACTAGATGGAAGCTTAACATAAATTACAATAATGAGTGAATTTAATATAAAAAAGTAGCGACTTATTTATAAAAACATATTTTTATTTAACATTAAAAATATTCTCACTCATCGAAACTATTTTACAAACTAAATGTAGTTTTATTGAAGACAAGATATTTAAAAGACATTGAATTTACATATATATGGGAAAACTATAAACATGGACTCATCAAACTACTTATAAGATTGAGTATACTTGAAATAATATTGGAATCATCTAAAAAATCATATTACACCATGTTTTAAACTTAAATATGGGAATAAAAATTCAAAAAACACTTTTATTTTAAAATTTATAATTTTATATATACATTTTAAAGTACTATTGAGCACATTAAAGCCACTGATATTCTATGAATTAGAGAATGTATTATAAACAAATATATATTAGAATATTTGAAAATATAACCCAATAGAAAACAATACTTCTTTCAAAATACCACTATATTTGAGAAAACCATAACATAAAATATTTTTGGTATACATTTTTTAGCTGAAATAATCTATTTACTAGAGTGAAACAAAATGATATAACCCCTCTCTCATAAAATGATTTCAAACTAAAAGGTATATAAGACAGAGCAACAGAAATTTATTTTAATAAAAAAACATTTTAAAATTATACTATAACTAAACACACATTATTAAAATTTAATCATAGAAACCTTAAAAGACAAGATAATCTACAAATGTTCTCCTCATAGTCAGTTTATATATCACAAGAAATAGTTACATAAAATATAGGTATAATTGAATCATTTTAATTCATAAAATGAAGTATAAAATCCATTCTATTTAGGTCACCACTAAAATAAATCTTTTACTATTTTCTATAAATCCTATATAATAACATTTAAATTATTGAGAGCAATGTATTATAAGGTATCCAAAAAAATAAATAATCTAACTAATACAATTAGAATTCAAATACCAACCACCTTTTAACAAAAAATACACATAATTAAAATAAATTACGAATGGGTAAAATCCTAATTTCAATCATTTCCCTTAGGCCATACATAGAATAATATTCATAAATTTTAAAAATTATTCAATAATAAATTTTGAACATTTTATTTTTCAAAACACATTCATAAAACATAGTGAAATATTTTTAACACATTTAAAAATATAATACCATGACACCTCCAATTGAAATAATATTCAAAATTTTAGGTTTATTATAGAATAAAAATAATAATAAAAATAAAAATCACACACTTTATGATTTAAGAATAACTATTTATAAATCCCTCATATCATTTGAAATCATGAAAATCCAAATATTTTGAAATATTATGAAATTTGTTTTATAAAAAAGTAGAAATATCAAATTTTTTAAATAACTATTAGGAAAATATTATTTACTAACATTTATCTAAAAAAATATATGTATATATATTATTTCTACAAAAATGAAACAATTTTTTAAAAAAAAAATATTATATTAATCCCACCATATATTTACAATATGTGTTGAAAATTATAAAAAATAATCACAAACAAACAAAAAACAAAAACTAAATAAAAACCAAATAAAACAATACAAATTTATTAAATAAATGTCTCACAAACTGTAATAGAATCATATAAAGTCATTAGTGGAATAATTTTTAATAGAAACAATATATTTTTCGTGATGCATTGTTTGGATACATGATTAAACATTCATTCACTGCAAGAAATTCCATATCAGTTATCAGTGTTCTAATACACAATATGAAACCAATTTATAAAAAATGTCTAGCCTTGTAATTTTCTTCGATGTTGTGACCCAACCCACTGAGCCCCTACCAAGACCGATAGTAAGTCGGGAGTGATACCCTAATCCTCTCTATAATATTACAGGGGATAGAGACTAGTGCCGATTAGGCATATCCCAGTTATGAAATTACTTGGCCTAATGAAATGGTTGCATGAACACCTAAAATTATATCATAAGAAGGAAATATAAAATAAAATATTTGAATTCTTGAGGATAAAATGAATATAAAAACATATAAAAATATCTACAGTGAAACAATAAAAATGTATCCAAAGTATAAAAATGGTAACATACATGATAAAACTAGAAAATAAGCAGATTCCCAACCTAACCATTGATAGGAAGTAGAACCCTTTTCTTGAACACCTGTACCATCCACCACCATTGATCACCATCACCGAGCACTACTAATATCCACCAACATCGAGCTCACCAATGTCATGATGTAACTACTTATCATATTCAAAAGACCACAAATGTGGGGAAAATCCCATGTAAGGAGTGATTATAGACCTAACTATTATGATTCCTTGAAAAAAGGGGATGTATTAAAAAAATTGTTAACTCAGTCTATAAGGAAATATGGAGGGGGAGAAAACCAACAACAAATATACTCACAGAAGAAACTAAATGAATATTTTAAAGAGTCTCTTGATCTTCACAACCAGTTAAGGATGATGAGTCTTTTTATAGATCTGTGTTATAGTGTTGTCTTAATTCTATTATCCAAACATAAATCTCACTAGATATAGGGGAAGCATGTGTCATAGATGGCATGTCATGACCGAGGGGTTACTGACCCCAAGAGGATGGAGGACCCACACCTCTTATATTCTCAATGGCGAGCGGGTTGCACTCCACAGATATAAGTTCCATTCCCCATGGTGTGAATAGTGGGTGGGGTGGGATAAGGTTTGGTGTCAATCCTATCTATAAAAATATGGAGGCCACATTCCCTATCCTTATCATGCTATTAAGGGGGGTTTTTAACCTTTATGTCACCCCATTGATCTCCTTCGACTCTCAGATTCGGTTGATTGTGTTGAGTGAAGTAAAATACTAATGTCAACCTAAATAATTTATTTAATGTAGAAAAATTGGTTACCATAAAGTCCTATATAAAATTATACTTCAGAATGAATAGTTATATGTCTAACATAAATTTTTAAATAAAGAGATAAAGAATGTGGGACATTCCAAGGAGGTTACACGATATGCCGCTTTGGGTACATGAGGTTTATTCCTGGGTCCTTGCATTGATTTATCCTACTCTCCAAACTATATATGGAAATCCATATACATGAAAAGTATCCTTGGGAACACAATGTGGCGGATCACCTATGGTCCCAAGATTATACTCTGTCTACATGGATCAATATGATGAATAGTGTTAGTCCATATATGAGACAGACCACAATGAGTGTGATATTTAAATTGACATAAAAACCCTAGACACCATATGAGGAAGACACGTGACATTTGGTCATCTGAAATACACTGTGTAGAGTCATATTTTTTAGGTATAATGGCAAGACATCCAGCTGAATCACTGCTATTTTATCAATCCACCAAAAATCATTGACCAATCATTGTCATCTATGATATCTATCACTGAATCCACACAAGTGTCAAGATTTTGGACATTACATTTCTGCATAGTGAGATTATGTCACTATACATAAATTCTGATCATATATCCCATTGGTTCTTTAGGATTCATCATCAATCCTCCATCATCATTTATCAATTATCCTAAAAACATCTACAAAGAATTATCTTTATTTTACTTCAGGAAAATAAATTTGAATCTTAGATTGATCTCATTTTGAACTGAACTAGAACTTGAATCATTAGCCTACCAAAATACCAAAATGAACACAAAGACAACATGGGGGAAAAGGAACAACAGGAAATATAATTCATCGATAGCCACTATGATCTTATCTATCGATCACAGTCCTGAAATAAATATTAAAATTAGAGAATTACATCACAATTGATATAATTAGGATGAAGGGAAAACTAATCAAATTACAGGCCAATATAGAGAATGAGATTAATCCATGTAAAATCATTATAAATAAAACCCATGACTAAATTCAAGGGAAATAGGGAATAAATCCATAAATAACAACCCCTCCACATTATGGGATCTATCATTGGTGAATAATGACTTCATGATGATGAAATTGCCTATCTCGGAGAATTTGGTCATATATGATGTGTCCTCCAAAATATGATCATCAATCCATTGATCCTTATAGGATTGATCAAAAATGGTTTGTCCCTCTGGTGTCTTTATCTAAATACAGGGTCATGCCGAAAACCTTAGATAATCTCTATAATATGGATTATATAGATATGTTTCTAGGTTATGGAATTATTTTAGACAAAATAATTAATAATTTAATTTAATTTGTTTATTTCATTTAATATCATCCCACGACTACACATCGACCAATGTTCCCATTCATATGATCCTTATATCATTCCCAGGGTAAACCCCATGGTTTAAATCCAACTATGATATTATATTTTTTATTCGATACTTTTATAAATTTGAAAAATATTATTTCCAAAAAGATTCACACGCCTGGTTTAATATATTTAATATTTAAAATATATATTCACATATTTGGGGTCATGAGACATTTATAAAACCAATAAAAATAAAAATAAAAAGAATGATATATATATAGAAATGTCCAAAATCAAGAAAATTGGAGTTATTACATTCTACCCACATCCATTTATCTTCATCCTAAAAAGAAATAACATATACAAGAAGGTGAGTCTATTGAGACTAAATCATTCTATAACACACCCTTGAAATATTATAAATGATTTCATGATACCATAGAACCGACACTTTTGGATATCACACCCATAAAGGATCATCTCTTTCTAATAATCGATGGCCATAAGGTATTCTAAAAAAGTCCCTCTGTCCTTGACATCCATATTTCCCTAATCAATAATGTGTGATGATTCATGCATATATCCCCTCAGTTGAAAAACGTGGAAAAAATCATTCACCGAGTATAAATTTGGGGGTAAGGATAGTTAGAAAGAAACCCCTCACCCTATATAGAACCTGAAATGAACCAATAAACGTAAGGGAAAATTTAATACCCCAAGAAAACCTTCGAAAACCTCATCATGTGGAGACTATAAGGAACACATGGTCACCATTTTTGAACTCCAATTGTCTATGATGTCGGTCTACATAATGTTTCAACCAAATATGATTGGTCTTCTTTGACTCTTAGATTACATGAAATTTATACATTATTGCCAACAATATATCTGGTCCCATAAGTTATAAATAATATATCTATATCCAATAAAAGGGTGACCTATATGGAATCCACTAAAAATTATTAAATGATTCCATGTTGATAGTGGAATGATAACTATATTAGGAGAAAAATCAACTGATGTTTGGTGATCCTCATAGGTCTGACTGAATTCCAACTTATAGGCTCGTTAAAAATCCTTTAAAACCTAAAAGGTTTGTTCTGTCTGACCATCTATTCAGGGGTGGACTGTCATGATCATCCATCACTAGTTCCAGAAATACTTCTAAACACCTCTACACATATAACGCCATCATATTTTGTGGAATATATCTTTTCAAATAAAATTTTATTTTTTAATATCTATCATTACATGCAACACTGTGCTTAACTTGAATTATATGAAACACTAATTTTAAACGAAACACGACATACAATTAAAATATTATTATTTAATATGATAGTCATCACCTACACATTTCAATGGTGGGAATGAATATGATTAAATAAATTTTAAAAATATATGGTTTACACATGTAAATAAAAGAAATTATTTCCCAAATAACAAATTAGAAATTCAAATAAAGACCATTTAAAAACAATGAAAATATATTTTTTAAACAATTATTATGTGCAAAAACATGTTTCACCTTAATAAATTAAGCAAATAAATATTTTTGAATAATATTAATGAAATTTTTAGATTTTATATTCAATATAATACATAACATTCAAAAAAGTAATTTGTCGACTTCAGATAAAATAAATCAAATTTTACGCTTAAAACTATATTTTTTCTAATTTTTTTTTTGCATTTTGCGCAACATTAAAAAAATTATTATGAAACATTTGAAAATCATATTTAAGAAATGAAATTTATTTTTAAAATAATACCTTCAAAATTAACTTTGGGTTATTTTGGTATAATTTCTAGAGAGGATATATTTTTTAATGAATAATTAATGATCAGGTATTTTATTATGAATTTTTATTTCTTTAATGATTTTAAAAACAATTAAAATATTTAAGATAGTTTTAAAAAGTGAAAATAAAAAAATATATATATCTAGTAACCTAATTTATTTTATTGGAAAAATTTTTATTTGTAATTTTTATATAAAACTCTTTTAAACATTTTAATATTATGTTATATGAGAATTGCTTTTTCATTTCATCTACGAGTATAACTTTAATTTAAATTTTGACCCTTAGGTGAGTTGAATTTGGAAAAAAGGATTCCATATTTCAAATAAAAATAAATTATATTAGAAAATAAGGTCAAGAGAAATTTTTACCATAATTAATACAAAAAATTGTAAAAATTAATTACGGAAGTTAAGGTAAAAATGTATATAACTTGTGTTAAACTAAAATGATAAGTGTTAAAAATAACCCAAAACTTGTCAAAACCCCACTTAATGGTAATATTATGAACTAATCACCTATAATTTTCTACAATGAACCATTTATGATACTTTAGTATTGTTAAAAATGTGGATACACTTTTGTTCTCTTCTGAAATTGCACGTGTGCCACTCACCTCACTAATAATAGGACTACCCATATCCTCTCTACATAACACATAAGAAAACATTTTTTTTGTAAAATAATAGATACAATATCTTTCATAAATACATAAAAATATCCAATATTCCTTGTTTATATCATAAATATTATCTAGGAATGATTTATTTTAAACCTAAAGATATTGTCCAAAGAAGATGTAATGTTTCTAACTATTCATTTTTTTATTTCTTCTTCTAAATCGATCAAATATTCTTCAAATATAATAATATAATAATAATAGTGTATCCCATATAATTATATGTTATCATTTTAAGGTAATAAACAATATCCATCACTTATTCCATTAAATGGGATACAAACTTATTATTCGTGTGTATAGTGAACTACTACCACATGAACTGATGTTATTCTTTTTTTAATAACCACATCAAATGGATAGATATAATGATGTATTTATCTTTTATATGTGTTATTTATGAAAATATTATACCTATATTATAAGAAATCTTAATTTATCATCATATAACCCATCCCATTGGAAAATAATAATGTCGCTCGTGTGTACGGTGGATTGCCGCCTCATGAACTGATATGATTGGGTTTTCACTAATGCTTTACATGGATATTAATAGGGGTAAATTTACTGAATATATGGGATATATATATGAAATAAAAATTTATATTTAAATGTAATATATTTTTTACCTTCATTTTATTTCATTGATTGAGAAAATGGAAATAGGTCCATGCGTACATACGACCTACAATCTCTATGAATAACGTATTTCGTTGTATATCTATAAGTTTTATAGATTACTATAAATACATATATAATGAATATATTTATATTTATATAATGGTTAAAATTATTTATATTATGGAACCATGATGAATGTAAGATAACTGGAAATAATAGATCTAAACATACATGAAAAAATGCAGTTATTACCTAAGATGTGATTTTAACAAAGAATTGTTAACAAACAGCTTATAAAAGGTTATCAGTAAAGGATAAATGTTATCATATATATATATATATACGTGTGTGTGTGTGTGTGATTATATATTATATTTATAATTAAATTTTATTTATTATAGAAGTGTTTTGAATCATTATGAAGGAAGTCGAGACTTATGGTTATGGAATTTTCAACTCCCTTTCATATTCGTGAGATACATACTCTATTCACCACTAATTTCTTATATGTTGTGTATATAATTACCAATTAATTGATTTAAATTAAAATATATTAAATTTATTGGATGTTTCATATCCATTTTATGATCTCTCTTTCAAGAGGATTATGGTTTAAATTATACTAAAGTGGTAACATATGTTTTGTCTCAAATTTCCTTCATTGAGACATATGTTGTGTTATACACCTATCTTATTATATGTGTTATATATACTTCTTAGTTGACATTTAATACAAGTATTCTATTTTTTTTCATGGTACGTCTTGTTTCATTTAATTTTATTCTTTCATAAGGATTATGATTCATTGTTACTATAGTGCTAATTATTTTGTGGCAAAATCTCATCATTTATCCAGATTTTTTATGTTTATCCATTCAATGATGAAATATTTTAATCCATATCTCAATAAAATCACAAATTTAATTCTCATCCATTCATGTCATGAGAAGAAAATTTTCCCTTCATTATCCTCTACTTATATAATCCAGATTGAATTTTTTTTAATAAAAATCATCTTTATTTCTCTCTTCTGTCAAAAACACATTTTTATACCAATTTTTTTTTCTAATGATATTAAAAAAATGATTTAACATTGTCCAAAGATTTATTAATTTATTTTTTCCTTATTCTTTATTTTTCCATGAATAATTTTAATGGAATCTTTATATATTTTTCTAAACAATTCCCATTTATAATTTACAAAAAATGGGAATTGAATAATTTTTTTGCATGTATGACATGAATTTCATTTCCACTATTGGGGACATTATTTTATTCTAAGACTCCGTTATAATTTTAAACAGATGATTTTCAAAGAAAATTATTTTTAAACTATTTAATATTTTAGTTTGTTTTTCAAAAGGGAAAGAATATCTTCCTCAAAAAATGTTTCAAATGATCTTTAAATCATCCTTTATATGTTTCTAAATTTATTAATAATGAAAAGTATATTGACAATATTTTATGTTTTAAAATGTTTTATTTTCAAATTTGAATGTATATTTTATTCAAGGAATGTTCCTAGTATTATTTCAAAATAATGTTCCGTCTAATATGACATATTTTTATATAACCTATGATTAAATAAGGATATAATCTAAGAAAACCATTATTATTCGTTTTTCAGAATTTTTTAGGTTTATGATGATAATATATTTAGGAAACATATTTCTCTTAAATAACTTATATTAGGATAAAATTCTTATAAAACCAAACTATTTTTCCACATGCCATACCATGATAAAATTCTTATGAAACCTTCTTATTTTTCCATGGGTTATTAATTGATGAAATTATTTTGAAATCTATTTATTTTCCATAGGATATTAAATGATGAAATATTTTTAAAACCCATTTCTTTTCATGGGATTTGGTATGATGAATGTTTTTTGTAGAAAATTTCTTATCAAGGGTCCTGATGTGATGAATGTTTGATGATCATTTAGAATATTTTTGTAATATTTTCCTTATCTGATAGGTGGGATCTATATCTCGATCCAATTCATTGAGTAAATATTGATAAATCATGAGATAAATAGTATGGAAATGTTGAGTGAACCCAGTTTAACAATGAACTTTTTCCATTATGATAGTCTTAGGAGTAAACCTTGACTACTATGATAGTTTTGGGAGAGAACCCAATCCACTATGATAGTCCTACAAACTGGCCTTTACTAAGTGTAAAATAATATTCTATACTTAAGTGTTTTACACAAATCTATCTATCATGACAATGTAATGTTATCCCAATTTAGGTTCTCTAATTACATTATGATTTATTTCCAATTAATATTAATTACATTACTAAATTTTGTGATATTTGTTATGAATGGTATTTTTTAAATGTTATTATTATGTTATCATACCATTTTTCTCATGATATTTTGATATCTCCCCGGTTCATCATTTTTTATCATATGATCTCACCCTTTCTTATATTTCATTTCCATATGTTATGATTAAATTTATTATGTATGATATGTTTAATAATGTTGTTATTTGTGATGAACATATTTGGAGATGATTTATCTCACTTATGTACAAATTATTTATGTTTACAAGATTCCAAAGGCATATACCCTTAAAATCAATAGCCATGTTTTTATATAATGTAATTAATATTCATATAAAAAATTATAATATCTATTTATGAGATGATTAGTTATTTATAGTTATTATGAAACATCATGTTTATGTAACAATTGGAAATTAGGATAAGAAAAATTAGTGACATCCATAGATATATTTCTAAGGATTTGTGTAGGGAAGTGTCTAATGATAAATCTAAAGATAAGCTAATGTACAAGAAAATGCCTTAGAATTTTTGTAATGTATAGATAGAGTGAATTCCATGAAATTATAATTTTGTCTAGGTACTAAAAGTGGATATAGATTAGGCATAGAGATATATAGGGGTAATAAATCTAAATGGGTGTATTGAGCTAGAATCGTTCATCACCCAATGCATGATAATGGGCCTTGTTTCACACCTAGTTTTCTACACCTTGGGAATATTCTATAGATATTAAAAACACTCCATGAATCATATTGAAGTATTGGAATAATAACCATGAATAAAATAGGTTAGGCCTAAGGTGCCATAGTTTTAAAATAAGGTGTTAGGATATATAAATTCTATATGTTATTTTTCATGATTATTTGGTTTCCCAATATGAATATTGTTACTGACACTATACTTTACCGTTTTAGTAAATGGAATGAACTAGAAGGAACTGGGTTTATGATGAATGTGACAGAAAATGTGTTGATGAGGAACCAAATGGGGGATGACTATAGTTTTAAGATATTATTATTATTCATTATAATTTATTAGGATATATGATTAATATCTTGCTCCTCAATTAACTCTCAAACTCCTGAAATAATAGAAGGAAATATTTCACAAAAGGATCTAGTAGTGGAGAACATAGAGGAAAGAAGACTTAGTTTCCTATTTTTTTAGAATACATAAAGAAGAAATACAAGGAATGTCCCAAAGAAATAATAATATTTTTTGAGTTTGTAAATGGATAAAAAGAAAGTAATTATATCGGAAAAATGTAATTTTTTTTAACACAATGGATGGGAATAATGGTTTCCGTAAGGCATCATCGATGGTTTAATATTAAAAATATGGTAAGAATGAGTATTATAAAAATAAATTTCACATGAAGAAATATAATTAGGAGAATCCGCAAGGTGGTATGAGTAATGGTTATAATATAGATTATGAAGACACCACAAATGAAATTTTAAAAGGTATGGGATATTATAAATTTTATTTTCTTAAATTTTAGAAGAGTGATAAAATTTAGGTTGATGAATTTTATGAATTGATTCATATTCCATATTATAGGAAGAGGATTTAAAAAAGAAGATGATAAAGCCTAGTTAATAGTTTAAAAATGAAGTATAATGATTTATGTGTTTATGTATTATAATTTAATAATTATGTTATATAAAGTATCAAATATATAAGTATTTTTATATAGAAGTTTTTAATTTTGGATTTACAAGAATAAGATCTGTGGTACTGACGGACTAGAAATATGTTCTAATGGAAATATGAAATTTTATTGAAAATAGATCAAGGGGAAATACACTTAATTTGTTCCTAATTTTGATAAAATTGAGTTTAGTTTTGATAAATAGATTATTTATATGGATATAGTTAAGTCAATATTATTATTGACCCTGTAACTGATTAATGTTTTGTTGATATAGTGGTATATTCTATAATTGATGCAGTTCATAAAAATTTTCTATTTATATAAAACATTCAATAATATATGATTTTTTTGAGGACGTAGATAATTTTTTAAAGAATGTATATTTTAATTACGATTTTTTCTGATAGTTATGGTTATTAACATAATTTAGAAGAATATGTGAACAAGCTACACACATTTTTTATGTGTGACCTTTGGGAGTTACTTATTGATATTTAGGGGATTTATGTAAGTTGAGTTTTATAAAATCAGTGATATTTATTATAATTTTTTAATTCTATAAGTTCCATGAGGTTAAATATTTATGGAATAGTTGAAGTTCAATTTTGGATGCGGTTTTAATGATTAATGAATTATTTCACAACATGAAGATTTATACATAACTTTTACTATACAATTTTTTATAATAAATAGAGATATAAGGAATGAATTATCATTATTTTCTAGAAATAATTATTCTTTAGTTCTTCACACAAGAAAAATTCATCAGTTATCATAAGATATGACGTGGAAACTGATCAAGGCACAACCAAAGGATGAGATTGTTCTTATGAAATGGAATACAATCAAGTAAGTATATCTTATCATGAAAACTAAAAAAACATTAGGAAATTGATCTTCAGATAAAATTTTATCTTATTACCATTATATGTGATGATATCAATGAAAATTGTCACACCTCTTTGTATTATAGTTTTTTAGTTGTTGATCTTCTCATGACTATTAATTTTCTTGGGATCAATGATCTCTATCATTAACCATCATTATTTGGACATTACAATTCTCAACTATGTGTAAATAATGAATTTCCACCTGCGTTATCCTATTTGGAAACCCTGTATCCATTATTCCAAATGAAATTCACACATCTGGTTTTCACTTTTCAATAGGAAGTTCTATAAACACTTTTTTCATTGTGGGATTCCCAAAAAGTGATTTTAAAATGTTAAACCCTTGATTACCAAGAAGAAGTTTAAATTAAAAGTAAACAATCTATTTAAATGGTGTACAATGCAAAACCCCAAGATTTTGTGAAATAATTTTTCTAAATAAATTTTATTTTATTTTTTGACTACATTAATTACATGACACATTGTGTTTATCTTGCATTACATGCGACATCTACATTAAATTAAATGCAAAAACATACTATTAAAATACTATTCATTAATATGAGAGTTATCACATTGTAGTTGGAAAGTATTGTATGAATATAAATAAATAAATTATGAAAATATCTATTTTAAACATCCATATAAACTAAGTTTTTTGGTGACTAGTTATTTATCAATGAAAATAAAACCCATTTCAAAATAAAGAAAATGATTTTCTGAAAATATATTTTTATGTGAAAAAACGTGCTTCACATCAATAAATTAAACATATAAAGTTTTAAATTATTTTAATTAATATTATATATTATATACGAAATATAATATTTAATATTTGTCTTATGTGTTTTTTATGAGTGATATAATATAAATACAATTTTACACATAACATATGTTTTTTCTATAAAGTAGTATTGTCACATTTTATGATTTTTTTAAAAGAAATAATTTTGATACTTTTATAAAATTTATTTGAAAAAATTAAATTGATTTTTAAGTCATAAATTGTAACATATCTTATATTTAATGTTTGGGAATTTTATGAGAAGACAACTTTTTCGATGAATAGTGAAAAAATATGGGTTTTATTATGAATTATCTTTTATTTTAATGATTTTATAAACATAACAATTTTTTAAAATAATTTTTTAAATGAAATCATAGTTCAATTATATATATATTAATTCAATTTAGTTAATTTGTATAAATTTATAATTGAATTTTTTTAGAAAAAGAATTTAAACTTGTGAAGATTCCCTATTTGGAAAACTATTTCATCATCACATTTACGTGTTTAATTTTAAATTAAAATTTTTTAATTTTGTGAGTGTAATTTATAAAACTAGAATAAGTTTTTGAAATTAATAAAAATTTATATTATCTAAAAAAGTAAAAAATAATTTTTTTACCTTAATAAATTCTAAAAATAACAAAAACTACTTACCATGGGTACGGTAAAAATGGGATTTCTGGGAGAAAAAATATGATGATAAGGGTAATAATTGACCCAAATATATTTCCAAAAACAATTTTATGGAATTATTTATACCGTAAAACCTAAAATGTTATATAATGGCCAATTGTTTGATCATTCTCAAATGTGAAAATTTGTGTACACCTTTTTCATTTAAAAAATTACAAGCATGCCACTCACCTCACTTATAAAATTCCTCCCTCTCCTCTTCTATTCACACATAAAAAACAATTAAATTTTAATAATACCTAACCAAATATATTACTTATATCCTTTAGCACATCCTAGAGTAATTTATATGATAAAAAATTTAATCTATCAAGAATTTAGGTTAAACATAAAGCGGTTCTCTGAAAAAGATGTAATGTTTTTAATAATGATTTTCTATTTTAATTATTCTTTTAAACCCTTAATTTTTTAAATATATTATAATATAATAGAAAAATTATATTAAAAGTAATAAAATTTTATTTTGTTAGTTTAATAACATATGTCAATATACTCTACAATGAAACACATTATGAAATCATCATTCATGTGTATAGCATACTACAACCCCGTGAACCGATGTTATTCATTGTCCATCACCACCAATAACAATTGGATATAATTATAGATTTAATGTTTATATATGATATTTATGATAATTTTATAAATATTTCATTAAAATAACACATATAAATCCTTACCTTCCAACCCATTGGAAAATAATGTCATCACATGTTTGTACGACGTATTCCCGCCTCACTAACTAATGTGATGTCTTTTTCAATTTCCATATCAAATATATGGTTATAATGATATATTAAACAAATATATATGATATTTTTTACATCATCATAACTACGTAATAAATATATCATAAATACCTTCTTACATTCTATTCTGTGGGGGATACGATAACGTTGTTCGTGTCTATGGATGACTACCGCCTCGCAAAGCGATGTTATTCATTCTACAATTACACATTGCATGGAAGGTAATGAGGATAAATATAAAGAATATATGTGATTTATATTAAATAAAAATTATTATGTAATATTAATAGTAATTTACATTTCATTCCTTTCATCTGTCTAGGAAATTGAAACAATGTTCATTCGTAAGCACAACCTATCATCTCTATGAATGGTGTATTTAATTATATATATATAACTTTTATAAAATAATATAAAATAATATATAATTAATATATATTATATCTATATCATGTTTAAAATTATCTATATTATTGAACCATGATCAGCGTAAAATAACTATAAAAAATCAAAACATACCTCAAAAATTATATAGTTATTACCACAAATATGATTTTAAAAAGGAATTTTTAACAAATGAGTAATAAAAGGTCATAATTAAATTATATATGTTATGATTTTTATAATTATGGATCTATAATATTATTATAATAAACTTATATTTATTATACAATAGTTTGGAACATGAGTGATTGAATTTGGGACTATTGGTAATAAATTTTTAATCTCACTTTTATATTTGTTTGATACATACCAAATTCAATACTCTCTTCATGTATGTGGAGTATATAATTCCAATGAATGTATTATTTTTTTTTTGAATTTTATTGTGTGATTAAAATGAATTTTATGATTTCCCTTTCATGAGGTTTACAGATCAAAACATAGCAAAGTAGTAATGATTTTCTCTCAATTTTCTTTCGTTCAGGCATATGTTGTGTCACACACCATTATTATTTTATGTGGTGTATATAATACCAATTTTATATTTTATATTTTTAATCTCATTATATTCATAGTATATTTATTTTCATTTAATTTCATTGTTTCATGGGACTTACGATTCAATGTTACCAATATGGTAACATTTTTATAATAAAATCTCATTATTTATTAGGATTGTTGATGTTTATGATTATGATATTGAACTATTATGACAAATATCTCAATAAAATATTGTAATTTTTTATCTTATAGTTATTTAATTAGAATATAATTTTACCTTCATTTTACTCTCTTTATATACTCAATAGTTTAAAAAATGTATTTATTTCTCTTTTGGATGGAACAACCATTTTTCTTCCCAAACCTTGTTTTCTAAAAATGTTTTCAAAAAAGTTCAAATACTCCCAAAAAGATTTATTAAAGACTTTTTTAACCATTTTTGGATTTCTTACAATGTGTTTCGAAATTAATCTTCTTGTATTTTACAAAAAATTCCAATTTATATTTTACTAAAAAAGTAGGAGTAATATTTCTTTTTTTGTGGAAAAAATGAATAATATTTCAACTATCATGACTATAATTTAATTTTAAGACTATGTTTTACATTTTAAAGTATTTGTAAAATAAAAATATTTTATGTCATATTTAATGTTAAAAAAATGATTTTCAAAGGGGAGGAGATATATTCCTAAATAATTATTATAAATGATCTTTGATACGTCCATTACAGGTTTCCAAATTCAATTTAAAATAAAAGTATTTTGAAAATGTTTTATTTTTTATTTTATTTTTCATTGTATAAAGGCTATTATCCACAAGAAAAATTCAAATTAATCATTAAAAATAATTTTCCATCTAAGATTAAATCTTTTGATATAACATATGATTTACTAAGGATATGATCCAATAAAGTTTTGTATTAATGGTGTATGCTTATGATGAAGATATTTTTATGAAACCCATTTATCTTCTATAAGTTATACCAAGATTAAATATTTATGAATCCTACTTCTTATAACATGGGTTATACCATGATAAATTCTTAGTAAACACAATTATTTTTTCCTTGTTTATGCTATGATGAAATGATAAAATTATTATGGAAGTAATTTATTTTCAGCAAGTAATTCTGTGATGATATATTTTAGAACATAATTTTTTTCATGGGTTCTGATATGATGAATGTTTTTATGCACATTACATTTCATGGGTTTTGATACGATGAATGTTTTTTGAAATTTTGGATCATGTATCCATGATTTTCATTATGTGACATATAAGACCTATATGTACCTAAAATTAATAGGTTAATGATTTATATCTCATGAGAAAATCATGACTTGAATGAGGAGTGATCCCAGTTCAGTATGGTACTTTGTCCACTATTAAAGTATTGGGAGTGAACCTTGGCTACTATGATTCTTTGGGGAGAGACCCCATTAAACTATGATAGTCTTTACATAGATCCACGAACTACCATGGGAATTATCTTATATTCTTATGTGTATGCTATAAATCCATGTCTTATTCCAATTTTATGTTATCATCATTCATGATCTTTAATTATATTATGATCTATGTCTTATGAACTAAAAATATTTATGATATGACTCATGTTTATGATCTATGATACATGGGGTTTATTTTTCAAATGTTATTCTCATTTCATCATACCCTTATGCTTATTATATATTGATATCACCCTAGTTTAGACTTACTGAGCATGTGATATCACCCATTCTTATGTTTCCTTTCCACGGTTTATGATGAAATATATTTTTTATCATATGTTTAATTAGTGTTATAGTCATGAATAATATAGGTGGATATTATGTATCTCACTTATTGACTAGTCATTTATGTGTCTATGTATTCAATGGTACTATACCATTCTGATCATATGGTGTTTGTTTGTGTAATGTAATGAATATTCATTTAAAAAGATATAATATCTATATTTTAGAGTCTTTTTTCCCTTACACCACAACCATGATGTGAAAAAAGAGTCAGGGTTAGAGAAAATTTTCAGTGGAAACCCATGATGCGGGATAATCTCATGTACATTAAATCACCCCAAACTCTCCACATTATTATTCTCCCAAATATAAATAATTTTAGCATAACTGGAAAGTCAGTCAATAATCACCTAGACAACATCATGGAAACTCACTATCCATGGAAAACCATTTAATAAATAAATAGACATGAAATCCCTCAACCACTCTATTATCTCAAGAGGTTGATTCAAACCTACTAGAATCCATTGCTTTTGTTTTACCTATTGATAGGTGAGGCATCGAGAAAATAGTTGGTGACACTCCACCACATACCTTCCCACTAGAACTGTTATCGATGCTCATGATAAATATTCATCACCCTATGATGTATTACCAAGTGAATGTTATGTAACTCCATCGAACCTCCTTATTGAGAACAATTGGAAGCACTGTCTGTTCATGGAAATAGAGTACATGTTATCCACCTTCAAAAATTCCATCTGGTACAAATCCTAAAAATATCTGTTCACATGAAACATTAAAATAAATGTATTCCAACTAATACTCTATCATATTCTAGAGAATCTATGGATTCACTACCATAAATTGGAGATAATATGTCACTCTATCCTCTGTTGGGTCAGTTTTAATGGGCCAACATCTCCAATACCTCTTCCTCTAAGAGAGATATAGATTTAATGATAAGGTAATTTTCCACGATGTTTTCATTCCATATAATATATAATTTATTTAATTCATAGTTCAATAGGGACTCAATCCTATGTTTCTATCTCAGGATGAAATATATTTTGGAGAATATATATCAAAGACTCTAGTGGTGTATATAAAATATAAATTTCTTACCTACAAAATAATTCCTCCATAACATCAGAGTGAATTCCACTTCTTCCCAATCTAATTCATGGGTCACATAGTTACTCTTAATGGATCTCAACTACTTTTACCTATAAGAAATAATAATCTTCCTTTACATCAACACATATCTAAGCCCCTCTCTAGAGGAATAAAATAACACAAAATACTCAACACCCTCCTCTAGAAGTCTACATACAAGAGTACTAGTCAACCTCTTACTCATCTCTTTAAAAGTAATCTAACATTACTTTTTCTATGTAAAAAACATTCATTAACATGTTAATGTAGTAAAAGGGCCTGAAATGTAGGGAAATTTATCATAAAACCTCGTATATAACCCTTACATAATTAGGAATGATTTCACATCTAACACACTCATGGGTGTTTCCCAATATAGGTCCACCTATATTTTTACATGTCCATAGATATTTCATGTTTATAGACGATGTTCCCCATAATGTAAACCTCTATAATCTATAACTGAGACTTTGAGTGATTGTTGTATCACTAGTTCTCACAGAGAAATTCTAGGATCATCATGAAAGGATATGTGATATCCTCCTCTGACATAGAGTAAATGATAATGGATTTGATAAATACAACCATGAACCAATAAATGAAATCGTGAAATATTTGATTCATATTCCCCATAAAGATAATGGGGGAAATTATCTCACTAAATGGAATCACTAGGAACTCATAATTACCTTAGTGGAATCTAAATGACCTTCTCAGAATTTCCTTACCACATACCCAAAACTAGTGGTAGATGGGCCTGAGGTTGATCTTCTATAACCACATAAATATTTTCAGGCAGTAGAATATTTATTTGTCCATGGTAAAGGGTAATTTTTTGTGATGAACACTTGATATGGGAGGTGATAATCAATGCACAACCTTAAACTCCCAAATTCTTCTATAGTGAACAATATGTGATGTTTCTAGTTGGACACATTGGGGATAGCAAATAAATTAAAACAAAGGTCTTCAAATGACACCATTAGATCCTAGATATTAGTATAGGCCATCCAATATTCCATATATGGTACAAAAGAGTTCATATGTTTCAATTCAGTGTATAATTCAACCTCCCACCATGAATGTAGTCCCAAAAAATCTTAAAGTAAGAATATCTGGGGAGAATACTAAATAGGGATAGGGCAGTCAAAGACCCATTTCAATATGATGTATATGCCATAAGATTACTTGTAAGAGGTTTCTCCTCATTATGAGTGGAAATGTATTTTATCATTGTCCTATTGTATTGATATATTGGTTTTCACACTATCAATGGGATCCATATATATAGATATGAACATGGAACACATAAAAAAATTTACCTATGTTCTCAAACTATTACTCACAACAAATATTACCTTAAAAACGGTTTCTAGGATATACCTAATATGATACCATGTTGTCTTGATTTTACCCAACCAGGCCTCAGCTCAACAAGTAGTAAACAAAGATAGACACCCCAAGACCACCCCTAATAGGTCCAGGGCTAGTAAATATCACAGAGTTAGCATATTAATGATATGAGAGGTAGTAGCATAATGATCATTCAGACACAGACATACACCATTAAGTACCAAATAACCATACAAGATAAAATAAAATGTTTTAAATCAACAAAAAACATAATTCAACAACCACTAAATAGAAATATAGTTAAACAATACAAATCTATCTAATTTATAAAATGGAAAAAATACACACCCAACTAAAAAAAATTGGGAGTAGAGACCTAACTGCTGAATGGAAGTCGAATGTTATTCTCAAACATTGATACCCAACACCAACTATAATCACTATCAATAAGAAATGTGGTGTTAAACCAACCTGGTCTACCTTGACATGGTTCCTATTTCATCTTTCCATAAGGCCTAAATATTGTTCCTATTTTCCAAAGGCATCTAATTAGTTATATTGGAATCAACATTTCCCCCTTAATATCAAATTTTCATCATTATAAATAATGAAAATGGGGACATCCAATCATAATTTTAGTATAATCCTTCCATATGTTGGATATATATAGGGAGTTTACTAAATAAGGATATGGAATTCAGAGGCACAATCTAATATAATGTACATACCATTGGTTTACTTGTAAGAGGTGTCTTATCATAATGAGGTGAAAAAATGTTATAATAGTCCTATTCTGTGGATACATCGGTTTTCACACCATCAGTAGGATCCCTAGATTGATATAGGATATTGAAACATCTTAAAACCATTTACCTATGTTCTCAAACTATTCCTCACAACACATATAACTCTAAAAATTTTCTTTAGGTTATAACCTCTATGATACCATGTTGTCCTGAGTTCTCAAACTAGGCCTCACCTAGACAAGTGGTAATCTAAGTGTGACACCCAGGCCCTCTCGTAATAGGTCTAGGGCTAGTGACTATCACAGAGTAGGAATATCAAAGATATGATATGCCTTATAATAATAATAATGCACACAAAAATATACTCCATTATGTACATAATAACCATGGATGTTAAAATTAAATGTTTTAAATCATGAAGAAAAAAGTTTATAATAACCTCTAAAACCAGAAGAGTGAAACAATAAAAATATATCCAATGATTAAATGTAAAAAACACAGACCCAACTAAAAACAATGGTTGTAGAAACCTAACTACTGAATGGAAGTAGAACACAACTCACAAATTCTGACACCCACCATGACCTACAATCACCATCACTGTGAACTATGGTTTTCCTCCAACCTAGGATACCATGACATGGTACCTATATCAGCTTTACATAGGGACCAAATATAGTTCTTAATTACCAAATTACTCTAATTAGTTCCATGGTAATAAATATTTCCCCTTTGAGAGTGACTTTTGATGTTTTTAAAATAAATTGAGGACATCCAATCATAATTTTTTATTAATCCTTCCATATGTCAGATATATGTGTAATATGAAATAAATACTTATAAAAATATTAATATCCAAATAATACATTAAAACATATGATGAATAATGATAATATATAAATAGGAAAACAATATAATAACGTTATTTTTGAATTTTGACATACATCCAAAACAACATTCAATATAAAAATGAAATTCAAATGTGAAAAAATGTAAGATAGGATACCAATAAGGCTAAACAAATAAAATGATTAACAAATATACATAATAAAAAATAATCCTTAATCAAACCATCTACATTCCACAAGAAAACATATGTCACATGATAGCACCTACAAACCGAATATATTTTTAAGGATCATCCTATAAGAAAAAATATATCCATGATTTGTTTTTCTTAATATTAAATCATTGTTTAAAACAAAAAAAACATCTATATATTCTGTTAATAAGAATATAAGTCAAATATCAAAAGTTCTCTATAGAAGTGCTATTATTAAATATTCCATGTTATTATTAATTGAAATATATATAAGATAAATACACTTTATTTTTTCTAAAATATATAATAGTGTATAAATTATTTTTACATTGTTTTAAAAATCCATGTTCAGTCCAATATTGTTTTACTAAGTATAAAAAACTTATAAAAGAATAAAAATTAATGCTTTATTTATAATTGTTTTTAAAATTTAAAATTTAGTTATTAACAGAAATTACACAATATTATACATCATTTATTATTTCTTTCATATATAAATAATTGTTTTCTTTTTTTTGGGACAAATTAATGATATATAATCAACTATAAAAAATTATTTAAAAATATATCACTTTTGGAACATTATGAAATAAATTTATTACTATAACCGTTTATATTACCAAAAACTAAATATCAAATGATAAATAAAGAAAAATAATCATTATAATCAATTCAGTCACATGCATCATTGGATAATAGTTTAGGTTCTAAGGATATAATATAATACATAGATTGATTAGAGCCATCTACTATCATGTGATACCATCTTATCTATATGTAAAATCGACATACAATAACTATATTAATGATTAAAATACCTCGTAATAAAATTATAATAGTCTACTAAGGGAGAATTTTTAGGTAAGAATCATAAACTAGTATTGCACTCTTCCTTGAACATCCAAAAAAGTCAACCAAAGGCGTCCCATGAATCTTTCTAAGTGGAGGTGAGAATGAAAATCAATATAACCTAAAAAATATCACATTATATAAAATTCCACCTTTCCTATGAACACCTTTCATAGAAACATACCATTTCAACTATAATATAATCCACATTAAAAAAACATTGATGCACATAACATCATTGGTGAATGAAAGTCACATAAAAACATACCATTTTCCATATAAAACATGCTTTTATCATTGGAAAAATCTAATAAAATATGACCTTAATGATTTATAATTAAAAAAATTTCTATATAAATAACATTGATTGTTTTATAATATCAATATCCAAGATGTTTCATTGATAACCTAGTGTGATAAACACTGCTCGAGAAATTGTTTTCACATTGAGTATAGAAAATCACATTTATATTAGATGAATCTTAGAGTGTATCAATACAAACTAAATATAAAATAATTTTAATCATTAAATATAAATTTTATATCAATGAATACATTTTTGAATGTACCAGTCACTCAAGGTTTTAAAAAAATAAGAGTTTTTTAGAACTATCTATCAAAAAAATGAATTAATAGATGTCAAATGATGATATTCTTCCATGAAAAAAGAGGGTTAATCCTCAAATAAATATTATTTAACCAAATAATAGAAATAAAAAGTCAAAATTTAACTAATTGTAATCCTTAGGTTTTCTAATATATCTTAGGTAAATAACATGTAAGAATAAAAAAATAATTAATAGAGGAGATAATTTAGAATAAAATACCTTGATAAATAACTACATGTTATATAGAATTGTGAAAAGAAGAATTGAAAAAGTGGTAGGGATAAAGGGGAGGATTATAAAATTTATATCAAAAATATGAGAAAGGAATTAGAAGATTCGTAATTTAAAAAGGATTAAATAAATTAAAAATATTTATGTTTTAATTGTATGAATGTTTTGAGTCCGTGGTCAGATAGACCATCCACCAACCATGCATGATCCACTTGTATATTATTTCAATATTCATGTTTTTATGTAGGTTTATAAAATTCAGGCCTAAATCATTTTTTTGATAACTTATTTCTTCACCATATAGGTTTTTGATCCCGATTTTAACTATTAATGCATTAACATTGATACCAAAAAAATTCTAATAAGAATTAATCAAATCAGAAAAAATAAAAAGGAAAAACATAAAATAATCAATGTATGAAATAAATAACAAATAATTTCTCTAAATGAGTTTCAAAGGAAAAATATTTCCGTATGATATTTATATATTTACCAAATTTATTAGACTACTATATAATTTTTGGCCCACCAACAACATAAATATATCCTTATTTATATGTTTTCCTTGAACATGAAAATAATATTAAATCCATTAAATCTCAAAGATTATAAATCAATAGATACTAAAACTAACAAAATAAAATATTTTAGGAGGTATAAAATTAAATTTTCTAAAGGAAGATTATCAATTGTTTAGTAAAAGTACATCCCCAATGAATCATATGAAAAATAAATGGACTAGAATATATAAGGGTATTAACAATTAAGAAAACTCATTAGAGTAACATGTGAAATTATATAATCATCATGTAGAAATATATATTTTATTTTTATAATATTTAATCAATAATGTGTAAATAAATGTTTTCAAAAGGAAATATAAGATTTTAAAAATTGGTTGTAAGAACATGGGAGCAAAAATCATCTTATAGAAGCTAAATGAATATAATTAATGAAAGAGGTGGGAGAAACTGACCAAGAATGAATCATAAGTTAAGATAGAGAAAAAGATTCATTTCCCACATTTACAAGTAAATCACTATAAATGGAAAACAGCCCAAATATGTTTTAGAAATAGTATTAATGATATATAATATATCTGTGGAATAATAAAAAGAACATAGTCATTTACTAGAATTATTTTAAGAAAAGGCAGATAATTAAATCCATCCTTATCTTTACTCATTTCTTTCAAAATACAGTCAAACTACCTATATAATCAATATAAACAAACTTAATAATCCAATTCAATATATTATTTTTATATAAAAATTTCATATGAATCAATTAAGATTATTTATTACATATATTTTAGATATTCACATTTTATTTCAATTATTAGATGTTTTTGGTTTGATATTTCTATTATTATTTTAATATTATGATATCAATTATCAATCCTTGGTCATAAAAAAATTTCCAAATAGTTATGGTACTATTGTTACAATTATATAATGATTTCTAAAACCCCATGTTCAAATTATAGAAGCAATGTGTATGGTTCTTAAGTTGATGATAAATGAATCATCAAATAAGGATTAATTATACACATATATGGTATTATTTCAATAATGTATTTTATTTTAATATTTACATTATAAAATCATAGTAACATATTTCTTAATTAATAACATATATTTCTTTTATTAATGTTTTTTGGATCACTAATAATAAAGATAACAATATAACATTATACAGGAAGGTTGCTAAACTGACCTAAATAAGAATATACAATATCAAATGTTTGAGTAAGGATATATATTTATATTACTATAATATAATTTTTATATCAGTAAATTAACCTTATTTATGTGATATAAGATTATTAAAAAAGATATTATATGAGTGAGGAAGAGAAGTTAAATTAAAATGATTGAGAATAACTCTTTACTTATGTAAATCAAACCACCTTATTATCATTATTATTTCCATTTAAATGAAGTATTTTAGAATCCATCATATGACCATAAGCTTCCAAAGGTATATAAAGAAATTTACGTAGTGATTATGGAGGGAACTAAAAAAAAGTTTCAGTTTCGAAGGGGTATAGGAAGTGTCATATAAAAAATGAGTTCGAATGATATGTTTTTAAATATTAATACATTAAGGGTTATGAAGTGTAATTTTAGTTGTTAAGTGTTCCATAAGTGAAAAAATATATTGTTTTAATTTACATAATTATTAATAATTCTTTTTAATTGTATATAGGTCTATACATCATCTTAACCTTATGTGGTGTTTTACAACATTTTTTATTTACCAATTGTTTTTTATACATCCCTAAATTTGTTTTTATAAAAAAATAAATTATCCATATTACATAATATAATTATTTTTATATTTCAAATTTAAAATATATTTTATTTATTGAAAACTATAAAAAAATTAAATTAAATATTTAAATAAAAATACAAAATACTTAAATTGATTTTAATATCAGTTTTTTAAAACCAATAATTATGTTTTTATTTATTTTCAATATTTTATTTTTTATTGAATGTTAAATTTTTTTATATATGTTTAATATATGATCCATAATAATTTAGTCACTTTTATAAATGGATTATATTTAAATTATAAAAATTTTGATATACTCATTTATAATATGCATACCTAATGACTATATATATATACATATCTAACAACAATATAATGAAAATATTACTCTTTTAAATTCATATACAAAACTATTCAAACTTATCTCAAATGCATTAATCATATCCATTTTTTTATTCTAAAAATTTCTATTATATTTGTAATGTTTTTCATTATTTCTAAAATTATTATCAATGGTATTATTTTCTTAGTACACATTGAGCAAGAATACGTCAAAATTGTAGTTTTTTATTTACTTGTGGTTATATTCCCCTAGTTGTTTTTATAATTATTATATATATATATATATATATATATCTTGTTATATTAATGATTACTTCATATCATGTTGTAATACTACACCCAAATTAAATAAATCGTCATTTTTTTAAGTTCAATAACTTGTGTAGATAAAATTATTAAACATATAAAAAAATTTAGAGGAAAACACATGATAAAATATAGGATATTACATTATCCCATTTAAAAAATGGTCCCTTGAACAATTCATTACCAAAATGAATCAATATTATGTTTTTTATGTTTCATTAAATATTTGGGTTTCCATTTTACATTTTAATACATATGATTATTCTAGGTTACCTTTACAAGGTGAGTAGTGAAGTTTTAAAGTACTTCATATCAAGGATTCAAGAATCCCACAAGTCATTCCATATAAAAGATATCAATATAATGTTCAAGAACATTAGATTTAAATACGTGTGATAAGTCTAGTATATGATCACTTAATATTAATACTTGGAATAAATTTTAAACCTTTGATATATTTATTGTAAGTGATATTTCATATGCTATAATCTTCAGGTGATCACGAATATCAAAGGAGAAATACTAGAAATTTTTTCTATACCAATAGATTAGAACCATAGTAAAATCTTGGTAAACCATTGGTACAACCTATAAAAATGGTTTCCCAACCTTTTGGTTCTATCTCTATATAGATAGGTATATTCAAATGATTTTTATAAATTTTTAGTTTAATTTCGTTGATATTTCATTATACAATAGATTAAAAGGAACCATTGGTATAAAAGCTATACCAAATATTTAAGAAAACTATTGGTATAGATGAGTTAAAATAGTAGATCCTTAAAACTATTATGTTACCAAATATATACTAATGGTTCATGGATAATTGGTATAGTCCCTACACATGGACGTATTCATCCAATCAATATCCTTGACAACAAACCGTTATAAAAAACATTCAACTATTAACAATATTCATTGAAAAAAGACACATAATATGTCTTTTAAATTCAATTAGTAAATATCATAAAAACAAAATGATAACAAATATATATAATTATTTTTATTTATAATATTCCATCCATAATCTTTTAAGTGTTGTAAATATGAATTGATAAATGATGATAATCAATATCTCACTCAAAACAATTATCATCATGGTCACTAATATAATCATGGTCATCATTTACATTATCCTCATCCCAAAAGTCAATTGAATAATCATCATCCCAAATAACTTCATCACCATTAGCACTCATAAGTCTCTTACACTAATCACTAATAGGATCATCACTATAATCATCCAAATAATCCTATAATGAATACATCATTGAGATGAATGTATCAAAAAAACACATTAAAATCTTCTATAAGTTATGAAAAAATAGGCATCATTGCTTCCACGAATTCCTTGATGATTCTACCATCATTCATGCTCCTATACTGATAGTTTCCCACCTATTTCATCTATATAACCCTATCAAAAATACTACTCAGTACTAATATTGGTTTTAAAATTTCATATTGTGGGAAAATACGTAGTGGGTATGATAGACTTCCCTAGTTGTTAATGGACCCACCTATAGTGATCCTAACCTAATACATGTCATAAAAGAATGTTTAGACCATAGTTTTCAACATTTTTCTCGTTAATACCCTCTACAAAACATTAATAACAATATAAAATAGATAAATATATGAGAAATATATTTTAAAATTTTGAGGCATCAATGAAACCATATAATATTTTCCTAGATTTCAGAATTAATTTTTAACCCATCTTTGTTCTTTCTCCTTGAGAAAAAAATTCTTCCTTGCAAATATCCTTCAATTTTTAACACTAACAAACAAAAAATAAATTCATGTAAGAAATGAATTTTGAATACTTCTTGTTGGTTGAAGAGGATAACTCAATAGGGGGTGAATTGAGTTCCTATTAAGAATTATATTTTAAAACATTATACATATAATCCCCCAAATTAAATAGCAAGCTAAAATGAAGTGAATTTTTATTATAGTAATGGTTCAATTACATTCTCAAGAGATTGATTAGTTCTCACTTATCTCAATCAGAAGATTATATTCGCTTTTGAAACTAATATACTATTTTAGAATAGTTAAAACATGTGCTTGTTTAACTATCAGTGAAACTTTAAAACAAATTTAACCTTAATGTACTTAGAAGTGGAATATTCAAAATAGTTTTAACAAAGGAAAAATGCACATCTGTTTTAAATCAAGAGGTTTAGTCTCAAGTTGAGACTTAGTCCTCTCAAACAGTTTATATAAGCAATGATCCACAGCTTGGATTGAGGTTTTACAATAGTACTCGGACTGTTGAAGTCCTCAGACTTCCACCACAATTCTACATGGGTAAACAACAACAACAACACTCAAGCTGTCCAGGTCACACTTTTCCACTTCAACAATTCACATTGGGATAAAATAAGGTATGAAATTATGGTGTGAGGAATTAGTATCCTCAAATTCATCCCAGGAGTCAGTGTGTGTCTGAATAGAAATATGCACACACACTACTCAAAATGTTAATCAAAGGTATACTACAGATAAAATAAATGGATAATGAGTTTACAATACTCTGAGTGATTATAGATGAGCTCTAGACTCATTTGGATGTTTCAGATGATATTTAAGTCCTCTTTGGTGAAGATGACACAGAACAGGGTGTCATTGTACTTACCAACTATAGTTATTCACCCTTGTTCTTATGATGTTCAGAAAGGCACACCAACTAGGCTTTAGTGTTTATTCCAGGTGAATGATCTTCTTGAAGATCTCTAGTTTTCACAGGTGTTCTTCAATTTCTTCTTTTGTTTAGTGGACCTTCACACACACGTACAATCTACTTCTTCTTGTGTGTCTCTGTCTGTGTATATTTTTATATCTCTATATTTTTCACTTCTTGTCGATCTTCCCATTTATTCCTTGAGATCTTGTAAAAGGAATGATTATAATTTGACAGGTACGAGGTACATTTCCCTGACATCCAACAACCAACATTAATTAATAGAAGGTGCATTAAACTAAGAAAATATGACCGTTGAAATTAAATACAAGTTAATAAAAATTCAAAATATTTTCAGGAGTATCAGTGAATCATGAGATTGTTAGGTCAATTGAATTTTCATCGGTATCTGTAAGTCATGTGATTAGCATTGGCTTCGGTAGGTCATGTGATCAACATCGGTTTCCGTAGGTCATTCGAATGTGCATCGATATCAGTAGGTCATTTGATCAGCATCGGTTTCAGTAGGTCATGTGATCAGCATCGTCTTTAGTAGGTCATTTGATTAGGATCACCTTCAATAGGTCATTTGATCACCATTAGTGAGACAGTTGTATCATCAGTGTGACTATTGTCATTGGTGCGACCGTTTTCATCAGTTCGAAACATTGAGGAATCGTCCATCAGTTTGTCACATCGGTGTCTCATTCCTTTAACTATCATTAAATTTTGAATATAATAGATGTTGAGTCAAAAACATAAAATTCTCACAAAGTGTTGGTTTAATCCAGAATACTTCCAGGTCAATAGTAAACCATGAATAATCATAGATAAACATATGTAGACATGATTAAACATATATAAAAAATTTTAGAATAGATTGAATAATTGACTAAATTCAGTTATAAACAAAAACAACCATGATTTGTGATTATTAATATAACTATTTCAGAGAGTGTTCAACAATCTCCCTCTTTTTTATAATCACAAATCTATGGAATAAAAGAAGAGGGAAGATGATATAACACTCAGTATGCTCCCCCAATGTAAAAAAATATATTTCTAATGTTAAACATGTCATCAGAGCAAGGTATGAGATCATAAAGAAAGTTAGAGTATATAATCATAGCATTAGATCTAGAAAACATGGCATCAGAGCTAAGAATAAATCAGAGTTACATGCCTATTGTAGCTTATATAATCAATATCATGTAAGTAGGGCATAAATCTTATTTAACACTTATATATAGGTATCCACTTTAGATAAAGCGTATATTTATATATACTGTGCACCCCCTTAGATATATAAATATACTTTTCTCCCCCATTGGGATTTTCAAAAAAAAGGGAAATCAGAGAGAGAAATAGAATCCGGATTCATTGAAATAATATCTGAAAAAAATACAAGGAAAATACACCCTATCAATAAATGAAAGACACAACTATTTCTGGGGGTACAGAGGTGCTTTCCCTTTAGCAAAGGGAAGAATGGATGGGCTAGAAGGTGGTTTGGTGGAAGGTTGAACCGGCCGGATGGAGATATGAGGTAAGTCAACTCTTCCTAGAAGGAGACTGATTGTTATGGTTACTTACTGGTGAACAATATATTCTATTGAAGGTGGTTGTTGAATGACTGGCCGAATATTCGATAAGGCTTGAGAAAATGATATCGGACCCGAAGAAACACTGGATGGACTGAGAGGCTCAACAGTAAGAAGAAAAATTTCTATTTCTTGAACATGAAGATATGGTTTGAGGAGATTGATAAAATCCTGAATTACTTCACCACTATATTTCATGGTTTTTCAAAATCATCTGGGTTTTGCATGAAACTCTCTTGAGAGGGAGTAAAATCCATCAGCTGTTGTACACGATCCATAATGTCTTGAGTGACTAGAGGTAGCTTCAAATTCTCAGCCAGGACATTAAACTGATGGTTCAACTCATGTTTGGTATATATTTTATAAAAATAGTTATCCACTTTTTCTTTGATCTCTTTCTGAGCTTTAGTAGCGTCACCCGAATAAAGCTTCACCATCTTTTGAATATGATCACTATTTTCATTCATCTTTTTTAATTAATCCATGTCTAGAATCTTTCCAATGGCTGTTAAATCTTCTTTTATAACATATTTTAAGGCATTAATATCTTGTATAGTTTTCTTGGTCACTTTTGAGGTGCTATCCTGAGCAACAATCTGAGTTATCTCTGCCTTCAATCTTCTTAAATTAGATTTCATAAGGTGTTCTATCATGTTTTTCAAAACTTCCATCAAACCAGTGATAGTTGATCTAAATTCTCCTAACAAAGATACTGAGTCACTTCTCAAATCCATGAGCGCTTAATTCAGAGAGGAAACGTACCTTCCAATTATCTCACCAGTATTTCATAGGTCTGGCTTAATAATATTTACCACACTTTGAGTAATATCATCCATATCAGCTTAAGATATATTCAAAGGAGTATGATCAGGAGCATGAGATAATTCATCATTCATTGTTTCTCTGACTATGTGGAGCAACTCAGCATTTAAATTTTCAAAATCAAATCAAGAAATAGAAGAAATATGTCTTTCTAAAATCACTTCCACTTCCTCAACAACTGGTCCAGCCTCAACTGGGTGACTTAATCTTGTGATATTCATTTCTTCTTCCTATTCCTTTGAATAATTCAAACCTAGAACTGCAAAACATGGGTGGTCTTCCCATTCAGTTGTACAAGAGGTATACCTAGGCTTTACAAAATCATGTTTACCAAAATTTGCAAGAGAGTTTTCCCCATCTACATCAATCAAAGTCTGCACTATCCTTTCAGCGTTAGGAATAGGTTCTTAATCAAATAATTTTGTTTGTGGATCAGCTTGAATTATAGTGTGACCATCCACTGGTTGATTACTTGAATCTTCTTCATCATCATCACCACTTCCATTTCCATTATTATTTACTGAAGCATCATTCATACTATCTCTATTACTGGATTCGTACTGGTCAGAATTTGATACTTTGGTGTCAACTTCTTCTTCATCACCTAGAAGGGGTTCTGTGACAGGCAACATAAGTGGTGGTCCTGCTGGTCCAAAATACATTTGTTTCTTAGGACTTACTATATCAAGGCCACTCTTGTCATCAAGAGATGACTCTGGTTCATTTTCAGCATCGACATCATCATCCTCTTTAGCTTCATCTTTTTCCTTCCTACTTGACTCTCCAATGTACTTAGGAACTTCTGTCTCTTCTTCCTCATTAGAATAAACAACTTCCTCATCAGGTTTTAAACTGGGATCTTTCATCCCCTTTGGTCTCTTAGAGTGGTCTAAAGGATTATAGGATTCATATAATATATCTTTATCAGCAACCCATGTCTACATCCATGGATTCCAGTTAATTTTCATTCTTTTTCAGATATCCTTACTAATAATGAGACCACTACTAGTTGAGATACACTCATCTACATCTTCAACACATCCCAAAAACATTATCATGGCAGAGACTTTCTTAGAATACAATAAGGATGTAGGCTACTTGGATAGCATTACCATCTCAGCAATATTAATAGTAATGTATCTACACAAGTTGATCATCTCATCATTTAGAAATAAAAACCACAAGAAAACATCATGATAATTTACAGAAGAAAAATCACCCTTTCTGGGACATATTTGGTGCTGAATAAACCTAAACAAGATTCTACATTCTCCATATAACTCAGCAGCAATTATTCTTATGGATTTATATTTTCCATTCAACATATCCAGAGCATACTCAAACAAATAATATTCTGTGGTAGGAGGAATATTACCAATCCTCATATATACCTTTATGTGGAACCTGCAAACACTCAACCCATCATTTCGAGGAAAAAGTTATCTTTTTGCCTTTGATCACTGACGATAATCCTATACCTTCTCCTCCATCCAATGTAATAGTCAAATCCAAATAAAACTGATGCACTAGCTTTTGGTAGTTGACTCAGTTATTATTACAAAACCATTCATTTCATCCATGCATCTCTAACACTTTTAAAAGAGCATACCTAATGGATAACACACATTCAGAACATACTTACATTTTTGCAGTGACCACCTGAGTCTCCAATTTCGGGTTCACATAAATTTGAGTCGTGCTAATCAATTCTCCTCGAGCAGGTTTCAATGGTGAGGAGCTCTCAGATTCCTTTCCTTGACACTTTTTCTTTTCCATTTGTAGGTTCTATAGGTTTGGGAGGTTTGAATGTTCGAGATTCAGAAGATGTAGTGTTTGGAGGGAGATGGAAGATCAACAATTCTTAGGAATAGAAATAGTTGCGGGACATTAATTTTACCATTTAGGGTTACAATATTAAATATAATATCGATTAAGTAAGAAAAAAGTCATTTTGATAAACACTAACAGTTTCATATAGACTGTATAACTCAATCTGTAGCATAGATCGGTCTTAGTGATCGGTTTCACTGATCGGTTTCACTGATCGGTTTCACTGATCGATTTCCCTGATCGGTTTCATGGATTGGTTTCATGGATCGCTTTCACGGATCAGTTTCACTGATCAGTTTCTTTGATCGATCATACATAACTATAATTTAATAAAATCTAACCTTTTAGAGTATAAATTCTTGGTGAAAATATCATCCAATTGATGTTCAGAGTGAATAAATTCTTGAGAAATATCACCCTTTTGATAATGATCTCTCAAAAAGTGATTTATGACGTCAATGTGCATAGTCCTAGATTGATACACAGGATTCATAGAGGTTTTAATTTCACTTGTGTTATCACAATTTATAGAAACATGTCTAAATTGATATCCATAGTCCAATAAATTGTGTTTTATCCACAGAATCTGTGTACAACAACTACCAGTAGTAATGCATTCTGCTTCACCAGTAGACAATGCAACATAATTCTATTTCATACTACACCAAGATACCAGGGACTTTCCAAATATATTACATTTTCCATATTTTCTCTTCCTATTTAACTTTCAACCAAAAAAGTCAGCATTTGAAAAACTTATTAAGTCAATAGGTTTTCCTTTTGGATAAAACAATCATAAATTAGTAGTATGTTTAAGATATTTGAAAATCCTTTTAACAAAAAGAAAATGATATTCTTGAGGATTAGCTTGAAATATGGCACACATGCATACACTAAACATGATATCTGGTCGACTAGTCATAAGGTAATGAATGCCTCCAATAATACCTCTATAATTGGTTTGATCAACTGGTTTCCCAGTTTAATCATTATCCAACTTACAGGTGGTACTCATTGGTGTATCACTTCTCCTATTACTATCAAAACCAAAATGTTTCTAAAGATACTTTGTATATTTACTTTGATTTAAAATAATACCATTTTTATTTTGAAAATTTTGAAATCCCAGAAAATACTTGATTTCTTCCATTATACTCATTTTAAATTCATCATGCATAATATTTGAAAAATCATTATATAAAGATTTTTAGAAGACCCAATTATAATGTCATCAATATATATTTTTACAATCAAAATATCATTAGAAATTATTTTAATAAAAATAGTGGGATGTGCAATTCCTTTAGTAAAATGTTTAGAAATAAGAAAATTTGTAAGTATATCATACCAAGCTCTTGGAGCCTGTTTTAAACCATATAATGCTTTGGAATGTTTAAAAACATGATTTTGAAAATTGAAGTTTGTAAATGCAGGTGGTTTCTCAACAAAAACATCTTCAATTATTAATATTTTAGAAATGAACATTGGACATCTATTTGATATAACATGAAATTAAGATGAGGTGCATAATCATGTAAGATCCTAATAGATTCTAATCTAGAGACAGGTGTAATGGTTTTATCATAGTCTATTCCTTCTTCTTGACTGTAACCTTGTGCTACTTATGAATCATTGTTTCTAATGATGTTTCCAGATTCTTCAAATTTATTTTTGAACACCCTTTTAGTACCTATGGTCAAAGTTTCATTAAAGCATTCAACTAATTCCTAGATTTTGTTTCTTTTAAATATATTTTACTCTTTTTTGCATAAAAATTTCCCAATATTCATCATTTATTGCATCATTGATTTTTTAGGTTCTAGCAGTGAAAGAGAGGATTTATGTAGAACCTGATTTCTCAGAGAAACTCTAGTTTGTGTTCCCTTATCCAGGTTAATTACAACTACATCTAAATGATTGTTTTTTAGAATCATAGTTGATCTAGTAATGGTAAGACTAGAAAATTCAGGATCTTATCTAGGTTCAGGTTCAACAGAAGCAGGTTCTGGTGTATTTCTAGAGCTGGTTGTCTTTACAACAAGTCTATTATCTTTATCATTAGGATTTATAATAGACAAGTCTTATTTAGGATTTTCAACATATGTTTTAGGTTCATGTGGAGTAGTTTCATCAAATTTGATGTGAAGAGATTCTTTTACACATTTGGTTATCTTATTAAAAACTCTACAAGAATATCTAGTAATTTAATATCCTAAAAGGATTCCTTCATCACTCATGGATTAAAACTTGTCTAGATTATCTTTTGTATTAAGAATAAAGACTTTTCAACCAAAAACATTGATGTAACTATGTTTAGGTTACTTATTTTTTCAATGCACATAATGAGTTTTCTTAAGAACAAGTCCAATCAAGACTCTATTTATAATATAAGAAGTTGTATTGACAGCTTCAGCCCAAAAATAAACAGGTAAATCATATTCATTTAGTATGGTTCTTGAAATTTATTGAAGGGTTCTATTTCTTCTTTCTATTACACCATTCAATTGTGGAGTCCTAAGGGCAAAAAATTTATTATTATAGCCATTATGCGAGCAGTATGATTCAAACTCATGATTTTCAAATTCATGACCATGATCAAATCTCAAGGTTTTAATCTTATGTCCACTATGTTTTTCTACAGATTTGGAGTATTTAATAAAGTAAGAGCAAGCTTCACTTTTGTGAGATAAAAAGTATACCCAAGTATATCTATAAAAGTCATCTACTAGAACATAATCATAGTGCTTCCCATTTAAACTAGAAACTCTAGAAGGTCCACCCAAGTCCATGTGAACCAACTCAAGAGGTTGAGAAGTTGAATCTTCTTTCTATGACATAAAAGAAACGTTATTTTGATTTCCTTTTTGACAGGGATTACAAACATTATCATCTGGGAATACAAGTTTAGGTAGGTCTGTAACTATGTTTTCTCTAGTCAGTTTTCTAAGTGAATGTATATTATAGTGTCCTAATCTTCTGTTTGAATTCCTAGATTCTTTATAAAAATCATTTAAAAAGGTAATATTCTACTTAGCTAAAGAATTAAAATCTACATCATATAAATTTTCATTTCTTAAGGAAGATAATACTAAAAAAATAAGAATTGAAAACACTAAAAGAATAATTTTCAAATATAACATTGAAACCATCATCACATAACTGAGAAATACATAAAAATTTATATTTTAATCCATATACAAATAAAAAATTAGAATTTAAAAATTAATCAGTGTTACCAATTTTTCCTAGACCGATGATTTCACCTTTAGAGTTATCATCAAAGGTGACATATCCTCCATCAACCTTGATTAAAATTTTGAAAATTGAAAAGTCACATGTCATGTGTCTAGAACATCCATAGTCCAAATACCATGTCTTCCTAGAGGAACTTTTTAAGCATGTTTCCAACAAAACAATTTTATATAGAAAATGATTTTTGTACCCAGATTTTCGTGGGTCCAGGAAGGTTACAAAGAAAAACGTTCGGTATGCATATTTTCCTAGTGGTTCCCTTATACTTAACATAATCCAAAAATTTTGATAGATAAACCTTGTTTGATATATAATTATTTGAATTTCTAGTTGAGGCATAGGAATTTTCAGAACTAGAACTAGCAGCATACTGTCTAGATTTAGGAATAAATTAATGCTTTGTAATATACCTTTGTCCAAGATGATAACCTGAACCAGTAGTATACTTTGGGGCCACCTGTATTTCTAGAATTTTTGTATGTGTGTAATTTCCATTTGAAATTTTTTCCAGATTTTTCCTCAGTTTCTCATTAAAAAATTTCAGTTCAGTAATCTCTTTGAGTAGTTGAGCATTATTTTATTTTTATACTTCAAGTATAGATTAAATAGTGATAGCTAATGCATGCTGCTTATTTAAGGCTTTATACTTGTCCTTCAGCTCATTTCAAGTATCTTATAACATGTTCCATTATTCAAATAATTATTCACTAGACATGTTTTCAGAATCAGAATCATCTCAAGAGTAATAAGAATTTTAATCTGGAGTATCTGATATTACCTTAGAAGTGTTTGTCATGAAACACATGATTGATTTTTGAGATTTTTAATTGTGGGTAGAATCAGAATCACTTGAACAATATTCTGAAGCACTCCATTTTGCTTTTATAGCATTGTTGTGTTTTATGTCTATATATATATATTTCTTCTTAAACCATAATTTTGGACAATCAGCTTTGACATGCCCTTTCCTTTTGCATTCAAAGCAGACTATGTCATCACTCTTATCAGTCCTCTTCCAATCATTCTTCCAATGACATTTGTTTTCATACTTTCACATATAGATTGATTTTATGAAAAAATTCTTCTTCCTATAAAATTTCATAAATCATCTGGCTATCTGAGCCGTCACAACATCGCTTTCTGATGCACTTTCTTCACATATGAGCTTTCATGTTCACATTAATTTTCCCTTTGTCCTTAATTTTTTAATTAGAAGTCTTGAAAGCTACATATTGTTTTCTTGGTTCATCATCTTCTTCCTTGTTTACTTTCAATTCTTCCTCATATACCATTAACTTACCAATGAGTTACTTGATAGGCAGCTTTCCAAAATGTCACATGATTATTGTATAGAGATAGAGGTTCCTCTCCATCTATCTGGTAGGAATCTTAGAATCCTCATGATTTTCTCCTTTTGTAGAATAGCTTTTCCAAGTGGGCTAATTGTAATAAGTATTTCATTTAACCGGAGATACATATCAAAAATAGTTTCATCAGTTTTCATTTTAATATTATCATACTTAATAGTGTATGTGTTTAGTCTCATTTCATTAACATTGGTTGTTACCTCATGGGAAATAGCTAGAGTATCCCATATTTCATAAGAAGTCTTAAAAGAAGATATTCAATTAAAATTTTCATCTCTTAAAGAAAAATATAGGGCATTCATTTAGTGATAATTATTATTGAAAGAAGCTTTAGTAGGTTCATCCCTAGTTGTTCTAACAGTTTCTTGAATCTTATACTGAGCCTCTATGGCAGTCCAAATGTCAAATCCCATAATTTAAAGATGAATTTTCAATTTTATTTTTCATTGGGCATAATTGAATCCATTAAAAATAGGTGGTCTACTGGTAGAAACCCCTTCATTTATATTATCTATAATGACTTATTTGAAGTAAAAACTTTAAAAATATTATGATTTAGAAATAAAAAAGAATTTATGATCTTTAAGATACATCTAAAATTACAGTTCAAAACAAAGTAGTTTTTGAAAACTATTATTCCATTTGATACCAAATGTTTGTCAGAGAAGATAACTAAATAAGGGGGTGAATTTAGTTCCTAATAAATTTTTGGATTCAAAACATTATATATATAATCCCGTAAATTAAATAGAAAGTTAAACTGTAGTGAAGTTGTAATCCAATACCGGTTCAGTTAGATTCTCCGGAGATTGATTAGTTCTCAATTAACTCAATCAGAAGATTAAAGTATCTTCTAATACTAACTTACTAATATAAAATAGTTACAAAAACATGGTAGTTTAACTATCACATAATCTTTAAAATAGATTTATCTTTAAAGTACGTATCAGTGGAATATTCAATATAGCTTTTTACAAAGGAAAATTGCACAGCAGTTTTAAAACAAGAGGTTTAGTCTCAAGATGAGACATAGTCCTCTCAAACAGTTTATATAAGCTATGATCCACACCCTGGATTGAGGTTCTACAGTAGTACTTAGACTGTTCAGGTCCTCAGACCTCTACAACAATTCTACGTGGGTAAACAACAACAACAACACTCAGGTTTCCCAGGTCACACTTGACCTCTTCCACTATTCAATGTGGAATACAATAAGGTATAAAAGTTTAGTGTGAGGATTTAGTATCCTCTAGTTCAGCCTAGGAGTCAGTGTGTGTCTAAATAGACAGATTCATAGACACTTCTCAAAATTTTAAATGAAGGTATAATACAGAAGAAATAAATGGATAATGAGTTTAGAATGCTCTGAGTGATTGCAGATGAGCTCTGGACTCATTTGGATATTTCAGGTGATCTTCGAGTCCTTTCTGGTGATGATGACATCGAATAGAGTGTCGTTGTTCTTCCCAGCTACAGTTATTCATCCTTATGCATATGGTGTTCCTTAATGTGCAGCCACTCATATTTAGTGTTTGTTCTAGTTGAATGATCTTCTTGAAGCTCTATAGTTTTCAAAGGTCTTGTTCATGTTCTTCTTTTGTTTCATGGACCTTAACAAAAATCTACGCTCTGCTTCTTCTTGTGTGTCTCTGTCTGTTTATATTCGTATATCTCTATATTTTTTTACTGCAGATCGATCTTCCTTTCTATTCCTTGAGATCTAGAAAAGAAATTATTACTTTTTGACAAGTTTGAGGTACGTTTCCCTAACATCCAAAAAACATCATTAATTAATAACAGGTGCATTAAACTAAGAAAATATGATCGTTAGAATTAAATAAGAGTTAATAAAAATTCATAACGTTTTCTTGACTATCGGTGAGTCATGCGATCGGTAGGTCATTTGAATTTTCATTGGTATCGGTAGGTCATGTGATCAGCATCGGCTTTGGTAGGTCATGTGATCAGCATCAGTTTTGGTAGGTCATTTTAATGTTCATTGGTATCGGTAGTTTATCTGATCAGCATCAGTTTTGGTAGGTCATGTGATCAGCATCGACATTGGTAGGTCATATGATCAGCATCGGCTTCTGTAGGTCATCTGATCAGCATCAGTGAGACCATTGTATCATCGGTGTGACCGTTTTCATTAGTGCGATTGTTGTCATCGGTTTGACACATCAGGGAATCTTCCATCAGTTTGTCAGATCAATGTCTAATTCCTTTAACTATCGGTGACTCAAGAATATTACTAATGGTGAGTCAAAGGCATTAAATTATCACAAAGTGTCTGCTTAATCCAGAATACTTCCAGGTCAATTGTAAAGCATGAATAATCATAGATAAACCTATGTAGAAATGATTAAACATATATAAACACATTTATAACGGATTGTATAATTGACTAAATTGACTTATAAACAAAAACAACAATTATTTGTGATTATGAAAATAACTATCTCACAAAGGGTTCAAGTCTTCTATTAATTATTAGATCTTAATAAGGAAAATCAATTACTTCAATATGATTTATATTAATCTATAGATTGTAAAAAATGTAATCATTCTCAATTGTACTTGAAAAATTCTTGGTTTCTCTCATGTACAAGCATGTTAATTCATCCTAAAGTGTAATTATATATTATATCACACTTGTTTTTTATTTATATGTGGATAATCTTATAAAATAAAAACATTATTTTTAGAACTCATGTGTTTATAGAAATCAATAAATTTTTCAGACTAAAACATATGATTATAGTAATAAATTAAAACAAACACTCTTCTAATAGGAAACCATATCCTAGTACTATGTTACTAGACAATCATTAAGGATAGGTACACCCTTAAAATATATACCAACTCTATCAGCCCATCCATTATAAAACATCTTCTTATAATCTATCCATAGCTCACATAATTTCACCAATCATGAAAACCTCACAATGTGATCATCCCGAAAATTATTGGGGATATGCTACCAAAATATTAACTCATATAAATACATTAATAATATAAAATTTATCTAATAATTTTTTTAATCATATATGAAAACATGTATTATACTTGATTTTACCTCTAATGTGTCTCTATGAGACACTTTTAATGAGAATGAAATCATTATTATTGGATGTTTGTTCTATAGAACTCGTAAATTATTTTATATGTTTACTGAGAATTTTATTGTACCCATTGTACTCTACCATTCCTTATGTTTGGAGGTTTCATACTTCAGGTATATGAGTATGCCCAGAATGACTAATAGTAGGAGGACTATGAGCGAAAAATATATTAAAAACATAAAATTAATACTTATTTTAAGGATAGTAAATTATGGTTGTAAAATTTAATAATGGTGAGTACATATATCTGAGGTAGGTTTCTTACTAGTCTCCTATGGATCCCTAGGACATGAAGTGTCAACATCCTATTTAGTGTCTTTGGGCTATACTATATATTAAAAATAACTAGTATTATCAAGATAATTAGAATATGATGGATCATATGTAAAAAAGAGAATAAACCTAAAATCCCAATGTTATCAGTTGTGTAGAAAATTAATGAGGAATAGAATATCATTGAAAAGGATAATAAGTATGGGGATCCATGTACATCCATAGATAAGGTAATAGCTTATGAAAAGAATAGATTAGTTATATTGGTCAAGAAAACATAAGTATTTTGAATATACCAGATGCCTCTAAGGTAAATATTCGACAAGAAAGTGTGTTGATGCTATATTTAGTAAATCCATTGGGGTGTGATCGGGTATGATGATTTCTAGGGGGTTAGTCCACATCACTAAGATTTATTTTTTTAATATATAATTTAGTTCATTATATTTAAATATGATTCAGTTTGGGATCATATGACTTTGGGAATCAAAATGAATTATAATAATTTAAATAGAACTGAATATATGTAAAAAATTGAAAAAACAAGAAATGAATTAAATTGAATGGGAAAAAATAAAACTAAATCAAGTAGACTACATGCATCTAATTAAATTCTGAATTGTAGTATTATTGTTTTATTTACATTATGTTTTTTAGGATATATTGAATTGATTTATTATATTTAAAATGATAAAGATAATGAAAATATCTCACGATCGTTTAATTACACACAAACATGGATTTATTATCTATATATTAAAAATTGGACCCAAATTCACTTCAAATTTATGGTTAAGAATACAATGTTGTCATTATGGGTTAGAATTTTTTTGGATGATATTAGAATTTATTCTCTCCAAAATTATATGATTCATGTACCAATTTAAAGTTTAAAAAATATATCTATAAGTATTTCTACTACAATCAAACATGGGATTATCATTTAGATATTATAAAATTTTTTAGAATCCACTAAATGTCTTATGTAAAAAAATTATACGTTTGAATGTTTTTTTACTTCAGTTAATTGATGATATTTGTAGTAAAAGATATTTAAATTTATCGAATCTTATTATCTTGGAATAATTATAAATATATAAACTCAATCAAATACCATAGAACCTATTTTGGATGTTTATATGTTAGTAATTTGACATGAATTCTCTAATGAAAAATATTGAAAATAAAATGGATGGTTGAGACCACTAAAATTTTCTTCTATATATTACCCACCACTACATGATGATTATATTAAATACTAAAAATTTAATTAGTTTAGTAAACATATATAATATATTGGTCAATATAAACATGGTAGATTAGGGTTGTTTTTTATTTTGTTTTATGCACGTTTCAATATCACTTTTGGTTATTTTTTTAGAATTTTTAATGTGAAATTAAAATTATAATACATAATCATTAAATCAAGAATAGTTTTTTGGAAAATGAAATACATTGACTATTTCTATAGAAATTTCTATTTGGGGTTGTTAATGTGGTTTATTTTTCTTATTGTTGTATCATATAATTATTGTTTGTTTGCTTTAATTTTAAAGCTTGTTAAGTAAAAAATAATGTTCCAATGATTTTTGAGTCTTTAAAAATATACAATTGTTTATATGATTTATAATTTATTAAAGGAAGAAAATTTTGTGTCAATATTCATTAAAATATTTTTTATAATAAATTTTAAATGAGGTTTTTATTTTATAATTAATTCTTCCATGATTTCGTAATTTACAATTATTTTTCTTCTGTAATGTTTTTTAAATGAAGTGTTTTTTATGATATAATTTTTATTTGAATATTTTATTAATTTTCCCTTTTTCATTTTATTTAAACACATGGAATGTTTTTCCAGAGCGTCTAAGAAACCATTCCATATTATAGAGATACCACAGGAAGTGGTTTTCAAGCTGTTGTGGATGAATCTTTCAAAAACACCAAATGTAATCATCCCTATCTCCCCAGTCAACCAAACATACTTGTGGTCAACCAAAAATACAAAATACAATGGATTATATAATTTTCATTTACCATGAGGAATTTCATTATCTTTGTAGTGCCTTTAATGGTTTAAAAATGAATGTAAATGACTTCAATCGACCAAAACCACTTCTGAATCTACTATAAGGGGAAAATGATTTGAAATTTAAAACCCACAATTAGATATTCATGAATGCATCATTATGAGAAGAATATGATTGAATGACCTTAATATTGAATGAAATATAATTAATGAATGTTGATGATTTTTGGAATCACCTATGTAATTGGTTGAATCCGACGAGCCCTAACTAAGATAAAGATGGGGTCACCTAAAAATCATTCCTTCTATATGAAAAATCACTAGAAATCATTGGTTATTTTTATATTTCACAAATAAAAATAAATTATTTTAGGAAGACTGATAATAGGATCATAAAACGACTGCATCTAGAAACTAAATCATCCCTATTAAATGTTCCACTAAGGATCCATGAAGATGATGAGTAGAACCCAAAATTTGAAGTTGACACTAAAATTGTTGTAGTTCAAATCACTATAAAGATCATTTGAGATTGATTGGATGATGAGACTAAGTTACACTAATTCATTTTGACAGATCCAAACCCGATAAGACTAAATTTTCATTGAGATTATTTATGTTAAATGTTTCTATACGTAGTGAATCATAATTATTAAAACAATGGAAAATGATATTAAATCATCAATAAGTATTGTGATGAAGATATATATTTCAGATAATATATCAAATCCCTGAACAAGAGGTTCACAATTGAATATTAAAATATGATCTTGAGATGAGCATGTATATATGAAGTGAAGCCTTTATATGAGCTGTATAAGTCATTAATCTGAAATATTTTTCAAACTAGAGAGGGTGGGATAGCTCGAAATGGTTTGATGAAGACAGTCAAAAATAATAATTTTATTTTATTTTTTTCACTGAATGTAATTTTTCATTATGTGGGTTCAGAAATTTTGGGGGCCTAAAATTATATCCAAGGCTATGAGTACTATAATGGAAATGAATTCCGTCATCATGCTTGATGAATTTCCCAAGTGGATTAAAATATAATCTGTCCAGATAAGAAAAACAATGTCGGGCCATTTAACAACAAAGATTCATATGATCTTAATAATTACTACAAAATTTTACTAAGAGTAAATTGGGTGCTTATCGACGAAGTTAAACATCCAAGATAGTTTTTAATTGAAAAACATTTCATGAAATAATGATCATCTTGGAACAATACGACCCATATTATGTTTTTTGAAACTGATAAATATTTATGTTCATATTGAAGCACAAGTATATACATGTAGGATCAAATGAAAATGTAGGATCATATAGACCGGGTACTAGGGTAATTATGATTTTATGAATGTGACATCAATCTACATATATGTTGTGGATGATCAGAATTATTCTGGTGTAACATGAATAATTAAAAGGTGAAATTTATAGTAAGTGTAGTGATTCATTTTTTTTAAAATCAAGGGATATAAATGGGTAGTTGGGTTGTACTACACTGGGCCCGAAAAAATTAATTTCTGTGGCCTTGGCCCAAAGAGATATTAGTTCCATAAAATTAAAATGAATGGAGTGAACTAAAAATAAAATATATCAACTTGAAAATAGAAAGGGGGATCTCAAAGGAGGGATTTAAACTGGATGATTCTCATAAAGGATAGAATTAATTTAAAAAATCTGATGTGAGGGAATAAAAGACCTGCTCAATGATTAGATGGTTGATCCTTTTTGAACATATGATATGTACTCAAGAGAATAATTCTACTTTGCATGTTTGGTAGTATAACATGAACATGGATAAATATTACATATATAGGGGTTCATTTTGATAGGAATTTGTGTTCATCCACTCGAATAAGTTGATCAAAAGTGATGGAATACCTCATAAAGGCTATTAAAACCATTTTAGAGGTATGATAGTGATTTCATTCTTGGTTTTGGGGAAGAAATATATAAATAACTATGGAGGAATATTGGTGAAAATTTTGGGGATAATTGGACAGGATAAAGGGACACAAACCATCATGACCTTGGGAGACAGGATAATTTGGAAGAAGAGACAGTGAAATAATAAGATCAATAAGAGACTAACCATTAGGATTTAGAGATTATTGTAGAAATCTGAGAAGGGATTGGATCAAACAAAACAATGAATATCACTAATAATTTTATCATTTAATGGGTTTTAATGGGTTTTTTAATAACTTTTATACCAATTTATGAGTCTACATTGGTTGTTATCATAATTTATAATTATGAAACAAGACTATGTTGGTAATTTTTATTACTTCATTCATGCGTTGATTTGATTGGATTAAATTTTCAATTCCCAATAGATAGTAAAATTTACAAAACATCGTGTTTTAGTGAAAAATGGACTTGATCAAAATTCATTCTCATAATATTTAATCCTTTATGGATTTCACTAATAATTTAATAAAGCTCATAAGTGTAGAACATTATGATGAATTGACATGTTGATCATGGTGTTTTTCTAATTTCATTATTTTTTATTAAGGGATTTTTGTGGTTGAAGAGCTATATGACTCATATGATCATATGTCGATCATCCAATATGATAGTTTTCTTCTATAAATCAGTTCTAGTTATTTCATTGAAATGCATGGATGCCTATTTTATTAATAAAACCATTCAAATTAATTTTCATGTTAAAAAATATTTGTTCTTATTGTGATATCTGATCAACTATCCTTGTTTCCATTTTATTTTACCACCATGACTTGTATCAATGCTATTCATCAATTCTATTATTTAATACTGTCTATTTTTGTTTTATTTTGCATTATGGTCACACAAATACAAATCCCACATTGCATGTTTATACAAAAAACTATTTATTGGATATAATAGTTTTAAATAATGATTAAATAATTAATTTAGACCATAAAAAATCATAAAAACATAAACATAGATCTTAAAATATTAGTACCCTTTCAGGGAATGGCATGTGCAACCAAGTAAAAAAATCCAAAATAGAACCATAAAATTATTAAAAAAATTAACCTGAAAAAATCACTTGAATATTTTAATTCATACAAGATCTAAATGGAACCACCAATATAATTTTATACAATTTATGAATAAGAATTTATGATCCCTCGAACTGAAAAATAAAATTGAGAAAAATGATCTTTAGAAAAGTTGAGAGAATCAGAATAATGAACAATTTAACAATTTAAATCCACCTAAACATGAATTAGATGGTATATAGAGTCCAGATTAGGGTGTTACAATTCATTACTATGTTATACACCCCATTAATAATTAAGAAAACCCCTATTTCATAAAACTATGAGTTCAAAAAATATCATTTGTCTATGTTTCCATCATTAAATGGAATACCAAATGATGATTATACTGAATTTATTAGGTAATTATAGTTTGGTGTAACAACTTACAGTAAGAGGATTGAGTTAGGAGGAACTCGAAATTATGTTTTGTTCATAAAATTTTATGGGATATTCAAGGAGTTTGTTCCATAAAAATTTATTATGAAATATTTGATATGTTGTACCAACTATAAAATTATATTGTCAATTAATGTTTTTATAAGAAACTGATCGTTGAAATAAAGCATACAATTACATGATTTCTTTGGTATAAAATTGAAATATTCCATGTTAATTGTGATAGATTTAGGGGGTCAGAATGTTAATATCATAATCACGAATTCACACAAACAAATCTAATGGGAATGTTTTACAATAGTCTCAACCCATACCACTACACTTTAGTTGACTATTCTTATGGAGAGAAAATTTGTGATATAATAACTAAAGAACTCAATTGGATTTTTAAAACATTGGAATAAAACTCCCAAAATAGTTATTTTATAAGGATAATCATTATTAAGAGTTAAAATAACCATGTAAACAAGATTAAGACTAATATGATGGTTTTTAAATGAGAATACATCAAAAAAAATTAGGGAGTAATTCCACCACTTTGTAATGTTTTGGAATTCACAATCATGATTTTCCAATTTAAATATACATTAACAATCCCCTAAAAGTAAATTTTTTTCATAATATAGACATTGGATGATGACTAAACATGATCCATTCTCAAAAACATAAAACTAGGGCTAGAAAAAACATATAAATCTCTATTAGAGAGAAAAAAGAGTGCATAATCTTATTTCCCCCCTACAACCTCAATAATAACCTATGTTATATTTTAAATCCCAACCTATAGTTGAATATTTTAATCCCAATGGAATTTAGATTATTAAGTGTATAATAAATTGGATAATATTTTAAGCATAATGAAATATCAAGAGGATTGTGTGAAGACTCAATTAGATAATGAAAACCCCAATATTTTATAAATATATTCCAGACTAATGATAAGATTCAAAATAATAATAATAAATGGGTTAACTAGGTTGGGAAATGTACACTAGAGACATGAGTAAACATCCAAGAACCACTAAAACATATCCAAGGAAAACATCAATGGATTTTACAATAAGGTTTTATATATAAACACTCTACAAATATAGAAATGTTCATAAACCTACTCAAAATGAAAATCAAGATGAATAAAAAATAAAAAATAATAACATCCTCAAATCTGGAAATTTCGAAAATGGCATGGAATTCACTTAAAAACCTTCAATTCATGCTAATAAACCCAAAGTATAAGGTTTAAAAGGAAAAAAATAAATAAGAAGAAGAAACATGATAAAGAAAGTGATAGAGTTTTCACTATATTTAGGAATTCCACACCAACCATTACATTCCTTTAAAGAATAAAATATAATAATCATGATATAGAACTATATAACTTTATGAAGGTTATCAAGTATCTCAACATTAATTTTTTTTCATGTAATCTTTAATTAAAATCCCATATTATTTAAAATAACCGATGATAATTTTTTCAAATAAGAAAATTTTGGAAGCTTCTTCTAATTATAACCTCATAGAGGACTATAGTACTATTTTATAGAATATGGTACCACCCAAATAATAATATCTAGAGATTTTTTTAATACCTTTCAATTTAAGAATAAATGGGGGCATGCATTACTATTTATATGGTCTTTTTATGAGTATTAATCTCATTCAATTGTCATTATTTCATCAATTATTTTTAGGAATTCCACAAAACAAACACTATTTTTTTATAGTTAGTTTAAAAATCATTTTCTTACCGAATTGGAAGAACTGAGGAGTTATTGGTTGGAGTTATAATTTTTCTCATTTTTCCATCCTGATCATTGATATTAAGTGTGATTATGAGGAACATATCATCTTTGTTAGGAAATTCATTTACACAATATGAGCTATCATTAATTTTATAAAAAACATTTTATTTTTAATGTGGTAGATAATAAAGAATAATTTAATGTTTCAAAACGATCTAAATAAACCATTCCAAAAATTAGTTTGAACAAAAAGGTATATTTTCTAGAGACACTAATGATAATGTAGAAGCCTTCTATAGTGATTTCATTAAAGGTATACTGAGGAACGTAGACATCCTAAGCCAAGAGTCATCCATAACATCAATAATCATCTTATTTGGATATTAAAACTTTCAAAAACTCCTAAAATATTATGTTTTGTTTGTTTTCTCAACACTACCTATCATCATTTCATTTAATTTGAAGTAAGTTAAGATGAGAGATTTCTAAATATTTTAAGAATGTTTAAATCCATCATTCAGTGGCCCAAAACTAATATTAAAGGGATAAGTCCATTTTATTATATGCAAAAAATTCATATGGAACTATTCCACAAAGCAAGGGTAAATGGGAGGAGAAGTCTGAACCAAAAAATAAACAATTTTGTCTAATTGGTGGTATTTATATTTCTAGATTATGGATCAATTTTTAGAATCTCAGATATATGTTGGGTATTTCTTATTCAGGTTGTCCCTAAAAAGAGTATATTTACAATTTTTATATATTAGAATAATTTACAAGTTCAATATAGAATGGAAAATAAATGACAGATCTAACTAGACTATAGAACTCTCAATGATTCCACAATGAAAAAAATATTCCCCAATTCCGTTTCATCATCAGAAGATTGAGAGGTTGGACAGTCTTGAGTTATTCTTCTTTCTTTATGGATATTGTATTTATAACTATATTTACCCAGATCTCTAAGACCAGGACAAGACCACTTTCAACTATCCATTTATGAAACTTCCCTACCAATGAAATTTCCTTTGGCTTATGTGTTACTTTAATAACTTTTCAGAGATACATGATTGATTTTTTATCAGACATGATTCAAAAAATAATGGAGGTTTTATCTGGATAATTCCTAAAATATTTGAATGTAACATTAAATTATTTTTATAAAATTTATTAACTATTTTGGAAAGATTTATATAATCAAACATTATCTCAAATTGGGAAATGGGTCCATTTATAGTTACTAAAGGAATTTCCATTGTTCAAAATGATTCTAATAGATGTATAGGAGTTTATATTTATAAAACATGAGTTATCTAAAAGTTACTACCACATGTGAATTTGTAGGTTATTAGAATCTTTTTAGGCCATGCTAGTTTCTACATGAGATTCAATAAATTTTTTTACAAAATCACTAGGCCCATGTGTTCACTTATTGTTAAGGAACCAAACATTATTTTTGATGATAAGTGCATATATTCATCTTTTTCTTATTGAAAAAACACATAACTTCACCCATGATCAGGGTCCCAAATCGAAAATTTCCATCCAAGGTAATGTGTGATGTGAGTGAGGTAGTTGTAGGTTCCGTTTTGGGAAAAAGGAAGGATAAATGGCTTCATTTCATTTATTAATCTTGAAAGTTTCTATATGATGCTATGAATAATTATTCAAAAAATAAAAAGTTGACTTATGCTATCATTTTTTATCTATACAAGATTATGTAGTACTTGGTTGGTCCCTAGGTTATCATTTTCATTGATCATTCAACCCTCAAGTATATTTTTTCTTAAAAATAATTGAAACTAAGGATAATGAGATGTATAATTTAGTTTTTAGAGTTTGAATTCTAAATAAAGGACAAGGAAGAATATGAAAATGTAAAGGTGGACCATTTTTTTAGGTTGGACAACACTAATACTAAGGATCCAGGGGAAATAAACACCACATTCCTAAATGAGAAATTGGTTTCTGCCTCATTGAGGTAATAATCATTGTGTACAGACTATGAATGTTTTCTTGTTATAGGATTCATGCCTAAAGATCTTTTAGAAATCCAAAATAATAATTCCATATTTCTAATGATATACTACTTTTGGGATGACCCTCTCATTTTTAGAGGATGTGTTAATGGTATTCAAAAAGTGTTGTGGTTGAGTAGAAGATTCTACATGTTCTTGTGATATCTCAGACATCACATTATGGTGGAATCCATGGGGTTGAATGGATAACCGAGAAGATCATACAAGATAGTTTATACTTTCCAACTCTGCTCAAACATAATAGGAATTTTGTGATATGCTATGAGAAGATTGAAATTTTATCATTATATCTAATCCCCATATTTAAAAATATAATCCTCCATAATTCCTTGCAGTTGAATCTTCTTCCTTCATCCAATCTGGTAAAAGTGTACATATATTATAGGTCTAGAGTTCTTATGGATTTCATTCTAGAAAAAGGTACTCATTTCATGAATTATAAGTTCAAGTTTTAATTGAAAAATGTGGGTGTTCTCATAGAGCTAGAACCAAATTTCACCTATAGTTCATTGGATAGGATAATGTTTATAATAGAGAGGTAATTTTGTTTTTGAAAAGTCTGTGTTAATATCATGGAAAAAATGGTATATTAATTTATATAGTGCTTTATGGGAATAAATGACTCAAATAAGGATTTATCTATTCAAAATTTTATTTGGAAATACATTTCACCTTTCTATAGAATTTCATCACAAGTCTTATGGGTTAGTGAATTCTCCGGACTATTATTCCAAATATTTTGTTGAGATAAGGTCACTATAGTTGAGTGAAAAGAAAGAAATTAAGACTGATTCATATGAAAATGCAGAAATTTTTAACTAGAGAAAAAATACGCTAATGAATCAATCATTCAGAAGATTAATTTCATGGTCGGTCAAAGGGTCATTCTATTTAATTCTAGAATAAAACATTTTCTAAGAAAATTAGTGTCCATGTTTTTGGGATCCATCAATATTATAAGACTTCTTGTTATTGGGATTCTATATGTATTTAGATATTAGAACATTCCATTTTTATTCAATTTCCACAGAATCAACACTTCATTGAAGGTTACTCCTAGGGATTGACTACCGTTTCCTTACATGAATGTCGATCATGCACTATATTTATCAGGGCACTTCAAACTCAGCGTTTCCTGGGAACTAATCCAATATTATATTCATATATCCATTAAATTTTGTCTAATTAAAACAATTAGAGTTCATATTCTTTCATTTATATTGATACTAATTGAGAAATCACACGAGGTCCATCTACCATGTTATGATGTTAGAAATTCACCCATGAAATAGAGATACCACAAGAAGAATTTTATCAACGATTTTATATACTAATACAACAAAAATAAAATTTTGGATTCAATTCACTGTAATATTTATTCTACTTATTTTTAATGTTGACTTATCTACATTTTTTGGAACCATAACTGAACAACCAGGGAACCTAATAAATGATAATAATGGAGGAAACAATTGAACATAAATGAAAAATTATTACACATCCATGAGAGGTTTTTCTAATTATTTTTTTCCTTTTTTGAGGATAATGGGAACTATTTTTGGGTAAATTTCCATGTTGTTTTCAAAAAAGTTATTCTAATTTTCTAGAATGGATGCTTATATTTTTATTTACAATGGAGTTAAAAATAAGTTTGATATAAATTTAAAAACACTCCAAAACTCTTTAATATTTTTTAGGATTCAACAAATCATACTATACATAATTATCATCATTAATTTATTTTAAAAAAAATTAAAATTTTATATCTGTTGATAAAATAAAAATACTGCTATTTTGTAATTTTTTTTGGATTTTCTTGGTTGATGTGAAAAATGTGATTATTAAACTTCCCTATGACCTCTAAAACATATTGTGAAAAACATAATTTTCAATATATTATGAATAAAAACACTCTACAATATTAGGATTCAGCATTAAAGATGATTTTGGTTTTTTAGTTAGTTGGTTCATTCTATATTCTAAGATATATTTTAATTGTAAACATCAAGATCCTTATATTCTTTATAAATGTTAATTTTTTTCAAAAACTTTCTATCCCAGGGGTTTGTTGGGCTTTTATCATAACATTATTATTTTAGTGACTAGTGGGAAACATAATTCTATTGTATGGTTTTAATTTATTCTAAAATTATATGGTGATTATTATTTCTAAGTGCAATTTAACACTATTTTTTGGATTTTATATTTTAGAACAAGGAAAGGGAGTGATATAGGATGGTTCTTTATAGAATTAGGATTATAAATTAATAAAACTATAAATTTGATCCACTGGAAACGACCATTTATAAAAAAAAACCTTATAGAGACAATTCATAAGATCATCATACAAGACATTTGAATCTATAGTAAAATTGGAAATTGGGATCCTACGGTGAATCACTAACACATTAGAAACTAAAGAATCCACTTTTACATTAAATAAGTTCTTTTCATAATTCTAAACATGAATTCATGTATTAAATATAGATAATGGTTAATAATTTTATAAAAATGAATTTATTAAGGTGAGGGGAATAAAGAAACCCAATGAAAAAGGGGACAACTAATTTATTTGAAAATATTTTCATTTGTACCAATTAAGTATTTAATGAATCGTTTATTTATGAAACATAGTGTAATGTGATAATTGAATATGAATCATATTAAAATTTCAATTCCACTTAAATATAACTGGTGTGTAGTCTCAAAAATGATCATGAATTGCATTTGATGTGGGGTAGTGGGGGATTTCATATAAGAGTCATGAAACTATTCAATTATTAAAGAGTTTTTTATTTCATAATTTTTTGTAGGAATTTGAATCATGGAAAAACTTTTTCTAAAATTTCATTGATAAGTATAGAACATATAAAAATCTTGTCCCTTATAAATAAATGTTATACAAATATCCATTTTTATCTAATATAAAAATTTGCAGTATCTGTTTCAGGGGTAAATCATGTATTGATTGTGAAAAAAACTATAAACTACATTAGAGTTTGATGTGTCCAATGGTTTTATCATTTTTTCAAATATCTTTCCGAAATTTTATAGAGATTTAATGTTAGATAAATATTATAATGGAGAATCATTAAATCAATAACTACTTTTGTGGAATTTTCAATACATTTAATATTTTAATAAGAATGTATGTTTTGGGTGCTTAACTGATAAATTTTTATAGAGTAAATTTTATGTCAATTAAAAAGTATTTGGTTTCATATCTTTTTCTGGATTTTAAGTGAAAAATAATGTGTTAATGATTTTAAGGTGTTGAATGGTCAAATTTTCATTCAAGGATTTCTCATTTATTTATGGAACACACTTTTTTTTATATATTCATTGAAATAAATTTTTTCTATGTAAAATTCTAAATAGGTTTTGATTTTCAAAATTATATATTCCATAATTCCATAAATTAAATTACTTTTAGTTTTCTGGAATGTTTTTATTTTAAAATTTAAAGATTTTTTGAGTAATTTAAGTCTTAATAGAATATTTTCTTATTTATGTCTTTTCATGATCTAAGCAAAAATTTGGTAAAGGAATGAATAAAACATTCCATACTATAGAGAAACCACATTAAGAAATTTTTCATCCATCATGGATGAATTTTTGATAAACACCTAAAGAAAACATACATCTCTCCCTTATCGACCGTATATACTTGTGGTCAACTGAAAATCCAATATTCATTTGTATAAGAACTCATGATCAACTATGATGAAAATTTGTTATTTTTTGAAGTGAATATGATGGTTTTCAATATACCATACATGATATCAATTGACTTCACCATCTCTTGAATCAACCAAAAATTTGAAAATTGAAATTTAATTGAAAATCACTATTTAGGACACATCGACACATCACTCAGAGAATATAATTAATGACTAATCTCATTTACCTGACCCATCCCAATGGGTCTAATGTTGCAACTCCCAAAGCCCACGTCTAATTGGCTAGGGGCTGGAGCCTAGCACCAAGTATGCATATCACTAACTTGGGAGGGCTTAGAATAAGTACATGCACACACGAACACATCACCAAGCCCATACAAAGGTGAAATGTAAAAACAACCGAATAACCGTGATTGCATACATATAAATCCCACATCCAAAGTAAGATAAGAAGTAAAAAAATAAAACAAGAAAAAACAGATGCCATCACAATGATTATGAAAACATGACCAACATGAATTAATATTGGAGACTAATATAAAGTTACAGCAAGAACAAACCTTGTTTTTTCCAGTCTCACTAAGCACTGTCGTTCTCTAGCCCGTCTAGGACTCTTTGAAAAGATAGATCTTCAACAAAAGGCATTTAAAATGTGGTTAAATCCCATAGAAGGGTGAGTGTTACAATACCAAGTAGAACATGTAGAAACCATAAATAATACAACAAAATAATAATATTCAACTCTACATGGGTGTATTTCGATAGTGCATGTAATAAGAATATCCATATATACTCAATATAGAAACAAATCTAAAGATAAGTCTCAACCATAATACTAGACTGAGATTCTAGCAAGAAGGTTCCTAAAAGAACTCATCTGGAAGAACACACTCCATGAGTACGATAGCACCGATGGTGTCCATCCAAGATTTTGTCCTCTTTGGTGTATCACAATAGGAAGTATACACTTAATGTATGAAGGGAAAAGATACACATATGAGGATCACTCCTAAGGCCATAAGGTATACCAATAACAGAATTTGGATTAACCTGCTAAATTGTTGATCAACACACATGTATTTTTTTCATCAGAATACCAAGAACTACTCCCATTTCATGATTTTAGATAGAGGATATCACTTCATTCCATATAGAGGGATTCCAATTACTCTATATAAGAATTCCTACTAAAAGTATCATTTTCCTATGTGTAGGAGGAGATTCCATACTAACCCTTAGTGAATAGATATGGAGAACACATCTTAACAAACCTTTTCCATGAAACATAGGATAAGGGATTAGAGACAACATTTAATGATTACTAGTGTATATTAAGTTTACACTCCATATCCCATTGATGCTTGGTCCTGCCTGTATAAATTTTCTTTGTTGATGTTCATGTAATAGCACATGATGTGTGATTTCCCATGTTCTTTTCCTGTGTACCAGTACATGACCAATCCCATGTAAATTTGAAAAGGATATGTCCATGTTGTTGTACACATTGTTCCTATGTCCATGTACACACAGCCTGTCTATGTGTACCCTTCGAAGTACATTCCTATCTCACCAAAGAGGACCACATGTTGTGTGATAAAGCTATATTCAGTGTGATAAATATATTCCTCCCAAAACCCTAGAAACCACTGATAGGGGACCACACCATGTGTGGATCCATGTTATGTGTCATGTAGTGTGGAAATTTATAGATTTCAAGATCTTATTTCCTTGTCTACAACCACTCGATTGGTCACCATTTCAGCCAAACCCTTTTCCTAAATCAAGGATGATCATCGTCTGAACCTCATCATCATTGAACATCATGATTCACCCCTTGAATTAATTTGAAAAATAGATCTAATAGTTGTTATTAATTACACTAATTATAAAATGATATTAGGTATCCAAAATAATTTGATCATCCACTAATTCAAGTTTCACACCACCATCATTTTGTGTCGAACCGGGATATACAATCTTGAACCTTTGTTCATAGAATTTGGTACACAACGTTCAATTTTATGGTATTCATCAAACCATTGCTCAAACAAAGAATGAACATGGTGAATGAATAAACATTAGAGAAATTAACAATCATAAACAAGAATAATGAACCTCAGATAATGTTAATTTATGCCTTGATCTATCTCCATTAAAATGAAAAGCAGAGAATAGGTAATAATCAATAGAAACTCCAAGAATAAAAAACCACAATAAAAACATCTAAAAAATAACCATTATATGAATAAATCCATTGTTTGATTATTTCATGTTCAGAATAGAAATAAATAATGGCGATATAATTCAAAAACAAATCCTACCATGATTTGGATCGACCACTGACGAAAAATGAATCAGTGTCATATTCAGTGGTTAGATCCTTCAATTCTGTAACACATTGATCACAAATCCACTATCTGGTTTCCATTTGTCCTATAGAGATCCTACATTGATCTATATAATGGTTCTACAATGCCTCCAGGTCTATGTGGAAAACCCTGGAATTCCATAATAACATTATAATTAAAAACATTCTAGTTCATGTAGCATCAAAATCTATACCAAAAAAATTTATTTAATAAATTTATTCATTATACGCTTGGATGACCATTCCAAATATATCTCACACCAACAAATATTATGTTTCTTATAGGGTAAAAACTACATTGTGAACTCAATGGTACCCTTATATTTTTTATATGGGATGCTGTTTATATGTTATTAAACATTTTCAACAAAAATGCATATGTATACTAGATAATATATTTAATATATTTAAAACATTTATTTTGTTCCCATAGGGCCCCAAAATCTATTTCCTTCATAGTTACTAGTCTCAAAAATAATCTATATAATATCCAAAAAATAATACATGTAAAATAAGAGTCATTAAATTCAGTCCACCTTGGGGATTTAAGTCCATAAAAATCTAAAACAATGGATACACAATGAGATGTGGGTACAGATAATGAATATGTTCTTCCCACTCCTATGTATTCGTCTGAAGATTCATGTGATGCAACTACACATGCACTAATGGAATTTCATGACCATAAAAGACCCTCTCATGTCAATCCTTGATCTCTATCTATAACACCTCAAGCTACCACGGTACATTTCCCTTTGAATAATGCAATAGCTTGCATTGTACGCAATTTCGAGATTCTAACACATCGTGAATAATCAAACTAGCCGTTATGAATAGTAATACTAACTTTTTAAAATATTATAAATTCTATATCTCAAAATGGCCTGAATTTTTGGATTCGGAATAACAAAATTAGCCTAGGGTGAAATTTTGGTACTTTTCGGATAACTTTTATATTTTGATGAATAGTGAAAATTACTAAATTTTTATTAAAAATAACTTTTTTAATCAAAATAATTAATATATATAAATTATGAATTTGAGTGGTTTTAAATAATATTTAGAATATATTTTTACCATTTAATATAATTTTGGTCATTTGACATAATATCACAATTAAACCGGAAATAAACAAGTGTCAATCTTTTGGTAGTAATTATTTCTTAAAAAACACGTTTTTTGTTTTGACAGTGAGAATTAATTTTAAATTATTTTCTGACAATTTTTTGTTTTGAATATGGAAAATTGGATTCCATATTTGGAATCAGGATGTCCAAATTTGGTAAATAGATAACTTTTATTTTGAAACATTTTGAATAATTACTTTAGTAAATATTTTGTCTACAATAGTTAAAGGGTAAATCTGGTATATAAGTGTAAAACAATAATATTATAATAATAATAAATTACCCTGAAACGTGTCCTAACCTTATCGGTTGATATATTTCCAACCATGGGAATATTTGGGTTGATTTTGGGACCCCATGGAGCCACTTTTAGGTGATACGAACACATTATATTAATTAAGTTAAAGTAAATACAAAAATGACAAAAGCATATATCTTTTAGAAAAACACTTTTTACATAGGGTTATATATGTTATATTCTCGACTATAAATATTAATTATAAATCTAAAACAAATTCCGAAATAATGGTATTTTATTTATAATATTTAGAAATTTGACAATAAAATTTATTTATGACACAATAATGATGCAATATTTTCCTTATTAATGAAAGAATCAAATAATAGGTATTATAGATGCTAAAATAAATAAAATTTGAAATGTTTCATGCCATCCACGAATTTTTTAGTTACTATGACATGTCAGGATTTCTTAAATGAATTTTTTTCTAACTAATAATGTTGTTAAGACTTTATCAAATATCTATTATTGAATAGTGTCAAAATTGACATAAATGAGTTTTTAAAATAAATATTATATTATTAATTGATATTATATTCCTAAAAATCTAACATTCAGCCAAATAACTTATATCATGATAGTTGAATTATTAATGGACCACATGGGGTATTTTGGATTTATAGAGTACATTTATTAACTATATAATTTAAAAATACAAAGTGACATGGTAAATGTGAAACTAATTATCTAAGAGTTAAAACTAAATGATATGGTTAATATAATGACCCAAACCTGTATAAAATCTATTGGTTGAAAGGATTTAGACCCATACCCAACTTAGACTTTTAATAATACACTTTTGAGCCATTAGAAACCAAATATGAATTTATTATAAATTAATACTTTAGGTTTTTTCTAAAGAGCCCCTCCTCCCCCTTTTAAAAGGACACCACTTCGAACAAATTCTTATCACCATAAAAGCATTTTGGATTGTCCAAACCCTGACCAAATATCCTCACAACTTCCCCCCAATTCAACCAAGAGGCCTTAGTTTGATCATAAATCCAACATATGAATCCCATTTGATTAAAACAAAATAAAGAACCTGAAAAAGAGGTAATTTTTTCACCACCCTTTTTCAAGTTCCTTTCTTTTTCAACTTCTTCATTATTAGTTGTTTACATTCTAAAATAATAACTCCAGTATCTTTTATATAATGTGATGTTTTTATAAATATGGTACAACCATCTTCAGTATTTTATCCATCTTTTGAATGACATGTCACCATATGTGCGTACGCACGGCCTACCTTCTCCACGCCATGGTGTAATTGTTATTCAATACATTATTATTTGGATGGCTATAATAATGATGTGTAATTCATGTAAATTATTAATATAAAATTATAATGATTCTTTATATATGATATACCATCCAATTATATATTATTTTAATATCAAAAGAATTATATTGTTGCTCGAGCGAAGGTACGGACTACCGTCTCCACGAACATGATGAGATTCATTCCCCATTGTATCCATTCAAGTGTAATTCTCATTTGATGATTATGAATATTGTTTAAGGACTTCATATCATTCTGGATATGAATAATATACAACTTATCCATAACAAACACGAACAATGTATCAAAACATATAAAAGAAAATGAGTATGTTAACACCCGAAATGATGATAATACTAAGATATTATTAAAAAATGAATTTAAAAGATCATATATGATATAATATTAATGTACATGATTATTTTATAATTTAATAACAATTACTTCACCATTATACAGGAGTTTAACCTACCCTCTACCAAGGAAAAGTACAAGGTAAAGGTTTATCTCACAATCTTTTCATTATCCGAGGTTGTTTATAAGTAATTATCTACTGGGACCTCTGTATTATCCACATCCATGTTTCTTAAAAATTTATTTCAAAACATTCTTACAATTTTACATAATATGGGTTAAATTAATTTATACCCTTTTTTTAATTTTTATCAGAAGTTTATAAAATAAATCTTTACATCATTTTCCAAACAAGGACCTTTTTAACGTTTTTGACAAATTAAGGTAAGAATGCATTTTATTAACTTATTCGGTGGGTGTGGATATTTTTCACCATTGTAAAATATTTTAGACTTCAATTAGAAAATTATATGAATATTTTCATAGTAAATGTTTTCTTTTAAAATTATGTGACTTTTAAATGTTTTAAATATTTATCTTTCAAAATATTATTAATTAATATCCATGTTTTCAAAATGATTATAAGGATTTATTTATATGGACATGATTGTTTTGAAATGGTAATTCATTAAAAACTGTCAAAGTGGTATAGGAAACATTGATTAAAAAATATATTTTAAATTCCTTCTTTTATAAATGTGTGACTTTTCAATGATTTCAAAAAAGAGATATTTCTCTCAAATAGTTTTCATTTCATCTATGTCAATATCCTTTGAGAGAATGATTGACTGTGGATGTGTTATTTTTATACCATTCATGGTTTATGGAGAATGTATTGAAATTTCCTATGCTTGTTTTAATAAAAATTTTTATGTTATGTTTAAACCTTTTCATATGGGGAATTCATTGGATTTAGTAAGTGACGGGTGCAGCCCACTATAGATCCTCGATACATCAGTAGGTCTCATGAGACAAACTAGTGTCTTGGCACAAGGCGTTGACAAAATCATATTTGTAGTCTTGGCATGATTCCTTGGCTACGTGGTTATGATAGTCCAATATTATGCATTCCATCATTATTAAAGTGGTTATTGATATTGCATGTGATTATTCGACTAGTAGAATATCCAGGTGAATAAGTAAATGGCATTATTTAATTTTATTTTTTCCATATTATGCTGATGTTCATGTTTAAAAGGCTTTTGTTTTAGTCATACATTGCCTTAAATATTTATGCTTATTTATGAAATTTTCTGCTATATTGTTATCCTTACTGGGCATTTGAGCTCACCCATTTCTATGTTTTATTTTTCCCGTGATGTGAAGAAGTAATTTATGAATGACCTGCAAGGATAGTATGAGGGGATATGAGTGTGGACTATGGAGACTACATTGTTGTAGTTTTCATTTTATGATGTAATGTAAGACTGATGAATATATCTAGTGATTCCAACGCAACTAATCTAATCGGTCTTTCGAGACTTGATCTTTTGTGATCATTCCAATGTTATGTAATAATGCACTGACTCTGGGTAACTAGGGTTAAGGCGTTACAGTTGGTATTAGGGGAAGTTTAGTACAAACCTTGGTAGCTATATTTAGATAAAATCTGATTAGTGCACACAACCCTAAGATAGACTTTTAGGATTAGTTTACAAGAACTTCCTAGAATTTTGTTATTGTAGAGATTTTGTTCGTTTTATGAGAAATACATCCCTGTATAGATATGAGAAGGTAGAGCCGGATCTGGAACAGATGTACCTAGGGGTAAAACCTGAAAACACCGCTTTGAGCTTTACTCGAATGGGAACTGGTGCACGGCAATGGGCCTTGCTGCACTCTTCATTACGACACTCCTGGGGGATATGCTTAGGATAATTCTCAATTTCTTTACAAACCATTATGAAGGTTTTATGAGTATATACTTCCAAAAAGAAGAAATTTTTATGATTATGGATTATATCTATAAAATATTTAATTTATGTTAAGTGTTTTACAAGTTTGGGATTAGGTATTTCTATTCATAAACTAATAAAGTGTATGTCATTGTTTAGAAATGGCTCCCTGTATATGTAATGAGAATTCCCGCAATACGCATGATCCAAAGAGTAAGAAGGATCATATATTTCATGGTCTTAAGACAGAATTTAGAAGGGAAATAGTCTCCCACGTATTATCATCATATGAAGAAATAATATCATGTGTCGATAAGATATGTAAATAATTCTCAGATACCTATGCCTTTGAAGGGAAGAAATAGAAGGAAAGGATGGTAGAGAGAAGGACAGATAAAGGGAAGAAGGTAATGATGGATTTTCCCATATGTGATTACTGTGGAAAGAATCACCTTGGAAAATTCTTGAAGGGAATGGGAGTATGTTATAATAGTGGAGAAAAAGGACAACAAGTACGTGACTGCAAGGGTAAGAAAAAGGATTCAATTGTACAATGCTTTATCTTCAAGGAGTATAGAAACTACGCGAACTCATTTCCAAGTCATCAGAATATTCCGTAAATGATGCTATTGGATAATAATAAAGTTATGATACTACCACAGATGAAGAGGAATGACTAGTGTTATTATTTTGTTATTTTGGAATTATTTTATTGAAGTGTTGTATCAATGATGTACTGGAAATAAATAAGGATTGTACTGTAGTAATATTTTATTGATGATTTGAGATTTTATGGTACTATGAAAAGTGACTCTATAGCAAGTTTAACTTTTTGGAAATTACATGGTTGAAGGAAAGATAAACCTTAATATGGTCCTAATATTGAGGTACTGATTTTGGAATAATATATGGTTGATTTGGGTGAATTATATTGGATATTCTTGTCAACCTTGAAAATGATTACATATTTTTATATTCCATCATTGTTGGAGTTTAAATCATTTTTTTATGGATAATGTATATCCAATATTCTATAAGTAATGAGGTAGCATGAATGTAATAAATAAGGTTTTATGTTAATTTAGGATGTTTCAGTGCTTTAAAAGAATACATGATGAAGGTATTCACAGGATATTATGGGGTTAAAAGGATCTACATTATGTTTACCTTTCATATAATTTTTTGACTGAGGGTTTATAGAAGTATTTTGGATAAGTATAAAGGATGGAATGGATTATATTTTACATTGGATACTATTCATAATGTTATTTTTGGATATTTATAAAAAGGACAACACACAGACTGTGTGACAACCCGTCGTGTCAGACAAAACTGCGGGAATCGAACCCACAACCATAATGCAATTGGAATTTATTGCCTACCACTAGACTACACGAAGTCCATAGAGTGTGTAATTTAGTTTTATTTTTGAAAAGTTCTGATAGATGAATTATAAATTTATTTTTGGAATGAGATACGGTTAGGATAAATAGAATATTTATGAGTTCTATTTCCTTTTGGAGTGAAAGATGGGTTTGTGGTGAAAATTAATTAAAGAATGAAACTCTATATGACATGTAAGTATATTTCCTTACATTCTTAGTAAATCTCATAAATAAATTCTTAAACTTTATGAAAGGTAACATAAAACAAAATCATTTTTGGTTAACTTTTCTTACTGTAGAATCAAAGACCGTTTAACCAATCACAAATTTGGGTTTTTCATGCAGTTAACTTTCCCCTAATCCTATTTTCTACAACTCTCCATCATACCTTGATGTTTTTTTCTCCTCCATATCCATGTTTTCATAGAATCCTTTTATGGGCTATCTTGGGTGACCTTTTTACTTCTCTTTCTTTCTTTTAAAGTTATATTTTTGTTAACCCTGTTTCTGATATGGGTTTTCCACAAAGGTATTTTCTAATTTCAACCTTTTATTTTGGAAGAAAAATTTCAAATTGCAAGGAAGAAATTTATTAAAGCGTGGAGAATGTAACTCTCCAAGCTTCCAAAGTACGTTTCCCTTTGAATAATGCAATAGCTAGCATTGTACGCAATTTCGAGATTCTAACACATCGTGACCAATCAAACTAGCCGTTATGAATAGTAATACCCACTTTTTGAAATTTTATAAATTTTATCTCCCAAAAGGGACTACATTTTTTGATTCGTAATATCCAAATTAGCCTAGGGTGAAATTTTGGTACTTTTCGGATAAATTTTATATTTTGTTGAATATGGAAAATTACTAAATTTTATTTAAAAACAACTTTTTTAATAAAAATAATTAATAGTGATAAATTATTAATTTGATTATTTTTAATGTATATTTAGGATATATTTTTACCATTTAATACAATTTTGGTAATTAGACATAATATAAAAATTAAACCGAACATAAACAAGTGTCAATCTTCTGATAATTATTATTTCTTAAAAACACGCTTTTTTGTTTTGACATCGGGAATTATTTTTAAATTAATTTCTTCCACTACTGTGTTTTGAATATGGAATAATAGATTCAATATTTGGAATCAGGATGTCCAAATTGTGTAAATAGGTAACTTCTATTTTTAGGCATTTTGAATAATTGTTTCAGTAAATATTTTATTTACCATGGTTAAAGGGAAAATCTGGTAAATAAGGGTTAAATAATAATATTATAATTATAATAAATTACCCTAAAACGTTTCCTAACCTTATTTTTTGACACTTTTCCGACCATGGTCATCTTTGGTTTGATTTTAGGACCACATGGAGCCACTTGTAGGTGATAAGGACACTTTATATTAATTAAGTTAAAGTAAATACAAAAATGACATAAGAAAATATCTTTTAGAAAAACAATTCTTACATAGGGTTATATATGTTATATTTTGGACAATAAATATTCATTATAAATATTAAAATATTTCTTACATAATGGTATTTTATTTATAATTTTTAGTCATTTAATAATTTATGTTATTTATGACACAATAATGATGCAGTATTTTTCATATTAATGAAATAATCATATAATTGGTATTATAAAAGTTAAAATAAATAAAATTTGAACGTTTTGATGCCAGAAACGAATTTTATTGACTAATATGACATGTTATTACTACATAAATGAATTTGGTTCGAATTAATAAAGTATTTATGACTTCAACAAAAATCAATTATTGAATAGTATCAAAATTGACATAAATGAGTTTTAAAAAAATATTATCTTATTAATTGATATTATATTCCTAAAAATATAAATTTCGGCCCAAAAAATTATATCATGAAAGGTGTATCATTATTTGACCACTTTGTTCTCTCTTGGATGTATATAGTACGTTTATTGACTATATAATATAAAAATACAAAGAGGCATGGTAAATGTCAAACCAGTTAATAAATAGTTAAAACTAAAAGATAAGGTTAATATAATAACTAAATCATTTCTAAAATATATTTGTTGAAAGTATTTATACCTATACCCACCATATAATTTTAATAATCCACAATGGAGCCATTATAAACCTAATATGAATTTATTATAAATTAATACATTATGTTTTTCCTAAAGAGCCCCTTCTCCCCCTTATAAAAGAACACAACTTCTAACCAATTCTTCACACCTTCAAAGCCTTTTGGTACGTCCAAACCCAGACCAAATATCCTCCTAACTTCCCGTATTTCAACATAGTGTCCATAGTTTGATCAGAAATCCATCCTACGGAGCCCTTTTGATCAAATCAAAAGGAAGAACCCGAAGAAGAGGTAATGTTTTCACCAAACCATTTCATGTTCCTTTCTTCTTCAACTTCTTCTTTCTTAGTTGTTTCCATTATAAAATAATAACTATAGTATCTTCTATATAATGTGATGTTATTATAAATATGGTACAACCATATTCAGTATTCTATCCATCCTTTGAATGACATGTCACCATACGTGCGTACGTACGGCCTACCATCTCCATGTCATGGTGTAATTGTTATTCAATACATTATTATTTGGATGGATATAATAATGATGTGAAATTCATTTAAATAATAAATATAACATTATAATGATTATTTATATATGATATAACATCCAATTATATAATATTTTAATATCAAAAGAATGATATTGTCGCTCGTGCGTACATACAGACTACCGTCTTCACAGACGCGATGAGATTCATTCCCCATCGTATACATTCCAGTATAATTATAATTTGATGATTAAAAATATTTTTAAACGACTTGATATCATTATGGATATGAATAATACACAACATATCCATAACAAACTCAGATTAAGCAACAAAACATATAAAAGAAAACGAGTAAGTTAACTCCCGAAATGATGATAATACTAAGATATTATTAACAATGAAATTTAAAAAGATCATATATGATATCATATTAATGTATATGATTCTTTTATAATTTAATAATTATTATTTCACCATTATAAATGAGTTTAAACTACCCTTAACCAAGGAAATGTACAAGGTAAGGTTTTATTTCACAATATCTTCATTATCCGAGGTTGATTATACGTAATTTTCTTCTGGGACCTCTCTATCACCACATCCATGTTTCTTAAAAATGTATTTCAAAACATTCTTAATATTTTACAGAATATGGGTTAAAGTCATTTATACCCTTTTTTGACTTTTTATAAGATGTTTATAATGGAATCGTTACGTCATTTTTCTAATAAGGACCTTTTTAACCTTTTCGACAAATTAAGGTAAGAATGTCCTTTTTTAAACATATACGGTGGGTAGGAATATTTTCCACCATTGTAAAATCTTCAAATCTTCGCTTACAATCCTATAATTATGTTTTAATAGTAAATTTTTTTCTTTTACAATTATTTTACTATTAAATGTTTTAAAGATTTATCTTTCAAAATATTTTTAATTAATGTCCATGTTTTTAAATTGATTTTATGGATTTATTTATATAGACATGAATGTTTTGAAATGATAATTCTTTTCAAAAGTCTCCAAGTGGTATGGGACACTTTGATTCAAAAACCTCTTTTAAATTACTTCCTTTATAAATTTGTGACTTTTCAATGATTTAAAAACAGAGATATTTCTCTCAAATAGTTTTGATTTCATCTATTTCAACACCCTTTGATGAATTTTAAGCTTATTTGATGTTGATTTATTATGATACAAAGCATCAGTATTTTATTGAAGTTTTTTTGATATGTGTGAAAGTGGATGTGTTATTTTTATACCATTAATGGTTTATGGAGAAAGTATTGACATTTTGTATGCCAGTTTTAATACGAATGATTATGTTATGTTTAAACCTATTCTTATTGGGAATGTATTGGACTTAGTTTGTGACGTGTGGAACCCGCTATAACTCCTTGATGTATCAGTAGGTATCATGAGTCAAACTAGTGTCTTGGCATGAGGCATTGAAAAAATATTATTTGTAGTCTTGGCACGAGACCTTGGTTACGTGGTTATGATAGTCTGGCATTATGCATTCCATCATTATGAAAGTGGTTATTGATATTGCCTGTGATTATTTAACTAGTAGAATATCCATTTGAATAAGTAAATGGAATTATTTCATTATATTATTTCCATATTATAATGAAGTTCAAGTTGAAAAGGCTTTTATTTTAGTTATACATTTCCTTAAATGTTTAAACATATTTATTAATATTTCCACTACATTGTTATCCTTACTGGGCATTTGATCTCACCCCTTTATTTGTTTTATTTTTCCAAAGATGTGAAGAAGTAATTTATGAATGACCGGTAGGGATAGTATGAGTGGGTATGAGTGTGGACTTTGGAGACTATTTTATTGTAGTTTCCATTTTATGATGTAATGTATGACTAGTGATTGTATCTAGTGATTCCAAGGCTACTAAACTAATCGGTCCTTAGATACGTGATCTTTTGTGATCATGAAAATGTTATGTAATAATGCACCGACTCTGGGTAACTAGGGTCAGGGCATTACACTCTCAGCTACTCAAAAAAGGTATCTGCATCACAAATGACATTCTCACCCTAGTCTATAACGCGAAATGATTCATTTGGGTACCTCCTCAGCGGCGATACTTAGAAGACATCATGTACCTAATCTTATTGTGGAGTTAATGTCAAGTGGTATGCCTCCTCAACAACTCTAAACAGTATGTATAATGGGATAGTGAATCTTGGAGACAGATTTCCGCCCAAGAAAAATCACTAAAATCCATGATGAGGTGAAACCTATAGGAAAACATGGTCTTCCTCCTAATACTACAAAGGCCATTGTCATCTATTTGGATAAGACTTTTGATTTATCTATATAGTCCTCATCTTCTTCTGGATGATCTTCACCATCCCATTAGTTGATCCTACTAACTCGAGGAACATGATATCTAACTCTCTTAGGTCAGTATAGAAAATTGGAATCCTCTAGGATCTTCCATACAAAGCCTCAAATGTTACCATACAGATGGTACAAAAGTATCTATTTCTGTATGCAATATTCCCCAGTGGTAGGAGATCCTCACAACATCCACCAATATACAACATGAAATCTCATATAATTTCTTCCATAAATGAAATGGTTTTCCATGTTTGGCAATAAGTTTGGCAGTGAAACGTTGTGCTCAAATGTTAATAAGTACCAAAAACCCATATATTAGCTTCCATAACTAAGATGTTAAGTGATAATCACAATCATAATTGATCATTGATAAAACACTATTTATTTATACTATCTCTTGCATGTATAATAATCCCAATCCCAATACATATCCATGCTATCGAATAGCTCGAAATGGGATGACTTGGTTAGTCGGTCTACGATCACCCAGATGGAATCGTATCCCCTAGAAATATGTGGTATGTCTATCACAAAGTAGATGGATATCCCACCCCACTGCCACTATGGAACCTCTTGGGGTTGAGGTGAACCAACTGGAACATGGTGTTCATCCTCCACTTATGGACAAGTAAGGCATCATGAGAAAAGAATTTCAACTCCCTTATTCATCCCTAACCACAAAAAATAATGTTGCAGGTCCTTTTACATATTTTACACAAATAGATGTACAACTTAAAGAGATGTATGAAACTATCTTAGAACCAACTCTTGCAACATACCTAGTTCCATCATGCATCATCTTAAAATAATGACATGCTTTAAACATTTAAAGAATCCTTCATGTATATGTATAGTGGATACATTGGTATGTATGGTCTCACAGTTGGAATCCCCAAGATATGTCTCCCTTCCATGATGTAAAATAATAGGGGTAAAATCCATTGACTGGAGGTAATTTTCTATATCTCCATCCATAAAGGATAACTATAACAAGTAAAAATCCTCTGAAATCTCTTTCAACAACAATGAACAAGATCTCACATTGAGAACATCAACTAAGATATCTTCCTTCCCATGCTTGCAAACATTTTCAAAGTCATAATCCTATAGAATCTCTATATAATTAAAATTTATTATGTTAATATCCTATTGAGAGAAGATATTCTTGAGACTCTTGTGATCAAAATAGATGATAAACTTCTCACCCATTTGGTAGTGTCGCTACTTTTTTAGTGTGAAGACTACCACACCAAACTCAAGTTCATGTGGCACATAGTTCTACATATACGGTCTCAAATATTGTGATTGAAAAGAAATCACTACCTACATCTGCATTATAACAAAACCAATACTTATTCATTATGCATCATAGAACACTACATAGGGAACACCTACCTTTAACTATCTCATGATGGGAGAAATTTTCAATCACTTCCTCAACTTCTAAAAATCCAACAGGCACCCTTTGATCCACATTAATGTATTCCCCTTTCACTAAATTTTTTCATGGTTTCTACTATCCTAGTGAAATTAGGAATGAATCTAAATATCTTCCTTCCAACACAAGGACACTCTACACCTCTATCATGATAATGGGTTTCTCCCAAGAGTGTACTAACTTAATCCTACCAGGGTCCTCATCAACTCCATCTACTATGATTATATGTCACCGAAAGTGGACTACCTAAATATAGAATTAAAACATCAAGAGACTTCCATACATTTGGTTCTCTCAGAGTATGTCCAAAACCATCATCATCTATCTCACATGATCCTCCTAGGATGCTGATTACATTAGACAAATTCAATGAAGACTTCCATGAACTGATCTAAGAATGGTTGAAATATTAGGTTAATGAGTCACATGAACACTTCTTGGTCTTTCATCATGCCAAAGGGAATCACCAAGTACTTATAGTGACTATAGTTACATCTAAATGTCATATTTGATATATCATCACCTGATAATCAGAAGTGGTGATAGCTTGACCTGAGTTCATCATTCAAGAACCATCATACCAGTCTTAACTAATAAAAGAGACCATTTATCCTCGGTAGTGGATCCTTTTTTAGGTCACTTGGTTAAAGCACTTGTAGTCCACAAAAAACCTTAATATCTCATCCGCCTTCATGGAGAATATAATAGGGGCTGTCTAGGGTGAAACACTGGGTCAAAAAAGGATTGATTTTCAAATATTCCAATAACACCCTCAGTAACATATGATTTATGGGAGCCATCTGATATTTTGTCACATATATCAACGTTTTCCTAAGATATAGAACAATAGAACATTTATCGCTCGGTTGGGAGGTAAACCTAGAAAATCCATAGGGAATAAGTCGACATACTCCACCACCATTACAGGAAACTGGGAACTCAAAACATTCATTATACCAAGGATCAGTCTTAAAAAATGTTGATTACTCAAATTCACCCACCTAATCATGAGTCCATTCTACGCATAAATGGTTTCCTTTTTATAAAAAAAGGGGAACCTAATACCATCATTTCATACAACCCATAACCTCCACATGAAATATTTAATCTATGCATAAACTATGGATATTAATCCATACCAAATATGACATCGTATGGACTCATCGCTACAATAAATAGATCACAATAGAAATTTTCACCTCTAAGAGTTAGGCCACACTGTTAGCATAAGGGTGTGACTATTGAGTCTCATTCATTAGAAGTCTCCAAGTCAAAGGGTTGATAAAAGGTCTCAAATGGAATCACTATGTTTTGAACAAGGTATATGGAATGAAAGAATGACTAGAAATTGTGTATATCAGTACTATAGCTAAGGTAGGAAAGAATTTTTTTTTTACCTAGAATCATTCACAGAGCCAATGAATTTTAAGCCTCAACCACCACCAGCTTCCCCTTCCAATGTCCTCTAAGTCCTTGAACCTATCGTGGACCACCTGAGGGTGGTCATGGGAATAAGTAAAAGTATCTGACACCTCCTTATTCTCCCCCAGATCATTTTCAACAACCTTAAACCTACAGAATTTTATGTTTCTTACCTTATCTCATCCTCAGTGGCCCATCCATTGGCTAATTGTCAGCTATACAGAAGTTAAGACAATCTTGGACAATATGTCTCATAATATCACATGAGTAGAACCAGTTATCCCTTGACTAACTCAAACCATCCTGAGTGATCTCAACTATATATCCATTATCTTGGGATCTCCAAAAAATACATCTCACATATATAGGTCCTTGATACTAACATCGACTCCTTTTTCCTGGGTTATTCTTTCTACTTTCATGCTTCCGACAGCCACTGAATTTGTTTGTCCAACCAAGAAAATCTCAAATAACAAATCTTGTGCAAGCACCCCAACATAGGTAGGAATGTATTAAGGGATAACAATGAATTGGTTGTTTCTATTAATAGATTGATCAAATGTCTGACCCCTGGAGAAATTGTCACAAACCATATTCATTGAGTACCTCAGGAGGTTGGTATGCCTAGATTAATACGTAGCAACTGTCATGCTACCCTACTCAAGCTACAGAATATATTGGATATGTACATCCTTTATCATGGATAGAGGGAACTGATCTCCAAAGAGAAACTTAAATTATGACCATTGTAGAGACACCTCAACAAAATAATAGGTCACTAACCCCCACCACCATCATACTGAGTCAAGAATAAAGATCGCCTGAAGAACCACCATCTTCTATGACGGTGTCCTGATTGGATGGAAAAATAATATTAATACTCAATTTTCTGTGGGTTGGCATAACCTCAAAACCTGATGGGTCTCTATCGCTAAAACCCATGAAGTGAACTGAGCTTTCACACTACATCCTCTAGTAATGTGGGTACCATCCTCTACTTTATAGGTCATGGGATAGTCGATGCACCATCTGGAGGTAGTACCTCTTGAATAGGTACTTGTATCAATTCCTCACCGCTAAGGACATCATCTTTATGATCATGATTCTAAATCTAAGCTAGAATTATTTACCGAGGCTTCCTGAATGTAAACTAGATATACCATGAACAATGAGTATATCTGGAGAGCTAAATCGAGAAGGATGTGGAAAATAAACCCCATTACTTTATTATGAATATACCACTATTTTACCATTAATAAATGTTCTCATGTTTTAAGTAAAAAATTAGGTGATCAATGTCTTGGTTTGTGGATATGTTAGCCAGCTCATGAATAGTATTTTACCTGGCCCAAAAGCCGTACTCAAAACACTTAACATTGTTGCCTCAAAAAAACCTCACAGGATCTGATCCTATGGTATAACTGACTAGATTTAATAAAACTATGTCGCAACCCATCCCAATGTGGCCCATTAAGTGACTGCCCAATCCCACCTTCAATAGGCCTTGGGCTAGCGACTAGCATTGAGTAGGAATATCACCATAGGAATATCACCATCATGGGAGACCTTATTTCAAGTTCCTGTACAGACACACACATCTCCAAGCACATACAATGCTGAAATGTAAAAGCAACTAAACAACCATGCATGCATACATCTAAATTCTAAAACTAGTGTATGACATAAATTAAAGTATTTTAAATAGGTACAAATACAAGGTCACCACAAATATTCTAAAATTAATTAAAACCAAAATTTAATAATAGGGACTACTATCAAGATACCGCATGAACACATGTCGGTATATCTGGTCTCGCTAAGCATTTTCTAGTCCTAGGCCATATAGGAATCTATAAAAAGGTCAATTAACTGCCTAATATAGGACACATGTGAGAAAATGCTCTTTTGGGGTGAGTATAACTACACCTAATAAAAAACCCAAAAACTAAAAATAATACAACAATAGAATCAATGTCATCTCTATATGTGTATATGCCTACAAAACATATAACAACAATCTATAGATATACTCAACAGAGACACACATGCTAAAGGTATGTCACAATTGTAATTATATACTAGTATTCTAGCTCAAAGGTTAATCAATGTGATCATCCAAGAGAATACACACAACGATTATGATAGAACTGATGATGTCCATTAGAAATGTAGTAATCATTGCGTCTTTCCATATGAAGTACATGCTAAAAGTCAGAAGAGATGTGATACAAAGATGATTATCAATTATAAGGCCATGAGGATATCAAAAACATAATCTGTATTAACTCATTAAGTAGAGTATCTATGCATGCATAGAGTTGGTCATGACGATACAAAGAAATCCACCTAGGTCATGAAGATAAATAAAGGATCTCACCATAGGCCTCAAGAAGATATTCCAATAACACTATCCAAGAAGTCATACTGATAGGATCACTATCCTATAATTAAGATGCAATTTGATTCTGACCCTTAGAGAATGGATATGGTGAAAATTCTAATTTTATATTTCCAAGATACATTGTACAAGGGCTCTACGAAAACATTTAAGGAGTACACATCATGTATTAGGGTAACACGCATTGTCCATTTGACCCCAGGTCATGCCTAGGTAAATATCCCATGTCAATTTTCATCTAATAGTAAAAATAATCATACTACCTATGTACTATTCCCATGTACCAGTACACATCTTATCTTATATACATTTTTCCTAGCTATGTCTGTGTGGGAGTAAACATTGTGCCTATGGAATTTTACTCTTAGCCCTTATATGTGTACCGTTGCATGTACACATCAAAATAACCAAAGGGGACCACATGCAGTTTGATATGGTCACAAGTAGTGTGATACTTATCTCCTTCTACAAACCCAAGCTACAGCTAAGAAGGGACCACATTGGGTTTATCTTCATGTAACATGATGTGTAGTGTAAAAATTTCCAAATTTTCATATCTGGTTTCCATGATTCAAACCACTCATCTAGCCACCATTTTTTGCTAAACCATTTCAAAAATAGAGGTAGAACATAATCCAAATCACCTCACCATCTAATACGTGGATTAAACCACTAAATCCAATCAGAAAACAAATCTATTTATTATTCATTATTACACACTGAAGAATACAATATTTGGTATCCAAAACCACCTGATTCATGTCTGATTCCATCATCACACAACCATCATGTTGTTCTAAGTATGGATCTAAAATATCTAACCTTTTTTCTATGAATCTAGTTTGTAATGTGAAATTATTATTGTATACTTAGAACCACATGCCATATGAAGAAATCCCATGATGATTGATGAAATATGGGAGAAATGTACAATCCAAAACCCAAGGAAAAAAGCTACACTATTGTTTAGGATGGTCTTGATATATCATCATTAGAATGACATGTGAAGAATTAATAATAATTAATTGAAACACGCAGAATAAATCCACGAAAAATACCGATCCTGAATTAAATTATCATCAAATCAATCCATAGGTCAATTGAATAAAGTTCCTCATAAAAATAAATAACATGGATTGAATCCAAAAAAACATACATCCGACCTAAATATGGATTGGTTGCTGATGAAGAATGTCGTAGTGATGTAGTCATCGACAAGATCCTTCAACTCCATTGTACATCGATCACTAATCCACGATCTGATTTTCATTCATTTGAGAGACGTCCTCTAATGATATCTCTGAGGTTTCTCCAATGGATCCATGGAAATGTAGATATCCCTATAATCCTATCATAATAGAGTACATAAATAATATATAGTAAATGTGTCAAAAAAATAAATAAAACAAATAAAATAATTTATTTAATTATTTTATTAATTTTCTTATTGGGACGAATTTTCAAAACAAAAATTCATACTGACAAATTTTATATTGCACCTATAGTTAAACATGTGTTCTTAAATAAAAATTTCCCATAGATTTGTGATCTGAGACCCTAGTTAGAAGTTATTATAAATTTTCAAGAGAACTACACACACATTATATTTAATATATTTAATATATTTTTAACATTTATTATAGGAACATCACGCCACAAAATCACATGTTGCCTTAGTGATTGGTCAAAAAAATAATCCATAAAATATGCAAAATTAATACATGTAAAATCCAAGTCATTATAAACATGTTATGTTGTCATGGAATGAAGGTTGAATTTTTCTAGTTTCCCTTAAGATGTTGATTAAATATAATGAGCCCATATTGAGATAAAGTTGTGGGTACCACCTATATTTTACTATGTTACACTGAAACACTAATATTTATAAGATATTTTGGGAGTTCCGAAATGAAAAGTAATAGGTTGTGTTATAATTAAAATAGGATTGTGAATAAAAAGACATTTGAGTAATGATTCGTCGATGTTCAATCCTCAACTAAGGAACCTAGAAGATAATGATTTCATACCAAAATCTGAAGTTGACCCCAAAACTGAGGCAAGTATAATAACTATTTTGATCATCAATTTTATATATGAAAATGTGGCCAAGTTATAATGACTCATGTTGATTAAGACAATCCTTAAGGGAATATATTTTATTTGAGTGAATTTTTTCAAGATAATGAGAATGTAAGTGAATATTAATTATTAAAGATAAGGAAAATGATATTGAATACTAAAATAGTGTGATGATATAAGATCATGAAACCACATTATAGATTGAAACCAAGGCCAAGAGGTTGGTAAATAGTGAACTAAATAAGATCATTGGATGATGTAATATTTATGTCATGTTTCTTTTATGTGATTTTTACCATTATAAAATGAAACAGAGTTTTCAAAATAGAGAGGTAATCTTGAATCAGTATAATGGTATGAAGATAATATAAATTAATATTGATTTTTTATTGTTTCACTGGCTGATTTTTTTTCTACAGACTCGAAGATTGTGGGGCCTTAGCACTAATATTAGGCTAAAGATGTAATAAGGTAAAAAATGTAGTAAACGTGATCAATGAATTTTCCATGAGGATTTTAAGTGAAGAAATCATGCCTGGAAACCCATTTTTGAGTTTCTGAACATTAATGAGTCATGTGGCACTATGAATTACAAATGAATTTGACCGAGAGGTAGTGGGTTCGTACCAATTGATTTCAACTGAAAATAAAATTTTCCATTGATAACCATTTCATGAAGGAATGTTCATATTACATCAAGGTTACCTATATTGGATATAATAAAATAGATAAATATTAATGTTTATCAAGGATAATTGGTTTATAATTTTTTGATGAAATAAAGATAAAGATAATATTAAGCTATAGTCAGAGCAATATAGAGTTTTCACAAGTGAAATGAATTTAAAAAAGTGTTGAGGATGATAAACATTATTTTTTTGGATGAAGAAGAAGATAAATGTCCAATATAAATTTTGTGAAATTATATATCTATTTTATAAATTATCGATGGCGATAGAAGGGTAGTTGGTCTATAGAGAACTAGGATCAAAAAATTAATAAATGTGGACCAATTAAAAAGATACATGAGTACTAAAAAAATTACTTAAAATTCATGGGGTGACCTAATTCGAATATAGATAAAATTTAATATAGAAATTGGTTGATTAAATTATGTATTTTTATTAAATGGCTTTGAAGAAATATATAATGTATGGAGAAATTATAATGTTTGGGCAGGGGTTCTCACATCATAGCTGAGATGTTTTATCTTTCTAAAATTCAATGGAGGTACTCGGGATAATATTTAAAATTGGTATGTTTTGAAATGGATCTTTAAATGGGGATAATATCACATGTGGTGCAGAACTCTCAATAAATAATTCCAATCATGCCACCCAAAAGTGGAGATAAATTGTGAAGGCACACCATGTAGAGGCTAGGAAGATCATCTCAAAGTTATAAGAGTGATATCATTTTAGGTTTTGGACTATAAATTTAAATATATTCATTTCGAAAAATCAGGAATAAATAGGAAAGGATAATTGGGAAGGAGAAGGAGAGATACACTATCAAGACCTTGGGAGACTATAGATAATTGAGAAGAAGAGATAGAAAAAAACTAATTAAGAAGAGATTCAATGTTGGGAGACTAAGATTACTAGAGTAATAAGATTAGGGATCAGAGCTAATTAAAAAGTTATGATTCTTCTTATTTATCTCTTCATTTAGATATAATGGATTTTTTATAATAACATTCAGAATTGTTGATGAATCAAAAATGATATTTGGATAAATTCTAATTATAGAACATGATTGTGTTGGTGATTTGTATTACTTAATACGTGAATCTATTTTATTTTATAATACTCTAAATTCAATTTAAAAAATCCAACTTTCAAAACATCAAATTTTAATGAAAACTGACCTCTATAAAAATTCATTTAAATAGTATTTAATAATTTGGGTATTTCAGTAATATGTAAATCATAATGATGGGAGTAACACATTTTGATTAATCGATAAGTTGATATTAGTGTTTTTATGATTTCATTTTTTTTATTAAGTGTATTGTGTGGTTGAAGAACTATATGATTCATATGATCGCATTTTGAGTATCCTACACGTTGGTTAGCCACATTATATTGGTTACATTATTTCTATAGAAAAGCAAGGATACAAGAATTTGTTTATAAAATAGGTCAATGTACATCCCATGATCAAAACTATTTCATTTTTTTATTCTCTTCGATCAGCCATAATTGTTTATATACTATTTCACCACCATCACTTGCGTCACTACTATTCATAGATTCCATTTCTTCGTCTGTTTGTTTTGGTTTTATTTTGATTCTTGGTCATACAAACACATAATGCATTCCCTACGGATATGAAAACCTTATTACAATCTATAATAGTTTTATATAGGGTTAAAATACTTAATTTGACCTAATTAAATCCAATTATATGTGTTTTAGCTTTTCAATTGTGAAAATTTCATCACCACCATCATAAAAATTTGTAATGGGATCACTTCATTTATGACTCTTGATTCAAATTTAGAGAATCTTAATCATAAAACACTTTCTTCACCATTGAGTCCAAAATATATGTATCATTTATTACCAAGAATTTACTCATATCAATAACTCTAAATATAAATTAATTTACAAGTTTTCCCTATTTTTTTGTAAAATTAAACCTCTTTCATTTCATCTTATTGACATACCAATGGAATTAATAAAAAAATATCAGTGTTTTCTAAAAAAATCAATAATAAGACACATTTTTTAATTAAGGATAGATATTTGATACAATGTTCTAATTTTATATCATTGTAGTTAACATAAAACTATTATATTGTGTTCTCACATTCGTTGCTCAATTAGTTAAAATAAATTTGTAGCCATTGATCACTAATAAAGTGAATTCACATAAAACATTATTGAGAAAAAAATGAAACACTCTTATTTCTTGATGGAAAACATCTGCTATTAAAATAGATACCTAAAATATATATGAATTTTAAATTAAAAAATTAAAATATAATTTATATTTTAAAAAATTAATGCTTTTACCTTCAATTTCTACCAAGTAGTAAATTCTTTTCAATGAAATATCTCCTTCTATATCAAAGGTAACGAACACTAAATTTCAAATTTATATTTTTTAAATTAACTATATAAAAATATATTAAATGTTTAGTATATATATGAAATTACTTAGAAATAGATGATAAAAACGTATTAAAATTACTTACTAGATGTATTCATAAAAAAACCGTATTTAAATAATACCATGTGATGATCTATCTCTTACTCCTCAGGGATTAAAATATCCATTGAATATGATATATGAATTCTCTAGTTTATGGAAGTGATGAAAAATTGGGATTAAATTTCTCATACTAACAAAATTTATATATATTTTTCCTTTTATATCTCATTCTCACCTCAAAAAAATATATTCCACTTGAAGCCATAAATTCTTGAAATGAGTATCCTTTCAAAATGTAACCTTCAAGATGAGTCATGTTCTTGATGTAAGACATCAATATGTACATATTTTGTTCAGTTAGATAAATATAGTGAACATTAATGGGTCCCAAGTAGTATTTTAGTTAAATATGTAGAATTAGATAAATATTTAATTTGAAATAATATAGATGAAAATTTTTCTCAAACTCACATATAGTTAATGGTCCCTATTTCTGTATTAATACAATGAAAAACTTAAAAAACCATCAGTACAAGTTTCTCTATAAAAATGGTACAATAAAATAACTATAACTCATTTTGGGATAATAAATGAAGGATTTATAATGGAATCAATTTATGAAGAAGGAAATGATACTAATGAGTTTTAAGAGATTTTAGTTTCACCACTCTCCTATTGACCCATTTCAGTATGTTTCTTGAAACAAATTCTACAACATTGATAGTATCTATTACCTACAATAATAACCTTAATTAAGTTTCAAATTGTTACCTAGAATTTTATTCATATATATATTATATTTTTAGATGAATATTCATTACTTTTCAGAAAAACCTGCAGAATGATTATAACAGTTTATTGTCTTCTAAAAATTGAAAACATAAACAACAGGTTCATAAGTGAACAATATCATCTCCCAATAAAATATTTATAAATATACTCTTTATTATAAATATCATATAAAAAACATTATTCATAACATGGGGATAGGAAAAATAAAAATTAATGAGCATAGATACTCAATAATGGTAAACAAGAGAGATATCAACATAATAATAACATAAGTGTATGAAAAAATTATAATGACCATTAAAAACCATAACCTGGTTTTCATATATCATATACATGAGTTAAGGAATAAGTATTGGAAATTCATAAGACATTAATAATAATGTAAATGAAGAACATAATCCATTAGATGATAATATAGGTATAAGATATTTATCTATGGAATACACATAATCATAGGTAATATTATTTCACGGATATCCACCATGACATTAATAACATATTAAGATTAGGCTAAACATGCTTGTACCTTCATTGGCCTTGGGATACCCCCTGTGTACCACCTTTCAGGCTTGAGATAACATCCTACATACCATCTTTTGGCCTTAGGATACGCTCATATGTAACCTTTGTGATCATAAAACATTAATCATTACCCAATGCATTATAGGGAGATATAGGTCACACCCATTACATAAACCATAAAATTTTGTGCCCCAATATCATAAAATTTTAATAATATCATTAATTATGAAAGTAAATGGGTGTTATAATCATTTCATTATAGCATAACTTGTGGAAAATAAGTGACTTTCATCAACATTTCATAATTTTATCATATCATAACCTATGAGAAAACGAGTTTCATAACCATCATTTCACTATAGAAATAAACCATCTAAATAAAAATTAATCATATCCCTATTAAATTATAAATAACTTCAATATATTTCATCTTATATAGAAAATGATTTTTAAAATAATATCACTTAGAATGTTTCTTAATGAAAATAACCATTATTTTAAAATTACTTAATTAATGGTAGATATTCATAAATTATTTTTGAAATTGTTTTAACTGAAAATAATCTTTGAAACTAATAAATTAATCCTTATAACATTTATTGTTTGTGATAGAGGAAAGTTCCTTTCATGCTTTTCACGTAAAAATAAGTATTCCATCCACATTTTTGATAAAATTCATACGAGCCTTGTTTGGAAAAAGAAATTAACACTAATTTTAAATTTTGTTAAGTAAAATAGGGGTATAATGACCTAAAATATTTATATAGAGTCATTAAAACGCTCTTGATATGTTTTTTAGAAAATAACAACAAGGAAAAAATGGTTTTTGAACGAAGAGATAAATAAAGACGGTTTTATTTAAAAACATATTTAGGAATAGTGAGTACATTAACAGATAAAAATGCAAGAAAAAAAATATATTTTAAAAAAAGAAATTTAATAGAAGATTTTAAATGAATTTCTTGAGGTTTATATCATAATATTTCATTATCATATTATTATCATAAACAATTTTCATAAAAAATGTGATAAAGTTTTACCACTTGAGTATCTTTTGAATCATATGCCCCCAGAAATAAACAAATTAAATGAAACTTTAAATATCATTTGAATAAACTATTTCATGATATAACTTGTAATATGCGAGGAATATAAACCTCATAAAATATTTACGTGCAATTCATAACATATGTCTCAAAGAAGAAAATTTCAGATGAAATTCCCTTACAACAATGATAATTTTTTAATCATTAGCCCCATGAAACAATAACATCAAATTCAAAAATAAATATCAATAAAATGATGATATTAATTATATAACATGTCCATAGGGAAATATATATGTGACACAAAATAACCAAGTGGTGAATATGACATATGTCTACCAGAAATAAAAGAGGGACTATAAATAACTTACATTAAGTTTTGTCTTCTTTCATTCACGTGAAAAACTCAACTATAATAAATAAAGTTTTATTATAAATGTATTAAATAAACACAAATATTTATATCATATTATATATTATTTACTTATGAACTTTTATTACCAATTTAATAAGAATTACATGTTAAAATCACATTTTAGGTAATAACTGCTTTGTTTTTCATGTATGTTTTTTTTTGTATTTGTGGTCCTTTAACATTTATCATGGTTGAATCATCACTACAATGTTAACCATGATATAAATATAATATATATATTCATTATATATTTATTTATATTAATCAATAATATTTATATATAGATAATTAAATACATCATTCATGGAGATGGAAGGACATACCTACGAATGAATATTATATCCATGTTCTAAAAATATGGAATGAAATAAAGATAAATAATATATTATATATAAAGGAAAATTTTTTATTTCATACATATCACTTATTTTCAATAAAAATATCCTCACTAAATTATATGTAATGTGTAAGTGAAGAATGAATCCCATCACATCGCAAGGCGTTAGTCCGCCATACCCACGATCGGCGTTATCATATTCCCAAGAAATGGAAGGACGAATGGTATATGTGATATTATAATTTAATAAGTATAATTATGTACTAATTATCATATAAATATGTTAAATCAACCATTATATACATATATGATATGTGTTGATGGATAATGAAATACATCAGTTTGTGAGACGGTAGTCCTTCCGTACTCATGATTAACGTTTTCATTTTCCATATAGTGTAAGTGGAGAGGGATATAGGTTATACCATAAATATAATAACATTTATGTATATATTATATAATGTGGCTACTATATTGTAATAAATATAACATGAATTATGGTTGTAAGAGAAGAATTATAATGATAGAGTTTAGTGAATACAATTACAATCACTTTGAAAAACATGCTTTGGATTTATAAATATGGATCCTAGGGTTAGTATTTTGGGAGTACAAAAAGAAATGAAACATGTATATGGATTTTGGGGAAGGATTTTTTCAAGGATATATCTATCCAAATGAATTTAGAGGTGTGAAAATGCGGGTGGAGGTTTTGTATTTTTATAATGGGGGAGGTGTTTCATTTTTGTAAATATAAAAACCTATTCAATAATGGGGAGTCACTCTAAACCCAAATGCCTAAAAAATTGATAAATAATGATGTTTTGAGATTATATGGTCGAAAATAACATACACAACATGTAAAAACACATGTTTCAAAAAATAATTCTTTAAAATCTATCTCTCTATACTTTTACCATTTCAGTTTTCACAATGTTTAATAACATTTTTATCTAGGTAATTTATCATTTATGACTAGAAATAAAATGAGAATTATTATATAATTTATATCATATGTTAATAAATATGAAATAAGATATAAAAAATAAAAATAAGATTTTTGTGGAGTATATTTTATAACATATAAAATTAACATCGGTAATAATAGTATTATTATGAGTTTTAAATCATTTACTAAAATATTATTTATTATAAAATAATATTAATATCAATTTTCACAGAATTCATTTAATCTGACAATAAAAAAAATAAAGAAAAAGTTTGAATTAGAATATATATTTTCGAAACATAATAAACTATTTTTTAATTTAACATTTCATGTAATATAATAATTCATTCTATTTATATTAATTTTAACATTTTTAGTATCAATTTTTTTCTATTAATTAAATAATTATTGTGTTGTCATTTCTTAAGAAATTTTTATAAATATATAATTTATTAAAAATAAAAAATAAATTACCCTCATGAAATTAATATACTTCTACATTAAATTTAATTCAATAATCATTAAAATAGATCTTTTTTCTAACATGAACAAATCATTGAAATTTAAAATCTCATGCATGAAATTTTTTCATTTTTGTTTACATAAATTTTTATATTAGACACCTTTATGAAAAAGTGTAATTTTGTTTATAAAAATCATCAATAAGTTAACAAGACTCAAAATATTTCCATATAATAGTAATTATTATAGTTTTTATGTCATTTTAACCCTTATGATTTTGGTTTATCCCTAGTAAACCTCTTTTATCCATGACCATTGTAAATATTTTTTCTATTTTTACAATTCTTTTTGACCAAAAATTTAGTTGACCATGTTATATAATATTAGTTACGATGATTTATAATATGGTATAGACTTTTACAATTGAAATTATATTAAGATTCCCAATTTAAGAAATGTTAAACCCAGCGATGTGGAAAAATCATTTTTTGAAGAGAAAGTTTTCATAAGTATAGAATGTTTAAAAATAAAATTTGAAAAATAAATCGATCCCAATTATATAAATTGGATTAATAAATATATAATTTATATAATTTTACTTATAAAACATTTCTAAACAATATATAATATTTTAAAAGCATTAAATGAAAATGCAGTTTAAAATTTAAATAAGTGTTTTTCGCAATTCATTGAAAAAAATAATCATTGTAGAAAATGTTTAAAAATTATACCTAAGATAATTATGGAATGTTTATTCAAAATATAAAGTTATTTTTTTCAAATAAATTTATATTAATGTGAAAAAATAATTATTTATTCACAAAAATCTCTAAAAATAAATTTTTTGATAAAATAACATTTTGAAAGAATATAAAGACTACAAAAAATTAAGTATTTATTTTGAATTATATATTATTTATCTAAAAACATTGTAAAAAATTTTCAAAATCTATTTATTTCTATTCATACACCAAAATTTAATATCTATTCTATAGAAATCAAGTTTAAATAATAATATTATATCACGATTATTTAAAACATAGTGTTGCATGTAATGAAAGCCATAGAAGAAAAAAATTTAATTGAAAAAAAATTATAAAGTATTTTGTTTTTACGTTATAATCCCCTTTAATACATTTCATCCTCAAAATATGAGTTTGATCTTCATAGTCAAGGGTTTTAATTTTTAAAATTAATTCATGGAAATCCCAGATCATAAAAAGGGAAAATAAAACATCTTCCAGGAATGTGGGAAAAGAAATTATGAAGGTCACCACCTTACAAGGTTCCAAAATATTAGAAAATTGGAATAAAATGAAAATATGGAGGATGAATGGAAATAAAACACCCAAATAATAATAAATAGTGACAGAGAACGTGATTAAGAGAAAATTACGATGCCATAAATCTGTGATAGGTGGAAAGAACATTGGTTCAAAAGAAATGAAATTAAGAGGAAAAAATTATGTTTTATGAAATTTTTCAGAATGTTTCTGGAATTTTTACCATTAATATAAATAAAATTAGAAAATGTACTTTATCGTTTTATTTATATTTCGAAAGAGAAATATCGTCCTTTGGATTTACTCAGATCATTTCCCAATTCATCTCTATTTCATGAAATGTAATATGCCTTTTTTATGCTAGAAGCATGAAAATATCATAAAGTACAAAAAACAATGATCATTCATCCCATCTAACGTTGGATATCATCAAAACCAAAATAGTGAGCATAATTTATCAAATATGTATAAATATTTATATTGTAAAATAATACATTAATCTTTAAAACATCATCTAATTTTTAAATTAAAGCATTTTATTAATTGGTAACCATATGAACAATCCAAAATTCATAAATTTATAAATAAGGTCACTAAATTTCAAGTTAAATTTATCCCCAAAATATCATAAAATAGGTATTTATTTTCACATACTAAATGCGTGAATCCCTTGGACATATATTCTCCCAACACGTGGTAATGGATATAATTACCATAAAATAACAATAAAGACATACATGCTTCCATATACCTTAACTGAGACCAAATATTATAGAATATATTAATTAAATACAAAAAAAATTTATACTCCATCAATGATAAAAAAAACATCATTATCATCAAATTATTAATAATTTCCAAGGTAATCAATACTATCCAATTTTATTTATATATATCAATCATATAATTATCTGAACATTATTATCTAAAAACAAGGAATATATTTAGGGTTACCATTCCATTAATCAAGTGTTTTCCATAAAATATCACATTTCCCTAAAATCAATTTCTTAGGTTTTTGGTACCTTTCAAAATAATATTTAACATTCTTAATACAAAAATTATATGCAAAATTATTTATATATTTAATAATTATTTATTTCAAATACATAAAAACTTCAAAAAAATTACATTATTCTTAATTTATTTACTATGAATAAACATCTTATTCCTTGGTACCTCCTTCCATTAATATGTCAATTTCAACCTCTTTATGATAAAAAAACATTTAATTGTACCACATTGATGATCCTCTTCTAGAGATTCACCCCAAAGATATTTATTTTTACAATTCCCATAATTTCCATATTTATAACATTCAACTATTTGTGATGTCGTAGGGAAATCATTATACCCATCCATTACATTAATTAAACATTTCATTTTTTCTACTAAATTTCTTATTTTTTCACCTTTTTCTCCTCACATATATCATATTCTCATTATTTTGATATTTTACATGGAAGGATTCTTTTGACATTCTCAACATATATGAAACTAAATCTTTATTCCTCTATGGTCTTCACCACTTGAACTCTTAAAAAACATTGTATTTATCTTCTTTTTTAGAGACTGTGAGTTGGTTATGGGGAACCATGTCAATAATATATCATGATAACTAATTAGGAACAATAATAATATATTTCACTAAATTCATCAACACGTTTTATTGATCATAGACACATTTTTATCACATTCAACATTATCCCAGTTAATTCTGGTTCATGTCATTAGATGCCACCGAAACCCTTAGTGTGAGAAACAATATTCATTATCAAAAACAACATAATCTTGAAAAATCATTCATAAGAGGTGAAAATACAAAACAATTATTTTCATTATAATAATCTATTTGTTCAACCAAGATCAGTCATAGTCATCATTTATTAAAATCCTTCATGATAGTACATAATGGGTTTTTAATTTTCAAATCATACCCTTCTTGGAGTGTTAAACCTTTTGTGCAACAAGGCCCACTATCATGGACTATTTTATAACTAATTTTAGTTCAATTAACCCTTTTCGGATTTATTACCCTTAGTAATAACTATTCTAGAACCACGTCAACTTGTAGTATCAATATAGGACTATAATTTTTTGGAAACCACTCGCTCTATCCTTTACCACTAATCTAAGAAAATTTCATATACATTGATTCATCCTTAGAGTAATATTTATACATACCCCTATACAAATCCTTAGACATATCCACAGGTATCTCACTAAGGATTACTCATCGAATATTTGAAATGTTTACTAATCCTTTCCCCTAATACCAACTTTAGTGAACTTGATTTCAAATAGAGATATTAAATTCTTATAGATGAATATTCATTACATTATAGAAATACATGCATGAGTATCATAATGATTTAGTGTATTTTTAACCATAGAGACATACAAAAACTAGTTCATAAGTGAACTATATCATATCCCAATATATTATTTATAACTATTACCCTTCTTAAATATATTATAATTAATACATTTCCTTATAACCTGGGAAAAGGAAACATAAGAAAGACTGACCTTAGATGCTCAGTAAGGGTAAGTAAGGGGGATATCAACATAACATAAGCCTAAGGGTATTTTAAAATTATAATAACATATAAAAAAAATATCATTCATGTCATAAATGATAAAAATGATTCATGACATGAATCTTGGAAATTTATAATACATGAATCCTAAAGGAACAAAAAACATTAACCATGAGATCAGAACATTGGAATAAGATATAGAAATGTGGCATACACATAAGGAAAAAAAATATATGTTAAGCATGTCCACCATAAAATTCATAAATTTTAATGTTTGGGATAACCACTCATGTGACTACTTCGATCTTGGGATAACCTATCGTTTACACACATTCAGGTGTGGCATAACCTCCTATATTACCTTTGAGACATCAATAATTACCCAATGCATTTATGGGAGATATTGGTCCCAAATATCACATACATAGTACATTTTTGTTCCATAATATCATAAAATATTAATCATATCATAACCCATCAAGATAAATCAGTTTCCTAATCATCTCATCATAGAATAACCCATTTAAATGAAATGTTTTTTAGGAAAATATCATTATTTCATTATAACATAATTCATGGAAAAAAATAGGGTTCATAAATGTATTTTCATCATATAAATAAACTGTATATAGATAGAATAAACATGTAATAATTGGATCATAACCCTAGTAACAATTAATTCACATTAAAGGATACCATTATAGATGAAAAATTGTTTTGAAAATAAAATCATTTGGATGATTTATTGAGGGAAATAATATTTCAATGAAAATAACTTTTTAAAAAAAAGATATTCATTAAATATTATAGAGAATTTTTGATTTTAATATATCCTTTGTGACTTATACAAAATTATTTAAATAAATTTTTTCCTAGTGATGGGAAATTACGTTCATCTCATACCCAATAAAACAAATATTTATTTCAACTTTTCTATAAAATAAAAATGGGCATTGTTTAAAAAAAATGAAAAGTACGTGTTGAAAAAAAGTTAAAATAGATAAAAATTACATTAAAAAATCATAGAGCAATATTATAAACTTCTTGAAAACATTTTTAGAACACATTAATATGGAAGAAAAAATGTTTTCAACTGAAGATAAAAATAACGTCATTTAGAAAAAATATTCGAATCTTATGTACTTAATCGGAGGGAAATTAAACTGAAACAATTTATTTTCAGAAAATAACCATAGAATAAGAAACTATTTGAGTTTTCTGAGAGTTATATTTTCACAACCAGACCTATGCTGATCTTGAGTTGTAACTACCCTAAGCCCGACTCCATAGGCTAGGGGTGGTGAAAAGCGCCGATGTAAGGAAAACAACGGAGGCCATTACCTAAGTACATGTACAAACACACACAACAAAATTAATGAAAAATTGTAGGGGGAGTGTAGTAAAGTATGAAATATGCTATAAATAAACAAAAACATGAATATGTTGATAAACAGTATAAGTATATTAATGTAAATAGCAAGAAAAAAAGAGAAAATTATATTCCAAACAAGAAAAGTGTTTCAACCTAAAAGAAAACTGGGAAAGTAAAGTAACTGATAAATCCCTACTTGAGAACCAGAATTACAACTACCACATGTGGTCACACCTATATCCCTAAGCTCCATGAAGTCCTGATCAAACCATCCCATCATCCTCAAAAATCATGATACGCATGGGAAAAGCCCATACACGGGTGAGTATAAACAGACTCAGTAGGATTCCCTAAAAAGTAGAGGGAGCATTAAGGGATACAATAAGGAAAGGAAATAGAAGATAGAACAAGGTATGGTGAAAGTTTTCTACTCAACCCAACCAGAGATTGAAGTATGCCCATCCAAACAAAAGGATAAATAAATGGTGAGATGACCTACTGATCATCGATACATCACTACCTGTAGATGGAGAGTAGAACCATCTAACCAGGAGAAGATAAACCCAAAAATCATGCAGCATACCCCAAATGTCTTATCCTCGCCTAGAAGGGGAGTAACCAAACCCATGGAGTATTTTTTCAATATGATATTTTTATTTATATACATCCTCTGTCAAAGAAATACAAATGAGAATGTAAGGGGATATTCATCTCACATCTCAACCAAAGAATTAGAGTCTCCAATAGTTCCTGAAGTAACCACCATTGATTCCCTAAATCCCACACATCTTCCCTGAATTGCAAGTCAAAGGGGCTCAAACACAAAACCTCTATACTATTTGTTTTGGCGGGTTAGTCTCAGCCACACAATTTTAGATCTTGTAACAAGGAAGTTTCCTGATGGGGAAGTCACCCCTCTTACTCGTGAGTCCAAAGAAATGTTATAATATGTCTCATTTTTAATCTAGATAGTCGGATGGTGCAAACTTGATGTAAAGGACCCACTCTGTAATGAAGGTTCTCGGTGGAGCAGAAGTGTGGTTGGGTTAGCACACAACTCGGATTTCTCCATGATCAATGATTATTCTAGGATCATTACGACAATGAACTCCGATCTCTAGTGAATAGAATCAAATATTTTTTATCAATATAGAATAGATCTGAAACCTTTATAGAGGATCCTGCACATCATGTTTATAATTAATTTAATTAATTTCAAAAAAATAGTACCTATATCTTCAATATCTTTCTTCATTGATGATATTGATCATCCGGAATGAAACTTTAGGATTATCTTGTTATTCTTGTAAGGATCTGAACTTGAATCAATCTATTGGTAATCTGCACGTGCTCTGATGGCCTCCAATTGACACCACACCTTTTCAAATGCTAGTGTGGTGAAACGAGTGTCTTGCGTTGTTCATTATTGATACCTAGTTCTTCGGCCTTGATTAATGTATCTCATTCATGAGAGTGGTGGAAATAGGATTTGAGAGAGAAATTGTTTATCTCAACAATTTAAAATTCACTGGGAGTGTGGTTCGGTACATGGAATAATAGACGTATGTGTCTTTTGATTGACATGGGGCTTCAGTTAAAATATTTAATTGTGTAATAGAAATTAAATACATTAAAAATATTAGAGAAAACTCATGATATTAATAATAATACCATGTCATTATTTATAGTACGCTATCTTGTGAACAGCGGAATTGTAAATAAAATTACACATCAAAAAATAATATCAACATTATTTTAATTTGTGCCAACTAGTTAAATATTTATATAACATCTTGAAAATAATCATTTTACTATCAGACCAGCCTTTTTCTACTCAAACTCTAATTCCTTTTATAGAGCACAAGAATAAATAAATAAATAAATTATTCTCTTAAATAAATATTTTATTTACACACTAGTAAATAAATAGTTATCAAATGTTCAGTAAAACAAATAAATATAATTTACCCACAATTTGGTGAATAAATATTTATATAATTTATGTAATAATTTTATGTTGAATAATATTATTCCATTTCTTGAGAATAATATTTATTAATTAAATTAAAATATAACTTCACCGAGACCACCAGAAACACTTAGTGTGTGACCATTTAAGATGCTTTATGTTTGGAATTAGGCGAGCTTGCCTAAAGTCCAAGAATACTATTTAGAAATGGGTAAAGGAACCCAAGATAATGATCATAAAGTCGCAACAATGACATCCACATGTGAATTCTCAATGCGTAATATAATCCCTTTGATAAAATATCTTATCAACTAGGTTTCAAGATAGTGTCATCAATATATATGTTGATATGTCATTCTTTGACAACCTTAAATAAAATCTTCATTACACCATGTCCAGAAAATTTCATGATATTATTCTATTTCATTTAAAGGTCCAAGTTGTCAACTTCAATAAATGGAATGCACACAACCCTCCTTGACTTATCCATTAATAATACTCCACTCGCGACACACCCAACATATCTTACATCTTGCCAACTATATCCATGATGGATTTTATCAGTAAATAAAAATGTGAAAGTCATGACCCATATTAAGGATAATATTAATGTATAATGATCATTACAAACACTCTCAAATAGAAATATAAGATGACCCCAAAACATGAAGAATTCGTAGTGGCAGGTCTATCCTCATAATCTCATATCATAGAGATTACTAAGTGAGAATATCATGAGTGGAAGTCTCATCAGCTTACGAGTACTCACACCTCACGGTCTGCATGCTATGTGTCCCATCATAGCATTTCATCCAACTGTAGAGATATAATTATGAATATTGTTATATAATTTCAATGTTCTCATCATAGCGGGGAACTAAAATGACCTTATCAATGCAAAAAATACTCTAGGACATTATTACATCATAGTCATGAAGAACAATGAACAATAAGTAATAATATATTTAATATTTAAATACATTTAATATCCATGAAATCAATGTACAACCAGTTGGTAATAAGACACCAACATTTACAAACTCCCAGTTAGACTAGAGCCAACTACCTATGAATTTGATTCCTCTAAACCTCACATTGTGATCATGTATCTATTGATTCAAGGCTAGAGTCAAGGGGTCTGCCACATTGTCTTCCATGGAAATACTACTCCCTGCAACTTCACCTCTCTGAGAAAAATCCTTCAAGAGATGTAACTTCTGAAGTATGTGCTTCATCCGCTAATGTGACCTTGGCTCTTTGGTGAGAGCCACCACTATAGTATTATCACAGTACTGTGTGATGGGAACATTGATGCTAGGTATCACATCCATATCATGGGCATAGCTTGACATCTTAACTAATTCATTATCTACCTCAGATGTTGTGATATACTCTGACCCTATTGTAGAATATGTGACCACACTCTACTTTGTGCTCTTCCAGCGTACAACACCACCATTAAATGTTATGATTTATCCTGCAAGTGACTTCCTGTCAACATGATCAGTATGGAAACCAGGAATATATCATTAGTATGCCTCAGATACTTTTGGATAGTCTTGACTATCATCCATTAACTGTCACTCAGGTCAGCTTGGTATCTTCCAAACTCACTTGATACGTAGGCGACATGTAGCCTAGTAAATATCTTGGAATACATGAATGACCCATTCACTGATGTGTATGGATTCCTTTCCATTATATTTCATTCCTCATGTGTCTGAGAAATCATTTTTTTTGAAATATGAATGCCATGTGATGCTATAAACAATCCCCTCTTGAATTTTTCTATACCGAATCTCTTCAGTATCTTATCAATGTATGTACTCTGATATAGGCCCAAATGTATATTGGATCTATCACGATGGATGTGGATCCCAATAATATATTATCCCTCTCCCATGTCCTCCGTGGAGATACTCTAATTCAAACATTCCTTAATATAATTTAGGACTGCTGTCCCCTTTCTAATAAGTAATATGTCATCAACATTTACTATTAAGGAAATGACTGCACTCCCACTAAATCATTTGTAGACACAAATATCACATTAATTATTTATAAAACCCAATTCTATTATGGATCCATAAAAATAAATGTTCCAGGACATAGATTCTTACTTTAATCCATAAATGGATTTTTGCAATATGCATTCCTTATTGGAATCCTTTTTGGTAACAAACCCTTCTAGTTGTGTCATGTAGAAATATTCCTAAAAGTTCTTATTATGGAAGCCTGTTTTGACATCCATTTTACATATCTAATATCCATGGTAAGCTAAAATTGAATTTTGAATTATGATGGATTAAATCATCCCAACTGGTGAAAATCTTTCATCGTAGTCAATTCAATGATGTTGTTTAAACCCTTTTGCAACCAATCATCCCTTATAGGTAATGACTTGTCCTTACATGTCAAGTTGCTTCTTGAATACCCATTTGTAACCACCTAGATTTACATAAGCTGTGAGATCTATGAAAATATAGACTTGGTTTTGGTATATGGAATCCATTTCAAGAATCATTGATTCTATCCACTTGTCAATGTCTTTTCTACTTCTTTATTTTAGGTTAGAGGATCATTATTATCAACTAATAATGAGTCAACATCCTTGGAAACTATAAAACAATACTATTTCCGTTCTCTAACCTCTATTATACTATTACGCAATACTTGGATCTTTGTAATAGATTCTTCTTCCATGGGGTTTTGTCGAATTTGTTCTTATACAAACTTTTGGGTACCTTTAGCCTTGACATCAGTAAAGTCTATCCCACTCACACTATCTATTTTGGAGATGTGATCCCTATCATGGAATATGGAATGTCTTTCCACCATTACCTTTTTTCCTGAGGGGTTGTATAGGTAATATCTCCTTATTTCCATGGGGTATTCTATAAAGGTACACTTCAGGCCTTAGGGTGCGAATTTGTTACATGAATATTCCTTAACAAATTCTTCACTACCCCACACATGTAAATTTGATAACATGTTATTTCATCCACTCCAGAACTCATATGTAATTCCATTTATAGATTTAGTTGTTACTTAGTTTGGTATGTGTGCCAATTTTTGTAATTGATATCCCCAAAAGGATAATAGAAGACTCACATGACTCATCATTGATATCACTATGTCAAATAGGGATTGTTTCCTCCTTTCGATCACACCATTCCACTGGGGTGTCTATAGTGGAGTCAGCAAGGATAGGATCCCAAACTCTTATGTATAATCAATGATGTCTTGATTAAGATATCCTCCAACTCTATCTATGTGGACTTCCTTAATCTTCTTACCATGTTGGTTCTCAACTTAATTTTTTTTATTCTTCGAACTTATCAATAGAATTTAACATATACATAATGAAGTAGATATATCTATATCTGATAAAATCATTAGTTCATGTTATGAAGTATGAGTACCCTCCCATTTCATCAACTATAAATGGTCAACAGAAATCAGTATGAACTAATTAAAGAATTTATTTTTCCTTTTATCCTTTCTCGCTAAATGGGATTTTGGTCATTTTACCTTGTAAACATCCATGACAAACGAAAAGTGGTTTTAGTTTGAAATATTATAAATACCCATCTTGATGTAGAATTTTTAAGCATTTCTTGTTTACATGACCTAGATGGTGAGGCCAAATTTGGGTGCGGTATGAGTCATGTCAAGTATCGTTTTTATAGATTTACATTACTTGTATTTTGTAATCAAACATGTAAAGATGATTGTATAATTGTACCCTACAATAAAAATTATATATTGGTAAATGAATCAAAATTCATTTCCAAAATTGAAAAAAAATCCATCTATATATAATCTATAAACATAAATAATGTTTTTAGTTAAAGACGACACATAATAACAACCCTTAAACACCAACATCATCATATTTGGAAACGTGAGGTGGTAGTCCTCAACAGAAACAACAATAAGTCTTGCTCTGTTGAATTCTTGAAGATATAAATTCCCTCATCTAATATTCCTGAATATAATTGGTTCCTGTAATTGGATACATATTTGAGAACCAATAGATGTATCTAATACCCAATTTTTAGAAACAGATAGTTTTCATTAAATAAAAATCTCACCTAAAGCTTCACCATTCCTCTTAGATTACATGTAGTTCTTCTTCCAATGGACCTTCTTGCCACATTCGTAACAAACAACCATATATTCCTTTTCCTCCTCTTTGACCTTCATTTTCTTGGATGGCTGTGAATAATCTTTGGGATTAAAGATCATCGCCTTCACTTTTCTCTTATTCACCATAAGGACAGATGGGTTTTTGCGCTACATATCATCGTACACATGGAGAATTAGGATAATATTATCAGATAGAGACTTATCAATGTTGTTCATATTGAAATTGACAACAAAGTTAGGGAAGCTCTGAGGGAGTGATATGAGAATGGGATCAGTGACCTGTTCTTTTGGGATTTTAAATACTATAACCTCAAAGCACTCAGTGTATCCAATGCGCTTGATTACATGAGGCCCAGCCGGGGAAACGTCTCCAAGCTTACTATGAAAGAGTTCCATAGAGATATCAAAATTTTCATATCTTTCCCTCTCCTGGTAAAGACCACAGTGGTGCTCAAGAATGATATAAGCATCTATGTTTCATGAGATTTCATGATCTCACTAGACATTGATGATATAATCAAACATTGAATGTCCACCGCTTTGTTCATACGTTTCTCGTAGACCAGGAAATCTTCATTACATGCCTTTCTGGATGGTGGATTAGGTAATACTGACTCTAGGACCTAAGACTTTCGTTCATGGTATTGGATAACTTGAAGGCTTATAAACAATTCTTGGTTGTTACTACCAGTGAGGATGTTGTCTTTATCTAGAATTTATCATAGGGATAGTGTGGTTGACGAGCTTGTAATTTTTATTCTAAAATTAAAAGAGCAGATCATTAGTACATTCATGATTACATTTTATGAGAAATATTACATTTTATTAAGTCTCACACTATTTTATCAAGTCTTAGTATCTATCACCATTGAACTCGGAATTTCTAGTGTCCATGACATTCTAGTGGAAAGGATCAATATTCCCCTTCTCATAACCCCAGTAAGGGTTGGTGAAGATATTAGAAGGTATTTAGGTAGGCATTTCTTTTCCATCTTTGAGCTTGCATCACCTTGATATCTTGAGCAGAGTCCCCAATATTAAAATCATGACTTTGGATTTCCTAAAATCTTGCCTCCAATATTACTCCATGTCCAGAAAGGGATACGCTACATTATGTAATATGGATAGGTCAACCTCAAAACCCTCATAATGGATTCCAGTATAAAAGTAATTGTCCCAACAAGGGTTGGTCAAACACATTGTTTTATTGAGTTCTTCCCTTAATCTATTAATGAAAGGATTGGTCTGACATAATATGTTATTTTTTGGATTTTTATCTCTTATGCGTGAATTTCTTATTATCATTATCACATGGTTGTTAATATTAATTGGAACTTACTTATTTGATTAACCATGTCATGATAATATTTACACATATGTCTGGTTTATTTTACTCACATCTTGTATATTTTATTAATTCATTAATTATGTGATAGTGACAACACATACATAATAATAAAACCATGCAACTGACAAAAATAAGATAACATAAAGGGAAATACCATTATCTTTTCTAATGGTTAGTTTATATAGTATTTGATAAACTAACCCTGACCTAGCGGATAAAAATCTTGAACCTTTTGGCTTCATGTTTACCTATTTCCACCTATCCACCTTTGTATCTGTTGGGATTTGTTTTCCTGTGGCTCCAGCTTGAACCTCCTCCACAAGCATGGGAGTTCCATTCATTACATATTCATTTTTTACACACATTCTTGTGAGGGGTAAAAATGGGTTTTACATAATATAAAACATGGAAACATATGCTGTGCATATTAATGAAGAGAAGGCTTGCATGGCAAGAAATATAATTTAAATAAATTAATAAATACAAACCATCCACATACAATGGCCCTGGTCTAACTCATCATCATCTATATGTACAATGATATTTAAGGATAAATAGAACTAGCATTCAATTATTTAATTGTTCTTGTTTACGATAAATCATGCTCGAATCATTTATTTATTATCCTTAATTAATAAATCCTTTTATATTAAACCCTTTTTTAATTTCCTTGATATTGTCATACCTAATAATTTTAATCAAATAAATTCATTTAAAATTATCGTTTTACGTAACTTGTACCTTGGGGGACACCTAGTGAATTCCAATTCATAACAAACCAATCCACAGAAATGAACATTACACAGATGTTAAATTAAACACACATATATATAATACCTATCTTGGGTTGTGCCATAGATTTACAACAACATGATGGTACACATCTAAAAGGTTTGTATAACATAAAAATAAATTTTAATAAATATACGTAATTTGGATGAGTACATGACATGTAGTTACAACTACATAGAGTGTACTATTTTCACCATCTATTCGAAGTAGACACCCAGGGAAACATTGTGTGAGTTTAATTTAGAAATATTCGGAGTACATGGTGTGTCCAATGTGTCACACGTAGTGTATTTTCTAATTACTTGGTTTCCAGTCTAGAAAATAGTGTTTGGGGTACACGGTCCAACACTAACCCGAATGGGACTACTAATCCGGTCTAGTGGGCCATATGGTGTTTAATATGGAAACCACATTCCACCCATTCCTAGCCAATACACGACGTCATTAAGACTCAGAAATAATCCAATGGCACATATTTGATTGGAGGACCAGATCTGGTGCATTGAACCTTGGATAGATGGTTTGTACTATCTATCATGACCTGTCCCTCGGTGCCCGCGCTGTGACTACCACAAAGCCGCCTTCCATAGGCCAATGGCTGGAAAATGGATCCCGAAAGTCGTATCCCTAAAATTGTAATGCATTTACTTTTTAAACTGTACTGAAACACAGTCCAAGAACACAACAAGAAGTAACCACTAAGTAATCTAATGTAGTAAAAAGAGTGCTGAAAGTAGAAGGGGCTAGAATACATGACCGACTGTAAATGTATTTGTACAAATAAAAAGTAAGATACAAACTGAATGGGATAAACAACTCTTGGATAGTCCCCTGAGGATCCTAACTGACGTTTAGTTACAACTCAAGATCAGTATTCCCTATGTCACATCACACCAAATAGTCCACCTCTGAGTACCATCTTGTCCTAGATCCTTCAGCCTCGATCAATGTTCTCATTCCTCTGTACAAGACACAATATGGTGCGGTCGTAGCCCGTGTCGGGTAGAGTATAACGATACTTAGTAGGGACCCTGAGACACCATAGGTATATGAGAGTTCGACAAAGAAAATACCACCATGAAAGACAACAATCTCAAAGCACGAAGCAATAAAAATCAACTCTACTTAGGTATGTGCCCATACATATACCTAAGACATCAAGACATCCTCATCTCATACATGATAAATAAAGTTTACAAAGGTAACACCATGAAGGTACAAGTACCACATAGGTAACACCACGAAGACAACAAGATGAAGGTACAAGTACCACATAGGTAACACCACAAAGATAGAAGTTCCACACAGGGAACACCACAAAGAGAGAAGTACCACACATGAAACACCATGAATACAGAAGTACCACACAGGTAACGCCACAATGATAGAAGTACCAAAAATGCAACACAATGATGATAGAATAGAATCATCTCACAATCAGGAATAACTCATGTATAGAAGTACAGATGATTAGTTGAAGGCTAGATCATATTATTATGTTAAGTAGCCCTACCGCTGACCCACACAAGATCAATATGTACTAATCCCTACTGAACCACACAGGATCTGGCCCACATAGGATCAGTATGCATTAACCCACATAGAATTGTTGAGCATTGACCCACATAGGATCTGATATAAGATGATCCACACAAGATCGATAGATGCTGACCCACACAGGATCGATGTTCTTTCTTCACATTACAGTTAGCCACAGGATTCCTCGCACCTGGTGCACTAGAGTTCTATAAAATCTACCACCCCCGAGATATCGGTCATACCTCGAACTCTAGTATGCTCCTAAAAGTAGTAACCCAAAGGACTGCTATTTTTCAAGGGTTCCTACGTGACCGACAATGCGTCAATCAGACGCCCAGTCTATGTGTTATAAGGGTTTTCGTTGAGAGGGGCTGGTTGGATTTAGGTTCAATGCAACCCAGTCGTCCTCCAAATGTCTCCAATACTAATGTGGGGAATACTAAAAGGAACATCTCAAACCAATAATCCTGACACTGCAGACTGTTCGTCCAACGAAAGACCGGTTCTCATGATATGGACCTTTAACTATTTTTTGGTATGGTAGGTTCTAGGTCCTGGCCGACCCGGTCAGAATGACCTGACTCAGTTTAGGTCTATCCTTGCTATGCGGGGCTATGTTGGTCTTGGCCCGACCCACAAGGGGGAGACCTGCTTGCTCATTTGTCCAGCTAGAGAGGGGTTTGCATGGGATGGAATGGGAGGGGAGTGGTCCCACCCTTCCATTTGGAAACCAAACTCGCACCACCTAAGGGTATTTCCAAGTCAGGTAGGACCCACTACTGGTCCCACTACTGTGGCTGAAGATCCATGGCCTGCATCTACTGGCGGCACACTGATGGCGCTTCCTTCCTCAAATGTAGCTGGGCGGTGTGTCGTCTTCCTCCTTTGACCGCCACGACTAACGATCCACACCTAGTTCCTCTAGTGGCGCAAGTGTTCCGCCTTCATCCTCATGGATAGCTGATGTGCTACCACCACATTCTATTAACGTGGCTTTGGCCGTGACCCCATTCTCACTGATGGTGTGCAATGGCATGCTGCACCACCTCCACGGCAAGCTGGTGCCAGCCACTCTGATGACATCCACGGCTTAGTGATTCAGCCTCCTCTTGTGGCGCGCGTTGATGTTCCACCTCCTTTATAGATGGTCGGTGCCACCACTCCGGTGGTCTTCCATGAAGGCGCAAGGGTACAAATATAACATAAGGTTCGGTATGGGTTTGTTAGACCTGTTCCCCCTATGTTAGCTTGTAATCACAAGGGAGGGTTTAAGGGTTTAGTAAATTCACTTGAATTAAAAAAGAATTAAACCCATACATATTGTTGCTGGAGAGCCTCTGCTCTTGAGGAAGGGGATCAGTGTTCATCATCCTCCACAATTAGCTTCCAACGATGCCACTCAAACTTTTTTCATTGGTTTGTGGTTCAGTTTCTTCTATCACCTTATACTGGGACCGACGCCTTCCTCAAAGGGATTGGTGTCTCGAAACAATACCAGTACTTCGGTGCTTGGTGATGTTATGTTGATACCTCTCCGAAAGATCCATATAAATAGGAGATGTAAGAGGGTAAGTAATGAGGTTAGGAATTAATGGGGCCTCATTAATTAGGAACCATTCTAATTCCCCCATTACATTATTACTTATTATTGAATGGTCAATCCATTTATGTGTTGGACACGCCGCAGGTCCCATGTTTTCCCTTTTACATTGGTGCAGAAGAAAGAAAAATAAAAATTAACTATGTTATTTTAATTAATCTTTTAAAAATCCCAAAACAAAAAAAATTTCTCCAGCCCTTCTGCGGTCAAAGTAAAGCCTCCCTTAAGAGAATCTTGGCACTACGGATTGAATGGTTCCCTCAGAATTATAATTTGAGAAATGGTTCCAAAGTCATAAAAATACACTCAAGTATTTACTGAAGGTACCTTAAAAAGAGTTGATAAATTAATTTCGGGCACACCGGGTCTGGGAATCATGCGCCGTCAGTTTTCGTAGACTCATAATAATTCAATATAATTTAAAACAATGAACTGGAAAATCAGCATGTTTACATTCTCCCCACATTAAGGATTTTCGTCCCCAAAAACCATAACATAGACTAAGGAAACAAATTGGGGTACTTAGCACGAATATGAGCCTCCTCCTATTTTCTCTCTAGAAGGTTCCCATGCTGCGTGTGAACATGCACCAGAGGAATCGACTACCCATAAAGGACCCACTCCTGTTGATCCTCAATCTCTACTGGAAACATTCTATATGTCACCCCATCATCTAAGTCCACAATTACATGGTCGATGAAGTGATATGGGTCATGTACATATCTCCTCAACTGGGATACATGGAAGACGTCGTGCACCCTCTCCAACTACGGTGGAAGTGAGAAGTAGTATGCCACCTCACCAATCCATTTAAGTATCAGAAATGGTCTGATAAACCTCAGTTATAACATCCTGCCTCAACCAAATAACCATATTCCTCATCAAGGAGAGAATTGAAACAATATGTGGTCCCCCTCATAGAACTCTAAAGATCTCCACCTCCTATCAGCATAAGACTTATTCTTTCTATGTGCAGTCTTCATATGCTTCTGGATGATATGCACCTTCTCAGTGGTACCCCATACCAACTCTGGACCAATAAGTGCAGACACCCTGGTGTCTGTCTATAATAGAGGTGACCTACATGGTTGACCACACAAGGAATCAAATGGGGCTATACTTAGGGTGGAGTGATTAATGTTGTTGTAGGAAAAATCCAGCAAGGGAAAGTAATCCTCCCAGTAGTGGCCAAAATCTAGGATACATGCACGAAGAATTTTCTCTCGCGGCTGAATAATCTCCTCTGTCTGACCAACTGTTTAAGTATAAAAGGTGGTTCTCGAACATAGCTAAGTCCCTAACACCTCCTATAATACCTTTCACAACAATGATGTAAAAAGTGTACCATATTTAAAGATGATTATTGATGGAACCCCATGGAGTTTCACAATCTCTGGTACGTAGAGGAATCCAAATCCCTTTATAGATCCCTACTCTCAGATAGGTATGAAGAGGGATGACTTAGTGAGTAGGTCAATTATCACCCTGATGGAATCATGTCCTCTAGACGTATGTGGAATCCCTATCACAATGTCAATGGAGATCCCATTCCACTTCCACTCTAGAACCTCTAGTAGTTGTGCTAAGCTTTCTGGAACCTGATGATCGGTCTTCACATGCTGATAAGTGAGGCATCGAGAAACAAATGCACCCACTGCTTTCTTTATCCCTGGACACCTGTGCTGAAATTGAAGGTCCTGGTACATATTCGCCAGAAAAGGATGTACCGCTAGAGGGAATGTATGGAACACTCTCAAGTCCTCCTCTCGTATCACCACTGGAACCATGGTACCTCCTCTGAAGAGGATGATGTACTCCCAACCTTCAGAAAATTTATCAAGTGAATTTCTAGAGGATATCTGAGCTCATCGAGCCTCGCAATCAGATTCCACTTGTTGTGCCTCCCTAACTCATACAAGGAGTGGTTGAGTGACTATTATAGAATGGAGGTAAGCTACTCCATCTCTAAGAAAGAAGGATATCAACAACACGGGTAGCTTATCTGTCGCCTCAATCAGCAACTACAAACCAATCCTCTGGATGAGTGCATACGCTACCACATTCCCCTTCCTAGGAGAATAGACTATTTCAATGTCATTGTTTTGGAGAAACTCTAGCCGTCACCATTGTCTTAGGTTCAATTCCTTCTATGATAAGATATTTATGAGACTCTGGTGATCAAATTATACTGTTAAACGTTCACCCATCATGTAATGTCACCATATCATCAAGGTGAAGACCACTGATTCTATCTCCAAGCCATGTGTAGCGTAGTTCAACTCATGTTTCCACAACTATCATGAGACATAAGAATTCACTGATCGCTCCTACATCAACACACATCCATGTACGATCCCTGATGCGACACAGTAGACTACATACCTAACACCCTCTTCTGGTAGCCTCAGGATGGGGGCACTCATCAGTCTCTACCCAAGCTCTTGAATACTCCACCAGCATCTCTCCATCCAAATAAAGGGATGACCCATCTTCTTTAATGCTGAAAATGGTGCCGTAAATCAAGAAATGTCAGGCACAAATCACTAGTAGAATCGATACAAACCAAAGGAACTCCTCACCCCGGTCACACACTGTGGTTGCTCCCAATAATGTACAACCAATATCTTCACTAGATCCACTACAACTCCAGCCTCAGAGATAACATGTCCCCAAAAGTGGATCTCTCGTAACTAGATTTGACACTTCTAGAGCTTACCATAAAGTAAGTTCTATTATTATGTATCCCGAACTATCTATAGATGATAGGTATGCTCCAACTCTAACATTGAGTATATCAAGATGTCATCGATGAGGACAACCACAATGTGAATGAGGTATGGCTGAAGGATCTTATTAATGAGTCCAATGAACATTACATGAGCATTGGTCACACCAAAAGGCATAACAATGAACTCATAGTGGCCATACCGACATCTGAAGGTTGTCTTCTGCACATCCTGATCACATAATCTGAGCTGATGATAACCTAATCTGAGGTATATTATCGAAAACCAATGTGATCCCCTCAATTGATCAAAAATATAATCAATCTGCAGAAGTGGATACATGTTCCCACGGTCACCTGGATGAGGCACCTATTGTCCACCCAAAGTCTCAAACACCCATATGCCTTCCTAGAGAAGAAAATCAGGGCTGCCTAGTAAGACATGTTGGTCCTTATGAACCCCTTTCTCTTCAAGTCCCCCAACTGTACCCATAACTCACATAACTCTATGAGATCCATTCAATATGCTGGTGTATACATCGATAACATCCTGGGGTACAATTAGATGTAAATGTCAACCTATCTACCCGAAGGTAATCCTGGAACATCATCAGGAAAGACAATTGTGTCCTAGTCCACCACTAGAGGATATCATAGACTTTCAACATCTATAGCTCAGAGGGTAATGCTGGTCAGTAGATGTGTGATCTTGCAAACCCTATTTTGGGTATGTATATCCTATGATGGAAAGGTTCTATTCTCACCAGTGAAGGAAAAAATGGTCCCATCCTCACGAACAAACCACACATTGCACCTAATACAGTCAATATGTGCATTGACTGTGGATAACCAATCTATACCCAAGATGACATCGTAATGCCTTAGTGCTGCTACTAGAAGATCCCAACCGAAGATTTCACCTCCAAGAGTAAGCTCACACTTCCAACAACAGTGTGTATTCGTCGAATCCTCTATTGTAAGAGTCTCTAGCTATAAGGATCAAGCCAACAACTCCACCGGAATCTCCAAGCTCTGAAGAAGGGTTGTGGCAATAAAATAGTTATTTTTACCTATGCCTATAAGTAGAGAAACTAAGGTGGAGTTGAAATAGATCATACTTTTAATCATCTTTGGAGTGTCGTTTTCATGGGACTCAGCTACCTGTAGCTGAGCTCATCCTTGTCCACCTGCTCCCTATGGTTGGGGTGAACCACTTAGAGGTGGTGGCGATAGAATGTTGAATCACCGCCCACCGCCTGCTACATGACCAGCTCCTCTTCAATGTATTCCTACTGCCTGTGGACCTCCCTAATTAAATCTATGCCTCTACATCGACGGTCCCTTGACTATCTACTGGTTTTCTCCATGGAAGGTCAGGCAGTCATGAGCTATGTGACCCAGCCTGCCGCATGAGTAGAACTACCTGCTCCTCACCTATCCTCCTCTTTCCCATGAGCCTTGCACCACCGACCCTGTATCCCGAAGTCATCCACCAGAAGGCTTGGCCCACTTGGGCCCCTAATTCATTCGTCTAATGCCAAATATAGATGACTCTACTACCTGACGTCTAGTGGTGGCTCTCGTTGTCGGTGCCTGCTCAGCTAGGATGCTCTCCACCAAAAGTGCTTGATGTAGCACCCCAGCATGTGTTAGAATACAGTTCTTTATAATCAATGATATGATATCTCATCGGAGACCCTGCTCAATGTTCCAGGCCCTAATGAAATGGTCTCGTACCATGTCGTTCAAGTAGCAAAAGAGATCAGTGAACCTCACCACGTACTTGGCCAAAGTCATGTTGCCCTACTATATGAGAAACATCTCTTGTATACACACTGAGCATAAGGTCATTGGGAAGAAATCTTCCCTAAAAGGTCCCTCGACGTCCGCTCAGATGAGGGTCACCTCGTCGTGAATCTGGTGCCTCAACCTCCACCATCTCCTTAACCGCCTGCGAGGCCATCTCGCCTTGGATCCTCGAAGGTCGTTTCCAGTGGAACCCGTGCAACGCGCTCAGTAGACATGCACCCTATTATAGTGCTACATGGGGAAAAATCCACCCAATGTGTAGTGGTTCTACTGGTACACCACCAGAAGGTGCTAACGCCATAAGCGGGCCCTGCACTATGGACTCATCCCTCATTGGTCCATCCTCATGTACACTCTGGGGAATCCTAGCTGGCTGCCTATATGAAGACATCCTAAAAGAAGGCAGGTGTTCCACGGTCAATAAGTTACGCCTGGTGAGATGAATCAAAGAGAACAAAAGAAGGCTTTTCCAAACACACACAATCAATGTTTTCATGCACTAAGTTGGAAATCAGTAGTTTGGGTGTTGGTGTATGAATACGCTGTCAGCCACACCAACACTAGATTCCCCAAACTGAAACAACACCCATTAAACATAACACTATTTCCACAATAAGAATATCAGAGTCCTAGTTCTTCGGTAGAACTGACTCATCTGATACAAATTTTTCATTACCCATCCCTCGGGTCCCGTGTCGTGACTACCCCAAACCCGCCTTCTATACGCCAGGGGCTAGCGACTATTTCTAGAAAGGCATATCCCTAAAATGGGAAGGCATTTCCTTTTTAATATGTGAATACTCACAATCCAAGAACATATCAAGAAGAAACCAATAAGTAAATTGTTGTAGTAAAAATATTTCTAAAAGTAAAAGGGGCCGAAATACAAGCCCAACTATAAATGTACAAGAACAACTGAAATGTATGATACAACTAAAAAGGGAAAATAGCTCATAGATCATCCACTGAGGATCCTATTTAAATGGTAGGTACAACTCATGACCAGTATTTCCTGCATCACATCCCGCCAAATAGTCCACCTCCAAGTACCATCTTGTCCTCGCTTCCTCACCTTGATCAATGATGTACGTCATATGCACAGGACACAAAAAGGTGCAGGCGTATACTGTGAACGGGTGAGTATAACTATAAATATTAGGGACCCTAAGACCCCATAGGTCTCCAAGACATCCACAATGGAAATACCATAAAGCAAGACCTCAATCTCAAAGAACGAAGTAATAGACATCAACTCTAATTAGGTATATTCCCATATATACCTAATTCATCAAGACATACTCTTCTCAAACATTATGGATGAATACCAAAAAGGTAACACCACGAAGATTGATGTACAGCATGGGTAGCACCACGAAGACAACACCACAAAAGTAGAAGTACCCCACAGGTAACAACACAAAGCTAGAAGTTCTACACAGGTAACACCATGAAGAGAGAAGTACCACACAGGTAACCCCACGAAGACAGAGATACCACATAGGTAACACCGTGAAGATAAACGTACTATATAGGTAACAAAATGATGATAGAAGAGACTCAACTCACAATAAGTTATAACATAAGTACAGAGCTATAGATGAATAGTTGAAGGCTATATCATATTAATCTGTTATGTTTCACTACTGCTGACCCACACAGGATCTTACCCCTATAGGATCGGTCTGAGCTGACCCACATATGATATCTGAGTGCTAACCCACACATGATTTGATAGAAGCTAACCCACACGGGATTGATAGATGCTGACCCGCGTAGAATCGATGTTCTTTTTTCACGTTAGAGTCAACCACAGGATTCGTCACACCAGGTGCATTTCAGATCCATAGAATTTTCCCCATAAGATATTGGTCATACATCTACTGCCATTCAGCTTCACAAAGGAGTAACCCAGGTGACCAGAATGTCGTAAGGGATCCAACACAATAGATGATGCATCAATCGGACGCCCGATTTGTGCGTTATAAGTGTTTTAATTCCGGGGGATCGACTGCATTCATGTTCGATCCTATCTGAACGTTCTCTAAATATCTTCAAACCTTAATTGTAGTATAACAAAAGGAACAAATCAATCCAAGCATCCCGATTCCACAAAAGTTTCATCAAACAGACATTTGGTTCGCAAGATATGGCCCTATAAGTGTTTCTGTGTCGGGTGGCGCCCGGTTCCAATATGACCCGGTCGGACCGACCCGACCCATCCCAGTTAGTGCCGAAAAAACCCTGTCTGGGTCCTACATAGCTGGGATAGGCCACGAGAGGCACTTCACACGGGGCTGAGGGTCGTCCCTGCCTACAAGGGGGCAGCCCGAAAGGGGTGGCTCGACATGCAAGGTGGCGCCCGACCAGCAAGGGGATGACCTGCTTGGATCGTGTGGCCCGACCTGTGGTGAAGTGTGTTAGGGTTGGCACATGCAGCCTGACTTTCGGTGGAGCGTAGCCTGCTGGCTCACGCAACCCACTAATTCGGGGTCCGCTTGGGCTGACACAGGTGGGGATCTTTCCCCCCTATTAGGAAACCGATCTAGTAGAGCCTAAGGGTGTGGCCATGTCATGCATGACCTGTTGTGGGTCCCACCATAATGGATGATGATCCGTGGGCTAAATCTAATGGAGGTGTGATGATCACCCCGCCCTCCCCATCTATGGTCGACCAGTGTGCCGACAACCTCCTTCGATCGTCGCGGCTTACGAGCCCTATTCGGTTCTTCCAGTGGCACTGGTTTACCACCTCCTTCCATGCGGTCGACTGATGTTTCGCCACCGACTTCTTCTGCAGTGGTTTGGTCCATGGCCCCTTGCTCACTGGAAGTGCATGAGGGCACATGGATCCTCCTCCGTGGATGGCCAGTTCTAGCCGTTCTGATGACCTCCATGACTTAGTGTGGCTCCCTCCTTTTATGGTATGTGTTGGTGCATCACCACTTTAATAGATGGTCAGTGTCGTTGTGCCTATGGTCTACCACAGAGGTGCATGGTTAGCAATGTAGTGGAGGGTTTGGGTCTGGTTTATCCCCCCCAACCCCATTTTTCTTTTAATCACAAAGGAGGATTTATGGATTCATGAAATTCATTTGAAATAAACAAGAATCAAACCCAGACCTGAGTTTTGTGGAGAACCTATGCAGTTGAGGAAGTGGGTCGGTGTTTTCCATCCTCCAAAACTAGTTTCCAACGATGCTCCTCGTACGTCATCCTTCGGGTCATGGTTCAGTGTCTCCCATCACCTCTAGCTGGGACTGACTCCATCTTCTAAGTGTTTGGCATCTCATCACTTTACCAGCACTTTTTTGCTTGATAATGTTTTGTCAATAACCCTCCCCATGGTCCATATAAATAGGAGATGGGGAGGGTATGTAATAATGTTAGGAATTAATGGGGACTCATTAATTAGGAACATTTTTAATTCTACAATGACAATGTTACTTTAGATTGAAAGCTCAATCCATTGATTGGATTGACATGCCACAGGTCCCACATTGTCGCTTTTCCGTTGGCAGAGATGATAGAAAAATTAAAATTAACTACATTATTTTTATTATAATTTTAAAATTCCCAAAACATATCTTTTTCTCTAGAAATATTATGGTCAAAGTGAAGAATCACTTAAGAGAATCTCAGTGCTGTGGATTGAACGGTGCCCCCAGATTATTACTCTGAGCACTGGTTCAAAATCTAGAAAACTCCGCTAGTGCGTTTATGGAACATAGATTAAAAAAAGTTCAGAAATTCATTATAGGAACATTGGGCCTAGGAATCATGCGCTGTCAATTTTTAAAAAACTTTTAATAATTGCATATAATTAAAAAAATAAATGACAAATCTGGGTCATTACATTTCTAAATACTCATCGTGTGTTGTAGTGTTGTTCGACCAAGAACCTTTGGCACCTCTGGATTAGTTCCTATGTTTTATTTTTCTAAAAATTAATATAAAATGTCATTTCTATAAGGTGAATGAGAAATAAAAGAGGATGAATAGATCTAGAGGATCATACTTGAAGAACGATTGACTCAAATTGAAACAAAAAAATTATTAAATGTGTTAAATAGAAACAAAGTATTTAAATAATTATAAACTATGATGTAACTGCTCTGATACAACTTGAAGGTTTCGGTCAGAGAATAATTGTCGTTGGGCTAGAAACCAACATTGATTTTATTCAATGATCAATGATTACTCCGGGATCAATATGACAATGAATACCTGTCTCCACAGAATAGAATCAATTAAATTGATAAATAAAGAAGAGGCCTGAAACCTTTAGAGAAAATCATGAACATCATGTTTATAGTGAACTTAATTAATTTTATAATGATGATAACACCTGGATCATAATTATTTTCTTTTTTGATGATGTTGGTCATCTGAAATGACCCTTTTAGATTGTATTTTTGTACTTTCATGGATCCAAACTAGAATCCTGCTAGTGGTGATCCACACATTCTTCGATGGCCTTCGATCGACACTACTCAATCTCTAGGTGCTAGCATGGAGAAGTAGGTGTCTTGTGTCAGTCATTCCTGATCACATGTTCTTTGGACATGAGGAATTTTTCACATTCATGAGAGGGGAGGGAAGAGGATTAGAATTTGATATTTTTTATCTCAACAATTCACAATTCACCAGGTGTGCAGTTCGGTAGGTGACACGACAGGTGTATGTGCCTATTTATTGACATGGGGCTACAATTACAATATTTAATTGAATAACAGAAATTAAATACATTCATAACCTTAGATAAAACCCATGTTATTAATAATAATACTTCATCACTATTTATGGTGTGGCAACACCAAAAAAACAAAATTATTAATAAAATTGTGCGTCAAAAAATTATAGGAGATTTATTTTAATTTGTGCCACCTAGTTAAATAAATATTTTTCATCTTGCAAAAAAATAATTTACAATATGATCAGCCATGGTCCGCTCGAAATCTAATTCCATTTATCGAACAACCAAATAAATAAATAAATAATTTATTCTCTTAAATAATTATATTATTTACAAACTAGTAAATAAATTTTTATCTAATGATCAATAAAATAAATAAATATATATTACGCACAATCCATTGAATAAATATTTATTTAATTTATAAAATCATTTTAACGTGAATAAAATTATCAAATAGTCTTGAGAAAAATATTTTTTAGTTAAATTCATATAGAATTTATCCGAGACTACCCAATACACTTTGTGTGTGACCCTCTAGGAATCATTCTCATTGTAATTAGATGGGCTTTCCTAATGTCCATGATTACTGTATAGCAATGGGTCAGAGAACCCAAGATAAAGAACATAAAGCCACAACAGTAATATCCACATATGAACGGTTATTGTGTAATATAATCCTTTAGTTGCAATATCTCATCAATCAGGTTTCATGATAGTGTACTCGACCTTTTTTCATGATACATCATTCTTTGACTATGTGAAATAATCTCATCATTATACCATGTCTATGGAATTTCACGCGATTGCTCAATTTCATTCACTATTCAGAGATATCAAATTTCTTAAATGGAAGGGGAAAATCTTTCCTCGAATTATCCATTATTAACATGCCACTCATGAGGCACCCAACGTACCCTACTTCCCACCAACTCTCTGCGTGATAGTTTTCTTTAGTACGTCAATGTGCGCGATTTGTGACACGTATTAATGATAATTTAAAGTATAAGGATAATTACACAATCTCAAGGATAGAAATATATGATGAAACCAAAACATGCAGAATTATTACTGGTAGGTCTATTCTCATAATCAACTGTGATGGAGATTTCCGTGTGAAACAATCATGAGAGGATGCCTCATCTACTTACGAGTACTCACACCTGACGGTTTGCATGCTATGTGTCGCATTATATCATGACATCCATACATATAACTATATTTATGAAGATTGTTATAGTATTTAAAGGTTTCGATCACAGTGGGGAACATCCATGACCATATCAATGCAAAAAATACTCTATGACATTATTATGTCATAGTCATGTAGAAAAAAAAAGAAAAATATATAATAATATGTTAAATATTTAAATACATTAAATATACTTGTAATATATGTAAAACCTGTTGGGTATATGACACCAAAACATACACCTAATATGTCAGGGGTGTTCCACACTGATTCATTAAGGACCCTCTCCCTAGTGTGTGATGGGGATTCCACTTGGAAGTAGGTGATAGAGGACCCACACCCATGCCATTGGGGATCCACTCTAATCATCAGAGTGGACCCTCACCCAAGTCTTTTAGGGGGATTATACTCTTGTAGTTATTTTAGAGGACCCATTCTCTAATGCATCAGGGGGATTCCACTCTAGTTCATCAAGGACATTCACCATATTCAATAAGGGGATTCAATTCAGATGTCTCTAATATCATTACCTCATCACTACTATCGACGAACACCACAAAAAGATGTGATGTGTTTGGGACACCTTGCATTGTAACTCAAAATATGAAATTGAGTTAACCATAAAATTTTACAAGGAAAATCACATAGGATAGGTGATTTACATGACCAATATGGTCAACCAGTGAAAAGGGTGGTTTTCATCCGAATAAGACTGGACTGGTCTTTGCGGGGTCTGTGCCACGACCCCAAAATTCAAATTCTCAAATTTATCTCAAATGATATGTCTCAAAGAGATGTTATAGATTCCATAGATGGTGTGTTAGATAGATTCCCAATTTAGATGATATAAGCTTATTTTGTTCTAAAAGAGGGTCATTGGGACGGTTGACCAACTCACAATTGGTCCATCGACTTGGGTAATCGATCCGGTGCTCATTCCTGGTTGTCTCGAGATCTGACCAGAGCCCATACCAGGCTGTTGTTCCCCATCCATCTAGTTTGGACACGAACCGTTAGCTTGACCTGTCTCAGTTCGATTGGGTCAGACCAAGATCAGCCCTACCCACCTGACGATAGGGTCATGACTGCTACAGACAATGGCCTGGCCCGGTGGCAGGTCCCTGTTTCCGCATAAATGTGGAAGACCAGCCGCCACACGTTGTGGTGGAATTATTCGACTTGATTCTATTATGTGATGATTCCTGATTGGATGTCTAGGCCACATGGCTCTGGCATGTCATGGCACCGCCCCCGCTTCGAGGACCTTCGTGGAGTGGCAGAATAATTTTCCACCGACGGTTGTTCGGGGATCCCTTCCATGGACCAAAAGACCCAATCTATTTTCCTGATCACAAGTACCTTAGTAGATCAGGGACATTAACAAGGATGTATTCATAGTTCCATCCTTTGATCAATGGCCCACCCCTGATTTTCTTTACTAAAATTAGATGGTGGATAACTACGAAAAATGGATCAAGAACGGTTGAAATAAGGGATTTAAACATGGATCGATGGCAGTGATTGTGTGTCCATAAATTATTTGGAACCAAATGATGAATCCAATGCTCAAATAATGTATTTTAATTTTAAATGATGAATCATAAATATAAGTAGAAGAAATCCTACCACAATTCGATCACTGTTCGTTGACAACACATACGTTGCGTTGCGCCTTCGATCTATTGAGGTTTAATTGAAGAAAAATCCTTGATTCAATGAATAATGTTTGAGAGATAGATAGAGAGTATTAGTACATAGAGAAGGGATAAGGGTTAACCCCAATCCCAAATTCCAAAACCTCTGTTTATTGGATCCCCACTGGGTGCCGAATCTGAACCTCCCACACCCACCATTTTAAGTCGTGATTAGGTTAAAAATTCCATTTCAAACTCAACATTGGTATCATATTTTTACTTTTAGTCCACATTAATGGGTTATTTGATATTATGTTAGGGGTAATATAATTATTCCTAACTATTTTATTAATGATTTTTCCACTAGGAGAATTTTTTTGCAAAAGCCTCATGCTGACAAAAGATATGTCCCGCCTAGCATAAACACCACGTTCCGAACTCAATCATGGCTTCAGAATTCTTATCTAGAATACCAGTTAATATTTATTTTTTTTATATTGTGTGAATAGTATATAACACACCTAATATTCTTATGAAATTAATTTTCTACACACCGGTCCTCGAATTTCATGTCTTCTTAACACCTAACTCGATAAATATATATTAAAATATCTAAATGTATTACAATGAGAAATCCATATCTCAATATCCTTCGATCCTTTAATATTTTTATTCCCAATAAGGAAAATAAGGAAAAAAATTCTGGATACTGATCCCGCATCTAGAGCTCCCATTCCCAAGAACTCTCCATTATATTTCAATGGTTCCACGACACGCCAACAAAACAGATGACCCATTTGTGTAAGGTCTACTCTTGTCGATCCTTGATCTTCAACAAGTGCTCTAAAAAGGTGGATCCATATTCAATTTATAACTCACCATAGTTGATTAAGTGTGTAGTATCATGAATGTATATACTCACATTTGACATATGGGAGTTGTAATGCACTCGCTCCACCTGTGGGGGTATAGAAAGGCAGAAGACAAAATCTCCAAACCTTTGAATGATCTCAAATGGATTGATGAACCATGGGAATAACATGCCTCCCCAACCAAGCCTCTGTATTTCACGTTGTGTGCACACTCTCAATAAAATGTAGTCTCCTTGCTCCAACTCCATGTGCCTATGATAATATTATTCAAAGCATTTATATCTAGAATACGTCATCTTCATATGTTCATGGATGACCTACAATTTTTCCATTATCGCTTGCACTAACTCTAGGCCCAAGAGGGATGTCCCCACAACCTTTATCTAGTATAGAGGGGCATATATGGTCTCCTATAGAGTGATAGTTGTTGTTGTATATAAACTGTCCCAATGTAGGTGATCCTCATAGCTTTGGATGAAATCTAACTGGAAATCCCTCAACATATCCTCCAACACCTGGAGAATGTTCTTTGTCTGCCCATCGGTTTAGAGGTAAATTTCTATACTTATCTGTATCTAGGTCCCGAATGTGTCATACAAGACTCTCCACAATAATGACATAAACCACACATCATGATCAGAGACAATCAGTGAGGGTACCCTATTTAGGTGTATGATCACCAGTAGGTAAAAACACCCAAAAAAATCCACCAAGATCTACTCCTTGATAACAAGGATTTGATCCAACATGGTTAGTCAGTCCACTATCACCTAGATGGAATCATTCCCCGTCAATGTTCATAGATGACCTTTGATCATGTCCATGGATATACCATCCCATTTCATCTTCGAGACACAGAGAGGCTATAAACAACCTATCAGGACATTATGCTCAGCCTTCACCTCCTCAAAATTGAGGCATAATGAGATGATCTTAGCTAAGATTTATCTCAATCCATACCACCAAAAAGTACCTTAAATATTATATTGCATATTCCCCACAATGGGATGTACATCTAAGGGATATGTATGAAAATCCCACATCACCACATCCTGCATCATGTCTAGAACCACTGTTCGCCCGTAGAATAAGATATAACGATTCCCTCATTTTGAAAACCCATCAGTTGCATCGTCTGAGGATATCTAATCATGCAGAACTTCATAGTCAAAATCTCTGAGTTGAGACTCTCTCACATGCTGTTGGAGCGAAGGAGTCATCACCATATACTATAGGAAAACTGTACTCTCCTAATCAACTAGGGTTAGATTCAGGTAAGCTAACTGCTTTGAAGCTTACCAAACTGGGCATGCCTAGGACTTCCTACTAAGGGAATCTGATACAATAGTTTCCTTCCCAAGAGTATAGAATATCTCTATCTCATAGTCCTACAAGAACTCATTCCTGCATAATGACTTTAGTTTCATATATCTCTAGGTAATGATATACCTGAGGATCAGGTGGTACGAGTAAACCAAACAGCACTCTCCCATAAGATAGTGTCTCCAAATTCTAATGTAAAAGACCACCACTGGGAACTCTATGTCTTTAGTTGCATAGTTTGGATCATTGTAACTCAACGACCTCAGCATTTATGTAATGACAACCTGATGTTGCATTAAAACACAACCAAGACCAACTCAATAGGCACCAAAATACACTATGAACTCAACAACATCCTCAAGTATTCTCAGAATTAGAGTAATCATCCACATCTAACTAAAATACTTGAAGGACATATATCACCACTATAACTAGGTAAAAAACTATACCTTCCACATCTTAGAGGTCAAATGGGCTTAGACCAGGGAGAAGTGTGCAATTATTCTCCTATAATACCCAAGCATACCGAGAATGCATCACACCATTGATGTATTCTTAGGTGGTACCCAAGAACGAACTACACTGATCTTTGCAGAATCAATGTATAAACACTCTTCAGAGATAAAATTCCCTAAAAATTGAACATCATGTATCCATAATAGGAACATCAAGTGGTTTCTATAAAGGGATAACAAGGAACACATAATGTCCATAATGACATTGGAAGGCCAGCATCAGAATATCATCCTGATGAACTCGTAGTTGCATGTATCCAAATTTGAGATTGATCTTGGTGAACCATATCACACCTCTCAACTAGTAAAAGATGAAATAGATCCTCAGTAATGGGTATTTTTTCTTTAGAATGGTATTTTTTAGGTGATGATAATCCAAAAAAATCCATAAACTCCCATCTATCTTATTTAAGAATATAATTAGATCATCCAAAGGGGATTCATAGAGTCTGATGAAACCCTTCTCACGATGGACTTCCAACTATAAATTAAGCTCTTAATTCTTTTTGGGTGCCATCTGATATTCCATAGAAGATATTGACATAGTTTTTGTTTTCAAGTCAATTAAATACTCTAACTCTTGCATCAGAGGTAGTCCCCAAATATATTTGGGGCTGACATCCATGTAATACTCCACAACTAATGGCACCCAGGTGCCTGAAATGTCTACTGAACCAATGATCATGATTTATTACTAATGTGTAATAGGTTATATGCTCCTACTCCAAGAACCTATCTGCCCTGCTATGAGGTCTTGTTTTCCGAGAAAGGAGAACCTTGTCCCATTATTGTGCATGCATCTAACTAGCTTCCAGTGATAGTCAATCTAGGAGCGAACCATGGAAATCCAATGCATCCAAATTTGACATTGTAAAATTCCATCAAGATGACCAATAGCTCCCACATGTACCTTTCTCCTAGAAATGATTGATCGTACTACCGGCATATAAAATATAATGAAGAAGTTCTTCCCATATGAACCTTGAGACAAAGCCATTGTGATAGAGCCTATACTGGGAGCTCCAACACCTATTCTAGAAGAAATTATATAAACAGTGAATAGATAATTTATTTATTAATACTCATGAAATAGTAGAATAAACTTAGATCCAACCACGGATCCTCTCATGTGCTAGAGGATCACATAAACCCATAACTCGAAGATGTTCGTGGCCCCGACCGCCAGTTCCCTGATCCAAATTTTGGATAACCTATGGTGGTAGTGGGAGGATCTAATTGCATCATCCACTACCTACTGGTCCTCATACACCTCTACCAACATCGTATCACTGGGGAACACCCTGTCCCTGCCTGGTGGATCCATAATCGTGGTGATTCATTTACCATGGTGGTACACCTAATACCTACCTGGAATGCTAAGCCCGCTTGGTCAGATAATCTCATTCCATGTGAACTCGCCCATCACAAGTATAGTGTTGGCCCTCTCTAGGCTGACCCATTGATCTATGCTACCCCAGTGCTTCATGCACACGTGCGCGAGCCCAATAATGTGGATACCTCCTACATTAAGTCCCTTCAATCATAGGTCTATTTTTTCTGCATAAGTATCAGATTCGTAGTGACAACAACCAATACAAGGAAACCAGAATCCCTTACATAGAAATATATCTTTCATAAACACTTGATCCATCACCCCAATGTAGGTGGGGAGGCACATGGGTATGATTCAGGCACAAATCCCCCAATAAAGTCCCTACTCTAACATTTGGGCATCGAATTATCCATCACCGATCATGTCCCGGGAGTACCGAGAGAGGACTCAAGACTTATATGAGTACTCTAATAATGTCATTCATCCCTATCAAATCTCCATAAGAATTTGAAATCGAATAGAGTTTATGTATAAAGGGAATTAATCCTTAAGAAATTGTTGTTGTAACTCATCCCATGAGAGTCCCGACTCCTCGTGCATCAAGGCAACAAATCTCAACTAGTTCCTCAGTATCCCCGGGAAAATACTAGCTTCCAAAGCCACAATCTGATCATTCGGAGTCTGCACAATCCTGTAGAGGCAGACCACTGACTCCAAACAATCCTCTATTGCCTAAAGGTGTGTCTCACCATGAATCCCTAGTGTCCTCTTGCGTTGGAACTCATGGAGTGCACTTATCCAACTCTCAACCTCAACCTATTCTTCTAGAAATATCTATTTCTCCATATATAGAGGTGAAACTACTAGTACAACTAGAGGAAGGGGATCACATGTTGTCCCATGAAATGACGCCTCATCACTCATATGTTCTTCACCACAAACCAGATCAGATATCCTTGCTGTCTTCCATCTTGGAGGAATCCTAAGTGTTATCAAGGAGCATCATGGTTATATGAGAATATATATATATATAACAAAAAGTTAAAAAAGGGGGGAGGTGAATAAACATGGACAGAAAAATACTCCATCCAATATGATTCATGTACCAAAGTTCACTGCACAAAATATCACAACATGTTTAGTCGACAAGAGGGTAATCTAGGTCTTGGTGGATGGATATGTTGGCCAATAAAGTATAACTACACTCCTTGGCCTGAGAGCCTCTCTCGAGAAATGTTTACAATGTTTCCCTACACCCAACCAATTTTTTTAGGGAAATGTCCGAACAACATTCCATGGGTCGAACCACCTCTAATACCACTTTATCACAACCTGACCTATGCCGAGCTTGATCTGTAAGTACCCTAAGCCTACATCCACATGCCATGAGGGGGATATAATCACTAATGGACCAAAACGTCAGGGATTAGTTTTACTAAGTGCCTTTACACACACAAAAAACATAGCCAAATTGATGAAAACGTGAAGAGGGAAAGCCCAAAAAGATGCATCCTTTTGTAAATTATCCAAAACATGCATGAAACACTAAACATTATCAGTACAATAATGTAAATAGAAGAAAATATGGTGGAATATACACATCAAAACAGAAATGTGTCCAAACCTGAATGAAACCTAGGAAAGTAATGTAACTAACAAAGCCATACCTGGGAACCCAAACTCTATCCACTGCACACGGTCCAGGCACCAGAATCTTTGAGCTCCCTGAAGTCCCGATCAAACCTTTCTTCTGTTTGCATAATGCATGATACATGTTGGAAAATCCCATGCAGGGGTGGGTACAAACATACATAGTAGGACTCCCCAAAAATTTGGGGTAGTAGTAAGAGATACAAAAAAAAGGAAATAGTATTTAGAATAAGGTACAGTGAAAGATTTTATCTCAACCCAAAAAGAGAGTGAAGTAATATCATCCGAAAACAATGATCATAAATAGTGAGATGATGAACTTTTCCTCGATACATCACTACCTATAGTATGAGATTTGACTGGTCCAACAACGAGAAGATAAATATACAATGTTCATGGAATACCACAAACATCATCACCTCCCCTGGAAGGGAGTAACCAAAACCCAAGGAGTGGGTATGAAATAGGATATATATGTGTTTTTGTGTGTGTGTGTTCTTAGTCAAAGAAAAAAAAGTGAGTGAGTAATGGGATCTCCATATCATAGCTCAACCCAGGAAAATGAGTTGGCAACAATTCAAGAAGTAACCACCATCAATGACCAATATCCCTCATGGCTACCCTGAACTATAAGTCAAAGGGAATGAAACACCAAACCGCAATACTATATCCTTTGGGTGTGTCTTTTTAACCTGATTGGTTATAGGTTGGGTCCCAAGGACACATCTTAGTTGATAAAACACCCCTCTAACTCATGATTCCAAAGCAATGTAATAATACATTTCATCACAGATCCATGTAGCTAGATGGTAGAAACTTGATGTAGAGGACCCACGCTATAATAAATTAGGTGGATTCTACTCTAATTCATTGGGAACCCATGCCCATGTGTGTCAGGGGGATTCCACTTTGAAGTAGCTGATTGAGGACCCATACCCATGTCGATGGGGTATTTGACTCTGACCGTCATAAAGGACCCTCACCCGAGTACCTGAGGAGGATTTCACTATAGTATTCATCATATAGTACCGTATCATATAATTTTATAGGGGATTAAAATATATTTCATCAAGGAGCTACACCCTATCAAATAGGGGGATTTCACTTGAAAGTATCTAATATCATCGCATCATCACTACAGTTGTTGAACACCACTTAAATTTGAATAGTGTTATGGACACCTCACATCATAACTTAAAAGCTAAAATTGAGTTCACCAAAGCATTCTAGATGAACAAACATGAATGATAGACTATTTACTTTCCCAAAAAAGAAAACTGGTGAAAAGGAAACTTTTCACTGTAATGATCCTGAACGGGTCTTTTTTAGGCATGTGCCTCAAACCTAAACTTTAAATAAGGAAATTTATCTAAAATGATCCACCTCTAAGAGAGGGTCTCAATGCCATAGATTGTGTGTCAAACTGAACCCAGTTTAGAAGATATGGGAATTTAACATTCGAAAAGTGGATCATGGGGCTGGTGGACCAACTCACAATCGGTCTACCCTGCGGTCAACTATGTTGTCACATCTGGTTAACCAGAGATCTGAACCAAGTCTTGTCTAAACCATTAGGTTTGGACTTGGACCATTATCACGACCAGGCCCACCAGCCAAAAGGGGCCCAACCCGCTGCTGACACCGGGTTGACCTGGTGTCCAGTCACCTTCATCACGTTAATAAAGTTGACAAGCCGCCAAACATTGTTGTGGAAGTCGATGCCTGGGTCACGCCGCATGACCCCACTTTCCCAACCGGTCGGGCCACGAGGCTCTATCACATCACGACTCTACAACCACTCTGTGGTCTGCCGGGGAGTGGCACAGCCTTTTTCTGCCATCAGAATCCATCCATTGGCCTGATCATGAATTTGTTAGCAAATCAGGGATCCTTGCGACGAGGGATTCACAGCGCGAACATCTAATCAATGAATTGTTATCAAATTTTCTTTCCCAATAGTAGATGACTGATATTTCGCAATGAATGGATGGAGAATAGCTGAAATAGGGGATTTAAACATTTATTGATTGCCATGTTTATTCATTAGTCGATGATTTATGAAAAAAAAGAAACCAAATCTCAAGAAATGTGTTTTTAATTTAAAATCATAATAAAAAACAAAAGTAGAATAAATCCTACGTCGATTCAATCAATCATTGTTGATGACATGTCTGTTGTTCTCCCACGTCGATATTTTGAGGTTGCTTTAAATAAAAACTCATCGATTCGATGAAGAACGTGTGTGTGAGAGAGATAGAGATAGAGTCTTAGTAGGGATTGTTTCGGTGCGGATGTGCGTCGGGTTACGCTGTTCCGCCAGGACGCGTTCGCGCGTGCACCCGTCAACCCGAGGGGATGGGCGCGCGGCTTGTGGTCCCGCAGTCCCGCTTTCCAAGGGCGGGCGGCATCCGTCCCTTATTCAGGGGCGTCTGCTCCTTGATCGAAACCGGGATGATGGGATGTCGGCTTCTCCTTCCTTGGACGTCTCCTCGGAACTTGTCGCCTAATCCGGGTCTCCCTCATAGACTTAAGAATGTTCGTGAATCTCGTTCCCGGCGCCATATCTTCATGGACACCGGTTAATTACGCTGCTTCCGCCCGGACGTTCCAAGGAGTCTGGGCGGGGCAGCAACCTGCGGTGAGAAGGCCGGGTGGCTCTGGGTGCTGGGGGCGTGTCGTAACACTGCGGCTCTGCACATCTGTCTTCCGTCCCTAATAGGGCTTCTCGAAGGCATGATGGCCTGAGGCATCCCGTACTAGGTGCGGGGAACTGTGTCACCTGAGGTTTTCCTCAGCTTCCCGTGTTTAACACGGGGTATGCCGCGAGTTTAACGTCCAGCGGGGACGGCATCGGACCGATCAACACGAAAAGTGGATCAGATGACAGAACCCCTTGCGGGGAACCTCCGACGCTGGGGCCAGCACATGGGCGGCTTCCCAAGTAACGTGGAGTGAAGTGAAGTGGCATGACCCCACCGGGATGTGGCGGCCCGGGTAAGGATCAGGATGGATGATGAAGTGAAGAGCTTGGACCCCAGAGGGGCTTCCTACGTACCGCGCGTTAACACGGATCAAAGTCAACGTAGTTCGGGTATACAGTTTAACGTCATGCTGGACGTCGGCAAGCCGACTCACGAAGAGGTCGAGGCCGCCGGGCGGAGGATTGAACCGAACCACCTCGCACAGAGGGGGATGGAACGGCCGGGTGGATCACAGTTTCACGTCATGCTGGACGATAAAAGGGGAAATGGAAAAGGGGGGCTGTGGGGAGGCACCGCGGAGATACACACGGGCAGTCTCCCACAGGGGCGGATTCATAGGTGAATCGACGCAAGCGTGAACCCTGGAGGGGTCCACTAATGGACGAACCGACGTAAATACGACCGGGACGACCAGGTGGTGGGCTTGGACCTCAGGGAGGCTTCCTACGTACCCTGTATAGAAGACAGGGATCAAAGTCCACGTAGTTCATTCTGTCAGGGCTTACGCACTTGGGGCAGCCCGGATACTGCAAAACTCAGTTGGAAGGGACTTGGACCGAAAGCAAAAGACACCTCGATCCCAGTCAGACCCTCTACTGGCTTCGGCAGTGGGGAGGTGCAATGGAGATACACATGTGCAGCCTCCCACGAGAAACTAGGGGTTTGTAATACCCTGCCCCCGTAGGGAAAAGCCACTCCCATTAAATCGTCCCAAAAGGGGGACAATTCCGACATCCCTGCAGAGACGAGCGGGTGGGGGCCACGTCCAAACCGGGGGAGACCCTGCGTGCAGAGCACGGGATCAGGTTGCGGACGGTTTAGCGTCTTGCCAGACGAAGTACAGTTTAACGTCGTGTGTTGAGGACGAAGCGGACGGTTTAACGTCTTGCCGGACGAAGTACAGTTTAATGTCATGTGTTGAGGACGAAGCACTTGGCAGTTTAACGTCTTGCAGCGCGGACGATGTACAGTTTAACGTCGTGCAGGACGTAGGGGCAGTTTAACGTCATGCTGGACGAATGCACAGTTTAACGTCATGCTGGACGAATATGCAGTTTAACGTCATGCTGGACATACGTGCGTGTCACTTCGCGCAAGCCTGGAGGGCCGCGCGGGAAGACAACGCACGGTGCGGGCACCCAGGATGAGGATCATCGGGCGCCACGCAGGCGGGTACCCTTAGAAGGTCAACGGGGACGACCCTGGCAGATTGCGCGCAAAAAGGAAGCTTTGCGCGCAATACTGCGGGCCGGCGCGCAATCGGGGCGGCTGGCGCGCAATTGGGCCAGTGCCTTGCGCGCGGATACTTGAGAATGCTCACACCGGGCTTCGAATAGCGCGCGGGGGCAACGGCTCATTCTCTAATGAATGGCCACTTGAAAGAAGGGGGTGCGCGCAATCGGGCCGGATTGCGCGCACCCCGGGGGCAATTGCGCGCAAGCGGTTTCTTTTGCGCGCAAAGGCCTTAGGGTGAGTGTTTATTCAAATGAAAGGAGCCAGCGGGGATTGCGCGCGAAGGCGGACCCCGAGGCTTTCTTGCGCGAAAGAAAGGAGGTTACCTGAAGTTCGTCATTGCGCGCGGAAGGGGTTGAATTGCGCGCACGGGAGACGTTTCGACTTCCAGCAACCTTTGAAACGTTGGGGGTCGCCTTGTATTTATAGGCAACCCCGGGCGCGGAATCCAGGGTGCGAGCGCGAAAGTCTTCTCGCGGGCGCGGAATCGGGCGCGGCGCGTAAGGGAGTCGCGCGGACCCGCGGCGCGCAAAATTGCGCGCCGGGCCGGCGCATTGCGCGCATCCCGGGGGGTTTTCCGCGCGGGACATCACCTTTGCGCGCGGGCCTCTGAAATTCCGCGCAAGGCCTCCGGGCCCTCCGAAACGTTCTTCCGACTCCAAATATCACTTCGCTTTCCGCATCCGGAGCTTCGCTTGGGAACAACGGACTTTTCCGGCGTCTACAAAAGCCCCCCCTCGGAATCTGATCGGCGAGAGGTCGCAACGATCGGGTTCCGAGGGAGACGCCGGAATGCCGAAGTCCTGGGCGGCGCGGGACTTAGGCGCGCAAAAAGGGGCGCCGGTCGCGAAATTCGCCGCTGTGGTCGCGCAAAGCGCTTTCCGCGCAGCGCGGACCCGGCCTCGCCTATAAATAGGGGCGCTGGGTCCTGCGCAGTGATCTCAACATCGGAGGCTCGTCGGGTTGCCGAACCCGGGCCATCTACGAGTGGACCAGTGGTGGACATGCCGCCTGCTCCGGAACAGGCTTCCCAAACCGAGCCGGCCCCACCAACTGCTGATCAAGGGGCTGCGGACGTCGGCGGTGCTGCCACCGAAGAGAGGCTGGGGGCTGACGAGGGTGTCAGCGCCGCTGGGGAGAGAGAAGAAGGTTGCCCGGATGTTGGGGAACCTATCCCTCGTGAGGACCTCCCAGGGGCGGACCCTGCAGCAGACCTGCTGGCTGCCTTCCCTTCCTACCGGCCTGCCGACCCCGAGGAGATGGATGACTCGGACGCGGAGGCGGTCGAGGATAGCCGGGTAACGCGACGCAGGGGGTGGAAGTGCATCCAGCGCTTCCTCAAGCGAGACCCATCAGAATGGCTGGGGCGCATGGGATCACTTCAGACCTGGCTGCGCTTCCTGTGTGCCGGGGGAGCTGATGCTCAACGCCTCCATCTGACGGTCCGTGATTTCATGGCCGAGAAGATGCGCGAGAGCCGCCGGCGTGCCGACGTCGCACAAAGTCGGGACATGTCGGAGAGCACGCAGGCGCTCATCGCGGCAGAGCAGGAAGTCCGGCGCCTCGAAGGGCAGGCGGCAGAGAAGGAGGCCTTCGTCGCAGCATGTACCGAGCTTGTGGAGCAACTATCGGCACAACTAATCGACGCTCAGGTACAGCTGACGGAGGCGGGCCAACAGATGGTCACACTCCAAGTCGAGCGGGAGCGTGCACAGGCCAGGATTGACGAACTGCGTGCTGCGACCGCCGACGAGGAGAGGGCACGCAGAGAACGAGAAGCAGCCCTGGAGGCCGCCAGCCAAAGGGTAGCGGCATTAGAAAGACTCATTCAGCACGCTAATCCCTAAGGGCTGTTTTTTGCCATTCCCAGAACATTTGCTTCCGCTACTTAATATTTTGATCCACTTGTATGAATCGCCATATTTATCTGCGTCTTTTGGTTTAACATGCTCAACCACAATTCGTTGTCTTGCGGGAGTGTTAACCAAGCATCAGGCATCCATAATTGGGCCTGGGTTTCTGGAGAAAAGAGGGAGGTCATTCCTAGGAAAGGAGACCTCAGACCTAACCAATGTATCATCCCCCAACTTGTTCCAACACACGAGCGGGACAACGCTAGGGGCGTTGAGATTTTATCCGAACATAGGGAAATGAGAAAAGGTGAATCGCGTGTCCCGAATCCAGACATCCACAACGATCGGCCTTCCAGGAAATGCCCGAGACGGTAGGCGGACAGTGGATCGACCATAACAACTGCAATAGACGGACCGAAAAAGGCCATCATTCATATTGCAGGAGGCGGACCACATGTCATCATGAATACCGCTTTGGGGTTCCTTCAGACACAAGGGTGGAAAATCCAGATCAACAGGGCATGCGAAGCGTGGGGCGAAGTGACGATTTGTTCGGGCAGAATCCAACGCTCTCAAAATTGCGCCACCGTGGGGAAAACGTACTAGGCGGATGCACTAATCTGGCCATGAGTCACCTCAATTCTCAGACAGCACCTCTCTGACGAGGAAACTGTCGCTTCCCATCATTGCGATGGGGCATCCCGAGCTGAATCGGGGAGAATATCACAACTGCACCACTCTACCCGAAGTCAGGCCAGACGGCCGGCGACGAGGAGGGGCGGGACTTATCGATCCCTGAGGCTGGACCCGAGTCGAAATGCCCGGGCGTTCCTACGTACTCCATCAGGCTGGAGATCAAGCCATACGTAGTTCTGAGAGTGCAGTTTAACGTCATGCAGGACGTAGGACCCCATTTGGGGTAGATCTTAGTTTAAGGTCTTAGAGCTCGGACCATAAGGGCTGGATCTTAGTTTAAGGTCTTAGAGCTCGGACCATAAAGGTGGAGGATCTTAGTTTAAGGTCTTAGAGCTCGGACCATAGGGCTAGAGGATCTTAGTTTAAGGTCTTAGAGCTCGTACCATAAGGGCTAGATCTTAGTTTAAGGTCTTAGAGCTCGGACCAGAAGGGGAGATCTTAGTTTAAGGTCTTAGAGCTCAGACCATAAAGGGGGGATCTTAGTTTAAGGTCTTAGAGCTCGGACCAGAAGGAGAGATCTTAGTTTAAGGTCTTAGAGCTCGGACCATAAAGGGGGGATCTTAGTTTAAGGTCTTAGAGCTCGGACCATAAAGGGGGGATCTTAGTTTAAGGTCTTAGAGCTCGGACCATAAGGGGGGATCTTAGTTTAAGGTCTTAGAGCTCGGACCATAAGGGGGGATCTTAGTTTAAGGTCTTAGAGCTCGGACCAGAAGGGCTCAAAGTACGCCGCATCCGGTCATATCCCCTGGATATGCGAAGATGCACTGAGGGATAGTGTCAGGAGTGTCGAGTTTTCGCCTGGTCAGAATGGGAGGTGGGAAATGTGAATCATGCGGCCATTCACTCGAGGACCGGGAGCACCGGCATGACGATATGAGAGTACTGCCGACCGTGGCGGAAAAGCAGCATCAATATCGCACTAACCGTTGATGGAATGAGGCAGCAAACGAGCATCGACCGCTCAATCGCAGGATTCATATCGATTTGCTGCCCGAGGCCATTGGGGGTACCGGCCCGAGTCGGTGGGAGAGCACTGAGGCATTGTGTCCGAACCGTTCGCGGGGGCTCCACCCAGGGCGTAGACGATGGGTCCGAATGAAAGGGAGCACGAAGCCTGAAAAGTGGAGGAAACCTGACCAAGCGGATCCTGACCCTCCTGGCAATAAACCAGAGTACTCTTGACACCGGTGGACCACTGCAAGGGGTCGGGTTACACGCCTTGAGGGTGACCTGAAGGCGGCGGATTCCCCAGAGAAGGGGGAATCTCTAAGAGGTGGGGGGCTGGACCCGAAGTTTCAAACATCCGGGCGTTCCTACGTATCCCATAAGGATGGGAATCAAGCCGCACGTAGTTCTTGAAGCGCGGTGCAACACAATCGGGCACCAGCGCGGGGAAGAGTGCGGGTCTGACCCTCGCACACAAAAGGAGCGGCATTTGATATTTCTTGTTTGTCCTTAAAGATGAATGGTTTTTCTTTGTGCGGCGACATGCCCGTGATTGAGAAATCTCTGGCGTCGCCACAATAATCAAGCCATGGAAGGCATTGATGAATGGTGTGGTCATTAACCAGCGCCCAACATGAGTGTCCCCTGAGGAGGACATCACGATGCAGTGCCGTTTTTCGTCGGGCGGCCAAGACGATCACAGTTTACGGTCGTGTGGTAGGACCAGACAACACAGTTTAAGGTCGTGTGGTTCGGACCATGGAGGAATCCGCTTATTGCGGTACAGCGGACACGGCGGAGGTGGGAGCATACCCAGCCCTGCGGTCACGCACGATTCCAGGAAAAGAGTCTTGGGATAGGGGTCTGCGTATGTCCATCACCCGAGGGGCAGAGATGCTAGCCTCCAGATATACTGGGCCCAGAACGCAATTGTTCGGGCGACTCCTTCCTCCTTATGGGGACGAGGGTCCAGCTACGCATGGCCCTTAGGGAGGATATCTGCATATATCCTTGGTGCTCAGATCATGGGAGCCTCGAACGACATCATTACCCTGGTTGGTCTGCCTAACGTGTAGAGGCGTACCGGAGGTCGGTATGAAGAGAGTGTCAAGATCCCACTACAACGCACAAAGGCGGAGTGTGATGAGGACTGCGCAACCAATGTTCAGAGCCCGAGAGAGCTGACATGGCGATCAAGGACGTTGCTGACGCATTCGCAACACAACATCCGATCGCGTCAGCCTAAGACGGGGCAAGCAAACGAGCATCAACCGCTCAATCGCAGGATTCATATCGATTTGCGGCCCAAGACCCACCGGTAAATCGACCCGGAGCGGCGGGAGAGCACTGAGGCATCGTACCCAAACCGCTAACGAGGATCCCTTTGAGTGAAGGCTCGAACAAGAGGAAGCGCGGGGCCTGACAAGCAACACAGGACTTGTCGGGATTGAATCTGACACTACGAGTCATAGACCAAAGCACCCAAAACATGTTAACAGATCTCCGGAAAGGGTCGGAGGACTCACCCTGAGAGCAACCGAAGGGGGGCAGGACCCCGTGATCAACCAAGAGACGGGGCTGGACCTGAGACACAAGCGTCCAGGCGGTCCTACGTATCCCATAAGGATGGGAATCAAGCCATACGTAGTTCTTGAAGTGCAGTTTAACGTCATGCAGGACGATGAGGGGTGTGAGGTAGTCCCACACACGGGGGAGGCGTACGGCGCGGCCAGTAGACCGACGTGATTGAGGACATAATCCCCTGCTCACGCGATACGCCTCGCACAAAAAGGAGGGGAACTGGGGCCAGAGGCCCAACACGGGATAGAGATTCCCGGGAAATGGGGCTGGGCCTGAAACATGAATGTCCAGGCGGTCCTACGTATCCCACAAGGATGGGAATCAAGCCATACGTAGTTCTTGAAGTGCAGTTTAACGTCATGCAGGACGATGAGGAAAAAAGAAGGGGGGAGCAGAAGGCATCCCCAAACGTGGAGGGGGGCGTACAGCGTGACGAACAAACCGACGTGAATGAGGGCATAGCCCCGCACTCACACCATACGCCGCACACCCCGGGGCAACTGGGCCAAGGGCCCGAGATGGGATGGAAATTCCCGAAGGATGGGGCTGGGCCTGAAACACGAGGGTTCAGGCGGTCCTACGTATCCCATAAGGATGGGAATCAAGCCGCACGTAGTTCTCGAGTGGCAGTTTTACGTCATGCAGGACGAATGCTGAACAGTTTAACGTCTTGTAGCTCGGACGTAGTGCAGTTTAGCGTCATGCAGGACGAAGCACTTGGCAGTTTAACGTCTTGCAGCGCGGACGAATGCTGAACAGTTTAACGTCTTGTAGCCTGGACGAATGCAGTTTAACGTCGTGCAGGACGTGGTGACACTCAGGCAAAGTATTGCTTGAGGAACCTAGCGTTGGTGGGAGGAGTGACACGCTCACCATCCATAGTTGCTAGGGAGTACGCGCCATTGGGATAGACCTTGTGGACAACAAAAGGTCCCTCCCACTTGGGCTCCAACTTGGGCGGCTTCCTGCCGGGGATCATCGGTGCTCTTAGGGCTAGCACTAGATCACCCTGCAGGAAGGAGCGGAGGCGAACCTTCTTATTGAAAGCTCGAGCCATCCTGCTTTGATGCCTCTCCAAGTTGTGCAAAGCGCGAAGTCTATTCTCATCCAGTGCTTCCAACTCGACTAGACGGGCTTCAGCAACTCTGTCCGGCGCTTGCTGGTCGTAGACCGCAGTGCGCAAGGACGGTAACTGGATCTCGATGGGCAGGACGGCCTCAGCTCCATACACCAGGGAATAAGGGGTCATCTAGGTGGAATTGCGAGTCGTCGTCCGATAAGCCCAGAGGGCGTTGGGGAGCTTGTCCGGCCAACTCTTCTTGTTCTGACCAACCATCTTTTGCAGAATGTTAGAGAGGGTTTTGTTAAACGCCTTGATCTGTCCATTCGCCTGCGCATGATAGCGAGATGTATGGTTCGAGCGGATGTTATACTTGGCGTACAACTTCTTCAACTCGGCTGCTCGGAAATTGGTTCCGTTATCCGTGAGGATAGCGTGAGGCACTCCAAATCGATAGATGATGTTGGAGGTCACGAAGTCAGCGATCGAACAGGATTTGACCTCTCTGAGCGGAATCGCTTCTGCCCATTTGGAGAAGAAGTCCGTGGCGGTCAGAATGAACCGGCACTGGCGAGCTGTCGTCGGCGGGTAAGGTCCCACGACGTCCAGTCCCCAGACTGCAAAGGGCCAGGAATACCTTGTGGTATGGAGAGGCTCCGGCGGCCGATGCACAAAGTTCGCATGAACCTGGCACGCATGGCACCTCCTGGCGTACTCGATGCAGTCATGGATCATAGAGGGCCAGAAGTATCCCAACCTCCGAATCTGGTGGGACAGCTTCGGCCCAGTTTGGTGGGCGCCGCATGAACCAGCATGAACCTCTTGCATGACTCGTGGGATCTCAACTCCCTGAAGGCAACGGAGGAGAACAGCATCAAATCCGCGTTTGTAGAGGATCTGCTCCAGGCCGGGACTGCTCTGGAGGACGAACTGCGATGCGCGGCGTCGAACTCGCTCGCGCTCGGCCCGATCTGACGGAAGAATGCCATGTTGGAGGTACTCAACCAAAGGCGTCCTCCAATCAGGGGCTGATCCGACTGCTATATCTGGGGTACTCGGGGCTCCGGGCATAGGGGCAACCGTGGTGAGATTACTTACCAACGGGCCGCGATCTTCTTCCGGGATAACGGGAGCGATGAGCCTGCGGCGCGTCACGCGGACGATCAGGTTGTCCTGTTCAGGTTCCGCAAGCGACGCAGCCAGGCTGGCCAAAGCATATGCTCGACCGTTCTGCGACCGGGGAATATGGACAATTTCTGGCCGAGAAGGGAACCGGGCCATCAGAAGGAGGGTGCACTCCAACAATGGCACAAGTTCCGGCTTCCTGACAACATAGTCGCCATTGATCTGCTTAACGACCAGTTCGGAGTCCCCTTTCACGCACAGACGGGGCACGTCGATCTCGAGAGCTAACTCGAGGCCGGTTATGAGGGCATGGTATTCCGCCTCATTGTTGGTACAGCCCTCTGACAACAGGAAAGAGTATGGCAGCACGGCTCGCTCCGGGGTAATGAAGACGATGCCCAAGCCCACTCTATTGAGCTTAGGATTATCGAGTCTTCTACCGGTGGGGCTCCGGGAGGCACCGTCAAAGTGCATCTGCCAGCATGGATCGGCTCGATCAACCGAGAGAATGGTCTCATCAGGAAAGCCTAGATCCAGCGGCTGATCCGCGGAGGTCGGGTGAGTGGCCAGAAAGTCTGCCAACGCTTGCCCTTTGATGGCCTTCTGAGACACATACCTGATGTCGAACTGCTGGAGAATCACAGCCCACCGCGCTAGATGGCCAGTCAACATAGGTCGGCTCAGGATATATTTCAACGGGTCTACCCGAGAAACCAACTGTACCTCATGGTGCTGCAAGTAGTGCCGTAATTTCTGTACGGCAAATACGAGCGCCAGGCAGCTCTTCTCGATGGGGGAATACCTAACCTCCGCATCGAGGAGCATGCGACTGAGGTAATAGAGGCTATTCTCTGTTCCCTCGTTGTTCTTCTGGGCGAGAAGGGCACCCAGGGACCGTTCCAGGGCGGTCACATAAAGGACCAGCGGCTTTCCGGATACGGGCGGCATCAGGACCGGAGGTTGAAGCAGGTACTGCTTGATTTCCTCGAAAGCGGTCTGACACTCTTTATCCCATACATAGGTGACACCCTTCTTCATAAGCCGAGAAAAGGGCTTACACTTGCCGGCCAGATTCGCGATGAATCGGCGTATATAGGCTAAGTGGCCTTGGAACCCTTGCAGTTCCCGGACGGTACCCGGGGGAGGCATCTGGCTAATCGCCCTGATTTTCTCTGGGTCGATCTCAATACCCCGGTATCTTACCACAAATCCAAGGAACTTTCCGGAGGTGACCCCAAAGGCACACTTCAACGGGTTCATCTTCAGGCAGCGAGACCGGAGGAAGCTGAACACTTTCTCAAGATCTTTGAGATGGTCCTGACGCTGGCGCGATTTGACAACCAAGTCGTCGACGTAGCATTCCACCAGTGTGCCGAGGATTGGCTTGAATATGCGGTGCATCGCCCGTTGATAGGTGGCACCTGCATTCTTCAGGCCGAAGGGCATGACCCGGTAGCAAAAGGTACCTTGGGGGGCCCTGAAGGCAGTGAACTCCTCATCCTCAGGGGCCATCCGAATTTGGTTGTATCCGGAGTATCCATCCATGAAGGAGAGGGCTTGGAACCCTGCTGTGGCATCAATCAACAGCTCTGTCACTGGAAGGGGAAAATCATCCTTCGGACAGTGGCGGTTGAGATCGCGGAAGTCGATGCAGACTCTAATCTGCCCGTTCTTCTTCCTGACCGGCACAATGTTGGCCAGCCATTTGGGGTACTGAACTTCCCTCACGAAGTTGGCTTTGATAAGCTTGTCAACTTCGGCCTCAACCATGGCACCATGGGATGGGTGCATTTTCCTGGGAGGCTGCTTGAACCCGCGATGGTTCGCCGGGAGACCAAGGCGGTGGACGGCTACCTGAGGATCTAGCCCCGGCATCTCGTCATAGCCCCAAGAGAACACATCACGGTGCTGCCTGAGAAAGTCCACGTACTGCTGCCGCTCCTCAGAGGGCATGGCGGCACTAACCAACGTGGGTCTTGGATCGGCCTCGGTTCCAAGGTTCACCTGTATTAACTCATCGACCGTGGCGGGGACGCCCTCCTCAAAGGCTGGGGGTGCATCTTCCACGTCCTCTCCACTCGGGGAGGGATCATCCACGGGAGAGACTGCGTTGGAAACTGCATTGGGGCTACCAGATCCTGCTGGGCCACTGGTGCTGGCGCGGGCGGTCGCGGTCGTCTCATCAGGAGACTCGCGGACCGTCAAGACCATGGCGACGTCCAACCGGTGAATCGGGAGGACGTAAGCGTCATCCAGACTTGCCCAGGGATCGCTTGCAACAGCGACAGGCTCAACCTCACCTTCCAGGATCTGCTTATCCTTGCTCTTGTAATAGTCCGCGTCCAGATAACGGGCTTCACATGAGGCAAAAGGAGAGGCATCTCCTTGAAGCACGCCTACTCGACCATTAAGGGAGTATTTGAGGCATTGGTGGTATGACGAGGGAACCGCCGCGTGAAGGTGAAGCCATGGCCTGCCCATCAATGCGTTATACGCAGTGTCCTGAGAGACTACCATGAATTCGGTGTTGGCAACCAAGTCACCGAACTGGGTCTTCAAACGTATCTTGCCGACCGGGGTTTGCTCGGTGCGGTCGTACCCCTGGATCCTGAGGTCGGAGGGAATCAAGTCATCCTCAGACAACCCCAATCTCCGGAGCGTCCGAGTTGGAATCAGATTAATCCCGGACCCCGTGTCGACAAGACAACGCCGGACTTCAAGGCCATTGAACTGGCCAGTGACATACAGCGGACGAATGTGTCCCTGTATAGGAGGGTCTTCATCCTTACCAGAGAACGAGATAACTGCCTGACATTCGGCGTCCTCGATCGTTTCGGCGTGAAAGGCCTCTGCAGCCGCAACCTCTGTCTCAAACTGGAGGGGGCTTTTCAGGGCTTCAACGAGTGCCTCGCGCATCTCAGATGACATGCGCAGAGCCTCAAGGATGGAGAGCCTTGCTGGGATGTCGGCCAAGTGCTTCAGGACATCATACTTTTTGGCCAAGCGCGAGCTCCTAGTTGCAGGAGGTTGCTCTGCGGTTGGTGGCATGACGGGCCTTACCGGTTGGATCGGCGGCCGACTGGTACTTGGCGCATCTCGCTGTTCACTGGTCGCAGTCCGGGAAATGGTCACCGTACTGGAGTCAGGAGGCCGGGATGGACTTGTGGCAGGGCGGAGCTGGTCGTGACGCGGCTGAGGCGGTTCTGCCCGGTCCCATACCACAAACAGTGGCGGAGGCGAATCCGTCATCCCCGGATGGGGAGCCTGCGCACGTTGAGCTCGATCTTGAGCCTGCTGCCTAGTCTCAGTGGCGTGCACGGCCTGGCTGGAGGTACCAACGGCTGTGCCCCGGCGACTCCTGCTGCTGCGGTTCTTCCGACGGTGGCGACGACCGGGGACACTAGGGAGGTCCACCTGGTGTTCTTCAACGTCGGGAACCGAAAAGGGATTTACCAGCTCGACGGTGTTAACCGAAGCGTACCCAATACCGTCATCGGACGAATCATCCATCACCGGGCGGATCCGAGGAGGGACCCCCATCTCCGGGGGCATGAAATCGCCGAGAGTACGGGACAGTGGCGGAACTGGCGGGGCGCGCTCTTCCTTCTTGCGCTGCCGCCGTTTGCTCCTCTTGGAGGAGGCAGGCTGGGACGACGATGCCGAAGCAGCACCCGCAGGTTCTGGGGGCTCAGGCTGATTCAAGCGCGCACGGATGATTCCATGGGCGCGAATGGTCGTCTTGCGGGCCATCCAGTTATTGTACTTCTGGGACCCGCGGTCGGAGACCAGCTGCCATTCGTCCTCGTTGCCACTATCGTCATCTGATCCCACGAACACGCCCGCCACTTGTGCTGGAGCTGGGCCCAACCTGATTACATTGTTGTTAATCTGGTCTTGGAGCCAGTCCTTGAACACATAGCACCGCTGGATGGTGTGCCCCAGGGCTCGATGGTAGGGGCAGTAGCGGGGGTTATCCGTGAGATGTGCCTCCTCTGGCTTCCAACACTCAGGCAGTCGCACAATCCTCTGCTCCAAGGCGCTCCGGAAATAACCGGGGACCTGATCCTCATGGAATGAGTACGTCAGGTGTCGCGGGCCCCTGGGAGCGTGGTCTTGACGAGGGGCCGGAGGGGCCTGCCGAGGAGGTGGACCCTGATTATCTCGCCTGGGTTGCGGCGGTACATTACGCGGAGGGGCTGGCCGGTTCTGAGGCTGCCGTTGCTGGGCCGGGAACTGAGCCCGTGGAGGCGGATTCCTGTGAGGCTGTGGAGCTGGCCTCACCGGCAGCAGCTCCAACGGCCTGGGAGCCTCTATCTGGGCCACAGCAGCGGGCTCAGCCCTGCTGGCTCTCCTTGCAGGAATCATAGGAGGCAGCGGGTGTGCCTGGCTGGCCTGTTGCAGGGCTTCCTCAAGACGTTGAGCTTTGTCTGAGAAGTCCCTGAACCCTCCGGGGTAATTTTGAGTGATCAGGGAAGGGACCAGCTCGGTCTTGACGTTCCCGACGCACATTGTCAGCAACTGCTCCTGAGTCAATGGCATGTCAAGGGAATACGTGAGACCCTTCCATCGGGCGACGAAGTCCGCGACTCGCTCATCAGGCCTCTGCTTGCACTTGAAGAGGTCTGCGATACTCGTCTTCCGGGTCGTGGAACTGAACTGGTAGAGGAACTGTCTACGGAGGTCCTCCCAGCTGGTTACCGACCCGACGGGAAGCTGGCTGTACCAGACAAATGCTGGCCCTTCCAGTGTCTGAACAAAGCAGCGAAGCTTAGCGGCCTCTTGCTGCGCCGGAGTCCCCAACATAGGCCCGCACCTCGAGTTGAAGTGGGCCAAATGCTGTGGCGGATCTCCAGTCCCATTGAAGGGGGCGAAAGTGGGATTCCCGAATCCCGGAGGCGCCGGCATGTCATCCACCCATGCTGGGTATGGCTTGCCGTCCGGTGGGATCGCCACCTGCCGAGTCTCCAAGGCTTCCAAGCGGGCAATGAGTGCCGCCATCGGATCGTCCGGACATGGGTTCCAGTCCTGGCGAGGATCTCTAACCACGAGCGCATTGCATGGCCCTTCAATCGGGTCGTCGACCGGGTCGTCGAACTCGGCAGCTCGTGGGATGGCTGGCGGAGCGGCCCTTGGGGCAGCGGGAGGAATCCGAGCGGGGTCCCTCAAGTAGTCCCGCCGCTCGGGAGGGTGTGGCGAAACATACCGCGCCCTCTTGCCATAGGCAATGGCCTCTCTCCTGTCGGCGAACACGGCATGATCACGGTTGCCCGGGAGAGTCTCGTCGAGGTGCGGTTGTTCCGGTCCCTGCTGTCCTGGCCTGGGATCACCGTAGTCAGGCCGCCGTTCTGCAGCGCGCTCGGCGAGGAGCTGGTCAACCAGCTTCTTCTGTTCGGCGAGCTGCTGACGTAGCGTAGCCTTCTCGGGATCCTCCTCTGCCCTCTGCATGGAGGCAGATGGGTCGGCGGGCTTTATAGCCTCGCTGTGCTCTTTTCCTTTGCTGACGTTTCGGCTTAACGTCAGTGCTTCAGTGGGCGCGGGGAGCCCCAGGAGGTTCCTCTGATGACGAGTAACTCTCACTGATGGATCTGACGACGGCTTGTCTTCGGGGGGGAAGCCCCCGTCGAGAAGTTCCAAGTCGTTCCCCTCTCCCGACAGGTCATCCATGTTGACCGTTCCTGTCCCTGGGGATATACCCTCAGGGCCACCCAGCGAATCGGGCTGTCGGCGGATCACACTGAAGCGTAGGGCAGCGTACTGCCCCCATCCACGGATATACACGTGGGGAGTGGCTTCCTCGATAACTTTGCGGAGTACTTGAAAACACTCAACGCATCGTTGTTGGAGGGCCTCATGGTGCCCAAATGACCCGGGGTGCCGAACCGCGGGGAGCATGGCCAGGTCAATTTGACGGCACTGCTCACCAATATCCCCCAGGTGCGCTTGACTCCCGGGGTATGGCATTTGTAAGCGGTGAAGACAGGAGCGAGTCTCCCGGAGAGTTCGGCGGAAGCATTCGAACTCATCCGGGGTGAGCGATTCGGGTGCATCAAAGCCCGGTCCTGCGACTGGCCAAAACTTCTCAGGGAAGTGGCCCTCTGCAAGGACGGTCCAGAAGCTCCACGACTCAAACTCGGGACCCATATCTCCTTGGTCCTCTTCAATGGCTGGGAACGGACGGGGAACTGGTAGTGGTGCCGAGGCGGGCCGCCGGGCCGACGGGCTGGCCGGCGGTGAATACGGCGAGCAGGCCGATTGGCCTCCATATCCCGGACCTTCCCCTGAGGGTGGCGGTGGCCTGGCTACCACATCACGATAGGACGGGCCGGCGAGCGAATATCCTGCCGTAGCATCGGTGCTCGCCGAGGGCGCACCAGATCGTGGTTCGACCGTCGGTCCCCAGAAAAAGTCTCCGGTTTCTCTGATCGAGACGGAAGGCACTTCCGGAGGGGCCGGTACCAACCGCAAGTTTGATCCTTGGGGGTCTACCAGGCCCTCGTTACTCCGGATATACCTTCGGAGAGAAGCGGGGATCACATCGATCTCGCTCTCGGGGAGCACGAGGCTGACGTGCCGCATTCCTACCCCTGCCCTTGACTGGCGGGATTGGGGAGAGGGCTCAGTCGCCGAATCGTACTCCGCCTCTGAGTCAGAGAAGCAAACCGGTCGGATCTCTGTCCGGAATTCCGTAACATTCTTCCCTCGGCGTCGACGCCTTGCCTTCCTTCCCCTGGGTGGTTCTTCGGGGCAGGGCTGATCTCTGTCCTGGCGTCCTCCGGCCGCACTGGTGCTGGGGCCAAGAGGACTGGGAACCAAGGTGCGAGGGGCACCGGGACAGATATCAAAGGGGACGCGGGGAGAGATGATTCCGGGCAGGCCTCCGGGCCGGGATTGGGAGGTGGGATGACCCATGCCTCCAGAATCGGCCACGCAGAGTAGACCCTGCCGGTGAATAGCGCTACCGCGAGGTGGTCCGCGGTGGCTACTGCCAGTGCCAGCAACCGGGAGAGTCAACCCAACCTGCCTTTGGGGCGGTCGGGGCCTCGATCCAGGTCGGGCATAGGAGTTCCCCCGCTCAGGATGCGCAGAGGCCTGGCGACTGGAGCCAGCAGTGGCTTGGGCCAATGCGGCCGCTGTTGCCAGAGCCCCAAGGTGGGCATCCTCTTCCGCTCGTGCCCGACGTTGGCGTCGAGACAGACGAGCCGGGATGAGCGGCGCGGGCAGGTGGAGAGCCTGTTCCTCGACTTGAGGGGCCTGGCGGCGATGTCGCCGTGGCCTGGCGGGAGCCCTTATCGTGGATCCCTGGAGCGGACCTCGGATAGGGTGATCCTGGGCATCTCCCACCTCATCCGCATAAGGAAGGGAACTGTCAGAGCGCTCCGGGGATAAACTCCCGAAGCGATTGGACGTTGAGGTAGGCAGCGGTGCCTCCCTGCGCGGCCCTCGGGGGCGGCGGTGGTGGCGAGGCGCAGCCTCCTCAAGGTCCAGGCGAGCCATTTCCCTAGTGGGGATGACTCCCTCTTCCTCGTATCTCCGCACCAGGGTGTTGATCACCCTTCTCTGGATGACCTCCGAGGGGGAGAGAGGGCGTGGTCGTCCCGCAATTGCGGCTGCTGGGACGACTGTGGAACGGGCAGGACCGCGCGGAGTAGCCGCGTCGGTGTTTCCCCTGTCCCTGCGCCAGTGGGCGGGTGGCGATCGGGGACTAGATCGGGCGACCTGATTTCTGCAAGCAGGGAGAATGACCCATTAACACTGACAGGAAAAAGGAATCGACAACCAACCATTAGCTCCACGACGCCTTCCGTGGGGGGAACCCAGGCCCTCGACGTTGCGAGACGGAGTGCCCGATGTCCCTTCCCCAGCCCCTGGCGGGTAAGACTGAATGCTTGGCCGGGCAACACGCCGGTCTTCCAACACCTCTGAAAGCCATCGGTCTTCGTATCGAGGAGAAGAGATTCACGTCGGGTTCACCATTTTTCTATTTCGGTGCGGATGTGCGTCGGGTTACGCTGTTCCGCCAGGACGCGTTCGCGCGTGCACCCGTCAACCCGAGGGGATGGGCGCGCGGCTTGTGGTCCCGCAGTCCCGCTTTCCAAGGGTGGGCGGCATCCGTCCCTTATTCAGGGGCGTCTGCTCCTTGATCGAAACCGGGATGATGGGATGTCGGCTTCTCCTTCCTTGGACGTCTCCTCGGAACTTGTCGCCTAATCCGGGTCTCCCTCATAGACTTAAGAATGTTCGTGAATCTCGTTCCCGGCGCCATATCTTCATGGACACCGGTTAATTACGCTGCTTCCGCCCGGACGTTCCAAGGAGTCTGGGCGGGGCAGCAACCTGCGGTGAGAAGGCCGGGTGGCTCTGGGTGCTGGGGGCGTGTCGTAACACTGCGGCTCTGCACATCTGTCTTCCGTCCCTAATAGGGCTTCTCGAAGGCATGATGGCCTGAGGCATCCCGTACTAGGTGCGGGGAACTGTGTCACCTGAGGTTTTCCTCAGCTTCCCGTGTTTAACACGGGGTATGCCGCGAGTTTAACGTCCAGCGGGGACGGCATCGGACCGATCAACACGAAAAGTGGATCAGATGACAGAACCCCTTGCGGGGAACCTCCGACGCTGGGGCCAGCACATGGGCGGCTTCCCAAGTAACGTGGAGTGAAGTGAAGTGGCATGACCCCACCGGGATGTGGCGGCCCGGGTAAGGATCAGGATGGATGATGAAGTGAAGAGCTTGGACCCCAGAGGGGCTTCCTACGTACCGCGCGTTAACACGGATCAAAGTCAACGTAGTTCGGGTATACAGTTTAACGTCATGCTGGACGTCGGCAAGCCGACTCACGAAGAGGTCGAGGCCGCCGGGCGGAGGATTGAACCGAACCACCTCGCACAGAGGGGGATGGAACGGCCGGGTGGATCACAGTTTCACGTCATGCTGGACGATAAAAGGGGAAATGGAAAAGGGGGGCTGTGGGGAGGCACCGCGGAGATACACACGGGCAGTCTCCCACAGGGGCGGATTCATAGGTGAATCGACGCAAGCGTGAACCCTGGAGGGGTCCACTGATGGACGAACCGACGTAAATACGACCGGGACGACCAGGTGGTGGGCTTGGACCTCAGGGAGGCTTCCTACGTACCCTGTATAGAAGACAGGGATCAAAGTCCACGTAGTTCATTCTGTCAGGGCTTACGCACTTGGGGCAGCCCGGATACTGCAAAACTCAGTTGGAAGGGACTTGGACCGAAAGCAAAAGACACCTCGATCCCAGTCAGACCCTCTACTGGCTTCGGCAGTGGGGAGGTGCAATGGAGATACACATGTGCAGCCTCCCACGAGAAACTAGGGGTTTGTAATACCCTGCCCCCGTAGGGAAAAGCCACTCCCATTAAATCGTCCCAAAAGGGGGACAATCCCGACATCCCTGCAGAGACGAGCGGGTGGGGGCCACGTCCAAACCGGGGGAGACCCTGCGTTCAGAGCACGGGATCAGGTTGCGGACGGTTTAGCGTCTTGCCAGACGAAGTACAGTTTAACGTCGTGTGTTGAGGACAAAGCGGACGGTTTAACGTCTTGCCGGACGAAGTACAGTTTAACGTCATGTGTTGAGGACGAAGCACTTGGCAGTTTAACGTCTTGCAGCGCGGACGATGTACAGTTTAACGTCGTGCAGGACGTAGGGGCAGTTTAACGTCATGCTGGACGAATGCACAGTTTAACGTCATGCTGGACGAATATGCAGTTTAACGTCATGCTGGACATACGTGCGTGTCACTTCGCGCAAGCCTGGAGGGCCGCGCGGGAAGACAACGCACGGTGCGGGCACCCAGGATGAGGATCATCGGGCGCCACGCAGGCGGGTACCCTTAGAAGGTCAACGGGGACGACCCTGGCAGATTGCGCGCAAAAAGGAAGCTTTGCGCGCAATACTGCGGGCCGGCGCGCAATCGGGGCGGCTGGCGCGCAATTGGGCCAGTGCCTTGCGCGCGGATACTTGAGAATGCTCACACCGGGCTTCGAATAGCGCGCGGGGGAAACGGCTCATTCTCTAATGAATGGCCACTTGAAAGAAGGGGGTGCGCGCAATCGGGCCGGATTGCGCGCACCCCGGGGGCAATTGCGCGCAAGCGGGTTCTTTTGCGCGCAAAGGCCTTAGGGTGAGTGTTTATTCAAATGAAAGGAGCCAGCGGGGATTGCGCGCGAAGGCGGACCCCGAGGCTTTCTTGCGCGAAAGAAAGGAGGTTACCTGAAGTTCGTCATTGCGCGCGGAAGGGGTTGAATTGCGCGCACGGGAGACGTTTCGACTTCCAGCAACCTTTGAAACGTTGGGGGTCGCCTTGTATTTATAGGCAACCCCGGGCGCGGAATCCAGGGTGCGAGCGCGAAAGTCTTCTCGCGGGCGCGGAATCAGGCGCGGCGCGTAAGGGAGTCGCGCGGACCCGCGGCGCGCAAAATTGCGCGCCGGGCCGGCGCATTGCGCGCATCCCGGGGGGTTTTCCGCGCGGGACATCACCTTTGCGCGCGGGCCTCTGAAATTCCGCGCAAGGCCTCCGGGCCCTCCGAAACGTTCTTCCGACTCCAAATATCACTTCGCTTTCCGCATCCGGAGCTTCGCTTGGGAACAACGGACTTTTCCGGCGTCTACAGGGATTTAAGGGATTAGAGTAAACCATAATTCCCAATTCCCAAACAACTATAACAAGATCCCTACTTGGTGTGTAATTTGAATCACATAGTCCCATTCATTTTATGTTTTCCAAAGGTAAAAAAAGAAGTTTTGAACTCAACAACGGTCAAAACTTTTGAATTAGAGTCCACATTCTAGTGTTATTTCATTGGGCATCAAGGTGTAAAATAATTAATAATAATTATTTCATTTAAAAATTTTATCCTATGTGAATTTTTTAGTAGAAGTATTGTGCCGAAAAAAGTCATGTCCATTTATGGTTAATCACCAGGTTTAAAACCCAATCATGGCATCATATTTCAAATATATGCTATCAGTTAAGAGTTACCACATTTAATTCATGTTCATTCTATAAAATATAAATAATATTTTTATGAAATAATTTTCGGGCACACAGCGCCTCAAAATTGTACACTGTCTCAGCGCCTAACTATAGAAATATATATAGACATATTTTAAAGTATTACAAGTTGATAGATTTATCTATACATATATTTTAATATGTCACCATTAGAAACTAATTCATAATCAACACCGATAAACAATGAGATTGTAAAATAAATCTTTTACCACTTGGGCATCTTCTAAATTATAAGACACATGAAATAATAACATTAAATGAAACTTTATATATAAATAGAATAAATAAATTCTTGATATGACATGATATAAGGTCTTTATTCACACCTCATAAAATAATATTCGTCCATAACATAACATATGTCCCAAAAAAGACAGCATGAGATGAAATTTCCTTACCACATTGACAAATATTAAATCGTAAGTTCGAAGAAATAATAACATAAATTGAAATGTTAAATATCATGAAAAAATTAGATTCAAGATATAAAAAGTATATAGTTCAGTATATAAACCACACAAAAAAATGATTGGTGAAAATGGAGTATGTCTCCCATAAATTGAAGTGTGGCTAGGAATCCCTTACTATGAGTGTTGAATTCCTTAGTACACATTTGAATATATTTTATAATAAATATAGGGTCTTAAGAAATATATTACAGAAACATAATTATATATATCATACCATATATTATTTACTTACGACATATTATTTTCTATTTATAAAAAACATTGTTTTAAAATCATGTTTCGGGTTATAACTACATTTTTTTCATGTATGTTTTGAATAGGAATTTTTGGTTCTTTAAATTTGATCATGGTTCCATAATTTGAATAATTTTATCCATGATATACATAATATATATATATATTTATATATTTATTTTTATTTATATTTATTTATTATATATCTATTTATATTGATCCACAATATCAAGAGATAGAAAATGAAATACAATATTCATTGCGACGACATGCAGTATGTAGGCATGAACGCTGTTTTCAATTTCTAAAAGGATTATATGATAGAAATGTAAATGATATATTACCATTAAAAAATAAATCATATATATCAATCTTTTTCATTAAAACTATCATTAATTCTTTAAATTTATAGATTTAGTAAATAATGAGTCACATCACTTCACTGGCCATTAATCTGTCGTACACATAGGCATATATGAGGGATGTTATCATATTCACACAAAATGGAAGGTATAAAGATATATATGATATTATAATTTCATAAGTATAATAATTTCTTATATTTCACAAAAATATGTTGAATATATCAATTTATCCATCCATGTGAGGTGTTGATGGAATGGAATTACATCGGTTTGTGAGGTGGTAGTCCGCTATAGACACGATTGACAGTTTTTTTTTCATTTGATGGAATAAGAGATGGATATAGGTTATAATATAAACATAATAAAACATAATTATATGTTATATACTTATTCAATTATATTAGAATTAATATTACAGGATTGAAGGTTGTAAGTGAAGAAATAAAAAAACTAGTGAAGATAATTATGTTCACTTATAAAATCTGCTTTTGGATATCTTATTAAGGACCACATAGTTGGTCTTTTTGGAAAGAAACAATCCATATAACATGAATATTAATGTTGGGGAAGGATTTAATAAGGTTTTATTTGTTACTAATTTCTTGATAATTTTTATTATGTGATGTGAGGTGGTGGCCTTTTCTTATTGCGACAGAGTTTTTTTTAAATCCATAAAATGATTTAATAATGGGGTGTTACTCTCTATCCAAATACCTACAAAATTGATAAAATTTTTATTTTAAGGGTGTAGTGGTACTAGAAACTACATAAAAACCAAAAAAATTATTAAATATTTTTTCCTTAACATCTAAGTTTTCCTACATTTACTTTTTTAGTTTTTTCTACGATATCTATAATTTTTATCAAGGAAATTTACCATTTAAGACTAGAAATAAAATAATCCTTATAACATAATTTTAACCCAATAAATATAGATATTAAATAATATAGATAAATTAAAATACTATGTGTGTGGAGAATTAATTTTAACACAAGTTACTGAAATAAGCAAAACAACGATTTACACTTTACCATGAGAGCACATTTTTTAATATTTATCAGTCAATACAATTAGTATGAAATGACCATTGGTATATGAAAGTATTTTGATTAATATTTTTAAAAATATATTAATAAATTTTTATATTATGGTATTTTTTTGGAATTTTAAATAAATTATCAAAATATTATATGTTTTAAATTAATATTATTTTTAAATTTTAACACTATTCATTTAATTTGACATTAAAAGCATTATGATGAAGGTGTAATTTCCTTATATTATTTTAAAAACTTATTATAATGTTATATTTATCTAAAAATTTCATTTAATACAATTATTTATTAAATTTATTTTAATTTTAAAATTTTATTAATATTTGTTTTATTTTTTTATTAAATAAATAATTATTCTGTTTTTGTTTATTAAGAATTTAAGGAAATTAGATAATTATTAAGTTTTCAAAATAAATTTCCAAAATTAAATTAATTTCATAATTTTGAAAGTTAATTTCAATATTCATTAACATCTCTATTTTCCCCTTATGAACACATAATTGAAATTTAAAAGCAAGTGGTTGACACTTTGTCTTTTTTTTAATTACATAATTTATTACATTGATAACATTAATGGAATAGAGTCCAAAAGCACATAAATATTTACATTAAGGTAATAAGGATTTAAATATGTCTTTAGAGTCAGAATTATAAAATTCTTTATGTAATTTTGTCCTTTATCTTTTTAGTTTAACTCTTAGTAAACCCGTTTTATCCTTAACATTCATAATTCATTTTTATTGTTTTTAATATTTTATTGACCAAAAAATATGATTTAATTATTATATATTATTAATTCTATTTATTCCAAATTTTTACATTATGTTTTTGTATTTTATTAATATAATTGAAAGTTTTCAATTTAAAATTTATCATGCATACATGATGAAAAACAATTTTCCAAATAATTTTTTTTTCACAAGTATAGAATGTTTTATTGTCAAATTTCAGAATGAAATAGATGAAAATGATATAAATTGTATTAATAAATATATAATTTAACTTAATTAACATTTAATACATTTTTAAAAAATATTTAACTTTTTAAATGCTTTAAATGAAAATAAATTTTTTATAAAAATCAATTTATTTCACTATTAATAAATAATTTATTCCTTTCAAAATATTATAAATAATTTACCAAATATAATATTTATATTTTGATTCGAAAATTAATCATAATATTTCCAAATAATTTTTTGAAATGTGTCAAAAATATTTATTATTTTTCCAAAAAAATAATAAAAATAATTTGTTTTTGTGAAAAACGTATTTTCGATTCATGTAAAGACTATTAATAATTATGTTCGAATTTATAAATATATATTTTATTTATAGGAAAATTTTAAATTTAATTTTCAAAATACGGTTATTCATATTCATATTTAGAATTTTCATTGTTAGGTTATAATAGTCATGTTTAAATAATAATTGTATATCATGATTCGTTAAAACACGGTGTTTCAAGTAACATAATCCTTCAAATAATCTATTTTTTTTAAAATATTATAAAATAGTGTCGGGCCACATTTATAGTTATTTTTAATGATAAACTAAAAATATTATACTAGTATGATACCCCAATCATCCCAGTCTTTATGACACTATATATTCTTTTCGTCTTCCCCTAGAATTGTAAAATATTAAAAGAAACACTTCACATATATTTTTCTAAATTTTTATTATTCCAAGATTACGATCTAAAAAAATGGATTAACTATAAAGAAAAAAATATGTTAATCTTTATCCTCCAATTTTTATTTAAATATTTGGAAATCTTCCTCATCTTTATATATTTCAACTACCCTTTCCTGAATTAAAAAAATAATATCTTATAATTCAATATGTACATCCATTCTAGACATACACTAACTTGGATTCTCAGTCATATTGGTATTTTCCTACCATTAATGATTTTTTAGAAAAGATGATCTATTGAAAATAATTATTAATGTCAAATGAATCTGAAACTATTATTATAATTAAAAAACATATAGATCATATATTATTCAAATAAATAATAAAGTATAGTTCACACTTTGTTCTCCATCTTGAATCCATTCCATAAAAATAAAACACAGTAATTATTCATAAAAAATAATTCAAATATGAAATATATTTTTCAAGCAAGAAACATATGTGAAAGCATCCACTTTCCAAAACACCATCAACTATATTTTTAAATGAAAAAAGTGTAAATATATATTTTCTTTGGGATAAATGAAATAAAACTCATCAAACACCTTATGTAATTTTTTTTGAATTTTCATATTTAGTTCTATGTAAAAATACACAATTTATAAGCTTTAAAAAAGTAAACTAAAGATATTACTATATCCATTTCATCATAAATATTAATTATTATTGAATCTTTAACAAATACTTGATTAATTTAATGTAAACATTCATGGTTATGGAAACCAAATGAGGTATATAGAACCACCCACCAAAAATGATGAATCTAATGACACCCAATATCATACAACTAAGTGAAACAATTAAATGAATTTAGTTGATGTTAATAAACTATTAAAATATTATCTTCCTCAAAATTAAGTAAATAATAAACTAAAATCCACTATTGAAATCCATTGAATGAAAATACATTACAAAGTGAATAAAAATAGAGATTTGGTGAAGGGAAACAACATACCATTATTATTTTACCTACTAATAAATGAAAAGTTTGTCAAGAATATATGAAAAACTAGAGGAATCTATTCTAATGGCGAATCTGGTTGTATGGCCAGTGAAAATTAGGGGCTTAGAATGGGGGGTCATATGGATGGTAGATACCCTATATGAATAGTTTTAAGATAATATTGGTATTGGGATGAAAGTAATATATATGCTTTAGGGGGATTTGTAATGTTTTGAGGGGTGGGGGATACGTAAGGGACAAAGAGGGATATGTAAGGGTTTGGGGCCCTATAAAAAATGTTTAAAAAAAATACTGGTATAGGGGGACATGTACGAGTAATGGTCAGGGGTATATAAATAAGGGTTGGCAGGGGGAAGTAAAATTGTTGGCGTGTAGTGGACTAGACCAATGGTCTCAATGAATCATTAGTATAAGGATAAACTATACCAACAGTTTATTAAAACCATTAGTAGTGTCCCATTAGTATAAAAATTATTTTTAGTAGTGGGTTCAATGTCTCTTAGGATCAACTTCTTCTTATCCCTGAATAACATGATAGGTTTCCATGGTTATATTTGATGGAATTCTTTTTTCGTATCACAAAAAGAAAGATCTTCTGAATTATTTTTAGCATAAATCATTTATAAAATTTTTAAATGTCTATTAAATTTAGATTTATTTTAATATTTTATGACATATATTGATTAAGATGTTTTCCAAATGAATCCTTCTCCAAATTCATCATATCATGTTGAACTGTTACATCTTCTCAAAAATAGATATTTAAATGGTTAAATTAGAAATATAGAATGTAAAATGTTATTATATCAGAATACTAACAAAATAATATAAATATCTTATTCAGCATGGAAATTTATCTAGTATGATATCAACATATCCTCCAAAATTTGAATCATCCATTTAGAGTGAGAGTAAATTTCTTGAAAATAAGGAGTGATAAATATATTTTTTGTACCAAAAAAATGTTGAAGACTTAATAAGAATATTGAGGATTATCATGGATCTGGATCAGATATAAAAAAAGCTTTTAAACCATAGACTTTTGCCACCTTTTTTTACACATATCATATAGTTTAATCAAGTGATAAATATACTTGAAAAGAAATGAAGCGTGATGACTTGTAATGTAATAAAACACATACCAAATTGAATTATTTCCTTGAAATGTATTGAGATGACCTATGAAAAAAATCCTTGGTGATGGTATACCACTTCTATATGTATATTTTTAATGACTTAATCTCCCCCAATTCTTATAATGTTTATCCTTAACATTATAAAATATTAAGTATTATGATTTATTATTTTATATCACCTTATTTATTTTTTCCTATAAAAAATTCCATATAGGACCTATATACATATTTCTAATTATTTGGTGAATAGATAATGAAGAAATATATTCATCATCCAATAAATCATTATTATATTCTAGTATTTCCGGGACACATATTCATGTTACAAATATTATATATATATATATTAATGTTAAACTCTATAATGTTTAATTTCATATTTGATATATATTGATCACACTATCACAACTTTGTGATCTTAATATGAAAATAGTTGAGAAATAAGTCAAGAAATATATTAATTCTTCTATTCCATTATGATATCTATGTCTATCCATTGAACATTTAGAATATTTGGTCTATTTAAATCTGATTAAGAAATAAGGTAGCATGATACTTTCTTCTAGTGGAATCAACCAAATTTTTTCCTTTCTAGGATGGTAATGTGTTATGTAACCATAATCCATGATCGGCATTAAAGCTTTACTTTGAGTAATGTTTAGCTCCTTCTATGAGATTATATAATTTATCTTCTCATGATAAGTATATATATCACAGTTCACTCCAAGGAGATAATAAATCCAAATAATTATTCAAAAATTACTATTTCTAATTCTAGATCAAGTGTTTATTACTTTTTATTATGTATATTTAATTTATATGAGGTATAAAATACCCAATTTTCATTTTTCATGAGAAAACAACCCAATATCTATTCTAATCATCATTATATATAACAAACCCATCTACACTACTATATTGTGATATTATGGGATTAATGATCAATTTATTATATTGTTCCGTGAATTTATCTTTTTATTATTTTAACCAAATGATCATTAATAATATTTCAGTTAACATATTTCGTTCAATTGATATTCATGAGGAAATATTCACTAATCACTAATTATATTTATCTAATCCAACAAAACATAGGATTACAGTTACGTTTTTCTCTTTTCTATTAATTAATCACCTTTTTCCTTGAAGAATCCTATATTATAACCACACTTTTGTTTATATGAACACATAAAGACACTATTTATTGAAAAAATACACACTCTAAAAATATAAAATACAATTTCTCTATTCATAACTACATTAAAACTGTCCTTAAATTCCAATATAGATTATTATAATATATGAGAATTTCAATATATATTTATATATATATATGATAAATAATATATCGAGGTAATATTTAATATATATATTCGTCAGATTTATGATGACTTCTTGGGATGTTTTATGTCAAAAAGGAAACAAAATGAATTTATATTTTTGATAACATTTATGAAATAATATATTAGGTATATCCGTCCTTTTCACCCTTAATTAGTGATATCCAAATAAGATATCTACCTTTGATATGTTTTGAACACTATGAGTTTATTAGAACTACTCATCAATATGATGTAGAGCATACTTATTGTTTATTTTGATCTTTTAAAACACAAGAAAATAAATAAAAAGATTAATTGATCAATATTAATTCTAAAAAAGCTGATTTTTGTGCCCCATGGTGAATCACATAAGGGTATAAGATCCATTAAATAATTATCTTAAAGAAACTTCATTAATTATTCTAATTTGTTATGATACATTCTGTAAGGACTCTTGGAAATATTTATAGAATTAGTTTTGTGTTCAATTTAAATCTCAACATTAGGATGAGGGGAAAATGGGAACTCATCCGGAGGTGAATCCACACATTACAACAAAAATAAAATATATTAAACATTGATTTCTACCCAAACATTTATCCAAAATCTCCTTCAAAATTAGGTATAAAGTCCTATATTAATGAATTCATTCTATAACAAGTTAATAATTATTATTACATTAATATATGATCATAGAAATAATTAGGATATGAAATGAGATCTCTAAATACTAATAGTTGAAATGATCTTTAATAAAAAAATATAATCCATTCCGAATATCACATAAAATTTCACTAAAATAAGAATTACTATATTTATAGGAAGTAACTTCCCATAATCATTAGTTTTTAGAAGTTATATGTAATTGGGATTCATTCATCACACGTATAAATATTTCCACTAATAATTCAATATCCAATCATTGATGTTATAAATCCATAGTCATATAAAATTATATATATATGATGGAATTCCTAAAACTGGAACAAAATAATATATTTCTGTTCTAAAATAGATAATAAACATACCTCTCAAGTGTAATTTCTATTATTTTAGTACTAATCATTTATTAAAACAAAATTTTTTTGTATGAATAATAAATAATAATCTATAATAAAATTATGTTGAACAATCATTTGAATATTAAAAACAATACTATTATGTTATAATAAAGGGAACCATCATTTAATTATAGGTTCTGAAAAGTATTATCATACAATTCATCATAACCAAATCCCCCAAAATAAGTAAATAGTAATTTAATAAAGACTAAGATGGCCCATATATAATAAAAATATATTTATAATCTATTTATATAATTAGACTTCATGTATAAAAAATAGAACACACTTTTAGATCCAAAATGTTTAGTATGTTTATAAATTAGTTACATATGTATTGTATGACATCATAATATATAATTTTTATCTTTTATATTTTCTATACCTTGTTAAATTGTAGAAATATCAAACAAAGTATTCTCCTAATTTACATTTGGAAATAAAAATCATAAAAGGGTGATATTATATGTTAGGAATGTGGTGAAATATATGTTCTTTCAATAAGACAAATACTTATGTTCTTATACAAGATCATAATGGACATATTATAATATACATATATGGGTATGGAAATATAGTAATGGTACCCTAAAATAGTGTCTAGAAATCATACTTTGTAATAACACTTTAATCATCCACACAAAAAATAAAAAAAATATATATAATGATATAAAAATGCGACAACTAAAAACATATTGGATGTGTTAAATATATGATAAAGTAAACAGTGCTGACCATCATAACATATTTGAATAGGATAACCACCCATGCCCTATAACATAATAGATTATATCACTAGCCATATCCAAAACTTAATTATCTCATGAGATGTAAATATTTACCTATATATTTTATGATATATATAAAAAATTCCATAAATTTACCATCACATATTTATTCCACATGCACATGAAAAAATTCATAAATAGAAAAAAATAATAATTAACCAATAAAATATTTTTAGTTAAAAAAACATCTGGAATAAAAATAAAACGTTTATAGAAAATAAATGTATTATACTATGAAATTATTTCAACTATAAAACATATGAAACATTAAAATAGAATAACATATATGGGTATTTACTTATATAAAAAAATTTAGAGGAATTTATAAAATTGTATATAAATGAAGTTGAAATATAGTTTTCATTTTGATATATTTTTGAAATTAAACAATATTTAAATGATTTAAAAATGATGGATTAAGGGAAAATGTGTTTTTATGAACATAGAATAACAAAAATTCTAATGGAATATATATAATGAAATTATAAGAAATATGTGGGAGAAATTTACTGTGTGAGAAATGTGAAGGAAGGGATATATAAAATCCACCTCTCACCTTCATTACTAAGAGAAAATCAATATAAATAGACCATCATAAATCTTTGGAATAGAGTGATGCATGTATAATACATAAATGAACAACTATATTGATTATTGAAATTTAAGAGAAATATTCCAACAAAAAATATAGATACAGAGAATTCCCATAACACTTATTCCTAGCCTTTTTAACATGCTATAACTTTTAATATCCACAATAAAAACTTCTTAATGATATATTTTAGAATGTTATATTTTATTTAAAATATTTTATATTAAAGAAATATCAAAAAATTATATATATTAATTACCCATTGTTTATTTTGATCATCATATGTTAGTAGAATTAATTGTTCCATGATTGTTTCTGCTAGGTAGTATCTTTTATCATTACATTTACATACGACTAAAGTAAAATGAATTGTTAGGGTGATATAATAATAATATTTTCATGATATTTATAATTACAAGATATTTTTATAGATGTTACAGTTATGGTTCATAAGAAGAAGTTAAAAAATTCTCTCATTTCTGATTATCTATAAAAATATAAGGTATTGTTTTAATAATAAATTGATTGGAAAAATTACAAATAAAATATCATAAAAATTATATATTTTTTTAACATATTTTAAAAGTTTTCTGGATAATAATACATTATGAATATTATGTAAATAATATATCATTGTTTATACAGGTGGTTAAACCGACCCCAATTTGATTATGCCAAAAAAAAGTTTAATGAATGATATATTGTTATGTTATAGTCATATAATTTTTATAGAAGTATATTTATATTAATTATATGATATTTTATTATTAAATTAAATTTAATAAGAGTGAGTACTAATATATTGATATAAATAATAGATAAGAATTTGTTATTAATATTGACAAGAACCCTTCTTCTAATAATGATATATTCATAATTAAGGATTTAAAACTCCTTATTAGAACAAAAATATACTAAACATGAGATAGAAAAATAAATGTGAAAATATTTATATATATTTGAGAGTAAAAAAAATAATTGATTTATTTTTGAATGGGTAATAAATTGAATATTTGTAAATTTATTTTATTGATATATTTGAAGATAATAATATATTATTTTACCTCATTTACTATTTAATAATATACTTCATTTTTCAAATTGAAATTTAAAAAAATGAGCATACCCATTTTCAATAGCCTTATTCTATGTATAAAATTCATTTCATTTTATTGAAAATCCTAATAAGAGAATTTTAAATTTTAAATAACGATATACAACACTATAAAATTCATTAAATAAAAATAAAATTTTTATTTTGATGAGGATTATATATTTTTTCTATTCATTAATTATTTAATGGATTTTAATTTTTTATTATACATGTTAAATATATGATTTTTAATACACTACTGTCACCTATAAAAAGATTATTTTTCAATTATAATAATTTCAATATACTCGTTGAATACAAATATTCCCAAAGGAGAGAGATATATATATACATATCTAATTCCCTTGTAATGGATATTATTTAATTTACATCCTTATATATAACTATATATAGTTATATATAATGTATTCATCTCATCCATTCATTTATTTCTTGAAATGACTATCTCATTTTTTTTTTATTTTTCAAGTATTATACATGATGAGATTATTTTAATGGGACACCATGAGGAAAAATAATTAAGACATATAGTATTTTAATTTTGTTGTGATAATATTTTTCTATTAGTATTCTTAATTATTTTCCATATAGATTTAATTTAATATTAATGTTTATTTTATCTTATGTCATGACATTATAACCTAAGGAAATAAATCATCTTTTATTTTTGATTAGTATTGTGTGTCAAATATTTTATTCAACGCATGTAAATTATTAAAAGAAAAGTAATAATGAAATAAAGAGTGTTAAACTTTGTAATTTTTTACAGAATTTAGAGGATCAACAAGACTAGTATGACTGGCATAAAGTTAACATTTTATTAAATAAAAGTAAGAAATAATATAAATATCCAAGGTTAAAAATTGTCGTGTAGGATGGAAGTAACAGAGACCAAGAGAATAATTCTTAACAATAAACATTCAGTCATCAGGTAAATACCTGGATCTATTTTATAAAACCATGTTATCTTCTAGTGTTCCTTTACTGGATACAAAATCAGCCACATAGTTCCATTTTCATTAGTTATGTTTAAATAGAATATTGATTTATTCATAGATCCTATAATACCAGAATATATAAGCCAGCTACTAGGGAAAGATACCCTTCTCTTGAAAAAACATGACCGCCATAGAAGAATAAAAATTAAATTCTAGAATTTGGATATTTAAATTCATGCAAAAATAAATAATTATGGCCAAGGTTTTTGCCTCCACACCCATAGAGTAACCTGAACCAAAAAAATTACTAAAAACTAGTATCATAGAACCACTACTAGTATGAAAATTAAAAGACTAATCCATTAGTTTTATAAGGATACTCTATTGTAATTTTCTTAGTTTTAAGAAGATATAAGACCATTTAAACCACTAAAATATGGTGGTTCTAGAAGAGGGAATCATGGAGTATCCCATTGAAGAGCAGACCAATGAATAGGTAAAAAATGTATCAAGGATATAGAGTTGGAGGAGTTAAAATAGGGATACTCTAGAGTATACAATACAATAAAATTTATGAACCAGAGTTTGTGCATGATATGATTTTATATTACTCCACACTTTCTAATATTTTGATTGATATTCGTTCCACAAATTATTTTATTTATTGACGCCTTCATTATTGAATTTTCATAATACATTAGATTTCATTACTCAAGTGGGAGATTAGAAATCTTGAATTATGTGTATAGTTGTGAAATGGTTGTGGTGTGAGTTCAATTCTCTTGGAACCTAATCATACAATATATGAAACCATATTATTTTTTCCATGGTATAGATCAGTTTAAATCCTTATAAAAATATTTTAATTGTTATCAACTAATAATGATTTTATCTATTTAGTTAAAATATCGCTTCTTTTTCTTGGGAAATATACATCTTTTTTGGAAAAAATTGATTTAGTTATAGGGTATTATATATAAGGTAGTTAGCTTGATGATTTTTTTATATTATGAAAATACAGAGAATTTTCCTTTAGTTTTGAGGGATTTTATTGATGTGTTTATATAGGAGGATTAAAGATTACCTCTATAAATTATATTGAGTTTATAATCAATCTATATCAAATTGTTTCACCCATTACAATGATATATTATCTTTTGGATTCATTGGAGCTTTATAAGTTAATGAAATTTATTTAGAAATTTTTTACATGAGGATTTCTTTCGAATACGCTTAGCCTTGTTCTACTTTATAGGTTTTATCAAAGAATATAAAAGAATACATGTGATTTCATCTATATTTATGGAGGATGAACCAAGTGGTAGTGCATATCTATTATCCTTTTCCTAATATAGATGATTTTTTGTCTTGTTTAAGTGAGAAATTTATTTTTTAATGATTTTTTTATGATTCAAATATCACTATATGTGGTTTAAGGATGAATACATTCATAATATTTTCCTTAGTGTGGTTATTTTTACTTCATATGTGCGGTAAAACCATTTGGATTTATGGATTTACCATTATGATTTGTTGGGACTATGAATAGGGTATTTCAACCCAATATTTATGTGGTTCTTTTCATTATTGATATTTTATTTTACTCAATAATAGATGAGGAAATTATAAAATAAGTTTGGATGGTTTCATTGGTTCATAGAGAGTATCAAATATATGGAATGATATTGAAATGTTGGGATAGAATATATGAGGTGAATTTATGGGTTATGATATTTCAAAACATGGTATTGTAGATGACTATGTAAATATTGATCAATTTTTTGTATAGACGACCAATATTATTTTATTTTATTTTTAGAATAACCACTTATAATGTGTAGTGGGGGACCCATACACCAATTAACCATATACAAAGTAGCATAATTAAAATGATCAAAATAAAAAATTCAAATTGGAAACACACACACCCATTTAAAATTACAAAATTTTGACCCTGCGTGCTTCGCGAAGTTACACCTCAATCCCAACACTACATATGTTCAACTCGATCCCATCACCTAATGTTGATTGTCACAACTTCTCTCTAGAAAATATCATTTTTTATATGTAATTAAAATAAAAATTTCATTAATGTGTGATTTTTCATTATCATGGTCAGTTATTATAAAGGGTAATTACCTAATTTTTCTACGATTTAAAATCCATTATCAACATTAAATAAGAATGGGAATTCATTTTCATGGAAGGAAATGTGTAAGTTTTCTACTGAATTTTTAATGGAAAAGTTAATGACTTCTCTGGTTCTTAAATTTATTGATATGGGTATTAAAAATGAGGTATAATGGTAATGATTTAATTATGGCTTTGTATATTTTTTGATAAAAGAGAGTGTTTTCAAAACATTTGGGTTTAGATAGTTATACAATAATGAGTAAAATTATGTTTCTCATGTTTTATAACTTGTGGTTATGGTGTTTATGAATCATAATTGGGGAAGTTATTTTCATAGAGAATGATTTAATCCATATATAGATCATATGATCTTAAGATATATAACTTTTCAAAATAACAAGGATTTTTTTGTGATATATCATATTTAATTTGTTCATTATTATCATTTTTGGACCACATATATAAATGGAAACGGTAATGTGGTGGATGATGCATTGTATTTGGATTTTAATGTGAAAGAGGCATGTTGTATGATAATGGAATGGAATGTGATTTTTTTTATAATCACATAAATTTTTTATTGTGTAGATTGGTGAGGGATCATTTCTTTATCAAATTAAAATGAAATATTCCATAGTAAACTAGTATAGGATTCATAACTAGGATAACTTTCTGTCAAAACTAGGAGAAATTAGATTATGAATAGTGAAACTTTTAATGGTTTGGATTAGGTTGAGAGACATGAATTATTTTTTCATTGGATTTTATTTGGAACATTAAGTATACATTAGGTGGTTTTATGCGATTTCTAGATTTCATATTTGGTAGTGCATCATAGTATTTGAAATATTTATTATAGTTTGAATATTTAGTTTCAATATATTGAGATAAAAAATATACTTTATGAATTTATTTAACCATATATTCTATTAAAAATGGTGAGAGATATGCATCAAGTCCCAGTGGGTTTGTTTCAATATTTAGAAATTCCTTAACAGAAGTGGGAGAACATTTTTTAAAAATATTTTTATTGTTTTTACTCATAACTCAGATTATTTTTATGTCATTTCTATTAACATTGATTAATTAATAATGTATGATCATTTATTGCCTATTTTGGAATTGAAAATTGTTGATTTCTTATAAAACATTTATGTGAGAGAGGTAGTGATGCTTCCTTCTATTTGAAGGTTTATTTTATCTGTTTATGATTGCTGATTTACAAAAAAAATATAGTTGGGATTGTAGTGCACTTTTGGTTCCATGTTGTTCATTGAAACCATATTCCATCAACATATTAAGGACTAGACTCAGTGGATGAATCATACATTGTATTATCTCTTGTATGTATTTTTTTTTATTTTGATGGATCATGGGTTGATCATTTCTCATTTTTTTTTGAGATTTTCTTAAAATAATAAATATTTTTACACTATTATTTTAGAACCATATGAAAATATTTTTGGTAAACCATGTAGTTTTCTATTGTGGTTGGATGCAGATATAGAGGTGGACATTTTTTTCTAGATATAGTGTAAGAAATTACATGACTTATGAAAGTCATTTAATATTTCGTGTGGACTACTCAGAGTAGAAAATAATTCAATGCATACTGGATTAGTTCACTATTAGAAATTTTAGTTAGGGATCATATATCCTTTAATGTTATTCAAAAGTATGGATAACATGGTATTATCAAGTTAATCTAGTTTTATCATAGATTTATATGGTTTTTTCAAGTGTTGGAGTGGGTTGGAGTGTCACAACCCGACATAATGGGCATGAGCCACGACCACCCTAATCTCACCTTCCATAGCCCTAGGGATACCTTCTAGCACTGAGTATGAATATCAAAAAACCGTAGGCCTTATACTATTGTATATTTACACACTAACATATAAAAATCTCTACGTAAAAGTGTAGATATTAAATAAACAGGGGATTAAATGATTACATACATCTAACCCAAAACCCATATACAATATGATTAAATGAAAGTGTAAAAAGAAATGAAAAATACATGCCCAACAAAAACTATAAAATAATCTAACTTTCTTAAAAGGAGTGGATCACTATCTAATGAAACTGTAGGAATGATCCTTAGATAATATTGGGTGAGCATGTTGGTCGATCTAGTACACAAAGATCGTCTTTCTTTGGTTCCTCATATGACTCTATAAAAAGGCACGTTGTCTACACAAGAAACAACATTTTTTTGGAAAATCATATATAGGGGTGAGTATAACAATAATCATTAGGTTCCCCAAAACCCAATATAAATGGGATAAACTAAAAGGAAACAATCCTTTCAACCCAGCCATAGGGGACCAAAATGAGTGGACAACTCCCTCTCAAACCATCCTCTTCTATAAAAAACTAGTGAACATAGTACACTTATGGGGTCAAAGAATACATGTGGTAAAACCTCAATGAACCCTCAAAACAACCACATTTAATCTTTATAGAATCAATGTCTTGTGAGGCTACGAACTCATAGACAGCTATAAGATTATACTCAAGGTTCAAATTTAACACACGCCTAAAAGAACACACACTATAAGCTCAACCATGCAAGATGGAACTCATGTGAGAGGTAAAACACATTTGAAATAACTCTATAATCCTTGATGGTATGTCTGATATAATTGATCAATCAAGAATAACACACTATGTCTAACTTATGTTCCCTCACCATAGGTCCTATCACCAATTTCTTGTGGCATGCACATACTCATAGGAACCCAAGCCGAGAGGACCACACCTCAACATTACCTATAGTTGAGGGATCACTGCTTTGGAACATGAACCATTTGCATCCACTCTAAAGGGAGAAGGATGAGGTACACACAAAACTCACCGCTAACCCTCAACTAAGTGAGGATTTGCTCCCAACACTCATGGAAAACAACTAATGTACACATAGGAAGAGGCATGGACCTAACAGTGTCAAGGGAGTACTATCTCTTAACATGGTATTACTCATACATAGTGGAGGTTCCTGATTCTCTTAATTGATCTCTTATAGTTAGGGATCTACTAATACAATATATGACTCTCTCTACACCACTATTTGAAGATGGGGGGTACCACATGGAAGATAGATCACTTTCACCCTAAGACTGTAGGGGAATACAACTACAAAAATGGGGAACCTCACCATGGTATGAAAATGGAGTAAAACTATATAGATAGTGGAACTACACTCTAGAATGGTAGGGTAGTACCACTCGGAGGCTTGAGGATCCCCACCCTAGTATGGTAGGGGAGTACCACACTACCAATACTATAAATATAGGGGACCCACAACTTGAAACAGTTGGGGTTTACCGACCCCGTTCTAGATAACCTATATATTTGTATGAAAGGGAATACCACTCTATAAGAACATTGAATTTGGCATTTCTTCACCACAGAATGATATGAGAGTTCTTAATTCTTGGATAGAGGACCCGCCCCTACCACAATTGGGAGTACCAAATCTATCTATATGTCACATATGGGGAACCACAACATGACCTAGAAGGTGAGTACTGAATCAATAGATAGAGGGCCCACACCCTAGAATGATAGGGGAGTACCTAATATATCCTTCCAAATATTATGGAGGACCTACACCCTAATACAAAATTGGAGCTCTGTATCAAACTGTATGAATAATACAGGGAACTCGAACCCTGGTCTAACATAGGAGTTATGACTGCAGAAGAACTATTATTTTGGAAGAGGACCCACTCCCAATGTAATGGGGAGTTTTATATCTACTGAACTGATAGGAAAATGAAACTCGTGCCCTGGTATGATAGGAGAGTACCTGTACCAGCGTCCCTCTAATAAAAAAACTAAATATCCAACATCAGGAAAGTTTCTCTAAAAGGGGTGTTGAGCTCTTCATACCTCAATCTGCAACAGAACCAAAGGTATGAAAAGCACACCCTGATATGATATGGGAGAATCACTCTATTGGGAAAAGAGTCTTGGAGAACCACTTCTTACGAAGATAGGGAATGGTATCAACCCTGACATCTGTATAATGATCCACCCTAGTCACTACCTAAGGATCAACATTGCTCCTATAGTTTCTTACTTGATCCACACTACAACGTATCTAAATATAAACTACAGAAGATACCACCACATTCTACTTGGAATCCTGTTCAATATGAGATTGTTAGGGGTCTGTATACGATCCTCAAAGAATAATATATGATAGGTTGAAGTCTCCATGAAAATTAAATGGCGTGTAAAGGGGTCCACATGGAATGTGACCCAACTTAAAAATCTCATCATGTCATTAATTTCATGGAATGGCTCACCATGTCAGACTAAATGGTGTATATTGGATATACACACTATTTCTCTCCTCACCTCAACCCCAATTGTTCTCTTCCCCATATGGAGTGGCCAGTTGTGTCTCCTATACAATGTGTAACCAAGGAACATAGTGTGTCCCAAAAATAGATCTTATTAGATGTGGCTCCTTCTTATTCCTGTGTTCGGCACCCCTTATCAATGTACTGTAGCCACGTACGTCCACGAATCTATATGCCATTACATGGATAACCATGATATATCCATTTTTCACAAAACATGGGGTCTCTACATGGATAGTTACCCTAGAATATGTCTTGTAGCCCCCAAAATTCAACATCCTAGAATGGGAAGAACACACAACATGTGACCCTACATTAAATGTTGTGTGATTATGAATTCATTACTAGTAGCTCGAATCACCCTAGTTCATTAAAAAACCTATAGATTGACCCCCATGGGATCTTTAATAGTCCTATAAGATATTTAAAATAACAAAAAATCAGAAAAAAGTTGATTGAGACTTAAAAATTAAATCTTCCTACCTCATGGAGAAATATAAATGATTCGAGTGCAGCTGCATGTTTTAAATCTGCGAACCCACGACTGAGGAGAGATAAATGATTCGAAATCATATCTTATTTTTCCCCCGTTCTTCCATCACTATAGGGTGGGTGGAGAGATACAAATATCCTACTAAATTTTCATTCTAATGGAGAACGTATGGGTTATTTTTTAAATTTTATTATTATTTCAATAACCCTCTATTTAAAACCCCGCCAACAGGAGCCCCCGAATGAACACATAGAGTTGAAAATTTTTATGTCATGCCTATGGTAAAATACACTTTATGAAATCAATAAAAATCTTAGATTTATGATCCATTAATCTTAATATGAGTTATTCCATGTTCCCATAAAAATAGTGTGTTCTAGATATATTATATTTAATTTTTTATATTACCACACAGAGGCTCTTTGGGCCCCAAAATCTCATTTTGACTCAACTCCTAGCATTGAAAATATTCATATAAATATATCAATGTATTATAAGTCAACAAATGACCAACTAAATACTCCCCATCATATAAATTTTATTACCCAAAAAGTTAAATCCTAGTAATATTGAGAATAATTGAGCTCTCATCAATGACTCCAACTCCTGCAAGTTCACCCAGGGTTCTTGTGATACCCACCAACACACACTGTAGAGAACCACCAAGGAAAAACCACTCCCACTTTAAGCTTCCCTTGGGTAGAAATCATGAGAAAATAGGCACACATCTCCTCGTCTACAATAGGTGGGAAAAAAGAAAGTGCCAATGTCCATCTATAGTCATAGGGCCTAGCAGGAAAACACATCACTATGTTGATGTTGATACTGATGCAACGAAATAGTTCTCATCCACCCCTTGAAGAACTCAATCATAACCTCATTGATCTTATCATGTAAAAATACTACACCGAGCACATGCGAGTACCAATGAACAACATAGTTCTACCCAAGTTTAAACAGTGGGTCTTACATTGCCCTGTCTCTATGAATCTATAACTGCCACAACCCCCAGTGGTAGAACAACTGCTCATAGAAGGTAGAAAACCAGTCTGTACCACGGAAACATCGTAGGTCCTGACTCTACCACTACTTAATGGTTTTTTGAAATTATCTCTCTCTACCTGGTTATAATACCAAATGGGTCGAGCTAAATTGCTCCACATGAAATGCCAACACCTACTCTGACACTCAAATGCATAACTGTACCTTGAACATGCGAGTCAATGGAACTCATCCACCAGAACATGATGCAATCCTATTTGGATGTCATTAGTCCACCCTCATGTTTCTAATCACATCAGAATAATGCATCTCAATGGTTGAAGAATACTTATCCCTTGTTCATTTGAATAAACATTAGTAAACATTATCACATGGTCCGAATGTTGCCTCACATTCCCTCGGATGAACATTGAGTAATAAGTGGAAAGAAAAGAGTAGCTCACAACAATGTCTATAATTACTACTAATAAAATAGAGAGGAAATATAGATTACATTTAATCATCCTTGGGGCCTCAATGTAAAAAGACTCTATGGACTATATCCTTCTTTTCCCGCTTTCTCTTTATCCCAGAGACTGATGAAGACCACTTTTGGGTGGGGGTGGAAGCATCTCAAACCATCTTCCTTCTCCCACTTTTCTACCCACTTCTATACTATGTCCTCCACCATGTGAAACTACCCACTAAAAACTCTACCACTAAAATGGAAGTCCATCATTAATATCCCTCTTAGCAGCACGATGTGTTAGAATATCTCAAGCAAGATGGCATCGTCTGTCATAAGAATAACACTACCTCCATATAGGATAATCAGATCCCTGGTGCGGTTCCTATGTTATAGCCCTAGGGGTCTAGTTCTAGGCATGGTTAAGCATCTTAATCCATGATCCTATCAACTTACACCTTGAACCTAAAAAATGTATATCAGCCTCATTCCAACGACTTCCATCCACATCCACCCCACCCTCCAATAAGAATATCTTTATCAAAAGATCTCACTCTAGTACCCCCACATAAGATATAAGGAACAAGGAGACTAAACCTACTCAGAATACTTTTCAAGGGCCCTGATAAAAATAGTAATCATCGAAAAAAAATCTTGAACCATAGCCAGGGAGTATCTTGACAAGTCTATTAACCTTTCTAAATACTCTTCTAAAAAATGATAAACTACCAAAGATGCATAATCTCTTACAGACACACTGATCTCAACATGGATAGATAAAAATATTCCCTGAAAATTCATTCAAACTATACCCAAGTATGAGTCTTCATATCATGGGTATCCATCACCAGACTCCACCATCACTCAACCAAACCCTATAGAAGGAAAACTTTTAGGACCCCCAACTGATTAGGAGGTGTCCTCGTAAAGCTCAAAATTGACATGAATTACTCAATCTATAAATTAGAGGTATTGGGGTCTATATCTCCGTAATAACTCAAGTGTTTCATCTTCTAGAACTCATGTATTTCATTTAGCCTGCATATATCCTCAAACTACACTACTAGTACAAATATTTGCTCAATCGGTGGTGGCTTAAATGGAGGACCACCTTGAGTTATAAACTCAAGACCAGTTCCCCACACTGATATAAGAACCTGATTCTTCTATTTTGGTAAAGATCATTTATTTTTCAATTTTTTCATCATAAAATAGATTAAAAAGAGAACGAAGGCTGGCTGTAGGCAGGTTACATGGCATGATTGGGAGATAAACACTGTTTATTTCCAAAAACATGATATATAATGAGAATTTCACACAGTATAATCCTTGTACAAAACCATGTAATGATATGTATAGGATTTTCATGGACACTTTGTTTCGTATCTAGTACACACCTGTTACATTTATTTTATTTATTTCAATTGGGAAGTATCGTTGTCTTGTTCCAGACGAACAAAAAGAATCGTTTTTTATTTACGATGTGCCTAGAAAATATGAATGTGTGTTTGGCTTCAGATTTTTGTCCGATCTCTGATTCAAACACCATTAGATACACTGGAATGCTATTAGTTAATGCTCGATATCTATTGGTCCTTTCATCCATATTTCTTCACTCGACCTAGTTATCAAAGGATTGTCTTTATTTCCCATTTTGTAGATCTACTTCATTCTTAGTTTATTTAATGGTTGCTGATAGATGTGGAGAGTCCTACTAGAATGAGGTAGGTGTTATTTTTTTATGATTGTCAAGTTTATTATATATGTAGGAGTGGTGTGCACCCACTTTTGGGGTGTCCTTTGATTGAATAATGAACACTTTTATTGTTTATTCATGATTAGGTAATTAATTAAATTATTTGGAAGCATGTTTATGGTTGTGATCCTTGATTTAGGGAAACCCATTGGGGTTTTTTCCTCAAATGACTTTTTTTATAATAACTAAGAGGATTGAATTGAATTCCATTTAATGGGTTGTTAAAATGAACTACTTATGTAATATGAATTTCCCATGTGATGTAATTAGATGTTCAATCCATGTAATAGTTTAATTTTCATGTGATACTTGTTATGTGAACTGTGCCCATGCGATTTTATAAATGATAAGCCATACGACAGTTTAATTCATGTTTATTTCATTCATGTTACTAATTACACCTTATGTATACCTTGGGGAAACAAGGGTCTCAGTTAAAAGACCATGGATGATCTCAAGAGGTAATTATGTAAGGGTTGTGAGCAAGCCATGATAGGGTAGATGGGATCATTGAGCCTTATTTAAAATTCCAAGCGAACCTATGATCAATTAAAGGATTCTTAGGCCATGTTCTATTGGAAAATGATTAACTAATGTTTATGCTACGTGCTGACTGTTACTTATATTGAGGGTCGTCAGGCCTATGTTGGACCTCAATACATTTATATAATTCATGAAACTTGAATAATGAAATAGATGAAATATGACTCATCATCCAATCCAAAGAACAATATTGGTTTCAGTATTCACTTATACTTGTTTATATTGTCTTCAGAGACATCTGTTGTGCTTGCCTTTGAGTACCCACTATTTACTGCTATCACTATTATACACTACCTGTTATAAATATCAACTGACATATTGGCAGATAACCTATGTGGTTTCCTACTGTGATTTAGTATCACACCTAATCCTCAATATATTATATGGTTGAAGGTGTTGATATGGTAAATCACCCTCTTATAGGTACTTGATGTGATACTTCGGAGCAGGATATAATGGGACCGAGCTGAGGCTTATGATTCTACTTATCATTCTTTGTTTCTTTTTCTACATTTGGGACAAATATGGTGAATTACAATAGTGTACCTATTTGGATGTTTTCTTAGAAAATAACATGTTGCATCATCTTTTGTATGGAATGATGTTTGGTTACTTCTAATATAAGTCTTCCATTGTACACTTTAGTTGAATGTTGTTTACTACTTACATTATTGTATTATTATTTATTCCATTGTGTTAGACTCTACCAATAAAGGCGTAGTTTCTCCATAACCAAACCCTAGGCCATCTCTTCTAGTCTGAATCCACTGGCATTTTAGGAAATGCACATGAGGCCATGGGGCCAACCGGTTACGGGGCACCAGATGATTGGCATCAAGATATGAGATGTTAAAAAGTGGTATCAGAGCTGGTATGTTTTTTAGATTTACTTAATATTAAGAGAAATTAGGTAGATATTTTAAGGAAATATTTTTTTAATAAATTGTGCTCAGGAGTAGCTACCTTGCGTATAAGGAAAATCCCAATATCCTTTAATTGGCATGTGATTTTTGGATTATAAGTTGTTATAGTTGATTCAATTTCACTATTGGGTGGTACAATTGTTTTGTTTTGTTATTATTGATATTTTGTATTCTTGTTGTTTTTCCACCTAATGATATGACGGTATTCCATCTCAATAATCATATACGAACTTGTAACAAAATCACATGCCATGCATTTTTTGATGCCATTCAAGAGCATTTGTTGTTGCATGTTTTTGTGATAGATTTAATTCTATATATGCATCTTATTGTGGTTTTTACCATGATAGACACACCTTCTATTGTGATAGGTTTATTGATACAGGTTAGGGTTCGAATCGGATGGACACCATGCTTTGATCCTTGTAGTGTACGGGTCCTCATGGATTAGAATTTTTTCGATCATGTTTCAGACTTTTGTATAGAATTTTATTGTGATATGTAATAATTGGGTGCCAAAAAAGTTATTATATGGGATTTTGGGCCCTCGTGAATCAAAATTTGGCATACCAATTTTTGGTTTTCTATAGAATATGGGTTTTCTCTATGATCTGGAGATTTTTTCCTGAAAAAACCAGTTTAAACAGTGTGTGGTTTATCCTAACACATAGTGTGTTATTATTGTTCAGAGAAGGAATGTTTATTTTCATATTTACACTCCATATACTCATAATAAACAAAATTTGGTAAGTGATAGTGTATCCTGACATGTGAGAAGGAACAAAATATGATGGGTTTAGAAAGTACACATCCGTGAATTTTTGGTACTCAACGTGAAGTATTTCATAGGCAGAACCTGTGTGAATCTTCCTTTGTGGGAGTACATGGCTAGGAGGGGAGACTTTTGTACGCACCATGTGAGAGTATAACACGCCATAAAACTAGAATGGTTACTCTCCCAGGCCGGTGGTAGTGCACGCTCGAGTTAGAGCCTCAGTGTACATGCCATGTATGGTTTCTACACACTGTTTTATCCTCTTTTGGTAACCTATGAGGGTTTTATTCTCTTATTTAGTTCTTATAGTCATGAACTATGGACCATAATGATCTTGAACTGAGGTCTGTGCTTGTCCTTGTAGAGTCATGAATCCATAATGACCTCCTATTCCATGAGAGGAGAGTGAAGATGATCATACCTCAGAGGTGGTAGGATATGGGATACTACTGGACCCTCCAGTCATGCTAGTTGGGACACCACATATTATACTAGACACAAGTGATGATGTAAAACTATGCGAATGATTTTTGTGGTTCATGAAAACCATTCAAAGGAGCACCATATCCTAGATGTATATGGAAGAACTGACATGAGTGTTCCAGTAGTAGCATCAACCCACATTTTATAAGGAAGGCGGGCCATTGGATGTAGAGTCATGTCTAGAGGCCATGTTATCGATCATTGAGTATCTTGAGATGCCTCTTGATATGAGTTCCAAGCTCAAAACTTATATGTTGTGTGATTCCTCCAAGTGGTGGTGAGATGTTACCACCTTGAAATAGCATCCGTGGGACATGGCATGAGTGGTTTTTTAGAGATTATTTTATGACTTCATATATCGCGAGATATTGAGGGCTGACAAAGCCTATGAGTTTAGGAATTTAGAGCAGGGAAATATATCTATTATGGATTAATTTGCATGCTTTAATAATCTTCAGAACATTACACCAATTTGGATGTGTGATGATTTGTCAAAGGCTAGAAAATTTGTGGATGGTCTTGGGTAATACATTCTCCCATAGGTGAATATCTTCAAGATGATTGTGTTCTCTATTAAAGTGAACCAGGAACTAATTACCAAGTAGAATTTGAGGGAATATATAGGTGCAAGATAGGGTGATTCAACACTAAGATCATGCACTGATTTGACTGGTAGCAGGTAGCATCATCTGGAGCTTACCCATAGTCAATTTAGTAATTAGAACGTATCTTCTAGTTTCTATTTGAGGTGCATCTAGTGTCGAATAATTGGACATACTAGGACAAATTTACCAATGGACCCAATCTCGTGCCGATCTTGATGAAAGATGGGCCATATTCAGAATTTATACATGATTATTCCTCTAATGTCTAGTGAGATAGGGTCCACACAAAATTCACGTTCAAGAACAAGGATAACAACTACTAACTAATCAAGGAACTGGAACACATTAGGCCACTTAGATTGAGGTGGTAGTCATGTATGTGGTATCCAGACACAACATTTTTAGAGACAGTAGAGTGGATCATCTCAAGGTAACTAGGTAGTGTCACAGGGTAGTGGTATAATCAAGAATTATGCAGTGAAACAAACCCATCATGAGAAAGATATTAGAACTTCTACTATTATAGGAACTATATTAGTCACCCCATTTTAGTTTCTTCACATTTTGATATAGCAGAATCACATAGATTCATATCAGTTCTCGTTGTGGAGAGCCTATGTCTTTGTGTTTTTACTTATAATGATGTTATGAAACAAGACACTCCGTTAAGGATTAGAACTGTAGGTGTTCCACAGTGCAAAGAGTTCCCTCTTGAAATTTTTGGGAGTCACATTTTATGGGACCTCTACATCCTATAGATGAAATTATTTGATATCATTCCTGTAATGGAAATATTGGTATCCTTTCATGAATTTGTTGATTTATATCGATGTAGACTAAGTTTTATTCCAACAGAAAGTGGATCATTTCTACACACGGGTTAACGAGATGTCTAGTAAAGTTGAGCTGGATCCAAGCATTGTGGGTTAGGAAGGATGATAGCCCATATTGAATGTGTATATCTGGATGACCATGGGACACTTCATGACGATTTCCCTCATATAGATGATCATTTCAAGGATTTCTTCCCAGAGGACATTTTAGGAATACCTCTCGTGAGAGAGGTAGTGTTCCCTATCAAGATAGTACCAAAAGTTTTCAATGTATCCATTCCTCCATGAAAAATGGTTATGATGGAGTTTCAAGAGAACAAGAGAGAAATAAATCATTTAGAGGCTAAGGGTTTCATCCGACACACTACTTCTATATGGGGTACTCTAGTCTTTTTGGGGAAAAAGATTAATGGAAGCCTCTTGCTATGGGTACATTATTAGAAATTGAACAAGTTGACTGTTATGAATTGGTATCTTCTACCATAAATTGATGATTTTTTGAATAATCTCTTAGGAGATCAGGTATTTTCTATGATTGATTTTAGATCTGGTTATCATCAGCTCTGTGTTGGACTATCAAACATAGCTTTCACAGCTATTCAAAGAAGGTATGGTCTATACGAGTATCTATTTATCCATTCTGTCTCACAAACATGCTAGTGGTTTTCATGGAACTAATGAGCCATGTTTTCCATCCTTATCTTGATTCATCTATTAAGGTTTTCATGGATGATATCATGGTGAATTCCCCCAATCAACCCAACCGTTCAACACTTCTTCAGAACGTTTTTAATAAATTGAGTGAGCATCAATTGTTATCTAATCAACAAAGTTCCACTTATAGAGGTATCATATTCACATCCTTGGTCACATCATCCTGGAAAAATGAGTATCATTGGAACTAGATAATGTGAGAGAATTAGTTTCCTAGAAATAACCGAAGAATGTATTTGAAATAATATATATCATGTGGCTAGATGGTTACTGCAGATGTTTCATAGGTGACTTCAAACATGTAGAAGCTCTAATGACAGGCTTGACGAAGAATTCTACGAAGTATCTATGGTAATATTCTTATGAGATGACCTTTCAAAAGATGAAATGGAGGTTGATATATATAGAAATACTGATTTTCATAGAGTCTTAAAGGAGTTACACTATGTACTTTGACACATAAGGCATCGGGCTGGGAGTATTGCTTATTCAGGGGGACCAATTCATTGTGTATAGGTCTCAGTAGTTGAGGCCACATGGGTGGAATTACCCAGAACACGATCTCATGTTACATGAAGTTGTTCATGCCTGATGATGCAAGAGACATTACTTATTGGGGGATCATTTTGTGGTTTATACTGACCAAAAATGTATTAAATACATGTTTACTCACTGTGATTTGAATCTATGGCAGCAAATATGGGTGGAATACCTTCAGCCTTTTGTCCTTGCGCTTTCCTACAGACCTGTTAAGGGAATTTCAGTAGCTGATGGGTTCATTAGGACTTAGTTACTGGCAGTTCACCTTTCCAGTAGTGAGTGTAAAAATATAGTGTTGTTCTCTAGGATTCATTTGGAGGTGCATAACAATTAGAGAAGCACTTTTCGTGCATCCTTAGTTGTTACCTCTACCCTACAAGATAGAGTGAGGATGATGTTGCAATCATATTATGAATTCCTTGTTCTATAAGAGAGTGTGACAGGTGAGGTCCCTCCTCTAGGTTAGACCCTAGGTGAGGATGAGGTTCTTCAGTTACAGGGCTACAAATGGGTTTTAGCAGACATGTGTGAGGAGTTGATGCGAGATTTTTATGTGTCAGTTGCGGTGGTGTAACCTTGTGTCACAAATATGTATCTAGATTTACATCATCTATACTTGGAGCCAGTTATTAAGGGACGTTTAGATCGATTTTTCCTAAGATGCTCCACCTATTAGTAGTAGAGGGCGGAGAATCAGAAACTATCTAGACATTTACAATAGTTACCCATTCCTGAGTGGATATGTGATGATGCCATGATGGATTTAGTGATGGGTTTACCAAGGTCTCCTGAAGGTAATGATGTAGTATGGGTTGTTTTTTATAGGATTAAAAATATTTCCCATTTCCTTCCAACCATGTAAATCTTTAATGTTGAAGATCTTGGGAGTCTTTACATCTGCTAGATTATACTACTGCATGTGGTCCAACATTCTATCATTTTAGAAAGGGACGCCTTGTTTACATCTCATTTCTGGAAATGGATATATAGGGCCTTGGGTAAATAGGTGATTTTGAGCACATCTTTCCACCCCCAGATTGATGGAAAGTTAGAGTGCACGATTCATGTGACGGAGGACATGTTTTGGGCATGCATCCAATATTTTATGGTTCTTGGGAGACACACATACCCTTTATTTTATTCTATTACTACAATAGCTTTCAGGTTACTATTCAGATGGTTCCATATAAGGATTTGTACAGTAAGCCATACCTATCACCCGTATCATGACTAGAGGTAGGAGATGCTGCTATGTTGGGACCTTATATTGTTTAGGAGACTAGTGAGCAGGTTTAGTTTATTTGAAAGAGGATGGATACAACACCTCCTCATCATAAATCATATGATGATTTCCATAAATGGACATTGGTTTTTGGGGTTGCAGATTGAGTTTTTCTACATGTGACACCGAGGTTGGGACATAAGAGAATCCAAAGATACCGTAAGATTTCACTTAGATACGTCTGTCCATTTGATATTTTGGATATGGTCGGGCTGGTTTCCTATAAATTCCAGTTACCTCAGAGGTATAGGGCTATGCACAACATCATCCACGTTTCTCATTTGTGACGTTATTTTTCAGACCTGTCTCACGACATTCGACATGTGTAATTGGAGTTATAGGAAGATGCATCCTTTGATGAGCATCACATTAATATGATTGATCATCACATGTAATTTCATCATGGACTATCTATTCCTTCAGTGTAGGTGATATGGAAGCACATCTTCGTGATGGAAGAGACCTGGGAGAGGGGGGCTGACATTTGATCGCAATTTCCGAAATTATTCTCTATTGTTCCTTCACCACCAATGGAAGGGAAATTCAAGGACGCATTTCTATAGGGGATGTTTGTAGGAACCCAGTTAATTCATTAAGGTAAAGATATATTCTTTTCCGTTGTACTTAAGAAAATAGTGGGAAAAGAGATCAAGGACTCGCTATAGGCTTATTACACAATGTGACATGGAGTTACACACCATGTATTTCCAAAAACACACTGTGTAATGTGGGTTGCATGTCGTATTATCCCAGTACATGACCATGTAATGACATGACCAGGATTTTTATGGGAACATAGTATAATATCTTATACATGCTGTGTATTTATTTAAAATAAATAAGTAGCATCATTTTGTGCCAGATGGATAAAAACGACTCCTTTTAGTTGTATGACGCACCAAAAAAATCTGAATGAGGGTTTGTATCAATATTCGTTGTCTGTTATCTGATTTGAACACTATTATATCCATTGTAATCCATTCGTTGAGTGCCTGATTTATCTTAATCCTTTCTCCATGATTTATTCACTCGAAAAAGTTATCAAAAGTTTAGTTTTATTTCTTTTTTTGTAGATTTACTCGATTATTGCTCGATTTAAGGGACAAAATTAGATAAGGAGAGTTGTAATAGCATGAGGTAGGCGGTCATGTTCATTTTATTTATTGTTGAGTTGATTGTAAATTCTAGAGTGCCACACACCCACTTTTAGGTTCCACTTGATTGAATAATGAACCCTGTTATTTCCTATTGATGAGAAGGTAATTAATTAGATGATTTGAAAACATGTTTAGGGTTGTGACCCTAGATTTAGGGCCACCCTATGGGTGTGTTTCCACCAGATTTCCATTTGGATGAGAATACAGAAGATGATTGAATTGATTTCCCATTATTAGGTTGTTAAAATGAATAATGCATGTGATATAAATTCCTCATGGGAGGTAATTAAATTATTAATCCATGTAATATTTTAAATTTCATGAGATACTTGTTATTTGAACTATTACCATAAGATTTTTCTAAATGATTAGTCATGTGATTGTTTATTTCACATGTGTATCATTAGATATGGAATTGAATTATTTAAAAAATAAGTGTAATTAGAAATGGTAAGACCATAGTATCAGTTAAAAGACAAGGTCAGGCTCATGTGACATAGTTAACATTATGTTTACCTTGGGTGAATTAGGGTCTTGGTTGAAAGATCATGGATGAGCTCAAGTAGTAATTATGTAAGGAACACTAGTGATCCATGATAGGGAGGTCGGGTTCATTGAGGATTATTTAAAATTTCAACAAAACCCATGATCAATCAATGGATACTAAGGCGAGGATCTATTGGAAAATGATTAAATGATGTTTATGTCACGAGTTAACTGTTACTTATATGGGGTGTTATCTGGCCTAGGTCGGACATTGTGATTTTTATACAATTCATGGAACTTGAATAATGAAATAGACTAATTATGATGTGTAATCCAATCCAAAGAACAAGATTGGATTTGATCTTGCATTATACTTGTTTACAGCATATTCTGCGACATATATTGTGCATTCTTTTGAGTACCCATAGTTCTGTACATTGACTATTGTACACTTCCTATTATATATATCTACTGACAGATTGTCACAGAATTTGGGTGGTTTCCTAATGGGATTTAGTCTGGCACCCTCTTTTGGTCATGATTTTATTCCCAAAAATATCGTACAATTGCAGGGCTTGATTAAGGAAAGAACCATACTAAAGGTACATGAAGTTTTTCTGAGGAGTATGAGAACATGGGACAGAACTGAGGCTTGCGATGCTTCTTAGCTTCCCTTGTTTCTTTTTTTCTTTTCGAACATATATAGTGGAATACTGTAGTTTACCTGTATGGATAATTTCTTAGAACATTACATGATACATAATCTTTTGTATGGAATGATTTTTGGTTACATCTAATATTAGTCTTCTAGTGCTTACATCAATTGTATATTGTTCATTGCTTACACTGATGCATTACTATTTATTTGATTGTGTTACACTCTTCCATTGAAGAAATAATTTCCCCACTATTAGACCCTAGGCCCTAACTGCTAGTTGGTAGCCTTTGGCATTTGAGGAAATGCAGTTGAGGCCATATAGACAACAAGGCATGAGGCACCAACTGAGTGGTATTCAGATCTGATATATTATAACTGAGGCCCCATATCAATGAGGATTCTGATCACAATACCACAATAGAACCATGTTTAGATGTCATTTTAGTGACATCATAAAATATAATCATGAATCTTTATTTCCAAAGAGTACATATGGGGAGAAGACTCATGACAGAAAAGAAAAACCAAAAACCAACCCTATCTGATGAATGTACCCAAATTTACCTATGACCAATTCCCTAATGTATCGTGCCAATAAAAAGGATATCTGAGTCTTAGTGAATGGATTGGTTCGTCACCACCCAAAAATTAGAATCTTTTTCTTGATATATGAAATAAAAACATCTTAACACTATCTCTATGTAATAAAATCTAAGCTCACAACACAACTATACCAAGGTGGACCCCTCTTTGATATCACTCTATCCAGACCTGAAGCAATGGGGATGAATCCATGACCACCCCAATACCATATCAAATAGACCAAAGTATAATGGTTAGTGGTAATTTGTCATATCACACAAAATCGATTCCTTATACTATAGTACCATTACACATGAACCACAAAACATTTCCATGAAACAATTAAAATATTAAATAATCTATAAAATAAAATCTTGTATATATCTATCCCACAACCGGAGTACAACAAGTGTACTGAATGTATAAAAGGGGTAAAATATAATCCCTTTAAAACTATTAATGAATCCATATAGCTTCGTTGGATGGGATCACTATCAAATGAAGATGTTAGAAAGAACCTTCACCATGCTCTGGTAAACACCTCAGTCGGTCTAGCTTAGTAAGCATTACCTGCTTTGATACCCCCAGGACGCTGTCACTAATGATAAGTCTAAGTGAACACACCCCATCAAGAACAATTCAACAGGTCAAAATCTACCACCCAACACAAGAGGTCCTATCACATCTATCATATTCCATGTGCAAGCTCATAGAAAACCAAGTAGAGTGGTCTAACCCTGAGCACTACATACAGTATAAGGATTACTACACCAGACCATGAAACACATGCATCCTCTCTAAATAGAGAGATAAGGGACCCAAACCTCATCGCTTCCCCACAAATTTGGGATTAAATTCTCCTAACCATATTGTGAAACCTATGAAGTACCTATATGAAGGGTCCCACACAACTCAATAGATAGAGGATTCTCACCGTGTAATGATTGAGGAGTACCACTCTGGATAGAGGACCTGTACCCTGGTATGATAGGGGAGTAACACTCTACATGTTAGATCACTATTGGGGACATGCACCTTGACATGACATGTGAGTACTGGCCCTATGCTAGAGGCCTCACACCCTTGTTTGATAGTTTATTACCACTCTACTGGAACATAATGTATAGGGGACCCTCACAATGTAATAATAAGGGAGTTATGATTTCAAGAATATAGGTCTTGCACCCGGCCATGATAGTGGACTACATAGTCTATCTATATGTTACATATTGAGCATCCTTTACATGACATGACATAGGAGTTCTAACATGATAGATAGACTACCCACACCCTGGAGTGAAAAGGGAGTACCAACTCTTTCTTTCAAATGAATATGGATGGAGTGCACACTAATACCACAAGATAGATCTTTCTCCAACAACACCAATGATATATAGAACCTACGCGTTTTTCCAAAAAAGGAGTTCCAACCCTAGAAGAACTACTCCATGGATAGAGGACCCACACCTTTTGTAAAGGGGACATCTATGTATAATTAACTGAGAGGTAATGGAAACTCATACCCTGGGGGATAGGGAATAACAAATCGCAACATCCCTCAAATACACCAACCGATTATTCAAAACAGATCAAGCGTTACTCAATGGTTCATCACACTCATCATGACTCATGATGTAACACTGATAAATGTGGGAAACCCACAACCTTATGCGATGGGGGAGAATTTATATAATGACCAATAGAGTTTAGTAGACCAACGTCTTGAGAAGAATGCTAAGGGTACCGACCTCGAAGTCAATACATTGATCCACCCTGATCACTACACAATATCATCCAATGCTACAACAATTTAATTTTTGATATATTCCACATCATATATCAAAGCCACACAGAGGATACAATATTTTTCTATGTGGAAAACTAATCATGATAGGATGCTAATAAGACCGATTATAATTCCAAAATAAATAGATATGCTTAGAATAATTCCCCCCAAAAATTACATGGTATTTATAGGGGTCCACCCAATCACCTGTTTATTTCCTATGTTTCATGGCCTGGAAAGCCAAGTGAGGTTACACAGTGTCCCTTCCTTAACTGGGCCCCCAGATATGATCTTCCCCACATGGCTTGCGCAATCATGTCTCCTACATTGCGTGTATCTCAGGCACACTCTGTGTGTTGTCAATATTTTCTATTTTTGATACACCTTGTCACATTTATGGAATCTCGTGTCCATGTACTCTAGTCATGTATGTCCATGAAACCATGTACCATTACATGAATACCCTAACCATGTCCCTTGGACATTGGACCTAGGGTCACTACATGACCAGTAAACCCAAAACATTGTGTATAGTCTCCAATGTCATCTTCCCTGAATGGGAAGAACACAATATATGTGACCATGACCTACATTCTGTGTGATTGAAAATTCCGAATGATAATTCCGTAGGAGTAGCTTAAATTACCCCATATTTCCTCGAAACCGATAGATGGACCCATTGAAGATCTATAGAAGACATATAAGTGTTGTAAAACCTTAATATAGTGTATAAAAATGGGATTGATACTTAAAACAAAAATATTATTAACTAGTGTAGAAAAACTGAATCTTTGACTACATATCCACACTTCTAATTCACTACACCATGATCTGAGAGGGTTCATCTTCAATATCATAGATCAACATCACCATCTCTCGTCTTGGTTTTCCTCAGTTTGTCTGCCGCTCCAGGGGGGGAGTTACACCGCACCATTAATTTTTGCACACCAAAGGATAAGGGAGGGGATATTTTTCTTAATTTTTGTTATTAAAACAATAACCTACCATTTAACACCCGAAAAACATGGAGCCCCGACCCAAAATGCATGGAAGATAAATTTTATGTCACAGCTAAGGTGAAATCCATATTATAATCTCAACCACAGCCTCATATTTACAATTTGAGATTCCCTAAGGGTGTTATCACACGTTCACAAGAAAAGTGTCCATGCATGATATATTATGTTTAATATTTTAATTATCATCGAAATGAGGCCCTCTAGGACCCATAATACTTCACCGACCTTGTTCATAGAATCAAAAATATCCCTATAAATATTATAAATACTTATAATTAAAAAAAAGTCACTAAACGAAGAGGTTGTATATTAGATCAAGATAAATATATGATTAAAATATATTCCTAATGCATTCCATTTGTCTCAACTTTATGATCCTTCACATGTGATTGATTTTAGTGATGTGGACGTCAAGTAGAATATATACATTTCCATGCCATCACCCTTCAACTTCAATTATAGTATGTTAACATTAAAATTTAATAAAACTATAATATATTTCCCATATTAATATTTCATGGAACAAAAATTCTATATTGAAAGGTTGAATGTCTATATTGAACTTACTTGGTCAAAATAATCCTAGAATGAATTTTTCAAATTTTCACATAGAAATATTGTTTTATTGATAATTGAATATGCTGTAATTAATCATTTCTCCATATATTTGTAATAATTTACTATAACATGAGGAATTGATTATTTATGGACTGTCTATTTGAAATAAATAAATTTAAATATCATTTAGAGGTAAAAAGGGAAATTATTCTTTAGAAAACTATTTTTATAAATGAATAATATCTTCCCATTTTAAATAATTTATATATATATATATATATATAATTTTTAGTGATTTAAATTAAATTTGTAGATTATATATATATATGTGTGTGTTTAAATCCACGTAATCATGAGTAATAGTCATATAGTTTTTTTTTGAATAAATGGCCCAAAGGCCATCATTTTTTTGATAATCCACCTTTTAACGGTTGAGGTGGAACCCTCACAAGGCCCATCGGCTTATAGACAATAACATAAATCATTGGTCTTAGAGGGAAATCACCCAGACAAGACAACTTGGAACCAATCCTCCCCACCACCTGTCATGATATCAGCACTCCACATTTTCTGGGCTTTTCCGCTAGCTGTTTAGTCTAGAGCTGCACAAGACCAGTACCAATGGAAATGTCATACCCTCAACATCTCCCAATTCTGTTTTCTATTTTTAGTGATTTCACCTACTCTGAAACCTTATCCTGGGCACTGTTCAATGTAGTCTGACGGGTACATCTTGATATTCATGTGGCCCGAAGGCCTTTGTGGTGTTCCAAACGCCTTGAGGTGGCCTAATGGCCTTGAGAGACAACTATACCAAAAAATTTGGTGGTTGAAATCCTTACAGGACTGATGGAACAAATTGTTGGATCAATGTCCCAGATTGATGAATTCTTCCGGCAACTATAGTTCCAAAATTTACCTGCTACAATGATAGCTACAATACTACTATAGTAAGTGAGAAATAAATCTCCACCCAGATTTGATCTCGGGTCTCCTGGATGCACATTCCGAGTCCTCACTAATCAGGCTAAGGGTTATGTGAAACTAGTCATATAGTTAATAAATGAACATCATAAGCTTGAGAAAATCATTTCAAGGATAATAATTTATCAACACGTTTTGCTGGTCTATTTCTTAAATCTGATTATTCTACTTCTATGAATAAAATTTTATAAAATTTATTAAATATCTGAAATAATCACAATTATTATTATCTAATAACGTTAACTGAATTATTTTCACATTGATTATTAAAAAAATTAAAAACTAACTATCATTGGTATGGTAAAAATGGGATTACCGGGTGTTAATTTATAATGATAAGGTTCGAAATGAAATATTTTTTTAAAACCACATTTTTTGGTTTTATTTCGAATATATCATTTTCCCTTTTTAAAATGACATATTTTCGAACTATATGTCTGAGTTGGTGAAATATCATTATTGAAAAACATTTAATTATTACAATCATACTATTCTCCACAATTATTAGAGAAAACCCATCCCCTGACTTATTCAGTAATCAACATCCATTCATGTGGACCAAAATGTAACCAAATAAATCCCAAAAATCCATATTCACATTCTATAGGTTCTCTTATTTCCAAAATTCCACCCTAGGTTCCTTAATTTTGGTCGGTGTGGACACTCAATAGGGGGGAGAATTGAGTTCCAATTTAAATATTTGTTAAAAAGTTTATGATTAAAAAAACACCCAAATTTAAAAACATCCCAGTTAATTATGGCAGGAGAGGTAAATGTTCAATTAGTCATCAGGTATCTCAAAGGGTGATTAGTCCTTAGAAAAATCAGTGTAGAACAGTAATTCAACTTTTGAAATAAGTTTAATGATTTAAAAAAATACACACACTAACCAAAACTAACTATCAAAGTGTAAGAAGAAATGTTTTTATGTTTTATCAAGTATAAGTATCAGAAAAAATAAAAACATAGTATATAAATATTTTCACAACAATGAAAACAAGAGGTTCAGTCTAAAGTAGGGACTTAATCCTCTCAACTTGGATATCACTTTCCACTAAGCTGTTTATATAATAAAACTCTTGATCCACACCCTGGATCGGTGTTTACAACAGCATAATCGACTGTCCAGGTCACATATGACCTCTACAATAGTTATTCATGGGAAACAAAATGTAATAAGAGATTTAGTATGAGGGTAGTTTGATATCCTCCAGTTATTCTCTGGAGACAGTTTGTGTAAATTAAATATACACACTCCTCAAATATTAAATATAAAACACAATAGTGTTAAGATTGAGAATAGAGTTAGGAATTTTCTGTGTGTTGTGAAGTAATGATCTAGACTCATTGAATGTTGTGAAAATGGAATTTGAGTATTTTTCTGGAAGTTGTATTCAGAACAGAGTATCACAATGTTTGTAATCCATCATTGACAAATGAAAAGGGTTGATCTCATTGATGTCTCAATGTATATTGAGCCTTTGCAGTGAAGATATATTGTTAGAGTCTTCTTGTAATCTCAAGTTCTTCGTTCTTTTCTTTTTGTATTCACAGAGTCTATATCTCTATTTGTACTGACACTATCCTATCAATAACATGAAAGATGAGGTCCTATTATACTCTAGGATCCTCTAGGCATAAGGATCTTTTCATGTGAATGTACCTCATACAAGTCTACAGATTGTCCTATAGAAAACATTAAATAATGTTAGAAATATTAATTTGTCTAAATATGACCATTATAAATAAATTTGAATTAATAAATGGAATTATTTATTTAGGACTATCAGTGAGTCATCTTCTGTCTGTCGTCTTCGGTTTGATAACATTGTTCTGTCATCTTTGGTGTGTCATCTTTAGTCTGTCGAACTACAGTGTATCATACTTCTGTGTGTCGAACATCGGTGTGTCAACTTTGGTCGGTCGAACGTCGGTGTGTCAAACTTCGGTGTGTTGAACTTCAGTTTGTCGACATCGATCTATCATACATGGGTGTGTCATACTTTGGTGTGTCAAACTTCGGTGTGTCGACTAAAGTCTGTCAAACTTTGGTGTCTCATTATTCGGTCTATCGAACATCGGTTTCGGTGTGTTGGCTTTGGTTTGTCAAACTTTGGTTTTGGTCTATCGAACATCAGTTTCGGTCTATCGAACATTGGTTTCAGTTTCTTGGATTCAACTTTAGTGTGAAGACTTCAATTTTAATGTTTCAACTTAAGTTTCAGTGTGTCAACTTTGGTTTTCCAAACATCGCTGTCATGGAATCCAAAAGGGTTATGAAGACCATGTCTTGCATATACCATTACAAAACGAAGTGTTAATCAAACGTACATGAAAAAACATTTTTAAGAATATTTATTCATGAATATAGGTTATAGAATTATATGTTGGTGTATGACAAAATTGATTCACATATAGATATTAACATATATTGAAATAATTGAATCTGTATTTTGAAATAATTTATGATTAGGAAAAATACAGTATCGTGGAGAGTCCAAAAATCTCCCCCTTTTTGATAATCACAAATTATGGCATACATGGTAATAGATAAAAAAATATATCTTTAAAATTGAATGTATTTAAAGATATTCTCCCCCTCACTAAATGGATTAGGTAGATTATATTCCATCATTACTTTCTCCCCTTTTGGGATTAACAAATATAGAAAAGCAGGGAGGAGAAATAAGATAAATGAAGGACAACACAATAATTTTCATTCAAAGTCAAAAGAGTACAAGGAAAAAAGAAAGAAAAAATCCATATAAAAAAGAAACAATCCATCACTAAGGTTTTGGATGAATACTATATTTTCCTTTTTTTGAAGGAACAAATGGATATGGAGAAGGTTTGATAGTGGAAGAGGATGGAGGTGATCATATTTCAACACCAGGCATGGAAAAACTGGTAGGAACATTAGCTTCATGGGTCGGCCTTCTCTCTGACAACACTCGACATGGAGACTGTTCAGTAATGATTGGTCAAATCTGAGTAAGATCCTAAGAAATAGTCATTGGAGTAGGAGGCTAAGAGGAATCACCAATTGAAGTATATGGGGGGTCCACAATAGCCTTGACATGAACATGAAGATATGGTTTTAGTAGGTTAATGAAGTCATTAATAATTTCTCCTCTATATTGCATTGCCTTGTTAATTTCATTCGTATTCTCCATAAATTTACTTACGAAAGGTGTAAACTCTTTCAATTGGAGAACCCAGTTTTGGAAAGCTTCTATGACTGGAGGAATTTGAAGAATTTCTGCTAGAAACTTGAAACTGAAGATGAGGTCAGGCTTAGTATATATCTTAGTGAAATACTTATCAACTTTTTCTTGAATTTCTTTCTGAGATGCAGAGACATCATAGGTGCACTTTCTGACCATATTGTACAAAAGATATGTATTCCATTGTACTTTTTTAAGGGTTTCTTTTTCTGAAATAATATGGAGTTGCTTAATCACCTCTCTCATTACTGCTTTGAGACACTCCAAATCAGCAACAACACTTTTCCCACATCTGGAACTAGATTGGGCAGTCAAAATTTTTCCATTCCCTTCTTTCATATTTGAAAAATATACACTTAGTAGATGATATACCATGTTCCTAGGAACTTCTATAACACAACTAAAGGAAGTATTGAAGTCACAGGTTAAGGTAATCATCTCATATCTCATCTTTCTTACTTCTTCTCACAGAAAAGTATTGTGTCTAATAATAGTTTCTGTTGTAGTAAAAAGATTTAGTTGAATATCCTGATCACAATTAATTAAATTTTTTTTCTGAAAAACATTCAAGATACCTATTGATGTGGAGGCTTCATTTCTAGGTCCCATTGTGCCTTGAACAGACTCACATTTCTCATTCTTAATATTTTCCAAATCAGCCTTAGTGACATTGTCACTGGGCACTGACTGAGAAACTGGGTCTACTACTGATGATGCAGCTGGTGGAATAGGAGCAACAGGATCTGGGCCAGCATGGACTTGTGGAATAGGAGAAGTAGGTACCATCTCCTCATCTGAATCATATTCTAATCCAAAAATAATATATCATGGATTACTATTCTACACTATAGTGTAGGTCTAATCTCTTGTCTCAATGGTATCAATTATTACGCTTCTTCCCTGAGGCTTAAGAATAACATCAATATCATCAATTTCGTAATCCTGGTCTTTGTACATAACAACTTTTCTATGGATAGGAACCAACTGAACTTCAGGTTCTGCCTGAGCTCCAGCTATTTCCACTTTACCAGGTACTTCCTCAATTTGAGGCACGAGGACTACATCTTCTTACTATTTTCCAAAACTCGTAATATCATTTAATTCCTAAATTAGCTCTTACTTTTCAGCATTGGGATAGAGTAGCCTTTCCTCATGTCCAGTATCTTTGTGATCATCATATTGTTGATCAACAGGCTCAATTCCATCACCAACTCCCTGAATAGATTCCTCACTAGATCGGTCTACAACTTGTTGGTGCACTTTTAGAGAGTCAGTCACATGCTCAACACTTCCTCCATCATCATCGTTATCACCGACATCACCACCATCATCATCAGCATATTCCTCATCTGATTTTCTCACATAACCTTGAACTCCATTAACTTCAGTTTTATCACATTCTTCACCCCTAGAATATTTTCTCTTGAAGGCAGTTCCATAGGTGAACAAACATGTCCATAAGTCGTATCCTTGGGAATTTCAACGATATCAGGATCACTCCTATCATCAAAAAGAGATCCTTCTTCCCTAGGAACTTCAGCCTCGACTTCCTCATTAGAATAAACATGAACTTATCCTGATTTTAGACCTTTATCAACTAGATCCTTTAGTCTAGAAGGACGGTCAACCTGATTGAACTCCTCATATAGTATTTCTCCATCTTCTACCCAACATCTCTTCTATGGGTTCCAAGAAGATTTTAATCCTTTTAAAAATGTCTCTCTGAAGACAAAAAACACTACAAGCAGTTATCATTTCAATTCGATCTTCTACAGAGTCTAATTTCTTAAACATGGATGAAATAATAATCAGATAGTATAAGATGGTTGCCTTCATAGATGGCTTAATCAAATAAAAAATATGTACCACAAGATATTTTCTCGTATTCACCTTTATTCCATGTTTCAACAGAAATATCAAGAAGACATCCTGAAATTTCACAGTAGAGAAATGTACCTTAATTTGGCAGATTTGATGTTGTATGAACTTAAAAACCAATCTCACTTCTACTTCAAATTCATTTGAAACAGTTCTCTTATATTCTTTATTTCCAGTTAGCTCCTTCAGAGAATCTTCATATGAAAACAAATTTGATTAAGGTGGAATATTAAAAGGATAGTCAGTATATACACCTTCATGAGGTACCTCTAAGAATTCAACCCAATCCTTAGATGAAAAAGCTACTTCCTTTCCTTTTACCATATAATACATATTTATTGCCTCGAATTAATTTAGTGTTATACAAAAATGATGATATAATTCATACACTAGAAGGGTATAATAGGGTCTTTCATTATTGGTAAACAAATTGAGCCACCCTTGAGATTCCATTACATTTAATAGAAATGATTTTTTGATAGAAGCTAGTAAATTGACACTTCATTTTCAGCTATAACTACATGGCTTTCTAAGCTCAGTTTCCCTGTCCAACTAGACTCACCTTTTTTGACGTTTAGTAGGGGGACATTTGAGAGGTTCTTCCATTGTGTGCATAGTTCTAGCCATGACGAAGCTTCAGATTCTAACTTGTGTTGAGAGGTCAAGAGTCGAGTGAGAGAGTGACAAAATGTAGAGGAATTTAGGTCTATGGAGAAGGTGAAGGGTCGGGATTGATGTGAAATAATATATCATTTATGTATTGTAAATCGTAAAACATATAATTTAAACACGTCAAGGTGAAAGAGACAAAACAACGTCCTTTAACATAAATCAGACAGAATTTAAAAAACAATACTTTAAAATATCATTGTCAGAGAATCAGTTTTAAGAAGATTATTTTCAAAATAATCTGTTTCAAAAAAATTAGTTTCACAAAAATTGGTTTCTTAAAAATCGGTTTAATAAAAATTGGTTTCACAAAAATCGGTTTCATAAAGAATGTTTTCACAAAAATCGATTTCATAAGGATCAATTTCACAAAAATCAGTTTCATATAGATCTATTTTATAAAGATTACTTTTATAAAGATCAGTTTCAAAAAGATAGGTTTTACAAAGATCGGTTTCTTAGAGATCGGTTTCATAAAAATATGATTTATAAAGATCGTCTACACAATGACTGGTTTCATAAAAATCGATTTTGTAATGATCAATTACTGATTTATCATTCCTAATTCATGTTGGAATTAATTCATTCTCTATGAATTTAAGGGTTTAGTGAATATATCATCAAGCTGATGTTCAGTCCCAATAAACTCAAGGGTTATATTACCTTTTTGAAAATGATCTCTCAAAAAGTGATGTCTTACATCAAAATGATTTGTTCTAGAACGAGATATTGGGTTTCTAGAGATATTAATAGAACTTGTGTTGTCACAGTTAATTTTGACATGTTTTAATTTATTTCCATAGTCTAGTAATGTATGTTTCATAAAAAAAAATCATGCACAAGAACTAACTACTACAATGTACTCTGCTTTGGCAATAGATAATGCAACAGAATTCAGTTTTTTACTGCACCATGATACTAGTGATTTTCCTAACATCTGACATGCCCAAAGGTTCTTTTTCTACCTAGCTTACAACTAGAAAATTCAGCATCTGAACAACTAATAAAATCAAATGGTTTTTCTGTTGGATAAAATAGTCCTATGTTAAGAGTATATTTGAGATATTTGAAAATCATTTTAACAAAATTTAAATGAGATTCTTTGGGATTAGCTTTAATGTGAGCACACATGCATACACAGAACATAATATTAGGTTTGATAGCACTAAGGTAGAGAAGAATCCCTATCATGCCTCTGTAGTTGGTTTGACCCACTAATTCTCCAGCTTCATCAGCATCCAAATTACAAGTGGTACTCATAGGTGTATCACTACCTTTACTACCATCCAATCCAAAACTTTTTAAAATACCTTTAGTATATTTACATTGATTTAAAATAATAAAATCATTGTTTTGAAAAATATGAAATCCAATAAAAATTCTAAGTGTCCCCATTAAACTCATTTCAAATTCATTTTTCATTATTTCTGAAAAATCTCTACATAAATAATTTTTAGAAGATCTAAAAATTATATCATCTACATAAATTTATACTATCAAAACATCTTTTTATGTCCTTTGAATAAACAATGTTGGATCTGCCATTCCTTTAGTAAAACCTTTTGAAGTATGAAAGGAACTAATTCTATCATACCAAGCTCATGGTGCTTACTTTAAACCCTATAATGCTTTAGAAAGTTTAAAAACATGGTTGAAAAAATGGGGAATTCTAAAGACAGGGGGTTGTTCAACAAATACATCCTCAACTATATACCCGTTTAGAAAAGCACATTTGACATCCATTTGATAAAGTTTGAAATTCAGATTAGCTGCATAAGCATGTAGTATCCTGATGGCCTCTAGTTTAGCTACAGGAGAAAAGATCTCATCATAGTCTATTCCTTCCTCTTGACAACAAACTTGTGAAACTAACCACGATTTGTTTCTAACTATACTTCCAGACTCATCAACTTTGTTTCTAATGATCCATTTAATTCCTATTTTCAAAGTGTCCTTTGTTCATTTAACTATTTCCCAGACATTGTTTCATTCAAATTGATTTAATTATCCTTGAATATATATATAACCAAAAACCCATCATTTATTGCATTATTTTTTTTGGGTTCACGATGTGAAAGAAAAGATTGATGTTCATCCCGGTTTCTCTATGAAGCTCTAGTTTGTGTTCCTACAATTAAATCTCCTACTACAACATCTATGGGACGACTCTTGAGAGTTCGAATACCTCTAGAATGAGTTGAACAAGGCTCCTCAAGATTTTCTATTGGTTCAGACTCATTAGGTGTAGATTCTGGAAGATTCTCAAAATTGGTTACTTTTACAGGGGATTCACTGTCATTATCATTAAGGTTCATAATTGACATATCTTCCTCAAGATATTCAAGAGTGGTTTTGGGTTCATGTGGATCCATCTCATAAAATTTTGCATGAACTAACTCTTCCACACATTTGTTTTCCTTATTAAATACACCATAGGCGTTACTTGAGATTGATTAACCTAGGAAAATTCCTTCATCACTCTTAGAGGAAAACATGTCAATATTGTCCTTAGTGTTCAGGATAAAGACTTTTCCACCAAAAACTATGAAATAGTTATCCTTAGGCTACCTATTATTCCAAATTTCATAAGGGTTCTTCTTAAGAACAAGTCTAATCAAGGATCTATTAATTGTATAACAAGCTGCATTTACAGAATCATCCCAAAAATAAATAGCTAAATTACATTCACTATGCATAGTACAAGAAATTTCATGAAGGGTCCTATTTCATTGTTCCATGACTCCTTTCTATTGACGTGTTCTAGGAGAATGTAGTTGTGACTATAGCCATTGTGTGAACAATTGGATTCAAACTCTTGATTTTCAAACTCAAGTCCATGATCCCATCTGAGGGTCTTACTTTTATGTCCACTATGGTTTTACATAGACTTGGAGTATTTTATAAAATAACAACAAGAATCACATTTGTGGTCTAGAAAGTATACCCAAGTGTACCTAGAAATATCATCTATAAGAACATAAACATAGTTATTCCTTTTTAAACATGAAACTCTTGCTGGTACAAACAAATCCATTTGAAGAAACTCAAGTAGTTGAGAAGTAGAAACTTCATTCTTTGGTTTGAATGAAACTTTTTGTTTCTTTTCCTTTTGATAGGGATTGAACACATTATCATGTGGGAATTCTAGTTTAGGTAAGTCTCTAACTAAACATTTCCTAGTCAGTTTCCTAAGAGAGTGCACATTGCAGTTACCTAGCTTTTTGAAACACTTCCACAATTCCTTATGAAAAGTATTTAATCAAGAAACATTTTTCTTAGCTAAATAATTTAATTCATCATCATACACATTCTCATTTCTGAGAGTAGTAAATATTAAATGATTTTAGTAATTAATAACATTAAATGAATCATTTTCAAATTTTACATTGAATCCATCATCATACAACTAAGAGTTGCTATGTAAATAGTACATGAATCCATCAAAAAAAAGTACTTTGGAAATTAATATTGTATTATGGTTACCGATATGGCCTAAGACGATGGGTTTTCCCTTTGCATTGTCACCAAACATTACATGACCACCATCAAATATGGTTAGGCTCATGAATCATGAGTATTCACCTGTCATATGTCTTGAACATCCACTGTCCAAGTACCCCAGAGTCTTACATGAACTCTTTAGGCAACATCCCTGCAAAATAGATTATACATGGGGTAACTTTGGTACCAATATTTTCTTGGGTCTTCAGAGGTTAGCAAGTAAAATTTTGGGAACCCATACTTGTCTCACAGATTTCCTATAATCTGCAGATATATTTCGAGATATAAACACTTTTTTTGTCCTTTAGAGAATTTGTTTTCATGAAAATGTCCAAAAAATGAATTAGCAGTGAATTGTCCAAATGTTGGAATAAATTTAGATTTAATGATCCTTCTCTGTCCCGATTTATATCCTATACCAGTTGTATAATTTGGGACAATAAGTTTTCTTATAAACTAAGTCAATGTGTCTCTACCCATAGTTAATTTTTCATTATTTCTTTTTAATTGCTCATAGGATAACATAATGTCAATGTTTTCCATTAACAGTTGGGATAATTTTTCTTTTTAAATATCCAGACATGACTTATAATTTTCATTTAAAGAATGTGTTCTCTTTAATGATTTATACTTGTCCTTGAGCATATTAAAGGTATCCTCAACAAATTCACAATATTAAAACAGTTCATCCTTATACATATATTCATCATTATGAAACTCACTCTTATTCTCAAAATAATAGGAATTATATATGGGTGAGTTAATTGTTACCTCAGATGTTTCTATCATGAAACCGATGTTGGAATGGTTGTTCTGTTCACTATCAAAAGCATCAGATCCCCTAGAGTTGTCTTATAAAGCACTCCAAGTATCTTTCATAGCCTTTTTATATCCTTTTCCCTTTCCTTCATATTTCTTCTTGAATTTAATCTTGGGTCAGTCTTCCTTCAGATGACCTTTTCATTTTCACTGATAGAAAATTATTTCATTTGAGTAGTCATTCCATTTTCTTTCTTTCTTCCATTTTCCTTTAATATCATACTCTCCATTGTATTTTGACATCCTAATCAAATACTTCTTTTGGTAGAACTTTTTGAACCTTCTAGAAAAATGATACATTTCCTCATCACTATCTGAATCTGACTCTTCACTAGTTGAGATGTCTGTAGGAACTTGAGCTTTGTCTTTGTTTTTACTCTTTGAGGTAGTAGTCTTAAATGATTTTGATTTCTTCATTGGTTCCTCATCTACTTATTAATTCACCTTATGTTCTTCCTCTTACATAATAAGTTTTCCAATTACCTCTTTCACTGGCAGCATTCTTATGTCACAAGATTATCATATTGAAACAGATGTTCTCCTCCATCTGTCAGGTAGGCATCGAAGAAGCCTCATGATTTGGTCCTTGTTGTCCACTAGTTTTCCAATTAGACTCATAGTGTTCACTATTTCGTTGAACCTGAGATTAATTTTAGATATAGGTTCATCAGGAATCATTTTAACATTGTCATATTTAATATTTTATGTATTTAGTCTAATTTCATTATCATTATTTGTTCCCTAATGGGAAACAGCAAAAGTATCCCAAATATCATATGCAGTTTTACAAGTATATATTATATTGAATTCATCATCACCTAGAGAATAGTACAAGACATTACTTTCATTAAAGTTATTATTATATGTTTCATTGGTCAACTGAGACCATTTGTCTCTAGTAGTAGCAAGTAATGTATGTTGTTCTTCAATTGTGTCCTGGATTTCAGGTCCCATACTCTCTAGATAAATTTTCATTTTTAATTTCCACTGAGCATAGTTATTAGCATTAAATAAAGGTGGTCTGTTAGTAGCATCACCCTCAACTCTAGTTTCCATAGTTACATTGAATTTAATGAACAGAAAATTTAGATATGACATAAAATTTATGATCGTTAAGATACAACTAAAATAAAAGTTTAAAATAATATTAAAAACGTCAAAATAAAGAAACCTCTGATACAAAATGTTGGTCGGAGTGGATACTCAAGAGTGGGGTTAATTGAGTCCCATTTAAAATTTCTATTAAAAACATTATGTTCAAGAAAACCCCCAATTTTAAAAATGTCCAAGTTAATTAAGGTAGTAGAAATGTAAATGTTCAATTGGTCAACAGGTTTCTCAAAGGGTGATTAGTCCTCAGATAAATCAGTTTAGAACAGTAATTCATCTTTTGATACAAATTTTAATGAATTAAGCAAATATACACTCTAACCAAAACTAACTGTCAATGTGTATGAGAAAACAGTTTTACGTTTTATCAAATATAAGTAGCAGATAAAATCAAAATAGAGTATATAATTATTTTCAAAACAGTGTAAAAAAGAGGTTCAGTCTAAAGTAGAGACTTAATCCTCTCCACTTAGTGATCACATTCTTCCAAGCTGTTTAGATAAATAAACATTTTATCCACACACTGGATCGGGGTTTACAACAGAACACTCAAATTTCTATGTCACACTTGACCTCTAAAATAGTTATTTATGTAGAAAATGTAAAAAGAGATTGAGTATGAGGATAGTTTGATATCCTCTAGTTATGCTCAAAAGATAGTGTGTGTAAAACAAATATACACACTCCTCAAATATTGAATATAAAATACAACAACGTTAAGAAATAAAATAGAGGTAGGAATTCATGTGTGTTGTGATGTAAGGATCTAGACTTATTGAATGTTGAGAAAATGGTATTTGAATCTTTTTCTGGAAGTTGTCTTCAGAACAAAGTATCACAGTTTCTGTAATCCAACTTTGAGGAAGGAAAAGGGTCATCTCATTGATGTTTTGATCTATATTGAGCCTTTTATGTGAAGAATGATTGTTAGAGTATTCTTGTAATCTCAAGCGCTTAGTTCTTCTCTTTTGGTTTTCACACAGTCTATATCTCTGTGTGTACTGCTACTGTTGTATCATTAATGTGAACGATGAGCACCTCTTATACTCATGGATATTCTAGTCATAAGGAACTTCGCATGTGCCTATACCATGCACTTGTCTAAGGATTTTCCTATAGACAACATTAAATATTTTTCGAAATATTAATTTGTCTAAATATGACCATTAGAAATATATTTTAATTAATAAATGGAAATAGTTATTTATTACTATCGGTGAGTTGTCATTGGTCTGTCATCTTTGGTTTGATAAAATCAGTCTTTCATCTTTGGTGTGTCATCATCAGTCTTTCGAACTTCATTGTATCATACATTGGTGTGTCATACATCGGTGTGTTGAACTTTAGTATGTCGACTTCGGTTTGTCGAACTTCTATGTGTCATACTTAGATGTGTCAGACTTCGGTGTGTCGACTTCGGTTTGCCGAAATTTAGTTTGTCAAAAATTATTTTTAGTGTGTTGGATTCAGTTTCAGAGTGTGGACTTTAGTTTCGGTGTGTCCACTTTGGTTTCGGTGTGCCCACTTCGGTTTGTCAAACTTATGTGTTAGGGAATCCAAAAGGGTTATGAAGAGTCTGTCATGCATATACTATTACAAGGCGAAGTTTTAATCAAAAGTATATGCAAAAACACTTGTAACCATATTTTTTAATGAGTATAGGTTATAGACATATATTTTGGTGTATGAAAAAACTGATTCACATAGAGATATTTACATTTCATGAAAGAATAGAATATGTATATTGAAATAATTTGTGATTATGAAATCTACAATATCATGGACAGTCCAACACTATAATATATCCAAATAAGGTTCACTATGCAAAGACTATTTTATTATCCAGGATCAATGTTTCTTAAATTTACTTTGACCACCTTCAATTAGGTGTCAACACTTAAAATATATTAATAGTAGTATCTCACATATAAATATATGTTATTATCATTATGGAATAATATTTATCCATCTCTTTCTCCAACAAATATAAAACAAATCCATCGCTCGTTTGTACGGATGACTACCACCTCGCTAACCGATGAAATATATTTTCCATTAGCGAATCACTAGGATAGTCATAATGATGATAATAATGAAAATTTATGATAAATATGAAACAATATTAATTATTTGAAATTAATATATCATCCAATTATTTTCCCTTTCACTTAGTAAGTGAATAACATCATCCCCCATGCTTACGTATGACCAACCATGTCCACAAAGTGAAGTAATTCATTTTTCATGTCAAATTTATAGAATGATTATCGAAAGGATTATAAATAATAAATGTGATATTCATAAAATTAATACCATTTTGGAGATGATGGATCTGTATCTTATGAATATGTACTGGAACATTTATGAAAAAACATACTTGATAAAACTAAGTAGTTAACTCCACAAAAAACGGTAATAATTAATTATATTTAACGAAGGACTGGTAAGATGTTATAAGAAGATAATATATGATATTATAAATATGTTTATGTTTATGTAACAAATTAATAAATTGATTAAACCCTTATGGAATATATTTTATTCATATTAAAATAAAAGGAAAAGTGAGGTAAACGATTCCATCTAAATTTACACTACATTAAGACATTTTTAATGATGCACATTTTAACATTTAGGTGCGGTATATTCTACCCATTTGATATATTTAACATCAGAAAATATTTATTAATCATGATTAATGTTTCATTTAGAGTCTATTATTTGAAGGGGTTTCAATTTAAATGTTACTAAGAAGGTAAGAGTCAATTTTACAATCTCAATTTCTTTAGGTATTTTTCTAATTTTAATTGAAGGAATATTATAACATATAAATACTATGTTCAAATAAATTTATTGTGCACTATATATTTAAGTATTTTATATATTATCTTCTAATTTTTCTATAATTTGGTACATGAATCAAGAAAAAAAATGTTTAAAAGAAGAACTTATTTTAGTTCTCCTGTACACAAATATATTTTTCATTAATAACCATGTTTTTCAGAATTTTTTTACAATATTCGATCTATTTAATAAAATGATTTAGTAATCATAGTTTTAGTTATCATTGAATTCTAAAACGTATTTAAAGGAATATTTTTAATGTTTTTTTAAAGTGAAAACTTTGAATTTCTTTATCAAAATTAAAAAAGGAATATTTTTTGACTTATACAGCCACAACAGATTTCCCAAACACCATAACAATTTTAAAATATTTATCTTCTACTACAAATTTTAAATGATATTTTTTGAAACATATTTGAAAAATTTCAATTCCATTCACTTTATTATTCTATAAGAGATTATTTTATTACAAAACCAATATTCTTAATGGATATATGGTCATATCTTGTGTCTTATTAATTTATTGGTCATTGACTTTCTCTTGATGAGTTATGATTCTTATGGTAATTGAAAATTAAAATTTCATTAAATACTAATATTGACTATCATGGATGTTATTATTTCTTAAACCTTCAAACATTTGTAAAAATAGTGTTTTAAAATGAATGTTATTTGATTGACAAGGGAAATACTGATATTCCATATGTTTTAAAAATATAGATATTTATTGATAATTCATATTGTTTTAATATTGAATTAGACATTAAATATATGAGGAATACATTAGACATATAGTGATTGGTGGGGTCAGATAGTAGATAGCCACTTTATGTATCGATATGTATCATGAGACAAATCAGTTCGCTAAATTAAATGGGTATTGGTGTATACTTAACCATAGTTTTAAATATTCATAGTTAATGGTCTTAATAGTAATCATATCATGATGTTTGATAAAATAATGTCCAATATTATGAATTTACATCATTGAGAATTTCATCATTATTATGCATGATATTTGTTTATTAATATTATCCATGGGTTCATTTGTTGCTGAATTTTTTAATCAAATGCAATGTTTTTTCTGTTATTTACTTTTATATATTAATTATTCCTTATAAAATTTGTTATATGTTATGTAGTATATAACCCTTAGTGGGAATCATATTTCTCTATTGTTTTGTTTTCTTTCCTCAAGATATTATAAAAAATTCTTTGAATGATTTTATGGATACTGAATGTTTTACATTACTATGTTTTAAATTTTTTGAAATGTAAAATATAATCCACTAGCTTTAAACAATATATAATCTTGTTTTTTTCAAGAAATTACATAATTTCTCACTGAAAATATTTTTATGTTATAAGTTCTAGAGAATTAGGCCATAATTCAGACATAACACAAAAATAAAAAGAAAAATAGACACTTTTGATTAGTATCCATTTTCCCATAATATAAATTATTAAAATGAATCATGATATATTATATGAAAACTATCCATGTATTTCACCTCTACCTTACCCAATAATTTAATCTTCATTTTATCATATAAAAAACATTTCAAACTATGAATTAAAAAAATTAAGGGATATAAAAATAAACAAAAGGTTACTCCATTGATAAATATTAAAACAAATGATTACCCTCTTAATTGAAAACAAAATTTTTTACCCATACTAAGAAATATCATTCCATTAAATGATAATTTATTATAACTTTTAAAAACATATTTTTCCATTAAAAATCATTAAAAACATAGATAATTCATGTATATACCTTGTGACCCCATCAATTAAATTCCTAATATAAACCTTATAGAATCCATACAGATTGGATTAACTTTACAAGAATATTCTTATGTAATTATCCAAGATAATATGGTCATTACCTAATGAATAAGAATATTATCTTGATAAAACATTTGAATAATCTATGACAACACCACTTGATTATATATGGGCACACCCATCATTTATAATTTCCAAGAATGAAAACATGAAAAAAAATATTTCACCTATTGAAAAACAATTTTAAACTATTATAAACATCACTATCATATATTAAATTACCATTTTCTTTTGAAATCCCATATTCAACACAAAATACATCTTTAATTTGAAAACATAATTTCAATACAAAAATACACAAAAATACAGAGGGTTTTTCATTTATGGGAAATGATATATTTTAATGGAATCCAAAAAAAATAATTTCCATGATGACAAAAATTCATTACCTCTATGTACATTAAGCATAAAACATTTATTTTATCTTTTATCTAAATGAGCTATATAAAACAAAAAATAGTTTATTTTATGAGTAAAGTTCGAATGAAATTCCCAATAGACATAATATTTACAAAATAGTACTTCAATATAAATATAAATAAAAAATTATATCATAGAAGAAAATATTTTTAAATTAAATATTTAAACATTTAAAAAGTGATTCTAAAATCAAAGTGTTCCATACCACTTTAAAATATTTAAATAACAACACCCATGAACGAATAACATCAGGAAATACATTATGAAATATGAATATAAATAAATTCATAATATGTTATGTCAAAGGGTATATATATATACCTCCTAAAATTATAATGTTTAATAACATCCATAATATCATCAATGAAAAAAATGAGATGAAGTCTCGTACCTTGTGTCTGAATTATGATGTATGACTTCATTTTCTTGAATAATAATATTTTGTTAATTTTTTAATTTGTTTAAATCCATTTCCATTTTTATCATTAATTATATTTCACTTATTACAATTTTTTACACAACCTCTTGAATAATTAAGTTTACATCATGTTTTTTCAATATATTTATTTTATATATAAAAAACGTCATTGGTAGGTCAAATAGGGTCAGTGGGTATTCATTAAAATATCTCCAAAATATTAATCATGAAATAAGTATAATATATATATATATATATATCATCTAAAATTTTAAAACCAATCATGAATAATGGTTATGAAAAACGAACTAATGTTACAATCTTGAAGACGGTAGGCTATACCTATAAATGAGTAACATTCCAATTTTTAGAAAAACCCTATAGAAACAAGGTAAGAAAAAATATCTTTATAAAGTCATAATTAAAACATGAATACAATATTATTTAATCATATGTACTTATATATTTAATTGTTGGTTTGTAAAAGGAATCATGTTGTTTTGAGGAGGTGATTGTCCACATATCCATGAAAAACACTATATTGTTTTCAGTGTGTGAAATGGTAATAAAGAAAAAGACATATTAAATTTATAGATAGGTAATTATATAATTTATACCATATATATTTAATTTGTGTCAAATATTTTTATTAAAACTAATAATTAATACATTTCATATAATTTTTGAACGTATCACATCGCTTTGAGGAGGCAGAAGTCCACAAACCCACAAACATTGTTATCGTATTCTCAAAAAGGGGAAATCATGAAGGAATGTGTTGTATATTAATAAAAAATGTAGGAATAAATAATAAATAAATTATATATATAATTAAAATATTATTCACATCATAAAGTGAAATCATGAGAGGAGGTAAATGAATAACAAATTATATCATTTCCTGAGGATGTTATCCTCCTTACACATGAATTGTGATTTTTACCCATTTGATGGAAGTGTGTGTATGTGTAGGTATGAAAATTAACCAAAAAATGTTTCATTAAATTTATAATACTAATTATATTACTCATTCATGATATAAATAGTAATTAATGGATTGGTGAATGAAACAAAATAATAATTCACATTGATTAATGTTACATCTTCTTTGGGTAACTTCTTTATTCTTGAACCAAAAGAATTTCATTGTGGGATTTCATTATAGATTGAGGCCAATATAAAGATGGGAGGTATTTTGGGAGATTATTTGGGCATGTTTGGGATGATCTAGAGGTATTTATAGGTTTCATGAAGTGTGTGGGTTAGTTATCTTTTATAGTGGTGGAGGTGACATTCTGGTAAATAAAAAAAGTAAACAATATTTTGTTGTATCCCTTACATAATGTGGCTCCAATAATGAAAACAAATTGCATACAATTATTGGGACCATGGATGTTATTTGACAATAATGATGTATGGTTTCAATTTATTGTCAATCCTCTCATTTATGGTCAAGGATAATGTAATGAATGGGATCATACAGTTTTATCCATAAGCAGTATTAATTGTGGAATCATTTCCCAATGTTTTCAAAATTTTTGGTGTGCAAAATTTGGAGAATGGAGGGCATTGAGAAAAGTATTTCTTCTTGATTTCATTATGAAAATATAGAATAGGCTTGATCTTTTTGAAGACATGATTCATGAATTGTATTTCAAAAAGTATTAATTCATTATGACAGTGTGCTCTGCTATTATGATGAGAATCCCAAATGATGGAGAATAGAAGCATCACATTCAGTGAAGGTGATATATGTGACTAAAATATTTGAAGAATTGTGGTGATGTGAAGGGTTTGATAGAGATCATTGCGAAAAAGTACAATGTTAATTGTGATTTTCAAATGGAGGAGTTCTATGAATATATTTTGGGTTGATCTAGAAAATGTGATTGAGGGGGTCGAGCTTCACGATTAGTCATGCCTATAAACAAGAGGCTGACCAGAATAATTTGTTACGAAAAAGATTCAATGAAAATACAGATTGGTTTTTTTCATAAAGCAAGGTGTGATCCATGAAATTTGGATTCTATGTGATCTTAGGCTTTTTAAAAATACTATTAAAGTATTTAGAGAAGTCAATTCTTATAATTATTGAGTAATTTTAAATGATGGGTTTTTCTACATTGGTATAGTGAGGATTTTAAAGGAAGGTTGTTTGACGAAGGTAGATTGCATTACGACAGTAGGTTGTTCTGCAAAGATGGAGGAGCTTGGAAAAGTAGCAGGATTTGAAAATTAGTGATAACTAAGAATAAGTGAGATCTATGAATGTGTGAGCTTCAGAATATTTGTTTGCAAAAAAGGCAGTTTTGAATATTATATTTTAGTAGAATGTTCTTAGAGCACATCAACTCAAGATTTTGATGCTAATAGTGTCTCTTGCCAGACAAAGACAAAGAATTAAATGAAAATAATTTGATGAAACCGTCATGTTGATAAAATGAGTAATATCTCATTCAATTTAGTGGGAAAGGGGGAGTATATGGAAGTGTTATGAGGTATGTCATGAGCTATCCATAAAATCTTGTAAAGGCATAGATCTTATAACATAGTAGCTATGACAAGAAATTTATATTACATAGCTAGTGAATATTTGTGGATTTTTGTATGAAGAACAAGCAATCAGAATATTCTTTGTGGATGTAGACCATAGTGGTTATCCAAGTAAAAGGGATGTTTTTTTATCTTGGCATGTGAATTTTTGATTGATGATCATATCCATTATACATGCTTAACCAATTCATACCAACTTGGAAACAAGATCTATCACAATAAAAGAAATAATCAACACCCTGATTCACCCCTCCCCTCTCAAGGTTTCCTTGGGTCATACATCAGTAGGAAATATTGGTGAATTATGAACAAAAAATTGATTTTTGACAAGTTTCTATATCATTTGGACTCTTAAGAAAAATGTTTTATCACTAAGAAATCACATTTTCACCTTAATCGTTGCAATTAATTTTAATTTCTTTCACTACACTTTTTGGTCGTAATGTATGTTGAACACACTATAAATTATAATGTATTTTGATTCTAAATATAGAATACATTTTTCTAAATTTATATCAGATTAGTGGAAGAAATTATTTTAAAATCAATCCCACATACGAAAAGAAACAATTTGTTTTTAAAGTATAAATGTTCAATGGTTCGAAAAGTTTTTATATCCAATAACATTGTGGAATTGATTCCAATTACCTACATTGGATTTAATTATATATTATTTAACTACCTAAACTATAAAAAGATTTTAAAATGTAATTTTACTATAAAAATAAATTTTATGAAAAAGTGGCTTTCTATTACAATTCGATGTTTTACAATATTCATCAATACATGTGACTTCTTAAAAAAGTAACAAAAATTAATCCAAAGTAAATTTTGATATTTCCATTTAAAAATTGATATTAATTTTGGAAAAAAAATTTATAAAATTTAAGAAATAGGGTTTTAAAAAAATTCTTCCATTATAAGTTATAAAAACTATCATATTAAATAATAATATAAATAGTATATTATTATTCAGTATAACTCATTATTGTGCGAAATGAAGTATTTAGATGAAGCTCGTAGTTTTTTTTCATATTAATTACTGGAAATATTATTTCATTTAATTTAAAATTACTATCTAAATCCTAAATATTAATAAATATGAAAAATAATTATTCTTTTATTACCTGGGCTTTTACATCCTTCCCCATTTTTGAAATTGCTTCCTTCCAATTCTATTAACATAATAATTATATTGGGATACTTTTTCATCCTAAAATTTTTAGATTACCATGTTTAATTTTTAACCATATGGTTTTCCATCAAACCATAACCTAGTGAGTCTCCATATCCCGTAACATAATCTCTATGCACTCAAGAACATGAACGGTCTATTCCAAATAAAAAATATTCTCTTCCAACTATACGAATTTAGGGTTCCAAACATTAGAGAAATTTATTACATGCATCCTTAACATTGAAACATGAAATATTTTATGTACCTGTGATAAAACCAATAGAAATTACACTCGGAAGGATACTGATCCAACTTTATTCAGGATTTCATATGGTCAATTGAACCATGCTCATAGATTCCCTTTCATGCCAAAATGGATGACACATTACCATAGAGAATATTTGAGAAATAAATTGTCACCTACCATGAAAGAAATATATTTCCTCCTATTACCCACATAACTTTTCATCCCTCTCTGAACTATTATCATGTGTCTCAGAATCACCTAAACATTATCTATTATTTCCTCAATCAAATCTTCTATGATCAAATTACATTCTCCTATGTAATCCCAAAAAGATGGTGCATTACTCCTCTTTCCAAATAACAATTCAAATGATGCCATTAGTATTCATGAATGAAAACTATTATTATAATAAAACCCTACAATTGAACGATATTGATCCCCACATTCCTCATAATAAATTGTGAAGAAAAAAATCATATATTCAAATATTTTAATCATCTTCTCATACTATACATCAGATTGAGGTTGAAAAGATATACATAAATTTAATTCTGTACCCAATCAATTCTGAATTCCTTTACAAAAATTCGATGTGAACCTGGGATTAAGGGTAGACATAATGAAGAGAGGCACTACATGTGGCATGATAATATCTTTTAAAAATAGTATATAAAGATTATATAAATTAAACATATCTAAAATGAGAAGGAAAAATGAGAATTTAGTTAATTGATGAAAAATATCCCAAATTAAATTATTACCTTGAGATGCCTTTTGAAATCCAACCATGAAATCCATTGATATATACTCCCATTTCCTCTCTAGAACTAGAAAATGTTGAAGAATCCATCTTGGAAATAATTGTTCTACTGTAACATTTTGACAAGAAAAACAATTCACAACAAATTCCACAATATAACTTTTCATTCCTTCCAACAAGTAATACTTATGAATTCATCTATACATCATAGTGATACCTAGAAGTATGGAGAATAGAGAACTATGAGATTAACTTATAAATATTTCGTAAATAATGAATAATAAGTAATGTATAATCTTATTCTAAATCATAAACCACCTTCTTCATCAATATTTAAATCAATAAAATTAATATTATTAATAGATTATACCATTTTTTCAAATATTGATCCACCTTTGAGCCATCTATATTATTTATAAAAAATTAAATTACAATAAATGCTGAATCAAAATAGATGTTGTTCCTACATCACCAATTACTTGGAAAAAATTAATCATATCATTAACCAAAGGTTCAGGTTCCAAGCATAACATGGTAAACATTAAATTATTTTTCTAAATCAAAGAATCAATCACCTTGTCTACTTTTCCAGGATTATAATAAATTGTGAAATCATAATCCTTGATTAGTTATAACCATATTATCTATCTCATGTTTAATTCCTTCAATGTGAATAAATTTAGAAATCTTTTTTTATTAGTATATATTTAAATCGTTACTCAATACAAATGATTCATCCAAATTATTAATGAAAAAACTGAATCAAATTTAAAATATTTTGTAATGAAATTCAACTAATGATGTTTCAACTATTGTAATTCATAAGTAATTACCAGATCACATTGAAATTGGAAAAAACCAATTCTATTCAATGATGAACCATTTTAGATGATAAAATTTCCTTTTCTATATCAATGGATCAATACTATAGCAATCACCAATATTATTTTTAGATTCTAAAAATAATAATCACATTATGTTATCCAGATGAACATAACTCCTTTTCAGGTTAACTTAGTCAATGGTCTAGAAAACCAATAAAAATATTCAACAACCTTCCATGAGTAACTTGATAATCATAGAAAACAGTAGAACATAGTGATATTTTTGGGTCTTGGCCATTCTTTGATAATGTTTGTTTAGTAGGATCATGCATTATCCCATCTTCAGAAACAATGCGACAAAGGAATTAAATTTTTTTCAACATAAATATATAGTTAAAAAATTTACTACATAGTTTCTTTTATTTTATGGTTTGGAAAAAAAACTTATATATGTTTCATGCTCTTATTGACATTTATAATATACCAAAATTTCATCAACAAACACAACCACAAACATATCCAAGTAATCACCAAAAAATTTTATTCATTAGTCCCATGAATACAATAGGTTTATTTGATAACCCAAATGAAAAAACTAAAAAATCATAGTTCTCATATATGGTTTGCAATCTCACCTTTAGAAAGTAATCTTCCTTCACTATCTACTAATGGTACCCCAACATCAGGTCAAACTTCAAAAAATAATATGATCCTTAGATTTTATCAAACAAATATTTGATCTAAGGTAAAGGATACCTATTGATAACAATGGTGTTATTCAAGGCTCTATAATTAATGTAAACACTAATTGAGTCATCATTATTTTTAACAAACAAGTTGTGAGAACCCCATAGTGAAGTGCTAGGTCAGATGAATCCTTTATCTAATAATTCTTTCAATTAATTTTTTAACTCTAGAAGTTCCACCCGAGTCATTCAATAAGGGGGTTTATAGATACAATTAGAATTTGATATTAATTCAATAGTAAGCTCAACCTATCAATAAATAATAACACTAGGAAAATCATCTTGGAAAGCATCTATGTAATCATTTACAACTAGAACATCTCTAATTTGAATATTTTCTTTATTTATAACAACGTGATCTATGGAACATTCATTTTCATCTATAATCAATTTATATTATTCTTGGTATGTTATAAAAAGAGTGAAATAATTGAAAAAAAATTATTAACATTGTAATCTATCATGACATGATAAAATGAAATCCAATATATTCCAAGAATGATATAAAACTCTATTATGTCCAGTTTAATAATATTTGAAAGAAAGACCATCCCACTAATTATAATAAGAATAATTATATAAATATTTGTTGATTTAATACATCCACAGAATGTTTTTTTAAAATGTTATATCGTACATTCATTAGGTGATACTCCCAATTTATTTAAAATATACTCATAATTGAATGAATATGATGATACATATTCAAACATGGTATTGGAATAATTTGAATACACATGTAACATACACATGAGCACTTAATTTGACGACTCAATATCAACTATAGAGGTAGAAAATTACCTATCTACCCCATTATATTTCCGATCATGATGATTTCTATATAGTATAACTAACTTCAAACAGACATTAGCATAATGACTAATCTCAATACAATGAAAACATATTTACATTTTATGGCTATAAATTACAACATTCTTCGATTATTTCAGATTCTTTTCCATGCATTCATAGGAAATGAGAAAATCCCATTCACAATGGTAATACTACCCTATCATTATAAGAAACTCTCCAAGGTGATTTTAACTACACATAAAATAGTATGGGAGATAAATTTTCTTACCTATATATTTCTTTATTACATGTTTCCCCATCGGCTACAATCCTGAACTCTACTTAATTTCATAAACACAAGGAAAAACATAGTCATAAAACTTTATTTCATCCCTTTTGGCACAATGCACAACATTCTCATATATTATAAATTTTCATGCATCCAATGATCTTCATAGATTTCATTTCATTAATGAGTAAAAATAATTAAATTATATACAAAGATTTTAAATAAAATCTAACAGATGCTAGAAAATCTAGTGTAGTTTTCTTAAAATGTAGCTATAAAATCTTTATCTTTTTTTCCTGAATTCCATGACTTTTTTCATTTATGAGTCAAAATAACATGAGAAAATATTCATCAAGGAATAAATCCTTGATGTTATTCCATTCCAGGACATGAAGATTATATTTATCACTAGTATTCCTAATTAAAGACCACAATAAGTCATCTTCGCCTTCAAAATAATAAATGAGAAGGGTTACCTTTGGGAATTATGAACATCTCATGATATTAAATATCTTTTCCAGATGAATTATATTTCCTTTGGCTACCACCAAGTCAGAAGATCCAATAAATGATGCGGGTTGATGCCACATCAAGTGATACAAAATATACATGTTTTTTTTGACAAATCAGGTTCCTCTCTTACATGGATACCTCCAAAAATTATCAACCGAGTCGATTAATACATTAATTAAAGAAACTATTATATTTGTATTCCAACCATCTCAATATACTAATTTAGAAGGATATATTCCTCTCAGTTTATCCCACTATAACATCCTTAACTCTTACATGGAAAACATTATTAATAGACATAGTTTAGAGGAAGAAACATGGTAATATTAAAATGATATAAAAGTTTTACATGTCCGTATGGTAAAATATTTTAATCTAATTTTATTAATGTTTCCATAACCTATACATTTATCTAAAATTTCTTTTGATACCAACTATAAGTCCCTAACATTAAACGTTACATAATATCTATTTTTATTCAAGATATTAATTTATTCCATATTGAGGTTCTTTTAAGATTATCAGTCCTAGAGAATTAGGCCACAAATCACACATAACAAAACTTTAAATTAAAAATTGGAAACTTATGATTATTATCCATTATTTATCATAATATAAAACTGTTAAAATAATACAAGATCTATTTTATAAAAAATCATTATTACTTTCTACATGATTTCTTAAAATCCATTTCTAATACTTCTATCCAATGAAAAAAATTTAAAATATGGTATGATTATAAAAAACTTATCAAGTGATATTAAATTAATGAATCTGTTAGTTCATTTATAAACATTAAATCTTATTAAAATCCCGTTCTTGAAAACATGACATTTTACCAAAAAAATGGAAATATCATTCCTTTAGAAAGATCATTTATTTAACCTTTTGAAAACTTCTAAATTCCATGAAAACTCATTATCAAACATAGAAAATTCTTGTAGGTTTCGTGGGACACCAAAACATAGAACCCTTAGATATTAGGATAACTATATGATCAATTTAAAATATAATTATCTGAAGAATGTAATCATTACCCAATGAATTGAACTATCTTGGCATACCCATCATATAATCTATTAAAGGATCACCTAATTATATATTGGAAAACCCAATATTTTCAATTTCCATGAACTATAATATGAATAAAATTATTGAACATTTAAAAACCCCTTATAAACATAAATGGAAATCAATTTACATTATTAAATTATCAATTTCCTTCCCAATCACATTTGCAACATGGGATACACCTTTCATTTTTTAAAAATTCAATAAAAAATAATAAAATATAAATAAGCATTTTCATCAATGAAAAGTGAAATATTGTAAAGGAATCAAAAAATAAAATATTATCCATGATAATGGGAATTGTTTTCCACTTTGTACGTTATGAATTGAATATTCACTTTTTTTTAAAATTTTCTATTTGAAACAAAAAAATGAATACATTTTAGAAAAACCTTTGAATAAAATTTAAAATTGAAATAATAAGTAATTTAATATAATTTTAAAATAATAATTATAGTAATTAATATCTTGGAGGAAAAATTTTGAAATTAAATCTTCAAAATTTTAAAAAGATTTTTTTTAATCAATGTGTCCCATAACCCTTTGAAATGATTAAATCAGAAGACCCACGATGGAAGAAAATTAAAAAACATCAAATCATATGAGAATAATTAAATTCATGATATGATAAGTCTAAGGGGGTATAAATACACATCACAAAACAATAATGTTTCATAACATCAATAATTTCCTCAATGAAAAGAAATTGAGAGGAAATCCTTTACCTTGAGTCTAACTTGTCACGTGTGACTTTATATTATTGAATAATAAACTTATGTTAATTACTTAACTATATTATAAAATTCATAATTCATTCCATTATGTTTTTTTGAATTAATTTATTCTTTATAAAACTACTTAAAAATAAATTTTTCATTAGGAGTTTTGAACATATTTGGTTTATGTGTTAAGAAAGACATTGGAAGGCCCACAATGGTCCAAGGGAAATTTATTAAAACTTATAAAAAATAATAAAAATTAAATAATTATCATAATTACACATCAATTATAAATTTAAAACCAAAAATTAATTATGGTTATGTAAAATGAACCAACATTACAATCATGGAGAAAATAGGCCATACAAACATTGGTAACAATCCCATTTTTTGAAGATCATTATAGAAAAAGGTAACTAAAACATATAATTTAAGAATGATAATAATACCATAAACAACATTTTTTTAAAAATATAAAAATATATATATAATTATTTTTATGTAAGGGGAATCACATCTCTTTGAGGAGAAATAGTCCACATTTCCACGAATGACGTTATCTCTTTTTCAGTATCTGAAAAGGTAATAAAGAAAATGATATATTATATTTCAAGAAATTTAATTTTGTCATGAATATAATATATATCTCATTTATATCACATATTTTTATATAATACAATTTTTAATATACTCAATTTAATGTGTGTACATAACACATTACTTTCAAGAGGCGGTAGTCCACATGTGCACAGACAATGTTATTGTATTCCCACAAAATGAAAACAAAGAATATGTGTGTTATATAAAAAGTAAAGATGTATGAATAAATCATAAATAATATATATATATATATATTTCATATATAATATTATTTAACTAACAATTCAAAACCATGAGATGTGGCAGGGGAAAAATTATCGACATCGTTTCAGGAGGCTTTAGTCCGCTGTACTGACAAATGGTGAGTTTGTTACCAATTTAAAAGAAGTGTGTGTAGGTGTTGGTAGAAGGACTAACATATAAAAATATAATAATATTTAATATAATTAGATTCCTATATAATAATAATATATGGATATATTAATATAATGGATAAGGAAACAAATTAAAAATGCATATTGATGAATGTTACCTCTTATTTGGGTACCCCATTTTGGGATACACTAAAGGACATTCTTGGTTTGATTTCCCCGCAAAGTGAGTCCTCTAGGGAAAGGGTAGGGATTTTATGAGTTTTTTTTTGGTCAATTTCTGGATGATATAAAGTTAATTAGATTATTTAAAAATTTTGGTTGGCGCGTTCCTTTTTATATTGGAGGAGGAGTGACATTCTTGTAAATATAAAAAGCTAAACACTATTAAGAAGTCTCCCATAAATACAATGAATCAAATAATGAATCTAAATTGATAAAATAAGGTATATGGTTCAATAATTTCATGATAATTGTGTTTTAAAAGTTTTTTTTTCATTTTACCACTTAATATTAAGGTGTTATGACTTTATAAAGACATTTTAACCTAATTTCTGTAATTAATTTTAAACGATTTCTGAAATATTGTTGGCCAAAAACAATGTTTAAAATACTATAATCTAAATTTTTTTTTTAAAAATATTGAATCCTCTTTTAATAAATTTCAATCACATAATCAGTTTAAATTAATTTAAAATTAATTACACTGACAGAACAAAAAAAACATTTTTTTAAAGTAAAATGTTCAAAAGTTTGAAATGTTATTATATCCATTTTCAATATGAAATTGATTGAAAAAAACTAAATTATATTAAGATATATATAATTTAATTAATTAAACATTAAAAATAATTTGAAAAATAATTTATTATATAAATATATTAGATGAAAATGATGTTTCTAATTAAAATTATGTATTTTACACTATTCATCAACAAAATAAATCTTCTCAGAAAAATAAGAAATCTTAAAAAAATGTAAAATTTAATATTACATATTAAATTAAAGAATCTATTTCTTCCAATTAAAATTATAAATGTATAAAAATTTTGTATTAAAACATGTAAACCATTAGAAGGTGGAAAAACTGCAATATGAAATAATAATATTAATTGTATATTACAATTCGTTATAACTCAGTATTGCACGAAACACAATATATTAATAAAGATAATTGTTTTGTTTTATATATTCTATTGAATAATTTCAGTTTAAATTCAAAATTACTATCTAATTCTTAAATACTAAAAAAATGAAAATGATTTATTCAATAATTACCTGGGATGTTACATCCCTCCCCCCTTTTCAAAGTTACATCCCTAAAATTTTAGTCAATTATTAATTAAGGGGGGTTATTCCATCATAGAATTTTTAGATTCACATGTTTTCTTTTCAAACATATGGTTTTTCACAGAACCTTAACCTGATGAATCACTTTATTTTGAAAAACTTTCTCTCTGCGATCAAGAAGATGAACTAGTTGTTCCTTATAAGAAATATCATCTTCATGATGAAGTAATTCCATGCTAAAAATGAAATGAATATGATATGTATTTATTTAACCTTGATGTATGAAACATGGTGTGTACCATTTATAATCATAGTGGTAAATCAAATGAATAGAAAACAAATCCATCATTATCTCTGAATTCATCTGGTCCAATGAACCATGGAATCGACTTCCACTGCTTACTAAAAGACATCACATTTTCAATAGAGAAAATGTTAGAAAAAAATAAACACCGTCCACTAAATATAGATATTGTGTTAAGTTATATTCATAACCTTTCTTCCCTCCCAAAGACATTCTCATTTTTCTTTGAATCACTTGAAATTTGTCTATTTGTTTCTCTACAAACTCTGGTCCCATTAACATCCTTACTCTTACATCATCCCAAAACAATGGTGTCTTAAACCTATTTCCATAAAATTTCTCAAAAGGTTCCATATTTATACAAGAGTGAAAATTATTTTTATAATAAGACATATCCAATGAAATAACTTTATCTCTACTTTCCTGGTAATCAATTGAGAAAGAATGGAGAAAATATTCCAAATTCAGAGTCATCCACTCGAACTATCCATCAGATTGGTGATTAAATTTTTTATTAAAATTTAATTTACTACCCAACGACTTCTATAGTCCTTTCCAAAAGATGGATTTGAATTTTGGATCATGGTCTAATTTAATAAAAATACTCAATCCATGTATCCTAATAATCACTTTAGATACAGTCTAGAAAGATCTATAAAGTCATCATATTTTTAATATAAAGGAAATATGTATATTTCTTAAATCGATCAATAATATTTCCAATCACATTATTACATTTATAATTCTTTATAAACTCCACCACAAAATCCACTGATATATTCTTCTATTTCAACTTTGGTATAAGAAACGGTATAATCTTCCACTTCTATAATTTTCATTCTTCATTAACCTAATAAAATTCAACGACTTAATTGTAAATTAAAAAATATTAGTTTTAATTACATCCCACTAGTAATAATCATGATGGTCTCTATACATCTATGTTTTACATAGATGAATAGAAAACAGTGAACAATGACCTTTAATTAAAAAAATATTCTTCAACTGGGAATCACAGGTCACATATAATATTTATCCAAATCATACAAAACCTTCTTTAATAAGTATTAAAATTTGGAATATTACCATTATTAATGGATTATTCCTTATCTTGAAATTATTGAGCCATGTTTTTAGACACCTTCATTATTTATAACAATGTAAACTAAATGGGAGCCTAAAAAAAATAGAGGATGATCCAACATTCACATCTTCTAAGAAAAATGCATCTAATCCTTAACTGAAAGGTAATGTTCCAAACATAACATAGTTAACATGGGATTATTAATTTTTTCTAAAATCATCAGCCCCCTTTTTTCTTTTTTAGGATGACAATAAATCATGCAATTATAATCCTATATTAGTTACACCCATCTTAACTATCTCATGATCAATTACTACTAAGTGAATACATACTTGAAAATTTTGTGATCAGAATATATTTCACACTTTACTTCTTACAAATGATACAACCAATATTTTAATGAACAAATAAAAACAGATAATTCCAAATCCAATTTAGTCTAATTAAACTCATGTAGATTCAACTATCACGATGAAAACTAAATTACCCGATCATTATGCATTATTAAACGAAAAATTTCTTTCAACAAAGCATCACTATAGATAAAAAATTTAAAATTTATAGAAGGAAAGACCAAAACTAGATAATTAACAAATATTCATTTGGGTTCCTAGAAAATCAAAAAATTCCTTTTTCCAAATAAAATTAACTCCTTCTTTAGTTAACTTAGTCAGTGGGCTAGACAACAGAGAAAAATTTTCAACAAACAACCAATAGTAACCCGCTCACCCAAGAAAACTAAGAATATCGATGACATTTTTGGGACTTTGAAATTACTCAAAAACATTATTTTTAGTGAGATAAATAGTTATGAAATATTTATCAACAATGTGACCAAGGAATGAATATTTTTTGAACAAAAAGTTAAACTTGATAAAATTAAAATATAGTTTCTTTTCATTTATTTTTTTTCATAACTCCCCTTATATGTATTTCATTCTCTTTTTAACTTTTTGAATAAACTGAGATGTAATCAATAACCTCAACAATATAATTATCTATGAACTCATGAACTAATAAGTTAATATTATCCATGAATACACAAGGTTCATTAGATAACCAAAATGACATAGCTAAAAATTCATAGTATTCGTATCTAGTACAAAACATATTATTTAGAATAGAATCTTCCTTCCCTTTTAACTGATGATACCTAAACATCCAATCAACCTTCAAAAAATAACATTCTCCATAGATATGAGGAAAAAAATTATCAATATAAAGAAAAAGATACTTGTTCATAACTATGATGCTATTCAAGGATATATTGTCACTACAAATTATCAGTGAGGCATATTTATTTTTAAGAAACAAGATAGGTTCACCCCATGGTGAAGTGATGGGTTAGGTGAAATCATTATCTAAAAACTACTACAATTGGGTTCTCAACAATAAATGTTCCACTTGATACATTTGATAATTGGGTTTAGGGATAGGCTTAACAATAAATACTTAATAAAAAATAAACTCATCCTCTCAACTAGGAATAACACAATGAAAGACATCAGACCAAAATAAACCCACTTATTAATTTATTTCTATCACATAAAAAATTATAGTTTTTGGTTTATTTTTCAGAAATATGTTTTAGGTAACATTCATTTCCATCTCAAATAAATCTCTCAAAATCATGTTATGTTATGAGAGGAATGAAATCATTGAACACAACATTCATAACAATAAAATCAATCCTAGAATGATAAAATGAAATCCAATCTATACCATGTATGATATCAATTTGTATTGTGGCCAGTTCAAAAAGATTTATAGGAATGATAATCCAATTTATGATAATAGAACTATTCCTAAAAATCATGGATGTTGTAATACTTCCACACAGTTTCTTAAACCAAAGTTATATCTTACACTCATTTGGGGATAATACAAATTTACTCCCAAATTTATCAAAAGTGATTGAATGTGAAGATCCATAATCAAACAGAGTACTTTCATAATTCAGATACACATGTAATATTTATATCACCACTTAATTTTACCACCCAATATCATGTTTAGTATAAAATGACATCACTACACCATTCTGTTTCTATTCTTGAAGATTTATATCACATACAACTAACATTGGAAACACATTAGCATAATGAACCATATCATTATAGTTAAGACATATTATCATCATATGGATATCATTTATCACATTATTCGATTCTTTCTGATTTTCTACCTTTCATTTGAGGGGCCACATGGCTATACATTCCACATCGGTAACACTTCCCATTGTTCATAATACATTTTCCAGGGTGATATTTTCCACACTTAACACATGATTGTAAATACATTTCCATACAACTAATATCGTAGTTTTAGGTTTCCCCATATCATTTAATCATGATCACTTCTTACCTTTATCACCAAAAGTCACATAAGAGTTATAAAACTCTATCTTAAACATTTTATCACAATGAACCAGTTTCTCGTAGATTTTAAATTAACATATGGACAAATCCCCTCTTAGACACAATTTCATTCTAGAGTAAAACTGATTAATTTTGACATCAGTTTCCCTAATTAAATCCACTAAATTCATAGATAATATTGTGAAATTGTCTTCATATGAAGCTACAAAATCATTATATTCCTGGATTAATTACATGAAAGGTATTTCCATTCGTTATCGGAAAACATATACAGAAATGTTTCTCATGTAAAATATAATTTAATGTTTCCCATTCCTCGGAATCGAGATCGTATTTCTCACTAGTATTCTTATCCAAATTCTTCACCTTAAAAATGATAGATGAAAAGGCATACATTTTTGCATTTTTAATATCCAATGAAATCATATATCTTTTCTAGATAATAGAACAATACTTCAAATACCACTACATTAGATGATCCACTAAATGATGTAGGATTTTTCCTCATGAAATTCTCCACAAAAAACTTGTTCCTTAAGGGTAGATCCGGCTTTTCTCTAGAAAGTATCCACCAATATTTATCACCTAACTCAAATGATATATTACAGAAATGACTGGTTCTGTTCCTATTCCAACCATCTCAAGATATTGATTTGGAAGGATATATTCCTCCAATTTCCTTATCACTATAACTTTCTTATTTTCACTATGTTAAACCATTTGTAACAATCAAAATTTAGATGAAGCAACTTGGTAATCTTCAAATTATTTAGCATCTTAACATGACCATAAATAATGTCATTTAAGGTTATGCTAATATTTTTACCCAAACCTCTAATATTATATAAACCTACCTTTCATACTGTTATAAGGCCCTGATCTTAAAAATTATATAATCTTGAATTTTATTAAGGAATGTTTTTATATAATTAAGCCGTAAATAATACATAATAAAAATCATAAAATTAAAAGTCGACACTATCTATTCATATCCATTTTTTCCACAGCATATAACTTTTATGATAAATAATGATCTATTTTTTGAAACATCTTCATGATTATTATCTTGACCTCTTCTAATCACTTTTTAATCATTATGTAATGTTAATTAAATTTTAAAACCAGGGAATACAATAAATATCTCAATATTGGATATAATAATGATGGAAAATTTTACTCCAACGATAAATATAAAAAATTATGAAAACCATTTATTGAAAACATTACATTTTACCCTAAAATTGAGATATCATTCCATTAAAAAGATCATTTATTTTACCTTTAAAAAAAATTCTAGGAAAACTCGTTAACAAACATATAAAATGAATGTTGTTACATTGTGTAAACATCACATAACACCCTTATAGAAATGTTATAGATTATAATAATTGTATGAAAACATACAATATAATTTTTTAGTGAATATAATAATCACCCAATGCATTGGAGTGCTATATGGGTGAACCCATTTTATAAGTTATAACAAGCTCAACCTAATTTATATAGGTGAACACTTCATTTTCAATTTCCAAGAACCAAGACATGAATAAGACATTTCAGTATTTTAAAAACTATATTAAACTCATATGAAAATCATTTTTAGATATTAAAATATATAATTTCTAATAAAAGACCATTTTCAACGCAAAATACACCTTTCCTTTGACAAAAATAAATAAGAAAATAAACAAAAATATGATTATTCTTTATCCTTAATGTAAAATGAAATATTTTAATGGAATCTAGAATTAAAACAATGGCCACGGTGGTGGGAAATTCATGTCCACTATGTATGTTAATAATGAAACATTCCTTATATTATTTGTCAAAATTTTCCATATAAAACACATGAATTGATTTATTTTTGAAAAAACCATTGAATGATGTTGAAAAAATGCATAATATTTACTTTAAAATGATTTTATATTAATTAAAATATGAAAAAATATCAAGGAGGAAATTCGTTTGAAATTAAATATTTAACAACATAAAAAAGGGATTTTTAAATCAAAGTGTCCCATTCCGTTTTAAAGCTCTTAAATCACATGCCCCAGTAAGGGATAAATTTATTTTAAAAAATTAAATAAAATAAGTGTAAATAAATTCATGATATTGTATGTATAAAGGATTATATATACACATAATAAAATAATAAAGGCGCATAACATTAAGAATTTACTTAATGAAAGGAAATTATAGCCAGGTCACTACCTTAAGTCCAAATTGTCATATGGGTCATTATATTCCTCAATAATAATCCTATGTTAATTATTTAATTTAATCATAAACTATTTTTTTATCATTAATTTTATTTCACTTATTAAAATGTTGTATACATCTACTTAGATAATTTAATTTACGTCGGTTGTTATGACCATATTCTGTTAATTTTTCAAAAACAACTTTGGAAGGTCAAATATTGTCAAAGGGGTATTTATTAAAATATATCAAAAATAATAATCAGGATAAAATTTTCATATTTATAAATAAGTTATTATTTTAAAACCAATCATTTACGAGGTTTATGATCGATGAACTAATGTTATAATCATGGAGATGGTATACAGTAAGTACACATCTATTAAGTCCTCATTTTATGATGATCATAACAGAAAGAATTTATGTAACACTCATATTTAAAGAATGATTATTATAGGGTAAAATATCAAATTATATATTAATATATTCTTTTATATATAATTCTTGTGATGTGAATGGAATTTATATCACTTTGGGGAGGTGGTAGTCCACACGACCATAGACGGCGCTATAACTTTTTAGTGCTTAAAATGTAATAAAAATGATATATTATATTTATAGAAATTAAATTATGTAATTAATATAACATAAATTTCATTTATAATATATATTTTTATTAAAACCCATCCTTAATAAATTCAATTTAATCATTGAATGTTTCACATCACTTTGAAGAGGGGTGGTCCACACATCCACAAACGATGTTATCATATACACGTAAAATAGAAATCATTATGTTATGTGATGTATAAAAACTAAATAAGTATTAAGAAATCAAGAAATATTATATATAAAATATAAAAAATATTATTTCAATCATAGCTCCCAACCATCATAGGTGGTAAAAGAAATAAAAATTTCATACTTTCACGAGGCAGTAGTTTTTCGTACACAAAAATGATGATTCAGTTACCCATTCAAGGGAAGTTTGTTTAGGTGTACGAAAAAATAATAATAAAAAATATATATATCATTATATTTAATATATTTTGGTCATTATATAATAATGGTATAAATATAAATGAAGTAAGTGGATAAATAATCAAAATAAATATGCATTTTGATGAATGTTACCTCTTCTTTGGGGTAACACCTTTTGGTTTTCATCGAAATACTTCTGTGGTTGGATTTATGCCCAAATTGAGGCCTCTATGATGAGGGTTTGGATTTTTGGATATTATTTGGGATGTTTCTGGATGATCCAAAAGGTTTGTGATGTGTATATATTTGAGGGGTGAGTTCTATTTTATAGTGGAGGAGGAGTTCCATTCATTTAAAAGGAAAATGTAGAACACTATTTAGAGGTCTCCCATTCTTCAATTGAATAAAATAATTGAAAAAATTAAATAATATAGGATATTGTCAAATTATGTCTATTAAATGGGGTTTGGACTAGTTTCTAAGTCATTTTCCTCTTAAGATTAACATTTAACTACTAAGTATACACATTTTTACCTTAAATGATGTTATTAATTATAATTTATTTCACCAATAGTTTATGTAAAAACCAAAGATGATAATAATAAAAATTATAAATTTCTCTTATTCTAAATATGGAATCGATTTTTCCCAATTCCAATCATATAAGTGGTATAAATTAATTTAAAATTAATACTGTAATGGCCCAGACCTCTCCGGTCCATTACATTTTAAAAATGTGGTGTTGGAGGTGTTTCGAGAGGTGAAAGTGAATTATCCCCAACAGTTTTCCAAATTTCCAGTTTTGTGAACAGTGTTTCCGCTTTTATGAATTGTATCGGTAGGTGTACAATGTTTCATAGATCGGTAGTAGAGATCGGTAGCACATATCGACAGTGAAGATCGGTAGCACAGATCGGTAGCACTGATCGGTAGCACGGATCGGTAGCACTAATCGGTAGCACAGATCGGTAGCACAGATCTGTAGCACAGATCGGTAGCACGGATCAATAGCACAGATCGGTTTCATAGATCTGTAGATGTACAGTAATGGTAGGTGAACAGTGTTTCTAGATTCTGTTAGTTTTTCCACTTTTGTCATTTCCTTTGATGTAGAATACATTTAAATCCTTATTTTATGGACTCTTAAGGCCGATTAAATGTCCATAAATCCTATATTAATTATTCCTAAGGCTTGGAATGTTTTACTTGGTTAAACCACATGGGTTAATGCGATCCTCTTTTAATAAATAATTAAGCGCATATTAAACTGTCTCCCCATTAAATCATCAAAAGATAACACGGTTCAACCTCCCTTGTTCTTCCTCTTTGTTATCGGCTATGAGATGCTACAACCTTCTAATCCTTTGCTTATGATTTTCACAGTCAAACAATACTCCTTGGATTGGTTCTGCTCTATTTTGATGCAACCAAGTTGTGTCGACCATTCTTCAATATAAGGTATGTTTTATCATCGTTCCTTTAGGGATCATATTCTCTTTTTCTCCTTTCCATATTAGCTTGTAATCTCCATGGTTCTAATGGGTTTTTATTGGGGTTTGGTTGGTGCGGACGTACCATGGCATCCTCGGGTGGATGCAGTTGTCGCGAGAGGAGGATCGTGACCTGTTGCATGGATAAAGAACGTCAAGAACTCTTTGAGGTAGGGGATTTAGGGATTCTATTTTTTATGTGCAATCATGGAGTTATCATGATTTATCCTTTTGGAACACATAGAAATTGACCTAATTAAATACTTGAACCGGATTAAAAGAATTGGGTTGATCACATTTTGTTACTTTGTACCATGATAACGGTTTGCCTCATGTTTTTCTAGATAGTGTGATATCTATTATTCCATTGATTATTTGTTCGTTCTTGTTGGAAATTGATAAAGAATGTAAAGCCGAAATTAGTTGGTAATTAATTGGTAAAGATAAAGTGGCATGTGAAATAATCTGATTGTTTTTGTTGGCGCTTGTTGTTTAAAGGAATATCACGTTAATTGTTTAATTAAACTGTGATATCTATGATAGCTTTCTGTTTATGTTGACCGTAGTTGGAACCTACCAATAGTGAACTAGTTAACTAAAGATAGATTAAAGAACTTGTTTTTGATAAAAGATAATTTTGGATAGGGTTCTGTGTTACCATTTTGCTTGTAAGGCCGAATGCCATGTGGTTTGGAGCCATGAGTGCTCATTTTGTATGAAGGTTGGATGCCTTGTTAAAGGGACAAGATCCCATTTGATGTGATGTTTGATTTTCCTACTGCTTGTGCTGTGATGTGACCCGGGAGGGGTGTTGTGATATGTGGAGGTAAAGAGGCCTTGTGGTTGTGACAGCGGATGACTCCTAGAGTGGTGAGATGCATCAGTTTATGCGTGTGGGTGTCAGGGATGACACCAAGGATGATGGTTTGGGATTGATGTGATGGATGAATGTCTGGTGGTTTGATTGGTTGTTTATCTTCTTACTTTTCCCCACTTCTCAAGGCAGCTAGTTTTTCTTACCCTTCTTCCGAAAGAGGAGAATACACGCGGGGTAGGCCCCGTGCTTTCTGTGTTTAGCCTCTCTAGGGAGAATGGGTCTACGGTCTTGCTATAGTTGTCCAAGACTCGACGGGTAGTATATTTACTCATCATGATGAGCCCCCTTGTGTTTAGTAGCATAAGATTCTTTTCTAGAATTCCTCAGAATATGGTAATGTAATTCTATAATGTAATATTGATTAAATGGTGATAATCCATGGGGATGGAGATTATAGAATATAATGATGATATTGTGATCTTTTTAAGGAACAATTTACTTTGGGTGTAATGATAATTCAGGTTAATGTGGAATTTTTCATGGTTAATTAATTTTTAAAGAATTAATCAACGTACAATGGAACTGATAAAAAGGGAATGAATTAATCTAAAAAGCTCTTAAAATGGTTGTGTTCTTATAGGATACCTAGTATTAGAAGTAGTAACCCAGAGTCTGAAAGATGTTATCTGATGTTGTGTCTAAGAAAAGGTAATTCCCATAGTGTGGTTGTGAGATATAATATATTCTATACTTTTATGTTTCAATACACTACTCCACCTAGTCATTAAGGGCAACTGACACCTCGAGGATTTTGAGCCTTGGGGGGGGGGTGTTTTCCCCAACATTATGATGGGAGGTTGAATGGATGACTACCCCCTTTATCCCCTCTCTTTTCTTTTAGTAGATACAAGTGCCTTTGGCCCAGCGGTTAGTTTTCCCCATATATGTGGGTAGAGGGATGTAATGGCTTGTGTTTATTTCACACACATATATTCAGGATATAGTATAGTATGGACTACTATAGGTGTAACGTGTATAGGCTGTGATGGCTTGAGGGTCCTTACTCGGCGTATGGGTTGTGATGTCTTGAGGTATAATACCTGACGTATGATACATGTTATGCGAGTTGTGGTGGCTCCTGGAAACTGCATGTTTACTTTTTCTTGTGAGGATGGTGTGGTTCTTAGCCCAGGTGTCTGCGGGCAAGCCTTTATGGTGCACGTGGTCCAGTTATAGAGCTTGGCCCATGTGTATACCGGAAAGCCTTTGGAGAGAGATACATAGGACGTATGTAATTGGGTAAAAGCAGCAAACCATTGGGGAAGTAGTATAGGGGTACCCTTGATATTCTTTACAATATTCTATATTCTTGTATGTGTTACTTGGTAAAAATATCCATGGTGAGGTTGGGAACTTAGTATACCTGTTTAGGTGATGAGTTAGTGTCACTTGTTGTTCACTAGGCTTTAACATGATTTCATTAATTTTGCACGAGAGGCTTCAGGGAGGATCCTACTGAGTATACTATTATACTCACCCTATGTATATATAAAAACATTTTCAGGTCACTTGTAGCAGGATAAAGATCAATCTGGTTACTACTAGCTTGTTGATGGAGGTGCTGATTGGGCTTGTGGTTGCTAAGGTTTTTCTTTTCGTTTGGGTACATGTATTTTTTCCCTTTTAGTTGTAGTAATTTTTCATGGAATTTCATATATGTACTTGGGTTTCTTTTATATTTCAGTTCTAAGTTGGAGTTGGTCAGTTTCTATCTTATCTCTCTCTTCTGCATGTGTTATCATAGAGTGTAATGCCTCCCATTTGTGTGTTTATTATACCCTCGGTGCTAGTCGCCAACCCGGGACCTACCAATGGTTGGAATCAGGGATCATTATATCCCTGTTCACATTGCCACCCCAGGAGGGGTACCCATTGTCGGGTGGGGGTATTGACAGAGTGGTATCAGAGGTCTGGATGGGGGATATGATGAAGTTTTGAGTTAGTGAAAAGTGAGGTTGCATGGGTTGGTAGGGAAATGGAGTCATTCATGTTTAGCATGTGTGGTAAAAAATGGAGACCAGGTGAGACATTGGCATTTAGGGCCCCCAATGATCTGTTGCACAAACCATTAAGTTTACAATGGCTACTAAACAAGGTGATATTTGTTGCAGGGTAGATACCTAGGAAAAGATCATGCATCATTCTTCTTTGTGCCTATGATTGAATGGGTAGAACATGGGATAAGTTAACGTAAAATGAATGAAAGAAATCAATTAATTAATTAATTTTGAGTCTTTCATATTCCAGGCTTAGGAGCTCTAACGGTTTGTTATTTTACATGTATGGATCTAGGCCAACGTCCTCTTCAGGTTTGCATAGAAAATGACCAGCAGGCTATTCCAGCAAAATGCCATAGGGTAGAGGATGATGACGATGACACTTGGAGGAAGAAACTCCAAGAATTTAAGTGCTAGAGTCTACAGAAGTATGAGGGATCACTTTCAGATGTAGTAACGGAAGACTAGTTAGAGGAACTCGAGATCAGCTTAACTTTGATTCATGCTCGAAAGGAGCACTGGGTGTCCTTGGTTATGACGATGCTGCGTGGAGTAGCAAGGCAGTGGTGGTTCATGTTCCTTGGGGATCGTGAAGAGTCAGCGACCTCATGGGAGGAGTATTGAGACAAGTTCAGAGTTGATTTCATTTTCTCGATGGTGAAGGCGTCTAGTCGTTAGGAACTTCTTACCCTTTGACAGGGGATATCCAGTGCTCGAGAGTTTGGAATCCATTTCAGTAACCATCTATGATATTCTTCAGACCTATTACATGATGAGGAGGCCATGGTTATGCATTTAGAGGAGGCTTTGCATCCAGTGATCCAACGCCAGGTCACCCCATTTATGCTGAAGACATATCTCGAGGTGCTAGTGAGGGAAGATGTTGTTGAGACGACTTTGGCCAGGACCGAATCATCATGATGGGGGAATCAACATGATTCCTCACGAAGCAAGGTTGTGGTCCGGGGTTCCCAGTTTTTTGGGAAGAAGAGTTTTCGTTCACCCAGGGGTAGGTCCCAGCACTTCACATATCGTTTCTCCAAAGGCATCAACTCTCATCCATATGCCAAGGGATCAGGCGCATGTTTTTCTTGTGGTGGTCATGGTCATCAGCAGCAGGAGTGATTGACTTTTCAGAGAAGTCATCATGCACCGGGCGCTCCGCTCCAGGTTCCTCCATTGTGGCAGTTCCATTCGAGGCAGCAGCAGCAGGTTGCACAAGCTTTGGTTCACCAAAGGGTAGATGGGGCAGGCAGTGGAGAACCCCATGACTCTCCCCATCCTCAGAGAGTAGAGCGCGGCCATGGTGGTGGTTATCATCAGGGTCAGAGAGGCTATGGAGGAGGTCGTGGTCAGCTTCATGCTTTAGCGTTGCCATCTCCAGGTGAGCCAGACATCGTCCAAGGTACCCTTTTCTTGTTTTCTACCGTCGTTTATGCCTTTTTTGATTCAAGAGTGACGCACTCCTTCATATCACCTACCCTTTTCCATGCCTTGGGACATTAGGTAGAGAGGATTCCAGTGCCCTTGGTGTTGACTACGCTAGTTGGAGGTCGAGCACACTTGATTAAAGTATGTAGAGACTGTAAGCTAGTGTTGGGGAAACACCGCTCTTGGGGAGATTTCCTATGCTTACGAATACAACCATATGATGTCATCCTCAGCATGGATTGGTTGTATTTGGTGCAGGATATTATTGATTTCTTTAGGAAGAAGGTTATCTTCTTCGGTGTGGATGTAGTGTAGGTGGTGTTTTTTGGTGAGAGAGGTCATCAGATGGGTCATAGGTGCGTTCCATCCTTATCATCCATGATGTCTGAGTTGATGATGAGTTCTTCAAAGGTTCAAAAGTTGGTGTTTCCTAGGGTTGTGGAGGAGTACCCTAATGTATTCCCAGAAGAGGTTGTAGAATTACCCCCTCGACGAGAGATCGAGTTTGGGATCGAGTTATAGCCAGGAGAGTCTCATATATCTATGTCTCCGTATTGGATGTCCCCTTCTGAGTTACAAGAGATACATATATAGCTTGATGGTCTATTTTAGTGCGGTTTTTTTCAGCCAAGTGTGTCACCATGGGGTGAACCAGTCTTGTTTGTGAGGAAGGCCGATGGTAGTTTGCGTATGTGTGTCGATTATCATCTTTTAAACAAAGTGACAATAATGAACCGCTATCCTCTCCTGTGGTTTGATGAAATATTCGATCAACTGAAGGGTGAAAGTTGGTTCTAAAAGATAGAATTGCGGTCAGGATATCATCAGATGCGGGTAAAGGATGAGGATATTCCGAAGACTACATTCCATTTTCGTCATGGCCATTATGAGTTTGTCGTAATGTCGTTCGACATGACTAATGCTCCAGCTGTTTTCATGGGTTTGATGAATGCTGTTTTCCATGAGTTCCTGGAAAAGTTTGTGCTGGTTTCCATAGACGACATCCTTTTGTACTTTACATCTGAAGAGGAGCATGCAGAGCATCTATATGCTGTTTTGGGAGTTCTTTGTAAATATCAGATGTTTGGGAAGTTTTTGAAGTGTCAGTTTTGGGATTTAGAAGTCATTTCGTGGGGCATGTCGTGTCCCAATATGGAGTAGCTATAGATTCATCGAAGATAGAAGTAGTTGTGTCTTGGGAAGCCCCTAAGACAGTTTTAGAGGTGTGAAGTTCCCTTGGTCTCACAGGCTACTACAGGGGGTTCGTAGCCAATTTATCCCAAGTTGTGAATCCTCTGACTGTTTTGACTAGGAAGGATCAAGCGTTCATATGGACTGATTAGTTGTGAATCACTAACATGTAGTACATGGGTTTTTAAAGGAGGTAGATTCTAGTATAGTGACAGTGAGTGGTAATATATTTATTGCCCCTTCGATATAAATTTCTTTTTTTGATATCGGTGATTACCACTAAATTTCATCTATCCATGTTTTGGATATTCTTAAATAAAAAAAGAGCTCATGTCCTTTGTAATTTTTTTATTGTCACCTCTTGGGAAGATGAAAGAGAATAAATTTTGTCATGAACCATCCCCCCTAGGGAACATTCTATAACTACTCCAAGCCCACCTTCCATTGGCCCAGGGTTGGCGACTTGAACTGGAAAGGCATATCCCTAAAACTAGAATGCATTGAATTTAAACATATATGAACACATAGTCCAAGAACACAAAGAGATAAAATTATGACATAAATATACTATAGTTTGTGTGTTTTCTGAATATAAAGGGACAAAATACTAGCCCAACTGAAAAGATTCAACTATAGCAGAAAAAAACATAAAACCACATCAAGGATCATCCACCAATGATCCAACCTGAAGGGTAGGTAAAGCTCCACTCCGTAGCTCTCCACATCAACCAATCACCTCTGTGTACCAAAAGTTACTGTATCCTATAGTCTCAACCGATCTTCTCTTCATATGCACAAGACACAACAAGGTACAGGAGAATCCCATGCAGGGGTGAATATAACAATACCCCATAGGGTCCTCGACACCCCGAAGGTATCTTCGAATTCTACATATGAAAACCAAAACGTTTGATCTCAATAGAAAAAGCACAAAGAAAAAGAATCAGCTAAAATCAGGCATTAATAAGTACATAAGTATATGTGATTAGTTTTAAATCAAGATCATCATATTCTATCGAAGGTTATGTTGCTGATCCACACAAGATCTCTCGGTGTTGATCCACATATGATCACTAGTTGCTGATTCAAATAGGATCGCGAGATGATTATCGACACATGATTTCTAGGTGCGGATTCAAAGAGGATATCTAGGTGATGAGCCACATCGGATCACTAGGTTTTGATCCACACTGTATCTCTAGGTGTTGATCCCCACAGGATCACTAGGTTCTTATCCACACAAAATTGATATTCATTCTTCATTTCCCAGCCAACCTCTGGGTTCTTGTAAGTAGTATACTTGATTCTGGGAGGATATAATCCTCAATCCATGGGTCCCACCTAAACAAGCACAATGTCCCATGATGAATTAACCCAATGATCTATCAATTTATAAGGTTTCCAACATAGTAGATGATGCGTCAATTGGACACCCATTTTGATAGTTATAGACATTTCAGTTCCAAGGGCCTGGTCGGATTCAGGTACGATCCAACCCAAGCGTTCTCGAAATTTCTCTAAAACTCATATTGAGTATCTAAAAAGTACCACCTCATTCCAAGGATTCCAACTCCTTAGATGTCTTTTCAAACAGACGTCTGGTTTTTAAGATATGGCTTATTAAGTGTTCCATGGTCAAAGAGGGTCCGAGTCTGGTCGGACCAACCTGACATTGCCCGGCCCGAACAGGCTAGGCCACAGACTATCCAGGCCTATACTAGAAAGGTCGCGGTGGTCTTGTCTTGTTGGGCATTGATGAAGCCTAGCCCGCCAGCTGGGCACGACCTGCACGAGGGGTCGACCAGCCCCTCTTTCACGAAAGGCTCAAAGAACTATTTGGCTCTTTAACCGGGGGTACCATGTGGCGCCACCTTGATGTCTATAGGACCTGTATGAAGTGGGTGCCCTCCTCTACAGCTTTGAAGCTGTGGCCTCCACCTGCGGAATGCGAAAGCTTGCCTCCTTTCCACTAACGCGGCCCACCGAGAGTCGGTCACCCCTTCTGTTCACTGCGGCACCATGCCGCGCCGCCTCTTTCGGCAGCTGGCTTGCACCAGCCCCCACCTACACCTACTGGGACCGAATGCTGGTGTCACACCATGGGGTATTCCATGGGCCACCATGTGAGCTCTGATTGTCCATTTTCACTTTAGAATGTTCCTATAGACCTCCTAGGATACCTCCTTCCCTGTGTACCTCCCAGTTTCAAGGTTTCGTGCAGTTGAGAAATCTAAACCCAAATAACGCTATGAAAAATGAAGTGACAGAGTGTCCAGGCCTTTTCTTTTTGGCATGTTCCCTCCAAGTTTTCATTATAACAAGAGGTTAATAAATTATTTAACCCATGATAAATTTAGTCCAATTTAGAACTTCCGAGGTTTAATCATTCTTTTCAATTATGAGGGAAATAATCATTGATCATGAATCTGATAACAAAACCCCTTCCTCGAGTTCTTTTAGGTGATGTTGTAATTATGGAGAGAAAATATTCCTCTTCTGATGAAGTCGCCTATGTTCGTGGTTCTCAGATCGTTGCCACCCAAGATTTCTTCCTCCATCGGTGGAAGATGTTGTGGTTCTTTGCCAGAGGTTTCTCATAGCCATGTCAAAAACCCCAACCCAGGCCTCAATTAAATATAGAGGGAAATCGTGTTAACCTAATGAGGGATTAAGGAGGTTCATTAATGAATGATCCAAATTATTCCCAATGGTTTGGTTACAAAATAAGATAGTCAAGTCATTAAATGCATTGACATCCAACCAGTCTCACCACCACTGTTGAACATGAGGTAGGAAAATAAAATAACTATTTTTTCCATTTTATTATTTCATTAAAATTTGCAAAAACTAAACATTTTACCTGACCTACAATGGTTATAGTTAATCCTCCCATAGGTGAATCCTGGAACTATGGATTCAATGGTGCCCTTGGATTTTTAATCTGAGCACTGGTTCAAAATATAGAAAACAACACTTGCGAGTTTACTAAACATACCATATAACAGTTTGAAAATATTTTTAGGGAACAACGAGCCTTATAATCAATCACCGTAAATTTTTTTAGACTCCTAATCATCCCAATTAATTTTAATAATTTTTTTTGGAATTTCTAGTTCATTAAATTCTCCCCACCTTAGGTATTTTGTTCCTCTAAAGCTATAACAATACTAGGGGACCAAATGTGGGTATTGCTCACATATCAGAACCTCACACTCCCATGCTCTCTCATAGAGTTTCATGTGATTCCAACGAAAAGACAATATAGGAATCGACTACCCTCGGAGGATCCTCTCTTTTCAATCCTCTATCTACATTGATAACTCCACAAATTCCACCCCATCATCGATTTCCAGCTCACCCCAGTCGATAACGTGTGATGGATCATGAACATACCTCCTCATCTACGATACATGGAAGATATTATGCACCGGGTGCATCTATGGGGGACGAACTAGATGGAATTCCAACTTTCTTACTCTACTGAGGATTTAAAAAGGTTCGATGAACCATTGAGATAGCTTTCTGCCTCGGCCAAACCTCTTTAATCCTCGTTGGTGTGATACCCATAAGAAGACATGGTCTCCCTCTTCAAACTCCAAGGGTCTCCATCTCATTTCGGCATAAGAATTATGTTGGATATGTGTCATATTAATCCTTTCCTCGATGATATGCACCTTCTCTGTGGTATCTTTGAACCAACTGTAGACCCGTAAATGTCGACTCCCCTAGGTCTTTCGAGTATAGGGGTGATATGCATGGTCTTTCACACAGGGCCTCAAACGGAGCCATGATGATGGTCAAGAGATAACTATTGTTGTATGAAAACTCCCACAGTGGTAGTTGGTCCTCCAAACTATGGCCAAAATTTATGACACAATCATAAATAATATCCTCGAATTTCTGTATGGTCCACTACATTTGACCATCTGTCTGATTATGAAAGGTGGTTCTCAAACATAGCTGAGTCCCGAATGATTCCGGTAATCCCTTCCACAAACATTATTTAAACATTCATCGTGATCTGAGATAATTGTCGATGAAACCCTGTGAAGGTGTACAATCTAATATACCTATAGGCGTCCTAAGCTCTTTACTCATCTCTTCTCTCAGATGGGTATAATGTGGATAGACATGGTGAGTCAGTCAAGGATCAACCATATAGAATCATGGCTTCTGGACATACATGGCAGCACCGTCACTATGTTAATAGACATACCATGCCACTTCAACTATGGTACCTCATGTTCCTAATCTATGCCTGCTAGTTCCTGATTATCAGCCTTCACTTGTGACATGTGTGGCCTCACGATATGAACCTTACCAATGCCTTCTTCATCCCTGGCCACCGGTACTGACATTGTCGGTCATGGTACATCTTCACCACACTAGGATGTAGAACCAAATGGGGTGTGCAGAACTCCCTCAAAACCTTATCCCATAGCATCACAAGTACCATAGTGCATTTTCTTAAGAGGATGAATTGCTCCCCCACCTTCATAAAATCCATATAGAGCCTCTGCTGAGGATATCTGACCATGTCGGGCCTCACGGTCTATCTCCCAAAGTTGTGCCTACCTGACTCACTGATGGAGTAGAGGAGTAACTGTCATTGAGTAGAGGTAATATGCTCTGTCACTATCCACTTAGGATAACTCCAATGTGGTTAGTAGCTCTGTCACCTCACCCAGCAACTATTGACAAGACCTCCTGCAGATTGCAATTGATACTACATTCCACATTCCAAGAGTGTAGACTATCTCAATTTTAGAGTCCTGTAAGAACAGTAGCAATCATAGATTACTCATGTTCAGGTAATTCTGTGAGAAGATATACCTGAGACTATTCAAATTAGAGTATACTATAAAACCATCCCCCATCAGGTAGTGCTGCCACATCTTCAGTGAAAAGTCCATTGCTACTAATTCAAGGTCATAGGTAGAATAGTAATTCTCATGTTGTCTAAACTATCGTGAACCGTAAGCGATCACCATTTACTCCTATATCATGACACAACCTATTCTGGTCCCTAATGCATCACAGTAAAATACATACCCAATTCCTTCATCTAGTAGCCTCAAGATGGTGGTAGTCATCAGTCTCTGCCTTAGATCTCATGAAATATATTGCCATCTCTCTGCCCACATGAATGGCTATTCATTCATTATAAAATCTAACAAGGTTTCCACAACTCTAGAAAAGTTAGGTATGAATCTTCGGTAGTACACAATCAATTCTAGGAAACTTCTTACCTTAGTCACACTCCTGGGTGGATCCCAAGAAAGCACTGCCTCTATCTTTGTCACATCCATGACAACTGCAGCCCTTAAGATAACGTGCCCTAGGAAGTTGACTCCCCGTATCCAAAACATTCACTTCAAGAGCTTTCCATAAATATTGTCCTCTCAATGTGTATCCATAACTATCTGAAGGTGTGTTTAATGCACCGCCTCTAACATTGACTATATAAATTTTCCATCAATGAAGACCACCATGATGTGATCAAGGAAAGGCTAGAAGATCCTATTCGTGAGCCCCATAAACACTACTGGAGCATTGGACATGCTGAAAGGAATCACCCAGAACTCATAATGTCCATACCGACATCTGATGGCAATCTCTGTTATATCCTCATCATGTACCCTGTGCTAGGGATAGACTGATCTGTGTTCTATAAGCGAAGACCATCGATCTCCATTTAGTTGGTCGAAGAGATCATCAATCCTCGGGATTGGGTACTTTCTCATCATGGTCACCTTATTCAGGATCCGATACTCCACTCAAAGCATCAGACTCCCATTTTCCTTCTTTGGAAACAAAATAGGGGATGCCCATGGTGAACCACAAGGAATTATGATCCCCTTCCTCTGTATGTCCTCCCAATGTACCTGCAACTTATGAAGCTCTATAAGGGACCTCAGATATGCTCGTGTAGATATCATTGTTGTCTCAGGGTATAGGTTGATGTAGAAGTCTAACTCACAATGATGAGGTATTCTTAGAACATCAATAGGACTGACATCAGCATACCGTTCCACCACTATAGGATAAATCAGACTACTCAGATCAATAGCATGAAGGGTAAGGCTAACTAACCAATGTGTGATCGGCTGTTGCACAATCCTTAGAGTAAGTCCGTATTTTGCTGCAAAGGTTTTGTTCCCTACAGTGAATGACAACATGTTCCCATCTATACGAACACACCATACATTGGACCAAAAATATTCGATCTAAGCCTTGTATATGGACATCCATTCATTACCCAAGATGACGTCGAGGCCTCAACGATGCTACTAGAAGATCCCACCCGAAGCTCTCACCTCATAGAGTGAGGTAAAACTATCTACACCAGTGTGTAATCATCAAATCTTCTCTTGTAAGATCCTCTAATCATATGGAATGAGCCGACATCTCCATGGGAATCCCTGATATCTTAATGAGTCTTGTGGCAATAAAATTTTTACTGGTACCTGTGTTTATAAGAATAACAACTAGGGTGGAATAGACACATATCGTACCACTAATCTTCTCTAGAGCACCATGGTCATAGCCCTATGCTTCCTGAAGCTGAGCTCACCCCTATCCACCCACTTCCTTTATCGAGATAGACCACCTGGGGGTGGTGGTAATATAACCTCAAACCATCATCCACCTATGGATGCACGACCTTCTCCTCTACCACATGCACAACCCTGCGGACCCCCTAACTCAAACCTTGGATGCTGCCTCGGCGGTCCCTCAGTGATCTACTCATAGTCTCTATGGAGAGTTAGACAGTCATGATCCATGAGTCCCAATCCACCGAAAGTGTAATAGGATTTAGTTCTCAGAATATCTCTTATTACTCGCAAGCTTCATACCTCCGACCCTATGTCCTGGGGTCATCCACTAAAATGTATGGCCATCATGGACCTTCGTGTCATCTACCTACTGCTTACTGTGGATGAATCAACTACCTGTCATATAGTGGTGGATCTCACTATTAGTGCCTACTCAACTAAGTAGATATCCACCAGTAATACTCACTTGATAAATTCGTCCTTCGTCATGATATTGAGTAATATTATTAACACCCAATATCCCACTAGAGGCCCTGATCAAAGGTCAGTGCCCTAATGAATGGGTCTTGTACCATGACGGTGGAGTGGCATGAGAGGTCATTGTATCTCACTGAGTACTAGGCCATGGATAGTCTTCTCTACTGTAAGTTCATTATCTTAATGATACACACTAATCATAATGTCACTGGTACAAACTCCTCCTTAAAGAGGGTATAAAATTCCAACCAGGAGAGTGTAACCTCTTTATACATATGGGGAATCAGACTCTACCATCTCCCTGTTGTGCCCTAGAAATGGATATCATATAAGATCACCATTTGATCTACTATAATCTTATCTAAGAGAAAACCCCATGCTACAACATCCATCCAGTCCTCAGTAGCTTAGGGATTTATCTCGCCTCAAAACCTAGAAGGCCTCTATCTCTGATACTCAAGCAAGGTGGTCAGTCAACATGCACACAATTCTAGTAGGTCTAGTGTCAAATGCTACCCTACGAGTGGTGTTTTAGCTGGTACACCACCCGAAGATGCCAACAGAGTAACATGGGCCTACACCAATGCCTCGTCACTTGGTGGGCCATCATCATGTACTCTCTCTAGAATCATGGTTGGTAGTTTTCGTTGAGGCATCCTGAAATCAAAATGGTGCACCACAATCAATAATTTATACATGGTGAGATAAGTTAAAAGAGATCAAAACTAAAACATTTCCAAAACACACACAATTAGTGTTTTAGTTCACTAAGTAGGAAATTAGAATTCATGGTCCTGTTGTATGGATACTTCGGCCACCACACCAACCCTAGATTCCCCAAAATGGAAACCACAATAAAAAAAGATAACACTATTTCTCCATTTCAATGATTAGACTCCTAGTTTTTATTTACAACAGACTCCTCATATACCACTTTATCATGACCTATCCCCTGGGGACCGTGTCGTGACTACCCCAATCCCACCTTTCATAGGCCAGGGTAGATGACTAGCACAGGAAAGGAATACCCCTTAAAAATGAAGTTATTTCCATTAATCCAATAGAAACACACAGTCCAAGAATGCAATAACATGCAATCACAAAGTAAAACTGATGTAGTAAAAGTGTGCACTGAAAGTTAAGTGTTGGAATACAAGCCCAACTGAAAAGATTCAACTACAATATAAAATAGAAAATATCTCCTAGGATCATCCACAGAGAATCCTACCTAAAGGGTACGTACATCTCGTCTTCATATCTCTCCACATCAACCGGTCACCTCTATATACCCCTTGGTCATGGATCATATAGTCTCAGCCAAGCTACTCATCGTCATCACAAGACAGAAGAAGGTGCGGGAGAATCCCATGCAGGGGTGAGTATAAAAATATCTAGTAGGGACCCCATGACCCCTGATGGTCTCTTAGAATTTCATATAGGTAAACCACAAAGAATTATCTAAATCAAAAAGGAAAATGAAAAAGACTCATCTCAAACAAAGTATTACATAAGTACATAATTACATATGATTTTTTGTAAAGCTAGATCATCTTATTCTGTCAAAGGTTTTGGTTCGGATCTACAAATGTTCTCTTGGTGCTGATCCACATAGGGTCACTAGGTGATGATCCATAGAGGATCACTAGGTGCTGATCCACACAGGATTGCTAGGTGGTGATCCACATAGGATCTTTAAGTACTTATCCACACAATATCTATAGAAGCTGATGGAAATAGCATATCTTTTTTCTGATCCATACATGATATCTATCCGTTCTTGAAATCTCATCCAACCAGAGGGTTCCTGTATATAGTACGCTTGATTCTGGGAGGATCCACACCTCAATCCATTGGTCATAGATCCACTTCCACAAAGTCCCATAAAAAATGATACCCTATTATCTGTCATGTCATAAGGGTTCCAATGCAACTGATGATGTGTCAATAAGATGCCCGGTCTAAGATTTAAAGGAAATTTAGTATTGATGGTCTTGTTGGGTTCGGGTACGATCCAAACTGGTCATGCTCCAACTATCTCTAAAACTCAACTGGAGTATCTCAAAAGGACTGTCTCATTCCAAGGATTCCAAGGATGTATAAGGCTAATCATACTGAGGTTTGGTTTGAAAGATATGTCATTTTAAGAGAATCCGGGTCGAAGAGGGTATGAGTCCGGTCCGAACAGGATGGACTGACCCAACCTGCCCATCCTGGGACAACTAGACCGAGTCTGGGTTCAACCTGAGTCCGACCCGAACCCGCTAGGCCATATACCAGCCCGACCCAAACTGGCTAGGCCAAGGCAGGCATGGCCCACTGGGCAGCAGACTGGATTGGCCTGCCGGATAAGCGCGTCCTGCGTGTGGGGTCGCGTGACCCATCTTTCCAAAATGGCTCAAAGAGACGTTCAGCTCTTTTACTGGAGGCACCACATGGCACTGCCTTGCTGTCTGCAGGACCCATAGGGAGTGGGTCCCCCTCTACCGCATATTTGAAGTCGCGACCTCTACCTTCAGCGAACGACGACATGACGACCTTCGGCCAATGCAGATGGTCAAGAGATGGTTGACCTTTATGTCCATTGTGCCGCTGAGCAGCACCAACTACTTCCATGGCTGACGAGCACCACCTGCCGCCTATTCCTGTTGGCACTACCGCACTGGTGGCACGTCTACAGGTAGTCCACGGGCCACCCGGTGAGCTTTTGTTGGTACGTTTTCCCTTCTGAAACTGCCTACAAGGCTCCCAGGATTCCGTCGTCTCTGCGTACCTCCCAATTTCAGGGTTCCATCAAGTTTAGAAAACTGCCCCCAAAGAACGCAATGAAAATTCAAGAGGCCGAGGGTCTGGGCCTTGTTTGTTTGGGATTCTCCATCAATGTAAATATTATAATAAGTGTTTAATAAATATTTCATCACAAGAAAAATTTAATCCCTTTCATAACTACGGTGAATCTTCATTCTTCTCAAGATCAAGTGACAGAAACATTGTACATGAATCTAATAACAAAACCCCTTCCTTGAGATCCATTGGGTGATGTTGTGGTTGTGGCGAGAGGAGAATTTTTTTTGATGAAGCCACCAACATTTTTCGATCCAAGATCATTACCACACAAGCTTTAGTCCTCCATTGGTGAAAGATGACATTGTACTTCGCCAGAAGTTCCTCAAAGACATGTCAAAACCCCCAACACAGGCCTCAATTAAATAGACGGTGAACGGAGGTTAACAAAATGAGGGATTAATGTGGTTCAATAATGAATGAACCGTGTAATTATAATTGGTGTAGTTACAAAAAAAGAGAGTCAGGACATTAACTAGCTTGAAAACCCATCGGTCCCACCCCGACTACACAATAAGAGGTTTGGAAATAAAATAATTTTTATGTTATTTTATTATTTATTTAAAAGGTGAAAAAATATCATTTTCACTAAACCTATTACAGTAAAAGTTAAGCCCCCTTTATGAGAATCACAACAGTTTGGATTGAACAGGGTGCTCATATTTTTAATTTGAGCACCAATTCAAAAGATAGAAAACGATGTCTGCATGTTTACTGGACGCACCTTAAAAAAATTTCAAAAATACGTTCTGGGCACACCGGGCCTCGGAATCAATCATCATAAATTTTAAAATACTCATAATAATTCAAAAAAAACATTATATGGAATTTCTAGGTCTTTAAAATTTTGATGTCATTGTTGTTATCTATCGATATATGTAGAGTTAGTATGTGATTAATTTATTCTCAATCTAGTTATTTTTATCATCATAATTGGGATTGATTGGATTGTTTATAATCATGATGAGCCAGATTGTTATAATTGTCGTGTCTCATTTACTTTAGCTAATGGGTAGGTATTGGGAATTTCATGGAGTATGGTATCAGAGGTCATGTCATGCAGGACCATCCCACCTAGAGCTCGAGAGTTTGTTATCTTCTGTAGCAGTTGATCTAGATTTCATTTCTTCAATTATTGATCTTATTTATATATTTTTTTTGATTTTAATGAGGTTTTCCAAGTTTATTTCTATGTGATTTCTCCACAGAGGGTGGTGGAGTTTATGATTGACCTGGTTTTAGGAACATAGTTTATATTGATAACATTTTATTGAATGGAACCAGTGGAGTAGAAAGATCTCATGATTCAGTTGGATGATATGATGTTTAATTTTATTTTATCTATATAGTGTTTTACCATGGGTAGAACCTGTCCAATATTATAAGAAGAAATTTGTTTCACACTGATTTTGTGTGGTCTATCAGAAGATGATTCAAGTAGCAGTTAATAATGATCATTATTTTCCTTATGTAGACTATTTGATTAGTTACCTAATGGGGGAAAAGTAGTTTTTGAATATTTATCATCAGCGGTTTATCATCAGTTCATAATCCGTGATTATGATATAATGAAGACATCTTTTAGTAGCATGTACAAAAATTTTGAATATATTTTTATGTCATTTAGTTTGATTAACATTCTAACATTTTTATGGATTTTATATATCAAATATTCGATTAGTATTTATAATATTTTGTGGTAGTGTTAAAGGATGATATTTTGAATATTTGTGATCCGAGCATGGGCATGATCACTATTTATGTGTTGTTATGAAGATATTGAGGAGTCACTATTTTTTTGGAAGTCTTTAAAAATAATATTTCTAGATCCAATAAGTGATGTTCTTGGTTCATTTATTTATAAGAAGGTAAAATATTTCTCATCATCAGATAATCCATGTATTTTTTTGATATTTAGAGATTCCTTGGTCCTGCTAAATATTATTGATTATTAGTCAAGGATTACTTAAATTTGGCCTCACCTTTTGGCATCTCTTATTGATAAAGGTGTGAAATTCATATGGGATATAAGTTGTCCATATTCTATCGATGAGTTAGTATAATTATGACATCAAAACCTATTTAATATTACCTAATCATGGAAAGGGGTATGTTTTTTTCTATGATGATTTTGGTGCTGGTTTTGGATATGTACTTATGTAGGATAATCATGGGATGTCTTACAACTCTCATTAGCTTAAAAAACCTGAGAAGAATAACCCCACTCATGAATTAGAGATTTATTTGGTTATGAATGTACATATCTATTTGAGGCACTATCGTTTTAGGGAGTGGATCATAGTATTTTCTAACCATAAGAGTTTGATCTATATCTATTCTCAAAATTACTTTAACCATCGACAATGGAATTGAGTGGTACACCACCATATTTTTGACTCCAACATCACCTACACCCGTAGAAAGGGGAATGTCATTGCAGACTCTCTCAGTACAAATGTTGCATCAAGAGTTATTTTGGAATTAGAGGAATAGTGGAACCTTATGGGGATCTTCACTCAGTTGAAGTTAGTTTCCCAAGAGGTTGTATAGGTTGGGTTCTGAACATTTATCATTTATCGTCATCTATCTTTGATTCAATCCCATAGGTTTAGTAAATAGATATCAATTTTAGAGGAATTTGATTACACTGTATGTTAGGGATACTATCTATAATTTTTATCACTTTTCAAATGATATTATCTATTATAGGGATTGGGTTTTCTTCCCAACAACTTTGATGACTTTAGTTTTTTTAGGTTTAAATGATCATAGTGGGCTATTAATCTGAGTTCTATGATGATGTATTGTTAATTGAGGTATTGATTTTGGTATCCAGCTATGAAATGTGATATTAAAAGTTATATGTCCATCTATTACACTTTTCAATAGATAAAATTAGATCATCTGAATCCTTATGTATTAATACATCCTCTTCCAATTCAGATAAGGAAAAGGGAAGAAGTGCCCAGGGATTATATTGTTGGATTTCCACATAAATTCTAAGGAATTCTATCTGTGTTGGGATTTATAGGTTGAAAAACTCATCTCATTCCATTCCTAGTATGGAAACCACTAATGTTGATGATCTGGGTAAGTTTTTGGTGTTGGAGATCAGGATGTAACATGAGGTTTATTCTAAAATTTTTTAGATACAGATCCCAATTTAACTTCTACATTCTGTAGGAGCCTCGAGGTGGTTATTGGGACTCAGGTTAGGTTGAATATAGCTTACCATCCACATGAAGATGGTCAAATAGAGTGTTCTATTTATATACTAGAGGACAATTTCCACGTGTACATCTAGAATTTTGGGGGATTGTGGGATAACCATATGGTACTTGTTGAGTTTCACTATAACAACAAAAATCATATTTCTATGATAATAGAACCAATTGAGTCTTTGTATATTCACCCATGTAGATCAACTCTTTTTTAGAAACAGGTAGGAGAAGCCTCTTTGGTGGGAACAAGTTTTATTCTAGAGATATTATTAAGGATTTAAGATATATGTTGGAACATAATAACATATCAATGTTGGAAGAAATCATATGTTGATAAAGAGTGTTTTCATTTGGATTTTTCTATTGGTGGCCTATTTTTTTGAATGTTTCTCCTCGATTGGGTCACCGTTAGCATTGATAATAGGTAAATATGGCTCCATGTAATTTTATACCATATGTCGTCACTGATAGTCTTGGGCATGATTTGTATAAGTTGTAATTTATATTTTAGTTTATAGTAACTCATTATTTTTTCCACATATCATATCTTGGGAAATATATTTGTGAAACCTCTCACATTTAGAGTTTTGAAGAGATATAGTTGGACCTAGTTCATTCTTTTGTGGAGCTTTTAGTAGATATCATTGAATATTAAGTGAAATTATTATAAGAGAAGTTAAATCTATTGGTCTTTGTGTGTTGTTGATAAATATAAAATTATCATGATACTTTGGAGTTCAATCCATTAATGAGGGAGAAGTGGCCTAATATTTTTTCTGGAAACCATTTATCCTCATGGCTTCCTAGGGACAGAAAGTCTTATCGTCGGTATTTTGTAACATGATGTTACCCACTTTTTGCTACTTCTATTCAAAATTTTAATCTACCTCTTTACTTGGGTGTGGCATAGGAATCCTGAGGATAAACATAATTATATTTTGAAAATGACAAAATTCTTGGGGATGTATGTTCTTTTTAAACTAATGGATTGTAGTTATATACATGTTGTTGATTTTTTGGGGTTCTCCCCAATATTAGATATTCTAGTATTGGTTTGTTTATTTTAGTTGAAAATGTTATTTTCATTATCAATGGTATAAACACTTGTCTTGAACAATTTAAACATCATTTATTAGTCTCCCAAAAGATCTCATGAGTATGGTTTAGAGCATGAAAATCTTACACGATGTGAGAATTTTACATGTTGTGAAAAGTGTTCATGTCTCATAATGGGTTATGGGAAGATGTAATGAATCAGTACAAGGTATGAAATGATTTAACTATATGAATATGTTTTATGTCTTGAAATGTAAAATTTTTATATTTTTTTATCCATTTCAATTAATTTTTATAATTTTTTGGTTTTATGGATTACATGATGTCAAATGAGATTTCACAGCATTAAATTCTATATGTTTGTGTCTCCAAGTTTATATACGGTTGTTTATTATTTTATTTGGATGCATGTATCTTGTATTTTGACCTAGGATCTCTCCCAGACAATTTTTAGGATCTCCTCTCCTTCTAGACAACTTCATTTAGTAATCGATCTCCGTTAATATTGTGGTGTATTTTTTAGGTGAGTAATTATTTTTCTTCTTCATTTCCATTGATCGTGATATAACCACTATGTTTTGTTATTAGATCCAATTATTTTGATGAAAATATTATTTATCCTTTATAGATCATTTGAGTGGTCATTCTTTAAATGATTTCCATTATATTGGTTGTTGTGTAGGGTGAGAGTTCCTTGAGGTATGTTGTGATCATTACTCTCTACTGACTGTTTTGTTTGGTGAATTGATTCTGTGATGTAAGGATTTATTGTAGTGACTCCATTGTTTTTCTTTGAGTTCATCTATGTAGTTGGAACACATTGCAGGTGTGTGTGACCAATTTTTGTGGTATTTTGTTTCATCAATTGTCTATGTGTGATGATCTATATTTATCTATCATTGATAAATTAAATGACATTCTTAATTGATTGATTTCTATGTGTGCGGAAATGTGTTTTTGAGAAATTTTGGGTTTCCCCTTATTTTGTTAAAATAAATGGTATTTTAAAATAATTATGAAATTAAATTATGAAATGGTTCTCAAATCATGGTTTGGATTAAATTTTTTTAAAAAATAAGTGCATGGGAAGCCATGTGTACTTAGGTAGATGGGGTAGTGATAGGTCCTATCCATTTTTTGGGTGGTTAACTCATTGGGTGTTCCTCTATTGCATAGGACTATAGATTTATGGACTTGATAAGCTTATCGGGGGGTTTACATTTTTTTGTTTTCCACTTCTATCAAGATTCTATGAATATATCTAGATACATGATGTGTGTGATTTTCAATGTTTATGTTTGAGTTCCCTAGCTATCATGAACTATAGCGATCCTTGGATTTATGTTACATGTTCTTTCTCTTTAGGATTTTACTATTTTAGTTTTCATTGTCATTGATTTTATGTGATATGAGTTCTGTGCTTTGGTTTGTTTTTACTAATTCTATGAATATTTAATGATTTGAACTATTTTATATGGATTATGTTGTAAATGTGGGAAAATAAGAAATAAATTTTTTTAGCATGCTTCGATGTAAAAACTATTTCACGTCCTACCATTACTTATATTTTAAAGATGATAATTGTTCATATTTTTTTTTATAGATACGTGGTATTAAACACCAGAGTGGGATCCTATTGAGCCTATCTATCTCACACCCAATTCACCCAATCAGTGGTGCATAAAATTTTATATGTATTTTTATATAAGTAAAGGCATGATACTATAGTGAGGTGGTGATGTTTTCTATCATCTATAACTAGGTTTATGGTGTTAATATGGTGGTAGTCTTCCCATGATATCTCATTGAGTTGTTGGTTTAATTTAATTAACATTTTTTGTTTTTAATTTATCTTAGATATTATTTAAATAATTTTTAGTTTTATAGATTTTTCTATTTCTTTTATATCATGACATATACATGATTTTATCTTCCGCTATTTCTCACATTAATTTATATATATACATATACATATGTCACATTGTCTAAATTTTTTTGGAATACTCATTCCTTCTAGTTATTATTGATGCATGGGTCCTATTCACCTGCTAGTGGTGATTTGGAAATCTATTTGGGTATGTGTAAATTAAGGTGGAGTTCTATTTTGAGAGGGTATTCTGGATGGGTTAATCATAAGAAAGTATGTATAAAAAAGTTCTAATTATGGATACTAAATGTGAATTATTTTCAAAAATTATTATTATACTTATGGATGAATTTTATATAATCCTTTGTATGGATTTTACTTCAAAATAAGATACACAATTTTATTAGTAAGTGAGGGAAATTATAATTTGTGATGAAGATAAAGAATCCCATAACATTAAAGAAGATATTTCATCATCCAAGTCATATCATGATGCTCCCCTTATAACACTTCTAAATAAGAATCATGGATAAGAAGAGAAATCAAAAAACTATTTATAGAAAAGTTAATCATCGTATTTAGGGCATACCTACTGTACAAGAATACATTGGTGAATTTTATAAGGAATTATCTAGACATACATTAGTTCAAGAATCCTAGTTTCCATTGATTTAATCCTTGATTAAGGACGTATATCAAAGACACCGAATAATATATCCTATGTGGAATTAAGGGATTTATGTAAAAAAAGAGAAGTGATGGGATAATGAATTTATTCTCCCTAGTTTTTCATCATGAAGAGCCTATATTCTCTCATTGATTAGAAAGACCGAACAATAATGATATTAATTGAATATAGAGAAATTAATGATATTATGATAAAGAATAAGTATAATATGACTCAAATTAATGAAATATTCAATAAACTTCATGGAGATCAATAATTTTCAAGGATTTAACTTCATTCTAGGTATCAAAAATTACATGTAAAGAGAGAAGGGAATTAAAAGGCAACATTCTAACTAAGGTAAAAACATTATGAATTTATAGTAATTAAATTTTTAATGACTAATAATCCATTATTTTTTATCGATATAATCAACATATTATTCATGAAATATCTGGATAATTTCATTGTGGTATTAACTAACAATATGTTGTTGTATTATAATAGCTATGAGGACCATGGGAATCACATGAAAATAATTAGTGAGGCTCTTAAAATAATATAGTTGTCTGAGAAATTTATCAGTATGAATTACCGATTTATGATGTTTTTTTCCCTTTTCATATTGTCTCTATGGATATATTCTCAGTTGATCCGGTGAAGGCAAGGACATTCATAGAATGGATTGTAACAAAAAAAACTAAGGTACATAGTTTTATTGGTATAGTAGGTTACTATTAGTGATTAATTCATAATATTTCCTAATTTTCTAACATGTCAACCAAGCATACATGTAAAGGGGTTAAGTTCATATATAAAAATTAATGTGAAGATTTTTTTTAAGAAATGAATAGGTGATTTTTCAATGCTATAATTTTTTAATCTACTACTAGTAAATGATAGATTTGTGATCTATTGTGATAGATCAAAGAAGGCACATGGTTGTTTCCATATATAGAATGATAATGTTATTACTTATATATCAAGTCAATTAAAGACTCATGAGTTGAACTATCAAAACCACGATATTGAGTTAGTAGTTATGGTAATTTCTTTTAATATAGGGAGGTATTATCTCTACGGCGAAAGATATGATATATAAAAAGACTATAAGAATATAAAATACATATTTTAATAGAAATTGTTCAACATGAGGAAAAGGTAATGGATATATCTTCAAAATGATCAGGATTTTCCAACACACTACCACTCATGGAAGGAGTGAGAGTTATATGATTTTTTGATAAGGAACGATCACAAAGTACTAACGAAAATGAGAAATTAAAGGGATCCTACGTTCATGGATATATTAAATATGGGTTGGTATTTATTAAGGAAGGAGATATAGAGTGCCTTTTAAAATATTTTAAAATCCATATTTAATATAAAATATAAAATTTTCATACTCCAATAATGATAATTTTTAAAATAATATTAAAGTTCAATATGATAGGAAATTGAGAGACATCATTAGTGAAGATGGAATTATGAAATTTTGAAAGACACTATGTAATCTATATATACCTGATATGAAAGGGGGATTATTGGTTGATTCTCGTAGACCACACTTATATATACACCCAAAGAGCATAATAAAGTATAGGCATTTGATTGAACATTTTTTATAGGATGACATATAGTAGGAAATTGCTGATAATGTAACAAGATGATTGTTTTTACAATGGGCTATGTTTGAGAGACTATATCCTATAGTATTCATGTAAACTTTTTACATTCCTATTTCAAAAATAGTGTGACATTAGTATAGATATTGTCACTATTTTACCAAATACTCCTAGAAGGAATGACGAAATATGGGTTATTGTCAATCACCTAACCATATATGCACATTTTATCACTATAAGAGAAAAATTACCAACAAATTTTTAAGACTTCTGGTGAACCTCATTTGGTTTTTTCCTATCATAATTCCTATTTTACATCGAATTTCTAGAAGGGAATTTATAAGGATTTTAATACTGAGCTTCATTTGAGCACCGTCTACCATCCTCTAACAGATTGATAGTCCAAAAGGAATAATAAAACATTAGAATTCATGTTTAGGTCATTGTATATTGAAGTTAATGGTATATGTGATCATTATTATACTTTTGAACAGTTTTCCTATAATATTAGTCTCTATTAACGTATTCAAATGGAATTGTATGAAGTAATATATGGAATGATAAGTTATAATTAAACTATTGTGGATGAAGTTAATTAAAGGGAACTTATTAGAAAAAAACAAGTTTAGGAGACAATGAAAATTGTAAAGAATATTTTGGATTAAATTAAATATTATAAAAGAATTTAATAGAGTTATACGGATAACTGGAATACATATTTGTAATTTCATTTGGGTGATCATTTTTTCTTGAAAGTACCTCCATTTAAGGGTTTCATAATGCATTGTAAGATGGGAAAAATAATTCATAGGTAAATCATGCCCATTAAAATTCAAAAAAGATTATATATGTGTCTTAATGATTTGAAATTACAAAAAACCACTATAAAATACATGATTTGTTTCTATATATCATTGTTATGGAAGTACATTCCATATATGGCACATGTGATCACCTATGAACAAATATAATCAGAACCTGATATACCTCAATATGAAGATCCTATCCAGATTCTTGAAACAAAAATGATGTATTAAGGAATTAGAAAAATAAACTAGTAAATTAACATTAGAGAAATCATAAAATGGAGGAAGCAACATGGGACCCAAATGATGTTATGGATAAGAGTTTCCATCATTTTCTAAGAAGTTAACATCCATGAAAAATTCATTGGAGAAATTTTTTTAGTAGACAATAATATAACAAAAAATATTAAATTAAATTAAGTGAAAATTATATTTTTATAAAAATATAATACAATTTAAATTTTAATATTTCATTGTATAAACATTCAAATTTTATAGTGTGAATATCATTCTTGATTATACTTGGTCAAAATATGCCTAAACTGTATTTTCAAATTTTCCCTTACAAAAATAATTTATGAATAAATGAAAATGTTGTATTTCATTATTCTTAATTTTATTTTTAATAATTAATTATAATATTTAAAGTTAAGATTTTATTTTCTATCAATTTTATAGAAATAAATATAAGATAATTTGGTGGAAGGAAAATATTTTTTCCCTTTAGAAAACAATTTTTGTAAAAAAATCCACAATGTCATTCTATTTTAATTATTTAAAATAATCTCTAATTATGATTGATTTTAATAAACTTTATAGACTATATATCCATATATATTAATTTATATCCAAAAAATTACTAATATTAGTCATATAGTTAGTATAATATCATCTAATGCTTGAAAAATGAATTTCATGAAAGATAGTTTTTCGACATAATTTATTAGACGAATTTTAAATTAAATTATACACCTAATATAAATTTAATTCTGATAAAATTGATTTCATATTTTTAATTTGAATAATTAATGATAGTAAATAATTTCAAATAAATTGTTATCATAATAAATTGTAAAGACTAAAAAAATTAATTACCACATTTAAAGTAAAAATCGGTTTACCGAGGGGATAATCTATAATGATAATAGTACTAGTGTCCTATATAAATGATAATACACAATTTTATGTTTTTATTTTGTCCTTATCAATTTTCTCTTCATATATTATACATTTTTTATACATATTTTGATTAATGTGAAATAACATTACTGAAAAATATTGAAAAATTTGATGTGCCACACTCACCTATATTATAAAAGGGAACCCCATCCCCTCACTTATTGCAACTGATCATAACATTTATATAGAAAAAAATATGAAAATATATACCCTATATAATTATATATACTTTTCATGTTTTTATATTTCCAAAATATCAACCATATGGTCTTTAATATGAGATGCAATGGAGGGTCTTCCAAGCCAATGGAAACCTGATATAAAATCCAAGAATCCTTCATAAAAGGAGAAAAATATCAAAAAGGTAGGAACCTATTATTGTCTTAAATCTCACATGACGCATCACTAATGAAGATAATTATTATCCTAAACAACATTAAACCAATGCGGAAAAAACCAAACCTTTGTAAAATAAACAATGGAATTAAATAAAGATGAGGAGGGAGCCTCTCACCATCATGAAAGACACTCAATGCACCCTTGTAGGTCTATAAGAATCCTCAATCCACTAGTGGTGTGCCCACCTAATCTATCGAAAGACATTTTGCCGATCATCATAATCACACTATGTCCTGTAGGTATGTCTAAGTGACTTTGCACGCCCCTTTTGTCTCCTTAATGAAAATAAGATGGAATTGTCCATGAAATGATCATGCAACTCCATATTGCCCAGATCGGTTACGCGACACATTTGAAAAAGGTAGACTAATTGTCTTTGAGAATACTCATTAAATCATTCATGATCCTGAAATTTTTTAAAAAAATAAAGGAAATAAAAAAGTGGAGGTGGAGAGATCCTATTAGAGTCGTAAAACTCTTGTGATGTGCTAAGGATGTCTACCGCATGGAATCAAAAGATACCTTGAAAAGACAGTTTGGTTTCATAGAATCTCCCCAACATGCCCTCATTTCCTCATGAGATATCCTAGATACAGCTTTGAGTGTCATGGAAATGTATCTCAGTAGGATCTCTGATAATGAGAAGGCCCTTGGAGATGTCAATATGACAAATATAGAGGTACTTAGACATGCCTATGTGATTAAAAAAGACCCCGTTATTTGTAAATAAATCAGTAAAATAGGTTTTGATGGGATGGACTTATGGTCGTTGAAAATAAGACAATTCCCTTAGAGTGATCTACATAAGGGTATCCCAAAGACAAGTGATGTCGATACCTTCCGTAATACTCCATCATAGAATCACATTATATTATTCAAATAAAATAGTGAAAACCTAGGGTGGTGAGGCCTATAAATCCCCACCTAATATGAAAAAATGGACCACTACACAATGAATGATAAGTTATACACATGCACCAGAGTGGATTTCATAGAGAAACTAATCCCATGATCAGAAATTTTCCTATCAAGTAAGATACCACTGAACTACTAGATAAATCATGTGTCATGAATATCCACTTCATGTGAAAACTACAGATCATGTGAAGGACCTCTGGATAGATACATGAAAAACATCCCACACATCTTCTAGATGAAATTATACATTAAAAAATATAACAGTGAACAAGTGTATCAAATTTAAAATATAAAGGATAGAACAATTCCTAAATGTGGGAGCCATATGCAATGGCAATATATGCTAACCCTCATGCTCTATGAATGAACCATACATGACATGTGACAACACAAATACATATCTTCCATATATTGCAACATTCATTCTTTATACTATTTGGGTAATGAAAATTCCTCCCGACATGTCAAAGAAATTCACATGGTTCGCCTTTGGCATTCCACCCAAGTCATATGAAACACTTTGGGTTTTCCATTCAAGACACATGATATCCTTTATATGTCTCATTTCATTCATATAGAAGAACCAATTCATCATAACAGAGTCATGTGGCAGCACTCAGGTGGGTTAGTCAGCTCTTGATAAGTCCCTCATACATTCCTGCTATGCTTTGTGATATCCTCTAGACATGTCAATCAGTACATGAGACACCATCTTAGACATATCGCACTAACTCCCACTATGCCCTCTAGGAGTGTAAACTAGCTTTTATCATGATAACATGTCCTGTCAACCGGATCATCCAATGCCCTCTGAGTATGTTATCCATGATCATGCAATGAATTCTGGGATTATATGGTAAGGTGTTATTATATATTCTATAAAATTAATCCTTGATCATATGATGACCCTCATACATGCATTCAAGTATACATGACGTCCCACTAAAAAACAAACCAGATCATGTGATCTTATTTAGAAATGACTACAAAATAACCAGACATGTGAATACATCCTGTGAAAAGTCAAAACATACAATCAAGTCATGTCAAGATGACACTAAATCATTTCCTGTGGGAATGAAGGCAAGGTCACAATGGAATCCCAGGGCTTGATAACATTATTCACCTTTGGTGTGTAAGCCCCAACTAATGGGAAAACTCAGAGTGTAATCCGTAACCAGTGGCTTAATATGATATTTCACACATATATGGAAGCATCATACTCTAATCACTGACTAGTGGCGTAATATGATATGTTATACATAAAAAACCTCTACGTGACAGCTCTAACATGTTGCATAATATGATATGTCCCATGTATAAAAATATCACAGTATGTAATCCTTGATCAACTAAACTATGATGTATCTGATTCCTTACATAACTACGTTACATATGATGCATCTCCAAGGCTCGAGCTATACATTATCCATTTGTAGGGTTGTATTAGTACATAATTCCATCATACATAAGCAGTGGGACAAATCATTTTTCATCCCTGGTTTATGACACCTGTTATAGATCACGTGGACTTAGGGAGTTAAAATAATCACATCATTTTCATCATAAAACTCTACTAGGTAAAGGGATACATTAGAGTGAAAGACCTGTTTAGAGGCATAATATGATATGTACCACGTATTGGGAAATTCTGGCATGTATGCTTCGATCAACTGAACTATGAGAACACTAATTTCTACAAATAACAGGGATACTCTGGATGCCTTCCTAAGGTACGATCTCAAATAAGAATTCATTTTAATCTAATACCAATGTATCCTAAATCTCATCCAATAAGTCTCAATCATTCCCATAGGTTGATCACTATACCTCATCCCTTAATGAACTGAAAAATTCAACTAAACTATGATGACACTGATTTCATCCATAACAAAGATATGTAGGTTTCTTCACTAAGGCCCGAGATCCATAGTAAAATCCATGTTTTCTCTTATTACACAAGTACCAAATATATATTCAATGATTATTACCACATTTTATCCCTTTTTTCTCACATCGAGCGTAGCTCACAAGGGCTTAGGGTGTCACAATGGACACATATTTGAAAACAAGAATCACCACCATCTAGGGAATTATTAGTTAGTAAACTACGATGAGTGGAATGACATAAATATCCACCATATAAGGGAATATACATATGGATCAGTCCCAAAGGGAATAACTATACTACAATAACTATAATTCCAATAATAACCCAGATATGTAGGATTTCTTCTCAAGACATGATCTCAAATATCCAATTCCTATATTCTCGCACATATGTCCCCTTTGCATGATGCTAAAAAAACTTTTTTTTATCTATTTGATTTTTGATTCCTAAAATAATTATGATACATATGACATATCCTAACAGTTCAATCCCCTCCTCATAATATTAATCACCCCCCTATGTGGAATGAAATTCTGAATTACCTATTTTTACATCTTTATTAGATAAGTAACTACCCATTATTATGAAATGGATGGACAACCTCAGATACCTATTTATGGGTTATATAACTTTATCCCCCCTTTCATTTATATATAAAATAGACTTGACACATACATATTTTTAAGGTAACTAGTACCATATAAGTATTATCTAGAGATTCATGAAAATATCTTAAATCATTAATAGATCCCCTTGGTAGGAAAAAATTCCCCCAAAACGGTGTGATGTGCCCAACATCCCATCATCTTGACCAATGTGATTCCCCATGAATCATTGGGTCTAAAATAAAAATTGACCACCTACCTTTGGAAAGAAATTCTATACCATGTTTTGGATGAGGGAACTATTATGTGTTTCTGTTAAGAATGAAAACGGTGAGCTAATGTAATTAGTTATGAAAGACCTCATCCCATCACAACTAAAGATTTGGCTGAAACAATCCCACATCATTGAGGGTTCCTAGTCATCTCCTTCTCGATGAAATAAAAACATTGAACCCAATTTTAATCTCTCAAAAAATTAATGATTAGGTTGTAACCCATCAGACCATTTTATTTTCTCACAATGCGCAAACAAAAATGTTTAACAAAACATGAATCACCCAATCATAAAATTATTGGGTTATTACCTGTCGGGCCATATTGTTTCCACATTATATGAAAACAAAAATTATGCACTTGATGTGAATATATCAATAATATAATGATTTTGTTATTACATGTCTGTTCATTTTTTCTCCACAATTACAAAAGGATTGGGTTATTACCCATCTTTCCATTATTTCTGCATACTACATGCAAACAAAAATAGAGAAGCTAATATGAATCTCTCTAATAGTAGTATGGTTGGCTTAAAAAGTATCAAAACACATTTTTATAGTTTAAAAAATGTTGATAATCCTAAAAAAATATTCATGCTGGTCTTCTATAATTGTGGTTCCCATAAATAAGTTCATCCACACTTTGACAATTCCATATGAGTAGAATGGTCGTATCAAGAATAAGTGGGAAATTTTGTTAACCAAGAATATAAGTTCCAGAACACATCATGCTTACGATATTGAAATAATAGGTATACTCATTCTCTATTTTCTGTTTGAATGTAGGTACTCTTTACATCAACATCACCCTAATCTATGATAATGACTTAATCATATATCAATCGTTCTGGTAAACAACCTGTTGGTTCAATCCCCATGGTCCAAAAATTGATCTCACATTCTCAACAACTTCATATTCAAGAGGAAAACACAATGGACTAAGAATACCACCAGTATGGTTAAATACCATCCCTAAAAGCTACCCATGGGGGTCTCCAAGCATGGAAAAATCAAATATACATTTCCTAGGGAAAGCTAAAACTATGATAATGGCCCTTATCACCATAGATAACTACGTCGGGAGCATATAATCCGAGCATGAGAACGACCACCTCTATCCTCTAATTAATTTTCACTAGAGATACAAATACAGATCCATCCCAGTTCAAGATCAACCAGGTAGGTTACCTTTTAATCACTATCATTGAAATCATCCCATAAGAACCCATCTGTCAACTACTAGAGGTACCACATGACACAATGCCACCTCTGAGTCCCATGAACGTGTTATAAAGAGGGAACATCCAGTGAGGAAGACACTGTATATCTTGGAGATGGATCATATCCCCACTCCAACTGATGAATTATACTAACATATTTTGGTAGTGACCAGTGAGAAGCATCATATCCCTACTCAATCAAAACAAGTGTGTGGACGTATTACCTCAATAGGAATGGGGGTGGAAAATATCCCTACCCCCATAAATGAAGTGAATTTATATATTCTAGTGGAACGAGGATAGAAGTGGGTTTATATAAAGACTTCAAAAAATGGAATATTAAATTATAAAATGGATAAAAACTATTTAGGGATATATCCGAACACTGAATTTTATAAAATGAAAATACATCTCAGCAATATTTGAATAACTCTATTAACATATTCCAAAACTGCTTCAGATATGTTTACATGCACATATTCATATACCTATTGATAGAAGAGATCAACACTCTAATTATTGAGAACATGTGGCTACTATATAGAAAGAACACAATCATTCAATCATACAGGAGGATTATCGGCATACTCCGATAAAGGAAAATGCATCAGACTGGGATCATAATCTTGTTCCATCCTTGGCTCACCATGTGAGAGTATCACATGCCCATGGAAAGGGTCACATTCGTATCAAAAAATCCTACATTAATATTCCAAAGGCCTAGGATCAAGATCATATCACTATCTTTGATGGGGCTTGCTATGTGAGAGGTGAATATGCCTTAGAGAAGTCTCATATTCCTGTTAAAGAACTCTATAGAAATATTCCAAATATTTAGGATTTGCATTAATCCTCATTCAGGAAGTGGATAACCAAGGGTTATTGTAACATTCCTCGGGAAAGGCTCATATTCCTATCGATGAATCTACCTATAATATTCCAGAAGATCACACACTCAAGAAACATATTCCTACATCCCCCGTTGAAATACTATATCGGCATCATTATGAGGAAGTAGGTGGAGGTTCATATCCCTTCTCTGATTCCAAAGGTCCTTCGGCATATTATAATGGGGAATGCATATTCGGACCAGTAATATATTACATTTCTAACTAGGGAACACAAAGTGAGAGTTACACATACCTCATGGAAGTTTCATGCTCCGACAAAAAAATACTAGAAGCATATTCCAAATGTTCAGTATCAGACTCATATTTCTAACCCGACCAAGTCTCACCATGTAAGAATAGAACACTCCTATAATTATTCTCACATTCATTTCAATAATGAGATATAAATTTTTTATATTCCCATACCTTATCAGTAGTAGGCTTATATTCCTACTACACTAGATGGTTATAAGCATATTTTGGTAACCAACATATAGCATACTCTTATCCCTTCACAATTCCAAAATCAAAGTCTGCATATTCTGAACACAATGAAATAAGTGACCCATATTAATAATCTTCTTAATTATTGTGTTCTTTATTTCCTCCAAGACACATTCTAAATAATCATAGGGTCTATTAACTATTCAAATGAAGATGCATATGATCATTTCTATGATAATATTCCTTATGTTAGTGTGGAGATAGATCGCACAGACTCTACTCGCAATATAAACCATGGTTATCTTCCCTACGGTGACATCTCCCTAGAACATTGAAATCATACCCATTATTAGACACCTTCATATAGAGAGGTGTTTGAAACTCAAAATCCATCATATGGAAAGGTTCTTGAATTATCAGGGCCAACAACATATAGTTCCCCATCAACATCCAGCATCACTCCATTATAGTCAGATGATGGCCCTTAGAGACATCTTATATAGTAAGACCCAAGCGAGGTGTGTATGTTTGATGAATTGGAGTTCAAAATTTTCATATAGATATATTTAACATGAAAAATCCCCCCGGCATGTTTTTCCCCTTACTACATATGACTATGAGATCTCATATGATCTGGGAACGGAGTTCATGATTTATTTATTCCAAAATATGTGGCATACTCCTAAATAACTAAATTCTACCCACATTATTTATCTAAGATATTAGGGTCAATTTCAGACCATTAAGATACTCTATATTTAGTAGATCTATATTTTATCTTCATGTTCCATAATCTGATACTAGAAAATCATAATGCAAATATGCATCACACATGTTGTCATTGCATCACAAACGTATCGTATATTATCTCCTATGCCACATTATGCATCATTATTTGAAGATGGTTAAGGTATAGAGAATTACACATTGATTGAACCCTATAATAGTACAAACCCTCATATTCAGTGTCTGATAATGTCATATGATTCAAAATAATTAAGGGAACGGGTTATAGTTGGTCTAGTTGGTCACCAAAACATAACGCCCATGCTTCAACGATGCATATAAATAATGAAATAGGGTAGAGGATAACCATAAAAAAAATCAAATAGGGCACCAAAAAGAAAACAAAATTCATTATATACATAGAGTAAAAACATCAATAAAGAAGATAACTTCTATTAATGAATTATTCCAATTATGGGCTGCCATCGCACATATCTCCCTTGAAAAGAAACTAATCTTCCATCTAGGAGTGGACCGAGCTCTATGTCCTAGGGAAATATCTAACACCACCTCCACTTCTCTTGATTTCTTATTCTCAAGAGGGTTAAAGACATATCGACAACAACTACATTAAAAAACCATCCCACTAAGGTGGTGACATTTATATCTCAATCACTCTCACCAGGTTCATCATCCCCTGATAGGGTCTTGGGGATGTCAAATGTGATTCTTGATCAACCCCACCCCGCTTGGTTGGGGGAATTTATATCTCAATTTCCGTCATAGGTTTCATTGAATCCCTAAATGGAATCATTGGATCTTTAATGACATGATCAATCAATGATAATTGGAGATTCAAATAACCCATAGTCTGTAGATCTGGGGTGATTTTCATCATCCTCACCACCAAAGAGGGAATCGGTCTTTTGTAGGTTAGAGGTATAAAATAATATTCGACATACCCTAAATTACATCAACTGTATGATAAAACTATTTTATTTGGGGCCCATTCATAAAATTACTCAAACCCCCCTAAAATTAATTGTTCATAGACAAAGATGGTAGAATATTGATAAATGTGATCATACCCCACTGGGATCAAAAGAAAAAATGGACCAATATGGCCATGGGTTCGAATAAAAACCCTGATGAAGGATGTACAAAAATATCCTATTGCATTGAATGTAATGGAAAACCCACTGTTTTCCAACATTAAAATGTGAATTTTGTCATCGTCAACAAAATAGATATGGTGGATTAAGAAACAAATATAGAGTGCTAAAAGAAAGAGAATCTACCCCAAGAGGAGGGTGATTGAGATGCACCAATTCATGATGGATGCACCCAAAACCAATGAAGGCTCCAAATTTTGGATCCTCCAAATGCTGATTTGCCACCTCCATGGAAAAACACTACCAAAGATAAATAAAATGTTTTTCCTACATCTGAATCACCACTCAGAATATTTGAGGTTCCTTCCATGGAGGAACAATTTTCAAAATATAAGATAAATATATGAACTATTAGAATAACTCAATGAGGAGATACTCGTATTCTATATTCCGGTTGGGTGACATCTTCAATATGAGGTGAATATTCAACCTCCTAGAGATGACCTTCCAAAAATATTAGTATTTGAGATTCATACAGGCTATGGATCATTGAAGCTGATCTACATGGACGAGGAAGTCAAAAAATGACCATGAATTCCATCCATTGTAGATACAACCTCTACCTCAACCAGATAGTCATTCAATCAAAGGATGAATTGAGAAGTATTGGGGAATGATATTAGGGCCACACCATTAACCCCCACCTACTCTCAGCAGATAAGAGGTAGCTCAGACAGTAGTGCCCTCAGATCTTCTTAATGTCATTGAGTCCCTATCCACTTGAATAGAATCCATGAAATGCTAACACACACCTATAAATCCTATAAGGAATGCATATCCTAAGTGGGTGGGTGACACATTTCCTCCACCAAATTTTTTCAATCATACCTTATCTACTTCTAATGGTGCATGAAACCCTCAACAGAATCCCACACATTTCATATCATGATATGGAAAGATGATGGGATCTCAAAATAATTAATAGGTTACAAAGCTGAGGTTTTTTACAGACTTTTACAGGGCCAACCATTGTTTAGTACACAATTCTTCAAGCATGTTTCGTTGCATGATGAGAATACCACCACCATCAATTATTTTAATAGTTCAACTCCACACTACAGAAAATGAAAATCATCGACCTGTAGAAATGAAAGAGACACAAGAATGAGAGGGTGTTTCAGTTCATATATAGATGTAAATGATTTACCTATTCACTTATAATCCATCTCTCACATGATAAACAGTCCGATCATTATGTGTAAATCTATGGGATGAATTGCATTCACATTTGATGTTAATGATATATCGTGGAGGGTTATATGAGTTTGTGAAATTGTAAAATACCTTGATGGATCCATTTAGCGAACCTCATAAAACTATAAACTCATTTACTAAACACATGGGAAAATGATTAGAAAAGAATAAACTAAAAATGTCACTCTCAATCCAACAATGATTCCCATCCAAGAACCTTTTCAGGTACCAAACTACCTAGAACCTTCAATCGAGTGGCGAAGACCATAGAATCACAATTTTTTAGAAGCACAGAGAAATCAGGGTCACCTAGAGTTTGAGGAATGGATGAATAAATAATTCTTCTTTCTAAATTAATAAGCCCCCGATTATTTTTTGGCATTCATGGATTACAACATACTTAGGATTCTCAATCCCATAAAGCATGATGTGGAAAATATTACTGACCTTCCTGACTACCACTCATTCCATTAGAGTTTGGGTCATAATATATATGAAATATTTATCATCAAATACTTCTTTAAAGGCCTAGTGAATTTTAGACATGTGGTGTTAGATAAATTATCAAAGCAAGTGGCCTACATTACCATTGACCAGTCATAAGAAGAGGATGGTTGGATGAATGTCCTGGATAGTTGTGTGCAAAATTTCGATGTCTGGATGACTCAAAAAATAGTGGATCGAGATCATTCCACACTAAGTGCATAGTTGCATAGGCACAAAACAGCTCAAACAACATAGGAGGTAAGAATGAATATGTCTACTGAATGTGGTTGTCACTATCTCATTTGAGAATAAATTGATGTGTAAGATTCAGATTCTGCTCCAATACAATTCCCCACTCTTGCATCGTTCTACCCTATGAGATCCCTATAATGTGCACTGCCCTACCAAATAGAACACTAATTGGATGAAAAGGTCATATTTGTTTCTGTCGATTTGATTCACTTGGTAGACCCTTTATCTAGTGATGAGTATGCCTCAAAATATGATTTCCCCGCATAAAACTAAGGAAAAGAAGGATCTATGCACATTAACTGAGGATACATGGGATTGAATGGGCATGGTTGGAACCAATATTTTGGTCGAGTTCCCTCATAGGAATCATATACATCTGAAACACTTAGTAATGTACTCCATTAGGCTCAAAAGATTCATAAATATGGCCCAAAACTCTCCATCAGTTTCCCATGCCCAGTTGTCCAGCATGAACCCCAATAGGTGGATTGATTAACCATTTCTCAAAGTCAATGAGGAATGTCGATCTGACCTTCACCCCTATTATTATATGATCCCACTACCTGTACTCAAGCACCCAAACCATCTACCTCAAATGCCTCAGTTCCTGATCCACATCTCGAGGAGAAACCCACATCATAAAGAACCAACCTCTGACCCAAATATACAAAAATTTCAAGTAGATAGTGACATTCCCTGCCAAGCTCTCAATCATTTATGCACTTCATTTTTCAAAATATAACATGGTGGAACTCAATAAATCCCTCCAATTACCATAGAAATTTAATATAGAATTCACCAAATCTTAGGTTTATCATATAGATACAATGTTATTAGAATGTCATGTCACTATCTCGTTTATAGAGCATATCCTGGAAGTTTTCATCAAAGGGTACATCAGGCCTCCATATGTTTTAGGTAGACTCAATAACTTTTAGATCAATAGAGATCTGATTAATAATGGTTTTGTGATCAATATCATCTCAATATGGACCCTATGATATTTTAGATATAGAAAAGGGGACATATATATTATAATGGTAACCATTCAGGGGTTTGTTAAGTGTGAGAAAAGACCATTGGGGATGATCAAGGGAAAAACTCAATTTTGGGATCTCCCATTTCAAGATTATTTTATGATTATCTAGTAAGACATCATATAAAATATCCTTCCTAGATGGCCCCCGCTCTATATCTACATGGTTCTACCTTTAAAATTCCATCAATTTTTAAAATACCCCATCAATTAAAATGCCATAATACTACATGGTGATAGTTCCCCATTCGAAACCTGTGAATCCACATATATTGAGGCAGGTTTCTAAAAAAACAATGATCAATTATGATATATTAGTTTTAGCTTCATATGGATTACGGAACACCCCTACAAATCCTGAAAGTAAGCTCGACAACAAATATTTCCTCCTTATAAAAATAGACGTGTTAATATAATAGACCCTAGACTTTTAATCCCCTCATATCCTTAATGATAGTGTAAAAGAAAATAATCTATGAAATCTCTCTGTAATGAATCTGGTAATAAGGGATTATAATGTCTATTATTATGACCTCTCTCAACCCGATAGTGATAGAGAAGCCCCATATTTCTAAATTCATTAGGAAATTCCTCTATAAACTTGGATGTAGAATAATATGATGATGACATCAGAGAAAACCCTCTTTAATTTTTGGAAGGCGTCTACCCCACCATTGATGAGCTCACACTAGTAAAATGGTAACATAATAAGGCCCACTACATACACTAAGAATATTCTCTACCACTTCATCTGAATGATTCTAGGTAATGATACCAAATATTTTGATGTTGATAAGGACCTACATGTACTCATCTTCATAGTAAAAAAATACAAGGTGTGACTTACATCACCACAAACACCATATTTTATCTCATAATGATCCTGTAAACTAAATTCCTTGTCGTCCTATGTAGATCATGATCTTGGCCTGATGGGTGGTCATTATGAAACATTGAGGCATCATTTTTGTATCAATAAAGTCAATGGAAGGGAAAGCCCAGGTTTATTTAATTGCAGCACATTCTACCTTAGAGAATACACCGGTGGACATAAAACCTCAAGATGAGGAGGTATTCCATTACTATAATACCCCCTTTCATGGTATATTTATTTTTATGGAGCCTCATGGAGTCTAATTTAAAACATAATGGAAAACCCAAATCACAATCAGGTTGGATTAGACATTATAACTGTATCTCTAGAAAAAATCAATTTCCCCAATCTTTCTCACTATCCCAAGGACACAAGAATAATGAGGTTGAATACCATTCCCTCATTAGTAGCTTGGAACTATCCTTACAGCTAAATATATCCTACCAGAATATCAAATAGGGTTCATAAAATGTGATAAAGTAGATCAATGAAGAATATAAAATCAAAAAGGAATAACTAAAACATCTCACTGGATACATTATGAGAATTATGATAGAGTTCCCTTTTAAGGACACATTGCATAATGTTCCCCGATAAAAAGATTCTCACACCGACACATTGACTAAGGTAGCCACCGTCCCAGGAAATAGTAATCCAGAGGAATAAATATTAATTATGAGACATAAAATTATTGGATTGTTGATAATTATATGTGGCATGAAATAAATAAATCAGTTAAGTTCCACCCTAGAGCATGATGAACTAGTTTGCACCCATGGATGGATGGACCACCAAATTAGTTATCTCCGAAATGGTATTTCCCCAATATACAATGATTGAAGGGAATAGATGTGGCACCGTACAATGACCTTCAACCTACAGAATTGTCCAAATGAACCTAGGGCCCTCTAAAAGTGTGTCTTTGATAGAGTTCCCATCATATGCATAAAATAAAAAAATTTGTTTTGATATCATGGGAAAATTCTATGTAAGATCACACAACACCCATCATTCTAGGATCATGCTCTACCACCAAATCTATAGGTTTTGATATTACTAGTAAACCATGATACAATACTATATTGAATTAATAGAGAGATAACATTAATTAATGATCCATGAAAAAATCATCTATCAGCCACCAAAATTGTTTTATATAGCTAAATATTCTTGTCCATTTTACATTTGGGGTATGGATGTTGTGGGGACATATCCCCCATCCATGACTAATCAGTTCAAGTATATAAATACTAATACTACTTATTTTATGAATGGGAAGAGGAAATACCCATAAATGAATTTGGGACATAGAATATCATAACCATGGTAAATTTTAATATCATCACCAGGTTTGTGGTTCCTCACACAATACTGATGGACACCAAAACTAGCATCTATTGTATAGGGTTGAAGAAGAATGACCAAAGGTGAAATATTTAGTCCAATCACTCAACCTACTACCATGAATAAAATGGAAAAATAGATCCTTTTAATAAGAGTTCATCGAATATACTCCAGAAGATGATGAACAAGGATAATATGTCCTATACTGACAAGCTCCTCTATGTTTTATGGGACTACCATACCACCAAACACACTACTACAAGATAAATAACATAATAATTGATTTATGCGACCAGGGAAGTGTTACATCGAGTAGTTTAATTGTCTTCACTCTGAATATCTATTTTTGGATTGATCTCAAATGATGAGAAATCACAAAAGTGGCTTGTTGAATTGGAGCTACTCGATGAGAATAAGTTGTGTACATTACAAAACCTTTAAATCGATCAGAATCAGATCACATGAGCCTTTAATAAATGGTTCTCCTGATTTAATTACTCCTTGTATAAATGGTATTGTCCCTCAAAACCCAAATGATACTTGGGAATAATCCTTAAAAATTGGAACCCAAATAGGATGGGCCTTACATCATACCTAAGTACTATCATAATGAAACATACTCATTTTCCACAATCAATGGCTAGCATGTCAAACCCACCTCCCCCACAAATGTGATATTTCTCATGAAATACCTATTAAAACTATCATTAATCACACATCATCCTGATTTCATGATGTTAAACTACAAAAGATCATCTTGGTAGAAAGTCAATAAACTGAACAACACCTCAAGTACAAACAGAATGACATTAAACTGTACGATATCCCATGACTTAAAAACATTACATTAAACTATATACAGATGTCCTTTCCACAATATGTTAAAATGAACTTAAAATCTTTATAATCTGATGATGATAAACTATACAATCATCTTCCTTAACTCAAGATGTTAAAACTTCATGGTTGATATCCTCATTACACGACATTAAACTCCACATGTCTCTAAAACTATGTATGGCGTGTTTCCTGATATCACTAGATACGTAGTGATTCTAGAACATATATTATTGGCCCCATCCATTGGATTAATTTCCTTTCTCTTTGGGGGATCCATGCCCTTACTGCAGGTTGTTAAACTGCACGACTATTGTCCTTTCCACATTTCATTAAACTATAATGATTTTTCTAGAACTAATAATGGAATAATTATCATTTCAGATGAGTTATTTGAGAACTTATTGATCCTATATCTTGGTTTATCCCCAAAATGATAAAAATTTCCCTTATATTATCCTTAAATAACTCTATATAGTAAGTTTAATTCCTTCTATTCCTTGGTTATCACACACATAATAGATCATGTGATATTAGGAATTGACGTACATGATTCCCCGCTCAAACATTGGACAACTGATTATGATGGGATTATAATGATCCTGAATTTAATACCATAAATGGAATACCATTATTCCAAGATACAAGAGATTAAACATCACAAATGATGTCCCCTACACAACATGGAATTATGCATTCCGATAGACCTCACCCATGAGGAACAAAAATATTGGTTTTGGTCTCCTAGAACACCTCCAATATAGAAATACATGTTCCTTGATCCATGTCATCCCAAGATACATATTGAGACCTAGATATACAATTATGGGTCCATTTAGAACAATAATTGTGAAACATTACCACATTTTCATTTAGGTAAGACCTTCATAGTGAATTTCCCATTAAAGAACTATGTGTGACTTGATTCTTATCCTCACATGATACGTACTGACACCTGGATCTTCAATAATGGGTCTAGTCACAGTGAGAAATTATTTAAATTCCCCTCTATTTGTCTGGATAAAACTTTTTAAATTAGATTTATTAAGAACAATGTGTGGCTCGATTTCTATGCCCATGGGATATGTAGTGACATCCAGTATTCCGTTCATGGGACAATTTGCAACATTACCATTTCACATCCGGGATCCCATTTCCTTACCACATGAAATTATTGTGAACAACCACTAAAGAAAAACTTTTTTCTTTATTCTTATCATCTCATGATATGTAGTGATGCACGAATCTCTAATTTTGGGTCTAACTACAACAATCGACACGAAATGAATGTACCTGAAAAGGAAAAAGGGTCGAGTCATAGAAGCTTGTTTTTACAACGTATGAGATAGAACTATGTATAGTGTTATTGTTCATACAATATACCAAGTACTTTTTTTTATGTCAGTTTCCACATCGTTACCTCTTGAAGTTAAAATAAAATGGAAGTGTTCTGGTCACATGACATTAAAATTGCACCACAAAAACATCCTTACAACATTTTGGAAAACTACATGAAAAATGTGCTTACTAATTGAAATTAAATTGTATTGAGATCCTACCCACTAAATGAAAATATACTGTATGGGTCATCACCATTTCTTCATCCCCTATCAATGGACCAAATGATCCTTACCCTGATTATCCAGTGTATGGAGTTCTTTTGATATCTTTTAGAAGAACATCAATCTATATATCATACATTGTGTCTTGAGTACCATGGGTTTTCAAAAACATCCATGTCCCATAGAAAAGGTAACTGACTTGAAGATACCCTTTGTTAGACCATTCATGTATGCATAAGTCTCTTGTATACGTGCCTATGGCTGTTAACCAAATGAGTCACTCTAATAAAAGGATATTCTAATATTTTTGAGCCCTAACATCACCATTGTTGCACTCAACACCAAAATGTGGTATGAACTACTCCATTAATGATTATACGATATAATTATTCATGACCTCAGGACCTCGATCCATGATTTAAATCATTTCATTCTCCCATTCAAAAGATTATTTGGGTACTCTTGACCTTGTTCATCCAAATTGAGATCTGGTTATCAACCACCATATTAGTTCAATGTTTTCCCAGAACATTAACATCATTAACTATTGGTCATTGTTTTATGACCCTAATATCTACCCTATAATGGTCTGAATCACATGAAATTAAACCAATAGTGAAAGAGACACAAAACTAGTCAGGAAAAAATCTGACATAGGGTGGCCTGAGAAAAAGTCAAGTCTTGACTCTCTAATCATGTCATCTTTAGATTTTAGGAATACATTAGGGACAAAAAATTAGGATAAAAGCTTATAGGGTATACACTATATCCATAATAAAATAAAATATATGCTTGTGGGACCCTTTGGTCCATGAATATGATTGAGTAATGTTTTATCAAATCTCCTCTCAACGAGAATATGTTCTTTTTTTGGTCACACAAATATTGGGGTGCTCAATCCCATCTTGGATATTACAGTCATTTAAAATCGCACATCAATATTTGAGTACCATAGATCAACGCAACATTCTATAGACCATGGTGGGGATACCTAGCTTCAAGTGACCCTTTTCATAACTCTGGATGTATGTTTATGGTTCCTTCATACACATCTATGGTCATCAACCCAATGTGTCGCACTTCAAAAAGGTATTTTCAATCCTTGTGAGCCTTGACATCATTGCAACAGAACCCATCACCACACTTTTTTTGTTCATTCCTGGTATGGTTGTCCCAAAAAATCCTCATGACCTAAGTGCTTTGGGCATTTGAGTCTTCAAATATATTTCATGGCCCTCAAAACTAGTATTGATTATCTTTTCTTGGGCATGCTATCGATGTATATGGTATCTGACCTGTCAATTAAAGGAATTTCCTTCTTGTTAGAATTGATATTTAATCCTTGTTTCCCTAGAAACACTATGGTTGAACCTATAACCTCATAGTGTTACGAGTAATCCCTAGAATGTCTTCTCCATATCAAATTCATAGACTCAAACTTTTGGGTTTGGATTTTCACCCCCATATTCCAACTATCCATGCAGATCTAGAATCCCTGGTATTTCTTACTCAACCAATATCAACCCCTTTATCCTTCTCATCCCTGATAATATAGTAGGTGTACCTCTATTTGAATATAATACCAACACACAAGTGATTTGACCGAGAAACCACTTGCACCACCCCCTTATAGGAAATGATCTTTGATCTATATGAGCCTCAACAAAACCATGATAGAACTCCATACCTCATGGTATTTTGGGTCATTATAGGCATGTATTCATCATATTCCTTGACTGTTGACTGGTTATGATCTAAAAAACCAAAATTAATGTAATATAAGGTCTATGATAAAGGACATTAATCTAGAGTAATTGAAGGTTCTTGTTAAAACTCAAAAAAATCATTACAAGGTATGAGCTAAAAGACCTCAAAATAATTTGATAGAAGTTCTGAGTTAACAGACCCTAAAATATAGAAATATAAGGTCAATTTTAAAAGACATCAATCTAAGGATATATCAGGTCCAAGCTAAATGGTATTAAATGATATCAATAAATGGCCTGAGTTAAAATACACTAAAATAATGAGATAAAATATAAGATCTAAAATACCCTAAACTAATGAAATAGAAGGTATAATCTAAAGAAACTAAACTACTATAATAGAAGGTTAGTGCTGAAAGACAATAAAATATTGTAATAGAAGGTTCCATCTAGAAGACCCTAAAATAAAGAGATAGAATGTTGAAGACAAAATATCCTAAAGTACACTTATATGGGGTCTAAGCTATAAGACCCTAAACTATAGCAGAAAAAGGTCTGAGCTAAAATAGAATAAAGTTAAGCGATATAAGTACTGAGCTAAAATAACCTAAACTAATGTGACAAAAAATCCAAGATAGAATACCTTAAACTAAATCAATAAATATTATAAGCTAAAAGACCCTAAAATACAACACAATAACACTTAGTCTACATAGGATTGTAAGGAAGAATATATGTCATTTGATAACAAAAATATTCTCTTTAAATTCCTATAATATCTAGATAAAATTGATAACATTCCCTCCAAGACATGTATTTTATCCAATTATCCTTCTAAAAGTTAGGTGACCCTATATAACTCGACCAGATATATCAATAAAGAATTTTATATTAGTTGGAATCTGAGAGAACTTCTTAGGAAGAATCTATTATGATTAAAATATTCATATCCAAGTTTACATGATATTATGAAAATTATGGGTAATGTTGGATATTCATATAATATCAGATCAAGGAAATGACATGTATATCATGAATAAAGATAAACTGGAAAACAACATATAATGTTCTAAAAAACATTCATTGATATTACTTGTAAGATGATGAGTATATACATTTTATAGACTCTCCATGAATCCCAACAAAATGGATTTCATATCAATGATTTCACTAAAACAAAAATCCATTGACATAGCTAGAAAATTCTGCTAGATTATGTTGAGAAGTTTCAATTGAATGCAGAAGTGATTCTCATCCGACCTCTTCTACTATTACCCCAGGACATAAAGTGTTAATTAAATTAGTCAGCTCCTCTACTCTCTTTTGATCTGTTTCAAATGAGGATGATTTTGTTGATATATAAGACCTTAAGAATGCTATGATTTATTCATGTCTATATTTTTATAGTCCATGGATATATCAGTTCATGAAAATAATATATAAATAGGTGACTCCTATAACATGCCTTTGAAACCTCCTTCATCTATCCTACAAGGATATCCTCACATTTAATATCAAGAAAACCCCTCTCAATGGGAAAAAATATCTAAGGGTTAGAATGACTTGTTTAAAGATTTCATATATGGGATGACGACCAAATACATCCACCCATAATGTCATTGAATAACTGATGATATAATTCCCCTTTGTTGTGAAATATTTCCAAAGGGGTCTCAGTAATTAAGGCACGAATCTACTGACATAATAGTTTGAGCCATGTCTGAGCCTCTTTGATTGATGGGAAGAGTGTGCGATAAGGAGTAAGCATTTACTGAGTTAGCAAGGAAGCTGGAGATGATGATCCATATATCACCACCTCAATGGATTCATTACCCATTTTTTGTGTGGGAGGGATTATTTATTCATGGTAATCCCTCTTACTATATGTATAATCAACAATAAGATGAGGAATCTTCCTTGATGTATTTCCTAATCCCTAAATCAACTCAATCATTTATATGAAAAGAGGGGTCTGTGAATAAAATAGATTTTCTAAAAGAAGAACCACCTGTCATAAAACACCACCAAGATAGGATACTACCCATGCAAGTGAAAAATCTTGGGTAAGAAAGGTTGGAGCATCGGAAGATAGATAAAGCATCTCATCATTAGTATCTTCACAAACAAACATCATCTCAAATTGGTAGATGATATCAGGGTTTCTCTCTCCTCATAGGCCAGCCAAAGGAAGGGGTGAGACCATTTGGGTGCAGAAAAACTCATGAGAATACATTTATGTTTTATATGGATCAAATATGATTAAATAGTCCACCCTTGATGCAAGAAACCCACATCTAGGAAATATCATGTAAAATTTTATTTCTAGGGAACTACTATCATTATCAATAATTATCTCTGAAGGTGCATGGTAAGGGAGAAAATAAAAGCTATCAGATCAGATGAATGCCTCACTAACTTTATTGGGGATTTGAGACATAGACCCAACTCTAGATATCATTAGCAATCTAGGATGGGATAAATAATTAGTTATCCAAGAGAAATCGATGTATTCATAATTGTTGAAATGATTCCTTATTCATCCAAATAACAACTAAAAAGGACCACTGATCCTATAAGGGATTTTTTCTTATTGATTGTGGAATAAGTTTTGATGAAGGTGTGAAAGTCCCAACACATCCAAATTGAGGTTCTGTCCTTCTTTTAGTCATGCCACCATCATCAACATGCATGCACATATCCCTAAACATGCATCTCTAGCTGGCAAAATACTTCAATTAAAAAACATTGACATAAATCCCAATAGTATAATTCTCCGAGATATTTCTGAGTCCACTTGGTATCCCAATTAAGTATATTCCATATATTATAAAAAATTTAAATATGATCCACCATTTTTAAGAAATTTTCGGGAAATGAATTTATGGGGGCATTTTATAATTCTCTTGACTATGAGGCGGTAAAAAAATGTTGTTCCGGTTGTTAAATTAGATACACGAGTGCATATTCAAATCCATTCTTAGCTTCTCCTACCCAATGATGGGCATATACCTCACTAATACTGGAGTATATTAAGCGTCCTACCAATAATATAAAGCAAGGAGGAACTCATCATACATCTCTATAAAAGGCAGAATCCCACCTAGTTGGAATTCATCTAATAGGCTGAGGCCTACATAACCATGAAAAAAATGGAATGTGTTGGTATCAGGGCACCAACAACTAATCAGTTCTTGAATGTGATTAGGATGGTGATAAATAATGAATTCAAAAATCCACCAAAATTCATAATTATGTTCCCTATATAGATGTTCATTGAACTCTATGCAGCTTTTCCAAACCCAGAAGGGTCATTCCCATTCATCAAATAAATTAACAGCATCATGAAAATCCCATTTCATGGTCCATTGACTTCATGTAATTTTCAAATAAAATAAAAATATACTCAATTATTAATGTGAAATTGGATGATGAGATAATTCACAACAATACATACCTAAGGTATATTTTTTCAACATGTAATAAAAACCCTATGATGGAGATTCGACTAATATTATATCCTTGTAATTTTTCATTGAATACATCCAGATAAATTTTACACCTAGTTAGTTAGTAGATTGAACTCTGAAGGAGGGGTTACAACATCGTCTTGAAGGTTGAACCCATAAAGGGGAAGCATGTACAATAGAGGATAATCTTGGATCTTGGATGAGGGAAATCTCTTCAAGGACTCATTATCAGATTACAAACTACATCAGGGTATAGAAGTATGGTTTGTAGAAATAATTTCCCTCTGATTGGATACATCATAATATCATTAACATGAACTAGAATCCATCTAAATAAAAGTATGTGTATATTATAGACAAATAAAAAAAATCAAGTCATAGAAAATGAAAAAGATGGCAGCATAATTCACATCTCATGAATCAACCAAGGCATTCTCGAAAAACATAAACAGATCAAGAACGTCTAGAATATTGAATATTTCTTGGGTCACACAAAACCATAGAGCATCACACAATCGAATGACCCCAGAAAGGACACATGATCACATGATATGGACATGGTCACACGATCCAAATAATAGTCAAAAAGATTACAAAATCAGACTAGTGAACCCTGAAGAACCGTAAACAGGATCATGAAACCTCATGGAGAAATTTAAACCAATTACAAAAATATTTTTCATAAATTGGTTTGAGTGGGTTCTTGAGTACAAGCAGTTTTGCATAACATTTTCAGTGAAATTGTTCACCAATGAGTCTCGTGATTGGATATTTCTTAACAATATTGTGACAAGGGCGCATTATTGAATCATGGAATGAGAGCTATATAATATCAACTATTTTTTGAATAATAACTCTTTATACTCCCCTATACATTGCGAATTTCACCAAATACCAAGAAATACTTGGTAGACTATGTATCTCCATAGAAATTGATTCCCCGTAGCCTAAAGAATCAAGTGGTCATTTACATTCTTCATAACTCAGTCATTTTCCCCTATAAAATTTCTCATGCGGGGGGGGGGGGGGTTGAAACCTACCAAATGAGAATAAAAAAATTCACAAAATAAATAAATACCTAGATTTGAGTATTATTTACCTCATAAAAGAAAATGAAGAAGAAGGTGGATAAGGTCTATAGATTACATGATCCTTCAAGTGATACATGACCACTTTAATATCATAAGGTCATAGGAATTAGAAACGAATATCAAATATCCTATAAAAGACCCCACAAATCCCCTTTGATAATTAATTTCTCTCCCGCAGAAGCACCTCAAAAAATCACTGATCATACTGTGACAGTTAGATAATATCTCCCCAATTCATGTGGCTAGTCAAACTGTTGAAGACCAAAATTACTTCCAAAAAATAATTCCATAAATGATTTAAATATACAAAAGGTGGAAAGATCTTGTGTTCATAAAATTCATTTGATGCATCACTGATGAGGGGAATGATTGTCCTCGACAAAATTCTAAAAACTTAGAAACTACCCAAACCATGTAAAATAATCAATGTAAATATATAGGGAGGGGTTGGGAACCTCTCGTAGTCATAAAAGCCTTGTGATGTGCCTATAAAGGTCTGTAAGAAATCACAAGCACCCAACAGTGTGCTTTCCTCATCTCACAAAATCCTTTTGTCTTGTCATCCTCATCACATGAAGGGACACAGGTATTTCTAGGTGACATTGCGCTCCACATTTGGATCCTAAAGTAGATGAAGACATAATTTTGCATGAAATGATCACGCATTTCCATAGGACCTATATTTTTCACACAATTCATAACTAAGAGGTGGGGTCATTATATATTTCAATGTTCATACAACCATGCATGATCTTCAACCATTATATAGTAAAAAAGGAAATAAAAATGAGGAGGATGTTAGAGCTTTTCACAATCGTAAAACTCATTTGAAGTGATAAGGCTATCTAGAACATGGACTCAAAATAACCCTTTACAAGATAGTTCAATTTCAAGAAATCCCAACGGCAAGACATCGTTGTCTAACGATATATTCCGTATAAGGCTTCAAGCATCTTACGAATCCCTCTCAGTAGGAAGTTTGATCACAAGAATTCCCTTGTCCATGTTAATGTGACAAATATGGAGGGCCTTCAGTGTGACAGAATGATTGAACAAGTCACCATTAATTTTCAATAATTTAATAAAGGAGGAATTCACAGGATGGACTCATAGTCACTGAAAAATAGGCAGTGCCCTAAATTATATCCATGTAAGCGAATCACGAAGAAACATGATGTTGAGACCATCCTATGAAATCCATCCTCGAATAATTTGTTATTCTTCGTGAAAAAAAGATGAAAAACTAGGGAGGAAAGACCTATAAGTCCCCCCACCATATCATAAAAAATGCACCAATACTCTCTAGATGAGAAGTTGGGAAATTTGCATCCAATCACTAAAGAATATTTCTCAAAGTGACTAATCTCATGACAAGAAAGTATCCTCTTAGGTAAGATATTGAAATATAGATCAAGAAATCGTGCGGCATGAATAGAAACTTCATTTGATAATAATAGATCATGAGAAGGACTTATAGATGGATATGAAAAGAACATCAAAAACATCTTCTAGATCACACGAGACACTATATAATATTACACTAAAGAAGTATAAGTTATTCACTATAAAAAGTCTATAAAAATACTACATGTGGGCGCCCTATGCGAATACTATATATGGTGACCCTAATACAATTCACATAAACTACCAACGATATCAGACAATTCTAGGACATGTTTCCCAGATCTTGTAGTACACCTTCAGTATAGTATTTCGATCATGTGAAGTCCTTAGAATATGTCAAAGAAAAACCCATGGTTCCCCTAAGGTCTTCCACACAAGTCTTTATAAATGCTCTGGTCTCTCCATTGATTCTTCGCGATGTCCATCATATGTGTCTCCACACTCATATGGAGGCACCAACTCATGACAGCTTACTCTCACTGTATTACCCAAGCATGTCTGCTAGATCATGTGAAGTCACTCAGATATGCCATATTGGCTTCACGATGACAGCCAAAAATGTCAACCAAGACATGGGACACCAACTAAGACATTTCACACGGATTCTCGTGATTCCCTCCTGGAGTGTCATCCATATCTTTCGATGATACCTTTTTTTGTTATCCGGATCATTTGACTCTCCATGGCCATGTCAGCCAAGATCTTGTGATGGGTTTCCAGATCCTACTACCAGGTCTTGTGATATCCTTTAGACTAGTCATCCTTGATCATGTAATGGCCCTGAAACATGTCATCCAGGATAAATGAAATCCCTCAAAAAATACAATTGGATCATCTGATTGTCATTGGACAAGTCCTCAATATCTGCAGACATGTCTAGATAGCCACCAAAATGTCAAGTGAATAATGATGCATGTTAGGTTCAAAAAGATGGTTGGGTCACAAGGGTATTTGTGTTCTTGATGCATTTTCCACCATAGATGTGTAATACCCATCCAAGGGGAGACCTCAAAGTGTAAACCCCAACCAATTTCATAAAATGATACGTCCTGCATAAAGTGACATTTCATATTTTAATCCCTAACCAAAAACATAAAATTACATGTCCCACATAAAGGTACACCTCATAGTGAATGCCCCAAACAATGATATAATATAATATATCCCACATATAGGGAAATCTAATCATGTAAGCCCCAGTCAATTAAACTATTATGTATCTGAATCATTCCATAATAAGATTGCATATAAGTTCTATTTATGTCCTGATATCTATAATGACCATCTAAAGGGTTGTCTCAGAACATATGTCCAACATCCATGAGCAGTGAGACTGATCATTTCCCATCCTATATTTCTCACACCGAGCATAGATCAATTGTTCTTAGTGAGATGAAATAATCCTATCATTTCAATTTAAAACCTATACCAAGGTAAGGCAAACATCATATTGTAATCCCCAATCAATGGAATAAAATCAGTTCTCTAACATATAAGGAAATATCCACATGTAATCCTCGATCAACTAAATTACATGAAATCTGATTTCTACAAATAACCAGGATACATAGGAAGCCTTAGATTGGGCCAAGATCAAATATGAATTCATTTCTATGTATTCCCCATGTCTCTTTTATTTCAACCATTTTGAAAAAATGATTCATATTTGATGATCACTCTACCTCATCCGCCAGTAGACTGAGAATCCAACTGAACTACAATGAATCTAATTAATACATTAACCAGGATATGTTGGATGCCTCCCCATGGCCGATGCACTATATTAACAGACATGGGAAATCTCAGTACACTACTCCAATATTAATATGAAATGAAAATGATCAATTTTCACACCAAGTTTCTAATACCGAGTGTAGCTCACATGGGCTTAGGGAGTCATAATGGATATGTAAATAACATTATGAATCTCCACCATACAATAAATTCTTAGAATATAAACCATGATGAGTGGAAGGACATAAATATCCATCACACAAGTGAATCTACCTTGGGAAAGTCCCAAGGGAGTGATCAAACTATGTTAACTCTGATTCCTACCATAAACAAGATATGTAGGATGTCTCCTTGAAACTCAATATTAAATATCTGGTGCCTAGGTGGCTGCACATATGTTCTCTCTAGATGATGATAAACTACAATGGTTTCATGAAATGCATGCTTTTGGTTCTTGTAATAATAAAGATATGCAGGACCCCTCATAAGGGCTCAACCCCTTTAAAAATATATTAATCACCTCCCTACGTGGCAGAAACATTTGAAGTACTTGGTTACATGTTTTCATCACATAATATCCTACCAATTATTAGGAAATGGATGGAGGGCCCCAGATATATTCAACTGGATTCAATAATGATACCCCACATTTTTTATATAAAAGATACTTAACAACTAAATATTTTTTTGGTTAACCAGTCCCATATCGGGATTAGGAAGAGATTAACGAACATATCACAAATCTATAAGAGAGTCCCATTGTAGAAAAAAATTCCCCCCCAAAATGGTATAAAGATCATGGCCACTCATTTTATCCACCAATGTGATTCCCTAGGAATCATTCAGTCGAGAACCCAACAAACCACCTTCCATTGGAAAGAATGTAAGTTATGGACGATGGAATTGTTGGTACATTCTATTAAGACTGACAATGGTTACTTGATGTTATTAGTTTTGAAAGACCTTAGACCCTCAAAGTCGACCATCAGGACAAACCCAAACAACCTTTTTGGGGGTTATATGTCATCTATTTTCCAATGAAATAGTACGAAAGGAATCTTTCAAATGTTTTATAAATGGATGATTTTTGACTTTCGTTACAAAAAATCAAGAGGAAGAGTTTTAATATTTACAGTGATAACAAATATCCCCACCATTGTAACCATTTTATAAAATTTATATTCTTATGCACATTAATTTATTTTATTAAATATAGGTGATTATATTATTTCATTATTCAATTACATTTATAACTCCTTTTAAATAAAATTTTTTTATAAAAATATAAATTTTTATTATTTGAGATTCTATATGTGGTGTAAGTGACATTGAATTTTAGGGGATATAGAGGAAAAAAATTGTATTATATTATGTTAATGTCTAGTAAATGGTGGTGACCAGTGCTTTGATGAAGAGAGATAATAATATAGATAGAGGGAAAAATACAATGAAAATTATAGTAGGGAAATTAATATTGGAGTTTGATTAAATGATTAATGAGATTTTATTTCAACTTAGAAATATTTCATAAATTCTCCAATATGAATCTATTTTATCAGGCGATAAACCCTTATTATCTTGGTGTCATAAATAATTAGAGAATTTTGAGAAAAAATAATTATTATTGAAAAATGATCTATTGAAATAAATATAGTATTTTATATTTACGGTCATTATGAACGAAAAGTAAATTACTCAAAATATATATCTTTTTTATAATCCCTATAGATGTAACAATATTTTCAATATATTGATGGTTATATATTATAATATGGTATTTAGATAAATGATAAATTGAAATTATAAATGAGTGATTAATATAGAATTGTTGGAATAAATATTCCATTGTAATATTCTCTAAGAATATAAAATTTTTACATTGAATTATTGAATAGATTTGATAACTTTTGTAATAAATATATAGATATGCATGAAAAATATATTTCCATAATAATATAATTTGAATTACTATAAAAAATATAGATTAAAAAAGTAATTTTAACAAGATATGTATTTGAGAACATATTTCACAGTGTAAATATAATGATTTGAGATTTGGGAGTAAATAGTTTTTATTATTTCCTATATATCATGTTTTAATTATTTGATAAGTTATTTATGGTGAAAATTATTGTTGATATATATTTAGGAATATCTTTAAAATACATATTATGTCCAAATATATATATTTGATATAAGAAGAATGGAATGTAGTGGGAAATAGTAAAAGAGGTGATAAAGGCTTATTTACAATGTTTTTCATGGTCCATTCCTATTTGGTAGGGGTCATGCCACACATTGTAAAAATTGTTATGAGGTGTTAGTGTTAGTTGGGGATGATGTGATAGTTAGTTTCATGGGTTCATTTCATATAAGAATTGGTATATTCTATATTATGGATTTTTGGGGACATTTTGGAAGAGATTTACATGGGTTTGTATGATTCTAACACAACTTATTCCATTTTGGAACATGGCCATTATATATCCATCATGGGTTATATAGATTGATACTAATGGGATGACTTGATTGAGGGATGATTTGATCATATTATTGGGGAATGAGTCTAATATAGACCCCCACATAACCTCTAGTGTGTGTAGATAGAGGTGTGAATTGTAAAAAATTATTATAACCAAGAGGTTTTTCAAAGGATTTGTTTAAAAATAATTGTTGATGTATTAAAAAATTAGTGACAAATAATATTTTTTTCCTCTGCATGAATATTGGAATGAAAAGATATCAGACCATGGATAAAGGAATTAAGGATATTATGTTTATAAACACATAGAAACCATATTTGGAAGCTATGGATGTTTCATGGCCCTATAATACATCATGTGTGATGTATTAAAGAAGATAAAAAGTTCGGTTGATTCTAGATGTTCTGAATGTTGACTGATTTAATATTTATAAGTTTGGATGTTTTAAATTAGAAACATAGAAATTAGTGATTCAAAAATAGAGAAGAGTTATTTTGGATATTTTTTAGTTATCAGTTAGAAGTTATGAAGTTATTTTAGAAGGATGGTGTGAATTCTATGTTTGGGAATAAATTGAATTTATTATGGAAGATTAGTTATTGGGTGGATGAACATTGTTGAATATTCCTAAGAGAAACATATTTTAGATGTTACTGTTAATTTGGTAATGGACCATTTAACCAAATAATTCCATACTTCCATGAGGTTTTTATTTTTGGGAAGATCCTGTGAGTATTTATAATGTCCCTATACATATAATGTTTTTCCAATGAATTTTGGAACTCAATTTTTAGAAAAAGTCAGGTGGTTCTCTCAGTATATAATATATAAGATACATGGTGAAAATTAAAATGTATTAGGTATTAACATGATGAGTAAAGAAATTAATTTTTTGTAGGATATTATTCATGGTGTTTTTAGATGTTCAAAAAAAGAATGTTTATATATAATATATTTTTATTTCATATGTAATATTATATGGGATGTGGTATATTTTCGAAAAGAATGAGATTCAAAATGATGCACAAAATATTCAAATAAATTTTTTATGATTTTCATTTTAGAATATACAAAATGATGGAAACACATGAATTTCACAGGTTTGTAATATATTGGGTTAATATGTATTATTTTTCAAAGATATTAACACAAAAAAGAGAAACAATTCCACCTAAATGTAAGATTTTTGAGTTGTTCCATAATATTTTTTATTAGAATAAATGATATCAATGGAAGGAAGCATCTTCAATATGTAATAAAATATATCTATAGTTCAAAAAACTTGAAAAGGTATACAAACACCTTATATTCATGATAATTTTTAAACAACCATGTCGAGTTACATAATGTTTTTGTAATTCCACACAAATTTAGTATTAACTTTAGTTTAATTAAATACAATGATTATCAAATTATTTCACAAAAAATACCAAACAAAAAATAAACCGTAATACATTAAAAATAAATTATTAAATTTTACAGATATAATATAGAAATTAAGTTAGTGGGTATTAATAAAATTAACTATACTATAAAAATCATATAGAATTGATGAGTGTCTACATTGAGCAGTATGAGTCATCCTTATCATGCTCACTTGTTAAATATTTTATAGGTGGTGGAATCCCTGAGGTTTTACCTAGTCAATTCCCAATCAAAACTCTTGAAATTATTGTATGAGAAATATTATATAAGTGAGAAGTTACAACCTGTGTAAATTTACACAAGATCTCTGTTAGTGGAATCACCCCTCGTGGTTTCCAATAGACCTTACCTTACGATAGGTCTTATGCAAATATCATGAGTGATTTTTTAACATGAAATTTCGAATATATAAATGTGTAATTGATAATTTAAAATTTTATTTATCACATTTATTTTAATCATTTCACATTGTATACTTTTATAAACAAGAAAAATTATTTAATATTGCATTGATAAAATTACCGAGATCATTTTATTATTAAAATTATTTTTTTAATAAATTTTGAGTTTTATGGGATTTGTTTAAATAAAATAAATATTATATATATATATATTAATTATATATTACAACACAAAAATTAATAAGTTATATGAAATAAGAGAAAAACCAGTTAAAATTTTTTTAACTATGTTTTTTTCCATAAAAATTCTTTTTATTATATTTTTATTTATAATTTTATTAATAAAATATTTATCTAATAAAAATAAATTTATTTTTTTTAAATACTATATAATCGTATGATAAATATTTGGAAATATTTTTCGAAAAAATTATTTTTAGCTGAGTAGTAAAAAATACAGTTTTTACAAAAACCATGGCATTTGAGACTATATTAAGTAGAAAGTATAACTTAAATAAATATAAAAATACTTTAATGACAAGAAGTTTATTTATCTAGAGAAATTATTCATTTAAAATACAATTTTAAAATATTAATCAAATGAAATACATTTTGAAAATAAATAAATATTTTTCAAATAAAAACTACTTTTTTCTTTCTTTATTAGTTTCTTTTCTCTAGTTGAAATTATGTTTTAGATTAAATTTAAAGTCAAAGAAAACATTTTTTTCTCAATTATAATCCAACTAATTTCATTAAAATGAATACAAATTGATAATTTTTTGCTGAACATGAGATTTATGCTAAAAAATGCGGTTATTTTTCTAAAAAATGGGGTTTATGTGTTACATGCACTAATGGTAAAATGAAATTTTACTAAAAATGTAAATTGTAATTCATAAAATGAATTTCATATTTAGAGTTATTAGGTTAATATTATTTAATATCATCAATTTTATTTTAATGAATTAATATTAATTTACTTATGTATCAATTTATTATAAGTACAAGAAAATGTTAAAAGTGAAAAATATTAGAGTTAGAGTAAAAAAATACCAAAATATTAGGGAAAATTGTTTTTTGAGGGATTTTAAACCCTAAAAAATCTCTTAATCCATTATTGTCCATGTTGGTACATTATTCCATGTGATACATGTTATTTTATCATATTAAGATGTTATATTTAAAAAATGTCATTCCCTTCACATATGAAAGGAACTCATATCACTGGTGTAGAAACATTATTTTTTGTTGGTTATAATTTCATTTTATTGTTTGTTATAAGCTAATTTTTATAAAGGTGATGTTGAAATTTTCTATTCATCATCAGTTTTCATGAACCGGTGCTGAATTCCTCTGAAAATCGATATTTGGTGTTATTTTTAGTTTAAATTGATGTTGTCAACTCTAAAAAAGGTATTTGATATCGGGGTATAAAAACACTAATTCACATAGTAAAATAATTGTTTTAACAAAATTAAAAATATTTCAACCCAAAAAAAATAGTGTACTTATAATAAAAAAAAGCATAGGTATGATTAAAAATCTGTAAAAAAATAAATATTTGATAATATAAATAAGAAAACATTTATTTATTGTTATTTTAAATTAAATTTTAAAAAAAATAGATAATAAATTATTAAAAAATCATCTATTATTTTTTAATTAAATTAAATCACTGATTATAGCCGAATATTCATTTTGGAATACTTTGTTAGAAAAATGTAATGTTAGAGATAAACATGCCTGATAAATATTCCTGATAATTTAAATCAAAACCATAATAAAAATTTATTTTGCAAACATGGATTGAAGATTAGTAAGTTCGTCATCTATATACTACTATGTTTCATTGAACATAAAAAAAACATTACATGTTATCATATTTAAAACATAATATTATAAAATAAAACATAAAATAGTTAATATAATTAAAAAAACATATAAAAATCAATTATAACTCTAGTTGTGATTATCTCATACTTGAATCGTAATACAAAAAATCCATATTATGAAATTTATTATTGATGGTTACACTGAAGTTATAAAACATTAAACTGATATTAAAAACCAACATATAAACACACCAAAAATCAAAATATTATGTAATATAAAACATTTTTATATAATTCAACATGTTTTATTGCATTAAAATTCTTTATTAACATGTGGTATTGGTTAAAATTTATCTATGAATTTAATTTTCATACATTGCAACTATTAAAACATGTATAAACAATAAAATTAAAATTATTTAACTAATAATAAATAAATATAGTATAAAAATGTGTTAAATATTTTACAAATAGGCACTAATATAGAGAAAAACCAGTATAAAGTGCATTAACATGAACAAAATATGCCTAACATCCAATTCCCTATAGAATACAGAATGTTCAAAATTATTGAAATCCTAAAGAAAATTTGTTCATAATTATATTTGTGTTCTTACGCATCATGTAATGGTAAAATCCAACATCCAATATCTATGTTTGATTATCTCTCAAATATATATTTATCTGTATCAAAAGTCTTCACATATTGCAATGTCGTTGAAATAAATTCTAAATCCATTAAACCATAAACACCACAACTCTCATTTTGAATTAGAAGCACTGATAGATACCTAATTAAATAAATAAAATATAATGTCACTTAAAATCATCTTTATTTAACTAAAATTTTCAACTCAGAAATAAATTTACTTACATGAAAAACAACTACGACATATGAATGGTGATCTCTTCAAACTTTATCTAATCCATAAAATATTTTTTTTAATATTATAAATAGGTAGTCTCTTACTCATATATTAGAAATCATTCGAAACTCCTATAAATTATTCTTTGATGAATAAATTTAGGATAATATATTTATCCTGCCATAAATAGAATTATGCACACCTGTTTTTCCTGAACCTTTTATTTCCATTGTATAATTTCATTTGATTGTAGGTACTTCTATTTAAATATAATTTTATAATATATTAATAGTTATTTTCCATAATATTTAATTAATAAATAGAAATAATGCGTACCTCGTATAACAGATAAAGAGAAGGTTCACCGACCAAAGTAAAAAACAACCCATAAAATCACCCATTCTAGTAACATACTCGTTAGGAAATGGTTGTGTAAAATTATGATCAATAATGTCACGCACTGATACTCATTCGAAACCCAACTAAATTTGATGGTAGTTTTCTAAATACCCTAAAAAATGTATGACTCAGTATTATATAATACATACGTACGTATCTCCAGCATGAAACTCACAATATAGTGTCAACTCTGAATGATGAGGTAGAAACTTTTAGTAGGAAGGCTGTGTTGGGTAGGCCAGTTGGGCAGTCTTTACCTACTTCACATTTAACTGTGAAGGCTGAGAAAACATAGCTGGCTGGGCAGGCTGAGTAGGCTTTGATTTTCTTATCAAGTGTTCAAATATATCTTTCACAACTGATTGAATTTGATCACCCAATGGCTGTATAATTTATTTTATCTCATCTTTTAGGGAATCAATTTCTATATCTATTGACTTCTTAATTTGAATATCAAAAAACTTTTATAATACTAACACGCACCTAATTTTATCTTACTCAAAATTGGTGTCTTTTATTTGCTAAATTCATAGATAGGATATCTATCCAACCATCAAAGATAAAAGTTCCTTAGATCTCTTTATCCTGAAGGTCTTCCTTAAATATAAAAAAAATTATAATATCAATGTTTTTAATTTAGAAAATAATAACCTCAATGAAATATTCACAAAATTTACTTATAGTTCTTTCAACTAATTCCTTATCTTTTCTATAAGATACATTTCATTTTTACATCCTCTCGCCCATTTCTAATTATCATGGTGAGTGGGAGGAGATCGAGGACCAAACAAGACTTCTTATGTACCACAACTAGATCGAAATGTTAATGCTAAAAATATTTCTTCAATAATTTTCAGCTCCAATAACTGATACCCTACACGTGATGAAGTATGATGGTATACATTTTTAAAATGTAACTTTTGATGCGATATCATAGAGGCCCATTATATAAAAATAATGTTATACTTAATTAGATAACTATATAAAAAATTGCAATATCAAATAATTACCATATGTAAATTTTTTCTATATTTCGGTAGTCAACAAATTTCTTCAATGTGTTTACATTTATAAACTCATACTTGAGAAATGGGTTTTCATAATTTTTTTTATTTCCTAAAAATTGAATGTCATCTGTAATTGAATAAACTATATATATCATTTGAAATATTAAATATTTTAAACATGATATAACATAAATCAATTGAGACATTTTACCATCATGACCACCCAAAGATGTTGTTTCACAATCCTTTCAACGGTCTTCCAATCTGTATATAAAATAATAATCCTAAAATGACATTACATTGATATAAAACTGATAAAATGAATAGAATTTGGGCTAGTTTCAATATTATCATCATCAAAATGAATATGTAATCTCTCATTTTGATGAGAAAGTGACAGTTTTGGTAAATGTGTAATACCATGTTTTCAGACATGAGAAGATGATTTCTGTATAGTAATAGGAGAAGTCTCCTCCACTGAAGACACATCAGTAGTCATATTATAAAAATTTATAAATTTAAATTTCTCATTCTTTAAATAATTATATTATTAAATATTTAATAATATTAAAAACAGATATACCTTAGAGACATCTCCTCTATCTATCTATCTGAAATTGACACACGAAAGTGTTATGTAATTTTGTGTACCTGCATATCATTATAAAACTAAATATTTAGAAACAAAAATAAAAAATAAGTATATAATAAAATAGGAACAAATATATATGATTCAAAAAATAATGATTTCATGATTATTATAACCAAAATATATTCAAGTTAAACTTTTAATAATATAACTTTTCCAAATGTAAATTTTCAAAAATAAAAAAAAAATTAACTAACTACCAGAATAATTTGGAGAATAATTTTGTATTTTTATATATACCTTCATCATGGTCAGTAAATAATGTATGCTCTATGACTACCATATATTCATTTTAATCATCCAATAATTTCTTAATAGATGAATATGAATCATGTTAATCAATAATGTCATCATCTCATACTCATCATTAAAATGGTATATTTTTATTTAAAAAAAAGGACCACTAATCATTAGATGGATCAATGGAATCATTTTTTTTCACGTGTCTCCATGATAAATTGTTCCTCATTGTAATTAAAGCTATTCAAATAAACCATTTTAAACCCACAATAATCATGTTTCACACCAATATTCTTATCAACCCAATTATAGTTAAACACAATGTCTCAAAATTTTGTAAAAAAAATTCCCATATATCTTAATGAAATCCAAAATATGTCGATGAAGCAGAAATTAGGTTTTTTATCTTTTTCACTCAAAAATGTGTTGCTTCAGCAAGGTCCACCAAACCACAATACAAGACAGTCATGATATTTAATAACTATTAATTTTCAATATGTCACTGACACAAAATTAGTCATATTTTAATAATATTTGTTGGGTACTTGTACACTATATAGGCACTGAAAAAAATTTCAAATTCTCACACTTTTTTAATGGGTGACATGTCAGAAGTAAATATGTTCTATTTCACATTATAGTGGGATCTAACTCCAAGTGTATTCACATTACTATCATGTCTAATCTAGAATTCAATCCATCTTTTCTCATTCCTTTTCTATATAAAAAGGTTCTAATAAAAATGTCACATATATTTTTCTCAACATAAATAACATCAATGTTATTATTTATCTCTTAAAATATCCAATAAGGTAGTTGAAAAAGAAAGACATTTTCTTCCAGATATTTTTTTGTAGAGAAAAACTAAATTTCATTCTAATTTTCCAAAAAATATTTTCATGATGTTGTAATATTATTCATCATACAATGCTTTTGGAGGAATATTGTATTCATGTAAACTATTAAATTCCCTTTTTAATCTATGATAAGAATGATCAATTGGAAGTAATCATTGATGCCCTATTTAGACTAACTTTCATCCATTCTGAAATTGATAATATGAAGCACCTTCTTCAGAAATTGGAAAATGTTTATCTTATTTAGCATTGTATCCAAATAAGATTCCATATATTAGAATTTTTTTTATACTGAACATTTCATTGCAAAAAAAATAATATAAACCTTTTTTTGTGAATCAAAAACATTAACACCTACCTCTATCATATGTTTAAAATCATCAATCAATGTTTAGTGATATAAATAAATATCATTTTATAGATTTTATGTACCAGAAATCATCAAGATCACTCTATCATATTTTTTCTTCATACATATATGAGGGAAAAATTCAAACCTGAAACAAAATAGTATATGAACTATGTTAGATATTTAGGCTATGATATAGATTCATTCCATCTACATACACACACCCATTCTAAGATTTATAAATTCACTTCCAAAATCAAGAAATTATTTATCAAATCTCTTCCATTATGATGTGTTAGTATGGTGATGTAATTTACTATAATATATGCATTCATCTTAATTCTATAATAACCTTTTTGTGTAATTGTTTTTGAAAATATCCGGTTCAAACGAGGAATTATTGGAAGGAACCAAATTTCTTTACCATGAGATTTTATTTCGGTACCTGAGAATGAATCAAAGTTAATTTATTATAATTATATTTAGTGATTATTGGAAGGGTTTATTTGAATTAACTTGAAGTTAGATGCTAGTACCTAATAATGAATCTGAATTGAATTTCTCATACATCTTGTATTGTGATGTTCAATATGTAAAACATGTTGATAGAAATCCATATTATTTTCTACAAAACAGACAGTCATTGCGGAAATCATGTATCTTTATATTCCCCAATACCATTGTGAATTTTTTTCTAGCCTCAAAATTGGAATATGGAAGTCTATTGCCTTTTGGAAGTAGCTTTTTTCAAATAAAAATTAAGTTAGATTAAATTTTATCACACCATCAATTTTTTATTACAATTTAACCAATCTCAGAACCGCTTAGAAAAATATATATTTACAAAAACCTGAGAATAATGGTTTTTAAGAATATTCATAAAGTTGATCAATGGTTTCTGTTTTTTCAAAATATTTAACACCTAAATCATGTATTAACTCTTCTATATTATCCTCTATCTCATTATGAATATTTTCATCAACATTAGATTTTGAATTTATAGTTCTTTCACCATGCCATATAAAACAAGTAAAATTAAGTGTAAAAATATCGCAAATGGGATGATCCATGATTTCTCTAGAATTTAGCTTTCTCATATTCAAACGGTTCACATATGGACTGAAAATAAAAAATGTTTTTATAATATTTATTTGAGCAAAATACCAGAATTAATCAATTAATTTTTCATATTTATTTGCTGTTATTTGTAAATTTATCCAATTACGACCCATTCAATACCAAAAATCATTATATAATTATTGTGTCATTTAAAACATATAAATATATATATATATTTAAATAGATATATATTATAAATAAAAAATGAAATAAATATTATGGGTAGTCATACATGAAATATTAACTATTATTATGAATAAAATAAAAACATATCAACTCTAGGTACTTATGTTGTGTCACGTATCATGCTAATCCAAAGAAGAGGATTTGTTTAGAATAAAAATTTAAAAATATCACAATGAATTTCAACTGATATATATAAAAATATAAACATATATATATACAAATATATAACATTTAAACATTTAAATATATACATATAAACAAATATATTTTTATTAAAAAATATTCAATAATTTTTTTTGATCTGGTTACAAATATCAATTATTGTTAGGGATACAATAAAAATTAAATTTCTCTGTGTATTAGTTTTATTTCAATAGATTATTATAAAGAAATCATTATGGCCATATAGAATGAGTAAAGGTTAATCTATTATGTTTAGATAGTATTTTTTAAATGATAATCAGACAACACCACATTCGTTCATCCAAGATCTGTCAAAATAGAAATCAATATTTCTATTAGTTATAACCAAGAACTAATCCATTTGACAATATCATAAAATAAATAATTTATATAATTAAACATACTTTAACAAATTTTATAATTAAAACTCAAATTAATACAAACAAACGAAGGAGTGAATCAAATTTATAACAACAAGATAACGAATTTAACATAATTGTTTTTTAAAAAATAGATTATAAATTTCAGAGTTGTATAGTGTATTTTAGATCCTGAATATAGATAATTTTCCATGAATTCGTTGGTAGGAATATCACTAAAATAAAAATTAAAACATTTGCAAAAATAATAATCAAAACAACAAAAACCTCTAATCGTGGAATCTCTAGCCTATAATAGGGTTACTGGAGATGAAATATATTGATAATGTAACTTCATTTCCATGGAGAGAAAAAACAAAAATGTACAATTATAACATTATCAAATCAATGAAAAAATTTACCGCAAAAAACAAATAATCCGAGTGCCCATTTATCTTAAAATAGTTATGGAGATGAAATAAAAACTTAGATGGTGAAACAAGGAAGAAAATAAAAGATTGATGGTCATATATCATGAAAATGTGATCCAATTGACCAAAGTCCCCCTAAATAGCCATCTTAAGGGATTCAAAATCCTTTTGAAGCATCGTAGGTTGAGAGAAGAGAGAAGAATCAAAGTACGAAATATGGGTTCTATAGGCAGGTTTTTTAAATAGTTTTATCGTTGGTTTTTACTAAAACCAAAACATTACAAAATTAATATTTATTAGTTTGAAATGAGTTTTCTAGAAAATGGTTTATGAAAAGAAGAGTTTTTTTACATCTTTAAAAAAAATAGATTCAAAAAAATACATTAGTTGATTATTTTGGACATCAAATTTTGTGATAATTGATGTCTAAAATATTATAGAGGTTTTTAGTTTTGGTTTTCCAAAAATAATATATGTTGTAAAATTAATTCCATATATTTCAGTATCGATTATTATAATAATCAATTTTCAAATATTAATCTTTTACGATTATAGAGTAAATTATATAAAACCGACATTTTTAATGCAAGGATAATATCACTTTTTATACAATTGAATACATCCCATTTATTCACTCATTATAATTCATTATGATGAATATGATCTACCAAAATATCTAATCCAATCTCTCCCCCACCATAAAATCATTGGGATTTCCAAAATACCTTTCTCATGATGATTAATGTGTATCCCAAGGGAGAAAATCAAAAGGGAGAGGTAATGTTCTCAATCGAGGACTCCTAATTATATTATTCTTATACCTCCTCCAAAATATTATATACATCGATGTATTATAACATAAGTTTCCAAAATATTATGAAATGTTTTTGTCCAAATTTAATATCCTTTTTCTACCAAACTCTAAAACCATTATAAAAATGAAGATTCCCCCATGCTTTCATGCGTACCACTCTCTCCATAAACGACACACTATATTTTCCATCAAAACCTAAAATAGATTATTATAAAATAAATCTTATTATATTAATATAATAATTATAAAATTATTAATATTATGAAATTATAATGTATTCCTCACCTTCCCCATGTTCGATGGAAGAAAAAACACATAACTTGTGTGTACGTAATGACTACTGACTCTACAAAAGTAACACATTTCATTTTTCTTCTATTATTTTATTCTTCATAAATCTATTATAAAATATAAACGTCCACCATAGAGACATATAAATAATTTCATTATTATTTTTAATAATGTTGTTATAAAGAAAGAATAATTTTATTAGCCATACTGACCCATAGATTATAGCTTGTTATTGTTTGAGTCAGTTTAACTACCCACATGAACAATGCTATAAATCCATACCATGTATTGCTATGGAAATTTAATATCTAGTTTTATTGTACATTGATATGAAAATAATGTTTGGTTTATAGTTCTGAAACATTTATACTTATATTTTACTTGTTATTAGGTACCATCATTTTGTTCATTAAAAATTAAATAAACAAGCTTATCACCGACATCATTATCATGAATCCTAAATAAAATATTTATGAAATAAAATTATAAAATCAAAAATATTTGTTGAAAATATAGTAAAATACCCATAATTATCTTTTAGTGATGAAATTTTAATCTATAAACTAGAATGTACTCTACCAGTAAAAAATGTTTACCAAACAAACAATCGAAACTAATGAAAATTGATAATAAAAAGAAAATAAAACTAACCAATATATTTTAATTAATTATTATAAATAAAATTTATAAAATTTTATAGGTTTTAATAATTTTCAATAGTTGGTTATTAATTTTTTTATATATTTTAAGTTGGACCACTTTGGACTAAAAAGAATAAAGTGAAGAGTTTTGTTGCATCACAATTTTTCTTCATTGAGAAAAGATAAATTTTCCAAACCTCTTTCATTTTCATAGAGTATATAATTGACATGGATTTATTTTATAATAAATTCTCCCAAAATATACGTGGGTTAATATTATTACTCATGATATACAATTCAGGAGTTTTTAATTTTAATGATAACGATTATTAAAGAGACTTTTCATCACAAATTCCTTTTCTTTGAGAGATGTTTTTGTATGTACACAATTAAATATTAAAATATAGTTTACTGAATATTAGATTTAAAAAATAATGAATTATATTCTATTGATTTAATTTAATTTTAATTTTATTCCCTCTTTTTCAATGGGGTTTTTAATAATTTTTTTCCTAATATATAAAGGATATTGATAATCCATAATTCTTTCCTTGAGTTATAATTGTCACGTCCCGTCCTCGGGGCCCATTCCGTGACTACCCCAAGAGAGCCTTCCATAGGCCAGGGGCTGGCAACTAGCACCAAAGGCGTAAATCTTGGTAAAAATGGAAGGATCTTCCTTTATAAAAGTAAAAAAACACAACAGAGTATGCAAGACGGAGTAAACACAAAGTAAACTGAGTACAAAAGTAAGTACTGGAATGAAAATGGGCCATGATACAAACCCAACTGAATGTACGATACAACTAATAAAGAAAGTACAACAGCTGAAAATTAATGTAGAAACCACCGAGTCATCCTCCAGGAACCCCACCTTAAGGGTGGGTACATATAGTCTCGTCGTTACCTTGGGTCCATCTGTCCGCTCCGTGTACGTCCAGCTAGGTGGTCTACCTCTGGATACCGTCCAGCTCCACAATCCTCAACCACGATCAGTGTTGACCATTATCTGTAACCAACACAACATAGTGTGGGAAATGCCCATGTAGGGGTGAGTATAATGATACTTAATAGGGACCCCGAGACCCTTGAAGGTCTCCCATAATCCAAAAGGTTAAACCACAATGGAAAGATACAAACAAGAAGTATCAACCAACTCTACTTAGGTATATGCCCATACATATACCAAAGTCCTAAAACTCAGTTCAGCTCCAACTTCCAAGCCCATGAACAACCAGTCCACACAAGAAAGAAGTAAATCATAACAATCATAATGATTGAAAGTCAAGACTCAGATCACACATGTATACTACTCATGAAGAGGGCTGGAGATTATTAGATGTAGCTTATGAATCATCTCCTCTGCCAAACCCATATAGGATAGAAGTACAGAAGTCATCGCTGCCGAACCCACGTAGGATCCATGTAGTGTAGTTATCGCTGCCGAACCCACGGAGGATCCATGTACAATCATCCTCGCTGCTGAATCCACATAGGATCCAAGTATAGTCATCATCATCGTCGCAGTCGCAACCATCTCTAGGGTTCCCACACACATCACACTCGATTCCGGGATGGTCTTCTCCTCAATCCATGGGGTCGATACATCAATTGTCACAAAGACTAGAGTTGATCTATCCCAAAGATCCGTCTCTTCAAAAGGAACTCAATGTGACAGAAAGCGCGTCAATCGAACGCTCGGTCTGAGAGATATTGGCATTTCTGTTCCAGGGGCCCGATAAGAAATATGCTCATTTCTAACCCGATAGATATCCAAAATCATTTGAAACTCACTTAGAGTACCAAAAAAGGACCTTCTCTTCGAAAGAGTCCCAGTACAGAAGACGTCGTGTCGATCGGATGTGCGGTCCATAAGTTAATCATGTTTAAGTGAATATCGGGCCCGATCCGTTAGGCTCGATGGGATGACGGATCGGGTCAACTAGTTTCTGGTGGGTCCAACCTAGAAAAGGTGTCGGTCTGGCCTGGTGAGGTTCGTGGCCTAGTCGGAGGGGTGCGTTCCTGCCCGGCTGGGCTCACGGCCTGGCTGGCTCGGCCGGTCGGCCAAGCGGTTCAAGGTGGGGGCGCGACCCCCGGCTACCCGAACTGGCGGAGCATTATGGAGCAGCCCTCCCAAAATAGATAGCTCGGCCAACCGGCCTTCTTTCACATGAAGTTCTCATGGGAGGGCCGCCGATCCTCAAGCATGGCACCCTCCTGGCACCACGGTCCTGCTCCACCCACCCGGACGATGGGACGGCCGGTTCCTCAGCGCGACACCCTCCTGGCATCGCGGTTCGCCTCCACCCGGCCGACTGATGGGCCGACTGGTTTTTCCTCCAAATCGGCCCGTGATGCGGGCCACAGTTCCTCTTTTATAGCCGGCTTCCTTTTCCATGTTTTCGGTATGGCGCGACGGTGCCGTTCTTTCCCTACCTCCGGTTTCCAATTCCAAAAAGATCAAGAAACGACAGAGGGTTGTCGGGCCGTGTTTGTTCGGGCCACGCCCTCTGTGTTAGGTGGTAACAATCGGTCGAAGATGAACAGAGCATCCCGAAGCACAACAAACAATTTTATTTAATTAAAATTGGAACAATTTACCCTACCTCAACAATTTATGACGAACGTCGGCGTCGCGAGATGAGGATTTGTAGATGTCGAAGTGCGCCCGAGGAGGAAGAGACGTCTCCCCTTTTATCACGGAGAGAATAATAAAAGGCGATTCGTCGCTGGCGAGTTCCCACGTCAATGTCTGCACCCTTTCTGTGGAGAAAGAATAGGATGAAGAACTGAGGTCATCGAGTTGATGTTTCTCGTCGGAGAGTTGGCATTCTTCAATAAATGAGAAATCCTCCTCTTCATCACAAGCATTCTATCCCAAATAAATTTCCCAAACACAACAAGCCAAAAACCATTAAAATAAGGTCACCCCTTATTTTAATTTAACATTCCATGCATTTCAAAATTCAAAATATATTTCACTTAATTAATTAAATCAAGAGTTGTTTAATTAATTAAGTGATAGGTTGGAAAGTTTTAATGAAGTGAGAGAGGGAGAAGAAGAGTCCTCATTAATTTAGGGGAGTTATCAAGATTAAAGTGGAAGTTTATAAGAGTTAATAGAGAGTTATGAAAATGTAAATGGTTGTGGATCGTGTGGGCCCCACCTCACAAATATCCTTACATGGGTAGTTAGAAGCTTGTGGATCCCATCCCAACACCCCCATGTTGGATATAATCACATTATATATAAAAATAAACTTCTCCCATAATTTTATTCACTTCTCATTTAATCCAAAAATTTTTTATTTCTCCTCTTGTGAAAACACAACTATTGTAAAGATCCCCTTAATCAATTACTGGTGTTGCAACTCCATCAGTGCTCTCAGATTCCAATTCCGAGCACCGGTTCAAAAGATATAAAAACCCGCTCGTTCGTTCACCGAACATACCCAAGATAAACTTCAAAAATTGATTCTAGCCTCACCGGGCCTCAGAAGCAGGTGCCGTCAAAAGCCACAGACTCTTAAAATTCAAATGTATTTATGAAAAAAAAAATTCATTAAAATTTTCAGGTCTTTACATTACTCCCACCTTAGGGATTTACGTCCCCATAATGATACAACATAATCTTGGGAAACAAATGAGGCTACAGAGCATGCATCTGAGCCTCCCCCTCCCTTGTGCTTTCCTGGAGGTTCCCATGCTGCCAATAAATGTGCTCTAGAAGAATTGACCATCCACATAGGACCCGCTCCTCTCGATCCTCTATCTCCACCAGAACCTCCGTGAAAGTATCCACGTCATCGATGTCCAACTTTCCATGATTGATGATATGTGTCGGGTCATGCATGTATCTCCTTAGATGAGATAAATGGAAGACGTCGTGCACCCGGTGCAGTTGAGGTGGAAGGGCTAGGTGGTAAGCCACATAGCCTACCCTGCTGAGGACTTGGAATAGTATAATGAAGTGCAGAGATAACTTGTCACCCCAACCAAATCTCCTTAATCCATGTCGAGTTGAGACCCATAAGAAAATGTGGTCGCCATCCTCGAACTCCATTGGTCTCCATCTCCTATCAGCATAGGACTTCTATCTGCACTTTGTAGTCCTCATCCACTCTTGGTTGATCTTCATATTCTCTATCGTATCCTGAACCATCTCTGGTCCAACGAGTGTGGACTCCCCAGGGTCATTCTAGCATAGAGGTGATCTGCATGGTCGGCTATATAGTGCCTTGTATGGTTCCATTCCAATGGTTGAGTGGTAGATGTTGTTGTATGAAAACTCCACAAAAGGTAGGTGATCCTCCCAACTGCGACCAAAGTCAAGGACACATGCACGGAGCATGTCCTAGAGAGTCTGAATGGACCTCTCTGTCTGGCCATTCTTTTGAGGTTGAAAGGCAGTGCTCAAGCATAGCTGCATTCCAAAAGCCACCTACAACCCCTTCCAAAGCTGGGAAGTAAATCGAGCGTCTCAATCGGAGATGATAGCAGATGGAACACTATGAATCTGTATGATCTACTGAATGTAGAGGCATCCCACGATCTCCCATAAGCCCTACTCTCTAATAGTTAGGAATTGGGCCGACTTGGTGAGTCGGTCGAAGATCACCAAGATGGAGTCATGCCCTCTGAAAGTATGTGGAAGCCTTGTCATGAAATCCATGGATATCCCGTCCCACTTCCACTCAGGGACCTCTAAGGGTTGTACCAAGCCTACCGGTACCTGGTGCTCTACCTTCACCAGCTATCCAGTGAGACATCGTGAAATGAACTCGGCCACAACCTTCTTCATACCCAGCCACCAGTGCTGTCATCTGAGATCCTGGTATATCTTTGCTACTCCTGGATGTACCGCCAAAGGGGAAGTGTGGAGCTCCCTCAGAACCTCCTCCTGTAATGAAAATGGTACCATGGTACATCCCCTAAAGAGGATGACGTGCTCTCCTCCTACAGAAAATCCATCATGTGCATGTCTTGTGGATATCTATGCACATCGTGTCTCACGGTCAATGTCCCCTCACTGTTCCTCACTGACCCGCCGAAGTAGTGGAGGAGTGACTGTGAGTGACTGTAGATAGTATACTCCATCTCTATCCATGAAGGATATTTGTAATGTGGCTAGATCCTTCGTCAACTCTCTACGTAGCTGAATGCCCGATATCCTACTGAGAGCATCAGTTACTACATTCCCCTTCCCATGAGTATAGACTATCTCAAAGTGATAGTCCTGGAGGAACTCGATCCATCACCGCTGTCTCAGGTTCAGGTCCCTCTGCGAGAATATGTACCTGAGACTCTAGTGGTCAGAGTAGACTATACAGAGCTCACCCATCAGATAGTGCCACCACATCTTCAAGGCGAAGACAACTGCTGCATACTCTAGGTCATGTGTAGCGTAGTTCTTCCCTTGCTACCTAAACTATAATGAACCATAGGCAATCGCTGCTTGCTCCTGCATGAGGACACAACCAAGTCCAGTGCCTGAGGCATCACAGTAAAATATGTACCCTACGCCCTCCTCTGGTAGCCTCAAGATGGGAGAACTAGTCAATCTCTGTCTTAGCTACTGAAAGCTCTGCTGACATCTATATGACCACAAGAAGGATTTCCCCTTCTTCGTCAAAGCTGAAAGTGGTGCTGCAACTCTGGAGAAGTCTGGCACAAATCTCTGATAGTACCCAGCTAGACCTAGGAAACTCTGCACCTCAGTCATTCACATGGGTAGCTCCCAAGCAAGTACCACCTCAATCTTCTCTGGGTCCACTACAACCCCAACTTCCGAGATGACGTTCCCCAAGAAGTGGACCTCTCGAATCCAGAACAGACACTTCGAGAGCTTACCATGAAGCTGGTTCTCTCGAAGTGTGTCCAGTACAACCCGTAAGTGGTAGGCGTGCTCCTCTTATGTGGTCCAGTAAATCAGTATGTCATCCATGAAGACTACAACAAACCTATCAAGGTATGGCCGGAAGATCCTGTTAATGAGACTCATGAACACTACTAGAGCATTGGTTACACCAAAAGGCATAACCAATAACTCATAGTGGCCATTCCAACACCTGAAGGTCGTCTTCTACACATCCTCTTCTCGAACTCTGAGCTGATGATATCCTGACCTAAGGTCTATCTTCGAGAACCATCGTGCTCCATTGAGCTGATCAAAGAGGTCATCAATCCTCGGGAGTGGATACTTGTTCTTTACGGTCACCTGATTCAGGCGATGGTAGTTGACACATAGTCGTAATCTCTCATCCGCCTTCTTGGGGAATAAAATCGTAGAAGCCTAGGGTGAAACACTAAGTCAAATGAATCCCTTTCCCTGCAAATCCTAAAAACTGTACCCGCAGGTCACGATGCTCGGTGGCAGCCATCCGATATGATGTAGTAGATATCAGGACTGCCTCGGGGTATAGGTCAATGTAGAAGTCTACCTCTCTGTGAGGTGGTAGTTCTGGAACGTCGTCAGGAAAAACGTCAGCATATTGATCCACCACAACAGGAAAACACAGACTTGTCACAAAAACTACTCCTAGGATAAGACTTGCCAACTGGTGGGTGATCGGCTGCCCTCTCCTCTACGTAAGTCCATCTTGCAACGCAAAGGCTCCATTTTCTCCGGTGAAGGTGAACCTGCTCCCATCTATGAGGACACACTGCACTTTGCGCCTGATACAGTTGTTCTGAGCATGAACGGTATATATCCAATCCATTACCAAGATGAAGTCGTAAGGCCTCGACACCGCTATAAGAAGATCCCAGCTGAATCTCTTTTTTCCTAGAGTAAGATCACACTACCGACAGCAGTGCGTAATCGTCGAATCTGCTCCCATAGGAGTCCATAGTAGTAAGGATCGAGACAATGGCTCTGTTGGAATCTTCGAGCACCGAACAAGGGAAGCGACAATAAAATAATGACTTGATCTTGTGTCTATAAGAACTGCAGCAAGGTTGGAGTGGACACACATAGTACCTCGAATCATCTCAGGTGCGCTGTTGTCCTAAGCCTCCACTGCCTGGAGCTGAGCCTGCCTCGGTCCTCCTGCTCCCTATGGTCGGGGTGGACCTCCTGGTGGTGGTGGTGGAAGAGCCTTGAAGCGTAGTCCACCACCTACTACTCATCTAACTCCTCTACCTCATCCTCCTGCTCCCTGCGGACTGCCACGGTCGAACCTATGCCTCTGCCTAGGTGGTCCCTCAACCATCTGCTACTCCTTTGCATGGTGAGTCGGGAAGTCACGAGCCATGTGGCCCTACCCTCCGCATGCATAGCACTACCTGCCTCTCATATTCCTGGCTCTACTACATGTGACCCGCACCTCCATACCAGTATCCTGTGGACGTCCACCTGATGGAATGGTATTTTTGGACCTCTGTGACATCTGTCTATTTCCAGCTACAGAAGAATCCTCTACGTGTCAACCTACGGTAGCCCTCGCTGATGGCATCGACTCAGCAAGGAAGATATCCACAAGAAGGGCTCTCTCCAGTACTCCTACCTTTTTCAAAATGCTTAGGGAGGTCATTGAAGCCCTAATATCATGCCTCAGTCCCTGCTCGATGGTCCGGGCTCAGAAGAATGGGTCCTGTACCATGTCCGTGGAGTAGCACGAGAGGTCAGTAAATCTCATAGAGTACTGGGCTACTGTCATGCTGCCATGCCGCAACTATAGTAACTCGTGGATGCACACCGCACGGAGGGTATCTGGAACGAACTCTTAACAGAAGAGGCTCTCGAAGTCCGTCCAATGTAGAGATGCCTCATCGTGCACCTAGAGGATTAGGCTCCACCATCTAACTACTACTACGAGCAGGAGACTCACGACAAGGATCACCATAAGATCTGCTGGTGTCCCTACCAATCGGAAGAATCTGACAATAACCTCTATCCAGTCCTCGGCTACCTGAGTGTCCATCTCTCCGCGTAACCTGGGTGGCCTATGTCACTGAAACTTGTGAAGCACGCTCAGGTGGCGTGCACTCTCCGCTGCTGGGGCAAGTTGTATCAGTGGCCCAACGGGTAGAGGTACTGCTGGTGCCACTTTTTTAATGGGGCCCTGCCACGAGGCCTCGTCGCTCTATGGGATTCCATCTCGCACGTAGCTCAGAACCATTGCTGGCTGCCTTTGTGGGGCCATCCTAAAAAGTAACAGGTGTTCCATTGTTAATATAGTATACCTGGTGAGCTGAAACAATGTAATCAAAATAAAAACCATTGAAACACACATACAATAAAATTTTTCTTTCAATGAGTCGGAAATCAGAAGTCAGGGTCTTGGTGTATGGATACGTCGGCCGCCACACCAACACTGGACTCCCTGGACTGATAACCACACTCAATACTCTAAACATTATTACTTCACATATAAGAAATAATCAGAGTCTTGAGTTCTATGGTAGAACCGACTCCTCTGATACCAATTTGTCACGACCCATCCTTGGGGCTCGTGCCGTGACTACCCCAAGCCTGTCTTCCATATGCCAGGGGCTGGAGACTAGCACCAAAGGCATAAATCCCAGTAAAAAGGGAATTCATTGCCTTTATAAAACTAAAAAAACACAACAAAGTATGCATGCTGAAGTAAACACAAATTAAACCGAGTACAAAAGAAAGTGATAAAAATTAAATGGTCCATTATACAATCACAACTGAATATACAGTAAAACTAAGAAAGAAAGTACCAAAGCTAAAAAGTAATGCAGCAACCACAAACTCATCCTCTGGGAATCCCATCTAAATGGTGGGTACATATAGTCTCATCGGTACATTGGGTTCGTCCGTCCACTCAATGTATGTCCCGCTAGGTGTTCTACCATCAGATACCATCCAGCTCCACAAGCCTCGACCACGATTAGTACTGTCCGTCGTCTGTAACCAACACAACATAGTACAAGCAATGCCCGTGCATGGGTGACAATAACGATACATAGTAGAGACCCCGAGACCCCTAAAGGTCTCCCAAAATCCACAATGGTTAAACCAAAAAGGAAAGATACAAACAAAAAGTATCAACCAACTCTACCTAGGTATATCTATATACATATAACTAAGTCGACCAACTCAGTTCGGATCCATCATCCGAGCCCATGAACAACCAGTCCACACAAGAAAGAAGTCAATCATAACAATGATAATGATTGGAATTCAAGACTCTTCTCACACAGATATACTACTCACAAAGATGGGTGGAGATGATTAGATTTACCCTCTGAATCATCTCTTCTGCCGAACCCACGTAGGATCCAAATAAAGAAGTCATCGTTGCCGAACCCACATAGTATCCAAGTACATTAACCATCACTACTAAACCCACGTAGCATCCAACTATAGTAATCATCTCTACCGAACCCACCGAGTATCCAAGTACAAACTTACTCGCTTCCAAACCCGCGTAGGATCCACGTACAGTCATCGTCGTCGTCGTAGTCGCAGCCAGCTCTAGGGTTCCCGCACAAAGCATGCTCGATTCGTGGAGGGTCCGCTCCTCGAGCTAGGGGTTCATATATAAAATTTCACAATTTCCATATTTTATGTATCCCAATGTTCTGTCAAGTCAAAAGGAACTCAACGCGACAGACGGCGCATCAGTCGGACGCCCGGTCTGAGAGATATTGGCTTTTCCGTTCTAGGGGCTGGTTATAAATATGCTCCTCTATAACCCGAACAATATCCAAAATAATGTGAAAATCACTTTGTGTATTACAAAATTCCATCTCATCAATTGTGTTCCAGTTCCGCAGATGGTGCATCGATCGGACGTGCGGTCCTTAAGTTATTCACGTTTAAGTGAATAACGGGCCAGGTCCGTTCGGCCCGATGCGCTGACGGATCAGGTCGACCCGGTTCTGGCGGGTCCAACCCAACAATGGAGTTGGAAAAGCCCAAAGTGGCATGGCCCGGTGCAGCCCGGCTAGGCGCATCTCTGTTGGGAGCATGGCCTGGCTGGCTCGGCCAGCCGGCCGAGCAGTCCGAGGATTTGGATGGCCCCCGGCAGCCCGAACCGGCGGCGCCTTATGGCACCGCCCTCCCAAACCGGTCGGCTAGCCCGACCGACCTTCTAGATCATGTGGCCCACACGGGCAGGCCGCCGGTCTTCTAGTATGATTCCCTTCTGGCACCGTGGTCCAGCTCCGCCTGGCCGGTCGGCGGGCCGACCAGTTCCTCAGTGTGGCGCCCTCATGTGGCCACGGTTCACCTCTGCCTGGCCGGTCGGCGGGCTGACCAGTTCCTCAGTGCGGCGCCTTATGGCACCAACATCATTTTCCATGTTTCTATCATGGAGTGACGACGTTGTTCTTTCCCCGACTCTGGTTTCCAATTCCAAATAGATCAAGAAACAACAGAGGGACATCAGACCGTGTTTGTTCGGCCTGCGCCTTCCACGTTAGGCGGTAACAATCAACTGAAGATGAAAAGGGATTCACTAAGCACATCAAAGAATTTTATTTAAATAAAATTGGAACAATTCACCCTACCTCAACTATTGATGACGAATATCGGCATCACGATGTGAGGAATTGTAGATGTCGAAGTAAGCCCGAAGAGGAAGTGACATCTCCCCTTTTGTCACTAAGAGAAGAAGTAAAGGCGAGTCATCCTTGGCGAGTTCTAGCGTCGATGTCTACTCTCTTGCTGCGGAGAAAGAAGAGGATGAAGAACTGAGGTTGCCGAGTTGATGTTCTTCGTCGGAGAGTTGGCGTTCTTCAAAAAAGGAGAAAGCCTCCTCTTCTTCACAAGTGTTCTCTCCAAAAAAAATTCCCCCACACAACCAGCCAAAAACCATTAAACTAAGGCCACCCCTTATTTTAATTTAACATTCCATGCATTTCAAAATTCAAAATCAATTTTACTTAATTAATTAAATGAAGAGTTTTTTAATTAATTATGTGATAGGTTGGAAAGTTTTAATGATGTGAGAGAGGGAGAGGAAGAGTCCTCATTAATTTTTGGGAGTTATCAAGTTTAAAGGGAATGTTTATTAGAGTTATAGGAGAGTTATGAAAATATGAATGGTTGGGGCTTGTGTGGGCCCCACCTCATATATATTCTTACCTGGGTAGTTAGAATCTTTGGAGTCCCTTCCCAACTACCCCATGTAGGATATAACCACTTTAGATATAAAAATAAATTTGTCCCACAATTTTATTCACTTATCATTTAATCCAAAATTTTTTAACTTCTTCCCTAAGGAAAACACAACCGTGGTAAAGGTCCCATTAAGCAATTACTAGCGTTGTGAGTTTATTAGTGGTCTCGGTTTCCAATTCCAATCACCGATTCAAAAGATATAAAAACCCGCTTGTTCGTTCACTGAACGTACCAAAGCTACACTTCAGAAATTGATTCTCGGCACAATGGGCCTCAGAATTAGGTGCCGTCAGAAGCCACATACTCGAATAATTCCAAAGTATTGAAGAAAAACTTTTCTTTGATATTTCAGGGTCATTAAAATAATATTTATTATTTAATGTATTTAATAAATTAATTTAATATTTTGCCAAATAATTTTATTATATTGTATTTTCTCTTCCTATTAGGGGAAAAATCATTTCATTAGAAACTCTTTGGAGGATGAATTTGTTTCTCATAAATGCATAATATTGTTAATAATATTTACTATCCTTCTAAAGTAAGCTCTTGGTTTTCCTTTTCCATGTTTTATATTCCCTAAAAATGTATCCATTTTATTTAAAAATCCAATTGTGTTACACATCTTCTACTATTTAAATATCAAATTTCATCTTTTCAAAAGGATTTTTTATAAACCTTTTTAGGATGTTGGATTTCAACAAATTCATTGAAAATAATTAAAAAGTTTTTACTTCCTTTTTTATTTTATTTATATTCTAATACACATATCATTTGGAAACAAATTATTTTATTTTTATGGAACTATTATTTAGTTTCATTTTAAATTAGTTTTTTAAAAGTGGTTTTCAGGTTAACTCTTTGAAATTTACTTTTGGAAGTGACTCACAACATCCCATTTTTATGAAATTTTTAAATATGTTTTATAAAAGTTCTTTTACTGTTTATCTATCATTTTATATTTAATGTTAAAATTTTATTACCTCTTATTGTGTTACGTTTCATGTATTACCATCCAAATTCTCTCATTAGTATTTTCTTTTAGGGGATTAAAATCACGGTATCAAAGAATCAAATTCTTGACCCCTTCTAATGTGATTTCATTTTGTGTGTTCATCCTCATATTGTGTTTTCATCTATGACAACACCTTTCCATTTAATTATAGTAAACTTATTATATTACTTAATTAATCCTTTCACCATATTTCTCTTAATGAATTATTGTAATATAATTTTATTTATTGATTGGGTAAATATTTAAATTTTATATACTATTCATTTCAAAATTGATGTTTATTGATTACTGAGATTTGATGGTTATATACTATATATTTTATTCATTACATCATGTGAATAATGAATTTGAACTAATTAGGGATGGGTGGGGATCAAAATACCCCTATATGCATCAGTGGTTCTCGCGATAAAATCTAGTTTTGGTATTTGGTGTCTGTCTCCCAATTTATTTAGACACCTTGGTTAAGGTCATTACATAATGAAGATTTCATGGAACAAGGCCTTGATAGTATTTAATTTATTCTCACATTGATTAGAATAGTGTATTATTATTATGTAAATCAGCATGAAAGAATTCATTATATTCCATTCATTTATTTATATTATTTACAGTTTCTTAATCTACCAAATAAATAATCATTATTGTCAATGTCTTAATTTATATTGTTAACCATAATATTATTTCAATATATTATTATTATTTATTATAGAATATTTTATTATCATTTATTTAATATCATATTATCCATTAATTTTTTATTCTATGATAGATTCTAGTGTATAATTTTCCTCTTCGGGAGTTTTAGCTCAACCTTCTTATGTTTCTATTTCCCTAGGTTACCAAGAAAATAATTACACATGACGTGTCATTAAGAAAATAGAGTGTGTGGAGAATTTGTGGGATATATTTTACACTTATTATTATCTTTTAGTTCATTATATAGTAGAAAAAATATACATTGCTTCAAAAAGCCCTGAGTTTTATCTACTAATGTGTGTTCCTTATTCTCTAAAAATCTAAACATAAAATGTTGTGGGAATGTATGTAATTAACTATTTGTTATGAATCATGAAATTATGGAATTTTAATATTTTTGTTTTCATATTTTGTATTAGATTATAGTTGAAATAACTTTAGTATTTAGTATTCTATTAGTTGAGGATAATTTAAGAGTTATAAATGATAAGAATTTTTTATAATTTAAGTTAGATCTTAATGTCAATAGTATAAATTACCCACTATGAATGTGAATTAATTTTTTACTGCATTATTTTTGTAAGGAGTAAGATAAAAGAAAAAAATATAATTCCTTTTGGATGAATCTCTGTATATAAAAACTTCCCATATTTTGGAATAATATAGGGTTTGGTTTTCCTAGAAATTATATCTTTGTCTCATTACTGGAATGTGTATACGACTATAGAATATATTTCTCTAGGTTTAATCACCCTAGAAATTATTTTTGAGTATTATTATGATCATCACTAAATAAAAAATGAGTGGTCCTAATACCACCCATATTGATATACACTCTAGAGGGATATGATTTTTATAATTTAAATTATATTTACGAACAATGGAGAATGATTTAGTCATATAACTAATTTGTTTAGGAAAACTAATATAAAATGTATGTGAAAAAATTTGATTAGAACATAGTGATTCATACGCTATGGTATATATAAATCGGTATGTGCATTTATCTATAATTTTTTTTTAATTTTTAGAGCATTAATATCATACTTTTAGGATTACGGTATTCGTAGAAATTGTATGATAAATTATGGATAGATATTTTTTGGAATATGATAATAAGTACCTTCCATATTTTTTAAAACTAAAATATATTGAACCGAAAGTATTATTGGATAAAATAATGGTTTCATATGGAAAAAATATTAGGATTGGTTTTTATATTCTATTTAATGTTATTTGATATTTTCACAATTAGTTTTGGTTTAATATTTGGAAAGTGATTTAATATTGAATATGAAGCTATTGATGGTATGTATTTATAAACTCTTTAGACTTTCCTGTAGAAGAATAGTAGAAATCATTAGTTTAGAATATTAATATATGACTATTAATAGGGAAAATTCAATTTTCATGGTCTTCACTATGAATGGAAGGTTTTTACCTCATTATAAGCTATATCTCGAGTCCTGGTTATCTTTAGATAACCTTGGGAATTTTTATTAGTATGTGATAATTAAAATTTAGAGGATTCAAATTATTTATGTTGGGGTGGTGTAATGACCCACGATTTTTGAATTAAATTAAATTTTAAAAAAATATGATGTTTAATGACATAGTTCAAATGAATCAACCAACTAAACAAACTATTATAATTTAAAAAAAATTTACTAAATTTTATAGCTATTATACATCCATTAAAATAGAGGGTATAAATAATATAAACCATTCTTTGAAAACAATGATGAATGTTGGTGTGATGACATAGATTAAGACTAATCTTCCTTATGATGCTCACTAATCCGAGCTTAGATAAGAGGTAGAAGCACTAGGGGTTTCCCTAGAAACATCCTAATCAAAAATCTAATTTTTATGGTATGATTTAAATCATATATTAGAGGAGTCTAAAATTGATGAAATTTCGATGTGATCCATTTGTGCAAAATCACCACTCACGATAGCCACAAGAGATCTCCTTATTCATAGATGCTATGAAAAGATCTTTATGGGTTATGTAAAAAGAAATTTGGATGATATAAATATACAATATTTTCTTTAATATATTATTTATCACATGCATTTTACACATTTCACATTTTTTACTTTTAAAGAAAAATGAAATCTTATTTAGTTAAGCATTTAAAATTTTAAAAGATCATGCTATTCATAAAAATGTTTCTTAATTAGATATTTAATTGATTCATTAAAAGAAACTTATTAAATAATATATAAGATATATTTCTATGGTGATTAATATATGAACAAAATTTTAAATTTTAAGATGATAGAAAATATGAGAAAGAACTCATAATATGTGAAAATAGTTATTTTCCAATTAAAATAATTTTTATTATGTTTTTTTTAAAGTTAAAATTTAAAATTTTATTTTGAATAATTTATTTTTGGATTTTTAATAAAAATACAATCCCAATATTAATTTATGTGATTATTATGAAATAATATTTTGTAGGGGAATATTGAAAAATACAGGTTTTACTAAAATCGTAGTACTTATAAAAATATATAGAATTATAATTTAAAAACATATTATAAAAAATCATGTCAAAAAAATATTTATGGAGTGAAATTATTTATTTAAAAATACTAACTTTTATTTATAAAAACCATGGTAATTATTTTGTAAATAAAGAAATTTTTTAGAATAAAAATTATTTTTTGTCATTTTTATATAAGTATGTATTAACTTGGTGAAATTAGGTTTTAGATTAATTTTAAAGTAATATAAATATCCATCGGTTACTAATAATGCAATTAATTTCATTAAAATCAACAAAATTTATCAATTTTTCCAAAATATAACATTAATTTATAAAAATAAACCTTTTCAATTTTAGGTTTTTATGTGTTACATGTGCTAAAATTAAAATTAAATTGTCATGAAAATATTAATTGTATTTGATATGATTTATCATATATTAAGAATTAATAGGTAAAAATTATTTAATCAGGATAATGTTTTAGGGATTAAAACTAAATTATTTGGTTAATATTTATTAGCATGGCAAAAAAAAATAGTAAAAATATAAAATATAAAAGTAAGAGTTTTAATCATTTAAAAATATGATTAAAAATGAATAGTTGAGGGCCTATAGACCATAACACTTCCTACCCTCCTTTTTTTCCCAATTTGGATCCACACTCCATGTGATACATGTGATCTCATTATATTAAGAAGTTATATAAACAAAAATATCATTCCCTTAACCAATAAATACTACTCACATTTACCCCATTTCTCTAGTCATTATAAATAATCATATACATTAAAACATTGATCTTGTTTATACTACACTCTTTAACCATGTATAGGAATCCTATTTCCTTCCATAAGATCAACTTAATGATTTTTAATTCGTTTCCAAGAGAAAACATCCAAAGGGATATGGAATGTTTACAACAAAGGTCCATTAATTATATTATTTTTATACCCCACATAATAATTATTATGTCAATTAAATTATGAAAAAATAAGTATTAGTAAAATTCCAAAACTTTATGATTCTAATTTATTATCAATTTTCTACATTCTTCTAAAATTATATGAAAATTGAAGATAGCGTCATGCTCACGTGTGGACACTGTATCCAGAAACGATGTTATTTATTTTTAATAATCACATTACATTTATGGTTATAAAATAAAACTCGTGGATTTAAATTGTATTTATAAAATTAATAATATTATAAAATTATAAATCATTCTATAACCTCCCTGAATTCTATGAAAAAAATGTGTTTCCTGTGCATACGTGAAAACTACTGGCGTATCGAAAGTGACATATTTCTATTTTTATGTAGTCTATTATTATTACTAATGATATCATTAAATATTATAAATTTTTAAAAAAGAATATCCTTAATATAATAATTAATATTAATAAATATGATATTAATTCAAAATAATCATTTTTTAACCTTACTCACCAATAGATTATAGGTTGATCTTTTTATGGTCTGTTTTAACCAGCTACATGTACAATGCTATCAATTTATATCATGGGTAAATACTGAAACCTAAATAAGGGTTTTATTATTCATTAATGATCAAATAATTTTTTGTTTATGGTTTTATACAATTTATATTAGTACGTAACATAATATTTTGTAACAACCTATTGTTTATTGTAAATTAACAAAACACACTGGTCGCTAACTTCATCACCATATGTCAGAACTAAAATACTTATGGAATGAAAATAAATAATTATAAAACAAATATTATAGTACTTATAGTAATAGTATAATTATTATCTTTTAAACAATAAAAAATTATAGATGTCACTATTACAAAACTAGTACTAAACAAAAAACAAAAAAAATTAACATCTGCTGATGAAAATAAAATATAACTAACTAATATATTTGTAATAAATAATTATAAGTGAAGTATATATAATTTTATAGGTATGTATAATATTATTAAATTTTTTATTAATACATTTATTTTTTTATACACGAGGTTAGATCATGTTCGAGATAGCATTATTAATTGTATTTTTTTCATCTCAATTTGTTTATTGAGATTTGCTGCATAATCCCCACTTTCTAAAATCTTATTGTTTATATATTTTGAATATACTTATTTTATAATATTTTTCTCTGAAACTTAATGTATTTACAAATATAAATAATGTTCTACCATTCATGATATTTTAATTATAAAGATGGTGTAAGGGACATTTTATGTCAATTTTATTTTCTTTGAGATGTGTTTTGTTTGAGAACCTAATTTCATTTAAATGCATTTTATAATTATTATTACAAAAATAATATAATTATTTATATTATATTCATGGAATTTTATGTTCAATTTAAATACCTATCTTTCAAGTGGGTTTGTTTAAAATTTTTCATAATACATAAATGATATTGACAAGTCAATCTCATTTTTTTTCATTATGATATTTATTATTGAGATTATTTCTTCCTTAATTAGGATACTCAAAAAAAATTTCATTATATTGTATTTTATATTAAAATATGTGAAATAATTAATTTTTCATTCAAAACACCTTTCATGATGAATTTCATTCTAATAAACGTAAAATGTTTTGAAGAATAATTCCCATCATTCTCAATTAAGATCTTTATCATTCATATCAGTGTATTATATTACCACCAATGTTCTCAAATATATATATTAAAATATTATTTGTAAAATTTTATTAAAGATTATGATTTTGAAGAAAATCAATAGTAATCCATCATAAAAAACCATTGCACAAAACTACATTGTTAATATCAGTATTAACGACGGGGCAGAACAAAAAAAATTACTACATAAAAAAGTTTAATTCTATTGATAATAAGTTCTTAAAATTATAAAAAATTAATTAAAAAATCAATAAAACATCATAAAAAATAAAAAATGTATAAAAATGGAAAAAGTATTAAATCTAAAAAAAATTTCATAACATGATTATTGGATTTCACATTATATATTTTCCAAATGAAAACACATTACAGTTTAAAAAAAAATAAGAATAGATAATATGTGGAAGAGGAGGATCACTTAAAGAGTTGTGGGGGACTTATTACTAATTCCACACAAAAGCTATCTAAATTTCCAAAAATCTAAAAATCTATCCAACACTACTAATTATGATCATCTATCATTATCTATCCATAAATTGGATCATGCAATCCTAATCATGAAAGCTTTCATAATACCATTAAATGGATTGTGACAGCTCTTAATGATCACCCATCATGCTGATAAAGTATATCACCTAATTACTATAATAACTAGTAGGTAATAGAGGACCAATACTAGTTCCTCAGCCTTTCTATAAACCATGCTTAATTTCATCTATCCAAGCCACCTGAACAAAACCCGACTCACACTTGGAAAATTATCCAGTCTCAGATTTACAATCTCATGAATAATAAGTAATAATCTCTTATGTTTCCTTTAAATATAATTAAAAATTAAAACAAAAATATAAATAATTTAATCAATTTTTTTAAATACAAAGAAAAATCAGACATTGTATGTTTCCAACAAGTTTCCTTGTACTGGGATCAGTGTATATCATCTTATAAAATTTGAACTCCATAATAGAGGGTTCAGTTGCTACCAGTTTAATTTAATAAATATCTTACATTTAAATTTTATATACATTATTAAATTACATTATTTGCGTTATGTCATTGATGAATACCAAATATAAGACTTCCCTCCCAATTTTCTTCCTCTTGCCTCCCTTGGTTCTACCAGCCATATGATGACCTCCTATTAAAATTATCTCCTATCCACTAAGAGAAAAATATGTCCCATACTTAGGATGAGATATATTCAAATCAATGAGAGGATAATGATGGGTTGAAAATAGAAAAAGAATATCTATATAGTGATATCATTATTAGGTTGTGTGAAAACAAGTTAGAATGTTCATATATGAAAAGCTTCCATGCATCCTTGAAATGATATCTTAGTTATTATTGAGGTACGACCATAAATTCGGTAATAAAACAAAATCAATTTCTAATTAAATAAATATTAAAAAATATATTTTATATTAATATACAATCATGTTTTCAAGAATTCTATATTGAACATAAATGTGAACCTAACCCCATGAAACCAATGTTAGAGGAAAATAATTTCATATAATCACACTGGCTTGAACAATAGTTGATTTCAACAAACTCTGAAAAAATAGAAATAATATTATTAAAAGTAATTTAAAAAATTAATATAAAAAATAATATAAAAAATGAATGAACAACTATTAGTGTTGATCAAAATAAAGTGTTAAATGTATTTATATAAGATAGATTGGAATCATCAATATAGAAAGGCCACTCCCCATCATAATCGGTGTTGGGGTGGAAGTATTCTATATATATGATGAGGAGTCATGAATCTCATCATCATGAAGCTAAAAATTAGTGAGAGAAGGAAATCGATCACAAAGACCATATTTATCGATATTAAAATAATGATATTATATGTAAAAATTTATGAAAACCTATATCAAATATACGAAACTAATTAATATATAATATCATAGAAATACATGTATATAATATTTAAGACAAATATCAAATAAAAAACTATTAAATACAAAAATATACTAATATTACCTATGAATAATTTTTAGTATATATATAAAATATAAAAAGACTAATAAATACCATGATAAATATAATAATAATACCAATAAATAACTGTTATTACATATATCAAATGTAGAAAATTAATAAATACTAGAATTAATGAGGAGTTAAAATAAGTCCTTGAGCCCCTCTCCCTCCATCTAAAAAGAATAATATTGCTTTTAAATAATTAACAATATAGATATTTAATATAACATAATAATAAATTCCATAATATAAAACATCATTAACTATCTTTATCCCCATTTTCTTCGATGACAATTTCTCCATCTTCCTGCACAATATTATCAACATCCATATAGTTGTTTGTTTCATTATCCATTATTAGTTCATCTAAATTTTTAATATAAGATTCGCTTAACTTGGTTATTTAATAACTTAGATTAATATATCATCATGTAAGAGATGTATTTAGTTATTTTTCATGAAACATTAAAATATGTTTCACTTTCATATAACCATTTTCGTTTTCAATAGACTGATTTTCATGAGATTCAATTTTTATTATACTCTACTAGTTATTTAAATCCCTCAAAACTAGAGTATAATTTTAAAAATAAACATGATGGGTGTGATGTTCCATCATAAATGGTTCATTTTTCATAAGAAGACATTTTTATTTATTGTCCACAACTCTCTATTATGAAAGAACTCACAACCCTCAATCAGTATCAATCTAATGGAATTTAAAAATTCTTACATAATTTGGTCCCATATAGGATATATCAATTATTTAATTAATGATACCTTAAAAAAATTTAATTTATTTACGATGATATCCTTTCAAAAAAACACAACTATTCATTGATTTATTTGATTTTCCATAAATGCATGTATGATATCTAAATACATTAACCACATACCCCTTATAAATGTTTTCCAATTAATATAGTGAATTTTTTATCATAGATAATCCAATATCAATTTTAATTTCATGTTTTCTTTCATAGAAACAATAAAAAATAATAATAATAGATATTTTTCCAAGCATGATTTAATTTTCCACCGTAAACAACTCAACTTACCTGTATTTGAAACCAATATAAAAATTCATGTCATATATGTTCATCAAGATAAAGTAGGTTAATTTTGTATATTTTTTATATGGTCATCATATAACAAAAAAAATAAATAAATTTATATCTAATATTTTTTTAATTAATAATAATAAGTTTTACTTACTACAAAAATTGTATAATTTATACAAAATTGAATTGAACATATGTATAAACTCTATATAGAGCATTATCTAAAATCCATAATTCATGATGACCACCTAAACCAATATCTAGTTGATTAAAAACTATCAAATGTTTGTCTACAACAACATCAACACATCCATCATTGTGACCCATGGGATTATTGTTTAATTGATATTCAGAATGAAAATTAAAAGAGAATAAATTTAAACTTTTATTCTACAAGTATACTTATGTAATTAACCCATCATATGATGATTTGTTAGATAGTTTTTTCATTAAATATTATACATCACTCAAATGAGTACATCAATCAGAATTTAACTAATTATCCACATCTATCTTCATATAAAAAACAAAATATTATATGTTTTATTAAGATAAAGAAGTCAGACGAGTATACTCTTACCAGTTTGCATAATATTTAAAAAAATATATTTTTTGGATACCAAATTCATCATAATATTTTTTAGACAAATATATAGAAATAAATATGATATTTTAGTCATAAATTCCCTGATTAAATAATTAGAAAACCATCTAAGGCTAAAAGGTAGTATTCATTCCATTAAGAGATGACATTAATGAATTTTTAACCCAACAATATGTCCATTTTTTATGTAATTATAAATGTCAGAAGAATAACCATATGGTAACCTAAAATATATATTCAATTGAAATAATAAACACAAGTTTTCTATATAAAGGGAATAAGATTCTTTTAAATTCATCAAATTACGTGATCTTTCATTTTAAAATAATCCATGTTCATGATGCCTATAAATTTGGGCTAGAACTATACATTGTTTTAAATTATTTTCAGACTAATAGCATTATTCCAAAATGGAATAAAATATGTTATTTAAAAAAATATTTTCAATATGCATTACATTTAATATGTGATGAAGCAATAAATTAGACAAATAGGATATGTCGCAAAAAATACTTTAATTTATCCAATTATGATCTCTCCGAAAACCATATATTTTATTCATTTATAGTTTGTCCAAAACTAATATAAGGAAATGAAGTGATTATACTTATAACTTGAATATGCAAGATTACTATTATAGGTTCATCTCGATAAATTTTATCTTTTGTAAAAAAATTATATTCCATTGAAAAGGGTGATATATATGAAGAAATATCTAATGATAGTTAAAATTAATAGTCATTCTTCCATTGACCAGAATAAAAACATTTTTCTTATCTATTTTAAAAAGATGTTGTTTTATAACATTTTTACTCTATATATATAACATACCATATTCTAAAAAGTTACTGAAATTCCACATTAATTCAAAAATTTGTTTAAAATTGTGATCCTCAACTATATCATATATTGTTACACCATCATTCCATAATTAAATCAATTCATCAATTAGTGTCTTCAAATAAGAAACTATATTATTCTTTAGAGGACATGGAATTAATAACACTAAATATATATATGGTTCTTTAATTAACAACCGAGGAGTTAAATTATACCGAGTAGTGGAAATAGACCAACAGTAATATTGACTATCATAAGTATAAAATGGAAAAACACAATTAAGAGAAAAACTCATCCAAATTTTATGTTGTTCTAAAAAAAGTAAGATTCACATGATATAAGTGATTCCATGAATCACCATCACATGGATGGTTTAATCAATTATTGGTGGTTCTATTTTCTTATGTGATGACATCAATGTTGTTGTGTTCAGATATATAAATATAAGTTTCAAACAAGATGTAATTATAAAATAAAATAATTGACTCACCTGAAATATGGACTTACCTAATATCATCTCTTTATACATTGATTATATACACTCTAGAAAATTATCTAATGATTCAAAATTAAAATAATATAAGATGTTGTCTTTTCAACAAGCATGAATCTTCTAATAACTATCACCCAAATTATGGACCATCGTATTTTTTTCTTTGAAACATGCTTGTAATTTATTTTAGAAAGGAAAAAAATATTTTACTAAAGAAAAATTTTAATTTTAATATCTGTACAAAAATTCCAAATACCAAATTTAATAGCCATTAATTTTATAAAAATTCATGATTTCGTATCTCGAATCCATCATATTAGGTCTCCTATGTATATTTCAAAAAATTATACAATTAAGATGGTTTTGATTTAGGAATTAGATTATCATTATGAGTTTGTGTTTCTAGAATATATGGTCAAGCAACCACATGTTGTATTCTCTGAAATAATGGATCCAAAAAAAATAATTATCTATTAAATTTAATTAAAAATATATTTATTAAAAATATATAATTCTTCCAAAAACAAAAACACACTAGATGAATTTCAACATTATAGATGGTTTTGAATCTTTTGAGATCACATTTCATACATGGAAATATGATTTTTCCATTCAACAATCTGAATTTGATGAAGTAAATGATATAAATTGTTTAACACCCCAAATGTAGATATGATTTATATCGGGTCAAGTTAGATTTTCATTATTTTGATCAAATCATGACTAGGTAATAAATAATGTTGTCTAATAATTGATCCAATCGTTATCCAAAAAAGTAGAAATAATAATAATTGTAAGTTATTATGAGAAGCTATTATAAATAATTACTAAATTTTAATTATTACTAATGATGACTACTTATCACAAATATTTTACTAATGTTTAGTAATTTTTACCAAAATTTATTAAATATTAGTAATAATTACAAATTTTTTATAAGTAATACAAATTTTTTATAAATAATAAATAATTTCGTAATAAATTTACAAATTTTTAAAAAAATTTGTATTTTTTATATTTTCATACAATTTATTACATATTTCCATATGTTTTACTTACATTTTTAAATTAATTTTTTTTACTTATTACTACTTATATTTAAAAATTATAATTAACTGTGAATAATTATTTTTTAATTATTACATTTTATTTAATAATTACTAGTAATTTTTTAATTATTATAAAATTTTTCCTAATTATTGTTATTTTTTAATAACTATAAGTTTATATATATTTACAACTAATTTAAAATTATCATAATTTTCTAAAATTTACAAATTATTTCTAATAATTACTAGCCTTTATTGAAATCTATTATTTAATGCAAATATTTACTACTTTTTTCATAATTACTAAAGATTATTTGAAAATCATTACTAATATTTTTAAACAATACTAATGTTTCACTTTTCATGGAGAAGTTTTAATAATAAATATCATTTTATACATTTTTAAATTTTATTATAATATTCTTCCTAAATATTAATAATATTTATTAAATTTTTTATATGTACTATAACTATCTATTAAAAAGTACTAATTATTTATAAATTATACCTATGTTCTTAGTGAATATTAGAATATCTGTTTTAAAAATATTTCATATATTTTTTAAAATATATTACAAATTATCATATTTTATAAAAATATTCATATTATTATTAATATTTACTATGAATTGAAAATATTTATTTATTATTTAATTGTTACATAATTTTTAATAATTATGTATAATATTTTTATATATTGAAAAAAAATTAATTTTTATTATGATTTTTAATATATTTTAGTATTTTAGTATTTTTTTGAGGTTAGTAATTTTTTTCCTATTATCAGAAATATTTTTTAATTTTTCCTAATTATTACAATTATTTATTAAGTATTACTAATTACTTATTAATAATGACATATTTTTTTGACAACTATTACTAATTTTTCATACTATTAGTATTTCATATATAGTTTCTAAATTTATTACAAATGATCAATGTTTTAATATATTTACATGTTATCACAAATATTTACCAATTATTAATAAAATTAACTTTTTTTGAACTAATAGTGGAACCCCCTTTTGATGTTAAACTATAAAATACCCTCTTATTTTTTTGGGCAGATTGATCCCATTATAGAGAACATTGTCCCAATCCTATAGGTCCAGTAGTTCACCACACATGGTTTAGGTATTACCTTCTCCTTTAGTTGGACCACCCCCATTCAATTATAGACCCCTTCGCATGATCCCCCAGCCTCCTGGGACTTTGTTTCCTCCCAGTGGCAGAAGCATCGAACTATCACTAGATATTACGATCAATAACTTCTCACCAACAAACATCATCAGTGGAACCATCGTCAATATATTCCTTTCACCTCTGAACGATCTCACTTATAAAAACCAATGTGGGACATATCTTATTGGCCCACCATCACTGTAAAATATTTCATGTCACACTTTTACTAATTATTACAAATATTGATTTATAATTTATCAATTATTAAAAAACTCTATGATTAATTCTATTTTTTATAAATTTTAACTCTATTATTACTAATAATTTTTATTTTTTAATAATTTTTATTATTTATTATATCTTTTTAATATTTATTGAAAAATATATTCTAAAAATTAAAAATATTTATAATTTAGTAATTATTATTTATTGACTAGATCTATTTTTTTATAAATATTACTAAGACATGATAACTAATCTAAAAAATGGGAAAAGATCAAATACCATAAGAAAAATAATTTAATCTAATTGATAAATGATATGTTAAATTTCAATAATTAGTACAATCATGAACATGAAAATGTAGAATAAATTCAAATTATACATATTTTTAAAAAGTTTTTATAATTCAAAAAAAAAATGAATTATATACTTGATATATCAATCAATCATCATGGTAAGTGACATCGGGATTCTATGGTATATTCTAGAGGCCAAGGATTCTCATTCCTACACAACAATTTATCTCACCTCCTCACACACATTAATAATTAACTAACTTTGAATGATATAATCATAAATCTATAATTATTCAAAACAAGAAATATAACAAATATCTAATATGATATAATAATGATCCTTAAACAAAACCTTTACCATGTGCTAACAAATCATTTAAATGTATTTCATAAAAATAATTTTATTTTATTTAAATCATGAAAAACAAGGAAACTAAAATTCAAAACAACTTTCAAACCATATTTTCACTGAAAATATCAATATTACTCAACATGAATAAATAAAAACAATGAAAATTGAAAAAATATTACATCTAAAGTTTAGACATTGGGAAAACTATGTCAAATCATGTAGAATGTACCATTGCGAAGCAAGAACATAACATAATCTATGGAAGACACCCAAATAGGGAATTATAAACCTTAAGGAATCATAAATATTATATAAACACACAAAATGAGGAAATTATTTTTAAATAGGGGTAGATAAAACCAATTTCATTAAGAGGGGAGGGGAAATCCAAAAAATATTGAAAGAAGGGAGAAGGGGAGTCTGTACCTAGGGGATTCTTAATTTAACCACATTAAATTGGGGACATGATATTGGAAAATAGTGGAGGGGTTTGAGAAAGACGTGCATAAATTGTGTGGGGGGGAGATGTGTATCGTGGGTGAAATGTTAAAGGATAAGGGTTGGGGAGGACTCGACATTTTTATCCATTAACTTTTCACCCAAGATAAGAAGCCCCCCACCATTTATATAGGTCTTTCTCAATACCCTACACCATTTTCCTCCATTATGTCCCTAATTTATTGAGGATTAAAGCAAGAATCCCCTAGGTGCAGACTCCCCTTTTCTCTTCTTTGGTTGCTTCCATGACATAACCACACTAGAGGTGTTTTATTTGGGATTTTTATCATCTTTCTTCTCCCACGACTACACCCATCCGAAAAGGCGTAAAGATTGTATGGGGAAAATAATGATAGGAATCCTTCGAGGAGTTGAAAAGACTATTGACTACCACCCCTTGTGATGATTTTTCCAGATGATGTAAAGGGGTATGTGTTGTATTACAATGCATTAGGTATGGGTCTTGGGTGTGTGCTTATATAGGGTGATCATGTGGTGGAATATGGTTCTCGCCAACTCTGACCACATGAAAAGAATTATCCAACCCATTACTAGGAGTTAGAATTTGTGATGAATGATATGAAGACATTGTGTCACAACCACTTTTGCGAGAGTCTTATAGTCTAATCTAATCACAAAATCATGCTATACATATTCTCTTAGAAGGATCTCAATCTAAATTTGTGCCGCTAGATTGACTAATTTTTGGGGTTCAACTTTGACATTATCTATACCCCATGTAAGGGAAATGTGGTGGAAATTTCTTTAAGTAGAAATGTACTAGTAAAATCCTTTTTGAAATCTAGTGATGAGGGGAATCAGATGGGGATCTTTGCTCTGATGCATGTAGAGACCCAGGAGCACAATGGACGTTAATTCTTGATGAGCATTCAGTTGACTCCTTTTCTCTTAGAGTTGAAATATCAAGAACATCCCCGTGATGTTCTTTTTTAGAAGTCAAGGATGTTTATTAATGGTGGAGATATGTCTTATGATTGGTCATTATTTCTTAAGGGAATCATTTTCTTCAAGGGACGATCAATAGTTTTTTCATCTCTATTGAAGGTGGTGATGCAATATTGTCACGAACCAACCCCAGTCAACCCTGAACTGGACACTCCATTTCACCTTGTGGGTCACTAACTCAATTTCACCTTGTGGGTCACTATCTCTCTCAATGATCAAATGTCACCCAAGGTGATCGCACCAAATCTAGAGCCTACACAAGGAATAAAAATAGAAAAGAACTATAACTGTGGTTATTAAAATTCAGTAGGCTATCCCTGTATAGTATTTCCCAATGCACTACCTTTAATATTAATGAAATTATAGTTTCATGTTTGGAATTTTTTTATAAAAATATGTTTATCTATATATTTCTCCCAAAATAAAACTACAACATGTTTCCACTTTTTATTTCTGAAACCAAGATCCTTCTATAAGTGAGATATTAGAATTTTTAAGGGGAGAGTGGTGTTTTTGTTTCAATCTACACAAAGGATAAAAAACATTGTTTCATTGAAACAATTTTAAAAAAACCTTATTAAAATCAACAAAGAAATTTCCTATAAAAACAATACATAATAAGCTACCACATTAATCATGAAATGGGGGAATGAAAATAATAATACATGTATTTTTAACATCACTTTGAGTGACTAAAGAAAACAAACATATGTGAACCCGAGAGATTGGGAATAATCTAGAAAACACTAATACTTGCAACCCCATCTACTGTATCATGCCATATAAAATCAAATCTAACACTCTAAATGCCTAGAAACCCTTTATTTGGATAGACTGTGGGAAAATCACATAGCAATGAACCCAAACATATCCTCCTACTATAGGCCACTGGTCAGTACAATAACCTACTAGTGCAGTACTCGTCGTAGAAAATTATCCCAATATAGCTTCCAATTACTTAGGAATTGACAATTGGTGAGTAAAATTATGCTAACCAATCATCAAATCACATATATATTATAATAATACATAATCCGTATCACCTCGATTCTCCCCTAGGACCATTCTCCTACATTAAAAAAACAATTATAATGTGTTCCAACTGAAGAACCCTAACAATGGATCCATGGAATCCCCTAACAAGAACCTACCACCCATTGCCTACAAATGAGGCATGGGAAACATCCAACAAGGGCTTTCATAATTTACTCATTTCACCAATTTCATGAAATGTCTAAACAGGCCCATAAATATTCATAAATAACCCTTATCTCAAAATGTAAACACTTTTCAAAAGTTGTGTCAAGCACACTATTTCCACTCAGATATTTATAAAAAGTCTTTACAAAATTTTCTTCCCACACTCAATACAATGAAAATTTATACAAAAATTCCAACTGGTCCCTAATTCAACATTTCACATCAAATTGATTTTAAAAGACAGAATTAATCTTTCTTTTAATTTAGAACCATTTGAATCTCTATTTAAAAACCCCATATTTACGAATGCACAAATGTGATTTTTAAAATGGGGAGAAATCAAAACAAAACGCTTTGAAAATTGAAACTCATTCTTTTATCAATCCCATAACATTTCAGAAACCATATGAGGAACCCAAAAACATCACATTGCATGATGTTGCCATATTTATAAATCTGAATCAAGCATTTGTTAAATCATAGTTAACACATAAAACCAACTTCAAATTTCACATATATATATATATATTTATATAAGATAGAAGGAATTAAATATTTACCATAAAAAAATTATATTTAATAAAAAACAAATTATAAACACCATATTCATTCCATAACATTATTTTTATTTCTGAACCATGTTTAAAAATTCAGGAATCCTGTGCAAATATTCATTAGACAATTTATTAGATATGCAATGTGCACACTTTTTACCAGACAATGAAATTTTACATGAAACATGGTATATACTATAATTTTACAGACCATATAATTATTCATATGCTCAAACAGTAAAATTTGATGTGTGTAAAAAAAGAAAATATCTTGAAACAATTAACCGTAAATTAAAATGGTAAGTGCAATGGGAATCCTACCTTGAAATCATTACCTGGAGACCACACATACACGAAACTGGTGAAAAAACTATCTGTACCTCAACTGCATCCCACAAAATCTAGATCAACCCCAAAACAATGATATCGAATCCAATGGGTCATTAAAGAACCCAAAAATGCAAATATCTATCACCAGAAACCACATAGTTTTGAAGGGATGCTCTCCAGAGGGGAGTCACACTGGAATCGTGGGGGTGCACTAGTCGGGATATCATATCCTTGGTGTGGGAAGGATTTAATGACACCAAAAGGGTGCATTCCAGCTAGGAATATGCCTACATGGCAGGTGCTAGATGGGGAATTTCCCTCAAGGAGGAGGGGCTTGTGGGTGGCCGTCTGGGAGGTGGAGGTGGCTTTCTAGGAAGCGCGACAGTAGGTTTCCACAATGGGAAGTGGTTGGAAGATGTAGCCTAGGTTTCTGCAATGGGAGATGACCTGGAGTCTGGTGGTGCGATGTGCAATTGGGAGGTAGCCAGGAGGCCTACGACGACAGGTCTCCCAAAACGCAGTAAGGGGAAGAGTGAGGTTGATATGGAGAAGAGGCAGAGTTAGGGGGGTCTCAATCCATAGACCCATAGTGAGGGGGTGATAATTACATAGAGGAAGGGTAGGAAAAGAACATTGAAACCCAACAAATAACTAAAATTATAATATAATAATAATAATAATAAGCATAACAATCCTAAAAATCATAATGATAAAATAAATAATAATATTATTATTATTATTAACAATAAGAAGAATAATTACAATCATAATAATAAAGTTAAAAGTTTTAGATTTCATCTAAAATAAAAATAATGACATTCTTAATAATCATTTATAGTCAACATTGTCTTAGTTATAAAATCAACTCATTTTAATCACTCAATGACAGAAGAGATGGGAAGTTACAGGGGAAGAGACATGTAATGTATCCCAAATGCACTCTAGTCATGTACCATACAATATTAACTAAAAAATCAAAAAAATTAACATAAACTCAAAAAGTTCATTTTGAACTCAACTCGGACCCCATCAAAAAAATTATTTATGGACAAATAAATAATAAAATAAAATAATCCCAAAGGTCGGGGTGTGACAATTCTCAAGACCATAAATCTTTCCACCCATAGAAAACAACAACACTACCCAACCCATCGATCAACACCTAAGGATTCAACATAAACATGATCCAACCTCTTAATCCAATTACATTCCATCAACCACCAATGAGAATCAACCTCAATGTCCGAAACCGATCACCAGTAGAGGGGAGGACTCGATAGACCCCCATCATAAGAATTAAACTCTAATATGAGAATGACTTAAGAGAAAACCCAAAGAGACTCACAATGAGTCTCACCACCATAATGAATCTACTTAAAAGAGGCCAAAAAGAAATCCCACTTGAAACCGAATCAGGCCATAACCAATCTAAAAGGATTACAACATGAAAATTTAAACCATAAACTCTTCTCCCCAAGGATGAACAAAAAATCCAAGGCCTCACCTAATTCACATGGTCAGTCCATACCAGGACACTGATAGTCAAATCCCATTCAGAAAGGAAAAATTATTGGCATTTCTTGAGGGATAAGTCAATTTCATTATTTTAGACTATATGAAATTTACAAAGATGGAGAAACCACCACAGAAATACTAAAACTGTCTCATTTCCATAATAAAGGCTCAACCTTATCCAAACTACATAAACCTCCAGGGTTCCTGACATCGCAACAGCTTTACTCTAAGGCCTTTTGGTTGGATATTTGTTGGATAAAGGATCTACTTCATCGTAGTCAGTTTTAGATAATCCTAATAAGAAACATACATCCCCTGATTTAAAAAATTTAAAGGACACAATTTTGAAATTAAATCCATGCTGGCATTGGAAACCGAAGTTCATCAAAAAAACCCTTGACATTCCCATGCATTTCAAAACCCAATGCAACATCTATACACCGAAAATGATAAGAGATACCTAAAACTAGAAGGAATCACACAAAAGAAAAATTAAACAAAAACCCAACAACATGTCACTTCTGAGAATTTCCACTGTGACACTTTCTAGAAATGCCCTGATAGTATCGCCTCAAGTGACCCAAAGATACAAAGGCCTGATAGGGCTTCAGATCATTTTTAAAAAATGAATTTTTGTGACCTGAATTAACACAATGATTACACATAATAATTTCTCACTTTGTAGAAGTTGGTGAAAAATTCAGAGGCCTTCTTCTTTCACGAAATTCTCCATCAAATTTCAATATCTTCCTCGTCTCCTTTCTAGAATCCTCATGACAAATCATAGGAATTAAAGGACGGTGGAATACATAGAGAACTCCCTCTGTCACAACATCTACCCAAAAATATTGTCTCACCACATAGAAAAATGAACTAAGGTCGGATGATGAACCCTACAACATTAAATCTGGATGAAGACTCAGCTCAAAATACAGAGCCTTCATGGAGTCATCTATGGAATACCATGAATCATAAGAGAAAAGGTCCAAAAAGAACAGGAAATACTACAACCATGATCCATCACCCTTTTACAGGAAACACAACTCCATACCATTTCTCACCCATTCGTTCTTAGGGAAATACTTAATAATGATCAAATCCTTAAAAAATCCCATGTAAGCTCTTGGCTAGGCTCGTTCCGAGACACTGACTTTATCCACATCCACATTAAAACATCAAGAATTATGGTCACAAACATGAACTTCAAAAACTTGGAAAACTCAATGAGTTTGAAGACCCTTTTGATATTTCTCATCCACTCCTCTGTGATAGAAGATTTTTCTTGACTATAAAAGAGAGGGGAACCTAACTTCTAAAAATCAAGCATAAAATCCTTAGGATGATCAATTGTACTATGATCACCCATTTATGCTTAAAGTGGATAACAACTATACAAGAAAATTGAATAACCCCATTAAGGCCATCTCAATAAATAAAAAAACTCAATTCAAATCATGACATTGGGGATAAGCTCTTAACACATGAAAGAAAGATATCATATCATCAAAACATTCCTTTTTGAAAACATCTATAATTTAAAACAAATTTTTTGGGTTAAACCCTTGCCATTGCTATTATTGGGAGTCTCACTCACATTCTTGTTTCCATGAAACCCCAAGAATCCATCCAATATACCAGAAATCCATTCATATTTGGACATACCACTATGCCTGTGAGCCCCAATATGAACACGATGGTCAAAACAAAACATCTGTATTTTACAAAAACAATTCATTCAACCCATTTCTTTTACAAAAATTTTAAAATTATAAATTTAATTTCAAACAACAATTCCTCAAAAAGTTTTTTTTCATGTTCAATCACCATCTAGAAGTTAGTGAATACCAAAAGAAACTCAAAAAGGAACTACTGTCGGTGGGTGACTTGATTATATGGTTGGCGGCTATATCCCAAACACGCCACCAAAATGGAGAGCCTTATAAGACAATTTACCTAACTCTTTGTGCCTTACCAAGACATGGAGGCCCATGGGTAATCTTATCCCTTCTCCCCTTTCCATATCCAAATCAGACAAACAGTCCCCACAAAACCTAAAAACCTAAAAAAATAGGACTTCCCCTGGAATCCAGTGGATCTAAATGAGAAAGAGTTCACGACGGTTTTCCTGCACCTACTACTAATGTCCCTAAAATCCTAATTCATCTACCTTTATATTCCAAAATAAATCAAGGGGATCTGAAAAAAACGGTTCCTTAAGAGCCTACCATCTCTGATACAATTTGTTTCATGAACAAACCTGGGTTGACCCAGAACCGGTTTCCCGTGCAGATCTATGCCAAGTGCCGATAGGCATTCCCAATCCTCCTAGGAAAGAGACAAGTACCTAGGCATCGACAGAGTGGCGATTCGAACTATTTCCCCAATATAATTAAATAAATACATTGAAAATAATAAAGTGCATATCATAACAAATAAACCACACAAAATAACTAAATATGAACTGAATAAAATAAAACTAACAGATCTTGATGACTTAACAAAATCTATGTGACCCTATAGGACACTCTCTAAAACGATGATCATACATCACCCTAGGAGAACACATCGAAGCTAGAACATTAAAAATGAATAAAAATAGAAATAACTATAGGCATGGGTATTAAATCGCAGTAGGCTAGCCAGGTATAGTGTTTCCCAATGAAAAACCATTAAAATGATTGAATCACCAGTTTTATGTTTGAACATAATTTTATAAAATAATTATTATATATATATTTTACCCAAAATAAAATTACAACAAATTTCCCCATTTTTTATTTCCAAAACGATGACCATACCATAAGTGAGATATTATCATTTAAAATGGGGGGAGTGGTTACTATGTTTCATTCTTGACAAAGGATGATTTTTTTTCTTGAGAACAATTTTCAAACAACCTTATTAAAATCAACACACCACTTTCATATAAAAACACTGCATAAGAAGGTACCATAGAAATCACACAACAAGGGAAAAAAATAATCATACAAGTATTTTTTACATCACTATGTGTGACTAAAGGATGCAGACATAGGTGAACCCTAGATATTTAAAATAGTCTAGACGACACTAATACCTGTAACCCAATCTTCAATAGCATGCCACATATGATGAAATCCAATGCCCGATATGCTCAACCACCATTTATTAGGATACGATGATGGAAATTCCCATAGAAATGATCCCAAAGACATGTCCTTACTATAGGCCAATGGTCAGTACCAAAACATAGAAGTGCATTTCTCATCTTAGACAAATCTCTCAATAGTCCAGGTTCAAATGTATATGGTATTAAAAACGGGTGTGTCAAACGACGTCAATTGAACATCAAATCATACACATATATATAATAATAATTCACAACAGGTCTCACCCCAAGTCTCCCCTAGGACCATTCTCAAGCCATAAAATAAAATAATTATAATGACTCCCAACCAATGAACCATAACAATGGATCCCGAGAATCCCATAACAAGGACCTCCAACTCATTTCCAAAAAATGAGGCATGAGAAACATTAAATGAAGGTTTTCATAATAAACACTTTAAACCAATTTCACAAAATGGATAAAAGGACCCTTACATATTCACAAACAAACCCTTATCTCAAAATGAACACACTTTTCTAAAGTGTTGTCGTGCATAGGATTTCCACTAAATCATTTGTAAACATTATTCGAAACATTTCTTTCACACACTCAAAACTAATCCAATTTATATGAAATTGACAACTAGGCCATAATTCAACATTTCACATCAAACTAGTTTAAAAATCCACAATTACAATTTCTTTTAACTTAAAACGATTTAAAACACAATTCAAAAAACTCATATTTACCCATGCGCACATGCACTTTTTACAAAGTGGTGAAAACAGGTCAAAACACATTTAAAACCGGAATTCATTCCTTTATAAATCCCAAACCATTTAAGATACCATATAAGGAATGCCAAAACATCATTTCACATAAATCGACCATATTTATAAATCCAATCAAACCATCTGTTAAATTACACTTAACCCATGAATGCAAATTGATCATTTTATAAATAAAAAAATAGATACAATGCATTAAATATTTACCAAAAAAATTATATTTAATGCAATACAATATATAAACACCAATTTCATGCCTTAAACCAAATTTTAGATGTTGAACAATGTTTAAAATATCACAAATCATGTGAGAATTTTCAATGAAAATTTTATCAGACATCTAATGTGCACACTTTTAACACAACAATTCAATTTAACACAAAACATGCTATATACTATAATTTTACACATCATATATTTATTCAATGGATGAAAAAAATAATATTCAGAGAGTATAGAAGGTTAAATATCAAGAAATAATGACTCTTAAATTAAAAATCAATGTGCTAGGGGATGTCTACCTGAAAACCATGGCTTGGTGACCAAAAATACGCGAAACTGGTGCGAAAACTATCCGCAACACAATCTAAACCCACAGATGCTAGATCAAACCCAATACTATGATATCAAATGCAATGAGTCGTTATTAGACCCAAATATCAAAATATTTATCACCGGAAACCACATAATTTTTAGGGGAAGCTCACTGGAGGAGAGTCACACTAGAAGGGTGGGTCGTGCTAATCAGTATGAAACAGTCAGGTTGGGTGTAGGTAATAATGATGACAGCAGGGAGCGTGCTAGTTGGGAATATGAAGGATTGGAGTGCACCAGTTGGGGAGGAGTCATCAAAGAGGAGGGACAAACAGGAGGCCATCCAAGATGTGGATGGGGCTCACCAGGAGGAGTGGTGGTAGGTTTCTATGACGGGAGGAGGTCAGGAGATGTGGCCTAGGTTTTTGTCAAGGGAGGCCATCAGGATGCTCATGGCATGACACACGACGTGGAGGTGACCAGTAGGACTGCAACTGCTGGCCTACTCACACGCTGCAAGGGGAAGAAGGAGGCCGAGAGAGATATGAGGCAGTGTCTGTGGGGGGGGGGGGGGGTCTCTCACAGTACACATAGGGATGAGGAATTAATTGGAGAGATGAAGGGAATGAAAATAACGGCGAGACCTAAAAAATAATATTATAGTATTATAATAATAATTTCATAATAATAATAATAATCATAATCATAAGATTCAAAATAATCACAATGATAAAAAAATAAAAAAAAATAATCATTATAATAAAATCAATAATTTTATTTTCCATCTGAACTGAAAATAATAAAAATCATATTAATCAAATAAAATCAAAATTGGTTTACTTTTAAAAACTAATATTTTTTTTCAATGATAGATGGGATGCACAGTTACCCAGGCGGAGCTGCACGGGTTTTTTAAAGCCCGCTCAACTCGTGCGCCCAATGACTTCACATTAATAAGTCCAATTTTTAATATAAAATCAAAAATATAGTCTGGGACTCAACCCAAACCCCGATAAATAAAATATTTAGGTCCAAATAAATAATAAAATAATAACACAGGCCAAGGTGTGACAAGGATTGCTTCCTATCTCATTGGGCTGACCATCCTGGTGCCACCAAGAAGTATTATGATGTGTTTCTGCAATTTTGGTGTCCAGGTATGAGACAAGACATAACTAACTTCATGTCGAGATGCTAAATATGTCATCAGGTGAAACCGAAGCACCATGGGCCCTCTATTTTGATCCATCCGTTACCCATTTGTACTTGGATGCACGAAGAGGTTTCTATGGACTTCATTATTGGCTTTCCATGTACACTTGAGGGTAAGAATTCTATATGGGAAGTTATTGATCATATGGCCAAATCATCCCACTTCATTCTTATCAATGATATAACTAATGTAAATGAGTTATACCATTTTCATATTCAAGAGGTGGTAAGGAATAATGGTGTTCCATCAGTAGTTGTCTTAGATAGAGCAACCCATTTCACTTATTGGATTTGGGAAGGCCTTCAAAATGCATTGGGGTTGAAAATGAAGATGAGCACGAAATACCATCCACAAAATAATGGTCAGACAGAGATAGATAATTAGATACTTTTTGACATTCTCTATGAATGTGTTTTTGGCTTTTGCGGTTCATGGGATATCCATTTCAGATTGGTTGAATTTTCCTATAATTTTAGTTACCAATCATTGATTCAAATTGATCCTTTTAAAGAACATTATGCTCAGCCTTATTTGTCCTCCCCTATGTAGAGTATAGATAGGTGAGACATCACTATTAGAGATGATCCTTGTTTAAGATATGTCTAAAAATGTAATGATGATCTGGAAATGATTATTGATAGCTCAGAGTCTCTATTTTTCTTATGCAGACTAGGGACATAAATACCTAGAGTTTTATGTGGGCGACTATGTATTTTTAAAAGTGGCCCCTCTTCTTGGCCAATATCATTTGGGAAAGAAAGGGATGATGACGGTGCAATATGTCATTCCCTTTGAAGTCACCGAGCATATTGGAAATGTGGAATATAGGAAAAAATTTCATTCTTAGTTTTCATCCTATCTTGATGTCTTACATGTCTCCTAGTTGAAAAAGTAAAACTCGGATCCATCCAATGTGCTGAATTGAGAGGAGTTGGATATAGATACTGATTTGTCATCTTTTGAGTGGCCAGTGTGAATAGTTTATTCCCAAGAAAAGTTGCTTTGTGAAAACTCTACTCCAATGGTTATGGTCCTTTGGTAGCATGGGAATAATGCCCATGAAACATGGGAGTCCAAGTTGTTGGTTGAGAAAGAGTACCCATTCATAATTTCTGATCAAGTTTCGATTTGAATTTCTAGGGTTGAAAGTCTTTCATGGTGGGGAGAATTTTCACATACATGAATTATTTTATAATTAATTTTCATGAAATTTCCATTCATTTATTTTTGTGGGGGATTCCCTTGAATTTTTGGATGAAAGGGTGGGTGTTCAATATTTGGGACAAATGATGAGCCTATTTCTATATTTAAAAATAAAATTTGATTCTTTTACCACTCCTCTATTTTGAAACATTTTGGACCCATTAAACTTCCCACATGGCCTCCCATGGCCTCTTAAAGAAACCCTATCCATTTGGACCCATTAAAAAACCATAATCATGGTGGATTTGTTTTTTATTAAGGTATTGGACAATCCCGTGAGCCCATTTCCTGTTTTTCAAATATAATTTGTTTCTTTTATATCTTAATAAATATTTATTAGTAATTTTATGCTTCCATAATATGGATTCATTAAAGATGAATTTTATTTTATTTTATGAATAAAAATTATTATAAATTTATAATATTTTTTAAAAAATTATTTAATGAAATTAATATAATTTTATAAATCATCATGTCAATACACTTTATGGGTAATTTTCTAGGTTTTTTATTAAAATGATGAGGATATTAGAATGGAAGGATATTGTCATGGAGACTTGGGGTTGGTGGAAGATACTATTGAATGAAAATCGTTACTTGAGAGGTTAGGGTTGAAGGTAATTGATGATTATAAACCATATTATGGTATGACAATAGCGGTTGGGGAGGATTATATTAATTTGTGTCATGATGAGAACAAATCAGGTGTGGAATAAGCTGAAAGGGAACCCAGAATAGATAATTTTACATGTATAAAGTATGGTAATATAAATTATATTATGAAGAGATGTGATACGGATCTTGTCATTTCTAACATGGATGAAATACTTGATAGATTTAAGTTATGAAAATTCACTATTATTGTCATGATTGTCCTTCCTACTAGTGGAATCCCTTGTAAGGTTGATGTCCTCATTCATAATTTAGTATATGTATTGAATTATTCAGAATGGATATGTATAAAAATTATTAAATAATTTTTCTACATCATTTTTTCATCAGAGGAACAGAAGCGCAGGGCGTGGGGGATCATATTAATTTCATAAAGCTAGGTATGATCTGATTTCAAGAATGGTAGTTTTGTGTTAACCCAATTGGTTTAATAAATAAAAAGGTCAATGTTTGGATTAAAATTATGGGACTCAATTCGATTCTATGGAATCAAAATATTCTTTCTGGTATTGCCTGTGTTATTTCGATCCTAATCAAAATTGATAGATCTACTGAGGTTGCTAGGTCTGATATCTCTGTTAGGATCCTAGTAGAGTTTGACCTGGGAATGTGATTAATTCAAAATATAATACTATTATATATTGATGATGAAATTACCCTTATGGTTGAATACGAATTACTTACTCATTTGTTTCAGACTATCCAATAAAATTTCTTGTCAAAGACACATGCCATAAAAATATGGTTTACACCTATTGTAATGTAAAAGGAAATCAGGAGACATTTTGTTGAAAAAACTGAAGGTGCAGAATAATTGGGATCATGTTGATGGACGATATGAATATGAGAAGGAACATATTTTGGATGTTATGTATAATTCATTGATGGGATATACCTCCCACACAGTAGTATGCCCTGGTCCTAAATTTTTTGTTGGCACAACCACTTGAAAAAAAATATCATGAATGCTTTCCCTGGTGGAAATTCACATTAGTGTAAGAAGGTATAGTAGACATAAACTAGTCCTGTCTTGGTTGAGAATATTCAATTGGATACCCCTACTCCTAAATTGGATTATGATGGTCTGAAACATGAGTTGGTAGTTGTTCATAATGTTCAAATTCAACTGGATGTTATAGAGAACACCTTTTCACAATATCCATTTGGGAAACGATGCATGTAATGGGTGAATTTTAATCCCTCATCCCTATAAGATGATGAATTAAATATAATTGATATGACAAATTTGGTTTATTCTAAACAAAAAACTCACATCACTTTTGATTATGAAGATAATTCCAGTACCCCATTGTATGAATCAGGTGGCTGGGGTCATGCCTATTTAAAGGATGTAGTTTTATATGGAAGAGAAAATGTAATTAACAATAATGGATTCAATCACATTACTTAAAAAAGTAGAAAATAGAGAGACTATTCTAGTCTTCCACATGCTTATTACACCAGATCCACCTCAAAGATGATCAATACAAATATCATAATGTTCTTTAATCATGGTAAATAAAAATCATAGTGGGAAAGTATTGATGACCCTGAATATGTGAATTAAACATATTATTATGATCATTACATTTATTTCTCAATGGATGAGGTAAGTTTATTATTTTTTACATCTCTCTTCTCTTTTACGTACTATCTCTATTAGATTAATAAATGGTTAGAAGGATTGCTTCTGACTGGACATGTCGGGTATGAAATAAGGATTCAAAATCATCTATACACTTCTGTATATTTTAAAATAATGAGTGAAACTTTTACAAAATCTATATATATTCTAAAATAGGGAATTTTGGTTCCATTTTTATTTTATAAATACATTTATAATATTTTATTTAATGAATAATTAGAAAATTTCCCTTTCATTATTTTAATATCTATAATATTTTGTGACTGGAAAAAAACAAGTTCTTATTGGTTATAAAAATAAATGTCAAATATTAATAGTTTTTATGATTATTATTTTTTTAGTTTTTAATGATGAATTAATTACATTAAATTAATAGGCAACACTTTCCCTAAGCTAGTTAATGAAATAAGATAATCATGTAAAAGATTTTTTTTAAAAAAATAAATATTTTTTAAGTGTTTTATGGTGTTAGAAGAATTTTTTAGATACATATAACATAGTAGTGATGTTTTTAATGATTATATTCTAAATAAAATACATTCTTGTTATTATTAATGCCAAATTATGTGAATTTTCATGAAAATGAAAATAATAGATTTTTATGTTAAATATTATTTTATTAAAAGTTTTAAAATTCATAAAAATATTATCTTTATTCATATTAATGGGATATGGTCTATAATATGAACCATTTGACATTTTTCATGCAATTTTATATTTATAGTATCTTTCAAGATCCTAAAAGAGTAAACACATTTCATGTCACATCAATATCAAAAATACTTAATGACGGGCTAAAACTAAGATACATGGGTGAAGAAAACAACTGAACATGAATAAATTATATTTTATTTGAGGATTTGGAATTACAATCAAACAATATTTGAAAAGCTTCAATTTTTGACTGCTTGAATGTGGTAATTAGTTAACATTAATTTAATATTTTAGGTAATTCCAAGGGTTTCCCTCTCCCCTTTTATATACAAACACCACCCCTCCTATCCTCCTCAAAATTACTGAGTCATATATCTCATCCAAAAAACTACCCATATCCCTTAGAAATGTTTTACCACATTATATAGAAGCTTTGGTCTAAAAAATGGACCATCATATGAAGATTATTATGTAATCCAAATGTGGTTTTTAGAAGAATATGTGTAACTCTTAACTAAGTTTTTTCATTTTTTTTATTTTATATCTCCTTTAAATACTATATAAACATGCACATGTAACAAATTAAATATATTAAATTTTATGAAATTTTATTGTTATATAGGTAAAAATATTATTCACTATGTTTCCATCGTATAGAAAATTAAAATATTTCTTGTGTGTACATACAACATACAGTCTCCATATAACTGTGTAATTGGTATTTTATCACCACATTAAATAGATTATAATAAAGGAGGTAATAATTAATATATATTATATTTATAACATAATTTTGAATCAATGAAGTTATGATATCACCTTCCTTCTACCCTTCCATTATTTAGAAAATGATAACTTCATTTGTGCATATGTATGGACTATTACCTCCATAAGGTGATGCGTTTACTTCCTCATATATGAATTTTGTGAATGATTATAAATTTTAATTTAATATATAAAAATTAAAATTATTAAATAATTAATATTTGGTAGAATATTTGATCTTGACCAATATTGGTGGACTATAACTACTGAAAAAATATATATATACAAAATCAAAAATTTAAAACCCCTAATGATGTTGTTAATAGTGAATTGTTAATAAACATGTAATAGATAATTTTAATAGAATAATATTTGTAATGATAAATATAAATATAATTATATATATATTTATAATAAATTTAAATTTTTATATACGAGTTTAAGAATTTATACAAAGAAAATATGACTTATTGCGGGGGTAATTTCATCTTATAACCACTTCAATGAGACATGTTTTATATTATGCACCTAATTTATTTTATATGGTCTATATAATACCAATTTTATATGTTATATCACGAATTAATATTTATTTATGTAATTGATTTTTTTTTATTCATGTTTTGTCTTATAATTGTTTTTTATTAAAATGTTTCCAAAGCAATAAGGATTCATTTCACAATATCATTTTCAATCAAGATTGTTAATGTCTTTGTATTTTTAAAAATATTGTGTTATTATCCTTAAAATCTTGTTTATTTTATTTTACTCTAATTATTTCCATAATTTTAAATTCATATCTCTATATTCCTTAATCGATAATTTTAAACAATTAAACTATTTTAATTAAAAACGAACTTATTTACTATTTTTCCGATGAAATTTTTCTTCCATTTGAATTTATGTTAAAATGTATTTAAAAAGGTTCTTTATATGATCCAAATAATATTTAAATTCATTTTTAACCATATTTTTATTTATTTTCCATGATTTTAAAATTCATATTTTAAAATTATTTTGAACAACTTTTTTTCATGTATTTTTCCCAAGGTACTAAAAGAATTTTTTATTTTAAAATATACGACATGAAGTAATTTTACAAATAAAATGAATGCAATTTTCTTTTAATAGTCAATTTTAATTTTCATTGGTAATTTCTAGTGAAATATAATTCTAAATATTTTTCTATTTTTCAAAAATGTTATCAAAATAAAATGATATTTTTCTCATGTTTTCACGGAAATACTCTAATACTACATTAAAGAAATTTTCAACAATTTATTCAAACTTTTATAATTATTATGATTTATTAGGGATATGTCATAAAAATAAAATCTATTTAATTTCAATATATGGTTTATTATCATGTTTTTTTATTTGATTGATTGGGGAAATATTATGCATTTTATATTTAATACAGATGAATGTTTATTTTTAAGTTATTTGGTGAATGAATTTTTTTGATCATTCAACATGTGGGGAATTTATGGGATATGAAAGTGAAGGGTGGGTCCCAGTTATAGATATCCTATTGTTGGATCGATAAATGCCATGAGATAAAAATGGTGGCCACATTTTGTGGGTATTTGGTTTACAACTACCTATTCATTAATAATGACACTTTTGATGAGAGGCCTTGATAGAAAGAATCGTGATGAATTTTTTAGGAGGACATAATGGTAATATTAATTATGTCATGGTTGGGATAACTTGTTGGTAAGATTAATTATACCTTTGTTGAGAGGCCTTGATCATGAATGTCTATATCTATGAATTTCCTTTATTTAGATTTTGGTTTCAATTATCCGTTTGATTTCTTTGATGATATTTACCATGGATGTTCATTGGAGAATTTTTTTTTATTGGATGACATTTGATTTGATTATAAACTCTTCCTTATTTATTATTCCTTATATTCTATTTATAGATCTAATTTTATATATCAGTTATTGATTATATGAGATGATCGTTTATTTATTTCTCTTTCCCAAGGATATGAAAAAAGTATATTATGAATGATTTCAGGGATGTAAGAATGTTTATTTGCCTACATATTTTTATATATTGAATGTAATATATGAATCTAGTATGTGTATAGTTTTGAAATACATCTAATCTAATCGATCTCGGATGGTACGATCCATTATATCTTGTAAAACTGAAATAATTAAGCACCATATCTTGGATAAAGGGATTGAGGTGTTATTGACAGTATCAGAGAATGTTTATTAGGACCCTAGGGAACTAGGTTTTATAAAACATTGATTAGTTAATACAATGAAATGATTCATGTTATGTAGGCATCTTATTATATATATCATGAAACTTTGGTAATATAGATCATATTTTTATTTCCTAGAAAATAAATCCCCATATGGTTATTGGAAAGTGGATGAAACTTTGTCACATTTGTACCAAGTGTAACAAAATTGATTGGTGTGGATTGGGGGTTTACTTAATCATCACAGATACAAGATGATTGGGCCAATGACTACACACCCGGATAGAAACTTGAATAGGATATGCTTGGGTTAATTCACATTTTCATTATAATTTATTATGGAGAAAGATATTGTATAACCTATTGAAATATATGATATTACGTAGTGAAATTGGATACACCATAAGATACAGGGATTGAAAATTATAGGGTTTATCATTTTTATGGAATAGATACCACTTTTCTAGTCTTATGTGATGAGATTTTAAGTTTATTAACGATATTTTCACACACAATTATGGGAATAAAACCCTTTGGTTTACTATGAGTTATAGTGAAAATGATATTTTAGGAAGATTAAATAAATATTTAGCAGATATAAGTTGAATAGTTTCAATAATAATTAGTTTTAATGTGATTATTAATTTTAATTTTCTTAGTTGGGATAGATGGTTTATAACATTTTTTACTATATGTTTTTATCATATTTATAACCTTGGTATTAAAAAGTGATTTGGTAACTAATTGTTTACAATTAGTTTTGAATAAGTTCACCATATTAATAACATTATAAGATTAATTTAAATGGTAATATTTTTGGATAAGATGGTATTTTATTTTAAAAATAAAGGTTGAGTTATATTTTGGGAGAATATATGACTTTATGGTGGAATTGTGGTGATTCATGTTATTTATGGGAAATATTAGCATATTTTTTAGATTATATGAAAATGAATTTAAATTATAGTAATATAAATTTATGGGTGATTATTGTTCTTTGGAGATAAATGTGATTTTTTTTGAAATAATATGGGATCAAATGTTTTTTATTTTCGGTTTTCAAATTGGTATAGAATATTAATGATGATTTTTTAGGTTATTTACTCATGTAATGATTCAATATGAACTTATTTTGTTGTTTAGGATTTATAGATTAATGTAGTATTTCTCCATATAATGGTTTATTCATATAGGTTATTGCATTATCATGTTCTAGCCATTTTTGTTTTCCATAAAAGGAATAACTTTTCATGAATTTATGAATATTTTAATCAATTAAAAGGTTATTTTTGTTCATAATAAATAAAAAACTATGATAATAATGATGTATATCAAATGATGAAACTATGTTTAGTTAATGAGAATAAATCATGTAAATAGATTTTATCTTATTTTTTATCCCAATTTTAATTGAATTTATAATCTTCAAGAAAACCAAAGATAATGTTATTGAGTATTATGTGGAATGTATCACTCAACTACCAAGGAAAATTTTCATAATTTAATTTCATGTACGATTCTTATAGAGATCTATTCATTATGGGTTTCTTGGTCATAACCTAGAAAATAAAATTTCATGATAAAATCAATATATGATATTATTACTATGATATATTCCATTTATAAAATCAAAATTGAAAGAATGATATTATTTAACGATGATAAAAGTAAACATGCAAACAATTTAGTTTAAAAGAATTCAATTTTAGATAGCATTCCAAACACACAACAATAATTATTAAGTGAACTATGATATACTATGGAAATATTATTCTTTAAATGCGACCATTATAACCTACCCATAAATTAGCACTATGAATAGAAATAATTTTTTTGATAAATAAGTATATAGTTATTTCATAATTATAATTTATTGAATAATTCATATAATATAAGAACACAATTTTCAAAAAAATCATTTTATACCTCTAAATATTTATTGATTCAAAAATAGATTTTATTGATTTTTTATGTATATGGTAATTATTTCTAAAATATTTAGAAATTTTATTTTAGAAAATTAATATCATTTTTAAAATCATAATTTTAATATTATATTATTGATTTTTTGTGATTTTTTTTAGAAGGATGATGTTTTAGTGAATATTAAAAATGTTGATTTTTTCAAAACATCTATTTTTAAAATTTTATTAATTTAAAGTAATATTATTTTTTAAAAATATTTTAATGTAATATATTCATACATATATTTAAAATAATCTAATTACTTGTATAATAATCATTATATTTAATGTTGGTGAAAAATATTTTTAGTCATACAAATAAATTTTTCTAAAAAATGAATTTCATTGTGTTTTATGCATGTATATTAAAATTTAATTAAAAACCCATTATAAATTTAATCTTTAAAATTGGATTCCATATTTTTTATTATTATTTTTAATTTTAGAAAATATTTTTTTGGCCATTATAAATAGTATCCATGGTAAGTATTTTCACCATTGAAAGGGTAAAACAAGTAAAACATGATTAAAAAAATTAAATAAGGCTTAAAAATCTTTTGTGAAATTTTTTATATTTAATTTTATAATTTTATCCCTATGTTTCACTTTATATATTCCAAAATATGGATTTTTTATCATTTTTCATTGATAAAGACCTTATATTATTTGAGTAAATAAAAATTCCAAAATGCGTATTTCTTACTTTTAATGTCCACAATATTTTATGAGAGGAAAACAACAAGTTATAAATTTTTTTAAAAGTTTATTTTAAATTTTAATTATTTTTTATAATTGTAATTTAATTTTTAATTTTAATGATGAAATAATTATATTAAATCCATACACAACACAGACACAGTTCTTGTTCTAGAATTATAAAAATTAAGCGAATGATTTTTTAAACATGAAATGTAATATTATTTAGGAGATTTTCTGATTCAAAAGTATTTTTTAGAGAAATATAATTTATTAGTGACTATTCATAAGTTTATATTTAAAATAAATTACATCCTTGATACTCTATAGAGTAAAATAATGTAATTAGTCCAAATAATTACATTAATGGAGATTTATGTTAAACAAAAGTTTATTAAATGATTTAAATTTCATAAAAATATTATATTTTTAGAGTTTATTATTATATAGTTTAAATTATCAATAATTGGTAACTCATGGGTCAATTTTGGTTTTACAGTTACATTCATGAATGCTAAAGAGTAAACATCGATGACATCACGGTGATCATCAAAATGGTTAGGGGGTTAAAACATAACCAAAACATGACTAAATATTATTTAATTAATTGAAATAGACATATATTCACCATATTTAAATAAAAATTGGTACCAATTTAGGATGTAAATTAAACAATAATAATTTAATAATTTATGTAATTCCAAGGATTTCTCTCTCCACTATTATTTAATGACAGAACCCCTCTTCGATTACTAATAGTTTTTGAGATGTTTATCTTTAATAATACCAAACCAAATAAAATCTCAAGATTCCTCCCCTTGACCAAGAGGATTCTGTGTCAAATAATTACTTACATATAAGGCTTATGTTCTAATCTAAAGGTGGGTTTTTTTCAAAAAGAGGTATAACTCTTAACTGAGTGTTTTCAATTTATTTACTTTTCTATATCCATCTAATAATTTATAAAAATTATCTTATAATAAAATGATAATATTATAGAAAAAGAAATTTTATTATGCTGGAGGAACAACCATTACTCACTTCCTTTCTATCATATTGAAAAAAAGCACTTCTGTGTTCATAAAATCAGTCATCTCTATATAATGATGAAATTCATTTTTATCACCACATTACATGGATGATTATATATGTAAAATAAATTAATATATATTATATATATTATATAATTATAAATAGATTAATATATGATATCATATACCTTCTAAACGTACCATCCGTTGGGAAATGATAACATCGTTCATGTGTACATGTGGACAACAACCTTCACAAAGCAACGTCATTCATTTTTTCATGCCCACATTTCAAGAATGATTATAAATAATTATTTAATGTATACAAATAATAATTATTTCAGGATTAATGTTATGTATATAAAAGAATCATGAACATGATTTCAGGTCCATAACCATCGAACTAAAACATGTATGAAAAAGGCATAATTAACACCCATGATAATGATGTTAAAAAATAATTTTCAACAAACGAGTGATAGAATGTAATAATAGTAAAATATATAGAACGATATATATATTTATGGGTTTCTAATATATTTATAATAAATATAGATTTATGATTAATTACATTAAGAGTGTTATAAAGGATGTTGGACTTCAGATTAGGGTAATTTCATATCATTTCAACTTCAATGAGACATGTTTTACATTATTTTCCTAACTTCGTTTTTGTATATAAAGAAAATTTGAATGTTTATACCATAAAACCAAATTTATTCATGGTATTGAAATTTATTAATTCAAATTTTATCTTTTTTGGTGTTTTATTTGAAAATTTCCCATGAAACAAAGATTTATTTGACAATCTCATTTTCAATCGAGATTGTTTATGTTTAAATTTTAATTGAAGTAATTTTTTATCTAATACTTTAAAACCCCTATATTTTATTTTCCTATGGTAATTGCTGTAATTTTTAGGTAATATTTCCATTTTACTCTCCATGGTTCATAAAATGGTTATGATTATGTTTTAAAAAAACTCATGTTATTTCATATCTAGTCAATATAATTTTTTTTCATGTTCATGTTCATTAAAATGTTTCAATAATTTTATTTAACAAATAATAAAAAAAATTCATTTAATTTTCAACCATATTTTAATTGTTCCTCAATGGTTTTTAAGGAATGTTTTTTTATTTTTTCTAAATAATTTTTTTCTAGACCTTTTAAAAAATTAAAAAAGAATTCTATCTTTTAAAATATACCATATGAATGAATTTTCGAACCACCATGACCATAGATTTCATTAAATATTAAATTATAATTTTCATTATTATTTTCAATGAAATTAATTTTCTAAATAATTTGGATTTTTTTATTTATAGTACTCTCAAAATTAAATGACACATTATACATGTTTTCATAGAAAACCTCAAATATTATTTTAGAAATATTATCATTTATTTAAATATACATTGATGTTCCATGTTATTTATTAGACATATGAAATAAAAATACCATCTATGTTATTTCTACGGATGTCTTATTATCATGTGGTCTTATTTCATTAACTGGGAGAATATTCTAAATTCTTGGTTTAATATGGATAAATTTTTATTTTTAAAAATTTTTGAGAATGAATTTTTTTCAATCATTAAACATTTGGTGATTGTGAAAGGAAAGAATGTGATGTGTGGGGCCTATTATTATATATATTATCGATGCATCGATAGGTCTTACAATAAAAATGGAGGAAAGATTATATGAGTATTTTACTTGAACCTACCTATTTATTATGAATGATGTCTTCGTTGATAGGTCTTGACAAAATTATTCATGATGTCATTATTGAGATTCATTGATGGTAATATTCCTGATGACATTATTTAGAATACTTTATAGTTATATTTACGTTATATTGGCTGAATACACATGATCATGAATGTTCTTATTTATGAATCTTCGTAATTTATAATTTTGTTTCAGTTATCCATGTTATTTATATATTTAATTTTTTTATAAATATTAACTAAAGTAATGTTTTTATCAAATTAAATGTGTTTTTAATCTCTTATATTCCTTATTTAATCATGATATATTCTATTATACCAAACCCTTATTATGTATTTGAGATCACCCTTTATTCTCCAACTTTTTTCTAGGATGTGGTGATGGATACTATGAATGATTTTAAGTATTCAGAAAATACTTATCATGATGTTTTCCATATATTTCTATTGTAATATTGGAATCATGTATGTATCTAGTTTTTGATGGCATCTGAACCGTACAATATAAAGTGGTGTGATCTATTAAATAATGTACAAATTGTATTAGTATGAACTAATACTGGGTAACTATAGTCAGGTTGTTATAGCTCCCCGTTGATATTCATTAATTAATTGAGAGTTTATGAAATTATTAATCAAGATAAGAAGACCATTTGTATTTTATTGTTTTAGGGGGAGTAAATTTTGAGATGCATACAAAATACACATGGCTAGAGGAGTATGTGATTAGAGTATTATAAGGAGAGATTGTTTCCATCTCCAAACAGGTATTATATTTTATAGAAATAATTTTAAAAAATACTATGTGGGAGGATATTAAAACCAATATATTTATTTTATATTTATTGATAATAATTTATGGATGTATTTAAGAATTACTGACAAGAAACTATTGGATTTTTTTAAGTACATGACGATTAGAATGAGGTGAATGGGGACTTGGAATAAAGAAAAAATGATAATATGGTTACCAGGTAGATGGAAACCATACCAAGACGTTTTATAGGATGAATGACATTGGGATACATTTTTTGAGTGGGTTTATGATATTTTAGAAGTTAAGTAAAATTTTCAAGTTATTAATGTTTAATTATTAAAAAGTTAATGTTCTGGAAGCTGTCTAATAGAAACTAGGATATCAGAGGTTCGATAGGTGAGAAGAGTTTTTTAGATATTGTAATGTTGTGTGATGGGTGTTCAAAAGTTTTTTTAAATGATGTAATTGTTTTTTTGTAATAATTCATATTTATTCTGAAAGATGAGAAATTGGGTGGAAAAATATTATTGAAAATTGTGGATAAAATCTAATGTATGATGCCTCTATGATTTTGGTAACATACCATGGCTTTTTAAGATTTATATTTTTATTTATGTTTTTTAGTTCATGGAAGATCGTGTGAGGATTGATAATTTCTCAATGAATATAAGGATTACTCTATATAGTATTCTTCTTAATTTTTATCAATGTACTTTGTTTTCTTAAATACATAATATATACTAAAAATGGTGGAAAAAAAATTATTGTGGTTTAATATATTGTGTAACATATTACTAATGGTGAATAATAAATATTTCTAGTATTTAAAATAAATTAATAAATTAAAGGTGATATGTAATGTGTTTCTATTGGATATATAATATATTCAAAGAATTGAATGAATTAGGAAAATACTGATCTTCATAGTGATATGTAACACATTCAAATTGATGCATATAATATTTAATATTATATAAATGGAATGTCGTAAATACATGGTGCTCACATGATGGGTAATATATTGATTTTATTGGTTATATTATACATAGTAATTAAATTAAATAAAGACTATATATTATATATAAATATAGTATTTCAAGAAGATTCCAAATAGTTTTGGTCTGGCATGAAATATGAATAAAGGAATAAATCAACTTGAATATGTTTTATATTGACTTTATAGTAAAATAAATTAGAAAGGGAACAAATTAAATCATCATGCATAATGTTTTTTAGAAAACCTTCCTAATTTGTTTATGGTTTTACATATGGAATAAAAACGGAAAATTTTCAAAATTATATGGAATTTGTATAGTTTTTTCCCATAAAAATGTTTTTTAGTGAAGTGTAAGTTTTTACACTTCAATTCTGGAAGAATAATATGATATGTATTAATATGAATCACGTTTTCTAGCCATGTTTATATAATACATGAAGAGGAGTATAATGAGAAACATGGATTGAAATGTTTTCTATTATTCATAACCTATTATTATTAATTTAGTTAGAGGATAAAACGAATTTTTTTGGTTTAATGAGAGATCATAGACTATGATATTTATTAGAAATCACATGAAAAATAGTAATGATATTTATAGATTGTTTTTTTCGAAAATATTAATGAATATTGTGTTATTAATTCCTATGATATTATTTTCAAGTAAATGATAGTGAAGGTCACAATGTTAAAAATTATGGGAATGTTACACATAAGTATGGTAAATAATAATCAAGATTTTAAACAGAAAAAATTATTCTACATATTTTATTGAGTTTCTATAATTAAAATATGGGAAAATAACACATGTTGTTATTATATTAAATTATAATAAGATAAGAAGAAGAAAAAATTAGATGAAACTAATGCAATAAGTAAAATATACGTGTCAAAGAAATTGAGTTTTATTAACAATATTTTTATTTTTTTATTGTAAGAAAACAATGAGGTGTGGAACACATTATAATATTTATTTTAAATTTATCAGAATAAAAATATGTAGAGAGAGGATCCACTAAAAATTTCAACTACCAGATTTGATTCTTAATGGAGAGAATGCTCGAGGAGTACAAGTATTATCCTTCTATATAGAAAAATACATGGAGTGAAATAAGAGTATTATGGTGATAAATTCTATTCACCAAAGAAGGAAATTTTAATTATGTGGCTAGTATTTGAAAAAGATTTATCCCTTACACTAAGGCATTGTTCATATCATTCCACATTAGATATAAAGAACAATAGATTGGATATCATCAATGTAACTACCTAGATTTATTTATGCACATCATTTAGTATTACTATTCTTATAATGGAGAGACCTACATTTCAATAAACTATTGGATTCCTTCCCTAAAAGAAGTTCATATAGGAGGAGATGGCTATGTGTTCATTGGGTGAGGAATGAATTAACAAAATATATTGTAAATAATGTTATGATTGGTTTGGAGTGACCATTATATAACTTTTATTCATTAAACTAGTGTAGTAATAAATATTGTCATAGTGATAAATGGATAATATGTGATCAATAGATGCATCCTTTTTTGGTAAACTAATTAATATCATATATTTCTATTAAATGTTATACTTTTCAACTAATTGTTTAATGTTTGAGTGAGATTTAATTCAGTACCAAAAATATTATTTAAATTTCTACTAAGATGTGAATAATATTCTAGAGGTTAACTTATAATGAAAATAATTAGCTAAATTTGGAAAAACCATGATTCACATCCTCTAAAACACATATCAAATTTCAAAAAAAATATACTGGGTGATGTTTTGACATAAAATTTTTCCTTTTTTACGTTGGTTATGTGATGGGGCCATAAACAATGTGGTTTACACGGATACAATTAATCTTAGTGATATATTGAATTAAACTATAGGTTTTTGGTGTGGTGGACCATGGAGGGAGTGTTATCTATATATGTGGTGTGATTATATTCCCCAAGACATTTGTTTGTGTGGTAGATTATGTATAAAAATAAATACATGGTGGGAGCTTGAAAATTTTCAATATGTGTTAATGTAATATGTAAATTTTGACAAATTATGTGGAATTTTTTTGTAATTCATGGTCATGAAGAAGATTAAGAGGGTAAAGATGAGATTAATGATGATATGGTTTGTAACACAAGCCATAGTGAATATGAGATGTGTAGAGGTGATGTTTGTTGTTTAGTATGGAAGATCCCCTTAGGGTGGATGTCTTGAAATATAGTTAGAGTCACAAAGGGTGGAAAACTAGCAAACCATTGTGGATTGTGTTCGGGATAGTCCTAATGGATGGGTATCCAGCAAACAAGTGAGAGTCACTAGGGGTGAACAATATTTCAACAAAAATATGAATATGTGATAGATTGTTCCATATGATTGGATAACTACATGATGATAATGTTGTGATATAGAGTTCTATACATGTGGAAAGGTACATAGAAATAAAGATATACCAAAAATTTTGTTATACGAGGATATCTACAAAAAATAGAGATATTAGAGTGAGTTCCCAACTGGATAATGTCTAGAAGAATACAATAAAGTGACATCACTATGGGTGGAATGCTATTGGGTACTTTAATTTTATTTAGTGGGGGTTATTATATTATTTTTCTTAAACCAAATCGATCTATCAGTTTTTTAGACCCCTGGTCCCACCAATGATAAGTCCTGAAGTGTATTCTCAATCATTTTGGCTGGTGAAAATTTATAAAAAATCATAAGAAACTCAAAAGAAACAAATATTCCTATAAAATAAATTAAAATAATAGGGTACATTTATAATAAAATGAAATTGAATTTCATATATTGGATACCAATTTAGAAACAAACAATTATATATATATAGAAAGATAAAGCACAACTAAATACGCACCCACACCTCTAACTCAGCTAAAAAAATAAAATCTATTATTCGACATCCAAAACTCTACATGTATAAAAAACCCATAAAAGAAAGAAATGAAAACACACATATATGATTGGGTTGAGATTCTTAAGATTTGAATATAAATAGACATACCATAAAAATGATCCCCATGTGATTGATGATCATTCTCTATCCAATGTCTTAGTAAGACATTGATGACCTGAAATAATATTTTAGTAAAAGGAACTCTTTATAATTATAACATGAACCTACATGATCCAATAGGTCTATAAAAACATTGTAGTTTGGGTTGGATATGAAAAAAAATCCCAATATGAATTTTCCAATTGGTTTATTAATCCTCTTTTATAAAATAGTAATGAAATTATAGTTTGAGAATAAATTAATTTAAAATAGGATTTTATATATTTTTAAAATAGAATTAATAATCAGTTTTTAAAAGATCTATTAAAATTTAAAAAACATAAATATTATTAGAAGAATCCTTTAAATATTCCATTGAAAATATGCTTCTTAAATATTAATTGTATATCCAATTCATTAAAAATACTCACAAAAGGGACTCATATAATACAAAATGGATCACAAACTAGAAAACTAATCCAAAATCTAAAATATAGAACAATATGTTAGTAATGAAAAATAGAAAAAAATCGGGTATGAGAATTTCTATTAAAATAAATGGATAAACTTGTCTAATGAATATGGAGGCAAAGTAATATATAAACATAAATACATAATAATGATAGTATAATGTAATGAAATGGTGAAACCATACTACCAATAATGTAAAATAGAGATGAAGGGAAAAACATAATTTTTATCTTGTCTAGATGAATATAAATATTATACATAATCCTAGAGGTAGATATTGGCTTTTTATGACATCTCCTTCCATATGGGGCACAACAGAACTATGTTAGTAGCATCTATAGTGGTAGAGGACCTCATTATCTCAGGCTTTACCTACCCATGAACCTGAGGTTTTTTATGATGTTTAACAACAATAATAACCAATAACATTAGATATTTCACTGTGTAATAGATGAAAAAGTCACTTTATAAATACATTTTAATTTATTTCAACTTTCAATATCAAAGAATTTGAAGAGGAATAATATACTTTTTAAAACAAGCCATTACTAGAATAATTTTTTTATAAATATCCATTAGAAAATTTTAATAATAATAATAATAATAATAAAAAAAACTATAATAATATTTCTAATAATATGAATAGATGATAATTTCATTAAATTTTTTTAGAAAACATCATAGATGTCAATAAATTAATCATTAAAAACCAATTCTAAAAAACGAATTTTTAATTATTTTTAAAAAATGAAACAAAACAATAAATTAAGATTTTCAAACTTACCATTATTATTATATACATATATATATATAAATTTTTATGTATATACACATCTCTAAATTTACATATTCAAATTTCTCATGATAATATTTAAAAATATGTACCAAAACCCATATATATATATATATATATGTTTATAAATACCAGACTTATCCAAATATAATTAAAAAATAGATGATAATTCAAAAACATAATGAAAACAAGAATGAAACCTCACTTGGACTCCATTAAATTCCTTAATCCACATAAAATGTTTAAAATATAACAAAAACATTTTAAATACTCAAAAAATATGAAAATCCATCAAATAATTTAAAAACACTCCCAAAACTGACCTAAATTTCATGTTTGGAGGAAATTCACAACCATTTCCCCTTTTGAAAATCAACTTAAAAATTATAAATACCCAATATGGATAAGAATACCTTTTGTAAATCATTTTATAAAATTTATATAATATATTACATGTATAATTTCTATGAAATTTTTTTAAAAATCCAAAAAATATTTTTATTGATTTTAAAAGAGAAAAAATAGAAGAACCACCCCATATACAAGTGTAGTAAATGAAAATTCATCAAACATGATGTTTCAATTTCCAAATATCCCATTTCACATAGTAATAGTAAATAATTTGAAGACATATGAAATAAATTCTTGAATAGGGCTTAGATGATAAGGTGTTCAAAAATTATAAAAAGAGAGAGTAAGAGGGAGGGAGAGAAATAAGAAGGAAAGGGAGGAAAACCATGACTATGAAGGAATTCATGCACAAGGGTTCCCACTTGGTTGTATCATGTTTTTCAACAAAATGGTAGTGTAAATACCAAATTTATTGTCTTAAAATTAGATGATATTTTTTATAACATTAAATTTCTAATGCACTGGGAAAATCCCACAGTTTTTCGACACTATTGGTCAAACCGTACCCTAACTATTTTACCATTCACTATAGACAAATGGAACCCACACTATTTAGCCACATGATTTTTAAAAAATAGTTCCTACCATGTTAAATGACTTGACTATGTTATAAACCCCTACCATTTGGTTGTCACATGGTTTGTAGAACTTTTCATCTTAACCACATAACATGCAAAAACAATTAAAAATTAAAATTATATTAAATACAATGACATGCACTTCAAGAAAAATAAATTAAATAAATAAATAAATTAAAAAAATTAATAATATAAGGGTTGATTGTGTGAATATATTGTTTTTTGTGTAGGGATTTGTGATGTCTAAATAACATGGTTTGGAATGTTTAATGATTATGTGTTATGGAATGAAATGGGATAGATGGATAATATTGATAGTAGGATGTTGATTTATTATTTTGATATATATATTATATACATGGTTACATTAGTATATTTTATTCACATGAATCCACGAGAGTCCAATATAGGAACCTATTGATTTTATTTATATGCTCACACTTGCTATAAAAACCCCTGCCCTAGTAGCCCAGAGTGGGTAGTTTGTTTATTACATTGGAAATATACATAAAAAATCACACACTAAAGGACTGAATTTTTTAGTAATCATATAAAACTAGATATATACATTAATATAAAATTATATTTCTAAAACATAAAATAAAACATAGTATTTTATATGAGAACATCATTAATCTCTTAAGAAAACCACTAAACATTAATTCTAATACACTTCCTACAATTCTATAGAATGGAAGTATATGAAAGGGGTGATATAAAATTATAAATAATGGTATTTATATAGTGTAATCTATTATTAATAATTAAGGAATATTCAATATTAAATGGTAATAATATGAAAATATGTTCCAATTTATCAATAACTTGAGAAAAATAAAAAATATGGGAGGCCTAAATCATGATCAAATAATTCCATATAAATAACGACACTAGCTTGAAACATATTCATGGATATCATTACTAATAAAATAATCACATTAAAATCAACTAAAAATCTCATGACCATGGATTTCATAATATAAGACATCATAAACATACCATCAAGGTACCATTTTATGAAATCATACATAAATAGGTTATGCATCAACAAAATACCCCATCTAGTATGTCTCATTAGAACTACCAATGTATTAGGGGATATAGTCAGACCAACCCATCAATTACTATGTCCAATTAATTCATTGTATTAAAGGGTTGATAAATAATTAAATAAATCATTTTTATTGAAAAAATACCACTGTAAATGTCAATAATTTCTCCAATCAATAAACACAATCATAAACCATCTAGAGTTATATGATGAATGGAATCTGAATTGTACATCCTAGGACAAACATATTATAATCCATGTATGGAAATAAAAATAATGGTATAATTATGACATATCCCTTGTCTAGAATAATTCAAATATTGTTCGTTATCATTTATGAATATAAAATACCATAAAAATGTCATCAAAAACATTCTTGAGGAGAAAAACCGTTCAACATTGGAAAACATTTTTAAAGACTAAACTTTTCCATAATATTATTAAATAAGTATTTCAAAATAATCATAGAAAATTGGAAATTAATCATAAATGTAATGAGTGTTCATGATAGTAGGTAATTTCATAAATGTTACTAAAAAAATTCTACACTCACTATTGTAAAAAGGTATAAAAGAACATTATTTGGAAGATGAAAAGAAGAATACTTTTAAATAGTTTAGAAATAAATTAAAATATGTTTAATAGCTAATTTGGAAAATATTAGGATAATTGTAAAAAAATTGAAAACATTTTTATAATACATAGGTATATAAAAATTTCATAATCGAGTAGAAAATTGATTTTGGTTTTCCATGACTAAATTATTTTAGTATATTAAGTAAATAATGTGAGGAAATAGAAAGGAAAACGTTTATTTTTAGTAATAACTATAGGATAATAAAATATATTTTGTGTAAGAAATAAATATATAATTATTACCCTAGTAGTGAAATAAATATAAACAATCTCGAATAATGTTGAGATTGGGGAATAAACCCTTACCACATTGGTATATTTTGAATCCTAAGCTCCACGAAAGAATAACATCAAATTAAAACATTAAATATCATGAAAATATTTTGGTTCCTGATATATTATGTTGAATTACTATTATAGTGACTTAATAAAAGAATATTTGGGTACAACATAACATATATCCTATAAAAGAAAAATTGAGATGGAGAACCCTTAACTGAAGTACAAGTTCTTTGTTAAGTGATAGAAACTATTTAATAATAAATATATATTTACAATACATTTATTAAATGACCATAGTGATATATATATATTACAATATATTATTTACATATAACCTTTTATCACCCTTTTGTAAAAAATTCTTTATTAAATTCCCTATTCATGTTGATAACTACATCATTTTACATTTCTGTTTTGGTTTTTTTATTTTCTGTACCTCTTCTTTGATAATAGTTCAATCATATCAATATTTTTAATAATTAAATAAATATAATATATATTCATTTTATATTTTTTATATTAATCCATAAATGTTGTGGTAAAAATTGAATTACACGATTCATGGAGATTGTAGGCTGTATGCACCCATGAATCATGTTTCCATTTCTTAATAGATGGATTGAAAGTAAGGTGAATAATATTTAAAATTATAATAATTTTTATTATATCATTTATATATTTATCATATATATTCATTATATCCATCCTTATTACCATCCATGTCAAAATAAATTGTAATATATACCACATCTCTTTGTGAAGGATGTAGTACACACATGTGCATGTGTGCTATTATTATATTCCAAATGACTGGAAGGTAAGAAGTTTGATGTGTTTTTTATATTTTTATATGTATTATTTTTTTCAGAAATACCATATATATATATATATATATATTAAATCCATCATTATATCAATCTATGATAATCGATGAAGGAAAACGAGTTACTAAGGTTTGTGGGGTGGTGTTCTGTCGTACACAAGGACAATGGGTTTGCTTAACATTTCATGGAATATTAGAGGGATATAAGTTATTAAATAAAATAATAAGATATAATTATATATAAATTACTATTTTTATAAATTTATCCTTGTTAGAGAAGATTTAAATAGGTAGAGGAAGAAATAGAACGAATATGCAAGGTTATGAAGTAAACCTTTTCTTTAGATAACCACTTTTAAGTTTATACTTGTAGCCTTATTAGAAAGGTTTTATGATAAAAATGGAATAAATGTCATGGGTAGTTATTTATAATGATAATTTGGGAAGGTCTTGGCCAATAAATGGCATATTTTAGTGTGTAGGGGAGAGGAGATAAGGTGACCTTTTATAAGTGGGGGAGAGGACACACTTGGAATTTATGAAAAGAATAAAAAATACCAAAATTTTATACACCCCAAAAGGCAAAAAAATGTATTATTACTGAAATATAGATAATATAATGTTCAAATTTTTCCATAAAATATAAAATATATATATTTTAATTCTTTTTAACCATTATTATTTTAGATTAGTCCCTAGTATACATGTTATAACCTTAACAACATTCATTATTTTATTATTATACATTATGAAAAAAATTTAATCTACATAATTAATTAATATTATTTATTTTGATTAAAAACATGGAATTCATTTTACCTAAATCCAGTAATATAATTGGTATAATTTAATTTAAAATTATACTCACAAGTTCGATGAAAATGAAATTTTCCAAAGAAAATATTTCATATGTATGAAATGTTTTTAAATATATAATCATAATAAAATTAATTAGAATGACATAAATTGAATTTATCCTTATTTAATTTTTATATTTTAATTTAAAAACAATTTTTAAATATACATAATTTTTTAAAATATTTAAAATAATGTAGTTTTCAACAAAATGGGTATTTTCACTTTTATTATAATCTTTAATTTTTTCAAAAAATTCCTCATATTAATATAAAAGATAATTTTTAGATTATGAAATTAAAAATTAATTCCATTTCATCATATTCATTTTACAAAATTGGAAATAATTAAATTTAAAATAAGTGAAAAAAACACGACAAAACCACTTTTTTAAAAAATAATGTAATTATGCGTAAAACTATATGTATAAATATCTCGTGAAAAGAAATATATTAGATGAAAGATAAAAAAATTATTAAAAATATAATATGAATATCACATTAAAATAAATCCTGAGAAGGGATTACATTAATTTATTAAGATAAAAACACATTGGGTGCATTCCAAAAGTTTTCCAAGAAAACAACTATTTTAAATTAGAATGATTTATATTTTTATTTTAAATCAATATATCACTAATGAATTAATTTTGTACATGTGTAAAAAATATTATTTTCATAATGTAGTTTTCCCAATTCCTAATCTATCATTTAACAACTATGTTAAAATGGTAGTGTAAGAACCCTATTTTTCAATCAGGTATAGATCCTTTAATATTCAGTCTAAATCTTTATTTTAGAGAAAATAAAGATGAAAAATGAGTTAGACAAGGTTCTGAGGGTGACCAGGGATTTTTTGGATCTCAGAACACCTCTTTTGGGGAAAATAGGCTATGTTGCATGGTTTATGCATAGTTTTCCAAACCATGAATTTTTTATTTTTTTCGAACAGTGGAATCTCACGTGGTTTGTGCCCGACCATGCAGCCTATCCATGAAAATAGATTTTTTTCCGGGTTCGGTAAAAACCATCTCACATGGTTTTCATATGGTTTGACAAACCGAGTTCATGCAAAAATCCATTGTAAAATGTCTAGAATTCCCTTAATGATCAATTAAACCAACCCCTTCCACCCTAATCCGATTTTATGTGGGATTGACCTAGTTATCGCTCATTTTTCTGCATTTTGAAGATCCAAAAGTGGAATCCAGAGATCTCCTTCTTGTGACATCTGATCTAGCATCTGTTCATCATGTTGTATGTGTAATTGTATGTACTTGAGTATAATTTTTCTGTTCTTCTTCACATTCACATTCATCCTAGATATCACAATGTTAGCATTTTTTATATTTTTATAGATCTACTTTGATCCAAGTAAAATCAATGGACAATACCAGATAATAATGAATGTAAAACCCAAATGTGGGTGTTCTATAACTAATACCTAAAGATTGTTTTTCCTGGAATGTTTGTGTGGGGCCCACTAGTTTCATTGGAAATCGTTTTATATTATCATGCCATGATTATACACATTAGAATCATATGGTTATATTATAAGGACCCATACTTTAAATAAATTTTGATTGATTCAAAATTTAAGTACACTTATTAAAACATATAACAAAACCATGAAAAGACCATATAGGTGTAGTTTCTTTAGAAACTGGGAAACATAAACAACTAATTCATAAACCATCTACTCTGTCTCCCTTTTATTTTATCGTATCTAGAGTCTCGTTTGGAATATCTTAAAAAATACCCTTCTTCCTGACCTATGGAAAAGAAAACATACAAAAGGGTGATCTCAAATTCTCAGTAAGGGTAAACAAAAGAAATTTCAATCACATCATATTCATAAGAACATATAATTTTGGAAATCTTAACCTATAAAAGAGATCATAATTTCATAACATGGGATAAATCATAGTATTGAAATGTAATCCAAATAATCATAACATAAAACATGAAACTCTGTGGAATACACACATAATCATAGACAATCATTTTTTAGTAGTCAGGACTCATTTCCAAGAGTATCTTAGCGGAAAAAGTCTATTTCTAAACCTAGTTCACTCCTCGTTTTATTCCTGTATCATTGAACCGGATTAACCTGCTATTCCATCCTTGTCTATCTCTTGAGATATAAATCTTTAACTAATGTATTGGAGGGATATATAGGTCCCACCCATCTCATAATGAAACTATTCTTATGTGTGACACAAAATCATAAATCATAGCATAACCCATGTAATAAAAATGGAATTTTTAAACATCAGGCCATCATAAGACAATCCATATAAAATAAAAGGACATCATAAAATTAATTCCATCATAACATAATCAAATAAATGTAAAAATAGGGATAGAAATAGAACCCTATATTATCTTAGATGGAAAATAATTTTGATAATACACTTGAACTCCATTCTTGAGGAAAATATCCTTTCTACTTCAAAAAAACATTTTACTTTCATAACATGTCATAAAATTTTAAACTAAAATAAGTTTATTAAAAATAAAGATGAAAACATGTAAAGGAAACTTCATGGAAATAATGTTCTTTGAAATCATAAAAATACATTCATGCCGTATAAGTTAAAAAAACATTCTTCTCGTACATTGGATGGAATAGTCAAAAAGTACATCGTACTAAAAATGAGAATAGATTACTTTCATATATTTTACTAAAAACTAAAAATTGAGTAATATTGGATTTAAAAAATTGTAGGAGGATAGAAATAATATTACATATTGAAAAAACATGGATGTGGATGATAAATATGCCCCAGTAATTACCGAAGTATAAACAATCTCAGATAAAAATTGAGATTGCGAGATTTTACCTTACCATAGGTCTGATTTGCTTTGTACGTGTCTAAAACTCCTGTATAATGATTTAAATAATGTTATTGACTCATTAAATAATCTTACTCATTGTTATGATATCATATATGGTCATATTCTTAGCTTCGTATCAGTAATATTTCATTGCTACTTGTTATTCATGTGTTTATTGCTTTTTGTTCTTATGCATGTTTTGTCGAATAAATTCTTATTCATCTTTTTAGGTTATAGATACCTCATTTCCATAATTTTATTAGTGTAATATATATCAGACTTATTCATTCAATTCATTTATATATTCATTATGCATTGAAGATCATGTAGAATTAGTCACATCACATCGTGGAGACGGTAGGTCGTACTTATGCACGAGCGATGATATCGTTCCCATGATTGTGGGATTGTATTGAAGTGTATTTATACTATTTAAGAATCAATATCACTTTAAAATAATCATATATAGTTATTTTTTACACTATTAGACCCATCCAATTAAGGTGCTGGTGGAAAACAGATTACACCACGGCGTGGAGACGGTTTTCCGTACGTACGCAAGCGCGGTGATTTCATTTTCCGTAGGATGGATAGAAGGTGAAATAGAGATGTTTCGTATTTATAATAACATATAAGTATATTAGTGATACTGATGTTATTAATTCATAATGAAACAACTAAAGAATATGAAGTAGAAGAAGAAATAAAGTTGAAATAATCGGTAACGGGCATTAACTCTTCTTTGAAGCGCCTCTTATTAACCTCTTCTTAGGGCACTAAATATGGTATTTGAAGAAGAACAGGACCTCTAGTATCTTTCTAGGGAAGTGGAGAAGAGAAATTTTTAGGGGTTGGTGGAACTTGAAGGCTCAGAGTGGTGTGAGGAGGAGAGATAGGAGGTGCCCTTTTATAAGGGAGGAAAGAGGCACTTAAGAAAGAACAAAAAATATTATTTTATAATAAAGTCATATTTAGTTTTTTATAGCTCAAAACTGATTTATTTCGATGTTAAAGTGGTTATGGGTCGAAATATACTCAACCAATATATTTTAGACAAGTTTAGGTTACTATTTTAACTTTATCATTTAGATTTAACTATAAGTTAAATAATTTAACTTTTACTGTGTCTTCTTGTTTTCTTACACTATATGGTTAATAAACTTACTATAACAAGACAAAATAACATCAAGTGATTAATTATTAATATATATAACCTTATCTAAGTCATTTGGACAAACCATATATTTTTATGAATAAAATAACAATTAATATTATAATATTTGTTTTAAAATCAATTTTATGTAAATTTTGACACTATTTGTTAATTGATTTTTGTGAAAATCATAACAGCATCATTATTTCAAAAAAAGTTTATTAAAAGAATAATAATATGTTATTTTAACCTATAAAATTAGTTTAATTAATAAAAAGTCTCAAATTACATTTATTTGGGTATTTATAATATCAATTATGTTAACATTTCCTTAATATGGTAATTATGGAATCATCATTGTGTCATAAATAAATTAAATTGTTTAAATTCTAAAAATTATAAATACAATAAAATTATGTAGGAAAGATGTTTATATTTCTAATTAATATTTATAGTCTAATTTATCTTATTTATATCCCTATATTAAAAATTTATTATTTATTAAACTTTGATATTAACTATTTTAACTCTTATTTAAATAAAATAATATTAATTGTCCTAATCTAATCCAAGTAGACCTAAATGGTCATATTTTATTTCTATGTTTGTCTTCGGTGGAATTAAACTTATCCAACAGAATTAGGACATGTGTTAGGGTAATGATAATACCATTTTTACCCTTAATTACCCTATTTACTTTTAATCGTGCTAAATAAAAGTTAAAAATTATTATTCACCAAAAATTATTTTTTTCTTATTGAACCACATTTTACTCCTTGATATTATCCATGTCTCTTGGATTTTCGAAATTACACTCACCGAATTAGTAAAAGTATGTTTTATGTAAATTTTCATACTCTACTAGGAGGTGGCTAAAAGATGGTGAAAAGTTCAATAAATTTTTTATATATCTAAAATTATTATAAAATGACTCCAATGATTTAATTTGAACTTATATAGGTATTATGTATCAATTTATAACTAAAATAAATTTAAATAATATAAATAATTATTTAATTTAAAATTTAGTTTTTAAATAGTAACCTAGTGTTTTCACTATTCATCAAAAATTGAAAGTTTTCAGAAAAATACCAAAAATTCACCCTAGGATAAATTCGATATTCCGAATACAAAACTGACGTCCATTTTGAATGATAAAATTTATAAAATTTTAAAAACTAGGTATTACTATTCATAACGTGTAGTTTTAATAATATTTTAATAGCATATCGTTGTTTAGTGAAACTCAGTATTGCGTACAATGCAAGAAATCGAGGAAGGTCGTGATTGCGTGTAAAGAAAGCCAAGGTAGTGTTGTGTGTAGTGAAATATTCTTTTGATGATAACATAAAAACAAAATATTTCACATAAAAATATCATCTGTTACATTCTACCGCCCTTAAAATGAATTTCTCCCTCGAAATTCATCACTTTGTAACAAACAGATGAAGATACCTCTCCCTCATCATATCCTCAAGATCCCATGTAGCATCTTATAATTGGTAGTTACTCTATAAACCTTTCACCAAGAGAGTGGTCTTGTTCTATATGACTTTTTATCTACGATCCAGAATCTCTATCGGTTGTTCTTCATAAGAAAGATCTTGCTCCAGCGGTACAACGTCTAAGCTAAGTACATGTGAAGGATCAGGTATGTACTTTCTCAGGAGATAGAAATGGAACAAATCGTGAACTTGAGAGAGATTCGATGGATGTTCCAATCGTTAAGCTACCATCGCAACACGATCCAACATTTTGAAAGGACTGATATACCTAGGGGTCAACATTCCCTTCTTTTCAAATCTCATTACTCTCTTCCATGGAGATATTCGTAAGAACACTTTATCGCCAACTTCAAACTCTAGGTATTTTCTTCAATTGTATAAATAACTTTTTTGTCTACTCTGAGATGCTCTTATGTGTTTTTGAATAGATCTGACCTTTTCTGCCATCTCATCAACAAGATCAGGTCCTAACAGCTTTCTTTACCCAACTTCATCCCATCAAGTTGGAGTCCTGCATTTCTTTCCATAGATAGCTTCATAAGGATCCATCTGAATACTGGAGTCAAAGCTATTATTATATGAAAATTCAACCAAATGTAGGTGTTGATCCCAACCACCTTTGAAATACATTGAGAAAGCTCTTAACATATCTTCTAAAGTTTGAATTTTCCTCTTAGACTAACTGTCTGTCTGAGGATGATAAGAAGTGTTGAAACTCTACATTGTATCCAGAGTATGCTGAAGACTTCGCCAAAACATTGAGGTAAACCTCGGATCCCTATTAGATATAATGGAAAGTGGTACTCCATGCAATCTTACCACTTCCTTCACATATATCCTGGCATGTTGATCAAGAGAGAAATCCACTCTAATAGCAATGAAGTGTGATGACTTTGTAAGACAATCAACTATGACCTAGATAGAATTATTGCCTTTGGATGTTATTGGAAGTCCGGTGACAAAACCTATAGTGATGTTTTCCCATTTCCATTCGGGTATGGGTAATGTTTGTAACATCCCCTTAGACTTTTGTCTCTTAGCTTTAACTTTCTGACAAACCAAGCATCGAGAGACATATTCAACAACATCTCTTTTCATACCATCCCACCAGAAGTACTCTTTCAGGCCCCGATACTTCTTTGTGCTTCCATGATGAATAGATAATGAAGAACTATGAGCCTCATCCAGTAGATACTTTTTTAATTCCGGGATGGGAGGAACACAAACATGATTCCTAAACCTTATTATCCCATCGCAATCATGTTTGAATTCAGGTACATTTCTCACCTTCTTTTGAAACTCTACATCTTTTTTTTGTGCCTCTTTAATCTTCACATGTATAAATGGTTGAACATTCATTTGAGAAAGAAAATATTTTTACACTTCCATTATAATTCAAAGATACATCCTTTGTAAATCAATAAACATTGGATCTTTTGTGATCCTCATCATGAATAAGCTAGAGTGGTCTTGAAGAAATAATGCATCTTCCACCTTGTTTTCTTTCCCAGGGTGATAATGAATTGAGCCGTAATAATATTTAATCATCTCTAACCATCTTCTTTGGTGCATATTCGGATCCTTTTGTGTGAAAATATAGGTTAAACTTTTATGATCAGTATAAATATCACACCTTTCACCATAAGGATAATGCCTCAAAATCATTAATGGAAAGATTTCCACAACTAACTCCAAATCATGAGCTGGGAAATTTTTCTCCTTGATTTTCAACTGTCGTGAGGCATAAGCTATCACCATATCATTTTTCATGAGAACACACCCCAATCCCTTCTTGGATGCGTCACTGTAGATCACAAATCTTTCTCCACTACAAGGCAGTGTGAGCACAGGTGCACTGGATAACCTTATTTTTAATTCCCTGAAATTCTCTTCACACCCCTCCATCTAAACGTACTCAACTACTTTTAGAGTCAACCTGGTGAGTGTATTAGATAATTGTGAAAAATATTTCACAAAACTTCAATAATATCCAGCCAAACCATGAAAACATCAGATCTCAGATACTATTTTTGGTCTTGACCATCTTTCCATAACCTCTATTTTTCTAGATCAACAGATATCCCCTCTTTTGAGATTATGTGACCCAAAAATGAAACTTTTTGAAGCCAAAATTCACACTTGGTAAATTTGGCATAAAGCTTATCCTTTCTTAGGGCCTTCAATACAATTCTCAAGTGATCTTCATGTTCTTCCTTACTCTTTGAATAGAAAATAATATCATCTATAAAGACAACCGCAAACTGATCAATATAGTCTCTAAAGACTCTATTCATTACATCCATGAAGATTGCAGGGGAATTAGTAAGACAAAATGGCATCACTATAAATTCATAGTGTCCATACCTTGTACGGAAAGTCGTCTTTGGTATATCCTCCCTTTTTACCCCTAATTTATGATACCCTGAACGAAGACCAATCTTGGAAAAGTATTTAGTTCCGTTTAGTCGGTCAAATAAGTCATCAATGCATGTGAGAGGGTATTTATTCTTTATAGTGATATTGTTAAGTACTAGATAATCAATTCAGAGTCTCATTGATCCATCTTTCTTCATAACTAACAGAATATGTGCTCCCCAAGGTGAAGAACTAGGGCATATGAATCCCTTATCAAGATTCCCTTGAAGTTTCTTCTTCAATTCCTGTAACTAAATTGGGGCCATTCTATAAGGTGTCTTTGAAATTGGTAAAGCACTAGGTATGAGTTATATTGAATGATAAACTTCACAATTTGGTGGAAGACCAGGAAATTCATCCGTAAAGACATCCTCAAATTCTCGTACAATGGGAATATTCTTAATCATGAGTTTCTCCCCAACCATTTGAGATAAATAACCTTCATTTAGTGGAATCATGACCCATAAGATGGATGAAACTTCCATTGAATTTTATGTTCATCCTTGCATCGATAGATGATTATAGATTGATCTGGAATATGAAATGTGACTTCCATTCATGGGTAATTGATATGAGTTCCATATAAATAAAGCCAATCCATGCCACGAATCACATCAAATTCCACTATAAGAAGGATCACAAGATTTGCAGGAAGTACATCCCCACAAACTTCAATTGGAGAAGAATTGTAAACTTTTGATGCGACTGTTGTGCCATATGGGGTGTCACAGCTAACTCAATATCTAACTGATGAGGTAATATAGTGATACCCTTAGAAAAACCCTTGGATTAGGGAATTGATTGGAATAATTACCCATTTCTTTGCAGTAGTAACATTGAAGTGTTGGAGGTGCACTTTGTGTAGCCTTTACTTTGTTCGCATCATTAGACATCGTCTTCCCATCATTGAGGCATTCAAATGCTCGATGACCTTCTTTTACACATTTGAAACATTTACTTGTCCCTTTAAGAAAAATCCCTCCATGTTTCTTTCCACTCATTTGGCATATGGAAAAACTCATCTTCTTTTTAGTGTGCTCTTTATATTTACCTTTGAATTCAATTTTCCTATTCTTATCAAACCCATATGACTGATGGGTTACTCCAATATATATATCAACCTTGAGAGCACATCGAACGATTTCCTCGTAGCTATTGAAGTCCCTTATGGATAACTCCCTTCGAACACATGGTTTTAATCCATTAAAAAATCGATCGATCTTACTCTCAGATTGGATAATAATCCCAGAAGCGTACCTTGCAAGTCTTGAAAAATTTTCTTCTTAGGTACCAACAGATTCATCATCCTTTTTCTTCAATTCATGAAACTCCTTCTCCATCTTTTTTCGAAGAATACGAGGGAAGTACTTATTGAAATATAAGTTCTTTAACTCGTCCAATTACATGTATTAAATTTCATACATTTTCCTCGTATACTTGAAAAGATTCCACCATTGATTAGCTTCACCTTAAAAATGATATACTGCTAAGAAAAATTTATCATGTTCAGAACATTTAAGAATTGGAAATATCTTTTCAATAGTACTATTCCATTGTTTGGATACTAATGTATCAGTAGACGTGCTGAATGAGGGTGGACGCTGCCTCTTGAAGGATTCAACAGAATGTTGCTCCTTCCATTGCTCTTTTGGATGTCCTTCATGATTCGTAGATTGAAAAAGTTGTGTGATCATGGCTACATGATTTTTCATATCATCTCCCATAATGTTTGGTTGATCAGGGGGATAATCATTGCATTTCCCATCACATTGAGAATTAACATGGTTCCTTCGGGTTTCAGCCATTGACTGAAACCAATAAGCATGGTGTGATAAACACTAATCATAATAACAAAAACCACATAATAAAGAATAAAATTTCACACTTAAGGTCTTATCATATGTCATTCATGGAAATTTATAAAACACTAAGATTGTGTTCTATGCTTAGACTTATCCTTAGGGTTCTTACTAAGGCTTTAATATCCTAGTTTCCAAATGTTGACTATACCTATCCTCTCATACCAACTATAACAGTCTGGACTTACTTCCAGGGGACTATAATTGATACCTATTAGGGCACTCCATGGGCGTCTACACCCATTGGGCGGGACACACCACCATCCCTAGTGGCAACCATTTCCTCATGAATCCCTTGGGCGAAGAGCCATGCTTTTTGCAACACTCACATGTGAGAGTTCCAAAGGATCAGATTCATTACTACCTCCTTTGCCTCTAATACCAACTATAACGACCCATACTTTACATACATTGTTATTGCATAAAAATAAAGTATACTTATTAAAACATATAACAAAACCATGAAAGGACCGTATAGGTATAATGTCTTTAGAAACTAGGAAACATAAACAAGTGGTTCATAAATAATCTACACTGTCTCCCTTTTATTTTATCATATATAGAGTCCCTTTTAACATATATTACATAATACCCTTTTTCCTGGACTGGGGAAACGAAAACATATAAAAGGGTGAGCTCAAATACTCAGTAAGGGTAAACAAAAGAAATATCAATCACATCATATTCATAAGAACATATCATTTTGGAAATCTTAACCTGCAAAAGAGATCATAATTTCATAACATGGGATAAATCATAGTAGTCAAATGTAATCCCAATAATCATAACATAAAACATGAAACATTGTGGCATAAAAACATAATTATAGAGAATAATTTCTTAGTATTCAATACTCATTTACAAGACTATCATAGCAGACAATGTCCATTTCTGAACCAAGTTCTCTCCTCGTTTCAGTCATGTATCACGGAACCATATTAACCTGCTGTTCCATCCATTTCTATCTCATGAGATATAAATCTTTACCCAATGCATTGGAGGGAGATATAGGTCCCACCAATCTCATAATTAAGCCATTCTTATGTATACCACTAAATCATTAATCATACCATAACCCATGTAATAAAAATGGGATTTTTAAACATCATGCCATCAAAACATAATCCATATAAGATAAAAGGACATCATAATATTAATTCCATCGTAACATAGTCAAATCAATGTAAAATTAGGGATATAAATAGAACCCTTTATTATTTTAGGTGAAAAATAATTTTGATAAAACACTTGAACTCCGTTCTTGAGGAAAATATCCTTTGTTCTTCAGAAAAACATTTTATTTTATTAACATGTCAAAAAATTTTAAACTAAAAGAAGTTGATTAAAAATAAACTTGAAAACTTGTAAAAAAAGCTTCATGGAAATAATGTTTTATGAAATCATAAAAATCCATTCATGCCATATAAGTTAAAAAACATTCTACTCATACTTTGGTAGGAAAAGTCAAAAAGTACCTCGTACTAAAAAAGAAAAAAGATTCCATTCATATCATTTAATAAAAACTCACCATTGAGTAATATTGGATTTAAAAAAATTTAGGAGGATATAAATTATATTACATATCGATGATACTTTGATGTGGATGATAAATATGCCCCAATAATTACCAAAGTGTAAACAATCTCGTAAAATAATTGAGATTGTGAGATTTTCCCTTACCATAGGACCGATTTGCTTCATACCTGTCTAAACCTCCTGTATAATGATTTAAATAATGTTATTGACTTATTAAATAATATTAATAAATTTTATTATATCATATATGGTCATATTCTTAGATTTGTATTAGTAATATTTCTATTCTACTTGTTATTCGGGTGTTTATTGCTTTATGTTCTTATGCGTGTTTTGTCGAATAAATTCTTATTCTTATTTTTAAGTTATATATACCTCATTCATATAATGGTATTAGTGTAATATATAACATATTTATTCATTAAATTTATTTATATAATCATTATTCATTGAAGATCAGGTAGAACGAGTCACATCACATCGTGGAGACGGTAGGCCGTACGTACGCACAGGTGATGATATCGTTCCCATAATCGTGGAATTGTATTGAAGTGAAAGTATACTACTTCAGAATAAATATAACTTTACAATAATCATATATAGTTATTATTTACACCATTATACCCATCCAAGTAAGGTGGTGTTGGAAAACAGATTACACCACGTCGTGGAGACGATATTCCGTACGTATGCACGCGCAGTGATTTCGTTTTCTGTAGGATAGATAGAAGGTGAAATAGGGTTGTTTCATAGTTATAAAAACATATCAGTATATGATTGATACTGATGATTTTAATTCATAATGAAACAACTAATGAAAAATAATTAGAATAAGAAATAAAGTTGAAATAATCGGTAACAAACATTACCTTTTCTTTGAAGTGCCTCTTCTTAACCTCCTCTTATGGCACTAAAGATGGTCTTTGAAGAAGATCAGGTCTTCTAGGATTTTTCTAGGGAAGTGTAAAATAGAAATTTTCAGGGGTTGGCCGATCTTTAAGGCTCAAAGTGGTGTGAGGAGGAGAGGGAGGTGGTTCCCTGTTATAAGGGAGGAGAGGGGCACTTTAGAAAAAACTTAAAATATTTTTGTATAATAAAGTCATATTCGGTTTTTAATAGCTCCAAAATTATTTATTTCAAAGATAAGGTGAGTATGGGTCGAACTAATCTCAACTAATATATTTTATACATGTTTAGGTTACTATTTTAACCTTATCATTTTGATTTAACTCTATGTTAAATAATTTAACTTTATCTGTGTCTTCATGTTTTCATACACTATATGGTTAATAAACGTACTATAACAAGTAAAACGAACCCCAAGTGGTTCATTATTAATATATATAACCTTATCTAAGTCATTTGGCCAATCCTTTGATTTTTAGGAATAAAATAACAATTAATAATATAATATTTGTTTTAAAAACTATTTTATGTTAGTTTTGACAGTGTTTAGTAATTGAGATTTTTGAAACTCAGAACAACATTATTGGTTCAAAAAAAGTTAATTAAATCAATACTAATATGTCATATTAACCTATAAAATTTGTGTAATTCATAGAAAGTCTCATATTACATTTATTTGGGTATTTATTATATCAATTATGTTAATATTTCTTTAATACGGTAATTACTGCATCATCATCATGTCATAAATAAATAAAATTATTTATAGTATAAAAATTATAAATAAAATACCATAATGTAGTAAATATTTTTATCTTTCTAATTAATATTTATAGTCTAATTTATCTTATTTATAACCCTGTATTGAAAATGTTTTAGTTATTAAACATTGATTTTAAATATTTTAACTATTCATTAAATAAAATAATATTAAATGTCCTAATCTAATCCAAGTGGACAAAAATGGTCGAATTTATTCCTAAGGTTGTTTTTGGTCAAATTAAACTTATCCAATAGAATTATGACTTGTTTTAGGGTAATAATAATACGAGCTTTACCCTTAATTACCCTATTTACTTTTAACCGTGGTAATTAAAAGTAAAAAGTTACTTTTCATAAAAATTATTTTTAACCTATTTAACCAAATTGTAATCCTTTATATTAACTGTTCTCTCTGATTTTCAAAATTCCACTCACGGAAGCGGTAAAATTATGTTTTCTGTAAATTTTCAAACTCTCATATGAGGTGGGAAAAAGGCGGTGAAATGTTCAATAAAATTTATATATATCTAAAATTATTATAAAATGACTCCAATGGATTACATTGAAAATATATAGGTATTATGTGTCAATTTTGACATAAAATAAATTTAAATAAAATAAATAATTATTTAAATAAAAATTCGGTTTTTAAATAGTAATCCAGTGTTTTCACTATTCATCAAAAATTGAATTTTTTCATAAAAATACCAAAAATTCACCCTATGCTAATTTCGATATTCTGAATCGTAAAATTAAGTCTACTTTGAACGATAAAATTTATAAAATTTCAAAAAGTGGGTATTATTATTCATAATGGCTAGTTTTAATTATATTTTAATAACATATCATTGTTTAGTGAAACTCGGTATTGCGTACAACGCAAGCTATCGAGGAAGGTCACGATTTCGTGAAATGCAAGGCAAGATAGTGTTGTGTGTAGTGAAATATTCCTTTGACGATAACATAAAAAAAATATTTCTCACAAAAATCTCGTGTGTTATATTCTACCCCGCTTAAAATGAATTTCGCCCTAGAAATTTGTCACTTTGTAATAAACAGATGAGGATACCTCTCCCTCATCATATAATAAAGCTCCCATGTACGTTCTTCTAATTGGTGGTTCCTCCATAAAACATTAACTAAGCGAGTGGTCTTGTTCCATAGGACTTTTTAACTATGATCCATAATCTCTATCATCAATTCTTCATAAGAAATATCTCGCTCTAGCAGTACAACTTTTGAATTGAGTACATTAGAAGGATCAGGTATGTACATTCTCAGGAGAGATACATGGAACACACCGTGAACTTGAGAGAGATTTGGTGGAAGCGCCAATCGGTAAGCTACCTTCCCAACATGATCCAGTTTTTCAAAAGGATTGATATGCTTAGGTCTCAACTTTCCCTTCTTTCCATATCTCATTACTCTCTTCCAAGGAGATATTCGTAAGAACACTTTATCACCCACTTCAAACTCTAGGTCATTTCATCGGTTATCGGCATAAATTTTTTTTCGATACTGAGATGCTCTTATGTGTTTTTGAATAGATCTGACCTTTTCTTCCATCTCATAAACAAGATCAGGTCCTAATAGCTTTCTTTCCCCAGCTTCATCCCACAAGTTGGAGTCCTGCATTTTTTTCCGTAGAGAGCATCATAAAGAGCCATTTGAATACTGGAGTGAAAGCTATTATTATATGAATATTCCACAAAATGTAGGTGTTAATCCCAACCACCTTTGAAATCCATAGAGTTAGCACTTAACATATATTCTAGAGTTTTAATTGTCCTCTCAGACTGACCGCTTGTCTGAGGATGATAAGCAGTGCTGAAACTTAACTCTTTATCCAGAGTATGCTAAATACTTCTCCAAAACATTGATGAAAACCTCGGATCTTGATCAGATATAACGGAATGTGGTAATCCATGCAATCTTACCACTTCCTTCACATATATCCTGGCTAGGTGATCAAGAGATAAATCCTCTCTAATTGCAATGAAGTGTGCCGACTTTGTCAGATGATCAACTATGACCCAGATATCATTATTGCCTTTGGATGTTTTATAAAGTCCACTAACAAAGTCCATAGTGATGTTTTCCCATTTCCATTCGGGTATGGGTAATGGTTGTAACATCCCCTTAGACTTCTGTCTCTCAACAATAACTTTATAACAAACAAAGCATTTAGACACATATTCAGCAACATCTCTTTTCATTCCATCCAACCAGAAGTACTCTTTCAGATCCCTATACATAATTGTGCGTCCATGATGAATAGATAAAGAAGAACTATGAGCCTCATCCAGCAGATCCTTCTTTAATTCTGGGTTGGGAGGAACACAAGCCTATTTCCTGAACCTTATTATCCCATCATAATCAAGGTTGTATTCTGGAAAATAACTCACCTTATTTTGAAACTCTACATCTTCAATTTGTGCCTCTTTAATCTTCACGTGTATATATGGTTGAACATTCCTTTGATAATGATAGGATTTTTCCTATTCCATTATAATTAAAACATCCATCCTTTGTAAATCCATAAATATTGGAACTTTTGTGATCCACATCATGGATAAGATAACATGGTATTATCAAATTAATGCATTTTCCACATTGCTTGCTTTCCCAGGTTGATAATGAATTGAGCAGTCATAATCCTTAATCAGCTCCAACCATCTGCTTTGGCACATATTCAGCTCTTTTTGTGTGAAAACATACTTTAAACATTTATGATCAGTATAAATATCACACCTTTCACCATAAAGATAATGCCTCCAAATATTTATTTTAATGATTAACGTAGATAACTCCAAATCATGTGTTGGGTAATTTTGATCAGGGATTTTTAACTGTAGTGAGGCATAAGCTTTCACCATATCATTTTGCATGGGAACACACCCCAATCACATCTTTGATGAATCACTGTAGATCACAAATCTTTCTATACTACAAGGTAGTGTGAGAACAAGTGCACTGGATAACCATCTTTTCAACTCCATGAAATTCACTTCACACTCCTCCATCCAAACGAACATAACTCTTTTTTCGAGTGAATCTAGTGAGTGGATTAGATAATCGTGAAAAATCATTCACAGAACGTCGATAATATCCAGCCAAACCAAGAAATCATCGGATCTCAATTTCAGTTGTTGGTCTCGACCATCATTTGATAACCTCTGTTTTTGTTGGATCCACATATATCCCCTCTTTTTAGATTATGCGACCAAAAAATGCAACTTTTTAAAGCCAAAATTCACACTTGGTAAATTTGGCATAAAGCTTCCCCTTTTTCAGGGTCTTCAATACAATTCTCATTTGATCTTCATGTTCTTCCTTACTCTTTGAATAGACAATAATATCATCTATAAACACTACCACAAACTGATCAAGATAGTCTTCATAGACTCTATTCATTAGATCCATGAAGATAGCAGGGGAATTTGTAAGAAAAAATGGCATCACTATTAATTGATAGTGTCCATACCTTGTAAAGAAAGAAATCTTTGGTATATCCTGCCTTTTGACCAATAATTGATGATACCCTGAACGAAGATCAATCTTGGAAAAGTGTTGAGTTCCACGTAGTTGGTCAAATAATTCATCAATTCCTGGTAGAGGATATTTGTTCATGATAGTGATCTTGTTAAGTTCTCGATAATCAAGGCAGAGTTTCATTGATCCATATTTCTTCTTAACAAATAGACCAGGTGCTCCCCAAGGTGACACACTAGGGTATATGAATCCCCTATCAAGATTCTATTACAGTTTCTTATTCAATTCCTTCAACTCAATTGGTTCCATTTTATAGTGTGTATTCGAAATAGGTAAAGCACCCCGTTTGAGTTCTATTGAAAACTCAACTTCATGATTTAGTGGAAGACTAGGTAATTCCTCTAGAAAGACATCATCAAACTCACGTACAATGGGAATATTCTTAATCAAGAGTTTCTCTCCAACCATTTGAGATAAATAACTTTCATTTAGTGGAATTAAGACCCAAAGGATGGATGAAATTTCCACTGGAAGGTTATGTTCATCCTTGCATCGATAGATGGTCATAGATTGATCTAGAATATGAAACGTGACTTCCCTTCATTGGAAATTGATATGATATCTATATAAAGAAATCCAATCCATGCCAACAATCACATAAAATTACAGTATAGGAAGGATCAAAAGATTTGTAGAAAGCACATTCCCAGAAACATCAATCGGAGAAGAATTGTAAACTTTGGTTGTGAATGTTGTTCCATTAGGGGTTGTCATAGCTAACACAATATCTAACTGCTAAGGTAATATGGCGATACCCTTAGAAAATTCTTCAGAAATAAAAGAGTGGGTGGATCCATAATCAAATAAAATATTTTCTACTTTATAGTGGATAGTAAGTTTACCTTTCACCGCTTCATTATCGTACTCCACATCGTTGATAGAAATTACATGCGACTTTCCTTTGTCTTTACCATTAAGAGTTTGTTGACATACATAATCAACAACAACCCTTGGATTAGGGAATTTATTGGCATACTGCCTCATTTACTTGCACTTGTATCATTGAAGTGAAAGAGGTGAACTATTTGTAGCCTTTTCTTTGTTCGCATCCATAGAAATCTTTTTCCCATCATTGCGGCATTCAAATCCCCGATGACATTATTTTCCACATTTGAAAAATTTACTTCTTCCTTTAAGAAAAATCCCTCCTTGTGTATTTCCACACAATAAGAATATGGGAAAAACTCATCTTCTTTTTAGTGTGCTCTTTAGATTTACCTTTGAATTCCATTTTCCACTTCTTATCAACCCCATATGACTGATGGGTTACTCCAATCTCCAACTCAACCTTGAGAGAACATCAACAGTTTTCCTCTTAGATATTGAAGTCCTTTACTGCTAACACCATTCAAAGAATTGGTTTTATGCCACTAAAGAATCGATCGATCTTACTCCCAGGTTGGATAATAATCCCAGAAGTGTACCTTGAAAGTCTTGTAAAATTTTCTTCGTAGGTACCAATAGATTCATCATCGTTTTAGTTCAGTTCAAGAAACTCTTTATCCAGATTTGTTCGAAGAATACGAGGCTAGTACTTATTGAAAAATGATTTCAGGAACTCGACCCATTCCATGGATTCAATTTCATCCCTTTGCCTCTTATTCTTGATAACATTCCACAATTGATCACCTTCACCAACCAAATGATATACTGCTAAGATGAATTTATCATGTTTAGAACATTGAAGAACTGAAAAGATATTTTCAGTAGTACTGATCCATTGTTCTGCAACTAATTGATCGGTATACCCGCTAAATGAGGGTGGACGCGGCCTCATGAAGGATTCAATAGAATTTGCTCCATCCATTTCTCGTTTGGAAGTCCTGCATGATTCATATCTTGAGAAAGTTGTGTGAGCATGACTATAAGATTTTTATTCCATCTCCCATAACATTTGGTTGCTTAGGGGGACAATCATTTCAATTCCCATCGCATAGAGCATTAACACAGTTCCTTTAGGTTCTAGCCATTGACTAAAACCAATAAGCATAGTGTGAGAAACACTAATCATAATAGGAAAACCACATAATAAAGAATAAAATTTCACACTTACGGTCTTTACATAGGTTATTCATGGCCATTTTAAAACACTAAGATTGTATTCTATGCTTAGACATATCCTTAGGATTCTTACTAAGGCTTTCACATCCTAGTTTCCAAAGGTTGACTATAACTTTCCCCTAATATAAACTATAATGGTCTAGAATTACTTCCAGTGGAATATAATTGAAACCTATCAGGGAACTCCATCGGTGGATACACCCCCTGTGTGGGACACACCACCATCCCGAGTGGCAGCCATTTCCTCATGAATCCCTTGGGCGGAGAGCCATGCTTCGTCCAATGCTCACATGTGAGAGTTCCCAAAGATCGGATTCATTCCTATATCCTTTTCCTCTGATACCAAATATAACGACACATTATTTAAATACATTTTTGTTGCTTAAAAATTCATGTACACTTATTACAACATATAAACAAAACCATGAAAGGACCGTGTAGGTATAGTGTCTTTAGAAACTGGGAAATATAAAAAACCAGTTCATAAATCATCTACAATGCCTCTCTTTTATTTTATCATATCTATAGTTCTTTAGGCATATCATTCTTAATACCTTTCTTCCTGACCTAGGGAAATGAAAACATACAAAAGGGTGAGCTCAAATTCTCAGTAAGGGTAAACAAAAGAAATATCAATCACATCACATTCATAAGAACATATCATTTTGGAAATCTTAACCTACAAAAGAGATCATAATTTAATAACATGGGATAAATCATTGTAGTGAAATGTAATACCAATAATCATAACATAAAACATTAAACTTTGTGGTATTCACACATAATCATAGAGAATCATTTCCTTGTAGTCAAGACTCATTACCAAGACTATCTTAGCAGAAAACGTTCTTTTCTAAACTGAGATCACTCGTCGTTTTAGTCCTGTATCACTGAACCAGATTAACCTGTCGTTCCAGCCATGTCTATCTGATGAGATATAAATCTTTACCCAATGCATTGGAGGGATATATAGGTCCCACCAATCTCATAATGAAACCATTCTTATGTGTGCCACAAAATCATAAATCATAGTATAACTCAAGTAATAAAAATGGGATTTTTAAACATCATGCCATCATATCAAAATCCATATAAGATAAAAGGATATCATAAAATTAATTCCATCATAAAATAATCATATAAATGTAAAGATAGCAATAGAAATAGAACCCTATATTATCTAATAAGGAAAATAATTTTGATAAAACACTTGAACTCCATTAATGAGGAAAATATCCTTTCTACTTCAAAAAAAACATTTTACTTTTTTAACATGTCATACAATATTAAAATAAAAAAATTGATTAAAAATAAACTTGAAAACTTGTAAAGGAAGATCCATGTAAATAATTTTCTATGAAATCATAAAAATACATTCATTCTGTATAAGTTAGAAAAACATTCTTCTCGTACATTGGCTGAATAGTCAAAAAGTACCTCGTACGAAAAATGACAAAAGATTCATTTAATATCATTTTATAAAAACTCACCATTGAGTAATATTGGATTTAAACAATTGTAGGATGATTGAAATAATATTAAATATTTATGAAACATGGATGTGGATGATAATGATTCCCCAGTAATTATCAATGTATAAACAATCTTGAATAAAAATGAGATTCCGAGATTTTACCTTACCTTAGGTCTGATTTGCTTCGTACGTGACTGAACCTCCTGTATAATGATTTAAATAATGTTACTGACTTATTCCAAAATCGTACTCATTGTTATGATATCATATATGGTAATTTTATTATCTTCTTATTAGTAATATTTCATTGCTACTTGTTATTCGCGTGTTTATTACTTTCTGTTCTTATGCGTGTTTTGACGAATACATTCCTATTCTTCTTTTTAGGGTATAGATACCTCATTTCCATAATGTTATTAGTGTAATATATATAATATTTATTCATTAGATTAATTTATATAATCACTATGCATTGAAGATCATGTATAATGAGCCACATCACCTCATGGAGACGGTAGGCCGTACGTACATACGAGCGATGATATCGTTCCCATGATCGTGGAATTGCATTGAACTGTATGTATACTATTTCAGAATCAATTTCACTTTTAAATAATCATATATAATTATTATTTACACCATTATAACCATCCAGGTATGGTGGTGGATGAAAACAGATTACACCACGGCGTGGAGACGGTACTCCATACGGACGCACGTGCGTTGATTTCGTTTTTCGTAGGATGGAAAGAAGGTGAAATAGGGTTGTGTCATATTTATAATAACATATCAGTATATTAGTGATACTGATGTTATTACTTCATAATGAAACATCTAATGAAGATGATGTTGAAGAAGAAATAAAGTTGATAGAATCGGTAACAGACATTACCTCTTCTTTGAAGCGCCTCTTCTTAACCTCCTCTTAGGGAACTAAATATGGTATTTGAAGAAGACCAAGGCATATAGGATGTTTCAATGGAAGTGGAGAAGACAAATTTTCAGGGTTTGGACGAGCTTGAAGGCTCAAAGTGGTGTGAGGAGGAGAAGGAGGAGGTTCCCTTTTATAAGGGAGGAGAGGGGCAGTTTAAAAAAAATTAAAATATTATTTTATAATATAGTCATATTCGGTTTTTAATAGCTCCAAACTGATTTATTTAGAATCTAAGGTGGGTATGGTTCGATATTATCTCATCCCATGTATTTTAGAAATGTTTATGTTACTATTTTAACCTTATATTTTACATTTAACTCTAAGTTAAATTATTTAACTTTTACCGTGTCTTCTTGTTTTCTTACACTATATTGTTAATAAACATACTATAACAAGCCAAACGAACCCCAAGTGGTTAATTATTAATATATATACCCATATTTATGTCATTTTTCCAAACCTTAGATTTTTAGGAAAAAAATAACAATTAATAATATAATATTTGTTTTAAAAACTATTTTATGTCAATTTTGACAATATTTTGTAATTGATTTATGAGAAACTCATAACAACACGATTAGTTCGAAAAAGGTTAATTAAATCCTTATTAGTATGTCAAATTAGCCTATAATGTTAGTAAAATTCATAAAAAGTATCAAATTACATTTATTTGGGTATTTGTAATATCAATTATGTTAATATTTCTTTAATAAGGTAATTACTGCATCATTATTGTGTCATAAATAAATTAAATTATTTAAAGTCTAAAAATTATAAATAAATTACTATTATGTAGGAAATCGTTTTATATTTCTAATGAATATTTATAGTATAATATATCTTATTTATAACCCTGTATTAAAAATTTTTTAGTTATTAAACGTTAGTTTTACATATTTTAACTCTTCTTTAAATAAAATAATTCTAAATTTTCTAATATAATCCAAGTGGACCTAAATAGTCATAATTTATTCCTAAGGTTGTTTTTGGTAGAATTAAACTTATAAAATAGAATTAGGACATTTGTTAGGTAATAATAATACCTTTTTTACCCTTCATTACCCTATTTACTTTTAACCGTGGTAAATAAAAGTAAAAATTTAATATTCACCAAAAATTATTTTTATCTTATTGAACCACATTTTACTCCTTGATACTAACCATGTCTCTTGTATTTTCAAAATTCTACTCACAGAAGTGGTAAAATTATGTTTTATGTAAATTTTCAAACTCTCCAAGTAGGTGGGTAAAAGACAGTGACAAGTTTAATAAAATTTATATATATGTAAAATTATTATAAACTGAATCCAATGAATTAATTTGAACATATATAGGTATTATGTATCAATTTTTACATAAAATAAAATAAAATTAAATAAATAATTATTTAAATAAATAGTTGGTTTTTAAATAGTAACCTAGTGTTTTCACTATTCATAAAAAATTGAATGTTTTAAAAAAAATACCAAAAAATCACCCTAAAGTAATTTCGATATTCTGAATCAAAAAATGAAGTCCATTTTGAAAGGTAAAATTTATAAAATTTTAAAAAGTGGGTATTACTATTCATAACGGATAGTTTTAAAAATATTTTAATATCATATCAGTGTTTAGTGAAACTCGGTATTGCGTACAATGAAAGCTATCGAGGAACGTCGCGATTGCGTGTAAAGAAAGCCAAGCTAATGTTTTTTGTAGTGAAATATTACTTTGATGATAACATCAAAACAAAATATTTATCATAAAAATATCAGGTGTTACATATTCTCCTTCCAATTATGTGATTATTGGTTATTGTAACACCCACAACTCAATCTACCTCATGTCAAAGGATATCCCTTAATAGGGTTTTAGAGTTTTGTCATAGTTGAGATACCATTCAGGTGTGAATTTCCTTGACCATTCTAAAGGTAAAACTCCTTATAATAAATTGCTTATTTTAAATGATAATTGCATAATGTAATGTACCATGTCTGGTTACCACTTGAGCCACCAAAGGTAAGTGATTACAATGATTTTTTAAATATGAAATATGAAATGTAAAATGGATGTATACTATCTATATAACTTGGAATTATAAAATGTTATTGAATATAGGATACATGTTCATATCTCCCCTTTCCATGCTTATGGAATGTATAAGAGTGAACCTCAATAATTTAATAAGACTGAATGGATAACTAATACTTTATTAAATGGTTTAAATGCTAATTTTCCTAACCACACTAATAACAAAAAAGGCATGGACCAATGTTTTCAACTATACATTACCTATCCATGCTAATGGAAGGAAAAACATGAAGAAAATTAATTATTACCTGATTACAATATCAAATAAGGAGGAACTAACTCGAGATCCCCATGGAATCTATGTGGAGAATACCTTGTGTCTTGGGAACCCAATTTTGATTCAAGGATAATTTTTTCTTAGGTTGATACCCACCTAGACTATGGTTCATTTCTATTCGTTGGATTCCTAGTATACTAATGTTGGGTACCTTTTATTATTACAAGAAAAATCGGATACACTCCTTTGATCCAGCATCGACCAATAGGTTTCATTGTGAAAGAAAATCTGGCCAATGTTTTTACTTAGCCCTATTTTACTTTATTCTGTTAGCTTGGACTTGATAGGAACCTTTTTGATGAATTCCTTGGATTAGGATCCTGGTATTACACTACTACCTCTTAGCAAGAGTCGGATAATATGGAGTTATCTTTCTATGAGTCCATGTTAACTAAGTATTTAGCCAGGAAATCCCTCACAGTATATCATTGTCTGGATGCCTTGTAACATCTAATGAAATTCACTAATTACACTATCACAAGATTATTTCAGTGTTGGGTATGCCTCACGTGACCTATTAACATTAAATAATATTTTTTTAATTAACAATCTGGTTACATGTTCAGACACCATCTGAGGGATGAAGCATATATGTGGTTATTTAGTTTTATTATAGTGCTTGATTTACTTTATATATTCATCCCAGCACACTATCATATTCGATTACATGGGAAGGATGTTATAGACATCGTTGGTGGGGGGACACTGAGATTTATCTCACACCATATCTAAGAACCGTTTGGAAATCGTAGTATATTACATTTTAGTAGTTATTGACAAAGGGAAGAATTCATCTTCTAATATTTGATTTGTGTTGATAGGGTAAGGCTTGATAACAGATGATTGAGTAGGATCTCTGGATGCTTGGAGTAGACTTTGTTTTCTTTTACCTTGTAAAACATGTTATTCTTATTTAATTGTATCCATGATGTCCAGTTTTCTAATGACATGAAGTTACATCATCACTGTTCGAGTTGATATAGTTATTCTTATTGTTTTTTATCTATTACATCAGTTTTCTTCTCATATTTATCTATATTTCTTCTATTTTTTACTTTTAATTTATATCTCTTCCATTATGCTACACTCTACTAATGAGGGCATATTCTTCCCACAGACACATCCTAGGACCTAACTACTAGTTGGAAGCCTCTAGCTTTCGGGAAGATGTTCTTGGGCCATCTGGCCCACTGGGCTTAGGGCACCATTATTTGGTATCTGGGTCCGGGTCATCACAGAGGGGTATCAAAGGTGGTTTAATTTATTTCATGACTTTTTGGTGACAATAGATAGGATAATAGGAACATGTTGGACTTGGTCATAAGCCATTATATGGTTTCTCAAACCCATGTTCGTGGTAAAATCCATGTAACCGATAATGCAATTATTGTTCTATTTTTCATATTACATAAGACATGATTTCAGTGTTGCATGATTCACATGTTGTGTGGTGTTGTTGATTATTACTCTTGGAATTTATTTCATCCTCTACCTGATGATATAAGGGAATGGATTATTTCTACATGAATCATTATAGGCACCTAGAATTCACATTCCATGCATATTTTTGTTCCATAAAGGTGAATTTCACTACTTTTCATAGTTTGATATTCCCCTGATTGATGTGTGATGCTGTGATAGTTCCATGTACTTGAATTACATTGGTTTTGATTGGGTGATTTCCTGTCTCAATTCATGAGGTTTATGGGCCCTCATGTGTGGGAATAAGTAACTTATAGTGTAAAGAAATTATGCTATAAGTAAATGGGAGACGTTTTTGGTGATAGGTGTATGGGTACTAATTCATCAGAAATGATTATATATTATAACGTGAATCCTGAAATCAAAAATAAAATGGTTGCACATGCTTATCCATCCATTTTATTTTTATAAAAGGTAAAAGAGTAAACCTATGAATTAACAGCAAAATGACAAGAAACTTATACATGATCACTTATCGATGTTTGGCTATCTAAGCAGGTAGTTGGGTTGTATGCCCTGGGTATTGAGTTTAAATTTATTCATATTCTATTAGTAATTCTATTTCCTTTCTTATATGCTTGTTCTAAGATGTTTCATTAGAATTTATAGACCATTTTCGCCAATGTCGTCTTAATGTGATTCGCTAGGAGGGTGGTGACGACCATGCTCCAGACATGGTGGTCCCTGAGGCACCAATCTTACTTCCAAGAGGTCCACATCTGGCACTACAAGTTGTAACTAATCTGTACATGCATGACCAAGTTTATGATGGTTTATTATATATGATTCATTTCATTATTGGTGCTCCAAGGGTTGCATCTACGATGGCAGGTCTTCCCTGAGAGTTCCAATGGTAGCAACCTCTAAATGTTTTAGGGGATGGTGGTTCTCATGCTGCTAAGTCTAGGAAAGTGGTCATGCTATCTTTCTTTGAGCATTTTTAAATTCCTCTAGAGTATATAGTTAATCTTTTTACATTCATGCTATGGTATTTGGCCAAGCATTTGTGGGAGGTGGTTACCCAGGCCAGTTATCATCAGGGGATGTTATGGGTTGACTTCCAAACTAACTTCTATGATCAGTTCTTTCCTTATTCACTGAGGGATGACAGATTTAGATAGTTACATGCATCTCGAGAATGGTTATATGTTTTTTATGGGATATTCAGCACGTTTTAGTGATTTACAATTCTTTCCCCCACTTCAAGATGGTGATGAGATTTCGCATGCTAGATGTTTTGAGGATGGGCTCCATTATGACATATAAACATAGGTGAATGTCTTTATCCTTCATACCATCTAAGAAATAGTAAATTGGGAAATTATCACTAAGAATGACCTGAGTGATGGAGAATGTAATGGGCTTAAAGGAACAATGTCACGTCAGGCCAACAGTTCTTCTAGTTGCAGGAAATGTTCCCTTGAGGTTTTTATTCAGGGAATTAGCACCCAGAGAATCAATTTTGATAGCTCTATAGTGTTTCATTAGTGTGGAAAATCTAGGCATAAGAAGTTTCATTGTGATAGATACCCAATAGAGTGTTGGTCTTGTGGTTTTATGGGTCAACATCAGTGATTTTGCAAGACATTTCCACTAGCTTCGAGTTTAAAAGGATCAACAATAGCTCCATCATAAGGAGTGAGTTCTTTTGTGCTATGTCAAGTGAGCAGTTGGATTTGAACTAATAGCTCTAGAGGGGGAGTAGGTTGTAGTTGTGGTAGTCTGATCCCTGATCACCAGAAGTGCCAGTACAGCATCCATGATCCTGTTAGTCTATCTGTTGCACCACGCCGTGAATCAGGTCAGTTTCATGGCTTACAAACGATACATGAGGACCAGGTTGCAGGACCATATATAGTATGAGCTACTATTCTTATACCCTCTACTATTGTCTCTTATTTTCTTTATACATGTGATTAAAAATATTTTATTTATTTATCTATAATGGAATGTGTCGGTCTTGAGATACAATATCTCTATGGTGTAATGACCCTCAATACATAGTTGGGAATACAGACTGAGTGCATAAACCAGTGCAAGTATTATCCCCATGAGGTTGGCAGTTACCCAGTCTTGTGGAATTTTTATTTCCTCAAGATGATGAGCATCTATGTCATTAAAGGGATGGATTGGATGGTACACTATCATGCCTTTGCAGACTTGTATAGAAGAAGGGTTTCTTTTACATCACTAGAAGGAAACAATTATCTTTTCAAAGTTGAATGGGATGTCAAGACTGGTAGAGTGGGACCGAAGCATCATTGGCTAATTGAAGCGACTGTAAATCATGAAAATCATTTTACAGAGGATCAGGGTTTTCATCAAATTGATTTCCCTCCAATAGTTTATCGTTTCAGTAATGACTTTCTGGAAGACTTTTCTTGCCTACCTCAAATGATAGAGGTAGAGTTTACAATTTAGCTATTTCCAAGAGTAGCATCAGTGTCCATTTCTCCATACAGGATGTCACCTATTGAGCTTTAGGATCCCAAGTGGAAGATAGAGTACTTAGAGTACATAGGGTTTATAAGGCCTAGAATATCCTCTCGAGGTTCACCCATGCTTTTTTCTAAGGAGGATGGAAATATCTATTTCTGTGTGTATTAAATAAGGTTAATCTTGCTTATGTTCATGAACAGGTATCTACTTCCTCGAATAGAATATCTATTCGACTTGCTCTGAGGAGAAAAGGTGTTCTCTAAGATAGACCTAAGATCGATTTAACATCAGTTCCATGTTAGACAATCATACGTACCTCATACAACATTCCATAATAGGTATGCTCTAGATGAGGATCTTGTTACGTTGTTCGGTCTCATAAACATGCCTATCATTTTCATGTTTTTGATAAATAGGGGTTTCCACCCCTATTTGGACACTTTTTTCATGGTATTTGTGGATGACATCATTGTGTAATTGTACACTCGTAACAACCATGCGAAACATTTTGAGATCATATTAAGTACACTCAAAGAGCATCATCATTATGCAAAGCATGCTAAATGGGAATTATGGATCGAAAAGTCCACTTCTTGCGTCATATTATTTAATAATCTAGTGTATTTGTTGACCCTGAAAAGGATAGTGTTGTAGTTTCTTGGGAGCATCCCAAGAACATATTTGACATAAAAAGTTTCTTGGGGATGACTGCATATTACTGGTATTTCCTAGAAAACTTTTATCATATTTCTTCACCTCTTACTAGTGTTACAATGAATTGTGTTAGGTTTACATGGTTAGAATCATGTGAGAAGTTCTTTCAAGAGCTAAATGGGAGGCTTGTCTCGACACCGATTTTGATTCTTCCAGAACCAGGTAAAGGATATATCATCTTCTGTGATGCATTAGGCACTGGAATAGGGGAAATGTTTTCATATGAAGAAAAATTCATTGCATAAAGTTATTAGTAGTTGAGGCCTCAAGAGATAAATTATTTGACTCTTGACCTCAACTTAGTAGCAGTTGTCCACACCTTACATTACTGGAGACATTATCTCTAGGGTGAGCGCTTTTTTGTTTATACAGATCACAAAATCCTTAATTATATATTTTCTCAGTATAAATTTAACCTTCAACAACAAATATGAGTTGAATAACTACAATCCTTTGATTTTGAACGTGCCTGTACACCTGTAAAAGGAAATGTGGTTGTAGATGAAGTAAGTCTGAAAACACAATCGTAGGAAATACATGAAGACAATAATGAATGGATGTTAATGAATGTCTTTTATAAACATCATCTGGAGTTTCACGACAGTCATGAGCATTCATACCTCTCATCCTTAACAGTTACCTCTTCCCCCCATGAGAGGTTGTAGAGTGGATAGTTTTCATATCCCGAAGGTTTGGTTCTCCGCAAGAGTATATCGGGAGATAACCCACCTCCAGAATGGTCTATAGACAGAGATACAGTCCTTCATCTATGTGGATGTATATTGGTTCCTTAATATGTGAGATAGGAGTTAATGAAAGATTCACATGCTTCCTAGTGTGTTGTTCATCTAAGCATCTCGAATATGTTTTGAGATATGCGATAGAAAAATGCGTAGCATGGGATGAAACATCAAATTTCATGCTTCATCACTAGGTGATCTACTTGTCAGCAGGTGAAGGTGGAGTGACAGAGACCTAAAGGCTTTTTACAAATACTTCCAATCTCGGAATGTAAATGGGATGATGTTGTTATGGATTTTTTAGTTAGCTTACCTAGGTTTCTGAGAGGTAGAGATGCTCTCTAGCCAATCGTCAACCGACTAACGAAATCAGCCCACTTCATTCCTATTCATTAGTCATTCTTAGTTGTTGAGCTTGATGATTGTATTCCCATGAGATCGTACAACTACATGGGGTTCCATGTACTATCATTTTAGATAGGGATGATCCTTTCACTTCATGGTTCTAGCATGGTTTGTAGAAATCAATGGGAACTCAGGTACACTTAAGCACAACTTTTCTCCATCAGACCGATGGACAATCAGAACAGAAAATACATGTTAAGGAAGTTATGATCTGAGTATGTGTCCTTGACTTCTAATGTTCATGGGAGAAGCATATCCCCTCATTGGGTTTTCCTATAATAACAGTTTCTAGGTGACGATTCATATAGATCATTTTTAGGCCTTATTTGGTAGGCCATTCTATTCACCCATGTGCGGGCTAGAGGAAGTTGAGGTAGCCCTACTAGATCATAGTCTGGTTCAGTCAAAATCAGAATAGTTCTAGCTGATCAGGAAGTGTATGAAAACTACTCATTCTAGACAAAATTATTATGTTCATCACTATCGATGACCTCTTGAGTGTGAGGTTGGGGATCATGTTTTCCTGTAGGTATCACCCAGGATTGGGCATAGATGGTTATGGAATCAGGGTAAGCTACCGCCTCATTTCATCAGCCCATTCAAGATTCTAGAGAGAGTTTTACTAGTATCATATTAGTTGCTACTGTCTCAGAGGTACTATTCCATGAAATACATCATTCATGTCTCATAGATTCTCCAATATCATGCTGATATATCAAAAACCTCTTATCCCATTGAAGATGAGTTAGATTTCCATGTTACCTTTGAGGAGTACCTAGTATGAATCATTGACTGAAGAATAAAGGATCTATGAGGAATGTTTGTCCCATATGGGTGATGTGGCAGCACGAACAAGTACGGGAAGAGACATGGTAGAGGAAAGCCGATGTATGTGCTGAGTGTCCAGATTTTTTCTTAGATAGTGTTTCATTACCCAATGAAAGAGAACTTGGGGGCGAGTACTTTTAAGGGGGGAAGACTATAAGAACCCATTTTTTCATTTAGGAATGTATCTATTAATGTTCAGTCTAAATATTTAATTTGGACTAATTATAAATTCCTAAAGTATTTGCAAACGTTCTGAGGGTGTTTGGGGCTTGTTTGTTGCTTGGAACTCCTATTTTTGAGAAAATAGGAAAAGTCACATGGTTTGAGCTTGGTTGGCGCAAAATTTTCCTAACCATGTGTTTTCAGGTTTTTCAGACATTGGAATCTCCCATGGTTTGTGCACAGCTATTGGGCCTAACCATATGGTCCCCCTTTTTTCCTAGGTTTGAATAGAACCATCTCACATGGTCTGCACATGTTTTGGAAAATCATGCGGCAAACCGTCCGTAGGTCAAAAGCCTATGTAAAATCTACAAAATTCTCTTAATGATCTATTAAGAAACCACTTCCTCCCTAATCTATGATTATGCTGGATTGACCTAGTTCTATTTCCTTTTTGGATAATTTTGAAGATCCAATCTTTGAATCAAGAGTGCTCCTTTGTTGGACATCCGATCGAGCATCTGTTCAGTACGTTGGATGTGCAACGGTAAGTACTTGAGTCCTCATTATTCGTTATTCTTATCTTTCACTTTTATCCAATATACTTTTATATGAACATTTTCACAATTTCATAGAGCTACTACGATATGAGGAATATCAAGGGCCGATACCAGAGGAGAAGTATCGTACAACCATCACATTGGTAGTCTATAACTCATCTCTAATATTTATTGTTTTTGGAATGTTCTTCTAGGACCGACCTGGTTTTTTTGGAAGTTGCTTCATAAATTAACATTCCATGATTATACTCATTAGAATCATATGGTTATGCTCTTTCTAAATTTTTGATTAGTTGTTATTGGTTACACCAAAAATTCAATCCGCCTCATGTCGAATGTTAATCCATAATTGGGTTTTAGTGTTTCGGCACGTTTGAGCCACTGTTCAGGTGTTCCTTTTCATGACCCTTTTAAAGGTAATAATCCTTATAACAATTGGCTTGTTGTTAATGATAATTTCATAATGGAATGTACGATTCTCTCTCACCACTTGACCTGACTATGGTAAGTTCTTTCACATTTTTGTTAAATGTGAATTATGAAATGTAAGATGGAATGTATAGTAAGTATATAACATAGACTTATCAAATGTTATTGAATATAGGTTAAATGTTTATAGAAATTCTTTCCATGTTGACCGAAGGTTGCAGATTGAACCTCAATATTTGAATATTCCTTGATGTCTAACTAAGACTTGATTAAATGGTTGAAACACTACATGACCTATCTACACTAATGGAAGACAAGGAATAGACCAATGGTTCCAACTCTACATGACCTATCCAATCTAATGGAAAGAAAGGATTGAAAAAAATATTTTGTTCCATGATTACAATATCAAATAAAAATAGACTAACTCGAGCATGCCTTGGATTCTGAAAAGAGAATAACCTAGATCTTACGAACCCCATTTTGATTCAAGGATACTGTTTTCGTAGGTTGATACCCTCCGAGAATCCAGTTATTTTCTATTCCTTGAATTCCCAATATACTACCATTCTATCCCTTTCTATATTACAGGATACCATGGATACACTCCTTGGATCTAGCATCAACTGTTAGGTGCCATTATGAAAGCCCATCCAGCCCATCCCTTTTCTTAGCCCTGTTTTACCTTGGTTGATCACCTTGGACTTAATAGGTTCCTTATTGTGAAATTCCTTGGTTTAAACTATCTATATTATACACTTACCCCTTATCTAGACTCAGATACTACAGAATTAGATTTCTATGAGTCTATGTTACCTTGGTTTTTAACCTAGAATTCTCTCAGAAGATATCGTTGTCTGATTTCCTTGTTACATCTTGGGACCTTCACTACATATACTATCATGATATGAGGTTAGATTTGGTTATGCCTCATGAAACCTATCAATATTAAATTGAAATTTATTAAATAACTAACTGGTTACATGTTCAGACACCAGCTGATGGCTGAAGTATCTACATGGTTATTTTGTTTTATTTTACTGGTTGCATTACATTATATATACATGCCTGCACACTATCATATTCTATTACACGGGCCTCATGTTAAGGAACCCATTGGTAGTGGACCACTGAGATTTATCTCACACCTTCTCTTGGAACTATTTGGTACCCGAAGTAGATTACATGGATACATGTATCGATAAAGCGGAGTAAGCAGCTTCCAATACATTATTTGTGCCAATAGGGTGGAGCTTGATAACAGGTGACCGAGTAGGATCAAAGGATGCTTGGAGTAGACTTTGTTTTCTTTAACCTTGTGGAACATTTTATGCTTATTCTATTATATCCATGCTTTTCAGTTTTCTCGTGACATGACATTACATCATCACTATTTTAGTAGATACATTTATTGTTATTTTTGTTTATCTACTTCACCAGTTTTCTTTCACTATTTATCTTTATTGCTTCCGATATTTACCATTCACTTATATCTCTTATGCTGTACTACACTCTGCTAATGATGGAATAGTCATCCCATGAACTAACCCTAGGCCTTCATTGCTAGTTAGTAGCCTCTGATGTTCAGGAAGATGTGCTTGATTCCACGTGGTCTACTGGGGTCAGGGCACCGTTAAGTGGCATTATGGACCAGTTCATCCAAATTATTCTATTTTTTGTTCATTTAGACATAGGGATTCCTATATTGAAATTTGTCCAAGATAATGAATTTATATAAAAATAATGATATTGTAAATTATCAGCGGGTTACATTCTTCTCACCATCAAGAAATTTATCTTCTAGATTATAAGAATTTGACCTCATGAAAATATTTTTGTATTTCATCATCATAAGTTCTTTAGGAACCCATATCACCTATTTTATCTTATGATTTCATGAAAGTAAATTTACTCTCAAAGTCATCTGATTCCTTAAAAAATTATATACTGTATAGAATTTTGAATATCTCTTAATAGTAATACAAATTTGGTTCCAATTCTATTTTTGAGGTGAGAAAAAGATTTGGGTATGGCATAAAATTCCTTAATAATGATATATGAAACATATAAAGTACTTTAGAGGGACGTGGTGGCATTACCAAATGGTACGAAACAATATCAATTCTATCTAGGAATTTAAAATGGATAGTGTAGAAGTGTATCAATTTCCCTTTATTATTGAACCTTATAACACCTTTGATGAGAATAATTTAAGAAAACATGATCTTCAACTAGAAATTTTAATAAAACATCACTAGTTATCAAAGTACTTCTTTTATATTCAATGGGATGTGTTGATATGGTTTATAATAGTCATTACATTTTTTTCCGCCTCCATGTGTTCAAGCCCTATGAGCTTCTTTCCAACAACTTCAACCCGATAAGTTGGAGTGTGAAATCTATTTCCATATAATGCTTCATATGACACCATTTTAATACATGAATAGAAGATCTTATTATAGGATAACTCCACTAATGGTAAATAATGACCCCAAGTACCTTGAAATTAAATAGAGATAGAACTAAAAATGTCATCTATTGTATGAATAGTCCTTTCAGACTATCCATTAGTTTAAAGGGTGATTAGTGGTGATCAAATACAGATTAGTATCCCTTGACATCTGGAGAATTTTTCAAAAAATCTATGTATATCATAGATGATGATATTAATGAACTAGAATATCCATTTGGATTCAATCAAGATCTAATCAGGAAAATGTTTTAACAAATAACTTATAGTAATCTACCAAAAAAATGAAACTACATACCTATGTTAAGCTTGATTGAATAAGTTATTCTTAGATTAAACTTATCTTCATCATATCAACTGAGTTTCCATCCTTGGGACAATATGGACAAGAAAAGAAACTTCATAAAGCTAGAATTCAAAGAAAATAAATTTCCAATATAACCTTTTTTCTGCTATGAGTCTCAATAATAATTCTCAAGTGATTCTCATTTTCCTCATTGCTGTTAGAGTACAACATGATATCATCAATAAATACCAAAATTAAATTATCAAGATATTCCTTGAATACTCCGTTCATTATATCCATGAATTTTGAGGGTGAAATTTTTAACATAAATATAATTACCATGAACTCATAAGGATTATACCTTATTTGAAATTATATCATTTTAATGGCTTCCTTCTTTACTCAGAATTGATGATACCCATAATAAACATCAATATTAGGGAAATATTAACCTTAAAGAAGATGATAGAATAAGTGATCAGTGTGAGGTAAAAGATACTTTTTGTTTATCATAATATTATTTATTAACCTATAATAAATATGCATCTTTATATATTTATATTTCTTCTTAACAAAAATAATAGGGGCTCCCCATGGGGAAATAATGGGGAATAAAAATCCATTTTCACAAAACTCCTTTAGTTTTTTCTTCAAAATAACTAATTCCACAATGATCATTTTATAAGGATCATATAATATTGTTATTTAATTATAGATTAAATCAATGGAATACAAAACTTCATTATCTGGTTAATTTATATGGAATAAATTTGGAAATAATTCAATGTATTCTTATAGAATAATAACATCCTCAATTTTGAGATGACCTTTTCCATATATTCATCATGTCTAATATTATTTCCCAATAATATAACTTAAAATAGATACAATGGGTGGACTTAGATATGAAATATATGATGAATTCTCCCATGTAATGGTATATAACTCCACATCATCCTCATGAATCATAATTTCCTTCCCTTTGTAATATTATTTTTCATTATATTTTTAAATACACTTAATACCAAGGATTATATCAAATTCATCCATATACATAACAATGAAGTAACTAAATAATGTATATTTATGTTCCATAATAGAAAATAACCAACAAATTTTAATTATTGTGAGACTTCCACTTGGATTATTGAAAAATAAGTCTCTTTTTAAGAAGGTAGGGAAAAATAAAATTTTCATGGAAAATGTGGAAAATATAATAAAATTTATAGATCTAAATAAAATAATGTAGTATATAATATTGAGGATATGTTCAAAGTACCTTTTACCATGTCATTAGAAATATCAACCTTAGCTGTTGTGATTTCAAAATCGATGTCATTATCCTTTGTAATTTTATGTGGAAAATTCCATTTATGATAGGGATAGTTATTTTCATAGTGTACTGTCTTATGATAGTTGAAGAATTACACATTGGAAGCTTATTTCGTACCACTGAAATCATGATCATGGTGGAAATTATCTCCAATCATGAAACAAAATCCCATTACCATCAAAAAAGTTCAATAATGTTTATTTTCTTATTTATTACAAGTTGTAAACACCATTATTCCCTTCAGTACATGTACCATATTTCCTTTTCTGGAGTGATTAATAATCCATATATTACCATTATTTCATTTTAAGATATTAGACTTGGAAAATTATTTATATTTCTTAATAGCAGAAGATACGGGGTCATAATATGATGATAATTTCTGGGAGATTGATTACCTTGGAAAAATCAGCTTAATACCATCAAAGTTGTAACGCCCCAACCCTAGTTACCTAGAGTCGGTGCATTATTGTGTAACATTGGCATGATCACAAAAGATCAAGTCTCGAAATACCGATTAGTTTAGTAGCCTTGGAAACACTAGATACATTCATAAATGTTACATTACATGAGAAAGTGAAAAATCAAAATAACATAGTCTCCATAGTCAACACTTCTATCCCCTTCAGACTACCCCTATAGGTCAGTCATAAAATATATCTTCACATATTGGAAAAAATAAAACATTGAAAGGGGTGAGCTCAAATGCATAGTAAGGATAACAATGTTGTGGAAGCTTTCATAAATAAATATAAACATTTAATGCAATGTATGACTAAAAAAGCCTTTTAAACTTGACCTTCAACATAATATGGAAAATGTAAAATGAGATAATGCCATTTACTTATTTACATGGATATTCTACTGGCCAAATAATCACATGTATTATCAATAACCACTTTCATAATGATGGAATGCATAATTCCAGACAATCATAACCACGTAGCCAAGGCCTCGTGCCAAGAATAAAAATAAGATTTTGTCAAGTCCTCGTGCCAAGACACTGGTTTGTCTCATGAGACCTGCCAATGCATCGAGGAGCTATAGCGGGCTCCACCCGTCACTTATCAAGTCCAATGCATTCCTCATATGAATAGGTTTAAACATATCATAAACCATAACATAATCGTATCACATAAAACATGCATAAAGGAAACATAACATTTCCAAATTACAATCATAAGATATCAATACAACACATTGATATAATAAAACATTATCAAAACCATTTTCAATACCAAAATAAATGAAAAGTAAAACATGGTATTTATTTTTCATTTAAAAAATTATAGCTTGTAGAGGAAGCCAAAACTCAAATAATGGTCACGGTGGTAGAGAAGTCATTGTCACCACATACGTACGACAAAATAAAATTCCTTTTTTTCGTTTAGTAAAATGCTTCGTATAAAAGGATTCTTTTTGAATAAACATAAAAGCGAAAGGGGTTTATACACAGCATAAATGAAATTTGGGTATAAAACAAAATATGCCTCAATTAATAGAGGTTGAGACGAAGTCCCTTAAAAATATCATTTTTTTAAATAAAATAGATCTATTATGTTTATTCACTATAAGTACACATTAATAAAGTACAAATACATGATAGGAAATAATAATATCATCACATAATTTGAAAGTAGGAGATTAACCCAAAGAACGGAAATTGGGTTAAGAAGTTCCCTTACCTCATGTCCGTCTTGACTCGACCATTATTTAACCTCGTAAATAATAAACAAGAGTTAATTTATAATTTCTTAAGAACCTTTTTCAAGTTTATTATTCCTTTTATATCACTTATTACTATGTTATGAACATTATGTAGTTATTTATGTTAATAATGGTCGTTTTGTCGATCTTTGGTACTTGAGTCAAAAATATACGTCTTATAATTACAAGTTGTTCATGTGGTAAAATATCCACTATATCCAGAATTATATTCATGATTTAGATATCATATATATCTAATAGATCCAGTATATACATTCATTCATAATATTACGTATCATTTAGAGGTAAGAAATGATATGCACCGTTCATGGAGATGGTAAGCCGTACGTACACATGAACACTACATTCATTTCTATTTCGTATTAAATGAAATGAAATCATAATGATATAAAGGTGTATTATAATTCCATTATAATATCATATATAATATCATTTAATCCATCCTTTATACATCCCACATATGGAGTTAACGATTAAAATCACTTTGAGGGGGCGGTAGTCCGCACTTCCTAAAATGAAATTATCGCTTTTACCATAATGGTAATCATAAACGTATGACATAAATGACAAATAAAGAAGCATAAATAAAACATAAACATAATATATATATCATATATGAAAATAGTGTCATCAAAATGGCCACCATTAGAGATGTTAAAGGAATATTGAACAATCATCGTTTCGTGAGGTAGTATTTTGCCACCCACAGAAACATTATGTTCTTTAACCATTAGATGAAGGTGTGAGTAAGTGTAAATAAAATAATTATCATAAAAAGATCCTAGTATATTGAATATACTGTTGTTGTTACAAAAGAAATGAATAAAAATATTTTAGTGGTTGGAGACGCAAAATAAAACAAAAGATCACAAGTGAGGACATTACCATTAAATCAGGTAACTCTTTTTGATTTGAGCCAAAGGCATCCTTGGGAAGACTTATGCCCAATGTGAGGATTCTAAGTGTAGGAGAGGGATGTTGGGAGAGTATTTTGCAGAGTTTGGCCGAGCCAAATGTCTTGAAGCTATGAATAAGGTGGTAGTGGTGGGAGCCTTTTATAAGAGGAGAGGACGGGAACTCTTGGAATGTCATGAAATGTTACATTATTATGATGTATTTTTCAGATTTCAAAGGTCCCAAAATTATATATTTCGTGGATAAGTTGATAAGGGTTCCAAATCAACCCATCCAATAGGTTTTTGACAAGTGTATTTATTAGATTTTACATTATCATTTCATTTTATTTAAGTAGTTAATTAATGAGGTAATAGATGCATCATCATGGTGTCATAAAACATTTAATTTATTTAATGTCTAAAATTTATAAAAAAATATCATGATGTAAGAAATATTTTTATCTTTCCAATGAATATTTATAGTCTAAAACTTAACTTATATAACCCCATGTAATAATAGTTTTAGTAAAACAACACATGTTTGTTAAAATTATAATTTTACATTAAATAAAAAGTTATTATTGTCATTTTCTAACCCAAGTGGCTCCATGGGGTCCCCAGGTTGACCCATGGATTTTATTGGTCTTCCACGAGTCATCCAATAAGGGTAGGACAAGTGTAAAGGTATTTTTATAATTTTATAATTTCATTTGTACCTTAAATATCACTAATTACCTTTAATCGCGATTAATTAAACATAGAAGTTACTGTTGCCCAAAAAATTATTTTAATACCATTGAACAACATTTTACATCCTAATGACAACCATGTATGTAGGATTTTTTAAAATCAAATCACAAAAGTGGTAATGTTTCATTTAAACGAAAAATCAGTTTTTTAACTACCACTTTGTGGTTTCACTATTTATAAAAAATTTATGTTTTTCAGAACAATGCCAAAATTTCACCCTAAAATATAATTGATATTATGAATTCAAAAATGATGTCTATTTTAAAAAATTACAAACATATAATTTTCATTAATTAATTTTATAATTAATTCCCACTGTCACAACAAATAGCGGGTTTTTAAGAAATAATATATATCTAATGATTGACAATTGTTTATGTCCAATTTAAAAAGTGAAATTAATTCTAATGAACATAATTGCATAAAATGGTAATAATATATTCTATTTATACTTTAAAACCACTCAATAGTATAATTTATCACTATAAATTATTTTGATTAAAAAAGTTTTTTTTAAGTATTTTTATCTATAAAAAATTGGAAGTTCTCAGAAAAATACCAAAAATTAATCAGAGTCTAAATTTGATATTCTGAATCCAAAAATGAAGTCCATTTTGAAAGATAAAATTTATAAAAGTTCAAAAAGTAGGTATTACTATTCATAACGGCTACTCTGATTGGTTGTGTTATGTGTTAGAACTCGAAGATGCGTACAACACACACTATTGTATTATTCAAAGAGAAGTGTCCCGTTGAAGCTCGGGGTGTTACATTCTACCCTCCTTTAATAAATTGCTTCCTCACAATTTTTAAATTTCTCTTTGAAAATAAGAGGTTGAAACTAGAAAATACCTCTGTGGAAAACCCACATCGGTAATAAGGTTAATAAAAATATAACATTAAAAGAAATAAATAGAAGTAAAAAGGTCACCCTAGATAGCCTATACTAGTATTCTATGAATATATGGATACGGAGGAGAAAAAAACCATCAAGGACTGATGGAGAGTTGTATAAAATAGGATTAGGAGAAAGTTAACCACGAGAAAATCACAAACTTGTGATTGGTTAAATGGTCATTGAATCGCCAGTTGGAAAAGTTAACCGGCAATGTATTTGTTTTAAGTTACCTTTCATAATGTTGAGGAATTTATTTAAGATATTTACTAAGAATGTAAGGAAACATACTTACTTGTCATTTAGACCTTCATTCTTTAATAAATTTTTACCACAAACCCATCTTTCACCCAAAAATATAATAGAACTAAAAAATATAATATTTATGCTAATCATGAAAGGTTCCAAATATTAACACATACCATTTAGATTAAAAAAACTATTTTTTAATAACCAAGGACTTCCTATAGGCTAGTGGTAGGTAATAAAGGCATGTCGCACTATGGTTGTGGGTTCGATTCCTACAGCTTTGTCCGACGCGACGGGTTATCCCCCAACCTGCAGGTTTTACTTTTCCTAAAACTGGAGTATTATAATATTCCAAAAATAATCTTTAGAAATGTTTTAACATAAAACAATACTATCCATGGTTCAACATAATCCAATCCAACCGTTATAGTTATCCAAAATACCTCTTTCCAAACATTCCCTAAAAGGTCTGTAAATTCCAAAATCAATTGTGACATTAGATTCCCCAAACAAAGTAATGTTTCTCTTATTGTCGCATACTAAAATATGATTACCTTCATCATATTAAAACCTAAATGAAAACAACAAGTTCTGTAGTATGATCCTTATATATACGACATTATTCTTATAACCAGAATATAATCCTTGAGTCCAAAATCACCAATAAATTAATTATTCCACCTAAACTGTAGTAACAACATAATATTGGCCTTTTCTAAGTTAAGTTTCCCATATTATTAGGACATTCATTTGCATAATTCCCCATTTCCCTATAATTGTACCATTCAACAATGATAGCCTCTTTCTTTCCCTTGCAATCACGAGCCTGGTGACCTTTTTCTCCACATTTATAACAAACTCCCATTCCTTTTAGGAAAGTACTAGGGCGATTATTCCAACAATTATCGCATAATGGAAAGTCCTTCTTTCCCTTTTCCCCTTTATCTATCTCTTGTTCCACCGTTCTCTTCTTCTCTATCTTTACTTTATTATCATAAGATTTAGAGAATTCTTTTTCTATCTTGATATCACATGAGACAATATCTTCGGACAAAGATTAAGATTATGTGACTAATTCTCGACGGAGAAATGGTTTTAACCCATCAAAGAAACGACCCATCATTCTACTTGGGTTACATATATAATCTTCTTCATACCTCGCCAACCCTGTAAATTTGGCCTCATACATTGCGACATTCTCATCCTCCTTTTGTCTCAGACTCAGAAATTTCCATTCCATATCTGCTCGATGGTCACGAAGAAAGTATTTTTCTAAGAAAAAATCTTTGAACTCTCTCCATTACATAATTGATACTTCTTCATCTTCCATTGTATTTAGAATCAATGACCACGATTGATCAACATCTCCAGTGAGGTGGTAAACTGCCATGACAACCTTTTACCTTTCACTACTCCCCAAGGAATGGAATATTTTCTCTAATGATTTTATACATTGCTCATCAACTAATGGATTTTTACCCCCATTAAAGGTTGGTGGATGTTTCCTCATGAAGCATTCTAACATTGATCCTCCATGATGAAGATTAGGGTGCTCTATAGGAGTAAGGTTATTATTCATAACCTGAGTGAGTTGTCCCAGTTTGGTGATAAGTTGATCAGCACCAGTTGTATCTCAAGCTCCACAATAATTATCTTGAGTAGGAGGGAAATCCCTACATGGTGTGCGTTCATTTATATGGTTTGAATTCCTCCCAATAGGGGCCATTTCTAAATAATGGCATAAACTAGATTAGTTTATGAATCAAAATACACAATTCCATACCTGTAAAACACTTAACATAAATTGAACTATTTATGTATATAATCCATAATCCTAAAAATAAATGATTTCTTTGAGGAAGTATATACTCATAAAGCCTTCATAATGGTTTGTAAAAAAATGAGAATTTTCCTAAGCATATCCCCTGGGTGTGTCGTAACCAAGAGTGCAGCAAGGCCCATTGTTGTGCACCAGTTACCATTCGACTATAGCTCAGAGCGATGTTTTCGTGTTTTACCCCTTGGTAAATATGTGCCAGAGCCGCCTCTTCCTACTCGTATCTAAACAGGGATGTATTGCTCGGAAAACTCACAAAATATCTATAATACCAAAATTCTAGGAAGTTATTCTATACTAATCCTCAAAGACAATCTTTGGGATATGTGCTACAATCAGAGTTTATCTAAATCTAGATTCCAAGGTTAGTACTAAATTGCCTCTGAAACCAACTGGCATGCCCCGACCCCAGTTACCTAGAGTCGGTGCATTATTGCGTAACATTGGAATGATCACAAAAGTTCAAGTCTCGAACGATCTATTGGTTTAGTAGCCTTGGAAACACTAGAAACATTCATAAATGTTACATTACATAATAAAGTGAAATATCACAAAAACATAGTCTCCATAGTGCATACTTCTATCCCCTTCATACTATCCATGTAGGTCAGTCATAAAATATTTCATCACATCCTAGGAAAAATAAAACATTGAAAGGGGTGAGCTCAGATGCTCAGTAAGGATAACAATGTAACGGAAGCTTTCAAAAATAACCATAAACATTTAAGGCAATGTATGACTAAAAAAGCCATTTAAACTTGATCATAAACATAATATGGAAAAATTAAAATTAGATAATTCCATTTAATTATTCACATGGATATTCTACTGGTCGAATAATCACATGCAATATCAATAACAACTTTCATAATGATGGATTGCATAATTCCATACAATCATAACCACGTAGCCAAGGCCTCTTGCCAAGACTAAAAATATGATTTTTCAAGGCTTCATGCCAAGAAACTAGTTTGCCTCATGAGACCTGCCGATGCATCGTGGAGCTATAGCCGGCTCCACCCGTCACTTATTAAGTCCAATGCATTCCTCATATGAACATGATTAATCATATCATAAACCATAACATAATCATTTAACATAAAACATGCATAAAGGAAACTAAATATTTCCACATTTCAATCACAAGATGTTAATACAACACATTGATTAATGAAACATTATAAAAACCATTTTCAATACCAATGTAAATGAAAATTAAAACATGGTATTTATTTTTCATTTAAAAAAGGTATAGCTTGTAGAGGAAGCTGAAACTCAAATAATAGCCACGGCGGCGAAGAAGTCGTTGTCGCCACATATGTATGACAAAAAAAACATTCATTTTTGTTGTTTAGTAAAATGCTTCATATAAAAATATTCCTTTTGAATAAACATAAAAATCAAAGGGGTTTATACAAAGTATAAAAGAAATTTGTGTATAAATCAAAATATGCCTCAATGAATGGATATTGAGAGGGAGTCCCTTAAAAATATCATTTTTTAAAATAAAATAGATATATTATGTGTATTCACTATAATTACACATAAATAATGTATAAATACAAGATAGGACATAATAATATAATGACGTAATTTGAAAGTAGGAGATTAACCCAATGAACAGAAATTGGGTTAAGAAGTTCCCTTACCTCGTGTCCTTCTTAACTCAACCATTCTTTAACCTCCTGAATAATAAACTACTGTTAATTTATAATTTATTAAAAAAAATTCAAGTTTATTATTCCTTTTAAATGACTTATTACCATGTTATAAACATTATGTAATTATTTATGTTAATAACGGTCGTTTTGTCGATATTGGGACTTCAGTCAAAAATAAACATCTTATAATTACATGTTGGTCATGTAGTAAAATATATATTATATTCAAAATTATATTCATGATTTAGATATCATATATATCCTATATATCGAATATATACATTCATTCATAATATGACGTAACATTTAGAGGTAAGAAATGAAATGCACCGTTCATGGAGACGGTAAGCCGTACGTACGCATGAGCGCTACTTTCATTTCTATTTCATATTTAATGGACTGAAATAATAATGATATAAAGGTGTTTTATAATTCAGAATAATATCTTATATAATATCATTTACTCCATCCTTTATATTTCCCACATACAGCGTTAACGATTCAAATCACTTTGAGGGGTCGGTAGTCCGCACTTCCTAAAATGACATTATCGCGTTTACCCATAATGGAAATCATAAAGGTATGTCATAAATGAGAAATACAGAAGAATATGGAAAACATAAACATAATATATATATCACATATGAAAATTGTTTCATCAAAATGGCCACCATTAGACGTGTCAAAAGAATATTGAATAATCATCGTTTCGTGAGGCAGCATTTCGCCACCCACAGAAACAATATGTTCTTTAACCATTAGATGAAGATTTGTGTAAGTGTATATAAAATACTTATCATAACAATATCCTAGTATATTTAAGATACTGTTTTTGTGACAAAATAAAGCAATAAAATGATTTTAGGGGGTTGGAGAAGCAAAATAAAACAAAAGAACACAAGTGAAGACATTACCTTTAAATTGGGTAACTCTTTTTGATTTGAGCCAAAGGCTTCCATGGGAAGACTTCTGCCCAAAGTGAGTCTTATAAGAGTAAGATATGGAAGTTGGGAGAGTATTTAGGCAGAGTTTGGCCGATCCAAATGGCTTGAATGTGTGAATAAGGTGGTATTGGTGGGGGCCTTTTATAACAGGAGAAGATGGGCACTCTTGGAATGTCAAGAAATGTTACATTATTATGTAGTGATTTTCAGATTTCAAAGGTCCCAATATTTTATATTTCTAGGATAAGGTGATAAGGGTTATAAATATACCTATCTAATAGGTGTTTGACAAGTGTATGTCTTATATTTTATATTATCTTTTCATTTTATTTAATTCGTTAATTAATAAGGTAATCGCTGCATCATCATGGTGTCATAAAAAATTTAATTTATTTAAGGTATAAAAATTATAAAAAAAATATCATGATGTAGTAAATCGTTTTATCTTTCCAATTAATATTTATAGTCGAATATTTAACTTATATAACCCCATGTAATAATTTATTTAGTATAACAACACATGATTGTGACAATTTTATTTTTACTTTAAATAAAAAGTTATTATTGTCAGTTTCTTACCCATGTGGCTCCATGGGGTCCCCAAGTTGACCCATGGATTTTGTTGTTCGGACATGAATCATACAATAAGGGTAGGACAAGTGTAAAGGTATTTTCATAATTTTATAATATCATTTTTACCTTAAATATTCACTAATTACCTTCAATCACGATTAATTAAACTTAAAAGATACTATTCACCAAATAATTATTTTAATCCCATTGAACAAAATTTTACACCCTAATTACATCCATGTATGTGGGATTTTTTAAAATCAAATCGCAGAAGTGGTAATGTTTCATTTAAACGAAAAATCAGTTTTTTAACTACCATTTAGTAGTTTCACTATTCATCAAAAATTGAAGTTTTTCAGAACAATTCCAAAATTTCACCCTAAGCTATAATTGATATTCAGAATTCAAAAATGATGTATATTTTAAAAAATTACAAACATATAAGTTTTAATAATTAATTTTATAATTAATTCCCACTGTCACAACAAATAGCGTGTTTTTAAGAAACAATATATATCAAAAGATTGACAATTATTTATATCCAATTTCAAAGTGAAATTAATTCTAATGAACACCATTGGATAAAATGGTAAAAATATATTCTAATTATACTTTAAAACCCCTAAGTAGTATAATTTATCACTATTTATTATTTGGATTTAAAAATTTGTTTTTATGTATTTTTCACTACAAAAAATTGGTAGTTCTCAGAAAAATACCAAATATTCAACATAGGCTAATTTCAATATTCCGAATCCAATAATGAAGTCAATTTTGAAATATAAAATTTATAAAATTTCAAAAATTAGGTATTATTATTCATAACGGCTACTTTGATTGGTTGTGGTGTGTGTCAGAACTCGAAGTTGCGTACAACACACGCTACTGTATTATTCAAAGAGAAGTGTACCGTGGAAGCTTGGGGTGTTACAAAATTAACCTCAAATAATTAAATATTGGATTTTTACATAGTACATGACAAACCTTTATAACATTGTAAAAATTTAATTATATTTACAAAAAAAATTAACATCATTTTTTCATAGACTCAAGAATTGTCTCTCCATATCCACTCATTTTTCATGAGGACAATATATTTCTTAGAATTGTACCTTAAAATAATTCAACTCTATGTTTAATATTTATTCTTCATCCATAGTGTTTTGAATCAATGGAAACCATTTCTATGCAACCCCTAAGATTATAAATTTACATGAAAACCAATTCACTATTATTAATTTATAGATTGAGAAATATCGTCTCCATGTAATTGAGCCACTCATTAGCTACAAATGGATTGGTATACCCTATAAACATTAAAGCTTTGTAATACATGTTCTAGTTTAACATTTTGACACGTCATTTTGGATCTATATAATAATCCTTACAAGTTGGGTTATTGTTCAAAATCCAAGTCATCTTCCACAAAATAGTTCTAATTTTTTCACCTATAGATTCATCATTAACTTCATCATCCTTATATTTCATGGGAGGGAAATCCATCATGGATTATGTTGAATGAGAAAGTTCCCATTCTGTTTTAAAAAACCATTTCAAAATAATGGAATGCTCTAGATTAGATCATAATAATATAAAACATAATTTATAATTCTTAAACTAGTAAACACTTAACAAAAAATAAAAATATTATGCATAGATAGTATAAAAAAAATGGGTGAATGTTTTCAGAAAAAAATATTTTCAATTTGTTCATAATTTTGTATAAAAAAATCTAAATCAAACCATTAGTATACCATGTGAGAGTCAATATAATGACCTGATAATTTCATCACATATTATTTCCTTTTTTTCATAATCATCAATTAATAAGAAACAAGGATAAAAAATTCATAGTTTACTTGGAATACTGGGATCATAATAATTCAAGTGAAACTAAACATAAATTTTTTATTTAATTCTTCATAATGCGATCCTAAATTAATGCAAGATCCTAAAAATGCATAGGATGATATAGGGAGTACATAAAAGAAAGGGGTGGGACAAAATTCCATCAATTGAATAATATTTATTAGTAGTCATAACGTTTGAGTCAAAAGTATAAATTTGGTATCATAAAAGAGCAGGCTTGTGTGTAATAATATAGAAGAATAACATAAATAACAATGTAGCATAGGATCCTGATTTCATAGGAAATGTTTAAGAAACATATAGTATGGTATAAACATGTGTCATGGAAAAATTCCTAGACAATATGACATGGTTAAAAAAGTCCCATTATGGATTAGGCTTACTCCATATTCCCTTACATGATGTCTCATGATACTGAATCATTAACCAATATATTTGACTGATATCTGGGTGCACCCATCAAAATATGTTCATCATGTATGTTTTATAAAAAACAAAAATCAACTATAAGGAATAAATATAAGGATTATCCATGGGAAAAAAGGGTTTTTTAATTTATCGTCATAACATAATTAATGAAACATTCAGAATGAATACATTTTGGAAATTAACATAAGACATGTATCACTCCATTAATAAATTATATATTAAAATTTCTGTATACGTGATAGACGAATATACAATATTAATCTGAATTCAATAAAATTAATGATAGAGAGAGAACATGTTATAGTGATAATGCTCACTACCCAATGGAGAGGGTGGATTAGAGAGATATGTTACCTCAATGTTGAATCATCATATGAATTCATAATCTTATAGAATAATTAAATTATGTCAATTATTTACTTTCTTAAAAACATTTTCTTGTTTATTATTCCATTTATTTTATTCATTATCATTTTATATCCAATTAAATATTCATTTTGTCCCATTTTAGACGTTTTGATGATATTTAGATCATATATCAAATGTTAACTTAGAAATTTGACAATGGATAAAGATATTATTATTTCATGTCCCCCAAATTATTAATTAGGACATAATTTGATGAAGTTGGTTCCCTAGAACCAAATTTTGTTCAATATATAATAACTTATATTTATATATTTTAATATTAATAGACTTCTTATCACACCATGTTTATTATTATACATAACATAGTATGTGATAATGTCCAAAGAGTAGATGTCTCAGAGAAAGGAAATAACAGTTCCCTACTATGATGAGAACACAAATGTTCCACAAAATTATTTTAAATATATGTTATAAAGCCATATGAAATTACTTCCAGACACAAATTATATTGGTTTTTAGTGGTGGACACTCATAGGACTTTGAGGAATCATTTAATGGTGTATGCACATGGTAATATCTAGTGAAGGCTATTATAAGAACAAAACCCACCAGCTAGAAATCCACATTTATATGTGTCACTAGATGTTCCTCTCTATGGATGTGTGTATTGATCCATAGGAATTAATAATATTATTAATGTGTTTTAAATGTTTTGGACTACTATTTATGGATGCAAACCATGGAAACATAAGCATGTGGTAAGATAGGATATGTTGGGTGCATCACAACTAATACTTTATGAATGGATAATTTATGAAAGGGTTTTCCCTTCTTTTCATTAATGAATGTTGACACCTGATGCCCTTTGATAAAAATGATATGGAAAAATAAATCCCTATCAATTCTTTCTCTAGTCAGGTTCAATTTCCAGAAATTCAAAAAATGAGATATTGAGGACATAGGTTGATGGAACAGGCATGCACCCTGATTAGTTAGAGATATCATGATAAAGGGATTATATTATATAGTAATCATTTGTAAAAGGTATTATGCAATAGATAAATTAAATTATTTATCTATGGGTTTCTTAGTATATATCTAAATGTTGTCTTTGGACATTAGACTAGTTCACCAAATCCCACTGAGAATTTGGACTTGAGGGCCACAAACAATGTGTAACCAGAATCTCAATTAAATAATATATTATTATTTATTATTTAAAAAGATGAATAAATATTATTCTAGAACATGGTTTAGTAATTATTCATGTTATATTGATCATATATATTCCATCACCAGTTATTTAATATAATTTTATATGTGTGGAATATTTAAAAAATATTTATTTGATCTTTAGTGAATATAATATTTTTTATTTATTGGGGAATAATTTAATTATATTAATTTATTTCATAAATAGTCATTATTTAAGGCCCGTTAAACAGTTGTAGAAATGGTGGACCTAATTTATAAGTCCAGTAAAAAAAAAGATTTATATCTATATATTTAATATTATTTTAATAATTAATATTTTATTTAATTCATAAGATAAGATCATGTCGAGAAATAATAATAATATTATTATTATTATAGACATAGGGTTACATAGGGAATAACTATATATTAGTGTTTACTTGTGGAATTATTTATTTTTAAGCCTATAGAAATTTAAACCCAATTATATTATTTTTAAATAGATCCAATTTTCCAGTTCTGCAAAATGAAATCATGATAATCCTCTAGAAGCCCTATAGAGCCCCATTCTCCAAGGACACTCTTATGAATGGAGAGAGATCTTCCTCCTCCTCACAGTCCTGATTCTAGAGATATTATAGAGAATAAATTGGAAGAGAATCATGATGTGATCAAAGTCAAATAATACAAGCAATATGATCTACCATGCTAGAACCTGTATATTCCCATGACGATATTTAGATATTTGTGGATCTAATTTGGATCAACAGAAGAGGGAATCTAATCTTGATTCATTCAATGATATGATTCTAATACATATATATATGTTTAGATCAGTCAAAAAAGAAATAAATTCCCCCAAATTTATTTATATAATTACATAAATTAATTATAAATAATATTTTTTTGATCCCAAGATTGGTTCCAATGATTTTACAATATTTTTATTTTTTAATTCAATTATGTTGATCAATTTTTTTTTATTTAAAGATTAGAGTCATCATATTTTATGACAAAAACGTTATGAATGACCTATCATATACTTCCACTATTCCTATAACCTTAAAGTGTTTTTAGATTGGTATCATAATTATTTATAATTATTTAAAGATCAATTCTTTATTTATGAATTTATTATTTCTTTTAATTTCGTGATTAATCATTAATTAATCCAGATTCTGAGATATTATTTATTCCTCCTAATTTATCAATAATATAACCAAGTTGAATAAATTTATCAATAATAAAAAATTTATGATATCATTTGGAGGTGAGAAGGAGTTGAATTTGGATAAAAAAAATTACACACTGTTTAATCCAGAGGTATAAATGGTGAATTAGTGTTTAATAAACCTATAATTAATATAGAATTAATTAAAGGAAAGAGAATTTTTTTATATGTGGTGAATTTTATATTACACTGCATGTTTTTCAGCCCATCCTGGGATATAGTCATTTGGAGTACACACATTTTAACTTCCATACATGATGTATAGTCTATTATTCATTGACAAGATGTGTATAATCTAATATGCCCTAATTTGATGGTGACCATTCAACTCAGTGGCCACACATTATGTTCCCCTTTTACACAATGTGTACTCCAAAATGTTTCATGTAAAATCTTGGCACTGAGTTCCATGGAATGTTCCACACATAGACCATGAGAATAATATACACCATTTATCTTAAATGTACAAATTCTGTACTTTTACAAAATTAAATATAATTAAAAATAATTTATTATTCTAGGAAAACATAATCAATATTTACTTTTTTGTGGTCATTATATTGATAGGATATTCAATCTGACAGTTTTTATAAACATATAAATTTTCAATTAATTTCTGTGTAATGTTCAGATCTACATATCATGTGCAATTGATATTAACATTATTACACTTTATTCATTGAAGAATTATGAATTACATTAAATAAAAAAATTCATGTAATGCATTTTATCATTATGTTGATAGTAAATATAATGATATTATGAGATATGTAATGTATACCACATGTTTCAAATATAAATAGTATACATGATTAATATAAGTTGGGTAGTTTGGATGTGTACTCACTATGTTTCCACATAGGTAAATGTTTCTAAATATTATTTAAATATAAATTTATTTAATTTTTAAAAGATTATAATGGATGAGAATATCAATGAAATTCATATGATAATTAACAAAATATAATTAGTGAATTAAAGAAGATAATTAATAAACATGAAATAAATTTATCTTATATAAGAAGTATTAGAATTGAATTCTAATTTTATTAAATTCATAATTTGTCGCCTGTATGTGGATAATCATGAGGCTAGATCATAATATTTTATATATTTGGTTTCATTTAATTTATTTTTAAATTAAATTATTAGCATGTGTGTCATCTATGATTTCATTATGTAAGGTCCTATGTTCCCATGGTTTGTTTTATGTAAATTTCTGTAACCAATATTTTGGATCCCCTCATCTGCATGTGAGTATATGTATATGTAATTGATGGAGATGAAAATATAGTGGAAAGCGGTTCAAGTTAGGACCCATGGATAACGCAATCCAAGAGATATACATTGGTGGGAATCTAAAAGGTAGAAACATGAACCTTAATTGGTTCAATGTGTTTTACCATTGGTCAATAGTTAGTTTATCATCCACTAGGAAAACTAACCATTAGTAAAATATCATTATCATACAACATTATTAATTTATTTTTTCAAGTTTCATTGCTTTTTTAATTATATATTTTTTTGTCAGGATCACATGATTTAATGAATTAACAAGAATGAAAGATAGAAATAAAATATATTTTCATATATGTATAAAATATTTATTACGTGGATAATCACTTTGGTAAACCCAATTATAACCAAAAAGAATATGATAGTGAATATAATCATAAATTTCCACATAAAATATAAAATACCTCAATTATATATATTAAGTCCGTATAGAGTTACCCTACATTAGTTTAAATAATAAACAATAGTTCACAGTTCGTAACTAGCCAAAGATGGGGTGCTTTCGATTATTTGCGAATAATAACAAGAAGTTTTGTGATTACATAAATTAATTCACCTCATGTTTTCACTTAAAAATAATCACATGGTGTATGTAAGAGTAAATATTTGAGGAAATCCAATTTTAGGATTTCAGGATTAGGGAGTCCACTCAGCAGATCAAAGAACTATGAGTTAATGTAGTTGGCATTTTGAATTACATCCTAAAACCATTTAGATTTCATTACCATATAGGACATGCAATATTATATGGGGAATACAGATACTTTCTAATAGAATGTATGCGTAAAAAGATATTCTAAAGTTGATGGTGAGGGATATTGTATTTTGACTAAATAATTGGAGATTCATAAATATATTATATATTTATTTTTTAAACTTTATTAGATAAATCACTAAAACTACACTATTATTATTTATAGAAACAACAAAAAATGACTTTAAACATATCATTGTGATCCATGATTGAGAATGATAACTTTATCCCTCAAACAAATTAAGAGTAGAAAAGGAACTTACATGTATATGAAATGTTATGTGATGGAAGAACCTATTCCTAATGCATCATGTAACGGGGATAGTGAAGAATAGTTGTCTATCTTGGAGAAAGATTTCAACTATGATATTTGTTTTTAATGTTTCATGAAATCATCCATGACAAAAGATAATTTTAAGCAACATGAGGAAATTGATTTATAAAACATAATACAACACCTTTGGGATCACTATTAAGTGAATGAGAGACAAGAGATATTTTTGATTTATAATGCTCTATTTTTGAGTTAATATTGGTGAGTCAGTGCGTGTTGGGTCTCATGTAGTCATGCTCATTTTCCATACTGAATACTTAAATATCTTATCCATTAAATTCATAGATGAGTATATAACAATCATCACACTTTCCTAACTACTTAATACCATTTCGTGTTTATTTTTAATTATAAAAGGATTAATAATTATAAGAGTCTTTAAAGACATCTTACATTGATTTTCAAAGTGGATAAGGCCATGTGGTATGAAAATCCCTCAATCCTTATAGTGAACATGAAAAATAAGAACAAGGTTAATTCGGAAAGACTCGTAATAAGTATTAATCTCTACAGAAATATTATTCAAAGAAGAGAAATATCTAGAGGTAGGGAAATGAATAGGAGGAATCATGTTTTTCATGGTGAAAAAAGGGCCACTAGAAGAGGAAGTGAACCTAGAAACTAGGTAAGCTTAGTGATCTTTCACTATTGTATTTAATCATTCAATAAGTAAACATTGGGTATTAGATGAAACTTTTGGTGCTCATATATGTATCCAAATCGGGAAATCATGTATATTTTTAAATATTACTAAAGTACAGAAGGATTTGTGGGATAACAATGGTGTGGGGTTGTGTTCTCTAGTCATTGATGATACCAAATTTTATTTCCAACATGTATGATTTTCATTTTCAAGGATTGTTTTTATGTACCATCTATTACCAAGAATATAATTTCTATGTCATGCCATGATGTAGATGGTTTTAATTTTTTGTTTTAAAATAAAATATGATACTTTTAGAATGAAAACATATGTCATGGTGTAGAACATTTAAAAAGAGAAATTTATGTATTGAATTATGAAATCCAAGTAAAAATATATGATCATGTAAAATATTCTCAATAATCATATAACAGTAAGCTATGACAACATCGTCATGATCATATAAATAATAATCATTTGACAAAACTATTTCAAGATTCGTAAATATATTATTTTGAGGTAGAAACACTTGAATGATGTCATACTAGTTTATAAAGAAAAATATCCAAATTTCCATTTGTTTGATAGGGTGAATCATACACACTGCTTCTAAAATTAGTACACATTTACGTGTGTGGGCCATTTATAGTAGATGATAGAGGTGTAAATTCTTACTCCATACCATTTATTAAAGATTTGATTTGATATGGATATGTATACTGAATGAAGTATAATTTTGAGTCCTTTGATAACTTCAAAGAATTCAAGAATGAATTAAATAATCTACATCGAAAGAAGATAATTAATTTTATATCAAATCAAGGTGGTGAATTTCATAATAAAGAGTTGGTCAAAGTTTTATGGGAGTTTAGGATTCTATCTCAACACACTCCACCTTGCACAATAGGTCTTTATGGATAATCACATTTTTATCCTTCATAATTCCCATGAGAGTACTATATTGGCTGAATTTATTACTTTTAGAGAATCTATGGATGATTATATCCTCATTTTCATTAGCTTGGGTTCATTTCCTCCTAATTGAGCTCATTTTTTTCGAAGTAATTCCCTTGGTTTACATTATTTTATAACATGTTCGGTGAATTATTTTGTAGGCTCTTCAACAGATTTTCCTTTTTATAATAAATACACCGACTTTTGTGGGTCAAATGAGGAACCATACCTTATTATACATGGTAAGGTTGATGATGAGTAATGGATATATTCTATTATCTATTTGGGGATTTTAATTATAAACCATGAAATAAACATTAATCCATGTACAAAATAAAGCCATAAACAGAATTCGTATGAAGTTATGGAGTGGGAAGAAACTTGTTTTATTGCATAAACATGTAATGGTATACTTGTTATTTTTAAGGACTTCTCAAGTTAAAAAAAATAGAACCTCTAGGCACAAAGAATATATTTATAGGGTATCTCAAGGAAAAAGAGGTATAATACCTATAATACCCCTCAAATAAGAAAGTGAATATTTCCAGACAATCCATATTTCTTTATCTGGAGAAAATAATAAAAAAGTATAGTGGGAGAATGATCTAATTCGATGTAGGTGAGGCTCCTAATACATAAGATTTGGTATACGTACAAATTCAATATGTCCCCATGTGAAAAAGTTATTCCTGAAACAAAAGTACTGCATAAGAGCACTAAAGTGGTAAGATTAGTGGAGAGTTATGGCTTTTAGTCACTTAATATTGTGAATCATTGATTATTGAAAATGACGAACTACTCCTTTATATAGAGAAAGTAGAGAGAAAAATATATGTAATATGGGAAAAAATCCATGAACTCTATAATTGATCTACTGTAAAAAGTGATTTTTCATGATAGTTTTTATTAGTTTTAACATGTATTATTATAATATGTTATTGTAGGAATCATTTTGAATAATTTATTAATGCTGGTCAAATTAAAATAACATTTTAATTGATTTATTTTATTGGGTTTTTACATTAATTGTTTTACAAAAGATATAAAAACCCAATTTTTCACATTGGTTATCAGCTAAATGATATAAAAAAATTATTGGTTTTTAACATTGGTTGTCACATATCATTTGTCAAAAATGATATGACTTAGGTTTTTCCATGTTGGTTATGGGGTACCTGACGTGAAGCTATTACTAATGGGTTTAGTAGGATGGTAATCCCGTAATAAATGTGGATAACCAATAGTATTGGGTTTTTCCACATAAATTATAAACTAAATGATGTGAAAACCCATTTTTTAATAAATTTATTTGTTTTCATCCTCTCTACTAAGAACAAGATGAGAAATAGGACGAAAAACTAGCAGAAACCAAGAACATTATGTTGAAAAAAAACAACTAACAAAACCCATTTATAATTAAAACATTCAAAATTTAAATATATTGTATAAAATAATAAAAAGAAACAACAAATTTAAAATTATTTTCCAATAAAAAACATTTACAATTACTACATTCAAAAATAGAATTTATATTAAAATAAACTAAAATACAACCACACCTATAAAATTATTTTCCAATTAAATTTGTGTGTTTCTCAGATTCTGTGTACTATACATCATAGAGTAATAAAATATCTATAAATTAAAGTAAAAAATTTAACATGTTTATTGAATAATAAAAAGAAATATTATGGAAAATTTTATAATAAAATCATTCCTACAGGAACATCGTAATAATCCCAATTGAAGTTATTTCATACATAAATTTGTAACCATAATATTTTCATTTTTTTACACCTTATTTTTTAAAAAAAATATTTAAATGGGTTTTTTCAATTATAAATATCATTATTAGTTAACATATCCAAAAGTTACTAACTATAGACAAATATTCACCTTTTATTTTACATATTTTATTTTGGTTCTCATCTAACTTATGGTATCTCAAAAGAATGTTCACGCCCTGTTTGAAAATAATATGAATGAAATAAATTTAAATGTCATTATAATATAAAAAGGTATTAATAAAATTAAAACATTCAAGTCCAATAAATTCATAAATTTTTTTCACACTTTTCCATTGATATAGTATAATTAGTGGAGTGCCTTATCCCTTGGATAAAAAACACCTAACATGGAATAACTGGTGATCTAATAGAAAATTTATTTTTAGATGTTATTATTTAAAAAGTTATATATAAATTTTAGAGATATATGTTTCATACTCTTGAATACAAGGAAACATCCATCACTGAATAATTTCATTATTTATTAATATTTTAGAAAAATAAACTATTATTTATGATTCATTAATTTCCATCGCTACAGATGAATTAAACTATGGGTCCTTAAATACATATACATTTGTACTGTTAAGATCCTTATGCAATGTATAATGATACGTAATAAAAAATATCAATTAAACTTTTCTATAAATTAAACATATGAAAATATTTAGGTTAGTACATGCATTGAAAAAACATGAATTGTGTTAATGCCCAAATGATATCTAGTTACCAGCTACATGATATCATTTCTAAAAATCACCATATTTATTCCATGAACACAAACATCATCATCAATTAGAATCTCATGAACATCCAAAAAAATTGATTCTACTAAAAATAAATCAATTCAATTCGAATTTTTTTTAGATGCCACAACATAATTTTTTTAAAATTTATTTATCAACCATTAAATTATTCTTGTATAACAATGGATAAATATATAAACTCAAAAATTTAAAAAAATTTAATACCAAATTGAAATAAATAATAAAAATTACACAAATTTCTATTTTAATATGTTTATGATGTCTATATGGACAAACTAAAAAGTGGATGATAATTTGTCTAACTATTTTCACCTCATCTGTAGGTAATAGTAATTCTATATATTTGTCTATAATATTTGTATAGTGCCGCTATGAAGATATATCTCTATATATTGATGATTAATGCTATCCAAAATATAAAATATCTTCCCATAAAAAAATATGTTGCTGGGGATCATAAAAATATAACTCACAATAACTAGGATGCATTAGAGGAGGGGGAGTGGGAGTAGGATAAAGATTGGGGTGTATAGGAAGAGATTGTGTGGGAGTTGCTGATAGTGGTGGGGGAGTCACAACTGTATTATGACACTGTATTATCTTATCTACAAACATCGATTATACTGAATCATTGATCCTATATTCCGTATTCGAAGGAATATCGTGAAATTTGGTTTCTAAATAATCTATTTTTTATAAACACCCTCCATTTAAGAAGATACATGACATGTAAATTCTTTTCTCACCCATTCACCCTCCAGGTATCCTCGTGCATGACAGGGGTGTTTGGGATTTCTCAATGTAGTAGTTAAAATATCTTACATACCCACAGTAAATAGAACCCAATGTTCTCTACCCCACAAAATAATTATTTATGAAATATACGGAAAAATATATATAAATAATCACAATATATAACTAATTGAATTAAATAAAATTTTAAATAATGTAAAAATCTTACAATTTGCTCATATATAACCCTTGACTCTTTCGTACAATATTTTCCATTTTCCTCATATATGACCTCTGGCATATTCCATGTCTAACTTGGGGGGTGGAGGAAAAACCTCTATAGAGCCTAAACACTCGGCTATTGGTTATTATAAATTTTCAACCGTTATTTGTTCATAAAATAGTGTATAACATCTCCAAGATAAAGCACGAGGGTTTACATTTCTATATTGGATCTGCAGATCATATAACCTCGATTATTTTAAATTAGGAATAAATAATTCATTAATAATATCATTAGTATAAAAAATTTAAAAGGTTACATTACATTAAATAAAAATGATTCACGTCCTATAAAATCAAAAAAATTCTTCCATGTATCATCATATATGAAGGGATATATATATCACATAGAATATTATTTTTTTATGACCAATAATGAAATCTAATATAAGGGTTAATTTAAATTTCCTCAATCTCGTAGTAGACAATGATAAACATTTCAACTGATTTCTCCATAATAAAATGTATCATAGGTCATCTTATCAGAATGAGTAAAACAAATATTTCAAAATGAATTTAAATATAAGTAAAATATTAACAAATGAGCTTACCGAAATGGTCTCCCAAAAGTGAGACAGTGAAAATATATTAACACTTCTCCAATCATCAATCAAAATACTGAATTAGATTTTAGCTCGAAATGATATAAAAGTCTTGAATTATTTTGAAATTGGACTTCATAGAATATCATTGTCATCAAATTCTATTTTCATCCTCTTGTCCCAGCTATGGGAAAATAATAATTATGGAAAAACATTTCTACCACATTTACAAACCCTTAAACTATTCATTGGCCCTGTAAGATTAAAATTGTCTCAGAAATAAAGGTATGGCTTATCAATAAGATAATTTGTAATTTCCACCCAGAGGTACAAGTATGACTATATTATGAATTATGTGGTAGATCCGTTTATTGATCTGGAATTATCCTAAAAATAAAATCAACAAACAATTAATAAATAAAATACAAATTCAACCGATATAGTACCCATGTAAATAAAAATTTTAAAATTATAAAAAAAACTAAATTATACTTAAAAAATCATGATTCATAATTTTTAAAGTTAAATAAAATTATAAAAACAATAATGAGATATGACATAAAATATAAAATAATGAAGCAAATAAAAAAATAGTGTATGAATAGTAAAAATACGCAAACCTAATAAATCATTTTTACACCAAAATTTTATTTTTTTCAATATAATCATAAATAGTATTATTTTATACATAACATATTTGATTTAAAATAATTAATTTTCATTGAAATCATTTAATAAATAAGTTGTATAAGGGTAAATACGATAAACTAAAAAAACTAAAAAAATATAAAAAATCAATTTAAGATATTAGTTATAATAAGTGTTTTAATAAATAAAATAAAATTAAAATATCTAACATATTTTGAAATTTAAAGAAAAATGTGGTAAATAAAATTATGTTACCAATAATATTAGGAATATACTAAAGGATTGTTTTCCCAAATTCCTTTGTCATGATCATTTCATGTTCCACAAAACAAGTCTACGAAGTTCACATAAATATTATATATTAATATTTACATAGATATATGGATATCAAATAATTCATCATCTTCATATATTTTATCTTCACCGAAAAACTATTTTTCCATTATAAAACAATAGACCATTAAAAATTAGATTTATCAAGAGCATGTAATTTTTTTTCCACATGTAGACATTGTAAAATAATCGGGTATGTATTCCAATTATTTAGATTAACTTGTGTCATTCCAAATTCATCATGTTGGCCACTTTTGTTACTTATAAACCATTTTCAGATAAACATCGGAACATTAAATTTAATGTCCTAAACCGCAAATATTTCTTCAATGAATCCATAATATGCACTTGAATTTGAAATTCATTTTTTGTCCTGGGTAATTATAAAATTCATTTCTACTGTGAACACCAATACACTACTATTATGAACTTTTCTTTTGTTCTCATGATCTTTTGTATGATATGTATTTTCATTAATGTCATACCTATAACATGATATCAAATTAAATCATGGATCTCCATCTCACCATATCAATGTTTTTGATGTATCTGATTTATGAAGCATGATCTCTTTAAACCATAGAAATTTTTTTATGCTAGTTCAAAATCCGCATATCTTACTTATTAGGATAACATTTTTTCAACACATTAATATGTAATGTTGTAGATGTTTGAACATAATCAACATTTTTCAAGATGTCTAAATATACCTTATTTACATGTTCACCTGTCTACGATTTTTATATTGATCCATTGATCTCATTTCCCCCATAATTAAATAATTCTTGGTTAGATGGAGAAAAATAAAAGTTCTTCACTGTAGATAAATAGCTGGTAAAAAACTCCACAAACTCCTAAAAATATACTTCTAAAAAATGAAGAATTTAGGTTGATAAGGATTCTTAACGCACCCCTTTAATATAATCATATACCTTGAGAAAGGATACATCCAACATATATATCTAGGACTAGAAAGAATTGTTTGACACACCGAATGTATCATTAAATGTAACATGATATCAATGAAAGGTGGAGGAATATACATTTCAAATTGACAAATTATAAAAACCTCATCATTATTTAAATTGTTCAAAGAATTAAAATCAATATATATTATATATTGAATTTTAAAAATTACACACCTTCATGATAATAATACACATACATATGATAAATATTTCATGAAATGCAACTCGTAGGAGTTGTCCCATCATAACATGACAATCATGAGATTTCATACCTATCAACATCAAATCCTTTAAATACAAATAATTTTTAACATTTTAACAATAAACCTATGACGGTATGATATCATGATAAGACTAACTGAATATAATTTTCTCCCTCTTTGAAAATTAATGACAAGATGAAGTAAGGACTATTTTCCTTCCAATGGGAGTTGGAGCTAACTCTGAAATTTTTCCCATTGAGAGTAACTCCAATATTTCAAATTCACATCATCCATTAAAAGCCATTTTTAATATTCTATAATAGTTATCCATACAAAAAAACATTATATTCCACATGTATACTATTTTTCTCCAATGATTCAGTTTATAATATAAAGTCTTTTGTTCGAAAATTGGACATGGTTTATACACCTTAACACTATATCCAAAAAAAATCATACATTATGATGTAATGTATAGTGAACATAATCATTGTATGTAGTTAAAAATATTCCATTTTATAATAATAATAACACCGAATACCATTCTATTCTAATAGTTTCAAATCATAAATTAATGGTGACACAAAAACATCAATATCATTTCAGGGATGTTTTGGTCAATAGATTAATAAACTAAACATGAAAAAAAATTTCATCAAAAAAATGTAGGAGGTAAGTTTTAAATTACCAATAAAACAAGTCATGAATTATATGGTCTACTAAGGCTTCGATATAGGTTCATTCCATCCATGAATAGTTTATGTTTGTGATTTATAACATCATTTATGAATGATGGAAACTGCTGATCAAGTTTGTTCTAAAGTATACAATCATATGGATTCCATAACCTTCCATCACATGTCCACACACCGAAATTCCTTATTAATCTTTTTTTTCATCATGTTAATTTTCAAATAATCATTTCACAAAATTATAGGAAGATAACAATATTTATTATCATGGTTCATTGTAACTACTAAATTAGCAAGTAATTTTTTGTTCAAATAATAACATGAAATCCCACATTCAGGACACCTTTATAGATATTTTTATTCCTTTATATATATCACAAATCATCTGAGCATACATGTATTTCTTGTACCCCTATCCCATTAGACATATAAATTTTTTTATATTGTGAATCTGGAATATCATTTTCTTTAGTAAAAGCATCTTTCAACAATTATTGAAAATATATAAAACTCTTATCACTCTAACTATATATTTCCTTCAAATTAATCAATCATAATAGTAATGATAAAACCATAAATTCTGTACAAAGTTCATAAATTGGGTTTTCAAGACCACTATATAGACTATTAATTGTCATTTATTTCTCAATTATCTCTACTTCTATATCAGGAATCATTTTTTTTTCAATTTTAGTGGATTTATCGTTTTGTATAAAATCATCATCAATAGATCCAAAAGACTACATAGTTTCACCATAAAAAATACAAGGGCAGTAACTTGAATTAAAACCTTGAAAATATAAATGATATTATATATATATATTTTTCAACATCTTCATATTTAAACATTTCATACAAGGACAAAAGAACATGTCAATGTTTTGAACATTTCATTTAGAAAATTCCAAAAAATAATTAACACCTTCCTTATGTTCATCACATACTTGAAGTGCCATATCCTAACTTCAAATCATTATTATCCATATAAAAAATGAAAAATAAAAATATTGTCAAAATAATATTTTGGTAATAATTGTTAGAATAATTTAATCCAGGCAAAATAGATTTAAATTTATATCAAAGATTTCATAATTTGAAATTAAAATAACATTGAAATTTTAGAAAAAGTATACAAATTTGAAACATATTATAATAAATTGCAGACAATAATGGAATATAAGTTTAAATATATTTTATATGTCATAAAAAAATGAATGGATGTAATTTACAAAAGAAAATATTGTCAGAATAGTCTCATAATTTAAATTTTCTTCTTAATTTAAATTCAAAAAACATGAAATCAAATATAACTAACACGAATCCAAATCATGGGATATTTTTTATTTTTATTTTAATCATTATCATAAAATTTTTTAACATAAGTTTTTAATAAAAAACAAAAAAAAATTATAAGAAAAATTAATTCATACTATAATATAGTCATATAGTTGACTTCAAACAACATAATGATGAATTTTTAACATAGTGCATATATATATACATAATTAAAATTATATATTACATAATACCATTGTTTTAGGAAAATTGTGAAAATAATATTACGTACTATGTATTCTATGGAAATATGTTTTAGTTAAATATACCAAAAAGTAACCCACATTTTAAATATTTATTTGTATTTTATTTGATACAATAAAGAACTAAAATTATGGAGAAAAAAATTATTTCAATGTAAATAACTTGTGATACATATGTATTTACATGAAATTATATAATAAAAATTATCAAAATTATCAATGGGATAATCCAATAAATTTAAAAATTAATGTTACCTAAATTTTAACTGGGGATATTCAGTACATCAATATCAGTTATCATGTATACCCAATAGGTTAATTAGTCCAAATAGATTCAAAACCTAACATGTATAAATAGAAATATTAAAAATATATATAGAGAAAATTATTTAAAGTTTATATTGTACTATCATAAATAATTTCGACATTACATTGAATGAAACTCATTTTATTCAGAATGGAAATTTATAATAAAATTTTTTAAGATAATAAAATGCTCACATCACTAAAACGTGTTGATATACAAATACACTACTTATAAGATATTTTATATTGAACTATATGAATTTTGAAATCCATGTATACGATAGTTTTTAAGGTTAATAATTCTTAAGTAAATGCATAATGATAATTGAAATTTATACATATACATGGAATTGTATGCATAAACAATGAATGAATTGTAGACATCTTCCAAATAAGAAACATATAGCGATTCAATGAAAATATTTTAGATGAGATGCAGTATAAATATATTTGAATAAATTTAGTGTAAACACCATTCCATACAATAGAAACACCATAATTCTAAGATATAATGTACAAATTTATATTCTAATATATAAAATTATGAAATAATTAAATCAACACATTTTTACTTAAAACAATGGAGAACAATGGTATATAAAGATGGTAATCCGAGTTATTGTATGAGAATATCAATGTACGATCATGGAAGGTTGAGTCTAAAAAACCCGAGGAATTTTAAATATTCTTATGTGAGATTTGAGTAAATGGATTAAAAAATAAGAGTTTGGGCAACTGCGATATTAAACAACCGAATGTAAGGGTTGATGTGTGAGGATTATGTGAGAGTTGAGAGATGGGGAGGTCGAATGCGCAAAAATGAGGTCGAAAAAACAAGAGGATATATGAAGATGGGAAACTAAGATTGTAAGCCATTGGATTGAAGAAATGATGTGATGGATTCCACATGGGAGAAATGAGTTTTTTTAGATCAAATAAGATTGAAATGATTCAAAATGAAAATTCATAAAAGTTTAAATACTATATCATGTTGATTATATAATAAATGATGTTTAAAATACTTTATCATGTTGGTTATATAATAATTGTTAGGATTAATGGGGATACCAGTTTATCTATGTAACATATCTGATAATCAGTATAATAAAGTGATATATATGTATTTTTCTCATTAGTTATAAAGAACTGATCTGAAAAGTTAGTGCAATAAATAATTTTTTACTGGTGTGGATCCTTGTATCAGAATGATGTATGGGTTCTTGTTTATATCCCAATTAAAGGAAAACCTATTGTGTATAAATGGGTATTCCAGAGAAAACTGGACATGGATGGTAAATTAAATACTTATAAATCATGACAACTTGATAATGGGTTTAAAAATAGTCAAGTAATTAACAATAATGGAATATTTTCACCACTATCCTTTTTTAAATCCATTGGAATTATACATTATATAACAACATACCACTACGATTAAATTTCATAGATGGATTTGAAAAATTAATTCTTTAATGGAAACCTTTGTGGAGATGTCTACATGACACAACCAAAAGGGATTCTGGATCCAGGTGATCCCATAAGTATTTTACAGTTGTATATATCCATGTATATATTAAAGAATACATATAGGTCATGTAACAATCTATTGAATAATGATTTATAATAATTAGGTTTCATTTAGAATGAATGAGATCCATGTGATTATAAGAGTTTTAGAGGATATATGGTCATTATTCGAGTTGAGATTACTTATTATATATTATGTTTTGGAAATGACATACCACTATTACAATTTATTTAGGAACAGTTGAACATGAGTTTCTCCATGAATGACATAGATGATGTAGGACATATTCTGGGGATCAATATCATTCGTGATATATCCAAGAGGCTTCATGGACTATATTAGGGAACATATACATTGATATAATAATAAAGACATTTTGTATGGAACAATCTAAGAGTGGATTGGCTCTAATTTCACATGTAGTACATATCTCTATGAAATTGTGTCCTCAAAAACAACATGAGAAATGGAGAATGAGTCAGATTCGATACACTTCATTGATAAATCTGTCATGTATGAAATGTTACGTACTAGACTTGTTGTTTCTTTTTCATTGATAATGGAAGGAAGATATCATCCAGATCCACGGAACAACATTGGTATGTTGTTAATGTTGTCATCACACATTTGGGAAGAACTGAGGATATATTCCTATTGTATAGAGGAGGTGAAAACCAAGGTATTATGGGTCAAACTAATTCTTTTTTTGAAATAGATCATAATTATTTTAAGTCACAATCATGATATGGTTTCTATCTCAATGGAAGAGCTATGATCTAGGAGAGTTCAATGAACCTTATTATCGCTTCTTTTACCATGGAGTATATGTATATAATAGATGTTGATTCATCCACTACTATAAAATTGGAATTTAATAGTGCTTATGAATTGAATATATATTTAATCTAAATAAAGTTCTAATAAATTTAACCCTTTATCAGCTATTTTTTTAGCAATGATAAAAGGTTCCATTATCAACACTTTTTTTAGCAATGATAAAGTGTACCTTTTATCAGAGCTATATTACTAGTGGTAATTTAGAAATTCGATATCATCATTTTTTAGTAATGACAATGGTTCTTATAAATAAAATAAAATATATAAATAAATAATAAATAATAAAAATATTTTTTAAAAAAATATTAAAATTTCTTATTTAAATAATTATTCAAAAAATGAATAAATTTGTTATAAAAAATATAAATTATAATTACTAATAAATAGTATTTATTAAATAAATAGATATATATTGAATTTAAATTAAACAAGTTAATATTAAAAAGAAGTAAATTGAAAAAAATATTAAACATTTTATCAATTAGATAGTTCTTGATATTGTAAATAAATAGTATTTATTAAAGATATAGATATATATTAATTTATATAGATATGATTTATATATTACAAAAAACTTATGTTCTTTACATTAAATATTCATATATTTAGTAAATAGTGGTTTATAATTAAAAATTAAAATGAATTAAAAATACAGACTAATTGCATATAGTAATGTACATATAATTGAATTTTGTTTTATTTTACCATTAAATATACATCAAATTATTGTTATATTGATTTTATAAATATGTAATTAATTCATATTTATATAGAATGAAAACAAACAAAAACTTCTCCATTTTATCAATACTGTTATTGTACATTATTTTAATTTATTCAATTTAACTCATATTTAACATGCATTGATTTCAAATTAGATATTTATTAATAATGTTAAAATTATATTTGTAAAAAATATTTTTAAAATATATATATTTATATATATAATTTAATATATTTATAAATTTACATACTATATTTATAACTATAAACAAGTAAATATTTTTTTAAATGTTTTTATATAATTATAAATAAATAATTATAAATATTTAAGTAAATATTTTTAAATTTATATTAAATTTACATAAATGATGAATATATTTAAAATATTTATTTTTATATATATTTAATATAAATATATATATAATTGTGTAAATAAATATAATGATATAAATAATATTTTTTAGAAATATTAAAATAACTTTATATTTAAATAATTATATAATTATAATGAATATATTAAATAAGGAATATAGCTACTATATTTATATCAATATATATTTATTAACTATGTATATTTTTTTAAAACTAATTTATAATTAAAATTATTAATCCTTTATCACCACTTAAGTGTTAATAGATGATGAAATAAATAGTGATCAAATCATTTTTAATGCTGATAAAGATGAGGTTTTATTAGTGTTGATAATGATTTATTTTATCAGTGCTTTGTTTGTCATAGATACTGATATACCTTTATCAGTACTAAAAATACAGTAATAAAAGTGTCCTGATATATATAAAAAACACTACAAGGTCTGAACCCATTGTGATATCATAATCTTTCTATGGAATCCACTAACTTTTGGTGACCCTCTTCGGTGAATCCAAGATCGAATCAAACAAACCCACTCGAATCACAAAAACACACTACCCCCTGTTGCTCGATCATCATCTCACATATGATGTTTGTATGCAGTAAAGGTTTTAGAAGAAAACATCAGGATCTGAATCTAAGGGTCTCATATTTTTTTCAACGTGGAAAGGTAGGTTTTTGTTTTCCTTTATAGGTTCGGGTTTTCATTCTTTATTTTTCATTTCAATTTTTATTTATTCTTCGATGATGTCACCAATAATTTGGTATGTGGTCATTTTGTACTATTATTATTTTGATTATGATCCATTGTTCTATTTATTAATAAAGTTTATATTCTATTTTGGTCTTCTTAAATTTTTATTTTAAATCAATTTGATTCACTGTCTTCATTTATACCCCAGCTTTCCCTATAAATATAATTCTTTCACTATTTTGAAATCTTAGAGAATAATCTCTAGTCCATAGATAACCCAGTTAAATAAATATTTATATCTATATATAAATAGGGTAGGTTATGGATATAAAAACCATAAAATAATGATAAAATTGATTTAGTAAAACAATTCTCAGTCTGGTGATGGTATGAAGCTTCAATTGAAGTCTATTTTATGCAATTTGTGTAGGGGAATGTATTTAATGAAATTCTATTTTAATATTATGGTGTAATGGGTTTTCTTAAATATTTATTTTCCTAGAATTGTGTTGTTTTATTTTAAAATAATTCTTACTAATGGTGATACCATATTTATTTATTTTTAATGTCTCTATATGTTCAAAATTAGTTTGGTTTGTATTTATTTAGTAATGTTGCGATATTCTACTATAAGGTATACCTATATTTTTATCAATTTAATCTTATTTTATAATGATATAAACATATATATAGATACATATATTGGGTTCTTGGTTTTAAAATTACATTAAACAAACACACCACACACACAATCCATAAAGGTAGACCATAACCCCCCCAAGTGATATATAACCTTTGTAGCCTTATTTTTTCATTAAATGACACGAAGACCGAGTATGCATGAAGCTGATTCCATGGCTCAAAGGCCCTCAAACTGGACTAAAGTCCTAGTTCACTATAATGCATCCATCATGCCTGTGTTACCATTTTTATGTGTCCACACTAGCTTGTGTCATGCCCATAAAATCATCTGGAAGAAAAAATTCAATCCCACATGAATTTGAACTTGGGACTGATGCAGGATTATAGGTAGCCTTTGATACTTGGTTAAGCCCGAAACGTCACACACACACACAAATATATATGTATGTATATATATATATATTCATTTTTATTTATATTCATTATCAGAACATATACTGTGTGTGTGATTTTATAACTATTTAGTTACATATTATTGTTTTGGTTTTCAAAATTAGAAAGGGAATATATTTATTTTCATTAAACATTATTTTTAAATGTGAATTTATTTTGAATTTATTTTTAATATAAACTCTATGTTATATATTTATATATGTGTGTGTGTGTGTTTGTTTAATGTGTATGGGATAGACATTGCAAGTTTTGGTGTGTTTTTATACCATGTTTGTGATATATCTTATATATGGGTACTATTTCATTATGGTGACTTCGTTATAGAACTGCCTATAATCTCAAGTATGGGTCAATGTGAATTATATTTCTTTACTATAATATTTTATATGGGTAGATCAAATGTGACGACTTCCCTAGAATGCAAGGTATTGGTTGGTGTGGTGACAAGGAATCCCTAGATTCTTGATAATTTTTCAAATATTTGATAAACCATTAATTTTAAATGTAATAATTATTATGTTTTTAAATAAATTGTTCCAAAAAAATAAAATGTAATTTCTCATATTCTATATATTAGAAATTATTTTTATGTATTTGTCCTTTTAGTTTACATGTATTGGTTGCTCCCATAATAATATCTCATTAGTATTAATGTATATGAAATAAATCATTATTTTTTAAAATGTTTTATCAATACATATTTATATCTTATTTTTGATTTAATGAGTGTTTATTTTTCATTTTTATAAAATTTGGGTTTCTTATTATTCAATAATTACTAATATTATATTATAATTTTATAAGTGATTTAATGAAGGATCATGAATTAGTGTGAAATAATATGCAATCATTAGGTGCATGTACACAAGAGATAAAAGATGTGTCAAATAAAAATAAATAATCATAAATGTTTTGGGGATTATTTTATGTGGATTAGTTTTTTATAACTATCACCTCTAAATGAATTCATAGGATAAAACCTTCAATAATGGATTATTTCCTTTCTTAAATTCAATTAACAATTTTCTTCAACATACTAAAATCGTTTGAAACAACCAAACGTGGAGTTCCCATTATCATAATTGCCTATAGGTTTCCCCTTTGATATTGAATATCTTATGTGTATATATTTATTTATTGAAAAAAATTATTCATTTATGAATCCAATAGGATGGATATGGATTGAAAATGGATACATGATAATTGTTTTACATAAGAGAATGAGGATAATGTTAAATAGTTCATCAATTTTGTAAGATGGAATGCATACGACCCTTCTCAAATCCATTATCCATGTTTATATTGTTTTTATTCATGAAAAAAATAGTTTTTAAGAGAAATAAGAACATTTGATTTTTCATTAAATAGATCATATCTATATATGTTGGACTATACAATGGGTAAAACGGAATGTGGACATCGATTGGGGTGATACTCTGATTTATGGATCATTTGTTTTGAATACTAGTGTAAAAGATGATGAGATCGTATGGAGTAAATGAAAATTACAAATAAAGATAACCTTCAGGACTGTTCAATGTTGTTTGAGGACATAAATAGCTCTACCAGGAAACCATTGTAAACCAATTGTACTAAATAAACAACAATTTTATTATTATTTAAGTTATATGATTTGAAAGAAAAAAATGGATGGAGTGGCAGTAGCTTTACAAAAGTACTTCAAATACTGATTGATATACTACTATAAGAAATTGAATTACCATGATGAACATGTGATGAAAAATTTATGTTTCGTTTAACGGTCATGATTTCAGTGATAATTAACGTTTGTTCAAATGATTTCATATTATTTCACAAGGACCATGAATCGCTCATAAAATTCCCTAGGTGTGGTGAAAATTGAAAAAAGAAAAATAAATCAAGTCCTTTGAAACATGTATAGTACTTTCCTATAATTCCATGGTCTATAATACTATATGGATGTATGAAACCATAAGAAAATTGACATTGAATGTAGATGAAATAATTAAAAATGTCAACCTACTACATTCCAAAAAATCACCTTAGTGGTGGAAAATTGATTACGAGTATCCTGAATTTGTAAATGTGCCTAGAAACTTTCGACATTCATTATCAACGGATGGAATAAATAATTTTTATTTACATAGTAGTACTCATAGTATATATCCCATCATTTTGGAAAACAATAACTTTCCACCATGGTTATGCATGAAGAGAAAATACATAAATTTGTCTCTACTTATATTTAGAACAAACCATCCTAATAATGATTTTATTGTATATTTGGATCCATTGATCAAGAATATAAAATTGATATGGGATACAACTGATACAATTTATAATTCTAATTTAAGTGATGAATTCAAAATTTTGGGTCATGATGTACGAAACGATAAATAAATTTCCCACCTAAGGAAATTTATCAAATTATAGTTTTAATGCAATGTTAGGGTGTCCCATTTGTGAAAAAACACATACTCAGTTTGATTGAGTCATTCATCAAGGACAATGATTTTAGTAAATCATAAAAATTTACCTAGATGGCAGAAATAGTCATCCTAGATGACAACATGAGATTGGAATATCAATCAAGGTACATCATTGTCTCCAATGATAAACTATACAATAAATTAAAGATATTGACACTATTTTTGGTAAACCAGGTTCAAAAAAACCTTAAATAATAATGTGGGAACTATATAACAATTTTCATAAGTTTTCATATCATAAATTTTGGCATGTCCGATATTTTCATGATGTTTTTCATGTAGAAATAAATGTATTTTATAGTGTTGTAGGAAAATTAATAAATGATCCCTTAAAAATGAAGGATATTATCAAGTCTAGGTTAAACATGATTCAAATTTTGATATGAGATGACAAAGAACCTCTAAATAGAAATAGTCAGACATTTCTTCCTCCAGTAACTTACACGCTATTCAGTAAATAAAAAATTTAATTTTTTCTTCTCCTCAATTGTGAAAATGGTTCATAGGGATACTTATCAAATATCATGAATTTTGCGTAAAGGACTAATTTGAAATTTTATTGACTAAAATCCAATGATTATACTATTTTGATGATATATTTAAATACTTTTTCATTCCTTTTTATTATGCCTAAAAATGTTCATCATACCTTTACCATACCCTTCTTTTTTTGGAAATCCATTTATCGAAAATTTATTTACCTGATGAAGTTTCCCATTCTGAATAAGAAGGTTTTAATCATACTATATGAATTAGAGATATTCATCCCACTATAATTCTTGGATATAATGGTCCACCTTATGGTTAACATTGTTATAGAGTTTAAACTATGTGTTCATTTCCCTTACATTTTGATACACCCCATTAAATGGTATGCAATTATTTTGAAAGGGTATGTTAAAATTTGAAGTCATCCAAAAGTTTGTATGCATAATGATAGTTTTTTGAATAAACTATTTATTTCTATACCTTTTACCTATCATATTTTGATAGCATCGGTATAGAAAATTCTCATATATTATAAATCCTTACGGGTGAAGGGATTTCCAGAAGAGATGTTGTGACAATTTTCATGATAGAGAGGGACCGTGAGAACAATTAAATTTTACATAATAGTAAATATGTTGATCCATACGTTGAATCCCATAAATAAATCCGTAGATATTTTAACCCATCGAGGGATGAAGTATAGACATCATGTACACATAATCAACAATATATAAAATGGTTTCAAGATCAAATTTAAAAGAATTTATTTGATATTCATAATTTAATTGTCAAAAAAAATAATGGATATCTAGATGACTAAATTAAAATATCATATCTTACAATAGTTTTGTAATCAACGGTTATACATTCTATACAAAATAACAATATTACTATAGTATGATGAATAAAATTAGTGTTGTGCTTGTAACTAAAGTAATGCACATATCTTCTTCTAAGGATAGAAATCTAATTCAGGCATCTATGTCATATTTTGGCATTAATGAATAGATATATGAGTGGGACTATAATACATTCAATATTCTGATTTTCTATTTCATTTAGGTTTATAATATAATTGTAGGGAAATTCGATGAAAAGGGATTCATGAATGTGAATTTTAGTGTGGAAGGGAGAAAATATGAGACATTCATAATGGCATCACAAGAATTGTATGTATTTTATATCTCTGATCCAACAATCAAGAATTGGTCAATTATCCTGCTAGAGAAAACATATGTCGGGTCAGATAAAAAATCAATCGAGGACAACCCTTTTATTGGGAGACCACATTCAATTCATCACAATCCCAATGTAGAAAATGACATGTACATTAGAGGGGTCCACAAGAGGGGATTTGGTTTCTCGATAGAGGAAACAAATCCATTAAAAATTTAATAAAATAAAGAGAATTCAATAAATAGTAAAATTTTCCTCTAATATGCTATGATTTCCTCATAATATTATATGTTCTCTATTACATTAAAATAATATAAATTAAATGTATGAATACACATGTAGAAAATGTCTTCCATACATGATGATGTTACCAATCCGTCAGAAGAACAAACTATAATGAAGGAACCCCTTAACAAAATGTAATGGCAATGTTATGATATAATATTCATATTTTATTGAAAAATTATATAATTTAAGGTTTATTTAATTTTCACTATTCTTTGAAGATTTAGATTATTTTAGAATATTTCTATCTATTTGGAATTCATTTCCATGAAGAGGAATAATGATATCTCTAGAAAATCACATAGGTATTCTTTATATTTTTTCAATGAAAAATAATTGTCTACAGAATTAATGTATTTTTTCATATTTATGTTTAATATATTTCATTCTAGTATTAATCACATAATAACTATTTTCTTGGAACTATGGATTATTTTGTTGTAGTTGGGGTGGTATGTCCATCTTTTATGAAATTCTATACCAAAACATTTAATGACATCTTTTTTCTCAAAATGTGTTCACCCCGATAGTGTTGTATTTGTCACTTTCCTTCATATTCCCTCCATTACTGTTGATGTTAGAGCTATGCTGTTGCATCTTCCCAATAACATAGGTAATCTTGATGGTTTCATACTAAAATAGTTGTCCATAGAATTAATATATTATTTTGTATTTAAGCATAATTTATTTATTTTTAGTAATACTACCATAATTATTGTATTCTTATACAAGTGTGTTATTTTTTTCGAGTTGGGGTGACTTAAAAAAATTTAATGCCATTATTCCCCAAAACATCCACAAATATCTTATCCCTCAATAACTTTTACCCCTATAATGTTGACATTTATCACTTTCCATCTAGTTCCCTCCACTTTTCAATCGTAGAGGAAATCTTGATATTTCCATAGTAAAATCATTGTCCATATAATTAATTTATTATTTTAAATTTCTATTTTATTTATTTCTTTTTATAATTACTAATATAATCATTTTTTTATATTGTTGAATTCTTTTTTTAGAGCATGGAAGGGTTTTTTGAATATAGTCAAGTAGTTTTCAAATTTCAACAAATAAAGTCATTGTATATCATAGAAACATTGAAATTTGGGAATATTTTGATACTTTGAGATGTGTAAAAATTGTCTAATCCTCAATATGACACACAATCTCACCAATATGACTCCATGAACTTATTTATTTTTAAAATTGGCTTTTATTTTAGTAAATTAGACCACTGACATACTCAACACCAAGAAACCATATTTATATTATTTTGGATAATTTAAGAAAAACATTACTCCATAAATTTTGATGTGTAGGAATTATCCACACCTCAATAAAATACATGATGTGACTAATTTGACTCAATATATTATTATTAGTTTAAAAGAATCATTTTATTTAAAAATGTGTATCTCAGTAAAAATAAATCCAATGCATTCATATTTTTATGATAATATAGGAAAACTATTAATAAATCATTCTTCACATGTAAGAATTAGTATCACATCAAATTGAAATTTCATGTGATTAGAATGAGTCAAAAGTGCATGTTTCCATTTTAAAATGAAATTTTAGAAAAAAAGACAATAAATGTACTCAAAATTGAGAAAGTGCATTTATATTGTTTTGATACTTCTGTACAATGGTCTACATATTATTTGAGATATATAAGAATAATCAAAACCTCAATATGATGCATGGTGAGTTGGGTATGACTCCAAGTGTGTCTTTTTATATATAATTATCATCAATTTTAGTAAAATGGATAACTGACCTACTCAAAGATGAGAAAACATATTATGACTATTTTGATACATTTCAAAAATGATCCATAAGTGATTTTGTAATGAATGGATCATCCACACCTCAATCCAATACATGATGTGTCTAGTATGACTCAATTTCTATAATATCAGTTTAAAAATGATATTTTAGTTTAAAAATATTCACTCACTGAAAACTGATAAAATGCACAAAAGATTTCTTCATAATACAGGAAAATGATTCTTATGTCATCTATCACATGTGTGATTTAGTCTTACATCGAACCCATACATGATGTGATCAGAATGAGTCAATGTGATTTTTTCCTGTTTTAAAATGACATTTTTTTAAAAGAGACAACTAACATACTCAAAACCCTGAAAAATCATTGAGACTATTTTTATACATTAGTAAAATTATCAACAGGTAATTTGAGACACATAGGAACCAATAGTGCCTCAATTCGTCCCACAGTGTGTCCGGTATGATTCAAGGTGCATATTTTCATTTAAAATTGTCATCAATTTTACGAAAATAGACTATTAACCAATATAATACAAACAAAACACATTTCAATTGTTGTTATACATTATTAAAATGATTCATAAGTTATTTTTGAAGTGTAGGAATTGACTATTCCTCAATCCAAAATATGATGTACCCAATATGAATTAAAGTGTCACTCACTAAAAACTGACCAAACACACACAATATTTTTTCTATTTTAGGAAAACTAATCATAAGTCATTTGTGACATGCAGGAATAATTTTCATATCAAAATGATATAATTTCTTATTCAAATTTGTGAAAAGTGTGTTTTTAAAGTATAAAATGACATTTTATTAAAAAATACAATGGACATAATTACGATTATTTTAATACTTAATTACAAATATCCACATGTCATTTTAGACATATAAGAATCAACCAAACAACAATTTGATTCCTCGGGTGACTGCTATGACTCCAAGTGCATCTGTTTTTTATATTTTTCACCAATTTTATTAAAATGGAAAACTGATCTACTCATAACCGAGAAAGCACATTCTTATTTTGTTTATACATGAAAAAAACAATCCATAAGTACTTTTTGACATATATTGATTAGACACACATCAATATAATACATGATATGCCTAGAATGACTCAAAGTCTACATTATTCGTTAAAAATAGTCATTTTAGTTTAAAAAGTGCTAGAAATTAAAAACTGATGAATGGAACTTAGGTTTTCTAAATAATTTTGGAAAATTATTCATATGTAATTTGTGATGTGAAAGACATGGATTTATATAAAACTGATACACGATGTGATCAGAATGAGTAAAAGTGTTCGTTTCTATTTTAAAATGAAATTTTAGTACAAAGGAAAACTATTGTACCTAAAACTATGAAAACACATTTTGGTTGTTTTTGATATTTCAGGAAATGATCCATAAGTCATTCGAGATATGTAGAAATAATCTGCACCTCAATCTGACCCACGATGTAAAATGTATAACTCAAATTTTTTATTTTTATTTAAGTTTGAGATCAATTTTAGTAAAATTGAAAACTAACCTACTTAAAACAAAGAAAACACATCCATAATATTTTTTTACTTAACAAAAATGATCCATAAGTAATTTGTGATATGTATAAATCATCTACATCTCAATCTAATACATGATGTTCCCCATATGACTTATGTGTCAGTTATTATATAAAAAATGTCATTTTATTTCAAAATATTTCACTCACAAAAATTTGATCAAATGTTTTGGGAATTTCATGATAATTTATACAAATGATTCATAAGTATTTTTTCGATATGTAGGAATCTGTTTCACATCAAATCGATAAATGATGTGGTCAAAATAAGCCAAATGTTAATTTTTCATGTTTTAAATTACATTTTTTTAATGACAACTGATATACTCAAGAAAATAAAAAAACATTCATATTTTTTTGATATATCATAAAATGATCCAAAATCTATTTGAGATATGTTGGAATCATATTCACCTCAATATCAAGAATGGTGTGACTGGTTTGGCACCAAGTGTGTATTTTTATTTAAAATTTACATCAATTTTTGTAAATTGTATACTTTCTATTAATTAATTTATTTATATTATTAATAACATTAGAATTGTTTTTGTATACCAGTTTGTTTTTTTGCTCGATTAGGGGTGTATTTTATCACTAATATAGTTAGGGTTAGGATTAAAAGGAAAAGGAACATTGATGTTTTTGAATGTATGAAATAATTTTTTCTATGTAATTTTATAAAATTGTTGGGAGAAAATTGCTCAAGGTATCATTGAAGCATTTTTTAGGAGATTGTGTTTGTTAACAAAGCGGACAACGAGGATAATTTTGTTGACAAAGGGGGTTTCTTGGGTGATTTATCAAGTTCCAAAGATATTGTTGAAAAACTATGTTTACAAAGGATTATGACAAAGAAATCTTGCATGTAAGGCATGTTTTGAGAGAAGAATATCGAGAAATGGAAAAGGCATGATGTGAAAAAATGAGTTGAAAATGGGCGCAAAACATGAGGTTGCACAAAATAAACTTGTTCACCCAATGCGACATCAAACAGGGTTTTTCGTTCTTGAATAGGAACTTACTTGAAAAAAGTTTAGCCTTCTGCACAAGGTTCAAGAATTCCTATAAATTCTAGGTGACCCTCCTCATTCAATAGAGCTTAACACTTAGAAAAAATTTGAGCACCAGATCGCGTAATAATTTTTCACAAAGGGTTATGTGTGAAATATTTTGAGTTGTACGGAAGATAATTATGGTTCATGTAAGATTTGAGTTGTGCAAAAGATTTATGTTACGTGAAAGATTTAATTTGCGTGAAAATGGTGTTTCACAACAAAAGTTGAATTCTACGCCCATGGAATTAAATTTGCAAGTAAGATGTAGTAAGGGTTGCACAAAATATATGGGGTTTGCCCAGTACACCTAGTGAAAAGAGAGATTCATCTGTGGGTGAATGTTGGACATCAATAGAACATCTATCAACAGTTAATGATGTATATTTAATTAGAGATAATGAAGATACCTACATGTCTATAAACTATGAGTGTATCTTCTGAAGAAGCAGTGACCACATTTTAGTTTAGAGAGAAGTGAGGTTTCATATTGTGATGGTTGTAAACTAGAAGGGATACTGATACTACTTCAAACATTGTAAATTATAGTGTGCTTTTTGTGATGTTCGTACATCAGCCCATCGCCAATGTATGTTCCTTGGATGTAGCCCAGAGAGGGTGAATCAAGTAATAATAATTGTGTCATGTGCAAGATTTGATTTCTGTATATACTTTTCTAGAAGAATGATAGAGAAGAGGGTTGTCACGACCCGTCCTCGGGGCCCGTGCCGTGACTACCCCAAGCCCGCCTTCCATAGGCCAGGGGCTGGCGACTAGCACCAAGGCGTAAAATCCCAGTAAACAGGGAAGGCATTGCCTTTATAAGTAACAACCACACAGAGTCAGCAAGCGGAAAGTAAAGTGCAGAAAAGTAAAGGGGCCGGAAATACAAGCCCAACTGTAAAGTACAACTGAAAAGTAAAGTACAGCAACTGAAGAAAAGACAGCGGCCTCGTGTCGTCCACTGGCAATCCCACCTGAAGGGTGGGTACAGATAGCCTCCAGGCTCCTCGGGTCCCACGTCCGCTCCGAGCACGTCCCGCCCAGTGGTCCACCTCCAGGTACCGTCCTGCTCCACGCCCCAACCGCGATCAGCGCTGTCCGTCGTCTGCAACCAACACCACGAAGTGCGGGCATAGCCCGTGCAGGGGTGAGTACAACTACTCAGTAAGGACCCCGAGACCCCCGAAGGTCTCCCGAAATCCACAAAGGATATAGCACAAAAGAAAGATGCAATCACGAAGTAACATCTGACTCGACTTAGGTATATGCCCATACATATACCTAAGTCCCCAATTCCAGCTCTGCTCACGAGCTCAAGAACAACTCAATCCACAAAGGAAAGCAAGACTCAAATCCACAAGGAGAGTAAACAGTAAATCCACAAAGGATAGTTCAACGCAATCCACAAAGGAGAGTAACATAAGATTCAGCTCAACCAGGTATACTTTTTCAGATGACGTCAAAGACGATCACTGATCCGTCTAAGTCGTCGGACCCACGAAGGATCGATAGGTACTAACCCCCGCAGAAGACCCACACAGGATCGGGCTCACACAGAACGTGTAGGCAGTGGCTCACACAGAACCGGTAGGCAGTGGCTCACACAGAACCGGTAGTAGGACCCACATAGGATCGGGCACTGATCCGCATAGGATCGCTGAGTGCAGTAGTCGACGCAGTCCACTGAGGTCCCTGCACAGTCGTCGCCGCAGTCCACGAAGGATCTCTGCTCTGCCGTCGTCGCAGTCCACGGAGGATCTCTGCTCTGCCGTCGTCGCAGTCCACGGAGGATCTCTGCTCTGCCGTCGTCGCAGTCCACGGAGGATCTCTGCTCTGTCGTCGAGGTCACAGCCAGCGCTAGGGTTCCCGCACGTAGCGAGCTCGTTTAGGAGGGTCCGCTCCACGAGCCGAGGGGCTGATACATCAACTGACACGTAGTCCGAAGTTGATGTATCCAAAAGTTCCGTATCGACAACAGGATCTCAACGCGACAGACGGCGCGTCTATCGGACGCCCGGTCTGAGAGTTATTGGCATTTTCGTCCCAGGGGCCCGGTTGGTTTTTAGGGCAAAACCAACCCGACCGTACTCCGCCTGTATCCGATCCTCGGGCGGAGTATGCCAAAAGTTCCGTCTCACATAGAGGAAACTACCATAGCTGACGGTACGTCGTTCGGACGTCCGTAGCCCAAGTTATGAGCGTTTCCGCTCCGAGGGCCCGGTTGGTTTCGTGTACGAACCAACCCGGCCGAACCCAAAGTCTTCCGAAACCTTGAGTATAATATACCGAAAGGACCGTCTCGATCCAAGGATCGCGTAGCCGCTGACGGTTCGTCAATCGGAGGTCCCAGGCCCAAGATATGGGCGAAAGACCGTAGAGGGCCCGAAACGGGGGTACTGGGCCCGGGGCGACCCGGCCCGAACCCCCCCCCTGGGGTCGGCCGAACCGGGTCGGCCCGACCCGGTCCGAACCGGCTCGGCCGGGTCCGGTCCGGCCTGGGCGCGGCCCGGCCGACCGGACCGGCCGGCTCGGCCTCGGCCGAGCGGCCGAACTGCCGCCGCCGCGGGGTTGAACCCGCGGCTTGAGGAAACGCGGCCCCCGCGGGGGGCCGCCTGTCACGCGGACGCGGCCGGGCCGCCGCGTCCGATTCGGGTTCCGCGCGGCCGCGGAACCGGCTGCCGCCGCCGCCGCGGCTTCAGCCGCGGCGGAAGATTCCCACGGCGGCGCGCCTGGCGCCGCCGCCTCCGGTCGCCGGCGCCGCCGCGCCGGTGACCCGCGCCGCCGCCTCCTTCCGCGGGCCGCCGGAGATGCTCCGGTGGCCCGATTTCTTTCCCGTCTGCGCCGATGCTCCTCCCGGGGGACGATCTTCACTGCGGAACCAACAAATTGCCCTTGCCGCACGGTTCGTCGTCGTCCGCCAAATCCGCACAACAAAATAGATCGGCGGAGGGTTGCCGGGTCTTGTTTGTTAGACCCGCACCCTCCGCGTTAGTCATAATCCACGGGAGGAACAATAAAACAATCAACAACAATTTTAAATGTTAAAATTGTTCGAAGATCAAGTTCTTTACTTTAAAAGAAATAAATCACGGGAAGGAAAATATTCCAATCAACCCTTACCTGTCGTCGTCGTCGGACGAGGGGTCGTCGCGGAATCGCTCGTCGCGGAGGAAGGAGATCGTCGCGTCGTCGCGGAATCGCTCGTCGCGTCGCCAAACTCCGGATCAAGAACAAACGGATTTAATTAGTTTAAATCCGTTGATATTGAAATTAAAAAAGGAGAAGAAAAGATCCGATTCTCACCTTAGTTGCCGAATGAGGATCGGCCGCGGAAGAAGAGGCGTCGCCGAAGAACGTCGCGGGTAGGTCTCGTCGACGTCGCAGATCTTGGTGTGCGTCGTCGAATTCCGGTCGCCGGCGTTCTTCGCGTTCTTCGCGTTCTTCGCGTTCTTCGCGTTCTTCGTGGAGAGGGTGGAGGAACGAAGATTCTTTCAAATCCTTTCCAAGGATTTTTAGGTTGGTCTTATTTTATAAACATGCCAACACGAAACCGGTTAAGAAACAATCCATCAATTCGTTGAATTAATTCAACGAAAGAAACGACCCATTTAATTCACGAAGAAACAGTCCATTTAATTCACGAAATAAACCGCCCAATTAAATGGTCTGTTAAGAATTAAAGAAAACGCGTCGGTTGACTTTTCAGTTACTTTGACGGGTTTTCGCGGGTGCGTTACTTAGCGAAAGAAACGGCGGGGCTCGTGCGGGCCCCACCTCACAAATATCCTACCAAGAGGGTAGGATATTTCTGGATAGCATCCTATCCAGTTCAACTCAGTTCAAGTCGTCTTTAAGTGACTTCAAGTGGCTTCCAAGCAGCTTAAGTGAAATAAAATAATGTTGTCGCACAAACTTTATTTTATTTCTGACTTAAAGCCGTAAAATTTAAAAACCACGTCTGAGCAAACGCAACTCCGGAAGAGGCGTTTCTAAGCAAATACCGGCGCTGCGATTTCATCGGTGCCCTCAGAATTCGATTCCGGGCACCGGTTCAAAAGATAGAAAAACCCGCTCGTCCGTTCACTGAACGTACCCGAGCCAAACATCGGAAATTGATTCCGGGCACACCGGGCCTCGGAATCAGGTGCCGTCTGAAGCTGCGCTCTTGTAAAATTCCAAAGAAAATTAAGAAAAAAATTTCCTTGAAATTTGCGGGTCTTTACATTACTCCCACCTCAGGGCTTTACGTCCCCGTAAAGATACATCAAAAACTAGGGGAACAAATGGGGGTACTGAGCACGCATCTGAGCCTCCCGCTCCCAAGTGCTCTCCTGGAGGTTCCCATGCTGCCATCTGACGCGCACAAGAGGAATCGACCGCCCACGTAGGACCCGCTCCTGTCGATCCTCGATCTCCACTGGGACCTCCGCAAAAGTCGCCCCATCGTCCACGTCCAGCTCCCCAAAGTCGATGATGTGCGTCGGGTCGTGCACGTATCTCCTCAGCTGAGACACGTGGAAGACGTCGTGCACCCGGTGCAACTGAGGTGGTAGAGCCAGGCGATAAGCCACCTCTCCTATCCTGCTGAGGACCTGGAAAGGCCCGATGAAGTGTGGAGACAACATGCCGCCTCGGCCAAATCTCCGTAAACCACGTCGAGGTGAGACACGCAAAAAGACGTGGTCGCCATCCTCGAACTCTAGTGGCCTCCGCCTCCTGTCAGCATATGACTTCTGCCGGCTCTGAGCTGTCCTCATCCTCTCCTGGATGATCTGGACCTTTTCTGTCGTGGCTCGGACCATCTCTGGTCCCACGAGTGCTGACTCCCCAGGGTCTGTCCAGCACAACGGTGATCTGCAGGGTCTGTCGTACAACGCCTCGTATGGTGCCATCCCGATGGTGGAGTGGTAGCTGTTGTTGTACGCGAACTCCACCAAGGGTAGGTGGTCCTCCCAGCTGCGACCAAAGTCGAGAACACATGCACGGAGCATGTCCTCGAGTGTCTGTATGGTCCTCTCCGTCTGACCATCCGTCTGAGGGTGGAAGGCTGTGCTCAGATGGAGCCGCGTCCCGAACGCCTCCTGCAACCCCTTCCAGAGCCGGGAAGTGAAACGAGCATCTCGATCGGAGACGATAGATGATGGCACACCGTGAAGCCGTACGATCTCCTGGACGTAAAGACGTCCCAAGCTCTCCACTGAGCCCTGCTCTCTGATGGGTAAGAAGTGTGCCGACTTGGTAAGTCGGTCGACAATCACCCAAATGGAGTCGTGACCTCTGGAAGTGCATGGAAGTCCAGTCACGAAGTCTATAGATATGCTATCCCACTTCCACTCCGGGACCTCCAAGGGCTGTACCAAACCCGCTGGTACCTGATGCTCTGCCTTCACCTGCTGGCAGGTGAGGCATCGTGAAACGAACTCTGCCACAGCTTTCTTCATGCCCGGCCACCAGTGCTGTCGCCTGAGATCCTGGTACATCTTCGCCACTCCGGGATGTACCGCCAAGGGAGAAGTGTGAAACTCTCTCAGCACCTCCTCTCGTAAAGCAACTGGTACGAAGGTACGCCCTCTGAAAAGGATGTCGTGCTCTGCTCCAAGGGAGAAACCATCAGGCGCCTGACCTGAGGATATCTGTGCACGCCGGGTCTCACAGTCAGCGTCCCCACGCTGAGCCTCTCTGACCCGCTGTAGAAGTGGAGGAGAGACTGTGAGAGACTGAAGAAAGGCTGCTCCGTCTCTATCCACGAAGGATATCTGCAAGGAGGCCAGCTGCTCCGTGGCCTCCTCAAGTAGCTGAATGCCCGTCCTCCTGCTGAGGGCATCGGCTACCACGTTCCCCTTCCCAGGAGTATAGACTATCTCAAAGTCATAGTCCTGGAGGAACTCAAGCCATCTCCGCTGTCTCAGGTTCAGGTCCTTCTGAGAGAAGATATACCTGAGACTCTGGTGGTCAGAAAAGACTGTGAAGCGCTCGCCCATCAGATAGTGCCGCCAAGTCTTCAGAGCGAAGACCACTGCTGCTAACTCCAGGTCATGAGTGGCGTAGTTCTGCTCATGCGGCCTCAACTGACGTGATCCGTAGGCGATCACGGCCCGCTCCTGCATCAGGACGCACCCGAGTCCAGTCCCTGATGCATCGCAGTAAACTACGTACCCAACTCCCTCCTCAGGCAACCTCAAGATAGGTGCGCTGGTCAATCTCTGTCTCAGCTCCTGGAAGCTCTGCTGACATCTGTCTGACCACACAAAGGGTTTCCCCTTCTTCGTCAAGGCTGAGAGTGGTGCTGCAACTCTGGAGAAGTCTGGCACGAATCTCCGATAGTATCCCGCTAGGCCCAAGAAGCTCCGCACCTCTGTCACGCTCCTGGGTGGCTCCCAAGCTAGCACTGCCTCAATCTTCGCGGGATCCACTGCAACTCCCGCCTCAGAAATGACGTGCCCCAAGAAATGGACCTCACGTAACCAGAACTGGCATTTTGAGAGCTTTCCATAAAGATGGTGCTCTCGGAGTGTGTCTAGCACAACTCGCAGGTGGTAGGCATGCTCCTCCTCAGTCGTCGAGTATACCAAAATGTCGTCAATGAAGACAACGACAAATCGGTCGAGGTATGGCTGGAAGATCCTGTTCATGAGGCTCATGAACACTGCTGGAGCATTGGTTACGCCGAACGGCATAACCAAGAACTCATAATGGCCATACCGACACCTGAAGGCTGTCTTCTGCACGTCCTCGTCTCGAACTCTGAGCTGATGATAGCCTGACCGGAGGTCTATCTTTGAGAACCACCGCGCTCCCTTGAGCTGATCGAAGAGGTCATCAATCCGTGGCAGCGGATACTTGTTCCTCACTGTCACCTGGTTCAGGCGACGATAGTCGACACATAGTCGCAAGCTCCCGTCCCCCTTCTTGGCGAACAAAATCGGGGAAGCCCAGGGTGAAACACTGGGTCGGATAAACCCCTTGCTCTGCAAGTCCTCCAACTGTACCCGCAGCTCCCGAAGCTCGGCGGGGGCCATCCGATATGCTGGAGTAGATATCGGGGCTGTCCCGGGGTACAAGTCGATGTAAAAGTCTACCTCTCTACGAGGAGGTAGCCCTGGAACGTCGTCGGGAAAGACGTCCACGTACTGGTCCACCACTGCAGGAAAAGCCGGAATCCGCACGTCCACTGCTCCTAGGATGAGGCTAGCCAACTGATGAGAGATGGGCTGCACTCTCCTCCGCGGAAGTCCATCCTGTGCTGCAAAGGTTCCCTTCTCGCCGGTGAAGGTAAACCTGCTCCCGTCGGTACGAACACATCGCACCTTGCGCCTAAAACAGTCGATCTGGGCATGAACCGTGGATAGCCAATCCATGCCCAAGATGACGTCGTAAGGCCTCGACGCCGCTACAAGGAGATCCCAGCCGAAGCTCTCGCCTCCTAGAGTAAGCTCACACTGCCGGCACCAGTGCGTAATCGTCGAGTCTGCTCCCGTAAGAGTCTCTAGCCGTAAGGATCGAGCCAACGGCTCAGTCGGAATCTCCGAGCTCCGAACAAGGGCAGAGGCTATGAAAGAGTGACTCGCTCCTGTGTCTATAAGTACTGCAGCAAGGGTGGAATAGACACAGATCGTACCTCGAATCATCTCTGGCATGTCGGGGTCGTAGGCCTCCACTGCCTGGAGCTGGGCCTGTCCCTGCCCGCCAGCTCCATGTGGTCGAGGTGGCCCTCCTGGTGGTGGTTGGGGTAGAGCCTGGAAGCGTCGCCCACCACCCGCTGCTCGGCCAGCTCCTCTGCCTCGTCTGCCTCCTCCCTACGGACCGCCACGGTCGACCCTCTGCCTCTGCCTGGGTGGCCCCTCCACCGTCTGCTGCTCCTCTGGTCGGCGAGTCGGGCAGTCACGAGCCATGTGACCCTGCCCGCCGCAAGAGTAGCACAGCCTGCCTCTCGAAAGGCTGGCACTCCGCTGTGTGCCTCGTACTGCTGAGCCGGTGTCCTGAGGCCGTCTGCGAGGGGGTCTGGTCTGCCTGGACCCGTGAGTCATCCGTCGGCTACCTGCTGCCGAAGACTCAGCTACCTGCCGCCCTGCGCTAGGTCTCGCCGCTGAAGAAGGCTCTGCCAGGAAGCTCTCGATCAGGAGGGCTCGCTCCAGCACTCCCGCCTGGGTCGGAATGCTGAGGGAGATCAGCGACGCCCGTATCTCCTGTCGCAAGCCCTGCTCGAAGGTCCGGGCCCGGAAGAAGGGGTCCCGTACCATGTCGGTCGAGTAGCGAGATAGGTCCGTGAACCTCGCCGCGTACTGAGCGACCGTCATGCTGCCCTGGCGCAGCTGGAGAAGCTCCTGGATGCGCACCGCTCGGAGGGTGGCCGGGACGAACTCAGAGCGGAAGAGGCTCTCGAAGTCCGCCCAGAGCAAGGATGCCTCATCGTGAACCTGGAGCATCAGGCTCCACCATCGTCCTGCCGCCGCCTGCAGGAGGCTCGCTGCGAGAATCACCATGAGATCCGCTGGTGTCCTCACTAGCCTAAAGATCTGTACCACCGCCTCTAGCCAGTCCTCGGCGGCCTGGGGGTCCGCCTCACCGCGAAACCTGGGCGGTCGCTGGCTCTGAAACTCATGCAGTGCCCTGAGGCGACGTGCATCGTCAGCGTCTGGTACAGGAAGCATCGGTGGCTCGGCGGGTAAGGCTACCGCCGGTGCCACTGCTGGCAAAGGGCCCTGCACCGAGGCCTCGTCGCTCGGTGGGCTGCCATCGCGCCCTACACTCGGAACCCTAGCTGGCAGTCGTCGCGGGGCCATCCTGAAAAGGAGAACAAGAGCACCATAGTCAGAACAGTATACCTGGTGAGCTGGCACAAGTAATCACAAGGAAAACTTGAGACTTTCATAAGCAGATCAGTATACCCGGTGAGCTGACACAAGTAATCACAAAGAAAAACTTGAAACACACACGCAATCAATGTTTCCATGCATTAAGTCGGAAATCAGGAGTCAGGGTCCTGGTGTACGGATACGTCGGCCGCCGCACCAACACTGGGCTCCCTGAACTGATAACCACACTCAATACACTAAACACTATTGCTTCACATAGAAAGAAAGGACGATCAGAGTCGGCGGTAGAACCGACCACCTCTGATACCAATTTGTCACGACCCGTCCTCGGGGCCCGTGCCGTGACTACCCCAAGCCCGCCTTCCATAGGCCAGGGGCTGGCGACTAGCACCAAGGCGTAAAATCCCAGTAAACAGGGAAGGCATTGCCTTTATAAGTAACAACCACACAGAGTCAGCAAGCGGAAAGTAAAGTGCAGAAAAGTAAAGGGGCCGGAAATACAAGCCCAACTGTAAAGTACAACTGAAAAGTAAAGTACAGCAACTGAAGAAAAGACAGCGGCCTCGTGTCGTCCACTGGCAATCCCACCTGAAGGGTGGGTGCAGATAGCCTCCAGGCTCCTCGGGTCCCACGTCCACTCCGAGCACGTCCCGCCCAGTGGTCCACCTCCAGGTACCGTCCTGCTCCACGCCCCAACCGCGATCAGCGCTGTCCGTCGTCTGCAACCAACACCACGAAGTGCGGGCATAGCCCGTGCAGGGGTGAGTACAACTACTCAGTAAGGACCCCGAGACCCCCGAAGGTCTCCCGAAATCCACAAAGGATATAGCACAAAAGAAAGATGCAATCACGAAGTAACATCTGACTCGACTTAGGTATATGCCCATACATATACCTAAGTCCCCAATTCCAGCTCTGCTCACGAGCTCAAGAACAACTCAATCCACAAAGGAAAGCAAGACTCAAATCCACAAGGAGAGTAAACAGTGAATCCACAAAGGATAGTTCAACGCAATCCACAAAGGAGAGTAACATAAGATTCAGCTCAACCATGTATACTTTTTCAGATGACGTCAAAGACGATCACTGATCCGTCTAAGTCGTCGGACCCACGAAGGATCGATAGGTACTAACCCCCGCAGAAGACCCACACAGGATCGGGCTCACACAGAACCTGTAGGCAGTGGCTCACACAGAACCGGTAGGCAGTGGCTCACACAGAACCGGTAGTAGGACCCACATAGGATCGGGCACTGATCCGCATAGGATCGCTGAGTGCAGTAGTCGACGCAGTCCACTGAGGTCCCTGCACAGTCGTCGCCGCAGTCCACGAAGGATCTCTGCTCTGCCGTCGTCGCAGTCCACGGAGGATCTCTGCTCTGCCGTCGTCGCAGTCCACGGAGGATCTCTGCTCTGCCGTCGTCGCAGTCCACGGAGGATCTCTGCTCTGTCGTCGAGGTCACAGCCAGCGCTAGGGTTCCCGCACGTAGCGAGCTCGTTTAGGAGGGTCCGCTCCACGAGCCGAGGGGCTGATACATCAACTGACACGTAGTCCGAAGTTGATGTATCCAAAAGTTCCGTATCGACAACAGGATCTCAACGCGACAGACGGCGCGTCTATCGGACGCCCGGTCTGAGAGTTATTGGCATTTTCGTCCCAGGGGCCCGGTTGGTTTTTAGGGAAAAACCAACCCGACCGTACTCCGCCTGTATCCGATCCTCGGGCGGAGTATGCCAAAAGTTCCGTCTCACATAGAGGAAACTACCACAGCTGACGGTACGTCGTTCGGACGTCCGTAGCCCAAGTTATGAGCGTTTCCGCTCCGAGGGCCCGGTTGGTTTCGTGTACGAACCAACCCGGCCGAACCCAAAGTCTTCCGAAACCTTGAGTATAATATACCGAAACGACCGTCTCGATCCAAGGATCGCGTAGCCGCTGACGGTTCGTCAATCGGAGGTCCCAGGCCCAAGATATGGGCGAAAGACCGTAGAGGGCCCGAAACGGGGGTACTGGGCCCGGGGCGACCCGGCCCGAACCCCCCCTGGGGTCGGCCGAACCGGGTCGGCCCGACCCGGTCCGAACCGGCTCGGCCGGGTCCGGTCCGGCCTGGGCGCGGCCCGGCCGAGCGGCCGAACTGCCGCCGCCGCGGGGTTGAACCCGCGGCTTGAGGAAACGCGGCCCCCGCGGGGGGCCGCCTGTCACGCGGACGCGGCCGGGCCGCCGCGTCCGATTCCGGTTCCGCGCGGCCGCGGAACCGGCTGCCGCCGCCGCCGCGGCTTCAGCCGCGGCGGAAGATTCCCACGGCGGCGCGCCTGGCGCCGCCGCCTCCTTCCGCGGGCCGCCGGAGATGCTCCGGTGGCCCGATTGCTTTCCTGTCTGCGCCGATGCTCCTCCCGGGGGACGATCTTCACTGCGGAACCAACAAATTGCCCTTGCCGCACGGTTCGTCGTCGTCCGCCAAATCCGCACAACAAAATAGATCGGCGGAGGGTTGCCGGGTCTTGTTTGTTAGACCCGCACCCTCCGCGTTAGTCATAATCCACGGGAGGAACAATAAAACAATCAACAACAATTTTAAATGTTAAAATTGTTCGAAGATCAAGTTCTTTACTTTAAAAGAAATAAATCACGGGAAGGAAAATATTCCAATCAACCCTTACCTGTCGTCGTCGTCGGACGAGGGGTCGTCGCGGAATCGCTCGTCGCGGAGGAAGGAGATCGTCACGTCGTCGCGGAATCGCTCGTCGCGTCGCCAAACTCCGGATCAAGAACAAACGGATTTAATTAGTTTAAATCCGTTGATATTGAAATTAAAAAGGGAGAAGAAAAGATCCGATTCTCACCTTAGTTGCCGAACGAGGATCGGCCGTGGAAGAAGAGGCGTCGCCGAAGAACGTCGCGGGTAGGTCTCGTCGACGTCGCAGATCTTGGTGTGCGTCGTCGAATTCCGGTCGCCGGCGTTCTTCGCGTTCTTCGCGTTCTTCGCGTTCTTCGCGTTCTTCGCGGAGAGGGTGGAGGAACGAAGATTCTTTCAAATCCTTTCCAAGGATTTTTAGGTTGGTCTTATTTTATAAACATGCCAACACGAAACCGGTTAAGAAACAATCCATCAATTCGTTGAATTAATTCAACGAAAGAAACGACCCATTTAATTCACGAAGAAACAGTCCATTTAATTCACGAAATAAACCGCCCAATTAAATGGTCTGTTAAGAATTAAAGAAAACGCGTCGGTTGACTTTTCAGTTACTTTGACGGGTTTTCGCGGGTGCGTTACTTAGCGAAAGAAACGGCGGGGCTCGTGCGGGCCCCACCTCACAAATATCCTACCAAGAGGGTAGGATATTTCTGGATAGCATCCTATCCAGTTCAACTCTGTTCAAGTCGTCTTTAAGTGACTTCAAGTGGCTTCCAAGCAGCTTAAGTGAAATAAAATAAAGTTGTCGCACAAACTTTATTTTATTTCTGACTTAAAGCCGTAAAATTTAAAAACCACGTCTGAGCAAACGCAACTCCGGAAGAGGCGTTTCTAAGCAAATACCGGCGCTGCGATTTCATCGGTGCCCTCAGAATTCGATTCCGGGCACCGGTTCAAAAGATAGAAAAACCCGCTCGTCCGTTCACTGAACGTACCCGAGCCAAACTTCGGAAATTGATTCCGGGCACACCGGGCCTCGGAATCAGGTGCCGTCTGAAGCTGCGCTCTTGTAAAATTCCAAAGAAAATTAAGAAAAAAATTTCCTTGAAATTTGCGGGTCTTTACAAGGGTTTTTCTTAATAGTGAAACAATATCAATAGGGGTAGTTGTTTTAATCTGTCATACCCTGATTCACCCCCCTTAGGGTATCTATCCTATTGGACCTAACAGATCCAAAGTTTGAAAGTTCTATAATGTAGTGTTTTATCTTGTATTTTAATTTTAAATTTTATTTTATTTAAATTATGTATTAGGACTAGATTATGTTGATATCTGGTGTGTTAATGGTGGTATGGTTTGTTGTGATTTCATATTTCACTAGTTCTACAATGTGCTGTTATAGCACACTATAATATTCCCCTTTATTATTTCTTTTAAAATCGATGATAATAGGCATATTTATCAGTGCTTTTAAAACCACTGATAACGGACACGTTTTTCAACTATGTTGAGAATCCCTAAAAAAGGTTGAATTTTTTAGAATTATTAAAATCACTTATAATGTTGAACTTTATCCTTACTTCTATAAGAAATCATAATGGAACCATTTATCATATCTTTTTTAGCACCGATAAAAGATAACCTAATCTTCGTTTTTTTAGCAGTTATAAAAGACAGTAGATTTTAATCTAGCTCAGGTAGTGAGCAGTTTTCTAGCGCTGATAAATGACATTTCTAACACCGTTAAATGCCTATTTTCAAGTAGTGATCCTTTTAAGATATTAGGATTTAAATGTTTTTCCAGGAGGATGATATAGTACCTAGTAGTAAAGACACAATCACTTTGTATTGTGAAAATACTATTGAGGTGGCTCTTGAAAAAGAGCACAGGTGACATCAATAGAAAATAAATCAGACCCTAAAACTGTAACCACTTGAGGGTTTTTTATTATAGCGATGAATTTATAGAAAATTGAGTTCCCCTAAAAAAACCCACGCAAACCCCTAATCTAAACGCACATCTCAGTTATATCATAAATTTCATGTGAGGGATAGCTGACAAAAGATTGCTAGCATTTAGCACAAGTTCAAAGGGGAGTTTACCGAATTTGGTTCACTAGAACTAACATTTTTATAATTTATGATAATGGAAATTCATTGTTTTGAATATTAATTCACTATTTATAACATTATGATTTTCCTCATGTGTTTCATATTATGTCATAACATCCAAAGAGTAGTTGTCTCACTAAAAGGTCATAAGAGTTCCCTACTATGATGAGAACCCACAAGATCCATGAAAATATTATTAAATATTAGTTATAAAATGGTATGAAATTTTTATATAATATAATTATACAATATAGCATGGGTAGAGACTCATATGAATTTTATGAACCATATTATTGTGTAAACCCTTCGTAATATCCGGGGTAGGATATTCTATGAATGAGTCCCACAAGTAGGGAATCCTTCATTACATGTGTCATCGAATGTTCATATCTGGAAACATGTGTATTTATTTTTATACTATAAGATTTTTATTAATGAGTTATATAAGTCACATACATTCATGAATTCATTAAAATCTAGATCGCATATGTTTATGGCGATGTAGGATAAATTGGGTTCATCCAAAGTGATATTTCATTAAAAAATATTTTGAGAATCTATTTCAACTTCGTTCCTATACTGGATGTTCATATATTATAAAATTTTATGAAAATGATATAGCCTAAATAAATACATGTCCATGGTTTTCTATATGCATATATCATTTTTGGAAAGTTAATGAAAGATACATCAAATATATAAGATGATAATATGAGTATCCAACCTTCCTGATTATATATATCACAGTAAAGTGATTATATTACATAGTAATTATCGGTATGAGGTATTGTGTCATAGTGGAAATAACGTGTTTTTCTATTAGAACATGTTTGTTTATCTAGATTCTAACCCTGTAATTTAGGATGTGTCTCCTAATTCAACATTGAAAGAGGCCTATAGGGACCTATGCTGACTGTATCCAGAATCTTAGTTAAATAATATATTATTATTTTTTATTTCAAAAGTTTAATTAATATTAATTCAGAACATATTCTTCATATTTTATTGACAAGAAATATTTTATCAAAATTAATTCAAGATAACATTATATTTTAAAAATATTTAATAAATATTTAATTTTTATTTAGATAATTTAATATTTTTTATTTATTATACAATAATGTAGTGATATTTATTTTTTATGTAAATTTTCCTTAATAAAGGTATCATAAATATTATGGAGGAATAGAATTCTGGGCTTATAGGTTATAAAAGAAATAATTTATATTTAATATTTTTAGATTAAATAATATTTAATTTAAAATTCATGTTAAGAAAATTTGGAAAAATAATAATATTATTATTATTATATTTATTGGGATCTGTAGGGAATAAAAAAATATTTAAAGGGAACATGTGAAATGATTTATTTCTAACCCTTGTGTTATATAAACCAAATTATATTATTTTTTAATGGATCGAATTCATCTTTGTTGTGAACAATGAAATCTAAATAATTCTCTAGAATCCCTAGAGAGCTCCCTTATCCAAGAACACAATGAATAATAGAGAGTGATCTGCTTCTATATTCAATTCTTGAGTCTAAATAGACCATGGAGGATCATTTGGTATCAATTAACCATAGAAAAAAAATTCAAAACTGATGAGAAAAAACTATTCTAGCACCCTAATATTCTTATGATTATGTTTGGTTATTGGTGTTACATGTGCCACTCAATGCAAGGGGGAATCTAATCTAAATTAATACAATGTAATGATGATATGACATAGATCCTTAATCAGATACATCAATGAAGAAATAAATTCTCAAAAGTAAATTATATAGGTTATTACAATAATTATAAATTATATGTGATTATATTGCACCTGTATTCGATGATTATTAATTTCATTTATTATTGATTTCTATTTCGTTAATCAATGTGGTTATCTTCCTATAAATCATATATGAATCATCGATCATGATAAAAATAAATGTTTGGAAGGACACATAAAAATTTTATTCCATAGAATAAACATTAATAATTATTATTTTTATATATAGATAAAACCTTGAAATATAAAAATGAGTCATGTTTATGAAAAATGAACTACATTACAATCATGGAGATGGTATGGCATACAAACACATGTGTAACATTTTCATTTTTCAATGATCATAATGGAAAGCAGTTAATTATTATTTTATATTTAAATAATGATAATAATCTAATAAATATAGAATTATTTTTCTAAATAAGCTTATATATACCATCCATGTGACATGGTAATAAAAAATGATTCACATCACTTCGCAAAGTGGTAGTGTACTGTACACATGAACGACACTATGACTGTTAGATGGAAGTTAATTTAAGAAGGTATATGACTTATTTAATTATAAATAATTAATAATATATAATATATATCATATATAAACAATACATCCATAATTAGGAACAATTGTGATAGGAGATGATGGAAAACAAATTACATTAGTTTTTGAGTTCGTTGTCTATCGTACAAATGAACTTTAGATTTGTTACTCATTTGATGGAATGAGAAATAGATATAGGTTGTATCGTTAACATAATAATATCTAATTATATGGGAGATACTTATTTTAATATATAATCGTTGTTGAGTAATATTTTAAGTTGTTTGAAGAAGAAATAATACAAAGATGCTCGGTGAAGAACTACACCTCTTATTCTGACAACCTCTTTAGGATTATACTTATGCCTCCCCAAATTAGCTTTATGATAAAAAAAATAACTATAGAATGTGGTTAGGGAGTTAATTATGTTATTTGGGTAGTTATTTTCTGAATAAATGTATTTTCATGCTTGTAAAAAATAGGATAGTAGGTTCTCTTTTAAAAGTGGGGGAGATGACACACATTGAAATTTTAAAAATAAAAACATATACCCAGGTTTTTCACCCTAAAAAAAGCTCCAAAATGACACATTAATAAAAAAATATTTTATATATGGTTTAAATATTTTCAGAAAATATTAATTTTATATTATTTTATTTCATTTTATCAATTATATTTTTAGATTAACCCCTTGTAAACACGTTTTAACCATAACAACAATAATTAATTTTAAATATTTGTACTATTCATTATTTTAATAAAGTAAGTTGAAATTGACAAAAAATATTAATTATCATGATAAAAAATATGTTATATATTTTCTCAAATTTGAATCACACAATTAGAAGAATAAAAGTTAAAATTTAACCTATAAAATATATGGGAAAGTGATTTTCCAACGAAATGTTTTTTTAAGTATTGAATATTTTAATACCATAATTTAATATGAAATTCATTTAAATAACCTAAATTGGATTTATTAAGTTTTAATTTAACAATTTATACTTTTGAAATCTTATTTTAGAAAGTATAAATTATGAGTTTTTTTAATGCAAGAGGAAGTTTGTAATAAACAACAACATTTTCACTATTCATAAAAAAATTAATCTTTTCAAAAACTTATCAACAATTCACTCTGATAATTTAAAAATGAATATTATAAAATTTATTTATATTTTATAAAATAAAATTACTATAACTTAAAATAATTTTTTATAATATTTTCTAACAATAATCAATAAATTTAATTATGAAAAAAAATAATTTTTTCAGATAATAATATTTATACATTAAAATATTATGTTCATATTTACTAATCATTTAACAATAAATTTTTATTGATCAAGAAAATTATCTATATTTCACAATTAATACTATTCAATCCCAAAATTTACGGTTTATTTAATAATCATCATAAATAGTCATTGTTTGTTTAGGATTGGTGTTTCATGTCTTATATGTTGTCAAACAAAGTTTTCACGTTTTTCAAAATTAGAGTGTTTCATTATTCCTTACCTTAGAGTATTTATCCCGTGAATTTTTATATTAAATACTAATTTAAAAATAAGTGAGGGTACTTATGCGTCATTGATTCTTTCGGTTCCCATGATTCCTCTTCATATTTATTATTCCTCTATATTAAATTACACATGTGAGTTATCTTGATGTGTAGAACATTATCTATATAATCGAAGATCTTCACTAGCTTATCCTTATAAGAGAGATCATTATATATGTGTACAAAATCTATGTTTATTACATATATGGGATTTGGTATATACTTCTTTAATAGGAATTAATGGAAGATGTTGTGTACTTGATAAAGGTTTGGTGGGAGTGAAAATCGGTAAGACATTGATCTTATGTGACTCAAAATCTAAAAGAGTATTATTTACATCAGGAATAGAGTTCCCTTCTTCCAAAATCTCTTGACTCTCTTCCATGGGGCTATAAATATAAATATCTTTTCACTGACCTCAAACATCACATCTCATTGATGATAATCAGCACAAACTTCCTGTTTACATTGATTAGTCCTAATATGTTTTTGAATTTTATGGATGATTTAATCCATTTCTCCAACCATTTTTTGTCCCAATACAATAAATTCACCAACTTTTTCCCATCATTAAGTTATTCTACATGTCTTCCTACAAATTATTTTATATGGATCCATTTCAATTCTTTAATAGAAGCTATTATTGTATGACAACCCAACCCGAGAAAGATGACGCTTCCATCCTAATTTAAACTATAGCAGACATACTCTCATCATGTATTCCAATGTATGAATTATATTCTATGATTCTCCATCAGTTTGGGGGTGATAATATATACATATTTTCAACTCTGAATTTAGAGTATTTTGGAGATTTTTCAGAACATAGAGGTAAATCCCATATGTCCGCAAGATATAATCAGTAGTGGGGTTCCATTAAGACTCAAAACCTCTCTTATTTATAACATTTCTAGATAAACATGTTATAAGTCCTCTAAAATTGCATTTATATGAGCATTATTTTTAAGATGATCAACTATTACCCTTAGAGAATTATTTCATCTTGATGTCATTGGAATACTAGTGGACGTGACCATGGTGATGTTTTACCATTTTGATGTGTGTATGGGAAATGGTTTCATAACCCCCTGGGAGTTTTCCTTTTAACCTTCACTTGAAGAATAAAAAAGGAATTTATATATATTCTATGATCTACATATTCATATTATCCAACCAGTAGTGTTCATGGAGATCTTGATACATCTTCATGATCCTCACGTTGATAAAGATGGTAAAGATATGTGCATCGTTCAATATATACAAATTTATCTCAGGACATGATGGAACACATATTCACAAATAAAATTTTAAAAATCCTTCTAAATCATTTTTTAACACTATGTATTTTTTTCTTAAAGCTTCCAACTTCATTTGAATTTGTATATCATCTTTTTAAGTATCCTATATCATCTCCAGAATGTATTGTTGAGAAATAATCTGAGAAGGTATTGAAAAGGTTCTTTCATCTATGATTCCAATTCACATCCTTTCGAAGTGAAATATTATTTGATTCTTCTCAATTATCATTAATTATAAGGTCTCAAAATCCTTTCTACATATAGCTTCTTCAACATTGTTTGGTTTCCCATTGATGGTAATGGATTGGGTTGTCATAGTTGATGAATAGATCTAACCATATAAACTGGAACATATTTTTCTCATTCAATGTGAATATATATTTTAGGATTTTAATATCCTTATATATTTGGAATTTTTCCCCATAAATATATAGTCGCCATATTTTCAATGAAAATATCAATATATCTAAATCTAGATCATTCATGTTATAGTTATACTAACGAAAATTAAACCTGATAAATGTATTGTATATAAATATATAATTTTGCAACTAAAACGGCCTAATCCAATCTTTAAATCAACATTGTATACCATTTAATTCTCCCCATATTAGGGTAGTTTGAGGACTATTTTAGTGATAATACTCTTCATCAACTCCCACATCTCTAATTATATTCACAGATCTGGAAACAATTTTCCCACTTCCATGTCATATTGGTTTGTGGGATTGAAAATCATGATACATTTCCCCAAAATAATTGATAATATGTATCTAGTCCATGAAATATACAGATCACTATTATAGAAGATGGTCTAGCCTATTCCTCAACTTCCATTATCATATAATGATCCATATATAACTCTTTTCTTGTGATATTGTGTCCCAAGAATGATACATACATTATCAAGAACACGCATTTATAAAACATTAATCAATGATTCTTGGTTTTCAAGGCCTTTAGCACAATTTTAAAATTTTCCTCTTATTCCTTAATGATTTTGAACTATGTTATAAAATAATCTATAAATGTTACCAAAAATTATTTGATGTAATATCTATAGACTCTATTCATTTTGTCTGTAATGATTATTGGAGAATTCGTGATTCTGAAAGGAATCACTATGAACTCATTTTGTTCGATGCTTATTTAAAAGGTAGTTTTGGGAATATCTTTTTTATCCCCCATTTAGTGGTGATATATTGACCTAAGGCCCAATATAGAATAAATACGGGCTCTTTTTCATTGATTAAACAAGCCGTCTATTCAAGGGAATGTATACATGTTCTTTATTTTGATTTTTTTGAGTTCATGATAATAAAATAGTGGTGCATTGATCCATAATTGTTTTTGATGATGATGAATTGAACACCCCAAGGTTAACCACTCAGGAATACAAAACCCTTTTCTAGATTCTATTCTAACGTCTTCTTCAGCTCTTCTAACTCAATGGTGTCTATTCAGTAAGGCATCTTGTATGTCAGTTGATATCTTGGTATATGTTATTTTATGAACATAACATCTTCATCATGTAGATGACTGGTCTACACTTCTGGGAATAAATCAGTATAATATATCCAAATAGGTATCTTTTCAACCAAGATAAACACATTTGTTTTAATCATTTGGGCAGGATATGATTAATTATAAGTTAATAATATACATTCTTGAATAGAATATTGTAGGGGATATTAATCCCCCCTTACACTTGTACTAAATGTGTGGATAACTTAGGATGTTGAGAGTGATCAAATACAATTGATAGTTGATGTTGGATTTATATAAGGAAAACCAATCCATGCCCAATATTGTGTCAAATTTCATTAAATAATGTAATAAAATAATTTCAAGATAGTTCAGTCCACAAACATCTACAGGGGAGTATTTATATAGTTAGTATGTTACCATTTCACTGTTTTATGTTCTGATAGATTTCTCAACCCCCATTTTAGTAGTGTTTCTTAAATTGTTCTACTAAACATGAAATATTTGAAATAATTCATATAACCAGAATAAAACTGTACGTTCACTATTCCTAAATGAATAACTAACATACCTATCACTGCTTAATTTTAGGGATCCAAATTATTTTTAGTGATAGAATATTCCTTGATATTTGTGACTTGGTGGTTTTTTAAATTAATTTTTATAGATAGACCATGTTTATGTGAATATTCTGATATAATTTGGGTACTCCTAAAATTTAAAAAATGCATTTTAGGATGAGGGTTAATCAAAAAATTATTTTCCTCTTCCATAATATTGGGTTTCTTAATTTCAATTTAGCACTGATTATCTTGATGTCCCTCTTTTACAAATTTTTATGATCTCTCGGTTCTCATCAAAGAGTATCCAGGATTATTCTTCCCCCACTTTTGACAAGTGAGATGTTCTGTTTTCATTCTACCAATGGATTTATCTTATGATACTGTTTAATGGAAATCCCTTATACATTTTTTATATGCATTATCATGAGACAATTCAGAGTCATTGATATCTATCTAAACTTTTAGGGAACAAAAGACCATAAATTTCTAGTTTTCACTGTCATGAATTTCTTATGAATTTTATAAGAATGGATTTAGTCCAATAATTATTTGAGACAACTTAATTTGGTAAATATGGAATATTCGGAGGTGTATCATGTAAACCTTATGACATTTTACTCATACACCATTATAGTATCATCAAAAACTGTCTTCAGATAATGAAACTCCCTCTCTATTTTATGATAGGGAGTTTAAGAAACATATTTTGAAAAATATTTTCCTGAGGTCTTCCAATTAAATAGAATAAAAATGATCTTTATAATTTTTGATCTTGATTGATTTCCAACACTAATATGATTCACTCTTAATGAGATAGATGTCCATTAAAATTTCTTGTTTTTAATGTATTTTATTATAGATTATATAATCTCAATCATGTTAATATAGTATTTCATGTTGAGTGTAATAATAGATCCCTTAAAGGTATGAGGCATTTATCACATAAAATACTTGATTACAACTTGATCTTTATTAGGGGGGCAGAGTGCGTTCAACATGATTGAAGTTATTATTCATAAAATGAGATAATTGATCTAGTAATACTATGAAATTATTAAATTCAACTACTCTATTATTTGGAATATCAGTGGGGAAATCATAAAATTCACTATTGTGTTGGTTGTTGGCAAGGTTTTTACAATTTCCAACCACTAACTAAAAGAATAAAAATTATATGAGAATATATAAACTAATAAACATATCAAAGGGAAACGTGAAAATATGGGAGGAATAACTTATAAATGATTTGTATTCCCTAAATTATGATTCAATTTGTATAAATCTTGGATATCCATAATAATTTAACCTTTAGGTTTCCTAAACTACTAATTTGATCATGTCCTTCATATTGGTTTATAAATAGTTTGGTATAGAATGGAGTGCTTTCATGCACTAGGTGAAAATCAGCTCCAGCTAAATGAGACCTTTTTGGTTTATTAACCATAGGTACAAATATTCCATAGGAACATACACTCCTTTTTTATAGATATGGATATATTTGTTTCGAACCCACTATCTATATAATTCCCTAAAATTCTATTGTATTTTAATATACACAGCTCTATCCTTATACCAATCCTTATACTTATCTCTGAGGTTCTCACTAAGGATTTCTCATTATATATTTCAAGGGTAAACTAAAAAATTCCTATAATACAAAATATGGATACCAAATCCTTTTTAAATTTATTATTACATGTTTTTAACTTAATTATCCATTAATAAAAAGCATGGATTGAGATGTTCTAGTATTTTAGAAGGCTATATATATAATAGTCAAGTGTAACTAAACATAACATATTTATTTAATTATTTATAACAATATTTTAAATTATTTTGATATCCTAGAACTGCATAGGTCTACCTTGGTCATACATTGAAGAAATTGGTGAACTAAAAATACTAGTAAGTGAACAAACCTGACAATGAGGCATAACTTGTGAGTCAAAATAATAACAAAATATTAGAAAATAGAATCTTCATAAGTAATAACATGGAAATAAAAACATGATGGAAAAAGTATAATATGATCATGGTAATATAATAAATGTGGAATTAAAATATTATATGACATAAACATGAGTCAAGGAAAACTTCCTAGTTTATATCACATGGTGAACAATGTCCCATAATGGATTCAATTTACTCCATAATCCCTAACATGATGTCTCATGAGGATAAATCCTTACCCAATGAATTGGAGAAATATTTAGGTACACACATCATAAAATGATCATGATTTTTGTGCTTCATAGGAATAATATAAATTATATGGAATAAATTTAAGTATTAACTATATAAATTTAATGGGTATCAGAGTCTCAATTCATAACATAATCAAACTAATTTTCATAACGAAGGAATATGTGAAATGAACCTAAGACATGCATTAATCCATCAATGCATGTCAGAATAAGTTAGGTATATATGTGAGAGACATATATAATGAATTTATAATCTCTCTATAACATTAAATATAGATATAAGTCTTGTTAGAAATAGAATGGTCATTACTTGATGGAAAGTGATGTTTATAGAGATCCCTTACCTCGAGCAGAGTCATTATGTTTGTTCTCAATATTCATGAATAATAAATGTATGTTAATTATTTATTTACATAAGAAAAATTCTAAAGTTTATTATTCAATTTATTTAATTTATTATCATTTTATATTCAGTTACATAATCATTTAGTTTCATGTGAGACATTTAGATGATGTTCAGCTCATATATACAAAATAACCATAGAAAAATGAATGGGGTAAAAGTGATTTTAATATTACCACATAAAAATTAATAATAAATAAATAATTATCATTTTTAATTAAATTATTCTTTTAATAATGATCCAGAGTTTTGGCTATAAAAAATGATCTAAATTACTTTAATGGACATGGTAGGTCGCACACACAGAAGTGCAACGTTTGTATTTTTTGAAGATCATAATCCAAATAAGGTATATGTAATTTTATTTTTAAATAATTAAAATTATATTATTAATATCATATTATTTATTTAAACACACTTATTTATACCATCAATGCGACATGGTATAAAAAAATGATTCATATCACATCACGTTGCGGTAATCCTAAAAACACAATAATGATGTTATCATTCTACAATGGATGGTAATGTAAGAATTTATATAATATATTATTTTCTTATAATTATAAATATATCATGATTATAATATCTGAACATTAAATACATCATAATAAATAGTTGTGATAGGTTTTTATGAAAATCAAATTATATCTATTTGTGAGGTGTTAGTCCGCTGTACACACGAATACGAATTTTATATCCCATTTGATGGAAGTGAATATGGATGTAGAATATAAAATTAACACAATAAAATCAATTTTTATCAGAAATTATATTGTTATTATTTCATCATTATCGAGTAATATTTTATGGAGTTGTAAGATGAAATAAAAAAAGATGTTTATTTAAGAACGACACATCTTATTCAGACTACCACCTTATAATTATAACTAAATCCTACCTAGATTTTATTTATGATAAAAAATACCAATAGGTCATTGTAGGGAGGGGGATAAATTATATTATTTGGGAAGTTCTTTTCAAAATAAAATTTATTTTTTCTATGTGTAAATGAGATGAGATGAGGTTCCCTTTTATAAGTGGGGGACAAGACATACATGGATTGTTTAAAAGGAAAAAGATATAAAAATCGCTTTCAAAAAACAAAAAGCACAAAAATGGAACACTATAGAACAATAGATTATATAATTATAATATTTGGACATTATATAATAATTGGACATGGATTACTATCATTTAAACCATTTTCTTTTTAGTTTATCTCCTTGTAAACTTGTTTTAAACATAATTGTGGTAATTAAACATTAGTATTTTTACACATCATTTTAAAAAAAATTATTTTAAATTATTACATAATACTAATTAGACTAATTTCAAATATGGAATACATTTTACCAAATTAAATTCACATCACTGGAAGAATTTAATTGAATATTAAACATATATATGTGATGAAACATGGGTTTTTTTCGTGAAAACATTATCCAATGGATAAATAGTATTAATAACGAAATTCATAATAATAGTTATTAAAATAAAATAAATTTTATTAGTTATAATATAAATTAGATTTTATTTATTTTTTAACTAAATTTAAAGAATAATAATCCAGTAAATACATTAAATAAAAAGGATGTTTTTATTAAAAATAATTATTTTCACTATTTTGTAAAAAACAATTTGTCCCATAAAATTAAAGAAAAGAATTATTGGATAATTTTTACATGATAATTTCAAATATAAACTTAATTTTAGAAAATAAAATTTCTAAAATTTCATAAAATTATTTATAATTTCTTCACAGAGAAAATAATTTTTAATGACGAAAAATATTTTTTTGGGAATAAAATGTCTATGTTAAAATATTGAGCTCTTATTTTCTGTGAATTTATCAATAAAATAATTTATATTAGTACCTTTATATATATATTACAAATTATTTAATACCATTAATACCCATAAATTTAATGGCTAGGTTATAATAGTCATAATTAGTCATTGTTTCTTCTGGATTGGTGTTGCTTGTCATTTATGCTATCAGACAATGTTTTATTTTTTAAAAAAATCAGGGTGTTAATGTAAAATTAGGGATTGAATGAGGATATTTTTAATGAACCAGGTGAAGATCATTTAAAATCCAAATAGACCCTTGTTAGAGTTATTACACCTATGTTAAACTATTTCATATCCATATCCGCTTATAGTATACAGACAAGGATGTATTTCTATGAAATATAAGTAATCTCTACAATACCAAAAAGTTATAATATTTTTTTTATATATAATTATCCTCAAATTTAGTAATTGTTTAAGGATAGATAATATGTTTTTCCAAAATATAGTTCACAAGGTTTTTACAAAACTTCATATGATACCAAATGTAAACACCAAAACCCTAATGGCCATGAGTAGGTCGTTACATTATTAAATTATCATTGAATACATGGAATCACATATGAAATAAATTAATAGTTTAGAATTGTTTTAAAAAAATATACATAATTGAATATCATATTAAAATTGAAAACATTAAATAAAAGAAAAGTATTTTCTTTGACAACACCATTATTACATTAATAATATCACTACAAATCAATAATATTACAATTCCTGATATCATTGAGAGAGGAAACATATGAATGGAGTGAGAATGGATAATCTGTATGGGTATGTATATGGTGACTGATATCATGAATAATTATGGAATAATAAATATGGAAAGGTAAATATCTAAAAAATAGTCTATTTAATCAATAACATGAACATAAAAATAATATTGAAGGGATAAGTAAAATTCAAATATTGTCATATAAATATTCACATAAGCTAGAATCATATCCATGGATATGATAACTAATAAAATAATCACATGGTAATTAATAAATAATTCAAAATGAGTTAATTCATAATGCCATACATTATAAACATACCTGCAAGACCTTGATATAATATATATTATATAAATGGGTAAGGCATCAAACAAAATACTAAGTTAGTTTGTCTCATTTAACTTACCAATGCATCTAATGAATATAGAAGGACAAACCCATAAAATAATATTTCCAAATAATTCTTCCAATGAATTGGGTGAAACATAATCATAAAAAATACTTGTATTGATAACTACCATATGAAATGTTAATACTTTATCTAATCAATAAAAATAATCATAAACCATCTAACATAATATGATGTATGCTCTCAAAATACAAGATCCAAAGTCAAACTGAAAAAAATACATATAAATAAATAATTTGGATTATATAATTACAACATATACCTAATATACTATAAGTAAAATAAGTGGTTTTTATCATTTATGAATATAAATACCTTAAAAATGTCATTGAAAACATACATGAGGGAAATATGCTTTTCACTTTGAAAATATCTTTAAAAGACTATAGTTTTCTATAATATTAGAGAAAATTTTAATTTAAAAGAATCATGGAAACATTAAAATAAGGTTTCAATGAAATTAGAGGACGCGATGAAGAATAATTTAATACATACTGTAAAAAACATTATCTTTCTCACTATTGAGAAAAAGTCAAAAAACACATCATTTGGAAATATAAAAGAGTATTAATTTAAAACCATTTTTAAAAGTATAACATGGTTAAAATGTACATATAAAAATAATTGTATAATAGAAAAAAAATTTGTGATATTATTTATAAAAAATGGACATGGAAGAAAAAGAATCCAGATTGAGTAGGGAACTGTGAGAGTTTTCCTTGATATCATATTATTTATATATTGAGTACCTGAAAAGTGTAAAATTAAATAGATAATTTTAATTTAGAGTAATAAATAGTGGATAATAATATAATTTTTTTAATATATAATGATTTAATTAATTCCCAAGTGGTGACATAAACATAAACAATCTTAAATAATAATGAGATTGTAAAATATACCCATACCACTTTATTAACTTTGGAATAATTATATCAACCATAGAGAAATAAAATATATTGAATTTTCAAATAAAATTTAAATAAGTATATTCATTAAATAAAATTTCTATAGTGAAGTAGATATACCTCATAAAAGAAGGGGGTGTATTAACTAACATATGTTCCAAGGAAGACCATTTGTGGTGAAAAACCCATGCCTGAGGTTCGATTTCCATTGTATGTGTTAAAAAAATTTATAAAAATTTGGATTTATTATAAATAAATTCACTATGTATATGAATAATCATTATACCATATATTTTTGTATTTATAAAATTTTATCCCCCATTTATTAACAAATTTTTATTAAAATAACTATTCCTTATGATAACTACATGATTTTTTATATAAGTTTATATTCTATAGTTTTAGTCTTTATAATTTGATCATGGTTTTATAATATACAGAATATTAATCATGATAGAAATATAATTTATTTCCTCTCTATATTTTTTTACGATAATCCATTAAATTTAGATAGAAAAACTAAATCGTAATATTTATGGAGACGGTCGGTCGTACGTATGTATGAACACTATGTAAATGTTATTAATAGATTAGATACAAGAAAAGTAAATATTATTTTACCATTATATTATAATTATTATATCATATATATCATAAAATATATCCTTATTATAATCCATGTGAATAAAAGTCAAAATACATATCACATCACTTCGTGGTGGTGGTATTTCACACGTATGCACGAGTGAAGTCTTTGTTTTCAAACTGATTGAAAGGTAAGATGTATATGTGATATTATAATTTAATAATTATAATTTGGTCATAAATAAATTATATATATATATATTAGATCTGAAATTATATCCATCTGTGAGAGGCAGTTACGGAAGATGAATTACAGTGGTTCTCATAGTAGTTGTCCATCTTACAGATGATCAATGATTTTGTTTCCCATTTGATTGAAGAGAGGATAAATATATGTTAGTAAATTACGATCATAACATATAAATGTAGGTAATATATTTGTGTTTTTATTTTAACATTTTTTTTGAATATTTTAAGGGGGTTGATGAAAAAATAAAATAATGACATGTGGTTAAGAACAATAACTATCCTTCAAAAAACCACTATATGTGTATACCTTATGCCTTCCTAGAACCTTTTTTTAAAAAAAGGGAGACTCTGGGTCATGGGTATGGATGTAATATAATTATTTGGTTTGGTATTGGAAGACCCAAATATCTCATGAACTTTTTAAAGGAGGGGAGGGGAGAGCGGGTGTCCTTTTACAAGTGGGAGAGATGATAGACATGGAATTTTTTGGAAATGAATAAAATATACCCTTGATTAACACACATAAAAATAATCCAAAATGGATCATTAATAAAAATTTGTTGATATAAGGTCAAAATAGTTTCATAAAATATAACTTAACTATATTTTAGGTCATTTTAACTGAGATCCCTTTAGTTTAACCCTATTGTAAACCTATATAAACCATAACCGTATTAAATAATTTTTATTGTTTTTATTATCCATTGTGAAAGAAATTATCTTGAACTTATTGACTTATATAAATTATTTTGGTATATCAGATTTTATTTATTTTAATGAATTCAATTCATATAATATGGAAGCATTATTTTATAATTTAACTTGTAAGTGTGATTAAAAAATTATTTCCAAAGGAAATTTTTTCTTAACTAAAAACACATTTTAATTTAAAAATAAACATAAGATCAATTATAATAAAATAAATTGGAGTAAATATAATATAATTAATCTAATTTTTCTTTAAAACAAAATTTACATTTTAAAATTATTTAAATATACTACTTTTAAAAATAATTATTTTTAATTATTCACTGAAAAATTAATCTTTTAATAAAATTATCAAAAATTCACTCTATTATAACTCTAACATGATGGTTTAAAAAATTAATTTTTATTTAAAATAAATTTTCAAAAATTTTAAAAATTGAATTTAATAATAAGTTTATAAAATATGTTGAAACCATTTTTTATAAAACAAATTTTTAAGCATAAGATTTGATATGTTTTTAACCCATGCCAATAAAAATATTAATAAATGTTAAAAATTATTATTTAATGAATTATATATAAATATTATTAAAATAATTCCCCATTAGTTTTAATTTAATTCATTAATATAAAAACTCACTGCATAAAGAAACAAATTTTTTTGTAAAACATTTATTTTACGGTCAACTATTTCTTTAATTTTGATGAATTTATAATCGATTAATTTTCTACATAAATAAAAGAACCATTTAATTTAAATAAATTTTTACTACTATTCATATCCACTAATTTATTTTCATGTTTATAATGATATATTATATTATGGGTATTTAGACATTAATTTGTGTGTATCACAATCTATCAAAGAGATTGATTTAGTTTTAAAAGAAATATATTTTAAATTAGTAAGGTTTTACTCTTACATTATATATACTATTATTTAGATTATCCTAATTAATTTGGGGTTTTTTAAGGAAAATTACTTTAAAAAAAATTGGACATGTGGGTGTGGGAACATACAATATACCTTACTTGATGTAGAAAAGAGATAATATATCTTGTTTTTGTTTTTCAATACCAGCTGCAGACCTTCAATACCAGATCTTTTGATAAAAAAACATATATTAACTATTATTTATTTTATACTAATACATGTGACCAAATTATATATATATATAACTTTTAACATAAAATTAAATATTGGATCACATACAAACATGGGGACCTTTTTAGTTTAGAGTTTTAATGAATTTGGAAAAAATTCATACATAACAATACACATGTCTTGAAGTGACCATTTTTCCTATAATACCGATATATTATTATTTAAAAAAATCTATAGAATATCCCACATAATTCATCCCACATAAAACCAATCTATACATATTTCCCTTAACTTCATTATTTATAACATGAGGAAAACTAAGACAAAAAGGTTGAGCACAAGTACTCAGTGAGGGAAAACATAAGCATTAGCAATTGAATATCATTTGTGGGGATAAGATGATAATAAGGGAACCATTAAATTATAAATGTGAATGAGTATAACATAATAGAATTAATACACATAAGAACATGGATTATAAATTATGATACATTGATTAATGCTTTAATATAGGACTAGAGTCATATAAACGAACAATTTTGAGGCATGTGAAACAAATCCTCAAGCAACAGATCCATTAAAACTTATTACAATAACTAATAAGAAATTTAGTTATCTTTTAGCATATATGATTAATCATACAATATCCTAACTATATAATTCCCAAATCTGATAAGAGTATCATAAAACTGGTAGACTCCATCGCCTCTTATAAGTAACTTGAAATCAGTTTACAATGTCACTTAACGAATGAATTAAGTTGATAAGAGACCCACCAATCCTTGGTTTATAATATATCCAACTTTAAATCGTCCATACATATGTTAAATAACCATATAAAGAAAAAAACATTTAAAATCATGCAATTTTAAAAATATCACAATTGAAAAAAAATCATCAATCCTTTTTAGATTGATTACCCCATGGAAAGGATAGGGGTTCCATGAAAATATATTTAAGAAATCAAAATTAAATCACTAAAATAATAAGGATGTTATAATTGGAAAATAACCCCATTTATGTATATGAAATATAATAAGGTATGCACTTGTAGATGAAACTTTCCATTAAAATAACATTTATTGGATTTCATTGAAAATAGAGAGAAATATCATTTTCTTTAGAAAATATTTTATAAATATTTTTAAAATATTAGAAAATAATTAATTTTAATATAACCATGGATACATATAAAATAATATTCTATGAAAATAATTTTCATGATATTGGGAATATCTTTTTCTATTGTAATTGTTAAAAATACTCATTCCTTTAAAACAATTGTAAAGGGAGTCAAAAGTAACCCCTGATGAAATTTTTAATAAATTTTCTTTTAAAATATTTTAAAATTAGGTCAGTGATAAAATGATATAGGGTTATTAAATAATTTATTTTTTGAGAATATCATTCTGGAGATAAGATAAATAACATTGATAAAGAATTTGGCTAAATGCCTTTAAAAACTGTAAAACAATGTTTTTAAAGAAAAACCCCTTACAACATTTTAAAACAAGAAACCATTTGAATGAAAGAAATTATAGAGGATCATAAAATACCATTTGTATAAAACAATTCATTAAATTATATTATAGGATTCATTTTTTACACCATATAAAAAATATAGTTTCCTAAATCAAAATATGTCTCAATGAAGGATGTTTAAGATGAGAAACCCTTGCAACTTGGGTAATGATTGAAAATAAAATACATTGAATGAAATAAAAAATATTAATTGTGTAAAAATAAGAATATCCAAAAAATTATATGTTAATTCAATTTCATTGGGAATTAAATTCACCATATAAAATAAAACAAGGTATATAACATTAAATTTGTCTTAATGAATTAAATTTGTTACAACGAAAACCCTTGCAACTTTTATTAAATTTGAAGAAACATATCACAGATGAGAGAACTATATTAAAACATTATACATCATGATAAATTTGTTATTCATGAAATAGTATCTCAATTATTAACATATACACCTTACAAAAAGAATTAGTTTTATAATATAAGATATATCTTAGAAAAAAATATTGAGACAAGTAATCATTACAAAGATAATATCATTGAATTTATATTTTAATAAAATAAGTAACTATATGTACCAATTTTTATCCCAAAAAAATTTATATATAAAATAATAAAATCTTCAGACATTTCATACATAATCAGGGCACAATATGACAATGATGTATAGGTATAACCCAATGAATGTAAATTATGTTGAGAATCCCATTTCCTTGAGTCATAACTCACAGTAAATGTCATTTATCACCATTATGATTCAATTAAATTAATTATTTAATATTTAAAACCCTATTCTATTTTTCAATTTATCATCAAACCATACATTACATTTCTTTTAATGATACATTTGATTAATTACTCGATTTTTTATGTGACAGATGTTTTGTGAACATTCATTTCATAATATCAAAAAGTCTTTAATATAGGATCTACGATTAAAGAGTTCATGGTTAATTTCGTTGTATGATAATAATAAATACATTATTATAATTTTTAATGTCAAATAAAACATTATAATCAACCACTAAATGTGGATTTGAAAAATGAATCACATCACCTCGTGTGGGTGGTATTTCACACGTACACATGAGAAATATTATCATTTTTAATGGGTAGAATGATATGAAGGTAAGTAGTAAATTATATTTAAATAACAATAATTTTGTCATTATATTTTTAATATTTATTAAATCCATCTTAATAATCAGCCTTGTGAGGTGGTGATGAAAAACAAAACACATCGCTTTGTGAAGGTTGTAGTCCACACATACATAAGAATGATATTTTCATTCACTAAACGATGAAAATGTGACAAAAAGGTGATGATATTATCATAATAACATCTATGTATATTAGATATATTTATGTTATTATATTTTAATTTTCATGAATGAATTTAATGAGGTATAAGTTGAAGTAAATTGAAAACACATGGTTAAGATTATTACAAACTCTTTGAAGAATCTTCTTTGGATCTCTCCTTAAGAATACAATGAATGGTATTTTAAAAAGACCGAGACATCTAGAAAGTATCTAAGGATGAAGAGATCTATTTTTAGTATAGTAAACATTGGATAAGTGGCTCAATAAGTGCGAGGAAGATAAGAGATGTGACATCCTTATATAAGAAAGAAGTGGGACACACATTTAATTAGTTAAATTAAAAATTATTATAAATTAATTATCATCTAAAAGTAGAATTAAAATGAAATATTCCAAATATATGATATATATATGTAGATATAATACCACATAATAAAATGAATACATGTTTAGGTAATGTTCTAATGCTTATATATTAGTTTTATTCTCTGATTAACCCTTTTGATAGTTACTATGATAACAATGTTTTTTACCCTTTATTGGTCAGTAAGGTTAACATAAAAATAAAGAATTAAACTTATGTGAAATATGGATGAGTTTATAGACAATATCCCATTAAAATGTCAAACTATATATTTTTTTGAATATTTATTAATTTTGTAGAATATTATTTAACCTAAAATTCTATTAAATTCATTCTCAAGACTATGCACACAACTTAGTTAAAAAAATAATGGTATTGATTTATTTAGAAGTTAAACTTTTAAAACATAAAAAATATAGTATATTAGTCCCAAAAACACTATGGGGAAAATGGACTTTTTGTAACGAGTCAAGGGCCACTTGCCAATAACCAATCAGAAGGGGTTATTTGCGACTAGCCGATTGTCCCATCACAATTAATAGGTATTTTCAAAGGGACATTAAGGACCCATTGCTAATGGTTTTCCATGAAATGCGTACAAAAATGTGGGCATAGGTATTGGCGACGAGTTCTTAATCTCGTCGCAAATTGTATGTCGGTAGGTAATTATTTGGAACGGGGCCCATCACAAATACATTTTTATCGGCCGACTGTAATTAATACTGGCACTGGGCATTTCGACGGGCTTACTGTCTCTAATAAACTAGTCAAAAATAATCTAACCTGTATATACCCTAATCCGGTTTCCCATAATTCTACTCCTTTGTCCACCTCTCTCTCTCTCTCTCTCTCTCTCTCTTCTGAATAATTTTCTTCCAAATGTTTTCATAATTTAAACATCCAAATCAAAGCATAATCCATGACTTCTATACTCCAAAAGCGTATGTTTCAAGGTATTTATCTATTTTTTATTGTTTCGTTATTTTATTTTATTTTTAATTGTCTATAATTTTTTTAATTAGATTCCATTAAATTAAATTAGAATGAGATATTTGTTTTTTAGTATTTATAATTGTTATCAATTAGATGGAATTAAATTATATGAATGTGTTAATTTGTAATAATTTGTAATAATTTGTAATAATTTCTAATAAACCGGAACACATTCTAATAATTAGTAATAAATTATAATAATTATCAGTAAATAGTAATAATTATTATTAACTTGGATTAATTAGGATTAATCATTAATAATTAAGATGAATCAGTAATAATTAAGATGAATTAGTAATAATTAGGATTAATTATTAATAATTTTGATTAATTTGTAATAAATAGGATTAATTTGTAATATATAGGATTAATTAGTAATAATTAATATCAATTAGTAATAATTTGGATTAATTTGTAATAAGTATGATAAATAAGTAATAATTACGATTAATTAGTAATAAATTATAATAATTTGTAATATATCGACATATTTTGTAATAAATTGTAATAATTAGTAAGAAATTGTAATAATTAGTAATAATTAGTAATAATTATTAACAAATAATAATAATTAGAAATAATTATCCGGAATTAGTAATAATTATCAAGAATTTGTAATAATTATCAATAATTACTATTAAATATCAATAATTAGTAATAATTTGTAACAATTAGTAATAAATTGTAATAATCGGTAATAAATTGTAATAATTAGGATTAATTTAGAATAATTAGTATTAATTAGGATTAATTAAGAATAATTAGTAATAATTAGGATTATTTATTAATAATTTGTATTAATTTGTAATAATTAGGATTAATTATTTATAATTAGGATTAACTGGTAATAAATTTTAATAATTAGTAAAAGTTTGAAATAATTAGTAATAATTAGATATTTTTATCAAGAATTAGTAATAATTATCAATAATTAGAAATAAATATCAATAATTAGTAACAATTATGAAAAATTATTAATAAATTATATTAATTAGTAATAAATTTTAGTAATTAGTAATAAATTGTAATAATTATAATAAATTGTGGAATTTTTGGGATTATTAGAAATAATTATGATTAATTAGGAATAATTTGTATTAATTAAGAATAATTAGTATTAATTAGAAATAATTAGGAATAATTAGGAATAATTAGTTATAATTATGATTAATTGGGATTATTTAGAAATAGTTAGAAATAATTTGTAATAATTTCTATTAATTAGTAATAATTGGTAATAGTTAGTAATAATTACCTATAAATTGTAATTATTCTTAAAAAATTTGTAATAATTAGTAATACATGGTAATAATTAGTAATAAATTGTAATAATTAGTAATAAATCATAAAAATTAGTAATAAACTGTAATAATTAGTATTAAATATCATTAATTAGGATTAATTAGGATTAATTAGGATAAAATATAATATAATAGTAATAATTAGGATTAATTAGTAATCATTAGGATTAATTAGTAATAATAAGGATTAAATAGCAATAATTTGGATTAATAAGTAGAAATTAGTATTAATTATAAATAATAAGGATTAAATACAAAAAATTATGAATAATTAGAAATATGTAGGAATAATTAGGAATAATTAGTAATAATTAGTAATAATCAGAAATAATTTGGAAGAATTTGGAATAATTTTGATTAACTAGTTATAATTTGTAATGATTAGTAATAATTAGTAATAATTAGTATTAATTATGAGTAATTAAGATTAATTAGGTACAATTAGGATTAACGGAGTATAATTAGGAATAATGAAAATTAATTATGACTAATTATGATTAATTATGATAAATTATGATTAACTAGGAATAATTTGGATTAATTGGGATTAAATTGAAATAAATTTGAGTACAATGTGTTAAACTGACAAAATTTATAGTGGATTGCTGGCATTCCTTTTGGTCCATGCCTTAGCTCCTTGAAAATTTCTCCCACTAAAATCAGTATGAAAAATATGCTCTGAAATACATAATATCATTTTTTCATAGTGATTTAAGATATAGAAAGTTGCAAGGAGGGGAGCCATCAAACAAAGGGGGCTCTTTTTCCCGACAACTCATCTCCTTGGATCTTCTCCAAATGATTTCACTATGAAATTTATAACACACAGTAGGAAAATGGATATTCTAATGTTACAGTAGGCTTTTCATAATGATTTTAGTCGAAGCAAGTTGCAAGGGGTTGAGTCCTTAGGAAAAAAAGATACCTCCATTCTATTAGAAATTGTGCCACCGGTAATTAATAATAAATACAACAAAATACCTATAATAAATAATAATTAGTGGAAATTAGTATAAATATTTATAAATGAGTGGAGATTTGAATAAAATAAAAAAGGATAAATAACTATAAAATAATAAAAATTATAAAAAAATTATTGAAAAGGTAATTTAATTGTTTTCTTTTTTTGGATAATGTTTTTATTATATATAATAATATGAGATGACTAACCATTTCATATATTTTAGAATAATATGAAAAAAGGATATCGAAAAAATTAAAATTTATATGATCGTGCATGGGTAAATAAGTATAGGAATCGAAACAGTTCTTGTTTAAGACTCATATATATGGAGGGTGTACATGATTTCTTATCATTTTAATCATGAAAACCCAAAAAATCATAAGGGACAATTAAGTGTCCTTGTAAAAAATGTTCTATGAGGACGTATGACACATTTGAAAATGTTGTAGGTCATTCATTGTGTTTTGGTTTTCAACTATACTATGTTTTTTGTATTCATATAGTGAGAACAATTCTAGAGAAGATATTAATAATATGGTTTTAGATCCATCACATTTTCAAAATTTAGTACATCATATGATAGGTCTATCTTTTAAAAAACTAAAACACAGGATGTTATTTATTTAACACTTGATTTGGAACCATCTCATTTGTATGAGTTGTTGAGGCCCGTTTTGGATTCCTTATTTCTTGGTTGAAAGATAAAAATGTTTGAAGTAGTTTCTAAATTTATTTCTATTAATTTAGATAATATAATGTAAAATATATGTTTTTATTATAAATTTTATTTATAAAAAAACTAAATGGAGGTAATTTGTTGCTTGTAAATTTCAATGACAGCAGGAGGCATGTTTTTAATCATGGTCTTTGATATCATAAGATTCATGATTGTTCAAATGGATATATCATATATTATAGTGAAAATGTTCCATTGGATAGTTTTCCTATATGTAGACAATCCATATATAAAGAATCTAAATAATTGAAGTATAGATTTATTAATATAAACAATTTACATATTTCCAACTCACACCATGATTGAAATGTTTATATATGTCTTAGAAAAATGTAACATTGATGACATGGCACAAAAATAATATTTCTACTTCTTAAATTTTAAATCATACTTCTGATGGTTATTCATGGACATATTTTAACAAAGTGCATCTTCATTTTTCATTGGAATCCAAAAATGTTTAATTGGGTCTTTCTACGGATGGCTTCTATCCATTTGGTTCTTATAATAGTTAGTATTCATCTTTCCCTATCATAACAACTTTTAAAAATTTTCCTCCATTGATGTTGATGAATGATTCATATAATTTTTTGACCATATTAATTCCAAGTCATCCAAAATTGAATATTGATGTTTATTTGAATCTATTTATTGATGAGGTAAATTCAATATGGAGTAATTGTGTGGTATATATGATGTTGCAGTGAAACAAAAAGTATAACTGAATTATGCATATTTGTGGATAATTAGAGACTTCCCAACATATAGAATGATATCTAGATGTGGTACACATTGTTCCAAATAATGTACATACTGTATTAGAGATAGTAAATAATTTATGTTTTTTAATTGAAAAAACATTGTTTTTTCGACTAACATCACAAATTTCTTCCAACCAATAAACCTTGTTGAAGAAATAAATATCATTTTAGAAAAGAAACTATTTAAAAGGATTGTCCTCCCACAATGATCTTATGTATATATTTAAAATAAATTTTCTCTCCATTACCTCCCATCAAATTTGTATTAACAATAAATCAACACAAAATTGAAAGGTCTAGAAAGGATAACAATTGGAAAAAAAGGAGTAATTTTTTGGATTTTCCAAATTAGATTGATTTGTTAGTATGTCTCATGTCTATTGGTATGAATATTGAGAATAATTATTTTGATAATTTCATTCAAATTTTTTTGGATATGCCAGGTAAGAAAAAAAATAATGTAAAGGATTAATTAGATATTGTCCAAATTTTCATTCAACTGAAACAAGAACTGTTTGAAAATGTCAGATCATATAAGTTAATGAATCCAAAATCCACCTATAAACTATCCAAAGAGATTAATTTATTATTTTGTTAGTGTATTGCAGAATTGGGACCTTTAGATGGTTATGTTTCCAATTTGGGAAGATGATGTAGAAATGGTCATTTTTTTGGCTTGACAAGTCATGAATTTCACATTTTAATTGATATAATTTTGTCGATTGGAATTAGATGATTGTTTAATACTATGATTTGGGATTAACTAATAGAAATTTCATTATTTTTTGAGACATTTATACATTGAAAAAAAATTACAATAAAACAAGAAAATTGATAAAGAAGTCATTTTTATTATAAGTAAATTGGAGAAAAACATACTTCCGGCTATGTATGACTCAATGGATCATTTTATATTACATTCTACACATGATAAAAAATGTGGAGATCTATTATTGTTGAAATGGATCTACCCATTAGTTAGATGCATACATAAATTAATTAAAAAATTACAAAAAAATCATTAATTGAAGGATCAATTGCCAAAGCTTATTTTCCCGAGAAAATTAATATTTTCTTCTCTCAAAACATTTAATCTGAATAACCCTCAAAACACAACTGCATGGTCCATAACAAGTTAAATTTTTATGACGACATGAGAAATAAATTATCAGTTTTCAATCAACAAGAAATTGGCTATGGTGGAGTTCATGAATAATGTCTTTTAGATGATGAACATCACAGATCTCATTCATATATTCTGATCAGCTATGAAAAAATGACACAATTTTTACTCTGAGTAATCTTATTAATTTTTCTATTATTTTTTCAATAGTTCATTAATCTTATTTTATTTGTATGTCATATGATAATCATATCAAGAAATAGTTTCCACAAATTACAACATATACATTTGAAAACATCGTTAAAAAAAATTTCTGACTGCTTTTAAAAATTGGTTACATAAATAATTTTTGATTTCACATAAAAAATAAATTTAATATTTGTTATAGTGATAATTGTTTAATAATTTTTTTACTATCTCAACATGATGATGAAATTGACAATTGATTGTATGTATTGAGTTACCCACCATCCAATATCGTTAAATATTATAATGCATACGTGCTTAATGGTTATCGATTTCATAAATGTGCATATGGGGGATCAAAAAAATAATAAATATTGGTGTTTTAATGAGAGGATATCATCATAGAGAAACTAGGGTTTACTTTTACGATATACATGAAAAAATCATTAAACTGTGTTATCTGGGACAACATTACATAATGATTTTAAAATTTTAGTGGTTGGATACAGAGAGAGAGGTTTACGTATTCAACTAATCCATGGAATTGTTTATATTAAATATAATAGTTTTCTTGCAGTAAATGAAGAATTTTCTTGACTAATTCTGCACATAAAATTTATTATAAAAATTATTATTTTACCTCAATTGATTTGGGAGATTGGTAGATCATAATAAAAATTAAATATCGAGAGAATTCATCTACACAAATTGAATATGGTTCTTCTAAAGTTCAAGGAATTAAAATATTTAAAGAGACTTCCCTAAACCCATCTTTTTCATGAAGAGACATGAATATCATTGATTACACCCCATAGCTAAGGGCCTCTGGTGACGATGATGTTAATGATGTTACAACTAAATTTTTAATGACAATAGATGATGAAACTAAATCTAAGGAGGAATATAAATACATTGACATCGAAATCTATGAATATGATGATGAAGATGTAAATTGGAATAGTTAAATGCTGGTAAAAATAATATTATATATATATATATATATTTCTCAACTGTTTACTAACAAAATTCATTTCATGTTTCATATGTAAAGGGATCTATATCACCTATTGCGGGAGGATGATCTACCCTTGGGAAAGTAGGATGATGGATCATATGACCCTCAGACTATTAGTTGTCCAAGGAGTACTTGGAGGGGGTGTGGTGTTGCCCGAATGATGATTCACGGCCATATCCCTGAGTGATGACTATGTCTTAGTTTCTATCTTTTCACAAATAGGTATGCTTACCTATGAATTTTAGTTAGTTTTCATTAATTTATTTATATTATATTTTTTTGATTAATTTATTTTTTTCATAGCTCTATGCATATAGATGATCGATAGGGGAGGGCTATATTGCACAATTATATTTCTAATGCTTGGGTTTCATTGGATTTTATTCCCTTTTATGTTCAGTAGGGAATGTCCGAGCATTAGTTGGTATGTAAATAAAAAATATTTATTTTAAAATTAATTTAATTAATAACATGATATTATAAATTATTTGCGTGGTTTATGATATCCCATTGATGAGATAATGCATGAAGATATCTAGAAGGGATGGAATGGAGTGATGCATCCTTGTTGCTCAAATTTTTTATCACAATTTGAAATGAAAATCAATGGAGAAAATAGGAGTGATAGTGTCTGATGAGACAAGTCACATAAAACGACCTGATTATATTTCATCTCAGGTTTGGGATGGATTATGAACACAGTAGTTGAGTAGATGGTTTTCGAGTAGATAATTAGTATGTTGGAAAATTCAGGGGATACATGTGGTGACACATCAATTTGGTAGTCATACATTCAGTATGCTAAGGGATCATATGGTACATATTTTTTGTTAATATTGTATATAACATTAAATGGAAACGGTTTGTTTTATATTCATATATGTAGTCATAGAGCCTGAAATTATAGAGTAAGACGTCTATTAGAGGATGTACATTGATCCATCCAATGAAGAGATTAGATGTTCTTTCCAATGTCATATTGTGGTCTATATAATTTCTTTTTTGAGTTTTGTATATAACTGCAAAAAATATTTTAACAATTTTAATTTTAAATTGTAATTAAAGGATTCATATAAGGCTGATGTATCTAATACACATAGTGAGTGTAAGGTCGAGACTGATGGTTAGACCAGTGTGCCCCGTTATGATGGGGCAATATAGATGCATGAGACCCAGTATGCCTTTGAGAAATCCAATTTTATTTTTATCGGCTCCCGATTAACCCTTCGGGGTTTTTATATAACCTCTGCAATTTTGTCGGTCAACTTGACGGGAGATCAAATAGATTCATCATATAATGTACAATATTAGGGGAATATGTTATCATAGAGTGAGCTTATATAGACTATGTAGTGGGAAAAAGAGGAGATGCATCAATGGCAGAAGCAGCTACTTGAAGAGTTCTTACAATAGTAGCACCAACATCAGTAGGAGATGTAGGATGAGATGCGTCGACGACAACATCAACAAGAGAAGGATTAGATGATGTACATTCTGTAACGCCATGACCCTTGTTTCCTACAGTCAGTGAACTATTAATTAACATTGGAATGATCAAAAGAGATGAATTCTCAAACAACTGATTAGTTCAATATCCTTATAATTAATTGATATATACATAAGTTTTACATTACATTATGAAATAAAAAAACAACATTTTTTCCTCTTTAAACACACTCATATCCTTTGGTATTTCCATGAAAGTTAATTATAATATACTTTTTCAAATAATGTGAAAAAGAAAAGATAATAAAGGGGTGAGCTTAGATGCTCATTAAGGATAACAATATAGAAGAAACTATCATAAACAAGAATAAACCTTTAAGGAAATATATAAGTCTAAAAAAGTATCCTTTAATCATAAACATCAGTATAACATGGAAAAGATAAATCAAATTATTCCATTTACTTATTCACATGGATATTATACTACTCTTATAATCACATGTAATATCAATAATTAATTTCATATGGATGGATGCATGATGTCAGACATCATAACCACATGGTTATGGAAACGTTCCAAGACTACAAATAATATTTTGGCAATGCCTTGTTCCAAGACACTAGTTTGTCTCATGAGACATAACGATGCCTCAAGTAGTTGTAGTGGGCTCCACCCGTCACTTACTATGTCCAATGCATTCCCCATTTAAAGAGGTTGAAACATAACATAATCATTTATATTAAAACTAGCGAAAAAATGTAAATAAATTAACCATAAACCATGAATTATATAATAATAACCCATCCATAGTAAAAAATATCCCAAAAAAATCAATACAATATATGAGATTATATCATAGTTATTCAACTTCATACAAGTGTAAAATCCATCAAAATATGTTGACATAGATGAAATAAAAAACTATTTGAGAGAAATATATCTTTCTATTTTGAAATCATTTAAAAGTCACATGATTTTAAAAAAAAATAATTAATTATTTAAAAATTATAATAGGAATGAAATACATTCTTCAAAGTCGTTATAATGGAAAAAATAACCACACATTCTGTATATGTTTAAAAAACATTCTTACCTAAATTTTTCGACAAGGTCATAAAGTAATTGTTTGGAAAAAACGATAATATTCCATTCAAAAAAAATTATAAAAAGTCAAAAATAGGTGTAAATGACTTTAACTCATATTATAAAAAATATTAAAAAAAATTTGGAATTAATTTTTAAGAAACACAGATGAGGTTGATGATGAATTCCCATTAGATGCTTACATATAAACAAACTCAGATAATAAAGAGATTTTAAAATTAATCCTTAACTTGTATTTTTCCTTAATATATGGTACATTAACCTCCTACATAATTGTTAAATAATTTTTATTAAATTATAAAAGAACCACATATACAAATATGATATCATATATGATCTTATAATATAGCTTTGTTAATAATATTTCAGTAGTAGCATTGTTTCAGGTGATAACTGATTAATTTTCCATTATATGTTAGTTATGTAAGTAACATTTTTTATGGATAGAATGTATTTGAATCATATCCAGAATGATATTATTTTCTTAAAAATTATTTTTAATCATAATATGAAAATAATTCTGGAATAGTTAAAATGGGGAATGAATCTCATCATGTTCATGGGAACAGTAATGTGTATATGAGCCCGAGCAACAATATCACTCTATTTATTGTAAAATCGTATGTAATTGGATGGTATATTTCATATAAAAATCATTGTCATGTTATATTTATCATTAAAATCAATTATACTCATTATTATAACAATCCAAATAATTAAGTGAATAATAACAAACTACATCATGATAAGGAGACGATAAGTTGTGCGTACTAACGTATGGCGACATAGTCATTCATAGGATGAAAATAATAATTAATATGGTTGTAACGTGTTAATAATAACAAAAAAATGTGTAGAATGTACTATATTTATTATTTTTGTAATGAATCAACTAAGAAATAGGAAGTGGAAAAGAAAACAACTTTGAAAGATTTGATAAACATTTTACCACTTCTTCGAGTGCTTCCTTTTGATTTGATAGAAAGGGATCCTTAGGATAGCTTTATGATCAATGTAAATCCCTTCCGTTGAATATACGGTAGTTGGGAAGATATTTGAGAAGAATTTGGCTTAGAAAAATGTCGTTGGATGTGTGAAATTAAGAGAAGGTGAAGTACCCTTTTATAAGAGAGGTGGGGTCACTATATGAAAAGCTTGAAATATTATTTTATTATAAAATCATATTGGGATTATAATGGTTCAAAAAGGATTTATTTCAAGGATAAGGTGGTGATGGATCAAAAAACTCTCAACCAATCTGTTTTATATAGGTTTATGTCACCATAGAATCCATATCTTTTAGATTTAACTCTTCGTTAAATAGTTTAATTCTTACCACGTATTCTTTTAATATTATAATAAATGGTTAATAAATTTTCTATAAAAAGCCATGAGGACCGGAACTGGTTAATTATTGACATATATAACATTATATAAGTCCTTTGGCAGAAATTTTTCTTTAGGAATATTGTATCATTTAATAAAATAATATTTGATTAAAAAACACATGTTTTTCAATTTTGACAATATTTGTTATTTGGTTTTTGTGAAGTCATAACAACCTTATCACATAAAATAGTTTATTTAATCAACCATAATATGTCATATTAACCTATAATATTCTTTGAATTCTTCACATGTCTTACTTACATTTATTTAAATACTTAAAATATCATTTATTTTAATATTTCATTACTAAGGTAATTATTGCATCATCATTGTGTTCTAAATAAATTATATTTTTTAATGTGTAAAATTTATAAATAAAATACCTTGATGTATGAAACAATTTTAGATTCTAATGAATATTTATAGTCAAATTGATATTATCTATAACCATATGTTAAAAATGGTTATGTTATTACAATTTAAATTTAACATTATTAACTCGTTTTTATATAAAATAATAATAAATGTCCTCATCTAATCCTAGTGAATCAAAGAGGGTCGTATTTTATCTATACGGTTGATTTTGGTCAAAAAAACCCAAATCCAACAGAATTAGGACATGTGTTATGGTAATTATAATATCATTTTTACCTTTAATTAGCTTAAATACATGTAATTGTGGTAAATAAAATTCAAAAGTTAAAATGCACAAATATTATTTTCAACTTATTGAACCACATTTTATATACTCATTTCAATCATGTCTCTCAGATTTTATATATTCAATTCACATAAGCGGTATAATTATGTTTTATTCAAATTTCCAAATGTGGTGAAAAGGGTGTAAAAGATGTTAAAAAGTTCAATAATATTATATATGTATAGTATTTTATTAAAATGTATCTAATGATTTAAATTTGACTAATATATGTAATATATATTTTTTGACTATAAGTTAATTTTATTTAAAAATATTTAAATTAATGAAAAATTTGCTTTTTATCTACAACATAATGTTTTTCAATATTCATAAAAAATTGAATATTTTTAGAAAAATACAATAAATTAACCCCAATCTAATTTTGGTATTCCAAATTGAAAAATGCTGTATATTTTACCAAATTAAAAACATAGGAGTTTCATTAATTAATTTAAAATTTACTGCCATTGTCAAAACTAGAAAGTGGGTTTTTTTCAAAGTAAAAACTATCAAAATATTGATATGTGTTTATGTCCAATTTAAATGTGAAATTACTTATAATGACCAATATTGGATTAAATGATAAGAATAAAATCTAATTATAATTCTTAAGAATTTAAATTAATAATTGTACAATATAAATTAATTTTATTCAAAAAATTGTTTTTAATTAAAATTATTATTTTCACTAATCAGAAAATTATGAAAGTTATTAGAAAAACTCCAAAAATTTAACCAAACTAAATTTTAAATTCCTGTTTCTAAATAATAAGTTTATTATTTCAAATTTAATATATAAAATTGTCAAATATTGGATTTAAAAAGGATTCTTTATTAAAAGCTGGTAAAATTTCATTTAAAAAAATTAATTAATCTAAAAAATTGAATTTATCTTATATTATGTCTAAGAAACACATAATATGGATGATAAAATTATTTTCAGTATATAAAATTGAAAATGCAGTTAATATTATTCATAAATTCTTTTTGAATGGCTAGTTTGGTAAGTCTTGGTGTGTTCAAACTCAGTGTTGTGTATAGCACAAGCTACTAAATTAATTTCCGGAGATAACATATTATAAAATATTGGGGTGTTACATTCTCCCCTCCATCAATAAATTTAATCCTCACAATTTATAAAAGTTCTTAAAAATTAAATGGTTTAAAATAGAAAATACAATTGTGGATAACCCACATCGCAAATAGGGTTAATAAAATTTAGTGCTAATAAGAGGGAATGAGAAATGAAAAAGTAACCACAAAATTAGGATTTCGAATTGAAGATTATTGTTTGAAATTTGAGACACATAATTTGAGGGAAAATGTAAATATTTACATAGAGTGATTGCATTCATCAATCACAATCAACTGAACAATAAATAGAAAATTGACGTCCTCAAAGCCATAAATCTATGATGAATTAAAATAATAATGGTTCATCAAAAAATAAGGTATTAGGATAACAGATTTTGGGTTTTAAGTTCCATCCCCTAAAGATTATGAATTAATTTCTCCACAGAATAATAAAAAAATACTTTTCAATTAGAGTTCCATCCTTTAACTATTTCCAACCACAAACTCATCTTCCACTCTAAAAGATAACAGAACCCAAAAAATTCTACTTATCCTAATCTTATAGGGTTTCAAAAATGAATTTATAATTCATCTATTAGATTATTTTTAAAAACTACATTATAAAAACTAGGACATCACGTAGGCTAGTTGTAGGTGATTCACCCTCGTCACCAATCAGTTGCGTGTTCAAGTCTCGTGACCTTACCAGATGCAATAGGTTTTCTCCTAACCCTCTGGTTATCATTTTTATTAAAAATACAAAAATAATCTTCAAAAAAGTTATTATAATAAACCATACTATCGAATGCTGTAACAACCTGAGATTTTATAAGATACATTCTTTTAATTTCCTTCATATCTTCTGTTATAAAATACACCAAGATTATCTTGCACTATACGCAACACCGTATTAGCTTGCAGTATACGCAAAACAATTCTTGGATCATGTTATACACCATTTCAAGTTTATTTGATAGAAGTTATTCTACGCAACATTGAGTGTATATATATATATATATATATATATATTCAATGTATAATTAAAATATGGATGGATTCTGTTATACACAACAACAAATGATTCATGCACTACACACAACCCTGACTTGGATTGCATTACACGCAATCACGACCTTCCCCGATAGCGTGTGTTGTATGCAATACCGGGTTTTACTAAACAACGATTTGTTATTATAATATTATTATGAACTAGCTATTATGAATAGTATTATCTAAATTTTGAAATTCAGAACATTATTATTCATCTTACAAATTTTCTAGAACATGGTATAAGAACAAAATAAATTTTTCTGTTAAAATAAGTATTTTAAAAAAAATGCATTTTTGCCGCCTTTTGATGGTGCACCCAAGTTAAATATAGTTTTTGAAATGTTTATAAGTTAAATTTGAAAAAATAAAATTCTTCTTTTGAATCAGGATATAAAAATTTACATTAGATAATGTTTTGATATTTATCTGATAACTTTCATATTCTAATGAATAGTAAAAACACACTATATTTTAATTAAAAACAACTTTTTTCATCATAATAACTTATGTGGTTATATTATAATATTGAATTGTTTTAATGTATAAATAGAATATATTTTTACCATTTAATATAATTCATGTCATTAGCATTGATTTTACCTTGAATTCGTAGGTTAAATCAATTCAATCTTTTGCAATGTTTTAAAGAAAAACTCGTTTTCTTTCGACAACTAGATTAATTTTAATTTATTTTCTGAAACATTTGTGTATTGAATTTGGAAGAATGGATTCCATATTTGGAATCAGTGGGTCCAAATTATGTTAATAAGATACTTTTAATTTTTTGTCATTGAGAATAGTAACTACGGTAAATTTTATTTACAATAGTTAAAGGTAAATCGGGTAATTAAGGGTAAATATAAAATTATAAAATTACCCTAACACTTGCAAAAATTCTATTGGATGACTAAAAGTACACCCATATCACCTAAGGGTTAGATTAGATTCATTTTATGGACTTTTTACCATGAAAATAATTTAATTATTATTAAAACCAATGAAAGTGGAACATGTCACTCTCTTAAATCTTATAAGTATAATAATTTTAATTTATTGATAAACATCATAAAACATCGAAAATTAATTGTATCCAGAAAGAAAATAAAATTATCTACATCATGATAATTTATTTAGAATTTTTTGGGATTAAATAATTGTCATTAATAGTGATATTTTAATGATGCAGAAATTATTTATTTAGTGAAAAATCAATAATATAGTTTTTATTGAAATAGTAATACATATCAAAAGTCCCAAAAATCCACACAAAACTTATTATTAGTGTATATATAAACCCTAATCATCCACTGTTCTAATTTTTGATCATTTGGATCCTTATTAAGGAAATTATGACACTTATATTATTTTATTTTATATGATGCCAAAGTTGTCACCTTCATAATTTAATAAATATAACAATTTATATGTTGTGATTTTAGATGATATATTCATGTAAAAGTATTATTGTAAAAGTTAATAGATTTATCTTCATCATAGGATATTATTTTTAATTTTTATACAACAAATATGTATATTAAATAATTATGCAAAAATGTTGTAGTAATTATTTTAAGAGATAAACCAAATAAATGGTTTTTAAAAATAATAAAATAACTATTTTATGAACTATTTGATGTGCTCCAATAATATTTTAGATACATATGACCTTTTATGAGTCTATTAAAACTTTTAGTTCGATCATATCTTCTGTATATATTTTATTTAATTTCAAATAAATGAATAGTGTTAAAATTGACACTAATTTTATTTTATAAAAATAACATATTATAAAACTGTTTAAAAATCACAAAAATATTTAAAAATTTTAAATTTAAATTTATATGGTATAAAATGTTGTAAAGTATCCAATTATGGAAAATTCACAACAAATAAGTAATTTTTGTTGTAATTTAAAATTTAGAATGTAATTACCATAAATAAAATAAAATTGATTAAATAAGGATAAATCAAGTTGATAATGGTTAAAATAAATTCCTAGCATGTCTAAATTTTATTGGTTGATTATATTACAACACTATCCAATCTAATATTTGGATATGAGTCATTTTTGGAGGTTTTTAAGTGGGTTTAGATTTATTATAAATTAATATTTTTAAGAATTCCAAAGGTTCCCCTCTCCTCCCTTATAAAAGGGCACCTCCTCCCTCTCCTCATCACACCAATTTGAGCCTTAAAGCTCGGCCAACCCCTGCCCATTTCACTTACCCACTTCCCTAGAAACATCCTAGATGTTCTGGTCTTCCTCAAAGACCAATTTTAGTGCCCTAAAAGGAGATCTCAAGGAGGCGCTTCAAAGAAGAGGTAATGTCTGTTACCGATTCTTTCAACATTATTTCTTCTTCCACTTCTTCTTCTTAGGTTGTTTCATTTTGAAGTAATAACATCAGTATCACTCATATACTGATATGTTATTATAAGTATGAAACAACCCTATTTCACCATGTATCCATCCTATAGAAAACGAAATCACCGCGCGTGCGTATGTAGGGAATACCCTTTCCACGCCGTGGTGTAATCTATTTTCCACCACCACCTTACATGGATGTGTATAATGGTGAAAATAAACAACTATATATGATTATTGTAAAGTGTTATTAATTATGAAATAGTATTCATACACTCCAATATAATTCCACGATCATGAGAACGATATCATCGCTCGTGCGTAGGTATAGACTACCGTCTCCACGACATGATGAGATTCATTCTCCACGTTAACCATTCATGAATGATTATAAAGTATATATATTAAGTAATCATGAAATATATGAAATAATAATGATACTGGATTTATGTGTATATATATTTATGTCATCTACTTAATTCCATTCAACTCAATAAGGAAACGAAAATAGCGTTCATGCGTACGTACGACCTACCGTCTCCATGAACGGTGTATTTCATTTCATTTACTGATCTATTATATATATGTATATTCTGAATTTATATTATATAAATCATGTTTTATATTCTTTAATTAATTAATAATGATCTAAGTAATCATATGAATAATTAGAAGTCAAAACACGGACGACAAATGAAACGATTTTACGCAAAACGCTCTTTAACATGGAATTTACAAAAGAACGGGTAAAATAAAGTCATAAGTGAACCATATATGGTATCATAACAATGAGTATGATTCATTAATAAGTCAGTGACATTATTTAAATCATTATACAGTAGGTTCAGACACTTATGAAGCAAATCAGACCTAAGGTAAGGGAAATATCACAATATCATTTCTATCTGAGATTGTTTATAATTTGGTATTTAATGGTGTGTATTTTATCATCCACATCCATGTTTCCTCAATATGTAATATTATTTCAATCCACCTATAATTTTTTATATTCAATTATACCCTTCGGCGAGTTTTTAGTAAAAGATATGAAAGGAATCTTTTGTCATTTTTCATACGAGGTACTTTTTGACTTTTCCGACAAAAGTACGAGAAGAATGTTTTTTTATCTTATACGGCATGAATGGATTTTTAATACATTATTTCCAAGAAGCTTCCTTTAAAAGTTTTAATGTTTATTTTTAATCAATTTCTTTTAGTTTATAATTGTATGACATGTTAATAAAGGAATCATGTTTTTGAAGTAGAAAGGATATTTTCCTCAAGAATGGAGTTCAAGTGTTTTATCAAAATTATTTTCCATCTAAGATAATAAAGGGTACTGTTTTTATCCCTATAATTACATTGATTTGATTGTATTGTGATGGAATTATTTTTATGAATTCCTTTATCTTATATGAATTGTTTTATGATGTCACGATGTTTAAGTTTCCCATTTTTATTACATGGGTTACACAATGATGTATGATTTTATGATTTTGTGGCACACATAAAAATGGTATAATTATGAGATGGGTAGGACCTATATCTCCCTCCAATTAATTGGGTAAAGATTTTATATCTCATGAGATAGATATGGCTGGAACAGCAGGTTAAACCGGTTCAGTGAAACAAGACTGAAACGAGGAGTGAACTCGGTTCAGAAATGGACTTTGTCCACTAAGATAGTCTTGGAAATGAGTCTTGACTAATAATAAATGATTATCTATGATTATGTGTGTATTACACAAAGATTAATGTTTTATGTTATTATTATTGTGATTACATTTCACTACCATGATTTATCCCATGTTATGATATTATGATCTCATTTGCAGGGTAAGATTTCCAAAAGGTTATGTTTTTATGAATATGATGTGATTGATAATTTCTTTGATTACCCTTACTGAGCTTTTGAGATCACCCTTTTATGTTTTCTTTTACCCAGGATATAAAGAAAGGTTTTAGGTAAAAAAAGGATGATCTTTACGGGAGATGTTGAAGATCTTTCACCATGATTAGAAGATTATATTTTGAGTTTCCAAAGACACTAAACTATTACGATCCTTGTGTGTGTGTTTTTGTTAAGTATTAAGTATTCCTCAAAAGTAATGTAATGTTCATGCACGTCAAGCTTAGGGTCTCTATAGTAGGTATCAGAGGAAAGGTTTAGTTAACCTTTGGAAACTAGGATGCGAAAACTTTAGTGATATCCGTAGAGATATTTCTAAGGTGTGTCTAGGGATTTCCCTAAGGATAATTATATGTATAGGATATAGTCCTAGAACTATTGTAACGATCTTAGAATTTAACCTAAGATGTTAGATATTGAGGGTACTCCCCCTTTACTATGTTGTTTTCTCTATCATGTTTTTTTCCTCTCACACTATTCTTTTTGGGTTTTAGAAAATGGTCGGAAATAGGAAGATTCACGATAATGGAGGATATGATGGACAATGGAATGATATTCTTCATAAGAAACCAAATGAAACGGGATTTGGAATTCCAAACATCGTTATTATTCTTAATCAGCAATCTTATAATATGATCAATAATCTCAACTTTGGTACGTTTCCCAACTCAGATAATAAGAGAAAGATGGAGTTTCATGATGATCATAGAGGAAAGAAAGTTAAATTTCCCTCATGTAAACCATGTGGGAAGAGGCATCAAGGAGATTGTTTCAAAGGAACTGGAAGATTCTTTGGGTGTGGAAAAGAAGGACACAAAGCCAGGAAGTGCAAAAGAAAAGGTTCAGTTAACACCGTGGACAAGGATAATGGTATTGCTACGACATCAACAATGTTAAGATGTTTTGAATGTGGAATGTATGGGCATTATGCAAACCGATGCTTTAAGGAAAAATCTCAAGAAGAGAATCAGCATGGTCATATGGGTAGTATTTATGTGGATGATGATGAAGAGACTACAAATGAAATATGACTTGAAAGAAATAATGAAGCTCAGCTAGTGGTTTAAGAAGTTAGTGGAATGATTGTATGTTTATAAAGAATAATGTATGGTACTGTGGAATAAAGAATCATCTAAGGATTGTTACACTATTGTTTTTCCTAAAGTATTTGAAAGTATATGTTGAATGGTACCGGTAACCATGAAAGGTTATTCAGATATTTTTGGAAAATAGATGATATGCGCCTAATGAAGGTATAAGAAGATAATGAGATGTTTGATTGTATTCATGAGATCATATAAGGACTAAGTGATATTATGGTTCGATTATATAATATTTTTTTGGGATTTTGGTATGTGGAAAGAGTTACCTTTTGAAAGTATTCATGTTTTCACTAAGGTTCTATGGTAATTTATGTTTCAAGGGAATATATGACTAAGGTATTCATGTGTTTGGAATACAACCAACAAGATATATCTTATGATACATGTGGGATAAATTCTTGTATTCACATTCTTGGTAGATAACCTTTATAGTAATTATTTTCATTAGGCTATGAGCTTGGACTGAAGTATTTTAGATAAGCCTAATGATTGGAATGGATTATGTTGGACAGAAGTTAGTATTGTTAATGGATAGACCTTTTTTTGATATTATTTTTGGGATGTTATAGTAATGTAGTTTTAGAAAAAAGGACAACCTGTAGGACGTGCGACATCCCATCGCGTCGGACAAGGATATGGGAATCTAACCCACAAATAAAGTGCGACTGGCCTTTATCTCATACCAATGGCCTATAGGAAGTCCCTGGTTAGTAGAAACTAGTTTTATTTTATTAAGAGACGTGATAGATGAAGTATAAGTTCATTTTTTCGTATAGGATTAACCTCACCAAAGATGGACTTATGTATATTTGATAACATTTTCTATCCTTTTGTTTGAAATAGCTGGAATGACCAATCATTCGGTCACATGATCTTTTAACACTTCACGAATAAAAAATTTAACATCATTTCTTTAAGAGATGAAGTGGAAATTGTTCAAAGCACGAACAATAGTGAGATTGTACCAAAATAAAGTAAGTATTTATTCTAATTCAAATTCGTCATCTTTAGGGAAATGATCTTCAAAACAAAAAATTTTGTCCTAGTTCCTTTATATCCGATGAATCAGATGGTACCCTAGATCATCACAAATTTATGGCTTTGTGATTGTTGGATTTTTCATAGCTTTGTTCTCTACCACTCTCTATCAGAACATGATTGATAGATTTCTCTTCCCTATCCATATTTTCACCTATGTTCTCCTATATGGAAACCCAGTTATGAGTTAATTTGGGTAACCGTTATATTTCATACTTTAGTTTTTAAAGTTCAGTTTTGGTATTTCTTTTTACGACGTGGGTATCTATAAATAGTAAACGATTTATAATCCTGACGAATTTCGAGGCCGAAATTCATTTTAATGGGGGTAGAATGTATCAACCCAAGATTTTATAAGATACATTCTGTTTAATTTAATTCATATCTTCTGTTGTACGATACACTAAGATTATCTGGCGCTATACGCAACACCGTATTAGCTTGCAGTATACGCAACACAATTCATAGATCATGTTAAACACAATTTCAAGTTTATTTGATAGAAGTTATTCTACGCAACATTGACTGTATATATATATATATATATTCAATGTATAAATAAAATATGGTTGGATACTGTTATCGCAAAAAAAGAGTTCTGCACTACACACAACCCTGACTTGGCTTGCATTACACGCAATACCGACCTTCCCCGATAGCATGTGTTGTACGCAATACCGGGTTTTACTAAACAACGATATGTTATTATAATATTTTTATGAACTTTCTGTTATGAATAGTATTAACTAAAATTTTAAATTCCTAACATTATTATTCATCTTAAACATTTTCTAGAACATGGTATAAGAACAAAATAAATTTTTCGGTTAAAATAAGTATTTTTTAAAAAATGCAGTTTTGTCGCCTTTTGATGGCGCACCCATGTTAAATATAGTTTTGGACATGTTTATAAGTTCAATATGACAAAATAAAATTTTTCTTTTGAATAAGTATATTAAAATTTACATTATATAATGTTTTGTTATTTTTCTGATAACTTTCATATTTTAATGAATAGTAAAAACACGCTATATTTTAATTTAAAACAACTTTTTTCATCGTAATAAATTATGTGGTCAAATTATAATATTGAATGTTTTTAAAGTATAAATAGAATATATTTTTACCATTTAATATAATGTATGTCATTAGCATTGATTTTACCTTGAATTCGTAGGTTAAATCAATTCAATGTTTTGCAATGTTTTTAAGAAAAACATGTTTTCATTCGACAACAGGATTAATTTTAATTTAATTTTTGCTACTTTTTTGTATTGAATTTGGAAAATTTGATTCCATATTTGGAATCAGTGGGTCCAAATTATGTTAATAAGCTACATTTTATTTTTGGGCATTGTGAATAGTAACTATGGTAAATTTTATTTACCATAGTTAAAGGTAAATCGGGTAATTAAGGGTAAATATAAGATTATAAAATTACTCTAACACTTGGAAAAATTATATTGGGTGACTAAAAAGCGACCCATATCACCTAAGGGTCTGATTAGATTCATTTTATGGACTTTTTACCATGAAAATAATTTAATAATTATTAAAACCAAAGAAAGTGACAACATGTCACTCTCTTAAATCTTATAAGTATAATAATTTTAATTTAGTGATAAACATCATAAAACATCGAACATGAATAGTATATAGAAAGATAATAAAATTATCTACATCGTGATAATTTATTTAGAATTTTTTGGGATTAAATAATTGTCCTTAATAGTGGTACCTTAATGATGCAAAAATTATTTATTTAGTGAAAAATCAATAATATAGTTTTTATTTAAATAGTAATACATATCAAAAGGCTCAAAAATCTGCAAAAAACTTATAATTAGTGTATATATAAACCCTAATAATCCACTGGCAGAGTTGTTGACCATTTGGATCCTTATTAAGAAAATTATGATACTTATATTATTTTATTTTAACTGATGCCAAAGTTGTCACCTTCATAATTTAATAAATATAACAATTTATATGTTGTTATTTTAGATGCTAAATTCGAGTAAAAGTATTATTGTGAATGTTAATAGATTTATCTTCATCATAGGATTTTATTTTTAATTTTTATGCCACAAATATGTATATTAAATAATAATAAAATAATGTTGTAGTAATTATTTTAAGAGATAAACCAAAAAAATGGGTTTTAAAAATAATTAAATAACTATTGTATGAACAATTTGATGTGATACACTAATTTTCTAGATACATATGATCTTTTATGAATCTTTTAAAGCTTTTATTTAGAACATAACTTCTGTATATATTTTATTTAAATTCAAATAAATGAATAGTGTCAAAATTGACACTATTGTTATTTTATTAAAATAACATATGATAAAATTGTTTAAAAAACACAAAAATATTTACATTTTATAAATTTAAATTTATATGGTAGAAAATGTTGTAAAGTTTCCAATTATGGAAAATTCACAACAAATAAGTAATTTTTTTTATAATCTAAAATTTAGAATGTTATTACCATAAATAAAATTAAATTGATTAAACAAGGATAAATCCAGTTGATAATGTTAAAAATAAATTCATAACATGTCTAAATTTGATTGTTTGATGATATTACAACCCTATCCAATCTAATCTTCGGATATGAGTCATTTTTTGTAGTTTTTATGTGGGGTTAGATTTTATATAAATTAATATTTTTAAGAATTCCAAAGGTGCCCCTCTCATCCCTTATAAAAGGGCACCTCCTCCATCTCCTCCTCACACCAATTTGAGCCTTCATGCTCTGCCAAACCCTGTCAATTTAACTTACCCACTTCCCTAGAAACATCCTAGAGTTTCTGGTCTTCCTCAAAGACCAATTTTAGTTCCCAAAAAGGAGATCTCAAAGAGGCGCTTCAAAGAAGAGGTAATGTCCGTTACCGATTCTTTCAACATTATTTCTTCTTCCACGTCTTCTTCTTAGGTTGTTTCATTTTTATGTAATAACATCAGTATCACTCATATACTGATATGTTATTATAAGTATGAAACAACCCTATTTTCACCATCTATCCATCCTATGGAAAATGAAATCACCGCGCGTGCGTACGTACAGAATACCGTCTCCACACCGTGGTGTAATCTATTTTCCACCACCACCTTACATGGATGGGTATAATGGTGAAAATAAGAAAATATATTAGATTATTGTAAAGTGGTATTAATTCTGAAAAAGTATTCATACACTCCAATACAATTCCACGATCATGAGAATGATATCATCGCTCGTGCGTACGTACGGACTACCGTCTCCACGACGTGATGAGATTCATTCTCCACATTAACCATTCATGAATGATTATAAGGTATATATAATAAGTAATCATGAAATATATGAAATAATAATGATACTGGATTTATGTGTATATATATGTATGTCGTCTACATAATTTCATTCAACTCAATAAGGAATCGAAAACAGCGTTCATGCGTACGTACGGCCTACCGTCCCCATGAACGGTGTATTTCATTCCATTTACTGATCTATTATATATATTTTTATTATGAATATATATTATATAAATCATGGTTTATATTCTTGAATTATGTAATCATGATCTAAGTAATCATATGAATAATTACACGTCAGAACACGGATGACAAATGAAACGATTTTACCCAAAACGCTATTTAACATGGAATTTACAAAAGAACGGTTAAAATAAAGTCATAAGTGAACCATATATGATATAATAACAATAAGAATGATTCTGGAATAAGTAAATGACATTATTTAAATCATTATACCGGAGTTTCGGACACTTACGAAGCAAATCAGACCTAAGGTAAGGGAAATATCACAATGTCATTTTTATCCGAGATTGTTTATACTTTGGTATTTACATGGGTGTATTTTATCATCCACATCCATGTTTCCTCAATATGTAATATTATTTCCATCCACCTAAAATTGTTTAAACGAAATTTTACCATTCGGTGAGTTTTTAGTAAAATATATGAAAAGAATCTTTTGTCGTTTTTCGTATGAGGTACTTTTTGACTTTTCCGACAAAAGTACGAAATGATTGTTTTTTAACATATATGGCATGAATGGATTTTTAAAACATTATTTCCAAGAAGATTCCTTTAAAAGTTTTAACTTTTATTCTTAATGAACTTATTTTAGTTTAGAATTGTATGACATGTTATGAAAAGAAATGTGTTTTTGGTGTAGAAATGATATTTTCCTCAAGAATGGAGTTCAAGTGTTTTATGAAAATTATTTTCCATCTAAGATAATAAAGGGTTCTGTTTTTATCCCTATTATTAAATTGATTTGATTATGTTGTGAGGGAATTATTTTTATGAATTCCTTTATCTTATATGAATATTTTTATGATGTCACGATGTTTATGATGCCCATTTTTATTACATAGGTTATGCAATGATGTATGATTTTATGATTTTGTGGCACACATAAGAATGGTATCATTATGAGATGGGTGGGACCTATATCTCCCTCCAATTCATTGGGTAATGATTCTATATCTCATGAGATAGACATGGCTGGAACGGTAGGTTAAACTGGTTCAGTGAAATAGGACTGAAATGAGGAGTGAACTCGGTTCAGAAATGGAATTTTTCCACTAAGATAGTCTTGTAAATGAGTCGGGACTAATAAGAAATGATTATCAATGATTATGTGTGTATTCCACAACGCTTCATGTTTTATGTTCTGATTATTGTGATTACATTTCACTACCATGATTTATCCCATGTTATGATATTATGATCTCTTTTGTAGGTTAAGATTTCCAAAATGTTATGTTCTTATGGATATGATGTGATTGATAATTTCTTTATTTACCCTTACTGAGCATTTGAGATCACCCATTTATGTTTTATTTTCCCCAGGATATAGAGAAATGTTTTAGGTAAAAAAATGAAGATATTTATGGGAGATGTTGAAGATCTTTCACCACGATTAGAAGATTATATTCCATGTTTCCAAAGACACTAAACTATTACGGTCCTTGTGTGTGTGTTTTTGTTATGTATTAAGTATTCAGAAAAAGTAATGTGATGTCCATGTAAGTTATGATTAGGGTCTCTACAAATGCCGAACATAATCCATTCCAATCATTAGACCTATCGAAATTACTAATGTCCATACTCAGAGCCCAAAAATTTAAAATGAATGTTAACAAAACATAATGAAGATATCTTTTTTCCACATAATAACATGTGATTACCTTCATCATGTATTCCCTTAAAACATGGTAACACCCTAAATTTCCAAAAAACCAAACTAATTACATTCTCATTCCCATATTCCTTATAGAATACTGGATATATTTCTTATAGAAAAATATTTTGAATAATATAACAATGATGAAATTAAAAAACCTATTATTATGTTCCATGGTAGTCAAGAATATTTAATATAATTTATCCAAATATGCCATATCTTATTTAAGAATCACTACCTAATAATTAAGACCATATTAATTTTTTTCTTTCCTTCAACCTGTTATTTTCCAAAAATATTAAATTGCTATTGAGTCACTTTTTATAGTACCATATAATCTCATATCCTCAATGAAATAGTACAGAAGTATAATCCTTATTTGTTTCCACAATTAATATAACTATTACATCTTTGATACAATACTCAAATGATATAATTCATTAATAAAAATATAATAACTCCAATTATTCCTCTTCATCTGTAAAACAATAATAACTTGATTATTATCCAATAGCATCATTTGGGATATACTATGATTATTGAAACATTGATTTGCGTTGTCTCCCAACTCTATGACAATAAAGAATTGTAAATTTGAAACCTTTTTTCTTACCCTTGAAATCTTGTACATGGTGTCCTTTTTATCCACACTTATAACAAACTTTCATTCCCTTCAATAATTAAGCAAGGTGATTCTTTCCATAGTTATCACAATTGGGAAAATCATTCACTCTTTTCTTCTATTTATCCATAATTCTCTCTAACATACTTTTATTCTCTATCTTCCATTCAAAGCAATAGAACTTATAGAATTCCTTATTTATATTAATAACACATGATATTATTCATTCATATTATGAGAATATGTGGGAGACTATTCCCTTCTATATTATGTTTTCACACCATGAAACATATGATCCTTATTACTCTTTGGATCATGTGTATTGTTGTAGTTCTCATTCCATCTACTGGGAACCATTTCAAAATAATGGAATACACAATGTTAGTTTATGAATCACAATTCATAATTCCAAACCTGTAAAATAAATAATGTAAATTTAAAGTTTATGAATATAATCCACAATCAAAAAAATGTTTTCTTTGAGGAATTATATTCTCATAAATCCTTCGTAATGGGTTGTAAACAAAATGTGAATTATCTTAAGAATTCCCACCGGGAGTTTCATAACCAAGAGTGCATCAAGGCCTGTTTTCATGCACCAATATCCATTCGAGTCTTTCTCAATAAATTTTTTTAGGGTTTTACACACTGATACATCTATGTTAGAGCTGCATCTACCTAATCATATTCATATATGGATTTATTTTATTCAAAATTCATAAAATTTATAAATTATCAAAATTCTAGGATGTTCTTATACGCTAGTCATCAATGCTTTTCTTAGGTTAATGTTCTTTAGTCAGATTTTTTTAAGTACTGATTTCCATGGTCTATACTAAACCACCCACTTATACGAACTATAATCCTCTAACCAAAGTTTACTAGATTTGGTTCATTATTACATAACTTCAGCATGATCTCAAGAGATCATGTCTTGAATGACCGATTAGTTTAGTATCTTTGGAATTACTATATACATTCATAAGTTTTACATTAAATCATGAAACAACAAAAATAACATTGTGTCCACTTTGAACACACTCATATACTTTAGAATATCCCTACTGGTTAATCATAATATATTTCTTCACATTTTGGGAAAAATTAAACATTAGAAAGGTGTGAGATCAGATGCATAGTAAGGATAACAGTATAGTAGAAACTATCATAAATGATCATAAACATTTAAAAAAATGTATAAGACTAAAAAAAATATTTTAAATGTAAACTTCAGCATAACATGGAAAAGATAAATAAAATAATTCTATTTTCTTATTCACATGGATATTCTACTAGTTGAATACTGACATATAATATAAATAGATAATTTTATAATGATGAAATAAATAATGTCAGACCTCATAACCACATTGTCAAGGCATCATGCCAGGACATCAAATAAGAATTGTCCAAGGCCTGGTGCCATCTAACTAGTTTTTCTTATGAGACCTACCGATGTATTGAGGATCTATTGTGGGCTCCACCATTCACATACTAATTGCAATGCATTCCCCATATGAAAAAGTTGAAACATAACATAAACATTTATATTAAAACAAGCATATGAAATATTAAAAATTTAACCATTAACCATGAATGGTGTAAAAGGAACACATCTATTGTAAAACATATCACAAAGCCTTCAATAAAATATGGAATATTTTATCATAATAATTCAACTTCAAAAAGGTGTAAAATATATCAATGGATGTTGACATAGAGGAAATCAAAAATATTTTAGGGAAATATCTCTTTCTATATTGAAATAATTTAATAGGAGAATAATTATAAAAGAAAACCTTTATTTTTAAAATATACATATATTATTATAAGGGAATCTCGGATGTTATTATAATGGGGGAAAATATCGACCCCTTCCGTATAAGTAAAAAACATTTTAACCATAATTTGTCGAAAAGGACATAAAGTACCTTGTTCGGATAATGACGGAAAGATTATTTTCAAACAAATTTATAAAATTTCAAACAAGGGTATAAATTAATTTAACCCATAATCTAGGAAATAGTAAAAATGTTTTGAAATCATTTTTGTGAAACACAGATGAGGATGATAAAGAATTCCTAGTAGATTCTTACATATAAAAAACCAAAGATAATAAAGCGATTTAAAATTAACCATTACCATGTACATTAACATAGTTGAGGGTATGTTAAACTATTGTATAATAGTTAAATAATTGTTATGAAATTATTAAATAACCACATATATATATATATATATGATATCATATATGATCTTCTAATAATTCTTTATTGATAGTATTTTAGTAGTATCATTGTTTCAGGTGTTAATTGATACATTTTACTATATATGTTTTGTTAATTAAGTCATGTTTGTTATGGATAGGATATATTTGATTCATATGCATAAATAAATAAGTCCTTAAAAATTATTTTTAATCAAAAAATGAAAATTATTCTTCAATGGTTACAATGGGAAATGAATCTCATCGCGTTCGTGGAGACTATAATTTGTACGTATGCACGAGCGACAATATCATTATTTTGATAGTGAAATCTTATTTAATTAGAAGGTATATTATATATATTTATTCATTATAATGTTATATTTATTATACTCATTATTATACCCAAAAAAATTTGAAGTGTTGAATAAAAAACTACACAACGACTTGGAGATGGTAAGTAGTATGTAGGCACGTATGGTGACATTGTCATTAATATGATGGATAGAATATTGGATATGGATGTACCATATTTATTATTACATAATAGTATGTATAATGTACTGAATTTATTATTTTTTAATAGAAAGAACAATTAAAGAAGAAGTGGAATAAGAAAACAACTTTGAAATCGGTGATGAAATGTTTAACTCTTCTTGGAGTGATACCTTTTTATTTGATCAAAAGGGATCCATAGGATCCCTTTTTGATCAAATTAATTCATCTAGGTTGAATTTAAGGTAGTTGGTAATATATTTGACCATGATTTGGTCGAGAAAAATTGATTTGGAGGTGTGAAATTAAGAGAAGGGGATGTACCCTTTTATAAGAGAGGTGAGAGTCACGTTAGGAAAATATTTAAATATTATTTTATTTTAAAAACTATTTAGGTTTATAATGGCTTAAAATGGATTTATATCCAAGATAAGGTAGATATGGGTAAAAACCCTATCAAAAAAATATTTTCATACAGTTTTAGGTCAATATAGTAACCAGGTATTTTATATTTTACTCATTGTTAAATAGTTTAATTTTTACCATGTATTCTTGTATTACTAAAATAAATGTTTAATAAACATACTATAAAAAATACAAGAAAACCGTAGGGGGTTCATTATTGACATACATAACCTTATCTATGTCCTTTGGCTAGTATATAGAGTATTATGAATTTAAAATCATTTTATAAAGTAATATTTGTTTTAAGAACTCATTTATGTCAATTTTGACACTCTTTTGTATTTGGATTTTGTGAAAGTAATAAAAAAATCACTTTGAAAAAAAAATTATTTAATCAACCCTAAAATGTCATATAAACCTATAAATTCGTGGAATGCATCATAAGTCTCAAATTAAATTTATTTTAATATTTAAAATATCAATTATTTTAATCTTTCATTAAGAAGGCAATTACTGCATCATCATTGTGTCATAAATAAATGTAATTATATAAGGTCTAAAAATTAAAAACAAAATATGATAATTAAGTAAGTTTTTATTTCTAATGAATATTTATAGATGAATTTATCTTATGTATAAACCTAATTAAAATGGTTTTGTTCTTAAAATTTCAATTTAACAATTTTATATATTCTTTACATAAAATAATAATAAATGTCCAAATCAAATTCATGCAGGACATGTGGATCATATTTTTATCTTAGGATATTTTTGGTTGAAAATAACTTATCTAATAGAATTAGGACATGTGTTAGTGTAATTATAATATAATTTTGACCTTTAATTAATGTATTTACTTTTAACAGTGATAAATAAAATTCAAAAGTTACTATTCAACTAAAATTATTTTAATCCTATTGAACCAAAATTTACATACTAATGTCAATTTTGTCACTCAGATTTTTTATATTCAATTCATAGATACGGTAAAATTATGTTTTATTCCAACTTTCAAATGTCCCTAGAAAGAGGGTAAAATACGTTAAAAAGTTCAATAAAATATTATATGACTAATCATATTATTAAATTCCTATAATGAATTAAGCTGTAATCATATATGTATTATGTATCTAATTTTCCATTAAGAACATTTTTTATTATAATTAATTATTTAAATGAAAAATTCAGTTTTTATCTACAACGTATTGTTTTCACTATTCATCAGAAATTGAATGTTTTTATCAAAATACTAAAACATCATCCAAAGATAATTTTGATATTCCAAATTTAAAAATTTTGTCTATTTTACCAAAATAAAACATAGTAGTTTCATTAATTAATTTAAAATTAGTTTCTGTTGTCAATACCAGAAAATAAGTTTTTTGAGAAATATAAACTATCAAAAGATTGATATGTGTTTATGTCAAATTTAAATGTGAAATTACATCAAATGAAAAATATTAGATTAAATTATAAGGAAATGTAATTTAAGTATTCTTCAAATGCATTAAAAATTAAAATTGAAAAGTAAAATTATTTTGATTAAAAATTTGTTTGAAATTAAAATTTTGTAACTTTCACTATTCATCAAAATATAAAAGTTATTATAAAACACCAAAAATTTATCCAAACTAAATATTTATGCCCCGCTTAAAATGAAGAAGTTTGTTTTATAAAAGAGAATATATAAAAGTTTCAAATAATGGATTTGAAAAGGGTTCTCTATTAAAAGGAGGTAAATTCTCTTTTTTTGAAATATAAATATTTTATCTAAAAAATTGAATTTGTTGTTATATTATGTATAAAAAACACATAATATGGATGTTAAATTTATATAGAGTATATAAAATTCAAGATGTAGTTAATACTATTCATAATTAATTTTTTGAATTGCAAGATTGGTATGTTGTGGTGCGTTCGAATTTGGTGTTTTTTTTAGCGCAAGCTGTTGAATTACTTTAAAGAGATAACTACCTATGAAATCCTAGGGTGTTTCACTTGCGATGTCAGACTCATAGTTTAGGGATAGAGTTCCCTCAACCATTTTATCAATCTCATCCAAAAAACCCACCCCCACCGTGATGTTTTATTATTTTATAATGACACATTTGAGTGTAATTTGTTTTTGTAATATTAACTATTTAATGTTTTAAATAGTTATTATTTTATATTGTTGCGAATATTACAGTTTTTTTATTTATTTAATTTTCTATTGTAATTATTATTTTATTAATTACAATATTTCGATATTTTTGTGAATACTGAGGTTTTTACTATATTACTAATATTGATATTATGATTTTATTTATAATAATAATATATTATTATTATTTAATAAATAATTAATTGTTATAATATTAATATTATTGTTAAATTTATATTAATATTATATTATTAATTGTATTTTAAGAATTTATTTTAATATATTTCTCCCCACTATTTGTGACGAGCCCGTCACAAAATGTTTTTAAAAAATTGGGAAAATTATTTGTGATTGGTGGCCGACCCATCATAAATAGTTCTTTTAAAAACTCGTCGAACCAATTTGTAATGGTACCACTTCCCATCATAATTAATTACATTTTATGATGGACCATCAAAAAAGTGAATATTTGGGATTCCCTTTTCTACAATGAGCCATTTGTGACAGGGTCACGTCGCTAATGGCCCTTTTCCAGTAGTGAAATTCTTGTAAAACCATTAATCACCAAAAAAATTATTACTTTGTATGATTTTAAAAACATTTACATTATTTTTCTATGGTATGTACTAACATATTATCAGTGTTGCATAATAATTTCAGATACTTTCTTCTTCAATAATAAATTAAAAAAAACCAAATTAAAATAATTCATTACATTTCCAAATAAATATTTATAATAGAAAATAACCCCTTTTACCACTATAATAAAATAAAACATATATTAAAATAACGAGATTGACATTTTGTATTTATTCTCTTCAATAAATAATGTTATGGTCATTATCAATGAAAAATAGTTCCACGATTCCATGTCATAGAATATAAGATGAATATTTTAAAAATAAATCATAAAATATAAATAACATATGTAACACCTTAAGGATATAAAAATAAATTGAAATTCATGATGATTTGTTTTATGTAGATTGATATAACTTCCATTTATAAATTATTTTGTCACTTCTATAATATGAATTTCAAAAAACCATCCTTTACTGTTGGATCAGTAAGTTATTTGTAGTCTCATAGAACAAAATAGTTATTTTTGGGGAATATTAACATACCATTATGAATAGTAATATGAATAGTAATATAAGCCTTATAAATAGTAAATCATATTATTATTTTATTTCCTTAAGGTTATAAGACAATGAGATCTTGATTAATTTTTCAAGGTGTTAAAATTTGAGTTATAGTTTTAAAATTGTTATTTTCAAAAAAATTATTATAGTTTTTAATAATTAAATTAATCATATTTAGAAAAATATTTTCAAAAAATGGAGCTCATTTTTTAATTCTACACATTATAAATGGTTAGGCTGAATTTTTGGTATTTTTCTAAAATTCGTGAATTTTTTAACAAAATAGTAATAGTTGATCAATTACGATTAATGAAAATACATGTTTTACTGCATCATAGGTGATGCAAGGATGATATAAACAAACATGGTTATAAATCACATGAAATTATTACTATATTTTATCACATGAATCTAAACTATTCATAGTCTTGAGAAAAAATATTAATCTAATGATTTAAATAATGTTAAACCCCTTCTCTCCTCCACTATAAACACCACCCCCGCCCTAATCGTTATATTACACCACTCAAACCTTGGTCATTGTATTATATCTACAAAATATCTATTTCAAATATCTTCTCCACATCCAACAACTTATTATCTCACCCAATGGCCAATACCAAAGGCTTTAAAGAGGGTCGCAAAGAAAATAGATAGAGGTAAAAATCCTCTTTCTTATTACTATGTTTTAGTTTTAATTCCTTTTCTTTTCTCTTACTCTCTTATATTTCCCTTATCCAAGATGAATAATATATGTATAATCTTATATATTTCTGGATGTTATGATGTTTATGTAAAAAATTCCTCAACTTACTTAATCTCCCCCACTAATAAATACATCGTTCGTGACATGTCATTTGGAAAAATCATTTACAATGTGTTTTCAATTTTAATTAACTACATCAAAGATAATCATAAAACCATTTTAATGGTTGAAAAAAAATGTAAATTATATTATTTGGCCTTTTTAATGTTCTGTAATGAACTTGTATGCATGAAATTATGTTATATAATGAAACAAGTTCATGATTATCGAGGAACTGCAAAAAATGATATAAACAAATATAAATAATTTTAACCTAATGATTCATCATCATATATGATAAAAAATGATTTCAGGTATCATTATATATTGTGTAAACACGTGAATACCATTTCATTCTACTTATTGAATTTCTTTTCCATATAACCAGAAAATCAAATACAATCTTTCCCTGAAAATCATGAAAAGAATGCACATGAATCAATGAGAGGAACAAAATACTAACAATTAAAGGGTGAGATGATGTGACAAATGGTCATATAAGGTGTTATAACCAGGGAAATGTATTTTTAAAATACTAATAACACTCTCTTAACCATTATAAATTATTTTTGAAATGTTTTATGTAACACAAACCTGAGGTAAATAAATTCATAACCCAGTTTCCATTCTTAGGATTAACCTTTTAATTAAATAAGTTTGTGGTTTTACGATCATTTGTGTGATGATTTTGTTATATAATGTTTAATTATGTGTATTTAAGTTTATAAACATATTTATTTCTTTCTATCGATTCTCATATAAATTATATGTCATTTATAAGTGAATTTTCTTGTAAAATCGTCTTCTAAACAGTAATTTTACAAAAATCAATGTGAATATTTTTATGGATGTATTATTTATTGTTGATTATGTTATGGTTCATGGGAATTGTTTATGTTTAATTTTTGGACTTATATCTCCCTCTAATTCATTGTTTATTTGTATGTTGGATGTTGGTCACATATTTACTCCGTGTGTAACTGTGGTGGTTACACAATAAAGTAGTCGTGATTGTTACATTGTATGGTGGATGTGAGGGTTAAAAATTATAAGCCCTCTAAGTGGTTTACAATATTATGGAATTAATGAAACTTGAATGATTTATTATTCTATTTATATTCTTTATTTTATGTATAAATATATTGTAAATATAAAGTTTCACAATGTATGTATATATGGGTGACATGTATGTATTTTTAAAAATGATTTAATACATTAACAAGTACTCATGGATTATTGTTTTCTTCCTTCTTTTTATATCCCTTAGTAGTATTTTTGTGGTTATCCCACGTTTTTTAATTTTTTTTCATAGGTTATAAGGATTTTTATGACAAATATGGAAGATAAGTTAAATGTTTTGAAGATTTTTCAAAGGAAACATGTTTTATTTGAAATGATTTATATATTGGATGAAATGGGTAATATTTTTATGGTATCTATTCTATAAAAATGTGGAATGTTATATATCTATTATATCCCAGTTATCTAAAACTCTTAACATGATAAGATTCTCAATGTGAATGGAAGTGAGTTCGGGACTAAAATTTAATAATAGGTAATATAATAAGGTTGGGTACTTATAGTTGGTATCAGAGGATAGTGTAGATAACATTTGGGGTTCGGATGATGTTAGCAGAATAAAATAAATTATTTTTACTATATGGTTAATTGGAAATGAAATATAATTTAATTATTACCATATTTCATCAACTAAGTTATGTTTGTTTAAAATATCTTTCTGCATAAGAAAAAATGAAGATGGAGTGGAAAGGCACTGACAGAATGATTTCCTTCCAAATCTATAGCATGGAATATTAGGGATTGGAACTGACAAGTTTTTGATATTAATGGATCTTCTAGAACAAAAAATAAATTGTTGTTCCATCCATGAAAGACAACCATAGGAGGTACCAAAAAAGAAACATGATGATAATAGAACATGTTATGAGGCATCACCTTCATGATTTCAATGGATCTTATGACCCAGTAGTATCTACAAGATGGAAAAAAATCAATTAAAAACATATTAAATGTTATGATATGTTCATCAAATGAAAAGTTATGTCTTTACATTTATCATTTTAATGGTGAAGATAATATGTGGTGGTCAATTTTAAAGAATATCATGCATAGATTGGATATTTAATCCATAGAGTGGGATGAATTTAAAAGTTTTTTCTTTCAAAAATATTTTCCAAAGATGGTGAAATATTGGATGGAAAAGAAAATCCATGAATTGACAAAAAAGGAGGAAGAATTTGGGACATTTAATTAAGAAAACTTCACCCAACTGGAGAGGTATGCTCTGAATCTTATTCTCAATCATGATAGAATAATGCACCCCTTTTACTAATGATTTGTTGAGATAATAATAATTACTTATGACTTTTCAATTCCATCATGTTTTGAAAATCACCAATATCCTATCTTAAGGAAATTTAAATTTCCCAAAAAAATATCTTAATAAAGATAATATTCCTTACCCAAGGAAATTTTTTCTATAACAATATTTTCATTGATAATTCTATAGTTTCTCTATTTTTGACTCCTTTTTTCAAAAGTCTAAATATCAATTTCATATCTAAAAACATTAAATACTATAAATTCGTAGATATTGAGTATTCTTTTTTTAGATTATGAATTTTTTAAAATTCAGATTCCGAATTCTCTAAAAATCCGATTCTAAATTCAATGAAATTCCGATTCGGAATTCTCTAAAATTCAGATTCCGAATTCTCAGAAATTCAAATTCTAAATTCTTTGAAATTAAGATTTTGAATTCATTGAAATTCAGATTACAGATTCTCTAAAATTTAAATTTTGGATTCTCTGAAATTCAGATTCTAAATTCTAAAAAATTATGATTCCAAATTTTCTAAAATTCAGCCTCTAAATTCACTAACATTTAGTTAATAAATTCATAAGAATTCAGACTCTGAATTCTATTGAATTCAGACTCTAAATTCCATAAAATTCAGACTCTAAATTCATTGGAATTTAGACTCTAGAATCTATAGATTTCAGGATCTGAATTTCTTGAAAAACAGAATCCGGTTATTTATGATTTATAGTCTCCAAGTGTATATTTTCTTAAACTTTGAACATTATATTTTCCTTAGAATCTAGAAAATTAATTTTGGTAATGAAACCATAATTTTCACATCCCTATTATAGATTTGAAACGATGTCGTGCAATCCGTTTCAAACTAAGCGTTATTTGAGTGACATGTGTACAGGTCCCCCGGAGATTCAAGAAAAAATATGACTATTGGAGGAGGAATCCGAGCATTGGATAAATGCTTATAAATAAAATATCATTTGAATGTGCTCATAAAAAATGATATAACATTGATCACTCTAGAGATTATATGCTACTAAAGTGATTTCTAGAGATAGAGACTCTCATGCCTTCTGTGCACTGAACATCTTGTACAACGTGCTTCGTGTGACTCTGATTGTTGTTGTGTACAATCAACGACTTTTGGGGATAGGAAGATAGATGTGATGACTACCTAAAAGTTCAAGTACTTATGTGGATAGGAAGAAATTAGTTTCAATTACCTTGATGTTCGAGGGCTTGCGAGGATAGCAAGAAAGATTCTGATATTCCTATTGAGGACTTACCCTAGTGTGTGTAAGACAGACATTCTTCAGTGTATCAATCAAGGGTCCTTTATCCAAGGTCGTTGGATTCCCTACTATTTGAGTTGAGAGATTTCATACTTGGTAATTATTTCATTTTAAGTCCATTTTCCACTGCATTTTTTTAAAACAAGAATGTATGACATTCATATATACTCATGGTCATTTATGTACTATGATTAAAAAGATTCTGTATGCTTTAAGGTATAATATTTTCCTTGTATACTATCCTTTTGTTTTACTTCTGAGACCTTATTTCTATACCCTAGAATGTTTTTAGAAATAAGAGGTCTTGTGAATTTACACTATTTAACTTTTTTAAACATATTATTCCTTAAGGTTAAAAATGAATGTTTTTATACATAAAATTAACCCCCCCCCTTATAATTTAGATCCTATATTCATATTTTGATACTACAAGATTGATGCCACAGTATCAATGGGAATTGGCCTCCCGTGAATTCCAAAGTTATGAGAAACATATCTAATGTGTTGAGAGTGTAGAGAGGATGTTTATTTATGATCACATGAACATTGAAATCAAGGAGAAGAAGAGGTCCATATGGAAAGTGATGTGTAATAATCAATCAAATAAATATGATGGTAATAATTTCCAATTTATAGCTTGTGAAAAGTGTGGATAAAATTTTCATGGGGATTCATTACCAAAACTGGGTAGTATTGCCAATGTTTTATGTCTGCACATACAAACCCATGTTTTAATGAAAATCTTCCCAAGAATAATCCTTATAAGAAAAGTATAAATTTTATAAAATTTGATATGAGTGGGCATTATAAAAATTTCTACCCAAAGAGAGAACTGAATGATTCAAAAACCATGACTATAAGAAGAAAGGTGTAGTGATATTCTTTGAAACTACATCAACATACATTGATCCAACAAATGAATATGTTTTCAGATACTTTTTTTACTCATATTTTTCTAATGTTTTGTTTGACATAGGGTCTACACATTCTTTTATTTCTAAGGAATTTTCTTGTAAAATTGGAAATACCAACTAAACAAATAATACAAGAAATTGTTGTTAAAAACCCATGGGGAAATGTTATTGAAATATTCATTTTATGAATATAAAATTATTATCTTAGGAAACAAATTACCTGAAAACCTGGTTTTCATTCCATCACTAGAGTATGATGTAGTTCATGAAACAGATTCAGTGTCCGTTTATCATGATAAGATGAACATTAGATTTAAAGATGTTTTTTTTCGAAAGAATTTTATTTTAAATACAATAATTAACCCATACAATTAATAACATAACAGGAAGTTGGGAAATTGTTGAACAATGAAAATTAATGTTATCTAGCTCCTATGTTTGTAAACAATGAACTTTTAAAATTAATGAAGTTCTAGTGGTAAATTAATATCTTGATGTGTTTCCGGATGATAAACCTCGTGTTATTCCTAATAGGGAAGATGAATTCACAATTGACTTAGTTCAAAATTATAATACTATTTCAAAACCCCCTTACCAAATGGCTCAAATAAAATTTTTAGTGTTGAAAATCTGTTGCATGATTTTCTTGACAAATGTTTCATTCATCCTAGAACTTCACCATAGGGTGGTCCTTTTTTTCATTAAGAAGAAATATTATTCCATGATAATTTTCTTTGATTATAGATCCTTGAATAACATCACTATTAAAAACAAGTATCATTTTACTCATTTGGATGACTTTTTTATCATCTCTAGTGGGCTTAGTTTTTTTCATAGATTGACTTGAGATCCAGATACCATCATCTATAGGTGAAAGAGGATGCCATTCTGAAAATACCTTTCTGTACTAGATATGGGCATTATGAATTTGTTGATAAGCCGTTAGGGTTAACTAATGCACCTATTTTATTCATTGATCTTATGAATAGAATATTCCATGAGTTTTGGGATATGTTTGTGGTTGTTTTTATTGATGAAATTATAGCATTTTCTAATACTATAGAGGAATATAAAAAATATCAAATAGTTATTTTGAAAACCTTAATGTAAAATGAACTGAATGGAAAATTCATAATGTGTGATTTTTGGTTGAAAAAGATTTCTTTTCTTGGTAACATTATTGATAAGGATGGAATAATAGTTGATCCTACCATAAAAATTGGATGATGAGTGGATATGACCTAAAACTGTTACATGGATTCATATTATTCATGGATTAGAAGGTTATTACAGACACTTTGTCAAAACATTTGCACGTTTATCTATCCCTCTAACTAAGATAACATGAAAAGGGGTTTAATTTATTTCGATATAATAATGTGATGTTTTTTTGTAACTAAAAAATACATTTGTGAATGCTTCAGTTTTGGCCTTTCCTTCCTAAAATGGTGATTTTTTTCATCTAAAATGATACTTCATTGATAAGACATGGTTGTGTTTTGATGCAGAATGGTCAGGTACGTTTTTATGCATCAATAAAACTAAAAAATACTTTGTAAAATGATCCCACACATGATTTGGAATTATGATCTATGGGTTTTTCTTTGAAAATATGGAGGAATCATTTATATAGAGGAAAATGTCAAATATATACTGACCATAAAAGTTTGAAGGGTATATTCAAGCAGAAGTAGTTAAACATGATGCAGTGAAGATGGTTTGAATCGATAAAATATTATGATTGAATGACCAATTACCATCAAGAAAATGAAAAAATTGTGGCTGATGCCTTGACATGAAAATAAAATGCATCGTGGACAATATTTCATTGGGAACATGGCCCCTTTATTAATGATTTGATGAATTTTGGTTTGGAATTTTTTTGTGCATGAAATACATCTGTTTTGTCTAAGGATTTAGTGCGTTAATCGTTATCCGATAGAATTTAGAAAGCATAGAAGGAAGTCTGTGAGCTATAGAGAAAGGTATAATTGGTTTAAATGGGTATGTTACAAGAATTTAACCATGATTAAGATACTGTTTTGAGATTTAGAAAACGGTTGTGTGTTCCATATGTTTTCTAGTTTATGAAATAATTCTTGTTTGAAGCTCATAGTTCTCAATTTTCAATTCATCCTAGTAATAAAAATATGTATAGAGATCATCAGGATTATTAATGATGGGATGGAATGAAAAAATATATTTGAGATTTTATCATGAGATGTTTGATATGTAAACAGGTGAAAGAAGAGAGGCAGTTATCAAAAGGGATGATTTACCATTTTCCAGTTCCAATGTTGATATAGGAAATTATATTCATGGACATGGTTGTGGGACATCCAAATACTTCTCAATGTAACAATTCAATATTTTTGATTGTTGATCGGATGACAAAATCTTCAAATTTCATTCATATTAGAAATAAAATGTCATTAGATAAACATTCTAGACTATATCTCAATGCGATTGTAAGGTTACATGGAGTGCCTCTTTCCATTGTATCTGAATGGGATCCCATGTTCAGTTCGAATTTTTTCAAGGGCCTTTAGAAGTTGTTTGGCATAGAATTAAATTTTATTACAACATTCCATCCCCAATCACGTTGTTAGTAAGAAAGAATGATTTAGACTTTGGAGGATATTATTCCATCTTGTTCAATGAATTAAAAAGAAACATGGGATGAACATCTTTATTTAGTTCCGGTTTCTTATAACAACAGTTTTCATTCTAGTATACAGATGAAAACTTTTGAGGAATTTTATGTGAATCAATGTCGAACACAATTATTTTGGGATGAAGTCAGGGAAAGAAAGTTGATAGGAATATAATAAGAAAGTGAAGTGGCTATGAATGTTAATATGATCCAGCAACACATGGGGACATGTTTTTGTAGGCATTGATGTTATTCAGTGAATAAGAGGAATAATTTTTTTGAGGTTGGAGATCTTGTTTTTCTTTGAATATCAATATGGAAAAGGGTTATTTATTTTGTTAATAAATGAAATCCAAGTACATAGTTCATTTGACCTTATGAAATTCTAGAGAATTTTAGACCAGTCACCTACTAAATTACTTTTCCCTTATGTTTATCTCAGGTCCACAGTTTTTTTCATGTTTTGAGGTTAAGAATGTAAGTAGAATATTCATCTAATGTTTTTAGATCAGAAGCTGTTTAGATAGAGGAGAACCATTCTTATGAAGAGAAACATTTTCAGATTTTTGATTGAATAGGACACGAATTATGGAATAAGATAATCCACTAGGTAAAGGGTTTTCATAGAATCCAATTGGTTGATGAAGTAATATAGGAATATGAAAATTCAATGAGGGAAAGGTACACTCACATTCTTAAGAAGAAAATAAAATTGCGAAGAATAAATTTCCCAAAACATGGGGAGAATGTAACACCCCATGGGTTTAAAATTATACTAAAATTCATGAAGATTTGTTTTATTTAGATAGTTATAAATATCCTATAAACATAATTTTTCTGCTTCTATGATTTGAATTTCAAAAAACAGTCACCTACAGTTGTGATTGGTATGTTATTTGGAGTCTGATAGTGCCGACTTTTCTTAGGTGAATAGAATCATATCATTATGAATAGTAATATGATTAGTAATTTTACCCTTATGAATAGTAAATCATATTATTAGTTTATTTTCATAAATTGATAATACAATTTTATCTTGATTAATTTTTCATGGTGTTAGAAAATGAGTTATAGTAGAATGGTTTTATTTACACTAACTAGTCAACCATTTAAATTAAATAAGCAGTGATTTAGGGTCCTAGTTTTGGAATATAACTCATTCTAATATAATAATGTTTCCTTTCGTCATGATTGAGTTTTATCTATGATTATGATTATCAATTTATCTATGATTATCTTCTATCCCAAAAACATTCATGAAATTTTTTGATTTACCATATTTTAGGAGGAGCCGCCCATTTTCTATGAAATATGTCTTCCAATTAAATGAAAATAACAAAAGAGACCATTCCTCATCATATGTGAATTTATTTATGGTAGTGTATAATGACCTACTATAAGTGGAATGAAGTAAATAAACATATTCCCAATATCATGTACTTGTAAAATCTCATCCTCTTTTTCCATTCTACACTATCATCTATTTCACCTATTGTTATAGGTTTTCAAATATTTATGTGGAATTAAATAAGAAAATAGGGTCACTGAGATCATGTAAGGATGAATACCCTAAGCCGAATTGATGTTTTATGCATGAGTAATTTTATTTTAAGTGATTATATTAGGAAAGTTCATGTATATGATTTTCAGTAACTATTTCTATTTAACAATTTCTTTTTAGAGTGTAGATAAAACACCTATCACAAATTACATTGTCTATTTTAACCCTCATAAACATCATATAAAAATTTTATAGGAACAATCCATCAAAAGATATTATTTCTTGATTTTCTATCATAGAAATTAGAAGTATAGGAATTAATTACATTGTAAATTTAAATCTACTTCCTTGATATACTAAATATCTATAAACTCCAGGAAATTATTTTCTAGGAAACAATGAAAATACTAATGAAACATATTTTTATTGATGAAATAGACCTTGATTCCCATGTTTTTAAAATATAGGGGCCCTTTATCTCTTTTCAGTTCTTGAACGTTAAGGACAGGGAATACATATGGTCATTGAGGTTAAGGAGGTGGTGTTACATAAGAAATGATAAATTGAAGGGTTGAAATAGTGTCACTAGATTAAAAGTGTCCCTCAAAAATCATTACTTCGTGGAAATGATCATTTATATTATTGGTGGTGAATAATATTTTACCCCACATCATTCCGCATATTTCATAATGAATTATATAATTTCAATGAATATTTAGATTCAAATAGGTTATATATATAGAATTAAATGTGTCAAAAATTCAACTATATGATTCACCATAGAGATTTCCAATGACTTATAATGTGAGAGTATCTATGGAATATGAAATGATATTATATCAAGTGATGAAATTACGGACACATTCATTTTATCTTGGATTGATGTTAGTTGGTTATTGATATTAATTTTGCAAAACATTGGAACAATATAGTAGTGTAATTTTTTGTGATATCCTCTCATGTAGAAATAATCCATGTTTCTAGGTTGTTATACTATATGAACTAGGATACTTCCTATGTTTGAATGAATAATAAATTTTCATACCCATTATTACTCATGAAGTAATAAGATTGAGCTAAACTGGGAAGAAATGTGTATTTTATGTTCATCTTAGTCCCCTATTGTATTACTTGTGAATAACTAGGTTTTCCAATTCATTTGGAAGGAAATCCCAATCCACCCACTCAAGGTATGTCTTCCTCTAAGACTGCATTTATTTCTATCATGCATTAACATCTTAATTTTATATATTCAGATCACCTAGTACTTAAATCAATAATGAATAACCTTATTTTGAGAAATATTCCAAATGAATAAATTGATGTTTGGATAGAGTATGGTTCATATGAGGTAATTATTTGCGATCATCTATATATGAAGTAAATTAGTAGAGTATAATTTTTAATTCATTAAAAGGATATGTTCTATTAAGACTCTATATCCTATAAGCTACATCGTTTTATTTGGTTTAATAATGTAAGGTTGTTAATTTGATATAATAACATTATAACTAGTAATTTATCTTTATATAATTTCATAATTCAATCACCCATGGTCCTTAAATTATTATGTCAACATGAAGATATGATCATATATATTTGTTTTCTCCACACTATTAGGTAACTGAGAAGTTAATGATGTGATAATACACTTCCCTTTTTCTACTATGATTTGAGAAGGTGCCATGGTATATTAGGTAAAGAACCAAACCCTCAATCATAACCTTTTTATTTAGGTGTGAACACCATTAGCATGAACTATTCACCAAATAGTATTTTCCAATGATAGATCATACTTATTAGGTTCACTATTAGTCACATATCCTAGGTTTTTAATATGATAAGTAGTGATAAATTTAATTTCCTTAATCCTAGAGTCACCAAGCCATCATCATTGTCTTTGAAATATAGAGGTTCAATAATTTTAAGATAATAGTTTAGATTATTGTCCTGGTATATCCATGTGACAAAACACTGAAATGGGTAAACGATTATTCTTTTATGTTGGTGTTTTTCCTTAATTATCCACATTACATACCAAGATATGGTTGTGAGATTATAGTGGTAGTTTATTATTTTGTTATTCATAAAGGAAACCAATGCATACTATTCATGATAGGGTGATGAATGAGTATTCATCAATGTGGTTGGGGGATTCTTAATATTCTTATATGGAACTACCCTAGAGTTAGAGGTAGATTTTGTTAGGTATAATTGATAGCTCAAATTATATACATGATTTTCAATTAATTATATAATTATTAAATGGGTTAATCTTCCCTCATTTATAGTTTTCTTACTATTTTATAGAAAGATTATACTTGAAATGAGATTGGAATAAAAATTATAAATAGAAGTTCAAATATATTATGGTGTAGTGCTAGGAATTTAATGGTACATAATAGAGGAAAAAAGTGTAGTTGAAATGGTGTTCATTGGAGAAAATAGGTGTTGTGGGACTAAATAATAGTTCACAATAGTGGTGGAAATATTGACCTGAAATAGTTTTAGAAGAACATGGTATGGATAGCAGTAAAATTTTCAAACCAAAAGGGGATATATTAGAGATTATAGTACTGAATGATGAAGAATAATATTACAAAATGAGATGATGAAAAAATATATAACAATGTACATGTTCAGGATATCACAACTAGATTAGGTGAATCTATGAAATGTCATTTTTTATTTCACTATGATTTGGTGTAGAGTAATGAGAAATGAAGATAACGCCTGGAAAATTAGATATATAGAATCGTTTAAGGATGTTAGAAATTTATATAAAGATATGTAGAGACCAAAACATCTATTTTGATACCAAACATGTTTTGGTGGTGATATATGGTGATGAAAATTAAGAAAAGATTCAAAACATTAATATGAATGTAGTATTATGTTTTAAAGGTTTTAACAGTTTCATTTCATTCTTAAATTATTTCCCTAATTCTATTGGGAGACCGTTATGAAGGTTTATTAGTAATGTTATACATATTCGAAATGTTATAAATTTTTTATGAATTCATCAATACTTCACAATAGAGTCCAAATAATTTTATATACCATTGTGGATGTTTTCATGTTATTTTTAGATTATTACACCACATAGAAGGGATCCTAATTAATGAAGAAATATCTACAATAGTTTTGTTCATGTTTTGATCATTTTTATGAATTTATATATATGAAACATATATAACCCTTTGGGAATATTTTGTTCATATTTGGAACACCCTATATGATGTTTAAGGACTAGTTAATGTTTCATGGGAAATTAATTAACTGAATATAGATATGGTAGATATATAATATATAAATCTCAATAAAATTAAGGTTGTGGATAATATATTTTTCATTCAAACATCACCAAAAAGTTGGATGAATTTTACTTGTGATTATGATGGATTTAAATATATGTCCCTATCTATATTTTTTTTCATTACTCACAAATTTAAAAAAAGAATCAACCCCATTTTTATTATTAAAATATGAGGGGGTAATAATTTAGTTCTAAGTTTTATAATGAATGTTCATTGATTGATTTATTACTTTTGTTTTCAATGTTGAAACAAATTGGGTCTTTGAATTTATATTCTAATTTATATATTTTCAACTCTCTTTATTTGCTATCTATATTTACTGATTTATGGATTAAATTTAAATTATTAGACTACTTGGATTATTTATTGATGATGGAATAATATTATTTTACGATGTTTATATATATATTTTTGTCAGTTAGTCATTTATTGAAAATATGTAACATACCGTAATGAAAGTGGAGCTTATTGATTTGAAAATAAAAACTAATATCATGGTTTTTTAGATCTAATTAAAAAAAATCACCCATTTATAACATTGTAATATAATTTATCTCAGGATAATTGGTTTATAAAAACTCACTAAACTCATATTCCTTTACAAATATTTCAATAGTTTATTATTTATTTTCAATTGATTCATTTGAACATCTAGAATTTTAAAATGGGGCTTCATATTTGGTATCACCGGTCTCTATGGGTTTGAACTCATAGTTAAAAAATACTATGACTTTATATTTTTAGTTAAAATAAAGTATAATCATACAATATAAACTTTATTTCTTCATGGATTTATGAATTTATCATGGTTGGTAAAAGTTTTAGTTCAATTGAATGGAACTTATAGAATTACTAAAAACATAGGTTTTAAATATTAAGGAAGGTAATTTCACATACCATTTTTTTGTTTTATTTTATATATTACGATTAATGTTCTTGTGCTTTATTTTGATGGGTTAATCTTATTGATTTATATATAATAAACTCAAAGTCATTTTCTATAACTAAATAATAATTTTTTGATAACTATCTCTTGATATAAATGATATTATAGAAACAAAAAAAAGTTAAAACATGGTGAGGATTGAAATAAATAATTATGTGGATCATATTATCTAAAGTGGACAAAAAGGTAAAATAATATTATCATACTATTTCTTAAAATTATGTGTGGAGTTACAATAAGACGACTTAATTCCTTGAGTTATAGATATCCACATGGAAATATATCCCAAGATCAAGAAAATAATCTCAATATACTTTTATTTTATTCGGGAACCACATAATTATATGAAATCACACATAGAAAATTTCAAAGGGAATTGAAATATTTTTTCCCCAAAATATTTTTAAGGATGAAGTTTGGATTAGAAATTTCAAATATTAATTATGAAAAAAAGAAAAGGATTATTTGAAAATCATGGAACCAAATATTATTACAACATTGGATGAGATACAAATATGGTTTCTTATAAGATTGTTTCTTCCCACGAAATACATGAACCTTTATATCAATATTTCGAATTTCAACTAATGTGATAATGAATTAAAGTAGACATAGATGTTTAAGGACTTGTTAATGATGTGTTCACATAATTTTTTAGATATGTAATTAAATATTAAAGTGTTATGTTAAGAACCATTCACAAATTAATAGGTCGATCATTGATTTAACAGTTAGAGGTTCACCAATGGGGAATTTTCTCAGAGAAAGATACTATTTGGTAGAAGGAATTTCTTACAATAGATTCACATGGAAAATATAATTAGTTCAACGGTAATGAGTCCACATGTTATACACAAATTCAAATAAGGAATCATAACTATAATCCATATTAATTATTATGGTTTTAATGATGGCTATAAACCAACCCCAATATATAGAAATCAAATATTCTAAATTTGTTTTTGTAATATAAAAAATAATTTTTTAGGGATTTTGGTCATAAAAAATCTAGTATTTCAATGAAGAAAATGGGAGTTTCAAAAAAAATAACAAGCACCATCACAAAAACTTAAAATTTATTCATTACAGGTGATAGTGGAAACATTCATGATGAACAACATAGAAACTATAATAAATCTAAAATTCAATGGTAGAAAATTTGTAAAGGAACTCAAAGATAGGACAAAAAATTAATTTTTTGACATATAAAACAATCCAAGTAGAGTGGTAAATGATATCACCTTAATGAGTGGTAAAAAATGGAAACAAATGAAAAAATATGGAACATAAAATAAAATAAAGTGGAAATGGGGTGGATATAGGTGGAGAAAGTAAGTACATATAAAAGGAAGCTAAGATGGATGTTAGTGAATAATTCCTAACACCCCATAATTTTTTACTATCAATCCACAAAGGATTATCCAAGAAACAAAATATTAACATACCATTTTTATAATAATTATAATAAATTACCACATAAAAATGTTTAAAAATGTGTTAGTTTCAAATAAGTATAATCTCAAGGAAACATGCACAATACCACTTATAAGAGGGTAATATGTTGTGGTGTCAAGGATTATACTAAAGAAGTAATTAGAATATTAGAGTTTTTAAATTCCAAATAAAATTAAATTTTATGATTTTGGAAAATATTTGTATGATTTATGTGTGATACTGAACATATTGTAATTATTTATAGTGTATACTCAAGTTTGAACCAATATATGTAAGAGCCTAGTGATGATTTTTTGGTGAACCTACTAATCAAAGGATATTTATTACAAGTTTGTTTTGATAGTGATACATCTGAATTGATTTTGGTTGAGAGGATGAGAGGATTGGATCATCACACCATTGGAGAGGATTCTTTCACACTCATGGGATCTCTTATGGATTTAAGATGTTTTTGTGAATCCTTCCATTTTATTAGATCTAGAGTGGTTTCCCCTTTTCTAATGTTCTAATCAAATCCATATAGATATGGGAACATATTTTTATATAATTGTTTCTTAATAGTTATCCTATTAATTAATGATTCTTTCATTTTAATCTATATAGATGGTTATTTAAAGTTTATCTACTTTTAGAAAGTATGTTTGTGTCATAGTGTTCTGTTCGGGCATGTCAGGGGATTTCCAATATCTTTTTGTGTAGGGAATTTGAACCCACATAGTTCGATGCTACTAACTGGGCCATGATTTACCTTTTATGTTAATCTAACCAGGACCTATCTGGGTAGTTTAACTTCATGTAGTATGGATTACTCTATGAAAGTATCCTACTAATGGTTTTTGTAGAACCTACCCATGAATATCCTTTTTTCTATTATTAATAGTAATAAAAATAGATTACTTATGTGTCATATTTTTCTAATCCCCAAAGTAATCCCTATCTCTTCTCAGAATAAGGACGATTCTCCTTATGCTCTTTAATATGAGGCGGGGGTCCTATTATCCTTACATAGGAGGTAGCTTTATAAATTAGTGGATTTACTTAAATTATAGGACTATATATAGGAACTAAGAAGAGTATCTGAACTCTATGTATATTGGAGTCCCGTTAAGAGAATATCTATTCCAATTGTATATGATTGTATCAGGAGGAGTACCATGATTAAAGGAAAAAATGGGTAATATTTTCACATAATAAAATAGAAAAGGTATGTTTATGTATATTGGGTTCAAACTTAAAATAAAAATCCTATGATTGTTTTTTTAATTGGAATAAAATAGAATAATTTTTGAACATTATAGTCTAAGGTCATATATAGGGACCATTGTGTGAAATTTATTTCCATGTGATAAGGGTGTGCATTGTGAATTTTAGATTAATTATATTTGGACTATGACAGAATCATATAAAGCTTAGAAATTATGATAATGAGATAATCAATTAAACAGATAATCCCATGTGAATCATGATTGATGAGAGAAAAAAAAGATAGTATAAAATCAATAGTATTACATGAGAGAAAGAATGAGGAGATTGGGTGGAGTATATGCATTGATTCTTCCCTTTTGTTGAACATGTTTGTTAGTAACGAAATAAGAGAAGGTATGGATGAGGTTTAAATATTTTAAGAGTCATATAAGATTAATGTTCTGTAAAATTTGTGTGATAATAAAAGATAGAGTGGGGAATACACATGAGCATTCCAATGATTTATGGAATGGTAAATGAATTTAGTAAAGAAAAAAGGGAATGGTGATTAAATCATAGGGGAGTCCCATACATAATAACTGGATGGATTATCTCTACTCAAGATGATTGTGTGGGACCTATGCATGTATGCTCCATTAAGATAGCTGTCCAAATTGGAGAGTCATGTGAACTAATGTTTTTGATCTTACACTAAAGTGGAGGCCCATGTTTAATAATTGGGAGGAATACCACAAGTCAATGTATATATTGGAAATTTAGAGGAGTACCTCTAGTTGAGGTATGATAGAACAATTTAGAGTATCTCAACTAAAGGTTTTTTAGAATGTAAGGATATTTGATAATATCATTTTCCATACTTGATATTTATCAAAATTCCATAACATAATATTTCTAATAAAATTACAAAAGAATTTTAGTGGGATGGTGTCTTGGAATATAGAAACATAATAAATCACATACATAAAACATATTTAATAATATATACATACACCTATAATTCTATCCTAGTTTAAATCAATTAATTTAATTTCATCGATACATCAATCAAATAAAAAGGTTGAGTATAAATCTCAGTAAAGGACAAACCATGTGAATTGAACATGAGTGACCAAAATGGATAAAATATGAGGCATAAAAATAGATAATAATCATAAAAAATTGATAAAAAACATAGAAATTTGGATAAAATATGAAACAACTACATTCATAAACATATTAGTATGGTTTATCACCATGGTTTCATAAAACATATTACTAATATTATTCACCAAGGTAACATAAAAATGTTTTATCTAGAGATTAATTGTTTACCCAATGCATTTTAGCACTATAACGGTATAACATTAATACATCTAAATTAATGTGTTCCATCTATATCAATTATCAGATAACATAATTTAGTCAATAACTCCAGATAAATTACAAACAAATTTCATATAAATATCATTGAGTTCATAAGTTCATGATGACATGGAAATTTCATTATATTAAACCCATTTGAAGGATATGTGGTTTGAATGTACGGAAATAAACAATAAAATGAAGTATAAATACATCTATAATAGAATCAATCCATGATAATATAGTCATATATTCATAGTATGAATGGGAGGCATGGAAAATCAAAGAATTATTTTGAAAACACAACAGGTATACCAAGTAACATATAGAAAAATATTAATGAGAGATAATGTGATTCTGTCCATATTAAGGATTCTAAATGAAATTTGAGAAATGAGTATAATAAATTGAGAAAAAATTAAATTGAAAAAAAAATGACTTATTAAAATGAAAAACTTGAAGAAATGAAGAAATATGAAGAAAATCCCCTTTCTTTAAAAGTGGCTTCCTAAATCTTTTGAGGAGAATATTAGAACCTTTAGAACTACTTGGAAATGATACAATGATATAAACTAATAGGTATATCATTATAAATGTTTTATAATTATAGATTAGTGGGATAATTGATGGGTGTTTATAAAACAAATATGGTGGAATTGTTTATTATTTTCTAAACATAGGTTTTTCTATCTATGTTTTAAAAAATGAAAAATCATTGGCCTTCCCTAAGATTTAGTCTATGTTATTTTTCTAGGGTGTCTTTTAGTATTTTATTTTTAGGGAAAATCATTAAATTAATATCATTTATTACATTGAAGTCAGTCATATTCCTAAATAATACTTTTTAAAATCCTAAAATAAGGTTTAGGTTTTTGATGATTCATTATTGGTATAAATAAATTGTATTATTAGTTTGAAATATATTACTATTATGAGAGAATTATTGTTGGATTATAAATCCGTTAAATTATTGGTTAAATAACTTTTATGTCATTATAAAATAAAAATATTTACCATATATTTTTATGGTATTTATCTTTTTACCAACAAAAATTGATTGTCTTAAAAAATTATGTTAAATTCACAATTAGATAATTTTGATATCTTAATTTCAAAAATGATATCCATTTTATCTATATGATTTTATAAAATATAACAAATTTTTGTTTTTTAAACAAAATATTTATTTATTTAAATATAAAATTTTTTATTTTACATTCAGATTTCAATCACATAGAAGAAACATGGGATTAGTTAAAAATATTTTATAATTAATATATAAATAGATATTGTATTTAAAACATTTTTTTGAAAGTGGACATTGATTTTATCATATAAATATATTTTAATAAAAACTATACATATGGATTTCCAAAAAAAATAATTATTATTTGTTTTTAAAAAATATATATTGTTATATCCATCACATATTCATGTGAATTTTATCAATTTTATATAGGTGACACAGAAAAATATAGAAAGGGGTAATGGTTTTATAAAAACTGTTATTTTATTTATAAAATAATTTGCACCTCAGTACATCATAAGGGATAGAGACATAACCCCATATCACACAACAGTAACCCCTAAGGCTGAAGTGTGCAATGGTGGCATTTTCATTGAGTGGTTCATATAATGATGATCTGGTGATGATATAAACTAACATTAAATTCTCTCATACTTGGTTTCTATAGTGTCTTACTTAATTAATATTTTATTGGGATTGGTCAAGAGAGAACCCTAGAAATGTAACCCCTCCTTCCAAGATCTAATATATAGGCTTTATAAGGAATTATCCAACTAGTTGATTCCATCATTCATACATTTTGTATTAATTAAATTATTTTATTACCATTTATATACACTAATTATAATAGTAATAGAATTACTGAGGGACATAATTCACAATATTCATAATTCATAAGGGTTATTGAAAAAAAATCATATTGACCAATGGTCATATCTATCAATGGACATATTGAACAATAATAATATTGACCATTTGTCATATGTTGGTAAGATCCTAACATCCACATTATCTGTTACACAATATATATATAATCTACCGTTGTAATACTTTATATTTCACAACATCACATGTATGAGTCCCTCAACATTCTCTAGTTTGTCAAAATTGTTACCTTTCATAAAATATTCCCATCATGGTTCATGTAATTCACTGCTCTATGGTTTGTTAAAATTGGGTGTGTTAGCACCCTCCTACAGCATGTCTTAAGCTGAACTCAGATGGGTCCTATGTCGTGGGTGCAACGAGAGTTGGGGGAGTGGTTCATGATCCTAATGGTTCTATTGTTATAGACTATTCATCGTTCAACGGCAATGGAACCCCCCTGAAGGCTGAGGGAAAGGCTCTTCTCACTGATCTCACCAGTTTTACGCAAAATAAATTGGATGTCTCTAAGGTGGATACTGATTCTAAGGTCCTTAGTGACTCCCTGAGTGGGAAAGGATCGTCTCCTCGGTCCATTGCCTATATTGTTCACAAATGAAGAGCCTTACTTTGTACAAGAATTCAAGTTTCCCACACTTGGCACGAGGGAAACAAGGTTGCAGATTATTTAGCTTCTCTAGTGGATCAGAATTCTATTAGTACTCATATCAACTCATTTAGATTTCTGAAACCTTAGGGTGTGATTCTGGTCATAGGGGATGCCATCAGCCTACACTACTTCAGGACCCCTTATTTTGGAGCCTGGTGTTCTCTCTTTTGAAAATAAAATTGATATTGGATGTATGGTGGGAATCTAGTTAGGGCATATACTATCCACATGGAATATAGTGGATAACAAAATAATCTCCATATTATAAATATCAATTCTTATATATCTAGTTACTATAGGTTTATAAAGATACATGTTTTTATTTTGAGCTTCATATTTTATACCCGTAAAAATGGATGATCAAAAACTATGGTGGCTATTTTATTTTCATTCATCCTTATTATAGGGTAGAAAATTGAGCGAAAATAATACATTTTGTAATCTAATGGAGTTTATGAAGTTTGATAAGGATAAACTAAAGCTACCTAAGAATTTAAATATTTCTCCCCTTTAGAAGAATTATATTTTTTGAACATACCATTACCATCCATTTTCCACCACTGGAAAATCATCATCCAATACACCATCACCCAAATAAGGGAACCCATTCCAAAGGGGCAATCCTTGTGATCAACTCGTTTTAAGAGGGTATGAATTACCCTATATCATAATAGTGGTCTCACTATTACCAGATAAGATGGCTACTGGATGATGGAGGGTTTTTAACACCAATGGTGAAGTTAACACCTTCTTGGTTACAATTTCTTATAATAAATGTTTACAGACCTAATTAGCTTCCCTAAATACATCTATCAACCCATTATGATAAAATAACTATGAGGGTTAACTTTCATTATTTCATTCGATTGAATGAGTTCTTGAATTATTCTCATATGAGCCTGAATTTTGAAACTCACATAATACTCATTCCATAGGGATCCCTATGGTTGGAGCCGTATCATTTTTGTAGGATTTGTTCCCATGTAATGAGGGGATTGAACCAGGAGTAATATTATGGAAATTATTTGTTTCCAAGAACACTACTATTATGGATATGTCAACATTTCCCTCATGATAATCCCCGACATCATCAATGTTGTAAAAGTATACTTGAGGCACATTTTTTCAAATCTTTGGTAAAGAGTTTACATTGTCACAAGTAAGATTCCAATGACCTGATCAAATCACTACTAAATTTTTACAGGTTTTTTAAGGTGAACATGATTATTAAAACATGATAAGAAGTCCACCATGTTTCTAGAGACCACTACTTTCTTGAAATCATACCTATTTTCAATATCAATCCACAAAACCTCAGGAAAGGTTTTATAATATTCATTTTTTAATTAAAATTTGGGTGAAAATATTTGTTATATGGATCATGATCTACTTCCAAAACACATAAATGTATCCAACAAACTACCAGATGTCTTAATATTTATGTTTTTTGAAATGAATGATGAATTTTCTAAGAACATGGAACTTTTTTTCAGGTATGTTATTCCTTTTCTAGTCTTCTTTTATGAAAATGTAAATTCGTGAAATTTTCTATGTACACGCCGTGTACTATATGTGTAAATGAAGTGTAGTTCCTTACTGCAGGAATCCATGTGATGGCTGTGTAGTATCCACACACACATCCATGTGGGAGTGACTTAGAGTCTTCTTAAATTGGAGTACAGAAAAGGTGAGTACACACAGTTTACTTCACAATTACATACCGTGTACTTTCTTTTTTTCATTACACACCGGGGTTACATCTAATCGCCAGAATTATATTCATTTAGGACTTCTATGACTGAGAGCTCTGTACAGCCACGGATCTTCGACGATCCCTCGCACCTCCATCCGTCCTCCGAATCGAACATCATCGGTTGCATTGGAATCACATCAGTGGGTTCTCTCTTCTCCTAGAGCATCACCTTATGATTTCTCTTCTCTTGTGAGATATCATGGGTTAAACATTTTAGACGTTTTTGTATATCATCTACATTATAAAGAGATTCAAGCATCGAGGTTCATGTATATCATTCCTACAACACCGAGGTGGGTGGTTTGTGCCTTTTAGTTCAATTTATTTGAGTAATATATGAAAATTCCACCAATACCTTTGAACGGGGTATTGTGTGTTCACTGTTTTACACATCTTGATTATCGACCATGATCGCATGTTGTGTCAATGATATTTGAATATGAATAGGTTTGATTGATATGCTTTGGATGTATTTCCCTTTCATGTTCAGTTTAATACCATTTGTTTTTGTTTTTCCAGTTCGGCTGCCTTGCATGTTTTCCATGCCTATTGCTATAGGATGCAAGGTTTGTAATATGACATGCTTGATATGTTGTAGACTGGTTAGCCAAGTAGTTATGTAGGTTTACATTGGCCATATTTCATTTCTATGGTCGTTGACCTACATAGGGACGTGGGAACCTGGTGTAGTAGACTACAAGGGGAAATGACCTCTTGAGGTTCCTTAGAGAGTCCTGAGAAATTTAGATTATAAGGGGAATTGACCATGCGATATTCCTCAAAGAGTCATTGTTTTACATGAATTACCTTGATTACTCTGGACTATAAAGGGAATTTAGTGAGTGAGCTTCCTCAAATAGTCTTTGAATGGCCTGGGATATAAGGGGAATTGAACGAGTGAGCTTCCTCAGAGATTCCTTGACCTTGGGGTTATAAGGGGAATTGACCGTGTGATCTTCGTCAGAGAGTTCCTGACTACAATAGACTATAAGGGGAATTGACTATGAGTGCTTCCTCAGAGAGTCTATATATACTGAACCTGAGGGGTTAGGCCGAGTGAACTGCCTAGAGGGTTGCATGTACTTCTTAGGTCGGAATAGAGGGGATGGTTATGAGTATTTCCCAGAGGGTTACCTATTTGTGTTTAGCTCTTTGTCATGTTTTTTCTTTAGATTGAAGCTGTGGATTGTTTACTTATGAGTACTTTTCTATTTAATGCCTTATGTACTTCTACCTTCCGTATATTATCTGACTATTAGGAACAGATCATTGGGTGGTTGCCTACTGGGATTTTATCTCGCACCCCGTTTGTGCCATGCTTTTGGGCCCAAACAGATTATATTGCTACATGTATAGATAATTTCATGCTCCCTTCAACTTCAGAACATGGATTTATGTGGAGAGAGAGAATAGGACCATGCTTAGGCTTGCATGCTGAGGAGCTGTTTATCTTTTCATTTTGTACTTTGGTTTAGCACTATTTGTATGTCCAGCATTGTGACTTGTTTGGATGCTTTCCTAGACATATGTATCATGAATAATTTTATATAAAAATGTGATCAAGATGTTTGTTACTCTAGTTTTTCTGTGTTTACTGTTTTTGGATATTTACTTTTTCTACTATTGTTTGTTTCTTACTTCTGATGTGTACTTTTCCAATGAGGGTATAGTTTCCCCACTATCACAACCAAGCCCTCGCTATTAGTTGGCACCCTCTGGCGTGCGCGGAATTGCGCATGAGGCCATGTGACCAACTGGGCCTGGGGCACCTCTGGGTGGCTTCCGGAACCAGGATGTTACAAAGTGGTATCAGAGGAACTCTTTTCTCTTGAAATACTATTTTTAGCCATTAACCAGGGATAGGAAGGAATTTGTACTAGGTAATTAGTTATTCCCAGGTGTAGCTAAGTCGTGTATAGGGAAAATCCAATCTAACTCATTTTTTGTAATTTATTCTGCTTTTTCAATTTTACAGTTGATTTAATTTTCACCGTTGGGTGACTCACTTGTTTTGTGTTATTACTATTGATGTTATAGTTGTTTTTTTTCTGTCGCAACCCAATGAGATGAGGGTATGCCATCTCATTCTTCATATAGGTACTTGCTAGAAATCACATGCCATGCATTCTTTCCATGCCATCTTGGATGCACTAGCTATTTCATGTTGTTGTGATAGATGTTGTGAAGAATATGCATGCTTTTGTGATAGATTCCTCGATAAAAATACCTATCATTTGATAGGGTATTGTTTGTATAAGGTTTTGGTTAGAATGAACGCCAAACTATGGTTCTTGAGGTGTTTTGGGCCCTCATGGACCGGAATTTTGTGGATCATTCCGTTGTTATTCATGTTATAAAATGTGTAAAAAATTCCAAAATTTGATTCATGGGGAGTATGGTCCCTCACAGATCAGAATTTGGGGAATCCAATGCCTGTTTCAATGTTTTATGGGTTCCAGAATAGTTTTTGAGGCTTATTGTCTGGAAAACCCCTAGAATACATTCCATGTAATGTTAGGTACATGAAATGTGTTATTTTGTATGGGAATAAACTATATTTCTTAAGTACACACAGTGTAATTAATTTTCACGCCATGTAGTCTCTAACCGTATCGTAGGCAGTGTGGGTAGAGACATGAGATAGGGAACGTATAGTGAGAACACACTTTGTTCCAGTCAAACAAGAAATGTAGTGTTGACCCTGTGCCTTCCCGTGTAACTAACAACACTGATGGATGAGAACCTTAAGCTATACATGCCATGTTAGCATTGAACACGCCATGTAGTTGGACCCAGGTACCCCATCATGTCACTAATAACACGGGTCAGTGTTATCCTTTCATGTACAAACCATGTCCTTCCAGAACACGCCTTGTAGTGTGAGCCGTGTGTCATGCCGTGACACTATCAACATGGGCTAGGTGAAGATTGTATAGTACATGTCGTGCCTACTATGAACACGTTGTGTAGTCCTTTCATAGGAGATCCTTGATGAATAACCATATAGAAGGACTCCAGCAGGGGAAGAGGATTCAAGTACACGTCGTGTGTTTCGAGTGTTACACGACCAATTTAGGAAGGAGTACACGCCCATGTAAATGAACTAAAGGGAACACGCCATGTATAAAATGTACACACCATGTAGTCATGTTTTGTAAAACGTGAGTGTTTTCTTTCTCATATTCCATTATTGAAATCCTTGTTTTTAGTCCCTGATAATATTGATCTAAGGTGTCTTCATGACCTTGTAGAGTCATGCCACTGAGACGTCCTCTGGTTATGCATCAGTTTCCAAGCGGTGATCAGATACTAGACAAGTCTGATCAGGGACTACCTACAGATCATCCAGTTGGTCCAGCCTTGGCACCATCCATTATACCTAACATATATGTTGATTCATAGTTTAGGAAGGGCTTCCTACGTATGATGCGGTCCTTTCAGAGAGCACTACCTCCTACCCCGTCAATGGAAGAATTGATGCAGGTTATTCAGCAGTAGCATCCTCCTACTTTCATAGGGGATGGAGGACCCCATGCTACAGAGTCATGAATAGAAGCCATGTTGACCATTTCATAGGATAAAGAGTTTACACCAAAGAAGAGGTTGAATCATACTACCAATATGCTTCGAGACTCCACCAAGAGGTGGTGGGATGTGATCTCATAGGAGGGATTCCTGCAGAATATGTCTTGGGATGTGTTTTGGCACATATTCTACGATTACATATATCCGAAGACCTTGAGGGCCGATCGAGCCTGAGAGTTCATGAGTCTGAAGTGGGGTACTCTTACTATTATATAGTATTCTTCTCACTTCAAAAAGCTGTAGAATTTCATGCCTATTCTAGGAGGTGACGATTTTTTCATTGCATGGATGATTGAGGATGGTCAGAGTCATGACATCCAATCACAGGTGAACACCTTCAGGTTGACATTGATATCTCCTATCGTCAACCTGGTGCTGATCACCGAGCACAATATAATAGATTCTAGAGTTGTGAGATAGGGCGGTATGATATTCAGAGTTAGTGTTCCTCCTACTAATAGTAGGAAGAACCATAGGGAGTTTGCACATGGTGATCATAGAAGGTGCAATGCATCTTACGGTAGCCAGGTGGTGTGCTACCAGTGTGGGAAGAGCAGGTATATGAGGCCATGTTGACCGACAGACCTAGTGGAATGCCGATCTTGCGGATATATGGGACACCATTAGTTCTTTTTTATTAGTTATTTTCACCAGTAGCTGGTCACATGGGTTCTTCTATGACTCTTCATTTACTATAAGCACCACCATTTTCTCACCTGTCTGGGAACAAGAGTTCTTCCAGCCGTTTTGGCCTAGGTGGGGGTCGCGTCGATGGTAGTCAGTCGTAGTTTCTTCAGTGACACCAGGGTGGATCAGCTCAGAGCAGTCAGGTAGGGTTGCAGGGTCACGACATAGGCCAAACCTTTGTAGTGGAGTATACCTAGCAGGAGAAGGATCCCAGACCCTCTATAGTTTGAGGTATGATCTTAGTAGCCTCTGTTTTAGCTTCTGCTATTTTCGATACAAGGGATTCCCAAAGAATTATCTATTTCACTATTGTGGAGGGATTTTGTCTCTGCATATGATATTCTATTGATATCTTTATGCTATACAGTCCATTGGGGACTAGAACGACTATTGTACGTCAGTTCAGAGAGTGACTTCTACTTGTCGGTGGGTGTCACTTCTTATGGTACCTCTATGTCATAGAGATGATGTGATATAATTTTATTCTCGTGATGTATTGGTTAGATCCATTATAGGCGGTTATCGACTGTTATTGTCGTAGGTTGAGTTTCACATAACCAGAAGGTGAATCCTTTCTTCATAGGGACGAATGGGATGTACATCTGAGAAAAGAATGTCCAAAGCATCATGGGTTAGGAGATGTTACATCCCAGATTGATAGTCTATATTTGGATGACTAGGGGACTTTACAGATTGACATTCCTATAGTGGTGGATCATTTTAGAGATGTATTTCCAGAGGACTTTTCAGTTTTTCCTCCAGAGTGCGAGGTAGACTTATCGATTGAGCTTATTCCAGGAGCGGCACTGGTGTCGATTCCTCCATATAGGATGGCCAGACCAGAGTTACAGGAGCTCAAGAAGAAGTTGGAGGAGTTACAGGCAAATAGTTTCATCTGACCTAGTACTTCTCCTTGGGGTTCGCCTGTCATGTTTTTGAAGAACGAGGATGGTACCCTTAGGCGTTGTGTGGATTATTGGAATTTCAAACAGTTGAAAGTCAAGAACCGATATCCCTTTCCTAGGATTGATGATATATTTGATCCATGTTGAGGATCCTGGGTATTTTCGAAGATTATATTGTGGTCTGATTATCATCAGTTGTGTGTCAGACCTTCATATATACCTCTTACATCCTTTCGTAGTAATTATAGACTATACAAGTATATGTTTATGCCGTTCGGTCTCACGAACACACCTATAGTTTTCATGGAAATGATAAACCGAGTGTTCTATCCATACTTGGATTCTTTCCTGGTTGTTTTCCTAGAAGACATCTTGGTGTACTCTCACACTCGACACGACTATGCTACCCATATTGATATTCTTTTGAGTAAACTAAGAGGGAATCAGTTATATGTTAAGCTCTCATGGTTCTGGTTTTGGATGGATCAGATTCACTTCCCATGTCATATTATCTCAAGGGCATGAGTATCATTACTCCCAATGAAAGTGAGAGTAGTAGTTTCCTGGGAATAACCCAACAACATCTTTGAGGTGTAGTGTTTTCTTGAGCTGGATGGACACTATAGATGTTTCATACTGGACATTTCATGCTCACAAGCACCGCTGACATGTCTGACTAAGAAGGGTGCATTGTTCTTACCGTTAGATTCTTTTGGGTCAGCCTTTCAGGAGCTGAAATGGATGTTGAATTCAGTACCATTACTTTTTTTCCCAAATCCAAGCAAGAGATATATAATTTACTATCATGCATCAGGTATTAGGCTGGGAGCTATGCTTATGTATATAGATGGAGTCGTTGCGTACGGTTCTCAGATGTTGAGTCCACATGATAGGAATCACCTGATGCATGATTTGGAGTTGGAAACTTTTGTTCATGCCTAAAGCTGAGTGAGACATTATCTTTTCTGAGAGCACTTTTTGGTTTTCACAGACCACAAGAGTCTCAAGTACATTTTCACTCAGCATGATATTAATTAGAGACAATGCAGTTGGGTTGAGTGCCTGTAGTCCTTTGACATTGAGCATGCCTACATGCCTGGGAAGGGCAACGTAGTGGCTATTTCATTGAGCAAGAGGAATCAGATACAAGTAGTTCAGGAAGCATTCAGAGTGTGGAAGCTTATGGCTCTATTCTCTGAGATGCATTTTGTGGTACACAATAGACAGGGGTAAACATTTCTTTCATCATTAGTTGTTACCTCTACTCTTCTTGATCGAGTTCGAATGATGCAGCTATCAGATTCTGAATGCTTATTCTTAAGTGAGAGTGTTAGGAAAGGACCCTATTCATGGATGGACCATTGGTGAGGATGATATCTTGCATTTCAAGGGGATCATATGGGTGATAGCCGACATACACGAGGTGATGATGTGGGACACTCATTCTTAAGTTTGGTAATTTCATCATGGAATCACAAATATGTATCATGATCTAAGCTGTTATTATTGGTGGCTAGGTATGAATAGGGACGTTGTTAGTTTCTTCATGAGGTGTTCCATCAGACAGCAGGAGAACATGGAGCATCAGTGAGTAGATGGGATTTTATAGTAGTTACCCATTCCCGAGTAGATGTGGAATGATGTCATGATGGACTTCGTTACAGGTTTTCTGAGGTCTCCTCGAAGGAATTATGAATTTTTGGTGGTCATCGATAGGCTCTTAATGGTTTCTCCTTTATTTCTGATAAAAGATTCCTTCATTGTTGATGAGGTCAGACAGTTTTACATCCTAGAGATTGTATGTCTACATGGAGTTCCACACAACATTGTCTTAGATAGGGATGCAAGTTTTACTTCTCGTGTCTGGTAGGGGATTCAAAAGGCTTTGGGTATACATTTACTTTTGAGAACAACTTACCATCCCCAGACAGATGGCCAGTCCGAGCGTATGATTTAGGTTCTTGAGGAAATGCACTGAGCATGCATTCTAGATTTTGGAGGTTCTTGGGATAAACATATACCTCTTGTGTATTTTTCCAACAAAATAGTTTTCAAGAAACTATTCAGATGGAACCTTATGAGGCTTTGTATGGTAGGCCATGTCGATCACCCTTATATTGGATGGAGGCAGGAGAGGCAACTATGTTGGGACCTTTCCTTGTTCAGGAGACCACAGAGCAGATAGAGTTGATTTAGAATTAGATGGATACTCTACAGTATCAACAGAAGTTTTATACCGATCAACGGAGATGACCTCTTGCGTTTGAGGTTAGGGATTGGGTTTTTCATGCGTGTCACGCTGAGGTTGAGACACAAGAGTATTAGGAGATAGGGTAAGCTTTCATCGAGGTATGTCAGGCCATTTGAGGTGTTAGAGAGTGTTGGTCCAATTATATATCGTTTGTAGTTACCTTAGAGGTACTGATCTATGCATAAAGTATACCACATTTCTCAGCTTCGACATTACTTCTCAGACCTGTCTCATGTCTTTCAACCCAACGAGGTTATGCTTGAAGTAGATGCATAGTTTTAGGAGCATCGTATCCAGATTTTGGATCACAGTACAATGGTTCTCCATGGGCACTCTATTCCTCTAGTATGAGTGCTATGGTTGCCCGGGCAGTTGCATGATGATATTTGGGAGAGGGGGAAGATGTATGAGCACAGTGGCCGGAACTGTTTAGGGTTTATTTTTCTACTCCGTGATAGGGAAATTTGGGGATGAAAATCTTTAAGGGGGGATGTTTGTAAGAACCCAAACGTTTTTTTTCAGATATGTTTTTCAATTTCTGCTTGTTTTTGAGGAAAAAGTAAATTATTGAAATTTTCTATGTACACTCTGTGTACATTATGAGTTCAAGCCATGTACTACCTTGTTGCATGAGGCCGTGTGCTAGCCATGTAGTAGTCACACATAGGGCCGTGTGGGAGCGACATGGAGGCAACATAAATTGGAGTACGGAAAAGGTGATTGCATGCCATATACATCAAAAGTATATATAGTGTACGCTTTTTCATTAAAAGCACCGGGGTCATGTCTAATATACAGAACACTCTCCTTTTAGGTCATGTCCGACCAAGAGCTCCGTACGGCTATGGATCTTCGACGAGCACTCGACCATTTGTCTATCTTCCAAATCAAACACCGTCAGCTGTGTTGGAATCACATCGATTTGTTCACTCTTCTCCTAGAGAATAACCTACTGATTTAACCTCTCTCGTGAGATATCATGTGTAACTCCCCGACCCAAGTTACCTAGAGTTGGTGCATTATTACATAACATTGTCATGATCACAAAAGATCAAGTCCCGAAGGACCGATTAGTTTAGTAGCCTTTGAATCACTAGATATAATAATCAGTCTTACTTTTATTCATAAGATGAAAACTAAATAAACATAGTCTACATAGTCCACACTCATATCCCCTCATACAATCCCAGCAAGTCATTCATAAATTACTTCTTGGCATCATGGGAAAAATAAAACATAGAAACGGTTGAGCTCAGATGCCCAGTAAGGATAAAAATATGGCGGAATCTTTCATAAATAAGCACAATAATTTAAGGAAATGTATAACTAAATCAAAAGACTTTTAAACTTGAACTTCACCATAATATGGAAAAGATAAAATGAAATAATTCCATTTACTTATTCACACGAATATTTTACTAATCGAATAATCAATGAAATATCAATAACCACATTCATAATGATGGAATGCATAATTTCAGACTATCATAACCACATAGTCAAGGCTTTGTGCCATGACTACTAAGAAGATTTCGTCAAGGCCTTGTGCGAAGACACTAGTTTGTCTCATGAGACAAACTGATGCATCGAGGAGCTATAGCAGGCTCTACCCGTCACTTACTAAGTCCAATTCATTCCTCATATGAAAAAGTTTAAACATTACATAAACATTCGTATTAAGACTAGCATACGAAATGTAAATACATTCTCCATAAACCATGAATGGTATAAAAATAACACATCTATAGTCAAACATATCCCAAAAACATTAATACAATATGGATATTTTTTATCATAATAAATAAACTTCAAATAAGCTTAAAATCCATCAATGGATGTTGACATAGATGAAATAAAAACAATTTGAGAAAATACCTCTTTTTTTGAAATCATTTAAAAGCCACATAATTAGAAAATAAAACATTTACTTTGAAAATATTATTATAAGCTTGTAAGGGAAGCTTAAAATATTTTTCCATGGTGGAAAATAGCCGCACCCACTGTATAAGTTAAAAAAGGTCATTCTTACCTTAATTTTGTCGAAAAGGTTAAAAAGGACCTTGTTTGGAAAATAATGTAAAGATTCTTTTATAATTTTCTTATAAAAATTCTTACAAGGGTATAAATTACTTTAACCCATATTATGTTAAATAATAATAATGTTTTGAAATACATTTTTAAGAAACATGGATGTGGATGATAAAGTGGTCCCAGTAGATAATCACGTATAAACAACCTCAGATAATGAAGAGATTGTGAAATAAACCCTTACCTTGTACTTTTCCTTGGTTGAGGGTAGTTTAAACTCATGTATAATAGCGAAATAATTGTTATTAAATAAAAAAATAACAATATACTTATTTATGATATCATGTATGATCTTTTATCAATTTTTTTAATAATATCTTAGTATTATCATCATTTCAGTTGTTAACTTACTCAATTTCTTTAATATGTATTCTTAGATAAGCCGTGTTTGTTATCCATATGTTCTATCTATTTCATTTACAGAATAATATCAAGTCCTTAAAAAATATTTGTAATCATAAAATGAGAATTATACTTTAATGGATATTATGGGGAATGAATCTCATCGCGTTTGTGGAGACGGTAGTCCGTACGTACGCACGAACGCTACTTCCATTTCATTTTTCATTTTAAAAGGAATCAAAACAAAATGATGCATAGGTATATTATTATTCCAGTATAATATAATATCATATATGTTTTACTTATGTTCATTAACACTATCATTTATATGTTCCATGTATGGTTTGAATGAGTCATATCACTTTGAGGGGGTTATAGTCCGCACTTCCTCAAATAAAATTATCATATATATATATACAACAAGGAACGAATAATGGTATTCTATAAAATAGAATTAAATAATATTATATATATAATAAATATCATTAATATCATATTTAATTATAGTGCCATCATAATGGCCATCATGAGAGGTGGTAGGAGATAATTGAACAATCATCGTTTCGTGAGGCGTTTGGTTGCCATCCACATAAACATTATGTTCGTCACCCATTAGATGGAGGTGTGTGTATGTCTAGTTAGAATACTTCTCATAACAATATCCTAGTATATTTATTAAACTTGTGTAGTTAAAAAAGAAAATATTAATAAGAGTTTAGGGGTTGGATAAGTAAAATAAAAGAAAAGAAGCTAAGAGAAATCATTACCTTTTATTTGGGTAACTCCCTTTGGTTTGAACCAAACAGAACTCTTGATGTGCCTTATGAATATGGTAAAAATTCTAGGAGGAGGAGAGGGTTGTAGAGAGCTCAATTGGGTAGATTTTTTATGATCCAAAAGGCTTGATAGGTGTGAGGAATTGGTTAGATGTTTTGTCCTTTTATAAGGTGGAGGAGGGGCTCTTTATGAAAAACATAAATTATTAATTTATAATAAATTCGTATTCGTTTTCTAATGGCTCCAAAGTAAATATTCAAAGTATAAGGTGATGATAGGTAGAAATAATTTCATATAATAGATTTTAGATAGGTTTGGGGCACTATATTATCCTTATCATTTATATTTAACTCTTAGTTAAATAGTTTGACACTGACCATGTCACTTTGTATTTTTATATTATATGGTTAGTAAACAAAATATATACTTCCAAGAGACCCCAAAGTGGTCCATTAATGATACACAAATCATGATATAAGTCCTATGGGAAAACCATAGATTTAAAAAAAATATCAATTAATAATATAAAATTTGTTTTAAAAACTCATTTATTCCAATTTTTACACTATTTGGTATTTTGTTTTTGTGAAAGTCATTAAAACTTGATTACATAGAAAAAGAAACATTGAGTCATCCCTATCATGTCATATTTACCTAGAAAATTCGTGGATTCCATAAAAACATCGAAATTATATTTATTTTAATATTTATAATACAATTTATTTGATTCATTCATCAAAAGGGCAATTACTGCATCATCATTGTGTCATAGATAAATTTAATTATTTAATGTATTTAAATTATAAATAAAATACCATTATGTAGTAAATAGTTTTATCTTTCTAATGAATATTTATAATAGAATATATATTATGAATAACCCTATATTAAAAATGGTTTAGTTATTAAAGTTTTATTTTTACTCTTTTAACTCTTCTACGAATTAAATAATAATAAATGTCCTATTCTAATCCATGTGGACCAAAGAGGTTCATAATTTATTCCTAAAGTGGTTTTTGGTCGAATTATACTTATCCAATATAATTTTAACATGTGTTAGGGTAATAATAATATCATTTTTACCCTTAATTACTATATTTTCTTTTTACCGTGGTAAATAAAAGTAAAAAGTTACTATTCACAAAAATTATTTTTATCTTTTTGAACCAAATTTTACTCCTTGATATTAATTGTGTGTCTTGTATTTTTAAAATTCCACTCATAGAAGTGGTATGATTATGTTTTATGTGAATTTTCAAATTCTCCTAGGAGGTGGGTAAAAGACGGTGAAAAGTTCAATAAAATTTTTATATATCTAAAATTATTATAAACTGAATCCAATTAATTATATTGAAAATATATAGGTATTATATATCTATTTTGACATAAAATAAATCTAAATAAAATAAATAATTATATAAATAAAAATTCGGTTTTAAGCAATAACTTAGGGTTTTTGACTATTCATAAATTATTTAATGTTTTCAGAAAAATACCAAAAAATTACCCTAATCTAATTTTGATATTATGAAATCAATAATGAAGTCTATTTTTTCAAATTCAAAACATAATTATTGCATTTATTAATTTAAAATTAATTCCCACTGTCAAAACCAAAAGTGGTATTGTTAAGAAATAATAACTACCAATAGTTTGACACTTGTTTATATCCAATTTCAACGTGAAATTAAATACAATGACCATAATTGGATTAAATGGTAAAAATGTAATCAATTTATACTTCCAACCCATTAAAATGTATAATTTAGCAATATAAATTATTTTGATAAAAAAAGTTGTTTTCAGTTAAAATATAGTATTTTTCACTATTCACACAAATATGGAAGTTATTATAAAAACACCAAAACATTATTGAAACTAAATTACTATGTCCCAATTCAAAATAATATGTTTATTTTGTCAAATTAAAAATATAAAAGTTTAAAATATTGGATTTAAAAAGGAATTTCCATTAAAAGTCGGTAAAATTGCATTTTTTGTAAAATACATCTTTTATCTGAAAAAAATGTATTTGTTCTTAAATTATGTCTAACAAACTCATAATATGGATTCTAAAACTATAAGGATTATATAAAGTTCAAAATTCAGTTAATACTATTCAAAACTGCTTTTGAACGGCTTGTTTATTAAGTCATGGTGCGCTAGAACTCGATGTTGCGTGTAGTGAAAATAGTTGAATTACATTGAAGAAATAATGTACTTTGAAATCATGGGGTGTTACATTCGGACCTCCTTCAATAAATTGATTCCACACAATTTGAAATTATTTTACAAAAATAAAAGGTTGAAAATAGAAATTACTTTTGTGAAAACCCACATCGGAAATTAGGTTAACAAAATTTAGTCTTAATAAGAGGAAAAAGGAAATGAAAGGGTCACCACCAAATTATGATCTCGATTAGGAGAACATTTGTGCTAATTAGAGACATTAGTTTGTGGGAAAATTTAAATCCTTGTAGGCTGTGATTGAGGTCATCAATCACAAACAGTTGTAAAATTGATGGCCTTAAATTCATCAATCTATGATGATTTAAAATACCATCAGTTCAACAAAACATATGGCATTAGGATAAAACATTTTTTGTTTTAAGATCCCTTCACTAAAGTATAAGAATTAATTTCTTCACAGAATAAGAGAAGATGCAAAATATATAATTTACAAGCAGAGTCTCATCCTTTAACAAGTTTCGACCACAAACTCATCTTTCACTCTAAAAGATAATAGAACCTAAAAATAATATTCTATTTATCCTATTCATATAGGGTTAGAAAATGAATTTATAATTCCTCTACTAGATTTTTTTTTAAAAAAACTACATTATCCAATCCATGAAATCACATGGGCCAGTGGTAGGTGATACACCCTTGTTTCCCTTCGGTTGCAAGTTCAAGTCTCACGGCCTTGCCGGACGTGATGGGATGCCGCCCGACCTCAGGGTTGTCTTTTTATGGAAATCCAAAAATAATCTCAAACTAGAAATATTCAAAATACTTCTTTCCAAACTCATAGTCCAAAATTTATAAGGAATGTAAACACAATGAAGATCCTTTTCTCTGCGTAGTAACATGTGAACACCTTTATCATGTATTCTTTTAAAACTAGGTGACATCCTAAATTACCATAAAACCTTATTGATTACATTCATGATCCCTTATTCCATATAGAATACAGGATATACTCCTTCTACCCAAAAATTTTTTATACTCAAACAGTGATGGAATATACAAATCTTTGATCAGTTTCAATGTAATTAAGAATATCCAATATAATATATCCAAATCAATCATGTATTACTCCAAAATCACTACCTCGGTATCAGAACCATATTATGGTTTATCTTTCTCTCAACCATATATTTTACAAAAAATTAACCTTCTATTGGGTCACTTTTCTTGGTTCCACACAATCTCGTGTCCTTAATGAAATAGTACTCTAGTACAATCCCTATATACTACATAATTGTTATAACCAGTACATTGTTGATACAACACTCAAATGACATAATTCTTTAATAACAACATAATAACTCTAATCATTCCTCCTCATCTGTGGTAGTATCATAAAATGATTATTATCCAATAACATCATTTGGGGAATTCACTGATGATTTGGAAATCGATTTGCGTACTGTACTAACTCCTTGCTGATGAAGCATTATTCATTTGAAACATTTATCTTACCCTTGCAGTCACATACTTGGTGTCCTTTTTTCCAACACTTATAACAAACTCTCATTCCATTCAGGCAAGTTCCAGGGTGTTTCTTCCCACAGTTATCACATATGGAAAAATTCTTCATTTCCCTCTTCCCTTTATCCATCTTTCTCTCTTCCAACCTTTTCTTCTCTTTCTTCACTTCAAATAAATAGGACTCATAGAATTATTTAATTATCTTATTAACACATGATAATATTTCTTTATATGTTGAGAATACATGAGAGACTATTTACCTTATAAATTTTAGCTTAATGCCATGAAAAATGTGATCCTTCTTACTCTTTTGATCATACGTATTGCAGGAGTTCACATTCCTTCTACTGGGTGCCATTTCTATACAATAGCATAAACTAGGTCAGTTTAAAAATTGAAATGAATATTTCCAAATTTGTAAAATACCTAAAGTAAATTGAATAGTTTATGGATATAATACATAATCAAAAAAATGTTTTCTATGAGGATCTATATACTCATAAACCCTTCATAGTGGTTTATAAAGAAAACGATAATTATCCTAAGCATATCCCCTAGGAGTCTCGTAACTAAGACTTCATCAAGGCCCGTTATCGTGCACCAGTTCCTATTTAAGTCTAGCTCAAAGCGGTGTTTTTGGGTTTTACACCAAGGTACTTATGTGCCAAAGCCACCTCTACCTGCTCGTATCGAGACAGGGATGTATTTCTCAGAAAAATTAAAAAATCCCTACAATACCAAAATTCATGGGAGTTCTTCAATTCTAATACTCAAATTCTATATTAGGTATATGTGCTCTAATCAGAGTTTATCTAAATCTAGCTTCCAAGGTTATTTTTAAACTTCCTCTTATACCAACTGTAACACCCCGACCCCAGTTACCCAGAGTCTATGCATTATTACATAACATTGGCATGATCATACAAATCAAGCCCTAAAGGACCGATAAGTTTAGTAGCCTTTGAATCACTAGATACATTCATCAGTATTACACAACATCATAAAATGAAAATTATAACAACATAGTCTCCATAGTCCACACTCATATCCCCTCATACTATCCCTAAAGGTCATTCACAAATTTCTTCTTAACATCCTGGGAAAATAAAACATAGAAATGGGTGATCTCACAATGCCCAGTGAGGATAAATATATAGCAGAAACTTTCATAAATAAGAATAAACATTTAAGGCAATGTATAACTAAAACAAAAGACTTTTAAACTTGATCTCTAGCATAATATGGAAAAGATAAAATGAAATAATTCCATTTAATTATTCACATGGATATTATACTAATCGAATAATCACATGCAATATCAATAACCACTTTCATAATGATGGAATGCATAATGCCAGACTATCATAAACACATAGTCAAGGCCTTGTGCCAAGACTAAAAATAAGAATTTGTCAAGGCCTTTTGGAAAGACACTAGTTTGTCTCGTGATACCTACAGATGCATCGAGGTGCTATAGAGGGCTCCACCCGTCACTTACTAAGTCCAATGTATTCCTCATATGAACAGGCTTAATCATAACACAAACATTCGTATTGAAAATATCATACAAAATGTAAATACATGCTACATAAACCATGAATGGTATAAAAATAACACATCCACAGTAAAGAATAAAAAAATACATTCAGTAAAATATGGATGTTTTATATCATAATAAATCAACTTCAAATAAGCTTAAAATCAATCAAAGGATGTTGACATAGATGAAATAAAAACTATTTGAGATAAATATCTCTTTTTTTGAAATCATTTAAATGTCACATAATTATAAAATAAAACATTTACTTTGAAAATATTTTTATACGATTTTAAGGGAAGCTTCAAATATTTTACAATGGTGGAAAATATCCGCACCTTCCATATAAGTTAAAAAAAGACATTCTTACCTTAATTTTGTCGAAAAGATTAAAAAGGACCTTGTCTGGAAAATGATGTAAATATTCCTTTATAAACTTCTTATAAAAAGGCAGAAAAGGGTATAAATGACTTTAACCCATTTTCTATAAAAGAATAAGAATGTTTTTAAATACATTTTTAATAATCATGGATATGGATAATGAAGAGGTCCCAGACGTATAAACAACCTTGGATGATGAAGATATTGTGAAATAAACCATTACCTTGTACTTTTCCTTGGTTTAGGGTATTTTAATATCTTTTATAATGGTGAAATAACTGTTATTAAATTATACAATAACCATATACATATTTATGATATCATATATGATCTTTTAACAATGATTTTTTAATAATATCTTAGTATTATTGTTTTTTCGGGTGTTAACAAACTCGTTTTATTTAATATGTTATATTACATAAGTCGTTTTTGTTATCCGTAGGCTGTATATTATTCATTTCCAAAATGATATCAAGTACTTAAAAATTATTTTTAATCATCAAATGAGAATTATACATGAATGGATATGATGGGGAATGAATCTCCTCGCGTTTGTGGAGACGGTAGTCCGTACGTACGCACGAACGATACTTCAATTTCATTTTTCATTTTAAAATGAATAAAAACCAAATGATACATAATTATATTATAATTAAAGTATAATATAATATCTTATATGTGTTAATTATGTTCAATAACACCGTCCTTTATATTTTCCATGTATGGTATGAACGAGTCATATCACTATGAGGGGGCGGTAGTCCGCACTTCCTCAAATGAAATTATCGTATATATATACAACAAGGAATGAATAATTGGATGATATAAAATGGAATTACATAAGATAATATATAAAATAAATATATTTAATATCATATTTAATTATAGTTCCATCATAATAGCCACCATAAGAGGTTCTAGGAGATAATTGAACAATCATTGTTTTGTGAGGTGTTTGGTTTCCATCCATAGAAACACGAAGTTATTCACCCATTAGATGTAGGTGTGTATAAGTGTAGTTAGAATACGTCTCATAACAATATCCTAGTATATTTAGAAAATTTTTGTTGTTAAAAAAGAATATAATAAGAAGAGTTTAAGGGTTGGAGAAGTAAAATAAACAAAAAGAGGCTAAGAGAAATCGTTACCTTTAATTTGGGTAACTCCCTTTGGGTTGAACCAAAAATGACTCTTGAAGTTCCTTATGCCTATGTTAAGGCTTCTAAGAGGAGGAGAGATATGTATGGAGCTTAATTGGTCAGATTTTGGACTATCCAAACGGCTTTAGAGGTATAAGGAATTGGTTATAAGTGGTGTCCTTCTATAAGGGGGAGGAGGGGCTCTGTAGGAAAAAGATAAAGTATTAATTAATAATAAATTCATATTCCCTTTCTAATGTCTCCAATGTGGATTATTAAAAGTATAAGGTGATGATGGGTCGAAATCCTTTCATCCAATAGATTTTAGACAGGTTTGGTTAACTATATTAACATTATCATTTATATTTAACTCTAAGTTAAATAGTTTGACACTTATCATGTCACTTTGTATTTTTATATTATACGGTTAATAAACCTACTATATAATTAAAGAGACCCCCAAGTGGTCCACTAATGATACACCTATCATGATATATGTCTTTTGTCCAAACCATATATTTTTAGTAATATAATATCAATTACTAATATAATATTTGTTTTAAAAACTCATTTATGTCAATTTTGACACTATTTGATATTTTGATTTTGTGAAGGTCATTACAACTTGATTACTTCGAAAAGGATAAATTGATTCATCCCTAAATTGTCATAGTCTCCTATAAAATTTGTGGATGTCATAAAAAATTCGAAATTATATTTATCATAATATTTATAATACCATTTATTTGATTCATTCATTAATAAGGTAATTATTGCATCATCATTTTGTCATAGATAAATTTAATTATTTAATGTCTAAAAATTATAAAAAAAATACCATTACGTAGGTAATATTTTTTTATTTCTAATCAATATTTATAATAGAATTTATCTTATGTATATCCCTATATTAAAAATGATTTAGTTATTAAACATTGATTATAACTCTTTTAACACTTCTTTGAATTAAATAATAATAAATGTACAAATCAAATCCAAGTGGACAAAAGAATTTCATATATTATTCCTATGGTTGTTTCTGGTCAAATTATACTTATTCAATATAAATAAAACATGTGTTAGGGTAATAATAATATCATTTTTACCCTTAATTACCCTATTTATTTTTTACCATGGTAAATAAAAGTAAAAAAGTTATTATTCACCAAAAATTATTTTTATCTTATTGAACCACATTTTAATACTTGATATTAACTGTCTCTCTCGGATTTTTGAAATTCCACTCACAGAAGCGGTAATATTATGTTTTATGTGAATTTGCAAATTCTCCTACGAGGGGGGTAATAGAAGGTGAAAAGTTCAATAAAATCTTTAGACATATAAAATTATTATAAACTGACTCCAATGAATTACATTGAACAGATATATTTATTATGTAACTATTTTGAAATAAAATAAATTAATAAAAATAAATAAATATTTAAATCAAAATTCGGTTTCAAACTATAACCTAGTGTTTTTTCACTATTCATCAAAAATTAAATGTTTTCCGAAATAAACAAAAAATTTAACCTGAGATAATTTTTATATTCCAAATTCAATAATGAAGTCTATTATTACAAATTCAAAACATAGATGTTGTGTTTATTAATTTAAAATTAATTCCCGTTGTCAAAACCAAAAGGCGTATTTTTAAGAAATAATAACTACCAAAAGTTTGATAGTTGTTTATGTCAAATTTCAATGTGAAATTACATACAATGACCATAATTGGATTAAATGGTAAAAATGTAATCAATTTATACTTCCAAACCATTAAAATTTATAATTTAAAAATATAAATTATTTTTATTTAAAAAGTTGTTTTCAGTTAAAATATATTAATTTTCTCTATTCACCCAAATATGAAAGTTATTAGAAAAACACTAAAACATTATTGAAACTAAATTATTATGTCCTAATTCTATAGAATAAGTTTATTTTGTCAAATTTAATATATAAAAGTCTCAAATACTGGATATAAAAAGGCATCACCATTAAAAGGCGGTAAAATTTCATTTTTTGAAAAACATTTCTTTTATCGTTAAAAAATGTACGTGTTCTTAAATTATGTCTATAAAACTCAAAATATGGATTCTAAAATTATAAGGATTATATAAGGTTCAAAATTTAGTAAATACTATTCATTACAGCTTTTGAACAGCTTGTTTGGTAAGTCATGGTGCACTAGAACTCGATGTTGTGTGTAGTGAATGTTATTGAATTACTTTGAAGAAATAACGTACTATGAAATATTTGGGTGTTACATCATGGGTTGAACATTTTATACTTTTTTGTAGATCATTGATGTTATAATGATATTTATGCTTCGAGGTTCATGTATATCGTTCCTACAACACCGAGGTGGGTGGATTGTCTCATTCCATTCAAATTCATTGAGTATTACATTCAAATTCCACCAATACCCTTGAACGAGGTATTACATTTTTACCATTTTGCCTATATTTAATGTGTGTCGTGCTCGCATGTTGTGTATAGGCGATTTGGATATGAATAGGGTAGATTTCTATGATTTGGATATATTGCCCTTGCATGTTTGGTTTAAGACTGTTTGGTCCTATTTATCCAGTTTGGATGCCTTTCCTGTTTTCCAGGAATATTGTTGAAGGATTGAAAGTTTGTATTCTGGCATGCATGATATGCTTTAGACTAGTTAGACAAGTAGTTTTGTAGGTTTTCATTTCCCATATTTCATTACTATGGTCGTTGACCTACACAGGGATGTGAGAACCTAGTTTAGTAGAATATAAGGGGAATTGACCGAGTGAGCTTCCTCGAAGAGTCTTGAGCAACATAGACTATAAGTGAAATTGACTGTGCAAGCTTCCTTAGAGAGTCTTTGTTTTTCTTGGAATAACTTTATTAATGTAAACTATAAGGGGAATTTACTGAGTGAGCTTTCTCAGAGAGTCTTCTAACATTCTGGGATATTAGGGGTATTGACAGAGTGAGCTTACTTAGAGAGTACTTAACTTTGGGGCTATAAGGGGAATTGGCCGTGTGAGTATCCTCAGAGAGATCATGTCTACCTCAGACTATAAGGGGAATTGACTGTGACTGCTTACTTAGAGAGTCTATATATACCTAACCTGAGGGTTTAGGCCGAGTGAACTGCATTGAGGTTACATGTACTTATTAGGTAGGAATAGAGGGGATGGATATGAGTACATCCCAGAGGGTTACCTATTTGTGTTTAGATATTTTTCTAGTTGATTCTTGAGATTGAAGCTGTGGATTGTTTACTGTTGATTACATTCATGTTTACTACTTTCTGTACCTTTACCTGTCATATATTCACTGACTGTTAGGAACAAATCATTGGGTGGTTACCTACTAGGATATTTTCTCAAACCCTGTTTGGGCCATTCTTTTGGGCCCAAACTAATTATATTGTTGTAGGTATAGATAAGGTCAAGTGACCTTCTTCATTAGGTACTTGATTTTCTATGGAGATGGAGAGGATGGGACATGGCTTAGTCTTGAGATGTTGAGGAGCAGTTTATATTTTTCTCTTGTACTTTGGATTATAATTGTTTGTATTTCCAGCATTGTGACATGTTTGGATACCTTCCTAGACATATGTATCATGCATCATTTTATATATATATGTGCTCTAGTTTTTTATTACTCTAGTTTTATTTTTTTTACTATTGTTGGATATTTACTTCATCTTCTATTGTGTTTTATTTACATCCACTATGTACTCTTCCAATGAGGGAATAGTTTCCCCAATATCACACCCAAGCCCTTTCTGTAAGTCGGCAGCCTCTATCATTCTAGAAAATGTGCTTGAGGTCATGTGACCAACTAGGTATGGGGTGCCTCTGTGTGGATTCAAGAACCGGGACGTTACAAATTCTTAGAATACTAACCTGAAATAGAGATGTTGGAGTACAGTGATTCCAATGAAAAATAGGGCCACCAGAAGAGGGAGAGCTATAACCAGTGAAGGAATGCATTCCATACGACCAGAAAATGAAAAAAATATTCCTCTGAATTCAATTAGATTTGGAGACATAAGAGATCAATTAGTTTGATGATCATGTGTTCCTTCAAAAACCATGAATCAGTGATGTACCAATTGAAGGTGTGAACCAAATTTTGATTTCAGCTAAAACACTCCACCATGGAGAATGCAATACAGGAAAATTAATTTTTAAAATTGTAATAGTAAATATGGAGTGAGAGAAAATCTATATTTAATGAGTGAACATTCATATATATTTTGATTCTAGTGAAGGGTGGAATAGGGGATTAGAATGTAATTAGAAAAAAACTGTGTGGGTCAGATCATCCCCTCCCCCACTATGGAGTTGGAGGGATGATAGTGAAACCTATAATTATAAGGATATGGGAATCCTATGAATTATGATCTTTCTTATCTTATAATTTATGTGTCATGACCCATCCCCCGAGGCCCGTGCCATGACAACCCCAATCTCTCCTTCCATAGGCTAGGGGCTGGAGACTAGCACCAATAGTCATACTCCCTAAAACGAGATGGAATTTCCATTAATCATGTACAAACCCATGGTCTAAGAACACAAAAAGAATAAACTGTGTTGTAAAATGCAGTAGTAAAATAGTGTTGAAAGTAAAAGGGAATGTACTACAAGTATAACTACAAATTTACATGTACAACTGAAAATACAATAAAACTGAAAGAAAAAGGAAAAAAACTATTGGGTCGTCCCCCTTGGTTCCTACCTAAATGGTAGGTATAGATTTACTCCTCCACACTCCACGTCCATCTGTCTTCATAGTGTCATGTCATGCTGAATGGTCCTCCTCAGTGCACCATTCAGTCCTATCTCCCTTCACCTTTATTGACGTATCACGTCATCTAAACAGGACACAACATGGTTTGGGTGAAGCCCGTGTAGTGGTGACTGTAACAATTCTCAGTATGGACCTCAAGACCCCCGTAGGTCTCCTAGAGTTCCACAAAGGAAAAACCACAAAGAAAGAAATAAACTCTACTTAGGAATCTACCCATATATATACCAATGTTATCAAGATATACTAATCTCATAAATTTGGGAAGGACACTACATAGGTTACACCACAAAGGTAGAAGTTCCACAGAGGTAACACCATGAAGACAATACCACAAAGGCAGAAGTACCACCCAGGTAATCCCACAATGATAGAAGTAACACCCATGTAACACCAAGAAGATAGAAGTACCACACAAGTAACACCACGTAGATGATACCACAATGGTATAAGTACCACATAGGTAACACCACAAACTTATAAGTACAACCCAAGTAACACCACAAAGATAAAAGTACTAAACATTTAACACCACCGAAATACAAGTACCACACATGTAACACCACAATGATTGATGTACCAAAAAAGTATAATACCATGTAGAAAAACCTCAATCACAAACACAAAGTAAATAAAACTCACAAATAGCCTCAGCTCAAAACTGATTTTTAATGATGTATAGAAGTCCAGATGATTGGTCACAAAGCTAGATCATCATATTCTGTCAGTAGGAACTATTTCTGAACATAAAAATCATGACCCACACAGGATCGACAGGTGTAACCCCCACAATGATCAGTACTAGATCCAACCTTCCCAGAGTCGATAGGTAACTAACCCCTACTAACCCACACAGGATCTCACCCACATAGGATTGGTATGTGCTGACCTTCACAGGATCATTGAGCACTGACCCACACATGATTTGACCCACACAGTATTGGCATGTGATGACCCACACAGGATCGAAGAGTACTGAACCACACATGATTTCACCCACACTTGATCAGAATTCCCTAAGCCACCCCGGATTTCTGGCCACTAAACTTCACATGATCAGTCTCCAACCTCTACCTCACTGCGTGCCACTAAATTCCTCGCACTCGGTGTGCTAGAGTTCTTTAGAGTCTTCCCCTGAGATATTGGTCATACCATTAATATAACTAATATCTATTATGTAGTAACCCAAAGGATTACCTTATCGTAAGGGCTCTAATGTGACAGACGGTGTGTCCATCAGACTCCCGGACTGTGTGTTATAAGCATTTTAGCTCCGAGGTCCAGGTTGAATTTAGGTTCGATCCAACCCGGATGTATTGTAACTATCTCCAGAATTAAATATGAGTATACCAAAAGAACCATATTGATATGAGGATCCCAACTCCATAGACGGTTCATGAAACAGATATTTGGTTCTGATGATATTGCCCATTTATGTGATTCTGGGCCCGATCTGGGATGGGCCATAGTAGACTCAGCCCACTGGGACAAGGTTTGTGATGACACGCATGTGGGGGGGGGGGCAGAATATGGTGGCATGCCATGTTGCAGATCGGTCCACGTATGGTGGGGACCGACTATGGCGGCGACTTGATGTAGGGGCGAGGGCCCGGTCCGAGGGAGACGACCAAGTTGAGGGCGGGAGCCCCGGTGAGGGGGGAGACACGAGTAAAGGGCCGCGGCCCAGAAGAGGGCAGAGGCCCGGTCATGGGTAGTGGCCCGATTGTGGCCGGCGGTCAAGTCGAGGGTGGCGGCCCGGTCGAGGGCGGTGGCCCGGTTCAGTCTGACATGAGGGGGGGTGTAACCCCCCCAGTCTCCTGGATTCTTGAACGGCCTAGAGGCCATTCATTTGGTGAATCGGCAGCGCTGCGAGGGTGCCCCTCAGTTTCTAAGAAACCTTCCAGTGGTGGGTTCGGCCTCCCCCTTGGCTTCGGCCACGACTTCTGTTCACCCACGGTGCGGCGGTCCTGCAACCTCCCATCCCAAGTCTGACCGTTGTGCTAGACACATCTTCCATTCACCGCGGTTGATGAGCCACGACCCTCCTCTTGCAGTGCGCATCAACGTGCTTGTGGTCTTCCAAGGTGGCACAAGGAATGAAAGATATAGGAGGGTTCGTGCCAGTTTTGATATGACCACGCCCTCTGAAGTATATCCTAATATAGAGGATGTTAATGGAGTTCAATAAACAATTGAATTGAACACAAGATTAACCCCGCATAGATACCCGACATCAACCTCCAGAATAGGCGAATGAATCGCGGGTCCACCCGTTATTTAGTTGACCCTTGTTCTTTGTGTAATTTCATAAACTGGGAAGAGGGAATAAAAATTGCTCAAATGAAATAACCCCTACCTCAAAACGTCATAGAAACGTCTGTGCTAGATGGTGGATCATGTTCTTTGTTCCTGCAACCGGCTCCCAAAGACGCCACTCACACGTCATCCCTTTGGTTCGGTGTCATGTGTCACCTCCCACTAGGTCGGCATTGTTTTCAAAGGGTCTGGCATCAAGGTGTTCCTTCAGAACATCGCTTCTTGGTGAAGCTCTATGATAACCCTCCCCTAGATCCATATATACATAGAGAATGGGAGGATATGTAACAACATAAGGAAATAATGGGTCTCCTTAATTAGGAAGCTTATTAATTTCCCAAACATGGTCCTTACCTTAGGTTGGAAGGTATAGAAATTTAAGGGCTTGACACACCACCAGCCCCACCCCTTTAATTGGTCCATTAGAGTTTTAGGAAATATAATAAAAAAAATTATATTATTTCATTTCATTTATGAAGTCACAAAACATATCTTTTTCTCCAGACCTACTATGGTCAATCTAATGCCTACCTTAAGAAAATAACGGTGATAAGGATTCAAAGGTGCCCAAAAATTTTCAATCCAAGCACAGATTTAAAAGTTAGAAAATGTCGGTCAGACATTTAATGAACAAACCCAAAAACAAGTTGAAAAAAAATTAATGGTCACCCTCGACTCGCGCCGGTTGATGTTTGGCTCTCCCTAAGTGAAACAAACCATAACGAACCCAATAGTACTCTCAGATTTCCAATCCGAGTTAAAATTTATGGATTTTACAATAAAATAACTATCACTTAATTAATTTATTTATGGCCAAAAACTATCATTCACTGGTGTCATGCGCCAGCCATTTGAAGCATCTTCGAAAAGAATGAATACCCTCACATGTTTAGCAGTGGTCTTAGATTTATAATCTGTCTTACCATTTGAGAGTTATTAGCATTTGAAAACTAAAATAACTGTATTAAGTTACATTATTTAGTATTATTCCATTTTTGGGTTTTATCACAGGAGGATTGCACCGACTAAACATAAGTCGCACCTCGGGTAAACCTGCCATCTTGAGCATAACAGAGCCCTCTGATTTCTGATCTGGGTAACCATTTAAGAGTTATTCTTATTTTTCATGAAAAATACTTATGCACCCAAATTAAAGCTTAAACAATCTTCGACGGGTCATTACTGGCACTCTGGTTCTCAGAATTGAACACCGTAAAATTTTGTGGTCTCAAAATAATTCTATATAATGAAAGACAATTATACAGAATTTCATGGAGATTATATTATGTGTGCGTCATTACCACATCCTTCATCAATGGATCCCCTAGAATCCTTATCATTATAACAACTCAATTGTTTCCCCTACAAAACACAATAATTTGTTTTTCTTGTATCTTTGTGATAATGAGGAGAACAATTATACTTCTTGAGTAGCTCCCACAATCACCTTTATCTTATGTTCAATTCCTTTTGTGTGAATGTATACCTTACAAATTGGTAGAATGTGTATATATTGTTATTTTCCTAATATAAATTGTGTATCCATAAATTTAATGTGAACATAATAGAATATAACTATAAAAAATTGTCAAAATAAATCTATTTATGAGTATTAAACTCTCGATATGTACATGTAATCACATTTTCATTCTACATGAGTATACATCCAATCCATTTCAAGGATGAAACACTATAAATGAAAAATCATTCCACGTTAGAGAGTAATGATATCCTATGTAAACTAGAAAGCCTATTATCCAATTATCCAAAACATTATTCACAATCCCTTTTCTATAGAAATGGATTCCACTTTTTCAATATCCATGTTATTTGGTTAGAAAGTCCTGAAAAAAAAATTCACAAAACATCTACAATATTGTACTAGACCAAGGAAACTATGAATCATAGTTACTATTATAGGAAATCACCACTTCTATAAAACCTTTATCATTATTGGATAGCCCAATATTCCCTCAATGTTAATAGTTTATCTCAATTAATCAATTTATTATAACCATAACTCATATTTCATATCTTTTTTAAAAAATATTTTTTTCTTTACATTTTGTAATGGGAACCCTAGATGATCCTCAAACTCATAATGAATGTTCAAATATATCAGAATATAATCATTAAATACCACTATAAATTTATCTTGTTAGTCCCTAAATATTCTATTCAAAAATTACACTCATATTTTGGAATAATTAGTCAATCAATATGGCATAACAACAAACTCGTACTGTCTATATCTTACATGGAAGATAGTCCTCGGAATACCATCTTTTTTCACCCGAATCATATAACTCACCATGATTAAAAAAGAATAACATTTTATTAAATATAATATATTTCACTAAAAAATTGTTTTAGCATTAATTACATGCTACAATTTTTTGATATATTGTGTTACACGCAAGACCGAGTTTTACCGAACAACAATCTAATATTTATATTTATATTTGATTTTAAATTTATCTCTGAGCCATTATATTATTGTGTATGCATATGATTAAATAAAAAATGAAAGTATATAATTTATACACATTTTTTATTTATCTACTTATTAATATTATATTTTATTTAGATATTAAACACTGTAAACATTTGAACATTTTCCTATTCAAAACATGCATTCTCGTCATGTCTGCAGGAATAATTTAAAATTAATATTTTCCTATTATATGAATTGAATTTAAAAAATGGGTTCAATATTTACAATAATAATAATTTATAATTTTAAATAAGTTCAAAATAATATTTCAACAAATTAATTATGGATGTAGTAAAAATTAATTACTACAGTTAAGGTAAAAATGTGTTTATCAGGGGTTAAACAAAAAATATAAGGGAAAAAATGAACTATATACTACTCTAAATACTATTATCTAGATATATTTTTAACATTAAACCACTAAGCTTCTATAGTGGTCCATTTTATATAGTTGTGACATATAGAAAATATGAGAGCACTCAATTCTTTTTAAATATATAATGTGTGTCATATACCCCACTTATACAATGGAACACCTTATCCTCTCTTCCTCATACCTTAATACCTCATTGGTTCAACCAAGACCTATCCATATTAGTTAAAAAATTACCTTCCCTCAACTTAGTATCATTATTTTGGGGAGAAATAAAACCATTCGGGGATAGTGAAAATCAAAGGAGGATGCCTAAGGAAGATATATTATTCTTCAATAAGTGTGTTTATCTTATAACTTTCTCCACATATGTAAATTTTTATTAAACCATAGAGATATACTATTCTTAGTATCATACATATACTGGGATTTTTTTATAACAAATTCATGAACTAAAACCATGTCCACTTCAATAAAATGTTTTATGTTGTATAAAATCTATTTTTTCTATGTAAGACATTTAAATATATCTAAAAATATTTCTGAAGCTCGGAATTAAGATGACATGCAATTTCGAGGCTCAGTGTTCCTAAAAATAATTTTACCAAAAATATTAAATACATTTTATATTATATTCGAACAATTTAATTAATGAAATTAGGAAACATATATAGACAATATCATATCATAAATATGAGACAACGATAGAATATTGAAATTGAGGTTTTCCCAATGCAAAACCTAAAAAGGGTCAGTACAGGATGTTCGGATGAAATAACCCATTATAAGGTGTTTTTATTTAAATAAATAATTAAATAAATTAGTTATTCAAATTAAATGACATAAATTTATCTATAAATTCCATGTCATAGTTAATTTATAGAGTTTTCCACATAACCCTGATACAATTGAGAGGAGTCGTCTTCCGTCACTCATTGGAATATTAAGACTAGCTGACTATGAGACTTTGAATCTAGTCAAATCGAGACGTAGAAAATTCAACGACCCCTCTAATTTGTTGGACAAAATTTTCTTCATAATAAAATGACCCAATCCCCTATTATTATTCTTAAATTTTTGGATTATTCTCCAATTTATTACATTTATTGATTATTATCATATTTTTCCCTTGATATGTGATTAATTGAGAACTTTTTTGGGCAACCAAGTATCAATTTTAATTTATTAATCGGTTTTCTCACCCATAAGAATACCCTTTTTGGACAATATTTCTACACCAACGATTGTTTCACCTTGATCCATTTTCAAATCATTCAACCATTCTTCAATGATTGGACCATGATGTCTTAGACATTACCAATTGCAACTGAGCCTGATCAGACCCACTGATTCATAGAGAAATCACATTTGAGGAATGGATTGATGAATAAAGGATGAATTGGGATTAATCATTAGATGTGGATGATTGTTTCATGGATTTATGATATGAAAAAATAAATGGGTGTAGAAGAGAAGTACTTGAGAAATGAAGACTTGAGCAGGTTCGTGTGGGATAAGTTGGATTTATGATTTTTGTCCACTAGAGGGATTGAGAAGTGGATAGTAAAAGATCCGAAAATATCATGTGGTAAATAAGACTATTAAAAATGGGGGAAGGTATATATGGAATGATAGAATCATATCTAATTTTCTATGAAAAACCTTACTACATGGCATATACTAGGATGAACACGTGTTGTGTAGTACACATGAGGCTGCGACACTGGGGTTTTGTAAAAAGTTAAGGATCACGTGTCATGTTACTAGGTCAAACAACATTTAACTGGTTCATATGCCATGTGTCCCTCCCTGTGTGGACAAGATGTGTGGTAGATCACACGGGCTGCACCACACGTGACAGAACACACCTTGTATCATATCACACAAACATAGGCAAGTCTAAACGGACATAGCTAGGAGTGCAGGATGGGTCCTTGGATGATAAATCCTAATGTATTTTACATATATAGATTATGAAGTGATGTAAATGTAGTAAAATATATACCATCAATTAGACAACAAGGTAGGGGAAAGGGGCTACATTCCATGTAGGTCCCCTTGCACACTGTGTACCCCTACTTCGATTTTTGGAAATTTCTACCTCACTTATATTCTTCATTAGGAATCAAATTTCATTTAGTGTGTTACCTATCCATAACTTTATTCCATGTATAACTTTATGGTGTTATTTTTGGTGACTTTAGATATATGATACGAGGTATTCCATGTGTGACACTTCTTTAGGATGTTCTCGATGACTATATTAGTTAGGAGGGATCATTTGACAGGTACACCCCTATAACATTGGGGAATGGGTCCCTTATCTACTGATTGGAACCACCCATGGAGTTAGGGAATAGGTCCAATATCTACTACTTGGAATTCCCCCCCATGTAATTAGGCAATGTTTCCTCTATCTACTAAGTGGTACCCCCTATGTTGTTAAGGAACATTTCTTCTATCTACAGAGTGGTACCCCGTACTGTGTTAGGGAACTAGTCATGTATCTACAGGGTGGTGCACCCAATGAAGACTATTTCATGGGTTTTCTATCTATTGATTGTTACCCCAAGATGGACTAGGGCGCATGTGCTTTATCAATTGAGTTGAACCACCTATCAGATAGGGTGAGGGTCCTCTACCAATTGATTTCAACCCATAATCAGATAGAATGTGAGTCCTCCATACACTGAGTGTTACCCTCTAATGGACTAGGGTGTGGGTCCTCTACATGGATATTTTAACTCCTTAACTTGTTGTTATAGTTGTGAGGTATGTGTCCAACACATTGTTATGTCTTTGGATAGAGAGACAAGGTGATTAGCCTAATTGAGGGCCTTCTAGAACCGATGTAACTCTTTTCATGAGATGGGATATGAGAAAAATATCCTGTTTCCCTCTCATTTGGGATTCTTTTTATGGGAATATACGAATATATGTATCATTATCTATGCCATTTGATTTTTTTTACTCTCTTGATTTGGGTTGATATTTCTATTCATATCTTGTCTGATGTTTCTCCTCCATCAGTTATTAGGGTGTCTTAATGGAGATGTATATACTAACCCTTTCATGGGATTTTCTATAATTTTATATTTCTTATATATATGAATGATAGGTCAATGATATGAGAATTAGGATAAATGGTGAATTTTACTATGGATAGTTGTTAGAGCTTAGAAATTTAGATCTCGGTCTCATAGAATTTCATTTATCAAATTTTTTAGGTTGTAACATCTATATAGTTTGGAATGTATTTTTCTTATTCTCTTTTCATTTTACATTGTCGTACACTTATACACTATACATATTTTATATGGAGGGTTTATACTATAGTTGTTGAATCTATTTATTATTATTCCTATAAAAGTTTTCGTTGATAGGCTTGGGTGTGTGGATAAAATTATATTACACAATGGCCTCCCATACTAGTTAATCATCTCATCACTTCACCCAATCCCTTGGCATATGGAAGCAAGATTGGGGTAGTTATGGATTGAGGACCATTGGGTTATTTCGTGACAAATAGGTATCATAGAATGACCATTACATGGGACTATAATTGGAGTAATTCCATTTTGATGGTTTTTTGGGACTTATGGAAATAATTTCAAGGATCCTTGATTGATTATATTAGTTTTGGTGAACCCAGTGATGGTGTAGGCGTTTGACGTATCCATTCATGGGGACTCTGACAACCAACATATTGACTAAAAATACAATTACAATAGTTGTAGGGATCAAAGGTGGATTCTTAATATTGAATTCAGTATTTGAATTACCTACTTAATTCAGCTCTTCATTGTTTATGTATGTTTTTTTGACTATGGTACATGTTGATTAAATATTATGGATGAACCCACAATGAAAACCAGAACAGTTAACAATTCCAGATTGTGATGATGATCTGATGAGTGATAAGGCCTCGTTTTTGGGACCAATCTTCATGATTGTTCCTCTTGGTGGACATATATAATCGCCCCACCTATTTATTAGTATAATATACAATAGGATTGGGATATGTATGGTCATAGTGTTAGTGCACTCAAAAAGTTCTAGATCTATAGGCCACTAAGATTCTATGTAAATATAGTTCCCTAGGCAGTGTTGGATTTGCTTGATTTGGTGATATGTGTCTGGAGGATTATACAGATATCCACTAATCAGGGTGTTTCATTTGTAGAGAGCCTTTTCAATGGATTATTATTGTTCTTGTGGAGTCTATTTATATAATTTCATGGTCATTAAACACTCTCATAGAAATAATTCTAGTAGTTATCCCATGTAGAGTAATAGTCATCCTACTGGTGATCAGCTCAGATTTAAGAGATTCTAGAGATTAAATATAGAGTGAATATAGTGGATGAGTATGTTGGGATGCTCATAGATCCTACATGTTACTCCCTCAACATGATTAGGTGTGGATACATTTAGGTGTGGATGTTTGAGAAGGGGCACCATATAGATATCCATGCCAATACAATGCTCTTATTAATTCCCATCTATGTCAGGGTATTGGAGAAGGTTATAGTTATGGATATATTCCTATTAGAGGGATACAAGGTTTTTAGATTTGACATTAGAAATTATATGGTTGAGTGATCTATAGTATCTATTAGGCACTAGTCAGAAGGATCTCAGTTTAGGTGTCCTCCGCACGACCAAACTCAGACACATGATCTTGTGATACAGGGACAATGTGGTGGATTAGGGAATCCTAGATATGGGAGGTTCAATGAATTTTAATGGTTAGGAAACATGTATAATGATTTACTAACCTTGTATTTTAAGGATGGAATGCATTTAGCGGATGGACCAGTATGACAATGGAATCACCTTGATCAGAGAAATCTAAGGGGTGGGATGGGTGGTGCATGGGGAGGGTGGGTTGGAAGAGTTTCAAGTGGGGATATGGGTGGAGGTTCTTTGGGTGGTGGATGGAAATATGATATACTTCCACCACCCGCACCAAGTGGCCCATGTTAGGCTCATGGAGCTGGTGGTTGGGGATGCATACAACTGTTGGATATGGATGCGGGTAACCTAGAGGCACACAAGCTTTTTAGAGGTATGATCTATATTTTATCTGCTCTATCATTAGTTTTTTTATCCACATATGTGATCCATTCTTTCATCACATTACTTATTGTGTGAGATAATGAGATCCTAGTTTATGTTTTATCCTAGAAATATAGTCTTGAGGTTCCAATAAGAAATTATTCTTCTAAATCGATTATCTACCAATAATGCAGGCAATCACATGGTGGATAGAGGTTCTTTTTGGATATTATGGTTAATACTATAGAACTATATATGTTATAATGGGTATGGATTATTTGTTCATATTTTGATTATAGTTTGATTATTACCACATATGATTTAGTTTCATTCACACCGATGTGACTAGGTTCTCATTTGTGGGTAAGAGAGATATTATAGTCGAATGTGTGGGTATTCCAACAATGAGGTTACATCCCATTACCAATAAGTTGGTGAATGATACCCTTGGTGTAAAAATCTCTTCAAACGTCTCAATTATGTCAGTCATGGAGGATTTTTTGGACGTCTTCATTGAGGATGTTTTGGGACTACCTCTGAAGAGTTATGTATTGTTTTATCTACATTCACCCAAGGACCAATCAGTTACCTTAAACGATATATTGTATGGATCCTAACCACTTCTGATAGTTACATTCTTAGTTAGAAGGCCATGAAAAGAAGGGTTTTATTATACCCGGTGTGTTTCCCATGGGCAGCTCTTGTGTTATTCTTGAAATTGGCTGATCAGATCCTGTAGCATTGTGTGGATTATCATCGCCTGAACCAGGCCATGATGAAGTGAAAAACCCCTTTTCGGGGATTTATGGTCTCATTAAATAGTTGTGATGTGTAATATTGTTTCCAAAGACTGATCTCGGGTCTAACTACCACATGTTGAGTGTTTTGAATGCTAATATCCTAAAGCATGAATTCTGATATCGTTGTTGACATTATGAGTTCCTTATGATGCCCTTTTCTATGAGGAAGAACCCAATTTGTTTTTGTAATTCATGGACCAAATAATATATCCATACATGGACTAACTTTTTAATATCTTTGTTGATTACATGCACATAAAATATATTTTGAATGAGGACTATTAATTGCACTTGTGGATGTTCTAATATTTACATCAGGAGCACTAAATTTACAAAAATCACCATGGTTTCAGTTCTATATCCATGATGTTATCTTCCATGTGCATGTCATTTTTTTGGAATTTATTATCTGCGGACCCAGTAACGATCGATGGAGTTCTTGCTTGGGATCCACCTAAGATTGTTTCATAGGTGTATAGTTTTCATTGATTTTTGGGTGCACTATAAGAGGTTTTTTATAGACATATCGTGGATTGTATTCCCATTAATCGCCCTTAAGTGGAAAGAGAAACCATTTACCAATACTGAGTACTGCTATAGGTACTTTGAGGAGTTATGGATGTTGTTGATGAGTGATCCTATTTTGACACTACATAAGGAGGGTGTGGGGTATATTGGTTATTGTATTTCCTCTAGAGTAGGGATCAACTATATGTTGAAACTGAAGACATGGTGTTATCACATATAGGTTGAGGTAATTGATACCCCATAATAAGAACTATGTGACTCATGACCTCGAGATAGAAGTGGTAGTATTCACCCTAATGTTTTTGAGTTACTATATCATTGGAGAATGGTTTCTTGTTTACTTAGTCCATCAGAGCCTCAATTATGACTTCATGTAGAGATTCTTGAACCCGAGATAGAGTCATTGGTTAGAGATACTATAAGAATGTTAATGTGAGATAGTATGTATTCTAAGGAAGGATAACATGAGAGTTTATGTCCTTACCAAGAAGTTCTAGGATATTTTTTTTTCAAGTGGTGTCTAAGTAGTTAGCTTCCATATAGTATACCATAGTTGAGAATGAGGGTGCATATTTTCTTCAGTAAATGACATTTACTACTCTTCTCTTGTAGTGGCTAAGAGATTCCTAGTTAGGAGACATCGAATGTGCACTCTTTCATGACCAGATATCCTAATGATATTTAATAGATTTATTTTCTTATGGAGGGAACCACTTCCTCTTTTTTCAGGGGCAGATGATGGTCCCAATAATGATTAGATATGATGTTATGAGAGAGTTTTTCACTACTTATTTGGTTGAAAATTTGTATGAGGATAAGATGTAGAAATACCTTCAACAATAATTTTGGTGGCATGGAATGATATGAATAATGGATGAGTTCATCTCTTGATGCATCACCTGTCATCAGATGAAGTTTGATCCACAGTATCATGACCTGGACATAACATACATGGATATTACATCATTTTAGTTCAATATTCATAACATTTAAAAAAAATACATGCCTGAGGCCTGTAATATTTTAGTGTCTTTGGAATGTTGGAAGCATAATATTATAACTTGGTGAAATATAATTATCTACTCCCTGAAAGATCTTACCCTTCAGTAATACTACTTAAAAACAATCATCATAACCTAGGTAAAAGAAACCATAGAAATGGGTGACCTAAAATTCTCAGTAAGGGATAAATATAATGATATGTAAGAATAAAAAGAGAACAAGGGTATGATAACATTATCAGAACATTATATTACCATACACTACAAATAATTGATCATAATCAAGAGTCCTGGAATAATGATTCACAGTATATAAGGCATGAATCATAAGGAAATAATGAGAAAAATCCATCAGTGAATAATATAAGAAGAAGACATGGAATTTTTAATTACATAAGAATAGAAAATCCTATATCAAGGATACCTACCAAGACCTTCAAAAAAATTTAGTATTGGGATAATAACCCCTGTACCTACATCATGTTTGAGATTCCCTCCAATGAACCCTCTTGTCTTGGGTTTTGGATTCCATCCTTTGCAACCTCTTGTTTCAAACAAGGGATAGACTCTCGTGTACCTTATTGTTTCAGACAGGATATTTCATACCATGAACACTCTAGTTTTGATCTTGGTAATCCCTCCCATGTTCCTTCTTTTTGCAGGATTGGGATGCCCTCTCATGCACCATTTTGTTTCCAGATTGGGATACCCTCCTGTGTACCCTCATGTTTTTGTCTTGGGTAATAATTTGTGTACCCTCAGATCTCATATAACATTTATCATTTCCTAATTAATTAGATTAAGATATAGTTCTCAACCATCACATAATTATATCATACATACATGTTAACAAGATAATAAGAAATCATCAAATCATGACCCATAATAAAAATATTGGTTTTATAAACATCATATCATAAAACATTTAATGAAACTGGTATCATAAATATTTATTCATATCATAACCTAGGGAAAATATATAGGTTTCAGATTAATTTCATCTAGGAATAACCCATAAGAGGAATCATGTTGCATAAGTGATTAATTCAAGAATAATATGTGGAAGAGAAACATGGGTCATAAATAACATGTCATATAAAACATAAACAATTCAACAAAATAATAAGAGTTGTAACGCCCCGACCCCAGCTACCCAGAGTCGGTGCATTAATAACATAACATTGGCATGATCACAAGAAAGATCAAATCTCGAAAGACCGATTGGTTTAGTAGCCTTGGAAACACTAGATATATTCATAAGTTTTACATTACATCATAAAATGAAAAACTAATACAACAACATAATGTTTCCACAATCCACACTATTAACTCCTCATAAAATCCCTGCAGGTCATTCATAACGTACTTCTTCACATCCTGGGAAAAATAAAACATAAAAAAAAGGGGTGAGTTCAAATGCCCAGTAAGGATAACAATAAAGTGGAAACTTTCATAAATAAGAATAAACATTTAAGGCAATGTATAACTAAAACAAAAACCTTTTAAATACGAACTTTCAACATGGTATGGCATAAATAAAATGAAATAATGCCATTTACTTATTCACATGGATATTCTACTAAATGAATAATCACATGCAAAAATCAATAACCACTTTCATAATGTTGGAATGCATAATGCCAGACTATCATAACCACATAGCCAAGGCCTCGTGCCAAGACTACAAATAAGATTTTGTCAAGGCCTTGTGCCAAGACACTAGTTTGTCTCATGAGACCTACCGATGCATCGAGGAGCTATAGCGGGCTCCACCCGTCACTTATTAAGTCCAATGCATTCCCATATGAAAAGGTTTAAACATAACATAAACATTTGTATTAAAACTAGCATACGAAATGTCAATACTTTCACCATAAACTATGAATGGTATAAAAATATCACATCCACAGTCAAACATATCACAAAACCTTCAATACAATATAGAAGTTTTGTATCATAATAAATCAACTTCAAATAATCTTAAAATCCATCAAAGGATGTTGACATAGATGAAATCAAAATTCTTTTTAAAGAAATATCTCCTTTTATTTTGAAATAATTTAAGATCCATATAAAATAAAACATTTTCTTTGAAAATATTCTTATAATCTTGTAAGGAAAGCTTTGAAGACTTTATAACGGCGTAAAATAACCGCACCCGCCGTATAAGTTAAAAAAAACATTCTTACCTCAATTCTGTCGAAAAGGTTAAAAAGGACCTTGTTTTGAAAACGACGGAAAGATTCCTTTATAAACCTCTTATAAAAAGTCAAAAAAGGGTATAAATGACTTTAACCCATATTCTTGTAAATAGTAAAAATGTTTTGAAATACATTTTTAAGAAACATGGATGTGGATGATAAAGAGATCCCAGTAGATTATTACATATAAACAACCTAGGATAATGAAGAGATTGTGAAATAACCCTTACCTTGTACTTTTCCTTGGTTGGGGTAGGTTAACCTCCTGTATAATGGTGAAATAATTGTTATTAAATTATACAAGAATCATATATATTAATATGATATCATATATGATCTTTTAACATTGATTTATTAATAATATCTTAGAATTATCATCGTTTCGGGTGTTAACTTACTCATTTTCTTTTATATGTTTTGTTACATAAGCCATGTTTTTTGTATCTTATTCATATCCAGAATGATATCAAGTCCTTAAACATCATTTTTAAATCATAAAATGATAATTATACTTGAATGGATACGATGGAGAATGAATCTCATCGCGTTCGTGGAGACGGTAGTCCGTACGTACGCACGAGCGACAATATCATTCTTTTGATATTAAAATAATATATAAATGAATGGTATATCATATATACAGAATCATTAACATGTTATATTTATTATTTACATGAGTTACACATCATTATTATACCCATCCAAATAATATTATATTGAATAACAATTACACCACGACGTGGAGACGGTAAGCCGTACGTACGCACGTATGGTGACATGTTATTCAAAGGGTGGATAGAATACTGAATATGGTTGTACCATACTTATAATAACATCACAGTATATGTGAGATACTGGAGTTATTATTTTAGAATGGTAAGAACAAAGGAAGAAGAAGTGGAAGAAGAAATGAACTTAGAAAAGGGTGGTGAAATCATTACCTCTTCTTCGGGTTCTTCCTTTTGTTTTGATCAAAAGGGCTCCTTAGGTTGGCTTTCTGATCAAACTAAGGCCTCTAGGTTGTAGTGAGGGATGTTGGGAGAGTATTTGGGCAGAGTTTGGACGAGCCAAGTGGCCTGAGAGGTGTGAGGAAAAGAGAAGGAGGAGTGCCCTTTTATAAGAGGGGTGAGGGGCACCTTTGGAAAAGCTAGAAATATTAATTTATAATAAATTCATATTCGGTTTCCAAAGGCTCCAAAGTTGACTATTAAAAGGATGAGGTGGGGATAGGTCGAAAACAACTCATCCAATAGAATTTAGACAGGTTTGGGTACTTATATTAACCTTATCTTTAAGTATTAACTCTAAGTTAATTAGTTTCACTTTTACAATGTCTCTTTGTATTTTTATATAATATGGTTAATAAACTTACTATATACATCCAAGCGACCCCCAAGTGGTTCATTAATAATTAACCTATAATAATATAAGTCTCTTGGCCGAACCTTAGATTTTTAGGAATTTAATATCAATTAATAATATAATATTTGTTTTAAGAACCCTTTAATGTCAATTTTGACAATATTCAATAGTTGATTTTTGTGAAACTCATAACTGATTGATTACTTCGAAAAAAGTCAATTAAATCAATCCTAATATATCATATTATCCTAGAAAATTAGTTTAATTCATTAAAAGTTTCATATTATATTTATTTGGGTATTTATAATATCAATTATTTTAATTTTTCACTATTATAGTAATTACTGCATCATCATTGTGTCATAAATTAAATAAATTATTTAATGTCTAAAAATTATAAATAAAATATCATTATGTATTAAATCTTTTTAGCTTTCTAATGAATATTTATAATCGAAAATACAACATGTATAACCCTATGTAAAAATTGTTCTTCTAAAAGATGTAAGCTTATGCCATTTTTATTTTTATTTTAACTTTATTAATATAATGTGTCCCTACCACATACAAGTGGCTCCAAGGGGTCCCCAAATTGACCCAAGGATGCTCATGGTCGGGTATGTGTCCACCAATAATGTTAGGACACGTTTTAGGGTAACTTTATATTATTATAATATTATTTTTTTAACCCTTATTTACCGGATTTACCCTTTAACCATGGTAAAAAAAATATTTACCGCAGTAATTATTCAAAATGTGTAAAAATAAAAGTTACCTATTTACATAATTTGGACATCCTGATTCCAAATATGGAATCCATTTTCCTAAATTCAAAACACAGAAGTGGCAGAAATTAATTTAAAATTAATTCCCGCTGTCAAAACAAAAAGCGTGTTTTTTAAGAGATAATAATTATCAAAAGATTGACACTTGTTTATGTTCGGTTTAATTGTAAAATTATGTCCAATGACCAACATTATATTAAATGGTAAAAATATATTCTAAATATACTTTAAAACCACTAAAAATCACAATTTATCACTATTAATTATTCTGATTAAAAAAGTTGTTTTTAATTAAAATTTAGAAATTTTCACTATTCATCAAAATATGAAAGTTATCCGAAATGTACCAAAATTTCACCCTAGGCTAATTTTGATATTCCGAATCTAAAAATGAATTCCATTTTGAAATATTGAATATATATGATTTCAAAAAGTAGGTATTACTATTCACAACGGCTAGTTTAATTAGTTGTGGTGTGTGTTAGAACTCGAGGTTGCGTACAACACACGCTATCGCATTATTCGAAGGGAAACGTACCATAGAAGCTTGGGGTGTTACATTATCCCCTCCTTCAAATAATTGTGTCCTCGCAATTTCTAGGGTATTACTGCATAAAAATACTCGGGTGGTTCTTTATCATAAGTTCCTCGGGTTCCCACGTTGCATCTTCCATCTTATGATTCCTCCACAAAACTTTTACCAGACGCGTCGTCCGGTTTCTCAGCACTTGTTCTCTCGTATCAAGAATCTTGATGGGCTCTTCGCAATAAGACAGATCGGGTTCCAGTTCTAAATCTTCATAGGTGAGTACATGCATTGGGTCAGGCATGTATTTCCTCAACAGAGATACGTGGAACACATCGTGAACTTTGGAGAGACTTGGCGGCATTGCCAATCGGTAAGCTACAGCCCCAATTCGTTCTAGAATTTCGAAAGGTCCGATGTACTTGGGACTCAATTTACCTTTCTTACCAAAACGTATGACTCCCTTCCACGGAGATACCTTCAGGAAAACATGATCACCGACTTGAAATTCCAAATCCTTCATTCGATTATCGGCATAGCTCTTCTGCCTACTTTGAGCTGCTTTAATGTGATTTTGGATTACCTTCACCTTTTCCACCGTTTCCTCCACCAGTTCTGGGCCTACAAGTTTTCTTTCACCAACGTCATCCCAACAGGTTGGTGTACGACATCTCTTTCCGTATAACGCTTCATATGGTGCCATCTGAATACTCGAATGGAAGCTATTGTTATAGGAAAATTATACTAGTGGTAAATATTGATCCCACATACCCTGAAAATCAAGTGAGCAAGATCTCAACATGTCTTCTAAGGTCTGAATAGTCCGTTCGGATTGTCCGTCTGTCTGAGGGTGGTAAGCAGTGCTCAAATGAAGTTCAGTATCCAGGGATTTCTGAAGACTTTTCCAAAATCTTGAAGTAAAACGGGGATCACGATCAGAAACAATCGATAGGGGTACTCCATGAAGTCTCACAACTTCATTAATGTATAGTCTTGCTAGACGTTCCAGGGGTAGATCTTCTCTTATAGCAAGAAAATGTGCGGACTTGGTAAGACGATCAACAATAACCCATATTGCATCGTTCCTTCTAGGAGTCTTTGGTAGCCCCATGACAAAGTCCATTGTAATATTGTCCCATTTCCACTCCGGTATGGGAAGAGGTTGCATGACTCCTCCAGGCTGTTGCCTTCCAGCTTTCACTTGTTGACAAACCATACATCTTGACACAAAATCAGCAATCTCCCTCTTCATGTTGTCCCACCAAAAATGTTCCTTCAAATCTCTATACATTTTGGTGCTCCCAGGGTGTATAGAGAAATTGGAACTATGAGCATCATCCAGCAATTCCCTTTTTAGATCAGGTATATTGGGAACACAAAGTCTCTTCCCGAATTTCAAAATTCCACCTTCATACGCAAAGTCTCTCAATCTCCCATCATTCACAGCTTTAATCTTCTTTTGGAATTCTTCATCATCAGTCTGAGAACTCTTAATCCCTTCTAGTAAAGATGGTTTGGCAACCATTTGAAAAAGCATTGATGTTTCACCTTCCCTGGTTATTCCCATGTCCATCTTCACTAGCTCCATGAAAATTGGATCTCTTTCAATTCTCATATTGTTCAAAACTCCATGGTCTTTTCTACTCAAAGCATCTGCCACCTTGTTTGCCTTCCCTGGGTGGTAGTGTATCGTACAATCATAATCCTTGAGTAATTCAAGCCATCTCCTTTGCCTCATGTTGAGTTCTTTTTGTGAGAAAATATACTTCAAACTCTTGTGATCAGTATAAATCTCACATTTTTCACCATAGAGGTAGTGCCTCCATATTTTCAAAGCAAAGATCACTGCTGCTAACTCGAGATCATGAGTAGGATAGTTTTGTTCATGAATTTTCAACTGTCGTGATGCATAGGCAATAACTCTATCATTCTGCATAAGGACACAACCAAGTCCTTTCTTTGATGCATCACTATAAATAACGAACCCATCATTCCCCGATGGTAAAGTCAATATAGGAGCATTGACTAATCTTCTCTTTAGTTCTTCGAAACATTCTTCACACTCTTTTGTCCAAACAAATTTAACCCCTTTACGTGTGAGCTTCGTTAATGGGTTAGCCAATCGGGCAAAATTCTGGACGAAACGTCGATAATAACCTGCCAAACCAATAAAACTACGTACCTCAGTTATACTCGTAGGTGCTGGCCATTCTTGGATTGCCTTGGTCTTAGAAGGATCAACAGAGATTCCATCTTTAGAGACAATATGGCCAAGAAAAGAAATCTCCTGAAGCCAGAATTCACACTTGCTAGACTTCCCATATAATTAATGCCTCCTCAGAGTCTTCAAGATAATGCGCAAGTGATTTTCATGATCATCGTAGGTTTTGGAGTATACCAAGATATCATCAATAAATACCACCACAAATTCATCGAGATACTCCTTGAAAACTCTATTCATCAGATCCATGAATATAGAGGGTGCATTAGTCAATCCAAACGGCATTACAGTAAACTCGTAATGCCCGTACCTGGTTCGAAATGCTGTTTTCGGAATGTCTTCATTCTTTACACACAACTGATGGTATCCAGATCGAAGGTCAATCTTTGAAAAGTATTGAGCTCCATGCAGTTGGTCAAATAAATCATCAATACGAGGTAGGGGATACTTGTTCTTTATCGTTATAGCATTGATCTCCCTGTAGTCGATACATAACCTCATAGATCCATCTTTCTTTTTAACAAAAAGAACAGGGGCTCCCCATGGAGAAACACTAGGGCGAATAAATCCCTTATTACTCAATTCTTCTAGTTGTTTCTTTAGTTCGACTAGCTCTACAGTGGCCATTCCATAAGGGGTCTTCGATATAGGCCTTGATCCAGGAATCAAATCAATAGAAAACTCAACTTCTCGTTCTGGAGGATGTCCAGGTAAATCTTCCGGAAATACATCTACAAATTCTTTCACAATAGGTACATCCTCTATTTGAACATTCCTTTCCTCACCGACAGTTATTTTATTCTCTTCCTCCCCGATAATTGAATTAAGTTGAGCTACAGGGGGTGGATCTAAATAAGATTTAGGTGGTGACGATTCTGCTCTAAAAATAAGGTTCTCCTTATCATTATCATCAAGAATCGTAACCTCTTTCTTCTTACAATAAATCTTCGCATCATAGTCCGAAAGCCAGTCCATACCGAGGATTATATCAAACTCAATCATAGGTATGACGATGAAATCAGCAGATAAAGAAAATTTATGTGCTCTAATGGGGACTGATTCAAAAAACATTGTTGCAACGATACTTCCCTTAGGAGTTTTAACTGACAACTCCTTTGTTAAATCAAATTGGAAATATCTAATTTTCTTAGCAAACTGGGAAGATATGAAACAATGCAATGATCCAGAATCAAATAATGCATTTGCTAAACTTGAGGAAACCATTAAATTACCTGCCACCACGTCTTTCGGAGCTTCTACCTCAGCAGTAGTGATAGCATAAGCCTGGCCTTGATCCCTTGGCCTTTTCTGAGGTAAGTTCTCCTGTCGCTTAGGACATGCATTTGCATAATGCCCCATCTCCCTGCAATTGTAGCACTGATCGTTGGTAGCTTCCTTCTTCCCCTTGCAATCATGAGCTTGGTGGCCTTTTTCACCACACTTGTAACAGACTCCCATTCCCTTCAGGCAAGCACCGGGGTGTTTCTTCCCGCACTTACCACAAGATGGATATTCAACCTTTCCCTTCTTCCCCTTATTTCCATTCCCAGATTGATCAGCAGGTCTCTTCTTCCCTTGCTTTGCATTAAAGCCATAAGACTTAGAGAATTCCTTTTCGGTCTTGATAGCACATGAGACAATGTCTTCGTACGATGAAAAGGATTGTGAGACTAATGCTCGACGGAGAAATGGTTTTAACCCATCAAAGAAACGATCAATCTTACTTCTTGGGTTGCGAATATAATCACCAGCGTACCTCGCTAACCTTGTAAAGTTAGCCTCATACTTTGTGACATTCTCATCCTCCTTTTGTCTCAGACTCAGAAATTGTCTTTCCATATCTGCTCGATGGTCGCGAGGAAAGTATTTTTCTAAAAACAGATCTTTGAACTCCCTCCATTCCATGTTTGATACTTCATCATCTTCCTTCATGTTTTGAATTAATGACCACCATTGATCAGCATCTCCAGTGAGGCGGTAAACTGCCATGGTAACTTTTTCCCTTTCACTACTCCCCAAAGCCTGAAATATTTTCTCTAGGGAAAATATCCATTGCCCAGCTACTAAGGGATTTGTACTCCCATTGAACGTTGGTGGTTGTTGTCTCATGAATCGATCTAACATTGATCCTCCACGCTGCGGATCAGGGTGCTCCATACGGGTAAGGTTATTATTCATAACCTGAGTAAGTTGTCCCAGTACGGTGATTAGCTGATCAGCACCAGTTGCATCACCAGCCCCACTATAATTATCTTGAGCAGGAGGGCAATCCCTACATGGAGTGCGTGCATTGATACGGTTTCCATTTCTTCCACTAGGCGCCATTTCTAAAAAATGGCATAAACTAGATCAGTTTATGCATCAAAATACATAATCCCATACTTATAAAACACTAAACATAAATTGAACTATCTATGGATATAATCCATAATCATAAATATGTTTTCTTTGAGGAAGTATATACTCATAAACCCTTCATAATGATTTGTAATGAAAGTGAGAGTTATCCTAAGCATATCCCCCGGGAGTGTCGTAACCAAGAGTGCAGCAAGGCCCGTTGTCGTGCACCAGTTCCCGTTCGAGTCTAGCTCAAAGCGGTGTTTTCGGGTTTTACCCCTAGGTACATCTGTGCCAGAGCCGCCTCTACCTACTCGTATCCAGACAGGGATGTATTGCTCGGAAAACTCACAAAGTCTCTACAATACCAAAATTCTAGGAAGTTCTTCTATACTAATCATCAAAGTTCATCTTAGGTCTATGTGCTCTAATCAGAGTTTATCTAAATCTAGCTTCCAAGGTTTGTACTAAACTTCCTCTGATACCAACTGTAACGCCCCGACCCCAGCTACCCAGAGTCGGTGCATTAATAACATAACATTGGCATGATCACAAGAAAGATCAAATCTCGAAAGACCGATTGGTTTAGTAGCCTTGGAAACACTAGATATATTCATAAGTTTTAAATTACATCATAAAATGAAAAACTAATACAACAACATAATGTTTCCACAATCCACACTATTAACTCCTCATAAAATCCCTGCAGGTCATTCATAACTTACTTCTTCACATCCTGGGAAAAATAAAACATAAAAAAAAGGGGTGAGCTCAAATGCCCAGTAAGGATAACAATAAAGTGGAAACTTTCATAAATAAGAATAAACATTTAAGGCAATGTATAACTAAAACAAAAGCCTTTTAAATACGAACTTTCAACATGGTATGGCATAAATAAAATGAAATAATGCCATTTACTTATTCACATGGATATTCTACTAAATGAATAATCACATGCAAAAATCAATAACCACTTTCATAATGTTGGAATGCATAATGCCAGACTATCATAACCACATAGCCAAGGCCTCGTGCCAAGACTACAAATAAGATTTTGTCAAGGCCTTGTGCCAAGACACTAGTTTGTCTCATGAGACCTACCGATGCATCGAGGAGCTATAGCGGGCTCCACCCGTCACTTATTAAGTCCAATGCATTCCCATATGAAAAGGTTTAAACATAACATAAACATTCGTATTAAAACTAGCATACGAAATGTAAATACTTTCACCATAAACTATGAATGGTATAAAAATAGCACATCCACAGTCAAACATATCACAAAACCTTCAATACAATATAGAAGTTTTGTATCATAATAAATCAACTTCAAATAATCTTAAAATCCATCAAAGGATGTTGACATAGATGAAATCAAAATTCTTTTTAAAGAAATATCTCCTTTTATTTTGAAATCATTTAAGATCCATATAAAATAAAACATTTTCTTTGAAAATATTCTTATAAGCTTGTAAGGAAAGCTTTGAAGATTTTATAACGGCGTAAAATAACCGCACCCGCCGTATAAGTTAAAAAAAACATTCTTACCTCAATTCTGTCGAAAAGGTTAAAAAGGACCTTGTTTTGAAAACGACGGAAAGATTCCTTTATAAACCTCTTATAAAAAGTCAAAAAAGGGTATAAATGACTTTAACCCATATTCTTGTAAATAGTAAAAATGTTTTGAAATACATTTTTAAGAAACATGGATGTGGATGATAAAGAGATCCCAGTAGATTATTACATATAAACAACCTCGGATAATGAAGAGATTGTGAAATAACCCTTACCTTGTACTTTTCCTTGGTTGGGGTAGGTTAACCTCCTGTATAATGGTGAAATAATTGTTATTAAATTATACAAGAATCATATATATTAATATGATATCATATATGATCTTTTAACATTGATTTATTAATAATATCTTAGAATTATCATCGTTTCGGGTGTTAACTTACTCATTTTCTTTTATATGTTTTGTTACATAAGCCATGTTTGTTGTATCTTATTCATATCCAGAATGATATCAAGTCCTTAAACATCATTTTTAAATCATAAAATGATAATTATACTTGAATGGATACGATGGAGAATGAATCTCATCACGTTCGTGGAGACGGTAGTCCGTACGTACGCACGAGCGACAATATCATTCTTTTGATATTAAAATAATATATAAATGAATGGCATATCATATATACAGAATCATTAACATGTTATATTTATTATTTACATGAGTTACACATCATTATTATACCCATCCAAATAATATTATATTGAATAACAATTACACCACGACGTGGAGACGGTAAGCCGTACGTACGCACGTATGGTGACATGTTATTAAAAGGGTGGATAGAATACTGAATATGGTTGTACCATACTTATAATAACATCACAGTATATGTGAGATACTGGAGTTATTATTTTAGAATGGTAAGAACAAAGGAAGAAGAAGTGGAAGAAGAAATGAACTTAGAAAAGGGTGGTGAAATCATTACCTCTTCTTCGGGTTCTTCCTTTTGTTTTGATCAAAAGGGCTCCATAGGTTGGCTTTCTGATCAAACTAAGGCCTCTAGTTTGTATTGAGGGATGTTGGGAGAGTATTTGGGCAGAGTTTGGACGAGCCAAGTGGCTTGAGAGGTGTGAGGAAAAGAGAAGGAGGAGTGCCCTTTTATAAGAGGGGTGAGGGGCACCTTTGGAAAAGCTAGAAATATTAATTTATAATAAATTCATATTCGGTTTCCAAAGGCTCCAAAGTTGACTATTAAAAGGCTGAGGTGGGGATAGGTCGAAAACAACTCATCCAATAGAATTTAGACAGGTTTGGGTACTTATATTAACCTTATCTTTAAGTATTAACTCTAAGTTAATTAGTTTCACTTTTACAATGTCTCTTTGTATTTTTATATAATATGGTTAATAAACTTACTATATATATCCAAGAGACCCCCAAGTGGTTCATTAATAATTAACCTATAATAATATAAGTCTCTTGGCCGAACCTTAGATTTTTAGGAATTTAATATCAATTAATAAATATAATATTTGTTTTAAGAACTCTTTTATGTCAATTTTGACACTATTCAATAGTTGATTTTTGTGAAACTCATAACAGATTGATTACTTCGAACAAAGTCAATTAAATCAATCCTAATATATCATATTATCCTAGAAAATTAGTTTAATTCATTAAAAGTTTCATATTATATTTATTTGGGTATTTATAATATCAATTATTTTAATTTTTCACTATTATAGTAATTACTGCATCATCATTGTGTCATAAATTAAATAAATTATTTAATGTCTAAAAATTATAAATAAAATATAATTATGTAGGAAATCGTTTTATCTTTCTAATGAATATTTATAATCGAAAATACAACATGTATAACCCTACGTAAAAATTGTTCTTCTAAAAGATGTAAGCTTATGCCATTTTTATTTTTATTTTAACTTTATTAATATAATGTGTCCCTACCACATACAAGTGGCTCCAAGGGGTCCCCAAATTGACCCAAGGATGCTCAGGGTCGGGTATGTGTCCACCAATAATGTTAGGACACGTTTTAGGGTAACTTTGTATTATTATAATATTATTTTTTTAACCCTTATTTACCGGATTTACCCTTTAACCATGGTAAATAAAATATTTACCGCAGTAATTATTCAAAATGTGTAAAAATAAAAGTTACCTATTTACATAATTTGGACATCCTGATTCCAAATATAGAATCCATTTTCCTAAATTCAAAACACAGAAGTGGCAGAAATTAATTTAAAATTAATTCCCGCTGTCAAAACAAAAAGCGTGTTTTCTAAGAGATAATAATTATCAAAAGATTGACACTTGTTTATGTTCGGTTTAATTGTAAAATTATGTCCAATGACCAACATTATATTAAATGGTAAAAATATATTCTAAATATACTTTAAAACCACTCAAAATCACAATTTGTCACTATTAATTATTTTGATTAAAAAAGTTGTTTTTAATTAAAATTTAGAAATTTTCACTATTCATCAAAATATGAAAGTTATCCGAAATGTACCAAAATTTCACCCTAGGCTAATTTTGATATTCCGAATCTAAAAATGAAGTCCATTTTGAAATATTGAATATATATGATTTCAAAAAGTAGGTATTACTATTCACAACGGCCAGTTTAATTAGTTGTGGTGTGTGTTAGAACTCGAGGTTGCGTACAACACACGCTATCGCATTATTCGAAGGGAAACGTACCATAGAAGCTTGGGGTGTTACAAGAGTAGTTTTCATTGATCACATCCATTGTAATTAATAAACTACATCAAAGGATTTCTTATTATATGAAGAAGGATTTTTTAAGATCAGATGGAACATTAATTTAGCAAAAATAATATTTCTTTGAAAATTCATTTCATAATTCCATTTCAAACATCATTATCTTATAAATAATTCATCACAATTTAATTTTAAATATATCATGAAGAAAATATCTTTTCTTCTTGAAAAAGACATTTTAAAACCTAATTTATTTTGAAAATGTTATTATTTTAAAATTTCTTGGATGAACTATATTAGAGGATTGAAAACATTTCAAAACCCATTTTATTCAGAAATAATTTGAAAAATTATAAATTTTTTATTGATAAAAAATTTAAATCATTTTTCATTGAATTATACATTATGTCTTACAATGGATGGTTGAAAATAATTTTATACTCGTTTTAAACATATTTTTTTTGAAAACATTTTTCTTTGAAATAAAATTTTTTAAAAAAAATCACAATATTAGAAAAAACATCTTCTTTAAAGATAACCATGAAAATATTAAATTTTAGCTTCACGTAAATGATAATCATGATAGAAAGTAAATCTGTACAAGACGAACATTCCTTTTTTCAGATTGAATCATTTAGGAAAGTTCCTTTATCAGATAAATAAAAATGGATTGTTTTTAAAACCATTATTTTATAGAAAAGTACAAATATGTGTAAAAATTACTATTAAAAAATATTAATACATTTTTTAAAAAATCATTAGAAAACATGGTTTTGGGGGAAAATAAATTTCTGATTGAAAAGAAAGATAAATTTGGATTTTCTTAAAAAATATAAGTCATATTAATTACAAAAGGGTAAGAAAATATTACCATTATATCATTAATACCCATAGGTGAAAAAATTTAATTATATTTTTGAGATATGGATCAAAAATATTTCCTCAATATAATCATATTCATAAACAATCTTGATAAATGTTGAAATAGAGGAAATAAATTGTTACTACTTTTGTAACATTGAAAAATAATCCCTATCAAGAAATTACATTATATAAAGATTAAAATATCATGAACATAATTTTACCCATTTTATAATATTTAAATTGGAATTATATACACCTCATAGATGAATATGGATGCATAACATGACATGTGTCTCAATGTAGAAAACTTAAGACAAAATTACTTTACCGGTTGGTAACATTTCAACCATAAATGCCATGAAAGAGAGATCATAAAATGGATCTTTAAATAAATAAAAATTTAATTTTAAAAATCATTTAATAAATTAATGGGAAGTGTATACAACACAAAAAATAAACATGTGGTGAAAAAGTCATTTGTCTCGCAGAAATAAATGTGAGAATAAAATCCACTTACTACTTTAGTAACATTTGAATAATGATCCACATGAAATAATAACATAAATTTAAACATTTAATGTCCTTAATAATTTAAATTAACTATATAAAATTTCATAGTTCATTATATTAACCAAAATACAATAATATGTGGTGAATATATCAGATATCTCACAAAAATAAAGTGAGATGGGATAACCCATTCAATAAGTTTAAACATTTTTTGTACACATTCAAGCCTCATATATAATAATTATATGTTTATTATACATATAACACATTACCATAATATTATATATAACAAAATATATGGTATTTATGACCTTATATTAACCTTTTAATAAAAATATCTTGTTAATGTTACATTTTATGTAATATCTGCTTTGTTTTTTATATGTCCTGATTCATAATATTCATCCAATTACAAAGATAATGATTTACTAATTTATATAATGTAAATCATCATATAAATATCATATATATTATGTATATAAATATTTATAATTATATATACAAAATAAAAAATAAAATGGAATACATTATTCATTCATATGGTAGGCTATAAGTACATGTGAAAGTTTTTTCTTTTTTCTTGGAATACTGAAAGAATCAAACTAAATTAAATATGAACATATATATAAGATTAAATAAGAATAATTATTTCATATATATTATATAAATTTACTAAATCCATCCTTAATACATTCTTGGAAATGAGTGAATGAATCACAACATTTTGAGGAGGTGGTAGTCCACACATCCACAAAAGACATTATTGTATTTACAAAAAAATGAAACTATGAATTTATGATTTATTTAAAATAATTGTATAAGGATAAATAAATAATAAATATCATATATATCATATAATAATATTATTCCATATTAATTCATAACTATGATATGTGGTAAAATTTATAATGAATGACATCGTTTTGTGAAGAGGTAGTCTATTGTACACAGAAACGGTAAGTTCATTGCCCATTTGATGTAAGTGTGTGTAGGTATATGTCAAACACAAAGAGTAAAAAAATATAGTTATATTTAGTATATTATTTTCTTATATAATATTTGAAGAATAATAATTGATATAGAGGAGAATTAATATGAAATAAAAGTTCTTGTAGAAGGATATTGCCTCTTCTTTGGGTAACACCTATAGGCCTCCACCATAAGGTTTCCTTGGTTGGATTTCAGCCCGATGGGAGGATTCTAGGATAAAGGGATGTAATTTTGTCATAGATGTAGGTAGTGTTTGGCAGTGCCAAATGGAATTTTAGGTGTGATGAAGTGAGGAGGTGAGTGCCCTTTTATAGTGGAGGAGGAATGACATTCTTGTAAATATAAAAAGGTAAACATTATTGAGTGGTTTTCCTTACATAATGAAAATAAAATAGTGTTTCATTTTTTATTAAAGGGGATATATGGTCGAAATATGGCCATGAAATGTATATTTGACATATTAATTGGTTATTTTATTCATTTGAGTTAATGATTAACCATAGAGTAAGTTTATTTTTACCTTAATCATTGTAATTAATTTTAATTACATTAACTAATATTTTTGTATAAAAACATAATTTAACTAATAGAAATTAGAAATTATTATTATTATAATGATGGAATCTATTTTACCAAAATCAAATCATATTTTTGGCTGAAATTAATTTAAAAATATTACATTATGTGGGAAGAAACAATGAGTTTTTCTAAATTGAGAATGTCAAAAATTTTGTTTTCATTAAATATATTAAATGTGAAATTTATTCCAATGACATAAAATATATTAATTTATGAAAAATTTATCTAAATTTACTTTAAAAAAAATTCAAAATATAATTTTACTATATAATTAAACAATTGAAAAATGCAATTTGCAATTAAAATTTGCTGTTTTTTACTATTCATCAAGAAATGAAACTTCTTATAAAAATAAGAGTAATTCACCCAATGTAAATTTTGATATCCCAATTTCAATAATTTATTTTTTTATTTAAAATTAAAAAAATATAAATATAAAAGTTTTGATAAAATATATTTAAAATGGTGTCTAGAATAAAAGTCGGTAAAATTACCATTTAGGAAAATACTTTTTTTATTCATAAAATTAGATTTATTAGTATCTTATAACAATAAAATATAATGGATAATTTTAAAAAAAATTGATTATATTTATAATATATAAATTTTTTTAAAAACATCACTATCTTTATAATTTATTATGATAAAATTGTTCTTTTACATAGAAGAAATAGGTTTCTTTGAAGATAAATTCCATTATTTTCAAATAGTTCTTATTTTAATTAATAAATAATTTTGAAAAAAATTGTTTCATTTTTATACATATGAAATAATATTTTCACAAGATAGTTAATCTTAAACATAAATCTATTCTAATTTCATAGTGATAACAATAATAATATTTTAAAATTATTATTAATAGTTTCTTCTAGTTTGGTAAAACTAGGTCTTGCACATAACACAAGATATTGAAGGAACACATCATTGTGAATAACACAGGATAAAAAAGTGTTGTGTGTACCTCAATAAAATATAAATTTTTCTATGTAGCACAAGCTTAACATAGGGTTGTTTACAAAAAATGTATAACTTGGTGCATTCATATAACAGAAGCTATATTCAGTGCTCTATAAAATAAAGAATATTGAAAAGATTAAATTAATTTGAAAAAAAACACAAAATATAAGGGTTTCACATTCTACCCCCCATAAAATAATTTATACCCCTAATGTTTTAGTAGGTTATCTAAGGGTTAATACTACAATGATACATTCATAGAAATCTACATCATAAAATTAAATACTAAAAATTCCTTTAATAATTGAATGTTTTAAACACAATAGTTACGTAAAGTAACTAATAACTAGGTTTCCACTTAGTATAAAATAGGTGGAATGTGAAAACATTGAAATGGAATAGAAATATAACTATCATGTTCTGATAGATATTAACTGATAACATGGTTAGGGTAATGTTTACTATAACAAAGCCATAGCCCTAAGAGGCATGAAAAAGGTCATTGATATCATAAAAATGATGATAACTAGAGAAAATTTTATTTCAAGACCATTTTTCCTAATGTTGAAAAAATTAAAGAAAATGTATACATATATGGTTTATGGAAAACCACACTCATTTTTACATGATCAATTCACATATCATATCTTAATCCATTAAGTTAGGGTTAATTTTTTCATATTGAAGTACTAATAGATCGAGGTGTAGAATGATATGCCTTTCCATCAGTTTTTAGTTGGCATAAAAAATGGTCAACACAAGTTATTAAATATGCATAAATCCTCATATAGAGAGATAATACTTGAATCTCTAAAACCACTTCCAAATTTTAAATCAATCCATTCCACAAATGGATAACATTATAACCCATCCAAAATTTGAAAGTCCAAAAATTTAGAAAGAAGGTAACTCAATAAGATTAAAATTAATCCCCCATGTATTCAAATGTATATCTTATGTTTCATATAACAAACACGTGAATACCCATATCATTAATTCTATAGAAACATGGTAATAACCTGAGTAATAATAAATTCTTATTGAAAACAAGCATGTTTCATATGTCTAATGTTTTTATGGATATATTCCATAAATCCAAAAGTTATGTAAACTCTATCCATGATATCAAAGAAAACATTTTCATCAATTCCATAATTAGTTCCAAGGAAATATGTACCATCTAGTTTACTCATTCATATCCAATATATCTTTATCCTAATATCATTATCTCAAAATCAATATCATATTCAGGGATATATTTCCCATAATCTAGTGTTTTCCACGAATGTTTCTTTCTATTAAATCAATTTTATAGTCCATAGGAACCATTCAAAATATCTTTTTAAATCCTTAATGAAAAATATAAATAGTATAATTATATATTTCACAGTTTCTATAATATAATCATTGAATTCAAAAACATACACACTTCAATGAAAAAAACATTATTCTTAAACCATTACTCATGCTTCATCATCTTGTTCCTTGAAAACTCATTCCTATAATATTAAATATAAATCATGTATTGAGGTTTATCGACCATAGTATAATCATTCTTCTAACATTTAATGTAATCAGTAGAGTTATAAATTACCATAAATTACACATTTCATTCACAATCTCTTTATCTTCATCAGTATAACCTATAATTGGCAACCTTCCTAATTATATTCACGAGATTTCCAATTAAGACATAAATTTTCCTAATTTCTATATTTTACCCCCCATAAATGTTCTATGTTATCCTAGTTTCTTCGTATTCTCTTCATTAACTAAAACTAGAATGCATAGTGTGAGATGAAATTATCCTAGAAGAAAACCACAAAATAAAGAAAAATCACCTATAGGATGTACAAATTGTTATACATTATTTTAAATCTCTCACACCATATTCTTATTCTTATATACATCCCTATACATATTCTAAGAAATATACATAGGGATATGAATAAAGTTCTCTCACCCTAGTTTCCAAAAATTAACAACAACATTCATTTGATACCAACTATAGCGACATAGGATTAACATGCATTAGTATTACATCATTTTAGATGAATATTCACCCCATTACTATAATACATTCCAAATAACAATAATTGTTTATGTATTTGGAATCTTGGAAATGTAATCATCTAACTTGGTGAATGATCTTTAGAATATCCCTTAATGATCTTCCCATTTAGTACTAATACTTAATACAATTCTACGTATCCAGTGTAAAAGATACTGTAAGAACCCTAACCTTCTTTTCTGGTATGTTTTTATTTTTCCTAGAGTTTTTGGGAAAAGAGGTGTTTCTAAAAAATTATCTACAAAACATGTACTTTATGTGTACACGCCGTGTACTCTGTTACCGTAGGTAGCCATGTGATGGTTGTGTAGCAGCCTTGCACATGGCCATGTGTGATGACCTGGATGTAAGTACGTGCCATGTACATCAAAAGTACATGTCATGTATTTTTTTTCATTAAATGCACTGGGGTCTTTTTTGACGAACATAACCATCTCCTTCTCGACCTAGTTCATCTGAGTGTGTCGAGAAGCTGTGGATCTTTGATGAGCCCCTAGCTGAGCGTCCGTCTTCATAATCGAACACAGACGGTTGCGTAGGAATCACATCAGTGAGTTCTCTCTTCTCCTAGAGCACCATACCTTGATTTCTCCTCATTTATAAGTTATCATGGGTTGAAAATTTTATATGTTTTCATAGATCCATGAAGTTCTAAGGTGATTCAAGCCTTGTGGTTCAAGTATCCTGAACTCCCAACACTGAGGTAGGTGGTTTGTGCCTTTCTGTTGAAGTCATTAAATTTTATGTCCAAATTGGCCCAATAACCATGAAGGGGGTATTGCACATTTAATGTTTTATCCCTATTGTTTCCATGGTATGCTTGTATGCTTGAGTAGATTATATTTGTTTGTGAATAAGGTGAATTTCTATTCTTTGGATGTGTTTCCCATGTATGTTTTTCTGATTTTGACATTTAGGTCTAGTTTCCTGTCAGGAAACTATTTATTTTTCCTAGGCCTAGTATTGTAGGATGGTGTGACTATTGTTCGGACATGCTGATATGTTGCAGAATGACATTGAATTATTTCTTATGGTTTACCTTAGCTGATACATGTTGATATACTTGTTGGTTTACACAAGGCCATGAGAACATAATTTAGTAGACCATAAAGAGAATGGATGTATGGGCTTCTCTAAAGTGTCTTGTTTAATATTATGATGCGAGACCACATGGGGAATTGACGTTGGGTGATTCCTCGGAGAGTCTGTAGTTCCTTGACACGAGCCACATAGTGAATGTGATGTAAGTGCTTCTCTAGAGTGCCTTTAGTACCGATACAATACTATAGGGGGAATTGACGGAGAGTTCTTCCTCAAAGAGTCTATGCATTATCTGAACCACAGGGGTGAGACTACGTCTGTTTCCCAGAGGGATGCTTGTACTTGTAAGGTAGGACTAGAGGGGTTAGTCTGAGTGTGCTTCCCAGAGGGTTACCTGTTCTGTTTATCAACATGTTTAGTTGTTGCTTGATATTGAGACTGTGGATTGTTTATTGTTGACTACCTTCCTGTTTATTGTTTCCTTTATTTTTACCTTCCATACATTCACTAACTGTTAGGCACAGATCTCGTGGTGGTTGCCAACTGGGATTTAGTCTCACACCTTGTTTGGGCCTTGCTTTTGGGTCCAAAAAGATTATATTATTGCAGGTATAGATAAGGGAAAGTTCCCTTCTACATTAGGCACCTAACTTGTTGTGGAGATGTAGAGCATGGGACAAAGATATGGCTTGCGATGATTAGAAGCTTACCTGATTTATATTGCACTTTGGTTTTGTACTGTTTTATTCCAACATTGTGACTTGTTCGCTGCCCTCCTAGAAATATGTATTAGGAAAATCTTTATATATGTGCTCCCATTTGTTCTATTAGTATTCCACTATTTATTTTTGTAGAATATTATTTCTGCTTCCTCTCATGTGTATATTTGTTTACAACTATTGTGTACTCTGCCAATGAGGGAATATTTTTCCCACTATCACACCCAAGGCCCTCGCAAGTAGTCAGTATCCTCTGGCATTCGGGGAAATGCTCTTAAGGCCATGTGACCAACCGAGTACAGAATGGCTCTGGGTGGCTTCCAGAATTGGGATGTTACAAAGTGGTATCAGAGGAATTATTTTCACTTGATTTAATTTTTGGTGCCTTTATCCAGGGATAGGATGGAATATGTGCTTGGTAATAAGCTGTGCCTGAGAGTAGCTAACCCGTGTAAAGGGAAAGACCAATCTACCTTGATTATTGAAATTTCTTCTAGTTTTGAAAGATTATAGTTGATATGTTTTTCACCGATGGGTGACTCACATATTTTATGTTATTACTGTTGATGTTATTGAGGATCTATTTTTGTCACAACCCAATGAGATGAGGGTATGCTATCTCTTGCATCATATAGGCACTTTCTATAAATCACATGTCATGTATTTTTTACATTCCATCTAGGTTTAATTAGAAATTTCATGTTGTTATGATATATATTATTAAGAGTATGAATTCTATTGTGATATATGCCTTGAAAAAAATACATTTTGTTTAATAGGGTATTGTTTGTTTATGGTTTTTTTTTTGAATGAAGCCCAAACAATGGTTCTTGAGGTGTTATGGGCCTTCATGGACTGGAATTTGGTGGATCATTACGTTGTTTGATTTGTTATAGCATGTAGACGATTCCAAACATTGATTTGGGGGGAGTATGGGCCCTCACGGATCGGAATTTGGCACCTTTAATGTTCGTTTTAGTGATTTTCTAGGCTCCAGAGTTGTTTCTGAGACTTACAATATTGAAAAACCCAGAATACACACTGTGTAGTTTTGACTACATGACTTGTGTTCTAATATTTCAGAAGAAACCGTTTTTATTAAGTACAAACAATGTACTTTATTTACGCACTGTGTAATCTCTAACCATGTCATAAGCTGTGTGGGAAGAGACACAGGGTATATATTTTCTTGTAGGGACACATCATGTACCCTATGTACATACTGTGTGGTGTTAACTCAGTGTCCACCCATGTAACTAACAATAATGATAGATAAGTTTGATGATATACACGTTGTTTCGGCCTTGAACACTTCGATTATTCTAACCCATGTACCCGACCGTGTGACTAACAACACGGGTCGGTGTTATCCATTCACATACACACCATGTCAATCTGGAACATGCAGTGTAGTTCGAGCATTGTGTCTGTCCGTGTGATTAACAACAGGGGCTAGGTTAGGCTTGTCCAGTACTTGTCATTTCTACCTTGAACATTTCGTGTAGTCTTGACATAGGAGAGCCATGTGGAAAATCCATGTAAAAGGACCCGGACAGAGGAAGGGAATTCTAGTACACACCGTGTGTGTAGAAAACACCCAATGTGTTTGGGATGTTACAAGAAAAATTTAGAAAAAAGTACACACCCATGTAAATGACTTATGGAAACACGCCGTGTAGGAATTATACACGTCGTGTATTCATGTTTTGAAAAACTTGAAGGCTTTCATCCTCCTGTTCCTTTCATATTCAACTAGTTTTTAGTATTTGATAATCTTATTCTAAGGTGTGTGTTTGACCTTATAGATTCATGTAACCTAGACATCCTCTGGATGTATGCTTGTTTCCAGATGGTGATCAGACACCAGACATGGTCGATCAGGGACATCTTGCATATCCCCCTGTTGTTCTGGTCTTGGCACCACTAGTTATACCAAATACCTGGGATGATGCATAGTCTAGGGAAGTCTTTATGAGGATGATGCAGAACTTTCAGGGTGCACAACCTCATGCCCCGTTGATGGAGGATTTGATGTGGATTTTCTAGCAGCAACATCCTCCATCTTTCTCAGGGGATGGGGGACCCCAGGCTTCGGAGTGACGGATAGAATCCATGATGGCGATCTTTGAGTATCTAGAGATGCCTCCAGAGAGGAGTGTCAATCTCGCTACCTATATACTTCAGGACTCCGCCAAGAGGTGGTGAGAAGTTATCTCACAGGAAGGATGCTCGATGGTTATGGTGTGGGAGGATTTTTTTCCCATCTTCTATGAATACATCTATCCGGAGACCATGTGGGACAATTGAGCTCAAGAGGTTATGAGTCTGGAGCAGGGTACTCTTTTTTCATCTGGTATTCCTCCCTCTTTACAGAGCTGCAGTGCTTCACTCCTACTTCAGTAGGTGATCATATGTTCATGGCAAGGATGTTCAAGGATGTTATGAGGCACAGAATTTGATCGCAGGTGAACATATTGTAGTTGACTTTTATCACTTTGATCATCAACCAAGTGTTGATCACGGAGCATAATCTGGGGGATTCCAGAGTTGTGAGCCAGGGCAGCTAAGCATCTAGAGACATCATCCCTCCTACTGGCAGTAGGAAGAGATGTAGGGAGTCTTCAAATGGTGATCCAATAAGGTGAGAGACACCTTCAGGTAGCCATGTGGTTTTCTACAAGTGTGGAAGGGCAGGTCCTATGAGGTCACAGTACCAGAGAGACCTATTCACTACGGAAAAAATGAGCAATTGCGACGGGTTATTTGCGACGGGAATTATTCCCGTCGCAAATAGTCATGTTAAAAACTTATTTGCGACGGGGGTATTTCCCCGTCGCAAATAAGGAGGCTTTTGCGACGGGATTGCTTTCCCCGTCGCAAATAGTTTTCCCGCGATGCGCGCCAAATCGCGGGAAACTTATTTGCGACGGGGAAATATTCCCGTCGCAAATAACCGGCGGCGGTAAAAGGTATTTGCGACGGGAATATTCCCCCGTCGCAAATACTATGTCGGCAGGGATTATTTGCGACGGGACCCGTCGCAAATAACTATTTACCGGTTGACCGTAATAAATGTTGGCTAAGGTATTTGCGACGGGTCCCGTCGTAAATAATACTATTTGCGACGGGAATCCCGTCGCAAATGGGCCCGTCGCAACTAATCTAACCTATAAATACCCCCATCCGTTTTTTTCATTTCATTCTCATTCCTTATCTTCTCTCTCTCTCAGAATTATATTTCTAGAGTTGAGTTTTTCTCCAGTTTAAGTTTTTTCTCCGGAGCTGATATTAAAGTTTTGAAGAACGATCAGAACAGATCAATTTTCAAGGTATTTATCTTCATTTTAATTTTTTATTTATTTTTAATTTCTTATTAGTTTCTATTATTATTAATTAGTTGTAATTTAATTATGTTTACATTGTTTTATTACTTAATAAATTTAAATTATAAGTATTGTTTATATGGTAATTAGGAATAATTAGTAATAATTTTTAGTAATTAAGAATAAATATTAATAACTAGTAATAAATACCAATAATTAAGAATAAGAACATTATTACATTATTAGTTTATTTTATTATTAATATTAAAATAATATAATTTTTTATATATATACAGTTCTTTTTTCATCTGTGTGTTTGCTGTCTTCACATGTATTATTTGTATGTGGAGATAGAAAACGCACAGATGAAAAAAGAACTGTATATAAATTAGAAAATTATATTATTTTAATATTAATAATAAAATATATTAATAATGTTATTATTTGTAATTATTGGTAATTATTTCTAATTATTGATAATTATTCATTTAATTACTAATAATTATCAATAATTAAGAATAATTAGTAATAATTACCAATAATTAACAATAATTAGTATTAATTACCTATAATTAGTATTAATTACCAATAATTAGTATTAATTACCAATAATTAGTATTAATTACCAATAATTCGTAATAATTAGGAATAATTAACAATAATTAGTAATAATTAGGAATAATTAACAATAATTAGGAATAATTAACAATAATTAGTAATAATTAGGAATAATTAGGAATAATTAGTATTAATTAGGAATAATTAGTAATAATTACCAATAATTAGTATTAATTAGGAATAATTAGTATTAATTACAAATAATTAGTATTAATTAGGAATAATTAGTATTAATTACAAATAATTAGTATTAATTACCAATAATTAGTATTAATTACCAATAATTAGTATTAATTACCAATAATTAGTATTAATTACCAATAATTAGTATTAATTACCAATAATTAGTATTAATTAGGAATAATTAACAATAATTAGTAATAATTAGGAATAATTAACAATAATTAGTAATAATTAGGAATAATTAGTATTAATTAGGAATAATTAGTAATAATTACCAATAATTAGTATTAATTAGGAATAATTAGTATTAATTAGGAATAATTAGTATTAATTACCAATAATTAGTATTAATTACCAATAATTAGTATTAATTACCAGTAATTAGTAATAATTAGGAATAATTAACTATAATTAGTAATAATTAGGAATAATTAACAATAATTAGTAATAATTAGGAATAATTAACAATAAGTAGGAATAATTAGGAATAATTAGTATTAATTAGGAATAATTAGTAATAATTACCAATAATTAGTATTAATTAGGAATAATTAGTATTAATTACCAATAATTAGTATTAATTACCAATAATTAGTATTAATTACCAATAATTAGTATTAATTACCAATAATTACTATTAATTACCAATAATTAGTATTAATTAGGAATAATTAACAATAATTAGTAATAATTAGGAATAATTAACAATAATTAGTAATAATTAGGAATAATTAGTATTAATTAGGAATAATTAGTATTAATTAGGAATAATTAGTATTAATTAGGAATAATTAGTATTAATTAGGAATAATTAGTATTAATTACCAATAATTAGTATTAATTACCAATAATTAGTATTAATTAGGAATAATTAACAATAATTAGTAATAATTAGGAATAATTAACAATAATTAGTAATAATTAGGAATAATTAACAATAATTAGTAATAATTAGGAATAATTAACAATAATTAGGAATAATTAGGAATAATTAGTATTAATTAGGAATAATTAGTAATAATTACCAATAATTAATATTAATTAGGAATAATTAGTAATAATTACCAATAATTAGTATTAATTACCAATAATTAGTATTAATTACCAATAATTAGTATTAATTACCAATAATTAGTAATAATTAGGAATAATTAACAATAATTAGGAATAATTAGGAATAATTAACAATAATTAGTAATAATTAGGAATAATTAACAATAATTAGGAATAATTAGTATTAATTAGGAATAATTAGTATTAATTACGAATAATTAGTAATAATTACCAATAATTAGTAATAATTACCAATAATTAGTATTAATTACCAATAATTAGTATTAATTACCAATAATTAGCAATAATTACCAATAATTAGCAATAATTACCAATAATTAGTATTAATTACCAATAATTAGCAATAATTACGTATAATTAGAAATAATTACCAATAGTTAGCAATAATTACGAATAATTAGAAATAATTAGCAATAATTAGAAATAATTAGCAATAATTAGAAATAATTAGCAATAATTAGAAATAATTAGCAATAATTAGAAATAATTAGCAATAATTAGTAATAATTAGTAATAATTAGGAATAATTAGGAATAAGTAGGATTAATTAGGATTAATTAGGAATAATTAGGATTAATTAGGAATAATTAGTAATAATTACCAATAATTAGTAATAATTAGTAATAATGACCAATAATTGCCAATAATTACCAATAATTGCAAATAATTAGGAATAATTAGGAATAATTAGTAATAATTAGGATTACTCAGGAATACTCAGGAATACTCACGAATACTCACGAATACTCACGAATACTCACGAATAATCACGAATACTCACGAATAATCACGAATACTCACGAATACTCACAAATAATCAGGAATACTCAGGAATACTCAGGAATACTCAAGAACACTTAGCAAAAAAAATTATATTATCAATATTTATGAAAAAAATATTAATATTATTAAAATAATAAAAATTTATAAAATATTAAAATTATCAATATTTACAACAGATTTTGCTCTATTCTTAACATGTTCAAATCTTAAAGGGTCGCTAATTGTCAGGTCATGCGCAATAAAAAGTTTCTGTCAGCCATGTCCAATGTAAACTCTATAATTGTCCTTGCATGGTCGATCACCTCAAAAGTAATGTTGCAATCAGACAAACCAAGTCATTCCCTTCTTATCTATAAGAATCATCTCACATGAACCTTTACATAGACCATTCTTCCTTGAAAATTTAAGGGAAAAATAATGATATCCCCTCAAATTTTTAAGGAAGAATGATCTATGTAAAGGTTCATGTGAGATAATTCTTATAGTTAAGAAGGGAATGACTTGGTTTGTCTGATTGCAACATTACTTGCGAAGTGATCAACCATGCAAGGACAACTATAGAGTTTACATTAGACATGGCTGACACAAACTTTTTATTGCGCATGACCTGACAATTGACGACCCTTTAAGATTTGAACATGTTAATAATAGAACAAAGTTTGTTCTGAATATTGATAATTTTAATATTTTTTAATTTTTTTTATTATTTTAATAATATTAATATTGTTTTTTCGTAAATATTGATAATATTTTTTTATTACTAATAATTAGTAAACGAAATCTGCTTGGATAATGAAGGGAAAATTTATAATAATATTACAGAGTACGACGTATATCAGAGGATGTATAGTGATCCTGCTACTGGGGAGCTCAGAGGTGATCGTCAGCATCACATCGTGGTCAGTATTATTTGTTTTCAAGTTTAAAAATTAACTACATATAATATATTCACAATTTTAATTTTAAATTGCAACTATAGGAGTCATATGAGGCCGCAGCGGCACAGGCCCGGCCTGAGAGTCAGGCCGAGTCATCAGATCAGACCACTGCCCGTCAGTTTGATGAGGCGGCATGGATGCAGGCCACCCAGTATGCCTTCGAGAAGGGCCGGGTAGTTGGTATCGGCTCTCGACTGACTCCCGGAGATTATTATGGCAGTGCTGCGATGTCGGCGTCCAGCTCGAGGGGAGATCGTGCATCTTCTTCTACACAGTATGAGGAGCAGTTGCGATCTCAGACTGCACAGATAGAGAGTCTCCGACAGGAGCAGGAGCAGATACGTCAGCAGCATGAGGAGGAGCGTCGACGCCAGCAGCAGCTGTACGAGGAGCAGACGAGTCGGTGGCAGCAGCAGCATCAGGAGTAGATGGAGTACATGCACCGACTCACTCATGCTTTAGGGATGGAGTTTCCTCCACCACCATCTGCAGATCCCCCACCTCCCCCCCTCCTACAGATTAGAGTTTGTATTTCTGTTATAAAATTTGTGAAATCAAAATATTTTTTTTTTCTATTCGTAGTTTCTGTCTCATTATAAAATATTAATAATATTATATTTTTAAATAATAATATTAATATGAATAATAATAATATTTATATTTTATAATATTAAATTTTATATATATATTAAAATTATATATATATATTAAAATTTTATAATATTATAATTTAATTATTTTTTTGTAATACTTGAATTATTTTAATATTTGAATGTAAAATAATTCTATTATTTTTATATTAATTAAAATAACTTATTAATATTTTTTTTATTTATGAATTATAATTATAATATTATTATATTAATTAAATTATTTATTAATATTCTATTATTTTTATTTTTGAATTATAATTCTACTATTATTATAGTAATTAAAATAATTTATTATTTTCATTTGTAAATTATAATTCTATTATTATATTAATTAAAATAATTTATTAATAATTTATTTTTTTATTTTTTTTAAAGTATTTGCGACGGGATACTATGCCCGTCGCAAATACTAGTATTATTAATAATTTTTTATTTTTTTTTTAAAAAGAGTAATTGCGACGGGCCCGTCGCAATTACTATGAATAGTATTTGCGACGGGTCCCGGTTCCCGTCGCAAATACTAGTATTATTAATTTTTTTATTTTTAAAAAAAAAACGTTATTGCGACGGTCCCGTCGCAAAAACAATTTGCGACGGGTACCGTCGCAAAAGGTATTTGCGACGGGCCCGTCGCAATAACTGTTTAAAAAGTTTTTCACAAAAAATACGGAATACTATTTGCGACAGGGAGAATGCCCGTCGCAAAAAAAGGCTTTAGCGACGGTCCCGTCGCAAATAAGTTTAGTTGCGACGGCGTTTTCCGCAACGGGCTATTTGCGACGGGATCCCGTCGCAAATAGCCCGTCGCAAATACCTGTTTTTCCAGTAGTGATTGGAATGTCGATCTTGCTGCCAGATGGGTCATCTTCAGTGCTTCTATTAGATCTTCTCACTAATAGCTATTGACAATAGTTCTTCTATGACTCCATGTTTGGGAGGAGCACCACCATTTTTTTAGCAGTCAGGGAACTGGAGTTCTTCATGCCTTTCAGGCTGAGGTGGAGGCAATGGCCATGGATGTCAGTCTCTAGTCATTCAGTGATAACAAAGTGGATCAGTTCGGAGTGGTCATGTAGGGTCATAGGGCCATGAGCAGGCCAGAACATTGTAGTGGATCAGACACAATAGGAGAAAGATCCGGAATTTCTACATTTTGAGGTACGATCCTTGCTACCTCAGTTTTATATTTATCTCTTTTCAATATAGAGGAATTCCATAGATTTATATCTATTGACGTTTTGGAGAGACCTAGGTTATGTATCTATTCCTATATCGATATCATGATATTAGAAACTCCGTTGGGGACTAGGAAGGCTAGTGTCCATCCATGCAAGGAATCCCCTCTAGAGGTTGGTGGGTGTCACTTTTTATGGGATCTCTATTTTCTATATGTTACAATAAAGGATGTCATTCTCGCAATATACTGGCTAGTTCCCTTCCAGGAAGTCATTTACTTTTATTTCCACAGGGTGAGTTTCATATCACCAGAGGGTTGATCATTTCTTAATAGGGGAGAATGGGATGTTCAGGAAACAAGAGTTATTCTAGTTCATCATGGGTTGGGAGGAGTTACAACCCATGTTGATATTCGTTATCTAGATGACTAGGAGAATTCAATGTTAGACTTTACACTAGTGGTGGATCATTTAAGAGATGTATTTCCAAAGGACTTTTTAGGTTTTCATCTAGAATGTGATATTAACTTCTCGATTGATCTTGTTCCAGGAGAGACACTGGTGTCCATTCCTCCTTATAGGATGGCTACACTTGAGTTGCAGGAGCTCAAGAAGCAGTTGGAGGAGTTGCAGAAAAAGGGTTTCATCTGTCCTAGTACTTCTCCATAGGGTTATCCAATTTAGTTTTCCAAGAATGAAGATCATACCCTAAGGCTTTTTTTGGACTATGAGAAATTGAATCAGTTTACAGTTAAGAACTAATATACCTTTCCCAGGATTAATGATCTCTTTGATCAGCTTCATGGTGCCCGGGTGGTCTTGAATATTGACTTGAGATCTTGTTAGCATTATTTGCGAGATAGACCATCATTTATACCTCTTACAGCCATCCGATGTATGTGTTTTCTATACGAGTACTTGGTTATTCCATTTGGTCTCACAAACACACCTCCAGTTTTCATTGCACTGATGATCCAAGTTTTCCATCCATACTTGGATTCCTTCGTGATGGCCTTCATTTATGATATCATGGTGTACTCTCACACTCAACACGACCATGCTATCCATATAGAGATAATTTTGATTACAATAAGGGAGCATCAGTTATATGCTAAGCTCTCAAAATTTCACTTTTGGATAGATAAGATTCAATTCATGGGGATGTTATCTCAGAGACAGGAGTGTCAGTAGAACCAGAGAAATTTAAAGCAATAGTTTCCTTATAGTATCCAATGATAATCTTTGAGGTGTGGAGATTTCTAGGGATAGAAGGACACAACAGATGTTTAGTACAAGACATTTCACACTTATCAGCACTGCAGAAAAGTTTGAATAAAAAAGGTGAGAAGTTCTTATGGTAAGATTCTTGTGAGTCAGCCTTTTACGAGCTGAAAGGGAGGTTGACTTCAGAACCAATACTAGTATTTCTAGATCTGGGCAAGAGCTATAATTTTTATTGTGATGCTTCAGGTATCGGCCTAGGAGCTATGCTTATGTAGGAAGATGGAGTTGTTGTGTACGTGTCTCGGCAGTTGAGGCCAATCAACAGGTGTTACCTGACACATGATCTAGAGTTGGTAGTTGTTGTTCATTCCTTAGGTTGTTTGAGACATTACCTTTTGGGAGGGAATTTATTGGTTTTCAGAGATCACAAGATCCCCAAGTACATCATCACTTAGCATGATCTGAATTTGACACAGCTAAGGTGGGTTGAGTACCTTTACTCTTTTGACTTTGAGCTTGCCTTCACGCCTAGGAGTGGAAAGGCAGTAAAAGATTCATTGAGTAAGAGGACATAGATAAAATAATTTTTAGAGTCCATTAGTGAGTGGATACTTATTGCTCTGTTATCAAAGACACATTTGGAGGTGCATGACAAACAGGGGCAGACCTTTCTTTCTTATGTAGCGATTACCAGCACACTTCTTGATTGAGTAAAAATGAGGAAGCTATCAGATTTTGAAGGACTAGTCCTATAGGAAATTGTGTCAAGAGATGACCCTATTACTTGGTGGACCATTGGCTAGGATGAGATATTTAGTTTCCAAGTATGCATATGGGTGCCAACAGATATATGCGAGGAGCTGATACATGATTTTCATTCCTCTGTTTGGGCCATTCAACCTCGAGCCACCAAGATTTTTCATGATCTAAATCATTAGTATTGGTGGACAGGTATGAATAGGGATGTTGAAGCTTCGGTCATGATGTGTTCCACTTGTCAGTAGGTGGAGGCAGAGCATCAGCGACTACAAGGTCTTTTACATCAGTTACCCATTCTTGAGTGTAAGGGGAATGACGTTGCGATGGAAGTCGTGACCCATTTTCTGAGGTCGCCCTGAGGAAATGATGCAGTTTGGGTTGTCAATGATAGACTGATGAAGGTTGGTTACTTCCTTCAAATCAAGGAGAACTTCAGTGTTGATGAGCTGGGATGGTTTTACCTCAAAGAGATTGTACGTCTTCATGGAGTTCCACACTCCATTGTTTCAAATAAGAATGTACATTTTACTTCTTGTGTCTGGAAGGGGCCTCATAAGCCGTTGGGTACAAAGGTAATATTGAGTACAACATACCACCCCTAGATGGATGGCCAGTCAGAGTGCATGATTCGGGTGCTTGAGGACATGCTCCGATCATGCATCTAGGATGTTAGAGATTCTTTGGAGAAGTATATAAATCTTGTAGAGTTTTCCTACAATAATAGAATTCAATCTACTATTCATATGGAACATTATGAGGATTTGTACAGTAGGCCATGTAGATCTCCAATATGTCGGATGGAGGCAAGAGATGCAGCTTTTCTAGGACCTCATCTTCTTTAGGAGACCATGGAGCAGATAGAGTTGATTCAGAAGAGGATGGCTACTACATAGTCTTGACAAAAGTCTTATGCTGATCATCGGAGATGGCCTATGGAGTTCATGGTCAGGGATCATGTTTCTCTACGTGTCACACCTAGGTTTGGACATAAGAGGATTAGATGATAGGGTAAGTTTTCACCAAGGTACATCGGGCCGTTTGAGGTGTTGGAGAGAGTTGGGATGGTGGCCTATTGGTTGTAGTTACCTCAGTGGTTTCGAGATATGCACGACGTTTTCCCCATTTCTCAGCTTCGAGGATACTTTTCTGACCCGTCTAATGGTTTCCAACAAGAGGTTGTTGAGTTAGATGTGAACACATCTTTCAAGGATCATCCTATCTAGATTGCTGATCAAATTAAAATGGTTCTACATGGCTGGTTTGTTCCTCTGGTATGGGTGCTATGGTAGCACAGGTGAGTACAAGATGAGACTTGGGAGAGGGAGGCTGATGTATGATCGTAGTGGCCAGAGCTGTTTGGGGTTTCTTCTTCTATGCCGCCTTTCTAGGGGAAATTCAAGAACAAATTTCTTTAAGGGGGGATGTCTGTAAGAACCCAAATCTCCATTTCATGTATGTTTTTATTTTTCCTGGAGTTTTTGAGAAAATAGTAGTTTTTAGATATTTATGAAATACACACCTTGTACTTTATGAGTACATGTAATGTACTTGGTTACCACAGGTAGCCATGTGCTAGACGTAAAGTGGCCTTACACATGGCCATGTGTGATGACCTAGAGGTCGCCTAAACAAGATTATGGAAACAACGAGTACATGTCGTGTACATCAAAAGTACACATTGTGTATTTTTTCTTTCTCATTAAACACACCAGGGTCTCGTCTGATGGACTGAACAGTCTCTTTCTCATCCTAGATCATTCGAGAACACCTAGAATATAAGAATATTTGACGATCCCCCAGCCGAGAATCTGTCCTCCGAATCAAACACCTTTTTTTGCGCTAGAATTTCAACGGTGGCTTATCTCTTCTCCTGGAGCACCATCCCTTGACTTCTTCTCTTCCAGGAGTTATCATGAGTTGAAATTATTTTATGTTTTCCTAGATCCATTTCATTCTATGGCGATTCAAGCCTCGTTGTTCAAGTATCTTGATCGCCCAAAACTGAGGTAGGTGGTTTCTGCCTTTCTGTTGATGTCTTTGAATTTTATGTGAAAATTTTTCCAATACCCATGAACGGGGTATTTCACATTTACCGTTTTAGCACTATTTTTTTCCTGCTACGCTTGTATGATTGAGTATATGATATTTGATTTTGAATAGGGGGAATTTTTCTACTTTGGATGTTTTTCCCATTCATGTTTTTCATAATTTGACTTTGGGTCTCGTTGCATGTTAGGCTGCTGTTTATTTTTCCCATTCCTAGTATTTTATGATGGTGTGACTGTTGTTCGGACATGCTGATATGCTGTAGAATTCTTGTCAATTATTTCATGAGGTTTACCTTGGCTGATACGAAATAAAATACTTGTTAGTTTATATAGGGTTGTGAGAACCTAGTGTAGTAGACCATAGAGAGAATGGATGTAAGGGATTCTCCAGAGTGTCTTTTATAATATTAGGATGTGAGACCACTGTGGGAATTCACATTGAGTGCTTCCTCAGAGATTCTGTAGTTCCTCAACATGGTCCACAGAGGGAATGTGAAGTAAGTTCTTCCCCAGAGCACCTTTTGTACCGATAAGATACTATATGGGGAATTGATGGTGAGTGACTTCTAAGAGAGTCTATACTCTAGCTGAACCAGTGGGGTGAGACTGTGTGTGCTTCCAAGAGGTTTTCTTGTATTTTTTAGGTAGGGAAAGAGGGATTATACTGACTATGCATCCTAGAGGGTTACCTATTGTGTTTATCTACTTTTATAGTTGTTCATTGATATTGAGACTCTAGATTGTTTATTGTTGCGTACCTTCTTGTTTATTGTTTCATGTGTTTTTACCAGCAATATATTCCCTGACTACTAGGAACAGATCTCATGGTGGTTTCCTACTACGATTTAGTCTCACACCCTTTTTTTGGTAGGCTTTTGGGCCCAAATATATTATATTGTTGCAGGTATATATAAGGTCTAGTTTCCTTCTACTTCAAGTAATTGAATTTTCTATGGAGCTGGAGAGCATGGGACCAATCTATGGCTTGCGATGCTGAGAAGTTTACCTGATTTTTTTGCATAATGGTTTAGTAATGTTGTATTCTAGCATTGTGACTTATTCGCAACTTTCCGAGAAATATGTATTACACATCACAATATATATGTGCTCTAGTTTGTCCAATTTGTCTTCCACTATTTATTTTCTGTATGATATTATTACTACTTTCTCTCTTGTGTATATTTTGTTTACATCCACTGTGTACTCTTCCAATGAGGGAATTAATTCACCACAATCACACCAAAGGACCTCACTTCTAGACGGCAGGCTCTGGTGTTCAGGGAAATGTGCTTGAGGCCATGTGACCAACCGAGTACGGGGCACCTCTGGGTGGCTTCTAGAACTGAGACGTTATAGATACATAATATTGTTGTGACCTTAGATGCTCAGTAAGGGTAAAAATGGGAGATATGTATGAATAACATGTGAATAAGGGTATGATAATTTAATCATAACATTATAAGATCATAACCTTCAAACAAAAGATCATAATCATGATTCAAGGCATAGATATGGGTAGTTTATAAAACTTAAATCATATGGGAGTCAAGATCATAATCTATAAGAACATAATGGAGAAAAAATACAGGCAATGGTTAAAAACACATATTCTTAGAAAATTTTATGTCAAGGATACCTACAAAAGACTTCATAATATGTTAGACTTGGATTAATCACCTATGTACCTACTTCTATCTTCATATTCCCTCACATTCACCCTCTAATTTTAGGCTTAAGATTCCATCCTTTTTATACTCTTGTTTTGGGATTGTGATTCCTTCTAATGCACCCTTTTGATTCTGGCATAGGATTCCATCTCATATACCCTCTTTTCTGGGCTTCAGATTACTTCCCATTTGACCATTTATTTTGACATTGGGATACAACCTGTGTACCCTTAGATCTCAGATAAAATTTATCACTACCTAATGTATTTGAGTTATTTATAGGTCCCACCTGTCACAATATGAAATCATACATTCATGTGCCACAAGATAATAAACCATTCATCATATAATGACCTGTAAAAAGTTATGGGTTTAATAAATATCATATCGTAAATCATGAAATGAAATGGATATAATAAATATATTTTGATATCATAACCTCTAGAAAAGTGATAGGTTTCATAATTATTTCTACCTGTAATTATCCATTAAAGGAAGAGAGGTTCAGTATCATTATACCCTGGAATAACTAATGGTAGAGAAAAGGTATTCATAAACATCTTTTCAACATAAAAATAAATCATTCAAAGAATGAATATGAATGGAATCATTGGTTCATATCCACAATAAAGCATAATATATTTCAAAGAACTTTATCTTAGATGAAGAAGGATTTTTTAAGAAAACATGGATCATTTCTTAATGAAAATAACAATTCTATGGAAATCCATTTTATAAAACCATTTAAAAAAAATTTATTATAATGAATTATTTTTAATAAAAATTTAATAATTTCTTGAGAAAATTATCTTATCTTCTATGAAGATTTTTTTAAAACAAAATTCCTTATGAAAAAATTTTTCTTTAAACATAGATTTAAAAAATTACAAAGGAAGCCTGAAAATAAAAATAAAAATCTTTTTCATTGAAAATACTTTTATAACATATATATAATTTATAAAAGGATTTTTAAACACATTTTATATGAAAATATCTTCGAAAACACATAAAATAATATTTAAAATAATTTCTAAATAATATTAAACATAATTTTTTTTAAAAACTTATTATTTTAAAGACAGATAAAAAATGAATTATTGAATATTAAAAGAATATTTTTATAGATATCCGTGTAAAATTTTAGAGGAGGATTTAATGAAATTATGATCAGGATGGTGGGTAAATCATTATATACTAAACAATCATTTTTCATGGTGAAAAGATTAGAAAAGTTCCATAATCAGAGAATAATATTCATATTACATTAAACAAAAATATTTTATTAAAATGATAAAATATCAGAAACAATTTCATATAAAATAATAGTAACACATTTTTTAAAACATTTTTATAAAATAAGTTTTTTGGGGGGAAATTGATTTCTGCTCAAAAAGAGAAATAATATCTGACTAATTTGAAAACATTTTCTTTATCATATTAAGACCAAAAGTATAAAAAATTGTGCCATTATTTCATGAATACACATAGTAGAAGAAAAATAATTTTTTTTATTGAGAGATATATCAAAATATTTCATCAATTGATACATACTCATAAATATTCTCAATAAATGATGAGATTGTAGAAATAAACTATTACCATTTTGGTAACATATAATCATATTCCCTATAAAATTATAACATTATATGAAGATTAAAATACAATTAAAATAATTATATTAATGAAAAAACATGTCAAATGGAAGTATGTATGCCTCTTAAATAATATAGGTGCATACCTTGTCATGCGTCTCAAAGAAGGAAAATTGAGACAATATTACATTTCCAATTTGGTATCTTTTAAAGCATAAACCCCATGAAATAGATACCATAAAATATATTTTTAAATACAAATAAATTTCCGGATGATAATCATATAATACATCAATAGAAATTATATACCCCACATAAAAGAAACAAGTGGTGAAAAAGGCATAAGCCTCGCAAGAAATAATACTAAGACTATAAATCCCTTTACTACTTTAGTAGCTTTTGAATCATGATCCACATGAAATAATAACATAAATTTAAAATATTAATGGAATTAAATAAATAAAATTAATTATATAACATGTCATAGGTAAGTATATACAGCACACAACAAGGATAAGTGGTGAATATAACATATATTTTACAGAAATAAATGTGAGATGAGAAAACCCTTAACTAACGTATTGAATTTATTCATACATGATCAGACCTCATGTATAACTATTGTAAGTTTATTATACACTTATAAAATAACCTTATTATTCTATATAATACCATATATTATTTTTTAGTACATTATATTACACTTTTTTTAACAATTTCATTTTTATGTTACGTTATGGGTAATATCTGCTTTGTTTTTTGTATATGTTTTGACATGATATTATTGAACCTCTTAATTAGATCCTAATTTACCCATTAACATAATATACCCAAAATTTAAAAAATTTACATATTCATTATATATATATATATATATTTGTAGTAATCTATAAAATATATAAATATCAAATAATATACACCATTTATGGTGATGATAGGCCATGCGTACACATGAACAATGTTTCTGTTTTCATTTCATATTGATATTAACAAAGTAAATGAAATATATAATGTAAATATTTATTATTATTATATTACAATTATTATTTCAAACATATAATATAAATTTACTAAATCTATTCTCAACACATTGTAAATAATTTTTGAACTAATCACATCACTTTGAGGAGGTCGTAGTCCACACGTCCCGAAACAAAGATATCATATTTAAAAAAATAGAAAGCATGAATATATATATTATATAATAATTTAATAAGAATAAATAAATAATAAATATAATATAAAACATAAAAAAATATTATGGCCATCATAATTCCAAACCATTATAGTTGGGAATGAATATTGAACTCCATCATTTCGCGAGGTGGTAGTCTTCTGTACACATGAATTGCATGTTTATTTCCCATTTGGTGGAAATTTGTGTAAGTATAGGTATAACTCTTAGAAGAAAAACATATAATGATATATTTTAAATTTTTATTAATATATAATTATTAAATTAGATGAATTTAGGGTTTTGATAATGAAAATTAAACAAAAGACCTCGTGTAAGGATGTTAACTCTTCTTGGGGAAACTATTATTGGTTTTCACCAAAGGATTACCTCTATTGGATTTAAGATCAATTGTAGTATTATATGTTGAAGGGAGGTATGTTTTATTGATATTTCGGGATGTTTTGGCTGAGCCAATGTACTTGAGTTGGGGGAATAAGTGAGAGGGGTGAGTTCTCTTTTATAGTGGAGGAGTGCCATTATTATAAATATAAAAAGTTAAACTCTATTGAGAGTCCTTCGTTACATCATGCGTCTCCAATAAAAGTAAAATATTTATAAAATATAGGACATGGTCAAAATATTTTTGCATAATGGATTTTTGATAATTTTTTAGGTTATTTGGCCACATAACTTCAATTTTAACTTCTAAGGAAACTCAATTTTACATTAACCATGTTAATTAAATTTAATTACATCCAAAAATCATTAAGGTTAGAAATATGTTTTACTTATTAGAAATTAAAAATTATTTTTATACCAAATATTGGATCTATTTTTCAAAATTATAATCATATAAGTTGAATAAATTAATTAAAAATTAATCTTATAAATTTGATGAAATAATGGATTTTTTAATGTGAAATTGGGCAAAAGTATGAATTTTATTTATATCCAATATCAATGTGAATTTGATTCCAATGACCTTAATTTTATTAATTTATGTAAAATTGGTCTTAAATTATTTAGAACCAATTAAAAATTTAGATTAACTATATAATAAAATATAAATAAAATGCAGTTTTCAATTAAAATTCAGTATTTTTTACTGTTAATAAAAATATAACTTCTTAAAAAATACCAAAATATATCCCAATGAAAACATTTAAATATAAATTTTTAAAATTAACTTTAATTTTCCAAATAACATTTAAAAAAGTTTCAAAATTTGTATTTAAAATGTGTTCTGCATTAAGAGTTGGTAAAATAACCATTTAAAATCATACATCTTTTTAATAATAATGTTGTATTTATTATTATCTAATAAATATCTAATATATTGGATGAATGTAGAAAAATATTGAATTTATAATATACTAATTTTATTAAAAAATCATTATAAGTGCCTTGTATAATTTACTAAGATAAAATTTTCATTATACTTATAAAAAAAATTTCTTAGAAAAATAATTTATTTATTTTTAAATAGATTTTCTTTCATTTATATCAAATTAATAAACAATAGAATCATTTATATACTTGTTTATATCATATTTTTCAAAAAATATTATTCATAACATTAAGTCCAATGGATAGTTAAAATCTATAATAATATATTAATATTATTATTTATAGTACGTTGTAGTTTTGTAAAACTAGGCCTTTCATGTAACACAAGTTATTGAAGGAACTCATCATTGTGCGTAACACTAGCCAAACATATTATTATGTTTACAGAAATCCTATATAATTGTTGTGTGTAGTGAAATTTCATCTTGGTGTTTTCTAAAAGGAATGAATATGTCGGTTCTTACATATAACACAAGCTATTTTTATTGTTACTTGAAATAAAGAATATTGAAAAGATTAAATTATTTTGAAAAAAATCATAAAATATCAGGGTTTTACAAAAAATTTCTAGTAGGTTTGCTGTATCTCTTTATGATCCCACTGTGGAAATGGGATGGAATATCTATGGAATTTATTATAAGGTTTATGTGTACAGTGAGTGGCCAGGATTCCATTTGGGTGATAGTTGATCGAATCATGAAGTTGTTACAATTCCTTGTTTTCTAGGAGAAGAGTTTGGTGGAGTGTTTGGGGCAGTTTTATTTGTTGGAAATTTGACACCTTCATGGGATTCCCTAAAATATTTTCTCCAAATATGATGAGTGGTTCAAATTATGGTAACGAAGAGTCTTACATGAGTCATTAGGGACCTAGATGAGGAACAGTACAATCCACTACCCTAATAAATACGGTCAGACTGAGTGAACTATACCGGTGATTGAGGATATGACGAGGGATTTCATATTGGAATTTTTATGAATCTAAGAGGATCAATTTCCATTGGTAAAGTTTTCATACAATAATATCTACCACTATACTATTATCTTAATACCTTTTGAGGCCTTGTTTGGGATACCCTTAAAGGTAGCCTTGTGTTGGAAATAGATTGGTATGGAATCTCTTATTCAGAGAGAGATGGTGCAGGTGATGAAAAAAAAGGTAGAAGTATTCTATGATTAGATGAGGAAAACACATAGTAATAATAAATAATATGTAGATTGATTTTTTAGGCCTTTGGATATTGATCATGGAGACCACCTCTTGAAAAGTTTTACCCCACGATGAGGATTTCAAAAATTTAGTACGGATAAAATTCTATCCTTGAGGTCCATTGGCCTGTTTATGATATTGTAGAGGGTTGGTGTGGTTCCTTACCACATCTCCATACCCACATAGTTAGAGTGGATGCATGAATTCTTCCATGGGTCACAACTAAGGATATACATACATGACCCCACACACTTTTTTGATTGGGGTGAGCTTGACCCAAGGATGGTTCCACATTGGAAGAGTACCAAGTTGCGATCTAGGATCATCATGAGAGGACCCTGTGAGGATGGATCATACCTTTGGTTCATGTGTTATTGTTTCATAGGATCATGCATGATTGATCCCATGAGTAGGGGATCTAGATGAGGGCTTAGTATCCTGAGATTTTGGTTTAGTTTTTCCTTTTTGGGGAAGTAAAGGTTGAAGGATGGAATAATGTAGGGACCCTATTTTTTCCTTATAAAACTTTTGAATATATCTACAAATATATATTGAAATAGGTGTGGAGATGATGTGCTATTGTGCAACCCAGTGTTCTATAATTTATGTATATAAATATATTAAACATATTTTATATTATGTGGGAAGAGTTTTGTAATGAAAATGGGATACCTATTAAAAGGATTCTAGGATCAAAAATTTGAGACCAAATTTGAATCGGTAATGTGATTTTTTCTCTAGGTGAAACCTAAAATGGGTTAGAAAAGGACTTTATGATGAAACACTACTACAATAGAGTCCTTTAACAAAGATAGAATAAGACTTTATTAGTGCTAACAAATCACTGACTACTATCACATGATTAAAAGTCATAAGAGTTTATCAGTCCATGAAAAGCACTGATAAATAGGTTATTTATATGAAGTAAAAAATGATGATAAATCACCATTTTATCAGGACTTTTAGAATCAATGATAAATGAAACAATTTATTATCACATATATTTAGCACTGATAAAGGGTAGATTTATCAATTATTTTAAATGTGTTGATAATGTGGAATAATATAGTGTGATGTTATAGCACACTACAAAATAAGAATTAAGGAATACTAGAGTGTGCTATAATAGCACAATACAGAACCAGTAATTAGAAAAAATAGAAACAAATACATAATTTAAATGAAAGAACGTCTACAACAAGAATACAATAAGAAAACAAATATTATAGAGAAAAAGAACACACCCGTATAATAGAAAAATCCACTCCTACATGAGAAAAAGAACACACCTATAAAAGAAAAATATATTATGATAGTAATAATATAATGAAATAAATTAAATATAAAGTCTTATTTTTAATAAAAAATTTGATTCATACTAAAAACATTGCATATTATATTGTGTTGTCGTTGATTTTTTCACATCACACCATTTATTTTTCAAATTATATAATTATATATATAAAAATTTAATAAATAATTATATGAAAGAATGATAAGGAAATTAATTGAGTAATAACAGATAAAATGATGAGAAAAAAATCTATGCTCGTTTGCTCAGTTATTGTGATTTGATCACATTTTATACAAAAATGGTGCTTAAATATTGAAAAGACACACTTATAATCATATTAGTAATACCATGAGTCATTTTTTTTGTGTGTTTGATTTTTAAATATCCAAAATGGCTGATGGATAATTATCCTAAATTATTAAAACACTAGAAATGTGTTTCCTTGAATTTGAGTGAACCACTTGTGGTTTTCATTAAACAAACATTTTAAACTGGAAAAACACACATTGAGTCATACAAGTCCCATAATTGGTGGGATTGATGTGGGACTAATAAATAAAAGACAAAAAATTACAAATCACTATCCAAAATTATCAATAAAATCTAAGCATTTTTTCTCAGTTTTCAGTGACTGATACTTTTTGTATTAAAATATCAATTTTAAATTGATAACAATCACTTTGCGTCATTCATAGAACAATATGTATCAAATTTAGGTGAAAAAGGTTCATAAATGTTTAAAATTACCTGTGGATAATTTTACAAAATTATCATAACAATACGAATGATTTTTCATAGTTTTGAGTATGTCAATTGTCTTACTAAAATAAATTTCAATATTGAATAAAAAGACACACATAGTATCATACTAGTCACATTGTTCATAATATTGAGGTAAGGTAGAGTCTTTAAAATTATAAATGCTTTATGGATCATTTTCCTAAAGTATAAAAACAATCTAAATGTGTTTCAAAGGATTTGACTATAAAAATTGTGTTTTTACTAAAATGACATTTTAAACCTGAAATATGCAATTTTATTCATATAGTAACATCGTGTGTCATTTTGAAATGAGAATGTTTCATATACATCAAAAATGAATTATGAATTGGTGTCCAAAATTATTAATACAATCTGAGATTTGTGCTCAGTTTTAGGTGCATGATACTTCTCATTATTAAAATATCACTTTTAAACTTATAATAGATTCCTTGAGATATACTGATCACATCATGTATCATATTACTATGTGGCTAATTCCTACATGTAATAAATGACTTGTGGATTGTTTTTATAAAGGTAAAAAAATAATCTTAATGTGTTTTATTAGTTTTGAGTAAGCCAGATTTATTTTATACTAAAATTAATGTCAATTTTTAATAAAACTACTCACTTCGAGTCATACCTCTCACATTGTATATATTATTGCGGAAAGTATGATTCATATAAATTAAAAATGACTTATTATTTTGTTTCTAAATTATATAAACAATATGAATGTGGAACCTCATTTTTTAGAATGCCACTTTTTTTTACTAAAATATCAATTTACACTAGACACATGCACTTTGAGACACGATGATCACATCACATGTGTGTTTGATGTGATACTAATTATTACTTGTTAAAAATGATTCATGAATAAATTTTCTAAAGTTTCATGAAAATCCAAATATGATCACTCATTTTTCATAGTGAGTGGAACTTTTAGTGTAAAAATGTCAATTCTAATATAAGAACGAACGCATTGAGTTATACCAGTCACATCCTATATCAGATTGAGGTGTGTCTAATTACAATATCTCAAAAATAAATTATGTATAATTATCATAATGTCTCAATATAATTCAAATGTATTTTATCAGTTTTGAGTATGTTAGTTGATCTTTTAACTAAAATAAATGTCAATTTTGAATAATGAATGTAGTTGGAGTGAAACTGGTCACACTGAGTGTCAGATTGAGGTGAGGACATTCCTTCTCATCTCAAATGACATATGTACAAATTTTATAATGTTTCAAAAACCATATATATATACATATATATAAATATATATATATATATATATTTATATTCATTTATTAGTTTTGATTAAGCCATACGTGTATTTTTAATAAAATTTCATTTTAAACTGGAACCATGCACATTGAGACATTCTATTCACATCATGCATGTGTTTGATGAAAGACAAATTATTAAAAGTCATAATTAATTATGAATAATTTATATAAATTATCATGGAAATCCATTTATGTTTTCTACATTTTAAATCAATGTCTCGTTTTTATATTAGAATATCAATATTAAACTAATAACAAACATTTTGAGTAATATTGGGATCATTATATATCAGATTGAGGCATGAATGATTAATATGAAAAAATGACTTATGATCCATTTGACTAAAGTATCAATGAAATCAAAATGATTTTTCATAGTTTTTATTATTTTAATTGTGTTTCTTACTAAAATTATAGTCAATTATGAATAAAAAGACACACTATGAGTCATATCAGTCACACCATGCATCAGATTGAGGTGTCAATGATTCTTATACATTTAAAATGAATGATGTCTAGTTTTTAAAAGTATAAAATCTGTGAAAATAAAATTTCATCATGTTTGAGTATGCCACTTCTGTTTTTTTACAAAAATGTTATTTTAAACCAGAAACATCAACTTTGTGCCATACCGGTCACATCGTGTGTGGGTTTTATGTGATACTAAATCCTATAAAAACTGAAATATGAATCATTTTAATAACTTATAAAGATAATTTGATCCTGTTTTATCGGTTTTGTGTGTGTGATGTTTTTATTAAAATTTTAATTTTAATCTAATAATGGTTAGTTTGAGTCATATTGGGAGAATCGTTTATCAGATTGAGGTATGGATTCTTACAACACATCAAATCTAGCATATAAATCATTTTACCAAAGTACCCAAATAATCTAAATGTGTTTTATTAGTTTTTAGTATGTTACTTATCTTTTTTACAAAAATTAAGGCCAATTTCAAAATAATCCAAATGAATTTTCTAGGTGATGATATACAAGAACATAACATCAAAATTATTTTTTCATAAAAATTGTAATATATCTATTCTCATCATTTAAGTGATAATTATGGTGAGTTTTTTAATGATTTTATGACCATGGATCAGTTTACAGAATGAGTGTGCACTTTAATAATGAATTTTACTTGTATGGATTTCCAAAGAATTCATGATTTTTTATCATTAATCTAATTGATGATTTAATAGAAAAAATTATTCAACCAACCAACAAACATAAACAACTACATTTTTCATTTTTGAAAATAAATTATTTGGTCAACTGGGTTTTGAAATTTTTTATTTTTTAGAGGATTTAGATAAATCAACTATCGTTTTTTCAAAGGGGTTTTCATTTGTAATTTTGGTACATTAAGATTTAATTTGTAGCCAGTTCTGTATTTTCATAGATTTATTCAGAAGGTTGTTTCATTTCATTTGATGTCTTGTTTCTTTTTACACCAGCACACCTCGATGACTATAATATCTGAATATTGGTTTCCCCCAATAGTTCTATCCTACACCTAATGGCATCTATGGTTGATTACAAAAATATGTAATCAGAAATTTATTTTGGATTATATGTCAGTTTGAGGATTTGATTGGTGATTTATGACACTCAATTAACTATTGTACTCACTAATTATACACTTTATTTGTAATGTACAAAAGTCATGATCAAATAACTTCATTTTTTTTGTTTGTTTTACATTGTTCATGGTGAGGGTTTCCATCCACAATTAAGTAATATTTGATTGTACGTACAATGTGATAATCGAAATTTTCAACTATGATAATATGTTCGAAAAAATAATAGTTTTTTTGGGTTTCTTAAAAAAATTACTCAACATAAATTTTTGTATAAAATCATATGAAATAGTTGTAAAAATAATCTTTTTAATAATAAACCTAAAACACATTCTTATTGGATATTATATTATGTGAAAATTGTTTTGAAAACTTTTCAACAAATGTTATTATACACAATATTGATATGATCAACATTATACTTTATTTCATAATAATTTTATATTTTTCAAGGCAATGCTTCATCTCCTCCTCCACCCCAGCCTCTACCTCGTACTCCACCTCTACCATGGTCTTCTACACTGACTCCAACTCTAAATCTTCCACCACCTTGTTTTATTCCTCTACCTCCGTCATTTCCCAAAAATTTTATTGTTTGCATGTTTGCACTTATTAACACAATTACTTCCTCTATTATACAACTCTGGTAGAAATAGATCAAAAATGATATATAATCATATCGACACTAATAATTCACACCACAATATATTTATAAGGGAATAACACATACATCATCACAAATATAGTAGGTAATCACCTAAATTTGATGTCAGCATACATTCTAAGAACATTCATACTGCCCACTCATCTCTAACAAAATTTACATCATCTTTTGAGTATGAATGTTTCCAGAAATCTTTATGGTACTGGGAAAAAAAATAAAAAAACTAATTATTATGAAATATATTTAATTAAATTTTAATTACCTTGGGAAATTACCTTTTGGTGGATTCTTGTATTTTCATTCTTTATGATATCTCTCATAAATTTTCAAAAATAAATTCTATAATTTATTCCATTATCATTCTTTGAACACTGTAAAATCATTAACGAAAATAGAACAATTATTTTTAAATGGTTAATTTTTTAAATCTTTCAAAATATACGTTAATTTGTTTTCATTTGTATTAATCCAATGTATTTATGTCTCTAGAAACTGAATTCAGGCCACAATTTGGCCTATATTTAGTGACCACCCTATTGTAATTTTTTTTTGTTAAAATACAGACTGAATCATATAATTCGAATTTTTCCACTAAAATATTTATTATAGTGTATTACAAATTCACAATACAATTCATGTGTGGTTGGTTGTTTTGATATCCATGCATTGGATCCAAAAAAATAAATATTTGGGGTATCCATATTTATTTTGATTATCATCATGTTCCTCCTAAAAAACATATATGTAATTAAATAATTAAAAATATATTTTATGTTGTTATATTGTAGAATATTACTTTATTTTTGTAAGAATAAAAATATTATTTCATCTGATATTTTTTTATCAAATGATTCATGTAACTCATCTCTTTTTGTTCTTAAATTCTTCCATATCAAACGTATTTTTTTCTATAGAAATGATTCATGGATTAATGAGTCAAAATAAACCTTCGAAAGATTTCCCATTTATATAGTAGAAATAAAAACACCCATAGAAAATATGAATAGTTATTAACTTTATTAAACACATTATCTCACTGTTTGGACTTATGTATACTGAAAAATGTACCTTATGTATGTATTCATAATAGTGAAAATCAATGTTTTATGAATGATAATCTCATTTATAGTCTTGATAAAAATTAAATCTATCATGAATATTACATATATTAATTTTTAATATGGAATATAAGACATATTTTAATATTTAAATCTGGTCACTGCATGAACTTGTAATGATAAAAACTGATTATCTGGAACTGGTAGGGAGAAGGTACTCTTAGAATGTAATTTTCATTTCTTGGTAGATTCAATTGATTTTCATGATCTGACGACCTATTTTCTAACTGATATATCAATCTATAATATCATAAATCACTTCAAATCCTTTTTAATCAACAATTATAGGTTTTTCATGTCAAATTTGTTTTCAAATACACACCTCATGTATATTTATAAGATTATATAGTTATTCTATGAAAGCACCAATAAAATCATTGATAGATGTTATATCTAGATCATAAAGTAGATTAAGAAACTGAACAATAATATCATGATCCACCTCAATCATCACTATCGTGTTATCCTTTTAGTGTTCATTATGGAGAATCCTTGCTTCATGGATATTATAAAATGTACCCATCACAACAAGGCATTGAGTCGATGTTAATAGATAAAAATCACATACAAATTCACCCTAAAGAATTTTATAAAACAGAAATTTAACAAAAGTATTTTTGATTCACATTTAGGAGAAATAGTAATGAAAAAAATTGATACCTCAGTTTAGGTATGCATTTGTGGTGAATGATAGCCACAAATATAGTAGAGGTCATTTAGTTTATGTTTCAATCTTTTTTCCACCACCTCTTCTCTTTGATCAATTCTCATAAATTTTCCTTCCAAACTAGACCGAACAATAATATATTGGATTGAGCCTATTTGTGTCTATAATTTTCTCACTGTATAATATAAATCTTCATGGGGTTTCATCTTCATAAAATATGTTCGTAGAGGGGTCCAGAACCTAATCCTCTAATGCAGCCACATTATTCCAGCAGCTTCACATCATCTGAATGTAGATTTTTTTTGGCATGATCACTGCCTATTCTTATGTTTAAACCATATAATAAAATATGAACATAAATTAATATTTTTTAATACTATTATAAATCATAATGAGTTACAATTATCTCAAACATGCACATGTTTCCCATGCTATTTTTGTCTTTTTATCAACTAGTTTACCCTCTTTATTTACACGGTCCTACTTCTATAGCACATGATGTGGGATGTAAGTATCTTTATATATTCATTCATCACGTTTCATATTAAAAAAATAACATATTTTGTTTTACATAATATAAATAAACATTTATTTTTGATTTAAAAAATATACCAATTTATTATATAATGATGTTTACCCCATCCTAACTCTGTGATTGGGGTACATTTATTTTGATGCACACTATTAGTTTTTAGCACTCTTTTTATGTTTCATAAATATCCAATTTTTAATTACGTTCCCTAAAATGAATAATGTAAAATATTATATTATGGAATTAATTGCACCTAAATTGATTTATCATTACGATGATCGATAAAAGATGACCATGTTTCTATCTTTATAATATTTTGACAACTATCTGGTGGGTTGGGATTCTTTTTCCCCTTAGTATACCTATGTTTTAACATCATAAAAAGAATTAGGATGCCTCTATGGGCGCTTCTAGTGCCAATTAAGTCATTTTTTAAAAGGAAATATTCGAAAATAATTGAACTCTTTAATGAACAAAGAAATAAATCAACATTTCATTATATTTTTTTATTAAAATAGAGAAAGTACATCGACACAATAGTATTGTATCCTTACAAAGGGTTTTCTTTATTAAATATTGGATGTGGTTGCATGAATCAATTTAAATTGACACATACATCCTCAATGTGACCTAAGGATAACTAATGAACATTAAATTATCTGGGTTAATAGATTGGTTGTATTGATTCCAACCGACCTCAAATTTAATTCCATGACTTCTTGACTTGATTATTTTATTTAACACTATCATAATGTGTTACTATCATTTTTTTCATCAACATATATTTGACCACTATTAATCATATTGTTTCGTCATCAACTGTTTGTTCTTCCTCAGGATTGGTAACATCATCATGTGCAAAAGACATTGTCTGTATAAGTAGTCAAACAATTATTTTGTCTTGAATAACATAAACATAAACATGGAGAAAGGATTTGAGAAGGGTCTCATGCCTTATCTATTGAATACATGATGAACTATTTAAATCCATATTCATACTATTTTGTCACATGATTAGTGTGCATTCATTTGGAATGAAAATGGAAATTGAATTTAAGAAAATAATCACCCCACTATGGTTGGTGTTATCCTCTAAATTCATACAATGGTAAAACATATAGATAACTATAATTCACATCATTTTCATATTCCAAAAATTTATTAGTGTAATTATTTCATGATACTCATCCCCTATATCTTGTGGATATCCCCCTATGATTATTGAACTACTCAAACCAAAATCATCCCATACCGGGTACTGGTGATCATTTCGGTTGGCCATTACTCAAAGTAGTCTAGAAACATAGAAGTGACCGGGGATGAGTCTCACGAAACAAAATTCAATAATAACTACATGGGAGATTATGCTATTGATGATTATAGTTGACTCATTAAAACATTTTAAATTTACACATCTTATTTTAGAAATTGAAATCTTATCTCAAAATGATCAATGTTCCCTGACACTACCATGAGAACATCAACTAATCCCCACTATGTTGCACCCACTCTAATCTATGTTAATAGTCCATTTTAATTTTATTTATCTCAAACATAAGAGCTCTATATCCTTTAAGGTTATTGTGTAGGGTGTGAGTATAAAAATTAAAAATTTAATACTATCATAGTCCCTTAAATATAAAAAAACACATATACTTCATCTTATATTCAAATTAGTAGCAATAAAAATAGAAATGTCTATTATGTCATTTTATAATTCCACGACACAATGATAATACAATGTACCTAATTCATTTCTTACTGGTGAATTATACTAATCATATCAAAAGTTTAAACCATTATTTTCCCTAACATTCAAATCATTTTTCTAATATGATTTCAACATTTGAATAATAGGAGGAGAAAACATTATTTATGCCCCTATGGAAATAACCACATAAATTGTACAATTGGATTCGGTGTTAGACCTATACCATCCAAGGTTATCCCAGAGAGATAATTATCACATGTACTTATTACATCCAAAACATGAAATTGGTATAACATAGGATGTTTTCAAAGGAAGTGCATTTAAAATATGTTTTTGTCTTAACATAATTGGTTCTTTTAGGAATCAACCGCATAATGAGATTCCCAATACCTTAGTTAAACCTAACTTTTGAAAACCCACAATGAAGAACAAATAACATCACATTTCTCACATCACCCTTTCCCTAGCCCTCAATGAATCACTAACATGTCTATAGTAACTCATATTCTAACATACCATACTTAGACCTCCCAAAATACCCATAAAATTCAACTTTATGATAAACATATATTTATCCCATCTAAAAATTTATTTTTTCAATAAAAATATTGTATTCATACATTGAGAGGTATTTTAAAAATTAGATCAAATAATATAAAGAGATTATTCAATGAAAATATTTTAAGGCATCATTTATCATAATTTTAGAATAAAATAGTTACAAGTTACATTTAATACAATAATTTTCAAAAACCATTAATCTAAAGAACAAATTACTAGATAGGTAGACAAAAAAATTATTGAAATAATTAGTTACAATGTATAGAAAGATAAAAATGAATATTTACTAAATAAAATTTTCAAAATATTTCCATTTCATAAAATTCTAATGTATAGAAATAAATTATTTATAAATTTATGTTGTTTTATTTTAAAATATAATGGTTATTAAACCAAACTTTTTCATGATTATGTTAAACATAATTTAAAAATATTTTTATCCTCTCAACATATATATTATATGAACCATTTCATCTGAAAAATTAAATATCAAATATATATATAAATATAATCTATATAAAATTCTGTATCATAAAAATAAAACTCCTTAATAAATAATAAAAAATGGTTATAACTTAAATATTTACATTATAGCATGTATTATACATAAAAATTGATAATGATTTTATATAACCCATGTTTTCTCAAATCTAGCACAATTAAAACTCCAAATTATTATTATTAAAAATTATGTTTATCCCATTTATACTATAAACCCACTCATATTAAAAAAACATAAATGCAATTTTAATTAAGGTTTTTAACATATTAAATTACCAAAATATAATTCACATAAAATTAAAACATACTACCAACTAAAATTTAATCCCAACAAACACTTTTCAATTTAACTGGCTTGAATTTATCAATTCATTTATGCTAAAATTTCTAAAATCATAAATATAATATATTAGTGCACAACAACACTAGGTTTCATAATATTTCCCTCATATTTACTATAAAACCTTTAATAATTTTTGAATTCAGAATATCATCATCTCATTATTCCACAATATATTCCACATGTGAACTTATATTCAGATTCATAATAAAATTGTGTATGAACATAACTAAATAATAAAATGAATAAAAATATGCACTAACCACCATAAAATTGTAATATTTTTTGACAAAGGAACAAAATGCATTTATTCATTCAACTATATCACCTATACAACACTAATAATCCAAAATCAATTAATGAAATACAAGACATGTCATTATATGATATTTTATGAAGATGATTTTCTACATAGATACTTACATCTTTCTAAATTTTTAATTTTCTTAAACATTATTTCATCTTAATTTTAATTCCATTCTATGGAAAAAATATTCATACAATGCTAATAAATGTTATCAAAATGTTAACTTTAAATAATAATGGAAACATCAAGAAAAACCCTATAAGTTTCAATAGATGATGAATATGCAGTTCGCAGTAGACTCGTATGATGCCCGTAACAACTGAATTTTTTCAATCGAAATTTATTCCATATGTTATAATAACATGAAATAAAAACATAATTAACTAATAAGATTGATGTTCCTTTAAACATTTGTTGTTGATTTCTGTGATTTGAATTTGGAAAATCTAATATAGATAGTTGCGATCAGTAAGTTCTTTCGAGTCCAATGAGAAAAAATTAATTTTCAGGGGATAATAACCTAACCTTATAAATAGTAACATACACTTAAAAATTGTGATATACCTTAATAAATAGTAACATTACCTATGATAGAATAACAATAATATTCAAGTGAATGTATGATGTACCAATATTTTCGAATAAGTAAATGGATTTTTTAAAATTTGGGTTTTAATAAAAAATTATGATTTTAATTAAAAATTTAATTAATAATATATATAAAATTATTTAGGAAAATTGGAAATTAATTTTTAATTAAAGACGTTGATAAATTTGTAGGGTGAATTTTTGGGTTTTTTGCAAAATTCTAAAAAAAATTGAATAGTAAAATACGAAAATTTAATATAAATACTAAATATTGGATTAAAAGGGTCATTGATGATGATATGACGATGTAATCCATGTTGGTTATAAATAACATAAATTTATCACTATTATTTGTCTTGGAATACCTAATATATCATTTATTGTGATGAAATAATAAATTAATGAGAATAATATTATGAAAACCCTCTTCTCCTCCACTATAAAAACCCCACTCACTCCCTCTTATCTGCACTACTCTCAGGCCTTCTTACTAGATAATATTCTACCCAAATAACTTCCCAAGATCCTCCCCTACTTCCAGAATCCCCTAGACACATAAAAATACCAAAAAATCTCCCATTTATAGGTTCTCAAAGGAGATAAACTCAAGAGGAAAATTCCTCTTTCAAATTATTTTATTTCTTTTACATTCTATTCTTTTCTTATTTCGTTCCTCACCTCCCTTCACCAAAATAATATGATAAATATAGTAACATTGAATTACTATAATTTATTTACTCTAATTTTATATTTCATTATCATATATCCATTCCCCCATCTTTTATTTGAATGAAATGAAAACATTGTTTGAGATGTGTAAATTTAACATGTTCAAGGACAACTATTTATTAATTTCCTTTTTCATCGTTAATTATGGTCATGGAAGAATTTGTGTTAATGTTGAACCAAATTAATATATATGTAATATATCCTAGTTAGGATTCTATGTTGATTTTTTACAAATCTTCATATGTTAAAAATAAAAAAATGTCTGTTCTAATCAAACCCACCGATTAATCAAAATGGTTACCACTACAGTTTTATATTATAAGCCATATTTACTCAAAATAACCGAATTAATTTTTATAACCATTTAATATTCATGATTTTCAATAATAACATAACACTTAAACATTGGAAAACAACATTCATCTTACATGTTTACCCGAACCTGAATATAATTGAACTGATCTTTAAAAACAAAGCATGAAACCTGACCCGAACAATGAAATTGAACCATAGAACCAATCAATATGGTCTTGAATGAACTTAAAAATGTTACAATAAATTTATTACATATAAAATAGGTTCTGAAATTATTATTTAGTATACCTAAATTTTTTTATTCAAGTCATTAATATCATGTGGAGAACACCACCAGACCTAAAGTAAGGGATCCTCTTCATTTCACTCTTAATCAAGATGTCCTCTATGCTATGACATTTTATTTGCAATAAAAATTTATGGGATATGTTTTCTAACCCCATCCATAATTATCTCCTGATTTATAATTTACTAGATACCCCTTATCTCTCTCATCAATCCATCTTATGTACATCTGACACCATGCCAATAATCTGTAACAAAATCTACCAAAACCACTTTTCTTCTTTCAGTTTTCCATATGTTTCTTTATATAAAAATTGAATTATCATGTCTATTTTTTTCATCTTCTATTTTTTTTTTAAAAAATCATTTATAAATACCCAATAATAAATCTGTTTTTGGGATATATATGTTTTTAAAAGGTTCCATCCTTAGAACATTCTGGTAAGTAAACATTTTTTAAGGGAACTTCATGGATTCTTTTACCCAATTTCAAGTGCACTTTATCCTTTTTTACACCCCAATTGTATTTATAAAATCAGTATTTTTATTAATAAAACTTTCTTTGTTCAATTTTGGTTTTATATAAAATATTTTCATCTTTTCTACTTTGAAGGATTTATATTATTTTCTTTAATACCGCGCAAAATTGATTTAAATACAATGTTTCTTAAATACATTTCGTATATGTTGTCACTTATGTTTGTAAGAAATTACCATTTTATATGCCTGTTTTACTATGAACTTACATGTTTGTTCTATTCAATTTCTTTCATAGAAACTTTCTTGATATGCACGTTTGTTATGCTTTATGTCATTATTGCGCTACCCATTTATTTCCATGGATACCCTTTTGTTTATGAATGGTTGATTATGTATGATTATTTTTGTGGCCTGAATATTAATGAAAATTTTTATATGGTTATGCCCAGACAGTGCTCCAATGCATTGGTTAAATATCAGTCTCATGAGATGTGATGTGAAATGGGAATGGCAGTTGGCCTTAACCTGTACTAAAATGGGAATTATGATTGGAAGTTATCCTTGATCGATACTTAAATGGGGAATATGATTGGCAGTTATCCATGAGCCACACTACAGATGTGTTTTATGATTATTCCACATTTATATAATTCCATGTTTATATGATCCCATGTTTATATGATAGGATTTAATATGTTCCATGTTTGGATATCATAATTTCATGCCTCCTAACTCATGTGATTAAGCTGTATTCTTATGTTCATTCCCTTACTAGGCTTTTTTTCTTATCATGTTGTTCATGTGTTCCCTAGGGTACCCCATTCATATGTAAGGACTCAAAAGAATTTATGAGATCTTTTTAAAGATTAAATTAAGAATATTATTTTAGCTCTATATTTTAGGTTTTAAGTAGCTAGTCTTCCAAGACAACAAGCGTAATTCTCCTTGAGTTGTAAATTAATGTATAATTATTCTTAAAATCATATAATGTTATACGTAAATGGATTTTGTCAATATAGTTTGTATCAGAATATTTTCTAGTTATTTTTAGAGATTAGGAATAGAGCACCTATGTGGGAAACTTAAGGATGAGTCAAAGTATTAGAAAAAATCCCAAATTTTGTTGAGTATTGATTAAGTTTTCTATCAATAAAATCATCCCTACCTAGATATGAGATGGTAGAGGTGACTCTATCATAGATGTATCTAGGGGTGAAACTTGAAAACCCCACTTTCATAAAGACTCGAATGGGAACTAGTGCATAACAATGGTCCTTACTGTACTCATGGTTATGACACTATTGTTTTATATAGTTTGGTAAATTCAAGAGCTTATTACATACCATTACTAAGATAATAAAAAAATAATATACGAATAAATGTTATTAAATAGATTTAGGATAAACAATATTTAATCCTGAGGAATCACAATTTAAGATATACTTCTCCTTTATATGTTTATCCAATTAGGTTCAAACATTATTTTTTTTCTTAATAGCTAAGTATTAAAGCCCTCAAATTATATTTTCTTTTTAGTAGTTAATGTCAAGAAATAGAAGAACACATTCCAAAAATAATTTTATAGGATATGTGATTATTTCCCTAATGATATTCATAATATGACAGGAATGGGTGCTCAAAACTTCATGAAATTTCTTTCTCAGTTGGCTCGAGTTAGGAATAATAACTTGAATCATGTGGAATGCCCTCATCATCCAATGAAAGTGTATGATTCAATAGAATCGGGAATACGACAAAGGCTTCCCTCGTTTATTAGATCTTATAATCCCCTCCTCACAGAACAATGGATTAAATCCATTGAAAATATATTATCCATCCTCTAATGCTCAGAAGAAGATAAATTCGTACTAGTGGTCTTTAATTTTGTTGGGGATGTTGAGAAATGATAGAAAATGATTAAGAATATAAATTCTGAAGATGAAATTGATTCTAAGAATTTGGAGGAATTCAATAGGATGTTTTCAGTAAAAATTCTCCTCAAACCCTTCATATTAAGATGGACTTAGAGTTCCTCAGACTCAGGTAGATGAAAGACGAGTCACTTGAGGCTTATGAATAAAACACTAAAAAGATTTCAATGTATGCCTATGGAATTATCCTGAACACTAAGAAAAAGGTTGATCCCTTCTTTAGAAAATTATAGTTGATTCTATTGAACGTATTGGCGATTCTGGACATTGACTGTTAGGAAGAGATTGTCTATTTTTCCCACAAGGTATAAATAGAGTTTGGAGACTCTTAGTGGTATTCTGGGCCTAGTGACAAGAAAAAACAGACAAAAACATGGGTGGTTCAACAAAAAAGTCACATGATGGAATGAAGCCTGCCTCTTCCCCTTTTAAATGTTGCAGGAATAAGCATTTTAGAACTATCTACCTAGAACCAAGAATTACTTCAAATGGAGAAAGTTTTATTATCTTCCTGAACACTACTGATGGGATAGAAAAATACTGCTAACCTGGAAGAAGAAATGATGGTTCTGATTAATACACAATTAGTGGTGCAGTGTTACATCTTAAAGGAGCATGGGAATTATAGAATCAATTTCCCTAAACCAGGGGTTGTTTGAGGAAATCAACAACAACCTACAAGGAAACAAGGAAGGTATTATACTATCACTAGAGCTGAGGTGGAGCTGGAAAGTGATATGGTGATAGGTATTCTAGTAATTCATTCATGAATAAAGAAAAATGTATTCGACTCTAGTTTTACTTATTCTTTTATATCTTTCAAGGTTAGTATAACTATTCAAACACCACCTTGTTGTTTGTAGGAAAAGTTATATGTGAGAAAAATAATGGAGAAATTACTGCTTCCATGGATTATAACTCATCCCTAGTGAATTTTTGTGGACTAAACCTCATTGAAAATCTCATAAAACATGATTTAGTAGAGTTAGAAACTATCTTGAACCTAGATTGGATATCTTTTTACAAAGACAACATCAATTGTCGGGAAAGGGAGATCTCTATTCACATCCTAAAGCATCCTATGATTCATTAAAAGTGTAAGGTGGAAGATAAAACTCCTTTATAATCACCATATAAAGTGTTAACGCTGTTGCAAAATGAGTAATCATACCTGTCTCAAATTATTGATACAAAGGAGATAATCATTCTTGAAGACATGATCATTGTGTGGGATTACACTGATGTATTCCATGAAGAGTTTCCTAGTCTTCTTCATGATCATGAGGTTGAGTTCTAAATTGAACTTATCCCGAGTTCTCGGTATTTATCAATGAAAACAAACATAATGGCCACCCTAGAGCTAGAGGAGTTGAATAATCAGTTGCAATAGAGTATGGACAAGGGTTTTATAAAAACAATTTCTTCACCATGGAGTGTTCCAGTCCTCTTCATCAAGAAGATAGACTAATCAATTCACCTCTTCATTGATTATCATGAACACAATAAAATCACTATAAAGAGCATGTTTCCCCTTCCATGGATAGATGATATTTTCATTTAGCTTTGTGGGTCCTGTTATTTCCCTAAGGTAGACCTTGGGACATGATATCACCAACTAAAGGTGAGGAAGGATGTTATTACCAATACTTCCTTTTGATTTAGGAATTGACACTATGTGTTTAGAGTGATGACCTTAGAACTCACTAATTCTACTAAAATATTCCTGGATTTAATAAATAGTTTCTTTAGTGATTACCACAATAATGTTGTGCTAGTCTATATTGATGATTTTATGATATAGACTAAGAGAAAGGGAAAATATGAGGACAATTTTAATAATATGTAAAACATAGTGTGGAGAGATAATTTTTATGCAATGTATAGTAAATGTGAGTTATGGATTGAAGATATTTCATTCTTAGGGCATGTTATAACCAGCAACGGGATATCTGTGGACCCTTCCAAGATGAAGGAAATTGAAGAGTGTCCCATGCCATTTTTATAATGGAGATCCATATATTTTTGGGTCTAGCTCGGTATTATCGATGATTTATGAAGAAAATTTCATGATTGATAAACCCAATGACCTAGATGACACGAAAGGGAGTAATGTTTTTCTGGAATCAAGAATGTGAAGACTTTTTCACGGAGATGAAAAAAGAGGCTTATCACCATGCCAATACTCACACCCCCAATAAGTGGAGAAATCTTTGTGCTTTATAGTGACTCTTAAAACTAGGGCTCAGACTGTCTGATGATTCCAAATGATAATGTGATAGAGTATCCCTAATGTTAGCTTCAAATCCCCAATGAAATCAATCGTACACATGATTTGGAGTTGGTGGCGGTGATCTTTTCATTTAAAATATAGAATCATTATCTCAATGTAGAGAACTGTGAGATATATACTCATCACAAGAGTTTAAAATATATATTAATAAAGAAAGACATTAATATGAGCTAGAAAATATGCATATAGCTCTCAAAAATAATAACTTCTCAATACACAACCATCCTGGTAAGGCAAACCAGATGACAGATGCTCAATGTAGAAAGGATCACGTGTCTTTATCAATGATGAGAATTGAAAAGGATCCAATATTCTTAGATATGTAGAGGATGGACAAGAGAATAATTATCGGAGTTACATCATCAACCCTTACTCAAATGATTGTTCAACCATCCCTCATGATGAGTATAATGGATGTTCAATGATTAGATGTTGAAATTAAGAAAAGGGTGAAAGCTATAAAAAATTAAAAATCCTCTGATTTAAAAATTGATGAGGATGTAGTAGTAAGATTTGGGTCAAGATTATGGGTACCATCCAATATAGAGATAAATATGGATCTTCTGAATGACACACATTTCCCAACCTTCTCTATCCACCAAGGGAGAACAAAGATGTATCAAGAACCCTGAGAAAAATTTGGGTGGGATAATATGAATGGGGAAATTACTTAATATACATCAATATGATTGGTATGTCCATAGGTGAAGGATGAGAGATAAAAGAATAAGGGGATGATGCAGTCACTACACGTACCAACATGGAAGTGGGAGAACATTTCAATTGACTTTGCCACTGGACTTACAAGGACTTCCAAAGGAAACAACACAATATGGGTCATTGTGGATCATCAGAAAAAGATAAATAACATTGCCACGATTCGGTAAGACTTATCATTAGATCAACGTTCATGGATTTACATCAAATATGTTGTAAGGAAGCATGGAGTACCAATATCTATTATATCCTATCAGGATTCAAGATTCACCTAGATGTTCTAGAAAATTCTCCACCATGCTCTAAGCACCGAACTGAACATCAGTACAGTCTATCATCCTTAAATGGATGGTTAGTCTAAGTGAACTATTTATACACTAAAAAATATGTTGATAGAATGTTCTATTCACTTCAATGGAGGATGGGTCCAACATCTTCCACTGGTTGAGTTCTCCTACAACAATAGTTTCCAATCAAGAAACTGAAGGGAACCATATAAATCCAATTATGGGATAGTGTGTAGAACAATGGAATTTTGGGAAGATATCAGTGAGTGTTAGAGGGTATGTACTGGTATGGTTAAAGGAATGGAGGAGAAGGTGAAAACAATTTAGCATCATATCAAGGTATCCCAAAGATGATAGAAGATTTATGAAGATAACCAATGATTAGACCTTGAGTTCAACATTTGATATACAGTATTTCAATGCATATTTCCATGGAATAAGGTAATGAGATTTGGGAATAAAGGAATGTTGAGAACCGGGTATATCGGTCCCATTGAGATCTATGATTGAGTCAAAGCTGTAGGCTATTGACTGGAACTTCCACCTACCATGTCAAAAGAACAAGATTTCTTTCATATTTCCTTCATAAGTAAGTACATACATGAACCTTCACATGTACTCTCTTTTGAGGTGGTACAGTTGGAGGACAATCATGCCTATAAGGAGCAACCAGTGAAGTTCTTGGATCATAGAGATAAATTTACACATTACAAGACTAATCACCTGGTCAAGGAACTGTGGTGAAACCATAATTATGAAGATGCAACATCGGATCTAGAGGAGGCAATAATGGAAAAGTACCTGCACCAGTTTTCGACATAGTATGTATAATGAGATTTCGAGGGAGAAATTTCACAAGGGGGGGGGCAATGTAACGACCCAATGGTTCTCAACGGAAATTCCTTTCATATTTCATAATCATAGATATCAAAACATAATAAATTACTAAGTTCTATTTTCTATTAAACATAATTTTCTCACTTTGGTGATTTGGATTTCGAAAATCTAACATACACGGATGTGATGAGTAAGTTATTTGGAGTCCAATAAGAAAAAATTATTATTTTTGAATAGTAACCAAACCAAATGAATAGTAATAAAACATTATGAATAGTGATATACCCGAATGAAATGTACCCTAATTATGATTGAATAAAAATAATATTGATGTGAAAGTATGTTTTACATATATTTTAGAATAATAAATGAATGTTTTAAAAATATTTTTTAATAATAAATTTGTAGACGCCGGAAAAGTCCGTTGTTCCCAAACGAAGCTCCAGATGTGGAAAGCGAAGTGATATTTGGAGTCAGAGGCACGTTCCGGAGGGCCCGGAGGACTTGCGTGAAATTTTAGAGACCCGCGCGCAAAGTTGAGTCGCGGCGCGCAATCCTCCCGGGATGCGCGCAATGCGCTGGGCCGGCGCGCTATTTTGCACGCCGGTGGCCTGCGCGGCTCCCTTGCGCGCCGGGTCCTGATTCCACGCCCGCGAAGGGAATTACGCACCCGAGACCGGATTCCGCGCCCGGGGTTGCCTATAAATATAAGGCGACCCCCAACGTTTTGAAGGTTGCCAGAATCCGAAGCGTCGCTCGTTCGCGCAATCCAACCCCTTCCGCGCGCAATGCCGATCTTCAGGTAACCTCCTTTCTTTCGCGCAATAGAGCCCTGGGGTTCGCCTTCGCGCGCAATCCCCTTGGCTCCTTTCCTTTGAATAATCCTTAACCCGAAGGCCTTTGCGCGCAAAAGAAGCCTCTTGCGCGCAATTGCCCCCGGGTGCGCGCAATCCAGCCCGATTGCGCGCACCCCCCATTTTCAAAGTGGCCATTCATTAGAGAATGAGCCGTTGCCCCCGCGTGCTACCCGAAGCCCGGTGCGCGCAATCTCAATCATCCGCGCGCAAAGGGCTGGCCCGATTGCGCGCCAGCCCGCCATTCTGCGCGCCGACCCGCTGTTTTGCGCGCAAAGCTCCTCTTTTGTGCGCAACCCGCCAGGGTCGCCCCCCTTGACCCCCTGAGGGTACCCGCCTGCGTGGCGCTCGATGATCTTCATCCTGGGTGCCCGCACCGTGCGTTGTCTTCCCGTGCGGCCCTCCAGGCTCGCGCGAAGTGACACGGACCCATCAGCGGCAATCCATCGTCCTGCATGATGTTAAACTGCATTCGTCCAACACGACGTTAAACTGTGAATCGTCCCGCATGACGTTAAACTGCACTCGTCCAAGCTACAAGACGTTAAACTGTTCAGCATTCGTCCCGCATGACGTTAAACTGCATCCGTCCAACATGACGTTAAACTGTACCACGTCCGTACTGCAAGACGATAAACTGCCAAGTGTTTTGTCCAACATGACGTTAAACTGTACCACGTCCGCGCTGTAAGACGTTAAACTGCCAAGCACCTTCGTCCTCAACACACGACGTTAAACTGTACTTCGTCCGGCAAGACGTTAAACCGTCCGCTTCGTCCTCAACACACGACGTTAAACTGTACTTCGTCTGGCAAGACGCTAAACCGTCCGCATCACCCGATCTCGTGCCCCGCACGCAGGGTCCACCCGGTTTGGATGTGGCCCCCGCCCGCTCGTCTCTGCAGGGATGTCGGGATTGTCCCTCTTTAGGGACGATTTAATGGGAGCGGCTTTTCCCTACGGGGGTAGGGTATTACAAACCCCTAGTTTCCTGTGGGGAGCCGCGCATGTGTTTCTCCATTGCGCCTCCCCACTGCCGAAGCCAGTAGAGGGTGTGACTGGGATCGAGGTGTCTCCTACTTTCGGTCCAAGTCCCTTCCAACTGAGTTTTGCCGCATCCGGGCTGCCTCAAGTGCGTAAGTCCTGACAGAATGAACTACGTGGACTTTGATCCCTGTCTTCTAAACAGGGTACGTAGGAAGCCTCCCTGAGGTTCAAGCCCACCACCTAGTCTTCCCGGTCATATTCACATCGGTTCGTCCATCAGTGGACCCCTCCAAGGTTCACGCTTGCATCGATTCACCTATGAATCCGCCCCTGTGGGAGACTGCCCGTGTGTATCTCCACTGTGCCTCCCCATAGCCCCTTTTTCCATTTCTCCTTTTATCATCCAGCATGACGTGAAACTGTGATCCACCCGGCCGTTCCATCTCCCTCTGTGCGAGGTGGTTCGGTTCAATCCTCCGCCCGGCGGCCTCGACCTCCTCGTGAGTCGGCTTGCCGACGTCCAGCATGACGTTAAACTGTATGCCCGAACTACGTTGACTTTGATCCGTGCTAACGCGCGGTACGTAGGAAGCCCCTACGGGGTCCAAGCTCTTCACTCCATCATCCATCGTGATCCTTACCCGGGCCGCCACATCCCGGTGGGGTCATGCCACTTCACTCCACTCCATATCACTTGGGAAGCCGGCCATGCGTTGGCCCCAGCGTCGGAGGTTCCCCGCAAGGGGTTCTGTCATCTGATCCACTCTTCGTGTTGATCAGTCCGATGCCATCCCCGCTGGACGTTAAACTCGCGGCGTACCCCGTGTTAAACATGGGAAGCTGAGGAAAACCTCAGGGGACACAGTTCCCCGCACCCAGTGCGGGATGCCTCAGGCCATCATGCCTTCGAGAAGCCCTATTAGGGACGGAAGACAGACGTGCAGAGCCGCAGTGTTACGACACGCCCGCAGCACCCAGAGCCACCCGGCCTCCTCACCGCAGGTTGCTGCCCCGACCAGACTCCTTGGAGCGTCCGGGCGGAAGCAGCGTAATTAACCGGTGTCCATGAAGATATGGCGCCGGGAACGAGATTCACGAGCATGTCTTAAATCTATGAGGGAGACCCGGATTAGGCAACGAGTTCCGAGGAGACGTCCAAGGAAGGAGGAGCTGACATCCCATCATCCCGGTTTCGATCAAGAAGCAGACGCCCCTGAATAAGGGACGGATGCCGCCCGCCTTTGGAAAGCGGGACTGCGGGACCACAAGCCGCGCGCCCATCCCCTCGGGTTGACGGGTGCACGCGCGAACGCGTCCTGGCGGAACAGCGTAACTCGACGCACATCCGCACCGAAACAGAAAAATGGTGAACCCGACGTGAATCTCTTCTCCTTGATACGAGGACCGATGGCTTTCAGAGGTGTCGGAAGACCGGCATGTTGCCCGGCCAAGCATTCAGTCTTACCCGCCAGGGGCTGGGGAAGGGACATCGGGCACTCCGTCTCGCAACGTCGAGGGCCTGGGTTCCCCCCACGGAAGGCGTCGTGGCGCTAATGGTTGGTTGTCGATTCCTTTTTCCTGTCAGTGTTAATGGGTCCTTCTCCCTGCTTTCAGAAATCAGGTCGCCCGATCCAGTGCCCGATCGCCACCCGCCCACTGGCGGAGGGGTAGGGGAAACACCGACGCGGCTACTCCGCGCGGTCCCGCCCGTTCCACAGCCGTCCCAGCAGCCGCAATTGCGGGACAACCACGCCCTCTCTCCCCCTCGGAGGTCATCCAGAGAAGGGTGATCAACACCCTGGTGCGGAGATATGAGGAAGAGGGAGTCATCCCCACTAGGGACATGGCTCGCCTAGACCTTGAGGAGGCTGCACCTCGCCACCACCGCCGCCCCTGAGGGCCGCGCAGGGAGGCACCGCTCCCTACCTCAACGTCCAACCGCTTCGGGAGCTTATCCCCGGAGCGCTCTGACAGTTCCCTTCCCTATGCGGATGAGGTGGAAGATGCCCGGGATCACCCTATCCGGGATTCGCTCCAGGGATCTACGGTAAGGACTCCCGCCAGGCCACGGCGACACCACCGCCAGGCCTCTCAAGTCGAAGAGCGGGCTCTCCACCTTCCCGCGCCGCTCATCCCGACTCGTCTGTCCCGACGCCAACGTCGGGCACGAGCGGAAGAGGATGTCCACCTTGGGGCCCTAGCAACAGCGGCCGCATTGGCCCAAGCCACTGTTGGCTCCAGTCGCCAGGCCCCTGCGCATCTTGAGCAGGGGAACTTCTATGCCCGACCTGGATCGAGGCCTCGACCGCCCCAAAGGCAGGTTGGGTTGACTCTCCCGGTTGCTGGTGCAGGCAGTAGCCACCGCGGACCACCTCGCGGTAGCGCTATTCACCAGCGGGATCTACTCCGTGTGGCCGATCTAGGAGGCATGGGTCATCCCACCTTCCGATCCCGGCCCGGAGGCCTGCCAGGAATCATCTCTCCCCGCGTCCCCTTTGATATATGTCCTGGTGCCCCTCGCACCTTGGTTTCCAGTCCTCTTGGCCCCAGCACCAGTGCGGCCGGAGGACGCCAGGACAAAGATCAGCCCTGCCCCGAAGAACCACCCAGGGGCAGGAAGGCAAGGCGTCGACGCCGAGGGAAGAATGTTACGGAACTCCGGACAGAGATCCGACCGGTTCGCTTCTCTGATTCAGAGGCGGAGTACGATTCGGCGACAGAGCCCTTTCCCCAATCCCTCCAGTCAAGGGCAGGGGTAGGAATGCGGCACGTCAGCCTCGTGCTCCCCGAGAGCGAGATCGATGTGATCCCCGCTTCTCTCCGAAGGTATATCCGGAGTAACGAGGGCCTGGTATACCCCCAAGGATCAAGCTTGCGGTTGGTACCGGCCCCTCCGGAAGTGCCTTCCGTCTCGATCGGAGAAGCCGGAGACTTTTTCTGGGGACCGACGGTCGAACCACGATCTGGTGCACCCTCGGAGAGCACCGATGCTACGACAGGATGTTCGCTCGCCGGCCCATCCTATCTTGATGTGGTAGCCAGGGCACCGCCACCCTCAGAGGGCGGCCCGGGATATGGAGGCCAATCGGCCTGTTCGCCGTATTCACCGCCGGCCAGCCCGTCAGCCCGGCGGCCCGCCTCGGCACCACTGCCGGTTCCCCGTCCGTTCCCAGCCATTGAAGAGGACCAAGGAGATCTAGGTCCCGAGTTTGAGTCGTGGAACTTTTGGACCGTCCTTGCAGAGGGCCACTTCCCTGAGAAGTTTTGGCCAGTCGCAGGACCGGGCTTTGATGCACCCGAATCGCTCACCCCGGATGAGTTCGAATACTTCCGCCGAACTCTCCAGGAGACTCGCTCCTGTCTTCACCGCCTACAAGTGTCATACCCCGGGAGTCAAGTGCACCTAGAGGATATTGGTGAGCAGTGCCGTCAAATTGACCTGGCCATGCTCCCCGCGGCTCGGCACCCCGGGTCATTTGAGCACCACGAGGCCCTCCAACAACGATGCGTTGAGTGTTTTCAAGTACTCCGCAAAGTTATCGAGGAAGCCACTCCCCACGTGTATATCCGTGGATGGGGGCAGTACGCTGCCCTACGCTTCAGTGTGATTCGCCGACAGTTCGATTCGCTGGGTGGCCCTGAGGGTATATCCCCAGGGACGGAAACAGTCAATATGGCTGACCTGTCGGGAGAGGGGAACGACTTGGAACTTCTCGACGGGGGCTTCCCCCCGAAGACAAGCCGTCGTCAGAGCCATCGTTGAGAGTCACTCGTCATCAGAGGAACCTCCTGGGGCTCCCCGCACCCACTGAAGCACTGACGTTGGGCCGAAACGTCAGCAAAGGAAAAGAGCACAGCGAGGCTATAAAGCCCGCCGACCCATCTGCCTCCATGCAGAGGGCAGAGGAGGATCCCGAGAAGGCTACACTACGTCAGCAGCTCGCCGAATAGAAGAAGCTGGTTGACCAGCTCCTCGCCGAGCGCGCTGCAGAACGGCGGCCTGACTACGGTGATCCCAGGCCAGGACAGCAGGGACCGGAACAACCGCTCCTCGACGAGACTCTCCCGGGCAACCGTGATTACGCCGTGTTCGCCGACAGGAGAGAGGCCATTGCCTACGGCAAGAGGGCGCAGTATGTTTCGCCACACCCTCCCGAGCGGCGTGACTACCTGAGAGACCCCGCTCGGATTCCTCCGGCTGCCCCAAAGGCCGCTCCGCCCGCCGTCCCACGAGCTGCCGAGTTCGACGACCCGGTCGACGACCCGATTGAAGGGCCATGCAATGCGCTCGTGGTTAGAGATCCTCACCAGGACTGGAACCCATGTCCGGACGATCCGATGGCGGCACTCATTGCCCGCTTGGAGGCCTTGGAGACTCGGCAGGTGGCGATCCCACCGGACGGCAAGCCCTACCCAGCATGGGTGGATGACATGCCGGCGCCTCCGGGATTCGGGAATCCCACTTTCGCTCCCTTCAACGGGACTGGAGATCCGCCACAGCATTTAGCCCACTTCAACTCGAGGTGCGGGCCTATGTTGGGGACTCCGGCGCAGCAAGATGCCGCTAAGCTTCGCTGCTTTGTTCAGACACTGGAAGGGCCAGCATTTGTCTGGTACAGCCAGCTCCCCGTCGGGTCGGTAACCAGCTGGGAGGACCTCCGTAGACAGTTCCTCTACCAGTTCAGTTCCACGACCCGGAAGACAAGTATCGCAGACCTCTTCAAGTGCAAGCAGAGGCCTGATGAGCGATTCGCGGACTTCGTCGCCCGATGGAAGGGTCTCACGTATTCCCTTGACATGCCATTGACTCAGGAGCAGTTGCTGACAATGTGCGTCGGGAACGTCAAGACCGAGCTGGTCCCTTCCCTGATCACTCAGAATTACCCCGGAGGGTTCAGGGACTTCTCAGACAAAGCTCAACATCTTGAGGAAGCCCTGCAACAGGCCAGCCAGGCACACCCGCTGCCTCCTATGATTCCTGCAAGGAGAGTCAGCAGGGCTGAGCCCGCTGCGGTTGCCCAGATAGAGGCCCCCAGGCCGTTGGAGCTGCTGCCGGCGAGGCCAGCTCCACAGCCTCACAGGAATCCGCCTCCACGGGCTCAGTTCCCGGCCCAGCAGCGGCAGCCCCAGAACCGGCCGGCCCCTCCGCGTAATGTACCGCCGCAACCCAGGCGAGATAATCAGGGTCCACCTCCTCGGCCGGCCCCTCCAGCCCCTCGTCAAGACCACGCTCCCAGGGGCCCGCGACACCTGACTTACTCATTCCACGAGGATCAGGTCCCCGGTTTTTTCCGGAGCGCCCTGGAGCAGAGGATTGTGCGACTGCCTGAGTGTTGGAGGCCATAGGAGGCACATCTTACGAATAACCCCCGCTACTGCCCCTACCATCGGGCCCTGGGGAACACCATCCAGCGGTGCGATGTGTTTAAGGATTGGCTCCAAGGCCAGATTAACAACAATGTAATCAGGTTGGGCCCAGCTCCAGCACAAGTGGCGGGCGTGTTCGTGGGATCAGATGACGATAGTGGCAACGAGGACGAATGGCAGCTGGTCTCCGACCGCGGATCACAGAAGTATAATAACTGGATGGCCCGCAAGACGACCATTCGCGCCCATGGAATCATCCGTGCGCGCTTGAATCAGCCTGAGCCCCCAGAATCTGCGGGTGCTGCTTCGGCATCGTCGTCCCAGCCTGCCTCTTCCAAGAGGAGCAAACGGCAGCAGCGCAAGAAGGAAGAGCGCGCCCCGCCGGTTCCGCCACTATCCCGCACTCTCGGCGATTTCATGCCCCCGGAGATGGGGGTCCCTCCTCGGATCCGCCCGGTGATGGATGATTAGTCCGATGACGGTGTTGAGTACGCTTCGGTTAATACCGTCGAGCTGGTAAATCCCTTTTCGGTTCCCGACGTTGAAGAACACCAGGTGGACCTCCCTAGTGTCCCCGGTCGTCGCCACCGTCGGAAGAACCGCAGCAGCAGGAGTCGCCGGGGCATAGCCGTTGGTACCTCCAGCCAGGCCGTGCACGCCAATGAGACTAGGCAGCAGGCTCAAAACCGAGCACAACGTGCGCCACCCCCCCATTCGGGGATGACGGATTCGCCTCCGCCGCTGTTTGTGGTGTGGGACCAGGCAGAACCGCCTCAGCCGCGTCACGACCAGCTCCGCCCTGCCACGGGTCCATCCCGGCCTCCTGACCCCAGTACGGTGACCATTTCCCGGACTACAACCAGTGAACAGCGAGATGCGCCAAGTACCAGTCGGCCGCCGATCCAACCGGCAAGGCCCGTCATGCCGCCAACCGCAGAGCAACCTCCTACAACCAGGGGCTCGCGCTTGGCCAAAAAGTATGATGTCCTGAAGCACTTGGCCGACATCCCAACAAGGCTCTCCATCCTTGAGGCTCTGCGCATGTCATCTGAGATGCGCGAGGCACTCGCTGAAGCCCTGAAGAGCCCCCTCCAGTTTGAGACAGAGGTTGCGGCTGCAGAGGCCTTTCACGCCGAAACGATCGAGGACGCCGAATGTCAGGCAGTTATCTCGTTCTCTGGTAAGGATGAAGACCCTCCTATACAGGGACACATTCGTCCGTTGTATGTCACTAGCCAGTTCAATGGCCTTGAAGTCCGGCGCTGTCTTGTCGACACGGGGTCCGGGATTAACCTGATTCCAACTCGGACGCTCCGGAGATTGGGGTTGTCTGAGGATGACTTGATCCCCTCCGACCTCAGGATCCAGGGGTACGACCACACCGAGCAAACCCCGGTCGGCAAGATACGTTTGAAGACCCAGTTCGGTGACTTGGTTGCCAACACCGAATTCATGGTAGTCTCTCAAGACACTGCGTACAACGCATTGATGGGAAGGCCATGGCTCCACCTTTATGCGGCGGTTCCCTCGTCATACCACCAATGCCTCAAATACTCCCTTAATGGTCGAGTAGGCGTGCTTCAAGGAGATGCCTCTCCTTTTTCCTCGTGTGAAGCCCGCTATCTGGACACGAACTATTACAAGAGCAAGGATAAGCAGATCCTGGCAGGTGAGGTTGAGCCTGTCGCTGTTGCAAGTGATCCCTGGGCAAGTCTGGATGACGCTTACGTCCTCCCGATTCACCGGTTGGACGTCGCCATGGCCTCGACGGCCCATGAGTCTCCTGATGAGATGACCGCGACCGCCCGCGCCAGCACCAGTGGCCCAGCAGGATCTGGTAGCCCCAATGCAGTTTCCAACGCAGTCTCTCCCGTGGACGATCCCTCCCCAAGTGGAGAGGATGTGGAAGACGCACCCCCAGCCTTTGAGGAGGGCGTCCCCGCCACGGTCGATGAGTTAATACAGGTGAACCTTGGAACCGAGGCCGATCCAAGACCCACATTGGTCAGTGCCGCCATGCCCTCTGAGGAGCGGCAGCAGTACATGGACTTTCTCAGGCAGCACCATGATGTGTTCGCTTGGGGCTATGACGAGATGCCGGGGCTAGATCCTCAGGTAGCCGTCCACCGCCTTGGTCTCCCGGCGAACCATCGCGGGTTCAAGCAGCCTCCCAGGAAGATGCACCCGTCCCACGGTGCCATGGTTTAGGCCGAAGTTGACAAGCTTATCAAAGCCAACTTCGTGAGGGATGTTCAGTACCCCAAATGGCTGGCCAACATTGTGCCGGTCAGGAAGAAGAACGGGCAGATTAGAGTCTGCATCGACTTCCGCGATCTCAACCGCCACTGTCCGAAGGATGAATTTCCCCTTCCAGTGACAGAGCTGTTGATTGATGCCACGACAGGGTTCCAAGCCCTCTCCTTCATGGATGGATACTCCGGATACAACCAAATTCGGATGGCCCCTGAGGATGAGGAGTTCACTGCCTTCAGGGCCCCCCCAAGGTACCTTTTGCTACCGGGTCATGCCCTTCGGCCTGAAGAATGCAGGTGCCACCTATCAACGGGCGATGCACCGCATATTCAAGCCAATCCTCGACACACTGGTGGAATGCTACGTCGACGACTTGGTTGTCAAATCGCGCCAGCGTCAGGACCATCTCAAAGATCTTGAGAAAGTGTTCGGCTTCCTCCGGTCTCGCTGCCTGAAGATGAACCCGTTGAAGTGTTCCTTTGGGGTCACCTCCGGAATGTTCCTTGGATTTGTGGTAAGATACCGGGGTATTGAGATCGACCCAGAGAAAATCAGGGCGATTAGCCAGATGCCTCCCCCAGGTACCATCCAGGAACTGCAAGGGTTCCAAGGCCACTTAGCCTATATACGCCGATTCATCGTGAATCTGGCCGGCAAGTGTAAGACCTTTTCTCGGCTCATGAAGAACGGTGCCACCTATGTATGGGATAAAGAGTGTCAGACCGCTTTCGAGGAAATCAAGCAGTACCTGCTTCAACTTCCGGTTCTGATGCCGCCTGTATCCGGGAAGCCGCTGGTCCTCTATGTGACCGCCCTGGAATGGTCCCTGGGTGCCCTTCTCGCCCATAAGAACAACGAGGGAATGGAGAATAGCCTCTATTACCTCAGTCGCATGCTCCTCGATGCGGAAGTTAGGTATTCCCCCATCGAGAAGAGCTGTCTGGCGCTCGTATTTGCCGTACAGAAATTACGGCACTACTTGCAGCACCATGAGGTACAGTTGGTTTCTCGGGTAGACCTGTTGAAATATATCCTGAGCCGGCCTATGTTGAATGGCTGTCTAGTGCGGTGGGCTGTGATCCTCCAGCAGTTCGACATCAGGTATGTGTCTCAGAAGGCCATCAAAGGGCAAGCATTGGCAGACTTTCTGGCAGCTCACCCGACCTCCGCGGATCAGCCGTTGGATCTAGGATTTCCTGATGAGACCATTCTCTCGGTTGATCGAGCCGATCCATGCTGGCAGATGCACTTTGATGGTGCCTCCCGGAGCCCCACCGGTAGAAGACTCGATAATCCTAAGCTCAATAGAGTGGGCTTGGGCATCGTCTTCATTACCCCGGAGCGAGCCGTGCTGCCATACTCGTTCCTGTTGTCAGAGGGCTGTACCAACAATGAGGCGGAATACCATGCCCTCATCACCGGCCTCGAGTTGGCTCTCGAGATCGACGTGCCCCGTCTGTGCGTGAAAGGGGACTCCGAGCTGGTCGTTAAGCAGATCAATGGAGACTATGTTGTCAAGAAGCCGGAACTTGTGCCATTGCTGGAGTGCACCCTCCTTCTGATGGCCCGGTTCCCTTCTCGGCCGGAAATTGTCCATATTCCCCGATCACAGAACGGTCGAGCAGATGCTTTGGCCAGCCTTGCTGCGTCACTTGCGGAGCCTGAACAGGACAACCTGATCGTCCTCGTGACGCACCGCAGGCTCATCGCTCCCGTTATCCCGGAAGAAGATCGCGGCCCGTTGGTAAGTAATCTCACCACGGTTGCCCCTATGCCCGGAGCCCCGAGTACCACAGATATGACAGTCGGGTCAGCCCCTGATTGGAGGACGCCTTTGGTTGAGTACCTCCAACATGGCATTCTTCCATCGGATCGGGCCGAGCGCGAGCGAGTTCGACGCCGCGCATCGCAGTTTGTCCTCCAGAGCAGCCCCGGCCTGGAGCAGATCCTCTACAAACGCGGATTTGATGGTGTTCTCCTCCGTTGCCTTCAGGGAGTTGAGATCCCACGAGTCATGCAAGAGGTTCATGCTGGTTCATGTGGCGCCCACCAGACTGGGCCGAAGCTGTCCCACCAGATTCGGAGGTTGGGATACTTCTGGCCCTCCATGATCCATGACTGCATCGAGTATGCCAGGAGGTGCCATGCGTGCCAGGTTCATGCGAACTTTGTGCATCGGCCGCCGGAACCTCTCCATACCACTAGGTATTCCTGGCCCTTTGCAGTCTGGGGTCTGGACGTTGTGGGACCTTACCCACCGGCGACAGCTCGCCAGTGCCGGTTCATTCTAACCGCCACGGACTTCTTCTCCAAATGGGCAGAGGCGATTCCGCTCAGAGAGGTCAAATCCTGTTCGATCGCTGACTTTGTGACCTCCAGCATCATCTATCGATTTGGAGTGCCTCACGCTAGCCTCACGGATAACGGAACCAATTTCCGAGCAGCCGAGTTGAAGAAGTTGTACGCCAAGTATAACATTCGCTCGAACCATACATCTCACTATCATGCGCAGGAGAATGGAAAGATCGAGGCGTTTAACAAAACCCTCTCTAACATTCTGCAAAAGATGGTTGGTCAGAACAAGAAGAGTTGTCCGGACAAGCTCCCCAACGCCCTCTGGGCTTATCGGACGACGACTCGCAATTCCACCCAGATGACCCCTTATTCCCTGGTGTATGGAGCTGAGGCTGTCCTGCCCATCGAGATCCAGTTACCATCCTTGCGCACTGCGGTCTTCAACCAGCAAGCGCCGGACAGAGTTGCTGAAGCCCATCTAGTCGAGTTGGAGGCACTGGACGAGAATAGACTTCGCGCCTTGCACAACTTGGAGAGGCATCAAAGCAGAATGGCTTGAGCTTTAAATAAGAAGGTTTGCCTCCGCTCCTTCCTGCAGGGTGACCTAGTGCTAGCCCTAAGAGCGCCAATGATCCCCGGCAGGAAGCCACCCAAGTTGGAGCCCAAGTGGGAGGGACCTCTTTTCGTCCACAAAGTTTATCCCAATGGCGCGTACTCCCTAGCGACTATGGATGGTGAGCGTGTCACTCCTCCCACCAATGCTAGGTTCCTCAAACAGTACTTTGTCTGAGTGTACCACGTCCTGCACGACGTTAAACTGCATACGTCCAAGCTGCACGACGTTAAACTGCCCAGCACATCGTCCGCGCGGCAAGACGTTAAACTGCCAAGCATCTTCGTCCAAGCTACAAGACGTTAAACTGTTTAGCATTCGTCCAACATGACGTTAAACTGTACCACGTCCAAGCTGCACGACGTTAAACTGCCCAGCGTATCGTCCTGCATGACGTTAAACTGCCTCTCAAGAACTACGTGCGGCTTGATTCCCATCCTTATGGGATACGTAGGACCGTCTGGACATTCATGTTTCAGGCCCAGCCCCATCCTTTGGGAATTTCCATCCCATCTCGGGCCTTTGTCCCAGTTGCCTCCGGGTGTGCGGCGTATGGTGTGAACGCGGGGCTATGCCCTCATTCACGTCGGTTTGCTCGCCATGCTGTACGCCCCCCACGTTTGGGGATGCCTTCTGCTCCCCCCTTCTTTTTTCTCTATTCGTCCTGCATGACGTTAAACTGCACTTCAAGAACTACGTGTGGCTTTATTCCCATCCTTATGGGATACGTAGGACCGCCTGGACATTCATGTTTCAGGCCCAGCCCCATTTCCCGGGAATCTCTATCCCGCGTCGGGCCTCTGGCCCAAGTTACCCTCCTTTTTGTGCGAGGCGTATCGCGTGAGCGGGGGATTATGTCCTCATTCACGTTGGTCTACAGGCCGCGCCGTATGCCTCCCCCGTGTGTGGGACCACCTCACACCTCTCATCGTCCTGCATGATGTTAAACTGCCTCTCAAGAACTACGTATGGCTTGATTCCCATCCTTATGGGATACGTAGGACCGCCTGGATGCTTGTGTTTCAGGTCCAGCCCCGTCTCTTGGTTGATCACGGGGATCTTCCCTCTTTTGGTTGCTCTCAGGGTGAGTCCTCCGACCCTTTCCGGTGATCTGTTAACATGTTTTGGGTACTTCGGTCTATGACTCGTAGTGTCAGATTCAATCCCGACAAGTCCTGTGTTGCTTGTCAGTCCTCGCGCTTCCTCTTGTTCGAGCCTTCACTCAAAGGGATCCTCGTTAGCGGTTTGGGTACGATGCCTCAGTGCTCTCCTACCGCTCCGGGTCGATTTACCGGCGGGTCTTGGGACGCAAATCGATATGAATCCTGCGCTTGAGCGGTTGATGCTCGTTTTCTTGCCCCGTCTTAGGCTGACGCGATCGGATGTTGTGTTGCGAATATGGTCAGCAACGTCCTTGATCGCCATGTCGGCTCTTTCAGGCTCTGAACATTGGTTGCGCAGTCCTCATCACACTCCGCCTTTGCGTGTTGTAGTGGAATCTTGACACTCTCTTCATACTGACCTTCAGTACACCTCTACACGTTAGGCAGACCAACCAGGGTAATGATGTCGTTCGAGGCTCCCATGATCTGAGCACCAAGGATATATGTGGATATCCTCCCTAAGGGCCATGCGTAGCTGGACCCTCGTCCCCATAAGGAGGAAGGAGTCGCCCGAACAATCGCGTTCTGGGCCCAGTATATCTGGAGGCTAGCATCTCTGCCCCTCGGGTGATGGACATACGCAGACCCCTATCCCAAGACTCTTCTCCTGGAATCGTGCGTGACCGCAGGGCTGGGTATATTCCCACCTCCGCCGTGTCCGCCGTACCGTGATAAGAGGATTCCTCCATGGTCCAAACCACACGACCTTAAACTGTGTTTTCTGGTCCTACCACACGACCGTAAACTGTGATCGTCTTGGCCGCCCGACGAGAAACGGCACTGCATCGTGATGTTCTCCTCAGAGGACACTCATGTTGGGCGCTGGTTAATAACCACGCCATTCATCAATGCCTTCCGTGGCTTGATTATTGTGGCGACGCCAGAGATTTCTCAATCACAGGCATGTCGCCGCACAAAGAAAAACCATTCATCTTTAAGGACAAACAAAAAATATCAAATGCCGCTCCTTCTGTGTGCGAGGGTCAGACCCGCACTCTTCCCCGCGCTGGTGCCCGATTGTGTTGTGCCGTGCTTCAAGAACTACGTGTGGCTTGATTCCCATCCTTATGGGATACGTAGGAACGCCCAGATGTTTGAAACTTCGGGTCCAGCCCCCCACCTCTTAGAGATTCCCCCTTCTCTGGGGAATCCGCCGCCTTCAGGTCACCCTCAAGGCGTGTTCCCCGACCCCTTGCAGTGGTCCACCGGTGTCAAGAGTACTCTGGTTTATTGCCGGGAGGGTCAGGATCCGCTTGGTCAGGTTTCCTCCACTTTTCAGGCTTCGTGCTCCCTTTCATTCGGACCCATCGTCTACGCCCTGGGTGGAGCCCCCGTGAACGGTTCGGACACAATTCCTTAGTGCTCTCCCGCCGACTCGGGCCGGTACCCCCAATGGCCTCGGGCAGCAAATCGATATGAATCCTGCGATTGAGCGGTCGATGCTCGTTTGCTGCCTCATTCCACCAACGGTTAGTGCGATATTGATGCTGCTTTTCCGCCACGGTCGGCAGTACTCCCGTATCGTTACTCCGGTGCCCCCAGTCCTTGAGTGAATGGCCGCATGATTCACATTTTCCACCTCCCATTCTGACCAGGAGAAACCTCGACACTCTTGACACTATCCCTCAGTGCATCTTCGCATATCCAGGGGATAGGACCACGATGTGGCGTACTTTGAGGTCCTTATGGTCCGAGCTCTAAGACCTGAAACTAAGATCTCTCCTTATGGTCCGAGCTCTAAGACCTTAAACTAAGATCTCTCCTTATGGTCTGAGCTCTAAGACCTTAAACTAAGATATCTCCTTATGGTCCGAGCTCTAAGACCTTAAACTAAGATCTCTCCTTATGGTCCGAGCTCTAAGACCTTAAACTAAGATCTCTCCTTATGGTCCGAGCTCTAAGACCTTAAACTAAGATCTCTCCTTATGGTCCGAGCTCTAAGACCTTAAACTTAGATCTCTCCTTTTATGGTCCGAGCACTAAGACCTTAAACTAAGATCTCTCCTTTTTATGGTCCGAGCTCTAAGACCTTAAACTAAGATCTCTCCTTATGGTCCGAGCTCTAAGACCTTAAACTAAGATCTACCCCTATGGTCTGAGCTCTACGACCCTAAAACTAAGATCTCCCCTAAACGGGATTCTACGTCCTGCATGACGTTAAACTGCACTCTCAGAACTACGTGTGGCTTGATCTCCAGCCTGATGGAGTACGTAGGAACGCCCGGGCATCCCAAATCGGGTCCAGCCTCAGGGATCATTAAGTCCTGCCCCTCCTCGTCGCCGGCCGTCTGGCCTGGCTTCTGGTAGAGTGGTGCAGTTGTGATATTCTCCCCGATTCAGCTCGGGATGCCCCATTGCAATGGTGGGAAGCGACGGTTTCCTCGTCAAAGAGGTGCTGTCTGAGAATTGGGGTGACTCACGGCCAGATTAGTGCATCCGCCTAATACGCTTTCCCCACGGTGGCGCAATTTTGAGAGCGTTGGATTCTGTCCGAACAAATCGTCACTTCGCCCCACGCTTCGCATGCCCTGTTGATCTGGATTTCCACCCTTGTGTCTGAAGGAACCCCCAAAGCGGTATTCATGACGACATGTGGTCCGCCTCCTGCAATATGAATGATGACCTTCGGTCCGTCTATTGCAGTTGTTATGGTCGATCCACTGTCCGCCTACCGTCTTGGGCATTTCCTGGAAGGCCGACCGTTGTGGATGTCTGGATTCAGGACACGCGATTCACCCTTTCTCATTTCCCTATGTTCGGATAAAATCTCAACGCCCCTAGCGTTGTCCCGCTCATGTGTTGGAACAAGTTGGGGGGATGATACATTGATTAGGTCTGAGGTCTCCTTTCCTAGGAATGACCTCCCTCTTTTCTCCAGAAATCCAGGCCCAATTATGGATGCCTGATGCTTGGTTAACACTCCCGCAAGACAACGAATTGTGGTTGAGCATGTTAAGCCAAAAGATGCAGATAAATATATTGATTCATACAAATGGATCAATGTAGCGGAAGCAAATGTTTTGGGAACGGCAAAACAAAGCCCTTAGAGATTAGCGTGCTGAATGAGTCTTTCTAATGTCGCTACCCTTTGGGTGGTGGCCTCCAGAGCTGCTTCTCGCTCTCTGCGTGCCCTCTTTTCGTCGGCGGTCGCAGCACGCAGTTCGTCGATTCTGGCCTGTGCACGCTCCCGCTCGACCTGAATTGTGACCATCTGTTGGCCCGCCTCCATCAGCTGTACCTGGGCGTCAACCAGATGGGCTGCTAGTTGCTCCACAAGCTCGGTACACGTTGCGACGAAGGCCTCCTTCTCTGTCGCCTGCCCTTCGAGGCGCCGGACTTCCTGCTCCGCCGCGAGGAGCGCCCGCGTGCTCTCCGACATGTCCCGACTTTGTGTGACGTCGGCACGCCGGCAGCTCTCGCGCATCTTTTCGGCCATGAAATCACGGACCGTCAGATGGAGGCGTTGAGCATCAGCTCCCCCGGCACACAAGAAGCGCAGCCAGGTTTGAAGTGATCCCATGCGCCCCAGCCACTCCGACGGGTCTCGCTTGAGGAAGCGCTGGATGCACTTCCACCCCCTACGGCGCGTTATCCGGCTCTCCTCGACCGCCTCCGCGTCTGAGTCGTCCATCTCCTCGGGGTCGGCAGGCCGGTAGGCAGGGAAGGTAGCCAGCAGGTCTGCTGCAGGGTCCGCCCCTGGGAGGTCCTCATGAGGGATGGGTTCCCCAACATCCGGGCGAACTTCTTCTCTCTCCCCAGCGGCGCTGACACCCTCGTCAGCCCCCAACCTCTCTCCAATGTCAGCACCGCCGGCGTCTGCAACCCCCTGATCAGCAGTTGGTGGGGCCGGCTCGGTGTGGGAAGCCTGTTCCGGAGCAGGCGGCATGTCTGCCACTGGTCCACTCGTGGATGGCCCGGGTTCGGCAACCCGACGAGCCTCCAGTGTTGAGATCACTGCGCAGGGCATGCCGTGGTTAGTCACGGATCGTCAACGGAAAGCACCAGGAGTAAAGTAAGGAGACTTACGGGAGCCCGCTGAGGACGCCTGACCAACATCCGTGTGCTCCTGAGAAAGATGGAGAAATGGGTTAGAAGATGCATAAGAGAATGGATGAAGCAGATTGAGTAGGGATAGAAGCGGACCTCGAGGAGCTCAGTGTCATCAACGTTGTCAGTGCCGGCCACCTCGCCTCTCTCCCATGGGCTCCCCTGATGGGATCTTCCCTCGGAGCCTTCATCCTCCCCCATTTCCTCCTCTTCCTCGGAGTCGCTGCCACTTTCATCTTCCGCCGGCGGCATCTGTTCTGGAGCGGGCTCTAGACCGAGCATCACCTTCACCAGAAGGGATGGCTCTGCACGCTGACCACGTTGGCGCGCGTAATCGTCCATGGCCATCAGATACGCATACTGTCGGTTGAAGACCACTCTGTCGGCGATCTGGAGGCGCCCGACCTCTGGCAGATAGATTCCTTCTCTGAGTATCTTTCGCCAGATGGCGTCGGTCCCCAGTGACTGCCGCAGGGTCATCCAGGCCGACCACAGTGCCGGGAAGACCGCGTCGTGGGAGGGTTCGAGCAGACGTCTCACCTGCTTCCCGGGACGCTCGTCGACCACCGCACGTGCCCCCTCTCTGGGTGCTGAGGTCGTGGCGGCAGCTCGCGATGTGCCCGCCGCCGAAGTCCCTGCCCGCGCCGGCTCCGCTGCTTGGCGCGCCTCCGTTCTCCCCCGTGTGGCGGCGCCTCGCCTCCTTCCTTGACGCCCGGTCTCCGCACGGGTAACCTCGAGCCGCCGAACTAGCTTCCGTAGAAGCCCCTCGGGGTACGTGATGGCCCAGTGTTCGGCGTACTCGGTTGCCAAGCCTGCGTCAACCCCGGTAGGAGGGAGAGTGATGACGTCGCCAGAGCCGAAAGCGGCAAACATCAGCCACATCTGGCGAAGGACGCAAGGGTTCATCTCCTCCCGGACAGTAGTGAATACCCTCTTCGGCATCCGCTGAAGGCACCCGAACTGCCTGGCGAACCGGGTTGGCACGTAAGGCTCGCAGATCACCTTCCCATCGATCCGAGCCACGAGAACCCCGCCCCGCATGTTCAGGAAGTATTCATGCTGCTCCAGAGGACCCTGCCCATTGTCGATCATCTGGCCGGCGGGAGTGGGGAACGGACTGAAATTGAAATTTGCATGATTGCCAATCCGAATCCTCACGCCCCCCTCACTTAGGGTCATCGGAGCGACCCCCGCGATGTTCAGCAGGGAGGGTCGCAGGCCGTTGCCCAGAGGAATGATGGCGTTCGGAAACGTGTACCCACCGAGGTGAGCAGCCACCTAGCCGTGGAAGAACTGAAAGGGCCCACAGATCCTTCGTGGCGACCCCCCTCGTGAGATGCGTCCCAGGATGGCATAAAGCCTCGCCAGCACTGGGACCCCGAGGTTGTATCTTTTGTTGGCGGCCATAGCGCCCGCCATCGCCAGTGTCGTCGGGCGAACGCCCATTCTCGCGTCCCGCACTGGCAGGAGCCACCCACTCAGAAAGGCGGCCAGGAACGCCGCGTACCGGACATTTGGGTCCCGAGCATCGATGACACGGTACCCCCATGAGCGGTAGTCGCCCGTCTCCAGGACCCGCCAGTACGACCCGTTCCGGCTCCTCTGAGCTGCGGTCGGGCACCGCTTCCCCCTGCCTGGCATCTTGACCGCTGGGTCATGCTCCAAGAACTGGCCAAACCACTCCTTGTAGGCTATGTCCTTCTGGAAGTCCTTGATCCCAAGCCGCTGCGTAGCCAGGTCAAGTAGATGCCTTGTCAGAATGGGAGTCCGTGACCTGTCCTCCCAGATGTTCTTCGGGGGCAGGAACTCATCGTATTGGTAGCCCTCCAGAGGGATACCTCCGATGCAGTGGATGTCCCAGAGACCGATGCCGACCTCCCCATGGTGAAGATGGAAGGTGTTGGTATCCGGAGACCAGCGGGTGAACAGCTCCGGCCCGAGCTCGGACTACTGGTAGAAGTGGAACTGCGACGTCCACACCGCCTCAAACAGGCCGATGTACCGCAGCTCCTCTGCGAAGTGATCGCAAGTGTGGCGTACCCAGAACGCCCAGGCCCACTCACTGGTGAAATTGCCCCCAGACCGCAAGTCCCAGTCCTTCAGCCAGCCCTTGGTGTCGTCAGTGACACTCTGGCGATATGTGCTCGAGTAGAGGGATGGAGAATTCTCCGCAGTAGGCTCACCCCCGTCAATGGTTCGCGTCCTCGGGTTCAGGACATAGACGTCCAAGTGCCTGGTCTCCCTGGCAGGATGCCCATTGTTGGTGATGTTATAGCGGGGAAACTCGTCCTCCCGAGTCACCCAGGTCCGTGGCGCATCAACCTCGAACCCTGGCACCGGAACCTCATCTAGGATGCCGAAGTTCCAGAGCGGCGGGTTGTCCGACAGTGGATATGTCTTTTGGGCCGGCGTCAGCAAGTCGAACAGGGATTGATTGTTGGAAACAATCTCCTTGGATCTGTAAACCTCCTCGTTCGCCGCCATCTCTGCTCTGCGAATGGCGGCATCCCCCTCATTTCCTTGATGCGCGGCCATCTCAGAAGTTTCGGGAGTCGTGCGGGTTAAGGGATGAAGTGTGCGGGATCGGACGAGGCTGGTAGAGAAGTTTGAAGGTTGGCGCGCAATCCAAGTAGACGGCGCGCAATTGGAAAGAATGTCGCGCAAAGTTCCGGGTTTTCGCGCAAAGACAGGCGAATTCCGGATGGTTTTGCGCGCCGATCGGGAGAATTTCGCGACCGGAAAAGGCAATTTCGCGCACGAGAGCGTTGAAGGTTATCGCGCGGAAGGCCTGTGTACGGAACGCGGAACCCCGGACCCCAATTTATAGACGAGGCCGGGATTCCGCGCCGCGCGGAACGCTCGATTGCGCGACCACGGCGGCGAATTGCGCGCCCGGCGCGCCTTTTTGCGCGCCTAAGTCCCGCGCAGCCCAGGACTTCGGCATTCCGGCATCTCCCTCGGAACCCGATAGTTGCGACCTCTCGCCGATCAGATTCCGAGGGGGGGCTTTTGTAGATGCCGGAAAAGTCCGTTGTTCCCAAACGAAGCTCCGGATGCGGAAAGCGAAGTGATATTTGGAGTCAGAGGCACGTTCCGGAGGGCCCGGAGGACTTGCGTGAAATTTCAGAGACTCGCGCGCAAAGTTGAGTCGCGGCGCGCAATCCTCCCGGGATGCGCGCAATGCACTGGGCCGGCGCGCTATTTTGCGCGCCGGTGGCCTGAGCGGCTCCCTTGTGCGCCGAGTCCTGATTCCGCGCCCGCAAAGGGAATTCCGCGCCCGAGACCGGATTCCGCGCCCGGGGTTACCTATAAATATAAGGCGACCCCCGACGTTTTGAAGGTTGCCAGAATCCGAAGTGTCTCTCATTCGCGCAATCCAACCCCTTCCGCGCGCAATGCCGATCTTCAGGTAACCTCATTTCTTTCGCGCAATAGAGCCTTGGGGTTCTCCTTCGCGCGCAATCCCCTTGGCTCCTTTCCTTTGAATAATCCTTAACCCGAAGGCCTTTGCGCGCAAAAGAAGCCTCTTGCGCGCAATTGCCCCCGGGTGCGCGCAATCCAGCCCGATTGCGCGCACCCCCCATTTTCAAAGTGGCCATTCGTTAGAGAATGAGCCGTTGCCCCCGCGTGCTACCCGAAGCCCGGTGCACGCAATCTCAATCATCCGCACGCAAAGGGCTGGCCCGATTGCGCGCCAGCCCGCCATTCTGCGCGCCGACCCGCTGTTTTGCGCACAAAGCTCCTCTTTTGCGCGCAACCCGCCAGGGTCGCCCCCCTTGACCCCCTGAGGGTACCCGCCTGCGTGGCGCTCGATGATCTTCATCCTGGGTGCCCGCACCGTGCGTTGTCTTCCCGTGCGGCCCTCCAGGCTCGCGCGAAGTGACACGGACCCATCAGCGGCAATCCATCGTCCCGCATGACGTTAAACTGCATTCGTCCAACATGACGTTAAACTGTGCATCGTCCAGCATGACGTTAAACTACACTCGTCCAAGCTACAAGACGTTAAACTGTTCAGCATTCGTCCTGCATGACGTTAAACTGCATCCGTCCAACATGACGTTAAACTGTACCACGTCCGTACTGTAAGACGATAAACTGCCAAGTGTTTTGTCCAACATGACGTTAAACTGTACCACGTCCACGCTGTAAGGCGTTAAACTTCCAAGCACCTTCGTCCTCAACACACAACGTTAAACTGTACTTCGTCCGGCAAGACGTTAAACCGTCCGCTTCGTCCTCAACACACGACGTTAAACTGTACTTCGTCTGGCAAGACGCTAAACCGTCCGCATCACCCGATCCCGTGCCCCGCAGGCAGGGTCCCTCCGGTTTGGATGTGGCCCCCGCCCGCTCGTCTCTGCAGGGATGTCGGGATTGTCCCTCTTTAGGGACGATTTAATGGGAGCGGCTTTTCCCTACGGGGGTAGGGTATTACAAACTCCTAGTTTCTTGTGGGGGGCCGTGCATGTGTATCTCCATTGTGCCTCCCCACTACCGATGCCAGTAGAGGGTGTGACTGGGATCGAGGTGTCTCCTACTTTCGGTCCAAGTCCCTTCCAACTGAGTTTTTCCGCATCCGGGCTGCCTCAAGTGCGTAAGTCCTGACAGAATGAACTACGTGGACTTTGATCCCTGTCTTCTAAACAGGGTACGTAGGAAGCCTCCCTGAGGTTCAAGCCCACCACCTGGTCGTCCCGGTCGTATTCACGTCGGTTCGTCCATCAGTGGACCCCTCCAGGGTTCACGCTTGCGTCGATTCACCTATGAATCCGCCCCTGTGGGAGACTGCCCGTGTGTATCTCCACTGTGCCTCCCCACAGCCCCTTTTTCCATTTCTCCTTTTATCGTCCAGCATGACGTGAAACTGTGATCCACCCGGCCGTTCCATCTCCCTCTGTGCGAGGTGGTTCGGTTCAATCCTCCGCCCGGCGGCCTCGACCTCCTCGTGAGTCGGCTTGCCGACGTCCAACATGACGTTAAACTGTATGCCCGAACTACGTTGACTTTGATCCGTGCTAACGCGCGGTACGTAGGAAGCCCCTACGGGGTCCAAGCTCTTCACTCCATCACCCATCCTTATCCTTACCCGGGCCGCCACATCCCGGTGGGGTCATGCCACTTCACTCCACTCCATATCACTTGGGAAGCTGCCCATGCGTTGGTCCCAGCGTCGGAGGTTCCCCGCAAGGGGTTCTGTCATCTGATCCACTCTTCGTGTTGATCAGTCCGATGCCGTCCCCGCTGGACGTTAAACTCGCGGCGTACCCCGTGTTAAACATGGGAAGCTGAGGAAAACCTCAGGGGACACAGTTCCCCGCACCTAGTGCGGGATGCCTCAGGCCATCATGCCTTCGAGAAGCCCTATTAGGGACGGAAGACAGACGTGCAGAGCCGCAGTGTTACGACACGCCCCCAGCACCCAGAGCCACCCGGCCTCCTCACCGCAGGTTGCTGCCCCGACCAGACTCCTTGGAGCGTTCGGGCGGAAGCAGCGTAATTAACCGGTGTCCATGAAGATATGGCGCCGGGAACGAGATTCACGAGCATGTCTTAAATCTATGAGGGAGACCCGGATTAGGCGACGAGTTCCGAGGAGACGTCCAAGGAAGGAGGAGCCGACATCCCATCATCCCGGTTTCGATCAAGGAGCAGACGCCCCTGAATAAGGGATGGATGCCGCCCGCCTTTGGAAAGCGGGACTGCGGGACCACAAGCCGCGCGCCCATCCCCTCGGGTTGACGGGTGCACGCGCGAACGCGTCCTGGCGGAACAGCGTAACCCGACGCACATCCGCACCGAAACAAAATTATGATGTTAATAAAATATAAAATTAATAATATATAGATAATTATATTTGAATAATAAACATCATTTTAGATTCTAAATTTCAAAAAATTGTTAGGGATAATTTTTAAGATTTTTCTAAAATACTTGAATATTTGATGAATTGTGAAAGACGACCATTTATGATAAATGCAAAATAATGGATTTATTGAGTCTTTGAAGATGATTTGTTGATGTAAGACCAATTGGTTCGATATCATATGCATTTATTACTATTATTTGTCATGTAATACTTACTATTTCTTGTCTGGTGAGGAAATAATAAATTAATTATTATAATATTATGGAGACCCTCCTCTTGTCGAATATAAAACCTCCCACACTCCCTCTTCACTTCACTACTCTTAAGCCTTTTTCATTGACAATATTCTTCCAAAATCACTCCCCATGATCCTCCCTCACATCAAGAAACCCATAGCCTCTGCAAAATACCAAAAACTCTCTCTTCAGGAGGTACTCAAAGCAGATAAACTCAAGAAGTAAATTCCTCTTTCAAATTAATTTATTTCTTTTAAGTTATATTATTTTTTTATTTCATTCCTCACCTCCCTTCACCCAAATATTTTTATAACTCATCTAACATACATTTACTAGAAATGTTTTATTATAAATGGATATTATATTATTATATATCCTTTCCCCATATTTTATTTCAAGGAAATGAAAACACCGTTTGAGATGTGTAAATTAAACCAATTAAAGGACACAATTTTTCACTTTCTATTTACATCTCTAATTCTAGACATGAAACTATTTGTGTTATGGTTGAACTAGATTATAATATATGTAATATATCCAAGTTTTTTTTTATTTTATTCTTTTTTAAAAATTATATTATTTTATAAATAAAAACATGCTCATCCAAATCAAACCCATCGATTAACCAAAATTGTTATCACTAAGGTTTTATATAATAAATCATCTTTAGTCCCAATAAGAGAATTAATTTTTATTACCACATAATATTTTGGATGTACAAAAGAAAAAAAAACATCAATTTTGGAAAACCACTTTCATCTGACATGATTGCACGAAAAAGAATATAAGTGAACTGATCTTAAAACAAAATAAGCAACCAGAACCAATAATGAAATTGAACCATATAAAATATCAAAATGGCCATGAAGGAACATTAAAAGGTTATAAAAAAATACATTAAATATATAATAGGTTCATTAATTATTAATTAATAAACCAAATATTTTTATTTATCTCATTAATAATAAGTGGAGAACACGACCATACTTAAGGAAAGGTATCGTCGCCATTTGATTCAAAATCAAGATGTCCTCTATGCTATGACATTTTATGTGTAATCCCAAATGACGAGGTATGTTTCCAACCTCCCCATAATTAACACATGTTTTTTAAGTGATTAGAAACTCTTTCCCTCCCACATCAATCCCTCATATGTACACCCGAAACTATGCTGATAATCCGTAATGAAATCTACCCGAACCTCTATTGTTCATTTGAGTTGCCTTATATTTATTTATATCAAAATAAAGTTATTTTATCTATTTATTTACATATTCTAGATGATTTTTAGTTTTACTAAATTCATTTATGAAGACCCTTTCATCACTCTATTTTGGGGATATACATGTTTTTAAAATATTTCTTATTTTAAACATTCAAATAATCAAACATATTTTAAGGGAACTTCTTGAAATGTATACCTATTCTTACATGCACATTATCCTCTATTATAATACTAAATTGCCATTATAAAATCATTATTTTAATTATTAAAACCATATTGGTTAAATTATGGTTTTTTAAATGATTTTCCTCTTTTATATTTTAAAACCACTATAGTATTTTCCTTAAAACGGCAAAAAATTGTTTTAATACTAATGTTTCTCAAATACATTTATTATATGTTATCACTTCTGTTTGACATAACATACCATGTTATATTCTTATTTTACATTATGATCATACATGAATGTTATAATCCCTTTCTTTCATTGCAACTTTCCTGATACGCGCATTGGTTAGGTTATATGTTATGATTTTGGTACCCAATTATTTCCATGGGTAGCCTTATGTTTATGTATGGTTGAATATGTCTGATTATTTATGTGGAAATAATTTTCATGTAAATTAAAAGATGGGTGCTCCCAGATAGGGATCTAATGAATTTTTTAAAATTATGTCTCATGAGATTCGATTTGAAATGAGATTGGCAGTTAGCATTAACCCATACTAAAATGGGAATCAGGATTGGCGGTTAGCCTTGCCCATTCTAAACTGTGAAATGGGATTGGCAGTTATGCATTACCCATACAAAATATGCGTTTTATGATTCTTCCTCATTTATATGATTCCATATTTATATAACCCCGTGATTATATGATATGATTTCATGTGTTATTTTCTTTGGAAATAAATATTTCATTCCTCCTAACTCATGTTCTTAAGTTGTACTCTTATGTTCTTTCCCTTATTAGGCTTTTTATCTAATCCCATTATTCCTGTATTCCCCAAGGTACCCTATGGAGATGTAAGGAATAAAAGGTTTTTAGGAGCTTATAATGGAGATTAAATAAAGAAGTGTTTTTAGCTCCATGTTATCTATTTTATTTACCTAGTCTTTCAAGACACTAGGCTTAACGATCCTTGGATTGTGCTCTGATGTATAATTATGCTTAAAATCTTATAATGAAAGATGTAAATGTATTGGGTCACTATATTTTTTATTAGAGGATGGTCTAGTTATATTGGAGATTCAGAATAGAGCACCTTATTGAGAACCTTAAGGATGAGACTATGTATAATGACAAATTAATTATTTTTTGTGAGTATAGAGTATGTGGATTATCAAAAAAATACACCCCTGTATAGATATGAGTAGTTAAAGGCTGCTCTGGCATAGATCAATCATGGGGTAATAACCGATAACACTACATTAAGCTAGACATTAATGGGAACTGGTGCATGACAACAAGCTTTCTACAATATGGGTTACGAGTCTCCCGATGGATATGATTTGGTAAATTTACGGTCATAATAAAAACCATTATCAAGGGAATAAAAAATATCAAAATATTTTATGATAAAAAATATATCGAGGAAAAACTACAATTAAACCTACGGAATCACATGATAGGATATACTTCTCTTTTACATGTTTATCCTTTTCTGTTCAATGTTTCCTTTTTATGCTCAATATATAAGTATTCAAAACCATCTAATTATACGTTCTATTTCATAGTTAATTGAAGGGAATATAAGAACATCTTCCAAAAATAAATTTGATAGTAAATGTGAATATTTCTTTAATGATATGTCTTATATGATGGGAACTGGTGCTCAAAATGTCGTGATAGTACTTTCTCCATTGGCTCAAGTTATGGATAATAACATGAATCTTGTCAAATTCCCTCCTCCTATAAGAAAATAATATGTTTCCATTGAATCCTCCATCCGATGAGGGACTCCTATGTTTAGTGTATATTTTGATCCCTTCTCGCGGAACAATGGATTAAGTCCATTGAAAAGATATTATATGTCTTAAACTGCTTGGAAGAAGAGAAATTTTTTCTGGCGGTCTATCATTTTGATGGGGATGCTAATATGATGTGTACAATGATCAAGAATAAACATTCCCAAGAGGAATTTGATTCCATAAATTGGGAGGAAATCAAGAGGATTTTTTTCAATAAATGTTTTCCTCAAACCCTCCATCTCAACATGGAAAGAGAGTTCCTCAGACTCAAGTAGATAGAAGATGAGCCCATCAGGGCGGATGGAGAAACTTTTACAAGGATTTCTAGGTATACCTCTTTAATTGTCTTGAACACTGAATGAAATGTGGATATCTTTTTAGTGTATTAATGGTGAGTATACAAAATTTGTAGAGGATTTTATGCTTCAATATTTATGAAGAGATTGTTTATTATGGTCTCAATGTTTAAATGGATATTGGAGGCTCTCTGTTGTTTTGTGGGCCTGGTGACAAGAAATGAAAAATGGACAACAACATGGTTGGTTAGGAAAAAAGTCCCATGATGGAATGATGCCCGAATTTCCTCCATGTAAAAGTTACAGGAAGAAGAATCCTAAGAACAATCTAAAGGGGACCACAAAGTGTGTCAAATGTGGAATGTTTGGCCATATTACCAAAAACAATCAAAGGGATAAGAAAAATCTCGCTAACGTGGTAGAAGAATGAATGTTTCAGATCAACACATAGCCAATGGTGTAGTGTTACAACAACTAGGATCATGGGAAATCGGAAAAAAATTACCCTATACCAAGGGTTGATAGTGGAAATAAAAAAAACCTCCATGGAAACAAGTTAAGGTCTTATACTATCACTACTACTAAGGTGGATCCAACAATGATGTAGTGATAGGTTTTCTAGTTATTCATTAAAAAATAGAAAACATACTATTTGATTTTGGTTCTACGCATTCATTCATATCATTCAAGTTTAGTATACCTATTCAAACACCACTCAAAATTTGAATGAAATGTTATCTATGAGAATATAGAATTGGAAAAATATTTCATCCATGATTTATAAATCCTCCCAAGTTAATGATTGTAGAATGAACCTCCCAATAAATCTCATGATAATTCCTTTAGTGGAGTTAGGTTCTATCTTAGTCATGGATTGGATATCTTTTTACGAAGACAAATTCAACTTTCGGGAAAGGTAGATCAATCTTCACATCCTGACGCATCCTCCAATTAATTGCAAGTGTAAGGAGGAAAATTAATATCTTTTAAAATAATTTTCTCATGTGTGGATATTGTTGCCTTATGAGAAAACAAACCTTTCTCAAAGTATTGAGGCAAAGGAGAGAATCATGCTTGAAGACATTCTCATCGTGATGGATTACATTGATTTATTATCATAAGAGTTTATTGGTATTCCATCTGATCATGAGGTTGTTTTCTCAATTGAACATATCCATTGATCTATTCCTTTATCAAAGAAACCTCATAGAATGGCCACCATTGAGCTAGTGGAGCTGAAGATGCAGCTGCAGGTGAATCTGGAGAATGGTTTTTGTCATGACCCGTCCTCGGGACCCATGTCGTGACTATCCCAAGCCCGCCTTCCAAAGGCCAGGGGCTGGAAACTAGCACCAAGGCATGTATCCTGACAAAATGGGGAAGGCATTGCCTTTATAAAGTAAACAAACACCACATATTAAGCCAGCAGAAGTAAACACTAAGTAAAAATAGGGTACAATAGTAAGTGCAGAAAAGTAAGTGGGCCAGAATACAAACCCAAACTGAAAGTAAAGTAAAACTTGAATGAAAGTACAACAACTGAAAAGTAAATAAGCATTGTCATGACGTCCATCGAAAATTCCACCTGAAGGGTGGGTACAGATAGTCTCCTCAGCTCCTCGGGTCCAGCCGTCCGCTCCGTGTATGTCCCGCCCAGTGGTCCACCTCTAGTTACCGACTTGCTCCACAAGCCTCAATCACGATCAACGATGTCCGTATTCTGCATCCAACACAACGTAGTGCATGCATAACCCGTGCAGGGGTGAGTATACGCTACTCAGTAGGGACCCCGAGACCCCTGAAGGTCTCCTAAAATCCACAAAGGGTAAATAAATCCACGAAGTAACATCCAACACTTCATTGGTATATGCCCATACATATAACTAAGTCATCAATTCCAGTTCGGCCCCAACATCTGAGCCCATGTTCAATCACGTCCACACAAGATAGTACAACTGAATCCACACAGGAAAGCACAACTCAATCCACATAGGAAAGCGAGTCAATCATATCGAAGATAAATATTGAAAGTCAAGACTCAGATAACAAATGTATACTTCATTTTAAGGCGATAGAGATGATCATATGTATCCACTAGTTTATCTAAGATGGGACCCACATAGGATACTAGACCAGCTAAGTTGTCGGACCCACGTAGGATACAAGACCAGCTACTCTGCCAGACCCACATAGGATACACTTAAAGAGTCAAATACTATCGGACCCACATAGGATACAAGAACAATAGTACTGTCGGACCAACGTAGGATACACGAACAGTAGTCATCGCCATTGAAACCATGAAGGATTTCAGTACGGTCGTTATCGCTGCCTAACCCATGGAGGATTTCAGTTTAGTGGTCGTCGCTGCCGAAACCACGGAGGATTTCAGTGCAGTCGTCATCGTTGTCACAGTCGCAGCCAGCTTTGGTGTTACCGCACACAACATGCTCATTTCTGGGAGGGTCTACCCCATGATCCAAGGGTTTGATACATCAACTAAGACATAGTCTGGATTTTATGTATCCAAAAGTTCTACCTCATTGATAGGAACTCAACATGACAGACGTTGCGTCAACCGGACGCCTGGTCTGAGAGTTATTGACTTTTTCGTCCCAGGGGCCCGGTTGGGTTTTAAGTCAAAACAAACCCGACCATACTCCAACTACGTCCAAAACTCGTGCATATTAAGCCAAAAGGTTCGTCTCACTAAGTGGAATCCAACAAAGTTGATGGCACCAGATGTCCGGAGCTCAAGATATAAGCGTTTCTACTCCGAGGGCCTGGTTGGTTTCATGTTTAAACCAACCCAGTCGTACCAAATGTTCTTCGAAACCATGAGTGTAATATACAAAAACGACCTTCTCGATCCCATGATCACATCACAAATGATGGTACGTCGATCGGAGGTCCTTAGCCCATGTTACGAGCATTTAAATGAACCTGTCCGGTTTTATGGGGTTTTGGGCCTAGACCGACCCGGCCCAATACCCCCTGGGTTGGACTGAACCGGGTCGACCCAACCCGTGTCCAGGTCTGGCCAATCAGGGCGCGGCCCGGCCCGACGTGGGCTGCCCGGCCCTGTGCGGCCGGTCTGGCCTGACGTGGGTGTGACCCGCGTGGCCAGCGGCTCGGCCAACTGGCCGAGCGAGATGCGGAGGTGGACACTGCCCCATTGAACAAAGAAACGACCTTCATGAGGGGGGGCCCGCCTCTTGGCTAGCCTAGGGTTACGATCCCTGGTCCTTCTGAAATGGTCGACCCAGCTGGCCGGCCGGTTCTGCCGCCGCGGGACCCCATAGTCCCACCCCTAAGAAATGCAGGTGGCCGGTGGTTCCGGCCGCCCCTCCTTGCACCGCCATGACCTCAAGCCATGGCCTTGTCCGACCGGCCCGGTGCAACGACGCAGTGGCCCTCGGCTGCGGCCCGAATCCAGCCCCGACTTCTTTCGTCCTCAACGGCGTGGCGCGATGGCGCCGCGTTTCTTTACCGCATTCCTCTTTGTTTCCGTGTGGTGTCATTGCACCGCGCTGACTTTCTTCATGCCACAACAAGTGTAACATAAACGGGGGAGGAGGGTCGGCCGTGTTCATGCAGTCCGACCACCTCCCATTAAATTGATAACATGCGGCCAAAAAATTTAACTAATAATGCAAAGGAATAATCATGAACCAAACCAAACCACTACCTCAAAGAAGTCGTCGAATGAGGATCGTTGTGGGAAAAGGATTTCGTAGAAGACGGCATCGCAGAAGACGAGATCGCAGAAGACAACGTCACAGATCAAGGCTCTATAAGCGTCGTCGGTGTTCGTCCAATGAAGGATGTGGCATGTCGTCATTCTCCGAAGAAGGTGTCTCTCACCGACTACAGAGAAGAGAGGAGATGGCACGACAATCCCCTTTTGGTGCCAGGGTTCTTCGCTGTAGACATGGAGTTTTTCGCATTCTTCGACGAGGAAGAAGATGTTCTTCAAGAGAGAAATAGTTCTATCCTTGTTTCCGCACAACGAATCAACACCCCAATAAAATAAGACATTGTCTAGTTTTATTATCACACACGCAAGACAACATTAAATTTGAAAATAAAAAGATCTCATTCAATTAATTGACTTAATTGAAGAGAATTTAATATTAAAATTTAATTTTGAGGGTTGACATTCCGTTAAATTGGGGGTGTGGGTGAGTTACAAATTAAATGCACGAGAGGGAGGATAAATGGAAATGAAGGTGTGGGGCTCGTGTGGGCCTCACGTCACTAATATCCTACCTAGTGGAGTTAGGATGTAGTGGGTCCCACTCCAACGTCCATGCATACGTTATATATATTTAGAATAGAAATAAAATTTGTACCATGAATTTTTATTTCACTCAATAGTTAACCCATTTATTTAATAACCTCACCCGAGAAAAACACAACCCCAAAAAAGGGTTCCTAAGAAAAAACTGGCATTGTGGTTTCATCGGTGCCCTTCGATTTTGATTCTGAGCACCAATTAAAAAGTTGTAAAAACCTGCTCTTTCATTAACTGAACGTCCTGAGATAACATTCGGAAATTGATTACGGGCTCACTGGGCCTCAGAATCAGGTGCCGCCAGAAACTGCGTACACGTAAAATCCCAAATAAAATTTAGAAAAAATTTCCCTTGAAATATACGGGTCTTTACATTACTCCCACCTCAGGTATTTACGTCCCCGTAAAGATACATCACAATCTAGGAGAACAAATCAGGGTACTGTGCACGCATCTGAGAATCCCGCTCCCAAGTGATCTCCTGGAGGTTCCCATGCTTCCATCTGATGCACACTAGAGGAATAGAACCCCCACATAGGACCCACTCCTTTCGATCCAAAATCTCCACCGGGACCTCCGCAAATGTCTCCCCATAATCAATGTCCAACTCCCCATGGTCGATGATATGTGTCGGTTCATGCACGTACCTCCTCAGCTAACATACATGGAATACGTCGTGCACCCACTGCAACTGAGGTGGTAGATCCAGGAGATAATCCCCCTCACATATCCTGCTGAGAAACTAGAATGGTCTGATGATGCGTGGAGATAACTTGCCCCCAAGCCAAATCATTGTAATCCACGTCGAGGTGAGACCCGCAAGAAGATGTGGTCACCATCCTCAAACTGTAGTGGTCTCCGCCTCCTGTCAGCATAAGACTTCTGTCAGCTCTGAGCTGTCCTCATCCACTCCTTGATTACCTGGACCATCTCCATCATGGCCTGGACCATCTCTGGTCCCACAAGTGCTGACTCCCCAGGGTCTGTCCAGCACTGAGGTGATCTGCAAGGTTGGTCGTACAATGCCTCGTATGGTGCCATCCCAATGGTGGAGTGGTTGTTGTTGTTGTATGCCAACTCCACCATGGGTAGATGATCCTCTGAGCCGCGACCAAAGTCGAGGACACATGCACGGAGCATGTCCTCATGTGTCTGGATGGTCCTCTCCATCTAACCATCCTTCTGAGGGTGAAAGGCGGTGCTCAGACGTAGCTGTGTCCCGATTGCCTCCTCCTACCCCTTCCAAATCCAAGAAGTAAAGAGAGCATCTCGATCAGAGATGATGGATAATGGAACACCATGAAGCCGTATGATCTCCTGAATGTAGAGACGTCCCAAGCTCTCTTCTGGGCCCTTCTCTCTGATGGGTAAAAAGTGGGACGACTTGGTGAATCGGTCGATATTCACCCAAATGGAGTCGTGACCTCTGGAAGTGCATGGAAGTCCAGTCAAGAAATCCATAGATATCCCTTCCCACTTCCACTCTGGGACCTCCAAGGGTTGTACCAAGTCTGCTGGTACCTGGTGCTTCGCCTTCACCTGCTGGCAGGTGAGGCATCGAGAAATGAACTCTGTCACAGCCTTCTTCATACTCGGACACCAGTGATGTCGTCTGAGATCCTCGTACATCTTTGCAACTCCTTGATGTACCAATAAAGGGGAAATATGGTACTCTCTCAGAACCTCCTCCTGTAAAGAAGCTGGTACCATGGTATGTCCTCTGAAATGGACGACGTTCTCTTCCCCAATAGAAAAACCATCAAGTTCCTAATCTGTGGAAATCTGTGCATGTCACATCTCACAATCAGTGTCCCCATTATGTGCCTCTCTGACCCACTACAGTAGTGGAGGGGTGACTGTGAGTGACTGAAGAAAGTCTGCTCCATCTCTATCGATGAAGGATATCTGTAAAGCAGCTAGCTGCTCCCTCACCTCCCCAAGTAGCTGAATGCCCGTCCTCCTGCTGAGATCATCAGCTACTATGTTCCCCTTTCCAAGAGTATAGATTATCTTAAATTCAGAGTCCTCGATGAAATCGATCCATTGCAACTATCTCAGGTTCAGGTCTATCTGCGGTAAGACGTACCTGAGACTCTGGTGGTTTGAATAGACTGTAAAGCGCTCGACCATCAAATAGTGACACCACATCTTCAGAGCGAAGACCACTGCTGCTAACTCCAGGTCATGGGTAGCATAGTTCTGCCAATGTTGCATCAACTGTCGTGATCTATAAGCGATAACTTCCCTCTCCTACATCATTACACATCCGAGTCTGGACCCTGATGCATGGGAGAAGACTACGTACCCTACTCCTTCCTCCGATAGCCTCAAGATAGGTGTGCTTGTCAATCTCTATCTAAGCTCATAGAAGCTCTACTAACATCTATCTGACCACATGAAGGGTTTACCCTTCTTAATAAAAGATGAATGTGGTGCTGATACTCTGGAAAAGTCTGGCACAAACCTCTGGTAGTATCCATCTAGACCCATGAAACTCCGCACCTCCGTCATGCTCCTGGATGGTTCCCAAGATAGCACTGTCTCGATCATCACAGGATCCACTGAAAATCCCACCTCAGAGATGACATGCCTCCAGAACTGGACCTCACGTAACCAGAACTGGTACTTCGAGATCTTACCATAAAGTCGGTGCTCTTGGAGTGTGTGCAGTACAACCTGCAAGTGGTAGGCGTGCTCCTCCTCAGAAGTCGAGTATATCAAAATTTCATCAATGAAGACAACGTCAAATCAATCGAGGTAAGGCTGAAAGATCCTGTTCATGAGACTCATTAACACTACTAGAGCATTGGTTATGTCGAAAGGCATAACCAAGAACTCAAAGTGTCCATACCGACTTCTGAAGGTCATCTTCTGCACGTCCTCTTCCCGAACTATGAGCTGATGATAACCGGACCTGAGGACTATCTTCGAGAACCACCGTGATCCCTTGAGCTGATCGAAGAATTCGTCAATCCGCGGTAGTGGATACATGTTCCTCATGGTCACGAGATTCAGGTGACGATAATCAACACACAGTTTCAAGCTCATGTCTGCCTTATTGGCGAACAAAATCGGGGAAGCCCATGATGAAACACTGGGTCGGATGAATCCCTTGCACTGAAAGTCCTCCAGCTGTACCTGTAGCTCTCAAAGCTCAGCATGAGCCATCTAAAATTTTGGAGTGGATATCATGGTTTTCCTGGGGTATAGGTCAATATAAAAGTCTACATCTATGCGAGGAGGTTGTCATGGATCGTTGTTAGGGAAAACGTCTGCATACTGATCCACCGCTGCAGGAAATCTAAGACTCTGCACGTCAACTTCTCCTAGGATGAGGCTAGCCAACTGATGAGTGATCGGATTTCCTCTCCTTTGCATGAGTCCATCATATGCTGCTAAGTCTCCCTTCTCACCAGTGAAGGTGAACCTACCCCCATCAGTGTGAACACACCGCACCTTGAACCTAATACACTCGATTTGAGCACGGACTGTAGATAACCACTCCATGCCCAAGATGACGTCGTAAGGCCTCGACACCAATACAAGAAGATCCTAGCCAAATCTCTCACCAACTAGAGTAAGCTCAAACTTCCATCACCAGTGTGTAATCGTCAATTCTGCTCCCGTAGAAGTCTCTAGCCGTAAGGATTGAGCCAACGGCTCCATCAGAATCTCTGAGCTCCAAACAAGGGCAGCGTCAATGAAATAATGACACGCTCCTGTGTCTTTATGAACTGCAGCAAGGGTGGAGTAGACACACATAGTACCTCGAATCACCTCTGGTGCACCATGGTTGTAGGCCTCTACTGCCTAAATCTGAGCTTGCCTATATCCGCCAGCTCCTGGTGGTCGGGGTGGACCTCCTAGTGGTGGTGGTGGTGGTAAAGCCTCTAAGTGTCGCCCACCACCTGCTGCTTGGCCAACTCCTCTGCCTTGTCCGCCTACTCCCTGCGGACCACCACTGTCGACTTTCTTCCTCTGCCTAGGTGGCCCCTCAACCATCTGCTGCTCCTCTGCATGGCGGGTCGGGCCGTCACGAGCCATGTGGCCCTGCCCGCCCCATGTGTAGTATTGTGTGCTCCTCGGAAGGATGGCTCTACACTGTGTGCCCCACACATCTGAGCCATTGTCCTGAGGTCGTCTACCTGCTAGTCTAGTCCTCCTGACCCATGTGATGTCTGTCGACTTCTAGCTGTAGAGGACTCTTCTATGTGCCACCCTGCAGTAGGTCTCACTGCTGGAGGAGGCTCATCTAAAATAACTCTATGAGAAGGGCTCACTCCAGTACTCATTCCTACGTTAGAATGATGAGGGAGACCATCTATGCCCTGATCTCATGCCTCAGACCCTGGTCGAAGGTCCGAGCCCGGAAGAATGGGCCTCGTACTATATCCGTCGAATAGCGCGATAGATTGTTAAATCTCACAGAGTAATGGGCTACCGTCATGCTGCCCTGTAGCAGCTGTAGTAGCTTTTGTATGTGCACTGCACATAGGGTGGATAGGAAGAACTCTGAGCAGAAGAGGCTCTAAAAGTCCTTCCAGAGAGAGAGAGATTCATCATTGTGCACCTGGAGCATCAAGTTCCACCATCTGTCTACTGCCTAGTGCAGGAGGCTCGCTATAAGGATCACCAGGAGGTCAGTTGGTGTCCCCACTATCCTGAAAACTTGAACTACAGCCTCCAGCAATCCTCGGCGGCCTGAGGGTCCATCTCCTTGCGGAACAGGGGCGGGTTCTGATGCTGGAACTCATGCAGTGCACTAAGGTGACGTGCAATCTCAGCGGCTGGGGCTGGTGGCATCGGTGGCTCAGCGGGTAGAGGTACTGCCGGTGCCCCCGCTGAAAAAGGGCCCTGCACCGAGGCCTCGTTGCTCGGTGGACTATGATCTCGTACAAAGCTCTGAACCCTACTTGGCTGCCATCGTGGAGCTATCCTGGAAAGAAACTGGTGCGCCATGGTAAAACAGTATACCTGGTGAGCTGACACAAAGTAATAACAAAGAAAACTTTTGAAACACACATGCAATCATTGTTTTCATGTACTGAGTCAGGAATCAGAAGTCAGGGTCCTGGTGTATGGATACATCATCCGCCGCACCAACACTAGACTCCCTGGACTGATAACCTCAATCAATACCATTAATATTATTTCTTCACATAGAAGAAACATCAGAGTCTTGTGTTCTGCGGTAGAACTGAACTCCTATGATACCAATTTCTCACGACCTGTCCTTGGGACCCATGCCGTGACTACCCCAAGCCCTCCTTCCAAAGGCCAAGGGCTGGCGACTAGAACCAAGGAATAAATACATACAAAAATGTGAAGGTATTGCCTTTATAAAGTAAAAAAACACCACAGAGTAAGCCAGCAAGAAGTAAACACTAATTAAAAATAGGGTACAATAGTAAGTGCGGAAAAATAAGTGGGCCAGAATACAAACCCAAACTCAAAGTAAAGTATGACTGGAAAGAAATTAAAACAACTGAAAACTAAAGTAGTAACATCGAGCTATCCAGCAGAAATCCCACCTGAAGGGTCGGTGCAAATAGTCTCCTCAGCTCCTTGTGTCCAGCCATCCGCTCCGTGTATGTCCTGCGAAGTGGTCCACCTAAAGGTACCGACTTGCTCCACAAGCCTCAATAACGATCAGCATTGTCCGTCGTCTGTATCCAGCATAACATAGTGCGGGCATAACACATGCAGGGCTGAGTATATGCTACTCAGTAGGGACCCCGAGACCCCCGAAGGTCTCCTAGAATCCACAAAGGATAAATACAACCACGAAGTAACATCCAACACTAATTAGGTATATGCCCATACATATACCTAAGTAATCAATTCTTGTTCGACTCCAACATCCGAGAACAAGTTCGATCATGTCCACACAGGATAGTACAACCCAATCCACATAGGAATGCAAACCCAATCAACATAGTAAGGCAAGGCAATCATATTGAAGATAAAGATTGAAAGTCAAGACTCATCTCACACATGTATACTTCTTTGTAAGGTGATAGATATGATCAGATGTAGCCACTAATTCTTCTAAGATGGGACCCACGTATGATAATAGACCAACTAAGCTATCGGACCCACGTAGGATACATGACCATCAACTCTACCGGACCCATGTAGGATACAAGTACAGAGTCAAATACTACTGGACCCACGTAGGATACAAGAACAGTAGTACTGCCGGACCCACGTAGGATACCAGAAAAATAGTCCTCGCCGTCGAGCCCATGGAGGATTTCAGTAGGGTCGTCATTGCTGTCGAATCCATGGAGGATTTCAGTGCAGTCATCGTCGCTTCCGAACCCACAGAAAATTTCAGTGCAGTCGTCATCGTCGTCGTAGTCGCAGCCAACTCTAGGGTTCCAGCACACATCATGCTCGTTTTTGGGAGGGTCCACTCCACAATTAAAGGGGTCGATACATAAACTGACACGTAGTCTAGACTTGATGTATCCCAAAGTTACGCATCGTCGATATGAACTCAACGTGACAGACGTCGCGTCAATCGGACGCCCGATCTGAGAGTTATTGGCTTTTTCGTCCTAGGGGCCCGGTTGGTTTTGAAGTCAACACCAACCCGAACATACTCCGACTATGTCCAAACCTCGAGCAGAGTAATCCAAATTGTCCGTCTCACTAAGAGGAATCCAACAAAGTCGACGACACATCAATCGGACGTCCAGAGCTCATGTTATAAGTGTTTCCGCTCCGAGGGCCCGGTTGGTTTTGTGTTCGAACCAACCCGGCCATACCCAATGTTCTCCAAAACCTTGAGTGTAATATACTGAAATGGACGTCTCGATCCAAGGATCTCATCGCAGCTAACGGTGTTCGGATTGGAGGTCCGTAGCACATGTTATAAGAATTTAAATGAACATGTCCGATTTTAGGGGTTTTTGTGCCCGGACCATCCCGGGTCCAGGTCCGGCCTATCAGGGTGCGGCCCGACCCGGTGCGGCTAGTCTAGCCTGATGCGGGAACGGCTCGCCTAGCGAGCGGCTCGGCCATTTGGCTGAGCGGGATGCGAAGGGGGGTGCTGCCTCCCTTGAACGAAGAAACGACCCCCATTAGGGGGGCCCGCCTCTTGGCCAACCGGGGGTTACGACCCCCAGTCCTTCCAAATGGCCAGCCCGGCTGGCTGGCCGGTGCTTCTACCATGGGACCCCACGGTCCCACCCCTTCGAAGCGCTGGAGGTCAGTGGTTCCGGCCACCCCTCTTTGCACTGCCGTGGCGCAACGGTGCCGCGCCCCTCTGCAGTGGCCCGACTACGGCCCTAACATCTTTCAGCCTCAATGGTGCAGCGCGACAGTGCCATGTTTCTTTGTCGTGTTCCTCTTTGTTTCCATGTGGTTCCATTGCACCGCGCTACCTTTTTTGTGCCGCAACAGGTACAACATCAATGTGGGAGGAGGGTCGGTCATGTTCGTGCGGTCCGACCTCCTCCCTTTAAATTGATAACAGGCGGCCCAAAAATTTAACCAAGAACACAAGGGAATAATCACGAAAAAAACCAAACCCCTACCTCGAAAAAGTCATAGAACAAGGATCGTTGCGGGAAAAGGATGTTGCGAAAGACAACGTCATGGATCGAGGCTCTGTAAGCGCCGTTGGTGTTCGCCCGATGAAGGATACAACGCGTCGTCATTCTATGAAGAAGGAATCTCTCACCGACTGCGGAGAGGAGATGATATGGGACGATGATTACATTCTGGTGATGGAGTTCTTCAGCGTAGACTTGGCGTTCTTCGTGTTCTTCGACGTGGACGAAGATGTTTTCAAGAGAGCAAAATCCTTCTCCTTGTTTCTGCACAACGAATCAACCACCCAATAAAATAAGACACTGCCTTGTTTTATTAACACACATGCAATACAAAATTAAAATTGAAAATAAAAAGATCTCATTAAATTAATTGACTTAATTGAAGAGCTTTTAATATTCAAATTTCCTTTTGAGGGTTGACTTTCCCTTAAATTTGCGGTGTGGGTGAGTTTCAAATTAAATCCACAAGAGGGAGGTTAAATAGAAATGAAGGGGTGGGGATCGTGTGGGACCCACTTCACTAATATCCTACCTAGTGGAGTTAAGATGTAGTGGGTCCCACTACAACTTCCATGCCTAGGTTATATGTACTTAGAATAGAAATAAAATTTGTAGCACAAATTTTTTTTTCACTCAACAGTTAACCCATTTATTTAGTAACCTCACCCGAGAAAAATGCAACTCTAAAAAAAGGGTTCCTAAGCAAAAACGGGCATTGTGGTTTCATTGGTGCCCTCAAATTTTGATTCCAAGAACCAGTTAAAAAGTTGGAAAACCCGCTCGTTCATTCAATGAACGTACCCGAGCTAAACATTGTAAATTGATTTCAGACAAACCGGGCCTTAGAATCAGGTTCTGTCAAAAACTGTGTACCCGTAAAATCCCAAAGAAAATTAAGAAAAAATTTCCCTTGAAATCTACATGTATTTACAGTTTTATACTTCAAAGTGCTTAAATCTAGGGTCTTCTAGTCCTCTTAATCTTGAATAAGGATAGACCAATGTGCCTCTTCATTGATTATTGTGAACACAATAAAATCATGATAATGAACAAGTGTCCCCTTCCACATATAGATAACTTGTTATATCATATTTTTGGGTCATGTTATTTATCTAAGGTGGAACTTCAGTGGGTATATCACAAACTAATGGTGAGGAAGGAAGATATTTCCATGAATTACTTTTGAATGAGTGATGGACACTATTAGTTCATAGTGATTCCCTTATAACACATTAATGCTCCGAAACATTTTCTTGGATTTAATTAATAAATTTCTTTAATATTACCTCAAAAAATTTGTGTTATTCTTTATTGATGATATTCATGTATAGTCTATGAGAATGGAGATATATGAGGATTATTTTAATACTTTGTTAATGAATTTAAAAGGGGAGAAGAGGTTTGAAAATTACGGTAAATGTGACTTCTTGATGGAGGAAGTATCATTATTGGGACATGTTATTACCAGTAAAGGGATATCTATGCACCCGTCCAAGACAGTGGCAATTGAAGAGTGGATCAGGGAAACTTATGTAACGGAGATCCATAGCCTTTTGCGTCTAGCATGAAATTATTTACAATTTGTGATGAACATTTCATGATTGTCAAACCCAATGAAAAAGTGGACATGGATGTGAGTGAAGTTTATCTGGACTATGGAATGTGAAGACTGATTCATAGATTTGAAAAAATGTCTTTTCACTATGCATTTACTCACACTCCGAATAAGTGGAGGAATATTTGTGGTGTACAATGAAGCTTCATAGAAGGGATTTGGATGTGTGATGATTTTTAATTATAAATTGATAGCCTATTTCCCAAGGCAATTGAAAATCCATGACCAATGCTATCCTACCCATGATATGGTGTTGGTGGCAGTGATCTTTGCATTGAGAATATGGTGGCATTATCTCTATTGGGAGAAGTGTGAGAAATATACTGATCACAAGAGTCTCAAATATATATGTTCACATTGAAATAGATTCATATGCTCTAGTGAAGATGGAAACTCTCATCAAGTGTTATGAATTCTCAATCCAATAATGTCCAGGAAAGGAAAATAAGGAGATGGATACACTAAGTAGAAAGGTTCACGTGTCTTTATCAATGATGAGAATTGAAAAAAAATCCTATATTAAAATATTTGTTGAGAATGGACAAGGGTATCATTAAGGGAGGAACATCATCAATCATTTCTCAAATGATTTCTCTACCATCTTTCATAGAGAGAATAAAGAATGATCAATGAAAGGATGTGGAAATTAAGAAATGGGTGAAAGCTATCAAAAAGTGGGAAATACTCTGATTTCTAAATTGATGAGGAAGGAGTTGTAAGATTTGGGCCATGATTATGTGCACCATCTGATCTAGAGATAAGGAAGTATCTTCTGAATGACACCCATAGCTCAACCTTCTCTATACACCATGGGAGCACAATGTTGTATCAAGATCTCTAAGAAAAAAATTTGTCGGACAATATGCAGAGGGAGAGAGGAGAAAATTCATGAACGTGCCTGGTATGTCAACACGTGAAGTAATAGATGAAAAATTATATGGGGATAATTCAACCACAACCCATACCAACATGGATGTTGGAGAAAATTACAGTGTAATTTTTCACTGGACTTCTATGGACATCCGAAGGAAGCAATGCTATATTGGTCATTCTGGACATTTTTACAAAGATAACACAATGTATTGTGATTCAAGAGGACTTTTCATTGGATCAACATGCAAGTATTTTCTTCAAAAAAGTGGTAAGGATAAACAGAGTACCACAATATATTGTACCTGATACTGATCATAGATTCACCTACATGTTCTGGAAAAGTCTCCAACATGCTCTAAGAACTGAACCGAACTTCATTACGGCCTATCATCCTCAAACTGATGGAAAATCCGATTAAACAATTTATACACTAAAAGATATGTTGAGAGCATGTTCTTTGGACTTCAAAAGAAAATGGGACCAAAATGATCCACTGGTTGATTTCTCCTACAAAAACAGTTTCCACCCGAGCATCCAAATGGAACCATATGAATCCCTTAATGGGAAAAGGTACAGAACTCCATTATGTTGGGATGATGTTAGTGAGCATAAGCAGGTAGAACCTGAAGTGGTCGAGGAAATGGTGGAGAAGGTGAAAAAAATTCTGCATCATATCATGGAAGCCCAAAGTTGGAAAAAAAGTTATGTAGATAACCATAGATGAGACATTGAGTTTAATTTTGGAGGCATGTTATTTCTATGCTTATCATTATGGAAGAAGGTAATGAGGTTTGGGAGGAAATGGAAAGCTAAGTCCCAGGTACATCGGCTCCTTCGAGATCCTTGATCCAGTGGCAGTTGTGGCATATCGATTTGAACATCCACCTACAATTTCTAGTGTAGATGATTTATTTAATGTATCCATCTTAATTAAGTAAAAAATCTTACCCTTCACATTTACTTTCTTCAATGGTGGTATTGTTTGATGAAGGAATTTTTATGAGGAGAATCTAGTGAAGATCTTGGATCATAGAGATAATGTTCTATATAACAAGACTAATCTACTTGTCAAGATACTATTGGAGAACCATATGTGCGAGGAGGGAACATGGGAATGGGAGGTGGAAATGAATGAAAAGTTTATGCACCTATTTACAGCTTTGAATGTAAAACAAAATTATGAGCGAGAAATTTCATTGGGGGGGGGGGGGGGAGAATGTTACGACCCAATGTTTTTCAATGAAAATTCCTCTAAAATGTCTTAATCACATGGAATCAAAACAAAATGAACTACTAAGGGCTATGTTCTTTTAAACAGAAGTTTTTAACTTCTGTGATTTGAATTTTGAAAATATAACATACATGGTCGCGATCATTATGTTATTTGGAGTCCAATAAAAAAACATATTTTTTTGGTGAATAGTAAACAAACCTTATGAAAAATAACATACCCTTATCAAATGTGATATACCGTAATTAATAGTAACCTTAACTTTGATAGTATAATAATAATATTCAAGTGAAGGTATGACATACCTATATTTTAAAATAGGTAAATAATGTTTTAAAACTAGTTTTCAAATAATAAATTATAATTATAATTAAATATTAAATTAATAATAATTAGAAAATTATTTTTGAAAATTTTAAATCAATTTTGGATTTTACTCATTAAAAAATATATAGGGTCAATTTTCGGGATTTGTCTAAAATACATGAATTTTTTATGAATAGTAAAATACGACAATTTACGAAAAAAGCTAAATAATGGATTTTTTTGAGTCATTGATGATGATCTGCTGATGTAATGCCAATTAATTTGAAATAAAATGAATATATTACTATTCTTGGTCATGGAATACTTACTATTTCTTGTCTTGTGAATAATTACTATATTAATTATTATAATATTATTAAAACCCTCATCTCCTCCATTATAAAACCCCCTCTATCCATCTTGTATTCACTACTATCATGCTTTGTTCCTTCCAAATATTCTTCCCAAATCACTCCCCAAGCTCCTACCCCCATCCAAAATCCCCTATCCTCTTAGAATTACCAAAACCTTTCACTTTAAGATGTTTTTAATGTATATAAACTCAACAGGTAAATTCCACTTTCAAATTATTTTATTTCTTTTATGTTCTTGTTTCATTCCTCACATCCCTTCACCCAAATACTATGTAAACTCAAATTAAAAACATTTACTAGAATGTTTTATTATATTATATTTTATTAGCATCCCTACTTTCCCCATATTTTATTTCAATATAATGAAAACACCATTTGAGATGTGTAAATTTATTACAGTCATGGACAACAATTTATCAATTTCTTTTTTCATCATTAATTAAGTTTATGAAATTTTTTTTGTTACAGTTGAAACAGATTATTATATAAGTAATATATCTTATTTATGTTTATGTAATCCTTTTGTAAAGATGGTATTATGTTATAAAGAAAAACATGTTTGTTGTAATAAAACCCACCGATTATCCAAAACGATTATCACTAACATTTTATATAATAAAACATATTCACTCTCAATAAACGATTCAATTTTTATGATGATTTAATCTCCTGGATGATCACTTATAACATTGAACTTAGATTTTGGAAAATCTCATTCATTTTACATGTTAACCTGAACATGAATATAAGTGAACATGTCATTACAAACCTTGCAAGCTACCAGACCGAACAATGAAACTGTCCCTTATAACCAATAAAAATGGTCTTGAATGAAAATAAAAAGGTTATAATAAATTGATTACATATGGAAGTGTTTTTGAAATTATTAATTAATTAACCAATTTTTTTTATTCAGATCATTAATAACTAGTGGATAACATCACAAGACATAAGGTAAGGGATCCTCTCCATATTACTCTTAATCAATATATCCTCTACGCTATGCCATTTAATGTGTAATACCAAATGAAGAGGTATGTTTTTGTATCTACCAATACTTACCTCGTGTTTTATATGTGATGATAAATCCATTTTCTCTCTCATCATTCCCTCTTTGGTACACCCGACACCATATCGATAATCCATAACGTAATCTACCCGTACCACCTTTGTTCTTTCATGTTTCATTATCTTTCATTATATCAAAATGGATTTATCTTATCTATTTATGTAAATATTATAAATATGGTGTATCTTTTCAAAATTAATTTATAAAGACCTGTTCATCACTCATTTTTTTGTATATACTGGTTTTTAAGAGATTCCTTCCTAGGAACATTCTGGTAAGAAAACCCATTTTAAGGTGTTAAGACCCAACCCACCTTGGCTCGAGCAGCGACTCCCTATGACTACCTCCAATAGGCCAAGGGATGGTTAATAGAGCCACGTAGGCTATCAAACACACGGTAATAATTATCCTATGGTGCATGTACACACCCATCCACACACACATCCATGCGACAATGCAAATATACGTATAAAAACCTGAAAGAAATGAATGCATACTTCTAACCCACACCTAGAGTACATAAAATGTAAAAACGCGAAAATTCAGGGCCCACCAAACAAAAACTAAAAAAGAATCCAACCATATCACAAGTAAGATATCACATTCAAAAGTAATTTCTAATAAGCTCCTCAGTATAGATTCAGTAAACACCCCGGTCAGTCTCGCTCACAACTTTCTGCATGTTCTGAGTCCTCCAAGGACTACATTGAAAAGGTTTGTGGTCTGTACAAGACACAAACATGTACTGGAAAAGCATGTGTTGGGGTGAGTGTAAAGATACATAGCATACTCCCCAAAAACCTGAAAATAAAATGGAGCCACTAAAAGGAAATAGTCAACTCATCCCATCCAAAGGGAATACAAACGAGAGAGAAAATCCATCTCAAAACCATCCTCGGCTAAACACGACTAGTTAGCTCCACTCAGGTGTATGCCCATATAGACACCATGATCATCCTATTTTTTATATTCCCATAAATATCCCATAATCAACTAGATATACTCATTTCATGCACCTAGACTCATGAGGATCCAAACTCATCACCTACTATAGTTACATAACTAGGATAACACACTCCATGGGCTTTGTCAACCCGGACAAAACATGTCTGAGAGATACATGCTCATCTGAAAATGACACTGAGAACAACATGCATAAAAAATAGAATTAAAAAACTCCCCAGAAAGGGGATCACACCTGGGTATGCTAGGGGATACAATCACCCACACCGATAACTCGTAGATCTCACATACAGGGGATCACTCCCCAAAAGAATTGGGGGATACCACAACCCAATCTGGGGTCCACTGACCACAACACTTACATAAAGGATTATCACCCATTTATGGGTGGTCATGACGATACTATAACCCTACATGGTTATACTCTCTATGTATGGGATCTAACCGATGATGCACTAACCCTACTGAAACCACGTGCTGAGTAGGGGACAATATAACAAATGATGTTGCAACCCTAAAATAAACCACATGCTGAGTTGGGGATCATATATCCAAAGGTTCCACAACCCTACTATGCATACACCACTACGTAAGTGATCATATTACTAATTATCTCTCAAACCCTACTAATTAACCTACTTGATAGGGGATCTCCACTCATGGAAAAGTTGTCATAGTGATACCTAGAACCCGATCTAGGAAAACAATTCTATAAAATCTTGCTGCAAACCCACTAGAGTGACACAACAACTCTATTAGAAATTCATATTATTGGGGAGATGACAATCCTATATTATCGTTGTGATGCCACACGAACCCTAAGCCTATACCGAGCCAACCATTTCGATCTACATAGAAAAAGAAGCAGGATAGGATACTTATTCGACCGAAATGGACAACCAATGATAAAGTTACTTGGCACTATAGTAAGAGAATGTGGGGCCCACAACATAATCTTGAAACTCATCAACTAGATCGCACCATTGTGATCCCCATGGAAAATCAAATGAGATTCACTATTCCTTTATCTAAAACAAAAATCAAAAGAAAAGTTCACGTTTCTCCGTAAATGCCAAAAACCGTCCTCATGGGGCCCACACCCTATTCTCAATCCGAGAACCTAAAAACTATCGTGAAAAGTTATCAGCACAATCAGGGTCTCAACTACACTCATGACATGTCAATTGGACGACTTGGGTAGAAGGTACGATGGTCCGTGTGGCGTCTAACCCGCACGCACATATGCTCTGGCTGAGCCGGTGGCGCTAATTGATATTGGACATCCACTATAAGCAGTGGTTCTCTTCATCCCGCAGTACGTCCAATCCATGACCCACAACCTCCTCTAGGCCTTCCGAGGACTGCTGGGAGCACCCCAGTGGTCAAAACAGAGATGTGCAACCAACATCATGACCCTGTGGAACCGATCAACACAAAAATGGCTTAAAATTTAAAAAAAACAAACCATTAAAGGGATCCGAGGATTAGTACTCAAATCACCTACCATTCACGTGAAACAACACATCGTTCGTTGCAGAAAAATGCCCGCAATGCTCTGAAGCTCCTTCCGCTGAAGATTGGAGAAAAAAATGGACGTCTGTGGTGACTTGATCCATCAAAGAATGAGGATGAGGGTGGTGTTAATTTTTCATTCACTAGAGGATGAGAAGGGGGAGATTTGTTACAAATTAAACTAATTTAATTAATTTAACTAATTAAAACCTCACCCCGACCAGACCTCCCAGTGCATAAGAGATTAGGTCACCCCTAGGGTAAACATGCTGTTATGAACGTAACAATGGGATCATAAAAGCGATCCAAGACTCCATTCCCATATTATTTGATGCGACTAACACAAGTAAACATGTTCATTTATTTTTGAAATCACCACTGATCATTTTATTCAATAGAAGGCATGCGCTCGCAATGGTTACACTAAGCCTAGGGTAAACGACACACTAAAGGCGAAACCAAGCCCTCCGATTAAGGATCCAAATACTGTTTAGGAGATAACTCGTTTCATGCCTCTTGCATATTATTAAAATAGTTAATATTTTTATAAAATTAATTTTAAGCACACCAGGCCTCGGAATTGCACTCCATCTTCCTGCCTAGCTCATGAAATATTCATATGAATATTCCAAAGTATGATAGGGGAAAAAATAGAGTTTATACATCAACCCACCATTGGACTATTCATCCCCAAAAATCAAAAAGCATTAGGGTATTAAAATTAACTCTGAATTGGGTCTCCCATGCCAGCAAGTCTGTTGACATACAACCCTGACCGAATGAAAAAGTCATTGGAACTCCTCCACCACCCCTCAACACTACCCTCTTTGGGAGGTACATACACTAACTCACGCTTTTAATCACGTCACTAAAACATGACTTGGTGGTGGAATGACCCCTCTTCCTCATGAATTCAAAGCACATCGAACATCTCCCACACAGGGTCTTACCAACACCTAGAACAAACCATAAGAAAGCAACGAAATGGAACGAGTACCACATATCATTTTCTAGAAAAACTATTTTCAAAAGTATAAAGGACACATATTGTACCTCTATCCATCTGAAAATCCTATGGGTCAACAACCTCTAAGCCCTGTAGTTTTCCTCAACCTCGCCTTCTAGCTCTATGAGCTCAGTGTGGACATCTTTGGGGTGGTGGTGGTGGCAACTCGTACTGCCTACCACCTCCCACTATGGAACCAGCTCTGTCGCCCCATACCCCGCTTGGAGGACCTCCAAACTCGAGGTGCTACCTCTTCTAAGGAATCTTGTCGACCAGCTCCCTCTCAGCATTAGAATGGGTCATAAAATCTCTAGAATAATGTCCTTGACCGTCTCAAGCGTAATAACACCTCTCCTGCAACTGACCAAAACTGGAATAACAACCCTGATAGCCATGAGCCTTAGGTCCTTCATCCTGGGGTCACCTCCTAAAGCGTCAGGTACATCCAGACCCCAACACTTGTCATCGACTACCATCTTCCGAGGTATTAGCTACCACATTCCCTACAATGATGGGCTGAATTTTCTCGGGATGAAAGCCCTCCAACACCAAGCCCTGCTCCATCACTCCAACATAGGTGGGAAGGCACAAGTAGACCAAACCCTCTGCGTAGGCCCTGCTCAATGGTCTGATCCCTAAAGAATGAGTATAGAACCATATCAAGAGAGTTTCATGATAAAAATATAAACCTCACCAAGTACTCTAATAAAGTCATGCCCTATTTCCAAAGTGGATGACGCACTGGGATCCCCACTGACTTCAGTGTCACCGGATAGAACTCTTCCTTAATGATCCACTCAAACTCTACCCATATGAGCATCTCCTCATCACGGGATGATGCCACCAAACTCCACCATCTCCTTGACAAACAATGATGGGGTCTTACCTCTAGGTCCCCCATCTGATCTGGAGGTTCCCTCACTAGATGGAAAACATGAGTGACTGCTTCGAGCCATTTATCGGCAGCCTGAGGGTCTGTATCACCACAGAACCTCAGAGGTCACTGCCTCTGGATCTCCTGATATACACTCAGCCTCTACTCATCCTCATCCTACACTGCCAGATACTTCCAGAACAACCGTCTTCTCAATACGTGGTGGCTCAAATGATGGATCACCTCGAGGTCTAGCCGCAAAACATGTGCCCTAGTCCACATCCTCTAAGCTAGGTGGATCATCACCACAATCTGAATGCCTAAACCTCACTGGTTGTCTTTGTGGAGGCATCCTGTAACGTAATCAAGATGCACAACAGTAAATAAGTGTATCTAGGGAGATAACTCATGAAGAACAAGAGAAACCCAAAACCCAGTCTTATAAGATTCATGTACCATTATGTACATGTGACTAGTGTTCACATTTCATGAGTCAAAAGGTATGTTATTAGAGTGTTGGTGAATGGATATGTCGGTCGTCGCACCAACACTGGAGTACTTGGCCTGAAAGATGAACTCGAAACATCCCAAAACTACCACTATGCAACCTAAACCAAGCTGACAGCTAGAACAATTACACTCAAAGATCCCAAAGTGGGATCCTCCTCTGATACCACTCTATCAAGACCTGACCCGATGAGGCTTGATTCGTGACTCCTCAAGACTACCTCCAACAGTTCAGGGGATGACGACTAGCACCATAAAAGCTACCAATCACATGAGAGGCATTAGCCTAAGGTACCTGTACCCACAAACCCACACAGACCTCAATGGAAAAATGAAGAGTTATATATAAAAACTAGAAAGGAATGAATGCATAAATCTAACCCATAACTAATGTACAAAAGGGAAAATATAGAGCCCACCAAACGTATACTATAAAAGTATCCATCCTTCTAAGATGGAGGGGATAAATATCAAAATTACCCACTGGTAAGCTCCATCACATAGCTCCAGTAAACACCTTGGTCAGTCTCACTCATAATGATCTGCCTGCTCCAAGTCCTCCTAGGACTCCGTTGAAAGGATTATGGTCTGCATAAGACACAAACATGTGTGGGAAAATCCCGTGAGAGGGTGAGTATAAGGATACTCAGTATACACCCCAAAACCCCTATATTAATAAGTGTAACTGAATGTCAATAGTTAGCTCATCCCAGCCAGAGGGAACCCAAATTAGAGAGAAACTCCATCTCAAAACCATCGTCTCCTAAACCCGACTGGTCAACTTAGCTTAGGAGTATGCCTATACATACACAATGATCATCCTCTTAGGTATATTCCCAAAAATATACCATGAACAACCCTATATACTCATTTCACGTACCAGGCCTCATGAGGTTCAGACCTTGTCACCTAAGACAAATACAAAACTACGAGAACACACTCCACGAGATCTATCAACCCAGATGGCACTAAACTAAGAGATAAACGATCGTCAGATATCGTCACTGAGAACACCATGAAGAAACAATAGAATTACCAAACTCCTGGGATAGTGGATCACCCCTAGTGTCTACTTGGGGATACAATAACCCACTCCCATAGCTTACAGATCTCACAGATAAAGGATCACTCACAAGAACCACTGGGGGATACAAAAAACCGATCTGGTGCTCCAGAGATCACATCACTTAGATACAGGATCTTCTCTCATGTAAATGTTGTCACGATGATACTAGAACCCTATCTATAAAACTCTCAATGTAGGGGATCGAATCGATGATGAACCAACCCGACTGAAACCATGTGCTGAGTAGGGGATCATATAACATACAATGATGGAACCCTAAAATAAACCACATACTGAGTAGGGGATCAAATTCTTGATGATTCCACAACCCTACCATGCACATCACACTATATCAGAGATCATATTCTTGATGATTCCTTAAGCCCTATGGGGTGTTCCTTCTAGATAGGGGATCGCCGCCCATGGAAATGTAGTCACAGTGATACCAAAACCAAAATCTAGGGAAGCGAATCTATAGAATCCAACTCTAAACCCAACCATGGGATGCCACAACTATATGAAAAATTTATCCTATCGAGGGGATCACAATCCTATACTAAGGTTGTAATTCCACATGAACCCTCATATAAATGAAAACTCAACCATTGATGGTCCAAACATCACTAACCCGAGCGACCCGCAGCATCGCCACTCTTTGCATCTCTTTGGACTATAATGAGGCCACCATTGCGATCTACGTAGAAAAACACAAATGATAGGCTACTTATTCGCCCAAAATGGAAATCCGATGTAAAAGTACTAATTACAGTAGCAAGACCATGTGGGTCCCACATCTTGATCTTGAAACACATCCAACTGATTGCACCGTTGTTATCCAGGTAGAAAAACACAAGGGGTCATCTATTCATTTGTATAAAATAGACATCAGATAAAATGGACACATTTCTTCGTAAATGCCCAAAACTGGCCTCGTGGGGCCACACCCCATTCATGGTCCCAGCACCTGAAAACTATATTAAAAAGTCATCCCTACCATCAGGGTCTCAATGCCTCTAACACCATGTCAATCAGACTCACTAGGAAGAAGTTATGACGACCCAATCTCGAATAATAATAATGTATTATTAATATATTCAACATTTTAAACACCTGGGCCCCGATCCCAAACATTAAAACTCTTGAACACTACCCAAAGGGTCTGTCATGTCTCCAGGGTTTCATGAACATAGATGAATCCTAATTCTGATGCTTGGAATGCATGAACCCGGGGTTTTATGAACTCCTTGACTCAACAAAGAGTCGGACTGGCCTGGTCCGGGCTACATCAAAAAAACAAGCCGCCGTCACCGCTGGCCACTACAACCAGAAGTTCTCCCGTCGTGCAACCTCCCATGTACGCGTGCAGCTGGGAGGCTTCCCCCACGCATGTTCCACTACACTGGCTTAGCCACCACCACTAATTAACACCGGACCACCTCCATAAGTAGTCATCGTCATCCTCCCGTGGTGTTGCCGCACTACATCCCACCACCACCGGCAAACCTTCCGGAAACCGTTGGGGGCACCCTACTGGTCAATACGTAGATCTATGACCAACTACGCAACCCTGAGGACCCGATCTAAACAACTTTGGCTTCAAATTGAATAAAATAAACTATAAACCAGATCCGGGGATTAAAACTCAAAATGCCTACCTCGCGAGAGAAACGTCGAAGCTTCAGGTGTATTACGATGCTTGCAACACTCTGAAGCTCGATCCACTGACGATTAGTGCCAAAACCGACATCCACATTACTATGATCTATCGAAGACGGAGGAAGGGGAAGGTGGACATTCATCGTGCACCAGAGGATGAGAATTGGGAGAATGATTACACATTATATTAATTTTAATAATTTAACTAATTAAAACAACACCCTCGAACAAACCTCCTGAGATGAAAGAGATTAGGTCTCCCATAGGGTAAACACACCGTACTTAACATAAAATAATGTTCAATAAATCAACCCGATATTCTATTCGTGAGTTATTAGAGCCTACACTTGTAAATAAACTTGCTCATTTATTTACCAAAACACCACTAATCACCTTTTTCTATAGCTGGTATGCACCTGCGAATGTTACGGACCTCCTAGGGAAAATGGAATGCTCCAGACATAACCATGTACACTGATTTCTGATTCTCCTTCTATTTAGTATATAACTCGTTTCCCATATCGTGCATAGTATGAAACTACTTAATATTTTTATAAAATTAATTTGAGCACACCGGGCCTCAGAATGGCATGCTGTCTTTGCACCTAGCTTTGAAAATATTTGTAAGAATATTCCAAAGTCGGATAGGGAAAAAATGGAGTTGTTACATAAAGAAACATCCCAAATTATTTACCCAAATTAAAGTGTACATTATCCTCTATATTAATCCACCATTATCATTATAAAATCAGTATTTTTGTCATGAAAACGTTGTAGGTTCAAATCAGATTTTACATAAAAAAATTTCATATTTTCTATTTTTAAGGATCTATAGTATTTTCCATAAAACTATAAAAAAATGATTACATTCTAATGTTTCTAAAATACATTTCGTAGAAGTTGTTAATTTTGTTTGACTTCACTTATCATGAGATGTTATGTGAAATGGGATTAGCAGTTAGCCATGACCCATAAAAAAGACATTTTTAATGATTCTACCACATTAATATGATTCAATGATTACATGATCCCATGTTTATATTATATGATTTCATATGTTCCATTATTTGGATGTAATTATGTCATTCCTCCTAACTCATGTGCTTAAGCTACATTCTTATATTATTTCCTGTACTGGGATTTTTATCTCATCCCATTGTTCGGGTTTTCCACAGGGTACGTATGCAGATCTAAGGGATCAAATGAAGTTAATAGGTCTTTATAGAGATTAAATAAAGAAGTGTTTTTAGCTCCATGTTTTATGTACCTAGTCTTTAAGACACTTGACTTAACGATCGATGGTTTTTACCCTAATGTATTATTATGCTTAAAAAATGTAATGTTATATCTAAATAGAATGGGTCTCTATAATGATGGTATGTGTTTATAATGTATGGGTGGTATTGTGTAGTTATAAGAATTTTATAGAGAGAGAAAGAGATATATGAGATGTAGGGTTCTTCATGGTTATGAACACCACAAAAACACAAACTATAAAACCCAATAAATCAATAAATGAGAGGGGAAAAGTTGAAAACAACATAAATTGTATTATATCATTGATTCGTTTGAGAGAATGTAGAGGTGTACAAGCGATTGAAGGGGAGTTCCATGAGACATTGGGAATCATGACTGAATGAGTTGTGGTTATGATTCATTTAAATAGACCAGAGAATCCTTTATCAGCACTTGGAAAAAAACTAATAATTTTTTTCCTTTTATATAGAAAAAATTGATAAGTGATGATAAAAGAGATTTTTATCAGTTCTATTGTTTTTTCACTAAAATGTTTCCTCCTTTCAGTGATTTTTTAGTGATAAAAAATCTCGATCATTATCAATGCTGAAAAGGTGTTGATAATAGGATGCTTTATCAACACTAAAACATTAGTTCTAATTAATGATTTAAAATTATCATTATAAAAAAGAAAATAAATATATTTCTATAATTATATATTTTATTATTATAATTTCATAATTATTTAAATATATAATTACTTATTTATAATTACTTTAATACTTTTGAAAAAATATATTTTATTTATAATTATAAATATATACGTTTTTAAAAATTGTAAATATTAATTTTTAAATATATATATAGTTATTTATTTATAATTATAAATATATTTATATAATTATATATAATTATATAATTATATAAATATATTCTATAATTATATATAAAAATAAATATAGTAAATATTTTATTTATTTAAATATATTTATTATAATTTTTTAACTATAAATATATTACATGATTATATATATTTTTATATTTATATATACATAATAAATATATATAAATAAAAATATATTAATTATTTAAATATATTTAGTAGAAATTTTTAATTTATTAATATATAATTAATTATTTATAAACATATGTATAATACATGTAAAAAAATATTTAAATATATATATATATATATATCCCACATGGTGAAGATCATTGGTGGCTACCTTTTTGTGCCTCAGTAAGGTCTCTAGTTCGAGTCTAGCTGAGTATATCAATTTATTAAATATTGATTTATTATTTATAATAAATCTCCTTTTAATGAATAAACTAAGGCTTCAACCATAACACAAACACACACACATTTATATAGATAATATTAATTATTTATATAAATTTATTTTAATTTTTTAATAACAGAAATATATATATTTATATATTTATAATTATATAACTAATTTTTTTCAAAATATTTATTTATTTAAAAAATTTATAAATTTATAAATTTATAAATATAATAAATATAAATATATAATTATAGTTTTTTATAAATATTTTTTTAGAATATATTTCTAAAATTATTAATGAATACATAATCATAAATGCCTTCATTTTAAAAATTAGTTAAACTGACTAATTAAAATTGGGTACACTTTAATAATATTGAAAAATAGATATGTTTTTTTAATTAAATATAAATTATTAAAAAATATTTATATATATATTGAATCAAAGATGAATACATATTGAATATACCAAATCATAGAAAACAAATAATTGAAATAGATTAAATTCAAAAATAAAATAAAAAATATTTATATTAAAAATAAATAAATAATACCTAACTATAATAATATTATATATAAATAAATAAAATTTACTAATTAAAAAATAATAAGATAAAAGTACCATGTTATAATGAAAATCTAAAATATTATAAAATTTGAAGAAATTACTTAAATATTAGGTGTTTGGGTCTCTATATTGGATTTCCTTAACTGGGTAAATATTTGTGAGTGTACCTTGTATATAAAAATGCATCAATTATGTATATTAATGTGAAATCAATGTTAGACACAATGTTTGAAATATTTTATGTTGAAAAATTAAACTACATTAAAAATGAATAGGAAATTAATTTGTTTTTAAATATTAAATTTTATTCATTTTCAATATATTTATATTTAATATATATTATTTATTAATATTTATAATTTTTATACACATATTATACTTCTTCATTTTTATTAATAACGGTTTTATTAATAAACTTTTAAATAATATTTTAATTTAATCAATTTTAATTTTTGTTTAATTATTACATTTTAGTCTTCTTTATTTTATTTATTTAATTATTAAAATTTATTTATGTTATATATATATATTTAATATATACTATTTATTAATATTTTTAATCATTATATATGTATATAAAATTTATTCATTTTTTTCAATAATTATTTAGTTAATAATATGTATAATTTTTTTTCTAAATTAATTATTTTTTTATTTATAATTTTTTTTATTTATTCGTTTTATATATCTATATATTTAACATACACTATTTATTAATTTTTTAATATATATATATATTCAATTTATTCATTTTTATAATAATTATTTAATTAACATGTCTTAAATTTTTTTATTTATATTTATTTAATTATTTCATTTTATTATTGGTCTTTATCAGTGATAAAAGGGTGCAGATAAGGACTACACTTTATCAACGCTAAAAATAAAGTGCTAATAAAGGTTGTCCATTATCAACACAAAAAATATAGCAATGATAAAAGGTACCTTTTATTAGCGCTAATTGAAATCACTAATAAAGGTTATATTTATCAGCACTTTTGGCTTGGGCTGATAAATGCCAATGTTGTAAAAGACCTATTTTTTAGTAGTGAAAGTAATAGTTGGAGGTTTCAATTAGTTAAATAAATAATTAAATGGGTTATTCATTTCAATAATATGAGAAATGTTTCTCAATAAATTCTCTATTATAGAGGATCTTAATGGTTAGATGCATAACCATGTGAGTGTTGAGAGGAGTCTTCTTCCATCGCCCATTGTAAAATCAACACCAAAATTTGACGAGACTCTGAATCTAGGAAGATCAAGGCACAAAGAACACAACGACCCCTCTTATTCGTAGGAGAGAAAATTCTTCATCATCAAACGATCCAATCTATTGTTAGGCCATTTTAATTTGTGGATTCTCCCCATTTTGTTAAATAGATTGAGTATGATCATAGTGGTTTCTTTATTTTCATTTAAATAAAGCCTTTGAATGAGAGTATGTATCAATTTTAATTTATTATTAGATTCTCTCAATGGGAAAGAACGTTTGTCCAACTGTAGTTTCACCTATGTTCTTGTGCATTTATCTTAATCATTTCAAATGTTCTTCACTAATTAGCACATGTGGTCTTGTTTCGATATTGTTTGGTGGGATCAAGCCCAATAAAACCCTTGAATTTGTAGAGAAATATAGTGTGAGGAACAAATTAATGAATAAAATTTGAATGTGGATGAATTGTAGGTTGTAGGTAATTATTTCAAATATTTGGGATCCAAAAAAAATACAAAATAATGATGATGGTTGTCACCTAATCGGTGATGACGCCTGAGAGTTCATGCGAGAAGAGTGGGAGTTTTGATTTCTAACCCCTAGAGGGATAACATCGCCTGCCAGAGGAATATCCACGACTATTGGGTGGAAAATGGTAGATTTGATGGTAGGGGAGTTGGATCTGGAACAGTAGAAGTTTATCTAAAAATCTATGAAAAGCTCAACTACATGACATATATTAGGATGAACACCCACTGTTTAGTACCCCTGCGATAACAGTACATGGATTTAAGAAAATTTTAATAATTAGAAACCATTTGATAGGGTTACATATCATGTGACCCTCCCTTGGGAAAAAATCCTTATGAAGGATCACATAGGCATGACCCAATGTGAGAGGAAGTGTTGTGTACCATAGTACACATACAAAACCTTGTTTACACGGGCGTGGCCATGAACATGAGTAGAACCCTGGGTGGCTATGACACATCGTGTAATACCATTACACGACATATAGTGCTACATGGATAGTGATCCATGCACTAGTCGGTACATTTATCGGTAGTAGAAGATGACCACCTGTTGGGTGGGTCGCCCTACATGTCATGTACCCGTTTTTCCTTTCTATGTAAACTTATACCTCTCATATATCATTTGATTGGACTCATATTTTGGTCCATGAGCAGCCTATCTAGAGTGTTTTTTCACATAGAACTAGATGGTTTCCTTCATGGTTTATTTTGAGATATGATTTGAGGTGTTCTGAGGGTAATGATCCTTTAGGTGGTGCTTTTTGATGGCAGTAATCAGCCATGATCATTCGAGTGGTATCCCCAATTAAATTTGGGTTTTGGTCTTCTATCTACTGAGAGGTACCCCAATATGCATTAAAGTGTGGTTATACTTTTTTACTATGTTGTACACCCCATATAGAGTAAATTTACATGTCCTCTATCTACTACGGGATATCTCCCAATGCCCTTTGGGCGTGATTCCTCTATCTATTATGCTGTACATCCCTATAGCATTTGGGAACGAGTCCTCTCTGTACTGAATTTCACCCAAATGGAGTGAAGGTATGAGTACTCTATCTACTAGATGGTATCCCGATTATGCTGTTATGGAATTGATTTTTATCTTCTTATTGGAACCCCCAAGAGAACTAAGTAGAAATTCCTCTATCTTTTTAGTGGTACCCAAATGATGGACTAGGTCATGGGGCATCTATCTATTTACATATACCCTTATTAGATAGGGTTTGGGTCCTCTACCAACTATGTGGTTCCACCTATATGATATTCTATGTGTCCTTCATGCGTTGAGTGGAACCTCTATGATGGACTAGGTAAAGGGTCATGTACTTGAATATTATACCCCCTGACTATGTGTAATAGTTCTGAGACATGGTCCATCCACACAATTACTTCTATGGACAGACATGTGAGATGTTGGGAATCATTGACGGACCTTATGGAACTATAGTTATTATTTTATTATGATAGTCTACATGATCTATATCCCCTTTCGTGTTAATTTTGTATGCTTTTCTTAAGAATATATATCTATATCTGAATCATTTTATTTTTTACACTATTTATTTGAGTTGAGCTATCTATTCTAATCGTGTATCTTACATTGACCCTTCAACTTTCATGTAATCCTACTGGGTATGTATATTCTCAACCCTACATTGGATTATCCCAAATGTGTCATGTATTATTATCATTATGGATATTTTAGTGATGATTACAGGGGAGAATAAGGATACATCATGAATTTGACTTCTTTTGGTGGTCAGAATTGGTGATTCAGAGCTAGGCTCGCTCAGTATATACTTTTCTAGTTTTTTTTTCAGGTTGGGACATATTTTTGGTTGAGAATGTTTTCCGCCCCTTTAATTTTCATATTACACAGACATAATCTTGTATAACCTATATGTTTTTCATGAATTGTTTATACTCTATATGATTCATATATTTATTATTATTTCTCTACACTTTTCATCTATATGGTAATGATTGTGCATACAGTTACATTAGGAAAAGGAAAGTAATACTTGTAATGTCATTTGGTTCTTATCTCCAGTCCCTATCCTATGGTGTTGGTTTGGGTTAGTCATGGATCAATCACCATTGAGCTTAGTCATGAAATATGAAATCGTCTCTCATGTGTACGATAGACTACCACCTCATGAACCGATGTCATTCTTTTTCCATTTCCATCTTTAGTGGATGGGTATGGTCATGTATAATATATATATATATATATATATATATATATATATATGTTTCTTTCTGTGTTTGTTTGTTTGTTTTTTAGTTATAACATAGTTATATTTCTGTATTCACTATATCATATATACCTTTATACCTTCCATTCTGTAAGAGATACAATAATGTCACCCAAGTGTATAAGAAACTACCACATCCAGAAGCCATGTGATCCGTCTTTCAACAATGCTCAAAATGGAAGGATTTAAAGACAAATTTATTGATTATATGTGATATATATGAAATAATAATGATATTAATTACATATTTATCATTATGGAATGATAATGTATCAAAAAAATTTATTTCATTTCCAACTGCATAATGTTGTTAGTATCATTTGTGTACGTGTGGACTACCGCCTTCACAAAGTGATGTGACTATTTTTTCCTCACCACACCATATGGAAGATATATATAGGAATATAATATGATGTATCTGATATTAACATCATTATACAAATTTATGATATCACATACCACCTTTCTATAAGGATCATTGAAAATTGAAATGTTACTCATGCATCCGTACGACCAACCATCTCCATGATCATAACAAACTTCATTTTACTTAACATTCATTTAGAATTGGTTTAAAAAGTAAAGTTAATTAAAAAATATAATAATTATGTCATGATTATTATTATGGAGATGATATAACTATATTATTTTTTCATGAACTGGATCTTTCATGATGAAACATGCATATGAAAACGAATCAATTAACAACCATATAAATGAAAATAATGTATGGTTATTAATGAACTAGTGATAAGATGTTTCAAAAGATTCAAATATTATTTCATAAATAATAAAATGGTTATTTAAAAGGTTATTAATATGTTTAAAACTTTTATAAAAGATTATAATGTGGATTTCATCAAAAATAAATGTAAAGTAATGGATTTCTTCTCAATTTCATTCCATTGAGACATATTGTAATGTTATATACCTAATATATTTTACATGGTGTATATTCTAACCATTTTACATGTAATATCATTAATAATCCATTATTCATTTTTTATAACAAATACTTTTAATTATTTATCTTTTGGGGGATTGAATTAAGAATTATAAAGGGGTAAATAATATCATAACCCAATTTATTTTCATTGGGTTATATTACTTCATAATTGTCGTTAAAATTGTAATATTATGTTTTTAATGACTTCTAATTATATTATATTGAATTTATACATTTTTATAGAAATTTGTAGTTGATACACATATTTTATACATTGAACTGTTCTAACAGGAATGTTTTGATCTTTTTAATGGTTTACATCAAAATCTCATTGTAATCGATATTGTTTATTCTAGATTTTTAATTGATGAAATTAATAGATCATTTTTAAATAAACCCAATAATGTAATTATTCTATGATTACTAATGATAAGTTTTAGTAAATTTCATATTTTTTCACATAGTATTATTTCAAAATATTGATAAAATGATTTTAAAATATTTGATTTATTTCTCTCTTTGGTCTGAACAGATTATTCACCAAACACAATTTTTTCTTATAATGTTTTCAAAAAATGCTTTTAACCATGTAGAAATGATTTTATAAATATAGTTTTAGTGATGTTTTATTTGGTACAGACGGTTTTGAAAGGAAAATTTCTTTAATTTTTCAAATGTTGCACTTTTCTATCCTTATTTACTCTCCAAAGGAATTTATTTTTTTAATTATACGACATATGTATAATTACCCACCATAATGACCAATATTCCTTTGAAGATTAATTTTAATGATTATAAGAATATATTAAATAATACAATCCCTAATATTCTATAAATTCATAGTTTGTGTAAATTATTTTTGAAGAAATGATTTTAATTTTATTAAAACATTATTTTCAACATGAATAGGATATTTTCTTCAAGAATGTTTTCAATGATATTTTTACGTAAATTATATTTATCAATGAAAAAACTATAATTATTCTTAAAGTAATGTGTATACATTGATACCACATTTATAATTCATCTGGATGGATTATGATTATTTTGACGAGGGATAGTATAAACATTCACATACTTGTTTGATTTTGTAGTCATTAACATCCCCTTGAAATATTCCATTTCCTGTGATAATTAAACATTAATTTTAATATAAATATCTACATTATTTATCATGGAAACTATTATTAAATAAACCACATATCATTTATACATATTTTATTTTACATTGAAATTTATTTTATTGTTTGTGGAAATATAGAAATATCTATATCCTTTATAAAATATAGATATTTTATATTAATGCATATTGAATCCTGGATTAAATCAATTTTTCTAAATATGAGGAAATGTTTCGGACATGTAGTGGTTTGTGGGGTCTAAAAATATATATCCCATTGATGATTCAGTAGGAATCTTGAGAAAAAATAGTTAATCTAGTGTAAAATGTGTTTTTACATATAGATAAATCGTCTTGTAAAGGGACTTTACAGTAGAGGTATCCTAATTGCAGATATCATAGAATATAATAATTAAGAATTTAGTTCATTAATATTTATATTATTTTTATTCATGATATGTTCAAGAGGGTATATTCTCTGTATGTATTTCATTATTTGATTATTGATTAAATGAAATTTTTTCAGTTATTTGAAATTCTATATTGATTTTTCCATATTCAGTTATATAAATTGATAACAGATTCAATTATTTTACTTTCCATGATGATTATTTTTAATGATTCATTATATCTTCCACTATTCGTAAACCTTACAGAAAATTTGAGCTCATACTTATTTTTTTTCTTTTCCCAAAAATTGAAAAAGTGGGATATGATTGACATGAAAGGATATGATAATGGAAATAATGTTATTCTTGAAAAACAATTATGTTGTGATTTTTGTACTCAAAGGTGATTTAACACTCTAGTTTCTATTGAGTATTCCTAGAATATAACATCCTTTCCCCTTCTCGTTGCATTGAGAAGTCAAAATTCATTACTTTTTCTTAAGCAATATACCTATAATGTCAACGGCTATAAATATATGTTGAATGGATTGAAAACATATGGGTGTGATATTAACTTTAAGAATAAAACAAATAGCCCCGAAATACATAACCAATAACACCACAATATGATTCATGATAACAATGAAAGACAAATCAATATGTCATTTATCAAATTGTAATTAAAACATAGTACCACAGAAAAAGACTAAAATATTAAAGTAAATAATAGAAGAGTATAAGACTAACAAAACTAATAGGAATCCAATGAAAAATACATAACCCACAAATGTTCCAGGATATATCCCAGTAAAAAAACCAGATATCATGATGTATTTCAAAATATGTGTGATATTATACATTTTCTCATGTATCAAAAAACAACACCTGCAAAATCACCAATGTTCTAAATTAGGGGTGATTAATGAAAACCAGTAAATTTTCCCTAATTAATTACCTAATAATTCCACTTGGACAGAACTTGTTTGAATATATATATATATATATATAATAGTTTATATAAAACAATTTCTCAAATATTTTGTAATCAAATATAAACATGTTCTATAATTAAAGAACATTCTAAAAAAACATCAATTTTCATATAAAGTAAACAAACATTATACTAAAACCATTTCATAAATTACACTTTAGAATATTTTATTCTGTTCCACATATATACACATCCAACCAAGAATGAAACCTTAACTTTCCTATACCCATGAGAGGTGAGTCATCCTTTCACTAAGGAATCACTTAATGAACCATTTTATGGGGGAGGTTCCAAACATTTTTCCATCCCACTATGATGGGGGAGACTACATACCCTTATCCACACAACAAGAACACAAACATACACATCTATTATTCCATAATCCAACGTCGAAACAACCATTTCATGAATTTCAATAAAATAATAATTTTATTGAAAACCATTCAAACAACTGATTTCAATAAAATCAACTATTTTATTGAAAAAACCTTTCCATGTAAGAAAACCAAACAATCATTTTAGAATCATGTTTTACAAATCATGTTACAAATTTAACTTTGCACAAAACACACAATTCGCCACAATTATCTAAACCATCACAAAAAATGATTTCCAATAAGGAGGTCACCAAACATTTAAAACAATACCCAATAAAAGAAATAAATTTGAAAATAATCCTTCATATTCTAAATAGTGAATCAATGAGTGAAACCACAAACCTTAAAAAATTGGCAAAAATATTAAATGATGTGAAAAAACCAACAAAACCATGTTTAGTCTCCTTGAAGCCACCTTGGATATCTTTAAATATTTTAAACCAAGCCAAATAAAAAAAATATCTTCCATAATCTCTCATATATCTTACCATAGTAGATTTAGATCTATGAAAATGAGATAGATAGAGAAGTTGATATAGGTAAAACACTAAAGAACTACAAAGATTGAATGCTTAATGAAATAATCTGGCTTTAAATCAGAAAAGGAAGCATTTGGATCTCCTAAAGATTAATGGTAGAAGATTCCCTATCCTTCGGTAAGATAGAAACTATATTTTGAGCCATGTGAGATGAATAATTATTGAGTTAGAGACCAAAACGTGTGAGATCTACAATTTTGGGATCTCACTTTTAACGCATGAAAGGTTAGTCACATGGTTTGTAAACTATAAACTAACTATATGTAGGATACTATGTCAAGGGTTTTACACCACATGGTTAACTCACACAGTTTTCAAACAAAGCACCAACTGTACTAAATCCCATTATCCAACATGTGTCCAATGCTGAATGGTTTCTCCTTGGATTCCATAGGGTTTGCGAAAACTGTGCTCCGCCTATGAACATTACCTTTAGCCACTATTTCATTGTTTTTTATTTTATGTATATGTTTCATAGTTTTCCCAAACCATGCCCCTGTAAGAATTTCCTAAAACACTCCGAATGTTCTCTAATATATTCCAAACTAGACCTATATACATTACATACTAAAAAAATAAAAAAAAGGGTTACATAATTGAAACTGAGGGAGAAAACGTATCCCTATAATTTTTCTTTTCCATGATTAGAAAGTGGAAAACCGAAATAATTTTGAAAGAGATTAGGCCATTTATCTATTATTTAATTATTTTATTCACAAGACTCTTCATGAATCTGACCAGATTGCCACAATACTCATACTTGACTGTTGATTTTTTCACAGAAGACATTCTCTTTTCTATCCACAATTAGCATCAGGATATATACCAATGAATCATCGGTATCTAGGTTAACATGATCCCATCGAATAAAAAGGTCAGGATCATGATGATACCTTTTTAACTAAGATAGGTGGAACAAATTATGAAAAACACAGAACTATGGTGGAAATTAAAACCAATTTTCAACCTAACCAACATATATAGGTATCTCATAAGTTCTTATGTATCGAGTAGATACTATTCCATAATTTAGAAAACATCAATGATCGAGCCTTGGAGAGATCCTCAAGAACACATTGTCACTCACTACAAAGAACAATAGACTTTGATGATCATCTGTATATGATTTCTCACAAATATGAGTCATCTCCCTCAATTTCTTAATCAACTAAATCCTCTAAAATTTCTCTTGGAATATTCTCATCTCAACTAGGGAAGTCTCACCAGTTTACACCTAATAATGTGGACATAGAAAAGGATGCCCATACAAAGCTTCAAACAGAACCATCTGTATCATGGTCTGATAATTTTTTTATTTGAAAAATACACTAATGGTATATTCTATTCCCATGAGCCACACAAATCTATTACATAATACCACAAAAGGTCTTATAATGTTGGTATCTTCCATTTGGATTTTTCTTTTATCTAATGATGATACACTGTCAACATATTCAACTAAATTCCAATGTATTTTTGTAAGGATTTTTAGAAATGATACTTAAACCTCATATCTATGTCTAAAATGATCAATACTATTACGCCATTCCTGATTAAAACTTCTTGAGTATAGATTTATACAATTCCTTCACCATATGAGTTGGATGAATTTGAAGGAAATGAGAATCCTTTGCGATACAATCCACTATCACCCATATGGAATCATGTTTCCAAACCATTCACGGGAGTCATATTATGAAATCCATAGTTATCTTCTCCCACATCTAAATAAAATCATAAATATTAAATAATTCATTGATTCTATACCTTATCATATTGAAAAGTTATGAATCAAGAAACAAACTCCTCCAATTTCATTTTCATACCATTCCACTAGAACTAAGATTTCAGTGCCTTATACCTCTTATTTATTCCTAGACGAAAAAACGCCTCATAAATGGTGATAATGATTAATAAGTTGTTATTGATAAGAAATAGGTACGACCATCAAATTTTTAAACCATAACTCTAACAACCATCCATTTTCCAGCCCTCAATGGTCTCCACACATTCTGCATCGTAGGTCAATTCATTTTTAACCATATTCACCAAATCATTAACCAAATAAACTGATTGGAAATCTATAACATCACCATAGTCTTCACATTCCAATTTCATGTCATCTAGGACCGACATCAACTACCACTCATATAAAGCATATTTTTCTAAGTAAACATATGATTTTTTTCTTAATTCATCCACCATTTGAATTTTCATTCCCGAGTGTATACATCACATCCAAGTTAAACATTTGGAGATACTCTTTCCATTTTTTTGTCTCATGTTCAAATCCAATTTTTAGAAAATATACTTCAAGATCTTATGATCCTTAAAGATAGTAAACTTATCACCAAAGAGATGATGATGCCATGTATTCAATGAATTTACTATAATATCTAACTAAAAAACATGTGATTGGTAGTTCTTCTCATACAATCATAAATTCCTTTAGCCATGAGAACAACATAATGTTTTATCATTATAACACACCCCAACACTAATTCTCAAGCATCACAATACACCACATACCTTTTTCTATGTTTTTTTTAAAAAAGGATTTATACATATGTAAATAAAAACTTTATGCTCTTGAAATGAATTATAACATTCCTCATCCCACTGGAATGTAATATCATTCTTTTTCAAATAAATTATAGGTGAATCTAGTCATAAAAATTCCACAAAAGTCATCAATAATAACTAGCCAATCAAAGAAAACAATATACATCAAGGGTGTTATTTGGGGGTTTCCAAGGGATCATAGACTCAAATTTTTGTGGATCTACAGAAACACCTTCTCTAGAAATTACATGGCCATGATATTATAGCAATTATATCAAAAAATCAATCATTGATGATTCTATATACAAATGTTTATCACTCAATATTCCCAACACTATCACCTGGTGTTGTTAATTCTTAGATATTATCCTTGAATACCTAAATATGTCATCCAAAAACACCACCACTAAAGGATAAAGATATATCTAAATTATATGATTCATAATTTCTTTAAAGACCACTAACACATTCTTAATAATGAAATGAATTTCCTCATACACGTAACACCAATTTTTTTGAAAGCTATCATCAGAATATCCTCCTTCTGAACCTATAATTGGTGGCATCCTAATCATAATTCAATCATAGAGAACTACAAATCTTCTCATAATTGATCAAATAAAACATATATCTGTGGAATTGGATATCTATTCGTTATCAAAACTTTTCTAAGATTATGTTAATCCACACACAATCATAGACTTCCATCCTCCTTTTCACAACCAGGGTTTGGGCTATACACAAAGGCATGTTAGGATAAATGAATATTTTTATTTCTAGCTCCTCCAAATGTACTTTGAACTTCATTAATTCTAATTTTTCTACCAAATAAGATGAAATTTAAATAGGATTGTTCCCTAAATTGAGATAAATCATAAACAACACTTCCCTTATGGGTGGTAACCTTGAGAAATGATTTGGAAAAAAATATGGAAATTGATCCACCACTGCAAGAAAACAATTCTAATTGATCTCATCCATCTACACCAAATAAAAATTTTCCAACTAAAAAGAAACTATTTCAACTGCTAGTTCTATCAAACTAGTTTCACTTGCATTTACATTACGGTCTTCTCAAAAGAGATGCTTGAAATAATCTTCAGTTTAAATCTATCCATTCTAATATGACACATGATGTGAGAATTATAAATTCTCAACCAAAACATAAAACTGATTATATAAAATAAATCCATCCCCATTATATTGAAATCCCATTTCATCTCGGCTCCATCAATTGTTATAAAACAAGATCTACACACAATGACCAGATATTATCATAGAACAACATGTCTTTGATGTTTTATCATAAAAGGCTTCATAACAACATTTAAACGTATAATATAAATATTAAATGAATAAATAAAGGAATGTGAGTAACCAATGTCAAACAACAGTTGAATAAGTGTATAATTTAATATAATCATACCTCACACTATAGATGGTCTTTGATGATCATCAACAATAACCCATTCAACTATATATAATTACATCATTGAAAAACATTTCACCTCATATCCATATTGACATTTCATTGCCTAAGGAGTCATGGTATTACTAGAAACACTATATCTATATCTATTCTAAAAATGAGACTGATTCAGCTGCCCTATAACAACTGAAACATATGATGTCTGTAACACCTGTGATGTTTCTCAAACACCCAACCTTAGTGTACTGTGACAATAGCACTGATGATTTCCCATTTAATATCAATTGTGGTATACTCTATATGGTTTCTTACATTGTCACCACATGTAGATGTATGATTCAATTTGGATTCATATTGGATAACTCATTAGTATGGGATTAATATGTAGTTATCCAACCATCTGATTCTAATTCTTACTTCCACCTTGAAAATTGGGGTCCATATTCTTCCTAATACCATTATTGTTGTTCCTCCCATTTCTCACGGGTATCAACATACTTCCTCCTCCAATTTCTCCTCTTATGTACCTTTCAACTATCGTTTATCTATTTAATATATCTATATATTTTTTAATACAATGAACAAAACTATTCGATTGAATATTTTGGTTATGCATTGATTCAAATATGTGTGCATTCAAGGATGAACAAGAATTAACCTTGGATAAAAACTATGCTAAAATAATTAATTTATCTGAATAATCCATGATAGAAATTTATTTCATCTTTAATATAAATAATTCTTACATTTATTTAATTATGAATGTTTTTTGGATATAATTGTTGTTAATTTTTTTTTCAAAATACTCCCATGCATGTTCATGGTATAATATAAAATGAATAAATAAATCACACCACTAGAATTAATTATATTTCATCATTTTAGTTGCTTTATTTAATTTCAACTCTACTGACGTGTTGATGAAATCAAAGATATGATTCATCCTATTCAGCCACACTTTTTCTATCTCTGGTTTAGAAATGCCAAGAAAGATAGGTTGATTATTTTTCAATAATTATATGCAATGATCCAGTTTCCTTGGTTCATCCATCATATTACTTCAATTCAAATATTTAGAAGCATGGACTATACTCCAAACCAATTATTGGTTCACTTGAGGCATAGGTTCAACCACATTCCCAGAAGCCTCTTCTAATTTGTATCTACATTGACTACCAGGTACCATTTTGTATACAAGCAATGTAATCCATAAGTATCACTTGTTATTAATAGAATAATTAAAAAATTTCAAATTATACCACATCCCAATATCAAAAGTGTTCATTTGAAAAAATAATAAATTTTCCACATTTAATTTTTTTTGAAATAACTCTTGTTTCTTTTGAAAATAATTTTGTTTTGAACGTACCACAATCAGAATCTTTTTCAAAATTTCACATTTGAAACCAATAGAGATGATTTTGAAAAATCGCGTTTATCACATAAAATCATAAATAATTACTCATAATGATGCATTCACTTATAGTGGGAATTAATTACACTAATTCATTTCATGATCATCTAATTGTCTTGAACCAAGATAATGAGTTCCAAATACTATAAGTTCCTACAAAAAACATGTGTATCAAATTCCATGGTAACTTCAAGTTCGGCATAACAAGGTTTCTTATATCTTTTTATGATATACATTTTAATTCCCATCAATCATTCTCTTTCCTATATTCTCAACACAAGGAATAGACTAGAATAAATTCAACTCCAAGACAAAAAACCAATACCAAGTCAATGATTAATAACTTTTTCAAAAAGATATTCAGAAGAAAAAAGCTGATCTCACATTTTAAAAAGATTTTTAGACTGAAAAGACTAATACCACATGAAACATCCAACCCCTTATCATTGGATTGAAATGTTGGAAGGACATTCATTCGCCTTAAGAGAAATCCAAAATATTCCAATGGATATCAATAAATTTTTGATGGCTTAAATACATGTGGGGGATGATTTTCTCTATAATAATAAAAAAACTAACCAAAAAACCATAACAAAATATTGAACTATATTATTCTTGAGAACAATGAAATAAAAATCTATATTTCTTTTATAAAAAAAATAATTCCCAATACCACATCAAAAGACTACAAAAGAAGTATTAAGGGAATATGAATACATGACCAAAAAAAATCAAAGACAACCAATAAAAACTCCATGTTCCAAATAAAATGCATGCCTTATATCCCCAAAACAACCCATGTATCACAAATTACTACTAAATATGTGTGATACATTACATTTTCCCATGTCTTTGTAAAAAATATCCAAAACATCACTAAAGTTCTAAACATGGGGAGTGTAATGAAACTCATTAGATTTTTCCAAATGACATCCTTACTTATTCCACTATCATAGAACATGTTTACACATTTATATTAAATAGTTTATATAAAAGAATTTATAAAAATTATTATTAGAAAATATAAATAAGTTAAATAGTTAAAATGTTCCCTGAGACCAAATAAATTACCCTGGAAAGAATCAGAATATTTTTCTAAAACAATTTCATAAATTCCCCTTTGGAACAATCCATTCCATTCCACATGTCTACAAAAACCAACCATGCATACAACATGGTCCACCCCATAATCAAAAGTGGTGATTCATCCTTTAACTTAGCCATACCATAATGAACCAAATGACGATGGAGAGCCCTAACCCTTATCTATTATACTGTGATGGGGAAGACACCATACCCTTATCTGCATCAAATGCACATGAACACACACATCCATTATTCCATGAACCAAATCCCATAAAACTACTTCGATGAAACCATACAATAATTAAAATCCTTTCAAACAACCCACTTCAATAAAATCAACCCATTTGTTGAAAACACCTTTCCATGAATGAAAAGTGAACAATCATTCTAAAATATTCATTTTAAGATCAATTTAACAATTTGACATTCCACAAAGAGTTCAATTTTACACAATTCTCTAAACCACCACTAATACAGGTTTTCAACAATAAATTCCCCCTAATTTCAATACAAAATCAAATAAAAACAATTAATTTGAATCTATTCCATCAATTTATAAACAGGCGAGTCAATTGTGAATCCACAAACCTTATGAAATTTGAGAAAATGATAAACCTCACAAAAAATGCCAACGAAACTAGGATAAAAATCAACGAACTAGACTTATATCTACTCCATATAATAAAATTAATCAAATATAAATAAATTTGGCATAAAATATCTTAAATCTGACTATAGTGGATGTATATCTATGAAACCAGATAGATATAGAAGTATATTGGTGAAAACCCATCATGAACTTCCAAGAACTACCAAGAAAAAAGGCTTTCCATAAGAATATGACGTCAAATCACAATGAGAATACATTAGACCACCTAAAGATTAGTGATAGAAGATTGTTTAACCTTTGGGTAAAGAGAAACTAAATTTAGGTCCACATAGTTAGAAAAAATATTAATTTAGAGACTAAAGAATGAGATATCCATAATTTTGGGATCTCACATTTTACTTATGCATGTTTAGTTGCACGGTTATAAAAACTCTGGGCTAACCCTACACAAGATACTACATCAAGGGGTGAACCATTCATGGATGGATCGTATGGTAAACAAACCATTAACTAACCACTATAAATCCCATTATACAACATGTATCCAACATTACATGGTTTCTCCTTGGCATTTGCATAGTATTGGAAAATAGTGCACTGCTCGTGCTCCTTTCCTTTAGCCCCTATTTTTTTCCATTATTTCTTGTAAATGCTTCATTGTTTTCCAAAAAATGTGAAAAAACAATAAACCTATATAAAATATCCAATAAAATCCAAAATTTCACCAAACATTCGAAAACTGCACCCATATATATTTCAAGCTTAAAAAGTAAAAAGATGTGGTTACATATTTTAAACTGGGAAAAATAAAAATAATACCATACTAATTGATATTTTGGTTTGTGATTCCATATATCTTATTCAAATATAAAAAAGCACACACCAACTCCAGGATACTAGTTTTGGGGTCGTTATCGTTAATATTATAGAACGTTTAGTAAAGTTATTGGGAACTAGATTTTGGAAGATAAATATTAGAGAACCAAACCCTATGATAATATTTTAGGATAAGCCTATAAAAAAATTCTAAAGGTGGGGAAAGGAATAGATTATATGGGGTTTCCTTGATATAAATCCATATTTTGATACTATAAGTGGATGTGGTTCTAGATCATATATTTCTAGGGTTAATAAATCTTAAAAGGGTGTATTGGGATTGACCGGATCATCTCCTAGTGAATGATAATAGGCCTTACTATGTTACTATTTTGACATTCCCTCGGGATATTCTTATGAAAATTAACATTTTATATACACACCATTTTGATGAATTTTATTATTTAATAAAAATAGATTTCATAGGATAATCCTTAGACTAAGGAATTTCCGATGTGGAAATAAATCTAATGAAGTATTTATGTTTTGGAATTGATGAATTATATTGTATAATTATTTTTATTAATGGTATTTTGGTATAAGAATCATGAAATTCAAAATAGTTATGTTAAATTTTAAAAGCACGTATATCTTAATTAACATAAGTGTTATAGATACCATTATGGGTTAATGTCTATATTATTTATCCAAAGCTAAATATCCTAAAGATCTCTTAAAAAATTTGTGTTATGAATTTCATAATATTAAGTATATTTCGGGAGAAATTTATAGAAATTAAACCTTTTGGTTTATTATATGTTTAAATAAAAATGTTATTTGATAAATAATGGATTTATATTTAATTAGAATGAATTAAATGTATTGATATCCTTTGGTATTAATATGTTCTCTAATGACATTGTAAAATATGTCTAATATGATTATTATACATGGTAAAAAAATAATTTGTATTGAAAAACTTAGTAAAAATGTTATTAAATGCTTAATTTTAATTTAATGATTTCCATCATATTTTTTTGGGAACATTATAGGATTTATATTAATATAAATTATAAAATGTAAAACCCATATGGAGTGTGAAAACTTCTCACATATGGTAGGGTAGTGGAACTTGAACCCATGAAAGAAGTATGATAAGGGTTTAGCTTTTACCACTAGACTGCATGATGTCCCGAACAATATGTTATTATTTAAACTATTTAAGAAAGAAATATTAATGATGAACTACGTGTGTGACTTTTGTGGTAAATATATTAAGTGGATATATTATTCTAACTATATTTCCTTCAAAAAATATTTACAGATAGAAAGAAATAATATTGAATATATTATGGATCGTTCAACCCATTGAATGTGAATCTTAGTGCCTTAGAAATTAAGAAACGTTTTCTTGATATTAATTTCACATATTAAAGGATGAAATAAATATTTATTGAAAACAAAGAAAGTCTAAAATATTTCTACTTAAATGGTAACATATCAAGTTAGTATATTTCCTTATATTTCTAGATAATAGAATAATTTATCACCTTTTGAAAAAGGATATTCAAAAAAATAATCGTATTATAATCATATCCAATAAATCAGATTGTGTTTTAAAAAATTATAGATTTATAATTTTAGGCCCTTATGTTCCATTGACATTCACCTAATTTTGATCAATAACCACTATTAATCTCTATAATTATTTATACTTTTCATCAATGTCAATGTATTCATATTCCACTATTATTATCCTACTCTGAAATATAGATATGTGTAATTCCATATGACCTTAGTACATCCATTTCTCTCTTAAGGAGAAGATGTTTTGTTAAACCTTTTATGATGTGGAGTTTTCTACAATGGAATTTTCAAATATCAAACATGGATTACCGAGATAAAGACTAAATTTTAAAGAGGAGATTATTTTAAGCAGGGGGAATGTAACACCCAAAAATTATGAAAGAAGAAAATTGTATTCAATAGAATATATTACCCAAAAAAAAGTTTTTTTGTTACCAGAAAAAATTAGTTTCATCAATATCTTGTGTTACACACAAGACATTGTTTTAAAAAACATCAATATAATATTAATATAATTATTTAATATGATATTTATCTCCTAGAAATTGGAATGAACAGTTTGAACTGAATTAAATAAATTATGAATATATATATTTTATTCATGTTTATTAATAATTAATTTTTTTAATAAAATAACAATAATTGAAATGATTATGAAATATTTTCTTAAAACCCATATTTTTATAAAATATGTATTCGTCATGCCTTTCCGACATAATTTAAAATTAATTAATTGAAATTTTTGAAATTTTTTATTAAAAAATAAACTTTATTCTTGAAATTGGTATATAAAATTTATCTTACATTTAATTTTGGTTAATATTATTGGAAATTAAATGTTTTTATGAATAGGAAAAATACTAAATTTTAATAAAAAATTGACTTTCATTAAAATAATTTATAATAATGAATTTTATTTTTAATTGGAATTAAAGTAAAATTATACCAATTTTATATAAATTAATCAAATTTTGATCATTATTATTATTTTCATTTTGAACTTATAAATAAAACATTGTAAGCTTCTGAACAATTTCAATTAAAAAATTGATTTCTCTTCATGTCAACATGATTAATTTTAATTTAAAATTTTATACATCAATTGTTGAATTTAATAAAATTGGGTTCCAAATTTGGAATAATAATATATAACAATTTCCAATAAGGATGATTTAATTTTTCACCGAAATGAATTCTGAATGTAGTAGAAATTAATTAGTGTAGTTTTGGTAAAAATGGGTTTACTAGGGGCGGTAAACTATTAAAATCATTGTAAAAATTACCTATAAACATTCCTACAACATTTTTATTGCTATATTATGACCACCAAACCTCTAAGGATTGATAATTGTCAATTATGGATCCTTTTAACATATGAAAAATCATGGTAACACTCAATTCATTTATTAAATACTCTGTGGGTCATCTCTTTGATTTATAAAAGGATATATCATTTTTTTCTCTTATTCAGAGCATCTAACCACGTTGATTTAACTATTCCCTGATAAATTAATTTCTAACATTCCTCAAAATCATCCTATATTCCTTATTATGGGTAAAAATACAACCATTGAAGGATTTAGTGAAAAACTATGGATGATACCCGAAGAAGCGGTAATTTTCTTCAACGAACGTCTTTATTTTACATATTTTCCACATTATTCAATTTATATTAAAAAAATTATATAATAACCACAATATATTCCAAATTTTTGTATTTTATTACAATAATATAAAAAACTAGAACCATATCCACCCCCATTAATGTTGTTATGAAATTATTGGTTATGTGTACGACATACTACAACCTCACAAACAAAAGTCATTCATTTTTTACATTCCAACCTCACAAAGATCATATGATGATCGATATAAATTATTTATATGATATTTATAATGTATTTATGATTTATGTATCACTATATAATATATATATTTCTACCTACCATTCCATATGTGATAAGGTATTGCTGCCCATGTGAACAGAGTACCTCTACCTCACTAAGCGATGTGATTCGTCATTCAATAATTCTTCACATGGATAGTGATAAAGATAAATGTAATTATTATTTTTGATATAAATGAAGTAATTATTATATTCAATACATATCAACCATTCTCTATATATAAAATATATCATTTTATTTATTTCATTTTCACTCAACTAAATATGATAACATCATTCGGGTATTTGAGGACTACCACCATCATGGAGAGATACCACATTATATTCTCACGACACTAGATTGATAATATATATATAAGTATTTAATATTTTATATATAATATTATTATTATTCTGGTATTGTAAAATATTACTAACCACTTTTCTGTATTTCTCATTCCAAAATAGAATCATTACATTTTGTGTACGTATAACCTACCATCTCCATGATATCTATATAGGTAATTTTTTATACACACAATTAATTATTTGTTTTAAAATTAAAATTGATGTTTCAATATATTAATTATTTCATTATTATTATTTTTTGTTGATAGAACTATATATTATTGGTAGGAATTAGATATTTCTTGATAAAACATGCATAAGAAAACAAGGATGTTAGCATATATAACAATTAAAATAATAAAAGATTTTTAATGGAAAAGTGATAAGATCTTATAAAGGGATAATATGTGGTATTATAAATATTTATATGGTTCTTTAATAAGTAAAAATTATGTTTAAAACCTCCATATAATAGGTTAAAACATGTTTATCTGAAAGGAAGTGTAAGTTAAAACTTTCCCTTTATTTCATTCCCTTAATGAATTTTGTAATGGTATGAACCTAATTTATTTTATATAGTGTTTATAATTCAAAAATTTTATGTAATATCGTGAATTATCCGTTATGAATAGTATTTTAATTTAAAGTTTTAATTAATTAATTTAAGGGGATTTTATTTCTGAATTTTCAAGTGGTAAATAATTTCGTTACTCAATTTCAATTTATTAGTTTATATAACATCTTCATTATAATTAATATTATAAGAATACATGACTAATGAAATTTTCATATAAAATATTTTTTCCACATTCTTATGTGTATTTACCATTAATACACATAATATATTTATTGGTTAATTCTATGTATAGTATTTTGATCATTTAAACTGTTTACCTCACACTCTAATTTTAATAGACATTGTTTATTCTGGAATTTGAAATGATGGAAATTATTTTATAATTTTTGAATTAACCCATTTATTTTCATCACATATGGTTATTTGTGATATTTTTAAGTAATATTATCTTTTTTAAACTCTTTGGTACTTATATTTTTTAAGAAAATGTGTCTACTAAATTCAACATTATATATATCTTTGATCAGAAACCCTTTTTTATAAAAAAACAATTTTTTTCTTAAAAAAATCAATAAATGTTTTTAATGTTAAAAAAATTATTTTTTAGATACATTTTTACACATGATTTTTTATGACATGTTTGTAATTAATATTTTTCTATTTTATTAAACAGTGAACTTTTCTATCATTTATATAATAAAAATGGATATAGTTTTAATATTTTATGACATGCATGGAATTACAAGACATCATGACCGAAATATCATTCAATATTACTTTGAATGTCTATAATATTATTTAAATAAAATTTCATTTATTAGTATTCTAGAAATTCATTGTTTTAAAAAATTATTATCAATGAAAAGTATTTTAAAAATCATTTAGTTTTCAAAAAATTATTTTTAAAATGAAAATGGTATTTTCCTCATGAATGTTTTGAATGATATTTGTAATGTATTTATATTTATCATTGACAAAAACCATTAATTATTAATATGATGGCTACATGTTTATACCATACTTATTCTTATTCTGCATGGTTTAGGATTACTATGACCGAGGATAGTATTAAAATTCACATTAATTTTTCTTTTTTATGTCATAATTTTCCCTTGAAATATTTACTTTATTATAATAATTAGATATTATATGTCTCCTATATATCCATAGTATTTATCATGAATATTATGATTTCTTATATTTTATCTCATTTATACATATAATTATTTTCTTTGAATGTTATTTGATTAACTGTGGAAATATTGATAATTATGTATCCTTTTCTCAATATATATATTTGATGAGAAGGAAAATCGATTCATTAAGTAAATCAATTATGTGATATATGAGAAATTCTTTAGACCTCTAGTGATGGGTGGGGACCAATATTATATATCCCCAGGATGCATCAGTAGGTATCATGATATAATAAAGTTAATCAAGCATTAAATAGGTTATTACATGCAGTTTAATCCACCTTCAGAACGGTCTAGATGGTAGAGGTATCATGATGTCTGAGATCATGGAATCTAATAATTAATCATTTCCTTAATTAAGATTTAATTTGTTATTATCCAGGAGATTTTCACTATGATATTATCTATTGGTTCATTTAATTCTTATCTTATTTAATAAATGGAATGAGTTCTCAGTTATTTACCTTTCCATATTGATTATTCGTTATCTTGTTATTTAAATGGATTGTGTGTTCAGTTATTTACCATTAAATGATGACTATTCTTATTTATTTGTGATATATTCCACTATAATTAACCCTTAATGGTCATTTTAGATCACCATTATTTTTTCCATTCACAACAATCCAAGAAGTGTACTATGATAGACATGCAAGGATTTTTTACAGGGTAAAATGTTATTCACGAAAAAAATTATGTTGTAATTTTTGTATATAAAGGTAATGTAAGACTCATATATGTATTTATTTTATCAAGACTGCTAAACTATTACGTCCTTCAGGAAGATTTTCCTTGTATATTATTCCAATGTAATAAAGAAAGCATTAGGTCTGGGCTAGTAGTGTCATGGTCCCCACATAAATGATGAAACAATGAACATAGGTCAATATTTGGGAAGAACTGAGGCCCCATAAGATTCATATATAAATAATCTGTTATTTGGAGAGATTATTTTTTCTTCACTCGGATCCAATTATGTTCTATTTAATTAATACATAACCACATTTATTGATACATAGTCTTTACATAGTGAACAATAGCTCCCCAATTAGACCCATTGGTTCAAATAAAACCCACCTATAAAAGATATTTAATTTTCTTTTCGAATTAATCAAACAGTCCATATTCTATTATATAATTGTTATTTGATATAGGTTTTATCAAGGTATGATATTAATTGATAATTCTACCTCCCTTTTTGGTAGAGGTTTAGGTAATTCATTACGAAATGAACTAATGTATACTAAAAAAATGGTCAAATCACCTATATTTATACATTTAATTTATTCTACTTCTTCCATAATAATTTCCATAAAGATGAATATACAAGATGGATCTTAAAATAAATATTCATTCGATATATATCCATTAAAATATAGTTTTCACTACATAGAAAATAATATTTCAGGGTTTCTACAGTTTATCTTGGAAATATATTTTTTACAAACACTATATCTCTAGTATAATGTAAAATTATATAATTTTAATAGCCACTAGGATTGTATGTTAAATAAACTGACAAATTTTAATGGGTGAAACTCTATATATTATTCATGCATGTATAGTTCTTTCAGTATTTTTAACTGAGAAATTTATCACCAGTAGTTTATGGAATAATTTTATGTTATTTTTGAAACACCAATGAAGTAAATAAATGAATATAACTAGAATAAAATAATGTACTTTATGGTTTTGAGTGTATGATGAATATAACTTCAACCACATCATTTAGAACCTCAAATTTAGATATCATGGTAGAAATAACATGACCTTTCTTCAATGTCCGTAGATTGTTTTGATGGAGGTTTACCTACATTATCTTCTGATTTGCATATTGGTTTGAAAAATTTCTATGATCTATACACTTGAATAATTTTACTATAGGTTATTCTCAAAAAATATTCCCTTATTCATTTTCATTCTGATATTGAGGCTTTATATCACTATGGAAGTTTTGAGTTATATATCAATATTTTATACACATGTAACAATTTAAATTTACATGTAAAAAATCCCCATATTATTTTTTCCACACTTGATACACATTGGTAGTTTTTATTTATTTATTTCACATTTATGGTAAAAAATATTCAAAAATTTTAACTCCATCATCATCTTCTTATCATTCATTTTATGAGACAACTTTATATCTAAAACCCCATTTTTTAGATTGATATCTCACTGAACTATCTTATCTTAACGCCCAACATATATGATTTATAGTTCTTTCTACGACTGTGACTTTATCTTAGTAAATAATTAACTGATCTTCCCAAAAAATCATGAAAAATCATAAATAGTACATCACAACACATATAATGTTCATCTAAAAACTATTCATTTTTTAATTTTCCATTTAATTCAATTAAGGGAATTGGAATTACATTTTTTAAATTGATGTGTGGAAACTAATTTTGATATTTTTTTCAATTCATCCCACACCATAGATTCCATAATATCCTTTTATTTTGTGTTCATGAAATGTTTACACTACTGATCAACATCCACCTCTATGTGATATACTACCAAACTATGAATATCTTACTAAAAATTATGATGAAAAAAACGTTTCATTAATATTAACCATTTCCATTATAATTTTTTCATAGGTTATACAAATAATAGATATTTTTTGTGATTTAAGGAGTAATGTACTATTTTATCATTCCATGGGGAAGAAAGACAGTACATGTAGTTTAAAATTTTATTCATTAGCCGAGTAAACTAATTCAACCTCCTAATTATTATTTTTTTCAAATTTTTTATCTCATCAAAATAGGAATACCAAGGTTTTATTTTCCAATACATTAGTTATTAAAATGATTCTTTCTTTTTTTTATCAATTTTTTTAAAGATTAAAGCCTACACAAGAAATGTATTTCTATTGAAATTTTTATAATAATTATTCTAAAAGAATAATTAATCCTAAAACATTCTAAAAACATGATTAATGGATGTGTCTTACTAGTCCCACTCATTGTTCCTTGTGTTAGGATTGAGTGGATACTCAATATTCCTTTTCCATGGTGATTACCTCTGGGTTTATATGTGCCAAAACCACATCTACTTTCAAGTACATTGATAGATATGTAAATCCATGTAAACCTAAAACTCTATAATTAACCAAAACGTATGATGTTTTCATATAATTAGATGAATACTTTCGGTTTTAACTAATTTTTTTCTAGTTATAATTTCCTAAAAAAACAAAACATTTCACTGATACTAACTATTGTTACTCACATTTTTCATACATGATTTATTATATAATTCCATTATATAATATTTCATGGAGAAATTGCACTAGATAATTTGACGTTTACTGTCTTTGATACTAGTACCATAATAGATGATGAATATAAAATTTATTTTTTCATTGTGAAATATTCTTTTAATTCCAATATTTTTAACTTCTGTATATATAATTTTCCAAGGATGTAAATCAAAGGAAACACTGAGCATTAATCTTGGTATGGGATAAATAAATGAAATATAACATGGTTGATAACCATGGATAAAACCCGTGTCCTAACATGAGAACCTAATTATAACTATATAATTCCTAACATATAAATGTGGCTATAACATGAAACTAAAAAATTTATAAACACATCTCGATGTCTTTTACCAAGGCTTCATGAAACATAATACAATGGTTATTGACCAAGGAAAAATAAACATGTTATCTAAAGAGATTAATTTTTAACCAAATTTATTAGAGAACTATTAGAGAGGACACTTCTTATGTCTAAATTAACATGGTCCACAATGAATAATTATCATAAGGAATCAATTCCTTAATAACCCATGATAAATAGAAAATAGGTCTCATTTAAATGTAATTATGTTTATAAGTGCTTGATGACATAGTATTTTTAGAATTTTATGATCCATTGGAATGGAATTTGGGTTTTATAAATACACTATCAGAAAAGTATTATTACAAATAAATTATTACCATTTAATGAAAATATGGTAGGGTATTCCAGATAGTAAAGAGTGTTTATGAAAATCGAATAATTATACTTGCATCAAAATAGTTATATGTAGTGGTGTAAAGTATGAGATTAATGAGAGGTAATTGAAGTATCTGAATATTAAGGAATCAAATAAAAATTAAAGGAATGGTGATAATGATTTGAGAGCATGTTTTATTAAATTTAAAAAGACTTATTACATGAGAGTATATGATAAATAGGTGAATGAGGAAGACAATACCTTAATTTTAAAGAAGCTTCCAAAATCTAGAGATTAGATTCATTAAACCGCAAAACAATCTATAGAAATTATCTGGAGAGAGAAAGTGAGTGTAACGCCCCGACCCCAGTTACCCAGACTCGGTGCATTATTATATAACATTGGCATGATCACAAGAAAGATCAAATCTCGAAAGACCGATTGGTTTAGTAGCCTTGGAAACACTAGATATATTCATAAGTTTTACATTACATCATAAAATGAAAAAATACTACAACAACATAATGTTTCCACAATCCACACTATTAACCCCTCATAAAATCCCTGCAGGTCATTCATAACTTACTTCTTCACATCCAGGGAAAAATAAAACATAGAAAAGGGGAGAGCTCAAATGCCCAGTAAGGATAACAATATAGCGGAAACTTTCATAAATAAGAATAAACATTTAAGGCAATGTATAACTAAAACAAAAGCCTTTTAAATATTAACTTTCAACATGGTATGGCATAAATAAAATGAAATAATGCCATTTACTTATTCACATGGATATTCTACTAATCGAATAATCACATGCAAAAATCAATAACCACTTTCATAATGTTGGAATGCATAATGCCAGAATATCATTACCACATAGCCAAGGCCTCGTGCCAAGACTACAAATAAGATTTTGTCAAGGCCTTGTGCCAAGACACTACTTTGTCTCATGAGACCTACCGATGCATCGAGGAGCTATAGCGGGCTCCACCCGTCACTTATTAAGTCCAATGCATTCCCATATGAAAAGGTTTAAACATAACATAAACATTCGTATTAAAACTAGCATACGAAATGTCAATACTTTCACCATAAACTATGAATGGTATAAAAATAGCACATCCACAATCAAACATATCACAAAACCTTCAATACAATATAGAAGTTTTGTATCATAATAAATCAACTTCAAATAATCTTAAAATCCATCAAAGGATGTTGACATAGATGAAATCAAAATTCTTTTAAAAGAAATATCTCATTTTATTTTGAAATCATTTAAGATCCATATAAAATAAAACATTTTCTTTGAAAATATTCTTATAAGCTTTTAAGAAAATCTCTGAAGATTTTATAACGGCGTAAAATAACCGCACCCGCCGTATAAGTTAAAAAAAACATTCTTACCTCAATTCTGTCGAAAAGGTTAAAAAGGACCTTGTTTTGAAAACAACGGAAAGATTCCTTTATAAACCTCTTATAAAAAATCAAACAAGGGTATAAATGACTTTAACCCATATTCTTGTAAATAGGAAAAATGTTTTGAAATACATTTTTAAGAAACATGGATGTGGATGATAAAGATATCCCAGTAGATTATTACGTATAAACAACCTCAGATAATGAAGAGATTGTGAAATAACACTTACCTTGTACTTTTCCTTGGTTGGGGTAGGTTAAACTCCTGTATAATGGTGAAATAATTGTTATTAAATTATACAAGAATCATATACATTAATATGATATCATATATGATCTTTTAATATTGATTTGATAATAATATCTTAGTATTATCATTATATCGGGTGTTAACTTACTTGTTTTCTTTTATATGTTTTGTTACGTAATACATGTTTGTAAAGGATAGGTTGTATATTATTCATATCCATAATGATATCAAGTCCTTAAACATCATTTTTAAATCATCAAATGATAATTATACTTGAATGGATACAATGGAGAATGAATCTCATCGCGTTCGTGGAGACGGTAGTCCGTACGTATGCACGAGCGACAATATCATTCTTTTGATATTAAAATAATATATAAATGGATGGTATATCATATATAAAGAATCATTAACATGTTATATTTATTATTTACATGAGTTACACTTCATTATTATACCCATCCAAATAATAATATATTGAATAACAATTACACCACGACGTGGAGACGGTAAGCCGTACGTACGCACGTATGGTGACATGTTATTCAAAGGGTGGATAGAATACTGAATATGGTTGTACCATATTTATAATAACATCACAGTATATTTAAGATACTGGAGTTATTATTTTAGAATGGTAAGAACAAAGAAAGAGGAAGTGGAAGAAGAAAGGAACTTAGAAAAGGGTGGTGAAATCATTACCTCTTCTTCGGGTTCTTCCTTTTGATTTGATCAAAAGGGCTCCATAGGTTGGCTTTCTGATCAAACTAAGGCCTCTAGGTTGTATTGAGGGATGTTGGGAGAGTATTTGGGCAGAGTTTGGCCGAACCAAAAGGCTTTGATGGTGTGAAGAAATGAGAAGGAGGAGTGCCCTTTTATAAGAGGGGTGATGGGCACCTTTGGAAAAGCTAGAAATATTAATTTATAATAAATTCATATTCGGATTCTAATGGCTCAAAAGCTTATTATTCAAAGTTCAAGGTAGGTATATGTCGAATACCACTCAACCAATAGAATTTAGACATGTTTGGGTACTTATATTAACCTTATCTTTAAGTATTAATTCTAAGTTAATTAGTTTCACTTTTACAATGTCTCTTTGTATTTTTATATAATATGGTTAATAAACTTACTATATACATCCAAAAGACCCCCAAGTGGTCCATTAATGATGAACCTATCATGATATAAGTCTCTTGGCCGAGCCTTAGATTTTTAGGAATTTAATATCAATTAATAATATAATATTTGTTTTAAAAACTCTTTTATGTCAATTTTGACACTATTCAATAGTTGATTTTTGTGAAACTCATAATAGATTGATTACTTCGAACAAAGTCAATTAAATCAATCCTAATATATAATATTATCCACGAAAATTAGTTTAATTCATTAAAGGTTACATATTATATTTATTTGGGTATTTATAATATCAATTATTTTAATTTTTTACTGTTATAGTAATTACTGCATCATCATTGTGTCATAAATAAAATAAATTATTTAATGTCTAAAAATTATAAATAAAATATCATTATGTAGGAAATCTTTTTATCTTTCTAATGAATATTTATAATCTAAAATCCAACTTATATAACCCTATGTAACAATTGTTTTTCTAAAAGATATATTCTTGTGTCATTTTTGTATTCATTTTGACTTAATTAAAATAAAGTGTCATTATCACTTACAAGTGGATCAATGGGGTCCCAAAATTGACCCAAATATGCCCATGGTCGACCATGTATCATCCAATAGGGTTAAGACACGTTTTAGGGTAATTTTGTATTATTATAATATTATTTTTTAACCCTTATTTACCAGATTTACCCTTAACCATGGTAAATAAAATATTTACCGCAGTAATTATTCAAAATGTCTAAAAATAAAAGTCACCTATTTACACAATTTGAACATCCTGATTCCAAATATGAAATCCATTTATCTAAAATCAAAACACAGAAGTGGAAGAAATTAATTTAAAATTAATTACTGCTGTCAAAACAAAAAGCGTGTTTTTAAGAGATAATAACTATCAAAAGATTGACACTTGTTTATGTTCGGTTTAATTGTAAAATTATGTCCAATGACCAACATTATATTAAATGGTAAAAATATATTCTAAATATACTTTAAAACCACTAAAATTCACAATTTATCACTATTAATTATTTTGATAAAAAAAGTTGTTTTTAATTAAAATTTAGTAATTTTCACTATTCATCAAAATATGAAAGTTATCCGAAAAGTACCAAAATTTCACCTTAGGCTAAATTTGATATTCCAAATCCAAAAATGAAGTCCATTTTAAAATATAAAATATATATAACTTCAAAAATTAGGTATTACTATTCATAACAGCTAGTTTGATTGGTTACGGTGTGTTAGAACTCGAAGTTACGTACAACACACGCTACTGTTTTATTCAAAGGAAAGCGTACCGTGGAAGCTTGGGATGTTTCATTTTAAATTTTTTATGTCCCCATTTAGTCAAAAAGTTTAAAATATTGTACTTAAAAATGTTTCACTATTAGAAGTTGATAAAAGTGAAATACTGAAAATGAATCTGTTCTTGCAATATGACTAAGAAACTCATAACAGGGATTCTAAAATTATAAGGATTATATAAAGTTCAAAATGTATTTAATACTATTCATGACCTCTTTTAATGGTGTGATTGAACTCGGTGTTGCGTGTAGTGCAAGTTATTGAATTATTTTTAAGAAATAACACACTCTGAAATCCTGGGGTGTTACATTCTCCCCTCCTTCAATAAATTGCGTCCTCGCAATTTGAAATTGTTCTTCGAAAATAAAAGGTTGAAAATAAAAAAAATATCTTTATGGGAAAACCCACATCAGAAATTAGGTTACTAAAATTTATTCTTAATATGAGGAAAAGAGAATTGAAAGGGTCACCACCAAATTATGATCTCGATTAGGAGAACATTGGTGGCAATTAGAGACATATAATTGGAGGAAAAACGTAAATATTTATAGGTAGTAATTGAGGTCATCAATCACAAACAAGTATAAAATTTAGGTCCTTAAAATAATCAATCTATGATGATTTGAAATACCATCGGTTCAACAAAACATAGGTTATTTGGATAACACATTTTTGACGTTTCAAAATATCTTAGATGCAATCCCACATCGAAAAATTAATTAATGAGGCCTCTATTTTAAATAAAGAGTGGAAAGTATGATGATTACTGAAAATAACACATACTAGGGTTCCATGTAAGAAAATATGGATATGGAAGAAAAATCTAGCCATCAATTATCTGATGGAGAGTGGTAGAGAACATGGCTAAGAAAAGGCCAACAATCCCAAAGCCATAAATTAGTGATGATTTAAGGTACCATCTAGGACAACATTTTTGTTCTAAGTTCCTTTTATTAATGATGAGGAATTTATTTATGAGATTGGCTAAGATCATAAGGAGATATACTTAGTTTATAATTAGAGTTTTATCCATTAATAAATTTCTACCAAAACTCATCATTCACTCGTAAAAAAAATTCTATTTATACTATTCATAGAGGGTTCCAATATAAACGAATTTATAATTCATCTACTAGATCTTTTAAAAAACTACTTTATTTAATCCAGGACATCTCGTGGGATAGTGGTAGGTGATACACCCTTGTCACCTTTCGGTTGTGGGTTCAAGTCTCACAGCCTTGCCGGACGCGACGGGTTGCCACCCGACCTCCGGGTTGTCCTTTTATGGCAATCCAAAATAATCCAAACTAGAACTATCCAAAATACTTCTGTCCAAACTCACAGTCCAACATTTATAAGGAAGGTAAACATAATGTAGAACCTTTTTACCCCGTAATAGCATATGAATACCTTCATCATGTATTACCATATTCCTTATTGATTACATTCATGCTCCCTTATTCCATATAGAATGCTGGATATACTTTATTAATCCAAAAATGTTTTAAACCCCAACAATGATGGAATATACAAATCATTAATCAGTTCCAAGGTAGTCAAGAATATCCAATATAATTTATCCAAATCAATCATGTATTATTCTAAAATCACTAACTCGGTATCAGAACCATATTATGGTTTATCTTTCTCTCAAACATATATTTTCCAAAAATTTATCCTGCTATTGAGTCACTTTTCTTTGTTCCACACAATCTCAAGTCCTTATTGAAATAGTACTGCAGTACAATCCTTATATACTCCATAATCATTATAACAAGTACATTGTTGATACAACACTCAATTGACATAATCAACATAAGAACTCTAATCATTCCTCTTCATCTGTGGTAGTATCATAACTTGATTATTATCCAATAGCATCATTTGCGGCATAGTATGATGACTGGAACATAGGTTCTCGTAGTGTCCAAACTCCTTGAAAATGAAGCATTGTACATTTGAAACCATTTTCTTACCCTTGCAGTCACGTACTTTGTGCCCTTTTCCTCCACACTTATAACAAACTCTCATTCCTTTCAGGCAAGTTCCTGGGTGTTTCTTTCCACAGTAACCACATATGGGAAAATTCATCTTTTCCCTCTTCCCTTTATCCATCTTTCTCTCTTCCATCCTTTTCTTCTCTTAATTCCCTTCAAAGCCATAGGACTCAGTAAACTCTTTAATTATCTTATCAACACATGATATTATTTCTTCATATGATGATAATACATGGGAGACTATTTCTCTTATAAATTCTAGCTTAAGACCATGAGAGATATGATCATTCCTTCTCTTTGAATCATGTGTATTTCTGGAGTTCTCATTCCTTCTACTGGGCGCCATTTCTATACCATGGCATAAACTAGATCAGTTTATGAATCAAAACACATAATCCCATACTTATAAAATACTTAACATAAATTGAACTATTTATGGATATAATCCATAATAGTAAGAATGTTTTCTTTGAGGAAGTATATACTCATAATCCCTTCAAAATGATTTGTAAAGAAAATGAGAGTTATCCTAAGCATATCCCCCGGGAGTGTCGTAACCAAGAGTGCAGCAAGGCCCGTTGTCGTGCACCAGTTCCTGTTCGAGTCTAGCTCAAAGCGGTGTTTTCGGGTTTTACGCCTAGGTACATCTGTGCCAGAGCCGCCTCTACCTGGTCGTATCCAGATAGGGATGTATTGCTCGGAAAACTCTCAAAATCTCTACAATACCAAAATTCAAGGGAAGTTCTTCTATACTAATCCTCAAAGTACATCTTAGGTATACGTGCTCTAATCAGAGTTTATCTAAATCTAGCTACCAAGGTTTGTACTAAACTTCCTCTGATACCAACTGTAACGCCCCGACCCCATTTACCCAGAGTCGGAGCATTATTACATAACATTGGCATGATCACAAGAAAGATCAAATCTCTAAAGACCGATTGGTTTAGTAGCCTTGGAAACACTAGATATATTCATAAGTTTTACATTACATCATAAAATGAAAAACTACTACAACAATATAATGTTTCCACAATCCACACTATTAACCCCTCATAAAATCCCTGCAGGTCATTCATAACTTACTTCTTCACATCCTGGGAAAAATAAAACATAGAAAAGGGGTGAGCTCAAATGCCCAGTAAGGATAACAATATAGCGGAAACTTTCATAAATAAGAATAAACATTTAAGGCAATGTATAACTAAAACAAAAGCCTTTTAAATATTAACTTTCAACATGGTATGGCATAAATAAAATGAAATAATTCCATTTACTTATTCACATGGATATTCTACTAATCGAATAATCACATGCAAAAATCAATAACCACTTTCATAATGTTGGAATGCATAATGCCAGACTATCATAACCACATAGCCAAGGCCTCGTGCCAAGACTACAAATAAGATTTTGTCAAGGCCTTGTGCCAAGACACTAGTTTGTCTCATGAGACCTACCGATGCATCGAGGAGCTATATCGGGCTCCACCTGTCACTTATTAAGTCCAATGCATTCCCATATGAAAAGGTTTAAACATAACATAAACATTCGTATTAAAACTAGCATACGAAATGTCAATACATTCACCATAAACTATGAATGGTATAAAAATAGCACATCCACAGTCAATCATATCACAAAACCTACAATACAATATAGAAGTTTTGTATCATAATAAATCAACTTCAAATAATCTTAAAATCCATCAAAGGATGTTGACATAGATGAAATCAAAATTCTTTTAAAAGAAATAACACCTTTTATTTTGAAATCATTTAAGATCCATATAAAATAAAACATTTTCATTGAAAATATTCTTATAAGCTTGTAAGGAAAGCTCTGAAGATTTTATAACGGCGTAAAATAACCGCACCCGCCGTATAAGTTAAAAAAACATTCTTACCTCAATTCTGTCGAAAAGGTTAAAAAGGACCTTATTTTGAAAATGACAGAAAGATTCCTTTATAAACCTCTTATAAAAAGTCAAACAAGGGTATAAATGACTTTAAACCATATTCTTGTAAATAGTAAAAATGTTTTGAAATACATTTTTAAGAAACATGGATGGGGATGATAATGATATCCCAGTAGATTATTACGTATAAACAACCTCAGATAATGAAGAGATTGTGAAATAACCCTTACCTTGTACTTTTCCTTGGTTGGGGTAGGTTAACCTCCTGTATAATGTTGAAATAATTGTTATTAAATTATACAAGAATCATATACATTAATATGATATCATATATGATCTTCTAATATTGATTTGATAATAATATCTTAGTATTATCATTATATCGGGTGTTAACTTACTTGTTTTCTTTTATATGTTTTGTTACGTAAGACATGTTTGTAAAGGATAGGTTGTATATTATTCATATCCAGAATGATATCAAGTCCTTAAACATCATTTTTAAATCATCAAATGATAATTATACTTGAATGGATATGATGGAGAATGAATCTCATCGCGTTCGTGGAGACGGTAGTCCGTACGTACGCACGAGCGACAATATCATTCTGTTGATATTAAAATAATATATAAATGGATGGTATATCATATATACAGAATCATTAACATGTTATATTTATTATTTACATGATTTACACATCATTATTATACCCATCCAAATAATAATATATTGAATAACAATTACACCACGACGTGGAGACGGTAAGCCGTACGTACGCACGTATGGTGACATGTTATTCAAAGGGTGGATAGAATACTGAATATGGTTGTACCATATTTATAATAACATCACAGTATATGTAAGATACTGGAGTTATTATTTTGGAATGGTAAGAACAAAGAAAGAGGAAATGGAAGAAGAAAGGAACTTAGAAAAGGGTGGTGAAATCATTACCTCTTCTTCGGGTTCTTCCTTTTGATTTGATCAAAAGGGCTCCATTGGTTGGATTTCTGATCAAACTAAGGCCTCTAGGTTGTAGTGAGGGATGTTGGGAGAGTATTTGGGCAGAGTCTGGCCGAACCAAAAGGCTTTGAAGGTGTGAGAAATGAGAAGGAGGAGTGCCCTTTTATAAGAGGGGTGAGGGGCACCTTTGGAAAAGCTAGAAATATTAATTTATAATAAATTCATATTCGGTTTCTAATGGCTCCAAATCTTATTATTCAAAGGTCAAGGTGGGGATAGGTCGAAAACCACTGAACCAATAGAAGTTAGACAGGTTTGGGTACTTATATTAACCTTATCTTTAAGTATTAATTCTAAGTTAATTAGTTTCACTTTTACAATGTCTCTTTGTATTTTTATATAATATGGTTAATAAACTTACTATATACATCCAAACGACCCCCAAGTGGTCCATTAATGATTAACCTATCATGATATAAGTCTCTTGGCCGAACCTTAGATTTTTAGGAATTTAATATCAATTAATAATATAATATTTGTTTTAAAAACTCTTTTATGTCAATTTTGACACTATTCAATTGTTGATTTTTGTGAAACTCATAATAGATTGATTACTTCGAAAAAAGTCAATTAAATAAATCCTAATATATCATATTATCCATGAAAATTAGTTTAATTCATTAATGGTTACATATTATATTTATTTCGGTATTTATAATATCAATTATTTTAATTTTTCACTATTATAGTAATTACTGCATCATCATTGTGTCATAAATAAAATAAATTATTTAATGTCTAAAAATTATAAATAAAATATAATTATTTATGAAATCTTTTTATCTTTCTAATGAATATTTATAATCTAAAATCCAACTTATATAACCCTATGTAACAATTGTTTTTCTAAAAGATATATGCTTGTGTCATTTTTGTATTCATTTTGACTTAATTAAAATAAAGTGTCATTATCACTTACAAGTGGATCAATGGGGTCCCAAAATTGACCCAAAGATGCCCATGGTCGACCATGTATCAACCAATAGGGTTAAGACACGTTTTAGGGTAATTTAGTATTATTATAATATTATTTTTTAACCCTTATATACCGGATTTACCCTTAACCATGGTAAATAAAATATTTACAGCAGTAATTATTCAAAATGTCTAAAAATAAAAGTCACCTATTTACACAATTTGAACATCCTGATTCCAAATATGGAATCCATTTTTCTAAATTAAAAACATAAAAGTGGCAGAAATTAATTTAAAATTAATTCCCGCTGTTAAAACAAAAAGCGTGTTTTTAAGAGATAATAACTATCAAAAGATTGACACTTGTTTATGTTCGGTTTAATTGTAAAATTATGTCCAATGACCAACATTATATTAAATGGTAAAAATATATTCTAAATATATTTTAAAACCACTCAAATTCACAATTTATCACTATTAATTATTTTGATTAAAAAAGTTGTTTTTAAGTAAAATTTAGTAATTTTCACTATTCATCAAAATATGAAAGTTATCCGAAAAGTACCAAAATTTCACCTTAGGCTAAATTTGATATTCCTAATCCAAAAATGAAGTCCATTTTAAAATATTAAATATATATAACTTCAAAAAGTAGGTATTACTATTCATAACAACTAGTTTGATTGGTTACGGTGTGTTAGAACTCGAAGTTGCGTACAACACACGCTACTGTTTTATTCAAAGGAAAGCGTACCGTGGAAGCTTGGGATGTTTCATTTTAAAATTTTGATGTCCCCATTTAGTCAAAAATTTTAAAATATTGTATTTAAAAAGGTTTCACTATTAGAAGTTGATAAAAGTGAAATACTGAAAATGAATCTGTTCTTGCAATATGACTAAGAAACTCATAATAGGGATTATAAAATTATAAGGATTATATAAAGTTCAAAATGTAGTTAATACTATTCATGACCTCTTTTAATGGTGTGATTGAACTCGGTGTTGCGTGTAGTGCAAGTTATTGAATTATTTTTAAGAAATAACACACTCTGAAATCCTGGGGTGTTAAAGTGAGTGGATATTTTTGATCAATATCTTGGGAGTGGATATGAATGGGTTAATGGGTGGGTATATGTATCACAAAATAGGGAAATTTTTTATTAATTTTTTAACATTAGTTTTGGACTCAATGATATAAAAAATTAAAAGCCATTGGCCTTTCTAAGGTTTTAGCCCAATTTATTTTCATAGGTGGATTGGACTTATTATTTGAAAAAGGTATGACCTAATGTACTTGTAATGATATCATTCTGGATGTGTAACTGAGTCATATTTATAATGAACCATTTTTTTAATTGGAAAATATTTTAGTTTTGGGATGATTCATTATATATTTGGAATATTATTATTAATAGATTTAAGTAAATTATTTTTACAATACGATTTTTATTTCAAAAATATAAGAACATATTTATTACATATCGTTCATGCCATTATGATGATATAATACTAATAGTATGTTTATACCAGATTTTACCTTTTACCCAAAAAAATACAGAGTCTTAGAAAAATATGAAAAATTAAAAATTAGATAATTTTGATATCTAGATTTCCAAATATTGTATATTTATCATGGAAATTATCTAAATATGATAAATTAAATTTTTATGAAATAAAATAATTATTTGTGGAAAATTATAGATTTTTGTATAATCTAATTTCTAGCACCTAGATATAATTCACATCATTGTATAAAATTGTTTTATTATTTATTTATTAATGAATATTTTTTTACAACTTTTTTATAAAATATACCTTAATTTGACATAAAAAATATATTCTAATCAAAAATTTAAATATTTATATTTAAAAATAATAATGATTTATTGTGTCTAAAAAATCTATTTTATTACATTCAAATGATATTAATATAAATTTTATCTTTTATATATGGGTGATACATAAACATATTGAAAATGTGTAATTGGAAGAGAGTAATAACTATTTCTTTTCTAAAATAATTTAGACCTTCATACATCATAAGGTCTAGATGCATAACATCATATCACAATAATTTAATCTTTAAGGGTAAGATGTGTGATGGTGGTACTTTAATAGGTTGTTTCAAATAACATTGATATTGTGATGATTTCCTCTAACTTGATATTCTCTTGTACTCAATTCCTCTTGATTCTTACTTATTGAATCTCTTATTGGAATTGGTCAAGGGAAAACCCAATTTATGTTACCTTCCCTTAAAATTTTAAAAATGGGATTTATATGGAATGATACACTTGTTGAGGCTATTGTTTCTACCCTTTTATTTTATTACCTCTCATCATTAACCATTATATACACTATTTGTAAAGGTGACAATATTATGAATGATCATATTTACCAACAGTCATATTTACCAAAAATTAATTAGCCAAAATATATGTTGACCAATTGTCATATAATCGTCATAACCTAACAATAACTATTTCTCTACTACATATATATTCTACAACATTCTCATACATCATAATTCACTACATGAAATGAAAGATTTCTACACTTCCATTGATATTTTCAATCATATACCAAAGACTTTTTATTGTATTTATAGAATAAGGGGTCTTTAAAAGAGAATATGAGTCAATAGAGTATACTTTAGTGTGTGTTATTATTTTTTATATCCATGTATTGTTCATAGTTGTTATAGTATTTATTATTTCATAATTTAAATTAAATGTAAATTTACTTATTTTTTATTTTATTGGAAAACATAATAAAATTATAACTACCAGATATATGTTCATTTATTAACAATAGTAATAAATTTAATTCTATTAAAATGGATGGGTATTTATATTTAAGAACATTAAATAGGAAAAAGGTTGGGGATATATGGATTATGACGTTTCTTAACCCAAAACAATGCTAACTAGGAAAGGAAGGGTTGTTGAATTTCCATTTCATAATATGTCCATTCATAGTGATCTATAAGATAGGCTTGTGAGAGGTTGTTTTGTGTTATAGGTGTGTTTATGAAACACCTAGATTGCTTGAAGGTGACTAATCACCATGACAGAAGGCACATAGTGGCCTTGCACAATAGTAAATCACACGGTCGACTAAGTAGCCTAGTGTTAGGATCCCACATGGTGTATTTGTGTTTTCAAATATTAAGAGATTTAAAAGTGGATTTAGTGGACACATTGTTGATTGAGTGGACACACAGTCAATTGAGTGTACATTTAAGAGGTAGTCAAGTGGTAGGATTGTTTGGTGAGGTCTTGAATTAATAGGTGAGAGACCAATGGAGAGGTACCTATACAACATATAATGTATACTAATGTAGTGGGTGCATGAGTTGGGAGCTTTCATGATAGTTGAATTAATGAGACATTACAGTAGAGGTGCATGACCGTTATGGACATGTACAGACTTCCTAAGAGGTTTTCTCACATGGTTGGTGAATGGAAAGGGGGATAATTTTGTAGTTTTTAAAAACATGATTTTAATGGATTCTTTGTGAAGGGGACTTCATAAGATTACTTCATAAATTCAATCTTATATCCCTAGTTTTGAATCAGATATTTCCACACATGATGTATCTTCTTCAAAATAGTTCTTCTTATTCCTTTTATCAAAATCAGAGTTGGTATTTATAGGAAAAATACTATAATAGGCTTCTATAAAATTTAGAACATGAATAAATCATGCTAATGTGAAGGGATTTTTTGACCTTGAGGATAATGAACAAAAAATTGGGGGATTCATCTTCTGGTTATGGGTAATGTGAATTATCCATCTGATGAGGAAGCGATTTCATGTTATGTGGGTGTATGTGAGGAATACAATATTGGAATCATGAAATAAAAACACAAAAAAAACTTGATATATTCTTTGTTTCATGGTATCTATGAAATCCATGAACAAAATATAATTAATTTTAACACCTTACCACATATCATTCATATTAAAATGAACCATTACTTTCAAATGGTCATAACATTCGATATGTTTGTGAATTTGTGCTTCATGAACTGTCCAATAGAAGACTAAAAAAACTACACACTTATTTATGATGTATCAACCATAGTTGTATCATTATGAGTCCGAAAATTATCATATAACCATAAAAAGGTTTTATGGTTTTAGGACCAATATATTTATGAATTGATGAAATCTATGGGCTGTTACTAGATGAAGGTTCTCACTAACATGTTACAAAATTGGGACTTGTATTGTAGGAATCTCCATCCCAAAGTGTGGGAGCAGTCTTCTTAAACATGGTAGTCTTATTTATATCTCCTCCTTATAGGGTGATATGTTAATACTAAAACATTATTTGTGTTTTATGAGTGAGTAGTTCATAATTATTTTATTTAAAAATTTCATGATTTTTTAATGTCAATAATCATATAAAATATTAAAAATAATAGGATTTTAGGATATAAATTCCACCAATGTTTCTCTTAAATTAATGGACACAAAGAATATATATCCATGAGAGTTTTTTGAGTATGTTTTTGTTAATGTAGATAATTTTTAATTTAACATGGAATTTATTATTCTGGATATGGATGAAGAGAAAAAACCAAAAACAATTTGATATTTTTTAGCAAATGAGTAATTATTTAATTGATGTTCAATGTGGGGATTTATATTTTATTGTTGAGGTTAAGAATGATATGTTTAACATTCATTACTCGATAATAGTTTTTGAGGGTAAAAATGATGATATAATTAGTGATGTTACATCCATTAGTGAGAGTAATGAATGAGTTACTGTAAAGAATAATGAAGCTGGAAAAATTAAAGGGAAAAATGAAAAATGTGATGATTTAGGAATGAGGATATTGTATATGTTATTGAGAAATATGATATAACATAACACCCAAATTTATTATTATTCAATGAATTAAAATTCTTTTTTTATAATCGACTAATGATTTTTGGATTGTTTTTATCATACTGGAGAAGGTTCTACGTCCTAGAAGTGTAAACCAAATGATAGAGTAAAGTAGAAGAACCATCAATGTGGTTGAATCTCATCATAGATCATACATTGTTTTGGATTGGTTAAATTATTTATAATCACTTTTTGTATGTCACGGTGAGTTCATTTAATACTAAAATTCATTGAAAAATAACATATGGGAGGAAAACCATTTATTTTCCTTTCAAAGGAATTTGTTTCAAGGAATTTATTTTAGGAATTTATTTTAGGAATTGATTTAGTTTTTTTAATATGTAAACAACCAACAACCTTTTCCATTTTTATCTTAAAATAATTTATCTTATACTTTAAATGGTTATTTATGAATTTATAGGTCCACTATGAATTTGATTAAGGAAGGAATAAGGTAAAACAATGAAAAGATAAATAGAATTAAATTATATTACATGACTGAATTGTTTTAAATTTTTATACATTTTACAGTGCGTTTATTTAAAATTTTATTTTTAGGGATGATAAATTTGATGAAACTTATTAATTTATTGATATATTTTTCTTCTATTCTAAAAATAAATTATAAGAAATAAAATTTTACCATTATTTATATATCATTATAATTATATTGAATTAGAAAGATTCTATGAGTATGATTAAAAATAACTAGGAGAATATTTATTTGATGAGTCGTTATTTTAAAATATCAATTAACTAATATAAATAAAATATCTCAATCAGTTTTAGGATTTTATTTTATAAATATAATTTTAATTGATATATTATTATTATTATTGATTCCATGGGTTGTTTTCTGATTTTTTTAAATTTTCATTATTAAGAGGTTTTGTAATCAAATTTGTAAATGTTTCTCTAAAACAATAGTCTTTATGAGATTATTGGAATATGAATAACAATTAAAACATGATTTTTATTCTTTTCTAATGACTAAATATTTTAGATCATGTTAAAATGATTGATTCCATTGATTGAAAACTATGTTACCGAATTTGAGAATAATATGCACCAAAAATTTGATATTTTTAAGCACATAATGATAATAAATCACTATATAAGAGGCTATATTACATGATAATTTTTGTTTCCAAACATAATTATTTTATATTATTTCATGATTTAAATTGAACATAGAGAGGCATTTTATATTAATATACAGAGATATTGGGTTGTTTTTTCAAGACAATGAGATGATTGTGAGGGTATTATACATTGTTCATTGGGTTAAAGGTTCAAAATAATATATTGAATTTAATTTACATGGATCTATTGTAATTTTGATGAAAATTTAAAATAGTGGTATTATTATGGATGCTTTGATGATCATCTATATTCAAAAAAACTTTATATTCTTACTATTTCAATTTTCTGGGGAGAATGTCAAGTGAATGTTGTTTGGTGAATTAGAACCTTACTTCTTATATAATTTATATTAAATGAATGAAAAAAAATATTATAGAAAAGTGGAACCAAATCAAATTTTTTTTTTCATATTATTGGATTTAAACCCTATGATAAAAGGAATATAAATGAGGATATAAAATTTTCATTGAAGGGAATATGGATGATTATTTTCCATTGTTCTTTGTTGAAATTAATAGATTGATATTTAGTAATTTAACCTATATTCGATACTTCTACTTAAATTTTAACAACATAAACTAACCACCATAAAACACAAATAAATTATATCACTAATAAAATTACTGTCAATTATTATTGGTTGAGATAAAAATAAATATTTAAATATATTTTATTCATATGGATATACTATATATACATGAGTTCTAGAATAAATGTAGTTTAAATGATCTTCAGTAATGAGCAGAATATTTTTAAATAAGTTAAATCAAATTTTTTCATCAATACTAATGATATGTTAAAGGATAAGGGTGAATTATAATATGAGTATGATATGTTCATGTAAAAATGTAAAAAATATTTTTGATTAATTTTCATTAAATGTGGGGAGTTGAAATTTTATTTTAATGTTATGCTTGATAGTTTTTCCTCATTGATAATTGATTATTTTTTATGATTCTAGGTCTTAATGTTGTCATATTATGGATTTTCATTCTGAATATGTGGATATATATACTTGAGGTAAAGGAATAGTTTATGGTAATAGGAAATTTGAGAGATCTAATATATTCATTCTTTTTAATGTATTCTTTTGTTGATAAATGTGAATATCTTACATAATTTATGTTGTTTTAAATGATTTACTGAAGTGTTAACATTTGTAAATAGTTTGAATTTAAATAATGAAATGTGTGTTCATTTACATCATTATGCAGAGGTAGAAATATTATGGTTTTTGATGGAGGCCAAAAAACACTTAAAATTATATGACATGGATAAAAAACCATTTTACGCCCATGAAATAAATATTTTTATGGGTAGTCAATGGAAAACATCACTAATAACTGTCAAAGAATGTTAGGGGAATTTTATAGTGGAGATTAGATTTATTGCATCTTATTAAAATGTGGGATTAAGATATATGTCACAAAATAATATCATAAAGAAATGCATAAAGAAGTACTTGTTTATGTTTTGGTGACAATATATTATTAAGGAGTAAAATGTTCATCTTTGTGAGTAAAATGTCATGGTTGTAATAGATGATATCTGAGGATCACTCTAAAAAAGAAAACTATATGGAATTGTATGAGGAGATTTAAAATCATGTGGAAAGTATAAAGAGACTGAAATGGAAAATTTGAAACCCAACATTATGTGTTAATGATATTTTTTATTTAATTGAATAATAAGTTTTAGATAATTATAGAAACATTGGGATGAATTTTCAATGGTTTTAGTATATTTATTTTCTTCAAATTAATCCACATATTATGTTGGGTGATTGATAATTCATTAAGCCAATTAATGTCCAATAAATCTTGTTATGGAAGATAAAAAAATTAATGAGCCTTATCCACGTGTTCTATGTTGTTTTGAAATATATGAAGGAATTTTTTCATTTGTTTTTTGATTTTATAGACAATGATTCTGTTTACCAAGACATGTTATACATGGAAAATCTATTTTACTACATGTGTTCTCCAGTTTTTGGTTTTATATATCTAAAAGATATTCAAAATTAAGGAAATATTTTCAGAGATATTTTGGACCTAAAAAACTAATTTAAGGCCAATTTTACGTTGTATTATAACTAAAATAAAGGAAATTAGATATAGAGTATATTAATTGATATACCATAAAACATCATATAATAAAGGGAAATATTTTATTGGACATTTGGAATCAAAAAATAATAAAAAATATCATGGAATTCAGCTCGTGGTTCCAATGCATTGAAGGCTAGGATTATATTTTAGATTTATGTTTCTCTTTCCCCCTAATCATGTATAAAATAGATAAAACCCCTGTTTGAAGTGAATTCCTAGGGAGATAATCATCTTCTATTGAGTTCTTTTGTAAATGGAGATTGAGTGATTGACTTTTTTTTCAATACTGATTCTACATTGTTTTGTGCATTCATGTTTTCATCTATATTTTTCATCTATCAATATTAATAAATATTTTTTGATTAATTAATTTCTTTTCAATGCATGAACTAGTAATTAGAATCCATATTTATCATGAAATGATTTTAGGTTACCATGATTTGACCACATAGAAATATTGTTTTCTAAATAATATTACAATAATAAAATTGGAGTTGATTCATAAAACAAAAAAGACTAAGTCTAAATTATATTTCATTAGTTTAGGAATTAAATATAATTAACTATGTTGATTTTCATTAAATTTATATAGAGGTTTCCTTCTAGGGATATTTAGCCAATGTGGATTTGACCTTAGACATAATAAATAGAAAACCTTATTACTTTTAGATTTATTAAAGCTTATACCATAATTTTTAAATTAATGCTTATACGGAATTAAATTTACATTTCCGATGGTTAATAAAACATCTTGAAAGAAAATTTTTTCATAATAATTTTTTATGAGAAAGTGGTAAATCATACTACATTATACCAGATAACCATTAAAAATAGTTGAAAATAAGAAAATCATTTATAAAAGTCTTAAATTATTGGAATCACTAACATTGTCGAATCTACAATAAAGCCTATGAACATTCATATTCAGATCATTTGTTGCTAGGTCTTTAAAATAATTGGTGAACTTGTCCCACATTTTAATATATTTCATTTCATTAATATTCATTTCATTAAAACCCTATGATACAATTGTGTATTTTTTTTAATCCCTGCCCTTTGGTTCTCATTGACAGTGACTTGTAAATATTGTTCTAATATTATATCCACATCCTTATTTAACCATTCACCATGTGTGACACTAACATAATTTCATCATTAGAATGAAAAATAAACTACAAGTTCTTTCCTTTTCCATTTTTTCCTTATTCTGTATCCTCTTCCACCATTCCAATCATACCACCCTTCCTTTTTGACTTAAATTCACTAATCATATCTTTTTCAGGGAAAACAATTTCTTGTTCTCTTGATCACATGCCGTTATTCCTCTAACCATCACATTAGTTCTGATGGGAGACCCTTTTTCCATTGATATTGGTAGCTATGAATAATCCTTTCAATCTTTAGTTTCTCCCATACCCACAACACATCCCCTCACATCATGATTACTCATCCATCACATTTTATTCATTGGGAAAATAATCCATATAACACTTCTCTATCTATACAATCAGCTAAGGATATGATAAACATATTTTCATCATCAACCTCTAAATGGACAACTATGGAGTTTTCATGTATTGAAGGCTCGTGAAAAGGCAACATATCCTGAGACTCTTTCTCTTGAACCATGTATATGTTCAATACCCAATTAGAGCCCCTATGATTCTATTGAGGTGATAGAGAAAATATTTTCAATTATTTTATGATAAATTTCAGTTTTGTAATCCCTCCATTGTTTTTTTTTCAATGGAAGTTTATACATTTTATGGTTAAGAAACATTTTTTATTATAATTAAAAAATCTATTATTTTGGATTTTAACTGTTTTAAATTATTTATGTATTTCTACAGTAAATTTTTATTAGTGATCAATTTTTAAAATTATTATTTTATAGGTTTTTGTAATCTATGGTCTTAATTGTATCATTCATAACCAAAATATCTATCAATCATTTCAAGGCCCAAAACCAGCTCAGAAGTCCAACCTCAAAAACTATACACAGATATTTATAATTCTAGTTTTGGGACTATATCACATAAATGGTTGATTTCTATGATCATAAATTCAACATAGAGATAGTGGAAATCCGTTGTAACAACTTTCATTTATTTTACTATCTATGATTATTTTATTTATAAAGACCTAAATGCATTGGAACTCACTATATTGGAATACAAACAATCATCACAGTCAGAATAAATTCCCTTGGTAATTTTTCTTATATCTCTCACTACCTGTGTAAAATGAAGAATTCATTTTGTGGGTCAAAATAAGATAGAATTATTAACAACTTTTTTGAAGACACATTGTCCCAATTGTTTTGTTTAATAGTTCCATCACATGAAACCATTCAAAGTACGATTATAGAACTAAATAAATTTTTAATTCCTTTAAAAGAGTTCCCTTTATTCATTCCAAAGGGTGGGAAACATAGGGGTAGTGTTTTTTCCAATTAATATATTTTTTATTTTCATTAATGTTGTAATATTATTTGAATTTTTTATTATATATTATTATTATTCTTCATCTCATTTTTATTTTTATCTTTTTTATTTCCCAATTAAATCTGATCTTCTCCACTATAAACTTTTATGAACATGATCATGAGTATTTGTCATAAGAAATATTTCAGGGGAGTGATCCATTGATGAAACCAAGTATTTGAACATTTATTTTCAATTTTTATTATTTTCCTAGAGTCATACCATAAGGGATCTTAGTGGGGAAATCGCCTTTGTGTCTCCACTTACCACTCTATGTTTAACTTTTTCTTTTGGAATATTTTTCCTCGATCATGGAGGTGGATGTGTACTATCTCAATGATCATTAAGAGCACTGCATGTTTACAACCAAATATATTATGGATTTTTCACACATATTATGGATTATTTTAATCAAATAAATTTGAATCCAATTAATAGACAATAAAGGTTCACATGGGGTGATTCTCTCTGGAGGATCTATGTTGTGTCTAACATCATTATTTATGGATTCATTCTATTTTTATTTTATATGAATGTTAAATTTCATTTTTTAAATCTCATTTCATCTATATTCTTTTATGGTTATTTTATTTCATACATAAAAAAATATAAAAAATTAATGTATAATTATTCAGTTCTTGACCATAAAAGCTCTTCAAGAAGAAAAACATTGGGCAGTCCCTATAATTAACTTGGTTATAAATATTTTTGAGAGCACAAACAATAATGCTTCATAAAATTGGATCTATTGTCAGCTATCCATGTATTCATCCCTCAGTATTTTAATTCACATTTTTTAAATAATTTTATTTTCATTAATTTATAATAAAACATATAAAGATAAGAAATTTCCAAACATAAAAATTTAAAAAAAAATTCCTTAATCATGATGTATTTCAATAAAAAGATGTAAACATGGACTGATGAATCTCTTGTACAAGAAGAAACTAAAAATTTATGTTTAAATAAATTAAATAATTAATTAAAAAATTAATGATAATATATGAATGTGTTGACGAATATATTTGTTCACTTGTGTAGAAACCTAAACATATCCCCCCACCTAAACCAAAACATGTGGTAAAATATATTTCACTAATATTTTTTATATAAAAAAATCTATATTGGTTGAGAAGAATCTTCTAAATTAACTAATTACATTATCCTGCACTCAACCATGGCTCGAGGATATCTCGCATATACACATTCAAGCTGATGTACTTATGTGTGATCAATGTTTTTTGGAAGAATCCTAGCATTGGTTTATTGAATATAACATGTCGCATGATATTACCATCCTAGAAAATGAAAAAAAAGAATCTCTCTGCCTATCCATTTATTAGGATAATGAAAATGATAAAGATTCACCTATTGAGAGGGAGTTTCCAATTGTCCAGCATTAAGAGAAGACATTACAAGATAACATACTACAAAGGTAATATTTCATTATTAATTCTACACTTGATAATCTTATCTATGAAAAACATTTTTCTGACATTTCTTTTTCAATTTTTTTGACATATTACAAATGAATTAGGCCTTCAATGTTATGGAAGAGACCTCCCAAATGGTTTCGGATTAAGAAGAAGAGCTGGAGAAGATAGTAGTGGTACAACTATGCCATTTACAACAAAATTCCTACTATGTTGACGAGGATACCCAGAAAGTCAATTGGAATTACCCCTACATTATATTCCCTACCACCCAGACCTAAAATTATCTCATTATTATTCATTGTGGGTTGAAAATTATTTTATCTGATTTGTGGTTTTCCATTCTTGGTGTTTACTTAACGAAAACAGGATAAGTTACATGTTTGGGATCATCTCATAGAAACTACCTCAACTTTCTGATTGGGGATACTCCACTAAAACTACCTAAATAGGGGTAGTAAAAAATTAGCACCATATTGGGCAGTTCAAACCAATAATTATACATTAATTTACCCCTTATCATTGTTTTTATTTACAGTCATTATTTTTTGTTTATTTAATTCTGGTAGTTTGAAAGTTGTCACAGCTAAGAGATTCACTCAAGGATTCCATTAAAAAAACATCAAGTTTTTTTCTTTCCTTTTCATTATATTATTTAATGCCGAGAATGAATTCTATGTGAAAAAATTTCATTAACTAAATTGAGTAAAATAGTGGGTAGTAAATTGAGTAACATTAGGGTTGATATGTCAACCAATTTTAGGAATTTTGTGTGTGTTTATATTTTTTATATATTTATTTGAATTTTTAATGATTTCCATTTTTATTTCTTGAGTGTTTTATGTTTCTTGAGATAAATAAAAAACAATGGAAAATTCAAACCATCTTGTTTTTTATGGCACCTTTCATCATTTCAATGTCTGGGGATTTAAATTATTTATTAATTTTTTTCCTTTATTTATGATTTTTTAATTTTGTGTTGATTTATTGATTGTGAAACACTTGTTCATTAATATAGTCCAAATTAAAAATATTGCCAAAACTCGAGAGGTTTACCAACCTTTTTGAAAAATTATTACATTTCTATTTTTCTTTATATTCATCAGACTTTATGTGGGATCTATAAATTTATATTTTTCTCTTCTTCGAAGCAGTTAGTGTTCATGGAATGTGTTAAGTGTCACTGAGGAACCTCTCTGATTTCCCATTTTTACACTGAACTCTTATTTTGGCCTATCTTTCCATATAACCATTATTAAGCCCCTTCTATCCATGAAATACCTTATTATACAACCACACAAGAAGAAATTTATTCCTTGAAGACCTTCTATAGAAGTTAAAGGCATTATTATTATTGAACTCATGTTTGGGGGAGGGAGAAAAAGATTTGTATTGTGCTTTCCTGAAGAATATGTTTAAGATGAATTGGAAGTGGAGCCACATTTATTGTTGATTGGGTGTAAGAAATTTCATATTGTAATTATGTATGGGTGGATTAAAATATCATTACACATATGTTATGGGTGTTATATAATTTTATAAGATCAAAATGTTTCTCACTTTTCCTCAAAAACCTGATTCTACGGAAAAATTTATAGCAAAACTCCAACCGAAAATATGCTACATGTTTTGGGAAAGAGGGAATAAATTCATCATTGATACTTAAATTCAACGTGTGGACTACCTGATAAGAATGCAGTATTTGGAGGTGAATCATATTATAAAATATTGATGAGCGCACCATTCATGATAAAAACTGTTTTCATGCATTTACGTTATTTTAGTGCTTAACCCTCCTCATTCTGCCTTAGATGTTTTTACATTTAAAACCATACAAAAGTAACCCTGAGAAAAACCCATGAATAATACCACTTGATTTACAAAATCGCGACATTGTGATGTTGAGATACTATAAGAATAAAAATCCTATGGAGATCACACATGAACTTGAGAACAATATAAACACTACATTAAAAATCCTTGAGTGACGAGCGAAATATTCTTATAGAGAGGTATGTAGGAAATTAATATGGGGGAAAACATGTAATTGAATGGATTATAAATATTTGTTAAAATTTAAGGAAATATTATCCATGTAGGAGGCATGATATTTTCCATGATAAGATAATTGAGTCCTGTAGTCATTTATACTTTATGAAATTTTTTTTATCCTTGGTATTAGAAGATTTCCCAAGAGTGTAACATTTAAGCATGTTGGAATTAATAGTGATTTTTTTCAATTATTTTAATCTAAATTTCAGTGTTTTTAATCCATATAATGTGTTATTTAAATCTAATCTTTCCCATTTTATCAATTAGAAAAAAAATATCTTTATGGAATAATGGGATATTTTTTATAATAACTGTTTTCATTTATTTATGTCTTTCAATCATGAAAATTTCTAAAAAATCCAAATGAAAAAATTATTATTTTATATGTTCCTATGTTCTATGGGATTAATTTTATCTTTTAAGACCAAAAACACAATATCCAATTTGAAGGCCGAAAACCGACTCACATGTCCAACCTAAAAAATAATGCACATATGTGGATAATTTTATTTATGGGAATATACCTCTTAAAATTATTATTAATATCAGATAATATTCTATATAGATATATTGGAAATATAGTGGAACTACTTTCATTAAGTTGTCATTGCATGATTCATCCATCTATAAGCTCTTGAATTCATTGGAACTCGCTCCATTAGAACACAAATAGTCATCTTAGAAAGAATTAATTCTTTCATTAGTTTCGATACATATCTCACCACCCATTTTAAATGAATGTCATATTTTTTAGGTTGAAATAGGAGATATTTTTCAACATCTTTCTTGGAGACACGTGGTCCAAATTGTTCCAATAAATTTTTCTACCTCTCAGCAACATCTGAAGAACGATTTTGGAGCAAAAACTTTCTCTTCCTATCCATATAAAAGAGTGCCCCTTCTTCATTTCGGAGGGATGGAAACTTAGGGGTAGTATTTCTTATACATTTGTTTTATTTTTATAATTTAATTTATTTTAATAGTATTTTACATTTTTATTTTATTTTATTCTTCTTCTTCATCTCATCCTCAATTTTAACATAATTTCCCACTTCACAATGATATTTGGAACTATGAACTCTAATTCTCATGATCATAAGTAGCTAACATAAGTATGTTCTTAGTGGACTAACCCCATGATGACCGAATTATTTGGACATTAGTTTTTAATGTTTCATATTTTGTTAGAGTCGGACCAAGGGGGATCTTAGTGGGAAAGGAATTGTTGTGTCTCCACTTGCAACCCGAGTTTTAACATTCACTTCTACAATATTTTCCCATGATCTAGGAGGCGGATGTGTGGTCTCTCATTGATTTTTGAGAGAACCATATATTCAAAATCATATTTAGATAAGTATTTTCACACATTCTATGTAGTCTTTTAATTATTTAAATCTAAAACTAATTAAAAGACGATGAAGGTTCACTTTGGGTTATTCTCTCAGGGGGATCTCTTTTCTATCCAACATCATTCTATATCCATTCATTCGGTTTTAATTTCATAAGCATGTTTCATTTTAGTATTTAATTATCCTTTTATAAATAATAATTCATATTCATTTTATTTCATAAATAATAAAATATAAAAATGAGAAATATAAGTATTGAGTGCTTGAACGCAAAAGCTCGTCAGGAGAATGACCTAGGTCAGACCCTATGTTGGACATAGTTAAAAATATTTTCGAGAGCATTCAATAAAATTCATCATGACTAGGCTTGGCCTCATGAAGTGCTTAAAATAAATTTCCTGGTCTTTAATATGATCTAATATTCCATGGACTATTCTTTCTCACAAAACCATCCTTTTGCCAGTGAAACAACATGTATGATGTTCATTATGCCTATAATGCTGGACAAATCCCCTCTAATAACCACCTGGATCAAATCCTCATGAGACGGTTGATTTCATTACTAAGAGACTTTTCTTGAGGTAAGGACTATGGTTTGTGAACACTACGTTCTATAAATACAATTTCATGCACCTCCTCAGCTCCTCCAAAGCCAGATGGAACCAGCACAACAAGCCTACTGTTGGACAAATCCCATCATAGACTATGTAAAAAGTACACCCACATTGAATTAGAGATATTTGATATTGCCTTACTATGATCAATATCCTTATATCTTATCATATAATGGATCACTATGGGGGCCTTCGTGCCCATCATACCTACCCCTAAGCTCATATTAGTGACCTTCCCATATTGATCCCAATAGTCTTAATGACATAAATACTTTATATGGAATAATATTTACAAGATGAACTGTAACAAGACTAGGACTCAAATACCTCGTAATTCTTCCATAATCATTATTTTCTATGCATAATTTATATACATTCCATTGGAGTCCATTAAATATAATCTACAATGCATTTAAATAGGTAAATGAGGTGGAAAATATAATTTCTCTGACTTTTTTTCATATTGAAAGAAACTGACCATTGTTTCTTGAATATGAAGAATAGAAAGATTTTTGAAAGGTAGAGGTACTTACAAAAACAATTCTCAAACTACTGTAGAAGGAACCTCACACTTCATGTGAAACTCATAGGTCCATTAGAAGAGGTAGAAGTAGATCCAATTGATAGAATGAGGTGATCTAGACCAACTGATATTCAGATATTCTTTCATGGAAAATTGTATCATTATATGTTGATTAACAAGAATTCAAAACAGTGATCAATATTCTAGACCCAAGTATCTGAAGAAAAATCTATTGAAGACATTGACCAAAGTTCATTTAATCCTAAGTCAATACACTATGGTCATATTGAGAAGATCAAAGCATCCAAAAACTATTCAGGTGAAAGCATCAACTAAGGTAATCCCTTGAATATATTTAAATCCTTTGGGAAATAATAATCATAATGAAAGGAGGAATGTAATTAGTGTTAGATAACAAGAGAATTGGATAATTCTTAATTCTAGGAGATGGAAGATAAACAATGTCCCCCCTAAAACATGGAGGGAGGGTTCATAGTCATGATCATCACTAGATTAGGTCATCGTTGAGGGATGATGGGGAGACCGAAGAGTGGAAGTACAATAATGATTCCTTAGGGTAAAATGTATATGTTATTCTTAACATATATCAATACATACCCTAATATTATTAAATGAAAATAAATAATAAAAAAGTTATCCAAAGACTATTTTTCATGAAGAACATTTAATTTTTCCTTGATCTAATAATTCCTCTTATTATAATATGGTAAACATAGATAAATCACATCTATATAGAAATATATTAAAAAAATATTATAGAAAATTATTGGTGAAACTAAATTCTATTATATAATGTATCATTCAACAATTATATATAATTCATGATAGGAAAATGCCACCCCCTTTTGAATTATTTAAAAAAATATTTTTTTAAATAGTAACACCAAAATATATTCTTCTTTATATTTCTAAGAGATAAATTAAGATTAAAAAATTAATTGTTCAAAAAAACATTCTCAATAATAATATCTTCCTCTATAACTACTATAGTAAAAGTTTTTTTTTGTGAATAAATTATACCACTTTCACTTAATCATATATATATTTCAAAATTGATTTTTTATTAAAACCATATAATTTTGTAGAGCGAAAACTATTTTTGATATATCCTCAAAAAATTTCATTTTAGTATTTTTAAAATTATTATATTGTATTATACCAATGTGGTGAGACCTCTCCAAATTTAGTTATAGATTTTACTATATTAGTATTAGGTAAAAGTGTTCTTGTTGCTGATTTAATTAATATAAATATATATAAAAACAAATTGAGTGAGATCGAAAATGGAAATTAGAATATTTAATATATGAAATGACAAATCTCCTTTATTATCCCCAATAAATGTTACTCGTTATTCTACATCCTTATTAGAAATTTTATTTTAGGTGAACCTATCTTCCCACAAGAACACTTAATTTATTGAGAACGTGGTTTTTAATAATTTTTTTATTCTCATTACAAACATTTTTCTCTTTTCAACCATCTCATTCATTGAAACACTATTATATGTAACTTATTTTATAATTTTTACCTCTTATTAATGTTTATATTTGGATGGTTCTTGTGCCTTTTTGGTAGCTTTATGAGAAAATACCTCCTTCTTATTCGAAAATATTACATTAATTTTATATAAACCTAGAGTTCTAAGAGAGTTATAAATTGTATAATACTCATTTATTATCCCTATAAAGGTGTTTGAACATAACTTACCTAACAACTATGATGTTGGGAATTAATGATGTTCCCAATTTTAATAACTATCAAGTTTATTTGAAATATATTATAAAATGGACACAATAAGTTGATTCCATATGTGTTCAGAGTATGAAAATTTTATTCTTCATATGAAATATTAATCTTATATAATTTTCCAAATACATATTTTAATTACATTAATTTACATAATCATATCAGTATGAGAAACATTAACATAATATATATTTTTTTCCAAAAAATTACTTTATGGTTAAAACATCAATTAATTTTTAATGTTTATTTTCCATCATACTCTATCCTTCTGATGGGTTTTGTAGGGAAGTATACCATTCTAAAAAAGAGTAAGAACATCTCCAAAATTCCACTAAGTGTAGAATAATTCAAAACATTTGGAATGAATATAATTTAAATATAATATGAATTATATACCATACACACTACAAAAAAAATCATGTTTGTATATTTCTAATTTACATTGTCTTTATATAGAAAATTTTCTAATGATATTAAAAAAATTTCACATAAATGAGGATATATGAGGTGTCACTAAATAACTCACATTTAGTATAATTTTTATAATCATTGGTTCATGTATTTATGAATTTTGAATATCAAAATTTTAAATATTTATTTAGAATTTAATAAATTTTGTAATTATTATTAGCCTCTCTTTAACATATGCACCTTCTCTTATGTTCTCTCATGCCCCCATGTAATTTACCTTGTACTCCACCACTACCAAGTGACTACTAACCCAATTCACATGCCCCCACCCCTTGTGTCGGTACACTAACATTATCCCTGAAACACATGTTGACAATAACCACCCCAACACCCTAACACCCCTTGTATAAAAGACAAAAGTTACGTGAGTCGAACTAGCGACATTTGAAACCATAGTGAATGAACCAAATAACTCATTTGTGCATGTTATCTATCTAAAACAATAATCGGTTTATATTTAAAAACATTTTAATATATTAATATTCAAATAAAAATTATTAAGTGAATGAATAATTATATATATTAATATATATATATATAAATGAATAATTATATATAATAAAACTAATATATATGTTCATATAAATTTATATATTTATACAAATATATATATATCTATGTGTTTTAGTTAATATAAAAATAAATTTATTTTTATATTTTTACATAAATTAATATATATGTTAAATAAATATATTTAAATTAATCTCAATGTTTTATATATAAATTAATTTATATTTTATGTATTAATTAATAAATTACTATATATTTAATTTTATATTAATATATATGTCATTATATGTTATATATATATATATATGTTAATATTTGTTTTTATGTATATATATATATATATTATTACAAACTTCAATATATATTAATATATTTTTTAATAAATATTAATATATATTCTATTATATGTTAATTTTCACATATAGTTAATATATTTTTAATTATATGTTTCACACAGACACATAAATATATATAAATATATATATTATTACATATAATTATATATTATTATATATTTTATATATTAATTTATAATGTATTATATTAGATATAAATATAAATTAACATAAATATATAATAATTATTTATATGTACATATATATGTATGTATAAACAATAAATTATTCAGTTCTTAAAAATAATAATTTATTCAGTTATGGGCATCCAGATCCACGGGTTAAGCCATTCTTGATTAATTAGTTAAAATTATGTTATCAATTTTGTGTCTGTTTGTTTATATGTGTGTATGTGTTTATTAATTTTATATAAATGAATTTTACTTTTTTTGAGATATAATACAATTACATGTATTATATTATTAATATGTGTATATGTATTTATATATATGTAATAAAAGATGAGTGCATCTTCAGGTGGTGATTTAGGTGCAACCATTAAAGATGTTTCATGGATGGGTGGTTTTAGTTTTGATGGGTTTATAAAAATTTTGAAAAGGTCTATGTGCCTTTGTTCCATATAATTGGGGCCTCTATTACATTTAACGGTTGCAATTAACCAAGTTAAAAATTATATTATCTAACATATAAAAATTAAAAGGAATTCGAACCTTACAAAATTATATATACATATATATATATATTATAATAACAAACATTAGTTTAGTTTTTAATAATTAACGACAACTAGTGTTTGTGTTTTAGTTTATATGATGGTATATATTCATTTCTATATGTATATATGTATGTAAGGGTGTTTTTGGGTGTTTATATATATATATATATAAATATATATATACATATAATGTAAATACCTTTTAGTTTCATACTTAATATGTTAATGTTTTAATCATTGGTTTAAATTTAAACTTTCAATGATTTAAATGTGACTAAAAAAATGATAAATTAAAAAATTATTCATGTTTTATAACACGGTAAAATTATATATATTTTTATGAAAATGTTACTGAATTAAAAAATAACCACATATTTAGTAAAACAAAGATAACTGATTGGTTTTTGTTTTGACACCCATTTATCTGACTTATGGAAGATTTTCATAATGTATTTATCTTTATCTGGGAGACACAACTAAAAAAATCCTTCCTCTAGAGGTATCCACATGTTGTGATAATCCTCCAACACTCGGGTATGATTCTTCATCTATCCAAAAATTTCTAGAAACTTATGTTAAAATAAACAAATGAAATAGAAGCTATAGTATTGTAACGTCCCAGCCTAGGTGCCACAAATTGATGCCCCAAGGTGGTCAGTCACATGACCTCATGTGTGACTCCCTGTATACTAGAGGCTTCCAAAGAGAAGAAATGGACTAATTTCTTTTATGGGGAGACAATCCCATCTTTGTAATGGAGTTAAACACCTTTCTAAAAATAAAAAAAATAGTAAATTGATATATAAACAAAACCATAAATATGTCAATATCACATGATGACCAAAAATGGAGACACAATATCAAACTGAACTATAAACATGTCATGATAATGTATGTTCCATCTATCAAAATGAAAACTCCAAAGTAAAGACACTGTCGACTCCTAAATGGGTTTTAAAATTTTTTTTGTTCCCTCACCCAATCTCTATCTCGACTAATCCATTTTACAAAAGGCATTTTCCTATATCATATCCCACAACCATGAAATCTATTCGTGTATAGATTAGGAATCCTTAGTTGGGATTGACTATAAATGAGTAGTCCAACACCAATAGTGTATAAAACAATATCCTGTCAATAATAAATGTATACAGTTGTATAAATAAATAATTACAATGTATAAATAAATTTTTATCACACTATCAATTATTCTTTATTTAACCACCCAAATCCCTAAGTTCTTATAGACATGTGTACTTCAATATCTGCATAAAATCATATCGAAGGTTGAAGTATTTTAAAGTGACATCATATATCAGAATGTCATCGTAACAATTATTTAATTCAAATAATATATTGTCCATGTTCCCATTATTTAATTAATATTTTGATTCCTTGGTTACCATTCAAACTCACACAATATAATTACCATGTTCCAATTATTTAATTCATACTTGTATTCCCATGTTGATATTCAAACCCACACAATATAATTACCATGTTCTCGTTCTTTATATTAGAACTAAATTACCACATTCCTAAAATCACATTCGAATGATTTTGTTATAATTCATTAACTTATAATAAATTCAACAATTAATTATCCACATCAACTCAATTACTAATTCAATAATGAGTTATATACGAATATCTGATTACTTAATTCAACAATTAAATAATCACATTAGAAATATTAACTAAAATTAAAATTAATTTAGCACATCAAACACATTAATTAATATAAAATTTAATGAATTAATTTTATTTTATTATCCAACTCTATAATTATATAATAATTCTAATTTCATTACTAATCCAAAAAATAATTTATTATATAATTAGAATTAAATAATTCACCAATTAATGATGTACATCAATCCCAAATAATTAAATCATCAATTCATTAAACATTATACAAAACTCAAAATCACATAATTAATTACTAATTTAATCATCTCTATCACAATCTTATTACTACATAACTAATTTGACAAATAATTATCTCAATCATAATCTCAGTATCTCATAATATATTCTAAGGTTAATTATCTCGAATCACAACTCAATATAATATAAATAACTCATAAATTAAATATCTAAATCAATAGCTACTATCTTATAATTAATTATATAATAAATTATCTCAAATAAACTACCTCAAAATATCATAATTAATTAATCAATTAATTTACAAATTCTATAATCTCAAAATCCCTAATTTCACAACTTCTTAATTAATTAATTAATAAAATTATTAATCAAACCAAGAAATAAATTGCTATAAAATGAATATAAATCCTAATATTTCATAAATTTAATTTAAATCAATAGTAAGTGACTTTCATTATAGATCTCCTACCTCAAATTTGATGAGGAACCCTCACAAACAAAAGTCCCTAAAATTTGAGCCGCATAACCAAGTAGATTGAGATCCAAATATGAAACCCTTAATCAAGATTTAATAAATCTAGATCATTTAAATCTATTTCTATACCTATAATCCAATTTTTACATCTAATCTAATCTATAGAATAGAATACTACAAGGATTGGAGAAGGAAGAAGAATGAATGAGAATTCAAGAAGGGTTGAATCTACTTATCTAAATGGGTGATGATCTAAAATTAGGGCTTCTAATTGTGAAGGACTGAGGTCATGACGACTTCAAATCCATCTATATAGATCCAAAATCGTGAAATATTTACAAGGGGATAATGGGGGTCTAATTGGAGTTAAAAGAGGGTTCATGAAGAATTAAAACTGATTTTTTGGTTAATTAAATTCTCACACACAGTTTCCCCAAACAGTGAACCTAAACAATGGGGCTCTTTTATAGTGTTACATGGTTATTCCAATGAGGGAAAATAGTTTGAAAAATAATGGGACAACTATTAAAAACCACAATGTCCATGTTTTAATGGTTTGCTAGGCTGGTGTGCATAGAATTCCCTAACCATTAGTGAACCATGCATTGGCCCCTTATCATCATCTCATCTATATTTTCACCCAAATAAACCTTGAATTAAAACCCAAAGAAAATGTAATCAACATGAGGAAAAAGTGTACTAGAAATAAAGACCAATTCTTCCCCAGAAAAGGTTAGTATATTACAATCTTCTTGCATTGTAACAGCCCAGCCTCTTGTTTTACTCCCAAGAATCTCCAAGATTTCGACTCAAAAAGATTGGGGATCTGATCGCAAATATCATTCCCTTTCCCATGTTTCCCCAAACACATGTCCAAGTTTCCAAAATAAAAGAAATATAAGTACCTTATTTTCCTGCAACACATTATCACTGTGACCCAACACTTGTTTCAGATTCTCCTCAAAGGATGCATCTATCCAAAGCTCGACATCATCATCCTTGATCACATTATATGGGTTGGGGTGATACTCGTCAAGTTGTAAAACATGGAAAACAAAATTCATAGTATAGTATTTCTCTGAAATCTTAAAATGGTATCCCACTAGCCATATTCTATGCACCACCTCAATAGGTTTAATGATCCTGGGTGCAAACATTCCTTGTATCTTAATCCTGTAGTGATCCTACCTATGTTACACCCAAATGAATAAACAATCACCCTTTTTAAACTAAAACTATCATTGAATTATTGAATTATAAATTTTTTTATACTATGAGATGTATTATTTCATTTTCAAATATTTTTTACCTTCTCCAACATCTTATAAACAAGAATTGACCCCAAAAACTCTGACTCTCCAGCCTCCATCCAACATAGAGGTGAACTTCATGGCCTACCATAATGATCCCAATATGATTCTGTCTGTATTGAAGCCTAGTAAAACAATTTATAGGTGAACCCCACTAAGTCTAAGTGCTTATGCCAATACCCACAAATGTCTATAACAAATGTTTATTGCATATACTCAAACAACTATATAGTACGCTCTAACATTCTATCTCTCTGTAGGTGGAATGTCATACTCAATAAAACTAGCATAACAAGATTCTATGTAGGACCTTATAGAAGTGTAATGTAAAATGAGATTCATGGTCTCAAACGAAGTTCTATTGAACCCCATACAAATAGACTATCTATTGAACCAACAAGTCACCTATCTTATACATAGGAAAGTTCTATCATATATGAAAAAATTGTGCTACCTTTTCAATATGTACAAAATAACACGAGTAGTTTCATTTTTCAATGGTGTCCTCGATAGAACTACCACAAAGTCCATAGTCACCTCATCCCACTTCCACATGAGAATGGGTAATGGTTTTAGTGAACCTCCAATTCACTGATTCTTGGCCTTCACCTGCTGATAGGTATTGTATCATGTCATTAACCCTGCAATCACCTTTTTCATGCGCAACCACAAAAATGGTCATCATAGATCACGATAGATTTTTATATAACCCTGATGTACATCCCACTTTGAGTCATGAAATTCATGCATCAGCTCCTGCCGCATACTCATGGGCACACAAACATGATTCATGTCATAGATGATATCTTCCTCATCTATGATCTAAACTGTAGGTGAATCTATGCCTTCATGGATTTCCCGCATGGTCAAACATTCTAGATCCTCAAACTGGCAATCCTTGATCTATCTAAAATTTTTTGTTTCCACTAAAATTGATATGAGATTAATATGATCTAGACCCTATTGAACCACAACAGATAGAAAGTCCGTCATATTCCCCTAAACACTAGACCCATGAACTGCTTGAGTATTAGTTTTCATACTCAATGCATCCACAACATTTTTCCCCTTTTGAGACATATATACTAGATCTAAATTTAAATGAATACATAAACTCAACACATATATACTATGAATGGTTCAAATATCACTATGGAAATATATTCTTTATGCTCTTGATGTCCGTACACATCGTAAACTTGTATCCAAACAGGTAATTATACCAACACATTAAATAATAAAACACTAATTACTATTCAAATTCGTGCATTGGGGAGTTTCTTTCACAATTCCTCATCTACAAATACCCATACTCAAAAACTCAGTAGATTTGCATCAACATAACTCCAATTAAAACCCTAGAAGCATTGAAATACACCATTTACTCTTCACCTAGCTTAGGCAAGATCAAGATCAATTTCAATTTCAAACACTTCTTCAAATCCCAGAAATAATCCCCATAGGCTTTTCACCCAAAAAACTTAATCCCTTTCATGGTCAATCTTGAAAGCAGTACTGTCTGATGGGATTAGTCCAAAATAAATATCCTTTTGTAACCTTCCAACCCCAGAATTCTATGAATATAGAACACATACTTGGTATTCTCATAAGAAACCACTAACTAAAATTTATATGGGTCAAACAACATGCATTCCTTTAAATGATATGACACAATAAGTGTACCAGGTAATCCAAAACTGACATTTGGATAGTTTTAAATATAACGAAGCCTATCTTTGTGTACATAAGTAGATTCCCTAATGTTGGTCATGATATTCACGTGTCTTGTAGTACACAATGATTTCATCCCGAAACACTCCCACAAATTGATCCAGGTATGGATGAATGTTTTTTTCATAAAGGCCATAAACACTAATGGTGTGTTTGTTAGCCCAAACATAGTAAGGATAAACTCATATAGGTATATAAGATTTTGAATGCAGTAATAAGTATATCATAAGTTCAATCCCTTTTGTGATGATACCCTTATCTCATTTATATCATATAAAACACATAAGCTCCCCTAAACTGGCAAAAATGGCCATCAATGCAAAGAAGAGAATACTAGTTTTTCACATCCATTTGGTTTAACTTACGGTAATCACCACATAAGAAAAAACTCCAATCAACCATATTACCAAAAAAACTGGTGAACCCTAAGGGAACATACTTGGATAGATAAATTCTTTATCCTCTAACAACTCCAGCTTACTCTTGAACATATTTCAGTTCTATTTTGTTTAGTGGAATAGAAATGAGCGTATTAGTTGGAATATGCTCCTTGGTGAATTCAAAATCCCTCTCAAGTGGCTATCCGGAGAAGTATTTGTAAAATGATTTCGAAAACCTATTCACTACAGTTGGAAAGTAATCTATATTTATACCACCATCATCTAAAAATATACTATAAATTAAGGTAATGAGATATTTTAGTTGATGTGTAAATTTCCATGATTATCTTCCCTGGATGTCCCACTCTCCATGATTAATATAGTTTCCACACAAAGAAGATGTAAATGTCAATCACCCATAGTATCAATCAATGTGGTCTTTGTATTCTAATTACCTTCTATTTAAAAAACTAGGTTGAACCCTAACATGTAAATAATATAGAGATCCTACATAAAATGATACTCTCCAACCTCAGGAGGACATACCTTGCACAAGAAAATGCCTCTCAAATCTACACCCAAATGTGTGTATATCTATAACACCACTATCAATAACTTTACTAAGAGCCTCAAAATATTCATAAGATGTTTAAAAATAATGGAATGAGAGTCACCAATATCAAATAATGCACCAGATAACGTAGAAGCCATGATAATAGCTCCTCTCATAATCGATGGTCCAGCCTCACTCTCCACAAGCGTATGTTGAACTACATGAAAATTTCCTACCCCTCTTCCTTATGATGCTACTTAACACTTCTAAGATGCACCACATTAAAAATATGAGAGGTATTTCCTAGAATAACCACATCCACAACCTATACCACATCATCTAGGTGATATACATCTGTTAGAATTATATGGTGTTGAAGATATCATTCTCATACCGTAGTTCTATATGGATCATGTATCACTGAATGTTAGTCACTAGGTCCTGTAGAACATATGTACATTTCCAATATTTCAGCATGAATGACACTCTACAGGTGGTCAGGGTAAATGTGTTTCTATGTATCTTGACATACCACACTAGTGATAGATCACCTGAGTAAGATCCTAATAAACTGATCCCCTAGTTTGTGATCCCCACTTCCCACTACCCCGACATACATTGTTGTAGCAAGGCTTCCTACTATTTGGAGTTACACCCCTGCATAATCTAGATGGAACTATTATTCTTATTATAGAAGCCTCCTTCATATTCCCCTCAGCTAGAAGAGTCCTTATCCACCACCTCTACAAACTTATTTAACCTAAAATTGTTAACCGGAGAATTAATCACACAATTTAGCCCATCTTGAAAATGCCAATAACTAGTCGTCTCACTCCCAAACAACACTGGAGAAAATCAATGAATATATGTAATGAATCCATCATAGTAAACCACAAACATAATCCCCTGATTGAACATTATGAACTCATCAAATCTTTCCTTCTTCAGTGTATCTAGATAAGATGGGATCCATGAACTTCTATAATAAGTCCTTCCATAGCATAACATCATCCTATCATGTCCATGCCTGAATATCCCCCTAGCGCTTCACTGATCCTCATAGCATATAAGTATCCAAGTTTACCCTCCTCTCAACTAGAGTCTCTAAATATTAATGTATCACCCTTAATGACCCATCCCTTAATTTAGCTCTAAAATTTCCACCCTCTACATTAAAATTGGAAGGATTATGCAACTGAAACTCCCTGGTCAAATAAATCATATTCTTCACAACCCACCCTGGGTCTCTATCCATATGGTGTATAAAGTGAACAATGTTCCCTAAAAACTACTCCTTAACTTCCTCACCCATCATGATTGGTGCCTCAGGCACCGACATTGGAGGATCATCCCATGCTAGGTATTATAGTCATCCTCTCAACAAGAATCATTGTGGAGGCATGCTCTCTACAATGACAAACATGCATCTTAGGACATATTTCACAAAATTAACATGTTTATGTAAGAGGGATATCAAAAAATTAATAATTTTCACAAGTACCCCACATAGTCAAAACCAAGGAATTATCATTACCATTAACCATCCAACACCTATACTAAAGTTAGAAAGTGTAAGAACGTTCTTATTATTCTTGTTTCTCATTAAGAAAACCATTTGTTCTCATCATTCATCATCTTAAAATATTTCTCAAATTCATGTTAGGAACCATTTTTTTATTTCAACTCCAAAAGAAAGGAAAAGTAGTTTTGGTTCAACAACATACCCATAATCTGTTTTCCCATGAGTGCCTAAGATGATGCATGTCACAATAACCTTAAGTTCCCAGAATATTGCGTCCAATTAAACTCTCACACGATATCGGGCCACGAGTCAAATATCTAAAAATATCAAAATTTATTATCACATAATACAATAACTGTGTCCCATAAAGTGAACTAACTATCAACAGCAACAAAAAATAGAAATAATAGCATTTCCCACATAGGTAATTTGGGTTTTACCCCCAACATGGGTTAGCTACTCACATGCATGAGATCATAAACAATAAACGACTCATCATAGTATAGCTTATTCCTTTTCCAAATATGAATATATAATAACTAAAAAGAAATTTGGCCTATTCTACCACATTTTAACATCCCTACCCGTGTTCCACACATTGATGCCCCGATCCGGCCAATCACATGTCCTCAAGCGCTTCTCCTTTTATACCAAAGGCAACCAACTAGTAGTGAAATTCTAATATTATTAATGGGGAGACTATACCCTATTTTTAATAGGGAAAAAACAATAGGGAACTAAATAAAAAATAAACAAATATATATCCATAACAAGAAATATGCCAATATCACAATATGAACAAAAATGGAGATATAATATCAAACTAAATAATAAACATGTCATGCTAATGTATGTGATAAGTTTAAAATGCATAATCAAAATTAAAAACCCTAAAAATTATCAAATGGTTTCTAAACCAAGTCGGCTTCCCTCATCCAGGATCCACCCTGACTCAACCATCTAACACATGGACATTTCCCTTATCTTATCTTCAAACCATAAAATCTATTTCTATATCGATCTAGAAACCCAAGTTGGGTGTGAGTAAAAATCAGTAGACCATCACCAATAGTGACTAATACACTATCCCATTAGTAGGGATTGTATGAATCTATATAATGGAATTATTACAGTGAATAACTAAACATATATAACATTACAAATTAATATTTTTTAACCGCATAAACCCCAAGATTCTCATAGACACCTACATGTTAAAATATAATTTTTCTCACACTAGAGCCTGAAGTATGCCCAAGAGAAATTATATCTCATAATTCTAATAATATCATTATTTTATTCACATAATAGAATGACCATGTTCCAATTCATTAATTCATAATTGGATTCTGTAGTTATAATTCTAACTCACACAATATAATGACCATGTTCTCATTCTTTATTTCATACATAGATTCCCATGTTACCATTCAAACTCGCACAATAGAATGAAAATGCTACCATTCATTATTCCAAAACTAAATGAACATGTTACCATTCTTAACATCACATTTAAATAAACATATTACTATTAATTAACCCATAATAAATTCAACATGTAAGTATCCACATCAAATCCATTACTAATTCAAAAATAAGTTAAATACAGCAATTTATTTAGTTGATTCCATAATTAAATAATTACATTAATAGCATTAATTAATTTAAAAATTACTTAACCACATAAAATACATTAATTAATTAAATAATTATGTAATTATATTATATTAGTCAAAGGAATAATTAAATATGAACACCAATATCATTACTAATTAATCAATTTATTTCACATAATTCCCCCTTAATAAACTTCCCAATTTATTAAGTTCATTAATTAAAATTAATTAATGCATCAATTAAATAATCATTATAACCAAATTAGAATCTCATAATTAATTACATAATTAATTATCAGAATCATAATCTCAATATATCATAATTAATTCTAAAATTAGTTATGTGAATCACAATATCTATATCTATTTGTTAATTCGAAATTTAATTATCTAAATTTGAATATAAAAAACATATAATTAATTCAACCATTAATTATATAAATAAAAACTTCATATCTCATAATTAATTATACAATTAGTTATCTAAAATCATCTATCTAGAAATATCATTATTAATTCAAAAATTAATTATATAAATCTATAATATCAAAATACCCAATTTCACTTCATCGCAATTAATTAATTCTCATAATTAATTAGTCAAACCAAGTGAAAAATTTCAAAAAAATAGAAAAGAAAAACACAAATTACATTAAAATAATTTACATCAATATTATTAGATTTTAATTATTAAACACCTACCTCATTTTGGTTGAAGAAATCTCGCTAATGGAAATCCAAAACATTTGAGCAACACAATGACAAAGAATGTCATCAAAATATAAAACCCTAAATCATAATTGAATAAAAAAAACCATTCAATATAGATATAGATATACAATACTAGATCTAGATATAATAAAAATAGAAAAATAGCCCTTTTCATTTATGTGATAAGAAAGGATAATTAATGGAATTCCAAGTGGGATGGAATCTACATACCGAGAGGGGTATCGATATACAATATGGGATTCAAATCGAGAAGGATGAAGGGTAGTGGGGCCTTAAATGCATTGCAAGAGCTCTAAAATCATGAAATATGTCTTAGGGTCGAATTCGGGACTAATTGGAGTAATAATTGGGGTTCAGTAATAATAAAATATAATTTTTGGTATATTTAAATTATCTCACATGATTTGTTTGCAGGGGCACATAGATTCCCCAAACGATGCACATAATCCATGTGCCTCTTTTATATGGGATAATTAATAATCCAAAGAGGGTGAATGACATAAAAAACCATGCTACAACCTTTCAAAACCCCACTATATAGGTTTTCATGGTATTTCCTAATCGTGCACCAACTGTGAACTGTCCCTTTTTCTTTAGTTTTTCTTAATTTACAACAAAACACACCCCAAGGAAAAATACACACGATATGAAATCCACACATTGGAAATTTTCTCCTATAATCAACACTGATTCATCTTTAAAAAATGTTCGGATAATAAAATTATTTTTGTCTTTACAATTTCTAACCTGTACATCCCATTCTCCAGGATCAAACCATATTATTCAGTATCCAATGATCTCAAAATAGTTAGACACTAATAAATAATTGTTTCAATAAGTCCTCAGATGTTTCATATTTTAATCGTTAAAATAATCATAATTATAGATGTTTAAAATTTAATTATTAATTTTATTCATACAAACTCTTCATAATCATAATCACATGATGGTAGTGACAATGATAGATAACTATATTAGAAGATGGAGTTCAAATGAAGAACAATCATATAATATAATAATACCCATGTTCCAACCACCATGGAAAATGTCTTGTCATATATCATGGGGCACTAAAGGTTAAATATTGGCATGGACTAAACTACCATGATTATTTAGTTCCATTAATGTATACACCCATCAATATCACACATAAATTTAAGCCTCATAGACATAGCACATTTTCACCTTTTATCATATCATATGCAACAATTCATGAAATAATACCCAAATGTATATTTAGATATCTACAAAAATCCTTTTTAACATTATATCATAAATTTTCAGAACATGCTACATCATATGTAACAACTTATGGATATCCATGTAAACCTTCATTAGAATATCCTCATAAAAACGTTTGTGGTATCTCTTAATGTTTCAAAAACATTATCCTCATTATCACAACCATGAAGTGTGAACATATGTGCCCTTGTATCTTTAAAAAAATTATGAATTAATAAATTAATAAATTTCATAGTATAGTGGTCAGTATAAAGGTATCAATTATTCCCAAGCAACAAAGGGATATATTATGATATTGGTTAAAAAAATATAACTTTATACTAGTTTCCACATGCCTCATCCAATATAGGGTTGCATAGTCATATAATACCTTTTAAATGATATTTATTGACCATGGATCCTAGATTATGTAAATCCCATATATCATACTCATATAATCTCAATTCACATAGTATTGAATTACTATGCTGATGAACACAACACATTCCATTCATTATAATATATTGGAACACCATATTCCCCTCACCCAAATAGATAAGAACAAAATATTTATTATCTTGGTATGAACATATAGTTACAATTATATAACAATTAAGTCTCTAGATATCATATTCTTTATAAAAGAGGGAAAATCATACACTGGTTAAAATATATCCAATACAATTTTAACCAATACTCCCAACCAACCATAGTTTAGCTTGGTTTATGGCTTTCATAAGAAAGGTATAAAAATTTAAAAGCTATCATGTCAAGTAACTTTCAATCCAAACGTATGGGAAAATTAAAATAGGAAACATACACCCTTGGTATACCAAGACATAGTGTATGACACTAGATCTGGTATATACTTGGGTGGACATCTACTAAAAAATTCATTTTTTGTGCCTCTTGAGAAAATTTCCTAACCCAATGTGGAATCATTCCCATGAGAACCATATCACTTCATCACAACCTATAATAATTGATGATTGATATTAGTTAAGTAGAACTCAATATTTTATAGGTTGATTATTATTTCACTTCTTGAAATATAAGATATGTACATGAAATAATGATAATATTGAGTCCAGTATTTATATAATATGTCATGTCTTTTATTCTTAAAATCATTTAGAATTCTAAAAAATTATACAGAAGTCAATCAATTACAATTGAAAATATGATATTACATTAAATTAGACTTATGTTTTATACAAATTTTATGTTTGGTTAAGCTCCTTAAGTATTTTGATAATTATTACCACAATTCATTATAGCGATCTGGTAAAACCAGTCCATTTAATTAGTTTAGTGATTAATGTCTATGAAGAATGAAATTAAAAAGCAATAGAGAGACTTATGAATAATATTCTTAATGTTGAAATCCTTGAATATATATTCAAAGACCATTATTTCACAACACCAAATGTAATAATCTTAATAACATGCAATGACTACTTAAAATCTATTAATGATAATCATAATCATCTTTCATGTTACTATTATGTCCGAAAAGTTCCATTAGAATAATTTTATCACTGAAACCACTCTTTAAATTATACAATACTAAAAAATACTAACTCATATATATATATATAATTTGATATCCATTTCATAATTTTATCTAATTTAACTATTTATATTTCTATTTACCATAATACCCTAAAAAATTAGGATATTGAGTGAAATCTACATTAAATGTTAACTATAATAATAATTTTTTTATATTTTGAATCTTTAAGAATATTTTAATTTAAACAATACTCCCATTATCTGTTTAGAAACATTATTTTTTTATAATATAATTCTATTTTACCAAATATTCTTTGTTATAATGAAATAACACATATTTCATTGAGTGGGAATAGTTAAAAAACTATTCTCCACCATATATCATTTTATATTATATTTTTAGTAATATTCTGAAAAGAAGATTTTATAATATAAAATATTATATTTATGGTAGGTGGGAGGTCTCATACATATATTTAAAACTATTAATTGGATAAACTAATTATTCCTGGTTAAAAAATTTTTATCTTTAGATTCTTTTCCATCATGTTATGAAAAATAGTTAATTATAAATGAACTGTATTAAATAAAAATATAATCTTTTTCCATAACAGCACATTGTTAACAAAAATAATTCATATCTTCTAAATTAAAGTAGATAATACCCCATCCACTATTTAGAATCATAAATGATTAAAATAATTTCTTCTACATTCAACTATTTTATATAGAAACATTTTGTTACATCACATGAATGAAAACTACATAAATCACAAATTCCGCCCATTATTTTGAACTGATGTATATTTATAATATTTTTAATGTGTTAAATTGGAATCATATTCCCTAAAAAAATCAATTAATTTTTATAGAATTGTTACATGATATTGAATCTCTATAGAGTTTCAAAACACCTGTATGTTAGCATGAATAATTTTTATCCTATGGGAAACACTTTGATATATTTTCCCATTACATTTATGTTTCAATAAAAGCAGGTAACTATGGGACTAGTCCAATCTTATTTATCCATTTAAAACCATTATCCTCCATAATTTTTAACACAAAACTATTTCCTAAAAACATATGTCATTCTCATAATTCCTAAACACTTTATAAAAAATATAGAAAATCTTATTAAACTCATTCTCATTATCAGAACAAGTCCAATTGAATGAATATTAGAGCATGAAAAATCCTTAAATAATTTCTATAATCTCACCAATTCATTGAAATACTCAATCACCATGAGTACAAGAGCATGATAATTTTCATGGGATCTTTTTACACCAAATACCATTGAACCTTTATGTGAAACATTTAATATTTCTGATAATCCTATATATTACCTTATTGAATAACTTTAATTTCATGTTATATAAAAAGGATTCAATAAAACACATAAATTATTTTTTTATTAAAAATTATTCAAAAGATTATTCATCTATATGATGTTTTCCAATATCAATCATGTCAGTTTTATAGGACTGGTCTCAATATAATGTTTTATGATAATGATTCAAAATATATAATTATTTATTTTCATAGATTAGTGTTAGTTTATATTTTAATTTAATAATAAATTTATTTAAATTTGACCTAAAAATGATGATCCATTTTGAAACTCAACATAACCATCAATCAGTCAGGATATATATTTCAATAAAAAAACAAACCCTATTTATCATAAACCTCACTACTTAGCTATCTAGGCATTCCTTTTTTTCAATCAAAATATATATAACTATTGTATGGTTGAGTAGATAAATCATTTTCCAACCCTTCATATCGATAATCCAATCACCATTCCTACAGTATCACAACACTTATGGTATCCTATATAAGTAAAAAAAAGAAAATACCATGAATGAAGCACCTAACTATTAAGGTCACCGCACTAATTTCTCACCTTAAATGTGATAATATAGGTACACCATAATTTTTGTTCAATAAAAAAGTGACTTCTACCAACAAGAATTTTGTGGGGGATAATTTATTTATTTGGTAAAAGTGATTAATCACAAAAAATATGAATTATTTTTGAAATTAATTATAATTACCATTAATTATTTCTACTAATATATATATGTGTGTGTTTTTGTGTGTGTGTGTGTGTTTATTAATTACAATATAACAATAAATATTTTACAACCACTTGAAAATGGTTTTTTAAAGAAAAATGTCTGATTGTTTTTTTCTGACAAATAAATATTTTTCTATTAGTTATTATTAAAAATAAATATTTCACCCATAGAACAACATTTTTTAATAAAATATTCAATAAAAAATATCATTGTAATGATAAATAATCATAATTGAGTGATGAATTAGAAATACATTATTGAAACTAATATTTAATGATATTTGTAATTAAATAAATAGTAATTATATAAGTTTTTTAAACATTTTTCATTAATTGGAAAAATTAATTAAATAAATTTTCAGCATATTATATATGATTCAGAAAAAAATTATTTTAAATAATTTACTATTATGTTTTCATATGGTATCAATATATGTTTTTAATTTTTTTTATATAAAATGATTGGATTAAAAAATATTTTTCTGTTGAATCCTTTTAATTAGTAAATATAATATGAATAATTTAATTATAAAATTATATCTAAATTGTAAAAACATTAAACCCTTACATAAAAAATCATTCATCATGTCTTTATACCATCTTACAGAAATATGGAATGCTCTAATTTTATTTTTCAAAACATCGATCAATGAAATGGGACACAATTGAGAGATTTTCATCATAATGGAAGACATATATAACTAATCATCATCTACCCATCATTTTTACTGGTATAATAAAAAAAAATAAAACCTAAAATTCTTCTATCTGTTATATTCATTATTTATAATGTTTTTTCTTAATTTTACATTCTTGAGGGTATTTAATGAAAATAAATTAGTAGATGGATAAAATTTTCAAGGATAATATTATATTTCATGGATAGTGTTCGGGTCTAACATAAATTTATTTGTGGTATTCAATCTTTTATGCATACCCTAAATATATTAAATTTGAAATTTTAATAGAGGTTATATAATTATCCCTCTAGAAATCATGTTTTAAGTGATTATTGAATGGAAATAAGGTAAATAATTGTTCAGGTTTGAAATCGTTAATAAAAATTTTATTACTACTATTTATATAAAAGTAGATGAATTTCATGAATGTTGATATGTTAATATTAGTTTTGGTTTTTTAATAATATGTGATGAAACTATGAAAATTCTATCATTCATATTTATAGTATAATTTATTTTTTAGAATGCACATAGATAGAAAAAATATACATTAAAATAAAAAATAATATGATGAAAGAATAAATGATGATTTTATATTGGGTTTTTCAAACGTGATAAATTCATTTTTGATAAGAATATCAAACTTTAAATTCAGATTTTTTGTGCTCATAGTTAATCCTAATTAAGAAAATTAATACATTTCTCATTGTTAGATTTTTATGATTAAAATTTATTTTCACCACTACAATTATTTATTGTAATATTGAAGAACATAATAATTTTAGTGAAAATATAGACTCAACCATGATTTTGAAGACAAAGTTAGTATCCTCTTTCATTCACTAAACATATCATATATTCTCCAGTATTATTGAGGTATGATATAATAAGGTGTCTAGATAAGGCATACTTGGTGTGAGGTAAATTATATAGCTAACTTTTAATCATTCAATGTGAAATAAGAGAAGTAGATTAAGATTTAATCATGTATTGGTTCTTTATATGTGGACTATAATATGTTTTTATATGGGGACTCCCTCAGGATTCATGAAATTAGACTTATATGATATTCAGTGCCTACGTTATCAACTATTATTAACTCTATAAACTTTCATTATAGAAAAAGTGAAATTCTCCATCAATATCACACACATTAAACATAAAATTATTCATTTATATATATAAATTTTCACTGCATGATCTCAAAGTCATTTATTCTAGAATTATTTCAACTATAGTCAATGGTATTTTAGAACATTCATTAACCAATTTTTATTTACATCAAATTTTTATTTCTTCTATTAATGTATAGTTTTATTCATTTTAAATTTCATTAATAAACAATTGGTTTCAAATTGTTTTTGACAAATATTATATTTAATTTAACAAAACAAATTTTGAATAATTAAGTATAGAAAATGTAATTAATCTTTCCAAATTAATGAGATATTATATTTTCATGCATTTGTTTACATTTCTATTTCATACATCCATTATATATATATATATTAACATAATTTATATTTATATGTACAAATAATTGATTTTCAGTAGCATGTATGTCCCTATATTTTCATTTTTTTGTTATTTATTGAAGGATGTATATTTTTACACTTATTTTTTATAAAAAATAAATATTAATAAAAACGCAATTTTAGTACATCAATGGATTGGGGTAAAAATGTGAATTGAAAATTAAACTTATTTTTATATTCAATATCATTACTTTTTAAAATACAGTTTTTTTAATTAGGTACCTTTTGAAAATTTCGATTGAGTTTACCAAAAAAAGGGGTTATTACATGAGGGGAGCGATTCGATGAGTCTATAAATTTTTTCTTTTACATTGGATGTTATTATAAGATATTTATTCATAGTGTGTGATTTTATTCTGTAACTATTGAGATGTCCAAAAAATCATTGTATACTTAAAATATATTACTTCTATAATATTTACCTCATCTTATCGTATAATATATTTATTATATTTTATAATTTTTTTCTTGATTTATATGTTTTATTCATAACTATTCATTTTATGGTATAACTAGTGAGATGATAACACTTTTATGAATACAAAACAATGATATAAAGGTTTTATATCTAAAATTATTTTATCTTGTAATTTTTTTATCCTATATTTGTAATTATTATTTAATTTAATTATTACATCTACATTGTAAAATGTCCAAAAAAAATTATATGGGCCTCCATTAACGTTTAAATTAATTTTTCTTCAATTAATACTATTTATTCTACTTATTCCTCCATGATATTGTCCCAAAAGGTTCAATATTTTTTTAGTTGGAACCTCTAAAAATGTAGAAATTATGTGTGACACCATGACAACGATTATTTATTGATTTTTATTTTTTATTAATCTTTAATTATATTATATAATTTTGTGATCAACTATTATAATTTTTAGTAATTTAAAATTTTGGGGGTGAGGCATGCTCAACCAACAATTATTAGAAATCTCTGTAGAAAATGTGCATTTGAGTTTGTAACTGTATATTTCCAATTTAGAATTGACCATGCATAGATTTTTAACTATGAAATATATTCTAGAAAATGTTTGGACATTGTTTGGGGTGTCTAGTGTCTAGTAGAAAGGTACCCCATGATTTGGAAAACTGTACAGGTTTCTAAAGTATCTTTTCTATCAAAATTATCAAAATAAACAAAATGAAAAATATATTAAAAACGCACTCACACCTACCCCCACATCCTCTATGTGACGCAATATCACTACATAGGATGATACATGTGTTCAACTCCCCTCCCCCTCTCTGCTCTTTCAGACATTTATTTCCTCTGATTCAAAGGAATATCCTCCTAGGTAAGAGTTTCTTCACCTACCTTACTCTCTTTTCCCTCGGTTTCCCCTCTTATATTCCAGGATTTTTGCACATACAATTATTATGTAGAGTTTTACTTCTAATATTTTTTTATAATAGTATTTATGGAATTTAAGGATTTCATTTGTCCTTATTTCACTGTGGTTAAGGGTTTACACTCGTCTACGCATCATTTAGATAGGTGTTTCCAAATTTATGAACTTTTTTTTACTTTCCATGTAACACTCGAGATTCCTACACCATGGATTTTGAAAATTAATTATTATATGTATTTTATTTATAATTTTAAGAGTGTTTTTAAAGGATTTAGTGTTTCTGAATCATTTTTGAGCATTCAATAAATTATCGAAGGACAATTTATAGGTCTTAAACTTGGGGTTTCTCATCAATTTGAATTATATGTATGTTTTTTAATGAATTTTATATTGATTGTTATTTCAATATATTCAAGGTATTTTAGTTATGGTTTAGTAATATTGTAATTTGATTCTTGTTTTTCTATAATGATTATATATAGAAACTCCTATGTTATTTTAATAATTAATTCTTATCCCTGTATTTGTTACACTAATTTTATTTATAAATATTTATATATATTAAGTAGGTGGGTTCATATATATATGAACAAATATGTGAAAATATATTTGTGCACATATATATATATATATCATAGAATGGCTCATTGAAACATGAGATTTTAATTTTTTTTTCAAAATTGGTTTTTCTAAAAGGGGGTTTCAAATGAGTTTTTATGATGACTGGTTTTTAATGGGATTTGAATGGTACTTGTTAATGATGAATTTATGTACAATATATCTATGTGAGTTTATGTGGGATTGATGCTTGTTCATGATTGGATTAAGGGATATTTTGTGGTTGACACATGGGAAAACATATATATATGTTGGTAACAAGATGTGTGTCTCTCTACATAGGAAATATGTGCTAGCTAGAGGTTAGTTTTGGAATCATTGAAAGGTTTTAGTTATATATTGGTTAGGTCAGATGGATGAATTTTTTTCAAGTGATTCTTTTCTCTTTAAAAACATTTTTTTAGATCACTTCCCATGTTATCTACATTTTTTTCTGATGATTCATGTACATTAATTCCCACACTCATGTTTTTTTTCATTATCATTTTTTATCTATTATTTCACTAACTTTATAGATTAAAATTGTTATTTTTTATAATGGTATGGTTTAGGTGAAATAGTATTTCTATTTATTCATGTGTTCTTACCTAAAATAATGAGATTGGAAAAAATGTTTTTTGGGAAATAAATGGGTTTTATAAATGGGTTTTTGTAAATTTTTTTAAATTAATGTCTATAGGGAATTTTTAAGATTTATTTTAAAGATGTTGTTTGGGTTTTAATAGAGGATTTGAAAAAGATATTTAGTGGTTTTCTTAAAATAAAAAAATACACCGTTTAAATTATGGTATTAGAAACTAGTTTTTATTTAAAATATTATAAAGGGAAACACATAGATTCTATGGTTCTTACCTAATGAACTTATAGATCATACCCTAATTAGACCACATAGTGTAACACCCCGAGCTTCTATGATACGCTTCTCATTCAATAATGCAATAACTTGCATTGTACGCAACTTCGAGTTCTAAAACACCGCGACTAATCAAAGTAGCCATTATGAATAGTAATAACCACTTTTTAAAATTATAGAAATTTGATATTTCAAAATGGAATTCATTTTTGGATTCGGAATATCGAAATTAGCCTATGTTGAATTTTTCGTATTTTACTGAGAACTTCTAATTTTTTATGAATAGTGAAAAATACTTAAAAAAACTTTTTTAATAAAAATAGTTTATAGTGATAAATTATACTATTTAGTGGTTTTAAAGTATAATTAGAATATATTTTTACCATTTTATCCAATGGTGTTCATTAGAATTAGTTTAACATTGAAATTGGACATAAACAATTGCCAATCTTTTGATATAAATTGTTTCTCAAAAACACACTATTTGTTGTGACAGCGAGAATTAATTATAAAATTAATTAATTCAACTTATATTTTTGTAATTTTTTAAAATAGATATCATTTTTGAATTCGAAATATCAATTATATCTTAGGGTGAAATTTTGGCATTGTTCTGAAAAACTTCAATTTTTGACGAATAGTGAAACCACTAAGTGGTAGTTAAATAACTGATATTTCGTTTAAATGAAATATTACCACTTCTGTGATTTGATTTTCAAAAATACGATATAAATGGTTGTCATTATGAAGTAAAATGTGGTTCAATGAGATTAAAGTAATTTTTGGTGAATAGTAACTTTTAAGTTCTTAATCGCGATTAGAGGTAATTAGTGTAGTTTAAGGTAAAAATAATGTTCTAATAATATGAGATGAGATTGACACATGTACTACCCTCATTGTATGTGCCATGGACGACCAAGACAATCCATGGGTCAACTTGGGGACCCCATGGAGCCAATTTAGTTGGAAAATGACATAAATACCTTTTTTTTAATGTTAAAGTAAAAAAAAATGACACAATCATGAAATGTTTTACTAAAACAATTTTTACATGGGGTTATACAAGTCATATTTTTGACTATAAATAGTCATTGGAAATATAAAAATATTTCCTAAATTATAGTATTTTTTATAATTTTTAGACATTAAATAAATTAAATTATTTATGACATCATGATGATTCAACGATGACCTCATTATTTAACGATTTAAATAAAATGAGAAGATAATGTAAAATCCAAGGATTAAACATGTCCAAAGAATATTGGATGGGTATATTTATAACCCTTATCACCTTATCCTCTAATTATATAAGTGTGGGACCTTTAGAATCCGAAAAGCATTGTATAATAATGTAAACTTTCCTTACTTTCCAAGAGTGCCCCTCCTCTCCTCTTATAAAAGGCCCCCACCTATACCACCTCATTCACACTTTCAATCCATTTGGCTCGGCCAAACTCTGACCAAATACTCTCCCAACTTCCCCCTCTCACTCCTAGAAGCCTCACTTTTGGCAGAACTCTTCCCAAGGAAGCCTTTGGCTCAAATCAAAAAGAGTTACCCGATTTTGAGGTAATGTCTTCTCTAATGTTGTTTTGTTTTATTTTTATTCTCCAACCCCCTAAACTCTTTTTATTCATTTCTTTTGTAACAAAACCAGTATCCTCAATATACTAGGATGTTTTAATAAGAAGTATTCGAGCTACACTTACACACACCTACATCTAATGGTTAAAGAACATATGGTTTCTGTGGATGGAGAATTTCTGCCTCACGAAACGATTATTGTTTAAGACTCATATAACACCTTCAAAGGTGGCCATTAAGATGTAACTATATTTATATATGATATATAATATTTTTATGTATTACTTATGCTTCTGTATTTCTCATTTATGGCATACTTTGTGATTTCCATTATGGGTAAACGCGATAATTTCACTTTAGGAAATGCGGACTACCGCCCTCTCAAAGTGATGTGAATCGTTAATGCCATATGTGGTATGTATAAAGGATGGAGTAAATGATATTATATATGATATTATACTGGAACTATATTATACCTTTATATAATTATTATTTCATTCCATTAAATATGAAATAGAAATGGAAGTAGCGTTCATGCGTACGTACGGCTTACCGTCTCCATGAACGGTGCATTTCATTTCTTACCTCTAAATGTTAGGTAATATTATAAATTCATGTATATACTGGATATATATGATATATATGATATCTACATCATGAACATAATTATGGATATAATGGATATATCACCGCATGAACAACTTGTAATTATAAGAATTTTATTTTTGACTCAAGTACCTAAGATCGACAAAATGACCATTATAAACATAAATAATTACATAATGTTCATAACATGGTAATAAGGGATATAAAAGGAATAATGAACATGAAAAAGGTGCTAAATTAAATAGAAATTAACTCTAGTTTATTATTCAGGAGGATAAAGAACGGTCGAGTCAGGACAGGACGCAAGGTAAAGGAACTTCTTAACCCAACTTCCTTTCTTTGGGTTAATCTTCTACTTTCAAATTATGTCATGATATTATTATGTCTTATTTTGTATTTTTTACTTTCTTTATGTGTAACTATAGTGAATACACATAATAGATCTATTTTATTTTAAAAATGATCTTTTTAAGGACTTTGTCTCAATCTCCTTTCATTGAGGCATATTTGGATTTATACACAACTTTCTTTTATACGGTGTATAAACCCCTTTGACTTTTATTTTTATTCAAAAGGAATCTTTTTTATACGAAGCGTTTTACTAAACAACAAAAAGGGAATGTTTTTCATTCCGTATATATGCGGCGACAACGACTTCTCCGCCACTGTGACCATTATTTGAGTTTCGGCTTCCTCTACAAGCCATCACTTTTTTTAATAAAAAATAAATACAAAGTTTGAACTTTCTTTTATTTTGGTATTCAAAATGGTTTTGAAAGCATTTTAATTATATCAATGTATTTTATAGAAATATTGTGATTCAAATGCGGGAATTTTATGTTTCCTTTATTCATGTTTTATGTGATACGATTATGTTATGGTTTATGATTTGTTTAAACCTATTCATATGAGGAATGCATTGGACTTAATAAGTGACGGGTGGAGCCCGCTATAGCTCCTCGATTCATCGGCAGGTCTCATGAGACAAACTAGTGTCTTGGCACGAGGCCTTGACAAAATCTTATTTGTGGTCTTGGCACGAGGCCTTGGCTACGTGGTTATGATAGTCTGGCATTATGTATTCCATCATTATGAATGTGGTTATTGATATTTCATGTGATTATTTGACCAGTAGAATATCCATGTGAAAAAGTGAATGGCATTATCTCATTTTACTTTTGCCATATTATGTTTAAGTTCAAGTTTAAAAGGCTTTTGTTTTAGTTATACATTGCCTTAAATGTTTATGTTTATTGATGAATGCTTCCGCTATATTGTTATCCTTACTGAGCATCTGCGATCACCCCTTTCAATGTTTTAATATTTTCCAGGATGTGAAGAAGTATTTTTTGAATGACCTGCTGGGATAGTCATAAGAGGATATGAGTGTGGACTATGAAGACTTTGTTATTAGTTTTTCACTTTATGATGTAATGTAAGACTTATGAATGTATCTAGTGTTTCCAAGGCTACTAAACTAATTGGTCTTTCGAGACTTGATCTTTTGTGATCATGCCAATGTTACGAAGTAATGCACTGACTCTGGGTAGCTGGGGTTGGGGCGTTACAGTTGGTATCAGAGGCAGTTTAGTACTAACGTTGGAAGCTATATTTAGATAATCTTTGATTAGAGCACATAGCCCAAAGATAGACATTGAGGATTAGTATAGAAGAACTTCCTAGAATTTTGTTATTGTAGAGATTTTGTGAGTTTTCCGAGCAATACATCCCTGTCTGGATATGAGCAGGTAGATGCGGCTTTGGCACAGATGTACCTAGGGGTAAAACTCGAAAACACCGCCTTGAGCTAGACTCGAACGGGAACTGGTGCACGACAACGGGCCTTGATGCACTCTTGGTTACGACACTCCCGGGGGATATGCTTAGGATAATTCTCGTAATCTTTACAAACCACTAAGAACGGTTATGAGTATATACTTTCTCAAAGAAATCCTTTTTATGATTATGGATTATATCCATAAATAGTTCAATTTATGTTAAGTATTTTATAAGTATGGAATTATGTATTTTGATTAATAAACTAATCTAGTTTATGCCATTGTATATAAATGGCACCTAGTGGACGGAATGGAAACCGTATCAATGCACGAACTCTGTGTAGGGATTTACATCCTTCTCAAGATAATTATTGTGGATCTGGAGATACAACTGGTGCTGATCAACTTATTACCATACTGGGACAACTCACTAATGTTATGAATAATAACATTGCTCGTATGGATCACCTTGATCCACAATGTGGAGGATCAATGTTAGACCGCTTCATGAGGCAACAACTGCTAACATTTAATGGGGGTACAAATCCATTAGTAGCTGAACAATGGATAAACACCTTAGAGAAAATATTCTAGTCCTTGGGGAGTAGTGAAAGGGAGAAGGTTAGCATGGCAGTTTACCGCCTCACTGGAGATGCTGATCAGTGGTGGTCGCTGATTCAAAACACAAAGGAAGATGATGACATATAGAATATGGAATGGAGGGAGTTCAAAGAGATTTTCCTAGAAAAATACTATACTCGTGACCATCGAGCAGATGTGGAAAGACAATTTTTGAGTCTGAGACAAAAGGAGGATGAGAATGTCGCAATGTATGAGGCCAACTTTAAAAGGTTAGTGAGGCATGCTGCAGATTATATACGTAACCCTAGAAGTAAGATTGATCGTTTCTTTGATGGGTTAAAACCATTTCTCCGTCGTGCATTAGTCTCACAAACCTTCTCATCAAACGATGATATTGTCTCGTGTTCTATCAAGATAGAAAAGGAATTCTCTAAGTCTTATGACAACAAAGTAAAGAAAGAGAAGAAGAGAATGGTGGAACAAGATACTGATAAATGGAAAAGGGAAAGAAGTATTTTACATTATGTGATAATTGTGGGAAGAATCACCCTGGTACTTGCCTAAAAGGAATGGGAGTTTGTTATAAATGTGGGGAAAAAGGTCACCAGGCGCGTGATTGCAAGGGAAAGAAAGAAGCTATCAAAGTTGAATGCTACAATTGTAGAGAAATGGGTCATTATGCAAATGAATTTCCTAAGCGTCAGGGAAACTTACCTCAGAAAAGGCCAAGGGATCAAGGACAATCTTATGCTGTTACTACAGTTGAATCAGAATAACTAATGTATTTGTGCTTTTGGACTCATGGATTATATTCTGGTTATTAGAATAATGTGATATATATATATAAGGATTGTACTAAAGTACTTGTTTATTTCAGTAAGGTATAATATGATGAAGGAAATAATATTTTTAGTATGTGAAAAAAGGGAAACATTACTTTGTTTGGGGAATCTGATAAATTGATTTTGGAAGTAAGAGACCTTTTATAGAAAGTCTGGACAGAGTTATTTTGGATAACTATGAAGGTTGGAGTGGATTAAGTTGATATTTGGATATTATTGTTTAAGGTTAAAACATTTATGAAGATTATTTTTGGAATATTATAATAATATAGTTTTAGGAAAAGGACAACATGCAGGGTGGGGCATAACCCGTTGCGTCAGACAAAGTTGCAGGAAATCGAACACACAACCATAGTGCGACAGGCCTTTATTACCTACCACTAGACTACAGGAAGTCCCTGGTTATTACAAAATAGTTTTACTAATCTAAATGGTATGTGTTAATATTTGGAACCTTGTACAAATAGTATAAATAGAATATTTTTGAGTTCTATTATCTTTTTGGGTGAACGAAAAGTATGGGGTAGAAATTAGTTGATGGTTGAAATTCTACTTGTCATGTATATATATATATATATATTTTATTCTTATCAAGAAATTAATTCTTAAACTTTAGGGAAGGGATTTCAAAACAAAAAAAAATGTGTTATCATAATACATTATGTCTTGTTGAACTGATGATATTTTAAATCAACATAGATTGAAGGCTTTGAGGCCCTCAATTTGACACTTGTTTGTGATTGATGACCTCAATCACTCCCTACAAATATTTACGTTTTTCCTCCAATTATATGTCTCTAATTGCCACCAATGTTATCCTTATCGAGATCATAATTTGGTGGCGACTTTTTCATTTCCATTTCCCTCTTATTAAGGCTAAATTTTATTAACCTTATCTCTGATGTGGGTTTTCCACAAAGGTATTTTCTATTTTCAACCTTTTATTTTCAAAGAAAAATTTCAAATTTCGAGGACGCAATTTATTGAAGGAGGGTAGAATGTAACACCCCGAGCTTCCACGATACGCATCTCATTCAATAATGCAATAGCTTGCATTGTACGCAACTTCGAGTTCTAAAACACTGCGACTAATCAAAGTAGCTGTTATGAATAGTAATAACCACAATTTAAAATTATAGAAATTTTATATTTCAAAATGGACTTCATTTTTGGATTCGGAATATCAAAATTAGCCTATGTTGAATTTTTGGTATTTTTATGAGAACTTCTAATTTTTTATGAATATTGAAAATACTTAAAAACAAATTTTAATCAAAATAGTTTATAGTGATAAATTATACTATTTAGTGGTTTTAAAGTATAATTAGAATATATTTTTACCATTTTATCCAATGGTGGTCATTAGAATTAATTTAACATTGAAATTGGACATAAACAATTGCCAATCTTTTGATATAAATTGTTTCTTAAAAACACACTATTTGTTGTGACAGCGGGAATTAATTATAAAATTAATTAATTCAACTTATATTTTTGTAATTTTTTCAAATTGACATCATTTTTTAATTCTGAATATCAATTATAGATTAGGGTGAAATTTTTGCATTGTTCTGAAAAACATCAATTTTTGATGAATAGTGAAACCACTAAGTGGTAGTTAAATAACTGATTTTTTGTTTAAATGATATAATACCACTTCTGTGATTTGATTTTCAAAAATCCAACATACATGGTTGTCATTAAAAAGTACAATGTGGTTCAATGAGATTAAAATAATTTTTGGTGAATAGTATCTTTTATGATCGTAATCGCGATTAGAGGTAATTAGTGTAGTTTATGGTAAAAATAATGTTTTAATAATATGAGATGAGCTTGAAACATGTTCTACCCTCATTGGATGTTCCATGGCCGACCAAGACAATACATGGGTCAACTTGGGGACCCCATGGAGCCACTTTAGTTGGAAAATGACATAAATACCTTTTATTTAATGTTAAAGTAAAAAAAATGACACAAACATGAAATGTCTTACTAAAAAAAATTTTACATGGGGTTATACAAGTCCTATTTTTGACTATAAATAGTCATTGGAAAGATAAAAAGACTTCCTACATTATAGTAGTTTTTTATAATTTTTAGACATTAAATAAATTAAATTATTTATGACATCATGATGATGCAACGATGACCTCATTATTTAATGATTTAAATAAAATGAGAAGATAATGTAAAATCCAAGGCTTACACTTGTCCAAAGACTATTGGATGGGTAGATTTAGAACCCTTATCACCATACCCTCGAATTATATAAGTGTGGGACCTTTAGAATCTGAAAAGCATTGTATAATAATGTATAATTTCCTTACTTTCCAAGAGTGTCCCTCCTCACCTCTTATAAAAGGCCCCCACCTCTACCACCTCATTCACACTTTCAAGCAATTTGGATCGGCCAAACTCTGCCCAAATAATCTCCCAACTTCCCCCTCACACTACTAGAAGCCTCACATTGGGCAGAACTCTTCACAAAGAAGCATTTGGATCAAATCAAAAAGAGTTACCCGATTTTGAGGTAATGTCTTCTCCAATGTTGTTTTGTTTTATTTTTCTTATCCAACCCCCTAAACTCTTTTTATTAATTTCTTTTGTAACAACAACAGTATCCTCAATATACTAGGATTTTGTTATAAGAAGGATTTGAGCTACACTTACATACACCTACATCTAATGGTTAAAGAACATATGGTTTCTATGGATGGCGAATTTCTGCCTCACGAAACGATGATTGTTCAACACTCATATAACACCTTCAATGGTGGCCATTAAGATGTAACTATATTTATATATGATATATAATATGTTTATTTTTTACTTATGCTTCTTTATTTCTCATTTATGGCATACTTTATGATTTCCATTATGGGTAAACGCGATAATTTCACTTTAGGAAGTGCGGACTACCGCCCTCTCAAAGTGATGTGAATCGTTAATGCCATATGTGGTATGTATAAAGGATGGAGTAAATGATATTATATATGATATTATAATGGAACTATGTTATACCTTTATATAATTATGATTTCATTCCATTAAATATGAAATAGAAATGGAAGTAGCGTTCATGCGTACATACGGCTTACCGTCTCCATGAACAGTGCATTTCATTTCTTACCTCTAAATGTTATGTAATATTATAAATGCATGTATATACTGGATATATATGATATATATGATATCTACATCATGAACATAATATTGGATATAATGGATATATCACCACATGAAAAACTTGTAATTATAAGAATTTTATTTTTGACTCAAGTACCTAAGATCGACAAAATGACCATTATAAACTTAAATAATTACATAATGTTCATAACATGGTAATAAGGTATATAAGAGGAATAATGAACATGAAAAAGGTTCTTAATTAAATAGAAATTAACTATATTTATTATTCAGGAGGTTAAATAACGGTGGAGTCAGGGCAGGACGCAAGGTAAGGGAACTTCTTAACCCAACTTCCATTGTTTGGGTTAATCTTCTACTTTCAAATTATGTCATGATATTATTATGTCTTATTTTGTATTTTTTACTTTCTTTATGTGTACCAATAGTGAATACACATAATAGATCTATTTTATTTTAAAAATGATCTTTTTAAGGACTTCGTCTCAATCCCCTTTCATTGAGTCATATTTGGTGTTATACACAACTTTCTTTTATACGGTGTATAAACCCCTTTCACATTAATGTTTATTCAAAAGGAATCTTTTATATATTAAGCGGTTTACTAAACGACAAAAAGGGAATGTTTTTCTTTCCATACATATGAGGCGACAACGAATTCTCCGCCGCCGCGACCATTATTTGAGTTTCAGCTTCCTCTACAAGCCATCACTTTTTTTAATGAAAAATAAATACAAAGTTTTAACTTTCTTTTATTTTGGTATTGAAAATGGTTTTGAAAGCGTTTTTATTATATCAATCTGTTGTATTGAAATCTTGTGATTCAAATGTAGAAATTTTATGTTTCCTTTATGCATTTTTTATGTGATACGATTATGTTATGGTTTATGATATGTTTAAACCTATTCATATGAGGAATGAATTGGACTTAATAAGTGACGGGTGGAGCCCGCTATAGCTCCTTGATGCATCAGCAGGTCTCATGAAACAAACTAGTGTCTTGGAATGAGGCCTTGACAAAATCTTATTTGTGGTCTTGGCACGAGGCCTTGCCTACGTGGTTATGATAGTCTGGCTTTGTGCATTCCATCATTATGAAAGTGGTTATTGATATTGCATGTGATTTTTCGACCAGTAGAATATCCATGTGAAGAAGTGAATGGCATTATCTTATTTTACTTTTTCCATATTATGTTGAAGATCAAGTTTAAAAGGATTTTGTTTTAGTTATACATTGACTTAAATGTTTATGTTTATTGATGAAAGCTTCTGCTATATTGTTATCCTTACTGAGCATCTAAGCTCACCCCTTTCAATGTTTTAATATTTTCCAGGATGTGAAGATGTATTGTTTTTAATGACCTGCAAGGATAGTCAGAAGAGGATATGAGTGTGGACTATGAAGACTTTGTTATTAGTTTTTCACTTTATGATGTAATGTAAGACTTGTGAATGTATCTAGCGTTTCCAAGGCTACTAAACAAATCGGTCTTTCGAGACATGATCTTTTGTGATCAAGCCAATGTTATGAAGTAATGCACCGACTCTGGGTAGCTGGTGTTGGGGCGTTACACATAGTGTATATAGACAAAGTGATCATTCTATATATGTGGATCTAGTTCATGGATTCATGAGTAGAGAGAAGATTATTTGGACATATAATTACATCATATCACATGGGTTATCTTGTTTAGGTATTTCAATTTTATTTGTAAATGATTATACCACATCAACCATCCATTTTATAATTTTTATGGTTGGAGGTATTTTGTTTTTGTTTTTTCAGGTATTGGCATCATATCACATGGGTTATCTTGATTCCAATGTCTCTTCTCATCAGCACATGGAGATTAATGATGCCATTTCGGTATGTGGTAGCATGGTTTGGGAACTACTATAAATGGTTTCCCAGGCTGTGTAATTACAAATAGCATCAAATTTTATATTCAGAAATGTTTTCTAGTTTTATATAATTTCTTCTTATTAATTAAGGAGTCTTATAGTATGGATAAAAGATCTTCAGGATGCCGAAGGATGGTTTTGAGTGGGTAGCAGATCACCACCCATCACAACAACTCTTGTGTTACCCTGGGTTGTTTTTTTTTTAATTTTGAATTTGATATTTAATTATTGTTTATGATGTTGATCTTCATTGGCTTGGTGTGTTTCATTTGGATTATTTTGTTGGATTTGGAACTGTAATTGATGAAGGACCAGTTTTGTGCGGTTGGTTTGGATGACCTGATAAACCATGCCTATTTCAAACGATTAATTTCATAATGGATTTTGGAATTATTTCATGATCTTTTCATGGAACATAAAAACCTGTATCGAAGTCAAGTAAGATTCTAAATTCTGCCTAATTTTTTTATTTAGAGGCCTTGATTATTGGATACCAGTAATTGGGAAAAGATTCTAATTAGTCTTTGTTATGTATTGAGAAATTTTTAATAAATATTATTTTAGAGTTTAGGTGTGTTAGTTCTTGTGTAAATTTGGGTGAACACTCATTTCAGAGTGAGGAAAAATTTAATGTTTTGTCATTGTTTTTGGTAAATAGTTTTTTTGTAGCTTCAATAATGTATGAATATTTTATAGGGAATTTTGAAATTATGATTAATGTTTTAATAATATTAGATATTATAAATTGATGTAAAATCATTTCAAATACGTTAAAGTGGAATAATACATATTATGTTTGATTATTTTTATGTTTTTAATGTTGATTTTTTAGTCTTCTAGATTTAAATGAATATTATTTATTGTATTTTAAGGTGATTTTAAATAACATTATGTGGGTTTGGAGAAGTTGTTCTATTTTTTGATATGAATTATCTATACTATAATAGGATTCTTCTTACCCTATGTATTACCTTACCCTTATTCCACTTCCCCCACCCTTCTAATTCCCTCCACATTCCCATCCTCCCTCTCGTGACACACTCTCCCCCCCTAGAGTGCTCTCCCATCATCCCTCTGAATTAGGGTTCGCTTCTTCCGACTTCCATCGACATCCCGAATTCCTTCGACATTCCAGATTCCTTCGACAATCCACTGCTCTACATTAACAGCTCCTGTGATGCCATCTGGTGTTCCCACCCACACGCTTTGCCTCTTCTAATTTAATTTAGTGTTTAGAGATACCTTCCTGCTTTGACAAAAATCATCAATAGTGTCTTCCAATTTTCAGTCTCACATCCCACGATGCAATTTGGAGCCCATAGAACTGTCTACTATTTCCACCATATAACCATTTCATCCTACTGGTTGGCTTCGATGAAGGTCAACCAAACAGTCCTCATCCTCTTCACTTGGAAGTCGGTATTGCATCGTCCATGTTTAGTTTCCCTCGACGCAAGCTCCCATTGTTGAATAGATGTAAAAACTCTTCTATTCTAACATATGATGTTCGAATGAAATCTTCTAGTATTTTTTTCGTGCCTATTTTGTCTCATTTCTCACATCAGAAGGTAACAACAATCCATGTATGGGTACCTTTTACTACATTTGTTGTCATTCATATTTTGAATTTCCTTGTATATTTTCAGTCTAATTTATATATGTTTCTTTGATGTTGCTATAACTGTGGTTCATTGCAATGAAAGTACAATGCTTCATCAGGTATACAGAATATTTAGTCCCACTCTTTCATTGTTCTAATTTATATATGTTTTTTTGATGTTTCTATTTCTTTTATGTTTCTATAACATTGGTATGTGTGTCGTTTTGTGAAATAATTATACACTACTTAACTATGGCTACCTTTTGAAGCATTATATGACATTAAATTTGAAGATTTTAATTTATTTTTTATGTTTAATCTAAATATGTTTCTTTAATGTTGGTATAACTATTGTACATTTAAATCACAATACTTTTCATATTAAGGTTTACATGAAATTTAGTCCCCATTCTATCTGGCTTCACTGCATATATATTCGTCAATATCCATCAAAGGTATTCATTGAAAATGATTTGTAAATGTGTTCCTGTACTGCATTGTTTTTAATTGCATATTATATTTTCAAATGATTCATTTATATATAAAATATAAATGCTTCTTTCATGTTGGTATAACTATTATTTAGTAAAATCATAGTACATGACTTATCTATGGGATCCATTTAATACATTATGTGACATTCAATTTGGATTTGTATGTGTATATACTCTATGTAATTTATATATGTTTCATTGATTTTTGTATAACTGTGGTTCATTGCAATCACAGTATAATTATTATTTATGTTTACATGATACTTAGTCATCATTCCATCCATCATCACTGCATAAATATTCCTCAAAATCCATCCAAGGTATTCATTAAAACTATTTTTCATATGTGTTCCTGTACTGCATTCTATTTAATTGAATATGCTATTTTCAAATGTATCATTTCTGTATAATATATATATTCTTTTTTCATGTTGGTTTAAGTGACATTCAATAAAATTACTGTATGCTTCCATGTACAGTATATAGTGCGACACACTATCACGACACACTCATCCTCCCCCCGACAAGCTTTCCCATCATCCCTCTAAATTAGGGTTTTCTTCTTCCAGCTTTCTTCGACATTACGACTTCCCTTCAACACTCCTATGCTCTACAATAACAGCTCTGGTGACACAATCCGGTGTTCCCTCCTGTACACTCTACCCTCTTCAAATTTGATTTTGGGATTTGAGATACACACATTCTTCGACAAAAATCATTGATATAGTCATCCAATTTTAATTGCACCTCCCGTGACACCATTTGGTTCCCGACTCGTTGTCTACTGTTACCTCCATATAACGGTTTCTTCCTACCAGCTAGCTGCGATAATGGATAACCAAACATTTCTCATTATATTCTCTAGGCAGTCAGTATTGCATCGTCCATGTTCGGTTTCTCTCGATGTGAGCTCCCATTTTTGAATAGATGTACATATTTATCCATTCTACCATATGATGTTCGAATGAAATCATCAAGTAATTTTTTTTTGTATATTTTGGCTAATTTCTCACATTAGTATGCTACTTCAATCAATGTATGGGTTCCTTTTACTTCATTAGTTGACATTAAAATTGCATATTTTTTGTATATTTTATATCTAATTTATATATGTTTCTTTGATGTTTCTATAAGTGTCGTTTATTGAAATCATAATACAGTGCTTCATTAGGTTTACAGAATATTTAGTCCCTCTCTTGAATCTATCTAATTTATATATTTTTTCTTTGATGTTTCTATTTCATTTCGGTTGATATAACATTGGTATATGTGTCATTTAGGGAAATAACTATAAACTACTTAACTATGGATACCTTTTACATCATTATATGAAATTCAATTTGAAGAATTGAATATATATTTTATGTGTAATCTACATATGTTTCTTTGATGTTGGTATAACTATGGTTCATTGCAATCCCAATACTACGCTCATTTAGGTTTACATAAAATTTAGTCACGATTCCATCTGCCATCAATGCATATATATTTGTTAATATCCATCAAAGATATTCATTCAAACTAATTTGTATATGTGTTCTTGTACTACATTGTTGTTATTTGGGAATTCTATTTTCAAATTATTCATTTCTGTATAATATATAAATGATTCTTTCATGTTGGAATAACATTAGTTTAGTAAAATAACAGTACACTTCTTATCTATGGGTTTCATTTACTTCATTATGTGACATTCAATTTGGATAATTAACTGTATAATTTTTTGTAATTTATATATGTTTCATTGATGTTGGTATAATTTTGGTTCATTTCAATCATAGTAAATTGCTTATTTAATTTTACAGAATAATTAGTCGCCATTCCATCAATCTTCACTGCATAAATATTCCTCAATATCCATCTATGGTATTAATTAAAAATATTTTTCATATGTGTTCTTTTACAGCATTCTTTTTAATTTAATATGTTATTTTCAAATGTATCATTTTTGTATAATATATATATGCTTCTTTCATGTTGGTGTAAGTGTCGTTAAGTAAAATCACAGCACACTACTTATTTATGTTTATAAGATAGATCATATCGAATTCAAACATCCATTATCTATCAATTACCTTATCAGTATATTTTAAATTGAATCTGCGTACCCACAAATATCTTTGGGTTTCATTCTAAAACATAACAATTCAACATAAAGGCAACAAAACAAAGATGCAGATACCGTCAACATTGAGAGATGCAAGTTTGCAAAGGAGACTTCGTATGAGAGAACAACAAATCTGTACAACAGTATCGTATTTCCTTGAAAAAATTCCATAAACTTACTTACTGAATTACATGTTGGTATCTTCATAGGAAAATCACCCATGGACTACCATCACCATTTTTCTACAACAACATTTGATTCAGTGCAACTGAATTCTGAATTGATCAGAGAAGCACACATACCACTTTCACCTATACCTACCAATGGTTATTAATTTTTCATTTTACCAAAATTTTCAAATATAGTCAATATATTAATTTTAAATAATGAAATCCACATTACTCATTCTCAATTTTAATTGACTGTGCTCTAGATTCAGGATCTTATACGCCAATTAGTGTTAGAACAAGAATTAAAAAAGGTTTTTGTAACAGTATGAACTTACTTCAAATATGTAACCATGCATTTCAATATTAAATTACATCTAATCATTAAGATTTTGATCATGTTCTGTCTATTCACCAAAGGAGGATCATGCATATCAATTTTACCATTATCTTTTAATGGGGAGTTATATTACACTATCATAGAACAGTGATTATATATATATATATTTTACTATGTTGTAATATTGTATATTTTTTAACTATTAAATTTCATTGACAACTCATCATGGATGTGGATCTTCATCCACATGATCTGTGCCCAACAGTAAGAGAAAGAATATATCAGAATCTAATGAATAAAATTATGAACCCTCTAGGAAATACACCATCAACATATTTTTGTGAACAAAATCACATTTTGTCTCATATGTATTGAATAGTTAAGCTAAATTTGCATTAGTTTTCTAGGTGTAACGACTAAGGGTAATATCCCACTTACACTTTGCATGAATCATTCTTAGAGTAAGCATATATCATGCCTTCAATTGCTTTTCAATTATCACATAGCGTAATTGGTTACATACTATGTTTAAAATAAATATTGTATTACTTCTTCAACTACTGGTAATGATGATTAATTTCTAGACACTTGTGTGATGTATATTCAAAAAATGATGTATTCTTCTTTTGTATCTATATATATATATATCCATTCTTTTGGTATTTAAATGTAATTTGAATTCATAATTTTCACTTGAAAAATATGTTTCATCTAAATTGAGTATGTCGTTTCAGAAAGAGAAGTAACAACTGGTGAAATCAACACAAGATTTACTCATCGAATAGACTATTTAGGTTTGACCAACTACATAACCATTTTTACATTACATATATTTTGTATGCATTTTCTTACTAAATAAATGAATATACTAATTCAGAAATAATACAACTCCTTGACCTTGAAGAAAATACAGGTCGCTGTATTATTTTTAACTTTTACTTGAATGTTATTCAAGTCATCACAATTGTATGTAATTTATAATGCCAGGTTTATTAACAACATTCATTTATCTATTATTCACCTGCAGAATATTTGAATAGTGGATATCCCTCTAATGTTTTCCAATTCTATGGTTTTATATTTTTGTTTTATGAGAGATATATAAAATCTCGCACCAATGAAAACCCACGATTTGGTATATGTTGTGAACTTGGTACTTTCTCATTGCAATTAATATTGTGTTATCCTCCATACCTTCAAACATTATTGATTATTCAAAACTCTATGGAGTCAAGATTATTACTTGAATATATGCATATTTACAATTATATGTTTGCATTCACGTCATTGGGTGGTAAGGTTAACAGATCATTTAATAATGGAAGAGTTCCAATTATATTTAGATTGAATGGACAAAAAACCATCACATAAGTAGTTTGTGTCCCTTTTAGGGACAACCACCTAGGTTTTCCCAGCTATATGTTTATGATACTGCGAACGAGTCTCAAAATTGGATTCTGAATGTCCGGTAATATTTTATATGTAGGGTAACACATTTATGTAACTGACATATTTTCAGTTCATTATTAATTTAATTCACTTTTCAGTTATGATAGAACAAATTCAAACATAGTGGTCAATTATAATAATTTTTCCAACTTACAAAATATGATTCATGAAAAAAGTGTTTTATCTTGTCATTTCAGATGTGAAAATGATGTTCTTGATCATCATAATCATGAAAAAAAATTTGTGCCTTCTTAAGAGAAGAAAAACAGATGCAACGACATACAACATTCCTACTACTTATGAGATTTTGAGGCTAACTGTCGGTGACATTGAAGATCTCAACTATGAAAGTGATATTATCATTCAAAGAAGAAGTGCTGATTTTTAGTAGATTGATGAGCATCATCCCTTGTACCTTCCATCCCAATGTCCACTTATTTTCACAAATGGTTAAGATGGATATGTGGATAACATTTTTCATCGATCTACATCTATGAGTACATGTAGAAAGGTTTGGAAAGTAACATTTCATGAATACTTCTCCTTTCACTTGCAATGAAGTTTGAGTGATACATCAATATTAAAACATTCAAGAAAATTGTTTCAACAATTTATTGTTGACGATTTTATAATGATAGAGTCTCAGAGACTATCCTTCATTCCCTTCAATCAAAAATGCTTGATGGTTGAGATGTACAATGGGTTTCCAGATGCTTTTCTTCTTAGTGACCTTGTTGTGTATGAATGCAGGAAGTGAATCATTTTACTGTCTACATTTACTGGTTGTCCTGGATATATGATTTAAAATTACTAAGATGCTATGTCAATATACAATTGGGAAGGATATCCAGATTTTTTTTTGAACGTTTACATGCAATCCACTATGGCCTTAAATTACTAGATTTGTATCACATAAAAATCTTCGCCTTTCAGACTTTCAACACATTGTATCCATAATTTTCAATATTAAGGTTTACCAGTTAATGAAATATTTATGAGATATATTTTTCTTTGGAAAGTCATGAGCAGGTACCTACATTAATACAAATTATTTTATGATGCATACTACATCTTATTTAATTAATCTATTGTTGAACATTCTCATTTATAACGTTACATTATGTGAATTTGTTCATATAGTGGAATTTCAAAAACATGCACTGCCTCATATACACATTTTAATATATTTATGTAGAGAGAGAAAAATAGGTACTCCTACCAACACTGACAAATGTATTTCTGCAGATGTTCTAAAAAAAGGTGATTTCCCAAAACTTCATGAGGCAGTTATGAAGTTTATGATTCATGGAACTTGTGGTGATGAAAATTATAGATCACCTTGTATGAATATGGAATATGTACTAATTTTTTTCCAAAAAAAATTGTTGAAAGTACAACAGTTGATGATGATGGGTATGTTATGTACCAATGAAAAAATGATTGAAATACGATCATGTAAAATGGAGTCCCATTGGATAATCTGTTTTTTGTACCATATAGTCTTTTTTTATCTAATGAAGTATCAAGATCATCTGAATATTGAAGTTTTCAATCAATCTAATTCCATCAAAAATCTTTTTAAGTATATTAGCAATGGAAATGATTGTGTAACAACATCTTTTTATGAAACCAACTCTACAGAACATTCATGAAATAATGACGATGTGATTAAGATTTATTATGATTGCCATTAAATCTCCCCTTGCGAGGTCTTATAGAGGATATTTTGTGATTATATTCAGCATAGATATCCTTTAGTTGAAATATTACATTTTCATTTACTAGGCAAAAATACTATTACAAACACTGACACTGATCATATTAAGGATGTGCTAAGTAAGAAAAATATTTCTGAATCAATTCTTATTGCATGGTTTCAAGACAATGTTTCTTACTAGGAAGGAAAATGTCTCACATTCGTAAAATTTCCTACTAGATTTTTATTTCTCCAACGTGAAAAAATATGGGGTCCAAGAAAGCAGGGGTTCAGTATGGGTAGAATATATTATTTGACACTGAAAACTGGAGAGATATATTAACTATGACTAATGCTCACAAAGATCAGAGGTTCATATTCTATTAACATTATTAAAACTGTGAAAAACTTTATTCATTGTACTTTTCATGAAGCTTGCTTTTCATTGGGACTTCTTGCTGATGACAAATAATTTATTGAAGGATTAAAGGTGGTGTCAACTTGGGCAATGGTAAGGTCTATGCAAAAACCTTTTGACATGCTTTTGTTCAAAAACAATATTTCACTCCCATAAATTTTGTGGCATGACACATGGGACCTCCTTTGTTAAGACATTATTTATGTGCAAAAAAAAAATGCTACAAATGTGAGGTATATGTTGTCAAATTGCTCAATCTATATAATGTGAAATATGTAGCTGTTAACTAATTAACTTTTACTTCTTTATTATGACATTGTTCTAACTAAATAACAATATTTCATGATTACATTAAGATTTGACACTCACGGATCATAAAAAAATGGTGTATGATTTTCATGATATAGACAACCTACTATAGAAGAATGGTAGATCTCTTCATTATTTCCCACTAATACCGGTTCGAGATTCTGAAATTATCTCTCAATGAAATCAATTGGTAGCTGATGAACTAAATCATAACAGAGAGAGTATTTAGAATGACTATCTAACTTTGCAAAGTAAGCCAACTGATGAACAGAATGACGTGATGACTACCATTATATCTTCGTTAAATGCATCTTCTAGAGTCTTCTTTTTCTTTCATGGTCATGAAGGCACATGAAAAACTTATATTTGAAATGTATTGAAATCTTTACTACAATCAAAAGGTAATATTGTTATTGCATTTTCATCTAGTGGAATTGCATCATTACTTCTATGTGGTGGGTGGAAAACACATTCCCAATTAAGAATTATGATATCTAATTCTGAAAACATTATTCGCAATATTCAACAAATCAGTCATGTTGCAGTTCTTATACAGTTAACAAAGCTTATTATTTGGTATCAGGAACCTATGATTTATATGCATTGTTTTGATGCTCTTGGTTGTACTTTAAATGATATAATGTCAATAAAAAATAAAAATGCTTCCAAATTTCCATTTAGTGGAATAACTGTTGTGTTGGGTGGGTATTTCATGCAAATATTGCATGTCGTACCAGGTGGAAATAGAAATGATATATTTTCTTCAAGTATAGCTTCTTCGTATTTGTGGAAACATCACCGTGTTCTAACAATAACATGGAACATGAGATTGATTTCCAATTTTTCTACAATTTCAGATGAGGTTCTTGAATTTTCCAAATGGACTTTAGATATTAGTGAAGGTTGTATTGCAAAACCAAATAATGGTGACACTAAAATTCCAATTACATCTGGATTTATTAACGCATGGACTAAAGATCCTATTTCTGAAGTTGTTGAACATACTTATCCCAACATCATGTGTAACCATACTGATGTTAATTATCTTAAAGACTGTTCCATATTAGATCTAACTCAGGATATTGTTGATGATGTAAATGCGTACATGATGTCCCTCATGTGCTCTAAATGCAATGATTATTTTAGCTCAGATTCAGTTTTGGATTCAAGTTTTGATACAGAATAGCCGAAAAAAATTTACACATCTGATATGTTAAATGGGGTTAATGTTTTTGGTATGGCTGCCCAAAAAAGTACACTTAAAATTGGGGTTCTTGTCATGATTCTTCTAAATTTAGATTAGTCTATGGGATTATGTAATGGGAATCACTTGACTGTTAACCACTTGGGAGAATATATCATCAGAGTAATAATTCTATGTCACTCTAATTCGACATATATTTCTTTCATTCCATGATTAAATATGACACACTCCGACTGTCGATGGCCTTTAAAACTAAAATGATTACAATATCCTTCTACTGCTTTTATGAAATGAATATTAACAAAATTCAAGGACAATCACTATCTTTTATTGGATTGAATGTGTGAAAACCTATATTTTTTCATGGTCCATTATATATTGCTCTATCTAGAGTCACATCACCATTAGGTTTTAAAATAGAACATAGTGATAAAAATCCCACAACTCATGAATCAACAGAAAATATTGTCTAAAAAGAAATATTTCATAGATTGTGTTAGGTATATGTTAAATTATATGTTAAATTGTCAATGTTTAGTTCTACTTAGCTTATTTATGTCTGATTTTATGATTATGAAAGTTTCTTATTATGATCTATTCATACAAAAATTGAAACATCAAATTTTTACCAAAATGTCACCATCATTTATCCTTTTAAATGATATCACACCTGATACTAATGATACATTGAAGACACAATTGTTTATTTTGAATTTGTGGTGCAACACATCATCCATGTACTCCAATTATGTTCTTGCAATTGATATGATTCTTGGAGATTTACATGTGAATTCAGAATAAAAATAGACTTCATATTATATTTCTTCTATTTCATTTCTCTTCACATTTCAAGTATACCACATATTTTTCAAGATGATTTATATGTCTTTCGATTTTTGACATTCTTTGAAATTTATTTCTATAGAAAGGGAAGGTACATTGTACGATTATTGGGCGTCAAATTCTCTCTAAGTTCAAAAATACATTGCATGAAGGGATGTGATATTTCGTACAGAACATGCAGATAGCTGCTAAGAAAGTTACCTACTTAGGAAATAGACATACATGTCGAGTACTATTCACATCAACAACGCATGTCTCGCCATGTGATACACCGCTACCACATTTTTGTTTTGATTTTACTTCATTTGAAGACATAATTCTGTAATGGGTTCTAGAGCATCATTTAATAGGAAAATGTTTATTGAGATCTCTGATACATTTTATGAATGTTTAAAAATTTTCTCTGTTGATCAATACATAATTTTATGGATTACTTTCAACTATTTTTAGCTTACAGTATTTAACTTTTTCTTGTTTCTTGTCTATTTAAGAAATTATTAGATATTTATGTGGCTCACATCCTCTTGAAGTATTGGGTAATTCCAATTTCAAGATGAAAATTGCCTTATAGGATTAAATTTTAGTCACTAAGGCCTTTTAGTATCCCTGACCTACTGTTTATATTTAACATTATGAAGTACATATTTTTCTGTAGTTAGTTACAACTTAAATAAAGTTTATGGGGTGACTATGCTAACCAGAGGTCATCTTACTTGGAAGAAAATATCAGTTTATAAACTGTTTTAATATTTCAACTTGTCAAAGTTAATAAATTGAATAATATGCTCTCTAATAACACAATTCTATATTTACCATTCATTTATTCAACGATTTTAAATGTTTTAAACCATTATTCCAACTGAAATCATTTTAAAACTACTTTCAGACTCTATTATAAAAACAACTACCATTAATGTGATGAAAATTCTATTAAATATTGATATTGGGGATTTTGAATCATTCTGAAAATGGTTTTCTAGATACTTGATTTAATTGTGATTTTTGTGTCTGCTGTCAAATGATTACTATATGATAGATGGACCTTTTATGTTTAAAATTTGAGTTTCATTTTTCAATATTCAGATGTCCGTTTATAATGGAATCGGAGAATCGAAGTCCATCACCAACAAACCCATATTCTTCCTCTACACAATTTATATATTGGGAAAATAAAAAAACCATTTCTGAAGTCAAGAACTATGATCCGGTATGTAGAATAAGACAAATTTAAAATTTAAATTTTGAACTTTAAAAATCTGGATGTACCATTACAGTATTGTACAATTTAATTATCTACATTATTCTTAATGTTGGATAGCCTAAAGAGTTCTTGATTTCCATCACCGTAAATTTTTTTAAACAACTCACAATTGGTTCTATGATTCATGCAATTATTACATGAAAAAGTGCATAATGTTGATGAAAAAATTTGGTGCAAAAACTGCATGATATATGTAGCTTGATCCATTCCCATGTTCTTATTTTTTCTTCTTATTAACAGTTTATTAGTTATTTTATATATCAATATTAATTTAGTTTACTTTTTCTTAAATCCCATTGTAATAATATTTATAAATAAATAGATTTAGATTGCAACTTCTTGTGACTGATTCCACGAACTCTTTATCAGTAGTTTTATTTGATAAATTAGAAATTCAATTTTTGAGAAGAACTGCTTCAGATCTGTGAGATTATTTGATTTTGGTACAACTAGATAATAAACTAGCATGATGAGAAAATATGTTCACTTCATTTAGACTAACATTTATATTATTTCATAAATAGGGTTGATGATGAGTAAGGTTGTCATACTGAAATGGCTGTTTTCAAGTCAAAAAAGGTTCTCCTATCAATTGAAGTGTTAAATTATGATATTCAAAATCAAAACTATTTAGTATAACAAAACTCATACAAGGTAATATTAATCATGGAAAATGAAAACTACATCGCCAATTTCACTGATAGATTTACATAATTTCAGGTAGATTCTATTATATATTCTTATTATCATTAATATGGATAGATTGCAAATAGTTTTTTGTGTTATTATTTATATAAAGAATCATCAGAGAAGTGAATGTACAAATGTAAGTAGTGTTCTTGAACATAGTTATGAACAATTTAAACCATTATCATCATTTTTACTTCCATGTGTGTAAAGAACATGAAATTGGATTAATGATTTATTTTTCTATCTTAGGATCATCATAATGTTGAATCATTTTAACGTAGTGAAAATGATGACTCTATATTTGAACCATAGTCTGTGGTATCGTAATGTGTTCTAGTATATATATATTTTCTCCCTCAGAATATTCTTTACAAGACTTTATTTTATTCTTACATTGTAATTACTCCTTGATCTGATGCTTCTTTTAACTATGTTCTATATGCAGAAAAACCTACTGACTGAATTTATTAATGAAGATGTTATTGATCAATCTCAATATATCCCACCTAAATGTGTCAGTAGAACATGTTAGGGAAGAAATATGGAAATCAGAATTAAGGAAAAATATAGAGACAAAACAGAAAAGATTGACAGATATGTTCTGTAGATATGAAAGGTAATATGTTATCTGGTGATTGTATCTTCTAATTTTTTTCCCATCATGTGACTTATTTTATTGTACCTATATTTCATATCAACTGTCACTTGATGTATTTTAGTGCTGATGGGAGAAGGGGAATCTCCGTTATGGTTCCTGATGGGGGACAATGGTAAAGGGGTTGCGTAGGGAGGAGGGGCCCATTGGGGATGGAGCTAGGCAAGATGGAGGATGAGTTGGAAGTGGGAGGTGCTGGGATGGGGTAGAAGTAGAGGCTGCTAAGGGGGGAGGTGGGGGAAGGGGTTGGGCAGGAGGATGTGAGAGGAGGGGCTTGGAATGAGTGTGGGGTGGTGGTGGGCTGTATGGAGGAGGAGTTGGAAGGGGGATGATCTGGGTGGGGGTGGTCAACATATTAGCTTCTAAGGTGGGAGGGGGAGGTGGGAGGGGTAGGTTCCTGGATGGGTTGGGAGAGAAGCATAGTACAGGGAAGGGGAAGGGTAGATCTTGGTAGGGGTTAAGAGGAGGTGTTGAGAAATTGGCGGGGTGGGGGGGGGGGGGGTGGAAAACTGGGTTGGGTGGTGGGAGGAGGGGTTCGGTAGGGGAGTTAGGACATGTAGAGTAGTGGGGAGGGTAGGTCTAGAGCTGGGCATGGGGGTAGGAGGAGGTGCTAGGAAAGGAGGAGGTGAAAAGTTGGGTAGTGGGAGGGGAGGTGCTGGGCAGGGGGAGGGGATAAGAGGGTATATGTCGAGGAGGTGAGGAGGGGTGATGCAGTAGTGGGGGTTGTAATGTAGGGTGGGGCTGGACAGGGGGGATGGACGGAAGGGCGGATGGCAGGAGAGGGGCAAGGAAGTGACGAGGGGCTAAGTAGTGGAAAGGTAATTCCCTAGGCAACACAGATGGATTTAAGATTTTCTATATTTTAATAGTTTTCATTTTTTCAAATATGTCATGATTTTTTCCAGATAAAGAGTACCCAATTTCTATTTTATATTATTTACTTCAATTGTTAGTTATTTTTTATTTTCATAATAATAATTGTTTTCATTGAATTTTTATAATTCTTTTTTTCCCTAGATGAATACTGTAAACAACTAACCCATTTGATTATGGAAAGTTTTATTCACTTCATTAGATTAAACAATTAATTTTTCATAGTATAATATCTCATTTACTCATTGTCAAGTCTAATTATATATTGCAGGGATCCATATGACTGTCAAAAAACATGCCAAACTACTACTCAACATCAATGATATATGGTATTGCTAGGAGGCTGTTGACTACACATTCTGATGACATGAGCTGTAATCTATTCTCCACACCCACTGTTGTAGAAAATCATGGTTCCTGTTAAGGTTTTCAAAAATTTATCTTCTACTGAAACTATATTTATGTTCTCTTATCAGGGTTAATCAACATTCCATAGTTCTATTTCCAATATGACATAAAAATGGCAAATAATGCTTGTTTCAAAATGTCAAGGTATGTTACAATGATTATGTTTCAGTGTTTACCTATTTCAAGTATCTAAAAAATAGATTTTCATAATTTGTTTCTATTAATATATTTATAATTGAAATATTTTATTTATTAATTATCATTGATCACTTCTCATATTGGTAATTAATTTTGTAGTTCAAATTTCGTTTATGAAGCCATGCATATGAACGAGAGATTTAATAGTTTTTAATAAAACTAGGATATTATTTAGGGGAATATGTTTTAATAGATTGTTTTTTAAATAAGAGTTAAAATAAGATGTTTTTATGAAATGGGGGTCTTATTAGTATTAAATGCTTATTTTAAAAGACGGTTTTCCTCTCAATGGTTTTTAGAAAAAATAATTTTCCCCATTTTGAATTTCTTGAAAATACATATTCATAAAATGGATTTTAAATAAGTTGGTTTTTTATGGTATATGTATTTACTTTTTTCCCATTGTTTGTATCGTGTTCGGTTGGATTGAATCGTGAATCATGAGTGGATGATTCATGATCTGTATGATTTTATCAAATATATTTAATGTTATAGAGGAAATACTGATTCAAAAACTAAGATAAGTACTTAGTATTTCATCCACTATAATATTGATGTAAATTTGCTTTAGGGTTTGGGATGGGTATCTTTTTGAGTTTAATGATTGAATGTTTTAGGTTTATTCTTCTACTGTCTTAGTGATTCAAATTTATTGAGTAAATTTAGGGTTGATATGGTCCTTTGATATTTCATTTTTCACTAATGTGGGGTATAGTGGTTTTTATAACGATCCTTTAATTGTGATAATTACCCATGATTTAAGTGTGAATATATCATTGCGGTGACTTTTTATTTTTTGTAGTTTTTCATGGATAGTCTTAGGGATGTTCTTGGGAGATTATTAATAATGTTACTCCATGGTCAAATTCAATATTGGTAGATGTTTTATCATTCAATAAAGTTAACTGGTGGCCAATGTTCCAAGGCTGAGGTCCCATGTCACCCTTACTAGACGCAAGACTAGAACCCATGAAGTTAATTAATAATAATACATACCTGTATGGTGTTTAAAATGGAGTATTTCATAGGTTCCCATTCCTTTTGTGAGTGTTTCGCTTAAGGCATCTCTCTTAAGATCTCTTTTTTAGTTGAGTTATGAAGCCATGTTTGGGAATAAGTCATAGTAGAGACGTTCATAGGCATTGAGAGATATAGTCAGGATTTCCATTAGTTAAGGGAATATTCAAAGGGATTATTAGTTTCTTATTGAGTCCTTTTTGGATGAATCTGGTAATCTATATATTTTGGGAGTATCATTTATCATTGGTGAATTGAAATTCAATAAAAATAAAATATCGTTGGGAGACCACTATAAACATGGCCCCTTCAATGGGATCCTTACACATCTTATGAGGTTGTTGGTGTTTTCTTTCTCTAGACCGACCCTATGGATATTTTTAGTCTCATGAGGCATGAAATTATTTCAGCATATTGATTAGGAGTCTCTAATTGTATTCAGTGTATAGAGAATGTTAGGTAAAATATGTACACTAAACAATTCATTTTGATATTATAGGACATATAGTTTTTTGATTTTTTATTAAAAGAATTTAGATCTATTTTTGGCATATTTTGTTGTTTCCCAAGGTGATTGTAGTTGAGGCTTAATATTGGAGGTTGAACCACAACACTATTTTTATCATTCTTTATTTATTTATTCTTTTCATAGTAGAAAGAAATAAAGTGGGATGAATTTTTTCACCGAGACTCATATATTAGTTTATTTATTTATTTTTTGACTTTAAATTTCATTCTTGAATATTTTGTACAACCATTTTAAATTTTTAGAATTTTGTAAATATATTTGTGTCGAACATTTAGCAAATATTTTTTAGATAAACCATGTAGAAACCCTGAATTAGAATCTATAAATAGACAATTCCAATTGGAACAGATATTAAATATCTATAGAACTATTAAAAATCATAGGAAAACAGTGTGAGTTGTGTATGGGGTATCCAGTGTAGGCTACATCGGTACCATGTGGTTTAGAAAAGCATGTAATTATACTATACAACATTCCCATGTTTCTTTTTTGTAAAATTTCCAAAATAACTCATAATGAAATATAAAAAAACGCACTCATAAATCTCCCATAATCCTCTATATAATGTAGAAACCCCAAGGTGGATCCCTTCCATATTCTACTCCCTTTTATATTCCTCTTTATATAGGATCCATTTCTCCTGATTCCATGTGAAATCCGGGTTTCTCATCCATTTTTTTCTATTTCTCATTGTTTTTACTCTCTCAAATATAGAGATATTTCCAATTCTAAATCCAATGTGGGGTTTTTAGTTCTATTCTATCTGATTCCTATCGATAAAGAATATACTAATTTCTTTTTTTTATTCATCTGTATTTGAGGGTTTCAATGAATATATACATTATTCATACTGTTGTTTCAATGTCTTGGGTCTCTACATTTTAGTAGATGTAATCCGAACATTTCCTAAATCTTATTTTTTGTAAATTAATTGTGATATATGTTTAATTAAATGTTTATGTGTATTTATCAAAGGATTCTAATGTTTCAAATTTTTTTTGATCCTTTAATAAATTTTCAATATAAAAATTATGGGTATCAAAATGGGGATTTCATCTACACTAGAATTTTATGTATGTTTTGAAATTTATATTATATTTTTGGATTATTTTAGATATATTTGATAGTAAGTTAATATAATTGCTAAAATCGGGGTTTGAGTAGTAGTTTTAAATCATAAACTATCATAAAACCCAAACTATATTTATAGTGTATATCAATATCAATTTGAACTCAATAATTAGAGTAATATGTATCAAACTCAAAGTTATTAATATATTTTAGAATATTTAATAGATTAGTGTTACTAAATTTTAATATAAATTTCATAAAGAAAAATATATCTATTATAAATATCTAAAATTAAATCTGAAAGAAAATTTAGAAATCGATTACTATATCATTATCAAATATATTCACTCATTAAAATTAAGAGTTATGGATGTCATAAATCATGACATAGGATATCCACTATTTTCAAACTGACTGTATGTTATATATTTTTTCAAAAATAAATCCCTTAATTAAAATATTGATATCAATTCTTTCTTAGAATACTCTGGAAATACTCAATCCGATGATCTATATTTTAACTTTCTTCCAACACATTTGAAGCCCTTGATTTGATGATCATATATATTCTAATACTCTGTACGGCCCTTGATTGGATTTATCAGTATTAGTGGCCTTCATATCCCTATTATCCATTGAGGTAAACTCAGAACGGATGAATAATTTACAAAATAAAAAAAATCAAAGGAATTTACAGTTATCACAACAGATTCCTTAGTACAAAAAACTCTCGGAAATATTACAACGATTAAGAAAAATATATTGACGTGGAGAAATATTAAAAACTGTTTAGTTTCAAATGAAACATTTAAAAGAACCTTGAGTACACTTCAATTTATAAGCATCCCTCAGATGGTCCAATATTCCATGAATTTAAATGTTTCTTGCAACAAAATCAGATAAACTTTACATTATTGCTCAATAAATAATGAATTCATCAAATAAATTTTTGTATCACCCTTAAAATGTTTTAATAATATTTATTTTATAATATAAAAAATCCAAATAACACAATTATAATCATTTTTCTTTTGATGGAACAAAATTGTTAGTCTAATAGATGAAACTCGGTTAGACTGACTGAATAAATATTTCTATAAAAATATACTACATATTTTCACACCAATGGACTGCATATTCTCACCCAAATAGACTATACATTGTTCCATAAATAGAATTTATATCATCAATTTATTGGAATATATACTTTCAAACCAATATACCAGATATGGAAATACCAAAAAACTAAATATTTTTAATCTAATAGACTAGAATATCATCAGTATGATGGGCTAGAATATCATCAATTTGATAGACTACACCTCATTAAGTCTAATAAATTTTACATATGAATTCAAAGATTATATTCATATAGTTAATAACTATTTTTTCATATGGTAGAAAAATATTCTTTATGAAAAATAAATCCAAAAAAACATCATAAATTTAATGTTTGTAAAATAAAATTTTTAGGAATGGGTTTTTGATTTTCAAAATAATAGAAATATAATATATAAAGTATAAAATTTTGACTAAAAAATCTCAAAATTTTTAAAAATTACAAAAAATACTTCAAATTAAATTATAATAACCATAAAAAATACATAAAACAAATTTCAATTAAAAATATCAAATAAATCTTCTTCATAAGATACTTCTCCACTGTGTTTATTATCTCCTCCGATATTGATAACAATATTAAGTTTAACATTACATGTTTGAATGATATTTTCTTTAATATAATTCTACCTTTTTAATATATTGTTTTCTTCAATTAATTCCCCCTTTATATATTTTACTCCTTAATAGATTCTCCACCTTTGTGATTTTCAAAAATAGGAACGATAGTAAAAATATACACGAATTGTAAAATCATAGAACTACAAAGAAAATGTCTTTGAAAAATTATTCACTAAAAATGTAATGAAAGAAAATTCATCCATGTAATAATTGATAAATATCAAAACAAATATATATAATATGAAATATTCATTAAAACAAAATTTTCTTTCAAAAAGATAATTTTTATGTACATTAAGAGTTCAGATGAAATAAATTCATTTTCTATTATGAAAAATCTTGAATATAGTCTCTATATTCCATAAATATTATAAAATAATACCAATATTTGTAGATTATAACTTCAGTTTAACCATATTCTTCTCCAATATATAAAAAAACGCATTTTCTAATTTTCAACTGACCACCGCCAATTTAAGAAGTCGGATCTTTTTATTTTATTATTTTATAATCAAAAAATAATCTTCCAAGGTCAAATTATGGAATTATATTCTTTTAATTTTTGAATTTATTCTTTAATTTGAGTTATTTTCTGATTATGTGACTTTGATAAATACTTTAACAAAAAATGAAAACATCAATCTATATAAAACATCTAATGATAATTTCTCAACGGAGTCAGAAATATCCAAATAATCTTTCATTACTACTTAATTGTTTTCAACAGGGAATTTATTAACTCCATCAGCCTATTTCTACCATTTTAACATTTTATTAAACATACTTATTCATTATTTTTATTTTTATTTTAATATTTTTATTTATATTGATTTTAGGTAATAGTTCTTATCAGAATCATCAAAAAATTTTATTTTTCATTGAAACTATTTTGTATTATATTACCCAATGATAAATTATTCATAATAAATGTAATTGAATTTATATTATCTATCAATATGTGAAAAATATTATCAAATTCTCTCTTATCCATTATGGATGAATATTTAGATGATTCTAAAGAAGGATTTGAAATATGTTTCCATGATGGACCAATATCTAGGTTTTATATTTCATTCTTTTTTTCATCATCAGATATTTTTATCACATAGAAATCACTATTGGTCACTGTATTGTCTGATATTTTAATATGTGATAGTTTTCCTTATTCTCTTTTTTATTTGGAAATTTTTTTCATTCATTGACACATCATAAATAGGTGTTTTGGAGTGATTTAAAAGAGTTTATTAGGATGATGATAACCCCAATGAGAATTATTATTCTTCCTCTTATTGTTATTCTCTATATTCTTACTCTTATTATTCTACATATTTTTATAACTTAGTTAAAGTTATTAAAATATTCTTTCCAGACTTCCATTTTTTATTTTTGAACTGACTTGTGAACTTGTTTATGATTAAGATTATGAATATATTTTTGAACATAGAATTATGGATCCATGTATTTTTTATTTTCCATATGAACTACAGCTATAAAAATAAATGTTATAATAAATTATATTTCTATTGGTATCTATTTATCTAAAATTATCTAGTTGCATAGAAAATGTGTATCAAAACCAGGAATTAGTTGAACAAATGATAGAGGTGACGTTGATAAAGGATGATTGATATAAGATTTTTCTAATAATTTTAACATTTATTCTTTCATCATATCATGAGAAAAAAATTTCTTCCATTTATTTTTCTTATCTTCTTTATTGATTCAATTTTTTTCATGTCTAATTCTGTTTTATATTCTTGAAAAAACTCTAGAGGCCTTTTTTGAGAATTATAAACTATCTAAATTTTAAAATCCTCATCTCATTTAGTTTTTTGTTTTCTTTTATGACATTGTTACGGAATAATTAGATTTCCATTCTTTCTTTTCTCAGATGTTCTATTTTGTTTCATGTTCCACTTTAGCATCATACGTTGCCTTCTATTTTTATCAAGAAACTTTTCATGTTTTTTATTGGTGACTAACTTCATCCTAGTTATATTTTCTTCCCCCATATATGAAAAATCTACATGAGGTGCTATAGATTGATTCTTAGTATTCATGACCACCATAAAATTTGAAAACATTTTGATGATAAATTAGGGTAAAATAAAAATTCTCATCTCCATTGAGGTTGTGTTTATTGATTCAATAGAAGAAAAAAGAAACTTCACGAATTTTATCTTTTTTATGTTGACCAAAAAATCCAATATAAAGATATATTGAACTTTCAATGTGAATCATTCTTCATTCCTTGGTATTATAAATCTCTACATCCATAATGTCACAACATATGAATATAATGAAAAATAATACACTTTTATTTCCTTTTCAAAAGATAAAAATATAGAATATATTGTTTTTGATTTTAAAAAGGATAATCGTTTCTCTAAAATATTATAAGATGGAATATAATCCTATTTTTTTAAAATAACATCAATCAAGTATGATACATGCTAAAATTATATCTTACAAGTCTCATAAAAATGGATTAACATAATTACCTATATTCAGTCATCGAAACTGAAATCTAGAGAGGAATAGAGTTCATTTTTTATTTCTTAAAAATGGATTTCAATGCCCTCAATCTCAATAGATACTTTTTCCAAACTATAAAACATTTGTAATTTTTTTTCAAATAACATGTCATCTTTTTTAAACCATAATTTCCCAATTATTTTCTTCTTCACAACATCACGCATTTCCAAATCATCAGAAAAAGTCATATTTTTAATCAAATTTATAGAATAACATCTCATATAAAGAACAGATTGTTACTGATGCTAAACTATCAGAAAAGGAATAAATATGAGTGATGAGAGTTGAGAGATAATTTTCAGAAAATAATTATGGGATGTTATGGCCCACATATTTATATATAGGATCGGTGTTAACCCTCTACATTTCATAGATATGATGGTTCAATGAAAAACTCTAATATGCTTCGACAGAGGAGATTAATCATTAAATGTTGAAATATTTATTCTAACCTCTTAATATGTTTTATGAAAACATTTTTATCTTACTAAATAATTTAAAATTATGAAAACCGAATTATTTTTTTAAATATAATGTTTTTAACAGTAATGAATATTTAAAAAATGAAGAAACAAAATTAAATGGAAATTAATAAAATAAAATACTATGATGAATACCTCATAGAGTAAAATTATAACATTCAGTATGAATGTTTTTTCCGAAACATATTCTTTTTGTGATCTAAGACAAAGTATTTTTTATAATCTTTAAAACAAAATTATTGTTCATTAACATTTTTAGAAATATTATTGGTTGAAAAAAGTTTTAGTGAAATTTTTTTTCCTGAAATTGTTCAAACAAGATATTTTTAAATGTCTAAAGACTTCAAAAAACCGAAAAATTACAAAACATTTTTCAGAATAATAAAATTTTAGAAATAAAATAAGGATTTTAGAAAACTAAAAACATATGTATTATCTCTTTGAAAAGGAGGTAATTGTTGTAAGTGGACTTGTAATCAAGAATTAAAAATGTGTGAAAATTTATATTTACCATTCATTGATTATATTAAATATATTAAAATCTATTAGAACTAAGATGTTTTGTAAAATCACCAAATAAATTTTCTTGTGTTCCAATTAATTATAAAATAATATATATTTTTAGTGTTTTATCTTGAAGGAAATGATGTCTTTTATCTATGTTCTTTTCTCATTGGTGAAGTGATGAGTTTTAACATACATCAAGGGAACTTGTTATGTCACAACAAAATTTATTTTTATTAAAAATCATGCCATTGCCTGCGAGACCATGTTGAATCTAAAACACAACAACACAGAAACTTATAGCTACCACATATTCATCTTTCAATGTGAAAATTTCTACTAAGTCCTCATTCTTAGAATACCAAGATACTAAATATTGTTTTAAGAAATGAAATGTTCCAGATGTAATTTTTTTTATTTTAAAACCCCAAATGTTACACCCAAATATTTAATGAGATAGATTCTTTTTAACTTTTATTATTTCTTGTGTTTTATGCTACACAATTATTATCATGTGCTATATGAAAAATCATATTAGGAAGCAGTATATGCAACACTATTCATGGCTTTGGTTACACACAATTGCAAGTTCTTTTGATTGATTTCAATTCACGGAACTCTAGGTATATACATTTTTAAATATATAAAATACCTAGGTTTGGATTACATTATAAATAACACCAAAGGAATATTTCACTAAATTTAACACTAACATGGCTTGCATTATACACAAGAGATACCTTCTATAATAGCTTACGTCGTAAGAAATTCCTAGTTACACTTAACAATGATATATTATTAAAATATTATTATTTAATGGGATATAAACTGGTCATTAAAAAAGTATTATCCACATTTGGAATTTTATATAACATTAACATTCAACTTATGTATTTTTTATAAAATGATTTGAGAAAAATTTAATTTTTCATACAAAAAAATTATTTTTATAAATATGTAATTTTCTCGCCTTTTGATGGTGCACCCTTTTCAGATCTAGTTTTTAAAACTTTTATATATTATATTTGAAAAACTAATCTTATTTTGTAGAGGTGTATAAAAATTTACTTTGAATATTTCTTTAATTTTCTAAATAAATTTATATTTTGATGAATTGTAAAAACATATTGTGTTTTAATTCAAAATTGCATATTAATATAATTTCTTTATATATTTAGAATGCATTTTTAGAATTTTTTAAATGTAATTTAACTATGATTTTACAATTTAATCCAATTTTGTTCATCGTATGTAATTTCACGTTTAAATTGGACATAATCACATGTCAATCTTTTGATAGTTTTTACTTCTTCAATACCCGCAATCTAGTTTTGACAACGAGAATTAATTTTAAATTAATTTCAACCAATTTTGGTTTTTGAACATAGAAAAACGGATTCCATAATTGAAATCATGAGGTCTAAATTATATAAATAGGTCCATTTTATTTTTTCATAATATGAAAATTAACAACAGTAATTTTTATTTACCACAATTAAAGGTAAATCCAGTAAATTAGTTTAACAAATAATATGTTAACGAAAAAAATATTAATGGACACATAATAATTAAAATGGAAAAGATTTAAATTAAACAAATCATAGTGAAATAATATTGAAATCACATTTCATATAAGGGTGATACATTAAATATTGGGATAAACAGGTGATATATTTGAATATAATGAGTACATGGAAAGACAAATGATTAACTACATCATGGTACTTTATTTATTATTTTTAAAAAATAAATAACTACCATAACGTATTATACTTTCAAGATGTAAAAAAGTTATTAATTGATGCGAAATCACTAAAAAATCCTCATAACCATAATAGTACCACACACATGGAAAAATATTTTTGGTCGATTATATATCAACCATAATCATATAAGGGTTACGATAGTGATAATTTGGAGCCTTATACAGTAGATTATGACATTTATATTATTTTATTTAAGAAATTTTAATTTGTAACATTCATACATTCATAAGTATAAGATTTATAATGTTTTAGTTTATAGTAGATAAATTCTAATACATATATAATCCATAAATATATTAAATGTATCACCATTATAGTGCTTTATTTTTAATTTTTACTCATCAAATAATAATATTAAAAAATTACACAATATCATTGTAGTAATTATTTTCTTAATGGAGATATAAAATAAATGTTAATAACTATATTAAAATAAATATATTTTATGAACATTAACATCTCAAAAAACATTTATAGAAAATCTTGACCTCATAATAATATAATAAAATATTTTTTTATGTTAACTTGTTATATTTATATTTTTTTTATAATCAATAAATTTAATAGTGTCAAAATTGACACTTTGATTTATTATCAAAATAGTGTTTTTATAATTTATATAAAAATAATTAAACATTTTAAAAAATATTGAATTATTATGATATGGTCCAAAATTTTCAAAATTATTTATTTATGTTCTAATTGAAATAATGTAATGAAATTATTTACCCTTTTTAATTGAAATATTTATTACCCATGTTAAAATGAAATAGAATAACTAAGTGTTAAATTGAAATGATAAGGTTTTAATGGATATAGAAACATATTTAAAATTAATTTTTTTGATGATATTATAACACTATATCATATCATATTTTATATTGGGATTTTTTGGATGTTTTTGTGAAGGTTTTTTAATATATTAGAAATTAATATTTTTTAGGTTTCCAAAAGTGCCCCTCACCTCAATTATAAAGGGGAACTTCCTCCCTCATTTCAACACAACTTATTAAGCCTTAATGATTTTAAATAACCTGACCATTTCACTTATTAACATTTTTAGTTATATTCTAGATTTGATGGTCTTCTCAGAATATCAACTGTAGTTCCATTAAGAGGATATCTAATGAGACACATTAAAGAATAGGTAATCTCTTCTATATATTTTTTTATATATCTTTCTAATTATACATATACTTTCTTATTTTATTAATGAATGAATAATAAAATTATTAGAACATATATAATAATATGTTATTATAATTATGAAACAACCATATTCAGATTTCTATCCATCATTAGAAAGACAAAATCACCATGGGTGCGTACGTACGTCTTACCATCTCCCCGCCATGGTGTAATCTGTTTTCACCACCACCCTACATGGATGGTTATAATAATGGATGTAATTACTATATATGACTATTATAAAATTATATTAATTATTAAATATATATAACAATAAAATAAATATCATTCAAAAATTATGGGAATGATATCGTCTCTTGTGCGTACATACGACTTACCGCCTCCACGATGCGATGTGATTCATTAAACATAATAACCACTCAATCATGATTATATAAATAAATAAAATTAATAATTATTTTAATTATTATTTTAATTATTATTTTAATATCATGTCATAATCATATAAATATGGCATTATAGGTATAACTAGAAAGTATTTGGTAAAACATGTATATGATCATAATGTAGTAAAAACCATAATAACAAGTAACAATGAATTGTTACAAAACAATGAAGTAGAATATGACCATATATGATAAAAATGATCCAGGAATAAGTTAATAAAATTATCTATATCATTATACATGTGGTTCAGACACGTAAGAATCATATCAGACCAAAGGTAAGGGACAATTTTTCAATCTTATTTTTCTCTGAGATTTTTTTACGTATATAGTTACTGGGGATATATTTTCCACCCATGTCAATATTTTATAAAAATGTTTTAATAAATTTTTTACTATTAATCTATCTATGTATAATGTATTTTTTAATTATTATTTTACTTTTACTACATGGTATGGACGATATATTTATTTATTTTACCATATGAGGCATTTTCTGTGTTTTTGGAAAAGTATGAGGGGATTGTTTTTTTAATTCATATAACTTGAATGGATTTTTATATTTTAATAAAACCTCATTTCCATGGACATTTCTCTAAATTATTTAATGTTTATTTATAAATAGATTATTTTCTTTTAAAATTATCCGGATCTTTGAGAAAATATTATTTTTTGTAAAATAAATTATATTTTCATCAAGAATTAAGTCAAAGTATTTTATCGAAATTATATAACCTTTTAGGCGACGATCATTTATTGGGGTTATGATTAAATCAATATTATGACTAAGATTATATTATGTCAATTATGGAATGATATTTCATATGTATTATGTTATGATGGAATGATGATTAAGAAACACTCTTTTTATTCATGGGTTATGTTATGATGAATGAATTATGTTTTATGGAACATGTAAGAATGATTTAATTAGGAGATGTGTGGTACCTATATCTACCTATAGTTCATTGGGTAATGAATTATATCTCGTGAGATAGATATGAATGTAATGACAAGTAAATCCAGTTCAATAATATAGGGCTGGAACGGTATGTAAATTTGGTTCAGTAATACATGGATTGAACGAAAATTAATCTCAGTTCAGTAATGTACATTTTCCACTATGATGGCCTTGGAAGAAATGAAATGTATACTATAAAAATCATATAATTTTATTTTTCTTTTGTTCAATAATTCCTTGTTTTATTCAAATGATATTTTATTATGGTTAATGTTTCTTTATGATCTATGACTTACAAACTACCAACATTTATTTTTTGACTCATGATTTTGATATTTAAACTTTATGTTCATGTTTTAACATTATTATGTTTATGGTTTGTTTTATGTTCTCAATTTTTACCCTTACTGAGCATTTGAGCTCACCCATTTTATGTTTTCTTTTCCTCAAGATAAAAATTAAGGTATTAGGTAGGAAAATAAAGAGGGGAAGATATCTCTGGGTGATGTTGATGATATTTTACCAAGTTTGATGATTAATTTCCAGGTTTCCAACGGCACTACAATAATATGATATATGCGTGTATGATAGGTTCATTTATTAAGAATTTTGAAAAAGTAATGTAATGTCTATTTACTTCAGGATTGGGTCATTTGAGGTGGTATTAGAGTGAAGGTTTTTTCAAACATTGGAATGTATTATGATAAAACAATAGTGAGATCCCTATATATATTTAGATTTAAATCTAGAGATTTCTCTAATATTAAGTATAACTATAGTTTAAAATCATAGAATTATTGTAACAATCATGAATAACCAAGGATTAAACCTAAGATGTTATATATTGAATGTACTCCCCCTTGGTTATGTTTATCTCCTCGTCTGATTTTTTCCTCTCACAATATTATTTTTGGTTTTTTGAAAAAGGCTAGAACCCGAAGAAACCGTGTTAATGATCAATGCACAAGGAAATGAAATGATGTACATCTTGGATAACCATATGTTATGGGAGATGGAATAAAAAAGATTATTTTTATACTTAACTATGATATGAGTCATTCTGGAATTTCAAATGAGAAGAGAGGGTAACAACATTCTATTGAGTCTTTCGTAAGTCAACTTCCACCATCATTCAATGGGTCTTATGATCCACCTTTTTCTAAAAAATTGATCAATATAATTGAAAAGTTATTTTCCATCCTATTTTGTTTATATTATGTAAAATTCATTTTGGTTGTTTATCATTTAGAAGGTGAAGCTGTCCAATGGCGGACTCTACTTAAGTATATAATGCAACAAGATGAAATTGAATCCATTGAATATGATGAGTCAAGAACTTGTTTTATCAATATTTATATTCCTTATATTAATCAAAAAAATATAGAAAAGGAGTTCCTAAGTAATAAGAAAATGTATTATGAATCTGTAGGTATATACGAGGAGAATTTTATAATACTTGAAAGGCATTCTTCTAGATTTACCATCAAACCTAAAAGTATTTTGGAATGATTCATTAGAGGATTAAAACCAAGTCTTAAAAGGTCATTAGATATAATAGGCATTGGTAGATATAAAGAGAATGTACGTTGAGATATCAAGGTAGATATGTCAGTTTGTGTTACATGTCCATCCCATTGTTTTATCATGAAACAAAAGATGATGTCCAAGGTAAAATCTCCAAACATTGGTGCCAAAATGATGAATGTTTCCTTATGATCCAAGTGTGGATTGAAGCATGGTGGATATTTTATTAATGGGAAAATAAAATTTTACAATTGTGGAAATGAATTTGATCGAATAGTTGAGTTCTGATGTAATGCGATAAAGGATACTAATGATGTGAATAGAGAAAAGACTACAGAGAATGCACCACCAAATCTTCAATACTACAAGTGAAAAGAAATGGGGAATTATTATGACTGATTCCTTAAACCAAGGGTTAGTGATGATTGACATCTAAATCTCCTTAAAGAAAAAGTCAATGGTAAGTCACATATGATCAATATTATTGATGTTGAGTATGACAACGAATTAGTGGAATAATTAAGTGATTATGTAATGGGATTCCGAAATAGTGATGTGGTATATCATTTATTGTATTATAGAATATAAAAATATCAAGGTATTATTCCATTATGGGCTTCCATAATTATATGGTACCAGTAACCAAGAAAATTGATTGAAATATTTTGGAAATGCAGATAATACACACATAATGATGGGAACATGATATAATTAGATATTTGATGGTATTAATGAGCTCATAAGGACAATATGATATAATGGTTTGAGTATTTAAATGTTTTGGTATTTTTGGTGTGGGGAAAGAGTTAATTGTGATAGAATGCATGTTTTCACTATTATTTTATGTTAATTCATGTTATTATCATATTTTAAGAGAATACCTGATTAAATTCTTCACATGATTGGAATGTGACAACCACGAACTGCCAAATGAGATATGGGAGACAATTGTTAAGTCGATTTAGTCCAACTATTTTTAAATTTTTATATTTTCAGATTTTTGAAGGATTATAATGTTATACATTTATGGATAGAATAAGTTATATCCCGGTTTAATTTTGTTATATTAGATTATTATCTCTCTGTAGGTGGACCTATGAATATTGGATAACCTGTTCTAGCATTTTTTTTGTGACAGATGGAATGACCTATCATTCAATCTCATGATCTACTAACACTTCAAGAATGAAAAAATCAACTTTATTTCATTAGATAATATATGAAGAATAAATTATTCATTGCACGACCAACAGTTAGATTATAGTTAAATCAAGAAAGTATTTCTCCTCAAACAAAAAAATAATAATCAACTTTTGGAAAAGGATCTTGAAACCAAAAATGCTATCCCAGTACCTTCTTATCTGATGAATCAGATGGCCCACAAAATAAACACAGATTTATTGATTTCCAGTAATTAACATTATCCAAACCCTATTCTGTATCACTATAAATCAGAACATGATGGTTATATTTCTCTTACATATCTATGTTTTAACTTCCCACATATGTCTCATATGTGGAAACATAGTGATGAGTTACTTTGGGTAATCTTTATGTTTGTAACATTACATTATAAAATAATGTTTTTGTATCCCTTTTATAGAAGTTGGATTCCCTACAAAAAACATTCACATAGTAAACCATTTAAAATCCTGATGAATTTTGTGGGTGAAATTAATTTTAGGTGGGGGGAGGGGTTGGATGAAAAACAATGATAATTTATGGGATAAATTATTTTTAATTTCATTGATGATTTGTTTTGTACACTACACCTAGATTATTTTGTGATACACATATGATCATATTAGCTATCAGTATACTCAACTATATTATTGGCTTGGGTAACATTAAATTTCTTGTTCATTTGGTAGAATTCATATCACACAACACTAAGTATTGATATTGTTCAATGTTTAAAAGAAATATGTTTTTATTTTTTAAAATGCAATAGTAAATCAATCGTCGATGAAAAGTCACACTGAGTTCGCTTTCAACACACATATGAATGACCTTCCTTGATTGCTTGAGTTATACGCAATATCATGTTTCAACAAATAACGATATATATTTTCAAAATATTATTATTTAACAAGATATAAACTAGCCATTATAAATACTATTAACCATATTTTGAATTTTATATAACATTATCATTAATATTATTTATTTTTTGGAACATGATATAATATCAAATTACATTTTTTCACATAAAATATGTATTTTTAAAAAATGTAGTTTTTCCACCATTTAATGGAGAACCCATTTATAATCGAGTGTTTATCTATTATACATATTCTATTTGATAAAATAAAAATTTAATTTCGAATCTAGACATAAAAATTAATTTTGGTAAATTTTTTTGTATTTTTCTAATAAAATTCATATTTTAAGTAATAGGAAAAAATATTACATTTTAATTCAATTATGCACATTTTCCTAATTTGTTTATATAGTTAAATTATTTTTTTTTAAATTTATTTCTTGTGTAATGAGACTATATTTTTATCATTAAATCAAATTTTGGTCAATGGAAGTAATTTCAAATTTTAATTGGATATAAAAACAGGTCAAGGTTTTAATAGTTTTAACTTCTTAAAAATAATTTTTCTAGTTTTGACAATGATAATAATATTAAACTAATTAATTCCAATTATGTGTTTTTAATTTAGAAAAAATTATTCCATATTTTTAATCAAAAGATACAAATTATGTAAATAGGTTGTTTTTCTTTTTGCATAATAGGAATACTAAAAAATTAATTTTTATTAACCATAGTTAAATGTAAATAGGGTAAATTAGTGTAAAAAATAATATGATAAGGATACTAATATTATCATAAAACCTTCAAAAATACCATAAAACAAATAAAATTCAACCCTTAACATTTTTTTTTCAAAACATATCCATTTTACGGAAAGTTGACAATGAAAATTATATTGATAATAATAAAACCAATGAAAGTTACAAAACGTAAAACTCACATTTCATATAAGTATAATGATTTTAATATAGGGATAATTAGGTGATATATTTGAATATAAATATTACATGGAATGATAAAATATTTCAATACATAATCGTAATTTATTTTTAATTTTTAGGAAATATATAATTTTCTTAAATTCTTATACTTTGATTATGTAAAAATATTATTAATTGTTGAGAAATCAATAAAATAATCATAATAACCATAATAAGTTTCAAAAACATGACCATATATTTATGGTCTTGTATATCATGACCATAATCACACAAGGAACAAGAGAGTGACCATTTGGAGCCTTTAATAATAGATTATGACATTTATATTATTTTATTTAAAGATATGTCATTGTTGTCACATTCATAATTTAATAATTATAACTTTTTTAATGTTTGATTTTTTGTAGATATGTTCTACTACATATATTATTATTAAATATATTAAATATATATTCATAATAGTATTTTATTTTTTATTTTTCCAAATTAAGTAGTATATTCAATAATTACACAATATCATTCTTGTAATTATTTTATTAATGGAGAAATAAAATTAATGTTATTAACAATATGAAAAAAATATATTATTGAATTATGAATAAGTAAAATGAATTCTATAAATAATCTTAGCCTCATAATAATATAATAAAATAGTTTTTTTCAATGTAAACGTGTAATTGTTATATTTTTCCAAAATAATAAATTCGAATAGTGTCAGAATTGACAATATTGATTGTTTATCATAATAGTGATTATTAAATTATTTTAAAATAATAAAGAAGTCATTAATTTGCATAATAATTATAATATGGTCCAAAATGTTCATCATTAATTATATATGATCTTATTGTCTTCAAATAAGTAAATATATTGCCTTTTTTATATTGAAATATTTGTTATCCTATTTAAAATGAAATAGAATAACTAAGTGTTAAATTAAAAATATAATATTTTAATTGACATATAAAATGGTATAAAATTCATTGGTTGATGATATTATAACCCTATATCATCTCATATTCTAAATTGAGATATATTGGAGGTTTTTGATTGGTGATTGATTTCATTATAAATTAATATTTTTGAGGTTTCCAAAAGTGCCCCACACCTCAATTATAATAGGGAACATCATCACTCATTTTTCTACATCTTATTAAGCCTTAATGTTCACCCATACCAAACCCATTTCCCTTATCAAATTATATAGTTACATTTTAGGGGTTATGATATTCTCAAAAGACCATTTCCAGTTCCATTAAGAGGATATCTATAGAGATAATGTCATAGATGATGTAATATCTTCTACTAATTCATTCATATTTCATTCAATTTGTAGTGAAACATAATTAGTTGTTTCATTATAGAATAATAATACAATTATAACTTATATAATGAAATGTAATTATAAAAATGAAAAAACCATATTCAACTGTATATCCATCCTAATAAAGCCAAAATCACAACGTGTGCGTATATACAACTTACCACCCCCACACTATAGTGTAATCTATTTTTCACCACCACATTACATGTATTGGTGTAAAAATGGATTCAATAACTATATATGCATATTATAAAATTATTTTGATCTGGAAATTGAGTATACCATTCAAATATATACCATTCAATAATTATTGGAATGATATTTCCTCTTTTGCGTATATACGACCTATAGTATCTACAATACAATGTGATTCGTTCTATATGATAAAAAGTCAATAGTGATTATATAATTTTTAATAATGTATAAATATTATATTTATTATGTTAATATATTTTTAATATTATATAAATATGAACGATGAAGTGGAAAATGAATGTGTTGGAAAAATATACCTACGATCATAAAGTAGTTAAAACCTAAATAACGAGTAATAATGATTTGTAAGAAATAAATCAATGAGAATATTACTATATATGTTGACCAAAGGTGTAGAAGAAGTTAATAAATGTATATAAATTATTATACAGAAGGTTCAAATAAAAATGAATCATATTGTACCTAACATAAGGAATAATTTTCCTATCTCATTTTTATCTTAGATTGTTTATATATAAGTATTTACAAGGGATATATTTATCATCCAAGTCCATTTTTTGTAAATTTGTTTTCATAAAATGATTAATATTATACTATATATGTTTGAAGTCATTTAAACCATTTTTTTACTTTTACTACATGTTATGGAAGGAATCATTCTTTTCATTATCAAACTATGTACTTTTTTGACTTTTCTAGAAAAAGTAAGAGGATAATGATTTTTTTAATTTATATAGGTTGAATAGATTTTTATAGTTTCATGATACCATATTTACAATAAGATTCCTCTACACGACTTCAATTTCATTTCAACTAAATTAATATCTTTTTACATTATGTGGTGCTTTGTGAAAAGAAATCATATTTAAAAAAGAGTGGACATTTTCCTCAAGAATTGTGTTCATGTATTTTATAAAAATAATTTTCCTTCGAAAGTGAAACTATAGAATTGGGGATATATTTATGTGCCTATAATTACAATGAATTTATTTTATTAATTATGGAATAATATTTCATATGGATTATGTTATCTGGAATGATGTTTAAGAAACCCATTTTATTTCATGGGTTTTGTTAGGATGAATGATTTATGTTTTTGTGGTATATATAAGAATGATTACATTATTTGATGGGTTTGACCAATATCTCTCTCCAAAGAATTGGGTAATTATTTATATCTCATGAGATAAACAAGATTAGAATGAAAAGTAATTCTTATTTAGTAATACATGAAGGTAATTATAGGTAAATCATGTTTAGTAATACATTGCTCGAACAATTTGTATACACAGTTTAGTAATGAACTTTTTCCACTATGGTTGTCTTAAAATAAATTCCATAGATACAATGGAAATAATATTTTGTGTTATTTTTTGACCACAATTACATGTTTTATTCCAGTGCTATTTTATCATCGTTAATGTTCCATTATGATCTATGCCTTATGAACGTCCATGATTTATTTCATGGATCATGATTTTGATATTTAAACATTATCTTTAAGTTTTTATATTCTTATGATTATGGGTTGTTTTATGTTTTGAATTTTTACCCTTACTAAGAATTTGAGATCACCCTTTTTATGATTTCTTTTTTCCATGATATAAAGAATGATTTTAGGTAGGAAAACAAAAAGGGTAAGATCTTAATGAGAGATATTGAATATATTTTACCAAGTCAGAATATTATGTTCTAATTTTCCAATGCCACTAAACTAAGGTGATCATTGGTTGTCTGTTTGTGTCATGTATTATGTATTTTTAAAAAGTAATGTAATATCCATGTACACCAAGAATGGGTCATTAGAAATGATGTCAACATCTAAAAATATTTTTAAAACAAAATCATTTAAAGAAGAGTAAAATAAACATAAATTCAAAGATCCCTTAAGTAAATTGTTTTATTGTACAACTTTAAGGTTTGACCCTTTAGTATTTTATTTTTCTATTTCACATAAGCATACTAAAAACATTAAATGTGTTTTAATAGAATTTAAGTATATTAAACATCCAATATTCAATGTAAAGATATTTTGGTCAACTGGTATCCCAAATTCAACAATATCTAATCATTTTTTGGTTTTTATTGGAGTATTAATACTATTTTTGTTATTATATCAGAATTTATAAGAAGATATATTATATATTAATTTTTTGATTCCAAATTTCCATCTAGTTTGTTGTGATATTTTAAATCCTAGAATATAAGTATGTTCCCAATCATGATCATTTCAAACACATATTAAACAACATCCTCAAAAAAGTATGTCAATGATTTTTTAGTTGAATAAAATATAATTTCATCAACATAAATTTGAACAATGACAATATTTTTATAAAATTATTTTATAAAAGTGTATGTTCCATATCTCCCTTAAAAAAATTGTTTTGTAACAAAAATCTAGTTAAACTACCATACCCGGATCTAAGGTCATGTTTATGTCTATAAAATTCTTTAGTATGTATAATAACATGTTTCAAATATTTATTATATTAAATAACATGGATATTTATACATAAAAATCAAGCTATAAATATTCATTTAGAAATGTAAACTTCACAACGATTTGAAATAGTTTGAAATTAAGAAATGCTATATTTACTGGAAGATTTTGAATAACATCAATTCTGGACACCAAATCCTAATTTTCTCCATTTTATATTCCCTTTTATTTATATTATAATTTATTAATATATACATCATGATTTTAACTATTATTCAATTATCATTTCATTTTTTGTAGATTTACCATTTTACTCAAATTATAGAAGTATATTAGGTCGTTCAACTAATTTCAAAACATGATTCTTCTAGAATTAACTAACTTTATTTTGCAATTTTTATACAATCTTCATATCTTAATGATTCATCATATGTTTTTGGTTTAAATTTTCTGAAAATTTAAAAATGGAAATTTTAATTTAGTAAATAAATTTTAGTTATAATTGGTTGATCTACATCACTCATGAAGTAACCACTTGGATTATTACTAAATAACAACCAATTACATGGGAAAAATAACAATATTATTATTCAATAACTTCATGATATTATTCATAATGCATTACATAGGAAACATATTTTTCATTTGTTTCATCATGAGAAGAACTTTCTATCATTGGTAGGAAATCAATTTCCAAAATTACATTTGGTGATGTTGGTTGGATTTGTTTGGAACCAAAATAATCTATTTCATAAAATTAACATTTAATATTTCTTCAATAGTAATTATATTTTAATTATGGACTATATATACCTTATTAGATATGGAATAAACTGAAAATATTCCTTTACTATATTTTGGAGCAACCATATGTAAATTTTATTAGTATTCAAAATGAATACTCGACATCTAAAACCAATTAAGTAATAATGTTTTGGGTTCTTTTAGGTTCGCAACTCATAAGGAGTTCTATTGGAAAACTGTTTAATTAAAACATGATTTATTTTACAACACGAAGAAGTAACTGTCAGCTCAAAATTTTTGGACAACTGACTATTCACATAGCATGGTTCTAGTAATATTCTAAAGAATTATTCTTTCTTATTTTTACTACAACGTTATAATGTCGAGTTCTATGAGATGAAAAATTACTTACTATAACTTTTTTAAAAAAATAATATTCAAAATCATAATTTAATTATTCCTCAAAATGATAACTATGAATAATTATCAAGGATAAATTATTCTCATTTTTAACATAGGATTAAATAGTTTTAAAACATCAAATGGATTCATATTTATTTGTTAGAAATTATACCCATTTATATCTTGTGTAATCACGAACAAAAACATATACATAATATTTTCCATCAATAATTTCTGTTTTCATTGGAAAATAATCAATGTTTCATTAATGTAAATAATTATAACTTCAGGATTTATAAATAGATATTAAAATATACTTTTGATGTGTTAAAACGAAGTTTTGATAGAACTTTAACTGGAACATCCTTAGAAATTTTATCTATAGTCATAACATTATATTGTCATAATATAAAATTAAATATCCATGATTGTTATTCCATTGTACCAATATAAGGTAGAACATGGATCCTAAGGTCTTTTATGTTTTGTTTGTAACCATTCTCAAACTAATTTCCAGATAGAATAAATTCAAATTTTGAACTAGGAATAGATCTTTTTCAATTCGTGATGTTAATAATGTATAACTAAATTCATAATTACCTTATTCTTATAAGGTTGTTCTTAATACCTATAGAAGATAAAATATTTCAAATTAAGGATTACGCATGAAGAAAGATGATTCATATCCAATAATCTATCCTTGAGCATTTACACCAAATGTAACTTTTTAACCATTTATTTTTAAAATATTCTTCAATTAATCCGTATTTTCTGTAATTTTTTTTGAAGAAAACACTAGCCATATAAAAAATATTTTTATGGTACATTTCCTATATTCTTAAAAATAAAAAAATTGGATTCTTATAACCTATATCTACATATGTCTGTTATTCTTAGAAAGTAAAATTTAAGGAATTCATTTTTTTCAAACATTATATGTTAAAAAAATGATATATTTTTTGAGAAATAATCCTTCTGAAATACTAATGATTATAATTTATTTAATAAAAATTTATTCTTCAAATCATCACAAATTTTTCATTTAATGAAAAATGGATAACTTTTTATAACAAAGTAACTATTTCATGAAATAGGTTTTCAACTAGAATATCTCATTCGAGAAAAAATCAACTGAGGTCTTATTTGATAATACATCTTCTGAAAGTTTTCTAATACTTGTGGTAAACATTGAAAATGAAATTTTCAAACTATAAATTTATATTATTTGTTTCACGACTAAATTTTTATCTTCATTACTAGTTGTAATAGAATTTTTTTATAACTCTTTTGATAAACTAGTTTGATCCTAATCAGATTTATATATCTATTTATAATGACTGGTTTTCTCAAAACTATAATTATCTAATTATTTTTAAAGATATGATATTTTAGAACTAAGAGTTGTAATACTTTAATTTTAATTCACATTTTTTTCTTGATATATATCATGTTTTTTGGTTATTTTAAAATATAACCTTCTAGTAGTTTATAAAATATTAAATCCTCTTCAAAACATGGTAGAATTTTATTATTTTATTATGAAAAATAGTTTTCATTTGAATTTTTAATTTTTTTACCATTATCTCAATCTTGGTTTTTTCAATTCAATGTATGATTTTTCAAATATTTAGTTGTTACCTTTTTGAAGTAATTATTAAACTTTATAATTTATGTATATAATCTGATATTCATTTTATATTTCATTCCTCTATCAGATGAAGATTCTGAATAACTATATACTTCAACTACACTCTATGTATCTAAATAATTCAAACACATCTTATTATTGTGCTTCCATAACATTTTTTATTTTATTTATGAATTTATGCCTTTCTTATCTCTTATTTGGTTATTTTGATAATGTGGGACTATATGTTCTTCTTTATTACATTTAAATCATATAACATTAGGTGAATAATTTTTATCACTTTTGTGGTTCTTCTTATATTTATATTGTAACCTCTTTTCACCAACTATCTTATTAAATATTTTGTCAATACTAGCTAACTTATTTCCATACTATTCAAATAAACTACCCTCAAATTCAATAAATTATATTCTTTTTAGAAGATTTTGAAATTTCAACAGATGAATGGACTTTATTAAAATCATTAGAATTTTTTTCAATATTAAATGCTACCTTCTTTTTTTCATCTTTTCAGCATCACTTTTCAATATTCCCTCATACTGTATCAGGTTTCCTGTAAAATCATATAGAGATAAGTTTTAAATTAAACTTTTATCAACCAAAGAAGCCACATTATCTATTTATGACATAATAAATCTTTTAAAATAAGATATATTCTATAATATTTTTCTCTAAAAGGGTGTGTAAATTATTTACAATATTCATGGAATTTTAATTTATATTTGTAACAATTTCACTATGTTGAGAATCAAATTCTTAATAATCAGTACGAAACATAGATCTTCTAGTTTCAATAAAATTTGATGTTCCCAAATTTGTTACATTTAGTTTCTTCCTGGAAATATCTGTGGCATCACATGATGATATATGCCAAAAAAAATTTCAAGTCAAAAAACGTAACTGAGTATTATTAACTTAGTAATTGAGCTGATATTCTATCTTGACATGATTTGTAAAAGTAGTAACTTCATAATTATAATTATTACAGCTTCCAGTTAAAATAAAAATAGTGTAAACAGAAGAATTTATTACAAATGAGTTCATTTTTTCACTCAAATATTGATAACCATCTGCATAAAAAATTAGTGGTATACTAGTATTTAGATTTTTGAGAGTCCTTATTATTAAACCTATAATCTTATAAAAATAAAAATATTTGTACAATTTTCATTGCAGTGTAATAAAAAATTATAAATAAATAATTTATAAAAAACATTTGATACTTTTTGTAGATATCAAAAGAAAAAACAATTCATGTAATAAAGCTGAACCAGTTCGAATACCATTTGTTTAATTATAAGAGTATACAATGGCTACATGATGGGTGAACTTCAATTTAAAAAATTCAATTATGAAAAATCCCAAAACCTTATTATCAGGTATATCATACTATGTGTGTGTGTTGATTAATGTAATATAATTTGGTTAGGTATATTTGAATACTGAAAATTTTAGTATAAATAACATTCAATTTAAATTATATAATGGAAATTTAAATTATTGAAATAAGTAAAAGTAAATCTTAATGTAAAAGTAAGAATTCCTTACCAATGATTTATAACGTATTGTTATTCTTTATCCTTATGAGTTAAGGAAGTCACAAATCCTGACTTGGGATATCCATGGGTTTGAACCTAACTATAAGGTAATTCATTCCTTACTAAGAAATACCTCATTTTGAAAATTGATATAAGCTCTATCTTCTAATACCATGGATCCCCATGATTCAAATATCAATATAATATCTGTCTTTTAATACAACATAAGCCCTCAATTTGAATACCAATATCAGTTATTTATTCCAATCCCCTAAAAGGAATGGATTAGCATGATCTGTATTTATAGTCTTTTTATCTCTAAAATCCCTAGACTAAAGTTATATTTGATTAATTTATTACTTATAACAAAAAAAATTATGAAATATTGAAAAGTGTAAGAATAATATGATCCTACAGAGAAATCATCATATATATGTAGTTGAAAATTCATAATGACAACCCTTCTCTTTATTACAAATTAATACATGATATATTACATAATATTACAGTTAATACAACCTGAATGATTAATATGTATATTGAATTTTGGAATTAGTTACATTTCATAACAACCTAAAATTGGAAATACATTATCATTATATTAATTGTCCTTAACAAGATCATACATAAACATTCCTGGGATAGCCTAGGGAAATATTTAAGAAATGGGTGAGATATCATGAATAGTAAGGGAATAAAAATAGAATAACATTATCAAGGTAATACATGATAGAATATGGGAATATAAATGTAAAATAAAAGGTTTGAAAATCATAATAATGAATAATAAATCATGTTATAATACAATATCATAATTGAAACATGGGAAATGTGGAAACATCTTAAAACATTTCCCCACACACATAAGTCCTGGATAATCACCAATACATCATAATGGATAAAGTCCCATAAAGTAATTATGTTCTCTCACTAACCCAATATGATGTCTCATGAGACTAAAATTTATCCAATTCATTGGAGCACTATATAATTCTGGTTTTTCTCATCAATTTTATTTCATTATAATGATTAATTTTGAGACATTGATCATACAAAATGGATTCATTCATCATCATATATTTTTCTAGGATTAAGGAGTTTTTAATAAATTGATGTAAGTACCAATTCAAGTAATTATATGTGTATCAATGTGAAAACCCTTGATATGAAACTGTTATGGTATTCACTAAACAATTGTTTTTGTCAAGGAAAATCTTTGATTATTTTTGGCAACATAACAACATCAAATAAAAAGTCATAAAATGGTCTAATGAAAGAGAAAGGGGAATATCATAATTTTTAATAAAATATATAATAATAGTTACATATATAGACATTACCCATATTTTTTGAATTGGAAATAAAAGAAACAATATAATAAAAAATTTTAGCAAAGAAGGGAAGGTAAGGATCGCTTACATGTTTTCAGCATTGTAATAGGAGTACATTAAAGTCCATAGAAGGTATTTAATGAAAGATAAATTTGTCTATAATAATTTAGAAATAAAAATGAATGTAAGGGGGATATGGAAGAACATATTCAATAATGAAAAATTTAAAATTAAAATGAATAACATAAAAGATATACATTAAGAAAAATACGGAAGGAGATCCCTAACTTGGGTGTGTGACTCCCAATGCTTGGGAGGATCTTTATAAGAGTTTGGGGAAACATTGGGGTGAATCTATAGAGATTAGGGGAGAGTAAGTACATAATATAATGAGTTATAGTGAAGATAAATGTTACGTTGAGTGGGTTTATATAGGAAATGAGTACACATTTATTTATTATTTCTCAAACATATGTTCTGGACACTATAGAATAAAATAACCACAACCAAAATCCTTACCGTATGTTTTTCTAATGGATTATTTCAAATGGGATTAGATTTTAATATTTTATAAGTACAAGGTTCGAAAATACCATTGAATTTGTTGAATTATTTTTAGCCTAAATTAACCTATTTTCTTTATTACTTTGGTAACTAATATTTACTATAGTTAATATTAAAATTATTCAAAAATTAAGTTTCCCATATTACTTAATATTAATTATTCTCTTACCAAATATGGAATCTATTTTTTCAAAATAAATCCACTTAGGTGGAATAATTTAATTTAATATAAAACCTACAAGTATGATGAAAATATTTTTTTTTGAAAAATAGTATTTATAAGGGAAATTTGATTTTACTTTAACAATATATACTAATAATCGTAATTATATGTATTTTGGTTCATAATGATATATATATAATATAAACAATCATAATTTCTCATATGGTTTATTTTAATTAATTATAATAGAAAAAACATTATAAATTTTTAAACAGTATTTATATAAAATACATTTTAAGATATAAAATAAACATATATTAAATATGATACATAGATGAATAAAGGGTAATAAATTAAATTAAATACAACTAAATAATTATTATTATTACTTGAATTAAAATGTAAATAACAATTCTTATATTAAATTAATTAAATTATCAAATTAAAAAATAATGTTACATAAAAACATTATTTTTCACAATTCAAAAATAAATATTTTTCAAAAAAATTCAAAATTTTGGAGGCTTAGATACGTGCTTAGTACTAGCACTTGTTCCTTTTGTTTGAGTAGTAGAATACGGGGATGCAAAGCCCTAAGGTGGGGAGAATGTAATGACCTAGAAATTTCCATGTAATTTTTTTGTTATATGTAAATTTAACAAGTCCATGAAAATTGACAGTGCGTTATTTCGAGGCCTGGTGTGCCTGGAAAAAATTTCTGAATTTTTTTTATGTATATTCAGTAAATGTGTGATCGGGTTTTTTGAAACATTGGAACTGGTGTTCGGAATTAAAATATGAGGATACCGTTGAACACGTAGCGGTGGTATTCTCTTAATGAGACATTCACATCGACTGCAGTTGGTCGAGGGTGAATGTTAGTTTTCATGTTTTTCTTGGAAAAAAATAATGGAAAACATTTTTTAAACCTCCCTATTAGTTTTTGCAGTGGTCGGGAACACCTGACCTTGGAAACACCCCAATTTTGAATTCTTAATGGTGGTGTCCACCCATTTCTTGAACTCCCACATTAATTATGGATGTGACATTAGGTTTCCCCTATAGTAATTGTTCCAAAGTAAAGATTTTAATTATGCCAAAATCATCGTATTAAATGGCCAACATTATTTTAATAATTTGGCTATTATTTAAATTGGGTTGGGAGAAAATCATTGGCCAAGGTTTAGAAAAGACTTGGAGAACATTGGAGAAACTTTTCCCACTCCAATGAAGAATACCACTCGAATGAAGAATATAATCCAATTATGAAAGAGGAACCGACCCAGAGCATGGATCATAAACACCTTTCGAAGGCACCGAATGCAAACGTTCTTCAATGACATCATCTTATACCACTCGACTCCTCTTCACCGACATCAACGATCCATCGAGGTAGGCGTGTGATTTCGATTTACATTCGTAAATACTATTTTACATTGATCCAACCCCCTTGAGCCACTTGCTACAACTATAATGCGGAGGGGTCAGGCCAAACGAACATAGCCTAACCTCTCCGCAATCCTTTGTGGGTTTTGATGTGTTCTTCGCGATGGAGGAGGAAAACGACCGGTGTAGGAAATTGGCACCAATGGGAATCAAAATCCCTGATTGGAAACACGGTCAGTCACGAAGGTCAAGGCGGCACAACTGCGCCACCAGAGAAGAGTTTCGGCCCATATTCTGCGGCGGTGCAAGGGCGGCGACCCGAAATCTAGTCGGCCATGCGAAGGGGATAACAGTGTGCGTCGAAACTGGACGACATGCAGGAGTCACGAACTTTTGCCGCAGTGGTGAGAAAAGGCCAGCCAGAATTCTGATGGCCACTGGAGAATGCGTAGCGTGTGACCGTTGCCCATAGATCAGGAGGTCGGTCTTCCGGCAAGCTGCAGCGGGCTGCCGCACTATAGGCCGCCATACCACGGGACACCGCACAGTGACCGCCACATGGTGGGCCACCGCACAGTGGCCACCGAACCACTGGCCACCTCACCGCAGGCTGCCTCACCGTCGGCCGCCACACAGTGCGACGCGTCGGGCCGCACCGATGGGCGAGGCCAGACACGGCGGCATGGTTCAGACCTGAACCGAACCAACTACAAACCATTCATTCATTCAGCCATATCATGAGATACATGCGTTTGTTTGATGAACATTCTATGGAGACCGAAACCATGGATCGAGATAGGTATTTTTTTTACACCCCACATGAGTTTTAGATAATTTTTGGGAGCAAAAGGGTTGGATCAAACACAAATCCAACCTTCCCTCAGGACTAAAAGGCCAATAATTTATAGACTGGGCATCTGATTGACACACCATATACTGATTTGAGACCCCTATCACATGGTTGTCCTTTGGGATACTACTTTATGGGACTTCATGGTAGTTATAGTATCGACATGTGCCTTGTGGAGTGGATTCTCCCAGAATCAAGTGAGCATAGTGCGGGAACCCTGTAGTAGGATGTATCATGAGAAAGGGATCCTATGAGGGTATGTTCTTTGGGATCCTATGTGGGTCAATTATTTGGGATCCAACGTGGGCATATGTTCAAGAGTCCCACATGGATCCAGTCTTGGAAATCCACGTGGTACTACTCTATGATCCTATATGGGTCTGGTGTATTAGGATCCTACGTGGGTCTGATGATTTAGGATCCTACATGTGTCTTCCTCTTAATAGAGTTAGATGATTCAGTAGTTAAGTCTAATATTCTTACTAACATTCTGAAGTTATTCCTAGTGTGAACTGAGTCCATACATTCGTGTTAATACCATTGTGGTATTCTTCTGTGAGGCTTTCCATTCTGGTACGTACATTCATAGTGATATATTTGTGGTATTCTTCTATTCGGTGTAACTTTATGGTACTTACCTTTCTGGTGATGCCTTCATATTATTCTTATATGTGGCGTTACCTTTGTTGTATTTACCCTGGTGGTTTTACCTTTATGGTAATCTTTACTTCATGGAACAATTGTACTTTGGATTAAGTTTTCGGCCTTATGTTCCTCGTGAATGGGATGGGAATACCTGATAACTTAGGTAAATGTATAGTCATATACCTATGTAGGGTTGTCAGACGTTTCCATGCATTTTGGTTTATCCCTTTTGGGTTTTGTGAGACCATAGAGGGTCTCTGTGTCCCTTCTGAGTATCGTTATACTCACCCCTGTATAGGATATGCTCGAACCTTGATGTGTTGGGTGCAGACGACAGATAGCCCTCACTATGGATAAGATAACCAGGACTGGATGTTGCTCGAAGGTGGACAGTAGATGAGCCATACCACAGAGATGACCAGTCAAGTGTTGTACTTACCCTTCAGGTAGGATCCTTGGCGGGTGTCCAAAGGAGTTATTTTAGTTTACTTTTATTTTTCATTTTTGTTGTACATTCCAATTGGGCTTGTATTCTGGCCACATTTACTTACTGAACACACACTTTTTAAATCACAATTTACGAGTTTTTGTATCTTGTTGGGTGCTTGGTTGAGTGTGTTTATATGATATAAAAGTAATACCTTCCCATTTTTAGAGAATACACCTATTGATGCTAGTCACCAGAACTTGGCCTGTGGAAGGGGGCTTGGGATAGTAATGGCATGGTCCCAGGGGGACCTGTCATGGCATAACTATACATTCTCACATATTATTCAATTTTTAAATCAATTAATCAATCACGATAAATCAATTATTTTAGATCAGTTAAAAAAATCCAATTTCCACTTTTAGTTTTCAACATTCCTTTATCATATTAAAACCACATAAAAGGTATTTTATAAATTTATTACCCTTGAAATAATATTTAAAATTAAGATATTTTTTCAAGGTTTAACCACAAATAATTTAATTAGTTAAATTTTGATATAATGAAATCAATTTTTTCAAATCCCCCAAAAAAATTCCAATTTTTTAAAAACAATGTTATTTCAAAATTTCTACTACTTTTAAATATAAAACATTGATCACCTCAAATACTAGGTTTTAAATAATTAATAAAATCATTAGAAATAAATTAATTATTTAAAAATATTTCATGTTTACTGAAAAATAATACAAACCACATAGCATTAATCAAATATCAAAAGACCAAACACCCAAAATGGGAAACCCAACAGAGTGTAGAAAGCTTTTATGATCAAGGGGAAATCCTTAATAGCCCATCCATAAAACATGGATACGATCTTTTATCAAAAAGGGGATTCAATAATCTCAAAAGTCATAATTAATGGAAATATGGAAATGAAAAATGAGGGGTGATCACATATCAGATGTGAGTCCAATGCTTCCACTAGATATTTGATCCAAGAATAATGGATTTTAGAGGACTAAAATGCCTCTTGGAATCCTTTAATAGCCTAATGGTTGAATGAGTGTTGAGAATGAGAAGATAAAATATATAATAGTTCTCGGGGAATTTATGTATGTTAAAAAGATCACATTGAAGCCCCCTTGGAAACAAAATAGAATGGAAGAATATAGCCAGTCCATGACTTAGGCTCATTAGACCTTGTTGTTGCCTCCATCAATCAACCAACCTCCTAAAAACTCACCAATGACTTCACCAAGATCCAATTCACTCAAGGTAACATTTTTATGGATCACAATAATATCACAATTGTTATTCCTAAATACATGACTACAATGAAAGGCACCAAACAAGCCCACATAACCCAACCAACCCTCCATGACACAGTTAAGATGAAATTTAAAGTATCTCTGCAAATGATCCCAACTTTCCCTAGACCATGACCAGATGGTCTACCACACCGCATGAATTATCAACATTGTATACCAAACACCGCTAATAGATCCCAATATGAACATTTATTCCTAGAATCCATTCACACCAAACAAAAATAAATCCCTAAACATTTTTTCATTTTCCATTAACAAATGATCTCAATCGACATACATCAGGAAATGCACCCAAAAAAAGTGGGAATCAATATCATATTTTGACGTACCTAAAGGAAGGTAATGAGTTGTTACATTATAAATGGTATATAATATAAATTTAACTTTATAAATATAGTATAATTCTTTATCCAAATACATTGTAATATAAATATAAAAATTTTCATTTAAAACATAATATAAAAATATTAAATTTCTAGTGGTTTTTATTATAACACATAAATTTATATATAAAATAAGATTACTAATTTGAATATAAATTTACAAAATAATATTATAAATATAAAAATTAATTGATAAATATTTTACCCAAAAAATATATTATATATGGGTATGATTATAATTATAGGAAAAAATTTAGTAGTCATATTTTCTTTTAGAGATAGAGTTTATAATAAAAAAATTAGTGATTGAGAAATATTTAATGTTAAAATTAGTCACTAATAGAAAATTTACCTTTAACAATAAATTTTACCTCGTTGAAAAATGTTAAATATATTTTAGTGTTTCAAGATACCTTGTAATAATATTTAGAAATTGACAAGTATTGAATTTTGAATTAATTAAACCCGTAGTAATTTTATGGGGATTTTATATTAGCATTTTTTCTCATGTAATATATTTATGTATGTATTATTATAACGTTTTCATAGATAATATATATTTGTTCCACCAAATCAATATATTCAAACCCTATTTATTATTTTCACTTTATTAAATATGTACTTATCTTATATACCAAAATTTAAATCCAATTTAATTCATATATATTCTTGAATGAATCCAATGTATATGGTATATGAAAACCATTAAAAAATTATTAAAATCACATGAAATCAATAATTCCCATAAGTTCATGAATGTATAGAAAAGTAGGAAACATCTAATTTTTGTACAAAGAAAAAGTCTATGGGATAGTGTAAAATCCAACATAAAGTCCATCTACCAGTGATACTTTACTAAAAAGAGATATAAATTCCATCATAATTATATCACCAAATATAAATATATAATTTAATAAATATTTAAATTTAGTATCATAAACTAGTGTAACCCAATGTTATGTCAGAAGCCAAAAAATCATTTTCATACATAGAATGTTACCACTTACAGGAATGTATGAAAATATATAAAAGTATTATTACACATTAATCTATACCATAAAAATTTCATATTTTAACTCCTTATATCTATGAATAAGGATTAGATGAAATGAATAAATGAATGGTTCATATATTTATTCACAATATAAACAATTTTTTAACAATTCCTAAATAAATTATAAAGAATTTGTAATTTATGAAAAAATAAAATTGAATAATTTACATTTATAAAATAGGAAAATTTAATATATTAATTTAAATGATACTAATATGAAAACATTGATATTTAAAAAATTATAAATTTTATGAATAATTTTATTAAAAAATGTACGCATTAGATATATTATGGAAACAATTTACAATAAATAAGCATAATAAATTTTATTTTATTTAAACAAATATTAATAATCCAAAACACCTTTTGGAAGGGTTCAAATATTACTTCCATATAAGGACATAAGGTAAAAAATTTATATTAACATTTATGAATAATTAATAAATATATATTAAATTATTTATTTTCACCATTTTAAAATTTATAAACACATTATTATGATCATAAAAATGTATACAAACATTAACTATATATAAAATTTCCAAAAATGTTATTGTTTAACCCCCCCGCCCCAATGGTGAAGGTTTTTATTGAAGAAATATATTTTTAATATTACATCCAAAATAAATACATGGACCATGGTTTTATTCATAATATTTTTTATAGTGGAAATTAAGTGAGGCACTACAGTTTCTGATTCCATTTTGATTCATGATCATACCATGATAGAGGGAATTGTAGCCTATAATTTTACTTGATTAATACATTTCAGGTAGGGAAATTGAATTCCAAAAATGGATTGGTTACATCCAATATGGCTCGGTCCAAATTATTTTATACCATGATTGTGAAATAGTTGTTTGATAACCATGACATTGAAAATTTTCATCAAATGATATTTTTTAGGGTTTTCATCAAATCAAATAAAGCATATTTTCCTTAGACTATTGCATTATAATACTAATAAGGGGTTAAAAATAAACATTGTTAATAATGATTATTTCATGCAGTTTAAAATGAAGAACCTAAATGGTAATTTTTCTTCGAGTAATTCTAAGGTAACAAGAAATTATTTTACCCTATTTTCTAAATCCATTAAAAATTAAAATTAGATCACATTCGGTACCACTAAAGTGTTTTAGAGGGATGTATAACATCCAAATCACAAATAAGAAAAACTAAAAAACACTTTTATAAAAAAAATATTTATACATTTATATTAAATAAAAATAAATATTAAGAATAATGTACATTACACCAGTAAATTTGGGTTTTCTAGTATTTTCATAAGCATTTTATTAAAATTACTAAGAACTAACTGATAGTTTCCTTTATCCAGAGGATTCTACAGATTATGGGAATTATCTAAAGATTTGTGAGGATGTAACTAAATTTATGGTCTCATAATTCCTTGTTTATAAATAATTATGTGAAATAAGAGCTATAATATTTGATTAATGGGGTGTTCTAACCTACACATCCCATCCCTAGGGTTCAAACCACATTTATTATTATCTAATGAACATAAAAAATTAATACTATATTAATTGAGTCTTTTGAAAAATACAAAAATGTTTTAACATTTGAAACATTATTATTAATTCCTCATTAAAAATATTTAACATTTAAAAATTCATTTTATATTTATAAATTCATCATAATCATCGTTACATGATTTTTTAAACGGACAATGATATTTTTATTTAAAGATAGAGTTTGGATAAGGAATTATCATGAAATTAAATAATACCCAATCAAGAACCACCATGGAATAGTGTGTTATATTATTCTATAGTGTGGTAAATGATAGACCATGATGTGGTATAATCCACCATACCATGGTGGTCCCTTTATTAAAAAAATCCATAACATTCTACTTGATATTTAAAAGTGTAAATAACAATATTATTTTTTTATAACCTGAAGGAATATTTTTTCCACTATCTCCTTTTCAAGATATAGGGTATATCTATGGGGAATAATAATAATAATAATGCAAAAGAAGTTCATCAATGTAATATTGAGTCTCTAGATCCCATGATATGTGTACCATCTAAAATTTAACATCACATATATAATTCACTTCTGTATAGATTTCCCCTTTCATCTCATCAATATGTTAGTTACATTTTTTAAGGTACTATAATTAAACCTAACATAAAGAAATGTATTATTTAATTGGTCTCTTAATTAGATGATTTTTAATTAATTGAACTTAACATCATAGATATTATTTTTAAGGGATTATATCATAACATCAATTTGAGTAGATGTATATATAATATCATAATAGTATCACTATATCATAATATTGATATATCATTTGACTAAATAATCATCCCTGTGAATATTTTATTATCATTAATATTAAAATATCTTACTCAGTCAAATAAATATGAATGAAATAATAATTTATAAATTTTATAAAGAATAAAATAGTTTTTTACAGTAAAATCATTTGATCTAACACTATAATTTCAAATATATTCCATACTGATATTTTTATTTTGATTAATTTTATCATAATGCACACTATTTTTAATTTAGATGCCATAATTTTATTATGTATTTTATCATTCATAATAAAAATTATAATTAAATATAATAGTAATTTGAAAAATAATATTAATTTTTTTACATTGAAAGGTATTGGTCAAATTATGAAACATCAACGTATATAATAGTTTAAATTATTGAGAAATGAAAATTTTAGGAATAAAATCACTCCATACGTGACCTTTTATTTTTAATATTTCTCATAATACTATTTTAAAATAATAAAAATATTAGATGATTTTAAAGAGGTGTAAGAGTTTATTTGTAATGATCTTCTCTTATTAGAAGGAAAATACTATTTATTCTCCTTTATTTTAACCTTTCAATATAGAAGAAAAATACTACAAAAATGTCTTTTTAGGATAGAAAATATTATATTGTTCCCTTTTAATAGTTTCCCCCTAAAATGAAATGAAAATAATAAAATAGAATATAGAGAACCTGACCATTTCCTTTGATTGAACTCAAAAGTTAATGTATAATATTTATATAGTGAATCAGTAATAGAAATAAAAAACCACACCAAAATAGGTTAAATACAATAGAATAAGTCAAAATAAGACAAAGATAGTGTCATAATACCATATGCATAGATATCTAGTATAAAAAATGTTTCCATAATATTACATGTCATGATTTTACCCAGTAATTTCATCCCAATGTTCTTCGTATTTATCTATAAATCTAGTTATTTTGATCTAAAACACTCAGTGAACATTAATTATCATGTGTCAAAGTCTTAGGGTAATATTAATATAAGTATCTGTAAAATTTTTCTTAGTATTTGATTAATATCATATATTTTACATATAGAACATAATTTATAGAATAATTTAGTTCTTTCAAATCATGGAGGACACAACATTTATTATCTATCACTATATTAAAATGCACCATTACACAATCAGTAAAATTTCTCCACATTGAAAATTGATTAATATATTATTCAATTATTTTAATATTTTAAAATTTATCAAAAATAATTATTTTTAATCATTATAGTCAAGAAATATAAATAAAATTAAACTTTTAATGCTCAAGGGATATTGGAATACCTAAAATTCTATAAAATACGTTTTTTTCGTACAGGAAACAAATTACCATTTTTTCCATCATTAAATTATTTGATTTAATGATTTAAAAATTTATATTTGTTAATTTATCTGTGAAAATAGTTTCCTAATAATTCAAGATTAGTTTTAGGTAAAATATAATCTATCCCATATAAACATGGCATTTGATACTATTTTTTCCAAATTCAATGTTTTTCATATTTCAGTTTTATAAGAGGTTCATTAAAATATAAAAAAATGATGAAGTATTACACATAATTGATATTTCATCATAAAATATTACAATTTGACACAATTTACATATTAGAAAAACGTTTTGTTTACAAAAATTTATAAAAAATATATCTAATTTTATTGTATAATATGAACCAAATTATTTCTTATTGGAATCTATGAAAAAAAGTCTGTTTGAGAAAGTGAAAATGCTGCTAATTTTATTACATTAAACTATTAGTTCTTAGGTAATTTTTTTGAAATCATCTAGGTTTAATAGCTTCTCATGTTGTTTTGGGATTTATTTGGATGTTTTTGAAGGTTTCTAGGAATATTCACAGTTAGTCATTTTTAGTATAATTCATCTGACCTTTGCTATGAAATTGTGATCCTCTTTTCTAGGATTTAGAGGAGGGTACATATTTGGCACACCATTTGTTAATCTTTGTAGAAGAACTAGGAAATAGACTCCAAATAAACTGGAGGAGGATCATAGTTTGATTTTTTTTCAAACCCTGCATCCAAATTTACAGCACAATCAGTGGATTTTTAAGTGGTCCACAGTTTTCACAGGAACTGAAAAACTACGAGGGTAAACCATATGATGAGAATTTAATTCTACTAGAATTTAAAATTAAAATCCAAATACATTTATCTTTAACATAAAACTACATTCATTAAAACATAATCATTCACTTTGGATTTTGGGAGACCTCTAGTAACATTTTGGCTCTCCTTACCTCATCTATTAGAAATTAGAGGTCTGTATCAAAGGAGTGATCCACTCCAAAAATAAATATCTTTTGGTCATTAATATATTATATTCACTTGATTCATTTTTCCTAAAGGCTATGGAATCCATTATATTAATTGGAATATATTTGGTTGGATAGGGATTTTTATTATAAATTCACTTCGTACTTCTCTTGAGATCCCTGTTTATTTATTCATTGATATCCATCAGAGGTGAAAAATATCATATAACTTGTGGTTGTATTTAAAATATTCTATGTTGGTGTTTCTATAATTTTCCTTCATCTTGTAATTCATTATTTCTTGAGAATAAATAGTTTCATATTTATTCTTCCAAATACTTATTCAAAAAATGTCAATTTTGAATTACCTCTTTAAAGACTCTCAAATCATAATTGTTATGATTTGAATATAAAATGGGTTAAATTGATTGTGTTCTTGATTCCACTCACTTTGTTATAAATTTTAATTTATATATTTTTTTATATTTATTTTGAAATAGATGTTAAAAGATAATTTTATGAAAGTGAGGTCTTAGGACTATATGTTATTTATAACGTTAAAGCCTTTACATAAATGAAATGGGGTGATTCATGTAGCATTTTATCTATGGTTTTCCATACATTAATATATTAAATAATCATATTCCAATTTTTAATGATTATAAACATTTTTTATAAAGTTTTGTTCCTTTTTTGATTTCAAATGATTGATTTATTCATGTTGAAAAGGGTGTTGAACCACAATTTGAAATTAATTCAATCCTTTTTAATTATGAGAATTCTTATGAGTTACATATAACTATTTATAATGATAATAATCATTTAGAGATTTTTTTTGTAATTTTGATGATGATTTTTGAAATGAGGAAGTTAGGATTATCCTTTTAAATATTGCTTCAATATAAAATATTTTACATATATTTTATGAGGTTTAATGACACCATTTCACATTATGAGGATATTATATTATACTAATCCCTTGATGTGAGATATTTCATTCATGTGTGTCCAAATAATGGGTGTTGAGAAATGTATTATTAACATTGAAAAAATTTGGGTTGGGAGTGAGATGTGAATTTAGAATGAAATAAAATGTTGAGTTATTGGGCCAATACATGTACTCTTGTGGATTCCATTTTGGATTCATGTAACTTGATTGTGTAAATTATATTTTTTTATTGGTCATGGTTACCAATGTATTTTTAGGAGTAGAACTACATTTACATTTCTCTTTTTGACTCACACAAAGGTAAGTGGATACATGAAGAATATAATTTTATCAAGAAATATACATGTGGCTATGAATGTTGGCTTGTATAGACATTGTATTTTTAATACACCTTTTAATACTGTTGTATAACTAATGATAAGTCATGATTTTTTTATATGATAGACCATTTTAGACTCAATTTTTTATTTAGGTTTTACCCATGATGTCCTAATTCTTTATATATAACATATAATAGAGTTTATTGTCCATACAAAGCACTAGAGTTTATGTTCATAGTTTATTACCTCTTATGATTATTTTGTTATTGATAAGTTACACCTTACCTCTATTGTTTTGACTCTTATTCATCTCATTGGAATCTAGTTCATGTTCTTATCACATGATTTTTATTAATTTAGCTTGAAAAATGGATTTCCATATATTTTTAAAAAAGTTTTAGTTTTTAATACTTTTTACAACATGTTTTTATATTTAGTTGATAAAATGAGTTTGAAATGAATAATTATTTTAAAAAACCCAACCTTATTGTAATGTGATATCCATGGATTCAGTATCCAATTTATAAATTTAAATCCCAGTTCTTTCATTCATTTACATAATTTTAGAATATTTGATGTACCTATGATGTAATTTCATAAAATCTTTAGTGGCTTCCTATCAGGCTCTATAGCTGATACCCAACTTGTACCATTTGGTGGTTGTGTCCTTTATGTTCTTATAGTTGGTGCTTGAGTTATTATAGAATTATATATTGGTTTCATTAATTTTTCTACAAGAGTGGGTTACTTCAGACATGGTTGGTGTTCATGGACCACAAGGAGACGGTTTTCAGAAGTTTTTCCAATTTTATTTTTTTATTGTGTCATTTCACCATGATATAGGTGTACTGATTTATTTATCTAGTGATATTTATACAATTCACGTTTTTTATGTTTTATTTTACTTTGTATAAATAATTCAAAATGGGTTTTTTGGATACTTAGGAACTTATATTTTTCCTATGGGGATCTAGAATTAAATTTGGGAAAGTAGAGATTAGCATAGATGCTAGTTTAGATGGTACTTTGGGCCATTTCATTATAATTGGTATCATTGGATATATTTTCATAATAAAAAATATTTTAGTTTAAAATCAAAATCTTTATTGGGATAATTCCTAGTATAATGTATATTAGGAAATTTTTGAGATGATAGAGGTTATTCGTGAATGGTTTATTGATCACCACATCTTCCTGATGATACTAATGTTACCTATGAAAGGGGGAATTGAGTATTTCTTTTGAGTTATTTGTTTACCTATGATAATAATATTTGGATTACAGATGTGACAATATATGATTATGGAAATATCATATGACTTTAGGTTTTGAATGGAAAAATAACTGGAACTATATTTTTCTTTTTCCTTCATGACATGGTTTGTTGTGGGAATCAGTGTGGTTGATCTAGAAGTCAATCCAAGATCTCTTGTGAGTTGGGTTCCTACATTACCACCCCATATGAGCCAAAAATACATTGTTATACCTCATTCATGAATATATAACCCTATCAATTTTTTCTAATGTGACATCACATATGATTGGATGGTATAAAGGGTTCTTGTTTTTTTAAATTCATGTAAATTATTGTGGTATGATTGATTATCTTTTTTAGTTGTGTTAATTTATTCTTATTATTGATAAATTTAAATAATTTTGAAAACCATGTGTGTAATTTAAATCATGAAAAATTTCTGTTATTCAAACGATGTTTTTAGTTAACAAAAATTGTGTTCTATGAAATGTTTGGTTTAAAAAAATTATTTTGAAATGCTATATGAGTTTTGAAATGAATTTTTTAAGAAGAATCCCTTGTTTTTTAATGCGATTGAAATGAAATTTGATTCAAAATTTCAAATTTGGGATTACTGTTTTGATTCCATGAAAGATGTTCCATGTGATGGTTAATTATGTTTTGAGATGTGATGGATTTATATAGAAATTTATTATTTTTAAAATCAATTGTATCTGTTTTATAAATTTGGAAAAAATAGTGGTTATAATGAAGAAAAAATGTTTGGCTAAGGTGGTTTTATGCTACATATTTTTTATTTTGGTTTGTGTGTTATGAAATGAGTTTTATTTAATATTGAGTTGATGAGACTATGTTTTATAATATGTAGAAATATCTCTTAAAACTAATCCATGAAATATTGACAATAATTTTTTATGTGTAGTCTTAAAATTAGACCGTTGTGTTTCTAATATGTGAATTTTCTAGATGAATACTCCACCAGAGTACTAAATTGAGTGGTTGATGAAGATTATTTAGTTCTATTTGAACCCATTTAACATTTCTTAGTTCACTATTCACTATCTTTTGGATGTTAATGAGGTACTCCTGAGGTAGGGAAGTGGATTGAGGATTTTTATAATATATTTAATTCGTTGGTGACTCTAGATACTCAAATGGTCATGTTTATCCATTATTTATTTTAGGGACATGCATAAGAGTGGTGGGATTTTATGGTTCCTCTATATTAATGTAAAAGAATATTTTTTGAATATGATCAAGTCAGTCTTCTTCCAGTTAAAATATCTTAAGGATATAAATAAGGATAAGGTTTCTGAGAACATGTGTCTCTGTGAAGGTGAGTATTCAATTTAGGATTGTGCCAATAAGTTTTTATACTTGGCATGTTTTTCACCTGATATTATTGGAGACAAAACCCATATGGCTCTATTTTTAAAAGAGTTCTTTATCTAAACCATGTAATTATCATATCAGTGGTTTTTATAACTCTTATTTATTGGTTCGTGAAAGGAAATTATTTGTAGAAATAGACCATGAAATGTGTCATAAATAGTATAATGCCTCGTTCATGGTTATATAAGGAGAATTAGTCCCATTAGGTGGATTTATGAGGTTGGTTGATCAAAATTAGTCTTTTTTTGATATATGAGGAATATCAGGTGCTTATAGTGTGGAGAACCTAGATATTCAAATAGTTTTAATGTACAATCTCTATGTGTTTGTAACTGGTGTGATCATTACTGTTATTTAATAGGTTTATCATATTGGGTTACAAAATTGGGATGTTTTTGTAAGGGTTAATCAAATATTTACAACATAGTAAAAGACAAATCATATTAATAGGGATTCAATTAAAGGTCATAGAGTCATTATTATTCACAAAGTGAGGTAGTTGGTAGTGGAAGATGAAATTCATGTTGTTTTTTTCTCCAGATACTATAGTATAGATAATTTGTGTTTTACATATTTTAGTTCTCCTGTTATTGTTGTACTTTTTAATTTAGAGATATTTTTGTCTTCTTTGAATGGGTCCTTATGGGTGTTTTGATTTGGAATTTGGTCTAAATCAAGATGATGGTTTCAGTTCCTTAATATCTGTATTGTATTTCAATGTATATATGCTCCCATGAATGGTATTGAATCTTCGATGTCTGTTGTGCTCTTCGGGTCTATATATTTTTAACTACCCTCTATTTTATACCATGTAGTTCTATCAATAACATGTGTTAGATACCTTTTGGATTATTGGATTTTTTTTGGAATCATATCTTTCATAACTATTTCATTAGAGCTCAATCATTATGTTTTGTTTGATCTACCTTTTTGAGATCATGGAATTCTTTAATGTGAACTATCCTATTGTTCTATGCTCTTTAATGATGGAGTTGGATAGAGCTTGAGGGTGAATTTGTGTAAGAAGTATTATATAGATTCATATTGGGACATTCACTGGGAGGGGGTTGTATATGTTTATTTGAGGTCATCGAAGGTTGGGGCTCTCTGTTAAAAATCATATGTAACCATCGAGTACTTTCACATGTTCTAAATTCCAATCCATTCAATTACTTAATTAAGAGAATTTTATCTTTTGGAGTTATTGAGATTCATGTGATATTCAATTCTATTATGGTTTTATTATTTACTTTTAGATGATTCTCCACTGAGAGTTCTTGATATCACATCCATGGGTTGAAGTGATCAGTTCTTGATGGCTGAAATTGTGATCCACATTTTTCATGGAATCTTTAAATTGATTGGATACTTATTTTATGTTTCAGGTTATTCTATGGATTTTCTATCTCTATAGTGTTTTTTTATTAGATCCATGTGATGATCTAGGAAGATATTATTAGATGTTTCTTGGGATGTTCTCTATACGTTCTATTGAATGTTGTCTGATATGGTTTTCTTTATTCTAGTCATTTTACAACTTTTGTGTTGGCTGATTTATGGGAAAAAAATAATTTATTATTTAAATATTTTAAAATTAAAATGCAAGATTTTTGGAACTTTTGAACCCTTTTTAATCATATTTTTGTTATATCCCATATTGGGTTGTTTCTATAAATATTTTAGATTTTTTTGATGGTTTCTGGCCCTATTCATGGTTTGCGTATGGTAGTTTAAACAATATGGCCTTACCCAAGAACAATAGACCATTTATTAGGGATCCATAGGATAGTGGAATATTGATTAGTTATATTTCATCATGTGAGGGAAAATCATGGAAGCAATACCTAAATCACCAGAGGAGTTGAAATTTTTTTCAAACCATGTAGAAAAACTATGCATCTCTTATAATGGTCCAATAATTATAGCATGATTGGCATAAGTATTGAGAACCCATATGTCTAAACTACGAGATGGGAATTTATTTCTCCAAAAACTATTATTTAAAATCCCAAGACCAACTAATTCAACTTTAAAATAGCCCCACTAAAACATAATCCAACCCATTTCATTTTTGAGCTCTGAAAAGGTTTTTTGGATCATCCAACCTCATTTTATAAAATATTGAAGTTCTAATCGAATCAGTTATAAACTTCATATATGTCCTTTATTATTTTCCTCTGATCTTTCCTGATATTTTAATAAATGATTTCTTGAGGATATGAAAAACATGAGATTCATTGGATCATTGATGGCTGATGTGTGATTGTCATTCTATGATCTATTTTTCGTGTATTGAGATCAATCATCATTGATTCGGTGATCAACATCATAGGTGACACATATCAGATTATGTTTGGTAAGATCCTAGATATTCTATGCGTTTGTTTGATTTCTCTTACATCATCATTTAATTCAACATTTCATGTTAATTTATAATTTTTTATTTCTTATACAAAAATATTTTTTAATTTTTTTTAATTGCATATTGAAAGCCTCTTTTATTTTTATCGCTATGATATAAACCATAAATAGATAGAATTGATTATGGTCATTATTCACCTAATATCTTTATAATTATATAATGTTGTGTTATTTATATTTCATTTCAATGATTTTTTAATTAAAAATTAATTTAATGCGAACGATTTGGCATAGTTTTTATTTCAAAACTGAAATACCATGATTTAAATGGAATGGTATGAATCATGTAAATTTCTCCACATATTTATGACTTATTTAATTTATAAAATGAACATGTATTATCTTGGAATGATAATTTTATTTTTTTTATAAAAGGTGTTTTTATACATTATTATAAATCAATTATTTTTTCATGTGGAAAATGGTTTTGGATGACATTTTGAAATGAATAAAAGGGTTTATAATTTTGAAAATTATTTATGTGTTCTTTATGGATGTTTTGAATGAAATTATTGGTTTATTAGACCATTTTAAAATTTTATGATTATTTTCTAAAGGAGTAATGTTGGACTACCTATTTGAATTTTAATTTGAAGTATGGGCTTTGACATGAAATTAATGATGAATAAAATCCATGTTTGTACTTTGTGTTGATTATATCCATTGATAATCCATTGATGAAAGTTACATGATTATTGAGTTTCTCGTTTTTATGTTTTTATAAATGGATTATTAAATTTTATGGATTTGGGGTTGGAGTGAGATCAAAACTAAGAATGAAATTAAATTTTAAGGGAAAGAGCACAACTGACACTGATGTGGGTTTCCATTGGTATGGAGGAGTTTTTATTATCTCTCTCACCACTTTTGACTGGTCAATTGATCCTATGGAGTTAGATTAGATGACCTAGATTTTTTTCTTCACTAGTAGACAGAAAAACTAATTAGTATATCATAGTGAATTTTAAAGGTTCGGGTTATTAAAAAATGGTCATGAAAGTGCGTGTTTAAGGACATGGTTTTTTTAGACCCCATATATACTTGATGTAATCTTGAAAAGTAGTTGGAATTTTTGTGAATTGATATACTATGGAATAGTCAATATTGTATCTATGATGTTCCCATGATAATATCATACATGATACAAGATATATGATTGTGTTTTATTGACAACCTGTCATTGGATTTTCCATGATTGATTGATTACCTATTCTGATTTATAATCTTATTGATAAGATGCATCGTGACAATATTATTTCAACTATTTCAAATTATTAATATTTAGTTGTTTTCTTATAACAATATTTATATGAATTGATCATGATAAATTACTTTAATTCTCTTTTACTAAAAAGAGAGGGTTTTAAATTAATGATTAAAATGTTTTTTCTTTGTTCTTAAAATTGAATTTTAAATTAATAAAATTCAGGTTTTCAATAGATTTTTTTTATAATATGATCATGATGTATTTAATTTCCTATTATGAAAATAAAATACTTGTTGTTTATTTTTTTAATCCCTTTTAAAATATTTTAGTTAACTTATAAATTAATTTCAAAGAAAATATGGTGGTATCCTACTATGATATACTATTCACTCCCTACTATAATTGTTTGGCGTTTTATACATTCATGTTATTTTAAATGGTGATCATGTTTTTTTCAACATATATTGTGTGTTCAAACTTGGTTTGTTTATGGTGAATGAATTAGGACCTTATGGGTGGCCATGGAAAACTAGGAGACAATTTTTTTCTAGTTTAGGTCCACATTCATATTATATTCATCTACTTTTACCCTGATATGGTTGTAGTGATTTATTTATATATTGATATTTACAAATTACACTTTTATTTATTTGGTCGACTATTTGGGTGAAATAATTCAAAAAAATTTCTCATGGGTTCTTAGGTGATTATGGAAAACCATGAGGGTCGTCAACGCTCCTCAATATTGTGGTAATCAAATTGGAAATTGGTCTAGATTTTATTGAAGTCCTATTCATTATCAATTCCCTTTCAATCAATATAATATTTTAAAAATGTTTGAGTTTGAATAATTCAAGGAATAAAATGGGGTTTTATAAAGATCAAACTGAAAACATATATTATTACATATAATTACATGATAATCCTCTATAATCCTATTAATTATTATATTTTAGTTTATTAATAAATCAAACACACATGCTCATAATAAACATTAAATTTGTTCTTCTAGAAGTATTGTAGTTAAAGATTCTAATATTTCCTTGATAATTCTTCAAATCCACCAACACTCTAATTATATATTTATCTAAATTACATCCAGTAATCATTGGTGTTGTGATGGATTTGGTTGAGTCCATAAAAGATATATTAACAATTTCATTTGAATATATTCACTATTCCAAAAAGATTCGATCATCCCAATTGATGATATGATTTTTTTTATAAAAAATTATTTCACCCATAATGAAATTGAAAAACTCATAGGCCATGATTTTAGATAATCCTGTATAGATTAAATGATTTTATTATTAATATATTATACCATCCACATATATCTACACAATCAAAAATTCATTGAGTATCTATAAATGAATGAAATGTAATCAACCATACCCTTGATCAATTGATTTTTTATATAAATAAAAAAAACCCCACTTACCAATATAGATTATAATTCATTAATCTATATAAATCAATTTCATATATTTTAAAACTAATTTTTTATCCACTCATAATATAATATAAGATTCTATCCACATATACATTCCTTTAGATTTATCCATTCGAGAATACATTCTTAATATCTATATGATAAATATATATTTCTATGTCAATACCATATTATATATGAATTAAAATTTAATTTAATAAATTAATAGATGTAAAATTATCATCATAATAGATTACATATAAATGGTTGTAGATTATAAAAGATAATCATTCAATATTTTTAAATATTTAAATTATCTCATTTAGCTTGATCCTGAAAATCAATTTGTCCCAAAAAACTAGCTAATAATTTGATGAAGTTAACAATTCACACACATTTTTCGTTATGAAATAATTAAATTTCTCTATAATTAAAAATTCCTAACTAGTATATACTTACAATTTATAAATATATTTTGGTATTATCTATGAGATAAAAGTAGAGTTATCATAGAAATTCCACACTATATTTATCATTTCGATATGGAAATATGAATCACAAATAATGTTCTCAATTGGGTGACCTATGAGAGAGATTAAATACTTGAGGCTTAGAAGTATCATTACCCACCATACTATATAATTCTCGTATTCAAAAATCAATCAAAAAGTGTAATATGCAACCAAATTAACTTCTTCTAAGTATTCATCAATCTATTTAAAAATATTAGTCTTATCCAATATATTATTCTCAATACATTTGACATGAACAATCTATTTTACAACCATTGTAATATTTTAATAGACATTATTATTTGATTGATTTTTAGAATATAAAAACAAAAACTTCATCTGATTTTCATCAATCCCTTCCATGATAACAGTAGTATTATGGAAAAAATGTTCAACCAAACACTCAAAAGTGTCCAATGATAATATCTCTTCTTTTAGAATGTTCATATGGTGACTTCTTTAGAATAGTACCTATTATGATTTTGACATTATATCTTATTAATATTACCTTAATCATATATATATATATATATTTCTTTAATAATTTTTCAAATAATTATTGGTGTGATTTTACTCATTGAGCATTGTCTTTTTTGTCTTTTGAATAGTTACGTATATTATTTCATGTTTTCCATTTTTCAATAGACGCATTATAATAGATTAATTTTTTATTTATAAATTATGACTAAAAAATAATTAAATTCAAAATTTGGAATCTTTGAAATGTGTTTACTTCATATAATAAAAATAATTCATAACTTCTTTTTTTTAAAAAAAAATTTACTAGGTTAAAAACAAAGTGAATTTCTTAATTTTATGATCTATATTATAAATATTTTTGAATCTGATGTACACAATAACAAATTTATAGCTATTTATATATAAATAATATAGATTGGTTGGCTAAATAAATCCATGTTTACATGGGGTAAGGGTATTGAAGAAATAAATTCAATAACAAGCTTGAATGATTCTACTTATTAATTTATTTTCATACGTTGATATTAAAATAACATTTTATCACACTTTGAAATTAAGAAATTTAATTACATTATTTAACATAGAGATATATTAGAATATTATGAAATATTAGTACCGCAAATGTTTATTCTTTGGAGAAAAATTTCACTATACATTAGTCAACAAATTAATATTTGGAGATTTTATCTCATCTTGAATAATAGTATAAATTCTATACTTTATTAGAGAAATAATAAATGTTTAATCATTATTGAAATGATGAAATTTAGTATTATTGAATTTACTAGATCGAGAATCATCCATCAAATAAATTTGTTAAATAATATTATTTTTAAAAAATTAAATACAATAGTCTTTTTGATAATTATTAAATAAATGAATACAAAATTACATAATATTTTTATCATTATCCTACAATTGACTACAATTATACTAATCCTTTATCAAATTTTTTTAATGAATTAATTTTTGTTGGGGCTCTTTTATTTTGTCTATAACACTGACTATATATTTTCCAAATTTCATTATTGATATATTTAAATATTTTATCTTTAAACAATCAACAAATAAATGATTTACATACCCATTCCTCTTTGGGTATGATTATATTTTTAACTGATTAATTAGATTACCATACATATTTAATAGTAGTATTATAAGGGAAATTCTTATATGATTTTTTTAAAATAAAATTATTGGTGTAACCCAATGAATAAGGATGCATTATTAAACATTAAATTTCACAATGAACCCTTGTTCAATAATAAAAAAAAGGAACATAAGATACACTTCCATTTTTACTCCTAATAAGTGAAATTAAAATTTTCATAAATAATTGACCATTATATCCATAAATAATTATTTATTTGGTTTATTAATGTTATATTATTAGCTTACCTAATTATATATTACAGTAGTTAACTTATGTTAGGATTAATTCAACCCTTAAGCAATATATTTTGAACTTTATTCATAACTGGATAATAGATATTTACAAGAAGATACCATATTTATTATATTTTCAATTTCATAAATAATATTCTTATTCTTAATTATTAATTTATTTTAATTCTCTATTAATCTCTTATATAAAAATATATTCAATTAAAAAACATCATATTAATTCTAGCATGAACCATTAATTAATTAAAAATGTGTTTCTTCAAATTATAATCATAATTAAAGGTACTAAAATGGTCTATATTTTCCATGAAACATAATTTTTTTTATTCCATATCCATTTATATTTTTCACATAGTGAAATATCCTCATGTAATCTATAAAATGATTTGATTAAACTATTAAATATTATTTTATAGTTTCTATGCTTCTTCTTTTTATCGTTTTTAGGATACCCAGGCTTGTTATACCCCTTATTACTATATTGATAACAAGTAACAACTATAGAATTTAAATTAACATTAATGGAATTATCTTTTATATCCATTATTTAATCAATGTTCTAGTTTTTTCTTATAGTCTTTTTTGGAAAAAAAATATCTTTCTAGTAATCCCCATCATATGTATATATTTATATTCAATGTCGTAATTTATAATTTTTACATCAACATCCATGTAGAAAATACATAAAACACTATTTGATTTAATTAGTTCCAACATCTCTCATTACATTATTTTTGTAATATATTATTTATCTCATGCTCTCACAATAGTCACAAAAAATTAAGCTCATCTAGTATATATTCAAAAAAAATCTTTATTTCAATGATTATAAACATACTTACATGCCAGTTCATAGGTAAATATATTAATAACCATTTTAACATTGTGGAGTTCCCTAAGGCTTCTCCTCAACCATTCATTAACTTCATAATCATAGTATATATATAAAATATTTGATAAATTGTTTCATTTTAATACATTTCTCAAAAATTATATCCTAATTGACACATCCCAAGAATCACCATATAAATATTTTTCTATCCTATTGTGTTTATTTTGGAATATCCTTCAAATTTAATAATATATATTATAGGAAAAATATGGGTCATTGAATTTAAATAGGTAAAATAAAATAAAATATTCAAAAATATTTAATTAAGAATATACTTAGTAAAATTATCGTGTGTATTTCTATCGAATTCTATTGTAGGGAGATTATATAGTTTTACCAAACATTTATGAATAATCTATGAGATATTTCTTCATTTAATATTCTATTTGATTCAATCATTAGTCATAATCATTATCATAAATATATGGGGGGATATGCACTATCAATATATCATTTGTTCCCAAACCAACCATGATAAAAATATATTTACACTATACATTTATTTGTCAAAGAAATGGTTTTCTATGAAAATAATATCCAATTGACCCTTATGATCAAATATCAATTGTTTTCGCTAACATATTTATAGTTGTAGGTTGTGATGGAAAACAAATTATTAAAAATTTAATGAAATTAAAAAATTGATAAACTATCAGAGTTATTTCCCAATGACATAGTAATATTTTAATGCATGTATATTCAATGTTATGAATATTTATAAATATCTTATCCCATGATTACTGTTATTATAATAAAATTTTAGTTATTAATATTCCATTAGTATTTTCATCAAATAAAGGATATACAAATTCTCTACTCTAATGAGAACATTAATGTGATGATAATATTATTAAATATACATTCTAAGGTTGTATGTAATCTATATGATATAACATAGATGATATTACATTATTAGGTGTATAAGGAATGTAATAAATTGTTACTTCTTCTCATGATGTTCACAATTATTAGATTCAAAGAGAAGATGTTATGAAAAAATTCCACTAAAAGGAATCCCACATGTTAAATTTCAATAGATGTTATTATTTTTGGACATGTGTACTGGTGCATAGATATTATATTTTTATTAATGCATATAATGACTCAAATAATTTTATACATTGATGAAAATCTTGATTAAAAATGGTCGTGATGATTTATGAAATATTTGGTGAGTCATAAATGACATGAAATTAATGAATATGTAAAAAAAATTCCTTTCCATTTATTGAAATTATATATCTGTAAATATTTGATTTATATTAGACTATATGTTAAATATGTGGCCATGGTTTTATATTGATGTTTTTATATTAGTATATTAGAGAAAAATAAATAAATCTTACAGGTTGATGACAAAAGAATGAATCTTTTTTGATAATATATCATGACAAAGTGATTATATTACCTAGTAAGGCTTAATACGATGTTTTTCATTGTGAAATCAAATTATTTCCCAATGGGATACTTGATATGTTTACAGAAACAAATAATAATCTCTATTCCCATTGTTCCCACATTATCAATGTTGTATTCACTGTCAATATACAATGAGTATCAATGATTCCTAATATCAATATATTGATGATGTACTAAAAGACCTTGGATGTTGATATTGAGAACCAAATAGTGTTGTTAAAAATTTTCGAAGAATATTTATACTTGTATAATTTTAATGAATTTTGGAAGACATATATTGTAAGTTTGTTCAACATTATTTTAATATAGATTTCCTTTAGAAATTTTGGAAACCCACTTTTATTAAATAAGGTATTGATGTCCTATATATTGCTAAAAATATGGATAATGTTATAAAGATTAAAATAAAAGATGAATAGGAATTGATATGGTTGGAAGTTTGTTCTCTTGAATTTGTAATTACCATATTTTATATTTCATAATGTAAAATAAGAGTGGTTTTAGGAAAAAATTTGACTACTTAAATCAAATTTTAAATATGAGCATCCAGTCCACCAAAGAGAAATCATGAGAATGATCAATGGTGATACATCTTTCTAGTTGGATAAAGGATGTTTAATAGAACTTTATTCATGGTTAAACATGATAAAATCAATATTACAATGTGGGGTGACATGAAAGACCCTCAAATCCAAGGGGGACATAATTTAATTTTTTTTGTGAGGATAAAAAGATTTCTTGTTATTAAATCATGGGACCCCCTATGAGACTGCTAATGTAGAATATGGGGAATAAAACTGGCCTTCATCATTACAAACCTAAATATAATGGATTAAAAAGAGAAATTGTTAGTCATATTATCTACTTAACACTACTTCATGCCGCACATGTAGGAATATCATGGTGTGGATTAAGATAAAGAGATCCATGTAAGGGGGTTCATGATAGTAGATGCACATGATGAAATCCACATAAGGGGATTCATGAATATACGTCTACAATTACAAGAACACAACATTTGAAAGGTTGAATTTCTCATATGTCTAAGCATCATTAAAGAACATATTAAGAATCATTATAAACAATATTTTAATTATTCATAACCCGGATTTCAGGTTTCATTTTGGTGATATATCTGTATAAGGATGAATAGTTTTTTTAAATTATAAATAATGGAAACCTTAATATGATTCATTTCTACTACTATAAGAATGTCATTCGCTAATAAATATGTTCAATATTTCAGGAATGTATGAGTCATCCACTCAAATGAAAGTGTTTTTTGTTAGAAGACTCCATGAAATTCATGGTTTCTAAATTAAAATTATTAGATTTTCTTTACCAAGGATCCTGTATAAAAAATAATGAGAAGTGGATCTGTAATATTTTCATTAAAAATAAGGCTCCATGGATAAAAATATTATATTAATAATATTCATGAATATCTAGATTTTTTAGGAAAATAATTTTATGGAGCTATATGTGGAGAAGGGGGTTCCATGTTATTTTTAAGAAAAATTCTGTTACATGGTTTTTTTAATATTTCATGTTGTTAGGGAAAAATTATGATACTGGAATTTCTGAAAAAGAAATTATTTTGAATAAAAAACATTGAAATCAGGAGGATGAAATACGAAGGATAATGGGACTTCCAGAAACTAACTTGTGGAAATAATATTCATGAAATAAAATATATATATATATATATAATAAATTACATAAGAAATAATGTGTAGAAAACTATTACTTGAGATATATCTTAACATATTCTATATATTGATGAATACAAATTTAAAAATGAATGAATACAACATATAATTTTAATAAACCATGAGTATTGGAGAAAAAATAATAAATATAACTAGTGATGTTTATATTGTAAATATTAAGAATAAGTGAGAAGAGGAAGTGTGTACACTGTTCCTGAAGTAAGATGGGGAAGAATGAAAAAAGAAGAAAATTCCTTTAAAAATTGTTGTATAGATTGGAAATAATATATAATATGTGAAAGAGAATATGATGAATGTGAAACCTTCAATTTTTCTTTTGGGAATAATAAAATGGTTTTGTGTAGTTCTGATCATATAGTGAAGTATATTTTTATATTCATTATGAGTGAAGACTAATATTAGAAAGAAAGAATATTCAAATTGTTCTATGAGTAAGTGATAATAAATAGCATCAGTTGATCATACTTATTTTACAATATTGGAATGTCGTACAATGACCCAATGAGATGCTAAAGTGGTGTGTGTTGAGCATTCACCATTTAGGGACTAGAATGAAATATGATTATAATGATGTAATTCTCATCTATAGATCATATTTTTATTATTATTAGGTCGTGTGTTCATGGTATTTTCTCATATTCACCAAGTAGTATCTTTTCATATAGAAGGGTAAATATTATAAATATCCTAACCACTTAGTATTTTTGTGTGTGTTTCCATTTGAGGATGAAATAAGTTATGATGGGAGAAAGTTAGATCCATTCGCCTAACCATGTATTGGAAAAAGGTAGAGATAAAAAGATAAATCAAATTAAAGAACCACAAAAATAATTCACCCCCACTATCAGTGTTGAGAATATACCAAATTTATTATATAATCATCAGTAGATCTTAGTTCACCAATGATTTAATTCAATAAATTTGATGATCTTAAATCTTGAATATTTAAGAAACATTATATATTTGGATTGAAGTTCAGCTTTAGCGAGACCACATCTATTTATAATCAAAACTCTATATCCAAAATGTCCAAGCTGAAGGGGTAAATAAAAGATAAAAAAGATTAAAGAAGGAATCTTATATATAATAAGATGAAATTTTAGTCACTCCTTTTTAAAATAATAAAAAGGATATACGTTACCTTACAAAATTATATTAAATGGTTCAATCTCACACAATGGTGTTAAAAAATATTTCGACCTTCGAATATTCCAGTAATATAGCTGATCGTGATGTGGAAAGAATTATTTTAAATATTTTTCACAGGAACATCCAAAAATCAATGAGCATTATCACAAATCTATGGATTAAAAATTTATATCACTTGAAGTAATGAAATATTTATTTATTGTTTTACCAAATAATTAGTCTCTTTTATTTGGGGAAATTAGATATCATATAACAATACATATCTATGAATAAAGGAGAATATGACATGATTGATAAATATTTGAATAGAAATATATTAACATATATAATTAACTCTAAAAAAGATTAGGATATATAAGAAATATATAAAGGGATTCAAATGAGATTATTCAATGATGATATTAAATAGGTTAAAGAAACATAGGTGAAGGACAAAGATAATAATATCCTTGATAAAACAATCCTTGCATTGGAGGAAAATAAAAATCATTTCACTCATGTTTGAAATTCTGAGCATTTTGTTGAGCATAATATGATAAAGGTCGATAAATATATTTCAAGAGAGTTATAAATTAAATATTACAGTTGAAATAATGGAATAGGAATGTAAGGAAATAATAAATCTAAAAGTACATTAATATCCATTCTCATGATTATGTTATTTGAGCATTAGTTCATGTTATCAATTATGGATAGTGATTAAGATTTGTCCTCACAAAATTCTATGACAAATCATGTTGTTTCCAAAAAATGTTCATTGGTGTTCAAATATTCAAAAAACCTTTATTATATGTAAAAAATACATGGGTATCATCTCATGATCAATTCGTAGACATATCAAAGAATGTTTTACAATCCATATCTAAAAATAATAATTATTTTAAATCATTTTCCCACACAATGCATGATTAATAAAAAATATTTACCAAAAAGGATTAGAAGAAGTGATAATAATACTACTACTATATCATTGGTGGATATAAGATAGTCTTCAAGTGTTTTTATCTAGAAGGATCTAAACCAACTAAAATAAATATTAAAAAAATATTATGGTTAAGATTCTAAAACGTTTTTACAATATGTGAGAAAAAGAAAAAATCAAATGATTTATGTAATTTAATAATATTATATCAGGTTTTAGAAAAAATGAATATTTATATTAGAATATTTATTTAATTTTTTATGTTCATGGAATTTTTACAATCAGGGGATACAATGCTCATATACCACAATATCCTCAATTAAGAAATAAAATATCAATATAATAGAAATATACTTGAAATTATTTGATGTATCTATAGAATTTTAAATAGTATGGTCATAATAATGTTGCATGCGTAATTTTTTTATTTAAAATGTGAAGAGAAGTGATCCAATATTATATTATAATTAAATTTAAGAGAGACTTGGGTATAGTGTTGAGGATAATGAAAATATAAATATTCACAAGAATATTCCAAAAAAGAATGGTGAAAAATCCATGGGTAACAAATCATAGAAGCTTAAGTGGAGTGCAAAACCAAAATGAAAAAATTATATTTTGTTTAAGAAAATAAGAAAACCCATGGAATAATACAAAAAATACAAGGATATATGTGTTTGTAAAATAAAAAAAATGAAAAATTAATGACATATTAAATAAATATGAAAAATGATTGACATAGTGATGTTCACTAACTAAAATTTATATTGGAATTCTAATCAAGACAAGATAGATTTAAAATAATGATTAGTTATTTCCACACCTAATTTGGAAAATTCAATGAAAAAGGTGGAATCCAAAATATACGAATTTAATAAAGGGAAATAGAATATTATAGATGAAGAATCAATATTTACCAGGATATTTTCAACAAATAAGAACTTAGAATTTCTAGAATCAATTATTGGTATAATTAATAAGGATAGAAACCTAGATAATAGTTTTTGTCTATGATTCAATCATAATGAGAATCTATGTACATAATTATAGGTTAAAAATGTTATATATTTTAATTAATTAATAAAAGAAAAATAATAATATTAATCAAAGAAATTGATGTTGTGAATAAATCCATGCGACCCAAAAAAATTTTACGAAAATTAGTAGTGTAATAATAAATATGGTAAATACCTGATTAAGGAAACATTCCCAACTATGTTTTTTACATTGAGTAACAAAAGCACCACCATATTATTTAACAATATATGTTTTATTTACGTTTAACCATGCATGTAAATATAAATTGATGTTGGTTCTCAAATGGAGAATTTGAGATGAAGTGAATGTTATCAAATCCAAATTAGACTACATAAATATGTTAAATGAAGATTTTAATTTATGACAGGAACTTGATGTTATCCATTACTGATGGATGTATTGAAATTTATCTATATAAGAGATTCAACTACATAAATATTATGTGTATCATATCCTTACAAAGGATACTATTAGAATACGGTTTGAAAGGAATCAAGATGTATTACTTCTATCAAATCTGAATTTTGAATTGTTTTTAAAATGGGAATCATGGAAAAGGGAATTAATTATAATTATATCATTATTTGAATATCCTAACCATATCATGACATTATGTTTGGTAAAATCGACCTTAATTAATTACATGGAAGTGAATGTTGATGAAGAATCATGATCTATTTCTGAAATTAAATCCCACTACTTTTATAAATTAATATTTTTGACCACTATATTGAAGTGAGTGATGGAATTCAGGTTCATATATTTTATATGAAAGAAATATTAAATTTGGTATCCCAATTGTATTCATAAATTTTTATAACTTTAAATTGATGGAAAAATCATGGGAATGTTATTAAATGTCTCGTATAAGTTTTTTACATATTATTTTTTTATGGAAAAACTATATTATTTAAATAAATATCTATTGTATTATATTTTAAGAATGGTCCTTGTAGACATTGTGTGTCATAGTTTTTGGTGCATTGTTTCATTGTGAATGGGTACCACTATCTCATGTAATATTTATTTCACATAAAAAGGGGTAAGATTAAAATGAATTGAAATATTGGAGAGAAGGAGGTAGAGATGGATTGAATGAAGGGATAAATAATGAATATGACTACAAAGATTGGAATATCAATTTCAGTGGGTATTGACATGAAATGCAGAGGGGCATTTTAATGATCCCTTATTGTGTATGTTATATTTGTTTATAATGTACAATGAGGATAAATGATGTTTTATTTTAATATTCTGAAGAAGAATCATAAGGTCATTGAAGTTTTCTTAGAGAACACAAGAAAGTTGTTATGGAAATCCCAAGAAGATTTTTAATTGTATTACGTCAATAAAGATTTAATTACACATATTAGAATTTTTTTTATTTTTTAATGAGATAATTCATTTATAATTTTTAGAGATATATATATATATATTAAAAAAGCATAAATTCCCATCCATTTTTAGAAACATTGATAAATTTTAGAAGATTAGAATCATCGATTAAAATGAAGTGATAATGATTGAATTTGGTTCTTTAGAAGATATAATTACTATAAAAGATATTTAATAATAATGATTAAAAAAAGTTTCAAGAAAAAATCGGTTTTCTCAAGGCCAACAACACTCCCAAGAATTCATGCCACCACATAGACTACCCGACCAAGATTAAAGGTGATAAAATCCTCAATAAGTTGAATTAAGGAGGAATAAACCATTCATGGGATAGTATGGGGTCTAAACTGGAAGTGATTTCATATTATGTGACATGAAAACCCTATATGTTATTGGAGGATCCTAAGGGGGTTCTGAATGGAAATAAAGAACTATTTTAACTAAAAAAATTTTACATACCACCACATTTAAGATGTGTGTCTTCTTAAAAATCTATAGTAATCATCATAAAAAACATTTATACATTGGAATTAAATGATGAATTTTGAGCCATTTTCTCTTTGAAAGCATGTTTTCATCCAGACCAACTCTAGATGTGTCATGAAAATATATTAAATCATCAAAATAGATTTCATTATTGAATCATTTCTATTATTAAGAGGTATAGATAATCAGAAAATGTTTTTCACTTTCATCAAATTTTCACAAGTATATAATGAAAATAAATACATTTTAGTTGAGATCATCAAAATTTTATGCACATTTTATGTACAACAGTAGATTAGAGAAGTTTTGAATTCACATAAACTATTAAAACTGAAGATAATATAAAGAATAACTATTGGAATATGTGGACACTAAATGTAAATTGGTGTGTTGATGCCAACCCAAGTATCCCAGAACATATTTATATTATAATTACATTGGTAAATGATAAAAGGAAATAATATTCCAAATGAGGGAATAATATTTTAGTCTAGGTAAAATATATATGTACCTGAGCCATGTATTACAAATAAAAACACAAATAATAACATACATTATTTAGAGTATAAATTAATTCCATGTAGTGCATCCCTTTGTATTATATATAGTAAACTCCATGGAATAATGGGGAATGGAAATGAAATATGTTTAAGATCAAATTCTATGAAAGGGTTAATTATAGAAGAATATATGAATAAATAAAACCTAATAAAAATGTAGTGGTAAATTACAAAATCAAACACCATAAATTTAATAACATTATCATATTTTGGAAGGAATAATAGCTGATAAATTAATTCCATATAAATAGTCACTTGTTCTTGAATCTATACCATAGATATTCTAATGAATAAAATAATCAAATTTAATATTAAATTTTTTTTCATAATAATGGAATTCATAAATATTGACATCTAAAAAAAATTGTCAAGGTTTTATGTTGATAATATAATATTGTTTAGGCTTCATGTAAAGAATATAATACCATTACGGATTCCTATGATGAATCTAATAAATAGGTAAGTCCTCTGCTGAAAAAACATCAAGTGTGTTGAATGGAATATACCGATTAATCAAGGGTATTAATTTAAATGGTCCCCAACCAATTTAATATTGATCTAAATCATTCATTATACATTTAATAATCAATTTAATTCAGAAAAACTGTGCATTGTCAAAAAAAATTGATAGAGGAAAGAATAAATATTTATGAATATTTTCCCAAAAAAAATCATATGAAATTAAAATTAAAAACCATATTTAAAAAAATACATGGTTTAGGAGATAGTAATATCCCACATGAAACAAAATTAATATAAAAATATTTAAAAAGTTCAATAATAAATGATTTCATGAAAGTGATTGTTTGAAGAGAAAGTTAATAATCACCATAGAAACTGAGATTTAAAGATTACATTATCCAGTGGGAAATTTTCAAGTCGAAACCCCAAGAATTATATAATTAAAATTAAAACATAAAAGGAAATTAAATGTGATCTAATCATCAAATGAAATGATAACATGTTGTATATACTGCACAATAAAGTGAATTAGTGCATATTAATAAATAATCCCAATTGAATTAAAAATAAAAAAAAAATCTCTTACCTTACTCTATCATTTTCATGAGAAGCCTTTAAAGTAAATAATATTTGTATTAAAAATGTTATTATGTTACACCAAACAGATAATATTAATTAAAATATCATATATTATCATTTTATAACATCTTACCACCAGTTTCTTTATAATATATTATTATTCACATTGTTTTAGGTGTTAATTACCTTGGTTTTTGAGTATGTATTGATTTGACATTTTATACAACTAAATAGATCATTATTTCATAATATAAAAATTTTAAACCTGATTTAAAGATCATAACCATTATTTATATATTTATTTATAGTTATTTATATAATTTTGTTGTTGTAAATGAAATACACTTTTCATGGAGATGGTAGGTCGTACAGACGCATGAACACTATTTCTATTTTGTTGTCTTATTGAAAAAAAATATGTCAATGACATATATGTATATATGTATATATTTTTATTAATTTATAATTATTATATTATATATTTCACATATATTTACTAAAACATTCCCTAATACATTCATGAAATGTGTGAATGAATCCCATCACTTCATGAGGTGGTAGACCTCCATACACATGAACACCATTATCAGATTCCAAAAAATGGAAATCAAGAAGGAATGTGTTATAAAATTATTAAGGAAGAATAAATAAATTATAAATAAAATATATATCACAAATAATCTATAAATCCATAATTATTACCAACCTAGATAGGTTGTAATAAAAGAACGAATAACAGCAATTCATGAGGCGGTAATCCGCCACACACATAAACGATGTCTGTATATCCCATTTGATGGATGTGGATGAATATTTTGGTAGTGACCATAAAATAATAACATATAATAAAATTTAATATAGTTCAATGATTATATAAATTATTTTTATATTAATTAAATGAGTTGGATAAAGGTATAAAATAAAAACACTTTTAGGAAAACATTATATCTACTTCGGGTATCCTCCATAGGGTTGCACTATAACCATATAATGTTTTATTTATTCCAAAAAAATATTAATATAATTATGGTATAAATTTTTGGGAGTTACTTGGGAAAGGAACTGAAAAATTGTTTTTAAAAGGTTCAAAAAAGGTGATTTTGGGTGGCCTTTTATAGGTGGGGGAGAGGACAAACATGGAATTTTTTTTAAAAACTTCATTGTATCCAAATTTTTACAAAACATGGACACAATAACATAAAAAATTCGGTAAATTTATTTTTAATATTTATATATGTCCATAAAATGGCTATTTGAAATGTGTGGGGTCGTTTCTACACCTTATCATCTATGTAAAAACATTATGTAAACCCGTTTTTACCTTAATCATTTTAATCAATTTATACTAATGTCACTACTGATTTTGGAAAAAAAGTAAGAATAACTTATTTTAAATTATATATCATAATTATAAAAAATATGAAATCAAATTTTCTAAATTCAAATCATAGAAATTGTAGAAATTAATCTAAAATTAATATCGTGGACTAAATGAGAAAGCCGAGGTTTAAAGTGAAAATGTTTAATAGTTTACTATGTTTGAATATCTAAATTAAATATGAAAATGATCCCAATGACCTAATTTTTTTAATATGTTTATATTGGATAAATTATTAATTTAAAACCAATTCAGAATACAATTTAGTATTAAAATGTTTTATATGAAAAGTCAATTTTAAATTAATATTTAGTATTTTACACAATTCATCAAAAAATTAACCCTCTAAGAATAATATTAAAAAATCAAAATAATGAAATTTTGAAATTACAATTTCATAAAGGAAAATAATATTTTTCAACTAAAATTTATAAAATTTCCAACATTTTCTTTTAAAATTTCTTTTCCCTTAAAAGGCGAAAAAACAGCCGTTAGAAAAATCTTGTTTTTTTCAATAAAATTGAAATTATTTTAACATAGGATTATCAAATATATACAATGATTGTAAAAACGTTATATCTAAAATAAAATATTTATTTTTAATTAACATAACTCCCGAATATTAAAAAATTCAATTCATCAAGATAAAATTGATTTGGAGGATAAAAATACGATTTTAGAAAAACATTCAAGTTATTTTAAATTGGTTATTATATTCATTTACAAATAATTGGTAACCAATGAATGTGATAATATATTTTCAGAAGTCAGTTAATCATATTAATAATATCAATTTTAGATTCTATGTGATAATTTTCATTTTAAATAATAATATTAATAATATTTGTTATAAATCAGTCTTATAAGTAACACTAGCTATTGAAAAATGTTGTTGTTATGTGTAACACAAGCTAACTCAATGTTTCATGCATTGAAATATATATCATAGATTGAATATAGAGAGAATATTCAATATATTATAAAGTATCAGGATGTTATATTCCATTCTACGCTTGGTGTGGTGTGTCATACACGCTATCAAAAATGATGTTCATATTTTAAAATTTATAGGTGTCACATTCCTCTAACTTAATTAAATTCCATCCTCAAAATTTTAAACATGACCTCGATAATAAATGGTTAAATATTTAAAAAAATATTGTGAAAACCCCTGTATTATCAAATAGTAAATAAAATATTAACTTCATAAGAGAGAATTGAATGTTCAAAGTTCACATTAAATAACATATAACTATGTTTACAAGTAATAGAAAATTTGTGCAAGGGATGATATGAACATCGAGGTAAATGTGTAAATATTTATAGAGGGTAAATAAGGAATATAATCACAAGAAAGTGAATGATCAGTTTAATATTTAGGGAGTGAAGTCCATAAATCATTGATTATTTAAAATATCCTTAGTTCTACAAAAATGAAGGTATTAGGTTATCATTTTTCTTTCAATAAGCTTTTTTATATTGTTGAGGAACTACTTCACACTCAAATAATTTAATATAATATACATGATACATTTATATTTTATAAACAATATTTTACCCTTTTTTATTCTTTTATTATTTTCCAATTCATCCCTTATTCTAAGAAATTAATATTAAAAAATGACGAATTATGCCTAAATTACAAAAAATTCAATTTTAATCGACCATAAGATCAATTAAAAAAGTATTTACATCTATCTATATCTATTTTCCGAAACAAATATGATTAATACATTAATATATATACCTCAAAAGTAACTCAAATGGTTCATCATTAATTTTTTTCTTTAATTTGTTTAAATAAATACAATGACATATAATTCAGGACAATACGTAGGTTAGTGATTGGAGTTAACCCCTTATTGTCTAATGGTTATAGGATTTATCCCTACGACCATTCTATATTCAATGGGTTTTCAACTAACAAACATGTTATACTTTTTATAAGATATATTATAATAATTTTCCCAAAAAATTGATGGAAATCAATGAAATAATATTAATCATTAAATAACGTATATAACATTGTTGCCAATATATTTGTTTAATAAATCCTAATAAACATATTTATATATCAACCTTAATGTTTTTCAACACCTAAAATATTATGCTTAAAAAATTTAATTTCATTACACCTCAAATAAAATTTCAAATGAAACTTGTGATAAACTAATGGGTCATGTTTCCATAAGGATTTTCCCAATATACTTAATATTGGTAGGCTCCAATCACATAATACATAAAATAGTTTTTTATGTCACTGAATTAATTTTAAATATTAAACTCACAATTATTTTATTATTGATAAATATTTAGATAATGAATACACATATGACTCTATAATTTAACACAATCCTTAGTTTCTTCATAATTATTATAATCCAAATGCCAATTGTAAAATCCTTCCAATATTTAATTCTAGAGTCCCAATACATTGTCCATTCTATGTAATATCCCAGGTGAATAACGAATATATCTTTTTTATATTTATTAAAATTTCATAATTAAAATTTAATGTTACCTTAAAGGAGATTCTATGTTCAATGGAATACCTGATACTCAATAATATGATTCATTGAAAACTTACGTTTCACAAAATGTGCAGTTAAACTGAAAAATTTTAATATAATATTATTATATTTAATGGTAGTAAACGCATAGCCATTGTATTAGAAGGATTGACAAAAAATAACCATATTATGTTTAAATATGTTTCTTAAATTTTTTTACTTTTATCCAATAATTTTTAGAGGTTTAAAATAAGAAATAATCTAATTTTATGCATAAATACTCCAATATTCATTAAAAGGTCGATTAGGCATTTTTTAATGGAGAAAAATTCTTAAATATAGTTTTGGTCACATTTATATTTTCTATTTGACAAAATAAAATTCTTCAACTGAATCGGGAAACCAAAATTTATGTTGGGTAAATTTTTGGTATTTTTCTGATAAAATTCATTTTCTTATGAATAGTGAAAATTACTGTATTTTAAATCAAAACTTCCTTTTAATCTTAATTTTTTATAAAGTAATATTATAATTTTAATTGTTTTTAAATATTAATTTTATTATTTTTTTACTATTTGATCCAATGTCTGTCATTGAATGTAATTTTACTTTGGAATTTGACCTAAATATGTGTCAATATTTTGATAGTTATTATTTATTAAAAACGCGCATTTTGTTTTGACTGTGGGTATTAATTTTATATTAATTTCCAAACTTATTAATTTTTAATATAGAAAAATGGATTCTATATTTGGAATCATGAGGTCCAAATTCTGTAAATATGTAACTCTTATTTTTTGATATTAAGAATATTTACATCAGTAAAAATATTATTTACCATCGTTAAAGGGTAAATCTGGTTATAAGGGTAATAAAATATATTAATAATAATTTTAAATTACCTTAACATGTGTTCTAATCTTATTGGAAAATACATTGTCTATAATGGTAATACATGGGTCAATTTAGGGACCCTATGGAGCCACATGAGAGTGATAATATCTCTTTATATAAACTAATTTATGGTGATAGATAAAATGACTTAAACATATATCATTTTGTAAATAAATTATTACATGGGGTTATATAAATTATATCTTTGACTAAAAATATAAATTTTAATGAAAAAAATATTTCCTATAGGATTATATTTTTTTATAATTTTTAGACATCAAATAAATAAAAATATTTTTGAAACATTAATAATGAAGTGTTTACCTCATTAATGAATGATTTAAATAAATTCGATTTTAATGATTGAAATAATATCCAAAAACAGTCCCATTATTATAGGATGTTTTTTTTTCAAAATTGAGTATTATTATCTTCAAATTTAATATATTTTTTACCTATAGAAACTGAAAATAATTATATAATAAAGTAATATTTTTAAAAATTTCTAAAGAGCCCATCCTCCCATTATAAAAATACCTCACTTCTAACCCATTAATCACACATATATAGCCCCTTGGATCATCAAAAAATTTTCCTATAAAGGTCTCTACATCCCTAGACTCCTCATAGAATCCTTACCATAGGCAGAAGTCAACTAAATTAATCCTTTTTGTTCAAACAAATAGGAAATACCTGATTTAATGGTAACGTCTTCTCTTAAGTTGTTTTGTTTTATATTACTTCTCCATCCCCCTAAATTTTTTTATTACATTATTTTATAAGAAAAACACTATCCTAATTATACTAGGATGTTTGTGTGAGAGGTATATGTAATACACTTACACACACCTCCATATAATGGTTAAAGAACATACTGTTTCTGTGGATGGAGAACTACTGCCTCACGAAATGTTGATTGTTCAATAATCTACTACCGCATACCATGGTGGCCATTAATTTGGAACTATATTTATATGTTATATAAATTTTATTTATTTTGTTTATATACTTCTATATTTTTTATTTATACATTACCTTTATGGTTTTCAAAGTGGGTAAATACGATAATTTCATTTGAGGAAAGGTGGACTACCACCGCCTCAAAGTGATATGACTTGTTCATTCCATATGTGTAATGTATAAAATATGGAGTTAATGAATTAATTTATGAAAATATATTGGAATTAAAATATAACTATGTATCATTATGTTTTTATTCCATTAAATACAAAATATAAAGGAAAGTAGCGTTCATGTGTATATACGGCTTACCATCACCATAAACAATGCATTTCATTTCTTAACTCAAAATGTTATCTACTATTATTAATAAATATATATAATATATATATTATAAATATGATATCTAAATCATGAATATCATTCTGGATATAATATAATTTAGACCACAAGGACAATTTATAATTATAACATGTTCATTTTTAACTCATGTTCAGAACATCGACAAAATGTCCAATAAGAACTCAAATAATTAACAAATTGTTATATCAAGGTAATAATTGATATATAACGAATAATAGAAATGAAAAAGGTTCATATAAATATATATATTAACTTTATTTTATTATTCATGTTGTTAAATAATAATCGAGTCATGTCGGATATCAGGTAAAGGGTTTCTAATCTCAGTTTTAATTCCATAAGATTTCCATTGTTTGCTACTTATTTCTTGGATGTGATGTATTGTATACTATAATTTGATATATATTATCCTTATTATTTTTATATTCATGGTATTCTGTGATTCATTTAGTGGTTATTAACTTTTGTTCATATGAATTGATTGATTACAATGTGATAAGGGGTTTTTATCTCACTTTTTATTCCCATGAGATTCATTCTATATTTGACGCAATTTCCTTTTTTGTGGTTTATGTACTGCCCATGATTTTTTTTAATATACATTATTTTATAGTTATTTACATCTTCATTTTTTTATCATTCCTTCATGGTGTGTATGTATCTTAGGTTACCAAATTGGTAAAGGAACTTCTTACCATACTATTTTAGTCCAAGACATATTTTTTATGTCATATATTTTAATTTTATTTTTCATATGTTGTTATATGTTATTAAATATCCTTATTGTTATATATTTTATGTCCATTTTCTGATAAACCATTTTTTATCTCATCAACTTTTTTTCTAAATTTCAATGTGACGCCGTTAGGCTGTTGAATTTCTCTAAGGGAACTTCGTTACCGAATTTCAATTCATTGGGTGAAACCTCATCTTCTTGATTATTTTTTGCTACGAAAATGTGTGAAAAAAACTGATTTTTTCAAAAATAGTATGCACTTATATTGGGTGTATTTAAAATTTTCACACAAAATCATGTCATTGATATATCATTAATCAAAGGATATTGTCTTTATAATGGATTTCATCTCAATTTACATTCAATAAAGACTTAAATGTTTTAATGGAAAAATAAACCATTATATGGTGTATATATTATCCTTAAATATATTATATCATGAATACCATTATTATCTTGAGATAATAATGTTCTGATTAAATTTTATTCCTCAATTATTTATATTCAAGCATCTATAATTTTGTTAAAAACTCTTTAAATAAAATATCATTTTTTATGTTTTAATGATTTAATATTTCAAATCATTCTCATTAATGTAAATGAATAAAAAATGGTTTTAAGGATTTATTTATATGGACGATATTGTTTTAAAATGTTAATTCATTTAAAAGCATCAATGTTCTATGGTAAACCATGATTCAAATTTCATTTTTTTAAATGTTTTAAATTGTTTTGAAAATTATTTGATAAAGCATTGATTTTTTCAATATCATGAAATGAAAAATTGAAATTGCAATGTAGAATTGTTATCATTCATTTATTATTGTTTTATGTGTTATGAATATATTATTTTACATAGTCATTGTTACATATACTGGTGGTTCTATGATAATCATAGGTAGGGTGAGCCAGAGATAGCTCTCTAATGCATTGGATAACATGACAGAGGTAAACATTTATGTTTCTCCTAAGAGATTAATGGAATATATTGTGAAGGGTATTCCAAATGTAACTCCCTATGTAGCTGTGATAGCAACAATATAAATATGATATCGATTCCACAAGTTACCTTTATGATTTATGATTTCTATGTGCTCATAAATAATATGATTTCTTGAGGTATGTTACGATTTAAATGTATGGTTTCATTGATTTGTATTTATTGAGGGGTTAATGTTTTTTTCCATATTTTTTAAACCTTACCGAGCTTTTTATGCTCATCCCATGTTTTTTAAATGTTTTCCCAAATACATAAATATCAATTGTGTCAAGGATGGGATCACGGAAAAGTCGTGTTGACTAAATCTTGGAACTAGACAAGTTTATTTTAAAGAGTATTTATTTTAGGAAAAAATGGATACTGATTAGTAGTTTCCACATGTAATTTTAATGATTATATGTAATATTTATGGAATTATTCTCTAAAACTATAACCCTGAAAATATTCTTAATGTGATTTATTAACTTAATTCAAGATTATGTAATGTTTACGGTCGAGTCCTTATATCCTATTTCAACATATTTTATTCATTGGTGTAGTGTTTATTCTAGTTCATTAACTACCCTTATCTATTTATATACTTTATAATGGGTTGTAAAAAATGTGAATTGTCCTATGATTGTACCTCATGTGTGTTAATATCAGTACACAATAAGTCCCATTATCTTGTATATGTTTATGCTCGAGTTAAGACCAATGTCTCCTTTTCTAGTTCCAACCCCCTAGGTACATCAACAATATAACCACATCCACTTGTAGTATCTATATATGGATGTATTTACTGGAAATACAATATAATATATACCTTAACAAAATATTTGGATGTTCTTATATAATTATACTCTAATTCTATCATAGGTAAATGTTTCCTTAACTATTTTATCCTAAATATATTTCTCATGGTGGTTATTAAACATTTTATGATGCCAAATGTGGTGAACTTGACCCCAGTAGCCCATAGATTGTGCTATCTACCATAACATTGTAATAAGATAAAATGAATTTGCATCCCAATGGAATGAAAAGTTTAGTAGTCTTAGTAAACTAGATACACACATCGGTCTTGTATTAAAGCTGAAAAAAATATAACATAATTTTTATTGAGAATAAAATTATTTTTTTTTTCGTGTATCCTTGTATAGCATTCATATTAAACTTTATGGAATCTTTTGGAATGGAAACAAACTAAGTGTGACCTGAAATTATCAGTATGTCTTATTTATACTGTAAGATATAAATAAAAAAATCAGTTCAAAATGGAATGGTAAAAAACTATAAAGCATTCCATTAAATAGATAACATGGCCATAAAATTTTATGAATAATATGAGAAAAAATATTTCAATAGAAATAGTCATATGAGCATGAAAATAAACCATAAATATTATAAAAAATAAAATAATAACAAGAAACATCAATAACTAAATTCATAATGATGGATTTCTTAATGACGGATATCTAAAAACTATCATCAATGATTAATTCCAATAATCTAATTTTATCAAGGCTTCATGCCAATAATCTAATACATTCTTGGTTTCTGAACATGAATCTAATACATCAAATAGGTCTCGACCAAAACCATTTCATGTTTGTCAAATGAAACATAATGATTCATCAAGGGAATTAATTTTAATGGTTCCAAAATTGTATTGTAATAATAAAAATAATTACTAATATATGTCAAATAATTAATTAAATTCATTAACAATGTTCCCTAACAAATATACATATTGATTAAAGGATATATATTTATCAATATTTTTCAAATATATAATAGAACATTCAATGTAATCACCATATATAAAAAAGGTTTAATATTTGTTAAATAATTATTTCCATCATACAATAATATGGATATTAAAAAGAAATATAAATTCAAATGATTATTTATTACAATAAAGTGATTGTTTGAAGAGAAATCCATCAATACCGAAGTAGAATGATATGAGAACATTACTAATACTAGTTATTAATTTTCATGTCAATACGCATTGGATGATAAAATTTAATGTAAAACATAAAAAACTATTAATTATGCCTTAATAATTATATTTAATGAAATATGGGAATTATATGCACAACATTAAATTAAATTGGTGTATAAAAAATAAGTCATAATGAAATATAAATTGAGATGTTATCACATACCTTACACTTCCTTTTGTTTGAAAACACATTAACCTCCTGTATAATGGTTTTAGTAATTTCATTAAATTATAAAAAAACCATATTAATATTAATAATATCATATATGATAATTTTATAAAACCTTATCATATATTTGTTAATAATCATTTACTTTTTCCAATGTTTTTGGTGTTAATTTCCCTTTATTCAACTACAAGTGGACTTGTTAATTTTTTATTCCTCTTACAAAGAACTTGATTTAATAATATCTATAATTACAACCATGATTTATATAACAGATATACTCAATATAAACTTATTTAGTGTTATAAATATTTTTTTTATAGGAAGTGAAATATACCATTCATGGAGATGGTAGATCATATGTTTGTATGAATTATGTTTCCATTATCTTGTAGTATTAAAAGAATAAAATTAATATATATATATATATATTCATCCAAGTATCATTATTATTTAATATATATCACTTATTTTTATGAAAACCATCCTTCATACATTCCATGCAACGTGTGATTGAATCTCATTGATTCACAATGCAATAGTCTGTCGTACAAACAAACAACGTTATCATATTACCACATAATGGAAACATGATTGTATATATTTTTTAATAATTAAACATTAAATAATAAATTTTAAATAAGATACATGCTATATAATTATAAATTTATCATTATTACCAACATTGAATGGTTGTAATAGAAGATTGAACGACATCAATCTGCGAGGCGCAAGTCTTCCGTAAACATGAACCAAGATTGTTTGTCTAATTTGGTGGATGTATGTGAATTTATAGGTGAGAAATGATAAAGGAAAACATTTAATAATATTAAAGTTAAATTTTTTATTATATTGTATGATATAAGTAAAATTAAAATGGTCTATTAGTAAATAAAATCCCAATGCATTTTGGAGATTATTATCTATTCTTCAGGTATACTTCTTAGGATTGCACTAAAACCATATATGGTTTGCTTTGTGCCCATAATATGGATTCCAAGATGAGGGAATGAATTTTGGGGAGCAATATAAGTATTTATTTCTCAAACCAAAGAGTTTTGAGAGGCGTGATGAATGGTGGGTGTGGATGAACTTTTATAAGTGGGGGAGATGACACAATTGGGATTTTTGAAAAGACGTTAAGTGTAATTTAGAAGCCCAAATTTCTATTATGTACCCCTTTTATGATTTTATTTTAGTACATAATGTATACAGGTGACCTTTTGGATATTTTGGAGAAATTTTATAATGTTTGGGGGATTTATTTTGGTGCATGGTTAGTTTAATATTTTAGGAAACCTTATAACATCTACAAGAAAAAATTCATAGTGAGATAGGAAAAAATGGAAGGTGCATGGGTGTTGCATAGATTTTATAATTCGTGTGGTTTCCTTGTAGAATTTTTGCTCATTGAAAAATGAATTTGGTCATTTTGAGGTAGTGGTTTCGTCATGGTTGGCACACAGTTTAGAGACCATGTGATGAAACTGTGTGAGGTTCATCCTTAAGGTTGTGGATGGAACACACTTTGAACATGATTTTCTTATTCATGATATGAGACCATGCACAGTTTAAAACACTTGATCCTTGAAAAGTGGATCTAGATCATCCTTATGTTTTAATTCCAAAGTTTCTCCAAAATGTCCACAACCCCGGATTTTTCTCTCAAAAATGTCAAAAAAGGTTCTACCATCAATTTTATGTGACTCAAATGCTTACCTTGAATATTTGAAACCGATTCCTCAAATTAAGCAACTATTATTTATTGTTCTTGATAGTTTTCTAAAATATACTTATCCTTTTCTCCCTTTTTCTTACATCTACAACCAATGATTGTTGATATAAGGTTTTTTATTCCAAATAAGATTATATTTGGATTGGAATATGATAGGGGAAGATATATAATGTTGGTTTGGGGATTTTATCCTAGTTTTGTGATGTTTTTCTAGCCATTTATCCTTTTCACCAAAAATCTCTAGGTATGTGACTTCCCTCTCATCTCCTCTAGATGGAACTAACTTGATAAGTTTTTAATTGGTTTAATTTCTTTATTTTGATTGTGAAATTGTGGTAGAAAGCATGAGATAAATACTATATACTATTGATTTATTATTTTGGTGAAATTTTGGTAATTTTTTATTCAATGTTAGATGATTTCTTGATATTAAAATTGTAATTTTAAAATCTATATTTTTTGGGATTTTCAAAATGGATAGTTGGAGAAATGGTTTAAAAAAAAATTATTTTATTGAAATGGTATTCATATGATTGTATTGGCCATGTTTTTGTGTATACTTGGTGTGTGAGTTCATATTGAATTTATAAGGCTCCGTCGAAATATGAACTTGTGCTCAGTGCCAATGGTGTAATGGTTCATGGGGTTTAATTACCTTGTTATGACTTGGAAGATTGACGAGAAACCACTTCCAAGATCCCAATTTTTCACTCACGTATGGATCCTTTAATTATTTAGTCTAAATCATTACATTAGATCTAATATGGATACGTAATGAGTTCAAAATGTTTCCAAGGGTGTCAAGGGATTGTTTGGAGATCGAACCCCTTATTTTAAGGGAAATGAGATTAGCTCTTGGTTTATAGTAAACCATGTAGGAATTCAGAATGGATTGGAAAATTGTACAGATTTTCTTATTTGTAGACAGATACACGTTTCATGGTTGGGGCATGGCCGTGCAGGGTAACAATATAGCCTAACAATTAAAACACCCCTTTTTCCTAGGTAAATGTGCTTGGATATCACATAGTTTGATCAAACTATTCAAATGATATTTTTTTGGCAGAACCGTCCCACACAGTTTGTGAATGTTTTAACAAACTGTGCTGAAAAACAATTCACATGCTAAAATACTGGGGGAATTTCTAGTTTCTCACTTAAATATCTACTAACTCCCATCATCTCCCCTGATCCATGATCCTGCAGGAATAACTGCCTTTTCTCTCATTTTGGAGTTTTTTGAAGGCAAAAGCAAGGGATCAAGAGATCTGCTTCATCCATAATCTGATTGACCTATCATTCATCGCATAGTATGCACAATGGTAATAAAATGATTCCACATTATCAGTTCCTCCTCTCACTTTCTCTCGGCCTAGGTATCTCCATGTGAGTGTTTTTCACATTTTCTGAGATCTATTGCGATCTGAGGAAAATTAAGGGTTGATACTACTATAGAAGTATCATACAATGCTATGGACGGTGGTCTATAACTCATCCCTAAAGTTAATTTATTTTTTATTATTCATGTGGGGACCACCAATTCCATCAGAAGACATTTCACATATTCAAATTTTATAATTATACATTTTAGAATCATATGGTTATGCTCTCTCCAAATATGTGATTCCTTGATCGTGGTTACATACACAACTCAATCCACCCCTTGTGAAATCTTATTCAATAATTGGGTATTTAGTGTTTTTTCATGTTTGAGCCACTATTTGGGTTTGCCTATTCTTGACCATACAAAAGTCAATACTTCCTTAATAAATGTCCTATTTTTAATGGAAATTTCATAATGGTATATATCATATAAGCTAACCACATCACCCACTTGAGGTAAGTGCTTCAAATTGATTATTAAATGTGAAATAGAATGTATAATATGAATATAACGTTTCTCTCTCAGAAGATATTTAATAAAGGTTACATGTTTATAGAACCCCTTTACATATTAATGTAAGGTAGCAGAGTGAACCTCAATAATTGAATATGCCTTAGGGGTAAATGAAGTCATGATTAAATTGTTGCAACGCTACCTGGCCTATCCAAACTAAGGTAAGGCAAGGATTGAACCAAATAAATCATTACCTAATTTCAATATAAAATAGTAATGGAATGACTTGAGCTCACCTTTGATCCTAAGTGGAAAATATCTTGGGAATCAGGAACCCCATTCTGATTCAAGGATGCATTTTTCTTATTTTTACACCCACAAAGACCCTAGTTCATGTGTATTCCTCAGTTGCCAATCCTACTACCATTGGGTCCTTTGCATTATTACATGATACCGCAGATACACACCTTGTATCTAGAATTTACTATTAGGTGAAATAGTGAAATCCCTTAGGGCCCATTCTTTTCATAGCCCCGTTTTACATTGGTCGATCACCTTGGATCATGGGATTCTTGGAGTAGCCTTTGTTATCTTTTACATTGTAGAACATTTATGACCAATTTATTATATTTAATTTTTTCATTTTTCTTGTGACATGACTTTACGACATAATTACTATCATTGATAGAGTTATTATTATTCACATTTAACTAGTGCATCAGTTGTTTATTTATATTTCTTCCACTGTTTACTATTGTTTATAGCCTTCAAATGTACTAAATTATACAAATGAGGTTATAGTCTCCCCATGGACACACCCAAGGCCCTCAAAGCTATTCGGTAGCCTCTGGAATTTGGGGAGATGCACTTGAGGCCAGTGGTCCACTAGGCTCGGGGAACCCATTAAGTGGCATCTGGGTTTGAGAAGTGACAAAGTTATATCAAATGGGGTTTCCTTTCATGAATTACTATTAGGACACAATAGATTGAAGAATATGAATGATAAGGACTTAGTCATAAGTTTTTATTTCTCATCGCAAAACCATAGTCAAGGTAAAAACATAGTTTCCAAAATTATAATTGTTGTTCTTCTTTTTTCCTATTACAATAAGTACTATATCACCATTTGGTAATGCACATGATGTGTGGTGTTGCTAACTATTACTCTATTTGAGAATTTATTTCATTCTTTTCTTAATGATATCAGTGTATGAAGCATCATTACATGCATCATTATAGGTACCTAGAGTTCACATTCCATGCATATTTAAATTCCTTTTAGTTGTATTTAACTAATTTTCATTGCTGGATATGCTTGTGATTTTTTGAGTGATGTTATGATAGTTTACTTTTATTTATATTACTTTTTCTATAATTGAGAGATTGTCTGCATAAATTCATGAAGTGTATGGGACCTCATTGGTTCAGATGTGTAATTTACTGATTCAAGCCACTATACTATAAAAAATTTATATAGTTTCTAGTGATATGTATATGGGAACTGATTTATTAGAAATGGATATCCACTATAACATGAATCCAAAAATCTAAGGTGAATTGGTTACACATCATTATCTGCCTTGTCATTTTTATGAAAGGTAAAGGTTTGAACCTAGAAATTAACTAAATAATGACATGAAACTTATACTTTAAAACATACCAATACATGTCCATCAAAGTAGGTGGTTTATGGTAGAATTCTAGGGTTACTGAGTTTACTTACATTAATCTTCTATTAGTGATTCAATATCCATGCTTCTATGCTTGTTGTGAGGCATTTTCTTGGCATTCGTAGACTAATGCCTCTACGATGCCCTCATGTTGTTGTACTGGAAGGTGTTAACCATCATGCTATAGAAATGGTGGACCCTAAACTACTAGAATTATGTCATGAACCACCTTCCCCAAATGATGGGAAGGGTCAGCAGATTGTCAGGCCCTTCCTTCGTTATGTTTAAGGAGAGATAATGACCACCGAAACCTACCTTCAATAGGTCCCGGAGTGGCCACCAGCACCAAGGGTATAGATTCCCACACAAAATGGAAGGAATTATTCTTTTTATTTTTATAGGATCGATAGATAATATAGAAACCACAAAAATACTGAAGCTGAAAGTAAATGAAAATCCAAAATTAAACCATTCCCATATGCATGTTCAAAAGTAAAAGATACAATCCATAAGAACTCCAAAGGTAAAGTACCAAGAAAATGTAAAACGACAACATAAACTGCCCCAACCTCCGAGCTAGTACAGTCCAACACAATCCCTTATGTCCTCCTGGAATCCTGAAAATTGTTTTAGATACGTAGGCCGAGTATACATGTACACTCAGTACGGAAAACCAATTACTCTCGTGCACAAGTGGAGAGGCATTCTAAGGCCCTATTCGAAAAGAAAAACGAAACCACCTAGTAAGGAAAAACTATCCACCCAAGTCTCACCAACGAACACTCACCAAATAACGCGAGGCAAATATATTATAGTAAGAGCACATCCATATTTGGGTACCCCACGCCACATTCCCACTAGTTTTTGAAGACATCCTATACATCAAACTAATATCGCCATTCTCACCATAGTCCCATTGCCAAGCACCGCCCGCACACACCTGGGCCATAACCTCACAACATTCCCACTGCCAAACTCCACCCCCACACACCTAGGCCACAACCACCATGCATAACCACTCCAAAAACACCTGGGTCAGAACAACTACCACCACACCTGAAGACACATGTGCCTCATGACAGAGATACAAGGGAAACACCCTACCTACAGACACCTGGGCCAACCACCACAACTACCCTGACCGAAGATTCTTGGGAAAATAATAAATCTCAGGCCATCACAGCCTTCCCGAAGTGTCTTGGGCTACTCAGGAAAGGGAGAAGAAAAGGAGCTAATAACTATCCAGTCATAGGAGTGTTGGGTAAAACACCCTCCCCATGAAATGGGGTTTTCAGACCTAAGTGCCCAACTTGGGTGGGGCGTGAATAAGAAAAATAAGAAATATAGTATATTTACAGGTTATAGGCACTCATCCCAACCGAGTGGCTGCAAGACCTAAGATGAAACTCCCTTATTACTATTCATTTAAAATGACGACACAACACTGACAGCCAAGTCACAAATCACTCCAAACAAAATCCCCATTCATCAATTTTTTTTCATGTTCATGTGACCCCATTAGGGTTAATTATGCAGTTCTGGGAAACTAACAGGCATAAACATAGCCATGAAAAGAAAAAGAAATAACAAAAAATCAGTTTATGCATTAAATCACAGTTCTCATGTATGGTCACAACGACAAGGGATAAGTTAGACAAAGAAAACCCCGAGACACAACCCCATGTCCCCAAAACCAGGAAGCCACCATTTCTCAATGATAGAGGATTCCACCCGACATCGTGTCATAGCAGAGCAACCACACCACTTCAAATTCACAACCAAAAACCATGCCACAACAGAGGATCACTTCCCCATTCACATATTCCCATAAGCACCAGGTAGAAAAACACACCCACCACCAAATAGAGTGGAAAACATCCAGGTTCAAGCACATCCTTCATTATGTTCTTCATTGTCTTTGTTAACCAAGGTAGTTACAAGGAGACTCTTGTTTTACTAAACATCCATTTAAACCAATTGAGTTTATGTCATTAGAAAATTTCTATATTAAATCCATTTATTAATCACAGGAGACAAGAGTTTATAAATGCACAAAGAAATGCCACCAATGGCCATGATTTTCAATAGGCATAAATTCATACAGTTCACAACATATAGCAATAAAAATGAGTATAGCAGAACATCAATCACACCCCACTTCATTCCTTAATGTTTCGTTCATTATCATCATTATTTTTGGTTTCTTGAATTCACACAAAGACAAATTGTACCCACCCTTCATGATACACAGAAAGGAGAGATGAAGGAAAACCCTACTTGATTGATCAATGATGGAAGTTCTTCTCCACGCGCCAAGAGTCAAGGAAAAGTGCGACTTGCAAGGGAGGGACGTCAGGAACTCTATATGTACTAAAAATAAATGAATCCATCCAAGAGGAAGAAGAAGGGAGAATAAATTTCCATGCGATATATAGATAAGATCCCGTTGTTACGGGATATAGGGATTTAAATGCCTTAAAATTCAGGTCATTGTTCCCCATGTTGTTGGGTGGTTACACACAACAGAATTAATTGTTATTTAATTCTCTATTGAGGAGGTCCCTTAGGATTTATTAGGTATTCATTATGGGATTTTAAATGGATTTGAACTACCTAAAAAAATAAGTTGAAAATCCCAAAAGAGGCATTATGGGAAAAACTGTAGAACAGAAACCTAACAAGGTTGGGTGACATCGATTTGTCACGTTGATTGGTCTCCCCAATCGGTCGCAAAACGAAATGAAGTCCTACCACCGAGACACCAATCCTAGGATCCGGTATTTGGCAATGGGATGGACCGTGAGGGTATGGGTATTCACAAATTACCTCTGGGAGTGCCACTTGAGTCGCCACCTTTGGTATCTGATTTGATCAAGGATGCTCTTTTCTGTGATAGTTTTCTATGCCTGATGAATTCCATGAAAGGTGCTCCGCGAATTTCACCTACGATGGATGATCTAACCCTTGAGTTCCAGTATCAGCATCCTCTTACTTATTTAGGGGATTGAGGTTCTCAGGCTACCGTGTCCTGGATTGGGTTCATGTTGTCTCTCTTTGAGAATCTGAAAAAACCTATAGAGTGGTGAATCATGCTTTCTACATACATGATCTATGATTCATCCATGCATTGGTGGGATGTGGTTATCCATGCTAGTCATCATTAGGGAATGGCATGGTCTAATTTATATACTTCCTTATATGATCATTTCATTCATTAGGCACTGATATAGGACAAAGATGGAGTGCTCATGAAAATCAAGTAAGGTTTTATCATAGTTGTGTAATATTCATCACAATTATCTAATTTATAGAAATTTTAACCACCTCTATCTGGTGATGATATTTCATGTTCTAGATGTTTTGATGATGCTCTTCAAAATTCCATCTGAAATCATGTGAATGTCATTCACCATCCTACCTTTTCTGCAATAATTTATTAGACCCTTATCTCTGATCATAACCTGAGGGTCAACACATGTACTGAGTTTAAAAAATCAGAGATGCATTAGGATAGTAATTCTTCTATAGGTAGGAAACATTGCATTGTGGTTTCTCTTCAGGGAAGTGGCAGACAGAGTATCAAATTTGATAGCTCTATGGTGTGTCACCAGTGTGGAATTCCAGGGCATAAGGATCCCCAATGTGACAGAGACCTCGTGGAGTGTTGGTCTTGTGGCAGTATGGGTCATATTCAGAGTTTATTCATGAACATTTCCCCAGTTTTAAGTGGAAAAGAATCAGCATCCAATCTACCAATAGGTTTTGATTTCTTTTACACCATGTCAGGTGGGGAGTTGGAATAGCACTGGAAGGTCTACCCGAGGAGGAGGTCGTGGCCATGGTAGTTTGACCCCTGATTACCAGAAGTACCATCAGAGTAGTAATGATCATGGCAGTACATCTATTTAATAAGGACATGGATCTGGTCTATTTCATTCTTTACAGATAATAACTGATGATCAGGTTGTGGTACCATGTACAGTACACGGTATTATTCTGGTAGCTTCTACTATTATCACTACATAGTTTTATATAGGTTCTTCAAACTCATACCATTCAATATCTATCATTAAAAGTCTCAAACAAGATATGGAGTATCCCTATGGTGTAATGAACCTCTAACCACCATTGGGAAAATAAATGGAGGGAAGTAGCCAATGCAAGGATTATCCCCTTGACTAGTCACTAACCATTTAATGTGGAATACCGTTGTTCTCGAGATGACGATATTTAATGTCATTATTGAGATGGTCTGGTTAGACCACTATCATCTCTTCTTAGACTGTTATCTATGTAGGGTGTCTTTTACATCACTAGACCATAGAAGTTATATTTTAAAAGATGGGGGGAATTTCTATGATGGGAGAGGTGGACCGAATCATTATGGGCTAGTTGAAGTGACCACCAATGTTGAAAATATTTTCATGGAGGATGAAGGATTACTTCTAACTACTATCCCACCAGTAGTTTATCATTTTTGATAAGTCTCTCCTGATGTCTTTTCTATCATACAAACTAAGTGGGAGGTAGATTTTATAATTGATCTTATTCTAGTAGTAGCTCCAGTGTCCATTCCTCCATACATGATGGCACCTACTAAGAATTAAGAGCTCAAGTGGAAGATAGAGGAACTAGATTCTAAAGGCTTTATATGACCTAGTACATCCTCATGGGGTACACCTGTGATTTTTTGTAATAAGGATAATGTAACAATTTTTATATTCATGTATTATAGCAAGTTCCACCAAGTTACCGTCAAGAACAGGTATCAACTTTCTCAAATAGATGATATCCTTTACCAGCTCGGAGGAGAAAATGTGTTCTCTGTGATCAACCTCAGATCAAGTTATCATTAGGTGAAAGTCCGACCGTCATAATTACCCCATATAGATTTTAGTAGTAGGTATAGTCTATACGAGTATCTTGTTATTTCATTCGTTATTATGAATGTGCATTACATTTTCATTGCTTTGATGAATAAGTTTTTCCTAGAATATTTGGACTCTTTTGTCATGTTCTTTGTGTATGTCGTCTTGGTGTGTTTTCGTACTCATAACAACCTTGCTAAACATGTTGATAATTTTCTGAGTACATTGAGTGATCATCAACTTTTTGATAAGTTGGACTAGAGAGACTTTTGGATTTACAAGTTCCACATCATGGGTTATATTATCTTAGAATCACGAGTTTATGTTGATCCTAAAAAGATTATTGTCGTAGTTTCTTGGGAGCGTCCCAATAAATATTTTGATATTTTGAGTTTCCAAGGAGTCTCTATATAATATAGACATCTCATATTGGACTTATCACGTATTGGTTTACCCCTTACTGGACTTACCAAGAAGGGTGTTATGTTCCTGTGGTCAGAATCATGCAAGAAGGCCTTTCAGGAATGGAAAGGGAGGCTCATCATGGTTCAAATTCTGATTCTTCTAGAAACTTGAAAATTTTATATATTCTTCTTTGATGCATCATGAAATGGCATAGGAGACATGTTGAAGTAGGAAGGAATAGTTGTTGTGTACGAATCTTGGCATTTGAGGGCTAATTAGAGAAATTACCGGATTCATGACCTCGTGCTAGTAGTAGTTGTCCATGCCTTAGGTTTCTGGAGACATTATATATTATGTGAGAGATTTGTGGTTTATATAGACAACTAGGTCCCCAAGTATATTCTAACACCCCAAGATTCTGTGGTACATTTCCCTTTGAATGATACAATAGCTTGCATTGTACGCAACTTCAAGATTCTAACACACCACGTCCAATCAAACTAGCTCTTATGAATAGTAATACCCTCTTTTTGAAAATGTATAAATTTTATTTTACAAAATTTACTTCATTTTTGAATTCTAAATATCAAAATTAGCATAGGCTGAATATTTTGTATTTTATAAAAACATTCAATTTTTGATGAATAGTTAAAACACTAGGTTATAGGTTAAAACCGACTTTTGATATAGATAAATATTTATTGTATTTAAATTTATTTTAGTTCAAAAATGTTAAATAATACATATATATGTTCGATTTAATTTGTTGGAGTCATATTATAATATGTTTAGATATATAACCATTTTATTGATATTTTTACTGTCTTTTACCCACTGCTTAGGGGCATTTCAAAATTTGCATAAAAAAATAATTTTCCCACATCTGTGAGTTGAATATAAAAAATCCAAGAGATGCGGTTAATATTAGTATGTATATTTTGGTTCAATAATATGAAAATAATTTTTCTTGAATAGTAACTTTTGACTTTAATTTACAACGGTTAAAATTAAATATGGAAATTAATGGTAAAAATGATATCATAATTATCCTAAAACATGTCTGAATTCTATTGGATAATATATTAGACCAAAACCGACCATAGGAGTAAAATATAACCCCCTTTGGTCAATTTGGATTAGATTATACAATTTATTATTATTTTATTTAAAGAAGAGATAAAAGAGTAAAGTTAAATGTTTTTTAACTAAACATTTTTAATATAGGGTTATACATAAGTTATATTTGACTATAAAAATTAATTAGAAATATAAAAATATTTCTTACATAATGGTATTTTATTTATAATTTTCAGAAATTAAATAATTTAATTTATTTATGACACAATGATGATGATGTAATTACATTATTAATGAATGTTTAATGTAATTGATATTATAAATATCCGAATAAATGTAGTTTGAGACTTTTGATGAATTATGATTATTTTTTCAGTTAATAAAACATGTTAGTGTTGATTAAATAATATTTGTTCAAAGTAATCATGCGGTTATGATTTTCACAAAAACCAAATACTAAATAGGGACAAAATTGACATATTCGAGTTTTTAAAACAAATACGAAATTATTAATTTATATAATATTCTTAAAAATATAAGGATTGGCCAATGAACATATATAATGTTATCTATATTAATAATTAACCACTTAGGGTTATCATGGAAGTTTATAGTTGGTTTATTAACCATATAGTATAAAATCACAATGAGACATGGAAAATAACAAACTATTTAACTAAGAGTTAAATATAAAAGTTATGGCTAATATAGTGACCTAAACATATCTAAAACCTATTTGTTGAATTTTTTCTAACCCAAACCTACCACAACATCGAAATAATCCATTTTTGAGCTATTAGAAACTGAACATTTTTTTATTATAAAATAATATTTCAAGATTTTCCTAAAGTGACCCTCACCTCTCTAAAAAAATGGTACTTCCCCTTCTCTTAATTTCACACCCGCAAAGCCTTTTGGATTAGACAGAACTTACCTAGATACTCTCTAAACTATCCTCCATTAAACCTAGAGGACATTTTTTGACCATAAATCATACTTAAAGATACCTTTTGATCAATTCCAAATGAAATAACCCAAAGAAGAGGTAAATATTTTATCACCCCTTTCAAGTTCTTTTCTTTCTTCGACATCCTCTTTCATTGTTGATTCCATTATAAAATAATAAATCCAGTATATTCTATATACTGTGATGTTATTAAAATGGTACATCCATATTCATTATTATATCCATCATATGAATGACAAAGACACCATACATGTGTATGTACTACTTACCATCTCCATGTCATGGTGTAGTTTTTTATGCAAACACATAATTATGTGGATGAGAATAAAAATGATTATAAATTATGAAAATAATAAATATAACATGTTATTGATTGTTTATATATGATATACCATCCAATTACATAGTATTTCACCATCAATATAATGATATTGTCGCTCGTGCCTACGTACGGATTACCGTCTCCACGAACGCAATGAGATTCATTCCCCATCATAATAATTCCTGAATAATTTTAATTTTATGATTACAAATAATGTTTAATAACATGATATAATTTTGGATATGAATAAAATACATCTAATCCATAACAAACATGAATTATGTAACTGATTATATAAAGGAAAACATATCATATAACACCTGAAACGATAATATTACTAAAATATTATTAACAAAGCAATATTAGAGGATCATATATTTTATAATATTAATGTATATAGTTTTTATATTATTTAATAACAATAATTATACTATTATACAAGATTTTAACGTACTCTCGACAAAGGAAAAGTCCTCGGTAAGGGGTAATTTCACAATCTCATTAATTTCCGATTTGTTTTTACGTAATTATCTACTAGGACCTCTTTATCATCCACATCCATGTTTCTTAAAAATGAATTTAATTTTTTTTACTATTTACAAGAAAATGTTTTAATGTAATTTATAACAATGTTTTTATTTTTATAAAATCATCTGATTGAAATCTTTCTGTCATTTTCCAAATAAAGTACTTTATGACCTTTTCGTCCAAATTAAGTTAAGAATGTCTTTTTTTACTTATATTGAGGGTGTCGATATTTATAGAAATTTTATCAATGTCTAAGCATCCCATACAATCTTATGAAAATATTTTCATAATAAATGTTTTCTTTTATAATTATGTGACTATTAAATGATTTCAAAATAGAAAGATGTATTTATTTCAAATAGATTTTTTTTCATCTATGTCAACATAATTTGATTAATTCTATACATTTTTTATGTTGATTTATTATGATACAAATCCTCCAAATTGTATTGATGGATTTGTGATATGATTGACTGTGGATGTTTTATTTTTACACCATTCATGATTTATGGATAAAGTATTGACCTTTTGTATTATAGTTTTAAAACGAATGTTTATGTTATGTTTAAATATTTTCATATGAGGAATGCATTGGACTTATTAAGTGAAGGGTGAAACCCACAATAGGTTCTCAATGCATTGGTAGGTCTCATGAGACAAACTACTATCTTGGCACAAGGCCTTGACAAAATCATATTTTTAGTCTTGGAACAAGGCCTTAACTATGTGGTTATGAAATCCGGAATTATGCATTCCCCCATTAGGAAAGTTGCTATTGATATTGCATGTGATTATTCAAATAGTAGAAAATCCATGTAAATAAGTAAATGTAATTATTTTATTTTATATTTTCCATATTATGCTGATGTTTACGTTTAAAAGGCTTTTGTTTATTCTACTAAATCCCATTAAATGTTTACACTTATTTATAAATGTTTTTGCTATATTGTTATCTTAACTGAGCATCTGAGCTCACCCCTTTCGAGGTTTTATTTTTCCTAGGATATAAAGAAGTATTTTATGGTTTACTTGAAGGTATATGAAAAGGTATATAAGTGTGTTCAAAAGGGTAAACAATATTGTTGATTTTTTATTTCATGATGTAATGTAAAAGTTATGAATGTATTTAGTAATTCCAAGGATAATAAACTGATCAATCGTTCAGGACAAGATTTCTTGTATCATGCTAATGTTATGTAATAATGCACTGACACTTGGTAATTTATGTGAGGGAATAATAATTGGCATCAGAGGAATATTATTACAAATCTTGGAAACTAGATTTAGGAAAACTCTAATTAGAGATCACTACCCTAAGATAGACTTTGAGGATTAGTATTGATGAACATCCAAATATTTTGGTATTGTATAGATTTTGTGAGTTTCCAAGAAATACATCCCTGTGTGGATATGAAAATTTAAATACAGCTCTGGAACATATGTACCTAGGTGTAAAACCCAAAAAAAACCACTTTGATCTAGACTAGAAAGGGAACTTTTGCACGACAACGGGCCTTACTGCACTCTTGGTTACGAAACTCCCATGGGATATTCTCAGGATAAATAACATTTTCCTTACGATTATGATTGTTGTATGAGTATATACCTCCAAAAAGATAATATTTTTATGATTTTGGATTATATCTATAAACTGTTAATTTTTTGTTAACTTTTTTACAAGTTCAGAATTATGTATTGCAATTGATAAACTAATCTACTAAATGCCATTTTTTATAAATTGATCCTAGTTGAAGGAATGGAAACATATCAACACATGCAATCCATGTCGGGAATTCCCCCATACTCATGATAATTATACCAGAGCTGGTGGTGCAACTAGTGTTGATCAGCATATCACCATACTAGGACAACTCACTCAGGTTATGAATAATAAACATACCTCTATAGAGAATCCCAATCCAAAATATGAAGGATATATATTAGACCACTTCATGAGGAAAAAACCACCAATATTCATTGGGAGTAGAAATCCACTAGTAGCTGAGCAATGGATAAGTTCCTCAGAGAAAATATTTCATGCTTTGGGGAGTAGTGATTGGGAAAAAGTTTTCATGGAAGTTTATCACCTCATGGGAGATGTAGATCAATGGGGGGAATTTATTCAAAACATAAAAAAGATGAAGACATATAAAACATGGAATGGCGGGAGTTTAAATATATGTTCTTAGAAAAATACTTTCCTCATGACCATTAAGTAGAAGGACCTGGATACTTCTCTCCATGGTGTATCCATATTTATTATTTCTGATTGTGATCCCTATTTTACACCATGATTCTGGAAAACTCTTCAGAAGGCCATAGATACATAACATCGTTTGAGCACTTCCCACCACCCTCAAACTGATGGAAAATCAGGACATACTATTAAAACATTAGAAGACATGTTTTGATCATTCTCACTAGGATTTAGAGGTATATAAGATCCATATTTACCTCTGGTAAAATTTTCTTATAACAATAGCTACCATTCAAGTTTTCAGATGGGACCAAATGATGCATTATATAGAAAGATATGTCGCACACCAACATTTAGGGATGATGCTCGTTAAAGAAAACTTGTTTTCCTAGAACCTGTTGAGAAAATGATGGAAATGGTGAGGTTACCCAAACCCCCATCAAAGAAGCTCAATGTATGAAAAATAGCTATGTTGACAACCAAAAGAAGGATTTCGAATTTCATGTAGGAGATCATGTTTAATTGAATGTATCTCAAAGGATGGGTGTTATACATTTCATTAAGAAGGGTTAATTGTGTCCCATGTATATTGGACATTTCAAAATTATTGAACAAATTGGAGTTTTATATAATCATTTGGAGATGCCTCCAAGGATCTCCAAAGTTTATGATGTGTTCCACGTATCACTATTGAGAAAATACATGTATGACCCAATGCATGTTCTCACCTATTATGAAATTGATCTGGAACCTAATCGATCTTATTGTAAAGAGCTTGCCGAAATTCGTGATACAAGAGAACAAGTGATGAGAAACCGGACGACTCGTCTGGTAAAACTTCTATGGAGAAACCGTATGATGGAAGAGGCAATGTGGGAACCATTGGAACTTATGACAAAGAACAACTAGAACCATATTTTTCTTTTATTAATATAGAAATTTTGAGGACTAAATTATTTTAAGGAGGGAAGAATGTATCATACCACACTTCCACGATATGTTTCCCTTTGAATAATGCAATAGTGGCCATTGTACGCATCTTCGAAATTCAAACACACCATGAACAATCAAACTAGACATTAAAAAAATTAATACCCACTTTTTATACATTTATCATTTTTTTCTCAAAATGGACTTCATTTTTGAATTTGGAATATCGAAATTAGGTTAGGGTGAATTATTTTTATTTTTCTAAAAACATTCAATTTTTTATGAATATTGAAAAACACAGTGTTATTTGTTAAACAAAAATTTTATTTAAATAATTATTTATTTTATTTAAATTTAATTTATGTCTAAATTGATACATAAAATCTATATAAGTTCAATGTTATTCATTGGATTCATTTTATTATATGTTTAGATATTTAAAAATTTTATTGAACAGTTTACCGTCTTTTACCAACCTACTAGGTGCATTTGCAAATTTTCATAAAACAATATTTTTCCACTTCTATGAGTTTAATTTCAAAAAATTTGAGGGACACTATTAATATTGTTTTCAAAAATTTTGTTCAATATGATGAAAATAATTTTTGCTGAATAATAACTTTTGACTTTTATTTACCACGATAAAAAGTAAATAATGTAATTGAGGTAAAAAATGAAATCATAATCACCCTAACACATGTCCTAATTCTATTGCATAATAAAAAATGACCACAAATAATGTCAGGAATAAAATATTATCCTTTTTGTTCCACTTGGATTTTATTAGGACATTTATTAATATTTTATTTAAAGAATAGTTAAAAGAGTTAAATTCAATGTTTAATAACTAAACCATTTATAATATATGGATACACATAAGATAAATTAGACTATAAATATTCACTAGAAAGGAAAAAAATATTTCCTATATAATTTTATTTTATTTATATTTTTTATACAATAAATAATTTAATTTATTTACGACACAATAATGATGCAGTAATTAACTTATTAATGAATGATTAAAATAATTAATATTATAAATATCCAAATAAATGTAATTTGAAAATTTTTATGAATTAAACTAATTATGTAGGATAATATGATATGTTAGGATTGATTAAATATTTTTTTGATGTAATAATTATGTTATGATTTTCAAAAAAACAAATACTAAATAGTTTCAAAATTGACATAATTGAGTTTTGAAAACAAATACTATATTATTTATTGATAAAATATTCTGAAAAATATAAGGATCAAAAAAAGGACTTAGATAAGGTTATATATATTAATAATTAACCTCTTGTTGTTCTCATGTAAGTTTATATGATTTTTATTAACCATATATTATAATAATTCTAAGAGACATTGAAAATGTAAAACTATTTAACTAAGAGTTAAATCTAAAAGATAAGATTAATATAGTGACCTAAACCTATCTAAAACCTATTTTTTGAGAGGTTTTAGACCCATAACCACCATATCCTAGAAATAAATCATTTTTGATCCATTAGAAACAGAATATGATTTTATTATAAAATAATATTTCAATCTTTTCCTTAAGTGGCCCTCACCTCTCTTATAAAAGTGTACTTCACCTTCTCTTATTTTCACAACTCCAAATTCTTTTGGTTCAGAAAAACCTACCCGAATATCCTCTAAAATGTTATCTATTCAACCTGTAGGCCTTAATTTGATCTTTAATACAACCGTTGGATCCCTTTTGAACAAATAAAAAAGAAGAACCCGAAGAAGAGGTAAATATTTCATCACCTCTTTCAAGTTCTTTTTTTCGTCCCCTACCACTTTCTTTGTTGTTTCCATTGTAAAATAATAACTGCAGTATATTCTATATAATTTTATGTTATTAAAATGGTACAACGATATTCATTATTCTATCAATTATATGAATGACAAAGTCACCATATGTGCGTGCGTACGTGTTACTGTCTCCACGTCATGGTGTAGTGTGTTATTCAAACACTTAATTATTTGGATGGATATAATAATTGTTATAACTGATGTAAATAATAAATATAACTTGCTATTGATTCATTATATATGATATAACATCTAATTACATATGATTTCACCATCAATATAATGATATTATTGCTCATGCGTATGTATGGATTTCTGTCTCCACGAACGTCGTGAGATTCATTCCCCATCATAATCATTCAAGAACAATATTCATTTTATGATTAAAAACACTGTTTAAAAATTTAATATCATTCTGTATATGAATAATGTAAATCCAATTCAAAAACAACATGTCTTACGTAACTAAGCATATAAAGAAAAACAGACCAGTTAACAACAGAAACGATGATATTACTAAAATATTGTTAACAAAGAAATATTTGAGGATAATATATGAGATCATATATATGTGCATAATTTTAGTATAGTTTAATAACAACGATTTAACTATTATGAAGTTTGTTAACATACCGTCGACCATGGAAAAGTAAAAGGTAAGGGATAATTTCACAATCTCTTCATTATCCGAGGTTGTTTTTACGTAAGTATCTAACGGGACATCTTTATCAACAACATCCATGTTTCCATAAAATGTATTTCAAATATTTTTTTCTATTTACTATACTAGGATTTATAGTCATTTATACCCTTGTTTGTCATTTTATAAATTTTTTTGACAAGAATCTTTTCGTCGTTTTCCAAACAAGGTAATTTATGACCTTTTCAACAAAACTAAGGTAAGAATGTCTATTTTTAACATATATGGCGAGTGTGGATATTTCTCGCCATTATAATGTCTTTGGAACTTCCCATACAATCTTATAAGAATATTTTTAAATAAAATTTTTCTTTAAAAATTATATTACTTTTAAATGATTTCAAAATAGAAAGAGGCAGTTATTTCAAATAATTTTCATTTCATCTATTTCAACATCCATTGATGTATTTTAAACATGATTGATGATTATTTATTATGATACAAATCATCCAAATTTTATTGAAGGGTTTTTTATATGTTTGACTGTGGATGTGTTATTTTTTCACCATTCATGGTTTATGGATAAAGTGTTGAAATTTCATATTCTAGTTTTAATAACAATGTTAATCTTATGTTTAATCCTTTTCATATGTGGAATGAATCAGACATAGTAAGTGATGAGTGGATCCCTCTATAGGTCCTCATTTAATTGGTAGGTCTCATGAGAAAAACTACTATCTTGGCATAAGGCCTTGAAATAATCTTATTTGTAGTCTTGGATCAAGGACTTGACTAAGTGGTAATGATGTCTATAATTATTCATTCAATCATTATGAAAGTGGCTATTGATATTTCATGTGATTATTTAACTAGTAGAATATCCATTTGAATAAGTAAATGGAACTATTTGATTTTATCTTTGGAATATTATTTAGATGTTTTAGTTTAAAATGATTTCGTTTTAGTATAATTCATTATCTTATATGTTTGTGCTTATTTATGAATGTTTATACTATATTGATATCCTTAATGAGCATTTGAGCTCACCCCTTTCTATGTTTTATTTTTCCGCCGATGTGACAAATTATTTTATGGATGACCTGCAGGGATTGGCTAAAGTTATAAGTGGGTTCAAAAGGAGATAAAATGTAGACGGTGTTTTTATTACATGATGTAATGTTAAACTTATGTGTGTATCTAGTGCTTCCAAGGCTACTAAACTGATTGGTCATTCGGGACACGATTCCTTGTATCTTGCCAATGTAATGTAATAATGCACTGACTCTAGGTAACTGGGGTCAGGGTGTTACATATATTTTTTCTCAATGTGACATGAACTTTACATAATGAATACGGGTCGAATATATTAAATCCTTTGATTTGGAGCGTGCATATACTCTTCGAATTGGAAATGTGGTCACTATTGCACTGGGCTAGAAAACTCAAACACATGCCGTATAAGAATCTAGTGATGAATATATTTTAATTGAACTCTTTTTTGAACATCATCTGTAGATTCATGATAGTGACAAGAATTCATACCTATCAGCCTTAACAGTTTCCTCTTCCTTCCTTGAGAAGGTGAAGAGTAGGAAATTTTCAAATCCTGAATGTATTGTTCTATGAGAGAGTATATTTGGAGATAACCTACCTTTGGTGTAGTACCCTCGGTATATGTTATGTAAACCTGACGTGATTTTTTTCTTGGTTTTAAATGTTATGGGTGACTTATGGGAGAATCGGGAGATCCTGGAGTGATGTTTGATGAAAAGGGGAAGGCACAGGGGCGGCGCATGGTTTGTCAAACTGTGCGGCCAAACCATGCGTGTCTGACTGGGGAGGCAGTGGCTTCCACATGGACAGCGCATGGCTAAGGGAACCTGTGTGATGAGGCCATGCATGATGTATGGCTGAGACAGAATCAAATGAACTGTTAGCGCACGGTTTGTCAAACCGTGCGGACTAACCATGCAGTCACTTAAAATTAGATCCTAAAATTGTGGATCTAACTCGTTTTGCATTTAATTACCTTGTTTTATGCTCCTATGTGGCCCTAACATGGGATTACTCCCCCTTGGAGGTTGTAAGACTTCTCCCAAGCATTCCTGAGGCGATCCGTAGGCCTCTCTTGGCGAATCGAAGCCGGATTCTTAAGGTATGTGATCGTTCTTGATCAGTTTCATAGATCTACTTAGATTGGTTTCTCCTCTTCTATATTTTTGATAGATCTACGCCTGTTATGGGTATATCTAAGGGTGTGTATGCCAAATATGACAAGATTTTGTCTTCGTTGTATTAGTAGAAGAGATCTAAGTAGTGTTTTTGTAGTTTTGAACTGGTGTTCTTGAGCATTCTTCATCCGTGGATTGGTTTCACCCAAATTGTTTAGGTAGGTGGCTTGAATCTCCGTTACTCTTTCTTATAACATGATTCCTTAGTTCAAATTGATTTAATAGCTTTGTTTTCATAGTTAAATTGTGGTGCAAAGCATGTTATAAATCTTCTTGTAGTGATGATTTATGGGTTTTGATGAAATTGTGAAAATTTAAATAATGGTTTGTGAAAAGTGATTTTGGTTTGTTGATTTTAAAATAGTGTTTTTAATATTTGGATTTGCAGGAGTTGGAAAATGGTTTGTGGGAAAAATATACCCAATAAAAGGGTGTTTTATTTAAATGGTTTTGGCATTGTTGAAATGTTGTGGATTCGGGAATACATGGTGTGTGTGTTCATATTGAATTTACGAGGCTTGGTTGAAACATGACCATGTGCTCGGTGCCAAAGTTATAATGGCACATGGGTAATAATTACCTTTTGACGACTTGGCAGATCAATGAGAAAATGCTCATGAGTATGGAATTGTCATAACGATGCATGCATAGTGGATTTCACGGATTGGGAATTGGTTGGTTGTGTGAATTTGTGAAATTGAATGAAAGTGCCAAAATGGAAATGTGAATTTGATTGGGAAACTTTGCCAGGTTTATTTGTTGGAAAAAGTTTTTTTGGAAAATGGATTGACATGGAACTTTCTATATTGTGAAATTTTTTGGAATAGTTTTATATAAATTGTTTTATATAAATTTGCTAACATGATTTATCATAGAGGCATCAGTTGGGAAGTCATCAGGGAAAACCTACTATGTTTCATTACTCACCCCCTGCTTTGGCACGATGGTGCTTTTGCAGATTTCATATATCGGGATGTTGGAAAATGTAATGTGTCACACGTTTATAGAACTACTTCGTGACTCTTGGGCCGGTTTGTGATATTAGAACATGGATCTTGTGGAGAATGTAGTTGGTTCGTAGTCTTGAAGTATTGTAGTTGTATTTCCGCCATTTACTCTGATTTGGTTTCTTACAATGTTTTTTCACTTGGTTGGGTTATTATGAATATAATTGTTGAGTTGTTTTGGTTTTAAATCATGCATCATATAGTGGTTGTTGGAGATATTTTTATAGTTTTCTTTGTTTGTTGGTTGTATTCCGTTAAAGGGGTAAATCGTCCCCCATGTATTTTGAAACCCTTCGTCATTTATTTCCATATTTGCCAACTCAGGGATGTATCTTAAGGCCATGTAATGATTCATTACACTCTCAAGGCAATGAGAATTGGCGGGTCATTAAAAATGGTATCAGCTTATTCGGTCCACTCCTAAAAAGTGTTCATCGATGTTCTTCGTATTGGAGATTAAATTATTTCATGTCTATTCCTTGAGTTGTCATATTATATAGGAGTAGGATTATTGGAACATGAAATGTATTGCATAAAAGGACGTAGCTATCCCATTTATGTTGAACATCAAGTTACCAGGGTGTTGGCTACTTAACTATTTTTCATACACTTCTACAATGTTGGAAATATCATTGTCATGGGTTTAGCCAATGATATGAGCATGGAAGGAATTGTATGTGAATGACTTCACACTAGCATTGCATAAATAATTTTGAGAAATGGATAATGGTTTGATTAAAAAGGGTGATTTCTGAAAATTTTAAGGATGTTTTCAAATGAATGATTTGGAAAAGACTATGGTTGATGTATTTTAAAAATAGATTTATTTTCAAAATAACAAAATGAACTATTTTAGATATTGTTGAACATAGATGATGTGATAGTGGTGTAATAGAGATTGAAATTCTAGGCCTTCAGTTTCTATGAAGTGAGACTAATGGCGTGCATTTTTTCTATAGAAAATGGCACCTGTTAGACGTCATAGAAACCAAATGGAAAAAGCTGCAGGGAATGTGGTTACACCTGAACCACATGTGAACCAAGATCTTTTTCAGAATATTTTTCAATCACTTCAGGCTATGGACATGGGGAATCAGAGAGATTATTCAAGGCATGTAGACCATCCATTTCAGTCCCAGATGAAAAATCTACCAATCTTTCAGGGCGATTTTGAACCAGAAAAGGTTGAGGTGTGGCTAAGAAAGATGAATCGTATCATAGATTTCATCTACACACTAGTATATCTGAATGTAAAGTTAGTGACATATATTCTGGAGGATCTTGCATGATGGTGGTGGGAGCTGGTGGTGCATGCAAAGCTGGATCAAGGCCAGGGCTGGGAAGAATTTGATGAATTTTTTAATAAACAATTCTATCCTCACACGTTCAAGATCCAATGGACAGCTAGATTTTCAGCATGAAGCAGAAAAATCTCTCTGTCACATTGTATGCGGCCAAATTCCTGATTTTAGAATGAATTTCACCATAAGTTGCTACAAGTGCGTCACTGAGGGCATGCATATTTGAATCAGGGTTTCGATAGGAGATTCACTCGAAGATAGTTGTGCTCTGTATTATGGAGTATACGGAGATGGTAAACAGAGAAAAATTATCATAAAGAGACATATCTACAGTTATGGGAGGAGGAAGTATGATGATACCCATGGGAACGAGTGGGAACTACAATGCTGGGAATAAGTGGATGAGGGACACCTACTTCCAAGGTGGGAGTGAAAATCAAAGTCAGATGGCTCGATCAGTGAATCTTCCTCCACGGCCCATGATGAATGTTGGGTTTTTTCAATGTGGCGTGATTGACTACATGAAACACGAATGTATAACACCACCAAGAGCTTCCGACAATTGAAAAAAGATGGGACATCTTCAGTGATATTGTCGCAGTGCTCTGAGTTCAGGTGGGTGAGACACATCCCAAGCGTCACAAGCATCTTATGCATCGATTGGGCGAGGAAATCAAAATAAGTCTCGATAGTAGAACATAGATAGTTATGGTGATTCCATGAATACCATGACACCTCAGGCAGGGCAATCTCAACAAGGCAATAAGGAGCAATGTGCAGCAACAAAGAAATTTTATGGAGCGGAACTGGTGATTGTGGATGACCAGTCTAGACCATCTACGGTGAGAGGTATGATTCCTATGAATTCTATCATCATGCATATGTTGTTCGATACTGGTGTGTCCCATTATTTTCATACTTCTCATATTGTTGATTTACTGAACATACAACATTAAATGATGCCTTCTATGTTAAAACTGCAAACTCCTCTGGGGGAAAGAGAATGTCAAGTCTTCGTGTGTAGAGCATGTGTTATAGCGGTTGATGGAGCTGAGCTGAAATGAGACATCTCCATGTTTCATATGGATGTCATTGATATAATCCTAGTTATGGATTGGTTGACAATTTTTAAGGATCACATCGACTATTATGGGAGAACGGTTAGTTTCACGAAGGAGGACGGAATCGACCATCTCTTCAGAGGAGAGAGGATGGCAATGAAAGGATCAGATAGCCTATTCGCACTAATGGTGGGAACGATCTCTTACAATTTGGCAGCATTGACTTTGGAATCATTGGAAGAGATTGCGGAAAATAGTTTTCCAGGTGTGGTGGAACAATTTTCTGATTTTTTTCCTACCAAATTCTCAGGGTTACCACCTGTAAGAGAATTAGAGTTTACGATTGATCTTCTTCTGGGGACAAGTCATATCTCACACCCATATTATAGGATGCCACCAACAGAGTTAAAGGAATTGAAGGTGCAGTTTGAGGAGTTGGAAGGCAACAATTTTATTTGGCCAAGCGTCTCCCCATGGGCAGCACCAGTTTTGTTTGTAAAGAAAGCATATGGAACATTGAGGCTATGTGTGGATTATCATACACTTAACCATGTTACGATAATGAATAGATACCCACTTCCACACATTTATGACTTGTTTGATCAATTGAGGGGATCTCAGTGGTTGTCCAAAATTGACTTACGGTCAACATATCACCAGTTGTGAGTTCAAATGGAGGATATTCAAAAGATAGCCTTCAGAAGAGGATATTGGCACTACGAATATGTAGTCATGACTTTTGGTCTTACGAATGCACCAACGGTCTTTATGGCTTTGATGAATCGGATATTTCATCCATGACTGGATGCTTTTGTTGTGGTGTTTTTGGATGACATATTAGTGTATTCAAGAACAAGGGATGAGCATGAGAAACACATGGAGATAGTGTTGGAAATCATGAGGGACCATCAGTTGTATGCCAAATAGTCAAAATGAAATTTCTAAATACATGATGTATGTTTTTTGGGCCATGTCGTTTCTGAGAAAGGTGTTTCAGTGGATCCAGAAAAGATAGATGTTGTTCATTATTGGAAACCAACAAAAAATGTCTCTAAAGCATGAATTTCTCTTGGTCTAGCTAGATATTACAGATCCTTTGTGCGTGGCTTCTCACGACTAGATTCTCCCATGACCTCTTTGACAAAGAAAAATGTTGCATTTCAATGGACTAAATAATGTCAGAGGTGTTATCAAGAGTTGAAAGGTCACCTTACATCAACAACCATCTCGATTTTTCCAGAATCATGAAAGGGCTATGTGGTGTATTGTGAGGCTTCGAGAACAAGGTAGGATTGTGTTTGCATGCAAGGAGACCATGTTCTTGCTTATAGTTCAAGGTAGTTGAGGGTTCATGAGAGGAATTACCCAAAACACGGTTTGGAGTTAGCTGAAGTTGTACATGCCTTGAAGACATGGCGTCATTATCTCTTTGGTGAGAATTTCAGTGTGTTTAAAAATCACAACAGCCTGAATCAAATTTTCACACTACAAGATTTGAATCTGAGGTAGGGGAGATGGATGGAGTACCTTCACATGTTCGAATTTGACTTGATGTATACCATGAGTAAGGGAAATTCGGTGGCCAATGCATTATGTATAAAGTCGTATACTCTGTTGGAGAATGAAGCTTCAGATGAGTAGCAGTTGAAGATGGTATTAGACGACATGCATGTGGAATGTGAAAATCATGGTGATGTTGTGGTTTTATTTTCAGATACACTTGTTCCTGAACTGGAAAAAGTTGTCAAAGAGGCACAAACATCTGATGCGGAATGTATGATAATGAGATAAAAACACAATGGTGGGGAGACCATTGATGGCTAGAAACTTGAAGCGGGTTCAGTTTTGTGTTTCAGAGATCATATGGTTGTACCTATAGTTTGTCAAGAAAAACTACTTAATTATTACTCCCATTCAAGATGGTCTCTACATCCGGGTACATAGAAGATGTATAAGGTGATAAAGGCGTAGTTTTGGTGGAGTGGTATGAAAAGGAAGGTGGTCGAATTCATCTCGCAATGCTTAAATTGTCAACAGGTTAAAGAAGAGAATCAGAGACCAGATGGTATGTTACAATCTTTTCCTATCCCTATGTGGAAATGTGAGAAGATTACAATGGATTTTGTTACAGGTCTATCATGAACGGTCTGAAAACAAGATTCCATTTGGGTGATAGTGGATCGTCTAACCATGTCAGCCCATTTCATCCCAATTCCTGAAACCCATATGGTGAAAGATCATTCAAAAATCTATATCCAAGAATTGGTAAAGAGACATGGTGTACCAGTGTCTATCGACTCAGATGTAGATATGAGGATCACATCTCATTTCTATAAATCATTACGACAAGCCCTTGGGACTCAGTTGAATATGATTACTGCGTATCATCCTCAGATGGATGGGCAATCAGAGTGGATGATACAGACATTGGAAGACATGATGTGGTCTTGTATAATGGATTTTGGTGTCTCATGGGAGGAGAATATACCCTTATTAGAGTTCTTATACAATAACAGCTATCAAGCCTTGATACGCATGGCTCCGTTCGAAGAATTTTATTGGCGTCCTTGTCATTCTCCACTATTCTAGGTGGAATGTGGTGAAACATCACTAGTCGGGCCGAGCCTTGTCCAAGAAACAATAGAAAAGATTTAGTTGATTATAAAGAGGCTGGAGACGGCTCATGGTCATCAGAAATCATATGCGGATCACCGTTGCAGACCGTTGGCGTTCGTTGTGGGAATATATGTCTTCATGAGGATCTCTCCAAGACTTGGACAACGTCATTTTCAAAAGAAGGTAAAATTATCCCCTCGATATATATGACATTTTGAGATAATGGAATGGGTTGGAGAGGTAGTTTATCAGTTGGCATTACCATCACAGTTCAGTGAGGTGCATAATGTGTTCGATGTATCTCAGTTGAAGAAGTATCAGCCTGATCCAGACCATGTGATCAAATGGGATCATGTTGACCTAGAGCCATATGATTCATTGGTACATATCCCAGTGCAGATTGTGGATAGGTACGATAAATTCTTGAGTGGAAAAATAATCGTCCTAGTGTGGGTTTTCTGGCAACATGGTCAGAATCAGGAAGATACTTGGGAACGCGAGAAAGAAATGAAAGAGCAGTGGCCAGAACTCTATTAGTCAAGCAATGGTTTTCTACATTCCGGGGATGGAAAGGCCAATGGTGTGGAGAATGTAGTACCCCCCATTTCTGGTACGTAACCTTGACTTGATGATTTTCGTGGTTTTAAATGTTTTGGGTGACGTATCAGAGAATCGGGAGATCCTGGAGTGAAGTTGGAAGAAAAACGGAAGGCGCGCGGTCAGCGCACAGTTTTTCGAACCATGCGGCCAAACTGTGTGGGTGTGATTGGGGAGGCAGTGGCTTCCGCACGGTCGGTGCATGGTTTAGGGAAACCATACGATGAGGTTATGCATTAAGGATGGCCGAGATAGAAGCTAACACACAGTTAGTGCATGGTTTTTCAAACAGTGCGGACTAACCATGTGGTCACTTAAAATTAGATCCTAAAATTGTGGATATAACTCATTTTGGCTTTAATTGCCTTTTTTAAAGTGTCTATGTGGTCCTAACTCAGGATTACTCTCCCTTGATGGCTGGAAAACTTATCCCAAGCGTTCCAGTGGTGATCCAAAGGCTTCTCTCGGCGAATCGAATCCGGATTCATAAAGTATGTGATCTGTCATGATCAGTTTCTTAGATCTACTTAGATCTACTTATCCTCTTCTCTCGTTTTCTTATATCTATGCCTGTTATATATATATCTAAGGGTGTGGATTCCAAATATGATAATATTTGGTCTTTGATGTGTTAGGTTAATAGATCTAAGTAGGGTTTTTTGGAGTTTTGACCGGATGTTCTTGAGCATTCATCGTTTGTGGTTTGGTTTCGCCCAATTTGTTGAGTTAGGTGGATTCACTCTTGATGAAACATTCTTTAATAATGAATTATTACTTCAAATTGATTTAATCACTTGGTTTTTATTGTGAAATTTTGGTGGAAATCATGTTATAAATCTTCTTTAGTGATGATTTATGGGTTTTGATGAAATTGTGGTGATTGAATGAATGGATTGTGAAAAGTGTTTTGGTTTCTTGATTTTAAAATATGGATTTTTGGGAGTTTGAAAATGGTTTTTTGGAAAAACGTTATCAATAAAAGAATGTTTTCATGAAATGGGTTTGGCATGGTTGAAATGGCGTGGTTTTAGGAATAATTGGTGTGTGAGTTCATATTGCATTTATAAGGCTCGGTTGAAATATGAACTTGTGCTTGGTTCCAAAGGTGTAATGGGACATGAGGAATAAATACCTTGTGACGACTTGGTATATTGACAAGAAACCTCTCATGAGTATGGAACTATCATAATGATGCATGCATAGTGGATTTCACTGGTTGTGAAATGGTTTGTTGTGTGGATTTGTGAAATGGAATGAAAGTGCCAAAATGGAAATGTCAATTTGATTATGAAACTATTCTTTGTTGCTTTTGTTGGAAAATGATTTTTGTTTGGAAATGGCTTTACATGGAACTTTCTATATTGTGAACTTTTTTGGAATGGTTTTATATAAATTGTTTTATATAAATGTGTATCATGTTTTATCCTAGAGGCATGGGTTGGGAAGTCATCGGGGAAAACCTACTGAGTTTAATTACTCACCCCCTTCTTGGGCACGATGGTGCTTTTGCCGATGACATATATCAGGATGTTGGAAAAGGTAATGTGTCACACGTTTATAGCCCTACTTCACGACTCTTGGGCTGGTTCGTGATGTAGGAGCATGGATCTTGTGGAGCATGGAGTTGGGTTGTCATCTTGAAGTCTTGTAATCGTATTTCCGCCATTTACGCTAATTTGGTTTTGTACACTGTTGTTTCACTTGGTTGGGTTGTTATGAAAATAATGGTTGAGTTGTTTTGGTTTTAAATCATGCATCATATAGTGGTTTCTTGGAGATATTTTTCTAGTTTACTTTGTTTGTTTGTTGTTTTCTGTTAAATGGGTAAGTCACACACCTTGTATTTTGAAACCCTTCGGCATTTATAACCAGCCTTTACTGCCTTGGGGATTTTTCTTAAGGCCAAGTAATGATTCTTTACACTCTCAAACCAGTGATAATTGGAGGGTCATTACATTTGGATTTATTTGTGGATAGAGGTAACATCCTGCTTCTATGTGGACGTATATGGGGTCCTGTAGATTTTAGATAGGAGTTGATGAATATGTACGAATCTTCTTAGTGGGTTATACATCTATGAATCTCGCAGATGTATCGAGATATGCAATGCCCGTATTGGTTACTTGGAGTGGAATGTTTGATTGCAGGCTTAATCACAACATGTTCCACTTTTCAGTAGGTGATTGTGAAGCACTAGAGTCTTGCAGTATTGCTACTACCACCTCCTCTCCCAGAATGTAAATGAGAAGGTTTTTCTATGAATTTCATAGTCAATTTACCTAGGTCACCGTGGGCTAGAAATTCAATGAGGGTAATCATTGATGAACAAATGAAATCAGCCCACTTCATTCCTATACGGAAGACATTTTTAGTTGATTAGTTGGGAAGAATGTATGACTGTTAGATAATATGAATATGTAAAGATCCATGTTCTATCATTTCAGATTGGAATCCTCATTTCACTACACATTTCTTGAATGGTTTGCAGAAATATATAAAAACATAGGTGATTCTACGTGAAAAAATTTCCCCTCAGACTGATGGACAATCAGAATGGACAATACAGGTTCTAAAAGATATGATCTGAGCAAGTGTCCTTTATTTCGACTATTCTTCAGAAATTCATAACCCTCTCATCGATTTATCTTATAATAATAGCTTTCAAGAGACTATTTAGGTGGCTCATTTTGTGTCCATATATGGTAGGCCATGTCATTCACCCTTGTGGTTTATAGAGGCTAGTGCGGTATTCTTACTAGGTCCTCGTCTCATTCATGAGACATTAAAAGAGGTTCAAATGACAGGGAAATGAATGACTACTTCTCAATGAAGACAAAAATATTAATCATATCTCCATTAATTACCCCTTCAGTTCGTGGTAGGGTATAGTGTTTTATTTGGGAATCACCTAGGATAGGGCATAGACGATTAAGGAAGCAGGTAAAGCTATCACCCCATTACGTTGCACCATATGAAATTATAGTGATGGTCAGGCCAGTATCCTATTAGTTGCTGCTTCATTAGAGGAACAGTGCCATGCACGATGTATTTAATGTCTCAGACCTTCTCCAATATCAATCCGACCCATCATACAACATCGATCCTGATGATTTTGAGTTAGATGTTGATGCAACATTTGAGGAATATCTGGTATGCATAATTAACTATGCACAAAGGCACTCCTAGGAATGTCGTTCTCTCTCGTATGGGTGTTATGGTAGCATGGGAAAGTACAATACATGACTTAAGAGAAGAAATTAGATGCCTTTTTCCAATGTCTAGATTTTTTCTTAGATTTTGTCTCTTTTCCCTTGGAAATATAGCATAGGGTGAGTTGTTTTAAGGGGGAAGACTGTAAGAACCCATTTTTTCACTCAGGATTGGATCCTTTAATTTTTCGATATAAATCATTACTTGGGATCTAATATGGATTCCTAATGAGTTAGTAAATGTTTTGAGGGTGTCAGGGGATTATTCAAATACTGATATAAATAATTTATCAGAAAACATACTTGGCGCACAATTTAGTGTAAACTGTGTTGGAATTTCACATGGTTTTGAAAGCCATGCACACTATGTTTTTTGACAGAGCAACCTAGCACGATGGGCGCAAAAAAATTCCACCAAACCATGGGAACAACCATTTTTTTATTTTCCTTTGCATGACTAGCTTATGGTTTGATCAAACAATGTGGAGCATGCCTTTTCGGGTAGAACAGTCTCACACGGTTTGTGCAAAGTTTGACAGATGATGTGGACAAATCATGCGCATGCTAAAATTCTAGGTAAATTTATTATTTTCTTCTAAATGAACTATTTACTCCCCTATTATAATTTAATCTAATAACTAGAGGAATTAACCCCCTTTTTTATAGTTTTGGAGGTTTTTTAGCCAATGATAGGGATCAAGAGGTCTCTTTCATGAACATCTGTTCGAGCATATGTTCATCACATTGGATAAGCAATAGTATGTACTATACTTCTCTTTATCCATTATCATTCTCTCCTTCTCTCATCCTAGTTATCATCATGAGATCATTTTCCACATTTTCATAATTCTACTCCAATTTGAGGAAAATAAATGGCCGATTCCGAAGGAAAATGATCGTAAAACCCTAAGGTGAGAGGTCTCTAACTCATCCTTAATGTTGGTAGATTTTGGAGTGTTCATGTGGGCCCCACCGAATTCATTATAGTCCATTTATAAAATTCACATGTCATAATTATACTTGTTATAATTTAATAGTTATTCTATATCCAAATATTTTATTAGTTGTTAGCAGTTACACCCACAAGGCAATCTACCCCTTGCTGAAGATTATGGCATAATTCGGTATTTAGTGTTTTTTCACGTTTGAGCCACCTTTTAGGTGTCACTTTTCTGGCCCATCCTAAAGGTGAGCCTTCCTAAAATAAATGGGTTGTTGATGATAATTGGATAGTGGCACATACCATGTATGATCACTACTTCACATGCATAAGGTAAGTTCTTCAAAATAATTATTAAATATGAAATGTCAAATGGAATGTATACTATGTAAAAAACATGGCCTTATCAGAAGAGATTGAATAAAGGTTACATGTCCATAAAACCCCCTTCCATACTAATGGAAGGTTAATGAGTGATCCTCAAAAATATAATCTGCCGTAATGGTTCATAAAGACCGGATTAAATGATTTCAAAACTACATGGCATACTCAACCAAATGGAAAAAAGTCTTGAATCTAAAAAATGATTAAATTATTTCAATATAAATTAAGAATAGAATGACTCAAGATTGCCTCAGATTTTAAGAGGATAATACCTTGGGTCATGGGAACACAATTTTCATTCAAGGATTCAGTTTCCTTAGGTTGATACCCACCTGGACTCTAGTACATTTCTATTACTCGAATGCCTAGGATAATATAGGAGGGTCCTTTACATTATTACAGGATACCACAGAAACACTCCATGGATCCATCATTGACTAGTTAGTGCCATGGTTAATGACCATAATGACTGTTCCTTCATTTTCCATGTTTTACTGTGTTTGATCACCTTAGACTTAGTATACACCATATTATGGAATTCAATGGATTACTCTCTTACCCCTTATCTTGACTTAGATACTACTGCGTAAGAATTCCTTGAGATCTATGTTAACTTAGTTATTACCCAAGTACTCCATCACCAGATTTTTTTTTAAGTTTCCTTTTTGTGTCCTGGGAATGTCACTACTTATACTATCACGAGGTGATGTCATTGATGAGTATGCATCATCTGACCAATTGATATTAAATGGTAATAACATCATTAAAATGAAAAGGATACATGTTAAGACAACAACCGAGGGATGAAGCAGGTAATTTGGTATTTAGTTATATTTTATTGTTTGATTTACATTATATATACTTGCATGCACACTACTACATTACATAAAATGGACCGGAGGTTATAGAGACCATTGGTGGTGGCCCATTGAGATTTATCTCACACACTCTCAGAGTTCTGCTTGGTGCCTAGACTATATTACATGGTTACAGTAGTTGATAAAGGGAAGCATACAACTTCAAACACTTGATGTATTTCTATTTTGGATGGATCATGATTGAAGTTATCCGAGTTGGAACTATGGATTCTTGGAGTATAATTTTATTTCTTTAACATTTTGTAATATGTATTCTTATTGTCTTATATATATGTTTTATGGTTTTCTAGTCACATGACATTACATTATCATCGTTCCAGTTGATACAATTATTATTATTTTCATTTATCAAGTTAATAAATTTTCTTCTGCTATTTATTTATATTTCATTCCCTGTTTACTACTCTTTAAATCATTCCATTGTGCTACACTATGCTAATGAGGGAATCGTCTCCCCATGAACACACTCTTTCCCCTCACTTATAGTCAGCTACCTCTAGAATTTATAGAGATGCATTTGAGGCCATGTGGCCCACCAGGGTTGTGGTTTGGGACGTCACACTGCACTTTAGTATGGAATATTCAAAATGAAGAATTCATGGTGGGATTTATGGAATAAAATGTTTATGAAAAATGGATCTTTTGAAAAGGTTTTAATCATTTTTTGGTTTCTTCTTTGAAAAATGGATTGTGTTGGAAAACTATTTGATGTTATGCTAGTTTATATTTAGTTATAAAATATTTTCATAAATTGTTTTATATAAATTGATTTATATAAATGTGGCAAACTTTTCTATCCTAGTGACATGAGTAGGGAAGTCATTGGGAAAACCTAATATGTTTTAGTACTCACTCCTAGTTTGGAACATTGGTTTTTTTGTATATTTCATCTAATAAGACATGGTAAAAGGTAATGTATCACAAATCCTTTGAACTATCTCATGATACTTGGGGTGTTTGGTGAATTTTAGAAACAATGATTTTGAGCATTTGAGTTATAGTTGTCTACATGTATTGTTAGTTTATAGTATTCCATTGTTTACATTGATATTGTAGTCTTATACTATAGTACGTAAAATTAGAATGATTTTTATAAAATAAATGTTGAGTTTTATTTCATTGTTATCATTGATCATATAGTGGGTTTTGTGGTTATCGATTGTTTGGTTAGTTATTTTATTCTTAAGGGAAAAATCCATCCCCCACATGTATTGAAGCCCTATGTCATTTATTTACAGTCTTTGGAATCATAGGGATATTTCTTGAGTCCAAGTAACATATCACTTACCTCTAAATCCAATGAGAAGGGGTGGGACGTGACAAATAAAATTTGTTTTGTTTGGTCCGAATTCTGTTTGATACAAGGGGTATCATCTTTTCGATCTTAAACCAATATGTGTTCATTAGTTATCTATGTCTTTTAGTTGAACTCAATCTTATCAAGTCATTAATTAGTGATCATATATAGTAGTACAATTTTTAGTACATGAATTTTAGATCATAAAAATAGGTAGATATATTTTTTATGCTAAACATTATGTTAACATGGAGTTTGGTACATAAGTGTTTCAGAGACACTTATAGAAACTGGAATTTCATTTTCATGTGTTTATCCAATGATATGATAATGAAATAAATTAGAGTAATGAATTTACAATAATATTTCATACATAATTTTGAGGAATGTTTCACTATTTCATGAAAATGTATTTATTTTTGAAAATTCTAACATTGTTATAAAATGAATTATTTTGAAAAAGATCATGGTTGTTGTATTTTGAAAATATTTAGACTTTCAAAATCAAGTTCAACATTATCCAATTTTATTGAACATTGAAAAGGTTTATTTTGGAATGAAATGTTGTGATAGTTGATGTGATATAATTTAAAATGCAATGCCTTAAGTTTTTAGAGAGTGAGACCTATGGTGTTGTTGTTTTTTTGGAGTATTGATCTTGGTAAGCACTGTTGAAACCCACTAGAAGAATCTACTAAAAATGTGGTTAAACATAAAACATAGGTGATCCAAGAATGGGTTTAGAGTATTGTATAGGCATTCTAGGTTGTGGACATAGGGAACTGAAGTGACGAGACAAGTTAGGTGGACAATTCCATCAAACTCTAAAAGCCAAACCCACTCATCTTCTAGGGTGACTCAGAAATAGAGATGGCTGAGGTGTGGATGAATAAGATTAATCATATATTATATTTTAATGGAACACCAACAAATTTGAAATTTATTCTAGAGATAAATATTTTCGATGATCTTATGTGCTAGTGGTGGGATTTTATAGTGGAGGCTAAAGTTGATCAAGGCCTTGGTTCAGAGGATTTTGAGGAATTGTTTGAAAAAACTTATATCCATTCACATTAAAGATCCAAATAATGATGTACTTATTTATCATGAAGTAATAAAATAATTATTTGAGAGAATATATAGCCAAATTCATGAATTTAATTGTCTTTTCACCTGAATTTTTTATGACTGTTTCCTTGAAGGAACAGATCATTGAAGAAGGGAAAAGGCATGATTTTCACTCAAAAATTTCCACTCTCTATTTCACTGAATAAACAGAGATTTTTAATAGAGTGAAAATCAATGAATGTGATAGTTCATGTTGTATTGGAGGAGGATGTATATTATAGACAATGGGAATTAGTGGGAAATTTAATACCCGGGGAATGCAGAAGAGGGACAAAAAATTCCAAGGTGGGAGCTTGAATCAGAATTAAATGGTTGGATCGGTGAATCTTCCTCCAAGTCTCGAAAATAAATTTTAATGTTTCCAATTTGGTTACATTTCCCATAATAATACATCGCATAATACACCACCAAGATATTTCCATGATTGAAACAAAATGAGATATATTCAGTGCTATTATTGACGTTCTCCATGGCCAGGTGTTTGAGAAACTTCTATGGTATCTATGGCATCATATGAGTCGATTGGGTGATGGAAATGAAATTAACATCTCAGTAGAACCAATATTTTCATGGTGATTCTAAGAATATCCTTAATCCTCAACAAGGTAAATCTTAGTAGGGAAACAATGAAACAAGTGCACTGACAAAAAAATTATATTGAGTTGAGAAAGTGATTGTGGATGATCATGATGGAACAAATACAGAGAGAGTTATGAATATTTGGAATTGTAGCCATATAATGTCATTTTAGATACTAGTGTATCAGATTTCTGTATTTCTTCTCGTACTATTGATTTTCTGACCTTAAAAATTGATATGATTCTTTTTGTGATAAAATGTTAAACCCACCTATTAAAAGGGAATGTAGATCATTTTTATATAGAGATTTTTCTATAAATGTTGATGGAGTATAACTAAAATGGTATTTATCTAAACTAGAGTTGGATATTCGATATATATTCTCTGGTATGGAGTGTTTGATATGTTTTCAAGGATCGCAATGACTATTAAAGCTGAACAGTTAGTTTTGTGACTAAGAATGGAATTGAGCATCTCTTTAGAGGAGAAAATAGTTTAATGGTATGGAAATGAAAAAGTTTGAACCAATAGTTGGAACAATTCAATACATGATGAGACCATTATATTTGGAATCAATGAAAGAGATCAGGAATACCAGTCTTCCAAAACTGGTTGACAAGTTTCATAAAAATTTCCCATTGTTACTACTACTAAGGGGTGTGGAGTTTATTATTGATCATTTCTTCGGGACTATTAATATCATAATTCTATCTTATTTAATAGAAACAACAGAATTTAGGTAGTTGAAAGTGGTTTTAGATGAGCTCGGAAGCAAGTTTTTCATTAATCCATCCACATCTCTATGGGTAGAACCATTATTTTTTGTGAAGAAAACAGATGGAAATCTAAGGTTCTGTGTGGATTATGATAATATAAATCATGTTTTGATAAATAATATTTATCAAAATACCCAAATTGATGATTTTTTTAACAATTGAGGGGATTGTAGTGGTTCTCCAAAATTGACATGAAATCAGGATATCACCAATTATGAGTTTAGAAGGAGGATATTCAGAATATATCTTTCAGAAGCAGATATGATCATTATGAACATGTGGTAATTACTTTTGGTCTTATGAATACACAAGAGGATTTATCGAAGTTATGAATTTTAAATTTCAATGATATTTGGATTCTTTTATCATGGTGTCTGTGGATGCAACATTGGAATATTCAAGGACATGGGCAGAGCAAGAGCAACACATGTTGACCATTTTGGAAATCTTGAGAGACAATTGTTTGTATGCTAAATTTTGAAATATTTACTTTTGGATACAAGAGGTACACATTCATGGACATGTTATTTTTTATAGGGGTCTTTCAGTTGATTAAACGAAGAGAATAGTGGTTATATTTTGGAAACCTCCAAATAATGCCTTTCAGGTACGATGTTTTGTTTGTCAAGTTGGTTATTACTGATGATTTTTTCATGGGATTTCAATATGATATATTCCTATAATCTATCTGAGAAATAACATTTTCCATTACAAGGGTCTATGTAATGTTATAAATATTCTCAAGTGCTAAAATTTTTCCTCGCATCAGTACCAATATTTATTTTTCCATAATAAAGAGAAGGGTATGGTGTGTATTTTGGTGCTACAGGATCTTGGTTGGGGTGTGTTCTCATGTATATAAATCACGTTGTTTCATATATAACATTGAATTTTTTAGTTCATGAGAAGAAATATACCAAACAAAATATGGAGTTAGTTGCCGTTGTCCATGCTTTGATGAGTTGGCGTCATTATCTATTTGGTGAAAAATTTACATTGTTCATATATAATTAGAGACTGGAACATATTTTATCACAATGGAATGTGAATCAGAGACAAATAAGATAGATGGAGTATTTCCATATGCAAAACTATGACTTGATATATACAAAGAAAAAAATAAAATTGGGAGATAGATGCATTTTGTAGAATATCATATGATCAGTTGAAAGAGGATATATTATTTGAGTGGAATCTAATGTTTCTCCTCACCGACATACATGTTAAATTTGGAATAATAGGTGATGTTTCCATTTTATTTTCAGTTTAGGTGGTTCATAATTTTGTAATGATGGTTAAAGTGGCACAAATGTCTTATTTAGAATGTCTTTCAATGAGTTATAAACTCAATAGAAGGGTGACCATTAAGGGATGTATGATGGATGAGAGTTCATTGATGTGATCATAAATCATATGGTTATACCTATGTCTTGTCAGGAACAACATCACCGTGCCTACCATCATTGAAGAGGGGTTGTTCATCTGGGAATATAGAAGATGTTTAAGGAATTTAAGTCACATTTTTGGTGGGTTGGCATGAAAATATAGTGGCTGAGATTCATTCACGATTCATAACATGTCACAAAATTAAGGGAAAACATTAAAAAAGTAGGTATGCTTCCATTTTTACCTTTTTTTTAAAAATGGGGTTAGATAGATATGAATTTTGTAACCACCCAACAGATGGAAATTCCGAAGCAATATGCCATATGGGTGATTGTGGATCACCTTAACATGTCAGCCCATTTCATCCCTATACATGAATATATTATTATGTAGGATCTTTCCAAAATATATATCTGATAAGTGGAAATAGAGATGGAATACTATTTTCAATCATATCAAATTAAGATCAAAGGTTAAAATTTATGTTATAAAAATCGTTACATAAATCCCTTAAAACTAAGTTGATTATGAGTAAGTATTATCAACCATAAATGGCTGCCAAATATGAATGGGTGAAACAAATGTTGGAAGACATGTTGCGTGCTATTATAATGGATATTTTTGGTTCATGGGACGAGAACATTCTATTTGTGGAGTTCTCATATAACAATAGCTATCAGGAATCGATACATATGGATCCCTTTAAAGATTTTTATGGGATTCCATTTCGTTATCCACATTGTATCATTGAAATAGGTGAGACAACTCTATTTGGGAGGATCCTTGTCCATTAAAGAGTGAAGATGATTCATAAGTATATAATGAGGATGGAGATGGTTTAGATTCATCATAAATCAAAAGTTAATAATCATTGATGACCATTGTCCATCACAGTAGGTGATATTGTGTTCTCTCGGATATATACAGGGCTAGGACATCGATGTTTTGGGAATAATGAAATGTTATCTCCAGGATACATAGGCCCTTCTGAGATACTAGAATGGGTTGGTGAGGCGGCATATCATTTGGTATTTCCAAAACGGTTCAGAGTTGTGCATAATGTGTTCATTGTATCTCAGTTGAAAATGTATAAACCTGAACCTATCCTTGTGATCATATGGGATCACATTGACCTAGATCCAGATGCTTCTTTGGTACATATTTTAGTGAGGATTGTGGATATGAAAGATAAAGTCTATCATGGAAAAGGCATTGGTCTTATGTTGGTTTTCTGGCAACATGTTCTTTTTCTAGAGGAGTCCTTAGAATGGTAGTAAGAAATTAAAGAGTAATGTCCAAAAATATTTTATGGAAATAATGGGTTTCTATTATCTAAGGATGGAAATAAAAATGGTGAGGAGAATGTATCACCGCTGGTTTCTAGAATGTAACCCTTTCCGGATTTTTTTTAGGTATATAAATCATATGTGTGATGTTTGGGAGAGATTGAGATCTTTTGGATTGTTTTGGGATATATTATATAGGTTCAAAGTTTTGGAATTCCATGCAAAAACAATTGGAAACCATGCATAGTGAGACAACAGAAATGGAAAGGAAAACAAGTAGTGAACGGTTTGTTCAACCCATGTGTTTCCTATTAGAAGTATTTCTCATTGAGAAATGGATTTATTCTTATTGAGGTAGTGGATTCGACATTGTTGGTGCGTGTTTTGGAGATCATGTGATGAAACAAGGTGAGATTCATCCTTATGGTCATGGATGGTGTATAGTTAACACACAATTTTCCTAATTATAAGACTATGTTGTGCATGGTTTAAAAAACAAGATCCTAAAATGTGAATATAGGCTGACCTGATATTTTAATGATTCATTTTTTTCAAAAAAATATCCATAATTTGGGATTTCGTTATCCCAAATGTTAAGGAAGGTTATACCATTGATTCAGAGGAAATCTGAAGTCATTCTGTAGTTAATGAAATCTCATTCCTCCCTACCAGTGATATTTATTTATTTTTCATGACAGTTTTCATTGATATACTTCTCCAATTCACTGTGTTTCATAAATATATGCCCAATATGTTTAGAAATCTGGTTGGGGATGCCAAATATGATTAGACCTTTCATTTTTATTGATACGGGGAGAGATATAAGGTGGTTTTGTGGTGTTTTTAGATTGGTTTTATGATGCTTTTTTGTCATTTATCCTTTTACCTAAAACTCTCATGGTTGGTGGCTTCACTCTTGACACATATTTCTAGAACTAATTGGATTAGATTAAATTTTTTTAATTACTTTATATTTATTGTGTTCTTTTGGAGAAAAATAAGATATAAATTCTCTTTAGTGATTATTTACAGTTTGTTTTCAAATATTGGTAATTTTTTGTGCAATGTGATTTGGTTTACAGATTTTAAAATGGTTATTTTATAATATATATTTTCAAGAATTTTGATTTGGAATGTTAAAAAAACATATTTAAATATAATGGTTGTTTTATTGAAATGGTTTTGGAAATGTTGTATTAGCATTATTTTTTCCTACATGGTGTGTGTGATCATATTGCATTTAAGATTATTGGTAGAAATATGTCTTTGTTCTTATTGCCAATGGTGTAATAATACATGGTATTTAATAACCTTGTAATGGCATGGTTGATGAATGAGAAACCTTTCATAAGTTTGGAACATTCATAACAAATCATGCTTGGTTGGATATGTGGAATGGAACGCTTATTCCAAATAGATGTAATGAAATGGTTTTTTAAATTTTTTGGTCGCTTTCGTTGAAAAATGGATTGTGTTAGGAAACCAGTTGATATGATTCTTATTTATATTTAGTTATATACTATTTTCAAAAAACATTTATATGAATTGGTTTATATAAATTTTTCTATCATTTATATCATAGTTGAATTAGTAGGGATTTCATTGAGTAAAACATATTGAGTTTTATTAATCACCCCCGCTTTGGAACTTTAGTGGTTTTTAAGATGTCATGTAATAGGATACGAGAAATGGTAATGTATCATACATCCATAGAACAACATCATGATAGAAAGTCTATTTGGCGAAGTTGGATAATGGATCTTGTGGATACTTTTAGTTATAGTTGTCTTCCAGTGTTGTTAGTTTATTGTCTTCCACTGTTGAATTTGATATTGAAGTCTTCTACTGTAATACTTGAATTTAGTATGATTTTGAGAAATGAAAAGTTGAGTGGTATTTCATTGTTATCATGCATCATATATTGGTTATTTCTGTTTATGGATAGTTTGGTTACTCAATTTATTATTAATGTTAAAATCATCCCCCACATGTATTTAATCCCTTCATCATTTATTTCTATCATTTAGCATCTTAGGAATGTCTCTTAAGGCATAACAACAACTCAGTGCCTTCTTAATCTAATGATAATTTTTGGGCTGATAAATGTACCAATTTTTTAAATAAAAATAGGCTTCTATATCTCAAAAAATTTGATCGATGAAGGTATAATTTTAAAATATATTCAGAAAATGGATGTTGGACATGTTTTGGGTCATTTTTACACCAAACATTCTATGATTTACCATTATGTAAGCATGTGTTTACATTAATCACATTAATTAATTTTAAAAATATATTATAATAATTTTGGCCAAAGAGTAAGTTGATATTTTTATAAATTATAAATTATTTTGATCAGAAATATTGAATCCATTTTTGAAAATTCAAACCACATAAGTGGCATAATGTGATAAAAAATTAATCAAACAGACAGGACCAGAAAACATGTTTTTAAAGAGAAAATGTTCAAATGTTTTCTATGTATTTATATATAATTTTAATATAAAAATTATTATAATGACCTAAATTGTATTAATAGATGTCTAATTGATCTATTTTTAATTTAACCCCAATTAAAAATATAATTTAATATAATAAATTATTTAGATGGTAAGTTATTTTCAATTACAATTTAGTATTTTAACCTTTCAAAAAAATGAAAATTGTCCAAAAAATACTAAAAATCCACCCTCAGGGTATTTGGTCATTATAATTTCAAAAATACAATTGATAAATTTTTCTAAATGTATTTTGAATACAATTTTTCCACTAAAAGGTTACAAAAATTCCATTCTAAAAATTCAACACTTTTTGTGTAAAAATGGATTTATTCTTATAATGCGCATATAATATATATTGGATGTGAGTAAAAACATTTATTTAATATATAATATATATAATATATCAGTATAATTCAAAAAAGTAATTAATTTAATTTATTCTGGTCAAATTTCATTAGAAAATAAAAATGGGATTTTATAAAAAAATCATGTTATTTTTATTTGGTTAATATATTAATTTCTAATTAGTTATTTACTAATGTATTATACTATATATTTCAATATTTTTTCAATCCTATATATAACTTCCAATATAATGGATAAGATGTAATTTTAATTTTATATAATAATATTTATAATATTATATAAAACATGGTCTTACGTGTAACACATGATATCGAAGAATGTCATTACTGCATGTAATGACATCTAACATAATGTTTATTGTTTTATAGGATATATATTTGATTGAATTTATGTAAAATAGTAAATATATTTTAATTTATTATATTTTGTATTTCTTTTTAATATTTTTGTTGAGTATCATACATGATATTGTATATGATGTTCATTTTTTAATATTTATTAGTGTTACAATGGGAAGACGAAGATTATAAATGAAAAATGAGTCTGAAAGGATAATGAAGTGACTCAATATGTGGATAATAATAAAGGTAATCCTTGTATGGGGATTCAGGGGTGGAGATATATGTGATGAGAATCAATGAAAGGATATTCATGGATAGGGAACCATATAATGATAATCACCATGTTACCAAGGATTAATTTCTCATATACATAAGATTATTTATGGAATACCATAATGATCATCATAAAAATAATTGAAAGTTTCATTAATCATAATTTCAATTTTCATAAAGATGATTCATCATTATAATGGTAAATATTTTTAAAAATATTAGTGAATGAAGAACACACACATGATTCACTTTCAACTTTTTTGTAATTTTATGTTGATATTATTTTCATGTTATTTGAATAAAAATTTTGAGTCATCTAGTCACCTAGAGAATTTTATAAATTAGATTATTATAAGAAATGAACACATAAAAATATAAAATAACATTATTTATTTAACCATGACCTTTGAACAATATTGAAGGAGAAGAATATCAAAAACATTTCAACTATAAATCAATAAGATATGACTAAAACTGTAATATGCATGAAATTCTTGTAATCAATGATTAATTTTTTGAAGTTTATTTCTATGATTTATATGAACTAAAATGTGTTCAGAGTTTTTTTGAATAAGAATAGGAAACCCTGATGTTTTGATATTTTATGATGAATTGAAATCAATATATAATATTTATTAAATGTTTTTAAAGAAATTAGTTCTCAATTAAATAAAATATAAATGAAGAAGTATGCATGATAAGGGCGATGGGATTTATTAAATCTATTTTATGGAAAAATATATTCATAAACATTATAAAATAATAAAATGATGATTAAAATGAATAATGTGTTGAGAAATGATATAGAATGATATATATAAACATATTCTATAGGTCAAATATTAGATAAAAAAGAACGAACTAATACTAAATATTAAATGAATAATTATGACTATAAAAAAAGTACAGAGGGGAACCAATTATTTGTTCTGAATAGAAGAATTAGAAGAGGAAATATGAGGTGCATACACCGCATCTGCAGTATGAAGAGGATGAATGAAATGAAGAAGAGTGTAATGTTCTAACCCAACATCCTATAAAACTAGTAGTAGGGCTGATCACCACATGGCCTCAAGTGCACCGCCCTATATGCCATATGTTGTTGACTACCAGTGAGGGCATAATGATGGAAAGATAGAAAGACTATACCCTCATAATCATAGTGGATCAACAATATATAAGAAAATAAATTCCAAACAACAACCAAAGAAACAATAAATGAGAGACGGAGAAACAAAATAATAATATCAACTGGATATAAAGTGATAATACCAATATAGAACAATGCATACATGTCTAGATTATGACACACAGTTCTATTATAGTATATAGGCATAAAAATGATACTATATACTGAAAAAATAATGAAATAAAATATAATCACAATGGATGATGTCCATGAGAATCCTGATCCCCAACTCGTTCATGTGCTTCAAACAACCATGGATAAGAGATTTAACATAAGATGAAGTCTATAGCACTAAAAACTGGATATATGATTTGGTACCCTAGTTTAATGGTGTCGAAAGTATGGTATGAGATATACTCAATATTCCATCACCAATGATGTTTAAAGATAAATCCTGTAAGTGAATATTATGTACAATAATGTTAATGTATAAATAATTATAAACAATGATGATGAAATAAATATCAATATATTCAGGTTCAAATGGTACACCTAGATTACTCTATGTGTTTCAACATATGTTGGAATTATATTATGATCTTTATATCTATATATATAGTAATAATAATATATATATAGTATAATAATATACTATATCCACCTCTATGGTCTAAGTACATGCAGATGTAAGTAGCCTTATACCTGGAATACTAGGTGATGGATGGACTGACGAGTAACTCTGGTATTCATAACCATTATGAATGATCCTATGAGCTCAAATAAATGGTATAATGCCATTATCTCATAATGAATGTAAAACATAATTCTCAACTATTGATATGGTGGGATATTAGTCATGTCAAAACCCAAAACAATGGACGTGGTGTGTCATTACCACAATCCAAATAGTGTCAATGGTGTGAGACATCATGCTCAACTCCAATTGTAAGGAAACATTAAATTCATGATAAATAGAATAATTTAACCATCATTCCACATCCAATATCAATGGAATAATAATATTGATAATAAAAAGGTACTACCTCTTAAGAATAGCTGATCTATAAGCCCAATAAAACCAAGGGTATCACAATACATATTATTCACATAAGTCAAGAATAATTATTTACAACTTGATTCATATCTGTACCACCCAATTAAACTCCATTTAATTCAAAAAATTCAATTTAATCATGTAATTTCAATTATCTAGGAATGTCTATCTATAATGAAGGCATGACAACCAACTTAGAAGGTGGTTGGTCTTCGAAACAATGAGTCACTACGAATTTCATTCCCTTTTATTCGATAAATTTATGATAAAAAATAGAGGTAATGTACAAATCATTTCATATAACTAGAAATAAATAATAATACTTTGAAACCACCAATTAAATTAGGTAAATAAATATTTAAGTTACTATTCACTACTATTTTGTTTAGATGATTGTACACCTCATTCGATGGATTATATTATAAAACATGACATTATTTATAAAAAACCATTAACTTATCCATGAACCATATTCATGATTCATAACTCTATTCACCAAAGAGAAAACATATATAAATATACCAAACATAGAAAAACAATTTCATAGTTTGTACTAAAACTTATAAGGCTCTATTATCAACTTGAAAAGTACTTATAATTGGTAACTCCATTTATAGTCTCTGCCAATTTCTTTGTAGGAATTCCATGAATCTAAGAAAATATATAAAGGTTGAAAAGTCACTTTTCACACCAAAGGGGGTGTCTCGAATTGACTTCTACATCCTCAAATCACATAGTAAGACTCGTCTGTGGAAATACATCATGAGTATAATAATTTAAAAGAAAGGAACCCATTTTAGGATGATGCACAAAAAAATAACATTATGTTGAACAAAAAAATATATAAAAATTAACAGAAAACTAGGGAAAGAGTCACATACCACCTAATTTATACCAAGGAAGCTTCAATCATCCAATATTGAGGCTAGATTTGGCCTATTTTGATAGAAATCTAGGAAACCAATATACAACCTCAAAATAGGGCAAATGAATTCTCACATAAATATTCAAATAAATATGATGTGAAACTGAAATAGTAACCAAGATGATTTGAGAACAAATTATTGAAGATCTTATTTGGCCAATGGTTTTTTATTTAGAGTCTGGATGCGAAAACAACATCAAAATCTAGCAATGATAGAGGGAGAGCTCTCACGGGGGAGAGGAGGGGTGATCATGTACAAGAAAAAAAATAAATGATATTTAGATACATAGGACATTAAGGGAATTTTAGATATTTCTCTAAAAAAACTAGGCATTCGGTTTTCATAAAAGGTTGGCCAAATTGGGATCCAACTATGCTTCTTTACTACTTTTTATGAGGGCTCACAGTGTTTATGTGCAGGGTTTGAGAAATTGTGCACAAAACATGTGATTCCTCTCTATCAAAAATATATATATAATAGAAAGTCCATGAATAACATATCAAATGGTTAGAACAAAATATTCGAGACCTCTAGTTCCGATGAATTATTTTCTTGGTTTCTTATAGTGGGACACGCGGTTTCAAACAAATTATGCACCCTGACCTGTCGTAGTTTTTTATTTTCTGGGTGTATGAAACTTCTAAAAATCAACGTAACACATGAAAAACCTCTCATGATATTAACAAAGTCTTAAAAAATTATTTTGAGTTATCTAACTCATTAAATTATATTTTGAATCTCTATTCAACGAATGGACCATCCACAAAATTCAAAAATTAAAATTCCCATGGAATTCTAACTTGGATAAAAACGGGCCAATAAAACCTCCCCAACATATAACATCTCATCCCAAAAAAGCCTTGGGAAAAACAATATCACCCAACCTATAGGTGTCATGTAGTCTCATTGGAATGGTTACATTGTGTTCCAAAATTCCTAAAGCACCTTCAGTCATTTATTAAGCATACAATACTTAATCCATCAAAACCAAAGTCAATGCTCATTTTACATTAAATACAAAACATTGACGCTTACTTGAGCCCGTTTAGCAAGAAACAAGATCAAAGAATCATATAATTATACATCTCATGATGGTTATCCCCACCATTAATTTTTAAATGAAAAAGGGGCCAATTCTAAACCATGGGACCTCCTCCATCTGAATTTCGAATACAGTATACCCTAAGAGATAAAATGAAAATCATGGCATGATTTTGATTTGGTAAAATTATTTATTCCCCACTAATGCCATTTTGAATGGTAAAGATGTATATTCATGAAAATACCTTACCGACACATAATGCACTATCCTCCATCAGAAGACAAGAAAATTGGTTCTTCACTAACTATATTCCTTTAAAAATTGAAAAATTACTACCACCTCTCGTTATCCATAGTCTATATAGTCATCTTATATAGACAACAAATTACCTTCTAAAACATTACACCTTCCTCCAAGGAATTTCACATTACACTTGGGAAAGACTATTGATGATCATTTACGTCTTCCATGGACGTTTCAAGCCCAAAATCCTTTTATGTTATCAATTATCTACAAAAATATTAGTGTACACCTGATCTGATGTACGTGGATAATACCCCATGAAATATTCCATCTTATACCGACTGATGATTGTGTTAATATTGAAATCACCAACTAGAATGTGAATAGTTAATACAAGATTTCGATTAGTCTGGACATTATAAGTGTGACTTCAGTGTACCATTGAGATTTTCACATTTCAATAACACTAACTAAGCCCACTGATAGTCATGTTAAGAAACTTATGGTGTCTGTGACACGAAAAAAAGAGTTCCAACTTTGGATCACATGAAATACTCGAGATTAACCATTTCTATTTAACAACAATGTTATAGAAACATAACACCCATGGAGTTTACTTATCCATCCAAATAATTTTAAATTATCCCAGTGTATAACTTATGCTCTCTCAGTACACCCAAAAAATATCAAAACAATAGGCATGATCATCACCAAAATAAGAGCACACTAAGAGAATATTGAATATTACTAAGATTATTTGAGACCCTTCTATCATATCCATGATAAAGACTTCAATGGATTCACAATAACAACTTTCGAACAACCAAAAAGATGAGAAGATAAATAACTATTGGTTGACTTTTCCTAAAAGAATCTCAGCCTCACCAAATGATGAAAATTCATAAACCTATCACAATTCCTCTACCACCCAAAGAATCCCATGATCTCTCAATATTTTCAACCAATGTTCATCCATGAACAACAAAATTTCCAAATGGAAGATACATATCTAACCAATTCACTATAATTCTACCCTCTAAGCATTAAAACATAACAAGACTCCCTAACCTTAATAGAATTCAAATGCAATGTTGACCATTTTCAAAAGGTATTCCTCAATTGTAACCCTTTTAACTAGAAGAAAACATATTCACTATAACTAATGTGACTCTAAAACTATAGGACCATCTTAGTCCCCCAAAAGAGAGGTTGAATAGCCACTCAAATTCTTCGTAGATCAGATTTACCTTAAACATACATGTGACACTTATTCGAGACACACTGACATACATCATAGAATTTTTCATGAAATCCAAAACCAACCAAACCGGTTTGTCAAAACACCTAATTGTCATGGAACATTATCTCGAGAATTATGATGAATTGATTCCATTAATTCCATGTTCATTATACTATAGAGATGACCCAAGATTTTACTCAATAGGTCGAGGCTAAATGATTCCATCAAACTTAATCTGTTTGCTATATATTTTAGAAAATCGATGGGTACCACATATATAAAGTAACACAACCAGAATGACTCAAAAAAATTATGACACATCCTTGATATTATCTATAATTTGTTTACCCTATGCATCCAAGTATCAAGTGGTCTATACAAGATATTTATCCCATAGTCATATTTCATTATAGAACCATTATCCCAGATGATGACATACCATGTTTGTCATCATTGAGAAAAAATAAAGGGTTACACGACCTACTAAGCAGCTGACCATTCCATATAAAGGTCTAAACAACTAAAAAAACATTACCTGATTCTCAAAATCGTAATGGGGTTTCTTGATACATGACCACCGATCAAAAAAAGGGTTTCATTTATCATCTAAGAGTTCTATTAGGGAAAACGACACTATATTGCTACCGCATATTAAAAATCCCAAAATATTTAGCATGGAATTTAAGAATTAAGGGTGATACCTACTTTGGGATATCAAATTACGAAAGAATGTACGTAGACCCTACCAATACATCAAATCAAAATGATTTTACTAGTCCCTACATCTATTAATTATTCCTTTTCTAAATTAGAAAAAGGCCTATAGAAAATGATAACATTTCCATTATAAGGGAAATCATATTGATGTTTAAATTACAATTACAAAAGGTTTTTATCATTAGATAACTCCTAAGGTTCTATTTGAATTCATTAAATTGATTCACATTCAATATTTAAACATTTAAAACATTTAATTTATAACATCATGTATCAATTATAATCCTTGTATCACTTGTTAACTGATTAAAAAATCCTCCAGCAAAATAGTTAAGTTGTATCATACAATTTTTTTAAACATTAATCATTTATTATCATCCCTTAATAATTTGGAAGTTTATCTAAAAAAGTTATAATCATTTTGTATCCCTAAGGATTATCATAATTGGGATTTGTTAAAAACCATGTCATAATTGATAATGTGACATATGAGGGCCCTATTAATCCAACCAGGGTGCATCAGAATAAAACCCAATAACAGATATTTAATTTTCAATTATTCAAAACATGCGTAGACAGTTATATTATCAGAAACATGATCAAAATACCTACATGGTTCCATTTTTACATTTAGTTAAATTAGTCATATGGATCAACAAGCATGTTTGATAGAGTCACAAGTCCTTATAGTGGAAACAATCAACATTTTTAATTTATAAATTTATCTTAATGGGTTTACCTAAAAGGTTTAAATATGAAAATTGATCTACTAGGGTTGATTAAGATATGAGGTCCATATTAAGTAAATATACTTTTGATCATAATTAAAAAAAATATTACTTTTATAACCATATAAAAAAACATCATTCTCTTAAATAATGGTTCGATTATACAGGTTTCCATCTCCAATTTATGAAGCGGTCATACACTTTATAAATCACAGAATAGGTCTCCTTTAATAGAAACTAATTAAATTTAAAATTTACAAATTAATAGCTTTTTCATTTTAATAATATTATCTTGATATATTCAAAGATAAAATTATGCTTTGTGTACAAATGTTACCTTCCCCTAATTTATAAGGCACCCAAACACCTTACTACTAGAAACTAGATCTCGTTTAATAAAAACCAATATATTTAAATCCATGCAACCAATTATATATCAAAATAAATACTAGGAATGTTATCATAAGAAGTAAACACAAAAATAATATTCTAATAAGAAAAGAATCACTATACATATACAATACATGCTAAATAATTTAAATACCTAGAAAACAATCCCATAATCAATGCAATAGACTAACATGATAAGTAAATTAACCAAGATTGATTTATAAATAGGAAAGTTAATAAATACCAACATAGGAACCATGTTAGGACTGTCATTGTATATAATGACCAAAAAATTCGTGTGAAATATAACATTATTGGGACATCACTAAATTCCAAAATACTAATAAATGAAATATACATGGAATGAGATATGCCTGACATGTGATTACTGACATGCCTATGATTATTCATGTAATGAAAAGTACATATGGTACATGACAAGAATAAAATGCTACAAATATCATCAATTAATAAGTAGAAAAAATTCCCTAATCACTAAAGGTGAAATCATAATCTATTGTAATAATGAACAACCCAAACAACAGTTCCATTAATATCCAATTGTATTTTTACAATATTTTGGTCGATCGCTTCTACACAGAGATATTTACTAATATCTCAATATTACTATTCTCCTATATTATAACATTAATATTTCTGAAAAACGGAAAAATACCTTTGATAACACTTTGTAACATCCTAAAAAAACTTCTTATAAAACCAGTAGCCAAACCTATCACCACATGGCCTCAAGAAAACATACCAATATATCAGAGGATACTGACTAGTAATGAGGGTCTAATGATAGTACGGTCGGGAGACTATACCACGATTATCAGATTATCTCATTGTTATGTCGCAAAATAATTAAATGATAATAGTGGAATAAGTAATAATTGAAATACAATGTAGTGGAATAATTCTATAAATATAATATGAATGGGAAATTTGAATATAATAAAATGAAAGCATGTCCATATGATGATACATAAACTAAAATAATAGGCACACAATAGAAAACATGACATAGTGCAGTACATGAATAATTAAATGATATAAAATACCTAGGGGTGAAATCCACAAGAATCCTGAGATCTATCTCATTTAGGTGCTCCTAACACTTAGGTACAAGCAAGTCAGCAAAATTAGAATTCTATGTCTTGAGAAATAGTATATTTTCTAAGGTACCATAGTGGAATTGAAATTTGAGAAGGATGTGATATATAATAAGTAGAACACCAATAATAGTTTATATATCTAAATTCATACCATGAATATATGTTTTTTTATTTTACATGTATATATAATAATAAACAATTCCGTAGAAATAAATACTAGTCAACTCATGTTCCGATGGGACACCTGGCCAACTCTACCTACTTCAGCATATGATGAAATGATATCCTGATCAGTAGCTATATAAATGAATTAATAATAGGTATATATTATATTCATATTATTCAACCACCTACATGGACTACGTAGGTGGAGATGTTAGTAGAAATATACCAAGAATACAAGGTGTTGGCTAGATCGATGTGTAACTCAGGAATCTATAACCAATCTGAATGACACTATAAGATCAAGAAGTGTGTTCCAAACATACAAAAATCAAAAAATGTGATACAAAATTATCAACACTCAAGAAAGTGGTTGATTCATCATATTGACAACGAAATAAAGGACGCGATGTGTCATCCTTACCATCTAAATAGTGTCAATTGTGGGATAAGCCATGCCCAACACTCAATATAATAAAACATGAATTTTAATTATCAACAAAATATCTGAACAATAATTCAACTATCAATATCAATAGAATAGTAATAATGATAACAATAAGGCATTACCTCTTATAAAATTGTAATCCATAAGCCTAATATAACCAAGGGCATCAAATTTCATATTATTAACAAATGTCCTGCTTAATTATATATAGAAAGAGGCATGGTCATACCACCCAATTAAAATTAATTAAATTTAAACCATTTTATTTAATCATTCCATTTAATTTCTCAGGGAATGGATATCAATTTACAAGTCCTTATAACCTATATAAAAGATTTTTATTCATTAAAACAATTAGTTACAAGGAATTCCATTCACTTTTATTCAATTAATTTATGATTATTAATATATTACATGTGCATAGAATGTCATATATCTATAAAAAACAATAATGAATAGGAAACAAAAATTCTATAAGGCTATGAAAATTTTAAATAACTAATCACTTTTTTTATAGAAGATAATACATATCATTGGAGGGGTTTTATAATAAAACATGAATTTTTTTACATGGAAATAATTTTACTTCACTACGAATCACATTAAGGAGGAATAATTCAATTCACCAAAAAGGATCATTTTAGAATGATACCAAACATATGAAACCAATTTCATGGTTAGAACTAGCACAAATAATGAGATATTATCACCTAGGGAATTACCTATTGGGGAAAAACACATTTGGAGTACAAGAAAAACAAATATAAGATATTTTGGGAATATAAAAAACCATATAAATGATAATAGGTCAATGGGAACACCCAAAGAGGTGGATAAAATTAATTACAACATCATATAATCACATTAAAATGATCAATGGGGGTAATATGTCAAGCTTATGAAAATTTAGAATCAAGGAATTCAATTTAGGTTGACGTGGGGAAAAGGATAGACTATAGAAAAATGGAAATATTTATAAATACATGGAAAATTTTGGATAGTGATACAGGCAACAACACATATAACAACGATGATTCACCCATCCAATATTGAACCTTGATTCAGTCAAGTTTAAGAGAAATCGAAGAAACAAACATCTGACACGAAAATAGGAAAAATGATCTCAAACAAAAATAACACGATAGATTTGGAGTGTCCTTAAGATAGGAAGAAATGAGATTAGATAACATACCAAAATATATCCACCGTGATTGAAAATGTTTTATTTGGAGCCTAGATAAACAAACAACATCAAATCCAAACCATCGTATATAGAGATATCTCATCATAGAGATATAGGATGGTCATCCACTAGAAAAACAAAATAAGAAATGTGGTTCATATTTTAAGGTCATTATGTTTATTTAATATATTTCAACCTAAAACAAGGTACCTGGTTAATCTGCATGATTAGAAAAATCTTATGCCAACCAAGCTTCCTCTAATTCTTTGGGAGGAGGCTTGCAAGTTTTATACACACGGTTTGGGAATCTATAGAAAAATCATGTGATAACCTTATTTCAAAAACTAATAGGAAACTGCATAGCCATAAGGCCTCTCTCACATAGTTAGAACTAACTGTGTGAGGCCTATAGCTCTAATGTTTTACCCAAACAATTTCTCGTAGTGGTCTAATATATTTTATACAAAACCTGATCACTAAAACATTCTTACTGTTGTTGAGTTTATGGTGGTTTGATGCTTGTGTAACTTAAAAAACCCAAATGATCCTTTCAGACATCTAACCAAGTAAAAAAATAGTTTTGAGTGTTCAAACTATAAGAATTATGCTCAAAATATATGTTCATATAATATCATGTCTACTAAACTCCAAATTTAAAATTCCCTCATAATTATATCATGGCTGAAAACATAGGTCGTTACAGAAAGGTTTTTGCATAATAGTTTTCATATATTAGTAATGATATTTCATGTGTGAAGGTGAAGAGGAGGAAATATAAACTATCTGATTTTTCTACTAGAAATAAAAATAAGGTTCTATGTATTTATATTCTCACAAATATAGAATGGTCTTATAGACAATGCAATAGAAGAAAATGTAATGAACGAAGGATATTTCATCATTTTGGGAATGTAATTGGAGGGGAAGTAATCCCAACAGAAAAACTTATTGTACACTAACACAAAGTAGTATAAATTCCCAATATGTTATTTTATATGTGTGAGATTCACCTTAAAATATTGATAGAGTAAAGAGAAACACAATTACATGGATACACATTACTCATTTATAGCTTACATGTTTATTAATAGCCAGTTTTATGATCATGATTTTCTCCATTTTCACCAAGGATTAGCCTTTCATATAGAAATATTGATCTTTTAAATATCCCATCCCCAATATCAGTGTCTATATTTAGAATTATTATTGAATGAATGCATGGTAAGATAAAGAGAACTTAATTCACTTAATCGTGTAGAGGTAAACTAATGGGATAAAAATATAAATTATATACAAAACCCCAACACTGATCTACCCCACGCTTATTGTTTGTCATATCCAAAAGTGGTATTATAAAGAAATCTTGCCCAATTATACTCATAAAAATGTTTAGAGGGTCACAAAGTAAGTGAATCGGGATTCGTAGTTAATTTATATTTAAATTTAAAAATTATAAATAATAATATTCTCTAAAATAAGGAATATTAATTATTTTGGTTATGCTGACTGTATAAATTCAATCCATGGTTATTAATGAAAGAATACATATTAGTGGAATATTTAATAAATATTAATTTCCAATTATAAAAAATAAAATATTTCTTAAATTAATAAGAAATAAGTATTATGATATTTATTTCTATAAATATTTATTGTTCATGGCTCTATATAAGACAAGGATGATTGACTGGGAGATTTATAGGCCCGAATTTAAATGATATATTTTATTTAATATCATTTAATAATTATTTATTTATTTATTTAAGAAAATTATATTTAAATAATCTATGACATATCTCACTTCATGAAAATAGTAATAATAATATTAGTAGTAATTAGGTTTAATTTGTATAATGATATTATTTAGTGTCCTATGAGTGACATATAATTGTATAAACAAAATTATATGATAAATATTATATCATTTCTTGGATGTTTTTTGTTCAATATAATATTCCATTATGGGAATTCCCTTACTAATTTGAGAACCTATTTATAATTCTCTCTATAACAAGAGGAAATCCTTTGCCTCTCTCTCAAGACCATGATGATAAATGACTGAGTCCTTAAATTTCATACTAGTTCTTATTATGATGAGTTAATAATGACACATGATGATCAATACCTCCATTCGAGAACATTGAGATCAATTGAAGACGTTTTGAGATTCACTGGTTATGTGTGGATACATCTAGAGTAAATACACATTGGTTTCATCACTGAAATAATGGAACTATAATTGGGTATTCTGAAATCATCAAAATAGTAACAATAATCAGGATGAGGTAATTATTATATTAAATTAATTGTTAATTACATGTGAAAAGATAATCTCCTTGAGTATCTTAAGGTTTTGTTTGTCCAGTTATTAGGATTTAATAAAATGAAATTGATTAAAAAACATTACCGGGGACATTCTAAACTACATTTATTGTACCCAAGATCCTTCATGTGGATTCGAAGAGGTTATATATTAATTTATAATTATTTTTTATTATTTATTATTTTTATATTTATATTCATTTTTTTCATTTCATTTTTTTGTTCTCAATCCATAAGTATAGATAATATGATTGATTCATTTCATATGAAAAAATAAAGTCCATGAACATATGAATAATGCTCGAAGATCTCATCTTGAGGTGCCAATTATTCTAGTTGTATGACAAAAAAATACATCTAATTTAAATGTACATGCTATGTACCATTGTCTTACCACGATAGGATGAGATACATGAATAACAACATGTCTTGTGGGAGAGTTATATATAATACACCAGTACATGTAAAGTATGGACTACCTATAGGCATGTGGTATGAAAGGGATTCATGTTATGTAACAAGTATACATGTCATGTAACTCCACAGGGTTAGGAAATACTAGAATCATGGATGACATGTGGTCAAGGTACAAGATATATAATTAATAACCCATGCAGATTGACTGCTAGTGAACAAAAATAGTGAAAATGTGATTAAACAGTGTGTATAGGGAATTAATTAATAACAAAAAAGAAATGTATAATCAGGAAGACAAATAGAGGAAAAATAATGGTTGTTAATTTGGCCAATGAAATGAGGATGTAGCCAGAAGCTGGAAGTACATTTTAGGTAAATTGTGCTGACCCATGAAATTTACACACTCATATATAGATTTTATGTTACCCAAGTACATGTAGGTACACATTAATTAAAGATAAACATAACTAGAACACATGTAGATTACGTCTCAGTCCATGTGAAAGGGGGTTCGACAAGAATTACACATCTTATAATTTTTGGTAGGTTAAGTGGAATTAAAATAATAAATTAATAACCAATACATCATTCTTCAACTATATAACATGAATGGTTAACTTACATATTGAATATTTCATGGTAATTTGTAATGGTTCAATAAATGAACATTAATAACTATCCTTGTGGCCATTCATGTCATCTAGATCACAATTTTTTATATGTAGAAAATTAAACATTATAATATTGAAACATTTAATGTAGGAATACACATGGTGTAAGTACATAATATCCAAATCGGTATATAAAGAGTTTAATTCGCATGCTATAAAATTTTTTGTAAACATTTTAACATTGGAATGGAACTTGAATTATTTCTTGTAATATATACTACACAGACAAACATATTTATAAAAATATATTAAAATCTAAAAAAATAAAATCAATATAGAATGGTACATTATTTGTTCCCTCGTGTGTAAAAATTAATTTTATTTAAATTATTTATAAATAATCAAGGATGGAAATCGCATTGACTATTTGGATGGAAAATTTATATAAATTAACGAATAAATAAGTTACATAATCTTTTAACATGTTATTTTTAACATAACAATTAATAGATTAAATTGAATTATAGATAGTTTTAAATGTGTATTAATTTTTTAGTGGATGATCAAGAGATCTAACGAACTATGTATGTGATGGGTTTCTATTTAATTTGACTATCATTACATGGGTACTGAGATATTTTGTTACTGAAGTAAAATATGATGATTAACCTATCGTTCCTTCCTCATTATTATATATGGGAATGTTTTAAGGGACCAAATCCTTTTACACATTATATTACATAAATTCTAAAAAAAATATCTTTTAAATAAAACCAAAGGATTGAAACACTTAATGTCTTTGGAAAACTATGTACATAAGACATCAACATGGAACTACAATAAAAAATATATTTTTTAATCCCCATTATGAGCTTTTATATCCCTTTAAGATCAAAAAAATACATATAATAATGTCGGGAAGATATAATAGTAATAGGTCATATAACACTGATCGCAACGTAATAACAATGAAAGAGAAGCATAACATATCAATCAAAAGGAATAACATGATATCATAAATAATTATCACAAATAATCATATGGAATCATGTCATAATTACCACTTAATCATAACATATTGGAATCATAGGAATGTTTCAAAATTTAAAAATGTGAAATCATATGTTATGGTTAACTACCAAGAGAATGTCACATGGTGTATAGTGTCCCATCATGGATTATGTTTACCCCCCAAATCCCATGCATAACGTCTCCTGAGACAAAAAATTATCTAATGCATTGGAGCATTATCCGAGAACACCCCTTATAAAATGTACTTGCATATGAGGTACAAAATTAAAAAGGTTAAAGGATACTCAAAAGGATGATGTGGGAATTCAGAACAATGTGGAAGCTATCAAAAAATAGAAATCCTCGTAGTTCAATTTTAGTGAAGAAGGAATTGTAATATCTGGGAAAAGACAACGTGTTCCATCAAGTTCTGAGCTGAAGAAGGAACTTTTGGATGATTCACATAGTTAAAATTTCTCTATTCACCATGGAAACACAGAGATGAATAAATATATTTGAGAGCATTATTGGTGGGATAACCTGAAGAAAGAGATCACCGAGTCTACGTAAAAGTGCATAGTGGGTCAACATGTGAAGGTAGAGAGGCAGAAGTCTATGTGCACGATGCAACCATTTCTCATACCAATATGGAAATGGGAGAACATCATTGTGGAATTTGTCACTGGACATCCGAATACTTCAAAAGGAAACAATTTTATCTAGGTTTTTGTGTATCATCTTACAATGTCTTCAGACTTCATAGCAATCTAGAAGGATTTCTCATTAGATCAATTGACATGGATATACATCAAAGAAGTGGTAAGGATACTTGGAGTACTATTATTTATTGTACTTGATCGAGATAACAGATTCACCTCTATCTTCAGTAAGAGTATTCAACATGCTTTGGATACTATACTGAACTTTAGTACATCCTATCATCCTCAAACTGAAGGCCAATGTGAGTGAACTATTCATAAAACAGAAGATATGTTAAGATCATGTTCAATAGAATTTAATGTTGGTTGGGATCAACATCTTCCTCTAGTGGAATTTTTTTATCACAACCGTTTCTACTCAAGAATCAGAATGACACCTTATGATGCAATGTATGGGAAGAGGTGCAGAACGCCAACATGTACGGATGATGTCAGTGAGCATAAGCAGCTAGGACCAGAAAATTTCGATGAAATGTTAGAGAAGGTGGAAACCATTCAACAGAATATCATGGGTGCCCAGAGTCGACAGAAGAGTTATGAAGATAATTGTCAATGAGACCATTATTTTAAAGTTGGACACATGGTATATATATGAATATCTCCATGTAAGAAGGTCATGAGGTTTGAAAATAATGGTTGGTTACATCCTAGGTACATCATCCACTTTGTGATTCTTGATCGTGTTGGGGTTTCAGACTATCAACTAACACTTCCACCTACCATGGAAAATGTAAAAGATGTATTTCATGTATCCTTATTAAGAATGTACATACTAGACCCTTCACTCTTTCTCTCTTCAGAGGTTGTACAACTAGAGGATGATCTTTCCTATGATGAGAAACCAGTGAAGATGTTAGATCATATAGAAAAATATCAATGAAATTAGACAATTCCCCTCATCAAGGTGATGTGGAGAAACAACATGTTTGAAGAAGAGACATGGGAATTAGAGGAATTGATGAATCAAAGTCCCCCATGTAATTTATTGTGGTAAAAGGAATGTTTTAGGGAGAAATTTCTTTAGGGGAGAAGATTGTAATGACCCAAAAATTCATTAATGAAAATTACTCATGGTCTATTAATTGTCATCTTATGGTTATGTAAAACGTATAGACTTATTTGGTTTTAGGTTTTGGATTTTAAAATACCATTTTGGATTGGGTCCGTTTATAATATAGAAGTTGAACAGAGATCATAAGATTTTTATAACTACAAGGTTTTAACAAATTCAATTTACTCAGACAAAGGATCTGATGGCCTCATCCAGTAGTCTTTTCCCATAAAAATACCATTTTTCAGAGCTCGGAAAGGAGGTGGAATCATTGTGCTTTTCTCTTGATCAATCCCTTGTGGAGCATGAACACATAAAGCTGGAGCAGATCCGACTACGAGTGAAGTGGAAGTTAATAGAGATTACCTCCCGAGTGATGTTATCTGATCCACCCCAAGAGTCTGTCACCATTACACACCATACCCTTCAGTCTTATACATGTGTTATAAGGGGTTATGTAACAAGACCCTAGTATAATGACTATTTACATTAGTTTTTTTGAAAAGAATGGGCATTCATTATATTATTGTTACATTGTAAATAGTCTCTAAAGCACAAATAGTATTTTTATTTAATATTTGTCTAAGATATATATTTTGATGATTTAATTATTTATTTAATTAAATAATATTTTAATAAAATAATATTATAATAATAAAATTAATTTTTATAATATATATATTATCATTGAATTTTATGAATGAAATATTAGTTTTTATTATGGTTTGGAAGATATTTTTGTCGAAACCCATTAATTTTTGATAAATGATGTTTTTTATTTTGAAAGTAAAAATTCACATATTTAGAAAAATATTTAGATAAAATGAATAATATTTTTGCAATCAAGACCTAGAAATTTTCCAATGGTGAATATTTAATAATTTTCTAAGGCAGTCAAATTTTGGCATAAAAATTACGTACTGTTTTATCATATAATGGGTTTTATGACATCATATTGACCCAATTGTTATTTAATAAAATACTATAAACAATATTTTTGGACACTATATTTTTTTCAATTAAAATAATGTGATATTTGATTTGTTTTATTTTTTTATAGAGCTTTATTGTAAGCCTCAAGTCTTATAAAATATTTTTTCTTTTTAGTTTGTTTTCCTTGAGAGTGTGACTCACCTCCACATAAGCAACTCTGTTATTTTAAGAAGTTCAGAAATTGTACTTATAAAATATTAATTTCCAATAAAATTTTTCAAAAACCATGGGTGAAATACAAGGGAGGGTTTGTGGTTTTGATATGTTTAATGTGAGATGTCCCCACACTAAATAATAATGAATTCCCTCTCTTTTCTTATATAAACCCACCCAAGATCCCACTTCCTATTCACTAAAAGAATTTGGATATCAACAAACCCCTTAACTCCTCTACTTAAAATCCTCAAATGGTTCCCCAATATCTCCATAATAATCTTTCAAGCATCTCCCAAGCCTTTGTGATCACACTTTTATGTAATGTAATTATTCATTTCTCAATTTTATCACATTTTAATTTAATTGTTATGACCTTTTGTATTAAATTAAAGAATTTGGATTATAATTTCAAACCTCCCCCATACTAACTTACATATGTTTTATTGATGAGAGACTCATTTCACTCTCATTAAATGCCTCCCATGTACAACTGTTACCATGCCGAAATTCCGAAAGAAATTTCTCTCTCCTCATTTACATTCAAGTAATTATTTTGTATCATGAATCTAAATTACCTTAAAATTGTTGGGCCATGTCTCTATATGACCCCCTTACTGTAAATTTCCTGTAAATATGTTGATTCACCCCTTTCTCTCTCATAATACATCTTTGTGATTTCTTATGTCATGATGTTATGCATCCAAAATTGCACTGTGATTTTCCAAGCCAATGTCATTATGTAGAAAATACCATGATCATTTCTCAAATAAGGTTATTATCCATTATAAACATTTACTTTTTGTTTAAAGAGTTTCATGTATTAATTCCACACTCCTTTATCCTGTAATAAATGATGATGTTTAATGAATCCATGTTTTCTGATCCATGTGGAACACTTATGCATGGAATGAAATGATTAAGAAGGTTTCACCCTGATAGCGCTCCAATGCATTGGGTAAAGTATGGTTTCATGTTACGTCATCTTAAATGGGTGTTTACTTGAGATAATTAATGTGCAATGAGTTTTTACTCGTGCTTCATGTGAAATGAAGGTTTACTCATACTCCAAGTGCAATGTGCCATTGTTCATGCTAATTCCATGTTAATGGTTTTTTCCACATTTCCATGTTATGATTATCATTATTTATCATGAATTTATCTTTATTTTTCTGTTATGTTCCATTAATACTCCAATTGACTAACAAGTATTGTATTCCTCATTTTATTCCATGTTTATTCTCTTATATGGCATTATAGCTCACAATTTTCTTATGCATGTCCTCAGGTAATCCCATGCAATGCTAAGTATGAGGGAATATAGTGGTAATGTACAAGAATTTTTTAATAAAGTTGTTTTATTTCATTTTTTAATCTATTATGTAATGATCCTAAGCCCCAAAGACATGAGACCTCTTGGTCCTTTATGTTGTATCAATTAATGTATGTATAATAAATCATGTTTAATTGTGTAATAATGAGCAGGGTTGTTATAGTAATAGTGATTAATTACTAACCATTATTTCATTGCATCTATCAAGAAATGAAAACCAATTTCATGTGTATGTATGACCAATTTACTCCATGAATAATGTAATTAATTTTTCTATCTACAAGTTTTATAGATTACTATAACTAAAAATAATATATATATATATATATATATATAAGTTAATTATATGATGATAAGAATTATTTATATTATGCAACCCTGTTCAGTTAAAAACTACTTGATCTTCCAAACTGAAATTTTCCTGAAGAATGAAACAATTTACACCTTAAAACCATTTTTATAAGGAATAATTAATAAAGGGGTGTTGAAATTTTAAAATTGAGATGTATATTATATTATAAGTATGTTAATTAATTTGGAATAAATGTATAATAAATATACAAATATTATATAGTAGGTTATATTTATTTTTAAGAAAGTAGAACTTGAACCAATGGATTCATATTTCAATCCCCATTTAATATGGATTATTTAAGCATGAATATTAATTGATGAGACTATATGATACTTATTAAAAAAATCTATTTTTTACTCTAATATAATTATTTATTTATAATACATTTTGTTCTTTTATTTTTCTATCTTTAGTATCTGAAGATAATGAATCAATGTACATTAAGTAAATCAAACTATATTTCTTTCTTCGATAGAAAATCCATTTTTTACATATTATTGTTTTGTACAAATGTTTTGAAATATGTTTTTAATATTATTCTCTAAATTTTAATGTCAATTTTAATTTTTTTTTAATTTTTTAAATTTTTTTAAAATGAATTTTATTTTCCAAATGAGGTGGTTTTTAGAATTTTTTACAAATTAATAAAAATAAGGTTTTTTTAACTAACACTTCACTAATAGAATTTCCCATTATCATGAACACTTAATACTTTGAATATTTCATTAAATTTTTCCAATTATATTTCGAAATTATTTGTTAAAAAATTCTTTATAATGTATTCATATTTTAATGAAGTTATTTAAAATTTAAAATTTTTTTCCTTAAGAAATATTTCTAGTAATATTTTAACGTAATTTTTATCCAATATGAAATCCATTGATGTAACATATGATTTACTATTTATATGATCCAATTATGACATCCTTATTCACTATCTTGATGGTTAATGATTGTGTAAATGTTTTTTTTTCAAAACTGATTTCTTTTCAATGGGTTATGAAATGATAAAACATTTATGAAACTAGTTTTTATCACATGTTCTTATATGATGAATGTTTTATGACCTTGGGGAATTTTTTTTTTTATTTTTAATATATTTTGCATGGAACCATAATTATTTGACCCTATAATTATTTGTTTGCAGATTGATATCCCATAAGATAAATAGGAATTTATGTGGATTTAACATCTTTAAATGAGGGAGTATATTCCCAATGATAGTATTTAAAGTAAAATTGGAAAATAATGATGGTTTATGCAGTGAAATGAATCCACTATGAGATTCTTGATAGTGATAATTGAATACCAAGGAATAGATTTTTATTACAATTTTTATACCACAAACTTAATACTTATGAAAATGTTATTCTATCATGGATCATGTTTTTTGATTATTTATTGCGTCATTACTTATGAAATACAAAACATTATAGAATGAAATAAAATTAATATCAATTATTTGTAGGGAATTATTATTAATTTTCATTCTCATGTTCTAATACACTTATGATCATGTTATGGTCAACGTATTATTGATATCTCTGTTGATTACCTTTTTTGAGATTTTTTCCCACCAATATTTTTTTCATTCCCACATGTTATTAAGGAAATTATAAATTATGATACACCTAATAAGGTTTATAGTTATGATGAACAGAAATTGATTGTTTTAGTTCACTTATGTATTAGTTGTTTCTTTATACAATGTTCCAAATAAACTAGACCACTAAGATTCAGGTGCAGATAATTACTTCATATAATGAATATTCATATAATAATATATATTTTTCAATAAATGAATGTTATGTGTCCCTATATTGAATTTGAGAAAGAGGGATAATGGTTATAAACCAAATGAAAAGGGAGGTTATGATAGATTCCTACTATAGGTTATATAATCTCCTTGTGATTAAACAAAATGTACTTGTTAATCAAAATAGATTAATTAATTATATATTTTTGAGAATTTTAATTATATACATGATTTGATATAATTTTATAAGGTCTAATTATAACCATTATACAAGATATTAGATTTAATTACACTTTTTGAGCGTGTTCGTTTCATGATTCCACTGTCAGATCAGTTGTGGGAAATTTTTGATGTTTTTTTAAAATGGGACTATAACTCTAGAAGATAAATGAAATTATATACAAGTAAATATAGAAATTAAAATGATCCAATATTTCTCTTTTTGTTATGAAATTTGGATGATCTATTTAGTATTTTTTTAATGTTCTATGGATTGTTTATTTATTTGATTTTACCTACCATTTGTACTAGTTTAATTTTATTTAATATTATGGAATATATTCAATAAAATGTGAAACAAATATGACATACATATTTAGTTAAATTTAGACCATTATATGTGAATTTATATTTACCTTGAATTAAATAGTGAATTCCAAAAGTGGTTATTCATGAAGGTAGTGAACCGACATAATATGAACTATAGTTTAATTCATTTCATTAAGTGGAGATTCAAAAGTAGTGGATGAAATATATTACATAGAAATAATATATATATATATAAGATATTTGAGTTATTATTCCATCTTAGATGAGGTAGGTAGGAGAATCTAGAAAGGGAAATTAATTTAGAAGAGCTAAATTGAGAATATTACCTCTTAAATGTATATCCATGAATTTCTCTATAAGGAAAATGGAAATGGTCTTTAGAAGATATTATTTTCAATATGTTGTTGGGGAATACTTTGGAGACGTAAATTATCCAAAATATGGAAATATTTTATATTTAGATGTTGTGACAAGGAGCGGTCGTAAAGAAATGTATTTATAAGAGATATGTGTTTTGGACTATTATATTTATTTGTTTATTATTTCATTTCTAGAAAACAAATAGTATTGAATATTTTAACAATATTTAATATCTAGTTTATGTGAGGGTGAAAAAAATGTTCTTAAATATTCAATTTGTTAATAATTTTTTGTATTTATATTATAACGTAAAATTCATATTATATTACATATTAATATTTAATAAAAAGTATTATATTTTATAAAATTACAAAAAAAAATCACGCAAATAATTTTTTGACATTAAGAGTAAAAAATTATATCAATTTTATGAAAATAACTATCTACATATAATAAATATTTTTTTGTATAAAAAAATTATATGTTTAAAAAATACGAATTTCAATATTTTTATCAATTTTATGACCTTTTTCCAAATTAATTATGGTCCCAAAAAATTATCTTATCATTATAATACAACATAAGATTAATTTTTAAAACTATATTATAAAAATAATGTTTCTTCAAAATCGTTATTTGTATCATCAATGTGAAATTAAAATATTAATGTTTTATAAAAATAAAATCACTTAATTTTTCATTTATAAAACATTTATTTACTTCGTCATGGTTTATATATATATATATATATATATATTAATATATCATAATATAATTTTATTAGATACATAAATATTAGTTTACATTTAAATAGGTGAGATTAATGTAATAATACTCATGTTACTATTCCTACAGGTCAGATTACTATTTCAAAGGACATATTTCTATTCCAATGGTTATATTTGTAAAAATCATATTAGTTCCCTACCTCTTATAAATAAGTCATACATAATTCCATATTCTTTCAATTATATTTTTATTAGTCATATATATTTTTAAAATGTATATTGTGTTACTAATATTCTTTGTCGTTTTTGTTGTGCTATTTGTGAGTACAATTATTCTATGGGATAAAGAAAAATTCCTTGTTTCTAATTATTATTATCTCACTTTTCATTTTGTTTCCCATTGTAATAATTTAAACTCTTATGGAATGTTTTAATATCTAAATTTTATTTTAAAAATAATATAATCTAATTGGTTTCATCATGTGGGGTATGTTATTTATATTTGATTACTAAATATGATATAAATATATATTTGGAATGAAAATTCCATTGATGAAATAATGGGTCATTATATTCTCCCCCATTTCGAAATTTCATCCTCCAAATTTCATTTAACATTATATTGTGAAAATATGTATGGGTACTTCTACTTCATAGATTCCCATGGTCTCCACATTATTTTCACACACTTATGGGTTCTATATAGTACTTTGGAAGGGTGAGTTGTTTTGGTGCATATGATATTATCACTATATTCTTTGATCTTAATTGAATGCACCTAATATGAGAGGCCATTTTCTATCTATACAAAATCAAAATCAATACATGTGTTCGATCTAGTATTTACATCATCAAAATGTTTACATTGGATACATCATGTACTTTATAAAGGGATAGTGGGAATGCTCATCGATAAAACACATCTTCAATGTGATCAAATATAAAATAGAATTATAAAAATCTGACATAGATTCACATTCTTCCAAAATCTACTGCCACTCTTCCATGAATTATTGTATAGTTATACTTTATCTACTACTTTTATCTCTACAACACATAATAAATTTAATATATAACTCTTCTTTCAACTTTGAGTATCTCTAATTGGTTTCTGAATGTTATTGAATTTGTATTAAACTTCCTTGACTATTTCAGGTCCCAACATCTTAAATTCAACAATTTTATCCATGAATTATGGTGTTAGGAATTAATTTCCATAAAGTGATTCATATGGAGCACTTTAGATGATTGAGTGAATGCAATTATTATATGAGAACTCATTTAATGGAATATTTTTATACAATACTTCTTTAAACTATAACAATACTTCTCATAACATATCCCCAAGTTTTTATAATGTGTTATTATATGGGCCATATTTATGGGGTTGATAATCCATAATGTTGATTACCACCATTTTCAGAGCCTGTTGGAGAATTCCCATCTCTTGGAAGGGGAATATTGGATCATGATAAGTGAAATTAAATTATGGTGGTCCATTCACCATCAACAATTTTATAATGTACATCATTACATGTTGATCAAGTGAGAATTATTATTGAATATCAATGAACTGATTATTCAAAATAATACATTAAACCAGAACCATATATCATTATTTTTTCATTGTGTCTATAAATGTACTATGAATAAGTCCATGTTCAGGTTTTTCAATTATTATTTTTTATATGTAATGGTCACATCATCCACTTTGTCTTTTTTCGTTATACATCACTTATTAGAATACCAATAACTTTGATACATATTTAGTGAAATAATTTTCTCATTGTGTCCCATCAATAGTTATCACAAATATCTCTATAATTCGTTATACTCCCTGGGTGGAGGAAGATTGTTGAGCTCTGCGAATCAACCTCACCTCCATATTTATCTCTTGACATAATGGTACACATTATCAAAAACCAAATCTCTCAAATATTGATTCATAAATTTTGTTCATCATAAAAATAAATTTTCTTGTATATTCAACCTACTTATGTATTCTCACATCACCACATTGATCATCCATTATATTATATTTAAGAAGATGTTGAGAAATAATTTGAGAATATAATGATGAAGTTCATTCCTTTATGATCTCCAGTATTCCCATAGAAAAAATGTGATGATTAGATCCTTCTCAACTCTCAACGTCGATAATGTTGTTATATCCTTTCTAATGATATCTTCTAACACATTATTTACATTCCCAGGATAAGAGTGGATTGAGATTTTATGGTCCTTGATCATCTCAAACAATAGTTTTTGGTTCATATTTATCTTTACATGTGTGAATATGTTCTCGAGGATCTTATGATCTAAATAAATTTCATACTTATCACCATAAAGATAATTCTTCTATGCTTTCTAAATTAATATCATTACATCTTACTATAAATCATTCATTGGATAGTTTTCTCATTAACATTAAATTATTTTGAGGTTTAGGCAATCCATTTTTCATTCTTTATCACCATAAAGAAAAAACCCTTAGATGAAGTATCATTGTGTTCCAGGAAATGCTCCTTACATTTGGTTAATTAGAGGTATTGTAGAGTGAAAACCCAATTTATTAATTACATTAATATCTCTTTAAAATCATTAGTCTAGATAATCCTTAGCTGCATTTGAGTAACATCGGTTAGCGAGGTTTAAAATCATAATTTTTTTTATCACAAATCATAGGTAGATACCAACTATTCCTTGGAAACATTAAATCTATATTATTGATGTTGTTATAATCCATTATTTAATTTCCATTTTCTTAGAGGGGTCTGTAAAACTATCTATGTTGGTTATAACATGAACCATAAATGAAACATCCTCCATTCAAAATTCATATGATTTTACTTTTCATATAGCTTCTACTTTTAAAAATTCTTTTCCATAGTATTCAAATTCATGTCATTCTCCTCCTTAATTTTAGAGAACATGATAATATCATCTATAAATATTACCATAAACATATGAAGGTAATATATCAAGTCTTTGATCTTTTTATCTATAAATAATGTTAGAGTATTACTAAGTTTGAATAGTATCACTATGAACACATAGTATCAATACCTTGTTTCAATGGTTATTGGTAATATCAAACTTTTTCACCTTTAATTTCTGATATCCTAACTGAAGATCCACCCTAGAGAAGTAATGGGATCCATTTAGTTTATTAAACATGTTATCCATATATAGAAGTGGTTGATTTATCTTATTGAATTTTTTTGAGGACGTGATAATAAATACATATTTTCATTAATCCATAATTATTCTTGATAAAGAGCCCTAACACACCCCATGATTAAGGGCTTGACCATATAAGACCATTGTATATATTATTTTGTAAATATTTCTTCAGTTATTTCATTATAATGAGTACTATTCGGTATGGACTCCTTTATATGGGTATAAGGGTATGTATATGAAAAATTGGAAACTCAAACTCTTATTCTGGTGGAAGACTAGAAAACTATCCTAGGAATACATTATTATAATCCCTCCTAATGATAATTTCCTTGAGAATGATTCTCTCCTTTGTCTCAATAATCTATGATAGATATTAACTATGAATAGAAAGTAATATACATTATTTACAAGATGATTCCAATAAAGATTCATCATCCTAATAACACGTGTACGAAATTAAATGATGAATCAAGATTTGATGAGTGTTCTCCCTCTCCAAAAATTTAATGTTTGATTTATATAATGACATTTATTCCCTCAAAAATATTGAATCAATCTATACTGAATTATGTAATATTATATTTTATAGAAACTTGTGTCCACATTAATTGACTAAGGTGTAGTTATATAAAAAAAATTCTATTGTGAGTTATCCAAGACAAATCTCCTTTTATGTTTTGAGGTGCTGTTTGAATTGTTCTAGTAAACATCTATAATATAAATGAATGCATAGAACCAAAATCATATTGTATATTATCATCTCAAGAGTGTATTACCAAAACACTAATCACCACATCATTTATGGTATCCACCTCTTCAATAGTGATAACATATTCCATTATATTGTCTCAAGGCCTTAGATGTTGTTGTCATTGTTTTTATGTAATAACCTTTGCCTTATATAATTGGATTGCATAATGTCACTATTCCATGAAATTTAACAATATTCTATATGTTCAGTTTTGATTTAGTACCTATTTTCATCTGTCATATTAATTTGTTTCTTCATCAATATTTGGAATTGATTAGCATTATTACCCTTTATCCACACTTTTAGAATCTTATGATTCTCCTTAGATTGTTTCCAGGATGATTCGTTCCAACATGTTTACTGATTGGATGTTGTGTTTTCATTCCACAATGATATATGATAATAGATTTTCATGAATAAAAATCAATTTAATGTTTTTTCTCCACCCCCATGAGACCAATCAGAGCCTTATAATATATTCATAGTAGTAAATGTATTAAAATCTCAAATCCCTATGTAATCTTGATATTAATACATTAATGTAGAAATATACTAAGATTATAGTTTTCATTATATATAAATAGTCATACCATGAAATCCTTGTAATTTATTCCTCTTATGCCCTGATATACTCAATTTCCTTTTACTTCAGTCCAAGGAACTCCCTCTCTAATTTTATGATGGGGATTTATATGAATATATTTATTGAAAAATATTATCTGGAATGCTTAAATTTAATGGAATCAATATCCTCTTTGGAAATTATTTTATTTATTAGTTTCCACTATTAATTAACATCACCTTAAAATTATTGATAACTAGCATGGATTTATCTTATTAAAACAAATAGATGATAGAGAATATCTTATAAATGGAGTTAATCTTTTACTCCATGGTGTGAGGATTATAAGATCCACTATAGGTAGGAGTTCTTTGCTTCTAAAATGACACAATCATATCTTTTTTATTTCTTATTAGAATAAAAGGAATTCCATTCGATTCAGGTTGTTATTCATAACTATATTAAGTTGAGGCATTATTTTCATGATGTTATAAGATCCAACTCCATTAAGATAAGGTATATAATTTAGGATTCCAACACAAATCATATCAAGTTTTCTGGGTAAGGTTTATCATATCTCATTCAATTAACTAAAATAAAATAATAGATGATAATAAAAAAACTAAAAATAAAAAAAATGAAACTATAAACATGGACGGAATAACATAAAATTAAAATTATTTCCTACCCTATGAGTCTGTATATTTTAATCATAGATATCAAATGTTATTACTACTATTATGTTTTATAACATAACAACCTAATAAAATAATTCATAATGGTTTATAAAGAGTTTATGAGTTTTCCAAATCATATCAACGAGGAGTTTTATACAAGGTTTGTAGAAAGGTCAGATTTTCATGCACTATGTGGCGATTGAGTTAATGCATAATATTAATTTTTTAAAGGTTATTACCCAAAGGTCAAATAATAGAAAATCCATATCAACATTCATTATATATATTATGAGGTAATTTAATAGAAACTACTTGATCTATACATCACTATAATTTGATGATATTCTCATATACATTGACGTTTCCAAAGAGTTCCACCTAAAAGATAATAGTACAAATAAAAATAATAATTACTATATCCATGCATACCAAATATATTGAAAAAAATTCTTTTATACACATTATTACAAGTCTTTCTACATAAATATCCGTAAAATAAAATGAAACGAATGAAAGGCCTAGTGTCTTCAGATGAATAGGTACATAATAAAAACATATGAAATTAAATTAAAACATCTTTATTTCAATGCCCAAAAATAAATCCTAAATTCGTTTGATTTCTACAACTATGTAGAATAACCTGAGGAATTAATAAAATAAATAGGTGAGCTTTGAAGCCCTTTAAGGGAATAAACATGTTGACTAATCTTATCATATCAATTGAAAGGCATCACATGATATCATAAAGAAACTAAGTTCATGAATAATTATATGGAGTAATACCCTAATGATAAAAAAATAATAATATCATGGAATAATTGTAATTTCTACGAAACAAAAAAACATGATATAAGAACATGTCGTGGATAATTTCTATGATGACATCACAAGTTGGATTGATTTATATCAAGGATTGTGTTCACTCCCTAGTCCCATATATAATGTCTCATAAGTTAAAAAATGCATCCAAATTAATTTAAGCACCATCTAGGAACAACCATATTAACATTTATATGATTATTTGTTCCAAAAAGGATATAAATAATAATGTATAAACATAAAGATTACACAAGGAAAGAATGTGATTTCATTTTCTTGGCTTGTATCATAATTAATGGAGACATCATAAATAAGAAATATGAGAAATTCAGTTAAGTTTTATATTAACAAATCAATGGAACAAGAAATAAGTTAGATATATATTCTAGAGAAATATATATATATAATTAAAATTCATTCCACATCATTAAAAATGGCGTGGAAGTAGGTTATAAAAAGAATGATCACAACCAGAATAAAAAGGTTGGTTTAGATAGATCCCTTACCATATGTTCTATAATCACATTGCACATACACATAAAATTAAATATAATAAAATTAGATACATTAATTAAATAATTCAGTAAAATTTACATATATATTTTATTTATTATAATTTCTAATGTTTATTTATTACCATTTTTTGAGATAAAAGGTTTCATTACACTATTCTGAGGGTGTGCATATCATGATTCAACAGTCAGATAACCTGTGAGTAATTATTGAATTTATTTATAAATGGTAAGAAGGAGGAACAAGTGAAATAGAATAATATTCACGTAATTATTGAATTTCAAATAGCCCCAAATTTCATTTTCTATTCTAACATGTGCTTTATCAATTTAGAAAAAAATTTAATGTTATATGGTCATTACATTTTGGTGGTTTTACCTTCCAAAATGAATTAGTTTTTTATTTACTATTGTGGAATATATTCATTATAAAATGTGAAAACAAGTATATTATACATAATAAATTTAATTTAGACAATTATAAGTTAATTTAAACCTACCATGGTGGCATAAGTGGAGAAAAATCATCATCCTCGAGGGTTGTCGACCAGAATAATATTGAAAATGGATTCATTTTATAAAATAATAGAAGATGAGAAAGGGGTGGAAGGAAGATATTTTATAATAAATAAAAACTCTATTATAAATATTATACTAGAGTTATTATAGCATATTTGATGAGGTAGGTTAGGAAATTGCACAAAAGGAAATGAATTTATAAGAGGTAAATTGAGAATATACACTATTTAATTCCTTCTCATTGAAATAATCCTAAAAAACATGAAATTGGTATTAAGTTGAGAAAAAATAAATAATAGGTGCGGGAGATTATTGAGAAAGAAAATTTGAATAATTTTTTCATGGTCCAAGAATAATAAGTTTTCAGGAGAATGGTTGGTATTATAAGGGGAGGGGTTGAATATTATATTCATTAGTTTTTTATTTCAAACAAGACTATAAATCGTAGTGAATATCCAGACTATATATATTAAACAGTACATGTTAAATCAATATAATGGTCCCTTACATCATCTATGATTGAAAAATTCATGTATTTAGGCAATAATGATAAATATATCATTTTACCATATTTTAGTATGCACAAAACATTTATATATATATATTTAAATATTCCATAAATTAACTATAGAAAAATTTTAATATCTATATTATAGAATATATATAAGTTTGTAAAAATAATATTATAACTACGAGAAATTATTTTTTCAAATAAAATCATTACATTTTTTATTTTTTTTAATATTTCAATCAAATTTGTGGCCCTCTAAAAATTGTACTTATTGCCACATAAAATTGTTATATAATTTTAATACATTATAATAATATTTTATAATTCATTTTAATAAAAATAAATATCAATAAAATTATTATTTTTATTCTAAATGTTTAACTAAAATATTTATGTTCATAATAATTCAAACATCTAATGTATAATTTTTAAAATATTTATTTACTTGTACCATAGTGTAAATATAAATTATAATTAATATATAGGATAGAATAATATTATCTCACACTTTCATTATTTATTTAACTATTATTATAGTTATCTTACTATTAGACATAGTCAAATTAAAATTTTAACAATCAGATTTGTAGTGGTTATATGGTTTCACAACATCCTATAAATACATCATATTTTTTCTTTCATATCACAAATATTTTTCTATCATGTGTATATATATTCAAAATTCATATTGCATTTCTAATATTCTAATTTAATTTATATCTTATTTTTGTGAGTGTATATTCTGGGGGATCGAGAAGATCAGTAATTTCATAGTGTTATTATCTTATTATATTATATTCCCATTGTAATACCTTCAATTCTGATAAACATTTAGTACAGTAAATGTACTGTATAAATTAATTTAATTTTATGGGCTTCACAATGTGGTGGATTTTCATTATACGTCATCACTAAATATGAAAAATTTAAATATTTTAGACAGAAATTGCATTGATGAAATTATGGGTCATTACATTATTTTCAAACAATTTGTTTTATGTAACCCCAATAAGATTTCCCTCTCACATGTGTGTGAGTAATAATAGGTAAATGAATTAGTTCATAGGAAATTTGAGATGGTTTATGATATAGTCTAATCGAAACACACAAATGAGATACATATGTTATAGGTGGAATGCTAGAAATCATTCTGAGCAAGGATTAAAAAGTTATTCCCCTACTGTCAAGGGTTGGTTTATCACATTTTTGACAAAACAACATGTAGATATAAGCTCATGATCATGCGGGATATTCATTTTATTTTTTCTAGTGCATGGTTATTTTTTAATTATGTTATTCATGTTTCTTGAGTGTTTGAACATGATCACATAAAATATAAAATTTTAGAATAATAAAATATGGAATAAAATTAAAGGATTATTTAAAAATTATTTTATCAATACATGGTTAATTAATTTTATAAAACACACATAGTATTTACAATCATGTAAGATGATAAAATAAATAAAATTTATACATAATATAATTCAATCCATTAAGAAAATATTGATTTATAAAATCATCCCACTACATTATTTAAAATTAGTCAAATGTCAAATGTACTTATCTGGCCCAAGTAAAGGTGATTTCAATTATTAGGTATTTTCAACTAATGATTTATTCAAATTAACCTAGTTAACATCATGTGTTTATTTTTAATTAAGACATAGTCAACTACAAGGTAAGAGTTTGGGAAATCCAAGCCTAGGATTTCAAGAATGGGGAGTCTACTCAACGTATTAACGAACAATGATTTAATATTGTATGTAGGCCATACTACTTAAATACCTTTTAATAATTTGTTTTCCTTTGTCTATATAATTAGAAAGAAAATATTGATCCATACCACTAGAATATAACACCCCGAGATTTAATGAGATATATTATTATTAATTTCATTGATGTATTCTATTGTACTCTACACAAAAATTAGCTTGTGCTATATGCAAGACCGTATTATCGTGCAATATACGCAACACTAATATTGGCTCGTGTTACACACAATTTCAAGTTCGTTTGGTGAAATTATTCTACACAACATTAAGTATAGATTTTGTTTAATATATAAATAAAATATTTTTTTATTATTTTATACACAACAGAAAACTGAGCTTTCACTACACGCATCCCTGACTTGGCTTGCATTACACGCTATCAAGACCTTCCTCGATAACATGTGAAGTACGTAATACTGAGTTTCACTAAATGATATATTATTATAATATTACTATGAACTAGCCGCTATGAATAGTAATACACAATTTGTGAAATTTTATAAATTTTATCTTTCAAAATGGACATCATTTTTTGATTCGGAATATCGAAATTAGCATAGGGTGAAATTTTGGTATTTTTCTGAAAACATTCAATTTTTGATGAATAGTGAAAACACTAGGTTAATATTTAAAACCCGACTTTTTATATAAATGATAATTTATTTTATTTAAATTTATTTTAGGTCAAAATTTATAAATAATGCCTATATAAGTTCAATGTAATTCATTGGAGTCATTTTATAATAATTTTATACATATAAAAATTTTATTGAACTTGTCACCGTCTTTTACCCACCATCTAGGAGGGTTTGAAAATTTACATAAAACATAATTTTACCACTTCTGTGAGTGGAATTTCAAAAATACAAGAGACACTGTGAATATCAAGGAGTAAAATTTGGTTTAATAAGATAAAAATAAATTTTTCGGAATAGTAACTTTGTACTTTTATTTACCACAGTTAAAAGTAAATAGAGTAATTAAGGGTAAAAATGATATTACTAATACCCTAACACATGTCCTAATTCTATTTCATAAGTGAAACTCGACCTAAAAAAACCTTAGGAATAAAATATTGCCCTTTAGGTCCACTTGGAATAGATTAGGACATTTACTATTATTTTATTTAAAGAAGAGTTAAAATAGTAAAAATCAATGTTTAATAAGTAAAACATTTTTAATATAGGATTATACATAATATAAATTCGAATATAAATATAAATTAGAAAGATAAAACTATTTCCTAGATTATGGTATTTTATTTATAATTTTTAGACATTAAATAATTTAATTTTTTAATGACACAATGATGATGCAGTAATTACCGTATAATGTAATATTAACATAATTGATTTTATAAATACCCAAATAAATGTATTTTTAGGACTGTTATAAATTAAATTAATTATTTTGGTTAATAATAAATTTTAATATTTATTATATTAAAATTTTTCGAACTAATCATGCTGTTATGATTTTCCCAAAAATCAATTACCAAATAGTATCAAAATTGACATAAAATAGTTTTTAAAACAAATATTTTATTATTAATTGTTATTTTATTCCTAAAACTCTATGGTTAGACCAAATGAAATATATAAGGTTATATATATTAATAATGAACCACTTGGGGTTCATTTGTCTTGTTATAGTATGTTTATTAATAATATAGTGTAAGAAAACAACGAGACACAGTAAAAGTTAAATTATTTAACTTAGAGTTAAATCTAAATGATAATGTTAAAATAGTAACCTAAACATGATTAAAACCTATTGGTTGAGGGAATTTCGACCCACATCCACTTTATCTACTAAATAGGTCACTTTGGATCCATTTTAAACCAAATATGACTTTATTATAAAATAATATTTTATGTTTTTCCAAAGGTGCCCCTCTTTTCCCTTATAAAAAGGGAACCCCTTCCCCCTTATCCTCACAGCCTTTTGAGCCATGAAGCTCGTCCAACCCCTAAAAATTACTCTTATCATCCTCTCTAGTTATGTCATAGTGGTTCTGGTATTCTCAACATACAACTCTAGTGCCCTAAGAATAAGTTTGAAGGAGGGGCGTCGAGGAAGAGGTAATATCTTCTACCGACTCTTTCAAGTTTCATTCTTCTTCTACATCCACTACTTTAGTTATTTAATTTTAAATTAATAACATCAGTATTTATTATATACTAATATTTTATTATAAATATTATACAACCCCATTTCACCATCTATCCATCCTACGGAAAATGAAATCACCGTGCATGCGTACGTACGGAATACCGTCTCCATGCCGTGGTGTAATCTGTTTTTCCACCATGACCCTGCTTGGTTGGTTATAATGGTGTAAAGAATAACTTTATATTATTATTATAACATAATAATGATTCTAAGATATTATATCATCCACTCCAATTTCATTCAATAAATATGGGAATGATATCATCGCTCGTGCGTAAGTACAGATTACTCTCTCCACGACGTGATGAGATTCATTTTCTATGTTAAAAATTCAAGAATGATTATAAAGTATATATAATAAGTAATAATAAAATATGTGACATAATAAAGATACTGGATATATATATATGTGTGTGTGTGTCTTTGTGTGTGTGTGTCTTTCATCTACATAATTCCTTTCAAGTCAATAAGGAAAGGAAAACACCGTTCATGCGTACGCACGACCTCCCGTCTCCATGAACAGTGTATTTTATTTCATTTATATACTGAATATATATTATATATAAATCATGTCTTAAATTCTGGATTTAATTAAATCAGTATATAAGTAATAATATCTAGAACAACATGTCGAAACACGTACGATAAATGAAACGATTTTATACAAAATGTTGCTTTAACATGAAATTTACAATAGAATGGGTAATATAAAGTCATGAGTGAAACATATATGATATCATAAAAATGAATATGATTCTTTAATAATTCAATGACATTATTTAAATCATTATACAGGAGTTTCGGATTCATACGAAGCATACCGGACCTCAGGTAAGGGATAACTTTTCCAATCTCGTTTTTATCTAAGATAGTTTATTTGTAATTATTTACTGGGGTTATATTTATCATCCATGTCCCTTTTATCTAAAAATGGTGTCTTGTATGTTTAATGTCCTTCTTACACATTTTTTACTTTTACTTCATGGTATGTAATGAATCATTCTTTTTTTTACAGTACGAGGTACTTTTTGAATTTTCCGACAAATGTACGAGAAGAATGTCATTTTTAACTTATACGGCATGAACATATTTTTATAGTTTCATAGCGCCTTATTTTAATGAAGATTACTCTACGTGATTTAATAACTATTTTCAACAAAATCCTTTTCTTTTAAAATTTAATGGAATTTTGTGAAAAGAAAATGATTTTGAAGATAAAAGGATATTTTCCTCAAGAATTCATTTTATGTGGTTTATCAAAACCATTTTTCCTTATAAGATGACATTATTTCATATGTGTATGTTTCAAATATAATGTCTCTATGATTTACATGGTTTCAATTTTCTTATTATAAAATTATATCCATTTGTTTTATATGGATTATGTTAACAAGGGATGATCATTATGAAACCCATTTTATTCTTTGGGTTATGATGAATGATTTATGATTGTTCTGTGGCACACGAAGGAATGATTTCAATATGAGATGAGTGAGACCTATATCTCCCTCCAATGTGTTGGGTAAAGATTTATATTTCATGTGATAGACATGAATGGAATTTTTAGTTAATATGGTTCAGTGTTACAAGACTAGAACGAGTAGTGAACTCGATTCAGAAAGGGACTTTGTCCACTAAGATAGTCTTTGAAGCAATGCCTTGCCTACTATGGAAATCATATCATGTGATTAATGGTTTTCCACAATTACATGGTTTCTTCCCATGCTATTTTATCGTGACTGATGTTACATTATGATATATTCCTTACGTACTTTCCGGATTTATGTCTTTGATCAATATATTGATGTTTAGATTTTATGTTCCAGTTTTTGCTTTCAAATGTTTGTTGATTGATTTATGTTCTCTATGTTTACCCTTACTGGGAATTTGAGCTCACCCTTTTTATGTTTTCGTTTTATTATGATTTAAATAAAGGTTTTAGGTAAGAAAATAAAGGGGGAAGATCTTTATGGGAGATGTTGAAGATCTTTCACCATGATTAGAAGATTATTTTCAATTTTTCCAAAGACAATAAACTATTATGGTCCATTGGTGTCTATTTTTGTTATGTATTAAGTATTCTGCAAAATTAATGTAATGTCCATGTACGTTAAGCTTTGGGTCTCTACCATTGGTATCAGAGGAAAGGTTTAGTTAACCTTTGGAAAATGGGATGTGAAAACTTAGTGATATCCCTAGAGATATTTCTAAGGTATGTCTAGGGATGTCCCTAAGGTTAAGTATAAGTATAGGTTATTGTCCTAGAATTATGAGAATGATATTATAATTAAACCTAAGATGTTAGATATCGAAGGTAATCACCCTTTATTATGTTGTTTTCTCTACCATGACTTTTCCCTCCCAAACTATTCTTTTTGGGTTTTAGAAAATGGCTGGAAACAGGAAGATTCACGATAATGGAGGATATGAAGGACAATGGAATTATATTCTTCATGAGAAACCAAATGAAACATGCTTTGGAATTCCAAACATCGTTATTATGCATAATCAGCAATTTCATAATATGATCAATAATCTAAACTTTGGTAAGTTTCCCGACTCAGCAAATAATAGAAAGATGGAGTTTTATGATGATCATAGAGGAAAGAATGTTCAATTTCGCTCATGTAAATCATGTGGGAAGAGGAATCAAGGAGAATGTTTCAAAGGAAGTAGAAGATTCTTTGGGTGCAGAAAAGAAGTAAAAAATCCAGTAAGTGTAAAGGAAAAGGTTCAGTTAACAAAATGGAGAAGGATAATGGTATTTCTATGACATCAATAATGATTAGACGTTTTAAATGTGGAATGAATGGACATTATGAAACCCAATTCCCTTAGAGAAAGTATCATGAAGAGAATCAACATGGTCATATGGGTAGTATTTATGAGGATGTTGATAAGGAGACTACAAATGATATATGAGATTAAATAAGTGTTGAAGCTTGGTCAATGGTTTAAGAAGGTAGTGGAATGATTGTATGTTTATCAAGAGTTATGTTGTTTAGGTAATTTAATGGTACTATAGAATAAAGAAACATCTAAGGATTGTTACACTATTGTTTTTCCTAAAATATTTGAAAGTATATGTTGAATGGCACTGGTAACCATGAAAGGTTATTCATTTATATTCTGAACGAAAATGATATGCACATAATGAAGGGATAAAGAGAAAATGATATTTTGATAGTATTCATGAGCACATCACTGATATAAGGACAAAATGATATCATGGTTTGAGTATGTAGAAATTTTGGGATTTTGGTATGTGGAATGAGTTAACTTTTTACAAAATTTATGATTTCACTAAGGTTCTATGGTAATTGATGTTTCAAATTAATACATGATAAAGGTATTCACATGTTTGGAATATAACCAACACGATATATCTTATGATATATGGGAGATAAATTATGGTATTCACAAGCTTGGTATATGACCTATCTAGCAATAATTTTCTTTATACTATGAGTTTGGACAGAAGTATTTTAGATAAGCCTAAATATTGGAATGGATTATGTTGGACATAAGTTATTATTGTTTAATGATAGAATTTTTTTTCTAGATATTATTGATGGGATGTTATAATAATGTATTTTTAGAAAAAGGACATCATGTAGGACGGAGACAACCCATCGCGTTGGATAAGGATGTGGGAATCAAACCCACAACCAAATTGTGAAAAGTAGTTATCGCCTACCACTGGCCTACAGGATGTCCCTGGTTAGTATGAACTAGTTTTATTTTATTAAGAGGTATGATAGATGAAGTATATGTCAATTTTTTGAATCATATATGATTAATCTCACCATAGATGGACTTATGTATATTAAATAACATATGATAACCTTTTTGTGATAAAAATAGATGGGATGAATTATCATTCTATCACATGATCTGCTAACACTTCATGAATGAAAAAATTCAGCTTCATTCCTTTAAATAGAGATGAAGTGGAAATAGTTCATCGAATGACCAACGATGATATTACACTGAAATCAAGTAAGTATTTATCCTTATGTAAAAGTTCATCAATGTTAGGGAAATGATCTTGGAAACCAAAAATATTTTCATAGTGACCTTATATATGATGATTAGATATTACCTTAGATCATCACAAATTTATGGCTTTGTGATTATTGTCTTTTTCATATCCATGTCCTCTACCACTCTTCATCAGAAGTTGATGATTATATTTCTCTCCATATTCATATTTTCCCTTATTTTCTCTTATATGGAAACTCCGTAATGAGTTAATTTGGGTAATTTTTATGTTTCCTACATTACTTTTTAAAATTAAGTTTTAGAATTCTTTTTTACGATGTGGGTTTCTATGAATGAATCTTTCATGTAGTAAACGATTTATAACCCCAACGAATTTCGAGGGCGAAATTCATTTTAAGGGGGGTAGAATGGAACACCATGAGATTTTATGAGATATATTATTTTTAATTTATTTGATTTATTCTATTGTACGCTACACCCAAATTAGCTTGTGCTATACACAACACCATATTAGCATGCAGTATATGCAACACTTTTCTTGGCTTGTGTTACACACAATTTCAAGTTCATTTTGTGAAATTATTCTACCCAACATTAAGTATAGATTTTGTTTAATGTATTAATAAAATATGTTTTGATAATGTTATACGCGACACCAAATGGATCTTTCACTAAACGCATCCCTGAATTGGCTTCTGTTACACGCAATCAAGTCCTTCCTCGATAGCGTGTGTAATACGTAATACCGAGTTTCAATAAACGATATATTATTATAATATTGTTATGATCTAGCCTTTATGAAAAGTAATACCCATTTTTTGAAATTTTATAAATTATATCTTTCAAAATGTAATTCATTTTTGGATTCAGAATATGGAAATTAGCCCAGGGTAAAATTTTGTATTTTTTTGAAAACATTCAATTTTTTATGAATAGTGAAAACACTGGGTTACTATTTAAAAACCAACTTTTTATATAAATAGTTATTTATATTATTTAAATTTATTTTAGGTCATAATTGATACATAATACATATATAAGGTCAATGTAATATATTAAAGTCATTTTAATAATTCTTATACATATAAAAATTTTATTGATGTTTTCACTGTCTTTTACCCACCTCCTAGGAGAGTTTGAAAATTTACATAAAAAATAATTTTACCACTTCTATGAGTGAAATTTAAAAAATCTGAGAGACACGGTTAATATCAAGGCATAAAATGTGGTTCAATAAGATAAAAATAATTTTTCATGAATGGTAACTTTTTACTTTTATTTACCACTGTTAATAGTCAATAGGGTAATTAATGGTAAGAATGATATTACTATTACCCTAAAACATGTTCTAATTCTATTGGATAAGTGTAATTCGACCAAAAACAACCTTAGGAATAATATATTACCCTTTATGTCAACATGGACTAGATTAAGAAATTTATTATTATTTTATTTAAAGAAGAGTTAAAATAGTTAAAATCAATGTTTAATAGCTAAAACATTTTTAATATAATATTATACATAAGATAAATTCGACTATAAATATTAATTAGAAAGATAAAAATATTTCCTACATAATGATATTTTAATTACAATTTTTAGACATTAAATAATTTAATTTGATTATGAATCAATGATGATGTAGTAATTAGCTTATTAATGAAATATTAACATAATTGATGTTATAAATACCCAAATAAATGTAATTTGAGAATTTTTATTAATTACACTAATTTTTTTGGTTAATATGATATGTTAATATTTATTCAATTAACTTTTTTCTAACTAATAATTCTGTTATGATTTTCACAAAACTCAATTACCAAATAGATTCAAAATTGACACAAAATAATTTTTAAAACAAATATTGTATTATTAATTGTTATTTTATTCCTAAAAATCTAAGAATCGACCAAATGACATAGATAAGGTTATATATATTAATAATAAACCACTTGGGTTTATTTTGCCTTGTTATAGTATGTTTATTAACCATTTAGTGTAATAAAACAAGAAGTCACGGTAAAATATGAATTATTTAACTTAGAGTTAAATCTAAATTATAATGTTAAAATAGTAACCTAAACTTGTCAAAAACCTATTGTTTGGGAGGATTTAGACCCATCCCCACATTAGCTTCCAAATAAGTCACTTTGGAGCCATTATAAATAGAATATTACTTCATTATAAAAATAATATCATAAGTTTTTTTTAAAGGTTCCCCTCTTATCCCTTATAAAAATGGCACCCCTTCCCTCTTATCGTCACACCCATTTGAGACTTGAAGATCGGCCAAGCCCTGGAAATTCCTCTTCTCATCCTCTATAGTTATATCATAGAGGTTCTGGTATTCTCAGAAGACAATTTCAATTGCCCTAAGAAGATGTTTAAAGGAGGTGCATCGGGGAAGATATAATCTCTTCTACCGACTCATTCAAGTATCTTTCTTCTTCAACATCCTCTTATTTAGTTATTTAATTATAATGTAATAACAGCAGTGTTACTTATATACTGATATGTTATTATAAATATGAAAAAAACCCCATTTCACCTTCTATACATCCTACGGAAAATGAAGTCACCGCATGTGTGTACGTATGGAATACTGTCTCCAAGCCATGGTGTAATCTGTTTTTCCACCACCACCCTACGTGGATGGGTATAATGGTGTAATGAATAACTATATATGATTATTATAACATCATATTAATTCTAAGATATTATATCATCCACTCCAATTCCATTCAATAAATAAGGTAACAATATAATAGCTCGTGCGTACGTACGGATTACTGTCTCCATGAAGCGATGAGATTCATTTTCCATGTTAACAATTCAAGAATGATTTTAAAGTATATATAATAAGTAATCATGAAATATTGACATAATAATGTTACTGGATTTATTTATATATTTGTATGTATGTCATCTACTACATTACATTCAAGTCAGTAAGGAAAGGAAAACAACGTTCATGCGTATGCATAGCCTACCGTCTCCATGAACGGTGTATTTCATTCCATTTATATACTGAATATATATTATATATAAATCATGTTATAAATTATGTAATTTATTAAATCAGGATATATTTAATAATATCAAGAACAAAATATTGAAACACGTATGATAATTGAAACTATTTTACCCAAAACACTGCTTTAACATGAAATTTACAAAAGAACATGTAATATAAAGTCATAAGTGAACCATATATGATATCTTAAGTATTTATCGGGGTTATATTTATCATCGATGTCCCCTTTTTATTAAAATAGTTTCATGTATGTTTAAAGTAATTCTTTACAATTATTGACTTTTACTAATTTTTATGTAAGGAATGTTTCTTTTGTTTACCATACAAGGTACTTTTTGTCTTTTCTGGAAAAAGTACGAGAAGAATGTTTTTTTAACTTATATGGCATGAACTGATTTTTGCGGTTTCATAACACCTTATTTTCTTGAAGCATACTCTACAAAATTTAATGAATATTTTCGAAAATATTATTTTCTTTTAAAATTGCATGGAATTTTGTGAAAAGAAAATGATTTTGAAGAAGAAAGGATATTTTCCCCAATAATTCATTTCAAGTGATTTATCAAAACCATTTTCGGATCTGAGATGGCATTATTTCATATTTGTATGTTTCAAATATAATGTCTCTATGCTTTACATGGTTTTACTTTTCTTATGATGAAATGATATCCATTTGTTTTATATGAAATATGTTAAGATGAGATAATGTTTATAAACCCATTTTATTCTTTGGGTTATGATGAATGATTTATGATTGTTTTGTGGAACACGAAAGAATGATTTCAATATGAGATGGGTGGGACCTATATCTCCATACAATTCATTGGGTAAAGATTTATATCTCATGATATAGACGTGGCTGGAATGGTAAGTTAATCCGGTTCAGTGTTACATGACTCGAACGAGGAGTGAACTCGATTCAGAAAGGGACTTTATTCACTAAGATATATGGCAGTAATGCCTTGGCTACTATAGAAATCATAACACGTGCTTAATGGTTTTGCATAGTTACATGGTTTCTTCCATTAATATTTTATCATGATTGATATTCCATTATGATATATTCCTTACGTACTTCTATGATTTACGTCTTTGCTCAAGATTTTGATGTTTAGATTTAATGTTCAAGTTTTTCCATTCAAATGTTTATGGATTGTTTTATGTTCTCTATGTTTACCCTTACTGGGCATTTGAGCTCACCCTTTTTATGTTTTATTTTCCCCAAGATTAAAATAATGGTTTTAGGTAAGAAAAAAAGGGGAAGATCTTTATGGGAGATATTGAAGATCTTTCCCCCTGATTAGAATATTATTTTCCATGTTTCTAAAGACACTAAACTATTAAGGTCATTTGGTGTCTGTTTTTGTTATGTATTAAGTATTCTGAAAAATTAATGTATTGTCCATGTACGTCAAGCATTGGGTTTCTATTGAGAATATCCATGAGAGAATATAATTTTAGTCCAATATATATATATACTGATATTTAATGAAATTTTGGGAGACTTATAAAAAAATTTATTACGTTACACATTTTAAAAAAGATAAGGTAATAAATCACAATTTCATATATTAAATAAAATAGAATTAAAACCCACAAGAACATTGTCATCATTCCTAGATAATGTCTATTTCCTCACAAGTAATTTTATTAAAAAAATGTACTATCATTTATAAAATGCAGTATAATAAAAAATATTACACTACAATCTAGAGTCCCATAGTCCAAATCAACCACGTAATTTAGTGATATTAGGTTAAAATAATGATTAACAGAGATATGTCAGGGACGCATCTAATTTATATTATTACATTTTATTTGTTAGTTAAAAATCTATAAAGCTACAATATAAAAACATAATGGAATACACCTTCATATATCATCTTAGATTTCATGAGTAGGAGAATGAGATGGTTAATGTAACGAATATCGTTACTACATTATACCCATTCAAATTAAGAGACATGTACCTCAATAATGATATTTCCTTCAAAATTATAAATTACACTAATCAATTAACATAATTGGGATTCCTATTAAAAAATAAATTATCCATTATTATCAAATTATCATCCTTATAAAAAAAGGAACTATATAATTATCTACAATTATAGGATGAAAATAATGGAAAGTCCACTCAAGAATCGTTGGAATATGATTTACCACAGATATTGATAAATATCTGAGTATAGATCCCCATTTCTTATGGAGAATAATTTCAATAACCATTGTGAAAATATCATGATAGTTTAAAATACAATAGTTCCCTTAAAAATTCATTAAATGAGAAAAAATATTTAGAGGTAGGGAAGAGAACATAACGCTACCTTAATATCTTGATGTTAGAAAGGATACTAAAAGAGAAGCTACAAAAATTTTAAGAAGAAGCTATATCATTATTATAATTCAAAAATATATTCATCATTACATGTAAAATTTATTTTGAACTTCTTGGGTAATAAATAAAATATGTAAATAATTTGATTTTATTTAAAAATTGGAACTGAGGATGTTCAGAAATAATGTACGAAGAAATGTGAACTCTCAAAGTTGAGCAGATATGATTACTCTTTTGTTAACATATAGGATGAACAAAAATAAGATTTTTAAATGTATTGATTATTGTGGAACAATTTTTTTGTTTTGATGATTATCAAGAAATTTATCATTGTGTCTTTTAATAACAAAAGAGGCATTTTTCTTGTTTAGAATGAAATTTTTTTAGTGTTTCACACTTAACTAATTCATTAATATTTGTTGAATAATAGAAATTAAATATCTGTAAAAATTATGAATATAAAATATATGATTAAATAACTTTTAATATAGGATAATGATTTAAAATAAAGGGTAAACTAGTCATATTTTATATAACTATATAGTTCTAAAAATATTACTTATTAATAGTCCTAATTATTATATTTAGGATAATGAGACTATTATATTCGACACTAAGTCACAAAAGTTCATAGAGTATGATCACCTAAATTTTGTAAAAAATTATATGGTGTAGTAGGGGTAAATTCATATACTCCATGATATTCCATTATTATATTTTTTTAATTCTCAGTATAAACATAAATATAATATATAAAAGATATAATATATTATGGGTGATCTTGTCAAATAATACATTAAACATATATTCATTAATAATTAAATTTGGAGAAGATATTCCCAGAGATTCATAGTACCTTATACACATAAAAAATGATGGTAGTAAGAGAGAGATTCACGAGAAGTATCATTTTTATTTAAAGTCAACTATGATTCCTTTCTATAAATTTTTTAAAAATAGCTACAAAATAGTTAACAATATGCCATCAAAATTGAAAAAATGGGGTCATATAGGTGATTATATAAAATAACACTGTTATATAACTGTTGAATGTGTTTTATAAAATATATATTTCTTTAAAATATTGATTTAGATACAAAATTACATTAAATATAAATAATAATTATATATCATTTATTTCTCAAATAACTAATTAGGATATTAATATTACAAAGATAGAATGATATTATTCATGACAAGATATTGTTTTATAAGAGGGAAGCATTTTTTTCGGGATAGAGGAAGAAAACATGAGTTCAATGAGGTTAAGGCTCTGAATATGCATGATTTGGTTTATAAATAGTAAAATCATCCCACTATTTTACTTTATAAAATTATTTTAATATAAATAGACACCTATGAATAAAAAGCATGTGGGGTTCATTAAATGTTTTTTCATGATTTTATGACATGGAATGAAGGATTTTAGGTTTTTATTTCTAGTTTTTATTTCCTTATTTAGTAATAATTCTTTCCATGTGATTGAAAAAAATATTGGGGGACCTTTTTTACACTAATTTTAATAAAATGATTAGGTTTGTGAAATAATATAGAATGAAAATAATATTTTCTAGATAAATTATATTGGTGTTTGTAGAAAGTGATTAATTTTACCCATAATTACAATATTTATGTATTATTATGTTCATGGTGAATTTAATTAATTTTCAAATTAAATATTTGGATTTAAAATTTATTTTCAAAACATTTTTCGATGGTTGTGATTTCAAGGGAATGAAAAATGTGTTTGAAACCCAAAACTATTTTTAATGTCCTAGTTTTCACCATAATAAAATAGGATTCAATTATTTTTCATGTCTTCTTGATTTTTATAACATCTTAAATATATATAATTAATTTTTAAAATTTTACCTTATATGGGGTTTTTTGTGAGACACATGGATATTTTGAAAGATGTTTTTTTTCGAAGAGGGTATTTAAGGTTATATGAGGTTTACCTATTATGTTTTACACTTTATTTCTGTAATGATAACATATGTTTCTTGTTTTAACACCTCCATTTGATATATGTAATGGGTAACATAGTTATTTAATTATTATGTTTTGATTTGTGTTACACTTCATTAGTTTGGAGAATCACGATGGTTTCCTAACACTATTCCTCTCGGGTAGGGTTCTGTACTACACATGTTGAAAAATATAAGGGAAGTTGAAATAGGTTTACCACACCCACATAGTTTACCAAGGATTTTATGGATAAAGTCCAATATCAGTTAATGTTATATCCTAATTCAATTCTTATAATTATTAGTTATTGTCGATAATTAATTTTTTGAACCGAATATAAACCATATTTTGTGTCCCCTAGATCTTGATTTTGTTATATGGAACCATTTACATGGTTGAAACTCATTTGTATCATGAACCATTTATGTCTATATTTCATAGGTATTTATACTTCATCTAGCTATGGTTTTAGGTTTTTTTAAAATGATTTATAATGTTGTTTGTAATTTTTTATTAAATGATAGTGTAGTGTTGGTTTTATAAATGAAGTTAGATAAATGGTTTTTATAAGTATAATTTAATGAATAGTTTATAATATATATGAATTTTATTATCGATATTGGGATTTTGATAATGGTGTAATAGTTAGGAAAAATGTTTTGTTATATTTTCATAATCATAAAGGTTCTCATTTTGGGATTGAATGTATTTTAACTAACTATGTGATGATCCTAATTACTTTATCAATGGGAAGTGATATATTATTTTTAGTGAAATCATCTTTTATGTTATATTTATATTCCTATCTGTGAAAAAAAATAAATTCCTTATATTTTAAAACACATAAATATGAATGTTTATGTAATGAATTGCATAAAATAATTTGTATAATCCTATTAGACCTATTTATAATAACAGTGTATACCAAATCATGTGTGTGCTTGGGTAGGACATAGTAAAGTTTCCATATGTGTTCTCGTTTTCATATAGTTGGTAGGGTTTTTCTTCAATAGGTCATTTATATATGTTTTCGAATGATTGGTTACCCTAGGTCAAAGGGAAATATATGTTTCTCTTCAGGTTTATTGTATTATTTTTGTGATGGCTGTGTATTGGCCAGTGGTAGTGATTTTTAATTCCATTATTGTTTTGATTTATTTATGTATTTAATTATGAGGTATATTTGTTATGGGAAATCATTAATTTGTAATGAGCAATTTAGATAATGGGAAGTATAAATTTTATGTATTAGTTCTCATTCAGCTTTTAAATTTGGTTATCCCTCTTTTTCTTAATTATTTATATTGTCTTATTATTGGTATTCCAGGTAGTATAATGTTGGGATGTACCATGACATAATACAAGTAATGTTTCACTACTTTTTTATTTTTTTTTTGGTTAACTCATTTCAACATGTTCATATTTTGATACCCTAGTGCATTTCTCTATAATATATTGACCGAGGACATGATTACAGCCTCGAGGAAAGCCATACATTGGTGATAATATGGGTAAAGAGAAATTGCTTCCTTACAAAAATGGTATTTGATCCATCTATTGTTATTTTGGAGAATCTGGTAGTGTTATTATAATACTAGTGTATCTCAGAATGTAGAACATGTGTAGTTTCCTAATCAAAACATTTAATGATTAAACATAATTATACATGGGTATTAGAAATTTTAATATTGAATTTATGTTTGGATCTTGACTATTTTGATTTTATTATAACTCCCATTTAGGATATCAATTATTTTTTATTTTCTATGGAATATTGGGTAGATGTGGACGACGAAACAAAGCTCTAAAATAATCTATAATGGTCTAAAAATCTATATAAATCTCGTACAGATTGTTTTGAAGACTTAATTGATCTTATTTAATGGTTGGTATACAATTTTCCATCCCATGTAGCTATAGAATGCTTAGTTATATCATAGACTTTGATTGGTGGATTAACATCATTTAATCCTAAAATAGAATTTAACGATTCTTATCATTCATTTATGTTTAATTAAGGTGAGTTATTGTAATGATATGATGTTAGTTATTGATGTTTAATTGATATAGGGGGATTTTTTTGTTTATCCTTGAATTTAAATGATTATATAGTGTAAAAGGATGAATTTATATATGAAATAACTTTAAAAATTATTATAATTCATTCTTTAAAATATAAATTATGATATACTAAGATTTTAAAACCATTTTGGTGGTTTTATTGTTTATGAATTTTGGTTCACGAGGGATTTATTTTAAAGAGTGGTTTTTTTCAAATAGAATGCTGGGAATGTTTTTTGGAAATTTAAGTGAATTTTATGAAATGTTTTTTTAATTAATGTCATGAATATTTTGAAATATATGGGTAAATTTATGATTTCGTAATGGGTTTTAAATATCATATACATTCAAATTTTTAAAATATAGTTTCTTTGAGTTTTTTATTGGTAAGTTCACATTTTATATTGTGTAAGAATTATGAAACTAGATCAGCTATGTTTTCAATATGAGATAGAATGTTTTCAAAAGTAAATTGCTATAAAATTCTGATGTTTTTATGTACTTTCGTCAATTAATTGTGATTTAGTTTTATCCTTTAGTTGTTGTTGATATTTTTTCCGGATTTGAGAATCATGAATCTATTCACTTGATACATAGTGAAATTTAGAGTATTCATCCTTGAAGGATCATAGTGGAAGAAAAAGAGTTTAATCCTACAGATGATCCTCATGGATATTGTAATCCTTAACCACTCCTTTTAATGTTATTATAAATTTTTTTAACATAAATAATCAATTAAATACAGAAAAATGTCCTAGAAAACTTATATATTTTGAACACTATTTATATTAAGAAAGAATAAGAAACTAACATAATATTTCATTATTTTAATCATCATAATGAGATCCTTAATCAATTTGTGCTCCTAAAACCATATAGGAGTTTATAGGGAAAAAGCAAAATAAATTAGTGGTCTATAATAATAGTAGGTGAACATGATGAAGAATAATAACATATCAAACAAGATGAATTACATGATATCAGAAAGATTAAAGGATAATTAATATTAATATGAATGTATAACGTAATAAACACAGAATCACATGATCATGGGATTATAAGAATTTGGTAGTGATATATAAAATGGTATAAAAACAAGTCAAGTATAACTTTTTAGAAAACATCCCATGGTGGACAGAGTCCACTCACAAATTAGGTTCACACCCTATACATAATGTGTGTTGACAAAAAAATATTACCTGAAACATTGGAGAACTATTTCTGTGAAATAATAAAACATATACATGCTAGTGTGTGAAAAAAAGGAAATAAATCATAAGTAATACACATAATAATTATCCACGGAAATAAATGTGTTGAATCATCCTTCCTAATAACATAATCAAATTTGATTTCTTAAAGAATGCATTTGATAAATGAATGTAATGAATGTATTAAAATTTCAAGGGAAAGAATTAATAATCTACGAATATATGTAAGATACATTTATATACATAATATATAAGAATTTAAAATTATATTTTAATGGCATAGAGGGAATGTTAGTTAGAGAGAGAATGTTCACAAAAAAATGGGGGGTACAATTAGATCCCTTATCCTAGGTCAAAAAATCATTTTTAACATTAAATTAACATATTGGAAAATTTCAATATATTTATTAATTTCATAATCAATAAACTCTTCAATATATAGTAGATTTAAAATATTTTTATAATTCTCATTTATAACAACCTCTTGGAGATATTATATTTAATTCAACTTTTTAAGGGCATTCATTTCATGATTCCAAAGTCAGATCAGTTGTGGGTAACTATTTAATTTCATATAAATTGGGAATAAAAATAAAGTGAAATAAATTGATATTAAATTACATCTAGAAATTGAAATTGTCCCATATTTCCCTTTTTTATGACATATGGATGATTCATTTGGTCAAAATTTAATGTTATATAGATAGTTTATTTTTACTGTTTTACCATCCATCTGGAAATAGATTAGATTTATTTAATATCATAGAAATATATATATTATAGAATTTCAAAATATATAATGTAATTATTTAGGTAATTTTAAACAATGATATTTTAATTTTAACATGCCATGAATGTAGTAATGGGGTATGAAAAATCATCATCCACAAAGGTGGTGAAAAAAAATTGTGGGTGATGTTTTCATTTTTATAATAAGAGGGGAAGAGATGATTATTGAAAAAAAATATTACATTAAAATAATATTATTATATCATATATATTATAATATATTTATTAATCTATGTTTAATGTAAATTATTTGGTGGATGAGGAGAAATAGATAAATAAAAGAATCTGTTGAAGATATTTCCTTTTATTTTATAGGTACGCTCATGGGATTCCACATAAGAAAACTTGGATTGGAATTTGGATGAGATAAGTAGCACTTGTAAATTTTTTAGAGATTTTTTATGAAAACTGGGTAGATGTTTGGTATTATCTAGGTTATAGAAGGTGTGAGGTGAAGTGGTTGTGAGGTGTGGTATTTATAAGGGGAGGAGGGGGTGCTTGGGAATATTTTAATCATTAGATTATTATTTTGGATCTAGACCATGAATTGTATTTATTATTGTGAATAAATGTATTGAATAATTATTTTTTGTTCGGAATAATGAATGATTAAATATTCCATGACCCAAAAAATTATGTATTTATCATGTAATGTTAAATGCCATATTTTTCCTTATTTCACTATTCTAGAGAAATAAACTATTTCATAACAACTCCTAAAATTCACCCTAATAACAATTCAACATGTATATTGAAAAAATGAAATAAATTTTATTAATATAATTTTCAAATTACATGAAATTTAATTTTTAAATAAAATTTTAATTTACTTGAGAAATAACAATTTTAATATTATAATAAATTTTCACACCCTTTGAAAAATTACATGTGGACCAATAACGTTATCTTATCATTAAAATGCAACATAATTTTAAATTTATGAACCCATTTTATGAAAATATTATTTCTGTTAAATCATTATTTTTATTATAAATGTGAACATTAAGTATAATGGTTATAAAAAAATATAAACACTATATTTATTATTTTTAAAACATTTATTTAATTACTTAATGGTAAAAATATATAATATTATAATTATATAAGATACCTTAAAATTATTTTACAATTACAGAGAAGAGGTTACAAATCTAATAGTTAGGGTACTATTCAAAATAATCAAATTACTATTCTAGTAGTCATGTAATTATTCTAATGGTTTGATTTTTAAATTTCATATATGTTCCGTAATTCATATAAGTACATCATATTTCATGCACTAATCATTATATTAAATTTATACCAATGTTATATATTCACAAAATTAATATTTAATTAATAATATACTAATTCATACCAAATGTTCAGTTCATTAGTGGGATTATTATAGGGGTTCAACTAGATCCAAATTTTCCTATTACCAACTTATTCTATCTTTTTTGTCCCATTATAATACATACAATTAATAAGGAAATTTTTATTCCCCTAATTTTATGCTAAAATTATGAATGCAACATGTTGTTGGTTTTATCATGTGGTGTATCTTCATTATACATCATTATCAAATATGACACAATTATATGAGGGGAAATATAATTTATAAAATTATTAGTATTTAAAATTTTCATCATCATGTATGTGTATATCCTCTTGTTTTTGGACATATGAAAACTCTAAATAGATTTTCGGAACAATAAAATTGTGAGTTCATACCTCCTAAGTGAGTTGCTTATTTCTCTTTGACGACATAATTCTTTTGAGGGGTCTCTATCTCGACCATAAATTAGTTGTTTTTAATTTGACATTGTTTTTTATTTTGGATTAGATAAATGTGTTTCTTGGTTGTGGCCAATACATATGAAATCATATAGTATGTGATTTGTTCTGATAAAATTTAGTGCAAGTTTCTCTTTGTTGAATTTATAGTTTGATGTATCCCTTATGTATTTTTGTAATCCTATTTTTAGAAGAGTTGATTATTTTTTATATGATCATGTCTTATTGTTATGATATTTTTGCTAAGATTTATATTTGAGGATATTTGTGTTTTCTGAAATTTATTTTGAGTTCGTGTTCATGGAAATGCTTTGCTAAAAACATTGGTAACTTGTATGGGTGCTGTAATAGTCCATATTTTTCTTTACCTACTACCTAATCCTAGTAATTTCCATATTGTGGGATTTCTATCAAGATCAAATTCTATAGTTATTTCATGAGAAATGTCCCTATTTATTTTTTATAAATAATTTCATAAACTATTATATGGTCTTTATTATTCTTATTTGATGAATGTTCCTAATTGAGCCATCTTTTCCATTTCATATATATTGAGATATAGATAAATTGGTAGACCATGACTATAGTACATTTTTATTTTCTTGTAATGTTTTATCAATTGGGAATTTGAACTAATATATTATATATTTATTATTAATTGGTATAGGATTGTAATTCCATTATGTGGTTCCATGTTTTTGGAATTTATGTATTTTCATTTATTATTGTATATGGTTGAAATATAATTAATTATTCCATTTATGTATTTGAGGAAACATGGTTTTCATAGTATCATGCTTTTTGTAGGGGTTTTTATCATTTTTATCACTATTTTTTATTAATTATAAATTTATTTGAATCTAAATGTAGTATTTTTATAATTTGTCATTAAGCTTCTTAATAGTTATTCTTGTTATGCTTGGAGATATTTGATGAAATTTGAGCATGTGATCCATTCGTTTGATGAGTTTTGTTTATTTATTATCATCCATTACCATCATACCACTTTAGGCTTTCATGGCCTTCCCTCCATTACTTTTGTTTGTTGATTTCGTCCATTTATATTGTTCCATAATTAAGAATAAATTTATGGGTGGTATAAAGTGTTGTGTTGGGGTGATATATTACACCCTAATGTCATTGTTACTTTAAATATTTTCTAATTTGTGGTTATTTTTTAAATTGTAAATTTTTGGATTTAAAAATGGTGGTTTCAGATATTTTTCTTCAGTGAAATTATTAATGAATTTTTATTGAAATTTTTGAGGATATATTATGATGTGCTATATTTTTTAGTATGTTTAGTATATTTCTCACATCACATAATAAATTGTGTATAAAAATAATGTGACTCAATTTTTTTAGTGTCATTTCGGTGCCCATATTATGCATGGTTAGGGAGAAACCATTAGAGGAAACCATATGAGTGGTAAGGATTTATTTTTTGAGAGTAATCATGGTTGGCACTCATTTTTGTAAAATAAGTATCATAACTATACATGATACCAAGATTCACTTAAAATTGAATTTATACAGTTACCATTTATTGAATTTAAGAATATTATCCCTTCCTTACTATCCCTCTCATTGAAATATCATAGTGACACAATTATGTAAACCCTTAATTTTTATACCAATTACACCCATATTCTTATATTTTAATAGAATCTTCATGGGAAATCTCTCGTTTTCCTTTTAATTTCTTTCTTCTTCCATGAAACCCAACATGTATTTATTGTATTTTATCCTATTAATATTTGGGGAAATAATGGATGAGATTTTGGTTGGGAACATTTTTAATTTAATAATAGGGGTGTGTTGTGTTTTTAGAGACCATCTAAACACTTGGTTCTTCTACCACCATATAAGGTCATTATTTGAGGTGGGTGTTTACAAGTATGTCATATTATTTACAAGTCGTGTGATGCACATTTTTTAAAATTTATTTTGTAATAAATATATTCCTATATATGATACCCATGCGGTATTTATTAACTATTTTCCAAGATTTTATAGTATTAAATAAATGGTTTTATGAGTGGATTTCTAGTTTTTTTATAAATTAAATATGTCTACATTACAAGTGTTTAAAAAAAATATGAAGCCTTAATTTTTATTATTTTGAAAAAAAATGTTTATATGACACTGCATGTTTTAATAATGATTCTATATGTAATTTGATGATGTGTTTATAAAAAGAGGGGTATTTGGAATAAATTTAGTAGTTTTAATACTTATTATTCTAAAAGTGATTTTATGAAAATTTAAATTATTTTGTAGATTTTAAAATTACTTATCTATGTATGATCTCTTGGTTTTGTTTTAAAGGAATGTGTACTGGATTGGCATTCCAGAAATGTCCTTAAAGGCTCAGTTGGTACATTATAGAAATATGATTTAGTTTTTGATCATATACCCTTTTTAGACCATTTTTTTATATGATGTATTCTAAAACATTTAAGTAGTATGGGCTATATTTTGTGATATTTGGATTATGTGAAAGGGTATATTTATTGTGGGGGTGTTGGAAGAGGGATGGGTTTTAATTATTATGTTTCTATTTATTTGTGTTATGATCACATGACATTATTATATAATCATATATTTTATATATATATATATCATTGGAACCATGTGTAACTATGAAGATGGTCTAGATGCATGTTAAACTATCCAAATGAGCATAATATAGCTAGTTACCTAGTAATGTTTTACCCTCCAAAGTTTTATTATTTTAGTTAGAAAGACCAACTTTTGAAATAGAATAATATATATTAGAAAATAATCGGTGATTAGTGATCTCATGAACCGAGTCCAATATTATTTAATGTTAGGAACATATTTCTCTTCCATGATGATTAGTTCTTGTTCAAAATTATTTTGGGGATAAAATTCAACACCTTGTTTGTATACCCAGTGACTTTATTTTATTATATAGAAAAATTTATTTAATTATAGATTATTTATTATGGCTTATTAATTTCTTGGTTTCTGTTATGATTATATTTTATATAGTTATGATTTTTGGTTTACATTGAATCATATTTATAAAAATCTTCTTAAAGTGTGATTTTAATGTCATGAATGGTGTTTTTTTATAAATGGAGTTTCAATTTTTTTACCAAATGTGGATATAAATAAATATATTTAAATATAATGGAAATTATTTTTTAAATGGTATTTAATGTATGGTATGTAAGTGATAAAAAAGGTTTTCTTATGTTCTCATAGACTAAAAGATTCATATTTCTATATTAATGGGGTTCTCTCTTATAATGTGGTGAACCTATTAATTTTATTAAGGTGAAGTGACATCCAATTTAGGTAAAAAAAAGTTAAATCTTTTATTTAAATTTTCTTGAATGAAAACATAATTTTTAATATATGTTCCAGATTGAATTTATAAAATGTTACATGAAATCAAATTCATATACTATTTGGTGAAAATTTATTGGGAATTTTTATCTCACATCATACATACACACTCATGTGGTTGTTTATAGAACTATCATGTTTCATTGAAGATTCTATGGTTCTGATATTAGGTTAATAATCATTTAGATATACAATTAGGGACTTTGGGGATATGAAAAGTGACCAAAGATCATTGAGAGGTATTTTTTTCCTTTCATGTTTGTTGTTTTTAGGATTATTATGTATCAAAAAAAATCAATGGGTTGTAGTGTATTTTCATTCCTTTCCTATTTTTGTTATTTTATGTTTTTTATCCTCTATATATTATATAATTAAATTCACTATGTTTTATTTATTAGTTTTGAGAATGGTAACAATAAATCATATTGAATATGGTGAATTCATCAATTTATTTATTTTTTCAAACTTTTATCATTAATTTATTTTTATCTGATTATTTGTATGAATGGATATACAATATATGGATGTGCCATGCCTGAATCTTGATATGTTTCTATTGATGTATTATAGTTTATTTAATGTTAAAATCATTCAGAATGGTATGTATTAAAATATCTTGGTAAATATTTCTAGCATATAGATATTTGGATTATTCTTCTATACTAGTGGTTGTGTAGACTCAAATTATGGTATGGGTTGAACTGAGATAGTTCATTATAGAGATGATTTGGGAGAGGATATCACACATTGAAGCACAATTTTTAATTACTAGTAAGTCAAAAACCAAATTATTTTTGGGGTTTCAATCAAACTGGGATATAATTCATTAATATGTCATAATCATATGTTTTAGTTAATGTGTATTATACCTTATACATAAGACCTATTAGGGGTATTCCATAATGTATTATTGGGTTTTTAAGGCCATAATGGACCCTATTATTAATATTACATTAAATTATGACCAATTGTTGTCACATTATTGTTATTTATGGTGATAATCCTTTTCCCAGGAAATTTATATATAGTAGATTCCACAAGAAATTCCCATAGATAGGGTTTTTGAGGTACTCTTGATTTAATTTTCAGCTAAAAATTTATGTAAAATTGTCCATGTTATTTGTTTATGTATCTTGGATTCAGTTGGAAAATCCCATGGATTATTACTAGGCCATGTCGTTATATATATTTGTATATATATATTAGATATTTTTATGAATAAAAACCCTTACATTAAAAAACCCACAATTACCTAAAATATAACAAGGGTTTAACATTCATATATTTTTAGATTCATTTGGTTTGGTGTTTTAGTGATTTATGTATGAAATTACATTTAAAGTGGAAATATCCACATAATATCCATTTCACCAACAAAATATATTTTTTATAATGTCTCACTTTTGTAGTCACGGTATATCCAATATCTTGAACTGTGACTTATAAATTTTTTTACCCATTCATAAGACCTGTGAATAACTTTTTAAAACATAGATTATGAATAAAATTTCTCAGGAGTGGTAAAAAACCATTATTGCATTGGTAAACATAAAAATCCCTATGAAAATGTTCCATTTTACTATGAATGTTTTACCTTAAATAAATATTTAAATTTTCATGAAATCTACATAATTTATTATCATTTTTTATATAATATTTCTTATGAAATAATAAAAGAAATATCGTAGTCGCCGGGGAATCATGGAAAATAAGAAAACCATTGATTACCATTAAGTGAAAGCAATTATTTAACATTAATTGTTTTTAAAATGGTTACAAACGTTGTTTCGAAACATAATCTCATGTTCTGAACTTTTTTAATCAAAATATTTCCCTTATAAATGATGAATGGAATATAATGAAGGTTCCTTAAAAAATTTCCATTTTATTCATAATTACAAGAAAATGTAAAATGTAATCCCCCAATTGGATAACTACCATATCAGTTAAAAGTTAACTATTATTGGTATACCACCCATTATTTAATTAAAATTTCCGCGAAGCATAGTTTAGAAAATCACATATAGCTTTATCTCTAGTTACAAAACACATTTTCATTGGGATTCGATCCTATAATCAATAAAACATTATGTAATCTCATAATGATGATAAAAAAGATTAATTTTTTACTATAAAGCATTTCAAACTATATATTCATAAAATATTGAGAAAAAAATATATTTTTTAAAATAACCAGAAAAACATGAAAATTAGTTTTTATTATTAACAGAAACTGGGATTTTGGAAAAAACCCACATGTATACATTAAACACATTCATTCTAACATTTGGTAAAGAAGATAAAAAATAACCCATATAATAAAAATATTAAATATTCATTAAAAATATTAGGTCAATAGTAGAGAAAAATTAATTCTAATAATATTTTAATGAATAATTTTATGAATATTGATATTGAGTCAAAATATTCTTAATGGAAAAAGTTAAAATAATGTTTTAAGGAAAAATACCTTACCTTATGTCATGTACAACTTCATAAGTTCTCTAATTCCTAATTTATAAAATTGTATTACATTTACATTTAATTATAAAATATTTTCATGATAATATTAATATTATTTATTTTTTAATTTATTACTATTATTTATTGCAATATTAAAATGGTTAGGATTATATTGGATGTTTGAGGTTGTTCTGTTTATAACCTCAAACCAAAATTACTATGTTGACTAAGGTTATAGTGGTTATAACCCAATTAGATGAAGAATATTAAAAACATTAAATTTATAATATTTATACGTTCTATATGATTTTATAAACATCAATGTCAGATAGTCATGAAGAACAAACTACAATATTTCATGGAGTTTCTAGACTACACTTACACATGAATGGAATTTTCTATTTTATAAAGAGTGAAAATTAAATTAAATTTATAATATTAAAACATTGAAGAATAAAAAAATGATTAAAATATCATATATACTCATTAATTCTATAATTATTACCATACATTTAATGTGGTGATTAAAAATGAATCACATTACTTCATGGAGTAGGTTTTACACGCATATTCACAAGCGACGTTACCAATTTCTGATGGATGGAATGTATAAGATTGTATGTAATATATATATATAATTATAATAACTTAAAAAATATAATGTGTAGTCATTTGTTAAATCATCTTAAAATACATATGATTCAGTGGTGGAAGAAAATATACTTCAGTTTATGTTGGTGGTATCACACAGGTAAACACGAGTAATGTTTCCATTTCACAGAAGAGGTAAAAATAAAAAAAAAATTACCATAATAATAGATAAATTTAATTATATGGGATATTATGATGTTATTATTCATGTGTTTTTGAAAAATATTTATAAGATTTAGAGGAATAAGAAAACATGAAATAGGTCAGTTAAGACTTTCTTCTTCTCAGATATCTCCAATTGGATTACAACTAAATCCTTATGGGATTGGTATTATGAAAATAATAGGACCTCGCGGACTTAGGGAGTAAATTTTTGGATAGTTTTGTGTAAGAACCCTATGATAAATAGTTCTCAAAATGAATGTGGGATTGAAGAGAGGAGGTTACCTTTTATAATAAAGGTGAGTGAGACACTTGTAATTTTACAATGTGTTAAAATAATATGGTCTTATTCATAATAAATTGAATCATAAACATCTAAAATTTGAATAAAATTTTATAAGTATAAAAAAAGTCATACAATAAAAATTATTATAATATTTTGTTTCCATAAAACGTATTTTTACCCTAATTAACCCAATGCACCCTTTAATGTGGTGATATATTATTACCACATTTACAATTCAGAATGGCTAGAACTGAAATTGAAATAATTACAAAATATGACCCTCATAAATTAAAAAATGGATTATAATTTTTAATATTGAATTTTAATTAGTGTAAAAAATTTAAATCTAATATATGTTCACAAGAGAAACAAAATATTGTTTTTGGAACATAGATTTTTAAAAATAAAAATGAACTTACATCAAAATAAATTATTATTTTGATTCATATAATGAAATAGACCAGGTCAAGATGAAAATTCAATGAAGATGGTATACCCTGTAATAAAAATTATAAAATAACCAGATGTATCCTATATAACTTAGTAAACATCAAATTAGAATATGGAAGAAATGATTCTGTATCCATGAGAAATACAAGTTAATATAAATAGGTCAATATAAAATGATAAATCATTATAAACTAAATTAGTCTACATATGATCATTGGTCACCACCAAACCATCCCACTATAAAGGTAACGAAGGACAGGATAAACTGAAAATCTACATGATACCCTTCCAATTAACTAATTCATGGAAAAAGGACTATAACTACCGAATGGAAAAAATAGGATGTGTGAATAGTGTATAACAGGATACCACAAAAGAATATATACAAGTTCTAATATAAAGAATTCACTAGTTCTTCCTTTAAAAAAATCTAGTTTATAAATAATTTTCATAAATGAATCCATTTTGTAAACATTACATAATTTTCTACATATAAATACAGTGGTTATTTTTAGGAAATAGGAAAAATATAAAAGAAAATAAGGTAACTTTTGAAAAACCCATCCATTGATACACCATAAGATAATCATGTTAGAAAATATTCATGAAATAAACAATTATGTGAAAAATATTGTATATAATAGAAATCACACCATTTGGGATATAACTTTTTGGAACACATACAAGACCTAGAAGAAGAATAAAACACACATCTGTTGGTTCAAACTGATATTGACTCATTCTAGAGTCCTTACATAACACTAAAAACATCTAGTGGTGTTACAAAAACTAAAGTGACATGTTTGTTTCCTAATTCTCCCAAGGATCCTAATGTGCTATGTTTTTCAATACCATTCCAAAATCCATTCTAAAATTTAATATTATTATTTAATATCAATGAAAATTTTTTTTACAAAAAATACTTTATGAAATGTAAATATTTTCTAAAAAATCATTTCAAATGTCCAAAAATGAATTTTCATTTGGTAAGACAAATAAATTTAGAATAAAATATAAAAAATAAATAACATGAACCACTTACATTGATACAACTAACTCAATAATAATGGAAACCTATCAACCATTGATAATGGAGTTTGAAACCCCTCAGATTAGCTTTCAAAAGATAAGTCATGAAAGAAATCTATAAAGTATTGATGGAAAAAAGTAATGGATAACAATAGGATTCACAAATGCAGCCAATTCTGATTCCATCACCAAAAAAACAATAATGTGGGATGTACACCTGCCACGATATGTGACACATCTTCCATGGGATCTAATCAAAAGAACGAGTGTTTTAGAAGGAGGAACATCACTTAAAATCACCCAAAATCATCCTAAATATTAATAGGGAGGACTTGAAATATAATGAAATTTTTTTATGTGTGAGGCATGTTTAAAACCATTGAACCTGAAGATTTCACATAATAAAATACATTCATAGATTGTATTCCATGAATTGAATGTATGTAAAAAAGGGTGTCCCCACTAGTCAAATTAACTCCTTATTGACCCATTAATGACTTCTAATGGTTTCATCGATTGTCAATTTTCACACATTGATCAAGACTCAAAAAATATACCATCCAATAGGTTCACGTCATATAACCCATTATTGACTTAAATGTGTCTTGTATGAATTGTGTTGTCTAGTTTCCTGAATACAATCATGAAACCAATTTATCAGGCTCTCCGAACCCAATGTCCCCTTATAAACGCATTTAGACATTTTTTACCAGAATCTATAAACTAAAACAAAAATAAAACCCCACAATACATGTCATTTAACCCCCTTAATGTCTCTCTAACACCATGTATCTGGAAATGCACCACAAAAAAGGTCAACCAATACAATAGTTAATGATTACCTAGAGAACGGTATTAGGTTGTTACAATCTACCAACCATTAATACTTTTTATCCCCATATGTTTCTAATGATCCTATACTCAAAAAAATATAATTCCAATACTACGTTAACAAAAAATCCCACTCACATATCTCATGGTTATGAAATCCAAAATTCAACAATAAAATGTCTAAAGAATCATATTACCATTTAGAACATTCTCTCAGTGATCCACAATCTGAAGTGGTTTCTCATTCAAAGTGGTGTCAGGCTCATGATCATCATCATCTGATTAAAAGACATAGGAAGGATCTAATCGATATCTCCTCAGTTAAGAAACATGAATCATTTCATGGAGTTAAGTAAATTGAGACTATATGCCCAACTAATATTCCACATTTCCTAGTCATCTAATGAAATCAAATGGGTCCACATTTCTTGATTCCAACAAACCCTTCGGAATATAATTTGGATCTTGTAGGTTTACTAAAAATCTTGAAAATATCATATCAAAAACCTGTAACTCTAGTGGCCATCGATTGCAGTCTGAATAAAATTTATGATGACTCTATTCCATGATCACTCTATTCTATATCTAATTCTCCTTTTCGATCATCTATCAAACAAGAGTTATACCATCAAAGGACCACTCTCCAAAATTTTCCCAGAGAAAGATAAATCTATATGTCTAACCATATGAAGCCTCGATGAGTTCCATATTTATTGAGGTCTGATAAATATTTTTATTTGAACTATAAATTAAAGGTAAAATTATTTTCCAATAAAACCACATAAAATAACAAGACAAGTCAGATTCATGTCCTCAAGAACCTAGATATCCATCTATGTCAACTCATATGTTAGCGGATGAGATGAAATGATTAATTTATGATGGGAAACAATAACCACCTACAAACCAATCCAAAATCTAGATTCGAACCTTATTTCCAAGTAAAAAAACAACTACAGAGGGAACCAACAAAGTCTCACAATTTCTCAAATAGACCATTCCAACTGATCATTCACATTCATAATCACCATGATGGGGAGGAAATCCCCTTATTTCATGAGTTTTTCATCAATAATAAATATCACCTCAATTCCACAATGATTTTATTTTAAAATAATGATGAAATCCATCAAAATAACATATCATTTCTATACCATAAAGGGTATGGGCTACAAAAAACCATATTGATTCTTGTGATCCTCATTAATGACCATAAAAGTAGTACACCGTAATAAATAATTACCAATTGACCATCTAATCCATATCCATCAATACTGACATTTAATATAATGATCAATCTTGGCAATACCTTAGTAAATGGATATAAAGGAATTGTCTCTATTTTCTATAAACTCCAACCTAATAAAAAATTGATCAACCAACACTTTTTAAAAATAAGAAGACTCATTAGCTAACTAATACCACTCTATAGGGGTATACCCAACATTAATGATTTTACTAAATATATGTCACTTAGGGTTATATATCTTCTTAAGAGAAATATACTCATCAATAAATTTTTCAGCCTCCATTGAAGCGAAAAAACCCTTCACACTTGATTCTCCCATTATCAAGATCCTCACACTGAAAAAATCACCACAGACCACTCTTCCACTGATTAAATCACAATTTCAGATGGTAATATCCTTCCGTATGAATCGATGACCAAATTACTTTTTCTAAGAGTTTACAAAATATTGAAATCAAATGTCTGAAGATACTCCACCCAATGTATCTATCAATATTTTAGATCCCTTTTGGTAAAAATAAACATCATGATCTGAATATCAAGAAAATATGGTAAACCACTCCACCAAAATAGGTAGTAATTATTTTCTTTATTCTATTCATAATATCTTCAAATTTATGATCATGGTTATGGTATTTTCTCTCTTTAGTGTTTAACATGAAAGACCAGTAAGATACTATTCGCCTCCCCTCTATCAATATACACCCTAAACTTGTTCTAAAAAATAATAAAAATAATCATAAATAGAACATGGTTCTGAAAGAATAAATACTAGATTTTTTGTCAATCTCACCTTCAGTTCATCAAAATATCTCTAAAATTTTCCATTATACTCCATATTTATTTCATTTTAGGTTAAATCTATTATCAGAGATGTAATATTTTAGATGTCCTAGAAAAACGAACTATAACAACCATCTAACCAATTATTATTCGAATTTGGATCAAATTTCAGGGACACTACATAGACATAACTACATGTACCAATTTCAGATCCAATGATGCACCCCTCTCAGATATGAGCTACTGTAGAAACATTACTTATTAAATCCAAAATGGAAATTTGGAAATAATACCATACATATGATGTTCCTTCAAACTTCAATGAATTATATCTAAACGGTCAATGTGCTCATCCTCTGACATGGATTAAAAAAAATTATCATCAATGAAAACACAAATTTTTTTTTTCCAATAACCGATTAAAGATATAGTTCATCAATTCCACATTCACTATAGGATAATTACTGAGATCGAACAGAATAACAAAGAACTCGAAATTCCCATACGGGCTCCTAAACACAGACTTGGGTATATCCAACTCTTAGGTGGAACCCTAAAAAAATGATAATTTATTAAAACTAATGACCCCCTTTTTGATAATAAAATATATTATCAATACATGGAAATGGTAATTTATTCTTTATGGTCACCTGATTTAATACGTAATAATCAATAAAATTTCTAATTCTCTTATCTTCAGTCATAAGAAAGAGGATAGGTGAAGCCCCTTGTGACCCCAAAGGAAGACTCAATTCCTTATCCCCATGATCTATAAGATTGATATTATGTTATAAAAACATAGATGGAGCCATATGATATACTGGAAGAGAAATAAAAATCATATTGAGTGATATGTCGATGATAAACTCAATCTTTCCCAATGGCGGTAAAACATTAAAATCCTCAGAAAATACATTATTCTATAGAAACTCCCCTATAATAAGTGGACTAATCATTAAAGGATCAAATAAATCACTTATAATTCTAAAATATAAAAAGAGATAACCCCTACATAATGAATAATATTCCATACTCCCTATGAAATAGAATCCAACCCACCCTGAAAGATATGAGTGCTTCTATCCAAAAACAAAAATTGAAATCGACAGATATAAAAATCATTCATTACCTAAATGATGCTCATACAATACATGCAAATAATTAGGTCAAAGATATAAATATATAGCATCAATAAGTACCACTACACCTCATGTTCTACTATTATCAATCAATATGAGGGATAATTGAAACCCTGTTTATTCATATTTCTCAAAGGTGTGGAAAGATCAAATAGGAATGCATGACCATTTTAATGAAATGATAATATTTCTAATAAATTTTACTATATTAATAATTGAGTATAATTATTAATAAATATTTCTAGTAGAAAAAATACACAATGGACACCATACCTATTATTATAGTTGGTCGTGCTTCAGATTCCTTTATGAATACTCTACCATATAAAGATGTTAGGTCTCAGCTCCTCCCTATGCTTTCTCAACCACCTGAACTTACCATTAATCCCTTATATAAGCCCTGCCACCCTCGGTTGTATTGGTATAACATAAAATCCCTTAGTGATAATGGATCTACCCTTATATCCCTTGGAAATCATTAAAAATGCTTTAGATGGAATGATTATCCATAATTAAGAAATGTGAGGAGGGCCTCAATAAAATTAGGTTTCTTATGACCTGTTCTTTTATAATGATAGAAAAAACCTAATAATATATATATAAAGCCTCCAATGAGTTTTTGAAAACAATGGTATCATTTCTCTTCCTTTTCTAGCAAGAACATATAGCTAAAATTGTATAGTATCATCTAAAGTTCTTCCAAAAACAATTCTTTTAGTGATGTAAGCCTATGGAAACTCTCCAATATCGGCTAACTCTATAAATTTATAAAAGAAAAAGTAATTCAACATCAATCAAATATCTTCCCTCAACCCCTAATAAATCCACCAATCCTTTAGGTAATTATTGGTGATTTAATCTAGTACCATGAACACCAACTGAACAAAATTAGTTGAATACTCAAAAAGGTATTGTATATTTCTATAGGGTAAAAATTTATCAGGAAATTTCACATTATAATTTCTTAGGAATAATCTATTAGATGAATATTTTCTTGAAAGATACATAGGGGAGATCCTTATGAAAACTAGATTGCATGATTGAGTACCACAATTTTCTTCCCAACCCCATAAGTACATAGCGGGTAAACCCACTCTAGATACCTCACGAGTATTTCCAAAGTTTATGATTTATTCAATATTATCATTAAATTATTTTTATTTTATGGGTGTTTTGTCACTATATCGGACATGTGGATGCTGGTGAGTATGTTTTGATTTGTCGTCCAATACTCATCTCATGTTCTAGACACCTACATGACTGAGAGTCTGAATAGTTGAGATTACATATTTTACAAAATAAGGGTACCCCAGAGGATTCTCTTAAAATACCTATCTCAAATAATCCTCACAACAACATCAAATACCTCTTCTAAGAGGCATTATCTAATAATCAAAAGATGAAACCATTTAGTCATGAGAAGTTTTAAATAACATTGGGACATCTTCAGTTATCCACATTATTGGTTTAAAACAACATGAATATAACATTGTCTTGAATTATTGAAACAACTACTAAAAATAGTAATGAGACCATTTAAATAAAGAATATTTCAAATTCATTCATAAAATCTCAATCAATATGTCACAAGCATGGATTCAATCTTCAAAAAAACCCTTGATAACATGGATTCAGACATGGATGTGAGCTGTACATTCCCCTTTTTCATTCAAACTACCTGAATTACAATGTTCTTAGCTATAGTCTTCGTACACACTAACCACCATGTAAGTAGTGTCAATAAAAATTCATGCTAGGTATTCCCTTTGATAACAATTTAACATCCTGGATAAACTTGAATAGTATCCAACAATTTCTCACAACAGAGTAAACAACTAAAAATTATTAAAAGTATCATCTATAACTGATGAAAAATAAATTTCCATATAGAATAATGGAATATATATCTGAATGACATAGAAGTCAAGCCAAATAGTTAAATGTAGAAATATAAAGAACATTAGACTAAAAAATACTTCATAAAACCATTCGTCACCGTTAAAAAATCACTCTACGAAGGAGTTGAATGACAAGAGATCCTAACATGATACAAGATGCAAATATCTTCTTCCAAGTCCTATAAAACATGGTCTACTATATCCAAAAGAGAATAATATGGAGTGATCATAGATCCCAATTGGACTTCTCCAAATACTCTATAATAGTTATAGTATCATTGATGCATATAATTTAATAATAAATTAATATGTATTTTATTAATATTTTCAAAAATGAAACCATTCTGTAAATACTGAATAAATTTTTCTAAATGCATACCCATTAAATCAAGTCCTGGAATATATAAAATAAAAAATTAACATAGGTAATCATTGGAAAAAAAACCATGTATACACCATAAGATATGCATGTGATAAAGTATCCATGAAATAACCCATCATGTTAAAAATCAAGCATGAATGAAATGACACATCATATAGGCTCTAGAATATGATAATACATACTAGATATAAAATAATCATGAACCAGGAATATGATAGTTCCTTATAATATTGATTCCTTCAGAGTATGTCAATATCAAAAAACCACTAGTGATGTTACACACACTTATGTGTCATTTCCATTTTTAATGCACCCATGGATTCCAAAGGGCTATGTTTTACAAAACAATTTCAAAATCCATGCTCACATTTGATAAAACATTTTCATATCAAATAAAATATAATTTTAAATCCAAGTCACTTAAAAAGAATGAATCCTTTCCAATAGGGCCTTTAAAATGTAAAAAAATAAATTCCCATTTAATCACACAAAGGAAATGAGAAGAACATATAAAAATTCATGAAATATAACTAATGACATAGATACACCAACCACAAGAATGACGAAAAACTTGCCTAAATTAATAAAAGATTTGGGAAAAATATATATCCACCTTATAATGAAAATAAACTAATGTAAACTACAATGGATCAATAGAAAACAACAACCATCCATAATTTCAATCACAAATGCAGCCAACATCTCTACCTTGACTAATTGCTCCATGTTCATTTACAGATATAATATATTTATATACCATGTAATGGTTCATAAATAATGTTTTAATTAACACAAAAAAATTCCCATGGAGTGTCCAATCAGTTCTGTAGTAAGGGCACACTAACAATTCAATATAATGATGGTCATGTGTTAACTCCAAGAATAGGGAAGGACATATGTTATGTAGAATTTATGACATGTATTGATTGATGTGTTTATGTATTATGATAATATAATTTCAAAATTTTTCTTATGTGAATTGTGAATCCTGTAAGGATTGTTTTTCAACAGATTTACTTTATGAATATTTGTTAAATAGTATAAAAAACAATGAAAAGTGATTTATTAATAAGGTGATATTGGTGTTGAACACATGATTCAAGGTAAGATTACCACTAATTAGTTCCTATTGTTGAGATAGTAAATTTTAATTTTGATAAATAGGTGATTGAAATTGATGATGTAAGTATGATATTTTTGTTAATATTGAATTTTTATATTGAAGTTATCAAAATGTGATAATGTCATATAAGATGAATTCAATTATATTTTTTTGATTATTTGGAACATATTCAATAGTATATGATTTCAATGAGTATATATGTAGATTTTTATTATTATAATGTTTTAAGAGAATATATAATCTTGGTATTCACATGTTTGGTAAGTGAAATTATGAGCTACATTATGTTGATTTGGGATACATGGTTTATCTAATATTTCATAAATATTGGTTTTGAATTTCAAAATAAATATTTTATAAGACTCTAATTATTAACTCTTTATGAAATTGATTTAGTTTAACTTTTGGGTTTATTATAGGGGATTTAATGATTAGTGTATTATATTTATCTATATCAGATAACTGGTGATTACCATTTTTTGTTTTGAAAAATATTTAGATATAGAGGGAATGAATTTTCATTCATTTAAGGACATTATGGTCCATAAAAGGTTAATTTTATTTCTTCAAGAATGATATATTAATCTTTAATATTCATTTAATAGAATTATAGGTGAAGTAAAAATTCATCAATGAATTACCAACAGATGAATTTTTATTATGAAATAGAAGGAAATGAAATATTCACACTTTCTTATGATCTTTATATTGACATTATAAAAAATTCCTCAACATTTGGAAAATTATATTGAAATAAATGTTTTATAAATTTACTATTATTTCTAATAAATAGATATTCTTTTCACTTCTCACAAATTTATTGTTTTTTAGTCATTGTCTTTATCATAGGCATGATATTAGACACTCTATATTAATCCATGGATGATATATTATTACTCCATGTATATATTTTAACTTAATAATAATTTTCTCTTTATATAGGAAAAAAAATATTCATTATTCTATGTCTCCTTTTTCCATCACACACTTATTTTAAGAAGTTTTTTTAATATCCCTATGTGCGATATGGGTTTCCAATTATGGTATTTTTCTAATATTGAACCTCAAATGAAGATGATTGAGTTATAAGGGGATAAATTTTTTTGTAATCGGTGGATGCAACACCACAAAAATTTAGTTAAATAGAATATTTATCTTAATATATTTGTTAACACACAACATCGAGCCTTATGTTCATTGAGTGGTAATGTAATAATATAATTATTTAAATGTGACATATCCATTTAATTAAAATTATAAGAATATTATTAATTATTTTAAAAAATATAGTCATTGGATTCCTAATCAATATATATTAATTGATTAAATCTAATCAAATAAGAACTAATTTTTGAGTGAAGTCAATTAATGCCTAAAAAATGAATTTTTATCAAAAATGATATTAATCACATCTTAGATGTATAAATTATAATTTATTTTTAACACAATTAGATAAATTAATTAATAAAATTAATTCCCTTTTTGAAATAGTCACTCCATAATAAATCTATATATGAATGTTTTTAGACTTATGAAATGATTTATTTTTTAATGAATAATGAAAAATTCTAATTTTTATGGAAAACTCTATCCTCTTTTAATACATTTACAATGTTCCATTTCATAAATTATATCAAAGAGATAATTATATCATAAAAATTATAAATAACCCAAATAAGGTTATTAAAATTGATTATATGTTTTATTTTGATACAAAAACCTTATATACATCAGACAACATTTTTCATGAAAAGTATTTTTGTCACATTTTTTTGGATTAATTTGAATTTATAATTTTTCACTTCATTGAGTTGAATCATGAAAAATATATTTCATATTTTTAATTTGGAGGACAAAAATTTGTATATACTTCCATTTATTATTATTATGAATAGTAGCATTGTTAAATATTTTTCAAAATGGTAAAGGTAAAATGGGTAAACCCTAGTTAATACTTTGGGATAATGATTTAACAATTCTATAAAATATCCATTTGTCTTATTTTTTGTTAAAATTAATTGTAACAATTTTAAATAATTTTTATTTTTTAATAATTAAATTAATAGCTTCAATGTTTACCTAATATTGACGTAATATTTCTTCAATTAATGAAAAAATATTATTAATTATTATAAAATTATTAAAAAAAATTGGTTGATTTATATGGTCCTAAAATATTTTATGATAAATATAAAATATTAAAAATTATTAAAGTTTTATATTCTTATTCTGTTACTCTAATATTGTTTTCAATGCCAAAATATGTCAACTGTTTTTAAATTTTCATTGATTTTATTTTATTTTAAATATATTTTATTAAATAATTAAATAAAAACAAGGATAATGACAAGTATGATAGGAAATGGTCTAAATTTAATATATTTTCCATTAATAATTAAATTTTCACAATATAAGTTGAAATATAACCTAAGAATATTAAAAAACTCATTACCTCAGTTATGATTACAATTGGTTAAAAATGGGGTTAAACCAAAAGAACTGGTTAAAATTATATCTAAACATGTAAAAATATGAATGAATTATTGTATTAAGGAATTTAAATCCATATATTTGAGTCCATGTCTTTTTATAAAACTTTTACATGAGTTAGAAACATACTAGGTCATAATGTTTCATGTATTTTCAAAAATGACATTAATGATATTTTATAATAACATGTATTTTATTAAATGATTTAAAATTCATAAATATAATATATTTTGTAAAGATAATGGTATATGGTTGAAAATTTATGTCAAGGTCCATTTAAGGGACACATATGATTTTAAGGTAAATTTATTGACCCATAAAGAGTAAAAAACATTGATATCATGATAATTCTCAAAAGGGTTATTAAATGGTTAGAACTATTATATAAGGGTGAAAGGATAGATATAACCAGTCCAAATTTTATTGGAGGAGATGACTTAGACTTATAATATTAATATCGTTTAAATATATTTATTTAGCTCCACTTTATTATAATAATTATTTTATATTACATTAATACATTAAGTAATTCCATGATTGTTTTTATCATTTTTTATAAAAGAGAACTTATTATCCTCTATTCCTCATAAATGTTTGGCTTTCTATATTAAAAATTAAATTCCATAATACATTCCTAGATTAATTCCCCATTTCTTTGAGATTATATTTATTAAAAAATAATATTCTTTCAAGTCTTATGATGTATCTTATTGAACCACTACAAACCATTAGGCTGAAGGAAGGCCGAGCAACCACTATACTAAACCAACATTCAAATGTATTGGAGTTGGATATCAGAATGAAGTAGGCATATAAAAATTATTTGATGATATTTCCTATGGAACATTAATATAGGCACACACATAAATCTCTATGAACTAGTGGAATGATATAGAAGCAATATGTACCAAAAAAAGTATCTACACAACTAACCCACAAATATGATACACCAGAAGTACTGAAATCATAAAATATAAAAATATAATCCTACATAAAACTTGAAAATATTCCAACAAAAATACATATATTTTACTAGTATCAATTGAAATCTACAGTACACTCCATGATCTGTCGAGCTCTCTATGAGCCTCCTCCTCAAGGTCCTCCCTGGACACTATTGAAGGTCCTGTTGTTTGCAGAAGACACTACATGTGCGGGAATATACCATACATGGGTGAGTATATATATACCCCATTGGATCCCTGAAAATCAAAAATAAAAGGGATAATTTAAAGGTAATACTATTCTCGACACAAATCTATATGAGAAAAATTGTGAGAGAGAGAACAAGAAACTCCATATCTACTAATGGTCAGCTAAACAAGGATAGAAGCTCAAACCACTATGTAAGTACATAAATACATGTTAAATCACCAAAATAACTAAAATAACATCCGAGATATACCATTATTAGGCACCTTGCCTCATGAGTTCTTAAAATCTCATCCATCCAAAAGATTCTACTCTAGGAACAACGGTTCACTAATCTGGGAGATCACACAAAAACAGCCTTTCCAAAACTAATGTAACTATCCCAAGAGATATTACTTATTAGATATCACTAAAATAATGGAAAATCCTCACCATATTAGAAGGTATACATCCGAAAGAACACTCTCTTTGGGTCTCATGATGATGAAATACACTCTAGAACCTAGTGGATCTCGCTACACATATAAAAAACTCACCCATCCCTAATGAGGGACTCCTTGAACCCTATTGAAAACAGAAGAGATATCATCTCCAAGATAGTGGAGCACACCTAGGATTACTTGGGGACAACCAAAACTCCATATGATACCTCTTAAATCATATCTCTTAGATAAGGAATTACCTCCCATGTAGTGTTAGTCAAAAAGATTCCACAAACCCCAATTGGAACATCTCTCTGTGTAGGGGATCATATAGCTGATGATACCACAAACCCTATTGAAACAATCTCCTATATTGGTAATCATATACAAACATATTCAATAAAACCAACATGAATTGCACACTATGTAGGGGATCTTGTACGAGATTATTACACAAACCCTTATGAAGCTACCTATTAAGAATGGCAACATATACCTAGTGATTACACAAACCAAATTTTATAACATATTGTATTTGGGATCACTGAATATGTAGTGTTATCCATGACTACAACATTAACCACAAATAACGAAGTTGATAAGATAGATGATTTGACCCCAGATATCCATATGGACACACCAACTCTATCCAAGATCATCCGGTCAAGGGGATCATAATTATATGTTGAGGATATAATTCCACCATGTACCCATACTTGTATAACCCAAGGGAAATTTCTCAATTTATACTAGTCTATTCATCTATTATATGCGACTTGATTACCCCACCTCATGTAATATATCATATTCAAAAACCATGACCACCATCTCATCTCATGAAAAATGTTGCGTAGGATAGGATAATTGTAGGACACTATCCGAGTTCTGATGATTTAGATGTGTATGAGCGATGTATTTAAGGGGAGTAAATTGTTTGTATCCATAATATATGGTGTTTCGCTCCAGGAAAACAACTGGTCATGTCCCCTTGTAACACTCAATATCTATTTCGGGATATAAGCGACATATACCTCATGTCACCCAATGTGTGACCTCATCTGATCTCATAGGTGTGTCCTCACCCATACATTGATGGTTGCCTATGTCAACCCACATGATCTGTACTCTCAATACTATGCATGTCTTGAATATCCAACTACATGGACATTTTTTCATCTAATTCCTCTATTATGGAAGTCATTCCAATGCACATAACCCCACACCCATGTACCTGGACATGTACTTTAGCTCGTGTGCTCACTACGGCTCCGGTAATGTTTTTATAAATGGTCATGTACCCATGTAGGGAGTACCTACCATTGTCTTCGGTCACATGAAATAGGCTTACTACACATCATGTAACCCGATTACACAATGTTTATTTTCCAAATATTATATTCCCTAAATTGGAAGAACACAAGGAATGTGTTCTTATACCTCACACTGTATGATCGGTATTTCCGAAAACAAATCCATAAGAGCCACATTGAAACGTCAATTTCTCTAGATCCACCCCACTTTGACCCTAATGTGGTTCTAATCAGCCATATAAGTGCTTTAGAATTGGGTTGGGATTTAAATATCATAAATATCTCTACCTCATGGTGAAAAAATAATGATTTGAGCATTGATTTTTTACTCCGAAGCTACTGCATTATGATTTGGTACCAATCAAAAACATAATCGGTGTATAGAAGTTCCTCCTATCTCCCTGGTTTGTCCTCGGTTCATTTTTCATGAAAATTTTGATCCTCTCTCCCACATTCTATTCGTGGGAACCCAAGGTGGAAGTGTTGGTTTGATAATTTAAATTTATTAAATTAATAAACCTACATTAAACACACCACCACCATTCTCCTCCAATAGGTCCCCTGAAACTGAAAAAATATATATCATTCCTATGAAAAAACATGCTTTATGAACTCATCCATGATCTTAATTTCCCATTCCAAGACTCTAATTCATAGTTATGACATTATTTTAAAAAAACTACATGCTCTTGATAAAATATTTTATATTATTAATGTCACAACACCAAGTCCCTCCTAGCCCTAGAATCTGAAGGCTACATAGTTCCCACCCAGGAAATATTCATAGAAATATTTAAATGTCTTACAGACAAAACCCTGTGTTTCTACCCTCTCCCATATTCAGTCTTTTTATCATAAAATGTGAATTACATGGCTTGAGGGGGGAAATATACCTCTCAATTTGGACTCGCACACTAGTTAAATCATTAGAGGGTTCCCATATTGCCTACAAAATTCACATAGGGGAACCAAATGCTATAACATCTCATATTTAAATGTACTATTTTTGGATATTATAGGGATTGATGTTGAGACTAGGCACTATGATCGAGTGCCTCTTTGTGTCTCACTGTTCCTGTGAAAATTGTTTAAAAAATATTAAACATTTTATAAAATGTGTGCATGGTTTTACTAGAAAAGTCGACTATCTCTTAAATAGGATCATGGTTCAAAAATATTAAGGCACCGTTGAAATAAAAATGGTGGCTTTTCCCTAGGAGTGAACTATATTTGGTCAATGCTTGTCCTCTATAGAAAATGTCACAAAAGATGCATCTATAAATAAAATAATAGAATTATTTGATTTTATTTTTAAATCTTAATAAATCATGAATGATGACTTTGATTTGAAAATTGACACCACAATTGATTATGTAATGTGGTTTTTTCCCTAGGTTCAACATAACAATGGATAGTGTGGTTCTTCAATGGTGAAAATCAAAAAGGATTTATTTTTAATTAAATGAATTAAATAAAAAATTAATTATACCACAACCAAATTAATATCTAATTATTATTTATCAGAAAATTTTGGTTAGAATCATAAAATTGTAATTCCTTTGTGACATCGAGAAATAACTATCACATCTAAACGGTGAAGGATCATGGATCAACGATCAACACACAAACAATTCGAAGAAACCTCACCATGTTGAAGACACAATTATCGTCCTTCATCAGTGACTTATCCAAATTGAGGTAGCGTGGTTATTTAGTTTTGATTTTCTATATTCCTAACTTTCATAATGAATGTGGCTAAATCCAAAAATAGATTGATCGATGGATCAATCATTACTGGATGTTTTATAATTGTGGTGATTAATTTATGATTTTTATTGAATCCATCTTTGTTTATCCTTCTAACAAAAACAAATTGAGTCTGAAATGTACAAATGATGAGGTTTATTCTATATGGTATTATTAATGGATTTCTCTACCATATTCTTTGTGTTATTTACCTTCAAACCCCTCTTGGTCACAACTTGAATTATAGGGGGGGTCTGAATATGATTAGACCCCCAAATTTGAGTCAAACTAACAATAGAGGATTGTTCTATTTTGATTGGGACCTGTAGATCATAGATTTGTGACCAATATGAATTCCTAAAATTTGAGGTGGCTCAATGGTCTGTAAATGGTCCAATAGAGTGAGTTTTTCTTGATTGTATGGAGAGGTGAGGCACTAGGGTTGGTGATCGGAGGCAGTTGGGTAAAAATGTAGATCATGGTGGGTGGCTTTTTGCGAGATAGTGGAGCCGATGTTAGCATACCACGGTAGCGAAGGCATGAGAGGTGACTGGAGGGCATGCAGATCAGATTCTTGGGATTTGGTAGTGGTGATGACCACATTTTACATTGTGAGAGACAATTTGGGATGTCGCTGATGACATTGTGGACCAAGATGAATGAATGAGTAGGGCCCAAAGGGTTGGTCGAGACCTAGTAAGACCCTGGGTGACTAGATCCGGGCCACGGTCGACCATGATCCAAATTCACTTCAGATTCTATTTGACGATGACATCTAGTTGAGTAGTCAATGGTGGGTATTGACCATGGAAGATGAAGTGTGACCAATCTCGGTGGTCGACTTCCACATTCAGTAAACTAACCGTGCGATTGGTCGATGGGCCCATTAACACCCTCATCTTTTGAGACTTCAAAGTATTATAACATTCAAATAGTTAAAAAATGTATTTATCCGTCTAAGGAATTTGGACCCTGTCATTTAAAAGATCCATTGGAGATAATGATATTTGTTTTTAATTTTGTCTAGTATAGTTTTAGAGAGGCCCATTGTCCCTTTACACAAGGTTTTTGTACAAAATTACATTAAAATTACTGGATTGTAGCCCCATTTAGAGGTCGAGTCCTTGATTGTGTTAGGAATACATACCCATTGAAAGAGTGAGATCCTTTATCACCCATTGTTGTTTTTTGGAATTTATGTAACCTCCAAGAAAAGGTTGTATTTAATCCATCTAGTAGGGCACATCAATATGATTAGTTCTATTCACTGGGGTGTTCAGAAGGATCCCCTACCCTGAGAATTGATCCATTTTTGGAGAGTGGTATTCCCTAGGTCATTGGGAAGTATCCCCTATATGTGAATCATAATCATACTTGAACAATACATCCTCTTTTTGATCATTCCCAAATTAGATAGACCTCTTGGTGTGTTTTTCGAATGATATCATGGATCGAGGAGTGAGTCCTACTGAAATGAGCATTCTTTGAGAAGAATAATGTAACTGACTGTGGGTTAAGACTGCCTGATGCATGGTATTTCTAATGAGTATATCTGGATGTTGTTCTTATATTTGTTTATGACAAATTCCAATATGGATATGGCGGTACTTAACCATGTGTTAATTCATTGTAGTATTCCTTTGCGGTGTTGCTTTGTGGTTTAAGGGTTTCCTACTAATTATTTTTTTACTCATGCCTACATTGTCTTTTCGCACAAGTGTCATGTTTTTTGTATATGATTTAACTTTTTCAGGAGTCCTCGGTGGATTCGGACCAGGTAGTGCATAGAAAGACTAGAGAGAAAAGGTGTTCATGTGGTCCAGGCAGTAGTCCCAGTACCTCTTTTCTTATTGGAGGGACTTGTAGTAATATACATTCTAGTCTTGTATTGGTTTTATTTACTTTCTTTTACATTCACTATCATACTATTTTTGTATGAAATATTGGATTAAATGCATTGTTTTCTTATTATTTTTACATTATTGAATTTTTTGTATTTGAGATGTGTGCATGTTTATATTTACTTCAAGAAACATCCTTCCATGTGTGAGATATTCCTACTCATTTCTAGTAACTATCCCCTAGCATATAATATGAGGTCTTGGGGTAGTCATGACATGGGCCACTATGATATGGGTCATGATAGAGTGGTATCATATGATGTTGGTTCTACATCATCTTCAATATTCTTTGAGGATGGTTTAGAGAAATAGTGTTTAGTGTTTTGAGTTTCACATTCAGGATAGGGACTCCGGTGTTTTTGCAGTGGCCAGTGTATCCATACATCATGACTCAAATTTACAGCTATTCGAATCAGAATATGAAAAAACAAGATTCAGTGGAAATAATTGTAAATGGATCATATATAAATAGTTGTGTTTTCTTTGTACTCGTTGAGACATGAATCTAGATATATTCAGTTGACTGTGGTACATCTTATTTTTTTTAGAATATGTCCACATAGACTGCCAACTAGGATTCCATTGCATGATCATAAGGATGATCTGTCAGATAAAGAGTCATCAGTATAGGTACTTGTACTAGACATAACACCTTGGGGTGGAATGAAAATATCACCACATGTAGAGTAGCACATGACAACTGTAGAACCAGTGGATGAGGTACATAGGTAGAGCACACGTCATGAGATCTAGCTATATAGACCCCACAGTTCCTGAGGCAATTCGTACCCATGGGTCGATGAGGACTTGATTGAGTAGGTGACCCATGTTTTCCAACTATCCAGGATGCCTTCATATCAGATGGTGTTTCTATAAATGATCCTTCTACACAGCTCAGTTGGGATATTTTTGGGTTTAGATACTCAATCTTATGATGAGACTTCACTCTAATGGATAGAGTTATGAAACCATTTTAAAGAGGATATCCCACCTTATAAGTTAATGGTTATGCATATCTAGGATCCTTTATAGCTCTATAAGGAAAACATGTTGCTATCTAATTATTCTTCAAAGTATAACAACATCTACAAGTACTTGATAGATAAGATACATGCTCTATAATCTAGAGATCATACCTTTGAGTGAGTTTTTTGTACGTACATTCGATCTTATGTAATCCCAATGATAATTATTATTTATTTTGGGGTACTTGATCAAGATTTAGTGGTCCAAATTTTCATGACGAATAGGATAATACACTTGATTTTCAACTATGGGAAAGTAGGAACAGAGACCTTAGAAGTAGGGAGATGACAACAGTCTTATTCACATAGACATGAGAGATGTTTCAATAGTAATTCAAAGGAACAAGGATCTATAGTTCAAGGATTACATGGTGGGTACCGTCATCATAGAAAAGTGTCGTTATATTCATATTGTGATCGAGAACATATTTTCCCATATTGTCCAACCCATCATACTACTAATAGTTATACTATGTATATTCCATTGTGTCACGGAATACAACATTATATGTTTTATCCATAGGATGGAAGTCATGGAAGAATAGTTGTGAGACATTTAGATGGAGGTCGACGTATCGACATGTTACCACGACTACCCACAAGTGGTCCATTCTAGAACTAGGGAGTTAGATGACAGGGGATGGGAAAACTGCATGATGTCAAGGTTTATAACCTCGGGGCTCCAAGAATGATTCTTGGTATTATATGTTTATTTTCTATTTTAGGTTCAATTTTTAAACTCATCGGTTTTATTCATTATTTTCATTCCCCAAATCTAGTTCCAGACTCATGGAATCTAGTGGAACCATTGGCTCAAACCTCTCACTTAGATACTCTTACTTGAGGAGACCAAATGGCCATGCATTGGTTCAAAAAAAATTCTTGAATTTGGAGGAGATATTTTTAGTTTGGATCTCTTGGTAGAAACATAGATGAATTATGACATCATTCTTGAAATAGAATAGTTATCCATAGAACATACTCAGATTGTCTATTTTAGGCATACAGAGCGATGTGTCCATAGTGATAGAACTGGGTTTTCTATTTTTGTTTAAAAGGAAACTAATGCAATGCAAGATGGACTACCAAATAAGAGGCTAAATTGGATTACTCATCAATTATTTTTCCTTAACCATATTGTTTTTTATGATATGATTCCTCAGTTTCCTAAAGTGGTGGTATAGTATGAGGATTTATTTCTAGAAGATGTCCCAGGTTTTCCTTCCTATAGGTATATAAACATCTACATTGATCTAAAACTATAAAAACTCTGATATGTACACCTATATATTTAATGGATCCCACATATAAATCTATGGTGAGGGTGCATTTAGAAGAATTGTAGAGGAAGGGCTTTGTTAGACAAAGTGATTCACCCTTGGCATCCACAATTTTCATTCCAAGAATACATATGAGAGAATGAGGTTATGTGTGGATTATAAGTACTTTAAATAAGTGATAATGAAGAATAATTATCCAAATCTATGGATAGATTACCAATTAGATCTGTTTAAAGGGGAGGGGTGGTTCTTAAAGATTGAACTCAAGTCGGGTTATCACTAGTTGGCAGATAATGATGACAACATTTAGATATCATTATATACACTATTATTACCTGGTGATTCCATTTGACATGATTAATTCCCCAGTAGTGTTCATGGGATTAATGAACCAACTATCATAGCCATACATAGACTGGCTCGTGTGGGTCTTCATCGATGAAATCCTAGTATACTCTATATCTGAGGAGGAGAATACGATACAATTGAGGATGGTCCCAGAAAAACTCAAAGATAACCAAATTTAAGGGAATCTTTCTATGTATTAGTTTTGGATTCACAATGACCTTTTTTTCAGAAACAACATCATAGAATCTAGGTTTGATATGGGTCCAGTGATGGTTTTTGCAATTATTTCTTGGTAATATCTTAAGAAATTCACTAAGTTGAAAAAATTCCATCCATTAGAAGGGAACTTTTAGAGTTTTATACTCAAAATTTCAAGAGTAGCAGCACCCTTAAAATGTTTGGTATGAAAGGGGAATCATTTCTATTGGACATAAAAGTGATAATATTTCATTCCTAAGCTGAGGCATATGATAACGTGCACTCCCATCCAAATTTTACAAGAGGAAGTGGTTGACTACATAGTGTTCTATGATTCACAATGGATTGTTCACGGTTGTTTTGTAATGAAAGGGTATGAAATGTTTTCCTATGATTCGCCCGAGTAGATAATTCATGAGTAGAAGTACACAAACCATGATCTTGTGCAATCAACATTTGTCTATTCACTGATGATGTGGTGAAAGTACATGATGGGTGAGTAGTTTGCCATATTCTATGATCACAAGAGTCTCCAATATATATTCTCTAAGATAGATCTGAAAATTAAAGAGAGGTTATGGATAGATTTCTCTATGACTATGAATTATAGATTTTCTATACTATTGGTAAGGGAATCATAGTAGTAGACTCTATCATAAGGTTATCTGTCTTGTAGATGTGGAAAGAGGTTTCCTAATAGTTGACCTCATTACAGATATCAATTTTGGATGGAGATTAAGCATAATACCTCTAGTTGATGTTTGTCTCCCCTCCACTCTTATTTTGAGTCAGGGAGGGTCATCATGGGGATAATAACCATGAGACCCTAGATGCTTAGATATTTACTTGACATGCTCCTAAAGGATATACAAATGTAGAGTATAATTTCATTCTTTTCATAGGATGCACAGTTGTGCAAGTGGGGTTGCGAGATGTGGTTTTGAGGGAGGTCCATACATCCCCTCTGGATATAAATCCTTGTGTAGGGAATATGTATCAAGACCTCCAATGTCGGTTTGGGTTTTCAGGGATGAATAATGGAGTTTCAGAGTTTTTATATCAACGACTCATTATTCATCAAGTGAGGGAAACACATTGGGTTCTATTGGGTTTACCTCAACCCCATGAGGTTCAAAAATGGTAGTAAGATGGGATATTGATGGAATTCGTGATGGTCGTACCATGTAAATATAGAGGGAAATATTCGATTTGGGTGATCATTGACTGACAAAAAAAATTGTCCCATGTCGTGGATATCTAAAATTTGAGTTCAATAGAGAGATTCATACACCTCTACGTTCAGGATATAGTTCGACTCTGTGGTGTTCCATTTATGATAGTCTCAGATCTTGATGCAGAATTAAAATCCCAGCTATGGAAGAAATTTCAGATGCGTGTGGGACACAATTATGCTTGATAAAAACATTTTACCCACAAATCTATGGTCAGCCTTAGTATGCCATTCAACGTATCTATGACATGATGTTGTCCTACATGTTATAATTTGTCCATAGTTGGAAGGATCATTCATGGGAGATTGAATCCTTTATTTCACATTCGGTGGTGGCATAGAAATATCTATGACAATACATAGGAGAGGGTGGCTCAATTTCATGCTCAGTACCCTCATGTGTTTGAGTGTCCCTTATTTTGGGTTTTGGGGATGTTAATCAACATGGTTGGAGAATGTAACATCTCAGATTCTCCATGTAGATTTTTTAGATATTATATTAATTAACTTCAAGACTAGGCGTTGAGATGATGTGTTATTCTGAGGACCAGTGTGTCAGAATAAATTGTTTGGAAATTACTAATCATTTAATAGTGTGTACTTGAAACTTTTCTAAAAATTTTGAATCACACTTAAATGTGTACCCGAATAAAAAATTGTAGTGCACCATTGATCTCAGAATAGTTGCTTTACCTGAGGCATGAACTAACATTGGTCAATCCGAGTCATTAGTAGAAAAATTCACCAATGATGTAACTTTAAATAAAATAAAAAAATAATATTATTTTATACTAAAATCCTAATAACTCATGAATGATTGAATATATTGGAAATCCAATACCATGGTTGAGTTTTGAATATGGTTTTTTCTCTATGTGTGACTTAACATTGGTCAGTGCATGAATTCTATGAAAAAATTAAAAAAGGACATAATCATCATTAAATAATTCAAAAAAATATCTTTTATAACAACTTGGAATTTATAATTAATTTGTCTTTCCCAAAAATTCTAGGTTAGAATCATAACCTTGGAGTTCCTCTAATAAATGGGGAAATAAATCTATTGAACAAATATGGATGGATCATGGATCAATGATCAACGCGCAACTGAATCAAAGGAACCATTACACGATGACAACACAATGATCGCCCTTCGTTAGCAACAGATTCATATCGAGGACAAGTTTTTCTATATTTTTTTTATTTTCCCCTTTATTGATTTCAATAATTAATGAAGGTTAATCCATGAACAGATTGATATGTGGCTCTATGGTTGTGGGATCGTTAATATTTACAAAGATTATTTTGCGAATTTTATAGATTTTCTCTTCCTTTATCCTTATAATAGAAACAGAATGAGGATGAATTGAACAATGGTTGATGCTCAATCATTAGTGTTTTCTTTGTGGTTTGGTCTTCCTCGTTCTTTGTATTTTTCACTTTTGGACCCTTGTGGACGTGATTTTACATTCCTGATCGATTTGAACATGATCAGACCTCCAAATTAAAGACAACTAACAATACAGGATAGGTTTGGGTAGATCATGACCATAGGAGCTCAGATCTATTAACACATAATATTCTGGTGATCAGAGGTGGTTTGGTGGTCTACGAAGGGGACCATCAGTGCGGGTTATGCACGATGGTTCGAAGAGGTGAGGTGGCGGTCTGACGAGGCGAGGTGGAAGCCTCAGTGACAAGAGGAAGTGATGATCAAATATGGTGATGAGGAAACATAGAGAGTGCTGGGAGGCCATGTGGGATGTGTCCAAAGACCATGTGAACCAGCACAAATGAGCGGGCCAGTTCAGGACTAGAAGGTGATTCAGACCCCATTTTGACCTGGGGTGACTAGATTCAGGCCACAATAGAATGTGAGCCACCGTTGCTCGGTTTGTCGCACGACTGTGAGAACTAAGGGTGTGGTTGACCATGAAGGTTAGCCAGAGAAGGCATGTGATAGCAGGTCTGGGATATCACCCTCTGTGGTCTGTGGACTGATAGATTGGTTGGTCCTTAGGTGGGGTGAACCCCATCTACCAAAACTTCAAACTACTCTAACTTTCAAACAATACGTCGATTTAACAAGCTGTTTTTTGAGTTGGGACCCTGATGTTGAGACAATACACATGAGATAATGTGGATAGTTATATAGTTTGAACATGTATAGTATATGAATGTTACCTTGTTCATCCTTCGACGGGTTGGTATGATATTACATTCACATTATTGGATTGTAGTACCCTCTAAATGATGAGTCCCGTATAGAGTCATAAATCAATATTCATGATTGGAATAAAATCTTATATCAACCCATGTGGTGTATTGCAGAATTGTTATATCCTATGAGGGCAGAGTGTTGGTACTCTATCTAGAAAGCTGAATCAGTTGGGTTAATGGTATTACCCATGGGGTACGGTGGGATCCCCTATGTTTCAAATTGATCAAGATTGGGTTAGTGGTATTCCAAATGGTATTGGTAAAGATCACCACTCTATGTATCATAATAATCATTGAACACGAAATTATCATTTTGGATGGTCAATAATATTATTGATAGATTTGTGAGTTTCTCTATAATGGCTCAGGCCTACACAGTCCATTACCTTTTCAAAATCCAGTGTTTGGGGAGTTTTTTGGAGGCAACGATATATCATTACAGGTGTTTTCCAAAATTTATGTTTCATCCATCAGTAGGTGGTGTCAGTAGGTTGAATCATTAGTTTTCATTTATAAGTGGAATTAGTAGGTGGGAGTGGTAGGTGGCATCAATACCTGGAATTGGTAGGTGTTGTCGATAGGTGGCATCGATGAGTTGAATCAGTAGCTTACGTTGGTGACTCGCTGTCGGTAGGTTATGTCAGTGGGTCGCATCAGTGAATCTTTGTCAGTAGGTCATGACGATTGGTCACATCGGGGAGACACATTGGTTGGTCACATCAGTGGGTGGTTCCAGTGAGTCCTTTTAGTGACTCACCTAATGGTGAGTCATATCCGTATTTTCCCAATTTTCCAGTTTACCCCACATAAGTTTTATTTTATTTAAATCATGTTTAATATTATGGTTGACTATTTTTGAAATAGTTTCAAATGGTATTAATTATATTTATTATATCCTAGCACCCCCATGAATTTGAAACTACCAAGTCATGTGGTCTTTTCCACAACCCATCTTTTATGTGCATTGAAATCCTCTCCCTTCAACTGATATATTATCTAACCATTTCTAAAGCTGAGATCCTCTCTTTCTTGAACCCTTCGGTTTTCTCTTGGTACACATGGATAGTTTCTTACACATATATACATGTGTTGTTTTGTGGGCGTTGGATCATGTTTTCCCTTGGATTCCTTCCAACTGCTCATGCAACCCCATGTTTTTTGAGAAGGGAGGAGTTTCTGATTGTCTGTTGTTCTAGATTAGGATTCCTTCGTCTCTATTTTAATTCATGTATTCTTCATGTTGGGTATACTTATTTCTTATTGTGAATATAGTTGGATCTATATAAAATGAAGTATTAAATGATGGTCAGAATATGATGAAAAAAATGATAATTGGACCTGTTACTTTAGTAATAAATGATGGGCGAGGAAGACGAAGATGATCTCTTATTTTATCTGTTATCTTTGATCCACTTCTGGAATTGTATTCCAATAGAAAATCTTGTTCATTGAGATAATTTATTTGAACATGTGGTATGATATAAACGTTTTATGGATCCCCTATTGAACTACTACAATTATGAAAATATTTAACCATGTATATATGATTAATTAAATGGATCCCCTTGGATTGAACATTTTCTTTGATCATCTTGAATTTTAAAAGAGGATATAATGAATTAGTGTTATCTAAATAAGAATACACATTTCTTTGATGGTGTGGTTATGTGTTGTGTGTATCCTTGTTCTTTTTTCCCTTGTGTAGTGCTAGGGTTGGGAGCACAAGAGTTGCTAGGGTTATATATGTTCTAAAATGGTATATCTAGTTGAGAGATTGATTGATTTTGCAATATATTGAAAGTGAATGGGTAGTGGGGATGAATATTTAGGTAATTATATGTTTATGTTACTGGGTGTGGTGTATTTATGTCACGGGGTAGCCCAGTATGGATGGGATGAGGGGTGTTGTAGGGTTAATATGTATGTTTGGGGTTTTCCAATTGATAGAAAGGACATGGTGACATGACATTGAAGAATGATAATGGAAGTGGTTTTATTGGGTGATAAGTGTTGAAAAAGTGTGATGGGGGGTGTTTTATCATAGATTTATTCCTCTATTTATCTTGGTTGTGAAGTTGGTTGTGTGATTCTGTTGTTAGTTTCACATGTACGGATGTAATAAATGGTAAATGCTTAAAAAATTCAAAATTATATGGAGTTAAGGGGATTACTTACATTGAATTCAGAATTTCACATCATTCATTCTGATACATGAATTTACAAGTAGCAGTAATGGTGGTCGTGTTATGGGGTGCTTTCTCTTGGAGGACCCATGGGATGGGAAGAGTGTTTGGTACCCATATATAAATTCATTATCTTATTTTTATTATATATTTACCCCAATATAGTTGATCACTACTTGTTAAACACCCCCATTGTTATAGTGGATGGTGTATTTCCCAATCATCTTGGTTGTAGGATGGATGGCTGGCCACCTTCTCTTCCCTACACCCTCTTTTAGGGGATGGTAGCCCCTGAATAATTGGGGATGTTGTAGTCTGTTTGGCTTGTTGTGTGCATGAGAGTTTGGCTTCCCAAGTGTCTTCAGGATGAGATTTGTTTTATTTCCTAGTTGTCTTTAGAATGTGGTGTGGTTTGTGGAACATGTGTCTGTTTGTGGGATGTGGTGTAGTTGTGAGGCCCATGTGTGTGAAAGTGGGATATGAAGTTGTATTAGGCCTAGGTGTATGTGTGAGGTTTGTGACATGGTTTTCATGATGAGGGGGGGGAGCACCATGACGTTTTCCTTTTAGGTTTGAGAGTGGCCAATCAATCGTAATGTTGTGCGAGGTACCGTATCATTGATGTGCTTACTATATTACTTTACATGACTTGTGTTATTTGGTGAGTGTGACTTTGGTGATGTTGTGGTGGATAGTATACCTTGATCGGTGTTTTGGGGTTTTTTTCTCACGGGTGAAGTAGTATGCTTCTCCACTTGTTCACAACAGACATTAGTTTTTCCCTTTTGAGTAAACTTTAATGCCCACCCTTTGTGTATAAAAATTGTTTTCAAGTTTCTGGAAGGGCTATAGGGACCCTGCTAGGAAATACTATCTTAGTCATCACGATAGTTGTTGTGTTGTTACATATCTTTGTTCTTATGGTATTTACATAGGATGTTTTCATTGAATTCTATAATATTTTACTTTTAAGCACACATGTGGCCTGGATTTTGACTTCTTTTATATTTTATTCTTAGAGTTTTTATTTATATTGATACATCTTATCTACCAAAAGTGGTTATTATAATTTGGGTAATGCCTAAAATTATTTGATGTTAAAACACCCTTTGTGCTAGTCACTATCCTTTGGCCTACTAGAGATGGGACTCAGGGGTGGTCATTATCTCTCATCCACCACTGCTTTCTCAAGAGGGGACTCATTGGACTGAGAGGATAATGGAAGAATGATATCATGGGTGATGGTTGAGATATAATATGGAGTATGGAGTTAGGAATAGTGAGTATTTCATGGGTTGGTAGAGAAATAGTGTTAGGTGATCATTATGTTAGACATAGGCCATAGAAGACTAGCTAAGACACAAGAATTTGCGACCCCCTATGATCTGATGCAAGGACTCTTATATTATCAAAAAACCAAGTGAGGCTACAATGTTTCTATGGAAAAGACCCTAGGAGAGGCACGTTCATCAAGATGAATCCTCTTTTTTTGTTTGATTTTACAATTTTGGGGAATTTTAATAAATAACGAGTTAAAATAAATCTTCAAAAAATTACATAATTTTAAGGAATATGAGTTCATTTTTTACCTTTCAGTTATGGAACTTAGTCACCAACCACTAGTGGATTAGGAAATGGAGGATTAGTCAGCCAAACTGGATGATCGAGAGAGGGTTGATCCAGAGGAGGAGGGAATCCAGTGTCATATAATATTAGGTGATTTCCTCTATAAATCCTTGGGAATGTACTAGAACAGTGTCTCATACATAGTGACATAGTGTTGGATCAAGGAACATGGTCTCACCATTGGCGTGATCCAGGATTCGATGGAGTACTGGGTTCCAATGGTAGTTATTTATATGTGAGGATCTACATTTCATATGTGGAAGCTATACATGGGAAGTGAGAAAGGAGGCAGATGTTCTATTAGTCAATTTGGAGAATGAGCTCAAAGCGGAATTCCTTTCTTCGACCATAAAGGCTAAGCATTGATAAGAGATACTCCTCAACCAACATGGGAGTATGTTAGTAGGGGAGATGGGTTTCAAGTTAAAGGATCTCATTTTAGTCACTCTGGATTTCTTTCCAAATATAGAGTCTTGGGAGAGACACTTAGAGGCACCTCATCCTTCTCTCTAGTATACAGTTACTATATTCACCATGAAGATATACATATGGGTATAGAAGAAGGAATAATTAGTTTAGATAATGAACTCAAAAAGATTTCTACCATGAGAGGGGACTAAGAATGGGTTATTAAATGGGTAATGCTACCAGTTGAAGGTCTGAGGAACCAGGGCCTCTGAGGTTTTGTCTTGTAGGGAGTTGATCTCAATAATTCCCATTTCAACCATCTATTAATTGTTCTTATATTGAACTCATGGGGAAAATTTGTTTTACCTATGGAGTTTATGGGAACCTTTAGAGTTAGTTTCCAAATCCCATTCAGTCTTGGTATGGTGGAGGTGGGAAGGTTTCGTGCCTTCCTCAAAATTAGTTTGCAGTCAGGTTGGTTCAGTTGTATGGATAGAAGGCTACTACTTCACTAAGGGGAGATGTAGCTTGTGGAGGCTAACCTCAGGGAGATGCTTTGGGACCTCGACCTAGATATGGTCAAGGATGAAATCATTAACAGAGCGTCTGAAGAGTTGGGTGTTGTCAGTGTCATGCCACAGTGGCAGCACATCCATTAGGGCTAGAGATCATTCGAGGTAAAAGAAACTTGTTTAGAACGATTCGAACACCTTTATTTCACCTTGTCTAGCCCATGATCATCAACTATACGTAGAGAGAGTTTATATTCCCTTGGTGTCTAGTATAGTATTTGGAGGTCTAAACATCTTGTTTGATGTGTGTCAAAGATGCCGACTATTGATGGGACCACATCTGTTATGTGAGGATATTTTCTATTACTGATGCATCCGTATGATGTCACCCTTAAAATAGAATGGTTGTAATCCATGAAATATGTTATCAAATTCTTCTGTAGAAGATCCATGTTTTTAGATTGGATGAAAAATGTATGGATTACTTTGGTGAGACGAGTTGTTTGATTGGGAGTCAGTGTGTGGAGACACTTTTTTCCATGCTTTCCAATTTTCCAATGAAATCTATTGATGGTAAGATAGAGGAGGTTCCTAATGTTAATGGGGGAATTCTTGTATGGCTCCTCCGAGTTGGTATTTACTTTACACCCTCGACCTCATGTTGTGTTTATGATAGTTTTTTATCCCGGTGATTTTTTTATCAATTGATCATTATTGGATTTCACCTTCTATGTTGCATGAGTTGTATATTTAAATTGATGACTTGATGAAGAATGGATTTATGCGGCCTAGTGTGTTTCCATGGTGTTCTCTAGTCATGTTCTCAATGATGGTTGATGGTGGTCTAAGGCTGTGCATAGAATACTAGAAGTTGAATTAGGTGAAGATCAAGAACGGTTACCCTCTCTCGAGAATTGATGATCTTTTCGGCCAGAAGAGTGGAAAAATTTGGATTTTCATGATTGATCAGCAGTCTAGGTATCACCAGTTGAGGTAGAAAGAGGGTGACATCTTAAATAATACTTTCAGGTGCAGATATAAACACTTAAAATTCATGGTTATTCCATTCATTTTTACAAAGGCACTGGCCATGTTCACGGGACATATAAACATCATCTTTTTTTTGAATTTATTATGTAAAGACCTCGAATTTTTTTAATGATATTTTTTTACTAAAAATATGTGCAGTATTATTTTTTCTCTCAACAAAACCATAACGTTTTTAATGAAGCCAATATCATTGGGAAATGTGACCATATTGATTTTGAACATTATATAAATGTTATAAATTATGAATAGTGGTCAATATGATAATTGGGGATTGTACTATATATAATAATTTTAAAATTATAATTAGAGATTATATGTATTAATTAGAAAAGGAAATTGATACAAAAATAGGAGTTGAAGGCCTAAACTAGTAGATTCATTGCAACTGAAGAACATTTATCAAATCATCAGAGGGATTTATCATCACTGGTTTTATCCCGTTACTAATACTATGGTAATAATAAACTTGTGAATCTTGAACAAAATGTGTAACACCCCAAGTTTCTACGGTACGCTTCTCTTTGAATATTGTGATAGCGTGTGTTGTACGCAACTTCGAGATTCTAACACACCACAACCAATCAAACTAGCCATTATGAATAGTAATACCTACATTTTGAAATTTTATAAATTATATCTGTCAAAATTGACTTCATTTATGGATTCGGAATATCGAAATTATCCTAGGGTAAAATTTTGGTACCTTTCGGATAACTTTCATATTTTTATGAATAGTGAAAATTACTAAATTTTAATTAAAAACTACTTTTTAATCAAAATAATTAATATTGATAAATTATGAATTTGAGTGGTTTTAAAGTATATTTAGAATATATTTTTACCATTTAATTCAATGTTTGTCATTGTACATAATTTCACAATTAAACCAGACATAAACAAGTGCCAATCTTTTGATAGTTATTATCTCTTAAAAAAACGCTTTTTGTTTTCACAACAAGAATTAATATTAAACTAATTTCTGCCACTTCTGTGTTTTGAATTTTGAAAAATCGATTCCATATTTGGAATCAGAATGTTCAAATTGTGTAATTAGGTAAATTTTGTTTTTAGACATTTTGAATAATTACTTCGGTAAATATTTTATTTACCGTGGTTAAAGGGTAAATCCGGTAAATAAGGGTTAAACAATAATATTATAATAATAAGAAATTTACCCTAAAACATTTCATAACCTTATATTTTGAAAAATGGCCGACCATGGGCATCTTTGGGACTATTATGGGACCCCATGGAGCCACTTTTAGGCGATAGGGACACTTTATTTTTAAATATGTTAAAATGAATAGAAAAATGACACAAGCATATATCTATTAGAAAAATAATTTTTACATAGGGTTATATATGTTTTATTTTCGACTATAAATATTTATTAGAAAGATAAAACGATTTCCTACATAATTATATTTTATTTATAATTTTTTGAGATTATTTAATTTAATTTATTTATGACACAATGATGATGTAGTAATTAACATAATAGTTAATAATTTTATAATTGATATTATAAATACCAAATAAAAATAATTTGAGACTTTTAATGAATTAAACTAATTTTATAAGATACTGTGACATATTAGGATTGATTTAATTGATTTTTTTCGATGTAATAATTCTTTTATGAGTTTCACAAAAATCAACTATTGAATAGTGTCAAAGTTGGCATAAAAGAGTTTTTAAAACAAATATTATATTATTAATTTATATTAAATTCTAAAAAATCTAAGGTTCGTCCAAGAGACTTATATAATGATAGTTATATCATTAATGGAGTACTTGGGGGTCTCTTGGATGTATATTCTATGTTTATTAACCATATAATATAAAAATACAAAGAGACATTGTAAAAGTGAATCAAATTAACTTAGAGTGAATAATTAAAGATAAGGTTAATATATTAACCCAAACCTATCTAAATTCTATTGGTTGAATGTTTTTCGACCTATACCCACCTTAATATTTAAATTATAAACTTTGGAGCTATTAGAAAACGAATATGAATTTATTATAAATTAATATTTCTAACTTTTCCAAAGGTGCCCCTCACCCCTCTTATAAAAGGGAACTCCTCCTTCTCATTTCTACACACCGTAAAATCCTTTTGGTTCGGCCAACCCCTTTCAAAATACTCTCTAAACTTCCCTCACTACAACCTAGAGGCCTTAGTTTGATCAGAAAGACTACATAAGGATCCCTTTTGATCAAATCAAAAGGAAGAACCCGAAGAAGTGGTAATGATTTCACCACCATTTTCCAAGTTCCTTTCTTCTTCCACTTCTTCTACCTTTTTTGTTACCATTCTAAAATAATAACTCCAGTATCATATATATACTATGATTTTATTATAAATATGGTACAACCATATTCAGTATTCTATCCATCTTTTGAATAACATGTCACCATACGTGCGTACGTACGGCTTACCGTCTCCACGTCGTGGTGTAATTGTTATTCAATATATTATTATTTGGATGGGTATAATAATGATGTGTAACTCATGTAAATAATAAATATAACATGATAATTATTTTGTATAAATGATATACTATCAAATTATATATTATTTTAATATCAAAAAAATGATATTGTCGCTCGTGCGTACGTACGGACTACCGTCTCCACGAACGCGATGAGATTCATTCTCCATCGTATCCATTCAAGTATAATTCTCATTTGATCATTAATAATAGTATCTAAGGACTTTATATCATTCTGTATATGATTAATATACAACCTAACTGTTGTAAAAATGTCTTACGTAACAAAACATATAAAAGAAAATGAGTATGTTAACACCCGAAACGACGATAATTCTAAGATATTATTAACAAAGCAATGTTAAATGATCATATATGATATCATATTAAGGTATATAATTATTTAATAATTTAATAACAATTATTTCACAATTATACAGGATTTTATCCTACCCCAACCAAGGAAAAGTACAAGGTAAGGGTATATTTTTCAATCTCTCCATTATCCGAGGTTGTTTATATGTAATAATCTACTGGGATCTCTTTATCATCCACATCCATGTTTCTTAAAAATGTATATCAAAACATTTTTACTATTAAAAGGAATATGGTTTAAAGTAATTTATACCCTTGTTTGACTTATTATAAGAGTTTTATAAAGGAATCATTCCTTCGTTTTCCAAACAAGGTGTTTTTTATCCTTTCGACAGAATTAAGGTAAGAATGTTTTTTTAACTTATACGGCGGGTGCGGTTATTTTCCGCCGTTATAAAATCGTTGAAGCTTCCCTTACAATATTATAAGAATATTTTCAAAGAAAAGGTTTTATTTTATAAATATATTATTCTTAAATGATTTCAAAATAGAAAGACATATTTATCTAAAAAGAGTTTTGATTTCATCAATGTCAACATCCTTTGATGGATTTTACGCTTATTTGAAGTTGATTGATTATGATAAAAAACTTCTATAATGTATTGAAGGTTTTGTGATATTCTTGACTATGGATGTGCTATTTTTATACCATTCATAGATTATGGTGAAATTATTGACATTTCGTATGCTAGTTTTAATACGAATGTTTATGTTATGTATAAACCTTTTCATGTGGGAATGCATTGGACTTAATATGTGACGGGTGGAGCCAGCTATAGCTCCTCGATGCATCAGTATGTATCATGAGAAAAACTAGTGTCTTGGAACAAGGCCTTGACAAAATCTTATTTGTAGTCTTGGAACAAGGCCTTGGCTATGTGGTTATGATATTCTGGCATTATGCATTCCATCATTATGAATGTGGTTATTGATATTTCATGTGATTATTCGATTAGTAGAATATCCATGTGAATATGTAAATGGAATTATTTCTTTTTATTTCAACCAAACTATGTTGAAGTTCATGTTTAAAAGGCTTTTGTTTTATTTATACACTTCCTTAAATTTTTATTCATATTTATGAAAGTTTCCACTATATTGTTATCTTTACTGGGCATTTGAGCTCACCCCTTTTCTATGTTTTATTTTTCCCAGGATGTGAAGAAGTAATTTATGAATGACTTGCAGGGATAGTATGTGGGATATGTGTGTGGAATATGGAGACTATGTTGTTGTTGTAGTTTTTCACTTTATGATGTAATGTAAAAATTTATGAATATATCTAGTGTTTCCAAGGCTACGAAACAAATCGGTTTTTCGAGATTTGATCTTTCTTGTGATCATGCCAATGATATGTAATAATGAACCAACTCTAGGTAACTGGGGTCGGGGCGTTACAATTGGTATCAGAGGAAGTTTAGTATGAACCTTGGAAACTATATTTAGATAAACTCTAATTAGAGCACGTAGACCTAAGATGAACTTTGAGGATTAGTATAGAATAGTTTCCTAGAATTTTGGTATTGTAGAGATTTTTTGAGTTTTCCGAGAAATACATCCATGTCTGGATACAAGCAGGTAGAGGCGGCTCTGGCACAAATGTACCTAGGGGTAAAACCCGAAAACACCGCTTTGAGCTAGACTCGAACGGGAACCGGTGCACGACAATGAGCCTTGCTGCACTTTTGGTTACGACACTCCCAGGGGATATGCATAGGATAACTCTCATTTTCTTTACAAATAATTATGAAGGGTTTATGAGTATATACTTCTTCAAAGAAAACATTCTTATGATTATGGATTATATCCATAATTAGTTAAATTTATGTTATGTTTTTTATAAGTATGGGATTATGTATTTTGATTTATAAACTGATCAAGTTTATGCCATTGTTTAGAAATGGAACCTAGTGTAAGAAATGGAAACTGTATCAATGCACACACTCCATGTAGGGATTTCCCTCCTACACAAGATAATTATAGTGGAGCTGGTGATGCAACTGGTGCTGATCAACTAATCACCATACTGGGACAACTCACTCAGGTTATGAATAATAACCTTACCCGTATGGAGCACCCTGATCCACAGCATGGAGGATGAATGTTAGATCGCTTCATGAGGTAACAACCACCAACGTTCAATTGGAGTACAAATCCCTTAGTACCTAAGCAATGGATATTTTCCCTAGAGAAAATATTTCAAGCTTTGGGGAGTAGTGAAAGGGAAAAAGTTATCATGGCAGTTTACCTCCTCATAAGAGATACTGATCAATGGTGGTAATTGATTCAAAATATGAATGAATATGATGAAGTATCAAATATGGAATGGAGGGAGTTCAAAGATGTATTTTTAGAAAAATACTTTCCTCGTGACCACCGAGCAGATATGGAAATGCAGTTTCTGAGCCTAAGACAAAAGGAGGATGAGAATGTCACAAAGTATGAGGCTATCTTCACAAGGTTAGAAAGGTATGCTAGAGATTATATACGTAAACCAAGAAGTAATATTGATCCTTTCTTTTATGTGTTAAAAACATTTCGTCATCGAGCGTTAGTCTCACAATCCTTTTCATCGTATGAATACATTGTCTCATGTGCTATCAAGACCGAAAAAGAATTCTCTAAGTCTTATGACATTACAGCAATGCAAAAGAATAAGAGACATGCTGATCAATCTGGCAATGGAAATAATGTGAAGAAGGGTAAGGTTAAATATCCATCATGTGGTAAATGTGGGACGAAACACCCCAGTACTTTCTTGAAGGGAACGAGAGTTTGTTACAAGTGTGGTGAAAAAGGCCACCAAGCTCGTGATTGCAAGGGGAAGAAGGAAGCTACCAATGTTCAGTGCTATAATTTCAAGTAGATGGGACATTATACAAATGAATGTCCTAAGTGTCCGTAGAACTTACCTCAGAAAATGCCAAGGGATCACGACCAAGCTTATGCTATCACTACTGTTGAGATAGAAGCTCCGAAAGACATTGTTGTAGGTAATTTAATGGTTTCCTCAAGTTTAGAAAATACATTATTTGATTCTAGATTATCGCATTGTTTCATATCTTCCCAGTTTTCTAAGAAAATTATATATTTCAAATTTTATTTAACAAGGGAGTTGTCAGTTAAAACTCCTAAGGAAAGTATCATTGCAATAATGTTTTGTGAATCAGTCCCCATTAGAGCACGTAAATGTTCTTTATCTGCTGATCTTGTCATCATACCTATGATTGAGTTTGATATAATCCTCGGTATGGTCTAGATTTCAGACTATAATGCGAAGATTTATTGTATGAATAAAGAGGTTACGATTCATGATGATGATGATATGGAACACCGTATCTTTAGAGCAGAAATGTCACCACCTAATTCTTATCAAGATCCACCCCCAGTAGCTCAACTAAATTCAATTATTGGGGAGGAAGAGAATGAAATAACTATGGGTGAGGAAAGGAATGATCAAATAGAGGATGTACCTGTTGTGAATGAATATGTAGATGAATTTCCGGAAGATTTACCTGGGCATCCTCCATAACGAGAAGTTGAATTTTCTATTGATTTAATTCCAGGATCAATGCCTATTTCAAAGTCCTCTTATAGAATGGCCACTGTAGAATTAGTTGAACTAAAGAAACAACTACAGGAATTGAGTAATAAGGGATTTATTCTCCCTAGTGTTTCTCCATGGGGAACCCCTGTTCTTTTTGTTAAAAATAATGATAGATCTATGAGGTTATGTATTGACTACAGGTAGATCAATGATATAATGATATAGAACATGTATCCCCAACCTCACATCAATGATTTATTTGACCAACTGCATGGAGCTCAATACTTTTCAAAGATTGACATTCAATCTAGATACAATCAGTTGTGTGTGAAGAAGGAAGACATTCCGAAGACAGCATTTCGAACTAGGTACAGGCATTATGAGTTTATTGTAATGCCTTTTGGATTGACTAATTCACCCTCTGTATTCATGGATTTGATTAATAGAGTTTTCAAGGAGTACCTCAATGAATTTGTTGTGGTATTTATTGATGATATCTTAGTATACTCCAAAATCTACGAAGATCATGAAAATCACATGCGGATTATCCTGAAGACTCTGAGAAGACATGAATTATATGGGATGTTTAGCAAGTGTGAATTCTTGCTTCAGGAGATTTCTTTTCTTGGCCATATTTTCTCTAAAGATATAATCTCTGTTGATTCTTCTAAGACCAAGGAAATCCATGAATGGCCAACACCTACGAGTATAACTGAGGTACGTAGTTTTAATTGTTTAGCAGCTTATTATCTACGTTTCATCCAGAATTTTGTCTGATTGTCTAACCCATTAACGAAGCTCACACGTATAGGGGTTAAATTTGTTTGTACAAAAGAGTGTGAAGAATGTTACGAATAACTGAAGAGAATATTAGTCAATGCTCCAATATTGACTCTACCATCGGGGAATGATGGGTTCATTATTTATAGTGATGCATCGAAGAAAGGACTTGGTTGTGTCCTTAGCAGAATGATAGGGTTATTGCCTATGCATCACGACAGTTGAAAATTCATGAACAAAACTATCCTACTCATGATCTCGAGTTAGCAGCTATGATATTTGCTTTGAATATATAGTTGCACTACCTCTATGGTGAAAAATGTGAGATTTATACTGATCACAAGAGTTTGAAGTATATTTTCTCACAAAAAAGAACTCAACATGAGGCAAAGGAGATGGCTTCAATTACTCAAGGATTATGATTGTACGATACACTACCACCCGGGGAAAGAAAAAAAGGTGGCAGATGCTTTGAGAAAAAAAGACCATGGAGTTTTGAACGTGATGAGAATTGAAATGGATCTAATTTTGATGGATCTAGTGAAGACGGACATGGGAATAACCCGAGAAGGTGAAACATCAATGCTTTTTTCAAATGGTTTCCAAACCATATTTACTAGAAAGTATTAAGAGTTCTCAGAAAGATGATGAAGAATTTCAAAAGAAGTTTAAAATTCTGAATGATGGGAGACTGGGAGACTTTGTGAATGAATATGGAATTTTGAAATTTGGGAAGAGATTTTGTGTTCCCGATATACCTGATCTAAAAAGGGAATTGCTGGATGAAGCTCATAGTTCCAATTACTCTATACACCCTGGGAGCACCAAAATGTATAGATATTTGAAGGAACATTTTTGGTGGGACAACATGAAGAGGGAGATTGCTGATTTTGTGTCAAGATGTATGGTTTGTCAACAAGTGAAAGTTAAAAGGCAACACCTTGGAGGAGTCATGCACCCTCTTCCCATACCGGAGTGGAAATGGGATAATATTACGATAGACTTTGTCATGGGGCTACCAAAGACTCCTGGAAGGAATGATGAAATATGGGTTATTATTGATCTTCTTAACAAGTCAGTACATTTTCGTTCTATAAGAGAAGTTCTACCACTGGAACGTCTAGCAAAGCTATATATTAATGATGTTGTGAGACTTCATGGAGTACCCCTATCGATTGTTTCTGATCATGATCCCCATTTTACTTCAAGATTCTGGAAGATCCTTCAGAAATCCCTGGATACTGAACTTCATTTGAGCACTACCTACCACCCTCAGACAAACAGACAATTAGAATGAACTATTCAAACCTTAGAAGACATGTTGAGATCTTTCTCACTTGACATTCAGGGTATGTTGGATGAGTATTTACGTCTGGTATAATTTTCCTATAATAATAGCTTCCATTTGAGTATACAGATGGAACCATATGAAGCGTTATACGGGAAGAGATTTCACACACCAACCTGTTAGGATGACATTGGTGAAAGAAAACTTGTAGGTCCAGAACTGGTAGAGGAAACGATGGAAAAGGTGAAGGTAATCAAAAATCACATCAAAGCAGCTCAAAGTAGGCAGAAGAGCTATGCCGATAATAGAAGGAAGGATTTGGAATTTCAAGTCGGTGATCATGTATTCCTGAAGGTATCTCCATTTAAGGGAGTCATACATTTTGGTAAGAAAGGTAAATTGAGTCCCAGGTACATCGGACCTTTCGAAATTCTAGAACGAATTGGGGCTGTAGCTTACCGATTGGAAATGCCTCCAAGTGTCTCCAAAGTTCACGATATGTTCCACGTATCTCTATTGACGAAATACATGCCTGAACATATGCATGTACTCACTTATGAGGAATTGGAACTGGAACCCGATATGTCTTATTGCGAAGAGCCCGTCAGGATTATTGATACGAGAGAACAAGTACTGAGAAACCGAACGACACATCTGGTAAAAGTTCTGTGGAGAAACCATAACATGGAAGAGGCAACATGGGAACCTGAGGAACTCTTGATGAAGAACCACCTGAGTCTATTCATGTAATAATATTCTAGAAATTTTGAGGATGAAATTATTTGAAGGAGGGGAGAATGTAACACCCCAAGCTTCTACGGTAGGATTCTCTTTGAATAATGTGATAGGGTGTGTTGTACGCAACCTCAAGATTCTAACACACCACAACCAATCAAACTAGCCGTTATGAATAGTAATACCTACTTTTTGAAATTTTAAAAATTCGATCTCTCAAAATGGACTTCATTTTTGGATTCGTAATATCGAAATTATCCTAGGGTAAAATTTTGGTACCTTTGGGATAACTTTCATATTTTGATGAATAGTGAATATTACTAAATTTTAATTAAAAACAACTTTTTAATAAAAATAATTAATATTGATAAATTATGAATTTGAGAGTTTTTAAAGTATATTTATTATATAATTTTAACATTTAATTCAATATTTTTCATTGGAAATAATTTCACAATTAAACCAGACATAAACAAGTGCCAATCTTTTGATAGTTATTATCTCTTAAAAACACGTTTTTTGTTTTAACAACGGGAATAAATTTTAAATTAATTTCTGCCACTTCTGTGTTTTGAATTTGGAAAAATGGATTCCATATTTGGAATCAGGATGTTCAAATTGTGAAAATAGGTAAATTTTATTTTTATACATTTTAAATAATTACTTCGGTAAATATTTTATTTACCATGGTTAAAGGGTAAATCTGGTAAATAAGGGTTAAAAAATAATATTATAATAATAATAAATTTCCCTAAAATGTGTCCTAACCTTATTGGCTGAAACATGGCTGACCATGGGCATATTTGAGTCGATTTTGGGACCCCATGGAGCCACTTGTAGGTGATAGGGACACTTTATTTTTAATTAAGTTAAAATGAATACAAAAATGACACAAGCATATATCTTTTAGAAAAACAATTTTTTAATAGGGTTGTATATGTTGTAATTTCGACAATATATATTCATTATAAAGGTAAAACGATTTAATACATAATGATATTTTATATATAATTTTTAGAGATTAAATACATTAATTTATTTATGACACAATGATGATGTAGTAATTACCATAATAGTGAAAAATTAAAATAATTAATATTATAAATACCCAAATAAATATAATATGAGGCTTTTAATGAATTAAACTAATTTTATAGGATAATATGACACAATAGGATTGATTTAATTGACTTTTTTCGAAGTAATAATTTTGTTATGAGTTTCACAAAAATCAAATATGGAATAGTGTCAAACTTGACATAAAAGAGTTTTTAAAACAAATATTATATTATTAATTGATATTAAATTCCTAAAAATCTAAGATTAGTCCAAGAGACTTATATCATTATATTTATGTCATTAAAGTACCACTTGGTGGTCTCTTAGATGTATATGGTAAATTTATTAACCATATAATATAAATATACAAAGAGACATTGTAAAAGTGAAACAAATTAACTTAGAATTAATACTTAAAGATAAGGTTAATATAGTAACCCAAACCTGTCTAAATTCTATTAGATGAATGTTTTTCTACCTATGAACACCTTAATATTTAAATTATCAACTTTGGATCCATTAGAAACCAAATAAGAATTTATTATAAATTAATATTTCTAGCTTTTCCAATGGTGCCCCTCACCTCTCTTATAAAAGGGCACACCTCCTTCTAATTTCTTCACACCTTCAAAGCCATTTGGTTCGGCAAAACCCTACCCAAATACACTCTAAACTTCCGTCAATACTACTAGATGACATAGTTTTATCATAAATCCAACCTATGGAGACCTTTTAATCAAATCAAAAGGAAGAACCCGAAGAAGAGGTAATGATTTCACCACCCTTTTCCATGTTCCTTTCTTCTTCCACTTCTTCTTCCTTTGTTGTTACCATTATATAATAATAACTCCAGTATCATATATATAATGTGATGTTATTATAAATATGGTACAACAATATTCAGTATTCTATCCATCCTTTGAATAACATGTCACTATACGTGCGTACGTACGGCTTACCGTCTCCACGTCGTGGTGTAATTGTTATTCAATATATTATTATTTGAATGGTTATAATAATGATGTGTAAATCATGTAAATAATAAATATAACATGATAATGATTTTTTATATATGATATACTGTCCAATTATATATTATTTTAATATCAAAATAATGATATTTTCGCTCCTGCGTACGTACGGACTACCGTCTCCACGGACGCGATGAGATTCATTCTCCATCGTATCCATTCAAGTATAATTATAATTTGATGATTAATAATAGTATCTAAGGACTTGATATCATTCTGAATATGATTAAGATACAACCTAACCATTTAAAACATGGCATACATAACAATACATATAAAATAAAATGAGTATGTTAACACCTAAAACGATGATAATTATAAGATATTATTAACAAAGCAATGTTAAAAGATCATATATGATATCATATTAAATTATATAATAATTGAATAATTTAATAACAATTATTTCACCATTATACAGGAGGTTAACCAACCCCAACCAAGGAAACGTACAAGGTAAGGGTTTATTTTGAAATATCCCCATTATCCTAGGTTGTTTATACGTAATAATCTACTGGGATCTCTTTATCATCCACATCCATGTTTCTTAAAAATGTATTTCAAAACATATTTACTATTGAAATGAATATTGGTTAAAGTAATTTATACCCTTTTTTGACTTTTTATAATAGTTTTATTAATGAATCTTTCCATCGTTTTCCAAACAAGGTGCTTGTTATCCTTTTCGACAGAATTAAGGTAAGAATGTTTTTTTAAGTTATACGGCGGGTGCGGTTATTTTCCACCGTTATAAAATCGTTGAAGCTTCAATTACAAGTTTATAAGAATATTTTCAAAGAAAATGTTTTATTTTATAAATATATTACTCTTAAATGCTATCAAAATAGAAAGAGATATTTCTCTAAAAAGAGTTTTGATTTCCTCTATGTCAGCATCCTTTGATAGATTTTACGCTTATTTGAAGTTGACTTATTATGATACAAAAATTCTATTATTTATTGCAGGTTTTGTGATATGTTTGAGTATAGATGTGCTATTTTAATACCATTCATAGTTTATAGTGAATGTATTGACATTTCGTATGCTAGTTTTAATACGAATGATTAAGTTATGTTTAAACCTTTTCATATGAGATTGCATTAAACTTAATATGTGACGGGTGGAGCCCGCTATAGCTCCTCGATGCATCGGTAGGTATCATGAGAAAAACTAGTGTCTTGGCACAAGGCCTTGACAAAATCGTATTTTTAGTCTTGGCATGAGGCCTTGGCTATGTGGTTATGATAGTCTGTCATTATGCATTCCATCATTATGAAAGTGGTTATTGATATTACATTTGATTATTAGATTAGTAGTATATCCATGTGAATAAGTAAATGGAATTATTTCATTTTATTTCTTCCATAATATGTTGAATTTCATGTTTAAAAGGATTTTTTTAGTTATACACTGCCTTAAATTTTTATTCTTATTTATGAATGTTTCTGCTATATTGTTATCCTTACTGGGAATTTGAGATCACCCCTTTTCTATTTTTTATTTTTCCCAGGATGTGAAGAAGTAATTTATGAATGACCTGCAGGGATAGTATGTGGGGATATGAGTGTGGAATATGGAGACTATGTTGTTGTAGTAGTTTTTCATTTTATGATGTAATGTAAAACTTTATGAATATATCTAGTGTTTCCCAGGCTACTAAACCAATAGGTCTTTCGATATTTGGTCTTTCTTGTGATATTTCCAATGCTATGTAATAATGCACCAACTCTAGGTAACTGGGGTCGGGGCGTTACCAAATGTCTTACGTGTGACGTTTTTAGTAGAGATTACCACTCTGTCGATGTTAAACGAGGCAAACCATGAAACATCCATCCTCACACAACTTAATCATATGTAAAATGAATGGATAATAAGGGTTTACATGTACCTACATTCAACAATAATTCCATTTTTTAAGTCATTTTATTACATTATTTCTATTTTAATAATATTTTTTCTTAATAAAACATAGATTGAAATAGATAATTTTTTTTTCAAATAAAAATTGTACATTTTAGAAAATATATAAATATTCATAACATACTAATATATTATGAATACATAATATTTTAATGAAATTTTATGAGATAAATATTCTAATTTAATTAATAATGATAAATTAATTTTGTTATTTTTCAAGTGTTAGAAATTTTACTATACATTTTTAATCTATAATTATTTTCAATAAATTAGGTTTTTTGTCTCTAAAAGTTTAAATTATTATATTTATTGAAAAAATTTGATTAAATAAATATCATTTAATAAATCATCACAATATATTAATGTTAGTATTAATTTAGGATAATTTCCTAAAATACATTATTTTTCATGAATAGAAAAAATACAGTTTGAGTTTTTTCAGTATGTTTAATGACTTCTTAATTATTTCATAATGATAATAATTCACAACAATTAAAGACATAAAATATGTCATTTTATTAATATAAAATATTTTAATGTATTTTAATGAATTCTCAAATTTTTAATTTACTTTCAAAATGCAAAAATGGAAACCCCAAATTTAAAAAGGTTATTCTGAGAAATATCCACATATCATTGCCAAAGTATATAGTATAAAATGATAATATAATCTTATGGATTTAAATAACATAAAATGTGTCTCAATTGTCCTAAACCATTGGAAAATACCTTGTTAATGCCAACTGTTTTTTCCACAACCAAGGTTTCTAAGGCTTATAATTGGAAAATTAATAACAAAAACCACAATTGATATAAATTCCAACCAATTTCATTATTTATATTAAATTTCAATTAATAATCCACCAATTGATGATGGTTTTACCTCCAAATGAGTCCTCTAATGGTGTTATAAATCCCCATTGTCCCAACCCTCATGTTTTCAGATTTATTATTCAAGGTAAGGGAAATATCCTTCATTTCTCTACTTTTCAATAACTTATTTTTAAATATATAATTTAAATTTTATGGTTACACAATATTATTTACATTTTTTCATTACCAGAAAACCAAATTATGTTTTATAAATGGGATACCCATTTCCCCTCTACTTTTACCCTTCTATAAAATAGCGTTTTATACCCATTTTGATACCGACATTACATCTCTAAATTTCCTTCTTATCTTCATGAAATTTCATTTTATTTTAACTTTTTGAATACCCAAACCACTAAAATTTATAGGGGTAATAAATAATATGTTAAAATTACCTGTTTTAATTTTTTATAAAAATATATAACACCCACAATCTAGTTTTTTCAGTTAAATTGTCATCATTATATTGTCATTAATCACTTTTTAAGACGCCAAGATTTTGATATGAACCCAGTTTATTTTTTCCATATGGGTTATTTTTAAAATGTTTGATTGTGATATATATAGATTGCATTAATTAATAAATTTTTCTATCTCACCCTAATAGAACTCCAATTAATTAGGTAAATAATTTAATTTCTATAGATGACATGATATATGATACCTCGATGTGTAACCATGCAAATTTTTACGACAAACTGGTGATGTGATTACGAATGTAAAAATTAAATATTTTCTCCAAATTTACATGTAATTATTCATGTTATTATTATTACTATTTTATACCTCTTTCTCATGGATTATTGTTATGATGCATGTTCTTAAATATATTCCCCAATATAAAAAGTAAACTGTTTCCATTTATTTTCATTACAAGGCATTATGGTCACATATTCTTTTGATGTTTGTCCCTAGGTTGTGAGATTAATTAAAATTAATTTGACTGAAATAATGAAAAATACTTTTACTTTTTTAGAATAATATTCTATATTTTCATATATTATGTACCTTATTTCCAATAAACATAACTTTAAAAATCATATTTTTTATACAATGTAATGAATCATTTATGTGATAATGGGAGAGATTCTATAGTTAGTATCTGAGAATTTGTTAGTTATATTTAAAAATTGGGATTTGAAATCACTAATAAGATCCCTATAAAAAAATTTATATATTGGTATATATCATGTAATTTTAGTGAATTGTTATGAATGAGGATTCCAAGAAAATAAATATCTTTCTAGATTCAATAAAGTAGATGTGGATCTAGAACAGATATATCTAAGGGTTAAACATGAATACTTTTCTTTGTGAATTGGAACTTCTGCATGATAATAGGCCTTTGTTCCATCTTATTTTAGCAATCTCAGGGGATATGTAATGTTAATCACAGGGTTTTAATGAATATTTATGAAGGACATATAGAAAATGTAATTATTATTAACGAATAATATATTTAATAATGGTGTTTAAGACATAAAATTACTTTAAAAATAATTATATTACTAAAATACAAACATTTCACACTAAAAATTTATTCTTTTAGAAAATGGTAGAAAATATAAGGATCAATGTAAACCGTGATCCCAAGAGACCATGAGCTTATAAACCTCCAATAGAATATATAACTGTAAACATAATAAGAATGATGAATCAACTTAATCAAGTTTTGAGAAATAACAGGAATGATGAAGAGATACTAGATTAACCTCAAATGGAACAACTTTTTGTTGATTCTTTTATTTATTAACAATCACCTTCTTTTAGGGGACCTACCAACCCATTGAATGTTGATCAACTCATAAGCTCTTTATTAAAGATATTCTCTATACTTTATTTTTTAAAACAAGAGAATGTTACCTATCTATGTACCACATATATATAATTTCTAATCAGGGGTGGAAACTAGTTAAATATATAAACATTATAAGGGATATTGAAGCTATTTAGTGGGAATATTTATGGGGAACCTTTAAAAATGAATATTTACACTGTTCAATTTGAATGAAAATCGATAATGAATTCATAATTCTAAATTATAATGAAAATAAATTAGTGGGAAGTTATGAGATTAAATTTATAATACTTTATCATTACACATCTATGTGTTTTATGGATTGTAACACCTCATGCTTTCCCGGTAGACTTCTCTTTGATTAATACAATAGCGTTTGTTGTACAAAACATCGAGTTCTAACAGACACCACAACCAATCAAACTATCCATTATGAATAGTAATACACAATTTTAAAATTTTATACATTTTATCATTAAAAATGGACTTCTTCTTTGTATTCGGAATATCAAAATTAGCTTAAGGTGAAATTTTTGAATTTTTCAGAAAACCTTCAATTTCTGATGAATAGTTAAAAACACTAAGTTATAATTTAAAACAAAATTTTTATTAAAATAATTATTTATTTTATTTAAATTTATTTTAGGTCAAATTATATATATAAAACCTATATATGTTCAATTTAATTAATCGGATTTAGTTTAGAATAAATTTTGATATATGAAAATTTTATTGAACTCATCACCATCTTGTACGCACCTCCTAGGAGAATTTTAAAAATTCACAAAAAAACATAATAATACTGCATCTGTGAGTGGAATTTCAAAAATCCGAGAGAAATGGTTAATATCAAGGAGTAAAATGTGGTTAAATAAGATAAAAATATTTTTGTGAATAGTAACTTTTTACTTTTATTCAACATGGTAAGAAGTAATTAGGGTAATTAAGGGTAAAAATGATATTATTTTTACCCTAACACATGTCCTAATTTTATTGGATAAGTATGACTAGACCATAAACAACCTTAGGGATAAAATATGAACCTTTTTGGTCCACATAGATTAGGTTAGACCATTTATTATTATTATTTAATTTAAAGAAGTGTTAAAAGAGTTAAAATCAAATTTTAATGACTAAAACATTTTTAATATAGGCTTATACATAAGATAAATTCTATTATAATTATTAATTAGAAATATAAATATATTTTCTACATAATGGTATTTTATTTATAATTTTTAGACATTAAATAATTTAATTTATTTATGACACAATGATGATGCAATAATTATCATATTAGTGAAATATTAGAATAATTGATATTATAAATACCCAAATAAATATAATTTTAGAGTTTTAATGAATTAAACTAATTTTATTGGTTAATAAGACATTTTAGGAAGTATTAAATAAAATTTATTTGAATTAATAAATTTATTAAGATTTTAAAAAAAAAATTACTAAATAGTGTCAAAATTGACATAAAGGAGTTTTTAAAATAGATATTATATTATTAATTGATATAATATTGATAAAAATATAATGATTGGACAAAGTGATTATATTATGATAGTTATGACATTTATGAAACTCTTGGGGTTTTCTTGGATGTTTATAGTAAGTTTATTAATCATATAATATAAAAATAAAAAGAGACGTGGAAAATGTCAAAATATTTAACTAATAGTTAAATATAATGATAAGGGTCAAATAGTGACCCGTACTGGTATAAAACCTATTAGTTTAGTGGATTTAGACCCATCCACAACTTATACTATAAATAAGTCCATTTGGATAATTTAGAAACCAAATATGTATTTATTATAAATTAATATTTATAACTTTTCCTAAGGTGCCTCTCACCCCTATTATAAAAGAGAACCCCCCTTCTAAAAAAATTCATACATTCAAAGCCTTTTGGTTCGTCCAACACCTGCCCAAATATCCTATAAACTTCCATAACTTCAACCTTTTGTCCTTAGTTTGATCATAAAGCCATCCTATGGAGCCCTTTTGATCAAATCAAATAAAAGAACCCAAAGAAGAGGTAATGTTTTCACCACCCTCTTTCAAGTTCCTTTCTTCTTCCACTTCTTATTTCATTGTTATTTCCATTATAAAATATTAAATACAGTATATTATATATACTATGATGTTATTATAAATATGTTACAACCATATTCAGTATTCTATACATCCTTTTAATGACGTGTCACTATACGTGTGTATGTACGGTTTACCATCTCCACGTTGTGGTGTAATTGTTATTCAATACTGTATTATTAGGATGGGTATAATAATGATTTGTAATTGATGTAAATAATGAGTATAACATGAAAATGATTCTTTATATATGATATAATATCCAATTATATTTTATTTTAATATCAAAATAAGGATATTGTCACTCGTGCGTACGTACGGACTACTGTCTCCACGACCCCGTTGAGATTCAATCCTCATCGTATCCATTCAAGAATAATTTTCATTTGATGGTTAAAAATAATGTTTAAAGACTTAATATCATTATGGATATGAATAAGAGAAAACAAATATATAAAAAAACATGGCTTACATAACAAATCATATAAAGGAAAACGAATTAGTTAACACCCGATACAACGATAATACAAAGATATTATTAACAAAGAAATGTTAAAAGATAATATATGATATCTTATTAATTAATATGATTCTTTAATAATTCAATAAAAATTATTTCACCATTATACTGGAGTTTAACCTACCCTCGACCAAGGAAAAGTACAAGGTAAGGGTTTATCTCACAATCTCTTCATTATCTGAGGATACTTATATGTAATTATCATCTAGGATCTCTACATCATCCACATCCATGTTTCTTAAAAATGTATTTCAAATCATTCTTACTATTTTATGTACTATAGGCTGAAGTCATTTATACCCTTTTTGAATTTTTATAAGATGTTTATAAAGGAATATTTCCGTCATTTTCCAAATAATTTCCTTTTTATACTATTCGACAAAATTAAGGTAAGAATGTATTTTCTAACTTATACGGTAGGTGTGGCTATTTTATGTCATTATAAAATTGTCGAAGCTTCCCTTAAAATCATATAAGAATATGTTCAATGTTAATGTTTTATTTTTTAATTATGTGACTTATAAATGATTTCAAAAAATATATATTTCCCTAAAATTGTTTTTATTTAATTTATGTCAACATCCATTAATGGATTTTAAGATTATTTGAAGTTGATTTATTATGAAACAAAAATTCTATATTGTATTGAATGTTTTGTGATATGTTTAACTGTGGATGTGTAATTTTTATACCAATCATGGTTTATGGAGAAAGTATTTACATTTCAAATGGACGTTTTAATACGAATGTTTATGTTATGTTTAAACCTATTCATATGAGGAATGCATTGGACTTAATAAGTGATGGGTGGAGCACGATATAGCTCCTCAATGTATCGGTAGGTCTCCTGAGACAAACTAGTGTCTTGGAATAAGGCGTTGACAAAATCTTATTTTTAGTCGTCGCATAAGGCCTTGACTATGTTGTAATGATAGTGACGCATTAGGCAGTCCATCATTACGAATGTGGTTATTGATATTGAATGTGATTATTTGATTACTGGAATATCCATGTGAATAAGTAAATGAAATTATTTCATTTTCATTTTTCTATATTATGTTGGATTTCATGTTTAAAAGTATTTTGTTTTAGGTAAAAATTGCCTTAAATGTTTAGTCTTATTTATGAATGTTTCCACTATATTATTATCTTTACTAGGCATCTGAGCTCACCCCTTTCTATGTTATATTTTTCCAGGGATGTGAAGAAATATTTTATGACTGACCGAAAAGGATAGTCTGAAGGGGATATGATTGTGGAATATGGAGACTATATTATTGTACTTTCTCACTTTATGATGTAATGTTAACCTTATGAATGTATCTATGGATTCCAAGGATACTAAATTAATCAGTCAATCAAGATTTGTTCTTTTGTGATCATGCCAATGTTATGTAATAATGCACCATCTCTAGGTAACTAGGGTCGGGGCATTACAGTAGGTATCAGAGAAAGTTTAGTACAAAACTTGGAAGTTAATATATATAATCTCTGATTCGAGCACATAACCCTAAGATAGAATTTGAGGATTTGTATAGAAGAATTTCCTAGAATATTAGTATTGCATAGATTTTTTGAGTTTTCCGAGTAATACATATCGGTCTAGATATGAGCAAGTAGAAGTGGCTCTGGCACAGATATACCTAGGGGTAAAACCTGAAAACACCACTTTGAGCCAGAATCGAACAGAAACTGGTGCACAAAAATGGGCCTTGCTGCACTCTTGGTTACGACACTCCCAGGGTATATGCTTAGGATAATTATCATATTATGTAAAAACCATTATGAAGGGTTTATGAGTTTATAATTCCTCAAAGAAACATTTTTTATGATTATGTATTATATCCATGAACTGTTCAATTTTTGATAAGTGTTTTACAAGTTTTGAATTATGTATTTCGATTCATAAACTATTCTAGTTTATGCTATTGTTTAGAAATAGATCTGAGTGGAAGTAATAGGAACTGTATCAATGCATGAACTCCATGTATGGATTTCCCACCTACTCAAGATAATTATAGTGGTGCTGGTGATGCAACTGGTTTTGATCAGCTAATTACCATACTGTACAACTCACTAAGGTTATGAATAATTACCTTAACCATATAGAGCACCCTGATCCACAACGTGCATGATCAATGTTAGATCGCCACATGAGGCAACATCCACCAAATTTCAATGGGAGTACAAATCCATTAGTAGCTGAGAAATGCATAAGTTCCCTAGGTAAAATATTTTAGGATTTAGGGAGTAGTGAAAGGGAAAAAGTTGTCATGGCAGCTTATCGTCTCACTCGAGATACTGATCAATGGTGCTCATTGATACAAAACAAAAAGGAAGATTATGAAGTTTCAAATATGGAATGGAGGGAGTTCAAATATATATTCATAGAAAAATACATTCCTCCTGACCATTGAAAAGATATGGAAAGACAATTTCTAAGTCTGAGATAAAAGCAGGATGAGAATATCGCAAAATATGAGGCTATCTTTACAAGGATAGAGAGGCATGTAGCAGATTATATACAAAACTCAAGAAGTAAGATTGATTGTTTCATTGATGGGTTAAAACGATTTCTCCCTCGATCATTAGTCTCTCAATCCTTCTCATTGTTCAAAGATATTGTCTCATGTTCTATCATGATAGAAAAGTAATTATATAAATTTTATATCTTTAAGGAAAAGAAAGAGAAGAATATATCTTCTGATCACTAAGGGAATAGAAATAAGGGGAAGAATGGAACAATTGAATATCCATACTACAGGAAATGTGGGATGAAACAACCAGGTACTTTCTTGAAAGTAATGGGAGTCTGTTACAAGTGCGGTGAAAAAGGCCACCAATATCGTGATTGCATGGGGAAGAAAGAAGCTACTGCTGTTTAATGATACAACTGCACGGAGATGGGACATTATGCAAATGAATGTCCTATGCGTCTGGGAACTTACCTCAGAAAAGGGAAAGGGATCAAGGGCAATCTTATTCTATCACTACTACTGAGGTAGAATCTCTGAAAGATGTGGTGGCAGGTAATTTAATGGTTTCCTCAAGTTTAGAAAATGCATTATTTTATACTGAATCATCTCATTATTTCATATCTTCCAAGTTTTCTTTGAAAATTAGATATTTCCAATTCTATTTAACAAGGTATTTGTCAGTGAAAACGTTTAAGGAAAGTATCATTGCAACAATGTTCCCTGAATCAGTTCCCATCATAGCATATAAATGTCCTTTATCAGCTGATCTCATCATCATGTCTATGATTGAGTTTGATATAATCCTCGGTATGGATTGGCTTTCAGACCATGATATGAATAATTATTGTAAAAAGAAGGAGGTTGTGATTTTTGATGATGATGATAAGGAACACCTTATCTATAGAGAAGAATCATCACCACCTAATTATTATCTAGATCCACCCCCAGTAGCTCAACTAAATTCAATTATTGGGGAGGAAGATAATGAAATAACTGTGGGTGAGGAAAGGGATGTTCAAATAGAGGATTTACCTATTGTAAAATAATATGTAGATGTTTTTCCGGAAGATTTACCTAGACATCCTCCAGATCTAGAAATTGAGATTTCCATTGATTTAATTCCTGGTGCAAGGCCTATATCGAAAACCCCTTATAGAATGGAAACTATGGAATTAGTGGAATTAATGAAAAAACTAGAGGAATTGAGTAATAAGGGATTTATTCTCCTGAGTGTTTCTCCTTGGGGAGCCCTTTTTCTTTTTGTTAAGAATAAAGATAGATCTATGAGGTTATGTATCAACTATAGGTAAATCAATGCTATAAAAATAAAGAATAAGTATCCCCTAACTTTAATTGATGATTTATTCGACCAACTTCATGAAGCACAATACTTATCAAAGATTGATCTTCGATCTAGATATCATCTGTTTTGTGTGAAGAAGGAAGACATTCCAAAGATAGCATTTTTAACCAGGTACAGGCATTACGAGTTTACAATAATGCCTTTTGGATTGACTAATGCGCCCTCTGTCTTCAAGGATCTAATGAATAGAGTTTTCATGGACTATTTCGATGATTTTTTTGTTGTATTTATTGATCATACCTTGGTATAATCCAATAGCTTTGAATATCATGAAAATAACTTGTGCATTATCCTGAAAACTCTTATAATACATGAATTATATGGGATGATTAGCAAATGTGAATTCTGGCTTCAGAATATTTCTTATCTTGTCCATATTGTCCCTAATGATGGAATATACATCGATCCTTCCAATACAAGATCAATACAAGAATGGCCAGCACCGACATGTATAACTGAGGTACTCAGTTTTATTGTTTTAGTAGGTTATTATCATCATTATATCCAAATTTTTTCCCGGTTGGATAACCCATTAACGAAGCTCACACATAAAGGGGTTAAATATATTTTGACAATAGAGTGTGAAGAAAGTATTAAAGAACTGAATAAAATATTATTCAATGGTACAATATTGACTCTACCACCGGGGAATGATGGGTTTGTTACTTATTGTGATGATTCAAAGAAAGGACATGGTTGTGTCCTTATGTAGAATGATAAGGTCATTTCCTATGCATCATGACAGATGAAAATTCATGATCAAAACTATCCTACTCATGATCTTGAGTTAGTAGTTGTAATATTTTCTTTGATGATATGGAGAAAATATCTATATGGTAAAAAGTGTGAGATATATACTGATCAAAAGATATTAAAGTATATTTTCTCACAAAAATAACTCAACGTGATGCAAAGGTGATGGCATAAAATACTCAAGTATTATGATTGCATGATACACTACCACCCGGGGAAGGAAAATAAGGTGGCAAATGCTTTGAGAAGAAAGGATCATAGAGTTTTAATCATGGTGAGAATTTAAAGGGATCATATTTTCCTAGATCTAGTGAAGATGGATATGGGTATTACCAAAGAAGGTGAAACATCGATAATTTTTAAAATGGATTCCAAACCATCTTTTCTAGAAAGGATTATGGGGTCTCAGACCAATGATGAAGAATTTCAAAAGAAGATTAATGCTGTGAATGATGGGAGATTGAGAGACTCTGTGTATGAATAAAGAATTTTAAAATTTGGGAAGAGACTTTGTGTTCCCGATATAACTAATCAAAAATTGAATTGTTGGATGATTCTCATAGTTCCAATTTCTCTATACACCATTGCAGCAAAAAACTGTATAGATATTTGAAGGAACGTTTTTTGTGGGACAACATGAAGGGGAAGATTTCTGATTTTTTGTCAAGATGTATGGTTTGTCATCAAGTGAAAGTTAGAAGGCAACATCCTGGAGGAGTCATTCAACCTCTTCCCATACTTAAGTGTAAATGGGATAATATCATGATGGGGATTTTCATGGGACTACAAAAGACTCCTAGAAGGAACGATGAAATATGGGTCATTGTTGATCATCTTACCATGTCAGCACATTTGTTTGCTATAAGATAAGATCGACCACTTGAGCTTCTACTAAGACTACCTATTAATGATCTTTTGAGACTTCATGGAGTACCCATATTGATTATTTCTGATCATGATCCCCATTTTACATCAAGATTCTGGAAAAGTATTCAGAATGCTCAGGATACTGAACTTCATTTGAGCACTTCCTACCACCCCCAAACTGAAGGACAATCATAATGGACTATTCAAGACTTATAAGACATGTTGAGATCATGATCACTTGACTTTCAGGGTATGTGGGATCAATATTTACCTCTGTTAGAATTTTCGTATAACAATAGCATCCATTAAAGTATTCGAAGGCCACCATATAAAGCGTTATACAGATAGAGGCGTCGCACACCAACTTGTTGGGATGATGTTGGTAAAAGAATAATCATAGTCCTAGAACTGTTGGAGGAATCAATTAAAATGGTGAAGGTAATCCAAATCCACATCAAAGCAGCTCAAAGTAAGCAGAAGAGCTATGCTGACAACCAAATGAAGGATTTGGAATTTCAGGTAGGAGATCATGTTTTCTTGAAGCTATCTCTATGGAAGGGAGTTATATGATTCGGTAAGAAGGGTAAATTGAGTCCCATGTACAGAGGGCCTGTCGAAATTCTAGAACGAATTGGGGCTGTAACTTACCATTTGGAAATGCCACCAAGTCTCTCCAAAGTTCACGATGTGTTCCACATATCACTGTTGAGAAAATACATGCCTGACATAATGCATATCCTCACTTATGAGGAATTAGAATTGGAACCTGATCTGTCTTATTGTGAAGATCCCATTAGGATTCTTGATATGAGAGAACAAGTGCTGAGAAACTGTATGACTCATCTGGTAAAAGTTCTATAGAGAATCCATATGATGGAAGAGGCAATGTGGGAACCCGAGGAACATATGATGAAGAAACTCCTGAGTCTTTTCATGTGGTAGTATTCTAGAAAATTTGAGGAAGAAATTATTTGAATGAGGGGAGAATGTAACACCCCATGCATCCACCATATGCTTCTCCTTGATTAATACAATATTGTGTGTTGTACGCAACTTCTAGTTCTAACACACACCACAACCAATAAAACTAGCCATTACGAATACTATTACTTACTTTTTAAATTTTATACTTTTTATCTTTCAAAAAGTACTTCATTTTTGGATTCGGAGTATCGAAATTAGCATAGGGTGATATTTTTGTATTTTTCTGAAAACATTAAAATTTTTGTGAATAAGGAAAACATTAAGTTATAGTTTATAACCGAATTTTTATTTAAATAATTATTTATTTTATTTAAATTTAATTTATGTCAAAATAGATACATAATACCTATATATGTTCAATGTAATTCATTAAAATTAGTTTAGAATAATTTTAGTTAAATAATAAATTTATCGAACTTTTCACTGTCTTGTACCCACCTCCGAGGAGAATTTACATATTCACATAAAAAATTATTTTACCACTTCTATGAGTGGAATTTCGAAAATCAAGTAGAAACAGTTATTATCAAGGAGTAAATTTTTTTCCAATAAGATGAAAATATTTTTGATGAATAGTAACTTTTTACTTTTATTTACCAGAGTAAAAAGTAAATAGTGTAATTAATGGTAAAAATTATACTATCATTACCCTAACACATGTCCAAATTCTATTCGATAAGTATAATTCGACCAAAAACAACCTTAGGAATAGAATATGAACTTCTTTGATCCACATGGATTAGATTAGGACATTTATTATACTTTAATTCAATGAAGTGTTAAAAGAGTTAAAATCAAATTTTAATAACTAAAACATTTTTAATATATTGATATACATAAGATAAATTCGATTATAAATATTCATTAGAAATATAAAGAGATTTAATACATAATGGTCTTTTATTTATAATATTTAGACAATAAATAATTTAATTTATTTATGACACAATGACGATGTAGTAATTATCTTATTATTGAAATATTAAAATACTTGATATTATAAATACGCAAATAAATATAATTTGATACTATTAATGAATTACACGAATTTTATTGGTTAATATGAAATGACATGATTTATATATGAATTTGGTTCGAATTAATATAGTTATTAAGACTTTACCAAAATACAATTATTAAATAGTGTCAAATTTGACATAAAAAAGTATTTAAAACAAATATTATATTATTAAATGATATAATACTCCTAAAAATCACAGGTTAGGAAAACAGACTTATATGATGATAGGTATGTCATTAATGAACAACTTGGGGGTTTATTGGATGTTTATAGTATGTTTATTAACCATATAATATAAAAATACAAAGAGACATGGTAAATGTAAACTATTTAACTAAGAGTTAAATCTAAAATATATGGGTAAAATAGTGACCCAGACTTGACTAAAACCTATTGGTTGAGTGGATTTCGACCCATCCCCAACTTAGCCTCGAAATAAGTCACTTTGGAGCCATTACAAACCGAATATGAATTTATTATAAATTAATATTTCTAACTTTTCCTAAGGTTCCCCTCACTCCTCTTATAAAAGGGCACTCCACCTTCTCACAAATTATTACCTTCAAATCCTTTTTGTTCGGCCAACACTTGCCGAAATATCCTCTCCATTTTCCTCAATTTAACCTAGAGGCCTTATTTTTATCATAAATCCATCCTAAGGAGCCCTTTTGATCAAATTAAAATAAATAACCCAAAGAAGAGGTAATGTTTTCACCACCCTATTTCAAGTTCCTTTCTTCTTGCACTTCTTATTTGTTTATTATTTCAATTATAAAATAATTACTCCAATATATTCTATATACTGTGATGTTATTATAAATATGGTACAACCATATTCATTATTCTATCCATCCTTTAAATGAATAGTCACCATATGTGCGTACGTATGGCTTATCGTCTCCACGTCATGGTGTAATTGTTATTCAATACATTATTATTTGGATGGGTATAATAATGATGTGTAATTGATGTAAATAAGGATTATAAATTGATAATGATTCTTTATATATGATATAATATCAAATTATATGTTATTTTAATTTCAAAATAATGATATTGTCGGTCGTGCGTACTTACAGACTGCCGTCTCCATGAATGTGATGAGATTCATTCCTTATCATATGCTTTCAAAAATAATTTTCATTTGATAGTTAAAAATAATTTATAAAGACTTAATATCATTCTGGATATGAATAAGATACATCCTATCCATAACAAACACGGCTTATGTAAGAAATCATATAAAGGAAAATGAATCAGTTAACACCAAAAACAATGATAATACAAAGATATTATTAACAAAGCAATGTTAAATGATAATATATGAATTATATTAATGTATATGATTCTTTTATAATTTGATAAAAATTATTTCACCATTATACATGAGTTTATCCTACCTTGAACAACTAAAAGTACAAGTTAAGGGTTTATCTCACAAGCTCTTCATTATCTGCGGCTGTTTATATATAATTATCTACTAGGACTTTTTATCACCCACATCCATGTTTCTTAAAAATGTATTTCAAATCATCCTTACAATTTTATGGACTATGTGTTAAATTCATTTATACCCTTGTTGAATTTTTATAATATCTTTATAATGGAATCTTTCAGTCGTTTTCTAAACAAGGTCCTTTTTATCCTTTCTGAGAAAATTAAGGTAAGAATGAATTTTTTAACATATTCGGTGGGTGCAGCTATTTTTGGTAGTTATAAAATCATCAAAGATTTCCTTATAAGCTTATAAGAATATTTTCGAAAAAATTATTTTATAATTATATGACTTTTAAATGATTAAAAAAAGAGATATTTCCCTCAAATAGTTTTGATTTCATTTATGTCAACAGCCTTCGATGGATTTTAAGCATATTTGATGTTGATTTATTATGATACAAAACTTACATTTTGTATTGAAGGTTTTTTTGATATGTTTAACTATGTATGTTTTATTTTTATGCCAGTCATGATTTATGGAGAAAGTTTTGACATTTCGTATTCTAGTTTTAAAACAGAATTTTATGTTATGTTTAAACCTATTCATATGAGGAATGCACTGGACTTAATAAGTGACAGGTGTAGCCCGCTATAGCTCCTCGATGCATCGGTAGGTCTCATGATACAAACTAATGTCTTGTAAAAATAGCTTGACAAAATATTATTTGTAGTCATTACACAAGTCCTTGACTATGTGGTTATGATAGTCTGGCATTACTCATTCCATCTTTATGAAAGTGGTTTTTGATATTTCATGTGATTGTTCCACTAGTAGAATATCCATGTAAATAAGTAAATTGAATTATTTCATTTTATTTTTGACATATTATGCTTAATTTCATGTTTAAAAGGCTTTTTTATTTATACATTGACTTAAATGTTTATGCTTATTTATGAAATTTTCCGTTATATTATTATCCTTACTGAGCATCTGAGATCACCCCTTTCTATGTTATATTTTTCCTAGGATTTGAAGAAATATTTAATGACTGACCTACAGGGATAGTCTGAAGGGGATATGAGGGTGGACTATTGAGACTATATTATTGTAGTTTTCACTTTATAAAGTAATGTAAACCTTATGAATGTATCTAGTGATTCCAAGGTTACTAAACTAATTGGTCATTCGAGATATGATCTTTTGTGAGCATTCCATTGTTATGTAATACTGCACCGACTCTGGGTAACTAGGGTCGAGGAGTTACATGGATTCTAATGTAATGGTCTATAGATTATAATATGTCATAATACCACATATACAGAAGAATATATCCCATATAAATTATAAAAACTATTGGGAGATAGTGTGCAGTACTATGAAGTTTGAACTGTAGTTCAGGGAGAACAATTGGTCCCGTAGATTGAATAATCATATGATATATTTGGACCTAAACATTGAGAGTAACATTGATCATGGAATATGAGAAAAAAATTTTAAACACCCCACATGTAAAAAATGTTGGAAGAAGTATTCTGAGAACTACTTTCTGGAGAGTAGGAAATGTTAAAATGTGGAAGATATGTAAAAATTACTCAGAACATCTGTAGGGGGTGAAGCCTCAACATATCAACACTAAAGAAAAATTAAATATGGTGTATACCCATCCTTAAGACCAATTCTATATGTGTGAAAATATAAAGATCTTTTCGAATCACTATTTAAATCAAAATGTATGGAAGAGAATATCTATCAACCACTACATAGTCCAAGGGAGAAATCTATTGAATTTAATATCACAAGAACTAATGTAGAGGCTCAAACTGATGTGGTAGTAGGTACTCGCATTATTCCATCAAATTTAGCAAGTAAATTATTTGATTATGGTCTTAATATTTATTTTATTGCCTACATGTTCACAATAAATGTAGAAACAATCTCTATATTGCCTGAAGTTGAGTTATTTTTCATGACTCTTGAATTTATTACCCAATAATAAAAAATGTATATTAACTCTAGTATTCACTTTAGTGAAAAATATCCCATCACAATTCTAGAAACCATTCCTCTACTAGAATTTGACAATATCCTAGTGATGGATTGGATCTTAAAGTAAATAAGAAGACAAGCTGCAAAAGCTAGGAAATCTATGTAGTAGTAAGGCCACAACATTATTTTCTATTAGTAAGTTCCTTATTTTATTAAATTTTAATATAAAAAGGAATTAATATCATGAATGAATTAATATTTTTTTAGCTTTGGAAAATAATAAACATACATAATATCAACATTAAAACATTAATGTAACTACAACATAAGATCATCTATTGAATGACACATAAACTCCAAGATTATAATTAATATTCATTCATCATTAAATTATTCACAACTAGGGGAAAATAAAACATGTTAAAGAGGTGAGCTCATATACTGTGTAAGTGTAAATAATAGTGGGTAAGAAATTATAAACACTAGCCATGATGAATAACTAAAATGGAATGCCTTTAAAAATATACATGATCATAATATGGAAGGAATAAAACTGACTAAATAATTCAATAAAACATAACCATAGATATTCAACTTGTCAAATAGTCACATGGACTATAAATCTCTAGTTTCATAATAAGTAAATTCAAAATAATTTAAATTCTAAAATATATTTTCAAGGCCTTGGACAAGACATCGGAAAATGATTAAGGCCTCACCCAAAACCATATCTAAAATTGGGAGAAGCATTGACCATATCCATATCTATTTTCTCTAATGAGTCATACTGATTCATAGATGGCCTATAAAAGTCCATAAACATCACTTAATAAGTTCAATTAAATCCTTATATATATGATTATAGACTTAAACAACATATACATTCATATTTAAACTAACATATAAAATATATATAAATTTTCAAAAACACAAAGGGAAACCATTTCGAGTAATATGGTGAATTATATAAAAATATGAAATATTGAGTCAAAATAATCATAAACAAAATATATTATATTATATCCCAAAATTTTATCCACAATTATACATATGGTTCATGAAGAGTTTTGAATGAGACACAATTACACATATAAAATCTGTGTGTAAATCTTTAGATAAATACAGTTGTACATTGAAAATGAGAGCTCTTTTGGAATGATATTGGTAAAAAACTAGAAGTTAATTAATATTGTTTTTCATAATAAAAGTACTCATTTTATAAAATAATTATTTGTTAAAAATATATTATATTTTTCCCTTGATAATAAGTTTGAATTTGAAAAATTCCATTGAATTAGGAGTGTATTTCAAGATGATTTTTTGAATGATCCTTAAAAAAATGTAACTATATAAAATAAAGAATTATTATGGTTTTTATCAATATATATAACATTAAAAAATAATTTAAGATTAGTACATCGGAATAAATGATAATTTAAAATTGAATAATATAGAGAATGAGTAACCCGAATGAAAATAATGGTTTGGGTAGAAAACCCTTGAATTATGTTCGAATATATTGTTCTATGGAAATTAAGTTACATGAATATGAAATTAGACTTATTAATAACATGATTTAGAACCTATTATACATTTATTTTATTTTCTATTATTTTATTATGTTCATTTATGGTTGTTTCTATGAGTCAATAGATTCAATATCATCGTTTGTGGGTGCTCGTTTCAATAGTTTTCATGATTAGTTCTTTTGTATGGAAGTTAATGTAAAATGAGAATTGAACTGAAAAATTGATTTTATATTTCATATAGAAGGTTAATTTATCATATAAGTCATTTTAATACTTTTAGCGAGGAAGTATCTTTATATAAAATTTTTATGATAAACCCTTGGATTAATTTTTTAGGTTTTTGATCACCACAAACTTAATTTTTTTATAAATTAATACCATGTGTAAAAATTATTGTAAAAAATTACAAAGGATATATTATATATATTATCATCTGGTTCAACCATAAAAAGGGTTTCATGACCATAATTAATGATGCTAATTGAATTTTAATATATGTCGTCCTTGAATGTGATAAATTAACACATCTAAGATAGTGCTTTAATTTCTAGTATTAAACGAGGGGAAATGAGATATGATGATGAATTATTCATTTATAATAAAATTGCAATACGTGTATGTTACTAGTGTTATCATATAATTTTTAGGAAAGGATGTGCGGAATAAAAAACAAAAAATGTATCTTGAAAGAAAATAAATGAAAAGAAAAGAGGAATTTAACTCTTGAATTTATCTTCCGTGTGAGCCATTTTAGGGGAGATGTTTTAATATTTTGAAGATAAATTGGGATTATGGACATGAGGATTAGCATGGAAGGATATTTTATAAAAAAATAGACTTGGCACAATGCGTGATAGGAGTGAAAAGAAGAGAGAGTGAGGGTGGTTTTTTTAGTTGATGAGAGGAGGGCTTTTCCTATATTTTAATCATTATTTTATTATTTTGACTGAAGACTATCTATAGTTTGGATTATTTTGACTCCAAATATTATTAAAATCATTTTAGTTCAAACTAATGGTCATTTACATCATCCATGACTTAATAATTATGCATAAATTCATTTATTTTTCATATTTCGTAAATTATCGAATTTCACTATTAACAAAGAAAATTAAGTATTTCATAAAAATACCAAGAATTCAACCTATCCATTTTTCGATGTATACAATTAAAAAATTATCTAAATTTATACTAATAGTATTATAATGAAGAGAAATTAAATTTTTATATAATATCATTATTTACGTAAAAATAGATATTTTAAATTTAATAATGATTTTATAATAACATTAAAAATTAATTGAGGTTTCATAAAATTATACAAAATTCATAGGAAAAAATTATTTATTGAAGAAGATATTTTATGTTAATTAATTTTATTTTATATTAAATTATTAATTTATAATAGTATCTAAATATTTATTACTTACAAAAAAATAACAACAGTTTATTGTTAATTTTTACAATATTCAGTCTCATTTATATGGTTCCTAGATTTTATTTATACTCACATATATGAAGTTATTATTATAATAGGTATATTACTATTTATTATGTTATGTTAATAATCATAAGTGTAAGGAACTATAGTTAAAAAAATTAGTTGACCCTATCATATTGTAAATATCTTACTGATCACAACTGAGTATGTCATTTTGTTGTAATTAAAAACATTGGAGCTACAAAATTATATCTAATGTCCAGGTTATAATTGTCACCTATAAATATTGAAGTAATTATCTATAATAGACTTGGTGTGTAATCCATCATATAATAAATTTAATTTTCAAACCTTGGGGTGTTTTATTCTTCCCCTAACTAAAATTTCATCCTCGAAATTACTATAATGTTTTCTCATAAAATGATTTGGGTTAGTTTTCATCATAATTTCATCAGGCTCCCACATTACCACTTCAATTTTATGATTTTCACAAATTCCCTTTAGTATCAAAGTAATTCTATTCCTCAACACTTTTACCTTAGTTTCCAGAATACAGATATGCACTTCACAATAAGATATATCAGGTTTCAACACAATAACATCAAAACTGAGGAAATGCATTCAGCAATGCATGTACGTTCTCAATAAGCAGTCCTGGAACACATTGTGTACCATAGAATGTTTTGGAAAAATTTATAAACAATAATCATAAACTCCTATTCTCTCCATAATTTCAAAAGGGCCTACATACATGGGGTTATGTTTCCCTTTCATTCCAAATCTTATAACACCCATCCATGGAGAGAAATTCAAGATAACATGATATCGCTCTTGATATTCCAAATCATTCCATCAATTATTATCAAAGATATTTTTTCTAATTTGAGCTTCTTAGATATTTGTTTTTATATTCTTTACCTTAGATATGTTTTCCTCCACAAGCTAAGGGACCACCTGCATCCTATCACCAAATTCATCCCAACATGTTTTTCTATGACAACTCTTTTTGTATAATGATTCATATGGTTCTATTTAAATTCATGAATGAAAACTATTATTGTAGAAAAACAAAATGAAATGTAAACACTAATCCCACATACCTTGAGAGTCATTTCAGCATGTTCTCAACATGTCTTATAATGTTTGGACCATACTGTCTGACTTCCCATCAGTTTGGGAGTGATAAGAAGTACTCGAACGAAGACCAATGTCCAAATATTTATGAATACTTTTCCAAAATTTTGATTAAAATTAAGGATCCTCATTAGACACAATTGAGAGGGTTTCCCCATTATGTCTCACAACCATATTGACATAGAGTCATGAAAGGTTCTCTAGTAGAAAATCCTCCCTTATAGAAGGGTATGTGCATATTTTGTAAGTAGATAAACAATTTCACATATTTCATCATTCTTTCTTGGAGTTTTGGGTAATAATATTTCAAAATTTATTGCGATGACATACAATTTTCATGTAGTAAAAGTTTTTGGTTGCATGACTCCTATAGAATGTTTTCATTCAACGATCACCTATTTACAAAATAAACATCTTGATACATAATAAAAAATTTCTCTCATCATGTTATCAAACCAGAAATGTTCCTTCAAATCTCTATACATCATAGTCCTCCCACGATATATACGGAAATTTAAACAATGGGAATCATCTAATAACTTCTTTTGTTGTTTTGGTTTATAGGGAACACAAAGCCGGCTACCAAACATTATACTTCCTTCTTAATATATGAATTCCACCAACATCCCATCATTCCCAACATCCATTTTCTTCTAATGATTTTCATAATTAGGCAGAGAACATTTAATCTTATCAAATAAATGTGGATGGGAATCCAATAGAAAAATAAATGGTGTTTCACTTCTTTTAGGAGCCTCATATCCATCATCGCTCGATCCATGTACATAGGATATTTGTTAATTCTCTTTTTTTAACTCCATGATCCTTCCTACTCAATAAATCAGTGGAATTATTTTCTTTTCATGGGTCATAGTGTATAGAACAATCATAATCCTTGAGTAGCTCGAGCTAGTCTTTTTCCCCATGTTAAGATGTTTTTGTGAGAAGATGTATTTCAAGATCTTATAGTACTTATATGTCTCAAATCTTTGACCATAGATATAATGTCTTCATATCTTCAGATCAAAAATTACAGCTACTAACTCAAGATAACGAGATGGATAGTTCTATTTATGAATTTATAACTGCCATGATACATAAGAAATAAAAATTTCATTCTTTATAAGGAAACATCTATGTCATTTTTTAATGCCAAAATATAGATCATAATCCCTTCATTTACTGATTTTAGAGTTATAATTAGAGAATTAACTAATCTATTATTTAATCCAAGAAAACACTACTGAAATTCTTTTGTCCAAACAAACATAACCCCTTTATGAGTAATATTGGTCAGCAGTTTGTATATTGAAGTGATGTTCTGAACAAAAAAAATTAACAACAAACTAAACTAAAAAGAATACATACAATAGTTAAGTTCATTGCCAAAGGCTAATACTAAATTTCCTTTGTCAATGCAGGATCAATGGATATTATATCCTTAGATACAATATGTCTCAACAAAATACTGATTGAATCCAAAATTCACACTTTATAAACTTCCCATATAAACCATTTCTTTTAAGTGTCTTCAGAATAATGTGCAAGTGATTTTAATGATCTTTGTAGGTTTTATAGTATACTAATATATCATCAATAAATACAAAAAAAAGTCACCAAGATTTTCCTTGAAACCCTATTCATTAGATCCATAAAATCATAAGTTGCTTTAGTTAGTCAAAAAGGAATTACTATAAACATGTAATGGGCATACATGGTTTGAAATGATGTTATTATAATATCTTTCATCCTCATACAATACTGATGATGTCCAAATAGAAGGCCAATCATTGAAAAATATTATTCTCCATGAAGTTGATCAAATAAATCATCTATGAGATGTAAGGGATAATTTTTAATTATTGTCATAGTATTGATCATTACATAATAAATGAACAAACTCATTTATCAATATTTATCCACAACAATAAGAAAATATTATTCCCATGTAGAAAAATTAAAAACAATAAGTCATTTATCATTAAATTCTCAAATTGTTTATTCATTTCTACTAATTCCACATCTTCCATTATAAATGGAGTCATTGTTATAGTTATTGATCCAATAATTAAATCAATAGATAACTATATTTCCTGCTCTGGAGGATGTCTAAGTAAATCCACTAGAAACAAATCAACATATTTTTTCATAATAGATACATCCTCCATTTTAACATTCTTTTGCTCACCCATAGATATTGTGTTCTATTCCTCCCCAATAATTGAATTCAGTATAGCTACTATGGGTGGATATATATAAAAATCAAATGGAGATGATTTTTTTATAAAAATAAGGGATTCTACAGCATTCTCAAAAATTTTATATTACATCATCTTACAATAAATTTTTGGATCATAATTTGAAGGTGAATCCATACCAAGGATAATATCAATGTCGATCACTGGTGTGATGATACAGTTTGAAACTATGACACATTTATGTTTCATAATAAGGGTTTATTGATACATATTTTTTGTAATAAATAATCCCATTTGTGTTTTGGAAGACAAATCCTTTATCAAATCCAATTGGTAATATCTAATTTTCATAAAAAACATGAAAGATATAAATTAATTTAAATATCTAAAATATAAAAGGTAATGGGCTAAGTTTGAGGAAATAATTAAAGTACTTTACCCCACATCAAAATAAACTTCAACCATAGCAGTTGGGACAACATAATCTTGGACTTGCTCCTATAGCCATTTCTGAGGCATGTTTTCTTGATTCTTTGGATAATCACTTTCACAGTTCCCCATGTCCATATAATTACAGAATTTAACATTTATATCTTCTTTCATTCCCTTGAAATCACTATCATGATCACATTTCATTCCACACTTATAGCATATACCATTTTCCTTTAAGAAGACACAAGGGTGCTTTCTTTAACAAGCATCACATGTTGGAAAATAATCATTTTTCCATCCCATTATACATTTTATCTACCACCACCCTATCCTTATCATGTTTCACCTTATATTCATATGGCACATATAATTATTTCTCAGTCTTGATATCACTTGAGATGATGACTTGGTATGATGAGAATCGTTGTTAGACAAGATCACCTTGGACGAATGGTTTTATTCCTTATATGAATTTATCAAATTTGTTCCATGAATTACACATATAGTATGTAACATGAATTACTATACTTGTAAATTTGGATTCATACATTAGAACATTTTTATCTTCTATCTGTCTAAGACTCACGAATAACCAGTCCATATCCACTCATTGTTCACGAGGATAATATTTTTCAAGGAAAATTTTCTTTTAAATATCTCTATTTCATTTCATCTATTTATTTCCCCTATATTGTGTTTTGAACTAATGAACACTAATGATCTTCATCTCTTGATAGATGATAAACCACCCGGACAATTTTCTATCATTCATTACATCTTGGAGTGAGAAATATCATTAGTAAATAATATATCCCCTACTTCACAACTAATTGGTTTGTAGTCCTATAGAATGGTTGGGGCTATTGTCACATAAAATAGTCAAACATTTCTCCACCACATTATGCATCATGATGCTTCCTATGGGTATGGTTATTATTCATAACATAAGTCAGTTTTCCCGGTATAGATATAAGTTTCTCAGCACCAGTCGTAGCTCCAGAGCCAACATCATTATATTGCATAGGAGGGAAATCCCTATATGGGATACAGATCTTCATATGGTAAAAATTCCTTTTACTAGGTTCCATTTAATAATAATGGAATATAATATATTAGGTTTTTAATCATAATGTATACTCCCACCCATGAAAAATACTTACAAAAAATTGAAATCATATCCATAGACAATGACACTATCATGGTTTCTTTTACAGAAATTTTACATTTAATTCCTTTATAATTTTTGTAAAGAAAATGTGAATTAACCAGAACATATCCCATAGTATTTTCAAACAAGTTGCATATTAAGGCTTTTTTTCTTGTACTAGGACACTTTGGGTCATTCCAAAAACTCCTCGATGGATTTTTTACAACACAATACATATATGCGAGATCCACGTCCACTTATCGTGTCCAGACATGGATGTATATTATATAAAGACCCATATAATATATTCTATTCCAAAATTCTAGGATGTTCTTTTTTTTATATCATCATAGACTATCATTGGATTTTGTTCCCTAATATACATTTTCTAAATCTAGTTTTCATTTTTTATTCAAAACTTCCCCTAATAGAAACTATAAGGACATGACCCCAGTTTCCCAAGGATGGTGCATTATTTTTTGACATTGGAATATAAATAAGGAAGTCGTATCCCAATGGAATGAATAGTTTAGTCACTTTTGAAAACAAGATACAAACATAATTTCAACATTACAGAATTAAATTAAATACAACATTGACTCTTATTTTAAATTAGACATAAAATCCAAGATTATCCCAAAAAATTCATTCCTAATATCCTTATTCACAACATAGGAAAAATAAAACATATGAAATGCGTGTGGTCAGATGCTTAGTGAGGGTAGATACTATTGTAGATGAAATTATAAACACTAGGTACTACGGATAACTAAAAATGATTGCCTTTAAATATAAACTTTATCATAATATGTTAGGAATAAAAAGTGATTAAATGATTCCATAAAACATAACCATGGATATTCAACCAGTTCAATAATCTTTTGGACTATCAATCTATATTTTCATAATGATGGAATGACTAATACAATATATTCTAAAATATTACATGAATTCCATAGCCAAGACATCTGAAAATAGTTATGCCTTTGTAAAAAAACGTATACTAAAATGGGAAGGCCTCGTCCATCTATTTTTCCTCATGAGACCTACCGATGAATAGAGGGGCTATAAAAGGCCCCTCCCTTTATGTACTATTTCCAAAAAAAATCCTTATATGAATTGTGATAACCTTTATAACATATAAATTCATATTGAAACTAACATATGGAATGTATATAACTTTCCCAAAACATAAACACTAACAAATCAGAGTAATATGAATAATGGTTTCAAGAAAGTAAATCCATATTTAAACTAATAATAAATCACTAAAAATAATATGTATAACATATGATAAAATATTAGTCCCAATTACACATAATATTTAACAAGAGTGATGAAATAGACAAAATTGCTCTTATAATATCATTGAGTAATTCTGAAGATAAATACTACTTCTTATTAGGAGGAAATGTTCTTTTGGAAAAATATTTGAATGAAACTAATAGTGAATTATGTTAGATTTTTCCAAATTAAATTACTTAATTCAAAAAATGGTTGCTAATAATATATAATACAGTTCCCTTGTAAATAGGTAATAATTTGAGAAATTCCTGTAAATCAAACTTCTATTTTGGGAAAATATTTTTAACAATTAGTTTAAAATATGTATATCTAAAAAAATATAGATTTATTCTAGTTTGAATCAATACATATAACATTCAGAATAATTTTATTATGAGTACATTATAGTAAATAAAAATTGAATTGGGATTAAGAAAGGAAAATAATAACCTGAATGAAAATGGATGTTTGTGTATAAAACCCTTACCTTATGTCTGAATATGTTCATATATTGATGTTAAGATCAAATAATATAAAATTTGATTTATTAATAACATAATTCTGATATTATTAAACATTTATTTGGGATTATATAATAATATTTAGTTAATTTTTGGTCGTTTTTATGGGTTAAGAGATTCAATATCATCGTTTTTTGAGTTCTCATTTACTTAGTTTCCATGATCGATTCTTTTCTATGGTGGTTAATTTAAAATGAGAATTATATTATAGAATTGATGTTAAACATTAATAGTGTTCATAAAAAGTTTAAACGATCATGTAAGCCTTTTGGTTTCTTTGTGTGTGTATGAATCATTAGTTAAAATTCTAATGATAAATGTTTAGAATAATTTTTTGGTTTTTCGATCACCCCAAACTCATTTGGTTTTATAAATTAATTTCAGGTGAAAAATTTGATTCCAAAAAATTAAATAGGATATATTACATACAATATGATATGTTTCAACCATAAAAATGGTTTCATGAAAAGAATTAAAGACTCTAATAGAAGTTGAAATCTCGTCATCCTTGAATGTGATAAATTAACACATCTTTGATGGCATTTTCATTTACTGAATAAAAGGAGGGGAATGGAGAGATGATGATGAATTATTTCATTATCATAAAAAACACCAGTACATGTAAGGTACTTGATCTATCCAAGAATTTTAAAGAATAGATGTGGGGAAATAAAAATAAATAAAGGATTTAGAATGGAAAAAAAATTAATGAAATGAAATGGGTAATTTACCTCTTGAATTTATTTCCCTTGAGAGCCCCATTAAGGGATATGATTTGGTATTTTGAAGAGACCATGTGAAGATGGATGTAGGGAGAATCATGGGAGGATATTTTTTTAGAATTTAGATATGGAAATTTTCTTGAGAGAAGTGAAGAGAATTGGGAGTGTGTGGTGATTTTTATAGGGTAGGAGAGGAGGGTTCTCCCTTTATTTTAATCATTATTTCGTTATTTTGACTCCTGAGTATTAGTAGTATTGATTATTTTGACAAAACAATATTTGAATCTTAGTTTTAACAAAGGGTTATTTACATAAAACATTACTCAATAATTACGCATAAATTCATTAATTTAGCATATTTTGCAAGTTGTTGAATTTCATTAATCACAATAAAATTGATGTATTTCATAAAAATTCCAAAAAATCACCCAATTGTTTTTTAAATGTTTCAAATTAAATAATAAACTCCATTGTATCAAAATAATTTTATAAATAAGAGAAAATTAATTTTAAAAAAATCATTACACACATGTAAATGACATAATTTAGATTTAAAAGTGAATTTAGAATACTTTTAAAAAATTTTGAGGTCTCATAAAATTATCCTAAATTCATAGGAAAATAAAATATTTATTTAATAATATCATTAATAAAAACTAATTTAATTTAAAATTTATTTATTAATTTGAAATTGTAATTCAGTATTTATTACTCAAAAAACTCAACAATATATTATTAATTTTTAATGTATTCACTCTCATTTATATGGTGTCTAGATTTTATTTATACTCACATTGATGAGGATAAAATTCTAAAGGGTACATTACTATTCATAAGAGTAAGTCACTTTTCACAGGTGTAAGTTATTATCCACCAAAAATGTATATTGATCCAGTAAAACTAAAAATATCTTACTGATCATAACCATGTATATCAATTTCTCTAAATAAAAAACATAGTAGTGGATAAATTATATCTAATGGCCCAGATATGACAATCATCTATAAATATAAATGTTTTTGTTTCGCATTGAATTGTTGTGGAATACATTCTATAATAAATATATTTGTAAAACCTGGGTGTGCTACCTTTTTCCATGCTTACCAGAATTTTGACCTCAAATTTACCATAATGTTACTTCATATAATGATTTGGGTAGGTCTTCATCATTATCTCCTTCGACTCCCACATTTCCTCTTCAATTTTATAAATTTTCCAAAGTACATTTTGAAACCGAGTCTACTAATTAATCGACACAATTTATTTAGTGTCTAAAATCTAGATAGTCTATTCAAAATAAGAGAAGTCACATTCTTACTCTATACCTTCTGAAGTGGCGACATTCATTGGGTATGGCATGTACTTTCTCAATATTGAGAATTGGAAAACTTTTGGTACATTAGAAAAGCTAGGAGTCCTTTTTAAATGATAGTACGCATATTTAATTCTCTCCATACTTTAAAAAGGGCCTATGTATTTGGGGATCTCTTTCCCTCTCATTGTAAATCTTATAATAACCTTACAGGGAGAAACTTTTAAGAAAATGCGATCACCCTCTTAAAATTCTAAATCATTCTTTTTATTATAAGCATAACAATTTTTTCAACATTGAGATGATTGATATGGGATTGAATAGTATTTAAATTTTATATTGTTTCCTCCATAATTTATTCACCCACAAACCTCCTTTCACCAACTTCATCCCAACATGTTGGTGTATAACATCTCTTTCTATAAAATGCTATATATGGTACCATTTGAATAATGGAATGCAAAATATTATTGACGGAAAATATACCAATGGTAAATACTGATCCAACATACTTCGAGATTCAAAAGGTAATGATATCAAAATTTACTATAATGTTTGTATCGTCCTTTAAGACTTTCCTTCGGTTTGGGAGTGATGATCAATACAAAAACAATGTTCAGTGTCCAAATATTTCTGATTATTTTCCTAAAAATTTGATGGAAATAGTGGATCATGATTAGACACAATTGAGAGAGATGCTACATGAAGTCTCAGAACATCATTGATATAGAGTCTTGTATTTCTCTCCAGTAAAAAATCCTCCTATATAGTGAGGAAATGTTAAGATTTTGCAAATCGATCAACAATTACCCATATTGCATCATTATTTATTGGATTTTTGGTTAACCAAATGAAAAATACATGGTGATGGATTCAAATTTCCATGTAGTAATAGGTGTATGTTTCATGATTCCTCTAGGATGTTTTCTTTTTTACCTTCTACTATTGATAGAATAAAGATCTTGATACATAATCAGCAATTTCACTCTCCATGTTATCCCACCGAAAATTTTCCTTCAAATCTCTATACATCATAGTTCTTTTGAGATGTATAGTGAAATTCTAACAATGGCCATAATCCAAAGACATCTTTTTTAGTTCTGTTATAGTGGGAACAAAAAGCCTTTTCCAAAACATCGGAATTCCATCTTTATATATAAATTCAACAAGCATCACATCATTCACAATATTAATTTTATTTTGATGATTCTTGACCTCTGGATGAAAACGTTTAATCCTTTATAAAAATATTCCTGTGAAACCAATTGAAAAAATAAGGATGTTTCACATTCTATGATGATTAACATATCCATCCTCTCTAGATCTATGCACATAAGCCCTTTTCAACTCTAATTTTGTTTCTAACTCCATGATCCTTCTCACTCAATGCATCAACAACCATAATTTCCATTCTGTAGTGGTATTTTATCAAACAATCTTAACCCTTAAGTATCTTGATCCATTTACTTTTCCTTGTTTCGATTTATTTTTGTGATAAGATGCATTTTATGCTCTTTTGGTAAATATATATCTCACATCTTTCTCCATAGAGATAATATATCTATATAATCATTGAATATATTATAGATGCTAACTCAAGATCATTATTTAAAATGTTCTATTCATTAAATTTTAAATACACTGATGCATAAGAAATAACTCTATCATTCTGCACAAGGATACACAAAAGTATGTTATTTGATGCTTCACTGTAGTTCACAAAACCCATAATTTCTTGATGGTAGAGTTTGGATTGGAAAATTCACTAATATCATATTTAATACATAGAAACATTCCTCAAATTCCTTTTTCCATATAATCCTAAACCCTTTACGAGTAATCTTGTATAACAGGTTGGATAATCTGGAAACGTTATGAATGAAACACCGATAATAACCTACAAAACCCATAAAATTTCATACCTCATTTATGTTTGTTTTTGTAGTCCTTTCATGATCTTCTTTTGACATTGCAGAATGACTCGATATTCCATCCATAGATTCAATATGTCCTTGAAATGTAACAGATTGATCCCAATATACCTACTTTTAAAAAATCCCATGTAATTCATTTAGTTTAATAGTTTTTGGATAATGTGTATGTAATTTTCATTATCTTTTAAGATTTAAAAATATAAAAAGATATCATCAATAAAAACCAAAACCATGTCTTCAAGAAATTCCTTGAAAATACTATTCAGTAGATCCATGAATGAAAATGGTTTATTAGACAGTCTATGAAGAATTAATGTAAACATTTAATGCCCACACATAGTTCAAAATGTTGTCTTTGGAATATCAGCCTTCCTCGCATTCAACTAATGATATCAAGATCAATGGTCAATATTTGAAAAATATTGGGGCACATAAAGTTGATCAAATAAATCATCAATGCATGGTTGAGGATACTTTTTCATTATTGTTATATAATTTATCTCCTTATAGTCAATACACAACCTCATTTATCCATCTTTATTCTTAATAAAAAGAACAGTGGATCCCTATGGAGAAAAATTATGGTGAATAACTTATTTATCACTGAATTTCTTTAGTTGTTTCTTCAATTCTACAAATTCCATAGTGGCCATTCTAGAATGAGTCTTTGATATCGGTCTTGAACCCATAATTAAATCAACAGAGAACCCAACTTCCCACTTTCGACGATGACTAGGTAATTCCTCAAAAAACACATCAACATATTCTTTCAAACTATGTTCATTCTATATTTGATCATTCCTTTCCCCACCCAGAGATATTGTGTTATTTTACTCCCCAAAAAGTGAATTCACTTGAGTTTATGGGTTTGGATATAGATAAGAATAAGATGGTGAAGTTTCTACTAAGAAGATAAGGGATTTCAGACCATTTTCTAAAATTATTAATTCCTTCTTCTATCAATAATTTTATATTTTAAAGTCAATCCATAATAAGGATTTTATGAAATTAAATCATGGGTTTGATGATAGAGAACAAAAATAAGGAACTTGTATGTAATTTAATGAGATTTTATGAGATTGATTCTATTTAATTTCATTGATGTCTAGTGTTGTATGATAGACTAGTATTATATTTCACTATACACAACAACATATTATCTTGTGGTATACGCAACACTATACTTGTCTTTTGTTTCACACATTTTCATGTTTGTTTGATAAAATTCATTTTACTCAACACTGAGTATATTAATATTTTTCAATGTATAAATGAACTATGTTTGGATTATTTTTTATGTAACAATAACGGAATCATTCACTACCCGCAACTCTAACTTGTCTTGGGTTATATAAAAGTGTGACCTTCCTCGATAGCATGCATTGTACGCGATACCGAGTTTCATTAAACAATGATATATTAATAAAATATTAATATTTAATTATATATAAACTATCCATTATGAATAACACTAACAACATTTTGAATTTTTTATAACATTAGAATTCATCATAGAAAATTTCTTGAATGTGATATTAGGACAAAATCTATTTTTCTTATAAAAGATGTTTCTTTTAAAAAAATGCAGTTTTACTACCTTTTGATGGAAAACCCATTTTAAATCATATTTTTGAGACTTTTATAAGTTAAATTTGAAAAAATAAACTTTTTATGTGGGAATGGGACAAAATAATTTACTTTTTTGTACTTATGGTACTTTTCTGAGAAAATTAAATTTTTAATAAATAGTTAAAAATACTACATTTTAATTCAAAACTCCAATTACATCTAATTTATTTATAAAGTTAGATAATATTTTAAATTGGTTTCAAAATGTAATTGGTTTATATTTTTTTTCATTTGTTATATTTTTTGTTCATTTTAATTAATTTCCCATTTAAATATTACATAAAACAATTCAATATTTGGATAGTAAATATTTTTTAAAAACCTGCTTTTTTGGTTTTAACAATAGGATTTAATTCTAAATAATTTACAAAAAAGTTTAGGTTCTGATTTTTTAAAAATGGATTCAATATTTAAAATCACATGTTTTAAATTATGTTAATATATAACTTTTATTTTTAGAAACTATTAATAGTACCATTAATAATTATTTTTATTCACCATGGTTAAAGGGTAATGTTGTAAATATGGGTAAAAAATAATACACTAATAATATAGAACAACCCTAAAATGAGTTTTAATCCTAGTTTATGGGATATTTCAGCCCATTGGAATCATTAGGTTGATTTGGGGAACCTAAAGATCCACTTGGATGTGAAAATGAAATTTTATAAAAATTAATTTAAAGTAAAGAGAAATGTATCATTAACATGTATCTATTACTAAAAAAATTTACGGTGAGGTTATATAAATAATATATTCATCAGTAAATATTAATAACTGAGGTAAAATGATTTCTTAAAACATGATTATTTATTTTTAATTTTATTAGATATTAAATTAATAAATTTAAAAACTACACAACGATGATGCAGTGATTGATTGATTAATAAAGGATTAAAATAAATGATGTTATCAATGTTAAAATAAATATAATTTGGTTATTTTGAAAACATCAATGGATTTTATAAATGACATATACATATTAGATTATATTTAATTCATAAAGTTTGAAGAGATCAGGTTGTTAGGATTATTTAAAAAAATTCATGTACGAATAGTTTCCAAAATTGACATTATTAATATAATAACACATAAAATAGTTTATTAAATGATATTAAATTCCTAAAAATCTATGAATCTGAAAAATGGTTAATATCATTACAAAAATATAATAAATTCCTTTTTGGGTCGTTTGGAATGATATATTAATTACATTAACCCACCATGTGTAAATAACATGATATCAAAATAAGATTAAAAAGGGTAAAATAATGCATAAATTAAAAAGATAAGGATAAAAAACATTCAATCCTTGTAAAAAAATTATTTTATGATTGTTAACCTAACCAAAATCTTATTATCTTCTTATTTAATATGTTTTTAGACATTTTTAGTTGAAATTTAATTTATAATAAATTAATATTTTTAGAGTTTCCTAAAGTTCCCCCTCCTCCATAATAAAAGTGAACCTCCTCCCACTTATCTTCACTCCATTTTGAGCCTTCAAGATCTACCATACCCTAATTTTTTTTCATGTAAACATCCCTATTTATATTATAGTTCACATTTTCCTTACAAAAGATAAACTCCAGTGACCTAAGAGTAAATTTAAAGTAGTCATACTGAGGAAGAAGTAATATCTTCTACTAATTCATTTATATATATTTCTTCTACTACATCATCTTCATTAGTTGTTTAATTATAGAGTAATAAGATGAGTATCAATATTAAAATTATATGTTATTATAAATATGAAACAAACATATTTTACCATATATCCATCCTATGAAATATGAAATCACTGGGGGTGTGTTTAAATGATTTAACATCTCCATATTATGGTGTAATGTAATTTACATCACCTCATTTCATGGATTGGTATAATAATGTAATTAATAACTAGATACGATTATTTTAAAATGATACTAATTATGAGATTTTATTAACCATCCAATTTAGTACCATTAAATAGTTATGGTAATGATATCATTCCTTTTTCATACATACAACTTGCAGTCACCACAACACGATGAGATACATTCTACATATTAACCATTCATTAATGATTTTAAATTATGTATAATAAATAATAATGATATATAGGAAATAATAACTATAATATATATATATATATATATATATTTAATTTACTAACTCCCATTCAATTCAATACGGAAATGAATACAGCGTTCATGAGTTCGTGCAACATACCATCTCCATGAACTGTGTATTCAATTAATTTATCTATATATTATATATATATTTATATAACGAATATATATTATATATAAACAATGTTTTAAATTCTGGAACTATGTAAATTATTATCTTTGTAATAATATCATGAATAACCAGTCCAAACCTATACGATAAATAAAACGCTCATCATCGAAAATATTTCTTTAACATGGAATTGACAAATGAATGGGTGATATTAAGTTATCAAATGATATCATAAATATTATTATGGATTGTTAAAATTTATTAATATGTTCAATCCCACTATAAAGGAGTTTCAGACCCATATAGAAGAAATTGGACCAAAGGTAAGGAATAATTTTTCATTATCATTTTAATCTCAGATAGGTTATATGTAAGTATTTACTAGGGTGTCTTTATCATCCATGCCCATGATTTATAAAAAACTATTAAATATATTTAGTTCCTACTTGTATTTTTAAAGTCAATTTTACCTATATTTTACCTTTACTAGAAGCATTATAATTAATCTTTCTTTCTTTTACCATATGAGGTTCTATTTGAATTTTCGAGTAAAATTACAACATGAATGTTTTTGTTTACCTTAAAAGACGTGAATGGGTTTTTACTATTTCATGATTCCTTATTTACACGAATCATCTTCTACACAATTTCAAGTATATTTTCAATGAAATTATTTTGTTTTAAAATTTCCAGCCATTTTGAGAAAGGAAATCATTTTTTAAGAAGAATGGAGGTTTTCCTCAAGAATTAAGTTCACATGATTTATCATAATTATCTCCCATATAAGATGATATAATGTAATATTTCATTCCATATTTTTACTTTTATTTTATTTATTTTATGAAGGAATTATATTTAATTTTTCTATCTATCATATATAGATGGTGTTATGATCATTCACCATGATTTGAGGGAGATGTTTATGATCATTCACCATTATTTGAAGATTTTCTTTCATGTTTCCAAAGGCCAAAAACTAACATGATCATTATGAATTTTTTTGTGTCAAGTATTATGTATTCCACAAAAGAAATGTAATGTCCATGTATGTCAAGCTAGGGTCTCTACATAAAGGCCCATTAAGGGAAAACCTGAAGAATATAAAACAAACCATATACATTTGAATGTAATAAAACATGAACATAATGTTTAATCATAAAAATCGTGAGTCATGAAATAAATCATGGATATATGATAGGAATGGATCATAATGGAATATTAGTCATGGTTGAATAGAATTGGCATAAAACAATTAATTTTTTCATACTAATAATAACATAATATTATTTCCATAGTAGATAGGGAATTGTTGCCAAGAACATCATATTGGAAAAATCCCATTACTGAATCAGGTCTTCCGGCAATTCCATCCACGTATTACTAAACCAAATTTACTTTCCTTTATAGTAATTAGACACAATTGAGAGGGTTACCCCATTATGTCTCACAACCTTATTGACATAGAGTCATGAAAGGTGATCTAGTAGAAAATCCTCCCTTATAGAAGGGATATGTGCATATTTTGTAAGTAGATCAACAATTTCACATATTTCATCATTCCTTCTTGGAGTATTGGGTAATAAAATTTCAAAATTTATTGCGATATCATACAATTTTAATGTAGGAAATGTTTTTGGTTGTATGACTCCTATATAATTTTTTCATTCAATGATCACCTATTTACAAAATAAACATCTTGATACATAATAAACAATATCTCTCTTCATGTTATCAAACCAGAAATGTTCCTTCGAATCTCTATACATCCTAGTCCTGCCAAGATGTATAGGGAAATTGAAAATATGGGAATCATCCAATAACTCCTTTTGTTGTTTTGGTTTATAGGGAACACAAATCCAACTACAAAACATTAGAGTTTCTTCTTAATATATGAATTCCCCCAACATCCCATCATTACCAACAACCATTTTCTTCAAATGATTTTCATAATTAGGCAGAGAACATTTAATCTTATCAAATAAATATGGATGGGAATCCAATTGAAAAATAAATGGTGTTTCACATCATTGAGGAGCCTCATATCCCTCATCGCTCGATCCATGTACCTAGGACCTTTTTCAATTATCATTTTTTAACTCCATGATCCTTCCTACTCAATAAATCAGTGGTATTATTTTCTTTTCCTGGGTCATAGTGTATAGAACAATCATAATCTTTGAGTAGCTCAAGCCAGTATTTTTCCTCATGTTATGTTATTTTTGTGAGAAGATGTATTTCTAGATCTTATAGTCAGTATATGTCTCATATCTTTGACCATTGATATAATGTCTTCATCTCATCAGATCAAAAATTACAGCTACTAAATCAAGACAATGAGATGGACAGTTCTGTTTATGAATTTTTAACTGCCATTATACATAAGAAATAAAACTTTCATTCTTTATAAGGAAACAACCATGTCATTTTTTAATGCCAAAATATAGATCACAATCCCTTCATTTCCTGATTTTAGCGTTACAATTAGAACATTAACTAATCTATTATTTAATCCATGAAAAAACTACTCAAATTCTTTTGTCTAAACAAACATAACCCCTCTATGAGTAATATTGGTTAGCAGTTTGTATAATGAAGTGATGTTCTAAAAAAACAAAAATAACCACCAACTAAAAGAAAAAGAATACATACAATAGTTATGTTCATTTCCATAGGCTATTATTAAATTTCCTTTGTCATCACCTGATCAATGGATATTCTATCCTTAGATACAATATGGCCCAGAAAATTACTGATTGAATCCAAAATTCACACTTTATAAACATCCCTTATAAACCATTTCTTTTAAGAGTATTCAAAATAATGTGCAAGTGATTTTAATGATCTTTGTAGGTTTTATTGAATACTAATATATCATCAATAAATACAAAAAAAGTCACCAAGATGTTCTTTGAAACCCTATTCGTTAGATCCATAAAATCATAAGTTTCATTAGTTAGTCAAAAAGGCATTACTGTAAACATGTAATGGTCATACTTAGTTCGAAATGATGTCTTTATAATATCATTAATCCTCATACAATACTGATGATATCCAAATCGAAGGACAATCATTGAAAAATATTAGTCTCCATGAAGTTGATCAAATAAATCATCTATGAGAGGTAAGGGATAATTTTTATTTGTTTTCATAGTATTGATCATTACATAATATATGAACAAACTCATTTATCCATATTTATCCATAACAATAATAAAATAGGATTCCCATGTAGAAAAATTATAAATAATAGGTCATTTATCATTAAATTCTCAAATTGTTTATTCATGTCTACTAATTCCACAGCTTCCATTATAAATGGAGTCATTGATATAGTTATTGATCCAAGAATTAAATCAATAGATAACTTTAATTCCTACTCTGGAGGATGTCTATATAAATCCACTAGAAACAAATCAATATATTCTTTCATAATAGATACATCCTCCATTTTAACACTCTTTTTCTCACCCATTGATATTGTGTTCTATTCCTCCCCAGTAATTGAATTCAATATAGCTACTATTGGTGTATCTATATAAGAATCCAATGGAGATGATTTTTTAATAAAATAAGGGATTCTACAGCATCCAAAAAAATTGTAAATTACATCATCTTACAATAAATTTTTTGATCATAATTTGAATGTGAATCCATACCAAGGATAATATCATTGTCGATCATTGGTGTGATGATAAGGATTGAAACTATGACTCATTTATGGTTCATAATAAGGATTTATTGATAGATATTTGTTGTAATGAATAATCCCATTTGTGTTTTAAAAGACAAAACCATTATCAAATCCAATTGGTAATATCTAATTTTAATAGAAAACATAAAAGATATAAATTAATTTGAAGATCTAAAATCTAAAAAGTAATGGGATATGTTTGAGGAAACAATTAAAGTAATTTCCACCACATCAATATAAACTTCAACTGTAGCAGTTGGGACAACATAATCTTGGACTTGCTCCCATAGCCATTTCTGAGGCATGTTTTCTTGATTCTTTGGATAATCACTTTCAGAGTTCCCAATGTCCATATAATTATAGAATTTAACATTAATATCTTCTTTAATTCCCTTGAAATCACAATCATGATCGCATTTCACTCCAAACTTATAGCATACACAATTTTTTATTAAGAATACACAAGGGTGCTTTCTTTAACAAGCTTCACATGTTGGAAAATTATCATTTATTCCATCCCATTATACATTTTATCTACCACCACCCTCTTCATATCTTGTTTCACCTTATATTCATATGACACATATAATTCTTTCTCAGTCTTGATATCACTTGAGATGATGACTTGGTATGATGAGAATCGTTGGTAGACAAGATCACTTTAGACAAATGCTTTTATTCCTTCAATGAATTTATCAAATTTTTTACATGAATTACACATATAGTATGTAACATGAATTACTATCCTTGTAAATTTTGATTCATACATTAGAACATTTTTATCTTCTTTTTGTGTAATACTCAAGAATAACCTGTCCATATCCACTCATTGTTCATGAGGATAATAATTTTCAAGGAAATTTTCCTTTAAATATCTCTATTTCATTTCATCTATTTATTTCCCCTATATTTTGTTTTGAACTGATTACCACTACTGATCTTCATTTCATGATAGATGATAAACCACCCTGACAATTTTCTCTCATTCATTACATCCTGGAGTGAGAAATAACTTCAATAAATAATATATCAACTACATCACAACTAATGGGTTTGTAGTCCTATAGAATGGTTGAGTCTATTGCCAATTAAAATAGTCAAACATTTCTCCACCACATTATGGATCATGATGCTTCCTATGGGTATGGTTATTATTCATAACATAAGTCGGTTTTCCCAGTATAGATATAATTTTCTCAGCCCAGTCGTAGCTCCAGAGCCAACATCATTATATTTCATAGGAGGGAAATCCCTATATGGGATACAGATCTTCATATGGTTAAAATTCCTTTTACTAGGCTCTATTTCATAATAATGGAATATACTATATTAGGTTATGAATCATAATGTATACTCTCACCCATGAAAAATACATAGAAAAAATGAAATCCTATACATAGACAATGACACTATCATGGTTTCTTTGACAGAAAATTTACATTTAATTCCTTTATAATGGTTTGGGAAGAAAATGTGAATTAACCTGAACATATCCCATAGAAGTGTCAAACATGTTTCATATTAAGGCTTCTTTTCTTGTACTAGGATTCTTTGGGTCATTCCCAAAACTCCTCGATGGAGTTTTTACAACAGAATACATATATGCGAGATCCACGTCTACTTATAGTGTCCGGACATGGATGTATATTATAGAAAGACCCATATAATATATTCTATTCTAAAATTATAGGATGTTCTTTTTTTATCATCATATACTATCATAGGATTTTGTTCCCTAATATACATTTTCTAATTATATTTTTCATATTTTATACAAAACTTCCCCTATTACAAACTATCAGGACACGACCCCAGTTTCCCAAGGATGGTGAATTATTTTTTGACATTGGAATATAAATAAGGAAGTCATATTCCAAAGGAATGAATAGTTTAGTCACTTTTGAAAAAATTTACAAACATAATTTCAATATTACAAAATTAAACTAAATACAACATCGATTCTTCTTTTCAATCAGACATAAAATCCATGATTATCCCAAAAAAGTCATTCCTAATATACTTATTCACAACTTGGGAAAAATATAACATGTGAAATGTGTGTGCTCTGATGCTTAGTGAGGGTAGATACTATTGTAGAAGAAATTATAAACACTAGGTACTATGGATAACTAAAAATTATTACCTTTAAATATATACTTTATCATAATATGTTAGGAATAAAAAGTGATTAAATAATTCCATAAAACAAAACCATGGATATTCAACAAGTTGAATAATCAGTTGGACTATCAATATATAGTTTCATAATGAGGGCATTCCTAATATAAGACATTATAAAATATTACATGAAGTCCTCAGCCAAGACATCTAAAAACAGTTATGTCTTTGGAAAAAAACATATACTAAAATGGGAAGGCCTCGTCCATCTATTTTGGCTCATGGGACCTACCGATGAATAGAGGGGCTTTAAAATCCCCCTCCCTTATGTACAATGTCCAAAAAATTCCTTATATGAATTTTGATAACCTTTATACCATATAAATTCATATTGAAACTAACATATGGAATGTATATAACTTTCCCAAAACATAAACACTAAGCAATCAGAGTAATATGAAGAATGGTTTCAAGAAAGTAAATCCATATTCAAACTAATAATAAATCACTCAAAATAATATGTATATGATATCATAAAATATTAGTCCCAATTATACATAATATTTAACAAGAGTGATGAAATAGACAAAATTTCTCTTATAATATCATTGAGTAATTCTGAAGATAAATACTATTTCTAATTAGGAGGAAATGTTCTTTTGGAAAAATATTTGTATAAAACTAAAAGTGAATTATGTTAGATTTTTCAAAATTAAATTACCTAATTAAAAAATTGGTTTCTAATAATATATAATATAGTTCCCTTGTAAATAGGTAATAATTCGAGAAATTCCCGTAAATCAAGCTTCTATTTTGGGAAAATATTTTTAACAATTATTTTAAAATATGTATATCTAAAAAAATATAGAATTATTCTAGTTTGTATCAATACATATAACATTCAGAATAATTTTATTATGAGTACATTATAGTAAATACAAATTGAATTGGGATTAATAATGAAAAATAATAACCTGAAAGAAAATGGATGTTTGGGTATAAAACCCTTACCTTATGTCTGAAGATGTTCATATATTGAAGTTAAGGTCAAATAATATAAAATTATATTTATTAATAACATAACTATGATATTATTAAAAATTTATTTGGGATAGTATAATTATATATAGTTCATTTTTGGTCGTTTTTATGGGTTAAGAGATTCAATATCATCGTTTTTGAATTCTCATTTCATTAGTTTCCATGATCGACTCTTTTCTATGATGGTTAATTTAAAATGAGATTTATATTACATAATTGATGTTATACTTTAATAGTCTTCATAAAAAGGTTGAACGATCATGTAAACGTTTTGGTTTTTTTGTGTGTGTATGAATCATTAGTTAATATTCTAATGATAATTTTTTTAGAATAATTTTGTGGTTTTTCAATCACCCCAAACTCATTTGGTTTTATAAATTAATTTCCGGTGAAAAAATTGATTCCAAAAAATTAAATAGGATATATTACATACAATATGATATGTTTTAACCATAAAACTAGTTTCATGAAAATAATTAAAGAATCTAATAGATGTTGAAATCTCATCATCATTGTATGTGATAAATTTACACATCTTTGATTGCATTTTCATTTCTTGTATAAAAGGAGGGGAATGGAGAGATGATGATGAATTATTTCATTATCAAAAAAAACTCCAGTACATGTAAGGTACTTGAGCTTTCCTAGAATTTGAAAGACTAGAGGTGGGGAAATAAAAATAAATAAAGGATTTAGAATGCAAAAAAAATAATGAAATGAAAAGGGTAATTTACCTCTTGAATTTATTTCCCTTGAGAGCCCCATTAGGGGATAAGATTTGGTATTTTGAAGAGACCATGGGAAGATAGATCTGGGGAGAAACATGGGATGAATTTTTTTTAGAATTTAGATCTGGAAAAATTCTTGAGGGAAGTGAAGAGAATTGGGAGTGTGTGGTGATTTTTATAGTGGAGGAGAGGAGGGTTCTCCCATTATTTTAATCATTATTTCGTTATTTTGACTCCTGAGTATTAATAGTCTTGATTATTTTGACAAAAAAATATGTGAATCTTAGTTTGAAGCGATTGTTATTTACATCAAACATTACTAAATAATTATGAATAAATTCATTAATTTATCATATTTTGCAATTTGTTGAATTTCATTAATCACAAAAAAATTGAAGTATCTCATAAAAATAGCAAAAAATCAACCAATTGTTTTTTCAATGTTTCAAATTCAATACTAAACTCCATTTTATCAAAATAATTTTATAAATAAGAAAAAATTAATTTTAAAAAAATCATTACACACATGAAAAATACATAATTTAGATTTAAAAGTGAATTTATAATACTTTTAAAAATTTTCGAGGTCTTATAAAATTATCCTATATTCATAGGAAAATAAAATATTTATTTAATAATATCGTTAACAAAAACTAATTTTATTTTAAATTTATTTATTAATTTGAAATTGTAATTCAATATTTATTACTCAAAAAACTTAACAATATATTATTATTTTTTAAAGTATTCACTCTCATTTATATAGTGTCTAGATTTTATTTATACTCACATTGATGAGGATAAAATTATAAAGGGTATATTACTATTCATAAGAGTAAGTTACTTTTCACAGGTGTAAGTTATTATCCACCAAAAATGTATGATGATCCATTCAGACTCTAAATATATTACTGATCATAACCATGTATATCAGTTTCTCTAAATAAAAAACATATAAGTGGATAAATTATATCTAAAGGCCCAGATATGACAATCTTCTGTAAATATCAATGTTTTTGTTTCGCATTGAATTGTTGTGGAATGCATTTTATAATAAATATATTTTTAAAACCTAGGTGTGCTACCTTTTTCCATGCTTACCAGAATTTTGACCTCAAATTTACCATAATGTTACTTCATATAATGATTTGGGTAGGTCTTCATCATTATCTCCTTCGATTCCCACATTACCTCTTCAATTTTATAAATTTTCCAAAGTACATTTAGAAACCCAGTCAACTAATTCCTTAAGACAATTTATTTAGTGTCTAAAATCTAGATAGTCTCTTAAAATAAGAGAAGTCACATTCTTACTCTATACCTTCTAAAGTGACGACATTCATTGGGTCTGGCATGTACTTTCTCAATATTGAGACCTGGAAAACATTGGGTACATTAGAAAGGATATGAGTCCTTTTTAAATGATACTACACATCTCTAATTCTCTCCATACTTTAAAAAGGGCCCAAGTATTTGGGGATCTCATTCCCTCTCATTGTAAATCTTATAACAACCTTCCAGGGAGAAACTTTTTTGAAAATGTGATCACCCTCTTAAAATTCTAAATCGTTATTTTTATTATAACCATAACAAGTTTTTCAATGTTGAGATGATTTATATGGGTTTGAATAGTCTTTAAATTTTCTATTGTTTCCTCTATAAGTTATTGGCTCACAAACCTCCTTTCACCAACTTCATCCCAACATGTTGGTGTATGACATCACTTTCCATAAAATGCTCAATATGGTACCATTTGAATAATGGAATGGAAAATATTGTTTTGGGAAAAATCTATCAATGTTAAATACTGATCCCACATACCTCAAGATTCAAAAGGTAATGATATCAAAATTTATTATAATGTTTGGATCGTCCTTTAAGACTGTCCTTCAATTTGGGAGTGATGATCAATACAAAAACAATGTTCAGTGTCCAAATATTTCTGATGATTTTCTTAGAAATTTGATGTAAATAGTTGATCATGATTAGACACAATTGAGAGATATTCTACATGAAGTATCAGAATATCATTGATATAGAGTCATGTATTTCTCTACAGTAATAAATCCTCCCATATAGTGAGGAAATGTGTAAATTTCGCGACTCGATCAACAATTTCCCATATTGCATCATTATTTATTGGATTTTTGGTTAATCCAATGAAACATACATGGTGATGGAATCAAATTTCCATGTAGTAATAGGTGTATGTTTCATGAATCCTATAGGATGTTTTCTTTTTACCTTCAACTATTGATAGAATAAATATCTGGATACATAATCAGCAATTTCCCTCTCCATGTTATCCCACCCAAAATGTTCCTTCAAATCTCTATACATCATAATTCTTCTGAGATGTATATTTAAATTCTAACAATGTCCATAATCCAAAAGCATATTTTTTAGTTCTGTTATAGAGGGAACAAAAAGCCTTTTCCAAAACATCTGAATTCCATCTTCATATATAAATTCAACCAAAATCCCATCATTCACAATATTAATTTTATTTTGATGATTCTTGACCTCCAGATGAAAACGTTTAATCCATTATAAAAATTATGCTTGTGCAACCAATTGAAAAAATAAGGATTTTTCACATTCAATGATGATTAACATATCCATCCTCCTTAGATCTATGTACATAAGCCCTTTTAAACTCTAATTTTGTTTATAACTCCATAATCCTTCTCACTCAATGCATCTACTACCATAATTTCCATTCTATAGTGGTATTTTATCAAGCAATCTTAACCCTTAAGCATCTTGAGCCATTTATTTTTCCTCGTTTTGATTTATTTTTGTGATCAGATCTTTTTTATGCTCTTTTGGTCAATATATATCTCACATCATTCTCCATAGAGATAATGTATCTATATAATCATTGAAAATATTATAGATGCTAACTCAAGATCATTATTTAAAAAGTTCTATTCATTAAATTTTAAATACACTAGTGCATAAGAAATAACTCTATCATTCTGCACAAGGATACACAAAAGTCTGTTATTTGATGCTTCACTGTAGATCAGAAAACCCATAATATATTTATAGTAGAGATTGGATTGGAGAATTCACTGATATCTTATTTAATACATAGAAACATTCCTCAAATTCCTTTTTCCATATAATCATAAACCCTTTACGAGTAATCTTGTATAACAGGTTGGATAATCTGGAAACTTTATTAATGAAACACCGATAATAACTAATAAAAACAATAAAATTTCATACCTCATTTATGTTTGTTTGTGTAGGCCATTCATGAACTTCTTTTGACATTGCAGAATGACTGGATATTTCATCCATAGATATAATATGTCCTTGAAAAGTAACAGATTGATGCCAATATACCTACTTTTGAAACTTCCCATGTAAGTCATTTAGTTTAATAGTTTTTGTATATTGTGTATGTAATTTTCATGATCTTTTATGCTTTAAAAATATACCAAGATATCATCAATAAATACCACAACCATGTCTTCATGAAATTCCTTGTAAACAATATTCAGTAGATCCATGAATGCAAATGGTTTAGTAGATAGTCTAAGAAGAATTAATGTAAACATTTAATGCCCACACATAGTTCACAATGTTGTCATTGGAATATCAGCCTTCCTCTCATTCAACTGATGATATCAATAACAATGGTCAATATTTGAAAAATATTGGGGCCCATGAAGTTGATCAAATAAATCATCAATTCATGGTTGAGGATACTTTTTTGTTATTGTTATATAATTGATCTCCTTATATTCAATACACAACCTCATTTGTCCATCTTTATTCTTAATAAAAGGAACAATAGATCCCTATGGAGAAACTTTATGGTGAATAACTTCTTTATCACTCAATTCCTTTAGTTTTTTCTTCAATTCTACAAATTCCATAGTGACCATTCTATAATGAGTCTTCGATATAGGACCTGAACCCATAATTAAATCAACAGAGAACCCAACTTCCCACTTTCGACGATGACTAGTTAATTCCTCAAAAAACACATCAACATATTCTTTCAAACTATGTTCTTTTATATTTTATCATTCCTTTCCCCACCCAGAGATATTTTGTTCTTTTACTCCCCAACAAGTGAATTCACTTGAGTTTATGGGTGTGGATCTAGATAAGAATAAGAAGGTGAAGTTTCTACTAAGAAGATAAGGGATTCCAGACCATTTTCTAAAATTATTAATTCCTTCTTCTATCAATAATTTTATATTTTGAAGTCAATCCATAACAACAATTTTTTGAAATTAAATCATTGGTTTGATGATAAATAATCAAACTAAAGAACTTTTATGTAACTAAATGAGATTTTATGAGATTTATTATTATTAATTTCATTAATGTCTAGTGTTGTATGATAGACAAGTATTATATTTCACTATACACAACAACGTATTATCTTGTGGTATACGCAACACTATACTTGTCTTTTGTTTCACACTTTTTCTTGTTTTTTTTGATAATATTCATTTTACTCAACACTGAGTATATATATATATATATTTCAATGTATAAATGATCTATGTTTGGATTATTTTATATGTAACAATAACAGAATCTTTCACTACACGCAACACTAACTTGTCTTATGTTATATAAAAGTGTGACCTTCCTTAATAGCTTACATTGTACGTGATACCGAGTTTCATTAAACCACGATATATTAATAAAATAATAATATTTAATTATATATAAACTATTCATTATGAATATTACTAACAACATTTTTAATTTTTTATAACATTAGAATTCATCATAGAAATTTTCTTGAACATGATATTAGAACAAAATCTATTTTTCATATAAAAGATGTTTCTTTTAAAAAAATGCAGTTTTACCACCTTTTGAGGGAAAACCTTTTTAAATAAAGTTTTTGAAACCTTTATAAGTTAAATTTGAAAAAAATAATTTTTTTATTTGGGAATAGGAAAAAAATTAACTTTTTTGTACTTTTGGTACTTTTCTGGGAAAATAACTTTTTTTATAAATAGTGAAAAATACTACATTTTAATTCAAAACTGCCATTACATCTAATTTATTTATATAGTTATATAGTATTTTTAATTGGTTTCAAACTGTAAATGGTTTATATTTTTCATCATTTATTATATTTTTGGCCATTTTAATTAATTTCCCATTGAAATATTACATAAAACATGTCAATATTTGGATAGTAAATATTTCTTAAAAAACCGCTTTATGGTTTTAACAATAGTATTTAATTCTAAATAAATTACAAAAATTTCTAGGTTCTGATTTTGTAAAAATGGATTCAATATTTAAAATCCCATGTTTCAAATTGTGTTAATATATACCTTTTGTTTTTAGAATCTATGAATAGTACCATTAATAATAATTTTTATTCACCATGGTTAAAGGGTAATGTTGTAAATATGGGTAAAAAATAATACACTAATAATATAAAACAACCCTAAAATGAGTTTTAATCATAGTTTATGGGATATTTCAGACCATTGGAATCATTAGGTCGATTTGGGGAACCTAAAGATCCACTTGGAAGTAAAAATGACATTTTATAAAAATTTATTTAAAGTAAAGAGAAATGTATCATTAACATGTATCTTTTACTAAAAAAAATTTACGGTGAGGTTATATAAATAATATATTCATAAATAAATATTAATAACAAAGATAAAATGATTTCTTAAAACATGATAATTTATTTTTAATTTCTTTAGATATTAAATTAATAAATTTAAAAACTACACAATGGTGATGCAGTGATTGCTTCATTAATAAAGGATTAAAATAAATGATGTTATAAAGGTTAAAATAAATATAATTTGGTTATTTTGAAAATATCAATGGATTTTATAAATTATATATACATATTAGATTATATTTAATTCCTAAATTTTGAAGAGATCAGGTTGTTAGGATTATTTAAAAAATGTTATGTACGAATAGTTTCCAAAATTGACATAATAAATATCTTAAAACATAAAATAGGTTATTAAATGATATTAAATTCCTAAAAATCTATGAATCCAAAAAAATGGTTAATATCATTACAAAAATCTAATAAATACCTTTTTGGGTTGTTTGGAATGATATGTTAATTATATTAACCCACTATGTGTAAATAACAAGATATCACAATAAGATTAAAAAGAGTTAAATAATGCATAAACTAAAAAGATAAGGATAAAAAACATTCAATCATTGTATAAAAATTTTATGATTATTGTTACCCAAACCAAAATTTTATTATCTTCTTATTTAATAAGTTTTTTGACAATTTTAGATGAAATTTAATTTATAATAAATTATTATTTTGAGAGTTTCCTAAAGTTCGCCCTCCTCTATTATAAAAGTGAACCTCCTCCCTCTTGTCTTCACTCCATTTTGAGCCTTCAAGATCTACCATACCCTAAATTTTTTTTATGTAAACATCCCTATTTATATTATAGTTCACATATTCCTTACAAAAGATAAACTCCAGTGACCTAAGGGTAAATTTAAAGAAGTCATACTAAGGAAGAGGTAATATATTCTACTAATTCATTTAAATCTATTTCTTCTATTACTTCTTCTTCATTAGTTGTTTAATTATAGAGTAATAACATGAGTATCAATATTAAAATTATATGTTATTATAAATATGAAACAAACTTATTTTACCTTATATCCATCCTATGAAATATGAAATCAATGGGGGTGTGTTCAAATGATTTACCATCTCCATATTATTGTGTAATGTAATTTGCATCACCTCATTTCATGGATTGGTATAATAATGTAATTAATAAATATATACGATTATTTTAAAATGATACTAATTATGATATTTTATTAACCATCCAATTTAGAACCATTAAACAGTTATGGGAATGATATCATTCCTTGGGCATACATACAACTTATAGTCTCCACAACACGATGAGATTCATTCTACACATTAAACATTCATTAATGATTTTAAATTATGTATAATAAATAATCATGATATATATGAAATAATAACTCTAATATACATATATATAATTTACTAACTCCCATTCAATTCAATATAGAAATGAATACAGCGTTCATGAGTTCGTGCGGCCTACCATCTCTATGAACAGTGTATTCAATTAATTTATCTGTATATTATATATATACTTATATACCAAATATATATTATATATAAACAATGTTTTAAATTCTGGAAGTATGTAAATTATTATCTTTGTAATAATATCATGAATAACCAGTCAAAACCTATACGATAAATAAAATGAGCTTCACCCAAAATATTTCTTCATCTTGGAATTGACAAATGAATGGGTGATATTAAGTCATAATATGATATCATAAATATAATTATGGTTTGTTAAAATTTATTAATATGTTCAAACCCACTATACAGTAGTTTCACACCCATATAGAAGAAATTGGACCAATGGTAAGGAATAATTTTTCAATATCATTTTAATCTGAGATTGGTTATACGTATGTATTTACTAGGGTGTCTTTATCATCCATGCCCATGATTTCTAAAAAAACTATTAAATATATTTATTTCCTATTTGTATTTTTAAAGTCAATTTTATCTGTATTTTACCTTTACTAGAAGCATTATAACTGATCTTTCTTTCTTTTACCATATGATGTGCTATTTGAATTTTCCAACAAAAGTACAACATGAATGTTTTTGTGTAACCTAAAATATGTGAATGGGTTTTTACTATTTCATGATTCCCTATTTATATGAATCATCATCAACACAATTTCAACTATATTTTCAATGAAATTATTTTATTTTAAAATATCCATCCATTTGGGGAAAGGAAATCTTTTTTTAAGAAGAATGAAGGTTTTCCTCGAGAATTTAGTTCACATGATTTATCAAAATTATTTCCCATATAAGATGATATAATGTTATATTTCGTTCCATATTATTACTTTTATTTTATTGATTTTATGATCGAATTATTATTATTTTTTCTATTTATCATATATAGATGGTGTTTTTATGAAATTATGTTTACTAATCTCATTTATTTCATGGGTTATGATATAATGAATGATTTTTTATTTTGTGGAACAAGTAAGAATGATTTCATTATGAGATGGGTGTGTTCTATATCTCCTTACGATGTAATGGGTAAAGATTTATATATCATAATATAGATATGACTAGAAAGGAAAGTAAATTTGGTTTAGTAAAACATGGATGGAATTGCTGGAAGACCCGATTCAGTAATGGGATTTGTCCAATATGATGTTCCTAGTAGCAATGCCCAATCTACTATGGAAATCATATTATGTTATTATTATTATGAAAAAATTAATTTTTTTATTCCAATTCTATTCAATCATGATTAATATTCCTTTATGATCCATTCCTATCATATATCGACGATTTATTTCATGACTCACGATTTTGATGATTAAACATTATGTTCATGTTTTATTAAGTTCAAATTTCTATGGTTTGTTTTATATTATTCCGGATTTCCCTAAATGAACATTTATACAGAGACCCTAGCTTGACATACATGGACATTACATTTCCATTGTGGAATACATAATACATGACACAAACAAATTCATAAGGATCATATTAGTTATTGGCCTTTGGAAACTTGAATGAAAATCTTCAAATCATGGTGAATGATTATAAAAATCTCCTTTAAATATCAACCCATTTTGTTCTCCTTTAATTGAATTAAAATGATGTATTTCTCACAATTCCTTAAAATTTTAATTTTGTCATAAAAATACCCAAATTTCAACAAAAGTAAATTTATATGTCCTTATTCCATAGAAGATGATTATTTTTTCCTATTTAACAAATAAAATTGTCCAAAAATAGATTTAAAATGGATGTTCCATCAAAAGCCCAAAAAAATTCATTGTTTTTGAAAAATACATCTTTTATCCGTAAAATTGATTTTGTTCTCATATCAAGTTTTGGATGAATTTTAATTTTATATAAAATTTAAAATGTTGTTAACACTATTTATAAAGTCTATTTTATATGATATTTTAATAATATATATTTTTTTAGTGAAACTTGGTATTACATACAACACAATCTATCAAGGAAGGTCACTCTTGAATGTAACGCAAGACATGTTAGTGTTTCATGTATTGAACGCTTAATTTGGTGTGTAGTATAAAATAATCCAAACATAGTTCATTTATACAGTGAATAGAATATGTACTTAGTGTTTTGTGAAAGCAATTCTATAAAAAGAACTTGAAATTGTTTGCAATAGAATCCAAGAATAGTGTTGCGTATACTGCAATAAAATACACAGTTTTATATAGTGAAATCTAATCTTAGTGTAGTATACAACACAAGACATCCAATAATATATCTCATAAATTCTCGAGGTGTCACATTTTAACCTCCATAAAATTTATTTCTCCATCGAAATTATTTAGGGTTATAAATGGTTTTCTTTATTTAAGTTTTTTTCAAAGATACCCACATCACAAAAAGGAATAACAAAACATTAATTAAAAAGGATTGTAAATAAAACATAACAGTTACCCAAATTAATTCATCACTGGTTTTCCACATAGAAGAAGAAGGGTTGGAAGGGAAAACATGGATATGGAAGTGAAATCTATCCATCATGTTCTAATGGGTAGTGATATAGAATAAGGTTTGGAGAAAGTTAACTACCATAAATCCATAAATCTGTGATAATTTAACGGACCATATGATTCATCAGATATGAGGGTACTAAGATAACATATTGGGTTCTTAATATCATTTCTCTAAAGTTGAATAATTTTTACATTAAATGAAATACTTACTTGATTTCATTATTATGGATCATTCCCTGAACAATTTCCTTATCAACTCTTATTTAAGGAAATGAAGTTGAATTTCTCATTCTTGAGGTGTTAGTAGATCATGCGATAATATGATAGGTCAATCCATCTGTCTCTTCGAAAAAAATGTTAGCACATCTTAGTAAATATACATAAGTCCATCTATTTTGGTATTAATCATATATGGATCCAAAAATGGGCATATAAATCTCAATCATACCAGTTAATAAAAATAAAACTAATATATTCTAACTAGAGACTTCCTTTTTCCGGCGGTAGGTGATAAAGGCATGCCTCACTATGGTTGTGTGTTTGATTCCAACAACCTTTTCTGACATGATGGGTGGTCACCCATCCAATGGGTTTTCCTTTTTCGAAAACTATAATATTATAAAATTCCCTAAATAATATAAAAGAATGATCTAGACATAATCAATAGTATCTGATGCCCATATTTATCCATTTCAACCTTTATTCGTAAGAAAAATATTTCTGTCAAATATCATAGTACAATGTAAATAACTACAGGAAATGACATATAAAAAGAATGTGAATACCATCAATTATCCCCCATATATAATAAGATATATCTTGTTGGTAACATTCCAATGATTTGAATAACATAATCATGCATTTTCATGAGTCATGGTAATAACCTAAATTTCCATATATCCTTATAGAAAACATGCATGTTTCATTATTCGAAAATTTATTGCATATATTACTTCATTCTTGAAAAGTTTTATTTTTCATATGTGACAACATAACCCACATTTCAAAAAAATCAGCAACCAGTTCTAAGGTAATTAATATCATCCAACATATCATTATAAAAATATCATTATCTCTATATGATACTCATATTATGGGTTATCCTTCCCTTAATAATGTTTTTATTTTGAATATTATTTTTTCATTAAATCAGTTTTCTTAACTATAATAACTATCCAACCAATTACTATAAATCCTTAGGGGAAAACAAGAACTAATAACTCTTATATAATAAACCATTCATAATTCATGGGTTCTAATAAATAAATAATTCAATCATTCTACTTTAATGGTAGGAATGGAATACGTCGTTCCTAGCCTTAGACATATATCCTTATGTCTGGGAATTGATTTGGGTAATGACCATGTTTTCCATATATGAGGCATTGAATTATATAACAATTAGTCACTCTATGAACCTTTTTCCCACATAGATAACTTTTTCCACTCCATTTGAGGTATTCTTCAAGGTTCTTCTTCCCTACTTCTTGATATGTAAGAATCTTAACTATCATTCCTTTATGTTCATCACCGTAGTAACATGCAAGGATGTCCATATTATTCTTATTTTATGACATTGCAATTCCACTAAAGGTCACCATGTAAGTCATATATCACAATGACTGGTTTTAAATATTCACAATATCTTTCCCTCAATCCATTTCACAATTTCCTTTCACATAATCACCAATTTGTTCATATGATTCAACGTTTACCCAAGTAATTCTGCATCCCCCCATTGACAAAAACATCAAAAGACTAGTGGGTGAGGCAATAATAATTCTATGAAAACAACATAATCAAGGGGGTGTACCTTCAATCTCAAACCTCATATGAATAATTCAAGGTTATTCATGATTTTTACCATAATTTTAGAACTATGCCCTATAAATATACAAAACCATAGGAACATCCCTAGACATAATGTAGATATATCTCTAGGGATCTCGCTAATGTTAATACATCCTAGTTTTCAGATGTTAACTGAACATTCAATCTGATACCAACATTATTAGACCTATCTTGATGTACATGTACATTAAATTTCTTTTGTGCAATACATAGTAAATGAAAAAAATAAATTCCCAAAGACTATATTTGTTTAGTGTCTTGGGAAACTCAGAATAAAATCTTATAATCATGGTGAATGATCATCGATATCTCCTATAAATATATTCCCCATTTTCCCTACCAAAAATCATTAATTATATAATGGGGAAAATAAAAAATAAAAATTTTGGGCTCAAATTTTCAGTATGTGTAAACATGGAAAACATAAATAAACCATAAAAATTTGAATGTTAATTCATGAACCTATGTTTTAAAAATAAAAAACTTGAGCAATGACATAAATAATGGTAGTATGTAAGGCATGGATCATAAAGAAACATTAACCATGGTATAATATCATTAGAATAAAACACGTAATTGTGGAAAACTAATAATCCCATAATATTATTTCTATACTAGCCAGGTAATTGCTGACAAGACCATCATAGTGGACGGTGACCATTACTAAATAGAGCATACTTGTCGCTCCAGCCCTGTATAACCAAAATAGTTTTACTTCTCATTCCATCCATGTATCTCTCATGAGATATAAATCTTTCCAAATGAATTGGTGGGAGATATAGGTACCACCCTTTTATAATGAAATAATTATACATGTTCCAATAAAACATAAATCATTTAGCATATCAAAACCTATGAAACTAAATGGGATACTTAAACATCATGCAATCATAACATAATCCATTTAATATAAAAAGGATTCCTAAAAATAATTACATCATAACCTAATCAGATAAAAGTATTAATAGGTATTGAAACATAACCCTATGTCATCATTAATATAGAATAATTTTGTAAAACCAATTGAACTTAATTCCTATGGAAAATATCCTTTCTTCGTGAAAATCATTTTTCTTCTCAAAATGTCGGGAAATTTTAAATGAAAAGATTTAAGTTGAAAATAAATTTAAAATATGGTAGAGAATGCTTCATGTATATAATGTGTTATGAATACATAAAAATCAGTCTATTCCATATATGTTTAAAAAACATTCTCATTTTACTTTTGCCGGATAAGTCAAAAAGTACCTCGTATGGTAAACAAAAAAAAGATCCATTCCATAAAATGTAGTAAAAGTAAAAAAATAGTTATAAATGACATTAAACATACATAGATGAATTGTAAAAAAAATTTAGAAAATTTTTATAAAACATGTACATTAATGATAAATATATCCCCTGAAAATACTTACATACACACAATCATAGATACAAATGAGATGGAAAATTTATTCAGTACTATAGGTCCAATTTCAAACATCTATGTCCAAAACTCATTTATAGTGAGTTTAAAAATATTATTAAATTGTAATAGAACCATAAAAATATTTATGATATAAAATTTTATTCACTTAAGACTTTATATTACCCAATAATTTCTCAATTCCATGTTATGTCAATGTTTTGGGTAATCATCATTTTATTTTTCATACGTGTTTGGAAATGTTATTCTTCATATTGTTACGTAGATCATGATTTAAATACTTCCAGAATATAAAAAAATTATATATCTTATATATTTAGTATTTAAATATTTATAATAGAATGATAAATGTAATATATTACACAATTCATAGAGATTGTAGGTCATACGTACACATTAATGTTGTTTTTATTTCATTATTAAATTTAATAGAAGTAAGTAAATGACACAGATATAAACATAAATCATTTATCATTATTATTTCATATATATCATTATTATTTATAATATATACATTATAATCATTTTTTAATGGTTAACATGGAAAATTAATCTCATCGGGTCCTGGAGATGGTAGGCTGTATGTACGCACGAGCGACGAAATTGTTCCCATAGTTGTTAAATATTTTTGAATTAGATATTGTATAATATATTGGAATTAATATAATTTTTTAATAATCATATAAAGATATTATTTCCATCATTATACCCATCCAAGTATGGTGGTGGTGAAAAACTAATTATACCATGGCTAGGAGATGGTAATTCGTACGTACACCAACTTGGGGATTTCATTTTTTCATCCAATTGATAAATGGTGAAATAGGTTTGTTTCATATTTATTATAACATATCAGTACATTTGTGATTCTTATGTTATTAATTTATAATGAAACAACTAATGAAGATGAATTTTAAGGCAAAATAAATTTGGAAAAAAAATTTAGAAGAGATTACATCTTCCTCAACGTGCCACCTTTAAATTTCTTCTTAGGCCACAATAGATGGTATTTTGAGAAGACCAAAAAAAATATAATGTTACTAGATTATTATACAATAGAAATACATAGGGTTTGGATGATCAAGAAATATCAAAATGGAATGAAGAGGAGAGGGAGGAGGTGCCCTTTTATAAGAGAGGAGAGGGGCATCTTAGGAAAGTTACAAAATATTAATTTATTATAAATTAAATATAGATTTAAAATAATCAAATCTTATTTAATTATAATATAATATTTTTTGGTTTGAATATCCATCATCTAAATATTTTTGGCATGTTTTGAATATTTTGTTAAACTTATCTTTTTTCACCGTTTTAATCTTACTCTAATATCATGTTATTTACACAGTTCGGGTTATATTAATTATAATATCATTCCCAAGGACCCAAAAAAGGTTTTTTATAACATATGTGGACTATTATTAATCATTTATCTGAATATTAGTTTTTTTATTAATTTAACATCATTTAATTAAGTATTTTATGTTTTATGTTTTTAATTATATCAATTTTGGATACTATTCATACATGACTTTTTTAAAAATTCATAACAACATTATTAATTCAAAAAAAAAAAGAATTAACTCGTACCTAATATATCAATGTCCTCTAAAAAATTAGTTAATGACTTTAAAATGATCAAATTTGATTAATTTTAATTTTTATAATCTATCTTATTTGAATCATTCATTAATGAGGTAATCAATACATCATAATTGTGTTATAAATAAATATATTTATCTAATGACTAAAAATAATAAATAAAAAACAATTATTTAAGAAATATTTTTTGCATCCTAATGAATATTTTTATATATATGGATCAGTTAAATAACCCTCTATTAAAATCAATTTAGCAAAATATATATGTTTAGTTTATAATTATCAGTATATTAAATTAATTGTCATAAATTATCATTTTCAAATCCATGTTAATCCATGGTGTCCCAATATCAACCCAAGGATTTTTTAAAAGACATGGAATTTCCATGTAAATTTTTAAAATAAATGGGAATTTTACGAGTCCACGAAAATTGATAATGCGTGATTCTAAGGCCTAGAGTGCCTAGAATGAATTTCTGAACATTATTTCGGGTACGTTCAATAAATGTATGAGCAGGTTCTTCTAACATTATACTGGTGCTCGGAATTGAAATCTGAGGGAACCGTTGAACTCACAGCACTGGTATTCACTTATGAATACATTCACCTCGATGATAGTTGGTCGATGGTGAAATTTAATTTTTGGGTTTTTTGTGAAAAGAATAAAATAAAACAAAGTGTATAACATGTTATTTTAATTTTTTTTGAAACACCCATCTAGAAGTTTCACAAGTGGACACCACCTAAATTTACATCCCATTAGAGGTTACGGTGGTGGGGACCACCCGAGCCTAACCTCCCAAGAGAGGTTATGGTGGTGGGGGCCACCTGAGGCTTAAACCTCATGAAATGCAAACATTATGAAGGAGAAACCTCTCAACACACTCTTTAATTTGGTGGAGAATTTTGAGCTTCCTCTACATTAATTATGCCAATGCACCACAATAATTTTTCCAACTTGTGTGAATGTGCCAACATAATTTCTTCTTAAGTAAACTATACTGACAACTCTTTCATTTTTTGGGTGGATTTGTGAGAGGAGAACCATTGGAGGATTACACATCATCCAAAAAGTACACTCTTCAAAAGAATAAAACCAACTTCGAATTCTTCCTCAGGAACCCCTCCAACAAGGAACGTCTTCGACTACGATGAACTGATGCACAAGACTGGGATTGGTGGTGTGTGGGAGACGAGATGAATGTCGAAAACTTCAACGTCTTTTATCCGCAATGAAAACAAAAAATTCATGGTAGGGATTTTTCTACCATGTTCATCCATTCTATTATTCTTTTATAAGACTTTAATTAGTGATTGACGAAGGTTGTGGGGATTGATGTTCTTAAATATCTTCCATACACATTTTTTTCTTGTTGAGCCACTTACTACCAATCTAACATGGAGGATGCAGGACAAACAAACATGGCCTGACCCCTCTTTCGTTTTCTTGAATGGTGTATCCTTGAAAATGGAAGAAAGAGACTTTGGTGATGGAGAGTGGTGCTGGCGATCGGCACTGGTGGAACTCGAGAGCTGTCAACGAAGGAATGGTGCCCTGCCGCCCTGAGTCCAACATCACCTCGCAGCCATCATCTCTCCGCATCGTCCAAGTCATCGTTGTCGTCTGAGCCACCTCCATCGTCCGAGCTGCCACCACCATCTAAGCTACTGACACCGTCCAAGCCACCTCCTTTGTCCAGGATGAGCTGCCCCTGCAGTCCGGTCTGAGTCGCTGCCGCCGTACGGGCCAAGCGGCCGCCACCGTTCGGGTCGTGTCGCCGCACGAGCCACCGCCGCTTTTCTGGCTCAACCACCTAGGCCGAGCCGACCAACAACCTCGCACCCTCACGACAACCCTTGGACGAGCTGCTCCATGGTCTCACACCCTCGTGGCACCATCGAAGGCCTCACGACCATCCGCAGCCCTCCTCGGCCCCTCGCGGCCTACTGGGCTGGACCTAGTGGGCCGGGCTGAACCCAACGGGCTGGGCCACCCAGCGGGCTGAGTCGAAACCAGCGTGTTTTTCCGGGTCGACCCGAATAGGGTCTGCCGAGGGCAGGTCGGGCCGGGTCAGTCCTACCAGGTTGGACCAGACCCGGGCCCACTATGACCGATTTACATTTTTTTGGCCTTAACTTTTTCAAGGGACATCAGTTTGACAAACTATCAGCGGCACTAGAAATCATGGATCGAGATAGTCCCTTTGGTATACCCCACTAATGATTTTGATAATTATTGGGAATGGTTGTGTTGGATCGAGCATGAATCCAATTGGGCCTTAGGGACTAAAAGGCTAATAACTCACTGACCGGGTGTTTGAATGACGCGCTGCCTATTGTGTTGACACCACTATGACATAGTGTTCCATTGAGATATTTCCTTGTGAAAAATCATGGTAGTTGGATAATCGACCTGTGGCTTGGGGAGAAGACTCTCCCAGAGATGATCAAGCCTAGTTCGGAAACCCAATATATAGCTATGACGTGAATAATGCTCTTAGATATTTTGTGTGGGTCAACTACTTGTGATATTTTGCAGGTGAGCTCCTAGTGATCCTGTGTGGGTCAGCTCCTTGCATTCCTATGTGGGTCAGCTCCTAGTGATCCTATGTGGGATAGCCCCATCGATCATGTGTGGGTGTTCTCCTAGCGATCATGTGCGGGTCAGCTCCAGCGATCCTGTGTGGGTCAGTTCCTAGCTATCATGTGTGGTTTAGCTCCGAGATATTTTGTGTGGGTCATCTCCCAGTGATCCTGTGTGGGTCATCTCCCAACAATCCTATGTGGGTCAACTCCAGTGATACTTTTTGGGTCAGCTCCAAGTCATACTGTGTGGGTCACCTCCCAACAATCTTGTGTGGGTCAACTCCAAACGATCATGTATGGGTCATCTCCCCGGATTCCTATGTGGGTCAGCTCCTAGTGATTTTGTACAAGTTACCAGCAAATACTCATAAAGTACTTTGTTGATTTATTTGTTACGTCTAATATTTTTTACTATTGTACCTAAAGATATTACTAGTTTGATCTTATTCAGAACATCTGTTATCCATCATGATTGAGATGCATTACGTGATAAATTAGGTATATGTATGGGAATATACCTATGTAGGGTTATCTGTTGATTTCATACTTTGTGGTTTATCGGTGGTGGATTTGGTGAGACCTTGAGGGTCTCGGGGTCTCTACTGAGTATCGTTTTACTCTCCCATGCACGGGCTATGCCCAAACATTGTTTTGTTGGATGTAGATGACGGAAAACACTGACTATGGATGAGGGTATTAGGATTGGAGGTAGGTCGAAGGTGTACCTAGATGAGGCATACTGTAGAGATGACCATTCGAGAGATGTACCTACCCTTCAGGTAGGATCTTTCACAGGTGATCACCGGAGCTGTTCCATTTTCTTTTAATTTCTGTTATCCTATACATTCCAGTTTTCCTTGTACGTTATAATGGGGCTTGTATTCTAGACCCTTTTTACTTATTGCACTCACTCTGTTTACTATTCAGTTTAGTTGATTTCATATCTTGTTGTGTGCTTGGTTGTGTGGGTTTAGAGTTATAAAGGCAATGCCTTCCCTGTGTTTGGGATTTTTGCTTTGGTGCTAGTCACCAGCACCTGCCATATGGATGGAAATCTAGGGGTAATCATAGCATGGGCCCTAGGGGATGGTTCGTGACAAATTGGAATCAGAGGATTCAGTTATACAATAGATCTTATGTCTCTGATCTTTATATTTAACGAAAATAGTGTTCAATGTAGTGGGTGTGGTTTTCAATTTTAGGAATCCAATGTTTATACGATGGCCAATGTATCAATACACCAGGACCATGACTTCATTTTTCCAAATCTGTGCATGAAAACATAGATTGTATGTGTGTTTTGAAGAGTTTTAGTTGTGATCTCTTTGAGTCAGCTCATCAGGTATAACATATTGATCATGGAACACCTGTTTCTTTTCAGGATGCCTCCATGAAGAGAGCTAGCTAAGGTTCTAAGAATTGTACGCACTGATAGCCCACCAAATGATGAGTCCTCGGTGTAGGGCCCTTTTCTATTAGAGTCACCAGTGGAGGCATATGTGGTACATTTTCTCATTAGGACACACATGCCACCAGCCCTAGCAGTAGACGTCGCACACCTCTTGAACAAGTTGCATGAGTTCCAATGCTAGAGGCCACATTGGTTCAGGGGAGAGACAGACCCACATGCATCTGAGGATAGGCTAGAGGCTGTAATGAGAGTCTTATGACTAGTAGGGACACCAACCAATCTCATGGTGATCCCTATTACCAGCCTTCTATAGGAAGCAGCGGGAAGATGGTGGATCTTGATGATCCATGTTCATGATGATGTGACTTTTCTCTAGGAATAATTTGAGAGCCTATTTCAGGAAGATTCTTTCACAAAAACTCTTCATATAGTGCACATTCTGGAGCCTCTTCATCTATATTAGGGTAGCATGATTGTAGATCAGCAATCAGTGAGGTTCACTGACCTCTCATGCTACTCCACAGGTGTGACACCTTTTCTTCAGGGCATGAACCTTTGAGAAGGGACTCATGGGGTAGATCAGGGCTTCAATGATCTCACTCAGCAGCCCGATGTAGGCATGGGTGTTAGAGAGAGCCCTCTTAGTGGAGAGTTTCATTGCTGAGTAGTCACCAGTAGTGAGATCCACCACTAGTCATCACATAGCATTGTCTTCTGTAGCTGGTAAAAGATAGATGTCGCAGAGGTCTAGGAGGATTAGACCTATAGGTGGATGACCCCATGACACATGATCAGTTGTGCGGGGTAACCAATGAGGAGCCAGTCATACTAGGAGATGGCCGTTTTGCACATGCGGCATGTAGGGTAATAGGGGTCATGACTGTCTGACCCACCGTACGGATGATCCGCAGATGGTCGAAGGACCTCCCAGGCAGAGATAGATGCCTGAGTGAGGTGTTTTTCAGGGACCAGGAAAACGTGGCAGAGGAGCTAGTTGTGTAGCTGGCGGTGGGCAACGATTCGAGATGTTACCACAATAACCACCAGGAGGTCCACCCCAACCGCTGGGGGTAGGTGAACATGGGAGAGATTAGCACCAGGTAGCTGAGTCTTACAATCATGGAGCTCTAGAGATAATACGAGTTATGATCTGTTTCTACACCACCTTAGCTACAGTACTTACATGCAAAGGTGTCAGTCATTCATTTATTGTCACTACCCTCGTTAGAAGCTCGAAGATTCTGAAAGAGTCAATGTATCAATATTTACTTATAGAGACTCTTACGGGAGGATATTTTAGGATTAAAAACTAGTTTCGGTAGTGTGATCTTACTCTAGGAGGCGAGAGCTTCAGCTGTGATATCATAGTAGTGGCATTGAGGCCTTACGATGTCATCTTGGGTATGGACTGGTTATCTATAGTTTGTGCTCTAATAGACTTTATTAGGTGAAAATTGTGTTTTTTCCACAAGTATTGGATCATGTTTACCTTCACCAGCAAGAAGGTATCCTTTACATCACAAGATGGACTTACCTGGATGAGAGTGTAGCCAATCCCTCCTTATTTGGCTAGAATTACCCTCAGTGTGGTTGATGTGGAGAGTCTGAGTTATCCAATAGGGGTGGACCAGTACATAGAAGTTTTATCTAATGATATTCCAGGTCTACCTCCTTGCTGAGAGGTGGACTTTTAAATTGACATGTACTCTAGGACGACACTGATATCTACCCCAGCATATCATATTTCTCCAGTGGAGCTTCGTGAGATGCGGGTACAACTGGAGGACTTATAGGGGAAGGGGGTCATTCGGCCCAGTGTTTCACCTTGGGCAGCCTCAATTTTTTTTCTCCAAGAAGGCGGATGGGAGCTTGAGGCTTTGTGTTGACTATCAGCGCCTGAACTAGGTGACCGTTAAGAACAAGTACCCACTCTCGTGGATTGTCAACCTCTTTGATCAGTTGAAGGGAGCCTCGTGGTTATCTAAGATAGACCTCATATTAGGCTATCACCAGCTCAGAGTGTGAGAAATGTATATGCATAAGAGGACTTTTAGATGTCAGTATAACCACAATGTGTTCTTGGTTATGCCATTTTGCATGAACAACACTCAAGGAATATTTATGGGACTCATGAACAGGATCTTTCAGCCTTAAATTGATTTCTTTATAGTAGTCATCATCGATGAAAATCTGATCTACTCGCCTACTGGGGATGAGTATGCCTATCATTTTCAGGTTGTACTGGACTCACTCCAAGAGAACCAGTTTTATGGTATGATCTCGAAGTGCCAGTTATGGATCCGAGAGGTTCACGTTCCGGGACATGTCATCTTGGAGGCTGGAGTTTTAGTGGATCTAGTGATTATTGAGGTTGTAATTTCTTTGTAACCACCCAGGAGTGTGATGGAGGTAAATATTTTTCTGGGTTTGGCTGAATACTACTGGAGGATTGTGCCATAATTCTCCAAAGTTGCAGCCCCACTATCAGTATTGGCAATGAATGGGAAACCCTTCGCTTGGTCCAAGAAATATTTGTGGAGATTACAATATATGAGGTAGAGGCTAACTAGTGCCCCCATCATGAGGCATCTAGAGAAGGGAATATGGTATATAGATTTCTATGACCACTCAGGTGAAAGAATCAGATGTGTCCTGATGCATGAGCAATTAGTGATCACATATGGTTCTCGATAGCTGAGACAACATGAGAAAAACAACACTACCAATGACATGGAGTTATCAACAGTGGTCTTCACCTTGAAGATGTTGCAACACAATATGGTGGGAGAATTTTTTTATACTGTACATTGTTCACTAGAGACTCAGATATATCTTCTCTCAGAAGGACTTGAAACTGAGATAGTGATGTTGGATTGAGTTCCTTCAATACTATGATTTTGAGATGGTCTATACTCCTTGGAAGGGGAACGTTGTTGTAGATGGGCTCAGTAGGAGATCTATTATATGACTTCTAGGAGATGTGATAGAGCAACTGGCTGCTTTGCAGATATCCCTTGTGGATAGATATGGAGAAGTTTTCTTTCAGTCTTATATAGTCACCCCCACATCATCAAGATGTCAAGGAGGCATAGTGTGGGGACACTGACTGCAAGGCATGAGGTGCTCTGATATCAACAAGATAGGAACCTGATGTATTTTCAGAAGGTGGGATCACATCATCATCTTTAGAGGATGTACCATGGTACCTATGTCACTTCAGGTGGAATTGTTGATGGAGTTTAAAACATCCCCGATAGTGGTACATATAGGAGTGGTGAAGATGTATCAGGATATCCGATGATAAAACTGGTGGCGAAGAATGAAGAAACCAGTTTCATAGATTGTCTCTCAGTACCTCAATAGTCCACAATTGAAGGTGAATCATCAGGTACCAGTAATCTTGGTTCCTATTTTGGAGGTCCTAGAGTGGAAGAGCGATGGAATATCCATGGAATTTGTGACAAGACTTCCACATATATCCAGTAGTCATGACTCGATTTGGGTGATCGTCGACTGACTCACCAAGTCATCCCACTTCCTACCAATCAGAGAGAATGGTTTAGTATAGAGCTTGGGACTCTTCTATGTGTAGGATATTGTGTGGCTACATGGATTACTATCAAAACTGTCATCGATCATGATACAGGATTTACATCCCGGCTATAGAAGGGGCTTCCAGAGGCATTCGAGATGCAACCTCATTTCAGCACCGCCTTCTATCCTCAGATAGATGGTCAGACAGAATGGAACATTCAGACCCTCATGGACCTTCTTTGTTCTTGTGTCCTTGACATTGGTCACAGTTGGGTGGATCACTTTCTATTGGGGGTGTTTGTGTACAACGATAGATATCACTCCACAATTGGGTGGCACCTTATGAGGCATTTTACAAGAGACCTTGCAGTTCACCATTGTGTAGGGATGACCCAGGAATGTCAGTACTAGTGGGACCATAGATGATAAATGCTACCATAGAGAATGTGAAGATCATCTAGGAGTAGATGATAATTGAAAAAACCAGTAAGCGGTCATATGCTGATAGGAGATGGAGACATCTGGAGTTCGAGGATGGCGACCATGTCTTTCTATGGGTCTCACCTAGACAAGGTTTATAGATATTTGGCAGAGGTGACAAGTTATCTCTGAGGATCAGTAGACCTTTTTAGGACCTCAGTATAGTTGGTGAGGTGGCTTACTACTTAGCTCTTCCACCTCAGTTGCACAGGTTGTATGACATATTCACGTATCCCAGCTGAGGAGATATGTTCTTGACCCTTCTCACATCTTCGACCTCAACGAGCTGGACGTCAACAATAGGGAGAATGTATCAGAGGTTATAGTAGAGATTGAGGATCTACAGGAGCAGGTCCTTCATGGATGGTCAATACCTCTGGTATGCATTCGATGGCCACATGAGAACCTCTAAAAGAGCACATGAGAGTCGGTGGCCCAGATGCGTTCTCAATACCACTACATTTTTACCAATTTGAGTTGTGGTTTATGGGGATGTAGAGCCCTGAGGTTGGTAGAATGTAAATACCCAAAATTTACATGTATTTTCTTAAATGAATGGGACCTTTACAAGTCTTCAAAATTCACGACTCGTGATTCTGAGGCCTGAACTACCAAGAATGAATTTCTGAACATTATTTTGGGTACGTTCAAAAGAGGTGTGAGTAGGTTTTTCTAACTTTTAAACAAACGATCAGAATTGAAATCCAGGGGAACAATTGATCTTTCAAAACTGTTATTCACTTAAGAAGACTTTCCCCTTGATGATAGTTGGTTGAGGGTGAACGTTATTTTTTTGGTTTTTCATGAATAGAATAAAATAAAATAAAGTGTGTAACATTTTTTTAGTTTTGAAACTACCATGTGGATGTTTCACAGGTGGGGACCACCTGAATTAACCTCCCATGAGAGGTTATGGTGGCGGGGACAACCCGAGCCTAACCTCCCATGAAAGGTTATGGTGGTGAGGGCCACCCAAGGATTAAATGTGTTGAAATCCCCTTTTTATGAGGGAGAAACCTCTCAACTCCCTCTTTAATTTGGATGATCTTTTTTAGCATTCTCCACATTAATTATGCCAATGCATCACATTAATTTTTCCAACTTGTTTGAGTGTTCCAACATAATTTCTTCTAAATATTTCTATACTATCACGAATTTCATTTTTTGGGAGGAATGGTGAAATCGGAACCCTTGTTGGATTACACTTCTTCCATGAAGAATGCTCCTCCAACGAATAACGTCAACTTCGAAATCATCCTAAGGACACCCTCCAACGAGAAATGTCTTCGACTACAACAAACTGATGCACGAGCCCGAGTTTGGAGGTGTGTGGAATATTAGATGAATGTCGACAACTTCAAATTCCTCTCATGCCAACATCAACGAACAATCCATGGTAGGTGTTCTATTCCCATGTTATTCCATTCTATGTTTCTTTTTTGGGAATAGGATTAGTGATTGACGATGGTTGTGGGGATTTATGTTCTTAAATATCTTCTATACACGTTCATGTTCTTGTTGAGCTTCTTGCTACCACTCTAACACGGAGGGTGAGGTCCACACAAACATGGAACGACCACTCCTATATTATTCTTGAATAGTGTATCCTTCACAAAGGAATAAGTTGAATTTAGTGATATCCACTGGTGGAAATGGTTAACACTAGTGGAACTTGAGAAACTCTGATGGTGGCATGGTGCCCCATTGCCCCATAGCCTCTGTTGCTCCATGCCATCTGAGTCGTCACCGACATTCGAGGCGCTACCATCTAAGCCACCTCCTTCGTTGTCCAAGCCGCCACTGCCATCTAGGTCGAGCCGCCTCCAACGTCCGTGTCGAGTTTCCTCCTAAGCTCCCATCGTTGGGCTGAGCAACCGTCCATGCCGCTGTCACCATCCAAGCCTAGCTTCCGCCCGAGCCACTTCCTCCCTTCTAGTAGAACCACCCCGGCTGAGCCGCCCCACGGTCTCTCACCCTCACCAAAACCCCTAGCAGAGATGATCCGCTATCTCACACCCTCGTGGCACCCTCCGCGGCCTAGCAATCACCCACAGCCCTCCACAACCCCTTGCTTCCTACCGGACCGGGCTGCCCAGTGGGCCAGGCCACCTAGCTGGCTGAGCTAGACCCAGAAGGTCCAGCCGAGTTAACCCAAATTGGGTAGGCCCTGCCCGGGTTAGACTGGGTCAGTCTGACCGGGTCAGACCAGACCTCGGGCCCCTACGACCCATTTTCATTCTTTTGGCCATAACATTGGAATTGGACGTCCATTTTATGAACATTCAGCGGCAATGGAAATCATGGTGAAAGGCGGTCCCATTGGTATACCCCACTATTGTTTTGAATAATGTTGGGGAACGGTCGGGTTGGATCGAGCCCGAATCCAACCGGGCCCATAGGACTAGAGGCTAATAACTCACATACCAGGTGTCTGAATGATGTCTTGTATATTGCATTGAGAACCCTATGACATGGTGGTCCTTTGAGATACATCTTAGTGGGACATCGTGGAAGATGGAGAATCAACCAGTGGCTTAGGGAGTAGACTCTCCCAGAGAAGAGCAGGCCTTGTGCGGAAACCCAGTAGGCGGATATGACAAGCAGAGTGCTCCTATCTGTCCTGTGTAGATCATATCATAGTGATCCTGTGTGGGTGAGATCCTAGAAATCATGTCAGGGTCATCTCCTAAGGATCATGTGTGGGTCCGCTCTTAGAGATCATGTCTGGGATAGCTCGGGTGATCATGTGTGGGTCAGATCGTAGTGATCCTGTGTGGGTCTGCTAGAGCTATCATGTGTGGGTAAGCTCCAAGAGATCCTGTGTGGGTTAGCTCCAGTGATCATGTGTGCTTTAGCTCCATGATATCCTGCATGGGTTAGCTCCTAGAGATCCTGTGTGGGCCACCTCCTTGCGATCCTGTATGGGATAGCTCCTAGAAATCTTTGTTGGTCAACTCCAGATATCCTGTGTTTTTCATCTCCTAGCGATCATGTGTGGGTCAGCTCTAGTGATCCTGTGTGGGTCATCTTCGAGTGATCCTGTGTGGGTCACCTCCAAGCAATTCTCTATGGATTAGCTTTCAATGATCCTACATGGGTCATCTCCTAGCGATTCTATATATGTTAGCCACATAGTCTCTTAACGGATTATTAAGATTTAGTAGTTATATCTAATCTTCTATACTATTCTACCTAAAGATAAAACTAATGTGAGCTGAGTAAGAACCTATGTGTTCCTTCATGATTGAGATGGATTACATGATAACATAGATATATATATATGGGCATATTCCTATGTAGGGTTATCTATTTATTTCATACTTTGTGGTTTATCCTTGGTGGATTTTTTGAGACCTTGATGGTCTCAAGGAATTTACTGAGTAACGTTATACTCACCACTGCACGGGCATAGCCCGCACCTTGTTGTGTTGGATGCTGACGACGGACAGTGTTGACTGAGGAAGAGGGTATCGGGACTGGAGGTAGCTCAGTGGTGGACCTAGATGAGGCATACTATAGAGACGATCGTCTAATAGCTGTACCTAAACATCAGGTAGGATCCTTGTAGGGTGATCACATGAGCAGTTCCAGTTTACTTATTCTTTCTGTTGTCTTGTACTTTCCAGTTTTCCTTGTATATTCTAGTTGGGATTGTATTTTGGCCCATTTTTCATATTATACTCACTCAGTTTACAATTCATTTTAGTTGAGTTCGTATCCTAGGGTTTTCATGGTTGTGTGTGTTACATGTTATAAAGGCAATGCCTTCCCAGTTTTAGGGATTACACCTTCGGTGCTAGTCGCCAGCCCCTGGCCTACGAAAGGCAGGCTTGCGGTAGTCATGGCACGGGCCTCGGGGGATGGGTCGTGACAATTCTCATGGTAGAAAATATCTCAACCAACAGGATTAGGAAATGGATTAGGATAATTATTATGATTTTAATATTATTTTCTTACATTTGTTTAAAAGATTTACCTTTTTACCATGGAAAATAAAATTATTACTGACGTTTCTATTTATAATGTCCAAAAAATAAAAAGTTCTTATTTACACATTTTGATCCTTATGAGACCAAATATGCAATAAATTTTTTCAAATTCAAAATACGTTAGTTTCAGTAATTAAATGAAATTTAATTCATGTTATCAAAACAAAAAAGTGGGTTTTTAAGAAGTAATAACTATCAAATGATTGACATGCTTTTCTTAACATTTAATAGTGAAATTACATCAAATGACCAATATTAGATTAAATTATAAAAACTTATTCCAATTACAAATTAAAAACAATTTTAAATATATTCTAACTTTATATATAAATTAGATGAAAAAGAATTTTTGAATTAAAATTCATTAATTTTCATTATTCATTACAGATTTAATTTTATCTGAAAATACTAAAATTTCAAAAAAAGTAAATTTTAAGTCCAGATTTCAAATAATAAGTTTTTTATCAAATTAAATTTAAAAAAGTGTGAAATCTAGATTTAAAATTGGTGTTCCATCAAACGGCTGAAAAAATGATTTTTCTTAAAAAATAATTCTTTTATCCGAAAAAATTATTTTCTTCTCATACTAGGTGTAAGATGAATGCTATTGTTATATAAAATTCAAAATGCGGTTGATACTATTCATAATGGATATCTTCTCTAATATTTTAATAATATATCATTGTTTAGGAAAGCTCAGTATTGTTTACAACACAACCTATTGAAGAAGATCACTTTTTCGTGTAACACAAGCCATGACAGTGTTCTGTGTAGTGCAATCTTCCATTTGTGTGCTTAAAACTTAATCCAAAAATATTTAATTTATATACTGAAAAAAACTATAATCAGTGTTGTGTGAAATTATTTCAATCAAAAAAACATGAAATGGCATTCAACACAATCCAAAATTAGTGTTGTGTATACTGTAAGCTAATATGGTGATGCATATATCGCAAGATAGTCTTGGTGAAGTGTAAAACAAAAGACATAAAATAATCAACCTCATAAAATCTCTTTGTGTTATATTTTGAGCACTCCTTTTTTTATGTTATCTTTTCCCTGGTATATAAAGAATGGTTTTAGGTAGGAAAAAAATTGTGGAATATCTTTATGGGAGATGTTGAAGAACAATCACCATGATAAAGAGATCGTGTATTGAGTTTCCAAAGACATGAAACAAATGAACTATTTGGGTATTTCTTTGAGTTATTTATTAATTATTCTGAAAATAAATTTAATTTTCATGTACATCATGCTTGGGTCTCAATAGTTGTTATCATAGAAAATGTTTACTTAAACATTGGAATCAAAGATAAAAAAAATTACCTAGATCCCTAGAGATACTTTCACGATATGACTTGGGATTTCCCTAAGGATAAGTATAAGTATAGGATACAGTCCATGAATAATGTTAATGATCAAGAATAACCTAGTATTAAGCATCTCATATTTGAAATTGAATGTACTCCCCCTTGATTATATTGTTTTCCTAGTATGATTTTTTCCTCTCGTTCTATTATTTTAAGGTTTTAGATGATGGTTGGAACCAGATGAAACCGTGTAAATGATCAATGCACTAGGCAATGTAATGATTGCACTATAGAACAAAAAATGTTATGGGATCTCGAATAATGAATATTTATTCAAGGACCACAAATCTTGCTAGGCTCCCAAATGACCGTAGGTGGGAACAATATTCTCTTGAATCTTTCTTATGGAAACATGAACCATATTTTAGTGGAACAACTGATCTGCTAGTTCTAGAGAAATGGGTTTGTACACTTGAATTGATATTTTTCATTCTCCATTGTTCAGAGCATGAAAAGGTTCTACTAGGAACTTATTTCTTGGATGGTAAAGTGAATATGTGGTGAAACATTTTAAAGAATAAGAGCCAACAAGATAAAATTTACCCCATGGATTGGGATGGGTTCAAGATGTTATTTTTCACTATATACCTTCCTCGTAATCTTTTTTAAAATGGAGACTGTAGATTCTCATCTATCTCATGGTTATGATAAGAATAGAAGGAAATAATTCATAGGAAACTATAAAAATATATAGAAATGAAGATTAGATTTTGTTTATGCTCAAAGTTTGGAAGTACACATAGAGAACATTTTATTAAGCGAAGTGATAAATGGTTACCGTGTGGTAAATAAGGCCATCGAGAATTTTTTTTGCCAATGTAATGGGAATAAATAGAAATATAAAAAAGTGAACATCCCACAAATAAGGGTTACAAGTACACGTAAATAGGGAATCAAGATAACCAATTCCATAATACTATTGTTATTCATGATTCTCAGTGCCAAAAAACTACTTAGGCCCAAGACAAAGAAAAATCAAATGTGATCACTATTGGTTTTGTGGAGAATTCCAACAAAGTGGTTAAATGATTAAGTGTTTATGTAATGGGATTCCAAAATGGTGTTGTTGAATATCTTTTATAGTGTTATGGAATATGTTTAATATCTATGTATTTTTCTACTGTGGTTTTCCATAAATATATTCTACTCGTAACCATAAAAATTTATAGAATTTTTTTTGGAAATCACGTGATATTAGCATAATGAAGGGATAATGAATGGATAATGGGATGTTTGATAATATTAATGAGCTCATGATGGATATCAGGCAAAGTAATATCGTGGTTTGTGTATAGAGAATTTTTTGTGTTTTTAAAAAGTTAATTTTGATAGAATGACTGTTTTCACTAAGGTTCTATGGTAATTTGTGTTTTAATCAGATTTAAAGAGAATGCATGATTAGGGTATTCACATGTTTGGATTGTGACAACCCCGAACTAACAAATGAGATATGGGAAACATATATTATGTCAATTTATTTAACATATTTCTAATGTTTTATATTTTATATTTTTTTAAGGATTGTAATGTAATCCATTTATAGATAGTATAAGTTATATTCTAGTTGAATTTTGTATTATATCACTATTGGAGGCCTTATTCATATTTGATTACCAATTCTATAATTTTTTTTGAGACAGATGGAATGATCTATCATTCTATCACATGATCTACTCAACATCATTTCTTTATATAATATTTGAAGTTGAAATTGTTCAAGGCACGAACACTATGCCAAATTTTGTATTTAGCAGCAGTTTAAACTACAGATATATCATTCTGTAGTGGTATTAGAAAATTTTCGCTAAATCATGTACGGGGAAATAATAATCGGTCGTTTTTTAGAGGCGATTTAAATTGTCACCAAATTGTTTTTATTTTTGTTTTTGTTTTCATTTTTAAAATTTTTATAATTTTTATAATAGTATTTTTTTCACAATTTATTAATTTATTTATTAATATTTTATTAATTAATTAATTTTTTATTTTTTATTTTCAAAATATATTGATTTGTATATTAATTTATTTATTATTTTTTTCGTAATTTATGTATTTATGTATTTATTTTTATTTTATTAATTTATTTATCATTACCACGCACATGCCCATGTCAATTCACTTGTCCATTTCCATACACATACCCAAAATATGCCAACACCCTATATAGAAATTCTCCATTGGGGGAGATTTGAACCCCTTACCACTTACTTATACTCCAAAAGTCAATACCACTCCAACAAGCTCTTCATGTGGTAAATAAATCGAATTTAATATACTTATTTATATATATATAAATTGAAAAAATAAGTAATACATAACAAATAGATACAAACTATATAATTATTAATCAATAATGATTAATCAATAATAAATAATCAATAATAAATAATCAATAATATATAAAATATAATATATAACATATAATATATAAGACATGATATATAATATATGATATATAATACATAATATTAACTATGTATAATATTATCTATTATATATAATATGTATTATTTATTATTTATTTTATATTATATATTATATAATACATAATATATAATGCATAATATAAAATATATAACATATAATAGATAATATATAGTAGATAATATGTAATAGATAATATATAATATATCACATACATTATATAAGTAATTTATGAATAATTAATTATTTAAAAAATAATTTAATATATGATAAATAAATAACAAATTAATAATATATTAATAAATATATAATAAAAATAAATAATAAATACTAAATAATAAATGATAAATAATAAATTGTAAGTAATATATAATAAATAAATAATAATTAAAATGTAAAAATTTAAAATAAATAATAATTAATAATTGATCATTAATATTTTATATTTTATATTTTATATTTAATAATTAAAAATTTATAAAATATTAAAAAAATAAATTGTTAATTAATTGTTAATAATTAATTAATAAATAAATAATAAATAATGAATATAGAATATATTAATAAATAAATAAAAAATGAATAATATACTAATAATAAATTTATATTTAGAAAATAATAAATAAATTAAAAATAATAAATAAATAATAAAGCCAAAAGAATAAATAATAAATACTAAATACTAAATAATAAATAATAAATAAATAAATACATACATTTATAAATAAATTGATAAAAAAATAAATAAATAAATAAATAATAAATAATTTATAATAAATAATAATTAATAATTAAAAATTGTTAATTATAAAATTAAAAATTCTTAATAAATAAATAATATATAAATTTTAATATTTAATATGATTTATTAAATATTTCATACTTAATAAATTTATTATTAATAATGAATAATTAATAAATAAATAATCAATAAATAAGTAATATATTAATAATAAAAAAATGAATAATATACTAATAGTAAATTAATTTTTAATAAATTAAAAAAAATTAATAAATAATAAATGATAAATAATAAATAATAAAAAATAAAAAATAATTACATAATTACATAATTACATAATTATATAATTACATAATTACATAAATAGATAAATAAATAATAATTAAGTAATAATTAATAATAACTAAAAACTAATGATTTATAATTAATAATTAATAAATATTAATTATTTATATAATAATTAAAAATTAATTACTAAATAATGAATAGAAAACAAAAACAGAAATAAATAATAAGTAAATAATTAATTAATAATTAACTAACAATTAATAATTAATAATTTATTATTTATTTAATTGAAAATAAATTAATGATTAATGTGTACATAATAACTATAAAAGAGATAAATATATAAATATTAAATATTAAGAAAAAGATTAAATGAATAAATAAATTAATTATTAATAGATAAATAATTAAATAATTTGTTAGTTAATAATTAATAAATTAATTAATTAATTAATATTGTATAAATTACTAAATAAATCCTAAAATAATTCCTAAAATTATATGAACCACTAAAAACCCTAAAATCATTGAAATAGAACTAAAATATGATATGTGACTCCTTTTTTAATGCCAAAACCAGTCAAATCAAAGATTGTAAAATGATCTTTGATATGATATGTGGTACAGGTTGAACAAACACCTCATTAAAATGTTATAACTGTTTGAAATTTAAGAAATCATTGTCTATAACTAAATCGGCTCTTTCAGAGGCCTTAGAGGCCTTTCTGTCTGAATAAAAGGAAGTTCAAATCTCAAATAGTTGGTACCAGACCTATGTGTTGGAGAGTTCATCACATGCTTTGATTTGATATATGGTAGAGACCAAACAAACACCATGATTATAATTTATGACTGTTTGAAGTTCAAGTTCGATTTTCGATTTTGGAATTTTGAATTTATTTTCTTTGATTTTCACAAGATTTAATTCTCACATGGATTTATCTTATTTCATAAATTTTAATTTGACTCGTAGTGGAGCTGAAACGGACTCTCAGATCAAATGTTATGGTTATTTGATGCCAAAGTCTATTCTTCTACTTATTGAATAATTGTGTTCATTCTAAAAATATTATTATCTTATAATTATAAATATTAATAAATTTACACATTATAAATATAAATATTTATCAATAATAAACAATATTTGACAAAAAATAATTAAAAAAATAAAAAATAAATAAATATAAAAAACAAATAAATTTTTTTTAAAAAAAATCGTTAAATGTTTTTCTTAAATTTTGCGGCGGTTTTCATAAAAACTTCCCCTATTTCTGGGTGGATTAATTTAAATAACCGAAGATAAAAATTGTGTTTTAGAAGAAATTTTAGAAAAAATAAAAATAAAATAAAAAAAATATTTATATAAAAAATTAATGGTTCTTTATTCACGACCTTTTTTCATATCGCAAATATAACATTGTTTTCTTTTTGTGGAACAACATTGAGATGGTACTGAAATCTAGTAAGTATTTCCTCTCATGAAAAAATTATTCACTATAACCAAATGTCCTTGAAAATAAATTTTTTTTATCATGGTACCTTATTTTCCGATGAATCAAATGGTCCCTTAAATCATCAAAGATTTATTGATTTCTGGTAGTTAGCTTTCTCCAAACCGTGTTCTCTATCACTATCCATCAAAATATGATGGTTATATTTTTCTTCCATATCCATGTTTTCACATCTCACATACGTTCCCCTTTGTAGAAACCCAATGATGAGTTAATTTGGATAACAACTACATTTCTAACATTCCTTTTTAAAATTATGTTTTATTATTCCTTTTTACGATGGGGGTTTCAAATTAGGAAACATTCAAGTAGTAACCATTTATAACCTCGATGAATTTTGAGGGAGAAATTAATTTAAATGGGGGAAGAATGTAACTCGATGAGATTTTATGAGATATATATATATATTTTAATTTCATTCTTATTGTATGCAACTAAAATATTACTGTGTATTATACAAAACACAATATTAGCTTTTCGTATATGCAACACTATACATGGCTCGTGCTACACACTATTTCAAGTTTGTTTGATAGAATTCATTTCACTCATCATTTATTATAGATTTTTTTCAATTTATAAATGAACTATGTTGGTATTATGTTATACAAAACACTAAATGAAGCATTCACTACATGCAACACTGACCTGGATTATGTTACCTATAAGATCGTCCTTCCTCGATAGCTTGTGTTGTACACGATATTGAATTTCACTAAACAAAGATATATTATTAAAATATTAATATTTTATTGGATATAAACTAGAAATTATGAATAGTATTAACCAAATTTATTATTTTATATAAAATTATCACTCATCTTAAACATTTTTTGTTAAATGATATGAGAACAAAATCATTTTTTCAGATAAAAGAAGTATTTTTAAAAAAATGATGTTTACCACCTTTTGATAGAGCACCCATTTTAATTCTAATTTTTACACTTTTAAAAGTTATATTTGAAAAAATGAACTTATTCTTTGGAATAGTATCATAAAAATTATCATTTGTATAAATTTTTACATTATTCTGATAAAACTCAAATTTTAATGAATAGTTAAAAATACTATATTTTAGTTAAAAATCATTCATTACATCTAATTTATTTATATAGTTAGTATATGTTTTTAATTGGTTTTAATGTGTAATATGATTATATTTATATCATTTAATACAATTTTGTTCATTGTATGTAATTTCCAATAGAAATTTTACATTAATAATGTTGATCTTTTGATAATTATTATTTCTTAAAAACCCACTTTTTTTAAAACAGTAATTAATTTTAAATTAATTTATAAAATTTCAGTGTTTTAAATTTTGAAAATTTGATTCCATAATTTAAATCATATGTTCCCAGCTGTGGAAATAGTTACCTTTTATTTTTGGACATTATTAATAGTAACTTCAGGAATTATTTTTAATTACCATGGTTAAAGGGTAATGGTGGTAAATAAGCATTAAAATAATACCTTGATAATGTTAAACTACCGTAAACTATGTCTTAATCCTATTTTATGAGGAATTTTGACCATGGAAATCCTTATGTTGATTTTGGGATTCCATGGATATACTTGGATGTGAAAATGACATTTTATAAAAATTAATTTAATGTAAAGTGAAATGTAACAAAAACATGTATCTTTTACTAATACAATTTTAAGGTAAGGTTATATAAATAATATATTCTTCAATAAATTTTAACTATAAAAATAACACTATTTCCAAAACCAGGATATATTATTTATAATTATTTTGTCATTAATTAATAAATTAAATATTGACACAATGATGATGCGGTGATTGCTTCATTAATAAATTTTTAGTTTTTTTGATATTATACATTATTATTTTGGATCATATTTACATATTATCTTTGATTTAATGCCTTAGTATTGAATTAATTATGTTTTTATGAATTTTTTAAATAATTCGAGTATTAAAAGTGTCTAAAATTGACATAATTCGTAACATAAAATATAAAATACTTTATTAAAGGATATTAAAATTTTATAAATATAAGATTCCAATAAAAATTGATTAATATAAGTTCAAATATTTCATAAATAACTTTTTTGTGTTTTTTGGATTAAAATGTTAATTTAATTAACCGAAAATGTGTAAATTACATGATATCACGATAAGATTAAAAAGGGGAAAATAAGTGCTAATCCAAAATGATATATATAAACAAAATACTCAAAAATTATATAAAAATTATTGGATGATGTGTATTTGAACCACCATAATAATATCTTCAAATTTAATAAGTTTTGGAATATTTTTAATCATAATATAATTTATAATAAATTAATATTTTGAGAGATTCCAAAAGTGGCCCTTTTTCTCTTATAAAATGAAACCACCTCCATCTTCTACCCACTCCATGTGGATCTTTAACGTTGTACCAAACCAAAACCATTTCCCTTTAATCATCCTTAGTTACATTCTAGATTTCATGGTCTTCTAAAAAGAAAAATTATATTTCCTTAATCAGATATTTAGAAGAGGCACACATAGGAATATTTAATCTCTTCTACCGATCATTTCAAATTTTATTCTTCTTCCACTTATTATTCATTAGTTGTTTCATTATAATGTTATTACCTAAGTATCAATAATATAATTTTATGTCATTATATATATTAAACAACCCAATTTCACCTTCTATCCCTTATATGAAAAATGAAATCACCACGCATGTATATGTATAGCTCACCGCATCCATGCCATTGTGTAATCCTTTTTTGACCACCACCTTACTTGGATGGGTATAATGGAGTAAATAATAAATATATATTATTATTATGACATGATACTAATTCAGATATATTATACTCCATCCAATTACATACCATTCATCAATTATGAGAACAATATCGACAATCGTGCATATGTACAGCTTATAGTCACAACGACGCGATGTGATTTAATCTCCATATCAACCCTTCAAGAATGATTATAAAGTATAGATAACTAATAATCATAAAATATTTTAAATAATAATTATACTGGAAATATGTATATATATATTTCATATACTTAATTTCTATTCAATTATATAAGTAAACGAAAACAACATTCAGGCTTATTTACAGCCTACCGTCTCCATGAAAGGTGTATTCCTTTTCATTTATCTATCTATTAAATATATATATATATTTATATAAAGAATATAAATGATATATAAATACTTTTTTACATTTTTTAAGTATGTAAATCACTATCTATATAGTAATATCAAAAATCACAGGTCCAAACATGTATGATAAATAAAACTTTTATTACCCAAAACATTAAATTAACAAGGAATTGACATATGAATGGGTAATATAAAGTCATCATTTGATATCATAAATGTTATTATGCTTCATTTACAAGTTGTTAATATGTTTGAACCCAATAATCAAGAGTTTCATACACATATAGAAGAAATCAGACCGTAGGTATGGGATAATTTTGCAATCTCATTTTTAGATGAGATTGGTTTTATGTATGTATTTACTGTGGTAAATTTATCATCTATGTACATGATTTATGAAAATGTTTAGAATATTTTTTTATTATTCCTCTATTAATTTTTAATGTCATTTTACCCACTTTTGAATTTTACTACATGGTTTGGAAGGAATCATTCTTTCATTTACAATATGAGGTGCTTTTTTACTTTTCAGTAAAAAGTACGAGGATGATGTTTTTGTTTAACTTATACAGCATGGAAAGATTTTTATGATTTTATGATTCCTTATTTCATTGAAGCTTCCTCTAAAATATTTCATGTTTATTTTCAACTAAATTTGTTTCTTTTAAAACTGCACGACATTTGGAGAAAAGAAAAAAAAATTTCAAGAATAAAGTATATTTTTGTAAATAACTAAGTTTAGGTGCTTTATCAAAATTATTTTTCAACTAAGATTATATAGGAATATGATTATATCATTTCTATTAATTTTATTTTATTTATTTTATAATAGAATTATTTTTATGATTTCCACTATTCTTATATAGTGTGTGTTATGATGTAATGATGTTTATGAATCCAACATATTTCATTGGTTTTTCTATGATGAATGATTTATGTTTTATGGAACATGTAATAAAGATTTCATTATAAGATGGGTGGGAACTACATATCACTCTAATTAATTATGAAATGATTTATATCTCATGATAATGACATGATTGGAATGAAAAGTAAATCCAGTTCCGCATTACATTTCTTGAACATCACGTAAACCCAGTTTAGTAATGGAAATTTTCCACTATAATGGTCTTGGCAGCAATGCCTTGGCTAATAAAGAAATCATATTATGTGCTTACTAGTTTTCCACCATTATATGTTTTTTGACAATTCTAATCTATCATGATTAATGTTCCTTTATTATCCATTCCTTACATACAATAATGATTTATTTCATGGCACATGATATTGATGTTTAAACATTATGTTATTGTTTTTTACATTCAAATGTTTATAGTTACTTTTATGTTCTCCATGATTACCCTTTGTAATCATTTGATATCAACCTATTTATATATTATTTTACTCGGGATATAAATAAATGTTTTAAATAGAAAAAATGGGAGGATATTTATCGTAGATTGTAAATATCGTTCATAGTGATTAAATGATTATGTTCTGAGTTTCAAATGTAAGTAAACTAATATGGTCTTTGGGCGTCTGTTTGTGTTATATATTAAGTATTCCTCAATAGAAATGTAATTTCCATGTACATCATGCTAGGGTCTTTATAGTTTATGTATCATAAGGGGAATTGATTGACACATATTTATTACAGTGATACTTCTCTTAACAATCTTGACTTGAAATTCCTTTAATAAATTAAAATGTTAATATCTAATTTTCATTGAAAACTACGAAGATATAAAATAATGTGATGATTCAGAATCAAATAAATCATGGTATATGTTTGATAAAAATGATTAATGTACCTTCCAACACATCAGTACAAACTTAAACATTAGAATTTGTGACAGTATAATCTTATCCTATCTACCTTGTCCATTTCTAATACTAGTTTCCTTGATGCTTTGGATAGTCATTAGCATTGTTCTCTACCTTTCTACAATTATATCATTGAAAATTGATAGCTTCTTTTCCCCCTGTCAATCATCAGAATGATGGTCTTTCTATCAACACTTATAGAACATACCATTTCCTTTTAAGAAGGCACCATGGTGTTTCCTTACACAAGTATCACATGTTTGAAAATTTAGACTTCTATTCATCCCTTTATCCATTATATATACTTCCACCTCTTCATCTCATATATCCAAATAATGTAAAATGACATAGAGAATTATTTCTTTGTCTTGATAGCACACGAGTCAACGTCCTCGTATGATGTTTAACATTTGGAGACTAGTACCCTTCAGAGGAATGGTTTTAAACCATCAATGAATCAATTCGCTTTTCTTCATAGATTACGTATATAATCTGGAACATAGATTTCTATCCATGTAAATATTTCTTTATACATTGCATCATTTTCATCCTCTTTTTTTCTAAAACTCATGAATTTCCTCCCTATATCCAGTCATTGATCATTACGGAAATATTTTCCAAAGAATATTTCCTTAAAATCCCTCTATTATTTTTCATGTATTTATTCTTCCTCTTATTTTCTTTGAATTAATGATCCCCACTAATCTGCATCTCTCGATATATGAAAAAACTCCTTGAAAACCATCTCTCTTTGGTTACATCACAATTTGAGAAATATATTCTCTAGAGAACTTATACACTAATATGTTATGAATGCATTTGTAGCCCCATTTAATGGTGGAGGCCGTTGTTGCGCAAATTAGTTTACCACTACTCATCCACATTGTGGAGCAGGATGCTCCCTATAGGTAAGCTTCATGTTCATAACCAGAGTTAGTTCTCCCTATATAGTTATAAGTCTCTCAGTAACAGTCATAGCTCCAGAACCAACATCATTGTCTTGTATAGGATGGAAATATCTACATGTGATACACACATTCATGCAGTTTCCATTCCATCAACATAGGTTCATTTCAAAATAATGGCATACACTAGACTAGGTTATAAATCCTAATGTATACTCTGAAAAAAAATCGTAAATTGATATCCTATCCACAGAAAATAAAATAATCACTCTATCATAGAAGAAAAAATTACATTTAATATATTGATAATATTTTCTGACAAAAATGTGAATTATCCTAAGCGTATGTCCAAGGTGTGTCAAAATAAAGTGTGCATTATGTAACATTGTCATGTAATGGGATACCTTGGGTTCAACCTGAAACTCCACATATGATTTGGTACTCCTAGTTAAAAATGTGTGAGAACCACTTCAACAGGTAGTACATAGAGAGGGATATATATTTTTTTAAAAAAGATCCACATAGTCATTTACTTACAAAAATTCTCATATGTTCATGTATTTCTATCCTCAATGACTATCTTAGGGTTTTGTTTCAAAATCTACATTTTCGAAATCAACTTTCCAATTTTTATACTAAACATACTTTAATACTAATTATAAGGACCCAACCTTAGCTTCCCATAGCGGGTGCCATATTTTATTACATTGGAATATAAACAAGGAAGTCATATCCTATAGAAACTAATATTTTAGTAGCTTTGGAAAAAATGATCCTTTCTTAAGTTCAACAATATAACATGAAAGTAAAATAAACATATCATATTTTTTGAAATCACACATAATCTCCTAGAGTATCCTTTCAAGTCAATCCTAATATACTTTTTCATAATCTGTGGAAAATAAAACTTGTGAAAAAGGTGAGATCAGATTCTCAGTTAGGGTAAATAATACAATGAAAGGAATTATAAACACAATTCATTATGAATAACTAAAAATGCATGCCTTTTAAAATATACTTGATCATAATATGGAATGAATAAAGACCCATTAAATAATACCCCAAAATCTAACCATGGATATTTAACTAGTTGAATAGTCACATAGACAATCAATCTCTAATTTTATAATTAGGGAATGCATAATACAAGACATTCTAAAACATATAACAATTTACCCAGCCATGACGTCTGAAAATGCATAAGGCATTGGCCAAAACCATATCTTAAGATGGGAATGTAAACAACCAAGTCCATATGTATTCGGTCTCATGAGACCAACTAATGAATAAAGTGAGTATAGATGGCCCCAATAATAACATAATAATTATTACACATTCCACATATGAATGGGGATAAACGTAAAAAACATATACATTCATATTGAAACTAACATAGGATATGTAAATATGATTCCCCAACCATAAACACTAACCATTCATAGTAATATGGTGAATGGTTCCAAGATTGAACATCCATAATCAAACTAATAATAAAACACTAAATTAAATATGGTATATGATATCATAAAATATTTGACCCAATTATACATATGATTCAATAAGAGTGCTTAAATAGACAAAGTTACCTTCATAAAATCGTTGAGTAATTTTTGAGATAAATACTCTTTTACTTTGAATTGAAGTGTTCTCTTGAAAAAATACTCATATGAAACTATAAGTGAATGATGATATATTTTTTGTAAAAAAATGAGTATTTTAGAATAATAATGGTTTCTAAAAATAGATTATATAGAGCCCTTGAAAATAGGTATGAATTCGAGAAATTCCCTTGAATTGGGCCTGCATTTTGAGAAGAATTTTTGAATGATCCTTTTAAAACATGTATCTCTCCATAAAAGAACAAAGTATTCTTGTTGGTAAACATATATATACTTAAGACAAAATTTTTGATGAGTACATAAGAATAAATAATAATTTAATTGGGATTAAGAAAGAAAATTACTAACATGAATGAAAAAAGAGGTTCGGGAAGAAAACTGTAATCTTATGTCTGAATATGTGATGATTTAGAACATAAGGTCCAACAATATAAAATTTTACATATTATTAATTTTACAAAGAACCTTTTAGACATTTATATTAATTATTATAATTTATATTAAGTTTATTTATGGTCATTTTTAATGGTTAAAATATTCAATATCATCATTTGTGAGTGTTTGTTTTATTAGTTTTCGTGATCGGTTTGTTTGTACTGTAGTTATTGAAAAATGAGGATTTAAATCCAGAATAGATTTTATAATTTATTAATATGTATACAGTCAAATAATCATATAATTCATTTGGTTACTCTGTGTGAGGAATAATTATCAGATAGAATTTTAATAGTAATTGTTTGGATTAATTTGGCGGTTTTTCATTCACCATGAACTGAATTTGTTTTATAAATTAATTCAGTGTGAACAAAAATATTCAAAAACATAAAAAAGGATATATATAAAATATTATAATCTGATTGAACCATAAAATTTGATTTATTAATATAATTAATGATGCCAAGTGAAGTTCACAACCCGCCGTCCTTGAATGTGATAAATTAACACATCTCAGATGGTGTTTTCATTTATATTATATATGAAATGGAAAAGAAGGATGATTATGAATTATTCAATTATAATAAAGACAATACAAGTACATATAAGGTAATATATTTATCATATAATTTGGAGGAAAATAGGGGGGAATGAAAATTGAATAAATGAACATGAAAAAATAAAGGAAATGAAAATAGGAATTGACCTCATGAATCTATCCTCTCTGAGAGCCTAATTAGGGGAGAGAATTTGGTCTTTTGAAATGAACAAGGGATAATAAATGTGGGGATAAGATTCAGAAAATATTTTAGAAGAATTTATACAAGGCCAAGGAATTAGAGGAGTGAGAGAATAGAGAGTGCGGGGTGATTTTTTTAGTGGATGAGAGTAGGATTTTTCTGTTATTTTAATCATTATTTTATTATTTTTTATCAAGACTAATAATATTATAGATTATTGGGACTCAAAACATTAATAAGTGAGTGTCATATCATACTAATGGTCATTATAATCATCCATGGCTCATATATGAAGTGAAATTCATTTATTTAGCATATTTTGTAAATTATTGAATTCTAATATTCACTAAAATTTCATATATTTTGGAAAAATACCAATAATTCAATGAACCCATTTTCGAATGTGTAGAACATAAAATGAACTCGATTTTATTAGAATGTTTTTTAATTTAGAGAAATTTAATTTTTATATAAAATCATTATTTACATGTACAATACATGTATTAAAATTTAAACTTATTCTATATTACATACCAAAATAAACTCAGGTATCATAAAATTATACTAAATTAATTAGAAATTAAAATATTTATTGATGAATACATTTTATGATATTGAATTATATTTTAAATAAATTTATTAATTTAAAAATTCATTTAAATATCTATTACTCACAAAAAATTACAACACTTTATTATTATATTTTAAAATATTCATTATCATATATATAGTGCTTAGGTTATATTTATACAAACATAGATGAGGATAATATTTAAAAGGGTACATTAAAATTCATCAAGGTAAATTATTATTTGTAAGAGTATGTTATGTTTCATAAAAAATTTATGTTAATCCAATCAGACTCTAATTATATTACTAATCATAACCATGTATGTCAATTTTTCCAAATTAAAAACACCGAAGAGGAAATATTAAATCTGACAGTAGGTTATTACTATCTAATATAAATATCTATGTGTTTGTTTCACGTAGACTAATTTTTGAATACATAATATAATATATTTTTAATAAAACCCTTTGGTGTTACATTCTCCCCCCCCCCCTCTTACAAATATTTCATCCTCAATATTACTAGAATGATACCTCAAAAATTGATTTGGGTATGTCTTCATCTAAGGTTCCTCAGGCTCACACAATACCTCTTAAATTTTATGATTTTTACAATGTAACTTTACTTGTTGAGTTGTCTGTTTACTTAAAACTTGTTCTTTTGTTTCTAGAATCCAGAAAGGCTCATCACAATTAGATAAGTCAGATTCCAACTCTATTCCTTTAGAAGGGAGGACATGTGTTTGTTCTGAAATGTACATTCCCAATAATGAGACATGGAACAAATTGGGTACATCAGAAAGGCTATGATGAATTTCAAAACGATAAGTCGAAACTCCAATTATCTCAATAATTTCAAAATTACTATATACCTAGGGCTCAGTTTTCTCTCCTTTCTTAATCTTATAACACTATTCGAAGGGGAAACTTTCAAGTAATCATGATCTCTCTATTGAAATTAAAAATCCTTCCTTTGATTTTCAGAACAACATGATTGTCTACATTGATCTTCTTTGATATGGTTTGAATAATAATTACCTTTCCTATTGTTTCTTCCACAAGCACTAGGCCCATAAGCTTCCTTTCAAGAACTTTATCCATGCATATTGGTGTACGACATCTCTTTTCATAATTTTTTTTTTCATATAGTGCTATTTTAATAGTATAATGGAAGCTATTAATATAGGAAAAAAACACAAAAGGTAAACACTGATCCCAAAAACCATGAATATTTAGAGAGACATATTTCAACATGTTATGTAATGTTTATATTGTTCATTCTGACTTCCCATCTATTCATGGGTGATACGTACTACTCAAACAAAGCTTAGTGTCCAAGTATTTTTGAATAACTACCTATAAATTTGATGCAAAACATGGATGACGATCATAAAATTTTTGAAAAGGTTCTCCATAAATTCTCACAACATCATTAATATTTAGTTGTGTAAGGTGATCCAGTGGAAAATCCCCCTTTATAGTGACTAAATTTGAAGATTTCATATGTCGATCATCAATTACCCATATTGCATAATGCTTTTATAGTGGTTTAGGAAATCCAGTGACATAATCCTTGGTGATGTCATCCCTTTTCCAGGTAGGAATAGGTAGGGGTACATGAGTCCTCTATGATGTTGTATTTCAGCCAACACCTATTGAAATAATAAACACTATGATACATAATTAGTAATTTCCCTATTCATGTTATCACACCAAAAATGGTCTTTCAAATCTCCCTACATCTTACTACTAGTAGTATATATAAAGAAATTCAAACTATGTGCATTATCTAATATCTCCCTTTTATGTTTTGGTATAGAGGGTACACAAATACTCTTCCCAAACTTTATAATTCAATATTTATATACGAATTATGTGAACTTCCCATCATTATCATCATTAATTTTTTTATGATTCGCGTCATCATACAATGAAATTTATTTCCATTCTAAAAATGATTTTCAGGCAACTGATTGAAAAATTATTGATGTTTCACCCTCATTGATTATTACCAAATCATTCCCCACTAGATTTATGTAAATAGTATCATTGCAAATTCTTCTATTTTTTATAACTTCTTGATCCTTCCTACTCAATACATCAAAATACCTATTTTACATTTCTAGGTTTTACTTTTTTTAATAATATTAATACTTAAGAAGCTCGATCCAGCTTGTTTTCCTCATGTTTAGTTATTTTTTGTGAGAATATGTATTTATATTTCTTGTCGTTAGTAAACATGACATATATTTCACAATAAAGATAATTTCTCTATATCATTTGTGGAAACATTCTTTGTTCTAACTCAAGATCAACAGTTGGATAGTTCTATTAGTGATTTTTTATGTAACATGATAAAGAGTAAATAACTCAATCATTCTACATAAGGACAAACCCATCTCATTTCTTTGATTAAATAACTTATATCCCAAACCAATCATTTCTCGATGGTATAGTTTATATTGGAGAATTCACTAATCTATCATTTAATTCTTCAAAAAATTTCTCACATTCTGTTATCCCTATGAACCTATACACTTTACTGGTAAACATGGTTAACTGGAAGGCTAATCATGCAAATATTTGAATGAAACACTAATAATAACCTACTAAACAAATAAACAAATGTAACTCAGTAATGTTCATTAGTGTAGTCCATTATTGAACTGCCATTGTCTTCATATAATAAAGTATATTCTATCCATATATAATGTATGGAATATAAAAATACTTATTTAATAAAAAATACACACTTTTTAAACATCTCATATATTTCATTTCTTCTAAGAGCCAACATAATAATGCATAATTTATTTTCATGATCTTTTTATCTTTTGGAGTATACTAAGATATCATAAATAAATACCAAAGAAAAGTCATCAAGATATTCTTGAAAACCATATTCATTAGATCTATGAATTTAAAGATGTAATTAGTCAGTCAAAAAAGACATAACTGTAAACTTGTAATGCTCACACTTTCTATGAAATTTTGCCTTTGTAATATCTTCCTTCCTCACATGGAACTAATGATATTTAGATCAAAGCTCAATCATTGAAAATTATTTGTGTCCAAGATGTTGATAAAATTATTCAGCAATGAAAGGTTTGGGAAACACGTTAATTATTGTAACAACGTTTATATCTCTATAGTTATGATAAATACTTATAGATCCATATTTCTTCTTTACAAAAAGAACAGTGTTTCCCCTTGGTGAAACATTATGAAGATTAAATCCTTTATCACATGATTACTCTAGTTATTTATCCATTTATTATAATTACATTGTATCCATTATATATGGACTCTTTGATACATGTTTTAACCATTAATTAAATAAATCGAGAAAACAACTTCACACTCTATAAGACATACATGTAAATCCTCAAGAAAAAAATTAACAAATTATTAAATAACATGTACAACCTCTATATGAACATTCATTTTAATTCCAGTAAATATATATTTCTACTCCTCCCTAATAATTTAATTTAGTAGATCTACTAGGGGTGGATCTAGATTAGAATAATATGGAAATGATTCTGCTCTATTGATATGGGGTTCTACAATATTCTAAAAAATTGCAACTTCCTTATTCTTAGAAAAAATTGCATCATAATTTAAAATCCAATCCATACTAAGGATTATATAACAGTCGATCATGGGTATGAACCCAAGGAATATTTATGTGTCACAAAAATATTTATAGAAACATCTTTCTTTCAATGATATTTCCCTTATGTTTTTTGACCGAGAAGTAATTTATTAAATAAAATTAAAATATATAATTTTCATGGAAACGAGAATGATATAAAATAATATAATGATCTAGAATCAAATAATACATTTTCTATGTTTGAATAAATGATTAAGGTACATGTCACCTCATCATTAGGAATATCTACCTTAGTATTTGTGATAGCATAAGCTTGTCCGTGCCCCCTTAGACTTTTCAGAGACCCATTTCCTTGATGCTTTGAAAAATCATTAGCATAGTTCCCATCATCCATAAAATTATAGCATTGTACAATGATAGGTAATTTCTTTCCCTTTTAAGATCCATTGTGTTGTAATTTATATCCACACTTATATAACACACATTTTTTTAAGTAGGCACTGGGGCATTTTCATCCACAAGTATTTCATGATGGAAAATTCAAATTTTTATTCATCCCTTTATCCATTCTATCCTCTAATGACCTATTCTTCTCTTTATCCCCATTAATGACATATGACATGTATAATTATACCTAATTCTTGATATAATTTGAGATAATGTCTTCTAATGATGAGAATCTATGGGAGACTATCACCCTTTGGTGGAATGGTTTTAAAACCTTAAATAATTGATCAATCTTTATCCTTGGAATACTTTTGAACTGTGAAACATGACATTCTAACCATGTATATATGGATTCATACATTAAAACATTATAATCCACTTTCTATTTTAGGCTCAATATTTTCCTCTCCATATTAGTTCACCATTCATGAGAAAATGAATTTCTAAAAAAATTTCCTTGAAATCCCCCTATTACATTTCATCTATTTCTCCATCCTCTTTTGTTATTTGAATTATAGAAAACCAATTATCTACATATTCCAATAGTCAATAAATTTTCCTGACATCAATGTCTATTCCGTTACATACCAAATAAATATTTACCTTCTCTAAATAACTTATCCATATTTGTTCATAATTCATGAGATTACTCAATTCATTGGTTTTCATGATCGATTTGTATGTGTTGTAGTTAATGTAATATGAGAATTGAAATCTATAATTTATTATAAATGATATTAATGTTCATAATTTTTTTTAAATTAATGTATAATTCATTTATTTAATTTAGGTGATGATGGATTTTTATATAATATTTTAATGATAAACACATCGATTAATTTAATGGTTTTTCAATCACCATAAACACGTTTTTTTTATAAATTAATACCATTTGTAAAAAAAATCCAGAAAATTACATGGGATAAATTAAATATATTATTATCTTGTTAAACCATAAAAATTGTTTCCAGACCAGAATTGAAGATGTGAATATAATTTGAAAACACACCATCATTGAATGTGATGAAATAACATAACTCAAATAGTGCTTTCATTTATATTATAAAAGAAGGGGAAATGAGAAATGGTGATGAATTATTTCATTTTCCAAGAAAAATTATAATACAAATATATTTCTAGATTTATAATAAAATTTGTAGTAAAGGAGTATAGTAATGAAATGGAATGAAATGAGAATAAAATAAAAATAATGAAAAGTGGAAGTTACCTCTTGAATTTATCATTCTTGAGAGCCACATTAGGGGAGAGGATTTGTTATTTTAAATAAAAAAAGTTATGATAGATGTGGGGAGGATCTTAGGAGTGTATTTAAGTATAATTTAGACAAGGCTTAAGTATTGAGAGGAATGAAGTGAAGAGGGAGTGAGTGTTGATTTTTATAGTGGATGAGGGGAGGGGTTTTCCATTATTTTAATTATAGTTTTGTTAATTTGACATGCACCTTGGAATAATAATAATTCTTATGAATTAAAATAGTAATAATTACAAGTGATTTCGAACCAATGGTTATATACATCAGCCATGACTAAATCAAGATACAAATATTCATTTATTTAGCATTTTCCGTAAATTTTTGAATTTCACTATCCACCAAAATGCTTATTTTTCAAAAAAAATACCAATAAATAACCATTTTAATTTTTTCAACCTGAATAATTTAAAATTGAACTCATTTTTAACAAAATAATTTTCAAAATAATGTAAATTTAATTTTTAGATAATGTCATTATTTACTTTTCAAATACATATTTTTAATTTTAAACTGATTTTACAATACTTTCAGTGATTAATTGTAATATCATAAAATTTTACTAAATTTATAGGATAAAAAACTAGTTATTTAAGTATAAATTTTATTAAAATTATATTTATTTTAAATAAATGTATTAAATTTAAACTTTTATGAAATATTTATTACTTATTAATACTATCAACATGTAATAATTTATTTTTAAAATAATCACTCTCATTTATATAGTACCCATATTTTATTTATACTCACATGGATGAGGTTACTAATCAAAAGGGTACATTACTATTCTTAAGGGGAAGATAGTATTCTTATGGGTAAGTTAAAATTCACAAAAAAATTATATTTATCTTATTGGAATCTAAATATCTTACAGATCAAACTTTTGTATGATATTTTTTTGAAATTCAATACACAAGGGTGGTAAAATTATATCTGACAACCTAGTTACAACTATCTTCTATAAATATCAATGTTTTTGTTTCCCATATACTTTATTTTTAATGTTTCTATAAATAAATTATTTGTAACACCTTGGGTTGTTAAATTAGTCTTGAAAGGAATACCTACAATTTAATTCAAGGGATAAATATCTCCACCTGAGCTTTGTCTCAAAGCACCTCCAATAGCCTTATTTTTGGATATGATATGCGAATTTAAAGTAGGAAATAAATTTATATGAATATATAATGTGTCCATAATTCTAGAATACATAGACAAATTTATTATAGAGTTAACTTTACCGCCCATAGAAAGAGATAAAGATTTATCCCTTGAAATCTTACCTGGATTCAAGATGATATAAATGAAGAAATATATAATTGAAAATGTAATGTTGTGTGAATTTGAGAACTAACACTTATATCTTTTAGATAAGGACTTCCCCCATACAAGTGTGTATCCTTTGGTAGCACATGTTTTCTATATAAAGAAGAAGTATGGCCTAATGTAGCTATGAATTGATTATTGAAAACAAAATGGGATCCCAGCGAAGATTTGCTACCCTCTTCCAAGGATTGATAATTTATTTTACCAGCTTTGTGGGGCTCAATTCTTCTCAAATATTGATATTTGATCTGGTAGTCAACAATTGAGGGAGATAAATGAAGAAATTTTCAAGACTCCCTTATAATCAAAATATGGGCATTATGAGTTCGTTGTTATTCCATTCGCCTTGACTAATGAACCTTGAATTTTTATAAATTTGATGAATAGATTGTTTAGGGACTACCTTGATAAATTTTTTGTATCTTTTATTGATGATATTATGATATATTATAATACTCGTGATGAGTTTGATGATCATATGATGGATATATTCTATATTATTTTGATGGAAAGGATATTTGGAATGTTAAAAAAATATGAATTTTGGTTACAAAAAACTGCTTTCATGGGGAACATTGTAACCAATGAAGGAATGTTAGATTACCCTGCGGTTGAAAATATATTAGCGGAGTGGCCTATTCCAATAACAACAAATGAGATTCTTATTTTCCTCATTTTAGCAGGATATTATTCGATGTTTGTGAAAGACAATTCATGAATTTATAATCCACTAACCATGTTCTCTAGGAAAGGGGACAAGTTTCTCTAGAAAATATAGTGTGAATAATGCTTCCAATGGATAATGAAGAGTCTATTTAACAAACCCATGTTTAATATACAATCTATTATAGGGGGATTAATTTTTTGGTGATATAAATCGGGATGTGATTTGGTTCTTCCTCATGAAAAAGAAAAAGTTATTGCTTTTTCTTCTCATCAGTTAAAGCCTCATGAGTTGAATTACCCAATGCATGTACATGATATGGTTGTAGTATAATGTTCTATAGTGATATAGAGGCACTATATTTTTGGGGAGAAATGTGATATATACACATACCACCTATATTTGAATTATATTTTTACATAAAATAAATTTAACATGAGACATATGAGATGTATGGAGCTTCATAATGACTATAATTTTTTTAATTCATTGTAATCCATGAAGTGTAAAAAATATAACTGATGTATTAAGTAGGAAACCCCATTTTATACTAGAAATTATGAGGATTCAAGGAGATCCTTTGATCAATGATCTATTAATTCTATAAATGGGAATACTATGGGAAGAGAAATCATTATACCTAAACATAATGATTTCTCAACCATAATTACTAAAGATGATCAAGAAATATCAAAGAGAATATCCTTTATAATAGAAAATATAGAGGTCGTAAATAATGTAATGTTTGATGAGTATATTATTGATCAAGAAGGTGTAATAAAATTTCATACATGGTTCTTTGTTCCATCTATTCCAAAAATAATAAAGGACGTGATAGATGAAGCAGATAAAACTACATTTTAAATATATCCCAGAAGAACGAAAATCTATATTGACCTTCGTGATCATTATTGGTGGGATAATATGAATCGGGAGATTGATGACTACACTATATGGTTCTCAGTGTTGTAATAAGTGAAGGAAATGTGACAACCTTGTAAAGGGGAATGAAAACCAGTATTTATACCAACATAGATGTGAGATAATATCCCAATTTAAATTTTCATTTTACTCCTGAATCATCCAATGGAAACAATGTGATGTGGATTATAGTGAAGTTCCTCACTAAGCCTTAAAATTTCATTTTGATTTTTGAATAATTATTTCTTGACCAACATGAAAATATTTATGTCAAGGAAGTAGAGAGGTAGTATGGAGTGACACTTTATATCTTTTATGATCCTCATCCAAGGCTCACATAAAAATTATTGAGATGTTTTCAAAATTTTATGAGTACATAATTGAATTTCAATACAGCATGTTAGCCACAAATTAATTTCAATTTGAACGGACTATACAAAGAGATGAGAAAATGGTGATAAATTGATTAATAGAATTTAATGGTTAACATTATCAACACCTCCAATTAGTTGAGTTCATTTGTCATAACTGCTTCTATTTGAGTATTAAAATGGAAATGTATAAAGATTTACACATGATATGATGTTGAAATCATACTGGATGGGTTAATGTTTCTAAGAGAAAGCTACATATGCCTAAACTTGTTAAGGATATGATATATTCTGTTCATTCCATCCATTTAACACATTAAGGATGCTCAGAGTCTGTAGAATATATATTCTGAAAATCATTGATGGGACTTGGAGTCTGATATAGGTAAATTTTATTTTTTTAGTATATCATCATGGAAGAGATACATGCTATTAGGTAAAAAAGGGAAGCATATACCTATGTATATTTCCCCCTATAAAATCCATGATCGCATAGAAGAAGTTTTCAATGAGTCTTCACTTCCACTAAATATATCTTATGTTCATGATGTATTACATCTATCTCTATGAAGGAAGTACGTACTTAACCCCTAACATGAACTGAATCCACAGGTGGTAAAATTTGAACCTAACCTCTTTTATTTGGTGAAATGGATGAAGATCATTGACTTTATAGAAGAATATATTTGTAGTAAGACTATCTTCCTCAGCAATGTGTTTTGGAGTAACAATTAATAAAAATAAGTGATGTGGTAACTAGATGAGAAAATGAGGTAGAAGTACCCAAACCATTTCCAAACTAATGGAATGATTTGAAATTTTGAGGATGAAATTTTTTGAGGGGGATGAATGTAATGACCCATGCATTTTGAATGATAAAATTTTCAATAAAATGTGCGTTATATTATATTTTTTAAAACAAAACCATATCCTTTTTATTGAAGAGAATATAAATTGAAATGTTACCATCTATATTTTGACCATTATATGACCATAGGTTAATAATGATTTCTGGATTATATGATCATTGGAAACTATATTCCTGAAAATAGTTTTAACGTTATCATTAGATTTTATAAGTAAAATTTTTACAAATGATAATTTACCTAGATTGAAGAGTCAATGGCCTCAACTAATAGTGTCATTCCATTTGAATCCAATTTTTCAAAGCTTGGGAGGTAGGAACCATTTTTTGGTTTCTCCGTTGAACAATCTAACTCAAAGTTTAAATAAGTGAAGATTGAACAAAATCATTTGCAAGGGAAGCTTATTTTAGTGGATATTACCACTCTTTCTATATTAGGAGAGGTACCCCCATGAAACTATCACCAGCACACATCGTACTCTTAGATAATACACATGTGTAATAATGGGTTACATGTATCATCCATAATTTTCTATTTCATTTTATAATTAAAATTTTTATTCCATTTGTTTCATTTTAAGAATATTTTTTCTTAACAAAATTTATATTGATATTGATAAATTGATTTTATGAACCTAATATTTACCATATGGAAAAGATGTTAATATTTATAGTATACATATATATCATGAATAATCATTATTTTAATAAAATAATATTATATAAACATTGTTATATAAATATAAGTGGTAAAATAATTTAATTTATTTCCTCTGTATGAAATTTTTATTTGATTTTTTAATATGCTGTTATTCTTAATAATTATGGATTTTCGTATTTAAAATACTGAATTATCATATTTATTAAAAAAAATAAAATAAATAAATATTCTTTTATAAATAAGCATTCCAAAAATAGTTTAGGGTGAATTTATGAGAATTTATTAGCATACATTATTTTTTTGTGAAAAGAAAAATTTACGTTGGATATTTTGGGTATGTTTAATAACATAATAATTATTACATAATTATGATAATAACTAATTGGACACAATAAAATACAAAAAATATTTTATTATATTCATATAATTTATTTGAAAGGATTCTAATAAATTTAAAAATCTATAATAAAATATCCAAATTTTTTAATAGTAACATTACCTTTCAAAATATTATTTTGAGGAAACATTAAATTTCATTGAAAAATAAGTAATATAAAATGACATAGAAATATTGGGGATTAAAATAAAAAAAATATATTCAAAAATTTTCTAATAAAATGTGTAAATAATAATAGAAATCTTACGATTTTTCTTTTTCCACAACCTAGGTTTTCTAGATCTATATTGATAAATTAACAAACTAATCCTCCACTTTTGCTATAAATTCTTACACATTTATCCATTTATCTTCACCAAAAAATAATACTATATTAATATATGATATGTTTACCTCCAAATAAGTCCCCTCAAGGTTTCTTTATGCCCCCAAGGTCCGAACACTCAATTTTTACTAGTTAATTTTCATGGTAAGTGAAATATATCTCTTTTCTCTTTAAATCATGATATTTTTTATATGTGTTTTTAATTTAATTATCAAAATATCTTATGTATGTTCTATTAATTGATAATTTTAATTGTTTTATCAATTGGAGAACCCTATCCCCTATCTTTTTTTCTTTTTCTGAAAGTTGTACTGTCGATTATTCTTCTCAAAAATTTATCTCTTCTCCTGAAGATATATAATTTTATCTTATTTTTGTGAATAACCAAACAACTTTATTTTAATGAGGTTATCACCAAGGTGTAAAAAATTATTATTTTTTCTTCTATTTTTTTATACAAAGAAATATCATTCCATTTCTAGGATTTAAAAATGATAAAATAATTTTGTCTGTAGAACATTTTTAAAACGCCATGATCATGATATGAAACCCATTTATTTTATTCCATCATGGGTTATTTATGAATTGTTAGATTAGGATTTATGTGGATCACATTAATTAAAACATATTAAGGGTGCACCCTGTCAATGCTCAAATGCATCAGGTAATGAATTAAACCTCTAGAAATGACATGTTATAAGATACCTCATTGAATAAACATGGTAATTTTTACAACATCATGGTGATTAAACATGGTGATATGATTTTAAAGGTGTAAATTAAATATATTTGACAAATTCCCATGTTATTATTCAGATTATTATTACAATTATATTTCTATTATAGATGCCTTATCATTGTGACTAATGTTTTATTGATATTCCATAAGATCCCAAGTAAACAGTTTCCCCTATATTCCATTCTTAGTCCTTATTAGCAACCTTACATTTATTGAATTTCCCCATGTTATTAGATGAATTAAATGTATGTAGGATGAAACAATTATGAATCCATCTATGTTTTTAGAACAACATTTTATGTTTTAATACATTATGTACCTTGTTTCTAAGAAAAAAACCATTAAAATCTCATCTATTTTGTAAAATGTAATGAAATGTTTATGTATTAAAAATTTGGGATGCTATATATTAATATCAAGATAGAAATTTCAAATAAATGTTGATCCATACATAATATTCAAAATGAATACCCGTGACCTCTATGGTGATGTAAATGAATTAATTAACACCTCATTCAAATTCTTTTGATGATTCTTCATCAATTGTTTTATTTAAATTATAACCATTAAATAAGTAATATAATATATTTAAATAGAACTAGGAATGATTTCATTTTAAAAATCAATCACACTATTTTTCAGAAATGAAGTAAATGACATAGTGAATATATAAATATATTCTTATATAATTAGAATATTTCAATTTTAATTTCACTCTTACTATTTGAGGAATATATCCTTTAATATATGGAATTTATACACAATATAAAGAATTGGTCACAATATAAGGATTATAATTATCATTTAACTGATATATGATCATATCATGATTTGGTATATGAATTGAGCTTCCCCAATCTCCAAAATTTATACGATCTATCTATTTAAACAACTATACAATTAAAAATATCAATTTAAATTAACCTAAAAATTAATAATTTGATATTATTGATCAGAACCATCCAAAAACTACAACTGGAGAGTGGTTGGGGACATGAGATATAATCATCAAACCAATAGGAATATTTATATAAAAGTTAATATCAAATATTTAGGTATTCTATTCAATAGTTATGGATAATTTTATAAGATATATGAGAATTAATAAAACTATACTAATATAATTTTTTTTAAAATTTTGAATAAAAAATAATAATACCTTTTAATTACTCATTTTAATTTTTATTAGTAAATAATTAGTTTTCAGGACAAGTAAATATTAACATCCCATTGAAATAGAGTAAATAAGAATTTAAATAGGAAATAAAATCGTAATATGAAATAAACTATGAAATATTCATTTCGGTAGTGGTTGTTTAATGTTTTATACTTGATTTCATTTGATGTAATAAAAAAAATTAACTAAAACCATCTTTTTTAACAACTAACATAACCCATATATATATTTCATATATTTTATATGAATGTACAATATTGTAAATCTCACCATATAATTAAAACACAGTCATATAACCCAAAGTTTTAATATTTCAATATATTTTCTTCATGTTCAACTTGATACAGCAGTTAATAATGATTTACAACACAACGGTTTCTATACATGATTTCCTTCATTAAATTTCAAAAATAATGTGCGTCTTTATAAAATCAGGATATGGATATTAAATGAAATGGTCTTACTTAAAACCTCAATTAGGTGAAAAAAAGAGATATGGGTAATATTAATAAAGATGATCATAAAGAAGATCATAAAAGAGTGAGATTAAAATTGACACGTAAATATGGACACATATCATTAAAACTAAACAAAACATAAGAAAATAATACACATTTTGTACCAAAAAATATAAAACAATATCATAACATAATAATGAATTAAATAAGAATTTTTCTGATACATTATCATTAGATATCACATGTTTATATAAATGATCATCACTATGTCAATCATAACATTATATAATTGGCTAAATGCTCATGATCCATAAACTAGTGGACTTGGTTCACTACACATGTACTATAATATAAAAATACAACCTAAGATACCCTCACTCAGTACCAACCCAACCAATTACAAGGGTCAAACACATTCATAGACTCCAGAGACTTACTACATGTGTAATTGGAATCAATATTTCATAATTTTATAGAATTATATCTTATAAAAATAAAAAAATGTTTACTTCAACCAGAAAATGTGACATGATCATTTCCTAACTTAGATATATCTTACATATGAAATTAAAAAATCTAAAATAATAGTATAAAAATTACACAAAAGACTCATAATGGGTAAGGATAAACCACAGATTTTTTTAATTTAAACATAACCCTACAATTTCTTTAATACTCACTAAATATTTCCATTGGGATTATTATACAAATTAGTAAATAAAAATAAATATACAAAAGATACTAAAATACACCCATCATTATGTGACATTCAATAATACTTCACTTGTAACCAATATCAAAACTGATCATTCTATAAAGATCATATAATAGAAAACAAGATCTAGGATTTTTTACATATGATCTAAAGTAAAGGCCATATACAAAGAATGTTTTTATGTGGGGTGTGAGTGTGAAGACATATAGTAAAAAACTTATTATCTTTAAAAATAATATCTAGATCTAACCAATTTAATTATAGTTTTAAATTCATATAGTAAAAATACATATTCATTATTCGAAAATAACTAAAAACTTATACCATAATTGCCTATTATTAGAAAAATATTAATAAAATAAATTTATTTAATATTTTATTTAATTTATTAATAATAGGAATGAAAAAATATTCATTATCAATTATAAATTTTCATCAATAAAAAATATATCTATTGGTATTTTAAAAGAATTAATTATAAACTATAGTGAAACATTGTTAACAAAATCACTTTTGAAATAATTACAAATAAATTTGTTACCCATTAGGTATTGTGTATAATGAAAATATACAAAAGGATAATTAATATACATTGAAAATATGTGTTGTTTTTCTCTTACAAACTGTGGGATAAAAAATTAGGTCGTAATGAGATATTCTATATCTTTTCTTGAGTAAAAACATTGACTATAAATTTATGTGATATAAATCAAACATAAAAATATATTTTCCAAAGAAAACAGTTATTCGGGAAAACCCATTAAGATATATATAAAAATATATTAGGGGAAGCCTTAATTAGGATAATAATAAACTAGTTCATTCCATGAAACTAAACTTCATATTTATCTACCATGGTATTGCAAAGTTGTTTTCATAAGGGAGGTGATGAAATAAATAAACGTAACATTAAAAAACTCATTATATAAGCTCACATATTGACCAAAAACAACCTTTAAAGACACAACCCATTTCAATTTGACATCTAATACTCATCTATATTATAAATCCTTATTTTAATCAATAACATTTTATGGAATACCATTCATGGAATTTGAAAAATAACCTAAAATACTCTTCCTCCAGGAAAATTAGGTCTTTATCATTCAAAAGTCATTAATATATTAATCATTTATAGGAAAAGAAATTTATGTAATTTTTTATTATTATTCCCCAATATAAACACCGTACACATTCATTCAAATGCAATGTCTGAGAAAAACTACATGAGTAAACTGTTAAACATAAAAAAAATCACTTTTATGTCAGAATCTATATAGATAAATCACATTAAGTATAAATACTGAAAAATAATATAAATTTAATTAATATTTTATGTAAAGGAAAATAATCAAGTAATAATAATTATTTTTAATAAAAAAATACAGATACCTTGAACCACATATATTAAAAAGATGCACTCCATGTCAAATAATGACATTCCATAATGGAATAGGATGAATCCATATATCAATATTAGAGTCCCTGATATTGAAAATTGAATATAAAAATTCATCAACGATAGAACCCTACAATTCCATATCCATTTTTGGGTAACAAAATGAAATAATAAATAATATGATTATATGAGGGGATGATATTTATTATCTTTATTTAAAGAATTAGTCACTTTTTATGATGAATCATCAATAGGAGATGTGAAAAGGAGTATGGATAAAAGTAGATGAATTATGGAAGTCCCCACAAAATAGGAGAAATGAATAAGTTGAGACATCAATTAAAATCTATCTTTGAAATAATAAATTATTATGATCCGATGGGATGTAGGTTTTTTATGGTTTGAAAAACATTACATAAACCATATATGAGATGTGAAAAATGTTTTAAAAAATGTTCATTTTTGATTTAAGGATTTCTAAAAAAATGCATGAATAGTTAATGATCTATAAAAATGACACCATTATGTATGTATTTAATGAAATGTTAATAAAAAATACTGTCAACCATTTATTTTAGAAATTTTTTAGTAAATTTATAATTACGCTGTTATTTTTTAAATATATAAAACAAATATAAAATTCATATTAAATTGTGTTGAGTTTTGTATCATAATTAATGCCACTATGACTAATTGAACCTCATGAAGTTCCCCCAAAGTTACCATGTGAGAATTATAATTTATTTATAGAAGGTAAGCTTATTTTATAAAAGGAAATGTAAATATTTTCCATCACTTTAAACTCCACTCACAAGTGTGGTTCTCCCCATTATATTACTCATTTAGATATACGATGGAATTAATAAATATCAATATCGATGAATCAGTCACCTGAAACCAAAAAACAATCAAATAGTTTAATAGTTAATCATAAATTTAATAAAAAAATTAAAATATAAATAAAATAAACTGATAAATATTAGATTACTATAACATTACATTTAAAAATTTATTTTCCAAAACAATTGAACCAACATTCTATACAAAATATAAGTTATAGTACATATATATTAATTAAATATTACAATTTTTATATCCTTTAATCATTCAAAAACAAAAAAAACCAATACATTATACATATAACTCAAAATAATAAATTCTACTTAATATAAATACAATGTAATACCAAATAAAAATTAAAAAAGTCAGTTGCTCCAAATTTAACAATATTTATAAATTATCTTCTATTATAAAATACCAATTGAAAAATAAAACTGATACAAAATTATAATTAAATCCAAATTAATTTATAAAAACCAATATTATATATAAAAAATACTCATTTTTTGTTACGACACATCAAAAATCATTCATATATAATGGGAATAAAATAATTTTTAGTCTAATATTAATTTGATAAAATTTAAATTGAATTTAAATTAACTCATTTATATATATCCTAAAAAATTAAATCAAACCAAAATATAAATAACATCATCATAAAATTTGAAACAATGCATCCTAAAACAAAATCTATAATAAGTATACATTATTTCAAACTATTTCATATAAAAAATAATTATAAACAATAATCCAAATAAATTATGTAAGTAGAATAATGTCATCACATAATCAGATATTCATCCACACATGTACCTATATAAAATAACAAGACAAAAATATACTCCATTAGAAAAAGATATATTTTTGAAAATATTATCTCATCCAAACATGGTCTAACTACATATATTCATTAACATTTATTAATTTAAGAAGTTCAGTTTTACGAAGTAAATTAAACAATAAACCAGAAATTGCAAATATTAACCACATTTATATTTAAAATTCATACCTATTGAATAAAGAAATTTAAGTTTCTATAGAAATTTAATTTTTTTCATTCTATGTGAAATAACTCCTTCACTATCCAAAATGAAATTCATCATAAGATTTAATTACAAATATAGAAAAAATATAATAGAGTAAACAAACTATATAGATTCTACACATATATTATAATAATGAAAAAATTTGAAATACCTAAATGTTTCATTTGTTCAAAAAAAATATTTTTCATTACCTTTAAAAATCATCCAAATCATCATAACAATTTTAATAACAAAAATTATTAAATTTGAAAAAATATTTTTAAAAATAATAAATTTTAAATATTCATGGGATGAGTATAAAAATAAACTCACCAGATAAACATAAAAGTTATTATACAATAGATAATATTATAATTATCAAAAAATAAATAGTAAATTAAGTATTAATGATAATAAATGGAAAAATAAATTCTATATCCCATTATTATAAAATTTATAGTTTGAAATTTACTTTACAAACTAATAGTAAGAACATGGTAACCTCTTATTATCATATAAATAAGGTAATGTATTATCTAAGAGTATGAATCAACCATTTTCCAAATATAAACCTATAGAAAACTATACTTCATTTTAAATAGTTATCAATTTTAATGAAAATATTTTCGAAATAAAAATTAGTTTAAATACATAGTTTTCTGAAATGAAAAATATTAATATAACTGTCCTTAATTTATTTAACATCGAATATTATTCAAGTCCAAAAAATATTGGTAATGTTATATAAATACACATTTAATAGATTTATACTATTAGAAAAACTACATAATTTTATTGAATAATAGAAAACATAAATAATAAAAAAATAGATTCATTGAATGCTCATCTCATATTTAATAATTAACTAATAAAAATAAGATACATTAAATATGGTTATAATTAAAATACATTAATTAATAAAATAAATTGGATAACTCTATACAATAAGGTCCCATAAAAAATTTTAATTACTTATGAAACATATTTATTAACATTTAAATTTATGTAAGTGATATAGTTTATGTTATCAGAAAACAAAAAAAACTATCTAACCTAAATTTTCACAATTCTCAAAAAATAGACATCTCAATTAAAAATTATCCTAATGAAATTAATTTCATATTGATTAAATTCATAAGTGAAACCATTCAGTTAAGAAATTTTATATATTAAATTTCAAAATTTTTAAAATTTATAATTAATAAAATGAAACCATTAACTTTTTAATGCACAATGTCAATATATAATAGAATATCTTTTTTAAAAACATTTCAAAATACTATATTATAACCCTTATATATAAAATATAATAAAAAAAGGTTTATTAAAAAATTATCATAATTATATTTAATTAAAATCCTATACATCACATAATTTACAAATAATCATTTATAAATCCCCAATTTCATTGGATATTATAAAAATCCCTATACATAGAAATTAAAGAGCGAAAGATCCTTGTAGAAGTAAAAATTTTAAAAAAATTATGTAATCATTAAGAAATAAAATTATGTAAACAATTTAATAAATAAATAAAAAATAGTGATTATATAACTCATTTAGAATGTAAAACAAAAATTCAAAACAATTAATATTTACATATTAATTTATTTCAACTAGTATTTATACTCATTTGAATTTATACCAAACATAAAATTAATATTTAATTAAATAAAATCAATACAATTGAAAAATTAAAATTATAAAACATATCATAAACACAAATCAATATCATATAGAGTCATTTATTGGATGAAATGAAATAAAAAACATATTTTTCATGATTCATGGGTTGAAAATTTGTTCTCCAAATTCACATTCACTACAAGAACATTCATATTATATTGCACTTATACATAATTTACAAACCATGTATCAAAAATGTGGAACCATAGAATATTTTTTAATTCTCATTAAAATATATAATATTTTTCATGTTATGTAACTAATATGTCTTAAAATTAAAATATATCATTAATAGATGATAAAATGAGCTTTAATCAAAAAGGAATATGTCTGACATCCTGTGGTAACTCATGGAACATTATAAAATTTTTTTATATAAAATTTCTCATAACCAATCCCCTAATTTCATCGACCATATCTCCCATGTTCCGTATTTCCTAATTAATAAATATATTTATGGTCATATGAACATTTTATAATAAACCATCTTAGGCTACCCTCAATTAGTACTATCATCAGGCTACCATAAATCTCAAAATGTATTCAATGTTTCTATAGTCTTCGAATAATTTCCATTAGAATGGACATTCAAATTTTGGGTTTGATTTTCCTATTTATAAATTAATAAAATGAGGAACTCTAATTAGAAATTATGGAAAATTATTTTATATATAATTTAAATTATGTAAGAACATCTAAAAATAATAATATATTTTAATTATCTTAAAAATTATAACAAAATATTAAAATCCATAATTTATAATTTATTAAATAATTCCAAAATCATGAATTAAGTTATATATTCATAATTTATAGATGATACCGAAATGAAATAAAATAAGGAAAAAATTATATTTGATGCATATGATGTTAAACATATTCCATTTTAACCAAATTTATATAAACGAAAGTGAACTTAAAAATAACCATCTCCATGCGATAATTAAGATTACATTAATAGTTACAACCTAAAAATCCAATCAATCATTATTTAACATCCTTCAGAATAAATGTAAACAATATTTTATATTCACCAAATGATATCCTAGAATAACACACCAAAATTCCTTAAATATGGTGTGATGAAGAATCCATTTTTGATACCATGAGTACTCAAAAAAAACTTTAAATAATCTAACCAATATATTTTTTGTCAAAATATATATAATAAATAAACACTTTAGTATTTACAAAGTAATAAACAGTTATAATTAGTTATAATTTATTTTAACAAACAAAAAAAATCAAATATATATAATCTAGTTGAATCAATTTATAAATGAATAAAAATGAAAATATTAAATGTTATTTTACAAAAAATATAATATATGTGATTTATACGAGTGAAATGATATTCTATATGATTTATAATTTCATATTAATAACTAAATGTTAATGATTTTTAGTTTAAGAAATATATATAAAAACAAGATTGATTATTTTTAAAAAGAAATTAATTTTTAAACATTAAGAATTAAATGTATTTCAATGAAATTTTATATTATTGAAAAATAACTATAAAATGATAAAAAGTAAAATATAAATTATAATAACTCAGGTCACAGAAACCGTAGGATTTTAGTTTATGTTTTAAGGATAAAATTTAAATTATGGATTTGGGATACCCATCAACGAGAATGTGTCACCATCATAGTTAAACATACACTCTATGTAACTTAAATATATTTATTGGGTATAAAAACTCATAATAAGGGTATTCCATTATACTAAGAGACATTAGTAAAGTCAAAATCATAATACACTGTTACACTCTTCCATTAAATTATAATATAGCTAATTTTGGATTCTAGTGAAACTTTGGAAAGAGAGTTGAGAAAATAAATAAATGTATCATTAAAACATCAAATTATATAAACATATATCACAAAACTTCAAAAAAAACTCATCCCTTTCACATTGATTCCCAATATTCATCCACAATATAAAAAATATTATATAAAATGCATCACGGGGAATAAATTCATCGGTGGGGAAAAACTAAATGAAAAAAAACATTATTTCATACAAAATATGCCATTATCATTGGAAAAATAACAGAAAGTTAAACTAATTAATTATTATAAAAAAATACAATATCACTAAATTTTATTATATCTTAATTAAAATATGCTAAAAGTTTCATAGAGAATGATGCATGAAGAACACTGTAAGAGAAATGTTTTAAACTTGTAATAAATAAAATTACTTATATTTAAATATTTATCCGGAGGAAATCATTGAAAAGTAAATATTATATAATCATAAAATTTTAACATACAATTTATATAATGGAAAATGTATTTTTAATAGGTAACCACTGTTGATTTTATAAGAAAATATTTTTTGATAGGAAATATATTAAATGTCGATTGATAACATTCCCTTAAGAATGATGTTGTGAAATATATAAATATCAACATGAAAACCTAATATGTTGAATCCTAAGTCAAAATTCAACCACTAAGGTTCCCTAGTATTCCATACACATGTTAGGGAAATATTATATTATAATAAATAAGTGGACGATAAAAGTATTTGTTTTATAATAACATACATTGATGAATCACTCTTATTTAATGAAGAGTCGTAAAAGAGAAAATTGTAAGGGGGGTACAAATAAAGGATTAGAATTACAAAAATTTACTCAAAATACGAGAAATAAATTAATGGAGTGCTCATTAAATTTTTGTTATGAAACTATAAAAATTTATTATTTAATGGTATGAATGGTTTGGATGAATGTTTAGAAAAACCATGTACCAACCATGCAGGAGATATGGAAAATTTGATTCAATATGTATATTTTTTAAGTGGGTTTAGAAAAGTTATTAATGAATCATACATGAGTTAATTGTATTATTCACTATGTATATTTTGGATGTAGGGTTAGACTTATAATTTATTAACCATGTAGCCTATATATTCTATTATGAATTTTAATTTCACCCTAAAAAATTATGTCCCTAAATTAATCAAAATATGAAATCACATCAAATAATGAATCTATTGATGTTAAAAATAAAACAATTACCTCATTAGATTTAAAAAATTTACCAAATTATTAAATTTATATATATTTGGTTTTCCAACTCATCACATAAATATATCATTGAATATATTTTCACTATGAAAATTCACACAATCTAAAATCCATCAAAATACATTACATAATTAACATATTGAGTAAAAATAGGTAATATATATAAATATAAAAATTATAGGGAATCAATTTTATTTTTGAATAAAATTCTAACACTATAAAAATTTAAAAAATTAATAGACTATAATTTATAATGGGGTTAACATAGAAAATAAAATCCATATAGTAATACAAAAATATAAACATAAAGAAGAAAAATACATTTCATTATTTTATTTTTTTATTGAAAGTGAAAATAACATATTTTAAAATATAGGATAATGTTAACAAAAGTTTTTTTGTAATATGGATTATGAAAAAATCTAGTAGGATATATATAATAAAAATTATAGAATCTGGTGAGGGAAATTTACCGAGTGATAAGAATAAAGGAAGAGAGAACCTGGTTCCCATCCCACTATCAGATCGATATCATAATATTCGGAACGATACATGAAATAGAAATAGAAATATTAGGAATGATATACAATACATCTAGGGAAATATTTAAAGAACATTGTCATTGAATATAATTATTCTAATTAAAAATGTATATAATTAAATTTCCCCTTATTATTACTCAATAAATTCATGAATTCTCTCTAAATCCTTGTATAATAAACATATATTAGTTATTATTATTCTATTTAAAAAACATTTTTTATAACTTTTTATTGAAATCGATTATGTTTATTTATTAAATATATCCTTTTTTTCAATTATGAGATATTAAATTATTTTGTTATTCCACTATTTTTCTCGGTATGGTGATAAAAATAATTATTCATAATTAATAATCCAAAAAATAATGAAATTTGTTAAAAGATAAGAATAAAAATTTTACAAATATTTTTATAACCAGATGTTGATTTTATTAAATTAATGATATGCTACATAAGATGATGTAACATTATTCACTCATTTTTGTTTAATCATTCTGAAAATAACTATTATTTTAATAATTAATTTATTTATAATATTACCATTTAGAAATCATAAAAAATTCCACATTTCTTAATTAATAACATATACATTTTAATTTATTTTTTTATAGTAATTCATGATGAAAATAAGAAAAATATTGTAATATCATTCATGATGGTCATTAAAATGACCCAAATAAGAACCATCTATAATAAATAATTGAGTAAAAATATCTAGTTTTATTACTATAATATCGTATTTTTAGAAATATGTTAACCTTAATATGATAGCATTAGAGTGTAAATCTATATTTTAAAATAGCAAAGAAGATATTCTAAATGAAATTTGATAGTGGAGAACCCATAACATAATTTGATGATGAAGCTTATTCTCAGAGAGAATTTTTCTATAATGAATCATTTTTACGTACTTAATATAACTATATGCTAACAAAAGCATAAGAATAAATTTTTGTAGTGATTTGGGAGGAAAAATAATAATACTTTTGGTTTTGAATGTTTTTAGGAGGATCCATTTAATATAATATTTTTTGAAGTAATATTTAAAAATACTAAATTTCGAATGATCAATGAATTCAATTTTGATATGGAATGTGTCTTATAAGTGGTAAAATATAAAATATCATTAACCATGAGGCACTAAAATAGTTCTCAGGTCATGTCAGTCATGTGGCCTCAAGTGTGCCTATATATACGCTAGAGGCAGCCGACTACCAGTGAGGGTCTAATGGTGAAATAATGTGAATACTATTCCCTTTAGATAAAAATTAAATAATGATTTAGAAATAATAAATAATGGAAGTATAATAAAATAACAACTGATCATCAATAATAAATTAATGAGTAATCATGCATGGATATTCTATAAGATGAAATAATGTTTCATGTATCATTAAAATAAATAAAATATAAAATAAAGTTTATAAAAATCCTCAAAGGGTATATTAATATGTATCATGTGACCTATCTCAGTCCTGTGCAACCAAACAATAATGAAAAATATAACAACAATACCATAAAAATTGAACCTGAACCTATAATCATGAGTTGGTTTTTTGTAACCTATGGGGGCTTGAATGTGGTGTAAGATATTCTCAGAAGGCCACCATCAATTATGTATAATTCAATATAATAATTGAATATAAAATAAATAAATATGAAATTATATATAATGTAATTTACTATAGTAATTTTATATATAATCAATCCGTCTAATGTTAAACAAGGACACATGGCAATCAATAAATGCTTTGTTGTATGAATTAATGACTCTAAACTTGTTCTTTCATGTATATATGTGCATACGAGTAAATAGGAATGTATTAATAGATATATACTCACTAGAATGAATGTAGGTATTAATTATATTGTGTCCACGTAATGATATCATTCAAGGATCACATTCTAAATTAGGGACTTCACCACTACAATTTTAGATGAATTATAATTTGAAAATGAGGTTACATTTAGTTTACAGTTATAAGACCATGTCAATCGACATGAATGTAATTTTCAGAAGGTTTTATACATTTTTCGTTATTGTCTTTATAAGTTAAAGGAAACACAATAGTGCTAGAAAATTTAACCAAATATCATTTATCCCTTGATCCCATATATGATATTCAATAATCATGAATGAATGTTGCACCCAAGGATTAATATAATTCCAACATCCTCTAGACCCTTCCAAAGAATTATGAATAAGGATAACAAGTTTCATCCAATGTGTATTATCAATCAATTACCCAATGATCCCATCCGTTCAATTCCACATAATGATACTAGGTATCAATTGAGGTAATTATTATCTCAACTAGCCTATGATCCCAACCTCAGTATTTTGTATAAGGAATACCAGTACCATCAATGTGATTTATCACATTATGGTTCCTATGATACCATCTAAAAACATTCAAATAACAAAAACATGTATCACAAAATTCATATTATAAATCATTTAACCTCTAATACCTTCCATGGAATTCCATGAAAAGAACCCATGTGTCACTCTAGGTTTACTGTAACAAGTAATCATTTCACTTTTAACAATTAAAATAATATACGAGGTTATTCATGATGAAATATAACTCAAAAAATGAAAATAGTTAATTTCATATGTCTACATAGAATATTCCCAAAGTAGTCACCCATTCCACTCACAATTCATGATATATATATTTTTCAATATAATTATAAATGGTATGGAGGGAAAAATAGTCATGAATAATATAATATAATTCATAATAGCCTTTTATTTTTTCAGGTTACTTCTCATGTGAGAAATGATCTTTGTGGTTGTATTAACAAACTAAATGTTCATTTACATCATATTTGTAATTTTACGTTAAGAGGGTACACTCAACACAACCATATAGGTAGTGTGGTAATTCTCACATAAATATCCGTTATTAAAAATTTGAACAATAAAACCATATGTGATGGTCCTGGTTGAGGTCCTGAGAACCAACCATTTTTAAGGGATCTCACTAACAACATGGTGTGGTCTATTATGACAGCCACCAAGTCACTGGGATGACTAGTCGTTAGTTTTACTTATTCTTGAGTGCATTATTTGGGGTAATAGGTGTTAGGGGTTGAAATGGAGTGTCTTGGGGAGAATGGTCATGGTGAATGATTATAAAATGGTTTTTCTAAACCATGTGGAAACAATGTGAGGGGGTACTATAGTTTTTGACAGAGTAGATTGACTTGAGTTTTCAAACTCTGTGACACCCTAGAGGAGAACATGTTACCGAGTTTTTTTGGATAGTAGAACCTATAATCATGGATCATTTTATTTATATCTATGTGGATGAACAATAAACTATATCTAGCTTATTAAAAATTGGAAAACTATTAACTGTCCAATATTGGGGTTTTGTAGTATTTCCGTCTTCATTCTTCCACCAACATCCAAAACTCTACACCCTTGGGAGTGATGATTACCCCCTCTATCCATGTTTCCATCATGTTTTCCTGGGGTTTTTCTTGATGTAATCTGATTTCCACAATGATTTATTCATCTTTTACATTCCTCAATAAGTATTCATCCTTTGTTTTGGATGTGTGGGACCATAGCTGTGGTGTTGTATGATTCTTGTGTTATTATGGATGTTTCTAGTTTTATTTCATGTTGTTTAGGAATGGAATGATTTTTTATTTCTCTTTTGGGTTGTATTCATATATATATATATATATGACATTTGGAATGAAGCAATTGAATGTGATTCTATTAAAGGGTGTAATACCTTTAAATTTCTTATTACAATTTGGTTTTATTGTTTAAATTTATATTTAAATGATTTATTCAAGGTATGTCTTCCATGTTTTATTATTTTTATGTATTTTTGGGGAAAATCTTGTATTTGAAAATGGTTTTACAAATGGTGGTGGAATGTGTGAATCCCATGAATTTGATAAAATGGATCAAAGTGGGTTTGTGATATATAATGGATTTATAAAATCGTTTGAGAGTTGATTTGATTGGGGAAATGTGTTTTGGAAATTTTGGAATTCTTTTTTATGAGTATTGTTATGTTTGGGATTTTCTATATGGGAACTTATTTTTTATTTTGTGGGAATGAAGAGACATATTGTATGAACATGATTATAGAGAGGGGTTTTTTTGCGGGACTATGTGAGCCTTTAGAGGGGGACTATGAGATACTCTATTTTTTCCAAGGGACTAGGGTGTCTAATGGGTAAGATAATAATGTGATATTCTATGTTGGTTTCAACGATATGTCGTTAGATCATAGAATTGGGAAGAAAGATGAACATGATAACATCTATTTGATAGCTAGTATACATGTTTACTTAATCAAGATAATACTTATTGTCAGATCCCATACGTGAACATTTATCATGTTTTATTATTTTACATGATTTATAAATTTTATTAGTCACCTTTTATGTGATCATATGTATTATTCCCAATTTTTCATCTTCTATTTATATAGTTTTATGATTTTTATCCTATTATCACATTAATTATGTATTTTTGATATGTTTTTTCATGTTATGTATCGTGTCTTTATTTATGAGATTGATCCATGTTTTGAATATTTTTAGAAAAAATCCTTATTTTTTAGATAAATAAATTCAAAGGTATTCTTAATGTTTACGTGAAAATGGTATTTTTTTCAAAGTGGTTAATTTTATGAAATTTTTTTCAAACAAGTTTATTTATTTCTATGGGGAAAATACTTAAATAGATTCTTGGTGGTATATTAATAGTATTTGTGTCTCACAACCTTCTTGGTCTATTTTTGGTGTTATTATATTTCTTTATAGAGGACACGGGTAATGGAAGGGGAACCATTTAACAAGGTGTCACCAATTCATTACTGACATCTAGAATATTGTGTATATGAAATTTTATCATTGGAAAGGAAACTAGTGGAGTCATTTTTGGTATTGTGTACCTATTGGGTTGTACATGGGCCTTGTTTCGCTCTATTGTTTTTTGGATTTTGGGTTGTTTATGTTGAGATAACTTGTAGATGTCCTGTTATTGAATATTTTTACTATGATCCATGTTTTGGTTGATGTTATATTCTTATCTTCTTCCATTGACACTGATGATATTGGTTTAGTTTTCCCATTTTATGGATGGGTCATGCTGTATTGCCCCTAGAGAAATTGTTATCAATTATTAGTTCATTATGGATGGTGTTTATCTCTATACCATGTTGATCAGGAACACTCGTTGGTCTATATAATAGGTTATCACATGTTTCATTTTTTTTCAACCAGAGTCGGTTCGTCACAAAATAATATCAAAGAGAATTCATTTTTGAGTCAATGATTGTTTAGAGCATGGACCACCGTGATTTGAGTGGTACAAATGGGATAGTTCCTAGAATTATCTTCTTAATGTCAATCCTCAAGTTATTGTGGGTGGTTTTGGATTTTGGTTATAATTTGGACCCAGTTATGGTTTGTTTTTAATATATTTTCCCCTTCATTGGGTTTTTTATGGTTCCTATGTTTGGGGTTTTCCTTTATTCCTTTTTTCACAAGTTTTTGGTGGATTGTTCTTGATGATACTTGTTATTTTTTCCTTGTATAAACTTCCTCCATGAAGGACTAAATCCAATAATAGAGAGGGTGGTACATAGTGTATCCTATGGGTTAACACACCAATTGATATCAAATTGGTGGAGTCATTCATTCATATAACTGAATCCTTGGATCAAGTGGGTTGTCATGAGAAGACACAGATAATAGACCATTGTCAAGAGTTTTTGTGGTATAGTCCACCAATTATTCTTGTTGTTAATGGTACCAATGATCCCAATGATTTAGATGATCATATTGAAAAAATCATCTTGTTTTTTAATCCAATGATACCTCTATTGTGGGATTTTCAACATACATGTCAGATGTACTCAATATAAAGTGGTTCGATTCAAAGTTGAATTAAGAAAATCCAAAATATATCATGTAGAAAAATTTCTATGTCATATTTAACTAGTATTTATATCAAAATAACAAGATATTGGAAAATTATTATGATTTCTTGTAGCTAGAGCTAGGTGTCCATTCTATAAGGGAAGAATATTTCTTGATTTATTGATTTGGTCCATATATCTCTAGATCTCATTATAAATTATTATGAAAAGGATTGATATTTTGAAATATTCCTAAGGAAATAGATATATTTATGTTCAAAATTAAGTTTTTATCTACCTATTTAGAGGTATATTTAAAGGTTGTTATGAAAGACATAGGTTTCATCAGAAACATAGTACTCAGTGGTGTTATTTTAGGGGGTGTTAGCCAAAATGATTCTTCAGGGAAGAAACAGAGATATAGTGGAATGATATTCAAAATTTTCATCATAATCAGCATTTATGGATCCTATAGAGAATATAACAGTTTCCTTTAAATAGTGTATGATGTAAAGACACAATTGGTAAAATTTCCATGATATTCTGAGGATGTTTCACTAGTGATTTATGTTGGGGAAGGTCGAGGTCTTTTTTCATTTGGATACTTGTGGAAGTTGTGTAGGCTCTATTTTCTCAATGTGATATGAAGTGTAGTCAAAGGACTATAATGATGTAGGATATCATCATCATGGAAAAGGTTATTCTCACTATCAGTAGAAGTTTCAAAGAAGGTTTGTTCCTGGTTGATTCTATCCAAAAGAGGGCATACTAGAGTGCACTGGTTCTGGTCCAGCCACTATTAGAGGTATTGTGATTATTTATTTTTCATTGTAATTTGTTTTACTTTAGAATAGTGAATTCCAATATTTAATTTCACTTATGTTGATTTATTACAAGGCTATGGGGATGATTTTATGCCATATGTCGCGAACTTTTTAACCCTATTGTGTAGAAAGAAAAAGAAAGGTTTTATATGATCTGAGTGACCTGTTTCAAAAGCTTGTGCATAGGTCATTTTACACTCCCTTATTCTCGACATAGATGTTTTTGAGTCCCTTATTAGAATATATTAGGTTATTTTATTCATGGCTCTAGTTGACTATTATCACTATAGTGTTTAGTTCAGTACTCTTGATGATGTAAATATAATCATTCAAGTATAGTGGGTTTTTTTGTTAGGGAGGGTGGGAATTGTTTGTTCAGAGGCAGGGATGATAACATGATATACATTCATATTGATTCATGAGGCAGTTGAGTAGAATTCTCCTAGTGAACATCCAGTAGTCATGAGTAGGAACTCCGAAATGAATCTAGAGGATTTCTCAGGATTGTTTCCACAGTGTGAGATCATGTGTTCTATCTTTAGGATGACAAGGATGATCTTGATTTCCTTCATATATTATTAGAAGGATCTTAATGAGCAGAAGGTTCAAAAATTATATCTAGAGGATCTAGAGGGAAACAATTTTATAAATTATATCATGTCACTTTAGGAATTAAAACTTCCATTTTAAAATAAAGTAGATTTTAGAATCAAAAAATTTATAGACTGTTGTAAGATTTTCCAGGTGATAATAAAGAATATATAGTGATTACACATAATTAATGATTTATTTTATTAACTCGGAGGGGGTTGATGGTTTTTTAAAATCGACCTAAGATCATGCTAACACTAGTAGAGGGAAATGGCTTTATGAATCCTTTCATTTCACTATGAAAATTGGTACTTCCATTTAAAAATAATATAGATTGTAGAATCATAAATTTTTTGACTACTCTAAGAATAACCAAGTGATAATGAAGAATAATGAGTGATTTCCCATAACTAATGATTTATTAGATTAGAACAAAGGGGACCTTTGGTTTTTGATAATCGACCTATGATCTTTCTACCATTTTTAGAGGTTCTGGGATGATGGTTTTATAAAGAAAACATTTCAATTTAGATATAGAAATTCTGAGTGTTCAGTCATTCCATTTTCCTTCACCAATTCTCCTTCTATTATGGTTGCGTTAATGAATAGTATTTTCCAAATATTTTTCATGCCCTTCAATGTCATTTTTGTAAAATACATCTTGGTGTATTCCATGATATTGGAAGAGAATATTTACCATATGGTGGTTGTTTTTGGTGCTTTTAGAGAGAATTTATTATATGAAAGGTTTCTCAAGTTCCATATTTAGATACATGAAGAGTTTTTTGGGTCATGTAATTTTTTTAGTCAGGGGTTTTAGTTGATCCATGAATTGTTACTAAAGACATATCATGGAAGAATCCCATGATTTTAATCAATATCCACAAATTTATAAGTTTGGATTGGTATTATAAAAAAAATTATGGACTTTTCTAGGATATATACCAATTTGGAACCTTGACCAGGAAATGGTTTAATTTATAAGAATATGATATGTGATAGAGTTTTTTTGGGGAGTTTCAATCCTTTATAACATCTACCCCAGTTTTGATTCTACATTATCATGGGAGTGATTTTATAATTTATTGTGATCCATATATTGTGGATTTGGTGTGTCTGTTAATGAATGATTACTATATGGGGTAATATTTTATTTATTATCTATGACTGAATGAGAATAATTATCCCTCCCATGACATTAAATTGTTATTTGTTATCGATTCATTGAATAAGTAGAGACATTAACTCTTTTTGGACCATTTCATTGTGTATTTGGATAATAATAGAATGAAGTTATCATTTACTTTGAGGGAAATCAACCTCATGAAATTTTTTAATGTGGAGTATGTATATAATTTTCATTTCAAGATTGAATATATTCCAAAAAAGGGTAACATGGTCACCCCATATTTATTCAGTAATCATCCAATGGAGGGTTTTCAAGAATCGATGCACATTTTCCATTTAATGATATTGTATTTTGATTTGATAGTGGATGTCTAGTTTGATGGATGTAATGCATTATATTAATGTTCATAGAATTCCCCCTTCATATCAATTAGGAATGTAATGAGTTGGCATACGACCCATAGTTCCAAAATATTAGTATTATCATTAATATTAAGTAGACCATAGGTGATTATTCTCAGTCCTCCAATATTTCAGTTAAATTTTTAATGAAGACGTAGATATATCGAACCTGTTGAAGGAGGCGATGTATGAGGCAAGTCATTCTATTTGAATCATTCACCCCATGAAAAAAATGATTGTATATACCTTGGGAAGATGACATTTGTGTCCAAGGAAGATATGTTCTTAGGCGTACATTGCATCAATGATCATAACCTACCAATGTATCGTAGATATGTATCAGTGACCAGTCTTGTTATTAAAGACACATTACATGACAGTGTGGGAATATTTGTGATATCTATGGATTTCTTGATTAAACTAACCCGTACAGCTAGAGGGATGTACCTCAATTGATTGATTTTTTAATGTATAAAAAATTACGTAATATTCTACCCATTTTGAAGTCGATAAAGGCAAATAACATAGATTCTTATTCATTTGAGAGGTTTTTTAGTTTCTCGAGGATTCAATTTTTAGAGTTTCACATTTGTAATCTGGATTTACATATCTATTTTGGAAGGGATTCTAGGATCCCTTGGTAAACAACTTGAGGTTGATCAACACATAACACCCAAAGACAGATAGATAATATGAATGGTTCATCTAGAATTGTGAGGATATGATTCATTTGAGTGTGAATCATTTTATTGGTTCCTAGAAAACCTAAACAACCATTGATCGTGTTTTTATATATGAATATTTTTCGTGCCCTGATTAGGATAACTCTGTTTGATGTGTTATATGGGATGCCTTTCCAATCACTATTATGAAGGGACGAGACAGGATAATGTTCATTTTTATGATTGTGTCTTGTCTATGAGATGACAGAGATAGTTTGGATGTTTCAGAAATGGGTAGTGATATCTTAAACTCAATATAAGATATATGTTGTCCATCATTATAATCTATTGATGTTTTAGACTGGGTGTCAGGTATTCTTAAAGGTATGAATTTAGTTTTTTTTCCATCGTACTGTAATGTTAGGGAAATTAGAGACAAATTATGTATGGTTTTTTAGTAATGGAGCATTTGGGTAAGGTATCATAGTAGATAGAGTTTCCATTGTGACTGAATTTAGATCATGTCATCTTCCATGCATCCTAATTGAATAGATACCATCTATATCTATATCATATGGTAGAGTAGGATAATTTGTAGTTATATCCTTAAGAAACAATTTTGGATATTCCTATTCCAAAAATGGATTTATGGTATAATGTGTTCTATGGGATGGTGATCCCATTATTCAGTGCGATTTTGGATGTTTGGTGGAGATAACCATGAGATAAGGGAGTGGGAATATTTTGTGGGGGAGTAGTTCCATAACCAATTTTATCTATTGAACCTTGATAACTTTTTTATGTAAATAATTGCTTGGTTGGGATTTTGTGACATCCACCGGGTCATTGGTATGTATAATTTTGAGTTTTACCTAATCCTGAGTGAGTCTTTGGGGTTTCCGGGTTCCAGACATTGAAATCGAGTGTTTTTTAGGTGACACAAAAGGGTGCATGGAGAGCACACTATTTTTATAAACCATGTGAAAACCATGTGGGTGTACAATATTTTATAGCACTTCTTGGCTCAGTTTGATTATGGTACACCAAACCACGTGTCACCCCATAGGAGTCAGCGTGGAATATTTTTTTTAAAGTGGAACTCACACAATTTAAGCATAGTTTTACTAGCCATGAATCAAAATCATGAAACTCTATACAGCTCAACAATATTTGGAATGTTTCAAAATTTTCCATGTTGGGGGTTTTTTGTCTGTCGTCACTCCCTTTTCCTTCCGAAATGAGAACAAGCCTCCTCCCTTGACCATATATCTCTCACCCTCCATCCATTGTGGATTTTTTCTTGGCATCTTGATGTTTTTCTTGAGTTATTTAAATTATTATTCTTATTCTCCATTACTCTAGTTTTATACTTCAATTTTCATTGGAATTTTGGAACCCTACAAGTGATATTCACAAAATATAGTGATATTATGGGGTTTTTGGTTTGATTTATTATATCATAAGTGTATTGTGTGTTTTCTCAAATTCTCGGTAGTCTTTATCAAGGGTAATGAGCTTTGGACTAAATTTGTTGTATGTATTCCTCTTTAATTCCATTATACATATAATACGTTAAATTTATAATCATCATTGGTTTTTATTTTCTAATTTTCAATGAATATGATTTATTCAAGGTTGGTATTTGACGTATCATGTATTTGATTCATTTTTTGGGAAATTTGTGAATTTAAAGTTGTTTTTCCAAAATGGGGCAGCATGTGTGCACCCCAATTTTTAGATAAAAAAAATCAAAGGGGTTTTGGGATTTATTATAAATTTATAATAGGTTTCTACAAATGAGATTACCATTAGATTTGTTTTGATAAAATTGTAATTATGGTTTATGAAATGGCCTGACTTATTGCTGGTTTTATAGGGTCTCTTGTTTTTGAACGAGTTAGCATAAAGTGACACATGGGGTGACTATGATGTGAGTGAGAGTACTATTTGATGGATAGTTTGATCCTTCGATGGGAGGACCATGAAATAATACATTTTTTCTATGGGACTAAGTGAGCCTTTGACTTGGATGACCATGTGATCTTCCATGTTGTTGGTTGAGAGACCAAGTGTGCTCTTGGAATCGGGCCTGAGGAAGTTTCTGAGAGATTCTATATCATAGGTAGAATATTTATCTAATCACCAATGATATGATAGATAGTTATAACCCCAAGGTTCACATTCCTCATACAATATTTGTTGATATAATTTATGAATTAGATTAGTTCCATTTTTTGTGATGATATATATTATATTCTCATGATCTTCTCATATTTATATGGATATATGATATTGAATCTATTCTCACATTGATTGGGTATTTTTTAATTATTGAGCATCTTATTCCTGATGGACATTATAATTTATTTGGTCCATATTTGATTTATTTTTTGAATAACCATGATTTTTGTAAAAATGGCAATCGAAAGGGATTTTGATTCTTTACATGGAATAACATACATTTTAAATATGGTTTTAGTTTTGAAAGTATTTTCTCCCTAGATTATTGGTTTTCCTAGGTAGAAGATTTAAATATATTTATGGATGTATCCTAATTGGAATCATGCCTCACCCCATACATGGGGCCCTTTGGGTAATTATATATTTTTTCTTGTAGGACACAAGTAATGGATTGGGAACCATGTACTAGGGTATCTCTTCTTGATTACCAAAATACATTGTTTTATAGAGGTGATTTGGTATCACTAGAATATACTCTAGTGTATTCTTTGTTTTTTGTTTTTTACTTATGGTGTTGTACACGTGCCTTTTTTTGACTTCCCCGTTTCTTTTAAGTCTGGGTTGTTTATTTATAGTTACCATATATATTTCATGTTATGTTATATTTGTACTATTATGTAGATTTTGATTTATTGTATGTTATTGTCTTATGATTTTTAATCTGACGGTATAATTTTTGTCGTACCATTTTATGGAGTGGTTATTCTTGATTATATTTGGAGATATAAAATCCAATGAAATAGTTTTTTATTCCAGGTGCTTGTATCTAGCCTCTAGGGATTGACAAATATTTTCGACCTATGTAGAGAGTTATCCTATATAACATGTCTGGTAAATCCAGGTTGGTTTGATATATTTCTTTAGTTAATTTTAGGAAATTTTCTATTTTATAGGCTATGCGAAAGAGGCCCAACATTCAGTGAAATTGGAATAAATTATAAACAACTCAACATTAATAGAAACAATATATAACACCTATAACATGTTAATGATGATCTGCTTATCCAACACCACACATTGATTTGAGATAGAATGAAATAAATTGGATGAATCATAAACAAACATGAAAAGGTTGTGAATTTTCTCTCATGATGACAATAGAGAAGTCATAATATATACAAATAATGGGATAAGGTGGAGTTTAAGACTTTCCGATATATTTTTATCATACCAATAAATTTTTTATTAGTAGATCGAATGAGGGTGTTACATAGAATCCATGCCATGGAGTGGATGAGAGATCAAGAATCCAATAATGGGATGAAATTATGGAAGGATGTGTTGATGATGATAAATAAGTATATTGTAGGAAAAGAATAATTTCCACCCCTTTAATGGTATGTATGTTTTAGCTATAGGGTTTTCTAAACAATGTTCCAAACATACATCTTCCAATTTCCATGAGAGACACCCTTCTTGGTTTAGTCAAATGTTTTGGGTTATCCATGTCCCCAATGTGTATTGATACTAGTTTATTGTCACTAATCCTTTGGTAAAGGATTATGTTTTGGAAAACCATACACATCCCATGTTCCATCCTCTAAATATTTTTATAGTTTCTTCCCATGGTCATTCAACCCCACATGAATGGTATGGTAGATATGTGAGAGCCAAAGAGAAATGGTTTTATGTAAGTGATTCTTGAAGGTATGGGGAAATATTGATTTGGGTCAATTAAATTCTTCTCCTGGTATGAATATTTGATTTTTAAAACAAACTGAGTGACTCAAGATGGTTGACCCATGTTTTGATCTTGACACTCATGGACTAGAGAGATTGTGTTGGGTAAAAGGATGTTCTAAAATATATTAAATGTGATAATTGATCAATAGGAGAAATACATTCTTAACAGTAACAAATTAGGGAAATTTTGGTATAGTGATGATCATGACCCCTATCTTTTCATCATCAATATTTTCTTGAGATAGAATCAACTATAGACATAGAAACCTATAGATCCTTTAATGGTTTCAAGAAATAAATATTTTTTTTGTATAATGAAGGTGTGGGATAAAAGAAATATATTAATTATATTATAAATCATTTACTATTTAAAGGTGGTGACCCTCATTATAAGATGAAATTATACGTTTTCAAGATGGTTTATTTATATGAATTTTGGACGATTAGTGGGAGATGTTAATATTAGTCCGTAGGATGAGTGGATTCTATGTTGAGACCTTAAAATAATTATATCTGGTAATGGGTAGTGATAATAATGTTTTGTTTTAATTGGAGTGGTGAAAAGTAATCATCTTAGGTGGGGAATGTAATGTTTGTCCCTAGTATGAGATCATCATGTTATAAAGGATGTACGATTTTTTAACTATTCATTTGATGGTATTTTTTGAACTTATAATCCATTAGATAAAGGGGAGGAGGTAGCTTCCATTTTCTAAAAAAATGCTTCATACAATTGATTATTGTTTCGAGTGAATTCAAAATTTCGGTGTGATTCCTTGACTACATTATAAAAATCCATGGATAATAGATCAAAATTTTGTCGGTGATGGTTTTATAGAATGATGATTTTGAGCATGAAATTGTTTGATCAATAGATGTAACCAGATATAGGGAACTTGATTAAATGAGAATTTTTTTTCAAAATGGTATTCCATTGTATAAGGCGTTATAATTGGTTTTAGTGGTGATACTGATGTTAAAGATGAGTATTTTTTAAGGTATTTGACTAATGGAAGATACTCATAAGTTTCATTAAGAAGTGGAATCTAGTTAATGAGGAACTGGGGTTAGAATTCCATCAGGATGAGGTAGGCTTGATTTAATGGTCATCCTTAGCTTTTCATGGAAATTCTGTTACAAATAATATGATATTGGTTGATTAGAGTTCAATTTAATCTTTAAATCTAGGATTAAGATATTTTCCATTATATATAATTTTATTTATGTGATGTAAGTGTTACTATGATGATATATATATTATTTAGTTAGAAATTATTCCAAAACATAGAATTGTCCATTGGGAATCTATAACCTATGGTCGGAGGTCCCATAAACCTATTTATAAAAAATAAAATGACATTATCAATTATCAGGTTAGATGGGCTAGGTAAGCATAATATTTATGGTTAGTACTGTTATATTAGCACTATCTTGATTTTAATAGTTCAATACCTATATTCATAATGTACTACCTAATAGAGCATTGGGTATTTGGAAATGAAACACGGTTATTCGAAAAGGCATTCTCAACCTGAGTCAGTTTGGTGATGTGGTCATAAATTTCCAAGGCTTTTTAGGGATGATAAGTTTTACTATAGGGATATTTTAACGTCTCATGTTTTGAATAGGTAACAAATTTCATGATAATTCAATATTTTAACATATTTGATGGACCTAATAATAAATAGAGCCTTGAAAGCATAATATGATCATAGATATACATAAATAGTTTTATTATTTTGGACCTCACTTAAGATCTGTGTGTGTACATGGGATTTTAAATGGTTTTCTAGATTATAATGCCCCTAAAATCGCAATTTTATAGAGAAATAGAGAGGGGAACATGATTTATTTACACATAGTGACCATATAGGAGAAACCATTCTTCCTATAAGGTTGTGTCATAATTTTTGTTAAATCATACGATGCCCATACAACCACCACTATAGTTTTCTATCGACAATCCATGTGGCCTTGACCCCACCATTACTAGTTTTAAAAACCACGTGACACACCCTTATGGTCTATACAATTTCTAATTTAGGTCTACATAAATTAAATAATTAATGTGCCCATATCTATTTCCCCCAGAATGTGAGGGGGTTGAGGCTTGACACTAAAAAAACTCATAGGAAATATTGAGAACTCTCTAGATCCTTAAACCACATCCAAAAACAACAAAAGTAACTATTTCTATTCCATATTTACCTTACGAGTCTCTATCAAATAATTTTATCAACCACCAAATGAAAATAACAAATTATTCTGTATTTTTCAACTAGTTCGAAACATGTCATGTTATATTCTCCCCATATTATAAATTTTCATCACTAAAGAATCATTATGTAAATGAAGAAATCATCACCCAACCAACTCAGTTTTTGAATTTATATTCAAACAGTTATGTTTGAATTCCAAACAGTCAATTCACAATATAGAACTACATTAAAAATACAATACATTATTTCTTAAACTCGAGGCTTGGATTGTATCCCAAGATGAATCATCAAGACTATGCTTACCTGAGCCCATTTAACTTGATACATGGTCATATAATTGTCTCTTTTCATAATAAGACTATTGAAATTACCACTATAGGTTCTATATTTAAAATTTCCAATTTTATGTTATGTTTTTCCACCGTTGATATTTACTACTAAATAACATCTTTAGCTTCCTATAAATAAGTCTAGAACAGCATATTATTATATACAATGGAACTACCGTCAATCTTTGTTTGATATAATTGATCGAAATCTAATCGACAAATCTCATATTTGTCATACCAATCATTCCTAGAGAAAATAAATATAACCAGTAAAGTACAATTGACTCATCCTAACAATATAATAATTTTTTGTCCTCAACAATCACTTCCATCTTCATGAGGAAACATAAGTCAATCAACCTCCAGTTGAACACTTTATAAAATGATTATCATTAACATTTAATGTGACCCATAAAAAATTTATAAATCCTTATCCCAATGACTTCCAATATTTTTACAAGCATTTTAATAGAATATTATTCCTTAAAACTTGAGACATGTCTTTATCGAACTATATTCCACTCAGAACATCTATGCTATAACAAAATCATCGACACTATTTTGATTTATCATCTGGGAATCATCATAAGGTAGTCTATGATTTTCATTAACATATCTACATCATTAAAATAATACTCAATTTGTATTTTTAATTTAATATGAAAACCATTCATACAACGTTCCTCATATTAGACAGTATATGGTCCCCGAAACAACAGTCCAATGACTAATATCAATATCCAGCAACCTTAATCACCTGAGGATTTCTTACAAGTGATGAAAAATCCATCTCCCCACCTTATGAGAATCATCATTGTAAATCCAATGAAAAGTAAACCTTATTTTCAGTAATCATGCCAATCTATAATAGATAGAATGGCTATGATAATAACATACTGATGGAGAGAACTAATATAATTATCACCCACTTCTCATTCTTATTTTCCTATGTATAGTCCCAGCGGAGAACATCAAATTTCAACTCAAAAAGAGGGCCATCACCCTTAAATGGTCAATGGTTTATAATCTACAGAATAGATTTATTTCAAACTACACATTGTGTATACATCAAAGGATTTATAATTTCATGCCAATGGAGTATACATAGGTAGATAGAAATATATTCGATTCTCTTTCAACATACCCTGGTAGTTGTCATGATAGGGTATATACTCGCCACTAAACTACGAGTGCACGAAGATATATCTGAGATGAATGTATTGCTCCACAAGTTCCACAATATTTTTTAAAATAATCTATTCTTTTTACCAATCAAATGACACTAAATCTCCCAAACAAGAGTGTCTATATCAAAATACAATACAACAATCTCATGTCATCCTTTTGATTTTTGGAATTAGCTCATTATACATAGGAAATCATTTAATTTACCCAAAGGCACAATGTAACCATTCCAAAAAAAATAACTTCCTCAGAACCATCAATAATTGACTCGAACCCAGCTAATCAATTACCTACAGTTTCAAAAAGCTTCCATAGACATCCGAAATGAACTACTTATCATAAAAAATGATATTCATCCCATAACACCTGATTTGAGATCCAATTCATAAATCTATGATTCATCCTTCAATAGGGTCATATGACCATACTACATGGGAATACATTATTTTAATATGTCAGGAGTTTTGAAGGAAATCCTCTTTAAAATATGGAATCCCACACAAGCTATGGTATTTCAAATGACCTTCCACCTTGTGGTGTCATTTATGAGGAGAATGAATCGACTACGATACTACTACTGGTCAAGTTGTCCATGAATCTAATCAATTATTCACATTGAAAACATTTTTGATAATAAAACAACATAGGGTGACATTCAAAATAAGATGAATCACTATTCATGAATCTAAAGACTCATGCATCTACTGAGAATCTATCTAGAAATTTGGGTAAAATAATTCTTTCCATAAAAATTAAAATGTTTTCCCATACCAACATGGTCTATCAGTTATCCCAAATAAAAACATGTTATTGACATATTAGGATTAATCCATTGTGATGTATTCTAGTTACGTCCACCTAGTATGTGAACAACATTTCCATTTGTGAAAATTAGTTACAATGAATTAAATGCACTGGTTAATTATCATTTAAAAGTGGTTAAACATGAACATGTTATGAACAACTGGCCAAAAAGGTCGAAAATATATCATCATTGGAAGAACTTCAAATCCTAATAAACAATAGGATTTAAGTAATGGATCATTAATGATAACTTGATTAGGTCAAAGATACATAAACTGTTAAAATTATAACACAACGGATAATGGGATGACGCTCTGTAGTATATGGATATTTTACAACCACCATGATATTCAACATACTACACAACAACCTATCTAGAAGAGGTTTCTTTTCATTATATAGTGTCCCACTCAGGAGAACAAGGACCTAGATGGAACCTCTCATTATATATTACTAAAACATTTTACAAATTATTTTATTTCATAGGGTTCTATATAAAAAGATCCAAACCCTATTTTTTACATATGGAATCAAATTTTGAAAACTATTATCATGCATAAAATATCACTTTACTCTACTGATTAAATAATTGGTCAATCAAAGCTTAGGAAAAATCATTACGGATCTATGAGAAACGTCCAAGCTCCTTTCCATTGTAACACTATTATTGTTACATTAACCTGAGGGTAGAAAATAATAACACAACATTTAGGTTTCATTTATCACATTTAAATAATGATCATATATTTTGACATTTACAAAAATTGGTAAAGGATGGATATCTTGTAATAGTTTTAAAATAACGATCCAAAATAAATTTTTTTTATAACACCACATAGAATTATCCAAATTATCTAATAACTTAAATTTTAATACATCATTTAATCTACCCATATATTTTTCATAACCAAGCATTGTTAAAGAAAAATTATATTTACAATGTGTAGAAAAAGAAACTATTTATATTCTAATTTGAAATTTAATTATCCATCATCTCATAAAAACAAATCTCAAAATAATATATTGGGGATTTTATCAATTATTCGGGCTATTTAAGTATTATTCCACCATATGAGTATATGTAACACAATATAATCATCTTTGTACACAATAAATAACAATCCAATAAACTTAAGAATGCCCCCATTGGGTGAAAAATCAATGAATATAAAGAATAATGTCGATAAACTATCACCCTATAAAGCTAATATGAATTTAGATTAGGGAAAACCATAGAACATGATTTCATAAAATTTGAAAATAACATTAATTTGTTTATCTTATAAAATATATTCTTGGACTAATAACATGGGTCGAATACATTTTTTATAATAAGAAACATTCCGAAACTAAACTACTCACGTCCAATTTATTATTTTGGAATTAAGATATATGAATTTTCCTATTAAAGTATTAAAGTTACTTTCTGTTATAGATAATGAATATTTTGAGATGTTGTTAATTTAAAATTTTTATATAAAAATAATGTTTAGTTAGATGAGTTTTTATTCCCAAATTAGAACCGTACTTGGATATTTTATGTTAATATTAGAATTACATTATCCGAAACCTCAGTTTTTTACCTTCAATTTCAAATATAATAGGTTAATATATGATGTTTCAATCATATAGGTTTCCATTCAATAATTTACAAATTAAAATGCACATTATAATTTAAAAAATTGTATCCAAATTAATTTCAATAATAAATTTTTTATCCAATGAAACTAGTGGTCTAGGACTCAACGTTCCATTACTCGTTCACTATATATAATTAAACCATCATGATAGGTGGAAATTTTTTTGGTTGATACAGAAACCTTATTAAACCTACCGATTATCATGGTTATAATATAAAATGCTACCACAAAAATTGGTAATAAAGGTAAAAATGATAAATTAAAAATTCAAAGAAGGATGTAATCATGAAAAATACTATATAAGAAAATAATAAAGGTATGAATGGAAAAAATCACCCAATAGGGTATAGTGGAAAACATTTTACATAATTACCTATGCAAGGGTACGAATAGTCATGTTGGCAACCACACTAGCATTTTATACAAATAATCATCCATTAAGAAGCATAAAAACTTAGTATACATGGGATAGAATATTCATGGAATGAGAATCAATACATGCCTAAGATGATGCATGTTGAAATAATTCCCCACCATACATGTCCCAAGATGATATCTCATAAGTTAATAACTAGAAGAATTTAAACATTCTCCCTATGTGAAATAATTATCCAATGTAATATCTAACATCATGATCAATAATCCCATCCTTAGAAATGTAACTTTTTTCTCATTCATCGGATGGCCATACCTAGACAAGAGAAATTTAATAATTATAAACATGCGTCATCTCCTGCATGCCATTAAAAATTAGTTGGACAAAATAAAAATGATCTATGATACATCTTTGTATCATATCGTCTGCGGAGCCATTGATGCAGTTCCCCGAGCCAGTCGATCACATAGTCTCATGCATGCGTCACTGTAGGACCGAGGCTACAAATGAGTAGTGGTGGTGTCAATGTGGTTTAGTGGAGATACATTACACTACAGAGAAGATATAAATACTATATATGAAATAATAAATAAGGGATGAAAAATATTATTAAAATAAATAGTCAATAATAAATGAATGAGTAATCATGAATGAACATGAAACATGATGAAATAAATGGTAATACAACAGGTAAATAATTATATAAAAAAATACACTAATTATATCTTTGGATAAATCATGACATTTGACTCAATCCATTTCTCCAAATCTTCCATGTATAATGAAACATCACAAAAATAATACATTAACCTAAACCATCAACCATGATGTCTGTTCATGGTACCCCAATGAAATGGATTACTAAAGTGGGTGTAAGATATAATCTCTAATGAAAAACAACTGGTATCTAATACAATAAAGTATTATAATATAATATAAAATAGTGTGAAAGTATATATAATTTCAAGATATGGAGTAAAAAAATATCTATTCCAATTAGTTTAGGGTCCTCATGGACACCTGGCCATATATACCTGTTTTGACCTAATCCAAAATGTCATTAAACATGTTTCGTCGTTTATATATATACATTCGACTAAATAAGAACATATGAACTGCAGTACAAGAATTTAAGACAACAAGTGGATTAATGCAAAGAAATCCACTAAAGGATATAATACATGTCTCAAATTTTAAATAAGAGACATCATTTTAATAGATCTAGATGAATTATAATATTAAAATAAGGTTGTATTTAATTAAACGTCATAATGCAAGTCAATAATTATCACAGATATTAAGATAAGGTTTTACATTTATCAAAATATTACGATAAGTAATTAAGGTCATGTAAATAGATTTATCAATATTTACATATTATTATTTCCCCCTTGAGATCCTCTAAGGAGATCTCTAATTAGTAAACATAGTGTCACCCATGGATGAATATAATCCAAAAAAATATTGTCTCATCCCTAGAATTTTGTGTAAGGATCCCATGTGTGATCCATTGTGTTACATCGATCAATTACCCTATGAGCCCATCTATGTAATTCTCGTATGGAACCGAGGTACCAATTGAGGTATTTATAATCTCAAAAATCCTATGAACGTGTCCATATTATTTCATATAAAGAATCTTGGTATTATTCAAGGATTAGTATCACATATTGAAACCTATGTTCCAATTAATTTCATTACAAATAAAGAACCCAAGTATCACGCATGTTACAATACAATTATTTTAACCAGTGTGCCCATCCAAGGAATTTCATGTATGGAACACCAAGTACTGCTCATGGTTTACTTTAACAAGTTGGCAGATCATATTTAATAATTTAAATTGGACATGATTTCATTGATTCTATAATATATTTAAATACATGAAATAGTTCATTTATTATGTCAAAAACATATGTCCTTTGGCCGAACCACGTTAATCACAATTCAAGATATTCTTTATCATAAATCTATGTGTAAAATGTAAAAAGGGGCATGTAGTAATGAATACCTCTATAGAACTACTCCTATTTGTTTATATAGTAATGTCACATCATTAGTGAAAATGAGGCATATGGGAGGAATACCCAACTAAAGTGCATTTTATTCATTTACAACCATTCTCAAGAAAATGGGTACACTCAACAAACTAATTGGGGTGTCTTAGTAATCCACAAATAATAGGCATTATACATGTTTTGATCAATCCAACCCTATGTTTTGTTCCATGTTAACCAATCAATCTCTAAAAATATTTAAGGGGTCTTTTCAACACTAGTTGTTTTGTATATATTCTTTATTTGAGTATTTTTTTTATTTTTGAAGAAATTGGTAGAAGCTCCAATTTGTGAAATAAAGAAAATAAATTATAACTGACAAAATATTAATGGAAAATCATATAGACCTCCTAAATATTCCTTATGATAGTCCACTAACCCAATAACAGACTCTGATTTTAGACCAAATGAAATAAATTAGATGATCATTAGACAACTTGAAAATTTGGATAACTCTCTTACCTGAAGATAATGTTTAATATGGGATGATAAATGAAGAAAGGAAGATGGAGATTTATTAGACATACTATTGTGATTACATTTACAATTATTAAATTTGATTTAGATCTCAAATTAGGGAGTTACGTGGATGAAAATCCAAAGAAGAGAGGGGGACTTGAGTGGCCTAGTGTGGGAGAAAATTAAAAATGAAATGGAGGATTAAAGGAAATAATATTGGAGGGTAAAATAGTAATTTCAAACAAATTAATGGGACAAAAAGTTTAGATTCAGAAATTTTTAAATTATGTGCCTATAATATGGGTTTTTTAACTTGGATCCACACCCTACATGATTTGGGTGAAGAGTTTGGGCTAAACATTTTCCAATATTACACTGAACCCAGTTAATTTGAACTATAAATGTGGGATATGATCATATATTGGTAAAATATATGTGGATTGTGTTCTTACCTCAATATTTTCATTAGAAATTCCACATATCACTTCACCCCACCATCCATAGTATTTAAAACAAAGTGAAACTTCCTTTATGTCCCATCATTTTCACTAAAAGGGCAATGATATTTTAACAAACCATACACTATTGTTTTTTATCATGAAAATAGTGACTTTGAAGGATCGATGCTACTCCAACTCATCCAAACTCTCAAGAACAGACATGTTCATTAAAACACGTAGAAAAAACGCATTTAAGTGCTTATACACATGTATTTACCCTTTGTAGGTTATTTTAAAAATTTTCCCCACCTCTAAATGAAAAGTTCTAATTCACTATTAATTTTCAACTAGTTAAAAAACAATTACAAAATATGCTTCTAACTCACTTTGTTATTTACATGTTTCGTTTAATATATTTTTTAAATATTTATTTACAAATACATTTTTTACATAGTTACTATTTACCATTTTATTTTCGAAATCAGATCAGTAATTATTTTTTAAATAATGAAATTATTTCTATTTTCTACGTTTAACAAATAGATTCCTAATATAATTTTTTATTTAATCAAAACACTAAATATGAGAAGTTAAATAATCTAATGAATATAAATAACACATTCAAAATAATTTTTTTAATAAACACAATTTGTTTTATAATGAATAATGGTTATTCTTTGTTATCATTCATTAGTAATTTAATGAATATTAATTATTTAGTATTAATGTTGAATATATTATTTATAATGAAATAATCACTTCTATATATATATATATCATATTATAATTATTACTATCTTTATATAATCATTAACTATATAAATACCTATCAATTATATATTAGTATATTCCATTAAAATATATAATCTGTATATTTCCCCTTTGAATAAATATATATAACAATCTATACTTCCCTAAGAACCATTCAGTATATTATTTATTCTAAATATTAACATATATACTTTATTTGTAATTTATATTTTCATTCTAAATTATAATTAGTTTCATTACTATCATAGTACACATTAAATGTGAATATATTAATATGATAATTTTTTATTTACATTTCATTATATTCCGCTAGATAATTTTATAATTATGCACCACATATAGTTCATGCAGTATTAATTTTCATATCATTCTATGTTGTAATATTATAACCAAATTAAATTATTATTTACATTTACATTTAATATTCTATTAAAAAATGTATTGAACACATTAAGATTATTTATTGAAGTCAAAATATGATATAATATATTACATTACCCTTATAAAAAATATGTTTCAATATATTTCATTAATAAGATGAATACAACTCATAGTTCTCTTATTTTCTAAATATTCATGTTCTAATGTTTCTTTCTCTTATTTATGATTTTTCCAAGGATCCTTTATAAGGTTACTAGTCATGTATCAATGTATGTTATATAAATGATCCAAAATCATCACTATTTTGTCATTATATGATAGATTAATCATTAATTGTGCTAATTTTATGTTATATATATGTAATTGATCTCGTATCTACTCCATCAAAATTAATACATGGAATAGATAATACACTTATTTAAGGATCAATAGAAAGGTAATTTCATATGTAACAGTCACGATGTTGTTAGTAATTTCATTGGTCCATTTGAATTTAATGATAAACTTCCCCATATTTATTATTCTCTTAACCCTTTTCCATGGTTATACTCAAAGGAAAAAAATTCACAAATAAAAAATATAAGATTCTTTCTATGATTGTCTATATAGATCCACAATCATCTTTGAAATTATTTAATATATAACTAAAATTCATGAATATTCTAATTCATATATTGATTCTAAAAAGGTCCCGAAAACTATATATATCCAAAAATCATCCTATGATGTTGGACTATTTTATTTTGTCTCATATAGAGTCTTACATGGTGCAATTAGAATCATTGGGTATAAAAGTTTTGAGAATTAAAACAGTTGAGAAGAATGATCTCAATAAACAATGAAATCCATATAGTAAGATATCAGTATATGAACCATTGTATGAATGATCCTTCCTAAGTATCGACTTGTTTTGAGGAAAATTAATAATTATAATGATTAATTTAATAATAGATAATTATAGAATATGTCATATAAAAATTGTGGTTGATCATGGATTTTCATTATATATAACTAAAATTAGTTCTCTACACACCCTTACCATTTTGTTTTTATTTATAATTATGGTTTTATCGATTTAAAAATACCCTCTAGTAGAGATTATGTTCACTAACATTGTATGGTGATCAACAAAAACCCAAATTTCTTTTTCATTATAGGTCTTGGAATGACCTTTAAGAAAACAGTAGTGATAATATATAATTTATTTATAGTTAGATAAAATGGTTGTATCATAAAATAATTATTATAATGTTAATGATTAAATTTTTAGAATATCATTTGTCATTAATCATACTCCATTGTTTCATTATTTCGGTTATCACAACAAAAATTCACCCTATTATCTCTCTAAATTTTTTTTTACTTCTTGGGTGAATACAAAATGAAAAACTGTTTGAATCATCCAATATCACCTTCATTCTGTCTAATATTTTTCGAATGCATATTTATGTTAGAAATTGTATATCTCTATTATTGTTAATTATAAAATCCAAAATATTTCCGATAATCTATAATATCTTCATATCCCACTTCAATTACTCCCTGATATTCATGTCGATATATAGGTTATAAGTCATTCTATAAAGTTTGAATTCATCTATCCCATTACATATTCTATTTCAATCCTTTTAATATCCATGAATATTTTTCTCCTATTAACCATATTAATATATATAGAAAAATAATACATAATACTATAAACACAACCAACTTATTGTCTTTAAAGGATGGTAATATAATTTGAAATCATTGTAATTGATCAATTCTAAGTATCTATTTTTATTTCATTATTTTTATGTTTTAATAGATAATTTACATTATCATTGATAGTATATATGTCACTATTTTCATCATATATAAAATTTCCCAAAATAGTTGTGGAAAATTAGTATTTTTAATTCTATATCATGTCTTGTGTGATATTTCTTGTTCAAAACTAATTGAAATGATTATTATGATACAACAATTTAATTTTTCTATAAAACATATCCCTGTCTATTTTAGGAGTCATAAATGTAGATGATAAAACCATATACACAATTGGGTAGAGTGTGTACCAGTGTAGTGGGCAACCTCTTATTAATCAACTTGATGTTATATTCAAATTCTTTAATCCAATGAAACAAGAATTATTTTTATGTTAAATCATTTAGTGAAATTTATTTTCATGAGAATAATATCACAATTCATTTATTGTATCTAGATAATCCATGATAAATATATATAACAATTATAGTTTTATCTGTTGTTTATTCTTCAATCATATTTCTCTTTAAAATGAACCATAAATATAAAATCACTTATGATAAAATTTAAGAAGATTGGTATTTTTTGTATCATATATTAGAAACTTTTTTATTTGTCATGTAATTTATCAAAATTATTCAACAAATAGTAAAATTATAATCATGCTTTATGGAATATATCAGAATAACAAACACAAAGAGTTCAATAACATATTTAGGTAATCTCTAATGAATTACTTTTTTATATTTAAAATGATTTCATCATAATTATTGGTTTAAAAAGTATAATTATGAATACATAGTGTTTATATCATGTATGTAATGATGAATTATGTATATCCACTGATTTCATCAGTTTTCAATGATATCGATATCTGTGATTAACCATTAACCGATATCGGTGGGTCACTATGAAGTTGATCAAACATTTCCTAAATACGAGGTAAATTAAACATCTTTATAATCACGATTTTCTTAAGAAAATGATAATAACTTAGAAGATATATTGATCCAATATTTTTTTTTGAAATTAATGATTTTCCCGAAGGTAATGAACATCAACAAATGAAAACATCTTGTAATTGTCCTACAATTACATCAACAATTCTTCTAATTCATTATTGTTTACTATGTAATGACATTTTTAAATAATATTGGAACTGATAATTTGTTCGAATGAATACTAAACTTTATAATTAGTGCGGGGGGGGGGGGACTAAGAAACTCTTTAAATGATAATTAAACAAATTACAACATATTAGGAATATCATTATCATAGTGTTTCACCCTAAATATATGAGCTAAATTTCACTAATTATTGCACATTAAGTCCAATATTATGGAATTAGTTTTCATATAAAGTTAATAATAATCAATATATAATATGGTCTTCGAAATATTTGGTCTGTTAAATGAGATTTGATGAACAGAACTTAGATATTATCTACATTTAAATAGACCTAATCCATGAACAATATTGTATCAAATCTCACCAAAGTAATAATAATAACATTTTTAAGGACATTCTTCCCAAAATAATAAATTAGAGAATATTTATAGACATGGGATACAATCACGACACCACAGGGTATATTAACTAATAATTCAATAAAAAAAATTATGGGAGAAAATATATAGTTATGGATAATTTTTGATAATATGTTGTAATTAAAAAAATTAAATAATAAGTTTTCAAATATAAATAGAAAAAAAGAATAAATCTAACCATTCTATTTCTTGATTTTAGTACTAATAATTTACAAAATCAAATTTTTTTTGGAATAATATATAATAATATCTTATAGAATACGGAAAAAAATTATACAGACATGGAATAAAATTATAAAATGTAATAACCAATGAAACTATCCTTTTATTCTATGTTTGAATATGATTTATTATCCTATTCCACATCACATAAATCTAGAAATTAACTACAAAACTCCTCAATTATATCTAATATGTCCAATATACAACAAAAATATATTTCAAATCAAGATATATAATTCCATATCACACATGACAAAAAATACTTATAAAACAAAAGGGTTCGTATGTTATGATATTATCTACCATTTTATTATTTTATATCATATAATTGTATTTTATTTATTTAAATCAGAATTATTGAATTTTCCAAAATAATAATGATGTATAATATTCTCTATAAATACTAAGGGAATTGATAAAAAATATAAGGGTTTGTTATAATTCATGGAAAAGGGGTAAATGAGTTATCAGTAAGATAAAAAAAGGGGATTGAAAAAAAAATAAAAATGTAGTGATTATAAAACAAATATATATTTATTAATACATTTTAATGGTACCATAAATATTTATAAGAGAATAATAACTATTTGGAGTGATGGAAACAAAAAAATGAATAACAAAAAAAAAGATTTGAAATGAATGAAAAATGAGACACATAAATAATTATAAGATATTATACATATATTTAAAATTTAACTATTATAACCATAAAAATATTATAGACTTTATGGCCACCCATTTCCCACTATAATGAGGAATAGGTTCACTACCCATTCTATATAACATCATTATATTATGAGATGAAAATATTTACAAATTGAGAAAGAGTGATATATAATTTTTAGGCCACACATTATATAAATATATATTTTCAAATGTTTTCTACATGAACCAAAAAAACATAATTCCATTAAAATTATTATAATTAAACATTTATAAAATGGTGTGTAACAAAATAATATTCATGAGGATAAAAATAACTCACACATGGGAATAATGTTTCGGATTCTAGTAAATTATATATAATTTGAATGATATTATCTAAGACAATATTATAAAAAATAAGTTTATTAAAATAAAATGAATTTTTTGAGGAAGATACAAAATTGTAAAAAAAATTGAAATATTCTTTCATTTTTGAAATTTTTTTACTAGAAACTATAGATAAATTATTTTAAAAGGAAAAAGAAAAGAAAAAAGAGTTTTTAAGAACATTTATCAATAAAATTTCCAAAGGAATCTATATATTTAAAATATAATAATTATTTGTGAGATGTTTAAAGAGTGGGAAATGAAAAATAAAAGAGATAGAGAATGTATTACGTTCACACTATATTATGTTTTGCAAAATCAATATAATGGGTTCTTAATAATGAAATTAAACATATTAATGAATTTTAACACATCTATGAAATAGTATAAATATCATTAATATTTTATAGATTTAATACAAAAAAATTATAGATAATGATAATTGCACTTACTATTGCTACAAATAATCTTGAACACTCATTATCTCACATTATAATAAACAATGATTTCTTACTGTTCTAGTTTAAAATTATTTTTTTATATGAAATATTTATATTAATAATTTGTATCACTGAATTATAAATATATATTTTAATTATTTATTTTTTTATTATTAGATTTCATCATTTTAAATTATTTTATTCTTCTATAAAAAATCAATATTTATAATAATTATATTCCATAAACCCTTGATATCCAATATTTTCAAGTTGTTAGAATAAAAATATAATTTTTTAAACCCCATTATAATATTTTGTGGTTATTGATAAGATAGATATTTTTTAAAAAATCATTCATTTATAGTTATTTATTAATCTATGAATCATTGTATCATTAATTAATATAATCATAAAATTCCAATAATAGAATCATAATGATTATAATACCTCTGCCTCAATGTTTTATATTATAGGTATATTTTTTTTATCATACTTGATAAAAATGAATAAAATAGTATAACATAGTCCATATAGGTGGTTGAACTGAGTCAAACAATTATGTAATATAAAAAATCATAGATTAAGTATATATTGTTTTGTTATGGTTATATTATTTTTAATGAAATATAATGATATTAATGATATGATATTAATTTATTCAATCATGGGAATGTAGTGTTAAAATGAGATGATGAAATACTATAGAGAAGAACCTATTACATTAAATAACAAAAGTACATCACTTTTTAATGACTTCTTGAGAATAAAATATTTAGACACCTTCTTATGACATAAATCTACTAAACATAACATATAAAAATACAAAAGTATTTTAGAGATTGAAGAGGAAAAATAACAAGTGGTTCACTATGGAATGTGTATAGGAGGGTATTTATAAATTATTTTGAGTGAAATACATTAAAATATTGACACATTATTTTTCTTGATTTACTATTTACCAATGAATTTAAATTTTCTAAATAATAAATTATTTTCTCTATATAAATTCTATATAAATTTCTTAACTAATTTAAATAACCAAATTAGACATATAAAAACCATTTTGTTGTTTTGAAACTCCTTATATGAGAAATTTTACCATTATGATTCAATATACAATGCATTAGATTGATTTGTTTTGAATAATAATTTATCTTATTTCATGATTTAATATATAATTTTTATCCAATCCTAATTATTTAATAGATGTAAGTTTTTTGGTATTCAAGATCAATATAATATTTAAATACAAGATTTTCTTCATCAAAATGATTATATTTATATTATTAAAATTTAATAGTATTGACATATTACATATCACCCTAAGGAATATATATATATATATATATATATATTGACACACAAATTGTCCTTGTAATTATTATATTCCCATTTTATATTCCTATATATATAACCTTGAATAATTTTACAGAATTTTGTCATCTTATTTAATTAATTTTTTTTCCAAAATTACATTCACCTTTCTAATGTTTTTCATGTTTTCAATAGTTATAGATGATGAGAAAATTTGATTAGGATACACATTGGAATAAAAATTCAAAATAAAAGATATTTTATTTAATTGTGATAATATTCTACTTGAAATATTCCTTATTATTTTTCAATAATATTAATTTTAATATGAATTTATATTATATAACATGTTATAACATTATCCCCTAATTAAAATTAAAATGACCAATTTAAGACTAGTATTTTGTGTAGAAGAAGATACATGACAATTTTAAATTACATTCAATAGAGAATGTTATTCAATACCTAAAAATTTTATTATACATTTCATAGAAAAATGTGTGGTCTTGCTTTATGCCTTTATTATTAGGTAGAATAGAGGATATTTGAGAAGAGTGTGACTATTTTCAACCCACACTATCAGTTTAATTTGATTCCAATATATAAAAATTCATAGTTGAAAAAATATAAAATACTATTGGGACCCCCAATGCATGATTTGATTTTATTACACTATTTTAACCATTTTCATTGATTGTGGTGACTTGTATTTATTTATCATTCCTTCCCAATTTTATGGAAGAACATAAATTATTAAAACATTAGTGTTTATTATTATTTATAACTATAGTGGGAGGTCAAAAAAAGTTAGATAATATGTATATTTGTGAGTAGGTTGTGGGATGCGAACAATTATCGTATAATATAGCCTAATAATAGATGAATCAATCTGATGGTGTCTATGGAATTGGTTAGTTTAACTCTATATAACCCTTACGTTAATTATTATAAATAGAGGGTTATTTTCTCATGTTTGGATATAGACCTTTTAGTGATATATAGTGAAATATATTTCTTTTTATGGATGAAATTGATTAATCTATAGTGTATTTTATATAAGATGGGGGTTTTTATGTCCTTTACACAAAATGTTACGATGGAGAACTATCTATGAGTTATAAGGGACTATGAAGATGTATTTTGATATTATATTACACCCTTACCTCTCAATAGAGATATTGTGTTCTGAATTTATGTGTATTATGGTGTTTCATATGTTACTATAGAGGCTTATCAAATGGTTCTATATGGTATTTTAGAGGTATTTAGTTTTATTGGTTAGTTTTTAAATATGTGGTTTATTCAAATTAGTGTTACTCCATATACCACTCCAATGTTTTCTATAAATAAAAAAAATTGAACCATATAATTATGTTTTTATGAAAAAAGTTTGAACTAAATAATTGTGATGAATTATTATTCTCTTCTTATTATAGATTATTTGTTTACTAGTGTAATGGAACCATTTCTTATTTATGACTAATTTATGATTCAAACAGCACTAATATAGGGTTAAGGATGAAGACATTTTTAGAATGGATTTTTTTTGATAATGGACATTTGAAGGGTGTGGTAAATACATTTGATGATACAAATTCCCATGAACTATTTATATAGATTATGAAATGTTAATTTCATCAGAATAATAAGGCTATTTTTATCATTAATGTTAATTTATTTTACTATAAAATGGAGTAATATTATGTAAAACATTCATAGATGGGTTTTGAGTTTCTTTGGAAGTGTTAGACATGTGGAAGGATATATAAGTATTTAATATTGATAGAATAGTCGATTTTTATGGATCTTGTCCTTTAAAATAAAGGTTTAGCATATTAATAAGTTTCTATTAGTCCACTTATAGAGTATAATTTACATTATAATGTCTTTAATATAAGGATGTTATTTATAATATTTTGTTATTATATGATATTATTACTAGGGTTTTCATATATTGTGACGAAAATATAAGCATTACCTTATAATGGAAATGATTTTTCTTGGATCGAGAGGTATTAATATTTTATAGAATATTTGAACATGCTCTTAATGAGTGATCTAGTTCTTTAGTTTACAATGTTTTGTATTACTTAGGAGTTATATTGTGATATATTTAATCATTGTTTTAGATTCATCATAATACCAAAGTGACATATCCTTTCCTAAAGGTCTAGATATTTACATCCCCATGGAAATTGTTGTGCAATTCATGATTTATATCCTATGGCTATAAGGATTTTCAAATAATCCTCAAGCTCAATATTTTTATTGGGAATAATTTATGTCTTATAAAGATCATAAGAGATTCAGATAAAGTTATTTTCCTTATATTTTATATTTTTTTATGGATGATGTATTGAATTTATCTAAAATTTTATTTTTAGGAAAAAATATACTGCTAGAATGGGTAATGTGTTTGGATGATGAATTGGATCATGTGGGTAATAGTGATGATGTACAATGGATGATAATTAAATAGAAAGCAATAGTTTTTATGAATGATTTAATATTTTGTAAGAAAATAACTAAGATGGAATATGTATTAATAAAGTAGTTTTCATATCTTCAATTGTTCACATAGTACTGGAGTCACTATCGAGAGACCCTTAAAGAAAATATGAGTAGTGTTGGGATTGTGAATAATGATACGTTTTATGGTTGGGTTAAGGAAGAAGAATATTAATTATTGTTTCATTTTAAGTTATTTTTTCCTTAGAGTACATAGTAACTGGTTATTTGGGATTTTTATAGTTCCACATTGGTATTGAATCGTAGAGTTTCAAAGGTGATTCATAACTTAAAGAGGTTGTTTAGGTATATTTTGATGAGGAAGGTCATAATAATGTTTAATTATTTATATCTTTCATAAAATTTGGCTAAATTCAAAAATCAAGTCCCATTTTGGTCATTTAATACATTGTAAATTCCCTAGAATAAGTTCGAAGATGTTTATATATATTTCTTTATTGGTTTTACTCATACAGATATATATTAATATTACTTCTAATACAATTGATAAATTTATAGTGTATAAATTTTTTTTATTTAGGTATCAAACTCCTCAGATTTCCTAAAAAACATTAAATAAGATAAGTGGTGGTACCTCCTTATATTGTAAGTATTATAATATTAATTTGACATTAATAGTTTTAAAAAAATTAAAAAAAATGTGGTGAAATTTTATACCTAGTTATTTATAAATATGTCATCCATCCATAGATTTTTGCTAAAAATTAGTGGACAAATCAATCATTAAATGGTAATTTATGATTGTTTTTTTTATATTTTTAAGGATCATGGGATTTTAAATTCTCATTATTTTCATTTTTAAATAATAAAAGGTTTATATCCCTAATTATTATGGGGCCTTATGATAATTTAAAAGGGTGACCAAGAAATTCACCATAGTTCATGGATGAGGATATAAAGTTAGTTATTTTTGGGATAGAGATAACATTGAAAATGATAGAACATCTAAGAGACCATTATGATTTATTGAGGGATACTTTATGTTGATAAAAATTCAATTCAAATTTTATAAAGAGACTATTAATATTTATAGTCATATATTATCAATTATATTTAGGGTTTCCATGATACCGATATTTTTTTATGGGAGAGGGAATATAGTTTTCAGCTATATTTATTTGAAATTCATATGTGATGGAGTAATTTTTTCATGTGATTCTTGAGTTTTACCACCTACTATTCGATATCGAATTGGTTGGGGGTCTAGTTCCGAATGGCCCACAAAATAGTCTTGGGGTGGTGGGTTATATAAAAATAATAGCAGTACTAGATGTATCTTGATATAATTGTAAAACTATAATAGAAGTGGGTACTATAACAGGTAAAATATTAGTGACATGGAATATTGCTGCTACGGGTTCCATATAATATTATAAACAAAATATACCTTCAACAAATGTAATAAGAATTTAGCCATATGGACATTCAGATATAATAATTATAATGTGTATTTAGGCCATATGGCCATTTTCCATTGTAAGGGTTCCCTTATAGCCCCTTAAAAATGTTTTATCATTGAATAAAATAAAATTAGAATTGTAGAGTGTGTTGGAAAGGTATATTCATAGCTGGAGATGCCTCTATGATTTCAACATGTCTATGATGTGTACCATGTGCCTTGACATGTGGAACCTTCACTAGTTAATTTTTTAAATGATGTGGATATCCTGGTGTATATGTACATTACTATCATAATACTATAAATTTAGCATCATAGATAGAAAGTCCCTTACAAACATGTTATATAGTAAGTGTATGTTGTTTTCTATCATTTGATATGAAACAAACCAAACCAGGTCTTGTTTCAATGTCACATAGTTCAACCTACATCAAGATCTAAGCCCCATTTTAGATTCTTTTAGGCTTGTGGAAACACATGAGTTCCATTTCTAACATGTGGAAAAAAATTTACCCTTAGAATCAAGTAAAATATTCCAAGGATTCCGTCCTAAAATCTTGCTTGACCCATCCATAGGCTGGACAACTATACCAGTAAATATTTAATTACAAAATATAAACCTTTAAAAATAGAGTATAATTAGTATAAATATGACCATAGAATATAAATATATATTATAATTTAATAAATGATATAAATAAAATGGATCATAAATAATGAAGATATTAAAAATATATCAAAGATTAAAGTTTCCGATACATAACTAAAAGGAACCAAAATTCCACAATATAGAGGATTCCTAAATTCCAGACAATGATAACTCCATATATCACTTCGCCACCATAATCCATACTATGTTAGACAGTTAATGAATCTATAGTCTGTGTAATAATATCTAGATATATTTACCTTTCTTTTATTATATAGAATGATTTTTACATACACCAAAAGATAACTAGAGTGTGTGAGGAAAAGGCTTTTAGGATGCAAGTATGAATCTATATACCAATTTTCATAATGAAAATCAATGATTCATGTTTGAATATCATGTTTTTATTTAATTTACAAGGGTGGTATTTTATAAATTATTCACATATCATAAATAATTCCATGTACATAAGAAACATGATAAAAGGAACTGGGGATGTAATTAAGGGATTTCAAAAATTTGAAAGTGATCTAAACAAAAAATTATATGGGAATTATATAAGGTAATTTTATAATAAATGTAATGAAAATTCTACACAAGGAAGGATCCGATATATAGTCTCTTGGTTTGCAACATATACTCAGTTAAGAATTTCCAACCTATGTAAACCAAAATAAGAAATCTATCCTCAACCGTATAAGTTCACTGTAGATGTTGTTTATCTATATCATGCCTAAATTTAGGGAAATTCCCATCCTAACCAAATGTATCCCATGTGAACTAACAACCTCATGCAACATATATAATGAGGCTATGGTGTAAGAAATATGGTTCCCCTATAAATCATGTGTTAAAGTCTATTTAAAATGTCATTTCTATAAAATTATTTCATATGAACATTTTAACAAAAAATGTTGTAGGAATAATCATAATTCTTAATGGGAGGAACAAATATATCTATATTATTGCAAAAATATTCCATGTAAAATAAAAAATAAATTATAACAGCCTTCTATAAATCCACCCATCATTAATTGATCAATAAAAACTAGAAGAAAAATTAAGAACCCATGTTAGAGAAAGGAAATGTATTAATATGTAGCGATACAAACCATATTAGTTATGAAACATTCTAACAATTAGAAAATATCATAATCATGGAAGAAGAGTTACCACACCAAAAAAATATCTAATAAACCCAAATTTACATGAACCCTTATACATTTGTTTTTTCCCCAAGAAATTATACATAAATTTCCCTTCATGAAAAAAATATGAACACCTGGGTAGAGGGGAACAAATTAAGATGTCATAGGGAAAACAAGAGATGACCATATCTTTTCAGGTGAATATAATAATAACCTTCAAAAAATGTTTGATGAATAAGAGATCAATGAATGGAGTTCTCAGACACCTAGATGTAGATAAAAGAGTGGTTAAATCCAAATAAGAGTATGATTGTAAATTGACATTTTTTCCTAGGTTGACAGTATCTCAGGACACATACATCATATATTAGTGATACTTTTCCTCATAATGAAATTTTGTGGTGTAACATAAGTTTTTCATAAATGAAATGTTCCATAGGTAGGGACGTCCATTTTGAATCCAACTCATCTACCATGTACCCACAAGACTCTATAGTATGGAGATCCCAAGAAGTAGAGATAGTGGTCTCGGTCCCCAAGAGCATTCATAACATATCAAATCAATATACACAACAATACCTCACACCATACAAACACCATTACATAACCTACAATACATGAACATGGAGAAATGGTAAAATGCTAATTTTTTTTCTAAAATCTATTTGAACACTAAAAATGTAAAAAATTAAAAATAAATAAATTTTAGGTCAAAGTAATAATTCTGAAAATACATACCAATAACATGGAAGAAGTCAAAATTTTCGTCAATTTTTTACATTCAACCTTATACAATCCCTCAAGGATTGGATTTTATAAATAGATTGGGTCAGAAAATTATTTAAAATTCTTCATTATCTATTTTTTAATTGTTATCCCATACATGCATTCAGAATAGGAAAACAAAATAAATATATATAAAAATAAGAAATTTGATATGATAATATGAAATATGAACATTTTTCTCAACCACTGAGGGGTTTAGTTAATTATCCGTAAAATCCCACTCTAATATAAGTGGAGTGTTTGAATGTTACATATTTATTTGGGAAACATGGAATATATCATGAATAGTTGTCCTATAGGATGGAATGTAAAAATTTAATGTAATACTTCCTTGATGATTAATAATCTGGAATGACCAAACATAACATGATTTTACCTTAACCTTCATTCATTGAAAATAGTTTCCTATAAAAATGGTCTCCATAAGAAATACCCAATCACCTAAATTAATCTACAATAGGTAATGGAAATTTTTAGTGTAATATTTTTTAGAAACACTATTCTGTAAGAAACCTGCCATGAATTATTGGGATTGTACTCATCATGTCCTATCACATACTATACCCCATAAATGAATGTTATACCATCTTAGAAAAACACAAAGTAGAATACAATGGACATCCGTAGAGTGATATGAAAGGGGACCTAATTTTTAGGGAATGTTAGACATTATTATTATAATAGTCATGTGGTTTTAATTTCCTCTACTTTGAGCCTCTGAAGTCCATGATGTATGATCATGGTATATTCTCAAGAAACTGGATATCCCACTCCTTTCTATTGGTTTTTAGATGTTATACTATGTTCAATTTCATCAAAGATCAAAAATCCTATTGAAGTCCCTCAAAAATGGTATGAAATTTTTGGGTTAGAAATAATCACTAAAGGCACACCATCATTCCAAGAATTCCCTTGGACATAAAATTTTCTCTATTCTTCCAATTTTGGTGACAAGATGATATGGTTGAAATTGTATTTTTTGTTAATAGCATAATCATTACCTACATAGAATTCTTACCACTATGAGACAATGTTAATAAGATAGTGAAGTCCATACAGATCTCATCACATTTCAATATCAAGTTAGGGAGTGGCCATAACAATCCAACCAGCTTTTGGTACTGATCATTGAATATCTAATACGTTAGGCACGTAGATAAAAAATACAAAACAAAACATTTCTTCCCATGCATTCAGTATCAATTTTATAAATCATAGAACAATTTGGTATCTACCTCTTGAATTTTAAATTGTTAGTTGTTACTATAACACATTAATCCCTAAAATTATTCCAAAGGAATTATCAATTGATTTATTAAAAGGATGATGACATTGAGAGACAAAGATAAATCTCACGAGGTCATCCCACCATTTATGAATCATTTAATCAATAGGAATTCAATCTCTTCCTCCTATCTATGGAGAATTTGACATAAATAGAGAATATTATCCTATTATTTTTAAATATTATAGTATTTTCAACTTTCAATTGATTTACATGGGGAAACACTATGTGGAAAATCATCATCCCACATTCTTCTCTAGACTCATTCACTTCCTACATTGGTAATTTCCTACTCAGTATGTTAGCCACCTTAATCTCCTTTCATGGATTATAAGTCATATCAATATTGAAATTATTTAAAATATTCTTCCTGCATCATTTTTCTAATATTAAAATCACTTTGGGTAATGATATGATTCAGACTATTTTAGTCATAATTCACCATAAACATATGTGTGAAGATGTTATTACACCACATATTAAGTTCATTACACCACACCAATTCTAGAAAGAGATGGGGGAAATTATTTTCATGGGTATGAAAGTGACCAAAGGCATTGGTCACCACATTGTTATACTTCATTAAGTCCCATTCAAACCCCATATAATGAACCATGATAAAACATGATATATCCTAAATACAATTTCATGAGGACCAAAATCGGATAAAAATCATCATCACATTTAACACCTCAAATGATCTCTAAAAAATCTTATCCCAATAAAAATTCACCATATTTCTGGTCTATGTTCTGATTGGTGTTACTAATCATGAAATATCTTAAACTAAATACCAATAACATCACACTAGTCCAAACAAATTACAAATATCAAACATCTTATTGTGTCTTTATAAATATATAATCACTTAAGACATCATTGGGTCCACTACAAATCATCATTTAGATGCCACATGACTAATTAATTTTACACCATGGTGCCAAAAATAGAATTTCAAAAGAATCATATATATATATATATTGGTCCCTAAATGTCTCAAAATTGATATCCTAATAGCCATTTTGATCCTCCTTCGACTTGGATTAAATCTATATATCATCAATGAATAACCCTATGAAATATTAAATATATTTGATGTAAAATGTAGATCCTAATGGAGATAAAGACTACATCATACACAGTAAGACCAAATAAGAATATGATGTACAAAAATGACTATTAAAATTAGAAAATAAATTATTTGGTATGTCCATTCCATCATCCCCAACTAGTGATACCCCAACCTCCTGTAAATATATTAAAATCATTATGAAACCTAAAGATGAAAAAAAAAGATTCAAATATGTGGGTACTTATTCTTGATAGTCGCTCTATTGAAATTTAAAAAATTTATGAAATGATAAATACTTCTATATAGCATCATTGTAGAGAGCATTGGTGATTCCCAAAATGACATTCTCGGGAAGAAGAATGCATTACTCTTGAGTTCTTCTAGATGAAATTTTAACTCATTAATTTCAATAGGGCCCATTTGGTATGATGGAAAATGTCATGAACCACACCCTTCAATGATACCCCTCATGGTCTTGCAATGAAGAATGTGAGATAATGAACCTAGAGTCCCACCTCTAGTAGGCCCAATGATGGAGACATGCACCAATGGTGTATAAATATCACAATATGGGAGGCATTACCATTTTTAGGAAATATAATCAAGAGATATAATAGATCATCAAAATAGAACTCTAGGAAATAATGTAATGAAATCCAAAACCATCCCACCTGATTGTGTAAAACAGAAGAGGTACAAATACAAAAGTATAAATAGAAAATACCAAATAGTAATGCTACGAAGTGACGTAAAAATTGTCAACATCCGAGATAGTAATTTCCAACACTATTTGAAAAATACTCAAAGAAACATAAAATTAGTTTATATACATTGGGTGACTATACAAATATACATATTAAGAAAAGAGTGTTCTCCCACACACATGTGGGAGAGGAATACTAATTCACCAATGAGAAAAAAATTGAACCGAACAACACCTTATAAGGTATACAAACCATACACAAAATCACCAAGGCACGCTCAACATGTAATGAATGTTATGAAATGAAATATAAATAACATCAATGGTAGGGTATGTTCACCACATTCCCACTAATTAGCCACTCTCACACCCCAACAACTGAAATTCTAGCACTCCAACCACTTATGAATATATCACATCATATCCAAACCACACACACATGGGCCTCGCAACACATCCCAACCACACACACCTAGGCCTCACAATGTACCATGACCGCACACACGTAGGCCTCGAAACTCATCACATATCTTCTTGAAGATGCCTCAGAAAGAACATCAAAACACATCTTGAAGTCACCTGATAATCAAACCACCTCACTGCTAGACACCTGGGCTACAACTTCCCACCACATCCTGCCAAAATATGCATTGGACATCACCTCTTGGAGGAAAGATTAGGGAAGAGGGGGTGGCCATCCATCCATCCTCCCATCGAGATATTACAAAAGACACCCCCTACTAGATTATGTGGGTGTTCAACACATTTTTATCAATGATGGTGGGGTGAGAATAGAAAGTAGGAGGAAATATACGAACATACATATATGATATCAAAAACTTATTCAAAACCTATGGGTTCTCAAACAAACAACCACCTCACAAAACATCAACGTTTTCGACTACCAATGAATGAATAACACCCCACATACAGTCATAATACCCATTTCATTTTACTAAAAAATTTATTAAACCATTTCCATTCCACCAAAAAAAACAACCAAAGTATTTATAAAATGTATTTTAAATGTTGTATCCATTCCATCACTATACATGAAACTAGGAAACATAGAATCTGTCCTTTATGAAGGAGAAGGCGCTGATAAATTAAGGTGGATCCAAATTAATGACACATCACCCTAAAAATTATGTATGAAGTGGATATAAGTTATCTAGGTAGACACACTATTCCAACCAATACTATTCTTATTCAAAATCTTCCTCTCCAAAACAAAATTCCAACCAAAAAAACCTCAATTCACAACAATAACCTGCAACATATCACAACACACATAGTTTAATAACCTTTTTGCACAAGTATCACAAGAAAATACTAACATATCCACAGAACCAACACCCATTTTATAACAAAACCCACAACCAAATTACCACATAAACCAAGAAAAAATGTATTCAGATTTAACAAGGCACCCCTCCTTTCATTTCTAAATGTTATATCAGGTGTTATCACAAAATTGTGTGTTCTTATGACATCCATTTATTATCTGAATATATAAGGTTAAAATATTTCAAATACAATCATTTTGTAGGAAAAAAAATATAATTCCATAAACCATTTTTTGTACAAAAAAGAACCCCCTATGGATACAATTTACATTGGGTGGTGAGTCTACATGATTCACAATATCAAAAAATACAACAAGATCATACATAACATTTTCCCATCCCCCGAATATTGATATTAAACTAGTTAAATTACAACTATATATTTGAATTAAACTGCCCTTACAAGGGTAAAATTCTTACACTTACACAGGATAAAACACAATTTATAAAGGCAATGGAACAAAAAATTGGACGAAACATGACCAAAACATCCTACTTGTACTAAAACTGGGGTGCACGTGTAGTCGGTAAAACACAAAGGAAAACTGAAACTAGATTCTAAAATAGAATACTCAATTATTACAGGATTAAGGGTTCAAGAAATCTCATAATAAGATAAAGGATGAAGAAATAAAAAAGTGGGGAAACATATAATATATTTGGGAATATCTAAACTAAGACATGGATTAGATTCATTTATTTTTTATTTTAATGGTGGATCTAGACAAGATACTAGATTTCATCTAATTAAAAAGCTCCACACTCTTAGGGAATTTTAGATATGATTTATAGTCTTTGAATTAGTCTCAGGGCATTTTAAATAAGTAATTAAACTGATTTTATGTCATATTAGATATCAAAATAGAAACTCTAGAAGAACAAGAAAAATTGTTCACAATCCACCGATGGGCGATACACTACATGAGGGGGCACTGCTCAATCAGGCACTGATCAATGAGGAACCACCAAACGGTTCACTTCTTGTGAGGAAACTATTAACAATGTACCACCAGATGAGGCAACACAGGAAGAGAAACTGTCAGATGAAATGCATTCCCTCATTAGTGAGACTCGGCCAAATGACATATCACCAGACACAAGGTACTATTGGTCATGGCACTTCTAGGAGATTGACAACTAGTAAGCCACATCTAGTGAGAGACCTACTATGTGAGACACCATCAGGGTGATACACCTCCTGCTTACAAATTCTAGGATAAACAATCTCTAGGGTGAGACCCCAACGGGGTGACACTGCTTGGGTGAGCTACTGCCAGGGTGAGACACCATTGGGGTGAAACCACCAGGGTGATACTGTTGGCCTGAGACACCATTGAAAATTTTGTAATATCCAATTGTTTTTAAATTTTTTGAAATTAGACAATTTGACCTCCAAGAAAACCTGTGAAATTTAATTCCCATACATTAATGGATCAGATAGGTCTAATCCCTTATACAAAATATCAGTCTTACTATTATCGGCAATGATAATTCAAAATCAAAACTAGAAGGATTAGAAGGAAGGATATGAAAATATTTCCCTCAACAAATCTTTAAAATATCTCACTACACCCAAAACATTGTTATTAAATAAACACATCAACATTAATCTACCTTGTGTTGTTTGAAGGATTTAGTTGTGACCTCCACATCCAATAAATCCTCCACAATCCTATGCCAACCATCACATCAACCCTAATAAAAAAACAACACACTTAAGAAGAACAATAAACAAACCATACTAGACACATGAATCAATAAATTATATACTCCATGTCAAGATTCTAAGTGCTCTGCATGGCACTAACTCACCCACACATGTGTAATTGAAAAAGCGTTAATGTGTCTCGATTAGGAATCAGGTCCTCCCCCTTTCACATGTCAGGACACTATCAAAAATCACAAAACACAAATGAAAACCCAAATGAAAATATCTCATTTCATAATTAATATGGTTCAAGCATATAAATTAAAATAAAAACACATTAGGGAAAAACATAAAACAACTCCTAGGACTTGGCACACATCAGTGTATCTCACCCGAAAATACTCTTCTCCTGGCCACCATGCCTCATAAAACACGTACAAAAAGTTTTTTATTCTCATAAAACACATTCCCACGATGATCTTTTATCTCTATTGGTTGTTCCAAAAATGTTTTTTCATCCTCGATATCTGACTCACCCTACTCAATGACATGGGTGTCACCATGCTAATACTGAAGATGCTAAGAGACATTAAATATGTTTTGGATCCTCTCTAATAGTGGTGGCAATGAAAATATGTATGCCACCTCAACAACTCACCCCAACACATTAAAGGGAAGAAAACCCCAGGGAGAATTTTTACCCCCTCTTCCAAACCTCTTCTGTCTACATCGATGGTAAACTTTTAAGAAATTGGGTTCCCCATACTCGAAGTCCATGGGCCTCCTCCTAGGATTTGTACAGGACTTATGGTAGTCCTGAAATGATTTTATCTTCTCAAGAACAATATGAACCTTATATCATACTATACACCACATTAGGACTAATAATATATATCTCCCTGACCTTCATCCATGATAATGTATAACAATATGGTCTTCCATACAATGCTTCGAATAGAGCCATTCCAATGGAAGAGTGATAGCCATAATTGAAGGATAAAAATAAAAAAGGAATGTATAATACTCAATGTAATCCAATGTATAAAACATACACTCACAACATATCCTCAAATGAATGGATCATTATTTCTGTCATCTCGTCTATTTGAGGGTGGAAGGCAGTTGTGAGGCATAATTTAGTGAGATATGCATTCTAAAATCCACATCAAATTTTTGAGGTAAACAACCTGTCTCAGTATAAGAAAATGGACCTAAAAACTAAAATAAACATCAACACTTCATCTACATAATAATTCTATATGACATACACCTTTTCCTGCTCCTTGATCACTAAGAACTGGGATGATTGCTCCAACCGATGCACTATAACCCAGATAATATAACAACCCCTGTGAGATCATGGTATCCATGTTAAAAAATCTATTGTGATGTTATCCCATTTTAACACAAGTACATCCAAATGATGAAAGAAACCACTAGGAACTCAATTCTTGACATTTACCTTCTAGAAATACCATCACATATACATAATCTCCACCGCTTTCCATTTCATCTAGGGCCACTAAAACTGCTTCTTGATGCCTCAATAATTTTTGAAAACACCTTGGTGTACTTCCAATGGTGACCAATGAAACTCTAAATAATCCACCTTTCATATTTCCACTATAAAATCTAGCCATACATCAAACAATATCCAGTCTTGACTATCCTCTAACCATCCATCTAGAGCATCACTATAACAAACACACTCACACATCACCTTTGCCTATGAATCTCCCTTGTGAGATTCTTCTACCAACTAAATTAAATAAGGTTGTACTATTATTTAAATGAAATATCCTTTACCACCATCTAGCCTAGCATATTGGTGTAAGGTTGCAAACTCTACCATCGCTCTCTACGAATCTAGAAAATCCCAAATAACCTCCTTCTATGACTCTCTTCTCCATGAATAAGCCACAAAAATTCCCTTTTATGAGGTGTATCAGAACATGAGATCGTCGTCCTAAAGTAACTCCACACAACTAAACAATTACATATTCATGTAACGTAGGGAAAACATATATCTCAGGTTTGTATTGTGTGTAAATATCACAATGGTCTCCCCAATTAGGTAATGCGACCACAAATGTTTCTCAAACACAACTATTTCTAACACTAGATCAGGGGTGGTGTAGTAACACTCATCAGAACGTAACTTCCTAGAACCATAAGATATCACTACTTGTTATTGCATCAATACACAACCCAAAATAATATGGGAAGCATTAGAAAACACCTCAATGATTGCCCCTTCCTCAGGTAACTCGAGTACTTGAACATTAACAAAATTCCATTTTAGGTAACGAAATTCTTTTAAACAATGATCATTCCCCTCGAAATATTTGTCTTTACTAGAAAAATCTATTAACAGTGGTGCAACTCATGAATAACTAGGTATAAACCTTATAAAAAATATTATAATACAAATTAAACTATGAACCTATGTCAATTTCTTTTGTTCATCTCAAGAAACAATTGCCTAAAACTTTTTTCGGATGCGAACCACATCCTTATGAGACACCACATGCATGAAGAAATGCAATTCCCATGTCCAAAACATACACTTTGAAAACATTACATAGATATGCTGGTGTCTAAGAACCTGTAATAAATCTATGAGATTCTATACATGATCATCAAAGGAATTGGAATAGATTAATATATCGTCAATGAATATGACGAAAAATGACTTAGGAACTCATAGAACATAGATTTATTAAGAACTACGAACACATTTGGTGCATTCATAACACTGAATGTAATGGCTACTAACTCCAAGATCCAATACCCACATATTTAATAAGTATCCAGGATATCACCATTCTTCTCCCTCAATTATCAATATACATACATTAGTTCAATATTGGAAAACCAACTAACCCCTGTCAGTTGGTGGAAGAAATATTCTATCCTTGGAAGAGGAAAACAGTTCTTGACCATCACTCTATTCAACCTCTGGTATTTTATACAAAACCTTATACAACAATCTTTGTTCTTATCAAAAAACATTGGATCACCCCATGGAGGCACACTAGGAAAGATAAACCCTTCTTAATCAAATAATATATCAAAATCCTTAATTCACACAACATAGAAGGTCCAATACAATAAGGATCCATCATAATCATTTAAGCACCATGCTAAAAGTATATCCTGAACTCAACATCACATCACAGGGGTAGTGTCACAACCACCTTGGGTAAAACAATGAGGAAATCACGAACTAATATGAAAACCTACACCATTTCAATGTCCCCAGATTCCACCATCAATAGAGCTAACTGGGGAAGGACGGGACCTACATGCCACTTTCCCACCTGATAACTCTGCTCACTAACGAAAACTACATTCTGGCCATCAAAATATAAAAAACCATGTTTTCTAGGGAAATGGTCGATTACAACCCATAAATAATTAATCTATTTGATAATGTGGATGAAATCTTATGGCTACATCTGTTGGAAGAAATGATCCCCATGGGACTGATATAGTCCCATCAGTATACACTCTCAGCACATAACAAACACGTGTGTCTAGCCTTAGAATGGTGTACTCAACACTAGGGTAATGAGATGCCTCTATGCATCTAGTGTCAGAGCCTAGGACACAATGGTTGCAACAAATTACTGCAATGATAATGAATGAAGAAGAGAACAAATTAAGGTATTGAACAAACAAATTGTACCTATGATGATATTTTGACCTATTAGAAATGTTTCCTCCTCCACTTCTAACTGGCCATGACTAGTTCCACTACAACTATACTGAAGAACACCTTCACAACCTAGATTAGTTTTTTGTCCCCAAACATAGGGAATTTAATAAGGTCGGCATCTACCAACTCCACCCACACCCTCGGGAGATGGAGCAAAATACCACTTCCCCTACTTCTCTATGTTGATTTTACACAACCCAATTTTTATGTTTCGAACAATTATCTGATTATGGTTTTGAAATATCATTCCAATGAAAGGGTACTAATATCATAACCAATTCATGAAATTAAATATCAAAAGGATGAGGAAAAATTTAATCTTATATAAAATTGAAACTAAGGAGATTCATTTTCTCCATTATATGGAAGAGGATTAAAATTTATTTCAATAGAGGATTTCTCGAAATAACCTGCATTGTATGATGAATATTCTAATGTAAAAAATAATAATATAATTCCATAATGTTTTAGGAAGATATAAATGTATTTAGAATCACGCTTGGTATGAATGATGTAGATAAAACATTATCAATGAAGGAATAAAATTGAATCAAATTTTTTGAATGTATTTCACACTATGAATGTGGTCCAATAAGTCGAGATGAAACTTATATTGAGATTTATATTTTTATACATATTGATGTCACTTTTAGGAAGAGATATAATTTTTTTTATTTTTAGGATTTAAGAACTATAATACATCAAATGATTTTTAATAATATATATATTTTAATTTTGAAGAATAAAAGATTATTCAGGCATATAAATGATTTATTATACATCTAGTAGAGTTGATAGTTATATGTAAAAACAAATTAAGTTATGAAGTATCAATAGTAAGGGATCCTAATTTGAATTTACTCATAGTAAAGAGTAAAAATAAGGTAAATAATATTGAAAAAACACTTTTGATCGATAGTTTCATCTCAAACCACTATTAGAGAGGAGTGGTGAAGTTGGATATATATATAGTAGTATTCTATCATATCTCGTTCTCAGAGACTAGAATATTTTATTTGATGTATATGACTTCCGGAAAAATTAATTTAAACTTCTATATGTAATTACAATTAATTTACATATTAGGAAAATAGAAAGAAATTATTGAAAATATAAATGTTTTGTGGTTTCTGGCATATTTATAGGCTACTAAAAAAGGGAAAGGCCTACAAATGATTAACTAAAATGATAAATAAATAGATTTCATAAATGTGGTTAAAAAATTTTATGCATCAAAAGAATGAAAATACTCAATAAATTATCCCAAATTTGGTTTACAAAGCACAATATTTGGAAAATGTTGATTTAAGAGAATTTCAAAAATCTTTTAAACGACATTTGTTTCATTTGAGAATCAAAATAAGAAAATGATAATGTAATAAGAAAACATATTACTCAAAAAAGTAAAATAAGAGTATGAATAGATGAATGTAACATCATTGGAGAAAAAAACTCTTAAATAGAGATATTTAGAATGATAATAATAGGTAAAAATAATTTTTTATCATATATTCAATTGAAATCATTTAAAGATTAAAAAAATGTAGAGTAATGGGTGATATCCATGAATTAAGTCGTTCAAAAAATTGAAAATAACTAATGAATGTAGTTTTTGGATAGACCTAGAAATCATAATGTATGTAGTATAAGATTATTCTTCAAAAATAATATTTCTAAACAAGGAAGAGTGGTATATAAAAATGTGAGGATAGAATGTAACTAGTATGAACTTATTTATGGTGTAACAACCCCACCATCAATTATCTATAAATTGTTTCTACTTTATGAAATTGGAATAGTTATAAGAGAACCAAAACCAAAGAACTGAACATTTCATTAGTATTGCAGAACTAATTATATATATGAACCCATTATATATTGGCGATATAAAAAAAACAAAACAGAATAAAATGTTTAGAATCCTTGAAACCCATTAAAAAATTTCTTCTTCATACAATGGAAAGAGTAGAAAAATAAGGGTAAGAACAAATTATTCATAACTCTTGAGTAATTTGAAATATATTTTATGTAAATAAAAAATAATTCATATGGAATGGTAAATAATTGGATACATACTCCATTTAATATCTAACATAATAAAAAAATATCATCCATGGATAATATTAATGTAGTAATCTCCTAGATAATAATAAATTAATTATAAAAGAAGTAAATTTATAATGATTGATTTTATGATCTCAGTACTCATGATATCATTAACCTTAAATCCTTATGAATTGGCAGTTTAAACTATGTGATGAAATACATCTAAAACCAATTTAATTTGGCCAACTAATTTACATCATTAGACATATAAATTCATCAAGGGGATATATAAATCGATTCACCAACCATCAATATATTTTCATTGTATTCTCCATACATTGAATAATAAATTTACTTTTAAAATGACATTCTTTATCAATAATATTTTATATTGACTAAACAATATGGTGTATCAATATTTATCCAATAAAACAAATCACTTTATAAGTAAAAAACCATATTGAGAAATGACATGTGGTTTCAAAAATAATTGTATCTATGATACAAAAGTAAAGATATATATGATAAATTTAATCTAAATTTTTCTCAAGAAATTGAATGTTTGATGATAACGGTAATAGCCATAAAATTAATAAGAGATAAGTGATGGCCATCAATTTATTGGAAATATTGGTTTTGTTATAAAATCATATCATCTAAGGAAATAATGAAAATAGAAGAGAAATATTAAAATTCCATTTTATTAATTTTTTATTTTTAATACCATGTAATACTTTTTTATGAAGATAAAGGATATAAATATTTTATGGTGGCGATATAGTATTTTTGGTTCCATATACACTAAAAAAAATCATTCTTTATGTATTTTTATAATGATTTTTAAATTGAATCATTCATGGGAAAAAGAGAAATATTTCATTTTAAAATTGGAAGAAGTCCAAGTAATCATTAAATTTTTTTTAATAAAACATTTGATTAATAAAATTGTTTTGGGAAGATAAGACTGAGAAATATGGACATGGAAGAAAAATATACCCAATATTGAAGAGAAACATGAGAAGCATTTAATTTAAAATTTTACATTCCTGAATATAGATCCCAAGAAAAGTTAAGTGAAAATAAAACATATAAAATCATTAAATATTAATATAATAATTAAATATATATAGGTTATTATTGTTATATTATGACATTCCTTTAACCATATTAAGATGAATCTATAAAAATGAGACTAAAAAATAAATTGTTACCTCTATTGTAACATTGAAATTGTAACCCCTTGGAAGTGTATAAATTAGATGAATCGTTAATCTTCATAAATAAATATATATAAATGATATATTTCATAATATCTGTATATAATCCACATAAAAATTATCAAGTGTATAATACCTAATATGTCTCAATTGGGAGGTAATTAAGATGAAATGTCTTACCATTCATATTCACTTAGGTGAATGTGCTATATCCAACTGTATAATTTTTTAACAACCATATTAATTAATATAGAAACCATATTAATATTTTTTATGTAATTTACGATCCATTAATCACATATTATAACCAATTCCCCAAAAATATTTCATTTCATTAATTTATTTAGATGTGAAATTCATTATTTTCTCATGCTTGTTTTATTATGGATGTTTTAATCTTCATAATTTAATTATGCTTCCATAATATACAAAATTTTAATTATGACATAAATATATAAATTATAAATTAAATCTATCATTAATTCCTTCGATGTAATGTAGAATTTATAAAATGTATCACATCACTTTGTAGAGGAGTTAGTCTACATGTACACAAGAGTGACATTATCATTTTCAATTGTATTAGAAGGTAAAAAAAATATGATTTCTAATTCATTCCATGTGATCATTGTATAATCTAATATTAATGAAACACCCCATTCATGTGTATTATTTTTTCAACAAAAAAGGATAGGAAGGGGGTTGAACAATGAGAACCATTTTGCTCTTAGACGAACATGTGATGACATTACCTTCAAAAGTTCATGATAAATGGTTATGGGTAGTGCATGATTTCTTATGATCATGAAATTCCCCTATGAGAAATCCTAATACTCTTGAAAAGGAACCCAAGAAAGATATATCTATCCCACATAACCATTGAAAATAAGTAAACCTTATAAAGAAAGTGAATATTGGCATACCACCAACATATTTTCAAGGACCAAAGACTTTTTCATCTGATTATGTGATTCTCCTTCAAATCCATGGAAAACTAGAGTTATTTTCCATGAAAATTGACATACATCATCATGAGACACATAATTTATCATATAACACATCATAGACAAGATGAGAAATTATCCTTAATGATTTTAAAATAATATCTCAAGATCCCTTATCCATACAAAATAAGAAAGGTAAATTGAATGACAAAATGAAGAAGATTCTTGTAGAGGGATGTATAAATTGATCTTTATGAAATTGTTGTAATATTTCATATAAAATCAACATGGATAACAAAAAGACCATGAAAATGTGATCTTGTTCCTTGATAATCCCTAAGAAAAATAATTTTTACCTCACAAATGACTTTGAAAAGTTTCTATTGTTTTGTGAAGGCCCATAGAAAATGTGTCCTCGATCATGTGGAATACTTTCCCAAGTAATCCTTATATATTAAAGACTTATCAATAGTTTTCCTAAGATTTAAAATTCTATTTGACATGTCAAAATGATTAATTGAAATCAAATTAATAGGTTATGGTCAAATAATAATAGTGATGGTGGGACATTATTGCAGTTGATGAACGCCATTAGGAACCTCATACGACCTGTAATTGGATCATATGAAAACCATGAAAAAAATCCAACTACTGAAACAAAATCATATTTCCAAGATAAATGACATATAAGGAAGAATATAACTAGGGAGGTGAGGCACATAAATCCCTCCCCATCAGTGTTTAAAAATTGAGGATCAATAGAACAGAAGAATATTTTATGGGGAGAGCCAAAAATGGACTTCTTGGAGTGGATGTTCCAGAGACTGCAAGGTCTACCACTGGGTAAAACTAGGGGAATGACCAAAGGGATTACGTTACATGAATATTTTCTTCATTTGATCACTTTATAGAACATAAGATGGACTTACCATGTCTCAGTATGATTATATTAATATGTTTCTACATGTTTACATGGACACCTAAACCATAAAACTTTTAGTGATGGGAAAACTGTGGGACACATAATCAATAAAGATTAAAAAGCATAACACTTATGCAATGATTGATATGATAATCATCATTTGGTTCACATGACTACCCATATCATGTGGAAGCATCAGGTAATATCACAGACGTTGGCTGACACTCTTTATAAATGACATCCATATTACGAAAAATCTAATGGACATGTTAGAGAAGTCTTTTGATATTATTTTGAAATGTTGTAGAATCCATACATCAGAACCCATACATTTCAAAAAATTTCTCTCGACACCCTTTGTGCATGTCCGGAGAGTTATGCGGCATAAGTAAGACATGCCACATAGATCCAACATTACTCTCCTGGAATGTCTAGGTGGATATTATAAAAACCTTATAAACATGTCATCCAAGTCTCATTAAACCATCCAAACTTATATGCTTTGTCATGGGGAAGCACAAAGACATGTCTATAGGATCATGTGTCCACTTCATAGGAATTTCATCAAGCTCTTGTGAATCCATTGGTCTTTCCAACCAGATCATGCCACATACACATGGAATCTCATCCTAGATCATGCGATTTTTTCTAGACATTCAATCCATATCAATCGATGTCCTTCAGAAAAGTAAACCGGGTCATCTGATTGTCATTGGGCATGTCATCTATACAATCTAGACATCTGTAGAAGTCCTCAAACAAGTCCAAAAGAAACTAAAAAACATGAAAGGTAGATAATCGGGACCTGAAAAATAGATATTATACAACATGATAACCTTTCATGGATGAATAATTTTATCAATATGCCAATTGAACTATGAGATATATAATTCATTCAATAACTAGTATACGTTGGGATCTTTCTTAAGGCCACTCCTTAATGGGAATCCATCTTAGTTTAAGTCCATCCATATCCCCACTGATCTCTGAGAAATTTGATTCTGGCCATAACCATGATATATATGAAATATTCTTAAGGCTTGATCTCAATGGGAATCAAATTCTATATATGTCAATCTATATCCAAATATAATTAAGATAACTTTATTTCTTACTACAATCAAGATACACATCTATCCCTCTTATGGCCCGATCTTAAATTCCATCCTCCTAAGTGTAAGTCCCTCCATATCCCAATTAAATTATGAGAAATATAATTTTCACTATTACTATTATACATATGAATCCATATAAAGGATCAACCTCTATATTAAACAACCCATTAGGAAAACCTTAGTGTATAAGACCTAAATCAATATTCAATGATATTGATCATTTTCTATCAATTTTTTCTCATACAATACATGGATCATCTGTGCTTATATATTTGAAATAATAAAATAACTAAAATCAAAATTTTTGGCACCAAAAAAAACATCCCCATAATTTTTTAAATGCATTCATACAAAATCCAATACCATCTCCCATTTCTCAAACATCGATTTGGTAGGTTATAGGGCCCTAACAATGTTATGGATTAGGAGTTATGGACATTTGAAGTTGGGATGGAAAACTAGTTCACAAAGCCCATTTGTGAAGCCCCCTCCGCGATCGTGGTGCACCGCTATGAAGAAATTAGGCAGGATTCTTTGCAAACCTCTTTGATGTTCGCAAACCAGTCACAAATCAAGGAGGCAGTAAAGCATTGTGATGCCCTATGACGTTCGTGACCCACCGTGAAGCAAGGAGGCGGGATTTCTCCATGAATCCCTATGATGTTCGCGAACCGCCGTGGACCAAGAACCATCATCGTGCTGAGAGAGCTCCGCTTCACGGTGCCTCCCACCCATAAATACCTTTCTCACCCCCATTTTCTAGACGGCCACAATGCAACTTGGGTGCTCGATCTCCCGGTTCGCGAAGCTCAGCTTTCCTTTGAGAAGCGGCTCCGCGAGGCCATGCTCCGCGAGAAGCTTCCTTTGCATTGTTGCTCCGTGATTCCCTGCTCCATGAGACCATTATCTAGGATTCCATGTTTCTCTACCGTCATTGACCCCCATGAAAAATGGAGAGTTTCACCATGAACTATTTGGGTTGGGATGTCGGGATTTTCCATTGCGCCCTTATGCGCACCCACCTTACACCTATGTAATACCATGATTTGAGATATTCTTCTGCACACCATTAAACACCTTAAGTCAGCATATTCATCTTGGTTTGTTTCCTAGGTCGTGGGTTGATATTCTCCTCATCAATTTCTCGAGTACCATGAGTTGAACCATTAATCAAGCAACTCATCCAAACCCTATCACTTGGCTCCTATGCCAGGTTGAACCAAAAATGGCCACCCTTGTGTATGACCCCACACCATCCATTTCTAGGTTCATTATGCCAATATTCCTATCTACATGACTATAAACTGCAGTACACCCTATGTTCCAAACATAGGTTGCCTCTTTCTCCAAACAATAGATGCCTTATGTGCCAAGCATGAGATGACAATAGTCCTCTCTACATGACTATAAACTGTATTACTCCCTATGTTCCAAACATATGATGCCACTTGCTCCAATCAATAGATTCCTTATTCTCCAAGTATGAGATGCCAAGAATTCTCTCTATATGACATTAACCTGTAGTACTCCTTATGTTCCAAACATAGGATGATTTTTTCTCCAAACAATATATTCCTTATGCTCTAAGAATGAGATGCTAATAGTCTTTTCTACATGACCCTAAACTATAGTACTCCATTTGAAACAATCATAGGATGCCTCTTACTCCAAACAGAATATGCCTTATGCTCCAAAAGTAAGATTCCAATAGTTCTATCTACAAGTCTATAATCTATAATGAACCCTATCTTCCAAACATAGGATGCCTCTTACTCTAAACGTGAGATCCCTGATTCTCCCAACATGAGATGCCAATAGTCATATCTACATGACTATAAACTATAGAATTCCATATAATTCAATAATAGGATTCTTCTTGTTCCAAATAAGAGATTCCTTATGTGAAAAGAAAAAGATGCATTATTCCATGATGATAGTGGCATAACTCCAAGAGCATTGGATTCTCTTCCAATATTCCATCACTCCACCTCATGCTTTGTGTGTCCTTCATTTAGATCTCCATCCACATCCATGTCTGAATGGACCACCTAATGGCCTGGTCCCATGCCACATCGGCTCACCTACCGTCCTGGTCCAATGCCCTGGAAGACTTTTGACAACACTTTTAGTCAGGTCAGGTGTTTCAAACACGGTCAACAGTAGACCCTCATTTTTGTGTCCCCATTCCAGGCTAACGTGATATGGATTCTATGTTTCAAAGACGGTCAATAGTTATCCTCCATCATCACGCCACCCTCATTTCATTTTGAATGTCGTTAATGTAATTTACACTTTTCATCTCCCTGTGTTTGGACAGATTCCAATTCCCCTTGGCATTATCCCTCTTGTGTGCTGGCACATTGGTGAAGGTCTCAAACCACCAGTGAGTTGGGATGACCTCATGGCCATACATGAGGAAGACATTACGGGTAGCCTCCTTATGTAAGCCCTATTCACCATTACTACTGCATAGAAGCACCTGGGTACCTTGTTTGTGTATGCCCTATTCACCATTACAGCTATAGAGAAGCACCCGAGCATCCTCCATTTCCGCTCCATAGAGGAAGCAAGGAATCATCCTTGCATAAGCCCCATCCTCCATTGCCGCTCCATTGTGGCACCCGGGCATCATCCTTGTATAAGCCCCATCCACCATTTCCTCTAAATAGCGGCACCCGGGCAACATCCTTGCATAATCCCCATCCACAATTGTCACTCCATAGCAGCACCCGGGTATATTCCTTATGTAAGCCCCATCCACCATTGCCGCCCCATAACAGCACCTCGGAAACATCCTTGCGTAAGCCCCATCCACCATTGTCACTACATAATGGCACCCAAGCAACATCCTTGTGTAAGACAAATCCACCATTACCGCTCCATTGCGGCACCCGAGATTCATCATTGCGTAAGCCCTATCCACCATTTCCCCTCCATAGTGGCACCCAGGAAGCATCCTTGTGTAAGCCCCATCCTCCATTGTCGATCTATAATGGCACCCAGGAAGCATCCTTGCGTAAGCCCCATCCACCATTTTCCGCTCTATAGAGGCACTGAGGTAGAATCATTACATATAACCCATCCACTATTGATGCTCCATAGTGGCACTCGGACATCTTACTTTCATAATCACCATCCACCATTGTCGCTCCAAACCAGCACCTGGGCATCATCCTTGCGTAAGCCCCATCAAACTTTGCCACTCCATAGAGGCACCCAGACATCTTCTTTGCGGAATCCTCATTCATCATTTCTTCTCCATAGTGGCACCTATAAATCATCCTTGTGTAACCCACATCCACCATTTCCTCTCCATAGCGACACCTGGGTAGCACCCTTTTCTAAGCCCCATCCACCATTTCCGCTCCATAGTGTCACCTAAGCAGCATCCTTGCGTAAGCACCCATCCACCATTGCTGCTCCATATCGGCACCCAAGAAGATTCCTCGCATTAGCCCCAACCACCATTGTAGCTCCATAGTGGCACACGGGCCTCCATCATGGAGTAAGTCCTGACCTATTGGGCCACTAACCACATGTAATCCCAACATCACTTCTCACAGATTCACCTTTCATGATGTGATCGTCATTTCTCTGTAATCTCTTGTTTCTAACACTGATCATGACTCATGTGGGCTTAGAGTGAGAACTGACTTTGATATACACCATGGGCTACCTCAGGGTGTAATCCCCACACCCACTTCCAAACTATGAGAAATTTGATCCTTGCCATGGCAAGGTACATAGGAAGCCTTCCTAAGGATCAATCCCAACACCCCATTGGTTCCGACCCACTTTTTGTCATTTCCCACCTATTGAACTACCTGGTCTTTTATCCTTTCTAAGGAAAGGTACGTAGGAAGCCTCCCTGAGGTTCAATCCCCCAATATATTTGTTCTGACCATCTTCACGTCAGTTCCAACTCCAATTGAACTACATACACATTGATATTTTCCAAGGATTGGTATGCAGGAATCCTCCACGAGGTTCCATCCCAACACCCAGTTGTCCTGACACCCCTCCGCGTCGGTTCGATAGCCCATTGTTCACCTGAACTATGTGGACTTTGTTCCTTCCCAAGGCATGGTATGTAGGATGTCTCCACGAGGTTGAATCCCACCACCCTGTCGTCCTGACATCTTTGATGTCGCCTCACCAACACCTTGGGATACCGCTGAGTGTAAGACCCAAATGAAGCAAATACGAACAACGTCATCTTTGATCCTTGAGAAGATAGGGTACATAGGAAGCCTCTATGAGGTTGAAGCCCACCACCACCTATTGGACCCCAGGTCCTCCTCCATGTCTGTTCACAGACACACTGGGCCACCTTTGAGCGTAACCCCTAAATACAACTTGAATTACGAAGTATTTGATCATTTCCAAGGAAGGTTAAGTAGGAAGCCTCCACAAGGTTCAATCCCAACAACCAGTGGACCCCAGGTCCACCTTCACGTCGGTTTGCCGATGCCCACCTGAACTACATAGTCTTTGATCCTTACTAAAGCAGGTTATGTAGGAAGCCCCCTCGAGGTTCATTCCCAACAACCGGTCATTATAACCATCTTCACGTCGATTCTCCAACACCCTGGGTAGCCTAGAGTGTAAGCCACATACCCTATATCACCTGAACTACGAGGTATTTGATCCTTGCCAAGGCGTGGTATGCTAAAAGACTCTGTGTGGGTCAGTCCCAACAACCATTGGACCCCAGGTCCACCTTCCCATAGGTTCACCGATGCCCACCTGAACTATGAGGGCATTTATCCTTGCCAAGGCAGGGTACGTCGGAAGCCTCCATGAGGTTCAATCCCATCAACCAACAGAACCCAGGTCCACCTTCATGTCGGTTCATCGACGCCCACCAGAACTATGTCGTCTTTGATCATTTCTAAGGCAATGTATGTACGAAGCCTCCCTAAGGGTCAATACCAACACCCGGTCATTCCGACCATCTATATGTCGATTCCCAAACACTTGAACTACATGGAAATTGATCCTTGTTAAGGAAGGGTACGCCAGAAGCCTCCATGAGGATAAATCCCAACATCCATTGGACCCAAGGTCCACATTCATGTTGGTTCTCAATCCACCTGAACAATGTGGAATTTGATCCTTGCCAAGGCAATGTACATAGGATGCCTCCATGAGATTCAAGACCAACTACCAATGGACCCCAGGACCACCTTCACATCGGTTCCCAACCACCTGACCTACAGGGACATTCATCCATTCTAAGGTAAGGTACATAGGAAGCCTCCCTATGGTTCAAACCCACCATCCACCTGGACCACATGTCCTTATTCATGTCTATTCACCGACTCCTACCCCACATAAACTACGTTGTCTTTGATCCGTGATAAGGTAAGGTACGTATGAAGCCTCCCTGTGGTTCAAGCCCACCATTCACCCGATTGATCTGACCCCCTTCATGTTAGTCCACAAACACCTTGGACTGCCATAGACCATAATACCCAAATACCCCCATATTTCAAACTATGTTGGCTTTGATCCTTTCCAAGGTAGGGTACATAGGAAGCCTCCATGTGGTTCAGGACCACCACCCATTGGACCCCAAGCCCACCATCATGTCATTTATCACCCTTTTGAACTACGCGGACTTTTATTGTTGCCAACGCAAGGTACGTAGGAAGCCTCCAAGAGGTTCAAGCCCAACAGCCATTAAAACACAGGTCAACCTCCACATTGGTTCCCAACAACCTAATCTACATGGTATTTGATCCATGCAAAGATAGGGTACATAGGAAAACTCGCTGAGGTTTAATCCCAACATATGTTGTTCCAACCATCATCACATCTGTTCACCAACTCATTGGGCCACCTTAGAGTATATGCCCCAAATGACACCATAATAACTATGAGGACTCTGATCCATTGTATGGTATGGTACGTAGGAATCCTCCATGAGGTTCAAGACAAAAACCTAGTAGTTCGACCCCCTTTCACGTCGGTTCACCCCCATCCGACAGGATGTTAAACTATAGGCCCCATCTAGTGGTAAGTCATTGTGACTTCAATTAGTGGTAAGCCATTGTGACCCTGTGTAGAGGTAATCCATTGACACCCTTATCTCGTGTTAAGTCCTTGCGACCTCTTCCAACTGTAGGCCATTGACATCCCTATCCAGTGGTAATCCATTGCGACCTTATCTAGTGGTAAGCAGTTGAAAACCCCAATCGATGGTAAGACGTCATCAGATGAACTATGTGGTCTTTGATTCCCTACCATGGTGATACATAAAAAGCCTCCATGAGGCTCAACCCTAGCACCGCTGTGTCATCCTGATCTATCCCTCGATCCCATGTGTGTTCGGGAAGATCATGCCCAAACTCGTAGGTTCTTCTTATTCCGGTCCCATACATGCATCCATTCTCACGGGCTGCCTCCCCAGGTTTCCCATCACCCCACCAAAATATGCATACATTGATTCCCTGCCATAGGTATACGTTGGATGTGTCTTCGAGGCTCAAGACCAACACTACCGTCACCTTCACAATGGACCCATCTCATTCCCCTACCACTTCATTCAATTCACTATCATCCATCCCGATTCTTAACCGGGACACCACATCCTGGTTGGATAATTTCATCTACCCCTCATTGTTCATGGATGTATATGGACTGTAATTCACATGTAATTCCAAACATGTCTCCGGGTCATTGTCCTTTGTGTATACCCTGATTCATCACCCCTTTGAACTACATGGGTTTTGATCCCTATCGTCTACACAGGGTATATAGGAAACCTCCATGAGGATCAATCCCATCCAATGGTAATATTTGGTGTCCCCCATTCTAGGGTGCATTCTCCATAATCCACACATAGTGGTGTTCAGATTTACCATTTCGGTGTGACATCTTCCCTCCATGGGGTGCACCACCTCAGATCTGTCCTCATTGGATGTTATGATCCATCCATCTTCTAGGTGTTCCCTCCTAGAGATCTACCAATCATATCCATCTCTATGGGAAATTATGATCACCCTCATTCCATCTATGTAAGATGTTAAACTCGCGGCCTACCTCGTTTTAATCATGAGAATCCTGAGGAAAACCGTGAAGGAAAACCTTTGGCGTAACCGTCTCCACAAGACGTTAAACTCACGGCGTACCCTGTGTTAAACATGGGAAACTGAGGAAAAACTCAGGGACATGCCCTCAGAATAAGATACCCCTTGACTTATGTGGGATTCCTCAGGTTCTGTACTCTTGAGATGCCCTCTTATGAAGAAGAATACCAGTTCCCCAATGTCCACGCACCAAGAGATACCCCGACATGCCTGATGTTGTCATCTAATATGACCTAATATTGCTACCATTCCAAGACCCCATGGAATGTCCTGACAGAAGTAGTGTAAATGAATAGTGTCCATGGAGATATGGCACCTGGAATGAGATTCACGAACCAAAAATTAATATATAAGCGAGTCTCGGACTAGGTGACGAGTTCCGAGGAGGAATCCACATGACGAAGAATCAATATCTGATCATCCCATTTTGATCAAGGAGAAAACATCCATGAATGAGGAATGAATTCCACCCGTCATTGGATAGCAGGAATGTTGGGAAAGAGCTACGCGTCCTCCACTGACGGATGCGTATGCCCCGACAAAAGCGTTAGAAACAATAATATTTTCCCATATAGGAATACCTTACTGTGTATTCTGAATTTAGTAGTATAATATGAATTTTCCTATATAAGTACATCTACCTAGGGGTCATTCATGATGGCTTATTGAATTAATAAGACTCTAATGCCTGATATAAACTGGATAAGTAACACACTATCCTACGGATCAAATTCAATACCCAGTGCTAATTTTCTTACCAATAAGTTCTTCCTACGTGATGTTAATCTACATGGTTTTTATGATCAATGTGGGTTTTCTATCCATATAAAAACATGATACATATTCCACCTCATTAAGCATAAATCTAATCCTTGGAATAATAGTCACCTACATGGATAGAATTAAACTCCAATAAGCTTGGTGATTTGGATTTAAAACATACTAAGCTAACCACTACTATGAAATAATAGATAATCAATAAAAAGTCAGATAAATAATGACATACTTTTAATTGAACCCCCTCTACAGATGAAAGGATTCAATCCTTGATCATTTTTACAGTAACTGATTATATATTGGGATTAGGATTAAATTCCCAAAAATATCATAAATATATATGATATTCCCAATATAGGTACAAATTCCCCAAAAAACGGTGTGGTGGGCCAAACCTCTCAGCCTCTTGAACTATAGATGTACCTATGCTCTATTTAGTCTGAAACCCCAAAGGCTTTCCTAAATTTTTAAGTAAGGTATGCACTTAGTTATGGAAGTGGGATCCATTGGTATTTTTTTATGAAAAATATAATAATATTAAAACAAACTATAATCATTTTGGAACTCATTCTACCCATAAAAACCAATCCATGTTCCTCACAAAATTCAAGGTAAATTGTAATGGTGAACATGAGATGAATGCATGTAATGATTTAATAACTGAAACATTATTAGAATTATGCAACATGTATCCTGAACATGAGGAACCATTCTCATGTTTCTATGAAACTAAAATTGTAACCCAAATGTGATTATCTCAAATTATGAAAATTAACTCTTAAGAAAAGGTATCATGTGATCTCATAAAATTTTTCCATCCATATAGTGACTAGTCAACAAAAGTTGAATGGCCCTATTAGTAATAAAAATTAATACTATTTAATCTATAATTATCATATTGAACATGTATCATTTTATTGACGATTCATTGATTGATTATCTTATTCTTTATTATATTTAGGTCTAAAATTCCAATGGTCCAAAATATGTTCTGAGATCATGTGATCATGTCATCATCTCAAGACTATTCTAGAAATTATTCAATGGTTTCAACCACTATGGGTTATAGAACTACACCAGCCACCCAAAACATTCCCCATCGAGTCGATAATTCAATGGTCTAAGAGTACCACTGAAAAAGTACAGTCTCGACCCTTGAGGTTGCGTGCATGTTTTGACAGATACTGAAATTGATGAGTCAACATATTGCAGTGAATTTTATAATGAAACTTTAAGGGATCCTTACCACTACCAATTGATTTGGATGAATATCCTAGAATAAGACAATCACTAACTTTATTATCTGTTTATGTTGGATGAATGAGTCATCTATCAATCCATCTAGGTTGAGATACCACCAAGGATGGATCAGTTAAACCACTATGACCTGCTCCATTTAGAAGGTGGCCCCTTATTTGGTTTTTGGGCCCACCAGCCATCATATTATTACCTATGAACTGCATGCATGGTCACCAAGGAATCATATCAAGAATAGATGGATATATAAATTTGTGTGTGGGATCATGTCCCAAATTCCACTGATGAAGCCTTTTAGCATAATACAATGGTAGCCCAATAGAAGGCTCATATCCTTGCTCACTTAGAGAACATGTCTGGTAATATTCCTATAGAAATAATGGGGGAGAAACATATCCCTACCCCCATGAATCAAGAATATCCACATGTTTTTGTAGAACATAGAGGATAAGAGTGGGAATATATCACCAATTAAATCTAGGATTTCTAATAGTATATATTGGATATAGAACACTGTTTTTATATTCCAACACTCATACAGTTATGCATACATTCACATATTCCAACCCCTTATGATATGGCCTCTTTAATATCTAATATGTATGAGGAAGTGGCTACTATGGGGAAAGAAAACAAAATCTTTATTGCATCTAGGATGATTATTGGAATATTAAGGTGAAGAAGTAGGCACTTGACCAGGCTCATATTCTCATTCCAACTTGGTATTCTCAAATGAGAGTAGAACATTCCTCAGGAAAGGCACATATTTCTATAAAAAAAATAGCAGTTATAAACTTCAAAGTCACCATTCCATGCTCATATTCACATTGAAATAGGGTCTCACAATGTGAGATCATCACATTCCTTGGGATATACATTTATTTCTATTGTGAACGACTATTTGAATACTCCAATAGGGTGTGGTGATTCTCATATCCCCTCTCCAATAGGGTCTCACCAAGGGAGAGATAAGCATGCATCTTGGAAGGTTCATATTTGTATTAGTGAATTTACATGGAATATCCCAATAGCTTCTTGAATCAATGCGCATATCCCTATTTCCTTTGTCGAAAGACAACCCCAACATCATTGAAAGGAAATATATAAGATGTTCAAATTTCTTCTCCCATTATGGAGGTCATTAATCATATTTGGTGGGGAATACGTATAAAGTCTTGTATCATAGCCCTACTTCATCAATGGTTGAATGTAATGTTCTTTCATACATGCATAGGTAGGCTCATATATGTTCTAAAAAATAGAAGCTCACTAGCATATTCCAATATCTTATCAATTGTAGGAACATATTCCCGCAACACTAATAGTTATCAACATATTCTGAAAACCATCACCCAACAAGAACAAATCCCAACTAAATCCCAAAATAGAGAACAATATATTCTGGCTATGACACATAATGGGAACCAAAACTCTATCTTACTCAATGATACTGCATTTCCATTCAAGTTACATTCCCAAAAACACTAGGTCCTTTTAGATCTTCTACAAAACCAAAAGTTGATCATCACCGTGGCAGTCCTCCTTGTGGATGTGTGTCAACGGATAACAAGGATACAACTCCATAAATCCATTATGGTTAACTTTACCATGATAATGTTTCGTTAAATCAAGTAAATCCTCCATTTTCCCAGAAACCTCATCTTATAATGGTTCCCAAAACACTGACTCTGTTGTATATAGAGTCTCCTGAAAAAACCACAGTCAACCATATATAGTCTCCCATAAACTACAAAAAATATTTAACCAGGTTTACTAGGTGACCCAGGGAATTGAGCATCATGGTATGACAAGGTGGAGGTATGTATGTCTGATATAAATGATTAAAAATTGATATATAGATAGATTCATCTAGAAATAACCTCAAAACCATGTTTCTATCACTCTCCACATCTAACTATGATATAAAAGATGACCTAAAAAGGATTACATGACATACCATTATCAAAATATATTAGAAACACATCAGAAATTGAAGGATAAACACATCTGTTATCCAGGATAAGATGGGTACCTTCAGATAATTAATATACACTTTTGTGAGGTAGACCTGGAGAGTATATTTATGGAATGAAACCTAAAACTAGAAAATCACACCTCAAATGTAGATAATTATTTCCACCATTATATCAAAAAAAATTGGAAACTGATCACCAAAGACACATCATGAATTCATATAACGGGATGGGGAATGTATATAGTGTTACAGTTCACCTCACACCTAGAAAAGAAAAACTCCCCAGGTACATCATCATATAATTTCATAGCATCTAGGGAGATCTAGAGAGAAGGTATAACATGAAGTAGTTGATCAATATAATGGAATTCCCCCTACATTAATGATTTCCAGAAATCAATAATAGGGGGAGAGTACTATAGAAAAATATTAAAATTCAACCACTCAAAGAGACAAGAATGAATTTCAGAAATGGAATCTGAAGATTCAATTAACCAGAAATATTTTTATAGAAAATGATTTACATCATGAGATTCCATTTTAATGATCTCATACACATGTATAGTTTTTCCAAATCCAACTGGATGCAATTTTATCTATCATTACATATATCTTAGAGAAAACCCATTCCATTGGTCTATGATAATATGTACCACATCCCCCACACTCAAATCATCACTCAATAAGAGTATTTAAGATGTATTGGTTATAGATGCAATCCAAACCTATTCCACTAATATGGGGGGACTGTTTTTCTCAATTTTATTCACCCTGTTAATCAAACATCGAGATGTTAATAGAGAAATTAGATGTTGTACAGATCAGTCCATTACTTCTAGGTTGGGGTAATTTATATCTCAATTTCTAACCCATGTGTAATCAAATCCTTAACCCAAATTATTAAATCCTCAAAAGTAGGAAAAAATAATTCAATTATCATCACAAAATAGTACCCATCCTAAAGGGATGGGATAATTTTCATCATCCTCATCTGGGGGGAGGGAATCATTCCTCTCTACGATAGGCGGTAAATATATATGGTCGGCATCCCATTGATTCCTCCCACCATATGACCAAAAAAATTACTCATAGAGATTTAAAAAAACAATGCCTGAAACTCCATCAAAACCATTGTTGAATTATCGATTTGATAAGAGAGTACAAATATAGAAATCACACCCCATATGGGGGGTTAAGTTGAAATGGTCCAATATGTCCAGGGTAAGAAAAATAACCCTAATTTAGTTAGTTCATAATCACCAATTTGAATTGGATGTTATGTAATTCCTACCATTATGAAATAAATATCAGTACATTTCATCATAATAAATACAAAATATAATGTGGATCAATATGAAAATTATGGGACAGACAATATGGAAAACATATCTATAAAAAATGGTGTTATAAAGGGACCAACATAGCATTCACAAACACTGAATCAAAGAGGATCATAAACATGGATTTTATAAATATTGATATGACACCTCTATGATGGAAGACTAAAAAAGATAAAGGGAATGGTGTGGCAACATCCAAATCACCAACTAGTAGAATTTAAATCCCTTCAATGGTGGAATTAATGGAAAAATAATATAACGAGATCCAAAATCTTAAAAAATCAATCAGGAACTACTCATGGGGATCATTCCCAGTGGGTATTATTGTTAGAAATAGAAAAATATACATCATCCCATTCATCAGGATTGATCCAATTTTCCTAAATGAATGACATATGAGAACTATAACTAATCTATATCTAGAAAGTTGGCATAGATAAATGAGGATGTTGAAGAAAATTTTTAATTTCCACTATTTAATTGACAACATATCACTAACTTTGGTGATCATTAGTGTTATAAATAATTGAGAATCAGTGGGAGATGAAAACATGGACACCTCATCAAGCCCCGATCGGTCCCTATATATGGAAGGTAGCTCAAACAATAGTGCCACAAGAATTTCACAACACCATTGAGTATCTGTATTTTCAAAAGGAAGCATAATAATACCAATCCACTCATGTGTATCTTAAGAAGAAACCATTCCCTGAATGGATGGATGATACCCTTCCCTAACCCAATTTTAGTAATCCTAAATTATCTTCCTTTGAATGAGTTGTTGAACTAGAATATAATATCAAATATTTCATACCCTTATGTGTCCTGATGAGGGGTATTTGGGATTTGAAATAGGTTACAATGGTCATGAGTTCTGTACACACTCTTTTGGGGACAAAATATGTTTCCTATAAAATGCTTCGGTAGGATCCACAATATGATGGGAAGCCCATTGTTTGGGATTCCATTTCTAGTTAAACAATACATGAGGGAATATGACAATATTATACCATTTGATAAAAAAGAAACATGAAAATTGTTAGGGTTAATGACTTCATATACATATGGAATGGTTTATCCTATTCACCCAACACCCCTCTTTAACATGAAAAATTTTAAGAAACTCTAGGCCAAAAATATCCAGGATAATATATAGACACAATTGAACCCTATGAAATTTCATTCAAGGTTAGATGAATTTTCTGAAATCAAACAACATTTGGATGATAGAATTATGTTAAATAGTGGTAAATCTAACCTCATTCCTTAAGAATAAGAAACAATGGTTTGGTATGGAAGACTGTAACATCCCAGGTAAATAAATAATATGAAATTTTCATATTTATTAATATTTTTAAATTAATTAATAATTTTACTTTAAAGGGGATGATTTGATCGATGGAAAACTCGATAAAAAACAATGACTTTCTTTGAAATCTTCTATTGCACACAATGTTGAGTTGTACTGAAAAATAAAATAATATTAATATTATATTAAATTGTAGTTAATGCATTGACATTGTAATGGATGAAATTAATATAAATATATACCATATTATTATACATCTTTGTTAAATGTTTTTACTTTTATCGAATAAATTTCAAATGCTTAAAATGTGAATGAATCTAAATTTAGGAATAATTTTTATTAAAAGGATCATTTATCACCTTTTGATGGTGATCCATCATTAAATATATATTTGGTATATTTTATATTATCTATTTGACCAAATAGAATTACTCTTTAGAATTTAGGCATAAAAATTTAATTTGGGTAATCTTTTGTTATATTTCTGATAAAATTCAATATTTAATGAAAAGTGAAAAATACTATATTTTAATTCAAAACTAATTTTTAATCTAATTTATTTATAGGGATAGATTATCTTTTTTATTTTTTATAAAGTGTCAATGATTTTATTTTTTCCATTTAATCCAATTTTTTTCATTGGAAGTAATTTCACTTTGAAATAGGACATAAACAACGGTCAATATTTTGATAGTTATTATTTCATAAAAACACACTTTTTATTTTGAAAATTGTAATAAATATTAAATTAATTTATACAACTTATGTGTTTTGAATTTGGAAAAATGGATTCTATATTAGGAATCAAGAGGTCCAAATTGTGTAAATATGTATCTTTTATATATAAACATTATGAATATTTACTTTAGTAAATATTTTATTTACAATGGTTAAAGGGTAAATTTAGTAAATGCGGGTAAACACAAATTATTATTGTAATATAAAATTACCCTAAAAACTTCCCAAACCCTTTTGGATGATATATATCCAACCTTGGGCATCTTCTTTTATATTTTGGGACCCCATGGACCTAGTTACAAGTGATAATGACACTTTATATTAATTTATTTAAAGATAAAACAAAAAAGACATAAACATATATTTTCTGGTAGATCAATTTTTTTAAAGCGGTTATATAAGTTATCTGTAACGCCCCAACCCCAGTTACCCAAAGTCGGTGCATTATTACATAACATTGGCCTGATCACAAAATATCAAGTCTTGAATGACCAATTAGTTTAGTATTCTTGGAAACACTAGATATATTCATAAGTCTTACATTACATCATAAAGTAAAAATATCTATAAAAAAATCTTGTATTCATATCCCCTCATACTATCTTTGCAGGTCATTCATAAATTACTTCTTCACTTCCTGGGAAAAATTAAACACTAAAATAGGTGAGCTTAGATTCTCAGTAAGGATAACAATATAACAGAAACATTCATAAATAAGAAAAAAAATTTAAGGCAATGTATAACTAAAACAAAATCCTTTTAAACTGTAACTTCAGCCTAATATGGAAAAGATAAAATGAAATAATTCCATTTACATATTGACATGGATATTCTACTAGTCGAATAGCCACATGAAATATCAATAACCACATTCATAATGATGGAATGCATAATGTCAGACTATTATAACCACATAGTCAAGGCCTCGTGCCAAGAATACAAATAATATTTTGTCAAGGACTTGATCCAAGACACTAGTTTTTCTCATGAGACATACCGATGCATCGAGGAGCAATAGCAGGCTCCACCCGTTACATACTATGTCCAATGCATTCCTCATATTGAAATTTTGAAACATAACATAAACATTCATATTAAAACTATAATATGAAATGTCAATACTTTATCAACAAACCATGAATGGTATAAAAAGAGCACATCCATAGTCAAACATAACTCATTTAGTATAATAAGGAAGATTTTATTGTAACATATTAACCTCAATCAATAATAATGAAGGATATTTACATAGATGAAAATAATCATCAAAACTATTTGAGAGAAATATCTCCATTTTTCTGGAAAACATTTACAAGTAACACTATTTGTAAAGAAGCCATTTAAAAAATAGATTTTTGAATCAAAGTGTCCCATACCACATTGAAACATTTAAATGTAGTTTTAATTTTAAAAATTTAATGCCCATATAAATAAATATTTAAAACCAATTTTAAAACATGGACATTAATGAAAAATGTTAAGAATAATAAATATTTAAATCATTTAAAATGATAATTTAGTTAGAGCTTCTAACCGAAAGAGTGACACTTTAATAAAAATAATTGAGGTAATCAAAACATTGTAATATCATGAGAATAAATGGATTAATGATATACTATTTCAAAGTACATTATATAAACCATATAAATGTTATTTGGTGTATAACAACAAAGAAGTCTCAATGGAATTTAATTTGATTTGAAATCTCTTATAAAGAACATATACTTAGGTTATGGATAAATTAATGACATAATTATGTGTGATAAATATAAATAAACACAATATTATTGGATATTCACTGTAAATCAATCAGAGGAAATTCACACAAATTCTTGTAAAGACAACACCAATGAATTGGATATTTAACTCAACAAATGGAGAATGAGTTAAAAATTACTCTTATCAAGTTCATATCGATGAATTGAGAATTTATAAATGGAGTGATTGTGTGTATCAAATGTATTTCCACAGAAAGGGGAGTGGAAATAATTACATAATCAAATGAATAGTGATTCCACACATAATCTAAGAGTAAAATAATCAATCAAGTATGCGTAAAGCCGAATGAGTGGAAATTGAACGTTCAAATTCCCTTATCGAATTGGTAACATAAAAAATATACACCCATGAAAGAAGGATAATAAAATGATGATGTAAATATTTATAAATTAAAGTATATTACACAATGAATACAATCATGGGTAGTACACACACCATATGAAATAAATAAGTGGTGTATAATGGATATCTCACAGAATTAAAAGTGAGATAAGAAACACCGTACTTTGTAATTATTCCTTGATGGAGGGTAGTTTAGACCCATGTTAATGGGGAAATAATAGTTATTTAATTATACAATAATCATATACATTAATATGATATCATATATGATCTTTTAGCATTTCTTTGTTAATAATGTCTTAGTATTATCATTGTTTCGGGTGTTAACTTACTCATCTGATTTTATATGTTTTGGTACATAAGTCATGTTTGTTATAGATAGGTTTTATCGTATTTATATGCAAAATTATACCAGGTCCTTAAACAAATTTTTAATCATAAAATGAGAATTTGGATTGTATGGATATGATGGGGAAAGAATCTCATCGCGTTCGTGGAGACTGTAGTCCTTACGTACGCACGAGCGATAATATCATCAATTTGATATTAAAATCATATATTATTGGATGGTATTTCATATATACATAATCATTATCATGTTATACTTATTATTTACATGAATTACACATCATTATTATACCCATCCAAATAATAATGTATTCAATAACAATTACACCACGATGTGGAGACGGTAGGCCGTACGTACGCACGAACGGTGATATGTCATTCAATGGATGGATAGAATACTGAATATGGTTTTACCATATTTATAATTACATTAATGTATATAAAATATACTAGACTTATTATATTAGAATGGAAATAATACAGAAATTAGATTTTGAAGAATAAATGAACTTGAAAGATGGTGGTGAAAACAATACCTCTTCTTCAGGTTCATCCTTTAGATTTGATCAAAAGGGATCTGTAGGATGGATTTCAGATAAAACTAAGGTCTCTAAGTTGAAGTGATGTATGTTGATAGAATATTTTGGAAGGGTTTGGCCAAGCCAAAAGCCTTTGACGGTGTAAATTAGTGAGAAGGAGGAGTACCCTTTTATAAGAGCGGTGAGGGGCACCTTTGGAAAAGCTAGAAATATTATTTTATCATAAATTCATATTCAGTTTCTAAGGGCTCCAAAGTATATTATTTAAATTTTAAGGTGGGGAATGGTCGAAATGCATTCAACCAATAGATTTTAGATAGGTTTGGGTCATTATATTAACCTAATCATTTATATTTAACTCTTAGTTAAATAGTTTGACATTACCATGTCTCTTGGTATTTTTATATTATATTGTTAATAAACTTACTATATGCCTCCAAGAGACCCCCAAGTGGTCCATTAATGATACACCGATCAATATATAATTTCTTTGGCCTAACCGTAGATTTTTATGAATAGAATATCAATTAATAATATAATATTTGTTTTAAAAAGTCTTTTATGTCAATTTTGACACTATTGAGTATTTTGTTTTTGATAATTTTATAACAGCATTATTACTTCGAAAAAAATTTATATAACCAATCATAATATGATATATTAACCTAGAAAATTAGTTGATTTCATAAAAAGTCTCAAATTACATTTATTTCGATATTTATAATATCAATTATTTTAATATTTCCTTAATTAGGTAATTACTCCATCACCATTGTTTCATTTATAAGTTAAATTATTTAATGTCTAAAAATTATAAATAAAATATCATTATGCAGGAAATCGTTTTTTATTTCTAATTAATATTTATTATCGAATTTATCTTATTTATAACCCTATATTAAAATTGTTTTAGTTATTAAACATTGATTTTAACTCTTTTAACTCTTCTTTGAATTAAATAATAATTACTGTTCTAATCTAATTAATGTGAGCCTAAATGATAATATTTTATTCCTAAGGTTGTTTTTGGTCGAGATACACTTGTACAATAGAATTAGGACACGTGTTAGGATAATATTAATATCAATTTTACCCTTAATTACCCTATTTATTTTTAACCGTGGTAAATAAAAGTAAAAAGTCACTATTCACCAAAAATTATTTTCATCTCATTGAACTACATTTTACTCCTTAATATTAGCATTGTCTCTCGGATTTTATAAATTCCACTCACAGAAGCGGTAAAATTCCATTTTATGTGAATTTCCAAATTCTCCTTAGAGGTGGGTAAAATAAGGTGAAAAGTTCAATAAAAATTTTATATATCTAAAATTATTCTAAACAAAATCCAATGAATTACATTGAAATTATATAAGTATTATGTTTATATTTTGAATTTAATTAAATTTAAATAAAATAAATAATTATTTAAAAAAAAATTCAGTATTAAATTATAACTTAGTGGTTTTTCACTATTCATAAAAAATTTAATGTTTTCAGAAAAATACCAAAAATTCACCATAAGATAATTTCGATATTCAATATCCAAAAATGAAGTCCAATTTGAAATACAAAATTTATGAAATTTTATAAAGTGATTATTACAATTCATAATGGCATGATTGATTGGTTGTGGTAAGTGTTTAGAACTCGATGTTGCGTACAACACATGTTACTGTATTATTCAAACAGAAGCATACCATGGAAGCTTGGGGTGTTACGTTCTCCCCTCCTTCAAATAATTTCATCCTTGAAATTTTTTAAATTGGGCTTGGGAATATAATGGAAAGTCCTACATCAGAAAAAGAGTCTATAAAAATATCACCTTAAAAGAAAGAAAGATAAGTACAAAGGTCACCCAAGATAACTCATACTAGTATTCCATGTAGAAAAGCATAGATATGGATGATAAACTAAGTGTCGTGTTCTGATGTAGAGAGATAGAAAACATGATCAGGAGAATGTTAACAACAAGAATGCCACAAACATTAGATGGGACAAACGGTCATTAGTTTCCCAGTAGGAAACGTATACAGACAACATTTTTTGAAGTTTCTTTACATAATGATTAAGAATTCAATTATGAGATTGACGATGAAAATAAAGAGATATACTTACTTATTAAGTAGAGTTTAAATATTTAATAAATTTACACCACTAACTCAATTTTTTTAAACAATGTGTATTCAAGAAGCATTGGGCACATTGGAAGATCTAGAATAAACTTATATAGAATCACATGATCCATGAAGGATAAACTATATATTTACCGTGTCTTTAGGGATTAATCAAATCCAAAACGGATAGTACAAGATCTGATGATCCCCCAAAAGGATATTCCATTAGAGAAATAAACAATAATAATAATTTCTAAAATTAAACCAATGATACCCCAATGTTAAATAAATACCACTCAATAAACAATTGTTTTTAAAATCTTTTAATATAATCCAAACTAATATTGAAACCCAAAACATAGAAGAATTTTGTTATGTAGTCTTCCACATTAAATTTTATCTTCAAATGACTTCAACTACTCTTAAAGTCACATATATAAAAGTAATTAACCTAATCACATATTCTCTATTTTAAGTTAATCATTTCGATAAATAACCCAAATCCAAATAAATACACAATAAAAACGTAGATAAAATCCACCATTACTCGTCAAATGAAATCCCAAAGTATTCTATTTTCCTTGGGAATAAAGTGTTCACAACAAATATAATATCATCCAAAATGAAATTTATCACTTAATCACCAAATAATTTTCCTATACTAAAGGTAATCATTTGATAAGGCATAAGAACCCAAATCAACTTATTATTGATCAATAAAATCATTTAACTAAAAATAAATAGTTATAATAACCAGGGACTTCACACTTTCCAGTGGTAGGCAATAAATCCCAATATCACTTTGGTTATGGGTTCGATTCCCATAGCTTTTTCTGATGCCATGGGTTGTCACACGGTCTGCGTGTTGTCCATTTTCAAAAACGATATTTTATAACATTATCAAAATGAGATAAAATCCTCAACATAACCATAACATAATTTTAACTAGAAATTTTCCCCATACCTTTCATTTCCATCCCAAAATATAATATCTTGTAATTTCCTCAAACCCAATGATCATATAAAACCAAGTGGTTTTTTATAACTATATCCACAAGGTAAAAGATATGTCTTCTTCAAATATCATTCTCACAAGGTAAACTGCTGTGTTACAAATACTAGAGAAAATTATTCCAATTTAATCCCATCAACAAGGAACACTAAAATTTTAACCATATATAAAGCCATTTATTTCCACATAGCTTATTTATTGAATAACAAAATATCCTATAAAATAGGGCATTCACTCGGGTAATGGCCAGGTCCCCTACATTTATGGCAAATGACTGTAAATGGATTCTTGGGACCATTATAATTTTCTTCCATAGTACTCTTCATTTTTCCTCGACAATTATTCACTTTATGTCCTTCTTTCCCACACATAAAGAATTTCATTGTTCAGTTGAACCACTTTCCTGGGTGTCTCCTTCCACATTTCCTACATGATGGAAATTAAGAATTTTTTTTCTCCATGGTCTCCACTACTAGAGCTCTTATCATTAATCACTTTTCTCTTCATTGTTGAGTCCGAGAGTTGGTTAATATATATTTTTTTGATCATATTTTTGGAAAACTGAATTTTCATGAACACTCTATCTTTTATGCCTATCAACATTCCTTTTTTTTGCTCATTTCCACCATTGTTCCCGGCTTGTACATCATTATCAACGTTACTATGACTTACTTGGACTCTAGACATTGACTAAAAGCAGAAATCATTGTGTGAGTTACAATAGTCATAAAATCATTTAGAGTATATCATGACACCATATTCTAAATTTGAATCACCTTTGGATTAAACATGGTCAAATAATTCAAATTGGTTTTTAATGAAAATGTAAATTATCCTAAGCATATCCCTTAGGAGTGTCGTAACCAAGAGTGCAGCAACGCCCGTTGTCGTGCACTAGTTCATGTTCGAGTATAGCTCAAAGCGGTGTTTTCGAGTTTTACCCATAGGTACATATGTGCCAGATTCACCTCTACCTGCTCGTATCCAGACACAGATGTATTTCTTGGAAAACTCAAATAATCAATACAATACCGAAATTCTAGGAAGTTCTTTTATAATAATCCTCAATTTCTATATTAGGGCTATGTGCTCTAATCAGAGTTTATCTAAATATAGTTTACAAGGTTTGTACTAAACTTCCTTTGATACCAACTGTAACGTCCCGACCCCAGTTACCCATAGTTGGTGTTTTATTATATAAAATTGGCATGATCACAAAAGATCCTGTCTTGAAAGACCGATTAGTTTAGTAGTCTTGGAAACTCTATATATATTCATAAGTCATACATTACATCATAAAGTAAAAAAAACTACAAAAATATCTTGTCTTCATATATCCTCATACTATCCCTTTATGTCATTCAAAAATTACTTCTTCACATCCTGAAAAAAGTAACACATCGAAAGGGGTGAGCTGAGATAGTCTATATTGATAACAATATATCCAAAACATTCATAAATAAGCATAAACATTTAAGGAAATGTATAACTAAAACAAAATCCCTTTATACATGAACATTAGAATAATAAGGCACACAAATAAAATGAAATAATTCCATTTACATATTCACATGGATATTTTAATAGTCGAATAACCACATGAAATATAAATAACCACTTTCATAATGATGGAATGCTTAATGATAGAATATCAAAACCACATAGTCAATGCCTTGTGCCAACACTAAAAATAGTATTTTTCCAAGGCCTTGTGCCAAGACACTATTTTGTCCCATGAGACCAACCAATGCATCGATGAGCTATAGCGGGCTCCACCCATCACTTACTAAGTCCAATGCATTCCTCATATGAAAAGTTTAAAACATAACATAGACATTCATATTAAAACTAGTATACGAAATGTCAATACATTATCCCAAAACCATGAATGGTATAAAAATAACACATCCATAGTCAAAAAAACTCATTCAATACAATAAGGAAGATTGTATTGTAACATATTAACCTCAATTGATAATAATGAAGGATACTGACATAGATAAAAATAATCATCAAAACTATTTTATAGAAATATCCCCCTTTTTCTTGAATACATTTAAAAGTCACACTACTTTCCATAAATACATTTAGAAATATAATTTCGAATCAAAGTTTCCCATACCACTTGGAAACTTTTAAAAGGATCTTTAATTTTAAAACATTAATGTCCATATAAATAAATATTTAAAACCATTTTTAAAACATGGACATTAATGAGAAATATTTTGAATAATAAATCTTTATATATTTTAAAATGATATTTTAGTTTTAGTTCCTAACCAAAAAAGTGACACCTGGATAAAAATAATTGAGGTAATCCAAACATTTTAATATCATGAGAATAAATGGATTCATGATATAATATGTCAAAGTACATTAGATGAACCATATAAAAGTGAGTTGGTTTATAACAACAAATAAGTCTCATTGGAATGTAAATTGAGATGCAATCTCTTATAATGACCACATCCTTAGGTTAAGGATAAATCGACGACAAAATTATGAGTGATAAATATAAATACACTCAATATGATTGGATATTCACTGTAAATAAATCAGATGACATTCAAAAATATTCTTGTAAAGACAACACCAATGAATTGGATATTTAACTCAAAGAATGGAGAATGAGTTAAAAATTACTCTTACCAAGTTCGTATCGATTACTTGAGAATTTATCAATGGATTGATTATGTGTATCAAAATTATATCCATAGAAATGGGAGTGGAAATTATGACATAAGAAAATGAATAGTGATTATGTGTATCAAAAGTATTTACCCTCAACATAAGATATTATATGATGATTTTGCTGATATACTCAAACTGAATTTTTTGGTTTTTTTAAATGCCTGGATCTAACAGGAAGAAAAGTAATAATGGATGTCAAGACAACTGTGACAGTTTTCTGGAAGAGAAATTTAATGAAATGGGAGCTTCAATGAGAACTCTTGTGGTTATTCTCAACCCACTATCTAGAGTTATGATTGACCACATAAACCATGGTGATTCGTATTAGCCATCATATATGTGAGAACCAAATAGCTATAAAATTTTAGTTAATAATCATAAAGGTATGTATATTCAGAAACCTATGTGTCAACGATGGGAAAGAATGTCATAGGAAAATGTTTCAAAGGGGTGAAAATATTCTATACATGTAGAAGTGAAGGTCATAAAGCATGAACATGCCATTGAAAAAGGAAGGATTTTGTTGACTCTATAAATGAGGAAGATGTTCTTTCTGATGGATCAATTGAATGTTTTAAATGTGGTGTGCATGGTCATTATAAAAATAGATGTCCTATGAAGATGTTTTGGAAATGGAATCACCAGGATCATTCAAATATATGCTTACCATTTCATAATGGCATTAAAACTGAGGATGAGGAAACTAACAATGAACAATGAGAGGTATATATTATTTCTTTACTAATGTTTAGAAATCAGTGAATCAAATGATATGATTCATTATTTTGTTTGTAGGAAAGATTTTTTTTCAGAATAAGTTGGAAAGGAATGGTTAATAGATCATGAATAAAGTTGATTGATTAAGAAGTCAATATATAAGGGATTAAAGTGTTATATTATATTTTAAGATGATGAAATGATTAATAGTATTAAGGCTCTTTTGGTGATGGTATTACATTAAAAGACTTTTAAAAGAACCATTTGGGTTTATATGATCCATAAATTTGAGGCAATTATAGGTTAATACATTTTGGGATGAAAAATGAATGTTTTTAGAAAAATTTTGTGGTTAAAATATGTAATGGTTCTTTTAAATTAATTTATATAGTTTTTGGAATTCTATAAAATTATATATATTTTTTAAAAAGGATAACATGTAGACCCTGTGAAGACCCGCCACGTCGTACAATTCTCCGGGAATCAAATCCCCAACCAATGTGCGATTGGGATTTATCGCCTACCACTGGACAACGTGAAGTCCCTGGTGAGTATGACTAATTCATTTTAGTTAGATGATTATATAAATGATGAATAAGATGATTTTGGGTTATCTATGGAAATGATTAACCTACCATAGAGAATATGTGATTTGGTTAATTACTCTTCAGTATGAGACTCTAAGAGTAGTCGATGTTTTTGGAGATAAATGTTAACAATTTTGTTTAAGACTATGTGATTAATTTATTTTGAATTTTGTGTTTCAATATTAGTTTGGATTACTTTGTATGATTTTGAGTGAAACGGTGTATTGAATAGTCATTTTCGAACTTTGATTTTTGTTATTTGAATTTTGATGATTAAGAGTAGTATTTTTTTTAAACGGATTATCCTTTTTGGGTATTATCTGATTTCACACTTACCATTTTGGTTTTGGTTGATATCTAAAGACATGGTTAATATATGGTTCATATTCTTTTGATTTTTTTTATACTCAATAAGTTTTTTCTAGCAATTTTAATGTGACCTTATCAATTCGAATACTCATAATTTGGATAAAAGATGAGTTTGTGGTAGAAACTTTGTAAGGTATAAAAGTATACATAAAACGTAAATATGTTTCCTTATGTTTTTAGATAATCGCATAAAAAAATTCCTCATTGTAAATTAACATAAAACAAAAATGTTGTATGTTTAATTATTCTTTTGGGGAATCAAGGACTATTTAACCCATCATAGGTATGTGATTTTTTGGTGGTTAACTTTCTCCTAATCATGTTTATATCACACTCCATCCAAACATGATGGTTTATTTTTCTCCTCTATATCTATGTTTTCATTGAATCCTAGTATTTCTTGTCTCGGATAACCTTTTTTACTTCTCTACCATTATTTTAATGTGATATTTTTATTGACCTATTATCCAATGTGGGCTTTTAATGATATTTCTGATCCCAAATTTAAAATTTAGATGACACAATTCTCAAAAGGGGGAAGGATATAACATCCCAGGTAAATAAGGAATTTGAAATTTTTATATTTATTAATGTTTCAAAATTAATTATTAATTTTAATTTAATGGGGATTCTATGTTTGATGGTGTACCTGATACACAACAATGAATTTTATTGCTATTTTGTGTTTCCCACAACATTGAGTTATACTGAAAAATAATATAATATTATTAATATTTCAAATGGTAGTTAAGTTTTATCCATTTTAATAGAGATAATAAATATAACTAACTTCAATAATATGATACATTTTTTTAATTTTTTTTACTTTTATCTAATAAAATATAATGGAATAAAATGCCAATGAATATAATTTTAAGCATAATTTACTTTAAAAGGTTGATTTACCACCTTTTGATGTTGAAACCACATTAAATATATTTTTGGTCAATTTTATATGATATATTAGGCCAAATAAATTTATTATTTAGAATCAAGACATAAAAATTTACTTTGGGTTATTTTTTTGTTATTTTTCATATAAAAATTAATTTTTAATGAAAAGTGAAAAATACTGTATTTTAATTCAAAATTTCCTTTTAATAAAACTTATTTATATGGTTAGATTATATTTTTAATTAGTTATAAAGTTTAATTAGATTAAATGTTTACCATTTCTACCAATTTTTGTCATTTTATGTAATTTCACATTTAATTTTGACATAAAAAAATGTCAATCTTTTGATAGTTATTATTTCTTAAAAACACATCTTTTGTTTTGACAGCGGGAATTAATTTTAAATTAATTTCTACAACATTTGTATTTTTAATTTGGAAAAATGGATTCCATATATGAAATAATTAGGTCCAAATTGTGTAAATAGGAATCTTTTATTTTTAGACATTGGGAATATTTACTTCAGTAAATATTTTATTTACCGTGGTTAAAGGGTAAATCTGGTAAATAAGGGTAAACAAATTTTATTTCAATAATATAAAATTACACTAAAATGCGTCCAAATCCGATTGGATGATAAATTATGACCATTTTTGGGTGGATTTTGGGACCCCATGGAGCCACGAAAGAGTGATAATGACATTTTATATTAATTTATTTTCAGTAAACAGAAATTTGACAAACATATATAATTTAGTAAATAAATATTTACATGCATTAGTTTATGTTATATATTATACTATGAATATTAATTGGAAATATAAAAATATATCATACATCATTGTATTTTTTATAATTTTTATACATCAAATAAAAAAAATTATGTATGACATAATAATGATGCATGTTTTACCTCCTTAATAAGTGATTGAAATAAAAAAGATTATAAAGATTAAAATAGTATCCAAAACCTATCCAGTTATTATTGAATGATATTATTTCAACCATGAGTCATCTTATATTCAAAATTAAAAATATTTTAACTTTTATAAATCGAAAATCATTATATAATAAAATAATATTTTTAAACATTCCTAAAGAGCCCCTCCTCCCCCTTATAAAAAGCCCTCACTTCCAACCAATTCCTCACACCTCTCAATCCATTTGTCTCATCCAAACCCTTCCCAAATATGATCTCAATATCCATATATTATATATTTAAGCCTTATATTAAGAATAAGTAACTTTAAGTAAACCATTTGGTTCAATCCATATGGAGATACCCAATTTAAATGTAACATCTTCTCTTAGGTCCTTTTGTTTTATTTTACATCACCAACACACAAAATTATTATTATTCATTTATTTTATAACCACCCCAGTATTATAAATATACTAGGTTGTTTTTAGGATAATTATTCAAACTACAATTACACACAACTCAATCTAATGGGTAAAGAATATACTGTTTCTATGTATAGCAAACTAACGTCTCACAAAATGATGATTGTTAAATTATTTCCTACCACCTATTATGGTGGACATTATGATGGAACTGTATTTATATATGATATATAGTATTTTCAGTTATTATTTATTTTCCTGTATTTTTTTATTTATGAAATACATTTATTGTTTCCATTATGAGTAAACACGATAATTTCATTTGAGGACATGCGGACTATCACCCCCTTAGAGAGATATGACTCGTTCATACAATATGTGGAATTTATAAAGATAGAGTTATTGAAATTAAATATGATATTATATAGTAATTATAATATAACTATGTATCATTAATTTTCCTTCAATTAAAATATGAAATTAAAATGAATGTAGTGTTCTTGCGTACGTACATATTACCATCTCTATGAACGGTGCATTTCATTTGTTATCTCAAAATGTTATGTACTATTATAAATACATACATATAATAGATATATATATATATATATATAATATATACGATATATAAATCATGAATATCATTATCGATATAATTGACTTTTGACCACATGGACAACATGTAATTATAAGTTGTTTATTTTTGACTCAAGTAAGAAATATTGACAAAACAACCATTATTAATATAAATGATTAAATAATGTTTATAAAATAGAAATAAATGATAAAAAATGAATAATAAACATAAAAAATGGTTTTTTATCAAGTATAAATTAACATAAGTTTATTATTCAGGATGAACAAGGAACATACAAGTCAAATGGGACAGGAGGTAAGGAGTTTCTTATCTCACATTTAATTCCGTGATATTTTAGTTGTTCACCACTAATTTTATGTATGTGGTGTATTTTGTACTGCCATTTGATATATATTATCGTTATTATCTTTATATTCATGTTATTCTATGAATAATTTTGTTGTTATTAACTTTTGGTCATACGACTCAATTGATTACAACGCGGTTAGGAATTTTCATCTCACTTTTTATTCCTGTGAGATTCATGCTAAATTTTCCTCTATTTCCCTTTGTGTGGTGGGTGTACTGCCCATGATTGTATTATTTGTTTAGTGTACAATAATTTATGTTTATTTACATATTCATTGATTTATCATTCTTTCATGGGGTGTATGTTTCGTATGTTACCAAATAAGAATGGGAACATTTCACCCTTCCCTTTTTAAAAGGCATCTTTTTGTTATATCATTTAATTAATATCTCATTATGTATGGATATGTTCTTCTATATCCTTATTACTGTAAAATTTATATACATGTGATGAGATACCCTTTTTCCTCTCATCAACTCTTTTTTTTTTGTAATTTTAATGTGATGCTGTTAGGCAATAGAATTCCTCTAAGGGAACTTCTTCACCCAATTTCAATTCTTTGGTATAAACTCCTACTTCTTGATTATGTCATTCTATGAATATTTGTGAATAAAATAAGATTTTTTTAACACTTTATATCCACTTATATTGGGTGTATTTATAATTTTCACACATAATTATGTCATTTATTTATCCTTAATCAAAGGATATTATCTTTATAATGGATTTTTTCACAATTTACATTATATTGAGACTTAATTGTAATTATTCACCAATTCACAAAAGTAGTGTTTATATATTTCCCATTGAAGAATTATATCATGAATCTATCTAATCTCATTATATTATAATCATTTAATTAAGTTGTTCCTCAATTATTGTATTCAAGCGTCCCCCATTTGGCGAGGAACTCTTTAACAAAAATATCATTTTAAATGTTTTAAAGATTTGTACTTTTAAATATTTCTCATTAATGTCAATGTTTTAGAAATGGTTTTAAGGATTTATTTATATGTATAGTAATGTCTTAAAATGTTAATTATTTTAAAATTTTCAATGTTTAATGGGGTACATTAATTAAAAAATATCATTATTATATGTTTTAAATGGTTTTGAAAATGGTTTGGTAAAACAATGATTATTTCAATATCTTGAAATGATATATTGTAATTGAAATGATGAAATGTTAACATTACTTTATTCTTATTTAATGTGTTATGAATATATTATAATTATTGGGCATTGTTTAATTATCCGAGTGTTTCTGTGATAACCCTAGGGCGGGTGAGCCCAAGATAGATCTCTAATGCATTGGGTAACTTGAAGAAGGAAAATGTTAATGTTTATCCTCAGAGATTTATGGAATATACAGTGTTGGGTATTCCAAATGTGACTCCCAATGTATCTGTGACTGCTAAAATGTAATTATGTTACGAATTACAAAACATACCTTTATGATTTATGATTTCTATGTGTTATTCATAAATGATATGATTTTATGAGGTATGTTATGATAAAAAATAGTGGTTTCAATTATCTGTATTTATTCATGGGATAATAATTTATTTCCTTATTTTCTAACCCTTACTAAGCTATTAATGGTGATCCGAGGTTTTAAAAAAAATTAACATGACAGAAAGATAAATAAGGTCATGTTTGGGAACAATGAAAAGTCATGTTGTCAAAAACATGGAAGTAAAAAATGTTTCTTTTTATGTTTTTTTATTTTATACAATAAATTAATATTGGGTTGTAGTGTCTACATGTAATTTTCAAGTTAATATGTAATAGTTGTTGCCTAATTCCCTAAAACTCTAAACCTGAAAGGATCCTAAATAGGAATTATTCATTTAGTTCAATATTTTGTAATGTATAATTCTGGGTCCTTATATAGAGACTACCACTATTACCCTCAAACTAGTAGTTTCCATTTAAACACCCAGGTTGTGCATGAATCGCCCAATGCCTCCCATCATGTGGTAAAAACTAAAAAATATCACAAAAAAATAAAAATAAATTAGAGTCACCCAAGATTTGAGGAATGGTTGAATTAAGTATACTCATAGAAATATGACAACGTTCCCTGGTATTTACTTGTTTCTATGAAAAAAACCAACTCAATCTTATTATGCCCAAAAAAATGAATTAGGTCAACCTCAAAAATCACCCCAACTACTGACCATTCAAATGAAGGTTGGTTAACACAATATAATATTTATTCATCATCAAAAATATCCTCTAAATCATGGTTGGCCCAGGTAAGGTGATGTTAAAAAGATCACAATAATAGGTGAATAATGTAACCATTGTGTTACTAGAGGATGTGGGTGAATTGAAAGTAGTTTTGGCCATGTGTGGAATGATGTTCAATGATAGAATGACTTGAAATGTAGTTGAATAATGTAATTCCACCATGAGAGAATATGTTCTAAAATATATAAGGATCCCATCACATAGAGAGGTGACATAAAAAACACCTCCCAAATGTAAATGTTTTCACATGACACAAGAAGAAATAGAATACAATGATTCATATTTATCTTATATGTGATCCCTAACTCTTGAATATTTCTTTCCATCTATATTTATTGAATGAAAATTAGGAAAAAATGGATCCCTCTTGGGAAATGAGCTCATATTTTGTTCTGTTAACATAATAAATGTAGAAGGCCCCTTCTATGATGTTGTATATACCTCTTAATATGAGTTCCCCATAAATGACTTGTAAGACAGACACTGATGGCACAATAACTAAGATCCATTGAAAAAAAAGGTGTGGTATTACACAATATCAGGTTCACAACCCGAAATAGGACCTAAATGTGTTCATGACCCAATGGAATTCACTCCATCAAGCATAACAGACTCATAACATTAACATAGAGGTGTCCATCGATTGTCTGAGCCAATTCAACCTAAAAGACAACCTTTTTGGGGTGTGATTATCTAATTAGCCAAGGAAAATTGGAAGAGCAGAGTAACCTATTTCATTGGTTGAAGATTCTCCCTAAACATATGATCAAGCCTCAGGTTTGGCCCCAACAAACACATTATCTCTAGAGCCACACAGTGGGGAGAATCCCCACATTTGGAAGCACCAAACATTTTCAAAAAAGTTATAATTTATGAAATAGCTTGTGGTTGTCCTAGACACACCCTCAATCCATTGTGCTCACCAAATTTCAAAAAATCACATAGATTCACTCATCTAGTCTCTTAAAATCTCATAGGTGTTTCAAATAGAAGTTTATTTAGTCAAGGTTTTTCATGATCAGACTATTCGATAAGAAAAAAAATTTGTTATCTCATTCATAGATCATGGTCAAAGGAGGCCATCAAGGGAAATAACTGACCCCTACATGATTCTGAATAATTTGATAATGATGAAATAGAAAGGGTGCATATTGAAAATGTTTTCAAGATCAAACTTATCCCAATTTAAATCCATTGATGTTCTGAATATATAAAAGGATATTTATCTCAAAAAAATCTAACCAATCAATGGTATGATAACAGTGAGGAATGACCTCTCAAGAGTATCATTATCATGAATTAGTTTCGGGATCACACATATAACTCTGATTTCATGGTTATCAAAATGGTAACCACATATATTTCCATGATCAAGAGACCTTGGTTCCATATCCACATAGTGGTACCATCAACATTTCATCAATCCTTGAAATTCCCACATCAAAGCGATGTCCCACAAACCACTTGGTAAATATTCACCCTCAGTGTCTTGTAAAGCCACATATGCTGAGGCAGGATTCTACAAAAGTGAAAGAAAAACAATTGTGCTGGATGACTTTCTAAATATTGGAGAACCCAATGTGTTGGGGTCCACCACTATAAATCCATAGAGTAAGTTTAGTATTATTTAAGGGCTTACCATAAATTTGATTTAGGCAATAGACTTAATCGCAGATGTCTATGATCTACTTGTGCCAAGTGTTAGTGTAATGGGATGTTATCAACTTAATAATATCACTATAATGAATCAAGAAAATCAAGGTGATAATTTTTCATTCTATGGCTGTATCCCCCTTTTTGTGATAATTATTCCCCCATATTACCTAACATATTTGAAAAATACATCATTGTAGATAGAGTTTGAAGAAGAAGAGGTTCAACTCAAGAATGTACCTCTTACAATTAAGTATGGTGTTTCTAAAAAAATTACTGAGATTAGGTAGGTAAATCATGAATTTGAAGGAAAATGTGGACCTACATTGATTAGGTAATCAATTCCTTGAAAATAGAAGGATATGCACAATTAATTAATGAAGGTAAAATGGTATGTTTTTAATTTGAATGAAAAAAATTATCCCACTAAAACCTGATGTGGATACACAGTGTCTCGGCTTTCCTAGAGGTTAATTTCTAATTTCTGATCAAAGAACGCTGGATCAAAGAAATTTATAGATTACAATACATTTCTATCATGGACTGGTATTCATGGTACAATCAGACAAAATTTTACCCTGATGTTGTGGAATTTACCTCCTTTAGATAACCTGAGGTGATTTTTATCTATTAGTCATGGAATTTGAGTTAAATAAATTTTGGACAATTTATCAACATGACATGTATCATATATATAATCTGATATTCGCTTGAAATAAAAAAAGTGGTATTTTGATGAACCAATTTTCACATCATGAAAATTATGAAATAAATTGATTTATTTCCCAACATTCATTGATACATTTTAGTAACATAGTGTGGATATGAATTTTCTAAATTGAAAATCCAGGGTAATGTTATGGAAAATCCTTGCATTTATGTTCTTCCACTATATCATTGATGTCAAACCAGACCATAATAATGTAATTTTATAAATTTAACTTCATCAAAATATAAAAAAACCTATGGGGATATAAGGGAACCTCAGATAAATTCATTGTTTCATAGAAAACCCAGACTGAAAATCCATCCACTTATCTAAGATGATGAAGATGATAGTCACCTTATGAGGGGATAAAGATTACCAATAATACATTGAGAGTCTTAAGATATACATGTTTAACCAATAATTCATAATTCTAATTTTTGTATGAATTCTTCTCATATTATATGTGTCCTCAATGGAATAATTACATGATGAACTTATCACACAAAAAATAATGCATGTTGTTAAAACAGCCTCTACTACCTCATCCAAATGATTCTAGGTTATGATACAAGGTATTTTGATGTCAAGAGAAACTACATCACAAAAATTTATTTAGTGAAAAAGATGATCAATTACATGAAAACCCACAAAATCTGCATGGTTTTTCTAATCGATCTACTCAAGTACGTCCTTGGCCTACCTATATTGATTAGGCATTTGGACCGATTTATGGTTATTCTGCAAGAGTATGACATTCAATTGATTTCATAGGATACTGTAGAAGGGACAGAATTAGCTAATTTCCTTGTTTAAAATCGTACCGAAAAATTACACTCGTGTGCACTGAGATTCTAGGTGAGGAGGTATTATATTTCAATAGAACTCCCTGAACATGGGAGATTTGTTTTGATGGATCCATATGATGTTCTATCATAAGGAGACATGGAAAAAAAAGCTCAGCCGGGTTTGTCAAGGGATAATATTTTTATCTACAAATAAATAAATTTTTTCATAACCATTCTAACTATTCGAAGGATTCACAAATAATGAGGCCAAATATAGAGTTATCATCATTGGATTTGAACTACCCCTAAAAAATAAATACACTACATAAACATAAAATGTGATTCAGAGCTAGTGATAAAAATGATCAACGGAGAATATCCATCTAGAATTAATAATTAGCCCCAATCATTAGTTATGTCAGAGCAATGATGGAAGATATACATTTTAAACCCACATTACCTCATTACCCCTAATCACAACATGACCACACTAACACTTTATCTAATTCAGCAAAATGTCTTTTCATCCCTAGTTAGGATGAGGTGGTCTTCTGAATAATTCATCGAATGATGGTATTATTGATCATCTTGTACAATATGTACAATATAAGACAAGTCAAAACTACCCCATATCATGATGAATATATAACCACCCCTAGATTTATGGAACCTATATTAAATTATCTATAAAAAAATATTCTTGATAGATCTAGAGATAATGGAATATATTCCACATTGAGTAATAAAATTTACCCTTCTACGTGGTCTAAATGAGAAATAATCCCACTAAAGACAAGGCTTTGATGGAATCACCCTGAGATGAATATTATTAAGAGATATTCCCACTATCATGGAGTAAGTCCATGAATTCTCATGTAGAGCTCAATATTTTGGGAGAACACTCTCCCATCAAATCCTGAGGCTTTGTCATTTCTAAAAAACTGTGATTCTAAGTATCTTGGAATTCCGCATGAAATATCATTCATTCATATTTTGTGAAAAGTTTATCTTCAAACACACATAATACTTATGGAGAGACTCGAAGCTTAACGTACAAAGACATTACATTACTTTTGTGTAATACTTAGTACATAACAAAAACACACACACAAGGACTGTAATAGTTTAGTGTCTTTGGAAACTCTGAATATAAACTTCTAATCATGTTGAAATATCTTCAACAACTCCCATAACAATCTTCCAATTTTTGTTTCCTTACCTAAAACCTTTCGTTATATCCTGGGGAAAAAACATAAAAGGGTGATCTCAAATGCTCAGTAAGGGTAAAAAAAAGAAATATCAATCACATCATATTCATAGGAACATAACATTTTGGAAATCTTGACCAGCAAAAGAGATGATAATAACATGGGATAAATCAATGTTGTGAAATGTAATCCCAATAATCATAACATAAAACATGAAACATTGTGTCATACACACATAATCATAGAGAGTCATTTCTTATTAGTCAATACTCATTGCCAAGACTGTCTTAGTGGACAAAGTCCATTTCTGAACCGAGTTCACTCCTCGTTTTAGTCCTGTTTCACTGAACCGGTTTAACCTGTCGTTCCAGCCATGTCTATCTCATGAGATATAAAATCATTAGCCAATGTATTGGAGGGAGAAATAGGTCCCACCCATCTCATAATGATACCATTCTTATGTTCTCCACAAAATCATAAACCATACATCATAGCATAACCCATGTAATAAAAATGGGACTCTTAAACATTGTGACATCATAAAACAATTCATATAAGATAAAAGAATTCATAAAAATAATTCCATCACAATATAATAAAATCAATGTAATAATAGGGATAGAAATAGAACCCTTTATTATCTTAGATGGAAAATAATTTTGATAAAACACTTGAAATGAATTCTTGAGGAAAATATCATTTCTTATTCAAAATCATTTTCATTTCACAAAATGTCATGAAATTTTAAAACAATATGATTTTTTTGAAAAGAGTCATGAAATCTTTTGGAGGAAGCTTCATGAAAATAACGCTTTATAAAACCGTAAAAATCTATTAACTCCGTATAAGTTAAAAATAACATTATCCTCATACTTTTGTCGGAAAAGTCAAAAAATACCTTATAGGGTAAATAAAAGAAAGATTCCTTCCATACCATGGGGTAAAAGTCAAAATGGGTAAAAAGGATATTAAACATATATGAATACACTTTTAGAAAACATGGACATGGATGATAGAAATAACACTAGTAAATACTTACAAATAAGCAATCTTGGATAAAAATGAGATTTGCACAATTATCCCTTACATTAGGTTCGAGTTGCTTCGAAAGTGTCCGAACCTAATGTATAATGTTTTAAATAATGTTATTGACTTATTCCAGAATCAAACTTATTTTTATGATATCATATATGGTTCACTTATGTCTTTATTTTACCCGTTCTTTTGTAAATTCCTTGTTAAAGAGCGTTTTGGGTAAAATCGTTTCATTTGTCATCCGTGTTTTAATTTGTAATTATTCATATGATTACATAGATCATGATTACTTAATTCCAGAATATAAAACATGATTTATATATAATATATATTCATAATATACATATATATAATAGATCAGTAAATGGAAAGAAATACATTGTTCATGGAGATGGTAGGTCGTACGTACGCATGAACGTTGTTTTCGTTTCCTTATTGAGTTGAATAGAATTAAGTTGATGAAATAAATATATATACACATAAATCCAGTATCATTATTATGTCATATATTTCATAATTACTTATTATATATACATTATAATCATTCATTAATGGTTAACGTGGAGAATGAATCTCATCACGTCGTGGAGACGGTAGTCCGTACGTACGCACAAGCGATTATATCATTCTCATGATCGTCGAATTGTATTGGAGAGTATGTATACTATTTCATAATAAATATCACTTTACAATAATCATATATAGTTATTATGTACACCATTATACCCATCCAAGTATGGTGGTGGTGGAAAATAGATTACACCGCGGCATGGAGACGGTATTCTGTACGTACGCACGCGCGATGATTTCTTTTTCCATAGGATGGATAGATGGTGAAATAGGGTTGTTTCATACTTATAATAGCATATCAGTATATGAGTTATACTGATTTTATTACTTCATAATGAAACAACCTAAGAAAAATAAGTGGAAGAAGAAATAAAGTTGAATGAATCGGTAACGGACATTACCTCTTATTTGAAGCGCCTCATTGAGTTCTCCTCTAAGGGAACTAAAATTTGTCTTTGAAGAAGACCAGGACCTATAGGAAGATTCTAGGGAAGTTGAGAAGAGAATTTGGTAGGGTTTGGCCGAGCTTGAAGGCTCAATGTGGTGTGAGGAAGAGAGGGAGGAGGTGTCCTTTTATATGGGAGGAGAGGGGCTCCTTTGGAAAAACTAAAAATATTATTTTATTATAAATCCAAATTCGGTTTTATATAGCTCCAAATTGATTTATTTCTAAGATAAGGTGGGGATGGGTCTAAATACTCTCAAACAATATAATTTATACAAGTTTAGGTTCCTATTTTAACCTTATCATTTAGATTTTACTTTAAAATAAATAATTTTACTTTTACGGTGTCTTCTTGTTTTCCTACACTATAAGGTTAATAAATGTACGATAACAAGAAAAACGAACCCCAAGTTGTTTATTATTAATATATATAACCTTATCTAGGTCATTTGTCCGAACCTCAGATTTTTAAGATTAAAATAACAATTAATAATATAATATTTAAAAAAAACTATTGTATGTCAATTTTGACACTATTTAGTAATTGATTTTTGTGAAACTCAAAACAGAATGATTATTTATAAAACAGTTAATTAAGACAACAGTAACATGTCATTTTAATAGAGGAAATTAGTGTAATTCATAATGAGTCTCAAATTATATTTATTTGGGTATTTATAACATAAATTATGTCAATATTTCATTAATAAGATAATTATTGCATCATCATTGTGTTATAACTAAATTAAATTATTTAAAGTCTAAAAATTACAAATGAAATATTATTATGTTGTAAATATTTTTATCTTTCTAATGAATATTTATAGTCGAATTTATCTTAGGTATAATCCTATATTAAAATGATATATATTTTAAACATTGATTTTAACTGTTTTAACCCTTTCTTAAAATAAATTAATATTAAATGTCCTAATCTAATCTAACTGGGCCTAAATGGTCATATTTTATTCCTAAGGTTGTTTTTGGTCGAATTACACTTATCCAATAGAAATAGGACATTTTTTAGGCTAATAATAATATCATTATTAACCTTAATTACACTATTTACTTTTAACCGTGGTAAATAAAAGTAAAAAGTTACTATTCACCAAAAATTATTTTCATCTCATTGAACCACATATTACTTATTGACATCAACTGTGTCTATCGGATTTTTGAAATTTCACTCGTAGAAGCGGTAAAATTAATTTTTATGAAAAATTCAGTTTTTTTAACTACCACTTAGTGGCTTCACTATTCATCAAAAATTGAATGTTTTCAGAAAAAATACCAAAATTTCACCCTAGGCTAATTTCGATATTCCGAATCCAAAAATGAAGTCCATTTACAAAAATATAATTTACAAAATCTCAAAAAGTGGATATTACTATTCATAACAGCTAGTTTTAATAATATTTTAATATCAAATCGTTGTTTAGTGAAACTCGGTATTGCGTACGACGCAAGCTACAAAGGAAGGTCGCGATTGTGTGTAAAGAAAGCCAAGAAAGTTTTGTGTGTAGTGAAAGATTCCTTTGATGATTTATATAAAATTAAAACAAAATATTTCTTATAAAAGTCTCGGGTGTTACATTCAACCCCCTTAAAATGAATTTCGCCCTCGAAATTCGTCAGGGTTATAAATGGTTTACGACTCGAAAGATTCTTTAATAGAAACCCACATCATAAAAAGGAATACCAAAACATGGCTTTAAATACTAATGTATGAAAGTTAATGGTTACCCAAATTAACTAATCAATGGGTTTCCACATAGGAGAACATAGGTGAAAATATGGATATGGAAGAGAAATCTAACCGTCATGTTCTGATGGAGAGTGGTAGAGAACATGGCTATGAAAAATCAAACAATCACAAAGCCATAAATTTGTGATAATCTAGGGTACCATCTGATTCATCGGATATAAGGGAACTAGGACAACATTTTTGGTTTCCATGATCATTTCCCTAATGTTGAAGAATTTGAATTGGAATAAATACTTACTTTATTTTGGTATAATCTCACTGTTGTTCGTGTTTTGAACAATTTCCACTTAAACTCTTAAAGAAATGAAGTTGAATTTGTTATTCATGAAGTGGTAATAGATCATGTGATTGAATTATGGGTCATTCCATCTGTTTCAAACAAAAGGTTAGCAAAAGTTATCAAATATACATAAGTCTCTCTATAGTGAGGTTAATCGTATACGATTACATAAATGAACTTATACTTCATATATCATACCGCGGAATAAAATAAAACTAGTTTCTACTAACCAGGGACTTCCTGTAGGCCATTGGTAGGCGATAAAGGCCTTTCTCACATCGGTTGTGGATTCGATTCCCACAGCCTTGTCCGACACGATGGGTTCCCGCCCGTCCTGCAGGTTGTCCTTTTTCTAAAGCTATATAACTATAACATCCCATCAATAATATCAAAAAAGGTTCTATCTTTAATCAATACTAACTTATGTCCAACATAATCCATTCCAATCATTAGGATTATCTAAAATACTTCGGTCCAAGATCATATTATAAAGAAAATGATTACTTGAAATGTCACATAACAATCACGTGAATGCCATCATTTATCCCCCATATATCATAACATATAACTTTTTGGTCAAATTACAAACATGTGGATACCTTAATAATTCATTCTCTTTAAAAATGAATACCCATTGAATCTTAGTGAAAACATGAATGCAGTTAAAAGTTAACACTTTCCACAAAACAAAATCCAAAAATTCATTATACTCAAACCATGATATCACTTAGTCCTTATATCAATCATGAGCTCATGAATACAATCAAACATCTCATTATATTCTTATCCCTTCATTATGTGCATATCATCTTCTTACCAAAAATATCTCAATCTCTTTCGATGGTTACCGGTACCATAAAATTATTGAAAACCATAATAGACCAATACATAAATATTCCAATATTCCACGATACTATATACAACATTATTTTGGAATACCATTACTTAATCATTCCACCACATCATTGTCATATTCAACATCACCAATAGTGATAGCATGTGACTTCCCTTTGTCCTTTTACTTAAGTGGTTTCTCATGTCGATCATTATTAACCATTGGATTAGGGCATTGATTAGAATAAATCCCCATTTAATTGAACATGAAGCATTGAAGTGTTGTGGTGTGTTCTCTGAAGTCTTTTCTTTATTCACACCATTAGCAACCCTTTTCCATTACTTCGACACTCATCTACTCGATAAACTTCTTTTACACACTTAAAACATTTTCTAGTCCCTTTAAGATAGTCTTCGCCATGCTTCTTTCCACACTTTGAGCATAAGGAAACATTCATCTTCTTTTCACTATTATTTTGAGATTTCTCCTTAAACTCCCTCTTTTGTTTCTTGTCAAAACCATGAGATGGATATATAACACCAACTTCCATTTCTACCATAATAGCACATCACACAATTTCTTCATAACTACTAGAGTCTCTTATAGCTAATGCCCTTCGAAGATTTTGTTTTAAGCCACTAAAAAATCGATCGATCTTACTCTCAGGTTGGATAATAATACCAGAAGCTTACCTTGAAAGTCTTGTAAAATTTTCTTCATAGGTACCAACTGATTCATCATCCTTTTGATTCAGTTCAAGAAACTCTTTCTCCATCATTGATCAGATAAGAAGAGGGAAGTACTTATTGAAAAATAAGTTCTCAAACTCGTCCCATTCCATGGAGTCAATTTCATCTCTTGGCCTCGTATGCTTGATAAGATTCCACCATAGATCAGCATCACCTTCCACACGGTATACTGCTAAGATGAATTTATCATGTTCAAAACATTGAAAAACTGAAAATATCTTTTCAGTGGTACTGATCCATTGTTCAGCAACAAGTGGATCGGAAGACCCACTGAAAGAAGGTGGATGTTTCCTCATGAAGGACTCAATAGAATATTGTTCCCTTATCTGCTCATTTGGAAGTCCAGAATGATTCATAGCTTGTGTAAGTATAGAAATAAGATTTTAAATTCCATCTCCCATAACGTTGGTTTGTTCAGGAGGACAATCATTTCATCGTCCATTACATTGATCAAAACGGTTCTTTCAGGTTCCAGCCATCGTCTAAATCCCAAAAATAATATTGTGAGAGGAAAAAATCATGTTTGGAAAACAACTTAATAAAGGGGGAGTACCTTCAATATATAACATTTTAGGATTAATTCTATGATGGTTAGTAAAATTATAGGTCTATAACCTATACGTATACTTAACCTTAGGTAAATCCCTAGACATACCTTAGAAATATCTCTAGGGATCTCACTAATGTTCTCGCATCCTAGTTTCCAACGGTTGACTAAACCTTTCCTCTGATACCAAGTGTAGAGACCCGAAGCATAAGGTACATAGACATTACATTACATTTGAATAAAACATAGTACGTAATAACATATTAGTATATTAGTGATACTGATGTTATTACTTCATAATGAAACAACCTAAGAAGAAGAAGTGGAAGAAGAAATAAAGTTGACAGAATCGGTAACGGATATTACCTCTTCTTTGAAGCGCCTCTTTGAGTCCTCCTCTTAGGGCACTAATATTGTTTTTTTGAAGAAGACCAGGACCTCTAGGATGTTTCTAGGGAATTGGAGAAGAGAATTTGGCCAGGGTTGGCCAAGCATAAAGGCTCAAAGTGGTGTGAGGAAGAGAGGGAGGATGTTTCCTTTTAAAATGTAGGAGAGGGGCTCCTTTGGAAAAACTAAAAATATTATTTTATTATAAATCCAAATTCGGTTTTAAATAGCTCAAAATTGATTTATTTCAAAGGTAAGGTGGGGATGGGTCGAAATAATATCATTCAATATAATTTATAGAAGTTTATGTTCCTATTTTAACCTTATCATTTAGATTTAACTTTATGTTAAATAATTTTACTTTTACCGTGTCTTCTTGTTTTTTTACACTCTAAGGTTAATAAATATACTATAACAAGACAAACGAACCCCAAGTTTTTTATTATTTATATATACAACCTTATATAAGTCATTTGGCACAACCTTATATTTTCATGAATAAAATAACAATTAATAATATAATATTTGTTTTAAAAACTATTTTATGTAAATTTTGACACTACTTAGTAATTGATTTTTGTGAAAATCATAACAGAATGATTATTTCGAAAAACGTTAATTAAAGCAATACTAACATGTCATATTAACCTAGAGAATTAGTGGAATTCATAAAAAGTCTAAAATTATATTTATTTGGGTATTTATAACATCAATTATGTCAATATTTCATTAATAAGATAATTACTGCATCATCTTTGTGTCATAAATAAATTAAATTATTTAAAGTCTAAAAATTACAAATAAAATATCATTATGTATTAAATCTTAATATATTTCTAATGAATATTTATATTAGAATTTATATTATGTATAACCCTACATTAAAAATGATATACTTATTAAACATTGATTTTAACTATTTTAACCCTTCTATAAATAAATTAATAATAAATGTCCTAATCTAATCCACGTGGGCCTAAATTGTCATATTTTATTCCTAAGGTTGTTTTGGGTCGAATTAAACGTATCCAATAGAATTAGTACATGTGTTATGGTAATAATAATTCCATTTTTACCCTTAATTACCCTATTTACTTTTAACCGTGGTAAATTTAAATAAAAAGTTACTATTCACCAAAAATTATTTTCATCTCATTGAACAAAATTTTACTTAATGACATCAACCGTGTCTCTAGGATTTTGTAAATTCCACTCAAATATGTGGTAAAATTATGTTTTATGAAAAAATCAGTTTTTTTAACTACCACTTACTGGTTTAACTATTCATCAAAAATTGAATGTTTTCAGAAAAATACCAAAATTTCACCCTAGGATAATTTTGATATTCCGAATCCAAAAATGAAGTCCATTTTCAAAAATATAATTTTCAAATTTTCAAAAAGTGGTTATTACTATTCATAACGGTTAGTTTTAATAATATTTTAATATCATATCATTGTTTCGTGAAACTCGGTATTGCATACAACGCAAGCTACCAAGGAAGGTCGCGATTGTGTGTAAAGCAAGCCAAGCTAGTGTTGTGTGTAGTGAAAGATTTATTTTGATGATTTATATAAAATAAAAACAAAATAATTCATATAAAATTATCGGGTGTTAAAACTTACATATATTTAATTATTCTTGGCCATTTTCTATATGGGTAATGGATACTGTGTGTCCATATCCTCTATGTATAACTAAGCAGTTTGAGTACAAACTTTTTATTACAAACTTATTTTCTAAAGAGGTAAGGGAAATAACCCTAACAAAAAATTGGACAAAGACTATTCTTACCTTTATAAAAACCCATATCATCACTAGATTTGGATTCCCCCAGAAAATATTGATGGAAAATGACACCAACATTACTTCCACCTTGTTGATGATTTTTACGGGTAGTACAACATCGAGTGAAACTATTAATACATCAATCATGACGTGATAAATGGATTCATTGAGAATTTCTGTTATACTATGTCAAATATACTATACGATATGGATGAATAGTAAAATAATTAACAGAAATACAAAATCCCCCTTTATTTATGGGCTTACAGTACAACCATGCAAACTATTAAAAAAGCAAATTTGTATTCATTGGTGTTTGTAACCAAGAAAATGTTTCCTAGAGAAGTCTAGTTTATCTCCTAATGAATTTTTATCTATGGAAAACTACAAGGTATTGAAAAATTACCAGAGAAGTAACATAAGTGGTAATGTCCTGATGAGAAAAGTTTGAATTCATTTCACAAAATTGATGTCCATTAAAATTGGTTCACATTAGCCTTTATTAAAAAGGATTCACTTCTTTCTTTATTTCATGGAGAACATGTATTAATATTGGAACTAAATACCCCAATTTTATTAGGGAATACATCTATAAGTTTGGAAGAAAATGGAAAGATTTAACATCATATATATGGTTGATTTTGATAGAGCTTACTCACTATCCCCAATGGATGTAAAGTGTATCAAGCCCCCACCAATGTGAGTTTACTCAAGAAAAACATTACGTAGAAACTATCAGAACATGTCATGTACTTCTAAAAAAATACACAATTTCTTCTCACCATATCATCTAAAACTATAAGGACGAGGTTTGGGTGGTATGATGTTGATTTTAACAACTTTTCTTGTCCTAACCATAAGAGGACCAACTGTATAGAAGGAATCCTCCACACATGATTTAAATCTATAAGAGAATCAACACCTCATTAATGATTCACCACACATGAGAAATATCCTTATGACAAAAATTGAATTATCTTGTCCCTATGTGAGAGTCAGATTCACTTGGGGAATCTCTCCATTCAAGAAATATAAAGGGATCGATCCCTACAATTAATTGATACATTGTCAAACCCAAATCCAAAAATTATTGGACCATAGTTAATATATTCGTCTTATTAACAAGATAATTGACTATTTGAAAATGTTGATGGCTTATTTTTTTAACTAAGGTGACCCTTATCCTAATAACATGACGTTAAACTACATAAATGGAGTCTGTATTACAAGACACCAAACTACATGGTTTTCCAGAAATATATATGGCTTGATTTTCATTCCAATAATAAACATAGGGATTCATATATCCAATATCTTTTTCTAACAACCACATGATTCAAATTAACCCATTTCTATCCTTTAGTTTTCTAAATGTAATCAAATAAAACTTTTCTATTCCTCATTTCTCACATTGATCATAACATACACAAGTTTAGGAACTATGTTAATGCATTACTCACATGATTGAGAAATATAAGTTCATGTCAATGTTATCATTGTCCTTGATTTAAGACATTACAAAGCACACCATGCTTCATCTCCACAGGATGTTTCGTAGAAAGGATGATGTCTCTCACATAACATAAAACAACACATTACCCTTGACCTCACCAGAGATGCCCACTATACTTGTTGTTGTTATTACACTAGACCTCCATTCAAGAACTCTGTGAACAATGATTCTTGTAATCATATGATATATAATCGCACCCAGACCTCATATCTAGGGTCTAGATGCATTAAATGGGATACATTCCATCTATGTGTATGGTTAAGACATGGGTGGAGTGTTTCCTATTCAAGAAATATGTACGGATTGATTCATTACGTTATAGGATATGTAGTGATTACAGAATCTCTTTTCTGTTGTCCAACCACAATATTTCATATTTTTTTACATCGTGTTGCCTGAATCCTTGAAAAATGAAATTAATCTCCATGGTATATCATGAACTATGTTTGTCTTCATTCTAGTCACTATAAGATATATAGTGATTTCCAGATCTCCAATCCTATTTGTAGCATTGACAATTAAAAGGAACACTTTCCCATTCTACATATGGGAGAGATCTATATGGAGGGTTTCCCTTTCAAGAAATACATTAGGATCGATCATTAATGACTTAATGAACTAAAGGCCTTCAATTTTTTTTCATTTTTGATAATCCCTATTTTTAGGGATGAAGGGGAGAACTTATATGGCGCACAGGCTTTGTGGCATTATATGAACTAAAGGTCTTATAGGAATTCTTTTGAGACCATGACTACATGTAACCTCCCCTCTATAGAATTTGTATCACGATAAGCAGTCCACCTTCACATGGCTTTTTGGATAGCTTTCATGTGTATAAAATCAAATTCATATTACCGATGACAATTTTGATGCTCTCTCATTCTACCAAATTTGATTTCCATGTTCCTGTAAATGTGATTACTCCAAATATATTTATGGAATGTGTTCCTTGTAGAATCTATATGGTTTTCATCTACATATCAGGTGGCCCTAATGTAGACACACAATATTGACTTATATGTAAATTACATATATTTTTCAAAAAACTTATTACATTAGAAAAATATATTCCCATTGATTGTATTAGTTTATTCACTCTGGAAGCATATAACATAATCTTCTAACTTGGTGAAATATCTTCAACATCTCCAATAAAGATCATCCCCTTTTGTTTTTCTACCTAAAACATTTCCTTTTATAATGGGGAAAAAAAACTTAAAAAAGGTATTCTCAAATGCTCAGTATGGGAAAACATGGAGAACATAAAATAGAGCATAAACATTTTAACATAAAAACATGAAAATATATTTGAAATACCAAAATATTGAGTCCTGAAATTAGTCATGGAAGTATGTAAGGAATGAATCATAAAATAACATTTACTATGATAGAATTGAATAGGTATAAATAATGTAATTGTTGAAAACTAATAAGCACATAATATTATTTCCATAAGAGCGAAGGCATTGCTTCCAAGGCCTTTATAGTTTACAAAGTCTATTACTAAACATGGTTTATTGTCCATTCCATCCATGTATTACTAAACCACAAATACTTGTCATTTCAGTCATATCTATATCATGAGATATATATCATTACCCAATGCATTTGAGGGTGATATAGGTCCCACCCGTATCATAATAAAATCATTCTTACATGTGAAAAAAACTAAAAAACATTCCACACAGAATAACCTATAAAATAAAAATGGTTTGTTAAAAATCATTTCACTATAACACAATCCATATATGATAAATGGATTTCATAAAAATAATTCCATCATAAACCCAATCAAATCAATGTAATAATAGAGATATAAATGTAATCCTACATCATCATATATAGAAAAATAATTTTTATAAAACACATGAGCTTAATTCCTTTGGAAAATATCCTTTCTTCTATAAAAACATTTTGTCTTCCCGAAATGTCGTGCAAATTTAAAAGAAAATAATTTAGTTAAAAATAAATTTGAAATATTTTTAGATGAAGCTTCGTGGAAATAATTCGTTATAAAAACATAACAATCCATTCATGATACATATGTTATGAAAAACATTATTCTATTACGATTTTTAGAAAAGTAAAAAGTACCACGTATGCTAAAAGAAAGAATGATTCATTCAAAACCAAGTAGTAAAAGTCATTTTTGGTAAAAATGAAATTAAACATAAATAGAAAAATAATAATAATTGATGATAATAATTTTAAAAAATATGGAGACTGATGATAGATATACCTCAATAAATACATATAAATAAATAATCATCAATAAAAATGATATTGGCAATGTTATCACTTATCTGAAGTCCGATTTCTACCATATGTGTTCGAAACTCCTCTTCCCCGTCACGACCCCTTCAAATTTCTTAATATGGAACTAGTTTTGGTATTTTGAGAAGGAAATAACCTATAGAATGTGACTAGGGATGTTAAGAAGAGAATTGTGTATGGTGTTGCATGTTTAAATGCTCAGAATTAAGTGAAGAGGGTAGGGAGGAGGTTCCCTTTTCTATGAGAGGAAAGTAGCACATATGGAAAATATCAAATTATTAATTTATTACAAAATTATTATCATTTTAAAATTGTCCCAAACTCAATTAATTCAATGTTAAGATGATTATTTTTCTAAATCATCATAACCAATATGTTTAGGACATGTTTAGGACTCCATGTTAACTTTATTGTTTATCTTTGACCATTAGTTATTTAATTTAATTCTTACTATGTCTTTTGTAAATTCAAATTATATGGTTAATAGAGTTACTATAAAATGCCTATCAAACCTCAAGTGGTTCATTAATGACATTTTAAACATTATATAAGTCATTTGGTCGAATATTAGAATTTCATGACTATTATATAATTAATAAAATAGTATTTGTTTTAAAACCCCATTTATATCAATTTTTTAACTATTCATATCATGGCTTTTTTAAAATCTATAACAACATGATTATTTTAAAAAAAACATCATTAATTAAAAGAAAAAAGGGCCATATTCATCAAAAAAATTCGTGGATTATATAAAAAAGTTCAATGTAAAGTTATTTTTAATTTTATAATCTCATTTATTTAAATAATTCATTAATAATGTAATCACTACCTCATCACTGTTCCATAAATAACAGTATTTATTTGTTGTCTAAAAAATATAAATAAAAAACCACGATATATGAAATATTTTTATCTTTATAATTAATATCTATAGTCATATAGATCAGTTATATAACCATATATTGAAAAAGATTTAGTAAAATATATATGTTAAGGTTGTAATTAACATTCCTTTAATGTAATTCTTATAAAATGTCATTTTCCAATCCATGTATATAAATTGCATCCCAAAATCATCACATGGATTTAAATGGTCAAAAATATCTCATCTAATTGGATTAGAACATTTGTTAGGGTATTTTAATATTATTACAATATTATTTTTTACACTTATTTACCATATTTACCCTTTAAACATAGTAAATAAAATAATTACTTCAGTTTGTTATTCATAATGTAAAAAAATAAAGGTAAATATATACATAATATGAACCTTATGATTCAAAATATGGTATCTATTTTTCCAAATTCAATACACAGATGTTGTAGTGATTAAATTAAAATTAATTCCCATTGTCAAAACCATGAAAGCGAGGTTTTAAGATGTATTAACTACCAAAAGATAAACATGTTTTCCTGTACAAATTAAAAGTAAAATTACATAGAATGACTAAAATTGGAATTAATGATAGAAATATAATTCAATTAATATTTTTAAAATTTTAAAAATATAACAAAACTATATAGATAAATTTGATAAAAAGGAAGTTTCAAATTAAATTTCATTTTTAAACTATTCATCAAAATTTTAATTTTATTATAAAAATACCAAAAATTCAACAAAAGAAATTTTTTATGTCATACATCTAAATAATTAGATTATTTAATTAAATTTAACTTTTAAAAATGTCAAAAATTAGATTTAATATGGGTCTTCCATCAAAAGGTGGTAAAAGTGCAATTTTTTTAAAAATACTTTTTTTCAGAAAATTTATTTTTTCTCATACCATGTTCTAGAAAATGTGTAAGATGATTTCAAATTTCATATAAAATTCAAAGTGTGGTTAATACTATTCATAAAGGTTAGTTTATATCCCATTAAATAAATAATATTTTAATAATATATCATTGTTTATTGAAACACGGTATCACATACAACCCCGTCTATCGGGAAGGTTGATGTTACATGTAACACATGCCAAATATGGCATCTCTCCTTTTTATTACATAAATTTTCATTACATTTTACAAACAGAGGATCTTTAATGTCTAGTGTGTTGGAAATCAGGATAATAAAACATGAAAAGAACATAGAACATTATTCTAATCCACTTTTATGTTTCCATTATAAGTTCATCCGAAGTAAAATTGATTCATCTCATAAGATGGAGACATACATCAATGGAAAGGGTGAGCAGAAGGCCTAGTAAGGGAATCAATTTACTCGTGATATCAATAAGAACTTGATAAAAATCACAAGACATGAGCAATACAAAAATAGGAATATCATAAAAAATTAACATGAATCCCAACATTTATATGTGGCTACAACATTTCATTTATATATTTAGGAACATTTCACCAAGGTTCATTCCCAAGGTTTCATAAAAACATTACGACGATTATTCGTCAAGGTATCATGAAACTTATCATATCTAGAGATTAATTATATACCCAATGCATTGGAGTTCTATAAGGGAACATGCATAATATATAAATACATTCACATGATCCACATAGATAATAATAAAATATTTCCTAAATAAACACAATAGAATAAAAAAATTGGATTCATTTTAAAATAGTGATGTTTTGAAACTGCTTAAAAATAAGATCATTAATTCATTTACAACCCATGGAAAGGGAATGATGGTTATATGAATTTAAATTATAGAATAAAGAGTACAATTTTAATGTCTTTATTAACACCCATAGAAACAAAATAGGTCTGGGTATTCCCATAAAGAAGATAAGAGAATTTTTAGGATAAAGGGAGAGAAACTTGGAGGTGATATTTCTACAGCATAACGGTAATATAAAATGGTTTTAAGAAACATTAAAAAGATAGATGAAAAGGGTAAAAAACTCATATATAATTTCTAATACAGTATGGGTACATAATAAAATCATGGTATAGATATTTGAGTAACATTAAACATGAAAAGGAAACATACTTGAAAAAACAAGATGTTATTTATATTACGAAATACTAGGCAGTATAACGAAGTCGCATAAAAATTCTGAAATTAAATTGATGAGAGAAGAAAGGGTATATCATAATTAGTAAATCAAAATGGACAGTAATACGAATACATAAGAACATACCCCCACATAATAATAATGAAACTATAAGACATAACATAATAGAAACAATGACTAAAAATACGAGGGTGAATGGTTTCCATACCTTGAAGAGTAACATCAAAATCTTGAAGGTTGGGACCTTGGGGGGGGGGGGGGGGGTTGAGCGAACCTCAGGAGGACTGCATAGGAGGTAAAAAAGATAGTAACTATGTTGAGAGGGATTTTATAATGAAATTAATGAGGGAATAGATATGTATTTAATGGAAAAGTGAAGGAATGTTTAATTAATTTTAAAGGGACACGTCATTGGTGGTATTTGAACAACCATGAGCTTTCCCATGGTATTTTCCTATGGTATTTTCCACTAGGTACATGTAACACCCCACGATTTTATGAAAAATATTATTTTCATTAGTGTCTTGTGTTGTACACTACACCAAAAGGAGCTTTCACAATACACATCCATGACTTGGCTTGCATTACACGCAATCGTCACCTTCCTCGATAGCTTGCATCATACGCAATACCGAGTTTCACTAAACAATGATATGCTATTAAAATATTATTAAAACTAGACGTTATGAATAGTAATAACCTCTTTGAAATTTTGTAAATTTTATTTTTTAAAATGGACTTCATTTTTGGATTCGGAATATCAAAATTAGCTTAGGGTGAAATTTTTGGTACTTTTGGGATAGCTTTCATATTCTGATGAATAGTGAAAATTACTAAATTATAATTAAAAACAACATTTTTAATCAAAATAATTAATAGGGATAAATTATTAATTTGAGTGGTTTTAATGTATATTTAGAATATATTTTTACAATTTAATGCAATGTTGGTCATTGGATGTAATTTCACATTTAAACTAGTCATAAACAAGTGTCAATCTTTTGATAGTTATTATATCTTAAGAACACGCTATTTGTTTTGACGACGAGAATTAATTTTTACATTAATTAATGCAACTGATATGTTTTGAATATGATAAAATAGACATCATTTTTGAATTCATAATATCAAATATATCTTAGATCTAATTTTTGGTATTTTTCTGGAAACTTTCATTTTTTGATGAATAGTGAAACCACTATGTGGTAGTTAAAAAACTTAATTTTTCATAAAACATAATTTTACCGCTTCTGTGAGTGCAATTTAGAAAATCCGAGATACACGGTTGATGTGAGTAAGTAAAATGTGGTTCAATGAGATGAAAATAATTTTTTGGTGAATAGTAACTTTTTACTTTTTTTTACCACGGTTAAAAGTAAATAGGGTAACTAAGGATAAAAATGATATTATTATTACCCTAAAACATGTTCTAATTATGTTGGACAAGTGTAATTCGACCAAAAACAACCTTAGGAATAAAATATGACCATTTAGGCCCACTTGGATTAGATTAGGACATTTATTATTAATTTATTTAAAGAAGGGTTAAAATAGTTAAAATCAAAGTTTAATAACTAAATAATTTTTAATATGGGGTTATACATAAGGTAAATTAGACTATAAATATTAATTAGAAATCTAAAAATATTTCCTACATAATGGTATTTTATTTGTAATTTGTAGACATTAAGTAATTTAATTTATTTATGACACAACGATGATGCAGTAATTATCTTATTAATGAAATATTGACATAATTGATGTTATAAATACCCAAATAAATATAATATGAGACTTTTTATGAATTACACTAATTTTATAGGTTAATATGACATGTTACTATTGATTTAATTAACATTGTTCGAACGTATCATTCTGTTATGATTTTCACAAAAATCAATTACTAAATAGTGTCAAAATTGACATAAAATAGTTTTTAAAAAAAATATTATATTATTAATTGTTATTTTATTCCTAAAAATCTAAGGTTCGGCCAAATGACTTAGATAAGGTTATATATAATAATAATAAACAAATTGGGGTTCATTTGTCTTGATATAGTATGTTTATTAACCTTATATTATAAGAACACAAGAAGACATCGTAAAAGTAAAATTATTTAAATTAATTTTAAATCTAAATGATAAGGTTAAAATAGGAACCTAAACTTGTATAAATTCTATTAGATGAGAGGATTTCGACCCATCCCCACCTTAGACTCGATATAAATCAATTTGGAGCTATTTTAAACCGAACATGGCTTTATAATAAAATAATATTTTTTGTTATTCCAAAGGTGCCCCTCTCCTCCCTTATTAAAGGGCACCACCTCCCTCTCTTCCTCACACCACATTGAGCCTTCATGCTCGGCCAACCCCTACCATTTTCTCCTCTCCACTTCCTTAGAGACATTCTAGAGGTCCTGATCTTCTTAAAAGACCAATTTTAGTGCCCTAAAAGGAGGTCTCGAAGAAGCACTTCAAGGAAGAGGTAATATCCATTACCGATCCTTTCCAATTTCATTCTTCTTCAACTTCTTATTCCTTAGTTGTTTCATTATTAGGTAATAAAATAAGTATAAATAATATATTGATATGTTATTATAAGTATGAAACAATGATATTTAACCATCTATACATCCTACGGAAAATGAAATCACTGCGCGTGCGTACGTACGGAATACCGTCTCCACGCCGTGGTGTAATCTATTTTCCACCACCACCTTACTTGGATGGGTATAATGGTGTAAATAATGACTATATATGACTATTATAAAGTGATATTGATTGTTAAATAGTATACATACAGTCCAATACAATTCCACGATCATAGGAACGATATCATCACTCGTGCGTACGTACGGAATACCGTCTCCACGATGTGATGCGACTCATTCTACATGATCTGCATTTCATAATGATTATATAAATTAATTGAATTAATTAATATGATATATATTACACTAATACCATTTTGGAAATGAGTTATCTATAACCTAAATAGAAGAATACGAATTTATTCGACAAAACACACATAAGAACAAAAAAGTTATAAACACCCGAATAACAAGTAGCAATGAGATATTACTACTAAGAAGCTTAGAATATGACCATATATGATATCATAAAAATAATAATGATTCTAGAATAAGTCCATAACATTATTTAAATCATTATACAGGTGGTTTAGACACTTACATAGCAAGTCGGACCTAAGGTAACAGAAATATCACAATCTCATTTTTATCCGAGATTGTTTATACATTGGCATTTACTGGGGTGTATTTTATCATCCACATCCATGTTTCCTCAATATGTAATATTATTTCCATCCACCTAAAATTTTTTAAATCCAATTTTACCCTTAGGTGAGTTTTTAGTAAAGGAATTGAAAGGAATCTTTTTTCGTTTTTCGTACGAGGTAATTTTTGACTTTTCCGACAAAAGTACGAAGAATGTTTTTTTAACTTATACAGCATGAATGGATTTTTAAAACATTATTTCCTAGAAGCTTCCTTTACAAGTTTTCATGTTTATTTTTAATCAACTTCTTTTAGTTTAAAATTGTATGACATGTTAGGAAAGTAATAGTGTTTTTGAAGTAGAAAGTATATTTTCCTCAAGAATGTAGTTCAAGTGTTTTATCAAAATTATTTTCCATCTTAGATAATATAGGGTTCTGATTCTATCCATATTATTATATTGTTATGATTATGTTGTGATGGAAATATTTTTATTAATTCCTTTATCTTATATGAATTGTATTATGATGTCACGATGTTTAAGATTCCCATTTTTATTACATTAGTTATGCTATGATGTATGGTTTATGATTTTGTGGCACACATAATAATGGTATCATTATGAGATGGGTGGGACCTATATCTCCCTACAATGAATTGGGTAAAGATTTTATATCTCCTGAGATAGACATGGCTGGAATGGTAGGTTATACCGGTTCAGTGAAACAGGACTGAAACGAGGGTGACTCAGTTCAGAAATGGACTTTGTCCACTAAGATAGTCTTGGTAATGAGTCTTGACTAATAAGAAATGATTCTCTATGATTATGTGTTTATGCCACAAAGTTTCATGTTTTAAGTTATGATTATTGGGATTACATTTCACTTCTATGATTTATCCAATGTTATGATATTATGATATCTTTTGCAGGTTAAGATTTCCAAAAGTTATATTCTTTTGTATATGATGTAATTGATATTTCTTTTGTTTACCCTTAATGAGCATTTGAGCTCAACCTTTTTTGTTTTCTTTTCGCCAGGATATAAAGAAAGGTTTTTAGGTAAAAAAAGGGAAGATCATTATGGGAGATGTTGAAGATCTTTCACCACGTTTAGAAGATTATATTCCGAGTTTCCATAGACACTAAACTGTTACGGTCCTTGTGTGTCTGTTTTTGTTATGTATTAAGTATTCCAAAAAAGTAATATAATGTCCATGTACGTTAATCTTTGGGTCTCTACAGTTGGTATTAGAGGAAAGGTTTAGTCAAACATTGGAAACTAGGATGCGAAAACGTTAGTGAGATCCCTAGAGATATTACTAAGGTATGCCTAGGGATGTCCCTAAGGATAAGTATACGTATAGGATATAGTCCTAGAACTACAGTAACAATCTTATAATTTAACCTAAAATGTTAGATATTAATGGTAGTCCCCCTTTACAATGTCATTTTCCCTATCATTATTTTTTCCTCTCACACAATTCGTTTTGGGTTTTAGACGGTGGCTGCAACCCGAAGGAACCGTGTTGATCACTCTAATGGACAATGCAATGATTGTCCTCCGGAACAAACAAGTGTTATGGGAGATGGAGTGGAAAATATTATTGCTATACTTACACAAGCTATGAATCATTTTGGACTTCCAGATGAGCAGAGAAGGGAACAATATTCTATTGAGTCCTTCATGAGGCAATGTCCACTTTCTTTTAGTGGGTCTTCCGATCCACTTGTTGCTGAACAGTGGATCAGTACTACTGAAAAGATATTTTCTGTTCTTCAATGTTCTAAACATGATAAAGTCATCTTAGCAGTATATCGTTTGGAAGGTGAAGCTGATCAATGGTGAAATCTTATCAAGAATACGAGTCAAAGAGATGAAATTAAGTCCATGGAATGGGACGAGTTCAAGAACTTATTTTTCATTAAGTACTTCCCTCGTATTCTTCGAACAAATATGGTGAAGGAGTTTCTTGAACTAAAGAAAATGGATAATGAATTTGTTGTTATATACGAAGCGAATTTCACAAGGCTTGCAAGGTATGCATCTGGATTTATCATCCAACCTGAAAGTAAAGTTGATCGATTTTTCAGTGGATTAAAACCAAGTCTTCGAAGGGCATTAGCTATAAGATACTTCAGTAGCTATGAAGAAATTTTTCGTTGTGCTATCAAGGTAGAAATGGAAGTTGGTGTTACATATCAATATCATGGTTTTGACAAGAAACGAAATATGGAGTTCAAGGATAAATCACTGAATAATGGTGAAATGAAGATGAATATTTCCTTATGCACGAAGTGTGGAAAGAAGCATGGTGGAGATTGTATTAAAGGGACTAGAAAATGTTTTAAGTGTGGAAAAAAAGTTCATCGAGTAGCTGAGTCTCAAATTAATGGAAAAAGACTTTCTAATGATGTGAATAAAGAAAACACTGCAGAGAACGCACCACCAACACTTCAATGCTTCATGTGCAAGGAAATAGGGCATTATGCTAATAAATGCCCTAATCCAAGGGTTAGTGATGATCGACATGAGAAACCGCTAAAGGCAGAGGACACAGGGAATTCACATGCGATCACTACTGGAGATGTTGAATATGACAATGATGTGGTGGAATGATTAATTGTTTATGTAATGGGATTCCAAAATAATTTTGTATCATGGAGTATTGGAATATTTATGTATTGGTCTATTGTGGTATTCAAAGTGATTGAGATATTTTTGGAAATAAGATGATATGCGCATAATGATGGGAAAAAGAGAAAACCAAATGTTTAACAGTATTCATGAGCTCATGATTGATATAAGGACTAAGTGATATCATCACTAGTGCAGAAAACGTTTTTTACGTCACCATTTTTTACGTCGGTTATATAAAACCGACGTCATAATATGTAAAACGAGGTTTTTTACGTCGGTTATTTCTTAACCGACGTAAAAACCTGTGTTCGGTACACATTTAACGTCGGTTATTTTTATAACCGACGTTATTAATCGCGCGACTTCGTTTTTTACGTCGGTTATTTTTATAACCGACGTAACAAACACGGTTTTCGAAGGCCCTTTGACGTCGGTTATTGAATAACCGACGTAACAAACGTGGTTTTTGAAGGCTTTTTTACGTCGGTTCTAAAATAACCGACGTAAAAAAAGAATCCGCAGATGTTTTTGACGTCGGTTATTACATAACCGACGTAAAAAAACGCGGATTTTGAGCCATTTGTTACGTCGGTTATATAATAACCGACGTCAAAAATGAATCGGAGGAAGGTTTTTACGTCGGTTATTGAAATAACCGACGTTATACATGTTTTTAAAACAATTATCACGTCGGTTATTGAATAACCGACGTGATAACTCATTTAAAAATTTACCCAGACCCGTGGATTGTCATTCGCGAGTTTACCTTCGACAGTCGCGACTCGTCTCTCTCGCGCGTAAACCCGAATCAGCTCGTCCATTTCGTTGGTTTAGATTCATTTTGCGATCATCGTTTCTCATATTTAATCTCCTCGGATCAATCATCTAAACTCGCAGCACTCAGGTAATCCTCCCACTCGTTCGTTTTTTTTCGCGGATAGTAAATATATATGTGTTGTGATTTTTTTGTTGAAACTAGCTAAGATTCTTCGATTGCGAACCCTTTTAACTCGTTTTGGCACCATAATCTTATTTATCATCCCTAGATCTATTTGTTCGACTTGCAATATTGAGTAATTTTATGATTTCACTAATTTTTCATCGTTTTCTATAAATCCCCGAGAGGGTTGGGGCGTGTCCATTTGGATGGGTTGCCCTTTTACAGTTGTTACTACTTTATTCACACACAACCATGGCATAGGTGCATGGATTTTGGGGTCGGGGGTGTCCAGGGGGGTTTACAAGGGGGTGGGTGGGTGTGGGGGGCTGTCCAAGGGTGTGGGTGGGTGTTGGGGGGTGTCCAGGGGGGTGTCCAAGGGGGTAGGGGGTGGGGGGTGGTGTCCAGGAGGGGTGGGGGGCTGTCCAGAGGGTTGGGGGGTGTCCAGGGGGGTGTCCAAGCAGGTCGGGGGTGGGGGGTTGTGTCCAGGAGGGGTGGGGGTGCTTTCTAGAGGGGTCGGGGGCTGTCCAGAGGGGTCGGGGGTGTCCAGGGTGGTGTCCAAGGGGATGGGTGGGTGTGGGGGGCTGTCCAAGGGGGTGGCGGCCTGTCCAGAGGGGTCGGTGGGGTGTCCAGGGGGGTGTCCAAGGGGGTGGATGGGTGTGGGGGGTTGTCCACGTGGGTGGCGGCCTCTCCAGAGGGTATTTGGGGTTGTCCGGGTGGGTGGGGGGCTGTCCAGAGGGTTGGGGGATGTCCAGGGGGGTGTCCTAGGGGGTAGGGGGTGGGGGGTGGTGTCCAGGAGGGGCGGGGGGCTGTCCAGAGGGGTCGGGGGTGTCCAGGGGGGTTTACAAGGGGGTGGGTTGGTGTGGGGGGCTGTCCAAGGGCGTGGGTGGGTGTTGGGGGGTGTCCAGGGGGGGTGTCCAAGGGGGTAGTGGGTGGGTGGTGGTGTTTAGGAGGGGTGGGGGGGCTGTCCAGAGGGTTGGGGGGTGTCCAGGGGGGTGTCTAAGCAGGTCGGGGGTGGGGGGTTGTGTCCAGGAGGGGTGGGGGGCTGTCCAGAGGGGTCGGGGGGTGTCCAGGGGGGTTTACACATCGATTTGTTTTATATTTCAAAATTGTTATATTCAAATTATGATTTTTTTCATATAAACATATATTTGTCTTATCTAAAAAATATATATATTTTATCTATTTGTTATAGGTAATAATGAGTCGAAGTTGGATTACGGCACATCGAATGAGCAATGAATATGAGGAAGGTGTTGATGCCTTTTTGGAATTTGCTAAACGAAATGTTCCAAGTAGTGACATTTTTTTCTGTCCATGCCTGAAATGTCTGAATATGAAGAAGTTGAAAAGTAGAGAGATAAAAGATCATCTGATTTGTCATGGTTTCAATCCGAGTTACAACCCTTGGATTTGGCATGGCGAAACTGGACAGAATGTCACTGATGATAATGAATCGCAAGATGGTAACTCCGATGGAATTGAAGAAATGATTCGCGATATTGTAGCAGAACAAATTGAGATAGAACCGAGAGTTGCACGTCTATATGGTGATGCCGAAAAACCATTATATCCTGGTTGTACAGATTTTACGGTTTTGTCGGCGGTGTTAAGATTGATTAACCTAACGGCGAAACATGGATGGAGTGACATAAGTTTTACAGAGCTGCTACAATTGATGAAAGACATTCTTCCAAAAGATAACGATCTTCCAGATTCATATTATAAGGCCAAAAAAATATTATGCCCGATGGGATTGGGATACAGGAAAATACATGCATGTCCGAATGACTGCATTATATATAGGAAGGAATATGAATTTCTGAAAGAGTGTCCCAAATGTGGGACATCACGGTATAAGGTGAAAGAAAAATCACAAGCTGATGTAGAGATTACAAAGCTCCCTTCAAAGGTATTTTGGTATCTTTCTATAATTCCTCGTTTCAAACGTTTATTTGCTAATTCACATGATGCAAAAAGGTTAAGATGGCATGCTGATGAGCGGGTATGTGATGGAAAAATACGTCATCCAGCTGATTGTCCACAATGGAAGAAAATTGATACCCAGTACCCTACATTTGGAAATGAAATTAGAAATCTGAGACTAGGCTTGTGCACAGATGGAATGAATCCATACCGAACCCTCAGTAGCACACATAGTTCATGGCCTGTTTTATTGGTAATTTACAACCTCTCTCCTGAAGTTTGTATGAAGCGCAAATATGTCATGTTGAGTATCATGATCTCTGGTCCAAAGCAACCCGGCAATGATATTGATGTATACTTGTCACCGCTGATTGATGATTTGAAACTTTTATGGGCTGATGGTATTAGGGTGTATGATTCTTATAAAATGGAATATTTTCAACTGCATGCAGTGCTTCTATTCACTATAAATGACTTCCCAGCATATGGAAATTTGTCTGGATACAGTGTTAAAGGGCATAAAGCATGTCCAATTTGCGAACAACAGACGTCATATTGTCAATTGCATCATGGGAGGAAAACAGTGTACATGGGTCATCGAAAGTTTTTGCCTATGGATCACCCTTATAGAAGACTAAAAAAGGCATTCAATGGCTCACAAGAATTTGATACTGCTCCTCAACCTTTATCCCCAGAATTGTATTTTGAGAGGGTGAAAAACCTTGATGTGACATTGGGAAAGACACAGAAATCTGGTAATGATAGACATATTTGGAAGAAAAGGTCAATATTTTTTGAGCTACCATATTGGAGGTATCATGAAGTCAAACATAATATTGATGTCATGCACGTGGAGAAGAATATCTGTGATTCTTTGATCGGAACATTGCTAGATATTAAAGGAAAGACAAAAGATGGGTTGAATGCAAGGTTAGACCTACTGTCAATGGGAATACGTTTGGAGTTAGCTCCCACTCCTAAAGGAAGACGAACATTTCTTCCCCCGGCTTGTCATACATTATCGAAGAGGGAGAAAAGTAGCTTCTGTCAGTGTCTTCATGATATCAAAGTGCCTCAAGGTTATTCTTCAAATGTAAAAAATTTTGTCTCATTGAAAGACTTGAAGTTGATAGGTATGAAATCACATGATTGTCATGTCATGATGCAACAAATTCTACCAGTTGCACTGCGTGGAATATTGCCCATCCGTGTCAGAAAGACTATAATGAAGTTGTGTTATTTTTTCAATTCAATTTGCAACAAGGCGATTGATGTGAATGCTTTGAACATTTTGGAAAAGGATGCAATTATTATACTTTGTCATTTGGAAATGTATTTTCCTCCAACTTTTTTTGATATGATGGTGCATTTACTGATTCATCTGGTTCGAGAAATAAGGCTTTGTGGACCTGTATATCTTCGTTGGATGTATCCTTTTGAAAGGTATATGAAAATATTAAAGGGATATGTTAAAAATCCATATCGACCTGAAGCCTCCATTATTGAAAAGTATATTTCTGAGGAGGTAGCAGAGTTTTGTACGAGTTACTTTGCTATGACGCAACATATAGGTTTGCCTCCATCTCGCCATGAACGGGTTAATAATGAGGGAAAGGGGATTTGTGGCTTGAAAGTCAAATCACTGTCAGCTGAAGATATGAAGAAGTTAGAATCATACATCTTGAATAACATAGCTGATGTTCAACCGTATATCACATTGCATATTAATGAGTTGAAACAATGTCATCCAAAGAAGAAAGAAATTTGGATTTTGAATGAGCACAACAAAACTTTTTTGCCATGGTTTAAGAAGACCTTGCTTGGTAGATCAGATGTATCAGAGACATTAAAATGGATAGTGGGTGGTCCATCTTTAAACGTGATAACATGGTCCGCTTATGACATCAATGGCTATACATTTCATACGAAAGCTCAGGACAACAGAAGTGCAGTTCAGAATAGTGGTGTATTGGTGTTTGCAGAAGCAATGCATTTTTCGAGTGCTAAGGACAGAAACCCAATTTCGGCATCAAGTGCATATTATGGAGTGATTGAAGACATATGGGAGGCTGATTACTTTAAAATTAAAGTTCCCGTTTTTAACTGTTAATGGTTTATCGGTAACAACAGTGTCAGACACGATGAATTTGGAATGACACTTGTTAATCTGAATAGATTGGAAGACACAACTGATTCTTTTATAATGGCAACACATGCCAAACAAATTTTCTATGTAGTAGATCAATCAGATATGCAGTGGGCTGTTGTTTTACAAGGGAAAAACCAATATGTTGGTGAGGATGAATTTGATGAAGATGCTGATTTATGTGAGATCCCTACTTCCATGGAATGATTAACAGAACATAATGATGAGTATGTTGAAGACATGGTTTGTGCCATAAGGAACGATCACGACGAAGGAATTTGGGAAAACAATCCAACTGTACATTCCTAAAATTACAGGTAACACAAGTTTATTTCTTGTTTACATTTAGTTTTTTCATATAATGTTAGATACTGTAAATTTTTTACTTATTAAAATATGTATCAAACCAAAACGATAAAACAATAAAAACCGTAAAGAAGAGAAGTCCTGGGCGCACCGGCAACCGGTCCTCTCTGTCTGAACCACCGGCCGGCCGCTGGCTCACCACCGGCCGGCCGGTGGACCAGACAGAGCCTTCCTCTCTGTCTGGATCACCAGCGGCCGGCCGGTGTTGAGCCAGCGGCCGGCCGGTGGTTCAGACAGAGACGAAGGCTCTCTGTCTGGTCCACCGGCCGGCCGGTGCTGAGCCAGCGGCCGGCCGGTGGTCCAGACAGAGACCGAGCCTCTCTGTCTGGATCACCAGCGGCCGGCCGGTGTTGAGCCAGCGGCCGGCCGGTGGTTCAGACAGAGAGGAAGGCTCTCTGTCTGGTCCACCGGCCGGCCGCTGGATCACCACCGGCCGCCCGGTGGACCAGACAGAGAGCCTTCCTCTCTGTCTGGATCACCAGCGGCCGGCCGGTGAGGAGCCAGCGGCCGGCCGGTGGTTTAGACAGAGGAAGGCTCTGGTCCACCGGCCGGCCGGTGGTGAGCCAGCGGCCGGACGGTGGCATCAGTGATTCCACTTTTCAGCTGTCTTATGCCAACTCCTTGGCAACATTTTGCCTGTGTTTACCATGTTTATCATTGTTTAACATGCTTACCATATTACCGATGTTTACTATTATGTAATTTAGTACACTTTTCTATTTGTGAACTAATGTTTGTTTTTTTGATTTGAAGGAAAATGACAGATCAATCAGTTGATCAGCCACATGATTCTGGAGATGAGCATATTGGTCATACATCTGGGGAGGAACATTCACATGCTCCTATTACGAAAAAGAGTTCAAAGGTTGGTAAGCGTGGGTGCACACGTTTACCAAAATTATCACTTGCCCGTACGAAGGAGGAGAGGATAGTCATGGAGTTTGATGAGGATGATCTTCCTAGAGGTCCAAATGCTAAAGATTTTAAGGGTTTTGTAGCAACTCAGGCTAAGAGCAAAGTAAGCATTCTCTATGATGATTGGAGAAGTGTGGATAAGGCGATAATTTCTCAGCTGTGGGAGACCATCTTGGTAAGATCTTTTGCTATTGTTTGACTGTTCTTTAAATGTTTCTAGTATATATAATATTTTTAACCTCTTTTTTATCAGATGACATTTGATATTCCTGACACTGGAGGAGTCAGGAAGAAATGCTTATCGTTGGCTGCTAGGAGATGGAGGGATTTCAAATCTACCCTCTCATCTGATTTCATTTATGGTCATAGGAGTCGTGAGAATCCATGTCGTATATATCCTTTTATAGATGAAGACACATGGAGACAATTTTTTGAAAGTAGAAGAAAAGAATCATTTTTGGTAAGGGCAATGTAAACTTTTATAAGCTTTCTTATATAAATGATCTTATTATTGTTTTGTTAATGATTACTTATTCTTAATTTACAGCAAACAAGGAAAGCTCATCAAGAGATCCAATCTAAAAATGTATACCCTCATAGTTTATCTCGGGGAGGGTATGCATTATTGGAAGAACAAATGATGGCAGAAAAATTTCAACAACTAAGAGCTGAGTCTTCAAGCTCTGGAGAGGTGGCCCCTCCATCCCCTCCATCTAGACATGAGAAATGGAAAAGAGCTCGGAAGGGCAAAAAAGGACAATATCTTTCGGAAGAATCGAGACTCGTAGTTGAGAGGATTGTAAGATATCTATTTTATTTATTTAAGTTTACTATTTTCGTCATATATTTCCAATCATTATAGAAAAGTTCAATTACTTATTACAGGACTCTCTTGAGGAGCAGAGTTCACAAGGGACATTTACACCATCTGGGAGGGAAGATATTTTATCTGTGGCATTGGGAAAGCCCGAACATCCTGGCCGTGTAAGAGGATATCCGGCAGGTGTATCGGTAAGAAAAGTGTTGCCACGTTCCTCAACTTCTAACGTTGAAGGAGTTTATAAAAAAAAATAGAATCGTTGGAGGCTGAAGTCCATAATATTAATGCGACAATGGAGGACAAGATTAGAGCATCGGTGCAGTTAATGTTTGCAGACTTGCAAAGACAATTTCAGGGTGCAGCTCCCACTCCACCTCTCCCAATAGCTCCCACTCCCCCACCTCAGCCTGCGGACCCCATTTTTGATCCTCCTCCTCCGCCGCAGCTACCTACTTATTGTGAGTTGTATGTTGATGATCCTCAACATCATATAGTTGCATATGGGATGGTATATTGTATAGGAGATACAGTTCATCATCAGCAGTTAGAGGTAGAGAATCAGAGGGTCACTGTACATGATATTATAGATAGATCAGCTCGGATACCATTACCTACAGATGAGGTGACGACAGTTGGACATAGTATCGGCCATTTTTTACTTTGGCCATCCAGACTTCTTCGACTCATTACCATAGAGGTATGGATGTTATATCTTTTATTTTATATTTTTATTAATGTTTTATCATTTGAAAACTAATATATTTTTCAATTTATTTTTACAGGAATACTTCAAAGGTAAAGAAATACTGTATAGACAACAACAAAGACAGATAGCTATGACATCAGATGCAGATACTAGCAGTCTTGACAAATTGTCAAGATATTCAAATTTGTTGGCGGATCATTATGACTTTACAATGGAAGATCATGTCTGTGGACGTGAACTATGTGTGGGGATTATGAAAACTGATATCATGGAGTTTGTCACTGGAGATAAGTTGGGCATCAACGTGGTGCAAATTTTTATCATGTAAGTCTTAACTCCTTTTCCTTGCGTTATATTTATTAAAAATGTATACTTATGTCTGCTTTGTATTAGGTATATGTATAAAATTTGTGAGAGGAATGAGCTGACAGATGTATATGGATTCGTGGACCCACAATTGATTTCCCCTGAAGCATGTGCATTGGATGAGGAACAAAGAATGCTTTATATTGCTGATAGATTTGAAAAGAATGTAATCACACAGTGTTGGATGATGCCTTTTTGTGAGAGGTATGAAACACATCCCTCTCAAAGAGTTAATTATCTTTTAACATAAAAAACCACTAACGTTAAATTTCCTTTTCTCAGGGATCATTGGATGTTAGGGGTTTTTTGCCCTAGGGAGAAAACACTTTATTGGATATGCTCTCTCCATGATGATGTGCGAGAAAGTTTTAAGAATATATTGGAAACGTAAGTTTCAATTTCACAATAGTTTTATATATTATAATGAATTTTAAATTTACCCCATTCGTATTATTTTCTAACAGGGCATGGGTCCACTTTCGAAAAAGCGCAAAGAAAAGGAATTACAAGATCAAATATGTACATGCGAAGGTAAATATCCATTTATAATTTGTACATTTTGATTTATTACATAAAAATAATATATTGAATTTACACTCATTCAAACAGAAATGTCATGAGCAACAAGGCATCATCGAATGCGGATATTACATGTTAAGATTTATGTATGAAATAATAACAACTGGGACAGTTCTGAGTTTTGACCTGGTAAGATTTCCTTTTTCTAATAATATTTCAATTTGATTTATTCATTATACACGTTGACTACTATCCTTTTCCTTTGTAGCTTTTTGATGACCCTCAACCCTTTACTGCTGAAGATATCAAACACTTACAAGTGGAGTGGTCAAATTATTTTACAGGTTTGATTGACTTTTAGTTGTTTGTAATGTAAAATGTAATTTTGAATATTGTCAATGTAATTGTGTATTTCGTAGTCGTTTAGGTTGGATTTAGTTTTTTTTGAAGTTGACATTGTAAGTTTTGAATGTTATATAAGTGAATGTTTAATTTTTCTCTACTTCTTGTTTTGGTCTACTGTTGATGGTTTTTCTGGTCTGGATTTTGGTATGGGGGGAGAGGTTCCAAGGGGGTGGGTGGGTGTTTGGGGGGTGTCCAAGGGATATGGGAGGGGTGTCCAAGGTGTGTTTGGGGCTGTCCTAGGGGTCGGGGGGGGGGGGTGTAAATGAGGGTGGGGGTGTCCAAGGGGCGGGGGGTGTCCAAGGGATATGGGAGGGGTGTCCACGGTGTGTTTGGGGCTGTCCAAGGAGTCGGTTGGGTGTAAATGAGGGTGGGGGGGGGGGGGGCTGTCCAAGGGGTGGGGGGGTGTCCAAGTGGTGAGGGGGTGTCCAAGGGATATAGGAGGGGTGTCCAAGGGGTGTTTGGGGTTGTCCAAGGGGATGGGGGGGTTTCCAAGGGGTAGGGGGGTTTCCAAGGGGTCGGGGGGGTGTCCAGGGGGTGGGGGCTGTCCAAGGGGTGGGGGGGTGTCCAGGGGGTGGGGGGGCTGTCCAAGGGGTGGGGGGTGTCCAGGGGGTGGGGGGCTGTCCAAGGGGTGGGGGGTGTCCAAGGGGTGGGGGGGGGGGGGTGTCCAAGCGATATGGGAGGGGTGTCCAAGGGGTGTTTGGGGCTGTCCTAGTGTTTGGGGGGTGTAAATTTGGGTGGGGGGGGGGGGGCTGTCGAAGGGGTGGGGGGGGTGTCCAAGGGGCAGGTTGGGTGTAAATGAGGGGGGGGGGTGTCCAAGGGGTCTGGGAGGGCTGTCAAGGTGTGGGGGGGTGTCCAATGGGTGTTTGAGGCTGTACTAGGGGTCTTGGGGGTGTAAATGAGGGTGGGGGGGTGTCCAAGGGGTGGAGGTTGTCCAAGGGATATGGGAGGGGTGTCCAAGGGTTGTGGGTGGGGGAGGGCTGGCCAGGTTGTTAGGTTGGTATAGATGAGGGTGGGGTTCAGTTGGGGCTTGGGGGAGGGCTGGCATGGCTATTTTTGTTTGGTTTCTGGTTGCTTTTTGGTGAGAGCAGTGCAATTATTTAAAAAAAAAATTTCTTTCACGTCGGTTATAAAATAACCGACGTGGTAAATAAATCGGTAGGGGTTTATCACGTCGGTTTTTTCTAGAACCGACGTGATAAACCGTTCCCGGGGGATTTTATCACGTCGGTTCTTAATATAACCGACGTGATAAAAGGCCCGGGAATCGATTTACCACGTCGGTCATTGAATAACCGACGTGCTAAAACGTTTCCCAGGTCTTTTTATCACGTCGGTTTCCTAAATAACCGACGTTATAATAGGCCAGGGGAAGGGTTTATCACGTCGGTTATGACATAACCGACGTGATAAACGATATCCCAGGCCTTTTATCACGTCGGTTTAGGTAAGAACCGACGTGATAAAGCCCCCCGCGCATATTTATCACGTCGGTTATTATATGAACCGACGTGATAACCACCGTGATGTTAGGGATATTACGTCGGTTTTAAATAACTGACGTAAAAACGTTATTTATAACGTCGTCCGTATTAACGTCGCCTAAAAACCGACGTAAATAATAAAAAATAACCGACGTAAAAAACGTTTTCTGCACGAGTGCATGGTTTGAGTATATAGATTTTTTGTGAATATTGGTATGTGGAATGTGTTAACTATTTACTAAATTCATGTTTTCACTAAGGTTCAATGGGTATTCAAGAGAATACATGATTAAGGCCTTTGAATGTTTGGAATGTGACCAACAAGACATATCTTATGATATATGGGGATCAACGATGGTATTAAATCTCTAGTAATCGTTTTCACTATATTATGAGAGTGGACTATAGTATTATTGATAAGCCTAAAGATTATAATGGATTATGTTGGACATAAGTTAGTATTGTTTAAGGATAGAAGTTTTTCGATACTATTGATGGGATGTTATATTAATGTAGTTTTAGAAAAAGGACAACCTACAGGACGGGAGACAGCCCATCGCGTCAGACAAGGATGTGGGAATCGAACCCAAAACCGAAGTGTGACTGGCCTTTATCGCCTACCACTGGCCTACATGAAGTCCCTAGTTAGTATAAAATAGTTTTATTTTATTACGTGGTATGATATATAAAGTATAAGTTCATTTTTGGAATCATATATGATTAACTTCACCATAGATGGTCTTATGTATTTTTGATAACTTTTGTAACCTTTTGTTTGAGATAGATAGAATGACCCATCATTCTATCACATGATCTGATAACACTTCACGAATGACAAATTCAACTTCATGTCTTTAAGAGATGAAGTGGAAATTGTCCAAAGAATGACCAATGGTGACATAGTACCAAAATCACGAAAGTATTTCTTCTAATTCCAATTTCATCAACTTTAGGGAAATGATCTTGAAAACCAAAAATGTTGTCCTAGTGCTCTTATATCTGATGAATTAGATTGAACCTTAGATCGTCATAAATTTATGGCTTTGTGATTTCTTGGTTTTCCATAGTCATGTTCTCTACCACTCTCCATCAGAACATGATGGCGACATTTCTCTTCCATATCCATATTTTCACCTATGTGGAAACCCAGTGATTAGTTCATTTGGGTAACCTTTATGTTTCATAATTTTGTTTCTTAAAGAATGGTTTTGGTATTGATTTTTACGATGTGGGTTTCTATTAATGAATCTTTCAAGTAGTAAACCATTTATAACCCCGACGAATTTCGAGGGCGAAATTCATTTTAAGGGGGGTAGAATGTAACACCCCGAGATTTTATGAAAAATATTCTTTTCATTAATGTCTTCTGTTGTACGCTACACCAAAAGGAGCTTTCACAACACGCATCCTTGACTTTCCTTGCATTACATGCAATCACGACCTTCCTCGATAGCTTGTGTCGTACGCAATACCGAGTTTCACTAAACAAAGATATGCTATTAAAAAATTATTAAAACTAGCCGTTATGAATAGTAATAACCACTTTTTGAAATTTTGTAAATTTTATTTTTCAAAATGGACTTCATTTTTGGATTCGGAATATCGAAATTAGCTTAGCGTGAAATTTTGGTACTTTTCAGATAACTTTCATATTCTGATGAATAGTGAAAATTACTAAATTATAATTAAAAACAACTTTTTTAATCAAAATAATTAATAGTGATAAATTATTCATTTTAGTGGTTTTAAAGTATATTTAGAATATATTTTTACAATTTAATACAATTTTGGTCATTGGATGTATTTTTACATTTAAACCAGTCATAAACAAATGTCAATCTTTTGATAGTTATTATCACTTAAGAACACACAATTTGTTTTAACGATGGGAATTAATTTTTAAATTAATTAATGCAACTGATATGTTTTGAATTTGATAAAATAGACATCATTTTTGAATTCATAATATCAAATATATCTTAGATCTAATTTTTTATATTTTTCTGGAAACATTTATTTTTTGATGAATAGTGAAACCACTAAGTGGTAGTTAAATAACTGAATTTTTCATAAAACTTAATTTTACCGCTTCTGTGAGTGGAATTTCGAAACACTGAGAGACACGATTGATGTCAGTAAGTAAAATGTGGTTCAATGAGATGAAAATAATTTTTTTGGTGAATAGTAACTTTTTACTTTTATTTACCACGGTTAAAAGTAAATAGGGTAACGAAGGGTAAAAATGATATTATTATTACCCTAACACATGTCCTAATTCTATTGGAAAAGTGTAATTCGACCAAAAACAACCTTAGGAATAAAATATGACCATTTAGGCCCACTTGGATTAGATTAGGACATTTATTATTAATTTATTTAAAGAAGGGTTAAAATAGTTAAAATCAATGTTTAATAAATAAATCATTTTTAATATGGGGTTATACATAAGATAAATTCGACTATAAATATTCATTAGAAATATAAATGTATTTCCTACATAATGGTATTTTATTTGTAATTTTTAGACAGTATATAATTTAATTTATTTATGACACAACGATGATACAGTAATTATCTTATTAATGAAATATTGACATAATTGATGTTATAAATACCCAAAAAAATATAATTTGAGACTTTTTATGACTTCCACTAATTTTATAGGTTAATAGGACATGTTATTATTTATTTAATTAACTTTTTTTGAACTTATCATTCTGTTATGAGTTTCACAAAAATCAATTACTAAATACTGTCAAAATTGACATAAAATAGTTTTTAAAACAAATATTATATTATTAATTGTTATTTTATTCCTAAAAATCTATGGTTCGGCCAAATGACTTAGATGAGGATATAAATCATAATAATAAACAAATTGGGGTTCGTTTGGCTTGATATAGTAAGTTTATTAACCTTATAGTATAAGAACACAAGAAGACACGGTAAAAGTAAAATTATTTAAATTAATGTTAAATCTAAATGATAAGGTGAAAATAGGAACCTAAACCTGTCTAAATTCTATTGGATGAAAGAATTTCGACCCATCCCCACCTTAGCCTCGAAATAAATAAATTTTTATCTATTTAAAACCGAACTTGACTTTAAAATAAATAATATTTTTAGTTATTCCAAAGGTGCCCCTCTCCTCCCTTATAAAAGGGAACCTCCTCCCTCTCTTCCTCACACCACATTGAGCCTGCAAGCTCGGCCAAACCCTGCCATTTTATCCTCTCCACTTCCCTAGAGACATCCTAGAGGTCCTGGTCTTCTTAAAATACCAATTTTAGTGCCCTAAAAGGAGGTCTCAAAGAAGCACTTCAAAGAAGAGGTAATATCCATTACCGATCCATTCCAATTTCATTCTTCTTCAACTTATTCATCCTTAGTTTTTTCATTATTAAGTAATAACATCAGTATCAATCATATACTGATATGTTATTATATGTATGAAACAACCCTATTTAACCATCTGTCCATCCTACAGAAAATGAAATCACTGCGCGTGCGTACGTACGGAATACCATCTCCACGCCGTGGTGTAAACTATTTTCCACCACCACCTTACTTGGATGGGTATAATGGTGTAAATAATGACTATATATGACTATTATAAAATGATATTTATTATTAAATAGTATACATACACTCCAATACAATTCCACGATCATAGGAATGATATCATCACTCGTGCGTACGTACGGAATACCGTCTCCACAATGTGATGCGACTCGTTCAACATGATCTGCATTTCATAATAATTATATATATGAATTGAATGAATGAATATGATATATATTACACTAATAACATTTTGGAAATGAGTTATCTATAACCTAATGAGACGAATAAGAATTTATTCGACAAAACACACATAAGAACAAAAAGTTATAAACACACGAATAATAAGTAACAACAAAATATTACTACTAAGAAGCTAAGAATATGACTATATATGATATCATAAAAATATTTATTATTCTGGAATAAGTCAATAACTTTATTTAAATCATTATACAGGAGGTTCGACCACTTACAAAGCAAGTCGGACCCAAGGTAAGGGAAATTTCACAATCTCTTTTTTATCCGAGATTGTTTATACTTTGGCATTTACTGGGGTGTATTTTATCATCCACATCCATGTTTCCTCAATATGTAAAATTATTTCCATCCACCTACAAATTTTTAAATCCAATTTTACCCTTCGGTGAGTTTTTAGTGAAGTATATGAAAGGAATATTTTGTCGTTTTTCGTACGAGGTACTTTTTGACTTTTCCGAAAAAAGTACGAAGAATGTTTTTTTCACTTATACGGAATGAATGGATTTTTAAAACAATATTTCCAAGAAGATTCCTTTACAAGTTTTCAAGATTATTTTTAATCAACTTCTTTTAGTTTAAAATTTTATGACATGTTAAGAAAGTAAAAGTGTTTTTGAAGTAGAAAGTATATTTTCCTCAAGAATGGAGTTCAAGTGTTTTATCAAAAATTATTTTCCATCTAAGATAATATAGGGTTCTATTTATATCCCTATTATTGCATTGTTTTGATTATTTTGTGATGGAAATATTTTTATGAATTCATTTATCTTATATGAATTGTTTTATGATGTCATGATGTTTAAGATTCCCGTTTTTATTACATTGGTTTTTCTATGATGTATGGTTTATGATTTTGTGGAAAACATAAGAATGGTATCATTATGAGATGGGTGGGACCTATATATCCCTCGAATTCATTGGGTAAATATTTTATATCTCATGAGATAGACATGGCTAGAATGGTAGGTTATACCGGTTCAGTGAAACAAGACTGAAATGATTGTGAATCGGTTCAGAAATGGACTTTGTCCACTAAGATAGTCCTGGCAATGAGTCTTGACTAATAAGAAATGATTCTCTATGATTATGTGTGTATGCCACAAAGTATCATGTTTTAATTTATGATTATTGGGATTACATTTCACTTCTATGATTTATCCCATGTTATGATATTAAGATATCTTTTGCAGGTTAAGAATTCCAAAAGTTATGTTCTTATGTATATGATGTAATTGATATTTATTTTGTTTACCCTTACTGAGCATTTGAGCTCACCCTTTTATGTTTTCATTTCCCCAGGATATAAATAAAGATTTTAGGTAAAAAAAGGGAAGATCATTATGGGTGATTTTGAAGATCTTGCACCACGTTTAGAAGATTATATTCTGAGTTTCCAAAGACAATAAAGTATTACGGTCCCTGTGTGTCTGTTTTTGTTATGTATTAATTTTTCCGCAAAAGTAATGTAATGTCCATGTACGTTAAGCTTTGGGTCTCTACAGTACACCTCATAATGTATCATACTATTCACAAGTCAACTATATTTTTTACATCATGATTACATCATCAATGATGTCATTTATCCACTAGAAATTCCAAACTTTATTATTACTGTTCTCTAAAAATGTACCTGTTTTTGAAAAATCCCAAAAATTTACCCTCTACAAATATAAATGATCTAAATTCAAAAAAAATTCCATTTTATGAAAAATAAATTTTTTAACATTTTTTAAATTTATTTTTTATATAAAATCATTATTTATTTAAACAAACAACTATAAAACTATAACGTATTTTGTAACACATTGAAAAATTAATCAAGGTATCATAAAATTATCTTATAACAATAAGAAAATAAAGTAACAAATTAGGATTAAATTTTATGAAAATACATTTTGTTATAAAATTATTCAATTAATTATAAAATTGTAAATAAAATATTTATTACCTACAAAAATAACAAAACATGTACTATGGTTGTTATTTTTCACTTTTTAGATGTATAACCTGTATTTAGACATTCATAGGCACATATTCTATTTTTTGGCTGATTTACTATTCATTACTATTCATACATTACTATTCATCAAAAATTAATTTGATCTTATTAGAAATAAATTTTTTTACAAGTGACAATTATTGAATACCATCATTTCAGATTATTAAATATTTAATGTTTGCAAAAATATTTTAAAATAACCATTTTCCAAAATTCATCAATAATATAGAACATCATTTGATATTTATCCGGACATTTGAATATCACATATTTTACCATGTTAGTAAATAAAAATTTTATTTATACCAAGGGATTATAAAAATTATCTAAGGCCTCTTTACATATCCCCTTATACAAAATACATAAGACCTAAGTGTAAGGTGTGATATGGTGATGAAATCATGGGGAGGCTCGGACAAAGTTGCATGAGTTGTGATTTCTATCATCTTGAACATCCTACTTAGGTGATTTATTTCAATCATCACATGTAGAATATCAGATTGGGTTATGTCCAAATCAAAGACCAGAGATGCTACCTCCTTCCCATGTTCTAACAGATAGGCTTCATACGGCCCGAGTCTAATAAATGAGTCCACCAACTCTTATTTCAGTATTAATTAACCAATATCAATTATACTTATATACAATAATTGTAATGTAAAGAGTATTGATTACAATGTTAATATTGACCAACATTCACAAAACAGTCAAAACCCAACAATCTCATTTCATTATACTCACATCATTAATTAATGGATATTGTTTTTGGGATTATAAAATTAAAAAACACATAAATTTTGGACACAATTATTTTTCAAAATTTCGGGTCATTACATTCTTCCCCATTAATAAATTTCATCCCTAAAATTTTAACTAGTACCAAATGAAGAGAAAAGGTGTGGGTACTTCTACATCATAGACTCCGCTAGTTCCCACATGGCTTCTTCAAATTTGAGGTTCCTCCAAAACAGCATAGCAAGGAGGTTAGTCTTGTTGCGTTAAACTGTGTATCTATGATCCATGATCTCCATGGAAACACCTCATAATAGAGTTTATGTTCCAGTTGAACCAAATTTGGATTTTGTACATGTGAAGGATTATGTATGTACTTATTCTTGATGGATTCATGGAAAACATCGTGAACATGTGCTAGATTTGGAGAAAGTGAATGCCATTAGGCCACTGCTCCAACATGATCATGTATTTCATTGGGACCAATGCACCAAGGGTTAAGATACCCTTTCATCTCAAACCTCACAAATCTATTACAAGGTCAATTTTGATGAAATAATTTGATATCAACATCAAACTACATGTCCCTTTGACGGTTGTCAGCAAAGCTCTTTTGACGACTCTAAGAAGCCTTAATGTGTTTCTAGATGCCATGAAATTTTTCTTTCATCTCTTGAAAATGATCAGGCCGAAGAACCCTTCTCTCAACAGCTTCTATGACAACCCTGCTTTTTATTACAACTTAAACATGCTTTATTACATAAAACTTCACTTGATACAACAAAGAAGATCGAGAGGTTTAGTGTCTTTGGGGCTTAGGATTATTACATAAAAACTTTAAACTTGAAATACGACATCCTTATTGAAAACTTCCTTTACATGACCACTACATTCCTTCGTACCTAGCATTGCATGGGATAACCTGAGGACATGCATAAGAAAAGGGTGAGCTATAAAGCCCAGTAAGGGAGTACATAATGAATAACATGAGGAGTACAATACATGTTAGGCAATAGGCATATCAATAGAGCATAAGAGAGACATGAACATAAAGGCATGATAAAGCATGATAATCATAACATGGAAATGTGGCAACAACACTTAACATTGAATTAGCATGAGCCAAGGCTCATTGCACATGGAGCATGAGTAAACCCTCATTGCACTTGAAGCACGAGTAAACCCTCGTTGCACTTGAATTAGCATGAGTCAACACTCATTGCACATGACGTATCATGATACTATACTTTACCCAATGCATTGGAGCGCTATAAAGGGCGCACCCTTCTTAAACATTTCATTTCATGCATAAGTGTGCCACATGGATCATAAAACATGGATTCATAAAACATAATCATTTATTCCACGATAAAGGAATGTGGAATTCATAAATGAAACTTTACAATCAATAAGTAAATGTGCATAAAGGTGAATACCCTTGATGGAGAAATGGGCATGGTATTCACTACACAATGATATTGGCTTAGAAAATCGGTGTGATTTCGGCAGCGTAACGGCGTGACATAAGAATTCATAAAAAAGGCTGATGAGAGAGAAAGGGGTTCCTCATCATATTTACATGTAATGGACAGTAAGAAGGTCATATAGATACATGTCCCAACAATTGAAAAGGAATTTAGATTCATGATACAAAAGTATTGCTTGAATATAGAAGAGGAGAAAAAGGTTCCTTTCGGAATTTCGGCATAGTAACGGGTGTACATGGGAGGCATTTAATGAGAGAGAAAGGGGTCTCCCATCATTCAAACAATAAGAGGGCAGTATGGGAGAGGTGCGAAACCATACCCCAACATTCATAAATTAAATTAAAAGGGAAATACAACTTAAAGAAAATTGACAAAAATGAGAAAGGAAGAAAAACCCTTACTTGGAAGTGTGCTTCCAAAGGCTAGAGAGAGGCTTGTGAGAGGCTTCTTGGGAGCTTGGGGCACCTTGAGAGGATTATAGAGAGAGTAGAGCAGAGGTTGGACGAACTTCAAGGGCTTTGAGTGAGGAGGAAGTGGGAGCTTGGATGGGTTTATATAGGAAAGGTGAGAGAATTCTTTATTATTTAGGTTTGGGACCCCTTATATTAAAATAATCCAAACCACAAACCATCCCATGGTATTTGCCCATGGTTTCTGGAAAAGGAGAGAGGAAAATAATATTTTATAAGGCCAAGGTCCGAACTTATTAAAAAATTAGGGTTGCTTATGTGGAGGTGAGTCACACTCCCATGGAAATTAATTTAAAAGGGCAAAGTGTTGAATAAGTCTTGAGGGCTCCATTAATGCTTTGAAAAGTGATTCAAACAAACCAAAAACCTCATTATTTTAATGATAAAACATATATTGGCCGAACCTAAGGATTATGGTATTTTATTACGTCACCATTGGGTCATTATGATGTCATAAATCACATTATATATTTAAAAGGTATTTAATTTTTACCCAAAAAATTGGACTGTCTCAGAAAATTATGAAAAATTCACCGTTGGATAATTTCGACGTCCTGATTCCAAAAATAATATTTATTTTATCTAAATAATTTTCTAAATATGTGAATTTGCACTTTTAAAATAAAAACCGACATTTATAAAAAATTCACGGGTTTTGACAGAAATGGCTTTCAAACCTTAATAAAAATTTTAATTGCATTCATAAAATTATAAGATCATTTATATTTAATAAAAATTAATTTAATATTAATAATAATATTTTATTAAAATATTATTTAATTCAAAAATCCTTTAATTTAATAAAATATAATTCTTAATTAAATAATAACTAAAAACATCATTTGTACTTTAAAAACTAATTACAATGCATCAAAAATGACTAGAAATTATATTCATTATTATATACAAAAATAATGTACATGAACATGGTGCTACTTATTTGTTACATAACCCCTTAAAATAGCCGCATAAGACCTAAGGGTAAGGTGTGCGATGGTAACAGACTCTTGGGGTTGCTCGGATAACATCGCTCGAGTGGTAATCTCTATCAACTTCCATTTTTCCCGTAGACGATCACGTTCGAGCTTGACTTGATGAAGCTCAGCTTGGGCTTGGTCAAGGGCAAATCCCAAAGACGCCACCTCCTTTCCGAGCTCCGACAAATGGGCTTCGTAAGGGGCAATTCTACTGGATGAGGCCATCGCTTCCTTTGTCTGAGTAGAGAATTGGTTCGTTAAAGACTTATATTTAAACTACCCAGATGATCACTGTTCAACGGCTATAAAAGTAACGGTCACAAATCTTAATCGTAAAACTTAAAGAAGTTGACATCTTATAAAAACATTTTTCATAAAGAAACATTTAACTGGATCAAGAGGGATTTTCCATTAATGAAACTTTGGGTCGTTACAACATTCCCCCCTTAAGAAATTTCGCCCTCGAAATTTTCCTTTTCCCACACTAAAACAAATGTGGGTAACTTAGCTTCATCATATCCTCCGACTCCCAAGTTGCTTCTTCAAACTTGTGGTTTCTCCACAACACCTTGACGAGGGGCATTGTCTTATTTCGTAGAACTTTTTCTCTACGATCTAAGATCTTCACTGGTTGCTCCTCATAAGAAAGATCGTCTTCTAATTGTACCACCTCGGAAGAGAGTACATGTGAAGGGTCTGGTATGTACTTCCTTAAGAGGGATACATGGAAGACATCATGCACCTTGGCCATAGTAGGTGGAAGTGCTAGTCGATAGGCCACAGTCCCAACACGATCAAGAATCTCGAATGGGCCGATGTACCTTGGACTTAACTTCCCTTTCTTTCCAAACCTCATGACCTTCTTCCACGGAGATATGCATAAAAACACCATGTCTCCGACTTTAAACTCAAGGTCTCATCGACGATTATCTGCATAACTCTTCTGTCGACTTTGGGCTGCCTTGATATGCTGCTGAATGGTTTTCACCTTCTCCACCATTTCTTCGACCATTTCTGGTCCAAGCAGCTTACGTTCACCGACCTCATCCCAACATGCCGGTGTTCTACACCTTTTCCCATACAGGGCTTCATATGGTGCCATTTGGATGCTCGAGTGGAAACTATTATTATAAGAGAACTCAACTAGAGGAAGATGTTGATCCCATCCTCCTTTAAAGTCCATTGAGCACGCTCTCAACATATCCTCAAGTGTTTGGATAGTCCGCTCGGATTGGCCATCAGTTTGGGGATGATAGGCCGTACTGAAGTTCAGTTCAGTATTCAGAGCATGTTGAAGACTCTTCCAAAACTTAGAGGTAAATCTTGGATCTCGGTCCGACACAATAGATAGTGGTACTCCATGCAACCGTACCACTTCCCTGATATATATCCGTGCCAGTTGATCCAAAGAGAAATCCTCTCGAATAGCAATGAAGTGTGCAGTCTTTGTAAGACGATCCACAATAACCCAGATTGCATTGTTGCTTTTGGATGTCCTTGGAAGTCCAGTGACGAAGTCCATGGTGATGTTCTCCCATTTCCATTCTGGTATGGGCAATGGTTGCATCATCCCCTTAGACTTCTGCCTCTCTACCTTCACTTGCTGACACACCAGGCACTTTGATGAATATTCGGCGATCTCCTTCTTCATATTATCCCACCAAAATTTTTCTCGGAGATCTCGATACATCTTTGTGCTCCCTGGGTGAATAGAGAAATTTGAACTATGTGCATCATCCAAAAGTTCCTTCTTCAGCTCCGAACTTGATGGGACACATAGTCTTTTCCCAAACCGCACAATTCCTTCTTCATTAACATTAAACTCTGAGGATTTTCCCTTTTTGATAGCTTCCACTTTTTATTGGATTCTCGCATCATCCTTTTGAGCATCCTTTAACCTTTCCAAAAGAGATGGTTGAGCAATCATTTGTGAAAGGATTGATGATGTTCCCTTCTTTATGATTCCCACGTCCATCTTCATCAAGTCTAAGAAGATTGGATCCTTCTCAATTCTCATCATTGATAGAATTGCTGGATCCTTTCTACTTAGGGCATCCGCCACCTTGTTCGCCTTCCCAGGGTGGTAATGTATTGAACAGTCATAATCCTTTATGAGCTCTATCCATCTTCTCTGGTGCATATTAAGCTCTTTCTGTGTGAATATATATTTAAGACTCTTGTGGTCAGTATATATCTCACATTTCTCCCCATAGAGATAATGCCGCCAGATTTTCAAGGCGAAGATCACCGCCGCCAACTCCAGATCATGCGTTGGATAGTTTCGCTCATGGATTTTCAACTGCCTTGAGGCATAGGATATCACTTTATCATTCTGCATCAGCACACATCCTAAGCCCTTCTTCGAAGCATCACTGAATACCACAAAAAGCTCCCCACTTGTGGGTAAAGTGAGCACAGGTGCAGTGATAAGCCTCCTTTTCAACTCCTTGAAGCTTTCTTCGCATTCATCACTCCAAGCAAACTTTACTCCCTTTCGAGTTAGCTTGGTAAGGGGGTTGGACAATCGTGAGAAGTTTCTCACAAATCGTCGATAATATCCAGCTAACCCCAAGAAGCTACGGATATCAGTTACCGATGTTGGCCTCGGCCATCCCTCAATTGCATCTGTTTTGGAGGGGTCCACAGATATCCCATTGCTTGTGATGATATGGCCCAAGAATGAGACCTCCTTCAACCAGAACTCACACTTGCTGTACTTGGCATAGAGCTTCTCCTTGCGCAAAGTCTCCAGTACAGTTCTTAAATGCTCCTCATGGTCCTCCTTGGTTTTGGAGTATATTAGAATATCATCTATAAAGACTACCACAAATTTATCTAGGTAATCTCTAAAGACTCTATTCATCAAGTCCATGAATATTGCTGGAGCATTGGTGAGTCCAAAAGGCATTACTATGAATTCATAGTGCCCGTACCTTGTACGAAAAGCAGTCTTGGGGATATCTTCCTTCTTCACCCTTACTTGATAATATCCCGACCGCAAGTCGACCTTGGAGAAGTATTGAGCTCCACGCAGCTGATCAAACAAGTCATCGATTCTTGGGAGAGGATACTTGTTCTTTATCGTGATTTTGTTAAGTTCACGATAATCGATGCAAAGCCGCATTGACCCATCCTTCTTCTTGACGAAGAGGACTGGTGCACCCCATGGTGATGCACTTGGGCGTATAAACCCTTTATCCAGATTCTCTTGTAGTTGTTTCTTCAGCTCTTCGAGCTCAACAACAGCCATTCTATATGGAGTCTTGGATATTGGTAGCGCCCCAGGTATAAGTTCAATTGAGAACTCAACATCTCTTCTTGGAGGAAGACCAGGAAGTTCCTCGGGAAATACTTCAGCGAATTCCCTCACAATAGGCATTTCTTCAAGGGTGGTTTCTTCCTTGGACTCAATCATCTGAGCCAGATATGGGTGCTCATAAGGCAGTAATATCCATGCTTGAGATGATGGAGCTAAATGAGATTCATCTTCCTCCTGACACTTGTAAAGAATCGGGGGTCGATTCTCCATATGGAGTGTGATTTCCCTCTCCCGACAATTTATGTTGGCTCTATATAAGGAAAGCCAATCCATGCCAAGAATTGCATCAAATTCCACCAAAGGGAGTATGACGAGGTTCGCCGGGAAATTCAATCCACAGATTATAACAGGGGAGGACTTATACTCATGGGATGCAATGATTGCCCCATTTGCCGTACTCACCGACATCTTTACTTCCATGACTTGTGGTGGTGCAGGGATTATTCTACTAAACTTTTGAGATATAAAAGAATGCGTAGAACCTGAATCAAAAAGTACGTTCGCTATTCTTGAATGAATAACTAGCGTACCTGTCACCACTTCGTTGTCGGGGTTCACTTCGGCAGAAGTGATGGCAAAAGCTCTTCCTTGCTGTCTTGGAGGTTGTTGATTGCCTCTGATAACCCTTGGATTAGGGCAATGATTCGCAAAATGACCCGGTTCTTTGCATTTGAAGCATTGAACAACGCGTTGAGGTTCGAACGGAGCGTTCCTCCCCTCCGTCGCATCCGCGGGTCCTTCTTGCTGACAGTTAACAGCTAGGTGCCCTTCTCTTCCACACTTGAAGCATTTTCTTGTCCCCCTAAGGCAATTTCCAGGGTGCTTCTTTCCACACTTTTGGCAAGTGGGGTGCTGGAATTTCTTAGCGCCGTTGGATTTATCCATCGGACCACCAGCATTGAAGTCCACCTTCCGCTTCTTGTCCCCATGATACCCCTGTGATTCTCCAATCTCCATTTCAACCTTGAGGGCACATCGGACAATTTCCTCATAGCTGTCGAAGTCACGGATCGCTAATGCTTTCCGCAAGCTAGGCTTCATCCCACCAAAGAAGCGGTCAACCTTGAATTCGGGGGTAACGACAAAGCCGGAAGCGTATCGTGAAAGCCTTGTGAAGTTTGCCTCGTACGCTCCCACAGATTCCTCATCTTTCTGCTTGAGGGAAATGAAGTCCCTTTCCATCTTAAGACGGAGGGTGCGTGGAAAATATTTATCGAAAAACATCTTCCGGAATACCTTCCATTCCAATGCCTCGATCTCCTCCTCAGGCTTCGTATTTTTGATCAATGTCCACCATTGATCAGCTTCACCCTCCATACGATAAGTCGCCAGGAGGACTTTCTCTTTTTCAGAGCATTGGAGGATGGAGAATATCTTTTCAATGGAGTTGATCCATTGTTCAGCGATCGTGGGATCAGATGATCCACTAAAAGTAGGAGGCCTTTGTCTCATGAAGCTTTCAATAGCGACTTGTTCTTTCTTAGGGGGGGTTGAACGTTCCTCTTGACCAGTGTTTCTATTCAAAACTTGAGTTAGCTGAGAGAGAAGCGTGACAAAGTTCGTGATTCCCGCTCCCATCGGATTGGGCATCTCATTAGTACAATCATCACACTGATCTTCACAACGGTTGTTAGCCCGAGTTCTCCTATTACCGGCCATTGGCTGGAATAAAAGGAAAGTTAGGGGTAACACATAGAGGGTAATCCAAAGACAAAAGTTGATGACTTATAAATAAACTTTAATCTCCTCAACTCATGAGTCTATAGGATTCAATCCAGGCTTTTCATGATCTTCCTTCTAACATATATTCTTAGGGGCATTTTTCCCTTAATAAGGGTTCATACTAAGATTGTAAATTTATCAAAACATATCCCCCGGGAGTGTCGTAACCAAGAGTGCAGCAAGGCCCGTTGTCGTGCACCAGTTCCCGTTCGAGTCTAGCTCAAAGCGGTGTTTTCGGGTTTTACCCCTAGGATACATCTGTGCCAGAGCCGCCTCTACCTGCTCGTATCCAGACAGGGATGTATTTGTTTGATAAACCACTTACTTAGTATTTACCAAAACTTAGGGATGTTTTTATTATGCTTAGTCTTGTATCTAAGGCTTTACTAGGGTTTCCTAATCCCAAAAATAACTAAACCTATCCTCTGATACCAACTGTGACAACCCTGCTTTTTATTACAACTTAAACATGCTTTATTACATAAAACTTCACTTGATACAACAAAGAAGATCGAGAGGTTTAGTGTCTTTGGGGATTAGGATTATTACATAAAAACTTTAAACTTGAAATACAACATCCTTATTGAAAACTTCCTTTACATGACCACTACATTCCTTCGTACCTAGCATTGCATGGGATAACCTGAGGACATGCATAAGAAAAGGGTGAGCTATAAAGCCCAGTAAGGGAGTACATAATGAATAACATGAGGAGTACAATACATGTTAGGCAATAGGCATATCAATAGAGCATAAGAGAGACATGAACATAAAGGCATGATAAAGCATGATAATCATAACATGGAAATGTGGCAACAACACTTAACATTGAATTAGCATGAGCCAAGGCTCATTGCACATGGAGCATGAGTAAACCCTCATTGCACTTGAAGCACGAGTAAACCCTCGTTGCAATTGAATTAGCATGAGTCAACACTCATTGCACATGAAGTATCATGATACTATACTTTACCCAATGCATTGGAGCGCTATAAAGGGCGCACCCTTCTTAAACATTTCATTTCATGCATAAGTGTGCCACATGGATCATAAAACATGGATTCATAAAACATAATCATTTATTCCACGATAAAGGAATGTGGAATTCATACATGAAACTTTACAATCAATAAGTAAATGTGCATAAAGGTGAATACCCTTGATGGAGAAATGGGCATGGTATTCACTACACAATGATATTGGCTTAGAAAATCGGTGTGATTTCGGCAGCGTAACGGCGTGACATAAGAATTCATAAAAAAGGATGATGAGAGAGAAAGGGGTTACTCATCATATTTACATGTAATGGACAGTAAGAAGGTCATATAGATACATGTCCCAACAATTGAAAAGGAATTTAGATTCATGATACAAAAGTATTGCTTGAATATAGAAGAGGAGAAAAAGGTTCCTTTCGGAATTTCGGCATAGTAACGGGTGTACATGGGAGGCATTTAATGAGAGAGAAAGGGGTCTCCCATCATTCAAACAATAAGAGGGCAGTATGGGAGAGGTGAGAAACCATACCCCAACATTCATAAATTAAATTAAAAGGGCAATACAACTTAAAGAAAATTGACAAAAATGAGAAAGGAAGAAAAACCCTTACTTGGAAGTGTGCTTCCAAAGGCTAGAGAGAGGCTTGTGAGAGGCTTCTTGGGAGCTTGGGGCACCTTGAGAGGATTATAGAGAGAGTAGAGCAGAGGTTGGACGAACTTCAAGGGCTTTGAGTGAGGAGGAAGTGGGAGCTTGGGTGGGTTTATATAGGAAAGGTGAGAGAATTCTTTATTATTTAGGTTTGGGACCCCTTATATTAAAATAATCCAAACCACAAACCATCCCATGGTATTTGCCCATGGTTTCTGGAAAAGGAGAGAGGAAAATAATATTTTATAAGGCCAAGGTCCGAACTTATTAAAAAATTAGGGTTGCTTATGTGGAGGTGAGTCACACTCCCATGGAAATTAATTTAAAAAGGCAAAGTGTTGAATAAGTCTTGAGGGCTCCATTAATGCTTTGAAAAGTGATTCAAACAAACCCAAAACCTCATTATTTTAATGATAAAACATATATTGGCCGAACCTAAGGATTATGGTATTTTATTACGTCACCATTGGGTCATTATGATGTCATAAATCACATTATATATTTAAAAGGTATTTAATTTTTACCCAAAAAATTGGACTGTCTCAGAAAATTATGAAAAATTCACCGTTGGATAATTTCAACGTCCTGATTCCAAAAATAATATTTATTTTATCTAAATAATTTTCTAAATATGTGAATTTGCACTTTTAAAATAAAAACCGACATTTATAAAAAATTCACGGGTTTTGACAGAAATGGCTTTCAAACCTTAATAAAAATTTTAATTGCATTCATAAAATTATAAGATCATTTATATTTAATAAAAATTAATTTAATATTAATAATAATATTTTATTAAAATATTATTTAATTCAAAAATCCTTTAATTTAATAAAATATAATTCTTAATTAAATAATAACTAAAAACATCATTTGTACTTTAAAAACTAATTACAATGCATCAAAAATGACTAGAAATTATATTCATTATTATATACAAAAATAATGTACATGAACATGGTGCTACTTATTTGTTACATAACCCCTTAAAATAGCCGCATAAGACCTAAGGGTAAGGTGTGCGATGGTGACAGACTCTTGGGGTTGCTCGGATAACATCGCTCGAGTTGTAATCTCTATCAACTTCCATTTTTCCCGTAGACGATCACGTTCGAGCTTGACTTGATGAAGCTCAGCTTGGGCTTGGTCAAGGGCAAATCCCAAAGACGCCACCTCCTTTCTGAGCTCCGACAAATGGGCTTCGTAAGGGGAAATTCTACTGGATGAGGCCATCGCTTCCTTTGTCTGAGTAGAGAATTGGTTCGTTAAAGACTTATATTTAAACTACCCAGATGATCACTGTTCAACGACTATAAAAGTAACGGTCACAAATCTTAATCGTAAAACTTAAAGAAGTTGACATCTTATAAAAACATTTTTCATAAAGAAACATTTAACTGGATCAAGAGGGATTTTCCATTAATGAAACATTGGGTCGTTACAGCTTCATCCTGACAAGTTTGTGTTCTACAACACATCCCATATAATTCTGTACAGGGCCCCATTAGAATGCTTGAGTTGAAGATATTATTATAAGATAAATTAACTAAAGGGATGTGTTGATTCCATTAACCCTTAAATTCCATTGAGCATGTTTTCATTATTTCCTCTAGTGTTTGAATAGACCTTTAAGATTGGCCATCAGTTTGGGGGTGATAGGTCATACTGAAATTCAATTCAGTACTAAGATCATGTTGATGACTTCTCATGAAATATTATGTAAACCATGGATTGGGATCAGATATGATAGAAAGTGGGACTCCATGAAGCCTTACCACTTCATTCACCTAAATCATGGCATGTTGATCAATATATAAATCTTCTCGAATGTACATAAAATAGGTAGCCCTGGTGAGACTGTCCATAGTAACCCATATCGCATTTTTCCGTAGGAATTTTTCAGAAGACCAGTGATGAAGTCCATAATGATATTGTCCCACATCCATCCTAGTTTGGGTAGTGGTTGCAATACCCCATAAGGATTTTGTAACTCTTCCTTCACTAGCTGACATAACAGGAACCTTGAAGTGTTGTCCTCAATCTCCCATTTCATATTATCCCACTAATAATGATAACGAATGTCCATATACATTTTTGTACTTCTTGGATGGATAGTGAAAGTAGAGCTATGATATCCATCCATCAAATTTTTCATTATTTCCGGAATATATGGAATACATATAGTTTATAATAATTTCAGTACTTCTTCTTGATCAATATTGAACTCAAGAAACATCCCATCTTTCACATCCTCAAATATATTCTATAACAAAGGATCTTCTTTCTGATCATTCATGATCATTTACGGTAATGACATGTGAGAAATCATTTGGGTTAGGGTTGATGATGTCCCTTATTTTATAATTACCATGTATAGGTTTACCAGGTCATTGATCAAATAATTACGTTGAATCCTTATCATGGAAAAAACAACTAGGTATTAATTGCTTAATGCATCAGCGACTTTTTCGGCTCTTCCGGGATTATAATGAATTGAAAAATCATAGTCATTGAGAATTTCCAACCATCTCCTCGATCTCATGTTCAATTACTTTTGTGTGAAAATATACTTCATATTTGGTGGTCAGTGTATATATCACATTTCTCCCCATTAAGAGAGTTCCTCTATATATTCATAGAAAAAATGACCATAGTCGGCTCTAGACCAGGCGTAGGATAGTTCCGCTCAGGAGTCATCAACTATTGAGATGCATAAACTATGAATTTTTCATTATTCAAGAGGATGCATCCAATACCATTCATAGATGCATCTCTAAAAATAGTGAATCCTTTTCTACCTGAGGGCAGAGTTAACATGGGTGTAGTAACCATTCTTCTCTTCAGATCTTGGATACATTCCTCACCCTCCTTTATCCACCAAAACGTGACCCATTTTCGAGTTAACATGGTTAATGGAGTAGAAAGTTGTGATTTTTTACACAATCCTCCTATAATATCTCACTAATCCAAGGAATATATGAATATTATTTATCATTTTAGGATGAGTCCCCTCCTTTACAACTTTTGTCCTGGTAGGGTAAACTTTTATTCATTCATTGGTATCAATGTTCCCCAAGAAAAAACTTGTTGCAACTAGAATTCACATTTTCTAAACACTCCAAAAATCTATTCCTTCCATAGAGTGTGAAAAATACCGATTAGATAATCCTCAAGATCCTTGGTACTTTTAGAATATATCATAATATCATCAATAAAAACTACCACAATGATATCAAGGATGTCCTTAAAGACTTTATTCATCAAATCCATAAAAATAGCACATGCATTAGTTAGTCTAAATGGAATAACAACGAAATCATAAAGAATATATCATGATCAAGTGGTAGTTTTCAGAATATCTTTTTTCATCACCCTCAATTGATGATAACCAGACCAATGATCAATCGTATTGAAGAATTGAGACCCATGATGTTGGTCAAATAATTCATCAATTATTGGAAGAGGGTATTTGATCTTCATTGTGATTTCGTTCAGTTCCTTGTAATCAATGCATAGTCACATTGATCCATCCTTCTTCGCAAATAGAATAGGTTCTCTCTAAGGAGACTTAGTCAGTTGGATAAACCTCTTCATCAAAATATCTTGTAGTTATTTCTTTAATTATTCTAGATCTATATTTTCTATCCTTTAGGGGGTCTTAGATATCGAATGCGACCCAAGTATGAGTTGGGGACATTTTTTGTCCTCAAACTCTAATTTCCATCTTCTTCTTCACTGATACACTCTATAATAAAGGATATAATATGTTCTTCTATACAAATATCAGGTTGATATATCACTCCATGGAAGATAACTGTATGTTTTCCATTAAAGACTACTCATAATTTATTTTTTCTTCATTTGAACATAACATTATACTTTGAGAGCATCTCCATCCATAGTATAATATCGATTTCCATCATGGGAATGAAAACTATATTTGTAATAAGATTGTGCTCACTAATGTAAATAATAGAATTTATAAACACTAACATCACTTGGATAATCTCACCAGGAGTCTGGACTAATAACTCTACTTTTTGAAAATCTGGGGTTGATTCTATATTCTTTGAAAAAATTGAGGAAATAAAGGAATATGTAGAACCAAAATCAAACAAATTACCTTATAGATTTTATAGAACAACATGAGTACCTTCCACCACATCATTTGGGTCATCAACTTCAGCCACAGTGATTGAAAATGTGCGACCTCTATCCCTTGGACTATGCAAAGGCTGATGGTGACTCCCCTCTAATGCCCTAAAATTTCGATAGTGATCGGAAACGTTCCCTTATTTTCCACACTTATATCACTGGACATCAGGTAGGGCATGCGCCATCTTTCCTTTATTGATAGTTTTGGTAACTTATGGCTTCACCTCACTACGACAATTTCTTGTGATATGGCCAACTATTCCACACTTGTAGCATTTCCTACTCCGGACCAAGCAGTTCCCTAAATGCTACTTCCCACATTTATTACATGTGGGTCGTTGAAATTTATGTCCTCCTCTTCACTTATCAAAGCTCCTACCAATTCCTATCTACATTAATATTTCTTGTCATTGGTTTTATGAGACAATTCCATCTCAGAAAACCCTAGTTCGACTTTCATCGAACTTATCACGATATCTCCATAGCTATCAAAATCTCGGTTGGCTAGATTCATCCACAGATGGGGTCTCAGTCTACCGAAGAAACTATCAAACATGCGAAATGGATCCATAAAAAAGTTATAGGTGTAGCATGAAATCCTTGTGATGGTCATCATAGAGTATCCCACAGATTCTTTCTCCTTCTACTTCTACTCAAAAAACTCCTCCATTTTTTTTCTTCGATCCAAGGAAATGATTTTTGAATAATATCCCACTGAACTCTTCCCACTCCATGGATTCAACATACCGTATTGGACTTGTTTTTTAATTAGTTCCTTCCATTGATCAACTTCTCCCTCTAAGCGATAGAAATATAGGGTGAAAATCTCTTTCTTGGAACAGCAGGGCACAGATAAGATCATCTCAATAGAACTGATACACTATTCACTAATCAATGGGTTAGTAGAACCACTTAAGGATAGTGGTCCTTGATGCATAATGTATTTAATAGAAATTTGTTCCCTTCACAGTGAGATCGGTCTCCCATCATGATTGATGTTATTACCTATAACATAAGTCATTTGGTTCATCATTTGTATGAAATTATCTATTCTGACTTCCATCGAACGGTCGTCAGCGCATAGTCCATTGTGGTTACGATTTTTACGGTTCCTCTTATTGCCAACTATTTTCTAAAATAATATATCCTAACTGAGAAACTTATTTAAATTAATAATCTTCTAACTATAAATGATTTTATGCATTATAACATCGTGAATTAAACAATTTCATTTCTCTATAAATCCTTCATAACGATTCATGAAAGGCTTATGATTAACCCAACATATCCCTTGGTAGTGTCATAACCAAGAGTGGAGAAATGTCCTTTTTTTGTTCCAGGATTCCTCGGGTAACGCCCTAAACTCCTTGTTAGAGATTTCACTTATAATTACATCTAATCCAGAGCCTCCTCTAACTAATCGTATCCTGACAAGGATGTATTTTCTTGATAAACCACTTCATCAGTAAGAACAAAAATTATAAGAAGTAATCTTGTATTTTACCTTTTGATTATGGTTATTCCTAATGTTTTCATAGCCTAAATTTCCTAAACAACTAACCTATCCTTTGATAAAAACTATGGCATCCCAATTTTTTATTACATAACGTTTTATTACATTTTACAAACAGATGTTCATTAATGACTAGTGTCATGGAAATATCGAACATAAATCATAAAGACAAGATAATAAATTCTTCTAATCCACCTGTAAGGATTCATTATAAGTTTATACTAAGTATAATTTCTTCATTTCATTACCTCGAGACAAACAAAAAAGGAAAGGGTGAACTGAAGTCCCAGTAAGGGAATCAAGGGAATCAGTTTACTTGTGATATCAATAAGAACGTGATGGAAACCACATGAAATGAGATATTGAAAAAGAGGCATTCCATAAAAAAAATATAACTCAGAACGTTAATATGTGGCTACAATATTTCATTTAAATTTATGAACATATCACCAAGGTACATTCCCAAGGTATTATAAAAACATTACCGAGATTATTCACCAAGGTATCGTGAAACTTGTCATCTCTAGATATTAATTCATTTCCCAATGCACGGGAGAGCTATCAGGGTTCCCCATAATATGTCATTACATTCATGCGATCAAAATAGATAATAATAAAAAATTTCATAAACAACCCTTTGAGAATAAATGAAATGGGTTTCATTTTAAAATCATGACATTTTAAAAGTTCTTAAAAATAAGATCATTATATTATTTATAAACCATGGAAAGGGAATAAGGGTTATATGTATGTCAAAACCAGAATCTAGAATACAATTTTTATGAATTTATGAACACCCATAGAAACAAAATAGGTCCGAGTATTCATATAAATAAGATAAGAGAGTTTCATGAGATAAAGAGAGTGAAATTTTGAGGTGATCTTTCTACAACATATCAACTATATAACATGGTTTTAGAAAGAATTAAAAAGAGAGGGTAAAAAGTTCATCCACTCAAAAATAATTCATTACATAGTATGGGTACATAATAAGATCATTTTATGGATATTTTGATGACAAAACACATGAAAAATAAACATGAAAAGAAGAGAAGATGTTATTTCTTTTACGAAAAATTTGGCAGCCAAACAGCGTCGCTTAAAAATTTAGAAAATAAATTGATGAGAGAGAAAAGGGTCTAACATCAATTTGAAATGAAATAGAAATTAATCGTAATACATATGAACATAACCCCACAAATTAATATGGAAACTAGAAGACATAACATAAAGGAAATAATGACTAAATGGAGGAGGGTGAAAGGTTCCTTTACCTTGAAGAGTAACTTCAAATATTTGAAGGTTGGGACATTTGTGGGATTGAGGTCACCTTGTGAGGACTACATGTGACCTAAAATGGATATAAATGAGTTTAGAGGTATTTTTTAATGAAATGAATGTGGGAATGGCTTGGTATTTATAAGAAAATTGATGGAATATTTAATTAATTTTAAAGGGACATCTCATATGTGGTATTTGCAAAACCATGGGATTTACCATTGTATGTTCCCATGTTATTTCCCCCTTGGGACACCTAATAAAATATATTACTATTAAAAATTCCACAATATTGATTACCTCATGATTATTTAATCAATGATGTCATTAAACACTCAAAACTCAAAACTGTATTTTTACTATTCACCAAAAATTCTACTGTTTCAAAAAATTCCCAATAATTTACCATAACCTAATATCGATGCTTTGAAATCAAAAATAAAATCATTTTGATGAAAATAATATTTTTAAATAATTTTACTATAATTTTTTAAAATCATTATTTATTCAAAAACAATAATTCTAAAAATATGAATTATTTTGTAACTCCATGAAAAAGTAATCAACGTCCCATAAAATTATTGTATAACAATAAGGCAATGAAGTTAAAATTTATGAATAAATTTTATGAAAATAAATTTTCACTTCAAATTTTAAAATTAAGAATGAACTTTTAAAAAAAAATTATGACCTACAAAAATAAGAAAACATATACTATGATTTTTTTTCACTTTTAAAGTGTCTAAATTTTATTTTTAGATTCATGGGTGATGATTCTATTTTTGTTGGCCGATTTACAAATCATTACTATTGATAAGGGTATATTATTATTCATACAATACTATTCACCAAAAATTATGTTGATATTATTAGACTCTAAATTTCATACTAGTCATAATTATAGAAGACCATCATTTCACATTATCAATTATTTAATGTCTACAAAAATATTTTAAAATACCCCTTTTTCCAAAATTCATCAATAATATGGAACATCATCATACATTTATCTAGATATTTGAAAATCAAAAATTTTTCCATAATAAGAAATAACAAATTAATTTTTACCAAGGGATTACAAAAAGTATCTAAGACCTCATTACATATCACCTTATAACACATGCATATGACCTAAGTGTAAGGTGTGTTATGGTGATAAAATATTGGGGCAGCTCAGACAACATTTCCCAAGAGCTGATTTCTATCTGCTTGAACTTATCCCATAGGCAATTTCGTTCAAGATTCACATGTTGAAGCTCATCTTAGGCTTGGTGCAGAGAAATGAAAAGAGATTATACCTAATTCTCGTGCTCTAACAGATGGGCCTCATACGGCCCGAGTCTATTGGATGAGGCCATCGACTCTTCTATCTGTTGTAATTAACCAAAATCAATTATATATATAAATAGAAATTGTAATATAAATATTTTAATTTCCAAAATTCATATTGAACAATGGTCATATAATAGTCGAAACCTAATAGTCTCATTTAATTATACTCACGTAACAAATTTATGGATATAGTTGTGTGTAGTATAAAATGAAATAACACACTAATTTAGGAATCAAATAGTATTCAAATATTAGGGTCATTACACCAAGTCTGTGTTGTGTGTATTGAAATATTCCTTTGGTGTTTTGTATAATATAATCCAAACTTAGTTAATTTATAAATTGACGAAAATCTATACTCAGTCTTTCATGAAATGAATTATATCAAAAGAACCTAAAATTATGTGCAACACAAGAAAAGAATAGTGTCGTGTATACTGCATGTAAATAGGATGTTGCATTTAGAAAAAGATAAAGTAGGTTTAGTCTATATAAAAATACATAAAAGAAGTAAAAATAATATATCATATTTTATCATGGTGTGATACATTCTACCACCCTTAAAATAAGTTTCTCTCCAGAAATTCATCGGGGTAATAAATGGTTTACTACTTGAATGTTTATTTTATAGATACCCACATCTTAAAAAGGGACACATACACATTTTTTTAAAAAGTAATGTTATAAAAATAATGGTTACCCGAAGTAATCCATCACTAGTTTTCAGCAGTGGAGAAAATAGATGGGAAGTGAAAACATGGATATGGAAGAATAACTTAACCATCATTTTCAAGTGGATAGTGATAGAGAATAATATTTAGAGAAAGATAACAACCAAGAAGCCATAAATCTGTGATAATTTAAGGGACCATATGATTCATCAGATAAGAAGGTACTACGATATCATTTTTGGTTTGAAGATATTTTTCCAGTAGTTGATGAATTTTTACATAATGAGAAATACTTACGTGATTTAATTACAATCTCGCCATTTTTCATTCCTTAAACAATTTTGACATCTTCATTTATTTAAATATATGAAGTTCAATTTTTCATTCTTGAAGTGTTAGTAGATCCTATGATATAATGATTGTTCATTCCATCTGTATCAACAAAAATGTTTGAACAAGTTATCAAATAGGCATAAGTCCACATATAGTTAGATAATACGTTAACCTGACAAACTACAACAAGAATATAACTTATACTATCAATAAATGAATAAAATTACATACCTTTAATAAAAAAAATTTAAAACATTAGAAATTTGTTATCTAAATCGACATATCATTTGTCTCCCAAATCTCATTTGGCAGTTCAAGAATTTCACATTACAAACATGTGAATAACATAATCATGTATTCTATTTAAACATGATTATAAAATGAATTACCATAGAACCACATTGAAAACATGAATTGTTAAAAAATTAAATCCATCCATACACAATAAAAATAGAAAATTCTATATACTCAAAGTATGATACCATATTGTCCATATATCTGTCATGAGCTCATTAATACTATCAAACAACTCATTATCTATTTATCCCTTAATTATAATCATATCATATATTTTCCAAAATTATTTCAATCTATTTTCATGGTAAACAATAAAATATCACAATTAACCAATTCATATATATTTTAATATTATGTACTAATATAAATTATATTCCATAAAACAATTTAGGAATCCCATTACATAAACACATAATCGCTCTAGCACTTCTTTGTAATGTTGGAGATCACCAATAGTGATCACGTGTGACTTCCTATTGCCTTTTTCCTTAAGATGTTTTTAAATTCGATCATCATTATCCATTGGATTATGGAATATTTTTATCATTATTCCTCATTTCATTTCACTTGTAGCATTGATGTGTTAGTGGTGCATTCTCTGTAGACTTTTATCTATTCACATCATTTTCTATTTTTCCCATTACTTCCGTACTCAACTGCTCGATGGCTATATTTTATACACATGAAACATTTTCTAGTCCCTTAAATAAAATATATACTATGATTATTTCCAGAAATTGAGCATAAAGACACATTCATATTCTTCTTACCATTATTTTAATATTTTTCCATGAACTCCATCTTTCGTTACATACCAAAACCATGAGCTGTATATTTTACACCAACTTCTAGTTCTACCTTGATAAAACCACACAAAATATGTTCATAGCTAATAATGACTATTATAGTTAATTCCCTTCATATACATGGTTTTAATCCATTGAATAATCAACCTAAATTATATTCATGTTGTATGATAAAACAACTTGAATACATTGAAATCCTTGTAAAACAAATAGATTCATAATGATTTTTCACAATCGATAGGAAATCCTTTTCCATATATGTTTGATGAATTCTTGTGATGTACTTATTGGAAAAAAACTTTTTGAACTTGTCCCATTCCATGGATCCAATTTCATCTTTCTAGCTTCTATTCTTAATTAGAGTCCACCACTAGTGTACTTCACCTTCTAAACGATATATAGCCAAAATGAATTTTCCATGTTCTAAATAGTGAAGAATGGAAAATATCATTTCAATTTTACATATAAATTGTTTATAAATTATTGGATCATAAGAACCACTAAAAAAGGTGGACATTTCCTCATGAAGGACCCAATACAATGTTGTTCCTTTATCTGCTCATTTGGAAGTCCTTAATGATTCATATCTTGTATAAGAAGAGAAATAAGATTTTCCACTCCTTCTCCATTATGATTTGGTGTTTAGGAAGACAAGTATTTCAATTCCTTGTTCATGGATCATTCTCATGGTACCTTCAGGTTTTATCCATTTTCTAAAACCCAAAAAAACAGTATGAGAGGAAAAATCGTAAATGGAAAACATAATTATCACATGGGAGTACTTATAATCTCTGACCTATTAGACTTAATCCTACGTTATTCATGATAATTAACATAATTTTAGGAAATTAATCAATAGTTACACATAACCTTAAAGACCTCCCTAGATATAACTTAGAGGCATCTCTAGGGATGTCTCTAAAGTTTTCACATATTAGTTTCTAATGGTTGACAAAAACATCACTCTGAAACCAACTGTAGTGTCTTATTCTTGACGTACATGGATATTATATTAATTTTTCAAAATAATTAATACATTAAATAAATATATTCCCATGACATTATTAGTTTAGTTTTTTTGGAATCTTGGAACATAATCTTCTAACTTGGTGAATGATCAATAACATATCCCACAAACATCTTCCCCTTCTGTTTTCCTACCAAAAACCATTAATTTTATCAAAGGGAAATGAAAAAATAAAACGGGTGATATCTAATGATATGTAAGTGTAAACATGGAGAATATAAATCAAAACATAATATTTCAAATGTGAACACATGTATATAATGTTTAATTATCAAAATCATTTTTCCTGAAATATATCTTGGTAGTACGTAAGGCCTGGATCATAAACGAACATTAATAATGATAGAATAATACTGGAATAAAAAATGTCTATATGAACAACTAACAAGAACAAAATCTTATTTCCATAGTATCTATGTCATTTCTTCCAAAACCATCATAGTTTACAAAGTCCATTACTGAATTGGGTTTACATGTCGTTTCAACCATGTATTACTGAACTAGTCATACATTCCATTTCAATCTTGTCTATATCACGAGATATAAATATTTACCAAATGAGTCGGAGGGATATATATGTCCCACCTATCTCATAATGATATCAGTCTTACATGTGCCACAAAAAATAAAATCATTCAACACATCATAACTGAAGTAATTAAATAGTTTTCTTAAACAACATTTCAACATAACATAATACACATTAGATAAAAGAAATTATAAAAATAATTCCATCATAAGACCAATCAAATAATAATAATAAATGGGATAGAAACGTGATCATATTTCATCACAGATGTAAAATAATATCGATAAAACACTTGAACATAATTTCTGGGGAAAATATAATTTCTTCTTTAAAAACATTTTCCTTTCTAAAAATTCAATGTCATTTTAAAATAAAAGAATTTAGTTGATAAAAAACATGAAATATTCGTAGAGGAAGCATTATGGAAATAAGTCATCAGGAAAATGTAAAAATCTATTCATTCAGTGTGGTTAATAAATCATTCTTCTCCTACATTTTCATGAAAAGTCAAAAAGTACATCGTATGGAAAATTAATTAAATATTCCTTCCAAACCATATAGTAAAAGTTAAAATGGGTAAGAATGACATTAAATATACATAGAATAATAGTAAACATTTGATTAGAATATTTTTAGATAACAAGGAAATAGATGATAAATATACCCTAATAGATACATAAAAATAAACAATATCAGATAAAAATGAAATTGGAAAAGTTATCACTTACAATAGCTCTGATTCTTAGGTATGTGTCTGAGACTCCTCTTCCATGAGGTGCCTCCATTTAGTTTCCTTTTAGAAAAGTAGACTGCATATTTTGTGACATCAAGAACCTGTTGATATTAACTATGAGAGTTTAGCAGATAAATGAGAATGGCTTCGATAAGTGTGATGGCTCAAAATGGAGTGAAGAGGATAGAGATGATATTTACTTTTATAAGGGAGGATAAGGGAACTTTTGGAAACTCTCAAAATATAAATTTATTAAAAAATTATATTCGGTTTAAAAATGTCAGAAATTTATTTAATTCTATGGTAAGATGAGTATTGTCCGATTGTATCTCATATAATAGGTTTTAAAAAATTTTAGGTATCAAATTTAACCTTGTCTTTTATCTTTAACCCTTAGTTAACTAATTTAACTATTACCATGTATTCTTAGATATTGAAACAATATGGTTAAAATTGTTTATATAAAATTCCAATATAACCTCATGTGGTTCATTAATTACATGTTAAACATTATTGAAGTCATGTGAAAAAATATTATATTTTTAGGACTAATAAATTACTTAATAAAATAGTATTTGATTTAAAAACCCATTTATGTCAATTTTTATACTATGAATATAATGACTTCTAAAAAACCTTAACAACATGATTTTTAGAAAGAACATAATTTATATAAATATAAAAAGTCATATTGATCCTTAAAATTATTGTATTCCCTTAAAATTCTCAAGGTAAATTTATTTTAATATTTATAATCTCATTTATTTAAATCAATCATTAATGAAGTTATCACTACATCATCACTGTGTAATAAATAATTTTATTTACATGTTGTCTATAATATATAATGATAATTAAATGATGTAGGAAATCTTTTTATATTCATAATTAATATCAATAGACATATATATTTGTTATATAACACTATATTAAAATCAATTTAGTACATGATATATGTTTAGGTTATAATTATATTTATTTTAAATTAATTCTTATAAAATGTAATTTTTACATCCATGTGAATCTATGGTGGCCCAAAATCTTCCCTAGGATTCAAATGGTCGCAATTATGTTGACAAATATGATTAGGACATGTGTTAGGGTAGTTTAATATTTATATAAAATTATTTTACCATTATTTTCCAGATAAACTCTTTTACCATGGTAATTAAAATAATTATTGATGTTAGTATTCAGAATGTCCCAAAATAAAAGGTACCGATTTAGAAAATTATATCCTTAGGATTCCAAATACATAATCCATATTTCCAAATTTATAACAATGATGTTACAGTAATTAAATCCAAAATAATTTTTGTTGTCAGAACCAAAAAGTGGGTTTTTAATACGTAATAACTACCTAAAGATTGACATGTGTTTTTGTCAAATTTGAAATTAAAATTACATCCAATGAAAAAAATTGGATTAAATGATAAATATATAATCCAATTATAACTAAAACAAATTAAAAAGATAATATAACAATATAAATAAATTAGATATGAAGGTAGTTCTGAATTATAATGCATCATTTTTCATTTTTCATTAAAATTTATATTTAATTAGAAAAATAAAAAAGAATATACAAAAGTTAATTTTTCTGTCCCCAATCCAATGAATATGTTAATTTATTTAAATTTATCTTATAAAAGTGTCAAAACTAGATTTAGAATTGGTACGCCATTAAAAGGTATTAAAACTACATTTATGGAAAAATTCTTCATTTATCAAAAACATTGATTATGTTCTCATATCATGATCTAGTAAATGTTTAATATGAAAGCTAATGACATATAAAAATAAAAATATTCTTAATTATATTCAATAATTACTAGTTTAAATCGCATTAAAGAAAAATATTTTCTTCATATATTTTTTGTTGAGTGAACGCACTATCGCGTACAATGCAAGCTATTAAGGATGTTCGTTCTTACAAGTAAATAAATCCATGTAACTGAATGTGTATTTAAAGAATAATTTGGTTTTGTGAAAAACATAAGCCAAACTTAGTTCATTTCTACATTGAAGAAAACATATACTCTGTTCTGAGTGAAATGATTTCTATCAAGAGAACATGAAATTGTGTGCAAATCAACCAAACGTAGTGTTGTTTATACTGCAAGCTAATGCGATGATGCATATAGTGATAGATAATATCAGTATAGAATACAGAAAAATACATCAGAGATGTTAAAATAATATATATTATAAAATATTGGGGTGTTACACCGAAGGGCGTGAGGTGGACCGAATGCCTTAAGGTCGACCAGAATCCTTACTGACCCGAAGTCTTGGGTGGCATGAAGTCCCTGAAGGAATCGAGGACCAAACTGGTGACCTGAAGGTGAATAGTTTTGGATGCTAAAGTATCTGGAAACACCTAATACTAAAATAGATACAGCAATTCTATAGTATTGTTGCGGTAACATCGAAATATGCCTCTACTTAGATTTGATCATGGGTCTTGTGGATGCACATGATCATTCCCCACCAACTGGGCAAAGGCTCATGTGCTGGTAAATATGTTTCTTCTATCCAGTTTTAATACTCCAAATTCATTTGAAATCAGGATTAATCATGTCTATAGTTTTATGTTAAAATATGCCTAATTTTGGTTATCTATGTTCAAATATATGTTTGTGATGGTCTGTTAATATTAATAATATAAGATAGGAAAATAGACATAAATGGCCTAGTATGAGTGACCAATATCTTTACATACTAATATGAGTATGAGCCCCTGAACGATGTATGTTCCACCAAAATAATTATGAGCTACTGATAGATGAGTCACCCACCACAATGACTAACCGACACATCAACCTATTGTGATGTTGAGTCACTAATACATCATTTTAGTCAACAATAGTATAATTAATTAATATAAAAGACTCACCAAAACATTATACTACCGAATGATGGACTCACAGGAAGAAGTACTAACAAAGAGAAGGACCTACAATAGATGCACCTACCAATAAAAGAACCTACCGAAAGGAGTAACTAATAATATAATGACTTACCATGAAAATGGCCTACTGATAGAATGACCTACCAATCAAAATTTATAAAATTTTCATTACATATAAATTAAAAATAAATTTTGATTTTAATATTTATGAATCTGATTATTTTTGATTATATTAATGAAATTTTCAGTCTTTTGTAGACATTGATAGTGATTAGTACAAGGTACGAGGTACCTTCTTAGTGAGAGAGAACATACCTATTATTGACCTATACAACGTATAAATTAATCACATGAGCCCAATGTTTGGAAACATTATAGAAATAACATACAAGATGTAAAAAAGAATATATGAGAAGAACACTCGTGCTTGCTTGGTGTGAACAAGGATTTGCTGTGATCCAAAAATCCCAACATCATTTCATCCACAAACACTAGTGAAGGGAACCATCATGGATTATCTCTTCTCACTGGAAACCAAAACTCAAGGATTCCACAACACTCTGGTGTAGTGTTTTTTTTTCTAGAAGTGGACTTGAGATTCACATTAGATACACCAACGAAGACTAGAATATTTAATAACACCACACACACCATTCAAAACCATTCCTCATTATTTCTAATCTGTTGTAAACATACTTATTAATTTTCAAGTAGTGTTTGCGTCTTTATTACAATGACATACTACCTCATGATCTATGCTATAATATACAACATATCTTATCTCTCACTGATTTATACCATCATTGGCCCACATATAACTATGGAAGAGGTCCCTGTGTGTCCTGGTTGTATTTTTTTCCACAAGAATAACTGTGGTAGAGGTATAGTTGACCAGGACAACCATGTGTGCTATTGTGAACACCAATCCTGGTTGTGGATCATGATTATTAATACAAACTACTTGGTGGTAAGTGATCACCAAGTAGAGAGGAATATTTCAATGTTTGAGTCTGAACATCTTTTTTTCTATAATGGGTTTTTAAATTTTAGGTTTCTCTATTTTCACATGTATTTCAGAAAAATATATATTACATTGATAGTTATTCTTAGTTAGTTTTTATAACAATGTTTGATTGAGTAAATTACTTTGAAAAGGTAAATAAATCTCTCAAATTTCTACAACTAACAATCAATCAGTATTTTTAGAAATCAATTGAACATTCAAAAAAATTATCAATATAGTACTTCGGTTAATAGATTTGTTTATATTTTAAATTGGAGAAATTGTTAAATATAATTTTTAACAGAAATTTGGAAAGAAACCCAATTCCCCCTAGAGAGTGTCTTACTCCGACCAACATATGGTGTTATAGAATTGTTCTTAACCATCTATTTCAATTAATTTTCAAATCATATCAGCAGTGATAGTAGTTGGGTTATAAAGATCTATAAATTTCTTTTAGTTTTATATTTTTAGATATTTAAAAACATAATATTTTTATTGATAATATATTAGATGGTTATTCTAACAATATACATCCATTATTGAATGGATTTAATTATATTTAGTGGAAAATTATGAAGGAAATTCATTTAGAATGTATGGGTTTCGATGTATGGTCTTCAGATGTATGACAATATAAGATTCCAACTACTTCCTAAAATAAATGGGATAACAAAACTAAGGATGATTATAACAATAACTAAAAAAAATAAATTACATACACTGTTGTATGAGATTTTTAATTCAATAGGATTTCTCCATATAAATCAACACATGAAATTTTGGACACTCTAGTTGTTTTACATGAAAGTACCAATAATGTTAATGAAATTAGACCCAGTACTTATACTAATAAATATGGTAAATTTATAATGATTCCTGATAATCATATCACTATATTTTATCTAAAGATTAATTAAAATTTTAATACTATTATCCCATTGAGAAAGGATGTTATAGCTATGAAACAAATCATTTGAATTCACATATATCTACTAGATAGATGGATAGGAACATCAATGTCAATAAGGGGATCCCATTAAATAAACACATTACCAGTAAATGATCTAATAGGTAAATTTATGGTGAGTGATGAATAATTAATTGTCAAAAAATAATAGGATAATGAACCTGTAAGAATGTAGCATTTAAGGCCACTACTTTTTAAAACAATGGAAAAAGGGAAGGGAAAAACTCCTTTAGATAGTTCAAGAAATTATGATACATCATCTAAAAAAGATGAGGATGTGGATACATTATCGAGAAGGTTTAAAAAAATTACAAAAATAATATTTTATTAAGGAATCCCTACTAAAAATGAAAATATAACTACAAGGGAAACAGAAAAATGGACATGAAGAGAGGTGATAACTCTAATGAGATTGTTTTTTATGAATGTAAGAGAAGAAGACATGTAATGGATGACTATCCTAAGTTAAAGTATAAAAATACATATTCAGACAAATATAGATAGTATAATTAGGTAATAAAGAAATTATTGAGTGCTTACTAGGATATCCACATTGAGTTAGAGTCTTCACATAATGATAAAAGTGACAAAGCTAACAAGTTATTCATGAAAACCACTTCTAAGATAACCCTTGAATCTCTAGTACAAAATTCATACTATTATGGAGATAAATTTGATTCAAAAAACATTACCAATGAGGAAATATTTGAGTTTTAAAAAATTATTTAATACAAATGAAATGAATTAAAAGTCAAATATTTTTTTTAAGAAACCCCATATTCTCACCTATATTATTAAATCTAATCATACTACAGAGAAAGGAATAAATGTTCAATTGTATAAAAAATGATCATAATTCATTAAATTAGAAGTTGAAAAAGGATAGTGAAATGTTTACCGATAGTAGAAACACTCTCACTAAAATTCATGGAAAACAGGTTATGCCAAAATATTCTACTACTATATATTATCAACGAAGACAAAGAAACATTGTTAAAAATAATTTTGTATTAGAATCTGCAAAACTCACCTTTATTCATAGATTTGAACAATCTGCTACATGTTATTGTAGTTGAAATTATTTTACTACATCTTTTTTTTCTATACAAAATAGTGTTTATTTTTCAATACTCTTCAATGTATTTATAGAAAACCCATAAAGTATGTATGGTACCCAATGCCTTAATTACGAATATTACTAGACCCATAAATGTTTGGGTACCAATATATTTTCTTGTTTGAATTTTATTTTTAAAAATCATTCTTAGATATATCCTATAAAAGATTAATATACTAGGATAGAGGATCCTCAAGACACATGATAGGGGAAAACATGACCTTAAATAAAAATATAATGATTTATAGTGGTCATGTCATTTTTTGTGACATTGATAAATTAAGAATAATTGGAATTTCCCAAATATCTATCACTAATTCAATTTTAATTTCCAATGTTCTTATTGTTGAAGGATTAATGTATAGTCATCTCGGTCTCTCTCATTTATGTGATGACGGTTTCAATGTTACATTTGAAAATGACTCATGTAATATTCTTAATTCTAAAAACGAAATAGTATTTACTACATTTAGAAATAATAATGTATATATCATGAACTCAGATTCATTAGTTTCTGAAACATTTTCTTACATAAGTGTCGTTCATATATAATACTAAATTGGGCATAAGAGATTAGGCCATTATAGAACTCACTAACTTATAAATATTACAAATAAAGGGTTAGTAAATGATATACCAAAACTAGAATTTCAATACAATAATGTCTGAAATCCTTGTCAAAATGTAAAATATGATGAAATATATTTCAGACCGAAGAATGAAGTATCAATTTATCTATCAATTGATTTGGTGCACCTGGATGTGTCGGGTTCATATAGAGTTTCATGTCTGAATGGGAAGAACTAATTCATTATTTTTTTATATGACTTCTCAACGTAGACATGGATGTTTATTTTTGATCAGTATATTTAATTTTGTTCATATTTCTCAAAATGTTTCTATAGTCATAACTTATATCTCATCGGACACCCTATTATAATATAGTGTATAATGAAGGAATAAAACCTTACAAGTAATAGCACATAAAAATTCTTAATGATTACGAAATACTTATTTATTTTTTGGTTGAATCTATAAATTAATCTTGTTATATGATTAATAGAGTCTTAATCTGTACAATTATTAAGAAAACCCCCTTTGAGATATGGAACAATAGGAAGCCCAATGTTATATTCTTTAATGTTTTTTGTTGAACGGTTTATATTTTCAATACTAAGATCAATATTTACTATTCTTCTTCGAAAACCGATGATGTAATTTTCATAGGTTACTCATCCTCTAGTAATGCTTGTTTAGTTTTCAATAAAATAACCAAATATGTTGAAGAAGCTGTAAATGTTATATTTGATGAAATAAATCATCATGTATCTAAAAACCCTCATAGAGATATTTAGGAAGATTGGACCAATGTGGACATAAATTAAAGACCCCCTAATATTCCTATTCAGCATGGTTATAAATCCTCCCATTATGGAAAATCTCAAGACACTAATTATAGTGAACCTGAACCAACAAATAAACCTGAAATAACCATTCATTCTTTTTCTAGATCTATTAATATTCATAAGAAACATTCTTTAGATGTTGTAGTTAGTGAGATATATAATAGGACACAAACTAGAGATTTTCGTGGGAACATTTTTGAACATCAAGCCTTCTAATCACAACATGAACCTAAAAACATTAATGATCCAATCAATATGGAATGTTGGGTTATTTATATTCTAGAATATCTCAATCAGTTTGAATTTAATGTTGTTTACAAAGTAGTGGAAAGATGTAAAGACTCTTTATCCATAGAAACTATTTTGGTATTTAGAAACAAAGTAGAAGAATAAGACACCATTGGGAAGAATAAGGCATTACTGGTTGAAAAATGATATATTCAAGAGGAAGGCATTGACTCTGAAGAAACCGTTGAAGTATTTTCCAGAAAAGAATCCATTAGAGTACTGAGAGCATATGAAACTAATATCCATTTTAAAACATAACAAATAGATGTAAAAATTAATTCTTAAAAGGGTATATTTTTGGGATTTTTATGTTGAACAACCCCTATTTTTATAATCTATCATTTTCCAAATCATGTTCTTATGTTAACGAAGGCCTTATATTATTTCTAACTCACGCCAAGAGATTGTATGATAGGATATGTACATTTCTTATTTAAATCTTTCTAAAAGGTACATATTATCCTAAAAAATTTATAAAAAATATATTCTAAGGATTATTTAATAATTTAAAATAATATTGATAACATTTTTTAGGATGTAAAAAAAATACATTATGTATTGATTTTTTAAAATGTAGTAAAGTGTATTTTAAATTCTTTTAAGGTAGAAATAAAATTCATTCCAGGATTTAAAATAATTCAAAATAAATAAGGTATTATTTTAAATAAATTTAAATATTATAATGTTTTTTTAAAATGGTTTTTCTCGGATTGTACAAAATGTAGTGATACACCGATGAGTCCCACTTGTATATTGGACCTTGATGAAAATGGAAAATTTGTTGATCAAACCAATTATTGAAGGATGACATAAATAAATATTTACTTGAATGATAGCCATCATGATATTTTGTTTAGTGTATGCATGTGTGTCCTCTTTCAAGAAAAACTCAATGAATCTCAATTAAATTCTGTCAAATGAATTCTCAAATACCCCATGTATACTACCAACTTAGGATTGTTCACTCTTATAGGACAAGAATTTGATTTCGTTAGCTATCAAGATGATGATTTTGGTCGTTGTACGTTAGATAGAAAAATAAAATCTTGAACATGTATCTTTTTGGAGAGGTATCTAATATCATGGTATAATAAAGAGTAAAATTTTATTGCATTATCTACAACTATGTCTGAATATATAGTTTGTGGTAGTTGTTGTGAGATTTTTTTTGGGAGAAACCTTCTTTTCTAGATTATCTATATCAGTTTTAACTTGTACTTATAGACTATGACAAGACAATTTCCATTTAAATATCATGTATCCCAATTTATCACCGTAGAACAAAACATATTAATGTATGACATTAATTTTTTAGATATCATTATAAAAAAGGTGACATAACTCAATAATTTGTTGGCATAGTAAATCAACATGCTGATATATTAACTAATGAATTATAATATGAAATAATGATTTACATTATAAATAAATTAGGGATGGTTAATTTTTTAGGACTTACAGTTATTATCTCATCGAAAAAAATAGTGTGAATGACTCCACGATAGGACACTAGTGATGTCTCATTGACACCGACAATGTCTCCCTGACAATGTATCACTGACACCGACAATGTCCTAGAAACTGAGATAGTGTCATACTGACTATGACATGATGACTCTGATTGTGTCATGCTGATAGTGTCTTGTGAGTAGTGTCAAGAATACATCGACAATGTCATTCCAATAATGTCTTACCAACATCGATGATGCATCACTGAGGGTCATTCATTGATAAAACTCATATACTGTTTTAATTTTTTTAAAAACAATAATATTTTAATTTTTTTGACATGGATTACTTGATTTACGGTTTATAAAAACCTAACTAATAAAACCATGTTGATCATACATACCTAATACTCTTGGACTACCACTCTCACACTCTTACCCCAAATATACATTTTTAATTTCACCTTTCAACTTCTTACCATCAACCAAAACCTCAATATGTTTAGAGTAAAATTCTTCTTGAAAGGATCTTGATATGAGTCACAAAACCTAAATAAATTGAAATGACAATAGATCATGTATAAGAAAATTCATCAATGACTTGAAAATCATGTGGTAAAACCTAAAATAAAAGTGAACTTGATATATTTACAAACAAGTAAGCCTCTCTTGTAAAATGTTTTGTAGATGCAATGATGGTTGGAATGGATCTCAAATATTTAAATACCTTGTTACCCTAGACTGCTACATGAATTTTATATTTATGCTAAGTTTATTCTACAAGGAAGTGAGATATATTAGATTAAATCAATGGTGAATTAAAGAATAATATCATATTATTCAAGGCATTGGGAATATAGTATGAAAGAACCTAATGAAAAGATTTATTACGACTATTAGTGGAGTGTTCCTACCAAATGTTACATATATTTCCATGATTATTATTTGGATGAGTTTACTGGTAATGAATGGATTAGAAGTTCAATTTCTACTAAGTTGGATAGTGAATGTAGGTTGTTATTCACGTTCATCCAACAACAGCATTGTCCTAGGAAAAATGACCTTTTGTCACTCAACTATCATGATTTAAATCTGCTATAATTTTTAAAGAGAGGATGTAATGTAAATCTCTGTAGGTATTTTATCTTCCAAATAAGTTAAATGATAAATTTTTATTGAATGATAATTTATCTTTTTTATAAAAAAAACATATTCAATACTAAAATATGAAGGATGTGTAGGTGAGTATGAAAAAACCATACCTAGTTGTTGTGGTATCTACCTATGTAAAGATATTTTCAAGAGAATAAGGAAAAATTGAAATCCAAGGAAGATGGATTGGGTTAGAGATGATGAGAAATTATATGAAAATTTTATCCCAATTGACCATAAATCTATGCCAAAAGATGTAGTTGTTCCTGTTCAGCCACCAGATATTGGTGTTGTATATTATAATGATTTGGAAGTGGCTAAAACATGTAGGAAATAAGAGACTTGTATAGATGATGAGAGTGAACCTAATATTGTTGAACGTCCTAATGGGGTGACTTTTGGACCTATTAGTCCACCTTTTCTATACCTTCCAAGGAAACTATTATAAACAAGGAAGATGACGATGTGACTGTGGAATTATGATGTGTGGTCTAGTAAATCCAATCAAATAATTCAGATAAAGAAACTAGATATGGAAAATAAAATATCATGGAATTCGAAAGTGATAAAGATGATGTTGAATGTATTGGATATGAGTAAGAGTATTATGAATCTAGTGATAAATGTGTAGATGATAGAGAAGATGAATCTGAATATGAAAGTGGTGGATGTGATAGTTCATTAGATCATTCTAGGGATGATCAAGTTACTAATATATAACCTGTTGGTACAATGGCTCAAAAAAAGACTGTAGAACCACCTTATACTGGTGTTGAAGAAGGGGTAGTACATGAATTTAACAGTGAAGTCGAAGCACAAGTATCCCATGTACCAAGATTATTTTATACAAGAATAAGAAGTCAAATTTAGTGGATCCAAATGATAAGAAAGTGATAGTTTAATCACAGACACATTTTTATTCTAGTGTGTTATATGAAAGGGAAAATAAGCCTAGTGATATTACACTTGGTTGGAATTATTAAAATTTAGATGTTGATGGTGGTGTAGCTATTCGTAAGAGACCAGAAGTTGAAGAAGCTGTTCATTCTGATACACCCCCAATAGTAAAATCTGGTTCTTTTCCTACACCTCTAGTGACTCTAGTACCAGGTGAATATGTAACCAAATTAGATTTTTGTGGTTTGAGAATGATTTTATCACTCTTATTATAACTTCCTCTCAACCTCAAGATTCTTTTATTACAACTAAATGTAAAATAGATATTGAGTTTCTGACTAAATGCGAGTTTTATCAAGTAGAACCAATGATGATATCATTTGATGAAAATGTATTGAATGATAAGTAGATCATGATATAGAAGTTGACTGAAATGGTTTCATCCATAAAAATATTGGTTATTGATTATCAGACATCCTTGGATAATGTGCTAATGAATTTTGAGGATATAGTTTCTAGAAATGTTATTGCTCAAACTGAGACCCCTGATTTTGATATGAATTAGTTGAGAAAGGTACTAAGATGTATAGTCCAAGGTGAATCCAGCTCAACAACTCCATATTCACACCATCAAAACATTCAGATCGTCAGGAATGTGATCATAGAAGATATTCAAATAATGATGAGTGGCCCTAACTAGGAGAGTCTCTACATGATTATAAGGAACATTGAACACATCTATTATATGTTGAGATTATAATCCAATGGTGATATAGATAAACAATAATAAATGACAATGAAAGTTTATTTTTATTTCAAGATTATATAAAAAATAATTATCTCACCTTAAACATCAAGTATTTATTTTAGAATCTGATTATTCCTCTAGTGACAAAGGATTACAGAGATCTGGTGATTCTACCTAAGGAGTTTACTCCTTCCCTTGAGAGATATCTTTGGAATACATTGAATATTTCACCAAGACTATAAAATATTATGGGAATATTATCATTTATTTTATTGTGATTATAAATCCTTATCTGAATGTACAGAGTACGACTATAGTTGGACTAGCGGCCTCACCTCTCAGGCCTGCTCTTCAATCTGCCACCTCTCCTTTTATCTCATTGCCTTCTCAGAAACTCTCTCCTAATCAAGTTTTCATATAGATCCATCCTCTCATTTTAGGGATATTACAGGACCTCATCCCTTTTTTGGCCCATGTTTGGCCCCTTTTGTTTTTTTCTGGAGTTCCTCTTGCTGCTCTTGGAATTTACACTTCACCTCCAGCCACTACACTACTGCAAAATAGGGCAAGGGAAGTGCTGCCCTTTATCAGCGCTAAACAGAGAGTGCTGATAAAGGGGTATGCCTTTATCGGCGCTTTTTTAGGGCTGATAAAGGTAACCCTTTATCAGCGTTAAAAAGGGATGATAAATGAATGTTTGATCATCGATTTTATTTTAGTGCTGAAAAAACATAACTTTATCAGCGCTTTTAATGAGAACTGATAAAGGTTATGTCGGTTTTTATTTAATAACCATAATAGGCCATCCTCGCTTGCATGCGGTCAAGATCTTGTGGAAGTTGAACCAGTCCCCTCACCGCTGCGCCCTCGTCCTCCTCGTCCTCCTCGTCCTCCTCCTTCCTCCTCTTCATCCTCCTCCTTCTCCACCACCACCGTCGCCTCCGCCCCCGCCCCTGATACATAACCACCGCTGCATTTTCCACCTCCACCCCCGCTGCCGCGACCACCATCACCTCTTACACCTCTGCCGCCACCACCTCTACTGCCGCCGCCGGCTTTCCGCCACCACCGCCTCCGCCTCCGGCGTTGCCTCCGCCGCCACCGTTACCATTATTGATATTCATTTTCAGGTAATTTTTTTTCTACCACTTGAATTGAATGTGTGAAATCCTGATTTAAGGTGTTATTTCAAGATTTAATTGATTATATATATTATTGAGTTTTTTATTTAATCCTTTCACCTCAATAAACACCTATTGAATCTTGTTTCATTGGTTATATGTTCTTGACCACTTTTATGGACACCCCTTGAGTGTTCCAAGTAAAATTATCCCTTTAATATAAAATTATTAACTACCTTGAACACCTATTTAGCTTATGTCAAAGCTTTTAAATGAGGTTTCCATTGATAAAAGGGTATATAAATGTAATTGAAGACACGTTATAGGAATTTTGACTAGATTCTTAACAGAATTTACCATTTAGGAAATTTCTATGTTGATTATGGACAATTTTTAAGGCCCTTTGATCCTTATTAGTGAATTTTCCATTCTGGGTAAAATTTAATGTGTAATAATAATGTGGAGTGAATTTTACATGATGGATTTATTATAATTTAATGAATCAATTAAATGAATTGAAATGATCTATAATGGGTTGAAAGGGAACACCATCTACTGCATGTTATATAGAATGATAATTGTGTATTTCATTTCATTGAATGAGATTGTACATGGATAATGGGACATATGAGATTTTTTTCTTCATGTTTTGTAATATAAATATGAATGCGAATAATGCCTTACTTATAAAAATGGTCCTAATTAAATTGATGGATGGGAGTTAATTCCCCATTATAGTTAAAATTAATATACACCTTTATAGAGGATAACATAAGATGGAAAGGTAATTGTTGAGATTATAGGAAAATCACACTCCCTTACATCGTGTGTTGAGTATAACATATTGCACCACAAATACTAATAGGATGTTGGTATTTTTTAACCACACCAATTTCTTAGAGTTATTACATGATGGCTTACTCCCCATCCTCAGTTCCATCTAGTTCACATTGTTCTATGCTTGATCACTGTTATGGTTGGATTACTTTTCTCGAGGAATGCGATCCTTCTAATTCCTATTTGGATTTATTTCCACCTATGGTTTGAATAAAAATTAGTGATCAGATATTGATTTCTATCAATAAATTTAAATTTATTTTCATGAATTTTCTTTTGGTGGTTGTGGGATGTGGTAAATGGTGTACTCAGTTTTAGATTATTTTATTCTCATGGGATTCCCCTATTTAATGTTTTCATTTCAGTTGGAAATCTCATCTGCTGTGCACCTATCCTCTGCCACATACGCACCTCTGCCAGGTTCTTAACAACACCTTCGCGGTGAGTTTTCTCCTGTTACTCATTGGTTTCCTCTTTTTCGCATGTTATTACTGTTTGATATTGATTGCTATAATGTGAAATGTACAATCTAAACGCCCTACTAAAAATCGTGGTCGTTGGTGGTCCATTTTTGTTCACTAAATGAATTAAATTTTGGTTAGTTCTTATTGAACATTGGAATATATAAATTGGAAATATACGTATACTTGACTTATGAGTGAACTCCCTAGGATGATAAAACTTCTGTGATAACCCCTGAATTAACAAAAAAAATTGAATAAGGGATGCTTTATAATATCTAAAATTTTGATTGTTTTGATTTTATGTTGTTGTGACTGAGGTGTCATTCTTATAAAAGATTCTTCCAACTAATGTGGTTTTCTAGGGGTATGCAACAATAGAACCTTTTTAGGGTAACATGAATGGAACTAGAGATAGCGATGGACTCAAACTCTACTCTGATAATAGGAAGATAGAGTTCCATTGGATGTTTTAGTCAAGAGAGCGGATGTTGTACCACCATGTCGAGATGACAGTATAAGGAAGAGTATATAACATAGGGAGTCTACCTCTACCCTAGGGTTTAGGGGCTGGTCATATGCACGTTATGTTGTGCACTATAGATATTGTGGATTCTTGATCATCTACTATCAATGGTACAATTCCTATATCATCTACCCATTATTTTATTTTTTATAAAATAGATTCAAATTCATTTTTTTCACCCTTTTTGTAAATGTTTTAGGCTTGGAGGTGTAAAGCATGGATAATATTATCACCATCGACACACTATTGGTATTATTGTCCAAGAATATAACATGTAGCAAGGAATGATCTCTAGATTTTGGTGGTTATCATTTATTTTGTGAACCACCCATGCTTTATATGATAATATTTTATTTTAGTTTTGTTATGGATTAGTTTGTTTTATAACAATCCAAAATCATTTGTTCCCATATGAGAGTTACCTTTTTATCTCCAAAATAGATAGATTAATTATCACTTGGATGAGAGGAATCTTCTATCTGGTCATGTAGAACTAATTCAATATATATTGTATTTTCTCATGGATCAAATAGTGAGGCATATTATAGATGTTTGTAGAATGCTATAGGATTGTTTTTCCCCAATGGTAGTACATTTTTATTATGTTTTCACTAATGAGGTATAAAATTTAATTCCTAATAAAGAGATAAACTTTATAATCTAGTTAGTTTTTGGCAGAAAATTCAGTTTCTATCACAATTTATAAAATAACACCCAAAGAGCATCAATTTTTTGAATTACAATTTGATGATATATAATATAATGGTTTCATATGGATTATTAATTTACCATGGGGTTCTATAGTTCTCCAAAATAGACGGTTGATGGGTATTTATTCATTTTTTGGACTATTGGAGATTGAACCTGATGAGAGTCATGATTATGTATCCTCATCCATGCATTGATTGTCATATTGATCATCTGTGAGGTATTGTGATCTTCTCCAAGATAGATTTGACATTAGGATACCATTAGATGAGTTGTACATCGATGGACCTACCATGGACTACTTTTAGGAGTAGTTATGGCCTCTATGAATTTTTATCGATGATATTTGGTTGAACTAATGCATTGGCTGTATTAATGGAATTGATGAATAAGATATTTCATCCTTTTCTGGATTAGTTTTTAGTAGTTTTTTTAAATAAATATTAGTTTACTCCCAAGACATAGTTGATCTTGACTAACATCTTATCATCACCTTGAGTACATTGAGATAGCATCATATTTATTACTATTTTGTCCTGTTACTCATTGGTTTCCTCTTGTTCGCATGTTATTACTATTTGATATTGATGGTTATAATGTGAAATGTACGGGCTAAACACCCCGCTAAAAATTGTGGCCGTTGGTGTTCCTTGTTTGTGCACTAAATGATTTGAATTTTGGTTGGTTCTTATTGAAAATTGGAATATATAAATTGGTAATATACATATACTTGACTTATGAATGAACACCCAAGTATGACATGTGTTTTACTTCACTCACACTATGTATAGATACCATAGAGACTTCATGTGTATAGTCAATACACCCCTAATGGTCATGTAAGGACTACACACCATGTATTCCACAAAAATGTGATGCATATCTGGTGAGGTGACTCATTATGTATCTAAAGTACACGCCTTTAGCTCAATTTGTTCTAAATTTCATGTATTATCAAAGGAATCATTCATTCTTTGTAGGACTAACTTGGAATAAAATTGATATATGTTAGATTAAATCAGGTATCTTATGCATACACGATGTTCACCCTACTGGACACACCATTTATATGGATTTCAATTGTGTTTAAAGGAATTTGTATCATGATTTGTTTTTATAAACCCCAAAAAATTCTACCTGATTAATTAAAACATAATATTAGTCAATTTCTCGAGATCGAACCCATAAAGTCAATGAATATGAATAAAGAATGAATGAATTCCAATCGGTTGACAAAAGAGAATGAAGATGGAGTGAAAGAGTTTATAAAGATTGCACAAGATCATGCATGTGACCCTTCTCAAATCCTTTGTCCGTGTTTACACTGTTGTTATTCAAGTCAAATTAGTCCAGAGGAGTTGGAAGAACACCTGATCTATCATGGAATAGATCGAAGTTATACATGTTGGAATAAACACAGGGAAAAAACCAATGTACGTAGTGAATCAGAGAACATGAAAATTTATAGATCATATGATATGATTAGAAGCGTGAACAGTGACGAAGATTATATGGAGGGTGTGATTATAGATTTGAACGATGATGAATATCGTATTGAGGAAGTGACAAGGACAGTTGAATATGAACTTTGTGATTTCCAAAAATTGATTGAGAAGTTAAAGAGTTGTGAAAAAACTATATTGTATACTGGTTGCAATAAATATACAGCATTGTCAGCCGTATTTAAGCAATATAATTTGAAAGCAGGAAACGGGTGGAGTGACGCCAGTTTTACGGAACTACTTGATCTCCTGAATGACATACTCCCACAAGATAATGAACTCCCAAGCTGAATATACGAAGCCAAACGAATGCTACGATCGATGGGTATGATCTCTGAAAGAATACAAGCTTGATCAAATGACTGTATATTGTTTTTTCAAGGACTACAAATCACTTAAATAATGCCCAAAGTGTGGTGTTTCCCGATACAAGAAACATGATTCTAGTCCTACGAAAGTTGCATGGTACTTTCCAATCATTCCTACGTTTAGACGCCTATATGGAAGTGAGGAGACTACAAGACAATTGACATCGCATGCAGATAAAAGAATTAAATATGGGAAACTACATCACCCAGCAGACTTTCCTCAGTGGAAGAGAATTGATCACGAGTGTCCTGAATTTGGGAACGAGCCGAGAAACCTTCGTCTGGCATTATCTACAGATGGGGTGAATCCTTCTGGTTTTCAATGTAGAAGTCATAGTACATGGCCGATTATGGTGGTAAACTATAACTTAACATCGTGTTTATGCATGAAACGAAAATACATCATGTTATCTATGCTTATATCAGGACCAAAAAAACCAGGTAATGATATTGATGTTTATTTGGCCCCATTGATCGAGGATTTGAAAATATTGTGGGATTCAGGTGTTACGATGTATGATGCTTACAAAAATGAACAATTCACATTGAAATCCATGTTGTACGGGACGAGAAATTACTTTCCTGCTTATGGAAATTTGTCAGGATATAGCATTAAATGAACTCAAGGGTGTTCCATTTGCGAACAAGGTACACAGTCAATTAGGTTGAAACATTCATCGACAACCATGTTTCTAGGACATCACAGATTTCTACCCCGACGACATAAGTACTGATCTTGGACGACATCATTCGACGGAAGTTCAGAGGAACGTACAACACCTTCTCCAGTAACAGGAGATCAACTGTTTTAGAAAGTAAAATATTTGGACAGTACTTTTGGTAAACCATATTAAAAAAACCTTAAGAAAACTTGTTGTAAAAAGAGATCAGTTTTTTTTGAATTACCATACTGGAATTGTCTGTATGTCAGACATTTTCTTGATGTTATGCATGTTGAAAAAATGTATGTGATAATGTCATCATCATGTTGCTAAATCCACCCAGTAAAACAAATGATGGAATTAAGGCTAGATTGGACATGGATGAGATGGGAATACGAGAAGAGTTATCACTAGTGAATGGTGAAAAACATACATTTCTTCCTCCTACTACTTGAACTCTTTCTAGGCATGAGAGATATTAGTTTTGCAACTTCTTGAATGATGTAATGGTTCTATAGGGGTATTCATCAAATATCAATAACATCGTGTCAATGGGCGATTTAAAATTCAAGTCTCTAAAATCACATGACCGTCATGTTTTGATGAAAGATCTAATTCATATAGATTTACGTTGCATTTTTCCCAAGAATTTCTGCCATACATTAACAAAGCTCTGTTTCTTCTTCAAAGCTATAAGCAGCAAAGTTATAGACCTGGAGAAATTGCAAACTATGGAATGAGAAATTGCTGTCATATTTTGTGAATTGGAAATGTTCTTCCCGCTGACATTTTTCGATATAATGGTTCATTTGACGGTTCATTTGGTGAGAGAGATTTGACCATGTTGTCCTATACATTATAGGTGGATGTACCCCATTGAAATGTATATTAAGATTTTGAAAGGGTATGTCAAAAACCGAAGTCGGCCAGAGGGTTGTATTGTAGAGTAATATATATTTGAGGAAGCTGTTGAATTTTGTACCGAATACCTGTCTAGTGTGGAAATCGTTGTCCTACCGAAATCTTGTCACACTAAGTGGCGTGAGGGTGATGGAATTTCTAGAAGAGAGGTTGTCACAATCAATATTACAGATCGGGAGCATGCCCACCTTTACGTTTTATATAATAGTTTCGACGTTGACCCATATGTTCAAACCCAGAAAGAAATTATTAAGAGTTTTAATCCTTCTAGAGCTGAAAAATGGATATCAGATACACATAATCAACAGTTTATAGGATGGTTTCGAGACCATATTTGTATGTAGTTAGATGAAAATCTAGACTCCATTTCAGAACAGCTTTAATGGCTAGCCAGGGGAGCAACTGGGTACATATTATCTTACAATGTTGATGTAGTTAACGGTTATACATTCTATACTAATGAACAAGAGGAAGAAAATACCATGAAGAATAGCGGGGTTACACTTGTCGCTGAGGCAATGCATGTTTCCGGTGCTAAGGACAAAAATTCAATTTATGCAAATAAATCATATTTTGGCATCATCAAACGAATATGGGAGATGTATTATACGAAATTCAAAGTGCCGATTTTTAAATTCAATTGGATTGATAAAAAGAGTGTTGTTAAAATAGATGAATTTGGATTCATGAAATTTGATTTCTAGTAAGGAAGGGGTGAAAGATGAACCATTATAATGGAATCACAGGCAGTACAATTATTTTATGTTCAAGACACCGCAGACCAAAATTGGTCAATTGTTCTGTTATCGACCAAAACAATTAAAGGGTTAGATGAAAGTTTAGTGAAGGTTGACCCTTTTATAGGTACTTCACAATCATTTTTCATCAGTCCCAATGTAGGTGGTGTTTTGTATGTCAGAGGAGACCACAATGAACGAATTTACATAGTCAATAGAAGAGGCAAATCTCTTCAGCATTTAATGAAGAAAAAGAGAGTACAATAATCAGGTTATTTGTTTATTGTAACATACATTGTGTTACGTTATGTTATTATCTGTTCACTGTTATTTTTATAACGACCCATAATTTACATACATTGTTATTACTTCAGAATTGAAGCACACTTATTACAACATATAACAAAACCAGGAAAGGAACATATAGGTATAGAGTCTTTAGAAATTGGGAAACATAAACAATTGGTTCATATAGCATCTACATTGTCTCCCATTTATTTCATCACATCTAGAGTCCCTTTTGGAATATCTTACTTAATACCATTCTTCATGACTTTGGGAAATAAAAAATACAAAAGGGTGAGCTCAAATACTCAGTAAGGGTAAACAAAATAAATATCAATCACATCATATTTATAAGAACACAACATTTTTGAAATATTACCCTGCAAAAGAGATCATAATTTCATAACATGGGATAAATCATCGTAGTGAAATGTAATCCCAATAATCATAACATAAAACTGGAAAATTTGTGGCATACACACATAATCATAGAGAATCATTTCTTAGTAGTCAAGACTCATTTCCAATACTATCTTAGTGGACAAAGTCTATTTCTGAACTGAGTTCACTCATCGTTTCAGTCCTATTTAACTGAACCGGATTAACTTGTCGTTCTATCCATGTCCATCTCATGAGATATAAATCTTTACCCAATGCATTGGAGGGAGTTATAGGTCCCACCCATCTCATAATGATACCATTTTTATGTGTACTTCATAATCATAAATCATACATCATTGAATAACCGATGTAATGAAAATGGGATTCTTAAACATCATGCCATCATAACACAATCTATATAAGATAGAAGAACATCATAAAAATAAATCCATCATAACATAATCAAAAAAATGTAAAAATAGGGATAGAAGCAGAACCCTATATTTTCTTATATGGAAAATAATTTTGATAAAATACTTGAACTCCATTCATGAGGAAAATATCCTTTCTACTTAAAAAACATTTTTACATTCATAACATGTCATAAACATTTAAACTAAAAGAAGTTGATTAAAAGTAAAATTGAAAATTTGTAATGGAAGATTATTTGAAATAATGTTTTAAAAATCCATTCATGTCGTATAAGTTAATAAAACATTCTTCTCGTACTTATGTCGAAAAGTCAAAAAGTACCTCGTACGAAAAATGACAAAAGATTCCTTTCATATATTTTACTAAAAACTAACCGAAGGGTAAAATTGAATTTAAAAAATTGTAGAAGGATATGAATATTACATATTTAGGAAACATGGATGTGGATGATAAATATTTCCTAGTAAATTCTGAAGTATAAACAATCTCGGATAAAAATGAGATTGAAATATTTTCCCTTACCTTAGGTCCGATTTGCTTCGTAAGTGTCAGAACCTCATGTATAATGATTTAAAAAATGTCACTAACTTATTACAGAATCATACTCATTTTTATTATATCATATATGGTCATATTCTTATCATCTTATTACTAATATTTCATTACTACTTGTTATTCGGGTGTTTATTACTTTTTGTTCTTATGTGTGTTTTGTCGAATAAATTCTCATTATTATTTTTAGGTTATAGATTCCTCATTTACAGAATGGTATTAGTGTAATATATATCATATTTATTCATTAAATTCATTTATATAATCATTATGCAATGATGATCATGTAGAATGAGTCACATCACATCTAGGAGACGGTATTCCGTACGTATGCATGAGCGATGATATCATTCCCATGATCGTGGAATTGTATTGGAGTGTATGTATAATATTTCAGAATAATTATTAATTTACAATAATAATATATAGTTATTATTGACACCATTATACCCATATAAGTAAGGTGGTGGTGGAAAATAGATTACACCACGGCATGGAGACGGTATTCCATACGTACGCACGCACGGTGATTTCTTTTTCCGTAGGATGGATAGATGGTGAAATAGGGTTGTTTCATACATATAATAATAGATATGTATATATGAATGATACTTATGTTATTACTTCATAATGATACAACTAAATAAGATGAAGTGGATGAAGAAATAAAGTTGAAAGAATCGGTAACGACTATTACCTCTTCTTTGAAGCGCCTCGTTGAGACCTCCTCTTAGGGCACTAAAAATGGTCATTGAAAAAGACCAGGACATAAATGATATTTTTAGGGAAGTGGAGAAGGGAATTTTTCATGGTTTGTCCGACCTTGAAGGCTCAATGTGGTGTGAGGAATAGAAAGAGGAGGTGCCCTTTTATAAGGGATGAGAGGGGAACCTTTGGAAAAACTAAAAATATTATTTTATTATAAAGTCATATGCGGTTTTTAATATATCAAAATTGATTTATTTGGAAGATAAGGTGGGGATGGGTCGAAATACTCTCATCAAATATAATTTAGACATGTTTAGGTATCTATTTTAACATTATCATTTAGATTTAACTTTAAGTTAGATAATTTAACTTTTACTGTGTCTTCTTGTTTTCTTACAATATAGAGTTAATAAACGTACTATAACATTCCAAATGAACCCCAAGTTGTTAATTATTAATATATATACACATATATAAGTCATTTGGCCGAAACATAGATTTTTAGGAATAAAATAACAATTAATAATATAATATTTGTTTTAAAATATTATTTTATGTCAATTTTGACACTATTTGGTAATTTATTTTTGTGAAAATCATAACAAAATGATTATTTCGAAAAATGTTAATATAATCAATACTAACATTTAATATTAACATTTGAAATTATTTGAATTCATAAAAAGTCTCAAATTACATTTATTTGTGTATTTATAACATCAATTATGTCAATATTTCATTAATAATATAATTACTACATCATCATTATGTCATAAATAAATTAACCTATTTAAAGTCTAAAAATTACAAATAAAATACCATTAGGTAGGAAATAGTTTTATCTTTCTAATTAATATTTATAGTCGAATTTATCGTATATATTACCCCATATTAAAAATGATTGACTTATTAAACATTGATTTTAACTATTTTAACCCTTCTTTAAATAAATTATTATTAAATGTCCTAATCTAATCCAAGTGGGAAAAATGGCCTTATTTTATTCCTATGGTTGTTTTTGGTCGAATTACAGTTTTCCAATAGAATTAGGACATGTGTTATGGTAATAATATTATCATTTTTACCTTTAATTACCCTATTTACTTTTAACCGTGGTAAAAAAGGAAAAAGATACTATTCGCCAAAAAAATATTTTCTTCTCATTGAACCACGTTTTACTTACTAACATCAAATGTGTCTCTCGGATTTTTTAAATTCCATTCACAAAATTGGAAAAATTATGTTTTATGTAAATTTGAAAATTCTCATAGGAGGTGGGTAAAAGACGGTGAAAAGTTCAACAAAATTTTTATATATCTAAAATTATAATAAAATGACTCCAATGAATTGAATTGAACTTATATAGGTATTATGTATTAATTTTGACACAAAATAAATTTAAATAAAAAAATAATTATTTAAATAAAAATTCGGTTTTTAAATTGTAACCCAGTGTTTTCACTATTCATCAAAAATTGATTGTTTTCAGAAAAATACCAAAATTTCCCCCTATGCTAATTTAGATATTCCGAATCTAAAAATTATGTCCATTTTGAAAGATAAAATTTATTAAATTTCAAAAAGTGGTTATTACTATTCATAACGGCAAGTTTTAATAATATTTTAATAGCATATCATTGTTTAGTGAAACTCGGTATTGCGTACAACACAAGCTATTGAGGAAGGCAGCGATTGCGCGTAAAGAAAGCCAAGCCAGTGTTGTGTATAGTGAAAGATTACTTTGATGATTTATATAACATAAATACAAAATATTTCTTATAAAAATCCCGGGTGTTACATTCTACCCCCCTTAAAATTAATTTCTCCCTCGAAATTAATCAGTTTTTATCAAACAGATGATGATACCTCTTTCTCATCATATCCTCAAGTTCCCATGTAGATTCGTCTAATTGGTGGTTCCTCTATAAAACATTCACCAAGTGATTGGTCTTGTTCCGTAAGAATTTTTCGCTACGATCCAGAATCTCTATCGGCTGTTCTTCATAAGAAAAAACATGTTCCAGCGGTACAAATTCTGAGATGAGTACATGTGAAGGATCAGTTATGTACTTTTTCAGGAGAGATATATGGAACACATCATTAACTTGAGAGAGATTTGGGGTAAGCACCAATCGGGTAGCTACCTTCCCAACACGATCTAGTATTTTGAAAGGACTGATATACCTATGGCTCAACTTTCCCTTCTTTCTAAATCTCATTACTCTCTTCCAAGGAGATATTCGTATGAACACTCTATCACCCACTTTAAAATCTAGGTATTTTCGTTGGTTTTCGGCATAACATATTTGTTGACTCTGAGCTGCTCTTATGTGTTGTTGAATAGATCTGACCTTTTCTTCCATCTCATCAACAAGATCAGGTCATAATAGCTTTCTTTTCCCAACTTCATCCCAGCAAGTTGGAGTCCTGCTTTTATTTCCATAGAGAGCTTCATAAGGAGACATCTGAATACTGGAGTGAAAGCTATTATTAAATGAAAATTTCACCAAAGGTAGGTATTGATCCCAACTATCTTTGAAATCTATAGATCAAGCTCTCACCATATCTTCTAGATTATTAATTGTCCTCTCAGACTGACCGTCTGTCTGAGGATGATAAGCAGTGATGAAACCCAGCTGTATATCCAGAGTATGCTGAAGACTTCGCCAGAACTTTGAGGTAAACCTCAGATCCCAATCAGATATAATAGAAAGTGGTACTCCATGCAATCCTATCACATTATTTTACAAATATCCTGGCAAGGTGACCAATAAAGAAATCTTCTCTAATAGCAATGAAGTGTGCAGACTTTGTAAGACGATAAACTATGACCCAGATATCATTATTGCCTTCGGATTTTTTAGGAAGTCCAGTGACAAAGTCCATAGTGATGTTTTCCCATTTCCATTCGGTTATTGTTAATGGTTGTAACATCCCCTTAGACTTCTATCTCTCAACTTTATCTTGCTGACAAACCAAGCATCGAGAGACATATTCATCAACATCTCTTTTCATTCCATCCCACCAGAAGTACTCTTTCAGGTCCCTATACATCTTAGTGCTTCAAGTATGAATAGAGAATGAAGAACTATGAGCCTCATCCATAAGCTCCTTCTTTAATTATACGATGGGAGGAACACAAACCCGATTCCTGAACCTTATTATTCCATCACAATCAAGGTTGAATTCAGTAATAGTTCTCACATTATTTTGTAACTCTACATCTTCATTCTGTGCCTCTTTAATCTTCACATGTATAGATGGTTGATCATTTATTTGAGAAAGATACAATTTTTCCCCTTCCATTACAATTCCAATATCCATCCTTTGTAAATCCATAAATATTGGATCTTTTGTGACCCTCATCATGGATAAACTGGCATGGTCTTATCGACTTAATGCATATGACAACTTGTTTGTTTTCCTAGGGAGGTAATGAATTAAGCACTCATAATCCTTAATCAGCTCCAACCATCTCCTTTGACACATATTCAGCTCCTTTTGGGTGAAAATATACTTTAAACTTTTATGATCAGTATAAATATCACCCCTTTCTCCACGAAGATAATGCCCTCAAATCATTAATGCGAATATTACCGCAGCTAACTCCAAATCATGAGTTGGGTAATTTTGCTCAAGGATTTTCCACTATCATGAGGCATAATCTATCACCATATCATTTTGCATGAGAACAAACCCAAATCCCTTCTTGGATGCATCACTGTAGATCACAAACATTTCTCCACTATAGGGAAGTGTGAGTACAGGTGCACTGGATAACCTTCTTTTTAACTAATTGAAATTATCTTCACATTCTTCTGTCCAAACAAACTCAACTACTTTTCGAGTCAAACTGGTTAGTGGATTAGATAATCACGAAATATCATTCACAAAATGTCGATAATATCCCTCCAAACCAAGAAAACATCAGATCTCAGTTACTATTTTCGGTCTCTACCATCTTTCGATAACCTCTGTTTTTGTTGGATCCACATATATCACCTCTTTTGAGATTATGTGACCCAAAAATGAAAATTTTTAAAGCCAAAATTCACACTTGGTAAATTTTGCATGAAGCTTATCCTTCCTCAGGGTCTTCAATATAATTATTAAGTGATCTTCATGTTCATCCTTGATCTTTTAATAGACAAGAATATCATCTATAAAGACTACCACATACCGATCATGATTGTCTCTAAAGACTCTATTCATCAGATCCATGAAGATAGAAGGGGAATTAGTAAGACCAAATGGTATCACTATAAATTCATAGTGTCCATAACTTGTACGGAAAGCCATCTTTGCTATATAATCTCTTTTTAACCTTAATTGATGATACCCTAAACGAAGATCAATCTAGGAAAAGTATTGATCTCCGCTTAGTTGGCCAAATAAGTCATCAATGCGAGGGAGAGAATATTTGTTCTTGATAGTGATCTTGTTATGTTCTAGATAATCAATGTAGAGTATCATTGATCCATATTTCTTTTTAACAAACAGAACTGGTGCTCCCCAAGGTGACTCACTAGGGCGTATGAATCCCTTATCATGATTCTCTTCGAGTTGCTTCATCAATTCCTGCATCCCAATTGGGTCCATTCTATAAGGTGTCTTGAAATAGGAAAATCACCCGGTACTGGTTCTATTGAAAACTCTACTTCACGATTTGTTGGAAGACCCGAATATTCCTCCTGAAATACATCGTCAAAATCCCGTACAATGGGAATATTCTTAATCGTGAGTTTTTATCCAACCATTTGAGATAAATAACCATCATTTAGTGTAATGAAGACCCATAAGATGGAAGAAATTTCCACTGGAAGATTATGTTCATCCTTGCATCGATAGACGATCATAGATTGATCTGGAATATGAAATGTGACTTCCCTTCTTTGGAAATTGTTATGAGATCCATATAGAGAAAGACAATCCGTGCCACGAATAACATCAAATTCCACTATAGGATGGATCACAAGGTTTCCAGGAAAAAATTTCTCAAAAACATCAATCGGAGAAGAATTATAAACTTTTGATGCGTCTATTGGTCCATTAGGAGTTGTCACAGCTAACTCAACATCTAATTTTTGAGTTAGTATGGTGATATCCTAAGAAAATTCTTCAGAAATAAAAGATTGGGTGGATCTAGAATCAAATAAAACATTTTCTACTTTAGAGTGGATAGTAAGTGTTCCTTTCACCAATTTGTTATCAAAATCCACATCGCTGATAGAAATTGCATGTGACATTCCATTATATTTAGCCTTAAGAGTTTTTTGACATCGATCATCATCAACAACCCTTGCATTAGGGCATTTATTGGAATAATTACCAATTTCCTTGCACTTGTAACATTGAAGTGCAGGAGGTTCACTCTGTGTAGCCTTTTCTTTGTTCACATCACTATGCATCTTCTTCCCATCATTGCGGAATTCAAATGCCTGATGACCTTCCTTTCCACATTTGAAACATTTACTTGTCCATTTAAGACAACTCCCTCCATGTTTCTTTCCACACTTTGAGAATAAGGGAAAACTCATCTTATTTTTAGTGTTCTCTTTAGATATTCCTTTGAATTCCATTTTCCTCTTCTTATAAAACACATATGACTGATGGGTTACTCCAATATCCAACTCAACTTTGACAGCACATAGAATGATTTCATTGTAGCTATTGAAGTCCCTTATGGATAACGACCTTAGAAGACTTGGTTTTAAGACACTAAATAATCCATCGATCAAACTCTCAGGTTGGATAATAATACCAGAATCGTACCTTCCATGTTTTGTAAAATTTTCTTCCTAAGTACCAACATATTTATCATCCTTTTTCATTAGTTTAAGAAACTCCTCCATATTTGTTCGAAGAATACGAGGGAATTAATTATTGAAAAATAATTTCATGAAATCATCCCATTCCATGGACTCAATTTCATCTCTTTGCCTCGTATTCGTCATTGGATTCCACCAGTGATTAGCATCTCCTTCCAAATGATACACTGCTAAGATGAATTTATCATGTTCAGAACATTTTAGAAACGAAAATATTTGTCCATTGGTACTGATACATTGTTCATCCACTAATGGATTAGAAGACTCGTTGAATGAATGTTGAAATTTCCTCATGAAGGATTCAATAGAATGTTGCTCTTTCCTTTTCTCATTTGGAAGTCTAACATGATTCATAGCTTTAGAAAGTTGTGTGAGCATGGCTATAAGATTTTTCATTCCAACACCCATAACATTTGGTTTCTCAGGGGGACAATCATTGCATTGCCCATCGCATTCCGTATTAACACAGATCCATCGGGTTCCAGCCATTAACTAAAACCAAGAAGAATAGTGTGAGAAACAATAATTATAATAGGAAAACCATATAATCAAGAATATAAATTCACACTTAAGGTCTTATCATAGTTTGTTCATGGCCATTTTTAAAAACACTAATATCGTGTTCTATGCTTAGACTTATCCTTAGGGTTCTTACTAAGGCTTTCACATCCTATTTTCCAAATGTTGACTATACATTTCCTATGATACCAACTATAATGGCACATAATATACATACATTGTTATTACATCTGAATTGAGGCACACATATTACAACATATAACAAAACCAGGAAAGGACACTATAGGTATAGAGTCTTTAGAAACTGGGAAACATAAACTATTGTTTCATAAAGCATCTACATTATCTCCCATTTATTTAATCATATCTAGAGTCACTTTTGGCATATCCTACTTAATAACCTTCTTCCTGACCCGTGGAAAGAAAACATACAAAAGGGTGAGCTCGAATGCTCAGTATGTGTAAAAAAAAGTAATATCAATCACATCATATTCATATGAACATAACATTTTGGAAATCTTTACCTCCAAAAGATATCATAATTTCATAACATGGGATAAATCATAGTAGTGAAATGTAATCCCAATAATAATAACATAAAACATGAAACTTTGTGGAATAAACACATAACCATAGAGAATCATTTCTTAGTAGTGAAGACTCATTTCCAAGACTATCTTAGCGGAAAAAGTCCATTTCTGAACCGAGTTCACTCCTCGTTTCAGTCTAGTTTAACAGAACTGGATTAACCTGCCGTTCCAGCCATGTCTATCTCTTGAGATATAAATCTTTACCCAATGCATTGGAGGGAGATATAGGTCCCACCCATCTCATAATGATACCATTCTTATGTCTTCCAGAAAATCATAAATCATACATCATTGAATAACCCATGTAATAAAAATGTGATTCATAAACATCATGCCATCATTACACAATCTATATAAGATAGAAGGACATTATAAAAATAATTCCATCATAACATTATCAAAACAATGTAAATATAGGTATATAAACAGAACCCTATATTATCATAGATGGAAAATAATTTTGATAAAATGCTTGAACTCCATTCTTGAGGAAAATATCCTTTCTACTTCAAATTTTATTTCCATTCTTAACATGTCATACAATTTTAAACTAAAAGAAGTTGATTAAAATTAAACTTGAAAACTTGTAAAGGAAGCTTCTTGGAAATAATTTTTTAAAAACCCATTCATCCCGTAAAAGATAAAAAAACATTCTTCTCGTACTTATGTCGGAAAAGTCAAAAAGTACCTCGTACAAAAAATGTCAAAAGATTATTTTCATATATTTTAATAAAGACTCACCAAAGGGTAAAATTGAATTTAAACAATTTTAGAAGGATATAGATATTACATATTGAGGAAACATGGATGAGGATGATAAATATTACCCAGTAAATTATGAAGTATAAACAATCTCATATAAAAATGATATTGCGAGATTTTCCCTTACCTTAGGTTTGATTTGCTTCGTAAGTATATGAACCTACTGTATAATGATTTAAATAATGTCATTTACTTATTCCAGAATCACACTCATTGTTATGATATCATATATGGTCATATTCATAGCTTCTTATTAGTAATATTTCATTTCTACTGTTTATTTGGTTGTTTATTACTTGTTGTTCTTATGCATGTTTTGTCGAATAAATTCTAAATATTATTTTTAGGTTATAGATAACTCATTTAGAGAATTGTATTATTGTAATATATATATCATATTTATTCATTCAATTAATTTATATAATCATTATGCAATGAAGATCATGTAGAACGAGTCGCATCACATCGTGGAGACGGCATTCCGTACGTACGCACGAGCGATGATATCATTCCCATGATCGTGGAATTGTATTGGAGTGTATGTATACTATTTAAGAATAAATATAACTTAACAATAATAATATATAGTTATTCTTTACAACATTATACCCATCCATGTAAGGTGGTGTTGGAAAATAGATTACACCACGGCATGGAGACGATATTTCGTACGTACACACGCGCGGTGATTTCGTTTTCCGTAGGATGGATAGATGGTGAACTAGGGTTGTTTCATACATATAATAACACATTAGTATATGAGTGATACTGATTTTATTACTTCATAATGATACAACTAAATAAGATGAAGTGGAAGAAGAAATAATGTTGAAAGAATCGGTAACAAACATTACGTCTTCTTTGAAGCGCCTCATTGGGGCCTCCTCTTAGGGAAATAAAATTAGACTTTGAAGAAGACCAGGACCTCTAGGATATTTCTAGGGAAGTGGAGAAGAAAATGTTTCAGGGGTTGGCCGAGCATGAAGGCTCAATGTGGTATGAGGAAGAGAGGGAGGAGGTGCCCTTTTATAAGGGAGGAGAGGGGCACCTTTGAAAAAACTAAAAATATCATTTTCTTATAAAGTCATATTCGGTTTTTAATAGCTCCAAATTGATTTATATTGAAGCTAAGGTGGAGATGGGTTTAAATAATCTCATCTAATAGAATTTAGAAATGTTTAGTTATCTATTTTAATCTTATCATTTATATTTAACATTATGTTAGATAATTTAACTTTTACCGTGTCTTCTTGTTTTCTTACACTATAAGGTTAATAAACATACTATAACAAGCCAAAATAACCCCAAGTTGTTTATTATTAATATATATAATCTTATCTAAGTCATTTGGCTGAACATTATATTTTTTAGGAATAAATTAACAAATAATAATATAATATTTGTTTTAAAATTTTATTTTATGACAATTTTGACACTATTTGGTAATTAATTTTTGTAAAAAGCATAACAGAAAGATTAATTAGGAAAACATTAATTAAATCGATAATAACATGTCATATTAACATAGAAAATTATTGGAATTCATAAAAAGATTCAAATTACATTTATTTGGGTATTTATAACATCAATGATGTCAATATTTCATTAATAATATAATTTCTGCATCATCATTGTGTCATAAATAAATTAAATTATATATAGTATAAAAATTAAAAATAAAATACCCTTATATAGGAAATATTTTTAGATTTCTAGTTAATATTTATAGTCGAATTTATCATATGTATACCCCTATATTAAATATTATTAACTTATAAAACATTGATTTTAACTATTTTAACCCTTCTTTAAATAAATTAATATTAAATGTCCTAATCTAATCCAAGTGGTCCTAAATGGTCATAATTTATTCCTAAGGTTGTTTTTGGTCGAATTACACTTATCCAATAGATTTAAGACATGTGTTATGGTAATAATAATATCATTTTTACCCTTAATTATGCTATTTTCTTTTAACCGTGGTAAAAAAAGTAAAAAGTTACTATTCACCAAAAATTATTTTCATCTCATTGAACCACATTTTTCTTACTGACATCAACTGTGTCTCTCGGATTTTTGAAATTCCATTCTCAAAAGCGGTAAAATTAAGTTTTATGTAAATTTGTAAATTCTCATAGGAGGTGGGTAAAAGACAGTGAAAAGTTCAATAAAATTTTTATATATCTAAAATTATTATAAAATGACTCCAATGAATTGAATTAAACTTATATAGGTATTATGTATCAATTTTGACCTAAAATAAATTGAAATAAAAAAATTATTATTTAAATAAAAAGTCGGTTTTTAAATAGTAACCTAGTGTTTTCACTATTCATCAAAAATTGAATGTTTTCAAAAAAATACCAAAATTTCCCCCTAAGCTAATTTCAATATTCCGAATAAAAAAATGAAGCCCATTTTTATTGATAAAATTTATAAAATTTCAAAAAGTTGTTATTACTATTCATAATGGCTAGTTTTTATAATATTTTAATAGCATATCGTTGTTTAGTGACACTCGGTATTGCGTACAACACAAGCTATCGAGGAAGTCTGTGATTGCATATAAAGCAAGCCAATCTTGTGTTGTGTGTAGTGAAATATTCCTTTGATGATTTATATAACATAAAAAAATATTTCTCATAAAAATCTCGGGTGTAAGAATTTTTATGTAATCTAAATTAAATATCAATCCACTTATGCAGTTAATGACTTCTAAACATGCTGATGCGCCCAATCCCGAGGCTCAAAAGGTCTCTCAACCAGCAGTCGGTGGTCCCACTGCTGAGCAACAACAAGTTTCTCAACCAAACGCTGGTGGTCCCAATGCAGAGCAACAACAGGTTTCTCATCCTTTTGTTGTTCGTCCCAGTTTTGAGGAAAAATTGGTTTCTCAACATGTTGCTGATGTTCCCATTGCCAATGCTAGCGCTCCGGGGGAAGATATTGAAGCTATTTCTGAGTAAGTAGTAGGAAATGGAACCCTGAAAGTGAAAAAAACAAGAGCGTCGTAGTTTGACAGTGTTAGCCAAAATCCTTAAGGAAAAAGAAAAAAGGCATCAAATTTGATTTGGGATGGAATAAGCGAGGCCAACATGCTAACCCCAATAGAGCCATCTTTAGTAGCAACATTGGAATCGTCACTCGGCAACGCGTGCCGATTGTTGTACAATCGTGGCACCATGTTGTCACCGGGCTAAAGCCACTAATGTGGGGAGAGATTACAGTAACATTTTTATATCATTTTTTAATGAATTAAAATAAAATAACATTTCAAAACATTTACTTACTCTTCATCATCCATTGCAGAGTGAATTTATAGTAGATTCCTTGCACATGGAATATGTATTATGTGTTTCAGGAAGGATTCATAAAGGTTTCTGCACAATTTTAATGAAATATCATCTTAAAGATGCAGAAGGAAAATTCAAGCCGCACCCACCTCCTCTTTATGCACACTTGATATCCCAAGGAGCATGGGATGCGTTTAGAAACCGTCGTTGGGAGCATACTTTTCATGTAAATTGTGTGGGGTAATACGTATTTGATGTTTTATTGTACTCATCAATCTTATTGATAGTTTCTTATTTATGAAATAGCTACTGAGTGCTGAAAATAAAAAACACGCAACAGAACAAGCGTACCCTTACCGTAAAGCAAGGATGGGATACGCTGAACTTGAGAAAAAATTGGTACGTCTTTTAAATATACCGTAATACTAGTATGTGACATAAAACAACACCATAACCATGTTCCTATACTTATATGCAAAATGATGAATCAAAATCGAAAGCCATATCCTTCACATGCCATGTGTTATGGATGGAGGCTCATGTAAATAAAGGGGAGATATTGATAGATGAAAACGCACAAAAAGTTTGGGAAACAGGTGTAAGTATGACATAATATAAATTTGATTTGATTTAAATCACTATTACATTACAATAAAAAATAATTTTTCTATATTTTCTATCTCAAATAGTCACAAGAATCAAAAACAACCACACCAGATGCAGACATACTTTCAGCAGCCTTGAAGCAGCCAGAAAAGTATGGTCGCGTCAGAGGTGTGGGTTTTGGGGTGACACCCTGAACATATTTTCAAAAACAGAAACAAGCGGGGGAGAAAAATGAAAAAATAGAAAATATTCAATAACAATTATCTATTTATTAAGAATAATTACAATACTAAAAAGATATGCTAAAAAATTGATGGGGGAGAGGCGAATAAAAGAAAAAAATCAACAACAACCTGTGCATGATGATCTCGCCCCACCCCCACCAGCTTTGAGGTGATCCATTCCCCTAAAAACATGACCTAGATGAGGAAATAAATGTTTTAATAATTGTTTCTATGAAATGTGATTTACATAGACACAGATACCTTTCCTGTACTAATATTCCACAGGGTGAAAATGATTATGATTTATATTTATCAACTCCCACCTATCGCCTTGTAGCGAGGGATACGGTGTTCAATACGCAAAACGACATGCTACACAATAGAAAAATTCCAAAATATCATCCTAGAGTGTCAATTAACGTAGCTAATGAGCCGAGTGTTGAGCTACCGATTCCAAATGACGATGACAACATTCATATGGTTGAATAAGCTATTGGAACATTCATCGCATGTCCGGTATTTCTTATAAAAAAACATGTCAACAAAAAGGTATTCATTTCCAATTTATTTTTCAAGCTAGAACTTTAACATTTAATGAATAAATGTATGAAACAATGAATTTTATTATAGAATAACAAAGAATGAGGGGTGAAATGAAATATCAGCTCAAAACTATCTCAAGGATCAACAAACCAATTGAAACATTCTACTGAGAGCACATTCAACCTGCCCGTTCTATATCCACAGTTAATATCATTGCAGGCTCATGTGGATACAAAGATAAAATACGACAGTACTCACATATTTGATTTCGAAAAAGATATGTATGGAGATGAAATAACAGATTTCATTAGTGCTTAAAATGTAAATGAACACCTCATGTATGAATGGATAGGCGCCTCAGATATAAATGTATACATGAGGTAAGTTTTCAGGATTTGATTTTAAAAAAGTTGATATACTCTGATAATTTTGACTAAATACATTTTATATTTGTCACAGACGTATATATAAAAAACAATTGAAGGTATTTCCCCATGAACAATAATTTGGACTCGTTAGTCCTCACACCACCTCATCAAAAGACGAAATAGATTCTGACAAAGAGGCTTCAATAATGTCATCCCTACTCAAATCATTTGAAAAAAAAATAACGGATGACAGACTCTTTAATACTGATGATGTAGGGGTAAAACTCTACAATTTAATCATATCAACTATATTTACATTTCATTCTTTACTTATTCCTTTTTTTATTTTTAGGGAGAATTGGATGATGGTTGCAGTCAATTTGGATACTCCAAAGATTTATTTTCTGGATTCAACGCATGGATATCTAACAAACCGACCATGCATGATGGATTTTGTTAATTTGTAATACACTAGATCCATCATTTTAAAAATAAACATCTAGTTATATAATTTATGTTATCTTTTAATGATGATTCTGTTATGACAGGGTGGTGCATCAATATCGTCTAATGCATTGAATGAATCCAAGGCATAAGGATGAGCATACCTACAAGATCTATAACTAGAAACGTATCCAGGTATATATAATAACATTTCACTATCCCAACACATATCAAAACAAATTACTTATTGTTGTTGATGTTTTTGTAGTGTCCAATACATACAAACGGAAAGGAATGTGGTTATTATGTTTGTAAATTTATAAAAGAGATCGTATTTATCAACAAACTTGCATCCCAGATGAGGTATTTTTGAAAATAATTACAAGTTCATTTAAAATAATTATTAATCCTTTGTGTATTTATATTTTTTCAGTACTACCATGACTGTCGCAAAAACTCATAGTTAGAAGATGATATACATGTGTTTAGAAACGAATAGGCAACATACCTAATTTATGATTGTACACAGATAGGATAAAGGTGAATTCCAACTACATATGTTATCTATATATGATCATTGATTATCCTCTAACCTTATTTGGTGAATTGAGAATGCTCTGATGTATTGGAATCTTAATTTATTACTCAATGTTTTCTATCCCCAGATTAATATTATTAATCTTTGACCAAATCAATATTGATGTAAGGCATGATGGTGTGCAGTCCGTATGGGGTGAATGAAGAAACCATGGAGGATCAACAAAATCCATTTTTTGTATCTCGTTTTTTTTATCTTGTATCTGAGCACATGTGTTGCTGTTTGACTTGCACATTTATCCTTCTGATTCACCATCATGTAGAATCTGGTCATCATGATGTTTTGGGGAGTTTATGGAAGGTATTGGGAGTCTGATGAGCCCCATGGCCACCATAAATAATGTTTACAGACAGCTCCACATGTTTTTTGTGCCTCATGCCTCTTTACAATGATCACTCCATTCACATGGTCCATCTTATCATGTATGTCCCATTCATCCCATTGCTACTCTTGGAAGAACCTGAGAATATGACAATGCATAAGCCCCACAAAACCCATACTCATCCAACCAAGAGTATTCCTAGTGTTAAGGGAAGCTAACCATGGGTAATACTCACAATTTACATATTTTAAATATATGGGGTTTGATCCCTGTATTCTAAATAGGGTATGTAGGAAGCCTCCATGAGGTTAAATCCAAACCAATGGTAAACCATGGTGACCCCCTCACTAGGGTACACCTTCGCTTATTTTCCCTCTTTTATTTACCTTATTGGCATCTAAATTAGTCTTAAAAATGAGAAACCTTACCTTTATGGGATGCACCACACATTGGTCAGACCACATTGGGAGTTTTGATCCATCTATCAGGTAAACAGTTCAGGTACTCCCTCCAAGAGATGTACCTACCTGATGAGCCTTTATAAGTGTTTTGATCCACCTAGGTCTTACATCTCTATAAGACATTAAGTCATGACCCTCTATCCTTGTGGGATGTTAAACTCATCTAATACCATAAGTTAAACATGGTTTTCCATTAATTTATTCAATATTTTTGTTTAATCAGTCCTTATTAAGGTATTATGGAGGTGTGGTTTTAGGTTTTCCAGCAGATTTCGGAAGATTCCATGCTTTACGTAGGTGATTCCATGCTTTTACATTATATGATTATTTTATTATGTTGTATTTCATTGTTAAGTGTAATATATGAAATGTTTGTGTGGTTAAAAATGTGTTATCAAAGGAATTTGGGGTGTGTATTGACATGGAAGTTATTTTTAAAATGTATGCAGTTGTATTTCTTATGGATTTTCATGCTTAAGTCCTTTAAATGTGTTTCAAAAAATGAGAATGTGGTTTGATGGGGTTTTCAAATTTATTTAATGTGTTTGTGAATTTTAAAGAAGGTTTTCTTATGAGACGTAAAGAGTCTATATATTTGTATTTACATTGAATGATATTACTTGAGAATGTGTTGATATATATGATGCGTATAATGTAAATTGAGCATAATTCCCATACAAGGTATTTTATTTATGATGTGCAAGGGAAAGGCTCAGAGGGTAGGGGTGGTTTTCTGGGGGAGGGGGAAGGGGGAAAAGTGGTAGGGGGAAGGGGTAGGGGGTGTGATGGGTTCTTTTGAAATATGTAGGGGGTGGGAAGGGGGCGTGCAATGAGAAGGGGGGAAGTGTAATGGGCAGGGGTGTGTTGGGGAATTGGGCAGGGGGTGTTCAGGGGCAGGGAGTGTGCAGGGGTGGGGTGTGTTCTCGGGGGTTGGCAGTGTGTAGGGGGTGTGCTGGGGAAGGGGGTAGGGGTGCTTCTTTTTTATGGAATTGGGGGACATATATCCATGGTATTAAACCACATATATAGGTATATAGACAAGGTATAATGTCATTGCAAATGGATAATCATTGGTATCCAATAACATCATGATGCGGTGGAATGGAGACCAAAATCCCTAATAGTTGAAACAAAAATTAGGGGAAGACGAAGAAGAATATAAGGGAGGATAATAGGGTTTAAGATATTCCACCACTCTTTTAATGTAACTGATAATATTTGATTTATCTCAAAAGTAAGGGAGATATCCTATTCGGGAATGGAGAAGGAGGAGAGTGCATGTAAATGATTTTGTTGACTATAATGAGGGATATATGAGGGTAACCCTCTTTAATGGTTAATAGTGAAAATTTGTTAATTCCACTCATTAATTAGGTGAATTATTAAGCCTAAGGGTAAAATAAATCATTTTCCAAAAACATGGGAATAAATATACACACACACTTCTAATCTGTATACTTTCATTGAGTGGATTACAATCCATTATTCAACCATATAGAGATACTTCCCAAAAAACTCATACCTTACACAACTTCATCACCAAATTTGACAAACTATTAACCATCAATGTGAGACCATCATAACCTTAGAACCTAACTATAGGTTTACCTATCCCCCCTTGAATCATGAAATAGCCCATGTTATACTAAACATTGGGCCATTTGATTAATATAGATGATTATACCTAACCATGCTCCAATTTCGTTAATTGGTTATTTTATGTTTTATGCCTCACTATTAAAATTCTATTTAGCAACCCAATTCATTATTTCATTATTATATTACTAACATAATATTTGTTTTATTATGTAAGTGAAATCTTTTTCCTGCTTTGTTCAGAAACTGCCGCCTTGGATGACAATTTTTTAGAGCATATGGATGAAAAAAGGACGGAACATAATTTTTCATTAACAGTTTGTTGTTTAAATGCAATTATAACAAAATAAAAAATTGGTTGAAATGTATAATGAAGTGCGTTGTTTTGTATTCATGATTTCGAGTAAATCTATGTATCGTTTCTGATATTCTGTTCTTTTTGTGTGGGTGTTGTTTGTGCTGTGTGCAGGTGTTGTTTGTGCTCTATGCAGGTGCTGTAATGTGTGCAGGTGCAGGACTGGTTCAGTGCAGGTTCTGGTTTTGCACATGATCTTTGGCCTTTATCAGCGCTAGTTAAGTGCTGATAAATGGATAATATATGAGCGCTATTTTGAGTGCTGGTAAAGGTAGTTTTTATCGGCGTTCAAAATTGCGCTGATATATTATACACTTATCAATGCTGAAAATAGTGCTGATAAATACTACCTTTATCAGCACTTTCTTTGCACTGATAAAGGGGAACTTTTATCAGTTCTTTTTTTAGCACTGATAAAAGTTTCCCTTTTTCAGCGCTATTTTTAGCACTGATAAAGGGGACCCCCCTCTATCTTATCCAAGATTAACAGTGCTTTTTTAGCACCGTGAAAGGCCATTTTAGCGCTATTTTATTCCATATTTGTAGTAGTGCTACTTCTACATCTACTTATCCTACACTTGCATATTTTGATAAGGGAAAGGCAGTGATGGACTCCTCATTGAAGAAGAAGTATTTTGGATCACTTATTTGATAGAGCTACATTGTTGCAATTTCTATATGTCTCCTCCAATGTAATTTCACATGATTATTAAATTCAACATCTCATCATTCCTTTCTTTGTGATCTGATTATATCTATTTTTCTTTATTCTTTAATAATGTATGTAGTTTATTCCTTTTGATAATCCCAAAATTGAGATAAATCATTATTCAATATTTTACCTTTTGATAATATGGGAACATGAAAGGGGGAGAATAATCTTTATGCCCTTTTAAGAAAAATAGTAATGGGAATATACTAAGAAAAATTACTACTTTGATTATGATGAATCACCTAATTGTGATTTATGATGCCATTAATTTTTATCATGAAAACGAGGGAGATTGATGTATTTATCCTGTTTTAATACACAACAATCATGTCAAACTGGGTATAACAATGCCTTACTTTTTAAATACAGATATGATTTATTATGATTATCTATGTTCTACTATATTTTTATCATATTCTATTAATTTTTATAATATAAGACAGAAAAACAGAAAAAATGGCCAAGAATGAGTCACCAATATCATGACTCACCGACCAAAGTATGATCCATCTATAGAAGTATGAGCGACTGATAGTCACCGACATTAATGACTCACTGACACATTAAACTACAGATATGATGGGTCACAGATACAATTTTGAGTAACCAAAAGTCTGAATGACATACATAACACGTCACAGACATCAAGGACTCGCTAACAAATCAACCTAACGACAGAAGGAACTATCGGCAAAAGGACCTACTGCAGAAGGACCTACCGATAGAATGACCTAACAAGAAGAGGACCTACTGATATAAGGACCTTAAATATTAATTAATTACAGATAAAATTACCTACTAATCAATACATAGATAATTTTCTTTACACATAAATGAAAAAGTAATTATAAAAATCATATTTTTGAATCTATGGCCTAGTTATTATATTAATGACCATTTCTATCTTATGTAGGAATTATCATAGAATGGTATGAGGAATGAGGTACCTACATGATATAGAGAACATGACTATTTTTGAACTTTTCAATTTATAAAGAAATCACATGAGAAAAAAAACATGACAACCACATATAAATAACTTACTAGGTGGAGAAAAAAATTATACGAGAAGAACACTCATTATTGTTTTCTATGAACAAGGAAGGATTTGATGTGAACCAAAAATCACAATATAATTATTACAACAATACTTAATTAAGATAACCTTGGAGGAGAATCTCATCTCACATGAAACCAAAACTAAATGATTCCATGGCACTCTATTTTCGTGTCTGTTTAAATAAGTGGACTCAAGATTCACATTTTCTACACCTATTATGTCTAGAGGCTAGAATCACATCACACATAGCATTATAATCATTTTATCATTATTTATGCTCTATTGTTAACTTAATTTTTAATTTTGGAGTAGTTTTTGGGTCTTTATCAAAAAACACAGACTATCTCTTTAGCTAAGCAGTAAGATACAATATATATGCACTCTCTCACTCATTTAAACCATTTTTCACCCATGTATAACAATGGAAGAGGTCTATGTGTGTACTGATAGTATATAGTTTCCCATGAATAATTGTTTTTGAGGTTTAGTTGACTTGGATAGCCTTGTGTGAAGTTGTGAACCCATGTTAATGGTGCAGATGATGTTTATTAATATAAACTTATTGGTGGTAGGGGATAACTAAGTGAAGTTTACTAGGTATATACTTGAGACATAACCTCTTATTTCCCATACCGTGTTTTAAAAATTTAGGTTTCTTTACATTCTGACATATTTAACAAAACCAAATTTTAGTTTGATATTTAATCATAGTTAGTGTTTATAACTATATTTTATTTAGTAAAATACCTTGAAAAGTTATATCTTTATTTCAAATTTTTATCACTGAGAATTAATAAATCTTTTTAGAAATTAATTTTACATTACAAACTAATATAAATCTACTACTTGGGTAAACTGGGATATTTATATTTTACTTTAAGGATTTAAAAAAATGATTTAACAGAAATTTTGATAGGAACTCAGTTAAACCCTCCCCCTCTTGAGTGTCATACTATGACCAAATCCCATCATTATAGGATATGTTGTGGTTACCATATCATTACTCATTGGTCCATCCATAATATTTTTTTCAATGGAGAATAACCTACATCCTTTCCAAATAATGTTATACTGCATGGTTTCTCAAGAAACACATGTTTCTGGATTCCCATCGTCACAAGATACATAGTTATTCCCTGGTCGGTAATCTTGGTTCAATCTATGACAGTTAATGGGAATAATTTCCTAATTATTATAGGGGTCAGAATTTAGAAAATAGTATGATGTTCAAGAACTTTTTTTGCTTGATTCTTGTCATCATTGGTTTTGTAATACTAGATAGGCCCTCGATACTATTCTCAACTATAGTTTTCAATAATAAAAATACCCCACCATACATATAGTTCAGACATGTTCATGGATTTTTCATACAAGAACCTTGAGAAAATTGATTTATTTCATCCCATGATACATAAACCAATCTACACATGGAATGTATTTATATAGAAATCCACCTAAGACCCAGTCTCATGTAACTTATCCAACTACTTATTTTTCCCATGTTTCTCACAAAAAGCGTAGATCATATGAGATTAGGATACAAGGACAGCCGATATGGGAAATGGGACAAATGAAAACTTCAGGTTGGATACAATTTCCCTACCATAAGAAGTTATGGTACATATAAAACATCCCTTTCACCCAACGTTAAACTCAACATCAAAAATCCCTACCACATGATACTAAAAAACACGGTAAATGCCTTTTTCAGTTGATGTTAAACATTATGACATAAACATCCCCACTACATGACCTAAATGTGTATAGAGCATCACTATCATCATTTATTATCAATTGAAAAGAGAGACTTATACTGTTCAATAAGAGAATAATGAAATCTCATCATCTTTTTTAGAACCTCAAATGATAAATAATTCTCTATGCAATGAGACCGTTGTTTTTCCACAAATAATTTATGAACCCCGTAACTGAAAAGTGATCTCTTTATTTTACCATGATATCTACACATGAAGGAATTGACAAAACAACATGTGATATCTTGGCCCTGATAGAAAAAACTGTTGATGCTTATGTTCCTAAAATCTCTATGGGAGAACCCATAAACTTAAAATGTTCAATTCATTCACTGGAATGATTAACCCAAATAATTACATATTTCTTGAGAACCACTAACCATGATTTAAAATATATTAGCATTCTACTTGAAATGTTGATGGAGTAAACTTTAATGTATATACCTTAATTAGGTTGTTTTCTGAAATTCCCCTAAAAATAGTTCAATATTTACAATGACCTTAAAATACATCCACATTTGTCAATTATGAATGAACCTAAGATTTATTCTTTGAGGATCCATATTAGAATTCCCTAAACTACTAGTGAATGAGATATAAAACTATTTCTGTTGAAAAATCATAAATAGAATCCTGCCAAAATTATGTTTTCTAATTTATTAATTTATAATATAATTAGTTTAATTAAATTTTATTCCATAAATAAAATATTGAATATAGCTCATAGGAATAACTTTGTGGCCCATGAAAAAGACGATCCATTCTCACTGGACCCCTTTTTTCATAATGAATTAAGGGTAATTATTTTCAACATCTCTCGTCTATAATAATGTGTTACATATGATGTGACACAACATATAGGGTAGTCAAAACCCTTCATGAAGGTTATATTAAAAATAAATGAAAATGTATTATTTGAGAACCTCAGGTGGTCACACACATTCCAAGGACCTTGAAAAGGATACCCGACTTCAAGAGACCCATTTTTTAACTAGGTGTGTATGCCTATTGATCCTGTATAATAGTTCTCCACCATCAAACTAATGCATAATTATATTGTAAAAATGTGGTCATCATGGTGGAACACAACACATTATGGTGTTTTGGGTCATCCGTAACACAATTATCCCACATCATCCTCATAACCCATGAACATTGTACCACAATTTATAATCCACATAAGTAGAAAATTCAATCATATTTGATACCTTGGATGTTACTTCACCATTTGTCTACCATTACTCAAAAAAGGAATGTGGAACTACATTCCCCAACATCATTTTGTCCCACACCAAGTGACATGAAACCACATGGTGCAGATATCGAGACATCATATAAGAAACACACCCTATGGAGCTAGAAACCTGACAATATTGAAACCCATACATGTCCAACTTCATCACATAGATTATTGAATCCTCAAAAATAATTCATAGCCCTTGGAAAATAGTGGGGAATATTTTTTCATCATCGTTCATGTAATCCATATGGGCTCATCATAAGGGAATTTACCTACCATCTAGAGGCATCTACTCCTTATAGGAATGGATATCTAGTCCTCATAAGCCACTAAAATGGTGTGGGGGAACCAAAAACCTCAAGGTTTTATGGTGCATATCTAGTATGTGTTCCACATTCCATATTCTAGTAATAAGACTTTTGGGTTATAAATTTCACACCCTTAACTAAACTATCCAGTTTAAGTTAACATCACAAATATTCTAACCTTAACAAATACAATCCCAAAAATCATTCACAACCCTTAAAAGAGTGGGGACACGTCTGATTGACATTGATAAGGTCACTTAAGGGCATTGAGATTCCAACTAGAGGAATATACTACTGCATATAAACAAACTCCAATCCTCATGAGCCCCATCAAGATTGTGGTGGAACTCGAGAGATATTTTTGGGGTCATACCTTCTATATATACCATATTAAATATTCATCAATAATAATATCAATGTATAGATTAAAACTGAATATCATATTTATGTTATTACCCCATGATGTTAAAGAAGAAGATATATGTCATTAACACATGATATTAACCTCCATGGAGAATGCTACATTGTAGAAGGTATATTACCAACAATAGATGTTCTGAGTTAAAAAACTTTAACAATTGAAATAGAAAATCCAAACATGAAGACACTGAAGAATATAAAATCTAGGTTCTAGATTTTAAATCCTTAAAATAGCCAACCTAGAGATACACAATGCTCTACAAGTTTCAAAATTGATATGTGAATCCAAAAAAATCATGTCAATTTCATTGTACATATGATTTGTGTGGTTCATGAAATCTTTATTTCTCATTAAATTTAGAATAAAAAAACATGTACACTAAAAAAACTCATGACTGGGAATCCTTAGAAAAATCCAAGTCCATTCCCACAAAGTCTTCCCCTATACGATGATTGTTCAGATGATATTGAAATATAAACAAAAAGATACTACATTATTTTGTTCCATCGTATTTTCTTAGATAAAAATGATGATATGGTCTCTAAGTCCACTAACATGGGGAAAACATTAGAGAATTCTTCACTAGGGACACTAATATTTTACCCAGATTATCTTTTTAAAATATGTGATCACAAAAAAACTAGATGAGATATATCAATGAAGAATCTTATATTTTTGGGAATTCATGAACATTTCTAAGGAAATATATATTTTTCTCTAAGAAATAAGATGCATGTGTTTAGGATTTCATGATATCATATAATGGATATGTATTATTAATGATCTACAAAACATCAGATTGACTAAATTACACGAACATAATGAATGAATGAAAACAGGATAGTGATATGGAATGTTCAAAAGGATTTATTCATTGAAATGGTGAAAAAATGAGGAATATCATAATTTCATATCCTCTATAATGAATCCAAAAAAATTATTAAACTTTTGATAAGACTAGAATAATATTTTATCAGATGAATTTTCAAAGACAGAGTCTAATTAGAAGAATAGATTTAGTACATATGTGTCACCTACCCTACTTCTATTATAATCACTCAAAGATAATGTTTCACATCCCAAGTATGTAAAGAATTATTTATTTTCATATGTATGTCTATTTATTAATTATATATAATTTTATAGGTTTAAAATGAGAATAAATGAAATCTTAAGCAAATAATTCTCTAATATTTTTAAAGGATTGTTTTACCGCCTTTTGATGGAAAACCATTTTTAAATCATACTTTTGACAATTTTATAAGCTATATTAGTCAAAATAAACTTATTCATTAGAAAAAGGTCATTTAAATTTACTTTTGATAATTTGTTTGTATTTTTCTGACAATATTCATTTATTAATGAATAGTGGAAAATACTGCATTTTACTTCAAAACTGCATTTTCATCTAATTTAATTATATGGATAAATTATCTTTTTAATTAGTTTTAAAGTGTAAATAGTATATATGTTTACCATTTAATCCAATGGTGGTCATTGGGATTAATATCACTTTGAAATTGGGCATAAACAAGTGCCAAACATTCATGGATATTGTTTCAAAAATACCCGCTATTTGTTTGGACAATGGGAATTATTTTTAAATTAATTATTTCAATTTATTTGTTTGTAATTTAGTAAAATGGATTCTATTTTGGAATCAGAAGGTAAAAATTATGTATGTATGACTCATTTGTTTTTGGACATTATGAATAGTAATGACGGTAATTATATTTAATTATCGTGATTAATTAGTAATCCGATAGTTATGGATAATAAAATAATATCATAATAATAAAAAATGACCCCAACATGTGTCTTAATTCTACTGGTTGTGTCATAGTCGACCATGGGATTCCTTGTGCCAAACTTTGGTACCCCAGGGAATCACTTTTGGGTGATAGTGACACTTTATCATTTTACTTTTAAAGAAAGGAGAATATCACAAAATTATGTAACACCTAAGTAAAAAAATTTTATTTTTGACTAAATAATTGATCCCTTATACTATAAATAGTAATTTGAAAGCTAAAAATATTTCCTATATTTTAGTATTTTTTTTATAATTTTTAGACATTAAATAAATTAAATTTTTTATGACACCATGATGATGCAGTGATTACCTCATTAATGAACGATTTAAATAAAATGAAAAGATAATGTATAATCTAAGACATACACTTTTCAAAGACCAATTGCATGCATATATTTTGAACCCTTATCACCTTATGTAAGAAATATTTTAATTTGTGACCTTCAAAATCATAAACGAATTTCAATATAAAGTAACATTTGTTGACATTCTAAGAGTGACCCTCATCCCTATTATAAAAGGCCCCCAACTCTACCTCTTTACCCACACCGTTATAGCCATTGGATCAGCCAAACTCTGAAAATTTTATCTCTCCACATCCCTCTTTTCATCCTATAATCCTTACATTAGACATAAAGCTCTTCAAGAAACCCTTTAGGTTCAAACTAAGAGATGTTACTTGAATTAAATGTAATGTATTCACTTGTGTTCTTTTGTTTTATTTTTCTTCACCAACCCCATAAATGCTTTTTATTCCTTTATTTTGTAACAACACCAATATCCTCAATATACAATGATGTTGTTGTGAGAAGGATTCTAGCTACACTTACACACACCTTCGTCTAATGGGAAATGAACATACTATTTCTGTGGATGGCGAATTTCTACCTCACAAAATGATGATTGTTCAATATTCTTTTAACACCTTTAATGGTGGCCATTAAGATGTCAATATTTCTATATATGATATATATTATGTTTATGTTTCCCTTATGATTCTGTATTTTTCATTTATGGCATTCCTTTATGGTTTCCATTATGGGTAAACACGATATCTTCATTTCAGGAAGTGCAGACTACCGCCCCCACAAAGTGATTTGATTTGTTAATTCCATATGTGGGATGTATAAAGGATGAATTTTATGATGTTATATATGATATTATCCTGGAATAATAATATACCTTTATATCATTATAATTTAACTCCATTAATTATGAAATATAATTGAATGTAACGTTCATGCGTACGTACGTCTTACCATTTCCATGGACGGTGCATTTCATTTCTTACCTCTAAATGTTATGTAATATTATAAATGCATGTATATACTGGATATATATGATATATATGATATCTATATCATGAATATAATTCTGTATATAATTGATATTTTACCACATGAACAAATTGTAATTATAAGAAGTTTAATTTTGGCTCACGTACCAAAGATCGACAAAATGAGCGCTATTAAATTAAATAATTACATAATGTTCATAACATGGTAATAAGAGATATAAAATAATTAATAACTACAAAAAGGTTCTTATTCAATTATAAACTAACTCAAGTTTATTATTCAGGAGATTAAAGAACGATCAAGTCAAGTGAAACACGAGGTATGGGACTTCGTCTCAATCTCCTTTCATTAAGGAATATTTTGTTTTATACACAACATTATATTATATGGTGTATAAACCCCTTTGAATTTTATTATTATTCAAAATGAATCGTTTTATACGAAGAGTTTTTCTAAATGATAAAAGGGAATGTTTTTGTCTTACGTATATGAAGACAACGACTTCTCTACCATCGTGACCATTATTTGATCTTTGGCTTCCTATACAAGCCATAAATGTTTTATTAAATGAAAAATAAATACCTTGTTTTAATTCTCTTTTATTTTGGTATTGAAAATTGTTTTGATAATATTATTAAATAAATTTTTTCTATTGATATCTTTGGATTGAAATGTGGAATTGTTATGTTTCCTTTATGCATGTTTTATATGATATGATTATGTTATGGTTCTTGGGAATTTTTTATGAAGATGAGTGGTTCTATGATAAAATAAGGTCGGGTGAGCCCGATATAGCTCTCCAATTCATTGGGTAATGTGAAGGAGTTAAACGCTATGATATCTACGAAGAGATTTTGGGAATATACTGTGATGGGTATTCCAAACATAAGAATGAGGGTTACACCCTACGTAAGAATGTTATGAATGCCTCCAGTTACCTTTATATCTTATGATTTATATGCGTTATTCATGATTTTATGAGGTACGTTAAAGTGATTATGTTTTATGAGTAGAGTATGATTTCATTAATTCTTATTCATACATGGACTAATGTTTTCATTTGGTACTTTTATATCCCTTACTGTGCTTTTTATACTCATCCTAGGTTTTTTAAATGTTTTTCATAGGTCAAGGGAAAAGTACATGAGGTGTTTATAGTGTCGAGGAAGTTTCAAAAAAGAATCCATGTTTTATTTTAAATATGTCCCATTTTATGGGAAAAATGAATATTGACCTTTATGTAACCGCCTTGTATAAATGTGGAATGTAATGCATGATTTATGATCTAATTCTAAAAAACTCTAAACCTGAAAGGATCCTCAATATGTATTCTTGAAATAACTCATGATTAAGTAAGGATTAAGGATCAGGCCTTATAGTTGGAATCAAAGGTCGATTTAGAAAACTTTAGGAGTTAGAGATCTATTAAATGATTATCTAACTTTTTTTATGGTCAAATTGAAATGATATATAATTTGAAGATTACCGTGTTGCTTCATTTAAGACATGTTCATTCAGAATGGTTTTCCGTAGAGGAAATATGGAAGCAGTGCAAGGAAGGCTTATAGAAGGAAATGACATTTCGAATCAGCATCATGAGATGGTTTGAATTGGAACTAAACAGTTTGTTGCAGTAATGGTGAAGTTGAATCAAGAGATAAATGGTGGTGGTATCCATGCATGAGATCATCCATATCCACTACAGAGGAACATGTCAGTGGTGGAACATTTCATAAGAAAACATCCCCAATAATCCAGAGGATCATCTGACCCTGTTCTAGCTAAAGGGTTGATTAAAGCACTGGAAAAGATTTTCAATGTCACAGGGTGTTCAGAAAATCCAAATGTGAGTCTTGTTGTCTTCTATTTGGATGGTGAAGCAGATCAGTGGTGGTTGATTGTTTAAAATATCAGGTACACTGATGAGATTGATGTTCTCGACTAGGATGAATTCCAATGTATGTTTCTTGAGAAGTATTTTCCTAAGGTTGTTCGACTTTGTATGGAAAAACAATTCTTACAATTGAGGAAACATGAAGAATCAGTGGTTTCTTATGATGAAAGGTTCACTTTATTGGTAAGGTGTGCGCCAAATTTTATCCAAGACCCTGATAGTAAAATCAATCATATTTACTCAAGATTAAAGACAAAATATCGAAGGGATTTAGCTTCTCACGTGTTCAAGAGTTATGAAAAGCTTGTTCGATGTACTGAGAAGGTGGAAATGGAGTTTTTCAATGATCAACTGTTCTATAACAACCAACAGAAGAAAAGAACGAGGTGGCAGGATAATGGGAAGAGTCCTTCCAAAATGTCTGATGTTAAGAAAACTATGGTTTCAGTTTGTGAGAAATGTGGTAAAAGGCATTCTGGGGAATGTCTTCTGAATTATGTAAAGTGCTACCGATGTGGTAAGATGGGACATAAGGCACTTGATTGCACTGAAAACGATCAGGGTGATGGTAAGACCAAATTTATTTTATAGTTAGTGAAATGTTTCATGTGCAATGAGATGGGTTATTATGCAAACGAGTGTCCGACAAAGAGCTCGAATGATGGGAATCAATCAGACTACAAAAAGAAAAGTGTAGTGAAATCATTTGCAACTACTTCAGGCGATGTTGGGCCATCAAATGAAGTGTTTCAGCTAATTTGTTTGTTTTCTCAGATTATGATAATGTGTTGTTTGATTCGGGGTTGACACATTCTTTTATCTCTGAAATATTTTCAAGTAAATTGGGAATACCATCTCAAGAAATGACTCCTGAACTTGTGGTAAAAAATCCTGGGAGGAAATGATGTGGAAAAAAGAATTTATAGGAGTCTTAATATCCTTATCCGTGGAAATAACCTACTTTCAAACCTCATTGTTTTACCTCTAGTAGAGTTTGATGTAATCCTGGGTATGGATTGGCTCTCTATTTACCATGCTAATATTGAATGTAGAGCAAAAGAAGTTTCATTTCATAAAGAATTTCAGTTTTTGTTTACAAGAATGAACCCTTACTGTTGATAAGATATCAAGAGGCTGAGAAATGTGTAAAAGATGGAAATGAATGTTACATTGCACATATTGTTGAAAATAAAAGAACTATTCAGATTAATGATGTGCCAGTGGTAAATGAGTATCCTGATGTTTTTTTGATGAGTTTCCTAGAATAATACTAGATCGGGAAGTTGAATTTACTATTGACTTAGTTCCTGACGCTAAGCCAATTTCAAAACCCCCTTATCGAATGGATCAAATTGAACTGTTAGAGCTGAAGGAGAAATTGCATGATTTATTAGAGAAAGGTTTCATTTGACCTAGAACATCACCATGCGGTGCTCCTGTATTATTTGTTAAAAAGAAAAATTGTTCTAGGAGAATTTGAATTTATTATAAAGCCTTGAATAACATCGCTGTTAAGAACAAATATCCTTTTCCTCATATCGATGATTTGTTCGATCAGCTCAAGGGAGCTCATTATTTTTCAAAATTGACCTAAGATCGGGGTACCATCAGTTGAAGGTAAAGGAAACAGATATTCCAAAGACTGTATTTCATACAAGATATAGCCATAATGAATTTCTAGTAATGCGTTTTGGGCTATCCAATTCACCTACTATATTCATGGACCTTATGAATAGATTTTCCCATGAGTTCTTGGATAAGTTTGTGGTTGTTTTCATTGATGATATTTTGGTGTTTTGTAAAAGTAAAGAGAAGCATGAATGTCATTTATGGTTTATTTTTCAAACCTTAAAATAAAAGAAATTATTATGTGAAATTCAGAAAGTGTGTGTTTTGGTTGCTAAAAATTTCGTTCCTTGGTAACATTGTTTCTAAATATGGAATAACTGTTGATCCGACAAAAACAAAGGTTGTTGAAGAATAGAAAAGACCCAAAAATGCAACTGATATTCTTAGTTTTCATGGTTTGGCAGGCTATTACCAATGGATTGTTCGAAATGTTTCATGGTTATCTAGTCCAATGACTAAGCTAACAAGGAAGGGTGTTATGTTTATCTGGATAAAAGAATGTGATGATTGTTTTCAAGACTTTAATAGAAGATTTGGGAATGCTCAAGATTTGGAACTACCTTCTAGGAATGGTGATTTTGTCATCTATATTGATGCTTCATTGAAAGGACTTGGTTGTGTTCTAATGTAGAATGATCAGGTAATTTCTTATGCTTCACGTCAGCTGAAAAATCATGAGGTAAATTACCCTACAGAAGATTTGGAATTATTTTTTGTTGTTTTCACTATAAAAATGTGAAGGCATAATTTGTATGTTGTAAAGTGTGAAATATATATTGATCATAAAAGATTAAAGTATATATTCACTCAGAAATAATAGAACATGAGACATAAGAGATGGATGGAATTAATCAAGGAATATGATTGTATATTTCATTACCATCTGGGAAAACAAATAAAGTGGTTGATTATTTGAGTCTAAAAAGTAATGCTTCATTAACAATGTTGTGTTTGGAATGTGATCCTTTAGTTAAGGATTTGATGAACATTGGAATAGAAGTTGTTGGTGTAGGATGTTTTTCTGTTTTGTTTTAGGTATCTGTGAATCTTCTCTATCAGAGATAATTAAGAAAGCATATAAGAAAGAAAGTGTGTTGAGGAAAAAGATAGAGCTGGTTCAGAAGGGTAGGTTTCGTGAATTCAACATTGATAATTATTGTGTTTTTGGATTTGGGTTGATATTGTGTGTGCCATGCGATTCACCGTTGAAGAGAGAGTTGTTATGTGGTACTCATGGTTCATTTTTTTAATTCATCGAAGCTGTACTAATATGTATAAGGATATTAGGGAGTATTTCTGGTGGGATGGAATGAAAAGAGATATTGCTGATTTTACTATGAAGTGTTGGACTTGTCAACAGGTTAAAGTAGAGTGGCAGTTACCATAAGGGATGCTTCAGATTTTACCAATGCCAGAGTGGAAATGGGAGAATATATCCATGGACTTCATTGTGGGATTGCTGAAGATACCTCGAGGTAATAATGCGATCTGGGTTATTGTTGATCGCTTGACTGAATCTACTCATTTAATCGCTATATGAGATAATATTTATCTAGATCAACTTTCTCATTTGTGTCTTAAAGAGATAGTAAGGTTACATGGAGTCCCATTTCCATTGTATCCGATCGTGATCCCAGGTTTACTTCAATCTTTTGGAAAGGCCTTTAGAAGTCGTTGGGAACTAAATTAAATTTTAGTACAACATTTCATCCTCAATCCGATGGGCAGTCAGAACGAACAATTCGGACTTTGGAGGATATGCTACGTGATTGTTCGATGGATTATCAGGGAAGTTGATACCAACATCATTCTTTTGTTGAGTTTTTTTTATATTAACAGTTTCCATTCCTGTATACAGATTCCACCATTTGAGTCATTATATGGGAAGTGGTGTCAAACTCCAGCTTTTTGGGATGAAGTGGGAGAAAGGAAGTTGATGGGACCAAAATTGGTAGAAGAGTTGGCAAGAAAAGTTCAGCTGATACAGAAACACATGAGAACAGCTCAGAGGAGGTAGAAAAGTTTGCGGACAACAGGAGGAAGGATCTCTCTTTTGAGGTTGGTGATCATGTCTTTCTCAAAGTTTTTCCATGGAAAAGTGTGATGTGATTTGGTAAGAAAGGAAATCTGAGTCCAATGTTCATTGGACCATATAAATTTCTAGAAAGAGTTGGATTAGTTTCATACTGAGTGGCTTTACCTCTGAGTTTATCTCAGGTACACAATGTGTTTCATGTTTCAATGTTAAGGAAGTACAGGCCAGAACCATCTCATGTTTTGAGTATAGAGGTAGTTCAGTTGGAAGAGAACCTATCTTATGAGGAACAACTGGTCCATATTCTTGAACATAGGGAGAATGTATTGCGGAATAAGGTGATTCATCATGTTAAGGTTTTGTGAATAAACCACATGATTGAAGATGAATCATGGGAATATGAAAATGCAATGAGGGATAAATACCCCCACTTATTCGATACGTAAATAAATTACACGGACACAATTTTCTATTGGGGGGAAGGATGTAACATCATATGTAAGTAAAGAATTATGTATTTTTATATCTATATCTATTTATGAATAAGATAGTGTTTTAGAGGCTCAAATTGAGACTAAATCCAATATTAAGTATAGAATTATCTAATATTTTAAAAGGATTTTTTTACCGCCTTTTTATGGAAAACCATTTTGAAATAAACATTTTGACAATTTTATAAGTTCTATTTGACAAAATAAACTTATTCATTAGAATTGGTACATTTAAAATTACATTGGATTAATTTTTGGTATTTTTCTGACAATGTTCATTTTTTATTGAATAGTGAAAAATACTGCATTTTACATCAGAACTGCATTTTCATCGAATTTAATCATATGGATATATTATCTTTTTAGTTGGTTTTAAAGTGGGAATAGAATATATTTTTACCATTTAATCCAATTTTTGTCATTGGTATTAATTTCACATTGAAATTGGTCATAAATACGTTCCAAACTTTTCATCGATATTGTTTCAAAAAAAAACCCGCTATTTGTTTTGACAACGGGAATTATTTTTAAATTAATTATTGAAATTTATATGATTTTAATTTGGTAAAATTGATTCTATATTTTTTATAAGAATGTCCAAATTATGTAATTAAGACTTTTTTGTTTTTGGCATTATGAATAGTAACGACGACAATTATCTTTAATTATCGTGATTAATTAGTAATCAGGTAGTTAATGATAATAAAATAATATCATAATAAAACAAATTGACCCCAAATTGTGACCTAATGATACTGTTTGTGTCATGGACGACCATGGAATGATTTTTCACAGACTTTGGGACCCCATGGAATCACTTTTGTGTGACAGTGACACTTTATCATTTTATTTTTAAAGAAAGGAGAATATCACAAAAGTATGAAACACCTAAGTTAAAAAAATTTAATTTTTTCTAAATAAATGATATATTATACTATAAATATTAATTGGAAATATAATAATATTTCCTACATCATATTATTTTTTTTTATAATTTTTATACATTAAATAAATTTAATTTTTTTTGACACCATGATGATGCAGCGATTAACTCATTAATGAACGATTTAAATAAAATCAAAAGATAATGTAAAATATAAGACTTAAACTTGTCAAAGACCTATTGGATGAGTATATTTATAACCCTTATCACCTTATCCTAGAAATATATCAATGTGGGACCTTTAAAATCCGAAACTCATTTAAATATAAAGTTACATTTATGAACATTCCAAGACTTCCCTTCATCTCTCTTATAAAAGGCCCCCACCTCTACCTCATTACCCACACCTCTCAAGCCATTGGCTCAGCCAAACTCTGATCATTTTCTCTCTCCAAATCCCTCTCTTAATCCTAGGAGACTTTACTTAGGCATAAATCTCTTTAAGAAACCATTTTGGTTCAATCCAAGAGGAGTTACCTGATTAAAGGTAATGTCTTCACTTGTGTTCTTCTGTTTTATTTTGATTCTAGAACCCCCTAAACTCTTTTTATTCCATTCTTTTGTAACAAAACAATTATATTAAATATACTAGGATGTTTTTATGAGAATTATTCGAGCTACACTTACACACACCTTCATCTAATGGTTAAATGACATTCTGTTTCTGCGGATAGCGAATTTCTGCCTCATGAAACGATGATTGTTCAATCTTCTTTTAACACCATTAATGGTGGAAAATAATATGTCACTCTATTTATATATGATATATATTATTTTTATGTTTCCCTTATGCTTCATTATTTTTCATTTATGGCATTCCATTATGGTTTCCTTTATGGGTAAACGTGATATCATCATTTTTAGGAAGTGCGGACTACCGCCCGCTCAAAGTGATTTGATTCGTTAATGAAATATGTGGGACGTTTAAATGATGGATTTTATGATGTTATATATGATATAATACTGGAATAATGATATACCTTTATATCATTATGATTTCACTAAATAAAATTTGATATATAAATGAAAGTAGCGTTCATGCGTACGTACGGCTAACCATCCCCAAGAACGGTGCATTTCATTTCATACCTATACATTTTATGTAATATTATAAATGCATGTTTATACTGGATATATATTATATATATGATATATATATCATGAATATAATTCTGGATATAATGGATATTTTACCACATGAACAACTTTTAATTATAAGAAGTTTATTTTTGGCTCATGTACCAAAGATCGACAAAACGACCGTTATTAACATAAATGATTAGATAATGTTCATAAATGGTTATAAGTGATATAAAGGAAATAATGAACGTGAAAAAGGTTCTTAAGAAAGTAAAATTTATTCGATTTTATTATTCAGGAGATTAAAGAACAATCAAGTCATGTCAGACACGAGTAATGGGACTTTGTCTCAATCTTCTTTCATTGAGGCATATTTTGTTTCATACACAACTTTCATTTATACGGTGTATAAAACCCTTTGAATTTTATTTTTATTCAAAAGGAATGTTTTTATATGAATCATTTTTCTAAACGAATAAAGAGAATGTTTTTGTCTTACGTATGCAGCAACAACGACTTCTCCCCCGCTGTGACAATTATTTGACATTCGGCTTCCTCTACAAGCCATGACATTTTTTTATTAAAAGAAAAATAAATACCCTATTTTCATTTTCTTTTATTTTTTTATTGAGAATGGTTTTGATAATTTTTTATATCAATGTTTTGTATTGATATCTTTTTATTGAAATGTAGAAATTTTATTTTTTCTTTATGCATGTTTTATATGATACGATTATGTTATGGTTCCTAGGAAATATTTTTGAAGACAGATGGTTCCATGATAAACTAAGGGAAGGTGATCCCGATATAGCTCTCTAATTTATTGGGTAACGCAAAGGAGTTAAAATATAAGGTTTCTCTGGAGCGATTTAGGGAATATACTGTGTTGGGTATTCCAAACATAACCATGGGGGTTACTCTTACATAAGAATGTTAGGAATGCCTCAAGTAATCTTAATGTCTTATGATTTCTATGAGTTATTCTTGATTTGATGAGGTATGTTAATGTTCTTATGTTTTATGAGTAAAGTATTATTTCATTCATTCATAAGAATTAATGGACTAATTTTTACATTTCGTACCTTTATATCCCTTACTGAGATTTTTATGCCCATCCCATGTTTTTGAAATGTTTTTCACAGGTTAAGGGAAAAGTATATGATGTGTTGATAATGTCGAGGAAGTGTCACGAAATAATCCATGTTTTATTTTAAATATGTCTCCTTTGATGGGAAAAATGAATATTGTCTTTTATGTAACCTCCTTGTTTAAATGTGGAATGTAATTCATGATTTATGACCTAATTCTCTAAAACTTTAAACCTGAAAAGATCCTCAATGAGTATTTTTGAAATAACTCAATATTAAGTAAGGATTAAGGCTGGGGCCTTATATAAAGGGTCGTGATAAAAGAATAATGTTCCTCTATTCTTCAAAGAGTGTTAATTAATGAAAATTTTGGCACTAAAAAGATATATTTTTGGAATCCTATGATCTCATCATGTATCATTATCTGTGTGGGCAAGGATTCCATTTGGGCATGTATTTGGGATATTATATGATGACTTATTACTACTAATAATGAATTTACAGTATTAATTTGACTAAGGGTGTCCCATAACCGAAACTAGATAGTTCACTTTCCATATTAAATAGTTTTCAGTTCAGGATGTTTCTTCACATAAGATTATATAGTGGATGGTGATCAAAGTAGGCCACCCCAATTCACGAAGGGCCCAGTGAATACATTCATCTTAGTCCAATTTTTTTTGAGGGGAGTCTCAGTGATTAGGGTTTGAATATAGTGAATAATTTTCATGCACCATGTTGGTTTATATGAAACTATTGGAGTCAGTATCTAAGAGGGAGGGATGGTAGGTTGGTGTGACGAGGAATAGAGAGCGTAAGTTTCACGTACCCATCACTTAAACAATGAAACATCCAGAATTGGTATTGTAGGAATAGATTCCTCAACAAATTTTATCCCACTAATTGGATGGTCATCAATAGGACATGGGTTCTTCATCGAATTCTCGCCCAAAAAGTCATGAAAATCCATTATTGAAATTGGTTCTGAGGTCATAAAGTTGCTTTGTCTATCTACATGATTGACCAATCTATTTAGAACACTTCATAGGTAGGCTTCCAACAAAGGCTATGAAAAATTGTATTACTGGAAGGTATGGGATATTTTAACATTATTATTATTTTTGAAACTTTTTTAGAATAAATTAAATTTATTTGAGGAAATATTTTATAAACTCCATCATTTTATGGTTGTGCTACATGCAACTCCAACAGATCTTTCTTTACACGCAACATTGTGTTAATATGATTCATAATTATGTTATTATAAATATTTTAAAAATAAAAATACAACCTATCCATTATAATGGATGGTATAAACAAGATTAAATAAATTATAAAATTACCATTAACACATAATCCTTACAAAAATTAATTAAAAATGAATTTAAACTTTTTTTAAAATAAAATGAAATAATTTTCCAAATCATTATTTAAATATAATGAAGTTTGTTTTATAAAAATAATAAAATAAATATTATTGATTTATATGAATAAAAAATATATTATTCAATTTAATTTTTAACATTCATCTTTTGTGTTTTCTGGATATGATATAAGAACAAGTAAAATTTTTCACAAAAATGAAGTCTTTTTTTCTAAAAAAGGTTGTTTTCCGACCTTTTACTTTGGTTGAATATATGTAATTTTTTTTATATGTTTTGTGTTTTGATGAGTAAAAAAAATTACTGAATTTTTAATTGAAAAAATATTTTTCATCGAAAAAAATTATATTCTTCAATTATATATTTTATTTTTTAAAGAATAATTAGAATAAATTTTATTAATTTAATCCAATTTAGGTGATTGGTTTAAATTTAACATTTAATTTTTCTAAAAAAACATATTTAATTTTTTTGAATGTTTTCACTTCAAAAATCATTTTTCCGTCCCAAACGTATGATTATTTTTTAACTAATTTTAGAAAATTATGTTAATTTAATTTGAAAAAAATAGACACCATATTTGGAATTATACGGTAAAAATTTAGTTAATAGGTTCCATTATATTTTTACAATGTCAATAATAACATTATTAATTTGTATTAACATTGTTAAGTGTAAATCAGTTAAATTGAGGAGGAAATAATATTATTAATGGCATAAAAACACCATAAATATTTAAAAAAATAATATTTTTTTATTTTAATTAATCCCTCAACACACATATTTCTATATTAAATTATTTAATGGACAGTTTTCCATGATAATGGATTTGATATTAATAAATTTAGAGAGTAGGAAAATGTCATAGTCCTACTTTTAATTAGTATAATATTTTTAATATGTGGTTAAATATAAGATATGAATGAATATTTATATTATTTTGAAATATATGTTGTTTAAAAAAATCTGGTAGTTTTTTTTTCAAAAAAATAACTATCAAAAATAATTACAGATTGATGATGTAGTAATTATTTAATTAAATGATATTATTAATTATAAAATCACTATAATATGAATTAATTATGATGATAAACGAATTTTATAAGTTCATTTGAAATTTTTGGGTTATATTAAATAATTTTTATTGAATTTATCTTTCTGGATTTTTTTTCGTAATGTCAATGTAATGAATAGTGACAAAATTGACATTAATGATATTTTATGAATGTAATATTGTTTTAAAATTAATTAAAATATATAAATATTAAATACGTAATAAGGGGATAAATTATAGTCTATAATATCAAAAATATACCACTTATGGTTACATTTACACCTTATATGTAATAATATCCCCATTTTAATAATGAAAATGTTGTTATAGTTGTTTAAATTAAAATAAGTTAACTAAGAGTTAATCGAAATGATATAGTTAAAAATAATCTCAAAAAATGTGAAAAAATATAGATGATAATTTTATTCAAACCCTATAAAATATTATAACTAAATAAATTTTTTTTTTGAGATATTTCGATTTAGATTGAATTTATTATAATTTAATATTTTCTAGATTCTAAAAGTGCCTATCACATTATTATGAAATAAAATCTCCTCAAATATTTCAATTCATTAAATATTTATTCTTATATGTCATCCTAAATCCTTAAACTTTTCTTATCCTCTATCCAATCAACATTATAGAGCTGTTTTCTTCTCTAAAGACCAACTGTAGAGTGCTTTATAGGAGATCTAAAGGAATAATTTTGATGAAAAAGTAATCAATCTAACTAGTCACTCTCCTGATATACTCTGGTATAAATCCTATAAATATTTGACATATATCATAATATAATAAATTTATCATACATAATATTATTCTATTTCTTATGATCATGAACATATCATTATACACCCCATTTCCAATCAAACAAGTAGTGAATGTATCGCTCATGCGTAAGTTCATCTTACTGAATCCATGTAACGATACAATTTGTTTTACATAACCATATTTAATGATTAGGAATTAAGATATTGATAATTTTGCATTATTATATTTATGATATAATTATACTTCTATAATGATAATATCAAATTTACCTATTTACCATCTAATCTTTTTGGAAATGATAACGATGTTCATGCATACGTATGGAATACCATCTCCACGATGCAATGCAAATATTTTTTCTTATATATATTTAACATATATGGTAAGAAGGATTAATTTGGTTAATATATATGATATATATCACATAAAACATATTATTTAATGATAATATGTCATATTTTTTCTGTCGTTTAATATAACAAAAAAAGAAAACAACATTCATGCATAAAGACAACATACCATCTCTATGAACAATGTATTTTATTATTGGTGTCTATCTTTTTTGAATAATCATAAATAAATAAATTATGAATATTTATAAATATATATATTTATCATTTTTATAATTTTGTATATGGTTAAATATGATCTATGTAGGTGGGCCATAGATAACAAGTCATAACATATATGAAAAACCATGTCATTATTACCCAAAACATAACATTCACATGGAATTTTTAATAAGCAAGAAATCTAAAAACGCAAATAAATAATATATAGTATTATAAATTTTAATATGTTCCTTAGGTATTAGTGCAATGAATATATATTTAGTATACATTAGGTTTTAATGTATACAAAAGATGTCAAGTCGTGAGGTAAGGGATTTATATCTCACCATTATTTTTGCAAGGTACATTACTTATACATTCCATGATTATTATTTGTTGTGAATAAACTACTCATGAATGTATTTAATAAACCATATCTTGAAAATTTTTGTATTTTAATTTCCAAATAATTTTCATTCATTCATTAGTAATATTATTCTTCTTATTTTAAAGTGGTAAGTATTAATTTAACAATCTTATTATTATTTATGATTTTTTATACATAAGAATATGTCGATGAATACAAATCATCCATGTCCATGGTTTTTAAAAATGTGTTTGGTTTTTTCTTGAATTATTATTTTACATTTTTTATGTTAATTTTTTTGGAAATTATGATTTTTTACTAAATGTTTTTAATGGAATCATTATGTTGTTTTCTAAATGTGGTAATTTTTAAATTTTCCAAAAAAACGTTTGGGGAAGTTTTTTTACCACAAGAATATATGTTTCCTATATCATGAGACATTAATTTCTAGAAGCTTCACTTACAATATAAAAATTTTATTTTTAATTTAATAATTAGGTTTTATAATTTATTATCATTTTAGGAAAATAAATAGTTTTCCATGAAGAATGGTTTCTTTCATGAATATTTATAGTCAATTAATCTATCAAAATTATTTTCCTCATATTATATCATTAATTAAAATTACTTATGTTTCAATGGGGATATTAATCTAGGATATCCTCCCCATTATTCGACTGATTAGTTTGTTTTTATAATTGATTTATATTTGTGAAACACATTTATTTTACATCGGTTATGTTATTATTGAATGATGTTTATGAAACCCATTTCCTTCATTAGATTAATATATAATAAATAAGTTATATTCTCATGGAAGTGATATATACGGTTTTCATTATGTGATTGATGGGACCTATATATACTTCCAATGTATTGGGTAATGATTTAAATCTCATGAGACTGTCATGGATGGAACATGGAGTAAATTGTGTTCAATAAAGAACTTTTTCTGCTAAGTTAATTCTAGGAGTAATCCATGACTAATAATATGGCCATGGGAGTGAACTATTACTACAAATATTGTATGGGGAGTGAACTCCTACTACTAAGATAACCTTATATGAAATATCATAACTATTATGGAAATCATTTTAGGTTCTTATGTGCATAGCATAATTCCATTCCTTATGTTGTTCTCTCATTGAATATGTTTTTTGATTCTTTATGATCTTCTATGATTTATTTGCTGAGACAATATCTATATCATTGAAATATATGATATTATTTTCTAATTTTTTTTAGGGAACATACCTTATGATTATTTTATTATTTATGTCCACTTTATTTACCCTTAATGAGCATCTGATATCACCATTTTTATGTTTCTTTTCATATAGATACGAATAAAGGTAAATTTTTGATATGTCAAAAAAGGTTATATTTGTGATGAAATAGTTTTTAGAAGAATTTTATGTGTTATGGACTATTTGTTTGTTCCATGTATCCAAAGGCACTAAAAAAATATGGCCATTTCACATGTATTTCATTATTATATGAAATTATACACAAATAAATGACATAATGTGATTTTACATTATGATTGTGATTTTATAGTTGGAATCATAGAAAAAATTTATTAAATCATTGGAAAATGGGATCAGATAACTATATTGGCTTCCATGGAGATAATTTTATGGATTTTTCTAGAGATATATCTAAGGATATTTCTACATATATGATACAATCCTACAGTTTTATAAATAACCACAAATAATGTTGGATTAAACCATAGGTGTCATATATTGAAACATTAAAATTTATTTTCTTAGATTATGTGGTTTTACCCTATAGTTTCTGGTTTTCACATAATTCTTTCTAATTTAATGGAAAGAACCATAATGAATTATTTTAACATTGAATATGATGAATTTCTCAATGAATATGAGCAACCAAATATGACGATGAATGGATTGAAACATATTGGTATTATTCCTAAACAAGTGTCGTGATATATTATAATCATATTTGAATTTTTTGGGATTATAAAAACATTTAATAAGAGGAATATTTCATTTTATGGTTGTTTATGTGGTTATAAACATGGAGGAAGCATGATTCGTCTTCTCATATGTTACGAAAGTAGGAATAATAACCTAGTGGAATACCTAAAATAGAGGGGAAGATGTTACCAATGTAGAAAATAAGGTCACAGGGTGAAAAATGATTGAGGTGGTTAATGTATTATGTGTGTGGAACATGGTAATTATTCAAATTAATTCCCTAAACATATAATTTAATTCTAGTCCATGGAAAAAGCTATTCATTAATAATACTTGATGTGGATTGATAAATGTATTAGGATTCAATATTTATGATTTATAAAATATATAATAATTTTACAGTATAGGTTTTTCTGTAATGATTGTGAAGAACATATTTAATTGTACAGATGACATGTAAAAGGGATTTAATGTAAATGTTATATTATATGGAAAACACATGATCAACAGAAGGTAACCTTTACTATGATCCTAATATTGAGATAATGGTGCTTAGTTTGATCATAAATTTGATCATATTGATAACATTGGGAGTGATAAGATGATAAAATGGTTGATGAATTAATCGGTTGAGTTTATGGAATTTTTTAATTTAAGGTTTGGGGAAAGATTTTTTTTTAAAAATAATTTATGTTTAAACTATGATTTTACAGTAATTCGGGTTACTAACAAATTTCAAGGGAAAAGTTCATATTGGTATTCACATGTTTTTTAATTAAAAGTTAATATTTATTTTATTTTTAAAGGATAAAAGCTACGTTTAATGGACATCTTTTCAAAGATAATGATTTTAATCATATGGATGGTTCATAAGAGTCATTATTTATATAATTTTTTAATTTGACATTTGGATGAGTTTTTAGTGATTAATTTTTTAAATTATTGATTATTGGATAACATGTTCCAACCATTTTGTGTGTGATGAAAATTAGATATGAAAGGAATGACTTATCATCTAATTATTGATCTTATAATCCCCTAGTTATTCTAGAATTACAATTTCATTGTCATTTCACGGAGTTATAGATGATGCAAAAACTAATCAAGGAAAAACAAATAGATGGGATTGTTCTTACGAAATTGAATGATATTAGGTGAGATAATATTCTATTGAAAATTATTCATCATTTATCTAAGTATCTTGAAAAAATTGTATCCTAGAACCATTTATTTCTTAGAATCAAAGGGTACCTTATATCATAAAAAATTTATAGTTTTTTGATGACTACCCTTATAATGACCAGGTTCTCTAACCTCCCCGTCATTACATGATAGTTAGAATAATCTTCTCTATTAATGATTTCACATTCTAATAGTCTTAGTTATGTGGTGATATCAATATTTTAGATTCCCTCTTATTAAGATGAATTTTTATTGAATATTATTATAAAGTGAGGTTTCTACAATGGAATTCTAAAACATCCACCTTTGATTTTTGAAGTGAAGTTTGAAATTTTGGGGTTTTTTAGTTTTAAATTCATGATTGTATTTTTATGGTAACCTATCCATTAGAGATTCCATAAAATCTCTTTCATGTTCATGATGTGTTATATATATCACTTCTAAGTAAGTAAAGTCCTGATCCTTCACATATACTAAATTCAGATGGTGTACCACTAGAAGAAAATCATTCTTATGAAGCGAAAACATTATGAATTTTGGATAGCAAGATAAATTTATATAGAATATGATGACACACGTTCTTAATGATTTGTGTATACAACCACTAGTATAATGAAGTTTTGTAGTATCACGGGGATATAATGAGGTATAATTATCCTTATTTATTTGTATTATAATGATGAATATTGAGGGAGAAATTCATTTCAAGGGAGGTAAAATTTAATAACCCGTGTATTTTGATTCTTTTTATTCGAAAAAATTATACATAACTGACATCATATGTGATATACAACACCAGAAAAATTATTTTCTAAAGGAAACACTAGATTATGTGTCATTGTAAGAAACACTTTGCTTCTACGAATCATATTATTATTATAATAATTATTTAAACAGGAAAATTATAACATATCCATTATAATGGTATGAATGAATAGTATTAAATAAATTATGAAAATATAGTTTAATCAAATTTTTTTAACTAATTAATTATAATTTAATGTAAAACATTTTTTAAAAAAATAAGAGGAAATGTTTTTCTGAAAAATAAATTAAATGTGAACAATTGGGTTTTACACATATAAAAAAATTAAAATAATCATTGTAAAATTATGTTAATGAAGTAAATTTATAATATATTAAATTTCAATTTCAATATTCATATTATGTGTTTTATTAACGTGATATAATAACAAATCCAATATTACCTATTAACGAAACATTTTTCTAAAAAAGATTATTTTCATCATTCTAATAGAAAACCCATTTTAAATTATTTTTGGACACTTTTAGATTTTTTATATGAAAATAAAAAATTATTATTTGAAATCGATATATCAAAATTTACATTGGTTGAATTTGTTGTATTTTTTGATAAGTATAAAATTTTGATGAATAATATAAAATACAAAAGAATTAATTGAAAATAGATTTTTAATCAAAATAATTTAATGTGTTTCATTGTATATTTGATTTTTAAAAATAATAAATATGAATTTCTTTTTTATTTAAATCAATTTACGTCTTTTTAATCAATTTCACATTTATGATAGATAAAAAATGTGTCAGTCTTTCAGATGTTTTAACATTAATTATTGATGTTTCTCTTTATTGAGGGAATAATTTTTTATTAATTTATAAGAGTTATTTTAATTGAGTTTGAAAAACTAGACTCCATATTTGGAGTCATATTGTCCAAATATTTTAAATTACTCCCCTTATTTTTTGTTCAATATGAATAGTAACTTTATTAATATTTTTTACGACGAATAATGGTAAATTAATTAAATTGATTGAAACAAAATGACTACCATAACCCATGAAAAAATATTATTGGTTGAATTTAATTCAATATTTAGAACATAAGGTTCTAAATTGAATGATTTAGTAGACACTTGTTCATGGAAATGACTTAGATATTATTAAATTCAATGTTATAATTTTCTAACTCGTAATTATGATAAGTATAAAATTTTAATTATGTGTTGAAATAGAATATGATTTACTATGTATAAGTATAGGAAATTAAATATTTTCAAAAAAATATTTTTTTTTATTTTATAGTGAAGAAATAATTGTCACAAATAATTACACAATGATGAGGCAGTAATAATACAATTAATGAAAAAAATAAAATGACAATAAAAACATTAAAGTTAAAACTTTATTTATTAATTTTATTGATGAATTTTCTAGTTTAATATGACATGTTATGGGTGTATGAAATAATTTTATTATGTTACATTTTTTGATTGAATTTCTTAATGTCAATTTAATTGATAATGTCAAATAGAGACTAATAATATTTTATTAATTTATTTATTTAGTTTTAAATAATAAAAATACTAAATAAGAAAAAAGAGGTGAAACTATTGTCTAAAATATAATAAATCAACCATTTATTGTTCAATTTTCACCTTATAAGTATAAATATTTACTATTTTATATTTTAAATTTTGATTTTGTAGTTAGAATTAAATAAGTTTTCTAAATTTTAATCAATTTTATAAGGTTGAAAATAATTAAAAATACATATCTAAAATATACTATATGATTATATCACTATCGTATATCCTCAAATATTAATATTTATTTCCTTTTGGTTGGTATTTGGACTGATATTTAATTTATTATAAATTATTAATTTTTGAGTTTCTGAAACTACAAGTCAGCATTATTATAAAAGGAAACCCCCTTCCTCATTTTATAACACCACTTTTACTCTTCTATATTGAACAAAATATGCATAATTATATTATATACATACATATACATGTTATAGAGGTTCTGGTCTTCCCAAAGGTCCAACACCAGAGTCATTTAGAGGAGATCTAAAGGATCCACTTTGAAGAAGATGTAATCGCTCTAACTGATCACTCTCAATTTATACTCCTTTATAAATACAATAAATATAATATATATGTCATAAAATAATATCTTTAACATCATAAATACTGAAATTTTTCTTATTATTATTATAAAACCAATATAGAACCCCTTTCCCATCGAACAAGAAGTTAAAGTATCAATCCTATGTACATACGACTTACAGTCTCTATGTAGCGATATAATTCACTTACCATCATTATAATTTAAGAGAGGGTTTTATTAGGGGTGTAATTTTTAAGTATAAAATTTATGAATCAATTATACTTTTAATGATAATATCATATTTTCCTTTTTACCACTTAATATTTTGGTAAACGTTAACATTACCCGTGATTACACATACTGTACCATCTCCACTATGTGATGTGATTCGTTATTCATATATATTTCACAAGGATGGTAATAAGGATTCATTTGATGAATATATATTATATATATCACATATTAATTATTATTTAATCATAATATTTCATATTCATTTTTTTATTTTTACATGATAAGAAAATGAAAACAGTATTCACGTTTACCTACAAATATTGTCTCCATAAATAGTATATTTTATTTTATACATATAACAATTATGAATCACCAGGAAAAAATACATGAAGAATTTATATATATAATGTTTATAAATATAGAGATCATAGAATCATGATCTATTAAAATGGTCTAAAGATAAAATTTCAAAATATGTACAAACAATAATGCAATTTTTACTCGAAACATAATTTTAACATGGAATATTTTATATTTGATCAATATAAAGTCATAATTGAATTATATATGGTATTATAAATATTAATATGATTATTATGTATATTTATAATTAACATATATTTATTCTAATATATGATTTATTATATACTAATTATGTAAATACTTAAGTTAATGGATTTATGTCTCACTTTTATTTCAGTGGGACACATAGATTGTACTGTAATTGTTTATTCCATGTGGTGTATATTCTCCCCATTAATTTGTAATATGAATATTATACTGATTTTTTTCATATCTATTTTATTTTATTTCCATCAAGTGGCATACAATTCTTTATATTCACAAATGTAAGTGGTTACAAAATCTCGTTATTATAAAAGATTTTTATATATAAGTATCTTCTGGGGAATATTTATCTTTCATTTCCAAATAACCAATTTTTTTATCAAAATATTATTTTTGTATTATTATAAAAAAAATTACATTTATTTTTACAAATATGTAATTTTTTAATAAATGGTTTAAATGGGATTTTTTTTCCAAATGAGGTACTTTGTAACTTTTTGATTAAACATATAAGAAGAATTTTTTTAACATATAGAGAATAAAAAAGTATTTCCTCTTTTGTGACACCAAAATATTATGTATATTACCATATAATCTTACATGTTTATTTTCGAAAGAGTCTTCTTCTTCTATAAATGTGTTTAAATTTTAATGAAGATAACTTTTATATAGAAGAATGGATATTTCCCACAATTATTACTTTCAAGAAATCTATCAAATTTTTTTCATCTACAATAACATTATTTGATGTAACATTTATTTTAAGGGTATATTTCTCTAGGATATTATCCCTACTATTCAGATAGTTGTTTTTATTTTTATGATGGAATGATATTTATGAAATCCATTCTTTTCCATGTTTTAAGCTTTGATTTGATAATATTTATGAATCCCCTATAGTTACATGGGATTTGATATAATGAATGATTTAGTTTTTTGTGGCACCCATATGTATGTTTTTCATTATTTATGGTGGAAAATATTTTCTAACAACCCTATAATTTTTATTCAATTCATACATTAATTGATGAAATAAAATAACACTTAATACAACTAGAAATATTTAGAAGTCTAGTGTCTTGGGAACTTAAGAACATTACCTAACATCATAAAACATAAAACATACAATCATTATTGAAAATATCCAATATATGACTACAATATTCCTTCAAACGTAACATTTCATGGGATTACTTGAGGAAATATATAAGAAATGGATGAGTTATAAATCGTAATAATGCAGTTAACATAGTATAACATTAGAAAGATAACACATGGTAGAAAATTGGAATATCAATAGAGCATAAATTGAAAATGACAATAAAGTCATGATGTGTCATGATAATCAAAACATGGAAATGTGGAATGAACATATATGATTACAACTTTAGTCAAGGATAATCATCCAAGACATCGTAATAGACAATTTCCCATACAAGAATAATGTAAAACCCTACCAAAAATGTATTATCATGATTGTAAAAATTACCCAATTCATTAGAGTGATATTTAATTCTGGGTGAAGACGTCACTAAAATTTCATTCTCATTATTAACTGTTCCACATATATCACACCGGATGGATTCATTCATCATGAAAATTAATTCAATGATCAATTGGTATGTAATACATGAATTTTTATCATAAATAAAAATTTATATGTGTATAAATGTTAACACCCTTGATAGGTAATTATTACGGTATTCAATTACACAACTGTTTTGGAATGGATATTCAGGGTGTAATTTCAGCAGCCTAATGGTGTGACATAAAAATTATTAAAAAGGGTTGCTGGGAAAAAAATGGTCTCTCATAATATATATATTAATGGAATATTAATAGGGTCATAAAAATACTTTTCCCAAAATATGGATTTTTGAAATATAATGCATAACATCAGAGAGACATGAAGATAGAGGTGAAATTGAATAAATCATAAATAATTTTAACATGCTAATGTGTGTACGTGAGAGGGATTAATGGGAGATAAATGGGTCTCTCATCATTCAGACATAATAATAGAAGTATGGGGGAGGTGATAAAAATACCCCATCATTTTTACATGAAAATAAATGGCTCTAACAATATAAGGAAACATGGATAAAAATTTGAATATAAGGAACCCATACATGAGTGTGTGACATCAAAAGATTGAAGAGGGTATTCTTGTGAGATAGCGGAACCTAGAGAGGACTCTATAATGGTTACGAAACATTAAGGGCCTTCTACATGTATTTTATGTGAATATAAGTGGGATCTTTGGATGGTTTATATAGGAAATGAGAGCGGAATTCTTTATTATTTCACAAACATAGTTTTTTACTATATATTTAAATATTAATAAAATAGAACCTCACCATGGGTTTTCCAAATAGGAATGGACCGCATTATTTTATAAGTACAGGGTCCTATATTAATAAAATATTTTCCATTATTATATGGGGGTGTGTCACTTTATTAAAGAAATGATCTTAAAATCAAAAAATATATTATAAATTTTAGTGTCTTCAATAATGCATTGTAATATAAGTAAATAAAATTCTAAAATAACATTATTTTAAAGATAAAACTCATAATTTTTTAATAATCTTTTTATAGTGTTTATTACATCACTATTGGGACATTATGATGTCATAAAACACAATATATATTTATATGATATTTAATTTTTACATAAAAAATCAACATTATAAGAAAATTATTAAAAATTAACTATTTCATAATATTGAAATTATGATTCCATAAATAATATTCATTTTATCAAAATAATTTACTAAATATTTCAATTTTTTTAATTAAAAAATGACATTTATTGAAAATTGACGGGTTTCGATAAAAACAGTTTACAAAACATAATAAAAATTACATTTGGACTCCTTAAAATTATATAATTACATATATTTAATAAAATTAATTAAATAATAATATTTCATTAAAATATCATTTATTAATTCATTCAAATATATTTCTTAATTGAATTTAAATATCAACCAAAAATACTATTCATCATTTAAAAAATTAATAAAATAAATTTATATTAATTATTCTATAGAAAAATAATGTACCAAATCTGTGCATAAGAAGTATAATAATGCACACTCTGATTCATGGGAATCCATGCATGATGATTATGAACAAGATTTTATGAATGAGGAAGCCTATATAAAATCGACTACAATGAATGGTAAAAACGAAATGGTTGGCTCGAATGGCTAAGTCACACTCTGTGCCAAAAAGACAGGAGACATAAACATTACTATAACCTCGAGAGATCAATTGTCACAAGAGACCTAGAGGCCTCTCAGAATGAAAAAACAATGATTTCACCATAATTGGGGGTTACAAAACTTCCCCTTATAACTCTTGATGAGGGATTCATAAAAAACACAACAAATATTGAAGATGATGACCCTGGGGTGAGGGATTCTTATCAGTATAATGAGGATGTGTGTGAAAAATTTGAAGCGTGGATGGAAGATCATGATGAAAATATTTTTAAACGAAACCAGAATGGTGATATCTCTGTGGATACATATCTAAAATCAGAATGTGAATGTAAATGAATATGGTGGAAGAATTTAAGCAACATCTAGATTTTATTATCAATGAAACTCCATGGAAAGTATTTAGCTTACGTACTGTTTGATGCTTGAGGCTAGTGACTTGTGCTGTTATTCTTTAGATGGGGGAAAATTTTCTTTGTAGGTCCTTTTCCATTTTTGGTCAAAGGATTACACTATTGATCCTGGTTCTACAAGTGTGAAGGATTCTTGAATCTCAAGATATTGTCTGGTTGGCATATTTTTTGTTCCTAGTGTGATAGTGGAAGCTCTTTCACCTCATGCATTCCTTTATTCTTATTCTTGTAGCCCTATGTATTATGTATTATTAATTTCCTCACTATACTTTGATCATCCACTGATAGTTTCTGCTCAGAACAAGCATGATGTGTTCATCATTATTCCTTTTGGTGCCCTTATCATGAAGGTCTAATCCATGAAGGATCCTTTTTTATTAACATGTTTGTCGTTCAACTTATTCTCTACTCATACATGATGATTTTTGAGTTTTATGGTGTAACTGTTAAGGGATAGTTTCAATTATGGGTTTCTTTATCCTTGGGGGTAAGATGAGGCAATGGTGATCATTACTGTTCGGAATTAGACTACTTTTTCTTTTGGTGCTTTTGCATTACACTACCACTTCCCTTCCTAGGGAATATCTTTGTCAATTCAATAACATGGATTCCTGGACATGTCTCATGAAATCTGAGATTTTGTTTGTTTTTCATGGAAATGAATGATTGTTTTCCCTCAACCCCCTATTGGGGTAAGCTATTTACACCTCATGTTTGTACTGTAATCCTTGTTTTTAATAATTTCTCTTGAGGCATGAATAGGGTGACCAATTCCTGTCATCACTTTTATAAATAAAAAATTCATATCCCATTATTACACCAGAATATTCAATAAGTGTAATGTTGCGATAGTTGGGCTTTCATGGGGCCATTCGGTGAACACATGTTTGGTCATTATCTCGATGGACTAAAAATTCTCTAGTAAATTAGTTTATCTCATGCTTAAATTTTTTTATCTCATTTTGGGCTTGATTTAGGATAAATCATAGAAATTATATCTCCCATGGAAGCTATGATTGATTGGATTCATAGGTAATGATCCTATAAGTTGATTCCATCACCTCCTTTTTCTATGTCAAATGGATTTGTTAAAACCTTGCATTAATACTAGTCATGTGATATTTGTTCAACGACTATATATTCAAAGATAATGTAACATAATAGTCATTTACATCTAATGGTATATGATAAAACAACTGGCGTACATTTAATTTCTATATCAATTTTAAAAAAGAAGAAATTTAATTAAAGAAAATGTATAATTTCACTTAAAATATTTTGGGTCATTACAATAACCCCCCATAAGAAATTTATCCCTTTATATTTTCATTTCCCACACTAAAACCAATTATGATAACATTGATTCATTGCTTCCTATGGTTCTCAAATTGCTTCTCCAATCATTTTATTTATCCAAGAAACATCGACGAGGTGAATTTTATTATTCCAGAGAACTTGTTCAATTCCATATTTGATCATCACTAGATTATTCTCATAAGAGAATTCAATTTCCAATGGTACCAAATTTTGATTGAGTACATGTGTGGGGTGTGGTATGTATTTTCCTATGATTGATACATAGAATACATCATGTACTTCAGAAAAGGTAGCTGGGAGTTCTAGTTGGTAGGCTGCCACAATAATTTGATCATGGTTCACAAAATAGATAATATACCTCTGATTTAACTTTATCTTATTCCCAAATCTCATTACTCTCTTATATGGAAATATGAAGAGAAATACCATGTCTCCATCGAAAAACTCAAGGTATTTTCAATAATTGTCAGTGTTCTTTTTCTGTCGACTTTGAGTAGCATTGATGTGTTTTGGAATGGTCTTAAACTTCTCCACCATTTCCTTGAAGAGTTTTATGAACAAGCAGTTTTTATTTCATAACTCCATCCTATAATGCATGCGTTCTTCACTCCTTATAAATGAATTCATAGGGATACAATTTTATGATTTACTGGAAATTGATTTTGTTAGATAACTATAGTATAAGAAGATGTTGATCTTGTCCTCCTTTGATGTCCAATGAGAATTCTCTCAACATGTCCTCAAATGTCTGCGTAGTCCACTCATATTGTTCATCATTTTGTGGGAAATATGATGTGATGATGTTTAACTCAATATTCAGAGCATGTTCAAGATTCTTCCATAACATAAAGGTATATCTTGTATCTCGATTAAATACAATCGATAGTGGTACACCATCCAACATCACAACTTCTCTGATGTATATCCGTGCAAGTTGATCAAATGATAAATCCATTCTAATAACCATGAAGTGTATAATATTTTTAAGAAAATCAACCACAACCTAGATTGCATTGTTTCCTCTAGATGTCTTAGGAAGCACAAAAAAAGTCAATGGTGTTGTTTTTGGATGTCCGCTGAACTTGGAGAGTTTTGGAGAGATTATGGATTCTATTTATCGAGCTAATTATAGTTCTCAGGTGAAACCACTGTTCCTCTATGCTTTCTTAACGGTTGATTCATTCTTATGGAGATCCTGATATGTTCTTGGATTTGAAAAAAATTTATACCAATTTCTATTGGTATTTAGGAGCATTATACTTGTGTTCTTGCTTATCCATGAGATCGAAATGGATTCATGTGGAATGATGTTTTCGATCTAGTTATCTTGTGAACATTGGGTGTTTCTGGAAGATGTAAGAAGACAAGTGTGATGAAACATATCCAGTGGATTCCTCTGACTTCTCAGTGTTTGAATGTTAATAGGGATGGTGCAGCATCAAGTGCACTAGGGACTTCAGGATGTGGATGTGTTTTCTGCACTTAAAGGTATTTTTGTTAAAGGCAATTTTTACCACTTTGTATGAAATTTCTTAGCTCTTGAGGCAGAGTTATGGGCCATGATCAAGGATTTTTGGTTTTCTTCTTTTCATGGATGGATGACCTTATGGATGGAGTCTGACTCAAATCTAGTGGTTGATATTCTTAGAATGCATTCATGAAATGTCCCTTAGAAGATGCTTTCTGCATGGGATGACTGTCTTAGGCTTGTGGAGTAGATTTGTTTGGTATTCACTCATGTTTACAGGGAGGAAAAAAGGTTGTTTTTGCTCTGTCCAAGCATGATATTGAAGAGGTTTTATCTTTATGGTCATTTTTTACATCAACCTTCTACTATGGATTGGCTAATGCTGATGCACGTGGTGTTATGTACACACGTCTTTGCTGACCCCATGTTTCTCCACATTTGATGTATTTAATTTTTTATATATGAATATTTTTTGCGAGTAGTCTTCCCTACTTCTACATCTTCTGATCATCCACGAAAGTGTTTATGTATCATTTATACTTTGAGCATCTTCCACATTATTTTCATTAACCAGATGGTAGTGAATTGTGTAGTCATAGTCTTTGATCAACTCTAACTATCTTCATTAGAGCATATTAAACTCTTTTTGTGTGAATATATACTTGAGGATTTTATGTTCTGTATATATGTCACCCTTCTCCCCAATGAGGTAATTCCCCCAAATTTCCATTACAATGATCACTGTAGCCCACTCCAAATCACATGCGAGATATTTTTTCTCAGAATAATCAAATTCCTTGAATCATAGGAAATTAATTAATTATTTTCCATTAATATACAACCCATTACCTTCATTGAAGTATCACTGGACACCAGTAAAATCACTCCACTTTTGGTATTTGTGAGAACTCTTATAGTCATAAGCCTCCCTTTCCATTCCTTGAAGATCTTTTCACATTCATAATTTTAGTAATACATGATTCCCGTCCGAGTTATCCTGGTTAGAGGGTTTGGAATCATGATAATTTTCTAAAATATCAACGATAATACCCCGCTAATCAAAAGAATATACGAATATCTACCACAAATGTTGGGATAAAAAATCATTAAGTTAACATAATATTTGATGTGTCCATAGATATTCTATTACTTTGGATGATATTTCCCAAGTAATATACTTCCTTCAACTAGAACTCACATTTTATGTACATGGCATAATGATTTTCCATTCACAAGGTCTTTAGCACTATATTTAATTTCACCTTGTTATTTTTCTATCATTATGAGTATATTAGAACATTATCAATAAATACTACCAAAAACAATTTGACGGAATATCTAAAAGATCTAACCAGCATGTCCTTGAAAATCGTTGGATCATTATTGAGTTCGATTGGAATAACTATGATCTAACAATGCCCTTACCTTGTCTGAAAAGTTGTCTTAGGAATATCCTCCCTCTTCACCTTTACGTTAATATATCCCAATAGCATATAAATCTTATAGAAGTATTGTGCTCCACATAGATGATAAAATAATTCATCAATTATTGGAAAATGATACTTTTTCTTTATCAGGATTTTGTTGATCTCAATATAATCAATGCAATGGCTCATTGAACCATCCTTATTATTAATAAAGAAGACTTGTCCACCACATGGTGATGAACATGGGTATATAAATTCTTTTATATAGATTATCATGTTGTTTTATCATTATCTCTTTATGTTCCACAATATCCATTATATATGGATTCTTGGATACTGGAAACACTCTAGGTATATGATCAAACATGACTTCAACATCTCTTCTAGTTGTAAGACAAGAAAATTACTTGTGAAACACATTATTGAATTACCTCACAATATAAATTCCATCATGGATGTTCCCATCCTTAAACTCACTCATTTGATCATGATATGGATTCTCATTGGAATTAATAAAAGGCTTTTCATGATGATCATAGTAAGGATTCATCCTCCACCTTGCACTTGTATTGAATCATGAGTTTATTTTCCATATAGATAGTGACTTAACTCTTACATAAATTTATGTTGGATCACTATCAGGAAATCCAATCCATTCTATTAATTGTATCAAATTCCACCAATGGAAATAGGATAAGGTTCACTAGGAAATTCAATAAAAAAATTGTGATAGGATAGGTGTTATATATATGGGATGCTATAATCACCCCATTTTCTTTTTTCATGGAAATATTTACTTAAATAAATTGTGATGGTGTATAAATTTTTATTCTAAAACGTAGGGATATAAAAGAATGTGTACAACGAGAATCCAAATGTGCATTCAATATTAGTATATGAATAACTAGTGTACCTATCACAAATTTGATTCAGGATTAACATCAGTGGTAGTGAAGAAAAATATCACAAGTGTTGCCATGGAGATAGTTGGTTACCTATAAAAACCATTGGTTTAGTGTATTGTATTGATAAATAACTTGGTTACTAACAATTTTAGAAATTAAAATTATTCTTTTGGTTTATTGAAAAATTACTTTCCTCTATTGTAGTAGTAGATTTTTTTATTAAAAATCGATGGCATGATGTGCTTCCTTGCCTCACCTAAATCATGTCCTCTTACCCTTAATGAAATATCTTGGGTGCTGATTTCTACACCATTGGAATGTTAGGGGTTGTATTTTCGTTGTACTATAAGAACGCTCAATGGTACCACTAGAATTTTACTCCACTTTCTGGTTCATATCCTCGTGATACCCCTAAGATTCATGGATCGTTATTTCAATTTTAAGGGAAAATCATACAATTTCCTCACAGATATCAAAGTCATTGATCATCAGGGATTTACGTAGGCTTGGTTTTTTCATAACAAAAGAATATATCAACAATTCATTTAGGGGTAATGACATATCAGGAGGCGTATCAGAAAAACCTAATGATTTTGTCTTCATACGATGTGATGGATTCGTCGCCTTTTTTACATGAGAGCATGACTATCCCATTCCATCATAAATCTTAATTTGAGAAGAAAATATTAATCATAAATAATTTTTGAGAAATCCAGTCAACCCATCTAATCGGTCTCTTCCTCATGATTCATATTTTTTTATCAATGTAAACCATTAATCAGTTTCACCCTCCATATGATAAGCATCTAAAAGAACCATCTCATGTTTGGTGCAATGAAGGATGGAAGAAACCCTCTCAATAGAGTTGATCCATTTTTTAGCGATTGAGGGAAGAAATGATCCATTGAATGTTGGAGGCATTTCTCTCATGAAGTTGTCAATTGAAACTTTTTCTTTCATAGGGGGTTGAAAATTCCTCATGATCAAACTTTCTATTCAAAACATGAGTTAACAAAAAGTGTACTATGACAATGCTTGCTGTAACGACCCAATGTTCTTCAATGGAAAATTCCCTTCATATATTTATGTCATAAAATAACATGAAAACACAAAATAATGAACTACTATGTGATAAGTGACCTTTAAACATAATTTTGTCACTCCAATGTTTAAAAATTTTAAAATCCGACATACACGGTTGTGTTCAAGATGATTTTTAGAGTGTAATGAAACAAAAATATTTTTTGGTGAATAATGACCTACCCTTATGAATAGTAACATACCCTTATGAATAGTAATATGACTTTTATGAATAGTAAATCATCCAACATAAGAGTAACATTACCTTTGAATAATAAAATAAAATTTAGACATCATAGAAAGTGACCATTTGACCTTAGTAAATGTTTTGCTATTTTGTAAGTCATAAATAAAAAATTATAAATAATTAATTAATTTTAAAGAATATATATTTCCATAAAATATATTTAAAAATTATTGAATCAATGTATTATAGTTTTTAGATAATTTTATAAGACCCTGCGTAATTTTTTAAAGCACTATAAAATCAGTTTTAATTTTAAAAACTGTTTTTTATGTAAATTACGATTTTAATTAAATATTCAATTAATAATATTTTGAAAATAATTTTCAAAAAATGGACTTCATTTTTGGAATATACACATTGGAATTTTTTTGGGTAAATTTTTGGGATTTTTCTGATATACATGAATTTGTTATGAATAGTGAAATACCGTAATTTACAAAATAAGAAAAATAAGCTAATTATAGGGTCATATGTGATGTTCTGCTGATGTAAGCACCCTTGGTTCGGGATTAAATTATAAAATCAAAATTCCTGGTCTTCCAAGACTCACTATTCCTTGTCTTGTGGGGAAATAATAAACGAATGAATTTTATATTAAGGAAACCCATATCCCCTCTACTATAAATACCACCCTTCACTCCCTCATTTCCTCACACCACTCAAGCTCCAAGAATTCTCTAAAATCTTCCCAAACACCTTCCCTGTCCCCTCCCTCACGTCCAAGAGCTTTTGGTCTCATAAATAGACCAATCATATTCCCTTAAAGAGGATCTCAAGGGAAGGATTCAAGATGTAATTTCTCTCCCTCTTCTCCTTTAATTTCCTTTCATGTTCAAGTTGATTTCTTGACCTCTCCCCACGTATATTCATCCAAATTGTATTTTAACTCCATTATTATACACATACTATAATTTTATGATTCTAATGGTATATTATATAATACATCCCACATTCCCCCTTCCTTTTATTTTATTAAAGAGAACGTTGTTCGTCTGGTGTTAATTTATCAACCTTAAGAACGACATGCTTTCTTCTTCCATTTATACCTTCTTATCTAGTCATGAAACCATTTTTAAGGTTGAAACCGAATATGTTAAGTGTATTATGTTATATTTATGGTTCTAGAAATAACCTATGGAAATATTACTACGTGATAAGTTAAAACAAGTTCATTGTGATCTAAAAACCGCCCAAATTGACCCAAATAACCATTATCTATTTCTTATTTAATGATTCATCCACATGGATCCAATATAATTCATTATAATATCATTGAAACTCCTTTAATATCATTAATTACATGTAATATCATTTATGTATGTTTACTCTTCCACTACACAAACTTCAATTTAAGAATACTAGTGAACCACCCAAGAAAAACAATAAAAATGAACATCCCTGAACAATGTTTTTAAACTCTATAAGTCATCCAAAGGAACATAATATGACATAATGAAACATGAATGAACCCTATTAATATAAAAATTGTTCTGGATTTCTAATTAATTAATATAATTTCATTATTATGGACATTAAAGAGAAGGAAGCATTCGGGTACAAGGTAAGGGGAAATCTCGAACCCAATTTTCTTCCTTCGGGTTCTCCCCCTTTCACTTATTTTTTGATATGGTTACTACTCATAGATAATTTTTTCATCATTTCATTTACTTTTTTGGGATATACATGTTCATCACTAGTTTTTATGTCCAACAAAATGTTTTCCAAAAGAACTATTCTTTTAAGAACACCCCTTTTACATCTCACTCAAAGTGGACGGTTCTTGTAACATGTATGTCATTCCCATTTATTTTGGAATCCAATGATTATTAATTTATTATTATGAGCCGAAACCCATTACTTTACATGGGTTAGTTATGTTCATTTTTTTAGTTTTGTTCTATGTGTCAATCATGATAATGATAATGTTATGATGTGACAGGTGCGCCTGGAATTATACAGCGCAATATGAATGTTTGAATGTTACAGGTGCACCCGGAATTATACAAGTGCTCCAATGCATTTGGTAAAGTAATTAATCTAATGAGTAAATGTGAAATGTTGTGTGAAAAAGATTCTTTCTTTTTTCACAAGTATGTCTGGTAGTTAACCACTACGATATGATGTTTCATTTTTATGCATTGCCACATTTCAAGTCTTCTATTTATGCTCCTCTCATGTTCATGATCTATTGCCTATATTATGATTATGCTCACCCCATGTTATGTTGTTCATATCTATCCTCTTATTGGGATTCTATCTCACCCCTTTTGATGTATATCCTTAGTTGGATACATTTACTAAGGAGATGAAAAGTGACAATAATAATCTAGAGAAGATGAAATTAATTAAATGTATATGGTAGATGTTGTATTTGTTATGTGTGGTCCTAGTTTTCCCAAGACACTAAGCCTTTGGATCCTCTTTTTGCAATACTATTATGTTTTTTATCTTTGAAATGATGTAATAGTAATGTAAGAAATGGCCGGGTCGCTGTAGTTGGTATTTGAGTGAAGGTTTAGTTAATTTGGGAATTTGGATTAGTGAATCCTAGAGGAAACCTATATCATGACAGTAAATACAAATATTCACACAAGAATATTTACCTTGGGATCCCATATGTTATGTTTTTTGTATAATTTTTTTAAATGAATATGTTATTCATGACTTTTTTTCTTATGTTTTGTTCTAACCTTTTCTATTTTAGAATATGGTGGTAACCAACAGAAATCAGGCGAACAACTCATGCGAGTGCCAATGCAATGATTGCCCAAATGACATACCCAATGATTTGGGAGGAGGAGTTCAAAACATCATGGTGATGCTTACCCAATAATATCAGATTATGAACAATAAAAATAATAATGGGGAATGTCCTCCTTCAACAAAGAGGGAGAAACTGGCTTTCGAATGTTTTATGTGGCAACGACCACCGATGTTTTGTGGATCTTCCGATCCACTAGTTGTGGAATAGTGGGTCAACTATATTGAGAGGATATTATCTATGCATCACTATTCTGAGATGGAGAAGGTGACTCTTGCTATTTATCATCTAGATAAATAAGCTGATCAATGTTGGGCTTTGATTAAGAACATCATGCCAAGGGTGAAATTGAAGAGATAGAATGGGGATACATTAAGATAATTTTTCTTAATAAGTACTTCCCACAAACTCTTCGCACGAAGATGGAGATAGAATTAATAGAGATCAAGAAAAAAGAAAGTGAATCTGTGACAACCTATGAAGAGAATTTCAAAATCCATTCATGGTACGCTTCAGGTTTTGTTATCAACAATGATAGAAAAATTGATAGATTTTTTAGTGTATTAAAACCACACCGTCGAAAAAATCATACAATTCGAGACTTTTGAATTTATGAAGAAGTTGTTTGGTGTGCTCTCAAAGTGGATATGGAGTTTGGGGAATGGTCCCACGACTATGGTGATAAGAAAAGAAGGTTGGAGTTTCAAGCTGGTGGATCTAATGATAAAGGTGGGATGAAAAATCAACGACCCACAAGCAAAAAATGTGGGATGTTGCACAATGGGAATTGCATCAAAGGGACAGGGAAAAGCTTCAAGTGTGGGAAATAGGGACACCATTCTTAAGAGTATAGAAAAGACATGAAAAAGAAGGAGAATTTAGCTAATGAAAAGAGAGAACCACTCATGGTTCAATGCTACAAATGTAGGGAGCCAGGGAACTATGCAAACCATTGCACTAAACCTCGAGCTCTCAAGGGTAATCTGCATCAGCAGCCACCAACGCCAAAGGAACAAGGGAAGGCTTATGCCATCACTACATTAGAGGTGGAGATTGATAATGAAGTCATACAAGGTACACTTTCTATTCACTCAATAATGGAAAAAGTCATATTTGATTCTAGTTCTACACATTCCTTTATATCTTGATCGTTTTCTAGAACTATAGAATTGAATCCCAAAAACCATGAAGTAGAGACATCCGTAAAAACACCTAGTGATGCAATCATTCCAACCCAAGTGTTTGACACATCCCATGTTGACGTATGTGGAATGATTCTTTAGGAAAATCTTGTAATACATCACGTGGTGGAATTCGACGCTATAATGGGAATGGATTGGCTCTCGTTATATAGAGTGTATATCAACTGTCGGGAAAATGAAATAACATTTCATATTCCGAACCATCCCATGCTCCTCTACAAATGAATGGAAGATCATGAATCTCCTTTGAAAAATCCTTCAATGGTGTGGGTGTTGATTCCCTATGAAGAATCATACCTCACCCAAATGGTTGAGTCGAAGGAAAGTTCCATCCTTGAGGAAATTCCCATCGTGAGGGAACACATTGATGTATTTCCAGAAGAGTTACCCGGAATTCCCCCGGATCGTGAGGTAGTGTTCTCAATTGATCTCATACTCGGAGCTACTCCTATCTCAAAGTTCCCCTATAGGATGGCTCCTATCTAAATGGAGGAGTTAGCGAAGCAGTTGCAAGTGCATCTTGGCAAAGGGTTCATATGCCCTAGTGCATCACCTTGGGGTGCGCCAGTGCTCATTGTGAAGAATATGTATGGAACCATGCAGCTATATATCGATTATCGAGAACTCAACAAGATCACCATAAAGAATAAATATCCTCTCCCAAGGATTGACGACTTGTTTGATCAGTTAAGAGGTGGTCAATATTTCATAAAGGTGGATCTTTGTTCTAGATATCATCAGGTAATGGTGAAGAAGGAAGATATTCAGAAAACTGCCTTCTGTACAATGAATGGGCACTATGAGTTTTTTGTGATTCCCTTTGGAGTTAAAAATGCCCCTATAATATTCATGGATTTGATGAATAGAGTCGTTAGACATTACCTTGACAAATATGTGGTAGTGTTTACCGATGATATTCTCATCTACTCCAAGAGCTTGGAGAAAAATGAATAACATCTAAGACTTGTGTTGAAAACATTGAGAATGGGGAAGTTATAGGCCATGTTCAGCAAGTGTGACTTTTGGATGAATAATTTCACATTCATTGGACACGTGATCACAAGTGAGGGAATTTATGTTGATCCATGAAAGACAAAGGCGATCGAGGAATGGGAAATGCCATATATCATCACATAAATTCGTAGTTTTCTTGGATTAGCTGGGTACTACCGAAGTTTTGTGAGAAAATTCTCATGATTGTCAAGCCCGCTAACTATGTTAAAAAGAAAAGGGGTAAAGTCTGTCTTGAAAGAAGAATGTGAGGAAAGCTTCAAGGATCAAAAGAGAAGGCTGATCATTGTGCCTTTACTAACACTACCGAAAAGTGGAGAATGTTTTGTGATATAAAGTGATTCATCAAAGAAAGGCTTTGGTTGTGTACTCATTAAAAATGAAAATGTGATAGCCTATGCCTCACTACAGTTGAAGATCCATGAGCATAAAAACCCGACACATGATCTAGAGCTGGCAGCCATGATTTTTACCTTGAAAATTTGGTGGCACTACCATTATGGTGAGAAGTCTGACATATTCACCGACCACAAGAGGCTAAATTATATATTCATAGAAAAGGAGCTCAACATGTGTCAAATGAGATGGTTAGAGCTAATCAAGGATTACGATTGCTCTATTCACTATCATCTTGGAAAGACGAACAAGGTAGCTGATGCTCTAAGAAGAAAAGAACCTGCAACTCTATCCATGCTGCGGATTGAGAAAGAACCTATCTTATTGGTTATTCAATGAATGGATTTAGGAATAATAAGGGTAGATGATACATTCCACCTTGACGAAATTATTGTGCAACCATCCATCCATGAGAATATTAAATAAGCACGAAGGGATGATGTGGAGATACAAAATAGGGTGAATGCAGTAAAGGAAGGGAAGCTACAAGAGTTCCATATTGATGATGATGGTGTGATTCGGTTTGGAACGCGACTTTTTGTACCATCATCACCTAAGATAATAAAGGATATATTGGATAGTGCACATAGCTCAACTTTCTCTATCCATCCTGGGAGTACCAAGATGTATCTTGATCTTCAAGAAGACTTCTGGTGGGATGACATGAAGAATGAGATTGTGTTATATATAACAAGGTGGTTGGTATGTCAGCAAGTTAATGCTAAGCAACAAAATTCCAAGGGTATGATGAAGCCATTTCCTATACCCATGTGGAAATGGGATACCATTACTATAGACTTTGTCACGGGTCTCCGAATGATTTCAAAGGGAAATAATGGGATATGAGTTGTGGTTGACCGACTCACTAAGACCGCCCATTTTATCACTATTCCGGAAGACCTCTTGCTTGATCAAATTGAAATGATATATGTGAAGGAAGTGGTGATATTGAAAGGTGTTCCACTCTAAGTTATCTCTGACTATGATCCAAGTTTCACATCTATGTTCTGGAGGAGCCTTCAACATGCTTTGAGTACTATATTAAATTTCAGCACGGCCAATCACCCCCACACTGATGGCTAGTCTGAAAGGACTATTCAAATACATCAAGATATGCTAAGAGACTACTCTCTTGAATTAAAAGGTGGTTGGGATCAACATCTCCCATTGGTTGAGTTATCATACAACATAATCATCCACTTGATTATTCAGATGGATCGATATGAAGCTCTGTATGGAAACTGATGTAGAACTCCAACCTATTGGGATGAAGTTGGAAAAAGAAAGATACTTGGACCAAATCTTGTTCAAGAGATGACAGAGAAGTTCAAGTCATCCAAAAACACATCAAAGCTACTCAAAGTAGGAAAAAGAGCTACGCTGACAACCGTCGAAGGGACTTGGAGTTCGACGTTGGAGATAAAGTCTTCCTTCTAACTTCTCCATGGAAGAGAGTCAGGTGATTTGGGAAGAAAGGGAAGCTAAGACCTAGGTATATTGTCCCCTTTGAGATCATTGACTGCATAGTAGCCGTGACTTTCGTCTAGTACTTCCACCAAATACGTCTTAATATAATGATGTGTTTCATGTATCACTACTATGGAAGTACATACCAGACCCCTCACATGTACTAAACTCAGAGGTGGTGCAGCTGGAAGATGATCTCTCCTATGAGGAGCAGCCAGTAAAGATTCTGGATTAGAGATTTAATGTTCTACGCAATAAGACAACCCATCTTGTCAAAGTGTTCTGGAGGAACTATAAGTTTGAGGAAGAAACTTGGGAATCAGAATAGGCAATTAATGAGAAGTACCTCCACCTTTTTGTGTAAAGTGAAAGTTTGTGGGCGAAATTCCTTATGGCGGGAAGAATGTAACGACTCAATGTTTTTCAATGGAAAATTCCCTTCTTATATTTATGAAATAAAATAACATGAAAATAGAAAATAATGAACTAATAAGTGATAAGTGACATTTATTCATAATTTTTTCACTCCTATGTTTTTAATTTGGAAAATCCTACATACACAGTTGTGTTCAAGATTATTTTTGTATTCTAATGAAACAAAAATAATTTTTGGTGAATAGTGACCTACCCTTATGAATAGTAGGATACCCTTAGGAATAGTAATATGAACCTTATGAATAGTAAATCATCCAACATAAGAGTAACATTACCTATGAATAATAAAATAAAATTTAGACATCTTAGAAAGTGACAATTTGACCTTAGTAAACGTTTTGGTATTTTGTAAGTAATAAATAAAGAATTATAAAGAATTATTTAATTTAAAAGAATATTTATTCCCCTAAAATGTATTCATCAATTACTGAATCAATTTATTATAGTTTTTTGATAAATTTATAATACCCTACATATATTTTGAAAGCACAATAAAACCAGTTTAAATTTTAAAAACTATTTTTTTAAGTAAATTATGATTTTAATTAAATATTAATTTAATAATATTTAGAAAATAATTTCTTAAATAATGGACTATATTTTAGGATTCTACACATCGAAAAATGGATGGGGTAAATTTTTGGGATTTTTATGAGATACTTGAATTTTTGATGAATACTGAAATGCCGTAATTTACAAAATAAGATAAATAAGCTAATTATAGGTTCATATGTGATGTTCTTCTGATGTAAGCCCACTTGGTTTGGGATTAAATTATAAAATTACTATTCTTGGTCATCCAAGACTCACTATTACTTGTCTTGTGGGGAAATAATAATATAATGAATTTTATATTAAGGAAACCCCTCTCCCCTCCACTATAAATACAACCCTTCCCTCCCTCATTTTCACACACCTCTCAAGATCCAAGAATTCTGTTAACTCTACCCAAAAACCTTCCCTAGCCCCTCCCCCACGTCCAAGAGCTGCTGGTCTCATCAAAAAACCAATCTTATGCCCTTAAAGAGGTTCTGAAGAGTACGATTCAAGATGTAATTTCTCAATCTCCCTATATTTCCAATGAAGGGAGTGGAGAAGCCATTTCAATGCAATACAATTTTAATTTGAACCCATGTAGTGTGTATGGTTCATAAATAATAAAATCATTGATTATGTTAGTGTGAATTATTTTTAATATATTATTTTTGCACAACTTTTCTTCAAGAGGGACACTACCATTATCAACAATTCAATCAAACAATGCAGGATGAGGAAGGATGCTAAAATGATTGGATATACTCAGCAACTGAATAACATAATCAGGGCCTATCATCATTAACTCAACCATAGAAATTTATAATATCCTAGAAAAAAGGATTTGTTAATAATCACAGTAGTTTTATGGTAATTGTAACAAAAAATATCCTATATACTCTAGGATATTTTGAAATGAAAATTTTGGACAATCATATAAGGGAAACTACATTGTTGAGTATGGCCCATAAGCTGGTAGATGCGATCATGAATTGGTATGTCTACATTTAGTGGCCACCCCAATAATAATTGAATTATCATCACTATAGTTCCAACTCAGATTCCTGATAATCCAATCCTATATAAGAAAATCCATCCATTAATGAACATGGATAATAATACGTATATCATAATGATATAGGATTTGTTTAGACTAACTCAGTAACACCATGTGACAAATTCCTTGGCCTGAAGGATTTCTTAACAAGAATATACACTATCAAAAAACTGCATAGAAGGGAACCATTGGGGGCGTATAGTGGTCAGACCAACATTTTTTTGATAGAAAAAGTTATTAATTCAATCCATGAAGGAAATTAGTAGTCATATTTTGTGTTGCATCATTAACATCTCTTTCACACTATTAAGAATGTCCCATTTTAACACTTGAGTTTTGTAGGGTCATCTAAGACATCTATTGTAGGAAGGAACTCGTCATAAATATCCCAAATTAGAGATATACCATTGATTCTGTAGATGTATCATATGCTTATTCCTACATCACCATGTGATTGATTGAATGATTTATTTCTAGGGATCCAATGGATAATTACTTCATTAAAAAGATCTAAATGATGTTATATGATTAATTTAGAACCCCATTTTACCTTATTAGATGAATATATTATATTTGATCATAAAATTATATGTAGATATGTTTGAACCAAATTGGGGAAACCGATTCATCAAAAATATTCCCATCAGGCCGCATGTCCAATTTTGAGCTCCAACCTCTTTTCAAATTATTCATGGAGAAAAATAGTCTAGAATATCTTATAAAAATGTGATGGTGGGAAAACAATAGACATCTAGAACCTCAGTGGATATTTATATAATTTAGTGAAACCCCTTGGACCATAACATGACCAATCTGTAAACATTATAAATCATTATTAGAATGTAATATAGGGATGTCTATAACCTACATGATAGATTATTGTAGTCATGTAAGGGAATGAACGAATTGTCTTGCTGGTCAAATCCAGTCATGGGATTCCCATGTGATAGGGTTTAGCTCCAAATTCTAGGAGAGATATGTCCCTTAAAATTTTCATTTTCAAAAAATAAATGATGCTAAGGATAATTATTTCGATTTCCATAAATTATGGACCTCAAACTGGAATTGTTACAAGATTCCTATGAACATGAATCCATCTATACAAAATCATGTTCATATGTTAAATGATAATGTGATCTAATAAAAATATATTAATGAATCTAGTGACATCATAATAATCACATAAACCATGAATGGATTCACGATATCATGACCAAATGTACGTATCCCGAACAGCATGACCCATAATGATCTCATAAAATTGATAACCCATGAAGCTATTGTGTACTGATTTGCCTAGGGAGAATCATACCACTTTGCAACGAGTTATATTATTTAAGATCATGTGACCCTAAAATGATCTTGAGAATCACATTATGTTGTAGAAATCACATGATTAAGACATCAGTTCTTGCAAAACCATCAATACAACCATATAACCAGGATCTGGGTTAATGTTCAAGAAGTTATTGATAAATTATTCCTAATTTATTCGATCAGGATCAAAGTCTATTAGTTGTGCATTATGAGGTCTCTTGAAACCGTTCACATGAAAAATTTAATGAAATTGGATTTCGCGAACTCTTCTCATGTGCCATTATCATGAAGATGATCTTCTTATAGTCACATAGAATCACTATGACCAAACCTCATGCCCTTGTGAAGGAACCCTATAAAGAACTCGAAATAAATTTGAACCCCTAGTGGCATATACATAATTTCGTAAAAGTGTATATTGGATCTCCACACTCATCATGTTAGGAAACTCATAAATTTTAATTTTATTATGTGATTCCCATTCATCTCCATAGGGAAATAGAGGGATATTAGATGATAATTCTAGCACATTATCTTCATAGGCATCATTGATCATACATCACGTCAAAAACTAGATGTGATATTATCTTGGATAAAACTCACACAATGTTTTAAGATCACATTCCCTTTTAAAATAAGCAATGTAAACAAAAATTAAAAAGGTTGAATATTCAATTGGAGGGGATGTTAAGATAATCTTGTTGTAGAAGGGGTTATACCCCCTGGAATGTCACCATGGATAATACACATGTACCCTCCCTTTGTCATTATGATCCTAAGGAGGCCATTATACAATCCATACTAATCTCAAAAAGATACTTCGATAAATCCCTATTAACCCCAATGAAACTTAGTGTAGTCATCATGGATCATGTAAAAGTCAATCAATGGGTTTCCATATCTCATAAAGACTCATAGACATGTCATCCAACCCTTGTGAAGGTTTTTTGAACTATTAATAATATTATGAGAAGTCCAAAAAATTTACCAAGGACAAATAAAAATATAAATGGAGAAAAATATTTACAGTAACTGATATAACTGTAATGACTAAAAAAAACCCAAGTAGGATAATGTGAACCATGTGATACAAAAATACATCCACCATATATACAACATAATTGAGAGATACATTCTGTTAAAGGTTGCATATAACTAGGGCTTCAAGGCTTATTAATTCATCTCCTTCAACACTAATAAATAACGATAAATTAAACGCAAACATATAATAAGAAGAAAGAATAAGGGTAGTCTCCTTAGAGGAGAAGGTCAAGTGACCCCTTGGTAATTTACTATGTAAAACCTATGGAATGACCTAAGGGATACTGGTACATGAATATGGGATTTATGTTATCACTTTACAAATCATGTGAAGGACATCTAGCGTGATGGATAGATTATGAGAAGTGGTTTCCACAGGTTGATTAGGTTATGAGACACATTAATATACTAGTGCTTGAAAAAGCATGGGAGACATATGCAATAAAGATTTAAAATGTGGAGGACTTACATAAAGTCACATGCTCTAATCTTCATGCGCTTCATAGGACTCACCGTGATCATTCAATGAAACCAAGGAATGTTGTCCAACTCATGTGACACCATTCAGACATAAAATATATAATATTTGAATTCCTCTGGATATCCCAACCATATATTTGTGACATTTTATGGAATTGTCATCTAGGTCATAGAAAAGATCCCAAAAATGTCAAAATAATCATGTAATGGTCTCCAGATATATTAATCATTTCCAAAGATAGCCACATGACATGTCATCCAGATCATGAAATTTCCTCTTTAAGGTGTATTTTGATCTGGATGAATCTTTATAGTCATGTCATCCACGTTTTCAGAACCCTCCATGTAATGCCCCAACCCTAGTTACCCAGAGTCGGTGCATTATTACATAACATTGGCATGATCACGAGAAAGATCAAATCTTGAAAGACCGATTGGTTTAGTAGCCTTGGAAACACTAGATATATTCATAAGTTTTACATTACATCATAAAATGAAAAACTACTACAAAAACATATTGTCTCCATAAATCCACACTCATATCCCCACATAATATCCCTGCAGGTCATTCATAATTTACTTCTTCACATCCTGGGAAAAATAAAACCTAGAAAAGGGGTGAGCTCAAATGCCCAGTAAGGATAACAATATAGCGGAAAATTTCATAAATAAGAATAAACATTTAAGGCAATGTATAACTAAAACAAAAGCCCTTCAAACTTGAACTTTCAACATGGTACGGCATAAATAAAATTAAATAATGCCATTTACTTATTCACATGGATATTCTACTAATCGAATAATCACATGCAAAAATCAATAACCACTTTCATAAAGTTGGAATGCATAATGCTGAACTTTAATTTCTTTGTCAAGGCCTCGTCCCAAGACCTTGGGGCTAACTGTAACCGGAACCCAACCCGGAGTGCCTCTAATAACCGGACACCAACCCGGAGTGCCTCTAATAACCGGACACCAACCTGGAGTTCCTCTAATAACCGGAGACCAAACCGGAGGGCTTACTTTTACCAGTCCCTAACCTGGAGGGCTTACTTTTACCAGTCCCCAACCTGGAGGGCTTACTTTTACCAGTCCCCAACCTGGAGGGCTTACTTTAACTAGTTCCCAACCTGGAACATACTTGTCCAACACATTCATATGAAGTAAAGGTTGAAATATAACATAAACATTCTTATTGGAACTAGCATACAAAATGTCAATACTTTCACCATAAACTATGAATGGTATAAAAATAGCACATCCACAGTCAAACATATCACAAAACCTTCAATACAATATAGAAGTTTTGTATCATAATAAATCAACTTCAAATAATCTTAAAATCCATCAAAGGATGTTGACATAGATGAAATCAGAATTATTTTTAAAGAAATATCTCCTTTTATTTTGAAATCATTTAAGATCCATATAAAATAAAGCATTTTCTTTGAAAATATTCTTATAAGCTTGTAAGGGAAGCTTTGAAGATTTTATAATGGCGGAAAATAGCCGCACCCGCCGTATAAGTTAAAAAACAATCTTACCTTAATTCTGTCGAAAAGGTTAAAAGGACCTTGTTGTGAAAACGACGGAAAGATTCCTCTTATAAAAATTCAAAAAAGGGTATAAATGAATTTAACCCATATTCTAATAAAAATTTTTTGAAATACATTTTGAAGAAACATGGATGTGGATGATAAAGAGATCCCAGTAGATTATTACGTATAAACAACCTCGGATAATGAAGAGATTGTGAAATAACCCTTACCTTGTACTTTTCCTTGGTTGGGGTAGGTTAACCTCCTGTATAATGGTGAAATAATTGTTATTAAATTATACAAGAATCATATATATTAATATGATATCATATATGATCTTTTAACATTGATTTGTTAATAATATCTTAGAATTATCGTCGTTTCAGGTGTTAACTTACTCATTTTCTTTTATATGTTTTGTTACATAAGCCATGTTTGTCGTATCTTATTCATATCCAGAATGATATCAAGTCTCTAAACATCATTTTTAAATCATCAAATGATAATTATACTTGAATGGATACGATGGAGAATGAATCTCATCACGTTCGTGGAGACGGTAGTCCGTACGTACGCACGAGCGACAATATCATTCTTTTGATATTAAAATAATATATAAATGGATGGTATATCATATATACAGAATCATTAACATGTTATATTTATTATTTACATGAGTTACACATCATTATTATACCCATCCAAATAATAATATATTGAATAACAATTACACCACGACGTGGAGACGGTAAGCCGTACGTACGCACGTATGGTGACATGTTATTCAAAGGGTGGGTAGAATACTGAATATGGTTTTACCATATTTATAATAACATCATTGTATATGTGATGTACTGGAGTTATTATTTTAGAATGGTAAGAACAAAGGAAGAAGAAGTGGAAGAAGAAAGGAACTTGAAAAGGGGTGGTGAAAACATTACCTCTTCTTCGGGTTATTCTTTTTGATTTGATCAAAAGGGCTCCTTAGGTTGGATTTATGATCAAACTAAGGCCCCTAGGTTGTAGTGAGGGAAGTTGGGAGAGTATTTGGGCAGAGTTTGGCCGAACCAAAAGGCTTTGAAGGTGTGAAGAAATGAGAAGGAGGAGTGCCCTTTTATAAGAGGGGTGAGGGGAACCTTTGGAAAAGCTAGAGATATTAGTTTATAATAAATTCATATTCGGTTTCCAATGGATCCAAAGTTGACTATTCAAAGGTTAAGGTGGGGATGGGTCGAAAAAAACTCAACCAATAGAATTTAGACAGGTTTGGGTACTTATATTAACCTTATCTTTAAGTATTAACTCTAAGTTAATTAGTTTCACTTTTACAATGTCTCTTTGTATTTTTATATTATATGGTTAATAAACTTAACATATACATACAAGAGACCCAAAAGTGGTCCATTAATGATACACATATCATGATATAAGTCTCTTGGCCGAACAATAGATTTTTAGGAATTTAATATCAATTAATAATATAATATTTGTTTTAAAAAATCTTTTATGTAAATTTTGACACTATTCAATAGTTGATTTTTGTGAAACTCATAACAGATTTATTACTTCGAAAAAAGTCAATTAAATCAATACTAATATATCATATTATCCTAGAAAATTAGTTTAATTCATTAAAAGTTTCATATTATATTTATTTGGGTATTTATAATATCAATTATTTTAATCGTTCACTATTATAGTAATTACTGCATCATCATTCTGTCATAAATAAAATACCTTATTTAAAGTCTAAAAATTATAAATAAAATATATTTATGTAATAAATCTTTTTATATTTCTAATGAATATTTATAATCTAAAATCCAACATATATAACCCTATGTAACAATTGTTTTGATAAAAGATATATACTTGTGTCATTTTTGTATTCATTTTAACTTAATTAAAATAAAGTGTCATTATCACTTACAAGTGGATCCATGGGGTACCTAAATAGACCCAAAGATGCCCATGGTCTACCATGTATCAACCAATAGGGTTAAGACACGTTTTAGGGTAATTTAGTATTATTATAATATTATTTTTTAACCCTTATTTACCGGATTTACCCTTAACCATGGTAAATAAAATATTTACCGCAGTAATTATTCAAAATGTATAAAAATAAAAGTTACCTATTTACAGAATTTGAACATCCGGATTCAAAATATGGAATACATTTTCCTAAATTCAAAACACAGAAGTGGCAGAAATTAATTTAAAATTAATTCCCGCTGTCGAAATAAAAAGTGTGTTTTTAAGAGATAATAACTATCAAAAGATTGACACTTGTTTATGTTTGGTTTAATTGTAAAATTATGTCCAATGACCAAAATTATATTAAATGGTAAAAATATATTCTAAATATACTTTAAAACCACTCAAATTCATAATTTATCACTATTAATTATTTTGATTAAAAAAGTTGTTTTTAATTAAAATTTAGTAATTTTCACTATTCATCAAAATATGAAAGTTATCCGAAAAGTACCAAAATTTCACCTTAGGGTAAATTCGACACTACGAATCCAAAAATGAAGTCAATTTTGAAATATAAAATATATATAATTTCAAAAAGTAGGTATTACTATTCATAACGGCTAGTTTGATCGGTTGTGGTGTGTGTTAAAACTCGAAGTTGCGTACAACACACGCTACTGTATTATTCAAAGGAAAGCGTACCGTGGATGCTTGGGATGTTTCATTTTAATTTTTTTTGATGTTCCCATTTAGTCAAAAAGTTTAAAATATTGTATTTAAAAAGGGTTCACTATTAAAAGTAGATAAAAGTGCAATACTGAAAATGAATTTGTTCTTGCATTATATCTAAGAAACTCATAATATGGATTCTAAAATTATAAGGATTATATAAAGTTTAAAATTTAGATAATACTATTCATAACCTCTTTTGAATGGATTTTTTTTGTATGTCATGTTGTGATTGAACTCGGTGTTGCGTGTAGTGCAAGTTATTGAATTATTTTAAAAAAATAACACAATATAAAATCGTGGGGTGTTACATTCTCCCCTCCTTCAATAAATTGCGTCCTCGCAATTTGAAATTGTTCTTCGAAAATAAACGGTTGAAGATAGAAAACATATTTGTGGGAAAACCCACATCGGAAATTGGGTTACTAAAATTTAGTCTTAATATGAGGAAAAGAGAAATGAAAGGCTCACCACCAAATTATGATCCCGATTAGGAGAACATTGGTGGCAATTAGAGACATATAATTGGAGGAAAAACGTAAATATTTATAGGTAGTGATTGAGGTCATCAATCACAAACAAGTGTATAATTGAGGTCCTTAAATTCATCAATCTATGATGATTTGAAATACCATCGCTTCAACAAAACATATGGTATTAGGATAACACATTTTTGACGTTTCAAAATATCTTAGTTGAAATCCCACATCGAAAAATGAATTAATGAGGCCTCTATTTAAAATAAAGAGTGGAAAGTATGAAGATTACCGAAAATAACACATACTAGGGTTCCATGTCGGAAAATATGGATATGGAAGAGAAATCTAACCATCAATTATCTGATGGAGAGTGGTAGAGAACATGGCTATGAAAAGGCCAACAATCCCAAAGCCATGAATTAGTGATGATTTAAGGTACCATCTAGGACAACATTTTTGTTCTATGTTCCTTTTATTAATGTTGAGGAATTTATTTATGAGATTGGCTAAGAACATAAGGAGATATACTTACATTATAATTAGAGTTTTATCCATTAATAAATTTCTACCACAAACTCTTCTTTCACTCGTAAAAAAAATCTATTTATACTATTCGTACAGGGTTCCAAAATAAACGAATTTATAATTCATCTACCAGATCTTTTAAAAAAACTACATTATTTAATCCAGGACATTTCTTGGGACAGTGGTAGGTGATACAACCTTGTCGCCCTTCGGTTGCGGGTTCAAGTCTCGCAGCCTTGCCGGACGCGACGGGTTGCCGCCCGACCTCCGGGTTGTCCTTTTATGGCAATCCAAAATAATCCAAACTAGAACTATCCAAAATACTTCTGTCCAAAACTCACAGTCCAACATTTATAAGGAAGGTAAACATAATATAGATCCTTTTTACCCCGTAATAGCATATGAATACCTTAATCATGTATTACCTTATTCCTTATTGATTACATTCATGCTCCCTTATTCCATATAGAATGCTGGATATACTTCATTAATCCAAAAATGTTTTAAACTCCAACAATGATAGAATGTACAAATCATTAATCAGTTGCAAGGTAGTCAAGAATATCCAATATAATTTATCCAAAACAATCACATATTATTCCAAAATCACCACCTCAGTATCAGAAATATATTATGATTTATCATTCTCTCAACCATATATTTTCCAATAATTTATCCTGCTATTGAGTCACTTTTCCTTGTTCCACACAATCTCAAGTCCTTAATGAAATAGTACTGCAGTACAATCCTTATATACTCCATAATTATTATAACAAGTACATTGTTTATACAATACTCAATTGAAATAATCAACATAAGAACTCTAATAATTCCTCTTCATCTGTGGTAGTATCATAACTTGATTATTATCCGATAACATCATTTGAGGCATATTCTGATGACTGGGACATAGGTTCGCGTAGTGTCCAAACTCCTTGAAAATGAAGCATTGTACATTTGAAACCATTTTCTTACCCTTGCAGTCACGTACTTTGTGCCCTTTTCCTCCCCACTTATAACAAAATCCCATTCCTTTCAAGCAAGTTCTAGGGTGTTTCTTTCCACAGTTACCACATATGGGAAAATTCTTCTTTTCCCTCATCCCTTTATCCATCTTTCTCTCTTCCATACTTTTCTTCTCTTGCTTCCCTTCAAAGCCATAGGACTCAGTAAACTCTTTACTTATCTTATCAACACATGATATTATTTCTTCATATGATCATAATACATGGGAGACTATTTCTCTTAAAAATTCTAGCTTAAGACCATGAAAGATATGATCCTTCCTTCTCTTTGGATCATGTTCATTTCTGGAGTTCTCATTTCTTCTACTAGGCGCCATTTCTATACAATGGCATACACTAGATCAGTTTATGAATAAAAATACATAATCCCATACTTATAAAACACTTAACATAAATTGAACTATTTATGGATATAATCCATAATCATAAAAATGTCTCCTTTGAGGATGTATATACTCATAAACCCTTCATAATGGTTTGTAAAGAAAATGAGAATTATCCTAAGCATATCCCCTGTGAGTGTCGTAACCATGAGTGCAGCAAGGCCCGTTGTCGTGCACCAGTTCCCATTCGAGTCTAGCTCAAAGCGGTGTTTTCGGGTTTTACCCCTAGGTACATTTGTGCCAGAGCCGCCTCTACCTGCTCGTATCCAGACAGGGATGTATTGCTCGGAAAACTCACAAAATCTCCACAATACCAAAATTCTAGGAAGTTCTTCTATACTAATCCTCAAAGTTCATCTTAGGTCTACGTTCTCTAATCAGAGTTTACCTAAATCTAGCTTCCAAGGTTTGTACTAAACTTTCTCTGATACCAACTGTAACGCCCCGACCCTAGTTACCCAGAGTCGGTGCATTATTACATAACATTGGCATGATCACAAGAAAGATCAAATCTCGAAAGACCGATTGGTTTATTAGCCTTGGAAACACTAGATATATTCATAAGTTTTACATTACATCATAAAATGAAAAACTACTACAAAAACATATTGTCTCCATAAATCCACACTCATATCCCCACATAATATCCCTGCAGGTCATTCATAATTTACTTCTTCACTTCCTGGGAAAAATAAAACATAGAAAAGGGGTGATCTCAAATGCCCAGTAAGGATAACAATATAGAGGAAACTTTCATAAATAAGAATAAACATTTAAGGCAATGTATAACTAAAACAAAAGCCTTTCAAACTTGAACTTTCATCATGGTACGACATATATAAAATGAAATAATTCCATTTACTTATTCACATGGATATTCTACTAATCGAATAATAACATGCAAAAATCAATAACCACTTTCATAATGTTGGAATGCATAATGCTGAACTTTAATTTCTTTGTCAAGGCCTCGTCCCAAGACCTTGGGGCTAACTGTAACCGGAACCCAACCCGGAGTTCCTCTAATAATCGGATAGCAACCCGGAGTGCCTCTAATAACCGGACACCAACCCGGAGTTCGTCTAATAACCGGAGACCAAACCGGAGGGCTTACTTTTACCAGCCCCCAACCTGGAGGGCTTACTTTTACCAGTCCCCAACCTGGAGGGCTTACTTTAACCAGTCCCCAACCTGGAACATACTTGTCCAACACATTCATATGAAGTAAAGGTTGAAATATAACATAAACATTCTTATTGGAACTAGCATACGAAATGTCAATACATTCACCATAAACTATGAATGGTATAAAAATAGCACATCCACAGTCAAACATATCACAAAACCTTCAATACAATATAGAAGTTTTGTATCATAATAAATCAACTTCAAATAATCTTAAAATCCATCAAAGGATGTTGACATAGATGAAATCAGAATTCTTTTTAAAGAAATATCTCCTTTTATTTTGAAATCATTTAGGATCCATATAAAATAAAACTTTTTCTTTGAAAATAATCTTATAATCTTGTAAGGGAAGCTTTGAAGATTTTATAACGGCGGAAAATAGCCGCACCCGCCGTATAAGTTAAAAAAACATTCTTACCTTAATTCTGTCGAAAAGGTTAAAAGGACCTTGTTTTGAAAACGACGGAAAGATTCCTCTTATAAAAAGTCAAACAAGGGTATAAATTACTTTAACCCATATTATAATAAAATTTTTTTGAAATACATTTTGAAGAAACATGGATGTGGATGATAAAGAGATCCCAGTAGATTATTACGTATAAACAACCTCGGATAATGAAGAGATTGTGAAATAACCCTTACCTTGTACTTTTCCTTGGTTGGGGTAGGTTAACCTCCTGTATAATGGTGAAATAATTGTTATTAAATTATACAAGAATCATATATATTAATATGATATCATATATGATCTTTTAACATTGATTTGTTAATAATATCTTAGAATTATCGTCTTTTCGGGTGTTAACTTACTCATTTTCTTTTATATGTTTTGTTACATAAGCCATGTTTGTTTTATCTTATTCATATCCAGAATGATATCAAGTCCTTAAACATTATTTTTAAATCATCAAATGATAATTATACTTGAATGGATACGATGGAGAATGAATCTCATCAAGTTCATGGAGACGGTAGTCCGTACGTACGCACGAGCGACAATATCATTCTTTTGATATTAAAAAAATATATAAATGGATGGTATATCATATATACTGAATCATTAACATGTTATATTTATTATTTACATGAGTTACACATCATTATTATACCCATCCAAATAATAATATATTGAATAACAAGTACACCACGACGTGGAGAGGGTAAGCCGTACGTACGCACGTATGGTGACATGTTATTCAAAGGGTGGATAGAATACTGAATATGGTTTTACCATATTTATAATAACATCATATTATATTTGATATACTGGAGTTATTATTTTAGAATGGTAAGAACAAAGGAAGAAGAAGTGGAAGAAGAAAGGAACTTGAAAAGGGGTGGTGAAAACATTACCTCTTCTTCGGGTTATTCCTTTTGATTTGATCAAAAGGGCTCCTTAGGTTGGCTTTCAGATCAAACTAAGGCCACTAGGTTGTAGTGAGGGAAGTTGGGAGAGTATTTGGGCAGAGTTTGGCCGAACCAAAAGGCTTTGATGGTGTGAAGAAATGAGAACGAGGAGTGCCCTTTTATAAGAGGGGTGAGGGGCACCTTTGGAAAAGCTAGAGATATTAGTTTATAATAAATTCATATTCGGTTTCCAGTGGCTCCAAATTGACTATTCAAAGGTTAAGGTGGGGATGGGTCGAAAACAACTCAACCAATAGAATTTAGACAGGTTTGGGTACTTATATTAACCTTATCTTTAAGTATTAACTCTAAGTTAATTAGTTTCACTTTTACAATGTCTCTTTGTATTTTTATATTATATGGTTAATAAACTTACCATATACATACATGCGACACACAAGTGGTCCATTAATGATACACCTATCATGATATAAGTCTCTTGACCGATCCTTAGATTTTTAGGAATTTAATATCAATTAATAATATAATATTTGTTTTAAAAACTCTTTTATGTCAATTTTGACACTATTCAATAGTTGATTTTTGTGAAACTCATAACAGATTTATTACTTCGAACAAAGTCAATTAAATCAATCCCAATATATAATATTATCCTATAAAATTAGTTTAATTCATTAAAAGTTTCATATTATATTTATTTGGGTATTTATAATATAAATTATTTTAATCATTCACTATTAAAGTAATTACTGCATCATCATTGTGTCATAAATAAAGTAACTTATTTAAATTCTAAAAATTATAAATAAAATATCATTATGTAGGAAAGCTTTTTATCTTTCTAATTAATATTTATAATCAAAAATCCAACATATATAACCCTATGTAAAAATTGTTTTGATAAAAGATATATACTTGTGTCATTTTTGTATTCATTTTAACTTAATTAAAATAAAGTGTCATTATCACTTACAAGTGGATCGATGGGGTCCCAAAATAGACCCAAAGATGCCCATGGTCGACCATGTATCAACCAATATGGTTAAGACACGTTTTAGGGTAATTTAGTATTATTATAATATTATTTTTTAACCCTTATTTACCGGATTTACCCTTAACCATGGTAAATAAAATATTTACCGCAGTAATTATTCAAAATGCCTAAAAATAAAAGTAAACTATTTACACAATTTGAACATCCTGATTCCAAATATGGAATCCATTTTCCTAAATTCAAAATACATAAGTGGCAGAAATTAATTGAAAATTAATTCCCGCTGTCAAAACAAAAAGCGTGTTTTTAAGAGATAATAACTATCAAAAGATTGACACTTGTTTATGTTCGGTTTAATTGTAAAATTATGTCCAATGACCAAAATTATATTAAATGGTAAAAATATATTCTAAATATACTTTAAAACCACTCAAATTCATAATTTATCACTATTAATTATTTTGATTAAAAAAGTTGTTTTTAATTAAAATTTATTAATTTTCACTATTCATCAAAATATGAAAGTTATCCAAAAAGTACCAAAATTTCACCTTAGGGTAAATTCAACACTACGAATCCAAAATGAAGTCAATTTTGAAATATAAAATATATATAATTTCAAAAATTAGGTATTACTATTCATAACGGCTAGTTTGATCGGTTGTGGTGTGTGTTAAAACTCGAAGATGCGTACAACACACGCTACTGTATTATTCAAAGGAAAGCGTACCGTGGAAGCTTGGGATGTTTCATTTTAAATTTTTTTGATGTCCCCATTTAGTAAAAAAGTTTAAAATATTGTATTTAAAAAGGGTTCACTATTAAAAGTTGATAAAAGAGAAATACTTAAAATGAATTTGTTCTTGCATTATATCTAAGAAACTCATAATATGGATTCTAAAATTATAAGGATTATATAAAGTTTAAAATTTAGATAATACTATTCATAACCTCTTTTGAATGGCTTTTTTTTGTAAGTCATGGTGTGATTGAAGTCGGTGTTGCGTGTAGTGCAAGTTATTGAATTATTTTGAAGAAATAACACAATATGAAATCTTGGGGTGTTACATTCTCCCCTCCTTCTATAAATTGCGTCCTCGCAATTTGAAATTGTTCTTCGAAAATAAAAGGTTGATGTTAGAAAACATATTTGTGGGAAAACCCACATCGGAAATTGGGTTACTAAAATTTAGTCTTAATATGAGGAAAAGAGAAATGAAAGGGTCACCACCAAATTATGATCTCGATTAGGAGAAAATTGGTGGCAATTAGAGACATATAATTGGAGGAAAAACGTAAATATTTATAGGTAGTGATTGAGGTCATCAATCACAAACAAGTGTATAATTGAGGTCCTTAAATTCATCAATCTATGATGATTTGAAATACCATCAGTTCAACAAAACATAGGGTATTAGGATAACACATTTTTGACGTTTCAAAATATCTTAGTTGAAATCCCACATCGAAAAATGAATTAACGAGACCTCTATTTAAAATAAAGAGTGGAAAGTATGAAGATTACCGAAAATAACCCATACTAGGGTTCCATGTCGGAAAATATGGATATGGAAGAGAAATCTGACCATCAATTATCTGATGGAGAGTGGTAGAGAACATGGCTATGAAAAGGCCAACAATCCCAAAGCCATGAATTAGTGATGATTTAAGGTACCATCTAGGACAACATTTTTGTTCTATGTTCCTTTTATTAATGTTGGGGAATTTATTTATGAGATTGGCTAAGATCATAAGGAGATATACTTACTTTATAATTAGAGTTTTATCCATTAATAAATTTCTACCACAAAATCATCTTTCACTCGTAAAAAAAATCTATTTATACTATTCGTATAGGGATCCAAAATAAACGAATTTATAATTCATCTACCAGATCTTTTAAAAAAACTAAATTATTTAATCCAGGACATTTCATGGGACAGTGGTAGGTGATACACCCTTGTCTCCCTTCGGTTGCGGGTTCAAGTCTCGCAGCCTTGCCGGACGCGACAGGGTGCCGCCCGACCTCCGGGTTGTCCTTTTATGGCAATCCAAAATAATCCAAACTAGAACTATCCAAAATACATCTGTCCAAACTCACAGTCCAACATTTATAAGGAAGGTAAACATAATATAGATCCTTTTTACCCCGTAATAGCATATGAATACCTTCATCATGTATTACCATATTCCTTATTGATTGTAGAGACCCATAGCCTGACGTACATGGACATTACATTACATTTGCGGAATACTTAGTACATAACAAAAACACACACACAAGGACCGTAATAGTTTAGTGTCTTTGGAAACTTGGAACGTAATCTTCTAATCCTGGTGAAAGAGCTTCAAGATCTCCCATAAAGATCTTCTTTTTTTTACCTAAAACCTTTCTTTATATCCTGGGGAAAAGAAAACATAAAAGGGTGAGCTCAAATGCTCAGTAAGGGTAAACAAAAGAAATATCAATCACATAATTTTCATAAGAACATAACATTTTTGGAAATCTTAACCTGCAAAAGAGAGCATAATTTCATAACATGGGATAAATCATAGTAGTTAAAATGAAACCATAACTTAAAACATTACTCATTGTGGCATACACACATAATCATAGAGAATCATTTCTTGTTAGTCAAGACTCATTGCCAAGACTATCTTAGTGGACAAAGTCCCTTTCTGAATCGAGTAATCCTCGTTTCAGTCCTGTTTCACTGAACTGGTATAACCTACCATTCCAGCCATGTCTATCTCATGAGATATGAAATCTTTACCCAATGCATTGGAGGGAGATATAGGTCCCACCCATCTCATAATGATACCATTCTTATGTGTGCCACAAAATCATAAATCATACATCATTGCATAACCCATGTAATAAAAATGGGATTCTTAAACAACATGACATCATAAAACCATTCATATAAGATAAAGGAATTCATAAACATAATTCCATCACAACATAGTCAAATCAATGTAAAAATATGGATAGAAACAGAACTCTTTATTATCTTAGATGGAAAATAATTTTGATAAAACACTTGAATTGAATTCTTGAGGAAAATATCCTTTCTTCTTCAAAATCAATTTCTTTTCACAAAACATCATGCAATTTTAAAAGAAAGAGATTTTATTGAAAATAGTCATGAAATCTTTTAGAGGAAGCTTCATGAAAATAAGGCTTTATAAAACAGTAGAAATTCGTTCGTGCCGTATAAGTTAAAAAAAAACATTCTTCGTACTTTTGTCGGAATAGTCAAAAAGTACCTCGTACGAAAAACGACAAAAGATTCCTTTCATACGTATTACTAAAAACTCACCGAAGGGTAAAAATGGATTTAAACAATTTTAGGTGGATGGAAATAATATTACATATTGATAAAACATGGATGTGGATGATAAAATAAACCCCAGTAAATACTTACGAATAAACAATCTCGGATAAAAATGAGATTGTGATATTTCCCTTACCTTAGGTCCGATTTGCTTTGTTCGTGTCCGAAGCTCCTGTATAATGGTTTAAATAATGTTATTGACTTATTCCAGAATCATACATATTGATATGAGATCATATATGGTCATATTATTAGCTTCTTGTTAGTAATATTTCATTGTTACTTGTTACTCGGGTCTTTATAACTTTTTGTTCTTATGCGTGTTTTGTTGAATAAATTCTTATTCTTATCTTTAGGTTATAGATAATTAATTTCCAGAATGGTATTAGTGTAGTATATACCATATTCATTCATTCAATTCATTTATATAATCATTATGAAATGAAGATCATGTAGAACGAGTCGCATCACATCGTGGAGACGGTATTCCGTACGTACGCACGAGTGATGATATCGTTCCTATGATCGTGGAATTGTATTGGAGTTTATATATATTATTTCAGTATAAATATTACTTCATAATAATCATATATAGTTACTCATTACACCATTATACCCATCCTTGTAAGGTGATGGTGGAAAATAGATTACACCACGGCGTGGAGACGGTATTCCGTACGTACGCACGCGCGGTGATTTCTTTTTCCGTAGGATGGATAGATGGTGAAATAGGGTTGTTTCATAATTATAATAACATATCAGTATATGAGTGATACTGATGTTATTACTTCATAATGAAACAACCTAAGAAGAAGAAGTGGAAGAAGAAATAAAGATGAAAGAATTGGTAACGGTAATTACCTCTTCTTTGAAGTGCCTCTTTGAGACCTCCTCTTAGGGCACTAAAATTGGTCTTTGAAGAAGACCAGAACCTCTAGGATGTTGCTAGGGAAGTGGAGAGGAGAAATTGGCAGGGGTTGTCCGAGCTTGAGTGCTCAAATTGGTGTGAGGAGGAGGGGGAGGAGGTGTCCTTTTATAGGGGAGGAGAGGGGCACCTTAGGAATATCTCAAAATATTATTTTATATTAAAGTCAAAATCGGTTTATAATGGTTCCAAAGGGTCTTATTTCGAAGCTAAAGTGGGGATGGGTCGAAATCCTATCAACCAATAGAATTTAGACAAGTTTAGTGTATTATTTTAACCTTATCAATTAGATTTAACTCTAAGTTAAATAATTTAACTTTTACCGTGTCTTTTGTTTTCTTTCACTATATGGTTAATAAACTTACTATAACATGCCAAACGAACCCCAAATTGTATATTATTAATACATATATCCTTATCTAAGTCATTTGGCCGAACCTTAGATTTTTAGGAATAAAATAACAATTAATAATATAATATTTGATTTAAAAACTATTTTGTGTCAATTTTGACACTATTTGATATATGATTTTTGTGAAAGTCATAACAGAATTATATTTTCAAAAAAAGTTGATTAAATCAACACTAATATATCATAGTAACCTAGAAAATTAGTGGAATTTATAAAAAGTCTTAAATTACATTTATTTTGGTGTTTATAACATCAATTATGTCAATATTTCATTAACAAGATAATTACTACATCATCTTTGTGTCATAAATAAATTATATTATTTGATCTCTAAAAATTACAAATAAAATACCATCATGTAGGAAATATTTTTAGCTTTCTAATGAATATTTACAATCGAATTTATCTTATGTATAACCCCATATTAAAAATAATTTACTTATTAAACTTTTATTTTAACTATTTTAACCCTTCTTTAAATAAATTAATAATAAATGTCCTAATCTAATCCAAGTGGGCCTAAATGGTCATATTTTATTCCTAAGTTTGTTTTTGGTCGAATTACCCTTGTCCAATAGAATTAGGACATGTGTTAGGGTAATAGTGATATCATATTTACCCTTAGTTACCCTATTTACTATTAACCGCGGTAAAAAAAGTAAAAAGTTACTATTCACCAAAAAATTATTTTCATCTCATTGAACCACATTTTAGTCCTTGATATTAACCGTGTCTCTCGGATTTTTGAAATTCCATTCACAGAAGCGGTAAAATTAAGTTTTATGCAAAATTCAGTTTTTAACCTACCACTTAGTAGTTTCACTATTCATCAAAAATTGATGTTTTTCAGATCAATGCCAAAATTTCATCCTAAGCTATATTTCATATTCCGAATTCAAAAATGAAGTCTATTTTACCAAATTCATAACATAGAAGTTGCATTAATTAATTTTATAATTAAATCCTGCTGTTAAAACAAATAGTGTGTTTTTAAGAGATAATAAATATCAAAAGATTGAAACTTGTTTATAAGTAGTTTAAATGTGAAATTATATCCAATGACCATTATTGTATTAAATTGTAAAAATATATTCTAAATATACTTTAAAACCACTCAAATTAATGATTTATCACTATTAATTATTTCGATTAAAAAAGTTGTTTTTAATTATAATTTAGTAATTTTCACTATTCATCAGAATATGAAAGTTATCCGAAAAGTACCAAAATTTCACCTTAGGCTAAATTCGATACTCCGAATCCAAAAATAAGGTTCATTTTGAAAAATAAGATTTACTGGATTTCAAAAAGTGGTTATTACTATTCATAACGGCTAGTTTTAATAATATTTTTATAGCATATCGTTGTTTAGTGAAACTCGGTATTGCGTACTACACACGCTATCGAGGAAGGTCGCGATTGCGTGTAATGCAAGTCAAGTCAAGGATGTGTGTTGTGCAAGCTCCTTTTGGTGTAGCGTACAACACAAGACATTAATAAAATTAAAAATAATATTTCTTTATAAAATCTTGGGCTGTTACATTCTACCCCCCTTAAAATGAATTTCGCCCTCGAAATTCGTCGGGGTTATAAATGGTTTACTATTCGAAAGTTTCTTTAATAGAAACCCACATCGTAAAAAGGAATATCAAAACCAATCTTTAAAAACAAAAGTATGAAACGTAACGGTTACCCAAATAAACTAATCATTGGGTTTCCACATAGGTGAAAATATGGATATGGAAGAGAAATCTAACCATCATGTTCTGATGGAGAGTGGTAGAGAACATGGCTATGGAAAATCCAGTAATCACAAATCCATAGATTTGTGATGATATAAGGTACCATCTGATTCATCAGGTATAAGATCACTAGGACAACATTTTTCGTTTTCAAGATCATTTCCCCTAAAGTTGAAAATTTGAATTAGAATAAATACTTACTTTATTTTGGTACAATCTCACTGTTGTTCGTGCTTTGAACAATTTCCACTTCATCTCTTAAATAAATGAAGTTGAATTTGTTATTCGTGAAGTGTTAGCAGATCATGTGATAGAATGACAGGTCATTCCATCTGTCTCAAACAAAAGATTAGCAAAACTTATATACATAAGTCGATCTATAGTGAGATTAATCATATATGGTTCCTAAAATGGACTTATACTTCATATATCATACTGCTTAATATAATAAAACTAGTTTCTACTAAACAGGGACTTCCTGTAGGTCAGTGGTAGGTGATAAAAGCCAGTCGCACTTCGGTTGTGGGTTCGATTCCTACAGCCTTGTCCGAAGCGATGGGCTGTCGCCCGTCCTGCAGGTTGTCCTTTTTTCTAAAACTACGTTACTATAACATCCCATCAATAATATCGAAAATCTTCTATCCTTAAACAATACTAACTTATGTCCAACATAATCCAGTCTAATCTTTAGGCTTATACATAATACTGCAGTCCACTCTCATAATATAGTGACAATGATTACCAGATATTTAATACTGTCGTTGATCCCCACATATCATAAGATATGTCTTGTTGGTCACATTCCAAACATTCAAAGTCCTTAATCTTGTACTCTCTTGAATACCCATTGAACCTTAGTGAAAACTTGAATGCAGTTAAAAGTTAACACTTTACACATACCAAAATCCTCAAAATTATTTATACTCAAACCATGATATCACTTAGTCCTTATATCAATCATGAGCTCATGAATACAATCAAACATCTCATTATCTTCTTATCCTTTCATTATGCACTTATCATCTACTTTCCAAAATATTTGAATCACTTTTCATAGTTATTGGTACCTTAAAATTATTGAAAACCACAATAGACCAATACTTAAATATTTCAATACACCATAAAAGTACCTCAACAACATTATTCTTGAATACCAAAACACTTCAGTCCATCCACATCAATGATTATCCTGGAATAAGTCCTTCCTTGATTTAGAAGTAACTTTTTAGGTCAGGGCATTGAGTTGGGTAATGCCCATGTTCTCCACAAATAAGACATTGAACTCCATAACAGTCTGTCACTCTATGACCCTTTTCTCCACACAGATAACATCGGTCCCTCCATTTGAGGTATTCCTCAAGGTTCTTATTCCCTTCTTTAGAAATCTCAATCTTCCTTTCTTTATGCTCCTCAACATGCGAACATGCATAATAGTCTATCTTCCTCTTCTTTGATGAATTAGGCATACCACTAAATTTCACCTTGTTAATCATATATCGTGATGATTGATTCGGCATAATCACAACATCTTTCTCTCTAGGCATTACACAATTTTGTTGCTCATAGTCACCAATTTGTCCATTGGATTCAATGTTAGCTGAATTTCTTTTGGTTCCCTCCATTAACTAAAACACAAAAATAATTTTGTGAGAATCAAAAATCATGCTAGAGAAAACAACATAGTAAAGGGAAAGTATCCTCAATACCTAACTTCTTAGGTTTAATCTAATATCATTACCATAGTTCTAGGAATATATCCTATACGTATACTTATCCTTAGGGACATCCCTAGACATACCTTAGAAATATCTCTAGGAATCTCACTAACGTTTTCGCATCCTAGTTTCAAAAGGATGACTAAACCTTTCCTCTGATACCAACTGTAGAGACCCGTAGCCTGACGTACATGGACATTACATTACATTTGCGGAATACCTAGTACATAACAAAAACACACACACAAGGACCGTAATAGTTTAGTGTCTTTGGAAACTCGGAACGTAATCTTCTAATCCTGGTGAAAGATCTTCAAGATCTCCCATAAAGATCTACTTTTTTTTACCTAAAACCTTTCTTTATATCCTGGGGAAAAGAAAACATAAAAGGGTGAGCTCAAATGCTCAGTAAGGGTAAACAAAAGAAATATCAATCACATAATTTTCATAAGAACATAACATTTTTGGAAATCTTAACCTGTAAAAGAGAGCATAATTTCATAACATGGGATAAATCATAGTAGTGAAAATGAAACCATAACTTAAAACATTACTCATTGTGGCATACACACATAATCATAGAGAATCATTTCTTGTTAGTCAAGACTCATTGCCAAGACTATCTTAGTGCACAAAGTCCCTTTCTGAATCGAGTAATCCTCGTTTCAGTCCTGTTTCACTGAACCGGTATAACCTACCATTCCAGCCATGTCTATCTCATGAGATATGAAATCTTTACCCAATGCATTGGAGGGAGATATAGGTCCCACCCATCTCATAATGATACCATTCTTATGTGTGCCACAAAATCATAAATCATACATCATTGCATAACCCATGTAATAAAAATGGGATTCTTAAACAACATGACATCATAAAACCATTCATATAAGATAAAGGAATTCATAAACATAATTCCATCACAACATAGTCAAATCAATGTAAAAATATGGATAGAAACAGAACTCTTTATTATCTTAGATGGAAAATAATTTTGATAAAACACTTGAATTGAATTCTTGAGGAAAATATCCTTTCTTCTTCAAAATCAATTTCTTTTCACAAAACATCATGCAATTTTAAAAGAAAGAGATTTTATTGAAAATAGTCATGAAATCTTTTAGAGGAAGCTTCATGAAAATAAGGCTTTATAAAATAGTAGAAATCCGTTCGTGCCGTATAAGTTAAAAAAAACATTCTTCGTACTTTTGTCGGAAAAGTCAAAAAGTACCTCGTACGAAAAACGACAAAAGATTCCTTTCATACGTATTACTAAAAACTCACCAAAGGGTAAAAATGGATTTAAAAATTTTTAGGTGGATGGAAATAATATTACATATTGATAAAACATGGATGTGGATGATAAAACACACCCCAGTAAATACTTACAAATAAACAATCTCGGATAAAAATGAGATTGTGATATTTCCCTTACCTTAGGTCCGATTTGCTTTGTTCGTGTCCGAAGCTCCTGTATAATGGTTTAAATAATGTTATTGACTTATTCCAGAATCATACATATTGATATGAGATCATATATGGTCATATTTTTAGCTTCTTGTTAGTAATATTTCATTGTTACTTGTTACTCGGGTCTTTATAACTTTTTGTTCTTATGCGTGTTTTGTTGAATAAATTCTTATTCTTATCTTTAGGTTTTAGATAATTCATTTCCAGAATGGTATTAGTGTAGTATATACCATATTCATTCATTCAATTCATTTATATAATCATTATGAAATGAAGATCATGTAGAACGAGTCGCATCACATCGTGGAGACGGTATTCCGTACGTACGCACGAGTGATGATATCGTTCCTATGATTGTGGAATTGTATTGGAGTATATATATATTATTTCAGTATCAATATTACTTCATAATAATCATATATAGTTACTCATTACACCATTATACCCATCCTTGTAAGGTGATGGTGGAAAATAGATTACACCACGGCGTGGAGACGGTATTCCGTACGTACGCACGCGCGGTGATTTCTTTTTCCGTAGGATGGATAGATGGTGAAATAGGGTTGTTTCATACATATAATAACATATCAGTATATGAGTGATACTGATGTTATTACTTCATAATGAAACAACCTAAGAAGAAGAAGTGGAAGAAGAAATAAAGATGAAAGAATTGGTAACGGTAATTACCTCTTCTTTGAAGTGCCTCTTTGAGACCTCCTCTTAGGGCACTAAAATTGGTCTTTGAAGAAGACCAGAACCTCTAGGATGTTTCTAGGGAAGTGGAGAGGAGAAATTGGCAGGGGTTGGCCGAGCTTGAGTGCTCAAATTGGTGTGAGGAGGAGGGGGAGGAGGTGTCCTTTTATAGGGGAGGAGAGGGCCACCTTAGGAATATCTCAAAATATTATTTTATATTAAAGTCAAAATCGGTTTATAATGGTTCCAAAGGGTCTTATTTAGAATCTAAAGTGGGGATGGGTCGAAATCCTATCAACCAATAGAATTTAGACAAGTTTAGGGTATTATTTTAACCTTATCAATTAGCTTTAACTCTAAGTTAAATAATTTAACTTTTACCGTGTCTTTTGTTTTCTTTCACTATATGGTAAATAAACTTACTATAACATGCCAAAAGAACCCCAAATTGTATATTATTAATACATATATCCTTATCTAAGTCATTTGTCCGAACCTTAGATTTTTAGGAATAAAATAACAATTAATAATATAATATTTGATTTAAAAACTATTTTGTTTCAATTTTGACACTATTTGATATATGATTTTTGTGAAAGTCATAACAGAATTATATTTTCGAACCAAGTTGATTAAATCAACACTAATGTATCATAGTAACCTAGAAAATTAATGTAATTTATAAAAAGTCTTAAATTACATTTAGTTTGGTGTTTATAACATCAATTATGTCAATATTTCATTAACAATATAATTACTGCATCATCTTTGTGTCATACATAAATTATATTATTTGATGTCTAAAAATTACAAATAAAATACCATCATGTAGGAAATCTTTTTAGCTTTCTAATGAATATTTACAATCGAATTTAGCTTATGTATAACCCCATATTAAAAATAATTTACTTATTAAACTTTTATTTTAACAATTTTAACCCTTCTTTAAATAAATTAATAATAAATGTCCTAATCTAATCCAAGTGGGCCTAAATGGTCATATTTTATTCCTAAGTTTGTTTTTGGTCGAATTACACTTGTCCAATAGAATTATGACATGTGTTAGGGTAATAGTGATATCATATTTACCCTTAGTTACCCTATTTAATATTAACCGCGGTAAAAAAAGTAAAAAGTTACTATTCACCAAAAAATTATTTTCATCTCATTGAACCACATTTTAGTCCTTGATATTAACCGTGTCTCTCGGATTTTTGAAATTCCACTCACAGAAGCGGTAAAATTAAGTTTTATGCAAAATTCAGTTTTTAACCTACCACATAGTAGTTTCACTATTAATCAAAAATTGATGTTTTTCAGATCAATGCCAAAATTTCATCCTAAGCTATATTTCATATTCCGAATTCAAAAATGAAGTCTATTTTACCAAATTCATAACATAGAAGTTGCATTAATTAATTTTATAATTAAATCCTGCTGTTAAAACAAATAGCGTGTTTTTAAGAGATAATAAATATCAAAAGATTGAAACTTGTTTATAAGTAGTTTAAATGTGAAATTACATCCAATGACCATTATTGTATTAAATTGTAAAAATATATTCTAAATATACTTTAAAACCACTCAAATTAATGATTTATCACTATTAATTATTTCGATTAAAAAAGTTGTTTTTAATTATAATTTAGTAATTTTCACTATTCATCAGAATATGAAAGTTATCCGAAAAGTACCAAAATTTCACCTTAGGCTAAATTCGATACTCCGAATCCAAAAATAAGGTTCATTTTGAAAAATAAGATTTACTGGATTTCAAAAAGTGGTTATTACTATTCATAACGGCTAGTTTTAATAATATTTTTATAGCATATCGTTGTTTAGTGAAACTCGGTATTGCGTACTACACATGCTATCGAGGAAGGTCGCGATTGCGTGTAATGCAAGTCAAGTCAAGGATGTGTGTTGTGCAAGCTCCTTTTGGTGTAGCGTACAACACAAGACATTAATAAAATTAAAAATAATATTTCTTTATAAAATCTTGGGCTGTTACATTCTACCCCCCTTAAAATGAATTTCGCCCTCGAAATTCGTCGGGGTTATAAATGGTTTACTATTCGAAAGTTTCTTTAATAGAAACCCACATCGTAAAAAGGAATATCAAAACCAATCTTTAAAAACAAAAGTATGAAACGTAACGGTTACCCAAATAAACTAATCATTGGGTTTCCACATAGGTGAAAATATGGATATGGAAGAGAAATCTAACCATCATGTTCTGATGGAGAGTGGTAGAGAACATGGCTATGGAAAATCCAGTAATCACAAATCCATAGATTTGTGATGATATAAGGTACCATCTGATTCATCAGGTATAAGATCACTAGGACAACATTTTTCGTTTTCAAGATCATTTCCCCTAAAGTTGAAAATTTGAATTAGAATAAATACTTACTTTATTTTGGTACAATCTCACTGTTGTTCGTGCTTTGAACAATTTCCACTTCATCTCTTAAATAAATGAAGTTGAATTTGTTATTCGTGAAGTGTTAGCAGATCATGTGATAGAATGACAGGTCATTCCATCTGTCTCAAACAAAAGATTAGCAAAACTTATATACATAAGTCGATCTATAGTGAGATTAATCATATATGGTTCCTAAAATGGACTTATACTTCATATATCATACTGCTTAATATAATAAAACTAGTTTCTACTAAACAGGGACTTCCTGTAGGTCAGTGGTAGGTGATAAAGGCCAGTCGCACTTCGGTTGTGGGTTCGATTCCTACAGCCTTGTCCGAAGCGATGGGCTGTCGCCCGTCCTGCAGGTTGTCCTTTTTTCTAAAACTACGTTACTATAACATCCCATCAATAATATCGAAAATCTTCTATCCTTAAACAATACTAACTTATGTCCAACATAATCCAGTCTAATCTTTAGGCTTATACATAATACTGCAGTCCACTCTCATAATATAGTGACAACGATTACCAGATATTTAATACTGTCGTTGATCCCCACATATCATAAGATATGTCTTGTTGGTCACATTCCAAACATTCAAAGTCCTTAATCTTGTACTCTCTTGAATACCCATTGAACCTTAGTGAAAACTTGAATGCAGTTAAAAGTTAACACTTTACACATACCAAAATCCTCAAAATTATTTATACTCAAACCATGATATCACTTAGTCCTTATATCAATCATGAGCTCATGAATACAATCAAACATCTCATTATCTTCTTATCCTTTCATTATGCACTTATCATCTACTTTCCAAAATATTTGAATCACTTTTCATAGTTATTGGTACCTTAAAATTATTGAAAACCACAATAGACCAATACTTAAATATTTCAATACACCATAAAAGTACCTCAACAACATTATTCTTGAATACCAAAACACTTCAGTCCATCCACATCAATGATTATCCTGGAATAAGTCCTTCCTTGATTTAGAAGTAACTTTTTAGGTCAGGGCATTGAGTTGGGTAATGCCCATGTTCTCCACAAACAAGACATTGAACTCCATAACAGTCTGTCACTCTATGACCCTTTTCTCCACACAGATAACATCGGTCCCTCCATTTGAGGTATTCCTCAAGGTTCTTCTTCCTTTCTTTAGAAATCTCAATCTTCCTTTCTTTATGCTCCTCAACATGCGAACATGCATAATAGTCTATCTTCCTCTTCTTTGATGAATTAGGCATACCACTAAATTTCACCTTGTTAATCATATATCGTGATGATTGATTCGGCATAATCACAACATCTTTCTCTCTAGGCATTACACAATTTTGTTGCTCATAGTCACCAATTTGTCCATTGGATTCAATGTTAACTGAATTTCTTTTGGTTCCCTCCATTAACTAAAACACAAAAATAATTTTGTGAGAATCAAAAATCATGCTAGAGAAAACAACATAGTAAAGGGAAAGTATCCTCAATACCTAACTTCTTAGGTTTAATCTAATATCATTACCATAGTTCTAGGAATATATCCTATACGTATACTTATCCTTAGGGACATCCCTAGACATACCTTAGAAATATCTCTAGGAATCTCACTAACGTTTTCGCATCCTAGTTTCCAAAGGATGACTAAACCTTTCCTCTGATACCAACTGTAGAGACCCGTAGCCTGACGTACATGGACATTACATTACATTTGCGGAATACCTAGTACATAACAAAAACACACACACAAGGACCGTAATAGTTTAGTGTCTTTGGAAACTCGGAACGTAATCTTCTAATCCTGGTGAAAGATCTTCAAGATCTCCCATAAAGATCTACTTTTTTTTTACCTAAAACCTTTCTTTATATCCTGGGGAAAAGAAAACATAAAAGGGTGAGCTCAAATGCTCAGTAAGGGTAAACAAAAGAAATATCAATCACATAATTTTCATAAGAACATAACATTTTTGGAAATCATAACCTGTAAAAGAGAGCATAATTTCATAACATGGGATAAATCATAGTAGTGAAAATGAAACCATAACTTAAAACATTACTCATTGTGGCATACACACATAATCATAGAGAATCATTTCTTGTTAGTCAAGACTCATTGCCAAGACTATCTTAGTGGACAAAGTCCCTTTCTGAATCGAGTAATCCTCGTTTCAGTCCTGTTTCACTGAACCGGTATAACCTACCATTCCAGCCATGTCTATCTCATGAGATATGAAATCTTTACCCAATGCATTGGAGGGAGATATAGGTCCCACCCATCTCATAATGATACCATTCTTATGTGTGCCACAAAATCATAAATCATACATCATTGCATAACCCATGTAATAAAAATGGGATTCTTAAACAACATGACATCATAAAACCATTCATATAAGATAAAGGAATTCATAAACATAATTCCATCACAACATAGTCAAATCAATGTAAAAATATGGATAGAAACAGAACTCTTTATTATCTTAGATGGAAAATAATTTTGATAAAACACTTGAATTGAATTCTTGAGGAAAATATCCTTTCTTCTTCAAAATCAATTTCTTTTCACAAAACATCATGCAATTTTAAAAGAAAGAGATTTTATTGAAAATAGTCATGAAATCTTTTAGAGGAAGCTTCATGAAAATAAGGCTTTATAAAATAGTAGAAATCCGTTCGTGCCGTATAAGTTAAAAAAAAACATTCTTCGTACTTTTGTCGGAAAAGTCAAAAAGTACCTCGTACGAAAAACGACAAAAGATTCCTTTCATACGTATTACTAAAAACTCACCAAAGGGTAAAAATGGATTTAAAAAATTTTAGGTGGATGGAAATAATATTACATATTGATAAAACATGGATGTGGATGATAAAACACACCCCAGTAAATACTTACAAATAAACAATCTCGGATAAAAATGAGATTGTGATATTTCCCTTACCTTAGGTCCGATTTGCTTTGTTCGTGTCCGAAGCTCCTGTATAATGGTTTAAATAATGTTATTGACTTATTACAGAATCATACATATTGATATGAGATCATATATGGTCATATTTTTAGCTTCTTGTTAGTAATATTTCATTGTTACTTGTTACTCGGGTCTTTATAACTTTTTGTTCTTATGCGTGTTTTGTTGAATAAATTCTTATTCTTATCTTTAGGTTTTAGATAATTCATTTCCATAATGGTATTAGTGTATTATATATCATATTCATTCATTCAATTCATTTATATAATCATTATTAAATGAAGATCATGTAGAACGAGTCGCATCACATCGTGGAGACGGTATTCCGTACGTACGCACGAGTGATGATATCGTTCCTATGATTGTGGAATTGTATTGGAGTATATATATATTATTTCAGTATCAATATTACTTCATAATAATCATATATAGTTACTCATTACACCATTATACCCATCCTTGTAAGGTGATGGTGGAAAATAGATTACACCACGGCGTGGAGACGGTATTCCGTACGTACGCACGCGCGATGATTTCTTTTTCCGTAGGATGGATAGATGGTGAAATAGGGTTGTTTCATACTTATAATAACATATAAGTATATGAGTGATACTGATGTTATTACTTCATAATGAAACAACCTAAGAAGAAGAAGTGGAAGAAGAAATAGAGATGAAAGAATTGGTAACGGTAATTACCTCTTCTTTGAAGTGCCTGTTTGAGACCTCCTCTTAGGGCACTAAAATTGGTCTTTGAAGAAGACCAGAACCTCTAGGATGTTTCTAGGGAAGTGGAGAGGAGAAATTGGCAGGGGTTGGCCGAGCTTGAGTGCTCAAATTGGTGTGAGGAGGAGGGGGAGGAGGTGTCCTTTTATAGGGGAGGAGAGGGGCACCTTAGGAATATCTCAAAATATTATTTTATATTAAAGTCAAAATCGGTTTATAATGGTTCCAAAGGGTCTTATTTCGAATCTAAAGTGGGGATGGGTCGAAATCCTATCAACCAATAGAATTTAGACAAGTTTAGGGTATTATTTTAACCTTATCAATTAGCTTTAACTCTAAGTTAAATAATTTAACTTTTACCGTGTCTTTTGTTTTCTTTCACTATATGGTAAATAAACTTACTATAACATGCCAAAAGAACCCCAAATTGTATATTATTAATACATATATCCTTATCTAAGTCATTTGTCCGAACCTTAGATTTTTAGGAATAAAATAACAATTAATAATATAATATTTGATTTAAAAACTATTTTGTTTCAATTTTGACACTATTTGATATATGATTTTTGTGAAAGTCATAACAGAATTATATTTTCGAACCAAGTTGATTAAATCAACACTAATGTATCATAGTAACCTAGAAAATTAATGGAATTTATAAAAAGTCTTAAATTACATTTATTTTGGTGTTTATAACATCAATTATGTCAATATTTCATTAACAATATAATTACTGCATCATCTTTGTGTCATACATAAATTATATTATTTGATGTCTAAAAATTACAAATAAAATACCATCATGTAGGAAATCTTTTTATCTTTCTAATGAATATTTACAATCGAATTTAGCTTATGTATAACCCCATATTAAAAATAATTTACTTATTAAACTTTTATTTTAACAATTTTAACCCTTCTTTAAATAAATTAATAATAAATGTCCTAATCTAATCCAAGTGGGCCTAAATGGTCATATTTTATTCCTAAGTTTGTTTTTGGTCGAATTACACTTGTCCAATAGAATTAGGACATGTGTTAGGGTAATAGTGATATCATATTTACCCTTAGTTACCCTATTTAAGATTAACCGCGGTAAAAAAAGTAAAAAGTTACTATTCACCAAAAAATTATTTTCATCTCATTGAACCACATTTTAGTCCTTGATATTAACCGTGTCTTTCGGATTTTTGAAATTCCACTCACAGAAGCGGTAAAATTAAGTTTTATGCAAAATTCAGTTTTTAACCTACCACATAGTAGTTTCACTATTCATCAAAAATTGATGTTTTTCAGATCAATGCCAAAATTTCATCCTAAGCTATATTTCATATTCCGAATTCAAAAATGAAGTCTATTTTACCAAATTCATAACATAGAAGTTGCATTAATTAATTTTATAATTAAATCCTGCTGTTAAAACAAATAGCGTGTTTTTAAGAGATAATAAATATCAAAAGATTGAAACTTGTTTATAAGTAGTTTAAATGTGAAATTACATCCAATGACCATTATTGTATTAAATTGTAAAAATATATTCTAAATATACTTTAAAACCACTCAAATTAATGATTTATCACTATTAATTATTTCGATTAAAAAAGTTGTTTTTAATTATAATTTAGTAATTTTCACTATTCATCAGAATATGAAAGTTATCCGAAAAGTACCAAAATATCACCTTAGGCTAAATTCGATACTCCGAATCCAAAAATAAGGTTCATTTTGAAAAAAAAGATTTACTGGATTTCAAAAAGTGGTTATTACTATTCATAACGGCTAGTTTTAATAATATTTTTATAGCATAACGTTGTTTAGTGAAACTCAGTATTGCGTACTACACACGCTATCGAGGAAGGTCGTGATTGCGTGTAATGAAAGTCAAGTCAAGGATGTGTGTTGTGCAAACTCCTTTTGGTGTAGCGTACAACACAAGACATTAATAAAATTAAAAATAATATTTCTTTATAAAATCTTGGGCTGTTACATTGATTACATTCAAGCTCCCTTATTCCATATAGAATGATGGATATACTTCATTAATCCAAAAATGTTTTAAACTCCAACAATGATGGAATGTACAAATCATTAATCAGTTCCAAGGTAGTCAAGAATATCCAATATAATTTATCCAAAACAATCACATATTATTCCAAAATCACCACCTCAGTATCAGAACTATATTATGATTTATCATTCTCTCAACCATATATTTTCCAATAATTTATCCTGCTATTGAGTCACTTTTCTTTGTTCCACACAATCTCAAGTCCTTAATGAAATAGTACTGCAGTACAATCCTTATATACTCCATAATTATTATAACAAGTACATTGTTGATACAATACTCAATTGACATAATCAACATAAGAACTCTAATCATTCCTCTTCATCTGTGGTAGTATCATAACATGATTATTATCCGATAACATCATTTGAGGCATATTCTGATGACTGGGACATATGTTCTCATAGTGTCCAAACTCCTTGCAAATGAAGCATTGTACATTTGAAACCATTTTCTTACACTTGCATCCACGTACATTGTGCCCTTTTCCTCCCCACTGATAACAAACTCCCATTCCTTTCCGGCAAGTTCCAGGGTGTTTCTTTCCACAGTTACCACATATGGGAAAATTCATCTTTTCCCTCATCCCTTTATCCATCTTTCTCTCTTCCATCCTTTTCTTCTCTTTCTTCCCTTCAAAGCCATAGGACTCAGTAAACTCTTTACTTATCTTATCAACACATGATATTATTTCTTTATATGATGATAATACATGGGAGACTATTTCTCTTATAAATTCAAGATTAAGACCATGAAAGATATGATCCTTCCTTCTCTTTGGATCATGTGCATTTCTAGAGTTCTCATTACTTCTACTGGGCGCCATTTCTAAACAATGGCTTACACTAGATCAGTTTATGAATCAAAATACATAATCCCATAATTATAAAACACTTAACATAAATTGAACTATTTATGGATATAATCCATAATCATAAAAATGTCTCCTTTGAGGATGTATATACTCATAAACCCTTCATAATGGTTTTTAAAGAAAATGAGAATTATCCTAAGCATATCCCCCGGGAGTGTCATAACCAAGAGTGCAGCAAGGCCCGTTGTCGTGCACCAGTTCCCGTTCGAGTCTAGCTCAAAGCGGTGTTTTTGGGTTTTACCCCTAGGTACATCTGTGCCAGATCCGCCTCAACCTGCTCGTATCCAGACAGGGATGTATTGCTCGGAAAACTCACAAAATCTCTACAATACCAAAATTCTAGGAAGTTCTTCTATACTAATCCTCAATGTTCATCTTAGGTCTATGTTCTCTAATCAGAGTTTACCTAAATCTAGCTTCCAAGGTTTGTACTAAACTTCCTCTGATACCAACAGTAACGCCCCGACCCTAGTTACCTAGAGTCGGTGCATTATTACATAACATTGTCATGATCACAAGAAAGATCAAATCTCGAAAGACCGATTGGTTTAGTAGCCTTGGAAACACTAGATATATTCATAAGTTTTATATTACATCATAAAATGAAAAACTACTACAAAAACATATTGTCTCCATAAATCCACACTCATATCCCCACATAATATCCCTGCAGGTCATTCATAATTTACTTCTTCACTTCCTGGGAAAAATAAAACATAGAAATGGGGTGAGCTCAAATGCCCAGTAAGGATAACAATATTGCGGAAACTTTCATAAATAAGAATAAACATTTAAGGCAATGTATAACTAAAACAAAAGCCTTTCAAACTTGAACTTTCAACATGGTACGACATAAATAAAATGAAATAATTCCATTTACTTATTCACATGGATATTCTACTAATCGAATAATCACATGCAAAAATCAATAACCACTTTCATAATGTTGGAATGCATAATGCTGAACTTTAATTTCATTGTCAAGGCCTCGTCCCAAGACCTTGGGGCTATCTGTAACCGGAACCCAACCCAGAGTGCCTCTAATAACCGGACACCAACCCGGAGTGCCTCTAATAACCGGACACCAACCCGGAGTTCCTCTAAAAACTGGAGACCAAACCGGAGGGCTTACTTTTACCAGTCCCTAACCTGGAGGGCTTACTTTTACCAGTCCCCAACCTGGAGGGCTTACTTTTACCAGTCCCCAACCTGGAGGGCTTACTTTAACCAGTCCCCAACCTGGAACATACTTGTCCAACACATTCATATGAAGTAAAGGTTGAAATATAACATAAACATTCTTATTGGAACTAGCATACGAAATGTCAATACTTTCACCATAAACTATGAATGGTATAAAAATAGCACATCCACAGTCAAACCTATCACAAAACCTTCAATACAATATAGAAGTTTTGTATCATAATAAATCAACTTCAAATAATCTTAAAATCCATCAAAGGATGTTGACATAGATGAAATCAGAATTATTTTTAAAGAAATATCTCCTTTTATTTTGAAATCATTTAAGATCCATATAAAATAAAACATTTTCTTTGAAAATAATCTTATAAGCTTGTAATGTAAGCTTTGAAGATTTTATAACGGCGGAAAATAGCCGCACCCGCCGTATAAGTTAAAAAAACATTCTTACCTTAATTATGTTGAAAAGGTTAAAAGGACATTGTTTTGAAAATGACGGAAAGATTACTCTTATAAAAAGTCAAACAAGGGTATAAATGACTTTAACCCATATTCTAATAAAAATGTTTTGAAATACATTTTGAAGAAACATGGATGTGGATGATAAAGAGATCCCAGTAGATTATTACGTATAAACAACCTCGGATAATGAAGAGATTGTGAAATAACCCATACCTTGTACTTTTCCTTGGTTGGGGTAGGTTAACCTCTTGTATAATGGTGAAATAATTGTTATTAAATTATACAAGAATCATATATATTAATATGATATCATATATGATCTTTTAACATTGATTTGTCAATAATATCTTAGAATTATTGTCGTTTCAGGTGTTAACATACTCATTTTCTTTTATATGTTTTGTTACATAAGCCATGTTTGTTGTATCTTATTCATATCCAGAATGATATCAAGTCCTTAAACATCATTTTTAAATCATCAAATGATAATTATACTTGAATGGATACGATGGAGAATGATTCTCATCACGTTCGTGGAGACGGTAGTCCGTAAGTACGCACGAGCGACAATATCATTCTTTTGATATTAAAATAATATATAAATGTATGGTATATCATATATACAGAATCATTAACATGTTATATTTATTACTTACATGAGTTACACATCATTATTATACCCATCCAAATAATAATATATTGAATAACAATTACACCACGACGTGGAAACGGTAAGCCGTACGTACGCACGTATGGTGACATGTTATTCAAAGGGTGGATAGAATACTGAATATGGTTGTACCATATTTATAATAACATCATAGTATATGTGATATACTGGAGTTATTATTTTATAATGGTAAGAACAAAGGAAGAAGAAGTGGAAGAATAAAGGAACTTGAAATGGGGTGGTGAAAACATTACCTCTTCTTCGGGTTCTTCCTTTTGATTTGATCAAAAGGGCTCCATAGGTTGGATTTATGATCAAACTAAGGCCCCTAGGTTGTAGTGAGGGAAGTTGGGAGAGTATTTGGGCAGTGTTTGGCCGAACCAAAAGGCTTTGAAGGTGTGAAGAAATGAGAAGGAGGGGTACCCTTTTATAAGAGAGGTGAGGGGCACCTTTGGAAAAGCTAGAGATATTAGTTTATAATAAATTCATATTCGGTTTCCAATGGCTCCAAAGTTGACTATTCAAAGGTTAAGGTGGGGATGGGTCGAAAACAACTCAACCAATAGAATTTAGACAGGTTTGGGTACTTATATTAACATTATCTTTAATTATTAACTCTAAGTTAATTAGTTTCACTTTTACAATGTCTCTTTGTATTTTTATATTATATGGTTAATAAACATACCATATACATACAAACGACCCAAAAGTGGTCCATTAATGATACACCTATCATGATATAAGTCTCTTGGCCGAAGCTTAGATTTTTAGGAATTTAATGTCAATTAATAATATAATATTTGTCTTAAAAACTCTTTTATGTCAATTTTGACACTATTCAATAGTTGATTTTTGTGAAACTCATAAAAGATTTATTACTTCGAACAAAGTCAATTAAATCAATAATAATATATCATATTATCCTATAAAATTAGTTTAATTCATTAAAAGTTTCATATTATATTTATTTGGGTATTTATAATATCAATTATTTTAATCTTTCACTATTATAGTAATTACTTCATCATCATTGTGTCATAAATAAAATAACTTATTTAAAGTCTAAAAATTATAAATAAAATATCATTATGTAGGAAACTTTTTTATCTTTCTAATGAATATTTTTAATCTAAAATCCAACATATATAACCCTATGTAACAATTGTTTTGATAAAAGATATATACTTGTGACATTTTTGTATTCATTTTAACTTAATTAAAATAAAGTGTCATTATCACTTACAAGTGGATCCATGGGGTCCCAAAATAGACCCAAAGATGCCCATGGTCGACCATGTATCAACCAATAGGGTTAAGACACGTTTTAGGGTAATTTAGTATTATTATAATATTATTTTTTAACCCTTATTTACCGGATTTACCCTTAACCATGGTAAATAAAATATTTACCGCAGTAATTATTCAAAATGTCTAAAAATAAAAGTTACCTATTTACAGAATTTGAAAATCCTGATTCAAAATATGGAATCCATTTTCCTAAATTCAAAACACCGAAGTGGCAGAAATTAATTTAAAATTAATTCCCGCTGTCAAAATAAAAAGCATGTTTTTAAGAGATAATAACTATCAAAAGATTGACACTTGTTTATGTTCGGTTTAATTGTAAAATTATGTTCAATGACCAAAATTATATTAAATGGTAAAAATATATTCTAAATATACTTTAAAACCACTCAAATTCATAATTTATCACTATTAATTATTTTGATTAAAAAAGTTGTTTTTAATTAAAATTTAGTAATTTTCACTATTCATCAAAATATGAAAGTTATCCGAAAAGTACCAAAATTTCACCTTAGGGTAAATTCGACACTACGAATCAAAAAATGAAGTCAATTTTGAAATATAAAATATATATAATTTCAAAAAGTAGGTATTACTATTCATAACGGCTAGTTTGATCGGTTGTGGTGTGTGTTAAAACTCGAAGTTGCGTACAACACACACTACTATATTATTCAAAGGAAAGCGTACCGTGGAAGCTTGGGATGCTTCATTTTAAAATTTTTTGATGTCCCCATTTAGTCAAAAAGTTTAAAATATTGTATTTAAAAAAGGTTCACTATTAAAAGTTGATAAAAGTGCAATACTGAAAATGAATTTGTTCTTGCATTATATCTAAGAAACTCATAATATGGATTCTAAAATTATAATGATTATATAAAGTTTAAAATTTAGATAATACTATTCATAACCTCTTTTGAATGGCTTTTTTTTGTAATTCATGGTGTGATTGAACTCGGTGTTGCGTGTAGTGCAAGTTATTGAATTATTTTGAAGAAATAACACACTATGAAATCCTGGGGTGTTACACTCTAGACATGTCATTAAAGTCATGTGGAATAACCATGAGAAGTATGTGTGGATAATGAGACAAAATCCTAGGCATGTTATCAAGGTCTTCTGAAGCCTCTAAATTTTCTAAAAAGATTCCATGAAATTCATTAAACATGTAAGACTGAATCATGGAATGTCTTCTAGAAATTTAAACCATATCATGAGATGTTTTTCAGATAATCCAACTAGATCATTAGATTTCATTTGAACAACTCTTAGGGAAAACCATGAAATGACTATAAATTCTATGACATGTCAAATAGACATCTTAGAAATATCCGAACGATAATTAGGAAATTTCGGGAAGATACCCATGGAATGAAAACATTTTTAACGAAAATATCCATCCAAATAAGAACCAAACTATGGGAACTATGATAGATACTACAACTATGATATATATACCACCTTCTTATGGATTTAACTTAATGATCATTCGCATCATTAAAAGTCCCTCAATATCTCGACTAATCTAAAATAACTATGATTCCTACTTTGACTAGGATACATAGGATGCCTTCTCAATGTAAAAACCCAATTGTAATACACCTCATTATATGCTCTTCAATACACCTTATAAACTGTGATAACTATGATTCATAATATTACCATGATATGTAGAACTACTTGTTAAGGCTTGAGCTCAATGGTATTCCACCTCTGTGTATGACTATCTATATATCAAATGAACTATGATAACACTAATTTTTTCTATAAACAAGATACATTAAGAAAAATTTATAATCCCCGGTCTCTAAATTAAACACCCCATCAGGTATACCTTTCTGTAGAAGTTCCAAATCAATATAAAATAATATTTTTCGTTTTTTATTTTTTTCACACACTAAGAATTAATCATGTATTATTAGGTATTTTCACCACTCATATAAATGGCTTCATGATTTACCCATACTTGGGAGATGTCAATGGGTGTCCCTCATTCATAAGACTAATATGACTTATCCCATATAGGGAAACCATCCAATTGATATGTCCTGATGACATATCGATTTTAATTGACTCTAATTCCTACTAAAATCGATATGCTAGATTCATTCCCAATGCTCTAGATCAATACCCAGTGCCTATATTCCCTTATAAATATTTCTATTTCATTGATATTGAAATGAAAATTTTTAACAAACTACGTAGATTCTGATTCCCGTTATAAATAGGATATGTTGGCTTCCTCATAAAGGATCAATCCCATCCTCGAAATATTATTCGCCTCCAAGAATGGTAGTAGACTCTAGAGTTCATAGAGATATGGACCGAAAATATAATTTTATAACCATTTGTAATCAATAATGGGGAATGGATAACAAAACATAGATTCATATTCAGATGGCCTTGTTAATAGAACCCCTATAGAGATGAAAGTAATAAACCACCAATCATTTTATGGGAAACAGGTTGCATTAAAATTCTCCTAATAAGTGTGTGATTATCTCAACCACCTACTCCCTCATCCAAACTATGTTTATATGAATTACTGGGTCAAAAACCCCAAATGTTCTAATGACTTTGGAATGAAGTTCCACACATTGTGAAGGACATGGGGACCTTTGATATATTATATGAAAATTAATAAATGGTAAAACTAAAATGAAGCATTGTTAAAAAAATCTACAGCCCAAATCATTGGGCCATAATGTATCCAATGTAAACAAAAATGTTGAACCTAACAAGAAACCAATTAATGATATAATAACTATATCATTATAGGTGTTGAGAATCATCTCTTCTAAACATGAGGAACCGTCCAAGAATTTCCATGAAATATTGATTTTATAATTAAATAAATATAGCTATGTATTAAATATCATATATATATAATTTATTCTCATATTCATAACCATCCATGAAATTTGGTGATGAAAAAAATTAAGCCAATATGGAGAAACAATAAGACCTACATACGCAAAAATAATATTTTTAATTTATTTAGTATGTAAAAGAGATTGAAAATCGTGGAACCATAATAATAATACAAATATAATTATATTTAATACAATTCATTAATTATTTTAAGATGGATAAAATATATTTTGAGGAATGTGAAGCAGATAAAAGTTTGAGTGATTTGAAGAGACACGTGGTTTATAGAAGAGATGAGATAAAGTACCTTTTTATATAGAACGAAATGACACACATGGAATGGAATAAATAATTTAAATATAATAAATTAAATATCATGGGATAGTGTAATGATGCATCCATACATTATTAAGATAATATAAGATAATTATCTCTTTATCCAACAATATTTCTATTGGTTTAATGAGTATTTTAAAACATATCTATTTAGATTAACCCCTATGTTAAAAAAATTTAACTTTAATCTTAATAAAGACATTTTTAATCTTAAAGGGATTTAAATTAACATCTATGGAAGAAATGTTCCTATAAATGGAAAATAAAAGACATATTTAACCATTAATGACACAAATTTTCCACATCAAAGACTTATATTATTTTTAAATAATTTAATTAATAATTATTTTTCATGAAATATGAATATTTTCATTTGGACACTATTTATTTAATTTGACCATAATGACATAATGAACAAATTAATAATTTGAATACCAAATTTTAGCACATATATCATATGAAATATTTATAGAAAAAAATATTGGGTCAGCATAACTCATGAAAAAATAGTACATTATAATTCTTAAGATAATTTTATATATTATTATTTTAGTTATATAAATAATGAGTCAATGTTGTATAATAATTTAAGGTAACAATTTCATCCAATACTAGTTTTAAAAAATAACATGAAAAAATTAAACTCTATTACAAAAAATTTGAATTAAAGGGAATCTTTTTTATTCTTCCCACAAAATATTGTAGATATTAAAATCAAGCGTTTGTCATTTATGCCTTTATATTTAATTAAAAAGAATCTATAATCAATGGAATGTGGCAAGAAATTTTCCTAATTTAAAATATTGTGTAGTCAAGGTAAAAAAATAATATTTAATAAAATAAAGAAAATTTTTACAGAGTTTTTTGGGCCTTATTAGATGTTTTCAGTCTCAATTACCCGCTATACCTTTTACCAATGTGATAAAGTTGAAAAAAATTATTATTCAAATTTCCACAAAATAAAGGAGTCATATTTACTAAATATGAACCTCATGATTCGAAATATAGTATCCAATTTCATTATACACTTTCTATATGAGATATAAATTAATTTTAATATAAATTCATAAAATACATTGAAAAAATATTTTAAGAAAAAATTGTTTTAATCATAAAAATCAACATATATCAAAATCCTCAAATATTCATTAGATTATTCTAAATAAAATGACGCTTATGTCACATTGAAATGACATAAAAATTTAATGGTAATTTTAATTTAAATAATTTAATTAAAATAAATTATATTATTTCAAAAATATCTTTTATTACTATTCACTAAAAAAAATCAATAATTTAAGAACAGTTAATCATTTCACAAAAATAAAAAAATTACAATAACATAATTCAGATATATATATATTAAGAATAAAATTAATTTATGAAAATTAAATATATAAAGGTTGGGGATTTTATTTTTAATCAAAATCACGAATAAAAGAATTTTCATTATGAAATTGTTTCTTTAAAAAGAAAACCCTAGTAGACTGAAAGCATAAGTGTAACAGTAATCCTGCCACAAAAAATTGAATACAAAACACTCCTTATATTCCTCATCAATAAAATATTTTTGTAGTTATTCATCATAATTTATTGATAATCACTTGTTGGTTATTCGATCTTATGATTTCTCTCATTTAACATTACAAGTGGAGTGATCTGATTCATTAAAACTTGTTCTCTAGTGCACAAAATCAATATTGAATCTTCAAAAGAATATAAATTTTCATAAAATTTAATTTCCTCATATGTTTTAAATATAAGGACCCACGAACATTATACATATTAGTGAACGACTTTTGACATAAATATCCATTAATAAATAACAAGGATTACATGGCCTAGTGTATTTGGATGACTAGATTCATACTATATCAAAAGGAAACTAAACATGACATCTATATTTCATTTTCTATAATGATTACATAAATCAATTCGGGCTCCTAAAATTTGATTTTATAACACGGGGAATAAATAATGAAAGGGATGATCTAAAATTCCCCGTAAAGGAATACAACGATATGGAAAAATAACATGTGAGTCAAAGGAATTACATGATATAATAAAATAGAAGGATCATGAGTAATCCCATGGAAGAATAACATAATGAACATGGTATCATAAGATCATGGAAATAGAGGAATTGTACATGAAAAAAACAAGACATATACATTTTTCAATGCTCACTAACTTGTGCAATAAGCATGAATAAATTTTCCTTTTTATATAAAAATTATAACTTTAAAACCAATATTTAATGAAGATTATGAAAAATGAACATTGTTACAATCACAGAGATGGTAAGCCATACATATACATGATAAATAATTATATTTTTCAATTATAATAATGTAAATATTATAACTGTTATTTGATATTTTCATTATTATAATTATATAATAAATATAATATTTTTATTTCAATTCAAAAACATATACTATACATGTGACACCATAATAAAACATTTATCATCCCTATTAATTAATGAATATGGCATTTTCATATTTATTAATATTAGTCAATTAAATATTAATTTTACATTAAAAGATATTCTATGTTCGATGAAGTAACTGAAACACAACCATGGGATTCTTCGAAATATTATGTTTCACAAAATGATGAGTCATACTAAAAATATTAATGATATAATATTATTATTTTAAATGGTAGTTAACGCCTAACCGTTCTACTGGATGAAATGAACAGAACTATCTAAAATATGATTGTACATGTTTTTTTAAATGTAATTACTATTATCCATTAAATTTTAATGTCTAAAAATAATAATGAATTGAATTATAAACACGAAACACATTAATATGCATTAAAAGTTTATTTTACCGCCTTTTAATGGAGAACCATTTTAAAATCTAGGTTTGGTTATTTTATATGTTCTATTTGAAAAAATAATATTAATATTTTGAAGAGGGGCATAAAAATTTAAATTTGATGAAAATTTTGTATTTTTGTGATAATTTTCAATTTTAAATGAATAGTGAAAATACTATATTTAAATTCAAAACTTCCATTTAATCAAATTTATTTATATTGTTATATTTTTTTATTAATTTTAATGTGTAATTATATTATAATTTTCTCATTTAATCAAATTTTGGTATTTTGAAGTAATTTTACTTTGAAATTGGACATTAACATAAGTTAATATTTTGGTAGTTTATATTTTATTAAATATGTTTTTCAGTTTTGACAACGGGAAATAATTTTAAATTAATTTCTACGACATCTGTTTTTTGAATTTCGAAAAATAGATGTCATTTTTGGAATAAAGAGGTCCAAATTGTGTAAATAGTTAACTTTTTTAGACATTATTAATAGTAACATCAATAAATATTTTATTTACCATGGTTGAATGGTAAATCTGGTATATCAGGGAAAAATAATATTATAATAATATAAAATTAACCTAACATGAGTTCTAAACCTATTGGATGACACATGATTGACCATTAGTCTCGTTGGGTCGATTTGGGGGCCCCATGAAGCCACTTGTAAGTGAAAAATAAATTTTATAAAAATTAATTTAATGTTAAAGAAAGTGTAACATAAACAAATACCATTTAGTTAAAAAATTATATGGGGTTATATAAGTAATATTTTATATTACAAATATTAATTTAAAGCTAAACCTATTTCCTACGTCATGGTATTCTATTTATAATTTTTACACATTTTGTAAATAAATTTAGTTATTAATGAATGGAGATTGAGTGATTTCTTTTTTAATTAAGGAATCAAATAAATGTTATTATTAATGTTAAAATAAATATCATTTGGTTATTTTGATATCATTCAAGAATTTTATGGATGAATGTTACATTTTATATTTGTATTAATGACATTTTTTAGAATCAATCAATTTTTTTAGATTTTAAAGAAAGAAATTATATTAATAGTGTTAAAAATGACATAATTCATTTTTTAAAATATAAAATATTTTATTAAATATTATAAAATTCCGAGAAAATTAAGATTCTTCAAACTAGTTTTCACAAGTATAATATATTATTTTGTACACTTTAAATGGGTATTTTTCATGTTATGGTAATTATTTTTTATGGTCAAAGTGTTAATTGGTTGATAAAATGGTAATAGTAAAAAAGGGTTAAACAAAAATGATAAGGATTAAAAAATATAAAAAACAAATACAATTCATATTGGATGATTTTATTTCATCTTATATTCATATTATTATATAATTTACGGAGTTTTTGATATTTTAAAATAGGAAAAAAATTTAAAAAAAAATTATAATTTCAAACATTCCTAAAGAGCCCCTAACCCTCTTATAAAAGACCACTAACTCTAACCCATTAAACACACCTCTCAAGCACCTTAACTCATCCAAAATATTCTCAAAAAATCTCCCAGACCCTCCGAGTTCTCTTAAATTATTTCCATTAGGAATATGAAAATTTAAGAAAGCCTTTTGGCTCAAATTAAATAGAGCTACATGTTCTAAAAGGTATCGACTTCTCTAAAAGTTGTTCCAATTATTATACTTCTTCACTACATATTCTATTAATTTTGATTTATTACATAATAATAATAATATCATCAATATACTAGGTTGTTTTTATGATATTTATTTTAACTAAACCGACACATAACTATGTCTAATGGTTATAGAACATAATGTTTTTGTGCAACGCGAACTATTGCATCACAAAATAATGATTTCTATATATTCCCATTCCACATATCATGGTGGCTATTATTATAGAACGATAATTATATATTATATATATGATATTTAATTTATATCAATGATTTTTTAAAACTACTTTATAATATACCATTATGTATTACATGTTGTATAAATACAATAATTTAATTTGAGGAAGTGCGGGCTACCGCCCTATCAAAGAGATATGACTCATTCATACCATTCATGGAATGTATAAATTATGGTGTTAGTGAAAATATTTAATGTATATAAATTATGATATTATACTAGAATTATAATATACTTTAGTCTCATTTGGGTTTCATTCCTTTACAATGAAAAAATGAAAGGAATGCAACGGTCACACACACATACGTATTATCATATAAATGAATAGTGAATTTAATTTTCATATAACCAAATGATATGTACTATTATAAATACATATATACTGGATATATATTATATATATGATATTTAAATAATTAATATCATTCTTGAGATAGTGGAATTTTTACCACATTGACAATTTGTAATTATTACAAGTTCATTTTGAGTCAAGTTCTGATCATCGACAAAAAGACTGATATGAACATACATAAATAAGTTTTTTGTTAGAGAAAGGTAATAGGTGATATAAATGGAATAATAAACTTGAAAAAAGTTAATAATAAATTATAATAAGTTATGTTTATTATTCATAGAGATACATAGTGAGTAAGTCAAGTCGAACACAAGGGATGAGACTTCATCTCAATCTCCTTACATTGAAGCTTATTTAAGTAATAAACATATCCTTATTTTATATGGTATATAATTATAATATTTTCCTATTAATTTAATTCAATTATTTTCTGAAACAATGTGTTTCTAGGATGTGTTTTACTAAACTACAAAATGATTATTTCTTTTTAACGTACGCGGTGACAATGACCTTTCTGCCGCAATGAGTATTATTTGATATTTGACATACCTAATAAAATTTAATGATTTAAAAACGAAAATAAATACCATATTACATTTTTATGTATTTTGTTATTGATAATTGTTTCATGAAATCATTTATTATGTCAATATATTTAAATTATATGTTGTGATTGAAATGTGGAAATATTTTCTTTTCTATATGCTAGTTTTATGTGTTACAATTATGTTAATGTTCTTTGGAAGAGTTTAGGTTTACGGGTGGTTCCATAATGAAACTAGGATTGGTGAGCATGAGAAATCACTCTAATATATTGGGTAACTTGATTGAGGTAAACTTAAATGTTTCTCCTAAGATATTTAGAGAATATAATGTGATGAGTATTCTAAACATAACTCGCTATGTAGTTGTAAAAGCTACAACGTATGTATGTCAAAGATTCTACAAGTTAGATTTATTATTTATGATTTCTGTGTATTATTCTAAAATCTTATTATTACATGAGGAACGTTAAAGATCTTTAGTTTTGTATTTTATTGATGGGATAATGTTTTCATTATTTATTTTGTAACCCTTAATATGCTTTTTATGCTCAACCCATGTTTTTGAAATGTTTTTCAATGGGTATTATGAAGTTTAAGGGAATAGAAGAGTTCATGATGTATTATATTAAGAAATGAATTATTGTATCCTATTAAGAGTTTTTATTTTATCAAAAATATGAATATTGAGTGGAAGTACCTATTTTTTAATATTTAAGATCTAATGTAATAGCTATAAACTAATTCTCTAAAACTATAACCCTAAAAGATCCTAAATGTTAATTCTTGATTTAAATCATGATTAAGTCATATTTTGTGGTTGGGGCCTTATAGTTGGTATCAAAGGTCAGTTTAGACATCATTAATTGTTACGATACTTTAAAATTAATATCCATAAATTATTTTACGATGAGATTGAAATAATATAGCACTTAAAAATTACCATGCTTCATCGCCTAAGATATTTCTATTTTCAGAATGGTTTACTGTAGAGGAAATAAAGAAGCTATTATGGGACAACATCAGGAAGAAAAAAACATCCAAATCAACAACTTGAGATGGTCAGAATTGGAACTAAATAGTTTGTTGTAGTTATGGAATAGTATAATCATGCTACAAATGATGGTGGTATACATGCATGTGATCAACCAGTTTGAGGCCACATCCCCCATCAGTTAGGGGATCATCTGACCCTGTGCTAGGTGAATGTTTAATTAAATCCGTGGAAAATATTTTTTTATATCATGGGGTGTTCATAACATCTAATGGTTAGTCTTTCTATTTATCTTTATGAAGAAGAATCTGATCGCTGGTGGTCAATGGTTGCAAATAATAGGCATAGTGAGGAGATTGATTTTCTTGATTAGGAATAATTCAAAGGTTTGTTTCTTGAGAAATATTTTACAATAGAGGACTGACTTATGATTGAAATATTTTTCCAATTATTGAGGAAAAAAAGACGATTTAGTGGATAAATATGAAGAAAAATTCACAAGACTGACAAGGTATGATCCAAATTTCATAAGGGATCTTTATAGTAAAATCAATAATTTTTACATTGGATTAATCCCATAGAATATAAGGGCTATAGATTCTCGTGAGTTCAAAAGTTATGAAACACTTTTTTGATGTTTGGAGGAGGTGGAAATGGAGTTTGTTGATGATCATGTTTTCTTTGAAAAACAATAGAATAAGAGGTTGAGGTGGCATACGAAAGGGAATAACTATTAAAAAAATTAAAATTATAAGGAACATTAGTTTACAGTTTGAGATAATTGTGGTAAAAACATATTGGGGGAATGTCTTTTGAATTCTATTATGTTCGTTTTACATCTTAAAATGGGACATAAGGCATGTAATTGCATTGATATAGATTTGGGTAATAGTGAGACAAAATATGACATACAATTAGTAAAATGTTTTATGTGCATGGAAATGGGTCATTAGGAAAATGAGTTTCCAAAAAATAACTCATTTGAAGGAAATTAGTAGTACTACAAGAAAAATGGGTTGGTAACACAATTGAAACTACATTATCTGATACTGGTCCATCGAATGAGGTAGTATCAGGTACATTGTATGTTTATTAATATTATACCAATTTGTTATTCAATTAAAGGTCTACACATTTTTTTAATTCTAAGAACTTTCCAGTAAATTGGAAATTCCATACAAAGATATGAAACCTTAAATTATGGTAAAAAAAACAGAGAGGAAACAATGAGAAAAAAAAGAAATTAAAAGAACCATCATATCCTTGTGTGCATAATGAATCCACCTAAAAATCTTATTTTTCATCCTGTAGTGGAGTTTGATGTTTTTTATGAATATATTGGCTCTCCATTTAACATGTTATGATTTACTTCAGAGCTAAAGAGGTTTGTTTTCCGAAATAATTTTAATTTTTGTACAAGATTGATGCCTTGCTTTTGAAAAAATATCAGGAAGCTAATGAACTAGTAAAATATGGAAATTAATGTTACCTTGCACATATTGTTGAAAATAATATATTTATTCATATTAATGATTTTTTAGTGGAAAATGAGTATATAGATCATTTTACTGATGATTTTCCTGGTATAATACCTAATTTGGAATTTCAATTTTTGTTGACTTAGTTCCTGATGGTAAACTAATTTCAAAACCCTCTTATTGAATGATTGAAATTGAACTATTAGTGTTAATGAAGCAATTATGAGAGTTTTTAGATAATGGTTTCATTCGACCTATAACATAACCATGGGGTGGTAATGTCTTTTTTCTAAAAAGTAATGATGGTTCAATGAGAATTTGTCTGGATTACATAGCCTTGAATAACATCACAATTAAGACCAAATATCCTGTGCCTCATATAGACAATTTGTCTGATCAACTCCAGGGAGATAACTATTTTTATATGATTGACTTGTCGTTGGGGTACCATTAGGTAAAAGTAAAGGAATAAGACATTATGAATTACACAATTTGTTCTAGATATGGACATTATGAATTTGTAGTTAAGACTTTTTGGTTAACCAATGTACCTTCTGTATTCATAGATCTTATGAACAAAATTTTACATAAGTTCATGGATATGTTTTTGGTTGATTGTATTGATGATATTTTGGTTTTTTCCAAAATTTTAGTGGGTCATGAACTTCATTTGTGGGTTATATTGAAATAATTAGATGAATATATATTTAATGGTAAATTATCCTTTCTGTGTGTTTTAGTTAAAATAAATTTATTCCTTGGTTACATTGTTTAAAAAAATGCCAGAACTATTGATCCTAATAAAACAAAAGTTGTTGAAGAATTACCAAGACCCAAAATATAACTTATACCCTTAGCATTATTGGTTTATTAGTTTATTATGAAAGATTTGTTGAAATTTTTTCTATTGTGTCTAGCCCACAGACTAAGATACCTTGAAAATGTGTTATGGTAATCGGGAAAAAGAGTGTAATAATTGTTTTCAAGAATGGAAAAGAATATTGGTGAATGCTCCAGTTCTTGCATTACCTTCCATAGATGCTGAATTTTTTATCTACAATGACTCTTTGCTGGATGGATATGGTTGTGTCCTTATGCCAAATGACCTTGTAGTTACTTATGCTTCACGTCAGTTGAAACCTTATGAGTTAAATTACCCTACACAGGATTCAGAATTAGCTGTTGTTGTTTTTTCTTTAAAAATTTAGAGGCATAATTTGTATGGAGTAATGTGTTAAATATATACTGATAAAAAATGATTGAAGTACACATTCACTTAGAAATAATTGAAAATGAGATAGAGGAGATGGGATGATTTAATCAAGGATTATGTTTGAAAAATTCATTACCATCTAGGATACGTAAATAATGTGTCAGATAATTTAAGTCAAAAAGGTACTGCTACATTATCCTCGTTACATTTGGAATAAAATTGTCTAATTAACAATTTTATAAACATATGAATATAAGTTTTTGGTGCAGTAAATTCCTTTATTTTGATTCTGGTTTCAGAATAATCATTCTTAAGGTACCGTATAAATCAATCACAAGAAGATGATGGTGAGTTGTAGAAAATGGTATAATTGGTTTAGAAGGGTATGATACTGGATTTTAAAATTGATTAAGACTATGTATTGAGGTGTAAAAGAGATTATGTGTACCTTCCGATTCAATTTTGGAGAAAGAGTTGTTATGTGAAGCTCATTGTTCTCCGTTTTATTTTCATTATTGTCTTACTAAGATGTACCTATATCATTATGAGTATTACCTGTGGGATGGAATGAAATGAGATATTTCTAATATTACCATGAGAAGTTTTATTTGTCAATAGGTTAACGTAGAGTGGTAGTTATCGAATGGGATGATTCATCATTTTCCAGTGCCATTGAGGAAATAGAAAATATTTCCATGTATTTCACTGGGGGATTACCAAATAATTATTGAGTTAACAATGAAATAATTGTATTTATTGATTGATTATTTAAACCTACTCATTTTCAACCAATTCGAGATACTCTCTCTCTAGATCAACATTTTTAATTGTATATTAAAGTTATAGTGAGGCTACGTGGAGTTCCCTTATCCATTGTATCTTATCATAATCCCATGATTACTTCTATCTTTTGGAAGGGCCATCAGAAGCCCCTGAGTACTGAATTAAATTTTAGTACAGATTTTTTTCTATAATTAGAAAGGTAGTTAGAATGAAAAAGTCACAGACTGGAAGATATGCTACATTCTTAATCAAAGGATTACCAGGGATGTTAGAACCAACATCATTCTTTGGTTGAGTTTTTGTATAATAATTTTTTTCATTCCTATATTCAGATGTCACAGTATGAAGTTTAATATGGAATGCGATGTCAAACTCCAACTTTTTGGGATGAAGTTGTAGAATGGACATTGATGGGACCATAATTTTAAGAAGTGATGGAAGAAAAGGTTAGGTTGATTTAGATGCACATAAGAACTGCTCAGAGTAGGTAGAAAATTTTTGTGGATATCCCGTGGAAGGATATTTCTCTTGAGGTAGCTGATTATGTCTTTCATAGTGATTCTCAATGGAAAAGTGTTATGAATTTTGTTTAGAAGGGAATGTTTATTCCAATGAAAATTGGACCATATGAAATCTTATAGAAGGTCATATCTGTTTCTTACATTGTGTCTTAACCATCATGTTTATCCTAGGTACACAATGTTTTTCATGGTTCAATGTTAAGAAAGTATATGCTGGATCAATATCATGTTTTGATTCCAGAGGTATTACAGTTGGAAGAGAATATTTCTTATGAGGAATAACAAGCCTAGATTCTTGATCAAAGAGAGAAAGTGTTGCAGAATATAGAAATTACTCAGGTAAAGGTTTTGTGGAAAACCAATATGGATGAAAAGGAAACAAAGGAATATAAAAATATAATTATGGATAAATAACCCCATTTTTTCAAAATGGAATAAAATATTGACTACAAAATTTTAAAAATAGGGGAAGGATGTGATAACCTAGGTAAATAAAGAATATGAAATATTTATATTTATTAAAATTTGTGAATTAAATTTTAATTTTAATTTAAAGGGATTTTATGTTCGATAGCGTATTTGACACACAACAATGTGTTTCTCTAAAATCTTATGTTGCACACATTATTGAGTCGTTCTAGAAAATAATAATATAATATTATTATTTTAATTGGTTGTTAATTTCTAGTTATTGTACTAGATGGAATGAATAGTACAAACTAAAATATGATTATACATGTTTTTTAAATATCTCTACATTTATCCAATAAATTTTATAGGCCTACAATATGAATGAATCTGATTTTATGCATGAAATACATTAATATTCATTAATCAATCTGTTTATTACATGTTGATCGAGAACCATATAAAAATATATTTTTTTTCACTTTTATATCTTCTATATGACAAATAGATATTCTTCTGTAGAAGAGGGACATCAAAATTTATATTGTATGATTTTTTTTACTTTTCTTATAAATTTCATTTGTAATGAATATTGAAAAATACTACTGTTTAATTCCAAAATACCATTAATATAAATTATTATTATTGTTAAATTTTTATTTCCATATATTTTAAATTGAAATTATATTATATTCTTATCATATAATCAAATTTTGATTATTTAATGTAATTTCACTATGAATGTCAATATTTTGTTAGATTTTACTTCTTAAAAATAGACTTTTGGTTTTGACGACCGGAATTATTTTTAAATTATTTTTTGCAACATTTTTGTTTTGAATATAGAAAATTTGAATCCATAATTTGAATTAGGAGGTCCAAATTGTGTAAATGGATAACATTTATTTTTACACAATCAGAATTGTAACTTGAGTAAAGATTTTATTTACCATGGTTAAAAGGTAAATCTGGTAAATAAGGATAAAAAATAATATTATAATATTATTAAAATACCCTAACACATTTTCTAACCCTATTTTAGTGAAAATAACATTTTATAAAAATTATATTAATGTTATGGAAATGTTAAATAGACATATATAATTTAGTAAAAAAATTAATATGGGGTTATATAAGTTAAATTTATACTTTAAAAACTAATGAAAAAGATAAAAATATTTCACACAAAATTGTATTTTAGTTATATTTTTTATACATTAAATAAATAAATTTAATAATGACACAATAGTGATGCAATGATTGCTTCATTAATAAGGGATTCAGATAAATGATATTATAAATGTTAAACTAAATGTAATTTGGATATTTTGATATCACCCAAGAATTTTATGGATGATAGTTACATGATATATTTGTATTTAAGAGGCTTTTTTCAATCCATCAAGTTGTTTTGGATTTTTAAAAAAGACATCCTATGAATAGTTCCAAAATTGACATAATTCATATTATAAAATATAAAATATTTTATTAAATTATATTAAATTTTAAAAAAATATTTGATTCATCAAAATAGTTATCAGTACTCTATAATTGTATTATTGACTCTTTAATTGGATATTTTTTATTTTTTGTAAATATATTGATTCTCAAAGTGTTAAATTCTTGATAAGAGGGTAAGAGTAAAAAATTATTAAATTAAAACTATAAGGATTAAAAAATATCTGAAACGAGTGAAATTATTATTGTATGATTTTATTTATACTTATATGCATCATTTCTTTTAATTTAATGAGGTTTTGGACCATTCTAAACAGAAAAAAGGTTTATAATAAAATAATACTTTTAACCTTTCCAAAAGAGCCCATCCTCGCTCTTAGAAAAGGACACCGCCTCTAACCAATTACTCACACCAATAAATACCATTTCCTAGTCCAAAATCTATTATAGATAACTCCCAATACATCTCTCTTCTTCTTATGATAATTCCTTTCAGGAGAAGCCAATTCAAAGAAGCCTTTTAGCTCAAACTAAAGAGAGTTACACATTTTAAGTGGTAGTGTCTTATCTAAAATTTGTTTTTGTTATTATACTTCTTAATTACATATTATATTAATTTTATTTGATTACATTAAATGTCAGTATCATCTATATAATAGGTTTTTTTATGGAATGTATTTGAAATACTCTTACACACACCTCAGTCTAATTAATATAGAACATACATTTTCTGTGGACGGCGCAATACTATCTCACGAAACAATGACTGTTAAATGTTCCCCTACCACATCTAATGGTGGCTATTTTAATGAAATTGTAATTATATATTATATACAAGATATTTATTTTAGGTTTATTCATTTTTAATTCTCATTTACAACATAAAATTTTTATTTTCATGTTGTATAAATACGATTATTTCATTCGAGGAAGTGTGGGCTACCACCCCCGCAAAGTGGTATGACTCATTCATGTTATACATGGAATGCATAAAGAAGATGTTAATGAACATATGTAATGTATCTAAAATATGAAATTTTACATAATTTATAATATATATATTTATTACTTGGTTTTGGTTCCTTTAAAAATGAAAAAAATAAAGAAAGGAAAGCAGTGTTCATGCATACACACGGCTTACTTTCTCAATAAAAGATGCATTTAATTTTCATATATCCCATTGATATAAACTATTATAAATACATACATACTTGATATATATTATCTATATGATATATTAATAATTAATATCATTCTAGAGATAATGGACATTAGACCACATGGACAATTTGTAATTATAACATTTTCATTTTGACTCAAGTTCTGAACATAAAAAAAGATTGATATGAACATGAATAATTACATAATCATTATAGAAAGTTAATAAGTGATATTAAAGGAATAATGAACATAAAAAGTTAATGAATATTTTTGAATAACTTATTTATATTATTAAATGATATAAAGATTGAGTAAGACAAGTCGAACACATGGTGAGGGACTTCATCCCAACCTCCTTTCATTGAGGAATATTTACATAATATACATCTCTTTATTTTATACAGTGTATTACTATACCATTTTTATTTTAATTTAATTCAATCATTTTTAAAATGAATCTTTTTTATGATGTGTTTTACTGAATGAAAAAACAATATATCTTTTTTAACATACATGGTGACAACGTCTTTTCTATCCATGCTAGTATTATTTAATATTTGGCTTCCATAACAAGACATAATGTTTCTAAAAGTAAAATAAAAAACATATACACTTTTCAGATATTTTGGTATTGAATTGTTTTTTTCAAAAATAATTTATTATATCAATATGTTGAAATGATATGTTGTGATTTCAATTTGGAAATGTTACTTTTCTTTTTTACTTGTTCTATGTGTTATGGTTATGTTACGGTTCTAGAGAATTGTTTACATATACCTATGGTTGCGTGATAATGCTAGAGTGTGTGAGCCCGCGATAGCTCTCCAATACATTTGGCAATGTGATGGAGGAAAACATTAATTTTTCTCCTAATAATTTTTGGAAATTTACAATTATGGGTATTTCAAACGTTACTCTCTAGTTCTCTATGAAATATAAAATGTTAGTATGTTATGGATGCCAAAATATTCATTTATGATTTATTATTTATGTGTGTTATTCATAAATGGTAAAATTTCATGAGGTATGTTAAAGAGTTTATGTGTTGAATGTATAGATGGAATATTGTTTTATTTCATTATTTAATAAACCTTACTGAGCTTTTTATGCTCATCCCAAGTTATTGAAATGCTTTTTCACATGGTAAAAGGATTGTTACGCTATTGGAAGAATTCAAGAAGATTTATTTCATAAAAAAAATTATTGATTTTTAAGGGTTATTATTTTACGTAAAAATTGATACTTAGTAGAACTGTCTACTTTGTAATATTTGAGATGTAATGTAATAATAATGGCCTAATTCTCTAAAACACTAAACCTAAAAAGATCCTCATTGTTAATTCCTAATTTATCTCAATATTAAGTAATTTTTTTAATCTTAGGCCCTTATAATAAATTAATCACATTACTCTGTGAGCTGGTAGTCCTCCACATAAATGGATGATATATTCATTTTTCAATGGATGATAAGGTATAATTTTATATAATATAATATATTTAATTAATTATCAATATATCATTAATATCATATATAAATATTAAATATATCATAATCAAACAATGTTACAAGTGATGATGGGAAATGAATTATATCATCTCATGAGAGAGTAGTATTCCGTAAACACGAATGATGGATTTTTTTCCAATTTGTTGGAAAAGGAGACAGAGGTAAATTATTATATAAAAATTAACAAATCTTAGTATGTGGAAAATAATTAATGTCTTATATCCTAATTATTATGTAATATATTATGGAGTTTGATGAATAAATAAAATAATGATTCTCGGATAAGAATGTCACCACTTCTTCAGACCCCATCATTCAGATTATAATTTAATAATATATTACGAGTGATATGGAGTGATATTTTTTAAATATACAAAACTGTTCCATAATTTGAAGTCACTCCCACGATAAGTGGCTCAAAAATTGAATCATAATGGAGTGTAAGGGTGATATTATAACGAATCACCACTAACATTCAAAAATAAAACAATCATTCATATTACATCTTAGATTACTCACTTTTACCAATGTATTTTTTCACCACAGTAACTCGTTTTTTTTAATTTTACAATTCCTTATAAAAAGGTTAATATAAAATTACTTAATTACATTAAATATGAATATTATAAAAATGGAATTATTTTAATCATATCAAATTTAAAAAGTGGAAGAATTAAATTTTTATATAATCCCACAAATATTATCGAAAATGGTTTCTCAAGAGATATATTTTTTGACTAATAAGATGATAATACACTAATTATATGGCCTATAAGCATTATAATAATTTTTTAAATTAAAAAATATATATATATTATAAGTATTTTTCAAAATTTTCATTTTTTGTGTTTATTTTAATAAATTAAAATATGTAAAAAAATTCATTAAAAAATATTTGTATAAAACTATATTTTTATTCATAAAAACAATAAAATACCACAATATTGAAAATAGTCGATTCGTATGATATTTATTTAATTTTTTTAAATAAAATGGTCTATATGTATTTTAATGCTAAATTAAAATTATAACTAGTACATTAAATTACTTTATTGAATGAAAATATATTGTAGTATTGGAAATTCAGTAACTTTTAAAATTAACTACAAAAAAAAATATTTATAAAAAATACAAAAAATTCTCAGAAAATTAATTTTATTAAGATGAATTAAAAATTAATGATTATTTCGAAAAATAAAATTTCTACAAGTTAAAAAAATTATAATATTTTCTAAAAAATAAAATTAAAAGAAAAATTGAAGGAAACATATTTATTAAGAGTAAAATGTATACAAAATCGAGTTCCTATATCGAAATATTTTATCAATACATTTATATTGAATAATTATATTATATAAATATTTTATAAGGTGGTTAATTCTATTAATACTAATTATAAAAACAAAATATTTTTTGGAAATATTTTTTCCAATTTTTTGATATCTTGCATTACACATATGAGATTATCGTGAATCATGTGCACCATCGAGTTAAAATAAAAAATTCTATACTTTTGAAATATAATTATTTAATATGATAGTTATCAACTAGACATTGGAATGGTGTGTATGAGTAAGATATAAATAACTTTGAAAATTTTTAAGTTTAAAAAGTATATAAAATGAATTCCTTGGATACCAATTAATTTTAAATGAAAATAATAACCATTTTAAAATAATGTAAATCATTTTCTGAAAAACTAATTTTATGTTTAAAAATGAGTTTGAGATCAACAAATTAAATAATATATTTTTTTAATTATATGAATAAAATGTATATGTTATATATATAATGTAATATTTAATATTAATCTTATGAGTTTTCATGGGATGGGAATAATTAATACAATTTTGCGTTTAAAATCTATATTTTTTTAAAAAAATTACTTATCGCAATAAATCATTTTTTTATTAAAAATTTAATATTTAAATTTTTAAATTATATATTTTAAAAAAGTAAAAAATAATTTATATAAAAATTTTAAAACTATTATATGCTGATTTTTGTTTATGAGAAGATAATTTTCTTGAAGAAAACTGCAAAATTATTGTTTTTATTAAGATTTTTCATTTACCTTAATTATTTTAAAAACCATAAATATGTTTTAATAAGATTTTATATTAAATATTTTTTCTAATATGAATACACTATTTTAATTCAGTTTGTTGGAATAAATTTTATTTTGAATATTTCTATAAGACCATTTAATACATTTGATGATTTTCTCTTTGAAAAAAAACTTTTTCAGTACGTATGTAGCTTTTATTATAAACTATAATTTACTAACTTATGATTTTAATTTTGTAAAATGAAATAAATATTTATAAATAAATTAATTTATATTATCTAATAAGGTATGTTTACTTTTTAACAATAATTAATAAAAAACAACAAAAATTATTTAACACGATTGATGTAAATTTTTTTATCAGGAGGTTATACTAAAGTGATAATGGTTAAAAATGAGACTTAACATGTCAATAACTATTTTAGCCATATTTAAACATTATAACATCTAAAATTTTAGAATGGTACTTTTTGGAGCATTTTATCTAATGGGAATCATGATTACACCTTTTTCTTTTAGAAAATTAAATGTTTTCCACTCACTTTAGTTATAAGAGGCCACACAATATCCTATTATATTAAGATAACAAAACCCTATAGTTCATTCAATAACTATAATAATAACTTTGAAAAATATTTTACCACATATGAGAGTCCCTAGGATGATCATAAATCGAGTCTATGAATTCTATATGTTAATCCTAGAGAGGTTGTCTGAAGAAGGGGAAGGGTTTATTTATAATGAATTTTTGCTTTACTGCTTCTGATAACTCCTTTGAATACTCATCAAATATTCCAATTTAGTAAAAAAATATATCAAAAATATTCAAATGTTATTATGTTATTGTATTTAACTATATACATCTCTTGACCTATAAAATGAGATATAAAATAATCTTTCACGTATATGTCAAACAACTGCGTTTTATATCGTGGTTATTAGTTTTTCATCACCATCTCTTGAGGATGGATAAAATGATGTGTTTATTTTCTTATATGATATTTATGATATTATTATACCTATAGAATTATAATACCATGTATCACTCATAATTTCATGTATGTTACCCTTCATTTATGCTTTTTATGTACGTAATGCATTTGGGTGAAGTTTGAGAGGCTTCAAAAACCTTTTTGAATGATTTTGTGGTATTTTTGACATGTTCAAGATTTGACAATGGTTATTGTAAACTATAAAAATCCAAAATGAATCTCTTCATAGTGGGATATGGGCCAAGGGGAAGGTGCATAATTTGGTGCACAGTTTATCCAAACCGTGCGTCCACTAAAGAGAAACCATGAAAAATGGGACAATGAGATAATGCATGGTTGGTGAATGGTTTTCCTAACAATGTAGAGGAACTTTTTCAGGTGATCCTTAAGAATGTTTCGCAAAAATATTTAGTGTAAATATTTGTCTAACTGTTGGACTAACCGTGAACTATTTACAAACAAGACCCTGAAAATATATATCTAGGTCGAGATCATGATTTATCATCTTATTCTCCAAATTTAAACTAACAAAATATTTATCCCACCCAATGTATAGTATCCATTTCAAATTTATATAGAAAAAATATGAAGGGTTTTTTAGTGTTTTGAATCTCGATTCGCATGGTAAGTCATTGTTTTTTGTATTTTTTCGTGATATTTAATATATTTACCCACACCCCTCAATTAGTTTCATATAACTAGTCCATTGTGGATATATATGAGGTGTTTTAATCAAATAGTTTTTATATTTTTTTCTCATAATGTTATTTGAAGAGATATAAGTTGGGTTTTTTGAGATTCAACCTTATATTGAGCATGTTATCTTGCCATTCTATAGGGTTTTCTGAAATTCCAAAAGCAGGTGGATTAAATCTCAACTAATCATTCTAAAACAACTAGGAATAATATTATATTTCATTTTTTTGTTTTATATTGATTTTGAAATTTGTGTGCAATTGATATATAGTATCATTTTTTTGTGATAGTTATGGTGTTGTCCAAAATTATTTTTTTTGAAAAAAGTGAATTTTATAACATGAATTATAAATAATTATTTTGAAATGGTTATTGGGTATTGATACATAGAAATGTGTTTTCAATTAATTATTGGTTTTATGGAAATGGCTTGTAGGATGAAGTGTTGTTAATAAATGATATGGTTTTATCGAAAGTGTTTGTTGTGATGATTTTCAATAATTGTTTTGTTTAATGGAAATGATTGAATTATTTTGGAAAAGTTTGTATTGACATGTAGTTTTCTTACATGGTTATTCAAGGATGGAATCAGATAGATAATCATCATTAATGTACCACCATCAAAGGGACAGTTTATGGACATGAATTTTCCAAACATAATGTTAACACAAAGAGTGTGTGGTTGAATATTTATTTTTGTGTTGTATTATGTGAAACAGATTGATTTATGACAAACTAGAAATCTAGATATTGTTCAATTAATTTTTTCGTTGTTTTTATGGAAAATTGTTTACATGAGAAACTAGTTTTGTGTGGATTTATTTCATTGTTATAAATTTTAAAAATTCATGGAATTATTTGGATATGTTATAAATTTTAGAACTATTTTTATTGGGTTTATATAAATTATTCTTTATATATGTGATAAAATGTTATATCCTAGTGGAGTGAGTAGGGAAGTAATTTGGGAAAGCCTAATGTGTTTCATTACTCACCCCTTCTTTATAACATGGTGGATTTGTAAATATATATTATCAAGAGATATGAAAAGTTCATGTATCACACTTATCTAATGTATCATTGTGATACTTGTTCTGTTTTGTGTTATTAGAGTATGGAGCATGTCTGAAGATGTGGATCTATTTCTTTGAATTAATTGAGTTTTTTTTAGTTTTCACATAAACTGTGTACTTTTATTCTAGTTGGCTTTTTTTTGTGGTACATTTTTCTAGTTTTTTATGGATATCAATGTTAGTTTTATGAGTTTTAATCATTTTTTTCAGGCATCATGTAGTTTTTTGATTTGGTATGTCATGTTTGGTTTGGTATTTACATTTCAAAAAGAAGAAGAATCATCCCCTATGGGTATTAAACCCCTAGGTAATTATTTCCACTTTTTTCTCCATGGGGATATTGCATAAGGCGATGTAGAAATTCTTCCTTAACTCAAGAGAATGAGGGGTCGTATGTTACAAGTGGTATTGGGGTTTTTAGTCCTCGAATTGAACATAGTATCATTTAGTTTGATTCTTTGTGATCAGTTGTGTTAGTCTTGGAGGTGACAATTCATATAAGTTTCATCCTTGAGTTTTCATGGTAGAAAGGAGTTGGATTGTCGAAACATGAAATATATAGAATAAAAAGGAATAAAAAACCATTTTTGGATTAAAAAAATGATACCATGGATTTGGGTATATATGTGATTTAGAGACACATATATGTCATTAAATTCCAATTTCATGTGTTTAACCAATGAGATTATCATGACATGAATTGTAGAAATGAAATTGCAGTAAGAGTGAATATCTAAATTTGAGTAATTATTTATTATATTTCATAGATTTATTGATTTTTTAAATTCATAATGTTGTTTTGAAATGTGATAATTTGAAAAGGAATGAAATGGCTATTTTATAAATGGTTATTTTAAAAATGGTTATTTTAAAAATGGTTTGATTTTGAAAATAATGGAATAATTTTCCAAAAAATGCGGAATGTGGAAAATGTTGACTTTTAGAAAGTAATGTTATGATTTTATGGTGTGGAAGAATTTGAAATTGTTAAGACTTCTGTTTCTAAAGAGAAATACATATGGTGTTTTTGTGTAATTAGACAATGGAACCTGGTAGGCATCGTACAGACTGAATAGAAAAAAAGATATTATAATGTTGTTACATGTGAGCCTTGGGTGAACCAAAATCTTTTTTAGTGTATAGTATACAATTTTATGGATGTGTATAGGTGGAAAATGATATATGAACCAAGGAATGTGGATCATTATGTCCAATTCTAGAAGAATAATCCACCCATATTTCAGAGTGATTCAGAATCCGAGATAGCATAAGTGTTGCTAAATATGAGGAATCAAACCTCTTATTTTCATGGCTAAGTATAAGAGTTTAATTTCAAGATATAAAGGTCTATATTGGAGGATATTTAATTCCATTTATGGTATTTAGTATTTCAGGCTAAATTATACCATGGTCCAGAAAAAGATCATTCTGGAGGATTGATGAACAAAAAAATTATATTCTCAAATGTTTAGGATAAAAATAATGATGTATTTATTCATATTGATGAGGCAGAGCCTCATATTGATATATTATGTCACTAAATTCATTAATTTCCTTCGGTTTCACTAGATGTTTCTACTAGAGTGTCCTCGAATGCACACATCTATAAATCAGGGTTGACTCACAAAATTTTATCATAGATTTTCATTCTATGTATAATGGATTATACAGAGATGGCTAAAGGAGTGACATTAGAATAAAAATAAAACTTAGGCGCTGTGGTTGGAGAATATATGTTGATACCTATGGGAAATGGTGGGAAATCTTATACTGGGAAGATGCAAAACTAGGGAAACAATTTCCATTGCTGGATCATTTCATAGAATTAATAATAGGATACATGAATCTTCCCCCAATACCTAAGAGAAATATAGTATGTTTATAATGTGGTTCTCTTAGTCACATGATCCGAGAGCGTACGAAGCAACATAGTGCATTCATAAATTGTATCTAAATAGGGAATCATCAGCTCTATTGTTAGAGTTCTCCAAGATCAAGTGATTGAGACATTTCATAGGTGTCACCAGCACTGTATGCGTCGATGGGATGTGGGAAGAAGAATACCTCTTACTAGTAAAATAGATTTAGATGTAGTAATTCCATGAATATCAAGACTTTTCAAAAGGGGAAATATTAAAAAGGAAATAAGGAACAATGTGATGTGAGTTAGAAATTATATAGAGAAGGGAAGGATATTATAGATGATCAATCATGTCCATCGATGGTGTGAGTTACGATTATTTTGAATTCCACCCTTATGAAATGTTTTTTTATAAAGGTGAATCCCATTACTTTTTTTCTTCATTTTTTGTTTATTTTCTGTGTTTAAAAGTTTAGATGATTCATTCGATTTTAAAACTCCAAACTATTCTTGGTTAAAGATTATTTCAATCATTATCCTATAAATGGTGTTCTATAACTAATTTTGAAATGGATTTGATATGAGACTTATCAATAATTTATATTGAATTTTAAGATATAATCCCATATAAGGATTGGTTGAAAACATTCAATGCTTGAATAAACTATTATACATAAATGGTTATTATCAAAACTATGGACTCTGTTGATCATATCCTTAGAGGATAAAGTGATGAAAAGGAAAGAAAACCAGTCCTTTGGGAACAATCAGGGAGAACTATCTCATATGGGTGAGTGGATTTTACCTTTATATTGATTGAAGATAATGTATATAGCTATTTTTGAGATAATGTGGACCAATTTTCAGATCTCATTCTAGAAAATGTATCTTGTTTTTAACACACAATAGATATGGTCCACAACTACTCAAGCAGTTGTCATATATATGGATTTTAAGGAAAACATCTTCATACTTACAACTATTCGAGAAGGGTTGTTCATCCTGGAATATAGAACATGTATAAGGCATTTAAATCATGGTTTTGGTGGATCAATAAGAAAATGATGGTTTCTGAGTTTATTTTTAGATTCTTAACATGTTATTTGGTTAATGCATAACATCAATGACAAGTAGGTATGATATAGTCCTTACATATTTTCTTTGGAAATGGGAACAAATAACCTAGGATTTTATAATAGGTCTCCAAATATTTTTTTGGAAACATGATTTAAAATCAGTGATAGTATATCATCTCTCGATGTTGGATCATTTTAGCAATATTAGTAAATCTCATACGGTGGAGGTATTTTAAAAAATATTTATCCAATAAGTAGAAAAAATGCATGTCATACCACTTTCGAGATTTTTAAATAGTGATGTGGGGTTCACATGTAATTTTTAGAAATCCATATTAAAATCCCATTGGACTCACTATATTATGATTAAAATATGACATACCTAAACGGATTGGAAATTCTAATGGATGATAAATACATTGGAAGATATTATAGTGGATTTTGTAATGGATTTTGGTGGCTAATGAGAGTTTGATGTACCTTTTAAGAAGTTATCATAAGACAATAGTTAGAGTTATCAATACATATGTATCCTTTATATAATTTATGGCTGTCATTATCTTTATTCACTTTTTTAACTGGAAATATGTGATACAGAACTGGTTGGTCCAATTCCTATACAAGAGAGAACAAAAAATATTATGTTGAAAATAAAATAGATAGGGAGGGAAAAATGTTGTAAAAAAATAATGTTGATTACCTTTGATATCCATTTTTATTCGAGGCTTGTAATCATGTGTTCATGATGATATCTCTAAGCCTTGTACATCATCATTTATATATGAAGGGAAAGTTATCTCCTTGATAAATTGTTTCTTTTGAGAAACATAAATAGGTGGGTGATGTGGAATATTAGTTTGCATTAACACCAAAGTTCAATGAAGTGAATAATGTGTTTCACATATATTAGTTGAATTATTATCAACATTATCCCGACCTTATTATATTATGGGATATTGTTGAACATGTGATAGAAGAATTTTTGGTGCACATGCCAGTCCAAATTGTGGAAAGGCATGAGATAGTCTTGTATAGGAAAATCATTGGTCAGGTTCTGGTTTTGTGGAAACAAGTTTAAATTCAGGAAGAGTCTTGGGAATATTATTATGAAATTAATGAGAAATGTACATTTCTTATTTAGGGAAATGATGTTCTTATTATTTTTTGAATGGAAAGGCCAATGGTTGTGATAATTTAGCACCCCCTGTTTCAAATATATAACCATTCATCTATTCTTTTAATGTATATAATATGTTTTTGGTGATGTTTGGGAGGGTTTTAAAATATTTTAGTAATTTTCATGGGATTTATTATATGTGAATGGTTTGAAAAATATTAGATGAAACCATACAACTCTTATTGGAAATCATGCACTATAAATTAGGGGATAATGTGAAGGTGCATGATTTTACTAATCTGTGTGTCCACTATGGATAAACCATACAAAGAAGGAAATTAATTTTTTTATAGTAAGTGAATAATTTTTCTAACTGTACAGGTCATCCATGTGAGGTAATCCTTGTGGTAGTGGAAGGTTCACAGTGAACACATATTTTTTCCATATCGTTCGACTAATCGTGAATCCTTTAAAAATGACATCATAAAAATGTGTACCTTGGTTGAGATGATTTTTTAACATATAATTATTTTATAAATCGACCATAACAGGATATTTCTACCACCCGATGTTAATTAAACCCTTCCCTATAATATTTTATGTGATCCAAATGTGTTTTTTGTGTGTTGAATCCCAATTCCCAACTTAAGTCATCATGTATGGTATATTTTCATAGTTTTCATAGGTATACCCTCTATCTCTATATGTTTCTTATATCTTCTACACTATGACTTGATATAAGGTTGTTATACCAATCATGGTCATATTTAAATTTCTCAATATAAGTAGAATAGTTCTGCATTGAGTTTTTGGAGATTCAATAATCTTTTGGAGGCATTTTCGTGTCGTTATTCATTTTCTCCAAAATTCATGAGGTATGTGGAATCACCCTTGGATCCTAATTTTAGAACATTAAGGATTATATTTAAATAGATTTTATTTTGTGAAATTTATTGTGAAATTTTTGATGAAATTTTTGATGAAAACCATATTTGGTGACAGTTTATGGTATTATGCCAAAATGTCTGTTTTGGATAAAGGGTAATTCGATGACATTAATTTTAAATGATCAAAATTAAATGGTTTTTTGGATTTTATTCATATAAAGGTTTTTTCAATAAAGGGTTTTTTACATGATTGATTTCATTGAAAAATGTTTTTCAATAAAATGATGGTATTATTGAAATGGTTTGTTTTTTTGGTATTCAATAAAAGTGAAGTTTTATTCAAATTATTGAATTGGATTGACATAGTTTATATTAGAATTTGATTGTATTCAATGGTTATGAATGGATGAAATTGGATTGATAATTAATGGAAAATTACCACCCTCAAAGGAATGTCTTATGGATGTGAATGTTCAACCATCAATGGTAACACCAAGCTTGTGTGGTTGAATGGTTATGTATTTTTGTGGGATTATGTGAAACAGATTGGGTTATACCAACATTGAAATTTTGAAATAGTTAAGTGACTTTATTAGTCGTATCCATTGAAATTAAATTATTTGAGAAAAAAAATTTTGTATAGAATTTTTTACCATCTTTATAATTTTGACGACTAATTTAAAAGGGTTTTATATAAATTGTTTTATATAAATGTCATATCATGTTCTATCCTAGTGGTATGAAGACGTAATTCATTTGTGAAAATCAAATAGTGGTTCATTACTCACTCGTTCTTTAGCACCCTGTTACTTATTTAGATATTGTTTATCATGATACAGGAAAAGAAATAATATTGCACGTAACTAGTGGTGCATTATTAAAATTGGGTTGTTTGTGGTATTGAAGAATTGAGCATGTTTGGAGTTATGGAACTATGTCCTTGGAGTATTTCATTTTTCTAGTTTTTTCTTCCTCTATGCAATTTTATGTTAGATGTCTTCTTCTATGGGACTTTTTTGTAGTTAGTTTTTAATATAAATGGTATTTTTAGGAGTTCTTTACTTTTTTATCTTTCATGAAGTTGTGGTCTAATATTTTATAGCATGTTTTTTGGGTTGTTGTATTTCAAAAAGGGAAGATAGTCCCCCCTTGTATTAAATCACTTCATATTTATTGACACAAATTGGATCCATGGGGATGTTTCTTAAGTTAATGAAGTAATTTTTCCTTGACTCAATTTAATGACGAGGGTGAGATGTTACACACCACATCTACCTTCATAACTCAATTCCTATTGAAAAACAATAATGTCCCTCATGTTCAAGAATGATTACGAACATGAGAAAATATTTCATATATTTTCAATTTAAAATTTATATGGATTGTAATTAAAATATATTAAATTAATATATATGAAATTAGAAACATAATTATATTAGTGTAATAAATATATCACATATGTGTCATTACATTCCATTTTGTGAGGTATGCGATAACCTCATTCCTCTATATGATGGAGTACCCCCCTCATGATGGGATTGGATTTTTTTTTCACGAATTCTTATAGTAGAAGGTAACAGGGATAAATTTAATAACTATATCTAATAAATATGTCATAAAAAATATTCTCGAAATGTAATATATTATTTGACTTTCATTCATATAATTAGTTAAGTTAGTCGATACTGCATTAATGTGTAAATATATTATACCATCTCCATGAATGATGTATATAAAATAATTTATATTACATCAAAGGATTAGACTAAATAAATATATACTTAATTTATATGATATTAATATTATAAATAAAATTCTGGATATTACTGGACCATGATCAATGTAGTAAGACTAAAAATAAAAAATAAAAACATACCAAAACACAAAGTAGTTTTTATGCCAAATGTGATTTTAATAATTAATTATTAAACAATTTATATTAAAAGGTCTTATTTAAATAATATATTATTTTATTTTATATAAATATTTTTCGATAATATATTTATAGTAATATAATTTTTTTTATATTTATTTTCAAAAATGTATAAAGGATGTCAAGAATTATGGTATTTGATTTTATATATAACTTTATATATATAAGATAAATTAAATATTCTAAACGTACATATTAAATGTATTGTATTTAATAAACATGAATTTATTTTATATTTATTTCTTTAAACATATTGGGATTTAAAAAACCATTTCAATATAGATCTTTTAATGGGATTCTGGATCAATAGATACAAATGTAGTATGGTTTTTAAACCTCTATTTTCCATGTGTTAGATATATGATTTGATGTAACCTTATCTAATTTATGTGGTGTATATACCACCCCTTATTCATTTTATATCACAAATATCCTAATATTAATTATATATTATGTTTAATTTAATTTAATTCTTTTTTGGGATTTTGATTCATTGTTATCAATGTGGTAATGTTTTTATGATTCAATATTATCATTTATTGGGTCTATTTATAATTATTCATACAGTGATGAAATCATATGATCCTAATCTATATTAACTCATTAATATTATTCTCCAATCATTATTTAATTTTAATACATTTTTTATTTCATTTTCTTATCATTATGTACTCATGAGTTAAAAATAATGTTTTTATGAAAAGTTGACTTCAGTTCTCTCTTCTGTTGAAAACCCGATTTCCAATAAAATAATTTTTTCTAAAAATTGTTCTATCATTTTCAAAAGGAATTATTGAACATAGTTCAACCAATATATTTTTAAAATAGTTTTTAGAAAGGTAATCATTTTTTCTTAAAAACATTGATTGTTTTACTTTTATTGAGAATGTGGAGAAAAACCTTTTTTAACATGTAAAAAACAAATGTGATTTATAGCATTATGAACTTCATTTTCATTGAATCTTACGTTATATGTATAAAAATATATTTTCAAAGAATGTTTTTTTCAATAAATTTGTGTAAAAAAAAATTTCTAAAGTGGAAGGAATATTTTACTTTGGTAAAATTTTTAGGGATTTTAAAAGTTGCTTAATTTTTTTACAAATTTATATTAAAATAAACGTATTTTAATAATGTTTTATTTTTTAAATGTTACATTACAATGTGTAAATTAAATTTTACATGATAATTGTTCAATGTAATATTTCAAATTAATTTTCCATTTACGATGATATATATTGATGTATCCTATTATGTAATGTGGAGATAATCAAATGAAACAATTTATATTCTTTATCTGAATGGTTTGTGTTTATGATGACAATATGATTATGAATCTTGTTTCTCTTCTATAGGATATTCCATGATAAAATTCTTATGAAACACATATCATATTATGTGCATTACAAACTGAAAAAATTACTTAAGGCACCCACCTATTTTTTCATGCATTATGTATTTATGAATTACAGAAATGATTATGAAATATTTTACCTCTCAATATGATATGCTATAATGAAATTTTTATGAAACTCAAATTTTCTTGGTTTTTTATATTAGTAATGTTTTATAAAACCCATTTATTATCATGTATTCCAATATGAGTAATTTTTTATGAATCAAATTTGTTTTAATGAGGTTTGGTTTGATGAATGCATTTAGATCATGAGGAACATGTTTTATGGTTTTAATTTTTTTTAGGTAATACCTATATTTCCTCGTAATGAATTTGTTATAGATTCTTATCTCAAGATATATAAAATAATTTTATAGGGAATGAAACATGATTAGTTAGTGTATTTTTATCATTATTATATTATTTTGAGTGAATTTTTACTACTTCTATAGTTTGGGGAGTATACCATTCCAATATTATATCTTATGAAATGTCCTTTGAAATACTGTGGAAATAAATTTCTTTGAATTTTTTTTGACAAAAATATTTTTCGTATGGATATTTAATGTTCTCTTGGTTCATATTATTTGAAAACATTAGGATTTATGACTTATCAACTATCAAGATTTATTTCATTACTCATTATTTTAATCTATGATATGTTGGGTATGATATTTGAATTTTATTCACATGTTCTCATACCCATATGGTCCAGATATGTTGATATCTTCCTGCTTTACCGTTAATAAGAATCTAATCACAACATTTCTTATGTTTCATTTTCACTAGTTATGTTGAATGGTAATATGTATGGTATGTTTATGAAGGGATATAGTGTTGGTGAATATAGTGGGATGTAATGTAGCACAATCACGAAAAAATTGTTTATGTGGTAATGTTTCCATCGGTACTATAACTTTATTATCCCAAAGTGTGTTTTTGTGCAATGTACTGAATATTTATATAAAAATATGTAATATCTATGTATGATATGTTTTTTTCATTATAGTTGGTAAGAAAGGATTGGATTTGTTATCTTGTAGACCATAGAATGAGAAAACAGATGTGATATCACTAGGTACATATCTAAAAATTTTTATTGGCTAATGATCAACGATATTCCCAAGGATGTGTCATTGATGTGTAAAATACATGAGAATCTATATATATACTAATCATAGGATTTTTCCAATGACATGTGTCACGGTAATATTCATCAACATCCCATTTTCCATACATGTCAACTGTAACACCCGAGACTTTTATGTTATATAAATCATCAAAGGAATCTTTTTCTACACAACACTTGCTTGGCTTGCTTTACACGCAATCGCGACCTTCCTCGATAGCTTGCGTCGTAAGCAATACCGAGTTTCACTAAACAACAATATGCTATTAAAACTAGCCGTTATGAATAGTAATAACCACTTTTTGAAATTTTATAAATTTTATTTTTCAAAATGGACTTCATTTTTGGACTCAGAATATCGAAATTAGCCTAGGGTGAAATTTTGGTATTTTTCTGAAAACTTTCAATTTTTGATGAATAGTGAAACCACTAAGTGGTAGGTTAAAAAAACTGAATTTTGCATAAAACTTAATTTTACCGCTTCTGTGAATGGAATTTCGAAAATCCGAGAGACACGGTTAATATCAAGGACTAAAATGTGGTTCAATGAGATGAAAATAATTTTTTGGTGAATAGTAACTTTTTACTATTTTTACCGCGGTTAATAGTAAATAGGGTAACTAAGGGTAAATATGATATTAATATTACCCTAACTCATGTCCTAATTCTATTGGACAAGTGTAATTCGACCAAAAACAAACTTAGGAATAAAATATGACCATTTAGGCCCACTTGGATTAGATTAGGACATTTATTATTAATTTATTTAAAGAAGGGTTAAAATAGTTAAAATCAAAGTTTAATAAGTAAATCATTTTTAATATGGGGTTATACATAAGATAAATTCGATTGTAAATATTCATTAGAAATCTAAAAAGATTTCTTACATGATGGTATTTTATTTGTAATTTTTAGACATCAAATAATTTAATTTATTTATGACACAAAGATGATGCAATAATTATCTTATTAATGAAATATTGAAAAAATTGATAATATAAATACCAAAATAAATGTAATTTGAGACTTTTTATGAATTACTCTAATTTTCTAGGTTACTATGATATATTATTGTTGATTTAATCAACTTGGTTCGAACATATAATTCTGTTATGACTTTCACAAAAATCATATATCAAATAGTGTCAAAATTGACACAAAATAGTTTTTAAATCAAATATTATATTATTAATTGATATTTTATTCCTAAAAATCTAAGGTTCGGCCAAATGACATAGATAAGGATATATATATATTAATAATAAACAATTTGGTGTTCGTTTGGCATGTTATAGAAAGTGTATTAACCATATAGTGAAAGAAAACAAAAAGACACGGTAAAAGTTAAATTAATTAACTTAGAGTTAAATCTAATTGATAAGGTTAAAATAATACCCTAAACTTGTCTAAATCCTATTGGTTGATAGTATTTCGACCCATCCCCACTTTAGCTTCGAAATAAGACCCTTTGGAACCATTATAAACCGATTTTGACTTTAATATAAAATAATATTTTGAGATATTCCTAAGGTGCCCCTCTCCTCCCTTATAAAAGGGCACCTCCTCCCCCTCCTCCTCACACCAATTTGAGCACTCAAGCTCGGCCAACCCCTGCCATTTTCTCCTCTCCACTTCCCTAGAATAATCCTAGAGGTCCTGGTCTTCTCCAAAGACCAATCTTAGTTCCTTAAGTGGAGGAATCAAAGAGGCGTTCCAAAGAAGAGGTAATATCCATTACCGATCTTTTCAATTTCTTTCTTCTTCAACTTCTTCTTCTTTAGTTGTTTCATGATAAAGTAATAACATCAGTATTACTTACATACTGATATGTTATTATAAATATGAAACAACCCTAATTCACCTTCTATCCATCCTACGGAAAAATGAAATCACCGCGCGTGCGTACGAACGGAATACCGTCTCCACGCCGTGGTGTAATCTATTTTCCACCATCACCTTATAAGGATGGGTATAATGGTGTAATGAGTAACTATATATGATTATTATTAAGTAATATTGATACTGAAATAATATATATATATACTCCAATACAATTCCACGATCATAGGAACGATATCATCACTCGTGCGTACGTACGGAATACCGTCTCCACGATGTGATGCGATTCGTTCTACATGATCTTCATTTCATAATGATTATATAAATGAATTGAATGAATGAATATGTTATATACTACACTAATACCATTCTGGAAATGAATTATCTATAACCTAAAGATAAGAATAAGAATTTATTCAACAAAACACGCAAAAAGTTATAATGACCCGAGTAACAAGTAACAATGAAATATTACTAACAAGAAGTTAATAATATGACCATATATGATCTCATATAAATATTTATGATTCTGGAATAAGTCAATAACATTATTTAAACCATTATACAGGAGCTTCGGACATGAACAAAGCAAATTGGACCTAAGGTAAGGGAAATATCACAATCTCATTTTTATCCGAGATTGTTTATACTTTGAAATTTACTGGGGTGTATTTTATTATCCAAATCCATGTTTCCTCAATATGTAATATTATTTCCATCCACCTAAAATAGTTTATATCCAATTTTACCCTTCGATGAGTTTTTTGTAAAAGATATGAAAGTAATCTTTTGTCGTTTTTCATACGAGGTACTTTTTGACTTTTCCGACAAAAGTACGAAGAATGTTTTTTTTAACTTATACGGCATGAATGGATTTTTAAAACATTGTTTCCAAGAAGCTTCCTTTACAAGTTTTCAAGTTTATTTTTAATCAACTTCTTTTATTTTAAAGTTGTATGACATGTTATGAAAGGAAAAATGTTTTTGAAGAAGAAAGGATATTTTCCTCAAGAATGGAGTTTAAGTGTTTTATCAAAATTATTTTCCATCTAAGATAATAAAGGGTTCTATTTTTATCCCTATTATTAAATTGATTTGTTCATGTTGTGATGGAATTATTTTTATGAATTCCTTTATCTTATATGAATTGTTTTATGATGTCATGTTGTTTAAGAATCCCATTTTTATTACATGGGTTATGCTATGATGTATGATTTATGATTATGTGGCACACATAAGAAAGGATTCATTATAAGATGGGTGGGACCTATATCTCCCTCCAATGCATTGGGTAATGATTTTATATCTCATGAGATAGACATGGCTGGAACGGAAGGTTATTTCGGTTCAGTGATACAGGACTGAAACGAGGAGTGAACTCGGTTCAGAAAGGGACTTTGTCCACTAAGATAGTCTTGGCAATGAGTCATGACTACCAAGAAATGATTTTCCATGATTATGTGTGCATGCCACAAAGTTTCAAGTTTTATGTTATGATTATGGGGATCTCATTTTCACTTCTATGATTTATTCCATGTTAAGATATTATGATCTCTTTTGCAGGTTTTGATTTTCAAAAAGATATGATATGATTTTTATTTCCTTTATTTGCCCTTGCTGAGCATTTTAGCACACCCTTTTATGTTTTCTTTTCCCCAGGTCAGGAAGATGGATATTAAGTAAAAAAATGCTAAAAGGGACCCTAGATATGATGAAATAAATGGGAGACACTGTAGAAGATTTATGAACCAGTTGTTTATGTTTCCCAGTTTCTAAAGACACTATACCTATACGGTCCTTTGTGGTTTTGTCATATGTTGTAATAAGTGTACTTCAATTTTGAAGTATTAACAATGTATGTAAAGTATGGGTCGTTATAGTTGGTATCAGAGGAAAGGTATAGTCAACCTTTGGAAACTAGGATGTGAAAGCCTTAGTAAGAACCCTAAGGATAAGTCTAAGCATAGAACACAATCTTAGAAATGGCCATGAATAACCTAGGATAAGACCTTAAGCATGAAAATCATATTCTTGAATTATGTGGTTTCCTATTATAATTAGTGTTGCTCACACTATTCTTCTTGGTTTTAGTCAATGGATGGAACCCGAAGGAACTGTGTTAATGAGCAATGCGATGGGCAATGCAATGATTGTCCCCCTGAGCAACCAAACGATATGGGAGCTGGAATGCAAAATCTTGTAGCCATGCTCACACAACTTTCTCAAGCTATAAATCATGCATGATTTCCAAACGAGCAAAGGAGGGAGCAACATTCTGTTGAATCCTTCATGAGGCAGCGTCCACCTTCTTTCAGCGGGTCTACTGATCCATTAGTTGCTGAACAATGGATTAGTACTACTGGAAAGATATTTTCAGTTCTTCAATGTTCTGAACATGATAAAGTCATCCTAGCAGTGTATCGTTTGGAAGGATATGCTGATCAATGTTGGAATCTTGTTAAGAATACGAGGCAAAGGGATGAAATTGAGTCTATGGAATGGGACGAGTTCAAGAACTTATTTTTCAATAAGTACTTCCCTCGTATTCTCCAAACAAAGATGGAGAAAGAGTTCCTTGAACTGAAGCAAAGGGATGATGAATCTGTTAGTACCTATGAAGCAAATTTTACAAGACTTGCAAGGTACGATTCTGGTATTATTATCCAACCTGAGAGTAAGATCGATCGATTCTTTAGTGGCTTAAAACCAAGTCTTCGAAGGGCGTTAGCCATAAGGGACTTCAATAGCTACGAAGAAATCGTTCGATGTGCTCTCAAAGTCGAGATGGAGATTGGAGTAACCCATCAGTCACATGGGTTTGATAAGAAGAGGAAGATGGAATTCAAAGAAAAATCTAAAGAGCACACGGAAAAGAAGATGAACATTCCCTTATGCTCAAAGTGTGGAAAGAAACATGGAGGGAGTTGTCTTAAAGGGACAAGTAAATGTTTTAAATGTGGAAAGTAAGGTCATCGGGCATTTGAATGCCGTGATAATGGGAAGAAGATGTCTAATGATGCAAACAAAGGAAGGGATACACAGAATGAACCTGCTACACTTCAATGTTTCAAGTGCAAGGAGATGGGGCATTATTCCAATCAATGCCCAAATCCAAGGGTTGATGATGATGGTCGACGTCAACAAACTCTTAAGGCTAAAGACAAAGGAAAGTCACATGAAATTTCTATCAGCGATGTGGAGTACGATAACGATGTGGTGAAAGGTACACTTACCATCCACTCTAAAGTAGGAAATGTTTTATTTGATTCTGGATCCACCCACTCTTTTATTTCTGAAAAATTTTCTAAGGGTATCACCGTATTACCTCAGCAATTAGATGTTGAGTTAGCTGTGACAACACCTAATGGCACATCAATCGCATCAAAAGTTTATAATTCTTCTCCGATCGAAGTTTGTGGGAAAGTGCTTCCTGCAAATCTTGTAATCCTTCCCTTAGTGGAATTTGATGTGATTCTTGGCATGGATTGGCTTTCTCTACATGGAGCTCATATCGATTTCCAAAGAAGGGAAGTCACATTTCATATTCCAGATCAATCTACGAACGTATACCAATGCAAGGATGAACATAACCTTCCAGTGGAAATTTCTTCCATCTTATGGGTATTGATTCCACTACATGAAGGTTATTTATCTCAAATGGTTGGTGAGAAACTCACGATTAAGAATATGCCCATTGTACGAGAGTTTGATGATGTCTTTCCGGAGGAATTGCCGGGTCTTCCACCAAATCGTGAAGTTGAGTTTTCAATAGAACTCGTACCGGGTGCTTTGCCTATTTCAAAGACACCTTATAGAATGGCCCCAATTGAGTTGCAGGAATTGAAGAAGCAACTCCAAGAGAATCTTGATAAGGGATTCATACGCCCTAGTGAGTCACCTTGGGGAGAACCTATTCTATTTGTTAAGAAGAAATATGGATCAATGAGACTTTGCATTGATTATCGAGAACTTAACAAGATCACTATCAAGAACAAATATCCTCTCCCACGCATTGATGACTTATTTGACCAACTACGCGGAGCTCAATACTTTTCCAAGATTGATCTTCGTTCAGGGTATCATCAATTAAGGGTAAAAAGGGAGGATATACCAAAGACGGCTTTCCGTACAAGGTATGGACACTATGAATTTATAGTGATGCCATTTGGTCTTACTAATGCCCCTGCTATCTTCATGGATCTAATGAATAGAGTCTTTAGAGACTATCTTGATCAATTTGTGGTAGTCTTTATAGACGATATTCTTGTCTATTCAAAGAGCAAGGAAGAGCATGAAGATCACTTGAGAATTATATTGAAGACCCTGAGAAAGGAGAAGCTTTATGCCAAATTTACCAAATGTGAATTTTGGCTTCAAAAAGTTGCATTTTTGGGTCATATAATCTCAAAAGAGGGGATATCTGTGGATCCAGCAAAAACAGAGGTTATCGAAAGATGGTCAAGACCAACAACAGTAACTGAGATCCGAAGTTTTCTTGGTTTGGCTGGATATTATCGACGTTTTGTAAAAGATTTTTCACGATTATCTAATCCAATCACCAAGTTGACTCGGAAGGGAGTTAAGTTTGTCTGGACAGAGGAATGTGAAGAGAATTTCAAGGAGTTGAAAAGAAGGTTATCCAGTGCACCTGTGCTCACACTGCCTTGTAGTGGAGAAAGGTTTGTGATCTATAGTGATGCATCCAAGAAGGGATTGGGGTGTGTTCTTATGCAAAATGATATGGTGATAGCTTATGCCTCACGACAGTTGAAAATCCATGAGCAAAATTACCCAACACATGATTTGGAGTTGGCTGCGGTAATCTTTGCATTAAAGATTTGGAGGCATGACCTTTATGGTGAAAGGTGTGATATTTATACTGATCATAAAAGTTTAAAGTATATTTTCACACAAAAGGAGTTGAATATGCGTCAAAGAAGATGGTTGGAGCTGATTAAGGATTATGACTGCTCAATCCATTACCACCCTGGGAAAGCAAACAAGGTGGCAGATGCATTAAGTCGACAAGACCATGCTAGTTTATCCATGATGAGGATCACAAAAGATCCAATATTTATGGATTTACAAAGGATGGATCTTGGAATTATAATGGAAGGGGAAAAATCTTATCTTTCTCAAATGAATGTTCAACCATCTATACATGTGAAGATTAAAGAGGCACAGAAAGAAGATGTCGAGTTACAAAAGAAGGTGAGAAATGTTGCTGAATTCAACCTTGATTGTGATGGGATAATAAAGTTCAGGAATCGGGTTTGCGTTCCTCCCATTCCCGAATTAAAGAAAGAGCTACTGGATGAGGCTCATAGTTCTTCATTCTCTATTCATCCTGGAAGCACGAAGATGTATAGGGACCTGAAAGAGTACTTCTGGTGGGATGGCATGAAAAGAGATGTTGCTGAATATGTCTCTCGATGCTTGGTTTGTCAACAAGTTAAAGCTGAGAGATAGAAGTCTAAGGGGATGTTACAACCATTACCCATACCCGAATGGAAATGGGAAAACATCACTATGGACTTTGTCACAGGACTTCCTAAAACATCCAAAGGCAATAATGCTGTCTGGGTCATAGTTGATCATCTTACAAAGTCTTCACACTTCATTGCTATTAGAGAGGATTTCTCTCTAGATCAGCTTTCCAGGATATATGTAAAGGAAGTGGTAAGATTGCATGGAGTACCACTTTCTATTATATCTGATCGAGATCCGAGATTTACCTCGAAGTTCTGGCGAAGTCTTCAGCATACTCTGGATACAGAGTTGAGTTTGAGCACTGCTTATCATCCCCAGACAGACGGTCAGTCTGAGAGAACAATTCAAACCCTAGAAGATATGTTGAGAGCTTGCTCTATGGATTTCAAAGGAGGTTGGGATCAACACCTACCTTTGGTGGAATTTTCTTATAATAATAGCTTTCACTCCAGTATTCAGATGGCTCCTTATGAAGCTCTCTATGGAAAGAAATGCAGGACTCCAACTTGCTGGGATGAAGTTGGGGAAAGAAAGCTATTAGGACCTGATCTCGTTGATGAAATGGCAGAAAAGGTTAGATCTATTCAACAACACATAAGAGCAGCTCAGAGTCGACAAAAAAGTTATGCCGACAACTGAAGAAAAGACCTAGAGTTTGAAGTGGGCGATAAAGTGTTCTTACGAATATCTCCCTGGAAGAGGGTTATGAGATTTGGAAAGAAGGGGAAGTTGAGCCCTAGATATATCGGTCCTTTTGAAATACTGGATCGTGTTGGGAAGGTAGCTTACCGATTGGCGCTTCCACCGAATCTCTCTCAAGTTCACGATGTGTTCCACGTATCTCTCCTGAGAAAGTACATACCAGATCCTTCACATGTACTCAGCTCAGAAGTTGTACCGCTGGAGCAAGATCTTTCTTATGAAGAACAGCCGATAGAGATTCTGGATCGTAGCGAAAAAGTCCTACGAAACAAGAACACTCGCTTGGTGAAAGTTTTATGGAGGAACCACCAACTTGAAGAAGCTACATGGGAGCTTGAGGATATGATGAGGGAGAAGTATCCTCATTTGTTTGTTACAAAGTGACGAATTTTGAGGGCGAAATTCTTTTTAAGGGGGGTAGAATGTAACACCCGAGACTTTTATGTTATATAAATCATCAAAGGAATCTTTTTCTACACAACACTTGCTTGGCTTGCTTTACACGCAATCGCGACCTTCCTCGATAGCTTGCGTCGTACGCAATACCGAGTTTCACTAAACAACAATATGCTATTAAAACTAGCCGTTATGAATAGTAATAACCACTTTTTGAAATTTTATAAATTTTATTTTTCAAAATGGACTTCATTTTTTGACTCAGAATATTGAAATTAGCCTAGGGTGAAATTTTGGTATTTTTCTGAAAACTTTCAATTTTTGATGAATAGTGAAACCACTAAGTGGTAGGTTAAAAAAACTGAATTTTGCATAAAACTTAATTTTACCGCTTCTGTGAATGGAATTTAAAAAATCCGAGAGACACGGTTAATATCAAGGACTAAAATGTGGTTCAATGAGATGAAAATAATTTTTTGGTGAATAGTAACTTTTTACTATTTTTACCGCGGTTAATAGTAAATAGGTTAACTAAGGGTAAATATGATATTAATATTACCCTAACACATGTCCTAATTCTATTGGACAAGTGTAATTCGACCAAAAACAAACTTAGGAATAAAATATGACCATTTAGTCCCACTTGGATTAGATTAGGACATTTATTATTAATTTATTTAAAGAAGGGTTAAAATAGTTAAAATCAAAGTTTAATAAGTAAATCATTTTCAATATGGGGTTATACATAAGATAAATTCAATTGTAAATATTCATTAGAAAGATAAAAAGATTTCCTACATGATGGTTTTTTATTTGTAATTTTTAGACATCAAATAATTTAATTTATTTATGACACAAAGTTGATGCAGTAATTATCTTATTAATGAAATATTGACAAAATTGATAATATAAATACCAAAATAAATGTAATTTGAGACTTTTTATGAATTACACTAATTTTCTAGGTTACTATGATATATTAGTGTTGATTTAATCAACTTTGTTCGAAAATATAATTCTGTTATGACTTTCACAAAAATCATATATCAAATAGTGTCAAAATTGACACAAAATAGTTTCTAAATCAAATATTATATTATTAATTTTTATTTTATTCCTAAAAATCTAAGATTCGGGCAAATGACTTAGATAAGGATATATATATTAATAATAAACAATTTTGGGTTCGTTTGGCATGTTATAGTAAGTGTATTAACCATATAGTGAAAGAAAACAAAAAGACACGGTAAAAGTTAAATTAATTAACTTAGAGTTAAATCTAATTGATAAGGTTAAAATAATACCCTAAACATGTCTAAATCCTATTGGTTGATAGTATTTCGACCCATCCCCACTTTAGCTTCGAAATAAGACCCTTTGGAACCATTATAAACCGATTTTGACTTTAATATAAAATAATATTTTGAGATATTCCTAAGGTGCCCCTCTCCTCCCTTATAAAAGGGCACCTCCTCCCCCTCCTCCTCACACCAATTTGAGCACTCAAGCTCGGCCAACCCCTGCCATTTTCTCCTCTACACTTCCCTAGAATAATCCTAGAGGTCCTGGTCTTCTCCAAAGACCAATCTTAGTTCCTTAAGTGGAGGATTCAAAGAGGCGTTCCAAAGAAGAGGTAATATCCATTACCGATCTTTTCAATTTCTTTCTTCTTCAACTTCTTCTTCTTTAGTTGTTTCATGATAAAGTAATAACATCAGTATTACTTACATACTGATATGTTATTATAAATATGAAACAACCCTAATTCACCTTCTATCCATCCTACGGAAAAATGAAATCACCGCGCGTGCGTACGAACGGAATACCGTCTCCACGCCGTGGTGTAATCTATTTTCCACCATCACCTTACAAGGATGGGTATAATGGTGTAATGAGTAACTATATATGATTATTATTAAGTAATATTGATACTGAAATAATATATATATATACTCCAATACAATTCCACGATCATAGGAACGATATCATCACTCGTGCGTACGTACGGAATACCGTCTCCACGATGTGATGCGATTCGTTCTACATGATCTTCATTTCATAATGATTATATAAATGAATTGAATGAATGAATATGTTATATACTACACTAATACCATTCTGGAAATGAATTATCTATAACCTAAAGATAAGAATAATAATTTATTCAACAAAACACGCAAAAAGTTATAAAGACCCGAGTAACAAGTAACAATGAAATATTACTAAAAAGAAGTTAATAATATGACCATATATGATCTCATATCAATATGTATGATTCTGGAATAAGTCAATAACATTATTTAAACCATTATACAGGAGCTTCGGACACGAACAAAGCAAATTGGACCTAAGGTAAGGGAAATATCACAATCTCATTTTTATCCGAGATTGTTTATACTTTGAAATTTACTGGGGTGTATTTTATTATCCAAATCCATGTTTCCTCAATATGTAATATTATTTCCATCCACCTAAAATAGTTTATATCCAATTTTACCCTTCGATGAGTTTTTTGTAAAAGATATGAAAGTAATCTTTTGTCGTTTTTCATACGAGGTACTTTTTGACTTTTCCGACAAAAGTACGAAGAATGTTTTTTTTAAATTATACGGCATGAATGGATTTTTAAAACATTGTTTCCAAGAAGCTTCCTTTACAAGTTTTCAAGTTTATTTTTAATCAACTTCTTTTATTTTAAAGTTGTATGACATGTTATGAAAGGAAAAATGTTTTTGAAGAAGAAAGGATATTTTCCTCAAGAATGGAGTTCAAGTGTTTTATCAAAATTATTTTCCATCTAAGATAATAAAGGGTTCTGTTTTTATCCCTATTATTAAATTGATTTGTTCATGTTGTGATGGAATTATTTTTATGAATTCCTTTATCTTATATGAATTGTTTTATGATGTCATGTTGTTTAAGAATCCCATTTTTATTACATGGGTTATGCTATGATGTATGATTTATGATTATGTGGCACACATAAGAAAGGATTCATTATAAGATGGGTGGGACCTATATCTCCCTACAATGCATTGGGTAATGATTTTATATCACATGAGATAGACATGGCTGGAACGGAAGGTTATTTCGGTTCAGTGATACAGGACTGAAACGAGGAGTGAACTCGGTTCAGAAAGGTACTTTGTCCACTAAGATAGTCTTGGCAATGATTCATGACTAACAAGAAATGATTTTCCATGATTATGTGTGCATGCCACAAAGTTTCAAGTTTTATGTTATGATTATGGGGATCTCATTTTCACTTCTACGATTTATTCCATGTTAAGATATTATGATCTCTTTTGCAGGTTTTGATTTTCAAAAAGATATGATATGATTTTTATTTCCTTTATTTGCCCTTGCTGAGCATTTGAGCTCACCCTTTTATGTTTTCTTTTCCCCAGGTCAGGAAGATGGATATTAAGTAGAATATGCTAAAAGGGACCCTAGATATGATGAAATAAATGGGAGACACTGTAGAAGATTTATGAACCAGTTGTTTATGTTTCCCAGTTTCTAAAGACACTATACCTATACGGTCCTTTGTGGTTTTGTCATATGTTGTAATAAGTGTACTTCAATTTTGAAGTATTAACAATGTATGTAAAGTATGGGTCGTTATATCAACCATGGATGCCTCCAAGACCCTCCATCTCTCCATTACACTACCCTTCTCTCCCTCTCTCTCCCACACCCGCTTCTCCTCCCCATTATAGTTTTCCTCACGATTTACCTCCTCTCTTCTTCCTTCCTCACCGTGCACCCCCTTTCACCACATCCTATATTTTTGAAAAAAATCACAGCACCGCACCACATCCATTATCTACTCCTACAATATTCATCACGACCATCCTCACATCTTAATCCCGCTGAATATTTCTCCTCCAGAAAATCTCTAGATGTACTTCCTCAGATATAGATCGAGCTGTCTACTTCTCCTCCCGCAAAAAACCACCTCTTATTCCTCCTATACTGTTCCCATTGTATTTTTATCCTCCATAAAAAATATTTATCCTCCCTCCATATTTGCAAACAAAATCATAAATCTTCATGACCTCCATTATTCCCTCCAAACAAGGGATTCACTTTCATCTTCTTGTCTCACAAGTTTCATCATGACCTTCCTCACCTATGGATCCCACTGAGTGTTTATCCTCCATAAAACCACTGAATGATCTTCCTTGGTCAACTCGTCGATTGATACTAAATTTCACATACAACTTCTTGTCGATGATGCTTTCATCGAAACAAGTATGTAACCCTATATCCATCAATAGAAGAAGCCGCTCTGAGAAACACTAAAATCATCATCCAATTTCCATTTGATATGATTTAATTCTTCTAATTTATTTTCTTCATTGTTGTTAGATTTCTTTGATTAGGGTTTAGTTGTTTTTATTTATTTAATATGAGTTTATTTGATTTGTTACATATTCTTATCTGTTATTGTCATTTCACTCATTTACTTTTTCCTCAATACGTTACAGCAATCCCCTCTGACCATGGAAGCAGTTACCTAACTAATACACATAATTTATCTGCTACAGTTATAATTTTTGAAAATATAGTACATGAAGAAGAGCTGATAGGTAATTTTCAATATGTCGTGCTACTATTTACCACACCAAATTAATTTTTCATCTATATGATTTTTTTCATCAGGTACGATTTCATTATTTCAATTTATTGTCTTCATTATTGTAATATCTTTTTCTTGATCCCTAAAACTCTTTCATGGTAATTTTCAATTGCTATAATGATGTTAAAATTAAAATTTGAACTTGAGAATTTTGATCCTTAGGTTTTGGCATCTACGGAGTACATGGAGAAGACCAAACAGCTTAAACATGAATTTATTGTTGCCGTGTCGGGGCCTTTTATGGCGGTGTTTCTCAGACTATAACTTCACCCACATGAAGTGATCAAGATAAGATTCTAGATCTGAGCATAATTCCTGGATTTTCATTATCCAAACAAAAAACATTCTTAACTATGGAATATACTCTATGAAAACAATACATTATTTAAATGATATTGTTAATATATCTGTATGTGAAAACTATTTTTATCAAAAAAAGTAAAATGAGATAAATAATTTTGTTTTCCCAATATATTGGTTCTTTGTTTGCCATTTTTTATGTGTACAAGGAACATCTATGATGGTTTTTTCATTTCTTGATTTCTTTATTTCACGTGTTACATGTTTATTTGTCTGTAACCTAGAAGATTCCTTGAAAGTTCACTAAGATGACTAATATACTGTTTTGATTATGACCCACATTATTTCACTTTTTGGTTACTTTTTTAAAATGGAAAATGTGAATGAATGATCAAAAGATGTTGTTAAGGTAATCGAAGGATGAAGTCGTTTAATTTTTTGTTCATGTGTGTTGTTTTTTTGCTGAATACATATGTGTTTGCATGAATATAAATTCATATATATTTATTTTCAATTGTTTATTATCTACCATATTACTTTTGATTTCTTTTTAACTCTTTTCTCTTTACTGAATGTAGAAAAAATATAGGGTTATGATGCAAAAGAAATATGCATCCCAAGTACACTTAAGGAAACCTTTTTCTCAAAGGTAAATTTTTGTCATGTTAATTTGTGTCTTATTACCATACTACATCTTTTATGTTTAGATGTGTCTTTTATAATTATTTATAATTATTGTTGTGAATATTGAAATTAGTGATAAATATTTTCATACAATTATCTAGATTAAAAACATTGATATTTTATATTCCATTACTACTAGTTTCTTTTGGTTCGCGAATAAGCAGTTCATTCATTTTGTGTACTTGGCTGGTAGTAGACTAATAATTGTTAGGTTTAATATTTTTTCTATATGAAATCTTATATACATGTCTCTTATACTCTATTTTACCTTATAAAACATTTTTGTTCTTGTTGATTATTGTATATGAATGGTCACATAAGTAGTTCTATTGATGATAAGGGGGTGCATACCAAGAAGAGCTGGTGACAAGTCTTAATGGAAATCATATTGAATTCAGTCAAGTTGTTTTTCAAGAGGAACAACAATCCACACTCAATAGAAACAAGATGTGGTGGTTCTTACTCTAAATACCACACCAGTTGTTTGATAGGGGTTGACCAGCAGGAACTCTCCAGCTTTAAACAGGTTAACTACAACACCTATTTTGGGTTTTAAACCCTAAAAATCTTGCCCCTTATAATTTATTTTAGTTCCTTTAGTTATATTACTATTTAATAACATGATTTTTTGTGTTTTTATGGTAGTAATAAATATTGACAACACCCCACATTCCTTTTAATGATCGATTAATATTTTTGTTGGAATCGTAATCAAACATCCAGGTTAGTGTTTCTAGGATAATTTCAATGTTTTTGATGATTTCCACAGCCCTCTATAAAAACCATCATTGGCATGTTGTTGTTGTCATCAACACATATTTTCTGGTAGTTTAAGCTATTTTCCTCATGCCATGTCTAGTTATTTAGTGAATCATTTCAGTATTGTTTTGTCACACTTGCTTCACTTTCAACCATCCATTGATGATAAAGATAATGGTCCAGTTTCAAACCTGATATTCCTACAGATGGATACCCTGGGACAATTTTAAATTTTTTTGTATCGTAATTTTTTTTAGAAACTATTTGATGTGTTTTTTCTAAACTATATTATATCAACATGTCAACAACTCTATAACTGGTTACAAGATGCTATAGGAAAAGATGTGGATCATTGATGCTTTCAACGGAAAGGTCCTATTGACTGTCAATGTTTCTTCCCAATGGTATGGTTTAATAATATTTTGTGATGACTTACAAATGGGACTTTCTTTATATTTTATTATCTGGAATGTAATAGTAATTAAAAAACATAATTAAGTATCCTCCATTGATTTCAATGGCTTGTAAAATTCAAACTATAAAGAGTTGAATAAATTATATGAGAAGTACAAAGATCAAGGTTTGCGAATTAAATTTCAGTTCTCCATATGAATCTCTTTCTTTTAAGGAACTCAATACATGGCTATTTCATATTTCACCATACCCAGTCTTATAACCCTCTGCATTTCATTTATCTATATGTGTTACATTTACATAACCTTATATGAGATTGATTGATTATTTTTATCTGACACTTTTTATGTTTATTATGAAGAGTTTTTACCATTTAATTTTATAATTTATATGATTTCATTTCACAGTTTAATATAATCTTCAGATTTCAGAATTATGTCACATTTTTATGATATTTATAACAAGTATTAAAAAATAGAAAATTTGTTGTTTGCAGTTATAGTATACATGACTTGCTATTTTTAGATGATGTTTGTAGTCTATTTTTAGTTACTATAAATAAATGGAATTAGGTGTCTTTGTGTCATTTATAAATGACTTCCTTTGCTTAATTCTATTTTAAAAGTTGATACAGTTTCACTTCTGTATATATGAATTCATTTTATTTATTCTATATAATTATATTTTTAATAAACATTGTTAATTTTTAATTCACATTTTTATTTACATGTTCATCAATGTTACCTGTGTAAAAATGATGTTTTTTACAGTTGTTTATTTTTTCATGTACATCCTCTGAATCATTTTCTCCTGTGAAAATATTCCAATATTCTCCTAGAACATCCTGATGGTGATGTCCCATAGGAATAAATCAACATTGTATAGAATGGTGATACTTATTATCATTCTAAAATACTATTCAATTTTTCTTAATCTGTATTAGTGATTTAATATCATGTTGTGAGGTCTTCTGAAATGGTTGATGGATTTCTCATGAAGCTGTATAAGATGGGTGAGTTTCTCCAATTAGTGAAAAAAATCTGGCAGCCACTCTACTTACCTAGAATTGATGTATTCTAGAATTCTTTAAAACCCACAAAGCAGCACCCTTGGAATTTAGTGAAGAAGGTATTCATTAAAATGACCATGAAATGTCACCGCTGACAGATTTTAGGGAGAAGGCTTAAGTTGGTGTAGGTTTTGATGCAACTATTATTCCTTAATTTATGCAACTCTTATTTCCATTATAATTTTCTTGATATTTTATTTCAAATGTAACCTTGAAATATCATGTATAGTTGATTTAATGAAGTCGCTTAGAGGTGATTGGAATGACACTGAAATAGTGATGATTGTTTCTATATTTCCTATTAAACAGAATAAACAATTTCTGAATAGTGATGTCTATTTAAAAATTTCCCATTTTATGATTATACATGTTTCATTTCAGAAAATACTACTATCCTATTTTATGATATCTCATATTTTACCCTTACAAAAAAGAAGAGTATAATGTGAAGCTATCATGAAGGTTTGGGGCTAAAATTCATCCTCATGTCACTGATATGCATCTATGGATACATATGTTTGTTATTTCTAGATCAGTGTTCTTTAGTTGCAGTGCCTACTAATCATGTAAGGTAACATAATAATTCTTGAATGTTGATAAAACTATGTTTCTTCAAATTTGGTAATTGGGTTTTTAAGCATTATGTACAGATTCCAATCTTATGGATAGAGAACTCAACAATTAAGAGTGAAAAAATCGACTGAATTTGATAGCTGTAATTGCAAAGTAATAATACATTTTGACCATTTCATATTTTCTTCATATTTTATTTCTACATTATTTTTTAACATTCAAAACTGTATTAGACTATTCTATTTAAATTATAGTTAAAGGAATATGTTTACCATGTTTTTTGAAATACCCTCTTGCATAGATACTACATAACATTTTGTTCGATGTTTATGTGTTTTCTCTGATCTATATAATGTTTAGAACATCCATTTCATGTGGCTATTTCACATATTAGTTGAACATTTTTCTAATCCATATCATTTGAACATGTTTCTATTCCAATATAATTTTATTTTCTCATATCTATGACATATCCACAGGAAATAAACTAGTTTGATTGTTTTATAATATTTTTCATATTTGATCATACAAAAACCATTCTAAATTTCATTTCTTCTAGGAAAATGATAAAAATCTATTTATTTTTATTAATCATTCAACATATTATTTAGGCTTGTATTTTTACTACGGTTTGTGTTTGTAGGGTGGGTGTCCTCATTTCCTTGATTTAGTTGCTACTTCGCCCCTCATCATGAATCTGAATACCACCTCTTCTTCTCTGGAGATTGGGAAAGATGGAATCATCCAAGGGAGGGTGGACCTATTTCAAATTTATCTTTCCAGGTACATGTGGAATTACAGGTTTCTGAACATGGGTTTCTTGTGGAATTGGGAGATTCGGTTCTGTCCTTCGAAATGCTACAACCAATAGCTATCATTTGGAGGAAATTAAGGTATATTATACATAGGATATGTCTTTGAAGGAATGTTCCCATTAAAGGGATGATTATAAATGGGTAATTTTTTTACATAGTCAAAAAAATGTTTTCACATTTTAGAGTCAAGGAACTGTGACTAACTAGAACAACCCACACATGAGTTCCATGTTATCAGGTCAGTGTACTTTTACATTCCTTTTCAAGTCATAACACACTACTATACGATGCATTAATTAAATATGTATAGTGGAAGTCATATATTACAGCCATTAATATAACTCTAAATTAAATTGTGGAATGACTAGAAAAATGATCAAGAAACCATGACTAAGTAGGTGATAAGATTATCCATTTTTAATTTTAGGTTTCACCAAGATCACATTGCAATGCTTATATTGGTTGATATTTTTATAATTCGAATTATTGTGCAGGATTTATGAGGTCAGAATATGAGAGTGAGCATTGTATAAGACTATAGAAGGTACAGTTCCTTTATTTGAGAACAAAGATTAAGTTCTTCTCTCCTTTCTTATTCTCCTATTGTATGTTCATTGAATAATGTTTACACCCTTGATGGACTATAACATGTATTATATTTTATTTTTCTGATGAACATGGAATATAAACAAACTGTTAATGAATATGGTTAGATAGAGTAATTATGCTTTTCATATTCTGTATAAATTTACTATATTACAACTTTTTTTTGTTTATGTATCTCTTGAAAACATTTAGAGCGGAACATGAAATTGTTGAATCCCCTGATAAAAACCCTTTTTTCTACTTACTCCTTTTATTATATTGATTTTTTATTTTTTTTAAATAGAAATATTTTATTATATTCACTAATAAGGGTAATATTTGAACTACATCATTCATGGAATGAATGTTACCATGTACCCACTATGGACAAGTTGAATACTATAAGTCCATTGTTAATGTATAACATTTCATTCTTTATGCCTTTTGTTGTGCATGATTTTCATATGCATTTCATGAGAAAAATTATCCTTATGTCATGCATGATTATGATTATTATTCTTGTATATATATTTAGGAGGGGATACATGAATTTTGTGGTGGGGTTTTGGAACTATTTTATCATGAGTAAGATATTTTCTTGGTTTATTTCCTAATACATTGTTTCACTAATTTTATATGATTTTCTTCAGTATACCCTGATGGAATATAAGATTCCCATAAATTAAATGGAACTATTTTATTATTAATTCTATTCTTGAAAAATTCCATTATATTTCTAATCAAGATTGATATCGTCCAATTTTTTATGATAGATAAATATATATTTAACAAATTTTTTCACTTATGATAATTGATTTTTAAAAATTTAATTGACATCAATTATATATACGAAATCTGGGTGACTTATTCTTACTTGTCACCCAGCGATGATTCCACTTCACCCAAAATTATACTACCAACCCATATTTATCACCTATGATAATTTTTTATAAGTATATAATTTTCATCAATTTTATATAACAAATATAGGTGACTTCTAACTACATATCACCCTACCATGCTTCTACTTAACCCTGGATTATGCCTTTATCCCTCAAAAAAAATTACGTATTATTTTACAATAAAGTTGAATGTTCAAAATTTTTGGTTTTACATAGTATTATGATAGGGACCCTGATAATTTACGAAATTTGGTTTTTTATGTCAAAACTATGTTCAATTTTATTCTTTAAAAACATTTGATGAGTTTTATCACACTTTTAGTACTTTTCTTTTCAATTTATCTAAGCCCCGTAATTTTTCTTCAAATTCCAAGTGATCAGATACTATAAACTAGAGATAAATAGTTCTTTAGAACACTATTTATCATGTAAGCATAATTTGTGGCAACTATTTCATCAATTACAGGTCTTTAATCATGAAATAGCTAATTTATGTTTTTTCCACAATACCTTAGTCATAATGTTGTTTTAAAATTCTATTTCTATTGAAAAAGTGGCTACTAGTATTCTAGGTTTATTTAGTAATATTGGTTGGAGAGAATATAAAATTAATTCTTTTTATTATTTTTTTGGCTTGCTGTTTAGTTATTTTTAGAAATACAGTACTGAATAGACCAGATTTCCCCACCAAAAGCTCCATCTACTCCACCCCAAGATTCACCATGCTGAAAAAATAAATGTACACCATAGAGGCTGGTTCCTTCATTACCAACAACTCCACACAAGTATTTTTGTTGGACTCTAATTGGTTCAGACCAGACACCTGGTCACCCACCACCCTCTCATCCAGGTATAAAAATAGGTTTAGGGGCCCAGTGGTCTTCACGGGCCACCATATTTTCATCATTTCCACCAACTGAATTTAATTATAGAAATTCGGACAGTGTCCAGATGCCCACAAGTCATCCAATAATATATTTCTAGATGTGTGTGGTCGGGGCTAGTGGTTTATAAAGATATATATGCAAGGACACAAACTTTTATTTCCAATGACTCAAAAAGAATGGAAAATTTTCCACTTTAGCTGGTGAATATTATAGAATTGGTCTTGGTAAATGCTCCAGAGGGAAAGGTAGTATCCCATATCATAAAAAAATGATGGAAAGTCATTGATGGTGATGGCAGGCATGGAAGGAAAATGTAGTTCATGGGGAAATCCTCGGCATTCATCTGGCCATTGTAGACATTTTTTGTGTAAAATTGATTTATTTGTTTATTCAATTATTGTTCTGAATCATATGAAAAACAATTATGTAATTTCCTCCATTATTCATCCATCACTATTGTAGCTCATAGTACATTAATGTTGTAAACATTATATAATTGAATCTATTTATTGTTTTATATGAATTATCAATTAGTTGTGTTTATAAATTTCATTTATAAAATAGGTTATTTTGTAAATTTCATGTTCAAGTCCTCATTTATCCATTTAGTTTGTAATATTCTTCTAAATGTCAATATAATATCTTAATTCCCTATGCAATAAGACTATAATATATTTGTTGGTTTAAAAAATATAGATCCTCATAATATTAGATGTTATATATGTTGAATGACCTAAATCATGTTTATAGGAAGTCATCCATCTACGCATTGAGGTATTTTTAATCGATGACATCGAATAATTTGTAATCATGCACCATTTCTTATATTGATTATTAAATATGGTGGTATCTATTTCTATTAGTTAAAATTTATTTTTTTGTAACGTGTGTTTGTTACGTAGGTATTTTTTTGTACTCCCTCAACAATCATGATTGTCTTTTTTTAGAGGTGGTGCCTCAGTCAAAGACCAACGCACAATTTATTAATCAAAAGAAATGGAGCTAAAAAAGTCTGAAAGATGGAATCTTATCACAATATTTATTATAAAAAGGGAGCGAGTCATCAAGAAATCATCCAACTAGGTAGTGACCTGATTGAATCCCTTGTTGGCCAGACTATTAGAAACCATGTTCACTTCACAGAACACATGTGTGGAAATGTAGTTGAGATCCATGAGAAAAGTAAGACATTTCATCCATTGAGAGGTAAGCATCCATGAAAGGTGAACCACCCCTTCCAGATAGCTTGGAAAACAGTGGTTGAATCACATTCAATCCACATATTGTTAAATCCATTTTGCTTGGTAAAATCCACAGCATGAATGACTCCCAACATTTCCTCTTCCAAAGCTGAGGTCGTACCACATCCACTGGTGAAGCAGCCAAGGCATCTGCCAAGAGAGTCTCTGAAAATGGAACCACAACCTGCCTGACCTGGGTTTCCTCTATTAGCGCTGTCAACATTCACATTGATCCATCCTAGAAGTGGAGCATTCCAAAAAACCTCAATTGTATGTCGAGGATTCCAATAAGAACCCGCAATCTGAAGACGATGAAGTATCTCAAAATCACCAACAGAGTTGTCACAATGATCCTTCTGAAGCGAGGCGGCATCCCTGATGGCAATGAGAATAAACATTTTACCTGAATTGAGATTGAAAGAGAAATTATTATAAATAAAATTATTTCTACCATACCAGATCACATGCAGGATCTCTGCCACCGCAGACAATAAGCGATTCCTAATTTTCTTGGAGAAATCCCAAGTCACACAATGTTGGAGTTGAGAGTTGATAGTATCAAGAAGAGACCATCTTCAAGAAAATATGTTATAAATGTAATCCCAAAGAGCGGTATTTGTAGCACAAGACAAGAACATATGATTAGAATCCTCACAGTGCTAGTTGTATAGTTGACATATAGAGAAAAGAGATATCTCAAAAGCTTGAAGACACACATCAGTGTGGAATCTATTATGCGCAACTCTCCAAATGAGAGTGAGGTGCAAGGGCTTGATGCAAGGTTTGTTAAAAGATTTCAACCAAGAAAAGTTAGAAACAGAAGCACTAAATTTTTTTGTATAGAGACTTTTAGAATCAAGGATTCCATTAAAAGTAGTTTCCCAGATAAGGAAATCATCAGTGTTAGAAAAAGAATAATTTTCAATAACGTGACTGATGTGATCCGGAAGGGTGATGTCATGATATTTGAAAACCTCTCTTATGTTTTATACTATTTTAATTTATTTTTATGTTTAATCCCCAATTTTTGTAATATTATGTACCACTATTTTATGTTTCCAATATATTCAATAATAATTATTATTACAGGGTTTCAATCCTGTATACAAGGTGACATGGAGGAGTAACACTAGATTTTGGAGAAATACACCATCACGAAAGACTAGAGAAATGTCCTATTTTGGAAGAGTATGTCGTTTTATTTTGTTTTAGTTGATATTTTTTTATTTTAGTAGGGGTATTTTTTAGAGCATTGAAATATGTATTTTATTTGCGTAGTGGATCATGAATATTTATTGAATTCTAGATATTATTGTAGAGCATTGTATAATATCACCCTGTGAATGCACGGGCGAGTACTAGTTTTGGTAAAGGGTAGATAAAGTCATTTCCATGAAATTACATCCATGTATCGATGCTATAACTGGGAGACGATTTGGAAGATATGCACATAAGGGTAATTACTCCGAAATGATTGTATTGAAAAGGAATCAATAATCACATTGTGCCTAAAAATGATTCATTCCACCCACATGGTTTGACACTCCATAGGGATATGATTCAAAAATTCACAATATCCTTATGAACAATTTTAAAGGATTTAAATAATGACCATGAATAAAATAGATTATGAATACAGAGTAATATATTGAGATAATGGTTTCATGTTTTTTAGATTCTATAAGTGAATTTTTATAAATATTTGGTTTCCCACTATGACAATTTTTAACCAAACTATGATTTTTAGCCAATAGTGGGTAACATAAGGATCTATATTTAACATTGAATGTGATAAATACTATATTGATGAAAAAATGGTGTAATGACTAGAGTAAAATTTAAATGAATATTCCTAATTATTTATCTCCATATATGATTAACAACATACACATGAACTATCTGTTAGACTCGCAAAATAATATAAGAAAAGAGACATCTGAGATATTATGTGGTGGATACTATGTAGGAATGAGGAATATGTTTTTTTATGTTGGTAATGTGGAAAGAATCACAATTGAGAATGTATCAATCGAAGAAAGAAGATATTTATGATTGTCTAAAAGGATAAAAAAATTATTTTTTTTGAAAAAAATATATGTTTTATTAATGGAATGGATGAGAATAATTATTTCCCTATGAATCATAACTAGTTTAATGTTATAAATATAGAATGTATGAGAATTATAAAAATATATGTCATAGATCGAAATATCATGAATAGAATAAATTTTTTTGTATGAGAAATGATTATACTACTGACGGTGAAGATTCTACAAACAACTTATTAAAGGATTGTGTAATTAAAATAATATGTTTTGTTAAATGTGACACAAATAATGAATTTCATGAAATGATTATTATTTCATATTATAGGAATGAGGTATTAAGGAATAAGTTTATGAATCCTATTCAATGGTTTCTGAATGAAATTTTTTTAATGTTTTTATTTATTGGAATTTACGATTTATGTAACATGAAATGTGAAGAATATGCAGGTTTCTCCATTGAAGTTTTAAATTATTTACTTCCTTGTATATTTTCAATGGAAATAATGAACTAGAATATTTACTTAATGGAAAGGTGATATTTTATGGGAGACTCTTGATCATGAGAAGTTAACCCTTAATAAGTTTTTAATGTTCTAAAAATTTGTGATTATTTTACATAGAGATGATTGAAAATGATAATATAAACTGCATAGTCTTGATAACTCTAAAAACAATTAAATATTTATTGATAAAGTGGAATATGATATCATTTTTTGATTAAATAACATTTTTTATTGATGGAAAATACTCAGTATTATGTCAATTTTTAGTAATTATTTATTTTTTTAGAGAATTTTTTATTTCATTTTAGTTTACGGTAATTCATTTTTATTAACATGCTTTAAGATAATATATGAACAACTAACTAACATATTTTTCAGGATTAAATTAATAGAAACTTATTGATTTTATAGGGACTACTATTTTGTTGATTTTTCAAAATTTAGTGAAATTATATTTAAATTTTTTGTTCTAGAATGGTCATAAGGATAAACTTTTATGAAATTTTATAAGGTGAATTGTGGATGAGGATTCAAAGATTAATGTATTATTTCACCACACGACGATTTATTTAAAACATGTGTTATCAAATTTGTTGATAAAAAATTGAGATAAAAAGAATGAACTATGAATGTTTCATGTATATTATTATACATTGGTGCTTCAGACAACAAAAAACCATCTCTTGTTTTAATGGATTATATGGAAAATTTCGATGCATAACCAAAGGATAATATTGGTAATATGAAATGTAATTAAATCAAGTAATTATATCTTCTCCTAAAAACTCTACAACATTAGGAAAAGTAACCTAAAATTACATTTTTATTATTATAATACTTTATAGTGATATAATGTATATTTTTCACAACACTTTTTTAAAGATTTTTTTGTTTATTTTTTATTGATCATTCACATTCAGGTGAACAATGATGTATGTCACGAACCAGCCCGGGTCGCCATCCAACTTGGCGCCCAACCTAGTCTGCGGAAAGGCTCGAAAGAGGGTTCCAGATCCCCACGGGCAGGCACAAGTGCCCGGGTATCAAAAACTAACACATGGGAATGATTTCACCCGAAATAAAACGAAGAAAAACAACGAACCAGATAAATAAACTAAAATTAGAAATAGACAACCAAACATGCCTTTAAACTATGGATAGGTTTAAAGTCTACTATTTAACTAAAAACCCAAAATGAACAACAACATGAATGGAGAACTAAACTCCCAAACCAACCTCATGCAACATGAGAAATTTCATCCCCAAGCTACCAACACCAACCTACACACAAAGACCAACAGCAACCAAAACCACCAACACTGAGGACGAAGTCACAACATGGAATGCAGAAGAAATAAAATTTACATACACCCAATGGTGTATATAGGGTGTGAGATAAAAGCTCAGTAGGATGCCACTGAGAAAAAGGTTCCACGCATAATTATTAAAAGAAAAATACATTTTAAATTTAACAGAATAAAAATAAATAAGTGGTTATTTTTTTTAATGAAAACAGTTTTTAAGGGGAAACATCTCTAAAAGGAAAACGACTTCAATTAACTTACACACATGCACACACACCCACACAGATGCACGAACACATGTACACATGCACACACACAGATGAACGCACACACGTACACATGCAGAATCACTTTTCGTGGTAACCCCTACGTCTCACCGTGTGCCAACGGTGAGCAGCAAGAAGAGGAAGAGCACAATACACGGGAGACCCTAAAGATACTAAAAAGATGTGGGACCCTAGAACCTCACATCTCGGGGAACCATATCACACATTCACGTGCATGAGCCACTGGTAGGGAAACACCTCCTACCATAGTGGTCTCTAGTAGTCATCCAATGGTTAGTTAGTGTTGTAAGCGTCAATCCCGCAAAGTGAAACTGGGCCGAGGCCACTCCCGTATCACTTGCATGCTAGTCTAGTCCACCCACCAAGTACCCCATGCTTTCCCTTTGTGCACTAGTAATTCAAAATTCATGCCACATGTCATAATCATACACTCAATCCAAGAAGGACATCACGCACACCAAAAACCACCATACACACACAGAAGCCATTTGAAATAATACACACAGTAAAATGTTCCAAAACTCAATCTGCATTTATTACCCAACCAATTAAAACAATTTCATTTTCAATGAAAACACTTTCATTATCAGACACGCAATTAACAAAATTTATTAAAAAAACTCCGCATGTGTCGCCTGACTTTAAGAACCAAAATATTCACCTAATTTAATCAAAATCAATTTTTCACCCTTAACACTCATTTAATAAAACAACCCAATTTCATTCATAAATAAATTTTTGAGAGAAAAACAACGCTTTACACACTAGACCGACCCAAACCCACCCATACATGACCACACGTACACAAAAACACCCCAAAAACACAATCTGCATCATACACACAATTAAATAAAACACACAGATAGTTTAAAATACCATTTCAATAATTAAACGAACTACCAGAAGAAATGTGAAAAATAATTTCAATATATGTCACCTGACAGTATATTCCAAAAACACTTTCAAATTTCATTTCTAACCAAACACAGATAGACACAACAATAAAACGACAATTTCACCCTTTTTCACTCCCTAACAAATTAACTACACAACATAAGGGAAAAAACTAATAACCAGTCCAACATCAGATTCACAACAAATTACTTATTTTATGCACACACTACTAAACACATCAAAACACACTACACCTTATGAAAAATAAAATTCTTATCAATATAAATGATTAATAAACATGCTAATTTAATTAAATCAACGAATGAATTCATCAATTAATATTCATGCATAGAACCACCTACCTGAGGCTTCGAAGACTCCAACGCTCGGCAAGGAACATCAATTTCTCATCAAACACACCATAACCAGTTCAAAAAGAACCTTAACAAAACAAGATATTGGGAAAATCATCAAAAATTGAACCAAAATCATCACAATTCGGGCCCCAAACATCATGAAATCCTTATGCGCAACTTTATGAAAAAGGATGAACAACAATTTTAAATTGGAAACACCTGTGACAAAGATACGTAGGGCAATTCAGATCATAAATGAGGCTTCTGGAAGTGCGTCGTGCTGGAAAATTGGTTGGAAAGGAAAAGTGGTGCGGGTTCGAATGGTGCGAGGTAGCGGGATAAGTCTGGTTCGATGAAAGTAGGATGACAATGCATCTATGGGGTAGTTGGTCACTGCGGTCGGAGGGAGAAAGGAGGGTGCCGACCGGGAGGGGGAACTCTGGACAAACCACAGCCAAAAAGGGTTATTCTAGGAGGACCAGCGAGCTGGGTATGAGGTCTGGTTGAGGGGAAAATCGGGGAAATCGAGGTGGGGGAAATTTGCGCGATGGGAAGTGGAAGCCGGTGAAGGAGGGGTCCGGTGGGGATGGTTAGGAATCGGTGCGACGGAAAATGGGGGAATGGAGGGTGTCGTGACTAGCTACGGTGAAAAACCCACAGGCGCCGAAAAAATAAGACCAAGGGAAGGGGGTTCGGCCAAGGGTTTTCTAGAGGAGACACCGAAAGAGGGGCGGCGGGTCACAACACCATAAGAGGGAGGGAGGCCGTTCGGGAGTGCGCCGGTCAATATTGGATCTCCATGGGTGTGGTCCAAGGGACAAGGTGGGGCGGGCTGGAGAGGGATCAGGGGTACGACATGATGGAGAAAACAGCTGGAAGGAGGGTCGGCTGGTTTCTAGAGAGTTGAGGCGCGACGTGTTGGGTTTCAAGGGGGAGGAAATGCACAGGAGATCGAAATGGGGGAGGAGGGATAAGGGTTCATTGGACGGGTGGAAGAAGGCCGGTGGGGTGCAGCGCGTTCCAGTTGGCTGGATGGGAGGTCGTGGCGGAGTCCTGGAGGCCGGCGTGACGGAGGAGCAGGGGTGCGGTCCGGAGAGGGGGGTACTGGCGGCTCGACGCGGGGAAGGGGGGTCTGGCGGCTCAACGCGAGGAATGGGGAGGCATTCGTCAAACCTAGAAGAAAAACCAAATAAAAAATACAATATAAAAAAATAGGACAAAAATAAAATACTACCAATAATAATAAAAATAATGATATTAACAATAATAATACTATTAATAAAAAACTAAAACATATCGATAAAAATAGGACCCAATGATAATTAATAATATCCCAAAAAACTTATTATTCCTTCCATTAAAACAATTCATGAATCTAATTATATTTCTCTTATTTTATTTTTATTTTGACTTTATTATTCACTTAATTATATTTCCCTATTAATATTTCATTTTATTTAATTAGTTGCACGCCAAGAAGGCACACGAGAGGAACTGAGCGAGATCACCTGACTTCGACAGCGGCGCGTCGAACTCCATCAAGGTCAAATGCATATTTATCAGTGAAAAAAGCGCAAAACTCTAACTGAGCTCGGCCCTCATTTCAAAAAAAAGAAGAAAGAAAAAAATAATATAAAATCGAAAATGACGCTGCACAAAGCCCAGGTGTGACAATTCTCCCCATCATAAAGCTTTCCGTCCTCGGAAATCGACAACTAAGGCTGAGACCCAATGTAAAAATGACACCACCTCATGGTTAAAATGGGGTCCCCGCAAAAATAAAGAAAAAGGAGGAAAAAGTATTGTGCTCAGAGAAAGTGACTCAAATGAAAACCTCAAGAACACATTAAAAGACTTTATGATGAGTGTTGCCCACCCCAAAGAGCTAAAACACCTCCAGTTAACTGATCAAGGACGGAAACCCTCGACCCCACTGAATCCAAAATCACAAGACAAAACATCCCATGCACCATTGAATGAAATCCACATCCATGGAACACTCAAATCACTTATTACCAAGTCGTATTTAAAAAAAGAATCAAAAGATCAACATGGGGTGTCTCGTGGGGCCCCCCACCATTAGGAACTCACTTGCACTCGAAACGAGACTGGAAAGCCAACACGGGGATGTTTAAGAAGACTCCTCGCCATTAAATAAAAGTCCAGCACTGGTTCATTCTGAAGACATTCCTGCAAGAACAAATGTGTGTCTCCCCACCATTAAGGTCCTACCAACGCCCCATGCGAGACTAGAAAAAAATCATGGGGAGGCCTGGACGGACTCCCCACCATTAAGGAAAGGCCAACACTGATTTCTTTTGGAGACCTTTGAGTGAGACTCATCGTGGGTCTTGCCGCCATTATAACTAACAAAGGATACATAACTTTAGAAATTTTCCGATGGGGACCAAGCACCCCACCACCTGGGGTGTGGAGGGTCGGGCCTAACTACATGGAGTCAAAACCACGGATAGAGGAATACCAACATCCCCAAATCCCAGGGTGGGTATCATTCAAAATTGAGAATGATTTACCCAACAAAATCCCATGAGGACCACTAAAGCGATTGCATCCAATGGGACGCAACCCAAAAGACTTTAAGGAAACAGGAAGAACACGCCTCCACATGGTCACGAAAACCTTATGCAACTAAACGGTTAATTTGGAGTAGAACAACAATTGAAACAACATAACAGTCTTTACTTTCAACACCAATGAAAGAAGTAAATTTGTTGACCCATACACTCCTAGGGTTCCTGACCATGCGCGAGCTTCGTTCTGGGGCCTATGGCTGGAGCCTTGATGTTTGAAGTATCTCCTGCCTCATAGTCAGGCATTGAAGACTCCTGAATGGAGCTTCTCCTTTTGGTGTCACATGCATCCACACTACAACCGAAGCAACACCAGCAAACACAACACATGATGACATCCAACTGATCACAAACGTAACATTCACCAACACAAGAGATGAAATGGTGCATGCGCATCACCCTTTGTCACACTGGAGGAGAAAACAACACCAAAAATCATCACCCGAACATAAAAATTGTTGTTGAGAGGATAATTACGCTGAGAAGGACATTAAAATGCATTTTGAAGACCATGTGATTCTTGCAAACAACCATAGCAGCTTCATAGGACTGGGTCTGCCAAACTAGTGGCCTAACGTAGACCCCTTTCTTAAACGAAACCACCAAAGGACCAAAGGTCATTTAAAATAGTGGTAAGCACTGACCATTTCAGACTGCTTCTACAGTTACCCATTGGAATATCCCTCACCGATTACAAACATAACATTCAAATTAATGAGGTCAAACTATACCATTTACAATCAAAGAGAACTCACAGTGCAAGACGTCACCGAACATGACCCTCGAAAGCGATTAAAATATGACAAATCCCTTTAAGACTCTGGTCAACACTAAAAATTCTAAACCACCTTCACCCTTCCCTAATGGACTTCTTTTCGCCATTTCCAGGGGAAAACTTCAAACACGAAGACATCAAACTTCATACAGACGAGTCAAGACGATCAAAAGACCAAAACTCCCTTCAACACCCATTGCTTCTATCATCCCGCTGCGAGAGGACCCACTTAGTTATAAAGAGGAGAGGTTGGTTTAATTCTAGAATTCAAGAAGATATTCCTCTGATCAAATGAAAGGTCGGTCAATGGCGATTTGTCTGTGGCCGCACTACAATCACATGCCAACGCTTAATGGGGGGGGGGGGGGTATACACTAGTCAGGAATGAAAAACATAAACCCAACTGAACTGGTCTAATGGTCAAGGCATACCACAAGAGAACACCAAACTTGCAGGGGGTGAATCACTGCAAGGGATATCAGATGTATTCTTCAAAAGAATTCACTAACCAAAAGCTTGCATACCAACATACAAATAAGAATTAAAACTTCGGACACAAATCATTCATAAAATATCCTCGGCTCAAAACGCCTCACATTCGACATTTCCAAATCAAAAGCACACACCACACAATCACCGTTTACCAAAAACCAAGTTTTTATTTAACAAAACATTTTGAAAATAATAAAATCTGGCAGGTTGCAAAAACACCAATGGTGTCCCACAGGCCTCACACATGCATGTTCTCATGCGACACTATCACCCACCTCATGTCCATCCAGGCACTCACCTGCTCGTTCCATTAACCAATTCCTGTTTCCATACACTCTCACGCATGCGGTTGCCCAGCAGAACACCATGAATAAAAACCAAACCATTTTTTTCCAAAACCGAAAATTTCATCCCATGCTTGTCAAACCGCACATGACATTTCAATTATAAATCTCTTAATCTGAAAAAATTTTCCATGACCAAAACATTTTTACTTAAAATCCAAATTTCCACGAATCCAAAACAATGAGACGAGAAAAAAAGGATGAGGAAAATAGGGTCAGCGGGTGATTGGAACATATGGTTGGCAGTCATACGTCGATCACACCACTGGCCACAGATAGTATTTTAGGACAATGTCCCCATCTCCACAAGGTTTACTATAACCTGCTAGGTCACTAAGACTAATGACCCTACTCTCTTTTCATTTCCCCAAGACAAGATTAACCGAAACAAACAAAGACTCAGACAAACCTCAACTTACATCGGTTACTCGATTCCAACCAAGAGGTGTGCTATCCAGGAACCTTACTCGTAATCAGAACGTTGAGTTCTGACACCCTAAACTTTGGTCTACACTGACTCTATCTCAAAAGAACATGACCCCAGAGAGAAAACCATTCCCTCTGATACCATTTTGTCACGAACTAGGCCGGGTCTCCATCCGACCTGGTGCCCGACCCAGTCCGCGGCAAGGCCTGAAGGGCGTTCCCGATCCCCACGGGCTGGCACAAGTTCCAGGATATTAAAAACTAACACATGGGAATGATTTTAACCTAAATAAAATGCCGGAAAACAACTTACCAGATAAATAAACTGAAATTATAAATACACAACCAAGCGTTCCTTTAAACTATGAAAATGTTTAATGTCTACTATTTAGCTAAAAACCCAAAATGAACAACAAAAAGAATAGAGAACTAAACTCCCAATCCAACCTCATGTGACACGAGAAGTTTCATCCCCAAGCTACCAACACCAACATGCACAAAAAGTCCAACAACAACCATAACCACCAACACTGAGCACGAAGTCACAACCCAGAATACAGAAGAAACAAAATCTACAGACACCCAAGGGTGTATGTAGTGTGTGAGGTAAAAGCCCAGTAGGATTCCATCTAGAAAAAGGTTCCACACATAATTATTAAAAGAACAAATACATTTGAAATTTAACAGAATAAAAATAAATATGTGTTCAATGTTTTTTAATGAAAATTTTTTTTAAGGGGAAACTTCTCTAAAAGGAAAAGGACTTAAATTAACCTACACACACGCATCCACACCCACACCGACGCACGCACACATGTACACACACACACACAAAGACGCACACACACACGCACACACACTTTTCTTGGTAACCCCAACGTCACACCGTGTGCCGATGGTGAGTAGCAAGCAGAGGAAGAGAACAATACATGGGAGACCCTAAAGATACTAGAGAGAAGTGGTACCCAAGAACCTCACGTCTCGGTGAACCGTATCACACATTCCCATGAACAAACCACTGTTAGGGAAATACCTCCTACCTTAGTGGTCTCCAGTCATCATCCAATGTTTAGTTAGTGTTGTAAGCGTCAATCCCGCTAAGTGAAACTGCGCCGAGGCCACTCCTTTATCACTAGCATGCTAGTCTAGTCCACCCACCTAGTACCCAGGATTCCCATTTTTTTCTTAAGTAATTCAAATTTCATGCCACGTGTCATAATCATAAACTCAAACCAAGAAATACATCACACACAACAAAAACCACTATTCTCACCCACAGAAGCCATATGAGATAATACGCACACTAAAATGTTCCAAAACACAATCTGCATTTCTTACCTGACCAATTAAAACAATTGAACAGTCAATGAAAACACATTCATTATCAAACATGCCACTAACAAAATTTATTAAAAAAACTCCAAACATGTATCCTGACTTTAAGCACCAAAATATTCACACAATTTGATCAAAAAGAAACTTTCACCATTAATACTAATTTAACAAAACAATCCAATTTCTTTTATAAATAAATTTTTGAGAGAAAAGAAATGCTTTGAACACTTGACAGACCGAAACCCCCCCCATACATGACCACACGTACACAAAAACACCTCAAGAACAGAATTTGCATCACGCACGCAATTGAAGAAAACACACGCATAGTTTAAAATACCATTTATATAATTAAACGAACTACCAGAAAAAATGTGCCAAACAATTTCAATATATGTCACATGGAACTTAAGGCCAAAAAATCTTTCAAATGTCATTTCTGACTAAACGCAGATAGTCGCAACAATAAAACGACAATTGCACCCTTTTTCACGCCATAACAAATTAACTACACAACATAAGGCAAAAAAACTAATAATCAGTTCAACATTGGTTTCACAAAAAGCATACTTATTTTATGCACACACTACTAAACACATCAAAACACACTAAACCTTATGAAAAACAAAATTTTCATCATACTAAATGATTAATAAACATGCTAAGCTAATTAAATCAACGAATGAATTCATCAAATAATATTCATGCACGGAACCACCTACCTGAGGCATCGAAGACTGCAACGCTCGGCGAGGAACATAAATTTCTCATCAAATGCACCATAAACATTTCAAAAAGAACATTAACAAAACAAGATATTGGGAAAAGAATAAAAAATTGAACCAAAATCATCACAATTTGGTCCCCAAACAATGTGAAATCCTTATGCGCAACTTTACAAAAAAGGAATAACAACAAATTTAAATAGGACACACCTAAGACAAAGATACGAAGGGCTATTCAGATCATAAATGAGGATACCAGAAGTGCATCGTGCTAGAAAATTGGATGGAAAAGAAAAGTGGTGCGTGTTCGAGTGGTGCAAGGTAGCAGGATAAGTCTGGGTCGATGAAAGTAGGATGCTGACGCATCTATGGGGTAGCTGGTCACTGCGGTCGGAGGGAGAAAGGAGGGTGCCGACAGGGAGGGGGCACGCTAGACAAACCGAACCCAAAAAGGGTTGTTCTAGGAGGACTGGAGAGCTAGTATTAGGACTGGACAAGGGGAAAATGGTGGAAATCGAGGTGGAGGAAATTTTCTCGATGGGAAGAGGAAGCCGGAGAAGGAGGGCTCCGGTGGGGAAGGATGAGAATGGGTGCAACAGAAAAAGGGGGAAAGGAGGGTGTCGCGGCTAGTAATGGTGAAAAACCCACAGGCGCGACACAAAGAAGACCAAGGAAGGGGGGTTCGGCCAACAGTTTCTGGAGGAGAAACCGAAGGAGAAGCGGTGGGTCGCAGCACCATAAGAGGGAGGGAGGCCATTCGGGAGTGAGACGATCGACATGGGGGCTCCAGGGGTGTGGTCTGAGGGACAAGGAGGGGTGGGCTGGAGAGGGAGCATGGGTGCGGTCTGAGGGACAAGGCGGGGCGGGCTGGAGAGGGAGAAGGGGTGAGAAATGATGGAGAAAACAGTCAGATGGAGGTTCGGCCGGTTGCTAGAGAGTTGAGGCGCGACACATAGGGTTTCAAGGGGGAGGAAATCCACAAGAGATCAAAATGGGGGTGGAGGGATCGGGGTTCGTCGGATGGGAGGAAGAAGTCTAGTGGGGTGAGGCGCGTTCCAGGTGGCAGGACGAGAGGTCGCGGCAGAGTGCAGGAGGCCAGTGTGATGGAGGAGCAGGGGTGCGGTCCGGAAGGGGGGGGGGTCTTGTGGCTCGATGCGGGGAAGGGGGGTCTGGCGGCTCAACGCGAGGAAGGGGGAGGCGTTCGCCAACCCTAGAAGCAAAAACAAATATAAAAACAATGTAAAAAAATAAGATAAAAATAAAATACTACCCATACTAATAAACATAAGGATATTAACAATAATAATACATTAAATAATAAACTAAAACAAAACGATACCAATATGACCCAATGATAATTAATAATATCCCAAAAAATTATTATTATTTCCATTAAAACAAATCAGTAAGCTAATTATATTTCTCTTATTTTATTTTTATTTTATATTTATTATTCACTTAATTTTATTTCGCTATGAATATTTCTTTTTATTTAATTAGTTTCACGCCATGCAGGCACACGAGACGAACCGAGCGAGATCACCTTACTTCGACAGCGGCACGTCGAACACCATCATGATCAAAACGAATATTTATCAGCACAAAAAGAAAAAAACCACAACTGATATCGGCCCTCATTTTAAAAAAGAAAGAAAAATAAAATGAAAAGAAGAAAGAAAATAATAATAATATAAATTCGAAAATGACACTGCACAAAGCATGGTGTGACAATGTATACCACTCTTCATCTTTATTTGGACATTAATCATTTCTTCCAAATCTAAATTACCACTTCCCACCTATGTTATATTGTTTGGAATGCTTGTATGTGTCAGTTTTTTTGACCTTGACACATAACTTTTATATCTACAATTGGATGATTTATTATTCTATTTTACATTCTAGTGCTTCCACATAATGATTTTAAAATATTAAAACATTGATTCTAGAATACATGTTAGAATAGAATGGTTGATATTTATTTATGAAATTTATAATCTAACACCAATATATATTAAGAAATATTTTATTTCAAATAAATATAAATATTTCTATATATATTTCATGACATAGAAGACAAATTTAAGATTATTTTACATGCATTACAGAGTTTAAATGAATCAGACCATACAATTAAGATATTATAATATATTAAGATAGTTATAAACTATACAGTAAAATGATGTTTATGAATATAGTTAAATAAATTATTTAAATATATGGTTTAAATATTATTAAAAATGGAATTAGTTTTTGTCCAATAAATTTTAAATGGTAATAAAAACCATTTAAAAGGAATGAAAATTTGTTTCTAATAAACTATATATGAAGGTAAAAATGTGTTTCAGATAAATAATTTTAAAAAAATACTTTTTGAATTATATCAATGAAATTATTATATTATGTATTCAGTATATTATTTAAAAGTAATAATATTTTTCTTCATGTAAAGATATAAAATTAATCCAATTTTATGTTTCAAAAATTTATTGTTGAAAAAACCTATTTTTTCACATTTTGAGCACATTTAAAAAAAATTAATTTTTTTAATTTTATATTATTTATTTTTTAAAAGTAAAATTAATTTTTAAAATTTACATGTCATAATTTTCATAGGGGTAATTTTTTATAATTTTCTATCAATATAAATATTTCAATAAATACTGAAAATTTATGGTTTTCATTAAGAACTCTAATTTTTGACGATTTTAGACACATAAAAAATCATCATAATATGGATATAAAAATATAATTTGTTAAATTATATAATTTTCAAACCAATTTATTTTATTTTCATAATTATAATATTAAATTTTCATTTGAAATGTTTTTGTCCCATTGATGGTTTTCTCTTCAAAAAACAGGTTTTTCATAATGTACATGTGTATAATTTTAAATTAAAATGATTCAAATTTGATATCTGAATTTGAAAAACTGGATTCATTTTTTTAATCATTATAATTTATATTATATAATAAGATAATATTAATTTTTAGTAGTAAATATTTATAAAATCAATAAGAATTATTTACTGTTGATATATGGTGATAATTCCTTACCGATGGTTAAATAAAAAAGAGGGTGGTCTAAAATGACTCAAAACATTTCAACAAAAAGTTTTATGGCTATATCATGACCTTATAGAATATAATATCCAATAATGGATCAAATTTGGTCTTTTTTTCATGAATAAAACGTGGGTAAAACTTTTACATTTCTGCAACTACAAGGGTTCAAGTAACCTTAAAAATAAAAGGCCACCCACTATCCACTCCTCATCAAAAAATAAATGCCATTTGGATTAGAAAATTACTAAAATCTATATATTCATTAAAGCCCAACCAAAATCCTTGAGTGCCTAGAGATATCATAATCTCAAACTAGAATTCTATAGGTTATACTTAATGATGTTGTCCGAAGATGTGGTAATGTTTTTAACTATTCATTTTTTTAAACATATTATTCTAAAAACTTAAAATATTCTAAAAATAATATAGCATAATATAAGAAATTATCATCCATATTAAAATATGTTATTTTATTAATTTAATAACCTATAGATATCCTCTATTTCATCAAATGATATACAGAGTCAACATTCATGTATACTAGGGACTACCACATCACGAACCAATGTTATTAATTTTCCATCACCACCCCTTGCAAAAAAAAATTATTTATTTAATGAATATATATAATATTTATTGGATTAATAGAATTATTTAATTAGTATTCACTTCTACCTTCTTACCTCCCAACTAGTTTGAAATAATAATGTTACTCATGTGTACGATGGACTACCCCCTCGTGAACTGATGCAATTTTTTTCCTTTTACAATTTTCTTAGATTGTAATATGGATATATTTAAATTAATATATATTATATATTTAACATAATTATACATATGGAATAGATATATCACATATACCTTTATTATTTTCATTCTATTAGGGATACAATAACATTATTCATGTATACAACAAACTACAGCCATGTATAGCGATGTGATTTTTATAACAAACGCATTGAATGGAAGGAAATATGGGTGAATGTGATGAATATTTGTGATATATATGAAATATAAATGCTTATGTAAGGGTAACATTCATGGATAACATTTATGCGTATGTAAAACTAATCATCTTCATAAAATTTGGATATCATTTTATATCTGTATCATTTATGGATTATTATAAATAATTAAATAAATATATAATATAAAAATATGAAATTTAAATCATGGATAAAATTATATATATGATAATACCCTAATCAAATTAATTGGACTGATATTTAAAAATCAAAATATACATGAAATACAAATAAGATATTACCAAAGACGTGACTTAACAATGAATTATAAACAAATGTGTATCAAAAATCATAAGTAAATAAAATATGGTGTGATATGAATATATATATATACATACTAGTATTTTTTTTAAAATATATGTAATAATATAAATTTTTTAAAAAAATTGTTTTTATGAGTTCAAATGAAGGCATGTCTTATGGATTGGGATTTATCATATCATGATTATATCCCTGAGATACATGGCATATTTTCCACCTGTTTCTTATATGAGGCATATAGAAATATGATGAATGTAATTTATATTTATTTTTTTTGAATTTTATTAAAATTAAAATATCCATTTTAGGATCTCTGATTCATTTGGTTTTTTTCTAAGAAGATAAAAATACAGTAAGAGGTTTGTTACATAATTTTCTTTCACTGTGACACATGTTGTGTCATAAACCTATACCATTTTATAAGGTTTATATACTTCACATTTTACATATTATATCATGAATCTACTTCTATTCATGTTATATTTATTTCCATTTAAATTTGTTATTTAATGAGTTATATGGTTCATCGCTACCAAAGTGATAATGGTTTTACGATAAAATCACATTGTTTATTAGTATTGTTTATGTATACACTAATGATATAGAATTTATATGATCAATATCTCTTGAAACTCTTGAATTTTCTAATACTGTATTTATGTTAAGAAAATAAAAATTTTACCTTCATTTTCTTCTCATTAAATACTCATTATATTAATGGAATTGTTTTTAAAAAATTCTACATTATTTCCCCCTTTGATCAAAATCCTATTTTCATCCAAAACAAGGCTTTCCAAAAAATTTATCAACATGGTTATAAAATTATAAAAGAGTAATTTTTAAAATCATTATTACCCATGTTTGACTTTATATTAAATTTTTTTAAAGGGACATTCTTATTATTTTCTATATAATGAATAATAGGATTTTAGAGAAAATGTGGATGGAATATCTTCTTAACCCTTACGACATAAAAATAATTCCAACCATTATAACCATAAGAGGGTTTTAATCTTCCTCTATTAGTTAAAATGATTGTTTTATATGTAGTCGATTTTTTTAAAACACTGATTGTATTTAAAATAATGATTTCTATAGTGGAACAAATATAATCTACAAGAAATTTTTAGAACACAAATTAAAATATTCATTATCAGATTCAAAAAACATTTTCAGTGAAAATGATTTTGAGAACAAAGATATATTTTAAATTTTTATTAATGTTTTATGAAATTTTCCTCATGAAATATTACAAGTAATATTTTAAAATGTTTTTCCATATATGGTAACATATTTTGATTCAATCTAGAATTTTTTAGGGATACAATACAATGAAACCATGAAATATGTTTTTAAAAATAATTTATGTTTATGATGAAATGATTTTTATGAAACCAAATTCCCTTCGATGAGTTATACCATGATAAAATGATTATGAACATTGCTTATTCATCAATGGATTATTCCATTATAAAATTATTATGAAACATGTATCATTTTACATTGGTTGTGATCTGAAGAAATAATGAAATTACTGTGGAACATATTTCTTCTCCATATGTTATGATATGATGTAATATTTTCATAGCCGGTTTCTTTTCATGGGTTCTAGTAAGATTAATGTTTTATGAATCCCATTTCATTATAGAGGATATGATATAATAAATGTTGTATGAATACCTTTTCTTTTCATGGTTTTAATATGACGATTGATTTATGGTCTTATGGTACATGTGTGTATGTAACTTCCCATGTAATTAATGAATAATAGATATTTTTATCTATGTCTATTAGTGATTAAGATAGTGTTTTAGAGGCTTAAAATGAAAATAAATCCAATCTTAAGCATGGAATACACTAATATTTTTAAAAGATTGTTTTACTGTCTTTTGATGGCAAAACATTTTTGAATCTATCTTTTGACAATTTTATAAACTATGTTTGTCAAAATAAACTTATTATTTATGATTGGGACATCAAAATTTACTTTGTGTGAATTTTTGGTATTTTTTTGACAATGTTCATTTTTTATTGAATAGTGAAAAATACTGCATTTTACATCAAAAATGCTTCTTAATCTAATTTATTTATATTATTAGATTATATTTTTAATTGGTCTTAATGTGTAATCTGAATATATTTTTACCATTTAATCCAATGGTGGTCATTAGAATCAATTTCACTTTGAAATTAGACTTAAATTGGTGTCAATCTTTTGATACTTATTGTTTCATAAAAACACGCTATTTGCTCTGACAGTGAGAATTAATTATTAAATTAATTAATGTGACTTATATGTTTTGAATTTTGTAAAATAGACTTCATTTTTGAATTCGGAATATCAAATATAGCATAGGGTGAATTTTTGGTAATTTTCTGAAAAACATCATTTTTTGATGAATAGTGAAACCACTAAGTGGTACTTATAAAAACTGATTTTTCCGTTTAAATGAAATTTTTCCATCATTATGTTTGGAATTTAAAAAATCCGACATACATGGTTGTCATTAAGAAGTAAAATGTGGTTCAATGAGATTAAAATAATTTTTTTGGTGAATAGTAACTTAGTAAGTTTTAATCGCGATTAGTGGTAATTAGTGTAGTTTAAGGTAAAAATAATTCTTTAATAAAATAAGATGAGATTGACACATGTCCTACCCAAATTGGTTGTTTTAATGGCCGACCAAGACAAGCCATGGGTCAACTTGGGGACCCCATGGATCCACTTTGGTTGGGAAATGACATAAATTACATTTTATTTAATGTAAAAGTAAAAATGACACAAACATAATATGTTTTACGAAAACAATTTGTACATGGGGTTATAAAGATCAGATTCTTTATTATAAATTGTCATTGTAAAGACAAAAAGATTTCCTACATCATAGTAGTTTTTTATAATTTTTAGACTTTAAATAAATTAAATTATTTATGACATCATGATGATGCAGCGATGACCTCATTATTTAACGATTTAAATATAATGGAAAGATAATGAAACATCTATAACCTACACATCTCCAAAACCAATTGTATTAGTGGATTTCGAATCCTTATCACCTTATCCTATAATTATAGAAATTTGGGACCTTTTTAATCCGAAACTCTTTTTAAAATAAAGTAACTTATCTTTACTTTCCAAAAGTGCCCCTCCTCTCCTCTTATAAAAGGCCCCCACCTCTACCTCATTTCACACACTCCTCAAGCCTTTGTCTCGGCCAACCCCTTCCCACTTGCTCTCTCCACATCCCTCTACTAATCCTATAGTATTACCTTTGGTCATAATCTTTTAAAAGGAAGCCTTTACGCTCAAATCAAAAAGAAGTTAAACTTTTAAAGGTAATTCATTCTCTCATGTTCGTTTGTTTTATTTTGCTTCTCCAACCCCATAAAATCTTTTTATTTACTTATTTTGTAACAAAACCAGTATCTTAAATATACTAGGATGTTTTTATAAGATTTATTTGAGCTACACTCTCACAAAACTACATCAAATGTTTAAAGAACATACGGTTTCTTGTGGATGGCGAAATTCTGCCTCCTGAAACAATGATTGTTCAATACTCATTTAACACCTTCAAAAGTGGCCATTATGATGTCACTAATTTTATATATGATATATAATATGTTTATGGTTTCCTTAAGCTTCTGTGTTTTTTCATTTTGGGCATACCTTTATGGTTTCCATTATGGGTAAACACGATATCTTCATTTTAGGAAGTGCGGACTACCGCCCCCTGAAAGTGATTTGATTCGTTAATACCATATGTGGGATGTGTAAAGGATAAAGTTAATGATATTATATATGTTATTATACTGGAATTATAATAAACTCTTATATCATTATGATTCCATTCCAGAAAGTACGAAATATAAATGGAAGTAGCGTTCATGTGTACGTATGACTTACCGTCTCCATGAACGGTGCATTTCATTTCTTACCTCTGAATGTGATGTAATATTATAAATACATGTATATGATGAATATATATGATATATATGTTATCCAAATCATTAATATAATTATGGATATAACAAATTGTTGACCAAATTAACAACAAGTAAGTGTAAGAAGTCTATTTTTGACTTAAGAACCAAATACCGACAAAATGTACATTATTAACTTAAATGATTACATGATGTTCATAACATGGTATAAAAGGAATAATGAACTAGAAAAAGGTTCTTAAGAAAGTATAGATTAACTCATGTTTATTATTCAGGAGATTAAAGAACGGTCGGGTCAAGTCGGATACGAGGTATGGGACTTCGTCTCAATCTCCTTTCATTGAGGAATATTTTATTTTATACATAACTTTCTTTTATACGGTGTATAAACCACTTTGACTTTTACGTTTATTCAAATGGAATCTTTTTTATACGAAGCGTTTAATAATTGACAAAAGGGAATGTTTTTGTCGTACGTATGCGGCGACAACGACTTCTCAGCCGTCATGACCGTTATTTGAGTTTCAGCTTCCTCTACAATCCATACCTTCTTTTTAAAAGAAAAATAAATACCATGTTTTACTTTTCTTTTATTTTGGTATTGAAAATGGTTTTCACAATGTTTTTTGTGTTGTATTGATATCTTTTGATTGAAATGTGGAAATGTTATGTTTCCTTTATGCATGTTTTATGTGATACGATTATGTTATGGTTCTTGGGCATTATTATGAAGACGAGTGGTTCCATGATAAACTGAAGGTGTGTGAGCCCGATATAGCTCTCCAATGCATTGGGTAACGCAAAGGAGTGAAACGTTAAGGTTTCTCCGACGAGATTTAGGGAATATACTGTGATGGGTATTTCAAACGTAACCAAGAGGGTTAATCCCTACGTAAGAATGTTATAAATGCCTCAAGTTACCTTTATGTCTTATGATTTCTATGATTTATTTTTGACTTGACGAGGTTTGTTAATGTGCTTATGTTTTATGGGTAAAGTATGATTTAATTCTTATGTATATATGTACCCATGTTTCCTTTCATGTTTTTATAACCCATACTGAGATTTTTATGCTCATCCCAAGTTTTTTTGAAATGTTTTTCACAGGTCAAGGGGAAGGTACATGATATGATGATAGTGTCAAGGAAGTGTCAAGAAAGAATCCATGTTTTATTTTAAATATGTTTCCATTGATGGGAATGAAGAATAATATCTTTATGTAACCACATTGTTTATATGTGGAATGTAATGCAAGTTTTATGATCTAATTCTCTAAAACTGTAAAACCAAAAAGATCCCCAATGTGTAATCTTGTAGTAACTCAAGATTAAGTAAGGTTTAAGGCTGGGGCCTTATAGTTGGTATCAGAGGTCGGTTTAGATAACTTTAGGAGTTATAATTATATTAAATGATTATCCAAAAAAATTGAAATGATATAGCATTGGAAGATTACCATGTTGCTTCATCTAAGACATGTTTGTTCAGAATGGTTTTCCGCAGAGGAAACAGGGAAGCAGTGCTAGGAAGGCATACAGAAGGAAATAACCTTCCGAATCAGCATCCAAAAATGGTAGGAATTGGAACTGAACAGTTTGTTGCAGTAATGGCGCAGTTGACTCAAGCGATAAATAGTGGTGGTATCCATGCCCGAGATCATCTAGATCAACCGCAGAGGAACATGTCAGTGGTGGAACTTTTCATGAGCCAACATCCACCATCATTCAGAGGATCATTTGACCCTGTGCTAGCTGAAGGGTGGATTAAAGCACTGGAGATGATTTTTGATGTCATGGGGTGTTCAGAAAATCAAAAGGATAGTCTTGCTATTTACCGTTTGGAGAGTGAAGCAGATCAGTGGTGGTATATGGTTAAAAATATCAGGGACGCTGATGAGATTGATGCTATTGACTGGGATGAATTCAAAGGTTTGTTTCTTGAGATGTATTTTCCAAAGGCTGTTCGACTTAGGATAGAAAAGAAATTCTTGGAATAGAGGAAAGAGGAAGACTCAGTGGCTGCCTATGAAGAAAGTTTCACTCGATTGGAAAGGTATGCTCCAAATTTTATCTGAGACCTTGATAGTAAAATCAATCGTTTTTACTCAGGATTAAAGCCAAAATATCAAAGGGCATTAGCTTCTCGTGAGTTCAAAAGTTATGAAAAGCTTGTTCGATGTGCTGAGAAGGTGGAAATGGAGTTTGCCGATGACCAAGTGTTCTATAACAACCAGCAGAAGAAGAGACCGACATGGCAGGAGAAAGGTACGAATTCTTCAAAAAAGTCTGATGGTAAGAGAACTAAGTTTCCAGTTTGTGATAAATGTGGAAAAAGGCATGCTGAAGAATGTCTTCTGAATTCTGGAAATTGCTACCGATGTGGTAAGATGGGACATAAGGCTCGTGATTGCACTCAAAAATATCAAGGTGAAGGTAAGACCAAATTTGATTTACAGTTAGTGAAATGTTATAAGTGCGATGAGATGGGCCACTATGCAAACGAGTGTCCGACAAAGAGCTTGAGTGATGGGAAGCAGTTAGAATACAAGAATAAAGGGGTGGTGAAATCCTTTGCAACTACTTCAGTAGATGTCGGGCCATCAAATTAAGTTCTATCAGCTCTAGGGAGCTCAGTATTTCTCAAAGATTGAGTTGTGATCGGGGTACCATCAGTTGAAGGTAAAGGAGGCAGATATTCCGAAGATCGCGTTCCGTACGAGATATGGCCATTATGAATTTGTAGTAATCCCTTTTGGGCTAACCAATGCACATGCTGTATTCATGTACTTAATGAATATAATTTTCCATGAGTTCATGGATAAGTTTGTGGTGGTTTTCATTGATGATATTTTGGTGTTTTCTAAAAGTAAAGAGGAGCATGAAAGACATTTAAGGGTTATCTTGCAAACCTTAAAAGAAAATAAACTGTATGGGAAATTCAGCAAGTGTGATTTTTGGTTGCAACAAATTTATTTCCTTGGTCACATTGTTTCTAAAGATGGAATAACTGTTGATCCTGCAAAAACAAAGGTTGTGGAATAATGGTCAAGACCCACAAATGTAACCGAGATTCGTAGCTTCTTTGGTTTGACGGGCTATTACCGAAGGTTTGTTAGAAATTTTTCACGGTTATCTAGTCGAATGACTAAGCTAACTCGGAAGGCTGTTAAGTTTATCTGGAAAAAAGAATGTGATGATTGTTTTCAGGAATTGAAAAGAAGATTGGTGAATTCTCCAGTTTTGGCACTACCTTCTAGGAATGGTGAATTTGTTATATACAGTGATGCTTCATTGAAAGGGGTTGGTTGCGTCCTAATGCAGAATGATCAGGTAATTGCTTATGCTTCACGACAGTTGAAAACTCATGAGGTAAATTACCCTACATATGATTTGGAATTAGCTGATGTTGTTTTTGCTTTAAAAATTTAGAGGCATCATTTGTATGGAGTAAAGTGTGAAATATATACCGATCACAAAAGTTAAATGTATATATTCACTCAGAAAGAGATAAACATGAGAAAGAGGATATGTCTAGAATTAATCAATAATTATTATTGTATAATTCATTACCATCCGGGAAAAGCAAATAATGTGGCTGATGCTTTGAGTCGATAAAGTAATGCTTCATTAACAATGTTGCGTTTGGAACGTGATCCTTTGGTTAAGGATTTGATGAACATTGGCATAGAAGTTGTTGGTGCAGGAATTCCGTCTGTTTTGTTTCAGGTATCTATGAGATCTTCTCTATCAGATAGATTCAAGAAAGCATAGAAGCAAGACAGTGAGTTGCAGAAAAAGGTAGAGCTAGTTCAGAAATGTTTGTTGCCTAAATTCAACATTGATAATGATTGTGTTTTGATATTTGGGAAGAGATTGTGTGTGCCTTGTGATTCACAGTTGAAGAGAGAGTTGTTATGTGAAGCTCATAGTTCTCTGTTTTTAGTTCATCCGGGAAGTACTAAGATGTATAGAGATCTGCAGGAGTATTACTAGTGGGATGGAATGAAAAGAGATATTGCTAATTTTACTGTGAAGTGTCTAACTTGTCAGCAGGTTAAAGTAGAGTGGCAGTTACCGAAAGGGATGCTTCAGCCTTTACCAGTGCCAGAGTGGAAATGGGAGAATATATCCATGGACTTTGTTGTGGGATTACCGAAGAAATCTCGAGGTAATAATGCAATCTTGGTTATTATTGATCGCTTGACCAAATCTGCTCATTTCCTTGATATACGAGATACTTTATCTCTTGATCAACTTTCCCGTTTGTATCTTAAAGAGATAGTCAGGTTACATGGAGTCCCCCTCTCCATTATATCTGATCGTTATCCCAGGTTTACTTCTAACTTTTGGAAAGGCCTTCAGAATTCGTTGGGTAATGAATTAAATTTTAGTACATCTTTTCATCCTCAATCAGATGGACAGTCAGAACGAAAAATTCAGACCTTGGAGGATATGCAACGAGCTTGTTCTATGGATCATTAGGAAAGTTGGGACCAACAGCTTTCTTTGGTTGAATTTTCATATAATAACAGTTTTCATTCCAGTATACAGATGGAACCATTTCAGGAATTATTTGGGAAGCGGTGTCGAACTCCATCTTTCTGGGATGAAGTGGGTGAAAGGAAGTTGATGGGACCAGAATTGGTAGAAGAGATGGTAGAAAACGTTCAGCTGATTCAGAAGCACATAAGAATAGCTCAGAGCAGGCAGAAGAGTTATGCGGATAACGAGAGGAAGGATCTATCTTTCGAGGTAGGTGATCATGTTTTTCTCAAGGTTTCTCCTTGGAAAAGTGTGATGATATTTGGTAAGAAAAGAAAGTTGAGACCAAGGTTTATTGGACCATATGAAATTCTGGAGAGAGTTGGATCAGTTGCATACCGAGTGTCTTTACCTCCGACTTTATCTCAGGTACACAATGTTTTTCATGTTTCGATGTTGAGGAAGTATATACCAGTTCCATCTCATGTTTTGAGTCCAGAGGTAGTTCAGCTGGAAGAGAACCTATCTTATGAGGAAAAACCAGTCCAGATTGTTGACCACAAGGAGAAAGTGTTACGGAATAAGGTGATTAACCAGGTAACGGTTTTGTGAAAAAACCACATGATTGAAGAGGTAACATGAGAATCTGAAAATGCAATGAGGGATAAGTACCCCCATTTATTCGATAAGTAAATAAATTGCGGGGACGCAATTTTCTAAAGGGGGGAAGGATGTAACATCCCAATTAAGTAATGAATATTAGCAATTTTTATCTATGTCTATTAATGATTAAGATAGTGTTTAAAAGCTTAAAATGAAAATAAATCCAATCATAAGCATGGAAGACACTAATATTTTTAAAAGATTGTTTTACTGCCTTTTGATGGGAAACCATTTTTGAATCTATCTTTTGACAATTTTATAAACTATTTTTGTCAAAATAAACTTATTCTTTATGATTGGTACATCAAAATTTACTTTGTGTGAATTTTTGGTATTTTTCTGACAATGTTCATTTTTTAATGAATAGTGAAAAATACTGGATTTTACATCAAAACTGCTTCTTATTCTAATTTATTTATATTACTATATTATCTTTTGAATTGGTATTAATGTGTAATCTGAATATATTTTTACCATTCAATCCAATTGTGGTCATTGGAATCAATTTCACTATGAAATTGGACTTAAATTGGTGTCAATCTTTTGATACTTATTGTTTCATAAAAACACGTTATTTGCTCTATCTGCGGGAATTAATTATTAAATTAATTAATGTGACTTATATTTTTTGAATTTTTTAAAATAGACTTCATTTTTGAATTCGGAATATCAAATATATCTTAGGGTGAATTTTTGGTAATTTTCTTAAAAACTTCTATTTTTGATGAATAGTGAAACCACTAAGTGGTACTTATAAAAACTGATTTTTCCGTTTAAATGAAATTTTTCCATCATTATGTTTGGAATTTCAAAAATCTGACATACATGGTTGTCATTAAGAAGTAAAATGTGGTTCAATAAGATTAAAATAATTTTTTGGTGAATAGTAACTTATTAAGTTTTAATTGCGATTAGTGGTAATTAGTGTAGTTTAAGGTAAAAATAATGCTTTAATAAAACAAGATGAGATTGACACATGTCCTACCCTCATTGGTTGTGTCATGGACGACCAAGAAAAGCCATGGGTCAACTTGGGGACCCCATGGATCCACTTTGGTTGGGAAATGACATAAATTACTTTTTATTTAATGTATAAGTAAAAATGACACAAACATAATATGTTTTTCGAAAACAATTTTTACATGGTGATATAAAGATCATATTTTTTATTATAAATAGTCATTGGAAAGATAAAAATATTTCCTACATATTAGTATTTTTTTATTAATTTTTAGACTTTAAATAAATTAAATTATTTATGACATCATGGTGATGCAGCGATGACCTCATTATTTAACGATTTAAATAAAATGGAAAGATAATGAAATATCTAAAAACTACACATGGCCAAACCCAATTGGATGAGTTGATTTCGAATCCTTATCACCTTATCCTCGAATTATAGAAATGTGGGGCCTTTTGAATCCGAAACTCTTTTTCAAATAAAGTAACTTATCTTTACTTTCCAAAAGTGCCCCTCCTCTTCTCTTATAAAAGGCCCTCACCTCTACCTCATTTCACACACTCCTCAATCCTTTGGCTCGGCCAACCCATGCCCATTTACTCTCTCCACATCCCTCTACTCATCTTAGAGGATTCCCTTTGGGCAGAATCTTTTCAAAGGAAGCCTTTAGCTTCAAATCAAAAGGAGTTACACTTTTAAAGGTAATTCATTCTCTCATGTTCATTTGTTTTATTTTGCTTCTCAAACCCCCTAAAATCTTTTTATATACTTATTTTGTAACAACACCAGTATCTTCAATATAATATGATGTTGTTATATGATTTATTTGAGCTGCACTCTCACACAACTACATCAAATGGTTAAAGAACATACAGTTTCCGTGGATGGCGAAATTCTGCCTCCCGAAACAATGATTGTTCAATACTCATTTAACACCTTCAAAGGTGTCCATTATGATGTCACTATTTTTATATATGATATATAATATGTTTATGTTTTCCTTAAGATTTTTTTTTCATTTTGGGCATACCTTTATGGTTTACATTATGGGTAAACACGATATCTTCATTTTAGGAAGTGCGGACTACCGCCCCCAGAAAGTGATTTGATTCGTTAATACCATATGTGGGATGTGTAAAGTATAAAGTTAATGATATTATATATTTTATTATACTGGAATTATAATACAATCTTATATCATTATGATTCCATTCCAGAAAATATGAAATAGAAATGGAAGTAGCGTTCATGCGTACGTACTGCTTACCGTCTCCATGAACGGTGCATTTCATTTCTTAACTCTGAATGTGATGTAATATTATAAATACATGTATATGATGAATATATATGATATATATGTTATCCAAATCATTAATATCATTCTAGATATAATGAACCTTTGACCAAATTAACAAAATGTAAGTGTAAGAAGTCTATTTTTGACTTAAGAACCAAATACCGACAAAATGAACATTATTAACATAAATGATTACATGATGTTCATAACATGGTATAAAAGGAATAATGAACTTGAAAAAGGTTCTTAAGCAAGTAGAGATTAACTCAAGTTTATTATTCAGGAGATTAAAGAACGGTCGGGTCAAGTCGGATATGAGGTATGGGACTTCGTCTCAATCTCTGTTCATTGAGGCATATTTTATTTTATACACAACTTTCTTTTATAAGGTGTATAAAACCCTTTGACTTTTACGTTTATTCAAAAGAAATCTTTTTTATACAAAGCGTTTACTAAATGACAAAAGGGAATTTTTTTGTTGTACGTATGCGGCGACAATGACTTCTCAACCGTCGTGACCATTATTTGAGTTTCGGCTTCCTCTACAAGCCATACCTTCTTTTTAAAAGAAAAATATATACCATGTTTTAATTTTCTTTTATTTTGGTATTGAAAATGGTTTTCACAATTTTTTTTGTGTTATATTGATATCTTGTGATTGAAATATGGAAATGTTATATTTCCATTATGCATGTTTTATGTGATACGATTATGTTATGGTTCTTGGGCATTATTATGAAGACGAGTGGTTCCGTGATAAACTAAGGGCGGGTGAGCCCAATATAGCTCTCCAATGCATTGGGTAACGCAAAGGAGTGAAACGTTAAGGTTTCTCCGAAGAGATTTAGGGAATATATTGTGATGGGTATTCCAAACGTAACCAAGAGGGTTACTCCCTACGTAAGAATGTTTTGAATGCCTCATGTTACCTTTATGTATTATGATTTCTATGATTTATTCATGATTTGATGAGGTATGTTAAAGTGCTTATGTTTTATGGGTAAAGTATGAATTCATTCTTATGTATATATGTACCCATGTTTCCTTTCCATGTTTTTATAACCCATACTGAGCTTTTTATGCTCATCCCATGTTTTTTTGTAATGTTTTTCACAGGTCAAGGGAATGGTACGTGATATGATGATAGTGTCAAGGAAGTTTCAAGAAAGAATCTATGTTTTATTTTAAATATGTTTCCATTGATGGGAATGAAGAATACTATCTTTATGTAACCACATTGTTTATATGTGGAATGTAATTCATGTTTTATGATCTAATTCTATAAAACTCTAAACCCGAAAAGATCCTCAATGTGTAATCTTGTAATAACTCAAGATTAAGTAAGGTTTAAGGCTGGGGCCTTGTAGTGTATGATTTTTATTGTGTTATAGTAGGGACCTATATCTATCCCAATGCATTATGAAAATATTGATATCTAATGAGATAATATATTCTCTAATGGGGAGTAAACAAAGATTATCAAGGGAATTATTTCACTATGTTAGTGTTAGGAGTGAACCTTACCTACAATGATTGTTTGGATAATGAAATCAATCCAATATGATATTCCTGGGAATAAGCCTTTAACATATAAGCATATTATTTTAAATGATTTCTTCTGTCAAAAGAAATGTAATTCTGATGTTATGATAATGTGGTTCATGTTTTTGGATTAAATTATGATTCATGTCTTATGAATGACCATGATTTATTTCATGACTCATGTTTATGACCTATGTTATATAGGGAATGGTTATCAAATTTTATTATCATGTTTTAATACCCATATTCCCACAATAGGTTTTTATCACCCTAGTGTATCCTAATAATGGATTTTATATCACAATTTGTAATGTTTTCTTCCCTTTTATGATAAAATTAATTATATAGGTTTTTTTATGAAATAATATTGTTATAAATAAGAACATTTTAAAGGATATAGCTCACATATAGACCATTTTTTATGTGTTCAAGTTTCTAAAGGAGAAATAACATTATGATCTAGTATCATGAGTTTGTCAAATGTAACGAATATTCATATAAAATATGTAATATCATTGAATTATAAGTTTGAGACCTTACACCCTCCAATTGAATGGATAGGTTATAGTAGTCATGAATAATTATTCTTTTTAGGCCAAGTGTTTGGTTTCCGAAACACTACTGAAAATAGTGTTAATTTTAAAATAGTAGATGTTTTATATTACCGTCGCCTTAAATAATTTCACAATAATATTTTTATTACATACTATGGTGAGAATAGGTGATAGTGCTATTACTTCAGGTAATTATCTGATTCGTAGGACAGTTCTTTGTATTTAAGATTCATCCATAATACTTTGACAAGGTGATTTGTGTTATTATTTAGAACTATATCTCTATAGTTGAGGACCTTCATCGGATACTGCTCATAATATAGACCATTTTCTTTTTATACATCCTCTGAGATTAGTTCATTTAAGGGATCTAGAATGTAGTTGTTGAAGAGGGATACTTGGAATATATCATTCAATTTAGAAATTGTTTGTGGGAGTGCCATTAGATAAGCCAAAACATCAATGAGATAAATAATATCCAAGGGATCGATGTACCTGGGTATTAGCATTCACATCTTCCGAAATATCATGATTTTATTTGATGGATAAGTCAATAGAAACATGTAATCTCAAACCCCAGACATTTATTCTCGTTGTTGATGGTCAATATTTCTCTACATTTAACATTGTGAAGCACTGATGTGATTTTGAATGGTCATGAACATTTCTACCATTTCCATAAGAATTTTAGTCTCAAAAAAATGGAGTTCACAAAATCAAACCAAGAAAGTATTCATTCATCATCCCTTCCAATAAAGGGATTCATAAAGATCCATTTGGATTAATGAGTGAAAAATATTAATGTATGGGAATTCAACCTAAGGAATATGTTGATTCCATACTCTTTTTATTTATTTTGATAAATCACTCAAAATTAATTTTATTGTATAAAAAGTGTTATCATGTAATATATTATTTTGTGGGTTATATAATGTAAAACATAATATTTATAGAATATTGGAAAATCATCCAAAAATTTTATGTAAATCGTAATTATTTGTTAGATAAAACAGATATTGGTGTTTCCTATAGTCTCACCACCTCTATGACATATATCATAGAATGTTGATCAAGTGATAAGTACAATAAATTTGCAATTAATTGAGAAGTATTTATAAGATGATCCACTATGACCATTATGGACTTGTTTCATCTTGATATCATTAGAAGACCAGTGTAAAAAGTCAATAATGGTGTTTTCCCGATTTATATATATGTATTGGTATGGGTTAAAACACACCATTATACTTTAATCATTCAGCCCTTTATTTTTGAAAACCATACAATTTTGGGTATTTTCCATGATCTCCTACAAATTATCCCATCTATAGATCTTATAGAGATCTTTATTCATCTTTGTACCTAGGGGTGGATGAAGATAATCAAGCTATGTGATTCATTCCAAAACACTTTATTAATCTCATTATTTGATGGTACACATCTTATTGATACAAATATGACAACCTATTCTTGATTAATTTAAAAAATTATGGATTTCCCTCTTCTTAAAGATTCTACATTCTTCTGAATTTCGTCATCATATTTTTTAGAATACTTTATATTCTCCAAAAAGAATTATTGAGAAATCAGTTGTTAACTAATTATGATGATCCTTACATAATAATTCACATCATCAACCATTGAATGTATTAGATGAATGGTTTCTTTTCAATTATAATTATTGATAATGTTTTCAGTTCTTTTCTATATAATGAATATCCAACTTTATTTTCATTACTAGGATGGTTCCTGGTTGAGCAGTCATAGTCCCTGATCATCTCTAAAAATCACTAGTAGAACATATTATTCTCCTTTTTTCATATATATTTTAGGATATTATGATCATTTTATTTTTACCACTAATCACTATAGAGATATTTTCATATTATATTCAATGAAAATATTAGTACGACCCAATTCAGATCATGTGTGGTATAATTATTCTTTTATATTTCATATTACATAAGAAATAGGATAGCACATTAAATTTTTATTACATACAAAATCTAATCCATTATTCAATGAATCACTATATAATATAGTATCTTCCCAACATGGTGGTAGTTTGAGGACTGTTGTAGTGATAAGACTATTATTCATCTCCTTACTGCTTTCTTTTCATAAACAGGTCCGGAAAAACTATTCTCCCTTACATGATGTCACAGTTATTGTGTTTGAAAGACACAAGATGTTCCAAAAAAATTAATTTGTCATACTAAAGATGTCCTAGAAAATATGGATCCCTATTATATATTATTTTTTAGTCTAGTACATAAATTTATTTTTCGTAGAAATGTCCAAAAATATTGATTTTATAGTTGTGAAATAACTGAAGTGTGATACTTCCATAATCTATAAATCAAATTTAGTATAATTTTATATAACTTATCTGATCTCAAATCCTTTATAAAATTATATAAATTTTTCTCATTACCCTACACTATTTTGGAGTAAATATTATTACAATTAATAAAGAATACCGCCAATTTATTGAGGTAATATCTAAAGTACCTCTTTATTAAGTCCATATGTATTGGTTGATAATTACATATTCGAAAATCATCACCATTATCTCATATTTAATTTACATTATTCAAAAGGTAGTGTTGTAATTAAAGTACTTTGGGACCATTAATTGGAAATATTCTGATCATAATTCTACCAAAGAAAAAAAATAGACCCCACATTGTTTATCAAACAAGCTGTATATCTGTGGGATGTGGTACTTGGTCTTTAGAATGACATTAAATAGTTCATGATAATCAATGAATAGGTTAACTTACACATCCTTCATCTTGATTAATAGTACTTTTTCTTTGCATAATGAAGCAATTAGATGCATAATACCCCTTTGTAGATTCTATTATAATTTGTTTTCCACATATTCCATCTCAATATTTTCCTCAATATATGTTGTTTTCAATATGGATAAATATTTAGATATATTTTTTATTAATATTTAAAACTCCTGGTAATGATGAAAAATAGTAATCTCTTTAGGGAAAACATTAGTACAATCCCTTGCAATTGGTATGTCTCTACGCATAATTCTACCATTTATCTCAATCATTTGGGCATCATATGATTTCTCATAAGGAAATAATATACATTCATGGAAAGAATAATTCTGGTATGATTCATTGCCAAATATACACAAGTATATAATTAGAATATTACTTGGGATTTGGAGAGTGATATCCATCTCTTGAAAGTTGATTTTTGTTTCTTATATTGACAAACAATTCTTGGCCACTATTTCATAAAACTTAACTAAATGAAGTAAGAAAATTTTTACATAATGACTTAGTCCACCATAATAATGTGGAAATGAGTTATATACATATGATACAAAAATTTATCCATTTAATATTCTCTTATATATTTAAACTAACTTGTTTTGAGGTTGCTTTGGAACAGTTCTACTAAACATGTATGATATTAATAAATACATTAATATAAAATAAAATATTTTATTCACTATTATAAAATGAATAACTAATGAATTATTCACTACATTATTTCTAGATCCACCACATCAGAAGTGATAACATATGTTTTTCCTTTCTCTATAGTCCTAGGAGGTTATTGTCATAGATTACAATAAATAACCCTAAGATTATGTAATTTTCTTTCATAATGAACATATTCCTTATTGTTGAAAAATTTCACAATTGGCTAAGTGTTTATTTGAACTATGTTCTATTTTTCCACATTAGTTGTCTTATGCATTTCCCTTCAACATTGATTAACATGATACCATTCTATACTAAATTTCAAATATTTTGAAGTCACAATTATGAGTGTTAATGATTCATTTTCCCACACTTCTAACATGTGATATATGGAATTTTAATTATTCTATGAGAGTTATCAATTGATGCATCTAAATAAAAATCCATTTTATGTTTTTTTGTCTCGATTACCATTAGTAAAATTATTTTCATTGATTTTAATCACAGCATGTAAAGGAATGAATAATATATCTTCATACCTATCAATATATTGGAAAATATTTTCATTATATTGGATTTATCCCACTAATAAAATGACCCACCATACCTTCGATGTAAATGATACTTCAACATGAATACTATGAAAGCCTTGTTATGTTTTCCCCTTACTCCTCAATTGACTCATCTTCCTTTTATTTTAGACCATGTAACTACCTATAATTTATGACAATGAGTTTTGAAAAAATATTTAATAATTTTTTTATGTTTTTCCATTACCTAGAATTAATGTCCTGTTTATATATTTTTTATTAGTTAGTTTCCCCTACCAGTTGACTTCTCCATCAATGCGTTTAATGAACAACATATCATTATCATTATGTGATCTATGGAGGAACACTAATATATTAAGAATGGAGTTAATATATTGTTCCATTATGAGGGGATCAAAATGACCACAAATGGTAGGAGGCTTTTGTCATATAAAAGGATCGACACAAATGTTTTATTTCTTATGATTATGAGGGTGTTCAAAATGATTCAAGTTATACATCCTAAAAAAATATATATGAGTTATTTTTTCCATGAAATTTTAATCGTACACTCCCTTATATTAAGATATATTATTAGTGAAATCATCCCATTTACTATCATATTGGGTGTTAACAAAACTTCTCTTATTTCTATCCATTAACTAAAAAGGAAAAAATATGATAATATGTTAACATAGAAACATGAGACATATAAACATTTATGTAACAAAATATAAAATATTTTCAAATGATGAAATATTATTTTTTAGGTTTTAATATTGATTTATATTGTAATGTTATGATTTAGGGTTTCTAAACTATTTTTTTCTATTCCTAAATAATTTTTCATAAATTAGATTTGGAGTTTCTAATACATATCCCTATGGATAATCAAAAAATGTATGAAACAAGGCATGTTTTTGGGCACTGGGTGATGGTTTAGTCTATTTCATGCCACAATTTTTGGGGTTATGAACAATAAGAAAAAATATTCTAGACATACATCCACTTCTATTATATAGAAGGTGGTGTATATTATTGAAAACCACTAACAACATACTTCAATAAAATTTATGTATTTTTTAATGTGTTTTGTGTTTTACCTATGGATTTTCATAGAATTTTATACATGTAATACCCAAAAACATCTAGACCTTAATTTGGTATCAAATATTGAAACCCAAGAATTTTTCACACATTATTGAATGGTTTTTAACATAAATATACATTAATACAAACCATGGATCCTGAGGTATAATGTAAAATGAATTTTAGTTTTAATATAAATAAAAAAGTAACTAAAAAACATAAATATTTTATTATCCATAATAGACTCAAAAACCAATTTTATCTCTTAAAACAGAATTAGATAACCGGGTGAATAAATAAATAATGGTGTGATAAAAAATGGCCAATAAGGGAAACAAATTGAGGATGAAACATAAAATGTGATTCAAATGTATAAAACATTATCCTAAAATAGATGTCACATGAGTAATCATATATAAGAACAAGATAAAGAAATTTATACAATAATATAATGGAAAAATAAGAAATTTATAAGCAACATAGAACATAATATAATCAATATTCATGGATAAGTGCCCACACAATATCACAAGGTGTAAAAATTCCCATATTAGATCAGGTCTACTCCCTAACCTCGTACATAAAATATTATGATGCTAAGGCCTTACCCAATTCATTGGATTACTATCTCATTGCACAAATCATTACTTTTTCATAATTTATGAATGTTACAGAAATTAAATCATCCATAAGGAAAAATCAAAATAAATATCAATGGAAATAAATGGGGTTCATTAATATCCCTTATATCATAGTGAAAAGAAATTTTTATAAGGATATAATTTATGAAATGAACAAAAGGAATGTATCACCCAATAAGATAAGGAATAAAAAAATAGTAATATATTTGAGAGATATATAAATTTAATTTATTATCATTACATAACAATAAGTACCTAGTTAATGTGAATTAGAGTGAATGTGGACAAAACCAAAAAAAAGGGTTTTTTAGAGAGATGCTATAATTTTATGATGATTCATTATGGGTGTAATGAATATTATAGAAAAATTATTTAATATATTATGTTCTTGATTGATAACCCCTTTCAGGTTTATTATTCCATTTATTTTATTTAATATCAATTTTATTAAATTGCATAATCATTTAGGAGCAAGATGTACATTTTGGCGATGTCTGGATCATATATTATAAATTAATTTTAAATGTTTACTAAGGTAATATAAATTTTTTTAATCGTATACTGAATAATAATAATTAAATAATTAATATATTTATATGTAAACTATAAACATAAAACCAATAATTATTTATTCTTATAAAAAATGTACTACGTTGCAAACTTTAAGATGGAAGGTCATATATATAAATGAGTAACCATTACATATAAAAATGAATATAATAGAATAAAGGTATGTGTTATTTTATATTTATAGAATATATATTATATCATTAATATAGTATTATTTATTTATTTAAACGTACATATACCATCCATGTGATGTGGTAATGAATAACAAATCACATTATTTTTTGAGGTAGTAGTCTATCGCACACATGAATGACATTACAATTTTTCAATGGATGTTATTATATGAAGGTATAGGATATATTTATTTATAATGAAAAAAATTTATTATTGAATATATAATCAAAAATATCCTTGAGAGGTGACGCTGGAAAATGGATTATATCGCTTCACAAAGAGGTAGTTCACCGTAAACACGAACGATAGACATGTTACCTATTTGATAAAAGAGGAGATATATGTTGGTTATTCCATTAAAATTATTTAATATCTGTATGTGAGGGATTATTATTTTATAATTTCATAAATGTATGAGTAAAATTTGATGTAGGTGGAATTAAAAAATATTTTTAGTTAAGAGTGATACCACTTATTCAGACCACTTTATTAGGATTATACTAAATGAAACCCATGATAAAATTTATAAAAAAATAAAGGCATCATTTTTGTGAGGAGGTAAGTACGAAAGTTATATGGGTGGTTATTATATAATCCATAGTTATTTTTAAGAGAGTAAATCTATAGATAAAAGGTACAACTTCCTAAGTAAGAGGAAGTAGTATTTATGTAAATACCCAATATATTAAATAAGAGGAAGTCACTTTCAATTGAATTTATTAAAAAATATATATATTGGAGTATAAATTAATATTTTAATGAAAAAACCCCAACATTAAAAAATAATGATTTTTAATACTTTTTAGTCCATGTACCTATATGATACTCAGTTTTACCATTTTAAATATTCTGCACAATAACTAGAATTCTTACTGTTTTTAGTATTAAATATGACCAAATATTATGTAGAAATTATTAAATTATATTAATAATGATGATTAAAAATATGAAATCTAATTTTTTGTATTAATATTATTTAATTGGAAGGATTTAATTTTAAAATAATTCTATAAAATGTGTCAACCAAAGGTTATTCATGAAATAACCTTTTAAAAACAAAGTATGACTATTCAATATATTTATGTCTAGTAATAAACATTATATGAATATAAATTCATATAAATAATTATATATTATATATATATAATATAAATCATGGTTTATTATGGTATTATTTATTTATTTAAAAAAGGATAACCTTTATAAACATAAAAATAATTTTCTTAAAACATTTTTTTAAAGATTGAAAATAATCTTATACCAATATCATAAAATTTATGATTATAAATAAGTTAATATAATTAATAAAAATAAGATTTATTATATTTTAATTTATTATCAAATTAAAAATATATAATCACTTTTAAATTACATTATTTAATGAATATAGATGACATTATTTGAAACATCGTTATTTTCTAGTAATCAATACTAACATCAAAATATTTAGAAAAATATAAAAAACATCACTATATGTTATTTTTTATATGATTATTTCCAAGTTAATATTGGTTTAATATAAAAAATTTTCAAAAATTTATATAAATAAATTTTATTATTATCTTTGATGAGGGATGAAAAATATTTATTTATGGAAACATTTTACGGAAGAATAAAATATCTATTAAAAAATTGTTTGCTTATTTCATAAGAATTTATCATTAAAACTATATCAATTTTGGAGACTACATACTTGATTAAGAAATTAGTTAGTACTATTAATAATGATTAATTTAATATTTATTTTACAATATTCATATGTAATCATGGTCAATTTTGGCATAGTGTTGTGTGTCATATTAGCTTTAAAAAATGGTCCTATTTTTTAAAAAACATGAGGTTTTAAAGAAGATGTGTCGTATCATCCATGTATATAAAAATTATAGATATATTAAAAAATTAAAGAACTTTATGAATTATAATCAGGTTTCCAAATTGCACTATATGAATAAAATTTATTCAAGATTTTTAGATGGTCAGATGCACATGTGAATAAGTTATATGTTCTTATTGAACATTATAATACACTTCCATTCACATCCCCTCCCAAATGAAATTCATAAAAATTAACTTAGTTATCAATATTTCATTTTTTCAAACATTTATGTCAATTATTATGGGTTTGAATAGTTCTTACCTTCACTGTTGTCTCCCCAACATATTCTAGGACCATAAGATTACCATCACCAACTTCATCGCAACTAGATAGAGGATGTAATATAAATGAAAATAATTATATATAAGAGACCATTTGAATTGTTTAATTTAATCTATTTCTATAAGAAAACTCCCTGAAAGATAAATATTGATCCCAAACACCATTAATGTGATGTGAAAATGACCCCAACTTGTCTTCAATAGCACAAATAGTAATCTAGGGTTATCCATTGATTTGAGGTGACAATGACTGCTAAAATAAAGATCAATTTATTTCAAAGACACGAGAGATGTAAAAGTGGTACATTACATTATTACATTAGAATAGATACAAACATTAAATCGCAAATGACCAAATATTTTAGCAATTTTTGAAAACTAGATAACACACATGAATCCCATAAGACAATGATGAAATTAAATAAAGATAAAACAGAAGTAAAAACTGATAATCCTTGAAATATGATTCAAATATTTGTTCTTAATATCTGGGTGTAATGACTCAAAAAAGGGGTGGTATCAAATCCCCATTAATGGTATATATAATAGACGAAATAATGAATTAATGAGAATAAATTAACATAGATAGGTAAATAATTGATAACACATGCCATTATAATAAATAGACTAGGCCTATTCAATATGGAAATGTGAGAAATTGTAAAATATTACAATTAATGAATAAACGATTAATGAAATGTAAACATGTATTTTATCATATGAAAACCTCATTGATAATAATAATGAGAAATAATATATCATAGAAAGATGTGATTAATTAGGTGACATCATGTATGAGTAACATGAAAAACTATACCATCAATACATTTCAAAAAACTGATTAAAACTGTTGGTAGAAACCTATTTAATTTTCCTAACGTGTTTTTCTCGTGAGAACCAGTCAATGCATTGAGTGACTATAAAATTTTTGGACCCACCCTCCATTTCCTATCAAGCATTCCTCAATTTTAAAAATCGATTAAATTAATTGAAAATATACCTTGGAAATTAATCATATTGAATAAATAATATATATTTATCAATACTTACTCAGTGGGTGATATGTTAAAACATGTGTTCTTGACATTGATGAAAGGAAATACAATTCAAATATCGCAAAACATTCTTGAGGAAAATTATCGTGAAACACTCCAATGTATCCCATTCTATTATGAAACATTTTAATCATAATAACCATGAAGAAATAACATTAAATTGTTCATATAATATTATAAAAATAAGTAGATTTATGTTATAACTTGTCAATTGGAAGAATATACAACATATAATACTGAATGGGCGCTTAACAAAAATTATGACTCAATTGAATGAAAATTGAGACAAAATCCCTTACATTGAGTCATCCATAAAAATGTGTATTTCTATTATAGAAAAATAATAATATGTTAATTATTTAATTAATTCAATATATTATTAATTTTTATAAATGATTTCATTTCAGTTATTATTATTTTGTAAAAAACTACTTAGGCAATTAATTTTATGTAGTGTGTTTTGACTATAATTTGTTCGTGTGTTAAATCAACACTTGTAGGTCGAATATGGTGAAATGTGAAATTATATAAATATACCCATAATAATAATCATGAAATAATTATCATATATAGATACATTAATTATTGAAAAACAATCATGAATGATGTTTGTGGAAATTGAACCAATATTACAATCATGGAGAAGGTTGGGTGTACTTATGCATGAGTAAAATTACGATTTTTAATAATGATTAAGGAAAGAAGCTAAGTAATATTATATCATTACATTAGGATTATTATATCATAAATACCTCTATATTAAATCATATATACCTATATATTTAATTTTTGTGATGTAAACAGACTCACACCCTATCGAGGAGGTGGTAGTCTACACATCCATGACCGACATTATCACCTTTTATTTTGTGAAAAAGGGAAATAAATAAAATGATATATTATATTTGTAGAATTTTAATATTGTCATTAATATCATATATATTTTATTAACACCAAATAGGTTTATTTAAATCCATAATTTTTAAATTACATATATCTCGTCAATGAATCACATCGCTTTGTGGAGGTGGTAGTCCACAATTCCACAAATGATGTTATCATATTTCCACAAAATGGAAAGAATACATGTATGTTATATATATATTTATAATAATAAAAATTAAATTATATATATATATTATATAAAAATAATTTACATCATTATTTCTATCAATGAAAGTGGTAATGAAAAAATGAATGACAATGATTCATGGAAATGTAGTTCACAGGACAAATGAATGGTAAATTTTTTATCCATTTTATATAAGTATGTACATGTATAGGTAAAACTAAATTTTAAAAAAAAATATTCATATAATTATTAAATTATTTTTTTAATTAAATAATCGAATAATAATATTTTTGGTGGTGGGGAAGAGAAATAAAATAAAGGAACATATGGAAGGATGTTACCTCTTTTTTGGGTAACTCATTTTGGTTTTCGCCAAACGGCCTCCTTGGTTTGAATTATTCCAATGGTGAAACATGTATTGTTAGGTGATGATTTTTTAGAGTTTATTTTATTATATATTGTTCTGTCCAATGTTATTTAGTGGATTGGAAAATAGCAGGGTTGAGTGCCTTTTTAGAGTGGAAGAGGTGGGACATTCTAGGTGGTTTTTTAAAAGGGAATTCCATCATTGTTCATCCCAAGTCAAGGATCTCCAATAATGAACCCAATTTAATAAAATGGATTATATGGTTAAATATGTACATAAATGTGATTTTTTACATGTTTATAGTTCGTTTTACACTTATCTTTCATGTTTAGACATTTGTTTGACTAATTCTTCACCTTATCACTGTAATTAATTTTAAAAATTTTATATAATAATTTTCAAAAAAAAATATGATTCATTTATGATAAATTATATATTCTAATTATTGAAAATATGTATTCCATTTTTATAAATTCAAATCATATAATTTGTTGAAATACACTTAGAATTATTCCCATAGACGGGACGACAAGGTGTTTTTAATGTATAAATATTCAAACATTTACAATGATTTTATATAAAATTTCAATGTGATATTGATTTCAATGAATTTTTTTTATTTATTAATGAAATATTGATATTAATATAATTTTTAAAAAATATCAATATAATTTATCCTTAAAATTAAAATTTACGAACAAGCATCTTTGAATTAATATTCATTATTTATCACTATTCACAGAAAAAATGATGTATTTCAGAAAAATACCATAAATTAACCCTAACCTAATTTTAATGTTTCCCTTTTAAAAATGAAATATTTTTTTTCAAATATACAATTTATAATATTTAAAAAATTTAAATTTAAAACAGGTTCACCATTAAATGACGGTAAAACTAATTTTATAAATATAATGGTTTTTATGTGTAATATTTGGGTTTTTCATATCTTAAGATAATAAAATGAATAAAAAATTATTTTATTGGATATATAAAATATTATTTTCAGTAGTGTAATTCAGAAATATAAAATAATTAAATTTATTGTTATTAAATTTATTTGTGAGCATGAAATTATTTTTTAAAATATAATCCTCATTATATTAAATTTGTTATTACATTCATTTATAAATAATTTTTAACCAATTAATTAACCAATAAATATTGATAACTTAGTTAACCCAATTAATTACTTCCAAATTAATTTATAGGTAATATAATATTATAGTAAATTAGATTTCTTATGATAATAGTATATTGTTCGGTAAAACTCGTTCTTGTATGTTTTTCAAGACATCGAATATTGTCATTATTTCTTGTGAAGAAAGACAATTGTGTTGTTCCATGTTGGACAAGATCTAAAATATATATATTTAGAATAATAAATATATTATAAAATAAAATGATTTTATATTCCATTCTACATTGGGCGTTTCATGTCATACACGATATTAAATACAATGTTCTTACTTTAGAATATCATGGTTTTACATTATTCCCACATTAATTAAATTGAATCCGAACAATTTAAATAGGTTCTTGGTAGTAAATGGTTCGAAATTTTAAAATACACTACTGGAAAATAGGTTTATACCCACAGTTTTGCAAAAACCCGTGGGTATAGGGATAGTACGTGAATCTATACCGACGGTTCTCCAAAACTGTGTGTATATGGTATTTATACCCACGGTTTTGGATAACCGTGGGTATTGGTTTTATTTGAAGACCTATACTCACGGTTCTCCAGAACAGTGGGTATAGATTTTGGCGGGGAATGAATATTATGCCGGACATGAAGAAAATTTGGCGGGATGATTTTTTTCACTATTTAGTTTAATATATTTAAATAAATATAAATTTATGTACTCATAATTTTAGTATCTTGGTTGGTAACTAGTTGACGTGTGGCCGGGAGACCGGGGTTCAAATCCCACGGTCTGTAGTTTTTGAATTTAAATAACCGATGTGGACTATATTAATATATATACGAGTATGTATATATAAATAATAGTTGAAAATCATAGATCGGTTGGTCTGTTGGCTTTGCACGTTTGTGTGACCCAGCGTGAGACGCGGGTTCAAAACCCCTTTCCCACGTTTTCATATTTTTGAGTACCCCATGTGGATAAAATGAATATTAATATGCTAATGTATGATTATATAACAAAAACAATTCACAGGTTAGTTGGTTCCTCGGTGATGCGCACCTGTGAGGCGCAGCGGCAGTGCGGGTTCGAATCATGGCTGATACGAATATTTTTAATTTTAATACCCCACGGTTTTCAAACTGTGGGTTCTATTGTGTTCCACGCTCGAACAAACATGGTGCACACATTAAATCCCCTATACCCATGGTTGAACCATGGGTATAAGTTGAGACCCCTATACCGACGTCGTTCCAGCCCACGGTTCCAAAAACCGTGGTTATAGCCTATAACCACAATTATAGTTGCTATACCCATGGTTTTGAACCGTGGGTAAATGATTTTTTTTCCAACAGTGATAATGATGTTGAAAACCCTACATTTTAATAGAGTTTACACAATATAATTTTAATACAAAATAAAAACATGTACAAAGGTTACTTAGAATAACATATAAATTGGTGTCTACATAGGATAAATTTGTGAAAACCTGCATTTAGAGTAGAAATATAACCATGATGTTCTGATGGAGGGTGATAGATAAAAACACCATGAAATTTTTTTTGACTAAAAAACCAAAAACTAGAGTGGATAATATTGTTCACTGAAGTCATCATAATTGATGATAATATGACATCATTTTTTCCCAACCATTTTCCTAGAGTTGAGAAATTATTTGACACTCTATGAATATAGGTTTATATATGTTTAAATAAGAAAAATATTTTCCTTTGATTACACATAGAACTATATCTACTTCGTCGCTCTGAAAAAGATACATCAAAGGGTGAATTGATACATTAACCTCTAAATATTCATTGAAATATGAACTTAATCCATTTAATGAATGGTTAAATTTTCAAAACATATTATTATTCGAAACATTGGATAGATGTTCACTAAATATAAAAAATGATCTTATTGTTAATACAAACAACATGATGCATCTCTTCACTCATCACATACCAAAAATGTGAACACCCATACAATATTTCTTTTTGAAACATTTCAACAACTGGAATTACCATAAAACCATATTGGAAACATTATCTATTTTTATTAGTTAAATAAAAAATTCATTGTAGGTTATTTTAATCATAGAAAAAAATGATGTAAACTCCACCAATGATAGTATAAAGAAATTTTTTAATAAATAATTACATAAAACCAATATATTTATCACTTATCTAATTTATGTTATATAAACTAATCACCTATTTATAAAAAAATCATTATCTCATCATTAGTAACATATTAAGGGTTATTATTACCTCAATAATTTTTATTTCTAAAATTTCAACTTGCTACTGAATCAATTTTCTTGGTATCATTCAATATATGATCTCTAATATTCAATGAAAAGGGACTACAGTACAGTCATTATATATTATATAATTTATACAATGAGAAAATCATTAATAAAATAATTTTACATCATATATGTTATATACAAATTCATAAGTACATAAATCAATCAATTATGGTCGAAAAAAAAGTAATGCTTGATCATGACCCCTTGTCATCTTAAAATGTATATACCTTTGACCCATGGGGCAGTAATTTTCAAATTTCTATATTTCCATGAAAATATAACATTGAATATATTTTTTTCTTTCTTCTCATTACAATATTTTTCATAGAGAACAGTTTAACTACACTTATAATAAACTCCCAATCCATTCAAGAATTTACCAGGGTGATTCTTCCCATAGTTATCACATTTTTAAAAATATATCATTCCCTTATTAAATATACATGAATTATTTTATTTATTTCAATTTTCCTATTGCTTCCCATTGATGCTATTAATTTAGGATAATTATCTCTCATTCTTGATAGCACATTAAACTTTTTCACTATATGATGAAAGCTAATCATACACTAATTCCCTCTCGATACATGGATTAATTAATTAATAAAATTTTTAATATTACACTCCATTTTTCATATAAGATCAATAATTTACCATGATAAACATGTAAATGTATCTTTATAATCCAGAATACATTAACCCTCCATTTTATATAAAATATTTAGCTTTCTATTAATCTAGTTTTTCTTATCATTATGGAAATATTTGTTAATGTTTGTGTTACTAAATGTTCTACATTCCTTGAGATCCATTTCATATTTCTATCTAGTATTATACATCAATGACCACTATTGATTCACATCACTATTGAGACAATACATTGAATGTGTAAAATTTTTCATTTAACTACATCTTAATTCAATGAATATTTTCTCCAATAACTTAATCCCTTTCACATATTACATGCATCATCACTCCCACTAAATTATGAGGGCCTCTAAAACATAAAGAAAGCTAAAATCCGAGAATATTATTTTTTTCTTCTATTACTCAATCTGAGAATGTTTATGATTCCAAATATGATTAGTAATCCATAATATATCCATAACATGCTTAGCTCCAACAAAAGCAATATTATCTTTATTGGTATGGAATCCTATATATTTTCCACGACTATTGATTCAAATTCTACATCCAATTTTCATATCTAAAAAATGAAATATACTATATTTTCACAGAAAAATTTGAATAATGGACAATTATAATTATTTTGTAACACTTCACAAAATATTAAATTATTATGCATAATTATTCCCAAAATCATAAACATGGTATCCTTGGGTATATCAATTATTTTTAATCCTTTATGAATTATTATAATGAAAATGAAAATTATCCTAATTGTATCCCCTAGGAGTTTCAAAAAATTAGTGTATTAAGGCCTGTTGTTGAGAACCAGGTTACGATCGAGTTAGTCCTAACACATGTTGTTGGAGTTTTTACCCCTAAGCACATCCATGCCAAAACAACAACCACTTGTAGTATCTGGAAATGGATTTATTTGTAGGAATACCCACATAATCTCTAACTTACAGAAATTATAGGATGTTATTCTATACATATAATCAATGTCTATCTAAATGTTTTATTCCCTAATATATTTTTTCTAAATCTAGATTTCAAGGTTTCTGCTAAAAATTATTTGATACCAACTATAACACCCAGACTATAGAATCCCATTATCAATTCATTACATTATTCAATTAGTATAAATATATGATTCAAATCCCAAATGACCAACAAATTTATAAATTTTGGAAGAAATGATTATATACATTATTACCATAATACACTGGGAAAATAAAATAAAGAATAACATAAGTAAAAAATTCAACATATTTGAAATATCATTCAAATATTTATTCTTCGTATCCTTGTGAATTGAACCAAAATAATTGTGATATAAAATTATATTTTTTAGGATGTATCATTAAAATGAAGAAAAATTGTATATGGTGGATTTGGAGGTTATTATATAATCAAGGTATATGAAAAATTGAAGGGGTGTAGAAATAAATAAAATAAGAATGGATGTTGATGACCATTACCTCTTCTTTGAGTAACTCCTTTTGGCTTTCGAAAAAGGCCTAATTTGGTGGGATTTAGACCCAATGTAATAATTTTTTGATGAGATTAGGGATGTGTAGAAGTGATATGGGTAGGTCATTGATGAACCAATTATTTTTATGGTGTTAACAGTTGATGAATGATGGTGGATTTTTATAAGTTCTGTGAGTGGAAAACTTGTAAATTTTATAATGAGGGATTTAAATCCATGTTTTTAAATGTCACCAACCCCAAAAATTAACCAAACTATATAAAATAAGACAAATGATTATTTATGGTCATTGAATGATTTTTTAAAAAAAATTAGGAAATATTTACCCTTAATATTAAACAATAACCAAAAAAGTAAACTAATTTTTACCTTAATCATTGAAATATATTATTATTATTATAACTAATCACATTAGTAAAAAAATAAAATTTCCTTATTATAAATTATAAATTATTATAATTCCAAATAATAAAACCATTTTTTCAAATTCATTTGAAATTAGTGGAAAATTATTATTTAATATTAATCCCATAGATTCACGGAGACAACTGGTTTATAAAACAAGTATTTTATTAAAAAAAGGATATTATATAATAAATATATATATAATAACAATAATTTGATTAATATAAATGAAAATGAAATATTATATATTATATACTTTTAATTTAAAAATTCTCCTTTATGGATAATTTTATTTGATTACAAATGAGAACCATTATTTATTTTATAACAGTTTTTAGAAGAAAACCAATTTTTAAACCAAAAAATAAACTTATTTTAAAAAACCAAATTAAAATTTTTTAAATGAAATTAGGTAGAATAAATAAAACATATCATAAATTAAAACATAATAAAAACTTATTTGTAATTTTAAATTATTTTATTTATTTAAAATAAATGTTTTTAAACGAAAATTTGTATTCTCAATATTTATCGATATTTAATATTTTTAGAAAAAAAACCATAGTAAATTTATGATATTAAAATTAAAAAAATGTCTTCATTTTTTAAAAAAAATTTATAAAAAATTTATTTTTTATAATAAATAAGTTCCTTGTAAAAAGAATACAAAACACATTTATGAAAATATATAGTTTTAAGCATAAAATTGGACTTTTTATTCGATGTGTTGAAAACACATAAGATGATTGATAAAAATTCATTTGAATATATTATATATAAATTTAATTATAATCATACAAGAGTTTCCTGTTTAATTTATTATTATCAAAAAACCTTGTAAACAATAGAATTATTTTTCAAAATAATATTTCCTTTTATTCTCAAATTGGTATTATTTTCATTTATATTAAGTGGTCACCAAAGAATTAATTATATATGTGTGTGAAACATATAATCAGATTTCAGATATCAATGTTTATACGCATCATTGAAATTGATATGTTTCAAATGTAATATATATCATGTGTTTTTTACATTATTTGTTATGTTTGAATATGCTATCAAACAAAAAACAATATCGAGGTTGCATGAAATGAAAGATAAAATGAGAGTTTCATGTAATGAAATAGAAACATACTTTTTAATTTAATTTATTCTATCCAATATAATTTTTTTATTTCATAATATAAGGGTTTAATATTATGGGATGTATATTCATTACATAACATTAATATTTTTTCAAGAATCAAATTGGTTTTTTTCATTTGAAAACATGTATAGGTAAAAAATGGTCAAATGAGATCTGAACTATATATCACTAACATATTCGTATCATTCATACATTATTAACATATCATATAGATATTTATCATAATCATTTGAAAGGATACATAAGAAATAGAGAGCTATGATTTGTTGTAATATTAAACAATAGAGACATTAATAATCCCTTAAAAATAACATGAGAATAAGGGTATGAGAACACGATCATATCATTTAGAAACCATACCTTACATATGATATATCATAATTATGGGGCATGGAATAAATCTTGGATTCTCATAAGACATGAATAAAAATAGAAATATAGAAAACAATCCATAGAAATATAAAATTGGAATAATAAAAATTTTGAGCATACACATAAGTATATAAAACTATTTCCGTAATCAAGGATCACTACCAATACTATCATAAATGAATTTTCTCACTCCAAATTCAATCAAATCCTAGGTCCAGGTTTACTATCAATAATATTTTAGTAGAAAATTCCCATTACTAAAATGTGTCCTCTCCACATTACCATCCTTATTATATCAGGAGATATTAATTTTTACCCAAATAATTTTTGGGATATATATTTATTGTAACACCCCAATATTATAAAATTAGAACACTATATTTAATGTCCTATGAAACACACAAAAATGTGATTAAATAAACAATGACAATACAATTCCTTATCTTCAGTATATTTGAAATATTGAAGAACACACAACCATGAGTATAAATGAACCATAATATCATGTACAATAATAAACTAGAAATTAAATTTGTGGGAAATTAAAGTAAAAAATATATTATGAAAATCATGGTTTTTATATTAAAATTAAAAAATAATAATTTAAAATAAAGAATGTAATTTTCTCAAAAAAATTATATTTTCAAAAAGACTGTTTAGTCGCGCTTTGTGTATATAATTAAAATTTATTTTATACCAATTTATTATGATTTATTTTATAAATTGATGTTAATTATTTAAATCAACACATAAAAACTATCCTAGGGTATCTCTTTCGGACTTTTCTAAAATCTTTACTTTTTTATGAAAGGTGAATAATATAGAATTTTAATTAAAAAATGACTTTTTTTTAAATAATTTATATTATAAAATTATATTTTCATTCATTTATGACGTAACATTATTTTTATTTTGAGATTGACATTAAAGATAGATGGTGAACTGCTTTCCCATAAAAACTTCGTTTAAAATTATTATTTGATGATCTCTTTATTTAAAAACAAAACTGGCCAATTTATCAAAGTATTAAATTTATAATAGTTATACTGTTTATTTAATTTCTCAAGGGATTTATTAATTTTTAGTTATATCAATCTAAAAGACTAAAATAACTTCTAAAACCAATTTACTAAATCAAAATATTTTTTAATACTATCCAAGAATAACTATCATTGTGAATCGTTGTTTTCTAAAATATGAATTAAATAAGTGTAATCTTAATTTTAAAAACATACTGGATGAAAATAAGTGGTTCCGTCTTAAGCCAAGACCTAGGCCACTCAACCTGGTGATCACCTGCCACAATGAAGTTGATATATAATTCTCTGATCCACACTATAGAATGGGGCTTACACACCATACACAAGGTTGTCTAGGTCATAAGACCTCAACCATAGTTTAATGTGGTAAATATAATAGCCAGGTCACACATGACTTCTTCGATAGTTATATGTCGGTGAAAAATGGTGTAAGCCAATATTTGTGTGTGGATATATTTTATCATCCATTCAGAGTAAGATAAAGTGTTTATTTTTAGTACAATCACACAAACTACTCGAAATATTAATAAAATAGTACACAATTGAGAAGAATACAATAAAAAGGGATTACAAATGATGTGATTGTTTTTCAATGCATCTTTGGACTTCTAGGATATATTAGATTTATTATTTGGGTCCTTTTATGAAAGAAGACTCGGAAATAGATTGTTGTTAGTTCTATGTTCTAGTTTATAGTTCAGTGAGTTTCTCATCTTATCTTCTTTGTAATTTTTCTATAAGGATGTTCGGCATTTTTGATCCATAGGATTACATCTAGAAGAAAATGAGAATTCTTCTTGTGTTCTGTTGTGTGTTCTTTCATGCATGTATATTCACTCTAACATCACTTTCAATCATCTCATATTCCAGCTCGTGCTCTTCCATTTATTTTATCTTAGGTGCATGTGTTATAGGCGACATGGAGAAAAATATCCACATATCATCGCTTATACCATCTGGAATCATGTCTACAAAAAATGATAAATTATTTCTTTACCATTAAAGACCTCAAATATGATCATTCAAATAAACTTTTAAATTTTATAAAAAAATAATGAAATATTGGTAAGTTAGAAATGGTGTAACAGTTTTGGCGAGTCAGATGTAGTGACTTGGAAGTGTGTCTTGTTATGATGTCTTATTACTATGTCATAGAAATTATATCTTTTCCTTTTACAAAATTGGGAATAGTGTTTTCTTAAAGTGTCATAGAACCGATGTTACAGAAACAATGTTTATACCATTGGGAATTATAAAGCTTGTACCACTATTACGGTGTCTGCGAAATGGTATCACAGACATTTCCAAATTACAGACTAAATGGTGAGTCCATTTGGGTAGAGTAATGACGTCTCATTCTTAGTCAAATATCTATCATATTTTTGGAGAATCAATTCTCATAGAAATGAATATGACTAAAAAATAATTATAAAACATAAAAGAACAAGATTAAACATTATTTATAATATTTATGAATGTTTTACATGATTTACATGATTTGTTAGAATTATAAGAAGATGATTCCAAAAATACCCACCTTTTTTATGATAACTAATCCAGGAATTTATAAGCTATATATTTTAGAAGGGAATAAACATTGTGCATATCAAATCAAATAGAATTTTTGAAAGGAACAAATGAAATAAAAAAATCCATGATAGTATTAGAGAATAAATGTAAAAATAGAATTTCATCATTTAGGAAAAAATTATAACTCTTATCCCCCATTGGGATTATCCAAAAAAGAGTAACAAATAATAAATGGAAATAAAAATTAAATAAAAGATATCAGAACACATTTCATTGTATAAAATGACCAAGTAGAGTTACAATATAAAAAATAGAATACATTCCTCCCCTCTCAAAAAAATTTGCGTCACTTACCTTCAGATTTTTCGACCATCACATTATCATTGTCAGAGAGAACATGAGTGGAAAATAGCTACATAAGTGGAGGTGGTAGATAATTTATCGAGGGAAGGTAATGGAACTCCATAACTGAATGATAGTGAAAGAGTTGGTCTGGTGGAAGACTGATGAAAATGTTGTTCAATAATAACAGGTTTGATTTATCTTATGGAATGAGAAACTGATATTATAGTAGGGGAACACACATTCGAGGAAGAAGGATGGGTGGATGGAGGTAGACATGTCCTAAAAGGATCTGATATATCAGTTATGATGGTTGTGCTCTAAACATGCAGATATTGATTTAGAAAGTTTATAAAATCCATATTTATTTCACAAACTACTCTATAGACTTTTTAGAGGAATATATTTTTTCATGAATTTATCCATAGTTGGTTGGAGTTCTTTATCTTATAAAAATAATATTTTAAATATTGAGTTCATGGAAGAATGATTAAATTCTCTACAATATACTTGTAATGGTTCGTCAACTCATATATGGAATAGATCCTCTTGAAGTAGTAATCCAATTTCATATGAATTTATTCTTGAGAATTAGTGGTAAATTTTGATTGGATTCTTACTATGTCAAGAACATAGTTACTATTCTTAATTATTTTACGGATACTATCCTAATGTGTACCACTCAACACATACTAATGTTCATATTTAAATACTGATCTAATCATTTCTCTGTCTAATGGTGGAGATGGATGAGCAGAAGTAGATGGATCAGAAATAGATGAAGTTAGATTTTTAATCTGATTTATAATAGTCTATAAAAATCCTTTATACTCACTGATTATATTACTGATTATAGAGAGAATCCCACACAAGTTTTTTTTTATGTTTTGGTTTGTTATGAACCACCTTTTCATACTCAATAATAAATTTTTTATGAATCATAGATACAACCTTTTTTGTGATATTTTCAGAATCATCCTCACTGAGATGATAAAAAGGATCTTGAGAAATATGAAATTATTTCCTCATTTCATCAATTGTATATTTTATATATTTAACTACACCACTCAACTTCATATTTTCAATATTTACATCATGAATTTCTGAAAGCATCATGGGATGGATCGTTCATATGATTTTCTCTAGAATCAATGCATCATTAGTTTCACTGAGATTAGTTACAAGATTAAGTTGAGACTTCATGAGGTCCTCAAAATTAAACAAAAAATTGTCTCCAATATCATTCAAATCCTTACAAATGACATAACTAGGAGATTTTGGAAAATGATCTGGAGTATGAACTAAATTAGGTTATGGCTCCATAGAATATATTACTTCCATTGAAAACACAATTATAGAGACTAGTTTTAGCTAAAAAAATGTTGAATGATCGATTACATTCACTGAGTTAGCTCATATTTAATAGTAGAAGTAGGAGAATGATTTTTATTTAGATATTTTTATTTTTATTTTAATTAATTTCCCGAATTTTCATACATTTGGTATTATTAAAATGTATTTTTAATTTTCATATTTATATATTCAATTATATTGTTAGTGTAATCAGAAAGTTCTTCCGTAGTCTCAAGGGTTACCTTAGATTTGTTTTTCATGATTCAAATATTTTCTTTGCCACCCTTTTCGTCATATAAAGATTTTGAGTCACATGAGTTGTCCTCAGAAGAACTCCTTGTTTCTTTCAATTCCTTTTTGTACATTTTATCTTTTTCCTCATACACAGTTTTATAATTTATCTTTTAATAGTACACATTTACATGTTCTTTTATATTAAAATTATAGTAAACTATCTTATTAGAGTTCTCATTCCATTTTATTCATTCACCCGATTTAACTTTTGATCATACATAAATTTATAGCTGGTATTTCTAATGAATTGATACCTTATATAAAACATCCAAAACCATTTAGCTGATTGAGAAATATCCTCATCACTATCTTATAATGAATCATCATTACTTGTACTATCAGAATGAGTTTGTATCATTTCATTTTCATTATTTTAGTAATTATTCATTTTTTAATCCATTGAATTTCTCATTGGTTCGTACACCGCATCTTTATTTAATTTTAAATTCTCCTCAACCATAATTAAGTTAATTATTTTCTCCATGACTGGAAACGTTTTGATGTCATAGGATTATATAATTCATGATATGGGTCCTTGCTAACTTTCTGGTAGACATCTATGTTGGTGCATGATATGTTATTTGGACTCCACTTGATTTCCAAGATAGATCATTTTATTTACAATTTCACTAAACCTGAGATACATATCAGAAATAGGTTTATCAAGCTTCATCTTAATGTTACCATCTATAATATTATATGTATTGAGTTTCATTTATTTAACATTAGTAGTTCATTATTGTGAGAGAGCTGTGATATCTCAAATTTCATTAGAATATTTAAATGTAGATATTCTATTAAATTATTAATCCCCTATAGAGCTACACTATAAATTCATAACTACATAATTATAATTTTAAGAAATTTGTTTAGCTTCACCCCTTGTAGTTCTTGTGGTTTCTGGTATTATCTACAAATCATAAATGAAAATCCAAATATCAAATCCCATATATTATAAGCACATTTTTATTTTCTTTTTCCACCAATCACTATTTTTTTCATTATTATAGGGAGGTCTATTGGCTGAAACTCCTTCCTCTATTTTATCCATAACATAGAATAAATATGAGATTTTAATGATCTAGAAATTTAGAATTATGATAAATTTATATATCTTTATAACATAATAAAATAACAGTTTAAATGATTTTAAAATTCATTGAAACATTAAAGTAGAAGTTTATAATCAATCATTGATACCAAATATTGGTTTTAGTTGGAATCGTAAGAGGGGGTGAATTTAGTTCTTATAATAATATTTTTTTTAAACATCATTTGTAGATCCCCAATTAAAAAACAAAATAGCACAATTAATCAAATATTATTTTTTTAAATTGTTTGATTGTTCAATTAATTTCTCAAGAGATTTTAACTTCATAGTTTTATCAATTTAAAAGACTATAATAATTTTTTAAATCAGTTTAATAAAAATAAATAGTTATAAATACTATCCATGACTAACTATCAATTTGAAACTTAGTTTTCTAAAATATTAATTAAAATATTGTAAAATAATATTGAAATACACATTAGATTAAAACTAGTGGTTCAATATAAAGCCGAGTCATAATCCACTCTACATGGTGATCACCTTCCACCATGAAATTCATATATAAATCTTATATTTACACCATGGATAGAGGAATACACATTAATATATAAGACTATACATGTCATAAGACCTCAATCATTGTTCTATGTAAGAAATATAAGGGCCATGTAAAAAATGAACTCTTATAATGTTATATGTTGCTGACAAGTGGTGTTATATAATATTTTACTGAGGTTATCTTGTTTCCAATAGATCTATGTATGAGAAAATGTGTGTTTTTATAAGATACATAGATACTACATAAAATTTTACAATAACAATTCACTATAGAGAATAATATAAAAAAGATTGATTAGAAATGCTCAGAGTGTTGTTCTGTGCCAATCTGAACTTCTAGGATATAAAATATTTGGTGCTTGGTTTCACTTCATAATATTGACATTGAAATATAATTTCGTGAGTTTTTTGTTCTTGTTTCTAGTTTATGATGTTTCTCTTCACCTCTACTTCGTGTTGTTGCCGCAAGGATGTTTGATGTTTTGATCAGTAACATTAAATCTATTATAAAATAATAGTTCTTTATGTGTTCTTCTATGTGTTCTTGCATATATGTATATCCAATCTAACATCTCTTTATGTCTACTATTATTATAGCACATGTGTCACCTTGTATTTTATCATGGATTATTGTGTTATGGATGATAAGGAGCACAATATCCCCACATAATACCTTGTATTGTCCAATGTCATGTTCATAAAAATTAATTAATTATGTTTGTTGGATTAAATGGTAGAAAAAATTGTATGTTATGAATGGTGTCACAATTGCGGTGCATCAGAATCAGTAACATGGTACATTGTCGTATTGCGGTGTATTGTTATAGTTTAATGTATACAGTATATTGCCCTTTGACAAAGATTAGAATAGTGGGTTGTTATGGATTCACAGAACTGGTGTACAAAAACAGTGTCTAGTCCTTTTTGAATTATGGAAGCAGTAGCACAGTTACGATGTCTGGTAGATGGTTTCACATACTTTTTCGATTTAGAGACAAAATTATGAGACCGTTTGGGGAGAGAAAATATGTCTCATACATAGTCAAATTTATAGTATCCTTTTTAAGATATTACTCACATATGGATTAATGAGAATAACATCATAATAAAATAAAATATAACATGAGTAATCATGATTTATTAGATTTAAACACGATTTACATGATTTAAATTATTTACAAAATTAAAATGATTTTCATGATTTTTATGATTAAAAGATGTGCATGATTTGTAATAATTAAATCAATAGGAGACCATAAATTTGTTCAATTTAATATCAATTATTCTATTTTTTCATTTTAATTATATTATTAATTTATTTTGTTATAAATACATTGAATACCGTTGATTTATTTCACTTTAAAACCCCAGTTTCTCATAACATCTATGAGATTAATTTTATATTAAAATATTCCAAATATGTGAATTTAATATTTAAAATTGTATTACATATTGGAATTATAATAATTAATATTTTGTAATATGTTAACCAATTATTTAAATAATATAGATAGTGGAAATATTAAGAATTTATTACAACATTTAATGTAAAAATTTATTTAACGAGTGGTTAAACTAAGATGATAAGGGATATGAGTGACCTAAAAGGTTTTTCAGCACCCATTTTATGCCTATATATAGACCATTAACCAATTATTTTAGATAAAGAAACATTTTTTACAAGTATCATGATAAAAATTTGTTTATGAGTGAATCATTTCAAAACATTAAATGTGTGACAATCACCTTAAATATACAAGGTCACTCCCTCTCCTATTGAATTAACTTCCTAAAACACTTTTTTCTTATACCTATTAAAATGAAATCCAAAACCCCCCAAAAATTTCTAGACACCTTAGTATAGGTAGAAAACCAACTATGGAAGGAATTAGTTAAAATCTAAGAAGGATACCTAACAATGATGAAATGTTATTTAAAATGTGTTTCCATTATATTTGTTTCTTAACTTCATTCATTTTTAACAAAAACATGACATTATAATAAACTCATTATATTTAATATAATAAGATATTCATATAATATGTTAATTAACTACAACTATATACACCTCTTTTAAATGGATTATAAAATCATTATTCATGTGTATCATAGACTGTCGCCAAGTGAACCAATTTCATTCTTGATTTCATTACCACCTCTCACAGTTGGTAATGATGATGGATAAAAAGTATAAATATTATATTTAAAATATAATTATACATATATAGTAATAATAATATTTTTTTATTCCATTATTTAGACAATATGATAATGTCAATCATGTGTATGGTGGTATACTGCCTCACGAGGTGATGCGATTCGTTATTCATTAACAATCAAATATTTGTAATTAATATATTTATTAATAAGAAAATAATTATGATAATTATGAGATATTAATCATTATTAAATGATAATATAACATTTTTCCAACTATAAAATATTATAATATCACGCATATATATGTATATAATCTCTTTTATGAAGTGAGGTGATTTCATATTAATCACCACACCATACTGATTATATATATTTATATATTAAAAAAATTATATGGTATTTTTGATATTATTATGTAATTTTAATATATTATGTCCATCATCTCCATATCTATCCTTGAAATATTGAAACATTGATCATGCATATGTACGATCTACTATCTCCATGATCATATCATACTTCATTTATCAAAACCATATTTTGTGATTGGCTTAAAAAACTAATTTTTGTGAAAATATTATAATTATATAAGGATTATTTTCAAAAATTCTATAGAAACAAATAAAATGAACCTGAATAGTGTCTTGTATGATGAAATACACATTTTAAAACAAGTCAATAAACACCAAGAACATTAAAAATGAATGATGATTAATGAATGGTAGATAAAATAATTTAAAAATACCATATATTTTAATATGGAAATATATTCAATAAAATAATGACTTGTTTAAAACCACTATAATGAAGGTTTACCCATGTTCAATCAAATGGAAGAATAAGGTATGATACATTGTCTAAATTTATCTTCATTGAAGAATATTCTAATGTTATGCAACTAATTTATTTTATACGATGTATATAGATAAATTTCACTTGTAATATCATGATTAATTATTAAATCAATGAATTTTTTTTAATTTGAATTATATTATACTAGGGGACATGAAATGATGATTATAATTTATTAATTAATTTTATAACCCAATTTATTTTCATTAGGTTTTATAAATATATTATTGTTATTTATATACTATGTTTAAATGTGTAATAAAATTTTAAAATTTATTGTTTTGTTCAAACTAGTTTAATGCTGATTTAAATTTGATAAAAATGATCGATTTATTTTTTATTTCTCATATCATCATTTTGTTCCTTGGGAGGGTTTATTTTACTATCTTATTTCAATTACATTAGTTTAAACATAAATTTCATGGATGGAAATTATATAATCATTTGTTAACTTGACCTCCCATTTTATTCTACTATACTTACTCATGAAATTTTTCCAGTGACAGTATCATTTTTCCACTCTTGAGAACTAATAATTATTGATAAAATATATTTAATAAAAAAATGACGAAATTTATCTCTTTTTCCAGAAATCAATTTTTTCCAAAACTATGGTTCTTAAAAACCATTTTAAAATACATTTTAACCTTTTAAATTTTTTTTATTAAATAAATTTTTCCTTTTCTTTTGAAAATTTTTTATATGAAAATTATAATCATTTATTCATAAAATATTTTTATTAATATTTTTATACCGAATTTTTTTTTCATTTAACATGTATTACATATACAAAATTACACACTATTATGGCCATATTTTTATTAAATTGACATTTGAAAGATCATTAGAACAATTGTATTGATATTTTTTCACTATTAGACTTGAAAATTATAATGATTATTGTTTTTTCAATGAGTAGGATTTTATAGATGTTTTATGTAATAAAAAGTGATTTTCAAATTGAAAATTATATTTTTATAAATACTACTTTAAAGATATTTTATGGTATTTCTATTCATAAATGAAAACAACCCATTATTTTACATATACATCAGTAGTTTTATGTTTTATTGACATTATCCTTATTCTTCATATAAATGCTTTATGACTATATCCTCAAAATATATTATTGAAATACACTTTATATTTTTTATTTATGGTAGTCATTAACATCCCTATGAGAGAATCACATTCTTGTGACCATTGGAATTCAATTTACCCTAAATATCCATTTTACGGATCATTTTATTTCATAAACATTATATGCTATAAACATATAATTTTCTACATTTGAAGTCATTTTTTTATCAAATAAATATTAATAAATCTATATTATTTACTCAATATATATATTTGATGATAAGGAACATCGTTTTTTGAATTAAATATTTATTTGAATTATGATAAATATTTTATTCATGAAAGATATGGGTGGATCCTTTTATTGGTTGACCATCGATGCAACGGTAGTCTCATGGGATGAATCAGTTGGTGAGACTCATTTAAATGGGTTTCTACACATAAATTTCAATCTATCTTGAGGAAATATAATTGAGTTATAGGTATCATAATTTTCCAAAACATGACATCCAATAATTATGAATTTCCATTATTCAAAATTCAATTATTATAATCCATAATTATTTCTAAATGTTATTATCTATGGATACATTTCATTCTTTATTATTAATTAAATGTCATGTTTTGGTAGTTATTTACCCTTATATATTTATTATGACTTATTTTGAAATGATAATTTTGTTATTAATTTAATTTCATGTGATTTCAGTTATTTATGTTTGAATAATTATTATTATCTATGTTGTTTTCACAGTGATATTATCTATTGATGAACTTAGTTCATTATTTATTGATTACATGGCTTGTGTGTATAGATATTTACCTTGAAATAATAATAATTCTTATAGAATCATGATTTCATATGTAGTAAAAAACTATTAATGATCATTTCAACTTGTCCTTATATCTATTCACTTAATAGAAATTCATCAAGAGAAATGAGATTGATGTGAAATTATATACTATTGGAAATAATTTTATTCTTCAAAAACTGTTTTATATTGGTTTCATCAATTGTCATGAAAGACCCAAGAATGTATCTTGTTTACCAAGAATAAATAATTATTCGGTATTTTGGGATGCGATTAATTGTATCATATGACAATTTAATAACGAAGATACCTTCTATGGGAAACTAGTGTTAGGGTTTATATAGTAGATATTTAATGATTTTTGTAAGGAACTATAGAAACGTGATTTAGGAATACATTGATTAAGGAGAATAAACCAATTATATACATTATAAATATTTAAATAATATCATTATAATGTTTCAGTATGAAATATATTATGTGTATTTTTTGGAAATTAATCACTATTTAGATATTATAGGTGAACATTTTTTTAGAACAGATGTACCTAAGGGTAATAACTACTTAAATGGTACATTGGAATTGACCATATTATTAAATAGTGCAAAAATGGGCCTTACTACACACCGTGAGTGACTCTACAAGGGGATATTTTTTAAAAAATTAGAATTTTCTATACAATCATTTATAAATTATTAGATTATATATTGATAATTAATAACCTAAGTAAAAAATAATGGTGTCGTATACTGATAGTAAAGTGAAATTTTTTAGAAATTTGATAAAAGATTCAATTGTATTTCCACTACTAATATTGTTCTTCACAATATTGTTTTCTGTTGTAGTCAATGGATTGACACTACAGGGATCATGTTAAAATTGAATATGAAGGATAATAAAATGGATATAAAAAAATCATGGATGATTAATGTAGCAAAATATAATATGATTTTATGTAATTTTTTTCCAAAATATGATTCATAAAATATATATTAACCAATTCTTAGAGTCAATGAAGAATATAAGTATGGAATTGGTTGAGAGATCATGTGAAGATGAATATAAAGATTAGAAACCTAGATTTCGATCATTTATTGAATGTGAATGGATAAAAAAATTAAATTGTCTTAAAGGAACATAGAAACACATTTTTTGAGGAATGGAATTTCATAATGGATAGAATTACTGAGGAAAAATGGATATTAACATGGATGAAAATTAATATCATCATAGGGATCTATGTATTGATTTTTCTGAAATGTGGAGAACTTGAGAAGTATCCAAGTCAATGCCATATTCTAAAGTATGAACCAAACACCAAGGAATAAACTATGTGAAAAATATATATTATATATTTATGTATTTTGATTTTATAAGTAAACGGTAAACGTAGTTTTGGAATGGTATTTTTATTTTTAAAATCCAATAAAATATAAGAAATTTGTAAAAATTTAGTAGAATATATGTTTTTATTAATATATAGTTTGGGATACCATTAGTGGTTATGATCATAGGGTTGATCAATTAGTTCAAATTCAAAAATCTCCCTTTTGAATTATTGGGTAATAAGAATATAAAATGAATAAGGACATTTTCTTAAAACATTTATTGGAATACAACTCCATGGTTTAGAATATGTTTTTTTGAAAGAAATATTTGAGCAATGATTCCTTTACAATTTATAGACATAAGTTTGGAAGTATAGATAACCATTAAGGTCAATATGATCAATTAATAACATTGTAATAATAATCAAATAATATTATTAGACATTTTGAAAAGGGATTTATTTATAAAAATATTAAAAAGAATATTTCATGGTTATTTGTTTTCGATGATTTCCATAATACTTATTAGGGATATTATAATAATTATAATATCATGTTTTAAGAAAATGGAAAACCCTCATAGTGGGTGACAACATTATGCTTTTTGAATGGTTGTGTGTATTGAAAACACGATTAATGGATGAAAACGTTTTAATGAATCATACTATCCCAATTGATATTATAGTTAATATTCCATTATTCATTGTCAAATTAATTGATGGGTATGTGTTAATGATGAACCTGTGTTGTTCATATTGAGTTTTAGAGGTTAATGAATTATACTAGACAACCTTTTCTGACAATATTGTACATAGATAATAGTGAGAGATAGTCAGAAAAACATTTCACTCTCAAATGGATCTTAGGATCTATTATATATGAATTTGAGTGACTCAGGAATAAAAAATCAATTTAATGATATTTATTCCATGGTGTATGTGATGAATTAGATATTGATCAAATCACAAACAAATGATTAATTTTTTTTATGATATATAATCATATCAAGTATTTATATTTCCTTATAATATCAGATTACCAAATTATTCCTCATACCAAGGATAAAAGATATTGAAATAAAAAAAATATCTATTAATATTCAGATTCACATACTCATATGGTATTCTAAATAAATATGTAATTATGGTTTTGAAGCCCTAAGCATTCCATTAAATATATTCCCATTTTCCATTTTCGGAATAAATATACATTGATGGTTAAGTGGGAACTTCAAAACATCCTATATACCAAAATAAATTACACCGTAATAAAATCAAATTGTGACAAATAGAACATGTATTCATCCATAACATTCAAAATTAGTGAAATATTCAAAATAATCTCAATTAAATATCACCATGGATTGTGAGCCACCGTTCACATCACCCATTTAGCACCTGTCACCATTATCATCATCAATAACCTATATATAGTGAGGACTACATAAAAGCTCTTTTATATGATTTTATAGTTCTAAAAACACCCAGAAATGCATCCATCCAAAACCCCCATCACCATCAACAACAAGAAATATAACATTGAAGAACCCCATCAATCAAGAATCACTAATATCAGGTATCAGCCATGAAAATGGAAACTATCTACGACATCATTGATGAAAAATCAAATTCACGAATCATGGACTAACACGAATATTCTATTTATGGTCCAAACATGTAAAAATTCAACTACCACTCAAACGAAACTTTTGAAAAAAGACAAAAGAATAATTTCACATGGAAGAACAATCTTAGAGAGAATAAACATGATTAATGATAACATTTTGGTGAGGTTGTTCATTAACGAGTTTTGGAGACCATCAACTAGTCCACATACGACATTATTTGGAATGTCCTATAGAGTGATATGTAGAATCAGGATGAACAATCCGAAAAATGTGAGATTGATTTAAGAACAACCTATAATGGCTAATAATAGTATTAAACATCATTGTTGAGGATTATACGTGATAAAATCTCCATAACATTTGATTCAACCGATAACTATAATGATGGATGACACAGAATGAAACAGACCCTTGAAACTGAATAAATCCTCCAACACAATCCCAATCTACCATAAAGAACATCATACAAACCCATTGAGTGGTCTTTTACAACTTCATGTGTATCATGTGAAGAATATGATGATTTATCTTATGTGGAAGAGCCAATGCTAAATGCTACCACCAAAATCCCAAACCAATAGAGTTTCTTTGTAAAACCTAAAGATGGGATTTAATAAAAAAATCTATCGAACCTAAGAGAATTGGTAGTAGTGGTCAGGGAAAACATTGATTTGTAATTTCTTTCCAATATAGAATAAATTACTACAGAAAAAGGGGATATTATTACACCTTTTCTAATGTGGATTTCATCAACAATTGTTTTCAAATTGTCAATGTCTTCATTATTGGGATTGAGTTTAAATTATGTGGATTTCAATGTCAATGTCTTCATGTATACTATGGTGTAGGAGACCTGAAATGACGAGCAATAATAACCCAAAAAATATATTTCATTAAATTTTTTATCATTGATAACACATGGAATTCCAACACTTTTTCAAATAAACCAAAATATATCATAATGTTATAATGAATCCATTTATTTGGTGGTTATTAATAATATTAGAGTAATTATTTAAACTATGGTTAACAAATAATTATAAATAACATAATAATAATTTTAAAAACATTCTTTATAACTAAATATTTTCTCAAGGACTATTTAGTTAAACATTTCACAAATAATTTGAAATAAATTTCTAATAATTATAGATAATATTAAAGTTAAAATTAAATTAAATTTTGAAATAATAATATAAAAAATATATTCGGGTTAATTATTTAAATTTTTTTTTTGAAATTATTCATTTTTTGAAGAATTTTAAAAAAACTAAATGTTAATTGAAAACTATCATTTCATTTTAATAATTTATATGGTAAAATTAAATTTTCAATTTACTTTAATGAAACATTAATTCAAAATTATATCAAATAATCCAATTTATTTCATTGGAATAATTATGATATTGAATTTCGATATAAAAACATAGTATTATTTTAATGATATTATCATTAAAATAGATCTTTCTCGTCACGTTTGTGGGATTAATTTAATATAAGAAAATTTACAATTATGTGAAGGGAATTTTTAATAATCGATTCTTTATTTATAATCAAGGTAAAATATATTTTAATGTTATGTAAATTTAATATTTTACCAAAAGCCAATAGTGAAAATAGTAAAAATTAATTAATGCGGCTGAGGTATAAAATTATTTACCAGTATATATTTTGAAAGTACATAAAAACTTATATAACACCCATTTTCATGAAACATTTGTAAATTTTCTCTTATAATTTAGTGTATTACCCATATTTGTGTCATTTATCATGATAAAAATGAGTGTATTATGGAATATATTCAAAATTTAATAGAGTGTCACTCATCTAACTTAAAAAAGTCCTCTCCCTCTCTTCTCCACCTCACACATGAAATACCTTTTATGTAGGATAATACATACCCAAATAACTTATAATATTTACTAATATCATCCTAAAAAACTATTTTTGGATGAAATCCTTCCTAGGATAAACATTGTGACTTCCTAAGGAGGATATCTGGAGAAGATCCAAAAATTTTAAATGGGAATATTTATTATATTTATGTTCTTTATATAATTAAATTAGTTTTAAAAAAAATTTGTATACTAAAATAAGATTCTAAAAAACATGAATGTTTTTTATTAATGCGTAACTAATTCAAACCGTCTCCACTACCATTAGATAGGTTATGAAATCATTGTTTTTGTGTACAACCACTACCACCCCGTGAACCAATATTATTTATTTTTCCATAACCAACTCTCATGGTTGTTTATGACGATGCATCTTATGTTGGATTTGGACATTTTTACTATAATTTTTCCTACAATGTAATTATATGATATTTAAATTTTTACATTCAATTTTTATGGGATATTATAATATTTCTCATCTTTATATTGGACAACAACCTCACGATGTGACGTTATATTTTTTCACTATCACATTTCATAGATGTTGATAAAGATAAATATAGTTTATATATGTGATATAAATGAAATAATTATTAAATTAATGAAACCATTATCATTATTAGAATAGTATATTTAAATTTATTTCTTACCCTAAAATACGATAGCGTCACTCATGTATGTGTGGACAACTACCTTCACTAAGCCTTGTGACTCTCTTTTCATAACCACCCTACAAGGATGATATACATAGATACATATATATATGTTTGTGAAAATAAAATAATTTATTATTAATGATATAATTATCTATATATAAATTTAATATATTACTTACATCATTTTCAAAATGACCGTTGAGAAATTGAAATGTTGCATATGAATACATAAGGCATACTTTATCTATGATCATAACAAAATTCCTTTATCAGAAAAATCATTCATGATTGATTTTAAAAACATTGTATTGTATAAAATATAACAATTATTTCTTGATTACTATTCTACATATAATTTAATAATTAAATATGATAATGAACTGAATCATTGATGACAAAAGATGCATGAGAAAATAAGACAATTAACAATGGGAAAGATTACAAAATGAATTATTATTCAAGGATATGTGATAATAAGTTATAAAAGGACCATGTATGATATTATAAAAACTAATATGTTTAATTAATAATTTAAAAACATAGTTAAACAATTATACATGTGTTTTAAAAATTTCTTGCCAAAAGGAAGTGTGAGGCACGGGGCTTCGTCTCAATTAACCTTCATTGAAAAATATTGTTAAATTGCGAACATATCTAATTTTATAATGTGCATGTAATTAGTTTTTACATGAAATATTATGATTAATTAGTAATTAATTTTAATTGAATTTTAGTTTCAGTTATTTCAACCTAGGGTACATAACTACAAAAGTACTATCTGGTAAATAATTTCATATCATAATTTTGTTTCATTGGGTTACCATACTTCTTAGTTGTCTATGATATCATTTAGTTATGTGTGTCATGAATTTGGAATATATATTTCATCATTTACAATTATTTAATGTGTATTTATATTTGACTCAAATAATCGATTTATTGGATATTTCTCATTTCAAAATTGTGATCTTTGCAAGAGTTTATTTGACAATATCATTTTATTTATGATATTTTTTACATCAATTTATTTAAAGAAAATTATTTTATCATAGTTTAAAAATCCAATTAATTATCATTCCACTACCTATACATGAAATAATAAAAGAGACAATATCATTTTTACACTCTCTATATAAAATAATTTAGATATTATTTATTATATAAACCGACACTGTTTTACTTTTCAGTTAAAAATCTATGTTCTTCCAAAAAATTGTTTCATAAAAATGTATTCAATTTTTATTAAACATATTAAAATAATTTAGTATAGAAATTATTATACATTTTTAATTTTTCAAAAATCTAAAAGGATTAATTTTTTCATTTTCCCAACAATTTATTTTTAAACCATTATAATGTGGAAATGGAATTATATTTTAACTTACCTAAATGTATAAAATTAAACAAAATCAATAATATAAATTATATTATTTTTAAAAAAAAATTATAAGTATTTTTTAGATAATTTATTCTCATATTCAAGAAAATAATTTTTTTATTAAGATTTTCAATGAAATTAATATTGAATTTGTTTTATATTTCAAAAATATGTTTTCAAAACGAAAAGGATATATTAGTAAAAAAAATTAATGATATTTTATGGTATTAAGATTTATCAATAAAAACATATAGTTATTTTGAATATTGTCGACTATGGATATGTTATGTTGATACCATCATTGGACTTTTTTTGGATTGTTTATGATAAATTTTACAAAGGATTGAATTGAAATTATTATCATTGTTTCATTATTTAGTCAATATATTCATTTACAATTAATCAATTTTCATTGATTAATAGACATTAAATTATCCCCAAATGGATTTATTATTTATTAGGGATATGTTTATCTCTTAAACCATGTATCGTTTCTACATGCAGTGTTATATATTAACATTAAATTTTTTGTCTAGGAAAATATTGATAAATAAGTTTTATTTACTCAATACATGTATTTTATGACAAGTCACAATATTGAGAAATTAAACTGATTATTAAATATATGATGAACATGTTGGACATGAAGAAAATTAGTAGATCAATGTTATAGTTAGTCTATGAATATATCAATGGTCAAATTGGATCAACTATTTGGAAATACATAGCTAAATGGGTTTGTACCCAACTTTTTGAAACTATCGTGAGTATATATCATGATGATAGTGGTATCATATTCCTAAGATACATGAAATCCAATAATTTTACACTTCCTTTATTTATAAATAAGTTATTTTTATTCATGAAATTTTTAAAACTGTATTATATATAGAGACATTTCATTGTCATGTATTAATTAATTGGCATGTGCTTTATGTTATTTACCCTACCATATTTACAATTCCTAATCATGTAATTATAGTCATGATATTTATTAAATTGAAATAATTATTAGTTATTTACCATGACATATTGATTATTATCCATGATATTTTCACTTTCATATTCTCTCTAGATTTAATAGCTTCTCAATTAATTTTTTCATTATCATGTCTTTTCAGTTCTATTCTTTTCTATATTGATTATTATGATTGATTCTTGATTTTTACAATTTCATATAACTGTAATAGATAATTTGGGCTCTATATTATTTGTTTCCTTTTATAATAATCCATGTAGAATATTATGTTTGATATAAAATCATTTAATAGATGGAATATTTTTTTAAAATTATGTTACTATTTGTTTTTCAAATGTAATTTGAGTTTCATGATTTTATCCATTTTATAAAAAATAAAAAAACATTCATTCCTTTGATATTAGATTCTTTTATCTTATGCCAATTTAATATTAATGAAATTGGAAATAGGATATTAGGTTTCGAATTCTATATTTCTAGGACCACCCATTCCCGTTTCATAATCCATTCATATGAGAGATAAAATTTTATACATAATTAATCACATATTGTATTATATGGGATGAAAATGAGTTTCAAAAATAGGTTAACATTTCATCATAGCATAAAATTTGGAATATAGTGGTTTATCTAAAATATCATTCAAATAATAATAATAACCCGTAAAATTAATAATTATGGTATCTTTATAAAATATAACCATTTTATATTATGTAACATAAGGGGATGTTACCATAAAATAAAATTCCATAAATATATTAATGGAACATATCATTTGAAAACTATCTTGAAATAACTTATTTAAATTCTAAAAAAAATAAAAAAAAATACTAGGGAAATAGTTTCATTTGAAATTATTATTAGTTTCTTGTAAAGAAATTTTCAAACAATTGAGTGGTCCTGATAGTGGAAAATTACATTTAAAACGTTTGTATTTCAAAATGATTTCTTACTTATTTTTAGTAAACATGTTAAATTTATATCATATATAAATAAACAATTAGGAGAATTATAAATTTATCCTAAAAATAAATAATGTGTAAAAATGAATTTAAAAATCATTGTAATGTATTAAAAACAATGATGAAAATATTTATAGAAAATATGGACATGTAAGATGAAGGATTTTTGTCCAAGTAGATAAATAAAATAAATTTTTCTTTAAAAAATTATTTTTAAATTATTGAGTAATTAATGTTTGTAAAATTAATGTAAACAATTTATTTTCATGAAATAAATAGATAATATGAAAAAAAAAATTATTAATGTTTATATCAAGATATTTCATTATATAAAACATGATCATTAAAAATCCTGATAAATAAATAGAGTATAACAGAAAACCCTTACCTCGAGTTTGATATATTTACAATGTTCATTATCATAAAATATGACAATTTTTAATTTATTATAAATATATAACAGAGTCATGTTCATAATAGTAATTTCTTATATAATTAAAATATAAATTTTAAACCCCCGCATATTAATAATTCCTTTTTAATATTTTTGTTTCTGTGTGTGGTTTATTTTAATTTTAAATGAGATTTATGGTTTATAGTTCTCGTCCTCGTATGTTGATCATGTTTCCATCATATCTATAATTTTAATCATGATTTAAATATCATATATTTTAAATATATATATATTGAAATACAGAAACGATTGTGATTGAAAAATTTATAACAAAATTTGTGGATATTATATGTTGTGTGTGTGCTTGAAAACAATTTTCAATTTTTGATTGAAGTAATTAGAGAAAGTAAAATATTGGATCTCCATTATAGAATCATTATTATATAATATATATTACACATATTCATTAAATATTTCATTATGAACATCCATGTGAAGAGTAAATGGAAAACAAATCAAATCTTTTCAGGAGGACTATAGTCCACATGTTTTCATGAGAAACTATATCATTTTCCACCTTATTGGAATTTAAGAAGACAAATATTGTATTATAATTCATTAATGGTAAATATTTTATAATTATAATATATAAACATTAAATATATTACAATAATTATCCAATAATTATGGGGATGCAAAAAATGAATCCCATCACTATATGGAGTTGGTAATCCACACGCATGCACGAGCGATACTATCACATAAAATTTGGTGCACTAGAGGGTTGATATTAGTGGTTACAAATTAGTAATATAATTTTTGTTTATTTAGGAAACTTAATTTATTTCATTATTCTTAATTCCATCGATTTTTTTGGAGGTAGATGATTAATGAAATTGAGAGAGGTCATTTAATATGATTATATCTCCTTTGGTTGTCCTCATTTCGATCATATAATTAGGACCGTAGGAATGTAAAGTTAAGAGCAAAATGATCTAAATATAGTGTCTATATAATTTTTTTAGATATTGGTGAAGGTATTGGAAAATATATAAGGCTCAATGTTGAGTAATTAATAGATAAAATTTGTGTTCTTTTATATGTGAGAGAGATGACACACATGGGATTTATTAAATGAATAAAATCAAATAAATATATTCTCAAAAAAATTCAAAATAACCATATATTAAAATATGATATGTTATATGGTTTAAATAATTTTATATAATAGTATTTAGAAAATATTAATTTGAATAATTTCTTTCATCTATCTTTTAAACCCATAGGTAAACCTTTTTTAACATTAACCATGGGAAAATTTTATTTGGTTCGTACTATTCATTATGACCAAAAAATGAATGTGGCATCATTTAAAAATTTTAGAATTATGATTCCAAATATGGAATCAATTTTATCACATTTAATCTCAACAATAAAAAAACTAATATTAATATAATCTCACAAAACAAGATGAATAAAATTTTCATTAAAACTGATACCTTAAGTATATGATATTTTTATAGAAAAATACACAAATACTCAATTAAAAGGACAACAAATTGAATATTAATAATAAATATAACTAATTTCACATTTAACAATATTTTTAAAATAAAATATAAATTTATTTATTATTAAAATGAAATTATAGTTTTTCAATATAAATACATATTTTTCATAATTTGTAACACCAAGAAAGTTTAATATATAAATATCATATTCAATAGACTTTATGAAATTAAACTCATAGTGTTTCATTAAATTAGATATCCTGATACATTTTAATTGATTTTATTTTAAATAAACACTATAAATTTTATTACTTTCAATTCCTTCAACATTGACTTTATCTAGAATTAGATGCAACAATAACATTCTTCAATGGATTTCATTTCACACAAGGCCATGTTGTATGAAAAACTATTAATATTATTATTTATAATGAAAATAATCTCATAGGTAAAAAATGTTTTCTAAATAATGAAATAAAATTATTATTAAAATATATGTTTGTGTTCATTGGTTACCAATTAATTATAAATCATTATAAAAACTAATTGAACAAGGGCATGTTTTTATAACCACATATTTCTATGCAGTAATGAAATTTTATCTCAATTAATTAAATTATTCATTTTAAATGGATGATAATAATGAAATTTATATAAATTATTTTTTCAATTATTTTTTTGCTTTCATCCAACAGGTTCTATAGTCATAAGAAATTAACAGTTATAATATTTTGTTAAAAATGATTTATTTTTCCTAAATGTTGTTTTAAAACCTTTTAATAGTGTAATTGTTTTAGAAATAAATTTTTATGAATCCCTAAATTTTATCTGAAAAATAATCTATTTTTAAAATAGTTATGTCAAAATTATATTTGGGGGATTTTTTTCGAATAAGTTTCATTTTTTATGAATAGTGAAAAATAACAATTTTAAATTGATTACTTAAATATCATAAAACTTATTTGTATCGAAAATTTATATTTTAAATTTAATTTAATGAATAAATATATAATTATTCATATATTATTCCAATTTTAGTCATTAAAAGATTTTTTATATTTAATTTAGGTATAAAAACATGGTAATCTTTTGAATAATTTCACTATGAAACTCATTTTACTGTTCTGTCTATATGATTAATACTAAATTAAATTCCTTCAATTAAAACAAATTGAATTTTGGAAAATGGATTCCATATTGAGAATTAGAATAATTAAAATTAAAAATTTAAGTAAAAATAATTTTTTACATTAATGATTCGTGAATATAGTTAAAATTAATAAAGGTGATAATTGATAAATAGTGTTTTTTCCATTTAATGTGTTTTTATTTGGATTATATTTATATAATAATATTATTTTTATTTATTTAATTGGAATTATTATATAGAATCACATGTTATAAATTTAATTATAAATCTTTTTTTTAGTTACAATTTTAATTTTGTAAATAGTTACTTAAATAATTATACACAACTTACCTAGGTAATGTTTATAAAGATAAAATTGTTTAATTATAAATAATACTATATAACTTGTTAATTTTTTTTTTATTTTCTATGGTGGATATATTCCATGACCCATTCATCACTCCACTCAATTAATATTATTTATGAGGGTATATGAGGTAATGGGTACCTCCCAATAGTGAATATTTTTGTATATTTAAAGGATTCCACTTCTCCTCTATCTTAAAAAAGCATCCACTCTCCCCACTCTGTCACACTTCTCGAGAATTTTCCCTCGACCCACCCCTAAAAAAATTAGTAACCATCATCACTCATATAATCTTATAATCCTTAATTTGGATATAAATATAACGGTGGAAGGCCTTTAGTGAAAACCAAATAGAGTAACCAAAAGAAGGGGATGTTAAAAAAATTTTGATCAAAAGGATGTGTTTGGTAAGGCTTTCTCACATCAAATTCACATCCATGAGACATACACAATAATTACAACATATTTCTTTTTTATTGGGTATATACTGCCATTTTTGTGTAATATTTCTTGAATTCATTTAGAATTATTAGATTTAATGTTTCATTTATGTTAATTTATTATGGATATTTTAACAGTCAATTTACAAAATATAGTAAGAGATTAGTTTATAGTTTCATCATTATTCAATATTGATTATGATTAAGTCTCTTGTGGGGGAATTTTTTGTTATTTCCATATTTGGATAAATCTATATTCTTATACTATGGTTATTTATTTAATTTTTAGGTAATTGTACCATTTTCTAGTCTTTGTTACTAAAAAAAATTGAGATAATATTTTAATAAATTCCAACATTGTTTCCCTCTACAATCAAAAATCAATTTTCAATAAAAAACAATTTCCAAATTTTTCAAAAATTTCATATTTGTCATTTTCATAATCATTATTAAAATAAATTTATATCGATGTTTTTATTTTACAAAATGTTTTAAAAACATTTTGATAGTTTAAAAAAATTCAATTTTATAACCATTTTACCATTATAAAAGAATTTTGTATAGAATGTACGAAATATACGTTTAGAATGAATTTAATTTCATTGAAATTATATTTTTAAATTTACAAGGATTATTTTGAGGAAAATAATTTAAACATGATATTTAAGGAAAATGATTTTCAAAATAACTTTCAATATATAAAGGATAATTTCATCAGTAATTATTTTAGTGATATTGTTGTGCTATTAATATTCATTAATGAAAATATCCATTTACCATTAATCCAATGGGTAAATGTTCCAATGACATCATCCATTTTTTCTCCATATGATTTATCATCAGTTTATCATGGGATATACAATTATTAATCCATCCACATTACTTCAGATTGTATACGATTATGTTTATTTATTTGGGAATATATTTCATATTCCTGGGACAATATGAATGTCCATGTTAATTATTCATCGCCCATATTTATGAGTAATAGATTGGACTTATTATGTGATGGTAAGGGCTTGATATAACCCATTGATTAATCAATATGTTTCTTGAAACAAACTAGATAGAGATTTTATTGAGGGTTTACCAATTTATTGGATTCTTGTAATGGATCCTTAAAAATTTTCTATTCTTGGAAATGATTCATGAAAATATTATGTTCTTGGCATGAAGACGTAATAGAATTAGATTATTGGAACAATTCCTCAATGGTGTAAGATTATAGACATGAATCCCTAACATTGTTGAATTAATGTAACAAATCCCTGATGATATGTTTTATATATCCATAGTTATGAATTCTATAATTATGAATTCATTTATATTCTCTCTATGTGATCATTTGATTAGTTATAATATACTGGATTATGTTTCGTACTCATGTGGAAATTTATATTGAATTATTTGATCATCATTTATTCCTCATGTATTATTTTCAAGTTAGTTATTAAATGAAAAATATTTCAGTTATTTACATTTACATATTTATTATACATTATTTATTCATAGATTCCCCTCTACTCTAACCCTTAATGAGAATCCAATATCTCACCTTTTATGTGTTTTATTTTCCTTAAGAGATGAGGAATTATTTTATGATTTCTAAGAAAGGATTTTCTAAATGGGATAATGGAATTATAAAATAAAATTATTTTTGTATTTTACGGTTTTAAATGTTATGTAAATTTAAATTATGTATATAGTTTTTCAAGATTAATAAACATTTTAGTCCTTATAGATATGTTTACCAGTATTTTAAACAAATATAATTGCAGCATGCACCAGATCCAGGCTTCTGGGGTTGGGTTTAGTATTATTCGTATAAGAAAATGTATAATTATACAATGAAAAGTATATTTTGGAAAACATAGAATATATATAAATACTATGTAATAAAATTTGAGTATAAGTGTAGATCAACATCTCAAACAAACCATGTTTAATGATTTTGAGATTATATATGAATAAATTATTCATTTTATCTTATGATTTTGTATGATACATTATATTTCATAATTATTTCATACAATATAGTGTATTACATCATTTATAAATGATTTCTAGAAAAATGAAGCTGAAACTAATTAATTCACTAATTAAAAGGTTTAGAATTATAATTTATTAGATATTTTTAAAAAACTCTTTTGAAGGTAACTATTATCTGAAAAAAATTTATCATATGAGGACATAATATCATTTGATAACATGATAAAGAAATAGTTATATATGTATTATCTATTTGGACGGAATCATTAGAGGTGGTGAAATATATAATAAATATGAAAAACATTATGAATGGAAAGATTTATTTTCCCACTATGATAATTATATATAGAAATACTCTGGTACTTGAATAAATGAAATGGTAGTTCATATATGTGCGGATAGAAAGGCCTCCATGATTTTGATTTTATGGGAAAGAAAACATTTTACAATGTACAATGATTCAAATTTAGTGATATAGGGGAAACACAATTTATTACCCTAGGAATAAATATAATATACTTCAGAATATGCTATGTAATAAAGGTTATTCTTATAATATTCATGCATTCAAAGGGGAATTATTAATTTCTGTGTGTTCAGATTAGAGAATTGTGTCATTTTATAGTTTTATTAATGATATATTGGTAATGAGGATCATGAAATAATTATTGATTTTAATATAGTAAAATTTCATTAAGTATTTGGGAGCACATTTGGAATGGTACCGATAACCAAGATATATGATTTAGTGAAAAATTAAACATTATAAAAAAGACATGATTCAAATAAATATAAACATGAATATTCAATTAACATTGATATAATTTTTTTGGCGATAAAGAGATTATTAATATGGATAATATAAATTTGATATTACTTATAGTCTTGGATCTAATTAATGATTTTTAAAATATTCTTTATACCATCATTTAAGTAGTTTAAAACATATTTGTATTTATAGAATATTTCCTAAAACCATTTTTTTTACAGAAGGAATAAAGAAGCATACATATTTCAATATGGTTTTATGGTAATTAATGTTATTACCACGTTTTATGAGAATACATGATGAATTTATTTACATTTTTGGTACTTGATGACTAAGAGACACTATTTTTTTGGGAATATAATGTTGAATTGGTAATATTCTTTTCAAATATGGTCAAAAATATATTGTAAGACATTTAAGGGTAACTATTTATAGAATGGAATAATTTTAGATTATGGTGTTATTTGATTACTTTTTATAACTACTTTTGTTTTAGTAAATATTAGAGGAATACTATGTCACTCTTTTATGGATATAATTATTTACTAAACGTTAATTTTATTACTTCGGGAATAGAAGATAATTTTTTGGACATCCATTTATTGGTGTAATTGATAAATTATAAATTTTAAAAGAATAGAAAGATGAAACATTTATTATAAAATAGAAACATTTCTAGTAATTATATTCCATTATATTAATTGAGATTGAAAAAATCCTTAAACTCTAGGAAAAAGTGTCTAGAAACAAAAAATTTATCTCAATACCTTATTTTTTGTTGAAACGACGCTCTTTTTTAATATTTATAGATTTATTGTTTTTATCCAATAAAAATTCAAATTATAAATAATTTTCTTGACAACAATGGCTTCAAAAACTCTTAACAAATATTTACACATTTCTTCTATGTCAATATCATTGAATTCTACCAAGGTACTTCTATTCCAAAACCATGATTTGTTTCAATCTATATGATCCTTGTACATTCATTTCTCCCTTATAAATGAAAAAAAATTATTGACCATATTATGATATACTTTTTTCAAAAATGTTATTTCCAAATATCAAATCCTGGGTTACCAAGATCAGGTTAATTTGGAAAGTATTATTTTTTATTTTAGGAGGGGTGAATGTAACACCTTGAAAATATAAAATATGAATATCTTATTTGAAAAAATTTATGAAATTAAACATCAATATTATATGCGAATATAATATCCTGAGAATTTATAATATTTTTTCTATTTTAAATAAATTTATAATATTATATATCATCCATTTAATGTGACATTTATTTTATATTGAATTAAATATAACAATTACTTTATTCAATGTCTTGCGTTACATGAAAGATATAGTTTTATTGAATAAAATAAATGTTATTATTGAAAGTTTAAATTATATCTCATCCATTTAAATTTTAATTATTAATATTATAAAATAATGTATAAAAATATATAGATGAATTAATTTGTTACTAATTATCATTAAACTAATACCAAAATAAATCAAATATAAAGGAAATGTTTTTATAAAAACCTATTTTATGTACCAAGGGCATTTTATCATAAAAAATTAAATTAATTACCATTCGATTATAATCATAATAAATTTTAAATATTATAAATATATTAATTTTTTTGAAGTATTTTTTTATATTTTATATAAATAAAAAATATAAAATAAAAATTTATATATAAAAAGATGTATTTTTACTAAGGATAGTTATTTTTCCTTATAATGGTCATGTTTTTTGAAAGAAATTTTTATAAAATTTATGAATTATATATGAAAAGATAAAATTAATTTTTTAAATAAGAATTTCAAAATAATCCTTGTTTAAATATTTTTTTTTCTAAGAAGTTTCAATTTTCAATGAATAGTGAAAAAATTATAAATTTAAACTGAAAAGTGACTTTTTTTCAAATTTATTTATAAAGGAGAATGATAATTAATCTCATTTTAAATATCCATTAGATAAATATAAAATATATTAATATAATTTAGGACATTGCTATAATTTTAATATTGATTTTGAATACAAAAAAATAGTTATATTTTGAACATTTTCACTTTAAATACACACTTTTATGTTCTGCATGTGGGATTAATTATTAATGAAATTGTACACCTTCTTTGACTGAATTTTGAAAAATGGATTAATTATTTGTAATAAATAATATATATATTATATAAGAAGTTAAAAAGTATTTTTGTCTTAAGTGATTATATGAAAATAATAAAATAAATTTATGTGATTCAGATTGAAATAGTTTTTTCTACATTACATGTGTTCGTAATGAAAATAATTTTACAAACACATGGGATTTTTATTTAGATTATTAGACATCATATTTTTTCTTCGTGTGAATTAATTATCTAATAATTTTTTTTAAAATAAAATATAAATTTAAAAATTACCTAGGTAAATAATGATACATGTTACCATGATAAAAGTTATAGGGATAATTTTTTTTGAATATAACGACTAATGAATTAATTGAAAAAAAATGATTTTATTTTCTATGCTGGATTAATTTAACGACCAATAAATCTCTTCCCTAATTTATTTATCTATTTTAAAGGCACGTTATTTAAGGGATACCTCCCAATAGTGAATTTTTTGGGTCTCTACAAGAAAGACACCCTTCATCCATTAAGAAGGGAATTCACTCAGATCACTTGACCACACCTATAAAATAATTTCAATTGACCAAAACATAAATAAATCACTTAAAACCTTCTATAATATCATAGAAGATGCATTACATTTTATAGAAACCAATCAAAGTAAGTCCTTTTGTGAAATCTAAAAGGAGATAACCGAAGTAGTGAATGTTAATGAATGTACAATCAAAATAAAGGACGAGTTACTGGTTTCTCATATCATATTATATTCCATAACACATAAAAAAATTCATAATGTATTTTTTGTGTTTATTATATACTACTCTTTTTGTTAGATATATCATGAATTCGTTTAATATATTGATTTTTAATATTTCATTCAGGTCATTTCATTCAAGGGGCATTCAATACAAAATATAACAAAGTACTATCTGTATCATTCCCATTATGATGTTTAATAATGATTGTTTATGTTTAAATATCCCTTGGATGAATTATTTAATATTTAATTCTATAAATTAATATATTTTCTTATTATACGATGATTCATTTAATTTTTGTGTAATAGTTCTATTTTTTAACTCATCGATACATAAAAAAATCAATAAAATGTTTTAGTAAAATACAACTTCATTTCTATCTGCATTCAAAAGTATATATAATTAAAAAAAATTATAGTTGTCTTTAAAATTATTATTATTTAATAATTTCAAACTGATTTAATAAATTAAATTTTTATACATTTTTTGTTTTTTATAAAATTATTTCAATGTAATATTTTTATCACTTTCAGAAGAAGGAACTTTTTGAATTGTTTTACCATGAAAAGGTAATTTTCATTAAAAAAATATATGAAATTACCAGGTGACATTACCATAATTTAATACAATAATCTAATTAATAATTACAGTGATATTGTCAAATAAAATTTATTTATTTTTTTTAGAAAAGAAAATTATTTTAATAAAATTTCCAAAATAAAAATTATATTTTTTTGAAGAAAACTTTTAAAGACATTTAAATGGTACTTATATTCATCACTAAAAAACATTCCCTTTACTCTAGGGGTTATATATTTTAATGATACCCTTTTTAATTTTTACATTTATGGTTCGTGATTATTTTAAATACAGATATACCTTTTTGAAACTTTTAACTTTACTCCAGATGGTATGCGAATATGTTTATTGATTGGGGAATGTATATTTTATTCAATTTTAATAAGAATATTTATATTTATAATGATTCACCCATTAAATATAAAAAATTAATTTTAATTCATATCTGATTGGTGGGGCCCACTATATCTTCTTGATTCATAAGTATGTTTCATGGAAAAAATATATATGATTTTGGTCATAGCTATTGCAATTCATTTGATTCTTATAGTCAATGATTTATTGTATTATTTTTTTTAATGAAGCCTTGTTGGTACTAGATACCTGGAATAATTCTATAACTATTCTAGATTATGGGAATGATTTCTCAAATGTACATTTTAGATATCCATCATTATTCATTAAATAAAATAGAATATATTTATTGATATTCGATGTGATTATTCGATTAAATTGAATAGAGCTTCTTAATTTTCATTCTCATGGTGTTAATTATATTGAATTATTGTATCATCATTAATTCCATCCATATTCTTCTCATGTCAAAGATTAAATGTTAGGTGATTGAGTTATTTACATTTTGATATTGATTTTGACTTCTTTATTTATTGCTTTTGTTGTTCTCATTCTTTTACTGAGTATCTAAGATCATCAATTTTTAATGTTTTATTTTTCCTAGGATATGAGGATTTATTTATTGATTGATATTCTAGGATATGCTATATGGGGTAAACTAAATATTAAATAAAATATTTTCTGTATTTTTTATTTTAGAATTTAATTTAAATTTCTATTATGTATATAGTTTACTAATATTAATAAACTATTATATCCATTAGATTTAAATTCATTATATCATCTTCCAATTTAATGCTAGTGGGTATCGTATCTAGGATTCTCAGGTCATGGTCACTACACAATACATCAAAAAATTATTATTTTGACAAAATTTTAAACAATTTATTTTAAGTTAATTTTGACATGTTGATTAAAAAATAATTTTAATTTTTTATTAAAAATTCATTAAATGTGGAAGTAATTAATTATATTATTATCTAAAAAAATTAATAATACCCATTTATAACATAAAATCATTAGTTGTGTATATTTTCTCCCCAAAATATAAAATTTCATGAGGTAAAATATGTCACTAAATAATTATGTATGGGGATATATCTCTCCCCTTGCTTTGACAAATAAATATAGATTACAAACCATTCAACACTATGTGATACTCTATAAATAGGTTAAATGACTATCTATTTCTATAGTTTCTTGAATTTTTCCACTCATTAACTGGTCTAAAGGAACATTGAACCCTTTCTAGTTAACTTGGTAAGTGGATTGGAGAATTATGAGAACATTTCCATGAATCATTGATAATAACCATCCAAATAAATAAAAATATTCATTTCAACCACCATGGTTGTTATGTGACAATAGTTAATAACATCATTCATTTATATACCCATATAAATACCCTCTCTTGAAGTTATATAACAAAAATAATAATCCATTTTTATCTAAATGTCTCACTTGATAATTTTTCCATACTAGATATCCTTTTATTTGTAGATTAGTAAAAACCATTTGTGATCATCATTACCATCAATGACCTATGAATATATAAGAATATCATCTATAAAAACTCCATAATAATAATGAGAATATTATTTAATTATATTATACATTAAATCCATAAATATAGAGGATAAATTAGTTTAATAAACTGTAATCCTTATAATTTCATAGTGTCCATTTAATTTATTGAATGATTTATTGTGTGTATTATCTTTCCTGACCCGTAAATGATAATATCCATAATGAAGGTCAATGATGAGAAAATATTTTTATCTAAATAATATATAAAATCACTCATATGTATGTGGAAGAGGATATATTTTCATGATTTCAATATTTTTTTTCTTGATAATAAATGTAGAGTCACTTTCATCAATTATAATTTTCAACAAAATGAATAGGTTCCCCACAAGGTGACATACTAAGAGAACTGAATACCACATTATTATTATCTTATAATTGAATATTCAATTCATAAATCTCAATCAGTTCCATTCTATATATATTACTTGTAAAAGATGTATCAGTAGGTATTCATAATATTTATAACCAATATTCATGATTCAATTGATTACTATAAATTTATTTTGGGAAGACATCAATAAACATATCATTTATTTTAAATTTTCTATGTCCATTAGAGTTTAACACCACTTTTGAATAGGAATCAAGACCCATATAATGGATTTTATTTCAATTATATGCTCATAATAATTATGAAACTAACAGATGGACATAGATTTTTTTAGAATATTAAATGTTAAATGAATTATTTGGAAATTGATATGAGAATTATATAAATAAAAAAAATACTTGCCTATGAAAATTTCAAAATCAACAAGACGAAGAACAAAAAAATTGGGAATAAAATTCGCATAAAAGTCGATTAGATAATAATTATATATTTGAGATATATTCATCAAACCATTATGTGTTTTCACTGAAAATTACCCCACGTACCAGAGTAAAGTGGGTTGTTTATAATGTGGATCTCTTGTATATAAAAAGAGAGAATGTACGACACAACCTATAGTATGTCATAAGTGAAAAAATATGGGACATCTTCAGTGCTATTATCATAGTGCTCCAAGGTTACATGTGTGGGACTCATCATAGATGTCGTAAGAATTCATTGCTTCAATAGGTAAAGGAAAGATGAAGCAATCTCATCAGCAGAATATAACAAGACATGGTGATTCAAGAAATACCATTACTCTTCAACATGGGAAATATTACCAAGGAAACAAAGAGAATAATGAATCGATGTAGAATTTTTATGTATCTGAGTAGAAGATGGTTGATGATCATGCTGGACCATATTTGTTGAGAGGTTCTATTCTTTTGAATTTGACCCTTGTGGATATTCCCTTGGATACTGGTGTGTCTCATTATTTCATTACATATCATTCTGTTTATTTACAATGTATAATGTTGGAAATGATTCCTTCAATTTTAAAACTGAAAACTCCTCTCGGTGAAAGGGAATGACAGACCTTTGTATGTTGATCATTTTTTTTAACTATTAATGGAGCTGAGCTGAAATGAGACTTCATGTTGTTTGCCATGGTATTCTATGATGTAGTCTTGATTGTGGACTGTTTGAAAATTTCTAAGGCTCAGATCAACTATTATAGGAGATCATTTAGTTTCGTCACTGAGGACATTATCAAGCATCTCTTTAGAGGAGAGAGGATGGTAATGAATATTGAAAAGAGATTTTTGGCACCGAGGGTTGGAATGATCTCATGTTAGTTGGTAGTGTTGACGTTGGATTAAATTGGGTAGATCGAGGAAAATGGTTTTCTAATAGTTTGGGATTAATTTTCATATGTATTTCCGGAGAACATCTCATGGAAACCACCTATAAGGGATGTGAATTTTATGATTTATCATCTTCTCTAGACAAGCCCAATTTCCCTTCAATCGTATAGGATGGCACAAGAACATTTAAGGTAATTCAAACTAATGTTGGAGGAGCTGGAAGGAAAGGGTTTCATTCATCCAAGTATGTCTCAATGGGAAACACTAGTATTATTAGTGAAGAATGAAGATGAAAATATTTGGTTGTTTGTTGATTATCGAAATCATAACCAAGTTATGATAAAGAGAAAATATCCACGTCCACACATTCATGATCTGTTCAATTAATTAATGGGTGCTCTGCAGTTCTCCAAGATTGATATATGATTTGGATATCAGCAATTGTGTGCTCAGAAGGAAGATATTTTGATGATTTATTTCAGAATCAGATATGTCCACTAGGAATTTATAGTTACGCCTTTTTTATAAAATATGAACCATTGGTCTTTATGGATTTGATGAATTGTATATTTAATAAATTTGTATATTACATTATGGTAGTGGTTGTCGATGAAATATTGTTGTATTCAAATAAAATGGATAATCATGACATACACCTAGAAACAGTGTTACAAATCTTCATAGATGACCATTTCCATGCCAAACTATTAATGTGTGATTTTTGTATATAGGATGTATGTTTTATTGGCCATTCCATTTATGAAAAAGTCATTTATGTGAATCCTAAAAAGATTGATGTTGTTATCTCATGGAAACCACAGAATAATTTATTTGAGATATGATGTTTTCTCATTCATTATGGTCACTATCGACGCTTTAATCATGATTTATCATCACTAGATCACAAAATAAAGCTTTGAAAAAGAAGAATTATCCATTCCAATGGATAGTGGAATTCCATAGATGTTTCAATGAACAAAAACATTGGCATACATCCACATATATCATTATTTTTCTAGAATTGATATAGATGTATTTTTTGTACTATGATGCTTTTGGATTGGGGTTGGGTTCTGTTCTCATGAAAGGAGACCATGTGGTTTCCAATGGTTCAAGGTAGTTATGGCTACATGTGAAGAATTACCCATAATAGAATTTTGAGTTAGCTGGAGGCATCTATGCTTTGAAAAAATAGGGACACTATAACATTTTTGATAAATTCAATTTGTTAATGGAGAAAAAAATCCTGAAACACATTTTATCACTGTTAGAATTGAATCTGAGGAAAATGAGATGGATGGAAATCCTCATATTTTTTACATCGACTGGATGTATACACAATGAAATGTGAATTCAGTGGTAGATGCATTAAGTAGAATGTCATATTCTTAGTTGGAGAAAGAAGCATCAGATCAATGATTGTTGATGTCGGTCCTAGTCGACATGCATGTGGAATGTCCAAACTATGGTGATGAAGTGATTTTTTTCTCATTTATGCTTGTTCTCGAATTGTTAAATATGGTCAAATAGGAACAAAATTAATATTTATAATTTTTGGTAATTAGTTAAAATCTCAATAGTGGGGAGAACATTGAGGGTTGGAGACTTCATTGGATTTAATTGTGTTCTTTAGAGATCAAATGGATATAACTATGTCTTGTTAAGAAAAACATCTTCCTACTTACTGCCATTCGAGATTGGATGTACATCCAGGAACACAAATGATGTATAATAAGTTAAAGGTGAATTTTTTTGGAGCATCATGAAAAAGAATGTGGTCGATTTCTCTCATGATGATTAACTTTTTAGCAGGTTGAAGTAGGGAATAACATACCAATGGGTATGTTGTAGTCTCTACCTATTCTAGTGTGGAAATTGGGGCATATAATGATGGATTTTATTATCTTTCTTCCAAGAATGGTTTGGAAACACGATTCCCTATGAGTGATTATGGATTGTCTTACCAAGTCAGCCTATTTCATTACAATTCATGAAACTCGCATGGTGGATGATCTGTAAGATATTTATATCATGGAAGTGGTGAAAATTAATTGAATACTAGTTTGAATATTCTCAAAAAGTAATATGAGGTTCATGTATTGTTTAAAGAAATCCTTGTAGAAGTTCTCTATTGACTACGAGCATGACATATCTTCTTTAGAGAGACAGATATTCTGAGTGGGTGATACAGTTGTTTGAAGGCATTGTGTATGCACGTGTAATAGACTTTGGTGTCTCTTGGGAGGATCCAATACCCTTGGTGGAGTTCTCATACAATAACAACTAGAATTCCTTGATACATATGGTTCCACTTGAAGCGTTGTATGGGTGTCCTATTCATTCTCCACCATGATGAGTGGAAATAGGTCAAACTTTACTAGGTGAGTTGATCCTTGTCCAAGAAACAATTTAGAAGATCCAATTGTCTAAAAAGATGAATTAGATTGCCCGATGTTACAAAAAATCAAATGATGAGCATTGCCAAAGGAAATTGTCATTCCATGTGTGTGATCATGTCTTAATGAGGATATGTCCATGGATTGGACCTCATCATTTCGAGAAGCATGGAATGATATCTACTGGATACATTGGCCCTTTAGAGATACTAGAATGAGTTTGAGAGGTGTAATAAGTGGTGGTAATGCCACCATAGTTTGGTTTAGGGAATAAAGTCTTCTATGTATTTTAGTTGAAAAAGTATTAGCCTGATCCTGACCATGTGATCAAATGGGATCACGTGTACTGAGAGTCGGATTCTTCATTGATATATATCTTAATATGGATTTTGTATAAGAAATAAAATGTCATTCATGTTATAATAATTTGTCCATTGTTTTTTTTATTTCAGCATGGTCAGATTGAAGAAGAGACATTGTGATGTGTGAAGGAAGTAAAAGAGAAATGGTCGTAACTCTGTTAGACTGCTGAGGGTTTTCAAATTTAGAGGATTGAAAGGACAATGGTGTGGAGAATGTAGTAACCCTAGTTTTTGTTATGTAACCCTTACATGATTCTTCTTATGGTTACAAATTATGAATGTGATAGTTGGGAGTGTTGGCATATCTTTGTATCTAGTTTGGAGGAAAAATGGTTGTCACACGGGCGAAGAATGGTTTAACAAACAATGTGTCCTAATAGTGCATAATGGTCCTATAAAGTTAGTGGATCTAGCATTATTGAAGCATGGTTAGGGAGACCATGTGAAGATGTTGTGTGAGGTTCTTCCTAGGTAGTAGCTAACAAATGGTTAGCACACAGTTTGTCTAACTATGTAGATGATCGTGTGAGATCCAAAAAAAATGTATCTCACACATTTTGGCCATTATGTGGCTCATTATTTCTCCTAAGTAGACACAACTCGGTATTTGGCTTCTCCTAAGGCCAAATAAGGTTCTCCCATTGTTCTGAAGGAGATCCGAAGGCTTGGTGAATCAAAGCTAGATTCTTGAGTTATGTGATCGTTGATAATCCTCCTAGATCGGTTTCAGAGATATAAATATATCCACATATTTTCTTCTGTTAGATTCTAATATCTACCCTCTTAATGGGTAGATCTATGTGTGTGGGTTCCAAATATGATGATATTCGGTCATGATCTTACTAGGAGAAGTGATCTAAGGTCGATTCATGGAGAATCGACCCAGTTTACTTGTGCGTTCTTTGTTTGTTGTGGTTTTCAACAAAACCATTGAGGTAGGGGGATTATTTCTCAAATCCAATTAGTAAATATTATTTTTATGATTTAATATTTAATGTTTTTTGTTTAATTGACTGTGTTTGGTTTTTGAAAACGTGTTGGAAACCTTCTTGAGTGACAGTTCAAGAAATATGGAAAATTTGGGATTTTGAATGAGTGTTGTTGTTCTTTATTTTAAAACTATGGTTTTAAAAAAGGATATATTTCTGGAAAGGTGGACTAATAATGAGATTATATGTTTTCAATAAAAGGAAATATTTTTTTGAAAATATTTTTTTGAAGATCTTTATGATTTGGTCTTCAAAAAAAGTTCATTTTTATTGATGTAGTTTGTTTGGGAAATCAAAATATTTTGCATAAATGGTGTTTGTGTCAATTCGTGAATAATTGGCCTTTAGTCGGATATATGTACCATTGGGGTACATGGTAAGTGACCCTAGATCGAGGGTGTGTGTCTTTGGGACACAAGGTAATTGGATGAATGACCACTTATAGGTATGTAACTGTCAAACGAAGTATGCATGTGTTGGCGTGTTGTGAACTATGGAATTTGTATTCCAAATGAAACAAATAATTGGTTTTACATCATGAATTATTTACTTTTCATAAAGATAACATTCTTTAATTTGGATTCATTTAGTTCTATTTTCACTTGGTTGCAAATTGTTTTTGGAACATATTTATAATTATGTTATAAACTGTTTTGGAAAATGGTTTTATATAAACTGTGTTATATAAATGAATCTAACCATTATATCATTATGGAATGAGTATGGAAGTCATTACGGAAAACCTAATGAGTATTATATTCAACCCTAATTTGGAAATTGTTTTCTTTTGGAGATGTTATAATTTTGGATGGGGAGAAAGGTAACATTTCCCATGTTTTTAGCACTACCTATTGATGTTTGGGATGTTCAGTGATTGTGGATATTAGACCTTGTAGAGAATGGAGTCCTGTGGTATTTTTAGAGTATTTCGTATTTCTTCTGTATTGTACTTTGATATATAGTTGGACTTATACTATAGAACACTTTGATGTGGTTTATGAGATACTAGAATTTTGTTAGTTGTATTTCTGTGTTTCATGCATCATTTATTAAATGGTTTGATTATTTATTGTTGGTTCTTTTGTTTTTTTCTTAAAGGTTAAATCTTCCCCCACTTGTATGTGAAATTATTTGGAATTTACTTCCAGCCTTTTTCATCATGGGGATGTCAATTAAGGTCATGTAATGACCAGTTGTGGTCTCATTCTAATGAGAATGAAAGGGTCATTACAATAACCTTTATATCATAGATAAGAATCATGATTCATGGAATACATCTTATTAGTTCATATGAATTTAATCATAAATTTAAAAAAGAACATGATCCATGAAATGATATCATTGGTATAAGGCATTAGTTTGTGGATTACACATATGCATTGAATAAAATTCCATTAAAAAATTCTCACCCCAATATTATCATAGTGGATTTGGTTTATTCATTTCTCAATTATATACTTAGTTAAGGTTAACTCCAAATAATATCATAGTGTGCGACATCCATACGAACCTCAGATCTAAACCAATTCTATTCATAATTATCTCATGAGATATTCATATTTTCATAATGGACAGGAGGGATCTATAATTCAAGGTCATCCAATAACATAATTATAATCCATTTATAGGTATTCCATAAGACCCTTAATATTTATTCATATATCATATCATGGGGAACTAAAACTAGTTTCATAAACATGTCAATATTTTATCATTGAAAAAACTATAAAAAATAAATGGATTTCCTAAATATCTCATCATCATGATCATAAACCATCTAGGTAAATATTATTTATGGTATTCATGTATTATTACCATTTTAATGATTAATAATCAATAACATATTTTATCATTTATGAAAATTCATTGAAATGAAAATTATGTCATCTTATGAAAAAATACCCATTTCGATTGAAAATAAATTTTTTAAATTAGAAAATTTATTAAATAATGAAGAAAAATATATTTATTAAAAAATACTATAGAAGTTAATAAATGAGTCATAAATAAATTGAGTTGTCATTGATGATAGAAATTTTATTCATGTTATTCACATTAAAACATATTCATTTTACATTTCTGATAAAAAAATGTCAAGGGTGCCCTCTTCAGAATATGATAAGTATATTCCCATATTTTTTTATAAAATTAAATCATTGTTAAAAATGTATATAAAACATAATTGGATAATTGTAAAACATTCATGAAAAAAAATTAGAATATATCGATATGGATGAAAAATGAAATTTGATCGAAGAGAGAAATAATGATTGTTTTCATTAAAATGATTTATCTGTCGGTTGAGTAATTAACATGAAGATAAATAAAGGATTTTTTTTCAAAAATTAAAATAAAAGAATAATAAAAATTACATTTATGAGTGGAAAGTCATAAAAATTATACATAATGAAGAAAATAATAAAAAATCTTGGAAACAATTAAATTGTATCATGAAAGCCTCACTGTGAGTTTGAATTGATTAAATAATTATTTAACCAAATTAATAATAATATTAAATTTAATTTAATTCCATATTATTGTTTTTCAATAATATATATAAAATTATATGATTCATTTATAGTATTTAAAAAAAAATTATTAATAATTATTTCTTTACGCCATCCTTTAACATTGTCAACTATTTCATTTTCCATGATCATTTCGCAATGGTAATTTAGTATATGTAAAATAATTATTGTTTCATAATATATAAAATTAAAATTTTGATATAATTATCATAAATAGTAATATATTTATATATATTTATATATATCCATCAAAAAATTATAGTGATATAAAAATTAATTACATATTTCATTAAGACAAAAAGTTGTACGTACACATGTAGATGGTTTTTAAATTTTGATAGTTGGAATAAAATAGAGATAAAAATCAATTATCCATTCTACAATAACAATTATATAATATCTGTCACATATTTTGATTATATATATCTTTAATACCTTTCTTATGATGAATAAAAAAATGAAACAAATAGCATTGTAGAGGCGGTAGTCCACACATATGCAAAGGCATTGATATCATTTCCAGTAGATAGAAAGTTAAGATGATGTATAAGATCATAATGTTATACATGAATAATTATTATATAAATATAGAATATATAATTTAAATGCATTATAAAAACCACCCATGAATTAGTTTGATGTAAAATTAATTTTATCAAAATGAGGTGATTTTAATCCACATAATCATACGTGTGAAAATTCCAATGACTATTTGATAGAATAGATGATGGATATTGGTTGTACATTATTTAAAATGTCATTTTAATATACTAAAATTACTTAAGTAATTATCTATTGATAAATATCATATAATTAGGTTTTTTATAAGAAGAAATAAATATTAAGAGTTTTGTTAAGATGATTACATATCTTTCAGTTATACTCCATTAGATTCATTATAAAGGATACTAAAAATGGTATACTATAAAACTAATAACATATAATTCATGGATAGGAATGTTTGTTAGCCATTTTTCTAAGCATGTATTATATATAGGGCTCTATGTGGTGTACATAAGATAAATGAGGGGATTCTTTTTATATGTGAATGAGAAGAGAAACATGAAATTTATTAACACATTAACTCGTAACAAGGAAATTAAACAAAAACATGGATAAGAATGTTGGAGAATATAATAAAACAAGATATATATAAAATAGGGTTTATAAAAGATTAATTTAAATATTTACCTAACTATATTTGTATAACCAATATTAAAACAGTTTCATCCATAACTAAAGTAAAAAAATTTATACAGTTTTCAATAATCATTTTGAAAATAATGATAGTGAAATAATTTATAAATATAGAACATATGATTCCCAATAACGAATATATTTTACCAAAAAATATAAATAACATTAGTTGAAATTACTTTTTAAATAAAATCACAAAACATGATAAATTTTTCATTAAGAATTTATTTATTAATCAAATAATGTTCATATACCAAAATCCACATAAAATTTATTCCAATGACCATTATTTTATAATCCATAATAAAAATAATCTAAGGTTGCTGTTAATTTTTTTGAAATAATTGGATCTTTCTAAATGATTAATATGAAAATGAAACATTCAATAAAAATATGTATTTTTTATATATTTATCAATTTTTTTAAAAAATAATAATAATAATCTACACTATTATTATGTTGAAATGTTTATTTTTATATGAATGTTCATTTATTCAATATTTTTTATAAATTTTTTAAATATAATTATACTATATTCTCAAAAAAGTAATAAAAACAATTTTTTAGGGAAATATATCTTTTGATGTATAAAAGGGATCAACTAATAATTGTGTAATTATTTGTAAAATAAAATTTATTAATCTAAAAACATTATAAATAATATTAACTTCTGGTTACTCTTATTAATACGTAAAAATTAAACGATATTTCATAATTTTAGACTATATTATAGATATATTTCAATCAAAGATTCATGTATTAAAAATTATCCACAGAAATTAATTTATTTCAAATAAAATATATAAAAAAATATCATAGTGTTACAATTATAAGGGTTCTAAAAAATTTCAATTTTAAAGCAATCTGAAACACATTATTTTTTTGTGGATTTATTATTATTATATTATCTCATTTTTTTACCATTATATATGGATTATTTGAGTGATTTAGTTATGAATCATATTCCTTCAATAAAATCTATATGATAAAACCATATTGATATGTATCTAATAATACGACTACGAGTTTCTATTTGTCTAACAAAATTAAATCCAAAAATATTTACACATATCAAAGTGCATATCTTACATAAGGTACATTAAATATTCATATATAGGTTTTCAAACATTTGACATTTTTAATCTCCATATTAGTAAGCCTTCATAAATAGATATGTAACTTCTACATTTCGAAAATAAGGAATTTCACTCCATGGCAGTGGGATGTATAATCCAAATGTCCCGACAAAGAGATTATTTATAAAATATTTATTTAAATTTATCATAACCTTATTGTATAATATATATATATATATATATATTATATTTAATATAATATTTTCATAAAAATCATCTAATTTCTTTAATTCATGTATGATAGACTCCAAATGTTTGTTTTTCAATTTAATATAAATCGTAAAAATATTAAAAAAAATAAATAATTTGTATCCATGGAAAATAATCATGTAAATTAATTTTTTATTAATAAATAATCACATATTTAATCATGAGGTAAAAATTGATGAGCTGTTAAAAAAATTAATGTCTAATAATAAAAAAGATTATTATAATGATATTCATTATATAAATTTCATAATCATTAATATAAATACAAAATATTCACTTCATAATATAATACCCCTTTTATTATTTATCATATGGAATATAACTATTAATATATGGTATGTTATGAAATACAAACATTTTATATTTCACTTGTTATAATATCATCATTTTATATAATATAATCATTAAAATCATAATAATATGAAATCCTATGTCAATTAAATAATCAAAACTATTTTTTTGGTCCTAATAATAATCCAAATAAGGTCATTTATCATGAACAATTAAAATTAGAAAATTTTAAACAATTCTTAATTTTCTGTAAACACTTTTAAATTTTAGTGTTATTTTTATTTTTATAATCCCTTTATGAACTACCATTATGATTTCTTAATAAACACATTATTTTTATGTCGTAAAGAACACAGTAAAAGTTAAAAATGTATTTTTTAGTATTAAAAATTAATATGAGGAAATATTTATTAACAACTGTCACATAAAAAAAGTTATTTTATTAAGATATATTTATAATTAAATATTTTTTTTAATTATAAGCAATAAATATCCTAAAAAACCTCTATCAATACATATAAACAATTTATAATTAATATTATTTAATTTAAAATTGAAATTAATAGAAAATGATATTTATTCCTCATTTATGTTCTTTGATATAAGGGGATTCATTCAATAACATTAATATTCAAAAAACATTTCATTCTATCAGACATATTTTACTACTCATAGTCTATTAATTTTCTATGATATCAAATATCAAAATTTTTGATTCACGCATATATTAAAAAAGAAGTAGTATGCATTATATTTTAAACATAATTTATTGACAACTTCAATAATGATAACATGATATTATACAATATATTAAATATTAATAGATGGTATTATAATGAATTGTTGGACATAATATATTCAGAATATAATCCTCAATTCTATCACGACATGCCTTAACCAAGATGATGCATGGGAAAAAAAATTGCCAAACCCTTCATTATTCAAGTTGATGTAGTGATAATAACCCATGAGTCCCACCTTCAATAGAACCTTGAGGGAATAATAAAACCAAGGGAATATAATCACACACAATATGGATGACATTACCATTTTTATAGAAAAATATCGAGATATAAGGTGGAAAATCTCAAACAACTCTAAAAAAATGAATGTAAAAGTAAATACAAAAGTTCATTTATTATTTTCGTTAAGGTTTGGTTTCATCCAAATCATAAGGAAACATTATCATACCCACCCATCATGATACACATTAAAGAGAGGTGAAAGAAAATACCTACTAGGATGATGAAGGATTGATGTTTTTCTCCACGTGCCAAGAAGTTATGATGCACAACATGTAGAGGAAGAACTCTGAGGACTCTAAGGATGAGCAGCAAGGGCAACAGCATTGGAGCATGAATCATCCCAGAAATAGGTACTCCAAGTGCATCAAGTGATATAAAGAGACCATTGAAGAAGATGATCTCCAATGATAAAAGGTCACATCTTAGAGTTACGGGATGGGGAATACGAATGTGTTAAAAAAGTTGATTGTGGTTTAACCACGGAGCTTGGTGGTTTCATACTCTATATTTTTTTTGGATTTTATAATTATAGTCATATATGGTGGATATAATGGCTGTGAGTTGATGGATATTCTTAAAACGAAGGAAACACGTAAGACTGGCAAAGATAAAAATTCGAGAAAGGTGAGACACTTGGTCGCTCCACTGTTAATGGATTTATGATACCACTTATGCGTTTAAATGACCTAAAATCACAATAAATGAGGTAATAAAACATAAAATAGGCATTATATAGAAACTAAGGTAATTAACACCGACACTCCATGGTGTCACCATTTGGGGGCGACATCGATCAGTGAGAGCGATTAGTGGCAATGATAAGAGACCCCATAGTGACACCCCAACACTGACACTGACAGCCTCCAGAACAACCCTTGGAATCCTGGTCATTCCAAGATAGAGAATTTGATAATGTATTGGACCAAGAGAGTCTATTCCATTATATTAAATACCCCTCAAACTATTCTTATCCTCATGAATCAATACTAATCCCTATGAAAAGAGTGGGGTCCGAATAACCATATTGTAAAACACCTCTCAGGGCCAAAACCCCCGTATATTTGTTCGAAAGCTGGAACAACCCTTGATATCTAAGAACACCTCTCCCCCATATATCTCTTAATCAGCCTCGAATAAACAACCGATATTCTACCCCACAAAACCACAAAAACACATAAAAATCACACCATCATGAATTAGGGATTAGGGATTCCCTTCCTCCATTTCTAGATAATATCCTCTTTGGGAGGCACTAAAAATATTGCACGAGTTTAATCACATCCACCATAAAGTGACTACATTATGAATCAGCCCCCCCCCTGTGTAACTAACTTTTCGCACACATTTAGAGAACAAGGAAAATTGTTCATCTCAATGAAAATTTGGTCAATCATTACATAATAGTCAAGTACAACACAATAGAAAACAAAACTCAAAATAGATATAGGTACTAAGTACACACTTGTGCCTCCAATTTGTAGGTACTCTCCTCGAGGCCACCATGCCTATATAACATAGGAACCATGGGAAGGGTTTATCCATGAAGCATCATCTCCTCACAATCATCAATACTCCCTGGTTTCTCTACGAACGTCAAAACACCCTCAATATCCAACTCACCCCAGTTGAGGATGGATGAGTCATCATGTTGATACCGATGGAGCTAAGAAACATGGAAGTGGTCATGTACCCTCTGTAGTCGCGGTGGTAGAGCAAGATGATATGCTAGTTCTATGACTCACCACAATACCTCGAAGGGTCTAATAGTCATGGTAGAAAGCATACTCCCCATGTTGAACCACCACTTATCACACCGAGGGGTGACTTTTAAGAACACATGGTCCCTATCCTCGAACACCAACGGTCTCCTCCTATGTCTGGTATATGAATACTGCCAATCCTAAGCCGTCTTCATCCTCTCACGAACAACTTGAAATGTTTTCATCTTTCTCTACACTACCATTGGTCTATGAACACCTACATTTACAACCTTTTTCATCACACGAGTTATCAACACAGTATTCTATTAAAGGATTGTAACGAAGCCATGTCAATGGTATAGTTATTTCTATTATTGTAGGTGGACATAACTAGAGGAATATTTCATACCACAATATCATTAATTCCAGAACAAATTCTCGCAATGTTTCATACAAATGGTGGATGGTAATCAATGTTTGTCCTTCCAACTGAGGGTGGAAATATGTCCTAACTCATAGTTAGGTGCCAAAATCATGTTACAATCTTTTCCATACTCATGAGGTAAATTGTGCATGCTGATCTGATTCTATGGACCTCAGATTTCCTGGAAACTGCACCGCCTCATCCATGTACCTGTGTGCTAAGGCATCCACTGCAGTTGACTCTTTGATTTCTAATAAGTAACTAGATTTCGTCAGATGGACCACCACTACCAATATACCTTCACTACCTCCTTGAACCCTTTGTAGTCCCATGATGAAATTCACAAAGATGAAATACAATTTCAACATAGGGAAATTTAAATGAATAAAGTGACCTCCAAGGATATGGTTCTTAGCTATCAGCTTACGACACATGAGCCAATTTTACACAAACTTCACCACTTCTTACTTCACACAGGGCCACCAAAACTAACACCTCAAGCCTCAGTATATCATGGAAAAATCATTGACTATCACTAAGGGTCAATTATGGAACTCAATGAGAAGACTCTCCTGCATCCTCACTTGGAAAAACAACTTTCCATGAAACCATATCCTATTCTGACCATATTCCGACCAACCTTGAGGGGATTTTCCCAAGGAACACGATCACGCATCACTTAAGCCTCTTAGTCAACCCACTGGGACTCCTCCACTTTCTATTCCAAGGAAGACTGCCCCATCATCTGGAATAGATAGCCTATATCTTCCTCCACTCTCTTGAATAGATGTAAAGCATCCAACTCAACCATTGCTTCCCTAGCATCAATAGATTTTCGGACAACTAACAGCTATGAATTCATGCTCACGACATCAGCCACAACGTTCCCATTACATTCATTGTAAGTGATCTCAATGGATTAGTCCTAAATAAATTACATCCACTTGCACTACCACATGTTTAGGTCTCAATGGGAGAAGGAATACATCAAACCCTTGTGATCTGCGAATTCCACAAAGCATTCCTGAATGAGGTAATGTCGTCACATCTTCAGCATGAACACAACTGCTACATGATCCTAGTCAGGGGTTTCATTATTACATTCATGAGGACGTAACTACCAGTACGCATAAGATATCACTCACTACTTATGCATTAGAACACATCCAAAACCTAGAACAGAGGCATTACATAACACATCAAACATTTCCCCTTCCATTGAAAACCTATGCACTAAGGAAATGACCAGCTTCCCTTTCAGATAATTGAAAGACTTCTGGCACTGATCACTCCAACGAAACAACCGCTTCAACCATCGATGGGTCCATAGATATTCACTAATGGTACACCATGTTACCAAATAAGGTAACCTATTATGTCCATAAATTTCACATGGACAAAATCCCATAGATATGGTGGTGTCTGTGGACTTCCAAAACTATAATCAGTTACTCAGCATGATCCTCCTATGATCATTAGTAGATCAGAATATCATAAATAAAAATGACTACAAACCAGTCCAGTTATTTATAAAAAACGGAGTTCATGAGTCCCATTAACCAGGATGGTGCATTTGTAATGCCGATCACAATGACCATGAACTCCATGTGACCATATCATTACCTGAAAGAAGTCTTCGAGATATCGCCCCAATCACCTTCAGTGGGCGATATCCTAAACACATGTCAATCTAAGAGAACCAACATACTCGCTTCAACTAGTCCAAATGTTTTTTTGATCCTCGGGAGGTGGTAACTATTCGTTATCATCCCCTAATTCTTCCTTGAGTAGTCTATACATAGCCTGAGACCACTGTCATCCTTCTTTGTGTTCAAAATCATAGCATACGGTGGTGATTTCTAGGTAAGATAAAACCATTCTTCATCTGGTCATCAATTAGGATCTGCAACTCCCGAACCTTAGAAGGCACCATCTGATAATGTGCCATCAAAATAAGACATGCACCTGGTTGTTTGTTTATCCCAAACTCAACATCAGGGGGGTAGAGTCACAACCACTTTTGACGAAATGTTCAAGAACTCTTGGACAACTCCCAGAACATCAACCATCTATGTGCCATATTACTCTACTAATAGCTCATCTGACAATGAATGAAGGAGCTCCACTCATCGACTGGCCTCCTAGAAACCTAGCTCTCTATTGAACGTTACACGCTAGCCTCCCATATTTGAAAACACAACCCCTCTACTAATGAATCCAATAATTTCACATACATAGAAAAAATAGATGATGCCTTAAATGACATCATATGGCTGCATCTATATCCATAGAAGGTCCCCACTAGATTGATGTGGACCCAACATTACTCTGTATCCCCAGAAAACATCAAGCATGTTCTTTCGATCTCCAACTGGTGTACTCAACACCAGGGGCGTGGAGATTCTATCTACATCTAGCCCCATGGAATGTGATTTATTGGGTGAAACAAAGGACTGTGATGATCCTGAATCAATCAAGGAATACCCAAGAGTAATAAATTATCTGATGGATCCTTGAACTACACATGGTCTTGTTAGAAATGATACCTCCACAGAGTACAACTACCCATGACCAGTTCCTTTTCACCTCAATTATCAGTCGTCTCCCAGACCACACCCCATTCGAGGTCCCTAAGGAGTAGCCTAGTCGGCCTCCCACTACAACATTTACTATAGGTGGAGCATAAACTCACTATCCCTACAACTTCTTCTATAAATAAATGGGTGAGAACTACTACTGCTGAGGTGGGCGTTGAGCACGCCACCTCCATTGTAATGCACTCGGTCATGGAACTGATTACGATGGTTCCCATTGATGCCATAGAAAAAACTTCTTAGTCCTAGGCTCGTAGATAAATAGAGAGGACTGGGTGATCAAAACTAGAAATGTTGTGGCCCACTCCCTGTTAGTTAAAACCTTGAAGGCCATGATGTGGGAGGCCAAATGTTGGTAACCTTCTATTTTAATAAACCCAACTGGCACACCTCTCATGGCACATATCCCATCCTATGAATCCTCTCCCCAACATCATCCTTCATCTGGACATCCATGTATGTCAGTAGTGTGATGGTAGAAACAACATACTATAGAGAATGTCGGAGTGCATCTTCTAAGCTCCATGACCACAATTCCTCATCCTGGAAGTGTTCTGAAGTGATGTCAAAGATATACATGAACTTGACTCCCAACTCCCTTACTGACATACTCCCCTTCAAGAGGTAGAGTAACTCCGACCTCTTCTCATCCTTCATTGTAGAATAATGGAATTCCACACATAACTCCCTCTCAATGTCAATCCACAAAACAATAGCCTTTTTATGATCCGCTAAGATAGAGAGTCCACTATTGATGTGTATCTCACGGCATCTATATAATAGCTAGAGTAAACCAGTACTCAATCAAGTATTGGATCAAGATTAATGAAATCCCCATCTCCTTGAGGCATATTTCCATCTCCATGCCCAAAACGCTGCACTAATACTCCACGAGGGTCGTCCATTGAAAGGCATGAAGTGTGTTATTCAATAGGATGTCCTCATTTTCCCGATCAGACCTCTCTTGATCAGGAAAATCAGCCCCCTGAGACATAATACTCTCCTCAACTCGTGGTCATCGTCTAGTTTCCACAGTTGAAAGGTAAACAAGGACATTCCTAGTCCTAAGAAGTGTAGAATATATCATTTATGTTTTTCAAAAACTTTTTATTCATGTTAAAATCCCAAATAAACCAAAACACACAACTACACATGTCATTGTGATTCATGTACCTTTTATAGGGTCTCTAGCCTACCACCAGTATAGCCTCACTTGGTCATTTAGTGGTTCTAGAGTCCTTGCATTGAATCATAATGGGGCCAAAACCCTGTGTCCTAGCTAGTCTTTCCGGGACCATTTCACACACAAAGATTTCCTAACACTGTTTCCCTACCATCCCATGCATATCTTCACTATGCCTAACTCAAATTCCATCTTATCTCTCAAACATCACCTCTAATACCATTATTTCATGACCCACATTCACAATGATGATGGAAGGGATAAAAAATTGGATGACTCTTCATTCTACAAGTTGAAGGAGAGGTAATGACCCCTCGAGTATCGCCTTAAATAGGCCCCAAATTGAAGAATATCACCAAGAGTATATAATCACACATAATAAGGAAGGCATTTCCCTTTTTATAGAAATATATTGGGATATAAGAGTGTAAATCTCAAATAACTCGAAAACTAAATGTAAAATTAAAGAGAAAATTTCATTTATTATCTTCATTAAGGTTTGGTTTCATCCATGTCTTGAGGAAACATTATCATACACACCCTGCATGATACATAGAAAAAAGATATAAAATAAAACCCCTACAGGAATGATCATGGAACAATGTTTTTTTTCTCATTCCATGAACTGGGGAAGCATGAATTGCAGAGGAAGAACACTGAGGACTACAAGGTTGTATGGGAAGGGCTCTAGAAAGGGAGCATGATTCATATAAACAAGAGGGATTACATGCTCATAATGTATGAAAAATAGACCAGGGAAGAAGAATATATCATGTGATGAAAGGACAAATCATATTGTTCAGCAACTCACAATCTCAATTTGCATAAAAAGTGGATCGTGGTTTAACCACATGATTAGATAGTTTCACAAACTAGAATTTGTTGTGATTTAAAAATTATCATCAATGATGGTGGAGATAATGGTCGTGAGATGACGGATATCCTTAAAATTGAGGAAACACATAGAAGGGGATAAGATGGAAATGTAGAAAATGTGTGACATTGGGTCGTTGCATCGTTAGATTATTTATGATACCATTTAGGGGATTAAACAGCCTTAAAAACATTAAAATAGGTAATAAAACATAAAAGATGAATGCATAGAAACTAGGGGAATGAACCCTAACACTCTATGATGGATCCAATAGGAAAAACCATGATGACACCCCACCACCAACATCGATGCCCTCTATACTCACCCATGGAGTCTAGGTCACCCCAGGAACTAGAATTTGACAATGTAATGGACCACGAGGTGTTGTTCCATTAAAAATTCAATTAGTAAGAAATAAAATTTTGAATGGTATTACAATAGGGATTAAAATTCAAAAAACTATCATTTCATATATTATTTAATAACCATATGGATTCAACTTTATTGTTTCAAGGGATATAATAAATTTTTTTGTTTAGTGGAAATGATTATAGGCACCCATTCAAAGAACACCAATAAATGATACATAACTATGGATACCATAAATAATTAAATTTACATTATAATTTAATCTAATGTTACTATTTGGTTCTAATATATTCTGCACCAACCCATGTGTTTAAAAATGATTTCCCATGGGTATAAAATGGATCCACATGTAGTGACCTACCCACGACTTACCAAATCCTCCACGATTTAGGTGATATTACTAATCATACAATGGTTTAATATGACCTCTTAATGAACATGTGAATGAATAATGAATGCATCCATTTTATTGGTGTTTTAGGTGAGTATTAACAAGAAATCCCATAACCATCACATGGTAGTGGGTTATTTATAAATTTCTCAATGATACATTTTTGGAGACCTTGAATTATTATTGTGTCATAACTCATGGGTAATCTCCACTAAACCATTTGATTAATTCATTTCATGAATGATAATCCCCACATATGTTTCTATAATGAAATGGTTTATAAAATATAGATTACATAGAATACATACTCAAGTGGTAACTATTACAATATGAATACCTTGAAAAACATTACACAATAAAAAAAATATGTACTTTATGATATAGTACTATAACACTTTGAAAGAATATGTGTTTGATATTTCATTGAATTGTTAATAAAATCGATAGATAAAATAATATATTTCTGATTTTTTATGGAATATTAGTATATTCCACACACTCATGGTATGTATTAATCATAGGTTTCATTGGAGAACAAAAAACATTAAGGTTATAATATCAAGATATCTATGAATTGAGTATTTATCTCAATAGCAACTCCACCAGATATGTGAATAATTTTTGAGGAATCACTTGAATCATGGATTTAGTATGGTTTAGAGAATTTCAATCCTATTTTACACTATGTACCATAATGTATCCAATAGTATCCTAGGTTGAGGAGAAAATAATTTTTTGAGCTTCATCCTTAGATGTAAAAACCATTATCCTGAATATATAGTTGATGTGTATTTTCTAAAAACGTGTCATCCATATTAGGTTTATTTTTTATCCCAAATCTCAGGGTGCTAAGGTGACATGTTTTGATGATATTGTATATTCATTTATTTTCTTGGTGTTACATGTGTTGTAAGAATTACTACAAATATGTGGTTATGGTATTCTCATGGATGATTATTATAATCATACCCCTAGGTGTATCTAATAAATATTGATTGAGATGTGTTGATAACTAAGTAATCATGCAATTTGTCATGAGGGTTTTTAGTATAATTTTTTTACACTATCATGGGGATAAAATTAAATTTTTTAGGCATATATTCCATACATTTAAATTTCATAACAAATAAAAAAATTACAGTGGTCTAAAAATATTCAAGGTAGTTTTGTCAAATATTATGTATTTATATTTCCCCATAAATTTCTAACCACGTTATACAATATCTCACATATATATTTTAAAACTGAACTAATTGTGGATCAAAATTCTCTACAATTATCCAATTATAACATATCAACCACTTGTTTCATAGTGAAACTACCTAAATTTCCCAAATAAGAGGTTCCCCATAACATAAAAATACTGAAGCACCAAATCAAATCCCATAAAATCAAACTATGAAAAATTTTACATATAACTCAATAGACATATATATTTATAGAGCCCTAAATTAATAATATGATTTATGTGATAACCATCCATTTTTCATCAACATAACAAGTGATTATAAAAAATATGACAACCATGCTTTTTATTACATGATTAAACATGACTTATTCCATAAAATATTCACTTGATATAATAAATAATATTGAGAGGTCTATTGTCTATGGTGATTATGAACATTATATAACGACTAGAAACATGAAACACTATATCTTTATTGAAATCATCCTTTACATGACCATTGCATTCCCACATACTTATCATTGCATGGGATAACAAGAGGACATGCATAAGAAAATGGTGATCTATAAATCCCAACTGGGGAGTGAAAAAAGGCATAATATGAAGAATAAAATACATGTATGGAAGTAGGCATATTAAATAATCATAAAATAAACATGAAAATAAATTCATGATATATAATGATAATCATATCATGGAAATGTTGCAACAACAATTAACATTACATTAGCATGGGCCAAGGCTCATTACACATGGAGCAAGAGTAAACCCTCATTGCACTTGAATTAGCACAAGTAAAATCACATTGTACATTAATTATCATGAATAAACCCTCATTTCACTTGATGTATCATGATACTAATCATTCCCCATGCTTTGGAGGGCTATCATGGCTTACCTTTCTTAAACATTTCATTTTATGCATAAGTGGGCTATATGGATCATTCAAAATGGAATAATTAATGATCATAATTTATTAAAAATTATAATAATGTGGAATTAATACATGAAACTATATAATTAGTATGTAAAGGTTCATAAAGCTGAGTACACTTGATAGAGAAATGTGCATGGTATTTACGACACAAATACTTTGACATGGAAAATCGTGGTGCAATTTGGGCAGTAGAATGGTGTGACATAATAATTCTTAAAAATGGTTAATGAGAGAGAAAGGTTGTCTCATCATATGTACATTAAATGGAATGTAATGTGGTCATATAGATAAATTTCCCAGCATACTTAATGGAATTTATATTCATAATAAAAAAGAATTTCATGAAGGTAAATAATTAGAGTGAAATTCCTTAATGAATTTCGGCATGGTAACAGGTGTAAATGGGAGGCATTAATGGGAGAGTAAAGATTATATCATTATTCAAACATCAATAGTGCATTATGGGGAAGTTTTGAAACAATACCCCAGCATTTAAAATAAAAAATAAAATTGAATAACAATTATAATAAACTTGGATAAAATGAAAAAGGAATGAATCCCGTAAATGAATGTGTGATCCAAAGGAATGGGTGGGGTTTGATGGAGGCTTCACGAAGGATTGAGGATCCCTGTATGGATTATAGGGAGATGAGGGCAGGGTTTGGTCGAGTTCATAAGTCTTGAGCAAAGAGGAAGTGGGTGATTGGTTGGGTTTATATAGGAAAAGATAGGGAAATATTTTTTATTTAGGTTTTGGTCACCACACATTAAATTAACCCAAAACACAAAACAAAAAATGGATGATCCAATTTTATTCCATAGGGGAGGGGAAAACAATATTTTTTAAGTCCAATGTCCACACATGATAAAATATTAGGTTTTCTTATGTGGAGGTGAGTCACACTCTTAAGGAAATCAATTTAAAAAGTAAAAATGTATTATAATTCTTGGTGGGTCCACTATTGTTTGAAAAATAAACAAATAACCTAAAATAAAATTAATTTATTGGTAAAAAATATATGGTCTTAACATAAAATTTATATTATTTTATTACATCACTATTTTTTCATTCTTATGTCATAAAACACATAATATAATTAAACGGTATTTAATTTATACCCAAAAATTTGACTACCTTATAAAATTATGAAAAATTCACCATTGGATAATTTCGATGTCCTGATTCAAAAAATAATATTCATAATCTCTAAATAGTTTTCTATATATTTTAATATTTATTTTTCAAAAAAAATAAAAATTTATAATAAAATTAGGGGTTTTGATGAAAAAATATTACAATACATAAAAAATTAACATTTAATTCATAAAAAATATACAATAATTTATATTTAATAAAAAATAGTTTTGTAATTATGAATTATTATAATATTATTTAATTTAGTAAAACCAATAATTCATTAAAATAGATTTATTAAATGAATATTAACTAAAAAAGCATTTTTTTCGTTAACAACTGTTTACAGAGTAACAATAATAAAACAAATTTATATTCTATATAAAAATAATGTACAAAATCATAGTGCAAGGGTCTTGTTATATAACACCTTATGACACCCACATAAGACCTAAGGGTAAGGTGTGTGATGGTGAAAAATAGTTTGGGTGGCTCAGATAACATCCCTCATGTGTTAATCTCTGTCAATTTCTACTTCTCCCATTGGCGGTTCCACTCGAGCATAACATGTTGAAGGTCAGCTTGGGCTTGGACAAGAGAGAAGCCCAATGATGATGCCTCATTTCAGAGCTCTAAGAAATGGGCTTCGTAAGGATCATTTCTACTAGATGATACTATCACTTCATTTTCATGAGTAAATAGAATTTATAAAAGCCTAATATTTATAATAATCAGGTGATAAATGTTCAACATATATATTAGAAATGATAACAATTATTAATGGTATTTTAAAGTCCTAATATAAAAATAAATGAAGTTAATTTTTTTATATATATCCATTTTACATAATAAGACATTTAATTGGAAGAAGAAGAATTTTCATTAATAAATTTTTGGGTCGTTACAATATTCCACCCTTAATAAATTACACCCAAGAAATTAAATATTCCCACCCTAAAATAGATGTAGTTATCTATGAATCATCACTTACTCTAATTCCAAATATGATTCTTCAAACTCGTTATTTCTCCACAACACCTTAATAAGATTCATTGTCTTATTTTGTACAACTTTTTCACTACAATATATGATCTTCTTCCAATGAGTAGGTACCCAAGTGGTACATGCTATTTCTTGGCCTCCAAAAGACCCAGGATCAAATCCGGTCATGGAATGCTTTTCAGGCATGGTTGATGCACTATAGAAGGGGGCACTATAGCAGCTGAATAACTGTTGCAGCGGTGGCACTGTAGTGGTGGAAGAACTATTGTATGAGTCATAGAGGGGATTGTACTATAGCAGGTACTCTAGCAGCGTGGGTACTGCAACAGTATTGTTCACCGAGGGGACCTTTGAGACAGAAATGGGTTTTGAAGCCTTGTATTTGGGTCACATGGCTTTAGTCCTTTGGGGTATGTAATGTGTCTCCCTCTACCCACTCTAAAGAAGTCTTCTCAGTAATAATATTTAGAGGCTTTGTCCCTAACCATGAAACAAATGCCTATGATCCTCGCCTGCTTTTCATTATATGATAAATCATTCTCCAATGGCAACACCTCTTAATTTAGTACATATTAAGGGTCATTTATGTAATTCCTCGAGACCGATTCATGGAATACAACATGTTCTTGGGATAGGTTTGGTGGTAGTGCTCTTGGATAATTCATTACTCCAATGTGATCAAGGATCTCAAAATAGATTACTTACCTTGGACTAAGCATTCACTTATTACCAAAAAACGTAACACTATTCCATGGTGATATGTGGTAGAATAACATGATTCCGACATGAAAATGTATGCCTTCTCAATAATTTGTAGCATAGATCTTTTTTCAGCACTGAGAAGATTGAATGTTCTATTGGATGGTTATAACCTTCTCCACCATTACATCGACCATTTTGGGACATAGGAGTCTTCTCTCGCCAACATCATCCCAACAGGTCGGTATTCTAGACATCTTCCCATACATGGATTCATAAAGAGACATTTGGATGCTTGATTGGAAACTGTTATTATAAGAGAACTCAACTTGAGGAAGATGTTTATCTTTTCCTCCATTGAAGTCCATTGAGCACACTCTCAATATTTCTTCATGTCTTTGGATAGCCCGCTCATATTGGCCATCAAATTGAGGATGATAAGACATAGTGATGTTTAGATCATTATTTATAGCATGCTGATGTCTCCTAAAAAAATAGAGGTGAATCTTGGATCTCGATCCGATACAATAGATAGTGGTAATCCATGAAGCCTTACCACATCTCCGATGTATATCCATGCTATCTTATCTAGTGAGAAACCCTCCCTAATTTCAATAAAGTGGGAAGTCCTTGTAAGATCGTTCACAACATCCTAGATTGCATTGTTTCATTTAGATGTCTTTAGATGTCTGGAAACAATGTCCATGGTGATGTTCTCCCATTTATATGCCGGTATGTGTAATAGTTGCATCATCCGCTTAGTCTTATAGCTCTTATCCTTCACAAGCTGACATAGCAGTCACATTAATGTATACTCAATGATCTCCTTCTTCGTGTTATCCTCCAAATAATTCTCTCGTATATCTCTATACATCAATGTGTCTCCTGGGTGAATGGACAAATTTGAACTATGCACATCATCCAAATGTTCCTTCTTTAAAATTAGATTCGATGGAACACATAGTCTTGAACCAAATCTCATAATTCCTTCTTCATTGACATTGAAATCATGGGGATTCCCTTTTCTGATAGTTCCCACCTTCTTCTGAATTACCACATCATCCTTTTGAGAAACCTTATACCATTTTACAATAGAAAGATAAGCAATCATTTGTGAAAGGATGGATGATGTTACCTTCTTTGTGATTCCCATGTCCTTTTTCATCATGTCTAATGATATTTGATCCATTTCCATTCCCATCAATGATAGAATCGTTGGGTAGTATCTATATAGATCATCATCCACCATGTTCAATTTCCCAAGGTGGTAATGTAATGAGCATTTATAGAATTTGATTGTCTCTAACCATATTATTCGCTGCATGTTCACCTCATTATGTGTGAATATATTTGAGGTTTTTGTGGTTTATATATATTTTAGTGTTCTCCTCATATAATAAATGTAGCCAAATTTTCAAAGAATGGATTACAACAGACAACTCCAAATAAAGTGATGGATTGTTTTTCTCATTGAAATTCAATTTCCTCAAAGAATAGGTAATGAATTTTTCATTTATCATCAACAAAAATCCTAGGACCTTCTTTGAAGCATCACAAAATAACAAAAAAATTTCTCCAATTGTGGGTATGGTGAGCATGAGAGTAGGGGTAAGCATATTTTCAACTCCATGAATCTCTATTCACATTCATCACTTTAGGAAAAAAATACTCCCTTTCGTGTTATCTTGGTAAGAGGGTTGAAAATCATGAGAGATTAATTATAAATTGAAGATAATTTATTGATAACCCAAGGAAGTTACGGATATCCATTACCTATGTTGGCCTTGTCCATCCATCAATACCAGTTGTCCTCAAGGGGTCCACATATATCCTATTGCTTGTGATGATAGGACTTAAGAATGATAAATCCTTCAACTAGAACTCACATTTTATATACTTCTCATAGAGATTCTCCTTTCGCATGGCCTCTAGTACAGTTCTTAGATGAATCACATACTACTCCTTGTTTTTTTAACATAGAATATCATCTATAAATAATACCAAAAATTTGTAATGGTAATCTTTAAAGAATCTATTACTTGAGTCAATGAATATTTCTTGACAATTATTGAGTCGAAAAGGAATTATAATGAATTCATTGTGCCTGTACCTTATATGAAAAGCAGTCGTGGGGAAATCCTCCCACTTTAGCCTTACTATGTAATATACCAACTACAAATACACTATGTATATGTATTGTTCTCTACATAACTGACCAAACAATTCATCAATTAAATGTAGAGGATAATTGTTCTTTATTGTGATTTTGTTGAGTTCACAATAATAAATGAAAAGGCGCATATACCGATCCTTTTTCTTGATGAAGAGGACTGCTTCACCCCATGGTGAAGCACTTGGGCGTATAAAACCTTTATCTATATTCTCTTTTAGTTGTTTCTTCCTCTTCTCATGCTCCAAAATAGACATTCTATATGGATTCATGGATATTGGCAATGCCTCATGTATAAGATCAATTGAGAATTCAATATCTCTTGTAGGAGGAAGACCAGTCAATTCTTCATGAAACACTTCATCCAATTCCCTCATAATAGGCATGTCTTCAATGATGATTTCTTATATAGACTCAATCATCTGAGCCAGATATGCGTGCTGATGGGGCAGTAATATCCTCACTTGAGATGATGGTGCTAAAGAAGATTAATCTTCCTTCTTGATCATGAATAGAATTGGGGGGGTCGAATCTCCATATAGGGAGTGATTTCCCTATCACGGAATTTTAGGTTGGCTCTTTATAAATAAATCCAACCAAAGCCGAAAATTGCATCAAATTCCACTAGAGGGTGAATGATGAGGTTTTTTGGGAAATTCAATCCACAAATTCTGACAAGGGAGGAGTAATATTCATGGGATGAATTGATCGAACCATTTTCCAAACTCACTAACATCTTTAATTCTATGATATGGGTTGGAGTTGTTATTGTTCTACGACACTTTTGGGATATAAAAGCATGCGTAGAAAAAAAATTATAAAATATATTCTATATTATTGAATGAATAACTTGTGTACCTAACACTGCTTTGTATTCGGGGTTCATTTTTGAAGTAGTGATGGAAAAATCTCACCCTTGTTTCCCGGGAGGTTGTTAGTTTCCCTAAAAACCCCATGGAATTGGGCACTGATTTTCAGGGTGCCCTAGATTGTTGCATTTGAAGAAATTAAAAAAGGAGTTTAGAGTTAAACAAAGCATTTCATTCCTTTATCAAAGTAGAGATTTTTTCATTCGGTAATTAATGGATAGGCTCCCCTCTCTTACACACCTAATTCATTTCCTCGTACCCTTCAAGAAATTTCCTGGGAGCTTCTTCCCACACCATTGGCAAGTGGGAGCTGTAGTTTCTAAAACCACTGTATTTATCCATCAACCCGGTATAAAGTATTACCTCCATGCACTTCTTTTCCCGATGATACCCATGAGATTCTCTTATCTCCATTTTGACTTTGAGGGCACATCATACAATTTCCTCATAGAAATCGAAGTCACTGATCTCCATACCTTTCTTTAGGCTATGGTTCATCTCACCAAAGAAGCGGTCAACCTTTCATTTGGGGGAAACGACATTGTCGGAGGCATATCATTTGGGCATTGTAGTGTTTTAATTTTATGATCAACTGGATTCATCACCTTTTTTATTAAGGGAAAGGATGTCCCATTACATATTATATTGAAGGGTGTGGTGAAAGTATTTGTCAAAAAACATTTTCCAAATATACATCCATTCTAACACATCGATATCTTCCTCGAGCTTTGGATTTTGGATCAATGTACACCATAGATCATCCTCACCCTCCATATCATAAGCATCAAGATGAACCTTCCCTTATTCGGAACACTGAAGGGTGGAAAAGATCTTTTCAATGGATTTGATCCACTGTTCGGAAATTGAGGGATCAAATGATCCATTAAATGAAGGAGGCATTTGTCTCATAAAGCTCTCGATTGAGTCTAGTTGTTTCTTTGGGGGGGGGGGGGGGGTTTAACGTTCCACATGTCCTCTATTTATATACAAAGATTGAGTTAACATAGATAGTATCAGGACAATTTTTGTGATTCCTACTATCAATAGATTGGGAATATCATTAGAATAGTCATCACATTGATCTTCACATCAGTTTTTAGCGTGAACCCTCTTATTGCAGGCCCTTGGTTGGAATGAAAGGAATAATAGGGGTAACACATAAAGAATAATCCTAGGACAACAATAAATGATTTATAAATAACTTTTATTTCTGTAAGTTATGAATATATGGGATTCAATAAATGTTATTAATGATCTACATTCCAAAATATATTCTTAGGGGGGGTTTTATCCCTTTAACAATTGTCTATATTAATCTTGTGAAATTACAAAGCATATACCCTAGGAGTTTCATAACTATAAGTGTAGAAAGAACAAATTTCATGTACCAGAATACCATAGGTCAATTCTAAATATTCTAGTAAATGTTTTTACTCCTAGGTACATATGTACCAGAGCCTCCTATACCTACTCGTATTATGATAGAAGTTTATTTTATTGATAAACCACTTACTCAATAGTCAATAAAATAGAGATGTTTTTATAATACTTATTATTATATCTAATTATTTCCTAGGATATTATAATCCTAATCCCAATAATAACTAATCTTATTCTATGATACCAACTATGAAAACCCTGTTTTTTATTACAAGCTTAAAAATGACTTATTACATAAAATCAAATCATGATAAAACATATATGAACATTTATTCTAGTGTATTTAAGGATTATTAACATTAGATAATTACATACAACATGAAACCCAATATCTATATTGGGAACATCCTTTATATGACCACAACATTCCATCATACATAGCATTGAAGGCGTTTACCTAAGGACATGAATAAGAAAAGGGTGAGCTATAAAGAACAGTAAGGGAGTAAACAACGCATAAAATAAATAATACAATACATGTTAGGAAATAAGAATATCAAAAGTGTATAAAATAATCATTAACATAATGGAATGATATGGAATATTTATCATAACATGGAAATGTGGAAACAACAAATAACATGGTATTAGCATGACCCAAGGCTCATTGACCACGAGGTATGAGTAAACCCTCATTTCACTTTAATTAGAATGTGTAAACCCTCATTTCCCTTTAATTATCTTGACTAAACCCTAATTTCACTTGACGTATCATGATATGGATCTTTACCCATGGATTTGGAGCTCTATTAGGGCACACCCTTCTTAAACATTTCATTTAATGAAAAAGTGTTCCACATGGATCATAAAACATAAAATATTCATACATCGTCATTTATTCCATGTTAATGTAATGTGGAATTCATAAATGAATATCCATAATTAGTATGTGAACATGCATAATGATGAGTACACTTAAATGAAAAATTGGAGTGGTATTCACAACATAATGACTTTGTCTTGGAAAATCGTTCTGCGATTTCAGCAGCAAAACAGTGTGACCTAAGAATTATAAGAAATGGTTTATTGGAGATAATGAAAAGGTTCATCATATTTAATTGAAATGAATAATAAGGGGGTCATATATATAAATTTCCCAATATATTTAATGTGATTTTTGATTTATAACACAATATAATTGCATGAATGTAAATAAGGGGACATAAATTTCTTACCGAATTTTGGCATTGTTCTGAGTGTTCATGGGAGTAATTATTGAGAGTTAAAGGGGTATATCATCATTAAAACATAATCAGGGTAGTATGGGGGAGTTTTTAATCCAATCCCCATTATTTACAATGGAAAATAAAAGGGCATAACAATATTATGAAACTTGGATAAAATGACAATGGAAGGAGTCCCTTACTTGGAAGTGTGATCTTAAAATTTTGTGAGGGGCTTGAGAGAGGCTTATTGGGAGATTTTAGTGCATTGGGTGGATTCTATATATAGATGGCCAGGGGTTGGTTGAGCTCCAATGACATTTAGTGAAAAGGATGTGGGAGCTTTGGTGGGTTTATATAGCAATGGAGAGGGAGTAATTTATTATTTATGTTTGGCTAACCACACATTGAACTAATCCAAACCACAATCCCGCCTATGGTTTCATCCAAAGGATTTTCCAAATGAGAGTGGAAAAAAATATTGTATAAGGTGAAAGGTCGTGCCTTTTAATATTTTTGGTTAGCTTCTGTGGAGGTGAGTCAAACTCCAAGTAAAATCAATTTAAAAAGTTTAAATATTTTGTAAGACACTTAGGGTTCACTAAGGATTTTTAAAATAAACAAAAAAAACCTAAAATAAAATTATTTAAATTTTTAAACATTTATTGTCCAAAAAACCAATCTATAGTATTTTATTATGTAATTATATGGTCATTATGATGTCGTAAAACACATAATATAATTAAACGTTATTTAATTTTTACCCAAAAATTCGAGAGTCTTAAAAAATTAAAAATAATCACCATTGGATAATTTAGATTTCATGATTCTAAAAATAACATTCATTTAATCTATATAATTTCCTAAATATGTGAATTTTTAATTTTTTAAAAAAAACATACATTTATCGAAAATTCATGGGTTTTGATAAAAATAGATTTCATAACTTAACAAAAAAATATTTTATTCAAAACAATTCTACAATCCTTTTTATTTAATAAAACATTATATAGTAATAATATTTTATTAAAATATTTTATAATTCATTAAAATCCATTAATTCCTCAAAATAGATTTCTTAATTGAATATTAAATAAAAATGTTATTTTTCATCAAAAACTATTTACAATGTAACAATAATAAAATGAATTACAGTTTTATATAAAAATAATATACATAATAATAGAGCGAGGGTCCTATTACTCAACCCCTTATAACACCCGTATAAGACCAATGAGGATGTTGTGCGATGGTGACATATTCTTGGGGTGGCTTAGATAACATCGCTTGGGTGGTAATCTATATCAATATCAATATCTCACATTGGGAGTTTGTCTTGAGCTTTACATGTTGAAGCTCATTTTTTATTGGTCAAGAGAAAATCCCAATGACGCCACATCCTATCTGGGCTTCGACAAATGGTCTTCATAAGGAGGATTTCTACTGGGTGAGGCCATCGCTTCCTTTTTCTATGAAAATTTGGTTTGTTAAAGCCTTATATTTATCCTAATCATGTGATCAATATTTTCATGACTATAATAGCAATGGTAACAATTATTAACGATGTTTTAAAATACAAAAACATATAAATAAATATGTGGATATGTTTCATATAACCATGTTATATAATAAGACATTTAATTGGATCAAGAAAAATTTTCATTAATAAAAGTTTTGGTCATTTCAAAAAACATTAGACATCAAGGTTCCCAAAAAAATCCAAGCCAACAATGGATGACACATACACACCGTCCATAAAACTATAGAAAAATAATTCTAAAGGCACAACATAGATTAATAAGCATGACTATATAAAAAAACCACCTATAATGAAGGAGTGTGATGAAATGAGACATCAACAAGAACAATTACATCCCAAAGGAACTAATAATGTTAATATATAAACATTAAATTTTTTCCATTTCACTACATATAATAATATGAGATTTATCCACATCATGGATTTTATTAATTTTGTGAAGTGAAGAGTTTTCACTGTCATTATCATTAAAATTGAACAACGGGATGAGATATTTTCAATAAATTATAGAATAATTGATAACTAGAATATGTACATGATTATTTCTGTAATTATATTCTTTATAATTTTATGAATATTTAATATTTTTTGTGGTTTTAAATATTGTATGGTAGTTTTTATATGTGAAATCATTTTCAATGTGTTTTGAAGAAAATGATGAATGTAATGTTGAAATATGATATGTAGATAATATATTATTTTCATGGCCCTGGAAGGAGGTAAAAAACAATTATATTTTGAAAATTTGGTAAAAATGTGTTTTGGTATTGGGTAACAGTTAAATTGGAATATGATAATAGGGAACCCAAATTGATTTAGAGGGAAAATGTGTGATGTTAGTGAAATTTTTATTAATAAATGAGGTCCGTTAAAAAATGGATCAAGGAATGATAGATATTGAATCTATAATATGGGAGATGGAAATGACCATAATATATTACATGTTGAGTTTTTAGTTAGTAGAGTAAATGAATAAGTGATATGAGGGTTTTTTGTATAGAATGTATTTCTATGTGGGGTAATGAGATATGAAAACCAGTCGTAAAAATAGATATATGCAATGGTTTTAGGATATTAAAAATCAAGATGAATATATAAAGATAATTAAACATCTACTTGAAATCCAAACATTTAATGGTGATGATTTAAAATAGATACCTCCACCCCTGTAACCTGGAGTTGATGTCCTCTTATATTTCATTTTCATAAGATTTTAGGAATCACATCCCAAAGGGGCAATTAATTTAGTAGACAAGGTCAATAAGATACATACATGAATCTTTCATTTAATTTTATTACCAAATAATAAATAATTTTTTTTTAGAATATCATTATTCAAACTATAGTATCTATTCATATAAAATTTATTACTCTTAATGGAATCCTATGAAAGGAAGCCAAATAAGGGTGAGATCAAAATCTTTATAAGCGTTATGTATAGATGAAGCTACCAGGAATCAATAACTATAATAATCAATGAAATTTAAATAACATAGAACACAATTTACATAAATGAAATGATATGTAAAAATTATTTTGGAAATGTAAATAAATGAAAAGATAATCCATTATTCAATGAACTGTTAATTAAATGTATCCAGAGATGACATCAGAGTGATAATGTTAAAGATGTTTTTAAATGAATTATAAGTAAAAGACATTCGATATTATCAAGCGTCTTCTTTCCCAAGAAAAGTATACAGTTATAGTCAATACTTTCCAAAGATAGTTTATAACATACTATTGTCAAGACCTTCCACAAGAATGTTTAAAACATACTGGTTACAAAGGCATGGATCTTGACCAACCAATTTTGTGTCAAAAAACCAACACATCAAGTTGCTCTCATTAACTAGTCCTCAACCTATGTATTTCATGTCCAAATATTTCGTAATATATTTGAAAGTTTATTTAATTCATAAAAAATGTGTATTATCTAATATACATTATGAGTACATGATAAATATTTATCAGTACATACCGAGTTAATCAAATTACCATCAAAGTAAACACCATATGTAAAAATGGTATACAGTTTAGGAAATAATCATATCTATCACTCAAGAATATGAATCTATAATGGAAATTTAATTTACAATGAATCATTTTTACATGAAGGATATTTCTTCAAGAGATAGTTAAGAATCACAAAAGAAAGTTAGATTGCACAATAACTCTTACCATTTGGAAATTTCCAGGTCAAATATCCCCGGAGTAAATAATTCAAATTGAATATAAAAACACAATTATTAATTAATTATTGTAGATATTTTATATAAATGGGGTAGCATAAGAACCACATAAATGAGAATTGGTGCAAGAAAATAAAAAATCCTTAATAGAATGTAAATTGAGATGAAATCCCTTACCTTATGCACAATTTTTTGATGAACATGATTTATCATCTTGTAAAAGTGGTTTCAAAAAATTTATTTACTTATTTAAGAACAATATTAGTATCTATAATTTCATATATGAATATTTTATAAAATATTATTGCATTTTAATTAATAATTATTCTTTATTTTCAAAGTATCATGTGTTAAATTCCTTTCCTTCTCATTCATTTTGGTCTTGAATGACATAGATCATGAAGTTATTTTATAGTCATACCATAATAATCATGAAATAATAAACATATTTTTACATTAATTTTACTTTGAAAATGATTCATGAATGATGGTTATGAAAAATGTTGTTTGTTGCAATCATGGAGATGGTCGATCATACGTACACATGAGTTACTTGTCAGTTTTTGGTTATTATTGAAAGGAGATTAGAAATATTTTATCATTATATGATGACAATAAAAAAATTTACCATATTATATACATATAAATATCATCCATGTGGTTTGGTGATTAAAATATTGTCACATCACATTGTGACGGTTGTAGTCTACATGTACAGAAATGAGGTTATCTTCATTACATGAAAGAAAAGAAATGAATGAAAATGAAATAGACCATTTTTAAATAATGATAAATATTTCATTAATGTAATATTTATTTAACTTATATCTCATATGACCAATAAATAAATCTTTATCATCTTTCACGTGATGAGTTATTGAGAGTCGAATCACATCGTTTCAGAAGGGTGTAGCTCTCCATAAACATGAGCGATGTTATCACATCTTTTACGGAATGTAATTTAACAAAAAAATATACAATATAATGAATAATAATATATAAATATGTTAAAAATATCAAATATATGTATATATAATATAGATCCATCATCATATTGATCCTTGAGAGGTGTAAATGGAAGAATGAATGACACAATTTCGTGGTGCGGTAGTCAGACATACACATGAATAATAATCTCATAAAACATTGATGGAATTAGAGATGTAAGTAGGTCATCTCTTTTTTTATTGTCTTATAATTATTTGAAAAATACTATTTATATTATATCTTCATTTTATAATAAATATTCAAGGATGTGGAGAATGAAGTAAAATAGTGATTCTCATTAAAAAGTATTACATATTCCTCACGTATCATCCTTAGATGCACACTAAAGAATTACTAAGTAGTATTTATACACAAAAAATGCTTCTAGGATGAATTAAAGGGTGTTTCTAAGTGATGTGGGATGGTTAGGGATTACATAAATGGATATAGAGTTGTGAATAAGTGGTGGGCTGAGTTTCTTTTTATATTGAAGAGGAGTGGTATTTTTCAAAATATTCAAAATTATTCCCCATTGGGAGGTAAATATTACCTAATGTAGATAAAATAATGATAATTAAAGGTGCTTATGGGTTTTATGGTTGATAAAATCACCACCATATAAAAAAATATGCCTTTTCCCTTAGCAATTATATTTCCCAATTTTTTAATCATTTACATTTTTCACTACTATTAATAATTTTATAACCTAGATAATTGATCCATTAATTTCCAATTAAACTAAGAATTATTATTTTATTTATAAACAATAATTATAAATATGATATATATTTTATAAAATAAAAATCCAATCTGTTTTGGAAATTAATTTTATTATTATTTCATATGAGATGAAAAAATTCAACGTTATCCTTAACCACACTAATGTAGTTTTTACCATTTTGGGGTCAATATATTGATTATAAATGAACAATTACACAATTAATGGAATATAGATTATATTAATTATAATTTAAAAACATCGTGGTTGAATATATGACTATTTTTCTTTTCAAATCACTTAGGAAATGATAATTTATCATAAAATGACATTAATGTCAATTTTGAAATAAATAATTTAAATGGAATTAAAAAATAAGATGGAAATAATGGAATTAGAATCGATTTTGACTGGACCAATGAAACATGATATATTTATCTATAAAAACAATAAAACTGAATGATTTATTCAATTATATACAATTTTATTTTTTTAGAATGATTTATTTAGTCTAACTATAATGAAAATAATTACTACAATGATGGTTCATAGGAATTTAAAGTAACTATTTCATCTAAAAAAGTAATGATAAATAATTATGATAATAGACCATAATATATCTTTAAAAATAATATGTATAACTAGACCAATTTTGTTTTCCAATTATCCCATATCATTATAGATATTGAAATTAATAAATGTTTCTTTACTATGATATTATTTAAATAACATATTATATGGGTCATATTGAAATGTCAGTGGAAAACAAATAATATATTTTTGAGAAATTTATATCCAAATTAGAAATATAATCTCTCAATAAAATTATTGTCAAGGCCCGTCCCCTGGGGCCCGTACTGTGACTACCCGAAGCCCTCCTTCCATAGGCCAAGAGCTGGTGACTAGCACCGAAAGGAGTATTACCAATAATTATGATGGAGATGACTTAATAAACTATACACACATGAAACCAAGCACATAGAAACATACAAACACATGTCAACTATAAAGGAAAATGAGTGATGAAAGTAAAAAGGGTCAGAATACAAGCCCAACAATAATAGTAGAAGTACAAATATAATACAATACAACTGAAAAAGATGAAAGGTGGCTACTTGGTCATCCCCTGAGCTTCCTACCTAAAGGGTAGGTATAGATATCCTACTCATCAATCCATGTCTACCCGTCTCCTCTGCGTAGTGTCACACTGTATGGTCCACATCTGCGCCCCGTCAAGACCCGGTACCATAAGCCTTGATCAGCATTGTTCGTGGTCTATAGTAGACACAACATGGTGTGGGAATAGCCCGTTCAAGGGTTAGTATAATGATACTTAGGAGGGAACCCTAGACTATAAAGGTCTCACAAAATCAACCAAGGATAATCCACAATGCATGAAATCAACTAACAACCCTACTTAGGAATATGCCCATGCATAAACCTACATTGTCATGTATACCCATTTAAATCATGAAGAAAACACAGAGTCTAACTCAAATCCCAAAGCTCAACTGTTCCACAAAGGATGGAACACCATGAAGGTATGTACCACACATGTATTCAACATAGAATAATACAACCAAGGTATTATCACAAAGAAAAGTACCACATGTGTATAGACTCATTTCACACCAGGTATAAATTAATTACAATACTAGAGATGATTATATGTAACTACTAATTCATCTTAATCTATTAAGTAGTATACCCACAAAGGATCCTTATGTGCGGACCCACACAGGATCACTTAGTGCTGACCCAAACAGGATCGCTCGGTGCTGACCCACATGGGATCGCTCAGTGCTGACAAACACAAGATAGCTCTTTGAGGACCCACATAGGATTGATAGGTGTTGTCCTAAATAGGATAACTCAGGTAGTCCTGCATGAAATCCTAGAGAGGATCCATGTTGTACCCTCAATCACAGACCATGAAGGTACTCTTCTTCAAGTCACAGCCAGCTATAGGTTTCCCGCACTATGCTTTCCCGTCTCCTCGAGAGTCTTCTCTTCAATTCACTGGTTGATACTCCAATTTCCGTGAAGTCCCACGAAATAGAAAACCAAAAGACATCCACATCATAGGGGACTCAATGCAACAAATAGTGAAACCATCGGATGCTCGGTATGTGAATTATTATCCATTTAGTCCTGAGCACCCGATTGAATTCGTAATCGATCCATCCAGACCATTCCAAGACATTATCCAAATCTTTAGTGGGGTATACAAAATTTATTTTCTCACTCCATGGTTTACATTGTCATTGATATTTTGTCAAATGGATGCATGCTGCCAAATTTATGGACAAAAGAGCCCAAATGGGTCAAAGTGGGTCTCAGTCTGGTCTGACCTAGTAGGACCAACCCGGCCCAACCCAACCTGAGCCATCTCGGTTTGGGTCGACCTGGCGAGACCCATTGGGTCTCGCCCATCCCACTGGGTGGTCTGACACATTGGGTATGGCCCTCCCTACGGTGGGCGGCCCGGCCTAGGCAGCGCGATGTGGCTACGGGGGCCGCGAGGGTCGTGGGGGCCGCGACTGTTCCACATATGTCGCATGGGGTCGCGAAGATCATGGGTGGCCATGGGGCCAAAGAGGGTCACAAGGCCATGGGGTGGTGCGGTGAGGCTACAGGGTGGTGGCGGCCACAGGCAGTAAGGTTGCAGGGCAACGGTGGCCACGAGCAGCGTGGCCGTGGGGTGGCGCGTTGGGGCTGTGCGGCAGCGATCCGTTGTGGAAAGATGTGGGGCACGGTCACATGTCATTCCTTTTCTGGTGGCCTACTTGACCGGCCACTCTCTGATTTTCTCCTTCGTCGTGGATGGCGGTGGTGCCGACCTCTGTTCTAATTCCTCACTGTGGTTGGTTGTTCTCCTCCTTCATCACTGAGAACACAACAACTTATCATGATAATTCTAGAGTGAAGGGCCATGTTTGTTTGGCCGGAACCCTCCTCATTATAGCGGCAACATGAAGATATAATCAATTCTTGATTTATGATGATTCATCAAGAATGGGGAAGGGGAAGAAATTCAAACAACCACCAGACCTCGATGGTTCAGTTGATGATTGTCTGTGGTTGAGACGGATTGGCATTTGTCGATACCGAATAATGTCTTCTCTAATGACGTCAGTGAGGAGAGGAAAATATGAAGTTGGTGATGATGGTGTTTCCTCTATCTTCGGTTCGTTCGTTTTTGAAGGTTCTTTGACGGTTTTGGAAAACTATTTGTCGATGGAGAAGAGTTCTTCATTGGAGAAAATCTTCCACAAGTTCTTCCCCCAGTATACCTCTTCCAATACTTCCCACAAATTCCTCATAAAATTAATACACAACAAAATAAAATATTTTTATCAATTTTATCTCTTAGAACAACTGAATATGGCTTAATTGATTAACAGAAGGTGGAACAATTAAATTTTTTGTGTTTCCATAACTAAGGTAGAAGATAACAATGGTAACCTCCCAAATTTAAGAAGGAGTTCAAGAGTATTCCCCACATTTAAGAGAGTAGTTCAAGGGGGTTTTACTCTTGGGTGGTCCCCACCATAATAACCCATGTGGGAGGATTCAGTTCAGGTGGTCCCTACCTTTTAAACCATCCACATGGGCTATTTCAACAAATAAAAAAATAAAATAAATTTTTAATTTATTTAATATCTATTTCCCATGAAAAACCAAAATTATATTTTTCACCCTCGACCTACTGCGGTGGAGGTGAACGTACCACTAATCAAATATTTGCATTGCAATTTCAACGATGCCCTCAGATTTCAATTCCAAGAACTTGTTCAAAATTTACAAAAAACCTGCTCGCACGTTTATTTATCGTACCTGAAAATATAGTTCAAAAATTCATTTCGGGAACAGCAGTCCTCGGATCCATGCACAGTCAATTTTTACGAACTCGTAAAATTCCTTTTTAACTAAAATAATTACATGGAAATTCCGGGACTTTACATTCTCCCCACCTAAGGGTTTTGCATGCCCATAAGACACAACTAAAACTAAGGAACCAAGTGGGGGTACTGAGCAAAAATCTGAGCCTCATGCTCTAATGTTCTCTCTTGGAGGTTCCCATGTTGCCAGCGAACACTTACTAGATTAATCTACATACCATTAAGGAACTGATCATGTCGATCCTCAATATCAACTGAAACCTCCGTAAATGTCGCTCTATCGCCGACCTCCAACTTTCCTTGGTTGATGAAGTGAGAATGGTCATGCACGTATTTCCTCAGATGGGATACGTGTAAGACGTCATGAACCCGATGCAACTGAGGTAGAAGAGCTAAGTAGTATTCCCCCTCACCAACTCTTGTGAGGACCTTAAAGGGACAAATTATCCTCAGAGATAACTTTTGTTCTTAGCCAAATATCTGCAAACCTCATCAGGGTGAGACTCGTAGAAAGATGTGGTCGCCATTCTCGAACTCCATAGGTCTCCGTCTCATGTCAGCATATGAATTCTGCCTGCTTTGAGTAGTATTTATCCGCTTTTGGATGATCATCACCATTTCTATGGTAGCATATACCATCTCGGGTACAACTAGTACTGTATCCCTTAGTCCAATCCACCACAAAAGGGATCTTCAAGGTCACCCATACAATGCCTCAAATGGTGCCATCTCAATGGTGAAGTCATAGGTGTTGTTGTATGAAAACTCCACCAACGGCATGTGATACTCCCTACTATGACCAAAGTCGAGGATGCAAGCATGCAACATGTGCTTGAGGGTCTGAATGGTCTGCTCAGTCTGGCCATCCGTCTGAGGATGAAAGGTGGTGACCAAACAAAGGTTCATCTTGAAAGCCTCCTCCAACCCCTTCCATAGTTGAGAAGTAAAACATATCATGATCAGAGGCAATCATTTAGGGTACTCCATGTAGCCGCACAATCTCTTACACATAGAGGCGTACCAGGCACCCTAATGAATCCTGCTCTCTTATCGGTAGGAAGTGGGACGACATGGTGAGTCGGTCGACGATCACCCGGATTGAGTCATGACCTTTAGATGTACATGGAAGTCCTATCACGAAGTCCGTGGATATCTCATCCCACTTCTAGTTTGGGACCTATAAAATGGGAAATAAGTCTCCTAGTACCTGATGCTCTACCTTCAATTGCGGGAAAATGAGGCACTGAGAGATATACTCTCCACCTACTTTATTCATTCCCAGCCACCAGTGTTGTCATTATAGGTCCTTGTACATCATCGCCACTCCTTTATTCACCACTAGAGGGGATGATTGGTACTCCCTCAATAATTCTTTCTGAAGAGATACTGGTACCATGGTACATCCTCTAACGATGATGACATGCTCCCCACCTATAGAAAATCCATCAGTTCTTGTCTTATTGATATCTGACCACACCGTGTCTCGCAGTCTATTTCCCCATGTTATACCTCCCAAACTTGCTGAAGAAGTGGGGGAGTGACTATAAGAGACTGAAGAAAAGACTCTCCATCCCAATCCATTAAGGATATCTGCAATGCGGCCAACTGCTCTATCGCCTCACCTAATATATTTATACCAGATCTCTGGCTGAGTGTAACTGCTACAATGTTCCCCTTACCAGGAGTATAGAATATCTCGAAGTCATAGTCTGGTAAGAAACTCGAGCCAATGTCACTGTATCAGGTTAAGATCCTTGTGAGAGAATACAAACCTGAGACTCTTATGATAAGAGTACACGATAAAACACTTGCCATCAAGTAATGTCACCACAACTTCAAGGTGAAAACCACTACTTCTAACTCCAAGTCATGGGTAGCGTAGTTTTGCCCATGATTTCTAAGAATTTGTAAACCATAAACAATCACTGCTCTCTCCTGCATGAGGAAACATCCGAGTCCGGTCCTGGATGTGTCGTAATAGAATACATACCCTATTCCCACCTCTGGTAGCCTCATGATGGATGCACTAGTGAGCCTTTAACATAGCTTCTGAAAACACTGTTGGCATCTCTCCTATCGCCTGAAGGGTTTACCCTTATTTTTTAATGCTGATAGAGGTGCTGCAACTCTAGAGAGATCTGGAAAAATCCACCAGTAGTATCTAGACAAACACATGAAACTTTGTACCTATGTCACACTCTTGGGTGGATCCCAAGCAAGTACCGACTCAATCGTTGTGGATCAAATGCAACTCTAGCCTCTGATATGACATGTACAAGAATGTGAACATCTCAGAACAAGTACTATCACATCCATATCTTACCATTAAGATGGTTCTCCCAGAGTGTTTCCATTACTACCTGCATATGATATACATACTTCTTCTTGGTAGCCATGTAGATAAGAATTTCATCGAGGATGAAAACAACAAAGTGATCAAGTTATGGATGATAAATCATGTTCTTGAGTCCCATGGGCACTAATAGAGTGTTGGTTACGCCGAATGGCATAACCACGAACTCGTAGTGGCTTTACAGACATCTGAAATCCATCTTTTACACATCCTCATCCCATACTCTAAGCTGGTGATATCCAGATATGAGGTCTATCTTTGAGAACCACCATGCTCCCATTAACTGATCAGAGTGGTTTTCAATCCTCGTAAGTGTGTTCTTGTTCTTCACAGTCACCTGGTTCAGGCACCGATAGTCAACACAAATCCACAAGCCCCCATCCGCCTTCTTGGGGGAAAAAATTAGGCCTACCCAAGAAGAAACACTGTGATGTATAAATCCATTACCCTGTAAGTCCTCTAGCTGTACCCACAACTCAAAAATCTCCATGGGAGAAATTCAATATGCTGGTGTAGATATCGATGCCACCCCAAGGTACAAGTCAATGTAACAATCAACCTCTCTACGGGGAGTTAGACCCGAAACATTATCTGGGAAAACATTTTTGCGTACTATTCCAACACAATAGGATAGCATGGACTCTCTACTTAAACTAATCTGAGGGTTATTCAAGCCAACTATTGAGTGATCGGCTGCACTATCATCTGGGTAAGTCCATCCTGTGCTACGAAGGCTTCCTTCTGGCTGGTGAAGGTAAACCTGGTTACATCCATATGGAAACCCCGCACATTGCGCTTAATACACTCAACCTGAGCATGGAATATACATAACCATTTCATTCCCAAGATGACGTCGCAAGGCCTTGACGCCACTACTATGAGATCTCAGCCGAAGCTCTCTCCTCCTAGAGTAACCGTACTCTATCAGCACCAGTTCTTATTCTCCAAATCAGCTCCCTTTGGAGTTTCTAGTCATAAGGATCGTTCCAATAGCTCCTTTGAAATATTCGAGCTTTGAACAAGGGATGTTTCAATAAAAGAATTACTGGAACCTATGTCTATATGTACTACAACAAAGGTGTAGTCGACATAGATCGTATCTCGTATCATTTTCGGAGCGTTGTGATCATAATCCTTAGCTTCCTAGAGTTGAGATCACCCATATCCTCCGGATCCTTGTATTCAGTATAGACAACCTGGTGGTGGTGGTTGTAACATCTCAAATCATCATCGACTACCATCTGCATGACCAGCTCCACTGCAACGTCTGCCTACTCCCTATGGACCTCCGTGGTGGAATCTTTGGCTCTGCATGGGTGGTCATTCGACCGTATGCTAATCATCCGTACGGTGGGTCGGACAGTCATGATCTATGTGACCCTACCCGCCACATGCGGAACAATGCCCGCTTTGAGCATTACTGGATCTTCCTTGAGTTCCATGCACAACCAACACTGAATCCTACAATTGTCCACATGTAGGTTTGGTCCTTTTGTACCTCTGGGTCATCTCTCTGTTTCCTACTGCAGAAGAATCTCTTACGTGATTACTGATAGTGGGTTTCACTGTTGGTGATTGCTCAGCAAGGAAACTATCTACTAAAATCAATCTCTTTAACACCCCTGCCTACTTTAGGATGATGAGTGAGATCATTGAAGACCTGATCTCCCACCCGAGTCCCAACTAGAAGGCCTGAGCCCTGAAGAATGGGCCTCACACCATATCTGTGTAGTAGTGTCACAGGTTAGTGAACCTTGTAGAGTACTAAGCCACAGTCATTCTGCCCTACTACAGATGAATTAGCTCTTGTATGCATATTGCACGATGAGATGGTAGTAATAAAATAACCCCAAACAGGCTCTCAATGTATACCCTGAGAAGTGTCACCTCATTGTAAATCTATAACATCATGCTCCAATATCTTCCTACTACTGCCTGTAGAAAGCGGCAGATTGGATCCCCATGAGATTGGCTGGTGTCCCTACCTGCCGAATGACTCTCACCATAGCCTCCAGAAAATCCTCAGCTGCCTCTGGGTCAGTCTCCCCCCTGAACCTTGGTGGCCACTACCACTAGAACTCGTGCAATGCGCTCAAGCGACGGGCACCATCTACTGCTAGGGATGGAGGAATCTATGGCCCAATGGGTAAGGATACTGATGGTGCCTCTACTAGAAGATGTACATGTACCATTGCCTCATCGCTCGGTGGGTTATTAGTGCATACTACATCCAGAACCCTAGATGGATGTATGCGTGGAGGCATCCTGAATCGAAGCAGGTGTGCCATAGTCAATAATTCAGACCTAGTGAGCTGAATCCAATATATCACAAAGAAAACTCTTCCAAACACACAAAAAATCAGTGTTTTCATGCACGAAGTCAGAAATCACAAGACAGTGTCCTAGTGTATGGATACTTCGGTTGCAGCACCAATACAAGATTTCCTAATGTAATAACCACACTCACTACACTTATCACTATTTCCATTAAAAATAAAGATCTGATTCTTATGTTATATGGTATAACCAAATCCTCTGATACCAATTTGTCACGAACCATCCCACAGGGCCAATGTCATGAATACCCCATGCCTGCCTTCCATAGGCCAAGGGCAGGTGACTAGCACTGAAAGGTGTATTACAAATAACAATTAAGGAATTTCATTTATAACCGATAAAAACATGCTACGAATCACACAACAGGATATGAACACAAGTAAACTGTATAGAAAAAAAGTGCGGAAAGTAAAAAAGTAGCCGCAATACAAGCCCAAAAGTAATAGTACAAATACAATTGAAATATAATACAATGGAAAAAGAAGAAAGGCAGATGCTGGGTCATCCCTTGAGATTCCTACCTGATGGGTAGGTACAGATCAGGTGCTCATCACGGCACATCTTCCCTTCTCCTCTGCGTACCATCACGCCATATAGTCTACCATCGGGCCCCATCTAGCCCTTGTACCCTCAACCCCAATCAGCGTTGTCTATCATCTGCAACAAATAAAACAAGGTTCAGGTAGAGCCCGTGCAAGGGTGAGTATAATGATACTCAGTAGTGACCCCTAGATCTTCATGGTCTCACAAAATCCACCATGGATAAACCACAAGGCATGCAATCAACAGACATCCCTACAAAGGTATGTCCACATACAGATACCTTTGTTATCATGTATACCAATCTGAATCATGAGGAAAACACAGTCCAAATTGGATCCCGAAGCTCAACTATTCCACAAAAGAAGGAATACCAAGAAGGTATGTACCACAGAGGTATTCCACCTAGAAGAATACCACCAAGGTATTATCACAAAGTAAACTACCACATATGTACGGACTCATCTCACACAAGGTATAACATAAGTACAGTAGTACAGATGATTATATATTACTATTAATTCATCTAAATCTGTTATGAAGAAGACCCATGATGGATCCTCAAGGGCTGACCCACACAGGCTCGCTCGGTGCTGACCCACACAGTACCGCTCGGTGCTATACCACATAGGATCGCTCGGTGATGACCCACACAGGATTTCGTAGTGATGACCCACATAGGATCACTAGGTGTTGATGAACACATGATCACTAGGGTAGTCCCAGATAGAATTCTAGTGTGGTTCTAAGAGGGACCCTTAGGCCCAGACCACGATGGATCTCCTCTTCAAGTCACAACTAGCTACTGGGTTCTTGCACTAAGCTTTCTCACCTCCAGGAGAGTACGCAACTCTAGAAACTAATGGATACCCCAACTGCCACGATGTACCATGAAAATGTATCCCAGATGACGGCCACGTCATTGGGTTCTCAACGCAATAGACGATGCATCAATTGGATGCTCAATAACTGAGTTAGTAACATTTTAGTCCTGAGGGCCCGGTAGGATTTGTACTCGATCCATCTCAACCATTCCCCAACATTACCCAAATATCTAGTGGGGTATACTAAAGGGACCTTCTTTGTCAAAGGTTTACAATGTCAATGATGATTTTTCAAACAGAGGCATTGTGCCATAGTTATGGCCAAATGAGCACAAATGGGTCGACGTTGGTCGGGGTCTGGTCCTACCGGGTCGAACCGACCCGGTACAACCCGCCCAGGGCCGACCCGGTTTGGGTTGAACTGGCCCGAACCACTGCGTCCTACCTATCCTGTAGTGATGCCCAGCCTACGGTGTGGCCTAGACAACTTGGACGAGTGGTGTGGTCACGTGGGCCAAGAGGGTGACGCGGAGGACGCGAGGGGGGGGGGGGGGGAGGTTGCAGAGGTTGTGGACGGCCACCTGGCCATAGAGGGTCGGGAGTCCGTGGAGTGTTGGGGGGCTAAGGGGCAGCAAGGGCCATGGGTGGTGAGGCCATAGGGCTGTGTGACGAGGCCACATGGCCAAGCCATCCATGGGCGGTGAGGCCGCTGTGAGGTGTGGAGAGGCTGTGGGGTAGAGGTGGCTGTGGGCGGCGAGGCCACGAGGCAAAGGTGGCTGTGGGCGGTGAGGCCACGGGGAAGCGCAACGAGGCCACAAGGTAGAGCTCCATTACGGTGGGCAGTGCAGTACGGTGATGTGTCGTACCTTTTCCGGTGGCCGGCATGACCGGCCTCACTTCGTTTGTATCCTTCATCATGGATGGAAGTGGTATCAGTTTTCTTTCTCATGCCCCACCGATATTGGTTATCGTCCTCCTCTATCGGAAATAACGCAACAATTTATCACGAGAATTGTGGACAGATTGGGCCATGTTTTTTTGGTCCGCACCCTCCGAGTTAGAGGGGTTGCAAGGGGCTATAATTTATTCTTGATTTATGATAAATCGTCAGGAATTGGTAAGAGGATGATATTCAAACAACCACCATACCTCATTGGTTCAGTTGAAGATTGTCTAGGGTTGAGATGGATTGGAATTATTCGATCCCATAATAAGCCCCCTCCATCGAAGTCATTAAGGAGAGGAAAAAATCAATTTGGTGATGACAACATTTCATCAATTGTCAATTCTTTCATCGTTGGAGGTCCTTCGATGTTGTTTCGAGAACGATTCGTTGAAGGAGAAGAGTTCTTCATTGGAGAAGCTCTTCCACAAGTTCTCCCCCAGTTTTCCCTTTGTCAATACATCCCTTAAATTACCCAACAAATGAATAGCCAACCGAATGAAATATGTTTATATGTTTAAATTGTTGGAATAATTGAGGTTCGATTAACTGATTAAAGGATGGTGGCTCAATTAAATGTGTTGTGTAGGAATAATAGAAGTAGAGGACACTAATGGTATCCTCCCAAATTAAAGGGGGAGTTCAAGAGGTTTACCAACATTTAAGAGGGGTGTTCATGGGGGTTTTAGTCTTTGGTGGTCCCCACCACCATTACCCATGTGGGAGGTTTCATTGCAGGTGGTCGCCACTATTAAACCATCCACATGGGAGGTTTAAAAAAAGAAAATTAAAATAAAAGTTTATTTTATTTTATAACTTTTTCCCATAAAAACCAAAATTCTATTTTATACCCATGACCTATTGTGATTAAGGTGAAGGTCCCATTATGAAAATTTTGGCGTTGCGAGTTCAACGGTGCCCTCAGATTTCAATTCCGAGTATTGTGTGAAAAGTTACAAAAACCCAGTCACACGTTTATAGAACGTACATGAAAAAAACTTCCGAAATTCATTCCGGGCACACCGAGCCTCGGAATAATGCACTGTTAATATTCACAGACTCATAAAATTCCCATTAAATTAAAAAAAATTCATGGAAAGTCCAGGTCATTACAATTTTGATAATATTATAGGTTATTTTAACTCTTATTAGTCCAGTTTAAACCTCCAGCAATTATATTTGTTTACCCTAACCAAAAAAATTACTTTTTATAACATTTTCTATTTATTTATGAAAAAATATTATTTTTTACATATAATAAATATTACTTTTATATTATTATTAATATTTAATCAATTGTTTTGAATTGAATTCAGAGATGTGGGTAATTTTAACTTAAAAATAATCACGCATACGTGATGATAATGTTACCTTTTAATGGAAAATGTACAAAAACATATAAGGGATTTTTTAAAAATTAAAAATGAATATGATTCAAATGAACCACAATGTATTAATTGATATGAAATTTTTATATTGTTAATTTTAATTCAATATAAAATAAAATTATCAATTATAAATTTTTTAAATTAAATGAAAATTTTTATATAAAATTATATATTTTTATATTCATTATAAATGAAACATCTCAAAAAAATAAAAAAAAACCACCGAAATAGAATTTTGATCTTTTGTTTTCAGAAATATATATTATTTTTTAAATAATGTTGAAAATAGTATTTTAAAAATATCTCAAATTTTTGTATATAGTGTTTCATGCAATAAAAGCTAAACTTATTTTTATGTTTAATTCATGCTAAATTCAAGGTTGCATGTAATAAATGAGAAAAATAATATTGTGTGTAACATACACTATCACATGAAATTTTATTCTTTTAGAATATTTTGTGTGTTTCATTATTCCATCCTTAATTAAATATCACCCTCAAAATTTTATCATGATATCATCCATTACTGGAAAATGAAATCAAAAAAGTGTTAATATAATATCATCAAAACAATATATAAAATTTATGTACAGTAGTCATATATAATAACACATAACTATGTGTTAGTGTATGATAGCATCATTTTAATGTGAAATTATAGGGATGTAAGAGACGTGTAATTAATTTTAGAGAGTAATTGAGTTCATTGATCACAAACAAGTGAATGATCAATGTAATGTTAAAGAACTAAAACAATTTTTATATGATTGTTTAATATAAAAAATGATTAATTATATGTAAATTTAATAGGATAAAATATTGTTAAAAAATCCATTTCCTAACGTTGAATAATTTGTTTCATCTATAAGAATATAATGAAATATACTTCATATATTATTATTTCATTGGTATAATTCCATCCTTTTGATGGGATTAAATTAGTTCTAGTTCATATCTTATCCCAAGAAATAAATATACTAAATTTTATTTTCCTACCTATAAAATAAAATTGACTTTTAGTGGATTGTAATAATAATAAAACAATCAATTTTTTTCCATAATTAATCTAAAAAACCAATATGTAATAAAATAATATATGAACCTCATAAGTAACTCTTATTCTTCATCATTAATTTCCCCTTTCAAAATGTTTACCTAAAATTTAATGTTTCGGATTTTATGTATAATTATATTTATTATATGAAATTATTTCAAGACCAATTAATTTGACAGTATGCAATTTTGAGGGTTGAAGCAACCTGACTGATCTGTTGAAAAATGTTATGCTATAAATATCTCACATGATTAGTTTTTCTGAAAAAGTAGAATAATGCCTAAATGGGTTCCCAGATCAGAACTCTGAGAGAACCATTTGATTCATGATGGTTGGTTTTCCCTATGTGTGACATTGGTTTAGTCTGTGTAGTCCACCAGTGAGAAAACCCAAAAATGACATAACCATAAATAAAATAGTGAAATAAAATTATTTTATTTTTCATATTCTTATAACTCACGAATAGAGACTATGATAAAAATTCTGATACCACCATTGAACACATGGGGTTATGCTTTCCTTAATTTGACACTAATATTGGCCAGTTCAGGACAATAGTGGATGTTAGCTTTTCCCGGTAAATTAATTAATTATGTAAAAATTATTTTAATCTTAATTAATTTGAATTATAAATGTTAACCCAGATTGAAAATATGAGGGTATCATTGAATTCATGGGGCCGTTTTTTTCCATTGGTAGGGCCTAAACTCGACCTGCGTGGGTTGAGGGTGACTGTAAATAAATGATGAACTTTTTTGAAGGTACATTCTATAAATTTGAAAGTGGGATTTTATATCTTTTGATCTGTCACATGGATAAAAAATATGAGGGCAATGTGAATTTAGACAACCAGTATTCACCTATAAATGACTAATCATCAGCAGACAAGGGTTGAGTAAAAAAGTTAATTTTTTTTAATTTTTGAGAAAAACAATAAAATAATTGAAATGAATTAATTTCTTTCCTTTCTCCCTCTAGATTAGAGGATGGAAAAACTGTGGGGTAATGAAAAGGATATGTTGATGTGCATCGATAATTCTCATTAATGGATTGTTAAACTGGCAGCGTAACGATGTATTAATGACAGAATTCATTGATAATGTTTCATAAATAGCACAATATAACGATGCAGCATCACACCGTAATGGGAATGTTGTGGCATGCTCCTACTTAAAGTTAGATGCACTAGGGAAATATGGATTATAAATTTGTTGGATTCACTGGAAAAACTCTGACAGATAAATAACCCAACGAATAATGATGAACACTTGAGAATCATCACCACCTTTAATGGATTTTGAAAATCGGAGTTGAGAAGAAAAATTGATATCTTAACCCCTCAAAGTCGAATTCCCCGACATCCGACGACAAAACATTTCGGGGTTTTTAATCCAATTTTCCTCCCACCCATTTCTAAATGACGAATAAATATTATCCCACAAACATGTTAATCTACATATTATTCGTTATAATGGGAGGGTGACAATTCTTTTAGGATGATTCTTTGGGAGATCAAATCATGTCATGTAACGATTGAACATAAACTCCACAAACCTCCCCCATCATTAAGCCTTATAATTCTGATGGTGCGGGTCGACAAGAAAAAAGGCTTGAAACCCTCCATTTGTGTGCTCAGGGAGAACATTTTTTCTGATGTGATGGCAGGGCTGGCTAGAACGCCTTTAGGAAAAAGAATCATCACCCAAAGACCGTTCGCGCAAGCTGTGTAAGGGAAAGACCACCATAGCACATATGGTGGCCCGCCAAAGATTCTACATGCGCACAAGTGTCGGTACTGACAACACGTAGAGGGGGTGGCGGCATGCGGAAACCACGTTCTGGACGCAGGAGTTGGCCGCCTGCCAAGTGGAGTGATGTGCCCCTATGGCGCACCAGTGTGGCAGAAGATGCAGCCGACCATGATGAAGTGCTAGAGACCCACCGTTCCAGAATGGTGTCTAATTTACTAGGGTAAACCCACAGACTTGGTCCATGGGTGATGTGTTGGGATTTTGGTCATCACCAGGTGCGGCGCAAGAAGGAGCGACAACCTCATCACGTGTTGTACTTGGACAATGAGTGACACGACAGTCCTGCATGCACAAATCTATCCCCATAGGCCGCTATTGTGGCCTATTTTAAGACATTTGGGCCGGACCCACATTAGTGGGACATACCTAGACCCACTTCGGGCTGGACTCGCACCCTCTTTGAGCTAGGCTTGACTAGACCGGGTACCTGGGAGGCCCTGCTGAATGGACCCTCTTCTAACCAGGATTGGTTCAGTAAGGCCTATAGGGTCATTCCCACAATCCCGACCATAGTAGAATGACCCTGACCAACACTAGGTTAGGTTGGGTCCATCAGAATGAACTGGGGTATGTGAACCCCCCATGTCGGGTTGGTCGGGTCTGTCCTACTGGGTCAGAACGAGCCCCATCGCAATCAGTCCCCGGGTTACTAAAACACCTATATCATGTAAACTTCATAAAAAATTGATGGGACCTTTGTAGAGTTGGGACGCTCTAAATGGGGAGGAAATTTCGTCATGCCATGTGGAGTCTTTAATGGACCCTGAGAATTGAATAATGTCATGAGGAGAGGATTCCCAAGTTCACTACGTACGGAACCCTACAACGGGTTGAGACATAATGACTATTTATTTTCGACTTTATATGACTCGATGGCCCAGTGGGAAGCACCTATTTGTCACATGGTAGACTCATAGTGGGGACCACATATTTGTGACTTGGCAGACCCATTGTACCTGATATGTGGAGTATCTCAGCATTCCACGATGGGGAGTGGCTCTGTGTGACCCAACATACCCACAATACATGATGGGGTGGAGTATATAAGCAGTCCATGGTTAGTGGGAATTTGCTCGGTGTGACCCAACATGCCCACTGTACTTGATAGAGGTGTATTTATCCATTAGACATGGTGTTTGAAGAAGTGTATGAGAATGCTTCTATTACGACCTTATAGTATACCCGATCTAAGCTGTCTTATTTTCCTGTTTTACATTGATGAATTTTTGTGTGTTGTTTCCTTTTTTTGGGTTCCCTATTGAGTACAATGTTACACACCTCTGCACGGGCTCCTCCTGCGAGCATTGGGTCTATTACTGATGATAGACGTTTCTATAAGGGTTCCCATTGTGATGGGATGGACAGACACTACGACAATGGACACAGTGGCTTAGGACCAGGCGAGTCCTAGTAGGACCGAGAGGATAATACGTACTACTTCAGCATCAAGTAGCTTCCCTACTCTCATGATAATCCAATGGCCTAAAGGCCTTCATTTTTTTTATTTTGATAATACACCATTCAATGGGTGAGGTGGAACCCTTACAAGCCCCATATGCATAAGTATTACTTGGAACATAGGACATCAAAAAATTCATTTCCTATAGGCTACAAAAGCTACATACAACTGAGACTAGATACTTGAAACTACTCATCCCCAGCATATTCATTATCAAATCATCTCTCCAACTTTGCATGGCTATCCAAATATGCATTCTCATGCATGGACATTCTTATCCCGATGGTAGGTACCATACCATTACATTCTTACAATCTGTTTAGCTATTGCAATGGTGGATGCTCCTTTCTCATCCTCTTCCTAAAGATTATTCCTTTTAGGCGGTCTTGTTTTCATATTTCACATAAGGTGGCCCAAAGCCATTGACGTGGCCCGAAGGCCTTACTGACCCAAAGGCCTGGGGTGGCCCAAAAGCCTTGAAAGACTCGGAGACCAAATATGGGGCCCAAACTCCCAAACAGGGGAATAGTACCGGCTTTAACTGTGACAAACAATACATGCTACAGTATTGCTACAGTACATATTACAACACTGCTACAGTACCCTAGAAATATGTCTTTTATTGGGTTTGATCACAGGTCGCCTGGATGCACATAAAGAGTCCTCACCAACCTGGTTGAGGATCATGTTCCCCTACTCTCACAATTAGGTGGTGTTTACAATGGATGTCCATCAGAGCACATTCGGTACTTTATAGTTTTCAGTACTTTTTCTTGGGATTGTATTCTAGCCAACTTTCTATCACCTGAACATGTAATCAGCAATTCAGTGGTGTGTTGTTTACCTTTTTTTTGAGTTGGGAATTGTTTGGACGTCTGTCTACATACTAGTATCTGGACTAATACCTCCCACGTGCAGGTTGACACCTTCGTTGAAAATTTCCATCCACCGGCCATCAGGAGGCGGCTTTGGGGTAGTCACGACACATGGCTTGGGGTATGGGTCGTGACAATGAGGCATCATAGGGTGGTTGGTTCCCCCATAAGGATCAGGAGTATGTGTTTTGTTTTGGGGCAACAATGTTAAGTGTTGTGAGTTCAAATTTCATATACGGGGAGACCAGTGATGGCGCGGTGGCCGGTGTATCCATACACCATATCCTTGAATGCTATTTTCAGCACAATACATGAAAACACTAGTTTAATAACTATATTTTTTATGTTGAATAAGAGTCATCTCACCAGGTATAATGTTCTTGACTGTGTTATATCTTGATCTATCTCTGGATTCCTCTATGTAGATGACCATCCAGGATCCTAATATGAGGTCATGAGGGTAGCCCCCATAGAAACGAGCCATCCGTTCATGGACCAGTCCTGGAGATGGCCACATCGGGTAGTGCATCAGTGATACCACCACCCAATGGTCATATTCTACTACAAGTTGGTCCAGAATAGGTTGTTCATAGGATCATTGACATACATGTGTTTCAGAGACACAAACCTCCCATGTTCTCAGGAGAGAAGGATCCTCAGGTTGTTGAGGAATAGCTAGAGGCTGTGACATGGGTCACTCGCTTAGTGAGGACACCGCCTGACTAGATAGAAATATTTGTTGTGATCATTATGAACGAATCGATAGGGAGATGTTTCAGCTTGACCATTTAGACTCACGACGAGGTGATCCTCACTTGAGTTGACTTCGAGAGGCTTTTCCGGGAAGATTTTTACCTGTGAAGATGTGCATTATGCGCATTCAGGAGCTCCTTAACCTACATCAGGACAAAATGATGGTGGTCGATTACTCGGAAATGTTCCCAGAGCATTCTTGCTACTCTACATATATGGTTCGATATAATTTCATCAAGGCTGGAGCCTTTGAGCAGGGACTGAAGCGGATGATTATGGATTTGATGGTGTCTCTCAGAATCCATACCCATTCCAGGGAGCTAGAGCAAGTCCTTTTAAAAGAGAACTTATCGGAGGAGATGACACCTATAATTAGATATTCCAACAAACCCTATGAGGCAGTGTATTTAGTATGTAGTAGACATTAGACGCATGGGCCCTAGCGGACTAGGAATTTCAGTGGCTGACCTCAGGACTCAGGCTCGACAGTGCGAGGCTGCCGGGCCAGACGGAGTCAGACGTAGGCCATGATTTTCTTTTCATGCAGCAGGCAGGGAACGATGGCTTGTGATTTCCCGACCAACCATATAGAAGAATAACATATGGTTGAGGGGATACTATGATAGAGCAGAGCCCATCTCTTGGATGCATAGGATTAGGACCATGGCACTCGAGATACGATCTGAGTTATGATCTGTTTCTTTTCAACCTTAGTAACAGTACAAATAGAAATAAGTTCTATTTACAACTTTCTTACCACAACTCTCGTTCGAAGATCTGATATTTCAGTAGAGTAAATGAAAAAATCCATTTGTCTTGAGAGTCCCATGATAAGGGATTAGATTATTACACAATGGTGACGATAGTTTGAGCTGACTCTATGAGGTGAGAGCCTCAGTTGGGATACCCGAGTAGAAGATTCGAGGCCTTAAATTGTCATTCTGGTTATGGATTGGTTTTCCACAGTTCATGCTCGGATTGACTATTTTAGGCATACAGTGTGGTGTATCTACATAGATGGGACCATGTTTTCCTTCACTGAAAAAAATGAAACCATAGCAACATAGGACATACTCTCTCAGAGGATGGTTCAGCTGATCACTCACGAGTTGGTTAGCCTCACCCTTGGTGTAGTGGATGAGGGGAGTCCATGTTTTCCTGTAGTGGTGGAAGAGTAGGAGAATATATTTCATCATGGGGTTCCAAGTATACCTCATCATAGAGAGGTTGATGTCTGTATCAAAAAGTCCCCCAGGATGACACTGATATCCACTTTGGAATATCAAATGGCTCCTGTAGAGATTTATAAGCTGAGGATACAACTGGAGGACTTCTAGGATAAGGGGTTCTTAAGAAGTAGTGTTTCACTATGGGCAACCTTGATGCTTTTTTTCAAGAATTCATAAGGGAGTTTGAGGTTGTACGTGGATTACCGGAACTTTTACCATGTTATCATGGGGAAGAAGTACCCTATTCCCGATGGGTCTATGGGAGCATCAATCAGATAAAGTGGGTAGCCATTCTTTTGGATGAAAACGTGCTTGGGGGATTTTTAGTATTTGTGACAATAGAGATAGTTGAAATATTTACAAGACTGTGAATTTTAGATATTCTATACTCTTAGGAAGAAGGAACGTAGTTCCAGATGCACTCGGTAGGAGGAATGGATTGCACCAGCTGAGTGAGGTGAAAAAGCAGTTAGTCGTCATGCAAGTATCTATTACGGATGATGGTGAAGTTGTTTACCTCTAGTCGATGGTTGTTACTGCCACACTCTTATAGAGTGTTAGGGAGGCATAGTTGTGGGATGTTGACTTTGAGGAATGAAATGCTCAGATATCCTCCAGGTGATCTCGTGAATGATTTTTTTATGGTGGGAAAAACATCATCTTCTTTAAAGGGACATGCCAAAGTGACAGTGACACTACGAGAGGAGGTCTTGAAGGAGTTATAATGAAAGTGGGATGATGCATCCATGGACTTTGTGACATATCCACCATAGAATCCATGGGCCATAATTCCATTTTAGTGATAGTTGACCCACTCACCAAGTCAGCTCACATCCTACACATCCGGGAACATGAGATGATAGAGGGATTGGGACGCCTTTACCTCCAAGAGATAGTGCAGCTTCCTGGGGTTCCTTCATATATCATCTTAGATTGTGATGCACGCTTTACATCTTGGGTGTGGAAGATATTACGTGGGGTGTTCGACATGCAGTTGATCTTGATCACAACTTTTCATCTCTAGGAAGATGGTCAGATGTTGTGGACCATACAGACCATGAAGTCATGTTTTTTTATTAAATCCTAGACTTTTATGGTGGTTGGTATCACCAACTGCCACTTGTGGATTATGCATACAACAACATCTATCACCCCACCATTTCCATGGAACCGTTTGAGGCCTTCTATATGAGGCCATACAGATCAACCATATGCAAGACAGACCTAGGGGAGTCAGAACTCATTGGTCTATAGTGGGTACATGCTACAACTAAGAAGGTGCTGATCATCTAGGACCAGATGAGCATTGCACTAATTTGGCATAAGTCATATAACAATAGGATAAGGCGGCCTTGGACTTTTAGTATGGAGATAATGTGTTCTTTTGGGTATCACCCCAATTAGAATTGTAGAGATATTTTTGGGCGACAAGCTATCTATGAGGTTCATTTGTCCTTTTAAAATCCTTAACAGAGTTGGAGTGGTGGTGTACCTCCTAGATCTTCGCCCATAAATGGGCCATTTTCATGATTTTCTCAATGTTTCATAGCTTTGAAGGTACGTGCACGATCCACCACATGTCATCAATTGAGGAGATATAGACATTGATGTTGGGGTGACATTTGCGGAGTTCCTAGTGGAGATAAAGTATTGTCAAAAGTGGGTCCTCTATATGTGGTCGATTATTCTAGTGTGCGCCCGATGGTAGCACAAAATATCCAAGAGATCACATGATAGAGGCATGCTCAAATTCATGCTCAATACCCCATATTTTTTAAAAAAAATTGATTTAGATTTAGGGATATAAATGTCAGGGGGGGAGAATGAAATATCCAAGATTTTCTGTATATGTTTTTTTATAAGGAATTATTTCGAGACCGTGAAATTGGATGGCACATAATTACAAGGCCTGGACTTCCCAGAATGATGCTTTAAATAGCATGTGTGGGCAGTTTTCCAGAAAAGTCTAATAACTCCTAAAATTGTGATTGGATCCAAAATCGAAGGGAACTCTTGGATTCAAGATGGTGGGTTTCCCTAAGCGTAAGTTATGTTTTTTCGATACAGGCCTCCAAAGCGACATCTGAAAATGGAATAATTGTAAATAAAATTATTAAAAAAAATTATTTTATTTTTTAAATGATCATAAATGTTGAATGGTAGTTCAGATTAAAAATCTCAGACCACTACTGAACTTGTGAGGGTTTTCCTTCCTTAGACAGTCCCTAAAATTGGTCGGTGCTTTCCTACAGTGGATGTTAGTTTTTCCCATAAATATATTTATTTAGAAATAATTATTTTAATGTTAAATGCCTTAAATGTTGAATGGTATCTCAGATTGAATTTTCGAGAGTACCTCTAGATTAATGGGGGAATGCCTCCCTTATGTGGAGCCTAACCTTGACTGGAACTGGTTGAGGTTGACTGTTTATAATTGTTGATCTTTCTTAAAGTACTTTTAGTAAATGTACAGACTGGATTTTCTATCTTATGAACCATATCTCAGATCAAGAATATGAGGGAACAATTTATTATAGAATACTGGGATTCACCTATAAATGACTTAAATGTGGCAGGCAAGGGTTGAGCAGAAAACATATTTTTCGAACTAGTCGAGAAAAATAAGAAAAAAATTTAAATAATTTTTTATGTTTCTTTCTCACATTGGTGTGGCAGATGAGGATGAAATGAGCAAATAATAGGTAATCAATGATGTGCACCAATGAGGCTCATTAATGGATCATTAAACGTATATCATAACGATGCTTTTATAATGTGAAACAACAACCCCGGTTTTGAAATAAACCAATGAAATGTGGTGGCATCAAATCATAATGGGAACAATGAGGCGTGTTCCTATTTATAGTTCGGCGTGTTTGGGAAATATGGATTAGAAATTTGGAGGATTATGAGGAAAACATCTAATGGACTTCCACCCTAGTGAAGTCTGACAAATGCCAATAAATCCTCAACACCTTTGATGACTTTAGAAGATCGAAGATTGGAAGCGACGTTGATGTTTTAACCCCCCGAGGACTAACTCAATGACATCATACATCGAAAGAAGTATGATTTTTAAATGTTATTCTTCTTGTCCTTTTCGAATTGATGAACGCTGATTAACCCAGAAATAGGTCAATCTCAAGATCATGCGTTATAATGGGGGGGGTGACTTTTCTTTTGGGTTGATTATTCAGGGGTACAATTATTGGATTGTAACGATTGAATGGAGACTCCCCAAACATCCCTCTTCTTTAATCCTTCTAACAAGGAGGGTGCATGCCGACATGAAAAATAGCATGGGAACCTATGTTTTTTCTATCATGATGACAGTTTTGTCTAAAACGGCATCAAGGATGGTAAGAAGGCTTCATCACAAAGGAATCCTCACCCAGAGACCGTTGGTTCAAGCGGCGTATGGGACAGACCACCAGAGTGCATCAAGTTGACCACCAAATATTCTATAGGTGCACAGGTGCCGACAAAGACAACACATGGTGGAGGAAATGACCAGCCCCAACTACATGACATATGGAGGAGCAGGCTACCTCCTAGGTGTAGTGGTTCCCCCTGGCGGTGCGCCAGTGCGGCAGAAGATGCATCCGACCAGGCTTTGGAACTGGAGACCTGTGGTGCCATCACGGTACTATGTTGACTGGGTTCAACCTGTGGACTGGGTCTCTGGGAGTCGTGGAGGGTCGCCGGTCTTCACCAGACGCGGTGCTTGAAAGAGCGTCCCACCCATTTCAGGTTGTTCTTGGGCACAGAGGGATGAGATGGTCCGTCGTTCCCCAGTCACAGCCCATCGGCTGCTTACACGGCTAGTATTTAGACAATCGGGCCACTCCCCATCATGTTTGGGCTAGTCTAACTACCCAACATGCCATACCTTCACCCCCTTTGGGCCTCTCCAGACTAGAACATTTCGTGAATCGACCCGGAAGGCTGGAACCTTTACCAACTGGGATGGTTCCAGCATGCCCTATTGGGCCTGGCCCACTGGCCAGGCCAGAGCTGACCAACCCTGATGCATCCAAGTCAGTTTGGGGCCTTCGTAATGTATGTAGGAATGTGGAACTCCCAGCCGGGTTGGTCAGGTCATTCTGACCGAGTAGAACCGGCCCCCATCACAACTCCAACCCTGGTTACTAAAATGCAAGAATCGTAAAAACAACTCGTTTGGTTGACGATCCAGTTCTATCGTTGGGACCCTCTCGGGGAAGAGGATATTTTGGAATTCCTTATGGTGACTTTAATGCATGCTAATAAGCTACAATTAGCGTGAGTTGTGGTTCTCCCAAGCACGCTACATACAGAACCCTATGACTGGATGAGACATGAATACTACTGATTTTTGACGCTGTGTGTCTCGATGCCCTTGTGGGAAGACCCTCAATGTGACTTGGAAGGCCCAAGGTGGGGATCACCTCTTTTTGAATTGGTATACCAACAATACTTGAATAAAGTAGTCTCTCTGTAGACCACAGTGGGGAGCATCTTTGTGTGACCTGACAGACCAATGATACATGATGTGGAGGAGTACCTATGAAGTTCATGGTTAGTGGGAAGCAGATATGTGTGACCCGAAATCCCCACTTTACTCGATAGAGGTGGATTTCTCAGGTTACCTAGATGTTCAATGATGTGTCTGATGTTTCTACCTTTACTACCCTAGAATATACCCGGTGTGATATGTCTTCTGTTTAATGTTTTACTTTGAGGAATTGATGCATGTAATATTCTTTTTGTTTTGGGGTACCTATTGAGTACAATTTTACTCACCCCTACAGGGGATCCGCTTGTACGTGTTGTGTCTGGTGCAGATGACTGAGGTTTCTATTGAGTGCCTAGGGAGACAGAAAAAACTAATGCTACGATAGTGGACTGGGTGTCCTAGGACCAGGAGTGGCCTTATTGTATTGGGTGGAAAGGACTTACTAATTCATATTTCATTAAATTATCTACTCTCACAATCAAATGGGGTTTATTAAAGATGGACATTAGGGAACTTTTCGTACATTTAATTTTTCAATAATTTTTCTTGTGTTTTTATTCAGGCCCACTTTCTTTCAGCTGTACTTGTACTCAGTTATTCAGTGGTATATTGTTTCCCTTTTTGTGAGTTGTGGATTTTTTTGGACGTGTGTGTGCATATAGGTATCTAGGCTAATGACAGCCTTTTGTAGTTTGATACATTCGATGCTAGTCCCCATCCCATGTCATTCAAGAGGCAGTCTAGGGGTAGTCATGGTACAGGCCCCATGGGACATGTCGTGACATAAAAACAATGGAATTTTAACAATAACATTTATTTGGCTAGTGGTATTCATGAAGCACTAATCATCCTTCCTTCATGGTTTCAATCACTATGGCCTTTCCGAACCGGACATGTTGTCTCACTGGATACAAACTTTCCATTTTTTATAAGCTATATTAATTGATATTTTATAATCTTTTGAATGCAATATTATGAAAATCCATTTAATAAAATTTTTCATTAAACAAACATTTTCTAATGTTATAGGTAAAACCATTTTTTAACAAGGTGTACTAATATTATATGACTATTATTATAATATAATTAGTGATCATATTAACCCTAAAGGTCTTAAATACATTTAAAATTATTTCAATAACGTTAAAAATAATTATTATTGAAATAACTGTTTCACTAAATAATATACTAAAACAATGGTTTATGGAACCATAAATTTCTCCCAAAATATCCTTAATCTTGGTAGAATCCCATTAAAAAATACGTTAAAAGGATGTTTTTAACATAGAACATATAATCAATATTAACATCATAATCCCTTGCAGATATCCATAACACTTAATTTAATGAAGGAAAATATGATTATAACATAATCCAAATATTATTCATGATTCTTACCACCAAAATACCATTGGAATTATTATTCAATCATATTAATTTTTTAATCCTGATAAAGAAATATTTATTTAGTTTTATTTCTTCATAGAACATTTCATATTATATGATTTAACCTATTATATTCATCATCATTATCTATTCAAAACCATATTAATGCATTGTATTAAAAATGTGAACTGTCCTAATAATATTAACCGAATGTGTCAAACCTGGAGGGTAGTGATAACTATTGTCATGTAAGAGGTTATGATTGATTCATGCATGACTTTCTTTTTTATAGTTATTACCCCTATACACCTTTGTACCAGAACAACATCTTATTATAGTATATAGAAAAGGACGTACTTCTAAGAAAGACCAAAAAATATCATCCATAAAAGAACAATATAATGTTCTTCTATACTTATCCTCAATGTATGTGTTATGTTTATGTTCATGAATAAATATTTTTATAAATATATTTCACAGGGTTTCTAATAAACCGTTTTTGATACTAACTGTTGAGACCCCAAACCTTATTGCAATGATCCAATGTATTACTACATTACATAGATATAAGATTCAAGGAATCACATTCCAACAGACTGATCTATTTAGTAGTTTCGGTGAACATTATAAATACTAGATTCCATAATGAAATTAGAATATTTATATTAAAAATTAACATTTTCCTAGAATATCCCATTTCCCTCAACCATGTCCTTTCATATCTAATATAGAACTATTCATAGAATCCAGAGAAATGAATCCAAATAAGGGTGGCCTCAAATGCTTAGTAGTGGTAAAGTATAATAGAATATAACATTAATCAATAATCATATTTAAAATTGAATGTTCATTTACTAAGAACATGTTCCATTTAAATGATATGATATAGAAAAATAATCTTTAAAATGAAAATAACTAAAAACACATTCCATTTAATCCGTTAACTGAAAATGAAATGCATTTAGGGAGGATTATATAGTGAAAATATCATGGATTAAAATTTAATTATAAATGACTTTATTTCTTAATTATATGATTTCATGTATTTTATGAACATGATAAATTCACAGTCATGAACTTTCATAGAAATGTTTAGAACCAAGTACTATCCATATCTTTCACAGGATTGTTTAAAACATATTAATTACAAATACATAATGTTTGGACCAATTTTTTGTCTCTTGAAACTAATGATTCCTTAATGGGATATCATTAACCAGTCCTTAGACCTTGAATATAATTTGTAAATAATTACTTATATATATAAAAATCAATTTAATTATAAACAATGTGTCATTACAAACTACTGAAATAAGTAAATGGTATAGATTCATGAATATTTCCTATGTTAATCAATTAAATTTCAAAGTAAAAAACATATGTAAAAATGGTATATATTATAGTAAATAATCATATAAATCATTAAATAATATGGATATTTCATAATAATTTAATTTCGAATGTAAAATTTTTATAAAAATTTAATTTTTTAACATAATGATCACAATTTAAAAATAATGTGAATTGACATAATAACTATTTCCATTTGGAAATTTCCAGGTAAAATCCAATTGGATTAAATAAATCACATTAAATCATAATATAATATAATGAATGAAGTATTCATGATATCAAGTTTCAGTGGGGAATTATATACACCACATAAATTTGAACTAGTTCATAATAACAAAAAGATCTTAACAGAATATAATTTGAGATGAAATCCATTACCTTACAAAACCATTTTAATGAAAATGATTTAACCTCAGGAAGAGTGGTTTTAAAAATGTTAATAAATTATTATAGAAACATTTTAATATTTATAATATCATATAGGATTCTTTTAAAACATCTTATTACACATTAATTAATAATCATTCATTTTTATTATTTATGATATTAAAAGCCTTGTTTTTTCACTCGTGTTACCTCATAAATGATTTTGTTCTCACAATCATTATATTATTATATCATATCCAAAATAATATTGTTGAAATAATTAACATATTTTAAACCATTTTTACATTTAACCCCACCAATTATTGGTGATTTTGTGAAAATAAATTTCTTACAATCATGAAGACAGTAGGCTCTATGCACGGATGAGTAACATTCACATACTTCCATGAGTGACATTATAATTTATCTTATGATGTGGGATGTAAAAAGATATATATTATATAATTAATCCATATGTATAATTAGGATTAATACATCATATATATACATATATCTATCATTATACCTAACCATGATTGGTGAAAATTAAAAAATGAATGTTATTAATTCGCGAGGAAATACTCCTCCACACACAAAAATGATGATTTCTTAATGAAATTATTGTATTTAGAGATTTTTTTAGGGCATTAAATTATTATAACAACATCCATGTATATGGAAGGTACTTAATTTATTTTTTCAACATGGTATAATAATAATTTAAGGAGATGGGGAAAGTGTAGCACCCCAGGTTTGAGGTATGTAACCTTTGTTTATGTCTTTTTACGTGTTTGATGTGATAGGGATGATTTTGGAAGAGGATGAGAGAGTTTTTAATGGGTTTGGAGGGTATTGGATTTCTTTTTTGGGTTCCTTGGTTCATGCATGGTTGTGGTAAACCGTGCGTGATTCCTAGGAAATCATTCCACTCGAGGAAGTGTAGTTCTGCATGGTTTTCACATGGTATTTCTAACCATTTTGGGAGGCCATGTGAGGTTTCTTCGAGGTAGTAGCTTCGACATGGTTAGCACAATGTTTTCCTGATCGTGAAAGAAATCCATGAAAAATTGGGGAATTTTAAAAGAACAAGATCAACATTGATGATAAAAATAAATATATAACCTAACAAAGGGAATCCAGAATTTGGAAAATATATTTAACGTTGATTACAATCCAACCATATGATATTTAAAATTTATGTTACTAATTATGTTATTTTTAATTAACAAAATGTGTTTTAGGAATGGTGGAAAAAAGTCAACAATTTCAATAAATATCTTTTGGGCTTCAAAGAAACAATGTGTACCTTCATTATAATTTAAAATTCACTCATTCTAATGGTCCTTGGTAAAATTAATGTTGAACATCCTATAATATCTAATAAATATGGAAATCCTTGTTTGGGAAACATAAAATGTACCCATAGATAGAAAAAAAAGAAGATTATTCATGTGACATGAAGAGAATCCATGTTGTTTGGTGCTGTATATCCACATTATGAGTTGTAAAAAATTAAAATAAGGTGTTAAAACAAGGATGAAGAATCAATAGAAGAGTATATAAAAAGATAAAAGTTAGAGGAAAATAGTAAGAAGACTATAAGGTAATAATAAAATGATTTTAGTGAAAAATCCATACAACCTTTTCATTTTACACAATAAATCCTAAAAGCAACGAATCATTAATATTTATATTAAAATTACAATTTTAACAACTTTAGAACAAATTCACTCATATAAAAAGTTAATATTGTATTTTCATTATGTACTTAAAGGGACTTTTTTGAGAGAATCCAATTTTGGGATTTGGTGAAATTGGTTAGGATAATTATTTTCCAAATTCACACTTATTTCAAATCAACCCAAAGACAAATATATCATAGACTATTATATTGAAGGTTCATATTTTTTATCTTCATTTATGGTCGATCAGGTTAATACTATACATGTTTAAACATATACTGGATATTTTTTTACAGATTCTCAATCCCATGTTACAGTTTTTTCCTATGAAAAATATATAGAACATAAACTTACAATGTAAATAGGGGTTGTATATAGTGTCACCACACTGGAATAATCCAAAGATGTTTTATTTAAAAATGGTTGGATGAAATAATTATGGAAAAAACAATTTGACCAATTATATGGTATGATCTTTGAAATTATTTCCTAGGTCCAATCCCCTTAGAATGTTTTTTGGGAAAACTCAATAATTACCAAGTGACGGTCCCTTGAACTTACATCCTTTATAACACTACTCTATGAGGGGTATTACCTGTAATCTCAAGGTGTAAGAACAATATATCACATATTTTTTGATGCAATAGTTGAAATTGTTTTCTCTATTGATCTCCACATTATACATTATTGGATTACTATGCGTATCACCACATGTTCCATATTATTTGAAATAGAGTCACGTATTTACTTTTTTTTCATCTAGAATAACTCTAGAACACCATTTCATGTTTCATAACCCATAATACATTAATAGTATTTAAATATATTCAAATTATACAACTTATTTATTTATTTTTCATGTAAAATTATAAAATGGGTACCAAAAAATCTTTTATTATTTCAATCCATTATTTTTTAATTTTGATCTTTAACTATAAATATTATTACCATCCAATTTACACTCTATATATGCTGAACATCCATGAGAAAAAATATAGAATTTCAAAGAGTCTCCTCTTCAAACCATGGTATTTAATTTATTTCAATTCATCTAGACCTTCATTAATATTCTAGGAATACTATATATTTTTGGATGGTAATTTACGTGTCATAAATATTAATCGAGCCCCTTAAATACATTCCAATCAGCCCCAAATTATTTTACAGTTGAAATTTTCCATAACTCCAATATTTTTGTAACCGTGATATAGTCTCCATTTACCAATCACATTTGGGATTCACAATGGAATTATTATGGAATGGTGCATGTAACGACAGGAAATAAATCTTTTTGGATGAATTTTTTTTTCAAAACACATAATAAAAAATTATAATACCCATTTTCATAACATCTGATTAAAATAGATACAAGACATAGTAAGAAAATCACCTTCACTATCGGTAAAACAATATTGGGGTTCTCCATAATATTTCAAAAATTATTCTTATCTAACTAAACCAAATATATTGAATTTCCTATATTAAGATCCCCCATATTGGATAGATATGTTCCCAAAATACTATATTAGGTGGTATTGTCTAGTACATCATATTTTTAAACTGTTCAAATTATTTTAAGACAACCAGATCTTCTCTAACCACGTCAATATTTAATATGAATGTTTTTTAATTAACCATTCCAAAAAAGGAAAATTTTTAGATTAAAAGGATAATAACCATGATTTGGTGAATATTGGTTTACATGTTTTCAATCCCCTATGGCTGTGATGCACCTTTTCCACATCTTTCCCTTCAATCATATTGGTATGTCTTTAATTAATTCATACAAAACACCATAAATTTAATCTATTCAAACATTTTTTCTAATTTAAAAGGGTCCCCACATACATATTACTACTATAATTATTTACATGGTGAGAAAAATTACAATAAAAAAACGAAAACATTATTGGGAAAACAATCCTCACAACAACCTCAACAGTTATTGAAATCAAATATTGTACTACGCAATCATGTATAATTAATAGTATTATAAGAATTTCCATGATGAATATATTATAAATATACATCATGGATCTAGAATCAAGATAATTATTTTCCTCCTTTATGTGAAGGATACATCCCAGGGATTCATGATTCTCTTCCTCGCCCATTAACATCAAATATTAAGAAATTTATCTTCATAAAAAAATTTACTGATTACTAAATAGAAATTTAAAAATTATGGGAACAACGGTTTTATAAATAATTTAAAAAAAATTGTTTAAATAAATTATTTATATCATAAAAATAAATGATTTTCTTTTTTATTACTTCTCTAGAGATATTTTTTTATCTCTTGCCCAATGGATTCTTCATTTGAAACCACATATTATCAACCTATATAAGTACATAAAATGATAAAAATTTATAATTATTTAAGGAGTTCTCAAGTGATACCAATAGAGGGATTAATAACCCCCTTTTTTATAGTGAACCACTAAAAAATAATTTCCCAATAACGTACATTAGTCCATAAAAAAATAAAGGGACTTTAATCTCCATATATAAGAGTATAAGTTTTGAATATTGTTATTTTAATATTGAAAATAATTTCCCAATCACTAGTTATAAATAGATACATTTATCCTATATGACATTGGTTAAATTATAATAATGTAATCCTTCAAATAGAAAATCATATTTGATTCTCTAACTCTAAACATTCTTCCTTAATTATTATTTCATATTGAAATAACGTAAGTGTATGGAGACCCCATATCAAAATGAGATACAATGTCATGCTCTATGATTATTAAGTTTATGGTAGATATAATAAACAGAAGAATAACCCAATATAAACTATGTTATGCCATTAAATTCAATTTCATTTATTTTATACTATTTTTTTCCTTCCACTACTAATGTATTTCCATGAAGTTAAACAACCATTCACCATACCATTAATGGGTATACATCACCTACATAGTGATTAAGACATACTATATTTAATTTTTCTTGATAATATATTATAAACCATATTAATAATGATATATGAACATTATAACAATTATTAAGAAATATTTATACACTTGTTTTATCTAGTTTTCTTACATAGTTATTATGGATATCACAATTGGAACAAATACTAAAAACGCTTTATAACCATCATCTCCATAACCAAATTTAGAATATAATTTGAACATGAGATTCACCTATCTATAAAATTAATAAGATATAATTAAATCTACCAGGTTATATAAAATGGAATACCACATGTATGATTGAAACATATAATGAATGAATAAATATTGAATGTTATTTCTAATCTATCATATTTTATTTGGTCATCAATGGCATATTCCATAATCTATAGGTTCCCATTAACCCTATATTTTATTAAAATCATCATATAACAATTTCATACATATTTTCTATTATTAATTTTTATTTTAGAATTATTAATAAGATATAATTCATATTAACCAAAAAATATTATGATTTTTAAAAATGGTTACAATAATTATTAACATGGGGATAGGCTGTATTAATCATCCTCAAGCTATAGAAGGGTGTTTTTCTCGGTGGAACCATACATTGAATTTAATACTTCATTTTCCTATTTTCATATTCAAGGAACTGGATTCATGAATTCCATTAATCATCTATTTATAATTATTATTAACTATGGTAACGTTTTTTAATTCTATATAATATGATTTTGTTTGAGTGATTCCACATTAATAAATCACCATTTATAGGATTAATTTGGAATCAAATTTTAATTTCATATTATTTTTATTTTTTTCATTACCCAAATAACAACATTTTATTTTTAATATTATCTTAATATATAGTATTTTCATTACATGAATCAATGAATTTAATACAATATATCTTATATTAATATTCTTGTATCATCTGTGATTATTTTGGTTGGAATTTATTCTTCTAAACAATATTTTTGTTATTGATTTTTTTTTCATCACATGAACTAAATTCCATATTTATTTCTTTCCTTAAAGATTTTTTTTTCAAACCTTTTTGAAATGATTGATTTCAATAATTTATTATAACTAATTGAGAATCCACTTCTATTTCCATTATTGATAGATTCTTTCTTTTATGTTCAAATATTTTCCTCATAGATGTAGTGACAGTCTTTGTTTTTATATCATTATGGTTACATTCTATCTTGGAGGGATTATATGGTTACTCTATTTTAGGTGTTTGTTACACCATATTTCAAGTTCTATTATTGTTCTCCTATACACAAAAAAATAATAATTTTATCATGATTAATATTGTTTCTATAAAGTAATTGTTTTCACCCATTTTTCAATTTTATTTGAGAAACGCCTTCATAAATTTTTTTCTTATTTCGTATTTATTTCATTTCCATTTTCAAGGGTTTAAAAATATAAAATATCACCTAAAAAAATAATTTTTTAGATGTGTAAAGAATGATATGTTGTTGTAGTGGAATTTTCAGCACTACAAAGCCTTTTTTATTTTAAACACACACTAAATGTATCTTGATCTTTCATAGAAGTATAATTTGAATATCTCTTTTATTTGAGAGTCATAAATTCTAGAATTTTTAAAATTGACATATTTTTTCCAAAATAGTAAATTTTTATTGATTTGGACCACACCTGAAGATGTTTCATTATTAATGATCTTATTCTTAATAAATAATGTTTTAAACCACACATATAACTCCATTATCCTTTCACCCTTTTCCTTCACCTATGAATTCAAATGCCTAAAAAATTTAGCTAATTTTATTCATTGATTTCCTCCAATGTTCATATTTTTTGGTGAGAGTAAGAATTCATGATTTTAACTCTTTACCAGTAATAATTTGTTCTATTAATTCATGTGAATTTTTTTCAATTCGATTACATTTCACATAATTTTATATTAAATTTTCATAATGTTGTTTTTTGGAGCCACCTTTACATATTATCTATTTGGGTTATACTCAACCATATTTTGTATGTCTCTAGTAAAATCTACCTTTCTAGAACATAAATTTTTTTAACATTTATGTAATCATAGTTCTTCTTATTAGGACTATCATTCACATTTTACATAATAGATTAGATCATGTATAATTAATCATCTCAATGGTTATTTTTTTCATTTGATCGGTGGATACTTTATTTTGTCTCTTGTTTTGGAATTTTCATTTTTGATCCACAATTTTCCCCACCGTAGCCTAGATATCATGATACATATTGTATTCTTGTTTATTAAATATTTCCCCTATTTAGTTACTGATCATATTACATATAATTATATAAAACATTCACCTATGAATTTTTCATGATATCAAAATCATTAGTATATTCATCATTAATTATAAAACTAGGTTCCTCTTCTATAACAATATCATTTTTCAGAGAATTAATATTCTCTCATTCAAATTCATTCAAACTTTTCATCTACGAGATGTTGGGTTTTTCTATCGTAATCATATATTTTCCATAACATATACATAATATGTAATTTTTTTGGATTTATAAATATGATTTGAAATACATCATATTAATAATTAATTAGTTGAATGAATTTGAAAAATATAATATCAACTTAAAAACAATATCATATTATACTGGAGAAATAAAAACATAATATAAAGTAAACATATGATCTAGAAATAATTTTTGTGTCCCTCATTGAAAATAAGTGAGTGATACTTTCATATGAGGTAAAATTTGGTACAAATATTCACTTCACAATTTACAACCATTCCATAAAAAATTATAGTTTTATATAACATAATATCTTACTATAAAGGCCACATATTTTTTATCTTATTTTCAATTTCATATAATAAATACATTACATATGAAAATATTTAATATATACTATTTATGGTAAATTTTTTAAACATATCATTTCGGTTATCCAAGATATAATTAAAAAAAAATTTAAAATCTGTACCAAGTGTTTCTACATGGTTTCTAGTCACTAGGAAACTCTGAGGAGGATAAAATCTATAATGTTCCAATGAACAAATTATTAACTATCCTCACCAATCAATGGTTGGATTTGGAATAGGTATCTCTAGCATTGGTCCACTACCATTATAATGGGTTTTAATTATCTAAAAACTTCTCAAGGTCCAGTCCCTCCAAAATTCTTTATTTAACATAAATCTATTAGAAAGGGAATATATCTTGTTAGAATAGATAAATACATTATCAAAAGTTTTTTCAAGGAAAAATCTGTAAAAATTTGTGTAATGGTTTTTAATTTTTTTTCTTCATAATATTTCAATTAATATTACCATGAGAAACATATTTCATTCTATAATAGTCACAGTTTTAGATTAATCCTTCTACAATAAGTCTAGAACAATATTCTACTATCAAAACTCTTTATTCATTCATCATATTTACATGTCAACAGTTGAATAAAATTTATTTATTATTTTTATTTGGGTAATTATATAATAAATTCTAAAACATCAAATTTTCATTCCATCAGATCGTCAATATTTTATACTATCAACTCTCATAATTTAGAAAAAAATTGATATATTGTACATAATTCCATATTTTTTCAGATATTATAAATATATGACTTAGTTAAAAAAATTAGTTTTATGAATGCAAAAATCATGAAGAATTAAAACCAAATTAAAATGTATTAGGATATCGATTGTTATTATTTTATGATGATATATATTAATATATATCCTCTGCATGATTCTTTATTATTCCTATAGAGACCATGAATGGCCATATGGAATGAAGCATTACATGTTGATTAATCCTTCCATCCTAAATTCATTTATATTATTTAATAATTATATTTGATAATAATGTGGAATTTTACATTGATCCATTAATATGTAGATATGTTTTTTCCAGACAATGAAACAATTATTGTGGTATTATCGGCTTTACATTATAGGGAAGGTTTGTAATGTTATCTTACATTGATATTACATCAATCCTGTTTAATTTTTAAGAAATTGTGAAATAGTGGGAATATCTTAGAAGGATTAATGACAATCAATTATAACCATATACTCTTCTTTTATCTATTAGAATTATTTTTTTGATGATTAAAAATATATGTTCTTTTCTTGATATTAATATTATTAAATATATAAATTATAATTAACAAAATAAGATAATTACCAAATAAAAAAGGAAACACTAAGAATGATACAAAATTATGGGCATGATAACAAATACATAAAATTATAAAAGTAAGGGGAGAATTATAATTTGTAGGTAATATTGAGTTTTATTTCTCATAAATCTCTCATTGAATTAATGCATTATAATTTAATATTTTGGACACCTTTTGATTCATTCAATTTGAATTATCACATCATAAACTAACCACCATCATGATTATAGAAATTGGCGCATTAATAAAATCCCTCTCAAATATAGAGTATTTATTTTAAAATGGGTATTCAAATATCATTGAAAACCATGGATATAATATATATAATTTATAATGTTCATATCCATAATTTAAATGATCTTGAGTATTATGAGATTTTTTCCCATAAACTAGTTCAAAATTGTGCTTTAATATTGACTAGAAGTTGAATGATATTCCTTAAAAGAATATAATTTTCATAAATTCATGTGAAAAAAACAATACATTGTGTATTTATTTTCAATAAAATTTAGGAGTTGAAAATATATATTATTTAATGATTTAATGTATTTACTCATTTATAGTTATATTATTTAATTTATCATTCTGTTTATTCAGGATATATATGAAATTCATTGAGATTATAAGGATATATATGCTTTTGAAAAATAAATTGTTTAAGGGTAGAGTACATTGATATATCATATGTATCTTTGTAATTCATAATATGATCGATCAATGTCTATGATTTATTCAAATTTATGTCTCTCATTGTGATTAATTGATGTTTTAATTAATTAAAATGCATTTGATGAATTTTCAAGGAATATTAGAACATAATGATACTATATATACTGGTTAGAATCTAACTATATTATGGTCTATGTTGGACGGAAAAATAACCCATAAAACAGTGTGATTAAGAGATAAACTACCACTCTTAGACCATGGAATAAGAAAATATCGGGGGTTGAGACAAATATCTTATTTAAATATAAGTTCACAAGGATTCAGGGTATGTAAATTTTATGGTAGAAAATCCAAAACACTATGGAAGGTTCTAAGGTCTAATTAATATTGTTGTTAAAAAATGAGATGAAGGAAATAAGAATAAATAAGTACATACGAATGTTGGTCTGAAAATAGTTGTTGAAGGGTTGAGAAATTTTTTTTGAATATGATATCATTTAAATAGATTTTTTATGAATAAAATTTCCATTCCATTATCTCTATTGTTTGGTGTGAGAATATTAAAATCAATATAATGGTATCGATATACCTATTTGATCATTTTGATACACAATATCCTAGGAATGATTTTTTATTAAAATAAGAAAATAAAAATTGAAAGATAATTGAATAAAAAATGTGAAGAAGATTAAAATATTTTAAAAGGGACATTTTAGTCAAATTATGAAAATTATTTTGTTTTGGGACCATTGGAAATATTTCAGATTAATTATAGGCCATTCAAATGAGTTATAGATGATTAAAAAAATCAATTATCATCATCCATACATTCCAAGGATATTTTAAATACATGGAATATGTTTTCATGTATTATTTTGATATTTACACCATAATACAGTTCTCTATGTCCATTAATGAAGTGAAAAACTAATTTTATACATATTATAGCTATTATTTTGGGTTTTATATCCTTAAATGATATAAATAACCATGTGAATTTTTTAGGAAATATTTGGAACATAAAATAATAATTGTCCGTGTTAGTTTTTTTCATTTTGAGATATAAATATAAGAAAGATGATATGGATTAAAAAATGAAATATAAGAAATAACATTATTTATAAAAGTGAGGTTTTTGGGAAATGGTTGAAATAAAACACACCAGGGGGGTCAGGTGAATTAGGTTGTACACCTTTAAAATAGTATTCCTTTTCTTTTTCCAATTGGTCTATTTATATCTTTCAAACTTATTAAAAGATAAGTTTTTATACTCTCATTCCTTCTATCCACTGATCTCTCCAAACAGTACATATGAATGTATAAATGATAATCATGAATTGTAATGTATGATATTACATGTTTTACTATAGAGGGGTAATCCATTGAGTATACAAAAACATTGTGCCAACATATCAGGAGAAAACACTACTCATTATATGTGTTTCAATAATCCATCAAAGATGAATAATTAATCATAGTGTAACACCAAAAACTTGTACCCCACCCACTAATTTAGTGATGGATACAATCTGTTTATACTAATTAGGGTCATTTATGTATAATATAGAGTCGATTTTCTATTTTTCATCATGATAGGTTTCTAATTCCCAAAACCCGTCGTCTCTTAAAAATTATCTATTCAGCTCTACTACAATATTATATTCATTTTCATTTTCATATTATATGAAACTATAAATATTATGGTTGGGTATTTTTTTCACAAACCATAATAATTAAACTATCTTCTTTGGATACAGATGCTTCAAAATTTAGATTATCTTATTTCACTGTATATTCTTATTCATCCAAACATAATAATGGAACCATTCTTTGATATTTATTTTCTTTATAAACCATATTTTTAAGGTTGTATAATTTATATTTTCTGCGAAAATCCATATATAAAAAATATGATCAACATATATCTTCTTCGGAAATATTCTATGAGTAGATTATATCATTTTCTGAAAATCTCATTCCCTTAATTTAGTTCCAGAGTCTAATTATCATTAATCAAATTATTTATAACCAAGACAAGTTTAACACAAAATTTAATGTGGAAATATTATATTGAATAGGAAAATTTTTCTTCTGAAATATATGTCATTCACATTAATGTAAATATAAATTGAATATAATTTTTTTGGAAACTACTTATTCTTGGTGTGACTCCCATTGTCTCGGTATGGTAAACTACATTCTCATCCTGACCATGATTTGTTTTCAATTTTCATGGTATTGTTCATATATAAAATATAGATCCTAAAATCCGTATAAAATTATCAATTAAATCCTTAAAATATATTAGTTTGTCCCTCCACTTCGTTCCAAACACCAATCATGTCATATTGTTGAAGTATACCTAATAATCTGATCCTAATATGAATAGAAAAAAAATAGAAATCTTAATATTCACAAACATTTTCATTTATTCTTGTCAAAAATTAATGACTCATCCAATTGATCAGTGATGTAACCTTACTTCATATGATGTGAAATGATTATGATTTTATCAATATTCAAAAAAGACTTAGTGTGAGGTTCTTTAATGATATGAGATATTTAGAATCACCAACACCAGCTAAAAATTCCTAGTCATATTTAAAGAGTAACTATCCATAACATTTTGTCAACCATATCAATCAAATTTTATGATTGATTTATAAAATTTTAATTCATTGATAACCAAATATTTTTAAACATAATCTTCAATATCAATTCGTTAGGTTGTGGAAGTCATTCAATTATCATGAAGCACTCTTACATAATATCATCACAACATTACCATAAATCTCACCATGTGATATTTTTCTTATGAATGGATGGAATTAATTTAAAATAACCTTGGTTACTCATATGTTTAGTGATGTATAATTATACATATACAATTCGTATATTTTCAACCATTCTATACATTTTAGGAATATATTATTGATACTTACACTAGACCAAATTTTCCCCATTACATATAACATGGATGATTCCAATATCCCTTTCATAAATATTTTATTTTCTATTTCATCTGATCGACAATGCATGTGAATTATTTGATGTATAAATAGAAGTATTAACCTATTTATCCAACTATTATCCACTTCAAACATTCAAACATCAAATATTTGTATTCATACAAGAAAAAATATATAATTTCAGATTTCCAATTATTAATTTTTTTAACATGTCTTTTTATTGAGTAACACATAACTTATGGATCATAATAGTTATATATTATTGATTTCCAGTGATTAAATAACATTTTAATTTACATTATATTAATATCTGATAACCTCAGGAACATATTAGATTGTTTTCACAGAAATTATTGTTCCCCACATATATGAAAACAAATTCATGCATTTCCAAAAACATTATTTATTGTATGCAATTAGATTATATCCTAAAAAATATAACATATAATGAAAACAATTTATATAGGAATAACCCATAGATATGAAATTCATCACATTTTTATTTTGTATAAAATGTATTAATAAACACTTCTTGAATTTTTACCCATTTTTCTTAAGAATAAAACAATAAAAATATTTTCTTTAAATATTCTCTCAGCCACCATTTTATACGTAAATGAAGATGATATTATTTCAAAAAAATTATCTTTATTATATCCCCATTTATCGTAGAATATAATATGGGATATCAAATCATCTATACCCCCACATTATCGTATATTCTACTTACTCATATGATGTTCACTCATAATCTTAAAAAATATCTATTAAGAGTGATTTCTCCCTCTTTATCATGCAATCCATGTCCATACAATTCAATATTTTTATCTTCCAACCCCTTAGAAAGAACTCAACCTCTTAATATAACAATTTTAATCGGTATTTAATATCCATTATTATATCCTATTACAATGATTATATTGTATACCATCATATAATAGTGGGATCTTATAAGAAAAATAATAAAAAACTATATAATTGATTACTGTATTAACCACTACATAAGCATTCGCTTCCCACAAATAATTGTTAATTGAACCATCATATTTCTTGTCACTTGTTGACCTCTAAATAGTTTCTCAATATTTTATTCATATTGATGAATAGTTAAATTTAATATTTTCGCATTTTATGCTCTAAATTATTTCATATATCAATTTTTATACTACTCATTGAATTTAAATGAGTGAATTTACAACATATTAAAGAGACATTATCAAAATTTATATACCTATGATGTTAGAATCCAATTTAAGAAATTACAGTTTATGTAAACCAAATAAAATCTATCAAACCCCAAACATTTCATAGATATATATTACATTTTTTATATGAACATTCATTTCATTTAAAAAAAATGAGCATCACAAGGGCTAGTATCTTGGGAAAATAGATACATGAACAACTAGTTCAAAATTGAATGACATAATATCCCACTATGTTATTCATAGCAATAAAACTTATAAGACACATCTTATATAAATCTATTATTTATTACCTAATCAAAGGAAAAATAACTATGGGTGTGATCAAATAATCTATATGGGTAAGAATGTGAGATATCAATGATCACATAAGAAGAATACTTGAATAAGGGTATAAGAACATGAGATTTCAATTTAATAAAAAAAAAGATCAATGGTCATGATACTATTTCAAGGTACAAATCCTAGTAATTCCTAAGACATTAATCGTAATTGAATCATGGAACATGAGCCATGAGAACATAACATTAACATAAGCTTTCATTTTTGGCTCAGACATATAAACATAAAATCATTCACTAAATCGTTATCTATCATTTCCAAAAGTATAATTGTGGTAGGGGTTCACAACTACAACCATTATAGTATTCCTAGATCAATCACAAGACTATCATAGTAGAAAAGATACCATATTGTACGTGGTTAAATCAACATTATAGTCATATTTATTTGATGATAAATCAATCAATACCAAATAAATTGTAGGTAGATTTACGTCTCAATTGTCATATAATGAAAACCATCGATAATTATGTCACATGAGTATATAAATTCATCATATCATATAAACATGATAATTTATGGTTTTTATAAAAATTCCATTATAGAAAAACTATTTGAAATAAAAAAAGGTTTCATAAACAATTCAACATGGAATCATAGAATAACTAATGAAAAAGGAATTTGTTCACTAAATTTTTCATCGTTTCATTATATCATAAATCATGAAAAGGAACGACTTTAATTATAATCATTTCTCAAAAATATAAAACATTAATATAATGTATAAGGATGGTATCATTAAATCATATCCCTCATAAATATTAGATAACATCAAAATATTTCAACTTAGATGGAAAATTATTTTGAATGGTCTGCTGGATAATTTCACTATGAATATATATATATATATATATATTAAATATGAACAATATTATTAAAATTCAATTTTATCAAATATTAAAGATTTTTGTTTTTAAAATAACTCTATAAACATGTAAATCATGCATTAAATCACTATGTGTCCATGATGGTGGTAATTTCTATTCATGTCATGTATTGTTAAACAATGATTCCTTGAAATATATTGGCAACCAAACCAAAATAACAACGTTCAGAAAATAAATATATGATTAATTTTATAACATAATTTAAATATTAAATGTTTGTAAAAATATATTCAAATATATTTAGAGACTAGTAAAATAATTATTTAAATTTTTTTTAAAAAAAAAGTAATGAATGAATATTTATTTTTAAAGGAAGAGTGAAATAATACTGATTATTATTGAAAACATTATTTTCCAAAATATAATCATTAAATATAGAAAAATCAATGGATAAAAATTTCTTTTCCAAAAATAAAAATTTTAGAACAAAATTCATGAGAATTTTTATGTATGGATCATATTATTTCATTATCTGAATATTAATCATAAACAATCTAGATAATCAATGAGAATTAACCATAAAACAATTACAACATTAGTTACATTTAAATCATAATCTTATTGAATGAAATGAATATATATAAATTTTCATATCTCATAATTTTCATGTTAAGATCATAAAATAAATTCATCTTTAGAATATACACCACACAAAATAAACAAGTTGTGAATATGGATCGTGTCTCATTGAAATTAATGTGAGATGAAAATCCATTAACAATTGTGTTGAATTTATTTTCCATGTTTCAATGTCATATGTAATACTGATAGGTTTATTAGAAATAAGATATTGAACTCTATTCATATTTAACATACCATACATGATTATTTATTATCCTCTATTACCATTGAAAAATTTATTATTAAAATCATATTCCATGTAATAACTTCTTTATTATTCGTGTATGTTTTGTTTTGATATTTTTATTCCTTTTAAATTGATCAGGGTTTAATCAACTCTTTAATATTAAACAATAAATAAATTTCATATATAGTAATTATATTTTTATTTATAGTAATCCATAATATTTATATATGCAAATATTAATTAAATAATTATTGTAGAGGATAAGTCTAACATATGTGTGAACACTACTTACATTTTCTTAAATGATGAAATGAATAAAAATTCAATAATATATCAAATATTATAGAATAATTTTAATTTAGTATATAAAATAATTATAAATAATGTATATCCATATTACTATACATGTCAAAATAAAATTGACAAATTTAACACATTGTTTTATGGAGGCTGAAGTCCACAAGTATGACAGAGTGATGTCATCATTTTCTAATAGATTGTAATTTAATATTTTAGATGTTATATTATAAAAAATAAGAATAATTATATATTAAATATCATATAAATATGTTTTATATGTCATTATATCCAACCATTAAGCAGGTGATGGAAAAAAATTACATCAGTTTATTGGCCGGTATTCCACAATTAACATGATAGACAATATCGTTTCCAATTTTCTAGGAGAGGATATATATGTTGGTTTTGAAAATTGTATAATAAAATCATTTAAATTAAATATAATTCAATAATTATATCATCATAGTTTATGAGTATATTTTGGATGTGGAAGAAGACATAAAACAAAAAAATTCAGTTTAGAACAATGCCCCTTCATTGGACAACTTAATTATGTTTTACAAAAATAATTATTAAGAGTAGATAGTAATAAAAATATTGAATCTAGAACATGGTTATTGAATAATGCAATATATTGGGGTATGTATTATCCAAAATACAATTTTTATGTGAAAGTATGTGAGAAGAGGTGATACCCTATTTAAATCGAGGGAGAGGATACAATTTTGAATTTTTAAAAATATAAAATTATTCCCAATATTTAACCATTAAAAAAATAATAATAATTTTATATTCTCAAAATATATATGATATATGTTATACATATGTCTCTTAAATAGGGAAAGAATATATTGTGAGGTCATTTTAACCGTTATCATTTTTATGCCCTTCATAAAATCTGTTAAAACACAAAAATGATAATTTACCTATAATTTTTTTACTATTTATTATGAAAAAAATCAATTTTTATTTATTATATATTATTTATTAGGATTATTCTATATTATTAATATTTTTTTGAAATTTAATTCAAAAATTTGGATGAGTTTAATTTAAAAATAAATCCTTAGATGCGATGAAATTGCATTTTTATAAATAAAAAGTTCTCATTTGAGTAAATTATTTTCATATAAATATTTGACATGAATTGATTTTAATTAACTAAATTATATTAATAATTATATATTTGAACTATTTATACATTTAGACTATATTTAATCTAAATATAACAATGTAAAATATTTAAATGAAATGAAAATTTTTAGTAAAAAATAGAATTTTTTCGAATCATTAAAAAATGTAAACATCGTATAGTTATCCCAAATATTTACCAAAATAAATTTTTAAATATTTATTATAATTTATAATTTCATTATATCAATTATATTTTCAATAGAATGAGAAAAACTTAATTATTATTTCACCAAATGTAATAAAATGCATTTTATTTTAATTTTCTTTATTTTAATGTATATAGAGACCTTCTTAAAAATAATTAACTATTTATAAATATCATTTACTTATCTAATGTTTTTAAAATTAGTTAACTAATTGTTATTATCCCTAATAATGTTTACCATATAATGTCTAGGTTTTAATGGTTAGGTTTTAATAATATTATTAGTTTTGTATTGTGGAGTATTGAAACTCAATGTTGCATATAACATAAGTTATCAAGGAAATAAGATATATTTGAAAAAAATATTTCATAAAATTTTACTGTCATATTTTACCAAAAAAATTTAAAATTTACCACTGAAATTATATCACTTTGATAAAAACATCTGATGATGCATTTGCATCATCATATCCTCATGTTACCATATTTCTTTCTAGAGTTGGTGTTTTAGTCATAAAACATGTACATCATGAGTGGTATTGTTTCATTGGACATTATCAATATGATCTAGAATCCTCATTGGTTGTTCTTTATATAAAATAACATGATCTAGTGGTACTACAACAATATTATGTACATGTGATAGATCATGTGTGTTCTTCCATAGGAGAGATACATAGAACACATTTTGGACTTGAGATAGGTTCATTGGAAGTGCTATGTTGTAATCAACTATCCCTAATCGATTAAGAATCGAAAAAGAACCAATATACATAGGGATAAAAAGCCTTCATTCATGAATCTAGTAACCTTCTTTCATGTATAAATTCACCAAAAATATTTCTCTCTAATTTAAAACACCAAATCATATAGATAACATTTAGCAATGCATTCATGCAGAATATATGATTCCGTTCTATATTGTTGAATATCTCTACCTTTATTTTTAATATATGTATAGATATTATATAAAGAGATTACGTTATCCAACATAGCCCCAATATATTTGTGTTCAACATTTTTTTCTAGAATGGGCTTCATTAGGATACATATGTATTCTTAAGTAAATGATATTGTTGTAAGAAAACTTTACTAGAATATGTTATTGATCACAACCAACTTTGATATCCATAGAAAAAGATATAAATATACACTCTATGGTTTAAAATTTATCTCATATTTAAAATCTATTTTTTTAATACACAATGATGGAATTTTTTTATCAAAATCACGATGAATTATTTGCTAAAATTTCATCGAGAACATTATATCACGACCATATACAATAGAATTCAGTCCTCCATGAAACCTTACCGCATCATTAATTAATATTATTGAATTATGATGAAGATAGAAATATTATTTGATAATGATGAACTATTTTTACTTAATAATCCAATTAATAACAAACCATATACGATTTTTCTCTTTAGATTTTTTTGGGAGTGTGATGATAAAATTATTTGTTGTGATTTCCCATTTTCATTATGGGATGGGTAATTATTGCGACACCACATTAGAATTTTTTATCTCACCCTTAAAATGATTATAAACCAAAAAATGTGATATAAATTACTCAATATCCATCTTTATTCAAACCAATAAGAAATAGTCTTTAAAATATCTATTAAATTTTGAACTTCTTTGAGGAATAGAAAATAAATAATTTTGATATTTCTCTAAAATTTCCTTCTTCAAATTTGGTATGTTTTGAAAATATACATAGTTCAAATACTTGTCATTCCATTACCTCCATGGTTAAACTCATAAAAATTTCAAAGCATCTTCTATAACCCTGCATCCTGCTTATGTGATACATTAATATAAACTTGTAATTATTGTTGAACACTCATTTTATTAAAATAAGATTTCCACCATTCCTTCATTATTTTTATTTTCATATCATAAAATCATTAATTATTGGATCTTTTATGATCCACATTATATATATGTTATGATAATACATTCATAACTAATAAAAATTAACAATATTCACTTTCCCATGGTGGTAATGTATTAATAATTCATAATAAATAATTAGTTCCCACAATATTATATGGTTAATATTAATGTACTAATTTGAGATATATAATTTAAACATTGATGAGCATCATATATATCATACATTTCATTATAAATATAATAACTAAATATCATTGATTTTGTAATTATTTTATCTAACTTTAAATCATGAGTTGGGTAATTTTTCTCTTGAAACATCAATTATCATGAGGCATGTTCTATACCAATGTCATTTTAAATTTGAATTCATCCCAAAACATTCTTTTATGAATAAATATATATTAAAACCCATTATACATTGTAGGGTAATGCAATCATATGTTCAATGACAACCATTCTCTTTAGTTCCATGAAATTTTCTTCACATTAATCTGTCTATTAGATCATAGATCCCTTCTAAGTTAACATGTTTAGTAGATTATGTAGTTTTGATAAAGTTTCCAAAATTTATTAATAATGTAACACCCCAATCATCCATGGTATGTTTCATTTTGAATAATGCAATAACATGCATTGTACGCAATTTCGAGATTCTAACACACCGTGACCAATCAAACTTGCCATTATTAATAGTAATACCCAATTTTTTAAATTTTTTAAATTTATCTCTAAAAATGGATTTCATTTTTAGATTCGGAATATTAAAATTATCCTAGGGTGAAGTTTTTGAACATTTCGGATAACATTTATATTTTGATGAAAAGTGAAAATTACTAAATTTTAATTAAAAACAACTTTTTAAAATATATAATTAATAGAGATAAATTATGAATTATAGGGGTTTCAAAGTATATTTAGAATATATTTTTACAATTTAAGAACAATTTTGGTCATTGGACATAATTTTACAGTTAAACCTGACATAAACAAGTGTCAATCTTTTGAAAGTTATTATCTCTTAAAAACACACGTTTTGTTTTAACAACGAGAATTAATTTTAAATTAATTTCTTCCACTTGTTTGTTTTTAATTTGTAAAAATGGATTCTATATTTGAAATCAGGATTTACAAATTGTTTAAGTAGGAAACTTTTATTTTTAGACATTTTGAATAATTACTTCGGTAAATATTTTATTTACCACGGTTAAAGGGTAAATCTAGTAAATAAGGGTAACAAAATAATATTATAATAATAATAAATTACCCCAAAATTTGTCCTAACAATATTGGTTGATAGATGTCCGACCATTGAAAATCTTTGGATCGATGTTGGGACCCCATAGAGCCACTTTTAGGTGATAATGACACTTTATATTAATTAAGTTAAAGTAAATACAAAAATGACATAAGAATATATCTTTTAGAAAAACAATTTTTACCTAAGGTTATTCATGTTATATTTTCGACTATAAATATTTTTTATAAAAATAAAAATATTTCCTACATAATTGTATTTTATTTATAATTTTTATACTTTTAAGAATTAAAATTTATTTATAACACAATAATGATGAATTATTTTACTTATTAATAAAAGAATCAAATATTTGGTATTATAAAATTTAAAATAAATAAAAATTGAACGTTTTGATGCCATCCAAGAATTTTGTTGGATAATATTACATGTTATTATTTCTTAAATTAATTTTATTCGAATTAATAATGTTTTTATGTCTTTATCAAAAATAAATTATTGAATAGTGTCAAAATGGACATAAATGATTTTTTGAAACAAATATTATATTATTAGTTGATATTCTATTCCTAAAAATCTAAGGGTAGTCCAAATGACTTATATCATGATATTTTTATCATTAATAGACCTCTTAGGGGTTGATTGGATGTATATAGTATGTTTATTAACAACAAAATATAAAAATACAAAGTGACATGGTAAATGTCAAACTAATTAACTAAGTGTTAAAACTAAAAGATAAGGTTAATATAATGACCCAAACCATTTTAAAATCTATTGGTTTAAAGAATTTCGACCCACCCACACCTTATACTTTGAATAATCATCTTTGGAGCCATTATAAACCGAATATGATTTTATTATAAATTAATACTATATGTTTTTCTTAAAGAGCCCCTCCTCACCCTTATAAACGGACCAAACTTTTATCCAATTCTTCACACCTTGAAAGCCATTTTGATCAGCCAACCCATGCCCAAATATTCTAACAACATCCTTAACTTCAACCAATATGATGTAGTTTGATCATATATCTAGCCTATGGAGCCCTTTTGATCAAATCAATTGGAAGAACCCGAAGAAGAGGTAATGTTTTCACCACCCTCTTTCAAGTTCCTTTCTTCTTCCACTTCTTCTTTCTTTGTTATTTCCACTCTAAAATAATAAATATAGTATCTTATATATACTATGATGTTATTATATATATGTTATAACCATATTCATTATTTTATCCATCCTTTTAATGACATGTCACTATACATGTGTACGTACGGCCTACCGTGTCCACGTCGTGGTGTAATTGTTAATCAACAAAATATTAGTTTGATGGGTATAATAATGATTTGTAATTAATTTAAATAATAAATATAACATTATAATGATTCTTTATATATGATATACCATACAATTATATATTATTTTAATATCAAAATAATGATATTGTTGCTCGTGCGTACGTACGGACTACCGTCTCCACGAATGCGATTAGATTCATTCACCATCGTATCTATTCAAGTAAAATTCTCATTTGATGATTAAAAATAATGTTTAAGGACTTGATAAAATTCTATATATGAATAAGAAACAACTAATCCCTAAAAAACATGTCTTATGTAACAAAACATTTATAATAAAATGAGTAAGTTAAAACTCGAAACGTCAATAATACTAGGATATTATTAACAAAACAATGTTAAAAGATCATATATGATATCATATTAATGTATATGATTCATGTATAATTTTATAACAATTATTTCACCATTACACAGGAGGTAAACCTACCCTTAACCATGGAAATGTACAAGGTAAGGGTTTATTTCACAATCTCTTCATTATTTGAGGTTGTTTATAAGTAATTATCTACGGGGACCTCTTTATCATCCACACCCATGTTTCTTAAAAATATATTTCAAAACATTATTACTATTTTACATAATATGGGTTAAATTAATTTATACCCTTGTTTGACATTTTAAAATAATTTTATTAAGGAATCTTTATGTCATTTTTCAAACATGGTCCTTTTTATCATTTTTTACAGAATTAAGGTTAGAATGTATTTTTTTTAACTTATACGACAGGTGCGACTATCTTCCACAATTATAAAATCGTCAAAGATTACCTTACAATTTTATTTGAAAATTTTGAAATTAAATGTTGTATTTTATAATTATGTGACTTTTCAAAGAATTTAAAAGGATTATTTTACAAATTTGTTAAATTAACTCTTTATGAAGAGCAGAATTTTAAATGATTTATAGAATTATCTTTCTAAATATTTTTTATTATAGTCCACTTTTAAAATGATTTTAAGTCTTTATTTAAATGGACTTGAATTTTTTGAAATGATATTTATTTTCAAAATTATCAATGTGGTTTGGGATACTTTGATTAAAAATTATCTTTTAAATTGCTTCCATTATATATGTTTGACTTTTCAATGATTTCAAAAAAAGGGATATTTCTCTCAAATAGTTCTGATTTCATCTATTTAAAAATACATTGATGTATTTTAAGCTTATTGAAGTTGATTTATTATGATACATAACATCTATATTGTGTTGAAGTTTTTGTGATATGTTTGACTGTGGACGTGTTCATATTATACCATTCATGGTTTATGGAGAAAGTATTGACATTTCGTATGCTTGTCTTAATACGAATGTTTATGTTATGTTTAAACCTGCTCATATGAGGAATTAATTGGACTTAATAAGTGGCGGGAGTCGCCTGATATAGCTCCTCGATGCATCAATAGGTCTAATGAGACAAACTAGGGTCTGGGCACGAGGCCTTGACAAAATCTTATTTGTAGTCTTAGCACGAGGCCTTGGCTACATGGTTATGATAGTATGGAATTATGCATTCCTTCATTATGAAAGTGGTTATTGATATTGCATGAGATTATTCTATGAGTAGAATATCTATTTGAATAATTAAATAGCATTATTTTATTTTTTTGTTTCCATATTATGCTGAAGGTCACATTTAAAGGGCTTTTGTTTTAGTTATACATTGCCTTAAATGTTTATGCATATTTATAAAACATTCTGCTATATTGTTATCCTTACTGGGCATCTGAGCTCACCCCTTTCTATGTTTTATTTTTCCCTCTATGTGAAGAAGTATTTTATGACTGTCCTACAGGGGTAGTCTAAGGGGATATGAGTGTGTACTATAGAGACTATTTTGTTGTAGTTTTTATTTTCTTTTTTAATGTAAGACTTATGAATGTATCTAGTTATTTCAAGGTTACTAAACTAATCATTCTTTCTAGACTAGATATTTTGTGATCATTCCAATGTTATGAAATAATGCCCCGACTCTGGGTAACTGGTGTAGGGGCGTTATAGTTGGTATTAGAGGATGTTTAGTACAATCCTTTGAAACTAGATTTAGATTAACTCTGATTAGAGCACAAACACCTAAGATGGAGTATTAGGATTAGTATAGAAGAACTTCCTAGAATTTTGGTATTGTATATATTTTGTGAGTTTTCAGAGAAATACATCCCAGTCTAGATACGAGCAGGTAGAGATAGCTCTGGCATGGATATACCTAGGGGTAAAACCTGAAAACACCGCTTTGAGCTACACTCGAAAGGGAACTGGTGCCCGAAAATGGGCCTTACTGCAATCTTGGTTACGACACTACAAGGTGATATTCTTAGGATATTTATCATTTTCTTTACAAACCATTATGAAGGGTTTATTAGTATATACTTTCTCAAAGAAGATATTTTTATGAGTATGGATTATATCCTTAAACTGTTTAATTTATGTTAAGTGATTGACAAGTTTGGGATTAGTTATTTATATTCGTAAACTAATATATTGTATGCCATTTTTTAGAAATGGATCCCAGTAGAAGTAATGAGAACTCCCGCAATACGCATGATCCAAATATTAAGAAGGATCATATCTTTCATGGTCTTAAGCCAGAATTTAGAAGGGAAATATTCTCCCACGAATTATCATCATATGAAGAAATAGTATCACGTGTTGATAAGATATATAACGATTTATCGGAGTCCTATGGCTTTGAAGGGAATCCAAAGAAGGAAAGGATGGTAGAGAGAATGATAGATAAAGATAAGAATGGAAATTAGGATTTTTTTTCATATGTGATAAATGTGGAAAGAGTCACCTTGGAAAATTCTGTAAGGGAATGAATGTATGTTATAAGTGTGGAGAAATTGGAGGCCATGTGTGTGACTACAATGGTAATAAAAATGTTTCAAATGTACAATTCTTCATCTATAATGAGTTTGGACACTATGCGAACCAATTTCCTAGTAATAAGACTATGACCCAAATGATGCTGTTAGATAATAATCAAGTTATGATACTACCACAGATGAAGAGGAATGACTAGTGTTCTTATGTTGTTATTTTGGAATTATTTTATTGAAGTGTTGTATCAAAAATTAACTGGAAATAAATAAGGATTGTACTGCATTACTATTTCATTGAGGATTTGAGATATTATGGTACTAAGAATAGTGACTCTACCGGAAGTTAATCTTTTTGGAAATTAAATGGTTGAAGGAAAGATAAACCATAATATGGTACTAATATTGAGGTACTGATTTTGGGATAAGATGTGGCTGATTTGGGTAAATTATATTGGATATTCTTGATTACCATGAAACTGATTAATGATTTATATATTCTATCATTGTTGGAGTTTACAACATTTTTGGATTGATAAAGTATATCCATTATTCTATTAGAAATGAGGGATCATGAATGTAATCAATATGGTTTTACAGTAATTTAGAATGTTTCAGTTTTTTAAAAGAATACATGATGAAGGTATTCACATATTATTATGGTGTAAAAAAGATCTACATTATGTTTACCTTTCATATAAATTTTGGATTGATGGTTTACAAAAGTTTTTTTGATAAGTATAAAGGTTTGAATGGATAATATTTTACATTGGATTACATTGTTAAAGTTATTTTTTTATATTTATAAAAATGGACAACACGTAGACCGTGTGACAACCTCTCACGTTGGAAAAAGCTGCAGGAATCGAACCCACAAACATAGTGAAATTGTGATTTATCGCCTACCACTAAACTATTTGAAGTCCCTAGACTGTGTAATGTAGTTTTATTTTTTTTAAATCTCTGATAGATGAATTATATATTTATTTTTGGAACAAGATACGGTTAGGATAAATAGAATAATTTGGAGTTCTATTACCTTTTCTAGTGAAAGATGGGTTTGTGGTGAAAATTTATTATAGAATGAAAGTCTACATGATAAGAAATTAAATTTCCTTGCATTCTTAGTAAATCTCATAAATAAATTCCTCATCATTATATAAGGTAACATAAAACAAAAACATTGTCGGTGAAATTTTCCTACTGGGGAATCAAAGACCATTAAAGAAATCAGAAATTTTTGATTTTCTTGTAGTCAACTTTCTCCTAATTCTGTTTTCTAAAACTCTCCACAAAACCTTGATGGTTTTTTTCTCCTCCATATCAATGTTTTCATAGAATCATAGTATGGGCTATCTCGGGTGACCTTTGTAAATCTCTTTCTTTCTTTTAATGTTATATTTTTGTTAATCCTATTTTTTATATGAGTTTTCCACAAAGTTATTTTCTATTTTCAACCTTTTATTTTTGAATAAAAATTTCATATTTCTAGGAAACAATTTATTTAAGGGGGGATAATGTAACACCCCAAGATTCCACGGTACTTTTCCCTTTGAATAATGCAATATCTTGCATTGTACACAATTTCAAGATTCTAACACACTGTGACCAATCAAACTAGCCGTTATGAATATTCATACACACCTTTTGAAATTTTATAAATATTATCTCACATAATGGACTTCATTATTGGATTCGGAATATCGAAATTAGCCAAGGGTAAAATTTTGTACTTTTTGGATAACTTTTATATTTTGATGAATTGTGAAAATTACTAAAATTTAATTAAAAACAACATTTTTAATCGAAATAATTAATCATGATAAATTATGAATTTGAGTTGTTTTATAGTATATTTAGAATATATTTTTACCATTTAATACAATATTGGTCATTGAACATAATTTCACAATTCAACCGGACATAAACAAGTGTCAATCTTTTGATAGTTATTATCTCTTAAAAACAACCTTTTTATTTTAACAATGGGAAATAATTTTAAATTATTTTCTTCTAATTCTGTGTTTTGAATTTGTAAAAAAGGATTCCATATTTGGAATCATGATGTACAAATTGTGTATGTTGGAAACTTTTATTTTTAGTCATTTTGAATAATTATTTCGGTAAATATTTTATTTACCATGGTTAAAGTGTAAATCCAGTAATTAAGGGTAAAAAAATAATATTATAATAATAATAATTTACCATAAAACGTGTCTTAACCTTATTTTTTTATACATTCATGACCATGGGCATATTTGGGTCGATTTTGGGACACCATGGAGAAACTTTTAGGTGATAAGGACACATTATATTAATTAAGTTAAAGTAAATACAAAAATGACACAAGCATATATCTTTTAGAAAAAAAAATTACATAGGGTTATACATTTTATATTTTTGACTATAAATATTAATTATAAAGTTAAAATATTTCCTACATAATTGTATTTTATTTATAATTTTTAGAAATTTAATAATTAAATTTATTTATTACACAATAATGATGCAGTATTTTCATTGTTAATATAAGAATGAAATAATTCGTATTATAAAAAAAATATTTTAATGTTTGGAATCCATCCACGAATTTTATTGGTTAATAAATCATGTTAGGAATGATTAAATTAATTTTATTCCAATTAATAAGGTTTTTAAGGCTTTAACAAAAATCAATTATTGGGTAGTGTCAAAATTGACATAAATGAGTTATTAAAAACACATATTATATTATTAATTGATATTCTATTCCTAAAAATCTACGGTCCTGCCAAATGATATATATAATTATAGTTCTATCATTAATTGAAGACTTGGGGGACTCTTGGATGTATATAGTATGTTTATTAACTATATAATATAAAAAAATACAATGTGACACGGTAAATGTTAAACTAATTAGCTAAGAGTTAAAAATAAATGATAAGGTTAATATAATAACCCAAACCTGTTTAAAATATATTTGTTGAAATTATTTATACCCCTATATACCATTGGATTTGAATAATACACTTTTGTTCCATTTGAAACTGAATATGAATTTATTATAAATTAATACTTTATGTTTTTTTAAAGAGCCCCTCCTCAACTTTATAAAAGGACACAACTTCTAACCAATTCTTCACACCTTCAAAGCCGTATGGCTTGGCCAAAACCTGACCAAATATTCTCTCAACTTCCCTAAATTAAAAAAAGTGGCCTTATTTTGATCTTAAAGCCAACCTATAGTTCCCTTTTCATCAAATCAATAGGAAGAACCAGAACAAGAGGTAATGTTTTCACCACCCTCTTTCATGTTCCTTTCTTCTTCCACTTCATCATTCTTTGTTATTTCCATTCTAAAATAATAACTCCAGTATCTTCTATATACATTGATGTTATTATAATTATGTTATAACCATATTCAGTATTTTATAAATCTTTTTAATGACATGTCACCATACGTGCGTACGTACGGCCTACCGTCTCCACGATGTGGTGTAATTGTTATTCAACACAATATTATTTTGATGGATATAATAATGATGTGTAATTCATGTAAATAATAATTATAATAATATATATATTATGTATATATAATATACCATCCAATTATACATTATTTTAATATCAAAAGAATGATATTGTCGCTCAAGCGTACGTACAGACTACCGTCTCCATGAACGCGATGAGATTCATTCCCATCGTATCCATTCAAGTTTAATTCTCAGTTGATGATTGAAAATAATGTTTTAGGACATGATATCATTATGGATATTAATATGATACAACCAATCCATAACAAACATGGCATATGTAACAAAACATATAAAAGAAAATGAGTAAGTTAACACCCGAAACAACGATAATACTACGATATTATAAACAAAACAATGTTAAAAGATCATATATGATATCATATTAATGTATATGATTCGTGTATAATTTAATAACAATTATTTCACCATTATAAAAGAGTTTAAACTACCCTCAACCATGGAAAATTACAAGTTAAGGGTTTATTTCACAATATCTTCATTATATGAGATTGTTTATACATAATTATCTACTCGGACCTCTTTATCATCCACACCCATGTTTCTTAAAAATTTATTTCAAAACATTATTACTATATTACATAATATGGGTTAAAGTCATTTATACCCTTTTTTGAATTTTTATAAGAAGTTTATAAAGGAATCATTACATCATCTTTCAAACAAGGCCCTTTTTAACATTTTTGACATAATTAAGGTAAGAATATCTTTTTTTAACATATACGATGGGTGCAACTATTTTACACCGTTATAAAATCATCAAAGATTCCCTTACATGATTATAAGAATTTTTATAAATTAAATGTTTTATATTATAATTATGTGACTTTTAAATGATTTCAAAATGAATATTTTAAGAATTTTTGAAATATACTATTTATCAAGATCAGAATTTTAAATGTTTTAAAGATATATATTTCTAAATATTTTTAATTAATTTACATGTTTTTAAACTGATTTTAAGGATTTATTTATATGTACCTGAATTTTTTTAAATGAAATTTCTTTTCAAAAGTATCAATTTTGTATGGGACACTTTTATTAAAAAACCTCTTTTAAATAGCTTCCTTTTTAAATGTGTGACTTTTCAATGATAAAAAAAGGACATTTCACTCAAATATCTTTGATTTTATCAATTTCAACATCCTTTGATGAATTTTAAGCTTATTGAAGTCGATTTATTATGATACAAAACATACATATTGTATTGAAGGTTTTCTGATATGTTTGACTGTGGATGTGTTATTTTTATACCATTCATGGTTTATGGAGAAAGTATTGACATTTCATATGCTAGTCTTAATACGAATGTTTATGTTATGTTTAAAATTCTTAATATGAGGAATGAATTGGACTTAATAAGTGACCGGTGGAGCACGATATAGCTTTCGATGCATCAGTAGGTCTCATGAGACAAACTAGTGTCTTGGCACGAGGCCTTGACAAAATCTTATTTGTTGTCTTGGCATGAGGACTTGACAAAATCTTATTTGTAGTCGTGGAATGAGGCCTTGTCTATGTGGTTATGATAGTATGGAATTACGCATTCCATCATTATAAAAGTGGTTATTGATATTGAATTTTACTATTCGACTAGTAGAATAATCATTTGAATAAGTAAATAGCATTATTTCATTTCATTTTTTCCATATTATGCTGATGTTCATGTTTTAAGGGATTTTGTTTTAGTTATACATTGTCATAAATGATTATGATTATTTATGAAAGTTTCCACTATATTTTTATCCTTAATGGGAGTCTGAGCTCATCCCTTTCTATGTTTTATTTTACCAGAATGTGAAAAAGTATTTTATGACTGACCTGCAGGGATAGTTTAAGGGGATATGAGTGTGGACTATGGAGACTATGTTGCTATAGTTTTGATTTTATGATATAATGTAAGACTTATGAATGTACCTAATGATTCCCAGGATACTAAACAAATCGGCCTTTTGAGACTTGATCTTTTGTAATCATTCCAATGTTATGTTATAATGCACCGACTCTGAGTAACTGGGGTCGGGGCGTTACAAATAATATCTCTCAAAATTGGAAAATGGTGAATCTAAACATCTTTTGTTGGTTTGGTCCAATTATTAATATCTTTAATCTTGGATGGATCCACCAATATACACTTTATTTAAATTATATAACCCATATAGAAAAACATTTTATGAAAAATTTAAACTTTCTAATTTTTCTTACTATTTATCATACTTACGGTATTTTTCACAATTCTCAAGACATATTCATAAACATCCCTGATATTTGAATATAGAAGAATATATTATATAATTACTACAAAAAATTGAACATATTAATCTATTAAGACACTATTAATTAAATTCATGAAGTTGTTGGAGTATTATTGTAAACAAAGGGAATAATAACATATTCGTAGTGCCCATACCTTGTTTAAAATGTCAACTTGTTTATATTATCTTTATTAACTCTTTATTTATGATATCCATAAAAATATTCAATCTTAGAAGATAGAGGAGGTCCATGATGTTGGAAAATAAAGTAATTAATACTTGTTAGTTGATAAATTTTCTTTATTATGACCTTTTTTGTTCATGATAATCAGTATAGAGTGGTATAATCCATATTTATTCTAAAAAATAATGATAGGTGAACCCCATGATATAGAAAAGGATTAGTGAATCACATTTATTGATTCTACAAGAGTTGACTCATTAAATCTTATAATTAATTTGGGGTTATTCTATATTGAGTTTTTTAAATAGGTTCCACATTAGAGATGAGTTCAATTGAGAACCTAACCACATGATTTAAAGGAATTCAAGGAAACTCTTCCAGAAATACATAAAAAACTGATACATAATAGGAAAAACAATGATGATGATTTTATCCACAACCATTTGAGATAAACACCCCTTTTGAATTTTAATAGAGATATTCAATGGATGGGATATATATTGGAAGTTCATATTTTTTGATTCACTGGTAGATGATCACATGTTTGTTTGGAAAATATAACATTAATTTCCTTCATTGGTAATTGATATTGGTTTTATATATAAATGGAAAATCAAAGAATGAGATAATATAAAACTAAATGAGAATGATCATAAAAAAATTCAAGGAAGAACATTCACACAAACACCAACTTGGGTTAAATAATATACTTGAGATGCAATAATCAAACAATTTGATTTTTTAGTTGAAAATTCAACAAACAATTATTCATGTCGTTTTTTGATACCCTCAACAAGTTCTAAAATATTAAATATTATGTAGATAATGAATTTTATAACACATTAGCATTTCTAGATTCAATGGAAAATTTATATTTCACCATGTTGTTATTACAACCCTCAACCAAATAGAGAATGTAAGAGATTTTGCCTTTAATCTTATCTTAAGAGGTTTTTGACATAAATAATCATCATTAAACTTTTGATTGGGGACCTATATTTCATAATTCCCACAAACCACTAATTTATATTAATAGAGGATTATTAGTCTATTTTTTGGATCAATCTGTTTTACCCTCATCATTATCTATCATTTTACAAAAACATCAGCATTTGATTAACTGATGAAATTAATTCCCAATAATAAAACATTTTAAAATACCCTTAATACATTTGAATCAATAATTCCTTCCTGATATGAAATAAATAAGAAAGATAATCTTCTATAATCAAAATTTTTTAGAGTTTTCTTCTAATTCCATCGTTCATTTCATATAAAAACGTATAAAATGATGGTAAAATCATATCTTTATTTCCAAAATGATATAAAACCAAGTGATTTTCATAACTACTGAATTTAATTATGGATAAATCCCTTTAGAAACGTGAATTTATGAGAATAACGTATTAATCATCCTTAATTTTTGTTTAGATGATAATAACTTAAGCATACATCAAAATTCTTAAAAACATATCATTATGGGAACCTATAGATTCATCATACTTTTATTTCAGCTTAAGAAATTACTTCTAATTTTTTATGAATAATAATAATTTTGTTTTTATAAGAAATAATATTTAAAATCCAACCTACTATATGGATTATGTTTCTTGTTTTTCCCTTGTATTCTTGATAATAGTTTACCATTGAACTACATCACCTTCTAATTGATAACCATCCAAAATTATTTTATTATTTTTTAAATTACTAAAGACTAGAAAATAATATTTCTATATTATCAATCCATTTATCAGTAACTAATGTATTAGTATATCGACAAAAATTATATTTCAATTTTTACATGATGGACTGAACAGATCATTATTCCCTCTTTTACCCATTACGAGTCTTTACATGATTCATAGATTGAGTAAGTTGTTATACATTTCAATGATATCATTCATTGTATCTCAAATAAAATTAAATTTATCAGGACATAAATCATATAATTTTATATTAGATTTATCATTATAATTATTTTTTTGGGACCCATACATCAAATATAAGAGAAAATCATAGTTTCACAAACACAAATCATAGTAAGAAACCATATAATTCAAAAACAATTATAGGATATCTTAAATCATGAAAATTTATTTTAAATCCTTAATAACACAGTTTTATCCTACACCTTTAATTGTCGTAATATATTTAAATAATTCATGAAGGTTTATAATGATTATGGAAATTTGCAAACCATAATCTTAGGGAGTGTCGATATATGTGTGCAACAAGGACCATCTTGATGCACTAGGTGACGATTGTTTCAAGGCTAGACAGAAATTTTTCATCCTATTACACATAGCTAAAATTATTCTACAGACATATAGATATGTAATATCCCTATAGGGATGTAATTTTATGAATATAATTCACTATATCATTCACCAAATTGTAAAGATATTTTTTCTATAATTATAATAATTCCTTTATTTTTCACTAAAGATAACATTTCATTCATCCCAAAGGATAGGTTAACCTATTATATGATACAAAATTTTTAAAGAAAATAATTTCATACTTATATATTACTTATTTTTATATGAATATTCATTTAATTTTATAGAATCAAGAATACGGACCAAAAATGTGTAGTGCCTTTGAGAACATAGATACTAAAAAAACTAGATAAAATATGAACTACATCATCTACTGATAAGTTATTCATAACAATAAATCTTATTCAACATAACATACATAAAATATTTCTTTATATATTTGAGAAAGGATGTATAATAATGGGTGAGAATAGATTATCACTACGAGTTAAAAAGGTAGATATCAATGATCACATAAGAATAACATGACAATAATGGTATATGAACTTGATCATAACATTTGAAAACCATACCATGAATATAAAAAATCTTAATACTTTGTAATGTAATTATTAATTGTAGTTAATTGGACAAAAAACATAAATGTATCAAAGAAAATGAGCCATGAGAATATCACAATGGAATAAGAGATTTTTTTGGAATACACATTAGAATAGAATATCATTTCTGTAATATTCATGGATCATTACCAAGAATACCACAGTGGTATGAGATCATATCCCAAACCCTCGTATAATTCATGGTTCAATCACAATATAATCATAGTGTACATATCTACTTTTCAAACTATGTTTACTCCCCACTCTAGTACTATTTATCCATATAGATATAAATCTTTAGCCAATGAATTGAAGGAAGATCTATGTCCCACACCTAATATAATGTAAATAAAACATATGTGTGATAGTTGTTCTATGAAGAATTTTTTATATAAAAACCTATTAAACGTAAAGGGTTTTATAAACATTTCATCATGAAATAGCCTTTGGAAAATAAATAATTTTTACTCAGATTTCTTATTTTCAGTATAGCATATTCTATTGAAAAAATGGTTTTCATAATCATATAATCTTTTAATAATTTCATGACCCATGGAATTTTATATAGTTTAACAAATATAAATTCATAATAATTTTTTTTATAAATACTAAGCATGGTATCAATATATTATACACAAACTGAAAATTCAGTACCATAAAAGGATTCAATCTTAAATTTAAAATGATCAGTTAACATATTTGTTGAGGAATTTTTTCTTTCATCTTTGAAATAACATCATCAAAATTTGAATAATTCATAAATATTACATAATAATTTTTCATTTAAAATAAATATGTAAATAATTAATGGTATATTTAAATCATTTAGATTATAGAACTATAAAGTTTATATATATTTCGTTAATGGTAATAAAATTATTCATCTAACATTTTGGTAAAAGGTTAAAAGTACTTTTTTCTAAAATTAACAAAATATTGCATTTAAATGATTAATAAATAATTAAATTGGTAAATAATCATTAAAACATAATTGGAAAGTGTTAATAACATTCTTTAATGTTATTTTGGTAATCATGTATATGTTAAAAATGGATATTCAATGTAACAGATAGATAATGTCAATATTTATTACAATAATTTTTTTAGAATATTATATATTTAAATAAAAAATGAAATATATAATTTTATTTTAAATAAATAACCATATGAAATGAAATTTTATGAGTTTATTAAAATAAATTTTATAATATTATATCCTTGAATGAATAATCATAAACTATTCTAAATAAACAGTGAGATTATAACAGAATACCATCATTAAATAAGTACGTTTTGAATCAGCAATATTATGAAAGAATGAACATTAAATTTAAATTAAAATCCCATAATGTTACATAGAATAATAATAATATAAATACATGTGGAGTATTTTCACATCCAAAAATAGGATGAAAGTGGTGACTGTTGAATTTTATCTCATAATTAAAAGTGTGATGGAAATTACATACCTTATGTCTTAAAATTCATCATATGGATTGAAAAAATATAAACAAATATATGTTTATTATATATCTATTTAAGATCTGTGATCATATATATATATATATGTCACCATATATTATTTACTTATAACCTTTTATTATTTTTTTATTTATAATTCCTTATTAAAAATGATGATTCCTATAATAACTACTATACTTTTAATATTTGATTTGGTTCGTTATATTTGGTAATTTTATTTTCATAGTGATTCCAAAATATTTAAAATGTTTAACAATATATAAATATAATATATACTCCTTATATTTTAATTTATATTAATCAATTAATGATATAAACTGGAAATGAAATACTCTATTCATGGTGACGATACATCGTACACACACCAAAATGTTGTTTCTATTTTCTCTACGGATGGAATGAAATAAGAAAATAATAAATAATATTTAAATAATATTTTTTTAATATATATAATATATATTCTTTAAATTTACCATTATTACTATCCATGTCAAAATAATGTGGAAAATGTATCACATTGCTTCAGGGAGGTGATAGTCCTCATGTACACATATACAACATTATTATTATCCAATGGATTGTAATTTAAGAATAGAGTTGTGATATCATAATTTTATAACTATATTTATTTAATAAATATCATATAAATATATTTAATTATTCATTATATCTATCCATAAATGGTAGTGATGGAAAATGAAATAAATTGGTTGACAAGGAAGTAATCTTCCACAAACATGACCGATCATTTCAATTACAATTTGAAGGAAGAGGAGATAGTTGTAGTTTATTCTTCTAAATTAACCACAAATAAGTACATGGGAGTAACTTGTGTAATTATTTCATCATAGTTTATTAATATATAAATGTTAGGGATGAATAAATAAAACAAAAAAACTTGGATAAAAATGATACCTCTTCTTCGAACAACCTCTTTATGTTATCACCAAACACATTATAAAACGTTAATACCTAAAAAATAATGAATATATGATATTTTTAGGTAAATAAGAACATAGTTTAGAGTTATTTTTTGAATAAAATGTGTGATTATGTGTGATGTGGGGTGGAGATGGGGTGGATTTATATATGTTTTGGAGTGGACAAATGTAAAATTTTTATATAAAAATTTATAACTATGTTTTAGACATGGGAAAAGGCTCAAAATTGATAATTATTAGAAAATATATGATATAATGTTGAAATATTTATATAAAATAAGAAAATACTTATTTATAGGGTAAATTTAGGCCTTAACATTTTAGTTAATCCAATGGTAAACCCATTTTAACTATAACCATAGTTATTAATTTTTATGTTTTTAACTATTAATAGTAACTATAATTCTGTTGAAATTATTGTAAAATCTTGTTTATTATTAATCTAAATATGGAATCCATTTTTGAAAAATTATATATATAATTTTAATAGATTAAATTAAAATTAATCCCATAAAAATGAGGAAAAAGTCATCTTCCACATGATGTTTTTTTCTTATGTATGAAACATGCTCATAAAAATCTTCAACATAAAATTAATTCTAATTAAATAAATTAGATTAATCATTATAGAATTGAAATAAATTTACTTTTTAAAAAGTTTATAACAAAATATTTATTTTGAAATTATTTTAATTAAAACTAAGTCTTTACTAAAAATTGTTATTTTTTAACATTCATTAACAAATTAAAAATATGCAGAAAAATCAAACAATTGAACCCAAAAATGATTTATTCCTTTTGTTTCTGAAAATGTATTTTATTTCTCAAAAAAAATTTCTAGACGTTGGAAAATTTAATTTTATTAATTTTTCACGTAAATAAATACAATTTTTTTTTTGATAAAAACACATTTCTCAATCATATATAGAATTTTCTACATAAAAAGTACTTATTAAGGTTATATATTATATATAGAAAAAATATATAATTAATATTCAAAATATGGTTATTCCTATTTATGTTACCAATTTATCGTATGCATTTTAATGGTCAGATTTAAACCATTACATTAATAGTATATAATTTTTCATTAAAATAGTATGTTGCTTCTAATAACTACTATTAAGGATATAAGAAATATATTAAATATAAATACTTCATAAAATTTTTATTTTATTAAGGATATATTTTTCATTCAATTTCTTCAATAACTATGATTTATAAGGAAATTTTTTATTTAAATCATTGCAACAATGCATCCTATTAAATATATGTCACATAAAAAACATAAACAAATAAATAATAACTTACCAAATGTAGGCGTCATACACCATATTTAACCAACTCATAAAACATTTTTATTATAAAATTTGGATACTAATTTATATCTATTATCCTTCACTAAAAGTGGATCTATTATTCTAAATGAGGCTTACAAATAATATACTGATCGTCTCCTTCTCCTAGAAAATCCATTAAGGCCAAGAATTCACGAATTGAGAATATTTCTAATACGAGGAAGCATTTTTCACTTATGACACATCCTTCAATGAACATTGGTTATCTTCTAAAACCATTAATTTATAATACAATTTTGGTATAATCCATAATAATAATGAAATATTTGTTCATTTCCACTTTATCAATTAATTAATATTATAAGTATCTGTGGTCTTATAATAATTGAGATATGACCTGATAACACTAGTTTATCCATAAAATACGAATATAAATAATATTAAATATTATGTAAGGACAAGGTAACAAATTTTATTTTTTATTAGTCTTTAAATCTTTTTACTTAATCAATAAAAAACTTGACTACAAATTTATCTAGAAATCCAATGTTGTTTGTCCACATCACTTTTTATATTAGATTTGATCCTTCCTAACAATGTATTTATTTATTAGAAATTATGCCATGTTGGAACATCAATCACTCTATCCGAACCTGTTCAATTTATCAATTTTTATCTCACATACATATTTTTTTATGGTACATGGATATATGTATCATCTTTATTCACATTCTCATATATTATTTCATATTACACTCACACCCTTGGATCATATAGACCACTTAATTCATCACAAAATGAAATAAATATTAAAAATTATTGAACAATGGGCGATAATGGTAATTTCTAACCATCCTCATGTTGAGGAAAGTGATTGATGTGGGTGAAGTAAATATATTACTTCAACATCCTTCTATGATTTTGTACAAGAAGATCCTTACATGAAACAAATTTTAAACACATCATTCAAAATGTTTTCATTAGATTTCACCCTTTTCATTGTATTGGGTTTCACCCTCACTAGTAGAAATATCACACTTTTACATGTTTCTACTTTTTTTGTAATATAGGTTCATATTTTATCATTATTCATCCACTATAGTATTTATTTCCACCAAAATTATCATATTTCATTTTAGAATGATTGTTATAACCACTATCGAAGTCTTTTGATACAATAGACATGGGATTAATATGCAAGAACCTTTCTATGAATGGATTTGATAATGATTTCATTTGTTAGGTCATGTTTATTTTGAGCTCAGCTCATATTTCAGTTCTTACCAATGGATCCCCTAAATGTAACATTGACTATTAACGAGGTGTTAGGAATGTAAATACTTTATCAGTAGTCATTTTATCTATTAATGAGGAATACCTCTATAGATTTTTCTCTATCATGTATGAGAATGAAATGATGATGAACATTCATGATGGAAGAGGGTTGGTTTCTCAATCGCATCTCCTATAAGCTGATGACATTATCCACTTCCCTCAAGGGGAAAAGGGAAATGTGAACAACATAAAATATCCCTTTTGCACAATAATATGGTTTCAGGATAGTAGATTAGTTGGTGAATTTTCTTTTTTATACATTGAAATAAATTTTCTAACCCCCAAGAAATATGACATCATTAGAGAGTTGGGTTTTCTTGAGGGTGGTTTCCCCATCAATTACTTGGGGTGCATTTTTTGGGGGGAGAAGGAAGTTTTGCAATTTATCTATCATTGTAGTTATGATTTGAATTAAACTATTCTCTTAGAAGGATAAATACTTTTCCTTGGATGGTTGAGTGTGTATTTTGAAGTCCACTATTATCTGAAAATTTGTTTTCACATTAATGTTTGACTAGTGTAAAATTGTTATAATCAAGAACATCAACGCCTCTATCAAGAAATTCATTTGGATTGGAAGTATCAATAAAAAGAGGTTTGCAACGATCCCTTGGAATTTAGTTTGTAAGCATTATAATGATGGGGGATTGGGTATCAAACACCTGGGATGTTTCAATGACTCTCTGAATGTTGGATTTATATAGAGGATTGTGAACATGAAATCTGATGCTCTATATCTCCGTAGAGCCAGATTCATATACAAACTAAAATCAAGAAACCACAATTATTTCAACTCCTATGTCTAGCCTTCTTTTAAGAAATTATTTTCCATAATTGATGCATATTCTCACTGGATGGTCTCATAGTTATCATCCCTTCTATTTTAGAAAAGAAATTTGACTGGGAGATATTTGTAAGACTTGTCTCTTATCGATAACTCCAACTTGGAATTTTACCTATCAATAAAATATCAACTAAACTATACAAAGTTCTTATGAATCATGTTATTTCCATGATAAAGAAGTACTTTTTCTATTCCAAGGGGACTTCTGATCATGGGATCTAGCCTCTAATGGGATCCTCTCCTCTAGATAATTTTATAAGAACTCTGTTGGAAGTGTTATGATCCTTTAGTGGATAGGAAAACTGAATGAAGGATTCTTCAAACCCTCTCAGACCAATTTTTCTTAAAGATAAAAACATAGGAAGATTCCAACTGTTGATTGCCTTAAAAATTTTGTAGGTCCCTCTACACAAGGTTATCAATATGTCACTAACATAGGGACGACATTGACAATTTGTTTCTAAGTTTTGTTGTAGCTTAACCAATTTAGAAGCTTGTTTCCTGCATCATTGAAGTGCACCTACCACAGAATAACTCAATTGATGAATTTATGATGAGTTGTCCTACAGTTAATATCTCAACACAGGTTCTTTTTTTAATTATTGATGTTTAATAAGAGCTCATATATATTATTTAGTATTCCAAGAATAGAGAAATTCAGGAACAATAGGCCTTCTGTGCAGGTTCTGTTATTTATAGAATCCTCACTGTAGTCTATGAGGTTGTCATCCTGAGAGGAAAATCCTATTGGATCATCATTCACGACCAATTATTCCTCACTAGGGAGGGAGTCAATGGAAATTTTCCTTCGCCTTTTGTCATGCTCGAAGTGTTATGGAATGCCCCTTTTCATGGTTGGATCAAGATGAACTCAGATGGCGCTTCGTGAGGTAATCTGTCTGATTCAGGTTTTGGTGTAGTTTTTAGGGATCCAAAAGGATGTGTTGTTGGTTGCCTTTATAGTTCGTGTTGATTTGCCTCTCCTCTTCAATTAGAGATGTGTTGAGTTATTGATTTGGTTGAACAAGCCGAATGATTGGGTTGGAATAAGTTATGGATTTAATGTTAATCCATGCATGTGGTTTAAGATCTCAGGATAGCTTCTCTTTATCTCTCTTGGAAGCTGAATAATCGATGGAAACAAATTCATGGATTTTCTTTATTCCAAGGATCACACTATTTCCCATGTATATAGAGATGCAAATGTGTTCGCAGATGGTCTTTCTAACAAATGTGTTAATGGATTTGATTTTCGTTATGAGGATCATTATCTATGAGATCTTTTTCCCATCATGATGAAGGATCAATGTAAATTTTCAACTTTTAGACTACTGTATGATTTTTATTTTATTTCTAATAAAGGGATGTATCTTTTCATGGCATGGTCTTAGTCTACCATTTAATAGAAATTGTACAGGATATTATATGTGTGAAATAATAGATTCATGGTGTATCCTTCATTTCGATATTTTTTTCTTTTAAATTGGTAAATATACATTCCATCTTGAGAGATTCTATTTATACAACTGATGAATCTCATATTTTCAGATATTTTATACTGTAAAAAATTGTTTATAATCCCACAAAAGTGTTATTGAATTGGTAATTATCATGTTTTTTAGGTTTTAGTGCTATTTTGATCACAAATGTGAAAAACGACTAATTCTGGATTTTTGACAGAATTTTAAGTCAGGGGTATTTTGGTCATTTCAGGAACAATAAAATTCCAAAGTTTTGAATCAAATTTTTTTAGAATCCTTATTTTATTTCCTTCATTTTTGTCTTTTGTACCAGGAGCTGATTTGTTCATCTAAAGGGTCTAAAAAATCATTGAAGATTAGAATATTTCCGGGCGGACAACATGGACCAACCAAAGGTAACGGACATCAAACGCGCCCTAAACATATCCAAAGGATGTTGGTCCACCTGGGATACCTCGAGGACAAATAGGGCCGTCTCTAAAATAAATTTGGAGGATTTTGGAGGTCATTAAGGACGCTATTGAATGACATTAGGTTGGAGGAACCTTCCTTGATGCTTCGTCCAGAAACCGAAACCGAGAATGAAAAATCCATAACTCCTACATACGGTTTTCAAACTTTCTGAACTTCGGATAGGAGATGTACAAGACATTTATGAACAACATTTATGAATGGTGGAACGCGTAAATATGTCATTAAACGGGTCTACAACGCGTCGACATTCGGGGGTCGAATTCTATCTATAAAAGGAGGCCCTCACCTCCTTCCCAAATCAACCCATTCTCCATCCATTCCTTCAAGGCACCAAGGAGGAGATCTCCACCAAGGGAGGCCGGTCGAAAATCTTCCACCTTTATTTTTATTTTATTTCTTTTCTTTATTTTTTATTTTTAATTGTAATTTAGATTTCTAATAAATTCATGCATTGTTTTTATTTTGTGTCCACCGATTCACCCTCTTTTCTTCCTCTCATCTTACCATCGTGAACTATAATACTAATGATCATGAGTAACTAATAAGAGGAATATCCCAAGGGAGTAATCAGGTTCTTTATCCCAAGAACATCATCTTAATATTCATTGAGTTAATTCTAAGGATAATTTATAGTGGGTGTAATCCTCACTGTGGTTGTCTAAAGGTTAACTTCTTAATCTACAACCATTTTCCCTCGATTGAGGAGGTGGATGGAGGGTGTGCTTGGAGATCGCTAAGTAGGCTTTTCATTCACAATAGGAGTAGAATAAGGTGTGCACACATACGATGGAGTGTGTACACTAAGAATATTTGAAGCTGGCCAATGATGGTGCTCCCTGAATATTCTCTCGGGAGAACTTCCTTTCTTCCCTAATTACATTCTGTTTAGCATTGCATGGTAATTTAGAATTAAATTTAAGTTTCTTATGATTTATGAATTTCATTTATTTTATTAAATTACATTTATTTCATAAAACATTAAACAACAAAAAAGAATTAGATTATGTGGAATAGAAGTAGTGATTTTTTAACCACAAAAGCTCCTCAAGAGAATGACCTTGGTCAGCCACTATGCTGCAATTAGTATAAATATTTTTGAGAGCGCACATGACAACGCTTCGTCAACAACATTCACTTACTCATTGTTATAGGAACAAAGAATTTCCCAAAGAAATCTATTTTTCATCTAATAATGTAATTTCAATACATATTTTCATAGTTAAAACTACTAAAACATTAGCCATTAAATCCATACATGGTGAATTCAATAGATATTCAAGATGTCGAGGAACTTCTTTTTCTTCCACTAGTAATCCCATATGCTTTTAGACACACAACTATGGAGTTCCCTAATTATACATAAAATTAAAATTTAATAAGATCATTTCGTAAATGTCATTATATTCTATATTTTCCAATAATATTGATTATATTAATAGATAACTAATTTAGTTGTTCATTATTTATACAAGTTGATGGTTCTATATACAATATCTCTTTTATATCACTAGGGATTTTCAACATATCATTTATCCCCTGGATCATTTCTACATTATCATTCAACTACACCTATGATTCCACTAACATTAAGTAAAATCAATTTCCCAATTTTCTTACCAATTCAAGATATATTTTGAGATGAATAATTATGAATCTTAGATGTATCTCTATGGTTATTTTTCTACCCACATCTATATAAATTACATAATGAAAATCAAATTAGTACTTTATATGCATCCCCATCATCAATATATCCACATTTATGGTCACTTAAACTCTCATTAAACATCTATTAACCGTTGATTGATCATATATGAATAAATAGTCTATGTTGAAAATATTCAGCAATTGACCCACCATTTCATAAAGGGATTTCTTAATGTCTTGATCACTACATGAAAAAATCACTAGACTTATGGGTTAATGTAATCAACATGCCATCATTATAATCTAAAATTTAATTAATTCCTATCAAAGATTCACAGTGTTTGTATTTTTAACAATATTCTAAATCTTAATTAGATACAGATTTAAGAATATGTTCAAAATTGTTTACCATATCTAGAGTTTCCGACATATTAGGTATCTTCATTTATTTTTTCCATTATAAATATAATTACTTCATGAGGTTGTATTCATCATAATTTTAGGTTGATACCTCCACATACATATTAGTAACTATTTTTCCATAAATGACATCCTTCTTTGTCCCCATGTCAATGAAATTGTCACAATGTCTGGTTTTATTGAATGCTCCACGGAATAATAGTATTTTAATGTCATTTTAGACCATTTCATCACTAAAACATCTTTGTTACTTATCAAACAAAAAAACTAGATAAACAATACAATAATTACCAAAAATCTATTGGATCGTAAGAATATCCATTCAAATACCATAAAATTTAATTCCTACAATAAGATGAAACTTCATTATTTTTATTTCATGAAAAAAATCACAAACTGATTTACAGGTTGGACTACATGTCATAACCCATTTTTTCTGATACATCGTTCATGGGATAAGGTAAGAAAACACTCATTGAGAGGTATAAGAGGGTGGTGAAATAATGGTCACTTTAATTAATACAATTTTCCTTTTATTTTATTCTAATTTTACATTTAGATATTTTTACCACATTAAAAGGAATATTTTAAATCTATCATAATATATCTCAATTGGTCGTAATGAATATAAAATTATTATTAAAAATTGAAATTCATGAACAACATATTGTTATATAACTTCTTTAAACCTGATGTTCAAATGAAATTGTCATACAGTGAGAATTTCTTGATATACCAGGAGATGATAATACATATTATATGTTTTATAATAATTTTGGAGAGATATTCTATCAATCATTGGGTCACTCATTCTTATTCTCTACTATTTATCAATTTTGTGAAAGAAAAAATGACATCATAATTTTGAATGACTATTTATTAGTTTAAATATGTGAATGTATCTTAGCTAGTATAGGTTTTTAATTAATCTTATATCAATATTTCTCGATATATGGTGTATAGAGATTTTATTCATGAATCTTTCCTTCTTCAAGGTCATATAATATATGATCCTTCATGTGAGTGTTCAATATTTGTACTACCCAAAACACAACATCAAAAATTAATTCTAAAAATATGGATGATTTCAAATTTGTATAATCCTGTGAATATCATTTTTCATATATATCTATATGTCAATATGAATATCCAAATTCTCATTTATTTTCATCACGAACTATATATGTTATTGCAGCTCAATTTATGCTTATTATCGTAATCTAGGTATAATAATATTATTGTCATCTATCTCATTTACAAAATTGATACTAGAACATTATAAAATCATTAAAAAATTTAAAACCCTATTATAATGGATGGAAAAAATACCATTTTTTAATTAATTCATGATCATTTTGGGTGTACTATACAGTTTAATGTGGTCAAAATTTCACTATTAAGAGTAATTGACTCCTGAAAACACTGTTCATATTTTTATTTTCAAATCTAATAAAATATTTCATACATTCTAGAAACAACCTTTCCCTAGTGAGACTCCGGTTATCATGACATAATTTTTTTCTTTATCAAAATGAATGAAACATGTTTTCATTATTCGTGGAATGAGGCATAAAAATTTATTGAACCCCAAAATATTAATTAGATCTTTAATTCAATTCCTCTAAATTTATTGTCATTTCCCCAAAATTCTTATCAAATTTTATTAAAGTAATTACATAAAAGAAGTATCATTTTGTGTTTATAACATGTGAAACTAAATAGTTGGAATCGTAAACATCATAAGAATTATTTTTTACTCATGGATTGACATGATGGGGAATCCCCTAGATTAATGGTATAACCTTCCATTTCATAGTGATAAACCATTATGATATTACGAATCTCTATATCAGTTGTGGTGTAAAGATTCTATACAACATAATATCCTATAATTCCATTATACAAGTATATCTCGTTAAATAATTTTCATTGTCTGGATATCCATCCCATAATTTGAATACTAACATTCATATTTTAGGATAGATAAATCATATCATAATCCATGGATAGTTAATTCATCCAAACCCAACTATTTTTTGTTTATACATAATAATGATACATTATTTCTCATTATAGGAAACACTTTCACATTCTCATCATATCTTCAACATAATTCTTATATATTGAATTTTCCATATGATTGTAAGGGAATCATTAATCATTTCATTATTTAATCTTATAAGTAGTTAAGGATACATATATTTATATTCAATTAAAAAATATTCTTCCCATTATTTAATTTTGAGAAAAGTCTCATGATCCTTAGTCATGAAATTCTATGTGCTATTATGTCTGCATTAGAGGATTTTAGTAATACATATATATATAGGTATTTTTAAATTTATTCATATCAACATCCAAACATAATAATGATATTCATGTAGGGATTACATCATTCATTTTTTAAAATCATTTACACTTATGAAATAAATACTTCCTATTATTATATATCAATTAAAAAAATTGAATTATGAACATATAACTATCTATCATATGGAAAAAAATACAATTCATGATTAATCCATTTATTCAGGGAAATAAAATATACTTATATTAATCGTCTTTCTCCCTTGATCCAACTTATATTGAGCTTATAATAATTCAACATATGTTCTATGAATAATAAATTTTTTCCTAATACATATTGTTTCTCCACTTCCAGGGAAACCAATTATCCATCATCCTAAACAATATAATTGCATGCATGTCATTGACACTCATCATCATAAATATCCCATAACTAGTTTCAATAATTCCTCACCCTACAACTTGGGTTCAATATTGGTAATGAATTGGTTATTGGGTATCATTACATAACCAAAGTGAACGAGGACATTGAATGGTAGTTCTAGAGGATTTATTTTTGAGGATATATTTGAGATATACGTTTTATTTCAAAATTATAGGTCTAATAAAGATTAAATCAATAGTTATTATTAATTGAAGGGGGGAGTTGAAAATTTTAATTTTATTGTAATAAATGTTTATTGAATGTTTAATTTTTTTGTATTCAATATTGATTATAGTTAGGTTCATGGATTTATATTTCCATCAATATATTTTCATCTATGTTATTCATAATAATTGTTTATTCACTATTAAATTTCTTTTCATAGATTGTACTAGAATAAAGATTATTTCAGGATATGGGAATGAGTTGTAGTTATTATTTTTAAATATAGATTTATATCACATAATAATTACATAAAAAAAATTATTTAACAAATTTTGTGTATATTAATTTTATAAAAACCAACATTTCCACATATTATTTAGTAAAATATTAAACTCAAATTAATTTATTGTCTGTTCCTTACTTTTTGTTTTTTATTCAATATTTTGTCTTGAAATTTCATTTTTTTATTCATGATACTAATTACGATCCGTTATGAGATTGATCTATATCATAACTATGTGACGCCTTAATAGTATAGTATTATGAAGGATGACACTATAATTCTAATCCTGATTCCTATATGGAATTAATTATTTATTCTATAAATGTAATAAACATTTCTTATGGTGATATTTATAAGGAATTATTTACTCATCAAAACACATATATTATATTACAATTAGATAAAAAAATATAACCAATGATTGTTATTATTAAAAAAACATATAGTTTTTTAATAGTGCATGTAATATTATATTCTATTTAGATAGGAACCAAATATAAAAATCATAAATAAAATATAAAAATATTTAATAATATAATAGAAAATATTTAGATAATATTATCCCAAAAAATAACTCCCTTCAATAAGAAATAATTACCACATTATATAAAATAGAAGATTATAAATTAAACTCACCAACTTCTAAATAATAAATAAAAATGAATAAAATTTATATTCAATAACACATGATTAAATAATTTAAAATTATTAAGTGTAACCCAAAAAATTTCATAATAAGTAATACCAAATGTTTTGAAAAATATAATTCAATTATTATTTGTTAACCACTTCCTCTATAAATATATTTTTTACTTTCAATACATTTTAAAAATAAATAAGTTATTTATCAACAAGTAGTTCTATTATTACTTCAATATATTTAATGTTATTTAATGTATATATATTTTCATAAAAACACATTTTTATATAAAAAATATATTTTTATGATTCCTTTATAATTATCTCTTCAGATTATTTGGACGTCTTATCAAATTTTTTCCTTTAATGAAGGAAATACTTCTCAGAATTATTTTGAATAATGGGTTAATTTTCTTGTAGTTTTATTTATACATGTTATTGTTTTTATCGGAGAAATGTTATATAAAAATAGATTGAGTGAGATCTAATATATATATGTGTGTGTGTGTAGGATGTGATAGTTTTCAAATATTATGATACATATCATTACCCATAATTTTGGAACCTCATACCTTCATCATCATTACTAGAACATTAATTTTATTTGATATTATCTTACCTATAAAACTCATCTTAAATTATGAAAATATTTTTCCTAATTTAGTAATTTTCTTCTATGATATTTAATTTTCTTTAAAACTAGTTCTTCAATGAAATATCACATGAAGGAAATTATTTTATATGCTAATACAGTTCTAATGGTTTATATGGTGATTGTTTAGGTTCTAATTGAGTTTCTTTCTAAGATAATACCACCTTCATATGTATCAATCATAATTCATTTTTATATAATTTTTTTTGGTAAAATGTACATAGATGATATAATCCATATGTATTTTCTATTTAAGTTTTTAAAAATATCACTTAAATAACAATCAGGATAATTGGATCTGTTGATATACAATCATTTAATAACTACTGAATTTATATGAAATATATTTTATCTAATATTCCAAGTAGATGAAATGATAATTTTTTGAGTTATAAATTTTATTATTTAAAAGAAAAAGTATCTTCAATTAATTTTAAAAATAAAAAATTATTTTATTGGTAAATATGAAATATTACCTTAAGAGAAACTTCAACATCCACCTTCTTTCTACGAATATAATTATGTGAGGTAAAAAAATTGTATCATTTGAATATATATTTGTATCCTTAATCTATCCTTTTAATGGATCCTAATGGGATGTATAAAATATGAAATTATTTTGAGGAAAAAATCCATAATTTCAATGAAACTGGAATATTTATATTCATTTGTAATGGATATAATTGGTGAAAAATAATAATGACATACCATACACTCGTTGATTAAGACATTAAATGCATTGAAAATCTTTTTATAACTATAAATATTATGTATATAAAAGAATCATCCCGTTTTTGTATCCATATATAATAGGATTCAACTAAAATTCATGTAAGATGGCCCTTTATCCATAATCTTCTATATTATTATGTTTTAATAATTTTATTGTATGTAGAGAATGATTACTTAAACAATGATATATTCTATCCCACACATCCCAGGCTTATGGATCACATCGTATATTAGGTTTCCCTAAAAATCAGAATGATTGACATGAAATGGGGAATGAATGTTGGTGTGGAATATAGAGGAAAAAATAATAATAATCATGATATAAGAAAATAAAAATGTAAGAACAACCATATTATAGTGTCTCAAATTGTAGTAAAAATGTATCTATTACCCGAGAGGGTTTGTTAATTTTATTATACTGGTATAAAAGTCCCATATAAAATTGAATAAAAATATACTATAAAGAATCTATATATGAAACTGAATATTGAATTAAAATGAAATCTTAAGATATATCTTCTAAGTAAATTAAAATTTATTAATTTTTCTATCTAAATACATCAACCACAAATAGAAGTATTTATGGATGCCTTGATAAATGGGATAAAATAGAACTGGGCAAGATTAAGAACTCAGTAAGGGTTCATGTCCAGTGAAATAAATCATAGATAAGAATACAATTGATAATATGAAATTAATTATTTTTTTACCAATAAAAATAAGATAATATATTTTCCAGGGATTATAAAATAATAAATGAACTAATGGATAAGAATAAATGATCTTATAGTAGATTAATGTGTACATCAATACATATTAAACATCCCTTATTGGACACATATTATGACACCATACATATGTGGGTAAAGAGTATATAATATAAACATTGTTTTTTTTTCTCATGGGACCTACTGATCATTCAATGAGTTGTATAATTATAGACCAAGTATACCACATAATAACTTATTGGGTCAATCATCTGAATATAATCAATACAATATATATACCATAAATTTACCTAATAATCTTCATGTGCAATATTGTCTGCTAAATCAAAAACATTAGAAATTAGAATAATCGGTATAGAAAACGTAATATTTCCCCCTTCAAAAAAAGAAGTAGTAAATATAGATAAATATTCTAAAATAATCATATAATTATAGAATATTTAATAAAACGGAATATAACCCTACCAATGGAATGATTATAATGTAGTATTGAAGGTTTCATTTCATAGTGTCAGGATATCATTAAGAAGTAATCATTAAATTCAAAATTGGAATGTCACTAACATTATTAGTGGACTAATATAGTCGGGGGAGGGGTATATAAAAATAAACCTAATTTATGATATTATTTTTAAGAAACCATTTTTTTATATTAGAGTAAAATAACGTAACTATTTAATTGATCAACTGACACACTCAAAAACGAAATTGTTTTTAAAAAAAATTCACAACTAAATAAATATATACAATCTATTTAATGATCTAGAAAACCCTGTAATCATAGATTTAGATAAATATAGTTTGGATTATTATGGAAATCATGTGAATCCTTTTTCAATGTATGTACCACATACACATCCTTCATATCGACTATAAAAATCTTAGTCTAGGAAATATAGACTCTCTTCTTTTTGAATTAACCACCTCAAAAAACTGTATCTCTCCTCAAACATAAAAAAACCTCTTCAAAAATATTATTACTAGTGTATATATATAAAATAATGTGTGTTTTTAATTTTCTTTAATTACAATAAACAAATAATTAATGATAACATTGAATATTATTTATGAAATGACAATAATGACCCTAAAAATTATCATATACAGATGAGCCTTTTTAAAACAAATTCATTAAAATCGGGGCTCAATAATCTCCCTATTTTTTAATTTTTTTTTGAAAACAATGGAACATAAATCACCTTTATAAATCTCCAACATATCACCAAATTATTAAAAAATTATAGAAATCATACATGAGATGAATCAAAAAGAATATTTAATGATAATATTATATGTTCCATGAAAGAAATATTTTCATTACAATTTTTCCATAATATTTTATCTGCATAAACCACTTCAAATCAAGAAAATTTTTTATATCATAGAATTCATCAAAAACATATGAAATAGTTCCCACATGATGCGGAAAAAAATGATATCATACCCAATATATTCCCCCGAAGTACATACCCCTTAAAATAGGTGAGAACCAAATATTCAAAAATAAACCAAAGTGTTTGTATCCATCTTTATAAATACAAATGATCCATTTATAATGAAATAAATACATGAAATTTTATGTCTCCATTTCTCCCAATTCGAAAAAAATAATCCAATGCACACTGTTAGAGAGGTGATAAAACGACATACCATAGCATTAGAAGAGGATAGATGAAACTCACATTCCTATCCTTAATCATTTAATGCATCTTTCAAAAAGGCAGTATGAAGGAATATATTATATTCCCCAATATTAGAAAATATTATATCATTTTACCATTTCTATTGATAAGATCCTTGATGATGTGATGATATTTGATATTAATTTTCATTCTTCATGAACACATTACATGATTCCTTGATTTTTTTATAACACATTTATTATCACAGCCTAATAGTTTTTAAAACATAATATTATGCTTGATTTATTCCAAATGAGTCTTTATAAAAACAAGTAGGTTGTGAACATAATTATTGAAATATACTCTAAATTGTAGGTTCTTAGTGTTGAAATAAATTTCATATATATCTTCTAAAAAACACACATATCACCAAGAAATAACACTCTATTGGATATTTAATTTATATTAAAATAATTTCCAATTCTTTATAAACATGAATATCTATACAAATTCAAATATTCTTACTATTTTAAATAATGAAAAACCCAGATTGTCTTTTATTGTATCAATATGTCTTTTTCAAAAACTATGATCCAGATTTTTTGAAGAATATTTTAATCTATTAAAAAAGGTATCATATATAATATATAGTCTGAAGGTCGTTATATATAATATATTTCCATATAGATTTTTAATTATTATTTTATACAATTAATTTTTTAACAATTTTTGAAAACATGATTCCTATGAATATAAATGCACAAACTAGTGTTGAATACTATATGCCAAAAAATTGAATAATCTCCTAAAATATATTTATTAGGAAATAAATATATTATCTATCTCTACATATAATTTCAGAATAATTATATATCCCATATCATAATGCGTGGAAATTTTAAACACCTCATTCATTTTTAGTGACCAACTCACATTTTCTATTATTATATTAATTAATAATGAAATCGTATACATAATAAATAATAATTATAGACATCTTATTGAAATCATAGATATAGAGGTTTTTTTCTACACTTTATATTAATAACATTAGATACATAAAAATTTTGTCTACATAGAATACCCATATCTTTGATCTTGTTTCATAACATATATAATATTCTTTAAATTAAATACATAACATTCATCATTGTCAAGAAACACTATGTTTACCGAACATAGTCCCCTTCTTAATATCACTATTGATAAAGTGAGTCTTAAAATCCATTTGAAAAATAATTTATTTATTATGTGTAGAAATATAATGAAATATTTTTATGTTATCATAATTTTTAATTAATGATAATGTATGATTAAAATTTTTCATTCATTATGTGAAAAACCCTCACACACAAGAATTCCATTATTTATAATCACATGTCATTTTTCTTTTAACATAGTAAAAACCCCAACCCTATTATCCCAAGTTGGTGGTTACATTATTAGATTATTAATATGTATAGTGGATCATCCCATTGAATGGAATAGTTTATTAGATTTATAAAACAAGAAAAAAAACATAAGTACTACATTACTACGTGAAATAAAATACAACATTTCCTATATATGGGAAGAAACTATATTATTCTATATTTTCCCTAAATATCAATCATAATATACATATTGGAATCTTATAAAAAATAAAAAATAATAAAGGGTGGGATAATATTCTCAGTAAGGGTATGTATAAAATAAGAGATATCATAAATAATCATAAATAATAATTCATTTTTAAAAACTAAAAACACATTCCATTTGAAATTATCATGTTCATATTGATACAGGATTAATAGATGATAGAATAATCCCATATAAATAATCACTAAAGAATGAAACATAAGAAAATATATTCTAATAGTATAATACTAACATGTATTATCAATATGTTATATATAGAATAGGTAATTCATAATTTGGGACATAATAAAGATACCATTAATGCTCTGACCAAGAACCCGTATATAGTCAGTTAAGAAATCAACCAATAACCAAACTGTTTATATAATCAGACATACTGATGCACCAAGGGGATATTTGAGGCCCTACATATAAAAAATTGTGTTTATAAATTTTGCAATGAATTCCGATTAAAAATAGTTAGCATTTTTTGTCATATTGTAACTAGCATATGAATTGTTAATAACATTCCCCAAATAAAAAAATAATCAAATCCATCGTATGAAATGTGTGTAATGGTATCAAAATACATATCCATAGTGTAACAAATCATAAAAAATAAAATATTATATAGTAAATGGTACCATAAGATATCAAACTCAACTAATGATAATATAAAAAATGGTTCATCATAGATGATAATAAACTAATAAAATCATTCATAAATTCTTGAGGGAAATGCCACTTTAATTTGAAACCCATATATTAAAAAACAATAAAATTAAAAAAATAATTATTTTTAAAATAACCTTGTATAAATATAATGTAATCCCCAATATAACAAGGAATCATGAATGTGGTAAAATATTCTAATGTTGTATACGTTTTGTGAAAATATAGTCTCTAAACATTGAAAAAAACCTTTAAAGAATGTAGTTAAATGAAAGTGTGAGTGTTTACCAAATGAATCAATTATGTGTATCAACATATAATCCACATAAAACAAGAGAAAAAAAATTTGATATAAAAAAAATCATTTCACACATTATCACATCATTACCTAATCATTTGAGTATATGTTTATCCCAAGGAATGGAAATTTTGTTTATAATTCCCTTACCACATCGTAATATGTCAAACTGTTTGCCCTGTAAAATTAGTTATAAGAAATGAAATTTTTAATGAAATGAATATAAATAGATTCATAATATGATATATTAAATTTTTCTATGTAAAACACTAATAGAAAATAATGGATGAATGAAAAAAAATATCACATAAATAAAATTGAGAAAAAAAGACCACATATTTATGTCCGACTGAATTTTTCACATGTTCTTAATATAAATGATAATCAAATTAAATTAATTAATTACATATATAATAACCTATTAATAATTTAGTTTATTTAATATTATGTTATTAAATTAATTTATCTACATTTCTATGTGTTAAAATAATTAATTGTTTTTTGGAGAGTGTTCATTTCATTGTTTTATTGATGGTTTAGATAAGTTAAAATGTCGGGGATCATGTAATATGGGATTAAATTATTTATAAGTGAAATTATTTTACATTAATTATCTTGGATATGTTTAAATGGTATCATATATCATTTGGTTATGTGGTATTAGGATAATTCTTTAGGGAAAATGTTGATGAAAAGGTCTTAATTTATTTTTCTAGTTTTACCAACCATCTTGAACTACTATCATTTTTTATAATATTATGATAAAATGTTTGTTATAGAACTTGAACAAACTTTTAATATTTATTTTAAAATATAATTTTACTATATTAATTTTTTTTAACCATCCCTAAATAATGTAATAGAAAATGAACACTCCTCTTCCAGGAAGGCGGTGAATTACCACATCACGGGTGGTATTTTAATTTTTAAAAATGAATTAGAGGAGAATGTATTTGATGATGGATAATACATTATAAATATAAAATCTTTGAATATATATTACACTATAGTAATGATGAAACTTATTATTGGGTATTATTGGATATGATATGAAATGAAAGAAATAATAATAAAATGAAGGGGGATATTACCTATTGATTGTCTTCTTCTTGGGAATATCCTTAAGACAATTGCATTTTGTTTTTTGGTGAGTCTAGAAATACTCAAATGTAGGGAATAATATTGGGTAGATAATTCGTAATAAGTTTGACTATGTTAATGTCTTATATGTTTTAATGAGAAGGGGTGGTGAAGGTTGGTATTTATAGGGGAGGATAAGGGTGTTTTTTATTATATTATTCATTTATTTATTATTTAGGATCAAGAATTTCATTAGGGTTGATTATAGTGACAAATGACATTTTATGGTGAATTAGTGATCAAACAATGGGTTATGACATCATAAATGACACAAAAAATATATTATGTAACCTATAACTTTAAATACAGTAACTTACTATATTTCAATCTTTATAAAACAAAATCAATTTTATAAAAAACCTAAAAATTAACCATAAGAATTTATCAACGTTTTGATTTGAAAAATAGAATCTGTATTATGAAAATAATTTAATAAATATGTGATATTTAAATTGTGATTTTTTTTATTTATTTAGAAAACTGAATTTTAATATTATAACCGATTGGAAAAAAAATAAAAAAATTTATTATGGTATCAAAAAATTTTCCATAAATTATAATGAAAAATATTATTAATTTATATATATATTTTAGGAAAATAAATAATCATTCAAATAATTATACTAATTATATAATTTAAAATAATTGTTTACATTTTTTAAAAATACAAACAATTAATTTATCATTTCTAAAATATTTATTAATATATTCGATGATATAAATATATCATATATTCGATTATGAGATATATAAATTTTATTTATAGTTTTATTGGTTAGGTTATTATACAATTTACATACTACAATTCATAATGGTCCCAGTACTATTCAAATAATCATTTTAATATTTAATATTATATCACAATTCGTTTAGGAATGGGGTTTCATGAAACATATTCTATAATAAAAATTGAATTTATTTAATAATTTACATATCATAAAAATTTGGTTATTCATATTCTTGCCCCCATTTAAAAAAATTTCTTCAAAATTTTCATGGACATTACCTTCTAAATATATTTGTGTATTTAGTATTCATAGAATACTCATGTTCCCAAATTAATTTATCCATTTTTTAGGTTTCTCCAAATAACATTTACCTGTATTGTCATATAATTTATCAATACATCCACTCTATTGTCAATAATATTTATAGTCTCCTCACAATAAGACAAATCATGTTATAATTATATTTTTTTAGAATAGATAACCTGTATTGGGGGTTGCATGTATATCATTATCTTTGATATGTGAGACACACAATGTAAATTAGAAATTTTAGTTATAATCACAAAATGGTATGCCACAACATTGATTTTCCCTGAATTTATAGAAATTCAAATGTACATAGGTATGAGTTTCCATTTCATTACAAATATTATAATACCCAACCATGGAGATTCTTATAGAAATATGTTATCTCCCACTTGAAACTCTATAAACATTGTCATGTGGCCAATATAAATATTGGACCTACATTATGATTCCATACTATTAGGATAAATAGATTATACAATTATTTTTGTCTCCTAAATATGGTATAAGCCTATAATTATCTTCTCACCGAATTTATCCCAACAAGTAAGAGTAAGACATATCTTTTCATACACTGCATCATATATAACCATTTGAATACTGTAATGGATACTTTTATTGTATAAAAAGTATAAATAATTTAAATAATATTTCCATGTAACATGAATGTTTAGTGAGAATAATATCAATACATCTTATAATATTTTAATAATTATTTCAGAATATCAATCTGTTTGAGGTAGATAAGAACTACTCAAAAGAATCTTAGTATCCAGAGTATTCTTAAGAGACTTAATGAATTATATTGTAGAATAGGGATCTCAATCAGACACAATTGATAAAGGAGCACAATGAAATATTACCACATCACTAATATATAGTCATTCAGGGAGACCTAGTGAATAATCCACCCTTTTGTGTGCAAATGTGTAGATCTGATATGTTGATCAACAATTACCCATATTTCATCATTATATCATAAATTATTTGGTAATATAATTATAAAATCCATGGTAATGTTATCCCATTTCCTTTTAGGAATAGTTTGATATCACATGAATCCTCTATAATGATGTCTTATAGCCTTAAACTATTAACAAGCTAAAAATGTTGATACATAATATGAAATTTCCCGCTTCATATTTTCCCAAACAAATATTCCAAATAATTTCTAAACATATTAGTGCTACCAGGGATTGTATATAAATTTTAGCTATGAGAATCGTACAATAATTCCCATTTTTATCTCAAGAATTGAGGGATAAAATATTATTCATAAATAATAAAATACCATCAGAATATATAAATTCTACTAATTACCCATCATTCAGAATAATAATGACTCTTGGAAATTCTCATCATAAGACAAAGAATGTTTTATATTTTTCTATTAATATGGTGTGGAAACATTTAAAAAAATTAATGATGTTTCACCTTGTTGTATAATTACAATATCCATCTTTAATAGATCCATGTACATAGGATCCCTAACAATAATCAATTTTTTCAGAACACCATGATCTTTTCTGATCAATTCATCTTCTACATTATTTTTCTTCCCTAGATGGTTGTGTATTGAATAATCATAGTATGTGAGTGGATCAGGTCTTCACCATTTCCCCATGTTGTGTTATTTATTCGAGAAGACTTATTGAAAAATAATTTGATATATATATATATATCTCTCTCAAATAGTTCATTATAGTGATAGTGTCACGATTTATTCAGAGTAATATTATTGGAGAAAACTCAAGATCATGAGTTAAAATGTTATGTTCATGAGTATTTAACATCCTTGATGAATAAAAAATAACTCTATCATTATGCATATGGATATATATAATTATTTTAATCTATTCATCACTATGTATCACAAATCCACCATTTCCCGATGGTAGTGTCAAGATCATAGAATTCACAAATTTCCTCTTTAATTCACTAAACCATTCTTCATATTCTTATTTCCAATGAAACATACCACATTTATGAGAGGTCATGGTTAACAAGTTAGAAATTCTGGATAAATTATTAAAGAAACACTTATAGATACCTACAAAAAGAATGAAACTCATAACATTAGTTATGTTCATTGGTGTAGTCCATTCATCGATATCCTTTTTCATCGCATGGTCAACTAAGATTCCATCCTTATAGATAATATTTTCCAATAAGGAATTATTTGAGACTATAATTGAGACATTCTAAACATCACTAATTACTATTTTATTCTATGAATCCCCAGAATAATCTTCAAGTCATTCTCTTGGTCCTCATAGATTTTATAGTACACCATGATTTCATTAATAAATATCAAAACAAAATTACAATGATATATTGTACATTTACATGGAATTGATGATATCAAAAAATGGAGATAAATATTTTAAAATTATTGTTCACCATGAAGTTTGTAAAATAGGTAATCAATACGAGGAAGATAATATTTTTTATTTATTATAATGACAATGATATACTAATAGAAAATTCACAACCACAAACTCCATCTTTGTTCTTTAATAAAATAACGGGATCTCCTAAAGGTGAGATAGAGGGGTTTATAAATTCTTTACAACTCAATTTTTATAGTTTTTCCTTAACTATATTACCTTAACAATGTTCATTATATATTTAGTCATTGATATAGTTCTTGAATCCGAGATTAAGTAAAAATAATACTCAAGATACCACTCTGGACTATTTCTATGAAATTCATCTAAAAATAAATCAATGTGTCATTGTACAATAGGTACATATTAAATTTGAAAATAACCTATTTAATCAGTAGTTTTTTTGCACAGATCTCCATGAATATCAGTAGGAAGAGCTACTATAGGGGTATACATATATAACCCTGATGATTAGGTCTCTCTACATAAGACATTAAATTCCATATCTTCATCTGGAATCATAACATTATTCTCATTATAATAAATTGTGTAATAATTTTTTTAAATCCACTCTATACTATGTATTATATCAAAATCGACCATATGAATGATAATAAAATCATTACTAAAAGCATGTTAATTTTTCATAATAGAATCTTGTTGACACAAATTTGTTGCAATAAGGTTTCTACTAAGTGTTTTGAATATAAAATCCAATTTTATGGGGAATTAGAAATGTATAATTTTTTATAGAAAATTGTTATGATATAAAATAATTATATGATCCACTATTAAATAAACAATTTTCTAAATTTCAAAATATGGTTAATTTATCATATGCAACATCATTAGGAACATCATCTTCACCTATTGTGACTACATATGCATGTCCTTGTTTCCATCACCTTTTCTGGGAAATTTTATCTTCACATGTGGGAAAATAATGTGCATATTCACACATTTTCTTAGTACTAAGGCATTTGAAAATTCCCACTTATTTTTTACCCCTGTAATCGTTGGCCTGATAGACTATTTATCAAAACATGTAATAATGTCCTATTCCTAATAAGACCATTCTAAGATGTTTCATTTCACATTTCTTTCACATTAGAAATTATATTATTCCTTTCTTCCTTTTTTCCATGTTTCCTTTTCCAGATTACATAGAAACATTATTCTTATCTTTCATTCCCTTCAATGCCATATGGCTTGAAAAAATATTTTTCCTTATTGATGGAACATGATATTATATCGTCAAATGATCATTATATTGGGGAGTATTTTTACATTAGTATAATTATGTTATGAAAACCAATTAAATAGTAATGTTACTATTTTTGTCACGTATGTAGTTCACGAAATGAATTACTAGCCTTGTAAATAAATTTTCATAATTATAAATGATTTAATCCTCTTCCAATCATAGACTCAAGACGTTTCTACCCATATCCAATCATTGTTCATGATAAAAATTCTATTACATGAATATTTATTTAAAATCATACAATTATATATTTTAAATATCAATCACATCTTATAGGGTTTTAATTATAGAGCACCATTGACCCCATTTTATAATAGATAATAAACTACAACGATAACCTTTTCCCTTTCATTACATACCAAAGAAACTAATACATTATATAAATAATTTATCCATTAATCAACTAAATATGGATTTTTGGCCCCATTGAATTATGGAGTTAGTTGGTACATGAAGCTTTATCACATTGTTACACAATGTTTTGTATCGGGATGCACCACAAAAGTATGTTTAATGCTCATAACATAAGTCAGTTGTCCAATTATAGTTTTATGTTGTTCTTATCTAATTCATGCTTTAACTACCATATCATTATAATACATATAAGGTAAAACGCTATATGAAATACAAGCATTGATACAAATTAAATTAATTAAACTATAATCTATTTATAAATAATGGTATACACTAGATTTGGATATGAAAATTTAAAACTAGATAAACACTTAAATAAATTTTTTATAAATACTCTCAAAATCATTATCATGGTTACCATAAGAATATCATCAATTTCCAATATAGTTTTATATTTCTTGGATTAATATTTTCATAAATGTAGTTTCAAATCTTTATACTAATCATACATTAATACTAACTATAATAACCTCGACCCCAATATCCCATAGTTGGTGGTTAATATATTACATTTGTAGTATGTTCAAGGGAAAAAATCCCAAAGGAACCAATATTTCAGTAGATTTTGAAAACAATGTCCAAACAAAATTATTAAATTATAACATAAAATGATATAAAATATAGTAACTCTATTAAAAACAAAATGTTTCTTCTAGATTATAATTGAATGTCAATTATAATATACCTCTCAGAATGATGGAAAAAATAAAACATAATAATGGGTTTTGATCAGATGGTCATTAATTGTAAAAATATTGTGGAATAAATCATAGTTAAACCTAAACAGTAATGTAAGGTTAATAGAAAAAACCACATTCAATTGAAACTTAATATTGAGCATAATATTCTAGGAATAAGAGCTGATCAAATAATTCCATATAAATAATCACATGAGAAGGAAACAAGACCATGTATTTTATACTAAATTAATAATCAGATGGATAATATATAATATATATCATAATAATGTAATGAATAATGCGGGACATCATAAATATACGGTCAAGGATTCAGCAAAGTCACCATACAAAATCTGGTACGACACCAGCCAATACCAAAACTAGTTTTTCTCATGAAAACTACAAATGTATAAATGGGATATAGAGGGACCCAACAATTCTATAAGTCCAACATATTATTCATTTGAAATGGGGTCAAAAATAATCAAAATATAACTTAATATTGAAATTATCAATTGAAATGTTACTAACTGTCCCAAAACATTAATCATATCTGTAATATTTCTATTGTAATATGATGAATGAAATAAAAATAGCACATCTATGATCAAAATGATCATAAAAAATTCAATAAAATATGGTATATAATATCATAATAGATCATACTTAATAAATAATAACATCCAACACATGGTATTTTCATATACAAATATACTCTAATAAAATCCTGGAGAGATTAGTCAGAGAAATTCCACTTTACATTGAAATAATTTATATATGATGTTTCCAAAATTAAAAAAAAATCTAAAATATCTTTTAAAATTATAAACTCTTATTGATGTCATTTAGACATCCCTAAATATATTAAATGTGTTCTTATCGTACAGTTTTTTAAAAAATATATTCATTTGAAACTTTCCAAAAAACAATAAAAATAATATTTTTAAATAAAAGTGTGAGGGTTATCCAAATAAATAGATTATGTGAATTAGTTTTAAATCCAATTGAAAAAAGTTTAACTAAAACATAGGATAATAAATAGTCATTTCACACACAATCATAGAATGAAATAATCAATTTAGTATAAATTTAACCCAATGAATGGAAATTGGGTTTGGAATTAAATTACCACTTTGTAATCAGTTGAACCACATGTCCCATAAAATTTCTGATCATAAAATTATCTTCATCAACATTAAGGTAAATAGATCCACGATATTATAAAATAAATGGAATTATTTTTACCACCCACAATTAAAAAGGATTGAATAATGAATACAACCCATTAATTTAAAAGGGAGATGGGAAATCCTTCCATTTGGTATGAAAACATTAAGTACATATAATTAATGTTTTGAAAAGTAAAATTAGATTCAATACTTTTATAAATCAGAACCTATAAGAAATAATATGTATTTATTATAGTTTTATTAAATTCTATAATGGACATTTTTATGAGTTAAAATGTATAATTTTGTTGCCCTAGGAGCATCTATTTCATAGTCTTATGGTCGATTCCCGTGAGTGTAAATATATGAGTACTGTAAATGGGAATAACCCCACCATAAGTGAAATTGTTTAATATCAATGAACATAGACAAGTTTAAATTCTTTTATAAATATTTTCATTATATGGGATGTAGATTATTCCTTAGATAAATCATTTATTAAAATTTGTTAATTTACTTTGTCATCTTTTAATACCATCATGAACTAGTGTTACATTATTAAATATTATATTATTATATTATATTGAGAATATGATAAAAAAATATTTTGTATATTTAAATATTAATTATGAAATTTTATTATTTTATAATCATCCTTTGGGGTGGTAAGAGAATATAAAAACTCATCTTCGATGAAGGCTGTGAATCGAAAAATCATGAATGATGTTTTCATTTTTTTTATGTGGTGGAGAATGTATTTGTGGGGGATAATAATTCATCACAATACACTTATATTATTTATATGATAATGGAGTAACTGGGACACTTTTTATAGGATATGTGAGGGTATTTTAAGACATTAATGGATATTAAATGCAAAATAAGGAGGATTTTACATTTTGAATGTCGTCTCCTTTGGAGCCTCTGTAAGTCCAATGAATTTGGTATTTCTATGATACCATTAGGTCTTGGAAATGGGGAAGATACTTATAAGCATAATTAGGAATAATTTATACAATCTTAAAGGATTATAATGTTTTTTGGATAAATTTTGGGGAGGGTGTTATTTATAGGGGATGAGAGTGGTTGTTTTTTGAATATTTTATTCATTCATTTATTATTTTCATCAAGACTATCAATAATGTTGATTCTTTGGTCCAAATAGTGAAATTATTGAACTTGACTTCTATATAATGTGTTATTGAATCATAAAAGTTTCACAAATTCAGTTTTTGAACTTATAATGTTAAATGGCATAAATTACCATATTTTACTATTAATAAAAATTTTACTATTTTAGAAAATAACCTATAGTTTACACTAACCATTTATCAACGTGCAGATTTTAAAAATGGGCTCCATTTTATGAATGTGGTCTTCAAAATGTGAGAAATTTAATTTTTAGATAAATCCTTCATTTATTCAAAAATATTGATTTTAATATTATATCCAATTTTATAACACATTAAAAAAATAATTATGGCCTCATAAAATTATATTCTAATTATATTGAAAAAAACGTCAATAATGAATATATTTTATGAAAATATTTTTTAAAATTATTATTTTAATTAGAAAATTTCAAATAATCATTTTCATTTAACAAAAATACCAATAAATTATTTAAATATTTTAAAACATTTTCTTACTAATTCAGTTATATAATTATATCATGTGGTTATTTGTGAAATACCATAATTATATTTATAAATTAATATGTGAGGTGATTATTACAATACCATGATTAAAATTCATAATTATCACATGACTATTACAATGGTCATGTTAATATTTAATAGTATATAATAGTTCGTTTTTGCTCAATGTTATCTGTTTTATAAGCTATCAAATAAACCGAATTTATTTAAAAAGTTACATACCCTAAAATATTCAGGCATTATAAATATGAACAATAAAAATAAATTTTATCAATAATATTATGGTATTTAGGTTTAGGTTCAAAATACCAGGTTTCATTCTTCTCAATCTGTTCTAATTCATTAATGATGACAATAACCCATACACTATAGATTCCCTTTAATATATTAGTTTGTCTTTTAGGAACTACGAGGTATCTGGTGAAGTACCTAATTTTAGCATACTTTTTTCCTTTCTATCATTTTTTCCAATAATTTTTCAGACAAAAATAAGTTTTATAACCATTTGATTATATTTTACAATTTTATCCTAATTAGATGAGTTAGATAAATATGTATATTCAACCTAGAAATAATCAAAACAACAATCATTTTCTATAAAATACTCATTCTATTTTTGAAAAATATATCCATCTTCATTACCATGGTAATTGATGTTTCATGTTATTCATATTTTATTTCATTTTAATTGAATTTAACATCACAAATATCCATTTTCTTTTTCTATCCTAATTTTAATATAGGTACCCTATAAAATTTTTAGAAAACCCAACAAGATTGCTTCCAATATTCTAATATCATACATACCCTTATTTGAACCTTTGATTATGATAATGTATTAGATTCGAAAAACCCTAAAATAAAATAAACAAGTTGTAATATTATACTATATATCGTGTGTAGAAATTTCATAACATTGTATGTACATGAAATGGTTTTGAATATGATCTTTTTTTATTGTAAGATATCTTCAAAAAATCTATAAATGTATCATTATATATAAATAATTATTAATCCATATCATCCAATTTTATATTCTCTAAATTTAAAAATTCAATATTTTGTAGAATATATCATGTAATACGTTTAGAATTAAAAAAAATTATTCTCATGGAATGATTCAAAACTATCCCTTGTATATTTATCAACATAATATTTATGAATCTTATTTATTGAATGAACTCACTCCTTTTATGAACTTATCCTAAAACACTTAACCATATTAAGGGATTCACATTTGGGATTCACAAACATTATAATTTTAATTTATATAAAATGATAAATAGAGGAAGTAGAATACTTTTCTCAACTAATTTATCATTTTTAATGGATCTATATATTCAAAAATAAATCATACCTTTTTGATAAGATGTATTAATATAAATATTATTATGTAAAAAAGCGTGATACATATCTTCTAGAATGTTGATAAAATACACACTCTTTCCGAACACATATTATAAACTAAAATAAAAACAGTTTTGTTTTTTCTCTCATGTTTTTAGGAATATTTAACCAAAACTCCTATTTCAGAATTTATTTTATTTTTTCATACATAGGTAGCAAGAAATTTGGTCATATCAAACTAAAAATAATATGACATTAGATTACTATCCTCTTATAAAAATAATTACATATTATATACGTTTCACTAAAAAAATATTTATTCCCAAACATTAAATCGTATTCTTTATTCTAGTGTTATGAAACACAAAACAGAATGAGTTCTATACAAATGTAAAATTCAATATTTTTTTGCTAAATTTTTCCAAGACAAGTAAATGACAAACTAACTACGATTATTATGAGTTATCCATCATTAAAAAATAAAACAAATACATATATGTGATCTTAAATATTCATACACAATATCAATTCTCCTATTATATGCAATTAAAATAAATTAATAGATATCCATGTATATTTTCATATTAAATTATTTAAGGAAACTTCAATAAAAATATCATTTTCATCCTATTCACTATTTATTTCCCATATGTTTTGAGAGTTTTAATATTTACTCTATAGTACATATATAAGTTTGATACAATCATTTTCATGATTGAAAATATTTTCCCGTCAAAAATATACATTATTAAATACATTAATCCAATGATCTAATTTTTTTCCAAGAATTATATTCTTCCCATTGAACAAGTCTTATTAGATTGGGTTTATTACTCCATTTAATTTTTATCGATTATTTTTGTGTTTATATTAATATATATGATTAAACAAAATCATTCTTACTATTTGTAAAAATCTATAACAATAATATTAGTAGTCATAAAATTAATACATTACTTAGTATGTTGTTTTCTCTTTAGAATCGTTCACTTGCATTTCATCAATATTAAACGTATTTCTCATTATTCGATAAAAAATATTTTTTTGAGTCCCTATGATATTCATTTAAAACATATTCATTTTATAGGATATATTGTGACACTATATATGGATGTTTTGGAGTTTCATTTTTTGTTTCCCAAATTTCCATATTTTTATTTTTTACGTCATTTAGTGAAAAGAATCATCCTACAAATCATGTTTTTTATTCATGACATATCATCGATATTTTAGAATGTTTTTCCCTATATTTGTAATTTTTATAATCATTAAAAACTACCACATTGAAAATTTCATGAAATTTTGGATTGTATCTTTTTAATTGAATATATATTTTAAAATTCTCATTTATCTTTTACCAATATTTGTGAGCAAATATAATACCCTTATATTTATTTTTTATATTATCTTGGAATTTTTTTCAATGTTATTTCAAGATCAATAAATTTATTTAAATCCTAAATTTCTTTCAAAAACAAAGGAATAAATTAAATATATTTAAATTCATTGATATTGTTATGTTGATCATGAATTTGTATATTCCTGTAATACTTTCCAATGTAGTAAATTTCGATACACATTTATTCAAATTCAATTTTAGGAAGAATGAATTTTTTTTATTTTCTTCTTCTTCACATATAGAACAACTACATTCATCTCTAGTGAATTTTTTCACATTAAATTTAGAAATAATTATATTTCATTCATCATCACTAGAAGTCTCCACTTGTTATTCGTATTCAAATTCAACACTAAATTAATTCATTGATAATATGTTTCATTGTGGTTATCTAGATAAATTTATACATTTTACATTATGCTTTCGAATTTAATTTTAAATGTTCGTTTTGAAACAATTTTTTGATCAATCATATTCATAATCACAAACATATTCTTCCTTCCCTATTTGAAAATTAATTACAATGATTATAATGGTCGTAAACATGAATATTTTTAGAGGAAACTTCTCCATTTACAATAATATTCATATTCTCAGTTTTATTGAGAGAACTGACATAATCTAATAATCATTATCATTCTCCTATTTTTTCTTTTTATAATATTTATATCCATCATATTTTATATTATTCAGATCATTCTACTTCTTAGAATTTATAATAATAACATTATAAATATTTTATTTATTCCTTGTTACATTATCATGGATCATCTCATAATCTAAATTGGTACATTGTATTAAATCATGTTGGAAAGAACACATATATTTTTTGATTAAAATTATACACCATTACATCAAATTTATCTTGAAAAATATTTCATATTTTCTCAACCACAGATGAATGTTGCAGTACTTCATCAATAATACTTTTATTTTTTATAATATCATTTTATATAGGCAATAATTATTAAATAGATTAATGAATCCATGTTTTGTGAGATTAATACTTTAATATAATGATCATTAACTTCATGTGTGTCATTTTTTGGTTTTCATCATAATATTTTACAACATATCCCAAATACCATCATCCCTTGTTTTTATTTTCACCTTCCTAAATAGAGCCTACGAGAGATAAGATAATATAACATTTCTAGATCATCCATAACTATAAATATTTATTTAATATATTTATATCATAGTATATTCTTCATGAAAAAGTGGAAACAAATTATTATAATCATTTAGGACATTTTAAATAACATCCAATATATAAAAAAACTTATTTTCCATTAAAATGGTATTTTTTCCTATTAAATTTATGAATCATATAATTTTTTTTGTTATAATTATCCATTAATGATATAAAAATATGTTTAAAATATATTCTTATTCAATATGGAAATATATTTGATTAAATAATGGATTTTTTTTTCAAATTTCAATTTAAAATCCACTCATAATATTATTGAACTCTCTATGAGGAGTGTGAATCAATGAGTAAAAATTTATTTTACATTATTCCCTAAAAAATAACATTTTATTGGTTTCAATAAAATGTATTTTCTTTTCAACACTTCAAAATGCACACTGAAATATAGATAAATAGAAATTATAATGCTCAGTACTCAATTAGAGTGTTTGTTAATTAATTTGACATTAGAAAACCAAAGATAAAATAGTCTATTAACAGAATTACATTGATTACATCAGGAATGGGAAAACCAAAAAATTTGAAATAAAAGAGTATCATAATGGTGCTTTTGATTCTGACATATTAATGAAATATCAATGTGTTTCAAAATAAAAATAACATATTTATATTCTTTATAGATTATGTATGTTTTATGGAATTATTCCATCATTATAGGTTACACTTGAGTAATTATTCTTTTCACACAATTGTATATATTTCACAATGGTAATATGAAAAAAATTCTATTTTAAAATGAATATCATTTTCAATTTATGTAAAAAAATAACCTATAGGGTATAAAAAGTACCGAAAAATGATCATTTAGTATTCTAATGTAAATATATATTATTTTAATAATAGTGGGAATAGTATTTTAATTATTCTTATAGAAACTATGTGATTTCAATAAGCGGGAAATCCAATAATACTTTATTTTTCATCATTATTTAATATCATTAACAAATTCTATTTAAATATCTTTAATATTAATAGTTTTAATTATTACACAGCATTTGAATATCTGTCACCGAATCATTCCCAAAAATGTGTATATTTAATTATTTTGAATAAATAACAATGTGCATGAGATTATTTTAATTTTACAATGTTTATGTAATATAACATAGCAACATTACCTTAAAGTTTTGGTTTATATTCACAATATAAATCATGATATATTTTTGTTATATAGTCATTGAAGAAAAAAATTGATCATTTCTTGATTTTTTTTCCAAATAATATAGGAATTATCACAAACTAGTTTTCAAAAAGTATGTCCTTTAAAATAATATATAGGCATGGCATTAACTGTGGCTAAAATCCCCTTGTTATGTTACTATAATATCATTGTTCAACATGTGGTCCTACCATTAATATTTTACAGATCATTTATATGGAGTACTCTTAATTGACATGAATTTGGATCGATCATATATCTCAATCTACATCAACCACATGTAAAAATAAATCTACTATACATGTCTAATTGAATGGGGGAATAACCAAATGTGTAAATAAATTGAATAATTTAATCATCTATGAAATAATATTATCTTGCTCACTCTATGTGCAGACTCAATAATATATAATAATTCAACAGGAAATGTAAATCCAAGATTGGTAGATTAACTACATATACATCCTTTTGATATACAGAGCATGTATTAGTCTAGAAACATCCTTATTTCTTCATTATAAATGAGGAGAAACTCGAACTAATTATATCCCTCCTAAAATATATTAAAATATATTGCATTATGTTTTCTGTATTTTCCCTATATACACTAATAAATTTCCTTGATATTATTGTAAACCAATACTTCAATTAACACATTGTATATTGAATATGATTAATGAAATTAAAATACATGAAGACCCCAAACACCATATGAACATTCTCAATATTTAAAACCAAATATCATCTAAAATAGGAAAAATAATTAGTGTCCAATGGTATGAAAATAATGAAATAATATAAAAATTCACCACCCATCCAGTATTTCAGAAATGGTTCAACACATACATAATTTAGATTGATAAATTTAAAATTTATCGCAACAATGAAACAACATAATCATATACCTCTCTATGATTCCCAAAGTGAGTTTGAATTAGAAAATTAATATCATATTGTATAATCAGAGTAGTTGTATTCTTATCTTAATTTTTATTCATCATGTGAATATTGTCTTAATATACAATCAATGTTTACCAGGGTTATTAACTATAGGTTTATCAAATCAAAATTTTAAATGAACCTATAGTATATATAAAGGAATTTCATTCATAGTAAACAACAGACTATATAAATTACCAAAATTATAGGAAAGTTTGCTAAATTTATATTTATTCCTAGGATTTACACTACTTTTTTAGAATTATAATTACATACGATGTTGTTATAAAGATAGATAATGATTCCACATAATTGATAATATAAAATTGATATTTATTAGAGAATAATAATAATAGTGCACATTGGAATAGAGAAGAATTGGAGGGATCCGACAAATACAAGATTATATGGTAATAGAGAACATTTCATTATCATTGTAATGATTCAGTTAAATTCCATTATTAGAGAGAAAAATTAATCACTCTTTAAAATTATATAAAATAGAAGATCATACCATGGAATAAAAACCATGGAAGTAAATTAAAATATACTTAATTGATATTTTAACAAAAATATTCCAATTCAAATGGAAAGAGAAGGATTGATAATACTAACCCAGAAAGGAAACTTCTTAAATATTGATAAGGGAGACTTTGTAACTTCACAAACAATACTAAATGAATTTTTGTTTTTGAATTAATAAATTTCATGATTTTGAAATGATTACATATAAATCACATGCACAACTCTGGTTATTTTTTACAATTATAAAATATGGTCAGTCGCATTTAAAATAATGTTAATCATATTAACTATTTATAATATAATCATTATACAATGATTGTTAATATTATTATATATTGTGGGTTATGATAATTTATAATTGAAATAAATAGAAGAACTGATGGCCTCCACTAGTAGGATCACTAAATATGAAGCCCATTAACTGAAGCATATGATAGAGATTGAATCATTAGGATTTAGCCTTGACCAATCACCTGAAAATATCCTATAACATAATCTTTAGTGAAACTATTTATAAGATATGTTTAGGCTTATTTCAATCACAACTAAACCCATTCTCAAAGGACTAATCTACGAAAGAACAATCATCAAAAACCTTACCCTTAGTGCGTACAATAGTCGAATAAGGGGTTTTGTATATTGGACAATATAATATTAATTTATGTATTAAATTATTAATAAAATAATGATTTCTGAAATTATTAATGATAATATCTTGAAATTGAGGGAATTTGAAATTTATCATAATTAAATCAAAAATTAAATTTTTACATAAATGTATATTCTTAATTAAAGCACAAATATGATAATTTATATATTTTTTATGTAAAATTTACCTTAATAAAATATTATTAATAAATATTTTTTATTTTATTAAAATTAGTAATTTAATTTAATGATGTATTATGTCATTTTTATAAAGGTCTAAAAGTTGTTTGTCTTGTTAAAATGTTTATTTTTGTATTAAATATGAATGTTATTAAAAATAGAAATTTATTACATTTTTTAAATTATTTTAAAAAATATATATTTCTTTGGGATTAGAATTTTGAAATTATCCAATGGTTATTTCTTCATAATATTCCATGAAAATATAATTTTTAGGTAGAAATTAAACACGATATCAACCTACAATGTGGACTATAAGATCATAATTTCCTAAAAGTTATGTAATAAATAATATAAAGGGAATACCTGCCAAATATCAGATAAATTTCTTAAAAATGTTGTCTCATTCTATTTTGTTAATTTTATAATCCATTAATTAATAGTAAGAACAAATATTACTTTGTTTTCTTCTAAAATAAAATATTCATGAACAAGACCCACTTCCACATGACCAATGGTATTATATTATTTTTTTAGTTATTTAAATTATAAAATATTTTAAATCTCTATATTTGACTGAATCCATGGTCACAAACCATTTTATTGTTTTTTTAATATTTTATCATATATACATCAAAAACTATAATTATAAATTAAGAATGAATTACCATATGTTTTCATATAAATATACACACATCACCCCTCTCGTATTCAATAAAAACCCATTTACAATGAAGGTAATCTATTTACTTCTCTCTAAAACCCTCCCATCGTGTTCCCATGCTCCTAAAAATATGCTCCCATGATTTTTATGTACCCACTTAAGGCATGTCATTGTCTCATCACTATCTTTATTCATAATCTTTATATACATAATTCCATTTTTTTAATATTTCTCATGTTGGGGTGTGTTTTTACACATTAATTTTACTATAATTATTATATAATAGTAATAATTTAAATCCATTAACTCTCATTAAACACTTCTAGGAATTGTTTTATACACACATTATTTTGTTGTGGTTTTTCTTCGATTTTCCCTTTCCAAAATTTTATGTAGTTAATATCCACTCTCACTTCATCTCTAATGAATAAATAAATATGTAACTACCATTAATTGTTTTGGTAATTCTATTTATACAACCATCACTCCATAATCATTGAATTAAAATTAGTGAGTATTGTCTTTATGTTGTATGATCTGTATAGAACCCTGTAAAATGTACATGATATGAATGAATGGGTTAGGAATAATTAATATTGCTCTCAAATGCATTGAGTAATGTTATTACATCATGAGATAAAATATATGGGGAATGGTAGGTGATCCAAATCACACTGTGATGTGAATTTTTAGTGATTAGGATTGAATTATTCTTATTATTTCACATATTATGTTATTTCCACCATCCTATGTTAACTTGATGATTCATGTAATATCATTCCTTAAAATTCATGTATATGGTCCTCATCTAATTTTTTTCTCCTAAAAATTACTATTTACTTACATGTATTAATTTTATCATGTAATTATTTGATTACCTCCTAACAACACTTTATATGTAACTTCTTTCTTATTTACCTCCCATGGTTATCTTGTGAAGTATTAAAAGAGTGATGGAATTTTAAGAGTATTCTTAAGAGATTCAAATATTTTTTTAACAATGCCATTATATTATGTTATATTGATCATTTACCAAAAACCATATGCCTTTCAAACATTTTAGATTTTATTAATTGTTAATTTAGGTGATAAATCATGAAATAATGTGTTTTAAAAATGTATGTTTCCATAGATGGTATGAGATCAACACCCATTTTTATGGATTTATGGATTATAAAAATATAGTAAAATCCTTAGAGATATGTATATATAGAAGAAAACAACCCTAAATTATGGAAAAATATATAGTATGTTGTTTCTTTAAATATAAAACTATAATAACACCAAATTAAGGCATTGGGAATTGAATATTTCATAACCTCATGATAGTAGTGAAATATTTATGGACACCTTTTTTGAAAATCTAAATGGAAATTCATTATTAAATTCATAATATCAATATGAACCATTATTAAGGTATTAAAATTTCCAAAAAAAAAATTTTAGGAAATTGTCCATGGATAACATAAATTCAATCCTAAAAATTAAGGTTAATTTACATATGTAATTTATGAGTAATCCCACAATATTTGATACATTCCATTTTATGTGTTTAATTTTTTATAAAACATTATAATCCATTATTCTCGCATTATTTTACTCAATATCTTTAAATAAGTGGAATGATGTTAACAAACAATGAGATGGGAGACAAAATGAATGCTGAAATAAAATGTCAACAATTAGGAGAATGAATCTGAAACATCCCGACCATACGGAATCAATTAAATACACTTTTCAATAGAAACTATAATAAATGGTAAAATATACACCTTACTAAGGAGAATGTTGAAATTGATTCATTTATGTTACAAGGGACATCATCAATTTGTGGCTTTTACGATACATTAATCATGGAAAATTGGATCATCTACATTAAAAGAATAACATTCAACGTTTAGAGCTTCAATAAGGAAATCTTCATGATTGATATATATCATATGATGTAGAGGATAGTAAATTGATGATCTCAATGAAAAATATGAATCCCAATGAGGATATTAAAGTGTTGTAGTGGAAAGAATCATTAATTTTTTTAATATTTATTTTCCTTGATCAATCCAAATGAAAGTAAAGAGAATTTACATTTTCTAAACCAAAATGTTCATGAATCCATCATGCTGTATTGAGAAAAATTCATCGGGATTTAAATATATAGCATGTGATTTATTATATACCCTAAATGTAATGCTAGTGTATTATTTATTGGTAAAAATATGAATATGTGATGATCTTTGTAGATTTGAGAATTTAAATGCCGGGAAAATATTTTTAGATATCGGCTCAAATAAATAATGAAGTTAATAAATATAAAATGTTTGGATAAATTAAGTGGATAATGTATTTAACTTCTTCTATAGTGATTCTCAAATGTCACGGTGGAAATAATTTATAACATCCCACTTTTAGAAAGTACAGTTATAATCATTATAAAAAATATATGATCGTTTTAAGGAAATGATTTAGTTATGGGAATGAAGATAACCTAGGTAAAGAATAATGTGACAAGAAAATCACTAATGTTATGGATGAATACAAAACTAAACTCAACTATCGACCTACAATCTGATGTTTCAACAATAAATTCCAAGGATTCTGTGAAAATAAATGCACTATGTGAAGAATTGATCACGATAATTTATGACCACTCACTCTAAGGCCTTGAGAGAAATGGTGATATTACTCCATTACCACTAAAGATTAGTATCCTAAAAATTATTTGACATAATGTACTCATGTCAATCATTAAATAATTCTCAATGTACAATTTTTTTATTTTTGTATGAATCATTCAAAATAAAAATGTTTAGTTTAACTATTCAAACCCTAGACAAAACATATAAGTTTAGGAAGTTTTTAAAATAAAAAATGTTGAAACATTATTCATAACATGTATATAAATTCTCCCATTTCCATATTTGTTTTATAAATTTCCCCAAAAACCTTTTGATAATACCTTTTGTAGGAATAAATGTTATTTGGGGCACTAGTTTTCATTCATCATATTGATAAGGCATAAATTTTTTAGAGAAAGAATTTACTCGTTATATCATGAATCACCCTATGATTTAATACAAGTGAAAATAGGTATATATATCTAATTTTGTATCATTATGTCAATTAAGGATATTGTTACATTTTGTTCGAGCATAAATTTCTTAAATTATTAAGACTAAGGAAAAAACCATCATTGATGACATACCAACTCTAAGGGAATATATAGATATTTTTTACAATAAATTTTATTTTATTCTCAAAATATGTGAGTTTGAGTTATCAATAATGAATATAACCATATCATTACGCATTTATTATAATCCATATATAATGATCATTTTTTAACATTAATTTAGGATGCAAAATATATATGAAAATTGTGATAATTGGTTTATATGCCCAACTACTTCACCATAAGGGGAACCTATCGAATTTGTCAATAATAAGGAATGGAAACTATACCTATTTAGGGAATATTATGAGATCAAAATGATCATTATAAATAAAATGTATAATCTTCTATGGAATTTTTACTATTTTAATCAGTAATGTAGAGACAATACCACTATATGGTGGGTCTACAGTCGACATTTTATTATGTAACCGTGAAGAATGAAGAAATACAAAAATCTAATTTTAAAACAATGTATTAGAACTATAAATATATATTTATTACATTTGGGCTTACTAATAATCTATCTATGTTCAAAGATTTAATGAATAGTGTCATTAGGAATACCTAAATAAAATTATTATAGTCAATATAGAAATTGTTCTTTTTTCTCCAAATGAATAGAGAAACTTGAGGAGAATTCAAAGGATTGGATGAAGACCTTGGGAAATAAGACTTTTTATGAAATGTATAGTAAATGTGATTTTTAATATATAAATAAATATTCATGGGGAATTTTATCGCCAAATAATGGATATATATGGTTATTTTAAAAATATTGGGAATTCAGGGTTCACACATTCAAAATCTGTGATTGAGATAAAATAATTACTTGTACAATCTAGGTAATGTCATTTATTTTTTGTAAAATTACCACTATTATCAAGACCACAAAGAACTATGACTTTGAAGGGATTCATTTTTTCAATAATGATTAATGTTGTTATAGATTTAGAAGACAAATAGAATATTAATGGCCACACATATGCTCACATTACCCAAAACTATGAATGGGTTTTATCGATAGTGATGTGTCCAAAAATTATTGTGTTGTGTACTCAGGAATGAAGTAAAAGTGCTTGATAATTTACCATGATAATTAAATATCAATTAGAATTACTACCCAATTCATGATCTAGAATTAGTTATTGTGTTATTTTCAATTTTTTTTTAGTGACACTATCTATACTAGGAGAAGTGTGACATATATATGGATTATAGAAACCTCAAGTGTATATTACCATAAGAAATGATATATATGTACCAATGATGGTGGATGTAGATGACCGAGGATTATAAATTATCAATATAATACCAATTTTAGGTTTCTAAAAATGTGGTTAATGATATGACTAGAAAGGTTCTTACAACCCATTCAATGATGATTAGTTAAAGGGATATAATCTTATTAGGAATATAAATGATTGTCCTGGGAATAAAAATGATATTTTTCATACCATTATTAAATAAATTCTAAAATATCAATTCATGATAGTATCAAGGTGGAATAAAATGGTAATGATGAGATATTGAAAATTGTGGAGAATATTCAGGAGTTCAGCTTATCTAATGATGGAATTATGTGGTTTAAAACTAAAAAATGTAAATCATGAAATAAATAACTATAGAGGTATCTTTTGGATTATTCCCATAAATCATCATTCTTTATTCATACAGTATGAAATATGATATATATAGATTTAGATAAACATATAATGTAGGATAAACTAATGATATATATTTTAGATTTTTTATCTTGATGCCAGAAATAGAAATTAGTCATTGATGAACAATAGAGCATTATGTGTATGATGAATAAATTTAATATACCATTATTGTAATTAGAAAACAAAACCACATATATTGTTACAGGACACCCCAGTACATATTAAGTATATAAAACCATCTAATTTATAGTTGATCTACTTATAATGATGGCACATTTAATTCTTATCGAGGACTACTTCTAACATGAAAAACTCATTAGGATATACATTAGGTTTGTGTTACGAATTCATGTTGCACCACTCTATATTATATCCGATAAATATTCTAGGTTTACCTTGAGGTTCATGAGATCCCTTTAGTATGAACTGGATAAAAATCCCAGTTTTAGTACTACTTATCACCCTCTGATTGATTGTACATCTAATAGAACCATTCAAACTCTATTGGATATTTTTAGATCATGTTAAATGTATTTGATTGATGTGGGGTCGTGACCTTCCCCTAGTGTATTTATCATATGAAAATTGTTTTTATTATACCGTTAACATAACACCTTATGCGGTCTATATGGGAATAGGTGGCTAACTCTGGATTCTAGGAATGAATATATAGAGAAAAATATTTTTGGAACATATCTTATCAACGATTTTATAGAGAAGGATCAGTAAATACTTACTCATATGAAATCCCTACATATTTGACCTAAAATCTATTTAGACAATCATTAATGAGTATAAGAGTTTGATATTATATATAAGGTGTTACCATTAAAATTAAAATGAAATAATGTCATGTGGAATTAGAAGAAGTTAATTCATACTCCTAGATACATCAAACTCTTTTAGTTTTTTAATATCATTAGAGAGGTGGCCTATAGACTAGATCTCACTTTAACCTATCCTAAGTAGATGGTGTGTTACTTGTGTCCCTATTAAAGATTTATGTACTGACCCTAAAAATGATCTGAATCATGAGGCATTACCCTTGTAGAATGATATATCATATATGGAAAAAATTAAGATGATCTTAGATTATTGAGATAATGAACTAAAAATCATGGAAACACACCTCGTCAAAGTACTATGGACGAAAACAAATATTGAAGAAGAATATTGGGAATGATTATAGGTAATGAAAAACAAGTTCATTTTTCTATTTTATTATATGAATTGAATGTGAGTGGGTGAAATTTTTTAATTTGGGAGGAAGGTAATGAACAAATGTTTAAAAATGTAATTCCCTTTTTGAATGAGTAAATTCCACATCATGTAGCGTAGTCATAAAAAATCCATCTTCTTTTGTTCATTTAAAACTAATATAAAATATGTCAGTAAACACTGAAGGGATATAAAGAATATTAATCATATATAATATAACCATTTTATAGTAACCCTTAAGAATATTATATATTATTGATTATGGTAATTTATAATTTAAATAGACAGAATATGTGATGACCCTTAATTGTAGGATCATACCATATAAATACCATTTATCAGAGAATCTGAGGGATCTGGAATCACTAGGATTCAACATTTAACAACATAATTTTTATATTCAAAAAAATCATTATAAATACCATTTGTAGGAGAAGTTCATGAATATATATATCACATCACAAAATATATATAGTGAACCACCCCAAGAAAGCACCATTATCACTAACCTTACCATTATGTAATATGCTAGTGTAATAGGGTGTTATGTTTCATGAACCTTGTAATATGAGTGTTTATATTTAATTATTAAATAAATACTGATAATATTTATCTATTTTTAAAAATATTTTATAATTTTTTATATAATGAGTACAAAACGAAATTTGAATATCATAATAATAAATAAATTTTTTTGGGAAATAAATATTATCAATTATGAAAACCATTTGATAATTTAATGAATATTCAGAAATGGATATTTTTTAATAAAATATTTTTTTTATATTATTTTAAATTAAATTAAAATATAATTGAATGAAGTAGTATTTAATTTTTTAATGGTCATAAATTTAGTAGTGTTGTAAAAACAATTATTTTATGTAGATAAATATTTTTATTTAAAATTGAAATGTATAAAATTATTACAATTAATTATATAAAATAAAAATTATTTTTTAAATACACACATTAATATTATCTATCGTTCTTTCAATAATTTTATAATAAAATATAATTTTGGAATAAAAGTATAAAAAAATATAAATATATAGTATATATTATGACATAATAATATTCCAAGAGTGACTTAAAAAATATTATAAATATAATCCGTGAAAAATATTAGATTAAACCATAATATAATGTTTTTCTGATGTTATTTAATTAATTTTATTATGCATTGCTGAATTCATTAAAACCAATAATATATTTTCTCAGTTTTCAAATTAATTATTTCTGATCATGAATCACTTTTACTTTACCAAAGATAATATTTTAATATTTTTGATTCATTTCACTATATAATACTCTCAACATATACCCATTGGTAGAAAAAATGTGAAAATACAATGGGGCGGGTTGGGATTCTTATCATTTTTCATATAGAGTCCAAACTAATCTTTTTTTATATTAATAAAAGTATCCTAAATTTTAATATAAATAACCACCCATCTTCCAGCCCATGTCAACTAAAATATCACTGATAAAAAATTTACTTCCCATTTACCTCTCTAAAGGCATCTCAAGTAGTTCCCAGGAAAAGAAACATATTGTCACAATCTATTATATGTGTCCTCTCAAGGTAAGGGATTCTATACTCCAATTTTTCTATACCCCTTCTTATTATTAAAGCATTTTTTTTGAATTTTTCATTTCGGGATGTAGGCATCACATATACAATAATTATGATTTTCATGTTACTATAGACCAATTTGTATTTCTATGAATACTTCAATGAATCATTTTATACACCCAGTATGATTCAAAAAAATCATGCTTTTTCAATGTAAAACATTTAATAATGAATACCGACCCTCATTTAAACTGAATAGTTTTCACCAAGATATTCCAATCCTTCAGATATTGTATAATTAAATTTATGTTACCCAAAATCCATAATATAGGGATTATAAATGGTGAAATATGTTGTTATGTTTTATGCTCTATGTGGCACACTAATTCATTAACACGCTATGAATTTGATATGTAGGCTAAGAATTAAATATTAGTCCAATACATTGTGAAATATTATTATCTCTTGAGATACCATATCTTGTTCATGGAAGGTTATCTAAAATACACTATGTGATTATTTATTAGCAGATAGTCTTGAAACATTCACGTGATTCAATGGTTTGTTTTCCACACACAATATTATTTTCCATTGAGGTTACAATCTTGTATCATGATTTAGAGTTCAGATTTTTGTTTCTCAACACTTTTATGTAACCATGTAATCACAATTGATATAAATTTATCTATTTTATCATGTAATGAATTGAATAATCCCTAAGAGCAGTTTATAATGAAAAAATTTCTTATGTAAGTCAAATCATTATGTTGTGTAGTTCTATAAGAGAGATGGAATTTTAAGAGATTGTAATGGAGTTTTACGTAATGTTTTTGTATCCATGTTTCATGTACTAAAGTTAAATATCTAATAATCTAACAAATTTAGCATTTTTAACTTTTGGGATTGTAATGGCCTAGAACCTAACAGCCTATTCCTTTTCCAAATTCTGGATCCTAAGAGTGGCGTATCAATGCATGCTACCGATCAGCGTGTGACGAATCGGCATGTGATCGATCGGTGTGTGACTGATCGGGGAGTGACCATTCGTCATGCCAACCGATCGACGTGCGACCAATTGGCGTGCGACTGATCGGTGTACGACCGATCGGCATGCGACAGATCGACGTGCGACCAATCTGCATGCGATGGGTCGGCGTGCCACCAATTGGCGTGCGACCAATCGGCGTGCGACTAATCGAAGTGCGACCGATCGGGGTGCGAACGATTAGCCTGTGACCGATCGGGGGGCGACCAATTTGTGTGTGACCGATCGGTGTGCACCTGATCGGTGTGAAATGATCGGTGTATCACTGATCGGTTCCTCCCAACCTTGTCTGGTTTTTCTTCTACAGTTCCTCCCGTAAAACAACTTTTAGGCCTTTTCAACTTTTTTGGGAGTGTTTCAAGGCCGTTTTTATGCCATTTATCAATTTTTAAATTCCTGAGGGTGGGGAGACCCTCAACAGACCCAAATGTGTGTCCTCATATTTTTCCCCTCCGTTTATATAAAATCCTTTAAAATCCCAGCTGTTACCACATTTTTTTTCGATGAGAGTAATTAAATAACAATTAATCCCATCGTGTGTAACCATCCAACCGTGTGGGGAACCATGATATGAATTTAAAGATGTTTAAATCCCCATATCCCGTAACAATGGTATCTTATCTATATATCACACGAGAATGTCTTCTTCTTCTCCTTCTTCCTTTTGGCCAGACTTCATTTCATCCCAGTGCGTTTTGAGTATCCCTTTCCAAGGCAAGTGGTGCGCCTATACCGAAGCTTTTCTTCTCACCCGTGGAGTCCCAAACATTCCTCCCCAGCAAGTCGTTTATCCCCAGTTCTTGGCGTGTGGAAAAAGTCGATCCTTGATCAACAATGTAGGGTTTTTCTTACATCTCTCCTTTGTGTGTATCATGCGGGGAGGGTATTATTTTTTTCTGTGGGGATTGATGAATGAAAACATAATGAAGATAATGAATGGACCATTAAAGAATGAAGTTGGTGTGATCGATGTTCTGCCGTACTCATTTATGTTGACATGTGTTGTGAACTTTTTGGGATTATGATTGCTGAAAATCATGGTCGTTGGTGGTCTTTCCTTGTGAACTAATGAACCTTTTCTTCGGTGATGAATTAATGACAGAAATTTGGAAATTGGTTAATCAATTAAACTCTTCTGGCTGAATGGATATTTAGAAAAGCAAGAATCCCTGTGTGACCACCCCGGTTAACAAATAGAAACAAGAGCCTAATAAATGACATGATTGAACCCTGGAAGTTTCCTACTATGAATTGGTGGAAGGTGTGTTGTTTTGCATGGTTCTTATGAGGTGATGTGGGTGAGGATGGGATCCTATTTGTTGTTAATATGAAACTTTGTAGTTGATGTACATGTGATATAAATTGGAGTGGAATCCTGTGATTTTATAATATCGTTGGTTTATGGTTTTGGGGAAGTGGGGCTTTATCTTGAATCCCTCTTTGGTTCCAGTACTTTTAGGTATCTCACGTATCCATATGTTGTTGTGACATCACAAGATAACCAGGTGTGAATGCTTAAATTGATGTTTGGATGTTTGTCATTCTCTAACATGTTGTTATGCATGTTATTTGCCTAGTAGTGTAGAATTTACATAAATTGGATTAATTGAAAATGAAAACAAGAAAGCTTAAGTGGGAATTGGTTTTGGGAATGAGTTGTTACTTAGCCATGAGTACTGCACCTTTCTTTTATGAATGAATAGTAACAGAGAGTTTGTCTATAGGTTGGCTTCGGAAACCCTAGGCTGGGATGAGTTCTTGTTACCTATACATATAATTTTACTTTATATATTTCTTATTTTTTTCCCCACCTAAGTTGAGCACTTAGTACCGAACACCCCCATTTAATGGGGGAGGGTGTTTTTCCCAACACTCCTCGGAGTGGCTGGTTAGTAGCTCATTTTCTTCACCCTTTTCCGAATATCTGAAGACTCTTCAAGAAGGTTGTGATGGACCGAAGCCATTTATTAGCCCAATAATATTCGAGTAGGGTATTGTGGTGGTTGGCTCAGGTGTTTTTGGGTAGGTTGTTTCCCAAGTATCTTTGAGATGAGGCCCAGGTGTCTTGGGGCATGGTATTAGTTGTTTTGGACTAAGTGTTTGTGGGAATGGTTACGTATGGTTGGTGTGGCCCTGGCGTCTATGGACATGATGGTTGTTGTGGCCCAGGTGTCTGTGGGTGGGATGGCGGTTGCGGCTCAAGTGTTAGCGGGCATGATGGGTGGTTTTGGACCAGGTGTGTGCATACGGGGTGTGGCAGTGGGACTACGGTGAGAATGGCAGGATTGGTTCGATTCAAAGGATGTCATCAAAAACTAGCAGGAATGTGGCGCGGGGTACCCAAACATCGTTGTGCTATTACTATACATTACATGACTTGTGTTATTTTGGGAGTGTTCCTTGGTGAGGATTGGGTGGATAGTTTTCCTTGCCAAGGGCTTTGGATGTCTCCTTTATCACAGGGAATTAGAATGCCTCCCCACATGTGCATGAGAGTCTTTGGTTTTCCTTACTAAGTATACTTGTATGCTAACCCTACATACATAAAACAACTTTCATGTTTCAGGAGGACTTTAGGGATCATGCAGGGTCGTACTAGCTTGGACCTTGGAGCTATTATTGTTGTCGTTTTCTTTTTTCTTGGTAGTTACCTCGGGAGCTCTTGTGGATTATATCTCTTACTTTTGAACATGCATATGGGAATGGTTTACTTTCAGCTGTACCTTTAATTTCTACTTTGGTGTTATTGGGGTTTCTATCTTATCTCCCGACCCAAATAAATAAAAAGGGTAATGCTTTCCATCTTGTGTGTGATTCTATACACTGGGTGCTAGTCTCCACTCTATGATATATTGAAGGCGGGTCTCAGGGGTCATCATCAATACTTCAACTTAAAGAACGATGGGTTTGGTAGAATGGTGTCACGTTCCACTTTTTGGTGAAGGCATGTCATGAAAGAATGGTATTAGAGGAGGGTTTGAGAGATATGATGGAGTCTAGAGTTAGGCACAGGGAGGTTTGCAGGGTCTGGTAGGGAAACAATGTTGTGTGACCTTGGTGCGTGAAGTAGGATAGGAAAGACTGGTTAGAAGATGAGATTTTAGGGGCCCCCATGATCCGATGTAAGGACTCTGGACCTACCAAACGACCAAGTGAGGCTAAACTTATTGTAGGGTAGAGACCCTTGGAAAGGTACATGAATCCTAATGACTTGTGTTCTTATGTTTCACGTGTGTCTTGGGGATTCAAAATAACTAAAGAAGTCTAAGAAAATTTAAGAACAATATTCTACACTACTCAGGATTAGGCATTCCTTGTTTACCGTGATGTTATGAATCCTAGGAGGAGACTACGAGTAGTGGGGGTGATCGAGGCCTGGGAGGTTTACTTGGTCGATCGGCAGAGGACTGATCGAGATGAGGAGGATGATCAATGGCAGAAGACACTTCGAGCCATTCAGTGATAGACCCTCGGGAAGTACGAGGGCAGAAACTCAGATTTGGAGATGGAGAGCTAGATAGAGGAGCTGGTGATTGCCTATAGCTTGGGCAGGGCTCCGACAGAGTACTCGGTTCCTCTGGCTGTAAGCCAGATGCATGGGGCGGCGCGTCAGTGGTGGATGCATTATCTTGGAGAGAAGAGGGAGACCAGGGTGACATGGGCAGACATCGATGAGGGGTTCCGAGCAGAATTCTGCTCTTCCCCGATGAAGGATGAGAAGATGTAAGATCTAATCTACCTCCAACAGGGGAATTTGTCAGTGAGAGAGTTTGGGATCACGTTCAAGGATCTCCTTTGCTTCACTCCGGACCTCTTTCCGGATGAGGAGTCTTGGGTGAGTCGTTTAGTGAAGGCACTTCGACCATCTCTTCAGAACATTGTTACTCCCTTCACCCTACCAAAATACATAGAGGTGAAGAAGAAGGATGAATTGGAGGAGATGATGCCCACACTGGGAGGTGTGTCATGAAAGGGGATCCATTTTGGCTTGTCAAAGGGGAAGGCCTTCAGCAGCATGCCTCCAACATCAGGACCCTCTAGGTTTTGACCAGCATGGAGTAGGCCACATCAGTTCCAATACTAAACTTACAGTCCTCTCCCTTTTCTTTAGGGACTAAGGCCAAGATGCTTCATCCGTGGAATCCATGGGAACCTTAGAAATCAGGGCCCAGACAGGGTACATTACGGTGGGGGTGGGAAGGTCCAGCACCCACCTCAGCAGCAGTAGTTCCCAGCATGGCCCATTCAGCAGCAGCAGCAGGGGAAGAGGGCTCCCACTCTTCCATGGGTAGATGTTGCTCGTGTCGTCCGACCTTAGGGTGCTTTTTAGGGACCTCGACTTGGGCGTGGTCGTGGAACTGGCTGATAGTCATGAGTCAGATGAGTAGGGCGTGGGCAGTTTTATGTTGTAGAGGCAGCAGTTACAGCAAGTCCAGAAGTCTTTCGAGTTACGATCAGCTTGTTTAGTACCCTTCCATATGACTTGTTCAATACTGAAGCATCGAACTATTTTTTTACACACAGTCTGGCCCATGCTCTGGGTTTAGATGCTTAGAGACTTCCAGTGCCCCTGGTGCTGAGCACACCAGTCGGAGGTCATACCGACTTGCTGTATGTTTTCAAGGATGCAGACTGATGATAGGGCCACATCAGTCAGTCATGGATCTTCTCCTATTGCAGATACATCCATATGATGTCATCCTAGGTATTGAATGGTTGTTCTCTGTATGTGTCTCCATTGACTGCTTCTGAGGAAGCGTTGTGTATTCAGACATGGGTGACCGATAGTTGACATTCATCGGTGGGTGGAGTTGACAGGGAAGCAGCAAGAAATGGGAACCCCTCCTCTCCTTGTTAGCTGATCTATCAGTAGAGTCAGTGGATGCAGAGATGGTGGATGTTCTAGGGGTCGTTAGTGAGTTTATGCATGTCTTCCTTGAGGTGGTGAAGACTCTACATCCTTGACATGACATCAAGTTTGGGAAAGACTTGTAACCTGGTGCTCATCCGATTTCGATGGTTCCCTATTCGATGGAACCTTCAGAGCTAAGAGAGGTGAGGATTCAGATTGATGATCTGATTAATAAGGGTTTTGTTTGGCAAATCGCATCATCGTGGGGTGCCCCTGTCTTGTTCAAGAAGAAGGCAGATGGTGGTCTCAGGCTGTGGATAGACTACCGGATGATGAATCAGGTGACATTCCAGAATCAATACCCTCTCCCATGGCTAGACTATATCTTTGACTAGATGAGGGGAGAAGGTTGGTTCTATAAGATTGACCTATAGTCAGGATATCACTAACTGAGGTTGAATGATGGTGGGATCTCAATGACTTCCTTCAGATGCAGATATGGGCACATTGAGTTTGTAGAGATGTCGTTTGGCGTCACGAACGCTCCAGCTGTGTTCATGGGGATCATGAAATCCTTCTTGTAGGAGTAACTGGATCGGTTTGTAGTTTTATTTATTGACAACATCTTGATCTACTCAAGATCATAGGAGGATCACGCTGAGCACTTGAGAACGGTTTTGGAGGTCCTCTGATGACACCAACTCTATGAGAGGTTATCCCAGTGCAAGTTCCGGATGCGAGAAGTGAACTTCCATGGGAACGTGGTGTCCAGGCAGCGTATAACACAGGACCCATCGAAGGTTGAGGTGGTTGTTTCTAGGGTAGTAGCCAAGAATGTGCCTCAGGATCGTAGTTTCCTCGGGCTGGCAGGTTACTACCGGAGATTCGTAACCAACTTCTCTTGAGTTGCAACACCTTTGATAAATTTGACCCAGAGGGACTAGGATTTTGTGTGGAAGGGGTAGTGTGAGGTAGCCTTCAGCTCATTGAAGGTGAAGTTGGTTAGTTCCCCAGTGCTGGGGTTTCCAGAAGAAGGGGTGGCGTATGAGGTGTTCCGTGATGGTTCAGGGAAAGGCCATACTTGTGTGTTTATACAACGACAACCGGTGATCTCTTATGGGTCTAGACAGTTATGTCCCCATGAGATTAACTATTCCACCAATGATCTGGTGTTCTTGGAAGTCTTGTTCGCACTAAAGTTGGGGAGGCATTACCTCGTCAGGGATAGCTTTTTGGTCTTCACTGATCACAAAATATTGAAGTATATCTTTTCCTAGCGGAACCTAAACATACTGTAGCAAAGGTGGATGGATTACCTTCAAGGCTATGAATTAGAGATTTCCTACACCTCATGATAGGGGAATGTGGTTGCTGATACCTTCAGTAGGAAGTTGCAGAAGGAGGTGGATCGAGAGTCAGCAGATGCTTGGAAGGAAATGGAGGAGTTGGCTACCCTTCACCTGGATGCAAGGATGGATGGTGGTAAAGGTTGCATGTATTAGATGAAAGTTCTATCTACTCTACTATTGCAGGTGAAGGAGTGACTGTGGGGAGACTCAAAAAGTGAAGCGATGCATGACTGGGTTAACCAAGGTGATGCTCCAGAAGGATGGATGGATGATTGTAAGAACCAGTTAATTTTCTGAGGGAAGTTGTTTATCCCAGAGGCGACATGCGGAAGGGTTCTTGGTGAATTCCACAACCCACCCTTAGCAGTGCACTCGGGAGTTTCCAAGAAGTACCGGGGATATAATGGCTAGTTCTGTTGGCCCGGGTTAAAGTGGTCGGTGGTAGAGTTCGTGGCCAGGTGTCTAGTGTGTCAGCAAGTGAATGTTGAACAACGTGTTCCTGATGGTCTTTTGAAACCATTATATGTCCCCAAGTTGAAGTGGGATGAATTGTTGATGGATTTTGTCACAGGGCTACCCAAGGATCAAGGAGGTTGCGATGCTATCTAGGTAGTGGTGGACTAGTTGAGGAAATCGGCTCACTTTTTGGAGATCAAGGAGTCGGGCATAGTGGATTCCTTAGAATAGAGGTATGTGGATGAGGTAGTGCGGTTACATGGAGTTCCAAGGTCTATAGTCTTGGGTAGGGATGCCTTTTTTTTTGCACGAGTCTAGAGGGGGTTGCAATGTTCTTTTGGGACCCAACTATGACTCAACACTGCCTTCCACCCCTAGAAAGATGGACAGACAGCGAACACCATCCAGACCTTTGAAGATATGTTGTGAGCATGCGCTTTTGACTTTGAGGGATCATGGGTGCATCACTTGCCTCTGGTAGAGTTTTCATAAAATAACAGACATTACTCTACCATTGGCGTGGCTCCATTCGAATCCTTGTAAGGATGGCCATGCCGCTCACCCATGTGCTGGACCGAGGTTGGGGAAACAAGTGTTCTTGTCTTGGAGGTGGTGTAGAGCATGACAATGAAGGTTCAGCTTATACGATAGTTGATAAAGCCGACTCAGGACTGGCAGAAATCATATTCCTATAATAGGTGGAGACCCTTGGAGTTTGTAGTTGGGGACCGTGTGTTCTTGAAGGTCTCCCCTCGGCATGGACAATGGAGGTTCGGTAGGTGGAGTAAGCTTTCTGCCAGATTCATTGGACAGTTTGAAGTGTTGAGGATGGTGGGAGAAGTGGCTTATCATCTAGAACTACCACCACCGCTACTGAGGATACATGACATCTTCCATGTGTCCCAACTCAGGTGATATCTGCACGAAGATTCAAGCATCCATGATGGGGGAAGCTGGATATCGAGGATGACATGACCCTTGTGGAGGGACAAGTGAGGATCAAGGATTATGAAGAGAAGGTCCTCCAAGGATGATCCATCCCTTTGGTTCATGTGTTGCGGAGGCATGGCGGTCTCCAAGAGAGTAACTGGGAACAGGAGATGTAGATATGCGCCCAATACCCAGAGCTGTTTTGTGTTTTTTTCTATTTTGTTCAATGATTGTGGTGTTGTAGTGCTAACCTGGCTAGTTTATGGGATGTTTTTTTCCTACCCGGGGAGAGTTGTGAAATGTCATAACTGTGAAGAAGGGGGACCTGATCCCTAATCAAGACACATTAGGGTGGATTTGATTAAACCAATGCGGGTGAGTCAGTGTTGCCGATAGTGGACAATATCTTGACATGGAGGAAGAAACTCCATAACCCATTTGATTGGACTTCTTGACCCCCTTTAATGTTGTGTGGTTTCCTAAGGGAGAGGTTTTTCATAGATGTTGATGGGGTTCATTCATGAGAGGTATCTTACAGGTGGTTGTTCGAACCCCTTTTCACTTCTTGATTGGTTTGATTCTTGAGGGAGAGAATAGTTTGAGATGTATCTGATGTAATGGCCAAGACCCTCACAACCCATTCCTTTGCCAAATTCTGGATCCTAAGGGTGGCGTCTTAGTGTGTGCGACCGATTGGCATATGACCGATCAGTGTGCGACAGATCTATATGAGACCGATCAGGGTGCGACCGATCAGCGTATGACCAATCGGCGTGCGACCCATCAGTCTCTGACCGATCGGCGTGCGACCGTTCAGCATCAGAACGATCGGCGTGCGACCGATCTGTGTCCGAGAAATCAGCGTATGACAGATCGGTGTGCGACCGATCCTCTTGCGACCGATCTGTTGGCGAACGATCGGTGTCTGACCGATCGGTTTGCGACCGATCGGCGTGCGACATAATGGCGTTCGACCGATCAGTGTACTACCGATTGGCATGCGACCGATCGGTGTGCACCTGATTGGTGTGACACGATTTGTGTGACTGATTAGTGTGTGGCACAATCGGTTCAACTAGGCCTTGTCGGGATTTTCGCCTGCAGTTCCTCCCGTAACACCACATTAAGGCCTTTTCAACCTTTTTGGGAGTGGTTCAAGGCTGTTTCTTGGCCCTTAATCATGTTCAAATTCATAAGGGCGGGGCGACACTCAATGGACCCAGCTTTGTGTCCATGTATCGTGCCCCTCTGTTTATATAAAATCTATTAGAATCCCAACTATTACCTCCTTTTTTCCAATGAGATAAATTAAATAACAATTAACCATGTCGTTTGTAACCACCCAACCGGGTATGGAACCATGATCAGACTTTAAAGCCATTAAAATACCCATATCATGTAACAACGGGATCTTATCTATATATCTCACATGAATTTCTTATTCTTCTCCTTCTTCCTTTTGGTCTAACTCTATTTCTTCCATGTGCGTTTGGAGTCTCCCTTTCCAAGATAAGTGGTGTGCATGTACTAAAGATTTTCTCCTCACCCTTGGAGTCCCCGACGTTCCTCCCTAGAAAGTCGTGCATCCCCAGTTCTTGGCGTGTGGAAAACATCCATCATTGATCAACCATGTAGGGCTTTTCCCCCATCTCTCCTGACCGTGTATCATGCGGGGAGGGTATGCTTTTGTTTCTGAGGGAATTGATGAAACCAAAATTAATGAAGATAATGAACGGAACATTAATGAATGAAGGGGGTGTGATCGATGTTCTGGTGTCCACTTTCATGTTGATATGTGTTGTGAAATGTTTGGTCTTATGCTTGCTAAAAATCGTGGCCATCGGAGGCTTTTACTTGTGCACTAATGAACCTTTATTATGTGATGATTTAATGACTAAAATATATATATTGGTTGATCACAAAAATTTGGATAGTTTAATGGATGTTCAGTAAAACAAGAATCCATGTGTGACCACACCTGTTAACAAACAGAAAGAGAAACCTAATGAGTGACGTTCATGAACCCTAGAAATTTACTACACTGTTTTGGTGGTAGGTGTGTTTTTTTCCTTGGTGATTACAAGGTGATGTGGGTGAGTATGGGATCATCTTGGTTGTGAGTCTGAAACTGTGTAGTTTCTCTGCTTGTGATACGATTTGGAGTGCAATCCTCTACTATTGGGATTTCGTTGGTTCATGGTTTTGGGGATGTGGGGCTGTATCATGAAGCCTGATTTGGTTACAATACTTCGAGGGATCTCACTTATACATCTGTTTCTGTGACGTCACAAGAGAACCGGGTGTGAATACTTAAATTGGTATTTTGCTGTTTCTCCTTCACTGTCTTGTGGTTATGCCTGTTAGTTTCCTAATAGTGCATAATTTACATAAATGAGATCAAATGAACATTAAAACAAGAAGAGATAAGTGGGGAATTGGTTTTGGGAATGAGTTGTAACTTGGTCATGAGTCGTTTACCTTTCTTTTATGAATGAATAGTAATATGGTGTTTGTACTTAGGTTGGCTTCAAAAACCCAAGGATGGGATGACTGCTTGTTACCTAAAAATATAATTGTAGTTCTTATATTTCTTATTCGCGTCCCACCCATGTTGAGCACTTAGTGCCGAAAACCCCCATTTCATGGGGGTGTTTTTTCTAACACTCCTAGGAGTGTATGGTTATTACCTCCTTTTCTTCTCCCTTTCCCGAATAACCAATGACTCTTCGGGCAGGCTGTGATGTCCTGAATTCCATTATTAGCCTATGAATCGTTGGGCAATGAAGTGTGGTGGTTGGCCCAGGTGTTTGCATGAATGTTGTTTCCCATGTATCGTCGAGATGAGGTCAAGGTGTATCGGGCGTGGCAGTAGTTGATTTGGCCTAGGTGTCTACAGTCATGGTTATGTATGGTTGGTATGGCCCAGGTCTCTGTGGGTGGGATGGTTGTTGTGGCCCTAGTGTCTGCAGTTGGGACAGAGGTTGCAGCACAGGTGTTTGTGGGTGAGATGCGTGGTTGTGGCCCAGGTGTGTGTGGATGGGGTGTTGTAGTGGGACTGTAGTGAGAATGGTGGGATTTGTTCGATGTGTAGGATCTCTTCAATAACTAGAGAGAAAGTGGCACGGGGTACCCATACATTGATGTGATATTACTATACATTACATTACTTATGTTATTTGGGGAGTGTTCCTTGGTGTGGCTTGGGTGGATAGTTTTCCTTGTTTGGTGCTATGGTTGTCTCCTTTCTCAAAGGGCATTAGAATTCCTCCCAAATTGTGCACGAGATTCTTTGTATTTCCTTACTGAGTATACTTGTATGCTCATCCTACGTACATAAAACTACTTTCAGGTTTCCAGGATAACTTTAAGGATCGTGTAGTGTCGTACAAGATTGGACCTTGGGGTTGTTGCTGTTGTCATTTTCCTTTTTCTTGGTACTTTACCTTTGGAGTTATTATGGCTTGTATCTATTAATTTTGAACATGTATATGGGAATGGTTTACTTTTGGATTTACATTTACTTTCAACTTTGGTGTTGTTGGGGTTGCTATCTTATCTCCCGATCCTATTAAAATAAAAATGATAATGCCTTCCATATTGTGTGTGATTCTATAACCTTAGTGCTAGTCACCACTCCTGGAACTATTGAAGGCGGGTCTCGGGGGTCATTATCTCTCCTTCAGCTTAATGAAGGAAGTGTCTGGTAGTATATTGTCCTTTCCCTCCTTTGGGTGAAGGCGGGTCGTGAAAGGGATTGAATTATGTGTTTTCATTTCCATAAATCATTGAATTGAAATGTCTAAAAGAAATGGGTTTTATTAACTATATAATATTTAAAAATAATTGGAGAGACTCTTGAGGGAGATAGTTAGAGGAGAACTATTTTCAAAATAAATTAGTGAATGGGAATGGATGGATGGTTAGAATGTATTGTATATTAGGGAGAATAGTTTATCAATTTAAATAGATAAGCCTATGAAATATAGGTTCTGAAAAAAGAAAAAATATTTAGATACCCACGTTTTTTATTCACGTGTTTTGAAATTTAAGTCATATTGTTTATACATTTTAATGTTTTAGATGAAAAATCAATTTTAATTATATTAAATTATTTATGGGATTTTTTTAACAATGTGTTTTATCAAAACTCCTAATTTCCCTTGAAATAATTGGAATGTATCTTATAGGATTGGAAAATAAATTTAAATCATTTTAATACCATTTATTAATAAAATATCTTTTTTTATCATGTATTCAAAAATATTAAATGTTATGTAATTTTTACAACATAATTTTATCATAATACATATCAAATATTATTATAATATTTATCTACTTACCAAAAAAATTGGATATCACTAAAATTAATATAGTTGCTATTAAATAATTTTGATGTCATAATATCAATAATAATACAAATTTTATTAAAATAATTTCTAATTTAATTTAATTCATATTATTAATGAAAAATCTATTTCTAATAAATTATGATGAATTTTTTAAAAGAAATATGAAAAAATTCAACTAGGAATTGTAGTATTTATTCACAGTAACATGTGTTTAATTACATTTATATTTACGGATTCACAAGCACTATTAATAATTATTAAATATATTATTATCAAATAATTTTATTCATTTTTATATAATTGTTTGAATAACAGTGTCATTATTATTACAATGGTCATATTTCCAACTATCACATCCAGACGTTTAGATTTTAGTTATTATATTCTATCAATCATACTACCCCTTATGTATAAACATTATTATAACATCATATAATCATTCATATAAATATATTTGTTCTTATTCTATACCTATTCCAGTTGAAATGATTTTCATTATAATACAAAATTATGTTTTATAATTTTTATTAATTGGGGAGTGTGATCCTTAGAGTTATTGATAATTCTATTTCCTCATATCCCTCTATATTTTTTCAAAATACTGAAGACCATTACTTTGAATGTGATTTTCATGTTTCTGTTATACAATATGATACACATTAATAATTTCTAAATATAATGTTCATTTTGAATTAAAATTAATAATGAAATAATTTTTATTATATATATATATATATATATATTATGTCTTACATTCTATATCAATAAAATAATTTCATCCTTTGAATATTTTTGTACTGGTCCATCCAGAAAAATATTCTAGTAAATTTTCCTCATTTATTTCACTATATCCCATGTATAATCTAGAATGAATTGGTTACTCTAATGGACATTCATCAATTGAATACTATAGTTCTGTAACACATTCTCTCTAGTGATACTAATATTTTATCTCGTCATTATATAATAATTCGATATCCATTTTTATTTTCCCAAATTATATATAATTACTTTGGGTTTTGTATTTACTTCATCAACATTCAAAAATTGGAGATGATGTTCACTATAGATATGTTTTCTGGAGAATTAATATTATAAAACAAGAACCTGATTTCTTAAAAAATAAAGAATGTACCAATATACCTTGGTCTAGATTCCCAATCTCACTAAAACATATAGCCCTTTCAATGGAGAAACATTAATGTATACATGATCCCCAACATGAAATACAATTCCATTTTATTGTTAGCATATATTTTCTTTATTTTTGTATTTATCCTAATAATATTATGGATGTCTCACCCCTTATGAATTTTTCCCACAATTGTTTTTTTACCATATGAACTCCTTCACAAAAATCATCCTAATATGTTAGAGTTTGACATCTTCTCCATTATAAGGCCTTATATAGTGACATTTAATCTAAAAGGATTCTTAATGTTGTATTTAAATTATATAAAATAAACAATTTCGTAACATATACCATAAAATTCAAGTTATCATGATATGAGAATGTATTATAAGGATTTTATGAACCTTTTACGCTTCCAATTATTTTATGGATGATAAGTAATGCTCAAATGTGTCTTAGTGTTCCATGCCTACTTTATTGTGCTATAAAAAATTGATGTGAATATAAGGTCTTTATAACATACAATTGATCATAGTGAATCATGAACTCTAAAAATTTCATTGATCTAGATATATAAAGTGCATTCAATGGGTATACCATCTATTATTAGAAGAAAAGGTGAATATATGGTAGATCAATACATAATGACCCATAAAACCTCGTTTTTCATATCCATCTGTAGTAATCCATTAAAAAATTTCATTATGATATTTTATCACAAACACATTAGAAAAAAGGTTAGGATACATGAATCCTTATTAGAAAATACTTGTTCTCATTAATGTTATCATGACCCATATTTAGAAATATACCACTTCTTGTATTCCCACTATATATGCGCTCTTAAATCCATATACATCATGAGAAAACATATATATTTATAGATGTTTCATCAATTATATTTATCTAAAAATTTTATCGTTATATATTATACTTATGATATGTATATACAAATTATAAAATAAAAAACCATCTGCATAGAAATTATTTATAAATCGTATTGAGTAAGTGTCCATAAATTAATGATGTTCCCCATGGTTGTGGATTTCTTCTAGATAATTGATGCTACAGAATGTTTAATTGGATGTGACATTTATCATGTATTTTGTTGTAAACCTAAATTTAAATATAAATATTAATGTGATTAATGTTTCAGAACTCTACATGAAAAAAGAAATTTTGGGTGGATGGATAAAAATTTTCCAAAAGAGTTGATGGATAAGGGAAGGCTTGGAACTGATCATAATAAGATGAAAAGTTCTTTAAGCCTAAAGAGATTCAATTTTTAAATCATATATTACTAAATAAATGTGAATAAATGGTTCACAAAAATTTAATTTATATACTATGTAATTATGACATAATTTAGAGTCAATTTTATTTTCTATTGTGCGAAGGATGTACTTGCCTCCATTTGTATCTGTAGTTGATCTACTGAATATGGATTCAATGTTTAAATTTTACAACAATAACTATTTTTTCCTTTAATAGGTTTTATTCAAATGGTTAAACCACATTGTTAATGATTTTATTAGACTTTTTCTTCATATAGGTGGCTTTTCCTAACAACTGATCACATAATTTTGGAATTTCTAATGGAATTAATTGTGAAAAATATCATTCAGTTCGTTATATCTAAATATAAAATCAATGATAAAATTCTATTCCCATATTTTTATGATTAAATAATGAAATATTTTTGTAGATAAAAGTATTTTTTTTATGTATGACGTTTATCTAAGAAAAGGTATGAATAAAGAATGATATTGAAATTTTTTTAGAGAGTTATTTTAATCTGAATAATTACACTAGTTCAGAAGATTCCACATAAATTTTTCATTAAAGAAAAATATCATGACACTCATTATCAATATTAATGGAGGATTTATGAATTATGAATATGAATATATTATGAAGTGATTTACATTACAAAAGTGGGAATCTATAACAACATCTTGTTCAATTCTGCATGCATATATTTGTATGTATCATTGTTGCATACATTATATTATTGAGTGAAGTGAAAGTATGCCAAGATTAAATACAGATGACAACAAATGAGGTACATTTTTTGAATTGTTAATCCATGTATTTACATGAAAATATAATTATTAAGAATTAATGCATTACTTTAAAGGCAGGATTCGTGGAATAATAGATGATTTTATGTTTTATTGAGGATGATAGAAATTTTTATGTTGTAGTTATTTTATGATGTAATATTATTCTAAGCGGTGAAATATGATATTTTGAATATAGTTATCTGAGTATTTATGAGAATTAAATATGAATATATTAAATAATATTTATATAGTTGAGTGATCAAAAAAATTGGACATGCTAGAATATTATTCTACGTGATATAACCTAAATATAAGAATTTATAAAAGATGAAGAAAAAGTGTGCAAATATATTGTGAATGATAGATAAAGAGAGTTATCTATGATTTTAATTGTAGAAAGAGAGAAATATGAATTCAATTTAAGTATATAGATTCAAAGAACACTATACGTGATACATTAAGAACATGTTATTGATTTACTTCAAAAAAATATTTCATGTAAAAATTCATGGTATGCATGGATTCAATAAATTAAAATAAGGGAACAAAGATTTCATCTCCCAAACAATGTGATAAATGTATTTGGGAGAATAAGTTATTATTCACTTCCCAATTAAAATTATTGAAATATTAAAATATACACTGACTGTTCAACATGAGAAAAAACCGTTGAAAGACTAATATGATGTGTTTTATGTATATTAATTTCTCATAAAGTATTATAGGATCTTACTAATGGATATTGTGATTATAGGATTATTAATATCATTAAAAACGTTATCTACACATTGAGTAGTAAACCATGAAAATGTTGTGTGACATGACTTCATGTGCTTGTGTGTGGTAAGAATTTTTTTTCACTATATCACGAAATAATGTTTTTTTATAGGAAAAAAACTAAATTGAAAGGTCACTTATTCACAACCAAACTTATAGATTTTCCTGATCTCGTGACTTTATAATTGTAATAAGAGAATGTTTCCTTTATTTGGGGTTATATGATTGATGTTTTTCTATTTGATTTCCCTCATGGATTGATAGTGTCACTAACTTCTGTTATAATAAATAGATATTTAATGTTAGTTAATAAGAAAGGTATCCCATTGTTTTTTGGAAGAATTTTTATATATATGATGATTTTATATTTCATTATCTCTTTTTTGGAATTTAAGACTTCCTAGAAGTAAAAAAAGATTATTTTGATGCTCATACTAATGATACTTCAATTTTAGTTGTAGAAATGTGGTACTTGGAAAATGATGGTCCTGCAAAGAATTATATATATTTTTCTCTTTAAGATAGCATATTTATAAAATTTGAAGGACAAATAAATATATGGATTAAAATTCAGATGATCTGATATGTAATTCCTAAATTAATTTTTTAATTTTTTAGTTTAATAGGTTGAACTATGAATTTCTAGGGATTCATGATGATACGGCCACAGATAGTTTAATCAAATATGTAAATTATGTTCTGAGTATAATTGGATTCTACATTGAGACATTTGAAAATTATTATATCATTGAAAAGATTTTATATATTGTACTTCATATGTTTGATGAAAATTCATTTTAATTGGAATAAATGGATATTATATATTTATATCTTTAATATTTTCAAAATATTTTATTGTCTTATGAAATGAAGATAGATTATTCCTTCATGAATAAAGGAAATGATAAAATATGTTCTCATTAAATTCATATAATAAAAGAAATGTAATAACATTGTTTGCAAGGATCATGGTGTATGATCTTCAAATTTCGATTTATATATTAATATAATGTTTAGAAAAAATGTCCCTCTAATTTATATTTATGTTATAAGTTGGTAAGGAAAATTTAATTTGATACTACCACTTAAATGCATCAATGTTTTTGGATATTGGAAAATATTTGTGAAACATTCCAAAACTAAATGAAAAATGAAGCCAGTGATAATGAATCTAAAAGATCCTCCAAATTAAAAGCATGAGTTAAAAAATTTCATGAAAAAATGGTATGAATTTTAAAATGGGAATAGTGGATTTATTTATATAACTTTTATGAAGGATAATGAAAAGATTATAATAAAGGGTTTGATACTAATAATGTTTTTGTTCAGTGGATTCTAATTCTTAAAAATAATAATCATTTTCACAATAGTGATGGATACAAATAATTTAACATTACTAACTCAGACCCAGTGCTTAATTTTAACACTTTCATACATACAAGGGTAAATATTCTGAATGAATATTCAGTGTAGGTGTTTTGGAGAGCCGAATACATATGGACTTCTCCCCCATTACATATAATAATTTTTATCTTGTTAACTAATAAAAGATAATTTTTTGAAAATCATATTTAATAAGTAACCAATCCAATTAAACTACATATCTTGGTTATTATCATTATCATAAGCTATTATTTTACTAAAATTATCATAATATGATCATATATTATTCCATCCATGAAGAAAATATTTCAATGAAAAGAATCTTTATGAATATTGAAATCAAATCTGCTAAATTCTGAATATAACTTATTTATTATATTATTCTCATGTATGATCCACATGTCATTATCATGTTACTCATAGATCATATAATATATTATGATATCATCAATTTATATAATTAATAAATCATCATGATATTCATAATAAGTCTATTCACTTGATTCATAAAGAAAGCGGTTTTTTAGACAATCCAAATCGTACAACTATAACTACTTAATGTCCATACCTCTTTCGGAATGATACCATCAAACAATGTTCATTATAAATCCAAAATGATGAAACATTGAATGTAGGCCAATAATAGAAAATTATTATCTATATGAAGATAATCAAATAATATTCCAATGTGAGGTATATCATATTTTTCATTATTGTAATTTCATTTATTTTCCTATTATCAATGCCGAAACTCATTGATATATATTTCTTATTAATGAAGAGAACATGGGATCCCTATAGTGAAAAACGAGGGGGGATATATAATTTACCAAACAACCAATAAAGTATATTATTTAACTCCACCAATAGCACATGGGTCATTGTACATGGAGTTTTGGATATATGTTTGGTTTATGCGATTAAATCAGGAAATATCAGACTTCATATTCAAGGGGATGTCAAAGTAATTCAAAATAAATACAAAAATCATTGCTATAAAATATGTATAGATTCAATTTGAATATTATGTGTTAAAGTCATATATTATTTATTATTCACCTAGAATCTCATTTGTAATTTTTAATGTGGGTTGGTCTAAACTGGACTCATACAATGATGTCTCCATTATATTGATATGAAATACCACAGATTCTTAATGAACCATAATTCACATCTCCTTTAAATAAATTTTAGAATCATATTTTTAAAGATAGACCATATTAAAGACTATAAATAAATCATTAATATATATGGGAATAAAATTATAAAATACAAAATGTTTGGGTGTCATATTGGGAAATTTCTAAAACATCCCTTTCATATTCATATTTGAACTAGAATTTTTTATTGATAACAAATTTATTTAATATTTTCAAAAAATGTACAATTATCAAAGAAAAAATCATTATATAAAAATTCTATAATATTCAAAAAATATATATAATTGGCTAAATTTTATGATAATATTAATTTACCTACCCCCACATTATTTATAATTTCCACCTCAGCTATAGTGATTACATATGCTTGGCATTCTCACATATGTATCATCATTTTTATGTTCCCTTGAATACTGGGGAATTAGTGTCAACAATTCCCCATTTCATTATATATAAAGAACTTGAAATCATTGATTTTTTACTGTGAATTCATTAGCAAGAAGACCCTTATCATCACACTTGTTTGAACATCCATTCCCCTTAAACATTTTCATAGATGTTTCATCCAATAATATTCACATATTTTAAATTTATTATTTTTCTTATTAATCTATTACGTTTTAATATTTTAATTATGTTATGATAATGTTTTATTATCTTGATTCCCCTTGAATATATAGGATCTAGATAATTATTTCTATCTTTTGATGGTGTATAGAACTATTTCATCTTATGAAGAAAAAATTTGAGAAACCAATAACCATTGGGGACATGGAATAATTAATTATATGAATTTTTCAATATTTAATTACATTTTGAATATGTAACCTATTTAATTCCTAGATATCCATCTAAATTTATCTTAATACTCTAATGAAAATTAATCATCCTTTTTTATTAATCTTTGGAACATTATCATCATCTAATTCCTTCATCATAAAAAGGAATATTTTATAATATTGTTTCATTAAAATATATTCATTTAATGTGTCTAATTTCTAAATCATCTAAAATATTCTAGTTAAATGGACACCATTGATCATAATCACCATTGAGATATTATACATCATGAATTACATTATAAATTTCATCATATCAAATGGCTATAAATTTATTTTACTGGGAATTATTTAATTTATCATCTACAACTAGATTAATTGTTAAACTAAATGAAAGGGGATTATATATCATAAAATTATCAAACATAAGATAATCACAAAATGGAACAATAGGTTTATCAATCCTGTCAATTTTATTTGAAAAAAATGATTATTCTACCATAATCTTGCTATGATATTCTTAATTCCAATACCATTTGTATTAGCATTCTCATTGGGGAAATATCTACATTGGCATGGAGTTGTAATAACCATAATTCTTCTTAAAACTATTCTTATAAATTATATACAATAGTGTATCTCATTAAATTATTAATTTTGATTCGATATGTATAATTCTAAATCTGGTGTAACATAATACATTAATTGAAAATTTATGATATTTTTATCTCATAATCCCAATAATCAATTGTTTATAGATATAACTATTTTCAAATCATTAATAATGGGTTATAATAAAAATTTGTATTATTTTATGAATATTCCAAAAATATTTAAAACTTGGTTCACAGTAAGGCCTTTTATTTTGCATTATGAGAAGATCATGTCAATACTCAATAGAACCATCTAAGAGTTATTACACCTATAAACATCTATTCCATCAACCATGTCTACATTTAGTATCCAGATAAAGATGTAATTTTAGGAAAACATAATAATATTTATCCTAAGAAAACATTTGAATATTATTCCACATTTTGATAGATCTTTAATGTACATTATACAGATATTATAGAAAATATATGTTTTGATAAATCCATTTCATGTAGTTTCGACTGTATATCCCCTAATACCATTAATTACAACCTCTAGTCTATCAACCCCTTAGTAGTGTCTAATTTATTACATTAGTGTAGATTCAATGGGCCAAATCTATGGTGAATTATTAGTTTAGTAGTCTTTGATATCTAGATATATACATGGATTAAATTTTACAATTGGAATATAATAATAATCATATTAAGTAAAGACATTACAAAACACTGAACTCATTCAATGAATTATTCATTATATCATATGATGAGAAAAATAATATTATGGTGCACTCAAATACTCATTAAAAGTTACATACTATAAAAGCTATCAAAAATCATTATAGAATAATAAATATGGAAAGGTAAATAGGTTAAAACAAATGATAGTTAAATAATAACCTACTATAATGATTTAATAATTCATAATCAATAAGGAAAAGAAAATAACATAAAACACATAAAAATTATTAAATAATATAACTAAGTTTATTTTATAAAGCATAATCAATTTTGTCAACATAGATAATTGAATAAACATATAATTTATTGAATAACTTGAACAATAAATGAAGCCACAGATTATATTAATGAAATAATATCATGGATAATATCAATTAAGTAAAAAATGAAAGAAATTTTTAACATTGGAAATCATGATATCGTATATCATGATATATATTCTCTCAAGGCCTTGAATGTGAACATTTTAAAATTATAGAAAAACCGATTTAATTATTCCAACTCATTCACATCATGAAACCTATTGATGTATCACAATGATATATAATTTTGATCCCCTATCAGCACTTTATATTGAGAGAAATTATCTTATATTAAATGAGAATTTTAATTAATGGAAAATATGTCCTATAAAAAATTATATATTAGGTAAACAATATAGATTTATTTATATTTCACACATAATAAAATATATTTAAATGAAAAAATCATATAGAAAAATTATATATGTTTTATGAAATAAGAAAAAAATTATAATTAATTGGGATATTTTATTTAAATTTAATGTATAACAAAAATTATTATGAGATACTTGTTTTCATTAAAAAAAGTTAAAAATCACAGAATTAAGTAGAAGTGAGAGGTGACCACAAGTTTATCTGGAATATCGGTTTTTCTAATAACATTATCTACTTTGGAAGAATAAATTAAATGGGAGTGAAATATTAAAATAAGTCTTCTTGGTAGTGTATTATATTAAAAAATTAAAATCATTTTGTATGAGTTATAATTCATAAACCAGTTATGGTAGTGAGGAAGTATCAATTGAACATTTTTATTTAAAAACATTTTGTAGGAATTTTGTACAAAATTATTTAAATATACCTTTGAGAAAAAATAAAAATATTCTTTTAAAAACATTTATAAACCTAATGGATAAAATTATGAAGTCTTTAATAACTCATTTTATTAAATAAATGGTCATTTGTATTATAATATTTGAAAAATGACTACAGAAGAAAGTTATATTTATAAATGATAAATAACCTCATTTTTCAAACAAAAATAATTGAATGAATCAAAATGTAATAAAAGGAAAACATGAATTAAAATAAAAATTTATTAAGTATCTGGTTGATGAGAAAATAAATGGAGTTGATGATGCATAAATGTGAATATTCCATCATCCAATATTAATGTAATCCTTAATGAAACTGAGATAGTAAAATATATTCAGACCACTTTACTAAAATTTATATTGTACTGTATAGAAATAAGAAATTTGATTTGAAACATTAATCATCCTGAATAAATATTTATTCATTTCATCTAAATTAAATAAAATATTATAGAACATATAAAAGTGAATAGCTGCATGAAAACTAATATATTGTAATGAATCATTAATTGAGATGAAATCACTTAATAATTGGTAACTTTAAATTCAAATACCCTTCCATAAAATAATTCAAATTTAAATTTCAAAGACCATTAAGTATGACGGGTTCCTGATATTACATGAAAAATGGGTAGTATTTACCCAATATTAATGAAACTAGTGCATAACATTCAAATATGTCTCAATAAAAGGAAACTGAGACAAAACTCATTAAGTCCCATTTAACATTAAATAAATTTTATTTATCCACTTTTATAATGGGTTTATACATGTTTTTAATTATTAATAGAACCCAATTATTATATATAATATCATATATTATCCTTATATAACATCTTATCACATTTTTGTAAGTAATATTTCATTTTTACCATTATTTTTTCTATCATGTGTTGTTTTCATTGTAATGTTTCCCTAAAAGATTGGTTATTATGTGTGGGATGAAGATAAATAATAACCAAAAGAATATTAATTTTTAAAATATCATTATTATAAATTAAGTACATTGTTGAATTTTTTTGAATGTTTATCATAAAAAATGAATAGAATCGCATAATGGGGATGGTAGGACATATATTTGCATGATCAATAGTGTCATATCATTAATGGGAGAAAGTTAAATATAGTGGATGATATATTAATTTTAAATAATTAATATAATTTATTATGTATTATATATATATATATATACAAATTATTTCCATCATTAAAACTACCAATGTGTTTCTGTGATAGAAAACAAAATAAATTTGTTCACAAGTTGGTAGACTAACATGAACAGAAGAAATGTATTCATTTTCCAATTTATGGATAATGATATTGATAAATAATATTTCATAAACATAAAAATATCTTAGTATATGGGTGTTATCATGAAATTATATAGGACATGTTGTGTATGATTGTATAGAATTATTACCATTGGGATTTAATTGATAACTTGTAGATAACATATTGCGTTGATAAACCTATCAGGTGGGAGTCTTATCACAATCAATAGTGATTGCTCAGTCCCAATTAAGCCCTTCTGAGGAGATCCAAGCTTCACTAAAATCACAAAGAAGATATTTTCCATGATCAGATTACTTTATTTCCTCTAATAATAACTATAGCGAACCAGAATTTCCATACATAAATGTTGCATTTTTAGATAAATAGTCAACATGAGTCACCAATACAATCATTAAGATTATATAGGGTTAGTTTTCTCAAATACTATTAACATAGTCATATTATCTCAAAAAAATTATATTTAAAATCTACCATAAATGTTTTCTCTTTAGAAATATATTACTTAAACCTTCCTTCCATAATTTTAGAAAGGAAAAAATAAGAAATGGTGTGATCAGATAGGAAATTAAGATATGTGATAGATATATCATTATTCACGTAAACATAATATTTTTATATGCGTATGATAAAATTATATTTTCATTTTAAAACCATACACACCAAAACATAAATCATAACCTTGATTAATAGAAAAATTCTTATTAATTTATAATACATGAATATCATTGAATATAATAAATGAGAGCATTACATATTCATAGTAATGTGGAAAAAAACCATAGAAAATATAAGTTTAAACATTTATAAATATAAATAGGTTGACACGTTTATTTCAATACATGATATAAGTCCCTAAAATTCACATATGGGTATTAATTATAATTCCACATATAGTCTCATTAAAAAGAAAACAAGTATATACATAAAATTGTGAGCATGAAATCTAGTCTACAAATAAAATATTTAACCCATGAGTTATTCAAATTTACTAGATTAATTGGATAAAAATAACATAAACAGTAATCTTCATATTATAAGGTATCCACCCATATATAGTTATAACATAGACACTATCCTTGGTTACAATGTAACCACCTTCCATGGTTATAACTTAATCAACATGAATTGATTATAAAAAAATGATCCATCACATAATGAAACATGTATATATATAAATTTCAATAGATCATAAAACATTAATTATATCATTAAATCATCATACATGAATGGGAAATGGGTTTCATAAACATTTCATAAATTCATCATAAAATAAATCATCAAAATTAATGGGTATCACAAAAATTTCAAAATCATAGTCATAACCCATCTAGATAAAGAATTAAGATGATACAATTGGATAATATCCCCAGGAAACATAAGATAAAAAAAAGTATGTTTTCTTTGATTATGAAAATGTCTAAATATGTTTCAGTATAACATTTTTGAATAAAAAATCCACTACATTTTGAAATTAATTATTTAATATATAAACCACCACTAAAGAAAGAGTAAAATAAATCTTTGGATGTAACTATATCATCCTAGGTAAATAATGAATTGAAAATTATCATATTTATTAACATTTATGAATTAAATATTAATTTTAATTAAAAAGTGATTCTTGGTTGGATGGCATACCTGACATGAAACAATGGGTTTTTTCTAAAATATTATGTTTCACAAAATATTGAGTCATACTGAAATAAATATAAAACTATTCTAGTAGTTAAAACCTAACCATTATATTACTAGGAATGAACATAAAATACTACAATATTATTATTATATTTCATTACACTTATCGAATTAATTTTGAATGTATTAAAAAATTGAATATTATTTTAAGCCTGAAATACTCAAATATTTTTTAAGGTTATTTTACCTCTTTTTGATGGTGATCACTTTTTCAATATATTTTTTGCAACTTTTTTATATTATATTTGAAAAAATAAAATACTTCTTTAGAATAAGAACATAAAAATTTAATTTGGATGAAATTTTGGTATTTTTGAATAATGTTGATTTTTTTAATGAATAGTGAAAAATATTGAATTTTAAGTCAAAACAATCATTCCATCTGATTTATTTATATGGTTCAATTATCATTTTAATTGGTTATGAAGTTTAATTAGATTTTTCTACCTTTTAATTTAATTTTGGCTATTTTATGTAATTTCACTTTTTTATTTGACATAAACAGATGTAAATCTTTTGATTCTTATTAATTCATAAAAACACACTTTTTTTGACAATGGGAATTAATATTAAATTAATTTCTAATAAATATCAATTTAAAATTTATAAAAATGAATTCCAAATTATTAATTCAGATATCTAAATTGTGAAAATATGTAACTTTTATTTTTAGACAATATGAAGAGTAACATTAATAAATATATTATTTTCCAGGGTTAAAGAGTAAATTTGTTAAATAAGTATAGAAAAAATAATATCATAATAATGTTAAATTACCATAAAACGTCTCCTAAGCCTTTTGGATAAACTATTTCCATTCGTGGTTATCCATGGGTCTATTTTTGGATCCCATTGAGCCATTTGTAAGTTAAAGTGAAATTTTATAAAAAATATTTTCATTTTAGGGAATATGAAATAGAAATAAATATATTTTATTAAAACAATTTTTATATGGAGTTATATAAGTTATACATTAAAATTTAAATATTCATTATAACAATAAAATTATTTCTTACATCATTATTATTTATTTAAAATTTTTAGACATCAAATAAATAAATATATTTAGACATAATGATGATGTAGTAATTTCCTTATTAATGAATGTTTTAAATAATTAAGATTATAAAAAATAAAATAAATTTATTTTAGACTTTTTATGACATACAATCATTTTATGGATAACTTTGACATATTATATTTTATTCAAAACATTTAATTCGAATGATTCAAGTTGATATGACTTTATTGAAAATTAATTAACAAATAATGTTAAAATTGACGAAAATGAGTATTGAAAACATTTTTAATTTTATTATGTGATATAATAATACTAAAAATCATCTACTCATCCAAATGACTTATATAATGTTACAAATATCATTAATGAAGAAATTATTTTTTTTTGGATTTTTATAGTAAGTAAATTAACCATATAATACGAGTATACAAGAAGGCAAGGAAAAAGATTAATTAGTTAACGAAGGGTTAATTCTCCAAAACATATTGTTTGAGAAGATTGGGATCCATAATTATCTAATCTTATACTAAACTAACTTTTTATAGCATAGAAACTGAAATTTATTTATAATAAAATAATATTTCTAGACTCTTCTATATAGTACATCCTCTCTCTTATAAAAGGGATTCACCCCAAAACATTTAATCACACTTATCAAGCCCCATATATGTTGCAAAATCAACAGAGATAGGATAAAAAATACCCATATTCCTTTTATAATCCTTAACATATGCAGAAGGATATTTTAGAATGACTTTTTGTTTAAACCAAATGGAGTTACCCGATTTAGAGGTAATGTAATCCATCATGTTCGCTTCTATATTATACTTTTTCACTTATTACTATATTATTATTAATTGATTAAATAAAAACCCCAATATAATAAATACATTTGGATGATGTTATTATATTAATTAGAACTACACTTATAGACACCTCCATCTAATTGGTAAAGAACGTTCTGTTTCTGTGGACAATGAACTGCTGTCTCACAAAACAATGATTGTTCAAAATTCTCCTACGACCACTCATGGTGGAAATTATGATGGAATTGTAATTATATATGATATTTATGATATTTATTTTACCTATATTATTTTTTAGGTAACATTGAGAACATACCATTATTTTTTTCATGTTCTATAAATACGACAATTTAATTTTAGGAAGTGCAGACTACCACCCACTCAAAGTGATATGAACCGTTCATGCTATACATGGAACATATAAATGATAAAATTAATGAACATATGTAATATATATAATATATATAATATAATTAATTTATATTATACCTATTATATATTTAATTTCCATTAATTAAAAAATGAAAAACACACGAAACGAAAGTAGTGTTAATGCGTACGTACGACTTACCGTCAGCATGAATTGTGCATTTTATTTTCTTATATCAAATTGTTATTGAATATTATAAATAACTATTTAATTGATCTTAACACACATATAATTTATATTTATGATATTTAAATCATGAATTACAATCATTAGATAATCGAAATTTGACCACACTGACAATTTGTAATTATAATATGTTTGTTTTTTGACTCATGTTCTGAACGTCACAAAAGATACAATATGAACTCAAATAATTAACTAATTGTTTCTAGAAAATTAATAATTTATATAAAAGTAATAATAAACATTAAATATGTTCATAATCATGTAGAAATTAACTTATTTTTATTATTTAGGATGAACAAGTAACATAGCATACAAGTTGGATTCGATGTAAGGGAACCTTTCCCTCTACTAATTTATTTAGGGAATTCGTTTATGTTATGTGTTTCAGTTTAAAATTAAAAGTGTTGTGATTTGTTATTATATACCCTTATTTAATTATATTTTATTTCTATGTGAGGAGATACCCTTTTCTCTTTCATAAACTCATTTTCTGAATTTTTAAGTAATGACGTTAGGCTGCCAAATTTTTGTAAGGGAACAACATAAACCAATTTAAATTATTTGGGTAAAACATATACATCATGATTATGTCATGATATGAATATTTTTTAATGACCTATATTTTGGTTACACAAAATATCTACTTATATTGAGTGTATTTTTATTTTCCACACATTTTAATGTCATTGATTTGTCCTTAATCTAATGGTACAACCTCTGTAATGGTCAAAGTCTCCATATCCTTTCATTGAGAAATATCTTGATATTTTTCCCCATTATTATGCAATAAGGTTTATATAATACAATTTATAAATTTTATATCACAAATTTCTATATTCTCGTGATATTTATAGTTTTTGTTGATGTTATTCTTTAATGATTTTTAGTCAAGAGTGTCCCACGTGGTAAATGATTCTTTAACTAAAACATCAATTTCGATTTTTTAATGATTTATTGCTCTAAATAATTCTCTCTCATGTCCATGTTTTAGATATTATTTTAAGGATTTATTTATATGTACATGAGTGTTTTAATGTGTAAATTACTTTCACAATTTTCAGAGTGGTTTGGGGAAAATTTATTCAATACTCTTCTTTTTAACTATTTTACAAGAATTGATTATGTGAATATCTTGAAAAAATATCTGGTGAATGCATTGTAGAAATGTTATATTTTTTTCGGAATTTTTTATGCGTTATGAATATGTTATGGTTATTGGGAATTGTTTACATATATGGTTATTTCTGTTATGAACCTAGGGCGGGTGTGCCTGACATAGCTCTCTAATGCATTGGGTAACATGAGTGATGTAAGCATTAATGTTTCTCTTAAGAGTTTTTGGGAATATACTATGATGGTTATTCCTAATGTAACTCCCTACGTAGCTCTAAATGATAAAATGTAAGTATTTTACTGATTCTATAATTAAATTTTATGATTTATGATTTTTAGGTGCTATTCGTAAATCTATGATTTCATGAGGAATGTTAAAGAGCGTATGTTTGGTGTGTATTAATGTAATAATGTTTTCATCCATTATTTTCTAACACATACTGAGATTTTTATTATAATACATATTTTTTAATTGTTTTAACATGTTATATAGAATTTTAATGGAAATTAATAATTAAAAAAGATTTATATAATTTAAATAATTCATGTTTTATTTTTAGAGTTGTTATTTTATAAGAAAAATTTATAATGAGTATAAGTGTCGACATTGTAATATTTCAGATGTAGTTTAATAGTTATGAAATAATTGTCTAAAAATATAAACCCTAAAATATCCCAAATTTTAATTATTTATTTAACTGAATATTAAGAAATGTTTTATGGTTGGGGCCTTACAGTAGGTATCATATGTCAGTTTAGAAATTTTTTGGGATTAAGGGTCCTATACAAAACATGGTTAATATATATGTCTATTCTTTATGTTAAATCATTATTTTGTAACTTTTTCAGATCAAGGATAGTCTGGTACAAATGGAAGGAGCATGGTCTCAAACAACACTCTTATCTCTTCCTAATTACATTCTTGATAAAATTATTTCAAAGTCTTGACCAGGCAACTCTAAAACATTTTTCAATATACAACTCACTTGCAAGAAATTTTTTGAGTTATAAAACACATATGTTATTCCTCAATTCTATCATGGATCATAGGTTGTATTTAGTCAAATATTATTTTCTCAATACTCTCATATTCACAAGTAAGGATAATACTATAATGGAAGTTTCAAATATTTTACCTTATCCCATGATTTTGAAGTAAAATATGATTTTGAAAAAGGTTCTGAAGAAGGAGAAACTTTTAAAATCAATTTATATTTTCTTTTAAATTTTTGTCTTTCATCACATACTTAGGGTATTTTAAAAATATCATTGATTCAATGTTTGAACTAAAACTTGATCTGACTTTTTTATAAAGGGAATTTTTTATTAGATGTTTTGAAATTATATGTCGTACATGATTATTTTTTTAAACTATTTTTATATGAACACCCATATGAACAATGTTGTACAAGGTGTATTTTGATAAACTAAGAAGATGATTTTGAAGGATATATAAATCATTGATTCAATGAAATGAATACCTATCTATGTGAACAAGATGATGATGAAACTAGGTGGTCTCCATGATCATGTAATGAAGTTCATTCCTTGGATAGAGTGTTATTTTATGGACGTAAAAACTGTAAATATATATAAGACTTCATGAATTAATATGTTGAGGACATTAGAAGTTGGGATGAAAATTAGAGGTCTATGACAACTATTAAAGTTAAATCATGTTAGGGTTATTTTTGAGTTTTATAAAAATGGACAGCACATAGCATAAGTGACAACCTGTCTAGTCTGTCAAGGCTGCCGGAATTAAACCCGCAACTGAAAGGAGACAAAGTCACATCACATACCATAGGCTTATGTGAAGACTCTAATTATTATGACTTATTATTTTTTGTTAACATATTTTATTTATCAAGAATATATTTATAGGGGATCTTATGTTTTATCAAATTGATATCCTTATTATAAGAAAATGATTTGCTGATTAAGTGGTAAAATTTATTTTGGGGGATGTTCTCTCTTTTGGGAACACTATATGCCTATGGAAAATAGAATACCATGGGTTTTAATTTGTGGAGTAATGGATAAAATATTATTTTTGAAGATTCTTGGTATTATTGTGGAAATATGGATATTATGGTTATTTATATAAATGAATAACATATCTTGAAGAATAAGGGATTAGGTTAATTACATTTATGTAAGAGACTTTAATATTATTTAATGATATTTATAGATAAATGTTATGACTTATCATTAAATACTATGTGAACAAATAATTATGAATTCTGGGTTTCAATTTTTGTTTCTTTATTTTGTAGAATTTAATGGACTATAAGGTATACAATTGTCTTTGTAGTACATTGGGTAATGTTTGGTGAATTTTGGAGATTAAGAGTACTATTTCATTTTATAAATGATTATACTTGTTGGGAATAATCTAATCTCTTTTTAACCATTTTGGTATTGCTTAATTTATAATGATAGAGGTACATATATAGTTCATCTTTAATAGATTATGTGATTCTCTAGATGTTGATTCCAGCACATTAGGTGTTACGAAGTCATCTTTAATACACATCATTTTTTGAAAATATGAGTTTTTGGTTGAATCTTCTTAAAATATGAATCTCTAATTAAAATGTAACTTTATTTCTTTATGTTGATACTCAATGTCATAAATAAATTCCATAACTTTATGTAGAGGAACAGAAAACAAGAATGATGTTTTTTACATTTTTTACTGGGGAATGAATTAAAGTTTAACCCATCACAAGTTTGTGATTATATAGGGGTTAACATTCTCCTAATCATGTTATCAATAACTCTCAATTAGAACATGATTCTTAGTTTCTCCCCCATATCCTTGTATTCATGAAATCTTAGTATGTGTTATCTCAGGTGACCATTGTACTTATCTTTCTTTCTTTTAATGTGATATTTTTATTCACTCCTTTTCCAATGTGGTACTTTAAATGAATTTATGAGCATAATTTTAAAATTGAGAGGACGTTATTCCGTAAAGGTGGAAGGATATAACATCCAAGGTAAATACATTCCTTTCAAAATTTTAAAAGTGATTTTGGGATCACAGTCAGAATCATTGTAAAGTGAAACTTCATGTAACCAAAAAACGTATTTGTGTTGCAATCAAGAATGATGAGTCAAATACATAGTATCTTGAATTGGAAAAAAATATTACACATTAGTCAACCAATCAACCATAACCCAAATCACAATGTCACCACTATAAGTATTTGGTTTTCCAACCATGATGTCTTGGGATATATTTTCCCACATATACTATGGCACTAGGAAAGGATGAAGAATCTCCTATGGTAGTTGTCTATCTACATTAACCTTTTGAAATTTCATACATTTCATAAAAAATATTCAACATAACTTTTCATTCCATCCCAAAAGTAAAATTATTAGTGATCATGGTACATCTTTGTACATCCAGGATGAACTGAAAATAGAGAACTATGAGTTTTACACCACAATTCATTCTTCAGTTGGGAAACACGAGCCACCCAATATCATTTTCTAAAGGTAAAAAAATCTTTATCAATGTTATATTTTAGAAACGTACCATTTTAAACAATTATTAATTTTTTATAACTCCCCATCATCCTTCTACATTTTCGTAATTTATTCGGAAAAATTTGAATTCACAGAAACTTGGAACAAAAAAAAGAGTTTCCCACACCAACAAAATCCACTCTAGAATTCATTAAATTGTAAATCGATTGATCTTGTTCCATTCTTAACATAGTTAATGATGCATGATGTTTCTTGTCAAGGAATATTTAAAAAAAATTCTTTTCTAGGGTGCTAATAAATCTTACAATCCTAATATATTATTAATTCAAGACCTCTTCTCTTCCTCAGGTTTAATTTATTTTGAGTGAATAGATACTTCAGACATTTGTGGTATGTATATATTTCCTATTTGGAACTGTATAAATTATAACTCTAAATTATTAAAGTGAAAACCACAACTATTCTTTACAAATGAAGTGTGTGAAAATTTACCTCCTGAGGTTGTAGTCATATTGATGAAAAAGAAATTACATTATCATTATTCCTATGAACACGACCATGTCCTTTAATTAAGCATCGTTGTAGATAAAAAAACATTCCATTTCTGGATGGTAGGGTTTAAACTATAGAACTCACAAATATTATTTTCAATTCCAGAAAATAGTCATCATAACCTTTTATCTCGATGAAATAACTCCTTTTTGGGTTTTCATAGCCAGTGGACTAGTTTACCATACATGGTTTTCAACAAACCAATGGCAATATCATGAAACCCAAGAAAACAATGAATATATACTCAGTTTTTGGTTCATGGATATTTTTAATCTACATTCATTTTAGTAGGATAAAAAGTTATAACATCTTTATAAATAATGTGACAAAGAAAAAAAATTTGTTGCAACCAAAATTTACACTTGATGAATTTCCATATAGTTTCTTTTCATTTTATGTTTGAGAAACATCCCTTATATGTTTTTCATACTTATTTTTTACTTATAGAATATACCATAATGTCATCAATAGAGACAACCACATACTTATCCAAGAACACATGAAAAAATTATTCATGATAAAGATAAAAACAATAAGTGCATTAGTTAACCCCAAAAGATTATGATCAAATTCATAAGGACCATATCTAGTTTGGAAAGGAAATATTTGGAATGCCATCCTCATTTACCTTTATCTAATAGTACCCAAATCACAACTCAATCAAGGAAAAATAATATAAAGTCAATAGTTGATCAAAGAAGTCATTAATGTGAGTAAAATGATACATATTCATAACTGTAATATTATTCAATGCACTATAATCAATGAAAAGATCCACAGAACCATAATTATTTTTTTTGATACAATATATGAGCTTCCCACTAGGATATACTAGGGTGAATGAATCATTTATCAAGAATATCCTACAACTGATTTTTCAATACAAGATTTTCTATTTGATCTATTCAATAAAGGGTATTTAAAATTTGATTACCATCATGAATTAATCAAATTATGAATTAATCTTCCTGATAAGGTATTACACCTAGTATCTCATAGAAAAAAACCTAAAATTTCTCATATTCCACTATCACATTATTAATTTGAATAGTCCCCTTTTCTACAAAAATACATGAAATATAACAATTATTTCCATATTTTATGTATTTCATAGATTCCTGATATGTTATCAATTTATGGGTTCACTAATGTATAAAAACTAAAACTATTTCTGAAGAACAACATCTTTTTCTCTTCAATCAATCATATAACTGTAAACAGAAATCCAATACATACCTAAAATGACATAAAACATAAATTTGGGAAGAAAAATAAGGTTTTAAGGTAACATCTTTACACAAATAAATATAGGATGATTCTTAAATTTACTTTTTATAACATTAACCTCTGGTGTTTTAACAATATTCTATGGCCTTCATTGTTGATGTGATATTTAAATTTTATTATAAAATTTTTCATAAATATAGGAATGTGTAAACCCCAAATCAAACAAAACATTTGAAAAAAATTATATAATCAATGTATGAGATACCACTTCATTGGATATCTTGAAAAATGATAATGTATTTTCCAAGGATCTCACTGAACCTTTCTTTTTAAAGTCTTCCTACATTCCATCACTCATATATTTCTTTGGGAATGCATTTGCAGAATGACACATCTCACCATAGAATATTCTTATATTTTACAAAATTCATGGAATTTCTTCTCCATTTTACATCAGACCCCCATAGAAAATTTTTTTTCATTGAATTGACTTTTCAATTTGTCCGACTCAAAGGCTTCAATCTCATCTATATCCCTGATATCCTTGACCAATGACCACCACTTAGCATATTAACATTAAAAAAATAAATTTCAAGTCTATAATTTTTATTATCTGACCATATGATAACATTGAATATATTTTCAAGGGATTTAATCCATCCTTTCGTAGCTACTCGGTCTGAATATTCATTGATAAAAGGATTGTTCTTCTTTATAAAATGTTCCACTATCATCATGTTACTTTTCGGTATTTATAGTTTTTCTCCTTCATGAATCACAATATCATTTATTTGTCATGACAAAAAATCCATTATTATCAAAAACTGATATGTTCCAATCTATATCAGTATCAGTTGTAGATTCAGGATTATATGAGCCACTCTGTTCCTTCCAACTTCATCGTCCTTATTTCTTCTGTAGAAAACCTCTCTAAACACACATATACAAGATGAAACAATATGGTAACATGTAAATTAAATATTATAAAATTAATGTAACAAACAATTATTATATATTATTTATATCATCCAAGACAAACATGATATCTGTACTATGGTTTGATACGAACCATAAGGATCTGACCATAAAAATTACTTACTCAAGCTATTTTAACCAAATTTCACATCTTTACATTCCAAAACATCTTATATATTTATAATTTTCAAATTTTAGGGACTAACTCATATATATAAACCCATTAGAATATATATTTGGTAATATTAAAATTGTATCCATTTCATCCAAATCATACATTTTTTAAGAAAGAACAATATCATGATTTCATTGAAAAATATTCCTAACAGTTATCTTGACTTAATTATTTCTCTTACACGACCATATAACATCTTAAAAATATTTAAAAACATGTTATTATGTTAATAACCACAGTAAAGGATATAAAAATAAGGAAATAATATATTTGTACATTAATACATATAATCCTATAAAATAATTTTCACAAAGACTTAATTCTAACTAATAAATTCTTACTTTTTGAAACATGAGGTTTCCATAAAAAAATAAAGAACATATATAATACCGTAATGGTATTGTAGGGAATTACTAACTATTATTGTAAAAAATCAATCTTCCCTAGGTTTTTTAACCCTCACAGAATCCTTACAAGGTAACCCTCACGACTACATTACTGTGTAATCATTGTAGTTACACATTGAATTACAAAAAACAAAACTCTAAAATTCACATACCCTGTGAATTTGTTGGAGATATATTTCACACGCTTCATCATAGAAAATTCTAAAGGTAAATAACATAATTAAAATATATGAACAATTTAAAAAAACCATGTTTTTTAATTTTGTAAAATAGAATTTTAAAATATCATTTTAAAGAAAATTCCCTAAAAAATATCATATAATTGAAGTTATAGATAATATAACAAACAGAATATGTGTATACACTACAAATTAATATATTAAAACATAATTTATAAAAAAATATTTACTAGAATATTCTTAATATCACATAATTAATGAAGTAGAAGTTTAACCAAAATAATGGAAATTGGGTTAAGAATTCCTTTACCTTGAGTCATCTAACAACAAAGTTGATTAAAAATATTTTATAATTGTTTAATGAGTGTTTTTACAATTTTAAAAAAGAATAATCATGTTTATAACACCTTATATTATCATTTTAAAACATCAATCGAACCATGTATTAATAATACTATGTATTTCAATTTTGTTGATTGGTTTCTTAACAAGAGTTACTGGGGTGGTTCATAAAGGATTTTCTTGTTGAATGAATATGATACTCTAGAAGTCGGGTAATATGGTTTTAATTTTTTTCCAAAATATGAAATTATTCCATAAATCAGTTTGGTTATATTTTATTAGGATGAATAATTAGATAAATAATTTTTTATATTCATTTAGATCATTTTGGTTGTACTTCGATAATCACGAACTTGTTTCATCATATACATTTAATATAATGCATAATATTTAAATCTAGAGGATTTCATAATGCCCTATAATATAGTTTAAAATATGTTTTGACAATTAAAATGGGTTTAGAACCTGCTTTGAATGATGCAATGGAAATTGAAGACACATCATCCACGATGAGGTAAATCGAAATATCAAAGATGGTGTATTTATTTTTTGAATAATAGGAACAGGAGTGGAATAATGATGTTGAATTTTTCCATAAACATGATGAAAATACAGAATACATATAATAATGGATATTTATTTTGACTTGTATAATGGTATGTGAAGAGATTATAAGAAAAGGAAAACTTGTAAGAAAAAATAAGAAAATGAATGAGGATTTTTACCTCTTGATCTCTACTCATTGAGAACCTCCATCAGGCCATTGATATTTTATATTTGGTGAGACCAGCATGTCTTGGATGTGTGTAAGTGACTCTATAGTGTATTGGAAGTACTTTAGAAATTTTTTATATCTTGATCGGTGTGAGAGGAAGAGGGGGGTGAGGGGGTATTTATAGTGGATGAGGGGATGGGTTTTCCTCTTATTTTAATATATAGTATAATATTTTCTCTCAAAAATATGAATAGTATGGATTCAGGTTACCCATAATTATAAAGATAGAATGTGAATTAAAAAAAATACTCTTAATTCATCCATAATCTTAATAAAAGTTTATTTAACATATAATTTATATATGTGATAAAATATCATATTTCACTATTTATAAAAAATTATAGTATATAATAAATATCGCAAAAAATCAACCTAACCATTATTCAATTTGTAGAAATAAAAAATGATCTCCATTATATCCAAAACATTTTCTATATTTGGGAAAATCAATTTTTAAATACAATAATAATTTATTCCAAAAATACAAATTCTAAAACTATAACTTATTTTATAACACTAAGAAAAATTAATAAAGGACTCTTAAATTGTTAGGTTAATATTCATTTGGTCATATATATATTCATAAGGGTAACATTATTATTTATAAGGTTATATTACTATTATCCAAAAATTATTTTTTTCATTTCAGACTCCAAAAAAAATATACTGATCGTGTCCATGTATATCTTTTTTTTGAAATTCAAATCATCGAAGTGAAAATATTATGTTAAAAAACCTGTTTGAAACAATCTCTTTAAAATAATATACAATCCAAAAGGGAATAATTATTTCTTTCATTTCAATTTATTTTCAAAACAATGGGGTATTGTAAGAAAACACTCTCTATGGAGAATGCAGTTGGATCATGGAGCGATGATGGCATGGACCTCTATTCATTGTCAACGCATGATCCAACCATAGGGTAGGGTGTTTCTTATGTTTTTGATTTACTTTCCCTCAATCTATTAGAATAAAAATCATAGAAAACCCCACTAATATGTTGATTATTACCTAATCTGTTCTTATGGGATGCATAAATTGTTGTAGAGTTTAAAAATGGTGATTGATCTTTGATATTATCTTTTCATATTCATTGTTAAACCATCTAACATGAATGGATCATTTTTGAAATGAATATGGAAAATATGAATTCTTTAGGAATTCAATGTGCACCTCCTATCTATATTCTTGGCATCCATTGTCATTAGACCATAATGGCCATAGTGAAATTTTCCGAAAGTATTTGAATGATATTGGGACCATAGAGTGCAAGCATGAGGGATTGAAGCCCAATGCATTGAAGGTTGTGACCCAAAGATCATAGATGTGTATCAGTTTTAAAATATGTTGCATTAGAGGAATGTGGATGACCTGTAGAATGAGGGCCACCGACATCCATAACTGATAACTTCAACTGGCATCGATGCATGGCAGTGCCTAGTGGTACATGGCTGCGGCCACATGGGGGTGGGAAAAAAGATGTCAGGTTCCCATAATGTAGACCATGGGTTAATGTGGTGGCATAAGGATCATGTGGAACCCACTGAGTCTGAAGTCATGGGAAATGATTGGGGTCATGGTAGGAGGTAGTGGAAGCAAGCTGGGATGTGGCTTGGTTCCGTGTCGGAGGTACTTGTGGTGGCGATGTTGCGGGGCGTGCGGAGGAGGCGGGAAAACAATGTCAAATGCAGCTCAACACAATGTTGAGAAAGCAAGATGGGTAATCCACATGGTCAATGTAGACTATGTGGAATAGTGGGGTGTGTCCAGCATGGGCTGTGTCCGATGGAGTAAACCAGACCGCAGCGCGTGAAAAACATTGTATGATGGGATGCCCTAGCGGCCTCGATGAATCGACGTTGTGGATTAGGTCCATCCTACCCTACGGGCCATGACCAGTGGTCCATGCCGAGATGGCCATGCCTAGTGGGATGTGCTGGTTTGGGCCAGACTTGACTATGCATGGTCATGTCGGGTCTAAACCGGATCTTGGTCGACCCATTTTTCAAAATAGCCATGTCATTCTAACCATGTGTCCATTTGGAAATATGTTTGGGATGTTCAAACACTTGTGATGATATGATCCTTTTAAAATATTCTACGTGAGATATCAGGGATATTGGTTTACGACATTATTTCTAGAGGAGTAGGCTCTCCCATAACAAGTGTCCCATGAAAGAAATCATGTGGCTGGATGTGACTTTTTGACTACATGAAATGGGGACTCAATAAACCATCAACGATCCATACACAATTGACAATACACGCACCATTGATGATGTATGCAACATGGGTGATCCATGCACCTTCGATGCTCTATGATCCATCGACACTCCATGATTCATTGAAACTCTATGTTCCTTCGATGCTTTGCGTGCCATCGAAACTCCATGCGCCATTAATGCTCTGTGTGACACCGGCTCTATGAGTACCATCATATATCTTTTCTCCATTGATGTCTTTTTTAACTTAAACTAGGAGATCTACGGAATATAAATTAAAATCCATCTCTCCATTCTTTAGTCTTATACCTACGTGAGCTAGATTCCCTTCATGTATTTCATTGTGGTGTACATAAGGTATTTATTTGTGGTCCAATTAATTTGATTCTTTGGGGTATTCATTTTTGGTTTCAGGGGATCGTACTGAGAATTTTTTTACTCATCCCTACATAAGAATGGAAAAAATGTGTCGTGTATTCTGTAGAGTATCGATGCATTGATGATGTTCTTGGTTGACCAGAACTAGGTGGTTCTTAGAGTGATCAAACGAATGTGTGGTGATCCTACGACTTCACAAATACATCGTAATCTTACCATTATGGTTGGTTTTTCTTTGAACTAGTTTCAATAACATGTTTATTCATTATTGTAGACTCCATTTTGGGTGGGATTTTATTTCGACCATATTTACTTCTAGTTTTATTACATTCACTATCTGTAGTTGGTATCTTATTGTATTCATGATTTGTCTGATTAGTGTTTTTAATTTTCAGAATTTCTATCTAGGAGATGTTTTAGTTTGTGTATGGTAACATAGAAAAGTGCTTCTAATTTGTGGAACATGCATACTTAGTGAAGGTTTTTAGCCCCTGTATTATTAAGGGTGGGGTTAGGGTGGTCGTGACATTGGCCCCTAAGGGAAGGGTAATGATAGACTGATAAAAATGTTCTTCGATTGTACTTAATGTTGATGATTCTATGAGGTGGGTTTGGGGGAAACAATATTAAGTGTTTTGAGGTCGACTTTTTGGAGAAGGAATATAGTGTCTCTATGGTAGCCAATGTTTCAATCTACATTGACTCTGAGTTCTTCTTTCCGACTCAGTACATGAAAACAGTGGTTAAAATGAAATTAACTATACATGCTTCAGGTATAAGTTTGGTTTATTCTCATGCACTTCTTGAGTCATCTCCCCAGATATTCTCTAGTGATGGTGGTTCCTCTTGATCTGTTTTAGGATGCCTCCACACTATTAGGTAGCCATGATTCCAATGCATGATAATGAGGATGATACGCCTAGGGATGTGGTTTCCGTACATGGGCCATTTCTTGAGAGAGAACCATTCAGTGGTTTATTAAAGTTAACACAACCCATTCGTCAATATTATCTACCATTTTTACTAGTAGAAGAAGCATGTAGGTTTAGTGTGTTTTCTATATTCTAGAGGTGGTAACCTACTACATTTTGTGGTGATACAAACCCAGAGGTAGCTGAGTATTGGCTGGTGTTAGTTAAATGTGTCCTCTTCTGTGCGAGGACACCTTCAGACTAGATGAATGTTCTAGTCCCGAGCCCTCTATAGGGAATAAAAGATCAATATTGGATATTATTGATTCATATTCATGATGAGACAACTCTCTATTGGGAATACTTTAAGCACCTCATCCATGATGAGTTCATTCTAGTGACATTACTATCAGTGCAAATACAAGAGATTCTACATCTGAAGCATGGTTGTTAGAAAATATTGAATCACATGGAAATATTTTCATATATTTCCCTCTACTCCATGGTTACAGTGAAAACCCCAGTAATTGGTGCATGTAATTTTGAGAAGGAGATAATCAGAGATATTTGGGAATCCAGGATATAAAATAGAATTGGTACATATGTTGGGCTGATAGAGAGAGATCTACTAGTGTATAGATATATAATAGAGCATATTCTAGTAGTGGGAGCTACCCCAGGCTATTGATAGCTGAGTATTCGGTGGTGGGATGATGATACAATAAGAAGGCTCCCAAGAAGGTGAAGCACTCTAGTGGATGACCCTATGACACAACATTAGTGGGGCATGGATCCCAGGGTAGAGAGGGTATTTTGATGGATATGTTGTTCTTGTAGTTTGGTGGTCATGGGAATCTAGCTGGAGATTACCTGAGACGTCGTAAAACCAATTAGGATATGGTTGAGGAACAATCATGATAGAGGTATAGGAAGGAGAATAGAGGTTTGTAGCAAGGTTAAAATGAAAGAGGTGTATGTTGAGTAGTAGGACGTGGTATTAGGTTTGAAGTTCTACTACCACCACCTTAGGTGGTCCACCATTGGCTCAGGGAGATGGTGGAAAGTGATGAGGGGAGAAATTTAGGTTGAAGTCTTATGATCCTGATGCACTAGGGATGTTTAGAGGTATCATTAGTTTCCATTCCATATTATCTGATGTTTTGATAAAAACAGGTGGCAATCACTAGTTTCATCTGACAACCCTTGTTCAATACTCAGAGATTCTTGTTGGACTGCTGAATTGATCACTATGATTAGAGACTCATACAGGTGGTGATTCAATGGCAACACATTGATTCCAATATTGTTCCCTTACTCTTTGGGGTGGGAGTTATTGGTTGCATTCTCTTGTGGGAGGTGTTGAGGACATACGATTTAATTTTTGGTATGATTTATTTATCTACATTTCATTCCCATGATTACTATTTTAGGCGTAGAGTGTGGAGTGTCTGTAGTGATGGGACCATTTGTTCTTTTTCTGCAAAAATGATACACATGTATTGCTTGAAAAAATCATATATATTAGTATGCAGTTTATTACTAATATGTTGTATAGTATCACTCTCAGTGTATTGCATGATAGGAGTCCTCATTTTCATGTAGTGGAGGTAGCATAAGAGGACAACATTCCAAAAGATGTCCACAGATTACCTCGTCATAGAGAGGTTGACATATGAATTAACATTAACACTTGGGAAAAATGTTATCTACACCATCTTATTAGATGGATCCCATGGAGATTCATTGGATGAAGTTATATCTTGAGGACTTGACGAGGAAGGGCTCCATGATACCCAGTGTTTCACCTTGGTTGGCTGTTGTTTTTCTTGTTAAGAATGAATACTCAAGCGTAATATTATATGTGGGCTTCTAAAACCTAAACTATGTTCTTGTGAAGAATAATTATCGACAATCTAGTATTTATGACCTCTTCTATTAGCTATGGTGAGTGATGTGGTTCTCAAAGATAGACCATAGATTTTACTATCACCAGCTTCAAGTACAAAATGAGGACATACCCAAATATATACTTTAGATGTCAATACAACCAGTATGAGTAGTTAGTTATTTTGGTTGGATTGAAGAGATCCCCTTTACTGTTCATGGGACACATGAATAGGGTCTTCAATCCATACATACAATGGTTCGTCATGGTATTCATTGAATACATTATAGTATAATCAGCATCTGAGGAGGATCATGAGATACACATGATGATGGTCATGTACATACTCTGAGATAAAAAACTTTATAGGAAGTTATTGAGGTATCATTTCTGGATTCGAGAGGTCCCTTTTCTAGGACACATCATTTCAAAGGATGGTTTTTCTATAGATCTTATGATGTTTGTGGTGTTTCTTTCATCGGATCCACACATGACTGTTAACAAGGTGCATAGTTTCCTTGGGTTTGTGAGGTAATATGAGAGGGTTGTGCCTGAATTTTCTAGAGTAGAACAATACATTCCATATTTGACATTTAATGTGAAACCATTAATTTGGATTTAATAGTTCTAAGAGAGTTTTTATTAGCTATGGAAGATATTGAAGAACTCTCCTTTCTTGAGATTAATATAGGAGGATATTGAGTATGTGGTGTCTGATGATACATTTGGGACCTGGCATGGTTGATTTCTAATATAGGTGAAATATGTTATTAAATATGGTTCCTAACATTTGAGACCAAAAATGCATAAATAATTGAAAAATAATCTTGATTTTGTAGTTGTAGAATTCTCAATGATGATATAGAGACACTACAGATTGAGAAAGTGGGTTTCCATATACTTTGACCACATGAGTATCATGTATAATTTCTCTCTAAAGGATTTGATCATTAAACAAAAGAGACAGATAGATTTCCTCTAGTAAAATTACATTTAGATTTTCTATACTACTAAGATGGTGACTGTGGTAGAATATTTTCTCGGCAGGTGATACAACTTCCATTTTCCAACAGTGGAATCAGAGCAGTTATCTACATTGAATATATCCTTTATTGAAGGAGATAAATAATATTACCTCCATTCGATATAAGTAACCCATCCACTATTACATAAGGTCATGGAGGAACATCTTTGAGACCACAATAGTGATATTTTTATTCTTATATGTCCGCACGGAATACCCCAAATGGATATTTAAAAGTTGGATAGCATGGTGTTCTCTTCAGAGGATACATAGTAGTACCCGTGACGTTGCAGAAGGAGGTATTTGGGGACTTCCTTAAAAATCCATCGGTTATACATCTATGTGTTTAAAAGATGTACCAAGACCTCTGATGATTGTTTTTGTGGATGAGGTTGAAGATGAAAGAGGATGATTTAGTTTCTAGATACCTTAGATGCCCAAAAGTGATGGCAGAGAACCAGGTACTCGTGGGTTTGACTGAACCCATAGAGGATCCAGAGAGGATGTTTTACTGGGTATCAATATAATTAATTATAGGTTTGCCACGTATATACCATTGTAATAATACCATTTGAGTGATAATTTATTGAATCCCCATGTCATCCCACTTCCAATTGATCCATGAGTAGAGTTTATTAGTGTTCTTTGGACGCCACTATGTTCAATAGATATTATGGCTTCATAGAGTGCCACCAAAGATCCTCTAAAACAATGATTCTTGTTTAACATCCTGGTTTTTTAATAGATTTATGGAGTCATTTGGGACTTAGTTTCTCTTGAGTAAGGAATTTCATCCCAAATGGATGGAAAGATGGGGAGGACGATCTAAGTTTTTCGGACATGCTATGTACATGCATCCTATCAATGGTTCTAGTTGGGATGATCAACTAGATTTGTTTATGTTTGAAAAAAATATTATATAACTCTCATCCATTTTTATGGAACCATTTGAGGGATTTCATTGGGCAATATAGAGATCAACACGTTTCTGGAATGACTGAGGAAAGTCATCACTCATGGGTCTATAGCTGATATGGGAAACAACCGAGAAGGTATTGATCATCTAGGATAGTATTTGGACTATATAGAGCTATCAAAATTCATCTATTGATTGGAGACCAAGGCCCTTGTAGTTTTATGGGGAAAACCATGTGTTAAAACAGGTCTCACTATGACGGGGATTGTGGATGTTTGGATGGGATTTCATGTTATCTCTAAGAAACAGTATCCATTTTCTTATTTTCAGTATAGATGGTTAGGTGGAGTATCACATAGCTCCACCACCGTAGTTATACCTGGTGCATAATGTATTCGGCGTATCGTAGTTCATGATTAACAAGAATGAAGTACCACACATCATTGAATGGGGAGAGATTGGCATTGATGATGTTGCAACATTTGTGAAGTAACCGATGATGATTGGAGATCAATATGAGGGGATCCTTCATGGGATGTCGATTTCTCTAGTGTGTGTTATATGGAAGAAATAGTATATCAAGTACAACACATATGAGTGGGAGGATAATATTTTTTTTCTTAGTACCATCATTTATTGGATGATTAACCTTTGTTTTGGCTTTTGATGATCCAAAGCACTACGGTGTTTCGAATGTAATGACTATTTGATTCTACAATTTAATTTTTATAAATTAATAAGGAATATTCCAAGACATGGAACTGATAAAGAATGATATTTTGAGTCCCAGTGTGCCTATAATTATAAGATGAAACATTTTAATCTTCTAATAATGTGTGTGGGTGTTTTTTTAACTGTAGTATAATCTAAATGGGTTTCCATATCAGAAATGTAAGGGCAGTATTACATTCAGATATTTGAATTTACCATATTTGGGGCCTAACATCAACTAGAACCAGTTGACTGTGAGTTTTATAATTGGGACATAACCATTAATAAAATGTTTTTATAATCATTTATTATTGGATGTAATGGAATTTTATTTTTAATTAAACTATTTATAGGAATTTAACTTTATCTCCATAACCCTATAATTCCTATGAGGTGTGGAAGTAAACTCTCTCCTCAATGAACAGAAGAGGATCAAGGATCAATGATGAGATAGACCTCCATTATTCATCATTGACGGATCAAACCATGAGGTAGTGTGTTTTATCTCATCGTGATTACTTTTCCATTCTTATAGTGAAACAACAAATATTTACCAACACACAAATGGGTTGATCCATGAATTTCCCATTCATGCATGATGGATAAATTGTTGAAACACATAAAATTGGATATATATATTTGTGATTATATGTTATTTTTCTTTCTTAAATATTATAACATGAATGGATTAAAGTCTAGATGAACAAGGACAATATCCATCCTTTGAGGGTTTAATGTGTTCCTCTTATCCCTGTTATTGGCGTTCATTATCGCTGGACCATCATGGTCATGTACAATTTTATTAGGAGTCTACGGATCCATTCAGGCCCCCATAGTGGTAGAAAGTGGGATTGAGGACCACTGTAGTGAGGGTAAGGACCTGAGGATCGATGATGTTGATATTTTTGAAAAACAGTGCACAAGAGAAATGGGGGTGACCAGTTGCACCAGGGATTCCGGTGGTGGCACATGACGATGCCCAGTGGAACGCAATGACAAATGAATGTGGGTGCATAACATGTTGTCTATATCCCAATGTTGATTTCAAGAGAGAACATGGGAGTGGTTGGACCACACTTATTGATCGAACCGACCGCATGGAGCCGACGGCAGTAGAGGCTGCGAGTGATGACTAGGGCCATAGTAAGAAGCCACGGGGGTGAGATGGGGCGCACCTCAGAGCCATGTTAGAGTAATATAAAATGAACATGCCATATGGTTTGAGGAAGTGGAGGCATGGCCTTATTCACTGTGAGACATGGGGGAGCCACCCAGTCAGGGAAGACCATGTGAACCACGGCGCACGACCAGGGTGGGTCATGTCTGAGAGAGTAAACTGGCTCATAACACGAGCTCAACTAAGGTAGATGTGATACTCCAGTGGTCTAGTGGGATACACCTAGGGGCCCAGTGGGTCATGTCTCTCTGGCCCCGTGTGCCAGATTAGTTTAGGATGGACTGGACAAGACTAGTCTTTGTTCGGTCGGGTTTGGACCAGACCAAGTTTGGGATATTTTGTAGAAATATATATATCATTCTAATTGTGTGTTTTTTTGATGAGATGCTTCGGTTTTTGGGACCCTTGTGTTGAGATGGTCCTTTTGTGATATTATATGTGAGATTTAATAGTCATTTTTATATTGTAATTTCATGAGGATTTGTTTCTCTTGGAAGAAGTGCCATATGAGCGGAATCTTGTGGCTTGTTGTGACTTGGATACTACATGTGATTGGGGATCTATGATCCATCCATGCTCTGTGATCCATTTACGTTGTATGATCCATCGAAATTCCATGTTCCATCTTTGTTCTTTGTGATATCGACATTTTGTGTGTTACCAACCCTTCCTACACCATCCACTCTTCGTGCGTCATCGACGCTCTATGATCCACCGATGCTCCATGTCCCATTATAGCATCATTCACCATCGATGTGCCATGCGCCAAAGATTATTTTTGTTCCCTTGACACTCTATCTGTCATGGGAACATGGAGATATAATAAATAAAACTAAAACTACTTCACTTTGTGATTTATAATTATATTAGTGTTATAGGGCTTTACTTTATTTATATATTTTTGGGTTACATTGTGTAATTGTTTTGGTCTACATTGTGTCTTTAATAGTGGTATTACTTTTTGGTTTAGAGTTATCCTACTATGTATTGTTTTACTCAGCCCTACAAAGGCATTGTACACACATATCGTGTCTTGTTCAAATGATCAAATCAATTATAGAATTTTTTGTGGAAGTGGACCAGTTTGGGCATAGAGTGTTCATATAAACATGTGGATCACCTTCAACTTTATATATCACTCAAACACCTACCTTTAGGTAATTTGTTATGTGTACAAGTTTGAGAAAAAAATTTATTCTCTATTGTAGACTCCTTTTTCAGTGGGTTTCTATTCTATGACTATTTATCTTTAAGTTTCCCTATTGTTAGATTCTACTATTGGTATGTTAGTGTATGCTTTATTTTTCTATAGTGTGTTTCTAATTTTCAGAATTTCGGTCTTGGAGAAGTGTTCTTGTTTATAGGTACTAAAGAAAATGCCTACAATTAAGGGGATATTCATAATCAACACTGTTCTCCTACCCCTAGCCTACTGGAGGTGGGCTTGGATAGTCATGGAATGTGCCACTCAAGGATGGGTTGTAATTGATAATATACAAGTGATCCATACATATTGGTTTTGGGGGGTGAGTTAGTATTGTATTGATTCTAAGGCATGGCTATTGTCTTTTTCATTTGTCTGTTAGTCACTTTGGGTATCCAGGTATAATGAAATACACGATGTTAAGGTTTCCTTTATTTTTCTCTATGCCTAGGGGAAATCATTTTTCGTCTAATTCATTGCATTCATTATATGTGGGATCTCTTCCTTTATGATCATCCCCTTTCTCCCAAGATCCAGATTTACATTAGATGATGGATGTGGAAAAGGGAATTGATAGGTCAAATGGAATCCTTTATGTGTGGGAATAAAATGAAAGTTGATGTATCATTTTATTTGGGAGACATGTATTCGAGAGAGCTTGTAAAATTTAGTAGGGGATTAGTTGTTCTTGGATTTAGAAAATATTATGGTTTTTGTTATTCTATCATATCTAAGGACCATTCTTTTCATACATGCCACATGTTTTAAAATTTCTACAACATTCATATAGTTGAGGTCAATTTGGATTTAGTGGAATTTGTTGGGCTTCTAAAGGGATGGAGCAAGGCCCCATGGGAGTTGGTTTATTTTATTAGGGTGGGGGGAATCATTTTTCAACTAGGGGTTTTAGATTACCCACACATAGAGGGAAGACAATTTTGTAGCCAAAATGCACTTTCCAAGAAAGGAACATAGAGGGAACACAAATTATATATAATTCTACAGTTTCATTACTAGATGATTTTATGATTTGTTTGGTAGGTGTTTACCTAGTACATCAACATTTCTACCCCCTCCCCAAATGGGGGTCACTCAATCTATTTTTATTTTTTTTGGTCAGATTAAAATAAAAACAAATTCATCTTCATGTAGTATAGAAAGGTAAAAAATATATTACTTATTGTGATAAATTTTATTTCATTTATTAAAATTAATTCATTCTTTATTAAAAAATATGTAAAAATCAAATGAAAATCAAATCACATAGCATCATGGATGTGTTAGTCCACACATAATCGTGAGAGATGTTTTATCATATCAATGAATTGGAAGGTAACATGTTATATTAAATATTATAAAATTACATACATATATATATATCATTAAAATTATATATAAACTTATAATATGTCATTATCCCTATATATAAATGTTCTTGATGGATGGAAAATTACATGGGTTCGTGATGTGCTAGTCTTCTTTACACATAATCGATGATTTCATTGCCCATTTAATAGAGGAAAAGATTGATATACAATATGAAATTTAAATAATCAAAAATTATTATATTTTAGATAGGTATTTTATTTTATATGAATAATTGAATGAGTCATAAGGAAGTGGAAGATGAAATAAAATAACCTAGTCATGAATGATACATTTTCTTCCAAAAAACACCTTATGTTATCAAAAAAACATTTTTAAGTGGGTTTATTAATCAAAATAAGGACTATATAATGTTGGTAGGGAAAAAAGAGATTATTTGTGTTGGTATTTGATGGTCCAAAAGGCTTTTGTAGTTATAAGGAGAGTGTAGATAGGATGTAGAAATATATTTTGGAAATGAAACCCCCATGGAAACTAACTAGAAATTTCCCAGTAGAATAAACAATGATGAATTTATTATCTTGAAAATATTATAAAAATATCATTATATATAAATATATAAAAGGATAAATTTTAAATATTTCTCTAAAATAGAATTTATAAATATTTTATTTGAATACATATGTTAATTTTTTTAACCCCCAGTAAACACCATCTATCATGAAACATAATAATTAATTTTTACAATCATTATTATTTCATTTTACCCAAAAATATATTTGAACATATGGAATAATATTAGTTATTTTGATTCCAAATATTTAATGCACTATTCCAAATTCCATTCACAGAACTATAAGTAATTAATTTAAAATTATACAAATATATGTGATGAAAAGTGGGTTTCAGAAGAGAAAATTTCATAAGTATATAAATAATTAATATTAAAACCATCATGAATTTTATTAAAATAATATTAATAAGATTAATAATTATATTACATGAATATTATTACTTTTAAAATAATTCCAATATAAATTGGATCTTGAAAATGATTTAAATTAAATTGTTGTTTTTAATAAAAATTTGTTTTTACTATTCATCAAATAATGAATAATTTCATAAAATTATGAAAAAAATTAATCAAAAATAATTTTTACTCAAAGAAATAAATAAATTTTTCTATATAAATTTTCTAAAAATGATAAGATACTTTTATTATCATTTCTTAGAATGATATATAATCAATTTGTTTTTAGAAAAATGTATTTTTGAAGCCTCTAAATACATACTAAAAAATAATTACTTTTCAAAAAAAATTCAAATATATAAAACTCTTTGACATAATTGTGAAAATGTGGTTATTCCTATTGATATATCCATGATCAATGGCTAGTTTATAACATTTAGGTTTATATAATAATATTTATTTCATAACATGGTTTTTTAAATCATGGTGTTACAAGTAATAGTTAATAACAAAAAATTATATTTATATTGAAAAAAATATACAAAAAATACTGGTTTTAATCATTAATACATATAATATGGTGGTAAAATAATAAATAAAATGAAAGAGACTCATTACTTGATTTTTTTTAAAGAAACACCATATTTATATCATCTTAAAGATCATGGGGTTGGTATTTTAGAAATCACAGCACCATGAGAATATGAATAAGAATTCAGGGGATAGATTTTAGCATGGAATTGTAAATATTAATTTCTTGGTTGGTTTGAAGAATTTAGGTCAGGGAGTTCTTATTTATAATTGAGGAAGAGTGACATTTCTTTAAATACAAAAAAATTATTCGATAATATGGATCAATCTCATTCCAAGGTACTACAAAATTAAAAAAATAATGTGTTGAATGTATTATATGGATTATCCTCACCTCCAATTAAAAAAAGGTTTTGAACCTATTTTTTCTTTTACACCTAATGTTTCTTAATTTTACAATTGTATTTTAAACAACATTAAATAATATTTTACCCTAGGTAAATTATGCATTAAGAAAAATCTAAAATGTTCCTTATTATATAATTAGGTCCCAATAATTATAAATATGAAATAAAATGTATAAAATTAAATCCCTATGTGTTTTTATTATTATTTTTAATATAAGAAAATTCAACTCGCAAAACCATAATTTAACCTTAACGGGGGTAATTAAATATTTACATTTTTAACAGTTATTATTTTGATAAATTAAGTTTCAATTATTAGATTATATTAATTATATTAATTAAAAATATGGAATTCATTCTATGAGTTCAAATCACATAAATAGCAAAATTTAATTTAAAATAAGACAAGAAATCTTGATGAAAAAATGAATTTCAAGGAATGTATTTTCAACATAATATTGACATATATTAACTATATGACTGGTAATCCTCATTAGATGTATTTAAATTCATATATATAAATATATAATCAATAAATTTATTCTATTCAATTCATCAAAAAATATTATTTTAATTAATTAAAATGAGAATTCATTAACAATTAAAAAAGAGTTCTGTGAGAAAAATCCAGTTTTCTATAAAATACTTCTTTAACATCCAAATGATCAGACCATTTTTTTATGTAATTGAATTTTAATGAATTTTAAATTAAAATTTTTATTACAAATTATGGTAAATAAAATTAAGAATATATATTTAATAAATATTTAATCATTTGTAAAAGATTATTTCTAAGGGAAAATTTCCAAAATTGATTCTAAGATTATTTTTTAATTTTATGTTCAAAATATATTCCCACCTTATAATATTATATTTTTTGATCCATGAAAAAAATTAATTTCTATAAATTTATAGTTTTTTTAGATAAAATGTTCACATTACATAATTGAGGATTTGGTGTTGCAATGGGTGTTACAATTTATAAGTGATTATAAGTAAATAAAAATGGACATCATGATAAAGAGTGAATTTGGAGACAATCTCTAAAAATCATCAATTCTTTAGAGAAATAGGTTGAATTTGAATAATGTTGATAAATCCACCAATAACAAATATATAGTAAATAAATAAGAATACTCTATGTTGTTGGTGGATATTAGAGGTCCATAACTATTTCTCAAAGATGTTAAATCCTTGAGTATGAAGATCAAAGGGACTTTTAAATAGTTGGTCAAGCGGATTTATCATACTCAATCGAAACTTCAGAAAGTAAATGAAAAAATAAACTAATATAGAGACATTTTAAATATCGTCATTCATTATGATAGATAATTTTTAATGAATATTGATGTGTTCAATGATCAATGAAAATAAAATTTTCAGGATGATCGTAATGCATAAAATGTTAGAAAAGTGATTGAGAAGAAGAAGTGGGTAAAAATAACCATGTATAAGGGTAAATTAGATGGGTCTAACAAATAAATAAAATATAAACAATAATATATTGATTGAAAAACATCTCAAACTAATTAATATAAAAATTTAAATATGATATCTATTTTTCAATGAAGTTTTCGTGATTCGTGAAAATTAAAGTACATCAATATTTTCAAGGATTTATAGTCAAAATAAGAATAAAACATAGATAAACTATATTGTAAAACATGAAATTTTAATAGGTAAATAGGATTTTTGTGCAATTATATTGAAATATTATATTATTAGAAATATATAACTGATTGTTTTCTTCAATTGAAAATAGTATAGTGAGTCAAGAATGTTTGGAAGAAAGGACTGGAGATGTTTTTAACCAATTCAAATGAATCACATTCAAACAAAGTTTGAAAAACTAGGATTTATGGTTGAAGAAAATATCATTGTAAAATTTTTATTAGAGACAGATTTTGATAAGTCACCTATATAAATAATATATCACTATAATGCCGATGTTAAATGAAAATAATTAATAAATGGGAGATATGAATGGTGTATCCAATAATATATCAATATATAATATTGAAATAAAGATCCAAATATGGATTTCACATGGACATTTGAAAGAGGATTCTATTTAAATGTTATAGGAGAGGTTTAGTTATATATTGATTTAAATTATCTTAAATATGGATATGTGAACTTCATTACTGAAGGGTTAGCCAATATAATAGGGTTTGGTTCTACTAAAATTATAATAGAAAATTAAAAAACAATAACAACATTTATGGTGATGCGATGAAATATAAAAAATTAATGTTTATTGTCATTCATATAACAAATGAGATAAATTTAGAGAAATATATATATTTAGTGAAAATGAAAAATTATGTAAATGATTCAACAAGTGTAAATTGAGATAAATGTAATATATTTAATGATGGAGATTCATAGAGTTTATATAATTTTAATGCAAAAATATAATATGAAATTTGGAACAAAATGATTGGCTATATTAACCAATGAAATTTACAAAACATAGAAAAATATAATCTGTTAATTACATTCATAATGTGAAAAGTTAATTTTATGTAATTCATTCGTCATTTAATGAAAGATAACATTACTAATTTATTTAACTAAAGGGTTGAGAATCACAGATCTAATCGATTTATTCTGATCCATTTTATATTTTCAAACTCCATGGGTATGAAATTATTGAATTGATAAAAGTGTTTCATTTTTATTTTCTATGAATTTATTTTCTTTCAATGGATTATATTTTTGAAACTAAAATAAAATTCTCAATATAAATTTTGAGTCTTAGGATATGTGATGTAAAATATATTGGTCACTATTTAAAAATTTTTTTTATAGATAATACTGACGTGTGTACTAATAATTTTTTTTCATTATTGATCTTGAAAATATTGGAATTAATTTGGAACACAATACACAACACACATCATAAATAAATTATATGTCCATAAAAAATATTTGAGTCATGGTGGAGATGGACCGATATAAATTTATAAAGAATGATACCTCACTATATTTTTTGAGGAATGATGTTATAGTATTTGTACATGTTCAAAAGAATTAATTATTATACTAATTTACTATATTAACCTTTTTGTGATGTAAAATCACAACATTCCATGATTTCAATAACATTTAGTGTTTTTACCCCATAATTTATCAAAATAAACGTGAATTTTTTATTAAATATTATTGAAGAAAAGTTGATATAACTTTTCATGCCAATATTAATATTCATTGTGATATATCTGTTATAATAAAAATATTGGAAGAATTTTCTAGTTTAATCATTTTTGGATCATTGAAATTTCCAATATGGATGATGCCATTGGAGAATAATGTTCCAAAATTGATGTTGATGAAATTTTTGATTAACAAACTAATGAAATTTGAGATAATATTTTTTATGAAGATATATAAATAATGAATATGATTAATTAATTTCTATAGATTTTTAATATTCCAATTTATCTTATTTGTGTTATAAAACATTAAAACATGTCTAAAATACCATTAGAAAAAAATAATCCATTAAGAACTAGGAGAATACGTATGAAATAGTCTCCCACATCAATGTTTTCTCATGTTTAACATAGGGTAGTTGAATAAGAGTTGGTTTATCATGCTTATGATGATAAAATTAATGAATAATCGGAATATATTGATATTAATGATACCTACGAGTTCATTCCCCAACACAAGGATTAGAATTTGATTGTGAAAATTTTTTTATTCTAGAACATGGTGATTAAAAAGGAAAAAATGGTAATAAATATTTAATGATAAGAAAAGAGTGTATATTCTATTCAAAAAATGATATGAAATTCATTTCTGAGACCCTAATACAATATTAATGATTTTTTATCATGAAAATATTACATCTTATTTTGAATATAGGAAATGATAGATTTTCCAGAAGAATGTTAGGGTTTCTTTCCACAATTATGATTTAAATTTTGGTTTACATTAATCATCAAAATGGGTTCTTCCTTAGTTAAGATTACAATAATGACATGAGGTTAATGAAGGATTTATATTAGCTAAAAAATCCCCATGTTCTTGGTATTGAAATCTGTAAACTGACTTGATGAAATTTAATTTCAACATACTTACAGTGGATAATAATATATTTAACAATGATGAAAATGATGTATCTATTAATATAAATGAATAGTAGATGATATTATATTAAATATAAATTATGGAAAAATTTCTAAAATGTTTTATAAAAGTATAAATATATTATTCAAAATTTATATTCTGGAAAAAATGATTCACTTTATGAGATTACAAATTTTTTATGATAAATACACAATAATTACTTTTTAATAAAAGTATGACGATGAAATTTTGGAAATATTATTCATGGAATATTGAAATAATATTTCAATAATTATTTTATTTATAATATTTTTTTCCAAATATTTTCATGTATGGAATGATTATTTTATTATGTTCTAGAAGTTATTTAGAATTATGTTATACCTAGTAGCTTATAACCTAGATTTAATATATGAAGCCACTCTCTAGTATAGGTATCAAATAGGACACAAAGAATACAAATTATTATTTTAAGATAGAAACTAAAGAATATAAAGGGTATAATAAAGTTGAGTTTGAAATATATCCATAATTTAATGTTGATCTGGTTGGTTTTGAAGAAAAAGATATGGTGTACTATGTTGATGCAATAGATTCTGATCTGGGGGAGTTTTCGTCATTTTTTTTGTTGTATTTGATTGTATGCTATATGGAATGTTTCAATGAAATTATAAACCAATGATGTTGAAAATATGATTATAACACAATTAATTTCAAGGAATACACAATCATAAGATTTAACAGTTGAACTAATTACACCACTTATTCTCAGGTGTGATAATAAAAGTGATAGTAGTTTGACTCAAAATCTAATTAAACATCCACAATGATATAATATTGATATTAAATATAAAATAATAAATATATATTGTTTAAGTAAATAAATTAATGATATAGTGTGTTCCTATAAGGGATAAAATAACTAATGTGTTCCCCAAGACATTTTCCAGGGAAACATTTCATAATATGATGTCGATGTTTAGAATTCATCAGAACTAATATAAAGGATATGGTATGATGTTTTATCACATTATAATTCTTTCCAATTCATAATTTTTTTCAAAGTTGGATAACAATAAATTTCAATGTATGTAATTATTTATATTTAAATATAGTAAATTTTTAAAATATGGGGAATATTTTAAGGGGTGTTTTCATAAATATGTGTTTTTAAATATGGAATTTGTTTATATAATGTTTTTATAAGTTTTAAGCGAAGAATTAAACATTTCATTCTTGTCTAAATTTCATTAATAGATTAATAAATTGAATATAGATATTTGTTAATGAAATATTTTATGATAAATATAATTAATGGAATGGTTGTTGAGGTATGAATGTAAGTCACTAGTTTCATATGGACCAAAGAATTTTACTATTCAATAATTAGATTTACTAATATATGTCTACACAAGAATGGTTATAATTATTTAATTATGATTCAATATTAATTGTGATAAATTTAAAATATATTAATGATGGTTTCAGAAATATCAATTGTGACACATTTTTGAGACTAAGTATTTAGATTAATCAAGTTCCTCAGGGATATGATTTTCATCCAGAAAATATTTATTCAATCATTTTTAAATTTATGTTATTATTTTGTTGTGCTTGATTAAAAATAAATAATTCAAGTTCCATTGAAATATTATGTATCTTACATTGATAATTGCCAAAAAATATAATCAATTTGGATGGTGCAACATTGTTATTAAGTCATGATAAAATATAGAAGGCATGTAATTGATCTAGAGAAGTTGACTCGTTGTATAATAAATAATTTATTCCTTGTGACTTTCACATATGTGTTGTGAAAATATTTTTTTATTTATAAAAAACATGTTATTTCTTCTAAAGAATTATTTTTTATTACAGAAAAATGAGACAGGAATCATAATAGTTGAATATGAAATTTCTTGTCCATTTGATTGATATTATAACAATTTTTTCTCATTTTCCATTAAAATTATATAAATATGTTTACATGTGGTTTATCCAAATTATGTAGTAGATCCACATGGTCACTGATTATTTATTTTAGATTCTCCATTCTATTTTTTCATTATCATTGGTTCTCACATACATATATAATTATTAAAGGAACTATGGGTTTAAAAATATGTTTTTTATATTGGAATATGTGAAGAGAACATCCGTAATAATAATCTTGGTAAATATTTTAATCATCAAATCATCTTGAATTTAGTGTTTTAAAAACTTTGATGTATTTTATTATGATATTTATCTATGGAAATAGATGACCAATGAAATATTTAATAATTTTTTAAAATAAATTTACATATTATGAAAAAATATTATTAATTCAGAAGATACAAGGTGTGTTTTTTTAATGAAAACCCTTTTCAAAGTAATAATTATAATGATTCTGGATAAATTTATCATTTAATATGTGTGAATTTTTATTTGGAGTTATTTCCCAAAAAGTATCCATTGATATAGTTGGATTGTATAGGAATTCATATATACTGTCATAGTAAGAATATGAAAAATTACATAAATAAAGAGGGAATAGTAACATTAGAGGATTTTTTCTACACATGGTGAATCCGTGTATTAACAACATACTATAAATATAATTTATTAAATATATTATTAAAATGAATTCATAATGGTGGGGATATATATTAATTATTTAAATGAGAATAAATTACCTGATTATGAGGTAGTTTTATCATTTAGTTATTACAGAAATTATGAAGAGACATTGGGAGTGTTTATTAATACAAATTTATAAATGTTTAAGAGTATTAAAATTTAAATATTTACTACTATATGTTTTTAGTTAGGACATCAGAAATAAAATAGGACATGCTATAATATTATTTCATGGGACATCTACTTAATATAAATTTTAATTGAATTAGACGAAAATGTGTGTTCATATACAATGAGTAGAATTTGATATGATTTGGTATTAAATATTATAATCAAGGGAGGGTAATAAGAATAATTCACTAATGGTAAAAAATTTGAAAGAACTATTTTTTGGATATAGATTTAGTAATTTGGTGAAGTTTCATCCCATAGTATTTCTAATGGAAAATAAAAAGTAGTGTTTCATATATACAACAAATATAAGATAAAAAAGATATCATTACTCGAACAAATTTATAGAAGTCCTTAAAAATTAATCTTATATTGTCTACCAATTTGATATTATTTTAATAGTGTGGGGTGTAACAACTGTAAACTATTAACATAAAGATTATAGGGAATTAAAAATAAATTTATAGGGATTATTCCTATACATAGGGGTCTATATGTTTTTACTTATGAATATGAGATCAAGAATTTTACTGGGTTATGATGTAAACTAACTACACAGATTGAGTAGGGAAACATATATATATAATATATATATATATATTTAATACCATATTATGTTTTTAAAAAAAATTATATTTTTCAATAAGGATTGTTTTGAAATACATGGAATGAAAATGATTTTTAAACATTCATGGAAATTTTATTTTCCAACATTACCAAAATAATGTAATTTATATCCTAGTTTATACTCATCATGGATAGAAAAGTACGGTCCTTTTTATTTAAAGATTCTTCCACAATATTTTCATTTTTAGGGTAGAGGTTTATAAATTTTTCATGGACATTTATTTTTTATAAGAATCTCATCTATCTCATATTGATATCATTCTACATAAAGAAATATTTCAAACTCTTGTTTTAACAACCCACCCCACCTTATTGGATTTAGAAGAAATGAGGATATTATATAGACTCAATAAAAAATCCCTAGGCATTAAAGCATATAATTAATTCCAAGAGATTAAATAGAAATTGGGGATTATTTTCACTGTGGAAATAAAACAACAAAACCAGACGAACCATAAAAAAATAACTAGTAAATGATATGATAATAATAAATAATATCTAAATATACAACAATTAGTAAAATTTCTGACTAAACCATGTTCCCTAGAGGAAGACTACAATATCAGAGTACCTAACAACAATACAAATAACAAAACTCATTGATAACTACATAGCCTAAATAACCAACATTCTCGATGTTCCAATCTATAATATATATCATGTATCACTGTGTGACACTATATATGGTTGATTCGTTACCTTTTATCATGTCCCCATAAACAATATTATAAAAATATCCCAAGAGGAAAAGAAAGGTTGAGTAATGTAACATTATAGGCTTTGAACAATTGAATTACATAGTCAAACCACTTGGATCGAACAACTTATTAATTTTTTATAAAATCATGTATATGAAAACATTGAAAATAGTTCAACAATTTCTTAAAAAGTCAAAAATTCCATATTAAAATTGTTTTCTTAAATGAACCAATTTTTATGGAAATCACTCAAACTAGTCATTTACCATTTCTTAATTTACATGTTGGCATAACCCATTTAGTATCCCATAATCACACAGACACACACCTAACCACACAACCACACAAATGATTTTGGTTACCATTGATGGTGGAACATTCACGTCCTAACCAATTCATTTGATGGTGGTAATTTTATAACAAATATTCATCCCCTACCACAAAAACCTGTCTTATTAAGACATCCATCTGATAATACAACCATTTCCTACCAATTTAATCAATTTAACAAAACTAATCAGTTATTGAAAACTATAGCAACAAACCATTTCAATAAAATTTTCAGTACTATTAATATCCATTTTTCCAACATTCCATTTTCTAAAGAAACTAATTTTGCAAAATATTTTCAAAAAAAATCAAATCACAATTTTAAAATGATCATTGTAAAACCTTGTTACCAAATTCTACATCATCAAACAAACATAATTTGCGATAATAACACAAATCATCACCAATGATGGATTACAAAATTCATTGCTCAAAATTTCACAATAAATATAATTATAAAACATTGTTGATATCAAGCCTTTATGTTGTAAATAGTAGATTCTATAGTGAAGCCACCAACATCATGATTTGTGGTTAATGAAAAGTATATCACTAAAATATTGATGAAACTGGGTCGAATCATCAAAATCACACATTAGATATCTTCCACTAACATAAACAAAATCCACATATAATCATATATGGAATCTAAAACTGTACGTCTATCTACATAAAAATAGATCTATAAAAACAAGATATGGAGAGGTGAAGATCTGGAGAGAACCATAAAAATAGTTGTAAACGATGACATTCCATGATTGTCGAGCCTCCAGGCAGTATGTAACAACTCCTGATTGATTACAAATTGAAAAGTAAGGGTTTTATATCCATAAATTTGGAAAATATAGATTTTGTCTTAGTTTATCTGATAAGGAGGGGTTCAAACACAATATTGACCTAAATCAACTTTTTTTGGATCTTGATTTTAAACCATTCTTGGTATGCCAAAATTTTAGAAAACAAGGGCCTAAACATGTTCTATTCTCTACCTCATGGAGGGTACCACATGGTGGGCCAGTGAGGTTAGAAAAAAACTGTTCTAACAATTCAAAACACCACTACCCCATGTTTCATAGTATCTCTTAAGAAACCACATGATTTGGAAAAATGTGTGACCTTTTATATGCCTTACTAATATACCATGTTTCATTGTTAATAGTATCCTATAGGTGATTCCAGTTTTTTATTAACCATTTACCAACCATACATCTTTTGAAATTTAAATAAACATTCCCAAAGTCTTCCAAAAAATACAAAAAATCACTCAAGCACTTTATATATTTAAAATAAATAAATAAGGAGTTACTTACATGAAAATGAGGGCATTTCATTATCCCCCACCATTTTCCATTTCTTAATTAGAATGTATAAAACAATAATTTCCCAGAAAGAGTTGTGGGGATTTTTATTTCAATTCATTCTTTCATTCTCATGTCTCATCCTGAATCTAGCCATGTTTCCATAAGAACCAAACTAGACTGATTCTTTTCCACCAAAAGACTTTATATTTTCAATAAAAAATTCACACTTGTATGTGCCCAAATGAATCATTAATAGCTTGGTCAATGAGATACTATATGATCACCTATCTAGGAGGAGTCTGGTACTTTTCAAATAGAGATAAATAAAACACATTGTGCACCAAACCATACTATGGTTGAAAAGAGAACTATAATTCCACTTCACCAAGACGTTCATGTATCTAAAAAGGGCATATGTATTGAATAGATAACCCTGCATACATTCCATAATGATGATATACATTCCTTGTAGGAAAAATTAATTAACACATAATCACTCATGTCGAAGAAAAAAAATCATTGATGGTGATCCTCATATGATTTTTTATAAATCTGAGCCATCTTTATTAATTTTTGAATCAATTGAATATTATCCATTGTTTCATGGATAAAGATCATACCAACTAGTGATTTTTGACATTTTCAATCCAAAAAAGTGGATAATTAAAAGGACACCCATACAATGATTCAAAAGATCCATTTGAATCAAGGGATGATAGCATTTGTAATATAGGAACTTCTCATATGGTTCATTCTCTTACCATGATCCACCAAAATACCTTACTCAAGAACAAACCATTTCTTCCAAATGATATATCATCTTTTCGAATTAAATGTACAATATAAGATGATATGATGTACTCATGTCCAAAAGATTCCCAAGTAATTTTTGTTAGGATTTCTAGAAATTATATTAAAACCATAGATCTTTGTCTAACACTATTGAAACTGGTACACCATGCCTCTTTACAACTTATATGATATTTATTTTTGAAAAGACCTCCAATGAATGAGATTATTGAATAGGGATGAAATTATATATCATAGTGATCTAATCAACTATCACCCATATTTCTTCCGGTTTTCAAACCATTCTTGGATAAACTATTACAAAAACCAAATCTATATTCTCCCAATTCCAAATAGGGATAGGTAATGACTACAAGATATCATAAAGTCATTGATTCTCTAAATTAACCTTATAAAGAGGAATGTATATCAAAAAAAACTTATCGAGGTTCCACTTCATAATGAAAAAAAAACAAAGATTTAAATTCCTTATGTAACTTATATATTCCAGGTTGAACATTCCATCTTGAATGGTGGTAAGAATGATGGTTTTGTTCCAAAAAATACATTGGTACTACCATCATAATTTTTAACGATAAAACTAAACAATAATCTATGATCCATCATAAAATGGTCTCCCAACAACTGAGTTTTAACCTCATCATAAGTCATTCTGAAAATACATCTGAAACCTCATTACCCATATTTATCAAATCACGAACAAATGTGAGTATAAATAAAACATCAAATTCACCATGGTATTTATATTTAATGTTCATGTGTTCTGGGATGGAAAACAAATACCACTAATCTGAAGTTTTTTTCCAATATTGAATAAGTCTTTCATAATAAATATGTTCCACTAAATTTCCCTTTCCAAGTGTATACATCAGTTCAATGTAAATCATGTAGAGATACTCCATCCATTTCATTTGTCTCATATTCAAGTCGCTTTTTGATAAGATATTTTTCAAACTCTTATGATCTATAAATACAGTAAATGAATCACAAAATAGGTATCAATTACACATATTCAATGAATGGACTTCAATATCTAACTATAAAGTCTATGTTGAGTAATGTTTCTCATTTACTCAATACTAACCTGATCTATAATCAACAAAATGATCTCCCTACATGAGAACACATCCCAAACCTGATCATGATGGATCAAGATAAAACACATACACCATTCCAGATTACGGATAGACCATGATTGGTGTAGATGTAAGGTGATATTTAATATCTTATAAAGAATCATTTACTTAATTATCCTATTGTAATGGAAAATTATTCCTCGAAAAAGATATCATAGGTGTGTCTAGTTGTGAATAATACCAAACGAAGCAAAAATAATGACCAGATAGACCAATGATACCTCATATCTTGTAGACATTATTTGGTGGTATCCTAGGTATAATTTTTTTTATCATTTCTGAATCCATAAAAACCCAACATTAAGCGATTTCACAAACATGTGGACATACAAATTATATCCAAATATACCACTTTGATAACATAGAATGAAAACAATGATCCTTAAATATTCCTAACACTATCCACATGTTAATATTATGCTCAATCTTTTTTCCTTGAATAAAACATTATGCCATCTACACACACCACCACAAAAAAATCTATTTATTACTAAAATATATGATGAATTAATTCCATAAATACCACAACAACATACATAAAACAAAAATTCGTTAACACAAATTCATATTGGAAAGATCTAATTCTGAAATATGTCTTTGGGATATCCTCCGACCGAACCCATAAATGATGATATTCTACTCTAAATTCATTTATATGGAGACATTATGTTCCTCTAAATTTTTATAATAGATCATCAATACGTGGAATTGGTTACCGATTCATTATCATCACATGTCTAATCATATTATAATCGACACACAATAGAAGCGTTCCATCATTTTTTTTCAAACAATACTAGAGCTTCTCCTAGAGGCATGTTATGATGAATGGAAAGTTTTTATTCTAGATCTTCCAACTACACATTAAATTCCATTAATTCTATTAGTTTCATCCTATAATACTGAAGGAATATAGGAATTTTCCCTTTGATTAAATCAATCATAATATCCACTTCCATTATAGTTGATAATTTTGATAAATTTTTAGGAATTCCATCTAGAAACCGATCTAATACTGTTGGAGAACTGCTATTCTTGTTCACATCCATTGATGTCCATGTTAAAATACTCAACTGGAATGACATAGTTCTGATTACTAGTGACAAAAAGATCATTCCCCCTACCATTACATTCCAGTCTCCTTGAAAGACATGCTCGACATCCCGTTCTGTTGTAAAACTATCCTTTGCTGTATAATAGTGGATGGGAGGATTAGTTATTGTCAACCAATCCTAGTGAAGGATAAAATCAAAGTCATCAATTTCAAGAATATTTCAAAACAAATAAACTCTTCTTAATCAACATTAACTGGATCTATTCTCCACATAACGGGTCAACATTGTCTTTTACCATGATGGGTTTGTATTTTTAATTTAGAAGGCGTCATTTCAACATTTAAACAAAGAAAATCAACATAACAAGATTAATTAAATGAATGGGATGAATATTTATCTAAAAATATTACATAGCCATTTAATTACAAAGAATCATACTATGTACTATTGTTTGTCTAAACTAATCATCCAAAACAACCAGCTCACCTCAATATAAATTCTTTCTTGCTACAATTTGTTCCTTATTTCCCTGTCAAGATTGATCTCCCAGAGGAGTCATGGTATTTCTAGAATCACCATGGATAAGTCAATTATTCTGAAATATTGTTTTGGATTTCCCTTTCTCAATCCAAGTGTGCGACCACTACTACACATGATAAATGTCCATAACAAATTTCCTCGGAGCACAATGATAATAGTGTTGAAGATGCCCTATCATATTTCAATTGTTGCATTCTCATGGTGTTTCCATACATTATTGCTTCATGTGACAATGAGAACCACAGTTGAAATATCTTGGATTTATCTTGAGTCTTGGAGGAATATTTAACATTCCAACTATCGAACATTAAACCATTCCGCTACCATGGATTTAGGTGCCCCTGTTCCTATTTATCACAGTATTAGAGTTCCCACCATTTCCTATATGTATCGACATGATCCATCCAAACAAGATTCTAGGATTTCCTTTTCTACCATTTTCACAATATTTACCTTTTTTGGATAATCGTTTTTAAATATCACAAAAATTTTTAAGTGAAACTTCTACCTCAATCTTGATGCAATGTTGTTTTCCTTCAATGATCCACTATCAACAACCTAATGTGAAAGTAGAACTAAATTTTCATTAATTTAGCCACATAATCTATGAAACAAATATTTTATTTCTTGAATAATATAATGTATATTGTTATCTGAATTCTGTACATGTGTGAATAGATTTTTTTTTGAAAATTTATTCAATGTTCTCCCATTTAAGTAATTTTACTAATTTTGCATTACCTATTAAATAGAACAATAGGGATGCAATGTACAATTACATATATGTCAAAATATTGACATTCATATATACTAGTGTGATAATAAAATCAATAAATGATTTAATTTTATTGATCCACACCTATTATGTATCTTGTTCAAAATCATCCCAAAAATATGCTTGGATTATACTTCAATAACTGATAAAAATGATCCACTTTCATTGGTTCATCCCTTTTGTTCCTTGTTTTCATTAACATAAATTCTTGCAAAATACAGTAAACCATCTATTAGTTCATTATTTGATCGTGTAATACATATTATTTGTATCTTCTTTTGAATGGATTCAATGATATCTAACGATTTCCATTTACTAAATAGATAAAAAATTCCAGAAGTCTCATTCTAAAGTAACTGAAGGCTGAAGAATTTCAAATTCTATGACATCAAAACAATCATGAAATTTCATTCCAAAATTTCAATATTCTTAACATTCATCCATTTTTAATAATTTCACCATATTTTGAAAATCAATCCATTTTCAGAAAACCATTTCATGCATTTTCAAAATCACATATTTGAAAACAACTTCAACAATTTTAAAAATAAATATTTATACACTAAATCATAAATTATTACTCAATGTAAAATTGGAACTCTTGTTTGGATGTAAATAATACAAAGCATTTCATAGTTTCCTCATCATATGAACTCATGAAAACGAGATTTTAGAGCCAGTAAGTGACTCAAAAACACTTTGTACCAAAATACTTGATAAATTGATGTTCTATAAAAAATATAGCTATGTAGTTTTATACTATATATTTCATGTTCTAACAATCCTACTCATGTATACCAACCCACAAGAAGGAATATACGTGAATGAATATAAAATCCAAGACTGAGATAAATAAAGTCTACATTTATGGAAATGACCAAACAAGCTAATACAAGTTGTTCCACATTGATAATTGGATGTACCAAAACTGCAACCACTTATAAAATCATTCCCCTCCTATTTGGCCTGATATTGAAAGCGGTTGTGACTTGGCCATAAGAGAAATCTCTAAGGTGTTAAAGGCGGACAATAAATTCAAAGGGCATCAATACATTTGGCAGATTATATTTTTAATGAATATAAAACATTCCAACAAAAAAACCTAATCAAACTAACAACTAAATAATTTATGATAATAATGTGGAACAACTCATGGTAAAACCATAGATAATAATATAAAACTAAACCATATACCATAGTGGAAGACTAAAATGTCAAATTAGTCAGTTGAAATACAACTCCAAAAAATCAATGTCAATTTTTTGTCTCCAATCCCACACATTATCAATTATCCACTCCATAATACATCCCAATTATTATTATTCACCACCTGAGATGTTTTATAATTTAAATTTTACCATCTCAAGATAAATTATTTATTGAAAACATGAATGTTTGAAATTAGGGGCAAGTAATGAAACTCAATAGGATGTGAAAAATTTGTATATGAACTCATGAACGCAGGATAGATCAAGTAAGCACATTTATATAAAATAAATTATTTTAAAAAACTAAAACTATTACAACCATTTAAAATAAAGACAAAAATTCGATACCAAAAAAATTGTAAGAAATGAAAAAATTTCAATGGATATCACCCAAAAAAGTAATTATCCATTTCTAAATTTACATGTTGAAAAATACCATTCCATATCACACAATCACACAATCACCCAAACACCCTTAAACACTCAACCACATTAAATATTGGTGTTATCATTGTAACTTGGATATACATGTCCTAAAACATCCCATTCGTGGAGGTACATTTATGACCAATATCCATCCCCTTAAATATATGATAATACATTAAGAAAACAACACAAAAATACAACCAATATGAACTAATTCTAACAATTCAATAAAAATATGCATCTATTGAATAAATAAATAATAAACGATTTAAATAATCACAATAATATTAATATAAACTACTTTTCCATAAAAAAATTCAATTAAACCGTTCCTTTATTAAAAAACACCTTCTAATAATCGAAATAAAATCATGTTTTTTAAATCATCATTTTAAAATCCTGTTACAAAAATATTTTTTTTTAATCAAACCCAATTTTCAAATTTCCAAAAACTATAACCAAGGAATGTTTCCAAGAATCATGTCACAAATTTGTTTAATGAATATCATTTAAAAAATCTATGATGAAATTAATCCTTTATGCTTTAAATATATGAGTTGAGAGTGAGCCACCTATTATGGGATTTATGGTTAAAACATATTGTTGAACTAAAAAAGTAATGAATCGTTGTTGAATATTTAAAAAACCCACCATGAAACACTTCCCCTAACATCAAAATCAAAAAATATATTCATAATTTTCATAAAAAAATTATATATAACCCAAAAGGAACGATATTTAAGAATCCAAGAGACTGAGAGAATTATATCAAATTAAAAACATAGAATACAACTATAAAAAAAGAATATTCACGATTGTTTGGAATCAATTCACCATTAAATGAATCAATAACATTTTAAAATCAATGTAGAAGGGTTAAAAAGCCTCATAAAGGTAGAAAAATATTTTTTGGTTGCCTTTGGGAAAAAAATTGTGTGTCAAAACATAATACTGGCCTTGATCCTCATTTTGAAGAACTTTATTTTCAACATAGCATAGTTAATTGCACAGTTAGTAAAATCATATGCTAACTGTGTGATAGCCTACACCTAAAGGAGTAACATTAACGGTTAGAAAAAATTGTTATAAAAACCATGTTCTAGCCATAAAAAATCACACTATACCATGTTGTACGGTTTCTCATAGATGGGTGCACTATTTGGAATAACTGTCTTCCTGCCTGTGCACCATCAACTTAGCCCATGTCCCATTGTTCATGGATTCATGTAGGTGTTTCATGATTCTCACTAACTATGAACCAACCATGATCCTACAAGGAATCCAAAATAATATTCAAAATTTATCCAAACCCTCCCTAACATCACCCAAAAACATTATATACTTAAATTATAACAATTACTATTAGCTTACCTAAAATTGGGTGTTCTACACTAGTGATATCTATATAAATCACATTTTTCACAAAAAATAATGTGTATCTAATTTATTAATGGAAATATTTGATCTACCATCTCAATATCATGAGTTTTATAGTTTTTTCCCATGATACTTATATTTTTTTGAGGTTTAAAGATATCTTAAATCATTATGTATTAGAATACACCCTAGCCCCCTATTTTATACACTATTATATATATACACATTATTTTATGGTCGGTTAGGTAGGTACTGATGTGTTGATTGTAATATTCATTAATCCTTCTAATAATTCTTCTTTTTATTTTAAAAAAATTAATTTTCCCATTTAAAACATCATTGTAATCAAGTTAGATAATTGGGATAAACATTAATGAAATCGTTGATAATAAGAATCGAAACCAAAAAAACTACATATAATAGTCATAATAATGGGTGTGTATCATTGATTAACAAAATATTACCTTATGGGGTCAATATATATTACCTCATTCAATGAAATATTGATATTAAAAAATTATTCAATCCAAAATGCATACTTATTAAATTAGAAAAATAGAATACTTTCCCTCAGTGTAGAGACCCATGATTGACAAACATGAAAATTACATTTATTTGGTGGAATACTAAATACATTAAATAAATATATTCTCAATGATCGTATAATTTTAGTGTATTTGGATTCTGGGAACATAATCATCTAAATTGTTGAACGATATTCAATACCTCCTATAAAGATCATCCCCTATTGCTTTCCTAACTAAAACTATTCTTTATATTCTAGAGAAAAACATAAATAGAGTGAACAAAAATTCTCAGCATGTGTAAACATGGTGAATATAAATAAAATCATAAACTCTTTTACATATAAAACTGAATATAATGTTTAGATATAAAAATTTTGAGTCATGAAATAAATCATCGAAGTATGTAAGATATATATCATAAATGAACATTTACCATGATAGAATATCATTGGAATAAAACAAATAATTTTGGGAAACTAATAATCACATAATTTTATTTCATTAATAGCCAATTAGTTATTTCCAAGACCATCGTAGTGGACAAAGTCTACTACTGAACTCGGATTACATATTGTTCTAGCCATATATTACTGAACTGGATTGACATTCAATTCTTGTCCTATCTATCTCATGAGAATTTGATTTTTACCCAAGGAAATATAAGTAGATATAGGTCCCACTAATTTCATAATTAAATCATTATGACATGTGCCACAAAACATGAACCATTCATCATAGCATAACCCATGAAATAAGATGGGATTCATAAACATCATTTCATCATATTGTAATCTTCATAAGATAAATGGACATCATAAAATTATGTACATCATAAGCACACATAATGTAATGTAATAATAGGGATAAATACATAACCATATGTCATCTTAAATGGAAATTAATTTTGATAAACACTTGTGTTGTGAAAAAATCCATCAAGGAATCATTGAAGTATTTTTGAGGTGATTGTGTTTGTCAACAATGTGAACATATGAGTTAAGATTGTTGACAATGCAAACCATGAGATAAATTTTTTTTGACAAAGGGGTTTTCATGGTGGAATGTCGAGTTTAAGAGCTGTGGTCAATGATCCATGTTTGATTCAAGAACTTCCAAAAAGGAATGGATGATCATGGAGGATATGAAAATTGTGTTCCATATCTTTTTGAAGGTCAGATCATAAAAATATGGCAAAGGCATAAGGGTCGCGCAAGTATTGGTGTGGTCGCGCAGGTGACTTGGGCACCATGAAGAGACATGAGCGCCGATGAGTTTGATGCTTGAGAACTTGTTCACATGTTGTTTTTAATGATAAGAAGATAAAAATATTGAAAAGGAATGTGGGTTGCACAATTTTTTGGTTTGGTCGTGCAAGTAACTTACAGGGGAAGAGACCTACGCGCCGAGGCTTGCGCGCTGAGGGTAGACTTGCGCGGTGTCGCGCAGAGTGTTCAAAATTCCAATAAATACTGGACCAACCCTCCTCATTTCTAAACGGAGTTCAACACTTACAGAAATCAATGATCCCATCACGCAGGTGTGGTGGTGGTGCAAGTGGTGGTGTGTTGTGCAAGTGGGACTTGCACACCAGATTTGAAGAAGTGTGGTTGTTGTTAGTTGCGCTCTAATATTGGCATAGGCGTAAATGGAAGTGAGTCGTGCAAGTTTTGAGTTTCAGAAGCTTGTGTCACGCAAGTGGTTGAGGAAGTCTTATGTTCTAGCTGTGTCTTTCACACCGATACTTGCTCGCCAGATTTTACTTTCATGCCAAGTAAGGATGATCTCCAGTAGTGTTTCTGGGGTGCGTGGATGCTTGAAGTTTTCTCGATACCTTCGGTGTAAAGATATATTCATATACGGGTGAAATTTGGACTTCAACAGAGCATCTACATACAGAGGAAGTTGCATTCCTTCATGAAAATTAAGATATCTATAGTTCTATAAACGGTGAATGGATTCCTTCTAGAGTAGTGATCAATGGAAGAGAAAGAATGTGATCCTCTCCACCGACAGTGAGCCTGAGAGATAGAAACAGGGAGTGACCCTTGGGAAAGCAGTGACCTGACCCTAAACATTGTAAAGGCAATGAGCCTAGGAATATAAGTGATCTAGCCAGAACCTTGTAATCCACAACTAGTTATGTTTAGTGGAATTTAGTAGGACCTACAACCAATCAGCGTATGCTCCTTGGATGTAGCCCTTAGCGACGAACAAATTTTATTTGTTGTGTAATTTGCTTGATTTAAGTTTTATTTATATTGTGAAACAGGAAAGAGAGAGAAGAGTTTTTTCCTTAACAATGAAACATGATCAGAAAGTGATTTAATTTTAAATTAGTCAAAACCTAATTCACCCCCCCCCCCTCTCATGGTATTCAGCCTTGTGGACATAACAACATGTATTTAAATCATGAGGAAAAAATCATTTATTATTCAAAAATGTTTTCTTTTCTCAGAATATTATGAAATTATAAATGAAAAGAATTTAAATTTAAATAAACTTGAAATATTGAAAATTATGATTCATGGAAATAATGAATTATTAAAGCGTAAAAATATTTTCTTTTTGTATATGTTAATAAGTCATTCTCCTCGTACTTTTTCAAGAAAAGTAAAAAATAACCTCATCAGGTAAACCCAAGAAATATTCCATCCATACCATGTAGTAAAAATGAAAAATGGGTAAAAATGAATTTAATTATGCATATAATAATAATAAACATTTTATGATAACATTATTTGAATAACTGTACATGGATGACAATGATATCCCCAATAAATACATGCTTATAATGAATCACATATAAAAAATGAGATTGCATAATTGTCCCTTACCTTAGGTCTGTTTTCTTTCGTATGTGTCTAATACTCATGTATAGTGGATTTAATCATATTATTATTGTTAATATAGTTGAAATAATATTTATTATATCATATATTATTTACTTATGACTTTATATTACTCCTTTATTTTTCAATTCTATGTTAAAGAAACGTTTTTGGAATTAATCATTTAATTTATCATATGTGTCTGGACATTTTATTCTAGATGTTATTACTTATATACTGATTTAAGTACCTCAATAACATAAGACAATATTTATATATAATATATATTTACTATATATATATATAATAAATTATCAAATGAAATGGAATACAACATTCATTAAGATGGTAGGTCGTATATATGATTGGACGCTGTTTTCATTTCCATAGTGAATTTAATGGTTTTAATTTAATGATATATATATATATTGATTTTCATTATTATGTCATATATGTATGTATTATTTATTATTTAAACTTAATAATAATTCTTGAATTGTTAATGTGGATAATGAATCTCATCACGTTGTGGAGACGGTAAGTCGTACGTAGGGACGAGAGACGTCAATAATTTTTGAATGGTATTGATGTGAATGGTGTATAGTATCTCAGAATTAGTATAATTTTATAATAATCATATATATTCATTATTTCAACCATTATACCAATCCATGTATGGTCTTGGTGAAAAATAGATTACATCACAGTGTGGAGATGATAAGCCGTACGTACGCACGCACAATGATTTCATTTTTCATAAGATGGATAGATGTTTAAATAGGTTTGGATCATATTTATAATAGAATACTAGTGTATTAGTGATAATAATTTTATTACATTATAATTAAACAACTTATGAAGAGGTTGAATAAGAATAATGAAATGTGAAAGAATCTGTCGAAGTGATTACCTCTTCCGCGACGTGCCTCATTTAACATTACCCATAGAACTAGTGATGGCCTTTTGTGAAGACCAGAAAATCTAGAATGTAACTAATAATGTTGAGAAGAGAAATTGGAAGGGGATTTCTGATCATGATAGAACAAAATATAGTCAACATGAGATAATCGAGGTGCAAATTTATAAGAGAGGATTTGTTACATTTTTAAATTCTATAAACATTAATTTATTAGAAATTCCATTCGGATTAAAACAATTTCAAAACTTTTTTAATTAGAATATATAATGATTCTGGTTCGAATACCTATCATCCAATAATTATTAGACTTGTTTTGAATATGTTTTGATCCTGATATTTTTGATTTAACCATTATTTTATTATTTTTAATCATACCACTATATCATTTTATTTACACATTGATGCTTAATGTTATAACAGTATCTTGTAAAAATACCAAAAAGGTTTTTATGCCATATTTTTATTTATACTAATCATTTTTTCTAATCATAAATTTTTATGACTTTTATATCATTTAATAAACTATTTTATGTTTTAACTTATGATTTATGTCAATTTAAGACACTATTCATACTTAACTTTTTTTTAAATATTCATAACGTCATAATTCCTTTTATCTATATGAAATAAATCCACCAAAATATGTCAATGTTGTCAATAAAATTTTTCGATGTCATCACAATGTTAAAATTAATTTTATTTTAGTATTTGTAAATTTATATATTTTAATATTTCATTAATGATGTAATCACTATATCATATTTGTGTCACACATAAATATATTGATATAATGTATAAAAATTATAAATAAATACCATGATTTAAGAAGCCATTTTATCTTTATAATGAATATTTATAGACAAAGATATCATTTCTATATCCCTATATTAAAATATCTTTAGTAGAAGATTTATGTTTTGGTTATAATTTTATTTACATGAAATTAATTCTTATAAAATGTCATTTTAAAATCCATGTGAATTGATGGGTTACACAAATAGACCCATGGATGGAATGGGTCAAAAATATTTCATTCAATAGTATTAGAAAATATGTTATGGTTGTTTAATATAATTATAATATTATTTTGTACCCTTACATACCTAATTTAACTATTTACCATGGAAAATAAAATAATTAATTAAGTTATTATTCCTAATTTCCAAAAAAAATACAAGGTACATATTTAAAAAACACGAAACATCTAATTCCAAATATGGATTCTATTTTTCTATATTCAAAAGACATATGTAACAGTAAATAATTTAAAATTAATCCTCGTTGACAGAACCTAAAAGAATATTTTTAAGATGTATTAAATATTAAAAGATTGACTTGTGTTTATGTCCAATTTAAAAAAGAAATTACTTACAATGACCAGCATTGAATTGAATGATAATAATATAATATAATTAAAATTTAAAACTACTTAATAATATTATCTAACTATATAAATAAATTAGATAAAAATGCAGTTTTGAATTAAAATATAGTATTTTCCACTATTCATTAAAATTTTAACTTTTTTAGAAAAATACAAAAATTTTAAAAAAAGTAAATTTTTATGTTACAAATCCAAAGGATAAGTTTATTTTTTTTAATTTAACGTATGAAAGTGTCAAAACCCCAATTTAATGTGGGAGATACATCAAATGATGGTAAAAATACATTTTATTAAAATAACATCTTTTATAAATAAAATGGTTTTTTTCACATATCATGTTATAAACATGTCTTATATTAATGTTAGTGTCATTTAAATTCAAAATTTTGTTAATATTATTCTTAAAAACTAGTTTATATTCTTTAAAATAATACTATTTTAATAATATATCATAGTTTAGTGAAACATGGTATCGCGTACAACACAAACTATCAAGGAAGGTTGCTTTTGCTTGTAACGCAAGCCAAGTAAATGTTTTGTGTACTTAAATCATCCTTTGGTGTTGCATATAACATCATCCTAACTTTATTAATTTATAAATTGATCCAAAACTAAACTCAGTGTTTATTGAAATGAATTATATCAAAAAAATCATGAAATTCTGTGCAACCTTTTCCAATAATTGTTTTACATATACTTCAAGCTAATATGATGTTGCATATATATCATTGTAATATTTGTGTAGTTAAAAACACAATACATAAATGAAAAAAAAGAATCAATATCATAAAATCATGTGTCATTTCATTCTACACCCTGTAAAATGAATATCTCCATCGAAATTCGTTAGGGTTTTAAATGATTTTCTACTTGAGGGTATCTTTTATGGAAACATGCATTATAAAAAAATTATTCTAAACCATCATTTTAAAATGGAAATTTAGAAATATAACAGTTATCCAAAGAAACTCATCACTAGGTTACCACATAAGAGAATATTGGTGGTATATGAAAACATGGATACGGAAGAGAAATCTAACCATCATGTTATTTTGGATAGTGATAGAGAAGAGGGTTTTTAAAATTTTAACTACATGAAACACGTAAATATGTGATGATTAATGAGATCATATGGCTCATCAGATTAGAATGTAATTTTCTAACATTATTTTACAATCAATTTTATAATATTGAATATGTTTTCATGTGAATAAATACTTACTTTATTTGGGTACAATCTCACCATTTTTTTCTTTCCTTGAATAATTTACACTTCATCGATTATTTAAAGACATAATTTTGAATTTATAATTCTTGAAGTCTATGGTGATCATGTGATAGAATGATATTTCATTACATCTATATCAATAAAAATGATAGAATAGGTTATTAAATGTGTACAAGTCCACCTATAGTGAGATTATATTTATATGGTACCAAAAATGGGATTATAAGTCATCTATCATACCAATTAAATAAAATAAAACTAATTTATACTAACTTGTTACTTCTTATAGGCTTGTTTTTTGAGAAAAATTCCTATCACAGTTTTATTTTCGGTTAAATTCCCACTGCCCTGTCCAACAAAACGATTCGTTATCCATCCTGTGGGTTTTTCATTTTCTAAAACTATAATATTATAATATTCTAAAAATAATATTAAAAACATATTATCCATAAACAATACTATCTTATGTCCAACCAAAATATATTATATCATTTAGGCTTTTCCAAAATACTTCTACCCAAACTCTGATTACAAAAACAATTACAAGAAAGGGCATATAACAAATATGCAAATACGTTCATTTGTCCCCCATAAATCACAAGATATATCTTGTTGGTCACATTCCAGTCATTTTAATGACTTAATAATTAAATCACTTGATCCATTGTGATAACATAAATTCCCATATATCTTTATTGAAATAATGTATGTTTCCTTATTCTAAAACTTATGGGATATATTACTTACATCTTTAAAAGTTGTATACTTCATCCGTGAATTCATTACCCACATCTAGAGAAATCCTTCACCTGTTCCAAGGTAACAACTATCGTCTAATTTACTTATTCAAATCGAATATATCATTTTCAAAATATCATTATATCAACATCATGATCATATTAAGGGTTATCCATCCCTTAATTAGATTTTCGTTAAATAATATTTCTTATCAATTATACATATTAAACATATTCTTGAATGTCCATAGTGAAAAAGTTAAACTGATAATACATATATAATTCACCATTCATCACTCAAGGATTCAGATACATAAATAATTCAATCCTTCAACTTTAATGGTAAGAATGGGATAAGTCCTTCCTTATCAAAGAAGTAGATTTTTATGTTTGTTAATTGAGTTTGGTATTACCTATGTTTTCTATAGATGAGCCCATAGAACTCCATAAAAATATGTTACTCTATGACTAGTTTTCCAATATAGATCACATCTTCTTTTTCATTTGAGGTATTCCTTTAGGTTAATCTTCCTATCTTATTGAAAATTTTTAAGGAGAATCTTTCTTCCTCCGTGCTTCATAAAATATGATCATTTATAAAAGTTAATCATCCTCTTATTCGATGTGTCAGGGATTTTACCAAAACCATCATTGTTAATAGTATATCATGATTGATGATTCAGTATAGTCACAGTATATTTCTATATTTTCATTATTAAATTTTTTGTCTCATAATCACTAGATTTTCCATCAAATTCAATGTTATTTAGATACCTTCTAATGTCCTCCATTAACTAATACCAAAAAACATGGGGTGGAATCACATGTCATAATATAATAAAACATAATCAAGTGGTATAATTTCAGTCTCTATCTTCTTTGGTGTAATCCTAGTTTATTCATGATCATTACCATAATTCTCATACTCTAACATATAGTTACACATAACCTTAGGGACATACATAGATGTATACTTAAAAAAATTCTATGGATCTCACTAATGATTTTGTATCCATGTTTCCAATGGTTATCTAAACCTTTTCACTGATACCAACTGTAGATACCCATGCATTATAAACGTGGAAATTAATTTTTTCTGTGAATTACATAATACATTACACAAATATATGCAAAAATACCTTATTAGTTTTGTGTATTTGGACACTCATAAGATAATATTCCAACATGGTTAATGAACTTCAACATCTCCATTAAAGACCTTCCCATTTAGTTCTCCTACCTAAAACCATTCATTATATCATGGGGAAAAGAAAAAATAAAAAGGGTGAGCTCAAATTGTAATTAAGTGTAAACATGGTAGGCATAAAACAAACAATAAACATTTTTACGTCAAAATTTAAACATAATGATTAAACATCAAAAATTTTATCCATGAATAAAATCATCGCAGTACGTAAGGAATAGATGATAAAGGTAAATTAACCATGATAGAATAACAATGGCATAAAATATATAATTATGGAAAACTAATACGAACATAATATTATTTCCTAGTAGCCAAGGAATTATTTCCAAGACCACCATAGTGGAAAAATTCTATTAATGATACAGGTTTACATGTCGTTTCAGCCATGTATTACGGAACTAGATCTACATTCCATTAAAGTAATGTCTATCTCATTAGATATATTTCTTTACCTAAATAATTTAAGGGATAAATAGGTCCAAACCATCTCATAATGAACTCATTATTACATGTTCTATGAAAAAATAAATCATTCATCATATCACAACCCATGAAATAAGATGGGACTCTTAAACATTAATTCATCATAATATAATCCATACAAAATAAATGTACATAATAAAAATAATCCCAACATAAACATGATAAGATCAAATTAATAATAGGGTGGATAAAAAACCCTATGTCATCATATATAGAATATAATTTTGATAAACAGTTGAACATAATTCTTGAGGAAAATATTCTTTCTTCTCCAAAAATGATTTATTTTCTAAAAATGTCTTGAAATTTGATAATAAGGTTATTTAATTGATAGTAAACTTGAAATAATGAAATTTTTGAATCCATTTATGGATTCATTATGAAATTGTAAAAATATTTTCTTACAATATAAGTTAAAAAAACATTCTCCTCGTACTTTTGTTAGAAAAGTCATAAAGTGTATCATATAGTAAACAAAATAATGATTACATTCATACCATGTAGTAAAAGCAAAAAAATGGTAAAATGACTTTAAAAAAACATAGAAGAATAATAACTATTGTATGATAACACTATTAGAAAATATTGACATGGATGATAAATGTAGAGACCCGTATCTTGACTTACATGGACATTACTTTACATTTGCGGAATACTTAGTACATAACAAAAACACACACACAAGGATCGTAATAGTTTAGTGTCTTTGGAAACTCGGAACGTAATCTTCTAATCGTGGTGAAAGATCTTCAACATCTCCTATAAAGATCTTCCCTTTTTTTTAGATAAAACCTTTCTTTATATCCTGGCGAAAAGTAAACATAAAAGGGTGAGCTCAAATTCTCAATAAGGGTAAACAAAAGAAATATCAATCACATCGTATTTATAAGAACATAACATTTTGGAAATCTTAACCTGTAAAAGAGAGCATAATTTCATAACATGGGATAAATCATGGCAGTGAAATGTAATCACAATAATCATAACTTAAAACATGAAACTTTGTGGCATTCACACATAATCATAGAGAATCATTTCTTGTTAGTCATGACTCATTTCCAAGACTATCTTAGTGGACAAAGTCCCTTTCTGAATCGAGTAACCCTCGTTTCAGTCCTGTTTCACTGAACCGGTATAACCAACCGTTCCAGCCCTGCCTATCTCATGAGATATAAAATCTTTACCCAATGCATTGGAGGGAGATATAGGTCCCATCCATCTTATAATGAATCCTTTCTTATGTGTGCCACATAATCATAAACCATACATCATAGCGTAACCCATGTAATAAAAATGGGATTCTTAAACAACATGACATCATAAAACAATTCATATAAGATAAAGGAATTCATAAAAATATTTCCATCACAACATAATCAAATCCATGTAATAATAGGGATAAAAACAGAACCCTTTTATTATCTTAGATGGAAAATAATTTTGATAAAATACTTGAACTTCATTCTTGAAGAAAATATCCTTTCTTCTTCAAAAACATTTTTTCCTTTCATAACATGTCATACAACTTTAAAATAAAAGAAGTTGATTAAAAATAAACTTGAAAACTTGTAAAGGAAGTTTCTTGGAAATAATGTTTTAAAAATCCATTCATGCCGTATAAGTTAAAAAAAACATTCTTCGTACTTTTGTCGGAAAAGTCAAAAAGTACCTCGTATGACAAAAGATTCCTTTCATAGATATTACTAAAAACTCACCGAAGGGTAAAAATGGATTTAAACAATTGTAGGTGGATGGAAATAATATTACATATTGATGAAACATGGATTTGGATGATAAAATACACCCCAGTAAATACTTACGAATAAACAATCTCGGATAAAAATGAGATTGTGATATTTCCCTTACCTTAGCTCCGACTTGCTTTGTACGTGTCCGAACCTCCTGTATAATGATTTTCATAATGTTATTGACTTATTACAGAATCATATTCATTGTTATGATATCATATATGGTTCTCTTATGGCTTTATATTACCCGGTCTTTTGTAAATTCATGTTAAAGTAGCATTTTGGGTAAAATCGTCTTATTTGTCATTCGTGTTTTTAACTTGTAATTATTAATATGATTACTTGGATCATGATTACTTATATACAGAATGTAAAACATGATTTATATATAATATATATTCAGAATATACATATATATATTATATATTGATAATGGAATGAAATACACCGTTCATGGAGACGGTAGTCCGTACGTACGCATGAACGCTGTTTTCGTTTCCTTATTGAATTGAATGGAATTAAGTAGATGACATACATATAAATATACATAAATACAGTATCATTATTATGTCATATATTTCATTATTACTTGTTATATATGCTTTATAATCATTCATGAATGGTTAATGTGGAGAATGAATCTCATCGCATCGTGGAGACGGTAGTCCGTACGTACGCACGAGCGATGATATCATTTCTATAAATATTGAATTGAATTGGAGTGGATTATACAATATATCAGAATCAATATTATGTTGTAATAAGAATGTATAGTTATTCTTTACACCATTATACCCATCCATGTAAGGTGGTGGTGGAAAATAGATTACACCACAGCGTGGAGACGGTATTCCGTACGTACGCACGCGCGGTGATTTCTTTTTCCGTAGGATGGATAGATGGTGAAATAGGGTTGTTTCATACTTATAATAACATATCGGTATATGAGTGATACTGATGATATTACTTCATAATGAAATAACCTAAGAAGAATAAGTGGAAGAAGAAATAAAGATGAAAGAATTGGTAACGGTAATTACCTCTTCTTTGAAGCACCTTTTGGAGACCTCCTCTTAGGGAACTAAAATTGGTCTTTGAGGAATACCAGAACCTCTAGGATGTTTCTAGGGAAGTGGAGAAGAGATTTTGGCAGAGGTTGGCCGAGCATGAGTGCTCAAATTTGTGTGAGGAGGAGGGGGAGGAGGTCTCCTTTTATAAGGGAGGAGAGGGGCACCTTAGGAATATCTCAAAATATTATTTTATATTAAAGTCAAAATCGGTTTATAATGGCTCCAAAGGGTCTTATTTCGAAGCTAAGGTGGGGATGGGTCGAAATACTATCAACCAATAGGATTTAGACAAGTTTAGGGTATTATTTTAACCTTATCAATTAGATTTAACTCTAAGTTAAATAATTTAACTTTTACCATGTCTTTTTGTTTTCTTTCACTATATGATTAATACACTTACTATAACATGCCAAACGAACCCCAAATTGTTTATTATTAATATATATATCCTTATCTAAGTCATTTGTCCGAACCTTAGATTTTTAGGAATAAAATAAAAATTAGTAATATAATATTTGATTTAAAAACTATTTTGTGTCAATTTTGACACTATTTGATATATGATTTTTGTGAAAGTCATAACAGAATTATATGTTCTAACCAAGTTGATTAAATCAACACTAATATATCATAGTAACCTAAAAAATTAGTGGAATTCATAAAAAGTCTTAAATTATATTTATTTGTGTATTTATATTATCAATTATGTCAATATTTCATTAATAAGATAATTACTGCATCATCTTTGTGTCATAAATATATTAAATTATTTGATGTCTAAAAATTAAAAATAAAATACCATAATGTAGGAAATATTTTTAGATTTCTAATGAATATTTAAAATCGAATTTATCTTATGTATAACCCCATATTAAAAATGATTTACTTATTAAACTTTGATTTTAACTATTTTAACCCTTCTTTAAATAAATTAATAATAAATGTCCTAATCTAATCCAAGTGGGCCTAAATGGTCATATTTTATTCCTAAGTTTGTTTTTGGTCGAATTACACTTGTCCAATAGAATTAGGACATGTGTTAGGGTAATATTAATATCATATTTACCCTTAGTTACCCTATTTACTATTAACCGCGGTAAAAAAGGTAAAAAGTTACTATTCACCAAAAAATTATTTTTATCTCATTGTACCACATTTTACTTACTGACATCAACCGTGTCTGTCGGATTTTTGAAATTCCATTCACAGAAGCGGTAAAATTAAGTTTTATGCAAAATTCAGTTTTTAACCTACCACTTAGTGGTTTTACTATTCATCAAAAATTGAATGTTTTCAGAAAAATACCAAAATTTCACCCTAGGCTAATTTCGATATTCTGAGTCCAAAAATGAAGTCCATTTTGAAAAATAAAATTTATAAAATTTCAAAAAGTGGTTATTACTATTCAAAACAGCTAGTTTTAATAATATTTTAATAGCATATCGTTGTTTAGTGAAACTCGGTATTGCGTATTACACACGCTATCGAGGAAGGTCGCGATTGCGTGTAATGCAAGGCAAGTCAAGGATGCGTATTGTGCAAGCTACTTTTGGTGTAGCGTACAACACAAGACATTAATAAAATTAAAAAGAATATTTTTCATAAAATCTCGGGCTGTTACATTCTACCCCCCTTAAAATTAATTTCGCCCTCGAAATTCGTCGGGGTTATAAATAGTTTACTATTCGAAAGTTTATTTAATAGAAACCCACATCGTAAAAAAAGAATACCAAAACCAATCTTTAAAAACAAAAGTATGAAACGTAACGGTTACCCAAATAAACCAATCACTGGGTTTCCACATAGGTGAAAATATGGATATGGAAGAGAAATCTAACCATCATGTTCTGGTGGAGAGTGGTAGAGAACATGGCTATGGAAAAGCCAGTAATCAAAAATCCATAGATTTATGATGATATAAGGTACCATCTGATTCATCAGGTATAAGATCACTAGGACAACATTTTTGGTTTTCAAGATCATTTCCCTAAAGTTGAAAATTTGAATTAGAATAAATACTTACTTTATTTTGGTACAATCTCACTATTGTTCGTGCCTTGAACAATTTCCACTTCATCTCTTAAATAAATGAAGTTGAATTTGTTATTCGTGAAGTGTTAGCATATCATGTGATAGAACGACGGGTCATTCCATCTGTCTCAAACAAAAGGTTAGCAAAAATTATATACATAAGTCGATCTATAGTGAGATTAATCATATATGGTTCCTAAAATGGACTTATACCTCATATATCATACTTCTTAATATAATAAAACTATTTTCTACTAAACAGGGACTTCCTGTAGGCCAGTGGTAGGCGATAAAGGCCAGTCGCACTTCGGTTGTTGGTTCGATTCCCACATCCTTGTCCGAAGCGATGGGCTGTCGCCCGTCCTGCAGGTTGTCCTTTTTCTAAAACTACATTACTATAACATCCCATCAATAATATCAAAAATCTTTTATCCTTAAACAATACTAACTTATGTACAACATAATCCATTCTAATCTTTAGGATTATCCATAATACTTCAGTCCACTCTCCTAACATAGTGAAAACGATTACCAGAGATTTAATACTATCGTTGATCCCCATATATCATAAGATATGTTTCGCTGGTCACATTCCAGACATTCAAAGTCCTTAATCATGTATTCTCTTGAATACCCATTGAACCTTAATGAAAGCATGAATGCAGTTACCAAAAGCCTAAAAATTCTATATACTCAAACCATGATATCACTTAGTCCTTATATCAATCATGAGCTCATGAATACTGTCAAATATTTCATTTTCTCGTTTTCCCTTCATTATGCGCATATCATTATTTTTCCAAAAAAATCTCAATCACTTTCCATGGTTATTGGTACCATAAAATTATTGAAAACCACAATAGACCAATACATAAATATTCCAATACTCCATGATACAACATTTTTTAGGAATCCTATTACATAAACAATTATTCATTCCACCACATCGTTGTCATATTCAACATCGCCAATAGTGATCGCATGTGACTTCCCTTTGTCCTTTGCCTTAAGCGGTTGCTCATGTTGATCATCACTAACCCTTGGATTAGGGCATTTATTTGCATAATGCCCCATTTCCTTGCACTTGAAGCATTGAAGTGTTGGTGATGTGTTCTATGCATTCTTTGCTTTATTCACATCATTAGAATCACTTTTTCCATTACTTTGACACTCAGCTACTCGATGACCATCTTTTCCACACTTAAAGCATTTTCTAGTCCCTTTAAGACAATCTCCACCATGCTTCTTTCCACACTTTGTGCATAAGGAAACATTCATCTTCTTTTCACCATTATTCTGAGATTTCTCCTTGAATTCCATCTTTCGTTTCTTGTCAAAACCATGAGATGGATATGTGACACCAACTTCCATTTCTACCTTGACAGCACAACGCACAATTTTTTCATAGCTACTGAAGTCTCTTATAGCTAATGCCCTTTGAAGACTTGGATTTAAGCCACTGAAAAATCGATCAACTTTACTTTCAGGTTGGATGATAATGCCAGATGCATACCTTGAAAGTCTTGTAAAATTTGCTTCGTCTATACCAACAGATTCATCATCCTTCTGCTTCAGCTCAAGAAACTCCTTTTCCATCTTTGTTCGATGAATACGAGGGAAGTACTTACTGAAAAACATGTTCTTGAACTCGTCCCATTCCATGGACTCAATTTCATCTCTTTGCCTCGTATTCTTGATAAGATTCCACCATTGATCAGCTTCACCTTCCAAACGATATACTGCTAAGATGACTTTATCATGTTCAGAACATTGAAGAACTGAAAATATCTTTTCAGTGGTACTGATCCATTGTTCAGCAACAAGTGGATCGGTAGTCCCACTGAAAGAAGGTGGACGTTGCCTCATGAAGGACTCAATAGAATATTGTTCCCTTCTCTGCTCATTTGGAAGTCCAGAATGATTCATAGCTTGTGTAAGTATAGCAATAAGATTTTGTACTCCATCTCCCATAACATTTGTTTGTTCAGGAGGGCAATCATTGCATTGTCCATTGCATTTATCAACACGGTTCCTTCGGGTTCCAGCCATCGTCTAAAACCCAAAAAGAATAGTGTGAGAGGAAAAAATCATGCTAGGGAAAACAACATAATAAAGGGGGAGTACCTTCAATATATAACATCTTAGGTTTAATTCTATGATCGTTAGCGTAGTTCTAGTACTATAACCTATACGTATACTTAACCTTAGGGACATCCCTAGACAGACCTTAGAAATATCTCTAGGGATATCACTAAAGTTCTCGCATCCTAGTTTCCAAAGGTTGACTAAACCTTTCCTCTGATACCAACTGTAGAGACCCGTATCTTGACTTACATGGAAATTACTTTACATTTGCGGAATACTTAGTACATAACAAAAACACACACACAAGGATCGTAATAGTTTAGTGTCTTTGGAAACTCGGAACGTAATCTTCTAATCGTGGTGAAAGATCTTCAACATCTCCTATAAAGATCTTCCCTTTTTTTAGATAAAACCTTTCTTTATATCCTGGGGAAAAGTAAACATAAAAGGGTGAGCTCAAATTCTCAATAAGGGTAAACAAAAGAAATATCAATCACATCGTATTTATAAGAACATAACATTTTGGAAATCTTAACCTGCAAAAGAGAGCATAATTTCATAACATGGGATAAATCATGGCAGTGAAATGTAATCACAATAATCATAACATAAAACATGAAACTTTGTGGCATTCATACATAATCATAGAGAATCATTTCTTGTTAGTCATGACTCATTGCCAAGACTATCTTAGTGGACAAAGTCCCTTTCTGAATCGAGTAACCCTCGTTTCAGTCCTGTTTCCCTGAACCGGTATAACCTACCGTTCCAGCCCTGCCTATCTCATGACATATAAAATCTTTACCCAATGCATTGGAGGGAGATATAGGTCCCACCCATCTTATAATGAATCCTTTCTTATGTGTGCCACATAATCATAAACCATACATCATAGCGTAACCCATGTAATAAAAATGGGATTCTTAAACAACATGACATCATAAAACAATTCATATAAGATAAAGGAATTCATAAAAATATTTCCATCACAACATAATCAAATCCATGTAATAATAGGGATAAAAACAGAACCCTTTTATTATCTTAGATGGAAAATAATTTTGATAAAATACTTGAACTTCATTCTTGAAGAAAATATCCTTTCTTCTTCAAAAACATTTTTTCCTTTCATAACATGTCATACAACTTTAAAATAAAATAAGTTGATTAAAAATAAACTTGAAAACTTGTAAAGGAAGTTTCTTGGAAATAATGTTTTAAAAATCCATTCATGCCGTATAAGTTAAAAAAAACATTCTTCGTACTTTTGTCGGAAAAGTCAAAAAGTACCTCGTATGACAAAAGATTCCTTTCATAGATATTACTAAAAACTCACCGAAGGGTAAAAATGGATTTAAACAATTGTAGGTGGATGGAAATAATATTACATATTGATGAAACATGGATTTGGATGATAAAATACACCCCAGTAAATAATTACGAATAAACAATCTCTGATAAAAATGAGATTGTGATATTTCCCTTACCTTAGGTCCGACTTGCTTTGTACGTGTCCGAACCTCCTGTATAATGATTTTCATAATGTTATTGACTTATTACAGAATCATATTCATTGTTATGATATCATATATGGTTCTCTTATGGCTTTATATTACCCGGTCTTTTGTAAATTCATGTTAAAGTAGCATTTTGGGTAAAATCGTCTTATTTGTCATTCGTGTTTTTAACTTGTAATTATTAATATGATTACTTGGATCATGATTACTTATATACAGAATGTAAAACATGATTTATATATAATATATATTCAGAATATACATATATATATTATATATTGATAATGGAATGAAATACACCGTTCATGGAGACGGTAGTCCGTACGTACGCATGAACGCTGTTTTCGTTTCCTTATTGAATTGAATGGAATTAAGTAGATGACATACATATAAATATACATAAATACAGTATCATTATTATGTCATATATTTCATTATTACTTGTTATATATGCTTTATAATCATTCATGAATGGTTAATGTGGAGAATGAATCTCATCGCATCGTGGAGACGGTAGTCCGTACGTACGCACGAGCGATGATATCATTTCTATAAATATTGAATTGAATTGGAGTGGATTATACAATATATCAGAATCAATATGATGTTGTAATAAGAATGTATAGTTATTCTTTACACCATTATTCCCATCCATGTAAGGTGGTGGTGGAAAATAGATTACACCACGGCGTGGAGACGGTATTCCGTACGTACGCACGCGCGGTGATTTCTTTTTCCGTAGGATGGATAGATGGTGAAATAGGGTTGTTTCATACTTATAATAACATATCAGTATATGAGTGATACTGATGATATTACTTCATAATGAAATAACCTAAGAAGAAGAAGTGGAAGAAGAAATAAAGATGAAAGAATTGGTAACGGTAATTACCTCTTCTTTGAAGCACCTTTTGGAGACCTCCTCTTAGGGAACTAAAATTGGTCTTTGAGGAATACCAGAACCTCTAGGTTGTTGCTAGGGAAGTGGAGAAGAGATTTTGGCAGAGGTTGGCCGAGCATGAGTGCTCAAATTTGTGTGAGGAGGAGGGGGAGGAGGTCTCCTTTTATAAGGGAGGAGAGTGGCACCTTAGGAATATCTCAAAATATTATTTTATATTACAGTCAAAATCGGTTTATAATGGCTCCAAAGGGTCTTATTTCGAAGCTAAGGTGGGGATGGGTCGAAATCCTATCAACCAATAGGATTTAGACAAGTTTAGGGTATTATTTTAACCTTATCAATTAGATTTAACTCTAAGTTAAATAATTTAACTTTTACCATGTCTTTTTGTTTTCTTTCACTATATGATTAATACACTTACTATAACATGCCAAACGGACCCCAAATTGTTTATTATTAATATATATATCCTTATCTAAGTCATTTGGCCGAACCTTAGATTTTTAGGAATAAAATAAAAATTAGTAATATAATATTTGATTTAAAAACTATTTTGTGTCAATTTTGACACTATTTGATATATGATTTTTGTGAAAGTCATAACAGAATTATATGTTCGAACCAAGTTGATTAAATCAACACTAATATATCATAGTAACCTAGAAAATTAGTGGAATTCATAAAAAGTCTTAAATTACATTTATTTTTGTATTTATATTATCAATTATGTCAATATTTCATTAATAAGATAATTACTGCATCATCTTTGTGTCATAAATATATTAAATTATTTGATGTCTAAAATTAAAAATAAAATACCATAATGTAGGAAATATTTTTAGCTTTCTAATGAATATTTACAATCGAATTTATCTTTTGTATAACCCCATATTAAAAATTATTTACTTATTAAACGATGATTTTAACTATTTTAACCCTTCTTTAAATAAATTAATAATAAATGTCCTAATCTAATCCAAGTGGGCCTAAATGGTCATATTTTATTTCTAAGTTTGTTTTTGGTCGAATTACACTTGTCCAATAGAATTAGGACATGTGTTAGGGTAATATTAATATCATATTTACCCTTAGTTACCCTATTTACTATTAACCGCGGTAAAAAAGGTAAAAAGTTACTATTCACCAAAAAATTATTTTTATCTCATTGTACCACATTTTACTTACTGACATCAACCGTGTCTGTCGGATTTTTGAAATTCCATTCACAGAAGCGGTAAAATTATGTTTTATGCAAAATTCAGTTTTTAACCTACCACTTAGTGGTTTTACTATTCATCAAAAATTGAAAGTTTTCAGAAAAATACCAAAATTTCACCCTAGGCTAATTTCGATATTCTGAGTCCAAAAATGAAGTCCATTTTGAAAAATAAAATTTATAAAATTTCAAAAAGTGGTTATTACTATTCAAAACGGCTAGTTTTAATAATATTTTAATAGCATATCGTTGTTTAGTGAAACTCGGTATTGCGTATTACACACGCTATCGAGGAAGGTCGCGATTGCGTGTAATGCAAGGCAAGGCAAGGATGCATATTGTGCAAGCTACTTTTGGTGTAGCGTACAACACAAGACATTAATAAAATTAAAAAGAATAGTTTTCATAAAATCTCGGGCTGTTACAATAAATATATCCCCAATAAATACTTACGTATAAACAATCTCAAATATAAATGAAACTACATAATAATCCCTTACCTTAGGTCTGATTCCATCCATATATGTACAAAACTCTTGGACAGTGGGTGTAAACGTATTATAATTTTGTAAAACAAACATAATAAAATTTATGATATCATATATGATTAATGTATTACTTTATATTACCCGTTCATTTGTCAATTCCATTCCAAAACAACATTTTGTGTAATAATTGTTTTATATATTGTATGTGTATGGACTTTTTTTCATGATATTGTTACATAGATCATTATTTATATATATAAAAAATCTATAAAATGGTATATATATATTCAGTATATATATATATATATATATTTGATAGACAAATTAAATGTAATACACAATTTATGGAGACGGTAGGCCATACGTATGCATGAACGTTGTTTTCATTTCCATATTGAATTAAATTGGAGTAACTAAATGAAATATATATATATATATATTATAATTATTATATCATATATTTATGTTTTATTTATTTCATATAATTTATAATCATTATTTAATTATTAATGGGATGAAAGAATATAATCATGTCATGGGGACGACAACCTGTATGTACGCATGAGCGACGATATAATTCCCATAATTGTTGAATGGTATTGAAGTAAATGGTTAATAGTATATCAGAATAAATATCATATAATAATAATTGTATATAGTTTTTTTACCATTATTCCCATCCCTGTATGGTGGTGGTGAAATACAGATTACAACACGACATCGAGACGATAGGTTGTGCGTACACGCGTGCGGTGATTTTGTTATTCGTATGATGGATAGAAGGTGAAATAGGTTTATTTAATATTTATAATAATAGTTCATTATATCAGTGAATGTGATATTATTATTTAATAATTAAAAAAATTAAGAGGAAGTAGAAGATGCATGAAATTTGAAAGAATCTATAGAAGAGATTATCTCTTCCTTGATGTGCCTCCTTTAATATTCCTATAAGGGAACTAGATATGCAATTTTGAGAACACCAAAACCTATTGAATGTAACTAGGGAATTTTTGATGAAAAAATTATGGGGTTGGGGAAATCACAAGAGCTCAAAATGGAGTGAATTTGAGAGGTCGGAGGTTCTCTTTAATTGGAGAGGAGGGGGCACTTTCGAAAATTCAGAAAATATTAATTTATTTTAAATTAAAATCATATTAACAATTTTATAAAAATATATTTAATTTGAATATATGAATATATTGGTTCAAATACTCATAATCCAATAATTTTTAGGGAAGTATTGAGTATTTTTTAAACCATATATTTTTGTTTTACCCTTATTTAACCCTTTTTAATCTTGTCATGGTATCTTGTTATTTAAACATTTTGGGATAATGTAATTAACATTTCTTATCAAATGACCCACAAAAAGTAATTTATGGAATTTTTTGATTCATATAAACCATTTTAATGAATATTATATTTTTAGGAATTTAATATCATATAATAAACTATTTTATGTTTTATGTTATGAATTATTTCAATTTTGAACACTATAAATTCTTGATTTTTTTTAGAAATTCATAAATACCTAATTACTTCACAAAATTGCATTAAATCGTCCATAATATGCCAATGTAATCCATAAAATGCTTGGATGGCATAAAAATGTTAAAAGTAAATATATTTAAATATTTAAATATTTATTTATTTGAATATTTCATTAATGAGTTAATCACTACATCATAATTGTGTCATGAATAAATATATTACTATAATTCCTAAAAAGTATAAATAAATAATCCTGGTGTAGAAAATATATTTATCTTTATAATTACAACTTTTAGACATAGGGATTAGTTATATAAACCTATACTAAAATCTTTTTAGTAAATGATATATATTTAGGTTATTATAATGCTCAAATTAAATTAATTTTATTAAATGTCATCTTCACATCCATGTAAATTAATGGGGTCAAAAAATCAAATCAGGAATAAAAAGGGTTGGAAAATGTAATATAATAAAATTATGGCATGTTTTAGTTTAGATTAATATTATTATAATATTATTTTTCTCCCTTATTTAACATACTTAACCTTTAACCATAATAAATAATATAATTAATAAAGTTACTATTCGTAATGTCCCAAAATAAATTGTACCTATTTACAAACATTTATCTTTATAATTCAAAATATGGAATCCATAATTCCAAACTCATAAAAATGAATTTGTAGTACTTAATTTAATATCAAATCTCATTATCAAAACCAAAACGTCTGTTTTTCAAAAGTATTCACTATTAAAATATTGACATATTTTTCTTTCCAATTTAAAATTTAAATTTCATTCAATGACCAATATTTTATTAAATCATAAAAATATAAACCAATTATTAATTAAAACTACTTAACAAGATAATCTAACTATAAAAATAAATTAAATAAAAAGGTATTTTTGAATTAAAATGCATTATTTTTTTCACTATTAATTAAAATTTTAATTTTATTATAAAACAATTTCAAAAAATGTAAATTGTTAGGTCCCTATATCATATAATAAGTTTATTTAGTCAATTTTATAATATAAAAGTGTCAAAAACACGATTTAAAATGGGTTCTCTATCAAAAGGTGGTTAAATAGAATTTTTTGAAAATTAATTCTTTTATCCGGTAAAATTAATTTTGTTCTCATATCATCTTCTAGGAAATGTGTAAGAAAATTTCTAATGTTATTTAAAATAGAAAATTTGGTTAATATTTTTCATAACAACTAATTTATATCCCATTAAATAATAATTTTTTTAATATATCATTGTTTAGTGAAACTCAGTATCACGTACAACACAAGTTATCGGGGAAGGTCGCTCCTGCATATAACGCACTACAAGTCAGTGTTACATCTACTGAAATCTTATTTGGTGTTATGTAAAACGTAATCCAAACATAGTTCATTTATACATTTAAAAAATTATATAGGGTTTTTCTTAAAACAAATTCTTTAAAAAATGTGAAATTGTGTGCAACACAAGACAAGAATAGTGTTGCGTACACTGCAAGCTAATATGGTGTTGCGTATAGCACATGAAAATTTTGGTGTAGCGTACAACAAAATATGTATATGAAATAAAATAGAATATATCCAATAAAATCAGGGGGTGTTACACTTAGATACTCAACAATATTATATAAATGGTATTCATGATCATAATAACATTTAGATTATATAAATACTCCTTTAATAAAATAACAAAAAATAATATAAATATTTTCTTTAAATAATATATACATGTGTCGGATAAAGAGAAATGATGTACTGGTTAACCAAAATGGTATTACTGTGAACTCAAAATATATGTACATTATACAATAATAAATCTTTGAAACATATGACATCATGTATTTTAGTGTATGAAAACTAGATAAAAGTTATATAATTTAAGAATTATTGATGCCCTTGATATTGATCAAATTGATCATCTTTGTGAGGTAATTGATACATGTTCATAAAATTAATTTCATTGATTTCACAATAGGTAGTGTATAAAAAAAAATTTGTTATTCTTTTCAAATAATGTGTTTTCTCTCAAATGTGAAGGACAAGGCTATATGAATTAATAATCACAAAATTCTTGTTGTTTTAAATTTAATTTCTCTAATTATATTAGAATAAATATATATCAAGGTTTAAAATCAATCATTATACTAGGAAAAATATAAGTAGAAAATATTTTCTAATGACCTAGTGTATGTCTATGAAAATCATACGAAAATAAATCCATAAAATACATTATAAATGATGAAAATATTTCGAGATTCCCATTCTCATTCATTGATTCCTCTTCTCTAAGAATTTCATTAGGATGAATCAATGGTGGAGGTTCTAAATGAGCCAATTAGAATAAATCCTCTCCTCTAAAAATAAGGGATTAGATTGCTTAATTATTTAATATAATCTCATTATCTTAGTAATAAATTATTATATTATACAATGTTATCTAATCCATCCTAAGTATTATGTCAATGTTTACCATTTATATTATGACTAGTATTTTATTTATGGAACATCCATGAATTTTAGTAGAGATGGACCAATATAATATCATTCCTATAAGTTTTATCCTATATATTTTAACTGATAAATTCCAATAGAGCTTAAATCCATGAGGGTGGAGTGAATCAATGTTGATGGTCAGTCGAGGTAGGGGGGTTTTTATGCTTGAGTATCCCCTTTCTCAATTCTAGAAACGATGAAATCTGATCAACCCACCAATAGGTCGATCAATGAATCATGCATTCATGAAGGAGGGTGTATTTCATAGGTTTTCTATCCAAGATTTAATTAGTTATTTGTTAGAATTTTAACCCCAAGACTTTAATATTTTAAATTTCAAACACGAAGGGATTAGGATTACACGAACAAGGCCCAAGTCCCTCCATGTAGTGTGTTCTTTGTGGTTGAGCATTTGAAATTTTAGGAAGAGAACATTGAGCCCATTTTTGGAAGGAAGGAATTCCCTGATTGATGTAGGCATAAGTAGTGTGAAAAATTGAATACTGGATCATACGCGGTGGTCTATATATTACCCTATTGGCAGCGGTGACCCACAACAGCGACCGTGGGTGAGTGGTGGGGCATCATGATGGCGTGACAGAGGTGAAGGTCATGGCACCTATGTCGTGTCACTAGAGAAGCCTGAAAAAGAGGGCCACACTTATCATGGAATCCTGGTCTCCTGTCCATGATAACTAAGTCCATAACAAGACAACAAAATTCTTCAATGTAGATCCATGTAACCATCTATCATAATAGACTATAGATGTGTATGTTTAACCAAAAAAAGCATAAATATTCTGTAAAAATCACAAATTAACATGCCTATATGATGTGAACCCTATGTGCTGAATATAAAGCTAGAGTCGCCTCCTTCCTTTTCCATCCAATAGTCAAATTGCATCCTAGACCTCTTACTAGTAGACAAGATCTAGTAATCCATATTAAATAATAACATCCACACAACATATGTGTTTCCCATATAGGGAATAATTTACAAATATAATATTAGGGATCGAAACAACATTCCCAAACCCTAAAAACCATTACATCTTATCTGAACATGTGTTCTCGATGCACCACTCTGATATCCATCAAAGGTTCCAACACATTACTAATACTCATGAATAAATTTTTCGAAATTATAATGTCTACGAAAATAACACATCTTATACAATTTGGTAATTTCCTAACCCAAATACCACTAAACTGGTGCTCCGTGATGGTGGGTTACAAGACCTCAAGTGCACCTCCTAATTCGCCAGTGGATTCCGACTAGCATTGAGGTCTAAGTGTGTGATTGGGGTAAGACTACTCCCACATATTGGAGTAATAAATAATGTAAAATAGCTATATATCAAACACAATGGAAAGTAAACATAGTACAATACCATTAAACAACTAAAATAGAATATGTTATAATAATAAATAAAATATTGTAAAATCCAGAATAGTAATCCAATACAGTAAAGTAATGGTCACCCACTTGGATGACCATACAGATACAAGAGTACATAAGAAAATAAAAGAAAAATTATATGTAACTTCTACTATCTGTGATATAGAAAATATAACTAGACTCCAATGACTTTTGATCTACAAAAAATAGATTTGAACAACATGATGAGTATCTCAACATGATCATGGAATAGAAGGCATCAAGCCCATCTACCATGAAACATGTTCTCAACCTGATACATAGAAAAAGTATCTCCATGTATACTAATGTTCATGTGATATGGTGAGATATAATCTCATTAGGACACCTCAAAAAGGAACCTATAAATGTGGGGATATATGTGTATTAAAAATCTACTCCTCATCCACTATAAGACACAACTAAAAGGGTAAGTAATACCAATGTGAAACCTCAATCAAACTCTTGGTCCATAATTATGGTCATCTGGGAACTATCCACCATGGATTTTCATGTTTATATAATTATAAATTTATATTTCCATACCTCTAAATAAATACAAAAATATGAAAATAAATTATTATGTGAATCAAACAATAGGAAACCACATTAGCAATGGATCATTCGGTCCCTAATCCCAATCGAATGGACATTCTATGTAAGATAAATTAGAGGGACATCAGGCCACTCAAGCCTTGTATCACAAACATGCTATTTGGGTCTATAATCCCATTCAGCATATACATGCTTTGACAAAAATGGAAAAATCATCTCTGAAAACTACGTCACCCTAAGGGGATACTCATCCTACACATGGGTGGACTTATACTCACCTCCAATCAGAAACAAGTATACCTTACACTGTTGCTGTATCCAATAATTAAGGATACTATATTAATATGGTAAATCATATAAAGATGGAATCTAAGGAGTATGTCAGGATATCTGGATAAACTCTATGAAACACCCCACTAGTCTCATAACTGGTCTAGAAGTGTGTGAGAAATCTAATAATATATCAACTAGCTTATGATTTCATCCAAGGAATTCCTACAATGAGAATCTAAGTATAACTCAAGGAGTTTATGTCATCATCCCTTGAATCAAATCCAAGGCATTCCTACAATGGGATTACATGTAGCACTCAAGGAATATAAGTCATCAACCCACTGTGCATGTCCAAGGCAATCATACAATAGGACTATATGTTTTAAAGAGGATATATATGTCCTCAAACCACTGATCCTAGCCAAGAAAATAATACTTTTGGAATCAGAGTATCACTTAGGGTATATAAGTCATCAAAACACAGTGCTCATCCAACGAATTCCTACAATGGGAATCCACATATCACTTAGGTTATTTAAGTACTCAAACCATCAATCCAGTGCAATGAATTTATACAATGGTAATCCATGTATCACAAATGGTATTTTAAGAATATCTTGTATGGATCATTGTCTAGATACCAAGAAACACTTATAGACGTTGCGAAAAAAATTTATCACATTATATATATATATATACATATATCTACAAGATCAAGAAGCATGTCCCATGTAATACCTTTAGGTATATATTTATTCTCAAAGTAAACATGGATCAAAAGTTGAACCCTAGGAATGAACTTTTGGGAATCCCAATAAGTAATACAATTCCCATGAATGATTTATAGGTATCCCAATAAGAAGAAATAAACTTCGTGTGAGGCTGAAAATACACCAACTAGAAAGCACTTCTGGTAAACATTGTTGAATTTAAATAAACAAGGTCAAATATATAAACAAATGAGTGACAGTAGCCCGAACGCCCAACCAAAAACTACAGAAACATCCCCCAGGGCTTAATACTTCATCACTATTTCAAAGGTGACACCTGCTACCCTCTCTATCCAAACATAATGAACAAACCAGGGTCAATCAAACAACAATCACTCTCTAGGTCCCTCAAGAAAAATAGTAATTATTCATCCTACTTTGGATCCCCCGGGTAAAAATAAAAAAAAAGAAACCTTGTTAGAATCCATAGCTATAAAAGGGGAGGTAGGAATCCTACGTGGGATCATTGAAAGATAATAAAATACATTAGTTCGACAATGGACTACCTAGATTAGTGTATAAGAAATGGAATTCATTAATATATCCTTAGAAGCATCTGGTCTCATGTCATCAAGGCCCGAGGAGCAAGTCTCAAAATGGTTATGACCATAAACGAATAGGTTATAGGAGATATATCAAATATCATCTCAAATAAAAGGACCCTACTAGGTTGTTATGAAAACACAACCATTTATTCATTCTAATTATCACATATTCGAAACTAAACTCAAATATTGGAGGTTGAACCTCTTTTTTTAAAAATAATCCCCACAACTCCAATTTTGAGTAATCAGAATGCTCCATGGTTTTCACCAATGCGATTTACATGGAAATACACATTGAATGGAATTATCCTTAGAAAAATTATAATATTGAGTAATAAAATAATAAAAATTACTCAAAGGGCAAGAAAATATGAGTACATGACATGTGGATACCTTACAAAGCGTGTGCCCGTGAGTTCCAACATGGGTGTGTACTTTATCTAGATTGGGAATGAAAATACTCTAGGTCCATGTTGTGTAAGGAGAGAAAATGTTTCATACCATACATGGGGTACCTTCCTGTGTAACTCATCCGCCCATGCTGGAATCTGGACCATTCCATGCACTTTTACTTGACGTACTCCCTACATGGGGTAGGGTAGTGTAGTCTAGATTTCCATGTACCCCTACATGATTATTCATGGATGTGTACTCAGATACATGGATGTGTAACAGTGCATCAAATGTTCACAAATGTACACGGTTTGTACTCCTTTATGTTGATCTTCCATGAGCAGGATGAAGATTTTATGTGTTCCCCTGAACCAGACATCGTGTTATCAGGTTTTCCATAATGGAACATATTTATAACCCCCGAAGCACAAATTTAAACACCCAAACCACAAATATTTCCTAAATAGGCCAAAAAAATGCATAATAGTGAATTAAAAATAAAAAATTAAATTTAATGGGGTTTGTGGTTAAAATTTAATCTTGCCTAAATTTGGATGAAAACTGTCGAAGCATCGCACAAATTTGTAAACCACGATTACAGCACATAGATCAAGTGTTTCGTTGGATTTTCGATGGTACCTTACTCTCTTCCATCCCAAATTCCCATATCCATTTTTTATAGGTCTAGGGGGTAGTAGGGTCCCATCCTAGGAATATGACATAATCAAAGGTGGAATGTATTAGAAATAGAAGAGAAGGAAATGAAAAAAAACCAAAAAGAAAAAAGGGAGCTCGACCTAACCCCATTTTCCAAATAATTGTTATGACATGAATTGGAAAAACTCGCATTTCAGACCAAATGGTGGAGTGAAAATCTCAATTTAATGCTTCATTTAAAAGTTACGATAAAACAAAGCTGAGTAAACTAATTAATATTTAATTCATTAAATTTTAACTATTAATAATTCCACCAATATTTTATAGGCATAGATTTTCACCAATATATTTTCCTTGGGAAAAAATTATTATGTGTCCAATAGAGAGGTCATAATAATTATAAAAATATCATATACCTATGGAAAATTCCATTTTACCCCATTATTGGCGTGTAAAAGAAAATATTCAAATTTATGATCAAAAATACATTACGAAAAAAACATGAGACCTTAAAGAGAACATGGAATATATTATCCCATGAAATAAAGGGAAATGATTTATATAATGTCTATTTTACATAAAATTAATAGATCATTATACAAAGGAATTAGGGGTCTAAAATATAACCTAACTCAATGAATTATAATTTAGAGTTTGAAGACACATGCTACTTGAGTAACACTATAAAAAATCCCCAAATTAGTGGACATTTAATTATACTTCAAATGATGTGATTAAAATATTATTTATGATATGATATCTAAAAAAGGTCATATATACCCGGAGCAGAATGGAATTTAGTGAATAAAAGGAAAAATGTCTCAATGGGAATAATTTTAAATGAAATAAAATACCTCTGTACTAATTCATTCTTCACTTAGAGAAAAAATCATGAATTATTATATAAGTTTAACTAAATACATATTAAAAATACTTAATTATAAATATAAATTTTTATACCTCTTGTTTACAATTATATATATATATATATATTTATTTCTATTTGAGTTAGTTTTTAGATATTTTAATCATATTCTATAGTCAATCTTAATCTCATAAAAATAAGTTCCTATAAATAATGTCTGTATTCACTGACGATAAAATATTTATCAGTCTGAGATAATTAAAATTAATATAATATATTATCCAATATATCATATAATGATATAATATCAATTCATGACTATTTTAGTTAGGCCCCATGGCGATGAAATTGACGATAAACAAGTTTTAATGATTCTGAATGAATGGATAGTGAATTTTTATTTAATGTGTTAAATATTCATTTAAAATTAATATAATAGGAAAAAAAACATAGATCTTATTATATAAATAAATAAGTTTTAATGTCCATAAATGATATAAATTCATTTCATTGATCAAGTGGGTTGTTAAACCAACAAAAACATGATCTTACTAAGAGTAATTGGTGATTATGAGGTGGTATATATGTAATATCATTATAATTAAAGAATAATGATCTTATTTAGATTTTATTTGTGTGGTGTATCATAATATAAAATATTTTTTAAGGTGATTCTAATTTAAATAATATTTTCACCTAGAAAGAAGCAATCATTTTTTCATAGTTGACTTATTTTAAACAATTGAATTAACAATAACCATTTTTCGATCATATAATTAATATTCTCAACTATTAATAAATAAAATTGAAATAAAAAACATAATTTTTACTATTTATTCTTATCCCCATTTCTATCAATGCATGATTTTTATGAATAGAAAAACAAAAAACAATCATTCTATATAGCTGGTCATCCTCTAACAAGCATGTTGGATGATTTAATTTCCCATTAAATGGTTAGAAGTGGTAATATTAATATTATTTAATAACAATAACATCGATAGAAAAAACATAATTATTTGTAATATTCACATTTAAAAAAAAATTATATTCTGGTGATGTAAAAACATGTTTTGTCGTGGATACATTTGTCCACCCAAAGCACAAATTATAGAATCATTTTTATAATAAAAAAAGGTAAAAGTGAATAATTATTTTCCCAATGAATAATATAATTCAATATATAACAAATAATAATTTCATTAAATAGGTATTTTATGTTTATATTGGGAATTGAAGAATAAAAAAAATATTGAGTAAAAAATTAATCACATTGAGAACATTAATATTTCAATTGAACACCTCATGGAAATGGAAGGCATAGGGTCATATCTTATAACTACAAAATAAATAGAGTGGATGATTATTCTAGGGGATAATATAATGGAATGGAATCATGATTTAACCAAATATAATTTATTGCCTTGAAGGGGAACTCAATGGATAATTTTATAAGTGTTTAGAATTTCGATTTTGTAAACATTCCAACATTACATGAAGGGATCACATTATAAACAAGATAATAGGCTCTAAAATTCAGATTTTTTTGATTTGGAAAGAGATAAGGTTTATCCAAATATATATATAGTCGATTTGAAATTTTTTTCTATGTGATTCAAGAAAATGACCCCTTTAACTAATATTTTTATCATTTTTACTTTTGATGTGGTATTTTTTTTATAAGGTAACATAATTTTATTACTTAATAAATATTGTACATATAATATAATTTTGATTCACTGGTTCTCAATTTTATATTTATTTAACATTATGGAATATATAAATTTAATAAAAATAATTTTAATACAGAATTTTTCAATTTTTTAACAGTAATGTTCATGAATATATTATATGCGTTTTAAAAAATAAAACATGGGGTTGTAAAATGAAACAAACCTTTTAATAAATATAATATAAAATATAAAATAAATATTTGTTCTTATTAAAATATTTCATTACTAAACCTATGTATGTGGATTTACATGTGAATTACTCTATAGTTTTAGTATTTTAATGTTCACGGTCATCGAAATATAGTAGGATTATTCTAGTTTTTTGGAAGAAGCAAGTGGACACTGGATAGTCGGTAGAGGGAATTGAAAATCTGATGTGTTTAGAAATAACCATTTCATGTAAATAGGTTCAACTACAGTGATTGTGGAGGGAATTTTGGAATACATATTATACATACACCTAATGTCCACCTGGTGAAATATCATCGGTTTACCAGTGAGTCTTAGTGACTTGACGGTGCTGCTTTAAGGCATACAAACTAATATGTGATAAACATTTATTTACCCAAAAATAAATTATTAGTCTATATAATCATTCTCCTTGAAAAAAATATTATTCCCATTATATTATATTCTTCAATGTGACATTGTGGTCTCCTCCTTCTTCTTGTATATTAATCTCTGTTTGATTATGTTTTTTAGCCATCTGTTAGGAAAAAATCAATATAGAGATAATTTCCAATGCTTTTCTGATGTTATTCTCAATTTTTTGGATTTCATAAAAAACTATATCATTGGATCTAGCATTTATATGATTAATTATTCATTTTATAAACAATTCTCAATTCCTATGAATCTGATGACATTATTTCCATACAACATATTTGAATTTGATGATGTTTTCATCATTATATAGGTTGAAGTATCTGTATAACAATGTTATCCCATGAATGGAATTATTTTCATATAAATCCACCTGATTTATTTTAAATTTATATATTTGTTGTAAATGATGATTTTTTATAAAATTATATATTGGGTTTCATGAAAAATGGGGTTTTAACTGGGATTTCTTTTTAAAATAGCTATAGTACTTTCTCGGTTCTACAAAATGCCTCATTCTTGATTATGAATATAAAATATTTTTTAACTTATTTTAGAAGAGAGTATTTTATAATGAAATTTTCTATAAATTATAATCATGTTTACTTAAATTGTTTTGTAAATCATATCACATTAATAAAAAAATTCATTAAGTTAGGGACACATTCATCCTTACAGAGTGTGGCACCCCAAGTGGATTTTCATATGACACTAAAATAATATAGAAGAAACTTATAATAGTAGGATTCATCATATTCCTTGATTTTTATTTCTATTCATATTTTGGAATTTATTACTATAGTCTAGAGACTATCCCACCAATGGTTTTATAGAATATAGTTTTGTTTCATGGTTGACTACTCACTTTCTTATTAAACAAAATTTCCTTGGTCAATTATATTTATATATCTATACTAACACTAATGTACTTTTCTTATTCCAATTTCTTTTAATAAGAAATTATTTAAATTAAAAAATTTATTTTTTTATTTTTAATTTTTAATTTACTTGAAAATGTTTTTTGTCATAGAGCTAGAATTACAGGTCGTATATAGATTTTCATTGTAAAAATTATATAGTTCTATTATTTTGGTATTTATCCCTCAAACACTACATTTCCTTTTTTTTGTTACTATTCATGTGTATTTAGTGTATATGTTACGTTAAGTGACTCATATGGCATGTTATCATCTCTTGGTGGATACCACCCACAAAATGGTATGGGTTGAAGGGTATTGATAATTAAATAGAGAAATGGTCTTTGTTATTTTCTTAAACTAGCGATTTGGATATGTTAATTATGTATATAGATTGTGAAGATTTTAACATAAATTGTACTTTGGTTGTTATATTTTTCTTATTTTATGTGAGATATATGGTGTTATATTTAAAGGTGCAATCTTTACAATGGTTTTTATATGGAAACCCATGTGCTTGTCCCTGACCTATATAAAACAGGAATGAGCTTCTAGTGTTATGAAAATCCTAATTGATTGACATATCATGTTGAACTTGGTTGGATAACTACAAAATGACATCAGATCTATTACCCATCTGGAAATGTGATAACACTTCATGTGATTAGTTTGGGGCCTGGTAGACTGGAGTTAAAAATTTTAGGCTCAATGAGTACATAGAGAGTATGTTCCCAATTACCTCCTTTCATGTTGAAAAATAGGTTAAAATTGGTAGTCATGATTAAATTATTTTTATGTTTTAGTTTTTACAATATTTTTTGTTATATATGATGACATTTTATCCTTATTTTTATTCATTGGCATCAATAAAAATTATTCATGATTTGGGGTGTAAAACAAAAGTTAAATAATGTAGAAAAGGAAATATCAATGGACTCTCAAACCATATAATGATTACAAATATGGTTTTTATAGATTTAATGGGGTTGTGTCTCTCTTAGAACATGTATATAATCCATGTGGATATGTCCAGCATAGATCTACATACATTTTTTATTTAGAACACATGATTTTTTTGATTGTTTTAGTGACTCTCATTGATAGGATACATGCATATTATAGTAGAGTGTAAAATCATCCATTATTTTCCAATACCATAATACTAGTTGACTAAGGACATTTATGGATGGGGATCCACATGTTTGATTTAAACCAGATGTCATAATATTAAATGATGACCACTTCAAGTCAAAGGGACAACCATATAGATTGTCTAATTGGGATTTTTATAACCCGATGTGTTTTCAAAATCATTTTGGATCACATATTTGATTATTGGTACATATACTACATGAATTTGATTGGGGTCTCTTCCATAGTATGATTTGATGCCATTTTTTAACAAAAAAAATTAAATAAATTTTAATAGGAAAAAATTAATTTTTTAATTAAAATAATCTTTATAATTCACATTTTTATTAACCATTTCAAGTGTTATTAATTATTTAAACAATAAAAGAATATTTAATTAATCAAATCATTTGGTAAATCCATAAAATATAATTATTTTATGTTAATATTTAAATAAATATGTTTTATAAATAAAATAACTCCACAAATGATATCATGATTTCACCTGAGAATTAAACCTTAACATAATTGGCAGAGAAACACCATGATCTCCAATATTCAAATTTCAATGTAATGAAATCAAAATATTACCCAAAATGATATCTAATTTTCATGTTCAAATAAAATTTAAATTTTGTGTCCCCTTTTCCAAAGAAACCTAGTCAATCATGTAAATTACATTTTATCAGCAGAAATAGGATAATTGGAAAATATCATTATGTCAAAAATTATTATATTTTTTTAATAATAATATTGTGTCACTTTCGTCAATGAAAATTATATTTTTCTCATCACTTATTTTACAGATTCAAGTAGATTTATCCTCACATCATGACTGCATTATCCACTTCACAAGATTTTAGTGGACCTACCTTATACACCTAGTAACTTTAATAATCTCATTAAATAAGTAGGTAATTTCATTAATGTTTAATGAACTAATGGTATTAGGTTGTTGTTAAGCGATGTGAAAAAAATTATCTCTCAAAGAGTTGGTTTATCACTAAATCATAATTCATTTATTTTAAAAATTAAATGTTTCAATAATATTATACACTCAAATAGAAAAATTATACTTCTCAAAATTAAATTTCATGTCATGTGAAAAAGATATTAATAAATATTATACACCCTCTTGAATTACCTATTTTGATTCATTATTTCTATTTTTCTAAAAATATGAAATATTTTTTCACTGTTTCAAATTAAATTCTTTGAATAAATATCAAATGTAATAAATACATCCATAAGATAAATTATTTTTCATAAAATATGGTTTTTTTATATTCTAGGAAATCACAATTCGTGTGTTATTTAATTTTTTTATATTTCTATTATTTAAGAATGATGGAAATTAATGATAAAAAATGATCTGACACTATTCCTTGTACTAAAAATATCACCCCAGAACATAATCCTTTTATTGTATTTAAACAATTTCTACCTGCTTTCCCTCACCCCAATTTTGAGTATTAATATATCTTTAAAAATGCATAGTGTTTGGTAAGAATTAATATATTTTTCATGTATGTGTCTCATTCCTAAAAGGTTTCTTCATGAATTCTATGTGATGAACAAGTATTGATATTAAATGTGGCCTTAATGATATGGGAAACAAAACAATATGCCTCATTCTTATTAAATTTTAATCCATACAATAATTTAATTTAAAATTTAAATGAAATTTATAGTAGGAGGCATGCCCCAGGTTATCTAATGATATGTCATAAAGATAAAGTTCATAAATTATTTTCAAGAATCCTCTCAATAAAAAACATAAAGTATAATTCAGTTACTAATGGAATAAAAGATTAAAAAATCAATCTTAATGTATTTCAAAAATTTAATGTATTTATAATGGTCTAAAATTATTATAAACATGAATCGAAATATTTACAAAAATCATGACTCATCAAAATGGAATCATACACTTTTCAATAATTATTTAATCCCCCTATTTACATATTCAATTTAATCCAAATAAAATTTTAATGAATGAGAATATGTTATTTCTAGGAAGGCATTTTATCCATGATTATACAGGTAACATAACATGTCTATTTTTTGGAATGAGAACACTATTTGGATGATCATGAAATATTTTTAATAAATATATATAGGGTTTTAAATTTAATTAATTTAGAAGTTATTTCCCATTTTATTGTAACACTAGACCTCTTCCTTCTTCCAAACCTCTCTATTGGGAGTCTTTTTCCCATCATCATTAGAAAACTATAAATCAAAATCAGTATTTAAATTTTAAGATCCAAGTCACTAAAAATCATAAACAATGAGTAATATTTGGATACATCATAATATATTCCAAAAAAATACATAAGAAACTAATTTACTTTAATGATGATAAAAAATAATAAATCAATAATATTTCATTCTTTAAATTCATATGTGGGAACTATTTTTTCAATTTCCCCCAGAATGAAAGGGTCATCTGTTATCCAAAATACTATGGTGGGTGATGTTACTTTTATTGGATCCATGAATTTTTTTTCCATTCATCATTTAGTCCAACATTTTATTTCTTGACGACTTGATGTATTGGATGAATAAAATAAACTACCATTATTATTAGATAATTCATCCATGGGTGAGTTGGGGAAAAGAATGATTAATCATTATTCATGTATAATAATTTCAAAACAAATTTTTCATTGCCTAGTCCATACTAATTTATGATACATCAATGCAATAATAAATTGTAATATTTTAGTATAATTTTATTTTAATGAAATTAATATTTCATGAATAAAAATAAAAAACATCATCCATAATGTAAATAACAATTTTATAGGTTTCCAAATATAATTCATTTAGATATACTCTTGTATCCATTCCAATATAAACCCCACATGTATTAGGGAATCCATGTGTTTCTAGTTATATGAATCATCTTTTTTATCATAATCATTCATTTAAAATTATACATACCTTAATCCTAAATTTAAAAAATTTGAGGGGATATAGTCATATTTCATGATATAAAATTTGATTAGAATACGACTTAGATAATATTATCTCCTTGTTTTTTATTGAATTAAATTTTATATTTATTGATAAAAACACTCTTGTAGATGAGTGGTAGTAAATAATGATAGGTTGTTATGATCCTTAAATATTTCGTTGATTATCACCACTTTGGTTTTTTTACCTCTATATATATGCATATAAAGGTTTATATTTTTCTTCATAATGTTTTAAAAGATAATGTACCACATAATCAGATGCAATTTCATCCAAAAATTTATCGATATCCTATTAATCTCCCACATGTACATCATATGGAAATTAATTATCTTGAATCCTCTCTTTATGTTTAGATTTTGTTTGGATATGGATATTAGGATAGTTGGGATAAAGATATTATTAATCTATGTCCTCAACCTCTCAACCTTATTTTTAATAATTATGAGAGACTAAGGGAGTGTCCTTTTTTCCTCATCTAATTCTTCACAAAACTCTGGGATGTAATACAATGGATTAGTTATATCCCTAGACAATGCATCAATAATTGGTTCATTTATTTCATCCCTCGATCCTTCTATACATTCATAAAATTACAGCTCTATATAATTTCATTATCGAACTCCTCCCAAGTTCCTAGTAGGAAAAAATTAAAATTCTTCATATAATAGAGTAAGTTGATTATTTTTTGTTTTTTTAAAAGAGTTGAAAACTATTAAAAATAATTGTTAATAAAAATTTAATAAAAAAATAAATAGATCCTACAAAATAGTGACATCATTTTATACAGCTATAATCATATAGTAAGAAAGATGAAATTATTTAGCTAGTTTATCGTTGTTGTAAACCAGTGTCACATATAATTTAGAATTCATGTTTGAGTATGAGAGAGAGTAATTCTATAAAATTTTTAATAGTTTGATGGGGGGGAGAGAAATATTTATTATCAACATTGGATGAACCACTTATATCAAACAAAATGATACTCCCTTGGGTTGGAATAATACTTTGGGGAAGATGGAATACTTATACTCAAAACCCTAAAATTCATTGGTTTATTCAAACATTCATGGGGAAAAAACCACATCACTACCCTATTCAAACACAATAAATGATCTTGGATATTTTTTTAAAATTTTTGTACCTTTAATACCAGGCTAGGACCATTATACTCTAACTTGGTTTGTATTTATGAAATGTTTCTTGAAAAATCACTTTTTTAAATTCTAAAATTAAACAATGAATTTATAAATTAATATAAACATAAAAATTATATTTTATATTTCCATTTTCTAAAAGATATATTTATACTATAAATACAAAAATTATTAAATCAATGAATTAATTGGGTAAGAAATTTAAATTAGTTATTTAATGAAAACATTATAGGAAAAAATTAAATAAATCAACAGTAAATGAATCAATGTTTTTTCTCTGATATGTGGATATCACTTATTTTTTAAACTAATTGATGTAAAATTATTTCATTTTACCAGTGTATTATTACCTATTCACTTCTTTCAAATATATATCTGAAAAAATGATTTCATTTAGTTTTTAATGTAATGCTACATAACATGAATCTTAAATGATGCATGTTCTATTGTGATTTTTTTTAGAATTGGTGGGTTCTACATTAAAACATGGAAAATATTTTTTACTTGTTTATGATATTTAAGATAAAAATTAACAAGAACTAAACACTTTTAAATGGGATTTTTATTTTTTTATTAAAAAAATATTTTGACCTTGAATTAGTGAATAGATATATTTGGGATTTATGTAAAAAAAATATTAAATATATATATATAATTTTTTTGAAATGGTATTGATAAATTAAATAAATATTCCAAATTTTATGAAAAACATGTTTTATTACAAGAATTTTGTATAATTTTTAATGCGTATTAAAGATGGATTATATAATTTATGATGCTAATGATTCATTTTTAATTATTTGTTCGAAAAGGTAAAAATGATTCATCTGGTAATTATCGACCTGTGAAATGTTTCCATTGGATTTTTTTTCGAATATAATGATTTTTTTTCTTTTTTATTTTTCTTTCAAGTAAATTCTTATAAAATTGTGTATGGATGTTTTAAATATTAATTATTTTAAAAATATTTCATTTCATTTAAATGGGTTCCTTTTGATATCTCATTGAATGCATTCACTTGTTTTTTAGATTTTTATATTTGAACTGAACCTTTCTTATTTCAAGGGGTTATATTATTTGATCTAAAAGAATTGATTAGAAGGAGATATCATGTATTGTGGCGAAAGTGATTCATCAAATGTATTCATTAGATAAAGTGGGATTCATTTCTTTTAAGTGGTCTTTTAATCTTATCATTATCATGACCATTAATGGGAAAATTATTCATTGAATGGATGTATAATCTATGATGAAATTGGTGATTTGGGAACTGATCCTTCTAGGCTATCTCTATATTGTTTCAGATTAGTTTGAACTATTAGATAGCTTTATTTATGTGTGTTAATTGATATTTTATTTTGGATACTAGATATAATTAACCATATCATTTTTATTAACTCATCCTTTATTTATTTTACTATATAAACATTGTCAAAAGATATATATTTATGTTGAATATTATACCTTGGGTTATTAACTAGTTCTCTGGATATGGTGTTAATTTGTTATAGTAATGGGTAAAAATGTTTTGATTCATGTTTACACATTCATAAAGATGTGTAAGTAGTTTTTTATTATCTAATGGATAGTGGGGACCATCATTATGATATCGCTAAATAAAATTTACCATATATACAGTTTTTTTACCCAAAACGAGAGTCTTATTATTTTATATCGAGGTGTATATGTTTCTTATCAATTAGTTTTTCTTGTGAGATATGGTGGTTTTGGTGATATGAAATATTCTTTCATATTGATCATTAATGATGTTTGACAAGTTGAAATTATGATCTATTGAAGGGTATGGTATATTTTTTCCACCTTTTCATGTCACCACCCGACCTAATGGGGCTCGAGCTGTGACTCCCCAAGCCCGCCTCCAATAGGCTAGGGGCTGGCGACTAGCGCCAAGTAGGATATCACACACATGGGAGGCATTGGCCTAAGGTACCTATACACACGCACCCAAATACACCTCCATGGAACAGTGCAGAGATATAGAACCTGAAAAGTAAATTAATTCATACAATCTATCCCAAACCAGAGTGCAAAAACAAATGTACAAAAGGGAAAAACAGGGCCCACAAAAAGAAAACTACAAAGCACGTCCAACTGGCTCTGAAAAGGGGAGGATGCCACAAACACCCACAGGAATGATCCCTCGGCACATCTCCAGTAAAAACCCTGGTCAAACATGCTCACTAAGCTCTGCCTGCTCCGGGTCCTCCTGGGACTCCGTAAAAAGGCATGTGGTCTGCACAAGACACAAACATGTGCGGGAAAAGCCCGTGCAGAGGTGAGTATAAACATACTCAGTAGGCACCACAAAAACCCAAAACAAAAGAGATCAATTGAAAGGAAACAGTCCGCTCATCCCAGCCAGAGGGAACCCATACGATAGAGAAACTCTATCTCATGACCATCCTTGGCTAAACAAAACTAGTCATCTCAGCTCAGGTGTATTCCCATACATACACCTTGAACAATACAGATATACTCAACTCATGCCACAAAGCCACAAGAGGTACCGACCTCATCACCAGCAACTGTCCACAGCTGGGAGAGCACACTACATGCTCACTATCATCCCAGATTACACTCATCCGAGAGATACACTCCATCGGGTTTCTCATAAACCTCTCAGACGCTCACCTGAGAGATCACGCTTGTCGGTTAGCATCACTGAAAACTCGCTGAAACAAAATAACCACCAAACTCCTAATATAGGGGATCACTCCTAGGGACTGCTAGGGGATACCAGAAACCTCTCCAGTGTACAAAGCTCACAGACAGTGGATCACTCCCAGGGTCCACAGGGGGATACCACGACCTGATCTGACTTACGTAGTTCTCACAGATAGGGGATCACACCGAGGATCCGCTGGGGGATACCACAACCCGATCTGGAACTCGACAGAAGCACATCACTCAAATAGATGATCATCGCCCATATAAAGGTGGTCACGATGTTACCGGAACCCTACCTGGTATAACTCTCGATGTAGGGGATCAAATGGACGATGCCGCAACCCTACCGAAACCACACGCTGAGTAGGGGATCGCCTAACAAACGATACTGCAACCCTACTATACACCTCGTGTTGAGTAGGGGATCGTATACCCGACGATGCCACAACCCTACTGAGTATGGCCCACCGTATAGGGGATCATAATCCTGATGATACCAAAACCCTACTAGGTTAACCAGCTAGATAGGGGATCGCCGCCCGTGGATAAACGGTCATAGTGATACCAAGAACCCGATATAGGGAAAAGATGCTATATGATCCTGCTCTGGGCCCATCGGAGGGATGCCACAACTCTAACAGTATAAACATCCCATCGAGAGGATCAACAACCTATACAATGGTTGTGATGCCGCGTGAACCCTCATGGTAATAAACCGAGGGAGCACCCTCAATCAATGCTGGTCCAAACGTCGCTAACCCGAGAGACCCAAAATAGCACCTCATTGCACTCCTCAAGGCCGATACTAAGGCCACCATTGCGATCCATGCAGAAAAACACGCAGGATAGGTTGCTTACTCGCCCGAAACGGAGCACCGGTGAAAAAGTCACTATTCACCGTAGCTAGCTCGTGCGGGGCCCACAGAACTATCCAGAAACCCATCGACCGGACCATACCATGGAGATCCCCTAAGAAAAACAAGTGTAATCGACTACCCACTCGTTTGAAACGGACAGCCGGTGAAAAAGGTACTATTCACCGAAGTCAACCCAGGTGGGGCCCACGCCTGGATTCCGAAACTCATCTAACGGATCACACCATTGCGATCCTCTCATATAAACACACAGAATCGATTATTCATCCGCCAAAATCGGACTCCTTGTGCAAAATCATCGTTTCTCCGCAAATGCCAAAACCCGGCCTTGTGGGGCCCGCACCCCGTTCTCAGACCCAACACTCGGAAACCATCTCAAAATGTCCGTTGTACCATCATGGTCTCAACTCCACTGACGGCACGTCAATCGGAGGATCCGGGTAGAAGTTACAACGACCTCAAGTCGTTAAATAACAAAATAATATTATTTTATACGACGTTTCTAGCTCTCGGGCCACTATCCTGAACTTTTAAACCCTTGAACCCACACCAAAGGGTTCGCCTCGTCGTCAGGGTCACGTCACCACAAACGGCATGCAAATCTCACTCCTGGATTTGATGATACGAGGGTTTGAAGACCCCCGTATGATAAAAGAGGCCGGACAGCCCTGGACCGGCCGGCCCGCCCTGGCCGGCGGCCCTCCGCCACGCGCCGCCAGCGTGCTGCCGCGGGCCGCCGTGCTGGCGGATCTTCTGCAGACTGTCGGGGGCACCCCGGTGGTCCGTTTTGTAATCTAGAGTCATCTGCACGAACCCCGGGACACGATCTACACTGCTACGGCTTCAATTTACAGAAAAACGCAGCAAAAACGGGATTGGTGGTTAAAACTCATATCTGCCTACCTCGCGGGCGAAACACCGACGTTCTGCCTTAGATCCGCCCTCCAGAGATTCTACTGCACACTCCTGGAACGTCCTCCGTTGAATTCCGAGCTCGTGGGTGCTTTGTTTGCTCGATTCGGCGGAGCGGTGGTGAAGAACGACGAAGAACGTCGAGAGGAACGATGGGGGGCGGGCGCTGATATTTATATCTGCCGCCCACCGGCGCCAAACCCGCCTCGGACACGACACCCGATGTGAACAAAAGTAAGGTCGCCCCTAGGGTAAACGCGCCGTTTTTACGCAATAGCAGACATATATTTTCCATCCGAGACTCCGTTCAGAAGTTATTCGAGTCGACGCTCGCACACTAACTTCACCACTTATTTACGAAAACGCCCCTGGTGGCGTTTCTCACCGCAGGCCCACGACCGCAATGTTTACACCCTTCCTAGGGTAAACGGCACATTCCAGACGCAACCATGCCCTCAGATTCTAGTTCTGATCTACTGTTTAGAAGATATAAGAGCCCCACCACGTGTATAGTATAAAAATACTTAATATTTTCATAAAATTATTTCTAGGCACACCGGGACTCGGAATCGCATGTCGTCTTCGCACCTAGCACTGGAATTATTCATAGAATATTTCCAAAATTTGATAGGGCCAAAAACCGGAGTCACTACATCCCCCCCCCCTTAGAACATTTCGTCCCCGAAAAGCCGTAAGCACAAGGAGAGCGACTGGACTCTCAACTGGGTCTCACACACTAGCGAGTTCACCAACTAACAACCCTGCCCGGACGCATAAGTCAGAGGGACTCATACACCACACCTCGATATTATCTTCTTGGGCGGAACTGACTCACCCGAACGGTTTTAATCGCGTCACATAAATGTGTCTCGGTGGGCGAAGGAGCCCTCTTTCTTATGCATTTGAAGCATGCCGAACAACACCCACACAGGGTCCTACCAACACCTTGAACAAAACTCGAGCAAACCACAAAAAGGAAAGAGTAACTCTAAACAGTGTCTATCAAACTACTGCAGAAAGTATAAAGGACACAAGGAATACCTCTATCCACCCGTAGAGCCTCTGGGTCAACAGCCTCCAAGGCATGCATCAGTCCTCGCCCTCGGCCACCAGCTCCCTGAGCTTGGCGTAGACCACCTAGGGGTGGGGGTGGTGGAAACTGGTACCGCCTACCACCTCCTCCTACTTCACCTGCTCCATCGCCACGTCTGTCGCCTTTCAAACCTCCTTGCTCAAGAAGATTCCTCTGCCAAGGAGGTCCATCGACCATCTCCCTCTCAGCAGCACGTCGGTTCGGAAAATCTCTAGCAAGATGTCCCCGACCATCTCAAGCATAACACCACCTCTCTTATGGATGACCAAAACTGGTATGCGAGCCCTGTGAGCCCTGAGCCTCGGATCCTCCATCCTATGGTCGCCTCTTGAAACGTCGACCACGTCCTGACCCATGAATATGTCGTCGGCTACCAGATGCCGATCCGACTGACAATGTCTCAGCACTCGAGTGCCCAGCACTAACAGGGGGACCTGCTCAGCCAGAAAACACTCCACCACCAACGCTAACTCCAGCACTCCATCATAGGTGGGTAGACACAAAGAAACCACACCTTCTCGGATGTCCATGTGTATTCCCTACATGATGTTCCGAGCCCTAAATAATGAGTCTCGAACCATATCCAGGGAGTAGCACGACAGGTTCGTAAACCTTGCTGAGTACTCCGACACAGTCAGGCCCTCCTGCCAAAGCTGCAGAAGCTCCTGAATCCGCACTGACCTCAACATCACCAGATAGAACTCCTCCCTGAAGAGCCGCTCAAACTCTACCCACGTGAGCGTGTCCTTGTCATGGGACTACGACACCAGGCTCCACCATCATCGGGTCGAACCATGTAGAAGGCTCGCCACTAGGACCACCATCTGATCAGGATGTGTTCTCACTATGCAGAAAACTCGGGTGACTGCCTCAAGCCAATCATCAGCTGCCTGGGGGTCTGGATCACCCCGAAACCTCATAGGTCACTTCCTCTGGAAATCATGGAGTGCACTCAGCCTGCGTGCAACCTCATCCTGCACCTCCGGCACAACCAGTTACTCTACAGGTGGTGGCTCAATCAGCAGACCACCTCGAGGTGCAGCTTCAGAACCCGCACCCTACTCCACAACCTCTACATGGGGCGGGTCGTCAGCACAATCCTGCTGCGGAACCCTCGCTGGATGTCGTCGTAGAGGCATCCTGAAATACATTCAAGACACACCACATTCAAAGAGTATATCTGGAGAGCTGACTAAAGAAGGACATTGAAAACCCAAAAACCCAATCCTATATGAGGCATGTACCATTATGTCCCTGTGATGAGTATACGAATGTCCCGAGTCGAAAGGTAGGTTATCAGAGTCCTAGTGTATGGATACATCGACCGCCGCACCAACACCGAAGTCTCTGGCCTGGAATCCGAACTAGAAACATCCTAACACTGCCGTTATGCAACCAAAACCGAGCTCACATCTAGGAAAACTATGATATGATGTCTCGTAGGTGGAACCTCCTATGATACCACTCTATCACAACCCAACCCAACGGGGCCCGAGTCCCAACTCCCCAAGCCTACCTCCAATATGCCCGGGGCTCGCGACTAGTGCCGAGTAGGCTATGACACACATGGAAGGCATTAGCCTAAGGTACCTGTACACACGCACCCACATACACCTCCATGCAACAGTGCAGAGATATAGAACATGAAAAGTAAATGCAAGCATACAATCTATCCCAAACCAGAGTACAACAACAAAAGTAAAAAAGGGCAAAACAGGGCCCACCAAAGGAAAACTACAATGTGCGTCCAACCTGTTGTAAAGAAGGGGAACGATACAACAAACACCCGCCAGAGAGCTCCCTCAGCATAGCTCCAGTAAACACCCTGGTCAAACACTCTCACTAAACTCTGCATGCTCCGGTTCCTCCTGCGACTCTGTGAAAAGGCTTGTGGTCTGCACAAGACAAAAACATGTGTGGGAAAATCCCGTGCAGGGGTGAGTATAAAAATACTCAGTAGGAACCCCAATAACCCAAAACAAAAGAGAGAAACTGAAAGGCAACAGTCCGCTCATCGCAACCAGAGGGAACCCATACGAGAGAGAAACTCTATATCGTGACCATCCTCAGCTAAACACAACTAGTTAGCTCCGCTCAGGTGTATGGCCATTCATACTCCTTGAACAATCTAGAAATACCCAGCTCACTCCACAAATCCACAAGAGGTACCGACCTCGTCACGAGAAACTGTCATCAACTGGGAGAGCACACTCCATGCTGACTATCATCTCAGATGACCCTCATCTGAGAGATACACTCCATCGGGTTTCTCACAAACCTCTCAGATGCTCACCCGAGAGATCACGCTCGTCGGTTAGCATCACTGAAAACTCACTGAAACAACATAACCACCAAACTCCTCAGATAGGGGATCGCTCCTAGGATTCGATAGGGGATACCAGAACCCTCTCCAGTGTATGAAGCTCATAGATAGGGGATCACTCCCAAGGTCCTCTAGGGGATACCACGACCCGATCTGGCATATGTAGTTCTCACAAATAGGGGATCACACCCAGGATCCACTGGGGGATACCACAACCCGATCTGGCGCTCAACAGAAGCACATCACTCAGATAGAGGATCATCTCCCATATAAAGGTGGTCATGATGATACCAGAACCCTACCTGGTATAACTCGCGATGTAGAGGATCAAACCGACGATGCCACAACCCTACCGAAACCACACGCTGAGTAGGGGATCACATAACCAACGATATTGCAACCCTACTATACACCTCATGCTGAGTAGGGGATCATATTGCCAATGATGCCACATCCCTAATGAGTACGGCCCACCGCATAGGGGATCATAATGCCAGTGATTCCACAACCCTACAGGGTTAACCAGCTGGATAGGGGATCACCACCCGTGGATAAATGGTCACAGTGATACCATGAATCCGATCTAGGGAAATGATGCTAGAGGATTCTACTTCGGGCCCACCGGAGGGATGCCACAAGTCTAACAGTTTAAACCTCCCATCGAGAGGATCACAAACCTATATAAAGGTTGTGATGTCGCGTGAACCCTCGTGGGAATGAACCAAGGGAGCACCATCAAACCCTGCTGGTCCAAATGTCGCTAACCTGAGCGACCCAAAACAACACCTCAATGTGCACCTCTAAGGCTGATACTGAGGCCTCCATCACGATCCACACGGAAAAACATGAAGGATAGGCTGCTTACTCACCCGAAATGGAGCACTACTAAATAGGACACTATTCACCATAGCTAGCTCGTGTGGGGACCACACAATGATCCCAAACCCCATTGAGCGGACCATACCACCTAGATCCCCTCGAAAAAACTAGCGGAATCGACTACCCGCTTGTCTGAAAGAGACACCCGGTGAAAAAAGGTAATATTCACCAAAGTAAGCTTATGAGGGGCCCACACCTAGATTCTAAAACACATCGAACAGATCGCACCATTGCGATCCTCTCGAAAAAACGCACATGATCGACTATTCATCCACCAAAATCGGACTCTTGGTGCAAAAGCAGCGTTTATCCGCAAACACCAAAACTCGGCCTCATGGGGCCCACACCCTGTTCTCATACCCAACACCCGAAGACCATCTAAAAATGTTTTTTATACCATCAGGGTCTCAACACCACTGACGGCATGTCAATCAGACGCTCTGGGTAGAAGTTACAGTGGCCCGAAGTCGTAAAATAATAAAATAATATTATTTTATACGACTTTTCTTGCTCCCAGGGCATGATTCTGAACCTTTAAACTCTCTAACCCATACCGGAGGGATCGCCTCGTCGTCAGGGTCGCATTTCCTCAAACAGCACGCGAATCCGGCTCCCGGATTGCATGATACAGGGGTTTAAAGACCCTCGTATGATAAAAGAGGTCAGACCGGCCTGGACTGGCCGACAGCCCTCCGCCGCGCGCCGTCGTGCCGTGCGGCCGGCCTCCTCGGCTCCACCATGGGCCGTCGGGCTCCACCGGCGCTGGCTCCGCCGCGCCGGTGCCATGCCGGCGGATCTTCCGCGGACCGCCGGGGGCACCATGGTGGTTTGTTTTGCGATATGGAGGCGTCTACACGACCCTCGGGACACGATCTACTCTGATACAGCTTCAATTTGCAAGAAAAACGCAGCAAAAACAGGATCGGGGGTTAAAACTCAAATCTTCCTACCTTGCAGGGGAAACGCCGATGTTCTGCCATAGATCCATGCTCTAGAGCTTCCACTGCACGCTCCTGGAACGCCTGCCATCGAATTCCGAGCTCGTGGGTACTTTGTTTGCTCGATTCGGCGGAGCGGCGGTGAAGAACGGAGAAAAGTGTTGAGAGGAATGATAAGGGGGGGGGGCACTGATATTTATATCAGCCACCTGCCAGCAACAAACATGACTCCGAACTGAGGCCCGATGAGAACAAAAGTAAGGTCACCTCTAGGGTAAACGCACCGTACTGAACGCAACGGAGGACACATATTTTCCATCCGATACTCCATTCCGAAGTTATTCGAGACAACGCTCGCACACTAACTTTGCCATTTATTTATGAAAATGCCCCTGGTGGTGTTTGTCACCGTAGGCCCGCCCCCACAAATTTTACACCCCACCTAGGGTAAACGGCACGTTTCGTATGCAACTATTCCATGAGGTTCTAGTTATGAGATACCGTTTAAGAGGTATAACACCCCCACCATGTGCATATTATAAAAATACTTAATATTTTTATAAACTTAATTCCGGGCACACCGGGCCTCAGAATCGCACGCCGTCTACGCGCCTAGCTCTGGATTTATTCATAGAAAAATTCCCAAGTCTGGCAGGGCCAAAAACCCGAGTCTCTATATTTCAAGTTCTATTTTGGATAAATTTATATTTTAATATAATGAAGTTTTTACTTGGATGGTGATCATGGTTTTTTTAATTTAATTAAAGTTAAAACATTAGTTACCTTGTTGATTATCTCCTTTATCGATGAAATTTCTCATTTTCAATCCATTTTAGATAAATTTTTAATGGTTTAGAGAACCATGTTTGTTCTCTAATGTATTTTGATATTCATGTTTACTAATTATTTTACTAATAATTATTTGACATGTTGTATGTACGGTTATCATCACCTACAATATTGATTCATTCAATTCCATTATGAATCCTAACAATTATTATGTAGAACCTTAGTTATGGAGTTGGAATAAATTTTAATGTTAGAGAATTGTGTGATTTCATAGGGATTTCACCAACCCTTAAATAATGATAAAAATATATCACATTACATCCATGGTTTGATGGTTGATGTACCTTTTGTCTAAACATGGTGAAACAACCACCATGGAGAAAAATTTATGATAAATTAATATCATATAAATATAATGTACACTTTTTCCTAGAGGGAACAGATTCTATGATGGGAATATTATGTTATGTGATTTCAGATCATTATTCTTGATATTGTGGAAAATCCATGGATAGATAGTGTTATCATAGATTCATGGAGAATGGTTTTACAACTATATTATTAGAAGAATATTATACTGATGGATCCATACAGTTCTTATTAAAAGATGATATATATGGTGTGTTTTAGGAACTATTTTTCTTATGTTATCATCATGTGATAATTATATTTATTCATATATCTATCTGATTTTTTATAAATAAGTGTGGAATATTGTTTGTAACATGTTTATGAAACCATATATTTAGGGGAGAACGTGGGTTTCTAGTTTCGACCCCATAATGTTTCTTTTTGTCTATAGAGGTAGTAGGTTGTTACAGATGTATTGAGTGAATGATTGTTGGATTGTTAACATATGATCTATTAGTACATGAAAAATAAGAATATTAGGATGTCTCATAGTTTTAGAAATCAAGGATTTTGAACTAGAGTGATCTGATTAATTGATGACATTATTTCATCATTCAATTCTTGCTAGGATGGTGATGTGGAGTATTGCTAGCTTAATGGTTTGATGTGATCATATATATTCTGTAATGGTAGTTGAATTAAAGGTTCATAGACATAATAATTGCACTACCATATACTCATCATAGGTAAGAATACATGATTTATATAATCATTATCCAAATCCCAAAATCGGATTCTGTATTTCAGGCCATTTACATTGTAATAGTTGAATATCATATTCATTTATTTGTTGAAGAGGTTTTCAATCTCTAAACTGTTTACGTGGAAATAATATTTAATAGATTATCATTCCTAGCATGTAAAATTTGGAAGGGATTTTTTAATATGATGGGTTATTGATTGAATTGGTTAATGAAGATTAATAATTAATGGCATGATCCGTTTAGAAAAAACATCCAATAACAGAGGTTATTATTCATGTTTTTATCTTTTATTTCAGTGACATTTGTTTTATATTGAAACTTCATATTTTATTAAGGGATCAAAGAATATAGCATCATTTAGGAATCCTTGTAGATCTAATTGATTTTTAGGTGTGGTATGTGAATTGTGTCTAGTTGGACTAAGTGTTGTTGAGGACCATTGAGGATACTGTGCATATCTAAATAAATGTTAGAATCTTTTTTATCAACAAAAACTGTTATGTAAACCACCATCAATACCCATTTGAGGAAGGGTTGAGTGATAAAGTAAAAATTATTGGGTCTTATTTTGTATGGGAAATAATTATTTTGTATGAAATGTTATGTAAGAGAAAGGTTAATTATAACATTAATGATTATTGAATGAATTGTACTATCAGCTTATCAGTTAGATTTTATATATCACTAGATGTAGCTTAATGACATGTTTCATGCTTCCTATATAGGGATGAATAAAATGAAAACCTATTATTTTATAGAATATAGATGGATGTATATTTAGTGTAAAAACTATGTGTCTGAATGTTTAATTGTTTAGTTATCATTGGGATAAATTATTGTGTGATAAAAAAATCCATATATTAGTGCACTATGATTGTACTTACAGGATAACAACAAGATGTGGGAGCGGGAATCATTGGGCATGAAGTAGTTGTATTTTCTCGTTATGAGTAATTAAATCAGACCCTTTCTAGAGACATAAGGAATTTATGTTAGGGGAGAAATTTCATGCCCTAGGTTGTGGATTCATGTACAAATCAATCCATTTCTTCACTTAATTTTGTGGGATTTTAATGTTTACAAGAGGATTTTTGGAATTTGGTTATAGTAAGCAGCCAAAAGTGGAGGAAACCATCATGAACATGATTTTTTATAAATCAAATGTAAATATTTAGGTTAAAATTGAATTTTTGTTGTTGTCCTATAAACCATCAGTGGATGGGCTACTGGTAATGAAATTCTACCTACATCCACCGACTAGTCGGTGGAACAGTAGAAGTCTTTTGGGGCCCACGGGCAAGCCGATGGTTCCACCTATCATACATATTAATGATGGTAAAATGAAATTTATCCATAAATATTGTTTGAATCTCTATAATAATATTCCACCAATTACATATCAATTCCTATTTTTCTATAGTCCACAAATTGGATTTTATATCCCTATACATATTCATATAGAGGAATCAGTGTACTGGTGGGATCATTGGAAACACATTGGTTTTAAATTGGTTAGTGGATCCTTTATAATTCTTTTATTTCTTATAATCTTGTAGCACCCAATGATTATAACATAATAACATTCCATTTGTTAGTGTGTCTGACATGCAACACTTAGCACAACTTACCCACAAAATGTATTTTTTTTGTATTTTATTAATTTGATAGCTCATGGAACCCGCATCCCCAAGTATATGTGAACCACAATATAAAATACCATTAAAACATAAACTTGAGGTCTAAGGTTATGTGTAGTACTAATTAAATTATTAAAATTAATTTTATCTACTTTTTTGAAATAACATAAGAATCACTGAAAAGAAAAAACTATTTTCTATAAAACGTTTATTATTTAAAAGATAGATTAGAATTTTTTTCACAAATTATTTGAAATAAATATTACTTAGTTGAGAAAATTTATTTGAAATATATACATAATTTATGAAATCCTAATATAATAATTATCTTTCAGTTATCTTTTTTTATTTTTTAGAAACATTTAATTTTAAGATGAATGGTAAAAATTCAGGATTTTTTTTTCTATAATATTAGTTATATAGATAAATTAGATATTTAATTTTGTTCAATGGCACATTAGTAAAATATTACATCACATATAAATATTTATGTTATGGGAATAATTTAATATTTTGATTTTGATATAAAATCATTTTAATCTTTTGAATATTTTATCTTTTAAAATCAACATCCTCATCACATATGCATGATAAATTATATATTATATTTTCCCATATATATGAATGAAATTTTAAAAATATAATACACATTTATAATAAGTATAATTTTTATTTTCAAATAAGTTGAACATATATTTTACTAATAAGAATATTGGAGACATTAAAAATTAATTCCTTGTGTGACGATAAAATGGATTTACTAAGTGTTCAACTTAAATGATAAGGGTTAAAATGACCAAAATTTATTTCCAAAATATATATTTCTAAACATATATATATATATATATATAATATTATTTTTAATTATCAATAATACTCCCATTTTATGGTCTTTTGAAATGATAAATGTGGGTACACCTTTCTATTTACAAAAAATACACGTTTTCCACTAATATCACTAATAAAAGGCCACCCACACTTGATTATTCTTCAACACTTAAAGCAATTATTTTGGAAAATAACTAATAATATCAATTAAAAAATTTACTGCCATTTTTAGAATCCTTATTTTGGTATGAAATTCATCATTGGATGGATTTTGTGCATACTTAAAAAGTTTACCCGAAGAACATGAATCATTCTTTGTTGTGTGTTTTTTTATTTCTTCATCCACATAAATAAATTATTATTAAATAAATTTGACATAAAATACTCAATATGATTCCTATAATTGTTTTTAAAAATAATAATTTCTTGACGTATAACAATCTCCACATACATTAAATTTGTTATTAAATCTTTAATCATATGTATGGAGGACTACCACCTCACAAATCATTGTCTTTCATTTTTCCATTACCACCATTCACAGTTGGGTATGATGATGGTTATAAAGTATATATATGATATTTATAACATAATTATATATTTATATTCATTATATCATATATATATGCTTTAATTTTTATTATTTATTGCATATTATAATGTCACTCGTATGTACATCAGACTACTGCCTCGTGAAGCAATGTGATTTTTCATTCACTAAATATTTACTTTAAAGGTAATAAAGAAAAATTTAATGAATTTATGTTATTTAAATGAAATTATAATTACAGTAATTAAATATTTATAATTATTAAATTACAATATATCATTTTCATTTTTATCTTTTCACTCACATAAATAAGATAACATCATTCATGTAGGTGAGGACTATAACCTTCATGTATTGATGTGACTGTCTTTTCATCAGAACACAACATGGATGATTTTTATAAGAATATATAAATGTATAATATTATATTATGATCATTATTGTAATCTATAAAAATATAGATCAACATTTGATATTTATTATTTCAAAATTGAAAATAAAGTCGGGCATATGCACAATATACCATCTCCACGAATGTAACAAAACTCATTTATAAAAACAGTCCTTCATGAGTGGTAGAAAAATTATATGTGATATATAAATATAATAAATATTATGATTATTTTTATTTTTGATAAAATGAAAGAACATTTCAAACAAAAGAACTAGAATATTCCTTATAAAAAAGAGATCAATGTATTTATCACATAGAATAATGAAAATAATGAATGATTTTTATGGAATGACTTATAATATGTCATGAAGGATTTATATGATTTAATAAATTTTTATATAGATATTTTAAGGATAATAAAATGATTAAATACATTATAAATTAAGTTAAATCAACATTAACCAAAATGTAGTGTGAGATTAGGGATTTCGTCTAAATTTCATTTCATTGAGGCATATCGAAATGTTATGCACCTAATTATATTTATATAGTACATATAATACACTATTTTCATGTAATATCACATTAAAATAATAAGTTCATGGTATTTTGTTATTCAATTGGAATTATTTCATCCAAGGGAATTTTAATTAATAGTTACCAAATGGTAATGAATTTTACTACTCAATTTCATTTCATTGGGTTATATTAGTTCTTCGTCATCGTTGATATTCTTAAATTATATGGGAAATTTATTTCTATATTATCATGTTTTATTTATTATTTGTATTTATATTTATATTTAATGGAAATTTTAAATTCATATTATTAATTATAATATCAATTTTATGATTATTATAAGGTCTTATTTGAAAATATAATTCTTATTGAGATTATTGAATAACATGTTACGTTTAAAGAAGATACTAGATATTTTCCTAAAAAATTCATTTAATTTAATTTTCATCTATTTATTCCTGATATTTGAATGTAATTTTACTATTTTAATACCATTTTTCAATTTAAATTTTTCATAAAACAATTTTTAGAATATCCAACTTCATTTTAATGTTCAATATAAAGTTCATTTTCTTCGAGAACCGTGATTTGTAAAAATGTTTTCATAAAAGATTATAAAGAATATTTTTAACCACTCCCGGAGCATTCATTATTGATATTTTTACATATTTTATTTTTCACATTGTTATTTGTATGGAATATTATTTTCTTTCTCAATAAAATTGCCATATGGGATTTATTGTAAATGTTAAATGAATATTTATTTTAACAAGTATAGAGTGAATAGAATTTACATCCATCATGATAAATAATTTTTTTTATAATTCTTATTAAGAATAAAATATTATATAAAAAATAATATATTTTCAAAATGATTTTTTAAACCTTATTTTTTAAAAATGAATTTTACATTTACTCTTTTATTTTTCTCAGGAATGATTTTAATGCACATTTTAGGATAATTATATTCATAAATGATAATAAACATTTATTATTACTCCTTTTGGTATATCGTGCATTGATATAATCTTTATTTTTCTTATAGATGGTTCATGACCAATGAATGAAATATCATTCAATTCCATGATAAATTTAATGTAGTCATTAACATTATAGTTAAATAATAATATTTTTATAAAAATTTAATTTTCCATAAGTATCCATATAAATATTTAGGGATCTGTTTATAGCATTAGAAATATATCACTTCTACTATGGTTTTCTATATTAAAATTAATTTTTTTATTTATGGAAAGATTTTTGAATCTGTATTGCTTACTCAATATGTATCATTCATTAAAAGGAACATTAATCGTGTAAAAAATAGATTATTTAATATTTTTTCAAATTATTTAGACATGGATACAAGGGTGGGTAAATTGATAGATAGACCCTCGATGAAACAATATGTATCACAAGATAAAAAATATGTCTTTCCTTAATTAAATGTGTTTCCACCAATCAATTTTAAACTATCATGATGGTATATCTTTATGGTAGTGGTATCATGTCTCTAATACAGGAAATCAATTTATAAAACGTTATCTTTATTCAGAATATAGTAATTTTTATCCATTATATATTCTCAATGATATTATATATTATGGGTTGTCATTCTTCCTTGTAGATAACATGTAATTTGTGTTCAGTTATTTTCTATAACATATTTACTATTATTTATTTAGTAATTTCGGTCTTGTTATTAATTAAATATAATGTGTTTTATGTTATCTTCATTATCATATTGACTGTTATCCATAATGTTTTCATATTTATATTAAATCTATATTAACTACCATCAATATTATTGATTATATTGAATGGGAATTTATTTATTTATATTTACAAATTTAATAATCTTATCGATTCATGATTAAATCCATTTTTCATAACCCTTACAGAGTATTTTAGATCGCAAATATTTTTTTTTCAATAGCAGGAATCGAAGAAGTTTGATAAGTTAATATGAATGGATATGAAAGACGGAATAATATTATTCAAAAAAACATATTATGTAATTGTTTATTTGTCAAATATAATATTATAATCATTATATATATATATATAGTTTAATAAGAATAAAAATATATTTAGTCCTTCGAGATGTGATTCCTTTTATCTTATGCTAACGTAATAAAGTATACACCAACTTTAGGAAGCTAAAATTTGGGACACTATTGTTGGTGTCAAATTATGTTATATAGAAACCTTGGAAAATATATTTAGAAAAACATATATTAAGGATCATAAACCTATAATAGACCTTGAGAATATGAATAGATGAACATCCTAATATTTTTTTTGTGGTATATATTATGTTTTTTCCTTAAAATTTATATTATTCTCAATATTACAAACATAACTGCTTATTAAACAAATCTATCTAATGGTATTAATGATAAAAAATGGTGAATTATTCTTGGCTTGATCATTATCTAGTTTCTTGAAATAGGCCTTATAGTGTACCTAATATAACACTAATGTTGGATATTCATATGATAATTTACATTATTTAAAAACAAATTATGAACTATTTGAATATAAAATGAAAATTAATGATCTCATATAAAACTAGGGTGTGTCATAATTGAAAATAAGACATCATAAAATGATTCTATATTTTACATAATATGGTTTTTGTTTCTCACACAGTGTAATTTTTTTTGTTATTGGATGGAACATGAAGGAATCAAGTTAAAATTGATAATAATGTAAAAGATATTTACTATAACAAAACAAATGGGATGATGGTTGGAGTAAATGATTTTATTATTATGAACAATCAATCATCACAAAATATTATTAACAACAAATTAATAATCTAATTCTCGATTCCACCAAATAAGATAAGGATAATGTTTAATAAGAGATTAGTTGGTGGAGAACATGTTATAAAGAAAGATCAACTTCATTAAATTATGAAAATTGCATGGAGATACCCATGAAACTGTCTCATTGGTTTTTGAAATTGATTTATGTGTGATGGTCATAATGAATATAATTATCGAGGTTAAATAAAGAGCATGATGGTTGGAAATAAATCTCATCCTAGTTATACCTTTATAGTTTGTTGTCTTAAAGGTGAAAAATTGTGGAAATATCATATTCAGTGACATATTCAAATGGTTATATCCTAAAATATAGGCAGAACTATATGAAAATAAAATAGATAAAATATTTGTGTATTTGTATTCATGAATTAAATCATATATGTATTTTACTAATGAATATTTGGTTATGAGAATCATGAGATATATATTAGTTATGTTAAATCTAATAAAAATATATGTATTTGTTACTATATGATTTATGGATACCATTTTTCTTGTTGGAGTTTAAGGTTTATCGTATGTTAATTATCTTGAAAACAAATTTTTAGGTTCTATGTGAGGGGAGTTAAATAATATAGAATATGTATTTGGAAAAAAATACAATGAAATTATTTATTTTAGTGGAATTTTTTTGAGGAATAATTTATCTACAATTTATAAAAATATCATTAAGGGTATTGATATCCTTTGGGGTAAATATTTTCATTACTGACTCAATGATAATAGTTAAATAAGAATATTAATTGTTGTAAAATATATTTTTATTGATTTTTTTGTAAAAATATTATTAAATGATAAATTTTATTTCAAGTCTGTATTTTTTTGGGAAAGTCAAAATAATTATACTAATATCGTATTATAATATATAAAACCCACATTCTGGGTGAGAATCCTTTACATCCATGAACATTTATCATGCTTGAAACCTTGATCATGGGATGCTAAAGGTTTATATCCAACCACAAACAAATGCGATGTATTGAATAAAATTTAATTTTTTTCATTAGACCATTTTTAAAATAAATATTAATGATGATACTATGATGTTACCTTTGATAGTAGTAATTAACTTATTATATTGGAAGACCCGTTCTAGAAATATTGGTTTTAGAAAACAGTTAGAGTCATATGTGAAGTGGTGCCACTTTTTTATGGATCTTATGATCTAATTATTGTGAATTTTATTGCTTTAGAAATAAAATATTATTTTTGGATATTTATTCCACAGAGTAAAGGGGGAATTGGATATTTCATGAAGTATAACTGATGGTTGATATTATACATTTTAAATCTATAAATATCATGTAGGTCCGTTTCAATACAATCTATGACTGTAAATTAATTCCCAAACATCATGAAAATGATATTTAAACCAAAAAGATTTCAGATTACATTTATATCCAATATATCATATCACATTTTAAATCGTAACAAATTTATTGTTTCGAGGCCCATAAACATTATTTTATCATTTAGTTGATTTTAATCAATTATATAAATAACTCTATACAATTATATATTCTTCTATTCCATTTCCAAACATTCACATGCGACCAATGTTATCTTATATGAAAACATAGTATTGAATAATTACATATGACCTTGGTACTTCTATTTCAATCATTTCAAATGTATTATTGATGAACTGTTTTTATAACACGATGTTTTAATCAAATAATTTTCTAATATCAAACCCTTGATTATCAATATAAATTTTTTATATAGGGAAAAAATTATTTAACTTTGGGGAATATAACATCCTAAAATTATTAAATGATAAAATTTTATCTGATAAAATATGTGATACGAAACACTAGGCTCAAATAACCCAAAAAGATATTTTTTTAATTCAGTCACTTTGGTAGCATATGAAATACAAAACCTGAGTCTATATTAACAATAATATAGTATTCCCTTATAAACTGCTTAATATTTTGTAGGGTATAATTTTTGATAAATACAATTATGAATATTATGGGTATGTAATGATTATAATTAAAAGTAGAATCACTATAAGAAAATTAAAAATTTTATGAAAAACTATATTTTTTCTAAAAGATATTTTTGTCACTCTTCGATCACATAATTCAAAATTTATTTTACACTATTAAAAATATTAATTTAATAAATAAACCAAATTTTTAAAATTATAAAAAAAAAAATTTATTATGTTGAATGCTTTTTTAATTCTCTAATTTTTTAAGTTTTATATGAATAATGTGAAATACTGAATTTTAATTAAAAAATACATTTTCAATTACGTTATACATAGAAATTAAGTTATAATTTTAATCGAAATTAATTTAATATTATGTAAATGGTATTTAAATTAATTGAATTTTAAATATTGGCATAATTTTTCTATTTAATTTTAACCTGGAAATATTGTATTCTTTAGAACATTTACTCTTTAAAAACTGGCTTTCGTACCGTATTTTAATGATTAATTTAAATGTAAATTTTTAATATTATATGAATGGAAATTGTAAAAATGAAATAAATATTTTAAATCATAATAATATATATTTTATAATAGGTCTAACATAAATGTTTATCAAAATTAATAGTGAATATCATACACAATAATTCCCATGGTTGAGAGAAAAATCGATATTCTAGGGGTTCAACTAAACATATAAGAGGTAAAATGAAATATAAACATTAATTAAATATATTTTATGAATATATTTCGTCACGATAATTTATATTTCTCATGAATTATCCTTTTTAGACACTTTTGGTATGTGAAAAATTTGGGTTTACTTTTCTCTTTTAAAAAAAAGTGTCCTAGTGACGTTACATATAAAACGCCACACTTTCAAAACTATTATTCAGTTATCCAAACCCTTTTGAATTTTAAAATACATCCAAAATCCCCTTACCTCGTCCCAAAAGCCATATTTTGTGACAAAATCCTACCATTTATGTATTTTTTGCAATTATAAGGAGGTTAAACGAAAAAGAGATGATGTTCTTCAATGTTCCATTTTATTTTATTTTATTCTCCACCATAAATAAATATTACAAAACCCTTATTATAAAAAATTAATTATATTAAATATACAAACATTATGTTAAAATAAGTTTTTGAAATATAAAAATATCCACATCCTTCAAATATTGTTTCAAATCACCATTCTTGTACACGGAAGACTACCACATCGCGAACCGATGTCATTCATAGTTCCAGTACCACCTTTCATGGTTGGGTATGATGATTGAGATAATATATGTATATAATATATAAAAATTTAATTTATAATTTCATTTATTATAGAATTTATTTCTCTATTACCTTCCATTCCATATGGGATATGATAATGTGACTTGTTTGTAAAACGACCAACCACATCATGAAACGTTGTGATTCATCTTTCTCTGATGATTTAAATGGAATGTAATAAAGAAAATTTAAATGAATATATGAGATTTTAATGAAATTATTATCATACCAGAAACATATTTATCATTTTTAGAAAATAATATATATTTTTCTAACGTACAATTAGACTCTCTTAATGATTATAACATCATCTGTGTAAGAGTGGACAACCATCTTCACAATGTGAAGTGACTCCTTTTTAATTACCAAAACACATGGATGATATATATATATATATATATATTATTTTATGTTATTATTCATATGTTATTGTAAAATATAAATTACCCACTTTCCAGATTAATCCTGGAAAATTTGGAATTTTACTCATGTGTTTGTACGACCAAACATCGGCACGATCAAAACATACAAAATTTTGGAAAACCATTCTTCAATATTGGTACTAAAAATATAATTGATATATAAATATGTTTCTAATTACCTGATAATTATTTCCTATATAATTAAAACATATAATATGTATAGGAACCAAAACATTAAAGATAATGAATGAATGAAAAGACAAGGAAATAGTCACCATAAACAATGAAAATGATGAATGATTATTAATTAAGGGGTTAGAGGATGTTATAATGGATAATATAAGATACTATGAATATTTATTTGATTCATAAAAAGTGAATAACTTGTTTAAAACTACCATACATGAGGTTAAATAATGATCAACTAGAAGGAAATGTGAGGAAATATATTTAATCTCAATTTAATTTAATTATTGAATATTGTAATATTATTAACCTTATTCTTATTACATAGACTATATAATGACTCTTTTACATGTTATATTAATATTCATTATTAATTTATGGTATTTTATGTCAAAATTTTAATTATTTCATAAAAGAGGATTTTACTTTAGAGGTACTAAGTGGTAAATAATGTCATATCAAAATTTATTTTAATTGATTTCCATTATATTTTCATTTTATTTGTTATTATAATATTATGAATGAGATGAATTTTGATTATATATTGTTTTATTTACACATGTTTTATAAATATTTAAATTTAATTCACATAGTTGATTCATTTTATTTATTCTAACTTCATATTAAAAATCATTTTTTGGGATCTTTTCAAAAAATCATTTTAATAAATATTATTTATTATTAAATTTTTGTTGGATGATATTATTTAAAAATTTATGACTAAAAAATTCATTATATTCTCATATGGTTATTAATGATATTATAAAGTTATTTTATATTATTTTCTAATCAACAATGCTTAGTTTTTTTTGATATATTGTTTTTATTTAAATCATACTCAATTTATCTCAACCGTCGAATAACTATATTCTTCCAAACTAAAGATTTCTAAAAAAATCTTAATATAAAAATGATTTACTAAATACCCATAAGCTGTTTTTAAATTTTAACACAATATATAGAATGTAATATTCATGTTTTTTTCAAAATAATACACACATTGATTTTAGTGATAAAATGAAATTAATATATGTTTTAATGTGTATGTATTAAATAGAATTTCCATACCTCAGGTTCAATATTTTTTTTAAATATTCCATTAACTGGTTCAAATAATTAATTAAAACAGTTTTTTTCAAAATGTTTCAGAAACTTGTAGTTTTTAAAAGATATTTTCAAAATTAATAGGATATTTTTTATCATGTATAATTTTTAAAAACAATTTAAGGTATATATTTTCATCAATTATAAAAAGACCATTTATTATTAATAAAATGGGTAAAGGTCTTATTGATACTGTTTTTCTTATTACTTTAGATGGTTTATGTAAATTTTTACCACAGAATTTATTGAAATAAATATCAATGATTTTTTTTAGTGATTAACATTCAATTGAATTGTTAACCTTTTTATTGAAATTAAATTTACCCTTTATAGAAATATTATATGTCATTTATCATATTATTTCATAAACCAAATATTATTTCAACATATCATGTTTTGTATAGAATTTTATTTCGTTATATAGAGAAATATTGATTGATCTATATTATTTTTTCAATATTGATATTTTGTGATCGGAAAAATTGTAAAAGAAATAAATTTATTATTAGATATATGTGAAATTAATTACACTGTCGGACATGGGTGGGGAGCGATTATAGATTGGCCCTCAATACATCGACAAGTCACATAGATGAAATAGTTGGCTATCACTAGATGAATGGGTTCCAACCATTCATTTTTATTTGGTCTTGAGTATAGATATTTATGATATATGTACATGTTCTTGATACATGGAATATAATAATTAATAATTTCCTTCATTTAGAATTTAGTTATTATTATCCGTGATATTTTTTCAATGATTTCATCTATCGATAGATTTCATTCATAGTTATTGAATAATTTTGTTGTTATGATATTCACCCTTTGATATTGATCATGCCTTATTGAGTTATAATGGTCATGTTATTTATTATATGGATTGAGTTTTTAGTCATTTAATTTTCCATATAAACTATTACCCAATATATTTTCACATATATATAATCTATGGGTAAATAAAGTCCTTTTTTATTAATTTTATACAATATTGGTTTAGTTATTTACATTAAAATATTTATTATTCTAAGTGAATCATGATTATTTCAATTGTAGATAACCTCCGCAAATTATTTGATCTCACCAATATTTTTATCCTTCTTAGGTATCCATGAAATGTAATAATCTTTATATGAATGCTTATTCTGGAGGGAATAATGTTATTCTAAACACTTCTATATCATATATTTTTTAAATGCATTATGTTTATCTTTCATATATCTAGATTTTCTAGAATAATAGGCTATCTCATTTTTCATAATGCAATTCCCCATATCTTATGAAAATTTGATAAATCAGACATCGACACGAAAGTAATGGGTTAGGGCCAATATAAATCTCTATGATTTTAGTGTATTATGAGATTATATCACTCGATCTAGCATGTACATGGAGAATTGATATTATCTACATCGAATCTATGTTCTTGATAATCCAATATCATTGTTCCTAGTAGTGGGTTATTAATGTTGTGATTTTCTCTTCATTTTTGAGATAGGTTCCTCTATAATATTTTCATAACAACTGATATACATAATTTTTGTATAACTTCTCATGGTTTGGTTTATAAATTTTATTGATGAAGTATTAATGAATTTTTTTTTATGAAAATTCATAAGGGGAGGTTGGAAAAAATTATTTTAAGGGGGTTTTCATTAAATGAACATTATACACATTATATGTTCGATAAAATGCATGCAATATGATATTTTATATAATATTAATTTCTATGAATGGGAGTACGTTTTTTCTGTGAAATGGTTTTATAAGTTTTGATCATTATTATTATGTAGTTTTGGAAAACATAGTATAATGTAAACCATAGGTATGTTGGTTTATAACTATATGAAAACTTATAATGCGTGTAACCACTAGGGGTATATCATTTGATATCTATAATTATCTGAACATTGTGAATGAAATTTACTTTTTTAAAATGTAAATACCATATTATGTTAATAAATTATATAAAACAGATGCACTACATTGGTTGTTGGTTCATTATAAGTTATATCATGTCATATTTAATGAAAATTTAAACATCATATCTATCACAAACTATTCAAATTACCCTAGTAACTAGGTAAACATGTTGGACCTATCATATCCCAAAGGGAGTTCTGATCCACATGGGTCTGCAAATATTACCATGAATAATAAAAACTAAAATGGGAAATATTTTTCCCCAAGTAATGCGTAATTAAATTACACATGACAATATTAATACAAAAAAAAACTCCACTAGGAGAAACACACCAGTATTTAAACATTTATAAAAATCCCATGTACTACAACTAAGCATAGAAACAAGGAAAAAATGGATGAAAAACTACTCTATCCCAAATTAACATACCTCACTATGTCTATGGCCATCAATTAGAACCATGACCAAAATATGATTTACCACTACTTGAAAATGTATGGAGATAACAAATAGACACCCTAAATAGCCAGTATGATGTGAGACAATTCCTTAAAAGACTTTACAAAATATTCCATAGTAAGATACCAATATCAAATTATCCAAATAAATGCTTTTATTTTAAAAAAATAGGTTTAGAATTTTAAAATTATATTTAAACATATAATTTATTTCATTCCAATGATTGAAATAGTTTATCAATTCATGCCTCACTTTTAAAATTTTTGAAATAAATTTAAAATGATGGAATTACACTATAAAAAATGCTTTATAAAAATATTACATTTCAAAACTATCTTAGACAAACAAACATATATTAAAGAGTTTATATAAAATATCATGTCTTGTAAAACAAATTTCACTAATGGAATATATATAAATAAAATAAAAATTGGAGAAACATGGTCATATGCCTAATAGTTATAATAGTATAAGGATATAAGTACCCTATATTATGTAACAGATAATATGTACATTTTCTCCTTGGGGCCAATGGTAATGGGAAATCATAAGCATTGTCAATGGGATTTGATGTGACGATTTGAGGTTTTAGAACATTTTTGTCATAAATTACAATAAAAAAAAACTCACTGACTTCCTAAGGCTAGAATATACCATAGTACATGACAAAACTGAGTAATTTATATTAAGAATACATAAAATTAAATTAAATCTAAATCTCGTTCAAAAATATTCTTATTTTCTATTTTAAAGCCCCTAGTATGTTGTAATAAAAAAACCTGACAGTTCATAAAGACTAAGAAAAAGTTTTCCGCCAAACCATTTTAACTATTTTTCAAAAATAAATATTTTTGAGTAATTAATTAAATTTCACAATCATATTCAAAAAATTAAATTATATAAATTAAATTTCAAATAAATTCTATCAATTTCATAACAAACCCCCAATTCAATTGAATTTAGATTTCCAAATTTTCCATCAAATCCATTTTCCATAATTAAATTAAAAATTTTAATTGAAATAATATTTCATTAAATCCAATTTTTTACAATATAATTCAATATTTTAATTAAAAATTCTTTCCATCAAATAAACCTGTTAAATTTAACACATTCTATTTATCAATTCCCAAAAAACACACCCCAATAAAATTGAACGTGGGGTTTTCCAATATAATACCATTTTTTTTAAACGAATTTTAATGGGGTATGTTTTTTCCATGAAATCAATTGAAATGAATTTAATCTAAAACCCCACAATTCACATAAATTAAAACAATTCAAATGGAAAAAAATTAATTTATGGTTAAGAAAAATTGAGCATAGTAAAAAAATCACTTACCATGGGATTAAAAAATTTCAAATTCCTAAGATGAATCTTGGAATCTTGAATAGAGAACGACGACAAAATGGATCTAATAAAAAATACTAGGCTTAGATTCAAAACTATAACAGCTCAAGCTTCCACGATATGCTTATTTTTTTTATAATACAATAGAGTGTGTTGTACGCAACTTCGAGTTCTAACACTCCACAACTAAAAAAAACTATTCGTTACGAATAGTAATACCAAATTTCGGAAATTTTATAAATTTTATCTTTCAAAATAGACATTATTTTTGGATTCATAATATCGAAATTATCTTAGGGTGGATTTTTGGTATTTTTTAGAAAATAATCAATTTTTGATGAATAATGAAAAACACTAAGATATAGTTTAAAACCATTTTTTTACATAATTATTTATTTTATTTAAATTTATTTTAGATAAAAATAGATACATAATACCTATATATGTTCAATGTAATTCACTGGAGTATGATTATAATAATCTTATATATATAAAAATATTATTCAAATTTTTACAGTCTTTTATCCACCTTCTAGGAGCATTTGAAAATTTCCATAAACCAAAATTTTACTGCTTCTTTAAGTTGAATTTCAAATCTCCTAGAGACACATTTGATATCAGTAAGTAAAATGTGGATCAATAAGATGAAAATAATTTTTGGTAAATAGTAACTTTTTATTTCTATTTACCACAGATAAAAGTAAATAGGGTAATTAAGGGTAAAAATTACATTATTATTACCCTAACACATGTCCTAATTCTATTGGATATGTTTAATTCGACCTAAAACAACATTAGGAATAAAATATGATCCATTACGTCCACATGGATAATATTAAGACGTTTATTATTATTTAATTCAAAGAAGAGTTAAAAGTGTTAAATTCAATGTTTAATAACTAACCCATTTTTAATATATGGTTACACATAAGATAAATTTGGCCATAAATATTAATTATAATGAAAAAATGTTTTCGTAGATAATGGTATTTTATTTATATTTTTTTAGACATTAATTAGGTAAATTTATTTAAGACACAATTATGATAGAGTAATTAAAGTATTAATCAAAGATTAAAATAATTGATATTATAAATATACAAATAAATGTAATTTGAAACATTTTATGAATTAAAACAATTTTTAGGATAATATTACATATTAGGGTTGGTTAAATGAATTTTTTTCTAAGAAATAATGATATTATCAATTTAGAAAAAAAAATTAAAAATTGACTCTAAATTGACATAAAAGAGTTTTTAAGACAAATATTATATAATTAATTGATATTCAATTCCGAAAAATGTAAGAGTCAGACAAAAGTCATTTATAATGATATTTTTATCATTAATTAACCACTTGGGGTTCTCTTAGATGTTTATTGTATGTTTACTAACCATATAATATAAAAATACAAAGAGACATGGTAAATGTCAAACTATTTTACGAAGAGTTAAATCTAAAAAATAAGGTTAATATAGTGACCCAATCCTATATAAAACATATTTTTTGAATTTTTGTCGACCCATTACCAACTTATCCTTTATATAATTCTTTTTTGGATCCATTAAAAACCGAAAATAGTTTTATTATAAAATAATATTTATAGCTTTTCCTAAGGTGCCATGCACCCCTCTTATTAAAGGGAACTCACCCTTCTCAATAATTCACACCTTCAATGCCATTTGGAACAGCCAAACTAGGCCCAAATACCCTCTAAATTATCCTCTATTAATTCTATAATCCTTCCATTATTCAGAAATCTATGTTAAGGATCCCTTTTGATCAAATCAAATTGTAGAACCAGAAGAAGAGGTAAATATTTCATCGCCTCTTTCATGTTCTTTTTCAACTTACACACCATTTTTCATTGTTGTTTCCATTTTACAATACAAACTCTAGTATATTCTATATACTGCGATTTTATTGTATATATGGTATAACCATATACATTATTCAATCAATTCATTGAATGAAATGTCACCATATGTGCATACGTACTACTTACCATCTCCACGTCGTGGTATAATTGTTAATCAATGCTTTATTATTTGGATGGGTATAATAATGATTTTTAATTTCTATAAATAATAAATATATCATTAAAATGATTCTATATATATAATATACCATCCATTTATTTATTATTTTATTATCAAAAGAATGATATTTTCCATCGTGCGTATATACGGATTACCGTCTCCACAAACCCGATGAGATTCATTCCCCTTTCGTATCCATTCAAGACTAATTTTCATTATATGATCAAAAATAATGTTTAAAAACATAATATAATTATGAATATGAATATGATTCATCCTATCCATAAAAAACACTACTTACGTAAGAAATAATATAAAGGTAAATGAATCAATTAACATCCGAAATGACGATAATACTAAGATATTATTAACAAAGTAATGTTAAAAGATCATATATGATATCATATTAATGAGTATGATTCTTGTATAATTTAATATCAACTATTTAACCATTATGCAGGAAGTTAACCTACCCTCATCCAAGTAAAGGTACAAGGTAAGGGTTAATTTTACAATCCCATTATTATCCACGGTTGTATTTACATATGTATCTGCTTGGACCTCTTTATAATCAACGTCCATGTTTCCTTAAAAATGTATTTAAAAATATTTTTACTATTTACTAAACATTGGGATAAAGTCATTTATAACCTTGTTTTAGTTTTTATAAGATATTTTTGAAACGAATATTTCCGTCGTTTCCCAAACAAGGTACATTATATCCTTTTCGATAAAACTTAGGTAAGAATGTATTTTTTTAACATATACGGTGGGTGTGGGAATTTTCTGCTGTTATAACATCATCAAAGATTACCTCAAAATCTAATAATAATACTTTCAAAATAAATGTCTTATTTATAATTATGTTACTCTTAATTGATTTCAAAATAGAAAGAGATATTTATCTAAAAAGGGTTTTGATTTCATCTATGTCAACATCCATTGATATGTTTTTAGCTTCTTTAATGTTGATTTATTTTGATACAAAACATCTATATTGTTTTCATGGTTTTGTGTTATTTTTGACTATGGATGTTTTATTTTTACATTATTCATTGTTTAAGGATAAGGTATTGACATTTCTAATTCTAGTTTAATAAGAATGTTTATGTTATGTTTAAAACATTTCATTTGAGGATTGTATAGGACATAGTTAGTGATGGGTGGAGCCCTCTATAGCTCCCCAATGCATCAGTGGTTCTCATGAGACAAACTAGGGTCTTGGAACATGACCATGAAAAAATCTTATTTTATGTCTTGGTAGAAGGCCATGACTATGTGGTTATGATAGTCTTGAATTATGAATTCCATCATTATGAAAGTGGATATTGATACTGCATGTGATTATTATACTAGTCTAATATCCATGTGAATATGTAAATGGACTGATGTGATTTTTATCTTTGCCATATTTTTATGACGTTCATGTTTAAAAAGATTTTGTTTTAGTCTTATACATTTCCTTAAATGTTTATGTTTATTTATCAAAGTTTCTACTATACTGTTATCCTTACTAAGCATCTGTTGTAACACACTAGGTAAATAAAGAATATCACATTTTCATATTTATCCATATTTGTGAATAAAATATTAACATGACTTTAAAGGGGACGTTATGCTCAATGCCGTATCCAACACACACCAACGAGTTTCTTGGGAATGTTTCGTTACACTCTAATAATAAAATAATATTATTTTAAATGGTAGTTAACATGTAGACGTTGTATTGGCGGGAATGGATAGAAATAACTAAAATATGTTTTTAAATGTTTTTACATTTATCAAATAAAAAATGAAGGCTTAAAATACGGAAATAATTCAATTTTAGGCGTATATGCCCTAGTTTTCACTAAATGTTCACTTATCGCCTTTTGATGGAGAACCGTAAATAAATATAGTTTTGTTCACTCTTATACATCCTTTTGGACCAAATAAAACTCTTCTTAAGAATTGGGACATCAAAATTTGCTTTGTGTAAATTTTTGGTATCTTTCTGATAAAGTTCATTTTTTTAATGAATAGTGTAAAATGTTGTATTTTAATTCAAAACCACTTTTTAATCTAATATACTTATATGATTATATTATCTTTTGAATTGGTTTTAAAGTGAAATTAGAATAAATTTTTACCATTAAATCCAATAGTGGTCGTTGGAATTAATTTCACTTTGAAATCAGACTTAAACCAGTGTCAATCTTTTGATACTTATTGTTTCATAAAAACACACTTTTTGCTCTGACAGCGGGAATTAATTATTAAATTAATTAATGTGACTTATATGTTTTGAATTTTGTAAAATTGACTTCATTTTTGAATTCCGAATATCAAATATATCTTAGGGTGAATTTTTGGGATTGTTCTGAAAAACTTCAATTTTTGATGAATAGTGACACCACTAAGTGGTACTAATAAAAACTGATTTTTCCATTTAAAAGAAATTTTGCCATCTTTGTGTTTAGAATTTCAAAAATCCGACATACATGGTTATCATTAAGAATTAAAATGTGGTTCAATGGGATAAAAATAATTTTTTTGGTAAATAGTAACTTATTAAGTTTTTAATCGTGATTAGAGGTAATTAGTGTAGTTTAAGGTAAAAATAATGTTTTAATAATATGAAATGAACTTGAAACATGTCCTAACCTCATTGGATATGTAATGGCTGACCAATACAATCCATGGGTCAACTTGGGGACCCCATGGAGCCACTTTGGTTGGAAAATGACATAAATACCTTTTATTTAATGTTAATGTAAAAAATGGCACAAACATGATATGTTTTACTAAAACAATTTGTAAATGGGGTTTTACAAGTCCGAATTTTAATTATAAATAGTCATTGAAAAGATAAAAAGATTTCATACATCATAGTATTTTTTTATAATTTTTAGACATTATATAAATTAATTTATTGATGACATAATAATGATGCAGCGATGACATCATTATTTGAAGATTTAAATAAAATGGAAAGATAATGTAAAATCTACAAACTACACATGTCCAAAACTTATTGGATGGGTGGATTTCGAACCCTTATCACCTTATACACGAATTATATCAATGTGGGACCTTTTAAAACCGAAACACATTTTCAAATAAAGTAATATTTCTTACATTCCAAAAGTGCCCCTCCTCTCCTCTTATAAAAGGCCCCCACATATACCTCATTTCACACACTCCTCAAGCCTTTGGCTCGGCCAATCCCTGACCATTTACTCTCTCCAAATCTCTCTACTAATCCTAGAGTATTCCCTTTGGGAAGAATCCTTTCAATGGAAGCCTTTAGGCTCAAATCAAAAGGAGTTACACTTTTAAAGGTAATTCATTCTCTCATGTTAATTTGATTTATTTTGATTCTACAACCCCCTAACCTCTTTTTATTTACATCTTTTGTAACAAAAACAGTATCATATATATACTAGGATGTTTTTATAAGATTTATTAGAGCTACACTCTCACAAAACTACATCAAATGGTTAAAGAACATACGGTTTCCGTGGATGGTGAAATTCTGCCTCCCGAAACGATGATTGTTCAATACTCATTTATCACCTTTAATGGTGACCATTATGATGTCAATATATTTATATATGATATATAATATGTTTATGTTTTACTTTAGCTTCTGTATTTTTCATTTTTGGGCATACCTTTATGGTTTCCATTATGGGTAAACACGATATCTTCATTTAAGGAAGTGCGGACTACCGCCCCCTCAAAGTGATTTGATTCGTTAAATACCATATGTTGGACATATAAAGGATTTAAATATGAAATTATATATGATATTATACTGGAATTATAATATACCTTTATATAATTATTATTCCATTCTATAAAATACGAAATAGAAATGAAAGTAGCATTCATGCGTACGTACGGCTTACCGTCTCCATGAACGGTGCATTTCATTTCTTACCTCTAAACGATTATGTAATGTTATAAATGCATGAATTTACTGGATATATATGAAATATATGATATCTACATCATGAATACAATTCTGGATATAACAAACATTTGGCCACACGAACAACATGTAATTGTAAGAAGTCCAATTTCGACTTTAAGAACCAAATATCGGCAAAACAAATATTATTAACTTAAATGATTACATAATGTTTATGACATGGTAATAAGTGATATAAAATGAATAATTAACTTTAAAAAGGTTCTTAAAGATGTATAAATTAACTCAAGTTTATTACTTAGGAGATTAAAGAACGATCGAGTCAAGTCGGACCCGAGGTATGGGATCCTACTCCTCTCTTTCTTTTTAAGTACACACTTTTATGTCATTCCTTTTAAAGCTCATATTTCTTGTTATTGGGATGATATTTTATATTAAACATACTGTAATTTTTATGTTAATGTGATGATATACCCTGTTCTCTCTCATCAATCCATTTTGGATGTTTTGAGTGGCACCGTTAGGATGCCGAACTTTCGTAAGAGATCTAACCCCTCTCTTTCTTTTTAAGTACTCTCTTTTATGTCACTTCTTCTAAGCTCCTCTTTGTAATATTGGGGGATGTTCTTTTATATTCCTCTTGCTGTACATTTTATTTTAATGTAATGAGATACCCTATTTGATCTCATCAATCCATATTCGGAAGTTTTATGTGGCGCCGTTAGGCTGCCGAGTTTTCGTAAGGGAATTTTCATCTCACTTTTATTCCTGTGAGATTTATGATACATTTTCCACAAATTCCATTGAGTGGTGTATGTACTTACAATTATTCTACTCTTTGTGTAATATAATTTCTTTTATAGGTATTTACATCAATAATATATTGTCCTTCTTTCATGCGGTGTATGTTTTGAAAGATACCCAAGTCGGTAAGGGAACCTTTCACCCTCCTCTTTTTTTAAAAGACTTCTTTTGTTGGGTCTTTTAATTTACATATTGTTATGTTGGGATAGGTTATCATAAATCCTTATTGATGTAAATTTTATGTCCAAGTGATGAGATAAACTTTTTATCTCTCATCAACTCATTTTGATGTGATGTCGTTAGGCTGTCAAGGGAACTTTTTAACCCAATTTCGATTTCTTTGGGTTCAACATGTAGTCATTGAATATTTCATCCATTGAATATTTGTGAATGACCTTTTATTGTTTTACAATTAATATCCACTTATATTGGGTGTATTTATATTTGTCACACATATTTTTGAGGTTGATTTGTCCTTAATTTAAGGATACCATCTTTATAAAGGATTTCATCACATTTGACATTTCTATTGAGGGTTTATTGTTGTTATGGACCAATTCACTCTTATATGGTGAATATACTGTCCTTTGGAGTATTATATCATGAATCCATTTATTCTCATGATATTATAAAGTTCTGACTAAATGTTATTCCTCTATTATTATATTCAACTGTCTCTAATTTTGGTAAAACCCCTTTAACCAAAATATCGTTTTAAATGTTTTATTTATTTGTTCTTATTAATATCCATGTTTTCAAAATGTTTGTAAGGATTTATTTATATGGATATTAATGGTTAAACATTTTAAGCTTCAAGGTGGTATGGGACACTTTGATACAAAAATCTCTTTATTAAATGTTTTAAAAGGTTTTGGAAATGGTTTCTTTTTGAATGGATTCATTATTTCAATATACTAAAGTGTTATATTGTGATTGAAATGTGGAAATTTTATGTTTCCTTTATGCATGTATTATGTGATACATTTATGATATGGTTCTTGGGCATTGTTATGAAAACGGGCGGTTCCGTGATAAACTAAGGGCAGGTGAGCCCGATATAGCTCTCCAATGAATTGGGTAATGCGAAGGAGTGAAACATTGAGGTTTCTCCGAAGAGATTTAGGGAATATACTATGATGTGTATTCCAAAATGTAACCAAGAGGGTTACTCCCTATGTAATAATGTTATGAATGCCTCAAGATACATTTTATGTCTTATGATTTCTATGATTTATTCATGATTTGATATGCCTATGTTTTATGGGTAAAGTATGATTTCATTCTTATGTATACATGTACTAATGTTTCCATTCCATATTTTTATATCCCTTAATGAGCTTTTTATGCTCATCCCAAGTTTTTGAAATGTTTTTCACAGGTCAAGGGAAGGGTACATGATGTGATGATAGTGTCAAGGATGTGTCAAGAAAGAATCCATGTTTTATTTTAAATATGTTTCCGTTGATGGGAAGAATGAATACTGTCTTTTATGTAACCACTTTGTTTAAATGTGGAATGTAATGCAAGTTTCATGATCTAATTCTCTAAAACTCTAAACCTGAAAAGATCCTCAATGTGTAATCTTGTAATAACTCAAGAATAGATAAGGTTTAAGGCTGGGGCCTTATAGTTGGTATCAATGTTCGGTTTAGATAACATTAGAGGTTAGGGTATTCTTTAAGCATAAGTGACATTACCATAATGGTTTGGATTTCAGAAAGAGTCCTATTTTTAGATAAAGTGAATGAGTAAGTATATGTTAGTGTTTATCTTACTCATTAATACATGATGGTTTTGTTGATATACTCACACTGACCTTTTTGGATTTAGTAAATGGCTGGATCTAGCAGGAACCAAAGTGACAATGGGTTTGAAGGAAACTGTTGTGGTTCTCTGATTAAGAGACTGGATGAGATGGGGGATTCAATGAGAAATCTCATGGTTGTTCTAAACCAACTATCAAGGAGTCATGATAAACCACTTCACCCTTGGTGAGTTCTCTAATGCATCATGTACGAGATGGCCAACTCGATGTGGAAATTCGGGTAATAATTATTAAGGTAAACATTAGTGTTTATATAATCCTTACTTTTGTGGTAATTATGGGTTATTATATGTTATGATGGAAAATGAAAGGAATGAGATAAAATTGAGGTTAAAATATGTTATGATCATATTTGAAGATTTTATCTCATTTTGGAGAATGTTTTAATAATTATATAGTTTTGGAAAAACGACAACACGTAGACCATGTGACTACCCGTCGCGTCGGACAAAGTTGCGGGAATCGAACCCACAATCAAAGTGCAACTGGTATTTATCGCCTACGACTGGACTACATGAAGTCCCTAGTTAGTTTAACTGATTCTTTCTAGATATATGATTTTATGAATTATGAGTAAGATGATTTTGGGTTATTTATGAAAAGGATTAACCTATCATGGAGGATATGTGATTAGGATAATTACTTTTCAATGCGAGACTTTAGGAGCGACTGATGTTGTTTGGAGATAAATGTTACGATTTAACTTGGAAGACTATGTGACTAAATCCTTCAAATATTTGGGTTTCAATCTTAGTTTGTTTTACTTTGAGTAATTTTATGGACAAATTGTTTATCAGATGGTCCTCGTTGAACTTTGGGTTTTGTTGGACAAATTTTGGAGATTAATCATGGGTTTTCTTTTTAATGGGTTATCCTTTTCTGGATTATCTGACCTTGTACTAACCTTTTTGGTTTTGGTTTTGGTTAAAGCCTAAATACATGGGATGTATATAGTTCTCTTTTTTGGATTAGGTGATTCTCTAGAAGTTGATTATAGTACTCTTAATGCGAACAAGTGTCCCTAAATACTCGTCTTTTGGAAAAAATATGAGTTTGATTAAGGAATCTAGTAAAAGTTGAAAGTCAACATGATAAGTGATTATGTTTGCTTATGAATAAATTCCTCAATAAAAAGTAACTTAAAACAAAAATGTTGTCTATTAACTTTTCCTACTGGGGAATTGAATACCGTTTAACCCATCACAAGTTTGGGATTTTCTTATGCTTAACTTTCTCCTAGACATGTTTACTATAACTCTCCCTCAAGAACATGACCCTTTGCTTTTTCTTCCATGTCCATGATTTTCTACATGGAATCCTAGTATGGGTTAACTCGGGTGACCTCTGTACTTATCTTCCTTTATTTTAAAGTGATTGTTTTATCGACTCTTGTTCCAATGTGGGACTTTAAAGGATGTTTCCAGGCTCAATTTTAAAAATTGCGAGGACCCAATTCCCAAAAGGGGGGAAGGATGTAACACAACAGGTAAATAAATAATATTACATTTTCATATTTATCCATATTTTTGAATAAAATATTAATATGACTTTAAAGGGGACGCTATGCTCGATGGCGTACCCAACACGCAACAACGAGTTTCTTGGGAATGTTACGTTGCACTCTAATAATAAAATAATATTATTTTAAAAATGGTAGTTAACATGTAGCCGTTGTATTGGTGGGAATGGATAGAAACAACTAAAATATGTTTTTAAATGTTTTTACACTTATCCAATAAAATATGAAGGCTTAAAATACGGAAATAATTCAATTTTAGGCGTATATGCCCTAGTTTTCACTAAATGTTCACTTATCACCTTTTGATGGAGAACCGTCATTAAATATAGTTTTGTTCACTCTTATACATCCTTTTGTACCAAATAAAAATATTCTTAATAATTGGGACATCAAAATTTACTTTGTGTAAATTTTTGGTATCTTTCTGATAAAGTTCATTTTTAATGAATTGTGTAAAATGTTGTATTTTAATTCAAAACCACTTTTTAATATAATATATTTATATGATTAGATTATCTTTGGAATTGTTTTTAAAGTGAAATTAGAATATATTGTTACCATTAAATCCAATAGTGGTTGTTGCAATTAATTTCACTTTGAAATCAGACTTAAACCAGTGTCAATCTTTTGATACTTATTGTTTCATAAAAACACTCTATTTGCTCTGACAGCGGGAATTAATTATTAAATTAATTAATGCGACTTATATGTTTTGAATTTTGTAAAATGGACTTCATTTTTGAATTCGGAATATCAAATATATCTTAGATTGAATTTTTGGGATTTTTCTAAAAAACTTCAATTTTTGATCAATAGTGACACCACTAAGTGGTACTTATAAAAACTGATTATTCCGTTTAAATGAAATTTTGCCATCTTTGTGTTTCTAATTTCAAAAATCCGACATACATGGTTTTCATTAAGAAGTAAAATGTGGTTCAATGGGATAAAAATAATTTTTTTGGTGAACAGTAACTTATTAAGTTTTTAATCGCGATTAAAGGTAATTAGTGTAGTTTAAGGTAAAAATAATGTTTTAATAATATGAAATGAACTTGACACATGTACTAACCTCATTGGATGTGTAATGGCCGATCAAGAAAAGCCATGGTTCAACTTGGGGACACCATGGAGCCACTTTGGTTGGAAAATGACATAAATACCTTTTATTTAATGTTAATGTAAAAAATGGCACAAACATGATATGTTTTACTAAAACAATTTGTAAATGGGGTTATACAAGTCCGATTTTTGATTATAAATAGTAATTGGAAATATATAATGATTTAAAACAAAATATTATTTTTTTATAATTTTTAGACATTAAATAAATTAAATTATTTATGACATAATAATGATGTAGCGATGACATCATTATTTGATGATTTAAATAAAATGGAAAGATAATGTAAAATCTATGAACTACACATGTCCAAAACTTATTGGATGGGTTTATTTCGAATCCTTATCACCTTATCCACTAATTATATCAATGTGGGACCTTTTAAAACCGCAATACATTTTCAAATAAAGTAATATTTCTTACTTTCCAAAAGTGCCCCTCCTCTCCTCTTATAAAAGGCCCCCACCTCTACCTCATTTCACACACTCCTCCAGCCTTTGTCTCGGCCAACCCCTGACCATTTACTCTCTCCAAATCTCTATACTAATCCTATAGTATTCCCTTTGAGAATAATCCTTTAAAAGGAAGCCATTAGGCTCAAACCAAATGGAATTACACTTTTAAAGGTAATTCATTCTCACATGTTCATTTGTTTTATTTTGCTTCTCCAACCCCCTAAACTCTTTTTATATACCAATTTTGTAACAAAACCAGTATAATCTATATACTAGGATGTTGTTATAAGATTTATTCGAGCTACACTCTCACACAACTACGTCATATTGTTAATGAACATACGGTTTCTGTGGATGGCGAAATTCTACCTCCCGAAACAATGATTGCTCAATACTCATTTAACACCTTCAAAGGTGGCCATTACGATGTCACTATATTTATATATGATATATAATATGTTTATGTTTTACTTTAGATTCTGTATTTTTCATTTTTGGGCATACCTTTATGGTTTCCATTATGGGTAAACGTGTTATCTTCATTTAAGGAAGTGCGGACTACCGCCCCCTCAAAGTGATTTGATTCGTTAAATACCATATGTGGGACGTATAAAGGAAGGAACTATGATATTATATATGATATTATACTGGAATTATAATATAACTTTATATAATTATTATTCCATTCTATAAAATATGAAATAGAAATGAAAGTAGCATTCATGCATACGTACGGCTTACCGTCTCCATGAACGGTGCATTTCATTTCTTACCTCAAAATGATTATGTAATGTTATAAATGCATGCATGTACTGGATATATATGAAATATATGATATCTACATCATGAATAAAATTATGAATATTACAAACATTTGGCCACACGAACAACATGTAATTGTAAGAAGTCCACTTTCGACTTAAGAACCAAATATCGGCAAAACAAATATTATTAACTTAAATGATTACATAATGTTTATGACATGGTAATAAGTGATAAAAAAGTAATAATGAACATAAAAAATTTTCTTAAGGATGTAGAAATTAACTCAAGTTTATTATTCAGGAGATTAAAGAACGATCGAGTCAAGTCGGACCCGAGGTAAGGGATCCTACTCCTCTCTTTCTTTTTAAGTACACACTTTTATGTCATTCCTTTTAAAGCTCATATTTCGTGTTATTGGGACGATCATTTATATTACACTTACGGTAATTTTTATGTTAATGTGATTAGAGACCCTGTTCTCTCTCATCAATCCATTTTGGAAGTTTTGAGTGGCACCGTTAGGCTGCCGAACTTTCGTAAGAGATCTAACCTCTCTCTTTCTTTTTAAGTACTCTCCTTTATGTCACTTCTTTTAAGCTCCTATTTGTAATGTTGGGGGATGTTCTTTTATATTCCTCTTTCTGTAAATTTTATTTTATTGTGATGAGATACCCTATTTGATCTCATCAATCCATATTCAGATGTTTTATGTGGCGTCGTTAGGCTGCCGAGTTTTCGTAAGGGATTTTTCATCTCTCTTTTATTCCCGTGAGATTTATGATACATTTTCCACAAATTCCATTGAGTGATGTATGTATTGCCCATTATTCTACTATTTGTGTAATATACATTCGTTTATAGGTATTTACATCAATGATCTATTGTCCTTCTTTCATGGGGTGTATGTTTTGAAAGATACGCAAGTCGGTAAGGGAACCTTTCACCCTCCTCTTTTTTAAAAGACTTATTTTGTTGGGTCTTTTAATTTACATATTGTTATGTTGGGATATGTTATCATATATCCTTATTGATGTAAATTTTATGTCCAAGTGATGATATACACTTTTTATCTCTCATCAACTAATTTTGATGTGATGTCATTAGGCTGTCAAGGGAACTTTTTAAACCAATTTCGATTTCTTTGGGTTCAACATGTAGTCATTGAATATGTCATCCATTGAATATGTGTGAATGACCTTTTATTATTTTAAACATAATATCCACTTATATTGGGTGTATTTATATTTTTCACACATATTTTTTAGGTTGATTTGTCCTTAATTTAAGGATACCTTCTTTATAAAGGATTTCATCACATTTGATATTTCTATTGAGGGTTCATTGTTGTTATGGACCAATTCACTCTTATATGGTGTATATACTGTCCTTTGGAGTATTATATCATGAAACCATTTATTCTCATGATATTATAAAGTTCTGACTAAATGTAATTCTTCAATTATTGTATTCAAGTGTCTCTAATTTTGGTAAAACCCCTTTAACCAAAATATCGATTTAAATGTTTTATTTATTTGTTCTTATTAATATCCATGTTTTCAAAATGGTTGTAAGGATTTATTTATATGGATATTAATGGTTTAATATTTTAAGATTAAAGGTGGTATGGGACACTTTGATTCAAAAATCTCTTTATTAAATGTTTTAAATGGTTTTGGAAATGTTTTCTTATTGAATGGATTCATTATTTCAATATACTAATTGTTATATTGTGATTGAAATGTGGAAATGTTATGTTTCATTTATGCCTGTATTATGTGATACATTTATGTTATGGTTCTTGGGCATTGTTATGAAAACGGGTGGTTCCGTGATAAACTAAGGGTGGGTGAGCCCGATATAGCTCTCAAATGCATTGGGTAACGCAAATGTGTGAAACATTGAGGTTTCTCTGAAGAGATTTAGGGAATATACGGTGATGGGTATTCCAAAACGTAACCAAGAGGGTTACTCCATATGTAATAATGTTATGAATTCCTCAAGATACCTTTTATGTCTTATGATTTCTATGATTTATTCATGATTTGATATGCCTATGATTTATGGGTAAAGTATGATTTCATTCTTATGTATACATGTACTAATGATTCCTTTCCATATTTTTATATCCCTTACTGAGCTTTTTATTCTCATCCCATGTTTTTGAAATGTTTTTCACTGGTCAAGGGAAGGGTACATGATGTGATGATAGTGTCAAGGATGTGTCAAGAAAGAATACATGTTTTATTTTAAATATGTTTCCGTTGATGGGAAGAATGAATACTGTCTTTTATGTAACCACTTTGTTTAAATGCGGAATGTAATGCAAGTTTCATGATCTAATTCTCTAAAACTCTAAACATGAAAAGATCCTCATAGTGTAATCTTGTAATAACTCAAGATTAAATAAGGTTTAAGGTTGGGGCCTTATAGTTGGTATCAAAGGTCGGTTTATATAACATTAGAGGTTAGGGTATTCGTTAAGCATAAGTGACATTACCATAATGGTTAGGATTTCAGAAAGAGTCCTAGTTTTAGATAAATTGAATGAGTAAGTATATCTTAGTGTTTATCTTACTCATTTGTACATGATGGTTTTGTTGATATACTCACACTGACCTTTTTGGTTTTAGTAAATCGATGGATCTAGCAGGAACCAAAGTGACAATGGGTTTGAAGGAAACTGTTGTGGTTCTCTGATTACGAGACTGGATGAGATGGGGCATTCAATGAGGAATCTCATGGTTGTTCTAAACCAACTATCAAGGAGTCATTATAAACCACTTCAACCTTGGTGAGTTCTCTAATGCATCATGTACGAGATGTCCAACTCGATGTGGAAATTCAGGTAATAATTATTAAGATAACCATTAGGGTTTATATGATCCTTACTTTTGAGGTAATTATGGGTTATTATATGTTATGATGGAAAATGAAAGGAATGAGATAAACTTGAGGTTAAAATATGTTATGATCATCTTTGAAGATTTTATCTCATTTTGGGGAATGTTTTAAAAATTATATAGTTTTGGAAAAAGGACAACACGTAGACCGTGTGACTACCCGTCGCGTCGGACAAAGCTGCGGGAATCGAACCCACAATCAAAGTTCAATTGGTATTTATCGCCTACCACTGGACTACGTGAAGTCCCTGGTTAGTTTGACTGATTCTTTCTAGTTATATGATTTTATGAATTATGAGTAAGATGATTTTGGGTTATTTATGAAAATGATTAACCTATCATGTAGGATATGTGATTAGGATAATTACTTTTCAATTCGAGACTTTAGGAGAGACTGATGTTGTTTGAAGATAAATATTACGATTTAACATGGAAGACTATGTGACTAAATCCTTCAAATATTTGGGTTTGAATCTTAGTTTGTTTTACTTTGAAGAATTTTATGGACAAATTGTTTATCGGATGGTCCTCGTTGAACTTTGGGTTTTGTTGAACAAATTATGAAGATTAAGCATGAGTTTTCTTTTTAATGGGTTATCCTTTTCTGGATTATCTGACCTTGTACTAACCTTTTTGGTTTTGGTTTTGGTTAAAGCCTAAACACATGGGATGTATATAGTTATATTTTGTGGATTAGGTGATTCACTAGAAGTTGATTATAGTACTCTTAATGCGAACAAGTCTCCCTAAATACTCGTCTTTTGGAAAAATCATGAGTTTGATTAAGGAATCTAGTAAAAGTTGAAAGTCAACATGATAAGTGATTATGTTTTCTTATGAATAAATTCCTAAATAAAAAGTAACTTAAAAAAATGTTTTCTATTAAATTTTCCTACTGGGGAATCGAATAACGTTTAACCCATCACAAATTTGTGATTTTCTTATGGTTAACTTTCTCCTAGACATGTTTATTATCACTCTCCCTCAAGAACATGACCCTTTGCTTTTCTTCCATGTCCATGTTTTTCTACATGGAATCCTAATATGGGTTAACTCGGGTGACCTCTGTACTTATCTTCCTTTATTTTAAAGTGATTGTTTTATCGACTCTTGTTCTGATGTGGGACTTTCAAGGAAGTTTCCAAGCTCAATTTTAAAAATTGCGAGGACGCAATTCCCAAAATGGGGGAAGGATGTAACACACCAGGTAAATAAAGAATATTACATTTTCATATTTATCCATATTTGTGAATAAAATATTAATATTACTTTAAAGGGGACGCTATGCTCGATGGCGTACCCAACACGCAACAACGAGTTTCTTGGGAATGTTACGTTGCACTCTAATATTAAAATAATATTATTTTAAATGGGATTTTACATGTAGCCGTTGTATTGGTGGGAATGGATAGAAATAACTAAAATATTTTTTAAAATGTTTTTACATTTATCCAATAAAATATGAAGGCTTAAAATACGGAAATAATTCAATTTTAGATGTATATGCCCCAGTTTTCACTAAATGCTCACTTATCGCCTTTTGATGGAGAACCGTCATTAAATATATATTTCTTCACTCTTATACATCCTTTTGGACCAAATAAAACTCTTCTTAAGAATTGGTACATCAAAATTTACTTTGTGTAAATATTTGGTAACTTTCTGATAAAGTTTATTTTTTAATGAATAATATAAAATGTTGTATTTTAATTCAAAACCACTTTTTAATCTAATATATTTATATGATTAGATTATCTTTTGAATTCGTTTTAAAGTGAAATTAGAATATATTGTTACCATTAAATCCAATAGTGGTTGTTGGAATTAATTTCACTTTGAAATCAGACTTAAACCAGTGTCAATCTTTTGATACTTATTGTTTCACAAAAACACGCTATTTGCTCTGACAGCGGGAATTAATTATTAAATTAATTAATGTGACTTATATGTTTTTAATTTTTTAAAATTTACTTCATTTTTGAATTCGGAATATCAAATATAGCTTAGGGTGAATTTTTGGGATTTTTCTGAAAAACTTCAATTTTGGATGAATAGTGACACTACTAAGTTCTACTTATAAAAACTGATTTTTCCGTTTAAATGAAATTTTTCCATCTTTGTGTTTTGAATTTCAAAAATCCGACATACATGGTTTTCATTAAGAAGTAAAATGTGGTTCAATGGGATAAACATAATTTTTTTTGTGAATAGTAACTTATTAAGTTTTTAATCGCGATTAAAGGTAATTAGTGTAGTTTAAGGTAAAAATAATTTTTTAATAATATGAAATGAACTTGAAACATGACCTAAACTCATTGGATGTGTAATGGACGACCAAGACAAGCCATGGGTCAACTTGGGGACCCCATAGAACCACTTTGGTTGGAAAATGACATAAATACCTTTTATTTAATGTTAATGTAAAAAATGGAACAAACATGATATGTTTTACTAAAACAATTTGTAAATTGTGTTATACAATTCCGATTTTTGATTGTAAATAGTAATTGGAAAGCTAAAGATATTTCCTACATCATAGTATTTTTTTATAATTTTTAGACATTAAATAAATTAAATTATTTATGACATAATAATGATGTAGTGATGACATCATTATTTGACGATTTAAATAAAATGGAAAGATAACGTAAAATATATGAACTACACATTTCCAAAACGTATTTTATGGGTGGATTTCGAACCCTTATCACCTTATCCACTAATTATATCAATGTGGGACATTTTAAAACCGATAAAAATTTTCAAATAAAGTAATATTTCTTACTTTCCAAAAGTGCCCCTCCTCTCCTCTTATAAAAGGCCCCCACCTCTACCTCATTTCACACACTCCTCAAGCATTTGGCTCAGCCAACCCCTTCCCATTTACTCTCTCCAAATCCCTATACTCATCCTAGAGGATTCCCTTTGGGAAGAATCTTTTCAAAGGAATCCTTTAGGCTCAAATCAAAAGGAGTTACACTTTTAAAGGTAATTCATTCTCTCATGTTCATTTGTTTTATTTTGCTTCTCCAACACCCTAAAATCTTTTTATTTATTTATTCTGTGACAACACTAGTATCTTATATATACTAGGATGTTTTTATATGATTTATTCTAGCTACACTCTCACAGAACTATATCAAATGGTTAAAGAACATACGATTTCCGTGGCTGGCGAAATTCTGCCTCCCGAAACGATGATTGTTCAATACTCATTTAACACCTTCAAAGGTGTCCATTATGATGTCACTATATTTATATATGATATATAATATGTTTATGTTTTACTTTAGCTTCTGTATTTTTCAATTTTGGTCACAACATTATGGTTTCCATTATGGGTAAACGCGATATCTTCATTTAAGGAAATGTGGACTGCCGCCCCCTCAAAGTGATTTGATTCGTTAAATACCATATGTGGGACGTATAAAGGATGGAACTATGATATTATATATTATATTATACTGTAATTATAAGATACCTTTATATAATTATTATTCCATTCTATAAAATACAAAATAGAAATGAAAGTAGCGTTCATGCGTACGTACGACTTACCGTCTCCATGAACGGTGCATTTCATTTCTTACCTCTAAATGATTATGTAATGTTATAAATGCATGAATGTACTGGATATATATAACATATATGATATCTAAATCATGAATAAAATTCTGGATATAATAAACATTTGGACACACGAACAACATGTAATTGTAAGAAGTCCACTTTCGACTTAAGAACCAAATATCGGCCAAACAAATATTATTATCTTAAATGATTTCATAATGTTTATGACATGGTAATAAGTGATATAAATGGAATAATGAACTTGAAAAAGGTTCTTATGTATGTGAAATCAACTCAGGTTTATTATTCAGGAGATTAAAGAACGATCGAGTCAAGTCGGACCTGAGGTAAGGGATTCTACTCCTCTCTTTCTTTTTTAGTACACACTTTTATGTCATTACTTTTAAAGCTCATTTTTCTTGTTATTGGGATGATATGTTATATTAAACTTACTGTAATATTTATGTTCATGTGATGAGAGACCATGTTCTCTCTCATCAATCCATTTTGGAAGTTTTGAGTGGCGTCGTTAGGCTGTCGAACTTTCGTAAGAGATCTAACCTCTCTCTTTCTTTTTTAAGTACTCTCCTTTATGTCACTTCTTTTAAGATCCTCTTTGTAATGTTGAGGGATGTTATTTAATATTCCTCATGCTGTAAATTTTATTGTAATGTGATGAGATACCCTATTTGATCTCATCAATCCATATTCAGAAGTTTTATGTGGCGCCGTTAGGCTGCTGAGTTTTCATAAGGGATTTTTCATCTCACTTTTATTCCCGTGAGATTTATGCTACATATGCCAAAAATTCCATTGAGTGGTGTATGTACTTCCCACTATTATACTCTTTGTGTAATATACTTTCTTTTATGAGTATTTACATCAATGATGTATTGTCCTTCATTCATGGGGTATATGTTTTGAAAGATACCCAAGTCGGTAAGGGAACCTTTCACCCTCCTCTTTTTTTAAAAGACTTCTTTTGTTGGGTATTTTAATTTACCTATTGTTATGTTGGGATATGTTCTCATATATACTTATTGATGTAAATTTTATGTCCAAGTGATGAGATACACTTTTTATCTCTCATCAACTCATTTTGATGTGATGCCGTTAGGCTGTCAAGGGAACTTTTTAACCCAATTTCGATTTCTTTGGGTTCAACATGTAGTCATTGAATATGTCATCCATTGAATATGTGTGAATGACCTTTTATTGTTTTACAATTAATATCCACTTATATTGGGTGTATTTATATTTGCCACACATATTTTTGAGGTTGAATTTTCCTTAATTTAAGGATACCTTCTTTATAAAGGATTTCATCACATTTGACATTTCTATTGAGGGTTCATTGTTGTTATGGACCAATTCACTATTATATGGTGTATATACTGTCCTTTGGAGTATTATATCATGAATCCATTTATTCTAATGATATTATAAAGTTCTGACTAAATGTTATTCCTCAATTATTGTATTCAAGTGTCTCTAATTTTGGTAAAACCCCTTTAACCAAAATATCATTTTAAATGTTTTAATTATTTTTTCTTATTAATATACATGTTTTCATAATGGATTTAAAGATTTATTTATATGGATATTAATGGTTTAAAATTTTAAGCTTCACGGTGGTATGGGACACTTTGATTAAAAATCTCTTTATTAAATGTTTTAAATGGTTTTGGAAATGGTTTATTTTTGAATGGATTCATTATTTCAATATACTAAAATGTTATATTCAGATTGAAATGTGGATATGTTATGTTACCTTTATGCATGTATTATGTGATACATTTATTTTATGGTTCTTGGCAATTGTTATGAAAACGGGTGGTTCCGTGATAAACTAAGGGCGGGTGAGCCCGATATAGCTTTCCAATGCATTGGGTAACGCGAAGGAGTGACACATTGAGGTTTCTCCAAAGAGATTTAGGGAATATACTATGATGGGTATTCCAAAACATAACCAAGAGGGTTACTCCCTACGTAAGAATGTTATGAATTCCTCAAGATACCTTTTATGTCTTATGATTTCTATGATTTATTCATGATTTGATATGCCTATGTTTTATGGGTAAAGTATGATTTCATTCTTATGTATACATGTACTCATGTTTTCTTTCCATATTTTTATATCCCTTACTGAGCTTTTTATGCTCATCCAAAGTTTTTGAAATGTTTTTCATAGGTCAAGGGAAGGGTACATGATGTGATGATAGTGTCAAGGATGTGTCAAGAAAGAATCCATGTTTTATTTTAAATATGTTTCCGTTGATGGGAAGAATGAATACTGTCTTTTATGTAACCACTTTGTTTAAAAGTGGAATGTAATGCAAGTTTCATGATCTAATTATCTAAAACTCTAAACCTGAAAATATCCTCAATGTCTAATCTTGTAATAACTCAAGATTAAATAAGCTTTAAGGCTGGGGCCTTATATCAGTTCTCACCCCTTTCTCTGATTTATTTTTCCCCGGATGTGAAGAAGTATTTTATGACTGACCACCAGGGATTATATGAGGGATATAAGTGTGGTCCATGGAAATAATGTTGTTATAGTTTTCCATTTTATGATGTAATATAAAACTTATGAATGTATATATTACTTCCAAGTCATCTATACTAATCTTTCTATCGAGAGATGATCTTTTGTGATCATGCCTATGATATGTAATAATTCACCAACTCTTGGATTTTGGGCTCGGGGCATTATAGTTGGTACTAGAGAAAGGTTTTTACAAACCTTGGAAATTAGATTTAGATAAACATGGATTAGAGCACGTTGACCTAAGATAGAATTTGAAGATTAAATAGAAGAACATCCTAGAATTTTGGTATTGTAGAGATTTTGAGAGTTTTCCATGAAATATATCCCTTTCTGTATACGAGCTGGTACAGGCGGCTCTGGAACAGATTTACATATAGTTAAAACCCAAAAACACCACATTGAGCAACACTCAAATGGTAACTGGTGCCCAACAACGTGCCTTGCTGCACTCTTGGTTACGACACACCCAGGGGATATGCTTAGGATAAATATAATTTTATATTCAAACCATTATGAAAGGAGTATGATTATATACTTCTTCAAAGAAAACATTTGTTATGATTATGGATTATATCCATAAATTGATCTGTTTATGTTAACTGTTTTACATGTTTGGATTTATATATTTTGATTCATAATCTATTCTATTGTATGCCATTTTATAAATATGTCATCCTGTAGAAGGAATGGAAACCATATCAATGCACGAAATCCATGTATGTATTTCCCTTATGCTTATGATAATTACAGTGGATCTGGTGATCCAACTGGGGTTGATCAGCTAATCAACATACCGGGACAAATCACTCAGGTTATTAATAATAACCTTACCCGTATGGAGCAACATGATCCACAACGTGGAGGTTCAATGTTAGATCGCATCACGAGTCAACAACCACCAGCATTCAATAGGAGTAAAAATCAATTAGTAGCTTTGAAATGGACAAATTCTTTAGAGAAAATATTCCACGCCTTGGGACTAGTGAAAGGGAAAAAGTTGTCATAAATGTTTTCTGCCTCACTGAAGGTGTTGATCAATGGTGGTCAATTATTCAAAACACAAAGGAAGATGATGAAGTATAAAATATGGAATAGAGGGAGTATAACCTGCTTTTCTTAGAGAAATAATTTCCTTGTGACCTTCGAGCAGATTTGGAAAGGCAATTTTTGAGTCTGAGTAAAAAAAGATGATGATAATGTTGAATAGCATGAGGCTAACATTACAAGGTAATGGAGTCATGATGCAAATTATAAACGTAACCCAAGAAGTATGATTGATGGTTTCTTTTATGGGTTAAAACCATTTCTCTATTAAGAATTATTCTCACAATCCTTCTCGTCGTACGAAGATATTGTCTCATGTACTATTAAGACAGAAAAAGAATTCTCTATGTGTAACACCCCAACCCCAGTTTCCCAGAGTCGATGCCTTATTACATAAAATTGGAATGATCACAAAAGCTCATGTCTCGAAAGAATGATTATATATGTAGTCTTGAAACACTAGATATATTTATAAGTCTTAAATTACGTCATAAAGTGAAAAACTACAACAACTTAATATATATATTCCATACTCTTATCCCCTCATAATATACCTATAGGTCATTCATAAAATACTTCTTTACATGATGGGATAAACAAAACATATAAAGTTGGGGGGACAGATGCTCAGTAAGGATAAAAATATAGCACAATCTTTCATAAATAATCATAATCATTTAAGGTAAAGAATAACAAAAACAAAAGCCTGTTAAACATTAACATAAGCATAATATGGAAAAAATAAAATTAAATAATTCCATTTACTTATTCACATAGATATTCTACTCATCAAATAATCACATGAAATATCAATACCCAAGATAATAAATATGGAATGAATAATGCAATAATATCTTGTCCACATAGTCAAGTACTTGTGTCAAGACTAAAAATAATATTTTGTCAAGGCCTTGTGCCAAGATAGTAGTTTGTCTCATGAGATCTACCGATGCATCGAGGAGCTATAGTGGGCTCCACCCGTCACTTACTATGTCCAATGCATTCCTCATATTAACTGGTTTAAAAATAAAATAAACATTCATATTAAAACTATCATAGGAAATGTCAACACATTCTCAACAAAACATGAATGGTATAAAAATAACACATACACCGTCAAACATATCACAAAAACTTCAATACAATATGGACATTTTGTATCATAATAAATCAACTTCAAACAAGCCTAAAATCCATCAATGGCTGTTGAAATAGATGAAGTCAATACTATTTGAGAGAAATATCTCTTTTTTGAAATAATTTAAAAGTTACATAATTATAACGGTTGAAAATAGCCACACCCACAGTATAAGTTAAAAAGAAATTCTTACCATAATTTTGTCAAAATGGTTAAAAATGACCTTGTTTGGAAAACAAAAGAAAGATTCCATTATAAAAATATTACAAAAAGACAAAAAAGGGTATAAATTACATAGACCCATTATCTATAATATAGTGAGAATGTTTTTAAATAAATTTATAAGAAACATGGATGTGGATGATAAAGAGTTCCCAGTAGATAATTACATATAAACAACCTTAGATAATGAAGAGATTGTGAAATAAACCCATAACATGATATTTTCATTGTTCAAGGGTTAGTTAACCTCCTATATAATGGTGAAATAGTTGTTTATAAATTATAAAAGTATCATATACAGTAATATGATATCATATATGATCTTTTAACATTGTTTTGTAAATAATATATTAGTATTATTGTTGATTCAGGTGTTGAAAGATTTGTTTTCCTTTATATTATTAGTTATGTGAGTCATATTTTTTCGATGGGATGTATTGTATTCATATTCAGAATTATATCAAGTCATTCTACATTATATTTAATCATGTAATGAAAATTAGTCTTGAAGGAATACAATGGGGAATGAATCCCATCGCGTTCGTTGGAGATGATAAAACATATGTACGCACAACCGACAATACATTTTTTATATTAAAATAATATATAATTGGATAGTATATCATATATACAGAATCATTGACATTTTATTTTTTTTATTTACAATAATTACACATCATTATTTTACCCATCCAAATAATAATGTATTGAATAACAATTACACTACGACTTGGAGACGATAATCTGTACGTACGCACGTATGGTTAAATTCCATTCAAAGGATGGATAGAATATTGAATACATATGTACCAAATTTGTAATAACAACACAGTATATACAAGATACTAGAGTTATTATTTTAGAATGGAAATAATAAATAATTAAGAAGTGGAAGAAGAAAATAACTTGAAAGAGGGTGGTGAAATTATTACCTCTTTTTCGGGTTCTTCTTTTTTATTTGATCAAAAAGGATCCTTAGGTTGGCATTCTGACTAAAGGAATGCCTCTAAGATGAAGTGAGGGAAGTTTAGAGGATATTTGGGTAGATTTTGGTCGATCCAAATGGCTTTGACGGTGTGAATTAGATATAAGGGGTAGTGCCCTTTTATAAGAGGGGTGAGGGGCACCTTAGGAAAATCTAGAAATGTTATTTTATATTAAAATCATTTTTAGTATATAATTTCTCCAAAATATATTATTTAAAATATAAGGTGGTGATGGTTTGAAAACAACTCAACCAAATGGTTTAAGAATGGTTTAAATCCCTATATTAACTTTATCTTTTTGATTTAACTCTTAGTTAAATAATTTGACATTTATCATGTAACTTTGTATTTTTATATTATACGGTTAATAAACATACAATATACATCTAAGAAAACTCCAATTGGATCATTAATTATATAACTATTGTTATATTAGTCTTTTTCCAGAACTTTAGATTTTTAGGAATAGAATATCAATTAATAATATAATATTTTTTTAAAAAACTCTTTTATGTCAATTTTGAAACTATTTCGTATTTTGTTTTTTCCAAATTTCTAACAGAATTATTACATTGAAAAAAACTCATCTAACCAAACCTAATATGTCTTAATAACCTAAAAAATTTGGGGAATTCATAAAAAGTCTCAAATTACATTTATTTGGATATTTATAATATCAATTATTATAATATTTCATTAATTAGGTAACTACTACATCACCATTGTTTCATAAATTATTTAATGTCTAAAAATTATAAATTCAATACCATTATGTAGGAAATATTTTTATCTTTCTAATTAATTTTTATAATCGAATTTATCTTATGTATAACCTTATATTAAAAATGTTTTAGTTATTAAACATTGATTTTAACTCTTTTAACTCTTCTTTGAATTAAATAATAATAAATGTCCTCATTTAATCCTTATAGATCAAAAAGGTGCATATTGTATTCCTAGTTTTGTTTTTGGTCAAATTATACTTATCCAATAGAATTAGGGCATGTTTTAGGGTAATAATAATATCATTTTTACCCTTAATTACCCTATTTACTTTTAACCGTGGTAAATAAAAGTAAACAGTTACTATTCAAAAAAAATTAGTTTTAACTTATTGAACCGTATTTTATTTTTTGATATTAACTATGTCCCTCAGTTTTTAGAAATTCCACTCAAAGAAGTGGTAAAATTATGTTATATGTGAATTTGAAAATTCTCTTAGGAGATGGGTAAAAGTCATTAAAAAGTTTAGTAAAATTTTTATATATCTAACATTATTATGAACTGAATCCAATGAACTAAACTGAACATATATAGGTATTATGTATCTATTTTGACCTAAAATAAATTTAAATAAAATAAAAAATTCTTTAAATAAACATTTGGATTTAAACTATAACTTAGTGTTTTTCACTATTCATAAGAATGTGAATGTTTTCAAAAAAATACCAACAATTCACCTTAGGCTAATTTTGATATTCTAAATCTAAAAATGAAGTCCATTTTTAATGTTATAATTTATAAAATTTCAAAAAGTGGGTATTACTATTCATACCATCTAGTATGATTGGATGTGGTGAGTTAGAACTCGAAGTTGCGTACAACACATGCTACTATATTATTCAAAGAGAAGTGTATCATTGAATCATGGGGTGTCACATTCACCCCTCATCTATATAATTTCGTCCTCGAAATTTCTAGAATATTACTGCATAAAAAGACTTGGGTGATTTTTCATCATTGGTTTCTCGAGTTCCCACATTGCCTCTTCCATCTTATGGTTTCTCCAAAGAAATTATTCCAGAAGAGTCATCTAGTTTCTCAACACTTGTTATCTGGTATCAAGAATACTGATGGGATCTTCGTAATAAGATAAATCGGGTTCTAGATATACTTCCTCATAAGTGTGTACATGAATTGGGTCAGGCATGTATTTTCTCAACAGTGATACGTGGAACACATCGTGAACTTTGGAGAGACATCATGGTATTTACAAACGGTATGCTACAGCCAGAATTCATTATAGAATTTTGAAATGTCCTATGTACCTAGGACTCAATTTACCTTTCATACTGAAATGTATAACTCTCTTCCATGGAGATACCTTCAAGAAAACATGATCTCCTACCTGAAATTCAAAATCCTTCCTTCGGTTGTCAGCAAAGATCTTCTTCCTACATTGAGCTTCATTGCTGTGGTTTTGGATTGCCTTCACCTTTCCCACCGTTTCCTCTACCAGTTTTGGGCCTACGAGTTTTCATTCACCAACATCATCCCAACAGGTCGGTGTGCGATATCTCTTTCCGAATAATGCTTCATATGGTTCAATCTGAATACTTTAATGGAAGCTATTGTTATAGTAAAATTCTACCAAAGGTAAATATTTATCCCACATACCATTAATGTCAATTGAAAATGATCTCAACATGTATTCTAATGTTTGAATAGCACGTTTTGATTGTCCATCAGTTTGGGGGTGGTAGTGAGTGCTCAAATGAGGTCCAGTATCCATGGATTTCTGATGACTTTTCCTGAATCTTGGTGTAAAATGTGGATCACAATCAGAACCAATTGATATGATGAAGAATCACAACTTCATGAATATATAGACTTTCTATATGGTCAAGTTTTAAATCCTCCGTTATAGCAAGAAAATGTGCTGACATGGTAAGACTATAAAAAATGACCCATATTGCATTGTTCCTTCTAGGATTATTTGGTATTCCCATGAAAAAGTCCATAATGATATTATACCATTTCAACTCAAGTATGGGAAGAGGTTTCAGGACTCCTACAGACTATTTCCTTCCAACATTAACTTCTTGACATTCCATACATCTTGACACAAAATCAGAAATCTCCCTCTAAAGGGTTTTCCCACCAAAAATGTTTCTTCAAAACTCTATACATCTTGGTGCTCACAGGGTTTATAGAGAAATTTGAACTATGGGCATCCACCAAAAATTCACTTTTTAGAGCAGTTATATCAAGAAAACAAATTCTCTTTATAAATTTCAAAATTACATCATCACACACAAATTCACTCAATCTCAAAACATTCACAACAATAATCTTTTGTTAAAAATCCTCATCATCAGCCTGAGAAAATTTAATTCTTTCTAGTAAAGATGGGTTGGAAACCATTTGAAAAAACATTGATATTTCACCTTCCATGGTTATTCCCATATCCATCTTTACTAGATCCAATAAAATAGGATCTCTTTCAACTCTCATCTTAGTAAAAACTCCAGGATCCATTCTGCTCAAAAAATCCGCCACATTATTTTCCATCCACGAGTGGTAATTTATCATGCAATCATAATCCTGGAGTAGTTCAATCCATCTGCTTCGCCTCATAATGAGTTCTTTTTTTTGAGAAAATATACTTCTTAATCATGTGATCAATATAAATCTAGTATTTTTCACTATAGAGGTAGTGTCTCCAAATATTCAAAGTAACGATTACAACTGCTAAATCAAGATCCTGAGTATGATAGTTTTTCTCATGAATTTTCAGATGTCGTGATGCATAGGCAATAACCCTATCATTATTCTTAAAAAGACAACCAAGTCCTTTCTTTGATGCATCTCTATAAATAACGAACCCATAATTCCCCGATAGTAGTGTCAATATAGGAGAATTCACTAATCCTGACTTTAGATATTCAAAACATTCCTCACTAAAGTTTTTCCAAAAAAATATCCCCTTTTCATGTGAGCTTTGTTAATGGGTTATCGAGCTGGGAAAATTTCTGGACGAAACGTCGATAATAACCGATTAAAAAAATAAAACTACGAACCATAGTTATAATCGATGGTACTGGCCATTCTTGGATTGCTCTTGTCTTAGAAGGATCAATATATATTCCATCCTTAGAGACAATATTGTCTAGAAAAGATATCTCTTGAAGCCAAAATTCAAACTTGAAAAACATCCGTTATAATTCATGTCTTCTCAGAGTCATTAGGATAACGCACAAGTTATTTTCATGGTCTTCGTATCTTTTGGAGTATAACAAGATATCATCAATAAATACCACTACATATTCATCATGATATTTCTTGAAAACTATGTTCAATAGATCCATGAATACTGAGGGACCATTAGTCACCCCAAAAGGCATTACAATAAACTCGTAATGCCCGTACCTGGTTCGAAATATTGTTTTCAGAATGTCTTCCTTCTTTACACACAGCTGATGATATCCAGATCAAAGGTCAATCTTTGAAAAATATTGAGCTCCATGCAGTTGGTCAAATAAATCATCTATGCGAGGTAGGGGATACTTGGTCTTTATTGTTATAGCATTGATCTCCCTATAGTCGGTACATAACCTCATTAATCCATCTTTCTTCTTAACACAAAGGACGGGGGATCCCTATGGAGAAACACTAGGTAAAATAAATACTTTATTACTCAATTTCTCTAGTTGCTTCTTTAGTTCATCTAATTCCACAGTGTCCATTCTACAAGGAGTCCTCTATATGGACCTTGAACCAGGAATTAAATAATTGGAAACCTCAATTTCTTGTTCGGGAGGATGTCTATGTAAATATTCTGGAAACACATCAACATTTTCTCTCAAAATTGGTACATCCTCTATTTGAACATTCCTTTCCTCACCCAAAGTAATTTTATTATCTTCCTCCATAATAATTGAATTTATATTAGACACATGGGGTGGATCTAGATAAGAATTAGGTGGTGAAGATTCTTCTCTAAAGAGAAGGTGTTATTTATAATCGTCTTCATAAATAGTAACCAATTATTCTTACAATAAATTGTTGCATCATGGTCTGAATTCCAAACCATTGTGAGGATTATATCAAATTCAATCATGTGTATGATGATGAGATCAGCAGATAAAGAAAATTTATATGCCCTAATGGGAACTAATTACCAGATCATTGTAGCAATGATACTACCATTATGAGTTTTGACTCACAACTCCCTTGTTAAATCAAATTAGAAATATCTAATTTTAATAGATTACTGGGAAGATATGAAGCAATGCGATGATCTAGAATCAAATAATGAATTTTCGAAAATTGATAAAACCATTAAATTACATGCCACCATGCCTTTTGGAACTTCTACCTCAGTAGTAGTGATCAAATAATCATAGACTTGATCCCTTTTCCTTTTATGAGGTAAGTTTCCCTGACACATAGGACATTCATTTGCATAATGTACCATCTCCATGCAATTTTATCATTGAACATCGGTGGATTCCTTCTTCCCCTTGCAATAATGAGGTTGGTGGACTTTTTCAAGACACTTGTAATAGAATCGAATTCACTTGATGAATGTACCGGGGTGTTTCTTCCCACATTTACTGCAGGATGGATATTCAATGCTTTCCTTTTTCCGCTTATTTCCATTTCCAGAGTGATCAGAAGATCTATTCTTCTCTTGTTTTTCATTAATTTAATAAACCTTAGAGAACTATTTTTCTATCTTAATAGAGCATGAGACAATATCTTCGTATGATGAGAAGGATTGCAATAATAATGCTCGATGGAGAAATGGTTTTAACCCATTAATGAAATGATCAATATTACTTCTTGTTTTATGTTTAAAATCTGCTGCATGCCTCGCTAACCCTGTAATGTTTGCTTCATACTTTGCAACATTCTTGTCCTTCTTTAGCCTCAGACTCAGAAATTTTCTTCCCATATCTGCTCAATGGTCATGAGGAAAGTATTTTTTTAATAAAATATCTTAAAAATACCTCCATTCTATATTTTATACTTCATCATCTTCCTTCATGTTTTGAATCAATGACCACTATTGATCAGCATCACTAGTTAGGCGTTAAACTACTAGGACAAATTTTTCCCTTTCGCAACTCCCCAAGGCGTGGAATATTTTCTCTAAGTAATTTATCCATTTCTCAGATACGATTGGATTTGTACCCCCATTGAATGTTGGGGGCTGTTTCATCATGAAGAGATCTAACAATGATCTTCCACGCTACGGATCACGGTGCTCTATATGGGTAAGGTAATTATTCATAACCTGAGTGAGTTTTCCCAGTATGGTGATTAGCTGATCAGCACCAGTTTCATCACCAGCTCCACTATAATTATCTTGAGTAGGAGGGAAATCAATATATGGAGTGCATGTATTGTTACGGTTTCCATTCACTCCACTAGGCACCATTTCTATACAATGTCATACACTAGATTTTTTTATGAATCACAATACATAAATCCAAACTTGTAAAACACATATAATAAATCTAATTGTTTATGGATACAATCCTTAACCATAAAAGTGTTTTATTTGAGTAAGTATATACTAATAAACCTTTCATAATGGTATGTAAAAAATGAGAATTATCCTATGAATATCCCCCGAGAGTGTCGTTTCCAAGCGTGTAGCAAGGCCTGTTGTCATGTTGATGTTCCCATTTGAGTCTAGCTCCAAGCGGTGTGTTTAGGTTCTACCACTACGTACATCTGTTCTTGAGCCACCTCTAACTTATCGTATCCAAATAGGGATGTATTTCTCAAAAAACTCACAAAATCTATACAATACCAAAATTCATGGAAGTTCTTCTATACTAATCCGCAAAGTTCATCTTAGGTCTATGTGCTATAATTAGAGTTTATCTAAATCTAGCCTTTAAGGTTTTTACTAATCTTCTTCTGATACCAACTGTAACACCCCAACCATAGTTACCCAGATTCGGTGCCTTATTACATAACATTAGCGTGATCACAAAAGATCAAGTCTCGAATGACTGATTAGTTTAGTATATTTGGAAACACTAGATACACCCATAAGTCTTACATTACATCATCATGTGAAAAACTACAACTACATAATCTCAAAATTCCAAACTCATATCCCCTCAGACTATCCCTGTAGGTCATTCATAAAATAATACTTCATATCCTGGAAAAAAATAAAATATAGAAAGGTGTGAGCTCAGATTCTCATTAAGGATAACACTATAGTAGAAACATTAATAAATAAGAATAAACATTTAAGGCAATGAATAACAAAAAAATCCTTTTAAACATGAAATTCCTTATAATATAGAAAAAATAAAATGAAATATTTTCATTTACTTATTCAAATGGATATTCTACTAGTCGAATAATCACATGCAATATCAATAACCACTTTCATAATAATGGAATTCATAATGCCATACTATTATAACCACATTTCCATGGCCTTATTCCAAGACTACAAATAATATTTTGTCTTGGCCTGGCCCCAAGACACTAGTTTGTCTCATGAGACTTACCGATGCATCAAGGAGCTATAGCGGGCTCCACCTGTCACTTAGTAAGTCCAACACATTCTTCATATGAAAAGGTTTAAACAAAACATAAACATTCTTATTAAAACTATTATAGGAAATGTCAACACTTTCTTTATAAACCATGAGTGGTATAAAAATAAAACATCCATATTCAAACATATCCCAAAACCATCAGTAAAATATCGAGATTTTGTATCATAATAAATGAACTTCATATAATCTTAAAATCCATCAAAGGATGTTGACATAGATGAAATCAAAACTATTTGAGAGAAATATATCTTCTTTATCAATAATATAAAAGTCTCATAATTATAAAAGATAACATTTACATTGAATATATTCTTATATGATTTTAAGGGAATCTTTTATGATTTTATACTGGCATAAAATTGCCACACCCACTGTGTAAGTTAAAAAGACATTCTTACCTTAATTTTTTTTGAAAAGGTTAAAAGGACCTTGTTTGGAAAAAGACGGAAATATTCCTTTATAAAATATTATAAAAATTCAAAAAATGTTATAATTGACATTAACCCATAGTCTATAAAATAGTAATAATATTTTTAAATTAATTTTTTATAAACATGGATGTGGATGATAAAGCGGTCCTAGTAGATAATTACATATAAACAACCTCAGAAAATGAATAGATTTTGAAATAAACCCTTGCCTTGTACTTTTCAATCGGTGATAGTAGAATAACCTCTTTTATAATTGTGAAATAATTGTTATTAAATTATACAAGAATCATATACATTAATATGATATCATATATGATCTTTTAACATTGGTTTGTCTATAATATCTAAGTATTATCATCGTTTCAGGTGCTAATGAATTTGTTTTCCTTTATATTTTTTGTTATGTGAGTCATATTTGATATGGATAGAAAGTATCATATTCATATCCAAAATGATATCAAGTCTTTAAAATTTATTTTTAATCATCTACTAAGAATTATTCTTGAATGGATACGATGGGGAATGTATTTCATCGCGTTCGTGGAGACGGAAATCTGTACGTACGCACGAGCGACAATATCATTAAATTGATATTAAAATAGTATATAATTGGATGGTATATAATATATAACGATTAAATATCATGTTATATTTATTTTTTACATGAATTACACATCATTATTATACCCATCTAGATAATAATGCATTGAATAACAATTACACCATGATATGGAGACGGTAATCCGTACATACGCACGTATGGTGACATATCATTTAAAGGATGTATAGAATAATGGATATGGTTGTACCATATTTATAATAACATCAAATAATATATAATATACTAAAGTAATTATCTTATAATGGAAATAAAAAAGAAATTATAAGTGGAAGAAGAAAAGAACTTTAAAGATGGTGGTGAAATTATTACCACTTCTTCTGGTTCATCCTTTTGATTTGATCAAAAGGGCCCCATAGGTTGGCTTTATGAATAATGTAAGGACAATAAGATGAATTGACGGATGATGAGAGGATATTTGGGCAGAGTTTGGCCTATATAAATGACTTTTATGGTGTTAATTAGAGAGAAGGTTGAGTGCCCTTTTATAAGAGGGGTGAGGGGAACCTTAGGAAAAGATAGTAAAGTTATTTTATAATAAACTTATTTTCGGTTTATAAGGGATCCAAAATGAATTATTTAAAGGATATGTTGTGTATGGGTCTAAAACCATTAAACAAATAGGTTTTATATAGGTTTTGGTTTCTATATTAACTTTATCATTTTGATTTTACTCATAATTAAATAGTTTGACATTCACTATATTGCTTTGTATTTTTATATTATATGGTTAATAAACATGCTATATATATAGAAGAGAACTTAAAGTGGTTAATTAATGATACAAATATCTTTATATATATCCTTGGTCCAATATTTAGATTTTTAGGAATATAATATCAATTAATTATACAATACTTGTTTTAAAAACACTTTTATGTCAATTTTGACACGATTTGGTATTTTGTTTTTTCGAAATTTATTAAAGAATTATTACTTAAAAAAAATTCATCAAAACAAACCCTAATATGTCATATTCACCTATAAAATTATTGTAATTCATAAAAAGTTATAAATTTCATTTATTTGGATATTTATAATATATATTATTTAAATATTTTGTTAATTTGGTAATTAATGAATCACCATTGTATCATAAATAAATTAAATTATTTAATGTCTATAAATTATAAATAAAATACCATTATGTAGGAAATATTTTTATATTCCAAATGAATATTTATTATTTATTTTATCTTATGTATAACCCTATATTAAAATGTTTTAGTTATTAAACATAGATTTTAACTCTCTTAACTCTTCTTTGAATTAAATAATAAAAAATATCATAATCTAATCCAAGTGGACCAAAGAGGATCACTTTTTATTCCTAAGTTTGTTTTTGGTCTAATTATACATATCCAAAATAATTAGGACATGTCTTAGGGTAATAATAATATCATTTTTACCTTTAATTACCCTATTTACTTTTAACTATGGTAAATAAAAGTAAAAAGTTACTATTCACCAAACAAAATTCTCTTATTGAACCACATTTTACTCCTTGTTATTAACTGTGTGTCATGGATTTTCAAAATTCCCCTCATATAATAGGTAAAATTATGTTTTATGTGAATTTTCAAATTTTCCAAGAAGATGGGTAAAAAGACTGTGAAAAGATCAATAAAATTTCTATATATCTAAAATTATTATAATCTGAATACAATGAATTACATTGAAGATACATAGGTATTATTTATCTATTTTGACAAAAGTATAATTTAAATAAAATAAAAAATTATTTAATTAAATATTTGGTTTTAAACTATAACTTTGTGTTTTTTCACTATTCATTAACAATTGAATGTTTTTAGAAAAATACCAAAAATTCACCCATGGATAATTTCGATATTCCAAATCCAAAAATGAAGTCCATTTTGAAAGATAAAATTTATTAAATTTCAAAATGTTGGTATTACTATTCATAACAGGTAGTTTTATTGGTTGTGGTGAGTTAGAACTCAAAGTTGCGTACAACAAATGCTACTGTATTATTCAAAGAAAAGTGTATCGTGGAAGCTTGAGGTGTTACACTATGTCTTATGACTTTAATGAAAATCAAGAGAAGATGAGATCTGTTGAACACTCTGGAAATGGAAATAAAGGGAAGAAGGGAAATTTTGAATATCCATCCTGTTGTAAATATGGGAAGAAACACACCGATACCTGCCTGAAGATAATGTGTGTCTGTTACCAGTTTCCTGAAAAAGGCAACCAAGCTCTTGATTGAAAGGGGATGAAATTGGTTTTCAATGTTGAATTCTATAATTGTAGAGAAAGGGGACATAATGCGAATGAATTTATTAAGCGTTAGGGGAACATACCATAGAAAAGGCCATGGGATCAATACCAAGCTTATGCTATCATTACTACTGAGGTTGAAGCTCCGAAAGACATAATGGCATGTAATTTAATTGTTTCCTCAAGTTTATGAAATTCGTTATTTTATTTTGGATCATCACATTGTTTCATATCTTCAATGTTTTCTATGAAAATTAGATATTTCCAATTTGATTTGACAAGGGATTTCTCAGTCAAAACTCCTAAGAGAAGTATCATTGCAAAAATAATTTGTGAATAAATCCCCATTAGATCATATAAATTTTCTTTCTCTGATTGTCCCATCAATATACCCAAGATTTAATTTGATATAATCCTCGGTATAGATTGGCTTTCAGACCATGATGTGAACATTTATTGTAAGAAGAAGGAGGTTACAATTTTTTATGACGATGATAAAGAACACCTTATCTTTAGAGAAGAATAATCACCGCCTGATTCTTATCTATATCCACACGCTATAGCTCAACTAAAGTCAATTATTGGAGAGTTAGAGAATGAATTAAATATGGGTGAAAAAAGGAATGTTCAAATAGAGGATGTAACTATGGTGAAAGAATATGTTGATGTGTTTATAGAATATTTACCTGGACATCCTCCAAATCAAGAAATTGAGGTTTACATTTATTTAATTCTTGGTTAAAGGTTTATATAGAAGACCCCATATAGAAAGCCGCATTAGAAGTTGTGAAACTAGAGAAACCACTAGAAAAATTGAGTAACAAGTGATTTATTCACCGTAGTATTTCTCTATGGGGAGCCCCTGTCCTTTTTGTTCTGAAAAAAGATGGATCTATGCGGTTTTTCAGTGACTACAGGGAGATCAGTGTTATAACAATATAGAACAAGTATCCCCTACCTCACATTGATGATTTATTCAACCAACTTCATGGAGCTCATTAATTTTCAAAGATTTACCTCTGATCAGGATATCATCTATTCTGTGTGAAGAAGAAACAAATTCTAAAGACATCATTTCAAACCGGGTACGAGCATTATGAGTTTACAGTAATTCCTTTTGGATTGACTAATTCACCCTATGATTACATGTATCTAATGAATAGAGTTTTCAAGGAATATCTTGATGAATTTGTAGTTGTATTTGTTGATCACAACATGATATACTCCAAAGGCTATGAAGATCAAGAAAATCACTTGTGCATTATCTTGAATACTCATAAAAGACATGAATTATAAGGGATGTTTAGAAAAGTGTGAAATCATGCTTTATGAGATTTATTTTCTCAGCCATATTATCCATAAGGATGGAATCTCCATTGATCCTTATATTTGAAGAGTAATCCAATAATGGGCAGCATCGACACGTACAATTGCGGTACGCGGTTTTTTCATTTAGTAAGTTATTATCGGCGTTTCATCCAGAATTTTTACCGATTGGATATCCCATTAACAAAGCTCACACGTAGTGGGGTTAATTTTTTTTGGAAAAAAGAGTGTGAAGAATATTAAGTATAACTGAAGAGAAGATTATTAAAATCTCATATATTGTCTCTACCATCAGGGAATGTTGGTTTTATTATTTATAGTGATTCATCAATGTTAGTACATTAGTGTGTTTTTATACAGAATGATAGTGTTATTACTTATGCATCAAGAAAACTAAAAATTCATGAGAAATACTATCCTACTCATTATTTTGTGTTAGAAGCTGCAATATTTTCTTTGAAGATATGGAGACATTACCACTATGGTGAAAAATGTGAGATATATACTGATAAAAAATGTTTGAAGTATAATTTCTCACATAAAGAACTAAACATGAGGCAAATGATATTTCTTGAACTACTCAAGGATTATGATTTCACTATACAATACAACCTAGGAAAGGAAAATTAGGCGGTAGAATATTTGAGTAGAAATGATAATGGGGTATTGAACTATATGAGAATTGAAAAGGATCCTATATACATAGATCTAGTAATGATTGATATGGGAATAACCATGGAAGGTGAAATATAAATACTTTTTCCAATTTATTCTAAACAATCTTTATTAGAATGGATAAAGAGTTCTCAGATTAGTTATTAAGAGGTTCAAAATATGTTTAAAGCTATGAATGATGGGATATTTAGTGAATTTGTTTATGAAAAAAAAATTAAATTTGGGAAGAGACATTGTGTTCTCGATATACCTGTTTTAAAAATGGAATTGCTGGATGATGCTCATAGTTTCAATTTCATTATACACCCTGGTAGCACTAAGTTGTATTGAGATTTGAAGGAACATTTCTTGTGAGACAATATGAAGTGGGAGACTGGTGATTTTTTTCATTATGAATGGTTTGTCAACAAGTGAAAGCTGGAAGTCAACATCCAGGAGGATTCATGCAACCTCTTCCCATACCTGAGTGGAAATGGGATGATATCACAATGGACTTTGTCATGGGGCTACAAGTACTCCTAGAAGGATTGATGCAATATGGGCCATTGTTGATCTTCCTACCATGGAATCACATTTTATTGATATAATAAAAGATTTACCACTTATAAGATTGGAAATACTATATATTAATAAATTATTAAGACTTCATAGAGTACCACAATTGATTATTTCTGATTATGATCCACGTTATACATCAAGATTCTCGAAAAGTCTTCAGAAATCCCTGGATACTGAACTTCATTTGAGCACTGCCTACTACCCCCAAACTAATGGACAATCAGAACGAACTATTCAAACCATAATTCATGTTGAGATTTTTCTCACTTCACATTATAGGTATCTAGGATCAATATTTACCTCTGGTAGAATTTTCTAAAAACAATACCCTACATTCAAGTATTCAGATGGAACCATATGAAGGGTTATACAGAAACAGATGTCGCACACCAATCTGCTGGGATGATATTGGTAAATGAGACATGGTAGGCCCAGAACTAGTGGAGGAAACAATGGAAAAGGTAATGGTAATTCAAAACCACATCAAAGTAGCTCAATGTAGGAAGAAGATCTATGCCGATAACAAAAGGAAGGATTTGGAATTTCAAGTAGGAGATCATGTTTTCAAGAATGTATATCCATGGAAGGGTGTAATACGTTTCGGTAATATGGGAAAATTGAGTGCCAGTTACATTGAACCATTCGTAATTCTAGAATGAATTGGGGTTGTAGCTTATAGTTTGGCAAGGTTGCCAAGTCTATCCATAGTTCATGATGTGTTCCATGTATCACTGTTGAGAAAAAATACATGCCTTACCCAACACATGTTCTCACATATGAAGAATTAGAACCGGAAATCCCATCTGTCTTATTGCAATGAGCATGTGGAGATTTTTGTTACGAGAGAACAAGTGCAGAGAAACCGGACAACTCATCTGGTAAACTTTCTATGGAGAAACCATAAGATAGAAGAGGCAAAGTAGGATTCCAAGGAACTTATGATGAAGAACCACCCAATTATTTTTATGTAGTAATATTCTAGAAATTTTGAGGACTAAATTATTTAAAGTAGAGGAGAATGTAGCACCCCATGCTTTCATGGTATGCTTCTTTTTGAATAATAAAATATCGTGTGTTGTATACAACTTCATGTTCTAACTCACAACAACTAATCAAACTAGCCATTATAAACAGCAATAACCACTTTTTTGAAAATTTATAAAATTTATCATTCAAAATGGAATTTATTTATGGATTTGGAATATCGAGATTAGCTTAGGGTGATTTTGTAGTATTTTTCTGAAAACCTTCAATTTTTGATGAATAGTTAAAAACATTAGGTTATAGTTTAAAACCATATTATTATTTAAATAATTATTTATTTTATTTAAATTTTTTCTAGGTCAAAATAGATACTTAATACATATATATGTCCAATATAATTAATTGGATTCAGTTTATAATAATTCTAGATATATAAAAATATTATTTAACTTTTTACCGTCTTTTACCCACCTCCTAAGAGCATTTACAAATTTATATAAAACATAATTTTACAACTTTTTTCAGTTGAGTATAAAAAATCTGAGAGACACAGTTGATATCGGTAAGTAAAATGTGGTTCAATAAGATGAAAATATTTTTTGGTTAAAAGTATCTTTTTTACTTTAATTTACAACGGTTTAAAGTATATTGGGTAATTAAGGGTAAAAATGACATTTTTATTTCCCAATAAAATGTCCTAATTCTATAGTATAAGTGTAAGTCTACCAAAAAAACCTTACGAATAAAATATGATCCTTTATTTTTACATGGATTAGATTAGGATATTTATTATTATTTAATTCAAAGAAGATTTAAAAGTGTTAAATTCAATGTTTCATAACTAAACCATTTTTAATATAGGGTTACACATAAGATAAATTCAACTATAAATATTCATTAGATATATAAAAATATTTCCAAAATAATTTTCTTTTATTTATATTTTTTTAGACAATAAATATTTAAATTTATTTATGACACAATGATGATGCAGTAATTTCCATATTAATGAAAGATTAACATAATTGATATTATAAAAATACAAATAAATTTAATTTGAGTCTTTTAAAGAATTACAATAATTTAATTGGTTAAGAAGACATATTACGGTTGGTTAGAAGAATTGTTTTGAAATAATAATGCTGTTATGAATTTAGAAAAAACAAAATACCAAATAGTGTCAATATTGACATAAAAGTGTTTTTAAAACAAATATTATTTTATTAATTGATATTCTATTCCTATAAATCTAAGGTTCTCCCAATAGACTTATATAATGAGATTTTTATCATTAATGAATCACTTCGGGTTCTCTTGGTTGTTTATAGTAAGTTTATTAACCATATAAAATAAAAATACAAAGAGACATGGTAAATGTCAATCGATTTAACTAAGAATTAAATCTAAAAAATAAGGTTAATATAGTGACCCAAACAAATATAAAACCAATTGGTTGATTTTTTTCGGCACATTCCCACATTATCCTTTAAATAATTCATTTTGGAGCATTTATAATCCTAAAATGAGTTTATTATAAAATAATATTTCTAGCTTTTCCAAAGGTTCCCCTCACCCATCTTATAAAAGGGCAGTCCCCCTTCTCTCTTATTCACACATTCAAAGACATTGTTCTTGGACATCCTCTGAAAAATTACCCTCTAAACTATCCTCCATTCATCCTAGAATCCTTAATTTAGACATAAAGGCATCTTATGAAACTATTTTGATCCAATAAAAAGGAAGAACCCAAAGAAGAGGTAAATATTCCATCACCGCATTCATGTTATTTTCTTCTTCCAAATCCTATTTCATTGTTATTTTGATTCTAAAATATTAAGTCCAATATATTCTATATACTATGATGTTATTATGCATATGGAACAACCATATTCATTATTCTATTCATCATTTGAATGACATGTAACAATTCGTTTGTACGTATGGGTTACCGTCTCCACGTCGTGGTGTAATTACTATTCAATACATTATTATTTTCATGGGTATAATAATCATGTGCAATTGATGTAGATAATAAATATAACATGATTATTAATCTATATATATGATATACCATCAAATTTTTTATTATTTTTATATCAAAAAATTATATTGTCACTTATGCATACGTATGGATTATAGTCTCCATGAACGTGATGAGATTCATTCCCCATCGTATCCATTCAAGACTAATTTTCATTTAATGATTAAAAATAATGTTTCATGACTTAATATCATTATGAAAATGAATAATATACATCCTATACATAATAACATTACTTATTCAAGAAATCGTATAAAGGAAAATGAATTAGTTAATAGCCGAAAAGACGATAATACTAAGATATTATTAACATAGAAATGTTAAAAGATAATATATGACATCATATTAATGTATATGATTCTTGTATAATTTAATGAAATTTATTTTACCATTATACAGGAGGTTAACCAGCCTTTAACCAAGAAAAAGATCAAGGTAAGAATTAATTTCACAATATCATTAATATCTGAGGTTGTTTTTACCTAAGTATATATTGGGACCTCTTTATCATCCACATCTGTGTTTTCTTAAAAATTAATTTCAAAGCATTTTTACTATTTTTTATACTATGGGATAAAGTCATTTATACCCTTGTTTGAAATTTTATTATATTTTTTTAAAAGGAATCATTATATCGTTTTCCAAAAAAGGTAAATTATAACCTTTTAGACAAAAGTATGGTAAGAATTACTTTTTTTAACTTATAAGGTAGGTGCAGCTATTTTCCACCGTTATAACATCGTCGAAGCTTCATTTAGAAGCTTATAAGGATATTTTCAAAATAAATTTCTTCATTATAATTATGTTACTCATATATGATTTCAAAATAGAAATAGATATTTCCCTAAAAAAGGATTCTATTTCCTCTATGTCAACATCCTTTGATGGATTTTAAGCTTATTTATGTTTGATTTATTATGATACAAAAATCCCATATTGTGTTGAAGGTTATGACTGTGGATGTGTTATTTTTACACCATTCATGGTTTATGGATAATGTATTGACATATCATATGCTAGTTTTTTTTTAATTTTCATGTTATTTTTAAAACATTTCATATAAGGAATACATTAGACTTAGTAAGTGATGGGTGGATCCCACTACATCTTCTCGATGCATCAATATTTATAATGAGACAAACTAGTGTCTTTGAACAAGGACTTGACAAAATATTATTTTTATTATTGGAAGAAGGGCTTGACTGTGTATTTATGAATGTCTGGAATTATGCATTCCATCATTATAAAAGTGGCTATTGATATTTCATGTGATTATTTGACTAGTAGAATATCAATGTGAAAAAGTAAATTGAATTATTTGTATTTTATCTTTTCCATATTATGTTGATGTTCTTGTTTAAATGGATTTCATTTTAGTATTATACATTGCCTTAAATATTTATGCTTATTTATGAAAGTTTCCGCTATACTTTTATCCTTACTGATCATCTGAGATCACCCCATTCTATGTTTTATTTTTCCAAGGATGTGAAGAAATATTTTATGATTGACCTTCCAGGACTGTATGAGGGGACATGACTATGGTAAATGGAAACAATATTGTTGTAGTTTTCTATATTATGATGTAATGTAATCCTTATGAATGTATCAAGTAATTCCAAGGCTACTAAACTAATCAGTATTTCGAGACTTGATCTTCTGTGATCATGCCAATGATACGTAATAATTCACCAATTATGGGCTTTGGGGTTGGGGTGTTACAAAAGAAACATTTATTATATCCATAATCCAATATGGGGATTCATGGGACCCATGGCAGTTGAAGTGAGACCACGAGAAAATGATAACAGAAAAGGGAAACTAATCATGAGAGGATCGAAGGTCGTTCACATGTTTCGATTGACATTCAAAAGGGATCAGAGGGTCTAAAAATGATTCTTCAAAGCATCAAGGAAAGAAGAAATTGGTTTTAATCAAAGGAGGCCCATCATAGACTGACATGAAGGGTTTAATATTTTTTCATAATAATTATGATTTATGAAAAACACATCCACACAGTTTCCTACATATAGGAACACAGTTTAGTTAATCTATGTGCAAGTCATGCAAGTATTGTATTTGGGTTGAATGTTTTTTTTCAAAAAGGGCACCCAATTTGTAACCGTTTGTAAATTCTTTGAGATTCCCACTATAAAACTATTCCATTTTGCAGATCTATGGTGCAAATTTTGTAAAACATTTCTCCAGTAGTGCACCAACCGTGCACTTGCCAAGACACGTCCATTTTTTTTAGTTTCACCTGATTCAATCCCTAATTAAATGAAACCAATGAAAATAAAAAATTGTGTTTTAAGAATACCTAATCAATTATTAGGATGTCACAACCACCCCACAATAGAAAAATTCTTTCCAAATAAATCCTATGTGGATGATTTCATGTCAATGAGAAGAGTCCCCTTCTCTCTCATTAGTGCCTCCCCATCCAAATAACATGAGAATCAGAACTGTGTTTCCATAGAAAATGAACCAAACTGAATTTTACACCCACGAAGTACCTTGTTTTCAGATTCAAAAATAATTAAGGGTCATTTATTCATGGATAAATCTAGTTTAAAATCAAGATATCACCAGTTTAGAGTATGTGATATATAAGATAGATACCTTTAATCCTAAGATACAGTAAACAAGTTATATATCAACATCATTTTTGGTTGAAGCGAAAAAATGTTTAGAGACATTACCCACATGCTCAATAACATCAATAAGTCCCAAAAATTGAGGAACAGTCTTATCTGGCCTCCCAATCCAACATTGACCTGACCAAGGTTAAATATTCATGAACACATGGTCCTCAACATTGAATTCCAAAGGTCGATTGTAATGATTAGAAATAGAATTACATTGAATTTGTGCCATCAACTTTCACTAACCAATAAACAAGAAAATTTATGTCATTTATTGAACCAAATGAGGTCCAACCAAGGAAAATTCTCCTATCTATAACTAACTCAATGATTATTTACATGTCCAGCCAAAAAAGGCCACAAAAGGATAGATTCATATCACAAATTAGTAACTATTTTTATTAGTAAACGCATCCATCCAAAATTGATCATACCATGGCCCGCCAAATTCACGAAAATAAGACCCAATAATAACCCCTTGAAACAATATATAACATTTATTATGGATATCCGACTACGAATTGTATGCAATACCTAAATGGACATGAGATCCCAGTTCCTTCAGAAGGCCTCTGTAAAATAATAATGTGAACCAAGGATCCCAATCAAATATTATAGCCTATGTTAGGCTATACAATTAAAAAATCATTTTCACATATATATTCCAAATCTACTCAACTTTGGATTTATCATGGTTGGGTATAAAGTGTGCTAATTTAGTTATCTAGTCAATTGTAACACATATCACTTTCTAATTTCATTTCTTACGTGAAAAAAAAGTTCATAGGGATCTATTCCTATTTACGAGTAGGGATTGTAAGCGGATGAAGAAATCCATAATGATTGTCGTGAGTTATCATAACCTCCAAAAAAGTATAACAACAAAAAAACACAGAAACACCATGTCTCATAAATAGCCACCATAAGATCCATGACATATTTAGAAAAACCTCATATTTCATGAGTGAAAAACCCATTGGAAACTATGTAAATCTCCCATAACATCTTTCATTACTAATGATGGTACCCAAAAATGATTCCAAAATCATTAAAATACCTATTTGGAGAACGATAAATCAAGAAAAATCACCCCACCATTAAGAGAGTGTTTAATATTATATAATTCTTCATCAATATTCTATTCTTAATGAATAAATTCTAAAAGATAAGATGTTAACAGAACACTGGACAAGGAAACCACATCTCCTTTCTCCTGAAATCTCATATGAAACTATGAAAAAAGATTCATCAAGTTCTAATTTTTGGAAGATTCATTCACTACATGGGTACTATGATTCCTACTAAAAAAATATTAACCAATATTCCCTTACCCTAAGGGCTATGTATTGCCGAAATCAAAATATTTTTTATATTCTATCGATTATTTTTGACAGAAAATATAATATTTTTTTGAGAGGATATAACTCATGATCATGTTGTCTGAAAACCCAGTAAACCTTTCTCCATAAAGGAAATACTTCAACATCTTAAGTCTATGAATCATAGATTCATGTTTGAGGTTATTGTTTGTATAATATATCTCTTTCGGCCTAACATGACATGATCCATAAAAAAAATATTGTCACCTTGAATTATAAAATAACCCCAGCATGAACTCAATGCATTTCAATAGATCACATAGCCCTGCCAGACCTATGGAAGAGTCATCACTAGCACAATAGTCAAAATATTTTTCATCACAAAAATTTAATTATGACATTCCTCATCCTAGGAAAACATTATTTCATTCACTGTTAGTGTAGTCAGTATAAAATAAAACATTGAAAAGTCCTTCATGAACCAATGGAAATTCCCAGCTAGACCCAAGAAGCTATGAATCTAAAAAACACTATGTGGTTATTACCATGTCATAAGATGTTTTACTTTTTATGGGTCAACTAATCTCCCATGATTTGACACCACATGTACCATGATTCTTTCTTCCCAAATCTATATATCACATTTCTGAATCATGGAATTGGGTCAATGATTTCTCTACAAACCCAGAATTTATCACACATGATGCACATGATCCTCCTCAGATATTGAGTAAACAAGGATTTCATCCACAAATTCATCCTTGAAAGTGAATAGATACTCATTTAAAATAATGTTAATTAATTCCATGAAAACATCAGGAGCATTGGATAGACAAAAGGTAATTAATAGGTACATATAATGGCCATACCTACTCTGAAAGGCAGTTTTATGAATGTCAGGTTCATTTAGCCTCAATTGATGGTAACCAGATAAAAGATCAATCTTCGTGAACCACTAACCTCCTTTAATCTGAAAAAATACCTTCAATCCAAAGTAGTCGATTTCTTTCTTTACCTTAACTCGATTTATATTTCTATAATTAGTTAATAGAAAAACATAGCCATTAGCCATCCTGATTAACAAAATAAGCACTACCCAAGGTGACATAATTAATAATATTCATCATTCCTCAAGATGATCTTCCAACTAGGAATTTAGATCCTTAATTTAATCTTGTTCCACATTATATGAGACGATAAATACAAGTTGAGTATTTATGGTTAAGTCATCATAAAACTCAATGTCCCTTACAGGGGTATAACTAGACATGTCTAATGGAAACACTTCAGAAAACTCTGCGACCATTAGAGGGACATCACTACACAATGATTCCCACACTATATAAGAGGAAAAATATATATCAAATTATCCAACCCTATATAAAAAATGGTTGGATCTATCTGATCTTGGTACCCATTCTCCTCAGAAGACACAGAACAAACCACATGGTGTAGTAAAGGTGACCCGTCAAAGATGACAATCAGTCTAGGATGTAGTACAAATTAACCAATCCATCTTGAAAATGACATTAAGATACATCAATTCTATAATTAAATGACACAATGGGAGATCCACATCATATAGGGAGTGAAAAAAAGAGTTCTATAGATACCCTACTCTCTTTTAGAACCAAGGTGTTTAGTAATATCAATCCCAAAAGAAAAAATATGGATAGGAAGATTGTGTAGATTCAAAAAACATGTTGAAATAAATTAATGATAAGAACAGGTATAGATTTGTTTAGCTAATAATGATGATTCTATAATAGTGCTACCTCTCATGGATTCTAGACCTCTATCATCTCCCTCTAGAGGATCTTCCACTATTCAATGAAGCTTCCTTTCAAATTCCAGTGGCTAGAAACCATTTTAACATGAAGCATATGATCACACCATGGTTGTAGAATGTGTAAATGATCCCATGACACTATGTGGTGTGGAATATACATAGAATAATCTCTTTATGTGAACCAAGATTATGTTGAGTCTACATGTCTTCGATTCCTTAGTGAAAACACCCTTTGAATTCCCTAACATTCCACACTGGTAACAAACCAATGGACCCCTTATAGGAACTATAAAATGTTTGTTAAAACCCTACTATAGATAACCACTATGATAATAGATTAGATTCCTCATTCCACTTGTGAATTAACACTACCATTCGAAGGGGTTGAAAATCATTATAACCCTAAACTATTAACCAAATAGATATAACTATCTGAACTCAAGCTGTAAAATCCACATAAGAATAAATTATTAGTACAAAAACATGATAATGAATATCCAGATGAAGTCAAAACTCAAAATGGTGAGCTATCATCATCTAATTTGATACTATCTTGGGTGTGAAGTGCACAAACACAACAAAAGAGGTCTAATATTCTGTCACGATCATATCATCCTACTCAAACTTGAAAAACTCAGGGGACCTGGATAATGACATTAATTCAAGACTGAATAAGTCATTAAAATTAACCTTTATATATTTCCAATATAATATATATTGTTTCTACATTGTGAAGATCATGTCCCACCATCTTCTACGCAGTACTTATTTCATGAAGGTAGATTACTTAACATTTATTCTGTCGAGTGTGTCCTTGAACCCAATAAGTTGTATACTATTATCATCCACTAATCAGATATATGAGGAGCATTTGAACCATTGTACCATTATAGAATATATATAAGGGACACTGAAGAATAAATCCAACGATGGTCCCTATGAGGCTCCATAACTAGAATATAAATCGAAACTAGATATAGATCCAATCTGAGATCTAGAATAGTATAAACAATCATCTCAAAAATATTTAAATATACAACATCATTCGCTCATAGAGGTTAATCATAATTATAATGTCTTGAACCTCTCCGGTCAATTACGTTGTGAAAATGTGGTGTTGGGGTGTTCTGGGAGGTCAAGGTGACATATCCCCAACACTTTTCCAAATTTCCAGTTCTGCGAACAGTATTTTCAGTTTTATGAACATTAATGTTAAGTGAATAGTGTTTCAATTGGTGAGGTTCAGTAAACAGTGTTTCTATTGGTGACGTCTATCGTTATAATTGTACAATGTTTCTACCGGTGAGGTCATTTGGTGAGGTGTATTGGTAGAATTGTACAGTGTTTCTATCATTGAGGTCTATCGGTGAGGTATATCGGTAGACTTGTATAGTGTTTCCAGATCGATAGGATTGTATGGTATTTCCAGATCGGTAGACTTATATAATGTTTACATCGGTGAGGTCTATCGGTGCGGTTTATCGTAAGACTTTTACAGTGTTTCCATATAAGTAGACTTGTAATGTGTTTCCAGAACAGTGAACTCTATGGGTAACCTCTAACTGTGAGGTCTATCGGTAACCTCTAACAGTTAGGTGTATCAGTAGCCTTTAACGGCGATTTCTATCAGTATCCTCTAATGTTGAGGTCTATCAGTAACCTCTAATGGTGAGGTATATCGGTAACCTCTAACAGTGAGATCTAAAGGTGACCTTTTCTTCCCTCTTCCATATTTTGAGTATGTGAACAGTGTTTCCAGCTTCCGAAAATTTGGACCCATTGACTTTTCCTTTGATGTAAAATAAATTTAAAGCCTTATTTTAAGGACTATTAAGGAAAATTAAAATTCCATAAATACTATATTAATTATCCCTATAGCTCGGGATGTTTTTACATGGTCAAACCGCATGGGATAATGCCATTCACTTTTAATGGATAATTGAGTGTATCTTAAACCGTCGCCCCCTTACATCATTAAAAGGGACAAGATATAATCATCTATTGTTCTTCCTCTTTTTTGGGCATTGAGATGAATGAACATTTCAAACCTTCCTGTAAGTGTTTCACAACGAAACACTACTCCTACGATTGGTTCCTCTCTATTTTGGATGCAACCAAGTTGTTTCCTTCAATCTCCCATATAAGGTATGTTTTATCGTCGTTCCATTGTGGATCATATTCTCTTTTTTCTCTCTTACAGATTATACCATGTAATCTCCAATATTATAATTGGGTTTTCATAGGGTTTGGTTGGTTTTGTCGTACCATGCCATCCTCCGGTGGATGTAGTTGTCATGAGAGGAGGATTGTGACCCGTTGTGTGGATAAAGAACGTCCTGAATTGCTGAGGTAGGGGATTCATGTTTTCTGTAATTGTTAATGTGCAATCATAGAGTTATCAGGAATTAGCCCATTGGATCACAATGAAATGGACCTAATTAAATACTTGAACCGGATTAAAAAAATTGGGTTGATCCCATGTTGTTGCTTTTTACCGTGATAATGGTTTGCCTCATGTTTTTCAAAATAGATTGATATCTATTCTTTCTTTGATTATTTTTTCGTTCTTGATGGAAATTGATAAAGAATTTAAAGCCATAATTAATTGATAATTAAATGTCTAAAGATAAAGTGGCATATAAATTAATCTGGTTGTTGTCGTTGTTGTAGTTGTTCTAATTTTATGTTAATCAAAATGTCAGAATATGCATGTTAAATCTTTTTTGATTGCTTACAGATTAGGTTTCCCAGAATTGGAACCCACAAATTGAATATACTAATTCAAGAGGGATTAAAGAACTGGTTGGTTGATAAAATGTAACGCCTCTTAGGGTTCTTAGTTACCCTTTTGTTCATAAGGCCAAGTTTATGGTTCTTTAGAGCCATGAGTGCTCATTATGTATGAAGGCTAGATGACTTGTTAAAGGGCCAAGAGACCATTTGATGTGATGTTTGATTTCATACTACTTGTGATGTGATGTGACTTGGAGGGGTGTTGTGATATGTGGATGCAGGGAGGCCATGAGGTTGTGTCAACATATGACTCTTAGAGTGGTGAAATGAATTGTTTTATGCATGTGGGTGTCTAAGAGGAAACAAGTGATGATGGAATGGGATGGATGTGTTTGTTGGATGCTTGGTGACATTGATTGAATGTTTATCTACATTACTTTTCTCCACTGCTCAAGGCTGTTGGTCTTGCTTAACCTTCATCTGAAAGAGGCAAAGACACGTGGGGTATGCCACGTGCTTTCCGTGTTTAGCCTCTCAAGGGAGAATGGGTCTACGCTTTTGCTATAGGTGGAAATGACTCGACAGGTAGTACATCTACTCACCATGATGAGCCATTTGTGTTTATTAGCATAGAATTATTTCCTAGAATTCTAGGGAATATGGGAAATTAATTCTGTAATGAATAATTAAATAAATGGTGTCAACTCATGGGGTTGGAGTTGCTGGAACATAATGAAAAGGTTGTAATTTGGATGGTACATTGGATATTGGGTGTGATGCTAATTATGTTTAATGTTAAATTGTTCAAGGTTAATTAATGTTTAGGGAATTAATTGACATACAATTGAACTGATAAAAATGGGATGAGGTAATCTAATAAAGCTCTTAAAATGGTTGTGTGCTTATAGGATACCTAGTCTTATAAGTAGCAGCCCAGAGTCTAAGAGGTGTTAGCTATAGTTGTGTCTAAAAATAGGTAATGCCCATAGTGTGGTTGTCAGATATAAGATATCTTGTACTTTTTGTGTTTCTATAAGCTACTCCACCCTATAGGTAAGGGAAACTGACACCCCGAGGATTATGAGCCCTGGGGGGTGTTTTCCCCAACCTTATGGTGGGAGGACGAATGGCTGACTACCCCCTTTGGCCTCACTCTATTCTCTTGGTTGATACTTGTGCCAACTAGAACAACAGTTAGTTTCCCCACATATGTGTGTAGAGGGTTGTAATGGCTTGTCGTTATTTCACACACATATATTCTGGATTAAGTATGTTATGGACTACTATAAGTGTAACATGTATACGCTCTAATGGCTTGAGGATCCCTACTCAGTGTTTGGGCTATATTGTCTTGAGGTATAATACCCGACGTATGATACAGATTATGTGGGCGGTGGTGGATCCCAGAACATACCTTGTAACATTTGGTTGTGATGATGGTGTGGTTCTTCGCCTTGGTGTCTGTGGGAAAGCCTTTGTGGTGCACGATGTGCAGATTTTGGTGCATCGCCCATCTGTCTGCAGGCAAGACTTTTGGAGAGATATTCTCATGACGTGCGACAATAGGGAAAAGTGGTAAACCAGTGGGGATGTATTATTGGGGTACCCTTGATATTCTTTACTTTATTCTATATTCTTGTATGCATTACTTGGTCAGAGGGGCCATGGTGAGGTTGGGAACTTATTATACATGTTTAGGTGATGAGTTACATTAACATGGTGTTCACTGGGTTTAGTATGCTTTCTTTTCATTTGCATGAGATTCATCAGGGAGGATCATACTGAGTATACTGTTATACTCACCGTATGTATATATGAACTGTTTTTCAGGTCACTTGGAGCATGTTGGAGATAAAGCTGGTTTATACTAACTTGGGGCTGCATGAGCTGTTCGGGCTTGTGGTTGCTGCTGTTTTACATACTCTTGGGTACTTTCAGTTTTACCCTTCCAGTTGTAGTACTTTTTCCTTACATTTCATATGTTTAAATAGGTTTCTTTTATATTCCAGTTCTGATTCAGAGTTTCTTTGTTTCTATCTTATCTCTCTCTTCTTCATGTGTTCTCATAGAGGGTAATGCCTCCCATTTGTGTGTTTACTATACCCTCGGTGCAAGTCGCCAACCCGGGGCCTACTGGAGGTGGGACATGGGGGTCATTATCTATCTTCTCACATTACCGACCCAGGAGGGGTAAACTTTGTGGGGAGGGGGCCGTGACAGAGTGGTATCAGAGGTCCAATTGAGGGATAGGATAAAGTTTGGAGTTAGGCACACGTGAGGTTGCATGGGTTGGTAGGGCAACATTGTCATTCATTTTTATCAAGGGAGGTAAGCACTGGATACTGGCTGAGACATAGGCGTTTAGGGCCCCCTATCACTTGACGTATAGACCTTTATGATTACAATGGCTACTAAACAAGTTAATAATAGTTGCATGTTAGAGACCTAGGAAAGGATCATGCATCATTCTTCTTGTGCCTGTGTTTGAATGGGTAGACCTTGGCATAGGTTAACCTAAAATGAATGAAAGAAAACGTTAAATTAATTACTGTTTAGTCTTCCATATTATCGGTTTAGGAACTCTACCGGTTTTTTATTTTATAGGTATGGCTCCAGGTTGACATCCTCATTAGGGTTGTGCAGAAAATGTCCAACAGAATGTTCCAGCAGAAATCCGCAGGGTAGAGGTTGACGACGAAGACACATGGAGGAAGAAACTTCGATAGTTTCTGCACCAGAGTCTGCAGATGTATGAGGGCTCCATTTTAGATGCAGTCATTGATGAATGGTTAAAGGAGGTAGAGATATGATTTAGTTTAATTCGTGCTCAGAAGGAGTACTAGGTGCCCTTGGTTGTGACAATGCTATGTGGAGCAGAGAGGCAGTGGTGGTTCTTGTTTCTCAAGGATCCTGAGGAGTCGACGATCTCATGGGAGGAGTTCCGAGACAGGTTTAGAGTCGAGTTTATTTCTTCAACTATGAAGGCATCCAGTCGCTAGGATCTTCATACCCTTTAAATGGGGAGCACCAGTGTTTGAGAGATCAGAATCCTTTTCAAGATCCTTCTACAGTATGCTTCCGACTTACTGCCAAATGAGGATGCTAGGGTGAGGCATTTTGAGGATGCTTTGGTGAGTACGAAGAATGTGTTTTTAACTTATACGACATGAATGGATTTTTAAACCATTATTTCCAAGAAGCTTCCTTTACAATTTATCAAGTTTATTTTTGATCAACTTCTTGTCGTTTATAATTGTATGACATGTCAAGAAAGGAAAAGTGTTTTTGAAGTAGAAAGGATATTTTCCTCAAGAGTACGAAGAATGTTTTTTTAACTTATACAACATGAATGGATTTTTAAACCATTATTTCCAAGAAGATTCCTTTACAAGTTATACATAAGATAAATTCGACTATAAATATTCATTAGAACTATAAAAATATTTCCTACATAAAGGTATTTTATTTTTAATTTTTAGACATTAAATAATTTAATTTATTTATGACACAAAGATGATACAGTAATTATCTTATTAATGAAATATTGACATATTTGTTGTTATAAATACCAAAATAAATGTAATTTGAGACTTTTATGAATTACACTAATTTTATAGGTTACTATGAAATGTTATTATTTATTTAATTAACATTTTTCAAACGAATCAATCTGTTATGATTTTTAAAAATATCAATTACTAAATAGTGTCAAAATTTACATAAAATCGTTTTTAAAAAAAATATTATATTATTAGTTGTTATTTTATTCCGAAAAATCTATGGTTCAGCCAAAAGACTTAGATAAGGTTATATAAATTAATAATAAACAACTTGGGGTTCGTTTGGCTTATTATAGTAAGTTTATTAACCTTATAGTGTAAGAACACAAAAAGACACGATAAAAGTAAAATTATCTATCTTAAAGTTAAATATAAATGATAAAGTTAAAATAGTAACTTATACATGACTAAATTCTATTGGATGAGAGGATTTTGACCCATACCCACCGTAGCTTATAAATAACTCAATATTTAAATTATTATACAGGAGGTTCGGACACTTACAATGAAAATCGGACCTAAGGTAAGGGAAAATATCACAATCTCATTTTTATCCGAGATTTTTTATACTTTGAAATTTTCTAGGGTGTATTTTATCATCCACTTCCATGTTTCCTCAATATTTAATATTATTTCCATCCACCTACAATTGTTTACATACAATTTTTCCATTTGGTGGGTTTTTAGTAAAATATATGAAACGAATCTTTTTTCATTTTTCGTACGAGGTAATTTTTTACTTTTCCGACAAGAGTACGAAGAACATTTTTTTAACTTATACGACATGAATGGATTTTTAAACCATTATTTCCAAAAATATTCCTTTACAAGTTATCAAGATTATTTTTAATCACCATATTTTAGTTTATAATTGTATGAAATGTCAAGAAAGGAAAAGTGTTTTTGAAGTAGAAATGATATTTTCCTCAAGAATGGAGTTCAAGTGTTTTATCAAAATTAATTTCCTTCTAAGATAATAAAAGGTTCTATTTTCATCCCTATTATTACATTTATTTGATTATGTTGTGTTGGAATTATTTTTATGAATTCCTTTATCTTATATGAATTGTTTTATGATGTCATGATGTTTAAGATTTCCATTTTTATTTCATGGGTTATGCTATGATGTATGGTTTATGATTTTGTGGCACACATAAGAATGATATCATTATGAGATGGGTGAGACCTATATCTCCCTCCAATGCATTGGGAAATGATTTTATATCTCATGAGATAGACATGGATGGAACGACAGGTTAAACTGGTTCAGTGAAACAGGACTGAAACGAGGAGTGAACACGGTTCAAAAATGGACTTTGTCCACTAAGATAGTCTTGGTAATGATTCGTGACTAATAAGAAATGATTATCTATGATTATGTGTGTATGCCACAAAGTTTCATGTTTTATGTTATGATTATTGGGATTACATTTCACTACTATGATTTATCCCATGTTATGAAATTATGATTTCTTTTGCAGGTTATGATTTTCAAAAGTTATGTTCTTATGTATATGATGTGTTTGATATTTCTTGTGTTTACCGTTTCTGAGCATTTTAGCTCACCCTTTTATGTTTTCTTTTCCCCAAGATATAAAGAAAGGATTTAGGTAAAAAAGGAAGATCTTTTTGGGAGATGTTGAAGATCTTTCACCACGATTAGAAGATTATATTCCGAGTTTCAAAAGACATTAAACTATTACAGTCCTTGTGTGTGTGTTTTTGTTATGTACTATGTATTTCGCAAAAGTAATGTAATGTTCATTTATGTTAAGCTTTGTGTCTCTACAATTGGTATCAGAGGAAAGGTTTACACAACCTTTGGAAACTAGGATGCGAAAACGTTAGTGAGATCCCTAGAGATATGTCTAAGGTATGTCTAGGGATGTCTCTATGGATAATTATATGTATAGGTTATTGTCCTATAATTGATCTAACGATCTTAGAATTTAACCTATGATTTTAGATATTGATGGTACTCCCCCTTTACTATGTTTTTTTTCTCTAGCATGATTTTTTCCTCTCATAGAATTCTTTTTCTGTTTTAGTTAATGAAGGGAACTGGAAGGAATTCGGTTAACATTGAATCCAATGGAAAATTGGTGACTATGAGAAACAAAATTTTGTAATTCCTAGAGAGAAAGATATTGTGATTATGCCGAATCAGTCATCGAGATATATGATTAACAATGTGAAATTTATTGGTATGCCTAATTCATAAATGAAGAGGAAGATAGGCTATTATGCATGTTCTCATGTTGAGGAGCATAAAGATAGGAAGATTGAAATTTCTAAATAAGGGAAGAAAAACCTTGAGGAATACCTCAAATGGAGGGACCGATGTTATCAGTGTGGAGAAAAGGGTCATAGAGTGACAGACTGTTATGGAGTTCTATGTATTATTTGTGGAAAACACGGTCATTACCCAACTCAATGCCCAGACCTAAAAGGTTACTTCTAAATCAAGGAAGGACTTATTCCAGGACAATAATTGAAGATGATGGATTGAAGTGTTTATGTATTGGTATTCAAGAATAATGTTGTTGAGGTACTTTTATTGTGTATTAGAATATTTTTGTATTATTCTATTGTGGTTTTCAATAATTTTATGGTACCGGTAACCATGGAAAGTGATTGAGATATTTTTGGTAAGCAGATGATATGAGAATAATGAAGGGATAAGAATACAATGAGATTTTTGATTGTATTCATATAAGGACTAAGTGATATCATGGTTTGAGTATAATGAATTTTGAGGATTTTGGTTTGTGGAAAGTGTTAACATTTAACTGCATTCATGTTTTCATTAAGGTTCAGTGGGTATTTATTCTTCAAGAGAATTCATTATTATGGTATTCACATGTTTGTAATTTGACCAACAAGATATATCTTATGATATATGGGGGATAAATGATGTCATTCATGTGATTTTTATGTGAAATTTCAAGTAATCTTTATCTTTATACAATGAGCTTGGACCGAAGTATTTTAGATAAGCCTAAAGATTGAAATGGATTATGTTCGACATAAGTTAGTATTGTTTAAGGATAGAAATTTTTTTTATATTATTGATGGGATGTTATAGTAATGTAGATTTAGAAAAAGGACAACCTACAGGACCGACGACAACCCTTCGTGTCGGACAAGGCTGTGGGAATCGAACCCACAACCGAAGTGCGACTGGCCTTTATCGCATACCACTGGCCTATAGGAAGTCCCTGTTTAGTAGAAACTAGAATTATTATAATATGCAGTATAATATATAATGTATAAGTCCATTTTAGGAACCATATATGATTAATATGACCATAGATGGACTTATGTATATTTGATAACTTTTGCTAACCTTTTGTTTGAAACAGATGGAATGACCTATCATTCTATCACATGATCTGTTAACACTTCACGAATAAAAAATTCAACTTCATTTCTTTAAGAGATGAAGTGGAAATTGTTCAAAGAATGAACAATAGTGAGATTGTACCAAAATAAAGTAAGTATTTATTCTAATTCAAATTATTCAACTTTAGGGAAATGATCTTGAAAACGTAAAATGTTGTCCTATTGCCCTTATATCTGATGAATCAGATGGTACCCTAGATCATCACAAATTTATGGCTTTCTGATTTTTTGATTTTTAATAGCCATGTTCTCTACCACTCTCCATCAGAACATCACGGTTAGATTTCTCTACTATATCCATATTTTCACCTATGTTCTTCTATGTGGAAACCCAGTGATTAGTTAATTTGGGTAACCGTTACGTTTCATAATTTAGTTTTTAAAGACAATTTTTGGTATTCCTTTTTATTATGTGGGTTTCTATTAATGAAAATTTCGAGTAGTAAACCATTTATAACCCCGACGAATTTCGAGGGTGAAATTCATTTTAAGGGGGGTAGAATGTAACACCCCGAGATTTTATGAAAAATATTTTTTTTTAATTTCATTAATGTCTTGTGTTGTACACTACACCAAAAGAAGCTTGCACAACACACATCCTTGACTTGGATTGAATTACATGCAATCGCGACCTTCCTCGATAGCGTGTGTAGTACGCAATACTGAGTTTCACTAAACAACGATATGCTATTAAAATATTATTAAAACTAGACGTTATGAATAGTAATAACCACTTTTTTAAATTTTGAAAATTTTATTTTTCAAAATGTACTCCATTTTTGGATTCGGAATATTGATATTAGCTTAGGGTGAAATTTTGGTACTTTTCGGCTAACTTTCATTTTTTGATGAATAGTGAAAATTACTTAATTTTAATTAAAAACAACTTTTTTAATAGAAATAATTAATAGTGATGAATTATTAATTTGAGTAGTTTTAAAGTATATTTAGAATATATTTTTACAATTTAATACAATTTTGGTCATTGGATGTAATTTCACATTTAAACCAGACATAAACAAGTGTCAATCTTTTGATAGTTATTATCTCTTAAGGACACGCTATTTGTTTTGACGACGGGAATTTTTTTTTAAATTAATTAATCCAAATGATATGTTTTGAATTTGGTAAAATAGCCATCATTTTTGAGTTCATAGTATCAAATATATCTTAGGCCTAATTTTTGGTATTTTTCTGGAAACATTCATTTTTTGATGAATAGTGAAACCACTAACTGGTAGTTAAAAAATGAATTTTTCATAAAACATAATTTCACCACTTCTGTGAGTGGAATTTCAAAAATCCTAGAGACAAAGTTGATGTCAGTAAGTAAAATGTGGTTCAATGAGATGAAAATAATTTTTGGTGAATAGTAACTTTTTACTTTTTTTACCACGGTTAAAAGTAAATAGGGTAATTAAGGGTAAAGATGTTGTTATTATTACCATAAAACATGTCCTAATTCTATTGGATTATAGTAATTCGACCAAAAACAGCCTTAGGAATAAAATATGACCATTTAGGCCCTCTTGGATTAGATTACGACATTTATTATTAATTTATTTAAAGAAGGGTTAAAATAGTAAAAATCAAAGTTTAATAAGTATTTAATTTTTAATATAGGGTTATACATAAGCTAAATTTGACTATAAATATTCATTAGAAATCTAAAACGAATTCCTACATAATTGTATTTTATTTGTAATTTTTAGACATTAAATAATTTAATTTATTTATGACACAAAGATGATGTTGTAATTATCTTATTAATGAAATATTGACATAATGGATGTTATAAATACAAAAATAAATGTAATTTGAGACTTTTTTTGAATTCAACTAATTTTCTAGGTTAAAACGACATGTTAGTATTGATTTAATTAATTGTTTTCGAACTAATCATTCTGTTATTAATTTTTAAAAAATCAATTACTAAATAGTTTCAAAATTGTCTTAAAATAGTATTTAAAACAAATATTATATTATTAATTGATATTTTATTCCCAAAAAACTATGGTTCGGCCAAATGACTTAGACAATGTTATATATATTAATAATAAACAACTTGGGGTTAGTTTGGTTTCTTATAGTATGTTTAGTAACCTTATAATGTAAGAACACAAAAAAACACAGTAAAAGAAAAATTATCTAACTTAAAGTTAAATATAAATGATAATGTTAAAATAGGAACCTAAACTTGTCTAATTTATATTGGATGAAAGTATTTATACCCATACCAACCTTAGTTTCGAAATAACACAATTTGGAGATATTTAAAACCGAATTTGACTTTATAATAAATTAATATTTTTAGTTTTTCGAAAGTAGCCCCTCTCCTCCCTTATAAAAGGGAACCTCCTCCCTCTCTTCCCCACAACAATTTGAGACTTCAAGCTCATCCAAAACCTTAAAATTTTACTTCCCCACTTCCTTTGAAACCTACTATAGGTACTGGTCTAATCAAAAGACCAGCTCTAGTGCCATAACAGAAAGTTTAAAGGAGGCACTTCGAGAAAGTGGTAATTCCTTCTACCGTTTTCTTCAAGTTACATTCTTCTTCTACTCCCTCTTCTTTAGTTGATTCATTATGAGGTAATAACATCAGTATCACTCATATACTGATATGTTATTACAAATATGAAACAACCCTATTTCACCTCTTATCCATCCTACGGAAAACGAAATCACCGCGCGTGCGTACGTACGGAATACCGTCTCCACGTCGTGGTGTAATCTATTTTCCACCACCACCTTACTTGGATGTATATAATGGTGTACATAATAACTATATATGATTATTTTAAAATGATATTGATTCTGAAATAGTATACATAAACTCCAATACAATTCCACGGTCATGAGAATGATATCAATGCTTGTGTGTACGTACGGACTACCGTCTCCACGACGTGATGAGATTCATTCTCCATGTTAACCATTCATGAATGATTATAAGGTATGTATAATAAGTAATCATGAAATATATGAAATAATAATGATACTGGATTTATGTGTATATATATGTATGTTGTCTACTTAATTCCATTCAACTCAATAAGGAAACGAAAACAGCGTTCATGCATACGTACGACCTACCGTCTCCATGAACTGTGTATTTCTATCCCTTTACTGATCTTTTATATATATGTATATTGTAATTATATATTTTATATAAATAATGTTTTATATTCTGGAATTAAGTAATCATGATCTAAGTAATCATATGAATAATTACAAGTCATAACACGGACGACAAATAAAACGATTTTACCCAAAATGCTCTTTAACATGGAATTTACAAAAGAAAGGGTAAAATAAAGTCATAAGTGAACCATATATGATATCATAACAATGATTATGATTCTGGAATCCGTCAATGACATTATTTAAATCATTATACAGGAGGTTCAGACACTGACGAAGAAAATCGGACCTAAGGTAAGGGAAAATATCACAATCTCATTTTTATTCGAGATTGTTTATACTTTGAAATTTACTGGGGTGTATTTTATCATCCACATCCATGTTTCCTCAATATTTAATATTATTTCCATCCACCTATAATTTTATAAATCCAATTTTACCCTTCGGTGAGTTTTTAGTAAAATATATGAAAGGAATCTTTTGTCGTTATTCGTACGAGGTACTTTTTGACTTTTCGGACAAGAGTATGAAGAATGTTTTTAACTTATATGGAATTAATGGATTTCAAAAATATTATTTCCAAGAAGTATCCTTTAAAAGTTATCATGTTTATTATTAATCAAGATCTTTTAGTTTATAATTGTATGACATGTTATGAAAGGAAAAGTGTTTTTGAAGTAGAAAGGATATTTTCCTCAAGAATGGAGTTCAAGGGTTCTATCAAAATTATTTTTCATCTAAGATAATAAAGGGTTCTGTTTTCATCCCTATTATTACATTTATTTGATTATTTTGTGATGGAATTATTTTTATGAATTCATTTATCTTATATGAATTGTTTTATGATATCATGTTGTTTAAGATTCCCATTTTTATTTCATGGGTTATGCTATGATGTATGGTTTATGATTTTGTGGAAAACATAAGAATGGTATCATTATGAGATGGGAGGGACCTATATCTCCCTCCAATGCATTGGGTAATGATTTTATATCTCATGAGATATACATGGCTGGAACGGAAAGTTATATCGGTTCAGTGAAACAGGACTGAAACGAGGAGTGAACTCGGTTCAGAAATGGACTTTGTCCACTAAGATAGTCTTGGAAATGAGTATTGACTAATAAGAAATGATTATTAATGATTTTGTGTGTATGCCACACTGTTTCATGTTTTATGTTATGATTATTGGGATTACATTTCACTACTATGATTTATCACTTGTTATGAAATTATGATTTCTTTTGCAGGTTAAGATTTACAAAAGTTATGTTCTTATGTATATGAGGAGATTGATATTTTTTTTGTTTACACATAGTGAGAATTTGAGCTCACCCTTTTATGTTTTCTTTTCCCCAGGATATAATGAATGGTTTTAGGTAAAAAAAGGACGATCTTTTAGGGAGAGGTTGAAGATCTTTCACCACGATTAGAAGATTATATTCTGAGTTTCCAAAGACACTAAACTATTACAGTCCTTGTGTGTGTGTTTTTGTTATGTATTAAGTATTATTAAAAAGTAATGTAATTTCCATGTATGTTAAGCTTCAGGTCTCTACAAGCTCCATTCAAGCTACATGTTGTCCAAGGTACACTTTTCTTATCTTCTACATTGGTGTATGCCTTTTTTGATTTAGGAGTGACACACTCCTTCATATCACCTACCCTTGTCCATGTTTTGGGACTTGAGGTAGAGAGGCTTCTAGTGCCCTTGGCGTTGACTATGCCAGTTGGAGGTCAAGTAGACTTGTTTGAAATATGTAGAGACTATGAGCTAGTGTTGGGGAAACACCGCTTTTGGGTAGATTTCCTATGTTTACGAATACAACCATATGATGTCATCCTCAGCATGGATTCGTTGTATTCGGTGTAGGCTATCATCGATTGATTCGGGAAAAGGCCATCTTCATTAGTGTAGATGGAGAGAAAGTGGTGTTTGTTGGTGAGTGAGATCCTCATATGGGTCGTAGGCGCATTCCATCCTTATCATCCACAATTTTTGAGTTGATGCTGAGTTCATTAGAGGTGCAACAATTGGTATTTCCTAGGTTCTTAGAGGTGTACCCTAATGTCTTTCCTGAAGATGTTGTAGCATTACCCCCTCGATGAGATATTGAGTTTGGAATCTACCTTCAACATGGAGCACCCCCTATCTCTATGTCTCCATATTGGATGGCTCCTTCTGAGTTACGAGAACTATGTATGCAGCTTGATGGTCTGTTACAGTTTGGTTTTGTTCGAACAAGTATGTCACCATGGGGTGCACCAGTTTTTTTCGTAAAGATGGCTGATGACAGTTTGCAGTTGTGTGTCGATTATATTCACTTAAACAAAGTAACAATAATGAATCGTTATCCTCTTCCATGGATTCATGATTTATTTGATCAAATGAAGGGTGTAAGTTGGTACTCAAAGATCGAATTGTGGTCCGGATATCACCAGATACGTGTAAAGGATAAGGATATCCCGAAGACTGCTTTCTGTTGTCGTCATGTGCATTATGAGTTGGTTGTAATGATGTCCGGTGTGGCGAATGCTCTCGATGTGTTCATGAGATTGATGAATGATGTGTTCCATGAGTTCCTGGACAACGTTTTGCTGGTTTTCATTGATGATATCATTGTTTACTCTACATCTAAAGAGGATCATGCAGATCATCTATGAGCTGTTAGGGGAGTTATTCGCCAACATTAGCTGTTCGTGAAGTTTTTGAAGTGTGAGTTTTGGGATTGAGAAGTCTGTTTCATGGGGCATGTTGTGTCCCAACAGGGAGTAGCTTTGGATCCATCAAAGATAGAAGAATTCGTGCCCTAGGAAGCCCCCAATACAATGTCAGAGGTTCGGAGTTTCCATGGTCTCGCGGGCTACTACAGGAGGCTCGTAGACAATTTCTCCCGAGTTGTGACTCCTCTGATAACTTTGACTAGAAATTATCATGTGTTCATATGAATTGATCTGTTTCAGGTAGCTTTCGAGTATCTAAAGGAGATGTTAGTAACTTCTCCAGTTCATTGTCTTCCTGCTGTGGGAGTTTAGTTTGATTTTTTCTACAATACTTAACATCTGGGGTCAGGTTATGTCCTCATGTAGAAGAGGTCAGTTGTTTCTTATGGGTCTTGGAAGTTATGTCTCTATGTACATAACTATTCCACTCATGATCTTGAGTTGTCATCTGTGGTGTTTTCTCTGATGTTGTAGATACAGTGCCTCATTGGTGAGGGCTTTGTGGTTTTCAACGATCATAAGATTTTAAGGTATGTTTTCTCTCAGTGGGACTTGATCTTGCGATAGCGTCGGTGGATGGAGTTATTTCTGGAATACGACATTGAAATATCATATACACCTAGAAAAGGGAATGTTGTAGCGGATGCGATGAGACAAAAGTCATGTAGTGATGCTGTGCGTGAATCTGGTGATTCTTGGAGAGTAATGGAAGAAGTGTCAGCATTACATCTTGATATAAGAGAAGTTGTGGTAGAGGCTATCTTTTTCAGATGACGGTACAGTCATCCCTAGTGTAGAAGGTGGAATAGTCCCAGTTGGGTGATCTAGATGTGGAGGTCTGGAGAGACCGAGCTGTTTCCGGTGAGGCCCCTTATGGTTGGTCTGAGGATGAACAACATCGAGTGTTGTACCAAGGAAGGCTTTTTAGTCCCTTGAAGATGCACAAGATGATTCTTAGTGAGTTCCACAGTTCGACTTTAGTAGTACATCATGGTGTGACAAATATGTACTGATCCTTAAAGAGTCAATTTTGCTGAACTGGGCTAAAGAATGCGGTTGCATAGTTTGTGTCTTAATGTTTAGTTTTCTAGAAGGTGAAGGCCGAACACCGTGTTCCAGGTGGTCATCTCTTGCCATTAGATATTCCTCTGTGGAAGTGGGAGGATATCTCAACGAATATTGTTACAGGTTTACCTCGACCTCCGGGAGGACATGATGCTATATGGGTGGTAGTGGATCCTTTAACAAAATAGGCACACTTTATAGTGATCAAGGAGTCGAGCTCAATGGAAGTATTGTCGAGGCAGTATCTGGAAGAGGTGGTGAGACTCCGTGGAGTCTCTAGGATGATCATTTCTGATCGAGATCCTTGTTTTACCTCCAATGTGTGGAGGGGTCTCCAACATGATTTCGGTTGTCATCTATTCATTAACACTACTTTCCATCCTCAAATGGATGGTCATACAGAGCGAACAATCAAGACTCTTTAAGACTTGTTGCACTCTTATTTTATTGACTTTGTAGGTTCGTGGATGAGGCACTTACCCTTATTGGAGTTCACTTACAATAATATTTTTCCCTCCACCATTGGTATGGCGCCTTTTGAAGCCTTGTATGGTCATCCTTTTCATTTTCTGTTGTGCTGGACTGGGGTGGGAGAGTTAGCAATTCACGGACCAGAACTAGTGCATAATACAATAGAGATGGTTCAGGTGATTCGTGAGAGAATGAAGACAGCGCAATATCATCATAAATCATATGCTGATCAAAGAAAGAGACCATTATAGAATAATTATTGGGATCATTTGTTTCTGAAGGTTACTCCTTGTCGTGTTAAATGAAGGTTTGGTCATAGAAGTAAGCTTTCTCCCCTGTTTTTTGGGCCTTTCGAGGTGTTAGCTCATGTTGGAGCTGTGGCATATCGAGTAGCACTTCCCCAACCAGATGAGTCAGATACAGTATGTTTTCCATGTCTCTCAACTTCATCGTTATATTTATGATGACTCTCATGTTATCGATTGGGGAGAGATTGATGTTGATAATGATGCAACCTTTTAAGAGAGACCTATGGAGATACATGACCACAAGGAGAAGGTGTTGCGTGGGCGTTCTCTCCCCTTAGTTCATGTCTTGTGGCGAAACAGTGGCATGGAAGAGAGTAACTGGGAACGTGAGTCACAGATATATGCTTAGTACCCAAAGTTGTTTTATGTTTAACCATTTTCATGTAATGATGTTTCATTTGTGGTTATAACTTTCATGTTTTATTTATGATCTTCTCTTTTTCTTTTTGTGGCTTCCTCCCTTTTTGAGAGGTATCTGGATGGGTGGTTTTTTGGACCACATTTCCCTTTTTTTATTCTTTAGGTTTGTTTTGAATTCTCAAGGACATGAGTGTTTTAAGAGATATATGATGTAATGGCTCAGACCTCTCCAGCCCATTACATTGTGAAAATGTGCTGTTGGGGGTGTTTTGGGTGGTCAAGGTGACTTATCCCCACTACATTGTAAAATTTCTAATTCTGTGAAAAATGTTCCCAGTTTGATGAATAGTAACAGTAAGTGAACAATGTTTCTATTGGTGAGGTCTATAAGTGAGGCCTATCCGTATACTTGTACAGTGTTTCTATCAGTGAGGTCTACCGGTGAGGTCTATCAGTAGACTTTTACAATGTTTCCATCAGTAAGGTCCATCGGTGAGGTCTATTGGTAGACTTATACAATGTTGTTAGATCGGTAGACTTGTAGAGTGTTTCTAGATCGATAGAATTGTATAGTGTTTCCATCGGTGAGCTCTATCAGCGAGTTCTATCGATTTACTTGTATAGAGTTTCTAGGTTGGTAGACTTGTACAATGTTTCCAGAATGGTGAAGTCTATCGGTAACCTCGAACGGTAAGGTCTATCGGCAACCTCTAACGGTAAGGTGTATCAGTAGCCTCTAATGGTGAGTTATATCTGTAACCTCTAATCGTGAGTTATATAAGTAACTTCTAATGGTAAGGTCTATTAGTAACCTATAACGGTGAAGTCTAAAGGTGACTTTTTCTTTCCTTTTCCAAATTTTGAGTATGTGAACAGTGTTTCTAGCTTCCTACAGTTTCGCCCCTTTGACATTTCCATTGATGTTAAATACACTTAAAGCCTTACTTTAAGGACTCTTAAGGCCGAATCAAATGCCATAAATCCTATATTAATAATCCCTATAGCTCGGGAGGTTTTCACTTGGTCAAACTATGTTGGATAATGTGATCTGCTTTTAATACAGAATTAAGAGTATCTTAAACTGTCACCCCATTAAATCCTCAAAAGGGACAAGATATCATCCTCCACTTTTCTTACACTTTTTTATCGTTTATGATAGGCTATAACCATTAAATCTATCCTGTATGAGTTTCAAAATCAAAACCTACTCCTCTGATTGGTTCCACTCTATTTTGGATGAAACCGAGCTGTGTTAGCCAATCTTCAATATATGGTATGTTTTATCGTCATTCTTATGGGGATCATCTTCTCCTATTTCTCCCTTCCAAATTATACCATGTAATCTCCAAGATTCAAATGGGTTTTTATTGTGGTTTGGTTGGTGATTTCATACTATGGCATCCTCTGGTGGATGCAGTTGTTGCGTGAAGAGGATTGTGACCCATTGTGTGGATAACGAACTTCATGAATTGATGAGGTAAGAGATTTGTGGCTTCTCTAATTATTTATGTGAAATCATAGAGTTAACATGATTTATCCCTTTGGATCAAATTGAAATTGACCTAATTAAATACGTGAACTGGATTAAAATAATTATTTTGATTGCATTTTTTTTCTGTGTACCATGATAATGATATGCCTCATGTTTTTCTAGATAGAGTGATATCTATGCTTCCTATGATTATTTGTTCGTTCTTGATGGAAATTGATAAATAACGTAAAGCCGGAATTAATTGATAACTAATTGGAAAAAGATAAAGAGGCATGTAAATGAAACTTCTTGTTGTCATTTTTGTAGTTGTTCTAATTTTATGTTAATCAAATTTTCATTTTATGTATATTAAATATTTTGTGATAGCTTACTGATTAGGTTTCCCAAAATTGGAACCTACGAATTGAATCTGTTATTTCAAAAGAGATTAATGAATTGTTTGACAAAAGATAATTCCTTGTAGGGTTCTTAGTTACCCTCTTGTTCATAAGGATGAGTGCCTTGTGCTTTAGAGCCATGAGTGCACATTATGTATGCAGTCTGGATGCCTTGTTAAAGGGAAAAGATCCCATTTGATGTGATGATTGATTTCCTAAAACTTGTGTTGTGATGTGACCTTGGAGGGTTGTTTTGATATGTGAAGGCATTGAGACCTGTGGTTTTGGCAGTGGATGACGCCTAGATTGACGAGATGCATTGGTTTATGCATGTGGGTGTCAGGGAGGACATAAGTGATGATGTAATGGGATGGATGTGTTTGTTGGATGCTTAGTGACTTTTATTGAATGTTTATCTACTTTATTTTCTCCAATTCTCATGGCATTTGGTCTTGCTTACCCTTATTTTGAAAGAGTCAATGACACGCGAGGTATGCCACATGATTTCCGTGTTTAGCCTCTCAAGGAAGAATGGGTCCACGCTCTTGCTATAGGCGGAAAAGACTCGACGGGAAGTACATATACTCACAGTGTTGAGCCCTTTGTGTTTAGTAGCATAGAATGATTTTATATAATTCCTTGGAATATGGGAAAGTAATTTTGTAATGAATAACTGAATAAATGGTATTATCTCCTAGGGTTGGAGTTTCTGAGACATAATGACAAGGTTTTAATTTAGATAGTAAAGTGGATATTGGGAGTGATGCTAATTATATTTAATATAAAATTGTTCTTGGTTAATTAATGTTTAATGAATTAATAAACATAAAGTGGAACTAATAAAAAGGGGATGAAGTAAACTAATAATGGTCATCAAATGGTTGTGTGCTTATAAGATACCTAGTCTTAGAAGTAGCAGCCCAGAGTCTGAGAGACGTTGGCTGCAGTTGTGTCTAAGAATAGGTAATACCCATAGTGTGGTTGTGAGATATAATATATCATGTACATTTTGTGTTTCTATATGCTACTCCACCTTGTTGGTAAGGGAAATTGACACCCCAGGGATTTTGAGCCCTGGGGGGTGTGTTTTCCCCAACATTCCAGTGGGAGGACAAATGGATGACTACCCCCTTTGGCCCCACTCTCTTCTCTTGGTAGATACTTGTGCTAATAGGCACAATGGTTAGTTTCCCCATATATGTGTATACAGGGATATAATGGCTAGTCTTTATATCAGACACATAATTTCTGGATATAGTATCCCACAGACTACTATTGGTATAATGTGTATAGGATGTGGTGTCTTGAGGATACCTACTCGGTGTATAGGCTATAATGGATTGAGGTATAATACCTGACGTATGATACACATAATGCTGGTTGTGGTGTCTCCCAGAACATACCTATTTACTTTTGGTTGTGAGGATAGAGTGGTGCTTCGCCCAGGTGTCTGTGGTCAAGCCTTTGTGGTGCACAGAGTGCAGATTGTGGTGCTTCTCCCAAGTGTCTTCAGGAAAGCCTTTTGGAGAGATATTCTTAGGATGTGCGACGTTGGGGAAAAGCGACAAACCAATGAGGAAGTATTAGTTGGTTAACCTTTATATTCTTTACTATATTCTATATTCTTCTATGCATTACTGGGCGAGAGTGGCCATGGTGAGGCTGGGAACATAGAATACATGTTTAGGTGATGAGTTAGTTTCACTTGTTGTTCACTGTGCTTTATTATGATTTAATTACTTTTTAACGAGAGGCTTCACGGAGGATTCTACTGAGTATACTTTTATACTCACCGTATCTATATATAATCTCTTCTTCATGTCACGTGGAGTAGGTTAGAGATCATGCTGGTCTCTACTAGCTTGGGGTTGCTGGAGCTATTTGGGCTTGTGGTTGCTGCTGTTTTACTTACTTTTGGGTACTTGCAGTTTGTCCCTTCCAGCTGTAGAACATTTTCATGACATTTCATATGTGTACATGGGTTTCATTTATATTCCAGTTCTGATTCGGAGTTGATTGGTGTCTATCGTATACCTCTCTTCCACATGTGTTCTCTTAGAGGGTAATGCCTCCCATTTGTATGTTTACTATACCCTCGGTGCTAGTCGCCAACCCAAGGCCTACTGGATGTGGGACTCAAGGGTCATTATCTCCCTTAACACATTGTTGGCCCAGGAGGGGTACACTTTGTGGGGAGGGGGTCATGAAAATCATGGTAAAATCTCATCCTCCCTTTGATAACACTTTTTCATTAACTAACCCTGGTACTCTCTTTACCCAATAACCATGATCGCCCAGTCATAGTTTTAAGGGAGTTCTCAATCCCCATGGGACAACAACTAGAACCTGGCCCCGCACAAACTAACATGGGATAATTTTTCCGCAAACATAGAAGAAGTAAATGAAAATGTAAAATATTCATTCCAAAAGAAACTACACTTGGAGTTATGTACTAGAAGTCATATAGAAATGAACAAGATATATTACTCTTACCAAGTACAATAAAATAGAAAAAAATGTAAGAGAAGATTCCTAATTCCCAATGGACGTAACTCACCAAGTCCATGGTCAACAACCAGAATCACCCATAAAAGATGCCATACCTATGGTCGAACCTGGAAGGAGATATCCTATAATCAGCAAAATTAAAAAGTAGGGTGTGATCCATACATATGTATAATTTCACCTGAAGAATCCATAACCAGATTCCAATATCGAATTAACCAAATATACGATTTAGAGTTCTAAAAAATAGGATTTTAATTTCACAATCATGTTTAAAGAGGTCCTGATTTACATTTAAAATGATGTAAATACTTTAGCAATACATGCTTCAAATTTAAAATGAAGGAAATACATTTAAATTGTTGGAATTATATTTAAATAAATGGCGCCTTACCAAAAAATTAACTTTTCAATAATAGATTAAAAACAATTTTATATAAAATAGTTTATATAAAATCTCAAGGAATGTAAATAGTTGAGAACAATGGAATAAATACTATTAATATAAAAACAAGAAAGAAACATGATCGTATACCTAATATGTATTATTTTTTGAGTAAATAGGCACCCAACACTGTGATATAGAAAATATTAATTTACATCTCTTTCAACAGAAGTAAAAGGGTCATCATCACCATAAAAGTACCGATATGAAGTTCTAGAACTTTCTAAGTCAAAACGTGCCACCAAAAATAACTCATTAACTACATAAGTCTTGAATGTTCTCTAGTACAAATAAACTAAGGAAATTTTATTTTAAGACTATATCAACTAAAATTTAAACATATTATACATTTTAATGTGAAAATTTCCCATTTAAAAACTATATTATTGTCTTAATTAAAAAACACACCTTTTCACTATGATGACACACTATGTATTCCATCAAACAAATTTAATCTGTTTTTCAAAAATAATAATTTGAATCAAATTCATGAAATTTCACATTACAAATTATAAAATTAAATTCCTGAATTTAATTGTAAAAAATGTAAACAATTATAAATATAAATTAAAATTTAATGGAATTTTGGTTTTACCAATTGTCTAAAAAATCCATTTTTCCAAAAATATATTCATCAATTTGATTAAAAACAATGTACATAAAATATATTTTTCCAAAATTAAATTCAAAACATAGTTGAAATGGATTCCCAGGAAATCCATAATTTGAACTCAAGAATTTAAATTTAATAATTGTCCAAAAAAATTCACCAATCAACTCGAATTGGGTGTCTTCTAATTTCATAAAAATAAAACCATTTTTCCTAAAAACAAAAAATCAATGTAATTGGGATTAAATAATTTGTAAACCCATTAAAATTGAAACTAAAAAACATAATTTAATTTAAATAATAGAAATTAATCATTTAAATTTATAGTTATGATAAATTGAACATTATGATGGAACATCCTACCTTGGGGTAAACTAATTCAAAATGAAAATTATTTAAACAAGAAGCTCAAGTAGAGAATGTCAATAATAGATATCAATGATTAAAACCAAGGATTAAATACATAATAGAAAGTATTAGATCTAAAATACAACACAAGGATTCATGGAACCCTATTATAGTGAAGATAGATCTTTGGAGAAGGAGAATATAAAATAGAAACTAACGACGAGAAGATCAGAGGACGTTCCTAATGCTTCAACAAATGGGGTTTTTATTTAATATTGTAAATTATAATAATAAAATAATTATTAAGATAAAATAAATATTATATTGAATTGATAACATTTGAATTATACAATGGGAATGTTTTCATAATTTTCTAAGACAATGAAATTTTTGGGTAATAATTAATAGGGTATAATTATAGTATTTGTATTACGAAATGCTAAAATAAAAAAAGTTGGGTAATAAATACAATAAATAGTAACGACGACTAGAATAATTTTATAACATTAAAATTGTTTATATGTTATTTGAATGATTTTATAAATCCTTAATTAATCCTCTAAATTCTATAATATAATTTAAGTATTTAATATCAATTCAATATGAACATCACTAACATACACATTAACAAGTGTTTTATTTTAAGGATTTTTTTATTTTTCATAACAAAATAATGATATACTCTTCTATTTGGTGGAATATTTAATTAAAGAACATAGGATGGTTTGTGGTTTAGATTAATTTCTCATATTTTTTCCAAAACGAACATTTGAACATTAATAAATAAGTCTCCTCTAATTTTCTATAAAACCCATCCAAATATAGATTCATCTTAACAAAAAACTATTACATCATGTTGACAATATACCATTCCATCACTAATGTACTCCCATGGATTCCCCAATATCATAAGAAACTCATACCAATCCTTTACATTCCCCCTACCAAGGTAAATAATCATCGTATTCTCATTTTTATTTGACTAGATTCCTTATATTTTAATATTTTACATTACAAATTTTCATGTTTTGGAGTGTTTTTACACATCACTCATAATATAATTATTATTTCCTTAGGATTATTATTTAAATTAACTATAATTTATCCCTTAAATGAGTCTTTATAGAATCCCATTATGCTTCCTATATTGTCGTACAATATTCTATGGAAAAGAATTTGTGTAGTGCATTCCCATCCTCGTATCAAGTCAATGTTATTCACCTAGAAATGCCTATAAAAAATATATTAGGAACAACCATTTATTCTATCTAGACTCTTTAATCATGGTATTATAATTAATTAATGATATGATCTATGTGGAAAAATTATGAATGAATGTTATATAAATGTTATAGGTGGGCTCAGAATTATATAGCCCTAAAATGAAATATATAATCCTTTGGTCTAATGGGGTTATTTTTATGAGGTTAAAGTATGAACCTAATCCATCACATGACTTATTCCTACGTATTATGTTTTATTTTTAGTTTTCAATGACATTTTATTATGTAATGTTTTATGACGAATCTTCATTCCCACGCCACCATCATGTTGTAATGTTATATCATTCTTCAATATTCATGTAATTAATTGTCAATGTAATAAACCTAGATTTTATGATATATATTATTTTTAATTTCTTTAATATCTTCTGTTGTACGCTACACCAGTATTATCTTGCGCTATACACAACATCGTATTAGCTTGTAGTATATGAAACACTATTCTTAGATTGTGTTACACAAAATTTCAAGTTCGTTTGATAGTAGTTATTCTACGCAAAATTGAGTGTATATATATATATATTCAATGTATGAATGAAATATGGTTGGATTCTGTTATATGCAACAACAATGGAGTCTTTCACTACACTCAACCCTAACATGGCTTGCATTACAGGCAATCACGACCTTCCTCAATAACATGTGTTGTACGAAATACCAGGTTTCACTAAACAACGATATATTGTTATAATATTATTATGGACTAGCCGTTATGAATTGTATTAACTAAATTTTTAATTTTATAACATTATTATTCATCTTACTAATTTTCTAAAACATGGTACTTGAACAAAATAAATTTTTCGAGTTAAATTTGTATTTTTCAAGAAATGCAGTTTTGCCACCTTTTGATGGCGTACCTACTTTAAATATATATTTTGATAGGTTTATAAGTTCAATTTGACAAAATAAAATTATTCTTTGGAATAAGAATATAAAAAGCTACTTTGGATAAAAATTTCATATTATTCTGGTAACATTCATATTTTAATGAATAGTAAATTCTACTATATTTTAATTAAAAACAATATTTTTCATCAAAATAATTTATATGGTTAAATTATAATATTTAATGGTTTTAAAGTATAAATATAATATATATTTACCATTTAATATAATTTCTTTCATTACCATTAATTTTACATTGAATTCATATGTGAAAACATTTCAATCTTTGGAAAAGTTTTAACTTTTAAAAACCAATTTCTTAACAACATGGTTAATTTCAAATTAATTACTGCAACTTCTGTGTTTTGAATTTTAAAAAATGGATTCCATATCTGAATTAAGTGGGTCTAGATTATGTTAATAGGTTACTTTTATTGTTTTGATATTGTGAATAGTAACTACGGTAATTGTTTTTACTGCTGTTAAAGGTAAATCAGGTAGTTAATGGTAAAAATAAGATTATAAAATTACCCTAACACCTACAAAAATTCTATTGGATTACTAAATGTAGAACCCTATTACCTTATGGTAGGAATATAATAATTTTATATACTTTTTACTATAAAAATAATTTAATTATTATTAAAACCAAAGAAAGTAACAACATGTCACTCTTTTAAATCTTATAAGTATAATAATTTTTATTTAGTGATAAAATTCATGAATCTCCAAACATGAATAGTCTCCAAAAATATAATAAATATATATACATTATGTGAATTTATTTATAATTTTTAGGGATTAAATAATTATTATTAAAGGTGACACAATAGTGATGTTGAAATTATTTTATTGATTGAAATATTAAATAAATGGTTTTAAAAATATTAAAATAAATACTATATGAACTATTTAATGTGATCCACTAATTTTCTAGATAAATATAACTTGTTATAAATGTATTAAATCCTATATTTCAAACATATATTATGGGAGTATTTTATTTATATTGAAATAAATGATTAGTGTCAAAATTGACACTATTGTTATTTTATAAAAATAACATAATATAATTTTTTTTAAACACAAAAATATTTAAAATTTATAAATTAAAATTTATATGTTCTAAAATGATATAAATTATCCAATTATGGAAATTTCACAACACATAAGTAATTATTTATAACAATTTAAAATTTAGAATCTTATTACCACAAATAAAATTAAATAGATTAAATAAGGATCAATCAAGGTGATAATGTTTAAAATAAATTACAAACATGTATAAATTTTATTGGATGATTATATTATAACAATATCTCATCTAATATTTGTATTTTAGTCATTTTGGAAGTTTTTATGTGGGGTTTTCTTTCATTATAAATTAATATTTCTTATAATTCCAATGATGCCCCAATCCTCCTTTATAAAAGGGCACATCCTCCCTCTGCTCATCACAACCCCTTGAGCCGTCCGGATCAGCCAACCACTGCCCATTTCCCTTATCCAACTTCCATAGAAACATTCTGGTGGTTCAGGTATTCTCAAAAGACAAACTCTTGTTCATTAAGAGTAATCCTAAAGGAGGTGTGTGGAAGAAAAGGTAATCTCCTCTACCGATTCATTCAAGTTTCATTCTTCTTCAACTACTTATTATTTAGTTGTTTAATTATAATGTAATAAAATAAGAATCACTAATATACTGATATTTTATTATAAATATGAAACATCCCCATTTCACCTTTAATCCATCCTATGGAAAATGAAATCACCACGCGTGCATACGTACGAAATACCGTCTCCAAGCCGTGGTGTAATCAGTTTTCCCACCACCACCTTGCATGGATCAGTATAATGGTGTAAAGAATAACTATATATGGTTATTATAACATCCTAATGATTCCGAGATATTTTAACATCCACTCCAATTCTATTAAATAATAATGGGAATGATATCATCACTCGTGCGTACGTACAGACTACAGTCTCCATGAATTCGATGAGATTCATTTTCCATGATTAACCATTCATGTATGATTATAGAGTATATATAATAAATAATCATCAAATATATTACATTATAATTATACTGGATTTATGTACATATATGTTTCATTTACTTAATTCCATTTAATTTAATGGGGAAACAAAAACAGCGTTCATGCGTACATGCGGCCTACCGTCTCCATGAACGGTGTATTTCATTCCATTTATCGATATATAATATATATTTATATGCTGAATATATATTATATATAAATAATTTTTTAAATTATGTAGTTAATTAAATCAGGATATAATTAATAATATCTAGAACAATAAGTCGAAACGCGTACGATAAATGAAACGATTTAACCCAAAACGCTTCTTTAACATTGAATTTACAAAAGAACGGGTAATATATATTCATAAGTGAACCATATTTGATTTCATAACAATGAATATGATTCTTTAATAAGTCAAGGACAATATTTAAATAATTATATAGTAGGTTCTGATACATACGAAGCAGATCGGACATAAGGTAAGGGATAACTTTCCCAATCTCGTTTTTATCCAAGATTGTTTATTCGTAATTAATTATGGGGATTATATTTATCATCAATGTCCATGTATTATTAAAATGGTTTCATGTCTATTTAATTTCCTTTTTAACCATTTTTTTCTATTACTAAATGGTATTTGAGGAACATTTATTTTGTTTACCATACGAGGTACTTTTTGACTTTTCCAGAAAAAGTACGAGAAGAATGGTTTTTTAACTTATACGGCCTGAATGTTTTTTTATGACTTCATAATTCCTTTTTTCTTGAAGATTACACAACAATATTTCATAAATATTTTCAAAAAAATGCTTTTATTTTAAAATTTCATGGCATTTTGTGAAAAGAAAATGATTTTCAAGAAGAAAGGGTATTTTCCTCAAGAATTCATTTCAAGTGTCTTATCAATACCATTTTCCATCTAAATGATATAATTTCATTTGTGTATGTTTCAAGTATAAAATCTCTATGATTTACATGGTTTAACTTTTCTTATGATGAAATTATATAAATTTTCTTTTTATGGATTATGTTATGTTGAGATGATGTTTATGAAACCCATTTTATTCATTGGGTTATGATGAATGATTAAGGTCATTTTGTGTCACATGAAATAATGATTTAATTATGAGACCAGTGGGACCTATATCTCCCTCCAATGCATTGGGTATAGATTTATATCTCATGAGATAGACAAGGCTGTAATGGTAGTTTAATCTGGTTCAGTGATACAAGACTTGAATGGGGAGTAAACTCGATTCAAAAATGGACTTTATCCACAAAGATGGTCTAGGAAACAATCCCTTGGCTAATATGGAAATAATATCACGTGTATAATGGTTTTCCACAATTAATTGTTTTATTCCCATGAAATTTTATCATGATTGATATTCCTTTATGATCTATTCCTTACGTACTACGATGATTTATTTCACTACTCAAGATTATGATGTTTAAACTTTATGTTCATGTTTTGATGTTCAAATAAATATGGATTGTTTTATTTTCTCCATTCATACCCTTAATGAGAATTTGTGCTCACCGTTTATATTTTTTTATTTTCCATAGGATATAAATAAAAGTTTTAGTTAAGAAAACAAAATGGGGAAGATCTTTATGGGAGGTGTTGATGATATTTCAACCGGATTAGAAGAGTATGTTTTGAGTTTCCAATGATAATAAACTATTACGGTCCTTGAGTGTTGGTTTTTGTTATGTATTAATTATTCAACAAAAGTAATGTAATGTCCATGCAGGTCAAGTTTGGGGTCTCTACAGTTGGTATCAGAGGAATGTTTTAGTCAACCTTTGGAAACTATGAGACGAAAACTTTGGTGGATCTCTAGAGATATTTCTATGGTATGTCTAGAGATATCAATAAGGTTAAGTATAAGTATAAGTTATAGTGCTAGAATTATGGTAACGATATTAGAATTAAACCTAAGATGTTAGATATTGAAGGTACACCCACTTTATTATGTTTTTTCCCATCATGATTTTGCCTCTCACACTATTCTTTTTGGGTTTTAGACGATGAGTAGAACCCAAAAAACCATGTTGATCAATCTAATGGACGATTCAATGATTATCCTCCTAAACAAACCAATGTTATGGGATATGGATTGAAAAATATTATTTCTATACTCACAAAATCTGTGAATCATTCTGGACTTCCAAATGAGAAGAGAAAGGAACAATATTCTATTTAGTCCTTCATGATGCTACACCCACCTTCATTCAAGGGGTCTTATGATTTACTTGTAGCTGAAAAATTGATTAGTACCATTGAAAAGATATTTTCCATACATCGCTATTCAGAACATGAAAAAGAAATTTTAGTTGTTTACTATTTAGAAGGTGAAGCAGACCAGTGGTGGACTCTAATTAAGAATACAAGTCCCCAAGATGAAATTGAATCCATGTAATGGAACGAGTTCAAGAACTTGTTTTTCAATCAGTACTTCCCTCATATTATTTGAACAAAGATGGGGAAGGAGTTTCTTGAGGTTAAGAGAATGGATCATGAATCTGTTGGTATATATGAAGAGAATTTTACATGGCCTGAAAGGTATGCATCTGGATTTATCATCCAACCTGAAAGTAAAGTTGATCAATTCTTTAGTCGCTTAAAACCAAGTCTTCGATGGGCATTAGCAATAAGAGACTTCAGTAGCTATGAAGAAATTGTGCGTTGTGCTATCGAGGTAGAACTGGAAGTTGGTTCTATATATCCATCTCATGGTTTTGACCAAAAATGAAAGATAGAGTTCAAGGAGAAATCTGAGAATAATGGTGAAAAGAAGATGAATGTTTCTTTATGCTCAAAGTGTGGAAAGAACCATGGTGGAGATTGTCTTAAAGGGACTTGAAAATATTTCAAGTGTGGAAAAGAATGTCATCGACAAGCTGAGTGCCTATGTAATGGGGAGATGGTTTCTAATGACGTGAATAATGAAAAGACAAAATAGAATGCTCCACCAACACTTCAACGCTTCATGTGCAAGGAAATGGGGCATTATGCTAATAACTACCCTAATCCAAGGGTTAATGATGATTGACGTGAGCATCCTCTTAATGAAAAGGATAATGGGATGTCACATGTGATCACTATTTGTGATGTTGTATATGACAATGATGTTGTGGAATGATTTAGTGTTTATGTAATGGGATTTCAAAATAGTATCATGGAATATCATTTATGGTATCCTAGAATTTTAGAATATCTATGTATTGATTTTCATTAATTATATGGTACCAGTAACCATAAAAATTGATTGATATATTTTTGGAAAGAAGGAGATATGTGAATAATGAAGGGAAAAATAGAAAATGAAATGAGCTCCTGACTGATATCATGGTTTGATTGTATAGAAATTTTGGAATTTTGTTATGTGGAAAGAGTTAACTTTTGACCGCATTCATTTTTTCACTAAGGTTCAATGGGTAATAATTTTTTAAGAGAATGCATGATTAAGGTATTCACATGTTCGTAATGTGACCAGAAAGATATATCGTATGATATATGGGTGATAAATGATGGTATTCACATGCTCAATATATGACATTTCCAGTAATAGTTTTCTTTATACTATGAGAATGGAAAGATGTATTTTAGATAAGCCTAAAGATTGGAATGGATTATATTGGACATAAGTTATTGTTGTTTAAGGATTGAACTTTTTTTGATATTATTGCAGGAATGTTATAATAATGTAGTTTCAGAAAAAGGGACAACCTTCCGGACAGGCGACAACCCATCGTGTCGGACAAGGGTGTGGGAATAAAACCCACAACCAAAGTATGAGAGGCCTTTATCACCTACCACTAGCCTATAGGAAGTACCTAGTTAGTAGAAATGAGTTTTATTTTATTAAGCGGTATAATAGATGAAGTATAAGTCTGTTTTTAGAATCATATACTATTAACCTCATCATAGATAGACTTATGTATATTTGATGACTTTTTATAACCTTTTTTAATACAGATGGAATGTACCATAATTCTATCATATGATCTACTAACATTTCATGAATGACAAATTCAACTTCATTTATTTATGAGATAAAGTGGAAATTGTTAAAGGCACGAACAACGGTTATATTGTATCGAAATAAAGTAACTATTTCTTCTAATTCAAATTCTTCAACTTTAAGGAAATGACCTTGAAAACCAAAAATATTTTCCTAGTTCTCTCATATCTGATTAATCAGATGGTACCTTATATCATCACAAATTTATGGCATTGTGACTATTGACTTTATCATAGCCAGTTCCTCAACCACTTTCTATCAGAACTTGATGAATATATTTCACTTCCATAACCATTTTTTTCACCTATGTTATCCTATGTGGAAACCCAATGATTATTTAATTTGGTTAAAAATTACTTTTCATACTTTAGTTTTTAAAGATAAATTTTGGTATTCCTATTTATGATGAGGGTTTCTATCAAACAAAGTCTCATATAATAAAACATTTATAACCCCGACGAATTTCGAGGGTGAAATTCATTTTAAGGGGGGTAGAATGTAACACACCGAGATTTTAAGAGATATATTCTTTTTAATTTATTTCAAATCATCTGTTGTACACTACACTAGGATTATCGTTCACTATACACATCACCGTATTAGCTTGCATTATAAGCAACACTATTCTTGGATTCTGTATAACAAAATTTCAAGTTCATTTGATAGAAGTTATTCTAAAAAACATTGAGTTCATATATATATATATATATATTAAATGTATAAATGAAATATGGTTGGATTATGTTATACGCAACAAAAAAGGAGTCTTTCACTACATGCAACCCTGACTTGGCTTGCATTACACACAATCATGACCTTCCTCAATAGCGTGTGTTGTACACAAAACCGAGTTTCACTAAATAACGATATATTGTTATAATATTATTATGGACTAGCCGTTATGAATAATATTAACCAAATTTTGAATTTTATAACATTATTATTCTTCTTTCACATTTTCTAAAACATGGTATGCGAACAAAAAAACATTTTCGGTTGAAATAATTATTTTTAAAAAAATGCAGTTTTGCCACCTTTTGATGGCACACCTACATTAAATATAGTTTTGGACAAGTTTATAAGTTCAATTTGAAGAAATAAAATTTCTTCTATAGAATTAGGATATAAAAATTTAGTTTGGTTAAATTTTTCATATTATTCAGAAAACTTTCATATTTTATTGAATAGTAAAAACATGATATATTTTAATTAAAAACAATTTTTTTCATCATCATACTTTATATGGATAAATTATAATATTAAATTGTTTTAAAGTATAAATAGAATATATTTTTAACATTTAATATAATTTATGTCATTTCCATTAATTATTCATTTAATCCATAGGTAAAAAAATTTTAATCATTGGCAATGTTTTAACTTTTAAAACTCGTTTTCATAACAACGAGATTAATTTTAAATCAATTACTAAAACATCTGTGTTTTGAATTTTGAAAAATGGATTCCATATTTGAATTTAGTGGGAAAAAATTATGTTAATAGGTTACTTTTATTTTTTTTATATTATGAATAGTAACTACGGTAATTTTTATTTATTGTAGTTAAAGGTAAATCAGGTAATTAAGGGTAAAAATAAGATTATAAAATTACCCTAACACCTAAAAAATTCTATTGGATGACTAAAAGTATACCCATATTACCTAATGGTAGGTATAGATTAATTTTATGTAATTTTTACCATGAACATAATTTAATTATTATTAAGACCAAAGAAAGTGAAAACATGTCACTCTCTTAAATCATATAAGTATAATAATTTTAATTTAGTGATAAACATCATAACACATCAAAAAATGAATAGTATCCAAAAATCTAATAAAATTATCTAAATCATGTGAATTTATTTTGAATTCTTAGTGATTAAATAATTATCATTAAAGGTGACACAATAGTGATGTGGAAATTATTTTATTGATTGAAATATCAAATAAATGGTATTAAAAATAATAAATTAAATATTATATGACTTATTCAATGTTCTACACTAATTTTATATATAAATATGAAATGTCATAATACTATTAACTCTTTTAGATAGAAAATATATTCTGTGAGTATTTTATTAAAATTCAAATAAATTATTAGTGTCAAAATTGACACTATTGTTATTTTATAAAAATCACATCATATAAAATTGGTTAAAAATCAAAAAAATATTTAAAAATTATAAATTAAAATTTATATTGTCTAAAATGTCATAAATTATCCAATTATGTCCAATTAACATAACATAAGTAATTATTTATAACAATTTAAAATTTAGAATCTTATTACCACAAATAAAATTAAATAGATTAAATAAGGATAAATCAAGTTGATAATGTTTAAAATAAATTCCAATCATGTATAAATTAAAGTGGATAATTATATTACAACCCTATCTCATCTGAGATTAGTATTTGAGTCATTTTGGATGTTTTTTATATGGTTTTATAATTTATTATAAATTAATATTTCTTATAATTCTAAAGGTGCCCATCTCTTCCCTTATAAAAGGACACCTCCTCTATATCCTATTCACAACACTTTTAGACTTCATGCTTAGAAAAACCCTGCCCATTTTTCTAATCAACAACCCTATCAACATTCTGGAGGTTCTTTTCTTCTCAAAATACCATCTCTAGTTTCGTAAGAGGAAGCTTAAAGTAGGTGCGTTGAAGAAGAGGTAATCTCCTCTACCGATTCTTTTAGGTTTATTTCTTCTTCAAATTATTCTTCATTAGTTGTTTCATTATAAAGTAATAACATCATTATCACTATTAATATGATATGTTATTATAAATATGAAACAACCCCATTTAACCTTCGATCCATCATACAGAAAATGAAATCATTGCATGTGCGAACGTACGGAATACCATCTCCACGCTGTAGAGTAATCAGTTTTACCACCATCACCTTACTTGGATGAGTATAATGGTGTAATGAATAAATATATATTGTTATTATAAAATCATAGTAATTATGAGATATTATATCATCCACTCCAATTCTATTAAATAATTATTGGAACGTTATCATCGCTCGTGTATACGTACGGACTACCGTCTCCACGAACGTGATGAAATTCATTTTCAATGATAAACCATTAAAGTATGATTATTATGTATATATAATAAATAATCATGAATGATATTACATAATAATGATACTGTATTTATATAAAAATATGTTTCATTTACTTAATTCCATTTAATTCAATAAGGAAACAAAAACAGCATTCAAGCGTACGTACGGCCTACCGTCTCTAGGAATGGTGTATTTGATTCGATTTATCGATATATTATATATATTTATATGCTGAATATATATTATATATAAATCATGTTTTAGATTTTAGAATTATGTAACTCTGGATATAATTAATAATATCAAGAACAACAAGTCGAAACGCGTACAATAAATGAAACGATTTTACCCAAAATGCTTCATTAACATGGAATTTACAAAAGAACGTGTAATATAATGTCATAAGTGAACCATATAATATATAATAACAATGAATACGATTCTATGATTATTCAATGAAATTATTTAAATCATTATATAGGAATTTCGGATATATACGAAGAATATCTGACATAAGGTAAGGGATACCTTTTCCAATAACATTTTTATCCGAGGTTGTTTATTCGTAAGTAATTACTCGGTTATATTTATCATATATGCCCTTTTTTTCTTAAAACAAATTCATGTATTTTTAATGTACTTTTTACCCATTTTTTAATTTTACAACATGGTCTGTAAGGAATCTTTCTATTTTTACCGTACGAGGTACTTTTTAACATTTCTGGAAAAAGTATGAGAAAAATGTTTTTTTTAACTTATACGACATGAATGGATTTTTACGATTTCATAACACATTATTTTCAGAAGCTTACACAACAAGATTTAATAAATATTTTCAACAAAATCATTTTCTTCTAAAATTGCATGGAATTTTGTGAAAATAAAATGATTTTGAAGAAGAAACGAGATTTTCCTCAAGAATTCATTGCGAGTGTTTTGTCAAAACCATTTTCCGTCTAAGATGATATTATTTCATATGTGTATGTTTCAAGTATAATATCTCTATGATTTACATGGTTTCACTATTCTTATGATGAAATGATATTCATTTGTTTTATATGGATCGTGTTATGATGGGATGGTGTTTATGAAACCCATTTTATTCTTTGGGTTATGATAAATGATTTATGTTTATTTTGTGGAACACGAAAGAGCTATTTAATAATAAGACTTATGGGGCCTATATCTCCCTCTAATGAATTGGGTAATGATTTATATCTCATGAGATAGAAATGGCTGGAACGGTAAGTTAATATGGTACAGTGATACAGGACTGGAACGATGAGTGAACTCGATTCAAAAAGGGACTTTGTCCACTAAGATGGTCTTGGAAGCCATGCCTTGACTACTATGGAAATCATATCATGTGATTAATGGTTTTCCAAAATTAATGTTTTTATGCCCATGCTATTTTATCATGATCGATGTTCTTTTATGATCTATTCATTACGTACTGCCAAGATTTATTTCACACCGCATGATTTTGATGTTTAATCATTATATTCTTGTTTTAATGTTGAAATGTATATGGTTTGTTTTATTTTCTCCATGCTTACCCTTAATGATCATTTGAGCTCACCCTTTATATGTTTTGTTTTCCCCAGGATATAAAGAAAGGTTTTAGGTAAGAAAACAAAAAGGGGAAGATCTTTATGGGAGATGTTGAAGATCTTCCACCATGAATAGAAGAATATGTTCTGAGTCACAAAAGACACTAAACTATTACGGTCCTTCTGTGTTGGTTTTTGTTATGTATTAATTATTCCGAAAAAGTAATGTAATTTCCATGTACGTCTTGTCTGGGGTCTCTACAATAACCCTGTTTATGTTTTGTTGATATTCATATTGAAAACAATTATTAATTTCATCATATTTTGGATTTAATATTCTATTAATGAGAAATATTTATCACCACATTAGTATATATTCCCCAGGTCTTCCCATACTTTTTTATAAGAGAAACATAATTCGAAAAGAATATTAATGGAGTTTTAAATATGTATTTAATTATCCATGTATTCTAATAAGATTAAATTTCAAATAAATTTGAGTTTTTCAATGAACAAATAGGGTTAATAAAAAACTGACCTTTGGAACATGAATATGTATGTTGGAACAGTTTTTCATGTTTCTTTACATGGGTTATGGACTAAGAGATACCTTGGAGTATTTGTCTAGTTTCTAAGGAAACATGTTAAAAAAATCAATGGTTTTGGTGGTATGTTTAGAATACAAGGTTTTTCTGAATATTCGTGATTCCCAGCTAAAATGAAATTTTGTACTGTATGCAAATAAAATGTTAAGGGCACTTGTTGCACATGGTTTTCCAAAATTGTACCACTGACCCACACAGTTATGGAAAATTATGCAGTACCCTGACACTATTCACCACATAGTTAGAGCACATTTTCCCTATCAATAAGGCCAACCCTTGTGGGGTTCTCCAGGTGGCTAGTGGAGGGCACATGGTTGGTGCATTGTTTTCCAAACCATGTGCCAAATCATGGTCTAATTTTAATTGATTAAAAATTGAATTAATTAAATTAAATTTAAAATCAATTAATATTTGAACACTAATTATCCTCCACCTTTACATCACATGAAATCCACCTCCGTGGATCCATATTATCCGTGTGAATCCCCTCCTCAGGTTCCTCCCCAGTGCGTCAATTTCCTTCATATATTTTCACAATTTATCGTATATTCTTGAAGGCAAGGTCCATGGGTAAATATTACTTCTTTATAGGACAATTTACCTTATTTATATCACCCTATGTTATTTAGATGAACCATAGGGTTTCATATAGGATGATATTTGATGTTACTCTTATTTATTAGGCATGAAACAGATATCTCAGGTACACATCAGGTGTGTTTCAACATCCATTATAGAAGGTGAAGAGTTTTGGTTGGATTTGGCATTCCATATCTACATGAGGTAAGTATTTCTCTCACTACCTCATCATTATAAATTTAATTAGGGGTTACTATTGTGTTTTGGAGTTCATAATTGTTATTTTTAGATCATTGGGTCATCCATGACATGAGTTATAGTCTCTGTAGATGAAGGTGACTTACCAAGAATTCATTGAAAATAATTAATATATATATATATATATTCCCCTATTATAAGTTTTATTACAGATTTTAGTGAATATAAATATTTATATGGGGATAGGTGTACTTATTTGTATATAAGAAAAATGTATACATGCTTTAGTTGAAACGACTGTATGCATATATAAGAATATATGTAAGGATACCATTATATGAATTCATGGCCATGCAAATATATGAATATGTGATAGGTTTCCTTATGTATATAAGAAGGTGAATATTTTCAGAGTTAGGTAAGTTAATATTTGATTTGTCATCAATGAGAATGTCAATTTCCAAAGTGTTTAGGACAGTTATCTTCTCATTGAGGTATGATCCCTATCCTTTTTCCATTTACATTTGTGATTATTATAATTGCTTCTTTGATAAATTTAATTATGAATTCCACTAATAAATTAAACAATGAATCCTGAACGAAATTTTAAATCATGATAAATTAATTTTTATGAAAAATGGAATGTATTTATAATAAAATCGTTCAATGGAGTTGTGTTGTATTGTAAAATAAAAAGTAATGAGTAAAACATTATTAGATTTTTACATTGGGGATTATTTATTATTTGAGGTTATGATAGTTATATGAAATGTTTATGATATGGATTATAATGTAATTAGAAAATAGCGATACCTTTTTAAAATTCATAAATAACCAAGGTACCCTTTAAGGGAATGGACCATCTTATAAATTAAATGACTTGGAATGGATTATAAAAGAGGGAAGACTCATGTTTTCATTTCCCATATATTCCCATGGTACCTTATATGTACTAATTGAAAGTTGATAAGTGTACTAAATTGATTTTTTAATTAAATATAAAGTATAGAATTGAATAATTTTTTCACGATGACATGTTTTCCATTAATTAAATGGTATGTTTGTGAAGCCCTTGGTTATAATGGGATATATATATATATGGAAATCATGCGATGTAATACTCCATGGATTTTATTATGGATATGGTAATGCATTTATGTTGATTGGAAAGAACATGGTATGAGAGTTATTACCTCAAAGCCAATTATTATATATAATTACCTTTAGAAAGGCCTAAATTCGACTATAAGGGACTCGTTGAGAATTTCACTATTATGATATGTTATATAGACTATAGGGCATGGATTCTCCAAGAAGTAAAATTGAAATGGTTATGGAATTTATTTTACATGTTAAATGAATATATTTTTTCATGATGAATCACTCACTATCTTGAGTTAAGTTACATGAAGTCCCTCTCTCTATTAGGATGTAGGGAGTGTACCATATTGATTGGGATTTTAAGCTCGTTGGACTGGTAATGGAAAAGTGACTTACATCCCAATTTAACCAGAACTAGTATTCTTTGTATATTGACATTAGAAATATATAATCACAGGGTTCATAAAGGTGGATTAAATATATAAAAAATAATAAATATACGTACTATGGTATATATAATGTTAATAGTAAAAAATTCTTTTGGATAATGTATTGAAGGAGCTGGAGTTGGCCAGATGTCTGAAAGGAACATGATAAAATCCATGTTATTATTAATATACTATTTAGTGATTCATATTTCTTCCACATTTCATTATTTTTATGTCAAAAAAATTGATTGGTATAGGCACCATTGGTGTTGTCTTGATGAGATTTATATCTCACATCATTTTCGGGTTTTCATTGTGTTAGGGTAACCAACAATACCTTCTATTTTCAAGACAGTGGTTGATTAGTTGGTCGGATTTGCTGGTACTATGGAGTTAGAAGAACATGATTGATTTTATTCATAATAATCTCAGGGAGCTAGTCAATAGTATGTTTTTTATTACTTAACTGTATTTCTTATTTAATCATAAATTTCTTATCCTTGTCACATGATATATCATACATGAACTAATGTAATTTGGATTTGGCCACTTATACTCTATTGATTACATTAATCTTAACTTATATGCAACTTGCAATCATTTTATTTCTTATTCTATTTTTTTTGTTTATCTAATAATATTCCATTTTACAACTTTAATTATGAGGGTATAGTATCCCTGTAATCACCTATTTAGACACTAGATCATATTAAGTAGACTTTGGAATATAGAGTGGCACGTTTTGGGCCATTTGACCCAATGACCTAGACACTATACATGTGGTGAGTAGGGCCGAGACATCAAAATGTGGCATTAAAGGAAATTTTTCATTTTTCATAATATATTCGGATGGTATATAATAGACTATGAATATGTCTTCTATTAGTAAATATTTGTGTGTGGGAATGATCAGCCCATGAATGGGGAAATAACTAAGTGTCCAGGGTAGGAATTATAGTTCATTTTGTTTTCTATTTCAAATTATTTTTATTTCACCATGACTGAATGGGATACAATCCCCTACTTTTTAAATTATAAATTTATTTTTATTTTTTCTTGTCCTGGTATTGTAAAGAAGAAGTATAATATAAATCATAATAGAAAAATATAAATTAACATATCAAGCATATTCCATGCAATGTATTGTCATTTTTAGGTGGACTACTGATTTGGGTTATGTTCCATGAGTGTATGGAAAGCTTAGTTAGTTCGTTTTAAGTTAATTTTTATTATCATGATTGTTATGTTCTATTTAATTCCATTTTTTCGTAGCATTCCCCATCTATACGCTATGCTTCTAGGATAATATCTGGATTCTCTATTTTTTTCTGATATGAACATGCTATTTTTGATATATTTAATTGGATTAATGAGGTAAATTTATTTGTTGTAATTAAATTGGAGCTAGTTTTTAGTAATAAGGTGTACACCCACATTATAATTGGGAAAATGAATCCCATGAAATCAAACCATCCATGGGTTTTTCTCATATTTAGCAACTTTGTTATAAAATAGTGGACTATAATGTATAAATTCTAAAGGGAAATAATTAGTAAATGGGAGACATATTCCAAACAACAAATAGTAGGGGTCTTCATAGGTTGGTATAAGGACAACGATATAACTGGACTATTAGATAAGTGAGCTTGTTTTATTTATAATTGGGATATATTTTGGTTAAATGTGAGAAAGACTGCATTTTATATAGTGTATGGGTTCATTATTGTATGGCTAATGATGAACGATATAATAAGACAATTTATATTGAAATTTTATAACTTTAAATGGTTATAAGTGGGATTAATGGATAGTTTTGAACAAAAATGAACGGGTTAACTACTAAAATTCACAATTGGGTCCATGTATATAGATAAACAAGATAGAAAATCAACTACATTACATTTTGTTTGTGGAATACATAATAAAATGAACAAACAGACACCAAAAGACTACTGTTTAGTTTCATTAGAAACTCGGAACAAAATATTATAATCATGGTAAATGATCTTCAACATTTACCATAATGATCTCCCCACTTTTTTTCTATCTAAACCCAATCATTATAACATGGTAAAAATAAAACATAAAAAGGATGACCTGAAATACACAGTAAGGGTAATCATGGGGGACATAAAACAAACCATAAACACTTGAATGTAAAAACATGAACATAATATTTAAACATCAAAATCAAGAGTGATGAAATAAATCATTGAATTACATATGGAATGGATCCTAAAGGAACATTAATGATGATAGATTATCATTGGCATAAAACAAGTAATTGTGGTAAAATAAATAAAGACATAATATGATTTACAAAGTAACCAATTCATTGCTTCCAAGATGATCAAAGTGTACAATTCCCATTATTGAACTGGGATTACTTGTCATTCCAACCACGTATTATTGAACCAGATATAAATTTTTTTCTAATCATGTCTATATAATGATATAAAAATATTTACCCAATGATTGGTGGGAGATACAGGTCCCAAAAATCTCATAATTAAATCAATCATACATGTTCTACAAGATCATAAATCATTTATCATTGCATAACCCAAGAAATAAAATGGGATTTATAAACATCATTTCATAATAACATAATCTATAGAGGATAAATAGACATCAAAAAAACAATTCCATAAAAAATAAAATCCAATCAAATTAATAATGTGAATGATATATAACATTAAGTCATCTTAGATTGAAAATAATTCACATAAAACAATTGAACTCGATTCCTAGGGAAAATATCATTTTTCCTCAAAAATGGTAATTTTCACAAAATGATGTATAATTTTAAAAGAAAAGAATTCATTTTAAAATAAAATTGAAATATTTGAAATTAAATTTCAGGGAAATAATGTGTTATGAATACAAAAAAAACTCATTCATGCCGTATAATTTAAAGAAACATTCTCCACACACTTATGTTGGAGAAGTCAAAAAGTACCTTGTATAGTAATCAAAAGAAATATTCCTCCTATTCCACATAATAAAAGTGAAAATGCGTAAAAATGACATAAAACATAAATAGAATATTAGTAAATATTTTATGAAAGTGTTTTTTAGAAAACATGGATATGGATGATAAATAAGCCCCAATAAATACTTATAAATAAACAATCTCGGATAAAAATGAGATTGAAAAAATATCACGTACCATAGGTCTGATATCATCCGTATGTGTTAAAAAAACTTGTATAGTGGGTTTAAACGTACTATTTACATGTTAATGAACCAGGGAGTTATTTATGATAACATATATGATTCAATTACATATTTATTTTACCTATTCATTTGACAATTCAACGTTAATGTAACGTTTTGTGTAATAAATGTTTTATTTGTCATACATGTTTTGAATTTTTATTCCTTCTAATATTAATTATAACATGATTTAAAAACTGAAAAAATTTAAAAAATAATTTATATATTATATATATTATGTATATATATAATAGAAAGATAAAATAAATGGAATACATTGTTCATGGAGATAATAGGTCGTACGTACGAATGAATGCAATTTTCATTTCCTTATTAAATTTAATGGAAGTAAGTAAATGAAATATATATATAGATAAATCAAGTAGTGTTTTTATGTAATATATTTCATGATTATTTAATATATATACTATATTGTCATTCATGAATGGTTAACGTAGAGAATGATTCTCACCGCACCGTGGAGATGAAAAGGCGTACAAAGGCATGAGAAATGATATCGTTCCCATAACTATTGAATGTTATTGTATTGCATGGTGTATAAAATATCAGATTTAGTATAATTTTATAATAACCATATATAGTAATTATTTCCACTAATATAACCATCCATGTTCGGTGGTGGGGAAAAACATATTACCCCATGATGTGGATACAGTAGGTTGTACATACGCAGAAGCGATGATTTTATTTTTCATAAGATGGATAGAAGGTGAAATAGAATTGTTTCATATTTATATTAACATATCAGTATATGAGTGATACTTATGTTATTACTTTACAATGATACAACTAATGACGGGAATCAATTTTAATGATTCGGTATAGGAGATTACATCTTCCTCAACGTGCGTCCTTTAAATTTTCATTTGGGGAACCATAGATGGTATTTTTAGAAGCCCATAACCTCTAGAATGTTACTAGGGATGTTTAGAAGAAAAATTGGGAGGGTTTTGAGTAAAATTAAGGCCCAAAATTGAGTGTATAGGAGAGGGATGTGGTTCTCTATTATTAGAGTGGAGAGGTTCACTTTAGGAAACCCTCAAAATAATAATTTATTATAATTAAATTTTCTATTAAAAATCATCCCAAAAGAATTTAATTAGAATATATGATGATGCTGGATTTAATACACATCATCCATAAATTAAAAAACCTATTTTTAATATTGTTGCATCAATATCTTTTTGGTTTAACCCTTATTTTACCCTTTTTATTCTTATCATGATATCATGTTATTTACATATAATTGTTTATTGTAATTACCATATTCAATCCAAACACCCCAAAAAACGTTATTTATGAAATATTTGTACTTATATTGACCATTTTTTGGAATGTTATGTATTTTGAAATTTAATTTCATTTAATAAAATTGTATATGTTTTAAAAACTGAATTATCTCAGTTTATATACTATTCATATTATGACATTTTTAAAAATACATAACAACATGGTTATTTTGGAAAAAATTCATCAAATAAAATATAAAAAACCATACTCATCTATTAAATTCTTGTTTTCATAAAAATTATATAAAGAAAATTATTTTCATATTTATAATCTAATTTATTTAAATCATTCATTAATATGGTAATCACTATATCATCATGGTGTCATAAATAAGTAAATTTATTTTGTGTCTAAAAATTATAAATAAAAAACCATGATATAAGAAATATTTTTATATTTATAATTACTATTTATTGTCATATATATAAGATACATAACCTTATATTAAATTCGATTTAGTAATAAATATATGTGTAGGTTGTAATTATCTTTAATAATAATTAATTCTTTTAAAATTTCATATTAAAATCAATGTAAATCCATGGGGTCCCAAAATCTTCCCCAGGATTCCCATGTTCGGAATAATATCCTCCCATAGGATTATGAAAAGTGTTAGGTTTTTTTAGTATTGTTATAATATTACATTTTACCCTTATTTTGCAAATTTCCCCTTTAACCACGATGAATAAAAAAATTACTGATGTTATTATTTAAAATGTATTAAAATAAAAGGTACTGATTTACAAAATTGGAACATTAGGATTCCAAATATGGAATCCATTTTTAAAAATGCAAAACCCATAATATTCAGTAATTAATTTAAAATTAATTCTTGTTTAAAAACAAAAAAGAAGGTTTTTATGAAGTAATAACCATCAAAAGATTGACATTTTATTATGTCTAAATTAAATGTAAAATTACTTTCAATGAACAGTATTGGATTAAATAATAAAAATTTGACCTAATTGAACTTTTATACCAACTAAATTGATAATCTATCAATATGAATAAATTATGTAAAAGGTAGTTTCAAGATAAAATACACTATTTTTTCAATTTTCATTAAAATATAAATATTATTTGAAAAATAAAAAAATTTCATCAAAAGTAAATTTTTACGTCCCTCGTCAAATGAAGAAGTTTATTTTTTTTGAAAATTACCATATAAAACTATGAAAATTAGATTTAAAATGTTTTCTCTATCAAAAGGCGGTAAAACACAATTTTATGAAAAATACTTCTTTTATCCAAAACATTTTTTTTTCATATAATGATCTAAAAAAAGTGTAAAAAAATTATAATATTATATAAAATTAAAAATGTGGTTAATAATATTCATAACTTCTAGTTTATATCCCATTAAATAATAATATTTTAATAAAATATCAATTTTTACTGAAACTCGGTATTGCGTACACCATAATCTATCGAGGATGGTGTCTCTTGCATTTAACAAAAGTCATGTCAGTGTTGGATGTATTGGATACATCCTTTGGTGTTGTGTATAACATAATACCAATTAATATCATTTATATATTGATCAAAATATATACTCAGTGTAGTGTGAAACGAATTCTATCAAAAGAAACATGAAATTGGGTGCACCACAAGACAAGAACAGTGTTGTGTATACAACAAGCTATTAAAATGTTGTATAAAATGCATTCTAATCATAGTTTAGTCTACAACACAATACCTAAAATAAATTAAAAATATATATCTCATAAAATCTCATGGTGTTATATTCTCCCTCCCTTAAAATTAATTTCTCCTTCTAAATTTTTCAGGGTGATAAATGGATTTCAACTTGAATGTTTCTTTCGTGGAATCCCATATCACAAAAAAGGAAACTTAAAGATCCTTTTAAAAAGGAATGTTATTAATATAATGGTTACCCAAATATACTCTTCATTGGGTTTCCACATAGAAGAACATAGGTGGTAAGTGAAAACATGCATATGGAAGAGAAATCCTACCATCATGATCTGATTTATAGTTATACAGAATAAGGCTTGGAGAAAGGTAACTACAAAAAATCCATAAATATGTTATGAATTATGAGACCATATGTTTTTTCTAATTAAAATTTACTAGGTTAACATGTTTGGTTTCAATGTAATTTTCCCAAAGTTGTTGATTTCTTACAATATAAATACTTTCATGGTTTCAGTATAATCTTATAATTAGTCATTCCCTGAACAATTTCCACTTCATCCTTAATTTAATTAATTAATGTTGAATTTTTCATTCTTGAAGTGTTAGTATATCATGTGATTGAATGATAGGTTATTCCATCTAACTCAAAAAAAAAGGTTAGATTATGTTATCAAATAGTCATAAGTCCACCTCTAGTGATATAACACATTAATCTAACAAAAGTCAATCAAAATATAACATATACAAGCTATAAATGGATAATATTACAATCCTTCCAATAACTAAAAATATATAACAGTAGAAGGAGGTGAACTAAATAAAATTTACATTTGTATCACATATGTCATTTGGCAGTTACTGGTTGTCCCATTCCAGAAATGTGACTACCTTAATCATGTATTCTAATTAAACATGATAATAACATGAATTTCCAATGAACCTTAGTAAAAACATGAATTCGGTCAAAATTAATTCATTCCACACACCAATATAAGAAATATATATATATATATAACATGATATCAATTTTCCGTTTATTAGTTATGAGAACATTTATATATAAAATAACTCATTATCTATTTAACCCTTTATTATGTTCTTATCATGTGTTTTCTATAAAAATATCATAAAAAATTCTTATGGTTACCAGTACCATTCATCATATAAATTCAAATACATATATAATAACACTAAAACAAAAATCCTTCGACTTTTCTTTGTTATATATTACCATTCATTATTCTCCTATAATCTTAAAACATTGAATGTGATTTATAATTTTATTCTGAAGAACTTCATTCATGTCATATATAATTTTTATTTTATTCATCGTCAACTACATAAATATTACACCTATGAATATGAGGATTCAATTCATGATTTTATCCCTTAAGGAATTGATTTTCATAATTCCCATATATTCTGCACACAAAACATTTAACCATCATTTATGTCTTAGTAATAACAATATCCTTGTCTATTGTGATAACATAACCATTTTATTAGAAATTTCTGGAATTGTGTCATTATTTTCCAAACCTGATATTTCTTCCAATTATATTGAAAAATTATTCCTGATCCCTCTTCCCACCTGATTTACTTAAGGAAAATTTAACATTCTTCTTTATATAGTCATCATGAATATCTATCATTCTATTATTAGTTAGGTTGGGAAACATACCAATGTTTAGATAATTGATCATATTATGAGATTTATAATTAGGAATAATAACGATGTTTGACCTATTAATCAAAATTTCATTTGGTTCCTCGTGATGAATAAAATTCAATTGTTCATCATATTCTCCATTAACTTCTTTCCTCTTGTTTCCATCTATTTTCTAAAACCCAAAAAAATAGTGTCAGACGAATAAATCATACTTGGAAAACAATATAATTAAATCAGATTACATTCATTCTCTTGTATCCTTGATTAAATCATAGGATATTCATTATCGTTTCCATAATACTAGTACTAGAACCTATGGTTAGACTTACCCTTAGGAACATCACTAGAAATATCATTGAAATATCTCTAGGGATCTCACAATGGTTTTCACATCCTAGTTTCCAAGTGTTAACTAACCCTTCCATATGATAAAAACATTAGACACCCAATCTATATGTACAAGGACACTTCATTTCTTTTGTAGAAAACATAATACAAGACAAAAATATATTTCCAATGTTATTATTAGCATAGTGTCTTTGGAAACTCAGAACAAAATCATCTAATCATGGTGAATGACCTACAACATCTACAATAAAATCATCCACCCATTTTCAACCTAAAATCATTCTATATATCATGGGGAATAAAAAAACAAAAAATGTTGACATCAAATTCTCAGTTAGGATAAACATTAGAAACATAAAACAAACCATAAACATTTGAATGTAAAAACAAGAACATATTATTTAAACATCAAAATCATGAGTCATGAAATAAATATTGGTTGTATGTAAGGAATGGGTAATAAAGAAACATTAACCATGATAGAATAGTATTTACATAAAACATTTAATTTTGGAAAATTGATATGTAAATAATATTATTTCCATATTATGCAAGGAATTGTTATCAAGACCATCATAGTGGATAACGTTCCTTACTAAACTAGGTTTACTTGTTGTTCTAGCCATGAATTTCTAAACCATATTTACTTATCTTTATAATCAGTCATATCTCATTAGATATAAATATTTACCCAATTTTTTTGGGGCATATAGGTCCCATAAATCTCAGAATGAAATAATTATTACATGTTCCACAAAAACATAAATCATTCATCATAGCATAACACATTAAATAAAATGGGATTCATAAACCTCATTTCATCCTAACAAAATCCATATCGGATAAATAGACATCATAAAAATAATTCTATCATAAATAAATTCAAATAAAAGTAATAATAAGGTTAGGTACATAACCCCATGCAATTTTATATGGAAAAGAATTTTAATAAAACACTTGATCATAATTCCTGAGGAAAATATCCATTATTCTTAAAAAACATTTCATTTTCTCAAATTGTCATTCAGTTTTAATCGAAATAAATTTAATTGAAAATAAACATGAAATACTGTAAATAATTATTCATGGAATTAATGTGTTATGAAAGCATAAATATTCAGTCATGCTGTATAAGTTAATGAAATCCCCTTTTTACATTTGTCGGAGAAGTCAAAAAGTTCATCTTATCATAAAAATAGAATGATTCCTTCTATAACTTGTAGAAAAAGTACAAAATGTTTAAAAATAAAATTAAAAAAACCTAGTAAAATATTAAACATTAAAAAAAAATAGTTTTTTAGATAACTTGGACTTGGATGATAAATATACCCCAGTATATAATTACGAATAATCAATATCGGATAAAAATAGGATTGAAAAAATATCCCTTACCAAAGCTATGATTTCTTCCATATATGTCTGAAACTCTAGTAAAATGGGTTTAGACATATTATTAACTTGTTAAACAACCATTATAATATTTATGATGTCATATATGATTCACTAACCCTTTATTTTACCAGTTTATTTGACAATTCCATCTTAAAGCAATCTTCTGGGTAATAATTGTTTTATTTATCATAATTGTTTTGAATTGTTATTCTTGAATTTATTACATATAAAATGATATTATTACATAGAATATGAAAAAAAGGATTTATATATATTATATATATTCAATATATAAATATATATAAAACTGATAGATAAATCAAATTGAATACACCATTCATGGAGATGGTGGGCCGTACGTACACATCAATAATGTTCTCTTTATAATATTAAATTGAATTGAAGTATGTAAATGAAATATATACATATATATAAAAATAAGGTAACAATATTGTGTTTTATATTTCATGATTGATTATTATATGTACTTCATAATCATTCATTAATAATAAATATGGAGAATGAATCTTATCACGTCATGGAGATGGCAAGTCGTACGTATGCATGAGAGACGATATCATTCCCATATCTGTTGAATGTTATTAGATATTATTGTTTATAATATATTTTAATTATAATCATGTTATAATAATAATATATATTTATTATTTCCACCATTATTCACACCAAAATATTGTGGTGGTGAAAAAACAGATTACACCGCAATGTGGAAACATAAGTCGTACGAAGCTATGTATGGTGATTTTGATTTTTGTAAGAAGGGTAGAATGTTAAATAGGGTTGTTTCTTATTTATAATAAAATATCAGTTTATAATCTATACTGATGTTATTACATAACATTAAAACAACTAATGAAGAGGACTAAATTTGAAAGAATCTATAGAAAAGATTAACTCTTCCACAATGTGCCACCTCTAATTTTTTTTACGACACTAGAGTTTGAATTTTGAGAAGATAACCACATATAGAATGTAACTCGAGATGGTAATATGAAAAATGGGCAGGGGTCAGCTAAGAATGTAGGCTCGAAATATAGTGAAGAGGATTGGGAGGAGGATCCGTTTTATATGAGAGGATAGGGGAATTATAGGAAACACGGAAAATATTAATTTATTATAAATTATATTTTCCTAAAAAATGATCAAAACCTATTTAATTAGAATATAATATAATTTAGGTTTGAATATCCATTATCATATAATTTTTAGACATGTTTCAAATATTTTTTTATAGTTATCTTTTTTGGCATACCCCTCATTTTATATTTTTTAATCTTAGCATGATATCTGTTTATTTACACATTTTGGTTAAATTTAATTACCACGAAAATTTATTTATGACATATTTTCACTTATATTATCCTTTTTTCATAATATTTTATTTTTCGGAATTTAATATCATTTAATAAAATACTTTTTGTTTTTAAACACATTTATTTCAATTTTTATACTATTTATATCATGACGTTTTTAAAAATCCATAACATGATTCTTTTGAAAAATCATAATTAACACTAAAAAATAAAGTAATAATAATACATAAAATAATAGGTTGGAATAAAATGGTTCAGAATAAATTTATTTTAATATTTAAAATCTCATTTATTTAAATCATTCATTAATAAGGTAATCACTAAATCATCATTATGTCATAAATATATTTATCTATCTCGTGACTAAAAATTATAAATAAATAAAAATGATATATGATACATTTATAGATTTATAATGACTGTTTATATTAATATATATACATTATATAACATTATATTATTATAGTATTAGTAAAATATATATGTTTAGGTTATACCAGAAAGTCCGATCCAAGCAAGCTTGCACCACCAAATTTATTAATAAAATAAAAGTGCAGAAAAAGGAGAAGGAAGAGAGAGATATTACAAGTCAAAACATTCATAGTCACCACCCCCATACCCGATCGTGTCATCAGCATCAACTGATTCCCATTCTGATTGGGTCTCGTATTGTTTAAGAAGCTTATTATAGAACTTCCGTTTTTTCGTCTGCTCCTTTGATAGCTTCTCAATCTCTTTCTTGGCAGATGCCCTAGTGGACACGGTCCTCGGAACTGCAGAGTAGTCCTTCCTTGGTTTCCTTGAAACAGGGGCAGATCTGACACCATCATTGTCAGAGCCTCTTTTCTTTTCTCCTCGGACAATATCACTATATGATATCGTAGTTGCATCCATACCTCCTCCATTCGTCACAACATGAGAGGCACCCCCTTTGCAGAGGGTTAGGTCCCCAACTCCAGGAGTGGGTTCCTCCACCCTTCCTTTCTCAGTAGTCTTTGACTTGTCACCATTGCCTGATACCCTGATCGGTGTATACACCCTCCCCTGTTCATCTTCAGAGATGTTCCCCCATTTCTCAGGTAACTCAGATATCTGAAATTGCTGCTGGATTTCATGATGATAATCAACATGTAATTGCACATCACCCTGATTATAAACCTCAACCTGGTGAGAGCCAGGGATCAAATTATCAGAAGTGATAACCTCATGATCTCTAGAAGGGCTGCTATAAGATCTTTTCAGAGTAGAATCAACAATCAACTCTTTGCCCTTTGAAGGAGTCGGCACATCAGGGACTTCCTTCATAGGAGGGTCGCTGTCCTTGGTGACATGCTTTGGAGAGGACGATTCATTCAAAGTATCCTTTTTTCGACAGAGATTGGAGGGGTGTCCTTGCATCCCACACTCTTTACAATAGTTGTTTTTACGAAACAACTCCAAAGAGTGCCCCACAGTCATGCATTTAGTGCAGAAAAGATGCATATTTTCATATTCAACATCAATTTGAATTTGATCAGACGGAATAGAAAGAGTTACCGTATCAATGAGAGTGGATCTGAGATCAACTTCCACCAGCATTCTAGCAAAGTGCCCAAATCTGACATCAGTTGTTTCCTTGTAAAGGCGGATGGGAGTTCCAATTGCCGTTCCAATATCATGCAGGATCTCTGGATGCCAAAGAACCCAATTAAGACCATGAAGACGCACCCATACCTGAGCGAAGACATTTTTTGCATTCAAGACATTAAAGTCAAGTGACCATTCGTGCAGATGAATCCATCCCGGTTTTAGAAACATGGAACCAGAACTCCATGCCCTAATCTTGAGATCCGCCGATGGAAACAAACAGTGAAAGAATCCCCGCCCAAGGGAGACACATTTCCAGCTTGCAAAGCCCCACAACATCGAAATTCTACGGAATAAATCTTCACATTTCTAGGGTTGCGCACCTTTAGGAAGAACAATGCGAGCAATCAATGAGTTCTCACCCAATGCCAACCTTTCAGCAATCACACCGGGGTTCGCCTCAACGTGAGCCAAAGATCCCTTTCGGAGAATCCTTCTAAAGCAGGAATTCTCAATCTTTTTCTGATACGATAACGAATCCATCATCACATCAACAAATAAACGTTGTCCACATGATGCGGCACCAGAAGAGACCCTCATAGATTCCTGAAACTGACCAATATTGACATCGGAAGAGGCAAACTTCAAAACATCCTTTACCTAGGACCTCAAAGAATCCCAAGCAGATTGGTTAAGGGATTTTCCGGGCGGAGGTTTCGCAGCGACGCGATTCAACCGGTCCACCCTCGCCGCACCATCCTCCGATCTCAGCAAAGCAGTCTCACAAGAGGAGACCTTCGCGCCACCAGCCGATGCAACATCAGCAGAGGAAGCCTCCACATTTTTGAAGCTGCTCGGGTACGCATCTTTCCCAGAAGGCCGTTGCTCGCCGGAGGAGGCCACACCTCCAACCGACGCGAGCAAATCACGAGAGGAAGCCACTGGTTTTCTGACATCGGAACTCGGCGCTGGTTTTCTGAAATCGGAACTCGGCGCAGAGGAAGTACCACTCGGAGCCGGATCCTTCCCCACCGTTCGTAAGTCGAGGTGATTGAATCCAAGGAAGTGCGGAATCGCCATCTCGGTAGAAAACCCTAGCAGACGCCATCCCGCGCCGTCGCTCGGTTCGCCTCCCGTCTCGCCTCCCGTCTCTCCATCTACGTTTAGGTTATAATCATCATTACTTTAACATGATTATTATAAAATGTCATTTTTTACATCCACGTGAATCAATGGTGCTCTAAAATTGAACCATGGATGAACATGGTTGGGAATATGTAATACAATAGTATTATGACATTTTTTATTGTAGTATAATATTGTTATAATATTATGTTTTACCCTTATCAATTAGATTCAACATATAACCATCGTAAATAAAATACTTAATGATGTTACTATTAATAATGTCCATAAAATAAAAGGTACTTATTTACTCAATTTGAACCTTTTGATTTCAAATAAGGAATAAACTTTTCCAAATTAAAAATACATAATTTTCTTCAATTAATTTTTAAATAATTCCACTTGTAAAAACGACAAGTGGGTTTTAAAGAAGTAATATCTATCAAAATATTTAAATATTTTTCTATTCAATTTAAATGTTAAATTAAATCCTATTAACAAAATTGGATTAAATAATAAAAATATAATTCAATAACACTTTGAAACCAATTATAAATATAATCAAACTATATAAATAGTTCAGATAAAAGGCAGTTTTTAGTTAAAATGCAATATTTTCACTATTAATTAAAATATTAAATTTATTCGAAAATATCACAAATTTTAAAAAAAGAAATTTATATGTCCCACTTACAAAGAAGAAGTTTATGTTTTTCATATTTAACTTATAAAAGTTTCAAAACTAATATTTAAAATGGGTGCGCTATCAATAGGCAGTAAAAATTCATTTTTTAAAAAATACTTCTTTTATTAGAAAAATAGATTTTGTTCTCATATATTGTTCTAGAAAATCTATAAAATTAATTCTAATGTTATATAAATTAAAAATGTTTCTAAAATTATATGTAACATATTGTTTATATCACATTAAATAAAAAAAATTTAATAATATATCATCGTTTAGTGAAACTCAGTATCTCGAACAGCACATGCTATCAAGGAATGCCACTCTTTCATGTAACGCAAGCCAAATTAGTGTTGCATGTAGTAAATGATTCCATTGGTGTTTAACATAAGATAATCCATGATTAGTTAATTTATACATTAAATAAATTCTATGTTAAATGTTGCATGAAATGAATTCTATAAGAAATTAAGAAATTCGGTACAGCAGAAGATAAGAATAGTGTTGCATATACTGAAAGCTAATATGGTGTTGTGTATAACACAAGATAATCTTGTTGTAGTGTAAAACACAATACATAAAATAAATTCAATATAATCTATCTCATAAAATATCAGGGTTTTACATTATTCCACCATAAAATGAATTTTGCCTTGAAATTTCCTCAAGTTTATAAATAGGTTTTTAATGGAACTTTTATTTTAATGGAAACCCACATTGTATAAAGGGATACTAAAACCTCATTTTTAAAATTAATATTAAAAATATAACAGTGAAAAAATGTAACTCATCCCTAGGTTTCCACATAGGAGAACATAGGTGGTATGTGAAAACATGGATATAGAATAGAAATCTAACCATCATATTCTGATGGATGGTTATAGATAATTCTGTTTGGGGAAAGATTACTACAAGAAATCAATAAACATAAAATGATTTAAGGAACCATCTGATTCATCGTATATGATAGTAATAGGATAACATTTTCGGTTTCAAGAACATTTTCTTAAAGGTAATGAATTTTTACATGATGAAAAATACTTATATAATTTTAGTACAATCTCACCATTAGTAATTCCCTGAACAATTTCCTCTTCCACTATAATTTACAGAAATGATGTTGAATATATCATTATTGGAGTTTTAGTAGATCTTGAGATAAAATGATAGTTTATTCCATCTTTTTTAACAAAAAAGTTAGTTCAAGTTATCATAGAGGCATAATTCAAGCTATATTGAGATAATACATTAATCTAACAAAATTCAATCGGAATATAAATTATTCTTTCTATAAATGTATAGGACTAAAATCCATGAAAAGAATGAAAATATAAAACATTAAAATTAATTGAAGTAAATCAACATAACATTTGACTCACTTATTTATTTTTTTGTTCTTTGTTAGTAGATACCAAATATGTGAGTACCATAATCATGTATTCTCTTTAATCATGATAATAACAAGAATTATCATAGTACCTTAGTGAAAAAATGAATTCAATTTCTTTTACTATTTACACACAGAAATATACCAATTATTATATATAAACTAACCATGATATCACATTGTCCTTCTATCAGTAATGAGCTCATTAATACTATCAAATATATCTTTATCTCTGTATCCCATCATTTATGATCATATCATGTGTCTTCCAAGAAAATATATGAATAAAAATTCATGGTTACTGGTACCATTCAATATATACATTCAAATACTTAGGAAAACAAAATAATTTAAAATTCATTAGATGTTTCATTATTCTATAGTACCATACATTAGTCCACAATCTTCTTAAACCATTGATCATGCTTCACTGTTTTATCTGTCAATACTTGTTTTATCTCATATATCATTTTTAGTATCTTAATAATCAACTTAAATACTAGCCATATGACCTTGTTAATCTCTTCATTTTTCCCCTTAGTGTATCGATTTCTCTGATGTAAGTACATTCCAGACATAAATTATTTAACCAATGTAGATGTCTTCAAAATAACATTATCCTTGTCTATTGTGGTAACTGAACATTTTCCTTTGAAATTATTGGCTTTAAGTCCTTCTTTTCCAAACCCAAATCATTTTCTAGTTACATTGATATATTATCCTTCATGCCTCATCCCACATTATTTACAAGAAGAATATTGAACTTTCATTCCTCTTTAATCATCATGAAACTCCATATTTCACTTATTTGCTGGTCCAGGAAACATACCAAAGTTGAGATTATTGATCATAATATGAGATTTCTGATTTGGAATAATAACGATATTTATTATTCCAAATCCCAATTCATTTGGATTCTCATGAATAATATCATTCCATTTTCCATCATATTCTCCATTAACAAGAATACTCATCTTTCCACCCTTTTTTTAAAACCCAAAATGAATAGCGTGAGAGAAAAGAATCATACTGGGAATAAAATAATCAAATGGGATTACATTAAATCATCAGCATATTAAGATTAATCAAATGTTTTTCCAAATATTTACAATAATTATACGACTTGAACCAATTGTTAGACCTACCCTTAGAGGAATCCCTCGCCATATCTTATAAATATCTCTATGGATCTCATAAAATATTTTAAATCCTAGTTTCTGAAGGTTAACTATAACCTCCCTCGGATGTTAACTGTAGTGACCCAAGTTAGACATACATAGACCATAAATTTATTTTGAGGAATATTTAATACATGATACAAACAAAATCCCATATGCTGTTTTAATTTAGTGTCTTTGGAAACTAAGAACAAAACCTTCTAGTAATATTGGAATATCTTCAACTTCTCCCATAAATATTATCCCCATTTTTTAAACCTATAATCCATATTAATATCTAGGTGAAGAGAAAACATAAAAAAGGTGTTTTCAAATGATTAGTAACGGTAAGAAATGAATGCAAAAAAAAAACCCATACATATTTTAATGTAAAAATATGAAAATAATGTTTAAACATCAAAATCATGTTTCATGATAAAAATAATGGCAGTATGTAAGTCATGGATCATTAAGGAACATTAACCATGATAGAATAGATTTGGAATAAATCATGTAATTTAACATACTAATACTCAAATAATAATATATCCATAGAAGACAAGGCATTGCAGCTAGGAACATCATAGTGAACAAAGTCAATCCGTGAACTAGGTTTACTATTCGTTCTAGCAATGTATTAATAAACCTGATTTATATTCCATTCCATTGAGGTCTATATAATGAGGTATAAATCAATTCCCAATGAATTTTTGGGAGATATAGGTCCCACCCATCTCCTAAAGATTTCATTCATTAATTTTCTATAAAAACATAAATCATTCACCATAGCATAACCTATGAAATAAACTGGTATACATAATAATCATTTAATCATAACATAATCCATATAGGATAAATAGAAATCATAAAAATAATTACATCATAGATAAAATAAAATTAATGTAATTCTATGGACAGATACATAACCCTATGTCATCTTATATGGAAAATAATTTTGATAAAACACTTGATCTTAGTATATGAGGAAAATATCATTTCTTCTTAAAAACATTTTATTTTCAAAAAATGTCATTCTATTTTAAAAGAAAATTATTTAATTAAAAATAAAATTAAAGTATTATAAAATAATATTCATGGAAATAATATGCTATGAAAGCATAAATGTCCTCTCATGCTGTATAAGTTAAAAAAAATCCCCCTCATGATTTTTTTAGAGAAATCAAAAAGTACCTTGTATGGTACAAAAGGAAATATTAATTCTATAAAATGTAATAAAAGTAAAAAAAATTTCTAAAATATTTTAAACATACATATAATAATAATAATAATTTTACAAAAATATCTACTAGATAAAATGGAAATTGATGATAAATATACCCCAATAAATACTTGTGAACAAATAATCATGGATAAAAATGAGATTACAAAATTATCCCTTACTATATGTCTAATATTTTATGTATGTGTCTAAAACCCCATTACAGTGGGTTTAAACATATTACTAGGTTTTTATATAACCATAATATTATTTATGATATCATGTATATTTTGTATAAGTCTTTATATTACCTCTTCAGTTTTCAATTCCATGTTAATGCAACCTTTTGGGTAATACCTATTTCAATAATCATACATTTTTTGAATAGTTATTCTTGATTTTATTACTTATATCAAGATTTAAATGCATCCAAAATTTAATATATAATATATATTTATTATATAAATATATATATAGTTGATAGAAAAAATAAATGGAATACACAGTTGCAGAAGATGGTGGGCCGTACATATGAATGAACACTATTTTCGTTTCATTATTAAGGTAAATGAACATAAGTAAATGATATTTACATATTTATACATAAATTCAATAGCATTATTATGTTTTATATTTTATTATTATTTATTATATATACTTTACCATCATTCTTGAATGGTTAAGGTGCAGAATTAATCTTATCGCGTCGTGGAGAGGGAAGCCTGTATGTACACACAAGATATGATAACATTCCCATAACTAATGAAGGATATTTAAGTGAATGGTATATAATATCTGAGAAATAATATCATGTTATATTGATCATATATCATTATTATTTCCACCATTATACTAATAAATTTATGGTTGTGTTGAAAAATAGATTACACCATGGCATGGAGAAGGTAAGTCAAACGTACGCACGTTCAGTGATTTCATATTTTATAGGATTGATAGATGAAAAAATATGGTTGTTTAATATTTTTATTAACATAATAGTATATGAGTGATACTGATGATATTACTTTATAATGAATTAACTAATGAAGAGGATGAAATTTTAATGAATCATATGAAGAGATTACCTTTTCTTCAATGTACCTCTGTTAAATCTTTTCTTATGGTACTATAGTTGTAATTTTGAAAAGATAAAATCCTCTAGAATTTTTCTTGGGATGTTTTGAAGATAAATGGACATGGTTTTTCTAAGCATGAGGGATCAAAATTATGTAAAGATGAGAGGGAGAGGTTCTATTTTATAATAGATGAGAGGGGAACTTTAGGAAAATGTCAAAATATTAATTTATTAAAAATTCAGCATAAATCAAAAATGGGAAAACACATATATAATTATCAGATAATATAATTTTGGTTTGAATACATATCATACAATAATTTTATGAAATATTTTTGAATATTTTTTTATCCTTATCTTTTTGTTTTACCCCTTATTTAACCATTTTTCATTATAAGGCCCTGACCTTAAACCTTACTTAATATTGAATTAAATGAATAATTCACATTGAGGATCATTTCAGGTTTAGAGTTTTAGAGAATTAGGACATAACTATTAAATCTAAAAATATTACAAAGTAGAAACTTCTACTAAGTTTCCATAAAATAAAAACTCTTAAAAATAAACATGTATAGTTCCATGTTTTAGATAGCATGTCTTTCCCTTGATCCCATCCATGACCCTATTCCATATTAAGTTCTGTGAAAAACATTTCAAAAAAAACATGGGGTGAGCATAAAAACATAGTAAGGGATACACAATGAATGAAGACTGTTAGTTTTTTCAAAACAACAAGTAAACCATGTATACTTTATCAATGAAATACTTTTCACCTTTATGAGGTAGTAAAAACTCTTCACTGAATAAAAGATAATTACTTACACTTCTGTAACCAAAATATTACCATAATACCAATATAATGATCACATAACATATAGAGATAACTTGGGACATAAACATTCTTAAATGAAATAACCATACGTTCGACATCCACACATATCACTTAATAAAATTTCCATACAGCTGAGATCCATACCCAATTCATTGGAGGTTATAACGTAACCACCCATCCTGGTATTCATGGAACCACCCGTCATATGGTTTATCACGTAACCACCCTTCAAATGTCCATGTACCATTATAAAATCATAAAATATAAAACAAATATAATGGAAAGAACAAATTTACACACTTTGATCACAACATATCACATAAATATATTGACATAACAAATCCATTATAAAAATCATTTTCACTACCAAAATACATAAAAGTGTATATGGTATTTATTTCATTTTAAAAACATTATGGCTTGTTGAGGTAGCCAGGGAACAAATAATACTTGTGGAGGCGAAAAATGTCGTTGTCACCACGTATGTTAAAAGAAACATTCCTTTTTTTCGTTTAGTAAAATGATTCATAAAAAAATATTGGTTTTTTATAAAAGTAAATGTCAAAGGGTTTTATACACCATATAAAATAATGTTGTGTATAAAACGAAATATAACTCAATAAAAGGAGATTGAGACGAAGTCTCTTACCTTGGTTCCAACTTGAATCGATCGTTCTTTAACATCCTAAATAATATACTTGAGTTAATTTCTACTTTCTTATAAACATTTTTAAATTTCATTGTTCCTTTTATATCACTTATTGCCATGTTATAAACATTTTGTAATCATTTATGTTAATAATGATTGTTTTTTCGATATTTGGTGCTTAAGTCGAAAGTGGACTTCTTATAATTACATGTTGTTCGTGTGGTCAAAGGTTCATTATATCCAGAATGATATTCATGATTTGGTATCATATATATCATATATATTTATCATATACATGTATTTATAATATTACATAAATATTTAGAGGTAAGAAATTAAATTCACCGTTCATGGAGATGGTAAGCCGTACGTACGCATGAATGCTTCTTTCATTTCTATGTCATATTAATGGAATTAAAACTAAATGAGAGATATGTATATTTTAATTCCATAATTATATTAATCATTTAGATATAACATACATCATATATATCCATTATATATATGTTCTTATAATAGTACATTACATTTGGGGATAATAAATGAAATGCACCGTTCATGGAGATGGTAAGCCGTATGTATGCATGAACGCTACTTTCATTTCTATTTTCTATTTTATGGAATGGAATAATAATGATATAAAGGTATATTATAATTCTATTATTGTATCATATATAATATAATTAATTTCATCCTTTATACATCTCACATATGGCACTAACGAATCAAATCACTTTGAGGGGGCGGTAGTCCGCACTTCATAAAATGAAGATATCGCATTTAACCATAATGGAAACCATAAAGGTACGCCATATATGAAAAATACAGAATTTTAAGTAAAAAATAACCATATTATATATCATATAAAAATATAGCTTCATTTTAATGGCAACCATTGACGGTGTTAAAAGAATATTGAACAATCATCGTTTCGTGAGGCACAAATTCCTCATCCATGGAATCAATATGTTCTTTAACCATTAGATGTAGGTGTGTGTATTTTTAGCTCAAATAATTCTTATAAAAACATCCTAGTATATGGAAGATACTGGTGTTGTTACAAAATAAATGAATAAAAAGAGTTTAGGGGGTTGGAGAAGAAAAATAAAACATAAGAACACAGGAGAAGACACTACCTTTAAAACGAGTAACTCCTTTTGATTTGAGCTCAAAGGCATCCTTGGGAAGAATTATGCCCAAAGTGAGGCTTTTAGGAGTAACAAAGTGATGTGGACAGACAAAATGGGATGATCTTGGAAGAACTAAAGGCTTTAGTGGTGTGGTTTAGGTGGTAGAGGTGGGGGCCTTTTATAAGAGGAGAGGAGGGGCACTCTTGGAATGTTATAAAAGTGTACTTTATTATAAAATGATGTTCGGATTTTAAAAGTCCCACATTGATATAATTAGAGGATAAGGTGATAAGGGTTATAAATATACTGATAAAATAGGTCTTTGACAAGTTTTAGTCTTAGATATTACATTATCTTTTCATTTTATTTAAATCGTTCAATACTGAGGTATTCGCTGCATCATCATGATGTCATAAATAATTTAACTTATTTAATGTCTAAAAACTATAAAGAAAATATCTTGATGTAGTAAATATTTTTATATTTCTAATTAATATTTATAGTAAAAATTATGATATCTATATGCCCATTTAAAAATTGTTTTAGTAAAACAACTCATGTTTGTGACATTTTTATTTTAACATTAAATAAAAAGTTATTAATGTCATTTTCCTACCAATGTGGCTCCATGGGGTCCCCAAGTTGACCCATATATTGTCTTAGTCGTCCATGAAATATCCAATAATGGTAGTACATGTGTCAAGTTCATTTCATATTGTTAAAACATTATTTTTACCTTAAAGTACACTAATTACCTCTAATCGCAATTAAAACTTAAAAGTTACTATTCACCAAAAAAAATATTTTAATCCCATTGAACCAAATTTAACATCCTAATGACAACCATGTATGTCATATTTTTGGAATTCAAAACACAAAGGTGGTAAAACATCATTTAAACAAAAAATCAGTTTTTTATGTACCACTTAGTGGTTTCACTATTCATAAAAAATTTATGTTTTTTAGAAAAACACCAAAAATTCACACTAAGCTATATTTGATTTTCCAAATTCAGAACTGAAGTCTAGTTTAAAAAATTCAAAACATATAATTTGCATTAATTAATTTAATAATTAATTCCAGCTATTAGAGCAAAAGCGTATTTTTGTGAAATAATAAGTATCAAAAGATTGACACTAGTTTAAGTCTGATTTGAAAGTGAAATTAATTCAAGAACCACTGCTCTATTAAATGGTAAAAATATATTTTAATGTCAATTTAAAACCAATTCAAATTATAATCTAATCATATTAATAAATTATATTAAAAAGTGGTTTTGAATTAAAATACAAAAATTTTCACTATTCATTAAAAAATGAACATTATCAGAATAATACCAGATATTTATCCGAAGTAAGTTTCAATGTCCCAATCATAAAGAATAAGTTTATTTTGACAAATATAGATTACAAAATTGTCAGATGTTTTATTTAAAAATGGTTTTCCATCAAAAGGCACTAAAATAATCTTTTAAAAATATCAGTTTATTCCACGATTAAGATTGGATTTATTCTCATTTTAACCCTCTAAAACACTATCTAATTCATTAATAGACATAGATAAAAATATCTATTATTCATTACTTACTTGGGATGTTACATCCTTCACCCCATTAGAAAATTGTGTCCCCACAATTTATTTACTTATCGAATAAGTGGGAGTATTTAGCCCTCATTGCATTTTCAGATTCCCATGTTGCCTCTTCAACCATGTGTGTTTTTAACAAAACCTTTACAAGATGAATCACCTTATTCCGTTACACTTGCTCCATGTGGTCAAGAATCTGGAACGGTTGTTCCTCATAAGATAGGTTATCTTCCAGCTGAACTACCTCTGGACCCAAAACATGAGATGGATCTGGCATGTACATCCTTAACATTGAAGCATGAAAAACATTGTCTACCTGAGATAAAATCGGAGGTAAAGCCAGTCGGTATACAACTGATCCAACTCTCTCCAGAATTTCATATTGTCCAATGAACCTTGGCCTCAGCTTTCCTTTCTTACCAAATCGCATCACACTTTTCCATGGTGATACTTTTAGAAAAACATGATCACCTACCTCAAAAGAGAGATCCTTCCTCCTATTATCAACATAACTCTTCTGCCTACTCTGAGCTGTTCTCATGTGTTTCTGTATTAGATGAACTTTTTCTGCCATCTAATCTAAAAATTCTGGTCCCATCAACTTCCTTTCACCCACTTTATCCCAGAAAGCTGGAGATCGACACCGCTTCCCATATAATGCCTCAAATGGTGCCATCTGTATACTGGAATGAAAACTGTTATTATAAGAAAACACATCCAATGAATGATGTTGGTGCCAAATTCCCGGATAATCCATCGAAAAAGCACGTAGCATATCCTCCAAAGTCTGAATAATTTTTTCTGACTTCCCATCTAATTGAGGATGAAAAGTTGTACTAATATTTAATTCAGTATCCAATTACTTATGAAGGCCTTTCCAAAAGTTAGAAGTGAACCTGAGATCGCAGTCCGATACAATGTAGAGAAGAACTCCATGTAACCTGACTATCTCTTTAAGATACAAATGGGAAAGTTGATTTAGGGAAAAAGTATCTCATATAGCATGGAAATGAGCAGATTTAGTCAAGTAATAAAAAATAACATAGATTTCATTATTATCTCGAAGTGTCTTTGGAGATCCCACAATGAAGTCCATGGATATATTTTCACATTTCCACTCTGTAACTGGTAAAGGCTGAAGCATAACTTTCAGTAACTTCCACTCTGCTTTAACATGTTGACATGTCAAACACTTCATAGTAAAATCGGAAATATCCCTTTTCATTTCGTCCCACCAGTAATACTCCCTAAGATCTCTATACATCTTAGTATTTCCTGGATGAACTGAAAATGGAGAACTATGAGCTTCCCATAACAACTCTCTCTCTCTTAAACTGTGAATCACAAGGCACACACAATCTCTTCCCAAATCTCAAAACACAATCACTATCAATGTTTAATTCCACCAACTTACCCTTCTAAACCAGCTCTACCTTTTTCTGCAACTCACTGTTTCGCTTATGTCCTTGCTTAATCCTGTCTGAGAGAGAAGATTTCAATGATAGTTGAAACAAAATAGAATAACATCCTGCACCAACAACTTCTATGAAAAATTTAATCAAATCCATAACCAAAGGATCTCGTTCCAAACGTATCATGGTTAATAAAGCATTACTTTTTCGACTCAAAGCATCAGCCACTTTATTTGATTTTTCCTGATGGTAATGAATTTTACAATCATAATCCTTGATTAATTATATCCATCTCCTCTGTCTCATGTTCAATTCTTTTTGAGTGAATATATACTTTAATATTTTTTGATCGGTATATATTTCACACTTTACTCCATACAAATGATGCCACCAAATTTTTAAAGCAAAAACTATAGAAGCTATTTCCAAATCATGTGTAGGGTAATTTACCTCATGAGTTTTCAACTGTCGTGATGCATAAGCAATTACTTGATCATTCTGCAATAGGACACAACCATATCCTTTCAATGAAGTGTCACTATAGATAACAAACTCACCATTTCTGGAAGGTAGTGCCAAAACTGGAGCATTCACCAATCTTCTTTTCAACTCCTGAAAACAATCATCAAATTCTTTTGTCCAAATAATCATAACACCCTTACAAGTTAGCTTAGTCATTGGACTAGATAACCGGGAAACATTTCTAACAATCCTTCGATAATAGCCATCCAAACCAAGGAAGCTATGAATCTCAGTTACATTTTTGGTTCATGGCAATTCTTCAACAACCTGAGTCAACTGAACCATCACTGCAACAATCTGTTTAGTTATGATTTTGACTATCTCGGGATACTGTTTTCATATGTCACTTCCTCTATATTCCTTCCCAAAAAATAAGTTCTATTTCCTCTATGAAAAACCATTCTTAAAAAACATTCCTTATATGAAGCAACATGGTAATCATCAAATGCTATATCATTTCAATTTTATCATATAAAAAGTATTTTTCGATAATTATTTAATAAAATTCTAACTCCTAAAGTAATCTAAACCGACCTCTGATACCAACTATAAGGCCCCGGCCTTAAACCTTACTTAATATTGAATTAAATGAATAATTCAAATTATTGATATTTTGAGGTTTAGTGTTTTATATAATTAGGACATAACTACTACATCTCAAAATATTACAAAGTAGAAACTTCTACTAATTTTCCATAAAATAAAAACTCTTAAAAAGAAACATGTCTAGTTCCATGTTTTAGATAACATGAATTTCCCTTTATCATATACTTGACCCTATTCCACATTAAAACTTGTGAAAAACATTTCAATAAAAACTTGGGGTGAGCAAAAAAATCTCATTAAGGGATACATAATGAATGAAAACTGTTTGTTTTTACAAAAAAACAATTAAACCATGTATCCATTATCAAAGAAATACGTTTCACCTTTATGAAGTAGTAAAAACTCTTCACTAAATAAAAGATAATTACTTTCCCTTTTGTAACCATAATATTACCATAAAACCCATATAAAGATCACATAACATATTAAGGTAACTTTGGACATAACCATACTTAAAATGGAATAACCATACGGTCGACTTCCACAAATATCACTTAATAGAATAGCCAAACGGCCGAATTCCATACCAAATGCATTGGAGGTTATAATGTAACCACCCATCCTTGTATTCATGGCACCACCCGTCATATGGTTTATCATGTAACCACCCTTCAAATGTCCATGTACCATTATAAAATCATAAAACATAAAGAAAAATATAATGGAATGAAAACATTTCCACACTTTGATCACAATATATAACATAAAAATATTGACATAACAAATACATTATAATACCCATTTTCAATAACAAAATACATAAAATAGTATATGGTATTTATTTCATTTTAAAAACATTACGGCTTGTTGAGGAATCCAGAGACCAAATAATACTCGCGGTGGTGAAAAAGGTCGTTGTCACCACGTACATTAAAAGAAAGATTCCTTTTTGTCATTTAGTAAAACACTTCATAGAAAAAGATTCCTTTTGTATAAAAGTAAATGTAAAAGGGGTTTATACACCGTATAAAAAAAGTTTTTTATAAAACGAAATATGCCTCAATGAAAGAAGATTGAGACGAACTCCCTTATCTCGGGTCTGACTTGACTCGATCGTTCTTTAACGTCCTGAATAATAAACATGAGTTAATTTATACTTGATTATGAACCTTTATCAAGTTCATTATTCCTTTTATATCACTTATTTACATGTTATAAACATTATGTAATCATTTAAGTTAATAATGTTTGTTTTGTCGATATTTGGTTCTTAAGTCGAAAGTGGACTTCTTACAATTACATGTTGTTCGTGTGGTCAAAGGTTCATTATATACAGAATGATATTAATGATTTGGATATCATATATATCATATATATCTAGAAAATACATGTATTTATAATATTACATAATCATTTAGAGGTAAGAAATGAAATGCACCTTTCAAGGAGACGGTAAGTCGTATGTACGCATGAACACTACTTTCATTTCTATGTCATATTAATGGAATTAAAACTAAATGAGAGATATGTATATTTTAATTCCAGAATATATTAATCATTTATATGTAACACAAATCATATATATACATTATATATATGTACATATAATAGTACATTACATTTGGGGATAATAAATGAAATGCACCGTTCATGGAGATGGTAAGTCGTACGTACGCATGAACACTACTTTCATTTCTATTTCATATTTTATTGAATGTAATATTAATGATATAAAGGTATATTATAATTCCAGTATTGTATCATATATAATATCATTAATTAAATCCTTTATACATCCCACATATGGCATTAACGAATCAAATCACTTTGAGGGGGCGGTAGTCCCCACATCCTAAAATGAAGATATCACGTTTACCCATAATGGAATTAATAAAGGTATGACATAAATGAAAAATACAGAAGCTTAAGTAAAACATAAACATATTATATATCATATATAATTATAGTGTCATCTTAATGGCCACCTTTGAAGGTGTTAAAAGAATATTGAACAATCATCATTTCGTGAGGTAGAAATTCACCATCCACGGAAACAGTATGTTATTTAACCATTAGATGTAGGTGTGTGTAAGTGTAGCTCAAATCCTTCATATAACAACATCCTTGTATATGTAAGATACTTCTGTTGTTACAAAAGATATGAATAAAAAGATTTTAGGGGGTTGGAGAAGCAAAATAAAACATAAGAACACAAGAGAAGACACTACCTTTAAAACAGGTAACTCTTTTTGATTTGAGATCAAAGGCTTCCTTGGGAAGACTTCTAACCAAAGTGAGGCTTCTAGGAGTAAGAGAGGTATGTGTAGAGACAAAATAGATAGATCTTGGCATATCCAAAAGCTTGAGAGGTGTGGGTAAGTTGGTAGAGTTGGGGTCATTTTATATGAGGAGAGGAGGGGCACTCTTGGAAAGTTATAAACGTTTACTTTATTATAAAATGATTTTCGGATTTTAAAGGTCCTACATTGATATAATTCAAGGATAAGGTGATAAGGGTTATAAATATACTCATCCAATAGGTATTTGACAAGTGTATGTCTGAGATTTTACATTATCTTTTAATTTTATTCAAATAGTTCAATAATGAGGTATTCGCTGCATCATCATGATGTCATAAATAATTTAATTTATTTAATGTATAAAAAGTATAAAAAAATATCATGATGTATGAAATGTTTTTCCCTTTCAAATGAATATTTATAGTAAAAAATATGACCTGTATAACCCCATTTAAATTTTTTTTAGGTAAAACAACTCATGTTTGTGACATTATTAGTTTAACATTAAATAAAAAGTTATTAATGTCATTTTTCTACCAATGTGGCTCCATGCGATCCCCAAGTTGACCCATAGATTTTCATGGTCGGACATGACACATCCAATAAGTGTAGGACATGTGTCAAGTTCATTTCATATTATTAAAACATTATTTTTACCTTAAACTACACTAATTACCTCTAATCGCTATTAAAACCTAAAAGTTACTATTCACCAAAGAATTATTTTAATTCCATTGAACCACATTTTACATCGTAATGAAAACCATGTATTTCATATTTTTTAAATTCAAAACACAATGATGGTAAAACTTCATTTAAATGAAAAATCAGTTTTTTAAGTACCACTTAGTGGTTTCACTATTCATCAAAAATTGATGTTTTTCATAAAAATACCAAAAATTCACCCTATGAAATATTTGATATTATGAATTCCAAAATGAAGACTATTTTAAAAAATTAAAAACATATAAGTTGCATTAATTAATTTAATAATTAATTACCACTGTCAAAGCAAATAGCGTGTTTTTATGAAACAATAAGTATCAAAAGATTGACATTAGTTTAAGTCCGATGTCAAAGTGAAATTTATTTCAAAGACCACTATTTAATTAACTGGTAAAAATATATTCTAATTTAACTTTAAAACCAATTTAAAAGATAATCTAATCATATTAATAAAATAGATTAAAAAGAGGTTTTAAATTAAAATACAACATTTTTCACTATTCTTTAAAAAATGAACATTATCAGAAAAATACCAGAAATTTATCAAAAGTAAATTTCAATGTTCCGATCATAAATAATAAGTTTATTATGACAAATATATCTTATTGAATTTTAAAAAGTTTGATTTAAAAATATTTTTCCATCAAAAGGCACTAAAACAATCTTTAAAAAATATTAGTGTATTCCATGCTTTTGTTTGTATTTATTCTCATTTTAAGCCTCTAAAACACTATCCAATTCATTCATAGACATAGATAAAAATATCTATTATTTATTACTTACTTTGTATGTTACATTAATCATATCGGTAGATCATTTTATTTAGACTTTTTGAGTTAATGTAACTACCATATTATATCAAACAACCTACTAAATATTAATTTATGATATATTTAGACGTATATTAATCGCGTTTTCAGATATTATTTTTTTAGGAATTTTATATCATATATTGAAATAGTTTTTTAACTCATATTTTTCAATTTTTATACTATTCATATCATGGAATTTTTAAAAATCCATAACAACTTGATTATTTCCAAAAAAACTCATTAACTCAATTATAGGAACTCATAATCATCCATAAAATTCATGGATTGAATAAAAAGGTTCAAAATTATATTTATTTAAATATATATAATCTCATTCATTTAAATCAATCATTAATAAGGTAATCTCTACATTATCATTGTATCATTACAAAATTTATTTATATAGTGTTCAATATTATAAATAAAATACGATGATGTGGGAAATATTTTTATATTGATAATGAATATTGTTATATATATATACCACTTATATACCTCTAAAATAAAATCTATTATGTAAAATATATATATAGGTTATAATTATCATTAATTTAATTTAAATCTTATAAAATGTCATTTTCACATCCTAGTGAAACCCTGGGGTCCCAAAATGAACTAAGTGATGGCCATAGTCAGAAATATCTCATACAATAGGACTAGGAAAAGTATTATAGTAGTTTAATATTATTATAATATTATTTTTACCCGTATTTATAGATTTACCCTTTAACCATGCTAAATAATATAAATAATGAAGTTACTATTCATAATTTCAAATAATAAAAGGTACCTATTTACACTATTTGAACCCTCTGAATCGAAATATGGAATCCATTTTTCCAATATTTAAAACATAGATGTTGGGGTAATTAATTAAAAATTAATTCCTGTTTTCAAAACAAAAACTCAGGTTTTTAAGAATTAATAACTATCAAAAGATTGACATGTGTTTATGTACAAATTAAAAGTGAAATTAATTTTAATGACCAAAATTGTATTAAATGATAACAATATAATCCAATTACACTTTTAAACCAATTAGAAAGATAGTCTAAAATAATAAATAAATTAGATAAAAATGTCTTTTGAGGTAAAATATATTATTTTTCACATTTAATTAAAATTGATATTTTTCATAAATATACCAAAAATTCAACGAAAGAAAAATTTTATGTCAAAATTACAAATTAGAAGTTTTTTTTGTCAAATTTAACTTATAAAAGTGTAAAAAACATTTGTAAAAATTTGTGCTCTATCAAAAGAAAGTAAAATTGCATTTTTTTATTTACTTATTTTACTTTAAAAAATTATTTTTTTCTCGTATCATGTTGTAGAAAATGTTTAAGATTATTTATAATGATACATATAAATCAAAATTTTTTTATTAATATTCATAATATCAAGTTGATATCCCATTATATAATAATTTTTTTAATATATAGTTTTTTAGTGAATTTTGGTATTGCGTACAACACAATCTATTGAGAAAGGTGACTCTTGCATGTTACACAATCCATGTCCATGATGTGTGTAGTGCATTCTTACTTTGGTGTTTCTTATAATGTAATCCAAACATAATTCATTTATACATTGAAAAAAAATCTATACTCAGTGTTGTTTGAAATGAATTATATAAACAATTAACTTCAAATTGTGTGCAACACAAGCCATGAATAGGGTTTCATATAATATAAGTCAGTACGATGTTTCATATAATGAAATATAATCCTTGTGTATCATTAATAATAAGAAATAAAATAAATTAAAACTAATATTTATCATAAAATCATGGGGTGTTACATTCTACCCCCTTAAAATTAATTCTTGTAACACCCCAAGCTTCCACGATATGCTTTACTTTGAATAATACAGTAGCATGTGTGCTACGCAACTTCAAGTTCTAACATTCACACCACATCCAATCAAACTAGCCGTTATGAATAGTAATACCCACTTTTTGAAATTTTATAAATTTTTTCGTTCAAAATGGACTTCATTTTTGGATTCAGAATATCGAAATTAGTCTGGGGTGAAATTTTTCTTTTTTTCTGAAAACATTCAATTTTTGATGAATATTGAAAAAATACTAAGTAATAGTTTAAAACCGAATTTTTATTTAAATAATTAATTTTTTATTTAAATTTATTTAAGGTCAAAATAGATACATAATACATATAAAAATTCAATTTAATTCATTGGAGTTAGTTTAGAATAATTTTAGATATATAAAACTTTTATTGAACTTTTCACCGTCTTTTACCCACCTCCTAGGAGAATTTGGAAATTCACATAAAACATAATTTTACCGCTTCTGTGAGTAGAATTTTGAAACTTCGAGAGACACGGTTAATATCAAGGAGTAAAATTTGGTTCATTGAGATGAAAATAATTTTTGGCGAATAGTAACTTTTTACTTTTATTTACCACGGTTAAAAGTAAATTAGGTAATTAGTGGTAAAAATGATATTAATATTACCCTAAAACATGTCCTAATTCTATTGGAAAAGTGTATTTAGACAAAAGAAACCTTAGTAATTAATTATTATCATTTAGGTCTAGTTGGATTAGATTATGAAATTTATTATTATATAATTCATAGAAGAGTTAAAAGTGTTAAAATCAGAGTTTATTAAATAAAACATTTTTAATATAGGGTTATACATAAGATAAATTAGATTTTAAATATTAATTACAAAGGTAAAAAGATATCATACATAATGGGATTTTATTTATAATTTTTAGACATTATATAATTTAATTTATTTATGACACAACAGTGATGCAGTAATTGCCGAATTAATAAAATATTAAAATAATTGATATTATAAATATCAAAATAAATGTAAATTGAGACTTTTGATAAATTATACTAATTTCCATGGTTAATATGACATATTAGGATTGATTATATAAATTGTTTTCGAAGTAATATTTCTGTTATGAATTTATAAAAAACCAAATACCCAATAGTGTCAAAATTGACATAAAAGAGTTTTTAAAACAAATATTATATTATTAATTCATATTCAATTCCTAAAGATATAAGGTTCGGCCAAGAGACTTATATGATGATAGGTATATCATTAATGGACCACATGGGGGTCTCTTAGAGGTATATAGTTTGTTTATTAACTATATAATATAAAAATACAAAGTGACTTGGTAAGTGTCAAACTAATTAACTAAGAGTTAAAACTAAAATATAAGGTTAATATAATGACCCAAACCTATCAAGATTATATCGGTTGAGTGATTTTAGACCCATAACCACCTTAAGCTTTAAATAATTCACTTTTACGCCATTATAAACTGAATATGAATTTATTATAAAATAATATTTCTAGCTTTTCCAAAGGTGCCCCAAAACCCCTCTTATAAATGGGCACTCCCCCGACTCACTAATTCACACATTAAAAGCCTTTTTCCATGGCCAAACCCAGACCCAATACTCTATAAACTTCCCTCAATTTAACCTAGATTCCATAGTTTGATCAGAAAGCCATCCTATGGAGCCATTTTGATCAAATCAAAAGCATGAACCCGAAGAAAAGGTAATCTTTTCCCCACCCTCTTTCATGATCCTTTCTTCTTCAACTTCTTCTTTCTTTGTTATTACCATTCTAAAATAATAACTCCAGTATCTTATATATACTGTGATGTTATTATAAATATGGTACAACTCTATTCAGAATTCTATCCATCATTTGAATGACATTTCACCATACGTGCGTACGTACGGCTTACCATCTCCCTGTCGTGGTGTAATTTTTATTCAATAAATTATTATTTGGATGGGTATAATAATGATGTTTAATTCAAGTAAATAATAAATATAATATGATAACTATACTTTAAATATGATATAAAATCCAATTATAAATTATTTTAACATCAAAATAATGATATTATCGCTCGTGCATACGTAGAGACTATTGTCTCCATGAACGTGCTGACATTCATTCTCCATCGTATCCATTCAAGTATAATTATAATTTGATTATTTAAAAAACAATTTTAAGGACATGATATCATTGTGGATATGAATAAGATATAACCTGTCTATGACAGACACGGCTTACGTAACAAAACATATAAAAGAAAAAGAGTAAGTTAACACCCAAAACAACGATAATGCTAAGATATTATTAACATATCAATAATAAAAGATCATATATGATATCATATTAATGTATATGATTCTTGTATAATTTAATAACAATTATTTCATCATTATATATGAGGTTAACCTACCCTCAACTAAGTAAAAGTACAAGGTATATGTTTATTTCACAATCTCTTCATTATCCGCGGTTGTTTATGCATAATTATCTACTGGGACCTCTTTATCATCCACATCCATGTTTCTTAAAAATGTATTACAAATCATTCTTAATATTTTAAAGACTATGGGATAAATTTGTTTATACCCTTGTTTAATTTTTATAAGAATTTTATTAAGGAATCTTTCTGTCATTTTCCACACAAGGTCCTTTTTAACCTTTTTGACAGAATTAAGGTTAGAAGGTTTTTTTAACTTATACGGCATGTGCGGCTATTTTCTGTCATTATAAAATCTTTAAAGCTTCCCTTACATTCTTAGAAGAATATTTTCAAAGAAAATGTTTTATTTTATAAATATATGACTCTTAAATTATTTCAAAACGGAAAAAGATATTTCTCAAAAAAGAGTTTTGATTTCATCTATGTCAACATCCTTTGATGGATTTTAAGTTTATTTGGAGTTGATTTATTATGATACCAAACTTCCATATTGTATTGATGGTTTTTTGATATGTTTGACTATGGATGTGTTATTTTTATGCCATTCATGTTTTATGAAGAAAGTATTTATAATTTGTATGCTAGTTTTAATACGAATGTTTATGTTATGTTTAAAACTGTTCATATGATGAATGCATTGAACATAATAAGTGACGGGTGGAGCCTGCTATAGCTCCTCGATGAATCGTTAGGTCTCATGAGACAAACTAGTGTCTTGGAACAAGGACTCGACAAAATATTATTTGTAGTCTTGGCACGAGGCCTTGGTTATGTGGTTATGATAGTATGGAATTATTCATTCCATCATTATGAAAGTGGTTATTGATATTGAATGTGATTATTAGACTATTAGAATATCCATGTGAATAAGTAAATGGAATTATTTAATTTTATTTTTTCCATATTATGTGGAATTTCATGTTTATAAAGATTTAGTTTTAGTTATATATTGCCTTAAATGTTTATTCTTATTTATGAAAGCTTCTGCTACAATGTTATCCTTAATAAGAATTGGATATCACCTATTTCTATGTTTTATTTTTCCCAGGATGTGAAGAAGTATTTTATGAATGACTTGAAGGGATAGTATGAGGAGATAAGATTTTTGACTATGGAGACTGTATTGTTATAGTTTTCATTTTATGATGTAATGTAAACATTATGAACATATCTATTTATTCCAAGGCTACTAAACTAATCGGTCTTTCGAGACTTGATCTTTATTGTGATCATTCCAATGTAATGTAATAATGCACCGGCTCTGTGTTACTGGGGTTGGGGTGTCACAGTTGGTATCAGAGGAAGTCTAGTACCAACCATGGAAGCTATATTTAGATAAACTCTGATTAGAGAACATAGATTTAAGATGGAATTTGTGGTTTAGTATAGAAGAACATCCTAGAATTTTGGTATTATATAGATTTTTTGAGTATTCTGAGCAATACATCCTTGTCTAGATACAAGTAGGTAGAGGCGGCACTGGCACAAATTTACCTAGGGGTAGAACCCGAAAACACTTCTTTGAGCTAGACTCGAACAGGAATTGGTGCACGACAACGGGCCTTGCTGCACTCTTGGTTACGACACTTCCGGGGGATATGCTTAGGATAACTACCATTTTGTTTACAAATCATTATGATTGGTTTATGAGTATATACGCCCCCAAAGAAATTTTTTTTATGACTATGGATTATATCCATAAATAGTTCAATTTATGTTATGTGTTTTAGAAGTATGGAATTATGTATTTTGATTCATAAACTGATCTATTTTATGCCATTGTTTATAAATGGCGCCTAATGGAAGAAATGAAAACCATATCAATGCAGGAACTCCATGTAGGGATTTCCCTCCTGGTCAAGATAATTATACTGGAGCTGGTGATGCAACTGGTGCTGATCAACTAATCACCAAACTAGGACAAATCACTCAGGTTATGAATAATAACCTTACCCGTATGGAGCACCCTGATCCGCAGCATGGAGGATCAATGTTAGATCGCTTCATGAGGCCACAACCACCAACGTTCAATGGGAGTACAAATCCATTAGTATCTAAGCAATGGATAAATTCCCTAGAGAAAATATTTCAAGCTATGAGGAGTAGTGAAAGGGAATATGTTATCATTGCAGCTTACCGCCTCACTAGAGATGATGGTCAATGGTGGTCATTGTTTCAAAATGTGATGGAAGATGATGAAGTATCAAATATGGAATGTAGGGAGTTCAAAGATCTTTTTTTAGAAAAATAATTTCCTCGTGACTATTGTGCAGATATGGAAAGGCAATTTCTGAGTCTCAGACAAAAGGAGGATGAGATTGTCGTAAAGTATGAGGCTAACTTTATAAGGTTAGAAAGGTATGATGGAGATTATATATGTAACCCAATAAGTAAGATTTATCTTTTATTTGATGGGTTAAAACCATTTCTCTGTCGAGCATTAGTCTCACAATCCTTCTCGTCGTACAAAGACATTGTCTCATGTGCTATCTAGACAGAAAACGAATTTTCTAAGTCTTATGACTTTAAAGTAAAGAAAGAGAAGAAGAGATATTATGATCAATCTGGGAATGGATGTAAGGGGTAGAAAGGAAATGTTGAATATCCATCATGTAGTAAATCTGGGAAGAAACACCCCAGTACTTGCCTAAAAGGAATGCAAGTCTGTTACAAGTGTGGTGAAAAAGGACACCAAGCTCGTGATTGCAAGGGGAAGAAGGAAGCTACCGATGTTCAATGCTACAATTTTAGGGAGATGGGACAATATTAGAATGAATTTCCTAAGAATCATGGGAACATACCTTAGAAAAGGTTAAGGGATCAAGGCCAAGATTATGCTATCACTACTGCTGAGGTAGAAGCATCAAAAGACGTGGTGGGATTTAATTTAATGGTTTCCTCAAGTTTAGCAAATGCATTATTTGATTTTGTATCATCGCATTGTTTCATTTCATCCTAGTTTTCTATGAAAAATAGATATTTCCAATTTGATTTAACAAGGGAGTTTTCAGTTAAAACTCCTAAGGGAAGTATCATTACAACAATGTTTTGTGAATTGGTCGCCATTAAAGCACATAAATGTTCTTTATCCACTGATCTCATCGTCATACCTATGGTTGAGTTTGATATAATCCTTGGTATGGATTTGATTTCTGACCATGATGCAAATATTTATTGTAAGAAAGGAGGATACGATTTTTGATGATGATGATAAGGAACACATTATCATTAGAGCAGAATCTTCACCACCTAATTCTTATCTAGATCCACCCCCAGTAGCTCAACTAAATTCAATTATTGGGGATGATAATAATTAAATGACTGTGGGTGAGGAAAGGATTGTTCAATTAGAGGATCTACCTATTGTGGAAGAATATGTAGATGTGTATCTGGAAGATTTACCTAGACATCCTCCAGAACGAGAAGGTGAGTTTTCCATTGATTTAATTCCGGGATCAAGGCCTATATCGAAGACCCCTTATAAAATGGCCACCGTGGAAATAGATGAACTAAAGAAACAACTAGAGTAATTGAGTAATAATGTATTTATTTTCCCTGGTGTTTCTCCATTGGTATCCCCAATTATTTTTGTTAAAATGAATGATGGATCAATGCGGTTATGTATCGACTACATGGAGATCAATGCAATAAGAATAAAGAACAAGTATCCCCTACCTCCCATTGATGATTTATTTGACCAACTGCATGGAGCTCAATACTTTTCAAATATTGAACTTCGATCTGGATACCATCAGTTGTGTGTGAAGAAGGAAGTCATTCTGAAGACAACATTTCGAACAAGGTACGGGCATTACGAGTTTACGGTAATGCCTTTTGGGCTGACTAATGCACCCTCTGTATTCATGGATCTAATGAATAGTGGTTTCAAGGAATATGTTGATGATTTTGTCGTGGTATTTAGTAAAGATATATTGGTATACTCCAAAATCTATGAAGATCATGAAAATCACTTGCGCATTATCCTGAAGACTCTGAGAAGACATGAATTATATGGGAGGTTTAGCAAGTTTGAATTCTGGCTTTAGGATATTTCTTTTCTTGGCCATATTGTCTCTAAAAATTGAATCTCTGTTGATCCTTCTAAGACCAAGGCAATCCACAAATGGCCAGAACCTACGAGTATAACTGAGGTACATGGATTTATTTGTTTAGCATGTAATTATCGACGTTTCGTCCAGAATTTTGCCGGGTTAGCTGACCCATTAACAAAGCTCACATGTAAAGGGGTTAAATTTGTTTGTACAAAAGAGTGTGAAGAATGTTTTGATGAATTGAATAGAATATTAGTCAATTCTCCTATATTGACTCTATCATCGGGGAATGATGGGTTCGTTATTTATTGTGATGCATTGAATAAAGGACTTGGTTGTGTCCTTTTGCAGAATGATAGGGTTATTACCTATGCATCAGGACAATTGAAAATTAATGATCCAAACTATCATACTCATGATCTCGAGTTAGTATCTGTGATCTTTGCTTTGAAGATATGGAGACACTACCTCTATGGTGAAAAATGTGAGATTTATACTGATCACAACAGTTTGAAGTAGATTTTCTGATAAAAATATCTTAACATGAGGCAAAATAGATGGCTTGAATTACTCAAGGATCATGATTGTACGATACACTAACACCCGGGGAAGGAAAATATGGTGGCAGATGCTTTGAGCAGAAAAGATAATGGAGTTTTGAACAATATGAGAATTGAAAGGGATCCAATTTTCACGGATCTAGTGATGTTGTACATGGGAATAACCATGGAAGGTGAAACATCAATACTTTTTCAAATGGTTTCTAAACCATCATTATTATAAAAGATTAAGAGTTCTCGGACTGATGTAGAAGAATTTAAAAAGGAGATTAAAGTTGTGAATGATGGGAGATTGAGAGACATTGTGTATGAAGATGGATTTTGAAATTTGGGAAGAGACTTTGTGTTCCCAATATGCCTGATCTAAAAAGGCAATTTCTAGACGATACTCATAGTTCCAATTTCCCTATACACCCTGTGAGATCCAAAATTTATAGAGATTTGAGGGAACATTTTTGGTGGGACAACATGAAGAGGGATATTGATGATTTTGTGTTGAGATGTGTGGTTTGTCAGTAAGTGAAATCTATAAGGCAATATCCTTGAGGAGTCATGCAACCTCTTCCCATACCGGAGTGGAAATGGGACAATATTACGACAGACTTTGTTATGGGGCAACCAAAGACTCCTAGAAGAAACAATGAAATATGGGTTATTGTTGATCATCTTATAAATTTAGAACATTTTATTTCAGTAAAAGACGATCTACCACTAGAACGTCTAGAAAGACTATATATTAATGATGTTGTGAGACTTCATGGAGTACCCCTATCGCTTGTTTCTGATCCTGATCCTCATTTTACTTCATGATTCTGGAAGAGTATTCAGAAGGCCTTAGATACTGAACTTTGTTTGAGCACTTCCTACCACCCTCAAACAGATGGAAAATCAGAATGGACTATTCAAACCTTAGAAAACATGTTGAGATCATGCTCTCTTGACTTTCACGGTAAATGGGATCAATATTTACCTCTGGTAGAATTTTCTAATAACTATAGCTTCCAATCTAGTATTCAGATGGCACCACATGAAGCGTTATATAGAAAGAGATGTCGCACACCAACCTATTGGGATGACGTTGGTGAACGAATACTTGTAGTCCCAAAACTGGTGGAGGAAACAATGGAAAAGGTAAAGGTAATCCAAAACCACATAAAAGAATCTCAAAGTAGGCAGAAGAGCTATGCCCATAAATGAAGGAAGGATTTGGAATTTCAGTTAAGAGATAATGTTTTCTTGAAGGTATCTACAAGGAAGAGAGTTATATGTTTCGGTAAAAGGGTAAATTGAGTCCTAGGTACATCAGACCTTTCGAAATTCAAGAACGAATTGGGGCCGTAGCTTACCATTTGGCAATTCCGCCAAGTCTCTCCAAAGTTCACAATGTGTTCCACAAATCACTATTGAGGAAATACATGCCTGACCCAACTCATGTACTAACCTATGAGGAATTAGAACTGGAACCTGATCTGTCTTATTGCGAAGATCCCGTCAGGATTCTTGATACGAGAGAACAAGTACTGAGAAACTGGATGACTCGTCTGCTAAACGTTTTGGGGAGAAACCATAAGTTGGAAGAGGCAATGTGGGATCCCGAGGAACTTATGATGAAGAACCACCCAAGTATTTTCTTGTGATAGTATTCTAGAAATTTTTAGGGCAGAATGATTTGAAGGAGTGGAGAATGTAACACCCCAAGCTTCCACGGTACACTTTCGTTTGAATAATACAGTAGTGTGTGTTGTATGCAAATTCAAGTTCTAACTCACACACCACAACTAATCAAACTAGCTGTTATGAATAGTAATACAAACTTTTTGAAATTTTATAAATTTTATCTTTCAAAATGGACTTCATTTTTGGATTCAGAATATCGAGATTAGCATAGGGTGAAATTTTGGTATTTTTCTGAAAACATTCAATTTTTTATGAATAGTGATAAAACACTAAGTTATAGTTTACAACCAAATTTTTATTTAAATAATTATTTATTTTATTTAAATTTAATTAATTTCAAAATAGATACATAATACCTATATAAGTACAATGTAATTAATTGGAGTTAGTTTAGAATAATTTTAGATATATAAAAATTTTATCGATCTTTTAACCGTCTTTTATCCACCTCCTAGGAGAATTTGGAAATTCACATAAAACTTAATTTTACCGTATATGTTAGTGGAATTTCGAAAATCTGAGAGAAAAAATTAATATCAAAGAGTAAAATTTGGTTCAATGAGATGAAAATAATGTTTGGTGAATAGTACATTTTTACTTTTATTTACCAAGGTTAAAAGTAAATAGGGTAATTAAGGGTACGAATGATATTAATATTACCCTAACATATGTCCTAATTACTTTGGACAAGTGTATCTAGACCAAAAACAACCTTAGAAATAAAATATTATCATTTAGGTCCACTTGGATTATATTTGGTCATTTATTATTATTTAATTCAAAGAAGAGTTAAAAGTGTTAAAATCAATGTTTATTTACTAATACATTTTTAATATAGGGTTATAGATAAGATAAATTCGATTGTAAATATTAAATATAAGGATAATCATATTTCCTACATAATGGTAATTTAATTATAATTTTTAGACGTTAAATAATTTAATTTATTTATGGCACAATGGTGATGCTGTAATTACCTAATTAATAAAATATTAAAATAATTGATATTATAGATATAAAAATAAATGTAAATTGAGAAATTTTATCAGTTAAACTAATTTTATAGGTTATTATGACATATTAGTATTGATTATATTAATTTATTTCTATGTAATAATGATGTTATAAATTTATCAAAAACAAAATACCCAATAGCGTCAAAATTGACATAAAAGAGTATTTAAAAGAAATATTATTTTAGTCATTTATATTCAATTCCTAAAAATATAAGGTTCGTCCAAGAGACTTATATCATGATAGGTGTATCATTAGTGGATCACTTGGGGGTCGTTTGAAGATATATAGTATGTTTATTAACTATATAATATAAAAATACAAAGTCACATGGTAAGTGTCAAACTAATAAACTAAGAGTTAAAACTAAAAGACAATGTTAATATAATGACCCAAAACTATCTAAATTCTATTGGTTGAGTGTTTTTAGACCCATATCCACATTTACCTTTAAATAATCAACTTTGGATACATTGTAACTGAATATGAAATTATTATAAAATAATATTTCTAGCTTTTCCAAAGGTTCCCCTCACCCCTCTTATAAAAGGGCACTCCCCCTTCTCAGTAATCCACACATTCAAAGCCTTTTGGTTCGGCCAACCCCTACCAAAATACTCTCTCAAATTCTCACACTTAAACCTAGAGGCCTTAGTTTGGTCATAAATCCAACCTAAGGATCCCTTTTGATCATATTAAAAGGAAGAACCCGAAGAAGAGGTAATGTTTTCACCGCCCTCTTTCATGTTCCTTTCTTCTTCAACTTCTTCTTTATTTGTTATTCCATTTCTAAAATAGTAACTCCAGTATCTTATATATACTATGATGTTATTATAAATATGGTACAACCATATTCAGTATTCTATCCATCCTTTGAATGACATTTAACCATACATGCGTACGTACGGATTACCGTCACCACGTCGTGGTGTAATTGTTATTCAATAAATTATTATTTGGATGGGTATAATAATGATGTGTAATTCAAGTAAATAATAAATATAACATGATAATTATTCTTTATATATGATATAATATCCTATTATAGATTATTTTAATATCAAAAGAATGATATTGTTGCTCGTGCGTACGTACGGACTACTGTCTCGATGAACGCGGTGAGATTCATTCTCCATCGTATCCATTCAAGTATAATTATCATATGATTATTTAAATATAATGTTTAAGGAATGGATATAATTCTGAATATGAATAAGATACAACCAATCCATGACAGACACAGCTTACATAACAAAACATATAAAATAAAACGAGTAAGTTAACACCCGAAACAATGATAATACTAAGATATTATTAACAAATCAATGATAAAAGATCATATATGATATCATATTAATATATATGATTATTGTATAATTTAAAAACAATTATTTCATCATTATAAAGGATTTTAACCTACCCTCAACCAAGGAAAAGTACAAGGTAAGGGTTTATTTCACAATCTCTTCATTATCTGAGGATTTTTTATACGTAATTATCTACTAGGACTTCTGTATCATCCACATCCATGTTTCTTAAAAATGTATTAAAAAAAATTCTTAATATTTTAAAAAGTATGGGATAAAGTCCTTTATACCTTTTTTTAATTTTTATAAGAAGTTTATTAAGGAATATTTCTATCATTTTCCAAAATGGTCCATTTTTAACCTTTTCGACAGAAATAAGGTAAGAATGTTTTTTTAACTTTACAACGGTGCGGCTATTTTCCGCTGTTAGAAAATCATCGAAGCTTCCCTTATAATCTTATAAGAATATATTCAAATTAAATGTTTTATTTTATAAATATATGACTCTTAAATTATTTCAAAATAGAAAGAGATATTTCTCTAAAAAGAGTATTGATTTCATCTATGTCAACATCCTTTGATGGATTTTAAGTTTATTTGGATTTGATTTATTATGATACAAAACATCCATATTATATTGATGGTTTTGTGATATTTTTGACTGTGGATGTGTTATTTTTATACCATTCATCATTTATAAAGAAAGTATTGACATTTTTTATGCTAGTTTTAATACAAATGTTTATGTTATGTTTAAAGATGTTCATATGAGGAATGCATTGGACTTAATAAGTGATGGGTGGAGCCCACTATAGCTCCTCGATGCATCGGTAGGTCTCATGAGACAAACTAGTGTCTTGGAACAAAGCCTTGACAAAATCTTATTTGTAGTCTTCGCACGAGGCCTTGGCTATGTGGTTATGATATTATGGCATTATGCATTCCCTCATTATGAATGTGGTTATAGATATTGCATGTGATTATTCGACTAGTAGAATATCCATGTTAATAATTAAATGGAATTATACCATTTTATTTTATCCATATTATGCTGAATACCATGTTTAAAAGGATTTGTTTTAGTTATACATTGACTTAAATGTTTATGCCTATTTATGAAAGTTTTCTCTATAATGTTATCCGTACTGGGAATTTGACCTCACCCATTTCAAATATTTATTTTCCCAGGATGTGAAGAAGTATTTTATGAATGACCTGCAGGGATAGTATGAGGGGATAAGAGTGTGAAATATGGAGACTATATTGTTGTAGTTTTAATTTTATGATGTAATGTAAACTTTATTAATTTATCTAGTTATTCAAAGGCTACTAAACTAATCGGTATTTTGAGACTTGATCCTTTTTGTGAACATTCCAATGTTATTTAATAATGCACCGACTCTGGGTAATTAGGGTCGGGGCATTATAATTCATCCCTCGAGTTCGTCGGGTTATAAATTGTATTATACATGAAAGTATATTTTATGGAAAACCACATCATAAAATGGGATAGTAAAACATCATTTTAAAATGGTATCATAGAAATATTACAGTTAACCAAAGTAACTCATCACTGGTTTCCACATAAAAGAACATTGGTGGTAAGTGAAAATATGGATATTGATGAAAATTATAACCATGATGTTCTCATGGATAGTGAAAGAGAATAAGGTCAGGAGAATAGTAACTATAAGAAATATATATAAATATTTGATTATTTTTGTGATCATCTGATTCATCAGATAAAAAAGTATTAGGATATCATTTTTTCAAGAGATTTTTCCAAAAGTGGATGAATATTTTAATGATAGGGTATTCCATAATTCTCAATAATATTGATAGAACATGATATAAAATAGAAATAAGTTCCCATATAGTGAAATAATACTTTAATCTGATGAAATTCAATTGGAATATAACATATACTATGCATTTGTGGATATAATTACATCCCATCTAGAAAACTGAAAATATATTATATTATAAATAGGTGAACTTAATCCACTAAAAATTTGTCTCATATAACTCATTTGGCAGTTCATGGTTCTCACAATCCAAACATGTAAATACCATTATCATGTATTTTATTTAATCATTATATTATCATGAATTTCCATAGAACCTTAGTGATAAAAGGAATTCTGTCAAAATTATATATTTCCACACACCAGTATACCAAACATTATATATACTCAAACAATGATATCATATTGTCCTTTTATCAGTTCTGATCTCATTAATACTATCAAAAATATCCTTATCTCTGTATCCAATTATTGTTCACATATCATTTGTTTTCCAAAACAAATATCTGAATAACTTTTCCCAGTTACTAGCACCATTGAACAAATAAATTCATATTCAATGGGAAAATAGTAGTGCTAAAATTTGTAGATGTTTATTTATTCCATAGTACCATAAATTATTCTACTATCATCTTGATCCATTGACCATGATTAATCTTTTAATCCCTCAACACTTCTTTCATCACATATATTATTTTCAGTCAATTCAATTTCATCAAAATAAATACTACCCATAAGACCGTGTTGATTCTATTCAAGAGTTTTTCCATTAAAACATCGATTTTTATAATTCCCATATATTTCTCACTTAATTCAATTAACCGTTGTTTATGTCTTAGCAATACAATTATCTTTGTCCATTGTGTTAAATGAAACTTTTTCTTTTCCAAATACTAGATTTGTGTCCTTATTTTCAAAATCCAAATCATCATCCAGTTCCTTTGAATCATTCTCCTTGATTCCTCTTCCCACAAGTTTTACATGAGTAATGTTTAACATTCTTTCCTCTATGATGGATAGGAAAATAAATATTTCCCTTATTAGTTGGGTGAGGAAACTTAACAATTTATGGATTATTGATCATATTATTAGAATCTTTATTAGTCATAATAAGGATGTTTCTCCTTCCAAATCCCCTTTCATTTTGTTTCTCCTGAATAATATCATTTCATTGTCTATCATATTATCCATTAACATGAATCCTACTATTTCAATCCATTTTATAAAACCCAAAAATAATAGTGTGCGAGGAAAATCAAATAAGGGAAAAAATAATCAAATGGGATTACTTCTAATATCTAACATCTATGTTTTAATTCTAGGTTATTCATGATTGTTACCATAAATCTAGGATCGGAACCTATAGTTAGACATACCCTTAGAGACATCCCCAAACATATCATAGAAATATCTCTAGGGATCTCACTAAAGTTTTTACATCCAAGTTTCCATTGTTAAATAATCTTTCATTCTGTTACCAAGTATAGAGACACAATCTGTACAAACATGGAAATTATATTTCATTTTATGAATACATAATACATTACATAAAAAGATTCTAAATAATTGTATTAGTTTAGAGTATTGGGAAACTCGAAAGAAAATATGATAATCATTGTGAAAGATCTCAAAATAAATTGTAAAGATCATTCCCATTATTTATATATAAGAATTTCAATTATGTCCTGGAGAAAAGAATGCATAAAATTGGTGAGCTCAAATGCTCAGTAAGTGTAAACATTGGGAACATAAAATAAACCATAAACATTTCAATGTTAAAAAATTAACATAATATTTACAAATCAAAATCATGAGTCATGAAATAAATCTTGTTAGAATGTAAGGAATGGATAATAAACGATAATTTACCATGATTGGAAATCATTACCATAAAACATTTAATTGAGGAAAACTAATAAGGGCATAATATTATTTTCAGAGTAGCCAAGGCATTACTGACAAGGCTATCATAGTGGACAAAGTCCAGTACTGAATCGGGTTTACGTGTTGTTCTAACCATATTTAACTGAATCGAGATTACATTTCATTCATGTTATATATACCATAAGGGATATAAATCATTACCAAAAGAATTTGAGGGAGATATTGGTCCTAACAATCTCATAATAAAATCATTCTTTCATGTTCCACAAAAACAAAAATCATTCATCATAGCATTACCAATGAAATAAAATTGGATTCATAAACATCATTTATATATAGCATAATCTATATTGGTTTAATGTATGTTATAATAATTATAATTCCATAATAAATACTATCATATCAAATAAATAATATGGATTGATACATAACCCTTTGTCTTCATAGATGGAATATAATTTTTATAAAACCCGTTAACTTAATTCCCGACGAAAATATCATTTCTTCATCAAAAACGTTTTCCGTTCCAAAAATATAAGGTAATTTAAAAAGAAATAAATTTAATTGAAATTAATATTAAATATATTAATGTGTTATTCATGTAATTAATTCATTAGGATAGTGAAAAATTACTTTCAATTTGAAAAAATTATAAAAAATTCCCCTCGTACTTTTGTTGAGGAAGTAAATTAGTACCTCGTATGGTAACCAAATGAAATATTCATTCCATACAATGTAGTAAAATTAAAAAATAGGTAAAATTGAATTCATAATTAGATATTGAAGTTTTGATAATTTTTACTAAAACTTTTTTCAGAATACAAGGACATTCATGATAAATATACCCAGCAAATACTTACTAATAAACAATATCAGATAAAAATGTGATTGAAAAATTATCCTTTCATTATGTGCAATTTCATCTTTATGTGTCTAAAACTCATATATTGTGGGTATAAACATATTATTAACTTGTTACAGTTCCATGAAAATATTTATGATATCATATATGATTCACTTACCCCTTCATATTACCTGGTCATTTTTCAATTCCATGTTAAAATTTTTTTTGGGTATTAATCATTTTATATATCATACATGTTTTGAATTTCAATTATTGATATTATTACATATATTTTTATTTAAATACTTTTAGAATGTAAAAAATACTTCATATTTTATATATATTGAGTATATATTTATATATAATATCTAGAAAAAATAAATGGAATACACCGTTCATGGAGACGGGGGGCATATATATGCATGAACGTTGTTTTTATTTCCTTATTTAATTGAATGGAAGTAATTAAATGAAATATATACATAAATATAATAGAATTATTATGTAACATATTTCTTTATTTTTTATTATATATACTTTATTATCATTCTTGAATAGTTTATGTGGTGAATGAATCTCGTCGCATAGTGGAGACGACAAGAACTACATACGCACGAGCGCGAAATCAATCACATTAATCTTAAATTGTATTGAAGTGTATGGTGTATAATATATTAGTATTTGTATATTTTAATAATAATTATATATATTTATTATATCAACCATTATTCATATCCATGTAAGGTGGTGGTGAAAAATATATTAAACCACAGTGTGGAGACGGTAAGTCATATCTACACACCCGTAGTGATTTGATTTTTCATAGGATGAATTTAAATTGAAATATGGGTTTCCCATATTTATAATAACATATCAGTATATGAGAGATACTGAATTATTACTTTATAATGAAAAATCTAATGAAGTGGATGAAATATGAATGATTCTGTAGAAGATATTACCTATTCCTCGACATTCCTCCTTAAAATTTCCACATAGGGCACTACAGTTAGACTTTTGAAAAGGAAAGAACCTCTAAAATGTTACTTGGGATGTTGGGAAGATAAATGGGAAGGGTTTGGCCGAGAATGGTGGATGCAAATAGAGTAAATAGGAGAGGGAGGAGGTTTCATTTTATATGAGAGTAGATGTGAAATTTAGGAAACACTGAAAATATTAATTTTTTATAAATTCACATTCTATTAAAATTGGTCTAAAACCTATTTAATTATATGATAATATGATTTTTTTTTAAACAACCATCATCTTATAAGTTTTATACATGTTTGGAATATTTTTTTACCCTTGTCATTTTTAACCCTTATTTCATCCTTTTTTAATCTCGCCATGATAAAATATTATTTACATATTGTGGGATAATGTAATTAAAATATCTTGTCAAACAACCCAAAAAAGGGTATTTATGTGATATTTGGACTTATATTTACAATTTTAATTAAATAATAAATTTTTGTGAATTTAATTTCATTTATTAAAATAGTATTTGTTTTAAAAAAATTATTTCAATTTTTATACAATTCATATCATGACTTATTTTAAATATCTATGACCACTCAATTAATTCGAAATAAACATAATTAAATAAAATATTACAATTAATAATCATCCATAAAATTTTTGGATTTTATAAAATGGTTTAAAGTAAATTTATTTTAATACTTATAACATATTTTATTTAAATTATTCATTATAAAGGTAATAACTAATTCATTATTGTGTCATAAATAAATTTATTTTGTCAGCATATAATATAATAAATTAATTAATGTAATGTTAGATGTATTTTTATCTTCATAACTAATATTTATAGACATAAATATTAGTCATATAACCCTATATTAAAATCTATTTAGTAAAAGATATATGTTTAGGTTATAATTACGATTATTTTAAATTAATTCTTCTAAAATTTTATTTTCTCATCCATGTGAATCCATGAGGTCTCCAAATTGAACCAATGATTCCAATGGTTGGATATAAGACATCCAATAGGATTAGTAAATGTGATAGGGTATATTAATATTATTATAATATTATTTTTTACCGTTATTTTCAATATTTACCCTTTCAATATAATAATAAAATAATTACTGAAATAACTATTTATAATTTCCAAAATTAAAAGGTATCTATTTAAACAATTTTAGACTTCTAATTCATAATATATAATCAATTATTCTAAATTTAAAATATAAATTTTTTAGTAGTTAATTTAATATTATTTCTCATTGTCAAAACCAAAAAGTGGGTTTTTTAGTAGTAATAAATATCAATAGATTGACATGTGTGTATGTCCGACATAAATGTCAAATTACATTCAATGACCAAAATTAGAATAAATGATAAATATATAATCCAATTAAAATTTTTAACCAATAAAAACATAATATAACAATGTAAATAAATTATTAAAAAAGGATGTTTTGAGTTGAAATGCTTTACTTTTCACTATTCATTAATTTTTTTGGAAAATACAAAAATTTCAAATATTAAATTTTTATATACCACTTCCAAATAAAAATTTTATTCATTTATAGTTAAATTATAGAAGTGTCAGGAAATAGAATAACAATTATATTACCATCAAAAGGTTTTACAACAATACTTTTTAAACAATATATCTTTTATCCGAAAAAAATTCATTTTGTTCTCATATCTTGTTCTATATAATGTCAATGATTAATGATAATTTTATATGAAATTCAAAAGGTAGTTAATACTATCTAGAACCGCTATTTTATATCCCATTAAATAATAATATTTTTATAATAGATCATTGTTTAACAAAACATGGTATTGCATATAACGCTAGGTATCCAAGAAGGTCTCTCTTATGTGTACCGCAAGTCAAGTCTGTGTTGTGTGTAGTTCATGATTCCTTTAATGTTTTTTATAGAATAATACAAACATTGTTCTTTTTTACATTGAAAAAAATATATACTCAGTTTTGTGTGAAATAAATTTTATCAAAAGAACAATAAATTCTATGCAACATAAACAAAGAATAGTGTATGAAATAATTGAAGATAACATGGGGTTTCATATAATACAAGATAATCATCGTTTATCAAACAAAATAATATATCAAAAAATTAAAAATAATCTATCTCATAAAATACTGGTGCGTTACATTAAACCACGACTAAAAATTAATTTCTCCCTCAAAATTCATTGAGGTTATAAATGGGTTTCTACTAAAAGATTATTTCATGGAATCCAACATATTTAAAAGGGATACTAAAATTTAATTAAAAAAAAGGAATGATAGAAATATAACAGTTACCCAATGTAACTCATCACTGGGTTTCTACATAAGATACGTTAGGTATTAAGAAAACAGAAGGATGTGGATGAGAAATATAACCATCATGTTCTTATGGATATTTATAGAGAACAAGGTCAAGAGAATGTTAACTACAACAAAACAATAAATCTGTGATGAACAAAGAGTCCATTTTATTCATTGGAAATGAATATACATTGATAACATTTATGGTTTGAATATCTTTTTCCAAATGTTGATTAATTTTTAAATGTGTAGAAATACATAAGTGATTTTAAAATAATCTTACCATTAGTCATTACATAAACAATTTCCACTTCAACTCTTATTTAAAAAAACATGTACAAATTTTAATTCATGATGTTTTAGTAGATAATGTGATAAAATGATAAGATAATCTATATGTCTCAATAAATTTCATATAACAGTTTATCAAATAGGATTAATTCCACTTATAATGTGATAATACATTAATCTAACAAACTTATATTGGAAAATAAATTTTACTATCTCTAAATATATATCATTAAAATCGTTCCAAAAATAGAAAATATAAAACTTATGAAGGAGGTGAACTAAATCGACAAAATATTTGTCTCACATATATCATTTGGAATTTTGTGGTTGCCACATTCCAAACATTTGAATACCATAATCACGTGTTCTTTTTAAACATGATATTAACATGAATTTCCATAAAACCATTGTGAATACAGGAATTCTGTTAAAATTAACTCGTTCCACAAACCAATATACAAAATATTATATATAATCAAATAATGATATCAATCATTACTTTTATCAGTCATGAGCTCATTAGTACTATCAAACATCTCATTATCTCATAATCCCTTCACAATGTACATATCAAGTCTTTTACAAATTAATATATGAATAACCATTCACGGTTACTAGTACTGTTCAACATATACATTCAAATAAATATGAAAAAAAATAGTGAAAAAATATATAGATGTTTCTTTATTATATAGTACCAAACATTATTCCATTATCTTCAAAAAACATTGATTGATCTTCATTTTTTATTTCTCAACACTTCTTTCTTCTCATAAATCATTTTTTTCTCTTCATAACAATCAATATAAAGACAACTCATACTACTATGTTTATTCTCATCATGATTTATTACCTTAGGGAAATGATTTGAAAAATGACCATACAGTTAACACATAAAACATTTAACCATAATTTTTGTCTTATAAATACCATTATCCTTTTCCATTTTGTTAAATAAACCTTTTACTTTACAATTACTAAAATTTTATCCTTATTTTAGAAAATTAATTCATCTTCCTGTTGCATTGAAAAATACAGCTTAATTCATGTTCCCTAATTATTTAATGGAGAATAATTGAACTTTATTTCCTCTATGACCATCTTGAAACTACATATATATCATATTAGTTAGGTCTAAAATCATGCCTTAGTTGAGAATATTGATCACATTATAAGACTGAAAATTAGGAATAACAATGATTTTCCCCTTCCAAATATTTTTTCCATTGGTTTATCATGAAAAATATCATTTAAGTGTCCTCATATTCTCCATTAATAGGAATCCTCTAGTTTTAATCGATCTTATAAAACAAAAAAAAGAATAGTAAGAGAGGAAAAATTATACTAAGAAACAAACATAATCAAATGAGAATAATATGAATCTCTATCATCTTACATATAATCCTAGGTTATTAACAACACCTACCACAATTCTAGGACTGGAACCTATAATTAGTCTTACCCTTATGAACATCTATAGAAAAATCATATAAATAAGTATATGGATCTCACTAAAGTCTCCATATACTAGTTTCAAATGGTTTAGTAAAAAATATCTCTGATACCAACTATAGATACCCAAGAATGATTTACGTGGAAATTAAATTTCATTTCTGGAATAAAAAATACATGACACCAACAGATTCTCAAATACCATATTTGTTATGTTTCTAAGGAAACTGGGAACAAAATTTTCTAATCATGGTGAAAGATCTTCAACATCCACTGAAAGGATGGTCCCCCTTTTTTTCAACCTAAAAACATTCTTTATATCATGGGGGAAAAACATAAAATCGGGGAGCTGAAATTCTAATTATGTTTCAATATTGGGATCAGGAAATAAATTATAAACATTTCAATGAAAAAACATGAACCTAATGTTTATGCATCAAAATGATGGGTCATGATATAAATTTTTGATGTTTGTAAGGAATAGCTCATAAAGGAACATTAACCATTATAGAATAGAATTGTCATAAAACATATAATTTCCAAAAACTTATAAGAGAATAATATGACTTTTCATAGAATCCATGGAATTGTAACTAAGACCATCAGAGTGGAAAAATTCCAATTCTGAATCGGGATTACTTTCTATTCTGACCATATATTACTGAACTGAATTTTCCATTCATTCTAGTCATATATTTTGTAGGAGATATAAATTTATACCCAATGAATTCAAGTTAGATATAGGTCCCCCATCTCATAATGAAATAATTTTTTACTTGTGACACCAAAACATTAAACATTCATCATAGCATAACCCATGAAATATCATGGGATTATTAAACATCATTTCATTATAACATAATCAATATATAATAAATGGACATCATAAAAATAATTCTTCCATAAATCAAATCAAATCAATGTAATAACAGGAATACAGACACAACCCTATGTCATCCTAGATTGAAATCAATTTTGATAAATCACATGATGTAAATTCCCAAGAAAAATGACCTTTCTTATTGAATATCATCTTTTATCTCTCTAAATATCATGCTATTTTAAAAAGAAAGATGATAATTTCAAATAAAAAAAGAATTATTTTAAATTAAGATTCATGGAAATAATGCTTTAAGAAATCATAAAAATCAATTCAATATGTATAGGTAAAAAAACACCCCCTCATACTTTTGTCAGAGAAGTTAAAAACTACCCTGTATGGTAATGAAATGAAATATTCCTTCCATATCATGTCATAAAAAAATTGTAATAATGAATTTCAACCTACATAGAAGAATATAAAATGTTTTAGAAAATATTTTTTTAAATAATCAACATGGATTATATATATACCCTAGTAAATACATACGAATAAATAATCTTAGATAAAAATGTGATTGTAAAATTATACCATATTATAGGTCTGATTTTTTTAGTTTGTGTCTGAAAAAAATATATAATTGGATTAGAAATATTATTAACTTGTTCTTGATCCATAATAATATTTACGATATCAATTATGTTTCACTTATGACTTTATATTACATGTTCATTTTTCAATTCCATGTTGATGTAACTTTTTGTGTAATAATCATTTTATATATCATACCTATTTTGAATTTTTATTCTTGAAATTATTACTTATATAACGATTTACATACTTTGAGTATGTAAAAAATGATTTTTATATTATATATATATTCTCTTTATGAATATATATATATAATAGATAGATAAAAGTAATGGTATAAACTATTCATGGAGAGGGTGAGCCAAACGTTTGCATGAACACTCTTTTTTGTTTCCTTATAATATTGAATGAAATAGTGTAAAAGAAATATATAAATATACATTAATCCAGTAGAATTATTATTTCATATATTTTGTGATTATTTATTATATATACTTTATAATCACTCTTGAAATGTTAACATGGACAATTAATCTCATCGCGTCATAGATGCGACAAGGCGTACGTATGCATAATGGACAATATCTATCCTATATATATTGAATAATATTAAAGTTAATGGTGTATAATATATCTGAATTGGTATCATTTCATAATAATCATATATAGTTATTATTTCCAAAATTATATGTTAATTAGAAAAGAATTTTTTGACTTTTATGTCTTGTTTTGGAAGTAACAAACCCATTTATTCACATTTCTCAAATATAGGACATAATTTGAATACACTTTTTTATGTCTATCGTACTGACTCTATATATCGTATTGACTCTCTATATCGTACTGACCCTATCTATCGTATTGAATCTGTCTATCTTACTGAATCTTTCTATCATACTTACTCTGTCTATCGTACTCAAATTGTTCATCATATTTACTTTAAATCATATAAATACATTACACTTTGTAATGTTTATTGTAATCATGTCATCAATTTCATATGTATATCATTTTATCCAAAACTTTTTCAAGTAGTTAGTTATATAATAATAAAAACAATGGAATTTTTTCTTTTTCAATATCATTTTATAATGCCTGGTGTCCAAGTCCCTCCATGTTTTTCAGAGAAATATTACTGTTAGAGAAAATATATCTACTGGAACCTGGGTCCCATAAATAGGAGTTCATTTGAAGCAGTGACAAGACATCAGATCATATTCTACTTCTTCTAAGTTTTAGAGAGAGATTTTGTGACATATCTCTAATTCATACGAAATCCTTGAAATAAAAAAACATGAACGACTCATTCTTATTTTTTTGTATTATAATAAGTTCTTTGTTTTTCTTTGTGAATATGATAATGTGATTACGATATAGGGATGTTGGGGATAAGAAAAAGGTGTAACCGATCATCATATCGAGGGATTTCATGTATATGAATAACAGATGTGTTGATTACCTATAAAATTGAGGGCTTGCAGGGATAGAAAAAAGGAAGTGACAATCATAATATTGGGGGATTACTGGTGTTGGTGAGATAGACATATGATACAATGTGAAAGGATGCCATTATATTTGGGAAAAATAATTTTAATACCTTTTACTTTTTAGCTACTTATTATAATAGAAAGGGAGTCCTTTTATTTCTTCTTTGCATTTGAATTTTCTTGTAATTATTTAATTACAGCTGACACTTTTAGTAATGATTCTATAAGGTATATGGTAGAATCATTTACAATTTGTATCACTCTAATATTTTTATTCAATTTGAATAAAATTGTTTCATATCCTATGGTATCCTATCAATTTCATCGTATTGAGAGTCTCATCGTATTAATCATTTTTCCAATAATTTGTTCTACAAGAGTCTTTGTGAATTGTTTTAGATAATGTTATAACATACTAAGAACCTTCTTTAAATGTTTTAATAGAAATATTTAATATACGATCCACCACCATGTTGTATTTTTTCCACCTCATATTCATTTTGATCCAATAATTGGTATATGTAGAGGTTTTTCCACAACTTTATATGTTTTATTTACATTTTTTTCGTTTAAATAAAATAAATTGTATTTTTGGAAAAAAGGATTTTTTAATGCTGGTAGGCATGATGAATTTCAGTTCAATTGAAAATATTAACCCTAAAAGACCACATATTTTTAAAGATACTGATTTTGAATATTAGAGAGATCTAATGAATAAAATTATCAAAAGTATTTTTTATATTACATTGTTATGATCACTGGTGAATATAAGATCCCCACAAAAGATTTCCTAACTTTACTACACAAGAAAGAGTTGAATATCAGCTAAACTACAAGGTACTCAATACATTGATTTTTTCTATGACCTGGAAAATTTACAATCAAATATCATCATGTGAACCAGAAATTAGTATATGGAAGAACCATGAAATTAACCGTTTGGTACTTCTAAAGTTGTTGAACCAAGAAAATCAATGGAAGGTGATGACTATCAAGCATTATAATTTACTTATTGAGAACCAGTAGTTATGGTTCAAAAAATACTTCTGATAATTGTCAACATAATTCAATCTATGGGAAAGAAAAAATTTCAAGATGATTTTTTTGAAAATACTATTGACATTATGCCAAATGTATGAGAATCCAAGGGGAATATAGTGGATGAATCATGAAATATTACTAATCATACTATTGATGATCCTTATGGTGCATTATTATAATATGATGGGATACATAAGAGAAGTGAAGATAATTTGAAAAGGAATAATAGTGGAGTAGAATTCACTACTATATCAAATCCTAAAAATTGTCAGTATTCTGTGAAAACTATGTCACAAAACAATAAAGTTGATGTATTATAAAAATACAGTAATACTGAGCATTCAGATATTTATCATGAAAATATTTCTATATTAATGATTATTTTTTTTGGAAATAGGTAATTTAAAATATTTATATATAAATACCTCAAAATCTAATAAGGATAAGAATTATTGAGAAGTCATAAGCTATGAATGTAAAAGAGATGCGCACATTTGAACTAGTTTTCCTATGAAAAAAAATGGATAGAAAGGAAATACATTCTGATAAGAATAAGTGTAAATACTAAAATTCCACGGGAAATAAAGTATTAAAATATTATGACTCATGGAGTACCTGTGGAGGTGATTCTTCTGAAAATTCTTTTGATATTGATACCTCAAATCACAAGAATATTGTTTTTTTAACACTCTTATCATCTCTTAATAACTAAAGTACACAGATCTAAATCTCTTACTAATATTTCATTGAGTAAGATTAATCTTGGTAATGTTTATTCATGTGAGGAAGAAACATCCTCATCAAGGAATGATAATTATTTTCCTTCTTATGAATACGTTTCCAGATTTTCTATACAATTTAGAAAATTAATATTGAAAAATTTATAAAAAACATAAATATGAAAATATGAGGATTGATATTTTAACGAGAGAAGTGTGTGATCTTTAAAAATCTCAAGATTCTAAAACTCTTGAGATTGAACATCTTTCTAAACACCTCAAAAAAATGAATCATGAAAAGAATTAGCATGCTCATTATTTTACTAATAATATTTTTAAAAATCAATTTTTTATGAAATATGAATACTAAAACAAATATAAATAAGGATAATAATTTTTCCATCATACTAAAATATTTAATTTTTTCTCCTTAGAAAATTTTATCAAAATTTACTACTGGAAGAAAGGTGTATGATAAAATACATTCTCAAATATTTTCTTAATGAAATAGTTCTAGAATTGGTTATACTCAATCAAAAACAATTGTTAATAATAACTATTTTTCCCCAAATTGAACCATTCTACACTGAAAGAAAATTTTATGGACATTGGGAATAAAATTGTTCCTTAAATAAAACAAAATCATTATGTTTTCATAGGGACCACATTTGAAAAGAATTGAGGATTCCAAAAAAATCTATTTCTAATGTTTTTGGACCCAAATAGGGTTAGATTCAAAAATTTTGATTGTTTTGGATGTGGGAATGAAAATAAGAAGAAATATAAATACATGGTATATGGACAATGGATGTTCCAGGAACAGGAATGGAATTATAAAATTTATTGATAATGTCCTTAAGATGAAATGGGGAAATGATTCCTTTCGATGCATTTCTGAAGCAATGATTACTAGTATAGTTAATATCGTTTTCCTTGAAAAAATAATGATTTCTAATGATTTGTTTTTATGGTCTTAACCACAACCACACTATAAAATTTCACTTATGTGATAAAGGTTGCATTTTTAATTTTAGTAATGATAAATTTTTAGTTTTCAATTCAATAGAATCATTCATTCTATCATCCCAAAGGCATGAGAATATTTACATTTTGAACTTAGAATACTTTTTGATCAAAGGATTACCATTTCTATTTGTAATTGAAGACCAATCATGTTTATGGATTATAATACCAGGACACAATAATTTTATAAATTCAAATAAACTCTCTATGAACAGACTTATAAATGATTTACCTAAGCTTTGAGTTGATTCATCTAAATACATCGACCCTTGTAAACATGGAAATCAACATATTTAAATCCTTAAATCAATTAGTGAAGTCACAAATAACAATGCATTTCAATTAGTTCATATGGATACTTATGGTCCAACAAAAACTAGATGTATTGAAGGCATGTACTATGTATTTGTTTAATTGATGGTTATATTGGATTTTCACAGTTATTTTTTCTCAATAAAAAATTTGAGGCCTTTGTTTCATTTAAATGACTTTTTCTATAGTTAAAAACGAGAGGAACCTACCATTGATTAATATCCGAAGTAATCATGGTTTAGAATTTGAAAATTACGATTTCGAAACATTTGGTAGTAACAAAGGTATTACTCACAACTTTTTTACACCAAGAATATTCCAAAAAATGGTGTTGTTAAAAGAATAAATAGAGTTAATCAATAGATAAAAATAATCATGTTTAGTGAATTCTCAATTGAGAAACATTCATGGTTAGAATATTTGAGTGTTGGTTTTTATACTATAAATTGAGTTTTAATTCTAACTTTTCTTAATAAAAATCATTATGTGTTATGGATATGCCAAAAACAAAAAGTGTCATTCTTTAAAGAATTGGGTTGCAAATTATTTTTATTAAATACAAAAGATATCTTATATAAGATTGATACCAAATATAATGAAGGAATATTTATAGGTTATTCCACCACTTTTAAGGATCATAGAGTTTTCAACAAAAATATGTTTGTTGTTGAAGAAAAAATAACAGTTATGTTTAATGAAATAGATCATTTGGTTTTAAAAAATCATTGAAATATTACTTTTTTATGTATCTTCCAAAACTGATTATCAACCTATATATGTTTATTATTTCTTTTTAAATACAAGTGATATTGTTTCCTAGACTTTTTCAACTAAAGATTGTCTAACTTATATTGATGAGTAGGTTTTTTAAAATCTAAATCAAGTATTACAGAGGTATCATTCAAGTGACAACATAATTGGTGATGTAAATCAACCAGTGTATACTAGAAACACTTCAAGAAATAAAATTGTATATGTTTCTTTTATTTCCCAAATTGATCCTAAAACTACAAGTGAGGCCTTAGGTTATGATGATTCGATCAAGGCAATCCATGATAAAATAAATGAATTCAAATGGAATGAAGTCAAGACATTGTTTAAAAAATGTAAGGATAAATCTTTTATTGTAGTGAAATGGGTTTTCATAATCAAATACAATAAAAATGGTATCATTGTAAAAAATTAATCTCAACATGTTTTTAAAGGTTAGAATCCTCAAAAAGGCATGGACTATGAGGAATGCTATGATCCTATAGCAAGACTGAAATCAATTATAATTCTATTAGACATTACAACATTCATTATATTTAAACTCTTTCAAATGGATGTCATGTGTGGTTTCATTAATGGATAGGTTATGGAGGAAGTCTATGTAGACCAACCAATAGTTTTGAAGATAAAAAACATCCATAATTTGTATACAAATATACAAAGGTCCTTTATGGATGTAAACAATCACATAGTGATTAGTATGATATATTAATATGTTTTTTTGTTATCGAATAAAAACATTAAAGGAAGTTTTGATCGAAATGTTTTAATAAAAAATGAAAAAAATATCTTTAGATTGTTCAAAATTATGTGGATGATATCATTTCAAGGTCAACTCAAAATTCATTAATAGATTCATTTGTGAATCTAATGAAGTATGAGTTTGAAATGAGTATGATGGGTTAGTTAACATTCGTTCTTAATTTTCAAATTTCTCCAAAACCAGAAGGTACATATGTATCTCAACATAAGTATATCAAATAATAACAAAAACAGAACAGATATAACAATAATAAATGTATTAGTACTCACATAGGATCCTCAACCACTATTGATCTTGAGGCGATTGGAAAACCAGTTGATCAAACATCATTTATAGGTTTGATTGAGATTATACTATTCTTAACATCTTATTATCCATAATTAATGTTTTTTTTGTATTATTATATGCTTGATATCAAGAAAATCCAAAGCAATGTTATTTAAGATCTCCAAAAATTATTTTCTAATATTTAAAAGTATCATTGGAATAGGACTTTTTTTATTCTTCTAGAAATTATTTTGAATTAAAATTTTGTTCAAATGACAACTTTGTCGGTTGTAGAATGCATTGAATGAGTATTTCTAGAATATTTCATTTTCTTGGAGATTCTTTATTTTCTTGGTAATGAAAAAAACAACACTCAATTGCACTCTCCACTGTTGAAGCTGAATATATAGTAGCTTTTAAGTTGTGGTTCTCAAGTGTTGTGGATGAGACACACAATGATAGACTATGGTAAGAGTTTTACTAAAACTCAAATATTGTGTGATAACACAAAATTCATTTTTTTTGTAAAAACACTGAGCATCACTCTCCTGAAAAACACATAGATATCAGGAACTACTTTTTTAGTGATCAAACCTGAAAAGAAGATATTTTTTTACAATTCATTGGATCTCATGAAATAATTGAAATCATTTTAAAAAACAATTACCTTCTGATATATTTGAAATTATTAAATTGAATCTAGGAATGAATACATTAAAATAATCATTCACATCTATAATTTTTTTACAATTCTCCATACATTAAATAAAATCCATTTTGTATGGTGAGAAAATTACTCATTAGTGTTAGGTTATTCTACTATTTTTTGTTGTTACTATTCATTATTTCATATTATACAGTAAACATTTATGATTATTGTTCTATTTTTTATATGATTAATTAGTTGTTTTGTTTCAGTATTAAGTCTTTCAGATTAATAATTTTATTTTTAATTTTTATTTTCTACCTTTTGTCTCAAAAACCAAGACCACTAGCTATATAATATGTCCATCAGATCGAAAACCCATGGTAATGACTTTGTCTTCCATCAGCACGACAACCTATTGTAATTAATTATTTTCTATTATCTTGAAAAAAATTGTAATGACTTTTTTCCCACCATCTTGACAACCTATAGTAATGAATTTTTTATCCATTATATTAAAAACCAATGGGAATGTCTTGGTTTTCCATTGGATTAACAACATATAGCAAGGAAATTATTGTCCAAATGATTGAAATACTTTGGTAATAACAGTTTTTTCCTTCAAAATGACAATCTATGGTAATGAATTTGTTTTCCATTGGCTAGAAAACCTATGGTAATGACATTATTTTCCATCATCTTGACAACCTATGATAATGACGTAGTTTTCTATAGTTTAGACAACGGATCTATTCAATGTCATTTTCATCGGTGTTATGTTTGATTTTATTTTATTTTAATTATTTCATTTAATTATTTTATATAATGTATTATGTTCTTACTTTTATAATAATATGATACCAACAACTTACATCAAATCCATTACAGGTACAATCATTTTTATGTATTGATTCACTTTTGTGTCATTATTTATCAATTATTTCAAATTTCAATTAATTTTTTTAAAAAAATCTTTTACTTTTCCACTGTTTCATTCTTTATCTTCTAATATCATCTTTGGAAGACCCACGGTCTTCCAAATTTAAATATAAATAGAGAACCCCCCTCTCTAACCCACACTGGTTATTCATGATCTTTGGAAAAGCTTTTCTCCACTACTTAAGACTCGATATGATCATTTATTTTTCCAATAATATTTATATATCAGTCTTTTTCCAACACTCATGCAGATATGTCTTCACAGGATTTCTCATAAATGGATTAATTCATAGAAAGGTTAGTTTCTCCATATTTCATTGATAATTATGACTCAACAATCAAAATTATTATTTTATTCCAATGATCGGAAAATCTGTGTTTTGAGAATCCCAAATCTCAAGATTTGATTCTTGTTGAAGAGGTTAGACAATTATAATCATTGTGTCTGTTAAAATGTATTTGATGACTAATTTATCCATGTATGATATAAAGTTAGTTATGTGAGGAATACAAGAGGAAAATTTTCTCAATGTTCTAACTGCTGTTTATTCTTTTTGTCCATCTCATAAGCTACCTGAGGATGTTAGTACATTTACTACGGTAAGAGATGAAAAGTATATATTTATTATCAATGAGGAGAACAGAAAAGTATCCCATCCTTTATCAGACAATTGATTTTTTATCCTTTGAATGAAATGGTTTCTAATTACATGGAAATGGTATAGAGAAACTCTTAAGGTTTAGGAAATCATTTTGTTAGATTACATAGTAAATAAGAGAAAGGTAAATATCATTGGATACATTTTCAAAACTATCAAGAATGGGACATCTGGATCCATCAAGTCTCATTATTTCATGTTTCCATCTATCAACACAGAATTCATTCTTGACTGCTTGATGATTTTCAATATTCCAAACAAATGATAATTGAATAATCTAAAGGCATCATGGATTAGTAATAATGCGCTAATGAAATTGAATTTTTGTTTTAATGAAAAATAAAAAAACTTTTTCAGAGTTGTGGAAGAATACACACCAATTCTATCAACACCAAATCTCTTAAAATATGCTCCAAAAATTGAAGCTTCTTATAAATTAGATCCTTAAATTAGTGCAATTTCGAAAATGAAAACCATATACTGTAAAAAATGATGCATCCAAATGGATAAAGGAGAAAAAATAGAGAATATAAGGTGATATTAAATTTGTTCTTGATCCATAAGAAGCTCTAGCTGAAAAGATAAGTGTTGGGCGGAGAAAAACGGGAAGGATGGCAAGAGGGGGGTGAATTGCCTTTTAAAAAATAATTAACAAATTAAAATCAAAGTGAAATCAAAGTATGTGCAGCGGAAAATAAAAGAGGAAATAACACAAGAAATTGTTAACGGAGTTCGGCCAAAACCCGGCCTACGTCTCCGCTCCCAACTAAACCGTTGAGAGATTCTACCGCTTGCTTTTCAATGGTTTTAGAAAGAAACCCACTAGGCTTTGAGGTAGCACTAGGACCTATTACAGCTTGCTTTTGAATTGGTTTAGCAAGAACCCACTTGCTTTTAATGGTTGAGCAAGAACCCACTAGCCTTCTTACAGGTGAAGGCTAGCTCACCTATGACACAAGCCTTTTAAAAGGAAAGGCTTGAAGAAACCTCTTCACACCTTAGTGGTGATGTGAAACCCAAAAGAAAGAGGAATGAGAAAAGGTGTTGGGGTTTGTAGGCACAAACCCAAATTTAAAGCTCAAAATAAATATACAATAAAAACCGTATATGAGAAGAAGCCTTGGGCGCCTTTGAATGATTGGAGATGTTGAAGGCCGCTTCCAAGCTTCTATGGTGGAGCTCCTTGGATGTGGAAGTTGTTGGAGCACTTGAGGTTCCTTTGAGGGAAGTCGCCGGAGGTTGGCCAATTGATACAAAATATGTCTGTTGGCTTCGTATATGATCCGGTTAGGTGTTCGGGGCTTCCTTGGCCTTTATTTATAGGCATGGAACCCTTGGGGAGTCTTCGGAGCCGTTGTAAAGGGCCTCGGAGCCGTTGGAGGCCAAAAGAGGGTTGACTGGTCAATGCCAACGGCTAGTTTGACTGGGCTACCGGCTGGCCGGTACAGCTCCACCGGCTGGCCGGTGCCTTGGCAGAGGAGAAGAATTTTGGTCCATGATCCACCGACTGACCGGTGGAGGAGCCACCAGCTGGCCGGTGGGGAGACAGTAGCTGGCCAATTGGTCTGGGTGCCACCGGCTGGCCGGTGCTATCACACCGGTTGGCCGGTGGACTGCAATTCAGTCCATTTTTACCAGCTTTCTTGGGCCAATCATTTGGCAATCTTTTGCCTATCATCAACAACACTTAAAAACAATGTTAGACAAATAATAAGGTGATTGTGATTATGAAAATAAAACAACGAGGGGAACGAGAGGTACAACAATCTCCCCCTATTTTGATGATCACAATCACCAAAACAATTAAAGTAAAAACATAAATGAAAGACATGCTTAAAGGATAAATAAAGTAAATGCTAAGCATGATCAAAAGGATTCTCCCCCAATCAATCAAGAAATTCTCCCCCTTTGTGATTATCAAAATAGCACGGGGCATAAAACTTGATTGAGGGAAATGAAAAACTAGATATGAGAATTGAAAAATCAATTGAGATTTTTGAAATTGAAATGAAAATTTGAATAACAGTTTGAATTGAAAGTTTTGAATCAAAAACCAATTGAAATTTGAAATTTGAAACCAAATGAAATTTTTGAAAATGAGAGTTTTGAAAAAATGAATTTAAATTGAAAAATGAATCGAAAGAGATTCTTGAATTTAAGAAAATTTCTCCCCCTAAATAAAACAAAAGATCATCGGGGAAACGAAACTATTTTTGGCCCGGAGTGACTCGCCAAAAGGGATTTTTCAATCCAAATTTGTTTCATTGCGGGTCTTCTCCTATAAAACTTGTCCGAATAAAAAATAGATTTGGGTTGACCGTACCGGGCATTTTTTCAATCACACTCATAAATGAGGTTCCCGGGTTTTTTACAATAATTACAAAATTTAAAACTAGAGCTCCCCCTTACAAAAACAGTGGGTGCATGGGAGGATGAAGCTATATTGGTGTATCCAAGTCCATTGGTGGTTCTAGATACTCGTTGAGAACCTAATAATTTGGTCAAATTTTGTTCACCATGGGTGAACTTGGATAAGGATTCTCTAAGGTCCTTGATGGTTGATTCCAAAGAATCAACATTTGGGAAATTTTGGATTTTTAGGGAGAGTTCCTCCTTCTCTTTGAGAAGTTGTTCTTTTTCGGAGGAATGTTTTTTGAAATTCTTTTTCAAAGAAACAAATTTAGAAGAAAGTTCATGAAAACCATTTTCTAATTGGTCTCTAGCATGTTGGAGTTCTTCATATGATAAATGATTAAAAGAATTAGAAGAACTAGAGGAGGAAGAAGAGGAAGAGGATGATGATACCTCATGTTTTGCCATTAGGCAATTTGTACCTTGGTCGCTTGAGGAGGAGGAGGAGGAGGATGATGAGGTGTCACTCCATGTCGCCTTGAGGACCTTTTTCTTTCCTTTTTCCATTTGCGTGGCCTGTTTTTTGTTGAGTGGGCAATCGGGCTTGTAATGCCCTTTTTGGCCACACCCGTAGCATTTTACCTTGGGCTCGGATCTTGCGGTGGGTTCTTGCTTTCGCACCTTGCGAGATTTCTTCTTCTTCTTGTGCTTCTTCATAAATTTGTGCATTTGGCGGGCGAGATTCTCCATTTCCGAGTCGCCGCTTGATGATGAAGAAGATGAAGATGATGATGATGATGAGGAGCTTACTTCTTTTTGTACCTTGAGGGCGATGTTCATTGGTGTCTTGATTGGTGTGCCCTCCTTTTGAGCTTGCCTCCTCATCGTGATCTCGTACGTCATTAGGGATCCGATGAGCTCTTCGACCGGGATGTTCTTTACATCCTTAGCTTCTTGGATAGTCGTCACCTTAGGTGCCCATGAGCTCGGAAGGACCCATAGAATCTTCTTGACCATTGCTTCAGCTGAAACATCATCACCAAGAGATTTTCTACCATTGCAAACGTCAGTGAAGCGTGTAAACATTTCAGAAAAAGACTCATTTGGATGCATTGAAAAAGATTCAAAGTCTTGTCTATACATATCTAATCTAGTATCTTTGACTTTATTAGTGCCTTCATGGGTCACTTCTAAAAGCTTCCAAATTTCACGTGAAGATGAGCAAGTAGAAACACGATTAAATTCATTTCTATCTAACCCGCAATGAAGAGCATTCATGGCTTTGCCATCAAGCTCAAAATTCTTAATATCGGCGGGGGTCCATTTGGATTCGTCGGGGGAAGACAAAGAATAACCTTGCATGACAATTTTGTAAATAGGATATCCTATGCTTCATAAAAAAGTGGTCATGCGGGTTTTCCAATAATTATAGTCGGGTCCATCAAAAAATGGAGCACGACCCAAAGAAAAGCCTTCGGGGGCGAAAGAAGTTGAAGCCATCACAATGGATCTTTGAATATGAAACCGTTTAAGGTATTACTCAAATTACCCCTCTGATACCAATTGTTGGGCGGAGAAAAACGGGAAGGATGGCAAGAGGGGGGGTGAATTTCCTTTTAAAAAATAATTAACAAATTAAAATCAAAGTGAAATCAAAGTATGTGTAGCGGAAAATAAAAGAGGCAATCACACAAGAAATTGTTAACGGAGTTCGGCCAAAACCCGGCCTACGTCTCTGCTCCCAACTAAACCGTTGAGAGATTCTACCGCTTTCTTTTCAATGGTTTTAGCAAGAAACCCACTAGGCTTTGAGGTAGCACTAGGACCTATTACAGCTTTCTTTTGAATTGGTTTAGCAAGAACCCACTTGCTTTTAATGGTTGAGCAAGAACCCACTAGCCTTCTTACAGGTGAAGGCTAGCTCACCTATGACACAAGCCTTTTAAAAGGAAAGGCTCGAAGAAACCTCTTCACACCTTAGTGGTGATGTGAAACCCAAAAGAAAGAGGGATGAGAAAAGGTGTTGGGGTTTGTAGGCACAAACCCAAATTTAAAGCTCAAAATAAATATACAATAAAAACCGTATATGAGAAGAAGCCTTGGGCGCCTTTGAATGATTGGAGATGTTGAAGGCCGCTTCCAAGCTTCTTTGGTGGAGCTCCTTGGATGTGGAAATTGTTGGAGCACTTGAGGTTCCTTTGAGGGAAGTCGCCGGAGGTTGGCCAATTGATACAAAATATGTCTGTTGGCTTCGTATATGATCTGGTTAGGTGTCCGGGGCTTCCTTGGCCTTTATTTATAGGCATGGAACCCTTGGGGAGTCATCGGATCCGTTGTAAAGGGCCTCGGAGCCGTTGGAGGCCAAAAGAGGGTTGACTGGTCAAAGCCAACGGCTAGTTTGACTGGGCTACTGGCTGGCTGGTACAGCTCCACCGGCTGGCCGGTGCATTGGTAGAGGAGAATAATTTTGGTCCAGGCTCCACCGGCTGACCGGTGGAGGAGCCACCGGCTGGCCGGTGGGGAGACAGTAGCTGGCCAATTGGTCTGGGTGCCACCGGCTGGCCGGTGACAGAGCCACCGGCTGACCGGTGGAACCTGGAAGTGGGCAATGTCTCTGCCAGGTCCACCGGCTGGCCGGTGCTATCACACCGGTTGGCCGGTGGACTGCAATTCAGTCCATTTTTTCCAGCTTTCTTGGGCCAATCCTTTGGCAATCTTTTGCCTATCATCCACAACACTTAAAAACAAGGTTATACAAATAATAAGGTGATTGTGATTATGAAAATCAAACAACGAGGGGAACGAGAGGTACAACAATAAGGATAGATGATACTCTATAATCTAGGAAGAAGAAGAAAATTATTTTAAAAATAAATTCTGATGATTTTGATGTTTCTAAAATTAAAAAATATGTGGAGTTAGCTAGTGACCAACTGACAGAAGAAGTTCACCAAGAATTGATTGTTCAGACTTTTCTATAGAATGAAAAAAAACAAATAAATAGTGAAAGAAGTTCTTCGACCAGATTCAAAATATAAATGTGAAAAGGAAGAAGATGACTTTCTTTTTAAGTATAAAAAGATTTCTAATAATATAATAGAATAATATTACATTAAAAAAAGTGAAGGAATACAAAAAATGATTCATCATACCAATCAGGCACAAATTAAATCCTACGAATCCCATTCAGAAAGAATTCCATCTTTATTCAAGAAAGGGAATCAATGCTCGCATACTTTGAATGTAATTTTCACTAGCGACTATGTTGAAGAAGAAATATATGAAATACAATAATAAATGGATCAAAAGGAAAAAGAGAAAGGAAAAGGAAAATAGTATTTTGATGACTCGAGCTGATCCAATGAACATGAAATGTACAATGATGATACTGATTCAGAACATACAATTTCTGTGAAGAAAAGAGATTACAATGTTAATGTTTTCTGATGAATTGAGATGATTATTCCATATTTTCCAATAATAATTATAGAATATTGAATTCAATAAAGACTATCAATGGAAGAAATTTTGGTCAGTAAGAGATCTCAGAAAGAGAGTAATGACTATATATGTCGATCTAAATGTTTCGAGTGACAGTTTTGCTGCTCAAAAAAGGCTTGAAATAATATAACTAAATTTTCATACAAAATATAAATCAAAGTGAATGAACATGATGAATAAATTGGAAACATAGGAAGACATTCTTATTATATGGACATCTCTTTTACTAATCTTGGAAATAAAACTATTAATGGGATGAATCAAATTTTATATACCCTTGGAAATGATATTACATTAGTAAGGGAGTTTAGAAAATGATGAATGATTTCCATTCAAATTTCGTTTTGTTTTTATTACTCAAATATGAAATAGTTTTTACGATGAAAAAAATTCAGTGTTGACTCATGAAAATAAGAATATGAATGATAGAATTGATACCCTTGATGATGTGATCTGAATTCAAGAAAAGATTATCAAAAACCAAGAGCTACATTTTCCATAACAACAAGATCTTGTAAAATCCTTGGGTGATTATATCTCAGAACACACAAAAGGGATAAATACAATGAATTTCGTTCTTCATGAGTTGATAAATAAAGAGAATGAATGTGAAAACAAAAGAATGTTTTTTTATAACTTTTCTGGTTTTTATTTTGTAAATTTTCGATCTTAAATGAAATGTATGTATGCATTTCCACTATTTGCATTTTGTGTTTCATTCAAACCTTTTCAGGAAACATAAGACCAACCCCATTATTTTTGTAAAACAGAAAGGGGAGAATTTTTTTTGTCTTACTCAATTTAAATACATCTAAATAATATAAAAACTACGAATACAATCTTTAGAAATGTGTATAACTAAGGGGGAGTTAGTTGTATTCAATCTCACATTCAAGAGAGTTTTCATAACTGAGGGGGTGGGGATAAGTATTCCTTTATAACTTTTACTCAATGTTTTTTTCTTTCCAAAATGGAAGATATTATTATGTAAATAGACTTATTTTAACTTTTATTTCTTGTTTTGGAATTCTAAAATTTATTTATACTAATTTCTCAAATAAAGGACATACATAGAGTACATTTTTTATGTCTATTGTATTGAATATGTCAATTGTACTGACTCGGTCTGTCATACCATCTAGGTCTATTATACTAACTTTTTCTATGGTACTGACTCTGTCTATCATACTCACACTGTTCCTCTTATTCACATTGCATCATATAAATACATTAAACAAAGTTATAATTATCATACTCCTTTTATCACTTTCAAATAAGCATTTTTTTATCAAAATGATGTAGTGGGGTAAGTTATAACCTAATAAAAATGATGTCATGTTTTCTATTTCAATATGACCATTATAGTGTCAGGTTTCCAAGTCCCTCCGAGTTTTCTGAAGAAATATGACCATTCAGAAAAATATAATGGTTTTTACCTGAGGCCTATAAAAAGGAAGTCATTTGATTTAGAGACAATACTTTTAATCATCTTCAACTACTTCCAAGTTCTAGAGAGTGATTGTATGACTTCTTTCTGCTTTGTTTGAATGCCTCAAAATTAGAAAACGTGAACAAAACTTTCATAGTTTATTGTATTTCAATAAGTGTGTTATTTTTAATTGGGAATATGATCTTTATATTATGATCGAGGGATAATGAGGATAAGAAAACGGTGTAACTGATCATCTTATCAAGGGATTTTATTTTTTTGAATGACACAGGTACTGATAACTTGTAAAATCGATGGATTGCGGCTATAGAAAGATATAAATGCCAATAAATGTATTGAGTTCTTACTACTGTTGTTTTGAAATACCTTTTATCATTGGTGAAAAGATATTGTACTATTAGGGATAAAATAATTGTTATACCTTTTACATTTATGAAACTTATTGTAATAGAAACAGAGTAATTTTATTTCATCATTGTATTTGTGTTCTCCTATAATTTTTTAAATTAAAAATTATACTTTTATTGATGATTCATTACTCTATATGTTAGAATAATTTACAATTTTTATTATGCTGGTATTTGAAATAAATATGAATACAATTATTTTTCCTACCACTAGTGTCATAACAATTTCATCACATTGAGAGTCTGTCCGATTATTTGTTAAGAGGCTTTGTGAATTATGTTAGGTTATGTTATAGTTGAAAAAGAACATTCATTAATGGTTGTAATAGAAAATTTTAACATATAATTAACCAGTCTAGTATTTTTCCAAATCACATTCATTTCGATCAAACATTATACCCATCCAAACAATGTGGTGGGGAAAACAGATTACACCAGGACATAAGGATAGTAAGTCGTACGTAAGTACGCGGGGTGATTTAATTATTTGTAGGATGGATAAATGGGTAAATAGGGTAGTTTAATTTTTATAATAACATATCATTAAATAATTTATATTGGTGGTATTGCTTTATAGTGAATCATCTAAGGAAGGGGAAGAAATTTGAATGAATCGGTAGAAAAGGTTTACTCTTACACAATGTGCCTCCTTTAAATTCCTTCTCAGGGAACTATAGATGGAATTTATAGAAGACCAAAAACTCTCGGATGTTACTGCAGAATGGGATAAGGGAAATGGGAAGGTTTTGGAAGATTACACAGACTCAAAATGGTCTAAATAAAATATGTAGGTGGTGCCTTTTTATAAGGGATGAGAGTGGAACTTTAGAAAACTCAGAAAATATTAATTCCTTATTAATTAAATTTCTATTGAAAATAGACGAATTTTTTTAATAATTATATGTTATGGTGTTTTTTGTTTGAATACCAATCATACAATAATTCTTAGACATGTTTGATTATTTTTTGTTATTTTCTTTTTTATTTAACCCTTATTTTACCAATTTTAATCTTACTACAATTAAATGTTATTTACACATTGTGGATTAATGCAATTACATTATCTTGTATAATAATGCTAAAAAAGTTATTTATGACATATATGGACTTATATTAAATATATTTCAGAATATTTTATTTTTAGGAATTTAATATCATTTAAGAAAATAATATTTATTTTAAACTATTTTATGAAATTTTTATAATAATCATATCATGAGTTTTTAAAAATCCAAAAAATGTGATTCAATCAAAAAACATCATTAACAAAAATATAAAAATTCATAATCATCCATAATAATTATTTATGGAATAAAATGGTTCAATATAATTTTTTTTAATATTTATAATATCATTTATTTAAATCATTCATTAATAAGGTAATCACTAAATCATCATTGTGTCAAAAATAAATTTATTTATATGGTCTCTAAAAATTATAAATAAAATACCATGATGTAGAAAATATTTTTATATTCATAATGACAATTTATAAACACATATATCAGTTATATAACATTATATTAAAATCTATTTAGAAAAAAACAATAAGTTAATGTTATAATTATCATTAAATTAAATTAATTCTTATAAAATGTCAGTTTCACATTCTAGTGAAACCATGGGGGTCCCAAAATTATTCCAATGATTCCCATGGTAAAAAAATACCTCACAGAATAGTATTATGACATGTTTTTGGGTACTCTAATATTATTATAATATTATGTTTTACCCTTATTTACTAGATTTACCCTTTAATCATGGTAAATAAAATTATTAATGATGTTAGAATTCATAGTGTGCAAAAAATATGAGGTATCGATTTAAAAAATTTGAACATTAAGATTCCAAATATGTAATCAATTTTTCCAAATTGAAAATATAGAAGTATAAGTAATTAATTTAAATTTATTTCCCATTGTCTAAATCAAAATCTTGTTTTTAAGAAGTAATAATTACGAAAAGATTGACATTTGTTTATGTGCAGTTTGAAAGAGAAATTTCATCCATTGAACAAAATGGGATCAAATAATAAAAATTTAATCCAATTACAATAATTAAATAGTTATTAAGAGAATATAACTATATAAATTAATCAGATAAAAAGGTAGATTCATGTTATAATACTGTATATTTCACTAATGATAAAATTTTTATTATTATTCGAAAAATACCAAAACTTCAAAAGAAGTAAATGAAGGACCCCGGGACACCCTGAGAGGGGAGGGGTGAATCAGGGTGACCAATTTTTCTTTTAATGTGTTGGATCTTGTTCCCACGTTGGTAGGAACTTGTTGAACCTGTATGATGATTATGATCAAAATGAAAACATTCACATGCACAGAGAAGACACAACCATTTTTACTTGGTTCACCACTAAGGGCTACGTCCAAGGAGCATACGCCGACAGGTTGCCGGTCGTACCTAAATCCACTATGCTTCACTAGCTGCGGATACAAAAGTCCGGGTATAGACACTCTGTCCCAGGCTCACTGCCTTTACAATAGTTCAGGGATAGCTCACGGCGTCCCTCGGGTCACTCCCGTTGACTCCCCCTGGCTCACTGCCGTTGGTGAAGTCCCACTCAGTTTATAGACGTGAAGGTCTCTTCTTCATTTGCATAAGAGTGCATCCTTTGTTGTATGTAGATGCTCTATTGAAGTCCGATTCTCACCAGAAGAATATCACCTTTCCCCGAATGAACTGAGTAGTCTCTCGGCTTTCGTGCAGCTCCAAACACGCCGGTGGACTTCAGCAAAACCAGGCGCGCTTCTCCAAGACAGTCGCGCAAGTCCCACTATGGCGCGCAAGTCCACACTGGCGTGCAAGTGTCATCAACACAGTTGTGCGACTCTTCCTTCCCCAACTACAAACTTGCGCGGTCCACTTACTTTCTCTTCCAAACCACCATGGGCGCACAGCCAAACACCGGCGCGCAAGCTCTACTTGCGCGACAAAACAACCACCTGCGCGACTCAACCACCTGCGCGACGAGAGCTCGAACAATCTCTCGGCCTTGAACTTCGTTTCAAATGAGGAGGGGTGGTCCAGTATTTATAGGCAAACTGGACCCCCGGCGCGGCGGCGCGCAAGTCCTCGACGGCGCGCAAGTCTTGTCTTCAATAATCTCTGTCGCGCAACTCACTTGCGCGACCCAACCAACACATGCGCGACCTTCTTTCCTTAGCCAAATTTTGATGTTCTGATCCTCAAAATCATATGGCGCGCAAGTCTTTCATCCTCCAAGAGCACGGCGCGCAAGTAACTTTTCCAAAAAACACTTTACTTTATTGGCCGATTATTAGGCCCAAAAATTTGGCAAACACTGGGAAACAACGCCACCTTCACTACTGTTTTCTGCTTGAACGGTATGATCACTTTGTTAGTACACACCCTGAACTTCCACTGAGGATTGAAAACAAACACAAACCATACAACAAATCATGCTTTGAAGAACCTGGTTCCAACAATCTCCCCCTTTGGGTTTGTTGGCAATCAGAATAAATTCAATAGATCTCCAACCATGAGCAAATCCAAAACGCAAGAATCAACTCAGCCAACACTCTAAGTCTACGTGAGCAATGCTCGGTGTAGAAAACAAGAGAGAAAGCTTGAATTGGGTCTTAGTGTTTTGAAATTCTCCATGACGCCCGATGCTATCCTTATTAAACTTCTCATCACAATCTTACACTTCTCATCACAGAAGAATTTCTTGCCTTGAATTTATGCCTTTCTCCCCCATTGACAATAAAACCAAAGACCGAAAAGTTTGTTCAACGTTCAACTCAAGACATACTCCCCCTGGATAGTATCTCCCCCATAAACCTGCATCACATCCATAAGCATATAAAAACAGTTAAAACAAACGGGGAGAGGGGACTTCCGGTGCCTCCTTATGCAGTAGGAGGTGGTCGAACACCGAGGTTCAACCGATGATTCTCGAACACAGCCGCGGACAATGGCTTGGTTAGGATATCAGCCACTTGCTCATTAGTTCCAACATGATCCATTTTAATCACTCCTTGTTCAACTTTTCTTTGATAAAATGATACCGTATTTCAATATGTTTTGTACGAGAATGTTGAACCGGATTCTTCGTAAGATCAATTGCACTTTTGTTATCGCAATAAATCACCATTGGTTGCTGCACCTTATCACCAATATCTGTTAGCTGCTGCTTCATCCAAAGAAGTTGAGTGCATGCTTTTGTGGCAGAGATATATTCAGCTTCAGCAGTACTAAGAGAAGTACTTTCTTGCTTCTTGCTCAACCAGCCAACACATATATGCCCAATATAGAAAGCTCCACCACTAGTGGACTTTCTGTCTATTACATCCCCAGCCCAGTCAGCATCAGAAAACGCTGATAATTCACTGTCCCTGCCTGCAGCAAAAAATAACCCGAAGTTATGTGTGCCTTGAATATACCTCATGATTCTTTTTACTGCTGACATATGTTCCTCCTTTGGATTACTCTGAAAACGGGCCGCAAGTCATGTTGCAAAGACAATATCTGGCCTTGTCGCTGTCAGATACAGTAGGCTTCCAATGATCCTCTTGTACATGGTGGGATCAACAGAGTTCCCATCCTCATGCTTTCCATGTTTAGTTCCAACAGCAATCGGAGTTGACATTGGTTTGGAGTCTTGCATATTGAACTTCTTCAGCAACTCTCTTGCATATTTTTCCTGAGAAATGAAAGTGTAGTCCTTCTTTTGAATCACTTGTAACCCCAAGAAATATGTGAGCTCCCCAATCATAGACATTTCAAGTTCTGATTTCATATGGTTGGAAAATTCATCCACTGATTTCTGCCTGCTGCCACCAAAAATGATATCATCAACGTAGACAAGAACCATGAACTGATCTTTTGGAGAATTCTTCACATAGATATTGTGATCAACTCCTCCTCTTTTGAATTCCAACTTCTTGAGATATGAATCTAGCCGTGAGTACCATGCCCGTGGTGCCTGCTTCAAACCATATAGAGCTTTCTTTAGTTTGCTGACCTTTGTTTCATCGGTACCCAAGACAAACCCCACCGGTTGTTCAATGTAGACTTCTTCTTCAAGTACACCATTCAAGAATGTTGTCTTAACATCCATTTGATATACTTTATATCCTCTTTGGAGTGCCATGGCAAGGAAAAGCCTGATTGATTCCAGTCTAGCAACTGGAGAAAAAGTTTCTTCAACATCAATACCTTCAATCTGGGAGTATCCTTTACATACCAGTCGTGCCTTGTTTCTGATAACACTTCCATGCTCATCAAACTTATTTTTGAAGATCCATTTGGTACCAATCACATTGTGACCTTCGGGTCTCTGGACAAGATCCCATGTCTGATTCTTTTCAATCTGATCTAATTCATCATTCATGGATTTCACCCAAGATTCATCTTTTGCAGATTCTTCGAATGAGGATGGCTCTACAACTGATAGAAATGCAGATTGCGTGGTATTCCTCATCCTTCTGGTTTGAGTGGGTGCACTCCTATCCCCAATTATGTTGGATGGATCAATCTCAGCTCTTCGATTTCTCCTGCGAGGTTCAGTAGAATTCTCTTCAGCCATAGTTTCTTCTTCAGATTCTTCTTCTGAGTCAACATCATTATGTGATTGATGAGTGTTTTGAACAGCTTCCTCTATTTCTGCATTTGTAGTTTCTTCATGTCCACATTCTTCATGACTTTCTATCACATCAGCATATGACGTCCGTGAAGCATTTGTGGTTTTCTCTTCAATTATCTTAACATCATTGCTTTCCACCATCCTCCCAAACGATTGTTGAAACATTTGTAGGCTTTGCTGTTCATTGAGTAACCGAGGAAGATTCCTTCATCTGCGTTGTAACCATATTTCCCCTGATTTCCTTCTTTGTTCCTGATGAAGCACTTACTTCCAAAGACACGAAAGTATTTTAGAGAAGGCTTCCGTCCATGCCACAATTCATATGGTGTCTTCGTCTCACCCATATAAAGTCCTGTTTGATTCTGAATATACACTGCAGCTTGAACAGCCTCTTTCCTGTAATGTCGTGGAATACGACTCTCAATCAGCATAGTTCGTGCCATGTTGTTCACCTGTCGATTCCTTCGTTCAACAACTCCATTTTGTTGTGGAGTTCTCACAGCAGCTACCTCATGTTGTATCCCATGCTTCTCCAGATAATTTTCAAATTCAATGGACGTGTATTCTCCTCCATTGTCAGATTGCAACACTTTGATTGTTCGTCCAGTATCATTCTCGGTGATTCGCCGATATGTTTTCATGCAGTCAAGGACCTGTCGTTTCCGGTGAATGACCATCACACATGCCATTCGACTGTAATCATCTATAAAAAGGACAAAGTACCTTTCTCCATGAGTTCCGACAACATTTATTGGACCACAAACATCTGTATGAATCATATCAAGAAGGTGAGATGCCTTTTTCTTCTTTGGCCGATATGAACTGCAGAACAACTTCCCACGAATACAAGCATCACAGGATTTTTCACGCTCACGCTTCAGGTTGTGGATGTCCATGACAATTCTCAATTTTGATATTTTCTCCATGTCTTGTTGATTGATGTGTCCCAATATCCGATGCCACAAATTGTTTTCTTCTTCAACAGTCATGTAACATACATTTTCTTCACTATCAACCTGATACAAGTTGCCTTCTGTTCTGCATCCTTTCATAAGTGAATTGCCGGTTTTTCCCTTGATGGTGCAGCCTTTCTGATTAAAAGTAACTATAAGTCCTGAGTCACAGAGTTGACTCACGCTAAGGAGATTATGGCGTAGGCCATCTACGTAAAGGACTTCAGTCTTCTTTAGTTCTCCATTAGCTAATTGGGTACTTCCACTCCCTTTGATTTTCAGAGCCCCATCATTACCAAATCTTATTGTACCATCAAAATTCTTTATGACATTCGTTAGTAGGCCGGCATTACCCGTCATATGAGATGAACAACCACTATCCAGAATCCAGGTACTATTGTTCTTTGTAGCTTTGAGGGATACCTCTGCATGGTTCGATTTCTCAATATTCTTCCTTTCCTTCCATGAGACATTAGATTGAGTATATAGGACTGATGGCCTTTCAACTATCTCTTCCGCATACCCAGGTTCTTCATAGTCAAAGTCTTCTGTGAGAGGTGAGAACCTGTTTAAACGAGCAACACTGTCTTGCTGACGAGACTTGACTTGTCTTGAACTTCGGTATGAGGTGTCTATGTCTCTTCTCTGCCTGCAATTAACGGCCTTATGACCAAAGTTAGAACAACAAAAACAATATCCATAGAAATTATTTCTTCTATGAGAATTAGGATATGAGATGGTTCTCCTTTGTTGAGCATCTATATCTTCTCCATTCAGATAGCTTTTTGCCTCTTCACAATAAGACATGGTATGGCCCAGATAGCCACAGAACTGACACTTCATGAGAGGAAATGTCTTCTCACTTGAATTTCTCCTTATAGCTTCTTCCTTGGGAGAATAGTAAGACTGTCTGCCATTTTTGAAAGTTTGAGGATAATTTTCAGGTCTCCTTTTAGTTTGGATTGAGGGCTCCTTTTTCAGCACTCTAGGTAACATTTCATCATGTTCAACTTTCATCTTGTCTTTCTTTTGGATCTTTTCACTTCCATCAGTTGATGACTCAGCCTCACAGCCAATTCCACTCTTTCCCATGCAAGCAGGTCTTTGATCACTCAAGACTTTTCCAACCCCATCTGAACCACACTTGGATCTTGCAAGTAATTCTGCATCTGAGAATCTTCCGAACTGTATTTTCTTCCTCGATTCTTTTGGAACTGATTCTGTCTCCATTTTACTCCTTAGAGTAACTACTTCCTCTTCAAGACCCTCAACAGTCTTGGATTTTCCATCCAGTCTGGATGTGAGGTCATTGATGACCTTTTCCTGCTCTTCAATTCTCAGCTTCAGATCAACTGAATCATCATTGCTTTCAATTATTTTAGACTGTACCTTCACAAATTCTTCCATTCATTCAATTTCAGCTTCGAGTTGATCAACATATTCAGATGATTCTTCCACAATTGATTTCAACTTATTGCAGCTCTTACATTTAATCTTAAGTTTACTAACTGCATCCTTAAGTTGCACCTCAGGATCTACACAAGTTCTCAGTTGTTTTTCACCATCAGTATCTTCTGACTTTTCAACAGTGGCCATCATAGAAGCATGGTTCCCAGTTTTGAATTCTGGTTCTTCTTCATCACAGAATTCATTGTCTTCTTCTTCTTCTTCACAGACAAAACTCTTCTTTTGCATTTTCTTACCAGATTTGAAGTCTACCTTTTTGAAAAACCTTCTTTGAGGCTTCTTGAAGTTTTCATCTTCACTGTCATCATCATTGATATTCTTCAAGCACTGAGAAGCAATATGCCCAACTTTTCCACAACGGAAACATGCGAGAGGTAACTTCCCTTTGAATTTCCCTTTCCCCTTCTGGAAATTCTTTGCAATGAAAGAAAGAATTTCTTTCTCTTCGTCATCATCACCGCTACTATCCTTTGAGATTTTCAATTTCTCCATGGCCTTGAATGCCATTTCCTTGCTCACCCGAGTCGTAGCATCTTCTGGTTTGACTCTCATTTCATAAGCTACCAAACTGCTCAGTAAGTCATCTAGAGAAAGTTTGGAAAGATCTCTTTCCTCAAGAGCTGCCACCTTCGCATTATATAGAGGTGGAAGTCTTCTTAATATTTTCTGTACAACATCAATGTCTTTGATTTATTCTCCTAGACCCCGAATTGCTCCAACCACTTCAGTAATTCGATTGAAGAAAGAGTCTGCATTCTCGCCTGGATGCATCTTCAGATCATCAATCCGATTGTGTAGCACTTGTAGTTTCGCCTCCTTCACTTTTCTATCACCTTCATAAATATTCTCAAGTTTATCCCACATAGATTTTTCTGAGGTGCAATTCATCACCTTCAAGTAAATCTGATCAGAAAGGGCTGCAGTGAGAGCATTCTGTGCTTTAGCATCTGCATCAAGAAGTTTCCTGTCTGTTTCAGTCATAGCCAGACCTGTTGGATCAGTGAAATGTATTCCTTGAACAGTAGGAAAAAGAACTTCCATTCCAAGAGATCTTAGATGAGATCTCATTCTGTTCTTCCAGATCTGGAAATTGCTTCCATCGAAGTGAGGGACTCACCTGACATTGATCGCATTTTCCATGACGAAGAAGGTCAGATTCAACGCCAGCAACCTTTACCCTCTGATACCACTTGAAGGACCCCGGGACACCCTGAGAGGGGAGGCGTGAATCAGGGTGACCACTTTTTGTTTTAATGTTTTGGATCTTGTTCCCACGTTGGTAGGAACTTGTTAAACCTGTATGATGATTATGATCAAAATGAAAACATTCACATGCATAGAGAAGACACAACCATTTTTACTTGGTTCACCACTAAGGGCTACGTCCAAAGAGCATACGCCGATAGGTTGCCGGTCATACCTAAATCCACTATGCTTCACTAGCTGCGGATACAAAAGTTCGGGTACAGACACTCTGTCCCAGGCTCACTGCCTTTACAATAGTTCAGGGATAGCTCACTGCGTCCCTCGGGTCACTCCCGTTGACTCCCCCTGGCTCACTGTCGTTGGTGAAGTCCCACTCAGTTTATAGACGTGAAGGTCTCTTCTTCATTTGCATAAGAGTGCATCCTTTGTTGTATGTAGATGCTCTATTGAAGTCCGATTCTCACCAGAAGAATATCACTTTTCCCCGAATGAACCGAGTAGTCTCTCGGCTTTCGTGCAGCTCCAAACACGCCGGTGGACTTCATCAAAACCAGGCGCGCTTCTCCAAGACAGTCGCGCAAGTCCCACTACGGCGCGCAAGTCCACACTGGCGCGCAAGTTTCATCAACACAGTTGCGTGACTCTTCCTTCCCCAACTACAAACTTGCGCGGTCCACTTACTTTCTCTTCCAAACCACCTTGGGCGCACAGCCAAACACCGGCGCGCAAGCTCTACTTGCACGACAAAACAACCACCTGTGCGACTCAACCACCTGCGCGACGAGAGCTCGAACAATCTCTCAGCCTTGAACTTCGTTGCAAATGAGGAGGGGTGGTTCAGTATTTATAGGAAAACTGGACCCCCTGCGCGGTGGCGCGCAAGTCCTCGACGGCGTGCAAGTCTTGTCTTCAATAAACTCTGTCGCGCAACTCACTTGCGCGACCCAACCAACACATGCGCGACCTTCTTGCCTTAGCCAAATTTTGATGTTCTGATCCTCAAAATCATATGGCGCGCAAGTCTTTCATCCTCTAAGAGCACGGCGCGCAAGTAACTTTGCCAAAAAACACTTTACTTTATTGGCCGATTTTTAGGCCCAAAAATTTGGCAAACACTGGGAAACAGCGCCACCTTCACTACTGTTTTATGCTTGAACGGTATGATCACTTTGTTGGTACACACCCTGAACTTCCGCTGAGGATTGACAACAAACACAAACCATACACCAAATCATGCTTTGAAGAACATGGTTCCAACAGTAAATTTGTTTGTCCCACATAAAAAGAAGAAGGTTATTTTTTAAAATTTTACTTTAAACATGTCAAAACTAGATTTACAATGGTTGCACCATCAAAAGGGGGGTAAAGTGCATTTTAAAAAATTAATTCTATTATATTAAAAATTATATTTTGTTAGAATATCATGTTCTAGAAAAAGTGTATTATTAGTGATAATGTAATTAGAAATTAAAAATATTGTTAATTATATACGGAAGAACGAGTTTATATCTCATTAAATAATAATATTTTAATAATATATCATTGTTTAATGAAAATCAGTATTGCGTACAATGCAAGCAATCAAGGAAGGTCAATCTTGCGTGTAACATTGGCTAAGTCAGTATTGCATGTAGTGCATGAATACTTTAGTGTTTCAGATGACACAATCCAAACCTAGTTCATTTATACATTGAACAAAACATATACTCAGTGTTGGTTTAAATGAACTATATAAAAAACATGAAATTACGTGCAATAGAAGCCATGGATACTCTTGTATATACTACAAGATAGTACATTGTTGCTTTTAATGAATGCTAATATTGATTTAGTGTACAACAATAGAAATCAAAGAAGTTAAAAAGAATGTATCTCATCAAATATAAGGTTTCCACATTCTACACCTCCCTTAAAACTAATTTCTCCCACAAAATTGGTCAGGGTTAAAAATGGTTTTCTAATTTAATGATTTAATTATAGAAACTCACAACATAAAAATTGATACTAAAAAATCATTTTGAAAAGGAATAATAGAAATATAATAGTAACCCAGTGTAACTCATCAATAGGTTTCCACATAGGGGAACATTGATGGTATGCAAAAACATGGATATGGAAGAGAGATATAACTATCAATTTCTGATTGATAGTGATAGAGAATAATGTTTGTATAATGTTAAATATAAGAAAGCCACAAATCTGCAATGATTTAAGATACCATCTTATTCATAAGATATAAAGTAATAGGATAAAATATTTGGTTTGTATATATTTTTCCTAATTTTGATGAATATTTACATGAGGAGAAATAAATACATGATTTTAGTACAATGTCACCCTTATTAATTCCCTGAAAATTTTCACTTCATCCCTTATTTAAATAAATGAAGTTGAATTTTTCATTCATGAAGTGTTACCAGATCATGCAATAGAATGATAAGTTATTCTGTCTGTCTCAATAAAATGTTTTGAACATATCATCAAATAGGAAAGAGTCTACATATATTGAGATAATACATTATTCTATAAAACATCAACAAAAATATAAATTATACTACTTATAAATTGATAAAATTACAATCCTTATGAAAACTAAAAATATAAAATATTGGAAGGAGGTGAACTAAATAAACTTAAGATCTGTCTCACGAATATCATTTGGTAGTGCATGGTTATTACATTCCAAACATGTGAATACCTTAATCCTTCATTCTATTTAAACAAGATAATAACATTATTTTCCATAAAAACTTAGTGAAAACATTAATTCTATCTTAATCAACTCTTTACACAGACCAATATATAAAAAATTCATATACTCAAATTATGATACCACATTATCCATTAATCACTGATGAGCTCATTAATACTATCAAACATTTCATTATCTCTCTATGCCTTCATTATAAACATATCAGGTGTTTTCAAAAAAAATTCTAAATAACTATTCATGTATACCGATAGCATTCAACATATACGTTCAAATACTTATTGAAAAAAAGTGAAAAACTCCTTAGATGTTTCTTTATTCCATAGTTCCATACATTATTTCACTATCTTATTAAACGAATAACTGATCATCATCGTTTCATTACTCAACACTTATGTCACATCATATACCATTTGTAGTCCATTCCTCATCAACAGAATACATACTACCCATATGCCCATTTTTATTCTCATCATCAAATTTTCCCTTAGGGCATCAATTTTCATAATGCCCATACATTCCACACATAAAACATTTAACCATATTTGATGTCCTTTCATTACTATTATCTGTGTTCATTTTGTTAACTAAACCGTTTCATTTTCTATTACTAATTTTGTCTCCTTCTCTTCCACACCCAAATCATATTCCAGATCCTTTAAAACATTCTCTATGATTCCTCTTCCCACATGATTTACATGAGGAAAATTGAACATTAATTTCTCAATGATCATTATAAATCTCTATCTTTCTAATATTATTTGGGTTATGAAACTTTCCAAAGTTGATATTATTGATCGTATTATGAAATTCAAGATTTATAAATATAATGATTTTTCTCCTTTAAAATCATATTTCATTTGGTTTCTCCAGAAGAATATCATTCCATTGTCTATCATATTCTCCATTAACATGAATCATCATGTTTACATCCATTTTCTAAAACCGAAAAATAATAGTGTGAGTAAAAAAATCATACGAGCACAAGAACATTATCAAATGTGATTACATTCTATCTGTTATATATTATGTTTAATCATAGGTTATTATTGATCATTATCATAATTATTGGACTGTAACCTATAGTTATACTTACCCTAAGGAGCATCCCTAGAAAAATCTTAGAAATATCTCTTGGGATCTCACTAATGTTTTTTCATCCTAGTTTCAAATGGTTAACTAAAACTACGATCAAATACAAACAAAAGAGACCCAATATCAACGTATATGGATGATACATATATTCTGTGGAATAAATATTACATGACACACATAGACGCCGAATTACCTTATCATTTTTGTGTCATTACAAAACTAGGATAAAATCATATAATCATAGTGAGTGATCTTCAATATCTCCCATAATGATCATCCCATTTTTTCTACCAATGAAATTTTTTTATATCATAGTGAAAAAAAAGGTTGAACTCAAATGATCAATGAGGGTAAACATGGTGAGCATAAACCAATCCATTAACATTTGAATGTAAAAACATGAACGTAATGTTTAAACATCAAAATCATGAGTCATGAAATAAATCATGGTAAAATGTACGGCATGAATCATGAAGGATCATAAACCAAGATAGAATATCATTGGAATAAAACATCTAATTTTCAAAAAATAGTAATCACATAATATTATTTATATAGTAGGAAAGGAATTGGTGCCAAGACGATCATATAGGAAAAAGTCCATTACTGAACCGGGTTAACTTGTCATTTCAACCATGTATTACTGAATTAGATTTTCTTGTTATTACATTCATATTTATATCATGCGATAATTTTTTTACCAAATTTATTATAGGGATATATATGTCCCACATATATTATAATGAAATAATTATTACATTCTCCATAAAAACAAAAACCATTCACCATAGTATAACCCATGAAATAAAATGGGATTGTTAAAGATCATTTCGTCATAACATAATCCATATAGGATAAATGGACATTATAAATAAAATTACATCATAAATAAAATCTAATAAATGTAATAATAAAGATAGATACTTAACCATTTTTCAACATAGATGGAAAATAATTTTGATAAAACACATGAACTATATTCCTGAGTAAAATATCATTTCTTCTTCAAAAACATGTTCTTTTTTCAATATTTCGTGGAATTTTTAAAGAAAATAATTTAATTTAAGATATAAATACAATATTTTAATGTTGATATATGGAAATAATGCGTTATGGAAGTTTCAAATACATTTATGTAATATAAGTTTAAAAAAATTATCGACATACTTTTTTCGGAGAAGTAAAAAAAGAATATTTAATTGAAAAAAATATAGATTCCTTCCATACCATGTAGTAAAAGAATAAATTAAAAAAAATTAATTTAAACATACATATAAAAATAGTAAAAATATTTCCAATATATTTATTAGAAAACATGTACATGGATGATAAATATACCTTAGTAAATACTTACGAATAAATAATCTTAGATAAAAATGAGATTGCCAAATTATCCCTTACTTTTTGTCTGATTTCTTCTATAGTTGAATGATACTCTAGTATAGTGGGTTTAAAAATATTATTAACTTTTTAAATGACCATAATAATATTTATTATAATATATATTATTACTTATGACTTTATGATACGTGTTCAATTGTCAATTAATTGTTAAAGAAATGATTTGGTTTAAATTGTTTTATTTATCATACATGTTTTAAATTTTTATTATTTATATTGTTACTTATATCATAGTTTAATAACATTATGAATGTAAAAAATGATTCATATATTATATATATTCATTATATAAATACATATATATAATAGATAGATAAAATAAATGGAATACACCATTCAGAGAGATAGTGGGTCGTACATACGCACGAACGTTGTGTTAATTTCTTTATTAAATTGAATTCAAGTAAGTAAATGATATAAATATATATTCAAATAAATCATGTAGAATTACTATGTCATATATTTCATTATTATTTATTAGATATAATTTATGATCATTCATAAATGGTTAACGTAGAAAATGAATCTAATCGGGTCTTGGAGACAGGTAATCGTACTTACGCCCGAGTGGAAATATCATTCCGATAACTGTTGAATGGTGTTTATGTGGATGGTTTATAATATTACATAATTTTTATCACGTAATTATAATCATATATTTTTATTATATACCCCATTACACACATCCACGTAATGTAGTGTTGAAAATCAAATTACACCAACGCGTGGAGAAGGTATGTCGTACGTACATGTGTACGATAATTTCAATTTGTTGGATGAATAGAAGGTTAAATAAGGATCCTTTAGATTTATAATAAAATAACATTATATGACTGATAATCATATTATTAATTAATATTGAAACTACTAATGATGTGGAAAAAATTTAAATGTATTTTTAGAACATATTATAACTTCCTCGATGTATCTCCTTTAAATTTACTCTTAGGGAACTAGAGATGGTAATTTGATAAGAAAATTCCCATTAGAATGTTACTAGAGATCATTAGAATATAATTTGTTAGGGTTTAATAGGGCATGAAGACTCAAAATGAACCTAAGAGAAGAGCTAGGAGGTTCCCTTTTAAAAGAGAGGAGAGGGGAACTTTTGGGAACATTTAATATATTGATTTATAATAAATTAAATTTCCTTTAAAAATAGTAGAAAACATATTTAATTCTAATAAAATATTATTTTTTCTGAATATCCATCATCCAATAATTTATTACAAAATTATTGTATATATTTTTTTCCTTATCTTTTTTGGTTAACCCTTATTTTACCCTTTTAAATCAAACCATGATATCATGTTTTTTACACATTGTCAGTTAATGGAATTACATATCATTTAAAATTTCCCACAAAATGATATTTATCAAATATTTAGACTTATATTAACCATTTTAGTGAATTTTAGAATTATTTCAATTTATTATCAATTATAAAATAGTATTTTCTTTATATACACATTTATGTCAATATTTATACTATTAATATAACAATGATTTTAAAAATATATGAGAAAATTATAATTTCAAAAGAAAATCATTAACTAAAATACAAAAATTCATTCAAATCCATTAAATTTATGGATGGAAAAAATGTCCAAATTACATTAACTTTAATATATTCAATCACATTTATTAAGATCATTAATTAATAAGGTAATAACTACATCATTATTATGTCGTAAATAAATTTATTTATTTTTTGTATAAAAATTGTAAATAAAATATAAAGATGTGAGAAATAATTATATCTTTCTAATGACTTTTATAAACATATATATTCTATATAAAACCCAACATAAAAATCTATGTTGGGAATATATATGATTAAGTTATAATTATATATATTTAAATTAATTTTAATAAATTGTCATTTTCACGTCTATATTAATCAATGGGTTTTTATAATTGACCCATGGATTCCAATGGTCAGAAATATCTCATCCAATAATATAAGAAAATGTATTATGTTAGTATAATAATATTATATTTTTGTATTTTACCCTTATATACAAGATTTCTCCATCCACCATGGTAAATAAAATAATTATTGAAGTAACTATTTATTATGTCCAAAAATTAATAGTACCTATTTAAAAACTTTTAACCATATAATTCAAAATATGGAATCCATTATTTTGAATTCAAATCATAAAATATACATCAATTAATTTAAAATTAATTTCTGTTGTCAAAACCAAAAATTGGAGTTTTAAGAAGTAATAACATGTAAAAGATTTACCTGTGTTTATGTCGCATTTAAATGTGAAATATTTTCGAATTAACATAATTTGATTAAATTATAAAAATATAATACAATTACACTTTTCCAAAATAAAAAATAAAAAATATATATAAATAAATTAGGTAAAAATGATGTATCGAGTTAAAATATTTTATTTTTTACTATTAATTATAATTTTATTTATATTAATAAAATTCAAAAAATTATAAAAATAATTAAATTATTTTATTAAATATTTTAAATAGAATGTTTATTTCTTAATAATTTAACTTATAAATTTTTCAATAATATATTTAAAATTGGTGCACCATCAAAAGGTGGTAAAAATACATTTTAAAAAAATACTTATAATAACTGAAAATTTTGATTTTCTAATATAATGTTCTATAAAATCTGTAATATTAATTCTATTGTTATATAAAATTCAATTTTTTTTATACTAATCAAAATGGCTAGTTTATATCCCATTAAATAAAAATATTTTCATAATATATTGTCGTATAGTGTAACTCAGTATTATATACAATGCAAGCTATCGAGGAAGGTCGATCTTATGTGTAACGCAGGACAAGTCAGTGTTGCGTGTATTATATACTTCCTTTGGAGTTTTGTGTAACATAATCCAATCATTTTTTATTTATATATTGAACAAAATCAATAATCATGGTTGCATGAAATTAATTCTATCAAAAGAACTTGAAATTGTGTGCAACACAAGTCAAGAATAGCATTGCTTATACTGTAAACTTATACGGTGTCACACATAACTCAAGATAATATTGGTGTACTATAAAACACACGAAAAAAATGAAAATATAAATAATATATTCTAAAAATCTCCAGGTGTTACAATGTAGGTCAGTTGGGGAATGTAATTTATAGGATAAAACTATACATATATTTTTAAATTTAAAAATCTTGAAGATATTAATGCAAATAATTCAATAGAACCCATGTTATCTTTGTAGGACCCTTTTAGGTGTACTTATGACTTAAATATTAATATAAATGATAAATTGACTAATTAAAAATGGATGTCATCAAATTTTTAATGATTTAAAATATATTTTATGTTACTTCCCAATTTATCCATATCAAATACCAATTGATCTTTTTTAAATTTGTACTTGATGTGATGAATTAAATGTTATAATTTGTTAAAAATTAATGTGAATCAACGAAATGTTTTAAAATGGAACATATATTTATGTCCTTTTTTTATACCATCATGTTTTACTAGTTTAATCTTATTTGACTTCAAATGGAACCGATGCAAGAGAAACATTAATTTCCCTTATTCGTTATATCAGTGGATTAAATAATGGAACTTGAGCCATTTGACTATATGTTCAGCACGATCTAGTGAAAAAGTTCAATAAATAGGCTACTATAAGAGGCTAAAATTTTGTAGGTATCACCCTTGTAGTTTAAATTTCATTCTAAATGCCATTGGTTTTCTAGATTTCGATCATGTATGGGTTTCATTTTCCCTTGTAGGACCCTGACTATCTAAATAAAACTGTTGTTTGGATGAGTGATCCTGATTTCTTGGCCTTTATATGGTCATGATAATCGAGTGATGTTATTAATCAGCTGGTTAGACATTACTTGGGCATGGTCGGTTACATTGTAGGTCTCATGACCCTTTTCTCCGACTTTGGGAGACTCGAGAATTTTTAAGTCAGTTTGACCATCATTTAGGTCATTGTAATTTTGAACTAGTTTCTATACATGTCACATATTACATGAATTCATAGTGAAAATATTCCCATGGGTAGTATCCATGATGTTCGGTTTGTTTCTCAAACTATAGGGTAGTATATATTTACATATGTAGTAGCTAAAAAGGTGATAAATGATACAATTAACTGAATGATTTTGGTTAAATAAATTTCCTTTTTTATGTTGAGTACATCCTTGTGTCATCATTGTAGTATAGTGTCAAGGGATATAAATGAAATAATGTTCATCCCAGTTCTTGGGATGATATCATGAATAATCGAGTGTTTTGACACGTCAATCATGTTTGTTATAGCATTCATGCCTAACAATTTTCTATTATGATGTTGTTATTTGTGTCTTAGAGAAGTTACAAAAAAATTTATTCTGAATCTGATCGAGCATGATTCTGAGAGGTTGACATATCTCTCTTATTTTTATGACTATGACTCTCCCAAGTCATTGAAAATTAGGCCAGATCGGTTAAATATATTTCCTTCCAGGTAGAAGGAACAATAAAATGGTCCATTTGGGAATGGTCAGTCTCAAATAAATTCTTTTAGGGATTTCATGTTTTAAATTAGCTCATTTCTTGCTCAGCAGCATGAATTTTATGTGTTTGGCATTGTATTTAACCTCTTGAAACATTTTTGTTCTCATATAGACATCAATTTGAAGTATTTATGGATTTCATGATACATTGGGTAGTAAAGAAATCATGGTTAAGTTAGTAGTGATGAGTTGTAAGGTGAAGATGATGTTCTTTAAAAAAATATATCCATTTTTATTTTAATTATTCTTCCTTAAGTAGTCTGGTATATTTGTAGAAACCATTCGAATACACTCAATGTTTTTTACTTCAAGGCGATGAAGTCCTATATATTGACAACGTCCGTGATGCACAAAGAGTGTTTCGATCATACACCATGATAAATATCTTATAATTTGATGGAATTTTTGGGTGGTATTTTACATTGCGGCAATCTAACAAGTGGTTCTTATCAAGGACGATTTATTCTAAGTTATCATTGGGTTCTTCTATAGGAACACATCATACAGACTCTTGTACACTATCCGTTTAATTTTTTGTAACTAGTAGGTTGATACTATTATTTGGTCAGCTAATTTTCAAGAATGGACATTGTGGATTTGTTTCATTGTATCACTTATAAACATCAAGTTTGAAATATCATTAACTGTTCTATTGACTCCCATTTCAAGTAATAATTGGTAATTAGAGTCATTCATTTTTCAGAATTAGAGCTGATGTTTTAAAATGGTTGAAAATTACATTATGTATAAGGCCCCAACCTTAAGCCTTACTTAATCGTGAGTTATTACAAGATTACATATTGAGGATGTTTTCTGGTTTAGAGATTTAGAGAATTAGATCATGAAACTAGCATTACATTCCACATTTAAACAAAGTGGTTACATAAAAGACAATATTCATTTTTCACATCAATGTAAACATATTTAAGATAAAACATGGATTCTTTCTTGACACATCCTTGACACTATCATCACATCATTTACCTTTCCCTTGACCTGTGAAAAACATTTCAAAAACATGGGATGAGCATAAAATGCTCAGTAAGGTTGAAAAAAAATATGGAAAAGAAACATGAGTTCATATATACGTAATAATGAAATCATACATTACCCATAAAATATAGGTACTTTAACAAACCTCATCAAATAATAAATAAATCATAGAAATCATAAGACATAAATGTAACTTGAGGCATTCATAACATTCTTATATACGGAGTAACCCTCTTGGTTATGTTTGGAATACCCACAAAAGTATATTACCCAAATGTCTTTGGAGAAACCATAATGTTTCACTCCATCATGTTACCAAATGCATTGGAGAGCTATATCAAGCTCACCCGCCGTTAGTTTATCACGGAACCACCCGTCTTCATAATAATTCCCAAGAACCATAACATAATCGTACCACATAATACATGCATAAAGGAAACATAACATTTTCACTTTTCAATCACAAGATATCAATACAAAACATTGATATAAAAACATTATGAAAACCATTTTCAATACCAAAATAAAAGAAAAGAAAAACATGGTATTTATTTTTTCTCTTAAAAAAGTTATGGCATGTCGAGGAAGCCGAAACTCAAATAATGGTCACAGCGGCGGAGAAGTCGTTGTCTCCGCATACATATGACAAAAACGTTCCCTTTTTTCTTTGAGTAAATCACATCATATAAAAAGTATTCCTTTTGGATAAACGTAGAAGTCAAAGGGGTTTATACACCGTATAAAAGAAGGTTGTGTATAAAACAAAATATGCCTCAATGAATGGATATTGAGATGAAGTCCCTAACAAAGACGGTATCCTTGGATTAAGGATAAATCAATTACATAATTATTTGTTACAAAATAATAAACCTAATATAAGTGGATATTAACTGTAAAAAATCAGATTTTATTCATACATATTCATAGAACGACATATTCAAGGAGTACAAGCTTATCCCAAAGAATCAAAATTGGGTTAAGAAGTTCCCTTGCAATAATTTGACAGCCTAACAGCGTCACTATAAAATTCAGAAAATGAGTTGATGAGAGATAAAAAGGGTATCTCATCACTTGGACATAAAATTTACATAAATAAGGATATAGAAGAACATATCCCAAAATAATATTATGTGAATTAAAAGACATAACAAAAGAAGTCTTTTAAAAAAAGAGGTGGGTGAAAGGTTCCCTTACTGACATGGGTATCTTTCGAAACATACACCCTGTGAAAGAATGACAATAAAACATTGATGTAAATACTCATAAATGAATGTATATTACACAATGAGAAAAAAATTGCAGTACATACACCACTCAAAGTAAATTGTGGTAATTGTAGCATAAATCTCATGGGAATATAAGTGATATGAAAAATCTCTTATTAAAACTCGGCAGCCTAACGGTGCCACTTAAAATTACAAAAAATGGATTGATGAGATCAAATAGGGTCTCTCATCATATTAACATTAAATTTACAGCATGAGTAATATAAAATAACATCCCCCAACATAACAAATAGGTTCTTAAAAAAGTGACATAAATGAGAGTACTTAAAAAGAAAGGGAGGGGTAAGATCCCTTACAAAAATTCAGCAGCCTAACGGCGCCACTCAAAACTTACAAAATGGTCTGATGAGAGAGAATAGGGTCTCTCATCATAAAAATTACAGAAAGAGTAATATAAAATAACATATCAATCAGAATAAATATGAGCTTAAAAGGAATGACATAAAAGAGTGTACTTAAAAGGAAAGAGAGGAGTAGTATCCCTTACCTCAAGTCCAACTTATCTTGTTCATTTCTTTATATTAAAAAATAATAAACATTGGTAAATTTATAGTTTCATAAGGACCTCCTATAAATATTATTATTCAATTCATATCACATATTTTAATGTTATAATTACTGGTTAATAATATGAGTTCATATGAGACGTTTTTGTCGATGTTTGGTACATGAGTCAAAAATTGAACTTGTTGGAAAATAATTTTCTATGTAGTTATAGGTACATCATATCAGGAATAGTATTGATGATTTATATATCATATATATCCAGTATATATTCATTTTATACTATTATATAGAATTTGGAGATAAAAATTAAAATCACCATTCATGGAGACGGTAGGTCGTACGTACGCATGAACGCTACTTTCATTTTTGTCATATTAATGGAATTAAAACAAAATGAGATATATATATATATATGTTATAATTCCAGAATGATATCCATAATTTAGATGTAATATATTACATATATATCCATTATATATATGTACTTATAATAGTACATAACATTTTGAGACAAGAAATGAAATGTACCGTTCATGGAGACAGTAAGCCGTATGTACGCATGAACACTAATTCCATTTCTATTTCATATTTAATAGAATTAAAACATAATGATACATAATAGTATTTTAATTCCAGTATGGTATCATATATAATATCATGAAATATATCCTTTATACGTTCCACACATGGTATTAACAAATCAAATCACTTTGTGGGGGCGGTAGTCCGCACTTTCATAAATGAAGATATCGCGTTTACCCATAATGGAAACCATAAAGGTATGCCATAAATGAAAAATAAAGAATCTTAAGTAAAAAATAAAAAAATTATATATCATATATAAATATATTGTAATCTTAATGGCCAAATTTGAAGGTGTTAGAAGAATGTTGAACTATCATCGTTTCATGAGGCAGAAATTCTCCATCCACAGAAACAGTGTGTTCATTAACCATTAGATATAGGTGTGTGTAAGTGTAGCTAGAATAATTCTTATAAAAACATCCTAGTATATTTATGATACTGGATTTGTTACAAAATAAATGCATAAAAAGTGTTTATGGGGTTGGAGAAACAAAATAAAACAAAAGGACACAAGTGAAGACATTACCTTAAAATCAGGTAACTCCCTTTAGTTTGATCTCCAAGGCTTCTTTGGGAACACTTTTTCCCATTGTGAGGCTTCACGGAGTTATATAGGGATGTGGAGAGACAAAATGGTTAGGGGTTGGCTGAGACAAAGGCTTTGGAAGTGTGGGTAAGAAGGTAGAGGTGGGGGCCTTTTATAAGAGGAGGGGAGGGGCACTCATGGAAAGTAAGGAAATGTTACATTATTTTAGAATGCGTTTCAGATATTAATGGTCCCACATTGATTTTTTTTAGGATAAGGTGATAAGGGTTCTAACTCCACCCATACAATAGGTTTTGGACATGTTCATGTCTTCTAATTTACATTATCTTTCCATTTTATTTAAATCATTAAATAATGAGGTCATCGCTGCATCATCATTATGTCATAAATAATTTCATTTATGTAATGTCTGAAAATTATAAAAAAAATAATATGATGTAGGAAATAGTTTTATATTTCCAATGAATATTTATAGTCAAAAATCTGACTTGTATAACCCTATGTACAAATTGTTTTAGTAAAACAACTCATGTTAGTGTCATTTTTACTTTAACATTAAATAAAAAGATATTTATGTCATTTTCCAACCAAAGTGGCTAAATGGGGTCCCCAAGTTTACCCATGGATTTTTTTGGTCATCCATGACACATCCAATAAGGTTTGGACATGTGTCTACGTCATTTCAGTTTATTAAGACATTATTCTTACTATAAACTACCATAATTACCTCTAATCGCGATTAAAAACTTAATAAGTTACTATTCACCAAAAAAATTATTCTAATCCCATTGAACCACATTTAACTTCTTAATTACAACCATGTATGTCGTATTTTTTGATATTCCAAACACAAAGATGGAAAATATTCATTTAAACGGAAATATCAGTTTTTATAAGTACCACTTAGTGGTTTCACTATTCATCAAAAATTGATGTTTTTCAGAAAATTACCAAAAATTCACCCAAAGCAATATTTGATATTTCGAATTAAAAAATGATGCCTATTTTACAAAATTCAAACATATAAGTTTCATTAATTAATTTAATAATTAATTCCCGCTGTCAAAACAAATAGCGTGTTTTTTGAAACAAAATGTATCAAAAGAATGACACTTGTTTAAGTCCGATTTCAAAGTGAAATTAATTCGAACGACCACTATTGGATTAAATATTAAAAATATATTATAATTTTACTTTAAAAAAATTCAAAAGATAATATAATAACATAAATAAATTATATTAAAATGAGGTTTTGAATTGAAATACAACATTTTTCACTATTAAATAAAAATTGAACTTTTTCAGAAAAATGAGAAAAATTTACACAAAGTAAATTTTGATGTCCCGATTCTAAAGAATAATTTTATTTTGTCAAATATAACACCTAAATTGTCAAAAAGTTTATTTAAAAGTGGTTTTCCATCAAAAGGCGGTTAATCGTCCAATTAAAAAATATTAGAATGTTTACACTTAAAATTATATTCATTCGCATTTTTAATCCTATAATATTTATTTTAAAGAGTAAAAATATTTGACAAAAGTATATAATAATTTTTATTTAGTTATATTCATTCCCGCCATCACAACATCTAGGCATTAACTACCATTTAAAATAATATTATTTTATTATTATAGTGCAACGTAAGATTCCCATGAAACTCGTTGTTGCGTGTTGGGTACGCCATCGAGCATAGAGTCCCATTAAAAGTTATATTAATATTTTATTCACAAATATGGATAAATGTGAAAATTTCATACTCTTTATTTACCTGGGGTGTTACATCCTTCCCCCCTTTTGGGAATTGTGTCCTCACAATTTTATAATTGGGCTTGGAAACTTCGTTGAAAATCCCACATCGGAATAAGAGTCAGTAAAACAATCACATCAAAATAAAGAAATATTAGTACAAAGGTCACCCAAGTTAACCCATACTAGGATTCCAAGTATGAAAATATTGACATGGAGGAAAAAACAAAGGGTCATGTTCTGATTGAGAGTGATAGTAAACATGTCTAGGAGAAAGTTAACCACAAGAAAATCAGAAACTTGTAATGGGTTAAACAGTCTTCGATTCACCAGTAAGAAAAGTTAATAGCCAACATTTTTGTTTTAAGTTACTTTTTATTGAGGAATTTATTTTTGAGATTAACTAAATAATAATTAAACATACTTACTTTTCATGTAGACTTTCCACTTTTACTATATTCCTTAATCAAAATCATATTTTCTCCAAAAGACGAGTATTTAGGAAGACTTGTTCGCATTAAGATTACTATAATAAATTTCTAGAGAATCACCTAATCCACAATAGAGATCTATATAATTCCGATGCCTTTAGACTCCAACCAAAACCAAAACCAAAAAGGTTAGTATAAGATCAGATAATCCAGAAATGGATAACCCTTTATAAAAAGAAAATCTATTCTTAATCTCCAAAATTTGTCCAACAAAACCCAAAGTTCAATTAGGACCATTCGATAAACAAATTGTCCATAAAATAGTTCAAAGTAAACCAAACCAATATTTAAACCCAAATATTTGAAGGATTTAGTCGCATAGTCTCCCTAGGTATAAATTAACACCTATCTCCAAATAACATCAGTTACTCTTAAAATCTCGTATTGAATAGTAATTAACCTATTCACATATCCTTCATGATAGGTTAATAAATTTCCATAGATAACCCAAAATCTGATTACTCTTAATTTATAAAATCATCTAACTAAAAAGAATTAGTCAAACTAACCAGGGACTTCACATAGTCCAGTGGTTGGCGATAAATACCAGTCGCACATTGGTTGTGGTTTCGATTTCCGCAGCTTTGTCCGACGCGACGGGTTGTCACATGGTCTGTGTGTTGTCCTTTTTCCAAAACTATATAATTCTCAGAAAATTGCCCAAAACGAGATAAAATCTTCAAAAATAATCATAACATATTTTAACCTCATGTTTATCTCATGCCTTTCTTTTTCCATCATAACATAAAATAACCCATAATTACCTCAAAAGTAAGGATCAGATAAACCCTAATGGTTACCCTTATAATTATTACCTTAACTTCCACATCGATTGGTCATCTCGTACATGATTCATTATAGAACATACCAAGGTTCAAGTGGATGATCATGACTCCTTGATAGTTGGTTTAGAACAACCATTAGTTTCCTCATTGAATACCCCATTTCATCCATTCTCTTAATCAGAGAACCACCCCAGTTCCCTTCAAACCTATTGTCACTTGGGTGATTGTTATATCCATCCATTCACTAAAAATGGAAATATCAGTGTGAGTAAATCAACAAAGCCATCATGTACTAATGAGGAAGGTAAACACTAAGATATACATACTCATTCACTTTATCTAAAACTAGGAATCTTTCTGAAATCCTATCCATTATGGTACTGTCACTTATGCTTAGAGAATACCCTAACCTATAAAGTTATCTAAATCGACCTCTGATATCAACTATAAGGCCCCAGCCTTAAACCTTACTTAATCTTGAGATATTACAAGATTACACATTGATGATCTTTTCAGGTTTAGAGTTTTAGAGAATTAGATAATGAACATGCATTACATTCCACATTTAAACAAAGTGGTTACATAAAAGACAGTATTCATTTTTCCCATCAACAGAAACATATTTAAGATAAAACATGGATTCTTTCTGGACACATCCTTGACACCATCATCACATCATGTGACTTTCCCTTGACCTGTGAAAAACATTTCAAAAACATTGTATGAGCATAAAAAGCTTAGTAAGGGTTAAAAAAATATGGAAAAAAAACATGAGTTTGTATATACATAATAATGAAATCATAATTTACCCATAAAATATAGGGACTTTAACATATCTCATCAAATCATGAATAAATCTTAGAAATCATAAGACATAAAGGTAACTTGAGGCATTCATAACTTTCTTATGTAGGGAGTAACCCTCTTGGTTAGGTTTGGAATACCCACAATAGTATATTACCTAAATCTCTTCGGAGAAACCTTAATGTTTCACTCCATTACATTACACAATACATTGAAGAGCTATATCGGGCTCACCCGCCATTAGTTTATCACGGAACCACCCGTCTTCATAATAATGTCCAAGAACCATAACATAATCGTATCACATAATACATGCATAAAGGAAACATAACATTTCCACTTTTCAATCACAAGATATCAATACAACACATTGATATAAAAACATTATAAAAACCATTTTCAATAACAAAATAAACAAAAAGAATAACATGGTATTTATTTTTTCTTTTAAAAAAATGGTATGGCTTGTCGAGGAAGCTGAAACTCAAATAATGGTCACGACGGCGGAGAAGTCGTTGCCGTCGCATACATATGAAAAAAACATTCCCTTTTGTCGTTTAGTAAAATGCTTCGTATAAAAAAATTCCTTTTGGATAAACGTAGAAGTCAAAGGGGTTTATACACCGTATAAAACAACGTTGTGTACAAAACAATATATGCCTCAATGAATGGAGATTGAGACGATGTCCCTTACAAAGACGATATATTTGGATTAAGGATAAATAAATTACATAATTATGTGTGAAAAACTAATACACAAAATATAAGTTGATATTAAGTGTAAAACAATCAGATTTTATTCAGACATATTCATAGAATGACATATTCAAGGAGTACAAGCTTATCCCAAAGAATCAAAATTAGGTTAAGAAGTTCCCTTGCAAAAATTTGACAGCCTAACGGCGTCACTACAAAATTCAGAAAATGAGTTGATGAGAGATAAAAAGGGTATATAATCACTTGGACATACAATTTAAATCAATAAGGATATATAAGAACATATCCCAACATAATATTATGTGAATTAAAAGTCATAACAAAAGATGTCTTTTAAAAAAAGAGGTGGGTGAAAGGTTCCCTTACCGACATGGGTATCTTTCAAAAAATACACCCCGTGAAAGAAGGAAAATACATCATTGATGTAAATAATCATAAATTATACTATATTACACAATGATAAAAATAATTGGCAGTACATACACCACTAAAAGTAAATTGTTGAAAATGTAGCATAAAACTCACGAGAATAAAAGTGAGATGAAAAATCCCTTATGAAATCTCGGAAGCCTAACGACGCCACTTAAAGCTTACAAAAATGGATTGATGAGATAAAATAGGGTCTCACATCATATTAAAATAAAATTTACAGTAAGATGAATATAAAATAACATCCCCCAATATAACAAATAGGTTCTTAAAAAAATTGACATAAAGGAGAGTACTTAAAAAGAAAGGGAGGGGTAAGATCCCTTACGAAAATTCGGCAGCCTAACGGCGCCACTCAAAAAATCCAAAATGGTTTGATGAGATAGAATATGGTCTCTCATCATAAAAATTACAGTAAGAGTAATATAAAAGAACATATCAATCACAAGAAATATGAGATTAAAAGGAATGACATAAAAGATTGTACTTAAAAAGAAAGAGAGGAGTAGGATCCCTTACCTCAAGGTCAACATGTCTTGTTCGTTTCTTTATATTCCTAAATAATAAACTTGGTCAATTTATAATTTATTAAGGACCTACTATAATGATTATTATTTATTTCATATCACATATTTTAATTTCATAATAATTGGTTAATAATATGAGTTCATATCAGACGTTTTTGTCTATGTTTGGTACATTAGTAAAAAATTGAACTTGTTGGAAAATAATTTTCTATGTAGTTATAGGTACATCATATCAAGAATAGTATTGAAGTTTTAAATATCATATATATCTAGTATATATTCATTTTATACTATTCCATAGCATTTGGAGATAAAAATTAAAAGCACCATTCATTGAGACAGTAGGTCGTACGTACGCATGAACACTACTTTCATTTTTTGTCATATTAATGGAATTAAAACAAAATGAGATATATATATATATGTTATAATTAAAGAATTATATCCATAATTTAGATTTAATATATTACATATATATCCATTACATATATCTACTTATTATTGTACATATCATTTTGAGACAAGAAATGAAATGTACCGTTTATGGAGACGGTAAGCCGTACGTACGCATGAACGCTACTTCCATTTCTATTTCATATTTAATGGAATTAAAAAATAATTTTACATAATATTATTTTAATTCCAGTATGGTATCATATATAATATCATAAATATATCCTTTATACGTTCCACATATGGTATTAACGAATACAATCACTTTGAGGGGGCGGTAGTCCGCATTTCCTTAAATGAAGATATCACGTTTACCCATAATGGAAACCATAAAGGTATGCCATAAATGAAAAATACAGAAGCATAAGTAAAACTTAAACATATTATATACCATATATAAATATAGTGTCATTTTAATGGCCACCTTTGAAGGTGATATAAGAATGTTGAACAATCATCGTTGTGTGCGGCAGAAATACGCCATCCACAGAAACAGTATGTTCATTAACCATTTGATGTAGGTGTGTGTACGTTTAGCTTGAATAATTCTAATAAAAACATCCTAGAAGATTTAAGATACTGTATTTGTTACAAAATAAATGAATAAAAAGAGTTTAGGGGGTTGGAGAAGAAAAATAAAACAAAAGGACACAAGTGAAGACATTGCCTTAAAATAAGGTAACTCCCTTTGGTTTGATCTCCAAGGCTTCCTTGGGAAGACTTCTGCCAAAAGTGATGCTTCAAGGAGTTAGAGATGGATGTGGAGAGACAAAATGGACAGGGGTTGGTCGAGCCAAATGCTTTGGAAGTGTGGGTAAGGAGGTAGAGATGGGGGACTTTTATAAGAGGAGGGGAGGGGCACTCTTGGAAAGTAAGGAAATGTTACATTTTTTTAGAATGAGTGTCGGATATTAATGGTCCCACATTGATGTGTTTCGAGGAAAAGGTCGTAAGAGTTCGAACTCCACCCATCCAATAGGTTTTGGACATGTGTAGGTCTTCTATTTTACATTATCTTTCCATTTTTTCTAAATCGTTAAATAATGAGGTCATCACTACATCATCATTATGTCAAAAATAATTTAATTTATTTAATGTCTAAAAATTATAAAAAAATACTATGATTTAGGAAATCGTGTTGTCTTTCAAATTATTATTTATAGTAAAAAATATGACATGTATAACCACATGTCAAAATTGTTTTAGTAAAACATTTCATGTTTGTGTCATTTTTACTTTAACATTAAATAAAAAGGTATTTATGTCATTTTCCAACCAAATTAGCTCCATGGGGTCCCCATGTTGACCCATGGATTGTCTTGGTCGGAAATGACACATACAGTAAGGGAAGGACATGTGTCTACCTCATATCATTTTATTAAAACATTATTCTTACATTAAACTACACTAATTACCTCTAATCGCGATAAAAAACCTAATAATTTACTATTCACCAAATAAATTGTTATAATCCCATTGAACCAAATTTTACTTCTTAATGACAATCATGTATGTCGGATTTTTTGAAATTCAAAACAGATAGATGGAAAATTTTCATTTAAACGGAAAAATCAGTTTTTATAAGTACCACCTAGTGGTTTCACTATTCATCAAAAATTGATGTTTTTCAGAAAATTACCAAAAATTAACCCAAGCTATATTTGATATTCCGAATTCATGAATGATGTCTAATTTAAAAAATTCAATAAATATAAGTTGCATTAATTAATTTAATAAATAATTCCTGCTGTCAAAACAAATAGCGCGTTTTTATGAAACAAAATGTATCAAAAGATTGACACTAGTTTAAGTCCAATTTCGAAGTGAAATTAATTCCAATGACCACTATTGGATTAAATTATAAAAATATATTAAAATTTCACTTTAAAACAAATTCAAAAGATAATGTAATCATTTAAATAGATTAGATTAAATAGAGGGTTTGAATTAAAATACATCATTTTTCAGTATTCATAAAAAATTGAACTTTTTCAGAAAAATCCCAAATATTTACACAAAGTAAATTTTGATGTCCCGATTCTAATGAAGAATTTTATTTTGTCAAATATAACACATAAAATTTTCAAAAATTTGATTTAAAAGAGGTTCTCCATCAAAAGGCGGTTAATCAACCTTTTAAAGAATATTGGAATGTTTACGCTTAAAATAGGATTCATTCGAATTTTTAATCCTATAACATTTTTTTCAAAGAGTAAAAATATTTTAAAAACATATATAATAATTTTTTAGTTAGTTCTATTCATTCCCGCCATCACAACAGCTAGGCGTTAACTACTATTTAAAATAATATTATTTTATTATTAGAGTGCAACTTAAGATTCCCAAGAAACTCTTTTTTGCGTGTTGGGTACGCCATCGATCATATAGTCCCCTTTAAAGGTATATTATTATTTTATTCACAAATATGGATAAATGTGAAAATGTCATACTCTTTATTTACTTGGGGTGTTACAATATGTTGGTTCCCAATTACACACATTTTCTTTCATTTGAATGATAGTTTAAATTTTCAAGTGATATTTCGACTTAGTAAGATCCCGGGATGTTACCAATGGACTTTTGTAATCATACCTATTGTAAATATAGAATTAATTGGAGGAAGGTATTGTAGTTCAGTCGTAATGTGTCATCCATCTAAGACAGGCTTCTTCATGATGGTTATCCAGAGGGAGAATTCCATGTTATCTTTATTATTTAATGTCTATGGTTGGATGAATACATTTTATGAACATCACAAGGTTAATGTTATTGAGTGTTTAGCATCAGTATTTTTTTCTTAGAAAGAATCTGCGACCTGATTCTATTTGGTCGATTGGGATTAAAATTTTCACTACAGATATTTCTTTTATATGAGCTCAAATGTAATTGGATTCTCCCTATTAAATAATTATCACTAGAAAAGTAAATATAATGATTAGATTAATCCCTCATAAAGAAATTATGATGGTGGAGGTTATGTGGTTCAGAATTGGTCCTTTCTAAAGATAAAACATAACATGTGGACAAAATTTTACCATATCACTAAATATTACACAAAATGATCATGAAACTAATTAAATGGAATAGAGTAATCATTTTCATATTGTTTTGGTAGAAAAATGAGCATTGGATCATGTTTTGATGGCTTAAATGACACATGTTTAAATGAATACTAGAAGGCACATTTGGTGTTTTGAAATACAATGCAGTTGTTTGGAAGGGAATTCATGACCATTGTAGATCTAGTTATGTTTTAAATGTTTTCAAAGGATTATTTGGTAATCGAATTTCTATGTTAGGGAGGTTATAAGGAAACATGTTTTAGAAAAGGATGAAAATTTAACGGAACATGAATTTTTTGATTATTCTAAGGCCTTTTGAAAAACCAATATTATTAATTTGATTCCAAGAGTTGGAACACTTGATCATGTGGTTTTTAGATTTGGGTGAAATATCAAGAGATCCTATGGATGTCTCGACAAGTTTCGAAAGCACTAGGTTCCAGAAATTATTCATAGGTATTATCTGTATAGGGCACACATTTTGAATGAAATAGTGATTCCCATAGTAGAAACCATGTGAATACAACATGTAATAAAATTTAATGCACATGGTCTATGAATATTTTTCCAAAACCATGCACTCATCCAGCATGGTTAGTACCACATTAGTAGTGCCCCTATATTAATAACAAAGAGGTTGGGAGATGGTTTTACAAACCATATTGCTATCCTATTCATGGTATAACAGGTTCCTTGTGGAGGGTGTATGGTAGGAGAATGGTTTGAAAAAACTAATTACTTAAACAATATATAGTGTATTTGGATTAAAAAATAAATTGATTAAATAATAATGTATTGAACATCTATACCATTTCTCCATTCAATATCACACGACAACCCCTCCCTGTAGCACTATGCTGTGAGCGACTCCACTTTTTTGGGTCCGCTTTTGCTGTTCAATTTCTATTGGATATATTTTAGATTTATCTTCAATTCATCATGGTATGTTCCATGGATCCATTATTATTCATTTTTTAGTATATTTACATTATTTATATTTCCTATTAAATTTACCTAATCTCAAGGATAATATTTGGGATAATATTTTATGTTTCTCTTCTTTATAGGGTGTAAAAAATATCAAAAGAGATGTAATCTAGTGTGCATTGGCATCTACCATTTAAGGAGAATCATTGGGTTCAATTCGTCTTCCCATTCCTGCTTGAGGAAGTTATTTCTACTGATGCCTTTTCTAGAACAATTTATGTTGGGGGATTTTGGTTTTTTAGTTCCTTGTTTTTATTTGTTCGGTGTTTCTTCATCCTTGAAGCTGGTGTTATTCACCATCCAATGAAAGAATACCAACTATTCATAGGTAAGTTCATATATATATTTATTTCTTCTCCATATAAAATTTATATTCACCCATGGGAGTGAATATATATGTGTTTATATGCGTGGGTGGTAGTAGGTGTGCTTACATATATATAATGAAAATACATACATGTGTGAGTGGAAATGGGTTTATGAATATATATATATATATATATATATATATATAAGCATATATGTTTGGATCCACTTGTTCATATTCATGACCACAAAAATATTTACATAGATTGTTGGTGTCCTTCTGTACATAGAACTGTGTATTTGCTCAGAGGTGGGTAATAGAAGCTTTGAGTGGTTGCTGATGAGGACATCAAGTGAATTTTTTTTGGATTTTAATCGTACCTTTTAGGGAGGATCGCGACACATTTTTCCTATAAATATTAGAATGCATCATGTTTATAGATGCAAATTTTAATAATTAATTCCTTTGATAATTTAAATAGTGAATCCTTAATGAACTATTTAATCTTAATAAATGAATTTTTATGAACACTATCATATTTCTATACTAGAACAACTCGATGGTGGTGTGATGTCTTTTATGATAAAAATTACTGAATATTTATTTATTTTCTCTTGGATTAATATTTGGTGTTTCAATATTCATCAATGTTATGACTGATATATGAAATTATTAGGATATGACATATAATAGAATTAGAAAATTGAGTTTTATTTTAGAATTTTTAATATACCCAAGAAATTGTATAAGTGTTGGCCAATCATATAAACTTAATTAATTGGATTTATCTACAAACATTTGGGTGAAGATGTTGGAATTTTCCAAATTTTCCATGGTACCTTCTAAGTAACACTTGAACCTCGATAAGAGAATTTCAATGATTTGTTTAATTCATCTTAATGTATTGAATTTAATTGCTTGTTCATGATGGCTTGTTTTCCATAAATTAAATTTTATTATTATGAGGCATTATATATAATTTTCAATATATATAAATAAAAATCATTAGATTTACTGCCTTATTTAATGTACTGTGAATGTGATAATGCCTTTACATTTCATGATAAGTGCATGGAACGAGAGATATTTCCTCATGAAAATTAATTATATATATTATCCTTTATAGAGTTTGAGAAATGATGGTAAGGGAATCATTGAGAATAGAGATATCACACTTCTTTACATTGCATGTGGAGCAAGAAATCTTGCACCAGTGATACAATATATATGATCAGATTTACACACCACTTTTCATTATTAGAGTGTTGCATTACAACTCACTCTCCATCTCAAGTGAAAGGAATGTACTACCTCAATCTATCAGTATGTATGTAATTTGCCTAATTTTTTGTGATTTTATTGTCATTATAATTTTCATGGACTAGTGAATTATATCCTAGTTGAAATAGGACTTTCTATCAAGGTATACGACCATTAGGCATCCCACACACATCGTTTATATAAGACATTCATATAAGTTGATATAATTGTCATCTAAACATTATATATATATATATATATATATTAATTTATATATATTAATATATATATATATATATATTTATATTTAGTTTTCAAAGATTCATTCTGGTAGTGAGCTGAAGGAGGTAGAGTCAGCTAGGTGTCTGATTAGAACATGAGCTAACTTGTGTCATTTTTATAGTACTTTTTAATGCTTCAAATTTCCCATACACTAATTAATATATATTTCACAAGAGGGACTGGACTAGACACAATTTTTTATAGCCTATTGAGATCTATATATCACACCATTCCCACTACGTAATTTCTTTTGGGGATCCCCGTAGGCATTTTCTTTGATGGACAATTGTTAATTTCATGAAGTTATTTCCTTGTACTAATATGTTAGAAGAATATGAAAGAGTTGATTCTTGATATTCTCATGGATTTAGTCATTGGTAAGTTTTATTATATTAAATTTTATTTCCTATTGAAAATTCTACTACCAATACATTTCACATGATTAGTCATGCATGAATTACTATAATTTGGTGTTGGCCACTTGTATTCAATTGATTACGTTAATCTTCTCCTGTAATAAATATTTTTATATTATACTTATTCAACTATTGTATATTATTTATCTTATGAGATTCCACTATACTACTCTAATTACTAGGTTTTAGTCTCTATGATATCTCCTCTTTAGACACATTCTTCTAGTCAACACCCTCTCGCTATGGGGAGGTTTTTTTGAGGCCATGTGCCCCACTAGTCTGACCATAATATTAGTAGTGAGTCATGTTGGCACATTACAATTACATTTTTACCCCAATATAATTTATTAGTTTATGTTAAACTTTTCCAACAGTACATTTCTTCATGAGATTCCTGGATTTTATTTTGCAGACTATTATGTAATAATTCATTAATTAATGTGTATTAATGGTAATGTTTTACATGGTTTGTATCAGATGAATGTATTGTTTTTAGAGGTATTATGATTTTATAAATCTAGGAAATAAATTATGGATAAGACTAATCATTTTTTAAAAATATATAAATATATTAATATATTATATAGGTGGTTTCAAAAAAAAAGTTCTTCTCAAGATAATATAAGGGGTTGTTTCCTAGATATATTTTTACCTTAGAGTAATAACCCTACAAATGATTCATTGAATTAGAATAAATTATCACATGGATATTGATAATAAGTTTTCACAACATATTATATTTGAAACTCCATGGTGATATTCTATATAAAATTATAAAGCTCATTGGAAACCATTATTAAGGTAAAAAATTACCATATGTATTTATGTTAGGAAATGGATAACAGATGTCTTAGACTAACACACAAAAATCCATTGGCTAAGGAATAAACTTCATTTGTGTGTTATCACTTTAATATTAATTTTTTCCTATTTATATCTATAATTGTTAAAAATTTCCATAACAAATTTTTGTTTATTTTAGTCATTTGTATAAAATAAGAGTAAGCGAGTCAATGACCATAGTGATAAGGAATGTGTTGAACACCCAAATGTGGTTCCTAACACGATGGGAGTAAAAGTCATAAATTTCATAGAAACACTATATATGACCCCTAGACTATTTAATAGAAACCTGAATCATGTGGAAACACATATGTGTATAAGAAGTAGAAATATTTAATTCAATAGTGTATATGAAAATGACCTGTAAAATTAAGTGAATTATTTGACTATTAGTAGTAATACAATGCATCCAATCTATTGAAAATTTATTATACATATTAAATTATATGAACAATACATGTTAATATAATGTTTTTACTATATTGAGTGTGAAACAAATGAATGTTACTCATTGAGAAAATATTTGAAGCATAAGGAAGGGATCAAAGAGTTTATGTTGAAATAGATCAAGAAAACGTTTTTGATGAATATTTCCTATCATTATATAATTTAGAAAATATATAGATTTTGATTCCCTGAATAAAATATAAGATGTTCCCATTAGGCTGTAACATGAAAACATCAAAAGATAAAAAATACACATTCATATTTTCCATTTTTCTCGAAGGTAATGTTTTAATATTTTTTGGATAATCATTAGAATATGAAAAGAATTTGTGATTCATCACATCAAAATATATGAAGAAATTTTCTGATGTTCTCACATAATCAAATTGGTGGAGGAATAATACCAAGGGTCTCTAAGGTATCAATATATGAAGTACAAGATGGATTTTAAATATCATGGTCAAAAAAGAAACATGGTTAAAATAATATCTAATATCCCACATTTAAAATGTTTTGGAAGAATAATCCAAGATAATTCTGAAAGGGGATTGGAAAATTCATTATGTGATAGAATTAAGGGAACCTAGCTTGAAATTTCCGATGTGAGAGAGAAAAAAATGTGATGAATGAAAGAATGATACAATCAACCATCAATGTATTTTATAAATTTTATGCATCAAAAAATAATGAAACTATGTGAATCAATGTAGTAATCCTTGTATTCATAAATAAAACTAATGAAAATAATATTTATGTCCAATAGAGAATGGATGATCTTATTCTATCACAATTACTTTGGTGGATCTCGAATATGATGTGGTGGAAGGTTCACTAGGTAATAATTCAATGAATGTGATTTTAGTATATGATTCTGGTTCTAATTATACCACTATATCAAACAATATTAGTAAATCTACTCAAAAAAATATAAAACACGGAGGTAGTGAATTTGGATAAAATTGTAAATGATGAAATTATTTCATCACAATTATTCAACTCAACCCATAACAAAATTTATGAGAAGAATTTATAAAAAAACATATAATTCACTATTTTGGGGAATTTTATACAATTCCTATATTATATTTTCTTTTATTATATAGAGCAATCATAAATTTATGAGAAAATTAAATCACCATAATAAATAAACATATCCTTCTATTATATAAAAGAGAAAGGATGAGTATAAATCACCAATTTTATCGGCATATCAAGCATAGATATACTTTCCAATTAAGAAATAATATATTCATCAAATGATATAGACTATGGAAAAGATCATCCTTGATGATAATATAATATTAGGGGAGTTGATCTATAATTTCCACAAAGAATTTCATGGTCATACACTTGGTTGAATGTTTTAGTTCTTGATTAACTTTATACATAGGTATTTTCCAATATATGATACTTTATATTGAATGGAAATTATATAACATGAGGATCTCATTAAGAAACCACAGGTTATTCTTCATAAAGGGTTCATATATTGAAATGCTTCACTGTAGATTCAACCTATGTAAACCCATAATTTTAATAAAAATATGTAACATCTTATTAGATGCATATTATTTGTATAATTAAATCATGTATGATAGAATAAAATTTTTCATGTTTCATTGGAAACATGGAATCATAATCATATTTTTCATATGCGAACTGAATTTTATCCCACTAAGTTGAAAATAAGTAAAACCCTTCATTGAAATATCTTAGATAATAACATTCTTCATTGACTAGGTAATGTAAACATAAGAAAGTGGGATATTAGATCCTCAGTAAGGGTGAAAAAAGAGATATAAAACTGTCATGAGCATAAGGGTTTGGGATCAAAAGAATAAATTTTACAAACATACCTAATATATCATTGATGATAAATATGTTTCATGAAATAGATCATGGTATTTCATAAAAACTGAATTATAAATGAATCAGAAAACATTATTTTTTATATCATTACTATATGATAAATCAAATATTTGTGGAATACAAATAATCATATAAAATTTTATGTCAAGGATTCCACCAACATGATCATAACATTTTAGGCTTATGATAAAAACCAATGTACATTCTTTTCACGTGGGGTAAACATCCATGATCCCATTTTGGTTTTTGGAATAACCTCCCATGGGAACTTTTTTTAGGAATGGTTTTATCTCCAAGTACCATCTATTTTTTAAGCTTGTTATAACCTCAATTTTATCCTTGTTTATCATTTAACACTGAAAATTACCCAAATCTATATAGTGATATATAATTATAAGAACACACCTCACATAATTTTTTTTAAAAAAAAAGAGTTCCAAAAGATCATAAAACGTTTATCATAGAATAAACCTTTTAATGTAAATTGGTTTCTCAGATATTTTATTATCCCGTAACTAATTAAAAAGGAATTCGTTTCTTAAGTATAACCCATAGAATAGAAATGGTTTTCATAAATATCGGTTCTTCATAGTTATAAACTATACTGATAAATGATAAGAATTGTATAATTTGATAATATACCAAGTAAATCAAAAACATTATATGAGGTTATTTTTTTTATTAACTAAAAATACCATACAAAGTTCATTAAAACATTTTACAATAAAAAATGCTTTACATTATGAAAAAACATCTTTAATAACTAAAAAATTCCAAAATATTAAGAAAATATTTTTTAATATGTTTTGAAATATGTAAATTATTCTTCAAAGAAATAATTTTTAATAATGGTTGGAAATTATTTATAATCTATATAATTTAAAACAAAACACATCATTCACTCTTTTGTAAAAGGGTCAAAAAGAACCTCTTTAAAAAAATTATATTCCTTTAAAATTTTTAATGGTAACTAATGTTAAAAAAAATCATAAAAAATCATTTTATATTTGTAATAATATATTTTAAATTTTTATTATTATAAATATAAATGGAAAGGTAGTTATTTTCAATTGAAGGAAGAAAAAAGATTTCTTTTCTTAAAAAAATTCTATTGAGTACATAATTAGATGAAATAAAAAGAAAAAAATTCCATTTTAGTATATAACTGAATAATATGAAACATAATTAGTTTATGTTATATAGATCATCATATTTCATCATATGAATCTTAATGATAATCATTCTAGATATAAAATGATATTTAATTAAAAAAATATTACCACTTTGGTAACATTTTGATAATTAACCCCATGAAACAAGGAACCATATATTGAAATAAACATCCTAAAAAATCAATAACATAATAATAAATTAAATATAATGGTAGTATATACAGCATAAAAAATAGTCAATTTATTGATATTTTATGGGTATAAAAAAAATTGAGACAATAATCCATTACCTTAAGTATCTAATTTATTTATACATCATCAGACCATTTATATAATAAATATTTTGTTATTTTAAAAATAATATAGAAACATAATAATAAATATGATACAATATATTATTACTTATAACAACTTTATCAACTTTATATTAAACTTTCTTTGTTAAAATCAATGTTTTTTGATATAACTACTATATTTTTCTTGTATTTTTTCAGTTTTTAATTATGATTCTTTTAAAATGATAATGGTTCTATCACATAAATATTAAAATAATGAATAAAATATATTATATATCCATTATATAAATATTTATTATCATTTATAAAATATATGTATAATTTAATTAATTTTATTATACATGTAAATGATATACGATAAAAAATCATTGGGGTTTTATTTTTTTTATTGATGAAATGAATGGAAGTTAAATATTAAATAAATTTTTAAAAAATAATTTTTTATAATATATATCATATATAATAACTAAAATATCCTTATTATTTTACATCTCAAAATAAAATGAAAAATTTATCACATCACATCTTTGAGGATATAGTACACATAAATACACAAATTAATTTATCATTTTCCAAATAATAGGAAGGTTAGATTATATATGATGTATTATAAATAAATAATTATAATAATTTCATAAATAATATATATATATATATATATATAATTCAAATATATCATTAAATTCATATGTGACATGTTGTGATAGAAGTACAACTACATGTATTCATGAGACAATACTCAACCATAAACATGATCATCATTTTGATTTCTCATTTGAAGGAAGAAGAGAGGGATATAGTTTATGATATAGAAATAATATTATATACGTATGTAAATGATATATTATTTATTATTTCATTAAATGTTAAGAATATTTTAAGGATGTGGAAGAATAAATAAAATAAAATATCTATGTTATGAATGATACTTCTTCTCCAGATACCCACATTAGGTTTCCACCAAATGTCTTAATAAGATCGTTTCATAAAAAAGGGTTACAGGCAGTTGAGATGGATTTTATGAAATTATTTTTTAGGTCTTCCTCAAGTTAAATGGCACTTGAATTTCGTATTGGAGTGGTGGAATCCTTTAATATTTGTAGTAGATGGCACATTTGTTATTTATTTGAGAAGAATAAAATATACCCAAATTTTTCACAAAAAAATAGCCCCAAAATGGTAAATTACCATGACATAGATGATAATTATTTATATGTATCCATGAAATATAAATTAAAGGTGTTATTAAGTATTTTTATCCCTTATTGGTTTATTTTAACCCATAATAAATTAGTTTTTATCCATAACCAAAAAATAATTTTTTTGTATTAACTATAAATTATTTTACAAAATTAAGATAATTATATTATATAATGATATATATGATGAATAAAATAATATAATAATTTTGAAAAAAAATTATTTAATGATTTTGATGAATATTATATAAAAGTAAACATTAAGACGAATTGAAAAAACTAATGTCCATAGAAAAGTTTTTCATTAGAATAAAATGTCTTCTTATAAAAATGGACAATAATACTGAATCCAATAGACAAATTGGACTAATGGTAATATGAAATTTAAAATATAAATTTTAATTACAATTTAAACCAAAATGCTTTGTTTTTAACATCATTAAAATAAAAAGTTATTTTTATAAAGAGAAAAATTCATTATTATTCGTCAAAGAATTATAATTTTAATAAAATTATAAACCTTAAAAATGAATATAATTTTCAATTCATGATTTAAATAATGATAATAATTTTTTTAAAAAATAATAATATTTTAAATAATTATTCATAACATTTTTCCCAAAAACAAGAAGAAAACATTTTTTGAAGATATATTGAATTTAAGGATATATATAAAATTACTATTATTCCATTCGATGAATAAAATTTGATGAATTATTAAAGGATTAAATTTATATATTGTAAATAAATTTAATTAAATTATATAGAAATTGATATTATTTTAATTTATAATGAAAAAACACATTGCATGCATTAAAAAATTTCTCAAAAAATTTCATTTAGTTTATAAAGAAATTATTATATTTTTTATCTAATTTATTTCAAATGAATTGATATTATACAAGTTAAAATCATATTATATTAATAATTTATTACTTCCAATACATAACCTCACATCTAAATGGCTCTATTGTAATGTTATTAAATATTATAGTGCGTAAAACGATATGTGGCATGTAACATATGTTATTGAAGAAAATAATTTGATTTTAAAAAATTATTTCATAAAATCTCAGGGTTTTAAATTATACCCAATTAAAAATAATTTCACTCTAAAAATTCCATTACTCTGATAAAATGTTATGAAGATACATATATATCATCACATCATCGAGTTCCCTTATAGATTCTTTAAATTGGTGGTTTCAAAAAAAATTGACAAGATGAGTGTTAATATATCATCTCACATTCTCTTTATGATCTTGAATCTTTATAGGTTATTCATAATAATAGATATAACACTAAATTTGTTTGAACTCTATCTTTACTATTTGTGAATGACCAGGTATTTAATTATGAAAGAGAGTTATATGGAAAAAGTTTTGGTCTAGACAGAGGGTTAGTCGAAATTGAATACAATAATCTTGCATCCTTACTGAATCAAGAAAAAAGGTGACCAATAAATTATAGTATAGAAATTAACTTCATCTAGAATTTTATAACCTTATTATATGAAGAAATTTATAGAAACTCCTTCTCACTAAAATAATTCACCAAATCACATAAATGATTCTAAACATAACTTTTCTAGCAACACCAAGAAGTTGTGGTGTTCTAATTAATGGTTTCGAACTTATCTACGATTTTATTCGATTTATCTTGTCCAAATAGAATTAATTATATATGTTGTTTGAAATGAATTGGCCTACATGAAGTCCTAGTTAATGTGTTTTATTCCTATTTTTAGTTAATAAATTTTAGTGACGAATAATAAGTTGATTTTCATAACAAATGTATTATCATATACATAATCGTGAAATTGGAAAATGATTTGGGTGTTAAGTGATTAATGTTATTTGAGAAAATGGTCATTATTTAGGGAACCCTCTATGATTATGTTAAAGAGAATAATATGATGTGTTATTTGAAAATTAAAGTCTTATTTATCATATAGAGTCATTAATAATATTATTATGGTATTATGGTGATTTAAGTGTTTATGGATATAATTATCATATAAGGAAATTGTCTTCTTAGGAAAATTACATTTTGGTTTGAGTCATTAAGAATCACTAATATCATAATGGGATAAAATTTTATACTATCATGGAGGTGTATGTGATAAAATAAATATAATTTTATGGTTTTAAAATTATTATAAAAATTTTTTATGTAATTGGGTTGATATTTATTTTTTAATTATCTAAATTGAACATTCTGTGTAATAATTGGATTTTTGGGATTGATTTTTATTTCATGTAACGTTTTATTGGTTTTAGAGAATTTTCTTCTATTATAATAAATATTTTGGTTTGGGTTAAAATATCATGATAATATAAATTATTAGTTAATCTTTTGTAGATTCTGTGATTTTGGAGAAGTTGACGCTAGGGATTCATGTGTGAAATATTAATATTGAATAATCATAATTTGGAAAAACTGTTATTTATGTTGGAAATTAATTTATGCCAATGTAACTTTTTAATGAGAGTATATATCTATGTTTTATTATTATAGATGATAATGTAATAGCTTAACTATAAGAAAATAATCATTAAATAAAAATGATTCATAAAACCTTATCTATTTACTTATCTTATAATGAAATTAATTTCCTTTTTAGACATTAGTGATTTATGGTTTTGTAATAGAAAAAATCCACATGAACATGTTATATATCACATTTCATAAAAACCTGATAGATTATTTTCTCTCCTATGTCCATGTTTTGCAAAATGGAATCGTAGCATGTGTTATCTCATTTGGCCTTTATACATTTCTTTATCTCTTAACAAATTGATGTTTTATTGACAATTTTTCCAATGTGGGATATAAATACAGTAATTTTTAATATATAAACCATCTTTTCATATAGTGAATTAATATATAAAAAGGCTAAATTTATTAAGGTGGGATAATGTAACATCCATATATTTTAAGAGCAATCACTATGTTTTATAACATTAAATATAACCAACATCGAGCTTAAACAGACCCCAAATATATTTATTTCATATAAATATTAATGTCTAGACCTTATATTAGAGTGGAAGAGTAGGAATAAAAATAATATTTTTACACATTTTCAAAAATTCTTTTGTTATTCATTCAATATATTTCATCATCCTATGATAAGAATAAATCTAATATTCTAAAAGAATGATTTATATTGATTCAAGGAATATTGAATTTTTTTTAATGGAATACATATTTTAAAAATAATTTTTTTTACACATGAATAATTTATTTTTGAAAAAATAAATTTAATTTTTTAAATATGAATATCTTATCTTATAATGGATTAATTTCTGGAATTTTTATGATATGCTTTTTTGATGAATTGAAAAATATACTAAATTTTAATTAGATATTTTTTTATATAAATTAATTATATTTTTAAATTATATTTTAATTTGGATTTAAATGAAAATTAGGTATTTTATACATATGTTAATCCAACTTAGTTCATTATAATCATTTTTATATCCAGATTATATATAAAAACAATGTAATCTTTTGAACATTTTCACTTTAAAAACATTCTTTCTAACCAAATTGTTTCATTAATTTTAAATTACATTTATAAACTTCTTGTTTTTTTATTTTTTAAAATTTATAATATATTTTATATATGAAACATAAAATTTAGTAATTGGGGACTTTTTGTTTTGGTAATATATAAATAGTAAACATATTAATTTTTGAAGAATGGTTATGGGTAAATCCTATAATTAAGGGTAAAAATAATATGGTAATTATTAGTACATTACCCTATCAATTGTATAAATATAATATTTTTCTTTCGATATGAAAAAAATCATACACAGATAAAATTTTTTACCCATTGAAGCCACAAGGGGGAAACTAAGTCAAATATATTATTTTATTTTTATTAAAAGTCAAATTAGAAATATAATTTCTTAAAAAGAATATTTTTTAATATTTTTTCTTTTATAAGACATGTTAAACAATAAAATTTATTTTAAAACACATTATATTTATTTAAATCATGTAATTTTATTTTTAATTTTTATGGAGAAAAAAATTTACATAATGTCTTGAAGAGAAATGACGAAATAATAATTTAATTAGTGTAAAAGTAAAATAAATTATAATTCAAATACTAATAGAAAAATAATTTGATGATAATTAATATCATACAAGAATTTTATAGATTCAATTCTACTATTTATTATACCAATATATTTTGATTAGAATTATAAATGTTTTTATTCACTATTGTTATGTGAATGTTCGGGAATGTATCAAATTTTAGATAAATGATATTTTATGTATGTTATAATTTATTAAATAAATTGTAAATAAAAAAATTTATAAATATGAAAAAGGGGAAAATAAAATTATTAAAATGATATCTATTTATTATACCAATATACCCATTTATGATATTTCATTATCAATTGCATTGCTTTTGGTGTAAAATATTTCATTTCTCATGAAATTTTTTGTTATGTGGTTCCCATCTTTATAGAATCATCAAGGTTCCATCATCTTTAAAATTATTAAAATGATATCAATTTCATATAAATACTTTAAATATAAATATCTATAAAATCAATATTACAAAAATATCTTATATCGTTCATAGAGACGGTATGCCATAGATTTTTGTGAACACTTTTTCCGTTCATCAAATGAGAGAATGAAAGTTGTCAAAATTATAATTCACCATTAATGAATCATAATAAAATAAAAAATATCATATATATTTATTAAATAAATCATTATCTTAAAAATATTTAAATTTGTGAGGAAAAAAAATTACATCACTAAATGGAAATGTGTTGTCGTACATATAATAAAATGAAATTTTTCAGTTTTAAATTATCAAACTAATGAAAATATATATTTTTACACCATAATAATAAAAATTATTTTTATTAATTAAAATTTTTAAATAATTTAATAATTTATTCCTTGTATTTAAATTCTGGGTAATAAAATTGAATCTTTCATTATGTAGTTATACACCACTGTTCAGAATCTTATTTTGGATCACTCTATTAGGCTTCAAAGAATTATCAATTATAAAGGATATAAGACATAGAATGGTATGAAGCAAAATAAGATGGTATTATGGTGGTTATTAGATTTTATATAAGGATAAAATTGTTGTGGGATGATATGAGATGATGTGCACTATAATAACTATGGGGATAAGAGCTCAAGAAATCACATAATGTTTCAATTAATATAACTTAATTTTAATTATTATTTTAATCAAGATTATATATTCAAAATATTCGATGGGGATAATTATAAATAATATAATAATGTAACAATTTTTACAATTTTATGTCTTGATATAACCCATATATATTAGTTTTAACACCCCATTAATCCTTTTTAGAAATAATGAAATATCAAATTATTCTATTATTTAATTGTTATGAATTTTTCCATAAAAAGATAAGAGTACCCAATATGTATTGTATTTGATATGTTAAATCACATCCCATTAACATCGATCAATATTGTATTTTTTAAAAAATTTAATTAATTTTATTAACAACTGTTTAATATAAAATAGAACTAATGTTCTTTTTTGGAACTGTTTATCTACTTTAACATTAATGCCATTTAGATAGTTATGAAATTAGAATATAAACATTACAAACATCCTTATTATTTTATATATACCTAAAAAAATATTGTATGAAATAAATCTTCAAAATTCTATATCATTATTTTTTTTAATATCCATTCAGGTATTTTTAAATTATTTGAAAAAATAATATATCGATGTTGCATTTGAATTTAATAGTATTAAACTAAAATGGGAAAAAATTGAATCATAATAATAATAATCATTTATAAATGATATTATCTTATATTAATCACTATTTAACAATTTTATATTTATTAATTTCAGAAGAGTTACACATTGTGTTAATTCATTTCTAAAGGTAATATAAACATCCTAATAAATGAAAAATATAAATAAGTGGCCAAAAATTAGAGACAAGGATATTAATGTATAAATAAACCAATAAAATAGGATAATGAAATGTTTTCATAAAATATTAAATCATTAACCCAATCAATTAACAGTATTTTACATGTTTTACCATTATTGAAGTGATAAATGTTTTTCAAGATTAGTATTAATAATGACCAATATTTATGCAAAATATTCACCAAATTAAACAATCATTATTCTAATTATAGAATGTATTTTGTGAAATTAAACCTACAAAATGAGAATAAATTAATTTAAATTTAAACCAATAACATTGGATAAAAAAACTACATGACAAATTATTTTCTAATGAATAAAATATTCTAATAAACAATAAAACATAAAATTAATTTAAACGACTTAAATTTATTTATTTTATATATAAATTAATTAATTTTTATGAAAATTATTTTAAAATAGTATTTATCTATTTATATTATTTTAATTAAAATACAATTTTAATTAATAATTAATATATTGACTATTCATTAAAAATTATATCATTTAAATAATTCATGAAAATTCAAACTAAATTTGTTTTGAAATTTAAATTCAAGGAATGAATGATTTTGAATTTTTATTATAAAATAGGATGATATTAATTATACTATTTTTTCAAATAAGTAACACATTTATGAGGGAAAATGTATTTTTGATGAGTATAAAAGCTTTAGTAAAAATAGTGTACTTATTTATCAATTATTTTGTTTATCCTAACAAAATTTTAAACGAATTTAATATTTTTATTATTCTTAGTCATATAATAAATATAATGACTATATTAAAATGATATACTATATTATGATTCATTTAGATATCTTTTTGTGTGTATCAGCATATATTCATAAATTTAATTTATTATTAGAGAATATTATCATTAAATCCATGGGTGTTATATTTGACACTCAATAAATTGATTTTATCCCTAAAAATATCATCACTATGGTACATTAAAATGTAGATATATCTGTTTCATCACATATTAATGTTCCCATATATCTTCTCTGAATTATCGGTTCCTCCCAGGACCATTAACTAGGGTTTATATTTTGTTTTAGAGAACTTTATATCAATGATCTGTGATTTATACCTATATTTCATGATTGTAAAGATCCTGATCTAGTGGTAGAACCTTTGAGTTTTGTAAATGTGGATTATAAGGCAGGTTATTTCTCAGAAGTGCCACATGGAACACATTTTGAACAAGATAGAGAATTGTTGGATATTCCATTTGATAAGCTATCATTCATACTTGAATAAGAATATGAAAGGGTGTAATATTCATAGGGTTTAAAATTCAATTATTTATGAATAATATAACCTCTCTGTATAGTGAATTATATTGGGGTGAGTTGTCCCGTAATTTTATTTCCATATTCCATTGATTATTGTCAGCATAACATATCTTTCAACATTGATCATTCTTAATGTGATGCTAAATGGATACGAGTTTTCATTAAATTCCTCATCTCACCCATTTCATTAAATATTTCGTTCTATAACTTCATCACAACATGATATAGATTAGCACATCCTTCCATAGATATATTTATGTGCTTCAATTTTAATTCTTATGTGAAATCTATAATAAAAAAATCAACTAGATAAAGGTGTTTATAGTTACTACATTTGAAATACATAGTAAAAATTATCAATATATCCCCGATGGTCATAATGTTTATATTGGATTCACCATCTATAAGGGTATGTCAATAATTAAAAAATGAAACTATGTATTTCATACTAACAAAATAATTTTAAAAAACATGGAGGAAAACCTAAGATCTCTGTTAGATATAAGACAATGAGCTAATCCTAAAAACATTACAAATTTCACAATGTATATATAATAATTATGATCAAGAGAGAATAATTTTCTAATGGAATAAAATGTCGAATATTTATAAAGAGTTTAACTATAACCAAAATTACATTATTTCAATTCTATGTTTTTTGGATTCGAAATACAAAATCAAGCGTGATGATTTTCTATTTCTGTTCATGTATAGGTGATGGATATACCATCTCTTTATGATATTATCTCTAAAATATATCTTACTAGCATAAAAAACACATATATATACTCTTCAATATCAATATTCAGGTTTCTCTTCCATTAATACTCATTCATATATAGATATATATATATATGACTCTGTATTAATAATATGAATAGATAATGATGGTCAGGGATCATCATCTTACAGTTCCATGTTTAATTTGTATAATGATAGGACATCTACATGGTTTATGTACCTTACCATTCAATCATAATAATTTTCAAACTCCTAAAAATTTCATAACATCTTTCCCATATCCACATATTTCGTATGTACCTTTAAAAAATTTATATGGAAATATGCTTTAATATTAATATTATTAATATAATATTTCTTCAATTTAATCATTTTTATTATATTTATCCTTTCAAAATCAATAAATGATGGATCTTTTTTTTATTCATATTATAGATTGGCCTACATAATCTTTTAAAAATTGGGAATATTATAACTTTTTCACTTTCCCATGGTGGTAATTTGTAGGTAATTATAATGATTCAACAACAACCATATTCTCTAATAAATATTCTACTCATTCTTAGTGAAATTATAATTTAATATTTCATGATGAAAATATATATTATCAATATATTGGTTTAGATAATTCATCCACATCACTGATAAAAAACTAATGAATCATTATCCATATCATTAGTTTGTGCATTTATCATAGGAACCATTATTTTTAAAGAGTAATAAGATATAACGATATAATTATTATTGAAGAATAACCCCTATCAATTTTTCAATCCATCACTAATGATCACAAACCGGTCACCAATGTTGGGTAGTATAAACATAGTTTCACTGAATAACCTTCTATTTACTTCCTTGAAATGATACTAACTTTCATCTATCCAAATGAAATTCACTCCATTGTGATTTAAAATTGTTTGTGGATTAGATATCCATGAGAAATTATTCCAAAACCATCAATAAAATCAAACCAAACCAAGGAAACTACAGATCTTAGTCATAATTGGTTTTCTCGTCCATCCTATAATAAGTTCTTTCTTAGATGGATCAAACAATATACCCTCTCATTAGATTTTATGACGAAATCCTTTTATAGCCAAAATTAACACAATGTAAATTTTTCTTACAACTTATACATTAAATAGGGATTCAGTACAATTCTAAATTGGTATTAATGTAATTTATTTATTTATTAAAAGAGAAAAATATCATCTACAATGAGTGCTACAAAAAAATCATCGTAATATATAAAGACTATATGAAATAAATCCTTGAAAACTGTGGGGGAATAAGTATTAAAAATCGAATCTATATAAATTAACTGTTTCCCTACCTCTTATGGAATGATCTATAGGTTATATACAAATTCATGAACCTCAATAAATGATATTGAGATCAATGATCAATCTTGTAAATATATTGAGCTCCTCATAATTGATAAAAATTATCAATGTGTGGTATTGAATACTGATTCAGTATTGTTTTGTTATTAAACTTCCATGAATTAATGAAGCATCAAATTAACCAATAATTATTATAAAAAAATTAATAGGTACACCACATGGTGATAAACCTGACAAAATAAATATATTTTCAACTAAGTCTTTGAATTTTTACTTTAATTCATGGAACTCAATCAGATCCATTCAATATAACTCTTTTGAAATAGGTGTGGAACCATATATGAATTCTATTGAAATTTTTAAACAATGATTTGGGGAAATACTATTACTCTATTACAAAAATTTATCAATAATATCTTATACAATATGAGTATCATCTATTTTGAGTTTGTCCTCAACCATATGAGATAGAAAACAATTTGAATAGTAATGATGACCTATATATTGGAAATAATATCCATCGAATGATTCATTTATAATAGAACTAATCTATGATCATAGGTTTGTTATGATCTACAATTTAAATATCATTGAAATGGTGTGGTATTTATGTATAAAATGAAAATCCACAATTAAAACAACATATATTTCAACTGGAGTGAGAATAATTATATTTAATGGAATAACATTCCAAAAAAAATTCAATCAGAGAAGACTAATAATCTTAAGAAGTGTTAGTATTAACTTTAGGGGGTTTCACTACTAGTTTAACTTCTTATCATTGAGGTTGTATTGTTATAAAATTATAAAAAAATTGAAATATTAAATATTTGTTATATCAATAACAAAATAAGATAACAGACTTTTTAAATATGATGTAAACCACCCCTTTTTTCAATATCCAGATTAATAATCATGATCACATGAGATTTACCTTTTTTGTTTGTTTTATTTGTTTTTGTTGTAAACCATCATAATTTACCTTTAAATTTTATAATTTGTTATCATAATTATATATGTTATTATACATGAAATAAAGTAGTGGTTGGTTCATTCAATGATAATTTCCCTTTTAAAATTAGGTAAATAATTTATTCCATTATATTAGTATTTATTTTCATAACGATAAAAGTTTGCATTCATAAAATAATTACCAGTCCATGTAATATAATTTTCATTATGTTTTATTCCTCACATTGAGAAAAATACAAATCAATTCTTCTTCTCTCCATGGTTTTAAAATTTTAATTATAATTGTATCTTTACATTCATTTGAAATCACTTTAATTCGTGGCTATCATCATTTATAATTTAGAGTGTTATAACATAATAATTTATTTATCCATTTCTATAAAATTACATTATAGATAATTCCATTCAGGGAGTTATTTTAAGGCATTGATGAAATGACCAACATTATATTTCATGATTTTTGAAAATACCAGGAGCATACCTCACTATTATTGTAAAATTTCAATCTTTGGTACTAAAAAATTCATCTAAAATCTACTTGAAATAATTCAATTCCTTCTCCATTTCTATAAAATGAATTATAAGAAAGTATTAAATGAAAAATAATCTATTAAACTCATCCCACTCCTTGGTGTCCATTTATTTATATATCTTCATTTTCTTGATAATATTCCACCGTTGATATGCCTCACCTTTCAAATGATAATGAGTTAATATGACTTCTCATGATTTGAAAACTAGATAAAATAAATTTTATTTACAGGGATGCTAATCCATTTATCAGAAACTAGTAGATCAATTTAAATAATAAAAATGTAGTGGATGTTGCTACATGAAATAATCAAAAGAACATTATTCCCTCTTCATAATGTTTGGTATCTCTATATGATTTATTTATTGAGAATTTTATATAAGAAAATGGAAGCTATTTTTTATTCTAGATATATAAATAGGGATTATAATAACATAATATTACATCTTTTTAAATTAATATTCAATACATTAGAAAAAAACAACTCAAACCATAATAGTTTAGTTCCTTTGGATTCTAATTAAACAATATTCCAATTTTCCGAATGATCCTCATTATCTATTGAAAATATATTAACATTTAGTATTCTTTATAGATATTCCATACATAAAAACATTTTTCATAGCCTATTGAGATTATACATAAGAACGTGTGATCCTGGAATCCAAATATGAGTAAAAAGAAGTTATATCAAAATAACATGATCATATGGGTATAATAACACAATAAAAACATTTTAAAAACATCATTTGAATATTAGAAATAATAAAAACAAGCTGTGGTAGACATCATCATTGTTCAAAAAAAATTTAATGGAATCAAATAACACGATCCATGTGAATAAAACATTGGCATGTGACATAGATTTGTGGCATACACACTAGCTTATAACATTCTGAAAATATATTGAGATTGGTTGTCTAATTATGTTTTCAATATAAAACAAGGATATTATATAAACTTATGGAAATGAAACCAGTTCCAGGAATAAAAATGTGGTAATGAAATAAAGTTCCCCATATAACATTATGAACATGTAATCTAGTTCATGCATAACAATATAAACTGGTAATAAGTTTTATGAATAACATTATACAAATTTAATTAGCATCATGAAAAAAAAATTCCATGTGTAACCATTTTGAAAAGTACCATATTTAATCCTGACTTATTTATCTTCACCCACCACATTGATGGCAGATATATGAATCACCGGTCACCTAATGAAAATCATATGTATGTGTTCGACGGGATCATAATTTTTTTTCATATCATAAACAATGAAATGAAATTGGAGTCATAATCATTTCATCAAATCATAAAATTTGTAAAATAGAATAAAATAAATATAATATTTTATCATTAAATAATGGTCATATTATAATAAATTAGATATTTATTATTTACAAATATCTATACATATTACTCATGTGTTTTTGTGAGTATAAAAGACAGACAAATTGCTCAGGGAAAGCAGTAGTCCATACATACAAGAACTACATTATTATCATTCAATGAGTTAATAAGTTTGAAATATAATGATATGTTATATTTGAAATATGATAAATGATTCATGGATATTCCTTTTCATCAAATATATTAATTACATAAATCTTTATTATCTTCTATGTCAACCATGAATGAAAAATGAATCACGTCGCTTCGTGTGGCTATGGTCAGCTGTACAAATAAGTTATGTGGTCATATCCCCTTGAGAATGGAAATGAAAAAGGTATATTTGATATAAATAATAAATATCTATAATAATTTTATTAATTTCACATATATATACTTTATTCCATTCAACATATCCCACTATGATGGGTGGTAATGGAAAGAAAAATGACATCAATTCATGAGGTGATAGTCTGTCCTACACTTGAATGATGATTTCATAATAAATGTGATGGAAGTGGGGGAAGTATTACGTGAAAACGGTAATTAAAAATAATCTAGGTATATGGATGATACTATTTTTTATAACTGAATGGTTTATTAATAATTGATTTATGATGTGGAAGAAATAAAATAAATATAGTAGTAGAAAAACATTATCTCTTATTCAGGTAATATCCTTAGGTTTTTACCCAATGAATTCATTGGTTTTATTTATGGAAAAAATAGGACTCCGATGATGAGATAATATATGTCCAGAAGTGATTTGGTAATATTGTTATAGTAAAAAAGTGTTTGTATGTGTGACGAAAAGATAATAGAGGGTTTCCATTTGTAAGTGAGGTGAGTGGAACACTTTTATGATTTTAAATGAAAAATGTGTAGCAATATTTTCATTTTAAAAAAATGGTGAAAATGGAGTATTATAAATTTATAGAACTTTTAGTGTAGAAATTGAACCATAAGGTATATTTTATTGAGATTTATAGATTATTTAAGACTTAAATATTTTGTTTAGCCCCTAGTATAAACATAGTACCTTAACGTTGATAATTAATTTGTAATTTTTCACATTTAATATTGATAATAATTTATTTTTTACTTTTTATATAATATAATTAATATGACTTAATATATATATATACAATTATAAAAATTAAATTTAGATTAATTGGAATGGTTTTATTTAAAATTAATCACGCATACAGGATGAGAAAGTGAAATTTGACATAGGAAATGTTAAATTGGTTACAATGTTTTATATCCATTTTCAATAAGGAATTTTAGTCCATTGTACAAAAATATATTTATAGATAAAAAATTTAACTAATGACACTTTTAAAACTATTTAATATATGAGTACACTATATAATTAATATTTAAAATTGTTTTTTTAATAAAACTTAGTATTTTTCTATATTAATCAAAATGGTAATATTTCCAGATAATTCTAAAAATAGCACCAAAAGTTATTTTTAACATAATAATTTTATAAATGAATATTATTTTTCAATTTAAATTTCATAATGTTTTAAAAAATTATGATAGTACATTTCAAAAAATATGTGAACATCATTTTTTTGAGAAAATAGTATTTTCAAAAAATAGACGGTCTTTATAAAAAAATTAAGTAATTTTTATTAATTTGATTACATTTTATAAATCCACTATAGAAAATAAAGTAATAATTATTATTAATATTACTGTATCTATTTTCATGAGATCAGTTATAATAGTCACATTTTAATAATATTAATAATACTTTCTATGTTGGTTAAATCATAGTGTCGTGTGTAACCCATGTTGGTCCAGTTTTGTGTGTAATAAAAAATAATCCACATGTTTCATGTAATTACTATTATTAATGATATATAATTTACTCAAAACATTCATAATATCTATGGGTGTTAAATTCTACAACCACAAAATGATTTATCCCTCTAAATTCATCACTTTGATAAAAAAATAAGCATCTATCGTACAAAGCATTTTCCTTGGTTTGCACGACGATTCATCAAGATGGTTGTTCAAAAAATTTCATTGACTATGTAAGTGGTCTCATTTATCATTATCATATCTATTTAGTCAATAATATAAATAAAATTTCACTCACAGTTAATAAGATTTTCTAGTGTTATAATCTACGTTTTAATTACTTTTGATGCATCAGGTATGTAATTATTTAGGAGGCAAACAAGAAACAAATATTAAACATGAATTAGGATTAATAGAATATATAATCTATATCCAGTAGACCCAATATTTAGATGAATTTTAAATATATATATATACTAATGAAATATCTTTCATTTGTATCAGAATCACAATTTATACCTTTGGTTATGCTTTATTAAATTTCAACTTCAACTATTACTCCCTGAAATGAATATGAACTTTTTTATGTTGGAATCAGTAATATATCACAGTATTAATAATAGAAAGATATATAATTTCATATACCTCTTGTTAGAAAAATATTTCTCTCTATTTATCAAATATTTAAAAGTCATTATATGGTTCTATAATGCAATAATCACTAAAAACTCTTCCAAAGTTCTACATAAACCATTCAAAAATGGTTAAACTCATATCCCTTCAGAAAAATTAAAATCCAAATTTTAGAAATATTTTAACAAAATATGCATTATGAAATTATAATTAATACCCCAAAAAATATGAATTTGTTTATAATTTTCACATGAAAAATATTTTAATACCTTTATCATGTACTCCTTTGGATCATGGAAATAACATGAATTATCATTCAACCTTATTAAAACCATATGTTCTTTTTTATTCTAAAAATAAAACCATGAAAGTTGGAGATATTACAATAATTATGAATTTTTGTAATCACCATAAATTATATATTAAATAACTTTCTCAACAAATCATTAATATGTTTCATTATTGTATGTACTATCCGATTTATTTTATCCATATCAATTGTATCTATATCCAAAACACCATTTTCGCAATACTATAAAAATAATAATGGTTATATTCAATTCAAAATGAATTATAAATAAAATAAACCATTTCATTTAAATCACTTTTGTAGGTTATAAGTACCATTAAACATATTCAATCATATATATTATGACAAAAATCTATAAAATACCCTTATATATTTTATGATTCATATAAAATAATTGTTGAATTCCGATAAAAAACACTTCAATAATTCAACATCATACATGGTCTATTAACTATGATTCATCATTATATTCATTAATACATCCTTTCTTTCAAATATCATTTCTAGTCCCTTCATCTTGAACAATAATACCATTACTCATATAATAATCCTATTTATCTTCAAAATATTTCCCCTATAGACATCAATTTTCATAATTCTTAAACGTTCAACATTTATTGAATCAAAATCTTGAAGTCCCCTTTGGGAGATCAATATCATCATAAATTTTAATAACTAATATTTTCATTTTCTAAAAATAATTATAGGATCAGTTTCTTTCTTTTACAAATACAAAACATCTTCCCTTCTCATTGATAAATTCTCTTCAGTGAACGATCCCACATTTTTACATATAAGAAATTGAATCATCATTCCTACATTGTATACACTAAATTAACTTTGAGTGAACACTATAATTATTTTATTTAGTGAGGAAGTGATTTATTTATGCTGAAACATATTAATCATGTTTTATGATAAATGATTAAAAACCGTAATATCCTTTACCCTATATGACATCATGTTTGGAATATCATAAGACAATTTAATTTTTCAATAAATGTTTACCAAATTCAATATGTTTTAATCTTTTAACTAAAACCAAAAAGAATAGTTTGAGCAACACTAATCATAATGGAAAACATATTATCATGAAAAAACTGTTATATGATTTCCATGTCATGATCCCATATTTTATATTTATGCCACCTTAGACATAACCCAGTTTAAACATGAGAAACATCAATGTAAATATTTTATGATGGTTCATAAATAGTTAGTGAATTTTCTAAGAATATCCCTCCAATAGTTTCAAACTAGGTGTGTAGAAAGGAAAATTATTATGAATGAGATGATCATTTATTAATGTAAAATGTGACATTTTTTTAAGTAATTACCACTAGGTAACAGTGTGGTAGAACCACATCCACTTAATGAATATAAAACGAGGTGTAATTTCATGACAACCGTTATATCTACCAATTAAAAAATATTATTGAATTTTCATATACATTGCCTTATACATAAAATTATCCAAATATGTATCCCATGAAATACATTTATAAATATCCATTCAGATATTACTAATGTGTCTCATATTTATTTTGAAAAAATAACTATAACTTTCCAATGGTACAAACTATACCAACCCTATATTCTCATACATAGATATTACATTTTTATATTAATATTAAACACATTACACAAAAAAATCATGAGTAAAATAATATTTTATTTCTTTTGGTGACTACGTAAAAAATATTCAAATTTAGTAAAATACCATAAATGTATCTGAGAGAGGTCATCCCATTTATTACTCTTCATAGACATACTCATCATTTTACCAATTTCCAAAACATATGAATAGAAAACAATAGAATGGTTTCACTCACATGATCAGTATGAGAAAACAAGGTACATATCGATATGAAATGAGAATATGGGTATGAGAATCAGATAATAACATTTGATAACTAAACCCTACATATTATAAATCAAAATAATGAGTCATTGAATAAATCATGATAGGTCATAAGACATAAATTATAATTTAATTAAATATATTGAGTTGTGATATCATAATACTTGCAGAGGACATTAATTTTTCATATACACATCAGCTTATACCACTATCAGCATGTATAGATATCGGTTCACTCATAAATTTAAAGGCATGAAATAATGACCCCACATAATATTATTTAAATCCAAATTGGTACATGGATAAAATAATGGACATGATGGAATTGTCCACCTAAAACATGTTTATCATTTAATCTAGTTTTTGTATAAAATTTTGAACATGTAGACATGTTAACATATAATATTGTGAATATGTCATCAAGTTCTCCAGTTACATTGTGAATATGTAAACAAGTTCAAAAATATTTAATTAACACTTGAGTTATCCATTATTATAAAATAAAAAGACTACATGTATATGACTTACCCATCACATAATGATAATCATATATAATTGGGTACCCCAACATTATAAAAAATTCAACATATCATAACCCATGAAATGAAATGCCCTTCTTAAAAATTTCATCAAATCATAACCTAAGGAAAATAGATATGTATTAAAATTAGTTCACTATTAGACTAATTTATATCTCATGGAATGATAACTATGTTTCATATTATTTTTTCATTGTATAAAATGTAGAAGAGATATGGATTTTATAAACATTTTCTCAGGATGAACCATGTAGATAATTAGTAAAAATGGCATCCTTGGTCCATATCCCCCAAAAATAATAAGATATATTAAATGAATTCATCTTAAATAGCTAATTATTTTAAAATATCAAATGAATAATATCTTGAGGAAAATAAAATTTTGATGAAAATATGGTTTTTAAATATTAAATTCAAAAAAAATTAAAATCATTTTATATAAAAAAGATATAGAAAATAAAAATGGATTGTGAAGATAAGATAATATTCTTGTGGGATGGAAATTACATTCCTGTTCTATTTTTTTAAATATAGATTCCATTCATATTTATAGTTATAGACAATGGTTTTTTTTAAATGAAAAGTATCATGATATAAATATCCCAATATTTCCTAGTTGGATTTATAATCGTATTCAATCCTGATAAACTATGTGATTGAATCAAAACACATTTAAAAATTTGGTAACATTGAATCTTGATTCCCATAATATAATAACACTATGTATTATATATATACAAAGATAATAAATAAATTCTCGATATTAAATTTAAAATGGAATATATATACACCTCATTGAAGAAATAAGTTTAATAACATAAGATGAGCATTCATCAAGGAAAAATTAAGAAATAAATACAATATTTCTTTGGTAACATTTAAAATTTATTCCTCTTGAGAGATATGTACCTAAATATATTTTAAAATAATAATTAATTTCCCAAGAAGAATCAAAATTTAAATTTATATTCATTATAAACACTACATAAAAGAAATTGGTAGTGAATATGCAATTCATCCCAGAGAAATATAATGGGAGACATAAGTTCCTTAACACATTTGTATATTTTGGATTCATAAACACAATAATTTATAACATAAAATAAATGATTAAGTATCATTAATATAATCATATTATGGATATAAATTTTAAAATATGAATTATATACCCCAAATAAATGAAATTTGGGGTGAATTTTCATATGTCTTTATGAAACAGAATAGAGACTTGAAATCCCATTCTACATTTACCAACATCTTTTATACATGTTAAAAATTACAATATAATAAATATAAGTATATTATAAATAAATTATATAACAATAATTCTATAAAATATAAAATATATTATTTAATTATGATTACTATATAACCATTATTACCAATTTCATGGTAAAATCATGTTTTAGTTAATGCCTATATTATTTTTCTTAAATGTTTTGATTTGATATATTCAGTACTATAAATTGATAATGGTTCAATAATATCTAGAATAATAATAATGAAATAAATATAATATTTTTATATAAAAAATATTAATACTAATTATAAAATATGTTCATCAGAAATAAAGTATGTTATGTTTCAGGAGACAATCGGTCATACAAATGCATGAGTAACAATTCTATATTTAAAAGAACATTATGGATTTTGGTAAAGAAATATTTTATCTTTAAATATTGATTATAGTACCATAACTAACTAATATTTATTTAAATTTTCAAATAAATATCATCCATGTATAGTGGTGGTGCTAAGGGAGGGTCACATAGATTTTTTAAGGTAGTAGTGCACACGTTCCTAATGATGTAATCATGTTTCAGTGTGTAAAACACTAAAAAACTAATCAATTTTTAATCCATAATAAATAATACACAATTTATATATTTATTATTTCATTAATATCGTAGGTATTCATAATAAAATCCGTTATTATATTTAATGTAATGTGTTAGTGAAAAACTATTTACATCGCTTCATGGGAGGTATTTTTTCATACACACTCGTATTATTATCCTATCCCATATAGAATATAAAATACATATATTATATAATGAATTAATAAGTATAATAATTATATTAACATATTTTATTTCATTTATATACATCATCATATCCAACCATTATAAGAGGAAATGGTAAAATGAATCATATCCCTTTGTGTTACAGTCATCCACTGCACAACCAAATGATAATTTCATAACCCATTTGATGGATGTGGGAATAGATTTTTGTCATAAAATTAACATTTAAAAATATAATTGTATTTAATGTACTGCTTTTCTAAAATCATAATTTTTTATTAACAATTGAAGACGGTTCATTATGAAATAAACTAAAAATTTTTGTTAAAGAATGGTACCCCTTCTTAGGGTACCCTTGTTATGTTTACACAAATGCCTTATTATATAAGATTTATGAGAAATGTAAGGCCAATATTATTAAATTATGTAATTTTGGGAATTATATGAGATGGTTTTTTCTAAGAAAATGGTTGTACGATGCGATGAAGGGATGAGTGGGGTGGTTATCTGTAAGTCAGGTGACCGAAACAGTTGACATTTTTGAAACAAAAATGGTGTATTAAAATTTATCGTTATTCCAAATGGTCATAATAGAGTATTTCTTATAATCATAAATTTTATTGTCTAAATATTGACATAATATATTTATTTGAAAGATTGTTTTTCTAATTTTAACAATTTTATTTTTCAATTAAGCCACAACAATCAGATTTTTATATTTCCTATATTTTTTTATTTATATTGTTTTCTTTAATAATTTGGGGAAAAAATTTATTTTAACCTATTATATAATATAAATTAGTATGATACCAAATAAGGAATCCATTTTTAGACGTGAAAATAGTACAATCATAAAAATTTAATTTAAAATCAATATTACATAGGCAATGAGTATCTGGTTTTCAATGAAAAATGATCAAAAGTTTAGAATGTTTTTAAATCATATTTCAATATATAATTGATTCCAATGACCTGAAAAATTCAAATAGATATATAAATAGAAAAAATCATAAATTTTATTTATAATACAATTAATCCTAAAGAATAATTTAAAATAAAATGTATATTTCAATTAAAATTTAGTATTTTAACTAATAAACATAAAATAAATTTTTAAAAAAAAATCTCAAAAAATAAAACTAATATCGATTATAAGGATGATTTCAAAAAAAAATTATTTATTTTAAAATTTTAATTTTTTTAAGTATCATAAAATATTCTTATTATTGTTCACATAAATAAATAAAAATTATTATTATTTAATTAATTTAATTTTTTAAATAGATTAATACTTTATAGAACAATAAAGTAATTTTTTTTCTATATAGATTAATTACATGAAAATTTTTTGCATAATATTTAAAAATTTATTTATTACTATTAATATCCCAATGTTTAAAATCATGTAAATAGTTTTATCATTGTAATATTATTAATTACATATCACAATTTTGTTAAAAACCGCTGTCAGGAGTAATATAAGGTGACCAGTTTTTTCATTTTATATATTCTTAAATTATTGTTTCTTATAAAAAAATAAATAACAAAAATATAAATATTTTAGAAATAATAATACATAAAAACATGGGGTATATCAATATCTCTCAAAACATAACAACCTGAGAATTTGTGAAAAATTTCAAATTAATTTATTACCATTGATATTTTGCATTCAAACAACATAGAAAATAGTAATTTTATATATATTAAAGCAATAAGTTTGGTGTGATTTATATTTAATTACATGTTAATAATGAACTATACAAAATATAAATGTTATATTTACATACATGGAACAATTAGGTTTTCTTATGTTACACACAAAACTGACATTCCTTAATGGCTTCTATAACACAAATGACTGAGTTTTACAAAACTAAAATATATTATTAATATATTATTATTTAATATATTAAGATATTACCATGAAATTAATTTAATGGTTATTAATAATACTAAATAAATTATGAAAACATAATTTTTAGACATATATAAAATGAATTCACTATTTATAATGAACCAATTGAATATAAATGACATTTTTAATAGAATATTATTTGTATGGACCCAAATATGTCTTATACAAATAAATCAAATTATTTAAAATAAGTTAGTGATCTTAATTATAAATATAAATTTAATATTAAATAAATATTTTTATATTCATCCCATATGTTTTTTATAAAATATAAAAGAACAACCCCAATTTTAGGATTTATAACCCAATTTTTTTAAGTAAATTATTCCACCTTTTATTGGATGACCTATTTTAAATATAAAATTCTTTACAGTAATGAAAATTATATGTAAAAATAAAATTATAGTTTGAAATACATTAGTAAATACTATTTTAGGGTATATATTTTGTATTTTATGTAAAACATTATTTTTAATGAATAGTTAAAAAATACTAAATTGTAATTCAAAATGGATTTTTCATCTTGTTTAATTATGAATTAAAATTATATTTTACTACAGTTATTTATATTAATTAAATAAAATTATTTTTTATTTATCCAATTTAGGTCATTTGAATTAATTTCACATTGAAATTGGTTTTAAGAAAATGAGTGAACATTTGAATTTTTTTACTTTTAAACTCCGCTTTATTGTCCGATCTGTCGGAATAAAATTTAAATTAATTTAATCTAATTATATTATTGACATATTTAAATATAGAATCCTATCATTAAATTAAAATAATTTAAAACTTATAATAATATCAAGTTATTTTTTGATAAAAAATATTATTGAAAGTAAATAAAATGAATTACAATGATTAAGGTGTAATTAAGCATAATAAGGGACTAAACCATAAACTAAAGGCCCAAAACGACCTATTCAGAGGTCAAAAATCTATTTTATGGACCTTTTTAGAAAATATAATCCCTTTTTGTCTACATTGTACAAGTATTTGATGCACTTTAAATAAAAAAACATTGGAGGCCTTTCCCTTTTTTGAAAATATTAAAAGAGTGCCACTCCACGAATATAGTAAGCCTCCTCACCTCCAACTTCCTAACACATCTCAAGACACATTAGAAAGAACATAATCATACCAAATAAATCCCTATCATCCCTGCCTCCCTCATTGAATCATGCCTTTTAGAAATGTGACATCCAATGAAGAGTTGTGGTGAAAACCAAAAGGGGTTGACCAAAAAAGAGGTATAATTACTCCTCATATTCTTATACTTTATTTCAATTATTCACCTCCAAAACATCTTATTTCATGATTTTATAAAAAATATTAACATATATATACTAATATGTTTTATTCTAATTTTTTGGACTAGAAATACATATTTTTCTATCTAGTTTGAAATGAACATAATGTTTACTTGTACGTCGAACAACTGCCTCACCAAACGATTATTGTTCATTTTTGCATTACCACCTGTCATGTTAGAAATTATGATTAAAATCAAAATTATATATGTCATATATTATTTAATTATGTCTATAATAATATTTTATTATTTTTAACACATATAATAATGCATTTCATTTGATATAAATATGATAATTTTGTTTGAATAAGTGTGAACTACCACCCCATCAATGTGATTTGATTCTTTCCCACACTATAACGAATGAATTAAAAATGGGTATAGTGAAATTATAGGCTATATATTATATAATAATTATACTAAAATAATTATATAATGACATTTTAATATATATATTTCATTAACATAATTTAAATTAATACAAAAATAAAATACAATGATCATTGATGCATATGTTCGACCAAATGTCCCCATGAATAGTGTATTCAATTTCTTACATCAATATTCTATATATTATTATAATAAAATTATACTGAATATAAATGATATTTCTACAATGTATTAAAATATATAAATAATTTTATATATATAAGTAACAATGATATAATAAATTAATTCACATGCAATGAACAAATTAGATATTACCTGAGGTGAAACAATAATAAAAAATTGATTAAAATCTGAAAATATAATGTCAAAATAAAAAAATAGATGGTATTAAAATTTTGAATATGTATCTACGATATACATATAATAATATAATATTTATTATACCTGAGGCTATTATGAGTACAATGAGAGTCAATACACAATGTATTGGAATTAGATCTCACCCATTATTTCTATGAGATACATGAATTATTCACCACTCATTTATTTTGAGTATTTTATATACTTTACATGAATGTATTACATTCCTATTATAATTAAATAGGTTATTTATTTCAAAAATAACATTATCTTTTTTTCAAGGGGTTATATTTTCAATATTTAACAAATTAGTGAACCTATTTTGCCTCAATTTTCCTTATTTTAGACACATGGCTTGTTACACACCTATATTCATATGAAATATGTATAAACATTCCTCGAAATTTTATATCTCGAATATCCAAATATTTATGATATTTTAATCCCCAGGTAATTTCATTTTGATACATGGGGTGTATGATTCAATGTTACCTTGATATTTGAGTTTTTTAAAAACAATCTCACTATTGATGGATATTGTTTATGACCATGTATTTTTAGTGAAATAAAATATTCCATATGTCAATAAAATTGATGAATTTTCCAATCCCCTATATAGTCTTTCTATATTCAATTATTTATTTCATTTTTCACTCTTCTGTGCTCAAAATTATTAATAAAATGTTTTTATTAAAGTATGACATAACCTCTCTCTTTGGTCAAAAATCAATACACCCTATAAAATATGTTTTAAAAAAGGTTCAAATAATATTCATCTATTGTCAACATAATATTTGAAATAATTTTTTTTACATTTTCAATACTTTTAAGAAAGAAGAGTTTTTAAAAAAGGAATGTTCTATTTATTTTCAGTTCAAGACACATATATAAACTTTTTATTGTGAAAAAAGTAATTTTTAGAGTGTACAGATTTATCCACCATCATTTCCATGAATCTTCCTTTGCAATATTAAAAGATTATATTTTTATAATATTATTATCAAATATATTTTCCAGGAAATTAATTTTAGAAAAAATTCAAGATCATCTACATGTTTTCAAGGGAATAGGTTTATAAAAGTTTTTCAATCTTCCCTTAGACGTTTAAAACTATATTTTCAAGGAAAATAGTTTTGAAAAGTTTTTATGTTTTAAGAATAAATTTTCAATGAAGAAGTTTATTTTTATCAAGTTGTGTTTTTAAAAGATCACTACATATTATGTCCCATCTATGAAAAAATTGGTTTGTTTTACTCCTTCTATTCACGTGAAATGATTAAATATTTTCACTCATATTCATTTAAAATAGGGTATATTTTTTGATGGAATGATGTTTAGCGAACCTATTTCTATTTCACGGGTTATATTCTTTTGAAACTCACTTAGTATCATTGATTTTGTTCGAGATCAAATAATTATAAAACTAACATTTTTAAACAGATTATGATATGATTACATCTTTATAATACTAATTTAATTTAATGGGTAATGTTATGAATATTTATGATATTGGGGGACATTTATGTATGTTTTCATTAAGAGATAAGTTGTCACGAACCGCCATCACCAAAAGGAGGGAAGGTTCAGCAGGTCGCCAGGCCCTTCCTTCTTTATGTTGAAGGAGAGATAATGACACCCGAAACCCGCCTTCAATAGGTCCCGGAGTGGCGACTTGCACCATGGGTATAGGGAATTCTCGCGAATGGAAGGCATTACCCTTTTTATTTTATAGGATCGAAAGATAAGGAGGAGGAAACCCAACAAAACCAAGTAGAAAGAAAAGTAAAGCCAAAAGTAAACCATTCCCACATGCATGTTTCAAAAGTGAAAGCCACAAAGTGCAAAAAGGTGACTACAAGGTAAGTACCAAAAGAAAAGGAGAACAACTGCAATGGCTGCAAAAGTCCGAGCTAGTAATGTCCTGCGTGATCCCCGAAGTCCTCCTGGAAACCGGAAAGCAGTTTTATGTACGTAGGGTGAGCATACAAGTACACTCAGTAGGGAAAACCAAGACTCTCATGCACAAGTGGGGGAACGTACTAAAGTCCCGTGAGAAAAGAGAAGAACCAGAAACTAACAAGGAAACTATCCATCCCAGGCCTCACCAGGGCTCGCTCCCCAAATAACGCAAGTCAAGTAATATATATATAAGAGCACATCGATGTTTGGGTACCCCGCGCCACTTTCCCACTGGTTATTGAGACATCCTACGCATCGGACCAATCCCGCCATTCTCACCGCAGTCCCACTGCCACACCCGCCCGCACACACCTAGGCCACAACCACATGCAGTTCCACTGCCGAATCCCGCCCGCACACACCTGGGCCACATCCACAAGCAGTCCCACTGCCGTATCCCGCCCGCACACACCTGGGCCACAACTATCACATGTAACCATGCCTGCAAACACCTAGGCCAGAACAACCACCGCTACGCCCGAAGACACCTAGGCTAAAGGATCCACTACCACGCCCGAATACACCTGGGCCTCATCCCGAATACACTTGGGAAACCACCTGCCGCACACACCTGGCCAACCACCACAACACCCCGCCCGGAGGTTCTTGGGCTAATAATGGATTTTAGGCCATCACAGCCTGCCCGAAGATACTTGGGCTATCCGGGAAAGGGAGCAGAAAAGGAGTCAATAACCAGCCACTAAGGATAGTGTTGGGAAAAACACCCTTCCCCCATAAATGGGGGTGTTCGGCACTGAGTGCTCAACTTGGGTGGGGCACGAATAAGAAACACAAAGCTACAAGTATAGATATATGTAACAAACACTCACCCAAAGCTTAGGTTTTCCTAGCCAACCTACAGAACACACCACTGCACCCAAGTCACAGTTCACGACCCTTGCCCACAAAACCATTTGTCCCATTCTTGTCCCACGTTCAGTCAAAATGTTCAATTAATTTTAAGCACTACTGGGCAACTACCATAACCACAACCAGGGAAAGCGTCAAAAGCATAGATCAACCAAAACACTCACACCCGGTTCTGCCAACAGAGGATCTCTCCCCAATTTGTGATAAAAACTCACAAACACTGAAACCATACCAACAGGAGATCCCATCCCCCAAATTCACACAGCCACCGAGATTATAAAAAGAACAGGGGATCCCATCCCCTCCCACATTTCCAGCAATCGGCCCGAAAGGAAGACAACCAACCGCCGCTACCAACACAAGTCAGGAATTTTCAGATTTAAACGACTTAACACACTCCATGATTTCAAATTCCGTGTGTTCTAACCGGGAGTTATCACAGAAAGGTTGATCCTGGTGCTTTCAATTATTCAGCCGGATATACATGATTAACCAATTTCACAGCAGGAGTTCACAAATTCAGCAACCCATTTAAAACATCACGAGGGGATTTATCAGTGCACATACAACGACCACCAACGGCCTCAATTTTCATAAAACAAAAACTAGCACAACTAAAAAGGATGATCATAAGATAAGTCATAAACCACGATCACAACCCCTTCCCCTTCTTTAACCAGTTATTGTCTTCATTTAAAGGCTCAACCATTTCTCATGAGAACAAAAGATAATGCCCACCCCGCATGATACACAGAAGTGAGCTACGAAAGAAATTCCCTACTTGTTGATAGATGATCGACGTTTAGGCCGGGGGCGTGGAACTTTACGGATAACGACGCGGCTGTCCCGATGCACCAGAAGAGTCACGATCAAAGAAGGGGGAAACCACGGCCTAACCCTTAATTTATAAGAGCGGGGACGGTTGAGATAAAAACGTTGAACCGCGTAAGACGTGGAAGTCATGGGTTGACCACGCGGCTTGACCCATCATTAAAGGTGCTGAGTGGTTTAAACCGACTCATGAGCCGATTCAGTATTTAATTATACTTTTGTGCGCGTTACTGGAACAACCTGGCAAGGTCGGGTGACGTCAGCCGGTTCCGCTGATTGGTCGCACCGATCGGGATCGGTCTCACCGATCGGTCGCTCCGATTCGTACACCTTAAGGATTCGGATTTTGGCAAAGGAAGGGACCAATGGGGGGGGGGGTCTGGGTCATCACATCAGATACCTCTTAAACGATTCTCGTCCTCGAGAATCAAAACAAAACAGAAGGAAAGAGAGGGTCCGAACAACTATCTTCCAAAGATACCTCTTAGGAGTGAACCCCCGCCAACTGAAAACACTCCCCTGCCAAGAACCAAGCAACATACCACGCCAAACCGCCCGGTCATGTGGGTTTGGGGACTTCCCCTCCCCCATGTCAAGATATTATCCGCTTTGGGCGGCACTGTCTCACCCGCACGGGTTTAATCGCATCCACCTTAATGTGTCTCGATTAGGGGTCGGGTTCCCTCTTCCCTTTAGCCGGGGCTTTTCACACATAACAGAGGAAAAGGACTAGTACATTTCATAGCCAAAAGTCAGACGTTCTACCACAACAGGTACAAAAGGAACAAAGCTCAAAACAACACGGGGTATTGGGCACGCATTTTTGCTTCCCTCTCCCACGTACTCTCTTCGAGGCCGCCATGTCTCCACAACACACGAACCAAGCCGATGGTTCGTCCACTGAGCACTTTCTCCTTGCGATCCTCGATCCTGACTGGCCGTTCCTCGAAGGTCGCGTCTTCTCCCACATCTAGATCTCCCCAGTTGATGACATGAGAGTCATCATGTAAGTACTGACGAAGCTGGGAGACATGGAAGACGTCATGGACCCTCTCCAACTGAGGTGGTAGGGCCAGCTGATATGCCACCCCGCCAACTCGCCTCAGCACCTAGAAAGGTCCGATGAACCTAGGGGAGAGCTTACTCCCCTTTCCGAACCTCCGCTGCCCCCGTCGAGGGGAAACCTTCAAGAACACATGATATCCCACCTCGAACTCCAAGGGCCTCCTCCGACGATCAACATATGATTTCTGCCGATCCTGAGCTGTTTTCATCCACTCCCGCACTAGCTGGACTTTCTCCGTGGTGCTCTGCACTACTTCTGGACCAAGAGTACCAGTCTCACCAACCTCTGCCTAGCATAAGGGCGAACGACATGGTCTTCCATACAAAGCCTCAAAAGGAGCCATGCCGATAGTAGAGTGGAAGCTGTTGTTGTAGGCAAACTCTACTAAAGGCAAGTGTCATGCCCATGATCCTCTGAAATCCAGAACACATGCTCGCAGCATGTCCTCCAATGTCTGGATAGTCCGCTCTGTCTGTCCATCAGTCTGAGGGTGAAAAGCAGTGCTAAGGTGTAGCTGGGTGCCAAAAGCATGATTTAACCCCTTCCAGACTCGTGAGGTGAACCGAGTGTCCCGATCTGAGACGATAGTCTTCGGAACTCCATGCAAACGCACCACCTCATCCACGTACCTCTGTGCTAAGGTACTCACAGGTCCCGACTCCTTGATAGCCAAGAAGTGAGCAGATTTTGTCAATCGATCCACCACTACCCAGATAGCATCATGCCCGCCCTGAGCTCTGGGTAGTCCTATGAAGAAGTCCATCGAGACATCATCCCACTTCCACTCGGGAACATCTAGAGGATGCAACAAACCACCAGGAACACGGTGTTCATCCTTCACCTGCTGACACACCAGGAATTTAGCCACAAACTCTGCCACTGCCCGTTTCACCCCGGGCCACCAAAACTATCCCCTCATGCCTTGGTACATTTTCGAAACACCTGGATGTACTGCCAAGGCTGAGCTATGGAACTCACGAAGGACTTCATCACGCATCACCTCTGGAACAAACAACCTCCCATGAAAGAGCATCCGATGTCGGCTGTCCTCCGACCTTCCTTCCGGAGCTTTCCCCTGATCGACACGATCCCGCAACACTTCCACCTCAGGATCTCCCCACTGAGACTGTTCCACTTTCTGCAACAAAGAGGAATGTACCATCATATGAAACAAGAAGCCTCTAGTACCTTCCACCCTTGCATCCAAGTGCAAGGCAGCCAACTCCCCCATCGCCTTCCATGCATCAGCAGATTCCCGAACCACTTCCTGATGCGGCTTCCTGCTTAGGGCATCAGCCAAAACGTTTCCCTTGCCCTCAGTATAAGAGATTTCAAAGTCGTAGTCCTGGAGGAACTCCACCCATCTCCGTTGTCACAAGTTCAAGTCCCACTGGGAGAAGATATAGCGCACGCTCTTGTGATCGGTAAAGACCACAAAGCATTCCCCGATGAGGTAGTGCCGCCATAACTTTAGCGCAAAAACGACCGCTGCAAGCTCCAGGTCATGGGTGGCGTAGTTACGCTCATGGGGGCGTAGCTCCCTGGACCCATAAGAGATCACCCCTTGTTGTTGCATCAACACGCATCCCAGGCCCTGTCCTGAAGCATCACAAAATACCTCATAGGCCATCCCTTCTTCTGGTAATCTCAACACTGGGGCACTAACCAGCTTTTCTTTTAGGTAGCTGAAAGACGACTCGCATTTCTCGCTCCACACGAAAACCTGGTCCTTCTTGGTCAAAGCCGTCAAAGGGGCTGTTACTCGGGAGAAGTTGGGTACAAATCTCCGGTAGTAACCTTCCAGTCCGAGGAAACTCCGAACTTCCGCCACATTCATGGGTGCTGCACAAGAAACAGCTGCCTCAACCTTTGATGGGTTGACTGCTACCCCCTGCTCCGACACTACATGCCCGAGGAAGTGCACTTCTCGTGTCCAGAACTTGCAGTTTGACAACTTTCCGTAGAGCTGGTGCTGTCAGAGGACCTCCAAAACTGTCCTCAGGTGCTCTGCATGGTCCTCTTCTGACCTTTAATATATCAGGATATCGTCGATGAATACCACCACAAACTGATCCAGGTACTCCCGAAAGATGGAGTTCATAAGCCCCATGAACACGGCCGGGGCGTTCGTAACACCAAAGGGCATGACCACGAACTCGAAGTGCCCATTCCTGCACCTGAACGCCGTCTTCGGGATGTCGCTATCCTTCACCCTCAGCTGGTGGTACCCGGATCGCAGGTCGATCTTCGAGAACCATCCTGCCCCCTTCAGTTGGTCGAAAAGATCATCTATCCTCGGAAGAGGGTAGCGATTCTTGATCGTTACCTGATTCAGCCTCCTGTAGTCGATGCACAACCTGAGGCCACCATCCGCCTTCCTTGAGAACAAGACTGAAGAACCCCACGGTGACGCACTTGGACGAACATAACCCCTCCTCATCAGATCGTCAATTTGTATCCGCAACTCCCGTAGCTCCGAAGGTGCCATCCGGTAAGGAGCCATCGAGATTGGTCGAGAGCCGGGCTGCAGGTCTATCCCGAACTCGATATCACGTCGAGGGGGTAGAGTCGTCACCTCCTGAGGAAAGGCGTTCATAAACTCACGAACGATCTCTAGTACTTCCACTATTTCCGAATCTACTGATCCTATCGTCAGTTCGGTCAACAGGGAGAGGTGAGGTTCCTCCCTCATGTTTCCCTTCGGATAGCTCCGCTCGCCGGTGAAGGTAACACGCTGGCCGTCCAAACCTGAGAACACCACTCTTCTTTGGAAACAGTCGATGACGGCGCACACAAAAAATAGCCAGTCGATTCCTAGGATGACATCGTACGGCCGAATCTGTAGCAGGTGGAGATCCCTAACCAACTGATGTGGTCCCAACATCAGTCTACATCCCCGAAAAACGAACAGCAAGTCGGTCTGACCTCCAACTGGTGTGCTCAACACTAGGGGTACTGGAAGTCTCTCGGCATCTAGACCCAAGGCAAGGGCTATATTGGGTGCAAAAAAGGAGTGCGAAGCTCCAGTATCGAACAAAGCATAATCAAGAGTGTTAAACACACTGATCGTACCTCGAACAACCTCCGACCCTGCTGGAACTGTTGCTTCTGCGGCGTGTAGCTGTCCACGCCCAGCTCCCCTGCCCCTCGGCTGTCGGCCACCTCCCCTACCACGCCCTGGTCGGGGTCCCTGGGGAGCGCCCTGAGGTCGGCCTCCCCCTCCTATGTCTGCCTGCGGAGGAGCGGGAGCTCGCTGTCCCTGCTGCTGCTGCTGGAAGGGTCTGGCTGGAAACTGCTGTTGCGGCGGATGCTAGGGATGACTGCCACTGCTGTACTGCACCCGATCGGGGCACTGACTCCGGAGATGTCCAAGGCTCCCGCAGATGAAGCACCGTGGTCCCGAGCCTGAAGGAAAAGAACGTGGGCCAGGGGATCAAAACTGAAACTGCTGCGGTCTGCTCCCTGCGGGTCGGAACCTGGAGGGTCCCGATGCTGGAGGCCTGGTGCTGACGGCCTTCCCCTTCGATGGTCCCATCTGGATCCCTTCTCGTGACACTCCGCCCAGAGCATGCATCCTTTCCACCACTTCGGCCTTCTTCTGGACCTCTAAGTATGTCGGAAGGGTAAAGGGGGAAACAACATACTGGAGGGAGGGTCGGAGCGCCTCCTCCAAACGTCTTGCCCGAGACTCCTCATCGGGAAAGAGGTCCGGAGCAAAACACAGGAGGTCCTTGAACTTGATTCCATGTTCCCTCACGGACATGCTCCCCTGCTGGAGGGAGAGTAGCTCCTGCCTCTTCTCAGCCCTCATTATCGAGGAGAGGAACTCCGCCAGAAACTCCTTCTCGAAGTCCGCCCAAGCAACCTCAGACTCTTTCCTACTCCCTAGGTGAAACATCCACCACTGGCGTGCCGCTCCTCGCATCTGGCTAACAGCCAGAGGAACCCAGTATTCGGTCGGGGCCCGAATCAAGCCGAAGGCTATGACTAACTCCTCTAGCCATCCTTCCGTCTTCATATCGGAGGTGTTTCCCTCATACTTCTCGAGGGCCTGTCGCTGGAAGGCTCGAAGAGTCTTCTGCCACTGGTCGTCCTCTTCCTCTCTATCGGCTCTCTGCCGATTGGCCAAGGCAGTCTCGGGGGCCTCGATCGCCTGTACCACACGTGGTCGCCTTCCAGGTGCCATAACTGCAAGGTAAACAAGGAATGCCTAAGCCCAGTAGTGAAAAGAAAATCATTCTTAGAACTTATTAAGATTTAATTTATTCTTAATTCCCAAGACATCCCAGAAACGCAAGAACACAAGTCATTTATGATGCATGTACCTTTCCTTGGGTCTCTACCCTGCAATCAGTGTGGCCTCACTTGGTCGTTCGGTAGGTCCAGAGTCCTTGCATCGGATCACGGGGGGCCCTAAAATCACGTGTCCTAGCCGGTCTTCCCTGGCCTAATTCACACACCAATGTCATCCAACATTGTTGCCTTACCATCCCATGCAATCCTCCCTGTGCCTAACTCCAGACTCCGTCCTATCTCCCAACCTCCCTCTGATACCATTCTGTCATGACCCGCCTTCACCAAAAGGAGGGAAGGGTCAGCAGGTTGCTAGGCCCTTCCTTCTTTAAGTGGAAAGAGAGATAATGACCCCCGAAACCTGCCTTCAATAGGTCCCGGAGTGGCGACTAGCACCAAGGGTATAGGAAATTCTCGCGAATGGAAGGCATTACCCTTTTTATTTTATAGGATCGAAAGATAAGGAGGAGGAAACCCAACAACACCAAGGTATAAAGAAAAGTAAAGCCAAAAGTAAACCATTCCCAAATGCATGTTTCAAAAGTGAAAGCCACAAAGTGCAAAAAGGTGACTACAACATAAGTACCAAAAGAAAAGGAGAACAACTGCAACGGCTGCAAAAGTCCGAGCTAGTAAGGTCCTGCGTGATCCCCGAAGTCCTCCTGGAAACCTGAAAGCAGTTTTTTGTACGTAGGGTGAGCATACAAGTACACTCAGTAGGGAAAACCAAGACTCTCGTGCACAAGTGGGGGAACGTACTAAAGTCTCGTGAGAAAAGAGAAGAACCAGAAACTAACAAGGCAATTATCCATCCCAGGCCTCACCAAGGCTCGCTCCCCAAATAACGCAAGTCAAGTAATATATATATAAGAGCACATCGATGGTTGGGTACCCCGTGCCACTTTCCCACTGGTTATTGAGACATCCTACGCATCGGACCAATCCTGCCATTCTCACCGCAGTCCCACTGCCACACCCGCCCGCACACACCTGGGCCACAACCACACGCAGTCCCACTGCCGAATCCTGCCCGCACATACCTGGGCCACAACCACACGCAGTCCCACTGCTGTATCCCGCCCACACACACCTGGGCCACAACTATCACATGTAACCATGCCTGCAAACACCTAGTCCAGAACAACCACCGCTACGCCCGAAGACACCTGGGCTAAAGGATCCACTGCCACGCCCGAAGACACCTGGGCCTCATCCTGAAGACACTTGGGAAACCACCTGCCGCACACACCTGTCCAACCACCACAACACCCCGCCCGGAGGTTCTTGGGCTAATAATGGACTTCAGGCCATCACAGCCTGCCCGAAGATACTTGGGCTATCCGGGAAAGGAAGCAGAAAAGGAGCCAATAACCAGCCACTAAGGATAGTGTTGGGAAAAACACCCTTCCCCCATAAATGGGGGTGTTCAGCACTGAGTGATCAACTTGGGTGGGGCGCGAATAAGAAACAAAAAGCTACAAGTATAGATATAGGTAACAAACACTCACCCAAAGCTTAGGTTTTCCTAGCCAACCTACAGAACACACCACTGCACCCAAGTCACAGTTCATGACCCTTTCCCACAAAACCATTTGTCCCATTCTTGTCCCACGTTCAGTCAAAATGTTCAATTAATTTTATGCACTACTGGGCAACTACCATAAGAACAACCAAGGAAAGCGTCAAAAGCATAGATTAACCAAAACACTCACACCCGGTTCTGCCAACAGAGGATCTCTCCCCAATTTGTGATAAAAACTCACAAACACTGAAACCATACCAACAGGAGATCCCATCCCCCAAATTCACACAGCCACCGAGAGTATAAAAAGAACAGGGGATCCCACCCCCTCCCACATTTCCAGAAATCGGCCCGAAAGGAAGACAACCAACCGCCGCTACCAACACAAGTCAAGAATTTTCAGATTTAAACGACTTAACACACTCCATGATTTCAAATTCCGTGTGTTCTAACCAGGAGTTATCACAGAAAGGTTGATCCTGGTGCTTTCAATTATTCAGCCGGATATACGTGATTAACAAATTTCACAGCAGGAATTCACAGATTCAGCAACCCATTTAAAACATCACGATGGGATTTATCAGTGCACATACAACGACCACCAACAGCCTCAATTTTCAGAAAACAAAAACCAGCACAACTAAAAAGGATGATCACAAGATAAGGCATAAACAACGATCACAACCCCTTCCCCTTTTGTAACCAGTTATTATCTTCATTTAAAGGCTCAACCATTTCTCATGAGAACAAAAGATAACGCCCACCCCGCATGATACACAGAAGTGAGAGACGAAAGAAATTCCCTACTTGTTGATAGATGATCGACGTTTAGGCCGGGGGCGCGGAACTTTATGGATAACGACGCGGCGGTCCCGATGCACCAGAAGAGTCACGATCGAAGAAGGGGGATACCACGGCTTAACCCTTAATTTATAAGAGCAGGGACGGTTGAGATAAAAACGCTGAACCACGTAAGACGTGGAAGTCTTGGGTTGACCACGCGGCTTGACCCATCATTAAAGGTGCTGAGTGGTTTAAACCGACTCATGAGACGATTCAGTATTTAATTAAACTTTTGTGCGCGTTACTGGAACAACCTGGCAAGGTCGGGTGACGTCATCCGGTTCCACCGATTGGTCGCACCGATCGGTCTCACCGATCGGTCGCACTGATCCGTCTCACCGATCAGTCTCACCGATCGGTCTCACCGATCGGTCTCACCGATTGGTCGCACCGATCGGTCTCATCGATCGGGATCGGTCTCACCGATCGGGCTCGGTCTCACCGATCGGGCTCACCGATCGGTCTCACCGATCGGTCGCACCGATTCGTACACCTTAAGGATTTGGATTTTGGCAAAGGGACCAAGGGGGGTCTGGGTCATCACATAAGTGGAAACTATATCTAACTCAAATTCATTGGGTAAATATTTATATATCATGAGATATACATGGCTGGAATGACGAATTTACTAGGATATATATTATTGTGCTGGAATAAGGAGGGAAATTGGTTCCATAATACATGGATGGAACAAGTATTGAACCTAGTTTATTAAAGAACATTATACACTAGGATGGACTCAGTAGTAATGTATTGAATAATATAGAAATAATTAAATATTTTTATATAACTTCAAGAATTTCATCTTTTAGTACGATGTTTTTCATTCATGGATTATGTTAATAGTTTATTAATTATTCATGTAATATGAACATCCTATATTATTAACAGGATTCATTGTTATGATCCTTGATATACAGGGAAGGATCTTATAATGTTATGATATTGTTCTCAAACCATGATACTATTGATTATGGTAACTTCTCCCCCTTATTTACACTTATTGAGTATATGATCTCATCTAATTTTAGAATTTATTCCCTAGGTAATTAATATAAATATTATGTTTTATTTTTTCCCAGAAGGGTTCTAGTCGAGAAGAAAATAGTGGGTGGTAATGTATCTCACTTATGTACCATTGTTTTTGTTTTTTCTATTTTTTCCAAATGCATTAGACCAATATGGTCATTGGGAGACTATTTTTTTGATGTTTTGAGTATTTTTAAAAAGTGATGTAATTTCAATGTACATTAAGAAATGGTCATTATATCTGGTATTACAATGATGTTTTAGCTAACCTCCAAACTCTTGGATGAGATAACCCTAGTCATAACTCTATTGACATGTCTAAGAAAAATTTATAATATATGGAATAGTATAAGAAGCTTTCCTGGAATTTTGGTGAATGATTGAGTAAGTGGTTTCCTGTCAATACATACTTTCAAGGATATTAAAAGTGAATTTCGATCTATAATTGATGTTCGTAGGTTAAAAAACTACGACAAGATGTATTAGGCCGGACTAGGGGTAATATGATAAACAATAATGAACATATTTTCACAACTAGTTTGAAACACTCAAGGGATAAAATTTAGGAATTCACAAAATCTACATGGAAAATAATAATGTATTTAAAAATAATAAGGTGATTAATAACCTATGATAATCCATTAGAGTCATATATTAATGAATGTGTCTTAACATAGACATCATATAAGTTACTTTTCATGATTATGTGGTTCCTCACTATGATAATCATTTATTTTTCAGTTATCTATAGTTTTTTTAATGGAGGGATATAGAAGTAACTTGATAATAATTTAATTTTATTCACAACCCATAGAAGGGATTTCAAATGGGATGAGCACTAGAGTGATTTATGTAATGAAAATTCCTAATCAGGAACATGATCAACAACGCATATTTTAACCAACTCCCAAATCCTAAAATAAATAGAACGAAAGAGTTTTTTTAGGGTTATATTAATGGAGGTTATAGAGGAATGCATATTTGGTTTCATTTTGGTCAGGAATGTTTAATAATAAACCTATGTAATTGTCTTAGGGGAACAAAAAGGTTTTTTTTACTTTAAAAAATAATAAATAAATGAATGTAATTAGAAATTAAAATGAGGCATTCGACAAAAAAATAAATATTAATACTTTCTTCCATAATACTTCATCAATAGAAAAATAATATCAGGATGAAATAAATGGGAATTATGAAAATATATAGCATAAGTGGAATTCTTATGAATAAAATCTACATGTTGGTATTGGTAATAGTTATATTGTTGATGATGCTGAGACAATAGAGTAAATGTGAATGTAATGAGTTATTTAATAATAGGATAAGTAATCCATCTTTTGAAATGTCTATGAAGTAGAATAATCAAAGATTCAATTTATTTTGTTATATGGATTATGTAGTGTGAATGATGAAATATAGATGGATTGTTCAATTTATTTTTACGCTATCTATTTAGAATATTATGTTGAATATTTTTGATATACTAGAAATATGCTTTCATGAATAAGAGATATTTTAATAAGAGAAGAGTACCATTAATATGATCTCTATTTTAAGATAGTGTTGTTTTGATAAGGATATTTTGTATAAGAATTAGTAAATTGTAAAGTAATTATTACAATGTAAATAATTAAAAAGTTTTTAAAAAGTTTTATAAGATAACGAGTTTGAAACATTTTTTATATTTGAGGAATATAACCAATAAACATTGAAATAAGGATAAATGCATGTTTAAAATAAATATTTATTATAATTTAGTTTATTACAATGTTTCAAGAGAATATATGGTGAATTTATTCACATGTTTGATTTGCGACCAACAAGAGATACATTGTGTTATACAAGGGTTTAGTTTTAAGATGATTTTGGGTCCTTGTTTATAAAGTTAAAGAATTTTACCATTCAGAAGGGTTAATCAATAATGGAAATATGATGTTAAATGTTTATGATACATGTGAGAATAAAGTATTATATCACAATATTATTATTTATGAATATTGGATAAGATTTTATACAAACATGGTGTTGATGACAACTGATGACAAATTGGATGGCATATCATTGGTGTCATGATATATTATAGTGTTAGTAATGAAAAATGACAAATCATTTTTGGTGATAGGGGTGAAGTGGATCGAGGGATAAAAAATGGTGAGGTTTTCCTGAAATCATGTATGTATATAATTTCATTAATATTATGTAACTTTTGGTAAAATGTTCTTGAAACCCAAAATGTTATCTTACTACCTCCATTTTTGGATGAATCATATTGTCCCTTAGTTCCTCATTGATTAATGCCTTTGTGATTTTTTTTATTTCTCATAGACTAGTTCACTATCACTGTCCATTTGAAAATGATGGTCAAATTTAACTTCAATATCCATGTTTTCACTTCCCACATGTGTTCTCCATTCGAAAAACCTACCTATGTGTTACATTAGGTACCAATTTTGTTTATAATATTCTTTTTTATAGAGGTTTTATTATTAATTTTTTATGATGTGGGTTTATATGAATGAAACATTTATTTATTAAACCATTGATAAGCAAGATGTTTTTTAGAGATAAATTTATTTTATGGTGGTAGAATTTAGGACCCAAGATTTTGTGAATTTCATTTGAATTAATAAATTCATTTTGATATTTTTCATTTCACGGAATAATTAAAATAGTTATTTTACACATATTAAATAATTATTTTTTGATTATGTTATAAAAATTATAATTTAATCATGAACTACACATAATATAAATGTTATATTTCCCAAAACCAAACAGTTATGTTATCTTATGTTACGCTAAAGACTAACATTCTTTGATGGCTTACCTAAGATGCATGACTGAGTTCTACCAAAAACCACATATTATTACAATATTATTATTTAATATATTAAGATATAAAATAGACAATAAATTTGTGGTTATTTATATTACTATATAACTTATGATAAAATATGGTTCACATTAATATAAAAATAATTTTGTAGTCACAATTAACCAATTGATTATAAATATGAATATTTTCATTGAAAACTATTTTTATGATCACAAAGTTGTTTTATATTAGAGAAATAAATTAATTACAATTAGTGAGTGATATTAATTTATTATTCACATTATATATCATATTAGGTATTTCTGATATCAATCCAATAAAATTGGTAGGAATAATATATAAAGAAACCCAATTTAGACATTTAAAACACAACATTTTCATTAAGGGAATTTTACTGCCTTTTAATGGATAACCTATATTAAATATAAATTTTAAAAAATTTGTAAATATTCCATGTAAAAACATTAGTCATCATTGAAATATAATATAAAAAGTTCTGTTAGGGTGAATTATTTCTATGTTTCATTCAATATTCAATTTTTAATGAATAGTTAAAATATTATGAATGTTGAATCCAAAAAATAATTTTATTCTAATTTAGTTAAATCAATAAATTTAAATTTATGTGGTTTTAATGTTTGATCAGATAAAATTATAAAAAATAAAATCCAATTTAGGTCATTAGAATCAATTTACCATAGAAATTGGTTTTAAAACCTGACAAACATTTAAATGGTTTGTACTTTAAAACCCCACCTGGTCATCCCTTATGTGAGATAAAATTTACGTTAACTTCTTCCACTAATTCAGATAGAATTTGAAAAAACATTTTTACCAGTTTTATTAAGCATAATTTATTATTTTTAATAAAAAATATTTATTTTTATCAGAAATTTGTTTTGAAATTATTCAAAATTAAATACAATAATGATGGTTAATTTAAGCTCAATAAGGGACTAAACCATAAATATAGGCTCAAAATCGACTATAGAATTTTCCATAAGTCATTGGATTCCATATTTAGACACTATATTCACTTGTATATAAATTTTTACATTATTTTATTCACCTATAATAAAAAAACAAGGGTGTAGTTTCATTTTTTCAAAAATAATACTAGTGTGCCACTCCTACTCCACTATAAATGGCCTCTTTTCCTCACTCTTCCTCAAATATATCAAGACACATTTAATTACATATAATCTATCCATGTACCACCCCAAAATCCCTCACATAAATTTTCAATCATCCATTTTTTCTTAACATTATCAAAGGAACCCCTTTGTGAAATCAAAATAGACTTACCCGAATAAGAGGTAACATTTGTTTTCTAGCTCTTTTATTATATTTCAATTATACACCCCTCAAAAATTCTAATTTAATGATTTTAAAAATAATAATAAATATACTATGAATTTTATATTCATAGGGGCTAAGATAAAATTTCAAAAACTATAATCTAATGGTTATCAAATATACTATTTATGGGTACTGTGAACAATCACCTCACAAAATTATTATTGTTCATTTTTTCAATTACCACCTCTCATGGTGGAAATTATATTAAATAATATTTTGGTATATGTTTTATATTATGTTTTTAATATATTTTATCTTCTTTAATACCTTTTCAACACATATCATTGTACATACCATTTGGTGTAAATATGATAATTTCATTTGAGGCTGTCTGGACTACCACCACCTTAAAGCTATGTGATTCATTCACCGACTACATAAAATGTATTAAGGATTATTTTATTGATATTTTATTATATATATGATATATTAATTCATATTTAACAATTTGATATATATATATATATATATATATATTTGTGACTGTGTGTGTGTCATTTAATTTCTCTTTCAATAAGACAATAAAACAGAAATAGTGTTCATGCGAATTTAAGGCCTACTGTCTCCTTGAATGGTGTATTCAATGTCACACTTATATATATTCTATAGATTTCTATAATAAATATATAGTGAATATTTATGATATTTATATCATTTTTTAGCTCATGATATCATAATATAAGTATGAGTATGAAAGATATTACAAATTAAGACCCGTGCAAATAACAAAGCAAATATTACCTGAAGTGAAACCATAACATATAATTCTTAACAAAAAGGAAATATGATGTTAAAATAAAATAATATAAGTTATTATATATAATAATATTAATCTATTATATAGTTATAATAATTTATTATTAATCATATATGATTTACTTATTATTATGGCGAGTGTCAAGACACAAGGTATGGTAATTTTATCTCACTCTTTATTTCTATGAGCGACATACTTTATTCACAAGACATTTATTTGGTTTGGTGTTTATACATCCCATGAATGTATTAATTTTATATTATACATAAATAAACTGGGATTTTCATTACCATTTTTAGATCTTTCTATCATAGGGTTTAGGTTTTAAAAGATACAAAATCGGTAAACTACTATTTTCTCAATTTTCCTACTATAAGACACATTTAATGTTATACACCTATATTTATATATAATATTCAAAAACTGAACTTGAAATATTATATCATGGGTATATGTATTTTAATTCTATTATAATCTCCATCTAATTTTATTTTTTATAGGGGGGTGATTTATTATTACTATGAAGTAAGAGTTTATTGAACCAATCTCACCATTTATCGAGATTATTTATGAACATGTTTTTATTGTCAAAATATTATAATAAATAATTCATGAAAACTCGTTCATATTATTCAAATATTGATATTCTTCGTGTATTCATGTATTAGTGCAATTTTCCATTCATTAGTTCTCCATATTATTATGAAATATATTTATGAAAATATTACCCTAACTCTCTCTTTGATAAAAATTTAATTTTCCTAAAAACACTAATTTCTAAAAATATTTACAATAATATTATAATATTATCGTAAAATCATTAAAATAAATTTTTACCAGTGTTTTACCTTATAAATAAAATGATTTTTTTAAAAAGGAATCTTCTTTTCATTTTCTATTGATGGCACATTTCAATAAATGTTACGGGGAAAATGGTTTGTCCGTTGTGTATATATTTACCTTACATCATTATAATGACAATTAAATTGAATTTTTAAAAGCTTAATTATTTTGAAATAGATTTTAATATTTATTTTTGTTGAAATGGTTCTCAAAAAAATTTCAACAACCTATATAATATTTCATTGAAAAAGGTTATTAAAATGTTTTCATGCGTCCATTATATGTTTTCATGTATACATTCAAAGAATATAGTTTTAAATAACATCTATTTTTCAGAAATATTTTTTCAAATAAGAATGATATTCTCCTCAAGATATCATTTTAAATGGAAAATAATTTTTTTTCATCTGTGATTACATCCATGTGTTTTAATCAGGCAATTTTTGTGAAATTATTCAATGTTTCTATTTATATAATTTCACTAAAATTGTTATGGTTTGATGTTATTATGTATATGAAAACATTTCCTATATAACAGTTTATATGGTGTTGAAACCAACTTATTACGAAAATTTATTTTAATGATAAAAGGAATTTGAAACCTATTTTTTCCATAGGTTATGATATGATTACATATTCATATAACCCATTTTACATTATGGGTTATTTTATGATTATTTACGATCATGTGGAACATGTATGCATTATTTCATTACAATAACGGTGGTCCCCTTACCTCCCTCCAATGTATAAGGTAATTATTTATATATAATGAGATAGACCATGATTGATTGAGGAGTGAACTCTATGCAATGTTATAAAGATTATACAAGTAGTGATCTTTTTTCAATAATACTTGGCTGAAAGAGGGAGTGAACTAGGTTTATTAAAGGAAACATTTCAACCAATATAGCCTCAACCGCAATTCCTTGACTACTATAGAAAAAATTATATATGATTTTTTTTTTCCATAATTACACATTTTTTCCTATTTTCTGATTTCAGGGATTACTTTCTTCATTTCCTTATGATTTATGTCTTATGAACTACCAATATTTATTACCTAATTCATATTTATGATAATTGAAATACCTGCCATAATATTTTAATGTCTAGATCATGTTCTCCAACACAAATTCTCAAGATTTTGCTTATATATATCACTTGTTTACCCAAACGGAGTATCCAAGCTGACATATTTTTTTGATTCCTTCCCCATGTTATAAAGACATGTGTTATGTTTTATGTGTCTAAGAATGGTTCTAGTTATTAGGAGACTAGTGTGAGATAATGTAGCACACTTATGTACTGATTTTTATTATTCCATTTTACCAAAGGCTCTAAACTAATATATTATATGGGTTTCTATTTATGTAATGTTTTATGTATTCTACAAAATTCATGTAATATAGATGTATATTAGGATTGGATCATTATACAAAAAAAATTCTTTCTTAAGAGGGATATAATTTTATTATCCATCCTATCCAATATTAACAAGGTTCATTTGGGTTAAAGTCATTGAGAAAAACCAAAATTCATACTTTTAGAAATAATAATCATAGTGAGAAACTGCATAATCTTGAAAAACAATTATTGGATATTTAATCTCCGTCACAATCATTTTAATATATGAAACATTACTTTTAACATATGTCATGTGTCATTATTATTAATTCAAATCCATTATAATTATTTGTAAATAATATTTGAATTATCCCGCTCATATCCCCTGCGAAGGTCAAAACATGTGTTTAGAAATGGGGCATATACAATGAACCAGAATGTCGGTCAATAAGTAATAAAACATATCTTTTTTGGGTTATAACTCATAGATTGATCTTTTCCAAAACAACATCCACTTGTAGTTTCTCTAAAGGGATATTTTTTTAGGAATACCACAGTCCAATATTTATCATAAAAAATGGGTTTCCCCAATATATAATATTATCCTAAGGGATTTCACCAGTGTTTTACCATCTTATTATCCAATGATAACTAATCCTCTATCGAATTTTAAAAAATAGAAACACACACTTTTCATATATAAGTATTACATTTTTGTATATGAATATTCATTACATGAGATTTTAATCTACACTAAAATCTCACAGGTTTTGTGTATTTGGAAACATTAGATCATAAAAAATAATTTCATAATATATATAAATCACATCCAATTAATTTATTCATAACTCAAACCCTTCTTTGAAATATTATTCTTAAAAAAAATTTCAAAACATGTTAAGGGATACAAATTAAATGTTAATATTATATTATTAGTAAAGGAAAATAGTTTATAAATCTATATTTAGTTAAACATAAAATATGAATATATGTATGAGATTATGAAATAAACATTGTAAAATAATATTATTTTATACAATATAATAATCTACTATCATGGAATAAAAATTGAAAGTTTAAAAGTCATGAATTATAAATGAATCAATGAACACGACACATGAGAGAAAAACATTAGCATAAGACATAATAATTTCATATAAACATATGATTAAAAAAGTGTATTCTTAATGAAGTATCATTACCAAGTCTAAAATATTCGAATTGGTTATCTCCCTATATAATCATATCAATATTAAAGTATCACACAAATGAATATAAAGGTAGAAAAGTTTCCTTTATTAATAGAGTTCACTCCCCATTCTATTCAATATTGTGATATGTGATATCAACATTTACCCAATTTTGTAAAGGGTTGTATAATTGTTATTCCACCCATTATATACTTAAAAACATTAATATATATTCTATATGATCAAAAAACATTCATAATAGCATATACTGAAAAAGGGAAATACGATTAATTAATATTTCATCATAGAATAACTTTTGGAAAAGAAAGAGATATCATAATTTTTTCCGAAAAAAATTATTTTACGTAAGGGAATGAAATGTGTTTCATAGTATTAAAAATAAATAACCATCCTTATAATCCATCTAATGAATGAGGGTTTATGGTACCATTGGTTAATAACCACAATAAATATGAAGAAACATCAATATATTTTACAAATATGAATATTATTTTAAAAGTTCACTGAAAATTTTCCAAATTAAAATAATCTTTTCACATCAAAATAATTTATTTTATATCTATAAATTTCCAAAATACTGTGGAATAAATAATATTATAATATATATTTAGAATTGTTAATGATGTTTTAACTAATTGATTGGACTTGGCAGATGGAACTTTTATTCCTTCCCGTTAAATTTAAATAATGTTTCCCTTAAAATTATGGGTTTTGTAAAATCACTTCCTTCAAAAAAAAATATTTCTTTTTATATATATAGGTTAAAAGTAAATCATGCCTAAAAAACTAGTAAAAAATCACAGATTAATTTGAAAATTGTGGTTAATTTTTCTAGAAATCAAGTACCAAAATGAAAATTGATTTTTGACTAAATATCCAATTAATACATGTTTTCCTGAAAAAATATTTCAATTTCATATGTTCATAAAAGGAATATAACAAAAGGAAACCATTTTCACCACGTAGTAAATATATGCAAAGAATATTTTCCAGATTCTTGATATTTGAATTATATTGACCATTACTTATTTATAACACCATGAGTTTTAATATAAATTTTTATCTATCCTGGTTATTAAACAAATATAGTAATCAATTAAGATTTTGAATTGCATTATAGAAATTGAAAAAAAAATTGTACAATAAACCTAATACATCATTAGAATAAAACTTTTGTCCAATAAAACTATCTATTTTTTATAATAACACCACTAGAAATCCCCAATGAAGAACAATAAGGATGACTAAGTAGATCACATCCACTGAATCAACCATAACCTGAAAAGATATAACATATAATATAGGTATAATAAAGAGAATGATAGGAAAATATTTCACCATTTTGTAGGTAATAAAATCAATATCAAATAATTTTAATTGTGTTTCTAATTTCCTTAAATGTAGATATTTATAAGGATTTTATTTTGACCATTATAAAATATGTTATGTAGAATTTTTAATTTAATGTTGAAAATGAGATGGAAGAACCTTTGATAAATATATATTTAATAATTAGTGATTTTATATTATTATTTAGAATTATTTTTCAATAAAAAAAATTAATTTTTTTAGGACTCATATTATGTTTTAAATTTTTATGTAAAAAATTATTAGTTTAAAAAAAGAAGTTGTATTTATTTTAAAATATATTATAAGATTATTATTTGTTAGTTTATAAAATTTATAATTATAAGTAATTATTATCATTTTATAAATTATTTATAAAAAAGTAACATTATAAGGTAATTTCAATAAAACCTTTTTTAGAAGAGTAGTCATGCACTACACCTTTTCAACCATTCGATCGAGTGTGTGAAATCGGAGTTATCCACCTCTTTCATGTTTCGCCATCTATTTGATTAAACAAAATTGACTTTAAACACATATACATTGTCCCCTTCCTTTTTCATCAGCCAACACTTCAATACTATATTTAGTGCCTTGATATTCCATTAATGGTAAAGAATTTACATCGTAATTAGATTTCATTTGGACAACTCATTCATTGTCCAACATTTCATCATCTCCAACCTCATTCAATCCATAAAACCAATAGACACTAGCATTCACATTGATTATTTTTTGAGCCCTTTGAGAACATAAATTCATATTGAATCAAACACAACTCATTAAAAAGTTTTCAAATATAATAATATAATATATAAAAATAGAGGTTACAACATGAAAATGTAATTTCCTTTCATCCGATCTCAACACCATGATTGGAGCGCCATATTCCACAATGTCTATACCACATCTGTAATGATATCATTTCATAAAAAATGGGGAATCAAAATCAAGGATAGATACATTTGGATAACAATTGTCATGATTAATATTATGTAATATATATATATATCTCTATAAAAAATGTTACTCGATTGGCTGTGTTCATATTTTATGGAAATATAATTAGATATTTTATCTTTTATTACAAAGTTATTTTAAAATATAAATATATATGAATCTTTTAATACATAAAAGTGTTCTTATTTTCACGTTATTTTATTTTTTCATAAAAAACTAGAGGATGACAAAATAATAATTTAAAAAATATCAACAAATTGACATAATATATACAACATATTGGATATTACTCTTTATAAAATAGGATGCAATACCAGCTATTAATTGTAAATATACAGAAAATTTTGTTTAGTGAACCAATGACCCACATTCCATTCACCTTTTTAAATGAGTTATGGTACAAGATTATTTTTTATTCTTTCAAAAATTTATTGGAAATGATTTTTTGATTTCTATCTTTTGAAATTATAAATATAGGGGAAATAATTATTTTCACTTTACTTAATAACGATTTCAAATTCAAATATATATTAAAAAATTTTAAAATAACAAATTTAGGTTGGGTTTTAATATTTTAAATTATTTAAGTAATGGGTTACATATGATTATTTTTAACTATAATATCTTTTATTTCATGCACATAAGAACATGGGAATGATAATTTTAAGTGTTATTTAATTAAAAAATGATACCTTTTTATGTTTGTGAATCATTGATACATTAATGTGTGTCAACTGCATTTTTTGATAGTTCCATTTACATTAATTTTCCACATTTCATGAATGCACACATTTATTTTTTTATTGAATCATGGGTGTATGTACCTAACAACATAGAGGATTTGCTATGTATAAAACCAAACATAAATGATAATTTTTTTAATTACATGTTTTAATGTAATTTATGAATTTAAAAAGCTTCAATTTCAGTATTTTTAATGTAAATTCTTGTAAAATATTACATATAAATAAAAATATTAACATGTAAAGTTTTGTTGTTATGTTATCATGTTTTAAGAAAAAATATAATGAATATATATATCTCTAATAAAAGCTTAATTTTTTTTAAAAATCTAGAAGTTGAATGCTGTAAATATCATAGGGAATTGGGGAGTGAACCCATCAATCTTGATGTTGGGTAGGCCCAAGACAACATTAAATTTTTTATGTGGTCTCAATGTTTATTTAAATCTTACATATTTTTTGGAAAAAAAATCAATGTTTTATTTTTAAATAATTTTTTTGAATATGTATTTTATAACTTTTGATGTATTTTAAATACATAGTTTACGTTAAAAATATTTTTCAAAAGTTGTTTTTATGTTTATTCTGATTGTATTATCAAAATAATTTATGCAGTATTCCTCAAATGTTTTTTATAGAATAATTTAATCAATGGTATTTAAAATCTTATTAGAACTCAATACCAGAAAACTAAATGATCATCCCATTTTTGGAAATGATTTTCACATGTATCTTAGAAATTTGAATTTAATAATCTTCAATTTTCTTGTTAGTTCATGTAGAATCATAATTAGAATATTTTTTTATTTTATTTCAACTTTGCTAAATTGAAACAGGTAATATAATTTTCCAGAATCAAGATCTAAAAATGTCCTATATTATATAATGCGTTTTATTATTTTATTTATCATTTAAAAAACACACATCATGATTTATGAACTAAACCCGGATGCATGAGTTCAGGGTTTTATAATTGGTATCAATGGAATGGTGTAGATAAATTTGTATAAATTAGAACACTTCTTGAGATTATGTGTCAATTCCTAGTAAATTCCTCTCTAATTTAATTTTCTGGTTGAAGGTATGAGAAACTAAAATAATATATTATACTATATTAGTGAAATACATGTTAGGATATTTATACATTTATTTTGTAGTGAGTTTCCATTTTTTGGTGCTTTGAGACTTACCTGTAACCGACTTCGTAACACATCAAATACATAGGACATATTATGGATTTATTGATGATCATGATTTTTTTACATTGACTTGACTCGGATGTATCCTACATACCATAAATTCCAAGGACTATATAATGAGTGTTTATTTACGTGTTTCACATTGTCTAGAGTCAGTAAATCACTTATATCTTTTTATGCAGTAATATAAGAGGGAAAACACAAACCAACATACATGTGTCAAATTTTGAGTATTTATTTTTATGGAAGAATATATAATGATTTTGGTGCATTAAGATGTTTGAATTTGATATTTTAAATACTAAATTAAATTCAGATAGACCTCATGGAGTTCAATGTTTTAAGTACATATGTATGAAATATCTTCTGGTTTTTATATCCACACAACCCTAATTGTATAAGTTTCAAATGAAAATGATATGCAGAATAATTTGCAGCCCATGTGAACTTCAATCTCTTAGGAAGAAAAAACCCTCTCATCGATGTAATCCATCTTTACAGACCATGGGGGTATAGAAATCAAGGCAATCCATGGGGAATTACAAACCCAAATTTCACCATTCTATATCGAAGTTTTAAATTTATGCACAGACATATTATGAGGGTGAAAATAAATTTAGGGGGAGAATGTAACAAATTGAGTGTAAGTATTATGTTTGTTCAATAAATGCACAAAATAGTTTATATTTGGAATTATGTAATACAAATAATAATAATTTAATTTATATAATTACCCTAATATTTCATTGGAATACAAGAGTTATCCCATCGAAGCCACAATTATTGGCATTAACACCACTAGAAATTAGTCATGAAGCACAACAAGGTCGACTAAGTAGTTCAATTAACCTAATAAACCATTTACTAAAAATTAATAACATATAAAATAGTAATAAATTTGAAATTTATAGGATAACATAACACCATTTTGAGTTTAATAAAGTTAACAGAGCAATATGTTATGGGTGTTTTGAATACCATTGAATATAGATATCTATATTTCTTTTATTTATAAAATTATGACATTGGCCTACTAGAATTTTTAATTTAATGTTGAATATGACATATACGAACCATTAATACATATATATATATATATATTAATTATTGTATATGATTATGATATTTTTTTCAATTAAAATAGTCAATATTTATTTTGATAAATATTACGTTTTACATTATTTTGTCAGAAATTGTTTTTTAAAGAAATAAATGGTATTTATCTAAAAATAAATTATATGACTAATATTTTTAGATAATAAAATTTATTATTATAAATAATAATACGGGTATCATAAATTATTTATAAAAAATGAAAATGATAAGAAAATTTTCATAAATCATTATTTGAATGGGCATTTATGCACTATAAATTTTCAAATGTTCGGTCAGGTCAAGGAAATCTTATAAGTGCACCATTTATTTATTTCACTAGACATTCTATTCAATGAATATGATTTTGAAAACATATACACCATCCATTTCAATTTTCATTGTCTATCACTTTGCTACTCCGTTCAGCATTCTTTACTCCATCATAGGCTAAGATTGTACATACCTGTCAGATATAATATAGAAAACTCATTCACTATAGAATATTTCATCATCTTTAAACCTATTTGAACTAGGAAACAATTTGATTCCAACCTTCTCAATGATTTCATTTTTTCCCTTGTTCGCCCATAAATTCTACTTGAAATAAATCCAACTCAGTTATCAGTATAATAATATAATAATAATATTTATCCTTATTGTGCCTGTAATATTAATATCGTTGGGAAAGATCCCTCAATGCATATTCTTGGTATGTCTGGGATGTGGTTTTGTTTTTTGACCAATCAAGATAACCACTGTGAATAGTGCATGTTTTCTGAAGACAGGTTTTTTAGGTGGTGTTGTTTCCCAATGTTTTCCAAATTTTGTGGCCTCAAAACATTGTGTTTGATGTTGTCAATGGATGGAATTTTTCAATGGATTGAATTTTATGATGAATGTTGATAAAAATTAGACATGGGTGAGATTCGTGTACCAAAATATATGGAATGCGTATAATATTCCATGAACAGTATACAGAGCGGTGGAAATGGTCCACGAGAGGGTTCGTGAAATCAAATACGGTTTGTGGTAGAAGGTGCTACGGTACTTGGATGGATTATTGTTGGTAGATTAAATCGAAAGCGTAGGAGCAACGATGGTACATAGAGCATGTCAGAAAATTGTTTTTTGGATTCCAGTTCATGTTGGATGATTAGTCGTTATGCGAAGAGGGCTATATCGAATTAAGATTTGGTAAATCATGATTTAGAAAATTAATTAGATATTTTTCCTATATAATAATTTCTAATCATTCTGATTACTGTGGTGATTGAACATCATTATGGAAATATCTTTCTCTTGAATTTTGGTAAAGGCAGAAGGATGAAGTGGTTTGCATGGAGGGAATTCCACCGACAGTGTTCGCAGGGTTTCATAACCTGCAAAGGAAGTTTGGTATGCTAAAGAAGAAGTCTGGTACGCGGAAGGAGTTATCTCATCTTGCAGAGGAGGAATCTCCAATATGAAACAGGGAGATTTCTAAAAGTAGTATGCTGAGGGGGAACTCTGGTACACAGAAGCAAAGGCTGTCTGCAAACAATGAAAATTTCAAAGACAAAATGGGTAATGTAAAGGAGGTTCGCGAAGTCTGTATGTGGTATTTGTATGCAATATCTGTGAAATATGTAGTCTAAGGACAGTGGATGTTTACGGAAGATGAAATAGTACATAAAGAAGGCCAGTCATGTACCAAACCTAGAACTTAGTACGCAATAGAGAATTTTTTTTTTGCAGTTTTCTCAAGGAATTATGAAAAAACATCAGTACAGTTTATGAATGTATTTTCTACTACCCTGAATCACTCAAGACTGTGGACTTCATCTATGGATGAAAAAGAAACATCAATAGTGTATCTATATATAGTTTATGATGCATTAATTCATGAAAATGAAGGGACCTACAAGTCTATAAATAGTGTTTTACCTACACATCCATAAAATATTACAGGCTTCCATTCCTAGAGCTGTGAATGAAGGAAGAGGAATGCAGTGACCATTTCCACCATTAGTGTGCCAGAGAAAGGCTAAAAGTGGGTGACTCTTGGTAATGTAGTGACCCGACCCTAAACCTTGTAAAGGAAGATAGCCTGTATATAGAACATCTTGCCCGGACATTGAACTCGTTGATTTTCATGAGCATTTGTGAATTTCGTACGTCGGCACATTGTCGTTGTATTCTGCTCGGACGTAGAACAGTGAGGGTGAACCATGTAAAAATCGATGTGCCATGAGAATTATTTGATTTCTTTTCATATAATGCTACGAGAAAAAGATATAATTGAGTTTTTTTTTACAACAAAACATGATCTAAAATGAAGAGAGTATTAATCTATTATACCCTGATTCACCCCCTGTCAAGGTGTTCAACCTTGTGGACCCAACAATTGATTTTAGAAGGAAATGGTGAAAGTTAGTGTTTCACTCTAAAATTTAAAAATGAAGGTGGTCAATAATAAAGGAATTCCAATATTTTATGTAAATAATTTCAACTATGGAAGAATCAAATGCATCATTATATCTGATCAGAAGGGATGGATGTCTTCACAACAGCTATGCATGGAATATTAGCTGATATTAAATAGTGTATCTTTATCAAAAGATGATATAAGAGAATTGGATTCTATTTCTAAAGGGATAAATTCTTTTGGGGGGCAATATCAAATGAAATTTATAAAAAGGTTATGTCATATACAACTTCACATGCAATGTGGGAAAATTTTCTAAACATTTTTAAGGGAGACAAAAAAGTCAGAGAAGAAAAAACGCATGTTCTGTGGAACATGTATAAGGATCTCAAAATGAATCCCAATGAGACTGTTGATGCATTCTTTGAATTGATAAATATTATTGTGGAATACATGCAGTATCTTGGTGATGTCATTGAAAATAATAAAATTGTGAAACGTATATTGAGGAAACATCCATTGCAGTTCAATACTAATGTTTCAATACATGAAGACAATGACCCGAAATAGATGACACTAGATAACCTGTATAGTACCCTTGGAGAATATGAAATGAGAAATGATAAAAATGGTGAAGTGGAAAAGGTAAATTCAATGGAAGTTGCATCCAAGGCCTTGAAAAATATCTTCAATGAAGATATTCTAGTGGAATAATTTATTGATGATTTCATGCCATTTATATCCTATAAAATGAATATATTAAATGGAATTTTCAAAGGTAAACATCCATTTTCATACTTTCTATGTGGAAATATTTGTAATTTTGCATCAATGTTTCCTAAGAATTTTGGGGATGAAAATGAAGAAAATTATAAAATTACCAAAAACAGGTATTCATTAAATGAGAAAGGGTGGAGAGTTAAAAAGAGAATGGAATTCAAAAAGAAGAATCCTCTTTCAAGAGATGATAGATGATCAAAGGAATCTGAGGTAGAATATTTGGAGAACTATACAAATCATAATGTTGATGGTTTGGTGGAATATGCTAGAAATTCATTAATAATAGAATAAATTGAAATAAAGAAGGGTAAATTTAAGGAAGAGTTGATATTCAGACTGAATTAGAAGCTTTCCATGAAGAGATAGATATTTTGATATCAAATACAATGAAATCTAAAAATGTTATTCATGATGAATATATCTTTATATAACAACCGGAAGAAGGGAATTTTGATTTGATTAGTGAAATTGAAAAGTTGAGGTCTTCATTTCTAAAAATCTCCAAAAATGTGGTTGAGTAAAAACTCAAAATTGAAGAACATAAAATTTAAATTGATAGTTTGACTAAAATTGGTAATGATCAAATCAAACATATTGAGCATCTTGAAGATTAGGGCGTCATTCTACGACGAAAAATTGGAGATCAGGATAAACCACTATCTCTCGGTTCAATATTAGGAAATAATATCATACATGATATTGTTAAGATGATATTTGAGAGGAATGGTTCATCAAAACAAAAAGGGCTTGATCTAAAACAAGAACTAGTTATGGTTCATGTTCAACCACAAAAACCCATTTCCTGATTGAAGACTGATTTGCATACAAAGTAGAATTATAAGACTCGGAGAACCCAAGGCACAAATAATGGTACATTGTTACCACACAAGAATGTACCTCACATAAGATGATATTGTTGTGGTTAGATGGGACACTCTCAAAATGTATATTCCATAACAACGAGATATAAAATTGAACAATACCAACATATGTGGTCATACATAATTCAAAATTATAGTTCATAATATGAAGGATATTTTCTTAGGTGTAATGGTCAAATACATATAGTATGAAATTACAATTAAACAATGTAGAGGAATGTGCAGCAGAAAAATGAATTTGTTCCAAAGAATCATCCAAAATTATATTCAAGTGAAGTGAAAATTTAAATTTGATTTTTAGACTTTCAATTCAAATCATTGCCATCATATACTGAGGGAGATCAATATTATCCTTCAATTTTAGTTATGAATTCAATGGATTGGGTAAAAATGAGAAGGTCTGGGTAGGCTGTTGTTGCAAAATTTGTGTTCAAGGCATCATATCACATAAGGATATGGATAATTGATAGTGGATGCACTTTCGTTATGATCAGAAATAAGAATCTATTAAATAGAATCAGGTATGATAAATAATGTATTTTATGATTCAGTAATGATGACGGATAGAAAATTATTGGTTTAGGAAAATCTAATTTTGGAGGAAAAGTCATGAGATAAGAATATGTCTTGGTTGTTGAGGGGCTTAGTCACAATTTGATTATTGTTAGTCGATATTGTGACTCAAAACATGACATATGTTTTTCTAAGAAATTATTCATCATCAAGGAATAAGATGGTGCTTTTGTGTTATAAGGAACATATGTGAAACAGAATCTCTACATTATAAATGGAGAAAAAGATATGTTCTTTCTGTCTAATGATATAGAAAATATGTTATGGCTTAAGCGACTTGGGCACATTAGAGTTGGTTCCATGGATGATCTGGTAAAATATGATGCAACTTGAAATCTCACTAGATTATCTCATTATGGTACTGATATGTGTGATTCCTACTAGAAGTGGACGATCATTTGAAAGCCATATAAGAAAAATGAGTACAAGTCTGCAATATTTCTTGAGATGGTGCATATTGATGTGTGTGGGATAATTTCACCATGTGATATTGATGGGATGAGATATTATGTTCTTTTCATTTATGACTATAGTTGAATGGATCATGTTACAATAATCACCATCAAATATTATGTGATCAGTTGCATTACGAGATATTGACAAGAATGTGAAAAGATGCATGGTTAAAAAATAAAAATGACATGAACAGATAATAAAACAGAGTTCCCAAATTTCCAGGTGGAGGATTATCTCTAAAAACATGGGATAAGGCATCAAGTGTCAGTATTAAGGATTCCATTGCAGAATGGATTTGTTGATAGAAGAAATTAGATGGTTTACAACATTAACAGAATAATTCTTCTTGAGAATGACCTTACAAATTCTTTTTTGGAATGAAGCAGTGATGACATCAGTATACACTGCAAATCGAGAATTACTCTATCCAAAAGAGTAGAAGGCCACAAATGAGTTATGGTATGGAATGAAGGAGTTATGAATGTTCTTTGGAATATTCATAAGTAAATGTATCATTATCAATTAGGAGAAAAATATGAATTTTTAATCCTATGGGGATGAAGGGATACTTCATGGATACTCACAGAAAAGAAAATCAGAGAAATGATTAAATAAGAGGCGGATAAAGATGGTTGAAAGTCATGACATGACTATAGTATAAAATGAACAGAATAATCAGAAAATACATGCACATACTAAGTAGTATAATGAAGAAGAGATGAAAATATTCAGAGATGCTTCAACTCTATGGAATGATTTAGAAGAAGACATAGATGATGAGAATAAATTTGTATTTTCCCAAAGACCAGCAAGAAGTGATTAAATTGATAGGCAGAACAGAAGTCGTGATCAGACAACATGAGTGTTGACATGATGGATGATGTCTCTATAACATGAATCATACATATAACCAGTGTAGCCTAAATTCTATGATGCACCAGCTAGATATGATAATTGGGTTCATGAAATTAATGAATATCATGACCAAATTGAGGAGAATCAAATTTGGGAAAATGTATTCAGACCCGAAGAAAATAATGTCATAGGGACATAATGGTTCTTTCGTAATTTTTTTTGAATATGATGTTCAGATTCAAAATAAAGCACAACTAGTGTGTTGAAGAGGTATTCTGAGATAGAGGGTATAGATGCCGATGAAACATTCAAACCTCTTACAAGGTTGGAGACAGAGAGACAATTCTTTGATATAGTACTGAAACAAATGTTTACAGTGTTTTAGATGGATGTCATGTTAGAATTCTTGAGTGGGGTTCTGGAAGAAGAACTCTAAATTTAGAAACCAATGTTTTTTCTCATTCGTAATGATTAGAACAAATTCTACCAGCTTAATAAGTCTTTATATGTTTTGAATCATGCACCAAGAGCATGGTTGGCATGGCTTGATAAGTTTCTAAAGATGTCTAGTTTCCAGTGTGGTGTAGTTGATTACAAGATATATTTCAAAGATGTAAATAGCAAAAAGATAATGGATTTGGTCTATTTCAATGACATAATATTTGGCGGATTAGATGAAGCAAAATGTAAGAAATTTTCTGATTTTATGAAAAGTGAGTTTGAGATGTCGATGATAGGAGAGATGAATATTTTCCTTGGATTACAAGTGGCACGAGGAATGTCATTTTTATTTTTAAATATAAATATACCAATGAAGTTTTTAGAAGTATTGGAATGGATAATTCCAATGATATAATGACTTTGGTTGCTACCAGGATAAAATTGTCATGAGATGAAGAAGGCAAGACGGTTAATATCAAAGAATACAAGAAAATCATTTGAATTCAGTTCTATATAATAGTGATAAGACCTGGTATTATATTTTCCACATTCCATGAATTGAGGTATCAATTCAATCACATGGAAAGACACATGATTTCAGTAAACAGAATTAATCAGTATATCAAGGGATCATTTTGGTTGAATGTATAATGAAAAATCTCAGCCAATGTTATTGGTGGTATACAAGTGTGGATTGGTAGGGTTCAGGAGATGATAGGATGTCAAAATCAGGAGGTGCCTTTTATCATAGTGGGTTATTTATTTATTGGTTATGAAATAAAAATATTGCATTTCATTGGGCACCGCCGAAGCTAATGACATAACACTTAAACAAGCTTGCATGTAGCTATTATCTTTGAAGAAACATCGTGAAACATGGGAATTGAAGTGATGTTTTTTTATCATAATCCATTATTATAAGTCATGTTCTATAAATTATAGAAAAAATCAATCCAATCCCTCATGATAAAAGAACATTGAAATGAAATATCAATTTATCATGGAGATGCTGGAGCAAGGGATTGTGAAGTTAGAGTGTGTGCCTAAAGAAAAACATGTTGCAGATATTCGTACAATGGCCATTCCCAAAAAAAAAGAATTTAAAATGCATCAACTATACTTGAGAGTCCAGTTGAATCCCCACACTTGAAAAAGTGTGGATGTGGGGTCCCCCCCTCTCCTCGTGGTATGTTGTGTCTTTCCATAATATGTTTATATGTGTTCCTTACTCTTTTGCAGACAACCATGTAGTGTCTTTCAAGTTCATTAATAATGGGAGAGAAATTGATAATATCAAAGGGGGAGAAAAGACAGGGTGAGAAGTTGTTCTGTAGATCAGTGAGATAGTGGGAGTTGAAGCTGTGATATGGCTGGTTAGAGGATCTATAATATAGGGGGAGCATTAAACTGATGATGCTAGAAGTGATCGATCAAAGAATATATATCATAATAGATGAGGATTGTGATAAAAGTACATGAATGGTGTTGGAATGGTGTTATAGGGTTTCCATCATTTAGATATTGTTTTTAGTTTTTTATCAACAATTGTTTATAGAAATGAATTGATTCATTGAGAAAATTATCATTTACTTTTGTTTCTCACACTGAACATTTTTCATGTGGTCTTAGAGTTTGTGTTGAGTAAATCATTTCTTTCTATCATAATCTCATTATGTGAATTGTGGTCTACGTTGGAATGATTTTTACAGAGATATAAAAATGAGAATAATTGTTTTAATATGTGTTGTCATCAAACCAAAAGGGGTTGTTTATTGGTAAAAAAAATCCAACAATCCATCCTCTTGGTACGTTTTTAGTGTGGTTGTGTTTGATGGAGAAGCCATATAGCCATAAATGAGAATGGTTTGTGTCCTCAGAAGAGAGTTCTTAAGGCCACTCAATTTCCCAATGTCTTCCAAACTTTTGGGCCTCAAAATTGGGAGTTTGATGTTAAAAAAGAAGGATTTATTCATAGGAGTGAATTATATGATGAATCGTGATGAAAATTGGAAAACAGTGAGCTTCATGAAATAAAACATTGTTCACAGTGGAAGGTGACAATGTACGTGGATGGATTGTCATTGTTGGAGAAAATCAAATTCTTATAAACAAAGGCGGTATGTTGAGCGTGTAGAAAAATGTTTCGTGGATGGCTAGCAGTTCGTAGTGGATGAAGATTTAGAACGTAGTGGTTGTTGTAACGAATCAAGATTTGGTAAACAGCAATTCAGTGGATAAAGAAGATATCTTTTCCTATATATGAATCTCTAATCTCAATATTTACTATAGATATTGATTAGTATTATAACATTTTTTTCTCCATGATTTATGTAAATGTTGATTGAATTTCACAAAGGCCAAAGTGGTTCGCGATTGTTGAAGTGGTTTCTGTGGAGGGAATTACATCGAAGGTGTTTTCGGGGTTTCATAACACTCAATGGAAGTTTGGTACATGGAAGAGGATGTTTGTTATGCTGATAGAGTTGTCTCAGTACGTGGAGGATGAATCTACGATATGTGAGAGGGAGTGTTCTTCAAGTAGTACATGGAGGGGGAACTCCGGTATGCGAAATGGATGGCTATCCGTGAAGAAAGAAAAGTTCTCAGACAAGAGGGGTTTCATGGAGGAGGTTCATGTAGTTAGTAAGCGATAAATCTATGTGATAGTGAATGAAGAGGCAGTCTGTGGATAGAGGATGTTCACTAAATAATCGGTGGTACACGGATAAGGTGGTTCGAATACCAATCCCGATACATAATACATGGGATAGAAAAGGTTGTTCACAATTTTCACATGGAAGATTGAAAAGCATCAATTCATTTTGTGAAAGTATTTTCTACTGCTCAGCAGTAATTGAAATGGTTGGTGTTATATAAGAGTGAAAACAAAACATCAACATATTATCTACCTATAGTTGAGGATGTAGGAATTCAAGAAAATGAAGGGACCTACATGTCCCTGAACTGTGTTTGACCTTCACATCCTTAAACTGTGACTGGATTCGATTCCAAGAGCAGTGAGCAAAAGAAGATGATTATGGTGACCCTTTCTACTGGTAGTGAGCTAGAGAAAAAGGCATACGGAGTGACCCATGGGAATACATTGAGCATACCCAAAACCTTCTAAAGGCAGTGAGCTTGGGCATAAAAGATCTATTCTGAACATTTTACTCATTATTGGTCATGAGCCTTAATGAATTTTCTACATCATCACATTTTCATTGTATGCTACATTGATGTAGCCCAGTGAGGGTGAACCATGTAAAAATCATTGGGTCCTATGAATTATTTCATAACTGTTCATATATTATTACAGGAAGAAGAGAAAATTGAGTATCTTTTAAAAATGAAAAAAATATCTGAACATAACATTGTTCTAATCTATCATACCCTGATTTACCACTCTATCTGGGTATTCGACCTCGTGGACCCTATATAAATAGAATGAACAGTAATCTGATCTCAACTCCATGATAGGATCTCGGTCATCGACGATATTTATAAAAAATATAAAAAGATTCATAAAAATAAAAATAGAGATTTGTAGTCTAGGATAGGTAATTTCGGTATCCTATATTCACGATGAATAATACATACACATATATATATATATATATATCAAAAAAAGATATTATCTTTTCTATGCTCAAATTTAATTGTAATAAAAATAAACATCTAAACATTAACCCTAATGATAATATAAAACCTGAATATATTTAACCCATTTTCAAACAAATTATAATTTTCAGTTGCATCTAATTCAATTTTTTAACAGTGAAACTAGAGGAAGAGAAAATTACTATTTAAACCCATCCATCAATTGTAATAAAATATATAGCTATAAAATATTGCTCTTCCTAAAAACATGTTGAATCCCCTCTATTAATTTCACATATAAGATTCCTCACATTTGGAGAACCAAATACCTACATTCCTTTCTCCATTTTAAATCACATATGGTAAGGTATTACTTTTTATTCTTTTAAAAACACATTTTAATAGATGGTTTATTTTTTTATCTGTAGACATTATAATTTTATGGGATGTAATTTTTTCCATAGGTTTTAAAAATTTAAAATACATATATTATTTTCTTATATTCAAATAATCTCTTTTAGGGATTGTTTTAGTATTTCAAATGATAGATGAAATGGGTTATATAAGGAAAATAAATTATAATATCATTTATATTATTCACCTATAAACAAAAGAATATTATTATTTCATGTGGGATTTAATTAAAAAAAGGAATAATTTTATCTTTTTGAGTCCATTATGTAGTAATGTTGTTGAATTACATTATAATTTATGGCCATTTTCTATATTTTTCGACAATTCATGCATATACGAGTTTATTATTTACTAATTCTTTGATGTATATACATATCTTCATAGTGTTTCTATGAGTTTAAAAGAATACATGAATGATAATTATATTTTCATTCAATGTATTTTATGTAATTTATGAATGTAAATGAATTCAATTAAACTATTCTAAAGGTTATATATTTGTAATGTATGTATATAAATTAAAATAAAGACATGTAAATGTTTGTTGTTATTTTATTGTGTTTTAAATCAAAACTCCAGTTAATGTATATATATTTTAATCAAGAATAAAGTTAATTTATAAAAATTTTCACTTGAACATTGTAAATATTTTAGGTAATTAGGGAGTGAACCCATTCCTTGGAATGTCAGTAGAGCTAATATGGCCATCAATATTTTATGTGTCCTTGATATTTTTTTTAAAATCATTCATATAGTTTTTAGTATAAAGAATTGGATAATTTTTAATGCACTTATTTGAGAATATGTATTTTAAAATTATGATGAATTTTCTATACGTATCAGATTTAATTTTTTAATTCAAAACATGTTTCCAAATGTTTTCAGATGGTATTATAAAAAAATAAAAAGGATTTCTCAAATGTAATTTTAAAAGAAACATTTTATAAAATGTAATTGTTTAATTTTTGAAACCCCTTCACTAAAATTTTTAACTGTAATCCAATATTTCAAAACGTTTTCCACATGTATATTATAAGTTCAAATTGAAACCCATTTTCTTTTAGAGTTGTCACATGAATTAACTTAGTTAGTATATTGTTTTATTTTATTTCAACTCTAATAATTTGTAATGTGTAGTATATTTTTTCAGAACCTTGGCCTCAAAATTTACTCTATCGTTTAATGTGTTGTTTATTTTTCTAGTTATCTTTTATAATAAAATAAAAATCATTTTATAAGCACTTGTCTAGATTCAGGGGTTAGAGGAGTTATATTTTCACACCTAGATATTACATCAGTTTAGAAAAATATTCAGCACATTAAATATTTATATTCCAAAACACCATAATAGTTTAGAGTTATTGAAAACATAGAACACAAAATTATAACATTGTAAATCATCATTAATGTTTAACACAACGATATTCTAATTTAGTACCCCTACATAAAACAATTCTTTATAACCTAGTTAAGGTTAACATATAGATGGGTGAGAGCAGAATATAGGAATGGTTAAATAAACGAGATACATAAGAATAACATGGACATAATAATATGAAAACATTATCATAAAATTTGATGATCATACAACACATATCAAATAACATACACAAGAATAATGGAATAAACATTGTATGATCATATGAAATTAATAATAAAATAATTTAAGGAACTATCCATTATTGGACGACATTGGAATACGGAATTTTTTTTCATCATATACACATGCATATTAAATCTTATGTCATGGATACCCAAAACGATAATCATAATATTTTGTGATTTACATGACCTCACATAGAAAATATTTTGTTTTCAGATGAATACCCATGAACCCTCCATTATAGGTTTGGGATGACTTCCCATATACCCTCATTTATGGGCATGGGATGACCACCTGTGTATCGTCTGAGCTCTTATAACCTTTAGCAATACCCAATGAAATAACGGGTGATAAAGGTCCCACATGTTCCATAATGAAATCAAAATGATGTGTAAAAAATATCATAAAATAAATTATATCATAAATAGTTAAATGAAATATTGTAACACCTCAATCATTTATGGTACATTTCCCTGTGAATAATTCAACATCATATGTTGTATGTAACTTTGAGATTCTAACACACCACGACCAATCAAACTAGACATTATGAATAGTAAAATACACTTCTTGAAATTTTATTAATTTTATTGTACATAATGAAATTCATTTTTGGATTTTCAATATCAAAATTGGCTTAGGTTGAGTTTTTGATACTTTTCTGAAAACATTTAATTTTTGAAGAATAGTGAAAAAAATAAATTTTAATAAAAAACATTTTTTTAATCGAAATAATTTTTAGAGTAAAATTATAAATTTGAGTGGTTTAAAAGTATAATTAGAATTTATTTTTATCAAATAAATAATTTAGGTCATTTTATGTAATTACACATTTAATCGCGACATAAAAAAGTGTCAATCTTTTTATAGTTAATATTTATTAAAAACATGCTTTTTATTTTTAAAACAAGAATTAATTTTAAATTAATTTCTTCCACTTCAATGTTTTGAATATTGGAAAATTGATTCAATATTTGGAATCAGGAGATCCAAATTGTGTAAATTGGTAACATTTATTTTTATACATTTTGAATATTTACATTAGTAAATATTTTATTTACCATGGTTCAAAGATAAATATGGGAAATGAGGGTAAAAATATTTTTATAAAAATATCAAATTGTCCTAAAATTGGTCATATTAATATTTGTTGATAACCTTCAAACCATTGGAATCAATGGGTCTATTTTGGTACCCCATGGAACCACTTGAGAGTGATGATGACACTTAATATTAATTAATTTTTGGTAAAGACAAAAATGGCATAAAAATATATCTTCTAGTAAGAAATTTTTTTAAAAGGGATTATATATGATATATTTATCACTATAAATATTCATTTTAAAGCTATAAATATTTCATATGTCATGGTATTTTTTTATATTTTTTTGACAACACATAAGTAAAATTATTTTTGACACAATAATGATGCAGTGTTTACTTGATTAATGAATTATTTAAATAAATTTGTTTAAAAAAAATTAGAAAAATATCTGAAACCTTTCTAATTATTATTGGATAATTTTATTTCAAATATTTCTCACCCTTTCTTTGACTTTAATGAGTTTTTAACCTTAATAAACTGTAAATTATTATATAATAAAATTATATTTTCAAACTATCCTAAAGAGCCCCTCCTCCCCCTTATAATAATCAATCACCTCTAACCCATTTCTCACACCTCTCATGCAACTTGGATCATCCAATCATTGAGAAATTAATCTATCTACATCCCTATATTTCCCTTAGAATATATATCATAGACATAAGGCATTTCAAGGAAGCCTTTTGATTCAAACCAAGGGGAGTCGCACGATTTAAAGGTAACATCTCCTCTTAAGATCTTTTTTTTTACTTTTATAAACCCTAAACACTTTTTATTCCATTATTTTATAAATACTCCAATATCCTAAATATAATAGTTTTTTGTTATGAGATTTATTCAAAATAAACTTATACACAACTCTATCTAATGGATATAGAACATAATGTTTTTACAAAAGGCGCACTACTGCCTCAGAAAATGATGATTGTTCAATATTCTACTACAACCTATTATAGTGGCCATTATAGTGGAACTAATATTATATATGATATTTATTATGTTGATTTTATATATAATCTTCTGTAATTATCTTATATAGAATCACTTTATTCTTTTCATGTTGTATATATATGATAATTTCATTTCAGGAAGTGCGGACTACCGCCCCCTAAAAGTGATATGACTCGTTCATAACATACATGGAACGTATAAAAGATGTTGTTAAGGAACATATGTAACCTATATAAATTTTATAATATGCAATAATAATAAAATATCTATGTATCATTTTGTTTTCTTTCCATTAAAAATTATAAAAATGAAATGGAAGATGCGTTCGTGCGTACGTATGGATTACCATATCCATGAATGTGTTGTCATTCATTCCCAATCATAAACATTCAAGAATAATTTTCATTATATAAAATAATGTTTAATAACTAAATATCATTTTTTATATGAATCAAATACATCCTATCTAAAAAAACATGGCTTACATAACAAAACATATAAAATAAACGAATCAGTTAAGACCCAAAATAATGATTCTACTAAAACATTATTTACAATGAAATACTAGAAGATAATATATTATATCATATTTAGGTATGTGTTTCATGTATAATTTAATAATACTGATTTACCTATTATACAAGAGTTTAATGTACCCTCGACCAAGGAAAAGTTCAAGGTAAGGGTTAATTTCACAATCTCATTATTATCCAATGTTGTTTATACACATGTATCTACTAATACCAATTTATCATCCACATCTATGTTTCTTAAAAATTTATTTCCAATAATTTTCACAATTTACAAGACTATCTGTTAAATTCATTTTTGTGTCTGTTTTACTTCTTATAAAATGGTTTGAAAGGAATCTTTCTGTCATTTTCCAAACAAGGTACTTTATGAAGTTTTCGACAAATTAATGTAAGAATGTTTTTTACTTATAAGGAAGGTGCGTCTATTCTATTCCATTATAACACCTTTGATGCTTCACATACATGATTATAAGTAAATTTTTAAAATAAATGTTTTCTTTGATAATTAAATTTCATTTTAAATAATTTCTAAACAGAAAATATATTTATCTCAAATCGTTTCGATTTCATCTATGTAAATATCCTTTAATAGATTTTATACTTGTTTGATCTTGATTTATTATGGTATAAATAATCCATTTTTTATTGAAGGTTTAGTGATATTTTTTACTATGGATGTGTAATTTTTATACCATTTATGGTATATGGTTAATGTATTAACATTTTGTATGCTAGTTTTAATAAGAATGTTTACTTTACGTTTCATCCTTTTCACATAAGGAATGTACAATACATAGTAAGTGAAGGGTGGAGATCGCTATATATCCTCAATGCATCTGTAGGTATAATGAGACAAACTAGTGTCTTGGAAAAAGGCTTTGACACAATATTATTTGTAGTCCCAGAACGAAGCCTTGAATTTTTTGTTTTGATGTCCGACATTATGCATTCCATTATGATCAAATTATCTATTGGTATTACATGTGTTTATATGACTAGTATATTTCCCATGTGAATAAGTAAATGAAATTATTTAATTTTATCACTTCAATATTTTGATGATGTTTATGTTTAATAGTCATTTGTTTCAGTTTTATAAATTTCATGAAATGTTTATGATTACTTTTGAATGTTTAAACTATATTATTATACATACTGAGCATCTGATCTCACCTATTTATATGTTATATAATTTCAATGATGCAAAAACGTATATTATGACTGACCTATAGGGATAGGCTAAGGGATATGAATTAGTTCAATGGAGACAATGGTGTTATTGTTTTTCATTTTATAATGTAATTTAAACCTTATAAATGTATCTAGTAATTCCATGGATACTAATCTAATCAGTCTTCCAAGACATGATGTTTTGTGATCATGCCAATGTTTTGTAACAATGCACCAACTTTGGGTAACTGGGTTTGAAGTGTTACAGTTGGTATCAAAGGAAGTTTAGTACAATCCATGGTAACTAGACTTAGATAAACATTGATTAGAGCACATTAACCTAATATTGACTTTGAGGATTGGTATAGGAAAACATCCTGAAATTTTGAAAGTGTACTGATTTTGTGTATTTTCAATGAAATACATCTCTGCCTAGATACATGTAGGTAGAAGTGTATCTGGCACAGATGTACCAAGGAGTGAATACCCTAACAAGGAGTTTTGGGCGTGACCTTGGATATCCTGGTACACAACAAAATGCCTTGCTACACACTTGGTTACGACACCCCCGTGGGATATGATTTGAATAATTTAAATTTTCATTACAACCCCTTGAGAAATATTTATGAGTATATACCTCTTCAAAGAAAACATTTTTTATGATTATAGATTATATTTATAAACAGTTCAATTTATGTTTTGTGTTTTACTTGTTTGGAATTATGTATTGGGATTCGTAAACTAATCTAATGTATGCCATTATTTAGAAATGTCACCTAGTGGAAGTAATTGAAACTGTATCAACTCACATATTCTATGTAGTGATTTTCTATCATACTTAAGATAATTATAGTGGAGATGGTATTGTAACTACTACTGATCAGCTTACACCATATAGGGACAACTCACTCAAGTTATGAATAATAACCTTAACTGTATAGATCACACTAATGCACAATATGGAGGATTAATGTTAGACCGATTCCTGAGGAAAAAACAACCAACATTCAATGGGAAAAAATCCATATGTAGATGATCAATGAATATCTTCCATAGAGAAGATATTTATTGCTCTAGAGTGCAGGGAATGGGAAAAAGTTTCCATGGTAGTTTATCACCTCACAAGAGATGTAAATCAATTGTGGTTATTAATTCATAACCCAAATAAAGATGAAGAAGTATTAAATATGGAATATAGAGAGTTAAATGATTTACTCATAGAAAAATAATTTCCTAGTGACCATTAAGAAGATATAGAAAGGAAATTTCTATGTCAGGGAAAAAAGGAGGATTAGAATGTCGTAAAGTATGGGGATAACATTACATGGATTGCAAGGAATGTATCAGATTATATACATAACCCAAGAGAAAGATTGATCAATTCAAAGATGGGTTAAAATAATTTCCCCATCAAGCATTAGTCTCACAATCCTTCTCAGTATACGAAGACATTGTCTCATGTTCTATCAAGACAGTAAGGGAATTCTCATTGTCTTATGAATTTAATGCAAAGTAGGGGATGAAGAGATCTGCTAAACACTCTAGAAATGGAAATATGGGGAAGAAGAGATCATTAGACTATCCATCCTACAATAAATGTTGGAAGAAACACCCTGGTACTTTCCTGAAGGGAATGGTAGTCTGTTAAAAGTTTGGTGAAAATGATACTAAGCTCATGATTGTAGGGGAAAGTAAGAGGATATAAATGTTGAATTCTATAATTTTAATGAAGTGGTAAATTATTCAAATGAATTTCCTAAGCGCCAAGAAAACATACCTCAGAAAAGGCCACGGGGGAAAGGCCAAACCTTTCTGATCACTACAACTATGGTTAATTCCCAGAATGACATGGTGGAAGGTAATTTAATGGTTTCCTCATGATTTTCAAATGATTTATTTGATTTGGGATCATCGAATTGTTTCATATCTACCATGTTTTCTATGAAAATTACATATTACCAATTTTATTTCACAATGGATTTTTTAGTAAAAACATAAAAGGGATGTATCATTGTAATAATTCTTTGTGAATAATTTGTCATTGGGATATATATCTGTTATTTTTCTTCTGATCAAATCGTCATACCCATGATTAAATTTTATATAATCCTAGTTATGGATTTTATTTCAGACCATGATGAGAAATTTTGTTGTAAGAAGAAGGAGGATGAAGTTTTTGATAATGATGATAATGAATACCTTATCTTTAAAGGAGAAAAATCAGCATCTAATTCATATCTACACCCACACCCAGTAGCTCTACTAAATTCGATTATTGGGGATGAAGAGAGTAAAATAACAATGTGTGATGAAAGGAATGTTCTAATAGAGGATATAACTATTGTGTCAGCATATGTTGATTTTTTCTAGAGGATTTACATGGACATCCCCCACAACAAGTAAATTAGTTTTATTTTGATTTAGTTCCTGGTTCAAGGCCAATATATATTACCCCTTATAGAATGGACACAATAAAATTAGTTGAACTAAATAAATAACAAGATCAATTGAGTAATTAATGATATATTCACCCTATTTTTTCTTTATGGGGAGACCATCATCTTATTGTTAAGAAGAAAGATGGATCTATGAGGTTATGCATTGACTACATGGAGATCAATTCTAAAACAATAATTAAAAATCATCTCATACATCACAATGATGATTTATTCAACCAAATTCATTGCACCCAATATTTTTCAACTGTTGACATTCGATCTGGAAATCCTCAGTTGCACGTGAATGAGGAAGAAATTCCAAATATATCATTTTATAGTAGGTATGGGCATAATGGTTTTATAGTAATGCATTTTGAACTGACTAATGACCCAATTTTCTTCGTGGATATAGTTAATAGAGTTTTCTAGGAATATGTTGATAACTTTTTAGTAGTATTAATTGATGACCCCTTGGTCTATTCTAGTGTATATGAATATCATGATAATCAGTTGCGCACTATTCTGAAAACTTTTCAATGAAATGAATTATATGGGATGTTTATCATGTTCGATTTATAGCTTCATGATATTTCTTTTCATGGACATATTGTCTCTATTGATGGAATCTCCATTGATCCTTCTAACACAAGAGAAATTCAAGAATGGCCAACACCGATTAGTATAACTGAGGTATATCGTTTTATTGGTTTAGCTGATTATTATATGCATTATTCTATAATTTAAAATAATTGTCTAACCCATTAACCTAGCTCACATATAAAGGGGTTAAATTTTTCTGGAAAATATAGTGTTATTAATGTTTTGAATAACTGAAGAAAATATTAATCAATGCCCCAAACCGGACTCTACCATCAGGGAATGATGGGTTTGTTATTTACAGTGATGCTTCAAAGAAAAGACTTGGTTGTGTTCTTATGCTGAATGATAGGGTTATTTCCTATGAATCACAGGAACTAAATATTTAGGAATTAAACTATCCAACTATGGATCTTTAGTTATCATCTATAATCATGGCTCTGATGATATGGAGACACTATCTCTATGGTAAAAATGTGAGATTTATACAAATCACAAGTATTTGAAGAATATTTTTTCACATAAATTGTTCAAGATTAGTCAACGATGATTTCTCGAACCACTTAAGGATAATGAATGAACCAAACACTACCACTTAGGGAAGGAAAATAAGGTGGAATGTGATTTGAGTAGAAAGGATAAGGTAGTTCTGAACAAGATGTAATTTCAAAGGGATCCTACATTCATGGATCTAGTAAATATAGATATGAGAATAATAATGGATGGAGGAACACAATTTTTATTCAAATGGTTGTTAAACTATATTAACTAAAAAATGTAAAAATATATCATACTGATGATGAGGTATTTCAAAGGGAAATTAATAATGTGAATGATTGGAGACTGGTTGACATCGTAAATGATGATGGGATTTTTAAATTTGCAAAGAGCATTTGTATTCCCAATATATGCGATCTAAAAAGGGAATTTTTGGAAGATGATAATAACTCCAATTTCTCTACACAACCTTGTAGAACAACAATGTATAGATATTTCAATGAAAATTTTTGGTCGGACCAAAAGATGAGGGATATTACAGATTATGTGTTGTGATGTATGGTTTTTCCACAGTTGTATGCGTGAAGGAAATATCATGGAGGATTCATGAAAACTCTTCCCATACCTAAGTGGAAATGAGATGATATTAATATGGACATTGTCATGGTACTACCAAGGACTTCAAGATATAAAAATGCAATATGGGTCATTGTTGACCATCTTACCACGTCAGAACATTCTCATGCTATAAGAGATGATTTAAAACTTGAAATTTTAGATAGAATATATATTAATTAAGTTTTCAGATTGTGTGGAGTAACCTTGATGATTGTTTCTGATTGTGATAACCATTTTACATGATGAATCTGGAAAATCCATCAGAAGGACCTGGATACTAAACTTTGTTTGAGCACTTCCTACCACCCTCAAACTAATGGAAAATCAGAACAGACTATTAAATCTTTTGAAGATATGTTGATATATTTCTCACATGACTTTCAAGGTATGTGTGATCAATATTTCCCTATGGTATAATTTTCATATAACAATAGTTTTAATTCATGTATTCATATTGCACAATATAAATGTATATATGGAAAAAGTTTATGCACACCAACTTCATTCGATGATGTTTGTAAAAGAAAAATGTAGGTCCATATTTTTTTGAGGAAATAATGGGAAAGGAGTAGATTATGTAAACCCATATTAAAGCTGTATAATGCAGACAAAAGATTTATGCAAATAACATAAGGAAGGATTACAAATTTCATCTATGATATCATGTTTCCATAAAGGTATCTCCATGGAAGAAAGTTATAAATTTTGGTAATAAGGGAAAAATAAATCCTAGGTATATCGGAACTTTTAGATTATAGAAAGAATTGGGGTTCTAGATTACTATTTGACAATGCTTTCAAGTCTCACAAATTTTCTCTATGTGTTCCACGTATCACTATTGAGAGAATACATGCTAAACCCAATGCATATACTCAGAAATTTAGAAATAGAATCGAAACTCAATTGGTCTTATAATGAAAATCCTTTCAAGATTTTTGATACCAGATAATTTGTGTTGAGAAATTAGATGATTCAACTTAAAAATGTTCTCTGGAGAAATCATAAAATGTAAGAGTTAGCATGGGAACACGATACACTTATGATGAAGAACCACCCAAATAATTTAATGTAGTAATATTCAAGAAATTTCATTGATGAAATTATTTAAAGGAGGGGATAATGTTAGACTCCAGGCTTCAATAGTACATTTCCCTTTGAATAATGCAATATCATGCTCTGTACATAATTTCTAGATTCTACAACACCATAAACAATCAAACTATCCATTATAAGTAGCAATACCCACTCTTTGAAATTTAATAAATTTTATTTTTAAAAGTGGAGTTCATTATTGAATTTGGAATATCATAATTATCATATTGTGAATTTTTTGTAATTTTCTGAAAATAATATATTTTTATGAATAGTGGAAAATACTAAAATTTAATTAAAAACAAATTTTTCAATGAAGACATATATAGTGTTAAATTACACATTTTAGTTGTTTTAAAGTATAATAAGATTATATTTTTATCATTTAATATAATTTATATAATTGGATGTAATTTTACATTTATACTGGACATAATGAGGTGTCAATATTTTGATAGTTATTATTTCTTAAAAACAAGATATTTGTTTTCACAACGTAAATATATTCTAAATTAATTTCTTCCACTTATGTGTTTAGAAATTGAAAAAATGGATACCATATTTTTAATCTGGAGGAAGAGAATGTGTAAAATAGAAACTTTTATTTTTAGACATTATGAATATTTTACTTCTGTAAATATTATATCTATCATGGTTAAAGTATAAATCTGGTAAATAAGTGTAAACAAATATTATCATAATAATATTAAATTACCCTAAGAAGTGTTCTATTTTGTATGGAATGATAAATGTACAACAATGTCCATATGTGGGTTTATTTTGGGACCCCAATGAGCCACATGAGTGTGATAATGTCCTTTTATATTAATTAATTTAATGTAAAGAAAAAAATGACATAAATATATATCTTTTAGTAAAAAAAAATTTTACAAGGGCTTATATAAGCTATAATTTAGACTATAAATATTCATTTTAATGATAAAAATATATAATAAATCATGGTTTTTTGTATATATTTTTGACATCATATATGTAAAATTATTTATGACACACTAGTTATGCAGTGTTTTCATTATTAATGAATAATTCAAATAATTGAGATTAAAAAAATAAAAAACAACATACAAAACCCATCAAATTCTTATTAGATTATTTTATTTAGAACATTCGTCATCTTATCTTTGACTTTAATGAGTTTTGGACCTTTATAAACCAAAAATTCTTACATAATAAAATAATATTTTCAGACGTTCCTAATGATCCCCTCCTCCACTTATTAAAAACCCTCAACTATAATCCATTTACCACTCCTCTCAAGCCCCTGTGATCTTCCAAAATCTAAACAATTAAAATTCCTAGGTCCCTCTCTTTCCCTTAGAATAATTGACTAAGGAATAAGGCACTTAAATTAATCCTTTTGGTTTACACCAAATGGAGTTACCTGATTTAAAGGAAATATCACCTCTTAAGTTCATTTATTTTATTTTACTTCTTCAAACCACTAAACTCTATTTATTCCATTAATTAATAAGAAAAATAGTATATTCAATATACTAGGATGTTGTATGTTTACGTATTTTAAGTAAAATTTCTCACACCTCACATAAATGGGTATTGAACTTAATGTTTTTGCGGACGACGAACTATTGCCTCACGAAACGAGGATTATTCAATCTTATACCACCACCTCTTATGCTAGCCATTATGATGGAACTAAAATTAAATATTATATTTATGATATTTATTTTATCCATAATCTGATTAAATATTATATAATATCATACTTTTATTATTTTTTGTTTTATATATATGATAATATCATTTGAGGAAGTTCGGACTACCGCCCTTTCAAAGTCATATGACTCATTCATACCATACATGGAATGTATAAAAGATGGTGTTAATGAACCTACATATCATATATAAAATATTATACTATACTGGAATAAATATATACCTATGTATCATTTTATATTCATTCCGTTTAAAATTAAAAAATTGAAATGGAAGTAGTGTTCCTGCATACGTACATATTACCGTCTCTATGAACGTGATGAGATTAATTCACCTTCATTTCCATTCAATAATAATATTCATTATTAAAAAAAATTATAAACATAATATCATTTTGGATATGAATCAAATACTTCCTATCAATAACAAATATGGAATACGTAACAAAACATCTAAACGAAAAAAGAATCAGTTAACAACCGAAACAATGATACTACTAAAATATTATTAACAACAATATAATAAAAGATCATATATGATATCATATTTATGTATGTGGTTCTTTTATATTTTAATAAGAATTATTTATCAATTATACAGAATGTTAACACACCCACAACCAAGGAAAAGAACAAGGTAAGGGTAAAGTTCACAATCTCTTTATTATCTAAGGTAGTTTTTATGTAAATATATACTAGGACATCTTTATCATCCACATCCATGTTTCAGAAAAGTGTATTACAAATTTTTTAGTATTTAATAGAAAATTGGTTAATGTAATTTATAACCTTGTTTTACTTTTTAAAAATTGGGTTGAATGGAATCATTCATTTGTTTTCCAAACAAGGTACTTTATGACCTTTCCGACAAATTTAGGAAAGAATGGTTTTTTAAATTATACGGTAGGTGGGACTATTCTGAAAATAAATGTTTTATTTTATAATTAAATTACCTTTAAATGATTTCAATATATAATGTGATATTTCTTTCAAGAAATTTTGATTTCATCTATGTCGATATCCTTTAATAGATTTTACACCTGTTTGAAATTGATTTTGAATGATAAAAATATTCCATATTGTATTGATGGTTTTGTGATATGTTTGATTGTGGATGTGTTATTTTTATACCATTCAGGTATTATAGTAAATTAATTAACATTTCAAATAAAATTTCTAATACAATTTTTAACGTTATATTTCAACCAATTCATATGAGGAATTCATTCGACTTAGTAAGTGATGGGTGGAGCACGGTATTGCTCCTCGATGGATCGATAGGTCCCATTAGACAAACTAGTGGATTGACATAAGGCCTTGGAAAAATATTATTTTTAGTGTATGAACGTGGCCTTGACTATGTGGTTATGATGTCTGACATTATGTATTCTTTCATTATGAAAATAGCTATTGATATTACATCTGATTATTTTACAAGTAAAATATCATTATGAATAAGTAAAAATAATTACGTGATTTTTCTATTACATGTAATTCTGAATTTTTGGTTTAAAAGGATTAGGTTTTAGTTCTATACATTTCCTTAAATGATTATCCTTATTTATGAAAGTGTCTTTTATATTGTTATCCTTACTGAGCATCTCAGCTCAACCATTTCTATGTTTTATTTTTCCTAGGATGCGAAAAGTATATAATGACTGACCTGTAGGGATGGTCTAAGGGATATGAATGTGGTCTATGGAGACAATGTTGTAGTGTTTTTCATTTTTAATGTATTTTTAAAATTATGAATGTATATAGTACTTCCAAAGAAACTAAAAAATCGGTCATTCAAAACTTGATATTTTGTGATCATGTCAATATTTTGTAATAACGCATCGACTTAGGGTAACTGGGCTGGGGATGTTACAAATAGGTACTATAAAAATTTAATCGTATAGTAACCTAGAGAAAATAGATAAGTTTCATTATTATTTAATCATTGAATAACCCAAGAAATGAAGTTTATTTCATAAAGATTTTATACTGGTATAACACATGGAATTGAAATTGGTTTCATAAAAAAATTTCATCTTAAACATGAACCATTCAAATAAATGACAAGATTTTTTTTTATTCAATCATATCTCCCAAAAGCATACTCATATTAAAATTATGTCAAATTATATCGATATGTATATTTAAATATCACTTTGATATTATCTTTTAAAAAATAACCTTACTTTTTTAAAAAAAATTAAGACATTAACATTTTTTCAAAATACATTTATTTGACAGAAACATTCAAAAAATTATTATGTATGTCCTAATAATCATCTAAAACAATTCATGGGTCAAATATCCCTCTCTCCTTGAAATACAACATTTTAAATTAGGGAACCTTTTAAAATCATTTTTCTATAAAAATAATTTAGAATTCACATCAAATAAAATATTTAAAATCATTTAAAAAAACATTTAAAACAAATTAATATATTAAAATCCTTAATATTTAAAAAGTGGAGAAAATACTATTTAATAAAATTTCAAAACATTTTTTAAAAAACTTGTTTTGATTAAAAAATATTTTCAAACTAAGAATAGAATATTTTAGGACTATCTGAAAAAGACTTTATTAATTTTTATATTTTCTCAAGAGTCTAGAAATAGTTCTATTAAATGTATATATCCTAAATTATAATAGTATAAGGAGATTAATGAGAATTATTTAGAATTATATTGTGATAATCCAAAATTTTAGTTTGAATTAAATAACTACCGATAAATTATGACATTGAAAAATAAAATCAATATTACCTTGATAAAATTAATTAATAATCCCCATGATGGAATAACAGAAACAAAAAAATAAAATTTCATGAGGATTAAAATTTTCATTATATAAAAATTATTTGTGGGTGTATATACACCTTTTAATGATTAAATATGCATAACATAATATATATCTCAAAGATGGACAATTGAGACAAAATCCATCACTAATTTTGGAACTCTTAAACCATAACCCCAAGAATTAAGATTAAAAAATTGGATATAAAAATAATTATATATAATCATCATAATATAAATTAATTTGAAGGATACACATGACATAATATAAATTACTATTGAACAGGGTTTATGGATCATATAAAGTAAATGTGTGATGATATCCAACACATTACTTCTAGTCTCTTATTGTACACATTCAACCCACCTATAAAAAAAAGAAAAATCATTTATTATAAATCAACTACAAAACTCTATACATATATATAATTCCACAAGTTATTTACTTATTAGTTTACATTACCAATTTAATTAGAATTCTTTGTGAACATTTTTTTTGGGTAAAACTGCTTGGTTTTTTGTATATATTTGGATTTAGAATTATTTTTCCTATTACATTGATCAAAATTCACTAATTTAAAAAATGTAATCCATAAAATAACAAGGATATATTTCCATTAAAAATTTATTTGTAATATTATATAAAACATTGAAATAGGAAACAAAATACATTATTCATGGAGTCTGTAGGCAGTGCGTATGCATTAACGTTGTTTCCATTTTCTTATCACATTGAAAAAAGGAAACATAAATTACACACATATATATTTGCGGCCATTATTGTTAAATTTTAATTTCATATTTAAAACATAAAATTGAACAAACATATAAAATTATTCATGTAATGAGAGAAAAAATCACATTTCTTAGTTAGGCACTAGTCCACCGTACACATGGACGACATTATCATATTCCCACAAAATTAAAATCTCAAAGTAATTTGTTATATAATAATTCTATAAGCATAAAATTCATAAATATCATACATAAATATTATTAGAATTATTATTAACAACCATGAATGATAGTTTTAGAAAAACTAACGAAATTATATTGTGAGGAATTAGTTTTTCATAAAGATGAATAATGACTGTGAAACCAATTTGAAGGAAGTGTGTATAGTTGTAAGTCATACCCATAAAATAAAAAACTATAAATATATTTAATATTACATGGTTATAATATATTAATGATATTAAATATTTATATATGATTAGGGAATAAAGAAAACAAAAACATTCATTGATGAATATTAACTCTTTTAGAGGTTCCCAATTGGTTTTTCACAAAAGGAAATTCTTGTAGGAAATTATTCCAAATTTTTTTCTTATTGAACATGATTATCCAAGTTGAAAACTTATTTTTTCATGTTTATTAAGAAAAAATGATTGATATATGAGAATAATTTGGAATATTGAGTTCCATTTTATAGTTGAGAAGGAGTGTCATTTTCCTAAATACTCAAATTTATTAACTATTTGTAGGTATGTCATAAATAATCCAGAAAAAAAATATTGATAATAAATAATGTTATAGTTTCATTGAAATATAAAACATCCACTACAAAAAATACATTTTTATAATTATTTTTCTTAAATTCAATGTGTGAAAAGTTTCCCTTATAGGTTTTTAATAAGGAAGTTACTTTTCTAACTTATGTAGTTTTTCCATTACAGAAAATTAAATTGAAAATTATATGATAATTTTGTCTCATTAATTCAAAAACATTATATCTAATTTATAAATTCAAAGTCCAGTATTTTAATGAAATTATATCTAATATATGTAAACATAATGTTAAAATAATTTCTTTAACCTAGACTCCCATAAAAATGTTTTTTTTATTTTGGGTTTAATGTGTTCATTATAAAATATATATTGGTCAACAAATGGAAAATATTTTATATTTTAAAACATTTAAAAATCACATCGTATAATATATAATTTTTTTTTTAAAAATTAAATCATTCAATAAAATATAATTTATTATGGAATAAAATTAATATCTATTTTGACATTAATTATTTAATTTTAATTAAAATTCACGAAATAATGGTAAAAATATCTATTTTTTCTCAGATTTATGACATTATGTGTTCTTATACTAAAAGAATTTATCATAATAATTCATCCAAATGACATCACTTTTAGTGTCATTCAAATCATTTATTTTTGAAAATTATTACCTAAATAATTCATATATTAGTGTTTTTTAGGAATTTAGATTAATTATTTAATATCAACTTTTTTTAAAACTTATCACAATAAAAAATGTTATTAAAATAAAAATATAATATTTTCAACTGAAAACCTGATTTTTTTCTCTCAGTTGGAATTATAAATTTTAATGGCTTGGATGTTTTATTTTCTTTGTCTTAACATAAATTATATTAAAGGAAACTTTCATGTAATAGTTTCCAAATAACACATAAAAACTGGTCAAATTGTTATTTTAGATTAATTATTTGCTGAAAATGTGTTTTTGACAAGTGATTGGGTCATTTTTCCAAAATATTCAATCATTTAGTACGTTTGTAAACTGATTCTCTTCTTAATCGATGTGATTATGTTTAACTGTCTTCAATTAAAATATTCATAAAAATTAAATTTATATATATTAGATAATTTTAATTATTATAAATAAAAATATGTAATTATTTTTTCCCAAAAATATTCACATAATTGGATAAAATAAATATTAAATTAATCCCACAGATGGGATGAGAAAACTGTTTTTGTAAGTGAAAATGTAAAAAATAATTAAATGTTATTATATACAATTTTAATGTAAAATTGATTCTAATAACCTAAATTGTAATAATGAATTCTTAAATATACTAATTACACATTAAAGTTGTATTATATAATTTATTTACATAAATAGTTTAATTATCAAGGAAATTTTCAATTAAAATTCAATATTTTTCAATATTCATAAAAAACATTCATTTCTAAAGAATAAAAAAAATACTCCATGATATGATTTTTAGTTTAATATTTTTGAAATTAATATTATTTTTACAAATATAATTTTTAAATGTTTCAAGAAATAATTTTAAAATAATTTTTCCATTCAAAGGATGTAAAATAATAATTTTAAAAAAATAATTCTTTTTATGAAATATGTATACTTATTCTTTTATCTTTTATAGAATTCATAAAAGAGTAATTTTATATGGATAATTTAAAATATATTATATATACACCAAAAAAATTAATCATCGAGAATTTTTTGTTTAATTTATTGAGATAAAACATATTTTTTCATAGAATAAATAGTTCTCATCAAATGATTTTTTTATTTTAAAAATAGTTTTTATATTAATTTATATCTAATTAGGTAGTACTGAATTAATTTGATATACATAAATAAACCATATTTTTATAATTTTTTTAATATTATTCATTAACTACATTACAATAAATAGAAAATAACCATGATATTAGACAATAATATTAACAATATATTGTAGTTTGGTAAAACTCAGTCTCGTGTCTAACATAAGCTATCAGAGAAAATTCGTATCATGTGTACCAATATCTAGAAATATTGATTCATGTACCAGAAGAAAATTTTAATGTTTTATAATTCAAGGCCATAACTCTATGTTACATATGGAGGAAGCTTAACATGGTTTAGAATGTAACACAAGCCCTTTGTAAATACTCAATTTTTAAATATATTATTTTTAAATATTATATTGAATGCTTTCAGAGGCCATTTTCCAAGACAATGTTAGATTCTAAGACATTGTGTTCCCAGTAAAAATATTCTAAAAAATTTTAAAATATTTAACAGCACGTACACATAGTTATTTAGAGAAAGTGGAATAATGATATGTCTATTTCATGCTTATATTTGAGCAATGTTTAATATCTTGGTTTTGTATTTAAATGAATAGTCATGATAATTTTGAACAATTTTTATATTTTATGTTTAATGTTAATAAACACTACATATTTGAAAAAGGAATGTAAGGAATGAAGAATATGATAAAAAAGACACTTCATACTGTGAGAACATCCAAGCATCGAGACCTCAACTTTTTGAAGATGAAGAAGTGTTGGAAATAATACAAACACTAATCACATGTCATGTAACAAAATTTCATGTCATGAAATTTGAAAAAAAAAATCCACACATGAAAAGTTATGAATATAGTACACATTGTAAAGGCAGGTTAGATGTCGAGAGGCCGTATTTCTCATCGTGAATGGAGTCAATGTGCCGAACGATATTTTAACTAGATTTGTGCATATTTAAATGACACAGAGGAAAACATGGAGGATTACACAATGTGAAATGTACATTCAGATAATGAATTTGTTGATAAAAAGAAAAATAAATGCCAGCCCATTTATGGGGTTTGACATGATTTTCCAATAAATTAAACATTGAGCAACCCTTCCAAATCACTCTGGTCTAGAGGAAGAATTGTGACATCAACAGCAAGATTTAGAAAATAAAGTGACCATATAGGGTCTCTCATTGTAAATTTTTATCACCAAATTTCGTTTTTTGGGGCTGATGATGCTCTTTCTCATCATGCCTAACAAGATAGAGTCATTTTTTATAGTGTTGAGTGATTTAACTATAAGGGGATATGAATCATATAGATTAATTTAAACATTCTATTGAAATTTTGGATTACTGCAAACCATTTATTCTATTCCAAATATTTTTTTTTCCAATTTTCATGACCATATGTGTTATGAGAAGATTTTATTATTACACCAATTAATTATCCTAATATGCACATGACCATTATGAAATCATTCTTATTGATGATTAAATAAGGATTTGGTTTTTCTGTCTCATTAATTTAATCTAGTAGGGGACCATCCCAATGGTCCAATCATATGATTTTTGTGGGATACCTAGACCATTGACCCATGTTGACCAAATTTAGACATCAAAAAATAATAAACAGATAATAAATTAAATTCATATCGCCTAAACCCAAAATCATTGAACCTGTCATGTCTCCCATCATGTTATTATACTGAATGGTTTTTATTGATATATCCTAATTTACTAAATAAAAACAACAATATCTGTTTCAATGTCCTTAATTATTATTGAAAATATGACTAGTCCCTATGGGTTCAACAATCAGACATTCAAGATAATATATTTTCATATAGATAGAAAAATTTATATAAATATCTACATTTTTAACACCATATGAAATAATGTTGACCTTTGGATTTTCATGTAACTACAAAATTCGTTCTTAGATATGAAATCTAAGAGATCAGTTGAATCCCAATTAGCGGGATTACATTTGGTTTGACCTAACTTTGTTCGGTGTGGGGAGTTTGTGAAAAATTAGTTGCAGGGGTAAAAAGAATAAAATAATTAAATTGTTTTATTGATACACTGACATAGTGAAATATTCATTAAAGTTATCCTTATGCCACAATTATAGAGTCAGCTATATTACCCCAAAACATTTGTATGTTTATGGAGAGATATATCTGGTAATTCATTCCGAAGAACGATAACAGATCAATGATTGATATATATTTATTTGAAGAATCTCTCTAATGTATGAAATACAACTGCGTTATTCATTAAATATTTATCCAAATCAATGAAGGGTATGAATATTATTGTTTATATTTTCTTTCATAATTTCTATAATTAACAAAAATCAATCGATGACTGGATAAACATGCTGATCGATTGCATTATGGGAAGGGTTTTATTTTATGTTAGTTTTTTTATTTTATTTTCTAACTAAATTTCACATTTCTAGATCATGGAAAAAACAATGGTCAAGTGATGTTTATTATTTTCTCTTCTTCATTACTTCCTTCCTTCTTCACATTTTTATCGATTGGATCCCTATGGTCCTGACACAACATTTATGGGTTTTTTCAAACATTATTAGACCACCTATTTTTAAGAAAATCTACAACCGAGGATCGAACAATGTCTATTGGGACCTAGGAAACATATATCTACTGGAATTTAAATTTTCATGCATTAGAGAACAATTAGTGTTCCATGAATGGGACTATCGGTGTGCAGTAGTGGCAGATGATAGTTGGAGTATTTCCTTGGTCGAGCGGAGGGAGAAGGCATAACATGATCTGGTTGGGACCAACAGTAGTGAACCCAAGTAAAATATGGAACTACCGAGATGGTTCCCAATTTTCATCGACCATGGTAATTGTCCTCAGTGGTCAACCATTTTATGGTGAAGGATTGAGATTCCGTAGACACAGTTAATGTGTGGCTAATCCTTGGGCGGTCAACCACGTCAGTTGGCAAGTCACAACAGGTGGACTGACCACAACGATCGGTCCATGGGAAGCTGGTTTGTGTGGTAGGTGGAATGATCATGGTGTTATGTGGGACAACAATAGTGGTAGGTCTACAGGACCTAGAAAGTTTATTGGTATCATCAATCAAACAATCATAACTCATAATAAATGTGTTGATATTTTGTATCATCATCAGCAGCGTGACCCTGATATTACGACGGTCAATTAAAGGCCAATTTTGGGTACCTTATTCATATTTGGGGATCTTGTCTTCTTAGTTTGGACTTGTATAGGTTTATTGTGTTCTATTGGCCCTTTCCTCAATGGTATAGTGCAATATTATATACACACCACATGAATGTTATCCTCTTTAAAGGATGAGTCTCTAATAGAAAGATAATGTTCCTCAATTGAAACTAGAGTGTGATATTCTATTATACCTTATGGAGTTTCTAGAATTTACAAGACCTCATTGAGTAGGGAATTAATCCTCCATCTAGCGGGCCACATCTGCATGGTTTTTGGAATCATTATATTATGTTCTCTTACCAAGAAGATATTTATAGATTGGGGTTGTGGTGTCTGAAATCATTTCATGGATTAGTCCCCTCTCTAGGTATAATAGTATTCTTAGACCAATTCATTCCCTTTGAGTGGGTAACAACTGTGCTAGAACTCTTAGTCTAGTGTCTCTGATGATATCATGTCTTGAGGATTGTGTTATCCATGAACATGTGTTATTCGAGCAGACTCTTCTGGCCAATAGTTGGTTATGACCACGTGATGTCGTGGAGTCTCTCATGGGTATATCTGGGTTTTATTTTCAATTTTTTTTACAAATATTTCTATATATTGTGTTGAGAAGACTGTAAACTATGATTTATGTTTAGTGTTTTATGGGTGTCCTACTGAGTATTGTTATACTCAACCCTGTATGGGATTTTCGCTTATGTCCTATGACTTATGGGTATGAAAACCCTTTTAATGGAGTCCTGGGAGGTTAGGGAGTGGGTGGAGAATAGATCGATCTTGATAGATAATGATGTTGGCTAGTAGAATACTCTTGACCTAGTCCTCACACATAGAGATTTTTATTCTCATTTATGTTTCTCCCGATCTTGTTTTCTCCACTTTTATGTTTACAATACATTCAATGTCGTACCATGTTGTTGGATCATAGATGCATGCATTCCTTCTTTCAGTTGTTTACATTTTTGCATTGTGTGTCTTAGATATTTTTTAATGTGTACGAGTACATTAGGCTATTGAGTCCCATTTGAGGGATATTCCTACTCAACGCTGGCCAGAAACCCTTGGCCTTTTGGTGGGCATGGGGTAGTCATGACATGGTCCACTATAGGACAGGTCATGATAGAGTGGTATATGAGGATGATGGTTCTACTTTTGGACCAAGAGTCTATGATATTGGTTTTGTTAATCATTGTTATGTTTTTTGAGAACGACATTCATGTTAGGGACTCTAGTGTTGTTACTGCTGGCGATTTATCAATACACAAGGACTTTTAGAACCTTATTTTCTACTAGTTACATAAAAACAATGGTATTAGAGAAATTCAATGGTACACGTATCATATATACGGGTTTTTTCTTCCATGTACATCATGTGTATGTTCTTCAGAAATAATATATTGAATCTGGTATGTATTATTTTATTTTATGATGTGTACTTTTATAATACCAATGAGGATTACACCATGTGATAATGAGAATTATACACCTTTTGACGATGCATCGACATAGGAGGATGTACTAGAGATAGAACCTTCAGGTCGTTTACCAGTTGTGCCCCCACCTATTGGAAAACACCTATTACTTGCACTACTAGGTAAGGATGCCTGCAATATGAGAGTGTTTCATATGTTTTAGACTTAGTATCCTCTTTTAATTTTAGGTGATCCAAACCCCATATGGCTAAGTATTCTCAAGAGGTAGTAACCCTTGTTTTCACCTCATGATGATTCATGCCGACTAGAAGGAAGAAATGGTCGTGACTCTTCTTCTTGGATGTTTGTTGATGTGGTAGATCTTTGTGACATAGTCACAGGATGATACTTCTCTCTTATAGATATTATTAGAGAATATCATTAGATTGGAGTTATATCTTGCCACGTTGTGATCAGTACACATAAATGAACTTAAATATTTGTAGCAGTATAGTATGGTCATAATAGAGTATTCATCAATGGATAATAAACATTCATGCTACTCCTTAGATATAATATGGGACTGCTTCATCAAGGATTAGACCATCTTGTAGGACTTATTTTGGGACATCAATAATCAGTGGTCTCCCTTAACATTTATACTAATTTGGGGGTACATGATTGAGTCATGATAATTGAAATTTTTATGGCAGATTAGAAACCAGTATTAAAATCTATCAGTGGGAACCCAATAGATAATAACCATAAAGTACGAAACTAAAGGTAGTCATGTTGATCAAAGTGGTTTAGGAGACTTGGGAGACAATCCAATTAACCGGGTTCAATATAGGAAGGCTATAAGGGTCGCTCAACTCGTCCAAGTTACATGCAGTGTTTCTCAGGTGATGGTAGGGGACATAAGTTATGATATTTGTTAACCTATCATAAAACATATTCAGAGATAGTCAAGGGACTACCTAGAGAGTCAAGGGTCCACCTAGCCAGAAAAAGATACAAATTAACGGTGATCTGTATGGTGGTGGACATGTAAGAGGGACCAAAATGTTAGTATGAGGTTTTCAGAGGTTCGATAAATTCCATCCCCCACCACCTCTGTAGTCCACACTAGTTTCAGAGAGTTGGGGTACAATGAGAAGGCCTACAACATTAAATGTTGTATTGTGACCATGTGGCTCCAGGGATGATATGATGTACAATATTGGACAATTAAACCATAGGTACAGTATCAATAGACTCATGTTCAAGTCGTTATTTTCATTCAACAAATCATGTTCGATACATGGATATTTCATTTGAATAATTATGCTACTCTTTTTCTTGGATAATCCAACTAGAGGAGAATAAATGATCACACACTTTTTCCAACTATGTGAAGTAACTCTTGGTGGTTATATTTTTTTGGGATATCTTGGTAGCAGGGTCGATTACCTATGAAATCATTCTTGGTATGTAATGGTTATCCAGAGACCATGCTCATAATGACAGTTTTAGATGAAGAGTGTGGTGTTTCCATAGTGGTGGGACCGTGTATTTATTTTTTGCAAAATAGGAATCTAGGTAGCCTACTATGGACTCACACATTTGTAGGTAAACAAATAAGTCATTACATTTATAGTCTCACCCTCAGTGTAGTGAATGATGTGAGTTCTTCATTTCATACAGTGGTGGCGGAGTTTAATGATGTCCTTACCATTTATTTTTTTGTTTTATATCCCTGTTGGTAGATAGACATATGCATTGATGTACACCCTAGAAAGAAACAGATATCTACAACAACATATTAGAAATCTCTTATAGATCTTCATGAGTTGAGGGTAAATTTAGAGTACTTTCAAAATAAGGGATTTTTGAGACCTAGAGTTTCACATGGGTATGCCCCATTAATTTTTTACAAGAAAAAATTAGGGAGCATGCAGTTTTTTCGGAATTTTAGGTTCCTGTTCCAGCTAGCCATGAATAAATAGAATCCACTTCTAAGGATCAATAGTCTGTTTGATCATTTCAATGGGGGACATGGTTTTGGAATATTAAACATAGAAAAGGATATCTCCAGTTATGATAATGATATGAGTACATATAGAAGAAGACCATCAAACATCATTATGGTCACTATGATTAAATGGTGATTTTATTATACAAAGAACTACCTATAAGTGTTCGTGGGACACATGGATGGAATACTTTAACCATTCCTAGACCATTTCATAGTGGTTTTCATCGATGATATAGTAATTTATTCATTATCTGAATAAGAACACATGAGACACATAAGGATTGTCTGGGACTCACAATTTGAGAAGCAACATTTGAAAAATTTCTCAAAGTGCCCATTTTTTATTTGAGAGGTTCTTTTTTGGGGCATGTTGTCTTAGAGGATAGAGATGTCAAAGATCCAATTAAAGTAGAGGTCAGTCTTTTTTAAGAGCAACCCATGATTTTTTCTATGGTGTTGAGTCTCATTATATTGGGATGGTACTAGTGAAGGAGTGTACCTTACTTCTCTAGTGTGAAGGAACCATTGAAATACATGACCCGGAAAGGGTATCCATTCATTTGGATGAAAATATTCTAGTGTTTTGTTCAAGATTAGAGGAATATAATGAAGAGAATACCCATCATGAAGTTATTAGAGGATGGTGTTGAGAATGTGGTATTCTGCGATTCATCAGTTACAGTGATTTTTTGTGACCAATGAAGAGAAATGTGGTCAGTGACTATGGTTCATGCCAGTGGACACAAAGTGATAATAATTATATTACCCATGATCTTCATCTACTATTGGTTGTATTCATATTGAAGTCGTTGCACAATTTCCTGATGGGTGAGAATTCTTTCATCCACTTTGACAACAAGAGTCACAATTATCTCTTCTCAAAGATGGATCAGTTCATGATATAGATGTGATATCTAAATATCCTATAGTACTATGAATGTGAGATTTTCTATACTCATGGGATGAGGAAAATGTTGGAAGATGCTTGTAGCAGGGTATCTAGTTTGCAATTATTGTATGTGGAATGTGAGCAGTTGGTATCATTGAATTTATCCTTTCTGGGTATAGATAGAGAATATTACCCCCTAGTAGATACTTGTCCCCCCTCCAATACAATAATGATTCAATGAGGCCCATCATGGGTATAAAAATATCAAGAACATACATGGTAAGATATCCATAAGGCATGCTCCTGATGTATATTCATAAGGGGAAGTAATTTGTTCTCTTTAGAGGATGTACAATTGTACTTGTGATGTCGTTGGAGGTGGTTCTGAGGTTGTTTCATGCATCCCTTTTTTCATTACATCATGTAGTGTAAAATATGTACCACGACATATAACATTAGTTTTGGTGTCTTGGAATATTTAAGGGAGTTGCAGAGTCTCCCTGTAGATGACATACTTTTTAGGATGTTTAGAATGATCATCAGGATCTTGAGGGGTTAGATCAACCCATTGATGTTCCAGAATAGATGATTGATGAGATACGTATGAACATCATTATGTTATTTGTTTTTATTTTGAGATAATGCACTGAGACAGCATGTGTTTTTTAAGCCATATTAGATCAGAAAAAATTATTAAAAATTATTATTATAATTAAAATCCCACACATATGGTTTTCATGATAATGTGAAATAACACCAAAATATGTTTCTAAAACTATGATCTGAGGGAACTATTAAATTCAGAAATGACAATTTACCATAGGACCGACTTAAATTTGGTCAGTGTGATTTTTTGTTGAAAAATGTGGTGCAAGAATAAAGTGATTAAAATTATTCAATTATTTTTATTACACATCAACACCGTGTATTTTTCTTTAAATATATCCCTATGTTATTATTTTATGGTTATCATCATTAACCATGATCATTTGGTGGAATATGGTGGGAGATATCTGGGCATACATTTTTATGAATGATAATGGACTGAGGATCGATGATTGACATACATCAATTTGAAGGATCCTGATAACAAAAATAGTGTAGATTTATTCTTCATTTGGGGTCAATGTTGTTTGGTGGTTCAGAAAATGATTGGATCCCTCAAATTGATTAAAATAGAAAAAATGATGGATCAGAATATATCATGACTCAATGATCTCGGATCTATAGTTGTTTCAATTTTTGGGATTAGAGGTGGTGCGATAGTCTGTGGAAGGGACCATCGGTGAGTGGTAGCGGTTGCAAGTAGCGACACATGGTGGTGGTCCATAGGCAGGTGGAAGAGTCATGTAGGGCCATGACCAACAGCTACATATTAGTTGAGAGGTGGAAGACAAGGAGTGGGTTGGGCCAGCTGAAATGTGTGGAGTGGCCCGTGCAAGTTTGTGGGTTGGGCCACGTCCATGGGTCATGCTAGGTGTATGGGCCATGTTAGGGAAGTGGATTGGGATGGATGAGGTGGACTATTGTGATATCTAGGGAAGAACCTGGTTGCGGTTGGTCATTGGGTCATGATATCATGAGTTGTCATGGGCGCAATGGCCACGTGGCCTATCTATCGGTGGTCGACCATGGTGGTAGATGATAACATCTTGTCTTGTATGAAATGTGGACTTACCATGATGATAGGTCCTTGGGTGGTTGGTCTACATGGTAGGTGTACTGCCTACAATGGTATGTGGACAAACCACAATAGTAGGTGGACTGACCACAGTGGTAGAGCTGTAGCCCTGAATGGTTTTTTGGAAGAGTTGTTCAAATGGTCTGAATACGTAAACAGAGCGACCAAACAATGTTTTGTTAGTGTAAGTGTGACCATGCTTTTAATGTGGTTCACTCATGACCAATTTTGGTTCCTTTCCTCGTATTTTAGGCTTTTATATTCCATCTTTATACAATTATAGGTATAGTGTATTCCTTTGGTCAATTACTCAAGGTTACAGTGTTACATTACATCCACATCACTAGATTTTAACCCCCATACATGCCACGTTAATGATATAGTTATGGTGTCCTTCCACAAGACCGGAGTACCAAACTCTATCTTTACTTGTTTCTTTTTTGGTATCAACATGATCACCATGTTCATGCCATTTATCCTCCATATAGGTGGCCACATTAGTAGGGTTTTTTGAATCATTTTCATATGATCCCATACATAGTGTATTGATCTTGATTAGGTTTTTGGTTTCCCCCAGTGTTGTTGTTCTTGACCCCCTCTATGTGTATCATAATATTCTTAGATTAACTCATTCCCTTTAGGGGAGGACCAAATTATCTAGACATCTTCATAGAGTATCTATGATTATATCATTGCTCATGGAGTGAGTTCTCCCAGAACAAGTGTTCTTCGAGTATAATCTTGTGGATAATAGTTTGTTATTACCCTCGATGGCATGGTGGTCATCCTGAGTATATATGGATTACCTTTTTTATTGCAATATACATAGACTATATTTTCTTTTTATTGATTTAACTATAATTTGTGGATAAAAATTTGTTTTTTTCAGGGTATCCTAAATTGTATTCTTATACTCACACATATGTGGTTTTTTCCCACACGCGTCATATATTCTGCTAAAGGATGCTCTTTGGATAGTGTCCTCGGAGGACAAGGACCGGGTGGGATGTAGTGGGTGCATTAAAGACCAATGTTCTTACCAGATGAATATTCATGAAATTCCCATCACCCTTATGGTTGGTTAGAGTCTTTAATGATTTACTTGGGCTTGTTTTTATACACTATTCAATTTACAATACATTCACTATCATACTATACTGTTGTATCATATATGTATTCATGGCATCTTTTAGTTGATTAAATTTAAGCATTATGTGGCTAGGAGATTGTGCATGTGTACCAGTACTTTTTTGTAATGCCTCCCATTTGTCGGATATGCCTAATTAGTGTTGGTCACTAGCACCTCACTTTTGGTTGCGTTCTAGGGACAATCATTGAATGGGCCCCACTAGGATGGGTCATGACATCATCAATGAATTTTTTTTAAAAAACAAAATTAATAAATTCTTATGGTGTTACATTCTAATCAACATCAAATTAATTTCTCCGTTGAAATTCACTACGGTCAGCATTGTTTTAATACATGAAATTTACTTTCATAAAAAACCACTTCATGAAAATTAATAAAATATTTCTTCAATAAGGGAATGCTAGAAACATTATAGATAACCATGAAAATAATAAATCATTTACCAAATTGGATAGCATTTGTGGGATGTGAATAGTGGTACATGGAAGAAAGAGATAAAAATTATATTGATTTATAGAGATCACCAATAACATGAATTTGGGACATATATGGAATGTAAACGATCTGAAAACACAAAATATATGATGATCTAAGAGAACCATTTTCTATTCAGAAATGAAGTTACTAGGGTAATTTTTTTACAACACGATCCATTCCCTTATGTCAATGAATTTTCATAGGGTTTTCAAATTAGATGATTTCATTCAATATAATATTCACAATATCACCTTTTGGTTATGCCTCGATCGATATCCACTTCATCTATAATTTTATGAAAGAATGGTGATGTTTTTACTTCTAATGAATAAATGGATCATAAAATCCATATAATGTTAAATCAGTATGTATACATTTTTTATCATAATTGAAAAATTGTTAGAACAAGTCATTCAATATTTTTAAATCATTATATAGTGTGAAAAAAATTAAACAATAAAACAACATACAATGTTTAACTTAATAAATTCCATAAATTCCTAACCCTATAACTCATATAAAAGAGTAAATTTCAAAAACATTAAAAATATGGTCAATAAATTTCTTAAAATAAGCATAATAATGATCCAAAAAATATCATAATGTATATCTTGGTTGTCATGTTTAAAATAGATGAATAACAATATCATGTATTATCCAAGAACATGGTAATAAGATGAATTAATAGAAATCCATATTGTAATAATTCATTCTTCATCATTCCTTATAAATATTACTAAATAAAATTGATATTTAACGATCATTAAAGATAAAAGAACCCACATTGTCAACAAATAAATAATGGGTTCCCTGGTAATAACAACTATCACACTTACATTATCAAAAGTTATCAACACATTATCAAAATATCATTATACACAATTATGGATTAGAATCAGGGTTATGATTCCCTTAGAGACATGTATCCATAAATATAACCCTTCCATTAAATAATTTATCAATATTTTTTATGTAAATCATTCGATAAAAATAAACTAAAAAAATCATTATATATTTAAAAATTCATATAACAAAACTTTTGAACCAAAATTATAAAAATATATTTTATTAATCCTCATCATAAATCCATTAATAATGATTACACATCTTATTCCATAATACCTATTTGCCTATATAGATCATTTATAGTCTCTTGAACATCTAATTTACAACAATTACTTATTCCACTATATTGATCAACTTCATGAGATTCCACATAGGGAATCCATTTTTATAAATCCCAATATTTTTAAATTTGAATCCTTCAATAAATGATAATATTTTAGATAAGATATGATTCATATACATTACATTAATTGAAAAAATCATTTTTTACTTTTTTGTAAAATTCATTGTATCATTATTTTCTATAGTAAAAATACATCATGTTCCTTTAAGAAATATACTTATTTTTTCATCTTACATTCTCAAAAATGGAAAATGTATCTTCATTCATCCAGGGTCTCAACTAACTCAAATCATAGTGAACTGCATCCTTATGTTCAACAGTGTGTCCAATAGTCGTTTTTGGGTCCGATTGTTAATCGTGTTCCCTTTGAACTAAATTGTAATAATACTAAAAATCCATTAATCTAGTAATTATCTAATTTTTTCAATCATCAGAAAATCTTGAAAAAAATTCAATGTTAATTCTATTCCATCTAGTTCCCTTAATTGGATAAAACCAATATCATATTTTTAGAAACTTTAATCTTATTTGGGAACCTTATAATTAAGAATAAATAACTTATAGTATATATAAATAATTACACCTTATTATTTTTGCAATTTTACATTATGTTTATCCAATTATTTTTCTATTCATCTTTTTTTAAATCAATAATCACAATTTGTGATTATTTTTTGAATTTATAATGAATATACCCTTGTTGTGTAAATATTAGTGGGGAAAATCCATATTGCAGTGCACTAGTTCCCAACCCATTATATCTTAATATGGTTTTTTGGGGTTGATACCCATTAGTACATATGTTCAAGAGACAAATCCAATTTGTTATATAGATATGAATTTTTTTCCATGAGACCACTCACTCTATCATTTTACAAAATTTCAAGGCATTTTCCAAAACATTAACTCAACTATAGACATATCCATGATGATATCTCTGGACATATCCTAGGATATATCCAGAAGAATATCACAAATTTTCTCTCTTCATAATCTCCAATTGGTAAATAAAAATTTCCATTGATACTATTTATTATGACCTAGGAATCACATACTTGGATATGACATCATTTAAAATTAATATTCCAAATAATAAAAATTCTCTTATTTGTAGACCATGATTGTTTATTTTCATTGAAAATTGGAAATGAATTATTACTTGGTAAAATATCATCAATTTTTTCCACAATGTTTATCCCATTAAGTTTTCATTCATAATATATTTCATTATAATCATTGGAATGGAAATATAAGAAATTGTGATCCAAGATTCAATGTATGGTGAAATAATGGATGAAAATAAGCTTAACATGAACATAAATATATGGGAATAAGATAATAATATTTTTAAATCATACCATTGATATAAACTATCTTACACATGTGTCATGTCATAAATATTTTTAGATCATATGTTGTGAATCAAAAGGGAATGAGTAGAATATTTCATGTTAAAATGACATAGGAATACAGAATTTATTTTTTGAATACAGACATGCCTAGAAAATTATATGTCCAGGATACCAACCAATACATTCATAAGATGATGGGCTTGGGAGGACCTTTATATACCTAGGTGGATATTAATATGACCATCAATGTACCCTCCATTATAGGATTGGCATAACCTCTCATGTATCCTATAATAACATATATCATTTATTATTTCTCAATACATTTGAAAGATATATTGGTCCCACACATCACATAATAAAATCAACACATGTGTTGCAATAGATCGTAAAAATCATTAAAATAATAAACCCTGAAATTAAATGGGTATATTAAAAATTTAATCATATTATAACCAATGGGAAATATTTTTTAAATAACCATTTCATCAGATAATAACCCCAGAAAAGAAATGGGGTTCAAATTATATTTATCATCCAATAACCCATGGTGCGGAAATGAGATTTAAAAAAAATCATCTTAAATAATAAATAATAAATGAAATAACAACAATTGTGTCCATGGATCATGTCCATTGTAATTAAAAATCTATTTCTCTATATTTGAACAGATATTGATAAATATTTTCAACATTCACATGGATGGTTTCTAAAAGAAAAATATTCTTTCTAGGAAAGTAAATTTTTTAAACCATAAAACTTATTTGAAATTCAATTGATTGAAATACACATTAAATACATCAGATGTAATATTTAAAAATCATGATGCTTGTTTAGTGAGGAAAGTATCCTTTCTAATTTGTTAAATTCTTTTTAAACCATAAAATATTTTGAATCCTTTTTGCTTTGTAAATAATCATAATAATTTATAATGGTAGAATTGAAAAAAAATGAATCACTTTTTAAGGAATAAAACGTTTCTAAAATAATTTTCCATGAAAATTATCCAAAAAACATAATTTATTAACATTTTTAAAACATTTTTAGGAAAACATGATTATTCAATAAAATAGATTTCCAATAGAGGAGAGAAACAATGCTAGATTATCATAGTATAATATTTTTAATTATATTTGGTAAAAATTTGGGGAAAATTTGTACAATTTGATAATTATTTTTTAAAAAATAATTGGAGAATTTGATTCTGAATAATTATTTAGAGGTATATAATGATATTTCAACATTTTATTTTTAACAGAAACCATCTCGATAATTGATATGATTGAAATATAAAATTCAATTCAAACAAGGTGACATTAAATCATAAGCCCAATCAATAAATAAAATAATGGAAATATAAAAAATAAAAAATATGGATAAATTCATGATATTAATTGATGAATTGGATTTATATTCCCCTTATGATATAATATAGGACTATAACATAACATACATCTCAAAAAACAAAAATTTAGACAAAAACCCCTCACTGATTTGATAAATCTTGAATCAAAAACCCCATGAATCAGAGATCTTCAATGAGATATGTAAATACCAAAAATATTAAGTGGAATGATGGTAAGATACATTAATGGGATGTATATACACCACATGAAATAAATATTATGGGAATAATAAATGTGTCTTATTGAATGTAAAAGTGATACAGAATCTCATACCTTAAGTCTTTACTAGTTCCAAACACATTCAAACCTACAATATAATTTTATGGACCTAAATATAATAATTACATATTCCAGTAACATTATAGTAGAATTATGTTTCATTCAATCCCAAATATAATTTCGTTATAGAGTTTAATAAAATTTTGAAAAAACATATATTGTAAAACAAAACATTAAAAGTAAAACCTACTTATTATTATCTATTCTATCCACAAAAAAGTATTTAAAAATAGATCATGAATTAATTATTTGATATTTATTCAAAATTATCTCATTAATCTAATGATTTTCCTTTATAACTCTTAAACCACATTAAATAAATATTAAAAATTGATATAAGAACATAACGACCAATAATGGAAATAGGGAAATGAATGAAAATAAAAGTCCATGAATAATTATAAACATATGACGTCATTTTCACTAAGATATACTTATCATAATTAAATGTAAAACATATTTACTTTATACAACATTATATTTCCATAAATCATATAATAAAAATAAAAAATGTAGGTAACCTGGGGATTCATTTAATTATCATACATACATATGATTTTAACCCTCACAACTAAAATTTTATTTATAATTAGCATGTCTACCATAAAATAATCCTAACAGTCAAACATGGATGTGATAATTGTAGTTACAAGTGGAATAACTATTGTAGTAAACATCCTACATAAAAACAACGAATTCATTAGAGGTCTATAACAGACAAATCCATCATTTGTTTATAACAGAACCACATATCATTATTAAAATTTCCAAATAACCATAAAATAATCATCAACCAAAATACATTCATCTTAAAAATCAATCCATGATAAAAATCACTTATTTTTAAATGAATATTGTGCAGATACAAAATAAAACATATTCGTCGAAAATAATCATGTAATGTAGTGCAAGATACATCAAATGATAAAGTCATCATTGAAGAAGAAAAATCCATATATTACATATAAAGTTAAAATAATTATCTTTTAATTTTTTAAATAGTGAAATAATATAATATTTTAATTATAAAATTCAATACATAAATCCTTTAAAATTAAATTTTTGGAAAATTTAATGTGAAAATTTTAATTTTAAATTTTTAAACATTTATTTCTATATTAATTAAATAATAATTAAATTAAAAAAAATATATTTTCCTAAAAGAGAATTATTTATATAATAAATCATTAAAACATTTAAATGATAGTTCTCTATTTAATGATTCCTTTACCTTATGTACAAAAGTGTGAATTAGTTGAACATAACAATGTAGATAATAAAACATAATTCAATAATTAGTTTGTTAATAACCCATTAAGCTTATATATTATTTATTAAAATTTAATTAAATTCATTTTTCACGATTTTTATTTGTTATAAAGTTGAATTTAATTATATTAATAGCATTTATATCATGGTTCCATGATTGGTAAACTTATGTATATCTGATTGTCTTATCAAATGATAATACTGCTCCAAAAGTGAAATTATATAGTACTCATTAACCTATAGATATTTTAATAGTCCCATTTATCATTTTTCATTCGAATAAGAGGATTATTAATTTGATAAAAGTGTAATAATAATGGTTTGGTCTATTATTGTGGGTTTTCTGAACATCAAAAATTAATTTAACTTTATATAAAATCATGCCTATATAATTGATATAGAACATGGAATTTATTATAAAATATCTATTTACATATTATTTAACAATAATATACGATTTATAATCTGCCATCAAGGTGGAAGTATAAAAACATATTCATTATCCACAATGATGGTTAATCTCCATTATTTTGGAAATTTTGTCCTTTATATAAATAAGAGGATATGAAAAAAGAATTCACCAAAGTTATTATTTTAAAAATTTAAAAATATAATATAATAACGATACTGGAATTATAATTACTTGATATATTAATGAGTTTTAGAAATAATTGAATGAGAAATATAAATTAAGGGGAGTGGACTATGAAAATTATCTCTTGAATATCACTGCATTGATGTATCCATTAAGGAACATAGAATTGGTGTTCTGGTGAGGCCATATTCACTAGACTATGTATTAAGAATCTTAAAGGACAATTGGGTAGAGTATGTTCTTACTATAAGGCTGAATATTGTGAAATAAAGTGAAATAATGGGTTCCCTTTCATAATTGAGGTGAGGGGAATTTTTAAAATTTTGTAAAAAATAAAATATAATAGGGATATTGTACAGTGAAATACATTTTAATGGAAAATTAATGAATAGAGGATGAATTTTTTAGCTTTATAATAACTCATATGGTTGTAATTAATATTTTTTTGATTTTTAAGTATTTTGATACAACATTATATTCATGATATATTATTATTTTCAAGTTTAACACAACTCTATAGTATGACATTACAAAATATTCAAATCCAATAATTTTTTTTATAATTTATAAATGTCTTATTTATATATATAATTCATGTATAATATTTATTATCTCAATTTATATTTATGTTGGAATTGTTAATATAATTCATTTTATTTTTTCTTAAATTTAATTAATAATGCATCATCATTCTCTAAGAATTTTTGTTATTTATTTCCACCATAAAAAAATTCCATGGTGGAAAAAATTATTTATCAATTGATATTCAATTAATGGTATAAATTCTCATTTAGAAAATAATAAATTAAAATATTTATTTTTGTTAATAATAATAGCATGAACAGTTGGACAATATTTTATATAAAATAATATAAGGGGAGTAATGTCAATTATGTGGATCCAAATGGTCCTAAATTCCATCCAAGGATGACTATTATCGAAATATCTAAATAAAAAAATATTTATTCTTATGTTGGGTCATTTAATGTTCCTAAATTTGTTGAATAATATATTCTTTTTAATTGATCTTCTTCTTGCATAAGAGCATCATTAGTTTTGTATAAGGATTAATGGTAGTTATTTCATTTAGAAAAATTAATCACAAATTACATCCTTAAAAATGAAATAAACCATTTATATATTTATCATTTATATTATTTCAGTATATATATTTACTCATATCCATGTTAATAATAATTATTAAATTTGTAAATAGGAATTTTATTTCCTTTCACAAGAATTTAAAAAACATTTGTATATGATTTCTGTTATATAATTCAATAATTAAAAAATATATGTCAAAATAATAATTTATATGTGATATTTAATTATCATTCCCCGAAAATACATGTTTCTTCAACATTAATATCTACATAGAACTGATTATGAATTTTTCAAGGATGTATCAGAACTATGTCGACATTAATATTTTTTTTATATTTATCATAAATGAAATTAAATATTTCATGTTATAGAATATTTATGTATTATATTTATTTTAAAATACCACACAAGAGTAATTAAATATATTCATTGGATTTTAATATCATAATTATGTCTTGATGTTATCTCAAATGATATAATATTTGAAAAAAAAATCTATTTTTCACTATTCACAAAAATTATCATTTTCATAGAATTATCAAAATTTCACCACAGAATACGTTTTATTATACAATTTAAAAAATGAAGATAATTTTTCAAATATATTTTTAGAATGTGTCCAAAATTAATTGTTTTAGTTTTACATAATTATCAACAAAATTAATTATTTGTAGATAATATTTGATTGATGAAAAAAATATTTGATCAAAAAATTAATAGAATCTAATAACAAAATCAAGTTCATTTTTAAGGATAATTAATTAATTTATTATAAATTAATATTACCATTATACAATTTATAATGTCATTACTATAGTTTATTCTCACTAGTTTAATGGATATGTTATTATGGTTATACATATATAATATGATTCCACTGTTCATTTAAGATTGATGGGGCATATCGTATAATCATTAAAATATACAATTTTTTATAAATACTGATGATGTTGAATTCACCACCCTTTTATGAAATCTTATCCTCACAATTTTAACAAAGGATCAAAAATGGGTATTTTACTTCTAAATAACATTTGTTGAAATCTATCATCATAAAAATTATTAATAAAGCATTATTTTTAAAAGAGTGTAATATAAATATTAAGGCCTTATGAGATAAAACAAAATAGTATAACATTTTATAAAATAATGTCAACAATGTGAAAACCATCTCTCAATGACTAAAAGTAAATGTATATAAAATGTTGTTGAGATATTTATCCACCAAAAGGTCATAAATATTGGATAGGTTAAATGGACATCAAAATCACGATAAAAAGACAAAATAAATATTGTTTTTTGATCAAAATATTTTTCCCTGAGATTAAGATTTAAATTTAATCTTAGAAAAAAATGAAATATATTTACTTAAAAAAGGTGTTTCATACTTTAACATAACATTTCAACCCAAATTATATCTTAATCCTTTTTATTTTCACCCCAACCAATAATTATGTCAACATCATAATTCAAAGAATCTATTATATATTATCATTTCACATTTAATCTATGTATTATTTAAATAAAATAGTTTCACATTGAAATAAATTCATTCCATTACCATGATATACCCCAAATTTTATTGATGTTTAGATTACATATATAAAAGGTCCATGCCTTTAAAACATTAATGATAGCTTATCCAATGTTCCTTTCAAAAATTTTCCTAATCCAGCTTTTATAATTATATTTTGTATGTATTATGGCAGAGAAATATTTTTATAAAATATCGATGTATGGAATATAATTTAGAAACATCAAATATAACAAGATTTATATTAAAACTTATTGCTAATTAATTGTATCATTTAATCAAGTGTCCTATTAAAATACCATAAGTATGAAAAAAAATTAATATAAGATAATATCAAAAACAAATAGGCTACATGATGGTATCCTAAATTTTTATCTATATTGAAATTATACAATTCATTAATTTCCAATGATAAGGTAAAATATTTGAGAACTCCGTTATAATATTTACCTTTATTGAAAAGATGAAAACTTTGAAAAATTAAAATTTGATTAAAAAAATAAATAATTGTGTTATTGAAGTATATACTAGGTGTTGGATATTTTATACTATTATTTTCCTGAGTGTTAATGATATATAATGTTTTAGAATCATAAGGACATAACATTGGCATAATTATTACAACAAAGTAATTGTGATGAGATGGAAATTTAATTTTAGATCCTTATATTTCAATTTGTAACTGAATTTCCTTAACAAGAAATGTTATAGAATGAGTATTTCACTAAAAAAATTTACACAAGATGTAACCCTATACTATAAATTATTAAAATCCACAATTCTATCTAAACTATGTATTGATATAAAATATAAGGACCCATCCATAATTAATACATATACTGATGACAGTAGACTAGAATTATTCTTTACTCATTGATAATAATTATTTTCATTTAGAATTATATAAAATTATTATGAACAATTACATCATAAAACCTTTATTAAAAAGTATAATTTTTTAATTTATATCCATTTCTCCCACAAAAAAAATCTTTAAAAATTAATAAAGAACCAATTTCATAATATAAGATTAATTTTTTCTCTTTGATCCAATCATTGTACCTAATATCCCTTAAACCATGAGAAAGTCATTTCAAAAACATGAAATGAGCACAAGAATCTCAATAAAGGCCATAAAATTTGATGTAACAAAACTATTATTCCTTGAATACATAGAAACTCATGAAGTCATTTTTACAAAGATATATTCCTCCCCCTTAATTGTAATATATACTTTTGGAAAACCTGGGATTTCCCAAAGAAACATTGAAAACATAAATAAATCATTTTGGTAACATGGTGAATCATTTTCTTATCATACAAACTTAACATTTTAATCCTTACAAAAACTATATGATTTGTAGGACTACATTTAACGTAGTATAACCTGTATGTTAATACATGAATTTAACCATCATTTTTTTACATCAAATAACCATTATGATCTTCATCTAAAATAGACATACCCAATGGAATGTTGGGATATCACAGACCCACTAATATATGTTTAATAACATAACCATCCTTCATTATAAAAAATTTATAATATCCTTAACATAGTCATTAAAAATGAATAATTGAATCATAAAAATAATTCATTAAGAATAATAACTTATTTTAAATTAATATTTAATACATTCAATGACAAAACATTATTTAAAAAACCAAGTAATATTGAAATAGTTGATTCAAAATATATACGTATCATGAATGTTGGAAAAGCAACTCATGACTTATAGTTTAAAAACCATTATTTTTGAATTTCGTAAAAATTGATTTTGAAGAGAGGGTATAAAGTATTGTGCTTTAGTTAATACCATGGAACGATTCATTTTTAAAAATATTTGAGGTAAAATTAGAGAATTACCATTTTAAAATTTTATATATATTTTAATAAATTTATAAAAATCATTCTAAAAACATGTTCATGAAAGATGACTGTTTTAAAAATAAATTAGCAAAACATATTTAATGAGTTTATTAAGTTAAATAGTCCCTTTAAAATATGTATGAATGCATAATACACTTTTAAATAACATACTCAATAGAAAAATATGATTCTTTAATAACATAATCTATATCCTTGTCCACACAAATTTTATTTATTACAATTTTAATATATTTATTTATGTCTATTTTAATGATTTATAAAGTTCAATATCATAATTATAATGGCATTAATTTCATGGTTCCATGGTCACATAACTTTGGTATATTTGTGGATGTCTTTGTGAAATGGTAATAGTACACTAGAAGTGAAATTATATAGTATCCATGCACCCCAAGGATATTAAATGGTCAAATAAATATTTTTTCTTTTTGACATGAGTTTGATTCATTTTATAATAGTACAATGATAAATATTTATTTTATTATGATGTCTTTTTGACCATCGATAATTATAAATGTTTTTGGGTATTCTGGACATTTGTTTGTCTGTGGAAAAAAATAATTGTATATTTTCAGATCATGGGGTTTGAATGATTTATCTACAGTGGGTCGTCTCAGAAAATGAAACAAAATGATTCATTTTTCAGTATAGGATGAAAAGACTCATTTGTGGTCCACTACTCCTCACATCATCAACATATCTAAATGTATCCTATCCAGATCAAACTATGATTTTTATATGAATAAAACACCCGAAAAATGGTTATTTGGGTTAGAATTCCTATAATAATGCTCCCCTTTCAAAATAATCGATCATTCCAATCTTTATAAATATCATGGGTATATACATTTTCTATTACAATATAAATCATTCTATTATTTTTCCAATTTATCCAAGAGTCGGTGTTGAAATTAATGATTCTAGAGTTTCAAATAATTTTTTGGGGATTTATATTATACCAGAGTTATACTATAGGAAACTGATTTTCTTTGAATCCTATCTAGGTTTTCATTAACCATGGAAGAAATTGGAGAACATAATTACTAAGTGTAGAAATGAGGGTATCGATAAGCCTAGTGAGATACTAGAATGAGGTGTTTTTGGTTCTTCTTCTCGATCAATGGAGCAAGTCTAGATCAATGACACCAGTAAACCATATAAGAACTCCAAGTTTGGGTGAGTTGGACAACTCATGGATGATGAGTCTTTAAAACTGAATATCATTTAGCTATTTTAGTTGAATAGGTTATTTCTAATGTGGAATAGGATGTTATCCTTCAGAAGGAAGAAGATAATTTTCCCTTATACCTGAATCCATTGATATTATATGGATGATTTCACCATGTTTTGAATATAGTTTCATCGAAAGGGCTACTGGATACCCCGAACACAGCACCAACAACATGCATTAAAGAGGAAGTGCAAGCAAAATATAGTTTAATGGTCATGGTTGTTCCTCATGAAGAAGGTAAGGGAGAGGCCTCTAGCGGTGTTCCACATAGATGACTTGGGGAGTGGGATAAGGTTACATATAAAGTAATGTCGATAAGTATAAGCCTCGCCATTATTGTTATTAAACATTTTGGGAACTTGGAGGTTGTATTTTGGACACTTGATATAGGGGTAAAATATTATAATACATCTAAACCACAACAACAATGAATATCCCATCAAATCATAGATTCATTGGGACCTTATCAAAGGTTTATTTTTCTATCCAAGAAAATATAGATAGTGTGGTTGAATAGAAAAGTAGAGGTCTTCACATCACTATAATGAAGAAAGGTGGAATGATAATGGGGTTTTTGGGAGCTCCATTGTTCTAAATTGAAAAAAATTAATATAGTATATTCACATTAACATAATCTGATGGAATTTTGGTTTGAAAAAAAAAATAATGTGGTGGAAATGATCCTATGGCCCATATACTTGTTGAAATGGAGTGTAAAATTATTTAGAATAAAAACAAGTTGATGCAGTACTGTGAAGTCCAAGAAACCAAATAGTGAGGATAAAATATAAAGGATCCTTCTTGGACGACGGTTGGAGGAATGGCTATGGTCAGAAGTACCAATAATATGGTCTAAAATGTTAGTAATGGGATCTCGTCATGCATTCCCTGGAATAAATGTTAGAGTAGGAATTTTAGATCAAATAAATATAGAAGGAATATGGAGGGATGATTTAGAGGAGGCTTTCAGTGGACCTAAAAATGGATTAGTGTGTTTTGATCAATAATAACAATCGCCTTTTGGATAATGGATTTACTATAGGGAATACAGATATGCACTACTTTACTAAAGAATGGGGAAGAGCCCTATAACATTATTGACCACATTATCGATGTCTTGAACATGGAGGACTCTACGGTTCAATAGATTCTTAATATATGTACTTTTTATAATAAAAATAAACCATAATATAGTAATCCATTTATTTATTTTATTTTCAGTTAATTACATATCATTAACTGGATCAATTTCTAACATTTTCCATAATTTATCCTTGAATAATAAAAAGTTAATTTTCTATCATTGAAAAGTGGATTAAGAAACATACGACTTGAAAATCACTTCCTTAATAGAACCCGTATGAAATATAGAATATGTCTTTTACTGATACCAAAACCTTGTGAATGAGTCTAGGGAAGTGGAAAAGATACATTTAATGAGAATGGTTGAGTTAGATGTCTCATTATAGTAAATTCTATTAAAGAAAAGTGTTCGATCTTTTAATTGAGGGGATGTGAATTATCAAATTTCCCTAAATATAAAATATTTAAGGTTATTATAGATTCAAAGACATAAAAAAGTTCAGTGAATACATATGTGATGACATTTTCAACTATATATTATATCCTTTTTCATTATTTACATTTTTCATGAATTTTAAATAACTTAACAATATAATATATTAATGAAATATCAGTATTGAAAAATATAATACTATTCATCACTATGACATTAAAAACATAAAAATGTTTCAAATTTTAAATAATATTATATTATATCCTTGAAATTTTATATTTATCTATATATTTTTGGAATCATCATAATTATAACATATTGAATTGGTTGTAATAGTTTTATTGCCATTTATTTGATTTTTTGCTGAATGTAATAATTATTGCATCATCACGGTGTAATCATTTAATGTTTTAATTTATTTATTAAAATTTAACTGTAAAGATTTATGATGAAGAAAATATTTCATCTTTCCATAAAACTTTTATGGTCAAACATATCTTTGGGAAAACAATATAATAAAAGTATTAGAACTATTAAAACCATAGTGTAAACTGTATGATGTTCTTTTAAATAAAAGTCAATGGGGGACTTAATATCAACTATGTGTATCTAATTAGTCCCAAATTAGATTCTTGGATGATAATAGTATAATATTACTCATTAAATAAGATTTATTAATATTTTTTTTATTATTTTATGGTTCTTATACTTGTTATTTAAATCATTTTATAGATTTTTTCTTCTAATTTTACAAGCACTATGTAACTGTTGATTAAGAATTAATGCATGTTATTTCATTTTTAAAAATTTAAAATAAATTACAGATATAAAAATAAATTATTAAGTATCATCTTATTTATTTTTATTATATATATATACTCATACACTAATAGGTTTCATAATTAATTTAGTAATATTACTTTCATAAACATACACAAACATTGTACATGAATTTGGACAATATTTATGTTATATAAGTCATGAATTTGAAATTTATAGACAAAATAAAAATTTATGAATTTTATTTATTAATATTTTTTTCATATTTTTTTTACAATATAAATTAATATTTATGGGGAAATGAATTTTTGTTTTTCAATCCTGTACAGGCACATCATCAACACAAAAATTTAATTTTATATTTATCATTAAGTAAATAATAATTTTAATGTTATTATTTAGTTTGTATGGTATTATATTATAATATATGAGTCATTACATAATTTTAATTAATTTTTTTCACCAAAATTATTTTTTATGATATCAAAAAAGACATCATATTTTATAAAAAATAGTATTTTTTCTATTCATTAAATTTTAACATTATTAGAAGAATTTAAAATTTTCATTATAGAAAAATTGTGATATGATTATTTCAAAAATTGAGATAACATTCGATGTATAATTTCATAAAATATTAATATAATTTTATATATTATATTGACATAATAAGCAATAAAAGGAAATTTTTCAAGAAAATGTTTTTTCATGAATAAAAAGTGTTTTATAAAAATATAGTACAAATAGTTTACCAAATAATATAGTATTTATTTAAAAAGAACAAATTATTACATTATCTATGAAAATGGAAATTATATATTTCAAAACTAGTTTAATATTATTCATTCCCAACCATTTATTGGATATGTTATAATGGTCATATTTAATTAGTAAAACATTGTTGTTAATTTCTGTTTGATGTGGAGTATAATGTACACTATTAAACATAGTTTTCAAAAAAAAAATCAAGATGTTACAATAAAAAATTAATTTTTATAACACTTCTATAATAAAACCATATTCATAAATATAATACCTTATTTTTTTACCTATGACTATATAATAATTTTTTATTTAAAATTGCTTGTTATTGACAGGTTTCAGGTAATAATCTCTTTTTTTTCATACATGATTTGACTTGTTATTCATGGTGTTTATATTTCTATATTATTAAATTATTCCCAAAAATTTTTAATTTCATAACTATCTTTTATAATATATATATATATATATATATATATATGTATTTATAAAATATGTAAATGTTATAAATAGATAAAAAAATACATCATTCATTGAGACTATGGCTCATACACTTGTATGACCATTATTTCTATTTTCTCATCATATTTAATGAATGAAAAGTAAATTTTATATATAAATATATATAATCATTAATGTAGATTATTTAAGTTATATATAATACATGTTTCTATCTACCGTTTTTTATTACATTCCATTTAAAGCGTGAATGACAACAATACTTGTTCGTGTGACTGTAGTCTTCTATACACATGACTATCATTATTGAATACACACATAATGGAAAGCACCGAGATATGTGTTATATAATAATTCTAGAATCCAAATGAAATCATTAATATATTAAGTCTCATATATAATTTGTATTTATATCATTATTCCCATCCATGAAATGTGGTAATGGAAAAAAATAAATCGGTTCGAAAAGAGTTTGTCTACTACACACATGAATGATGACTTCATAACACAACTAATGGATGTGTGTGTGGTTATTGGTTGAAGAATTAACATATAGATTTTAAAGTAATACCTATATTGTTTTTTCTTCTCCATAAATTTTTTATTTGTAGAATGAAAGAACTATATTGTGGGGTGGACACAAAGTGTATGTTTCAATTAGATATGAATTTGACTGTTGATATAATTTGGACCAAATTTTGTTTGTATTGGATTCATTAGTTTTTAATTACATAATTATGTATATTGAAGCTTTAAAAATTACAAATAATAGGATTTTAGTATGAAAAATAATTGTAAATAATGGAAACCATTGAAAATGAAAATATGTTCTAAAAAAACCTCAAAATAAAACACTCTTAGCGTAGCCATACATAAAAAATGATGTTTTCTTTTCTAGTGAGGCTTGGATCTAATAGGTTAGTTACCCATAATGATCATTTTGTGTTTATAAATATTTTTTTTCTCCAAATACACACATTTAAAAATAAAAATAAGGGGAGTGATTGGGAAGGAAAATGAAAATACCATTAATAATATGGTTTTCTAATAACAATAAGACTATTATTTCGCACCCTATTCCAATGTAAAATAGAAACAATAAATTCATGTTCATGAGGGATAATCATATTATAGTAATTACTTATGAGGACTATATATGTACCTGAAGTAGAAAACCAAATTATGTTGGGAATAAGAAATGTAATCCTGAAAAGTCACATAAGGATGGAGGAATAATTTGATTAATTTTTGATTAAAGTGTCAAAGATACATGATACAATAATATTGATTAAAAAATAAAAAATATTTTTGATTGCAGGATTCCACTAGATATAGTATCCTAGAGAATTATAATTATGTTAATTCATTTGGTGGCTTGATTTTAACTGGGGCCTATTATTAGTGAGATGAAATTTTCAACAATAGATTGATCAAAAGATTATTGATATTATATATCCCATAAAACCACCCAAGGATGTAATTTTTATTTCTAGTCTCCAAAATATGAATCCTAAGTTTCTATTATGTTCTATACTTATTGTCTATTGGGTTTTTAGGTTAGTGATATTAATTCTTCAAATATAAAAGACTTGTTAACTATAGGGATTTCTCAATGATGATAATTGAAACCCATCATGAATAGGCCACGATTAGTTGATGTAACATACAAAGTAAGTAATGAATAATAGATATTCTTATCTATGTATATTTATGAATTATATAGTGTTTTAGAGGCTTAAAATGAGAATAGATCCAATCTTAAGCATGGAATACACTAATATTTTTAAAAGATTGTTTTACTTCCTTTTGATGGAAACCCATTTTTAAATCAAACTTTTGACAATTTTAAAAGACATATTTTTCTAAATAAACTTATTCTTTATTAATGGGACATTGAAATTTACTTTGGGAACATTTTTGGTACTTTTCAAAAAAAGATCATTTTTAATGAATAGTGAAAAATGTTTTATTTTCATTCAAAACCTCGTTTTAATATAATTTATTTATATGATTAGTTTATCTTCTGATTTGGTTTTAAAGTAAAATTATAATATATTTTTACCATTTAATCCAATAGTGGTCGTTGGAATTAATTTCACATTGAAATTGTTCTTAAACTAGTGTCAATCTTTTGATACTTATTATTTCATAAAAACACGCTATTTGCTCTGACAAAGGGAATTAATTATTAAAATAATTAATGAAACTGATATGTTTTGAATTTATTAAAATATACATCATTTTTGAATTCAGAATATCAAATATAGCTTAGGGTGAAGTTTTTGTATTTTTCTGAAAAACATCAATTTTTGATGAATGGAGAAACCACTAAGTGGTACTTAAAAAACTGATTTTCGTTTAAATGAAATTTTTCCACCTCTATGTTTTAAATATCAAAAATCCGACATAAATGGTTGTCATTAAGAAGTAAAATGTGGTTCAGTGGGATTAAAATAATTTTTTGCTGAATAGTATATTTTATGTTTTTAATCGCGATTACAGGTAATTAGTGTAATTTAAGGTAGAAATAATGATTTAGTAATATGAAATGAACTTGACACATGTACTACCCTTATTGGATTTGTAATTTCCGACAAGGATAATCCATGGGTCAACTTGGGGACACCATAGAACCACTTTGGTAGGAAAATGTCATTAATATCTTTTTATTTAATGTTAAAATAAAAATGACACAAACATGAGTTGTTTTACTAAAATAATTTTTACATGGGGTTATACAAGTCAGATTTTTGACTATAAATATTCATTGGAAAGATAAAATGATTCTCTACATCATAGAATTTTTTTATAATTTTTAGACATTAAATAAATTACATTATTTATGACACCATGATAATGCATCGATAAACTCATTATTTAACGATTTAAATAAAATGAAAAGATAAGGTAAAATATATGACCTACACATGTCCAAAACAATTGTATGGGTGTATTTCTAACCCTTATCAACTTATCCTCTAATTATATCAATGTTGGACCCTTTAAATCCGAAACTCATTTTAAAATAAAGTAACATTTCTTTACTTTCCAAGAGTGCCCCTCATCTCCTATTATAAAAGGCCCCCACCTCTACCTCCTTACTCCCATGTCCAAAGAATTTGTCTTGGATATCCCCTGCCCATTTTGTCTCTCATCATTCCCTCTCTAACTCTTTGAAGCCTCACTTTAGGAAGACGTCTTCCCAAGGAAGCCTTTGAGGTCAAATCAAAAAGAGTTACCCGATTTAAAGGTAGTGTATTCTCTTGTGTTCTTATGTTTTATTTTGCTTCTCCAACCCCCTAAAATCTTTATATTCATTTATTTTGTAACAACTACAGTATCTTAAATATACTAGGATGTTTTTATAAGAAGCATTCGAGCTACACATACACACACCTACATTAAATGGTTAATGAACATACTGTTTCTGTGGATGGAGAATTTCTGCCTCACGAAACGATGATTGTTCAACACTCATATATAACCTTAAAGGTATCCATTACGATGTAACTAAATTAATATATTATATATAATATGTTTATTGTTTTACTTATGCTTCTGTATTTTTCATTTATGGCATATCTTTATGGTTACCATTATGAGTAAAAGCGATATCATCATTTTAGGAGGTGCAGACTACCACCCCCTCAAAGTGATTTGATTCATTAATACCATATGTGGAATGTATAAAGGATATATATAATGATATTATATATGATACCATACTAGAATTATAACACTATTATGTATAATTATGTTTTAATTCCATAAAATATGAAATATAAATGAAAGTAGCGTTCATGCGTACGTAAGACTTACCGTCTCCATGAACGGTGAATTTCAATTCTTACCTCTAATCGTTGTGTAATATTAAAAATGAATGTATATACTGTATATATATGATATATATGATATATACATCATTATTATAACATTGGATATAATGGATACATGAACAACTTGCAATTATAAAGAGCATATTTTTTACTCAAGTACCAAGGATCGTTAAAACGACCGTTATTAACTTAAATAATTGCATAGTGTTCATGACATTGTAATAAGTTATATAAAAGAAATAATGAACTTGAAAAATGATCTTAACAAAGTAGAAATTACCTCAAGTTTATTATTCAGGAGGTTAAAGAACGATCGAGTCAATTCACAACAGAGGTACGGGACATCGTCTCAATCTCCAGTCATTGAGGCATATTATGTTTTATACACAACCATCTTTTATATGGTGTATAAACCCCTTTGAATTTTACATTTATCCAAAACGAATATGTTTTATACGAAGTGTTTTACTAAACGACAAAAGGGAATGTTTTTTTCGTACATATGCGGCGACAAAGAATTCTCCGCCGCCTTGACCATTAATTGAGTTTCAGATTCCTATACAAAACATACATTCTTTTTAAATGAAAAATAAATCCCATGTTTTATGTTTATTTTATTTTGTTATTGAAAATGGTTTTCATAATTTTTTTATATCAATGTGTTGTATTGATATCTTGTGATTGAAAGGTGGAAATGTTATGTTTCCTTTATGCATGTTTTATGTGATACGATTATGTTGTGGTTCATGGAAATTATTATGAAGACGGGTGGTTTCATGATAAACTATGGGCTGGTGAGCCCGATATTGCTCTCAAATTCATTAGGTAATGCGAAGGAGTTAAACGTTAAGGTTTCTCCAAAAAGATTTAGCGAATATACTATGATGGGTATTCCAAACATAACCAAGAGGGTTACTCCCTACGTAAGAATGTTATGAATGCCTCAAGTTACCTTTATGTATTATGATTTCTATGATTTATTCATAATTAGGATGAGTTATGTTAATGTTCTTATGATTTATGGGTAAAGTATGATTTCATTCTTATGTATATATGTACTCATGTTTCCTTTCCATATTTTCATATCCCTTACTAAGCTTTTTATGCTCATCCCAAGTTTTTGAAATGATTTTCACAGGTCAAGGGAAAGGTACATGATGTGATGATAGTGTCAAGGAAGTGTCATGAGAGAAACCATGATTTATATTAAATATGCTTCCATTGATGGGAAAAATGAATACTATCTTTTATGTAACCACTTTGTTTAAATGTGGAATGTAATGAAAGTTTTATGATCTAATTATCTAAAACTCTAATCCTAAAATGATTCTCAAGGTTTAATCTTGTAATAACACAATATTAAGTCAGGTTTAATGTTGTGGCATTATATATGGTATTAGAGGTCGGTTTAGATAACTTTAGGATTTATAATTTTATTAAATGATTATCCAAAAAAAATTATGGTCAAATTGAAATGATATATCATTTGGAGATTACCATGTTGCTTCATCTAAAACATGTTTGTTCAGAATGGTTTTCCACATAGGAAGCAGGGAATAAGTGCTAGAAAGGAATTTAGAATGAAATATCCTTCCGAACCAGCATCCTGAGATAGTCGGAATTGAAACCGAACAGTTTGTTGCAGTAATGGCGTAGTTGACTCAAGTGATAACTGGCGGTGGTATCCATGCACGAGATCAGCCAGATCAACTGCATAGGAACATGTCAGTGGTGGAACATTTCATGAGGCGACATCCCCCATCATTTAGAAGATCATCAGACCATGTGCTAGCTGAAGGGTAGATTAAAGCACTAGAGAAGATTTCCGATGTCATGGGGTGTTCAGACAATCAAAAGGTTAGTCTTGCTATTTTCTGTTAGATGGGTGAAGAAGATCAGTGGTGGTCGATGGTTAGAAATACCAGTGATGCTGATGAGATTGATACTCTCGACTGGGATGAATTTAAAGGTATGATTATTGAGAAGTATTTTCCTAAGGCTGTTCGACTTAGGATAGAAAATCCATTCTTGGAATTCAGGTAAGAGGAAGACTCAGTGGCTACCTTTGAAGAAAGGTTCACTCGATTGGCAAGGTATGATCCAAATTTTATCTGAGACCTTGATAGTAAAATCAATCTTTTTTACTCAGGCTTAAAGACAAAATATCAAAGGGGTCTAGCTTCTCATGAGTTCAAAAGTTATGAAAAACTTGTTCGATGTGCTGAGAAGGTGGAAATGGAGTTTGATGATGATCAAGTGTTCTATAACAACTAGCAGAAGAAGAGAACGAGGTGGCAGGAGAAAGGGGAGAATTCTTCAAAAAGGTCTGACAATAAGAAAACTAAGTCTGTAGTTTGTGATAATTATGGTAAAAGGCATGTTGGGGAATGTCTTCTAAATTATGGAAAGTTCTACCAATGTGGTAAAATGGGACATAAGGCTCGTGATTGCACTGAAAAAGATCAGGGTTATGGTAAGACCAAATTTGATTTACAGTTAGTGAAATGTTTTAAGTGCAATGAGATGGGTCACTATGCATATGAGTGTCCGAAAAAGAGCTTGAGTGATGGGAAGTAGTTAGACTACAATCAGAAAGGGGTGGGGAAATCATTTGCAACTACTTTAGCAGATGTCGGGCCATCAAATGAAGTTGTATCTAGTACTTTGTTTGTTTTTTCAGATTATTCCAGTGTGTTTTTTGATTCGGGGTCTACACATTCATTCATCTCTAAAACCTTTCTAGTAAAATGGGAATACCATCTCAAGAAATGACTCCTGAACTTGTGGTAAAAACACCAAGGGGAAATGTTGAGGCAAAAAGAATTTATAATAATCTTCCTATACTTGTCTTTGGAAAGAACCTACTTGAGAACATTATTGTTTTAACTCTAGTATATTTTGATGTTATCCTGGGAATGGATTGGCTCTATATTTTCCATTCTAACATTGACTGTAGAGCTAAAGAAGTTTCATTTCAGAACGAAATTTAGTTTGTGTACCAGAATGAACCCTTATTGTTGATAACTTATTAAGAGGCTGAGAAACGTGTAAAAGATGGAAATAAATGTTACCTTGCACACATCATTGAAAACAAAGGAACTGTTTAGATTAATGATGTTCCAGTGGTAAATGAGTATCCTGATGTTTTTCCTGATACGTTTCCTGGAATAATACTATATCGTTAAGTTGAATTTATTGTTTACTTAGTTCCTGATGCTAAGCCAATTTCAAAAACCCCTTATCGAATGGCTCAAATTGAACTTTTATAGTTGAAGGATAAATTTCATGATTTATTAGAGAAAGGTTTCATTTGACCTAGCACATCACCATGGGGTGCACCAGTTTTATTTTTCAAAAAGAAAGATGTTTCTATGAGTCTTTGAATTGATTATAGAGCCTTGAATAACATCACTATGAAGAACAAATATCCTTTGCCTTATATCGATGATTTGTTTGATCAGCTCCAAGAAGCTCAATATTTTTCAAAGATTGGCCTAAGATCGGGGTACCATAAGCTCAAGGTAAAGGAAGAAGATGTTCCGAAGACTGCATTTCGTACCAGATATGGCCATTATGAATTTGTAGTAATGCCTTTTGGGCTAACCAATGCACCTGCTATATTCATGGACTTAATGAATAGAATTTTCCATGAGTTCTTCAATAAGTTTGTGGTTGTTTTCATTGATGATATTTTGGTGTTTTCTAAAAGTAAAGAAGATCATGAAATACATTTAAGTTTTATTTTTCAAACCTTAAAAGAAATGAAATTGTATGGGAAATTCTCCAAGTGTGAGTTTACGTTACAACAAATTTCTTTTCCTTGGTCATATTGTTTCTAAAGATGGTATAAATGTTGATCCTACAAAAAGAATGTGATGATTCGTAGGTTCCATGGTTTGGCAGGCTATTATTGAAAGTTTTTAGAAATTTTTCATGGTTATCTAGTCTTATGACGAAGCTAACATGGAAGGGTGTTAATTTTATCTATAAAAAAGAATGTGATGATTATTTTTAGGAACTGAAAAAAAGATTGGCGAATGCTCTAGTTTTTGCACTACCTTCCAGGAATGGTGAGTTTGTTATATATAATGATGCTTCATTGAAAGGACTTGGTTGTGTCCTAATGTAGAATGATAAGGTAATTTCTTATGCTTCACATCAGTTGAAAATTTATTAGGTAAATTACCCTACACATCATATGGAATTAGCTGCTGTTGTTTTCGCTTTAAAAATTTAGAGGCATCATTTGTATGGTGTAAAGTGTGAAATATATACTGATCACAAAAGATTAAAGTATATATTCCCTCAAAAATAATTGAACATGAGATAGAGGATATGGATAGAATTAATCGAGGATTATTATTGTACAATTCATTACAATCTGGGAAAAGCAATTAATGTGGCTGATGCTTTGAGTCAAAAAAGTAATGCTTCATTAACCATGCTACGTTTGGAAGGAGATCCTTTGGTTTTTGATTTGATGAACATTGGCATAGAAGTTGTTGGTGCAGGATGGCCTTCTGTTTTGTTTCATGTATTAGTGAGATCATCTCTATCAGACAGAATCGAGCAAGCACAGAAGCAAGACAGTGAGTTGCATAAAAAGGTAGAGCTGGTTCAGAAGGGTAAGTTTCGTGAATTCAACATTGATAATGATTGTGTTTTGTGATTTGGGAAGTGATTGTGTGTTCCTTGTGATTCATAGTTGAAGGGAGAGTTATTATGTGAAGCCCATAGTTCATCGTTTTTAGTTTATCCTGGCAGTACTCAGATGTATAGAGATGTTCGGGAGTATTACTGGTGGGATGGAATGAAAAAGAGATATTGCTGATTTTACTCTGAAGTGTTTGACTTGTCAATATGATAAAGTAGAGTGGCCATTACCTAAAGGGATGCTTCAACCTTTACCAGTGCCAGAGTGGAAATGGGGGAATATATCCATGGACTTTGTTGTGGGATTACTGAACACATCTCCAGGTAATAATGCAATCTGGGTTATTGTTGATCGCCTGACCAAATCGGCTAATTTCCTTGCTATATGAGATACTTTTTCCCTAGATCAACTTTCCCATTTGTATCTTAAACAGATATTCAAGTTACATGGAGTTCCTCTCTCCATTGTTTCTGACTGTGATCCCAGGTTCACTTCTAACTTTTGGAAAGGCCTTTAGAAGTCGTTGGGTACTGAATTAAATTTTAGTACAACTTTTCATCCTCAATCAGATGGGCAGTCAGAACGAACCATCCAGACTTTGGAGGATATGATACATTATTGTTCGATGGATTATCAGGGAAGTAGGGACCAACATATTTCTTTGGTTGAATTTTCTTATAATAACAGTTTTTATTCCAGTATATAGATTGCACCATTTCAGGCATTATATGGGATGCGGTGTCGAACTCTAGCTTTCTGGGATGAAGTGGGTGAAAGGAAGTTGATGGGACTAGAATTGGTAGAAGAGTTGGCAGAAAAAGTTCAGTTTATACAGAAACACATGAGAACTACTCAGAGCAGGCAGAAGAGTTATGCAGACAATAGGAGGAATGATCTCTCTATTGAGGTAGGTGATCATGTTTTTCTCAAACTATCACCATGGAAAAGTGTGATGCGATTTGGTAAGAAAGGAAAGCTGAGTCCAAGGTTCATTGGACCATATGAAGTTCTGGAGAGAGTTGGATCAGTTTCTTACCGAGTGGATTTATCTCCGAGTTTATCTCAGGTACACAATGTTTTTCATGTTTCAATGTTAAGGAAGTACATGCTAGATCCATCTCATGTTTTGAGTCCAGAGGTAGTTCAGCTGGAAGAGAACCTATCTTATAAGGAACAACCGTTCCAGATTATTGAACATAGGGAGAAAGTGTTACGGAATAAGGTGATTCATCAGGTAAAGTTTTGTGGAAAAACCACATGGTTGAAGAGGCAACATGGGAATCTGAAAATGCAATGACGACTAAATACCCCCACTTATTCGATAAGTAAATAAATTATGGGGACACAATTTTCTAAAGGGGGAAGGATGTAACATCTCAATTATGTAATAAATAATAGATATTCTTATCTATGTCTATTTATGAATTAGATAGTGTTTTAGAGGCTTAAAATGTGAATAAATCCAATCTTAAGCATGGAATACACTAATATTTTTAAAAGATTGTTTTAGTGCCTTTTGATGGAAACCCATTTTTAAATCAAAATTTTACAATTTTATAAGCCCTATTTGTTGAAATGACCTTATTCTTTATGATTTGGATATTTAAATTTAATTTGGGTACATTTTTGGTATTTTTCTGATAGAGTTCATTTTTTTAATGAATAGTGAAAAATGTTGTATTTTAATTCAAAACCTCTTTTTAATCTAATATATTTATATGATTATTTTACCATTTGTTTTGGTTTTAAAGTTAAATTAGAATATAATTTTAACATTTAATCCAATAGTGGTTTTTGGAATAAATTTCTCTTTGAAATTTGACTTAAACTAGTGTCAAACTTTTGATACTTATTATTAATAAAAACACGCTATTTTCTCTAACAACGGGAATTAATTATTAAATTAATTAATGAATCATATATGTTTTGAATTTTTTAATATAGACATCATTTTTGAATTTGGAATATCAAATATACCTGAGGGTGATGTTTTGGTATTTTTCTGAAAAACATCAATTTTTGATGAATAGTGAAATCACTAAGTGGTACTTAAAAAACTGATTTTTTTCGTTTAAATGAAATTTTACCACCTCCGTGTTTTAAATTTCAAAAATCCGACATACATGTTTTTAATTAAGAAGTAAAATGTGTTTCAATGGGATTAAAATAATTTTTTTGTGAATCGTATCTTTTATGTTTTTAATCGCGGTTAGAGGTAACAAGTGTAATTTAAGGTAAAAATAATGTTTTCATAATATGAAATGATCTTGACACATGTCCTACCCATATTTTATGTGTCATTTCCGACCAAGAAAATCCATGGGACATCTTGTGGACCCCATGGATCCACTTTTGTTGGAAAATTACATTAATATCATTTTATTTAATGTTAAAATAATAATGACACCAACATGAGTTGTTCTACTAAAACAATTTTTACTTCATGTTATACAAGTCAGATTTTTTACTATAAATATTCATTTGAAATATAAAACAATTTCCTACATCATAGTATTTTTTTTTGAAATTTTTAGAAATTATATAAAATAAATTATTTATGACACAATGATGATGCAGCGAGTACCTCATTATTTAACGATTTAAATAAAATGAAAAGATAATGTAACATATATGACCTAAACATGTCCAATACCTATTGGATGTGTGTATTTAGAACCCTTATCACCTTATCCTCTAATTATATCAATTTGGGACCTTTTAAATCTGAAACGCATTTTAAAATAAGGTAACATTTCTTTACTTTCCAAGAGTGCCCCTTCTATCCTCTTATAAAAGGCCCCACCTCTACCTCCTTACCCACACTTCTACAAACCCATAAACTCTTTTTATTAATTTGTTTTGTAACAACTCCAGTATCTTCAATATACTAGGATGTTTTTATAAGAAGCATTTGAGCTACACTTACACACACCTACATAAAATGGTTAATGAACATACTGTTTCCGTGGATGGTGAATTTCTGCATCACGAAACGATGATTGTTCAACACTCATATATCACCTTAAAAGGTGGCCATTAAGATGTAACTATATTTATATATTATATATAATATGTTTATGTTTTAATTATGATTCGGTATTTTTCATTTATGACATATCTTTCTGGTTACCATTATGAGTAAACGCGGTATCTTCATTTTAGGAAGTGCGGACTACCGCCCCCTCAAAGTGATTTGATTCGTTAATACCATATGTGGTATTTATAAAGGATATATTTAATGATATTATATATGATATCATACTCGAATTAAAATACTATTATGTATCATTATGTTTTAATTCCATAAAATACGAAATAGAAATGAAAGTAGCGTTCATGCGTACGTACAGCTTACCGTCTCCATGAACGGTGCATTTCATTTCTTACCTCTAAACATTGTGTAATATTATAAATGCATGTATATACTGGATATATATGATATATATGATATATACATCATGAGTATAACTCTGGATATGATAGATACATGAACAACTTGTAATTATAAAGAGCATATTTTTGACTCAAGTACCAATGATCGTTAAAACGACCGTTATTAACATAAATAATTGCATAGTGTTAATGACAAGGTAATAAGTGATATAAAAGGAATAATGAAATTGAAAAAGGTTCTTAAGCAAGTATAAATAAACTCAAGTTTATTATTCAGGAGGTTAAATAACGATCGAGTCAAGTCACACCCGAGGTATGGGACTTCGTCTCAATCTCCATTCATTGAGGCATATTTTGTTTTATACAAAACCTTCTTTTATATGGTGTATAAACCCCTTTGACTTTTAAGTTTATCCAAAAGAAATATTTTTTATACGAAGCGTTTTACTAAATTAAAAAAGGGAATTTTTTTGTCGTATGTATGCGGCGACAACGACTTCTCCGCCGCCGTGACCATTAATTGAGTTTCGTCTTCCTCTACAAGCCATACATTCGTTTTAAAAGAAAAATAAATACCATGTTTTACTTTTCTTTTATTTTGTTATTGAAAATGATTTTCATAATGTTTTTATATCAATGTGTTGTATTGATATCTTGTGATTGAAAGGTGGAAATTTTATGTTTACTTTCACTATAGAAATACATGTATTTGTGACGGGTCATTTGCGACGGGATCCCGTCGCAAATGGCCTTGTGCGACGGGGCCCCGTCTCAAATGACCCGTTGCGGAAAATGGCATCGCAACAAAAATTTTTTGCGATGGTCCCTTCGCAAAAAAAAATTGTTGCGACGGAAAATGGGCCCGTCGCAAATAGATTTCTGGTTAAAAAAAACAAATTGTGACGTGCCCTTTTCCCGTCGCAACTAGTCTCTTTGAATAGTTTTTTGCGACGGGTATATATACATGTCGAAAATAATAATAATAAAATTAAAAAAATATAAAAAAATTAAAAAAATAAATATTAATATTTAAATATATTAATAAATTTATATTGATATAAATATAATATTTATTTTATAAATATGTTTTTGAAAGGATCTATGGAAATATAATATTAATTTACAAGATATTTAATAAAAGTGGATTATAAAATAAATTAAAAAATATTTTTAGTTAGTAATTATGTAATTTTTATCAATTAATAGTCATTTAATAACTTTTTGAATATAAAAAAAATAAAAAAATTAATGAAAGATCAAAAATAAGTTGAAAATGAAACCCAAACTTCAAACATCCATAACTTTTGATCCGGGACTCCGTTTGAGCTCTACATCATATAAAATCAAAGCCTGCGACGAGCTCTACAGCCCTATAGAATGGTGGATGTCGTCCAAAGTTTGTTAGAGGCCAAAAAATGCCCAGAAGGCCTCTAAAACTGAGTTTTTAGTCTGGGTACCACGGTTTTTTACCATTCAAACAGCTATAACTTATGATCCCAATATCTGATAAACCAATACCATATAACATATCAAATATCGTTTCATATTCTTTGATTTGACTAATTGTAAATCTGAAACGGACTCCTGGATTAGAAGTTATGGTTGTTTTAACATTCAAATGGCTATAACATCTAATTCGGATGTCTGTTTGGCATGTACCACATATCATATCGAATATCATTTCATGTTCTTCGATTTGACTGGTTGCGGAGTTGAAACGGACTTACGGATTAGATGTTATAGTCGTTTTAACATTCTCGATGGATTTTTACCCCCTCATTTCTATGTATTCATTCACAACAATATAAATATATATATATATATATACATATGTTTGTGTGTGTGTGTTGTACATATGTATGTATGTATTTATTTATTTATTTATAAATACACATAAATAACATATTTATAAATTTATTTAAAACTAAGTTTATAAATATATATTAATATACAAATAAATATACGATTAAAAATTTATAACTACATATATATATAGATATAAATATATATTAATATACGAATAAATATATATATTAATATATGAATATATATATATATATATATATTTATTCATATAACCAAATATATTTATATTAATATAAATCTACATTAATATATGAATAAATATAACTATATATATATAGATAGATCATTAAATGTATAAAAAAATGATATGTCTTAGTAGTAAAGGCTAATGCGTGCATGAGGGAGGTTTATTAATAATTATTAGTAATTATTAGTAATTATTAGTAATTATTCATATTTTTTCTTATTTTTCAGAATTGTTCCTAATTATTTCATAATTATTCTTAATTATTCTAAATTATTACTAATTATTACTAATTATTACTATTAAATCCTAATTATTATTATTTATTACTAATTATTAGTATTTATTCTTAATTATGAATAATTATTAATAATTATTCCTAATTACCATTAACTATGAACAATGAATACTAATAATTTAAATTTATTAAGTAAAAAAAATCTAAACATAATTAAATTAAAACTAAATAAGAATAATCAAAACTAATAAAAAATTTAAAATAAATATTAAATTAAAATGAACACAAATACCTTTAAAATTGATCTGAGGTTGATCTCTGATCATTGTTGAGACTTCAATATCAACTCTGGAAATAAATATTAAACTTAAGAAACTCTGAACTCTAAAAATAGAGTTTTGAGAGAAGTAGAAGACAGAGTTTCAGAATGAATGAAAAAAACGGATGGGGGTATTTATAGGTTAACTAATTTGCGATGGGACTATTCGTGATAGGATACACATCACAAATAGTATTATTTGCGATATGGGTATATTCCTGTCGCACCTTTTTTTTACCGCTACCGGTTATTTGCGACGGGCTGTAACCCCCTATCGCAAATAACTTTCCCACAAATAATCTTTTCGACGGGTGAGCTTTCCCTGTCGCAAATATTTTTTACCGCAACCAGTTATTTGCGACGGGTGGTAACCCCCCGTTGCAAATAACTTTCCCACGATTTGGTGAGTATTGCGCGCCAGACCATTTGTGACGGGTTAGCTTTCCCCGTCGCATATAAGTATTTATCTGCGACAGGAGAATTTCCTCGTCACAAATAAGTTTCAAATAGGACTATTTGCATCGGGATTTATCCCCGTCACAAATAACATGTCACAAATAACCCGTCGCAAATACCCATTTTTCCCGTAGTGTTTATACATGTTTTATGTGATACAATAATGTTGTGGTTCTTGGTCATTATTATGAAGAAGGATGGTTTCGTGATAAACTAAGGGCGGTTGAGCCCGATATAGCTCTCCAATGCAATGGGTAACATGAAGGAGTTAAACGTTAAGGTTTCACTGAAGCGATTTAGGGAATATATTATGATGGGTATTCCAAACGTAACTAAGAGGGTTACTCCCTACGTAAGAATGTTATGAATGCCTCAAGTTACCTTTATGTATTATGATTTCTATGATTTATTCATAATTTGGATGAGGTATGTTAAAGTGCTTATGTTTTATGGGTAATGTATGATTTCATTCATATGTATATATGTACTCAAGTTTCCTTTCCATATTTTCATATCCCTTACTGAGCTTTTTATGCTCATCCCATGTTTTTGAAATGATTTTCACAGGTCAAGGGAAAGGTACATGATGTGATGATAATGTCAAGGATGTGTCAATAAAGAATCCATGTTTTATATTAAATATGTTTCCATTGAAGGGAAAAATGAATACTATGTTTTATGTAACCACGTTGTTTAAATGTGGAATGTAATGCAAGTTTTATGATCTAATTATCTAAAACTCTAAACCAGAAAAGAAGATCAATGTGTAATCTTGTAATAACTCAAGATTAAATAAGGATTAAGGTTGGGGCCTTATTGTTAACATTCACCATAATGATAAAGCACTCATATTGGGAGGTGGTATACTTTATTTTTTATAAAATTTAAAATAACAACAACATCAATTTCACAACACTACCACATAATAAAATTAATAATTTTTTTGTATTTTCATTTTGCCAAAATAAAACTTATAATTGAAAATAAGACCATGAGGTTATCTAGAACATACTCAATTGAAAGGAAATTAGGGTGATGAACCACCAACATCAGAAAACAAACTCTATGAACTAGTATAATATAACACCCCATATAAAACATTACATAAACTATGAAATTAATAAATATATGTTAGAGAAAGAAACTATACCAAATTATTTATCCTAATAAACCCCAATTTATATTTGATATAGATATATATAATTATATTTGAAATTAAAATTTCAAAAAATACATTGCTTCTTGAGTTATAATTAAAAAATATCATCAAATCATAATCACACTCATCCTAAACAATTATTATCTTATAAATTATTCCATTTTATCACATAATAATATCAATAAAACAACCTAAACATACATCACAATATATTATACCAAGTTATAATATAATGACATAATTTTTTAAAAAAACATTTTAATGTGATTGAAGAATAAAACCCATATAAAGAGAACATAATTACATGGATGGATATAAAGAGGTTAAAATATATGGGATTTTAATAAAATCAGGATATTAAATTTCTTTAAGAATCCATTACAATATAAACATTGGCTATTATATGTTATAACTCATGTATTGTCTGAAGATATTTTGGACATTACAATATAAAATATATATAAATTAATATAAATTTCAATGAAATAATGAAACCTAAAAAATGATGTTTTTCAATATATTCTTCAATAACATCAAAATCTAAATTAGATCATCATTACACACATATTCAACTAGTAGTCACTACATTTTCATCTAATTAATAAATATAATTTAATAATTTGGTTTATTATTTTGAAATCATGGAATGGAAAAATTGTACTGATAATGAAGTCTCTAATTCATCAAAATCATCATAAGACATATTTCACTTTTTTATGGTAACAAAATAAATATTCTATATAGAAAACTTCCCAATACATATTGGATTCCATTCATCTATAAAGTACCCCCATTCAATTATATCATCAAATTTACACATAATGATCATCTCATCATAATGATACAACTCATAATATATTAATTTTATAATACAAAATGTACTATGATATATTTGAATAGAAAATACGATTATCTCCAATAAGATATTCATTGTATAGTCTATAACGACTAATCATAGATAAACCATTAACATGAATTTGAAAACCACAAAAAATTTTGAATGAATTATATTCAATAGATGTTTGGATAAACCCATATGAATAAATATATTAATGTATAATGTAATTTTCCCGTTGTGGCATTACTCAATAAAACAAAAACTCTTTATGAAATATAGCGTGATCCATTTTCATATTTGATTTGGTCAATGTGAATTAAAATAATATATTTTCCACAATTGAATGTAACTGATTGATCAAATATAGTTCCTGTATCAAATATATAGTTACAATTTTTTTTAAAAAAAGTTTGACATCTTATTGTAGGAATCAGATCAAAATTATACAATTCATCGATCAGGATCCCCCGTATTGAGAAAAAAATTTATATTCATAACCAAAACCTAATAAATTAGATTAAATTGAAATAATGACGAGACATCCCGATCTAATTAAAATAATTTATAATAGATTAGTTTATCACAATTTGATAATATGGAATACAACTAAAATCAACAATCATTAAAATCTTCTTCTAATCATTAATAATCTCAAGTTGTCATATTTCCTTCTAGACTAAATATCATAAATAAGGTATATGCATATCCCATGGAACATGTGTAGGGTTATAGTGAAACATATATAATACGATACCTCATCCAAACCCAACTTATCTATCATTAAATAATGTGTATGAGAAAACAACATAAAATAAGCATGTAGTCATAATATAATAATAAATAATTCATCATTAATATCTAAAAATAAATTAAATTGATCATCCAAAGATAAAATTCCATTAATTAGATAAATATTTTAAAATATTAGACCAATATATAAATAATGAAAATAACTATAGATAATATTTATTGCTCTATAAACTCTATTATAGAACCACATATTTTGTTTATTAGCCATTCCTAAAATCCTTATTTGTGATGAACTATATACAATATTATGTTATGTAGGTTATCCTCTGTGGGAATGAACGTATGATGATAGATAGAAGAAATGAAGAACCACTACAGAAGGAAAATCAGATAATGTTTATCTATATTCACTCTTTTAAAGGGAAGGTGAATCATTTATGGAGTGTCCTGGGAACCCCTTTATATTCATATTGAGTAGGTATGCACCCTGTATAACTATAATACCGATTAAAAATATCATGTGATACCGATATAGATATTATAATAATATTTAGTACATTAATTATATTTATAATAACAACAAATAATAATATATTAATATATATGAGTGTGTGTGTTGGTCAACACACGAACTATTTCCAAAAGGAATGTTATCCATGTTGTAGAACCAAAATATAATTAGTAATATAATAATGAATAATAACAAGTGAAATGAATTATAATGACACATACTTGAAAATTTTACTTTAGAAAATAATGATCAAACTATACAAAACATTGTATGGATTGTATGACAAAGAATGTTTCATCGCATAGACTAAGGATGACATGTTATAATTATAATATATATAATCAACTTTGGACCTGGTATTATCCTACCAATCTATGATTCTATTCAAAAAAGAAAATATTTTTGAGATGAAGGAGGGGTATCCTTCAATTATGCTCTATGTACCATAATTAGGAAGATAATTGAATAGATAATTCCACCATGTGAAGGAGTATACATACACATAATAGAGGGTTTTATAGATTTTACTTGTTGTATCAATAAAATTTATATTTTAAGTCAATAATGTATTGTAAAACACCATAATCCTAAAATAAATGAAATGTGATATTCATAGTAGAATGAAAACCAAACATAGAATATGGATTTTCCAAATAAATAGAAAATTGAGTTGGGGATGGATCTAATACTTAATTAATTATAATAAAAACTAAAGAAGGTAGATAAAAATGATTTTCCAAACATAAGAATGTTACAAATATTATCTTAGTAATCATCCTAAACAATGATGGATGATAATATCACATAAGAAGAAGGAAGGTAAAGAGAGAAGTTAGAAGAAATTATATAGATGAAAAATTGAATATTAATACTAAAAAGTGATATATATGATTAACTATTCAAATTAAATAATATTTTTATGATAAAACTAATTCTTTCATAATGGATTCAACAAGAAACATTATACAATGCTACAAGGTATCCATTGTCAAGTACAGTGTAATTAAAATACTTTCATGACCCTATCAGGTAACTAATATTAATCCTCTATGAAGATGGTGCACTCCAACAAAATAATACTGGACTCCAAAATTCCTTCTCTTCATCGTTCTATCCACTAACATTCCAATAATTATAAAAAAACATCCCTCACTATAACAACATTTAAATAATCATTCATTTTTATAAATAATCATCTGATTATATATTCCTTAACACAAACACATAATATATTAAAATGCAATATTTAAAAAAAATCAAAATTAAAATAATAAAATAGAATGAAACTAATTCTATTGTGATTGAGTGAATTAAAAAATATTTTACCAGTAAATTAAAAATAATTAGATTAGGATACACGTAATGATATAAAATAGTATTCAATGTAAAATATCAAACATTTTACCTTATGGTTTTTCTAAAAGAGACTATTATTTAGTATCATATAGATGTTTATGTTACTTTTTTCAAATATGAAATTTCATCTTCCCTTTTGAGATTAAATTACTTTTAAAATAATTTTTGTATATCCCCCTATAATATGTGTAATAATATATTTTTTAAGAAAGATCCAATATAGGAAAAAAATTAATTTATATAATCTCTAATGAGTTTATATATATAAATGTAAATATATAAAGTCAGTAATATTTATAAAAAATTTATAAATTTTTTTTTCCGGAAAATATAAAGAAAATTATATTAATTTATATACAAATAATAAATTGATATAACTGGTTAATTGATATGTTAAATATATGTTAAATATAAAAATTATAAAAGATATAAAGTAAGATAAACTTGTGGGATTACATTGAGTTTGTAAAGAATAAAAATAAATATAATTCATGAAAATGGTTGAATATATAAACTATGGTTAAGTAACTCTTTTCATCCATTCTTTTTATTAATCATTAATCTAGAGTGGATTTTAAAAATAACCCATGATATCATAGTCGATTCATGGAAATAACATTCAATATATATTACACAAAAAACTTCTTGATCAAAATCGTTTTCCCCTGTAATTTATATTTTATCAGTGAATAATCATAAGGTAAAATATGATAAATTGTATATCATGAACTAACTATATATGAACATAGTGAAGCCTCACCCATACTGTAAATATAAAATTTATATACATGAGTACATGGAAAATTGATCTGAATTAATAGGCCATAAAATATAAAAATTTAATTTCTTGAGAATCAGTTTCTATAATGAGAATTTATGAATATAAAATTAACATTATATATATGACTTATTTCAATAATTAATACTTACGGAAGGTGTTTCATGTATACATGATAATGTAATTATTGTTGTTGAATTGTTATTTTATAGAAAAAATAAATAATGCAAGATCCTATATGTATGTAATATTGATATAGAAAATCCATGTACAATTATGTATAAAATGAAAATTGGATATTTGATTATAGAAAAAAACTGAATATTTAATTTTTTACGAGATATGGATTTTCACATAGACATATAACATAGTAAACATGTTTTCATCTAAATAAAGAGGGTATCTATTTCAAAACCTGATACAAAATAGTTAATTGGGTTTCCAAATTATCTTGTTCAAATAGTGAAGTTGTATCCATATTTGATTATTTAAATAATTATTCTAATGGAATGAAATTCATTTATAATTAATGTATATGAACCATACATTCTTTTATAAAAAAATTAAATATTCTAAATGCTATGTATTAATACTATATTTAGAATAAATGATATAAAAATATTCATTAACAATAATTATGAGAAAAAATTCATTCAAACCCTATATATCTTAGACATAAATTTTCTTACAGTGATAGGATCATGTCCTTTATCAAAAACAATCATATGGTGAAATTTTCATTCCTTATATTAACATTTTATAGATTAAATTTTAAATAAAACTTGTTCTATTATGTGGATGAAATAAAATTCATTAATAATAGTATGTAATTTTTACGTATGGTAACTGGTTATGTAGTCATAATCGGTAGTATAATTAATGCATGTTGAAATCCCACATATGATAAATAATTATGAATGTATTATAGGAAAATAAACATTATTAGAAATTGAATGACATAAAACATAATACTGTTATGTTTATATAGGTATTAGAAACTACCTGATTTAATTAGTAACCACTAAACATATACTAATCTCATGTAATAATTTCATTTATTATTATATATTAAATAGGATAGAATATATAGTCCAAATTGAATCTGTTATCATACTGATAAATAATTAACTTTATAGGGTTTATGAAGTAAAATTGACTACATTGAATAATCATATATATAATATATTATTTCATAGTGTGTAAGATTTTTTAGTAACCAAAATATACCTTAATATGATGAATACAAACAATCAGGTAGAGTATTAATTAAACAGAATCAATAGATTGTACATAACAAAACTCCAAAAATTTGTCTTCTCTCGAGAGGGAATGTAACGATTTAACAATGATTTTGTTGCATTCATTCTTATAATATAAATTATGGAATCCACAATTACAATTTTATAAAATATGTATTTATTTAAAAATCATTATTTTTATATATATGTTAAAAAATTAATCATTGATATTTGTGTGATCTCCCTGCTTCGTAATTTTTCAAAAACCAATATCATTACTAATATATTGACTATGTGATATTTCATTCAAAAATAACATCATATGTATGTTTAATGTATCCTTGAGTGTACAATGTATTTTTTAAAAGATGATAGTTTTTTAAAAAATAGAATTTAAGGAAAATAAAATTTATATTAAATATATCATGTAGAAAATTTGGTAAGTTAAATTAATATTTTTTCTATATTTTTTTAATATGGTTCCTTGTACATCCCCATTTTTTCATCTTTTATATTGATGTAAATTGAAAAAAAATTAAAAATAGTTTTGCAACTGTGAAAGAAATATTTATTGAGTAATATTTTTTAAAAATATACAATTAGAATTATTAAATTAATTAAATTCTAATGACATTTTTTCTTGTTTCAAGTTTAATAATTGAAATATATTATCATCCTAAAAGACATAGTAAATTAAAATTCATTATAAATTTTCATAATTATCAAAAATACTAAATTGTAATTGTAAAAGTAATAATTTTAAATAATTAGTATTTATAAATAGTGAATCCACATGATGTTAAAATCTCAACATGGATTAGATTCAGAAAATACTGTTTTTAATAATGTGATAGATATGATTAAATTAATTAAATATACCCAAAATAATTTTAATGTTATTGATTCAATATTTAATCTAACATATAAATATATATAATATCATTGAAATATTAATAATAAATAAAAAAATAATTATTTCACACAAGGTATAATAATTTATAATTATAAAATTATAAAAAATTTCATTAATAATAGTCATTTTTTTGGCAACAATACACTGAAAAGGGATTCATTGTTGTGAATACTAGATATAACTATAATTTTTTTTTTCATCCAAATATAATTACATATTTTCCACCGATTGATTTCAATTTATTATGTTTAAATTATTTTTTACTATGCGACATGTTTAAAAATTGAAATATTCAAGTAGCCTAAAATCAATAGTATATTTAATTTTAATATTAATTTTAATAATTAAAAAACATCTCAATGGGTGTTATAAAATAAATATCCTAACATATTAACAATGGAAAGAATTCAAATATTATGATGTAAAAAAGTAAAAATGTATTTGGTTGGAAGAATTTTGTTCTATAGATTGTACATGATATAATTTAAAGAATAACATATAGTTGAAATAAATTCAATTATAGTTCTTAAATATTAAAGGTAATAAATATTTCAAGTATTTTATTGATATTTAAATAATTAAATAAAATACAATGAATTAATATATTCATGGTATTATATAAAATAATTATAAAATTCAAACAAATCACATTGAAAATAGGTGTTAACATACTACAATATTCATAAATGTGTGTAACAATCATTAATATATAGATAAATTTATATAGATGTATTTGAATCAGTAAAAAATTAAAATTAAAAAAACACATAATTGAATAAGAATACTTATTAGCTTGAATGTCACTACTACATGAATTAATGACAATAGGTGGGATTTGTGAAACCATAATTGGGATAAATGTATTAGGTAAATTAAAAAAAAATAATTTAACTAAAATAACATTTAATCAAACAATTACATAACCATATATCTAATGATATAAAATAAAATATGTTCAAAAATCAACTACCTCAAACATGATATGTCATGTTGAAGCCCATATTTAATAACATGATAATTCTAAGATTGACACCATGATAATTCAAATATTTTGAATTCATCATGAAATAGATGTTTTTAAAAAAATAATTATATTACATGAAGTGAATTAAATAACATGAAAGAGATGAATTAAACAATAACATATGTATGATCATTTAATTAAATAAACGGAAAGCCACACATGCATACCACATGAGATGTCATTCTTATACCCTTCCCAATAACAGAAGATTCCAAATATAAATATCATATAAAGTCCAAACCACTAATCTTTAAAGAGATAATTATATCATTTTTTATGAAGGATAATGTAATAAAAATTAATTAGATACTAAACTACTCACATGATAAACTATTTAAAATTGACATATAATGGTTGTAATCAATTGGGGAATATATCATCCCTTCATATTCCACATATCATGTAGATTTCCTATATGTTAAAATAATCATATTAACCCAATATAATATATTTTCATAAATATACTATGATAGTTTGAAATTATGATGTGGAAAGAGAGAAAAAATGTTTTAATGTGATTTGTTAATATGTGTATTCGTCTTAATAAAAAATAAAACAAAATATTTTAAAGCCGTGCAAATTTTACTATTAAAATGAAGTAGATGATATCCATAAATTTCTAATATTATATAGATACTAGTTTAATGTTATTTCTACATATAGACTTATTTAATGAATAATATAATAAATATGTTTTTCCTAAAATTTATAATTAGATATGAAAATATATTTGGAAAAAAATGTATTATTAAAAAAATTTATTAACAACATATATAATTTACATATAAATTTTTCATAATTAAAAAACATGAAGATAAAATTTAAATGTGATATTTGTTTTTATGTATTTTAAGAAAATAAAAGAATAATAATTTATAAAAAATATAAGGTTGTGAAATTAAAATACGTGTATACTTGAACGTTACTACAATATAATTTCATAAATATACAAGATTGATATTTGGGAAATTTGAATAAATATAATATTTAAGGTTAATATTATATATTTTATATTTTATAATAAAAAAATTTATAATTTGTTTTAAAAATATTAATTCTCTTTTATATATCTATATATTTTTCAATGAAAAATTCATTCATAATAAAATTTAATGAAATATTTATTGTATAATGATACCGAATAAAAAAAATAATGAATTTTCATTGGTTAAATATAACAAGATGGATTAGATAAAAAAATAAATTTAATTATTGTACCTTTAAGAAGAAATATAATTTGATTACAAACATCTAATAAATTCATTATTGTTTGAATTTAGTCATGCTATTATACCCAGAAAATAGGTTCCTCCATGATATCTATAAATTTATTCCCATACACAAAGGAATATCAGAGTAGATTAATAGTGAATGAAATTATTCTAATATATGTCAAGATATAAACCAAAAATTAAAAAATATTTATTAATCATATACATCTAAAATATAAAAAAGGAGAATCTCTAAGTAAATATACCACATGAATTCTGGATGTGTAAAAATATTCCACTAGTCATTCAGAATTTAAAAACCAACATAAAAAAACCTAAAGGTTGAATGTATCAAGAATATACTATGATCCTGAACAAAAAATCATCATTTTCTATAGAACAAAAATTAAAGTAGAAAAAATTTATTAAAGTAGTGGAGCCAGGAATTCATTAAATAAGAGAGAGGCATCTGAGACAGAGTGGTAGTTCAAGGATGGATTGTAGCGGTCCTGACACCAGAACCTCATAGCTGGTGACTGATACCTTTTCATTACCAGAGATAGAATATTGAGATCCATAATGACTAATTAGTATAGTATTACTGAAAAATGAGATTCATACATGATTCATTTTTTAAAAATGCATAAAAAATTAATACATATCACGTTTTAATAAAATATTTATTCAATCTAGTGTATATTTTCATTTCATTCGTTGTAGTCTTCATGGAATCATTGGGAATGGGAAAATACAAGAATAATCAAACATTATTTCTAAGGATATTTACATAAAGTTAAGAAATAAGTCAATTAATATAATCAATATTGAAACTTAAATAACTAAAATTTCATTCCATTTAAACAAAAAGATAAGGAAAAATCATTATTGCATGTTAAATAACTAAAACAATTCCATGTATTATATTATCATTGAAGGAAGTTCATAAATATTATAGTATGACAAATAACATGACATGCATACCATTTAATGACTAATTTTAGAACATAATTAATCGATTTGTATTGACATACAGAAAATCTCATAGAAAATAATAACTTAATTCTTATTGAAGGAAATTCTAAACTATTGGATTTCATGTCTGAGGTATATGAAAACATATACCATCAAAAACATTCACATGATATCTTAAAAATAATGATATAAACCAATTTAATTTTGGATACTTATTTATCTCATTAGACCAGTCGATATATAGAGGGTATATATAACGTCTAGGACCCACCCGTCACTACCATTCCAACGCATCCCCAAATATTGAGTAATAATTTTAATTCATAACAAATGATCCCTATAAAGTATATGTATTGAGTAAAGAATAAAGTTATATCATTATTTTTCAAGATAATCAAATAACACTCATAGTAATTACCATATAAAAAATGGAATATGTTTTAGGGTATAATCGTAACCCTTATTAATAAAGTGGACATCTAGGTGAAATTTAATATTCAACAGCTATTGGAATGTTAATAACTCAAGGTGAGGTTAATGAATACCAAAATGATTGAAGGATGTGAACATTAATACTATCCATGATGAAAATAATCACAATCCATTAATATAAATAATATGGTTATTTAATATGAAGTATACAGATTTGAGTAAGAATAAGGGTTGATATCATTGACAAAATAAAAGAGATCATTAAATAGATTCTTGAGTAAAATATCCTTTTCATTTAAAAAATTGAATTATTAGAAAATAACGATTAAAAAAATAATTTAAAAAATCTTCATAAAAATGAAATTGAATATATTGTGAAATTAGAGTGGGTAATTCCATAAAATTCAGAGAATGTAAAAAAATTCATTTTGTATTGTAAGAAAAATAAGAAAAAGGACTTCTTTATAGCAAAAGGAATATTCCATTAAAAACATTTTGTAAAAAGGTTAAATGGTTTATTTTTCAATATTTAATTACCATAATAAATAATAAAACTAATTTTAATACATTTTAATAAATAATTGTTTCATAAGAAAATATATTTTTGATATAGGATTGAAATGAACTAAGATATAAAAAAATTATTTTAACATTAATTTTATCTACCAATGAATGAAAAAATGTTACTACCCCATGAAGAAGTTCATAAATAAATATAGTATAAAAACTGAAATGGTTTATTGATAATTAATCATACCATTTACCTTATAGTAAAATCATGAAAAAATCAGGATTTTAAGGAGTTTCTGTAACAAAAACATAAAATTATCAAAACATCATAGTGAGAATTATTCAATGAATCTATTAGGTGTAATAAATTTAAATCCATATAAAAATTTAAAATAAAAAATATAAATTTAAAATTAATTATACCCATAATAATATGATATCAATCATAATAATGATTCAATAATACAGAAATAAAACAAATTGAGTGGTGAGATATTCTTACAACTTGGTAACATTGCTATCAAATCCATTGTGTTGAAATAATTATAAAAAGTCTGGTAATAATGCAGTTTTCCCGATATTACATGTCAATGGGGGAGTATCTATACCTTATAAAAGTAATTAGTTCCATAGAATGAAGATATGCCTCCATGAAATGAAATTGAGATGAAATACCTTACCTTATTCTTTCTTCTGGGTGAAATATATTATACCTATTTTATTAAGGTTTTAAAAATTAAATTATCTTATTACATCACCATACTAATTATAATTATATCATATATGTTCCTTTTATAAAATAATATTAATTTTTCAAAAAAGAAATACTATATTTTATCATTTCACTACAAGAAAATGTCCATACATCCATGGATTTCCTAAAACGGTGGGTATAGTTATCAGTTTGGATCGTATACCCACTATTTTGGTAAACTATGTGTATAGGATATAAATTCAGACCTATACCCACAGTTCTAAAAATGAACTACAGTTATAGGTCCTTCCAATACCAATAGTTTATGGAAACGCTATGTATATCATATCATTGTAATCATGGGGAATAAATTAGGGGAAAATTTTTTCCATGGGAAAAATTATAGAGACACTAATAGAAAATTACCATATACCTACGGTTTGAAAACATTTATATAGGCCTCCAAACTATTTTTATATCCTATTCTAAGGGTTTGGAGAACCACTGGCTAGTAATCCATGGGGAAAGGACTATACCAAAAAATTTCATAATTGTTGGTATAAGTATTATGAAAAATCTATACAAAGGGTTCCATAAAACCATTGGTATATGTGTTTCAAAAAAGAATCATTATGTTTTTTTTTTGATCCCAGTACCTCTGGTTTCTGATTGATCAACCTAACCAGCACCCTAACTTGACTTTTTTGAACATATTTTCATAAATATATATATATATATATATTTATATATATGTATTATCATAAATATTTTAAATTTTTGTTTATTTAATGTTCTCTGTAAGAATATTACATAAACAATACATGTAAATATACCAACGGTTTTGAGAACCATGGGTATAAATTCCTTGATTTAGGGTCCTATACCAATGGTTTTGGACAACCCATTGGTATAGTCGGGACCTATACGAATGGTTTGGCCAAAATTGTAATGGCCCGGACCTCTCTGGTCCATTACTTTGTGAAATTTTGGTGTTGGAGGTGTTCCGGGAGGTCAGGGGGACTTATCCCCAACACTTTGCCAATTTTCTAGTTCGGTGAACAGTGTTTCTAGTTTTATGAACAGTAACAGATCGGTGAGACAGATGAGTTTCAGAGATCGGTGAGACAGATCAGTTTCATAGATCGGTGAGACAGATCAGTTTCACAGATCGGTGAGACAGATCAGTTTCACAGATCGGTGAGACAGATCAGTTTCACTGATCGGTGAGACAGATCAGTTTCACAGATCGGTGAGACAGATCAGTGTCACAGATCGGTGAGGCAGATCGGTGAGACAGATCTGTTTCACAGATCGGTGAGACAGATCGGTTTCACAGATCGGTGAGACAGATCAGTTTCACAGATCGGTGAGACATATCGGTTTCACAGATCGGTGAGACAGATCGGTTTCACAGATCAGTGAGACAGATCGGTGAGACAGATCGGTGAGACAGATCGGTGTGACAGATCAGTTTCACAGATCAGTTTCACAGATCGGTGAGACGGATCGGTGAGACAGATCGGTGAGACAGATCGGTTTCACAGATCGGTGAGACAGATCGGTTTCACAGATCAGTTTCACAGATCGGTGAGACAGATCGGTGATACAGATCGGTGAGACAGATCGGTGTGACAGATCGGTGAGACAGATCGGTGAGACAGATCGGTGAGACAGATCGGTGAGACAGATCGGTGTGACAGATCGGTGAGACAGATCGGTGAGACAGATCTGTGTGACAGATCAGTTTAACAGATCAGTGTGACAGATCAGTTTCACAGATCAGTTTCACAGATCGGTGTGACAGATCAGTTTCATGTACAGTAACGGTCGGTGAACAGTGTTTCCAGACTCCTACAGTTTTTCCCCTTTTGACGTTTCCTTTGACGTAAAATACATTTAAAGCTTTATTTTAAGGGCTCTTAAGGCCGATTCAAATGTCATAAATCCTATATTAATTATTCTTAAGGCTTGGAATGTTTTACTTGGTCAAACCGCGTGGGTTAATGCGATCCGTTTTTAATGGAGAATTAACCGGATCATAAACCGTCACCTCGTTAAATCTTAAAAAGGGACGAGATATCATTCTCCCTTGTTGCTTCCCTTTGTTCTTAACTAAGAGACACTAGAACCTTTCAATCCTTTCCCTAGGAGTTGCACAAACAACCCTTACTCCTAGGATCAGTCCCGCTCTGTTGGATGCAACCAAGCTATGTCTATCATTCTTCCACATAAGTTGTCGTGAGGGGAGGATCGTGACCTGCTGTGTGGATAAAGGATGTCAAGAACTCTTTGAGGTAGGGGATTCATGGCTTCTCTAATTATAAATGTGCAATCGTAGAATTAGCATGATTTATTCCTTTGGATCACAATGAAATTGACCTAATTAAATACTTGAACTGGATTAAAAGAATTGGTTGATCGCATGATGTTGCTTTATACCGTGATAACGGTTTGCCTCATGTTTTATTCTCCCCTCTTTAAATAAATCAATCCCATGGAATTTAATGGTGCAATTTATAATATGGGATTGATATTTGGTTGTTTCACTGTTTATAAACCAAAATAATAGGAACGGTTGTAAAACTCTACACTGAATAATGGATAATGGGGAGTGTAAAAGTCATATAGAATAAAACATAAAAAGATCCCATGTTGATAAACATTAGGGGTAAGTAAATAAATGGGCATGGAAAGATGGTGTAAATATTTATAAACATTCTTCAAGGTCCCTGATAACAAGAATGTGAGTTATTTATAGAATGATGAGGGGTTCCAAACTAGAAATTGGTGATGATTTAAGACTCCATCAGTTCAAAATAATTGTAAGGTTTTATGATAACATTTTTTTCGAAGACCATTTATTCTAGAGTTGATGAATTGTTTCACTCTATTTGAATATATGGAAATATGCATACATGATATATTTACATAAACACAATATCATCATTTGTATTTCTTTTGAACACTTACTCCAACATATTAATACACATAATTTTTTTTATTCATGATGCACTAAATTTTAATTTTAACATATCCAATTACCCATAAAAGAGTGAAAAGTCATTCCATATATATATATGTATTATTTGAACAATATAGACAAAATAATATTTAAACCATAAAAATAATGAAACTAATTCATCATTAATATTTTTTTGTCAATTATTAAAATAAAATGAAATATTAATGGGTACATCATGTCGACCAACTATACATGAGAAACATTTATCATCATTTAGCCATTAGTTAAATCTCTGTCACCGTCATATAAGTGACATGCTTTCACTGTATATGTGGTTTATCATTTTTTAGACCTATATTCTTATAATTTTCTAAAAAATATGATATATATAGATTACATAATTTAATTTATTTAATAACATTTATACCTTGTTTAAAAAACATTCATTTATTTCAAACTCTAATAATATTATTTTGTTATTATTATAATGTATTTAACAATCACATTAACCCTAATCAATATCAATTCCATTAAACATATATCTAATAGAAACAGATACATTATTCCTAAAATAAATTTTATACTAAAACATATACATTCTATATGATTCTAAAAAAAGGTTGTTCATATCGGTAAACTCTAATAAAATTATACCTATAAAAAAAATTTAGGATTATAAAATTATTTAAAATCATAAACTCAATTCCCATGACTTTATCCACAACTCTTAAAATAATTATGAAAATTTTGATTATAAAATTTAAATAAATCCTTATATGTTTCATGATTCATGTAACCTAAATTATATTTCTAAAATTCATTAACAATTTCTCTCTTGTATCCTAATACATAAATAATTCATCTATTTTATTTTAACATAGAACCTTTCATTGTCATGATTTTTACCTATTTCAATCATTTTCAGTATATATTCAAATCCTCCATATTGATTTTTAATGAAAATATGAATTATCCTAAACATATCTTTTGAGAGTGTAAATCCTAGTGCATTATAAAGACCATTATCATGAACCTAGTAATGATTGACTGATTACCGATTTCTTAATATTGGGGTTATTATATATAGGTACATCTCTTCAAGAACCACATCCAGTTGTAGTATCTATAAATATTTATATATCATGTAATCTTCATGTAATATTGACCTTACCAAAACAATATTATATTCTTCTATACATATCATCAATATGTATCACAGGTTTCTGTTCCCTAATAAATTTTTTCCAAAATATATTTTCCATATTTTCTCCTATAATTTATCTAATACAAAATGTAGTTACCTGGACCGTAGTATCTCTGTGCAGGTTTCTGCTACCACTACATTACAATATATACACAATTCTAATGAGAAGTGACTGATAGTTTTATAGTGTTTATAAGCTAGATACATACATGAGTCATATATTACAAATTATTACACAAATTACAACATAATTTATTTTTCAATAATTAAATTATTCAATATAGTATATACATAAATATCATTATTAGTGCACTTCACAAAATCCTAGTGAAAGAAAACAAGAATATGGGTGTGATCAAATTTACTGGTAGGATTAATTAAATTTGAATAAATAAGTAATCACTGAACATAATTATTATGGAAAGATAATTAAATGAACACAAATTTATTCTAGAAAACCTGCTAAGGAATAATCATTATAGACTGGTAAATAACTGGAAGAACATTCAATGATAATAATAAACAAAGAATGAACTTTATTAAAAACATATCATGGTAAATAACATAACATGCATGACATCTAATCAACAATCCTAGAATGATATTAATTGAAATATTATTTCATAACTACAATATATTGGAATTTAATAACGTATTTATGAATTAATGTAATGTATAGTTAGATGATGTCATTTCTAGTCAAAATATTTCCGCAGATATTATGTAATATATTTAATTTATAAATAGTGCTCCATATGAAATGGCTATTTTGAGTGATGAATCTAGAATTATTAATAAATTCAAATATAATAAAATAACTATCTATGTAAACATATTATATAATAATTATATATTATTTTGGAAAAAATAATATTCAATATAAATAATTTTGTTATTTATGATAATTTATTTCTCATTAGTCACTAGAATTTGAATAAGTTATAGTGAATTTAATGATTTAAATTTATATATGTAATTTAGTTTGTATACAATCCTGGGTCAAAATTATCATCATAAATATTGTGGACGAATAAGGATTATATGAGTGTGACATTTATTTCATTTCGAAAAAAATTGGAAATCATTTTAAATGAAAATAATATGTAAAATTTATTTTCATTGAAATTTATTCATAATCATTCAATGGAATGTTTAGAGAAATGTTATAGGGTTATTTTGTAAAATCCATATAAGGTAAAAAATAACATTTCTTTTTCATAGTTAAAATGATAAAATAGTACATTATTCAGAATATTGTAAATTGATTACACAGAGAAGGCTTTCAAAAAAAATTATTATAGGTGAAAATGTTTTTTAAATAATTTATTTTGAAATGGATAATGAAAAAAATAAAATAATTTTATAAATCATAGTTTCATAAGAAAATATATTTTTTTACCAATATGTGATTTTAAGGTAAATTAAGTTAAATAATTTAATAAAAATATTTAAAATGAGAAGAGTAATAAAATGGTACTATTTATAGAAGAATATAAATAAAAAAATAATCTAAAACTAAAGGGTTCATTAATAAATTATCATATAATTTACATTAATTGATATTTAAGAATAGGAAATATCGATTATAATGAAATTTTAAATTAAACTCTTAAATGACTATAACATTGAAGTTAAAATTAGTTAAGTAATTTATTTGGTGTATCAAATAAAATTCAAGATAAAAATTGGAAATAATAAAATTGATTATGAAAATTCATTATACATAATATCATTGAATATCAATGATAATGAATATGTAATATAACCCCATAAAAGGAAATTGAGTGATTAAATTTCCTTAGGGCATGATAACATTATGTTCAAATCCACATAAATGAATAAAATAAAATTAAAACATAAACTACCTTTAATAATGATTTATTAAAGATATAACAGGTTGACGGTGAATTATATACATGAAATAAAATTTAATATTCTCATAGCATTACAATATGTCTTGGTAAACTAAAATAGAGATTAAATCCATTAAATATTGTTTCATTTTTTATTAAGTAATTTTAAACACATATATAATGGTTTTAATCATGTTATTAAATTATTAAATAAAAAAAATAATTAAGATATGATATATGATCATTTTATATTATATTTTTACTTATTCATTAATAATTATTCGTTTTTTTCATTATTTATGATAATAACTTTTTTTCATTTCAAGTCAGTTTTGAGTGTTGCTTTTGTTCATCATGAATAAATAATGATTTAATCATTTGAAAAACATAAATAATGACGTTAATATCATATAAATTATTAATATAGCTATTTATTTAATTCCATAAAATTTATTGATTGTAAATAAATACACATTTCATTGAGATGGTAGGTCGTAGGTACAAGTAAATGTTGTTTCATCTTTGTAGCCGTATTAATGAAATAATCTAAAATCACACACAATCATATATTTATTATCATAATAGTAATATAATTATTTCATATATATATATATATCATATAGTAATGTTAATCATATCCTTAATAGAATACATGTAATGAGTGAAGGAATTATATTTCTTCGTGAGGCAGTAGTAAGTTGTACACACACACAAAAGTTATCATATTCTAAAAGAGATGAGATCATAATGTTAAATTTTAATATAATAATTTTCATGATTTAATAAATCATAAAAATCTTAAATTCCATATATGAATATAATGTATAACATTATTCCAACACATGGATGGTGGTATTTAAAAAATTAATGAAATCAGTTAATGAGACGTAGTTCCCCATACCGACGAACGATGATTTCATAACAAATTTGATAGATGAGTGTCTGTTATTAGGTAATAGCTTTAACATATAAAAATATCGTAATATTTACTGTAATTTTGTTATTATATAATAATGGTATAATTATAATTGAAAGTGGTGGAGAAATAAATATAACAAATATGCATGTTGATGAACACAACCTCTTTGTTTGGTAACATTTAGTGTTTCACAAATGGCCATATTGGATTGATTTAAGCCCAAAATTAGTGATTCTAGTATGAGGGTAGAGAATATTTGAATCTATTATGGTTAGGAATCTTTAATAGAGTCATCTTGATATGTGGGAATAGTGGATGATATGGGAAGGCAGTTTATAAGTGGGGTTAGTTAAAATCATTTACATATTAAATTAGGAAATTACATGAATATTATCCCACATTACATGTGAAAAATAATTTATAGAAATAGATAATATAACATATATGGTATATATACAACAACAATATGGTTTTTTGAAATGTTTTTAGGTAATTATACTTTATATGTTTAATGTTGATTACCTTGGTAAAATTGTTTTTATCTTAACAGCTATAATTGATATTTTTTTTTATTTTCCGTAATCAAAATTGTCAAAAACTATGTTTTATTTATAAAAAATTATAATTTTAATAACTATAAATGTTGGATATATTTTTCAATATTAAATTCACATAATTTGAATATTAATTTAAAATTTATATCACAATCTGAATGAGAAATCGTGTTTTTATATTGAAAATTTTAAAAAGATTAATTTGTTTATATATATAAATTCAACTTAAATGTAATTTTTATTATTATATTTATAATGTTTTTAATTTTACATTAAAAACATTATATTATACTTAAAAAATATTATATATTTAGGGGGAAAGTCAAATTTCAATAAAAAATCAGAATTTCTCATTATTCATCAAAAAATGAATCTTCATAGAAAAATACAAAAAATTAATCCAAATATAGTTTTTAAATTTCATATTTAAAATTTAATATTATTTTGTGAAATAAAATTTAAAACCATTTTAAAAATTAGTTTTTTGAAAAGTGATCCATTAAATGTAGAAAAAACTACATCTAATAAAATACCACTTTTTGACATAAAATTGGATTTTCTCATATCTTCTTTCTATAAAATATACTATGTGAATATATTTTTTTATTGATTATATAAACATATATTTAATTAATATCTTACAATGATATTAATTATTTTAATTTATTATGATATTATATATTTGGTGGATAGAAATTACTTTTTATAAAAACATATCAAATAAATTGAATTGTTTTTTAAATTAATTTATTATTAATTAGTAACCAGTTAATTAAGAGATATATTTTGATACATTATTTAATATTATTGATAATATAAAATTTATATTATATGGTAGAATTGTCATTTTAAATAATAATATTAATAGTATATAGTTGTTTAAAATAATCTAGAGTTGCATGTAAGAAAAGATTTCGATGGAATTCATTATTATATGAAGTGAAATCTAATATCAGTAATGCATAAATTTCATAAAATATAATTTTTTAATTTAAAATATTTAATATATCATATGGTATTAGGATTTTATATTTCTATATACACTTGGTTTTGCACATCATATACATTATTATATTAAATGATATACTTATATAATTTTAGGGTGCTATTAGGGAGGAATCTAAATCATACATCATGATTCTTTTGAGGATATGGATATTTGGAGTTATAGGTGGAGACCACGGTGGATTTCGAGGTCGGGGATTGGGGGTAAGATCTTTCATAGATGGAAATGTAGGTAGATAAGGAGATAATGTTGGAAAATGTGAAGTCGGAGGCTGAGGAAATGTTGTTGGAATAGTCTATGTCAATGGTGGGAACTAATGAGTTGTTAGAGATTGAGGAACTGGTTGAAGAAGAGTTAGTGACCATGTCATAGGATGATGAAAAGGCAAAAGATGAGATATAGGAAGATATAAAGGATGATTATTTGAAGGTGGCATATATAGAGGGAGATAAGGGTGGATTATATAGAGGATAAAATTACTATTTACAGAAGGAGGAGGAAATGGGATGGTTGAATAATTAAGGGAGATATATTTGAAGAAAGTGGATTATGAAGAGATATAAATTGTAGCATGAAGGAGGGATGAATTGGATTTTTAATTGTTTTTGTTAGTGAATAGAAAATGGTACATAAGGAATATCATTTTTGAGATGATATATAGAATGATGGAGATCATAATTTATTATATATAATAGATTTAAATTTCAATCCTTATGTTAGACACAACTATGTTGATTTGGTTAAATTAATGATCTATAAGTAATACCATACATACCACTATTGTAATATACACATGTATATTATATTAATCAATAACTTAATATTCATTCGAAAAAATCCTTTCAACTTCTTCCATATCTATAATAAACCAATCAAATAAAAATATTTTTCAAAATAATTAGTCAACTAATAATACAAAAAATATTCATAATGACATGAACTATTAATCTAGAATCAAATCCACATTATCTTTTGGAAGTATAAGAACTATTGAAATTTTTTTACATAAAATAAATAAATTATAAAACTATTAACCATATAACAAACCACATTATAAATATAGTATATTTCTTTGAGTGCTTGTAAATTTCAAACACTACTCTATAACTATTTTTCTATGATAAAAATCCCCATTATATATTAACAACCCAAACATAATTACACCATAACAAGAATAGTTAAGGGGTAACATCACTAAGACACTATAATGAATGGATCATCAAAACCTTTTATCATTGATCCCAGCATCAGATGTACCACTCACAAAAATAATATATATCATATAAACATAATATATAATAAAATATTTCCTATGCCCCACGTAAGTCAGTATTTTGGTTACAAATATATATTATGTGTAATAATATTGTGTTTGGGATATTTTATTTTATTAGTTTTTTAAAATTCCCAAAATTATTCCCCATTAATGATATTTTTATTAATAGTCAATTATTGATCATATTATAACACAAGAAATATTATTTATTTATTTAACATCATTATCAAATACCATATAATGTTTTTTCCTATATCATAATCAATATATAATAATGAATAAAAACAATGATTTTTTTATAATTCCAATAAAAGAAAAATGGCATGCGATGATGAATTCACTCATTATATATCAAGACTAGAAAATTGTATCATCGATAGTCAACACTATATGATAATATAACACACAATGTATTCCATTAACCCCCAAATGGATATGTATTCTAGGTCACATATCCATCTCATTAGATTCAATTTCCTCTAAATTGTTATCTCCACCCAATATCTAAACTAGCCATGTAAGGTTTTTCACTAACATGGTCATGTTATTGTGTAAAATAAAATTTTTCACAAAACCGAACAATTCATCATCCCATAACATCCCCATCACTCCTATAATATAAAAATTAATATAAATTTATAATTTTATTCTCTAACATATATACATGATAACAAAAATTACAAACATTGAAATAGAAAACATAAAACTAAATGTTAATTATACATATATAAATCTAACCCTCTAGAAAAATATAATAAAAATTATTTTTTCCTTCCAAAATCCTAATGGAATTTTAAAATAAATTTAAAAAAATTATATTCATGTCTTATGTAAGTGATTTTGAAATATCTTTATTTAGTTAAACCCTGTTCGTAGACATAAACAAAAGGCCTTCCTTACTACCTACCATGATTCCATATAGAATGAACAAAAAGAATAGATACCCTACTCAATTCCATTCCCCATAGGTCTTCAATTATCACTGAGCAAGAAATAAAAATCACATCCTCACAAATATTGGGCACAACATAATCAATCATATAAGAATATTCATAATGTTACATCGACAGATATATTATATGGAATATATAATGAATAAAACACAATTATAGTTTAATAAAAAATTTATATTCAATCTCATAACACATTTTGAAACCTTTACAGTACAAGAACCATGATTATTCCTCTCATGCTTTTCAGAATCATTATTTATAATATTCATGTGAATCATATAAAAAATATATTATTGACATTCAAACCCAATGTTCAACACCTCAAATAAGAATATGATTTCTGAATATATAGTGTATTTTATATCTACTCCATAATAATTTTACTCTTCATAATTAAATAGTATATAAAATTATTACAATAATCTCCACATAATAAGAATATTTTGAAAATAAATGTTTTTGGAATGGATTTCTAAAAATTACCTCAACTGTAATTAAAAAAATTGATGATACATAGATATTAATATAGGAAGTTTTAACCACATGTTGATGATAAATCCGAGTTCCTGTGGAAGCCAAAATACAACTTATCAAAATGTATTTCAATGATAAAATACATTACACTTTCTTAATTTTTCATCAACCAGCCCGATCTACCCATAATCCCAGTACCCATGATGGCTTATGTCATTGCTTTAAATTCATTCCAAATTCCTATAGGTTAGAAACTAATTTATAGAAATAAAATTACATATCATTGGGAATATGTTTTATTGCTAATGTAAATAATACGAAGATGATTTCTTCCAGAATTTCCAGCATGACTACTCTATATGTTGGTATGTCATACATATTAAATACTAAGGTTCTGTTATTACAAAGAAAATTCATGAAATTTAAAAAAAATTATAATGAATCAATTATAATTTCATATAATAAATATAGACTTAATATTTAAATATAAAACAAGGTGGTTAAATAATATGGTATCATGAAATAGCTGATAATTGATATCCAATTAATAAAACTAAATAGATATATTTTAAAAACAATTATAGATATCAATTATCTGAACAAATAATCCATTTCATAGATCCACCAGAAAACCCAAACATTAATCCTTTCCATTTCCATGATATATTATACCACTAAATCCATTAATATAAATATTGTTGAAAAAAATCAACTCTCAGTATCTTCACCATTACATATACATAGCCATCAGAAGTAATTCCTTTTCATTCAAAATTGAATATAAATAGTTCAGGTATAGTTTTTGTATTTAAAATAAATAATATAGAATAATCACACAAATTCACTATATTAATGTTAAATAATTTGTAGGGTTTAACAAAATTATAGATTATATACTTCATAGTTGGGATTTATAAATTTATTTTAAATAATACAAACATTATTAATCAGTTTAGATTTCATAATGGTTGCATAAAAAAGATAAATTTATAAATTCAAAAGGAAGTCTATGAAATAATTCAATCACTAACAAAATTTAATTTTTTTACAATATAAGATATATTTAAAATAACCCTATATCAGTTTTCATAAAATAGTATAACTATAATCCTCATGGGAATAAAAAATTAGTTAGTTATAAATAATAAATAATATAATCCAAAATTGTAATTAGATAAAAACAAGAAATTATTGGATAATAAATAAGGGATTATGGTTAAGGGGTACTAGGATCCTTACACTATATTGTATCTAAATGAACTTCTAAATTGCATATAATTAAATAATAAGATTGAAATAATATTCTAGAAGTATCTCTATTACGTAGAGCGGTATCATATCCATGGATGCATTAGTTATTTCAATTCGCATCATTTTATGATCGGTGAAATTACAACCTAGTTACAGTGGAATCATTACTAGATTGTACATTTCCTATGTTCCATAAAAAAGTTATCAATTTTCCTATGATAACACAAATAGAGATAAAAAAATAAATTTTGAAATAAACAATATTCAAAATCGAAAAAATATAAAATAAACTATTATATTATATAAAAAACATATCACTAAAACCACATTATTTCAATATATATATATATATATATTAAATTATAATGAAACATGATTCATATAACAGATAATCTCAATATGTAATATATAATAAAGAGGATCAATTAATTAAATTATTAGTGATTTATAAAATAGTTTATAAAAACTATCCAAATGAGTTTTTTTAAATAATCCATTGAATCTACAGAATGAAATATTTAAAAACATTTTTAATTTCATAATATTAGTTTAGAGAAAATGGATTTCAATTATTGAAGTAATAGGGAAAATATTACATATTAATAACTAAACATTAATTAAATTCCATAAAAATTATTTAAACATGAGTCAAGAAAAATAAATAACATAATACTAACAATAATTATTAATAGGTGAAATAAACATTAACATTTCCATCCAAATAACATCATAAAAATTTTTATAAATTTTTTAAATGTGAAATATTTTTCATATAAAATAATTTCAATGTTATTAAAAACTATAAAATGTTACATACATGTGTTACTTTATCATATATTTTTTTAATTCCCATTTTTATTTTTTGTTTCTTTTTTTCCTTTTGGGACAGTTTGTATACATTGGAGGATTTGTATATGATCATGTGTAGTGTTCAATGGAATAAATCATTGGATCACAACATTATCTATTCTAGGTAGTTATTAGATTTCTCAATTTATATATATGGTGTTTGATAACATTGAATCCTCTCTTGAACAATTGTTTCATGTTGTGAAGAAATAATGTACAAACTATATATGATGTGTATCATGATTAAAATCATGAACCCACAAGGGAATTTTTTTAAATGTTTTTCCCTATATTCCCTATGCTTAATTTAACTGTATTTTCATAACATTTTACTCTATTCATGAACCACACTTCTTCTCATTGAATCATACTCATTTTTCACATCAGTCATAATGTGGTTTCAATGAGGATTTTATATACATCATAAATTACTAGTGTAGTAATTGGATTTACTTATCATCTATTCATATTTATATTATTTTATAGTTCTTACATTCAATATAATGATATTTAATCCTTGTTATTTTTTAATCGATAATTGATTGATGTGGGATTGTAATTTTGGGTTTATTTTATCATCTAATAGAGCATTTATCTATTATTTTTTAGCTATATATGGCTTTAAATGATCCCATGTGTTTGTGGTAGGTGGTTAAATAAAATAATATGTTTTCATTTGAAACATATTCTTATAATTTATTTCAAAAAGTGGTTTTCATTTCATTAAATTCTTGGATATTATTTCTTGATTATTTTTTAAAGAGAAAAAGTACACATTGAAAAAAATTATTGGTTTGAATTTTTATTCAGGTAATTAGGGTTATTTTAATTTCATCAATAAAGATAGATTTTCATTTATTGAACATCCATTTTAAATGGTATTAAATAACTAAAATTGTTCCTCTATGGGGGGGAATCCAATGGGAACATATGTATTAGCTCAGTATTCATGGAAAACATGATGTGTTATAGTAGTATACTCATTCATTGCATATATGTGAAAAATATATATAAACATCATTACAGTATCGAGATATATTATGATAACCTCCAATCCCTATGACTTTATTATAATAAGTAAGTGGGAATCCTTTTATTTTCTTTTGTCACGTGATTTGTGTAGATCCAGAGTATCAATTATATGATTTACCGTTAGAATTATTCAAATTGTAATGAAATTTTATATAAATATTGTATTTTAAAAAAATTATTATGGATTAATGTTTATGAAATTATTTATAAATATATTCTTAAAAAAATATTAAAATGGTTTATTACCTTGTTTTACTTGAAGATTTATAAATATATTCTTCATGAATTTATTTTAAAAATATTAAAATGTATCTAACATTATAATTTTATACAAGATTATGAAATCAATATATCTATATATAATGTTTCATTAAATTGATAATAGTTTATTTATTTTAAAGATTCTACTTATTTAACACTTTGTAAAACCCAAATGGTTATTTAGATCACACCGTACATAAACCGATTGGTAAATTTATTCAATATCAATTCTAATTATTAAAATAGAAATACAATATTTAGCAGGTGTGGGAATTTGAGATAATATATTTTGGTGTTATGGTGGTGGAATAGTGTGATGTTGAACAAAATTTCAAAAATGGAATGTGATGTATTATTCCGTCAAATTTTATTTAACCAAATAATTATACTTGAATTGTTATTGTGGTACATCAATATTTTATTTATTTATATTTGAAAATGGATTCTTATATAACATACTTGTTTGAAATTTATATTTTTCAATATATATATATAAATATTGGGGTCTTTTTCATTCCCCTTCTTTATAAAAGATACAATTTTATCAATCATTCATAGAGAATTGATTCCCAGTGGGAATCCTTGGATTCCCAAACACAGGTCTCCACCTCATGGGGAATGATAATTCCATTCAGGCATTGCCACATGATGTCATGGGTATTATATTTAGGTAAAACAGGGGATGTGTCTTGATAAATAATTATCAGAGTTACATTTTTTAGTCTATATAATAAGGGATGTCTTAATAGATAGGAGTTACAATAGTATGCACATAAGAGGTAGGTTGGGATTGTGTTTCAATACCACTCTTATAATGGTGGGCCTTGTGATTCCATAGGATATGCTGAAGTGTGTATTTTTGATAAATTGTTTTTTGTTTTATATAGATGTTATCTTAGTGATTGATGTCAATCATATTTCTTTTGTGTTATACTTTACCATTCCTCAATGAATATATTAATTGAATCCTATAGTGGCTGATGTAGATAATGCTTCATGGAAAATGACGCAATTTGATTAGAATAAAATTGAGTTTCTAGTAAATTAAATCCTTGATATGGACTATGTTCTATCTTAGGTTCTTGACTAACCTAGGGATGTGGTTCCAGATAATGATATAGTAAAGTGTCACCCCAAAAAGATTGTCCACTAGATATCGACATCATTCCAATGCAAAAACATACCACAGTATGAGGATGAAATATTTGGAAAAAATTAATGGATCTTTGACATTATAGTGACATGATATTTTGTTAAGGTGAAGTTTGATGCCCTAAATCAATAGAGACAAATTCAAAGGTTGTGGGAATCTGATGTTTTTGAAATGAATCATTATAGTTTAAACTATAAGGGATATGAAGCTATCATTACTATGTTTTTTTACAATGATAAAATGTTTTTAGAAAAGATTATAGTGTTCCCTATTTTTAAATAAGGTTATTAGTCAATAATACATTATATTAACCAGTTTTATTAACATTGGGAATTCTTTCCATATGTGTAACTAATAAAAATAATAAGGTTAAAATATATTAGAAAATATTTTTTTTAAAAATAATCTCATGTTTTCATACTAAAATTATGCACAGATTATGATCTCATGCATATGGAAACAATTGAAGATACTTATCATATGGTAATGCCTATATTGGTTGGGATCCATCTATAATATGGTTATATTTACTGTGACCCTTATTGATATAAGTGAATGTCGATACATGATCACAATGGATGTGAGAGAGGATTACAGTAAGAGACTCATATACACCCTCCATAATAGTAAATAGAGTCTATCTTACTAGCTACAGATGTAGGGATATACTTAATATGAAACATTATTTCCCAAATTCACAAAATTATTTTATATATTTTATATATATGGATCACAGATTTTTTTTGAAATTTATCTTTTCACTCAATTGGTTTATTATATTATTCCCCAATGAAGAAGTTGAGTAGCTTGATACTCCCATGGAATATGGTAATAATGAAAATTTTTTTGGGGGAAAAGCAGTTGAATCTCCAGTGGTGATGTAGTTATATCTAGTGGGAGAGTTACGAATCAAGAATGAGGTTTCCCCTTTTATTTTTTGAGATAGTATTTTCATTGATTCATTAAAAAACTAAATTATTTTATATAGGTTCTCATAACTCCTTCATTTCAACCTTATTTGTGATTATTTTAAACTCTATATGGAACTCATTCTAAATATTATAGAGATAGTGATGCCTATGGGATATAATATTGAGAAATGTTTCAAATACACCTTATGAATAGTTTCTAAAATTGTTGATGTGAAATCATGGGACATATTATTTGTTGAGATATATCACTTTATTTTTATTATTGATTTGGTAATAATGGTTGTGTATATATCATTAATTAATTATTATCATGAGCATCAATCTTTTACAATACCAGAATGATGTATTTAGGAGTTTTAGAGGGAATTAAATATAATGTATAGTTGTCTATGACACAATCTAACAAAGCATGATAAATTGATGATTTTATTTTAATGTTTTTATTGTATAATGATACATGATTTTTGAAATTCCATTAGTGGATAAAGAGTTTTTTGATATGTTTTGAACAAAATTTAGTGGTATGTGGTCATATTGGGATATATTGTTCTCAACTGAATTATTAACAAGGATCCACTTAATATATAAACATTTTTACCTAATATAACCATGAGAAATGAAGGAACTGAATATTTTGTTGGATGATTAGAAAACTAAGGTCCTCGTCAATTTGATTGAATCTCCACAAGCTACCGAAGTTCAAAATTCCTTGAAGGCAATTGTAACAATCAATTTATATGTTAATTATCAATTGATAAACATTTTTATGATTAACAATAATTATCACTTTTCATATATTCATGTATTTTGATAAATTTATATTAATTTATTAGTTATATAACATCTATATTTGTGCTGGATTACAAGAACATATATGTATAGAGTAAGATATTCCAAAGGCTTCCTTCAAGAATAATATATTGACACAATGAGTATCATGCGACACAATTTTTCTTGAAAAGATATAATGAAAATTTTAATACACTGAAAAACCAAGTACTTCACCAAAATTAGGAATCATTTTACATGGTATTAATGTCAAAAATCATTTTATAATGTTAAATAAGTCATAAATTAATAATAACAGAAGATATTTTTGGAAAATGTAAGAGTTTAATTAAATTATTTAAATATATCAATGTATCACTTCTGATTATATGTATTTCTTATTAGTAGAAGATATTTTCACAGAACATGAAATCTCATTTGACCATAAAATATTAAAAGATGTTATTTCATAAGAAGGGTTACGATTTTTTTATGTTTAAAAATATTTTATAAGGAAAATATTACTATTTTATTTTAAACATGTTATAGAAACATGAATTTTCATTTATATAACTTTTGGATAATGGAGTGAAATTGTCAAGGTACACAAAAATTAATCTATATATCAATGAATTGAAGAATCATTCATACTAATATTTTTTCCTTATGTTAATAAATTCCATATTTTGATATGTGAATCCTTTTCATGATTTTGTCATTAGTTGATGTTTTTTCCTAACTCAATGAGGTAATCTTTTGGGGTATGAAACTCATAATCTTATTCTTCATAAGAGGAAATACATCACATTAACCTATATTTTATTATTTTCATGAACATGATAAAGAGTACGTGACATTAATTTTTATTTGGAAGGGTTCTCAATATTTTCTTACAAAAATTTTTGAGCTATATATTTTCTAACAAAGATGAAAACCATAGGTATAGATAGTTGATAGAGTAGCTATAGTTATTTAATTTTACCATCAACTGTACCCTAGCAGTGGGAAAAGTTGTTTCCAATGACCTTGTTTTATGATCCACTATCATATTTTTTTAATCCATTAATGACTGGAATGTCATTGTAAGTTTTTATATGATATACCTCAGTACAAAGGATGAATGGATAAATTTTCTCGGGAATAGGAATAATTGAAACAATCTTTTATTTAGTATTTTTCCATAGAAACATTAGGATGGTAAATTATTTAGGATAATTCATTCTTTATATGGTGTGTAGACTTTATTAGAGTTGAAATTTTCCCCGTAGGTTTTTCATTGGTTCTAGAACTGGGTTATTTTCCCTTCAACCCTTGAAATCTTTTGATTGAACAATTTAATTACTCATCATGGTCAATTTACCAAGGAATATGTATCATTTATTATGGTATGAAGTATAATATTTGGTTGAATTTTTTTAGTGACACATAGTTGATTCTATATATCCTTGTTATGTCAATTAGTAAATTATGATCTAGAAAAAAACTTTTGGTTTACTTCAACCTCATATTGTACTGATATGGAATTTGGAAGAGGTATCTATGGATTTATCATTTTAATACAACTGAATCTATGAGGGATGAATTACATATGTGTGGTGGTGTAATCATTAAATTTACTAGCTCATTTCATCATAATCCAAGATAACTGTATTGTTGAACACATTAAAATGATTCATGTGTTTAAAATTTCAAGATTACATGGGGTTCCAAAAGCTATCATCTTAGATAGGCTCCATTTGTTTAACTAATAGTACTGTAAAGGCCCTTAGAATATGTTTTCTTCTCAAATTAGGTTGGTCTCAAACTACCATATTTATACATATTGTAAAAAATCATTAAAATAGTATTACACATGACATGCTCAATGATTGTGTGTTTGACATTGGAGGATCCTCATATTACCAATTGGGACTAACCAATTTTTTTTAAATAAATGTTTGAATCCTTTTATAAGAATATGTATTTTTCAATCATTTCATAGGAGGCCTATAAAATCACCCATTTGATGGCTTGAGTTCAGTAAAGCATATTTATTTTTGAAAATTGTTGTATTGGAGATGATTCATAGGATGGTGATTATACATAATGAGTTGGTGACACTCAATGTCATTAGAAATCATTTTCATATCATTGTTTCCATTTTTTGGATTTTTTATTGGTGACATTGTATTTTTGAAAGTATCACCTCATTTTGGACAATTGATGACTAAGAAAAAATGGAAGCTATATCTATGATTTGTAGATCATATTGAGATCATATAGTAGATTAGAAATATAGAAATTCATTTTTCATGTCTACCTCAATTAGAATCAAAGTAAAACATGTTTTACATATCTTGTCATAAAAAATACCATCATTACCCTTTTCACATTCTAAATTTAGTGGAACTGGACAGGAAAAAATTTGTGTCAGTTGTTTAGAAACACATTTATATTGTTGTATGAAATTAAAATATTCTATATTAAAGATCAATTAAATTATTTTGATTGTTATGACAGAATACATTAGAGTGTCATGCAACCTGGGAACATGAGTAATTGTGGATGGACAAGTGGTCCCTACCCTTTAATGTTGGACTTTCTCCAATATATAATTATGGGGATATAAATCCATATGTTGGGGACATTGTCACGCATTTCTATTTCATTCAGTAATTTGTTGATTAGTTATTTTTTTATTCTATCTTTTTGGGTAGAGTTTTTAGTCCATAGAGGTTGTGTAGTATATCTTTTTTACTATTACATGGTGTGGATCCTTAGCTCGGATAATTAACTATTCTTGGATATATGTAAAATTATTGGGGTGGAGAGGTTTTTATTTTTTTCTCTTTGATTCATGGATTGAATAATTATTTCATGCCATCAAAAAAAAGTGTATAAACAATTCAAGATTTGAATCTTAGTGGAATCTATTAAGAATTTAGTATTTCTTTTAAAAAATAGTATTCCCCCCATTTTCCACTTGTATGATTTAGACCTGTTTGCATAAATGTTTGTTAAACCTCAAAACCATCCATGTAATTATTTTTTGGACTCCATTTTCATATCACTCATGGTGCATTTTCATTATTTATTCACTCATGAAATGAATAGATTAGGATCAAAAAACTATCTATCCTAAATTCTTTCTATAGAAATAATGACAATGGTATTGAAATGGTGTTTACAAAGGAAACTATGAATTTACCCAAGTGTATACACCTCATATAATGAAAATTTGAATTCAAGGATTACAAAGGACCACAACAGGATCACCTCCATTATTTCTCTTTGACATGGAATACACTAAATGGTTAACATTCCAAGATCTCCATGGGTTATCTCAAAAAGTGGTTTATCTCATCTTCCATTTATCATTTCCTTATAATTTTTTATTAGAATACACTATAATGATATACAATCCTAGTAACTATTTAATATTGAACTAATTAATTAGGTTTTGTGGTATAGATCTTCATTTCATCTTCAATTACTTCTATAATCCATTGGGTTTTGGGTTCAATCTAATTTATGATTACATTTGCTGTAACACGCAATCCCAAACATCAGATTCAAGTTAGGGTGGAACAATAATTAATGCATGAAATCATGTACACAATAGGTCATCAACAAGATGTGATGGTATAACTCCATAAACAATGAGACTATAACCTCACTATGATTTAATTGAGTGTTTAACAACAATAAACATGATAATAAATAACAAAAAAGATTTTATCTTAATAGAAAGATGGAATATAAGTCATTAAGTGTATAACTCGCTCTCAAATTGGTAAGTGATATAAATAATCATACGTATATGGTCATGAAAAACAAATAAATTGAATGTCAGGTACAGTCTATCTCAATCCCCTACAAGCTATGAAATGTTATACATATTCATCCATTATAGGTTCCCTTCCACGTGCTAGGTCTTTGGTTCCTGAAAATTATAAGAACACCACAATACCCAATAGGGAATCAACACATGACTCAATAACAAAACACCAATATATCCTGAAAATAATGGATCAATATGTATATATATATATATGTTAATTTCAAAAAATGACTAAATTATCAAATAAATATAAAATCTTCTATGTGGTGAGTCATCATGTTTTTTATAAGCATCGACATACCATAACCCAATTAGTTTTATGTTACTTCTAGTATAGACATCAAATGAGTCAAACAAGTTATGCTACCATGATAATATAGTTTACCCTACATAGATCGAGGTTGCATGCGGAATTCTACACATTCTACGATGTTATTCAGCTCCTCCCTCCCTGATGGTGGTTCTCAATTGGAATTCAACATGTTCTTCCTAAAAAATTCAATATTTATTTCCCTTTTTATGACCTATATTCAAGGTTATTAATAATAACTTACTAGTATATTACATTTTTCCACATACACATATCCAACAATACGGATGACCATAATTGTATTAAGAGACATTTTGGCCATGTCTGGTTGGTTATGAATCCATTAATGCACATCCCTCTACAAGGATAGACATTCCCACCATTAAGGACATTTGGACCCCATGACAGAATCCTAATAGATCTACATGATCATCTTAATTCCAAAAAAAAATTCAATATGATATACAACACCATAAGTAACACATTGAATATGATGGAAGGTTAATGAAAAAAAATATTAAAATTCACGAACACAAACCGTCACATTGTAATAATATGGATCAACTTATGGCCACATACAAAGCCTCTAGAATCTCATAATTTGAATGGTATTATAGATCATAAATAACATACAAATAAAGTATCACATAAATGGAAAAAAATGGTAAGGCACTTCCTACCTAAATATATTCAATGTCATCCATAAGGTTTAACAAAAATATGTTGTTAGAATTATAGAGTGGAATGCTTAGTAGTGAAAAACACTTTCTCTAGGGATTTATTAATTTATTCTAATTTTTGTTAATTCTTGATGTTCATTAAAGGCATGTAAATCCAAAATTCGATCTTTTATATAATATATATACCACATTTGATGATACAATCTCTCTACTAGACAATTTTCTAATAATATTTATCTTATAAATCATATGTTAGTGATATTCTCTTAGATAATAATTATAAACAACATTTAATATCAAAAATGTATTTTAACTAAATTATGAACACCTCTATTATCCTATTATAATTATTATTTGTTTATCCATTATTACCCATTCATAATTTTGGAAAATTACCCTTTTTTGGAATGAAAATGTAATAATATTTATTTATATTATGATAATTTCTTATTAATTATCCTTCAATAATTAAATGAAAATTATCATTTATTAATTCTTGATAATTACCTTTAGATAACCCCGTTATAATTCTATTTATATGATTATATTTTAATAATTACATCCAAACTAGCCATTTCTAATTATAATTAGAGAAATTATTATAAAATAGATTTTCATAATATGATGTAATTAACATTAAATTAATATATATAAATATATTTTATAAATCTTCATTAAAATCCTTATCCAATTTTACACTGTTATTTATGGATAATCCATGGTAATTATCATTTTCTAATACTTGAAAATTATCCATTTTATAATTCACATTATTTATAATTTTATAATTTATTATTGATTATCCTTTTATTATTTATGAATTACCCAATAAAATCAATTATCAATGATTTTATTTTATTTCAACCACTTTTTATAACTTTGAAGATGGTAAAATAGAAGCAAATAACTAATTATAATGTAATTAAAAACAATTTTTTCATTCCAAATGTTTATTGTACAAGTTGATGGTGAAATCAAAACACTCCTAGATCTAGGAAGAAGAAAGGGTAACTAAATGTACATTGATGGAATTTAGGTTACATTAAAATTAGTATATAAACATAAATCCACAATTAAATGGTTTAGTTATTTGGAACCCAAATGCATATTCATTTTTAAGCCCCAAACAGAAAATTCAATAACCTAATTCATGATATGATTCAACCGAAACATGACAGTGGATTAATTACATTCATCCATTTATAGACATTGTCAATGTAAATGCTAAATATGGGATAAAGTATAGGATTTTAGGATGTAGAACATTTTATAAAATGGTGGTATGCTATGAATCATTATTAGATGTTGAAGAAAAAAATAAAAAATGTTAATAATAAAATAAGGATATATTAAAAACATTACATATTTTACACTTGAATGATTTTACAAATAAATTAATGCATACAAATTTTATGTCAATCAAATATAAATAAAAAAATTATGGACCCAATTTTAGTATAAAACATCCAATCTAGGACACCATTCAAAATATATTCCATTACTTATGAAAAACCACGAGTTGTTGATTTAATATACTTAATATATGTGTCGTATTTGTAATGATTGACTATAGGACCCATTATCTCATGCTTAATTAACTATTATCTCCAAAAATATTCCGTAGAATATTCTAACATGTTTACCGGGTTCGTCTCTGTACAAAATTAAGTTAAATTATTTATAATTGAATTTTTAATGAAATGTACATTTTCACATAAAGTAGTAATAAAAAGGACCTCTCATGTATTAGAATGTAATTTTTTAATGTAAACTCAAATAAGGATAGATTATCATCCCCTTATCCAACAATGTCTATAATTTAATCTCTTATCATATATTCCAATATGCATTTTATTCACATTTTTTATTCCTTAGTCTTAGGGTTGTATGATGTGTTCAACCTCTATTGAGTCCCTAGGTAATTATATAACAACATTCAAAATTTTATTATAAATCGTGAATATTTTTCCAAAATAATTTTTAAGTTTACTATTTATAATCATATTATATCGAGGTTGTAGGGTTTTCCAAGCACATCCACTTAGTGAGACTCTTGAATCGGTAAACAGTGAGAAACTTTTGTCTCTGAATTGACAATCTTCCAAAAAAATATCACTAATTCATGAGGTCCCTGATAAAACCATTATAATTTTAATCGTGACATACTCCATATTCTACTTGGGATCATGATTTTTCTAGATAAAACCTTCATGATGCTAGTGCTCGATCTTCAACACTGGGAAGGTATGTAATTGAGACACAAACACTAAAATGTACATATTCAATACTGGAAACCAAAAATACATTCTATTGTTATTGGTTTACATAGTCCCTCTATGATATAACACACTCATTAAGGAAAAGAAATATTTCATCATATCGTCAGTGATGGAATCATGGACTAATACCCTACCTTGTAAATAACCACACCACCATTGCACACAGTCTTCTAAAGTATTGAGTAACCACCAACAATCTATTCCCACCTGAAAAAGCACTCCAATTTTATCTTAAATATATAATTGTGTTGTTAATCATGTGATTATCTCATCACTAAAGTGTAAATAGACATCAATCCCCAATGCATAGAAACATCCATCATCTACTCATCCAAAAAAGATCATCTTATTCCACTACTCCCCTAAAGGCCTATCACTACAATACCTCTCTACATAATAATTTTGAATAGAATACTATGGAATTATGTTAACCTTAAATAATTTATAAAAAATATCAATATCAACTTTCTAGAGACTCGCAAATAGAAAAATGTGTCTCATATTCAGAACTCAATGTTTGATGGTACATCGATGCATTATGTTTTCATTATAGAATAAAAAACCCATGTAGTACATTTAGTTTCACAAAAACTATATATAATATTTCAAAAAGTCTAGTTTAATTTCATTATTAGTGTTTTTACACTTATTCCATCATAGATGAACTTACTGATAACATATTTCTTTCTCCAACAACATAATCATCACTCAAATAAAAATTATAGCGCATCACATTATATGGTCCTTCAAACTGCTATAACAGGAAATATCAACATTGGAGATGTGGTAAACATCCCATTTAAGTAATTACATTACTCATAACACTATCCCATAAATAGTAACATCAGTCATTTCTTCATCAATACTATCAACTGTGCTGATAGTCTAGGGAATTCTAGGATAAAAATTCTATAATATCCATCTAAACCATGTTGACACCTAATCGCGAACAAATTCTGGGGACATGTAAAATACCTAAACACCAATACATTCATTAGTTAAATGGATATAGCTAACTAAGTCACCACATGTACATAGAAATTAACATATCCAATATAGAAGTCTCAATATGAGATCTTGGAATAATGTCAATCTTCTATATGTTTACATAGAACTATGTTAGTATTCATAGTATACTACCATGAATTCTGAAATTATATGAGGATGTTCTAGATGAAAAATATTAGAACATGTAAAATTATTTTCTGAATATATTAATTTTGATGTTCGTAAATAGTTATATCTCATTTTTTTAGTCTAAATGACATAACCATGTAAATTTAAAAACTATACATGCTCAAGAGCACCGTATCCAAAATATCCCCCCTCCCTAGATCAAAACAAGTGATTTCACAATCAAATATCTATTTTATTGAACCATAATGATCATATAACTAATCAAAAATATCATTGATCATGGGAAATTTATATATCTTCCTCACAATAACCTTATACAACTGTATTTACTCAATATATTGTCGAAGGATAACATGCAAAAATAGGAAGAACAATATTGGTGAAAACCAAATTGAAGAACTTCTCAGGATAAAACCATTCCACTCAATGAATAAAAGCTAAGCATAGAACTCATTAAGCAATGAAGGTTCTATATGATACATGGATATATAAATGGGCTATATTCATAGAATTATATGAATATAAAAATAATTTTCATATCCATCAAAGCATCTACTAGGTGAAATGCTTCAACAATGATTTCAAACAATCTTCCAACATCGATATGTAAATTTCATTCCATTAAGAGAAAATAATGTATAATTTCATGTCAAGACGTATTTGAACATAGCTATGATCTATATTTCCTATTATGGGTACTAAAGAAAACATCTTGTTGATGTGGTCTTGATTTCTTGTCCATAGAGCAAGTAATGGAGAATTATCGAATAAATTTTCCATTACAAAAATTGGTAATTAGGAAACATCCTCCATTATAGTACAATTCTTGAATTGTTAGAATATAGTCCCATAAGACTAAATTGACGAGGCACCTTCAGTAATGTGATGTAAACACTTTTTATGATAAGAGTATTTCGGATAAACCCAAAACATTCAGTGGGATCATTCTGGGATTCTCCTTGGAGTTTACCCCCAACCCTAGGTGCAATCCTCCTAGAACCAACCCTAGTCTCTATACAAACATGTTACTCACAATAATCATATATATATATATATTATCAAAACATATTCTATGTATAGCCACCTTATTCATATTTAGATATAATATAATAGTATGAAATCATAGATATCTCTGAAAAAGAGACAATATCAGAAAAGAAAACATAGGTCATTCTATTTATTTAAGTGATCATTGTGAAACATTAAAAAATGATTATATGAGTAATTTTAAACAATATTTCAACTCACTATTAAAAATCATTGATTAATTATCATAAATCACATATCATCATTTTGCACATCACAAAATGTAAATATGGTCATATGGTACATTAAAAAATAATCCCCCAATATTCTGGAAACTCATATGTCCACTATATAGTTTTTGTAGTTAATATCAATGTTCCCCTACACAATTCCCTACCAAATATTTTCTTATATACCCATTACCATGTTAAAAAAATAGGAAAAAGTAATTTAGAGACTCGTAGACGTCTGATATAATTTTCTGACACTCTGAAGAGAACCACCTGGTCTGATATAGAGTTATACATGACCACATGTGTGGTCCCGCGTATGCAGTAGGATTAAAAAGTGTAATTATGGTCTATATCATTCAATGAGGAGACTATACCATTATTTTAAAGTCATTAAGGTAATAATAACAATAAACATGATAACAAATAATCATAGAAATCGTGCAAAAACAAAAACATGGAAGGTATGTAATACAAGGGATAAAATAATGCTAAATTGTTTATCTAATACAATGAAAGATATAAAATGTAATAAATATTTAAATAAAATATATTTCCATTAGATTATATCCTTTTCTGATACATGTTGGTTACTCTTATTCTCTATGTTCGTTCATTGGTCAAATTCCCATATTTCGGTCACTAGTTATGCAATTAATATGCGCATTGAATTTCATATGTACGATATTAATACAAGATATAGTAAGAATACAGTAATATATATATAATATATTTGAAAAATATTTATAATATTATTATTCCTTATATATGTAATTTCTTGAATAAACATAGAACCAAACTACTGTTGAGTCATCATGTCTTGTCCTAGCTTCCATGAACTTCGACCAAACCATCTTTGACTCATTGCCACTATAAATGTTACATTATTCAAGAGAGTATAACCATATATTTAATATAGTTCTGCCCCCCAATATGGTGGTTTTCACATTGAATGGTTAATGTTCCACCATATTATTCGGAACACCAAACTATGATTGTGGTTTTCATCAAGAACATCAAATGGTCCACCAGGTCAATCCCCTATCAGTTATCTTTTTAATAACCTATAAACTACATGCATAAGAATCCAATATGGGTAACTAATATTAAAACATTTATGAACATATGTCTACATGGAAACACACAACATCCATTATGGATTTTTGAGATTCTTCTAGTTGGTTAACCTGCCACTTCTCCACCAACCTCTACAAGGATATCATGCCCAACATTCACTATTTATTTTCCATATCACACAAAACTCAATTATCATGATGATAACATAAGAAAATGAATAATTCTATCATGTTCTAATAGAACGAAAATAAAACAAATCTTAATAATGGAAAACATGGTATATGAATTTCATATGTTAATATCGACACTAAATCATATGTTCAAATTGTAGAAGTCCTCATGTCCACTCATGAACCCACATGATACTAAAAACAAGACTGAGTTAGTAATGTTTAAAGAAAATGTCATATCGTTGTCATATAAGAGTCCCAAAATTATATTGAACTTCATACCTTAAATTCACTATCATCATCAACAAAAAAACCACCATGTGGGGATTGAAGGATTTAGTGGAAACCTCAATACTTAAGAACATGTGCTTCAGGTCCTTATTATTATAGTCATGGACAAGTCAATTATCAAGGTTTCTAAAATGATATGGAAACCTAGACCATACATATTTAAATAACAAATAACATATCACATGCAATGACATTATCTCTGGATTGATAATTTTAAATTATCTTTCTATGGCAACTTACGATCTAGTTGTCTACATAATAAGAATAAAACTAAAATCAAATTTTAAATAATAAATTTCTATAATCTAATTTTTGTAAAAATGTGTAATAACATTATAATAATTATTTTATTAAACAATAATTATCCATTTGATAATTATTACAATTATTCATTGATATTTTTTAAAAAATATATTTATTTCAAATGTTGTTATTATACTTTTATAACTTTCTAATGATTTTTTTAAAAATTACACTTTTATAAATATATATAAAATATAAATTAATAATAATTTATATTTACCTTATTATAATATAAAAAAGATCTATTGATAATAATAATTTGATATTTCATTATAAATTACCCTTTAAAAATATCCTTTCTACAATTTTATATAAATTATCATTTGATAATTGTTTATTAATATCTTATTTTATTATCACATTGTAGTTCATTGAAAAAGTGTTTCAATTATGATTTGATAATTAATGATAGATATATTTTGATTAATTCATAATATTTAACTATTACTAATATATTATATCTTTTACTTTCATAATTTATGAATTATCCTGCAGAATAATGGTGTCATCCTTTTATTTAATTTCCACCCTTTTCATCCTAGATTTGGAATATGTAAAAGAATAATAATATATATATTTTCATAATATTTAAAACCCACATTCATGTTCCACATGTGTATTGGACAAGAGGAATATTAAACAACAATTGGAAGAGATTTGGGGAGAAGAAAGGGACTCTAATCAGGAATATAAAGATCAAAAGTCCTAGATCTCAACTAGATCAACAATAATAAAAAATAAAATAGTTTATTTATATAGATCCCAAAAATAATAACTGTTCTTTTTGAAACCCCAAAACAAAAAATCATATATCCTGATTCATTCATTGATTCTATCAAAACAATAAAGTTGTGTCATTAAATTCATACAATCTAGTAACTCATGAATAGAAACTACCAAAATGTGTTGAAATTAACGATAAATACTATATGTGAAAATGGTGGTATGATGTGAAACATCGGAGGAGGAATATAAAAGCAATAACCAAAATAATAAAAAATCTAATAAAAATTTTAAATCATCTAAGCATACATGAGATTTAACCATTTACCCAACCAACATAGTTAATATGTCATGTCTATGGAAAAAAACAACTTTATATACATATTGGAAGAACTAGGTTTCTCATAAGATACTCCATTTCTATTATATTAAATAATTTCTTGAGAACTACACATGCATTATAATATATATATATATATATTATGTTTATTACACTAGTGTTGTGGATCTATGTTCCCTCAAATAACTTGAAGACTTCTCCGCAAATAGTAAAAGTATGCCAACTTGTTTAGGGGGGTTTTAATAAAATATAATTTCATTAAATAATTTATAAAATATTTTCGTTTCAAAAACTTCAGTATGATATTATAATACTCCAATCATAAAAAATAAGTGTTTTTTAATTTACAATTGAGAACATTAAAATATATTTTTTCCTGTAAGATTTTCTATTAAATAAATTTCTCACATGAATCACATTTTCATTTACATTTTTCAAATAGGGATTTATTTTTTAATGTAATTTATTGGATTTCATGAAATTGGTTTTCAATGTGGAATATGAATTGATGATGAAAATTACATATTGGAAGTTTTATGATAAGATTTTTGTTTGTGTGTATTATTTTGATAGTTAATGATTTTAATTGTTAAGAAACCATTATAAATAGTTTGTAATTATAATAATAGTGGCATAGTGGTTTGGGTAAAAACCAATGGGAGATGGAGTATTAGTCATGTATTATTAGAAAATAACTAATAGGTATGGTTACAATCATTATCATTGGCTACATATGATAAATCGAACTAAAAATTTGTAAGGTAGGGAGACACATTTAATAGAACAAAATTTACTAGAACCATGTTCTTGGGAATTTATTTCACACATATTTATTTTCATTGTTCATAGTATATACTTTTATCATATCTATTCAAAAAAAATTTATCCAAGTACTCTTTACTATTGTTTAAAATTATCTATTTTCCAAAATTGATAACTGATTCATATCTACAAAATTATTTTTATAAATATGAATTGAAAAATATTTTATAATGGTTGATTAGCGTGTTTTTTTAAACTATGAAAATATATTCAACATGTATATTTTTAAAACTATTGTAAACTAGATAACCTATATATTTAGTTAAATATTATGAAAATATTATCTTTTACTATTTAATTTATATAAATTGAGAATATTTGACATATTTAGTAATTTATGCTTATGGAAATCATGGTGGGGCCCTAAATGGGTGTTGAGGTCACACCCTATCTACACCAAATAGATTTATATAGAAATTTTCCTATTTTATTCAGGAATTGGATAGACACTACATGTTCTATATATTTTTTGTGCTTGTTTTTTCTTGGATCTCGATGGTGGCATGGTTGATTACTATCATACATGTATCATGGAGATGTTTTGATGTATTCTATCTTATTTTCATTTATGTGTGGTCCTATTCTTATATTTATAACATTGAAACTCAATATTTTCATTAATTATATAAATTATTGATTTTTTTGGGTTGTTCACATGTGTATATTTACTATTATACAAGTCATATGTAGGGATGTTTTTGGTTCCCCACATTCTGTAAAAATCCATATTTACAATCATTATGTAAAAAACTATTTGTAATAGTTTATCTTCGATACCACTGTTCTTGTTAAAAGCCTATGGGGAAAAGGAAATCAAGATGTTCCTTTTCATAGGGTAACTCCTTTTTGTTATTTGGGTATTACCATATTTATTTCAAGACACAAAATCCATCATTTGTTACAATTTATATTTTATGGATCCTCATAGGCAATTAATCAAACATTTGGTATGTACCCATTATTTAATAGATGTATTAAATGTATAAACATGGAAAAATTATTTTTCTAAACAGAAACGAAATGGAAACTAATTCTATTTCACAATGATTAATATTTACAGATAATATAATTTCTATATAATTTAGATCATGATTCACAAATAGGAACAAAATTCATGATTTTAAATTTAAATATTCATTCATTGAAAAATGAACCTCAATATTTGAATGGGTAGAGAAAACTATTACTTCTCCAACTCTTCTAATATATCATTTAGAATACATTTAGGATACATATACTAACAAAACCACAAATTAAGATTGAGAACAATTGAATCATATGTTATTAACTTGATATTTGATCTGGTATCCACAAGGGAAAATGTATAAAAAGGGAGGTTTCAATCACAATGAATAGAATAATCATCAAAAAGTATGGGGAAATACATGTAAGAACCCACATGTAGAGGTTAACAAGAGGTTATATGATTCTAAGAGATCATTGATTCAAATTGGAAAATAAATTTAATCAAATGATTTTAAAATAAAAAAGTAGAAAATAAGAATTTTAGAAATTATAATATTTTCAAAATGCCTTATAACATGACATCTTTGGTCATTGATTGAATAATAACTTAGTGAAAAATGATGCCACCTCCTCTTAAGGATCCCAAAAAATGATACCCATGGTGTTGGAGAATGAAATTTGGTCACGATAAACATTTTATAACACTATAATATCTTGATAACATTTCTTTTCTAGTGGATAGTTATATATCCATCATATAACATCACACTCATTAACATTTCTCAAGAAATTTATTTCAACCCTTATACAAGACTCAGATACAGTATTCATGTGGCACATTATCTTTAGTAATTTATAAAATTCCACTAACCTTTATGAACAATTACATATTTATAGAACATTTATTTATCAAAGGATGAATAAAAGGTATAGGTGAAACTTTTATCTTACATACAATATAATTTCACAACCCACTCTAGTAAACTGAAGACAACAGAATGATACCGAAACTTTACCAATTCTTGAGTAAAAATATTCCCTTATGAATTACAATGTTTTGAAAACATTGATAAAATTTAAGAAAGGGGAACACCCTTAGGTAATATATGGTAACCTCTACACATGAGGACATAGAAAATTTTGTAAATATGTTAATATACCTTACTCAAGTGGAACCATATGCATAATAAATAAGATATATATTAAACCTAAACCAACATAGTACTGATCTTTTGTGGTATCCATTGGGAATGGTGTGTATTTTTTCAACCGAGATAATTCATCACCCATCCAATCTTGATTACCATCATCCATGATGAGTCCCACTAGAAACAAAAATATGACTAGCCATGTACAACACCCATCACATCATAATGACACTTACCAAGGATAGAAAAATAATTAACAAATATATATAGAGAACAAAATTACCCGATTTCATAAAATCATATCCAATCGGTCCATACTAATAATTAATTTCATAAATTTATATTAATGTAATAGAAATATAGTTTTATGGACCCAATCAATTCTAAAAACCTTCATTCTCACTCTATACAACAATGTCCTGATACAACAACATATACATTTATATTCAATATATTTTGTGTGTTTGGTTTTTTCTTTACAATAAATAACTATAATTGATGATCCAAGTTATAAAATTGAAATATATGTTGAATTTTTCCCAAAATGAAATAATCAATTAGACATTGATTATAAAAAATTTAGAAATGACGATAAAATTATCTTAAGGTGAATGATATATTTCTCATAAAAGTGTTTTTATTATCATAATGTATTTTTATCATAATATATGAAGTTATTCACTATTTATTATATATTATAATAATCCGATATGATTATACATATTATTTAAAATATTCATTTATTTAAATATGGTAATTTTTCAATGAACATGAATATTTTCTGTTAAATATTGAAAACAAATTTTAATCAAAAATACATTTTATTTTATTTTGTGAATGTATATTAAAAACTATATTTTCATTTTTTTAAATTTTATTTAAAGAAATATGTTTTATTAATTAAAATATTATTTTTTTAATATTCGTAGAGTTACGTTTTTTTATTTAAAAAAAATACTGATTTTTTTAGGAGTAGTGCATAATACAAATTATTGGAAACAAATAATTTATTTTCATTAAATAATGAAATTTAATAATCAAAATATATTTTGGGTTTGGATTTATATAGTATCCATATGATTAATTATATTTAAATTAATTTTATAGTTGTTAGAATTTCATGTGAATTTGCTATAAGTTTATTGGTATTCTAATAATACCATTTCTAAAAAAATGTATTACATTTTCTTTTACACATTACTTTAAAACTAATTTAATATAATTATAAAAAATATATCATAAAAATAGATTTATTGTTTGGAATTATGGGGTTTAAAATTATTATTTAGTTTATTTTAATTTTTTATTTATGAATAATTACATCTGTATAAAAAATTCACCACTTTCAAATGGTAAAACAATGTGAATTAAGGTTAATACATTGTAAAAAGAGAGAAATGATATCTCAATTTTAATAGTATGAGGTGATTTAAATTAAAATCACATTATTTTCAAACAAGAAAAAGTATTTTCTTCCACACCACCATTATATAAATGATAAAAATATTTAATTGTTATTAATAACAATATACATAGCAATTTGGTCACTTATAGAAGTGTAGACCCGATCTTGAATCTAATATACCATTTGTTAACTTTAGATCAGTAAATACTTAAACAAACACATTCCTATCCTTCTATGGCATGACTAAGAGGTCCTTGTTTCAGAAAAAATAATCACACTAGAAGGTGTACCGTGTATGATAATAGTGTTTTTCCAATGTATAAGGGGTTTTCATGGATATAAGGAAATACAAGACATATGGAATGATTTTTTTAGGTCCCATCATTGTTCTATTAAAGAATGTTTAAGGTTTTAACCAAATTTATATGTATACATTATATATACTGAGAAAATTAAATATTATACCCATAAACTATTTTTGTTCAATGTATTTAACATTCTGTTTGATATTATATATTTGTTAGGGTTTATTTTTCAAATTTTAGGAATATAGAAGTGTTTTTCATCAATACCTCACTTTTTTATTATTTTTTATCTTGAAATTAACCTTATGATAAATTATTTATTATTTATATCTTAAACCCAAACAATTTTTGTTCCTTTAGTTAGTTATGGTTTTTTATATAATTAATAATTTTCCCCATTTTGGTACTCATATATAATGGAAAATGTTTTTGAAAAAAATAACCTTATTTAGTTTTTTCAAAAAAAATTCTTCCATGTCCTTATTTCCAAAACATTTAATTGTTTATATTTAATAATATGTGTTTTCCTCATGTAGTTTTTTACCATCTATTATAATCATTTCAAGGGTTTAAAAATGACTAATTTCTCTTTTTTTGTAAAATTAATTATTGGAAATCTATTGAAAAATATAGAGAGAATATGTTTTTTGTGTTTATTATTTGAATGTATTTTTTATCCGTGATGACAATTATTTTACTTGAGAATTAATATCAAATTTTCCATGATTATTAATATTGAAAATATTTTCAACAATATAATTTTAATTTTTAGTTATAAAGATAATAAAATATTATTGCATTTCCATGTAATTAATAAAATGAATTAAATGGTCTTTTGATGGAGTTTTTCATAATTGATAACAGACATTGATGTTTCTTACAATTTAATGGAGTTGTTGAATACTGAAATTTTATTATTTAATTCATTACATTGTTTATAATGATAATTTGGTAAAATATATTTTAGGAACCCAATTTTTCCCATTGGTTAATTATGCTATGAGGAAATAATGAGAATGTTTCTGACATTACCAACTTTCTTTCTCTGGATGTATTAAGATAATAAAATATCAACATGTTCATAAAAGTTTAATATTTTCTATAGTTTCTTCTATAATATGACTAGGAACAATTATGTGATGGTTTCATTATGTTATAAGATAAAATAAAAATATATATATCTCTATTTATTTTCAATGGATTGATATTCCCTGAGTTAAAATGAATTAAAATTTAGAGTGAACTCAGTTTAGTAAAGGACAATATCAACTATAATGGTCTTCTCATTGTTCTTGGACTAACTAATTGATAAGAATTTTGATTTAACCAAAATTTCTTTTGGAATATGTCAACTATGTTAATCATGAGACAAATCCTAAACTAAAAAAATGATTGGAATTAGTAATTAATACAACATTCTTAGGGATACTATCGATTGTGACAGTCATGGAAATGATCAATTACTAAGAAAATGACTGAAATATGGCGTATCCAAAATTGAATGTGTAACTATATCCACTATTCTGGACAAGAAATTGATCAATGAATATGGAAATAATTTTCAATTCATATGAATATTCCAAAAACACATGTTTTTTTAATAAATTTTTTTCTCATGTATCATGATTTGTCATGGATGATATCAACGAGTTGTATGTTATATCGTCAATTTTTTTAAAAAAAAATCTAAATTTCAATATTCATGATTATTAGTCATTGATACAATATTTATTTCATCCAAATTTTATTACCTTGATGTAGTTTTCTTTTTTTAACATATTATAACCATTTATCATTGATTTGTAACTCCAATATTTAATCTTACAATGAAAATATGCTCACATTATTTTTTTTCCATTTCTTTAGGTTTTGAATATTGGTGTATAGTGTATGACTTATAAGGGAACATAGTTAGATGATATTCATGATGGAAACCTAAAATAATCCCAAGATGAAGTCAATTTTTTATGTAGTATAAAAATAAACTAAAACATCATGGTTTAGAGAAATGTATCATTGGGATATATATCTAATATTCATCAAAATTGTGGTAATATATATTTATTGAATTATAGGATATCAATTTATTTTATTATGATAAGTAATAGAAATTTTTCATTACTGGTATTATAAATAATATAGTGATAACCCTTACGATATTTCTTTACATATGATAATATTATGTTCTATTGGTAATAAATATATTTTTCAGTTTCCTATATATTTTATCCCTGTTTTGATTTAGAAATTTTGATATAAGTTTTCAGATAAATAAAACTTATCATAATAACCCTAATTGACGAGTTGAAAATTAACGAGATCTTAACATAGTTCATGATAATTGGTCATAACTAGACACCATATATCAAACTCTTGAGATATATGGTTTTCTTAATTCATAATATTTTATTAACTAATATAAATAATGATGATATATAATGTATGAAAACATATAATTAAATTTTTTACTAGTGGGTGACATTCAAGATTAATTGGTTAAAGATAAGGTTTCATAATTTATCATATCATAGAAAATAATTTCATTATTACATGATTCATTAAACCATGTGATGCAATTTCTGGATCCAAAACCATCACATATCTCTCTGTTGGTGAGTTTCAACCCATATAATTCTATTTTATGATTTCCTACTATGAAGAGGTAAGAATATTTTTTCAAGATGTGCCTTTTTTCACCAACACAGGGAAGATGTGGGTAACCGCTACCTTGGTTGTAAAAACAATAGACTCATTATGGATTGTTGTGTTCAACATGTTCAAAAAAAATCTACTTCATGTATGTATTGTATACTATCTTTGGCAAGATGTTCTTAAAATGATGATTACCAGTCGACATAAAAAAAAATTCAATGTCACCCATGACAAAACGATGCATGTCATTTGGTGTTGGAGGAATAAGAAACTACATGCCAATATGTAATTTTCATTTCATTCATCCCTCATGATAATAATTTTTATGATTAATCATGCTAGCCTTATGTGGCATGGGAAATGTAGAAAAACTCTCTATGGATTGATTATGTTACGACATCAAAGGATTCTTTGTTCATGTCCACCTCCACATGGGTTGATCTACGTTTTTTGTTCCTCTTTATGTATTGATTGGTAAAAATGACACACAGATGAGGCCAATGAAGGGTATATAGTGACAGTGGGATTTTTTTTCTAACTAGGGACTATAAAGGTGATATAAATGAGTACTCTTAATGAATTTTTGGACATCTCACTACCTTTAAAGGAAAAATGATTGCTTCCCTAAAACTAGATCATATGGTTGACAAACATAATTTCAAATCAATTTGGTTTGAATATGCATCAAAATCTATAGTGCAGGTAGTGGGGCTTATTAACCATAACTACTAATGGAATATCACTCCAATATGGATCAATTATATGAACAACATGTTTATGATTAATTATATCATCAATAGTTTCATTTAAGAGGCTAATGTTTTGGAGAATGCTCTTCCAACAAAATTATTTTTTGTTGTGAACTGCATTTACAATGGTACTTTAAACCAAGAACATCAACAAATTCATCAAAATTATAATTATGAAATCGCTTCTTTTTGTTTACTATAACATTTAATTGTTTAATATATATTTACACTATGCTCATATATTTTTGAAAAACACAAGTCCAATGAATAATGGAATAATGGAAACTTTATACAATAAAAAAATACGAAGTGGGCCCTAAGAAATGAAGTAGAGAATAGATAAATGTTCATACACATAATAACAACATGTGTTGACATTGGTTTTCATTTAACCCACACCTTCATATACATAATTTATGATAGTAACATAAAATCTCCACCCCAATGAATAGATATTGAATTATAAATATATAAAATCTACTTATATTAATAATTCATATAATATATAACTATATTATCATATACAATTTTTTTAACTGTCTTTATAAAAATGATATTATTCTCCATATTGAAGAATATTTTGAAATATTTTTTATGAATTTGACATAGGTTTAGATATCCTATGTTAATTTTCATTGATTGGATTTCACATTTTATATTTCTAATATACCTAGTATAATTTATATGTTTAATTATGAACCCGAACTTCCAATGTAATAATTTATATTATATGGGATCTAAAACATATTCATGAGGGTTATTTCTCTAAAATGGTTAGTGATTGACTATAAATTGATGATATTGATGTATTTATTATATACTAAATATGTGATATAAACACTAATCGTAAAATATTTAAATATATATTCACACAAAATGGTTGAATATGCATCAAAGGAGACGGTTGTAGTTTATTATATAATTTTTCTGTTCAATACAATACCTCCTTAGAAATGTGAAAATTGTGTCAAATTCTCAGAGTTGGAAGGAACATCATAATTTATCCATGATTTTAATTCAAAAAGATGATATAAATTTGTATTTTATTGGATAATACATGAAATAATTATTTATGGAGAGAGAACCAAATATTCCTAAAATCTTTGTTTAACCATCTGTCCATGTATTTATTAAAGAGAAGTATATGGGTGATTTAGAATTACTTTTAATGGGATTATATTATCCAAAGTACAACCATTATTGTGATAAAATGAAATGGATCTATAATTGAGTATACATATCATCAGTAATAAACATGAAGAATGATTTGTAGAAGGAAGATCATAGTGAATCATAATTTTTTCATACTAAATGTAAATATATGTATAGAGTTTTTAAATAATATTTATATGGGGGAAACATATAAACATATACTGTAAACTATGTATCTTGATTAATAGTATATTATAAATTTCATTTCTAGAGAGTAATATCTATGATTATGTAACTCTATTTACTAGAATAGAAATTTAAAAATATAACAATTTATTTTTTTGTCATAATATGCAAAACATTTGATGGTAATACAGATATAATGTTTTTAGATAATTTTCACACCATGTAAAAATATTTACCTTTAATCAAAGAATAATTATATTTTGATAAACATTGTAGGATACTCATTATTGAACTGTATGGTTTCAAATAATACCACATTTTATTGTACCTGATAAGGATTCTGTGTTTATCTATTTATTATAAAGAAATGATGAATGATAATTTAATATAGAGTAAAACATTAACATTGAATGTTATATTTAAAAATATCCAGTTTGAGTGATCCATTCATGAAATATATGAGTGTCTTACATTTTTTCAATGGACTACAATGGTGTTTGGGATCCACACCATAATCTAGAAAACTTTTTTGAAAAAAATATTTTTTACACAACCACTTAGTTGGCTCTTTATGAAAACCATAATGGATGCATGTTTAGAATTATAATGTTTTGGAAAGATGTAGGGAAATTAATTTTACTAGGAACTATGTTATCTAAATAAATTCTAGAATTTTTTTTAGATATTCCCTAGTGCATTGGGGAAACATTGAGTCAATAAAAGAATAATGTTTTTAATCCTATATGAGATCACAAGTTAGATATTGGTTAAAAGGAATTAAAATTTATATTGCCTTCAATATTGTTAACATATTTGGATATAATTAAATGTTAACCCATTCATATATTAACAAAATTGAAATTATAGATCCTATAATTGTTTTTATAAAGTATAGCTTCCACAAATCATCTCTATGGTTCATAATGTTTGATATTAATTTATTGTAATAAATAACATACCAAATCATTTATATGTACTAAACTAAAATATTATTCAAATGGAGAAGGATATTTCTTTGGAGAAACAATTTGTAATGATTATAGATCATAGAAAAAATGTGTTGTAGAACATGACCACACACCTTGTCCACATTTTTTAGTGTTAAATTATATAAGTAAAATATTTTTGGGAACCCCAAGATTTGTTGATTTATAAGAATGATCACTTTTTCATCAAATTAACGGATCTTTAGAGAAATATTCTTCTAAGAGGGGTATGAATGTAACACATTATGATTTTAGATATTAAGTTACCATTATTACATTTTAAGTGTTTGATAACATGTTTTTTTATTAAACACTAAGCTTGGATACAACCCATTATAAAAATAAAATATAGGTATAATTTTTTACTAATATATTTATCAATAATGATTAGATTATTAATTTATTAGAAATGGATATGTAACTTTTTATTATAGATATTTCTTTCCTTATAATAATATTTTTGAAATATTTACTATTATCTTAATATATTAAATTAACCAATCTTGATTATTTATAATAATGAAATATTTTGATTATATAAGGTAAATTAATATACATTAATTTAATAGTGTTTATAATTTATGTAATCAGAGTAATATAGTATTATCTTCTGATACATGGTTCCTTCAGAAAAAGGATTTTGTTGTATATTATGTGTGATTATAAAGTTACTTTGAACAATTTGATAATATTTTAATTACAAAAATAAAAATAATTATTGAAATCATCCTGTTGAAATTATCGTAGAGTATCATACTGGTATTTCTATGAAAAGCCCGCGGGGGCTGGGTGAGTTGGTTCAAGGAGGTGGCGTCCCGTCACTGAGGTTTCGGGTTCGATTCCTCAAAAAGGCAACGCGCACCATACGCCAGCGATCCTCTCGTCCCCTCGACTCCGTTTGCAACTGGCCCAAGCCCAAGGGTTGGCCACCTTGGGCCTAGTTGGGGACGTGCGGCACGCAGGTGGGCAGTCCAGCTCAATACCTCGTTAGCCAACAACACGTTTCGCCGCTTCGGCGGTGGCGTAGTGGTGCAGGGTCGAGGACCATATAAAAGGTGTTCGCTGAGGTCTGGGGTTCGATTCCTGGGAGCCTGCTCTTGGGGGAATTTCCGCCTCCCATGTACCGCTCGTCTTGTCGGGTCACCCGGTGTCTCACCGGGTGGGCAGAATGGGCGCACTTCACCTGGCTGACGGATTGCTGTGACGAACCATCGCCGATCGAGGTGTTACCCCATGGGACACAATGTCATCTCGACTGGCAACAGCTCCTCCCCGGCTGGGGCATCCCCAGATGATCTCTTCGTGGGGAGGGGGGTTCTTGAGTGTGGAGGGTTCGAAAAGGCCACTCTCGGGAATTCCCTTTAAAAGAAATATTTCTATGAAAATATTTATATTTTTGTGAATACAGAAAAATATGGATTTCTGTGAAACTATAAATTTTTAATTAAATTAAAATAATAACATAACAATTTTTTTAAAGTAATTTATTATCCATTTTATTAAAATTAATACAATTAATTCCATATAAATAAAAAAAATTAATTTTTTATATATGTTCAATAATATTTATAATAACACCTAATTGGTAAAAAAAGATTTTTTTTGTTGCATTCTCCATAATTTATTTTAAAATAAATTATTCCACATATCAAAATGTAATATTTATAATTAGATATCGAATATTGATACTAGATATTCAAATGTTTAAATGAGTTTAATTTAATTGTAGGTAATTACGTAATTTATCCATTGTAAAAATATTTGTCATGGTAAAAGTGTAAAACAAGTTAATAAGGATAGAAAAATTGGATATGTTCATAATATTTAATTATAAATATTATAATATAAGATGATTGTTAAACATATTACCATTTTTATATATTATTAGTGATATATTACTATTAGTTTAAATTTTTTAATGCTTAAATTTCAATAATAATTAAAAGTGTCTCACTTCTCGTACATACAGAAGGAACCCCCTACAAAATTCTAGACACAAAACAAAAACATTTGTTCATATATGACTACCTGAACCCATTCTGAACATCCTCCACGCATGCTATAGTTAACTTCTTCAATAATATAACTTATAAGGATTATGGATTATATAAAAAAAATTTAAAAAATATAAGTCTATATTCAATAGTGTATACAACACGGGTCACCATATTTTAATGAACCAAAATATACTATTTATATTATTATTTAAAACATAAATTTAAAACATATATAATAAATTTGGATGTACGGATAATAATAAATAAAATTGAAATTAATTTTTTATGATAGGTAATATATATTAATTAATACTTATGTAATTGTTTTTAATGTCTCTATAGGAATTGAAAAGACTGATTCTCATATAATGATTCTATTGATTTCTAGAATTTAATGACAGAATTAATTTTTCCCAATTTTTGATAATGTACTAAAAAGAATGAACTTCATTCTTGGAATCATTAGTTCAAAATAATCTTTAGATTACTTTTTGGAATTTTTCTTAAAATGTTATTTGTTAATGAATATTGAAAATTTATTTTTTACTATACATTTTTTATATCATAACTATATTTAAATTATAGATTATTTTATAAAATGTTTTTAGAAAAAGTATTTCAATTTTATTATAATTAATCAAAATTATGTTATGGGACTGAATTTAACAGTATATTGTAATAAATAAAATTTTGTTACAAAAAAAATTATCATTTGAAACTCATTTTTTCGCAACAACTTCATCTTTTCATTTAATCATAATTATGAAACATCAATTAATCTAAATTTCAATAATAGATTACATAGTTGAAAAAATAATATAAAATAATATACAATATTTTCAACATATATTTATATCATAATGAATATTAAAAAACTAATGATCAATTACAATAGTTAAGAAGAAAATTATTTTATCAGGGGATAAAAATGTAAGGGTTAAAATGACTTATAAACATGGATATATCTTATAATATAGATATAATTTGAAAATATATAATAAAATGTTCTCTAATTTTAAATTTTCATTACATGGGGAATTTTTAAATTTGTGTATAACTTTTTATTTTAAAAATTCAATGGCGGTCATCTCCCCCACTTCAAAAAGGAAACCTCCTCTCCTCTCATTTCCAATACCTATAAATACATGTTTTCTAGATAATCCCGAACCAAATAACACCCTTTAATTCCTCCCAATATCCTATTGGATGTGATTCGACCAAAAAATAATATATAAGGGATTTGTAAATTATCCAAAAGAGTTGGTATGATGAATTGGAAGATAATGAACAAAAATTACGAATTTGGATTGAGGAAATGGATGTATCTAAAACAACCATTTATTGGGGTATCACTATTATCTACAAATCTCATCTTATCAGTCAAATTAATTTCTTTTCATCATTATAAATTATTTATATTTTTCTCTTACTTATATATGTAGCTTATTCTGCCTTAGTTTGATGGGGTAATACATACATACAATTCATTTCTCAAATGTGTTAATAATGATACCTAATTTCCCACAAATTATTAATTTTATTATAAAATAAGGCTAAATATCATAAAGGGGATGTACTATAATATTCCAATAAACAATATAAGTATAAAATGGTGAATACAAAAAGCATCTACTCAGACCATGCCAAAAAATTCCACTGGAAGAAAACATAAAATAGAAAAGAGTATCCTTTGTTCACTCTTGAATCCCTTGGATGATAACAAAATTTGCCACATTATTGACATCACACAATGTGTGTTGGATAAAAAACCCTAAAGATTACATAGCCTGTAATTTTGAATGTTGTAATCAATCGACTAGGGAGTATTGATCCTGCCATGAATGGAATTATAAATTACCACACAATCTTTTTCAACTAGGGAAATTTTATTGTTGGATTCTAAAAAAATCCAAAATATTAAGATGAGATTTTGCATCATGTATAGTTGAATCACTGGGACTATAGAAGGAAATAAGATCTGATAGAACTGATCCATTGTTACCTCTGATCACACAAACTCTAAGCTAGATACCCAATCTACCGGACCCTAAAACAATAAGATTAAAACCATTATCTTCTGGTATCCTTTAGTCCCATATTCCATACCTCGATATCAATGGAATTTTTGGACAAGTTCTTCTACCTATTAATATCATTACAAAATATGTTCTATTCTACCAATGTTTGATAAGAGACATTAATTCCATTGCTAAAATTATTTACCATACCTATATGGTGAGAACATAACATAGGATGCCCTCAAGCAATGAAATATTTCTTGTAGACCATACAGTACACCATTATTTTTTTAGAAGAAAAACATTTTCATTAATATACTCATCATCCATGCCCACTCCCATAGATTCATAATGTAGGAAGGTAAAAAAATTCTCCACATGAAGGTCGATGCCAAAAACATGACCAAAGAATCTCTATATCATTGATTCCCATTGACATGTAATGAGAAGATGTACATATATTCAACATTTTTTGAATTTAATCACTACCATTTCGATAGCATGAATACAAGTTTACTGATTATTGATTTATAAGTTGGAAGACAATTATTGTAAATACTCTATAGAAGGATGCTGAATTTTGTAGGAATATATTTACTCCAATATGAATCTAAAACACTATCTCCTTCTCCAATTTTATTTAAATCCATAATAATATTCATGGGCAAGAATATCTCTATAGATTCTTTCCTAAAAACCAATTGGTCAGCATTTTCCATTACCTCAATGTTGTCAAAGACATTACACTGTTATTGATTGATAATGTCTTGTAAAAAATAGATATTAACTCATTGTGGAAAAAGATATGTTGTGAGTGTGACAACTAGGATGGACTAGGATAGAACCTACCCCATTGTTGTACTAAATTTTTATGTCACCAAACACCACAATCCACCGCGAATGCTGATTAAGGGTTGGGATATGCACATGATGTGATTTCCAGATCCATGAAATAATCCCAATAAGAGACTCTGGGTTCCTACAATTCTTATATTCACCGTAAATTGTTATTTCTATTCCCAATAATGGATTTAATTTTGTTGAACTCATAACTATTGGAACATAATGATGAGTGAATACAGATATTCCTCTAACATATTAGGTAATGCATTAGTCTTCTGATGAGTCATGTATGAGAGTATGGGTAATCCTAATCCATTTGGGGAAATTGCCCCCAAGTGATATCATCTAGGAAGTTATCCATGAATAATTAATATATTTTTATATAATTAATATATGATTCCTTTGATTGCATGATCAAATAATACAATGTTCTTTACATAATTATTTCATCTGGATACTCATTAGCCTTATATTTTATGAAACCATGTTATAATTATCAATTACATGCTATGTTTCCTTATAATTTTATTCCCCCAATTTTGATATTATTCTCAACCCGATCAATTTGTATTTTAATAGAATAACCTTTGATGTTTTAGAAGCAGAAATAGATTTAGGATCCCACTAAAGAGAATAAAAATAATCATATCATGTTTTTATTTCCTTGAAATGTTTATTGTGGAAAATCATCCAAATACAATTGGCCTTTTTCATGGTTTTTTATTGGGTATTTATTTTAGAAAACAGAAATAAAACTTCTAAAATGAATGGGTCAATATATTTTAAATCAAATTATTTTTTCAAAAGAAAATGGGGTTTGGACTTGAATTTAGGGAGCAGATAGTTGAGAAAATTGTTCATCATATTAATATAGTTGTATTGTAAAATTATGCATGGTATGGGCCAATTTTTATTTATATGTTGTTTATATTATACATTTGATATGTTATATCATAAATATTTTTATATTAATATTATTTAAAGATGAATTTGATGATATTTATTTCCGTAGGATTAGGATTCAATAGTTACCAAATATGTACGGGTTTTTATTAAAAGATCCTTTTTATTAGGAATAATTATGTATCAATTTAAATTGTCTGATATTATATCAATTTATCAATTAAAAATATAATATTTTATGCTAATTATTTATTTATTTTTCTCATAATAATATAATTTTCAATTTCATTGGTCCAAATAAAGTGAAAAGAAGTTATTGTATGAAAATAAACTCTTATTTCTATTTTTCCAAGAATATTTTTCATCCATGTCCACGTTTAAATTTTTTACCCAAACTATTGATTTACTTAATATATATATATTCAAAATGATATTTTTGTAATCATACAAAACTCATTATAAATATTTAGAATGTCCTATTTTTAAAATTAACTATATGTGTAATTTTAAAGATTACTTACCAATGCTTAAAATTATTGGTTATTATAATGTTTATATAATAAATGGATTTTACATCCTTTATGACCATTTTTTCATTATTGTATTCAATTAATAACAATTTAACAATATTCTTGTTTTTTAATAATAATGATACTAGAAAAATTTATATTTCTCCAAGTTTACATTGAATCGTTAATATTTTATGATAACGTTTTTTCTCACATATCAAAATTTTCATTGATTTTTCTTATGCTACATCAGGGATTTTCCATAATTGTAAGGGAAAATTGATATATCTAAATGGATTGTGATGATGATATTTTAACAATCTATTTATAAGATTTAATTGTTTCTCTAGATTCAATTATGATATTCTAAAATGATGAATATTTTTTATGCCACAATCCACTTTATTTCTCTTGATAGTTTGTGATTTAGTGATGATAACATTATTAATATATGAATATATTTTCCATGGGTTATGTTATGATAGAATGATAAGGGATTTTTTAATCCTCCAGTACACTTATATGTTTCTTTAATTATGTGATGGATTTTACAGGAAATATATATCCTTCTAATTCATTTTATAATGATTGATATATCAAAAAACAATATTATATCACTTTTAGAGAGAAGTCTAATTTTATAGTGAATTTTTACACTATTATAGTCTGGGTAATGATCCTTAATGTTGTATATGATGGGATGGGTAGTAATCCAAAACAACAATTAGAATATTTCAAATAAAACTATTCTTATATTAATACTCAGTGAAGGAATTTATGTGAATGGTCTACAATCCCGTTCTATTATGACAATATTTTCCTTGTGAAGATATTAGGATATAGTAATATGTAAGGAAATGAATGGAATTGGAATTGATTCAAATATAGTGTGCGACTCTTCCAATTGTGATTTTCATTCAAGTGAGCCTTGGATAAGGTAATTATTATAATTTCATATGTTTATGTAAAACAATTATAACGCATATGATGTGTAACAATAATTTTATACATATATTCTCTTTAATAATGATCATTTATTGTCATCACAATTTCATACCCTTGCATATAAAATTAATTAATACTTTTTTTGTTTAAATTTCCCATGGTCATGAAGTAATGTTCTTAATGGGGTATGTGTGAGAAGGGTACTTTGTGTTATAATTTTTTTGGTATTTATTGAAAATATTTTATTAAATATGTTGAATAGATATCTATTATTTAAAGAGAGTAACTATAGATGGATACGAGGTGTGTATTATTATGATATGTATTGAATATTAAGAAAAATTTATTCCACGTTTTTTATGTAATGACTAAGAGACAACATATAAAAAAAATATCAAAACCCGACCCAATTATGCTCTATAAGAAACTACCCCAACCCCACATCTAATAGACTATGGGATATGGACTAGCACTAATATGTCATATCACACACCTAAGAAGAATATACCTTAAGTACATATATTAATTCACACATATCAATGCCCATAATATTGTAAAATATAAATAAACTAATATCAATACATAAAGAAAACTATAATATAACAACTGGAGTATGAAAAAAGTACCAGAAAGCCTAAAAATTGTGCAAACAGAAGCCCAATGAAAATTTGAACGATATGTACCACTAGAAAATATAAATGGTTATGGATTAAATGAAAAAAATATATATGTTGCTCTATCTATCCCAAACAATATCAACATTCTCCTATACCACCATTGAATCCACGAAATGGTCTATTATATGTGTAATACATGACACATGTGGGAAGATTCCCTAAATGTGCGAGTTTAATAATATAGAGTAGGACACCCTTAAATAACCATGATCAAATCATCTAGTGTAAGAGTCAATTATACAATGTAATGTGTCTACAATAAGAATAACATGAATATTTATATATACAAAAAAGTCACAGTCTCAGTATGAGGAGCAAAACTATATTGCCAGTATAGGATTTTTGTTTGAATGATCCATATAATGCTGGTCGGGAAGAACACACTTCATAATATATACTGACACTAGAGACACAATCCATAGAAGTCATGGTCATAGTTCCTAACAAAATTGAAATTTATAGTGTTATTTTATGATACGCTTTTGAATATACTACACCATATCATAAATATAAAATCCCAATACAATGATAGGGGGTTAGTGCTGAGGGCTCCCTAGGGGTAAACCATACCCTATTGTAATCATCCTCCTATATTGGGTATCAAATCCCACAAAAAATGATTCTGAAAATTCAAAAAACATCATATAATGTTGCACGAATAGAAATAAGGTTCACACTAGGACATTGGATGAGATACAATCTCTAAGATACCAAGTTTGTAATAAACGTATTCTGAGAAAACATACTCCAGAATAAGGGATCCCACACTCATTGCACTGATCATTGGGAAGTTGATAATGTTTCCCCATCAATGATTAGTATATTATAGTATGATAACCCCCCATTATAATTTTCGATGACAATCAAATCAATCAAAACTAGTCTCGAGAAACTCCCACAAGATCAAAATAAATATGATTTATGTAGAATGAGAAGTACAACCTATGCTCAAAGGAGTTCATGGTGTGTCTATTTGGTTACATGGTGTGTCTAACTATCTCTGTTACAACGCATGTGTTGCAAAAAAATTTCATTAAATCTTCCACATTACATTGTGTCTCTCTGAACAACACATCATGAATGTGTATGAGTTGCCACTCAAAGTGTATCCTACCTATTCCCATTTATATTACTATGTACATTACATTTGGATCTCTATAAAATTCATGTTGTGTCATATTTTCTATTCAGTGTATACTCCCTATAAACACAGTTTTCCTCCCAATGTGTACACATCATGTGCCATTTCCCAAATGGTGTATAACTCCTTCCTTCCTCCTTGGTGTTTACCCCATGTACACAAAAAGGTATTCATCTTAGGTACTAGGGCATGTGACAGAAATTTCATAGAGTATAATATTTTTCACTATGTAGAAACACTAGCTATACACAAGAGGGGCATACATGTTGTGTGTTAATATGAATACAGGCCATGTAGCAATGTTTTTTCTAGAACCAATGTAAACATTAATATATCTTAATCTATGAACCCTCACCAACCAATCCTATAATGAATCATGTAGTAGGTCACAAATTTGAGGATTAAAAACCACCTTTCCTATGATGACTCGAATATGACCATATTTGGTGCTCATGAATACTTTCTCCCATGCCTCTGATGTGTCGAAAAACAAATCCACAAAAATGTATGATCTATTCCTGATACATCATTGTCGTAAGAACTCAATTTTTCAATCAGGTATGTATCCTTTTTAATTTGGTATAATTACTTATTTTATACCTAATACATATTCCTAATTAGTCTATAAGTATCACGGGGGTGTCCATGGTAGGTTCAGATCACATAAAATAGATTTCTTGTAGAAATATGTTATCATCATGGTTAATGAATGCTTTTTTGGGTCAGGCCACACGGTATCCCATATCCATGTGCTACTGGATAATAGGGTGAAATAGGGAACATAGTTTTACCAAAACATGAACAAGGTTTCATACTCTAATGAATGAAAAACATACTTTTTGTAGAGTTTTTTTCACCGATGGAACATGGATTCTCTAACCATATTTCTAAACCATGAAAAAAATCACTCCCTATAGTAGTAGACCATGGGTGGGCACGGATTTTCCAATCAAACAACCAAACCATGTGATACATATTTCATGGTGATTTTAATAAAATTACATTGAATGAAATATTTAAATAGTCCAACTACCCTCATTTATTCTATATCAGACAACAAATCCTTTGACATCCATTTTTGATAATATTGATGTCCTTAAAAAGTAATTGAGAATAAATTTATATTTAACTTCTTATCAAGATTCCATTTGTGTCATTGTATTATTCTTTCTATATTCTAAATTCCATTTTACTCATTCAACATTATTCTTCCTATTGAAGACACGATTTAGGAATAGCCTCTTATACACTATTTTTAGGGCATTTTTACTTTATTCTCATATATTCCATTTCATTCCAAATTTGAGGCTGATACTATATGCGAAGATTCATATGAGTATGAGGTAGCTGGTGTGTAACTCCACCCTCACAATTGATTTTTTATACATTTTTGTGTGCACATGCCAATTCCATCGAGAAATTTCGGTTTAATTCTTCTTTAATTGATCTATTCATTTTAAATGTTTTATAAGACTCATAATAATTATATTATCCTTTATTGGAGTTTACATACTCCATTTCAACCACACCATGTAGGGTGTTTTCCTTATTTATTACATTTGATGTGTTTATGTGCATCTGCACCACCAGGCTAGCGTGTATTGGCTTAACCATGATAATGGTAAGTCTTTTTTAATTCAATGAGTACTGAATGGTTTTTACATTCTCCCCTGAGTATGATAATTTAACATAGAACTTATATGGTAAGTGTTATTCCTTATTAGAAAATTTTTTATGGTAAATTTATAATGTAGAATAAGTATATAATTTTGACTAATTGAATGTAATTGAATTTATTAGTTTCATGTCAATAGCTCCCACTGAAATGTGTACGAAAAGGTAGCAGATTCAACCAAATTAATTGAATACGACTTTCTTGAAATGAATGAAATGGTTTCTTTCAATTTTTCCATTTCACAGTAATGAAATTTAATGGAATTAACTCGATGTCTTATTAAATATATGGGTAATAAATGTTGTAGATTATTAATTAATTGATTATAAAGTTCATATTTCATAACCACTGATGAATTATTATAGGATTTTTTAGGAATATAAAAAATTTATTATTACCAATGGAATTCCATGAGAAATCATGGATTCCATTTCAATTTCACGATGTTAGTTACCAAGGGTGAGAACCAAAAAGGAACCTGATTGTCATCTATTAGAAGATACACAGTATGACACCATAGGATCAACCATTTATTATTATTATAGGATTAGTTGGATACAGTCATTTGATCTAGTATTACATCTATATATGCATGATGTTCCTTGGATATACCCTTGGTCCAAGTAATTATACATCCCATTTTACTATGGATGTATTCCATGGACAGAGATAGAATTATTATTGTTGAACCTCTAAGGTGATTCCACTTAGATTACACTCTTAACCCATACCCATGGTTGTAGTTTAATACTGGTGTTGGGTCAACACTTGAGATCATGGTTACCTTAGTTATTACATTATATCCACTTCTTAATTATTATCAACATCATGTTTGACATGAGAGATCATAGATCCATTATTATTATCATAGCAGGATTTTAGTGCTTATTATTCATTAAATGACTTACATATAAAAATGGAATAATGATTTATTAATGAAATTGTAATGTGTTCATAATCTAGATGATGCTGAAGAAGGTACTTGGTTATTTATGATAGTATACTACATTACATATATATATGTATTATTGAGTATATTACACTAAGTACCTGTTATATACACTTTAGGTGGGGACAAGAATAGATTTATCTCACACCCTATCCTAGATGTAATGGTAATAAATAATATTTCATGTATGAAGGTATTGAAAAATGGAATGAATATCTCTAAAAAACATGATTTCATAAATTCACTACGATGAATCCTATTGGATGATGGTGGAGATAGAGCTCGAGATATGGGGACAATATTTGGTTTCTTTTTTATATCTTTTATATATCATGTTATTACTTATATTTGGTATCCGAATTTCCTGTCAATTTAGATACACGAATTTTATTATCATATTTTTACATGATTATATGTTGTTCAGATATTTTTAATATGTTCATCTTCTATTTTTACATCTACATATTATGTAATTCATCCATAATTTAAACGGTATTACATTAATGAATTTTTCTTTTCTCTGATAAAGATGTAATAGTATCCCCATGGACACACCCAAATCCCTCACTTCTTGTAGGTTTCCTCTGGTGTTCAGGGGGGATGTTCATGAGGCATTGTGACCAACCGGGGCCGTAGCCCCTCAGAGGTGGATTTATGTCTGTGGAAGAACAATTTCATTCATATACAATAATTATATTATCTAATCATTATCAATGTCATTCGGTAACACTTATTTGTAAAAAATATGAAATGACCAACAATCTATCAGCATGTATTCGTTGAATCTATGATAAATAGAAATTCCAATGATGAACACACGTAAAATAGAGAGAGAAGTGCCTAAAACATGAATGTGAAGAATGATACTCTAATTTTTTATAATTTTTCCTAGATCAATTTCAAATTGATTAAGAATAAGGATTCATTGAAATTAAAGAACAACCAAACAAATTACATTCCCCAAATGAAAAAACTTACATTTAAATGCAAAAAAACCAATCCAGGAATCGTTACATTAGTAGATAAATTCACATTCCTTGTGGGATAAGAGAAATGGGATAAATCCACATAGAAACCATCCAACTTGAAATTGTATCAATCAATGATGAGAAACATTCCATCATTTTTATTTTCATGATCAGTGTGCTATGTGAGTGTGTGAACCCCATTTTGATCTAATATGCCATATGAGAGGCATTACCCTCTAAAATAGCATTCAAATGAGAGGTATTTAAAGGATACAATAATAAAAAACATCTTAAACACATACATGCACTGATATATATATATACATGGATTCTCAAAGATAAAAAACATAAAGACATAATGTATTATATGAACTGAAAATTAAACTACAAGTACCAAATGGTTAAAGACAATAGAAAATTTGAATCAATAACTGCGCCTATAAATCCATGAAATAGTAATATCCCACACAATCCCCAATATTATCCTACTGACATGAAAATAATTTTATATACATATTGGGTTATTATAACACTATAATCTGTTGAATCATCCTTACAACATCTAATGAAAATGGTAAAGAACGCATGATAGGTCACAGTCTATAGCATTGATACTAAATCATCACCAAATCATTTCTACTAAGTCCACATACTCAGCAAGGATAACTCTAATCTTGTTTTACAGACAACAGATATCATAACATAGAAATGAAACATTGTGGGTACCCTTCTCTTGCACCCCAAATACTTTACCACATTTCCCCAACATCTAATGTCATGAGCCATCTCAATCAAAAATAACCCATCTGAGATACAACTGGGCAAGTAATCACAACTTTCACATTGTTCACCATGTCATCCTATATCACATCAACACAATGTATGGTACCCCAATATAACACTAACTATACACGTCATACCTATAATAATCCTATTGACACTATATATGGTAATACATATGTGTCGATAACAAAAATACATTATTACCCTCTACACACATATATGGGGAAAATAACCACCATGCATTCCATCACATGTGACTACCCAAAATAACATATAATGGCCCAATGGGTTAGTCATCAACTCATACTCTTACCAGGAACTTAGCAAAAAGATCCTCATAAAGTCCATTGGGTGTTAGTTTCCCTAACAGACCTAGGTAGGGTACAATATAAAATCATAGAATATATAAGATATTATATATACCAAAAAACTATGGAAATAAACTAATCTTACAATCCACTATATCTGAAATCACTTGGACTCCCAGTTTCCACTCATTAGAGAATATATCTTATAAGAATAAAATCATTTAAAATATCTACATTAATTAATTATACCATTTATTCATTTCCATCATATAATTAATTCATTATATAAAAATTAGAAATTAACATTATTACATATTAAATTTAATCAATCATAAAATTAAAGTCCTTTTCCTCCATTCATAATCTAAAATGAGTACACTATTTTTCAAGAATAATATCTTTTAATCATTTGAATTTCATCAACTCCATCTGTATGGTTTATGAATTATTTTTATTATTATTATCATCATTCAATAATCTATGTAATATTGTAAAACCTACAGAAGATACCCCCAATAGGAAAAATGAAACCAAGAACATAAAACTAAATCAATAAGTGGGGACATGAATAAAAAAAGAAACACGAATAAAAAAAATTATATATATTAATGTTAGAAAATATAGCCCTCATCATCACATTGAAATTTAATGCTAGCTTCCATTCATTAAATAATATTTGGTTAGCTCTCTAAAATAAGCATGCATATCATAATTCACATCCCCATCATATGATTAAAATACTTCCACATCATTCTAAACTCCCCTCAAAATATCACATTTTCCAACCCAGGCTCATCCATCCTAGGTAAATATCATATCCATGAGTCTCCACCCCAAATCCCATTACATCTCAAAGATCACCTATGGTTCACATTACATTGAATCAAGAATAAAAAATCATAGACAACAAGGTAATCTAGTCCCAAACAATAAGGATTCTATCCATTACACATAGACAAGTTCTCACAACTCCAAACTCAAGGAACATTTCCTTCTCAATTAGATGAAAAAATCAAGATTAAAATTTACAGTTTTCACATAATAGTTTCTAATTCCCGCATAAATGATCAAATTAATTATTAATAAGATACAAATATGGTATACCTAATTCATCATGATATAAAAATCTATCAAATTATAATACATTTTCTCTATAATTTAATCAAGTATCATAAATCTGTTAGTAATACAGTTACAATTTATAATTCCTCATTATTAGTATCAATCCGAAAAAAAAATTATTCTCATTAATTGTGATTTCCATTAATAATATAAAATATAATTTTAACCAAAAATGCACATTGCATCTATTGGATTATCATCATATTATTGGAAACACAAGATTCAAACATTAATATTCTTTAACAGACCATATGAAAATTAATTTTTACTAAATTTTAGCATATGTTGTTATAAAATTTACATCATGAGAATCATTATAATATATAAATTAACAATGAATAATAACATTAATATCATAAATATCAAACTATAATGAATATCAAGAAGAAGTACATGATCATGGAATAAAGAATCTCAACATGAGACCTCTAACATTGTATTTAGTAATCTAATTAAACAATTATTCTGATAATTCCATTCTGATCTAAATAGAAAAACCATTATGACCCTATTATTTCATGTAAATAAAGGGATAATTAATGAATCCCCTACCTCAACGGTGTTAATGTTATTGGAATGAGAATAGACCATTTTCATAGATCCTGATCACCTCTCGAACAAGAATATTATTCATTTCAATGAAACCGTAGAAAAAATTTATAAATAAAATACAAATAAAAACATAATTAGAATAACATTGATAAATTTCCCTCATATTTCAATATGAAATATAAGTCACCGTATAGAATAACTATAATAATCGAGGTATAACATAACTTGGATCACATATTGAGAAACCATTTCATGTAATGTAAATATCATGGTCTAAAAGACTTTCAAAAATTATTTTCCTTGAAGAATTTAACCCAAATTTTTATAGAAAATGTAAATACACATGAAAGGTCCTAAAAAAAGAAAATAATTAAAGATAAATAATGTTAAACAAATAGACACCTTGTATTTTACCTTGTGAAGATTTTTAAAAGTCATACCCTTCTAGACTCACTCTAGAAATCCCCCAACCACCTTGAAATTTGGAAACATGAATATTATTAGAGTATATTAATTTGGAAACTTTTATTATACACATCAGAAAAAATTCATATCATTGATAATAAAAAAAAATATAAATAAAATTAAAAGAGAAAGGGTGTGTTTCAATAAAACCAGCCCATGAAATACCACAAATGAATATCATGATCAAAGGATCTCAACCACCTCATTTGGGGAATACCATGAAACTACACAATAGTAAAAACCATCTCATAAACAGTCTCCCAATGTAGAAAACAATCAAATGAGTGTCAATCCACGTTTAGAATAAATATTATCCACTCAACTAAGCACGAAGGGTAAATATCATTATGGGAATAACATTGAAATATAATATATAATTATAAAATAGCTCGAGATACTGAGTTCACTTCATAGACTCATTCTCCAATGTGTTTTCTATTGTGGAACCGTGCATGAATAATACATGAACCAATAGAATATAAATTAGTCACAACTACATCTCATGGTGGTCCTACATATATAAAGACACCTCCATCAAGGTCATATCATCACTAACATCAATCTCACATGATGAGTTACATGATAATATTCATTAAGGTGATGAAAGCATTGAAATAAATGAAAATTTATTATATCTAGATCATCTATAGAGTATTTTCTTTATAAACCATGAATCTAACACGATCCAATACATTAATAATCACATAACCCTAAGAGAAATCGTTCAATCATGATAATACCATCACATCCCATTATGTGGAGCCACGTATGCGAATACATGATCAACAATGTAAAACTCTAGGGGTTTCCTTCAATGATTAACATAGTATTTTTATGATCTTTTAAAACATCCATACTATCACGAATTCCCTAAACCAACTTTCTCGTATTATAATCTAGTTATGGCTAGACAATTTCTACCTCTATAACCCTTACACTGAACAACATAAAATGAAAATCATATCCATAAAATAATTCAAACTGAACCATAACATGGGTGGATTGGAAAATTATATTTCTAGATAATGATAGCACGGGCATGTGTCTTATCCATCAACCACTAAAATATAGCCCAAAATAAAGCAAGGTGACATTGAGAGTCTAGATGGTATTTTCGGTCTCCTGGCCTCTCTAAAAATAAAAATAAATGTCAAGGGAAAAATAAGATCCAAACTCATGTTGTTTAAATTTTTAACAACAATTTGAAATATAGAATTTTGATATAGATAATCATTATCAATACTTCATAGAGTCACACCACATCCTTCATATACTACCATGAAAAACATCTATTGAGTTCGACTCCCTAATCTACCAAATGTGGGTTGATTTCTTTATAATGATCCACTATCACACATACAAAATCAGTGACTCCCTGAGATTGAGGTAAACCAATTAAATATTTTATTTAGATATCCTCCCACTTACAATATGGATAATTTATTGGATATATAAAATAAAAGGGAACAAGGCACTCATTCATTTATCTCTATAAATCCAAATGTTGAGAAACAAACATTAAAAAGTCATTCTTTAATCCATGCCTCTAAAAAATAACATTCCAAGAGTAGTACATATTTTTTCAAAAATAGATATAAATAAATTTGATATATATGGAAGTCACAATAACCCATATCATTAATCTATAAATGAAATGAAATTTTTTCTTATATCACCAATCTATGTTGTCCATACTTAGACCAATCATCATATGAATTTCCAAAACACACTAGTGATTTTCAAACCTCCACATAAAAATCCCCAACATGGGAATCCTCCAACTACTACACCAATGACGAATACACTATCTTATAAAAAATACACCCCCTTCCTCCATCATCCCCTACATAAAGATTCATCTATGTATGTCTTTAATCACTCCCCATGAATCTGAATCTTCACACATGTCATAACTATGTGACTTAGTACTCAACAAATAGACTAGAATATACTGAATTGATTAAGTATATGAATTATGGATGTTTTAATGTTGTAATTATTATATCCAAAAAATGGTAAAAAATATTCAATTCATGCCGGATAAGACATGCTTCATACCACTACGGATTGTAAAAACAAAAAAACACTCCCCAATGAGGTAAAATTTCCATAACTTAAATAAAAATATGGACAACTCAGGATCATGGGTATCATAGTTTTTTCATGTGGATATAGCTTCCAATTCCCATAAAAACAGTTGATCTCCACTACATCTTAACAAGTCGCAACCCAATATATGAAACTTCACAGATAACCTCAAATGGAATTTTCTCTAATGGAAAAAAAAGTACTGATGCACTGAACAACATTGCATTAATGTGATATAATTATTATTGACTCTGGTATGTCCACAAGAATGCACGATCGGTTTTATTATTGTATAATATTAGTCTTTAAACCATGGATAAATTTTCTATGAACCACCTATAATATCTAAAATGACTTAGGAAACTCTACACCAATGTCAATGTCTTGGGGGGATTCCCCATAAACAACCACCTTTATCATTGAAGGGTCCACAACTACTGCCTTTTGGGAATGAACATTCCCCACAAAACGTACATCACAAGCCTACATGTCACACTTCAAAAATATCCTAAAAAAATTTAGATTATGAAGAAATCCAAAAAAGTAAGGTGTGTGATTTGAATTCTCTTCCAAAGATTAAGAGTGCCCAATGATGTTGTCGATGAAAACCACCAAAAACTTATAAGAGAAAATTTTAAACACATCATTCATCCACTACATGAAAATTATTGGTTCATTAATAAATCATAATGACATCACAATGAAATTTTATTTCCCAAGATGTGACATTATGAAGCCTTCACAATATACAATCCATTCTCTAACATCCGATGATATTAGAAACACAAATTAATTTTTGAGAGCACAATTTTAACACTTTGTTGATAAACGAAATCATAAATCCACAAAATATCATAATATTTTTTAACCATCACATACATCTAGAGAAGATAACATAAATTATTCCAAAAACTCCCATTAAACATTTATACACACAGTACTAGCATGCCCCATTGTGAAACAAGAATGTAAAATAACCACATTGAAACATATAATCAAGCTATACTACCACCTATCACAACTGAAAAGGTTTAATCCTATATGAACCTATCAAAATATGAGACATTTTGAGTAATATGTTAATCCCAAAATATATCTCGCAATGAGTGGGAATGACTACAACCTCATTCCAAAATACATCAGGCTACTCTTCAACAACCTTTGAAAAAACCAATTGTTGATCCTTAGACAATATCATCATCAAATCATCCATCATGGACGGAAATGAAAGAACAATCATCTGAATCATATGAGGGTCACTGTCATCAATAAATACTACTATATCCTTTTCAGCATCATATAAAACAACATGCTTTGATAATAAATCAATTATATCATATATAGAATACATATTTTCCATATCAAAGGTGGTTTCATGTTGATGTATCTACAAACTATGACATATTCCCATCAGTGGTTCTTCTTAAGTACAATCATAAAATCTCTATGTACACCATAAATGTAATATTAGCAACCAATTTAAAAATCAAAACCAAGGATAATGGATGGAAATCACCATCTAGTCTTAAATCATGGATGATGGTTGGTAGTATAAAAGAGTGTGTCACACTAGGAAAAGAAATCATGCTTATAAGGCCCCAGCCTTAAACCTTATTTAATCTTGAGTTATTACAAGATTACACATTGAGGATCTTTTCAGGTATAGAGTTTTAGAGAATTAGATCATGAAACTTTCATTACATTCCACATTTAAACAAAGTGGTTACATAAAAGGCGGTATTCATTCGCCCCATCAACGGAAACATATTTAAAATAAAACATTGATTCTTTCTTGACACATCCTTGAAACTATCATCACATCATGTACCCTTCCCTTGACCTGTGAAAAACATTTCAAAAACTTGGGATGAGCATAAAAAGCTCAGTAAGGGATATAAAAATATGGAAAGGAAACATGAGTACATGTATACATAAGAATGAAATCATACTTTACCCATAAAACATAGGAATATCAAATCATGAATAAATCATAGAAATCATAAGACATAAAAGGTATCTTGAGGCATTCGTAACATTATTACGTAGGTAGTAACCCTCTTGGTTACGTTTTGTAATACCCATCACAGTATATTCCCTAAATCTCTTCATAGAAACCTCAATGTTTCACTCCTTCGCATTACCCAATGCATTGGAGAGCTATATCGGGCTCACCCGCCCTTAGTTTATCACGGAACCACTCATTTTCATAACAATGCCCATGAACCATAACATAAATGTATCACATAAATCATACATAAAGGAAACATAACATTTCCACATTTCAATCACAATATAACATTTTAGTATATTGAAATAATGAATCCATTCAAAAAGAAACCATTTCCAAAACCATTTAAAACATTTAATAAAGAGATTTTTGAATCAAAGTGTCCCATACCACCTTGAAGCTTAAAATTTTAAACCATTAATATCCATACAAATAAATCATTAAAACCATTTTGAAAACATGGATATTAATAAGAACAAATAATTAAAACATTTAAAACGATATTTTGGTTAAAACGGTTTTACCAAAATTAGAGACACATGAATACAATAATTGGGGAATAACATTTAGTCAGAAATTTATAATACCATGAGAATAAATGGATTCATGATATAATACTCCAAAAAACATTATATACACCATATAAGAGTGAATAGGTCCATAACAAAAATGAACCCTCAATAGAAATGTCAAATGTGATGAAATCCTTTATAAAGAAGGTATCCTTAAATTAGTGACAAATCAACCTCAAAAATATGTGTGACAAATATAAATACACCCAATATAAGTGGATATTAAGTTTAAAACAATAAAAGGTCATTCACACATATTAAATGGATGACATATTCAATGACTACATGTTGAACCCAAAGAAATCGAAATTGGGTTAAAAAGTTCCCTTGACAGCCTAACAGCATCACATCAAAATGAGTTGATGAGAGATAAAAAGTGTCTATCATAACTTGGACATAAAATTTATATCAATATGGATATATGAGAACATATCCCAACATAACAATATGTAAATTAAAAGACCCAACAAAAGAAGTCTTTTAAAAAAAAGAGGAGGGTGAAAGGTTCCCTTACCGACTTGGGTATCTTTCAAAACATACACCCCATGAAAGAAGGACAATATATCATTGATTTAAATACTCATAAAAGAAATTATATTACACAAAGAGTAGAATAATGGGCAGTACATACACCACTCAATGGAATTTGTGTCAAATGTAGCATAAATCTCACGGAAATAAAAGTGAGATGAAAAATTCCTTACGAAAACTCGGCAGCCTAACGACAGCACATAAAACTTCCAAATATGGATTGATGATATAAAATAGGGTATCTCATCACATTAAAATAAAATTTACAGAAATAGGAATATAAAAGAACATCCCCTAACATTACAAAGAGGAGCTTAAAATAAGTGACATAAAGGAGAGTACTTAAAAAGAAAGAGAGAGGTTAGATCTCTTACAATAGTTCGACAGCCTAACGACGCCACTCAAAACTTCCAAAATGGATTGATGAGAGTGAACAGGGTGTCTCATCACATGAACATAAAAATTACAGTAAGTTTAATATAAAAGATCATCCCAATAACAAGAAATATGAACTTTAAAAGGAATGACATTAAAGAGTGTACTTAAAAAGAAAGAGAGGAGTAGGATCCCTTACCTCGGGTCCGACATGACTCGATCATTCTTTAATCTCCTATATAATAAACATGAGTTAATTTCTACATCCTTAAGAACCTTTTTCAAGTTAATTATTCCTTTTATATCACTTATTATCATTTCATAAACATCATGTAATCATTTAAGTTAATAATATTTGTTTTGTCGATATTTGGTTCTTAAGTTGAAAGTGGACTTCTTACAATTACATGTTGTTCGTGTGGCAAAATGTTTATTATATCCATAATTGTATTCATGATTTAGAAATCATATATGTCATATATATCCAGTAAATTCATGCATTTATAACATTACATAATCATTTAGAGGTATGAAATGAAATGCACCGTTCATGGAGACGGTAAGCCGTACGTACGCATGAACGCTACTTTCATTTCTATTTCGTATTTTATAGAATGAAATAATAATTATATAAAGGTATATTATAATTCCAGTATAATATAATATTTAATATCATAGTTCCATCCTTTATACGTCCCACATATGGTATTTAACGAATCAAATCACTTTGAGGGGGCGGTAGTCTGCACTTCCTTAAATGAAGATATCGCGTTTACCCATAATGGAAACCATAAAGGAATGCCCAAAAATGAAAAGTAAAGAAGCTAAAGTAAAACATAAACATATTATATATCATATATAAATATAGTGACATCATAATTTACACCTTTGAAGGTGTTAAATGAGTATTGAACAATCATCGTTTCGGGAGGCAGAATTTCGCCATCCACGGAAACTGTATGTTATTTAACCATTTGATGTAGTTGTGTGAGCGTATAGCTCGAATAAATCTTATAAAAACATCCTAGTATATATAAGATACTGTTTTTGTTACAAAATAAGTAAATAAAAAGAGTTTAGGGGGTTGGAGAAGCAAAATAAAACAAATAAACATTAGAGAATGAATTACCTTTAAAAGTGTAACTCCTTTCGATTTGAGCCTAAAGGCATCCTTTGAAAGGATTATTCCCAAAGGGAATCCTCTAAGATGAGTAGAGGGACTTGGAGAGAGTAAATGGGTAGGTGTTGGCCGAGACAAAGGCTTGAGGAGTGTGTGAAATGAAGTAGAGGTGGGGGCCTTTTATAAGAGGAGAGAAGGGGCACTTTTGGAAAGTAAGAAATATTACTTTATTTGAAAATGTGTTTCGGTTTTAAAAGGTCCCACATTGATATAATTCGTGGATAAGCTGATAATGGTTCTAAATCCACCCATCCAATATGTTTTGGACATGTTTAGTTCATAGATTTTACATTATCAATCCATTTTATTTAAATCGTCAAATAATGATGTCATCGCTGCCTCATTATTATGTCATAAATAATTTAATTTATATAATGTCTAAAAATTATAAAAAAACTACTATGATGTAGGAAATAAGTTTATCTTTCCAATGAATATTTATAATCAAAAATTGGACTTGTATAACCCCATTTACAAATTGTTTTAGTAAAACATATCATGTTTGTGCCATTTTTTACATTAACATTAAATAAAAGGAATTTATGTCATTTTCCAACCAAAGTGGCTCCATGGGGTCCCCAAGTTTACTCATGGCTTTTCATTGTCGTCCATTACACATCCAATGAGTTTAGGACATTTGTCAAGTTCATTTGTTATTATTAAAACATTATTTTTACCTTAAACTACACTAATTATCTCTAATCGCGATTAAAAACTTAATAAGTTACTATTCACCAAAAAAACAATTTTTATCCCATTGAACCACATTTTAATTCTAAATGAAAACCATTTATGTTGTATTTTTGAAATTCAAAACACAAATATGACAAAATTTCATTTAAACGGAAAAATCAGTTTTTATAAGTACCACTTAGTGGTGTCACTATTCATCAAAAATTGATGTTTTTCAGAAAAATCCCAAAAATTCACCCTAAGCTTTATTTGATATTCCGAATTCAAAAATGAAGTCCATTTTACAAAATTCAAAACATATAAGTCACATTAATTAATTTTATAATTAATTCCCGCTGTCAGAGCAAATAGCGTGTTTTTATGAAACAATAAGTATCAAAAGATTGACACTGGTTTAAGTCTGACTTCAAAGTGAAATTAATTCCAACGACCACTATTGGATTTAATGGTAAAAATATATTATAATTTCACTTTAAAACCAATTCAAAATATAATCTAATAATATAAATATATTATATTAAAAAGTGGTTTTGAATTAAAATACAACATTTTACACTATTCATTAAAAAATGAACTTTATCAGAAAGATACCAAAAATTTACACAAAGTAAATTTTGATGTCCCAATTCTTAAGAAGAGTTTTATTTGGTCCAAAAGGATGTATAAGAGTGAAAAAACAATATTTAATGACGATTCTCCATCAAAAGCCGATAAGTGAACCTTTAGTGAAAACTAGGGCATATACGCCTAAAATTGAATTATTTCCGTATTTTAAGCCTTCATCTTTTATTGGATAAATGTAAAAACATTTAAAAACATATATTAGTAACTTCTATACATTCCCTCCAATACAACGGCTACATGTTTTCTACCATTTAAAATAATATTATTTTATTATTAGAGTGCAACGTAACATTCCCAAGAAACTCGTTGTTGCGTGTTGGGTACGCCATCGAGCATAACGTCCCCTTTAAAGTCATATTAATATTTTATTCACAAATATGGATAAATATGAAAATGTAATATTTTTTATTTACCTGGTGTGTTACATCCTTCCCCCCTTTTGGGAATTGCGTCCTCTCAATTGTTACAATTGAGCTTGGAAACATCTTTGAAAGTCCCACATCGGAACAAGAGTCGATAAAACAATCACTTTAAAATAAAGGAAGATAAGTACAAAGGTCACCCGAGTTAACCCATACTAGGATTCCATGTAGAAAAACATGGACATGGAAGAAAAAGCAAAGGGTCATTTTCTTGAGGGAGAGTGATAGTAAACATGTCTAGGAGAAAGTTACCCAAAAGAAAATCACAAACTTGTGATGGGTTAAACGGTATTCGATTCCCCAGTAGGAAAAGTTAATAGACAACATTTTTTTTAAGTTACTTTTTATTGAGGAATTTATTCATAAGGAAACAAAATCACTTATCATGTTTACTTTCAACTTTTACTAGATTCCTTAATCAAACTCATATTTTTTTCCAAAAGACGAGTATTTAGGGAGACTTGTTCTCATTAAGAGTACTATAATCAACTTCTAGAGAATCACCTAATCCAAAAAAGAGAACTATATAAATCCCATGTCTTTAGGCTTTAACGAAAACCAAAACCAAAAAGGTTAGTACAAGGTCAGATAATACATAAAAGGATAACCCATTAAAAAGAAAATCCATGCTTAATCTCCAAAATTTATCCAACAAAACCCAATGTTCAACGAGGACCATCCGATAAACAATTTGTCCATAAAATTCTTCAAAGTAAAACAAACTATGATTGAAACACAAATATTTGAAGGATTTAGTCACATAGTCTTCCAAGTTAAATCGTAACATTTATCTCCAAACAACATCAGTCGCTCCTAAAGTCTCACATTGAAAAGTAATTATCCTAATCATATATCCTCCATGATAGGTTAATAATTTTCATAAATAACCCAAAATCATCTTACTCATAAATCATAAAATCATATAACTAGAAAGAATCAGTCAAACTAACCAGGGACTTCATGTAGTCCAGTGGTAGACGATAAATACCAGTTTCACTTTCATTGTGGGTTCGATTCCCGCAGCTTTGTCCGACGCGACGGGTAGTCACACGGTCTACGTGTTGTCCTTTTTCCAAAACTATATAATTCCTAAAACATTCCCCAAAATGAGATAATATCTGCAAAGATGATCATAACATATTTCAACCTCAAGTTTATCTCATTCCTTTCATTTTCCATCATAACATATAATAAGCCATAATTACCTCAAAAGTAAGGATCATATAAACCCTAATGGTTACCTTAATAATTATTACCTGAATTTCCACATCGAGTTGGCCATCTCGTACATGATGCATTAGAGAACTCACCAAGGTTGAAGTGGTTTATCATTACTCCTTGATAGTTGTTTTAGAACAACCATGAGATTCCTCATTGGATCCCCCATCTCATCCAGTCTCTTAATCAGAGAACCACAACAGTTTCCTTCAAAAACATTGTCACATTGGTGCCTGCTAGATCCAGCCATTTACTAAAACCAAAAAGGTCAGTGTGAGTATATCAACAAAACCATCATGTACTAATGAGTATGATAAACATTAAGATATACTTACTCATTCACTTTATCTAAAACTAGGACTCTTTCTGAAATCCTAACCATTATGGTAATGTCACTTATGCTTAAATAATACTCTAACCTCTAAAGTTATCTAAACCGACCTTTGATACCAACTATAAGGCCCAAGCCTTAAACCTTATTTAATATTGAGTTATTACAAGATTAAACATTGAGGATCTTTTCTGGTTTAGAGTTTTAGAGAATTATATCATGAAACTTGCATTACATTCCACATTTAAACAAAGTGGTTACATAAAAGACAGTATTCATTCTTCCCATCAACGGAAACATATTTAAAATAAAACATGGATTCTTTCTTGACACATCCTTGACACTATCATCAAATCATGTACCCTTCCCTTGACCTGTGAAAAACATTTCAAGAACTTGGGATGAGCATAAAAAGCTCAGTAAGGGATATAAAAATATGGAAAGGAAACATGAGTACATGTATACATAAGAATGAAATCATACTTTACCCATAAAACATAGGCATATCAAATCATGAATAAATCATAGAAATCATAAGACATAAAAGGTATCTTGAGGCATTCATAACATTCTTACGTAGGGAGTAACCCTCTTGGTTACGTTTTGGAATACCCATCACAGTATATTCCCTAAATCTCTTGGGAGAAACCTCAATGTTTCACACCTTCGTGTTACCCAATGCATTGGAGAGCTATATCGGGCTCACCCGCCCTTAGTTTATCACGGAACCACCTGTTTTCATAACAATGCCCAAGAACCATAACATAAATGTATCACATAAAACATGCATAAAGGAAACATACATTTCCACATTTCAATCACAATATAAAATTTTAGTATATTGAAATAATGAATCCATTCAAAAAGAAACCATTTCCAAAACCATTTAAAACATTTAATAAAGAGATTTCTAAATCAAAGCGTCCCATACCACCTTGAAGCTTAAAATTCTAAACCATTAATATCCATATAAATAAATCCTTAAAACCATTTTTAAAACATGGATATTAATAAGAACAAATAATTAAAACATTTAAAACGATATTTTTGTTAAAGGGGTTTTACAAAAATTAGAGACACTTGAATACAATAATTGAGGAATAACATTTAGTCAGAACATTATAATATCATGATAATAAATGGATTCATTATATAATACTCCAAAGGACAGTATATACACCATATAAGAGTGAATTGGTCCATAACAACAATGACCCCTCAATAGAAATGTCAAATGTGATGAAATCCTTTATAAAGAAGGTATCCTTAAATTAAGGACAAATCAACCTCAAAAATATGTGTGACAAATATAAATACACCTAATATATGTGGATATTAAGTGTAAAACAATAAAAGGTCATTCACACATATTCAATGGATGACATATTCAATGACTACATGTTGAACACAAAGAAATCGAAATTGGGTTAAAAAGTTCCCTTGACAGCCTAACGGCATCACATGAAAATGAGTTGATGAGAGATAAAAAGTGTATCTCATCACTTGGAAATAAAATTTACATCAATAAGGATATGTGAGAAGATATCCCAACATAACAATATGTAAATTAAAAGACCCAACAAAAGAAGTCTTTAAAAAAAAGAGGAGGGTGAAAGGTTCCCTTACCGACTTGGGTATCTTTCAAAACATACACCCCATGAAAGAAGGAAAATAGATCATTGATGTAAATACTCATAAAAGAATATATATTACACAAAGAGTATAATAATGGGAAGTAAATTCACCACTCAATGGAATTTGTGGAAAATGTAGCATAAATATCACGGGAATAAAAGTGAGATGAAAAATCCCTTACGAAAACTCGGCAGCCTAACGACGCCACATAAAAGTTCCAAATATCGATTGATGAGATCAAATAGGGTATCTAATCACATTACAATAAAATGTGCAGCAAGAGGAATATAAAATAACATCCCCCAACATTACAAAGAGGATCTTAAAATAATTGACATAAAGGAGAGTACTTAAAAAGAAAGAGAGAGGTTAGATCTCTTACGAATGTTCGGCAGCCTAACGGCGCCACTCAAAACTTTCAAAATGGATTGATGAGAGAGAACAGGGTCTCTCATCACATGAACATAAAAATTACAGTAAGTTTAATAAAAAATATCATCCCAATAACAATAAATATGAGCTTTAAAAGGAATGACATAAAAGTGTGTACATAAAAAGAAAGAGAGGAGTAGGATCCCTTACCTCGGGTCTGACTTGACTCGTTCGTTCATTAATCTCCTGAATAATAAACTTGAGTTAATTTCTACATCCTTAAGAACCTTTTTCAAGTTCATTATTCCTTTTATATACTTATTACCATTTCATAAACATTATGTAATCATTTATGTAAATAATATTTGTTTTGCCGATATTTGGTTCTTAAGTCGAAAGTGGACTTCTTACAATTACATGTTGTTCGTGTGGCCAAATGTTTATTATATCCAGAATTGTATTCATGATTTAGATATCATATATGTCATATATATCCAGTAAATTCATGCATTTATAACATTACATAATCATTTAGAGGTAAGAAATGAAATGCACCGTTCATGGAGATGGTAAGCCGTACGTACGCATGAACGATACAATCATTTCTATTTCGTATTTTATAGAATGGAATAATAATGATATAAAGGTATATTATAATTCCATTATAATATCATATATAATATCATAGTTCCATCTTTTATACGTCCCACATATGGTATTTAACGAATCAAATCACTTTGATGGGGCGGTAGTCCGCACTTCCTTAAATGAAGATATCGCGTTTAACCATAATGGAAACCATAACGTTATGCCCAAAAATGAAAAATACAGAAGCTAAAGTAAATCATAAACATATTATATATCATATATAAATATAGTTACATCATAATGGCCACCTTTGACAGTGTTAAATGAGTATTGAATGATCATCATTTCGGGAGGCATAATTTCGCCATCCACGGAAACCGTATGTTCTTTAACCATATGATGTAGTTGTGTGAGAGTGTAGCTCGAATAAATCTCATTAACAACATCCTAGTATATAGAAGATATTGGTGTTGTTACAAAAGAAGTAAATAAAAAGATTTACGGGGTTGGAGAAGCAAAATAAAACAAATGAACATGAGAGAATGAATTACCTTTAAAAGTGTAACTCCTTTTGATTGGAGCCTAAAGGCTTTCTTTGAAAGGATTCTTGTAACACCCCAGGTAAATAAAGAATATGAAATTTTCATATTTATCCATACTTGTGAATAAAATATTAATATGACTTTAAAGGGGACGCTATGCTCGATGGCGTACCCAACACGCAACAACGAGTTTCTTGGGAATCTTACGTTGCACTCTAATAATAAAATAATATTATATTAAATGTTAGTTAACAAGTAGCCGTTGTACTGGCGGGAATGGATAGAAATAACTAAAATATGATTATATATGTTTTTAAATGTTTTTACATTTATCCAATAAAAGATAATGGCTTAAAATACGGAAAGAGTTCAATTTTAGGCATTTATACCCTAATTTTCAATAAGGGTTCACTTATCGCCTTTTGATAGAGAACTGTCAATAAATATAGTTTTGATCACTCTTATACATTATTTTGGACCGAATAAAACTCTTCTTTATAATCGGGACATTAAATTTTACTTTGTGTAATTTTTTGGTATTTTTCTGATAAAGTTCATTTTTTAATGAATAGTGTAAAATGTTGTATTTTAATTCAAAACCACTTTTTAATCTAATTTATATATATGATTAGATTATATTTTGAATTGGTTTTAAAGTTAAATTAGTAAATATTTTTACCATTAAATCCAATAGTGTTCATTGGAATTGATTTCACTTTGAAATCAGACTTAAACTAGTGTCAATCTTTTGATACTTATTGTTTTATAAAAAACACGCTATTTTCTCTAACAGCGGGAATTAATTTTTAAATTAATTAATGTGACTAATATGTTTTGAATTTTTTAAAACAGACTTGATTTTTTAATTTGGAATATCAAATATAGCTTAGGGTGAAGTTTTAGTATTTTTCTGAAAAACTCCAATTTTTGATGAATAGTGAAACCACTAAGTGGTAATCAAGCAAACTGATTTTTCAGTTAAATGAAAGTTTACCACTAATGTGTATTGAATTCTGAAAATCCTAAATACATGGTTTTAATTAGTATGTAAAATGTGGTTCAATGGGATGAAAATATTTTTTTGGTGAATAGTAACTTTTTTTCATTAATCACGATTAGAGGTAATTAGTGTAATTTAAGGTAAAAATGATATTATAAGAATGTGAAAACACCATGACACTTTTCCTACACCTATTGGGTGAGTCATGGCCGACCAAGACAAGCCATGTGCCAACTTGGGGACCCCATGGAGCCACTTTAGTTGGAAAATGACAACAATATATTTTTATTTAATGTTAAAATTAAATTGACACAAACATGAGTTGTTTTACTAAAACAGTTTTTAAGTGGGGTTACACAAGTCCAAATTTTGATTATAAATAGTCATTGGAAAGATAAAAAAGATTTCATACATCATAGTATTTTTTTTATAATTTTTAGACATTAAATAAATTAAATTATTTATGACATAATAATGATGCAGCGATGACATCATTATTTGATGATTTTAATAAAATGAAAAGATAATGTAAAATATATAAACTACACATGTCCATAAATTATTGTATGGGTGGATTTCGAACCCTTATCACCTTATCCACGAATTATATCAATGTGGGACCTTTTAAAACTGAAACACATTTTCAAATAAAGTAATATTTCTTACTTTCCAAAAGTGCCCCTCCTCTCCTCTTATAAAAGACCCCCACCTCTACCACCTTACACACACGCCTCAAGCCTTTGGCTCGGCCAACCTCTGCCCATTTACTCTCTCCACATACCTCTCCTCATACTAGAGGATTACCATTGGGTATAATCCTTTCAAAGGAAGCCTTTAGGCTCAAATCAAAAGGAGTTACACTTTTAAAGGTAATTCATTCTCTCTTGTTCATTTGTTTTATTTTGTTTTTTCAACCCCCTAAACACTTTTTATTTACTTCTTTTGTAACAACAACAGTATCTTAAATATACTATGATGTTTTTATAAGATTTATTCGATCTACACTCTCACACAACTACATCAAATGGTTAAAGAACATACGGTTTCCGTGGATGGCGAAATTCTGCATCCCGAAACGATGATTGTTCAATACTCATTTAACACCTTCAAAGGTGGCCATTAAGATGTCACTATTTTTATATATGATATATAATATGTTTATTTTTTTCTTTAAGCTTCTGTATTTTTCATTTTGGTCATACCTTTATGGTTTCCATTGTGGGTAAACACGATATCTTCATTTAAGGAAGTGCGGACTACAGCCCCCTCAAAGTGATTTGATTCGTTAAATACCATATGTGGGATGTATAAAGGATGGAACTATGATATTGTTTATGATATTATACTGGAATTATAATATAACTTTATATCATTATTATTCCATTCTATAAAATACGAAATAGAAATGAAAGGAGCGTTCATGTGTACGTACGGCTTACCATCTCCATGAACGGTGCATTTCATTTCTTACCTCTATATGATTATGTAATGTTATAAATGCATGAATTTACTGGATATATATGAAATATATGATATCTAAATCATGAATACAATTCTTTATATAATAAATGTTTTTCCACACGAACAACATGTAATTGTAAGAAGTCCACTTTCGACTTAAGAACCAAATATCGACAAAACAATCATTATTAACTTAATGATTACATAATGTTTATAACATGGTAATAAGTGATATAAAAGGAATAATGAGTTTGAAAAATGTTCTTAAGGAATTATAAATTAACTCAAGTTTTTTATACAGGTGATTAAAGAACGATCGAGTCAAGTCGGACTCGAGGTAAGGGATCCTACTCCTCTCTTTCTTTTTAAGTACACAGTTTTATGTCATTCCTTTTAAAGATCATCTTTCTTGTTATTGGGATGATATTTTATATTAATCTTACTGAAATTTTTATGTTCATGTGATGAGAGACCCTATTCCCTCTCATCAATCCATTTTGGAAGTTTTGAGTGGCGCTGTTAGGCTGCCGAACTTTCGTAAGAGATCTAACCTCTCTCTTTCTTTTTAAGTACTCTCCTTTATGTCACTTCTTTTAAACTCCTCTTTGTAATGTAGGGGGATATTATTTTATATTCCTCATTCTGTAAATAGTATGTTTATGTGATGAGAGACCCTATTTCCTCTCATCAATCCATTTTGGATGTTTTAAGTGGCGCCGTTAGGCTGCCGAGTTTTCGTACGTGATTTTTCATCTCACTTTTATTCCAGTGAGATTTATGATACATTTTCCACAAATTCCATTGAGTGGTGTATGTACTTCCCATTATTATACTCTTTGTGTAATATAATTTTGTTTATGAGTATTTACATCAATGATCTATTGTACTTATTTCATGGGGTGTATGTTTTGAAAGATACCCAAGTCGGTAAGGGAACCTTTCACCCTCCTCTTTTTTAAAAGACTTATTTTGATGGGTCTTTTTATTTACATATTGTTATGTTGGGATATGTTTTCATATATCCTTATTGATGTAAATTTTATGTCCAAGTGATGAGATACACTTTTTATCTCTCATCAACTCATTTTGATGTGATGCCGTTAGGCTGTCAAGGGAACTTTTTAACCCATTTTTGATTTCTTTGGGTTCAACATGTAGTCATTGAATATGTCATCCATTGAATATGTGTGAATGAAATTTTATTGTTTTACACTTAATATCCACTTATATTGGGTGTATTTATATTTGTCACACATATTTTTGAGATTGATTTGTCCTTAATTTAAGGATACCTTCTTTATAAGGGATTTCATCACATTTGACATTTCTATTAAGGGTTCATTGTTGTTATGCACCAATTCACTCTTATATGGTGTATATACTGTCCTTTGGAGTATTATATCATGAATCCATTTATTCTCATGATATTATAAAGTTATGTTATTCCTCAATTATTGTATTCAAGTGTCTCTAATTTTGGTAAAACCCCTTTAACCAAAATGTCATTTTAAATGTTTTAATTATTTGTTCTTATTAATATCCATGTTTTCAAAATAGTTTTAAGGATTTATTTATATGGATATTAATGGATTAAAATTTTAAGCTTCAAGGTGGTATGGGACACTTTAATTCAAAAATCTCTTTATTAAATGTTTTAAATGGTTTTAAAAATGGGTTTGATAAAGGATTCTATTATGATATATTGTGATGTGGAAATGTTATCATTCCTTTATATTGGTTTTATGTTTTATGATTTTATATTGGTACTTGGACATTTTAACGGGTGGTTACGTTATAAACCATATGACGGGTGGTGCCGTGAATACCAGGATGGGTGGTTACGTTATAACCTCCAATGGATTGGGTATGGAAGTTGGCCGTATGGCTATTCCATTAAGTATGTATGGAAATTGGCCGTATGGCTATTCCATTAAGTGATATGCGTGGAAGTCGACCGTATGGTTATTCCACATAAGTATGTTTATGTCCCAAGTTACCTTTATATATGTTATGTGTTCTTTATATGGGTTTTATGGTAATTCTTTGGTTACAAAAAGGTAAGTAATGATACTTTATTCAGTGAAGAGTTTTTACTACTTCATGAAGGTGAAGGTATTACTTTGATAGAGTATACATGGTTTACTTGATGTTTGAAAACGTAACAGTTTTTATTCTTTTTGTTTCCCTTACTGAGCGTTTTATGCTCACCCCAAGTTTTTTTTGAAATGTTTTTCACAGGAATTAAAGTGGAATAAGGTCAAGGATGGGATCAAGGGAATGTCACGCTATATAAGACATGGAATTAGACATGTTTCATTTTAATAGTTTTTATTTTATGGAAATTTAGTAGAAGCGACAACTTTCTAATCTTTTGATATGTAATAGTTATGTCCTAATTCTCTAAAACTCTAAACCTGAAAAGATCCTCAATGTGAATTACTCATTTAATTCAATATTAAGTAAGGATTAAGGCTGGGGCCTTATAGTTGGTATCAAAGGTCGGTTTAGATAACTTTAGAGGTTAGGGTATCCTCTAAGCATAAGTGACATTACCATAATGGTTAGGATTTCAGAAAGAGTCCTAGTTTTAGATAAAGTGAATGAGTTAGTGTATCTTAGTGTTTACCTTCCTCATTAGTACATGATGGTTTTATTTTTGATATACTCACACTGACCTTTTTGGTTTTAGTAAATGGCTGGATCTAGCAGGAACCAAAGTGACAATGGGTTTGAAGGAAACTATGGTGGATCTCTGATTAAGATACTAGATGAGATGGGGGATTCAATAAAGAATCTCATAGTTATTCCAAACCAACTATCGACGATTCATGATCAACCACTTAAAACTTGGTGAGTTCTCTAATGCATCATGTACGAGATGACCAATCCATGTGGAAGTTCAGGTAATAATTATAAAGGTAACCATTAGAGTTTATATGATCCTTACTTTTGAGGTAATTATGGGTTACTCTATGATATGATGGAAATTGAAAGGAATGAGATAAACTTGAGGTTAAAATTTGTTATGATTATTCTTGAAGATTTTATCTCATTTTGGGGAATGTTTTAAGAATTATATAGTTTTGGAAAAAGGACAACACGCAGACCGTGTGACATCCCGTCGCGTCGGACAAAGCTGTGGGAATCGAACCCACAACCAAAGTGCGATTGGTATTTATCGCCTACCACTGGACTACGTGAAATCCCTGGTTAGTTTGACTGATTCTTTTTGGTTATATAATTTTATGAATTAAGAGGAAGTTGATTTTGGGTTATTTATGAAAATGATTAACCTATAATGGCAAATATGTGATTAGGTTAATTACATTTCAATACGAGACTTTAGGAGCTACTGATGTTGTTTGGAGATAAAGGTTACGATTTAACTTCGAAGACTATGTGACTAAATCCTTCAAATATTTGGGTTTCAATCTTATATTGGTTTACTTTGAATAATTTTATGGATAAATTGTTTATCGGATGGTCCTCGTTGAACTTTGGGTTCTGTTGGACAAATTTTGGAGATTAAGCATAGATTTTCTTTTTAATGGGTTATCCTTTTCTGGATTATCTGACCTTGTTCTAACCTTTTTGGTTTTGGTTTTGGTTAAAGCCTAAATACATGGGATGTATATAGTTCTCTTTTGTGGATTAGGTGATTCTCTAGAAGTTGATTATAGTACTCTTAATGCGAACAAGTCTCCCTAAATACTCGTCTTTTGGAAAAAATATGATTTTGATTAAGGAATCTAGTAAAAGTATAAAGTCAACATGATAAGTGATTATGTTTCCTTATGAATAAATTCCTCAATAAAAAGTAACTTAAAACCAAAATGTTGTCTATTAACTTTTCTTACTACGGAATCGAATACCATTTAACCCATCAAAAGTTTGGGATTCTCTCATGGTTAACTTTCTCCTAAACATGTTTTCTGTCACTCTCCATCAGAACATGACCCTATGTTTTCTCCTCCATGTCCATGTTTTCATACTTGGAATATTAGTATGGGTTAACTCGGGTGACCTTTGTACTTATCTTTCTTTATTTTAAAGTGATTGTTTTACCGATCCTTGTTCCGATGTGCGACTTTCAAGGATGTTTCCAAGCGCAATTTTAAAATTTCGAGGACGCAATTCCCAAAAGGGGGGAAGGATGTAACACCCTAGGTAAATAAAGAATATGACATTTTCATATTTATCTATACTTGTGAATAAAATATTAATATGTCTTTAAAGGGGACGCTATGCTCGATGGCGTACCCAACACGCAACAACGAGTTTCTTGGAAATCTTACGTTGCACTCTAATAATAAAATAATATTATTTTAAATGTTAGTTAAGAAGTAGCCGTTGTACTGGCGGGAATGGATAGAAATAACTAAAATATGATTATATATGTTTTTAAATGTTTTTACATTTAGCCAATAAAAGATAATGGCTTAAAATACGGAAAGAGTTCAATTTTAGGCATTTATACCCTAATTTTCACTAAGGGTTCACTTATCGCCTTTTGATGGCGAACTATCATTAAATATAGTTTTGATCACTCTTATACATTATTTTGGCCAAATAAAACTCTTCTTTAGAATCAGGACATTAAATTTTACTTTGTGTAAATTTTTGGTATTTTTCTGATAAAGTTCATTTTTTAATGACTAGTGTAAAATGTTGTATTTTAATTCAAAACCTCTTTTTAATCTAATTTATTTATATGATTAGATTATATTTTGAATTGGTTTTAAAGTGAAATTAGAAAATATTTTTACCATTAAATCCAATAGTGGTCGTTGGAATTGATTTCACATTGAAATCAGACTTAAACTAGTGTCAATCTTTTGATACTTATTGTTTTATAAAAACACGCTATTTTCTCTAACAGCGGGAATTAATTATTAAATTAATTAATGTGACTAATATGTTTTGAATTTTGTAAAACGGACTTCATTTTTGAATTCGGAATATCAAATATAGCTTAGGGTAAAGTTTTGGTATTTTTCTGGAAAACTCCAATTTTTGATGAATAGTGAAACCACTAAGTGGTAATCAAGCAAACTGATTTTTCAGTTAAATGAAAGTTTACCACTAATATGTATTGAATTTCGAAAATCCGACATACATGGTTGTCATTATTATGTAAAATGTGGTTCAATGGGAAGAAAATAATTTTTTGGTGAATAGTAACTTTTTTTCATTAATCGCGATTAGAGGTAATTAGTTTAATTTAAGGTAAAAATGATATTATAAGAATGTGAAAACACCATGACACTTGTCCTACACCTATTGGGTGAGTCACGGCCGACCAAGACAAGCCATGTGCCAACTTGGGGACCCCATGGAGCCACTTTAGTTGGAAAATGACAATAATATATTTTTATTTAATGTTAAAATTAAATTGACACAGACATGAGTTGTTTTACTAAAACAGTTTTTAAATGGGGTTACACAAGTCCAAATTTTTATTATAAATAGTCATTGTAAAGATAAAAATATTTCCTACATCATAGTATTTTTTTATAATTTGTAGACATTAAATAAATTAAATTATTTATGACATAATAATGATGCAGCGATGACATCATTATTTGATGATTTAAATAAAATGGAAAGATAATGTAAAATATATGAACTAAACATGTTAAAAAATTATTGTATGGGTGGATTTCGAACCCTTATCACCTTATCCACGAATTATATCAATGTGGGACCTTTTAAAACCGAAACGCGTTTTCAAATAAAGTAATATTTCTTACTTTCCAAAAGTGCCCCTCCTCTCCTCTTATAAAAGGCCTCCACCTCTACCACCTTACACACACTCCTCAAGACTTTGGCTCGGACAACCCCTGCCCATTTACTCTCTCCAAATCCCTCTCCTCATCCTAGAGGATTCCCATTTGACAGAATCCTTTCAAAGGAAGCCTTTAGGCTCAAATCAAAAGGAGTTACACTTTTAAAGGCAATTCATTCTCTCTTGTTCATTTGTTTTATTTTGTTTCTCCAACCCCCTAAACTCTTTTTATTTACTTATTTTGTAACAACACCAGTATCTTAAATATAATATGATGTTGTTATAAGATTTATTAGATTTACACTCTCCCACAACTACATCAAATGGTTAAAGAACATACAGTTTCCGTGGATGGCGAAATTCTGCCTCCCGAAACGATGATTGTTCAATACTCATTTAACACCTTCAAAGGTGGCCATTATGATGTCACTATTTTTATATATGATATATAATATGTTTATTTTTTTTCTTTATGCTTCTGTATTTTTCATTTTGGGCATACCTTTATGGTTTCCATTGTGGGTAACACGATATCTTCATTTAAGGAAGTGCGGACTGCCGCCCCCACAAAGTGATTTGATTCGTTAAATACCATATGTGGGACGTATAAAGGATGGAACTATGATATTATATATGATATTATACTGGAATTATAATATACCTTTATATCATTATTATTACATTCTATAAAATACGAAATAGAAATGAATGTAGCGTTCATGCATACGTATGGCTTACCGTCTCCATGAACGGTGCATTTCATTTCTTACCTCTATATGATTATGTAATGTTATAAATGCATGAATGTACTGGATATATATGAAATATATGATATCTACATCATGAATACAATTCTGGATATAATAAACGTTTTTCCACACGAACAACATGTAATTGTAAGAAGTCCACTTTCGACTTAAGAACCAAATATCGACAAAACAATCACTATTAACTTAATGATTACATAATGTTTATAACATGGTAATAAGTGATATAAAAGGAATAATTAACTTGAAAAAGGTTCTTAAGGAATTATAAATTAACTCAAGTTTTTTATTCAGGTGATTAAAGAACTATCGAGTCAAGTCGGACCCGAGGTAAGGGATCCTACTCCTCTCTTTCTTTTTAAGTACACAGTTTTATGTCATTCCTTTTAAAGCTCATATTTCTTGTTATTGGGATGATATTTTATATTAAACTTACTGAAATTTTTATGTTCATGTGATGAGAGACCCTATTCCCTCTCATCAATCCATTTTGGAAGTTTTGAGTGGCACTGTTAGGCTGCCGAACTTTCGTAAGAGATATAACCTCTCTCTTTCTTTTTAAGTACTCTCCTTTATGTCACTTCTTTTAAACTCCACTTTGTAATGTTGGGGGATATTCTTTTATATTCCTCATTCTGTAAACAGTATGTTGATGTGATGAGAGTCCCTATTTCCTCTCATCAATCCATTTTGGATGTTTTAAGTGGCGCCGTTAGGCTGCCGAGTTTTCGTAAGGGATTTTTCATCTCACTTTTATTCCAGTGAGATTTATGATACATTTGCCACAAATTCCATTTAGTGGTGTATTTACTTCCCATTATTCTACTCTTTGTGTAATATACTTTTGTTTATGAGTATTTACATCAATGATCTATTGTCCTTATTTCATGGGGTGTATGTTTTGAAAGATACCCAAGTCGGTAAGGGAACCTTTCACCCTCCTCTTTTTTAAAAGACTTATTTTGATGGGTCTTTTTATTTACATATTGTTATGTTGGGATATGTTCTCATATATCCTTATTGATGTAAATTTTATGTCCAAGTGATGAGATACACTTTTTATCTCTCATCAACTCATTTTGATGTTATGTCGTTAGGCTGTCAAGGGAACTTTTTAACCCAATTTCGATTTCTTTGGGTTCAACATGTAGTCATTGAATATGTCATCCATTGAATATGTGTGAATGAACTTTTATTGTTTTACACATAATATCCACTTATATTGGGTGTATTTATATTTGTCACACATATTTTTGAGAATGATATGTCCTTAATTTAAGGATACCTTCTTTATAAGGGATTTCATCACATTTGACATTTCTATTAAGGGTTCATTGTTGTTATGCACCAATTCACTCTTATATGGTGTATATACTGTCCTTTAGAGTATTATATAATGAATCCATTTATTCTCATGATATTATAAAGTTATGTTATTCCTCAATTATTGTATTCAAGTGTCTCTAATTTTGGTAAAACCCCTTTAACCAAAATGTCATTTTAAATGTTTTAATTATTTGTTCTTATTAATATACATGTTTTCAAAATGGTTTTAAGGATTTATTTATATGGATATTAATGGTTTAAAATTTTAAGCTTCAAGGTGGTATGGGACACTTTAATTCAAAAATCTCTTTATTAAATGTTTTAAATGGTTTTGAAAATGGTTTTGATAAAGGATTCAATTATGATATATTGTGATGTGGAAATGTTATCATTCCTTTATATTGGTTTTATTTTTTATGATTTTATATTGGTACTTGGACATTATAACGGGTGGTTACGTTATAAACCATATGACGGGTGGTGTCGTGAATACCAGGACGGGTGGTTACGTTATAACCTCCAATGCATTGGGTATGGAAGTCGGTCGTATGGCTATTCCATTAAGTATGTATGGAAATTGGCCGTATGGCTATTCCATTAATTGATATGCGTGGAAGTCGACCGTATGGTTATTCCACATAAGTATGTTTATGTCCCAAGTTACCTTTATATATGTTATGTGTTCTTTATTTGGGTTTTATGGTAATTCTTTGGTTACAAAAAGGTAAGTAATGATACTTTATTCAGTGAAGAGTTTTTACTACTTCATGAAGGTGAAGGTATTACTTTGGTAGAGTATACATGGTTTACTTGATGTTTAAAAAAGTAACAGTTTTTATTCTTTGTGTATCCCTTACTGAGCTTTTTATGATCACCCCAAGTTTGTTTTGAAATGTTTTTCACAGGACTTAAAGTGGAATAAGGTCAAGGATGGGATCAAGGGAATGTCACACTATATAAGACATGGAAGTAGACATGTTTCATTTTAAGAGTTTTTATTTTATGGAAATTTAGTATAAGCGACTACTTTGTAATCTTTTGATATGTAATAGTTATGTCCTAATTCTCTAAAACTCTAAACCTGAAAAGATCCTCAATGTGAATTACTCATTTAATTCAATATTAAGTAAGGATTAAGGCTGGGGCCTTATAATTATTCCCAAAGGGAATCCTCTAGGATGAGTAGAGGTATTTGGAGAGTGTAAATGGGCAGGGGTTGGCCGAGCCAAAGGCCTGAGGAGTGTGTTAAATGAGGAATAGGTGGGGGCCTTTTATAATAGGAGAGGAGGGACACTTTTGGAAAGTAAGAAATATTACTTTATTTGAAAATGTGTTTCGGTTTTAAAAGGTCCCACATTGATATAATTCGTGGATAAGGTGATAAGGGTTATAAATCCACCCATACAATAATTTTTGGACATGTTTAGTTCATATATTTTACATTATCTTTCCATTTTATTTAAATCATCAAATAATGATGTCATCGCTGCATCATTATTATGTCATAAATAATTTAATTTCTTTAATGTATAAAAATTATAAATAAAATACTATGATGTAGGAAATATTTTTTTCTTTCCAATGACTATTTATAATCAAAAATATGACTTGTATAACCCCATTTACAAATTGTTTTAGAAAAATATATCATGTTTGTTCCATTTTTTACATTAACATTAAATAAAAGGTATTTATGTCATTTTCCAACCAAAGTGGCTCCATGGGGTCCCCAAGTTGACCCATGTCTTGTCTTGGTCGGCCATTACACATACAATGAGGTTAGGACATGTTTCAAGTTCATTTCATATTATTAAAACATTATTTTTACCTTAAACTACACTAATTACCTCTAATCGCGATTAATAACATAATAAGTTACTATTCACAAAAAAATTATTTTTATCCCATTGAACCACATTTTACTTCTTAATGAAAACCATTTATGTCGGATTTTTTAAATTCAAAACACAAAGATGGCAAAATTTCATTTAAATGGAAAAATCAGTTTTTATAAGTACCACTTAGTGGTGTCACTATTCATCAAAAATTGAAGTTTTTCAGAAAAATCCCAAAAATTCACCCTAATATATATTTGATATTACAAATTCAAAAATGAAGTCCATTTTACAAAATTCAAAACATATAAGTCACATTAATTAATTTAATAATTAATTACCGCTGTCAGAGCAAATAGCGTGTTTTTATGAAACAATAAGTATCAAAAGATTGGCACTGGTTTAAGTCTGATTTCAAAGTGAAATTAATTCCATCAAAAGGCGATAAGTGAACATTTAGTGAAAACTAGGGCATATACGCCTAAAATTGAATTATTTTCGTATTTTAAGCCTTAATCTTTTATTGGATAAATGTAAAAACATTTAAAAACATATTTTAGTTATTTCTATCCATTCCCTCCAATACAACGGCTACATGTTAACTACCATTTAAAATAATATTATTTTATTATTAGAGTGCAACATAACATTCCCAAGAAACTCGTTGTTGCGTGTTGGGTACGCCATCGAGCATAACGTCCCCTTTAAAATCATATTAATATTTTATTCACAAATATGGATAAATATGAAAATGTAATATTCTTTATTTACCTGGTGTGTTACATCCTTCCCCCCTATTGGGAATTGCGTCCTCGCAATTTTTAAAATTGAGCTTGGAAACATCCTTCAAAGTCCCACATCGGAACAAGAGTCGATAAAACAATCACTTTAAAATAAAGGAATATAAGTACAGAGGTCACCCGAGTTAACCCATACTAGGATTCCATGTAGAAAAACATGGACATGGAAGAAAAAGCAAAGGGTCATGTTCTTGAGGGAGAGTGATAGTAAACATTTCTAGGAGAAAGTTAACCATAAGAAAATCACAAACTTTTGATGGGTTAAACGGTATTCGATTCCCCAGTAGGAAAAGTTAATAGACAAATTTTTTGTTTTAAGTTACTTTTTATTGAGTAATTTATTCATAAGGAAACCTAATCACTTATCATGTTGACTTTTAACTTTGACTAGATTCCTTAATCAAACTCATATTTTTTTCCAAAAGATGAGTATTTAGGGAGACTTGGTCTCATTAAGAGTACTATAATCAACTTCTAGAGAATCACCTAATCCACAAAAGAGAACTATATACATCCCATGTCCTTAGTCATTAACCAAAACCAAAACCAAAAAGTTTAGTACAAGGTCAGATTATCCAGAAAAGGATAACCCATTAAAAAGAAAATCCATGCTTAATCTCCAAAATTTTTCCAACAAAACCCAAATTTCAACGAGGACCATCCGATAAACAATTTGTCCATAAAATTCTTCAATGTAAAACAAACTAAGATTGAAACCCAAATATTTGAAGGATTTAGTCACATAGTCTTCCAAGTTAAATCGTAACATTTATCTCCAAACAACATCAGTCGCTCCTAAAGTCTCGCATTGAAAAGTAATTATCCTAATCACATATCCTCCATGATAGGTTAATCATTTTCATAAATAACCCAAAATCATCTTACTCATAATTCATAAAATCATATAACTAGAAAGAATCAGTCAAACTAACCAGGGAATTCACGTAGTCTAGTGTTAGGCGATAAATACCAGTTGCACTTTGATTGTGGGTTCGATTCCCGCATCTTTGTCCGACGCGACGGGTAGTCACACGGTCTACATGTTGTCCTTTTTCCAAAACTATATAATTCTTAAAACATTCCCCAAAATGAGATAAAATATTCAAAGATGATAATAACATATTTTAACCTCAAGTTTATCTCATTCCTTTCATTTTCCATCATAACATATAATAACCCATAACTACCTCAAAAGTAAGGATCATATAAACCCTAATGGTTACTTTAATAATTATTACCTAAATTTCCACATCGAGTTGTCCATCTCGTACATGATGCATTATAGAACTCACCAAGGTTGATGTTGTTGATCATGACTCCTTGATAGTTGGTTTAGAAAAACCATGAGATTCCTCATTGAATCCCCCATTTCATCCAGTCTCTTAATCAGAGAACCACAACAGTTTCCTTCAAACCCATTGTCACTTTGGTGCCTTCTAGATCCAGCCATTTAATAAAACCAAAAAGGTCAGTGTGATTATATAAAAAAAACCATCATGTACTAATGAGTAAGATAAACACTAAGATATACTTACTCATTCACTTTATCTAAAACTAGGACTCTTTCTGAAATCCTAACCATTATGGTAATGTCACTTATGCTTAAAGAATACCCTATCCTCTAAAGTTATCTAAACCGACCTTTGATACCAACTATAAGGCCCCAGCCTTAAACCTTATTTAATCTTGAGTTATTACAATATTACACATTGAGGATCTTTTCAGGTTTAGAGTTTTAGAGAATTAGATCATGAAACTTGCATTACATTCCACATTTAAACAATGTGGTTTCATAAAATACAGTATTCATTCTTCCCGTCAACAGAAACATATTTAAAATAAAACATGGATTCTTTCTTGACACATCCTCGACACTATCATCACATCATGTATCCTTCCCTTGACCTGTGAAAAACATTTCAAAAACTTGGGATGAGCATAAAAATCTCAGTAAGGGATATAAAAATATGTAAAGGAAACATGAGTACATGTATACATAAGAATGAAATCATACTTTACCCATAAAACATAGGCATATCAAATCATGAATAAATCATAGAAATCATAAGACATAAAAGTTATATTGAGGCATTCATAACATTCTTACGTAGGGAGTAACCCTCTTGGTTACTTTTTGGAATACCCATCACAGTATATTCCCTAAATCTCTTTGGAGAAACCTCAATGTTTCACTCCTTCGCGTTACCCAATGCATTGGAGAGCTATATCGGGCTCACCCGCCCTTAGTTTATCACGGAACCACTCGTTTTCATAACAATGCCCAAGAACCTTAACATAAATGTATCACATAAAACATGCAAAAAGGAAACATAACATTTCCACATTTCAATCACAATATAACATTTTAGTATATTGAAATAATGAATCCATTCAAAAAGAAACCATTTCCAAAACCATTTAAAACATTTAATAAAGAGATTTTTGAATCAAAGTGTCCCATACCACCTTGAAGATTAAAATTTTAAACCATTAATATCCATATAAATAAATCCTTAAAACCATTTTGAAAACATTGATATTAATAAGAACAAATAATTACAACATTTAAAACGATATTTTGGTTAAAGGGGTTTTACCAAAATTAGAGACACTTGAATACAATAATTGAGGAATAACATTTAGTCAGAACTTTATAATATCATGAGCATAAATGGATTCATGATATAATACTCCAAAGGAATGTATATACACTATATAAGAGTGAATTGGCCCATAACAACAATGAACCCTCAATAGAAATGTCAAATGTGATGAAATCCTTTATAAAGAATGTATCCTTAAATTAAGGACAAATCAACCTCAAAAATATGTGTGAAAAATATAAATACACCCAATATATGTGGATATTATGTTTAAAACAATAAAAGGTCATTCACACATATTCAATGGATGACATATTCAATGAATACATGTTGAATCCAAAGAAATCGAAATTGGGTTAAAAAGTTCCCTTGACAGCCTAACAGCATCACATCAAAATGAGTTGATGAGAGATAAAAAGTGTATCTCATCACTTGGACATAAAATTTACATCAATAAGGATATATTAGAACATATCCCAACATAACAATATGTAAATTAAAAGACCCAACAAAAGAAGTCTTTTTAAAAAAAGAGTAAGGTGAAAGGTTCCCTTACCGACTTGGGTATCTTTCAAAACATACACCCCCTAAAAGAAAGACAATAGATCATTGATGTAAATATACATAAACGAAATTATATTACACAAAGAGTATAATAATGGTCAGTACATTCACCACTCAATGGAATTTGTGGCAAATGTAGCATAAATCTCACAGGAATAAAAGTGAGATGAAAAATCCCTTACGAAAACTCGGTAGCCTAACGACGCCACATAAAACATCCGAATATGGATTGATGAGATCAAATAGGGTATATCATCACATTACAATAAAATTTAAATCAAGAGTAATATAAAAGAACATCCCCCAACATTACAAAGAGGAGCTTAAAAGAAGTGACATAAAGGAGAGTACTTAAAAAGAAAGAGAGTGGTTAGATCTCTTACGAAAGTTCGGCAGCCTAACGGCGCCACTCAAAACTTCCAAAATGGATTGATGAGAGAGAACTGGTTCTCTCATCACATGAACATAAAAATTACAGTAAGTTTAATATAAAATATCATCCCAATAACAAGAAATATGAGCTTTAAAAGGAATGACATAAAAGTGTGTACTTAAAAAGAAAGAGAGGAGTAGGATCCCTTACCTCGGGTCCGACTTGACTCGATCGTTCTTTAATCTCCTGAATAATAAACTTGAGTTAATTTCTACATCCTTAAGAACCTATTTCAAGTTCATTATTCCTTTTATATCACTTATTACTATGTCATAAACATTATGTAATCATTTAAGTTAATAATATTTGTTTTGCCGATATTTGGTTCTTAAGTCTAAAGAGGACTTCTTACAATTACATGTTATTCGTGTGTCCAAATGTTTATTATATCCAGAATTTTATTCATGATGTAGATATCATATATTTCATATATATACAGTAAATTCATGCATTTAAAACATTAGATAATCATTTAGAGGTAAGAAATGAAATGCATCGTTCATGGAGACGGTAAGTCGTACGTACGCATGAACGCTACTTTCATTTCTATTTCGTATTTTATAGAATGGAATAATAATGATATAAAGGTATTTTATAATTCCAGTATAATATCATATATAATATCATAGTTCCATCCTTTATACGTCCCACATATGGTATTTAACGAATCAAATCACTTTGAGGGGGCGGTAGTCTGCACTTCCTTAAATGAAGATATCGCGTTTACCCATAATGGAAACCATAAAGGTATTCCCAAAAACGAAAAATACAAAAGATAAAGTAAAAAATAAACATATTATATATCATATATAAATATAGTGACATCATAATGTCCACCTTTGAAGGTGTTAAATGAGTATTGAACAATCATCGTTTCGGGAGGCAGAATTTCGCCATCCACGGAAACCGTATGTTCTTTAACCATTTGATGTAGTTGTGTGAGAGTGTATCTTGAATAAATCATATAAAAACATCCTAGTATATATAATATAGTGGTTTTGTTACAAAAGAAGTAAATAAAAAGAGTTTAGGGGGTTGGAGAAGCAAAATAAAACAAATGAACATGAGAAAATTAATTACCTTTAAAACTGTAACTCCTTTTGATTTGAGCATAAAGGCTTCCTTTGACAGGTTTCTTCCCAAAGGGAATCCTCTAGGATGAGTAGAGGGATTTGGAGAGAGTAAATGGGCAGAGTTTGGCCTAGCCAAAGGCTTTAGGAGTGTGTGAAATGAGGTAGAGGTGGGGGCCTTTTATAAGAGGAGAGGAGGGGAACTTTTGGAAAGTAAGAAATATTACATTATTTGAAAATGTGTTTCGGTTTTAAAAGGTCCCACATTGATATAATTCGTGGATGAGGTGATAAGGGTTAGAAATACACCCATACAATAAGTTTTGTACATGTTTAGTTCATATATTTTACATTATCTTTCTATTTTATTTAAATCGTCAAATAATGATGTCATCGCTTCATCATTATTATGTCATAAATAATTTAATTTATATAATGTCTAAAAATTATAAAAAAATACTATGATGTAGGAAATATTTTTATCTTTTCAATGACTATTTATAATCAAAAATCATAATTGTATATCCCTATTTACAAATTGTTTTAGTAAAACATATCATGTTTGTGCCATTTTTTACATTAACATTAAATAAAAGGTATTTATGTCATTTTCCAACCAAAGTGGCTCCATGGGGTCCCCAATATGACCCATGGCTTGTCTTTGTCGGAAATTACACATCCAATGAGGTTAGTACATGTGTAATGTTCATTTCATATTATTAAAAAATAATTTTTACCTTAAACTACACTAATTACGTCTAATCGCGATTAAAAACTTAATAAGTTACTATTAAAAAAAAATATTTTTATCCCATTAAACCACATTTTACTTATTAATGAAAACCATGTATGTCATATTTTTTAAATTCAAAACACAAATATGGCAAAATTTCATTTAAACAGAAAAATCAGTTTTTATAAGTACCACTTAGTGGTGTCACTATTCATCAAAAATTGAAGTTTTTCAGAAAAATCCCAAAAATTCACCCAAAGCTATATTTGATATTCCGAATTCAAAAATTAAGTACACTTTACAAAATTCAAAACATATAAGTCACATTAATTAATTTAATAATTAATTCCTGTTGTCTGAGCAAATAGCGTGTTTTTATGAAACAATAAGTATCAAAAGATTGACACTGGTTTAAGTCTGATTTCAAAGTGAAATTAATTCCAACGACCACTATTGGATTTAATGGTAAAATTATATTCTAATTTAAATTTAAAACCAAATAAAAAGATAATCTAATCATATAAATATATTAGATTAAAAAGTTGTTTTGAATTAAAATACAACATTTTACACTATTCAATAAAAAATGAACTTTATCAGAAAGATGCCAAAAATTTACACAAATTAAATTTTGATGTCCCAATTATTAAGAATAGTTTTATTTGGTCCAAAAGGATGTATAAGAGTGAAAAAAACAATATTTAATGATGGTTCTCCATCAAAAGGCGATAAGTGAACATTTAGTGAAAACTAGGGCATATACGCCGAAAATTAAATTATTTCCGTATTTTGAGCCTTCATATTTTATTGGATAAATGTAAAAACATTTAAAAACATATTTTACTTATTTCTATCAATTCCCACCAATACAACGGCTACATGTTAACTACCATTTAAAATAATATTATTTTATTATTAGAGTGCAACATAACATTCCAATGAAACTCGTTGTTGCGTGTTGGGTACGCCATCGAGCATAGCGTCCCCTTTAAAGTCATATTAATATTTTATTCACAAATATGGATAAATATGAAAATATAATATTCTTTATTTACTTGGTGTGTTACAATGCTCCCATGTAAACAACAAGTAACGGGTAGCATGAATAATGGATGGCCCACCAAGAACATTAAACACTAAAGATAAATATTAATATGACCAAAAAATTGATTATATGCCCCCAAAGAAATAATAATCAATGAACACACTATGTTCTCTAAGAATTATGATCATGTTGGGGATGTACTCTACCAGCCCCATATCTCATATATTGGTCTGAAAATAGAGCACCCTACTACTACCACCTCGGTCAGAACTCTCTCAATGAATGTATATATAGTGGAAGACATGAAACACATTGGTTGCGATGTATGGTTAGAAATGCTCCCCACTTTTGATCTCATCCTCTATATTAAAAACCCATGTATGAACTAATGCAACAGGTCTGAGATATTATTCTGATGTATAAATAAGATATTTAATATTGGGAACAACCCCTGGTTGAGAAGAATATCTTATGTACTAAAAAATGTGAACCCCTATCTATATATATACTTCATTATGAATCTTCATGTCTCTCAAATCATGATGATAATTTTCCATATAGAGTCATTTTAACAACCTCTTTTCTCAGTAAAACATCATGATACATATTTAGTTTTAACATTATCAACTAAAGGTATATCAAAATATGAAAATTCTTATAGAAATGCATCAGACATTCCTATTAATAATGATATATATTATAATCATATCCTAGATGGGTCTTTAAAAAATATTGAACTCTACTTTGTTGGAACACCCTTAATGAAGGGATTTTATTAACTGATGATTGTACACCTCCACACTGGAATAAATAAACTATGATTAAAACTGGAATTAGAACATATCCCATGATACTTTTAACTCTATAAAATCCTTAAGGAATAATAATATCCATATCATTGTAACTGTACTTGTTATCATCACTACCAATGAATGTTAGTGATCTATCTGAGAATTGATCAATCTTGATGTTATACAAACCTCTTAAAAGTATTCATTAGTGGATGGATTTAAAAATAATCGATCTTATTCTTATAGACTATGTTATTGAAAATCATAGAGTGTTAAACTATATGTTTTATCACCACAAACCTCTAAAATATGGTAATCTAGTGGAACATCTCACTGAACATCTTCGATGAAAACCAGATGAAGATGCATATTTGGAGAATTTTCTACAAAAAATTTAAATATTAGAGCATCTAAACATATAATATTTAACAAACAAAATTAATTAGTAATTATATTATATATTATATAGTTTATATTTTTACATATTCCATGGTCTACCCATTTCAAACATTGATACAAATAATAATTATGTACAATCAATTCATATGTCTCTAGCCATTATCACATTATTTTCTATGATTAATAAACATAATGTTTCATGCATCATATCCTAGAGGGACTAAAATACCCATGTCATAGATGGTCTCCCATATTTACATCAGTAGATAAATATTACTTACATTTTTACCTATAAACCCATGCATCCTCCCCTATTCATAACTCTAAACTCCATCATATCCCTCAGCAAGACAATATGATACCCATGTTTCATGAAACCCTCCTTACATTGTATATAACACGTTATATAATAATGAGTGAAGGGAGATGGTGACTACCCATGTTCTTCCTCTAGTAATCCATGAGATAGAAACTACTTTCGAGGGTATAAACAGAATACATATAGGAGGTGTTTTCCTCTATGTAAACATAATGAAGATAGTTATAATGAGAATTCACCAATAAATTTTTTTTGAATCCTAAATATAATGAAATCACCTATGGAAACATTCATTTTCAAATAGTACAATGATAATTGAACAAAAAACTATAATCATGTAAAATGTAAAGAGGAAAGTACTAGAGATTCTTAAATAGCTCCTGAAAAAAACAAGCCAGTAATATCCCACCCGATCTCCAACCTTCTCTGGATGACCAGAAAATATTTTTTATACATATAGGTTGATCATAATAGTATAATTATATGGAGACTATTTATACCCTCTCATGAAAGAGATAATTAATATATCATATAAAATAATGAAAAATAGTAACACTAACTTATCCCCTAATGAGGAATACTATTTCACTATCCATACCGTGTCTAACTCTAAGAACGTATCAAATATAAGGAATCACATAATATAGGAATGAAACATCATGGGTAAACTATTCCTACTTCTCAACTGGGTTTCTTATCTTCCCCAATTTCACACGATCGAATCCATCTCAACCTAATATTATCCATCCTGAAAACACATGGGTGATGTGTCACAATGTCCACCTAGTACATCATATCATCATAGAGGCCCTTATTAAATCACCACATCATCCCTACCACTACTCCAATATATGTTAACTGATTAGTTTTTGGTAGACACCACAACTTGTATGATGGGAATCATTCTTCAGGTAATATAACTCAAGCCATTAAGACCATAAACTGAGCAAGGTACCAAAATCCCTCTCAACTTATACACATCATGCATATAATAATCCTATAGATAATATACATATTAATACAATTTTTTGATATTTCTATAAGTCATCAGATCCATATATATACATATGTGGGGAAACATACTTCCATGGATACTATAAAAAGTAACTAAAATGAGATGAGAGAGGGCTGATAGGGTGTAGTCAGTCATCTATCCTCCTAATGAGATGTTAGAAAAAACACGTCCCAGATTCAATTGGGATTCAGTTTCCCCAACGATCATGGGTGGGGTAGACTTTGATATCATAGAATATATTATATAAAATACATAAAAAAATCCACTATGGGTATGACATGGTCTTAGAACAAACTATATATAATGTCACTTGGGCTCCTGACTACCACAACAAAGATCATATATCCTTTATTTACTAATGAATTTAAAAGATATACATTCATTAATTATTTCATTTTATTATATCATTTGGTTAATTCATTAATTTCACCTTAATTAACCATTAAAATTATTCTATATTTAAATACATTTATCATCAAAGTAGATTGCATGCCATCTAGGAATAATCTAATCCATTTTTACAAATTCCCATGATTAACTGCATGTTAGCATTTTCATTCAATAAACACCAAACCTAAAAGATAATCAATTTCATTCATTAATTTTAACATTCCATATTCCATGAATTATATAAAATAATCATATGATATAACCAATATGAATCAATAAACTAAAAACATATTGATACCTCATGTTTTGGGTAAATGAATACCTATGAAAACATGAAACCTGAAAAATGACCATTACAAAGATTCATAATTTGGAAAACAATATATCATCATCACATCAAGAGGAATGACCAACATAAAACCATTAAATGATCTCGTGTCCCCTCCTCAACACCCACATGGATATATTGGTGTATCCCCCTTTATCAGGAAACATATTCTGCCACATCATGTTAGCCTCCCTTCCCACATGTATCATAATCCATCCAAAACAGTGGCTACCCAAGATATTATCACAACGAGACCTCCCTTCCCTATATCACATCATGTGGATAATCTCATATTTAGAGAACATGACACGATATTTATAAAAAATTGATAATAGATAATAGGTTAATCAAGAATATAAAAACAAGGTATACATCCTTCTATCATAATAGATATCTCACATCTCAAAGAATAATCCACAGAACCTTCCAAATAATACTGAGAAATCAATCCCAATAAAGTATATTTTTTGTGCAACCAATTCATATTCCATATTAAATTTTCCGATTAATTATTCAAGGGATCCCACTATCTAAAACATATTGTATATAGAAAAAAACTATCTATCAATATATTATACATTCTCTTTAGAATTTAAACTAGGCTCATCAATTAATGTGGTTTACAATTCAAATATAACATTATTTTTTTATTATCCACAAGAATAACAATTTTTCACATTATTTATTAATTAGATTAATTACATAGAAATTAATTATCAATTAAAAATTCACATTATATCAATTTTATAATAATTATATTATAATGGAAAATAGATTAAAACATACCTCTACCTCAATTATTATTAAGAAAATATGGTATTAGTTAATTATTTCCATGAATTATTTATCATACCCCATTTGAAACAAAATTCTAATCCATATCATGGGATGAAATGAAAAAAAAGAAAATAATAGATATCAAACTATTTAGAAAATAAATAGGAAAACTACTATCATGGTATAATTAAAATCAATAAGTGATCGCTAATCAATTCAATATTAATATGAATAAATAATTAATAGGTTAATTAAATTACCAAACTATGGTATAATCGTTTCTAAATCTAGAGTTTCATATAAATAAATTGGAGATGAAGAAACACCCAACCTCAAAGGCTTCAATTTTCTTCACATAACATCATAACAACATCGTAGATCCATATATCCTATTACACAAGAAGTCGCATATCTTCAACGATTACATGGAACAACAAGATAAAATTTCATTAAATATACCGTTATAAACAATAATATGAATATGTATTTTCTGGAAATATTAAATGGGAGGATGTTAATTGGAGAACAACAAGAGAGTAGGTAGAACATCCCTCAAAGAACATTGGATGAAAGATGAATGCTTGAGAATAAATCAATAATGAAGGAATATTTGACCATGGGAAGACAGGGATGCTAGATCGCCTAGAAGTTGGGAGAGACATATGGTTGGAGAATCTACCAAAGGCACTATGTCCTTTATAGGAATTCTAAATATAGAATATACAAATATAGAATCCCATTAATTTTATTTAAATTTTGTGCTTTAGATCTCAATGAAACAATCAGTATCTTGAAACATTTTATCCCTAATTATTAAATTTTTTTAAATAACATGTGAACTAGCCCCAAACAAGATTTGAACTGTGAATACACTATATATAACACTAAAATACATTTTATTCTCCATGCATCCACCATTTATTGACTAAACCCATCCAAACCCACTCAATCGGTCCTTCGAGCTCCATGAACATTACAAACACTAAAACAGTTATACTATATAGATCAAGGACTATTAAATAAACATGAAACATAAAAAATTAGTAATGAAAGGGATTATAGTCCATAAAAATCAACATATTCATCCAACCAAATCATTAATCATTTTATGAAATTCCATAAATCTAATAAATTTCACCAAGTAAAACCTTTTAAAATAAATAATAAGCCTAATACCCCACAATTATTACTATTTATTTGTAAAGGTGACCCTTTGTAAATTTATAGGACACTTAGTATATAAATTTTTATCAAGATAACTAATTTCTCAATAAAAATATATTAATTTTACTTATTTTAGAAAAATCATAAAAGGAAAACTAATTTATATTTTAAATTAATAATATATATAATAAATATAATGTATATAGTGTTCCAATCATAAGTTAAAAATAGGTAAGAAATCAATTATTTTAAATTTAATGATATATTATTTGAAAAACATACCACAACTATTGAATCTATAAGTGAAGTTTTTATGCCATTACAATCATGCCCAAATCCCATTTAAAATCACGTTAAAATTTCAAAATTAGGGAAAAACCTTAGTACATTAATGGGATAGTAAACACTATTTCTTTTTGGAAATCTATGGAAAATATATAAAAATTAAAATAAATATTGATAATATAATACTCTGTTTAGATCAAATTTCTAGGTGGATCATTATCGAGGTGTAAAGGAAATACCTTTTGGAACCATGATTTAGAAGATAATGAGATGATGATAGTGTCAAGAGGTTCGAGATTCAAACTAAAAGGAAATTAAACCCCATTAATTTGTTTGACTATTTAAAAAATGAATTTAAAAAATTACATAATCTCTCTTGATTTATTATAATGTTACCCTTGGATCACAATTTTATCAAACATTTGGAGACGCATAATGACACTACCTCTTATGGACACCCACAACATTGCCATTGGTTTTTTAGACTAATAACCCATCACATCCTAAATTCTAAAACCACATACTTTTTTCACCCTTACATACTAGTTATCGGATATAAAACTAACTGAAGTATATATAATTTTGTAGTTTTTAATAAGTATGAACCAAACCATACACCCAAGATTGATAGAAACTCGATGTTAAGTAATAGATCATTAACATTTCTAAATCTCACTTCCATTTTAGAACACATACATATCATTAAAAACATTAAATATCATAGTGTGACATCAATAATGAATTATTCCTTACGTAACACATACATTAAGAAGTCCCAAACCAATCATTGAAATCACTTTGAATTGATGGAATGTTGAAAAATTAACAATTCATGAGACAGAACAATATAATTAAACATCTTTTAAATCCTAAAAATGTACATAATATTAGTGAGGAGAAATAAAATTTTACTATATGGAAATAATGATATATTGAAACCTATACAATTTTGAAGCAATGTTGTAAATAACTACATATGAGGGCTCTTAACCATTGGACATAAAAAAAATTCTTCATCCCAAAACTGCTCAATACCCATCATGCATTGATATGCCTTTGTCAATGAATGTATTTTCTAGTACAACCTTTTCAAAACAAATCACACACTAATACTACAAGGATATATTATATATAAAAAAACTGATAATTAATCATGAATATTGAGTACCCATCATGTGATGATTCCTCGTATATCAGGTAAACAATCCCAACCCAATTACACACAATTGAAAAACACAAAGATTTCATACGATCCTACCCAAATAGTTGAGACTAACAATTAATAATACAAATTACCAACATCATAAACAAACACACTCTTATGTGTCAGGTATATCTCTTGTAACTCAATCATAGGACAATATTGAAACCCATTGATCTTATATAGGTTTAAAACATAAAAATTGGACCCATATATAATATAAATATGGAAATGAAGATAGAAATTGATTGATAAAATATGTGGTAATTTTAAACAACAACGAGGGTGTGATATCATAATTATTGAGTTTGAATTAGGAATTTATGTTTTTCAACACTTTTTGAATGGTTAGATGGTTTTTATATGAGACAATATGTCCATAAAAATTTGCACATTGTATATTATCAGGATTTAGTGATGGAGGATTCTTAGGTGGTGGCGACCATGACTCCACTATAACCTAAGTTAAAATCCACTAAAGATTTAATGGTCTTGAAATTGGTGCAGTAACATTTTTCCCAGATAAAAAAGTCCCATGTCAAACCAATATTTTTGAAATGACATCCTTGTATGTTTTTATTATGTGTAAAAATTAATATTTTCCCATATTATATTTGGGAACCCAGTATAGGTAACTTTTTTCGGATTTAATTAAGAAAAGGTTCTAATATTCCATCCACATATTCCATACCCCATTTGATTATCTATTCATGGCTTCTTATAATAGTTCATCACGAATGTTGAGGTAGGATCACATTCTCCTAGAAATTCATATCATCAAATCATATAATAATATAATTTAATAAACCAAATTTAGGGGTTTCTATACGGATTCAACGAGAATACAAATAATCTTACTTTTATGATGGGGCATTAAAATGGATTGTATAAAAAGAAGTATGAGAGAGGTAATTGCAAATAATAAAATTGTGGTTTCAATCCAAATAATTCCTACTCATATTAATTTTTTTCGTCCATTAAATTAGTATATATTTGGTTACTAAATCGATATAAAATTTTATGAATTCATTCAATTATTGGATTGTGGGCTCTCACTTGAGATACATACCTCCTTTTTGTGGTTTCAATGTCAGTATGTAGTCTAGAGAGATAAAAATAAATTAACCATCGGGGAATTAAATTTTAATTACAATTATAAATAGATTATTATTATTTTACTATTAATTAATTTTAATTATTATCATATTTAGGTAATTTTGATAATGTATTATGTGATATATATTGGTTGAAAAGCTTTAAAAATGATGTTTGTTCATAATTAAGGATTAAATTTATCATGTGGAAGGTGGTCTATTTATATAAAATTATATTTTATGAATTAATTATTTGAAATTTCATACTCAATAACTCCACTAATATTTTGTTGAGATTAAATTAAATTTAACAGTTTCTATTCAACATTATGGGTTGTATGTTGGACGTCTTTTTATGTATTAGACCCTCTTAGTATTATTCCATAGTGTCTTGTCTACTAAAGGTGTATTGATTTTATAAATAGGTGTTTTAAATTATTATCAATAACCATTAGGGGGATTTCCATTATTATTCTATTATTTTAATGGATAAAATAGGTTCCTTATAATCAGGCATCCTTAATGAGGTGTCTACCATTTGAATTGTGTTTGTTATGTAGCTGTTATTATCATATACCTCATGTCTAATGATGTGTTCAGTAAATAAAATTACAGTATGATTGATATATTTAGCATCAAATAACCTAATATCATTACATAGTTATATATATATATACATGTTATGATTTCAATGGGTGGACATCCTAGTGAACTCTTGAGCTATCATGAACATTTTGGCTCGGTGTTATATATGATTATCGAGCATTAAAAAAAATTAGTATTCTAGTGTGGTTAAAACGTTAGTTTTAATTTTGAGTAGTGTTTGGTTAGCTAGGATTAACCTATGAAATCATAAATATATTTAGGCATTATAAGAATGATTTTTCTAACAATATATATATTTATCATTAATCTTATATACCCCATTATATGTTATGGAATTGTTGGGGGGTGATATGATTAGTGTTTTATTATAATGTGAGATCGGTGCAATTAAATTTATTAGAGTTTGAAATTACCTAATCCATTTACTCTATTATTTATATAGACCAAAATGACAGACACAAATGTGTTGATGGGTAATATGGTCTAAAATCACCATCAAATATGAAAATTTTCCACTTATTGTAGGATTGATTGACCACTAACATAATGAAACACAAGTTGGTAATTATTTACAAGAGATTGATTATTCATAATGTTAGTGGTACAATCCTCACTTATTTAGAATCAATTATATGATTTAAACATGAACTAGTACGATATACTAGTTATAGTTAAATTTAATAACCAGTATATCATGAAATTTATTATCCGCATGGTCTTATTGATGATTGTAATGGGGTTAATTCCCAATTAATCAAAAAATTCATATGGGGTTTTACAAATTTCACATTTACATGTTCCTAACAATGAGAGTGAGATTAAATAGGAATGATTTGACACATACAAAAAATGGGACAACATCCTCAAGATAAAATTCCATGTTATTTGTTATCACCATTTACAATGGGATGAACTATCCATGATGTGGTGCCTCAATGGAAGGGAACGTCATGAAATAATTTGACTAGTTTCTGATGGAATGTGGTACACTCACTTTTTAATTGATATATTTTTAATAATTATTTCCCTTTTTAGATTATACCCATAGATATGGTCGATATTCCACTCATTGATAACACTTTTGTGACATGATTCCCACTATTATTGAGTTGTAAGGATTTTGTCCCCTATTTTTGTTACATAGTTATAATTTGACTCTCATATAGTCATATATATATAACTTATATTCATTTTTTATCCAATATTCATATGGTAGTCAAAATTTATTTTCATAATAATATGATTTATCAAGTATGTTACGACCATTATTTTTAATATGTTATTTGGATATACCAACCATATATTGATGGTTCTGATATCTAAATGATATTATTTAAATATATCATTATTTCATTGGTTGTATTTCCAATGTATTTTTCATCATTCTGTTATTTTATAGTATTTATATTTGTTATTAATTGGGATGGGATTACCAATAGATTATAATGATATATGTTCAGAGACACTTTGATAGTATCCAATGAAATTATGTATTTCAAAATATGAATCAGGACTACCCATAAAAGTCAATTTCTATTTGTTATTATGTATTATTAATATATATTTTTATCATATCAATTTATGAATAAAATAATTATATTGAATCTTCCTAGGAATAACAATGGTTGTGGCTAACTAATATTTTATCATACATAATGAGTTAATCCTGACACACTAGTACATAAGCTTCCCAAATTCTATCAAGAACATGGCGATATATTATCCATAATTAGATTGTTTTTTGATAGTTTTTGAGGAGTGTTTTGATAAGAGAATACAATGGGACTCATGATCTAGTATTATGATGTCTCTATTCCTTATTTTTCATTTTATAATAGCCTATATATTGGTGGATTTTTTATAAAATTTTCCTTTTTATATTATCATAACACAGCAAATCCTCATATTTTTATACAATTAGTGTTTTTTATTTATTCCTGGAATATATATTTAATTTATTTCATTCCATGAATTAAATTTTTTTTTAAACTATTAGATATATTACTTCTAAATGACTCAAGGAAACCTTTACCATTGGGTGATGCAATATCCTGAGATTTTATAAAATATCCTCTTTGAATTAATTTTATTTATTTGATATCCCGTGTTTTACGAAATTCAGAAATTAAATTTCATTATATGAAACACCATATATATGAAACGTTACACAAAACATCATGTTTCTTTTATTACTTCATTTACCGTAATAGGCTACTATTTCTAAACACTAATATAATATTAAAATTATTATTTATCATGATATTTTATTACATTGCTATTAGAATGTATTGAATCAATTAGACTAAATTATTAATTTTTTTAAATGCATATATTATGAATTTACTATTTATATATTAATTAGAAATTAAAGTAAAAATCAATTGAATAGGAATGAAATGTTTTTGCCTGAAAGCCATTTTTTTGAATAAAGGATTTTTATCATATTAATTAAATTTAATCACTATTAGTGAGAGAACATAATGAAATTTATATATTATATTTTCTAAAAATTGTATATACTATAATAAAATATGTCTTATAGGAATAAAACATAAACAAATATATTTTTAATCTTGAAATAAAATATTTTTATAAAATTATTTTTGTTTCCATTTAATGAATAATTTATTTTCAAAAAATTTTTTAATAAAAATTAATATTTTCCAAAATAAATATCATTATTTAAATTTCAAATATATATTTATATTTAGGTTATTGTTTTGATTTTTTTTAAGATAATTATGTTTTGTATAAATAGTAAATGTTACGAAATTTTATTTGAAAACTCATGTATCAACTAAATAATTTATAATGAGAAATTTTATTTTTAATTCTCAAAATATTAAATTAATAAAATTATACATATGGTTATCCTATTATGTTCATTGGAATAATTATTATATTTAATTTGGATAGAAAAAATAGTTAATGATAGAACATTTTCACATTAAAACCTCGCCTTATAATTCCATCATTGAGATTAATATTTGATAAAATTTTGTCAAATTAGTGATTTACATTTTAAAAATTTATTATATATTTTTAATTTGATTTATTTAAAATTTACAGTAAGTTAATCATGGTATTTACTTATAAAATTATTTAAATGAATTAAAATTAATAATAATGATTACAGTAAAAATGATTTTACAAAATGGTTAAATATTAATATAATGTGAGAAATGTCCTAGAATATTTCCCAAAACCATTTTTTCGACATATTTATTCTATACACAATCTTTTTTATAATATTACTCAATGTTAGAGGAAAATTACATAAGGGAGACCTCCAAATAGAGTTTTTTTGGTATTTACAAGAAGGCCACTCCTCCCCAACTAGAAAAGGGAATTCACTCTCCCACATTCTACACACATCTAAGGAATCCATGATCAGACAAAAACTACCAAAATAAAATCCCAAAATAGTTATTCTATTCCTAAAATAATTTTCTTTTTATATAAAGAAAACCATGTATGTCCTTTGGTGTAATCCAAAATGAGTTACCTATAGAATTCATAGAATTCATCAACCTGAATATTTATTTGATTCCCTATACAACCTCTTAAATTATTATTAATCCTTTATTATATAAAATCATGAGTAAACTAAATATAATTATATGAATTTATTTTTAGGTTATGACATATAGGCCAACAAAATTCAATAAAATTATAATCATTACATTGTTTGTGTGTTTGTGGGAATTCCTCCTTATTAAGTGTTGTCATTAGTTTTTTAAATAAAACTTATCATGATTATGAATTATGATATAAAAAAATTTATATGTCATTTAATGAGAATTAAAACAAAATTATAACTTAGGATTCAGTATATAATATACAATCCTTTTTAAATTTAATAGTGTAATGGATATGATAACGTCACTCTTGTGAATTGTGGACTACCACCTCACGTAGCGATCTGAAGCATTTTTCATGGATTTGTAACAATGAAGGTAACAAGTATATCTATAATTAATATATATGAAATTAAAAATTTATTAATTAAATTAATTAAATAGTTATATTTTTTGAAAAAAAACTATACAATTTTATTTATTACCATTTCACACACTGATAAAGTGATAATGTTGTCCATGGATGTGTGGACTTCCTTCTCCCCGAAGAAATATAATTAATTTTCATCAAAATAATTAAATATAGAATTGAACATGGTCAAATAATTTTATATTTTTTATATAATGATCATTATGTGATAGTAAATTTTACACTCATTCTTTCCATAGTGATCATTGTAATTTTGGAATGTTACTCAAAAGTACATATAGCCTACAACCTCTGTGATCGTAACGTTAGATAATTTTTATAACAATCTTCCTGATTGTTTTTTAACATATAATTATTTTATAAATATGATAAATATGACTTGAATATTATTTTTGATATATCTAAATAATGAACACTTTGAACATAGTAGACCTACCAAAGTCATTTTCACACATTACACAAATATGGTAAAAATAATACTAAAAAATAATATATTAAGTAATTTAGTATAAAAGGTTAGAAATTTAAATAAAACCAATTATAAAATTTAAATCTATTATAAATATGTTAAATAATTATCCGATGTTTATTATTCATAAATATTAAGAAAAACGTTAAAAGCAGAATCATGGTAATGGATATTGTCTCAATATCCTTTTATTGGTGTATATTGTGATGTTAGGCAGGCAAATTATTTTATAAGGGGAAGATATAGGTGATTTGAAATATAATATTAGGAATTTATTTATCCTCATGTTATTTAATGTTTTTTATATGTTATTACTTTCGAAATATTATGATTCAGATTTTTTCAAAGTGGTATGGGACGTATTAAATTAAAAATCAATTTTTAAAGGGTTAATGATTAATTTTACAAATCAATTCATATGTGTTATTATACATGATTTTATTTTATATATTTATTTATATGGATAATAAATTATTATAATGGAAATTTATTTTCTATGTTTAATTTCATTCAGTGGTTTTCTAAATATATTTCTTAATTTTTAGGTATGGAACAATTGAAATTATTTACAAATGGGAAAATGAATATTATATTTAATGTATTTGGTGAAATGAAAATTTATACCTCCAAGAATATTTTTTATAATTGGATTCCTCTATTAGACATAATTTTTTTAATAAAAAAATATACCCCTCATTCCATTCCATGAGTATATATTTATTTGAAATGGGTTTATTAAGTAGATTTATTATTTCAATAAATTGAAATGTTTTTTATGAGTGAAAATTAAAGATTATGAGTGAAATGTTGAATATTGAATTTTTTTATTGGTTATTAATATTTAATAGAAATTATACATCAAATTGGAGGATATGTAATCATTAAATGATGGTTTGTTCATTGAATAACCAATTATGAGTGGTTTCATGATACAACAACAATAGGTCGATCCATGATATCCCTTCAATGCAATGGATTTGGAAGTCCACAATATAGATATTTCATTATTAATATTGAAATGTTTGGATGTAAAACATATACTTATTCCACTTATTAATATTAGATTGATGATTATGCCCCGTGATACATTTGTGTGTTATCTTCTGTTGCTATGTGTTTTATGATAATAATGTGACTACAATAAATGGTAACAAAAGTGATAATTTTTTAATGAAACTAAATGATAATTTTTTTGGGTATGATGTATTAAATTACAATATATTTTTAATGATATTTTATGTTTTCACATGAATATAGTTTTTCCGTAATTTTTTTCACATAATGTGATTTTGTTCCCATACCACATATTTATAAATTAATCATGCTATTTTAGGAAGGATAAGGGAATATGAGATTCCCTAGGAAAATTAATGTATATTTTCCATGAATTGAGATCATAGTTTATTTTAAATGTTTTATATTAATAAAAATATAGATAATTATTAAAAGTGACCATTGTGTACATTATAATTATTTTATTTATGAGATATAACCTATTTCTCTACAAATATAAACATGAAAATATGATTAAATTAAAAGAAATATAATTCATGAATAAAACCCAATATTATTTAATGTAAAATATTAGGCCCTAAACGTTTAAATAAAATGCAATTTTAATATAACATTATAGTTTGGGTTAAGGCTAGTATCATGAAATTGAAATATTTCAGTTCCTCATTATTAGTAATTGATATTATATTTAATTATTACCATGTAGATTCATATAAATTTTGTTTATTCAAAATATTCTTCCATAGAGGAATCAAGAAATATGTACTAGGAATGAATTGATAAGAAGTTATCATTTTAAATAATTATCATGATATAGTTGGAATTGGAACAAAATTTTGTCTTGTATTGATGGACCAATTGAAATAAGCTATAAATGAAGGTGGTATCCAACAATGATAGGTACTAGATCTAATGTTAATGAACATGTCTATATTAGTTCATTTGGGGAGAAATAATACCCCATCAAAAAATGGATCATTTAAACCAGTGGTATCCAAATGTTTGAAAAATTCCCTATAAAAGGTACTTGATGTCATGGGATATTTAGAACATAAAAATGAAATTGTTTTAATCTATAATTTTAATGGTCAATCTGAAAAAGTGTAATATTCAATTTAGAATTCCACGGAAAATTATGTTATTGATTATATAGATTAGTAAAAATTAAAGAACATTTTCTTTATGAAATTTATACCTATAGTGTCTAGGTTTAATTTGGAGAAAAAATACATATAATTATTGATAAAAGATAATGATTTTTATGTTTCATATTAAGAAAATATATCATGTTTTTCCATGTACATACTGGAAATTTAATGATAAATTGATAATAAAATTAATGTATTTTACAAATAATTAAAATAGATATTAAAATTAACATTTACCACATAATAACATCGAAGCTATGATAATGTTTTTAATTGGGATGAGAAACATGACAAGGGTTTTCATTATAGTTATGTTCAATGAAATAAAAATAGTATGATGTCATAAATGTTTAATGAAATAGAGAATAAAAAATCTAAGAATTCTATATAAAATACCCATGATTTTTCAATGTGATTTAAAATAAAATATTGGGGAATGTATGTAATATTCTTGAAAATGATTCAAGTGTGGTATGTATGGTAACTAGGTTCATCATGACAATGAATAGAGTTGTGGAACTCCCATGAATGATATGATGGGTATCCTATCCATATTGATATGTTTTGGTTTTATATAGATGTGAAATTTTTATAACATCTATCTTATTAAATTTACTTATTGTTAAAATCAGCATTATTAGAGGTAAAATTAGGTCAAATATCATTTTCACCGCTATAGTTGATGTTGTTCTATCAGGAAAAGTGTTCACAGACCCAGAAAGATCATTTTAATCAAAGCTTAACCATATGAACATGATTTTAGATAGAAGTTATGAGGATTTATTTTATGATACCAGAAAGTGTTTAATGAATTTTAGGATACTTCTTGTTTGGTTTATATTTATATAAGGTTTTAGTTTAATGAGAAGTACGGAATTATTTTTGGATATGAGTTATATGGTATTGATAACCTTTATGGTTTAAATAATCATTAATGACTAATGCTATTTTTAGGAATGTACATTATATTTCTAGGAATTTGATGAGGACTAAATTGTGCTTATAGATCAAGAATTTATCAATTATATATATTTCATTATATTCATAGATATGAAAATAATGATTCATCACTTGGAAATGGACCTTAAAACAAAAATATTAGCATAGTAAATTAATATATGATGGACTAGTGGTATTTCTTATCATCATAATTTTATAGTTTTTAGGACCATACCATTCTATTTATCATTCAATTATTCTATGATAAATGGACTCTATCACCCCCTAAAATATTTAATCTTTTCCTCTATATATAAATGACAATTTACCACCTATTTTCTCTTAGTTATATATTTATAATATGTTATTCTATATGAGATTCATGCATATATTTCTTTATTTTTAAGAGGATCTTTTATTAAAACATTCTTCAATATCATTTTTATGAATGAATTCTAATAATGCTAGACCTTTGATAAACAAGATGAATTTTGGGAGAGAAAATAATGTTATGGGGGAAGGATGTCACTTCTTGAGATTTTATGAAATGTATTATTCAAATTTATTTAAAATTATTTGATATCCTGATTAACATGAAATGAAAATTTTATATTTTATTATAAATAACACATTTTTATCACATGATTCACTTAACATCAAGTATCATCTATAACATGTGTCACACACTAGGATGTGTCTTCTGAGACCACAATATATTATTAATATTTTTATTTTACATGATAGTTTTCACCAACCCATTGTAATATATGGAATGAATAGGATTAACGGAATTGTGAAAATTTTAATTAAAAATGTATATATATTCAATTAACTTGTCACCAATAAATTAAAAATTAAAATAAAAACCAATTGAACATAATGTAAAAAATTTTTGCAACAAATATTTATTAGAAAAAGGATTTTATTCATAATAAATAAAATTAATCATTATAACATTGATATGAAAAAAAATTATATGTTATTTATTTTTCCAAATTTTTAACAATCATAATTTTTTTTTTGATAAAAATAAAATAAGAACACATCCAATTTTTTCAATGGAAAGCAGAGTTACATTAGAAATTAGGTTTACACATTTTTATTCATATAATTAATTTTAGAAAAAATTTTAAGGTCTTTTAAATTTTTGTTGAAAAATTATTATTTTTTATATATAAATTCAAATATTACCATATGGTGATTTTTTGGTATTTATCTGTGATGTTTCATTTTTTATAGATATTGAAAAAATGATGAATTTTAATTTAAAAATAAATTTTCATCCAAATAATTAAAAAAATCACATTATAATTTTAATATATTTAAAATATAAATCATTTTGATTATACATATATTAATTAAACATTTCCATTTGTAAAATGCTCAATATGGAATTTTGATATAATAAAATTAAAAAATGTTGAACAATTTCTCATTAAAACATGATTTCTCATAAAATCAGTGGGATTAATATTAAAATATGTTTTTACACTTCTGTTAATTATTTATTGAAAATTGTAAAAATATAAGGAATCATAATAATTTAAAATTATTATTATGTTCAACCAGGTTTTTACTAGTAAAATGAAAAAATTAAACTATAATTAATTTCAACAATTAATATAAAATGAGTTACCTGGTGGTTACCTAATAATATTAAGATTAAATGACAAAAAAACATGTCCAAAAACCATTTTAAAAAAATTTATTTACTGTATACTATATTTTTTATAAAATGGGCCACTATTGGAGACAAATTAAGAATGGTAGATGTTTTTTTGTATAGAAATAAATGAAAATAAGACCTTCAATGTATACTAAAAGAAGTTACTCTAAGAAGAGGTAACGTTCATCGAAACATATTTTTTTGGTTTCCATCTCCAACCTCATACTTTCTTCTTATACCATGATTATGTTAAAAATTAACTATCCCAAATATAATTATATGTAGTTATTCTATGTTTACTACCAACATCCACACACAAATCTCTAAAAAGGGCAGTGAAACCATTGTTCGTGTGTATAACAGATTCCCACTTTATGAAAAGGTGTTGTTCAAATTTCTTTTACGAACTGTCGTAGTTGGGAATTTTGGTGGATATAGTGTTTATATGTGACATTAATGATATTTTTAACACAATAATACCTCTAGTTTCATTATATCATATACAACCTTTTTATAATTCACATTGTATTGGATGTTGAAACATCCCTTGTATGTAAAACAAAGTATCGCCTCATGAAGTGATGTATGGTTTTTTCATTAACGTGTTACCCAGAAGTTAATAAGTGTAAGTATAATGAATATATATGATATTAATAGAATTTTTATGAGATTTAAAACATAATTATATTTTTATAAAATTATATATAATTTTTTTATTTCCTTTTAACACAGAAAATGTGATAATGTCTTCCAAGGACATGTGGACTACAACCTCATTGAATTGATGTCACTAATTTTTAATCCAATGAATTATATATATAAGTATAAATGATACAATAATACTTTAGTAATTATGGAATTATTATTATGGATTGATAAATTTTATCTTACTTCTATAATGATCATAGAATAATGGAACAATTACTAATGGGTGTGTATATCCTATAGTCACCATGACCAAAACATTATTTCATATTTTATATCCATCTACCATGAGTGGTTTTTTATTTATTATGTATTTATAAATGTGACTATTATTTTTTTATTATTATTATTCTTGATATATTTTAATAACAAATCCCATATCCAATGTCAACCTACTAATGTCATTTTTACAAGAAATCCAAATATGTTCAAAACATATGACTTAAAAATAATTGATTAAGTAATTTTATATAGCTTATTAATTAACAATAATAAATTTAATAATAAATTTTCAGAAGTTACTCAATGAATTATAAAATTAATAGATGTTTATTATTATGGAATATAAATAAATAGGTGACAAATCAAACTCAAGATAAGGGAGGTCATCATAAACTACACCCATTAAGGCTTATTTGGATTTTATACACCCACATTATTTTATGATATGTATATATATCCCCCAAGAATAAATATATCATGAATTAATTTTTTATTCATGATATTTAAGGTTTTATAAAATAACATTACTTCATGGGACTTTTGATTCAAATCTTTAAAAGTGGACTGGGGAACTTGGATTTATAAATATTATTTTCAATACTTAATGATTTAATATCATCAAAATTTCCTCCATGTAAATATTCTGCATATAATATTTAATATTTATTTTATTTAGATTTAAAAAATTTATAAATGATATATTATTTATATTTTTAATTTCTTTATAATGTTTTCAGAAGGGAATATTTTTTTGTTTTCTTTATCAAAAGATTATCATTCCTTATAAACATCAACAAGAATTTTATTTTGAATGTATATGGTGACAGATGATTCTTTTTGTCATTATGATATTTTATATTTGGTTTCCTCTAAAACAATACATGTTTTCAAGAGAAATATAAACCAAATTTCAAATTTCTCAAATATTTTATATGGAAATGTGTTTTGATATTAGATTGATTATTTCAACAAGATAATTTTTTTTCTTACGATTGAGAATTAAAATTTGTAAGTAGAATTTTGATAATTGTAATATATTATGTGTAATCATTATATAATGGGGCCTATACATTTTATGGGGTTTTATTTGAAAAATAAATGTCATGTGGTTCTATGATAATCCACATTCAGGGGGTAAAATGATAATCAAATGATGGGTGTTACATTGAGATCCATCCAATGCATTGGGTATAGAAGTATACCATATGTTTAATAAATTGATTGGAGTGAAATGTGTAATATATAAATGAATTGTAATTAAATTTATATTAATAAGAATTAAAATTATTTCTAAAAACAACTTCAGTTGTTTTCTTATGATTTTTATATGTTTTATTATAATATTTTGATTACATAAAAGTGTAAGAAAATAGATTATGTTCATAAGAAATTATTTAATATATTTTTGGATGAAATATATTACTTTATGATAAGGTTTTAATAGAGTTCCATGTTTATATAGGTCTAATATTTTTCCATCATAGGGATTAACATATTGATTTTTTATTCTCATATAATTTTTTAAATGATTTTTTAACATTTTTGGATGTGTATGGGAACATAAAAAAACATTTATTTTTTTTGGAAAATTTCTGTTAAAATATATCATATTTAATTCCAAAATTTTTATCTTTTGGGGAAAATGGATACTTACAAGAAGTATCGACATGGTAATTATAGTTTTTATGTATGAGTAATAGATTGATTCCCTAAAAATGATAACCTAAAAAGGTCCTTAATGATAAATAAATATTATTATGGACCAAAACTAAAGATTATGTAATGTATTATGACAACTAATTATAGGTATATTATGACAATATTAAAATATATAACCATTCTTCATTCCAACATCATGTGGAGTACATAGAGTCACACATATATTATATGATACATAGTTCGATAATAGGGGTGGTGAACAATAGTTTTTAATCTATAATTTTGTATCAGTGAAATTATTTTTTTTAATATTTTAGTTATAGTAAAAGAATATAGGAATAATCGAAAAATATAATGGGAATTTAAATTTTTCATGGCCAACATCTTCATGTCTGGGGATCATTTTTACATGATTACATGTGTTTGTTTTTTGAAATTCATTATTCTTATTTAGAATTTTTGGCTATTTCATGTATGATGTATTTTGGTTATTGATTTTTTATTTTATCATAGACAAAAGTTTCATGTGGAATTTTTTCATAATTTATATTTTTTAATAGTATTTAAAATATATTCATGCTGTTTATGGTTACTAACCATCATGACTTTGATATAGTGTTTAGTTTTTTAATGTGTTACAATAATCATATAAAAAAATTTTAATAGACTTTTTTATAAATCTAGGAACGTAATATTATATATCTATTATTATTTTAAAACTAGTTATCTTTTGGGTTGAATCATTTATCGATATGATATGTGGCACAATGGTTGGTATTTATAGATAGTGTTACCCATGTGAGTTTTTAGATACTTTTTTAGTTGTGACTATATAGTTTTTATACATATTACATGATATTCCCTTTCCCTATATTTTAGTTTTGGTATATAATATTTCTATCCTTATGGGTTGCATAATTATTGAGCCTATATATGTGACAGAAATAAACAAGTGGGAAGCCTGTTATTTTTGTAACTAATGATGATTGGAATCATAGATTGGGACACCTATTATAGTCTGATGAATTCCTATTATTTATAATAGTCTGGAATGAAGATATGTTATTTTTGTGTGATTATATATTTATTACTAAATCCTAATGGTTTATTTGTGGGTATTAAGAAATATTTGAACAGTTTCATAGATAAAATTATAAATGATATTTATGCTTCCCTTTATTAGATGATTTTTTATATAGAATAATTGGTTATTTTTATAGTATTTACACAAAATACAATCATTTGAGGAATCACAATATATCAACTAGTTAACATAGACTAGGATCAATTGGATTTAATATTTAATTATGTATGTCTAGATATTAATATGGTGTCATGACGATGTTTGAATATTTATTTAGTGTGATTATTTAGCCATAATTTTGGTACATAATATATTATGATGTCTTTATGATTCCCACCTTGATTTTAGTCTAGGATGCTCTTCCATACCATCTGGGTTGATATTTTTGAATGATGTGTTGTAATATCTACTTTTGAAAAGTGTCCATGGTGATATTTAATGAATAATCGGCCATGTATGACATGATGAATTTACTGATGATTGGGTTTTGGGAAATGGCCTTGATAGATAGAGTTATTATGCATGTTACATGAAATTAGTTATTATTCGATGATTTCTTCATCGATGAATATGTGTTTCTTTTAAATTACTTATAAACATTTGGTTAAGTCAATAAGGATTCATGATAAGTATCATGACATATTAATGGGGTATATTACCTTGTTCTTCACATTCTTATTTTTATGGGGTTGAAGACTATTTATCCATCTAATAAAATGTTGATTTTTAATAAATGATGATGGTTTTTTTGAGTAATCACACTTAGTGTGTGGTTGTAGAAAAAATGAGAATAAAGAAGTGTGAGACACCCCTTATCCATATAAATGTGATGAAATATTGTTATTTTATTATTAACTAGAGTATTTGTATTTATATGGTTTCATATATATTGTTTGAACCAATGAGGTTGTAGATTTGTTTTGTATGATGGTGAGGTTTTATGTAGATTAACATTACTAGTGAAAACATCGGTGGAACATCCATTATTAATGAAAGTTAAGAACCCCTGAAATTTTGAATCTACGAGAATAGAGAGATTGAATATATAGTGGGTTAGAGTGTAAGAGATGAATTGCAGTGAGAGGGTTCATGTTTTAGTGAAATTTCTATTAAGACTGAGTATATAATGGTATATTATTAGTGTTTTAGGATAGTGGTTGTGTGGATCAGCATGATATCATATTTAGAGTCCAAGGCCTATGTGATGGGTTTTTAGATGTGAGGAGCATGGTATCATCAATATATATTTTATATGATTATCTAAAATGGAATCATTGATATATTTGGATTTTCAAGTTGAAAATTCTATTATGAGGAGCCACTATTGAAATTTTTGTAATTTGGCTATTGTTTTGAGTGTTGATTGGTGAGAATCTGTAGTGAAACTTATGGAGAACCTATACATGTGGTGTCAATATGTATTTATATTGAATAGATAGAATTTACCTATATAAATATATACATATTCAATTTGTGTGATTTAAATTAATTTTTTCAATGGATCATAGTGCTAGAGAAGGGTAGTGAATTTTGAATCTAAAAAGTGGTAAGTTCATAATATAAACTAGATAAGGTTTGGGTTGGGGTATATTATTAGTAATAAAGAATAAAACATGTTTTTTAATGGAGAAAGGATTCATGATTGTGACTGAAACATGGGAGTGAGGATTTGAGTTTAAGGGGTGAGGTACTTCGACATAAATTACTCGTTCGCCTAGTAAGAAATACTCAAGTTCATACTGATGACATAATTTACTTTTTATAATATTACATAGTCGAAAATACTTTAAAATTATTTAATATGAGGAATCTTTTTGATCTTGGGGGAAATATATTCTAACATTGTGACTAGGACATTACGTCTTTTGACGTTGGTTTGGGCAGTGAGGTCATTGTTACTGCTCCTGTGTGTTTTCGAGATATAAGTAATAAACAATAATATAATTACATATTTGGATAAGTTTTAAGAGTTTATTATGGGTTTGAGACTTCTGTATTTAGGGTTTTTATGTTTTTATCCTAATTGAGTTGAATATTGGAATAAATAAAACCATCTATTGATATGGTTCTACTTTCTGTATCATATTTAATTAGATGATGCTATTTGGGAGAGATTCGTATGGAAATTTCTCAGGGATACTAAGTATTACTCTATGGATTCGGTAACACCTTTAACAAGTTATCACTGGAATAAATAGTATTTTATAAGTTATAATTAATATGTTACTATGTTTCAATTTATATTTATGATTCTAGAATAAGATTTTTCTAATTTATAAATGTTATGAATTTGTAAATGGACTTTTGTAACTTGGATGTTCAGGAGGAATATATACGAATCATAATATGGGGTCCTTGATGATGGACATATCCCATGTGGCGGCTATATGAAACCAATTAAACCTTTTTTTTCAGTCCATAATAGTTTCTTTTATATCCATGGTAGTTTATAAAGTGGCGAAAAATGAAAATTTCCGCACCATTTATTATAGATCCAATGTTAGGTTCTCCATTTTCAGTATGATCAAGGAGTGGGGAGTTATCTAGCCATCCCCATTATCCTTCCCCTTATCTCCATTGAATTGTGGGTCATATATAATTCTCATTGAATTTATTGGAGGAGGTTATATCCCTTATAGACTATCTTATCCTCTATTGTTCATATCCTCTAATCTAATGACCCATTTTTGGGTTTCTTGTCCCATATCCACTAAATCAATGTGGAATTATGTATCTAATATTGAACAGTCATATTATTTGGATAGATGAGGTTTGGGAGATTATATCACAAATTACATCACTCCATTTAACAACAAGTAAATTATGTTTCAATAATTTGTTGGTTTTTTTAAAATTAAGACGAAATTTATTGATTAATCAATATCTATTGTAACTAGTTTACTTATATATCAATGGGGATTAGGTTTCTAAATGATTTATTTTTCATATAAATGATATTTACATAAGTTATAATTATCTTTTTTATTCACTACTTCTTCGCAAACACATGCACCTTCAATATAAATAATGTCATTAAAACAATAGATATGTGGTACATGCCCAAATTTTACAATCCAAGGACTATTTTTGGATAGTTTTTAAACATTCCAAGAAGTAATAAATTACATAATTGAGATTAATTAATCCTTGGAAATTATATAGTTTTGATTCTAGGAAAAAAATTCTTTTATTGATTTATTGTTAAGTGTTTCAAGCCAAGTCATACAAAGGAATGATCAATAACATAGGTTGTATACATTTTTTTTAGAATAAGACAAAACCACCATTAATTTATAAAGGTAGAAATATATTAATTCATTTTTATTTACTAATTAAAAATAATGAACCATGTTATTTTATATTATCATCAAAAAAAGTTCAAATTTTTTCATTCGTAGAAACTATTATTCTATCTTTATTTTTATCATTATAACTCTAATAATTATATTCAAAAAATATGTAAAATATTGTTATATAAAAAAACTATAAAATACATATTGATGCTCAATATGTTTCTTATATTCTTTTATGAATGATAATTTCCATATTTTGCATCTAAAATATTGCATTAAATAATTATAAATTTGGCCTCCGAATTAATTTATCATATTATTCAAGACCTCCCATTAATCATGGTGTAATAAAACATCCATTAACTCCTCAAGATTCTAAAAAAATCTTCAACTATATTATCAACCATATATATTTCTTTTTTATATCAACTACAAACCATGTTCATTAAAAAATATTAACTACATAAATGTAGACACAAATGACACAACACCCCATGTTGCGATTCATTTTTCACATATTCTGATAAACTCAGTTTAAAACCATATGTTTTGTATTATCAGAGACATACATTTTCACCCAAATGTTGTTCACACAGAGTGTTTAATACCATTAAAATTTTAATTTTCTTGTGAATTGGAAAAACTCATATACATATATATATATATATCATGATAATCCTATGAAAGTAAATACAAATATTATAAAGTATTATAATTCAAAAAAAACAACAAAAAATCCCAAAATAAAAAATACACATGATAATAATATACGTGTCAAACCAAATTATTATTCATAAAAAATCCATGAAAAATATTATTAAATTTACCTTTATCTATTAAAAACATTAAGAAATAAACAATTTATTAAAAAATTAGTATGTAGTATTTTTCTATGTAGATAAATTATATGAAATCATCATTTGACTTAGTAAATCCAGAGTAATTTCAATAACTCTTATAAAAACTAGAAAAATATTATTTTATCTATAAAAATCTTATAAAATCTATATATTTCATAAAATATACATAAAATTATGGAAAAATCTTATTTGATATATAAATATACTAGAATCCAAATTCATAAAAAATACCAATTATTAGAATAGATATCAATTGTATGTTACAGTTCCAATATTTTATGGGTTTGTATTTTTTTGGTCAATTGTATCATACCCTCTTTGATTTTACACCTATGTAAACATATCCATAAATCCCCTAAAATGTTTACTATATACATATAATTTTTTTACTCTGATGACAATAAAATTTCAAATAGTTCATCCCTTTTTTGGAATTTTTCAATTTTATGAATCTAATAAAATATGGAGAATCACAATATATGTATGTATATATAAACCATGTTTGATATCATATATGAAATGATGCATATTAATAGAAACAATATATGTAATAAAAAATTAACAAAATTCTGTTAAAATCATATAAACCCTTTACTCATCCTCTATAATATTCTAAGAATAATATCTTACTATTTGTTCTTAAATGAAATGTATATATAACATGAAATAACATCCTTCAATAAATAATTAAATCCTTATATTTAATTTAGAGATATAAAATTCAAAACAAACTATTACTGATGGTGCTAGATATGCAACAAGAATATACATTTTCTTTTATATTGATAGAGTAGCCTAGGGTATTTTCATGAGATCCTATAATTATTTACTATCCTATTTACTCCCCATGCCTCAATAACTTATTCCTATGAATTTTATTATATTCATTGATACATGATCATAATTCTTGTTGTTTTATCGTACAAACAAGATTTTTTCTGTGCTATATTTCACACCGGATGTATTAAAATTCAATTGTAATTTGTTTTAAATTTTCACCTTCAAAATCAAACTTCAATTTCATCTAATAATGATTCATTATATTCTATGAATACTATAAATTATTTTTCTTTATAAAATATGATATATTTTATCATTCTTATTACCCAACCATCTAATACACAATGTTCCAATATAATAGTTGCATCAACCAATGGGCATCCCATCCACCATAATCTCATCAAAATTAGTATCCAAAATTGATGATAATTATTTTTTTATCATTATTAAATAGTAAATAATAATCAATAGAACCATGTTTGTAAATCATAATTACCTACATTGTTATGTGATATTGCTATATGTGATTGATTAGAAATCAATTTGACTATATTGTATCATATTTTTTTTGGATTTAGATTTATATTATCTATAAAAATATTGTATTACACTCATGTAAATGGTGGAATCTAGGAATTACCTCCTTATGATTCTCATGCTTAGTTGGAATTATAATATGTTATGAAATGGGATTCTATTTTTACCTATAAAATTCACAATAAATATTTTTTCATGTTTTTCATTTATAATAGAAATTAACATCTATTTCCAATCCACTATATGTTAATGAATATAATTGAACTCACCAATCACATGTATTTCAAATTTTGAACACATAAAATATCAAAAAAATTCAATTAATATTTTTTCTTCATTTAAAATATTAACTGATAAACATAGAACATCACTATAAATATTTCTTCATTGGATGTATTCCCATAGAGGTATTTAATAAAACACACACTTTTGAATTCATGGTAATTCATGTTTGAGTAAATTCTTGTAAATCATGCATGTGATTTCTAAATATTGATAAACTAGTAAATTTCCAATATAAACACCCTATTTTCACAATTATTAGTCTGCAATTCCACTTGTTAATAAATATTAACTTCATCCTTTAAAAAACATTCATGAAATTTTTTTTTAATACTATTTAAAATATATTTAACAATCATTGAATTTAAATTACTAATAAGTTCCTAATTGACAATTATCTAGACAATGTATTTTTTTCAATATCAAAACTCTTGATTATAGAATAATATTTTTATTTTATAAAGAATTATGTTTACCCATATTACCATATTATCCAAAATAATTTTACGAAGACGAAAACATATCTGATCACATTGTTGTGTTCAATTCTATATGTTGTTTCCAATGTCTAGTATTAATCTCTTTATTTTAGCACCTTATACATAGTTATCTCCCATTATTAATCCTTTATAAACTCTTAAAATGATGTTGGATCCATAATTGATAGTAATGAAACATGCTCCACTATTCTAGTAAATATTTTATGATTTGAATCATCCTTATCAACAATTTTGGTAGTTTTATATACCTCTTTTATTATATTTATATGTAGTGTTATTGGATAATATATTATAGACATGTTTCTTCTAACAACTCATAATAATAATCTTCATGTCTTGAGTAATGATTACCAATGACTATAACTACACCATTTGCATCATCATTATTACAAAATCCATGAAATTATTAATTTTCAAAATTATTTCAAATTTTCACTTCAATAATATATAAATAATTTCTATTAATAATATTTAATATAATTTTTTAGTAATTACAGTTTAATATTTTTATTTAGTAGAATAAGAAACCGCCATCATCTAAAGAATTTTCATTCACCTATAGAGTGGATTTCTTTAAAAAAATATAACATCTACATTGAAAAACACTAAAGTTATTTAGTTATTTATATCTATTATGAAAATTTCCATAGGTAGTTTTATTCTCTCCATGGCATAGAAAATTTTACTTTTTACTGTCATATATAACATAATCTTACAACATTTAGTATGAGTAGGATAAAAAGGTACTGTTAAGTGTCCTTTTATCCATGTTATTAACAATTTCATTTTTTATGAAAAGACCCCATTCTACCAGGGATTAAAAAATTAACAGACCACATGTATAATTTATTCTCAATCAAAATATTTATACAATTCCATGTATATGTATTTTTTTCAATTATCAGATCACAGTGTCCTAATTGTATGAATGGTTCCCTTTTCTACTCACTTTAGATTCCTCTTAATGAAATACATTATGAATTTATTGCTCTTCTTGAACAAGATACATTTAATTTTAATGACAATATATGAAAATATAATGATTTATAAAATTCCAAACAATCCATATTGATTCATTATAAAAGAACATTGGTATCACAATATAATGATAATTAGTTGTCCTATTTTTATTATGATGATATGGATTATGTACCATCATCCCTTTCATCCTTCATTCACACATCCTTTCTTGACTACAATTTATTTTATAAGTGTTCATTATATCTATGATGTTTGATATATTATTCATACGTTAAATCTGATTATGTATAAAAATTTAGTAATATTAACTTAAATATTGCCTCATAATAAGAAAAAACATATTATTCATGGTGTACAACTAGTAAAGAATTCAACATGTTCCAAATCTATTGTTGAGGGAATTTAATACATCATTTACAAAGGAATGTGGCCTCAAGAAAAAAATTTAAAGGTGAAATAATTTTCAGGAGGTTGTGCATCCGTCTACAATGATTTCATTTATTATCTAGATCATATCTTCTTCTAGACACATCCTTCAACATCTATTGGATTTTAAAGAATCCTAGATTATACCAAAAAATACCATCAACTCAATCTTTTACACATTTCAAGAGGGTTTTATATCAAATCATGTTAGATAGATCTCCACATCATAGGATCAATATGATGTACTTATATAATTTGTTCTATGTATCATTGGTTTTGTTTGACTTTTCTCTATTCTTATATACCATAAAAAATATTGCACTACATTTTGAGAATTTAAATGACATCCCATTTTTTTAATGGAACATAATGCATGATCATGTTCTAATACTTCAACAAATGTTGAAACATTGTCCCAAAGGATCAATTATAGTTATTCTATGGCCATATGTTTGTGACTTCTATAGTTGAATAATTTATTTCACTCTTCATTTTAGTTTATTAGTATATAAAAAATTTATAAAATTTATATTAATAACATTAAAATGAATATATTAAATGGGTTATGAGATATAGATTCATTATTTGATTATAGATTATATGTGAATCTCCCTTTAAATAACTCGCTTCATTATCATTATTGGTCCTAATATGGATGTGGAAGTCACAAAAATAGTATTGTATAAGATTAAAAATTATTCCACTATCTATTATATTTAGGATTCTATATTTATTAGAACATTGTGGTTATATAATATTACTTATTGATCAAGGTATTTCATCAATTTTGTAGTTCTTTTTTTATTACTTGAGGATCTTGATGAATTAAAATAAAAACCTATTAATCTTTTAGTACTGTTTAGGGTATTTTGATCAATAAATATTTATCAAATTAATGTTATGCCTCTTTTAACCATTTATATAGTTTGATTTTTAATACATCCATAAATATAGTTTTCTATATGAATAATCAGAATTCAATTCTATTTAAAATTTTGGACTTATGTTATGTACTTCTTAGAAATGTTATTAATTCAATTTTTTCATTTTATCTATTAAAAAATTTAGATCATTCTCCTTAATTTCGTATTCTTCATTTAGTAGTTCAATCTCTGATTATTCTTCTATGAATGCTATTTTATTTTCATCATTGGTTGGTCTATCATAACAATAAACATAGACCCAAATATTATGATACTTTTAATAATACACCAGTTTTCAGTTTTTTTCTTCGATTATAGTGATCTTAATGACACCCCTCTTGTTTAACCCTGAAATATTCCAAAATATAAATTTCACTTTAATATTTTCCCTAAATTTTTTCTTTTTTAAATAGTGTACCTAAATGAATATTTAGTATTAGAATTAATTTTAGTTTGTTTTCCCAATAAATAGTATTTTTTATATTCCACTTCCATACTTTTTAGGCTTTTCTCTGAAACATGTTCTTAAAGGACAAGCATAGATTGATGAATTATTTTTGTGGAATTTTCATCATGTATTTTTAAGAATTCTACATCATACTCATTGATATATAATTATGTTTTACATGTTAAAATAATGTTTCCATCATATACAATTCTAATTCATGAAATGGTTATATATCCATGAAATAGTCCATTACATCATTTGAAATATTCTTCCGCTAGACATATGAATTCATCATTCATAAAATCTTCGTTTTTTCTATCCAAATGGCCATCAAACATATACAATAACAATAATATTGTTTCATTGTCGGGTGAACTTGACCATTCATGCATTTTCACATTAATATTATGAGATTCAAATATATTTTAAAAGTTATCAATGGATAAATCGACCATGATTCAATCATAAATATTTGAATCATTAAATTTATAAAAAGATTTAATCCATCTCAGTATATAAATTATAATAATAATTTATTTTATTTATTCAATGAAATGTTGTATTTGTATAACAAAATAAATAATTAGTTTAAAATACATAAATTTTTTTTATGGATATATATTCAGATAAATACATTTTTTATAACAAATATTAATTATTTACAATTTATTTCACCTTCTATGATATTATAAAAATTTTCCTATTGGCATTTTAATTACTGAAACTTTCCAACTTCATATTGAATTGACTTGATAGTGTAATGGAAGAAAATCTATTATTTTGTATAAGTAGTGATAAGAGTTATTTCTCTATTATTGATCAATAATTTAATTACATAATTACTTTTTATTCCACATTCCAACGTAGAAATAAAATCATCTCTAAGAGATAATATATGATAATTCATTTTATACGTTATGATTTTGTAATTTTTCTAATAAAATTGTTTATATTCATTTATATATAATATTGTTTCAATAAAATATAGATAACTATGAAATATTCTACAAAATAAAACTATTTTCATATAATCTAAGATGACACTAGTAGAGAAATATAACCAAATAGGGGATGCTGATTTTGGGTGTCTGAATTTCTATTTTTTCCTCAATAGGATATTGTTTATATGTTTGAAAGGGAAAACAAATCCTTTAAATATTCATGAACAAACTCGCATTGAACCTAATGAATGTAAATTCATGGAAAAATGAGTTTTAATGGGTCCACCAAAAAGGAACGATCCCAGGATAAACCATCTACAATGTATCACTATACTGGGAGGTAATGTTATCCCATTTTGGGATTAAAAACTTTATGGAGGGGATTAACTATTAGTCCTAGGAAGAAATCCACTTTTTATACCCTTATTAACATAGTCATGAAATGTGATAGATGGAAAATAACTAATGAATTGTTTTTAAAAAATAATTTTGTCGAAAAATTAAGAAAACTAATCCATAGAGAAAATTATCAATCACTTTATAAATTATTCTTTTCCTAGCCTAGATCTTCATGTATGTTATTTCCAATTGATGATCGTTGAAAATATTATTGGTATTGAAATGTTTTTCCATTAATAGAATAAATTAATTTATTAATGTTTATAATTTATTTGTATTTCCCAAATTATATTCCATTTAGAATTCTCATTTTTTTCAAAATATCGATGAATGACACATCGATATTTAATAAACGTCTTCTAATATATTTTTTCATAAATATTGATCATGATTTGGTAACCCTACCCTTTCCCAAAAATATTTATTAAAATTAAATAATAAAAAGTGATTTTATGTGCTAAAATCTACATTCCCAAGAATATATATAAATGATAAACATGAAAAAATAAAAATTGTTGGACAACAAGAACTGAAAATGGATCAAAAAAACAAAGAGAATGGCATCATGCTCCAAAAAATTGTTGATAAAAATATTGATCCTTATCAAATCAGAGATGTAATACTATGTTGTATTCATGGATAGAGGGGCTTGAAACCCTATAAATGTTGCAGAAGATCAAAATCAAGGACACTATGGTCTGAAACCACATAAATTATAGCAATCATCATTCCATGGATCCGATCACATAGGAAAAGTGTCATTTCTCTTTCCTCCACCTTGTGGATCAATTTCATTACATGATCAATTAGTCATAAGAATATAACTTCTAGTGGCCCACATGTTATTGAATGATAACCAAAACCCTCCATGTAATTTTCATATAACATAACACTCCATTAGAGTGTCATATATTCCTTCAATATAATCATACTTCATGAACAGAAGAGAGAAACAGCCCAATTGAGGCCTTGGAGAACCTATATTGAAGATAGTTGGTACGCATGGGTGAACTAGAACTGCGGCAAAAAATGGAATGTCCTTATAGAATAATCAATGTAATCCTTGTGAAACCCAATATAATCCCTTATCATCATGTTTTATTCCTCATGTATTTTAATTCAAGAAGGATATTCTCATTACATAAATAAAAAATAATATGTTAATATTATATTCAATGAATCTAGTAGAAAATTAATTCCTCTATGTCATTATAATTTAGATATAAAAGCCTTAAAAATCAATATTCATACATAGATAGAAAAAATATATTATCATCATATCTCATAGAAAAGAGGAATGAGAGGCAACAGAGCTGATCCGAAATCTTTCCATTATAAGGTATGAAGTGTCAATGCCTATATTTCAATCTAAAACACACTGAAACTCAACCGATATATCATCCCTTATATGTTTCATAAACCATCCAAAATTATTAATCCATAAATACATTTATACAATAAAAAAACAAAATCACATGTTATATCGCTAATGTTTAAATAATTTTATATTTTATATTTTAATTTCCTCTAATATTCTATTTAGTATAGTTTCTAGTTTTTGAATATTGAAATTCACATAATGAAGAATTGATGAAACAGATTTTTTAGTTCCTTGAAATGTTAAAGATCTCCCTACAATTTCATAGTCTTAAACCACTATCATTTCTATAGTATTGTTAAACATTTTTAATGTTAGTTATATAAAATATATTATGATTAATAATATTGCATAATAATCCACATGGATTAATGAAGTATCTTTTTATGAATAATGAATATGATTAAAAAACACTATTTCAAGACACTATAAAATATTATTCTTCAATATATAAATAAAAAATCCAAATATTATATATATAGATATTGTTCAACATTTTAACTCAAATTATCTAAGAAATAATTTAATTTTATTTCAATTGTTAAATTTTAAAAGAACTATAAAATTATTTTTTTATTTCTTTATAAGCCTTATAAAATAATTATTAGTCTTAAAAAATACATTAGAATTTATGAAATTCAGCATAATATTTTTAAAATCCAAATTCCATATGAATTAATAATAACTTTTCATAAATCTTAAAAATATTAAAAAATAAAATAAAAGACTTCTGGTTTATTTCACTCTCATAGAAAATAGATAATGAGCCCTAAAAAATATATTATATATAAAAAAGTAAAAAGAAATATTGATATGTCATAAGAAATATTCCTTTCTTTATTATAAAATTCCCATATATTTATGAAATCGATAAATTTTTATGAAATATGGTTATGTATTAATAAATTTTATTTTTTAAAATAAAAAAGATTCACATCATAAAAATTCAATAAATTTTAAAAAAGTTATAAAATTTAATTCATAAAAACTATTAAATTACAAAAAATAAAAAACTATATGGTTCCAACAATATGAAATATTATGTGTTATGTCATATTTGGGAATTGGGGTGTTTCATGAGTGATATGTGGCCCATTATATAATTTTTTGGTGTAATTTCACTATCTACTGAGTTGAAAATTCATTGTGAGTAAAAGATGAAAAATGTGAATTAGTTGTCTTTATATAATATAATTTCGTTTAAATTAATTGAAATGTATATTTATAGGTTTAGAGACTTGTTAAAGATTCCAATTTGTAGTATGTTTTTGGATAATATTTGACGATGTTGAGCATTTTTTTGGGAATAACCTTAACATGTGTTAGGAGGTCCTCGATCCCCACATTTGTTTTTATGATTTTCATTTTTTTACATTTGATATTTTACCACTCTATTAATGTTAATGTGATGATATATTAAATTAAATTTATTAATTTGATTAAAATATTTTTTTAAGGAACTATAATGCTCTTATATACCTTTAAATGTAATATTATGATTTCAACAACACCAATAGTTATATTATTTACTTAACTTATATTATACAGTTTAATAAACACCCATTTGGGGTATTCCCAAGCTTGGGATAAGGATATTATGTCCATAAAATACATTATGTTTATAATTCTATGATGAGTTTGATGTATTTGGTCATGTTCTAATTATGTAACTATTTGATACTATTTACCCATGTCTAATGATGGGTTACATTAATAATAATTAGGTATAATTGGTATAGTAAGGTTTATTTTTCATCCATTGATTACAGATATATATATATATATATATATATAATAGGGTTTCCATAGGTGTATAAAAATATTATATCATATGAAATTTTGACCACTTCGGATTCGATGTGTGGGTGACTATTAGAGAATGTATTTTGGTTGATAAATGGGGTAAAATAATGTGTTCACATATTGAGATGATTTTATTATGTGATAACTAACATCTATGAAAAAAAGTTATTTCATAGTTATAGTAACTTTGATTTTTATTTCATATATTGCTAGTCTAATATACACATTTCTTCCATTATAGTTTTAAAAATCCATTCATGCCGTATATGTTAATAAAACATTCTTCTCGTACTTTTGTCAGAAAAGTCAAAAAGTACCTCATATGAAAAACGACAAAATATTCCTTTCATAGCTTTTACTAAATACACAGAAATGGTTAAAAATGGATTTCAACAATTGTAGGTGGATGGAAATAATATTACATATTGAGGAAACATGTATGTGGATGATAAAATACACCCCAGTAAATACCAATGTATAAACAATCTCAGATTAAAATTGAGATTGTGATATTTCCCTTACCATAGGTCTGATTTGCTTCGTAAGTGTCTGAACCTCTGGTATAATGATTTAGATAATGTTATTGAATTATTCCAGAATCATACTTATTGTTATGATATCATATTTTGTCATATTCTTAGCTTCTTATTTGTAATATTTCATTATTACTTGTTATTCAAGTGTTTATTACTTTTTGTTCTTATGCGTGTTTTGTCGAATAAATTTTTATTCTTCTCTTTAGGTTATAGATACCTAATTTCCATAATGTTATTAGTTTACTATATATCATATTAATTTATTCAATTCATTTATATAATCATTATTCAATGAAGATAATATAGAACGAGTCGCATCACATCGAGGAGACGGTAAGCCGTACGTACACACGAGCGATTATTTCGTTCCCATGATCATGGAATTGTATTGAAGTGTATGTATAATATATAATAATCAATATAACTTTAAAATAATCTTTTATAGTTATTATTTACACCATTATACCCATCCAAGTAAGGTGGTGGTGGAAAACAGATTACACCACGGCGTGGAGACGGTATTCTGTACGTATGCACGCACGGTGATTTCATTTTCCGAAGGATGGATAAGATGTGAAATACGGTTGTTTCATATTTATAATAACATATCAGTATATGAGGGATACTTATGTTATTACATCATAATGAAACAACTAAAGAAGAGGGAGTAGGAGAAGAATGGAACTTGAAGAAAATGGTAGAAGGTATTACCTCTTTCTCGAAGCGCCTCCTTTAAACATTCTCTTAAGGCACTAGAGTTGGTCTTTTGATAAGACCAGTACCTATAGTAGGGTTCTAAGGAAGTGGAGAAGTGAAATGGGTAGGTATTGACCGATCATGAGGTCTCAAATTGATGTGAGGAGGAGAGGGAAGAGGTGCCCTTTTATATGGGAGGAGAGGGGAACCTTTGGAAATATATGAAACATTAGTTTATATTAAATCCCAACCCCACATAAAAACTTCCAAAATCACTCATATACAAAGATTAGATGAAATAGGGTTGTAATATCATCAACCAATAAAATTTAGACATGTTAGAAATTTTTTTTAAACATTATCAACTTGATTTATCCTTATTTATCAATTTAATTTTATTTGTGGTAATAATATTCTAAATTTTAAATTATTAACAATAATTAAATATGTGATGTGAATTTTCCATAATTTGACACTTTAGGAAATTTTCGACCATATAAATTTTAATTTATAATTTTTAAATATTTTTGTGATTTTTAAACAATTTTATAATAAGTTATTTTTATAAAATAACAATCCTGTCAATTTTGACAGTATTCATTTATATGAATTTAAAAAAAATATATACAGAAGATATGTTCAAAATAAATGTTTTAATAAATTCATAAAATGTCATATTTATCTAGAAAATTAGTGTAGAACATTAAATAGTTCATATAAAATATATTTTAATATTTTTAAAACCATTTATTTGATATTTTAATTAATAAAATAATTTCAACATCACTATTGTGTCAAAATTAATGATAATTATTTAATCCCTAAAAATTATAAATAAATTCCAATGATGTAGATAATTGTATTATCTTTTAGGAAACTATTCATGTTCGAAGTTTTATTAAGTTTATCACCAAATTAAAATTATTATACTTATAATATAAAAAAAGTGACATGTTGTCACATTCTATGGTTTTAATAATAATTAAATTATTTTCATAGAAAAAATTCTATTAAATGAATATAATACAACCCTTAGGTGATATGGGTCGACGTTTAGTCATCCAATAGGATTTTTTCAGGTGTTAGGGTAATTTTATAATCTTATATTTACCCTTAATTACCTGATTTACCTTTAACTATGGTAAATAAAATTTACCGTAGTTACTATTCATAATGCCCAAAAATAAAAAGTAGCCTATTAACATGATTTGGACCCACTGATTCAAAATATGGAATCCATTTTTTCAAATTCAAAACATATAAGTTGCAGTAATTAATTTAAAATTAATCCCATTGTTATGAAAACTTGTTTTAGAAGTTAAAACATTGCCAAAGATTGAAATTTTTTTACCTATTAATTCAATGTGAAATTAATGCTAATGTCATACATTATATTAAATGGTAAAAATATATTCTATTTATACTTTAAAACAATTCAATATTATAATTTATCCATATAAATTATCTTGATTAAAAAAGTTGTTTTAAATTAAAAATTAGCATATTTTGACTATTCATCAAAATATAAAAGTTATCAGAAAAATATAAAAAATTTATCCAAATTAAATTTTTAGACCCTGATTCATAAGAAGATTTTTATTTTTTTAAATTTAACATATAAACATGTCCAAAACTAGATTTAATGTGGGTGTGCCATCAAAATGCGCCACAAATACATTTTTTGAAAAATACTTCTTTTATCCAAAAAAATTGATTTTGCTTTCATATCTCATTCTAGAAAATGTAGAAGTTAAATTAAAATGTTATAAAATTCAAAATTCAGTTAATACTATTCATAAAGGCTAGTTTTAATAATATTTTAATATCATATCGTTGTTTAGTCAAACTCGGTATTGCGTATGATACAAGCTATCGAGGAAGGCCACGGTTGCATGTAAAGAAAGCCAATCTACTGTTGTGTGTAGTAAAAGATTCCTTTGATGATTTATATAAAAACAAAATATTACTCATAAAAGTCTCGGGTGTTACATATACCAACGGTTTTGGATAGTTGTGGGTATAATCAATTATAGTTGACTTATAACAACAGTTTTAATGAAACCATCGGTATAGGGTTGATTTTTGGAGACGTATACACACACATATGGTAGAAATGTTGTTATTAGGTTTTTTGAAGACATATACCCGCATTTTTTTTAAATCCATTGGTATAGCATTCTCGCCTCGTGGAGAGTGAAAAAAATTACACCTGACACAACAAAAGTTCTATGGGAACACTGATTCCCATAGTTTTATACCTATAACCATTGTTTATATGGATATATATAATTAAATATATATGAATATATCATTTAGTGAGATGGAGTAGTCTATTGGTGTATTAATAACAAAGGGAAGTTATAGGTATCGAATCATGCTGCCATGTATTTTTTCAATGTTATATTCAGGGTTTTAGAAACTCTCGGTATAGGTAAATAATACTATTTAGTGGACATGTATACATTGTTTCTAAAACCATTGGTGTTTCTTTTGGATATACCAATGCCTCAGTATCTAATGGGTCCTTGAAACAGGGTTGTAGGGAAAATTTCAAGTAGTGTTATTGATCAAAACAATGTCTCGGTATTTCATGTATATCCCAATAATGATGTGACAACAACAGTCTTTAGTAGGAGGAATTCATATAAGGCTACCCTAGATTTCCCCATTAGGTGTGTGTTTTTTTGAGTAGAGATGAGATGTAAACGAATTTACATCCTCATGAAGGTACCACACTTGTGGTGTCCTTGATATGATATCGGTAAAATCATCACTATAATCTAATCCCATGTGAGTCAGAATCATTATGAGATACAAGACATAGAAGATGATCAAACACATTACATTAGATAATATTTGATGAGGGATTTAAAATTTATGATTTCATTTCATAGGTATTGTAATGAATCTCATGAATGATATCGTATTGATATTAGGCCTTAGATAAAAGTCATATGTATCCCATTTATAACTAAGGATATTGTATGGATATTAGGCCTTATAAATGAGTCATAGGTATCCCATTTATAACTAAATTTAACATAGTCATTGTTCAATTCATCACTAACCCAATAATGGTTTTGAGGTATTTGAGGCCCTAGTTGAGGATTACACTTAAAATAATGCTTTCGTTTGAGCCGAATTTTCTCCCACATGTGGATAAGGACAAATGCCTTAGGAGATAATTCATCCCCATAAGGAAAGATTATTTTGGATATTTAGGGACTTATAATTGGGTAGATACTATTAGAGGACATGGAAAAGGGAGGAGTCCTACATATCATGTTTCAGTGATAATTAGTGTCCTCATTGTTTACATACCCCCTAAACTGTAGATGACATGAGGTCAATGATCAAATTAGAAGACATTATTGTTATCCTTAAAGATAATGATAATTAGGGGATTACACAATGATGGATTCCCTTTTCAATATACGTTCTTTATCATATGATTGATAAATAGAGATAATGACCATAATGGAATATTTAATTTTTTTGGTACTTATTCTATGTCCCTTATATGATAACGAAGGAAATTCATTCACCCTAGTGTTAGACTCTAACTCATTAAATACACTCCCCTAAAAAAGGGTGCATGAGTCCAATGGTCCTTATCTGGGTGTATACAACGTATAAGGGGGAGTGTGTCTTCTAGAAAATGTTTAAATGATCTATGGGATATTCATTTCATACAATGGTTATTCTCTCACCATGTTTTGGTTTTCTTCTCGACATGATTATGGTGTCTTCCTAACATGGTTGAAATTTTGAAGGGTTCCTACCTAACATTTCTAGCATGTGTCCAGTGAACAAATATGATGTGTCCACGATATTTATCATGTTTAATTGACCATTTCGTGATGTCTTCAAAAATTTAAAGTGACCTATCTAGGATTCATTTTGATGATTAATGTTACCAATCCAAAACTTATTTAAATAAAAAATTTGGGTTGTCCAAGATACCTTCACATGTTCAAGGTGGACATGTCCATGTTCTTTCTCATTATCAACTATCATGTCATGAATGTTTTCAAAGGATATAATTGAATTTTTTAGGATGTATTCCAGAGATCAAAGTGGATTTTCTATGGAATAATCACGTGATTAAAGTTGAAATGATAGTGGTAATTATCATGATTTCTTGAATTGTCCTTGATGGAATCACTTGACCAATTTTCATTCACCAGTATGTATTTTCATGACTAAATGAAATTTTCTAGTGCCTTTAACATGATAATGTCGACATGTCTGACACCTTTCCAGTGATAATAAATAAATGACTCGTTCATCTTCAAATGATCTTCTTACATTCCCCAAAAAAATTCACTTGATCAATATGCATTTCTTCACATGATCAACCAGAGTTTTCAATTTCTGTCTCTTGATCTAAAGTACACATCTATGGTATTTCTTATGATCATATAGATAGTTCCATGGATGGCCGGGGACATTGAGAGACCAGTGATGAATATTTTGACCAATTGACCATAATTTAATAATATTGTGGGCCATCATTAATATGTTTATGATCTTCCACCTATCTAAATGTCGAAGTTATATTTTCAATGAGATTACATCATATCCACTCTACATAGGAATTTCATAAAAAAGAGGAATTTTCCATGAATTCTTATTTATTATATGTGGGTTTACACAGGATGGAATTTCATAAAGATATTTTTTTTCAAGTGATAGAATTGTTTTAATGGGGTATTTCAATATTTAATGTTATCATGTGTAGGGGTTGTATATCAGAAATGTTGGGTTCCTAGAATAGTGTGACTAATTGAGGATTGTCAACCTATTTATATATATGGTGTATAGGTACATGAAACATCCATTTTATGGTCTGGGAAATGAATGTGTGCTTCTTGTTTAGGAATCCAGTTCCAAGGCAAGATGAGAAAAAAATGAGACCAGGGGGTTTGTGTGATCTCTTATTCCAAACTCCATGGGAGCGTCGTCCAAAAAAAGGGAATGGGTCGAGGGTTTTCTTTCCTAGCCTGTTCAAACTAAGGGTGGAATCCCACTAAACAAGGGTTCATTGGAATGATTTTGAAAATTAAATGGGTTATGTGATGATATCTTGGGTTTTGGCCTCACATGATAGAAACACAAAATATTTATAACATCATGCAATCATTTGAAGGGAATCACCATTTGGATCCCAAAATTTCTTAGTGAATCCCTCTAATGGAAGTTTTGTATCCTCCTTCATATTCAAATATTTTTCTCTTATTTCTCTCCCTTATATTGATATATCAGTTGTTCTCTTTATTTCCCGTTTGAGTAAACATGTTAATGGGGGTAGGGTTCATATAAAAGAAGGTCGGTCGCAGTTGATTCCACTACTCTTATTAAAAGTTCCACATTGCAATCTAGAGGTGTTAAAGTCGTTTTATGATCATAATCAGGAAATAATAATATATTTTCATGTGACTTGATGACTATCACTAACCAAGGATTTACATGAACATTTCATGGGCCCCACATGTCCACTATTTTTCATTATATCAATTCTCATATTTTCACTGTGGTATTCTTGTGATCTATGATCACATTTAAAGATTGACCCCACAATATCAGGAATCTAAATGAAGGGTGATAAAGTGGTAGATCATTCATGGATTCACAAGACTAGTGTCAAGGTATTATATTATCCAACTTCAAATTATTTGGTGGATGATTGGCAGATCATAAAATGAAAGCATCAGTTTTTACCATGGGAAGTTTTTTTGACAAATGCTCTTCCTCTCTGGATCATAACTATTTCATAGAATGATTCATGGTATATATTTTTATTTCCTCAAGTGGATCAGAGGATCCAACAATGTATTTATAGATGAATGTACTAATGTGATGTTTTTGATTCCTTGTTAGATATAACATTATGCGATAGAGGGAACGATATTTTCATTGGATATGGACTTTATTGATGATGATGAATGATGGAGTCATGAATGAATCAATGTAGTGGTATTTGAATGCGTTGGAAAAGAGAGTGAGTAAAATTATGATGAAGATGTAGGAGAGGGATTAGACGACTGATACCATCTTTATCTGGTAGCCACATTATTTAATATAAATTTTTAAAATTAGGAAAAATTTATTCTACTTATTCAAATCCCTTATAGATCAAGTAGATTGTTTTGATCCACTTAATAATGCAACATGATTCATCCAATGATCAATCCAGAAGAAGCATTAGCTCCTGCAAGACTCATTCCACATTGTCACTAGGCAAACTCATCCATTGTGCGAAAAACCAAGGAAAAATTCTATGTTCCCTATTTTCAAGCACTACATGATGTATGGTCACCCAAATTTATCACATGGATAACTGGTTAGAGTTCATGTAGGGTTAGTTTAAGGTGACTTATACAATTCATCTATGTTAGGATAACCGACATTTTGGCTGATTTTCCCATTTTCATATAAAGGGAATGAATATAACATTGAAAATTGATAAATTTAAAATAAATGAAAATAAGGGGAATCATAGATTCACTTAAAATTTGAATCCCATTCACGTTCATCAAGGACTCATTTTGGAGCATTTATGGATAATATATCAAAATTGTGTTTTTCATAATACTTCATAAATGTTTGATGTAAATTTCATAGAAAATAATTATTGGTGACAACATGGGAAAGAAATCAATAAACATTCTTTATAAAAAAATCTCATGAAATGAAATGGGTTACATAAAGTTTTCATCATAACATAACATTTTTAAAATATATGGGATTCATATTCACAAAATCATTTCGTCAGAGCATACATCATAGAATAACAAGAGAATTTCCTAAAAATTTTATCATGTTATACCCCATGAAGATAAATTGATTTCATAAAAAAATTTCCATCATAAGCCCAAATAAATAAAAGAAATAATAAAAATTGTATCCTTTGATCATATAAAAAGAAAGAATGAGGTAACACCATCTGATGTCACTATAGATAACAAATGATATATATCAATCATTTAAAAAATTTCATGGGGAAATAACCTTTCTGCATTGAAAACATCATTTATAATAAACATGTTAAAAATAATGTTCCTGGAAAAACTATTAAATATTAATTAATCTTCATTGAATAAAATATTTATTATGATGATGGGAATTTTTTTTTATACTGAACTTATTAAAATAATGAATCCATTCACATTTTTTATAATAAATAGACACACATTATTGGGAAACAAACATGAAGATTACATTAATTTTTTTAATCAAACATTGGTAAAAAGTTTTTTTAAAAAATTCATAGGGGTAAAATATAATAATTCTGGAGACATGTTCTGAAAAAATATTTTATGAAGAAAATACATTTATAACTAAAGATAGAAATAATTTTGGGATATCATAAATTTTTTTCCCTAAATATTTAAAGTTCCCAAGAGATTAAAAATAGTAATACTACATGAAAATATCATGAATTAATAGAGGATATATGATATAGTGAGTTTTTTGAGATAAGAATTGTAACATTTTTTAATTTGAATCACAATCATAAGAAATACCGAAAAGAAATGATATTGTAATATAAATTCAATACCACATTTATAAAATTTAATCATAATCCAAATGACTGAATAAAATAAAATGGAACATAAAATATAATGGGGATTAATAAGTTCAATATATTAAACGTGAAGGTGGTTTTATGTAAATCTCATGAAATAATATTTATGAATAACATGATCTATGACCAAATAAAAGAAAATTCAGTAAAATAACCCTTACCATATGTCTTGAAATTCATAGTACATGTTTATACCACCTGTAAATTAATACAAGTATATTATAAATAAATTTCATAAAAATAATTATATAAATCATAATTTATATTATTTGTTATGACCTTTTTTTACCAACTTATTTTCAATTCAATGTAAATTTCACATTCTGGGAATGAACCAGATTATTTTTTGTATATGTTTTCATTTTTTGGTTTCATTTTTCTATAATTTTATGATGATTTAATCAAATCTATAATTATAACCAAGATATAAATCTAATATATATTATTTATATATTTATTTAATGTAACCCATAAAATTTAGTGATATAAAATGAAATAAAACGTTCATAGAGGTGACACGTCATATGTACACATGTAGGTTTTTATGTTTTTTTATTTAAATTAATAAATTTAAATGATATATTATCATTAATGATTTCTTTCATATATATCATATATTTTCATTAAATACATTCATAATACCTTCCATGTTAAGAGTGAATTAATCACATCATTTCACAAGGCTCTAGTATATTGCACACGTGATTTCCATTATCATATTCCCATAAAATAAAATGAATAAAGGCATGTGTGATGTAGTTAATACATATCTACAATAATATATAATTATTAATTTTAAAATTTTAATCCATCATTAGAACATTCCATTAGATGTGGTGATGGAAAAATTAATGACATCAGTTCACAACATAGTAATATGCCATATACACGGTAAATGACTTCGTAACACATTTTTTAGAGGTAGAGAGGTCTTTTGGTCACTAAGTTAACATTGAAACATATAATAATATGAAATATATTATGGGTATTATAAAATTATGGTATAATAATTATTTAAGGAGGTGAAGAAGAAAATAAAACATAAATTAATATTGGGTGGATTTATTTAAAAATCATTCTTTTTGGATTAGATTTTGGACATTGAGATGTTATTTCGGTATAAATTTTCTTATCCAATCCTATTTTATGGTTTGAATAAGAGAGAAGAGGGTTGGATTATTTTTATATTTCAAATGTTGAATCCATATTTCAAAATTAAATTAAAAAAAAGAATAAATATTTAATAATAATTTAATCCAACATATGAAAAAAATACGCATGTTTTTAAAGATAAATGTTAAAGACGTCACAAAATTTTTAATAAAAAATAAATATAAAATTTTTTATAGTGACATAAATTGGATCCGTGGATTAATATTTTTTTAATGTTGATTTTAATAAAATTAATATAATCTAACATTATAATTAAATTAAATGAAATTATTTTTTTAAATAAAAATTTAGAAGTTTTAATATTTATCAAATAATGATGATTTTCTGAAAAATCCCAAAAATACACCATACAATAATTTTTCCATTTTTCTTCCAAAATGTAATTTCATTTTATAAAATTGATTTTCTATAAGTGTCAAAAATAAAATAAACTATGTTATAGAAAAAATATTTAATTTTTTTCAGAAATTTTATTTTCAAAACATATAAAAAATATAATGAAATTTATATAAATTTTTTCAATATAATTTCATTGATTGAAATAAAAATATTTAATATTTAAAAATTAGTTATTATTATTCACCTAGATATATTTTTTACTAGGTTATAAAGATCATGTTTGAATAATAATAATAATTGTTTATCGTAGTTTTGTTAAAACTCAATATAATGCATAACACAAGATAACCTAGTATATCATGTTACACCAGCTAAAAGTTTTATTAAGTGAAAATAAATATTATCTTGGTGTTGTAGGAAATGTTATTTATCAAATAAGTTTAAATTATATCAAAAAATCAATCAAAATCATGGTGTTACATGTACCTAGGATAATTTCCATGAAATGGATTCATATGACATTGGCTCTATCATTCCCTGATGCAAGAAAATGATTCCAATCTGAACCCCATTAATTTTACTCCATGAGGGTATAACTTGTATAATTCACAATCGAATTATGAATCATTTTGAATGTAAAAAAAATCTCAAAAATATTATTGTTAAGAAACAGACTTCGAATAATTGAGAATGAAGCCAGAAAGTTCCTTGGGAAATGAATGGGTTTCATTATTGAGTTATCACATCTATGTTAATATATTATCATTTATATATTTAATATATTTAAAATTTTCATCCCTATTTATATTTTAATTGAATTAAATAATTTAATCTATATTTAAACAGTGAATTTATAGATTACCATCCATTCATTATTTTAAAATTTCCATTTTGAAAATAGATCGAAAATTTATTTCAAACCATGAAGGTTTAGTACAGATATTATTACACAACCTAAATAACTAGTTTCCTAGGAATATATTAAGATGATAAATGAGACAATTATTACATATCAAGTATATAACATATCTCATGTACATAATTAATAGTTGAATTTTCCATGTGATCTTATGAAATTATATTTTGAATAATTCATTGATATTCAAGGCATGGTTAGGATTTACATATATAGAACCATATGATATATTTTTGAGCAGAAAATCACCCTCAATATAAAAAATCATCGAATGATTCTATATAATTCCAAGAAATATGATGAATATATTTTGGTAACATCATCCCAATCCACAATATTATTGCCTTGTGAAAAATTGTATCTTAAATAAATGAATCAGAAAAATTAAAATATCACCCTATATACAATAATTGTAGTATGAGATTTTTAAAATGTGATTACTAAATAGTTTTATCGTATTACTTTAAGCTAATAAGATCAGTTATCAATAAAACCTATACCCATAACTTGTAAAATATCAAAGTATACATATATAATGAACAATATTAAATAGGACGAGATGAAGAAGCAAAAATGGGAGTATCAAGTAATGTAGTTTATATGCTCAGGTTATTCCATGTGGGGTGAACCAGTCTTTTTACTCCAGACGAATAATTGTTCCATTGTCCATTATGTTGAATATATGGATCTTAAAAAAATTAATGTAAAGGTAAACAATCCTCATTCTTGGGATGATTAATTTTTTGATTTTATAATAGATGAGCCTGTAAAGGGCTCTCGCTCTAGTGATTCCTCTCGCCGTGACCAGCTCCTTCGCGGCGGACGGCGCGACGATTCCTTCTCGAGCTCGGTGGTGGTGGTGGTTCTCCACCACTGTGGCGTCTAAGTGGTCTTCTCCTCATCTACGGAGATGCTCTACTGGCCTTGGTGGTTGCTGGTTCAGAGCCTCGGGTGTAAGACCGGTCTGGTTGACGGCATACTCTTCTGAACGCTTCTAGATCAGATATCGGAAGTTCACCGTTTTCCTGGGGTGTTTTCGCGTTGGAGGGTCTCACTCTTGCATCGGAGGTTTGTTGGGTTCTATCTCCTCTCAGGTGAGTTTCACTAGGGTTTGTTGTGCCGGATTCGGTCGGTTTGTCTGGTGGTGGTGGGATTTTCTATTCTTTGGTATGGTTTTTTCTTCTGTGGTGTGGTGATTCGGTAGATGCGGGATGAAGGCGCCACCGTGATGAAACAACGACGATGGTGATATCTTCTGGTTCTGTTCTATGCGGGTTTTTGAACTGCAGTGAGCTGTTTATGGTTGAATTTGTTCCCCAATGGTTAGAGGAAATTTTGAGTGGATGTTGCGATGCCTTTTCAGTGAATGGTTCGAAGATGGTTGTGATACGTTCCCCAATGGTTCGAGGATGTTTTTAGTCGATGTTGTGATTACTCTTCGATGAATGGTTCAAAGATGACGGTGATACGTTTTTTTTCTGGTGACGTTGAGGTGAAGTGAAGAGCAGTTCTGTCGATGGTTCCATAGTTAGGTGGCGCGTGGAGATCCGACATTTGGAGGAGTGGTTGGTTTGTCAGGCGTGTAGAGGTGTGTGGATCGAGGTGATCAAGTGGATTGGTCTGATTTGATTTTTGAAGCCCGAGGCAGTGTGTGTGGCTCGAGGCATCGATGGCGGTGCTTTTTAAATTTTCGAAGCATGTTGTTTGAATTTTGAATTTCAAGTTGTCGTGTGGTGGAATTGAAGTGAATCTGTAAGGGGTACCAGGAACTCTTAAACCGGTCTCATGGGAACCGGCTACCCTCAAACCGGCCATTAGATTATTAAAAAAATGATTTCCGGATTTTATAATAGTAGTCAAATACTTCTCTAATATGATTCATTTGTTAGGATATTATTTATTAGTTGTATAAAAGGATAATATACCTGAAGATTCAGTTAATTTAAGGTATATACCCTAGAAGTTCATATTTATTAAATTCTGATTTATTAATATTATATATATTTTCAACGACATGATGAATAATATTCATGTATTACATAAATACTATTTTTTTTGTCATTATAGACGATATTATTATCTGCTCCAAAAGAATGAAGGAATATAAGGACCATTTCAATGCTATATTGGGGGCCTTTAAGAAACATGTTTTTTATACAGTGTATATAAAATGTGTATTTTAGGTAGAGTAAATAATATTCCCATTGCATGTTATCACTAGGGAAGGGCTATATGTATACCCTTTAAAAAAATATAATGAATTAAAATATGGTTAGGACCAAAATATGGGATATAAATCCAAAGATTCAATGGATTAGTTTTTCACTATCATAAATTTGTGACAAATATCTCTCAAGATTCATTATTAATAACCATTATATAATAGTATAAATTGATGATTGTATTGACTATTTAATTTGATGAGTGATTTATAGAATTAAATAAGAGGTTGATCACTACACTAGATCTCTTAATTTCCACTAGTGGGGAAGGATTAGAGATCTATATTGATTAATGCAACATGTATTTGTTTTTTTCCTCAATGAATATGAAAAGGGATAGCATACCCAATTATAAAATTAAATATTAATTTGTACAAATATCAGACACATGATTTAGAATTAGTTGTAGTGATCTTTATGTTAATTATTTGAAGAATTAATATATATGGTGAAATGTGTCACATATAAAAGGATTATAAAATTATCAAGTATATATTAAAGAAAAAAAGATCTCAATATGAACCAACAGAGGTGGTCAATGATGATAAAGGATTTTTATTGTTTGACCTATTACCATCAAGGAAAAAAAATGATGTGGCATATTATTTGAGTATAAAGAATCTTGTACCCCTATACATGGTGAGTATTACAAGGGAAAAAATATTTTTAGGCATTAAAATGATATATTTGATAATAATAAAAGGATATTCATTAAACTGATCTCAATTATATACACAACAGTTCATTCCTGATACAACCATGGTGGACCATAAAGATGATGAGATGCCATAAAATATTAGAGAATATTCTATATTTAAAAATTGATATTAATATATTTATATGTTTTTAATCCATTTTATGCAAAACGATGAATAAATTGGGGGCAACTAGATTCTATTTATAAAAAATTATTCTCTATTCATACATGAAGAACTATGATTTATATATATTTGACGAAAAACTTATAACAGGTAACACAAAGAATGATATTTTATAATTTCAATCATAATGATTAGGATTCCAAAATATTAAAGGTTGAATGATAAAAGAACAAGGGTATGAGGAATTAATTTCCCATGACCAAATAAAAATGGGAATAAACACTCATATACTTTATTATATGAATCCCTAGTACCACTAAAGAATATAATGCCATTAGGGTGTCAGTCGATCACCATACCATGTTAAGTAATTTCATATATGTCATGTAATATTTATCTCATTACAAACTCACTATGGAATAAATATGGTATGTTGAAATAATGTATAGAGAATAACTCTCTCTTATAGTTGATTGTTATATGTTGGTTTACTTGGGTTTTAATGAAGCATTTAGTAAGAGTTATTTATAGATACGAGTTTCAATAATACTTATCACAATAATATAAATGCTCAGTTTGACTGTTCCATTCATACTATAGAAGATATTATTAGATAATGATTAATTTATTTCCATAGAATTTGATATCATCACCATCCCGTATTGGACATCTCATATATCAACATTTTTTATTCTTGCCTTCTAATGGAACCTTATGAGACGAATTTGGAGAATTATTATAGATCATATAGAAAATGTTCAATATAATAATGTACTGAAATACTATATTTTGAATACAATTATTTAATGAATAAATACCTTATTATATAATTTATTTATTGAGAACTCTTGAAATAATTTTGTAATTTTTAAAAGAAACAACATTTTTAAACTAAATATTCATTTTGAATATTAACCATTTATAATACTGATGTTTCATAACTAATATTATGATTGGTAAAAATTAAGGATGAAAATAAAATCCAGTAAACATATAAAAAATAATTGATGTACTTTTCTATAAGGATCATATACTATTAATACCTTTTAATAGAACTTTTCCGGTACAAGGAATCATTTAAAATTACACATAACCAAACCCATGCTGAGATTCAATAACTAAACCAAGTGTGAAGATATTTAAGATATAAGTTCAACCACTTTGATATCATGTCCCAAATCATGTCCATCAAACCACCACAACAATGTTTCACTATCACATAGATTACACATTACTAATACAATAGTTTAATAAAGTGTAATATATTTAGACAGTAATAGTATGAAATTAAAAAAAATATTTTTAACAAAACCTATATTTTATTTATCATTTTTATTATAAACTTAGAAGTGATTAATTAATGATTATGTATAAAATAAACTTTTATATGATAAAATTTTATATTTTTTAGGAAATATATTTTTTTAATCATTACATAGATTTTGATGAATTTTAAATTTTCTGAAATAATTGTCTTTTAATAAAACATTTAAAATAATAATATTACCTAAATATAAATTATAATACAATTATATAAAGTAAAATGTAATTTTATAAATGAAAAGAAACATTATTCATAATTAAAACAGTTATTTCTCATTAAATGTATTTTTTTTATTCAAAAGCTTAAATTTTCATTCATAGAGAATTATTTTGAAAAAATAAATATTATTTTTTAAATCATCACATCAGAATTTTCCAGTAGTGAATTTTAATAATTTTTTTTGATACTCGATTTTACCAGTAAAAATTAAATATGGTATAAATTTACCATATGTATTATGACATTGTAGTAAAAATTTTCTGTAGTGTATTATTTAAATAATATCCTAGAGCAAAATCTTGTTTCCCGATTAACATAATGTGTTGTATATGTTAACTGAAAAAGATTATAAACAATTAATTAATCCTATAAAAATTATAATATATTTTACATTTTATTATAAAATAATTTCTATAGTAGACTTACTTAAAAATCACCAAGGGTATTAAAATAATGAAATCACATCATGTAACAAAAAAAATTATAGCCAATCCTTTTTTCTATAATAAAATGGAAAAACATTGGATTGTTTTTTTTTGTAATTAATATATTGTAGAATCCAATGCCAATTTTTTAATTGAAAATTAAATAATCTCAATTTTGAAATAAAAAACCACCCGACCTCCTAGCCCTCCTCAATAATAACCATGAATGAATATGATGCTATTCAATTATCCCTCTTGACTTAACCTAGGGTTCCCCCATGTTTTTGGAAACCTTCTTTAATGATTTTAGAAGAACAAACTCATGGAAATAAATCCTCTATATGTCCTATTTATTCATGAATCTTGTTTATATTATTCCTATTTATTTCAAAATATTCATGCTAATATACATTCTAAAAATTTAATCATACATTTCCAATGATTTTCATGTCGAAAAATTCCCCATTCACTCCCACTAAACCCTTCTGTGATTCTTTATGCACCACCTTTGTGCATCTAAAATTACTATATGGTTCTCCTCCTCAAATGTTTTTGTATAAAATATCATCCACCATTTACACTAATTTTTATTCAACTAGATATGAATATAATTTATTTTATTGGATAATTTATCTATGTTACTCATAATTATTAAATCATATAATGGTTTTCATGAAATTCATCCTTATGTTGTATGATATATGCCATACACATTTTATCGTACAAGATATTAATGTGATGGGTGGGACATGGAATATATATTCTTCCAATTCACTATAAAATGTTAAAATATCATTAGATTCAAGTTATAGATCATAATAGGATATCCTATGAACTCTATGTTTTGATCTTACCAGTCTTATCCTTGAATTTTTTTATGATTTTATTTTTATGTTGGTCCCAAATTCTCATGTTTTCTTTATATAATAATTTTTATCATGGTTTTTTGTTCAAGATTATGATTCCCATCATAGTATAGACAATATGATATAACTCATTAATTACATATATTTATTTACCTAATGATATATATTTATTATTCATTAACTGGGATTTGAAGTGAACCCATTAATTATATATATCCTTAGGTTATCCGATTTAGTTTTAAAAATGGAATGGAATATTAATGGCATGTTGTGGAGATATAAAGTAATGTTGTTTTATACATATTTTAATTCATTACTATAGGTACCCAATTTGATAATGAAAATTTTTTTCATGACATTTTGGGATTGTCTTAATAGTACCTGTATGCAAAAAATAATGATTTAATTTGAATAAATGTATGGGATTCCAAAAATACAGTACAAAAATCCAATAACCCATAAAATATCAAAATACAATTATATTTTTATGAATTTTCTCATCATATTCAATTAATTATCTTATTCATAAGAAGAATCACAAAAATTAAACATTCCCACTATCCATCTATATCATAAAATCACAAAAAATATAAAATCTACATAATAGTATTTTGAGAAATAAAATAATTTACACCAATTGAGTATTAGATATTTTATTAACAAAATAAACCATACATTATATATATTATTGATGACTATAAAGAATTTAAAACAAAAGAAATATATATATTTCTTTAATTAAAACATATCTCTTCCAAGATCAATTCCATGGGAAGCATAATTACATTTGTGATGGTGTAATTTCCGAGATCCATTCAAATTCAAAACCCTTCCAATAATCAATAAAGAACTAAATATATTCTAGGATTAATCATAATAAAAAATTAATACAAGTCATTCCAAATGTTAAATAAAAACAAAATTATTGACTGACTCATTTTGATAAATTAATATCAATAGGAATAATTTTCAGTGACAAAAAAATGATGGAACAACCCTAGATGATTTCATTAAAATAGTTATAATAAAAGTAAATTCAAACCCAAACACCAAATAATTATACCTAAACCATGAGAAAACACCACTTCATCAAATTTATTAGTAAGTTTCATGAATTAATGGCTTTTATATTCAATAGACACAAAAATACAAAAAACTATGTAATAATACAAATTTTAAATATTCTACCTATATAAAAAACACAAACATCGATAATTTATAACAAAAATAATGATGATTAATTATTATATTATTAAATGTACACATGGTATGGTTTTTGGGATGTTGTTGTAGAAAAATATGACAATGGATTATCTAAAATAGATCACTAGGTCATGGGGAGTATATTCCATAAAGTAATGATTGAATTAAACTAATTTGATAGAATTTATAGAAGTTGAAATATTAAACATTGTATTGTATAGGTACTTTTTTGTGTTGGGTGCAAATATCTATTGATAATTTTTACCACACCATGATGTATGGAATTCTTTTCTAATGGAGTCCCTAAATATAATAGGTAGTTTTTACATTATCATAGTAGAAACCATGAAGGAGGCTTATGATGAGATAAAATATTTTAATGTATATAGGGAAAAAATAGAAAAATTAAAAACCTTTTATCACCACAAAATGGATATGGGAAACAATCACAATGTAGTTTTTCATCAGACTACCCAAAATGTCCGAAGGCAATAATTCTACATGGTTTGAAGTCAATAACCCTATGAAATAGGAACACTTCATAATTACCAATGAAAATTTTTCTCTGGATCATATTTCATGGATAGAAATTAATGAAGTGGTAGGGTTAAATGGAGCACCACTGACTATTGTGAATGATAATGAAATTGTGATTACCTCGATATTTTGGACAAGTATCCATAAGGTTTTAGATAAATATTTATTTTTTAGGGATAATTCTCAACCTCATATAGATGTATATTATAATACATCTACAAAAATCCATTATAAAATAATGATATCCCATTATATGGATCTCAAATGTGGTTACGATAATCACCGACCCAAAGTGATTATTTCTTATAATAATAGTAGTCACTCGGTAATTTATACTGATCCTTCCGATTCCTCCATAGAAATATGTTTATAAATATATCATAATGGTGTTGTATCATAGAAATAAATCTAGTAGGACCTATGAAATCTATAGAAATGTTATAGGAAGAATATTTCATTCAATAGAACATCAATGGATCTTATAGTAAATAGAAATTTTATATAAAAAATTATTATTGGGGTTGGAGTTCAATGTTGGGGGAAATTGTATTTCTATGAATTTATCTATTGAATATGTTTATAATATTCAAAATTAATGGAATGAAAATAAACATCTGTATTTTTCAATTAGATATTTTTTTGTCGGTTTGGTAACATAATACTTGTATCTTCAAAAAAACATCTCAAATGTTGAATATGTTTTCATAGTATTTATCTTGAAGAACTAAATACCATGTTTATAACATATATAGAACTCATAGGATATTCCTATAGAAAACTATATTTCTTCTGATGAATAATAATTCCAAATCATTGAATGTAGATATAATGATATAGGGAACTGTACCACTATCATAGTAAAAGTTTCCTAGAGGAATTATAAATTCTAAAAAGGTATAAAGGGACATGGGGACATAATGAAAAAAGATATATACTCTTTTTTTATATTAGAATTAAAATTTTCAATGGTAAAATTATTTTTATGAGAGGTATAATGTGACACCCAATTATTTTAGAATATATTAATGTTAAATAAATTTTATTTCATTGATGAATTTTGTAACATACAACACTAGGTTTGAACAAATCATTATAAACTATAAATATATTACTATTTAAAAATATTAAGGATTCACTACATGTAGAACTAGAATGTATAAATAGGTTTCCCAAAATTATTTAAAATTGTACGGTTTACACATGAGTAAAGAGAATTTAATGGTTATTAATTCATTTTGAATATAAAAAGTTATATATGAAGCTAAAGGAAATGTTTATCTAAAAACATATTTTATGTTAATAATTAATGATAATAAATTAAATTATCCACTTTGTTGAGTTTTTATTAAGAAATATAGATATTATATAGTTGATAAAATTCTTTAATTTTATTCTAATAATTTTCTAGATAAACCATGTTTGATATATAAAAATTTATTTTTATATAATGATGTATTTATCCTATATTACGTGGAAATATTAAAATAAATTTCTACATTCTACTGAATTTTAATTTAAAAATTTACTTCAATATCTTGAATTTGTCTGTCAAATTTAGTAAATATTACACTTTTTTTTTCAATATAAATATTATCAATGGTAAAAATTATTATATCACTTGAAAATCAGGTATATTTATATTATAATCAAGTGAAAAGGACAAAAAAATTTCATATTTATTATTAGATTATTTAATATCAACCCTTATCACCTTATAATTGAAATATATCTTGTTAATGGACATATTTAAATGAAAATGACTTATATAATATTTTAATATTGATAAATTACTAATGTCACTCTCTATTTTTTGAATACGTTATCCACGTCCACATGGGAAAATGCATGTTATGAAATATTATACAATTTTACTATGGCTATAATGAACTCTTTTTCAAGATGTAAATTTTTAAATAGTTTTTAGTAATTATATAATGACATTAAATGATTATGAAATACGGATGCAATATTCACCAAATTAATTATAAATTATTTTAAAATTCTAAAATTTAATATATTTAGAGCGAGTTAATGAGTGACAAAAAAATTTTACGTAAAATTTACATTTTATTCATTTTTATATGTATTATATTAATTTTATAACTTTTATTTATGAAATTTATATTAAATTCAGTCAAGAATATCTAAATATATAATAATGATATTTTATGAAAATAATATTTTATTAAATTACATTGAAATCATAAATTTTTTAAAATATATAAATAATGAAGAATAATTTCCTAAAATGTCAATTTTGTCCAATTATATTCCATTTTTTGAATAATTGTCTATGGATTGGTTTTTTTTATATTTGAATCGTTTAATAAATTTCAATTGTTACCCTCTACTCAGTTATAAATGGGCTCCCCTCCGTTCACATAATGAAACCATATTAAGACTTATAAATTGATTATACCCTACAAAAATCAATTATAAACTTATATAACAAATTTATAGTGGTTTTATTATTCCTAAACGATGAACCCTAAAATCCAGTAGATAACATCTAATGGAATAAATTCAAATGAGGCGTAATTGAAATAACTGAACACATTATTTTTAATTATTCATTCACCTCTATAAATCTAATATTTTCTTCATAAAATAATTAATGCAGTATCATAAATATAATAACCTATTTTTATTATTATGATGCATCATTTATTACGCTTATTTCATTTAATTTGTATGTTAATGTGACATTTTTGCATACGTTTGGATTTCCATCTTTATATCGCAATACAATACATTTTCCTTCACAAATTTTCTTATAGAGTTGTTATGGTTATTTTAATGTTTATATATGATATTTATGACATCATATTTATAAATTAATGATAATATAATTTCTACCTCTCTATCATTGAATCCAATAAGAAATGATAATGTTGTTTGTGCATATGTGTGGAAAACAAAGAAGCAGAGTGATTTTTTCCCTTTCTGTTTTATTTGTATAGAGAAAATGATAGATTAATTAAATATATATGATATATTAATGATTATATAAATATGAGTTATTATTTTCCATTTTTTTGTTCCATATGTTGAAAAATGAAAAAAAATCATGTGTTTGTATATCCTATTATCTCCATGAATGGTGCAATTCAATTTCATATATATATTTTTATTGATGGATATAAACATTTATATAATTATTAAATTTGATATTTAATTAATTATTTAATATCTAGTTACTTATTAACATAAAAAAATATACAAGGACCTAAACTGCTGAAGCAAATCATATATGGAAAACAAAGAAAATAACACCCAATGTAGTGTCTTTAATAAATAATTGTTAACAAATGACCACTAAAATATTTTATGTATACCTTATATGGTATTATATATTTTATCATGGTTGTGTAATATATTTATAATAAATATATATTTAATGTAAAATAGTTTATAATGTGAACAAAGGAATTCGTCCAGTGGGTATTAGATTTTCATCTCACTTTTATTTCTTTGAGACACATGCCATATTCACCACATTCTACTTTTGTTTTCAATATATAAATCCCTTAAATAAATTTTATGATGAATATTATTAATTTTATATGTATTTAAAAATATATATATAAGGTGCTATATTTTATGTGGGAATTCGTTTCAAATTTTACCAAAGCATTAAGGGGTTTTATGATAAAATCACATTATTTATCATGATTGTTCATAATTATAAATCCAGTGATGAATTATTATGATCTAAATCTCAAGAAACTCGTGAATTATTATATCATGTGTTTATTTTATCATAGTATTTTTTTATTCAATTTAATCACCCAAATTACTTAATAGACTGAAAATATGTTTCTAAGGAAAATTGATCTTATTTATATCTTTAGTTGAATGAAATTTCTTTTCATGTAAATTTTTTCTAATGATAATTTAAATATGTTTTTATCTACAATCCTATTATTGTTTAATTCCTTATTTACAATATTTTTATTTTTATTTTTTAAAATGAATCTACTTTTCTTCATCTAAATAATTTTTTTCAAAAATATGAAAAGAATCCATTATTGTAACTTATATAGAATAATCAAAAATTCGTACCATCTTGATATATGACTAAATATATTATAGATTAATTTAGATGTTTCCAATTCAATTTTTTATGAAATTTTGTTATTTATTATTTGGAAAATTACTTGATTTTAAATAAGTAATTTCAAACTATATTGGATATTGTTTTCAACAAATACTATTATTAATCTTTCCATATCATTTAGTATTGAAGATTAAATCTGCTGATTTTATATGAGTATTATAGGGGATAAAATTAAATGATATCATCCTTATTCATTACCTATATCTTTTATGTTTATGATAAAATGATTCTTTATATAACCAATTATTTTACATGGGTTATTCAGTGATTAAATGATTAAATGTTTATGAAAATAATTTTTTTATTTTAAGTTATGTTAGTTTAATTTTTTTTAAACCCATTTATTTTCATGTGTTTTGATTTAATTAACGTATTATGATATTTTTGAACACATATGTCTGATTTTAATTATGTGATGGTTGGAAACAATATCCACCTAAAATGCTTTTGGAAGTGATAGATATCTCTTGATATTAACATAAATCGCATGGGGAGTGAATCAAGTTTCGTAAGGGACACTATCTTCTATGAAAATTGTGATAGTGATCCATTATGTCTATGATTTTTTTGGGGAGTTAACTGAATTAACGTTTAAATTCTTATTGATGATCCTTAAAAACTAATGAACTCATTTTCTATTTAATTGTATATTCTTAATTTTTTTATCTTATGATAATTTTATGTAATAATGGATCTTGTTCAGTGATTCTATTAAGATTCATGTAACTCTAAATACTAATATATATTCCATTACTCATGTTTATGATCTTGAATATGAAAATAAATATTTTAAATTTTTTACTCGCATTATCATACCCTTATTCAATGTTTTTTTAAATCTATATTTTGTAAACATACTGAGCATAAGTGATCACATTTTTTTACATCCATTCAATAGTATATAATGAGAGGCATAAATAATGTTATGATTTATATATATTAATAAATTATGAGTGATTCTGTACATCACATATGAACCATTTTTATATCTATCCATGCTCTCAATGATAGTAATCCTTTACAGTCCTCTAGAATTTTTTCTTAAAGATGAAATAAATATTTATCTATTGATAAATTATGTCAATGTATGAATGAAATGTGTCAATATAAAACCAACTAAAATTTTCTTGGCCTCAACTTTCCCCTCATCATTTCTTAATTCTACTCTCAAAAAATCAAACATAGACTTCACTTCACAACCACCTGATTCAGGTCTGAGGCTGCCCACCCGGAATTAGACCCCCCCTAACTTAAACTAATGTGGGTCCCATATTCCCTTCCCGTCACTGATATTTATGTTTTAAACCCATTTGAATGCCCCTTGACATCACTCAACATTATACCAAAATCCATCTGATCCTCAATGCTATTTCTCCCTCTCTTAATACCTCTCAACCATTAATACTCAAGACCCTCGCTATGATTTGTGGTTAGATTTTTCGGATTTGTTTCACCCTAATAACAAGTAGTTGATGTTTAAAATATTTTAGGACTTTTTTAAGTAGGGTGAGGTTTTATAATTTACCTATTCTAATTTACATTTAATTATTATAGTTTTTTATATTTATAAATTTTTTTGTTAGAGGGGTAGTTTTTTATCCAAACTTATTATTGATTTTTATTCCTTTGGGATATGTATCCTCTTGTAAAATAATTTATATTTAAATTAATTAATAAATTATATTAAATTATCATATTATAAAAATAAATTCTAAATTTTTTGGATATTGAAATTTTTATTGTGCTATTTTTTATGTTACTTTGTGGTGTATTGTGATACACGGTGAAATAAATCATAAAATTTTTGTTTCGATATAAACAATGTGTAGTGATTCTGAAAATATTTTTTATTTATTTTCAAATTTGTTATATAATATTAGAATATAAATATATAAATTATTTTTCATATTCATTATAAAATTATGTGTCTTAAAATTTTTACACAAATTTATTAAACTGATATTGTATTTAATTTTAAATTTAAATAATTTTAGTTTTATATATAATAATAAAATTGTATTTTATAAGTTATTGTGTATGAATTCATGTGAATATGGATAAAAGTCTGATTACCTTACCTCATTCCATGTCTCATTATGCAATGGGATTTAGCTTATTATTATATTAATTTTATTTGTAAATAAATATATGGATGGAAGAATCAAATAAACATCACAAATTAAAAATTAAGATAATTCTTAATTATTGAAGCATTATTTGATATGTCTATATTGAAACACAATTTTTATCATTATTTAAATTGGATTGATCAAAGACAGTAATAATTTATAAAATATATTAGTAGTAACATATATTTCCAAAATGATTATGTGAATTCCTTGATATTTTATAATGAAATTCAAAACATGAGCAATAATGATTTAAGATTAGTAGGGAAAGTAAGTAAATAATAAAACACCTTAGTTGATTAATTTTTTTGTGTTTTTGATATTAATGATACATTTATAACAATATCAAATCCTGATCAACATGATAACAAACTAATAGATGAGGAGGAGAAGACTACTACAATTAAAAAATGTGCAGATAAATCAATAGAATTTTATAAATTAGTTGTTTATAGAAATAATTAATTATAAGATGGATTTTTTAAATATTAAAATTTTAATTTTCAGATGAAGTAGTACAATGTCAAATATATATGTGGAATCACAACTAAATCATTTCTTATGATATTGGAATTTTTATGTCATTCAATTAGTACCACTATAATCCATGTTTTATTTAATGGAGTGAAGAATATTATTATCGATATTGGACTTTTTACACGATGATATATGTATTTTAAAATTACTATATAAATTTTTGAGAAAAAATATTAAACTATTAAATATAGAAGTGGATGTTGTATTTCTTGATGGAAATAAAAAAATGATGATTACATCATGAATCTGTGTACTACCAAAATAAAACTGACTCGGAAAATTTTTGTGATAGTATTATATTACATTTACATAAAATCATAGTTTCAAATATTTTTTATGTTATCTAATAACCCTTAGTTTTTCAATTTGAATTATTTAAATACTCCTAATAACGAGTTCACGTGATATCCAATAGATTCAACAATGAGAAATAACAGTGATTACATTCATCAACATATCTCGTATGACCATAAAAATATTTTTATCTGATTATTATCGAATGGGTTCAATCCATTAGGTAAATTAAGTTGTTATTACTACATTTTACCATTTATTTTCATCCATTATAATTTATATTCCATGATGTGTACATAGTAAAATTTAATAATCATATCTATGATTATTACTAAAAAATAATTCATTAGAAATGACATTGATGTCTAAATTCAACCTCAAATTCAATAATTACAGGAGTTGTGGAATTATAGTGTAGAAAAACATGGTTCATATACCATAAAAATCTTCAAAACGTGTTATTTCATTATATTGATAATTAATGAATATAATGGAAAAGGAAAATATTTTTGAAGGAATATAATCCTCGGTTTGGACTCTTTTTTTTCAATTTGGATATAGAGTCTCAATAGTAACATTATTGAAAAAAGTTTTGTTTCATATTTCCTCATCACTTATTTGTTACATCTTATAGATTTATATATAATAATCCATGTTCAAATGAACAAAGGATATAAGGATTTTTCCAATATATTCACTCTGATCAAATTCGTTATCATAATGACCAATTTTCGTAATAGAGTTTTCAAAACAAATCACTGAATAAAAATGGAAAAATTGTTATACCACCATTAGTTTTATCAAGAACATATAATCAAAATAGAATATTTCTAAAAAATTTATAGGGAATTTAGTTTACCACATCATATTCTTGATTGTTTCCACATTAATAATAAATTGTAATAATGTGTGCTTTAAATTTTGTAATGTTTTTAAAATATTAAATGATAATTTAAATTATTATAAGGTCATAAAATAAATAAATATACAATTATTTCTATGGACACATGGGAATTTTTAGTATGAAAAATTTTTTCCAATGAAAATTATTCATAAATATGTTTTCCTTAATAAATAAATAACTAGATGTTTCATGATGGAAATTATTGTAATATTTATATTTTTGTTGATTGTAGTTATTATAAGACACATGGATTGAAAATTACAACCTTAATTATATTTATGGGAAAAATTATACTATTAAAAAATCATATTTATTTACCTTATATAATATCCACCATTAAAACTTGAATTTTATCATCATTTAGAATTATTCATGAGGAGACATTAAAACCAAATGATAAGAATTAATTTAATGAATACATTTTATGGTTGATATATCAATATGAGATGCTGTTTCACCAATATTGTTTCACTGATCATATTCATCTGATTCTATATTTTTATGGAGATAAAATTAGAGGCCCTGTATATTTTCAATTGATATATCCCAATAATGGGAATATTATTTACAATTTATTCCTGTATTATACTAATATGTTTATTTATTGATATTTACAAACATTATTTATTAATTTATTATCCTTATATATATGTATCATATACATTTTATATCTAATATTAAATTTAATGCTCACCCAAAATTATTTGTTATCAAATATTACCTTTCTAATGAGTGTTTAATGTCATGTTCATGGGTTTTGGATTCAATATATACAAGATTCAATCATGTGGGAGGTGTTGAAGATAATCTATGTAATTTGAAGGCAATTAAAGTGTTATAAAATTTTCCATAGTAAGATCAATATTTTTTAAATTTAAATTCATTTTTACTAATAGATATGAATTTTATATAGTCACATAGATATCTGGAAATAATAATAATATTACTAATTCATATGACTAATAAAATAGGACAGAAATAAAACAATTCATTATGATCAGAACTCATAATGAGATTAAGAAAAAATATATTTCTAATGAAATTATTGAATATTTTATATAGTGTGTAATTTCATTATATAATATATTGTTTTAATATTTTTATAATTATATAAATTATTTATTATTTATTTATAAAAAATTTTATGAGAAATAAATGATGATTGAAGAGATGGAATATAAAAAGAATTTATGTTTTTAAATTGTATTCCATTAATGTATTCTTAGATATTCAATTTATTCAGTTTTGGTGGTTTCATTTTTCACACTATTGGTCATGAATAAGGTTTGAAAACATGAAACTATAGAATATTAATATATTTATATCAAAGTTACATTTTATTGTATGTGGATATTATGTAGTTAAATTATCATGGGAAACTTTTTAGTCATATCATTTAAATTTAATTTGGCCACAATTATTTTGGGTAAAAAGAGTTGTACATTACTTCTTATTTAAATGAGTTTCCCTCTGTTTATCTATACTAGTGACCTGGAAAAAAAATATAAATTATGGATTCCAATGATAAAATTGTATCTTTTATTTATAATATTGTGGATGATGGGTGGATTTTTGATTCCATATGAAATCAAGATAGATGTATGATATGGGTGATAATGGTGATGTAATTTTTTATAGTGAACTACATCAACCACAATAGACTAAATATTCTTTATGGATATATATATAAAAATTTATTATTTTGGGGGGTTTTATAGAAGAATAATTATGAAAAAAATAAAAATAGATAACATTAAAAATTAAACCTGATTAAAAAAGACAATCACCAAATAGAATTTAAATGATTTTTTATATAATAAGCTTCAGAGTAAATTTATTTTGCAATATTGATCATTTATTAATAAATTCATGGATTTTTTTTAATGGTATTTAACGCAAAAAAAATCTATACCAGATCTATGTCAGAAGGATCTCATTATTATTCTATGATATAAGGTACAACTAATCACATATATGATACACTTTTTTATACCAATTCAACTTAACAGACTATGTTTTTAGCCAAGGGTATGGCTTCTACTGATGATGTCTTTGAATCAAATAGTACACCGAATAATCATTTATAGTTATTATAGGATTCCATGGTTATTTAATTTTTGAACATGGTCTAGTATATTCAAAAATATACTAAAAACCTCTTCATGGTTAATAGAGTGGTAATTTTAATGAATTTACATTTATATTTTCAATTTTATTAGTTATGTTTTTTTTCAGTAAATATTCAATGCTAAATTAATTTCATTATTTATGTAGCATGTTGTATAAAAATTTTCCCTCATTAAATGAATAATCCACATCGTAATATTGTTATAAATATGACTACACGTTGGATTACATCAGCTTCAAAAAATTTAATTAATATAATTCTAAAATATATAAGGGTGTAATAAGAGGAGACACATAAGTCATCATTTAATTGAGTCATATAGTTGAATATAATTATTCGATAATTATTTATAGAATTTTCAAACCTACACAAAATTTAATGTTTTGATGTGTTGACTAGATAAGATTTTTCATTTCATGATTTGCATCAATAAGTTTCATTTACATAATGTGTCCTGTAAAATATAGAATATGGTTAGATATTATTCACTTAGAGAATTTATTGATATCGAAAATTATAATTATTAATCTTTTTAGAGGAAATGAAATTTTAATTTCTGAATAAATGATACAAGTTTTTGAAAACAATGATTTTAATCTCTATAATATTGAAATAACATGTTATTTAATCTAAGGAGATATGAATCACTCATTATCTAAAGCTAAAAAAGATTATTAGGAATGATAAATATGTGATGGATGATAATAAGGAATATGTTATTATGTGAGTAATATTATCTAGAATCAATTCTTCCAATTTAAAATTAATCAAATCCCCTATACAAATGTTTTTATACATCCAATAATGAATTAGAAAATGATTTAAAGGAATCATAATTTTATGTATTAGTGTGTGTTTATTATTATGAAAATTTATATAGTTTTTCCAATAAATGAATAAAATATTTATTATAATCAAATTCAAGTATGAGTTAGTATCTCTCATGATTTGGACTATATTTGGCCATTGATCAAATTATCAAAAGAAAAAAATTGTTGTCGGTGGAGGTTAATAAAATTTTCAATAGATTTGATGAGGACAAAGTATGGTTTTTTTGATATTTTAAATGTAATCCATAATGAATATATAATATCCAATTAATTTAGATTCTTATAAAAACAACATTTTATTTGAATCTTAGTAGGTATATAACCCAAATGAGTTTATAGAATGTTACCATAATAAAATGATGGCCTCTCATACCCAAAAATTACAATTATCATTTAATTAAAATGAGGTTATCATATGTTACAAAAATTATGAAATAAAAATGTATACTAATTATTCGATATTGTTCCATTGCATTAATTTAATTTACTGAAATGAATTTCTATTTGAATTTTATATCATTTATTATTTATTGGATATTCCAATTACTTATTTGTGGTTAACTATAATAAATTGAATAACCAAGGGAATAATGTGGAGGATTATGTTATGGGTAGTAACAGGATCTAGTAGTGGAGGGTGATGTGTATGTATCATAGTAGAGTAAGATGGAATCATTTTACTGTTTACATGTTATGAAAAATGATATTTTTTAAGGAGTGATGTTATTTAATTTTTTATTATATAAAATGTAATATTTTTTCTTTTATATAATTTTCCATTTTTTTATACTATATTAGTTTCATTTTTTTACATATATTTTTCTGTTCTAATTTTTAATGGATAAGGTAGAAATTTGTCTTTATATTATATAAATCATATAACTAATGATAATTTTTACCACCACTAACTAATTTGTTGGGGTTAAACCCATATCTAAATATGGTTAAAATCCCAAATTACTGGTAGTGTAACACGAGTTTTATTTATTCCACTAAAAAATAATTACAAAAAATAAAAACATCCAATAATTATTTTTTCAGATGAAAACCCCATAATAAATTGGTCACCACAAAAAACCGCTACTAAATAAAACAAAAACAGCACAAATTAATTTTATCCATAAAAAATGAAAATTCATGAAAATACGATAATTATAGTTTAATATTGATGTTCATCATATTTCACTGATATTTTGAAACACTACTGTAAATCCATTTAGTGGAAGTTCAATCTTATGCTAAAAAAAAAATAACAACCTTTATATTTTGTTATAATTTTTGTGTAAATAAGATCCACATTCACCAAAACATGATAAAATAAATAGATAGTTCAGTATCACATGTGAATAAATAATATATATTAATATTAAACAAAAATTTCATGGATATTATTCTATGAATGTTGTTGGGTTATACTTGACTTTGTAACGCAATTACATTAATTCTTAAATTTATTAACCCCAAATCTAGTTACCCATCATTGATGTCCAATTTATTACATTGTAATGGATTCAAGGGATCTAATCTAGAAGGAACGAGAAATTTTTTAGTATTGGATAACATGATACATTCATTTTACCCACTAGAAATTGGGAATAAAATATAAAACATTACAAAATAATTAGTTTGAGTCATTAAAACACATTAAAATACTTATTCATAATAACATTAAGAATTGAAAAATTTGAGGTTGAGTTCAACATCGATTTACTTGTAGAGTACAATGTTATTTATTATATATAAACGAGGTATAATATTTATGGAAATTGAAATAATTGGTAATACTTTCCCGTTAATAATAACTTGAGAATAAAGTGAATTCATTGATAATATCAATATTGTGATCTCATTAATAGTACTAATTGTATTATAAATGAATTAAATGAATATTATTGGATGTAATAGTCTTATAAATCATGACATCTCTACCACGAAGGCCTTGTGGTTTGGAAGATTAATATATAGTATTCCATACACAAAAAGCAATTTTCATTTTCCAAATTATTTTTTTCATGATACTTATCAATGCATCTAGGGGCCATATTAATTCGTAAAACACCCTTCACATATTTTATATTTCATTCGTGATATATTTAATTATAAATTTAATTCTTAAATGATATACCTTATCTATAGATTTATGTATTAAATAAATAATATTGAATATAAATATTTTCCTATTAAAACAAATAAAAATCTATATAAAACAAAGATGGTAGAAATGGTATATAGTTTAGTAAATAATGATATTAATCTAACAAAAAATATGGATCATTAAGTGAAATTTAATTTCCAATGATCCCATGAATTTGAATAAATCAACAGAAAGGTAATGAATAGAAAATAGATCAGATCTAAGAGATGACCATATACTCATGAGAAATATTAGTTTTATAATAAAACTATTTACTTTAGAGAAATTATATAAAATATAAGATAAATAATAAAATAATATTTCATTAAACATTTCCTGAGATTTAAAAATTATGGAAAGCGAAATAAAAATGCATGATTAAACAGAGATTTTGGATAATATTTTATTTTAGACAATTTGTAGCTTGATTAAAATTCTATAGAGATTAAAAGTTGAAATAAAATATGAAAATTTAATAAATTACCATAATTTTAGATAAAAAATAAATTCTAATAAGGAAAAATTATATTATCATTTATTAAAAATAATGTCTATCCCCAAAAATCTGATGGTTGAATAAATTCTTACATTATTAAATACATTAAAATTATATTATGTTAATAGAGTAGAAAAATGAAAATTTATTCACAATTAATCAATAGATATTAATTTAAAATACTAAAAATGGTTATTATATACATAAAATAAAAATAAATAATCTATTCCATAAAATAAATCTAAATGAAATGGAAATTGATAAAAAAAAACCCTTACTATGATCAAATCAATATAATTAGATTTAATGATTTTTTGTAAAAATATTTTTTAATAAAAAGATGATTAATTAATCATAATAAATTTATAGTTCATTTCACATATATTCAAGGAATAAAATAATTAATGGAGTGTATGTATAACATAATAAAAGCGAAATTGATTTAATGAACACCTTATCACATTGGTAACATCAAAATAAAAAAATGTGGATGAAATAAAATGAATTGTGACCTAGAATTCCATGAATTATAAAATATTGATGATATTAAATTTAAATGTTATATATCTATAACACATAATATAAAATAGTTGTACAACAATTAAGCATGCCTCCCAGAAGGAAAACGATGTCGTAATAACATACCTTGAGATTCTATTAACCTAATCATTGATTTAACATCATGTATAATGGTTTGAAAATTATTTTAATTTATAACATAAAAAATAATATTTTTAATTTAATATATGACTCTATTATAGCTTCTTGTCACTTTTTGATCCATAAAATACCATTATTATCATTACAATTTGGTGTTAAATGATTTGTTTTCCGAGGCATGTTTTTTCATTATAGTTATACTTCTTAAAAATAGATAATAGATCTATAATTTATATATTAGTTATCAACATATATATATATATCATATATATCCATCATGTATATCATTATTACTTTCCTTGTAATGAAAAAATGAAAAATATATCACATCGGTTCATGGAGGTGATAGTCAATATAAACACACGAGTTACATTATAATTTTCAAATGGATTATTTGGTCAGAATTTATAAATGATATAATATTTATTAAATTATTGTTATGTCAAAAAATCATATATATTTATTACTTATATATTTATATCCATCTAATTAAATATGTATTGAAAATTTAATTACACCGCTATGTTGATATATTATGTTGTACGTATGTACAAGCGATGTTCTCACTTTTTTGAGGATATAAAATAGTTAGAAAATGGCTATAACATAATGAATATAATGTATTAGTATATTTCTGATGATGTATTTTTTATTTTATGATATTTATAACATGTTTATGTGAAATTTAAGAGGATAAAGATATTAAATATCCGATAAATATGCTCACCAATTGTTCAAAAGTGATCATTTAGATCAACTAATAAGGGATATAAGGTTGTTATTTTAAGATTTCCAAATCCTCGAGAATATGGAGAATGATTTTTAAAATAGGCTTTGGTAGGTTTTGGACTAGTGAAGAGTCTCAAATATCTTGTATATAAGAGATGTCATGTAGTTTTATTATAGTGACTGAAAGGGAATAGAAGCAATTAATATAATGATTTAAAAATAATACATTATTTTTCAAGTGAAAGTGGAACAATGTGGCTATAATTTTGAAAATAATATTGTATATGGTAGTTATTCTAAAACCAATAAAATCTGGGATAGATTAAGAGTTGTGTTAAATCTTATCTTTTCGTTTAACCCGTCTGTTAAAAAATTTAATTATTAGTTGTGGTAATGACTTTTTCAATTATAAAGTATTATTATTTTATTTATTTGTTAATAATTTTCTTATTAATGTAAAATGGGTGTTTTTTTAGAATATTTTATATCATATTTTCCATCATTAAATATTTTTTAAAAAAATTTAATACAATTTTATTTTTCATAAAATATTCATAATGTCAACTGTGAAACTATTAATTTAGTGTAAATTTAATGATCACTAGAATAATATATACTTCATGTAGAGAGTGTCATTAAATATTGAATATTTCATATATTTATGTAAAATTCATGGGTAAATTTCAATCACCCAAATAATTTTACTTTTAGAGTAATTAAATAATCTATTTTAATATTTTATTTAATTAATAATTATTGTTTTATTGCTGAATAAGAATATAATGTGATTATTACATCACGAAAAATTAAAAAATATTTTAGAGTGTAAAAATAAATCAATTTTACAATAATTAATATTTTATTAAAACATAATTTCAATTTATCGTTGTAACAAATTGTAATAGATATTAAAATGAGGGGGATGGAAATTTAAATTTTTTATTTACAGACAATAAAATTAAAATTATTAATAGAACGCTGTATGAAATTAAAAAAACATTATCTATGAACAGTCACAGTAGAAGAAAAATTATCGAATATTATTATTATAATTTTTCTTGAGTGTTTAAGGCCTTATCAAATTTTTTAACTTTTATTACCTTATTTGTCCTTTAATGATAGGGTAAATTTTACGAAGATTAATATTTTTAAATCCCAAAAAACAATTAGAAAATTTTAAAAAATAAAAACATATGGATTCCAAATATTTCGTCTATTTATCAATAATATACTTTTTGAAGAGAAAAAAAATTTATTTTTACATAATTTTCTATATCAAAATGAAAAAAAAATTAAAAAAATGGTTTTATGCACAAAATTTATCTTTTATCAAAATCATTAAAAAAAATATTAAAATATTCTAATGAAAATAAATAATATTTCATATTATGAATAAATATCAATAATATAATGGTAAATTTAAATTACATTAGTCATTTAAATGAAATGGAAATATTTGAGAAATCATTATTTTTCAATATTCATTGAAATATTAATCATTTCATTAAAATCCAAAAAAATTTAAAAAAAATGTTAATTTTGATATAAAATTTTCATAAATTATGTTAACTTAAAATAATTATATTTTTTAGATTTATAAATTATATTTTAACTTTATTCTTCCTTAAAATTATATATATTATGCTAATTTTTATTAAATGAAATGATTAATATTATTTAGCCAACTGTGTTACACTAAAACCACAATGATTAGATTATCCGAAAAATTTACATGAATTTTTTCAGAAACATTAAAATAATTATATTAGATAAAAATATCAAGGGTTATTTCACTAAATATGAATGGCTTATGATTTGGACTTAGCTATGTTAACACATTTTGAATGATGGATATTAGACAAATAATTTTAAAATATTGATGTTTAATATATTGGAGGGATTATATTAAATAATAGATTCTATTTAGTAAAAACAAAATTTAAATTAACAATGAAACTGAATTCGTTATAGATATTCATCACATTAAATAAAAACTCAAATGTATAATTGTTATTACACTTAAAAAAAAACTTTTTAATGAAATAACAACATTATTTTTTGTAGTAATTTTATATATATTAAAAAACATGAGAATAAATTTAATTTTATAGATTATTATTTCTAATATAATACTACTATATATATCCCATGTGCTGATAATGTCGATTATCAGAATCATAAAAAAGGTGTATTTGGATATTTATTGTTTTACAATAAGTACAAATATTCATGGGATTTTTAAGAACCATGAATTTATGGACATATTTAAAATGATTGAAACCCATAAAGAGACATATAAAATGAAATATTGAACTAGAAGATATACTCTACGAAATTAATTTGTATGGTTAAAGATAACATTAGGAAGCACCATTTCTACACATATTCATAGATTGTTTATGGGAATAAATAACATATATGTCTCGACATTTGTATCAAAAAAATATATGTCTAATGATGTAGTTCTTCATTAATTATTAGGGTATTCTAATATATTGTTTTAGTAATTTTTATATTATAATGACTGATTAAACCCTTCATAGGTTTCTAAATATGTAATACTGACTGAAAATTATTTTTTATTAATAAAAACACATTGAGGTAAAAGTGAGAAACCATAAATTCCAACAAACAACAAACATAGTCCAACATGAATAATGGAAACGTTATTATCATGTATAATAAGAAGATGAATACAAGAATATATACAGTTCATATAAATATACTACAATATAAAAAAGAGATCAATGAAATGGAAGGAAAACGTTTCTTAAAAAAATATGAGAAATATGGGAAAAATTTCATATAAGAATAAATTATTATGAAAAATAATGGTGATTGAAACCCCATAAATTCAAAAATAATATCATTATAGAAAATGTAATATGTGTCCAGAAACACTGATCATAAATGACCAGCACAATATATTTCATTATATTTAATCTCTCTGATAGCTACTAGTATACCATACCCCAAGTCAAAATTAACAGTCATATAGGGTAACATTATTATATATCAATTTAATTATAGGGTATTAATAAAATTAATTGAATTAGGAAAATTATGGTCATTTCTTATTTAGAAATAAAAAAATAATATTTTAATGAAAAATAAATGTTTTCACAAAAATAATTTTCTTTCTAAAATGTGGTATACTTATCCATTGAAAACACTATTTAAATATAATTTATACAACCATTAGAAAAATTATTTGATAAAATGAAATTTCATTGTAGAATCATTATATCATAATAATCATATGGTGAAATTTTGATATTTTTTTATAAAGGTTCATTTTTATGAATACAGAAAAATATTGATATTTAATTGAAAACTGATTTTTCATTAAAATAATTTATAATGTTAAATTATATTTTTAATGGGGTTTGAACTAAAATTATATAAATTTTATTAATATTAATCCAATTCATTTAATTCTAATCATTTTCATGTTGAATTATGGTATAAAAACATCAAATAATATTAACATTTTCTCATTAAAAAAGTTGTGTTGTAATCATGTTCGATAGAATTATTTTATATTTAAAATTTCGACTTCTATGTAATTAATATTGAAAAATGGATTCTATATTCTAAATCAACGTAATTTATAATGTTTAATATTTTCAATATAATTTTTTTCCAATGTGAATAGTGATAAATGTAAAATTTAATTACTAGAGTAAACATAAAAATTGGTTTACTGAGGGTTACTCTTTGAATATAACGGTTATAAATGACATAAAAACTTGTAAAACACCCATTTTCAAGATATAATTCCACATTTACTATTATGTTATATATAGTGGACTATTTCTGGCATTCGTCTTGTTATAAACATTGGTGTGACTGAATCTTTTCAATATATTACAAGTGTGCCATTCACCTCACTTATAAAACAAGATCCCACTCCACTGACCATCACACAATCAAATTATATTATGTTATACAATAAATTATAAAATAACATCAAAATTTTCTTCCAATAATCCTATTGTCAATACATTGGTTATAAATCCAACCTAGAAAGACATTGGTGAATATATATGGGGGATACACAAATAAGATGTAATGTTCTTTAATGAGTTTTTTTTATTTTATTTCTTTCATACAACTCCTTTAATTATCAGTAAAACATTAAAATATAATAACATCGATATATTACATATAGATGGATTTTTTTATAATAATTTCATGACCTAAAAATATATCACCTTCTATCAAATGTGTTATGAAACAATAGTTCATTGGTATGTCAAACTACAACCTCATGGACCAATTTCATTTAATTTTCCATTACACCCAATCAAGGATGGTTATCAAGGGGGATATATTATATATATTTATATATATATGATATTTATAATATTACTATATTTTACACACAATACATGGTTTTTCATTAATTGTAATCTTATTATTATATTGGATCTACTAGTTGAGGTTTGGGTTGAGCTCCCTGGATTGATTTTTTGAGTTTTGGATTTGTCGAGTGAGTTATAGTCCTTTTCCAAATTTGAGCATAGTTTTGATTGAACTGTGTAGAATATAGTTATACCCATGTTCCCTACATATGTTGGGACATGATTTTGGCATGTTTAATGAGACATTTCGGTCAAACTATGTGATTAATCCATGCTAATAAAAAAATTTGGATTCTTTTATTACCCTACCATTTTTAACCTTGATCGATCACTCCTCCCCTTCCTCAACCTAAGGGTACTAGGAGTCTCCTAAAACCATAATAACACAATCTCCTACTACCCTTGAAGCTACTCTAAGGTTCCAAAATTGATATTATTTGAGTTTAGTGTCTATTTTCCCCTCATCATCCCCTTCTCTCTTAATTCATGACACTTCCCGGCTTGGCTCCCTCTTTTTCGAATCAAAGGGTGAGGGTTGGCTAAAGTGGGTTATTTCTGTTGATTTAGGGAATTTGGATAATTCTTCAGGATTATTTATTCAATCTATGGAGGTCATGTGTGTTCGCACACCAATGATGGATGTGTTTCCATCCATTTAATTTCTAGGACATTATGTTGATGCTTGATCTTTATTTTAATGCTTTTAAAATTCTATAATCACAGTTTAGGTTTGTTAGTGTGACTTTTTTGGTAAATAAATCATAGAAACATTATAAAAATAGATTCCATATGTATTCAAATTTTTATACATATATCTATATGTTTACAGCATGTTCGATGAAATTCCAATTGGCCTTTTAAAAATAAATCTATTGTTTGGATTATGTTTGGCCCTGGTTTTGTTTTTATTGGTATTATTTTTAGGAATTAGTTCCAGTGTCTGTATTGGGTTCCCTATTATTGTTTTATGGTTATATTTAAATTTTTTTTAATCCATCTTATATTTATAATTTTTAATTGTGTCATTTTTTGATGCTCCATGAGTTCCATTGGATGTGGGAATATCCATAATTGGAGGTGCTGAAAATATTCATGGGGTGGAAAATGATTATGGCCCATGTAGGAAAAATGTAATTTTTAATGATTCATTTCAAAATGATTCTATTATATATTATTTCTGACCAGGCCTTTATAAATGTTCCTTTAAACCCCTGGTGTTTTCAAAAATGATCCCTCACTTCAAAGTGACATGAATTTGTTTTTAAATATTCTATCCACAACCATGTCTCATTTTTCACTTTGGAGGGAGTATTGTTAACTAAATGTCATAATTTCATTTTTGAAAATTTCAAATTTGTTTCATGTTTACCAATGGTTTTCAAAGTTAGTTTGGAAATAATTTTCTTTATAGAAATGTGAATCCCTGGTTGGAACCATGTGAGGTTTTGGGAGAGTGGATTTGGAACACATGTTTCCTCATGGATGATTTGGTGGTTGAGTGCGGCTTGATGTTTTGTGTGAAACTATATGATAAATAAACCAAGTAAAGGGTCAATTTATAGGTGGATTTAGTGTTTAGGATTATTTATAAAAAAATTTATGTTACATTTAATTGGGCCACATGTTGGGGGTCCTCCCCATTCACCACATATTATAATCATTTGATTATATAGAATCATCTAGAAGTTCGAGCGTGGGTTACATGTCAACTCAGATTATATGTGTTGGTATCCAATAAATCCTCTGAGAGGATTCATGGGATATTCCACTATATTAGATATTATTCAACATCCAATTGGTTATTTATAATGGATCTGAACTATACATAATATGGTGATTCCAAAATGAGTACATACAAGGATTGATTTTAGATATGTTTATGAAAAATCCCATTAATATGGCCTATATGGTTCATATTCTTTTTTTGTACCTATATTAATTATTGTATTATCTTGATCCTTCTTGATCTGTACTTTTTGTATTCATATAAAAACCAATGTAATCACAATGTTTGATATATATATATATATATATATACTTCTTATGAATTAGTAATTTTAATATAAGTGAATATTTTTCAAATGTTTAATGTGGAAGGTGTTGTCTTAAAATGGGAAATATATTTTTGGTTATTTATGTGATTAAACCCTATAATATATATATATATATGTTCGAATATGGTTTTATGGCTATTTCATTATAATAAGTGTAAGGAACATAATGTTTTTTTCTATTGTTATGTTTATTCTCAAACCCTACTTGTACCACTTAGTGTTATTAAACCTAAGTATTTTTTGTTTGTTTAGATATCTGGTTCATGTTGCTTTTGGGGTAGGTTAGTCATGTGGTAGTTGGTGTCCAAGAGTTCCTAAAGATATTAATTTATTTCAGTCTTGTTTTTTTTTGTACTTTCTTGTTTGGTTCTGTTACAGTTTATTTTAGATCCTATATAATATATATAATATTTATTGTTTATGGACCCTACGGGTGTTGTTTTTTTCTATGTCTCGAGTATTTATTTCTATTACATAGTAGAATAAATTATTCCCACTCAGTTTATCATTGATTCCCACAGTATCATCCCATATACATATGATTAAGAATTCCTCCAAGGCCTTATTGTGGGTGAGGGATATTTTCCGGTTGTATAGAAGCACGACTAGTAAATGGAAATATATTATAGAAGGATCCCATTTTTTGGATGTTTTATGTAGTTTGAATGTTATATTGTTGGTACTTCGGAGGTACGTAGATGAAGAGTGTCATAAACATCTTCTCATACTGATCGTTATGCATCTACAGAACATCAGATTTTGAGTCTATATTTTGGTTTATGTTTGTGTGGATGGGGAATGAATCCCGATGTGAGCCAGTGTGGTGCGGTGGTGTCACAAGGACATGTGACCCATATATAGTATGATTTTATAGATCATTATATAAAGATTGTTCAGGAATTTCTGAAAGCATGGTCCACTAACCATGCTATCAGGTAATGCATAGATAATAATTTCCCATCACAAGAGTTTTGTTCATGTTGTGTTTTGGTTCTACTTTATTGGTTTGTGTGGTGGTACAAAAGGAAAAATTGTTTTTGGGAAAAAAGTTTTTTTCAAATGAAAAATTGTTTTAGGGTGTGGGTTTGTTTAAAATTTGGGTTTTTCATAAAATTCAAAGGGAAATACTTATTTTTAAATATTGGAATGCTTCATTGGAAGATGTATGTTTTTTAAAATGGAACCAAAATACTGGGTTTATAAAAAGGATTTATTTTTTTTGTGATGTTTGGTTTATGAGTAGGTTTTTTTTGAATTTATACTTTTTTTTATTTTTTTTAATTCTGGTTTTATTTTGAGGCTTCATGTATATTAGATTATTATACCTATAATAACCCCAATGGTTTTCATTTATTCTCTACGGATTTTTTCCCTACCTAGAATCCAAGTGGGTTGGTGGAGTTAGGATCTTCTCATATGTTAGTAGTTTTTCATGGTCATCATGCCCCGTATAAGGCTATAGAATTAATTGAGAATGATTATTGTACTTCTATGTTTTTGGGAATTCCCAAACCATTGAGATTGTATGTATTTGTAATTTCATTTGAGGGTATTAGTATGGAATGGTGAAAGGTGATCATCCCACCATTATTTCAAGTTTGGATCACTTAAGAAGTGGTTAAGAAAAATTTTATATAAATTTTCATACTTATTGATTTGATGATAATGAATGTGGTCGACCTATTGGTTGTCCGACAAGGTCATAGGATGGTGAGGGAAAATATGGATTATATAAAGGATTTGTTTTTGATATATATTAAGAGTCATCAAAGGATTAGCTGAAAGATCCTCTATTCCTTTGTGGTTATTATTTAAGATTTAAAATAGTTATCTCTCTTCCTGTGAGGTTTTTTTGGTAATATGGTGGATGGGGCATTTCAAGATGAGGTGGATCATGAACTTTTTTTAGTGGTTTTTGGGGAACCACATCCCTCAGCGCATGTGGATGTTCCCAATCTAAAAAGAGGCGTGTGTTAGAGAAAACTATTCCAGAGGTGTTTCCTCTTCCAGTTTCTGATTGTTATTCATACGAAAACTCACCCATTTGCATCGAATGTGGTTGGTTCAGAAATTCAAATACATGAGTCCATAATCCTAAACTTTCTTGCTGATGATGTAGAAATTAGGGTCACTTAGATAATTTCTTATTGAAGTGTTTCTAAAAGAAGATGTCTCAGCTGTTTTTTCAACTCCTTACTACGATGTAGTAGATGTTTCAAGACATCAACACTCTACTATAGGCTTGAGAGTGATTCTCTTCATGTATTCTATATTTTATTTTCATGGTAATGTTATCCTAGATTTTTTTACTTCTGTTGGATTAGGAATGGGTTACGATTCTCAGTTTTGATTTTCATACATTTTTACACATTTATTCATTATAAAGAGATTATTGGTTCCATTTCATTATATCCATGTTGTTGTGTATTATAGATGAGGGGCTTAAAATTTTAATCCATTAATGAATCAATTTTTTTTCTAGCTACACATGTAGGGATATTCTAGAATCATTTAGATTTGAGGAATTGTTTCTTCGTTTACTATTGAGGTTATCTTTTTATCATGCGATGACTCTCAATCTCAGAGTTATTGGTTTTGTTGTTTCATTTGAGGGTTTAATATCCTCATTTTTGGTCAGTGGTTGTTGATTCTTGTGGTGAGTATATCCCTTTAATTGGTTTTCCATGTTGTGTTATTTCCGATAAATCTAGGTCGGTGTGAATTGTGGTGTTGAAAAGTCACCATGAGGTTGGTGATATTACACCACTTGATCCTATTTTGATATCTAGTTTGGTTTCCCATTTATATGGATGACTTTTTACGGGATGTGAGTATTTTTGTGGGGATAATTGTCAAAACTTTAACAACATATTTCATTAATTTTCATTTTTCATGATATTTGATACATTATTAAGATTTTGTAAAATTTCAAACTTGTATTTTTGAGTATTGGTATTTCCAGGTGAGTTTTCACCATGATTACAATTAGAGTATGGATTATCTCAACCAATGTAATGACTAGGAGAAATCATGCACCATTAGTTGGGTGTGGATTTTCATTAAAATAGTTATATTACACAATAGGCCAGAATGTTAAATGGATCTATCAAATTACATATTTTTTTCACAGGGTCTGTGCATGGTTTCCCAACATGTGCGACATAACCATTTGAGTTTCCCATCTTTTCAAAAATATGGAAATTTCCTTTCTAACCTCTCAAATTTTTAATGATATCCAATCCTCCACCACATTCATGACCTATGAGCACCACAGGGCTCTCCGAAAATCTTCTAACTTTCTATCCATCCATAATGGAGATCCCCCTCATCCAAATACTATGTTGATTGATGGATATTTTCTGTTGTTTACATTGATGTTAGGGTGTGTTGATTGTTCTTCAGGACTTTATCTTCTTTATCCTAAGGTATATATCATTTTAAAACCAATTAGGATGGTTTTAATATATATTTTCTTTCCAAAACAATCTAGTGATTCCTCAACACTCATTTAATGATTTAAGAATTCTATAACATTGACTTGTAGGGTACTGTGAGAATATTTTAGATTTCAATATTGTAATGTAAATGATAATGCTTATAAAATGACCTAACATAGTTATATTTATTTGTATATGTGTACAATATGATCGATGAAATTCCAATAGGCCATTTAAAATGAAACCATGTCTTGGGGATTTTCTTTGGATTTGGGTATGATTTTGCTGTTTGGATTTCGTTAAGAATTGTAGTTGGTGAATGGATTGTGTTCCCTTTTGGGATTGATTGTTTTTTTAAATTGTTTCAATACATCTTTCAATAATAACATTTAATTGGGTAATTTGGTGATGATTCAACAATTCCTTTTATGTGTAAGCATCCATCTATGCACGAGCTGCATATATTGGTGGGATCAAAATTATTGATGGATCCATTAGAGAAAATATTCCTCCAAAATATGATTTTTGAAATTCATCAATATAATTTATTTTCATCCTTCCCTTATCATTGTCATAAAAGTTTCCTTCAAACTCATATTAATTTCAAAAAAGGATCCTTGGATTCCAAATGAATTTAGTGTTGTTACAATTTGTTTGTTCACAAATTTGGACTGTTTATCACTTTAGAGTGTGGGTTGGTAAATAAATGTCCAAAATGAAAATTTTGAAAATTCAATTGCGTATCGTGATTATATTATTATTTCAGAAATGGTACTATAAATTAATTTGGTTTATACTAATACGAGCTCCTAGTTTCACATTCTGTTTTTTGGGAAATTCATTTTAGGACTCATGTGATATGAAGGCCCAATTAGTACATATGTATAAAATAATATGTGATGGGTACCCTTATGGTGGTTCGTCTAAAGAGAGGGTTTTCACATAAGTACACTACTAGAAAAACAGGTATTTGTGACGGGGCATTTGCGACGGGATCCGGTCGCAAATGTCTTTTTGCGACGGGGTCCCGTCGCAAATAGCCCGTTGTTGAAAACGGCGTCACAACAACACTTATTTGCGACGGGCCTGTCGCTAAAGCCTTTTTTTGCGACGGTCATTCTCCCCGTTGAAAATAGTATTCCGTATTTTTGTAAAAAACTTTTAATATAGTTTTTGCGATGGCACCGTCGCAAAAACTATTTTTAAAAAAAAATAAAAACTACTAATAATACTAGTATTTGCGACGGGCATAGTATCCCGTCGCAAATACTATAAAAAAATAAATTATGAATAAATTATTTTAATTAATATAATAATAGAATTATAATTCACAAATAAAAATAATTAATTATTTTAATTAATATAATAATAATAGAATTATTATTCAAAAATAAAAAATAATAGAATATTAATAAATGATTTAATTAATATAATAATATTAGAATTATAATTCATAAATAAAAAAATATTAATAAGTTATTTTAATTAATATAAAAATAATAGAATTATTTTACATTCAAATATTAAAATAAATCAAGTATTACAAAAAATACAATTAAATTATAATATTATAAAATTTTAATATATATATATATATATATCAATATTATAAAATATAAATAATTTTATTATACATTTAAATATTGTTATTTAAAAATATAATATTATTAATATTTTATAATGAGACAAAAACTAAGAATAGAAAAAAAAATATTTTGATTTCCCAAATTTTATAACATAAATACAAACTCTAATTTGAAGGAGGGGGGAGGTGGGGGATCTGCAGATGGTGGTGGAGGAAACTCTATCCCTAAAGCATGAGTGAGTCGGCGCATGTACTCCATCTGCTCCTGATGCTGCTGCTGCCACCGACTCGTCTGCTCCTCGTACAACTGCTGCTGGCATCGACGCTCCTCCTCATGCTGCTGACGCATCTGCTCCTGCTCCTGTCGGAGACTCTCTATCTGTGTAGTCTGAGATCTCAACTGATCCTCATACTATGTAGTAGAAGAAGATTCACGAGCTCCTCTCGAGCTGGACGCCGACATCGCAGCACTTCCATAATAATCTCCGGGAGTCATTCGAGAGCCGATACCAACTACCCGGCCCTTCTCGAAGGCATACTGGGTGGCCTGCATCCATGCCGCCTCATCAAACTGACAGGCAGTGCTCTGATCTGATGACTCGGCCTGACTCTCAGGCCGGGCCTGTGACGCTGCGGCCTCATATGACTCCTATAGTTGCAATTTAAAATTAAAATTGTGAATATATTATATGTAGTTAATTTTTAACTTGAAAACAAATAATACTGACCACGATGTTATGCTGACGATCACCTCTGAGCTCCCCAGTAGCAGGATCACTATACATCCTCTGATATACGTCGTACTCTCTAATATCGGGGTGCTCGACATCCTATAAGAATAAAAAATAAACTGTTAATATTTATAGATATATAAAATATTTATAAACAATGTACGTACCAGATGCTGTCTATGAGTACTGAAAGAACGACTCCCAGCTCGATGAGTCACCTCCTGTCTCCCCCGATTCTGCCTCCCCACCGATGATCTCCTCTGAAAGGCACCACTGAACCAGTGCGCACATAATCCATCCCATACATGGGATGAAAAATACTCTGGTCTGTGTGCTCTACATGACTCCTCAAAATCTGACACTCCTGCTTTCTTCATCACAGCTTTTCTTAAATTGTGCAAAAACTGACGAAGGCGATCACGCATGGCCACCTCCCATGCCTCGTGGATGGCGTCACGCATGGTATCCTCGATCAGATACCATAAACCCTACAAATAAATCAAAATATCACGTTAGAAATGAAATAATTTTCAAAAAAAAATTATTTATTTACGTACGTACCAACCAATGGCCGAACATGGCCTGCTGCACATCAATGGGAATCTGCTCCCATGTGGTCCACGGCTGAGTGAAATAGTTGCGCAAAATAGCGCTGCCCTGTCCGACTGCTATATGCGGAAAACTGAAAAAATAATAAACATTTATTATGTGAATAGATTAATGAAATCTTAGTCAAATCCACAAGTTATCACACAGGTTATCACACCTCCGTGAGCGTGGATCAAACCCAAGACTTGGACGTCGCTCAGGGACGGGGTCAAAAATCATCAATCGTGCAAGACCGTGCCCCCTCCGCGTACTCCCTGGAGCGCCTGCAGGATGAGGGTCATCTATCAGCAACGCATCCGCATCGAAAGTCAGGTCAGCATCCGCCAACTCACGAAATGTGGCCTCGTCCATCTGAAACAGAAAATGTTAATGTTAGCAAATAATTGATAATTACTATTATATATACATATATACATATATACATATATACATATTATGATTGTATATAAATACCATGGAATGCTATCAGTTCTCATCTTCATCATCATCTTCATATATGTCAATGTCATCTTCATATTCCTCCTCAACATCATCGATATCCATTCGAGTAACAGTTGCTTCATCTCTTACCATTTCAAATTCATATGTGACATCATTAACATCATCGTCATCACCGACTCTTAAATGTGGGGTGTCGTCATCGATACTCATGTCTCTTTGTAAAAAAAGATTGATTTTGAGTACTCTCTTGAAAAAATTCAATTCTTTGCACATCAGTGAAAGCACATTCACTTTGACTAAACTGATTGTCTCGAATTTTGATTTTTATTATACTCCACCAATCAGTTAAGTCTCTTGATGTTGCACAGTACTTTGCATAATAAACTTGATATGCCTGTTGAGCCAATAAGAATGGTTCATTGACTGCGAGAACACTTTTACATTTAATATCGATGATTCCATGAGTCGGATGAACACGCACGCCTCTCTCTGTATCCAACCACCGACATTTGAAAATGGTTATGTAATGTTGTCCAAGATAACAGAGTTCAATGATTTCATCAAGTATGCCATAAAAGTCAACTTCATTTTCTCGATGATGAGATCCTCTCAAGCTAACTCCACTGTTCATTGTTTTTTTCGATTCCCCATATGCATGTGTGTGGAATCGAAATCCATTCACCACATATGCATTATAAGTTTTAACAAGTTTGGAAGGTGGGTTACTCAATACACACAGCCATTTGTCAATTTTATCAGCATGTCAAGACACCTGAAAATTTGTGAAATAATTATCAATATAGTAAACTATACATTGAATGAGTTCCTAAAAGATAAAGAATTTATGTTACCAGTTTTTGAAACCACTGAGAGAAATTTTTCAGTCGACGTTCTTCGAGAGCAGCTACTGTAATTTGTGGAATTTGTTTCTTGATATGATTATCATACAACCTATACAAACCAAAGTTATTTACTGTAACATAAATGATAGAATAAGTGATATAAACACTTACAGTACAACTGATGTCATCTCTTCATAGTTGAGCAGAACATACGTATGAGCTCTCTAATGTTCATCATCTGAAAGTCAGTGTTCATAAACACCACCAAAACCAAGCTCTGACTGGTTGAAAATAGATAATTGATTGTCGATTTCATCAATATTCCTCTCGTTCCGTCCCATTCGGTTGTGTTTTGAAGGATACTCAGATTCAAAATAATGGGAGCAGAAAAAAGATATTTCCTCTTGCAAATAAGCTTCTGCAATAGATCCTTCAACAGATGATTTGTTACGTACTTTTCTTTTCAATTTTTGCATGCATCTTTCAAATGGGTACATCCATCGAAATTGTACCGGACCTCCACATTTGGCTTCATATGGCAAATGTAACATCAAATGTTCCATTGAGTCGAAGAAAGACGGCGAAAATATTTTTTCCAGTTTACATATAATTACAACAACATCTTTTTCAATTTTTCCTAGAGCATCATAATTATTGGTAATTATTACTAATTATTGGTAATTATTACTAATTTTGGTAATTATTACTAATTATTGGTAATTATTACTAATTATTGGTAATTATTACTAATTATTGGTAATTATTACTAATTATTGGTAATTATTACTAATTATTGGTAATTAATACTAATTATTGGTAATTAATACTAATTATGGGTAATTAATACTAATTATTGGTAATTAATACTAATTGTTACTAATTATTGGTAATTATTACTAATTATTGGTAATTATTACTAATTATTGGTAATTATTACTAACTATTGGTAATTATTCCTAATTATTGGTAATTATTACTAATTATTGGTAATTATTACTAATTATTCCTAATTATTGGTAATTATTAATAATTATTGGTAATTATTAATAATTATTGGTAATTATTACTAATTATTACTAATTATTGGTAATTATTACTAATTATTGGTAATTAATACTAATTATTGGTAATTAATACTAATTATTGGTAATTATTACTAATTATTGGTAATTAATACTAATTATTGGTAATTAATACTAATTATTACTAATCATTGGTAATTACTGGTAATTATTACTAATTACTGGTAATTATTACTAATTACTGGTAATTATTACTAATTACTGGTAATTATTACTAATTATTGGTAATTATTACAAATTATTGGAAATTATTACTAATTATTACTAATTATTACTAATTACTGGTAATTATTACTAATTACTGGTAATTATTCCTAATTATTACTAATTGTTACTATTTATTACTAATTATTACTATTTATTACTATTTACCGGTAATTATTTCTAATTATTGGTAATTATTAGTAATTATTGGTAATTATTACTAATTATTGGTAATTATTACTAATTATTGGTAATTATTACTAATTGTTGGTAATTATTAGTAATTATTGTTAATTATTACTAATTATTGGTAATTATTACTAATTATTGGTAATTATTACTAGTTATTGGTAATTATTACTAGTTATTGGTAATTATTACTAATTATTGGTAATTAATACTAATTATTGATAATTAATACTAATTATTGGTAATTAATACTAATTATTGGTAATTAATACTAATTATTACTAATTATTGGTAATTATTGGTAATTATTACTAATTATTGTAATTATTACTAATTATTGGTAATTATAACTAATTATTGGTAATTATTACTAATTATTGGTAATTATTACTAATTATTCCTAATTATTGATAATTATTGGTAATTGTTCCTAATTATTAGTAATTAAATGAATAATTACTAATAATTAGGAATGATTACCAATAATTACAAATAATAACATTATTAGTATATTTTATTATTAATATTAAAATAATATAATTTTTTAATTTATATACAGTTATCCTTTCATCTGTGCGTTTTCTATCTCCACATACAAATAATACATGTGAAGACAGCAAACACATAGATGAAAAGAGAACTGTATATATATAAAAAATTATATTATTTTAATATTAATAATAAAATATACTAATAATGTAATAATGTTATTATCCCTAATTGTTGGTATTTATTACTAATTATTAATATTTATTCTTAATTATTAAAAATTATTACTAATTATTCCTAATTACTACTAACTATGAACAATACTAATAATTTAAATTTATTAAGTAATAAAAAAATATAAAAATAATTAAATTACAACTAATTAAGAATAATTGAAACTAATAAAAAATTAAAAATAAATATTAAATTAAATTGAACATAAATACCTTGAAAATTGATCTGTTCTGATCGTTCTTCAAAACTTTAATATCATCTCCGGAGAAAAAAAATAAACTGAAGAAAAACTAAACTTTAGAAATATAACTTTGAGGGAAGAAGAAGATGGAATTTGAGAATGTTTTGAAAAAAACGGATGGGGGTATTTATAGGTTAGATTATTTGCGACGGGACCCGTCGCAAATACCTTAGCCGACATTTATTACGGTCAACGGGTAAATAGTTATTTGCGACGGGACCCGTCGCAAATAACCACATGCCGACATACTATTTGCGACGGGGGAATATTCCCATCGCAAATACCTTTTACCACGGCCGGTTATTTGCGACGGGGGAATATTCCCATCGCAAATAGTTTTCCCGCGATTTGGCGCGCAACGCGCGCCAGTTCTTTTGCGACGGGGAAAGAAATCCTGTCGCAAAAGCCTACTTATTTGCGACGGGGTAAATACCCCCGTCGCAAATAAGTTTTTAACAGGACTATTTGCGACGAGATTTTTTCCCGTCGCAAATAACCCGTCGCAATTGCTCATTTTTCCCGTAGTGGTAGTGTCAGAATTTGGGACATGAAAGCACAGTCTCTATGATTTATTAGTTTAAGCCATGCATGTAAGGACCTCCCAAATTAACTCTTACTAATATCATGGGACTCATTAGAGGTATCTAGAGGTCTGACATAAGGTTTCTTATCAACCCTAATTTGAAATGTCGGTGGTCCATAGATTCTCTTAGAGTACAGGTGTGACATGGAAATTGATTTCATAGTTCAGAGAGGATATTTTGTTATTGGCGATAGAGATTCACTATACACTAGAACATGATTCTAAACATAGTATGTCTGGATAACACTTTTAAAGTTTTTTTAGGAAATTCACATTATTAAAATATGTATATTTTATTTTATTTTTCTGAACCGTATTTACATACGTTGTTAGTATGATCCTTCTTTCACTATCTTATATGATTTCACTATATCCTCTCTTTGTTCACCTTATTGGATTTTTATTTTGGTTTGGAGATGGTAAAATTGTTTTCTTAATGCGTACTTTCATAAAAAGAGGAATTTGTGGGGAGTTGTTTTAATGTGGGAAGATGTGTTTGGTTCTTTTTGTGAATAAATCCTAATTTAAATATCTATTTTTAAATGATGTCTTATTTACTGTTTCAAAAAAGGAAATGTATAGACTATGTGGCGATTAACTATTGTGTAGTTTATACACTCACCCCACTTATGCCACCCTATTTCAGTATACATGATATTTATTGGATGTTCAGGTTTAATGTTCACGTAACTTTTGGAGAAGACTGGTCATCTGGATTGCGATGTTTATGAGGCCTTGTGGAGAGTGATTTTCTATAGTTTTGGTTTTAATTTTGTTTTTATATTCTAGTTTTATTTTGGTGAAATTTTTTATAGCTATGTTGATGTATCTATTATGTTATACGTTTATGGATCCTCATGGTGTTCTTATGTTCCTTATATGGTTGATTTATTTAAATTTGTTATTGGGATAAATTGTTCCCACTTCATGTATAATTTATTCCTAATGCTACTCACCAGCCTAGGAGGATCATGAACACCTCTCTTGCCTTGTCGCATGTAGGGTCAGTTTTCTAGTTAGATGGAAGCTATCATGTTGCATGAAGCTATTCCTTTTGAGTCATTATATAATATAAAAATAATTTTACTTTCTATTTATAAGGCTATACAAAAACATCAAAAATGTGTACCGTGGAATTCCACCTCATGAAATGATGTGATTCATTTGTCACTAAACATATACCTGAAATGTGATAAGGATAGATGTAATTAATATGTATTATTTACATTACCTAATTATTATATTAATTATCTATTTAACATTATGTAAAAATAATATGTCATTTTATTTCTTACATGAAAATATGATATTGTCTCATGTGTATGTGTGGACGACCACCTCCATAATGAAATGTGACTCTCTTTTCATAACTGCACTTCATAAAAGACATATATATGTATATTTAAATAAATATTATTGTATTTTTGATATTATTATCATTATGTAAGTATAAAATATTTCTTACCTACATTCTATAATGATCATTGTAAAATGGAAATGTTACCCATGTGTACATATGACTTGCCATCACCAAGATCGCAATGTATTTAATATCTAATTTTATTAGTCATGATTGATATTAGAATTATGATTTATATAATAATATGATAATTTTGTCCTTATTGAAAATTTTTAGATGATAGAATGTAGTTAACCTAAACACAATAGCTTTCTGCTGATGTCTTGCCCCATTATATTAGAATAAGATAAAAGGAATCAAATATCGATAGACTAAATAATCTAGTTGTCTTGGAATACTATATAAATAAATGAATCTTTTATTAAATCTGAATAAATAAATTAAAAAATGGAAGATAACCAGATTTCATCTAGAATATCGGTACAAGAAAAATATTGTACTCTTCATCAAATATCGAGATATGAAAAAAAATAGGATGAACTAAAATTATCAGAAAGTGGATAATTCATCAAAATATGACATGAATAAATAAGAATAATATACTTGGAATGTAAATATCTATAAAACAATACTTTTATATTACTGTATAAGAAAAATCAATATGGAATGGTGAATAACTAAAAACATATTCCATTTTGTCAATGAACTGAAAATGAAATGTATCAATAGATATATCTTAGTGGATGTATAATGGATAATACTAACTAAATTCTAAATGAATAGAATTTGTAATTATCATAAAATTTGTTTCCAAGATACATGAAATTTTCACCACCATGACCATTAACAATATGGATTTGAATAAACTACATTCAATACCTTTTAGAAGGTAGTTTAAAACATACTACTTCTATACACAAAGTGTTTTCCCAACTAATTTTTCCCATGAGACTAATAATGCATCATGAGGATTTCAAAAACTAGTCTCCAACCCTTTTTTCATTTAAAATCATTAATCGTATATTAAATATGTGATTTTATTAATATTCAATGTTCTTTATTAATTATCGGTATTGATTTGCAGATATGGATTTATCAACATATCACTAATTAATCAAATAACATTCAAAGTAAACACATAACATATAATTGTTATATACATTTGGAAATAATCATATCCATAAAAAAGATTCTTTATATTTGATATATATTTAATTTCAAATAGAAAATTAATTACAAGGAATTTATAATCTAAAATGAAAATCAACAATTATTAAAGAAAGTGATATTCCACAAAAAATATTACCGTTTGGTGATTTACAATTGAAATTTTCATGGTTCTTGTAATTCAAATTGAAAATTAAAATTCCATATATATTTAATTATTCTATATATTACATTCCTAATTGGATCTATATACACCAAATAGAATCAAATTATTTCATAATAATAAATAATGCCTAATATAATTTTAATTTGGATGAAATATCTTACCTCACACTTCCTTTGGTTGATTTTTTTAACATCATGTATATTTGTTTTAAAACACTTATTATATTATCATATAACCACAAATATATTTATAATATCATTTATTTTCATTTTTATAACTTTTCACCGCCCATTTGTTAATAAATATTTATTATTTTCATTATTTCAGGAGTTAATTTCATGGTTTTATAATGTGTGTTTTGTCAATTACTGATCACATTGTACAACATATTATACAATTCCATCATCACCAGAAAAATAATAATTAAATAAATATAATATTTTATCGCAAGTTTTTATTTTAAAACATATTGTTAATAATGGTTATTTCTAATGAAATTTTCTGCGAAAATGGAGACAGTGGGTCGTACGTATGTGATGTGGCCTTAAAAACACATGTTTTGCCACATCATTTTAACTAATTTATATTTATTTAATTTGTTTTTCTAGTGCTTCGTACTGTATATTTACACTTTTTTATTTTTATAAATAAACGTATCCATTAATCAATTTTTGTAATTAATTATGTATTATAAGGTATAAAATAGTTAATTTATTCCTTACTTTAATTTAATTTAATAATTACTTTTTACATAGTTTGGTATCATTGTTTGCATATCTAATGATTTAGCATTAATTAGTTTGCTTTCGCATATGAATAATTTATTCTTATTCTAACATTTCTTGTTTTAAAAATTAAATAATATAACCTAATTAATGGATGAATTCAAATAATTCATTAATTAAAATAAAATTTTATAAGGATACCTCAATCATTAAGTATTTTATTTTATATTTCATTAATTTACATAAATTGATTAATAAATGAATAATTTTCTAATTACATCAATTAATATAATTTGAAAAAGTTAATCTATAATAAATAATTCTACTTTGTAATTTAAATTTTTAAATTAACTCTTAATAATTTATTTTCTTCATAATTTTTAGTTTTAATTTGTAACAACTTTAGTTTTATAAATTAATATTAATATTAATTGAACTTTAGTCTATTTGGATTTATACGTTTATTTAATTTTATCAGTACTTTTATTTTCATTTTTTAAGTATTTTTTTAGTTTTAATAAATTATTTCATTCATTTATTATTTATTTATTCACGTTTCAATTTATTTTACTCTTTTTAGTATGCAAGTTAACGGTGGCACCATAACTGTTTAATGCGGTCTCATCGGTTTGACTCACGGTCTCACCATGACACTCTTAATACAATGGAACTGATTTGACTCAGAGTCTCACCTTATCCCCTTTCAATTGTCTCACCATGAAGCCCCATTCCCGGACGCACCGTTTCTTCATCCACTATTCCACTACACACATTGGTTTCAGCAACCGGTTCTTTTATGCCACCTTGAATGCAGCTTCACTGTTCCACCATCTCTTTATGCATTGTATTCCATTTACTATGTCACTGTTTCACTCACATTGTCCCTGCCACTGCACCCACCGAGTCCTTCTACAATTTTTATTCCTATTCATGGTGCACAATAAATGTATCACCACAAACCCTTGAAACTGTTTCCATTCTCTTCCTGGTTTTTTTTCATACTCATCACCGCACTCACCGTTGCCTTAAACCTCACACAACAAACCCACATAATTCACAGTTGTTGGGCAAAAATCCCTCAAGGTATCATTGAAGCATTTTTGAGGTGATTGTGTTTGTTGACAAAGTGGACATCTGAGTTGTGATTGTTGACAAAGAAGATTTCATGGTGGAATGTCGAGTTTAAGAGCTGAGGTCAATGATCCATGTTTGATTCAAGAATGTCGATAAAAGGAATGGTTGATTGGAGGCGGTACAAAAGAACAGATACAAGGTGGTGCCGTTTTCCAGTGTTTGCCAAATTTTTGGGCCTGAAAATCGGCAAATGAAGAAAAGTTTTTTTGGCAAAGGGACTTGCGCGCCATGGACTTGGAGTATAGGAAACTTGCGCGCCATATTTTTTTCAAGATCTGAAGATCAAAATATGGCTAAGGAAATTGGTTCGCACAAGTTTGGTATTTGGTCGCTCAAGTGTCTAAAAGGAGAGAAGACTTTCACGCCGAGATTGGGTCGCGCAGGTGACTTGTGCACCGTCGCGCAGGGTGGTCAGATTCCCTATAAATACCGGACCACCCCTCCTCATTTCTCACCGGAGTTCAAGAAGAGAGATCCCGTCGCGCAGGTGTGGTGGTCGCGCAAGTGGTGTGTGTGGTCGCGCAGGTGGGACTTGCGCGCCAGAAGTTGAAGTTGTGTGCCTGCATTAGAAGTTGCGCGCCAGTTGGCAGTTGGGCACCAATATTTGTTTGGGCATAAAAGGAAGAGAGTCGCGGAAGTTTGGAGTTGAGGAAGGTTGTGTCGCGCAAGTGTTTGAGGAATACTTGCGCGTCGATACTTTCGCGCCGAGGTTGACATGCGCGCCAAGTAAGGTTTGTTCCAGCAGTGTTTTTCGGGCTGCGTGGAAGCTGGATGTTTGCCCGATACCTTCGGTGCAAAGAGATATTCATCAACGGGTGAAAGTTAAACTTCAACAGAGCATCTACATACAAGAGAAGATTCATTATTTATTGAAAATGAAGAGACCTACAGGTCTATAAACTGTGATTGGATTCCATCCAAGAGCAGTGAGCTTAGGAAGAGGAAGAAGGTGATCCTCTCCACCGGCAGTGAGCCAGAGAGAGAGAAACAGGGAGTGACCCTTGGGAAAGCAGTGAGCTGACCCTAAATATTGTAAAGGCAGTGAGCCTGGGCATAGAAGTGATCTAGCCCGAACCTTGTAATCCACAACTAGTGAAGATTAATGGAATTTGGTACGACCGGCAACCTGTCGGCGTATTCTCCTTGGACATAGCCCTTAGCGGTGAACCAAGTAAAATTGATGTGTCCTGTGCTTGCTTTACATTCTGTTTATATCGTGCAGCAGGAAAAAGAGAGAAGAGTGTTTTGCTTAACAGCGAAACAAGATCAGAACGGGCATTAATTTTTAATTAGTCATACCCTGATTCACCCCCCCTCTCAGGGTATCCAGCCTAGTGGACCTAACAAGTGTTATCAGAGGGAAGGTTCAAAGTTGTTCTTCTCTCAATGGAGGTAACCAATCATAAAGGGATTCCGATCTTCGACGGATATAATTTTCAGATATGGAAGAATCGGATGAAACACTATTTCCGATCCTTGGGAATGGATGTGTTTTCAGCAGCTATGCATGGTATCACAGCTGATATTAATAGTGGTGCCTTATCAGAGGCTGAGCATAGAGAGTTGGATACTGATTCCAAGGCAATCAATGCCTTAGGGGGAGCCCTATCCAATCCCATCTACACAAAGGTGATGTCATGAAAAACATCACATTCCATGTGGGAAAAGCTTTTGATTATATATGAAAGGGGATACAAAAGTCAGAGAGGCAAAGTTGCAGGTGTTGTGGAACAAATATGAAGATCTGAAAATGAACCCGAATGAGTCTGTTGACGCATTCTTTGATAGGGTAAACATTGTTGTGGAAGATATGTGAGGTCTTGGAGAAGTCATTGAAGACATAAAGATTGTAAAGCTCATATTGAGGAAACTTCCACCTCGGTTCAATCCGAAAGTTTCAGTACTAGAAGATAAAGATCCAAAAGAGCTGACATTGGACAATTTGCATTGTACCTTGGTTGAATATGAAATGAGGAACGATGATAATGAGGCTGTGGAAAAGGGGAAGTCTAAAGAGGTGGAATTTAAGGCCCTGAAGAAGCTCACCATTGAAGATTCTAATGAAGAAGAAGAGACAGATGAGGTGATGTCATTCCTTTCTTCAAATCTACAAAGAGGAAGATGAAAGTTTAAAGGTAAACTTCCACTAGCATGCTTTAGATGTGGAAAGGTTGGTCATCTTGCGGCAAGATTCCCCCAGAAGTTTCAAGATGATGATGATGATGATGTTGTTGTTGAAATTCCCAAAAATAAGACTTCACCTTTTGTGAAAGGAAAGAAACAATTCAAGAGAAATTTCTTCAAGAAAAAGAATCGTATTTCACAAGAATTTGAAAGTTCAGATGAGTCTGAGGATGAAAAAGTTGAGGAAATAGAAAATTGCAGAGATCGTGGGGTAAATGCCTTGGTGGCAATTGTTGGTAGTTCTCAAAAGGGAGAAGAAGCTGATGCTAAAGAAGAAGAAGAAATTAAAGGGAGAATTGATATGGAAGCCGAATTGGAAGCAGCTCTTGAGGAGATAGATGTTTGGAGAGCCAAAACGAAGAAAGCCAATAAAGTGGTTCGTGATGCCAAACTCTATATGCAACAACAGGATGAAGAAAAGTCTGAGCTGTTAGAAGAAATTGAAAGACTAAAATCCTCAACACCAGAGAGCTCAGAAAATATTGTTGAGTATAAGCTTAAAATTGAGGAACAAAAGAAGGAAATTGATTGTTTGACTAACACAGGAAAGGAGCAGGTTAGATGTATCAAAGAGCATGAAGAAGAAGTGGTCAGTCTGCGACAAAAACTTAAGAATCAAGATAAACTCTTGACCCCCAATGTGATATCCGAAAAGCAGGCTATTCAGAATACAGAGAAGATGAAAGTGGAGCCTAGAAGTTCAGTAGGGAAGAAACAGCAATTGAACTCAGATGTTAAGGTCGTTTCTGGGATTAGTCAAGAACAAAAATCTGCAACAATTGCAGTCAGACCGCAAGAACTCATCCCGAAAGTGAAGGTTGATTTGGGAACAAAACAGAATCAGAATATTCAGAGATCCCAAAGGGGAAATCATAGTGCTGAAATATCACGAGGGAATGCATCCTATATCAGGTGTTATTGATGTGGGAAAATGGGACATTCACAGTATGTGTGTTCCATAGCCAAGAGATACAGAAGGGAACATGAACAGAGATGGCAGCCAAACAGAGAACGGTTTTCCAGAACACATTTTGAAGGACACTGTTTTTGGTGCGGAGGATTTGGACACATGGCTAGGTATTGCACTTCAACCATTCAGAGAAATGTGTCAAAGAATAATCAAAATGATCGCAAGCAGCAGATCAATAAACCAGCAAGCGAGTTAAAATTTCAGAACAGATTTGCAGCTCTGCAAGATGAGGGTGGTCCATCATACTATGAGAAAGAACAGAAGCCTCAATCCATGCCGAGTGTGAAAGAAAAAGTATGGACCAAGAAGACGAAAAATGAGAAGGCTGTGGTGGCACAGATTTCCCTTAAAGCATCATATCGATCTGGTGTTTGGATCCTTGATAGTGGTTGCACATCCCACATGACGGGTAATAAGGATCTTGTTACAGGCATCAAATATGACAAAGAAGGAGTTGTCAAATTTGTAAATGATGAAGGCCTGAAGATTGTTGGCTCAAGGAAAGCCAAGTTTGGGGGCAAAGAGATGAGACGCGCTGATGTCTTGGTAGTAGAGGATCTCAATCATAACCTACTCAGTGTCAGTCAACTATGTGACTCTGGGCACTCTATCCTATTTACCAAGAAGATGTGTGTTGTGAAAGGAAAAGATGGAGCAACTGTTCTGCAGGGAAAAAGGTCAAAGGGAAATCTCTATATTGTAGGTGGGGAAGAAGATATTTGTCTTTTATCCAAAGAGGAAGAAAACCAGTTGTGGAATAAGCGACTTGGTCATCTATGCCAACCATCTATAGAAGATCTCGTTAAATGTGATGCTGCTAGTGACCTTCCCAAACTATCACGTGATCGCACTCATACGTGTGATGCTTGTCAACAAGGGAAAATCATCATAAAGACATACAGGCCAAAGGAACAGAAATCAACTAGAGTGCTCGAATTGGTGCATGCTGATGTATGTGGACCTATCTCACCACGAGCTTTAAATGGGCAATGGTACTATGTTCTTTTTGTTGATGACTATAGCAGAATGGCCTGGGTATTCATCATAACCCATAAGACAGAGGTGTTCAGTTTCATAAAGAAGTACAGGAGGGAATCAGAAAAGATGCTGGGGAAGAAAATTCTGAAGTTTCGTACTGATAACGGTACGTAATTTACAAACAGTCATGTTGAAAACTATCTCGAGAAACATGGGATAAGGCATCAAGTTTCATCAGTAAGAACTCCCCAACAGAATGGAGTAGTTGAAAGGAGAAATCGGATCATCAACAATATGGCTAGAACAATTCTTATTGATAAGGACCTGCCAGAGAAATTTTGGAAGGAAGCAGTTTTGACATCGGTCTATGTTTCAAACAGGTCCCTGTTATGTCCGAAGCAAGGGAAGACTCCGTATGAACTGTGGTACGGAATGAAGCCAACATTGAAGTACTTTCGAATCTTTGGAAGTAAGTGTTTCATTCTCAACAAAGAACATCATAGGAAGTTTGAGGCACGAGGAGATGAAGGGATATTCCTTGGCTATTCCGGTAAAAGCAAAGCATATAAATGTTTCAATAAAAGGCTGGGAAAAATCATTGAATGCAATGATGTCACTATAGTTGAAAATGAGAAGAATACTCAACGATCCAGTGAACAGTTCCTAGATGAAAGTGATGATGAGGTAAGCAACCCAGTGGGAGCAGAAGTGGCAGAAGCTGACTCAGAAGAAGATACTGATGATGAGGAGGAAAGTGTCAAGTCGGTGTCTGTGAGAAAGCCAAAGAGTCGAGCTGAAATTGATAGGCAGAATATCATTGGTGATCAAACAGCTCCAGTTCAGACTCGAAGAATGAAATCATCACAGCACGCATCGTTTTTGTCTCAAGTGGAGCCGAAATTTTTTTCTGATGCAGCTGAAGATGAAAACTGGGTTCAGGCCATGAACGAAGAGCTTGATCAGATTGAGAAGAACCAGACATGGGAGATTGTTTCGAGGCCAGCAGACAAGATTGTCATCGGGACTAAATGGGTCTATCGCAACAAGATGAATGAAGATGGCACAGTGATTCGGAACAAAGCACGACTAGTGTGCAAGGGATACTCCCAGATAGAGGGAATAGATGTTGATGAGACATTTGCACCGGTTGCAAGGCTGGAGACAATCAGATTATTTTTGGCCATAACAGTGCAAAGAAAGTTCAAAGTGTTCCAGATGGATGTCAAATCCGCATTCCTGAATGGGGTTCTGGAAGAAGAGATGTATATTGAACAGCCAGATGGTTTTCTCATTCATGAGGATGAAAAAAAAGTTTGCAGGCTGAAGAAGGCGTTGTATGGGCTGAAACAAGCACCAAGGGCATGGTACTCAAGGCTTGATCAGTACTTGAAGAAGCTTGGTTTCCAGCGTGGAGGAGTTGACTACAACCTCTATTTCAGCAATGAAAGTAATCAAAGGATGATGGTGCTAGTGTATGTCGATGACATAATTTTTGGCGGATCAGATGAAGCTCAGTGCAGACAGTTTTCCGAATTCATGAAAAATGAGTTTGAAATGTCAATGATTGGAGAGCTAACGTTTTTCCTTGGTCTACAGGTGACACAAGGAAGGAATGGAACTTTCATTTCTCAATCCAAATATGCCAAGGAGGTTCTAAGAAGGTTTGGAATGGATAATTCCAAGGAAATGAAGACTCCGGTTGCTACCCAGATGAAATTATCAAAAGATGAGGATGGAAAGGCAGTTAATATCACATAATACAGGCAAATCATTGGAAGTCTGTTGTACTTAACCGCAACAAGGCCTGATATTGTTTTCGCCACATGCCAAGCAGCGAGATATCAGAGTAATCCCAAGGAAAGTCACATGATTGTAGTGAAAAGAATACTTCGGTATATCAAGGGCACAGTGGACTTCGGATTGACATACAACGACAAATCTCAGACAGAGTTATTGGGATATACTAATGCAGACTGGGCCGGTTCAGCAGATGATAGAAAATCAACGTCAGGTGGTGCATTCTATCTTGGTGGATTGTGTATTTCTTGGCTAAGAAAGAAACAAGATTGCATTTCATTGAGCACCGCAGAAGCTGAGTATATTGCGGCCACTCAAGCATGCACACAGTTATTGTGGATGAAGCAGCAGCTTGAAGATATGGGAGTTGAAGTGAAGTCTCCGATCAGAATCCAGTGTGACAACTCAAGTGCTATAAATCTTAGCAAAAATCCTGTCCATCATTCCAGGAAAAAGCACATTGAGATTAAGTATCATTTTATCAAGGAGAAGGTTGAGCAAGGAATCGTGAAGTTGGAGTACGTGCCTACAGAGCTACAGGTTGCGGACATTCTGACAAAGGCCTTACCCAAGGAAGCTTTTGAGAGGCATCGACTGGCTCTGGGAGTTCAGTCGATTCCCCACACTTGAAATAGTGTGGATGTGGGACCCCCCCTCTTCCCGAGGTATGGTGTGTTTTTCCCTAATGCGCTGATATGTGTTCTCTACTATGTTACAGACTACAAAGGCGTGACCTTTGGGTTCGTTGACAAAGGGGGAGAAAAGTGTCTGTTAATGGGGGAGAAAATCGTGCGGATTTTTGATAAATCATAATTGATACGGAGAGAAGCTGACAGGTGGCGCAGCCAGAAAGGGGGAGCAATGAGAAAAAAGGGGAGAGTTAGTGTTTTAAATCCGAAGATGCTAGAAGTGATCGATCAAAGAATAGATATCACGACAGCTGAGGATCGTGATAAAAGCAGATGAGTGGTGTTGGACAGTGTTTGGTGTCAACAGTGGATGTCAGAGATAAAGTGATTCATTGATGAACTTTTCATTTACTCTTGTTTCTCACGCCGAGCATTGCTCATGTGGGCTTAGAGTATGTGTTGAGTAAATCCTTGGTCGCTATCAAAATCGTAATGAGGCGAATGGAGGCTGAAGAATCAATGATGTATCTTTCTTTGGAAGAGTTGTCAACAAACCCAAAGGGGGAGATTGTTGGGCAAAAATCCCTCAAGGTATCATTGAAGCATTTTTGAGGTGATTGTGTTTGTTGACAAAGTGGACATCTGAGTTGTGATTGTTGACAAAGAGGATTTCATGGTGGAATGTCGAGTTTAAGAGCTGAGTTCAATGATCCATGTTTGATTCAAGAACGTCGATAAAAGGAATGGTTGATCTGGAGGCGGTACAAAAGAACAGATACAAGGTGGCACCGTTTTCCAGTGTTTGCCAAATTTTTAGGCCTGAAAATCGGCAAATGAAGAAAAGTTTTTTTGGCAAAGGGACTTGCGCGCCATGGACTTGGAGTATAGAAACTTGCGCGCCATATGTTTTTCACGATCAGAAGATCAAAATATGGATAAGGAAATAGGTTCGCGCAAGTTTGGTATTTGGTCGCACAAGTGTCTAAAATGAGAGAAGACTTGCGCGCCGAGATTGGGTCGCGCAGGTGACTTGCGCGCCGTCGCGCAGGGTGGTCAGATTGCCTATAAATACCGGACCACCCCTCCTCATTTCTCACCGGAGTTCAAGACGAGAGCTCCCGTCGCGCAGGTGTGGTGGTCGCGCAAGTGGTGTGTGTGGTCGCGCAGGTGGGACTTGCACGCCAGAGGTTGAAGTTGTGCGCCTGCATTAGAAGTTGCGCGCCAGTTGGCAGTTGGGCGCCAATATTTGTTTGGGCATAAAAGGAAGAGAGTCGCGCAAGTTTGGAGTTGAGGAAGGTTGTGTCGCGCAAGTGTTTGAGGAAGACTTGCGCGCCGATACTTGCGCGCCGAGGTTGACTTGCGCGCCAAGTAAGGTTTGTTCCAGCAGTGTTTTTCGGGCTGCGTGGAAGCTGGATGTTTGCCCGATACCTTCGGTGCAAAGAGATATTCATCAACGGGTGAAAGTTAAACTTCAACAGAGCATCTACATACAAGAGAAGATGCATTCTTTCATGAAAATGAAGAGACCTACAGGTCTATAAACTGTGAGTGGATTCCATCCAAGAGAAGTGAGCTTAGGAAGAGGAAGAAGGTGATTCTCTCCACCGGCAGTGAGCCAGAGAGAGAGAAACAGGGAGTGACCCTTGAGAAAGCAGTGAGCTGACCCTAAACATTGTAAAGGCAGTGAGCCTGGGCATAGAAGTGATCTAGCCCGAACCTTGTAATCCACAGCTAGTGAAGATTAGTGGAATTTGGTACGACCGGCAACCTGTCGGCGTATGCTCCTTGGACATAGCCCTTAGCGGTGAACCAAGTAAAATTGATGTGTCCTGTGCTTGCTTTACATTCTGTTTATATCGTGCAGCAGGAAAAACAGAGAAGAGTGTTTTGCTTAAACGGCGAAACAAGATCAGAACAGGCATTAATTTTTAATTAGTCATACCCTGATTCACCCCCCCTCTCAGGGTATCCAGCCTAGTGGACCTAACAACAGTAGACCCCACGAATCACATCATGTGCTGGATTATTATTATTATTAACTGAATCTCAACACTCTGAAATGTTCTTGGTCCGCTATTAAGGACCACCGCTTCATCGTGAAGAGAAGGAAAATTTTTCTTGGAGCCATTTCAGTTGGAGGACACAACCGTGCCTCCTACTGATGATTTGTGGCGCTGCTTGGAGGAGGTCGACACTTCTCAAGTTATTCGCATCACCTCAAGGGTGAGATGATATCGAGCGAGAGCCGTCGTGACCGGATATCTCGACCTGCCACTGACGCTGCCATGGGTCTGCTGAGATGAAGATGATGCCGCACCAGGAGGAGGCCGACCGAGAATCCCTGCCACGTGGAGGAGAGCAGGATTCATCCATGATACTAGATCTGGAGCGTTCCACTCCAGATATTAGGAAATGGACACCACTGATGCTGAAGAGAAGAACTGCACTGCCATTGTGGAAGAATACCTCCCCCCCTGTTTTAGCGCTGAAATGGGGGGAGAAGATAATAAAATAATTTAAATAAAACATAAATTAATACATTAACAAAAAAATTCAAAATAATAATAATGATAATTATAACATAACATAAACACTTAATAATTACAGTTCTGAATAAATAAAAGAAAAATAACTAATTTATAAAACAGAATTAATAATTTAATTAACTTTAATAAAAAATTAACTAAGATAATCTAATAAATTATAATTTCTTAATTAAATATAAATTAATTATAACTTAATGTTTCATATTAAAAAGTTATTTGTCAATAAAATTTATTACATAATAATATTTTACTTCAAACTTAAATAAACTAATCTAATTAACATAAATTAGTAAATAATTTAATTTATATATAATAATGAACTTTTAAATTAACATTGATAAATTTAATTAATAAGAATTAATAACTTTATAAATAAATATTTTAACATATTTAATTAACTAATGACCTTAGTTATTAATTTATTACCTTCTTGTATTATTTAATGTTTTATGTTTTCTTCTTGTGCAGGTTCATACTAGAAGTGAGTTCATGCCTAGATTCATCTAACTGACTCATTGGGAGTTAGTTACAATGGAAATACTCATGCGACGTGCCAGTCGTGAAAGAATAAGATGTGTGCGGTGCACAACTGAGGGACATTTGAAGTCGGTTAAATTTTTCGGTGACTAGAAGAAGATGACGGAGGAAATAAAACAGATCACGCGGAAGAAATTGAGAGGATACTCTCATTCACTCAAAAAAAACACACCACTGGAGTGCATAGCGGACTCTCTCAGTCATCATTCCATGAACAAACCAGATGAGAGCGGAGACTCCTAGGTGATAGCGCAGCAGGATATGAAGGAGCTAGGAGGCAGAGTTGAGCTAGGGGAGTTATTATTCCCTCTGACCATAACGCATACAATCTGTTTCTTGGTTGTATCCAATGATTTAGATAATATGATCATTGGTTGATCTTTATTATCTCGAGAAATTTAAAACCTTCTCGTAATGATTTTTAAATCTACATTTTCTTATATTTTTATGAAATTAGAATCAGATGATGAGACTGATTCTATTTCTAATACTTTGATATTTCACACTTCAATATTTACAATTTCAAACTTCAATATCGACTTGAAAAGGTTGATCTTGAATTCATTTTCAAATCATTAACATCATAAACGTTGGAAATTTATGGCGAGTTCTTTTCCAAATGATATCTTAAAACTTCTTGTAGTTCAATTATGTTTTGGTGTGGTGAACTCCAAGACATAATCATTATCATATCAAATTTCATAGAGAGGGTAATTGTTTGGTCTTTCTTGAAGTGGTATTCGATTCTAAGCTATGGAGATAACATCTATTTGAACCAGTAGTTTAGAATTCATGAGTACTTTGTTGATCTCGCTTATTCGTCTTGATTCTTAGTTTTAGTTTACTGTATTTTCTATAGTTTCCTTGAAGTGTATACTATAAAATTAGTTTATTTGTTAAAAAAAATAATTTTCCCTCATCATGTTTCCATTACATTAATAAAATAAAAAAAATATAATAAGTAAGAAGATGTTTTCCCCACTGTTGACAATAGTGGCGGTTTAAAATTTAAAAAAACCTAAAAAGTCACTCATCTTCCATATCTGTGGATCGACCCTTCACTGCTATACTAGTATAGAAGTTATAAATATAATTTTGAGTGCTGTGACAACCTCCAGTTAGTCCAAAAATTTATTTTTTTTGGAAACTAGGTGAATGAGTCATTGTATAATGATCATACTATTAAATTCTTAATCACACATAAATTTTACCACTTTTCACCCTTGGAAATTAGACTTGAGCCTAGATTGAAGTTATTCACTAAGAAGTTCTACATATGAGGCATGTCACATTCTTTTCTTACTGATTCGTTACTCTTTTCAATACCAGTGAGAATTTGTTCTAAGCAAGATTCATATGAGAAATTCATTTTCTAAAAAGTCTAATGAAAGTCTTGAAGTCCTCTATTGAAAGTTTTGGACATGTTACCTTTGGAGTAGTTCAATAAAAAGTTTTTCTATTTCTCAATTATAATTAAACATGAGATTATTTGAGGACAAACAATTCTTATGTGTGGGGTAATTTGATGTCGCCTTAAAAACACATGTTTTTCCACATCATTTTAACTAATTTTTATTGAATTAATTGGGTTTTATAGTGCTTTGTACTATATATATACACTATTGTATTTTTATAAATAAACTTATCAATTAATAAAAATTTGTAATAAATTGTTTATTTTAAGTTATAAAGTAGTTAATTTATTATTTACTTTAATTTAATAACATAATTACATTTTTCTTAGTTTTGTATCTTTCTTTGCATATCTAATGATTTACCGTTAATTATTTGTCTTTTACACATAAATTATTTCTTATTAATCTAACATTGCATGTTTTAACATTTAAATAATATAACCTAATTAATATATTAATTTTATTAATTTATTAATTAAATAGAATGATTATAGATTTAATTCAATCATTAAGTATTTTATTTAAAATTTTATTAATTAACAAAAATTTATTAATAAAAGAATAGTTATATGATTACTTTAATTAATTTAATTTTAAAAAGGTAATATATTATAAATAATTATACTTTGTAATATAAATGTTTAAATTAACTATTAATAATTTATTTTCTTCATAATTTTTACTTATAATTTATAACAATTTTATTTTTATAAATTATAATTAATATTAACATAACTTTAGTCCATTTAGTTTTATATGTTTATTTGAGTCACAGTCACACCATGAAACTCCTATTACGGTGGCACCGGTATGACTCACAGTCTCACCGTAACCACTTTATATTATCTCACTATGATGCCCCTTTCTCGAATGCACTGTTTATTTGTCCACTGTTCTACTACACACACCGGTTTCAACCACCAGTTCTTTTATGCCATAGTGAATGTAGATTCACTGTTCCACCATCTCTTCATGCACCGTATCCCCTTTACAATGTCACTGTTTTGCTCACATTGTCACCACCACAACACTCACCGGGTCCAGCTACCGTTTTCCTTCCTATTCATGGTGCCATAGTAAATGTCTCACTGCAAACCCTTAAAACCATTTCCATTCTCTGCCTTGTTTTTTTCATACTCATCACCACTCTCACTGTTGTCATAACTCTTACACTACATACCCACATACTCCATAGTAGACACCAAGAACCACATCACATAGTTTATTTTTATTATTTTTATCTAAACCTCACCACTCTGAACTGTGATAGATCCGCTATTAAGGACCGTTGATGCATTGTGAAGAGGAGGAGAATTTTTCCTGGTGCCGCTATTTCTGGAGGCCTCAGCCGCGCCTCCTACTGATAATTTATGGCACTGCCTGAAGGAAGTCGACACTATTCAAGTTGTTCACGCGGCCGCAAGGATGAGTTGATACAGAGTGATAGTCATGGCAATTGGAGATCTCGACCCACCGCTGAGGCCGCCATGGGTCTGCTGAGATGAAGATGATGCAGCACTAGGAGGAGGTCGACCGAGACTCCAAGCTGTGTAAAGGAGGGCAGGATACAGCCATGTTACTAGATCTAGAGTGCACGACACCAGATATGAGTAATTGAATTGCACTGATGCCGAAGAGAATAACTGAAAATCCATTGTGGAAGAAGACCTCCCATTCCATTAGCACTGAAATGGGAGGGGGGGATGATTAACAAATAATTTAAAAAAACATAAAATAATACATTAACAAAAAACCTAATTAAAAAAAATAATGGTAATTATAAATTAACTTAAAAACATAATAATTATAGTTATGAATAAATTATATAAAAATAACTAATTTATAAATCAAAATAAATAATTTAATTAACTATAATTAAAAATTAAATAATCTAAACAAAAGACATATAATTTCTTAATTAAATATAAATTAATTATAACATAATGTGGCATATTAAATAGTTTTTTGTTTTTAAAATTTCTAACAGAATAATAATTTATTTCGAACTTAAATAAACTAATATAATTAACAAAAATTAGTTAATATTTTATTTTTAAATAATAATAAACTTATAAATTAACATTGATAACTTTAATTAATATTAATTAAGAACTTTACAAATAAATCTTTTAACATATTTAATTAACTAATTTCCATAGTTATTAATTTATTTCTTTTTTGTAGTTTTTAATGTTCTGTGTTTTTTTCATGTGGAGGTTTATATGGGAAGTGAGTTTCCGTCTAGATTCATGTAACTAACCCACTGGGAGTTAGTTATGAGGGAATTACTAGTGTGACATTCCAGATGCGAAAGAAGAATATGTGTGCGGTGCACAACTGAGGGACTTTTGAAGTCGGTTAAATTGGTCGGTGAAAAGTCGCAGATGGGAGAGGATATAAAACAGAGAAACTAGCAGAATTTGAGATGAGACTCTATTTCACTAGAAAAAACACACCACTGGATAGAAGAGCGGACTCTCTCATTCATCATTCCACGAACATACATGACGAAAGCGGAGACTCCCAGGAGATAGTGGAGCAGGAGATGAAGGATTCGTGTGGTAGAGCTGAGCTAGGGGAGTTCTTCTTCCCACTATCCATAACAATTGTACTCTGTTTCTTTGTTTGATTCACTTATTTAGACAATATGATCATAGGTTGATCTTTCTTAGCTCGGGAATTTTAAAACCATTTGGTTATGAGTTTTAAATCTACATTTTCATATCTTTTTATGAAATCTGAATCAGTTGGAGAGATTGATTCCATTTCTAATTCTTTGATCATTCACACCTCAATATTTACAATTTCAAACATCAATATCGACTGGCGATGTTGAACTTGAATGTATTTTCAAATCATTAATAGCGTAAACGTTGGAAATTTATAGCGAGTTATTTTCAAATGTTATCTTAAAACTTCTTGTTGTGCAATTATGTTTTGGTGTGGCGAACACCAAGACATAATCTTCTACATGTTGAGTTTCCTGGCGAGGGAAATTCATTAGTAGTTCTTGAAGTTAGATTCGATTGTAAGCAGTGGAGAGAACATCCATTCAAACCAGTAGACTAGAATTGTAAGGACACGACCCCAGTTTCCTAGAGCTGGTGCCTTATTTGATTACATTGGCATACATACAAGGAATAAAAATACCAAAGGACCGAGTATTTTAGTATATTGGAAACAAGATACATTCATAAGTTTATCATTACAACATTAAGGGAATCAAAAACACAATTTTAATCCACGATAAACATCACGTCTCCTCTATTATTCTTGTAAGACATTCATAAATTACTTCTTCATGTCCTATGAAAATGAAACATAAGAAAGGAGTAAGCTCAAACGCTCAGTAAGAGTAAGAAATACAGTTTAAGATAATATAAACTTTAGACATGGTGAATAATTGAAAACACATGCCTTTAATAATAAACTTGAAACATATTATGGAAGAAATATGAGCTAAACAAATAATGACATAATTAAACATAATTATGATTATTCTACTAGTTGAATAACCACATGAAAAATGAGATAATAAATATAATCATAGAGGTATCTTGGGGAATTACTTACATAATATTGTAACCATCTTGGCTACCTTAAAATTTGTAACCCTCACGGCTACCTTACATTGTGTAACCATCGCAGTTACACTTGGAGTAACCATACGTCTGACCTCCTAGATACTCATACCCAGTGCATTAGAGGGAAATATAGGTCCCAACCTTCATCATAAACAATTCCCAATAACCAAAAAATAATCATACAACATAAATAATAGCATAAAAACATTGCTTTTGAATCTTGTAAAACAGAATTTTAAAAGAGGATTTTAGAAGAAAAGTCCCTTATAAACATCATATACTTGAAGTGAGACTTAATAGAGTGGATGGAATATGTATATAATCTGTAAATACACATAATGAAACATAATATAAATAGAACCCATCACACAAACAATATAAATAGCACACAAATAATAAAGTAGAAGGTTAACCCAAAGAATGGAAATCGGGTTAAGAACTCCCTTACAATAATGTGATCGGTCGAATCATATGACCAGAACATAATAAATATAAATTGAATAATTAAATAACATGAATATAAAGAGAAAAATGTTATTATATATATCAAATGACAGTACACATATACCACATACAAGAAATAAGCGGCGAACGATGAAAATCTCACAGAAATGAAAGTGAGATGAGGAACCCCTTACACTTTGTAGTCAAATGAATCATATGCCCCAAAATTAATAACATAAAAATGATAGATTTAATATCATGAAGATAAAGATATTAATGATATGGGACATCAATGGTCAGTATACATACACCATACAAAATTATTACAAGTGAATATGGAAAATCTCACGAAAATGGAAGTGAGATGATGAAACCCTTACCTTAAATCCAAATGTGTTCTCCTCTTGAACTTAAGGTCCTGGAATGTGAAATTATACATATCAATAACTTATTTAAGAACCTAATATTCATGTATTTATTTTATCATAATTCTGGTAATTCATTTAGGTCTTTATTGATATGTTATTGTATTGAATTTCGTCGTTCTGGATTGCTTGTTTCCTTTATTTTCATATTCGGTGCAATTGTTTTTAAGTAATGAAGTGGAATGGATGTAAATCTCCAGAATTGCAATTAAATATTTCTTATGATCATATAGAATTGTAAATGTCTATTTCTATCATTTGGATACATGGAATCAGGTTGAATCATTAGATGACAACCACTTAGATTATTCAGCGGTACTTGGATTATTATGAACTAGTTTTGTCATATAACTTAATTATATGAACATATTATGGTTCCTGAATATTAATTAGGTTATAAAACATATAATATATTCTGGTTCAACCATGATTATGGTTTCATTTCCTATAATGAAGAATAAATTTAATAATGAAACTTCGGTGTCCATGAAGGTTATAAATTAGAATATTATGGACATCGACTTCGTTTACAAAATAAAAGGGAGGGAGTAAGAATATTTAAGATAGTTCTTCCATTAACATGATATAAATCCATTATATATATGCTACTAGATTTATCATGCTCATTTGGATATAATGGTGAGGAAAGATGAAAAACGAATACTGAAATAAAAGAAAATCTTGAGAAGTTTCTCACGAAAATTCGGTAGCATAACGACGTCTCCTCAAATTTCATAAAAACAAGATTAATGAGAGGAATGGAATATATCATCATTAAAACAAGATATGTAAATTTAGGGGGGATTAGTTAATGAAATATACCAACATAAGACAACAGTAGAGGAAGTGAATAACAAAAAATGAAAGAAAAGAATGAAAATAAAAGAGGTTGTTCATCTCTTGATCTCTTCTCCTTGAGATCCTTCTTAAGGGCTTTAATTTTGGAATTTTGATGAGACCAGTAGCTGTAGGACGTGGGGAAGAAGATTGGGGAGGGAATTTGGTGGAATTTAGAGGATGATCAAGGCTTGAGAGGTGTGGGAGGAAGAGGGGAGTGAGGGTAGTATTTATAATGGAGGAGCGGTGGTATTTTAGATTATTTTAATAATTATTATAATATTTTTATCAAGAATATGAATAATATCAAACAAAGTGGCCCTAAATAGTGATAATATCATGTGAGTTCGAAGAAAGTGGCATTACATCACTTATGATGTCATAAATAGTGCATTTTTACTGATAAATTGATTATACGGTATGTTATTGTATTTCACTATTCACCGAAAATTCAAGAGTTTCAGAAAAATACCAAAAATTAACCCCAACCATTTTTCGACCTGTATAATTAAAAAATGAACTCCATTTATTAAAAATATTTTTCTAAATATTATTAATTTAATTTTTAAATAAGGTCACAGTTAATTCAAAAAATAACAATATTGAAGTGCAATTAGTTTTATGTGACATTGGAAAATTAATTAAGATCCCATTATTCTATTTCCTTGGGAAAATAAAATAATATTATTATTTACTATTCATGAGGTCATTTTACTATTCATATTACTATTCATAGGGGTATGTTGCTATTCACCAAAAAACAAGTTTGTTCTATCAGACTCCAAATGACATACTGAGCACAACTCTAGATGAACATTTCTTGAAATTCAAAACATAGAAGAGGATAGATTATAAAATTGAATTCTATATTTATTTCCAAAACCATGGTGTGTTACATTATTCACTACTTTAATGAATTGTGTCCTCGGAATTCATTTCATAACCACAAAAGAAAGCCCTCCGACGTTCTTACCACATCTCCCGTCATAGAGGATCCTCAGGTGCGTTCAGCAGAAAACCCAAATTGTTGCTCAACTCCACTAGTTCATTGACCCAGACACACCTCGGACAGAAGGGGTTGAACTGTTGCATCAAACACTCGGGCTTCCAGAGGTAGGCTCGAACAGTTTAATGTTTAGAAATGTCCAAATAGACCAACATACGAAGAACTCGCCAAACTATGTCTCGACTGAGACCATCTAAGTCGTAGATATTGTTGTACAAGCTAAAACTAAGGATTTGGTACATGTAAGTTGCACATAGGTTTCCCTCCAAAGTATCCTCCTGGAAACATAACCTAGCCGTATAGTTTTATCCTAGGGTGAAACTTTGGAAAATCCTTTCATGGTATTTCCCTCTTCGCCTGAACGCAACCAATTGTGCCATGGATAAGCGGTAGTAAATGGAAGCATTACCTTGGCAGGTGCAAAGAATGTCTAGACTATTTGTCACTTCATATAGTTGTTTACACATTTTTTGAAAGTTTGCAAGAGGTAGGTACCCTTCGTCATAGGTTTTGATTGCAATGATTTCAAGGATCTCCACATGAAGAGATAACATATGGGTTTTTTCTTCCATATGAAAATTTTTTATAAAAGTTTACTTAGTGATACTAATTTAAAAGTATAACCGAAGAAATGATAACAAAAAAAGGAGAAAACATTCTATATTTGTATATAACCATTGGTTCAAAAAGTAAAGCTGGGCTAATGGTTTCCCAAGTCCCCCAATACATGAATCCCCAAACTAGTTCAAAGATTTAAATCTCCCAAAACCATACACAACACTAAATACACGTTACACCAGAATTCCCTTTACCAAAGACAGCACTGATGCTTGGGTTTTGACAACCTTAGGTGATTTATTAAGGTAGTATTCAGCTGCTAGATTTCCTTAACCCAGACACACTCCAGACAGCTAGGGTCCAAACTGTGCTTAAAGCACTCAGGCTTCCATACAGAGGCATGAGATGTTTGGAGGTCAGATATTTTTTGTGTGGACTAAATCCCTATAATTCCCATGCACCACATCATTCATGAGGATATTGATGTCGTAATGTTCTCTGTACACACGAAAACTCAAGATCTGAAATATGTAGGTCACTCGATGGTCACCATCCAAAGCATCTTCATGAAATTTACCCACAGCTCGGTAGTTATCATCCAGAGTGAAACATAGAAAAAGAGCTTCATGATACTTCCCTATTTTCCTATATGGATCAAATTGTGCATATTCAATACGGTAATAGACCAGATTGCATCCTTGGTAAATATGGATATTGTTTGGATGATTTGATACCCGATGGAGTAGTTTACAAGTCAGACGTATGTTGGAATAGGGATGGTACTCATCAGAGCATGTCTTGACAATTATTGTCTCTAACAACTCGGTAGGTAGTGATAAAATATTGGTTTGTTGACTCATCTTCTATCTGAAAAGTTTTAGTAAATCAACATTCAGTATCTCAATTCCATTTTAAACCAAGTTATTGATTTATATAAAAACATAACAAAAAAATATAATACAACATCATTCATTTAGACATGATTTATAAAACTCAAGAAATTACACAATCTCTTGATCCCTTTCACAAAACATTAGTATGGACTTCCTGACATCATTGGTGATGTCCCTCTACATCCATCGCCTAAAAAGGAATCTTTTATTCAACTGTACTCCCAGGGTAGAACAAAGCTCGTGGGTCTCCTCCTCCCAATTACACTCTCGGCAAATTAGATCGTGGTTAAACCCAAGATCTCATTTGATACAGGTGGTTTTCCAGAGATAGGCACGAGTAACATCATGTTATGCGACATCTGAAAGGATTTGGTTCCTAAAGAGCTTTCGAACCACATCATATTTGAAGGATTCGAAGAAAGATTCAAAATCGCAGAGGCCCCCAAGCATGCTGAAACTCAGGATTTGGTACATAAAGACTGCGCGGAAGTCCCACTCCTTTGCAGCTTCTCTGAAAGCCGTGATGGCTAACCATTTCATATCCAGGGTAAAACACAGGAAGAGTCCCTCGTAGTACTTCGCTTTCTTTTTATAATTCTCAAACAGTGCATTGGCCATTTGGTTATACAAAACTTCTGATCCCCGGAATATTCGAAGGACATTTGAGTTGTTCGAAACATTGTAAAGAAGCATGCAGGATAGATGGAGGTTTCCAAAGGGTTCATAGTCTTCTGTTCATGACATCACAATTATAGTTTCTAGGATTTCTGTGGGAAGGGACAAAAGACTTGTACCTTCATTTTCCATCTGAGAATTAAAAAAAACATCGCTCTTAGTATTGTTTAAGCAAGTTAATAATTGTTCTGTTTTGGTTTCTAGAGTTATTCAAACCCAATACTATGAGGAAAAATTACATTAACTTCCTTATAATGGATTAAAAAAATATGAATTATCCTAATCATATCCCCCGGGACTATTGTAACCAAGAGTGCAGCAAGGCCCGTTGTCGTGTACCAGTTCCCGTTTGAGTCTAGCTCAAAGCGGTGTTTTCGGGTTTTACCCCTAGATACATCTGTGCCAGAGCCGCCTCTACCTGCTCGTATCTAGATAGGGATGTATTTTCTAGAATGATTAACATATTCTATTCCTTACCAATATACCAGGAAGCTTTTGTACATGTATCCTCATATACTATCTTAGGTCTTTGTTCCCTAATCTACGTTTTCTAAATCTTGTTTCCATGTTTTCTACTAAACTTTCCTCTGATACCAACTATAAGGACCGGACCCCAGTTTTCCGGAGCCAGTGCCTTATTTGATTACATTGGAATACATACAAGGAATACGAATCCCGAAGGACCGAGTAGTTTAGTATTATTGGAAACAAGATACATATATAAGTTTATCATTACACCATGAAGGGAAACAAAAACACTATTTTAATCCACTAGAAACATCACGTCTCCTAGATTATGCTTGTAATTCATTCATAAATTACTTATTCATATCCTAAGAAAATGAAACATAAGAAAGGGGTGAGCTCAAGCGCTCAGTAAGAGTAAGAAATACATCGGAAGATAATATAAACTTTAGACATGGTGAATAATTGAAAACACATGCCTTTATTAATAAACTTGAAACATATTATGGAAGAAAAATGAGTGAAAAAAATAATGCCATAATTAAACATAATTATGGGTATTCTAATAGAATAATAACCATATGAAACATGAGAGAATAAATATAATCATAGAGGTATCTTGGGGCATTACTTACACAATCTTGTAACCATCTTGGCTACCTTAAAATTTGTAACCCTCATGACTACCTTACTTTTTGTAACCATCGCAGTTACACTTGGAGTAACCATAAAGTCAACCTCCAACTCACTCATATCCAATGAATTTGAGGGAAATATAGGTCCCAACCTTCATTATAAACAATTAACAATATCCAAAACATAATCATACAACATAAATAATAGCGTAAAAACATTGCTTTCGAATCTTGTAAAACAGAATTTTAAAAGAGGATTTTAGAAGAAAAGTCCCTTATAAACATCATATACATGAAGTGAGACTTAATATAGTGGATGGAATATGTATATACTCTGTAAATACACATAATGAAACATAATATTAATATAACCCATCACACAAACAATTTAAATAGCACACAAATAATAAATTAGAAGGTTAACCCAAAGAATGGAAATCGGGTTAAGAACTCCCTTACAACAATGTGATCGGTCAAATCATATGACCAGAACATAATAAATATAAATGTAATCATTGAATAACATGAATATAAATATAATAATTTTATTATATATATCAAATGACAGTACACATATACCACATACATGAAATAAGCGGCGAACGATGAAAATCTCACAAAAATGAAAGTGAGATGAGGAACCCCATACACTTTGTAATCAAATTAATCATATGCCCCAAAATTAATAACATTAAAATGATAGATTTAATATCATGAAGATAAAGATATTAATTATATGGGACATCAATGGTCATTATACATACACCATACAAAATTATTACAAGTGAATATGGAAAATCTCACGAAAATGGAAGTGAGATGAAGAAACCCTTACCTTAAATCCAAATGTGTTCTCCTCTTGAAAAAATGGTCCTGGAATTTGAAATTATACATATAAATAACATATTTCAGAACCTAATATACATGTATTTAGTTTATCATTATTCTGGTTAGTTCATTTTGGTCTTTATTGATAAGTTATTGTATTGAATTTCATCGTTCTGGATTGTTTGTTTCCTTTATTTTCATATTCGGTGCAATTGTTTTTAAGTAATGAAGTAGAAAGGATGTAAATATCCATAATTGAAATTAAATATTTCTTATGAACATATAGAATTGTTAATTTCCATTTCTATCATTTGGTTACATGTAATGAGGTTGAATATTTAGATGACAACCACTTCGATTATTCAGCGGTACTTGGATTATTATGAACTAGTTTTGTCATATAACATAATTATATGTACATATTATGGTTCCTGAATATTAATTAGGATATAAAACATATATTATAGTCTTGTTCAACCATGAATATGGTTTCATGACCAGTAATGAAGAAGAAATTTAATAATGAAACTTCATCGTCCACGAAGGATATAAATCGGAACCTTATGGACATCAATTTCGTTGACAAAATAAAAGGGAGGGAGTAAGAATATTTAAGATAGTTTTTACATTCACATGATATAAATGTAGTATATATATTCTACTGGAGTTATAATGATCATTTGGATAGAGGGGATTAGGAAAGAAGAAAAACTAATCATGAAATAAAAGAAATTCTTGAGAAGTTTCTCACGAAAATTCGGCACTATAACAGCATCTCTTAAAATTTCATAAAAATAAGATTGATGAGAGAAATGGAATATATCATCATTACAAAAAGATATGGACATTAAGGGGGGAATATTTAATGAAATATCCCATCACAAGACAAAGGGAAAGTAAGAGAATAACAAAAAATGAATGAAAAGAATGAAAATAAAAGAGGTTGTTTACCTCTTGATCTCTTCTCCTTGAGATCCTTCTTAAGGGCTTTGATTTTGGTCTTCTGATTAGTCCAGAAGCTCTAGGACGTGGGTAAGAAGATTGGGGAGGGTATTTGGCAAAATTTAGACAATTCTCAAGGCTTGAGAGGTGTGGTAGGAAGAGGGGAGTGAGGGTAGTATTTATAGTTGAGGAGGGGTGGTATTTTAGATTATTTTAATCATTATTATAATATTTTTGTCAAGACTATGAATTATCACAAAAAAGTGGCCCTAATAGTGATAATATCATTTGAGTTCGAAGAAAGTGGCCTTAAATCACTTATGATGTCATAAATAGTGCATTTTTACTGATAAATTGATTATACTGTATGTTATCGTATTTCACTATTCACTGATAATTCAAGAGTTTCAGAAAAATACCAAAAATCTACCCCAACCATTTTTCAACGTGTAGAATTAAAAAATGAACTCCATTTTTTAAAAATAATTTTCTAAATATTATTAATTTAATTTTTAAATAAGGTCACAATTGATTCGAAAAATAACAATATTGAAGTGCAATTAGTTTTATGTGACATTGGAAAATTAATTAAGATCCCATTATCCTATTTCCTTGGGAAAATAAAATATTATTATTATTTACTATTCATGAGGTCATATTACTATTCATATTACTATTCATAAGGGTATGTTACTATTCTCCAAATAACAAGTTTGTTCTATCAGACTCAAAATGACTTACTGAGCACAACTCTAGATGAACATTTCTTGAAATTCAAAACATAGAAGAGGATAGATTATAAAATTCAATTCTATATTTATTTCCAAAACCTTGAGGTGTTAAAAGAATTCTTGAGTACTTTGTTGATCTCGCTTCTTCGTCTTTCTTCTTAGTATTAGTTTACTTTATTTTCTCTAGTTTCCTTGTAGTACATAGTATAACCATAGTTTCTTTGTTAAAAAATTAATGTTTCCTCGTCTTGTTTCCATTTCATCAATAAAATAAAAAATTATAAAAAGTAAGAAGATGTTTTCCCCACTACTGACAACAGTGGGGGTGTAAAATTCAAGAAAACCTTAGAAATCACTCATCTTCATTCTCGGTGGATCGACCCTGCACAACTATACTAGTGTTGGATAAATAAATTTAATTTTAAGGGACGTGATGAACTTTGGTCTGTTTGGTACATGTAGGTAATGTTTCTCTCTTTCACCAATCAATATAGAAAGGTAGTATGTGAAATTTTAAATATAAATAATTATAGTAATTTCATTAATATAATGTGATATAGTTATATATATCGTAAATGTGGTGTGTTGATGAAAATAGTTCCAAATAATTTCATGAAGTTTGTATTCCACATGTTCACAAATGATGTTGTCAACTTTACATGAGAATAAATGAATGAAAGAAAATGATGTATATATATATATATATTATTGGGTGATAAATATTCCATTAATTTCATAATAATATCATTAATATCACATATAATCAGTAAAAAAATTTTATATCCACTTTCATGTGAAGCATTATTGAAAAGCGAATGGCATCGGTTCACGATGCAGTAGTCCTCTGTACACACAAGATATGTTGTTATACCTCATATGTAATTGGAGGTGTCTGTATGTATATATATGATAAAATGACTCCATAAATATAATTATGACACAAATATCATATATATACTTTATATTTTTAATCATACCCAGCCCTGATATGAAAAAATGAAAAAAAACAACATTGGTTTGTGAGGATATAGTACACTGTACAAATGAAAAAATATTTCATAAACCATTTATAAACATTTTGATAGTTATATAAAATTACATTATTTTAAAAACATCCATTAATAATAAATGTAAATATTATATTATATCACATTTTTTTAATAAAATTTGAAGTATATTGAGAACGAAATATTATTATTATACTCATTGATGTACATTTCCAATTCTTCGGGTATCTTTCTTAGGATTACAGTAAAGGAGTATTATTATTTATTTATGCCAAATATTTTGAATATAGGATGAGAAGATGAATTATGGATGTGAATTAGTAATTTTATTTGGTTGATCAAAATCGATTGAGAGGTGTGGATACATGATGGGATTGAGTTCCCTTTTATAGTTGAAGAGGAGTGGCATATTTGTAAATACAAAAAAGCATTCTCTATTGGGAGTTCAATAACAACACTATTTTTTGTACAAAATTGATAATTATATGTGGGGATTGATTATATGGTATAGTAACCCCACTAATAATCAATTAAACACATGTTATAATCATTAATTGTTTTAATAGCTATGTTTCTATAATTTTATCATTATATTTTTTCACTACGTAAAAAAAAAATTTAATGTATGAAATTTATATACTAAGCATATATTAAACTAAATAATATTTTATAATTTATAACCAATATTTATGAATATTATACATAATTTTTAAAATTAAATTTTTTTATGTGATGGAAATTTTTTTAGTCGAGTCGCATGTAAATGTGCAAAGACACAGATTTAACTTTAACTGTACCAATAGAGTTCTTTAAATTTTTCGTTAAATATAAAAATTACAATAGAAAAATTGTCCATGAATAAGATATATATTTTATTTCTTATAACATTAAATTAATTAAAATATTATAGTCATTTTAGTAATTTTAAATCATTTTATAAAATATATGTTATTATAAAATAATATTAATTTCATCTTTGAGATTAAATTATAATTGAATTTTAAAATATGAAGAGTAATTCAGAATTATAAAACAGTATTTTCAATCCAAGGAAAAATAAAATTATAATTTTAAAAAATAACAGAATTGCATAATTCATTTAATATACTTTATTGATAATAATTTTTGAGTAATATATATTTTTTTATATTTTTACCTTTATAATTAATGTCTTCGTGGTTCTTAAGAATTTTAATTAAGAAATTCATCTCAAATAATTAATGATATCTTATTATGATTAAAAAATAATTTATACTTAAAAAAATACGTATAAATGAACCAATTAATTTTCCCCTTTCCAAAAGTGATATAGATATTAAAAGTATGAAAAATATATTTTTTTCATTTTTCATTAATTAACGTATTATATGAGTCATAGTAAAAGAAAATTAGAAAGGAATTAAAATATTTCCTAGGAAATTAATTTAAATTTTGAAATAAACCCATTTAATTATGTTATGATAATATTTTTTTGTCTATTTTACTCTTATAATTCTAGTTAAACATCATGGTAAATTAGTTTTAACCATAACCTTAGTAATTCATTCTTACTATATTTAAAAATATTTTTCGTCCAAATTTTTTTAAGAATTATTATAAATTATAAATAATTATTATTTAAAATATATCATCCATTTTTTAAAATTAAATTTACAAAACTACGATTTTTATTCGAAATTAATCTTCTAGACATGATAAGAATTTTTTTTAAGAGAAAATATCCAAAAATTTATAATGTTTTTATATCAAAATATAATATGAAAATGATTCCAATGAACTAAATTATATTTATTGAAATTTAATTGATCAATTTTTCTATAAACAATAATTCAAATTTAATTTTTCATAAAAAATAATTTAATCCAAAAATTAATGTATAAATAGAATTCAGTATTTTCCATTATTCATTAAAAATGAAAATTATCTAAAAATCCCAAAAATTCACTCTATGATACCTTTTTTATCAGTATTTCAAAAATAATGATTTTTTTGTATAAATTTTATAAAAGTGTTAAATATATTTTTTAAAATTATGTACAATAAGAATCACTACACCGTCCTCTTGGAGAATATAGTTTTTTAGAATAAAAATTTCAAAAAAATTATTATTATATTGATTATTTATAATCAATAGGAAAACAATATTTTTGTGATGACTATGTATTTTCATATTTTATTTAATCCAACTAATATCCACCAGTTCAAGGAATAGGAGATTATAACCATATTATATAATATTTATATTATATTATTGTTTGTGAAACTCGGTTATTTATGTTTCTCATGATATTAAAGAAACTCATTATTTTTTTAAATGAAATATACAGATATTTTTTCATTTGTATAATAATATATAATTAGTTGTGTGTATATATTAAAAACATTTCAACATCTATAGTGTAATTGAACCTTCATCGATAAATTTTTTCTGGTCACATACACTGTTAAATAAAATGTTCTCATTCTAGAATTTTTGAGTGTTACATTCTCCCCACTATAAATAATTTAATTCCTTACAATTTGAACATGATATTTGTAATTAAGGTGCTGGAATTTTAGAGTTATTTTAAAAAAAAATCACATCAATGAAGGGTTAATAAAATATTTCCATAATAAGAATAAAGTGTAGTACAATGGTCACATGGATTGTCACATATCTTGGTTTCTAATTGGGACACCATTTAGGGAAATTGACGATATGATAATTGATTAAAATAGTGAATAATTATAGACAGTGATATTGGTCATTGGTTTAAAATAATTCAATTATCAATAGAATGTTGAGAGCCTCATAACCAGACATCATTAATGAGTTATGAGACTATATAATTCATCATAGTTGAATTTAATCGGATAAAATTATTGATTCAAATTTTTTTAAATATTGATTATAAATTTGTCTAGTATATAATAAAATAATGAAATATTTTTAATTTATGTGATTATTATTTATAATCATAATTTCATCAATTGGATGCTCTTTGATCAGTTCCTAATTAATCTCTTCCTCCAAAAAATGAATATCTAAAAATGAAATTTTTAAGAATAAAGAACTAATATTAACTTTTAACAGATTATAAGAACAATAAAATAATCCCTCGCATCATTATCTAACTATTTTACAAAACAAAATTTCATAGAATAAGATATCAAAAAAATTAATCTTCAAATATCCGATGTAACACTTCTAGTTCATCAATATTTTCCCAATAATTAACATCAAAACAAAGATTCGTCCACTAGAACATTGCATAGGCTACTATATTAGAAAAAACTTATCGTCATTTAGTCATGTTTTCAAGCCCCACAGTGTTTCTAAATTTGACAAATGTTCACACTGCATATGGATTTTCCATTATTAAATTTTTTTAAACAATTCATATAATGTTTCAAATAGATTATGATAACCAATATTTAAATAAAATTAATCATTACATGTCCATATGTACTATGGTTATAGATTCAAATTATATTTTTAGATTCTGTAGTAATGTTATTTTAATTTTATCAAAATGTAATTAATGCTCATATAAACCATAATGGGTAGAAATACCTTTATGTTTATGTTTACATGATATTCTATAATTATTTGAAAAATAAATTTTTTATTAAATCATTCTCTTGCATACAATTTATAAATTAATTACTAAATCATACAAGACTCAAGTCATAATAAAATTCAAATTTTAATCATTTTATATTATGATTATTCTTAAACCCATTATCCCAAATTATAATACATGTCTCTTACTCTAATTTAAACAAAAATTACTCTAAAATTTAACACATTCCTTAGAGGATTCTTGATTCTTTTAAAAACAATACCATTTGAATAATACTTCAAAAATATTATCGATGAAACATAATATATAAATACATAATATATTTTATTTCCACATAGGTTCTTCCTTGGTCAAGTGTATAAGAAATGTTCCTATTTTCAATATATATTCAAGTTCATTAAAATGATTTGTAATGAAACTTTTAATTATCCCATGTATATACCCAAGGAGTTTCAAACCAAGTTTATAGTATGTCCAACTGTTGTGACCTAGTTTACACTCATGTTATGACCAATGTGTCTTTTTTATTATTATTATCCCAATTTATCTATGATCAAGAAGCATGCCCAATTTTAATGTTCATATATTAACATATTTTTAGAAAAAAAACACATTATGACTACCATACCAAACCATTTTGAGGTTCTTCTATACATATCCAAAATGTATATCCTAATATTAAGATACCTAATCATTGATTTCCAAAATCAATTTCCAAGGGTTTCTAATAAAATATCCTAGATACCAAACCTAGAAACTAGGACCCCAGTATCTCTGAATCAATTTCATACTACATTACAATGGTATAATATACATTGAATTGAATACCAAATATCGACAAGTTTAGATGTATTTTAAAAAAGGATAATTACATGAATATTGAATTATATTTCAATAAATTCATTATAAAATTGTATTTTTATAATAACATTATCCAATATTTTATACCCTTTCATTTTAAACCTAATACATTTCATAGAACCTTGTGAAAGGAATGAAAACAAGGGTGATCATAAATTCTCAGTAATGATTAAGTGAAACCAAAGATATCATAAATGAATAATAACAATAAAATTATACTAAAAAATAACATACCACACAATGAATTTAAATTTCAGTATATGTGGAAGTTAGAATGGAATGATAATTAATTAATGTAGAAGACATTTATTTAATAAACTCTAAATAAATTGTGCCAAGATAAATTATCATCGTGAAGGTATCTTTGAAAATAATTACTAAAATATAAATTATAAAAATTAAAAATTATAAAATATTAGGTTATATTTTAGTATTATACCTCTACAATCAAAGAAATTATAAAGATGTTTTATAATACACAACTAGAAATACTATTCAGAATATGGTTTAAAAGATATTTCTTACATAAAAATTGCATTTCTCCACCAGATTTTTTCTCATGTGACATTTGATGCATCTATGGGATTTTATTATACTATAAAAAACCAATTTATTTCATGTTAAAATAATTTCTTAAATATCATATAATCTATTATACTGATGAACAATGTTCCATATCCAATATGTGTATTGAATAATGGACACATGTTTAATAATATTTCCCCAAATAAACAAATTACATTCAAAGTAAACAACATTTGTAAAAATGGTATAATATTTTGGAAAGAATAATATCAATCACACAAGAGTATGAATATTTGGTGTAAATTCAATTTCCAATATATAAATTTGTTATTGGAATTTCATCATTTCAAGAGAATGTTAATAATCACAAAAGAATATTATATTTCACAAATACTCTTTCAATTGATCAATTTACAGGTTAAATATACTTGGATGATATAATTCAAAATTGAATGTTAAAAAACATGACAATATATTTATTCATGATATTCAATTAAAAATAGATTTTACGTACACTACATAAAATTTAATTGGTGCATAATAACAAATAAGATTCCAATAAATTTAAATTGAGATTAAATCCCTTACGTTACACATTTATTTGTTCAAACGTTCATTATCCTCAATTATAGTGGTTTTAAAAAAATTATTGGATTATTAAAAATCATATTAATATTCATAATTACACTAATGATAATTTTATGACATCTCATCACCTATTCGTTATTAGTCATTCATTATTTCCATTATCTCCAGTGTTAATTTCCATATTTTATCACTCATGGTTTTTCATTAATGATACAGTTCTTGTACAGACTAGTTAGATCCATAATATCTAGAAATATAATAATGATATAATTATAAAATTTACACATGAATTATATATTTAAATAAAACCATGAATTTTGGTTATGGAAAATAAAGTTTGTTACAATAATGGAGATGGTAGGTCGTACAAACATAATTCTAACATTTTTATTCATCACCAATAACTATTGAAAGGATGAGTGTAATATTCTAAATTTCAAGAATTATAATAACATTATTAATATAATATTATATATTTATATATATAATCAATGTGTTGTGTTGATAAAAAGAGAGGCAGATCGCTTCATGAAGGTAGTGGTCACCATATACATGAACGTTGTAATCATCATTACATTAGCAGAATGGGAGGAAATAAAATTATATATATTATCTATCGATAGTTATAAATATTCCTAATTTTCATAATTTTTTCATGTAAATAACATTAAATCATTAAAAGTTTCTTTATTACCTTAAATGTGAAGCATTAGTGAAAGATGAATAATATCTCTTCGTGAGGCGGTAGTCTACCATACACATGAGTGATGATATTGAATCACCTACAAATTAGAGGTTAATAATATATTTAATATATTTTCCCTCCACTAGTATAAATATTTTATATATATCATATATATACATTATATTCAACATCATATGAAACAGTGATATGGGAAATGAAAAAATGTATGTCTTGGGTTCAAGAAGTGGTTGTCTGTAACAGACATAAATAATGATTTCTATCCCATTTGATGAATGTGGATGTGGTTATAGATCATGAAAATATAACAAAAACATCCTAGTATATGTAATATAAATATTTTTTAATATCAAAATGGTATAGTAAGAATTTAATGAAGTAGAGAATGAAATAACATTAAAATGCTTGTTGAATAACATTATATCTTGTTTTAGTTTCCACCTCATGTTTACACTAAAATCATTTAGAATGTATTTTATCCAAAATATGAAAATATTTAAGATGTTAGGGAATTTTTATGTGATTTGAGATTGTTTTTGATGAGTAAAATGGTTTAATGTGTTCTTAGAATTGAGCGGAGTGATTTCTATTTTATTGTAGCGGATGAGGTCACATTAGAAATACCAAAACTTATTCACTATTTTGAGGTAAATAATTCTTCATGTGGATCAAAAATTGTCAATAAATGTTGGGGAGGAATGATATTGTTGAGACACACAAACACCACATAAGGAAAAACATCTTTTAAAATTATGTTTCCTATAACCTCTTTGATTCCCTTAATTATTCATTTTGGGTTTTGACTATGTTAACTAATTTTCTAATGTAGGAAATTTATCCATTAAGTAAAATTAATGAAATATTTATATGAATATTTAAACCAACTAATTCAAAATATTCTGTTTAATTTATAATATAATAATCCATTTTGTGATGTAAAATATTTTTAATATAAGATTATATAATGTGAAAAATTGCCTCCTTAACCATAACTGTGATAACTGAGATTTTAATATATTGGGGTCAAAATATTAATTATAAATTCATAATTGTTCAATGAATGAATCAGAGTTGATATTTATTATCAATTAAAAATATCATAGAGTTATATGGTATTTTATTTATTTTAAATCAATTAATAATATATAAATATTAATTCAGTAACATTAATGTCAATTTTAAACATAATAAGTTGAATTGAATTTTAAAATCTCAGGAAAATGAGGGAATTCGAATCTATTATGTTCAAAATTTTAAAAAACTATATATTTATCTAAAAAATAATGGATCAAAATAATTCATTCACCACCAAAAAATATGATAATTAGAAAGGTATATTTTTAGATTATAAGGTGTTATAACACCTCTACACACATTAATGGTGGTTATGAGGAATCCCCAGTCATATCCCTACTTACTATTACTAGAGGATATTTTGAAGAAAAACATATATAGTGATCAGAAAATTAGTAGATGTTAGACAATAGGTGGTTAAAACAACCTTTAATTTCGACAAGATACATCCAATTAGAGAGGGTTTTAACTACCTATAATATCTTAAACCGAATAGAGATGGTTGTGAACAAACGTTATATGTAGAAGTAGTTAATAGTTATAGTTAGTTATTCATAAATTCCTCTAGTTAATATGTAATTATTGGGAGTTTTAACACCCCCTAATTATTAATTTAATTCTCTGCCACACTCGTGTTCCTTAACCGTCCCCATATCCTCTAATTCTAGTCACCCTATCCTCTTCTCTCGTTAACCCTCTCCCACCCTCTTTAATTTCACATTCTCACACTCTTCTTCCATGCCCTAACATATCCACTATTCACATTCTCTCCCTAGCCTCTCACTCATTATCCCTTTACTACACTATCCCTTCTTGCATGTCCCCACATACACGCTGGTCATGCCCCCCACCAAACCTGTTCGACGGTGTCATTCCACCCATATGTATTGACATATGGTAAATTTTAGACTATACTGGGGCTTGAACCACTAACTGCAATGAAAAGTAATTATATAATTAATAAACATTATTATATTTATAAATATTACAATAGAGATTCAAATACATTTTATTTGAATAATTATTTAAAAAGATATAAATATTTATTTATTATATATTTTCATATAATAATATATATTTGTGTTTAATTTTATAATATATTTTTCTATAATATATGATGTATATATTATAATATATATATATAATATTACATACATAATATTAGATATTATATAAAATATTTTCGTACTATATATATATCTTATATGTCTATAATATATATATATATATAATTATATTTACATCTATAAATATATGTTTATATTAATATTTATAAATACGTTAATATTAGTGTGTTTGTCTGTGTATTTATGAATTTATATAATATTTATAGATATAATATAATTATAATATATACATTAATAAAATCATTTATTTATATTTAAATATAAGTATGTGTGAGTGTAACAATAATTTTATTTATCATTAATTATTATTATTATTATTATTAATAAATGAATTTTTTACTATAGATATTATATGTTGGTTTTATAAATATTAAAAATTTAAATAGTTTATGATTTATATTTTACATATATATAATATTAAATAAATTTATATTATATATTTATGTATGTGATTATATACATTTATATTATATCATATATATACACACACACACAAAAATAAATATATTTATATAATTGGAAATATAAAATATAATTAAATTATATATATATATATTTATGTATGTGATTATATACATTTATATTATATCATATATATACACAAGCTGGGTCATGCCCTCGTGATGCTTCGAGGTGAACCGGCACCGAGCCCTGGATGAACCACCCTCGCGGCTTACTATGCTGGGCCCAGTGGGTTGGGACGAACCTAACATGCTGTCCGAACCAAAGGGTCGGGCTACACCCAACAGGTATGACCGGGTCATCCCAGACCGGTTCAGCCCAGACTGGGTGGGGCCGGGTCGGTCCCACCAGGTAGGACCAGACCCGAGCCCACTACCGACCCTTTACTTTCTTTTGGCCATATCTTTGGCACCATATGACTGTTTGACGAACTATCAGTGGAGCTCGTATTCTATAAATGCGATATTCACATTGAGTATTCCCCACTGGAGTTCAGGGTAAAGTTGAGTATGGTCAGGTTGGATCGTGCACAAATACACTTTGGCCCCCAGAACTAAAAGGATAATAACTCATATACCAGGTGTCTGATTGATGCGTCATCTGTTGTGTTGAGATCCTAATGACGAGGTAGAGCTTTGAGATATTCCACCATGGGACTTTATTATAGTTAGTTTAATGAATTAAAGATCATGGAGAGGATCCTTTCAGAGACAAGAGAGAATAGTTCATAGACCTATTACCTGGATGAGACTTGAGGACTGCTGACCAATTCAACTAGGAGTGATTCAACTATCCAAGTGGGGAGAGTCATTGTGTCATGGTAGTCCCACAGTGGGGAGTTCCTGTGTGTGAGCGTGGATGACCCAAGGTACCCGACAGGAGGAGTACCTCTGCAGTCTGTGAGGGGGAGCTCCTCTGTGTGATGTGGAAAACCCACGGTGGGGAGCACCTCAATGTGAGGGCGACAGACCCACAATACATGATAATAGGAGTACCTCAGTAGTCCATGGTTAGTGGTAGGCTCTTCTTTGAGATGTTTCATGACCACTATACTCGATAGCGGTGGTGTTCTCCAACATTCATGGTGTTCGACTTTGTTCATGGATATTTTACATGATACTACCCCTAAAATAAATCATGGTTGAGATTAGTCTGTAACTTTTGTGTTTACCTCATGATTGATATAGATTAAATCATAACATAGGTATATGTTTGAGGATATACCAGAATAAGGTTATCTGTTAAATTCATAGTTTGTGGTTTATCCTTATTGGATTTTGTGAGACCTTGATGGTCTCGGGGTCCCTAAAGAGCATCGTTATACTCACCCCTACACAGTCTATCCCACACCACGTTGTGTTGGTTGCAGACGATAGACATCGTAGGCTAAGAGTAATAGGACCGGATGGTACCCAGAAGTGGACTATACGACATGTGGGAATGTGGATGAGACCGATAGACGTAGAGTTCTGAAGAGGCTATCTGTGCCAACCCTTCAGGTAGGATCTGTGGTGGATGATTCAAGATCTCCTCTTCACCTTTCATCTGTTTTGCCTTTTTCAATTGTACTTGTTTTCATTTTTACTCGTATTTTTTTATAGGGATTGTATTTCGGAACCTCTACATTCATCACACTTTTGTATACTATTTTACTTGGTGTTTAACTTCTAACTCATGCTCTGTTGTGTGTGTTTTTAGGTTTTAAAGTCAATTTCTTCTTAGTTATAGGGAATTATGTCATTTCTGCCAGTTTCTAGCCCCTGGCCTATGGGAGGAGGGTTTGGGTTAGTCACGGCATGGGCCCCGGGGGAATGGTTGTGACAAATTGGTATCAGAGGAGTCGATTTCATATCAGAACATTGGACGCTATTCTTTATTTTATATGAAGTAATAGTGTTAAGGGTACTTAGTGTGGTTCTTTGTTCATGGAGTCCAATGTTGGTGAGGTGGCTGACGTATCCATACCCCGGGACCCTTACTTCTGATTTCTAACACAGTTCACGAATACACTGATTGCTTGTGTTTTTTGAAAAGGCTTCTTTTATCCATCTTACCAGGTATAACCTTTGACTGTGTCGCATCTATTTCATTCATGATGCCTCCATGTGGATGACCAGTGAGAGTCCCGAGAGTAGTATGCTCAGATTTCCCACCCTGAGATGAGCCATTGGAGCAAGGACCTCTTCTAGTGGAGGCACCAACAGTTCGACTACATGTTGGGACACTGATGCCACCACCCCAGCAGAAGAATATGCATGCCGCTTGAGTGCGTTGCATGAGGTAAAGTGCCAGAGGCCACCTAGGTTCAGGGGAGATACAGACCCACATGTGGCAGAGGATTGGCTGGTGGATGTGGTGATCGTTTTCCCACTGGTAGGGACACCATCCATCCTCATGGTAATCCTTGATGCCAGACTTCTACAGGAAGCAACATGCAGATGGTAGAGCTCGATGTTTTAGGTTCATGACGAGATGACGCTTCTCTGGGAAGACATTGAGGGCCTGTTTCAGGATGAGTTTTTCCCAGTGGCACTTCGCGTAGTGCACATACATGAGTTACTTCATCTACAGTAGGGCAGCATGTCAGTAGCTCTGTACTCAGTGAGGTTCATAGTCCACACACGCTACTCCACCGATATGGTACAAGACCCATTATTTAGGGAACATACCTTTGAGTAGGGGATCAGGAGAGAAATCAGGGATTCGATGATTTCCCTCTACATCATGACATAGGTAGGAATGTTGGAAAGAGCCCTCTTAGTGGAAATTTTCCTTACTAATCACTCTCCAACAGTGAGACCCACCACTAGTCGACATACATAGGATTCTTCTGCAGGTGGAAGTAGACAGATGTCACAGAGGTCCAAGAGGACCAGACCCATTGGTGGACTACGACATGACTCATGATCAAGGGTATGGGGCACCCAATGAAGTGACATACATTCCAAGAGTGGGCAGTGTTACTAATGTGTTGGGCATGGTCACATGGCTCATGACTATCTGACCCGCCGTTCGGATGATCAGGAGATGGTCGATGGACTTCTTAGGCAGAGACAAAGACACGATTGATTATGCCTGAAGGGAGAAGGTCGACATGGTATAGGATCTGGTCGTGCAACTGGATGTGGGAGACATTTCAAGGTGTTACTGCCAAAACCACCATAAGGTCCACCCCGACCGCATAGAGCAAGTGGACAGGCGAGAGCTCAGCTCCATGAAGAAGAGGCCTACAATAATGGCGCGTCAGAGATGATTCGAGGTATGATCTGTGTCTACTCCACCATATTTGAAGTTATTATATACACAGGTACAAGTCACTCTTTTATTTCCACTACCCTCGTTCGAATCTTGGAGATTTCGACGGAGCTGTTGGCTCGATCATTACATCTTGAGAATCCTATGAGAGCATACTTGATGATTACCCACTGGTTTCGGCATAGTGAGATTACTATTGCAGGTGAGAGATTTGGATGGGATCTCCTGGTAGTGTCATCGATGCTTTAAAATGTCATCGTGGGTTATGAATGGTTATCTACAGTCCATGCTTTGATATACTGCATTAGGCGCATGGTGTAGTGTGCCCACATATATGGGACTAGGTTTACATTCACTGGCAAGAAGGGATCCTTTGAAGCACATGATGGACATACTCAGAGGAGGGTGCATCCAATCACTCATTAGTTGGCCTGATATACCATTGGACCAATTGATGTGGATTGTTTGATCTATCCTATAGTGGTGGACCAATATGCATATGTTTACCATAATGATGTTCTAGGACTACATCCTCGCACAGAGGTGGACTTTCTCATTGACCTATAGCCCAAGACGACACAGATATCTATACCAGCATATCAAATGGCTCCCACTGTGTTGTGTGAGCTACATGTAGAGCTAGAAGACTTGAGGGGGAAAGGATTCATCTGGCCCAGGGTTTTTCCCTGGGCAGCCCTGGTTCTGTTCACCAACAATGCGGATAGGAGCTTGAGGCTTTTTGTCCACTACCGTTGCCTAAATCTGGTTACAGTGTAGGGAAAATACCCACTATATAAGATTGATGTCCTTTTTGATCATCTGAAGTGAGAATGGTGGTTCTCGAAGATAGACATCAGATCAGGCTATCAGCAGCACAGAGTTTGAGATGAGGATCTGCAGACGAAATCCTTCAAATGTTGGTACGACCACTAAGATTTCTTCGTTTCTTAATATGTCACAACCAACACTCAAGAAGTATTCATGGGACTCAGGAACATGATTTTAAATCCATACCTTGATCGCTTTGTTGTAGTACTCATCGATGACATTCTTATCTACTCGACTACTGAGGAGGAGCATGCCAACCATTTGCCGTTAGTACTGGACACACTCCAAGAGCACCATCTTTATGGTAAGCTCTCGAAGTGCTAGTTTTGGATCTGACAGGTTCACTTTTTGGTACATGTCATCTAGAAGACTGTAGTTTTAGTAGATCCAACATAGATTGCGGCGGTACCTGCTTGCGAGCCACCTGGGAGTTTTGACGGAGGTACAAATTTTCCTGGGTTTGGCTGGTTACTACTGGAGGTTCATGGCATACTTTTCTAGAGCTGCATCACCACTATCAACCCTGTGGAAATAGGGGAAAGCCTTTGTGTGGTTGGAGTGATTCCAGGAGAGATTCCAGGTGATGAGGCAGATGCTGACTAATGCACCCAATCTGAGGCTTCCAGTGGATGGTGTAGGGTACGTAGTCTACTACGATGCATCAGGGACAAGACTCTGGTGTGTCCTGCTGCATGAGTGACCAGTTATCGCCTATGGTTCATAGCAGCAGAGATAGCATGAGAAGAACTATTATACCCATGTCCTGGAGTTAGCAGCAGTGGTCTTCACCTTGAAGATGTGGAGACACTATAGGATGGGTAATTGTTTTCCGTGTACTCTAGTCACAAGAGTCTCTTGTATATCTTCTCTCAAAAGGACCTAAACCTGGGAAATTGGAGGTGTATTGCATTCCTCGAGGACTATGACTTCGAGATATACTATTATTCTAGAAATGGAAAAATCTTAGCAGATGAACTCAGCAAGAGATCTGGTATAAATATGCTAGGCGAGGCGACAGAGCAAATGGATGCTTTACAAATATCCTTTGTGGATAGAAATGGAGTAGCTTTCCTTCAATCCCATATAGTCACTCACCCACTCCTTCAGTGAGTCAGGGAGTCAAAACATGAGGACGCTAACTACGAGATATGACATGCCTATATATCTATAGGACATGCCCCTGATCGATTTTTTTGATGGTTGGGAGCACGTCATCCTCTTCAAAGGACTCACTATGGTACCAATTTCACTTTATGAGGATGTGTTGGGGGAGTTCCATACATACCCTCTATAGAAACATCCACGATTGGAAATGATTTACTAAGACTTTTGACGAAATAATTATTGTCCAGTTATGAAGAAAGCAGTTTTAGAGATTTTCTATTGATGCCTCACTTTTCAGCAAGTGAAGGCGGATCACCAGGTACCAGCAGTCGTGGTTCATCCATTATAGATTCTAGAGTGGAAGAGGGATGGGATATCTCTAGAATTTGTGATGTGTCTTCCATGTTCATCAAGAGGTAATGACTCTATCTTGGTGATCCTCAACCGACTCACCTAGTCAGCTGACTTTCTACCGATGAGAGAGAAGGATTCAGTAGAGAGCTTGGGACGCCTCTAAGTGAAATAGATTGTGAGTCTACATGGTGTACATTATTCTATTGTCTCTGATCATGACACATGGTTTAATTTTAATCTATGGAAAGGGTTGCAAGAGGCTTTTGGAACACTGCTTCATTTGAGCACCACCTTCTATCCTTAGACGGATGGCCAGACTGAGAGAACCATTCAGACTCTCGAGGACATGCTCCGTGCATACTTCCTCGACATTGGTTGTAACTGGGAGGACCACATACCATTGTTGGATTTTGCATACATCAATAGAAATCACTACACCATCAGGATGGCACATTTAGATGAATTATATAGGCGACCTAGCAGATCACCATTTTGTCAGACTGACCCTGGTGAGTCAGCACTAGTGGGACCAGAGATGGTATTAGCTACCATGGAGAAGGTGAAGATCAACAGGAGAGGATGAAGACTAAACAGAGTAGGTATAAGTCATATGCTGATAGGATATGGAGACTTTCAGAGTTCGAGGATGGAGACAATGGCTTCCTACGGGTCTCACCTCAATGAGGTCTATGGAGATTTGGACAAGGAGGAAAGTTATCTTCGAGATTAATCAGACCTTTCTCGGTCCTCATTAGAGTAGGAGAGGTGGCTTACCTCTTAGCTCTTCCACCTCAGTTGCTCCTGGTGAACGTCGTCTTCCACGTATCTTAACAGAGGAGATACGTGCATGACCCTTCTCACTTCATTGAACATGGAGAGATGGATGTCGACGATAGGGAGACTTTCATGGAGGTTCCAGTGGAGATTGAGGATCAATAAAAGTGAGTCCTTTGTGGATGGTCGATACCTCTAGTGCGCATTCGCTGGCAGCACGAGAACCTCCAGGAGGGATCATGGGAGCGAGAGGCTTAGATGCATACTCAATACCCCCACTAGTTTCCTTTGTTTCAGTTGTAGCTTATGGGGACGTAAATCCCTATGATGGTGAGAATTTAAAGACCTGGAAATTATTTGGATTTTTTTAAATACATGAGAATTTTATGAGTCTATGAAAATAGATGGTGCATGATTCTTGGCCCGGTGTGCCTGATATCAATTTTTGGAGTTTTGTTTGGGTATATTCATTAAACACATGAGCAGTTTTTAATATCTTTTGAACTGGTGCACAGAATTGAAATCTAAGGGCACCGTTTAACTCGCATCGCTGGTATATTCATAAGAAGACTTTCACTTCAACGAAAGTGGGTCTAGTATTAAATATTGTTTTTTGCGTTTTCATGGAAAAAAATAAAATAAATTTATCTTAACATTATTTTTATTTGATCCTCCGTGTGGGTGTTTGGTGGTTAAAACCTCCTCATGGATGTTGGTGGTCGGACCACCACACCATAACCTTCCTTGAAAGGATATGGTGGTGGGGCCCACCTGAACCTACATCTATCGAGAGGTTATGTCGTAGGGACCACATGGGGATAATCCCCCTATTGATGGAGGAGAGTAAAACCTCTCAAATATCCCTCATTTATGAGGGAGAGCCTCTGGACCTCCCCATTAATTTTTTGGTGCCAACTCCCCTATTTAATTTGTCCCAACACTCCTTAATTAATTATGGGATCCATGTTATTAATTCACCAATTTTATTTTTCTATCAGCAACTAAATTATATACAAACTCAATATATTATTATTTTTCATTGAATTTCTCATTTGGTGGAGCGTGGGAAGGGAAGAGCTTGGGAGAGAAGTTATTCCAACAAAGAATTATCAACTGATGAAGAACGCCAACCTTCTTCGACTTCCTCCCTCGAATCATACCGATGTGGGAATCTTCAACTGACCTACACTCCACAACATCATCAATGAGCCAACGTAGCTTGGGTTTGGGAGTGCGTGGAGAACGCGAAAAATGATGAACTCCTTCATCTTCTCCCTGCGACTTTAAAATTGATAACTGACAATCAGAGGGAGGGTGTTTATTTTATATAACATTCTTTTTCTATTTCCCTTTTTCATATTGGAAAGGAATCGTTGCGTAGTTGTAAAACAATTGTTGTTCAACTTTTTTACTATTTGATTATCCAAATGATACCACCCTAAACGTGGAGGGTGTGTGACAAACAAACATTTCCCGAACCCTCCGTCGTTCTTGTTTGTGTTATTTTTTGGGAATGTCTATGAAGCAGCATTGAAGGCATCAAATGCACATGCAATGTCCTCCCTTCTCATGGACTTCGCAAACTGCGCTGCCCCCGCGGCGTTTCGGTGCCCCGACCGAGAGGGCTCCAAGGGCCGAACCACCGCCAGCCTCCCGCATGTTCAACCGCACCGTCGTCGGCTTCCCGTGCGCCCCAGGCCACACCGACCAAATTCACTCCGGCCTACACCGTGCCGGCCCACCCCACACCAGCCTTGCCTCATGGTCTCCCGACCAGCTATCGGTGAGGCCGCGTTCTGCATGGCTGCCCGCCGGCCCGCCTGGTGCCCTGTCCGGTTACCTCCCGACCGCCTCTCGGTAGCCCGACCCTCCGAACCGGCCCACAGCCCCCCCTCTTGTCACCCTGAACGATCCGTCCTGGCTACACCTCTCAGGCAGAACTAAGCCAGGCTGCGCCCTCATGACGCTTCAGACCGAACAGGCCCCGAGCCCGTGCCGAACTTCCCTCACGGCCTATTATGCTAGGCCTAGCGGGTCGGTCCAAACCTAATAGTCTGGGCCACCCAATGGGTCCAGACATACCCAATAAGTCTGAATAGGTTGACCTAGATGGGTTTGGACTGGATTGGGTTGGTCCGAGTCGGTCCGACCAGGTCGGATCGAACCCGGGCCCACTACTGACCCTTCACATTCTTTTGGCAATATCTTTGGCACCGGAGGACCGTTCGATGAATCGTCAGTGGCGTTGGTATTCTATAAATGTGATGGTCCCTTTGAGTATACCCCACTAGTGTTTTGGGTAATGTTGAGATATGATCAGGTTGGATAGTGTATGAAACCAACAGGGCCTCCGAGACTAAAAGGCTAACAACTCATAGACTGGTCGTCTGATTGGCATGTCGTCTATTGTGTTGAGACCCATATGATGAGGCAGAACTTTGAGATACATCTACATGGGACATTATGAATGTTGGATTATTGACATGCAGATCGTGGAGGGGATCCTCATGGAGATGAGTGAGCATAGTGTATAGACCTAGTAGTTGGCTGAGACCTGATGAATGCTGACCGTTTCGACTCGAAGTGATTCAACTAGACCATTGGGGAGTGCCTTGGTGTCACGGCAGACCCACGATGGGGAGATCCTCGGTGTGAGAGCGGTAGAACAAAAGTACTCGAGTGGAGGATTAACTCAGCACGCTACGAGGGGGAGCACCTCTATGTGACACGGCAGACCCACAGTTGGTAGTGCCTCTGTGTGAGCATGGAAGACCAACGGTACTAGACAGGAGGAATACATCAACAGTCCAAGGTTAGTGGGAATCACCTCTGTGAGATGCATCAGACCCACAATACTCGATTCAGAAGGAGTTCTCTAACATCTAAGGTGTTTGACGTTGTGCTTTTAAAGGATACATGACAGTACCCCTAGAATAAATCTTCGTTGAGCTAAGTCTGTAACATTTTTGTTTACCTCATGCTTGAGATGAAATACTTGATAACATAGTTATATGTGGGGGTATATACCTAATTGAGGATATCTGTTTATTTCAAACATTGGGGTTTATCCTTGTTGGATTTTGTGAGACCTTGAGGGTCTCGGGGTCCCTATTGAGTATCGTTATACTCACCTCCTGCATGGGCAATGCCTGCACCTCATTGTGTTGGTTGCAGATGATGGACAACACTGACTGAGGCTGAGAGTACAGAAGGTACCTAGAGGTGGACCATACGACGTGTCGGTACACCGAGGATACCAATATATGTGGAGTGATAAGGAGGCTATTTGTACCAACCCTTCATGTAGGATCTATGGTAGATGATCCTGGAGCTACTCTTCACCTTTCATCCATTTTTTCCTTTTCAGTCGTACTTTTTTCAGTTGTACTTTTCTTTTTCTTTTGGAATTGTATTCCGAAGCCTCTACTTTTAGAACTCTTTTTTATACAATTTTACATAGTGTTTTACTACCAGCTAATGGTCTGTTGTGTGCGTTTTCAAGTTATAAAGGAAATCCCTTCCCAGTTTTTGGGAATTATGTCTTTGGTTCTAGTCGCCAGCCCCTGTCGTATTGAAGGCGGTCTTGGGGTAGTCACGACAAGGACCTAAGAGGACGGGTTGTGACATAGGATAATCGTAATGTGTATTATATGGTAACTATTATGTTATTAGTTATATATTCTTTATTGGATTATATAATTTTCTCATATTTTTCGTTGTTTCTCACACTATTCATTTTGGTTTTACTCAATTGATGGAACCCAAAGAAATCATGTTAACATTGAATATAAAAGAAAATATGGTGTTTATGATAAAAAATGGATTAAAGATATGAGTAAATGATATTGTGTTTAATATGAATCATTTTAGTAAAATTTTATTTACGACATATACCATAACAAACTAACATGCTCATCAAAGAACAGAAGGATGGAGTTTTCCATGATATTGAGTGATGGATTCCATAAAAAAACTATTGAATAAATTGACACCATGAATGAAATATAAAATGGGGCACCCATGAATGTGACTCAATAATGTGGGAATGTTATTTTTGTGGGAAAGGAATGGAATATAGAAATTAATTGTTGAGGAAAATTAAAGAGTATAATAGAAGGAAATTATTATCATCAATGAAATTCATTTATAGTTTTTCATCATAAATTTTGTGAACATAGATAATATCTTAGTCAATAATTTCAATTATATGATAAACTCAATACTATTCAAGGACCTATGTTGAAATAAAACGAATAAAGTGTTTCTGTATTTTTATTCCTTAATTATATCAGAAAATTATTTTACAAATGATATTTTGGTAATAATATTCAAGAAACATATAAGTATTTTGTTAAATATTAATAGAATATATAAATATTAATTACCCTAAAGTCTTTAGATACCATCATGGGTTATCAGATTAAGATTAATCAATAAGTTCAACGTCATTGACCCGGATTTTCTAAAAAAATTTATGGAGGTATATAATATGATTTAGGATGTTTTTGAAAGGCATTTATGGAAATAAAAATCAATTCCTTAATATATGATATATTGAAAATATTATTTTAAGAATAATTCCTCAAATTTTATAGAGATAAATTAATAGTTGTTGATAAATGTTAGAGCTAAAAAGATCATTAATGGAATTATAATTATAATCAAATAAGAATATTTGATTTTTTTGAAATAATGGGTTCTAATGAACACCATAGTAAAAATTGTTATCTAATTATTAGTTTTATTTTTAGTAATTTTATCATAATATTTTTGAACCTTAAAAAGATTATATTTTAGATAAATATAATCCCCCATATTGTTTGACTACTCGTCATATTCGTAATAGGTGTGGGGCTTAAACCCATGACTGAGGGATGTTAATGGATTAGTGCACACCATTTTCTTATGTGAATTCCTATTAAATACCTAATTTCTTTTATTTAAATAAATTGAAAATAAAATATTAATGATGAACCAGTGGTGTTACATTTGCTGTTTAGATAATAATTTATTATATTGGATATGTAATTATCACAATATTTTTTTTGGAAAATAATTTGAGACATGTAATAGTAATTTTCAGAATTTTATAGAATGTATGATCAATTAATAGAGAATATTAGTGATTTAGGAATTTGAAATTCATTTTTTGATATTCATTTGGTGAATAAGTGGATAAATTTAAATTTAATTTAATCACAACGAAAGGATTAAATGTTTCTTAAGAAATAGAAAAGTGGTTGGTAACTATATTTCCAAGAAAATAAAATAATTCCTCAAAATTAAGGAAAGGATATTGAAATAATAAAAATTTATCCATATAAATTGATTTCCAATGAATTAGATGGTATTTTAAATCAACACAATTTTACATTTTTAATGCAGTTAACTTTTAATTCATCATTTACATTCTTATGATCAATGAGCTAAATAACTATCTATAATTATGTACAATTTTCATCCATGTTTATATATTAACATGACCAATATTTTATCAACCATAGAAAAGTAGTCATGTGTTATTATATGTGCCATAATTTACTTCACATTCTCTAATTTTAGGATAATATTTTATTAAACCATTTATGATGTGGGTTTTCAATAATGGTATATGCAAATGTAAAACCCTTGATTGTAGAGAAAAAATTAAAATTGAGATGATGTGATTTAGTTTTATTTTAGAGAATGAAAATACCTAAAATTATAAAACAGAAATATTTTATTAAATGGAATATGAAATAAGAAAAAATAATCTTAAAATACCTATAAAATATATTTCCTAAATTTTAATCTATTCGATAGCTTTTGAAACATTAAACCCCGAGTCTAAATGATAATTAATATAATGAACCATTATAACAATGCTTTTAAATTTAAATGTATTAATTTTACTAAATTATTAATTAGAATTATGGGTATCCATTTTGTAGAAATAAAATATCAAAAAGTTAATATTAAATGAAATGTTTTTTTGAAAAATAATATTTTTAAATGAAGAATTATTTATAATTTTCATATAGAATTTTACATTTTCGTCACAACAATTAGTAAATTAAATTTTTTAAATTAAATTTTTTTTGAAATGATGTTTTCATAGTCATCATAAGGTGATATTTTGGTTTTTTTGAAATGATTCTTTTTTCGATGAACAGTTCAAATTAAATTATTTTACTTGATAACTCCATTTTCATATAAAGAATATAAAATGAGATATTATATTTCAAATTGGTTTAAAATTAAAAATAATTCAAATTTATTTAAATTATTAATTTTTAATTTATAAAAATAATTTTAATATCGAATTTTGTTTTGAAAAATTTGTAATCTTTTGAATATTTCACCTTTTTAAACGTTCACTCTCATCATATATGGTGGATTTATTTGAAATTAAATCTATCGACTCCTATGAATTGAATTTTGAAAAATTTATTATATATTTTTAAACAGAAATAATTTATAATGACAAATATTGATAATATAATTTTATCGAAAAATTATTTATGAAATCATTAAAAATTAATTACTATAGTAAATATATAAATGAATTTGTTGGTGGGTATAACTAAGATTGCAAGGGTTAAAAGAGATCTATTTTTTACAAACCATTATATATAAACATTTTTACCATTTCACTTCTGTGTTCGAAAATTGACCACTTTGGTGTCTTTTTCAAGATTAAAACGTTTTTATGATTGAATCTCTTAAAAACACTACATGTGTTCCACTCACGTCACTTATTAATGGACACCAACTATCCTATCCTTCTAAAAAATAAAATAATTTTTTATCATCCAATACCTTTAAAAATAACATAAAAATCCCTAAAATCATCCTAGAATCCTTATTTGGGGATTAAGGAAATATTGGATGGATTTTTTGTAAATATACAGAAGGCACATGAAAAATAGGCAATTTTCTTCAATGATAATTTTTATTTTATTTCATTCTTTATAATATTTTTTAAACCCTGATGATATAATATACAAAAATATTTTACATATATTAGGATTTTTTTGTAATAATATGATTGCTTAAGATAATATCAACTTCCATCCAAGGGGTTCTAAATGCATAGTTAGTGGGTTCAGAGGACAACCAATTTACAAATTGAGGCTATGCATTTTTTCACTCCTATAATTCACAGAGGGTAATAATGTATGATTTGATATATATATATATATAAGGTATATATTATATGATTATATTGTTTGTGTCATTATATAATTTCTATAGTTATTAATTTCAATTCCATAAGGGATATTATAATGTTGTTCATGTGTACCAGATACCACCTCCTCAAAAGAGAAGTGATTTTTTTCACTAACTAATAAAATTCAAGGTGATAAGAGTAATATTGATTAATATGTGTTATATACATGAAATAATTATTATATTTATGAAATTTTATTATTATGTAATGATAAAACATCATTTTTTCATTCGATGATATATTATAATTTCACTTGTTTATGTATGGACTACCTCCTTTATTAAGTTATGTGACTCTTGTTTCATCTATATAACACATATATTATATATAAATAGAGATAATATTGTATTGAGGATATTTTTATAATTATATAAAGTTAATTCAATTTTTAACTCCTTTTCATAATGGTCATCTAAAAATGGAAATGTTACTCAATCGAACGTATGGACTACTATCTCCATTATCATAACATACATAATTTAAAAAAACAATAATTATTTCTCATAAAATTATAATTGATTAAAAATGTGATAAATATGTCATGATTATTATTATTTGGTTAATGGAACCATATAATATGCAAAATAATGGAATCTTTCATGATGAAACACACAAAGAATACAAGGCAATTAACACATGACTCTATGAAAATAATGAATGACTATTAATATATGGGTGATATGTTTCTATAAAAGGATAATATAATATATTATAAATCATAATATGTTTCATTAATAGGTTATTAATATCTCTAAAACCACTGTGAAAAAGTTCCAATAACTTTCAACCAAAAGGAATTATGATATATGTAATTTCATCTCAATATCATTTTATTGATATATATTATAATGTTATGCACCAAATTTATATTTTATGGTGTATATGATTCCACCTGACATGTTATATAATTATTAATAAAATAGTCCTAGTATTTTAGGTTCAATATTTATAATCTCACCAAAGTTTATTGTACTTAATAATTACCATGTCGTAAAGAATTTGAAAACTCAATCTGATTTCATTTGGTAATATATCATCATCATCATCATGAGGTTAATTTTTCATATGTTATGTTTATTTTTTTTTAATTTATTTATAGTTTATTTACATAATAGATTTATTAATTTGTTATCAAATTAACATTATGATCGTTTCAAGGGTTTATTTTACAATGTCATTTTAATCGTGGTTGTTTATTCTTGAATTTTCGTTTATGGAAATCACGTGATCATTGTATAAATGATACAATTTTATTTTATTATAATATATTGATTAATGATATTTTCAATTAATGGATCAATTTTCTCAATTATTTTTTATTAAAATAACTGATTAAATTATTTTAATAAAATACAAAATCATTTATGTCGTTGGTTAGAAATACTCTTTCATTTGGAATATTGTATTAAAATATTGAAATTACTTTTAAAGATTTAAAAATAAATTTTTAACGATAATTTAACCAATCTTTTTTTAATATTTTTTTCAGAATACTATTCTTATCATTTTCTTAATGAGAAACATTTCTTACCCTCTTATAGTGAAAATGTAATATTATTTTAAACATTCATAAAATGATAGTAATTACCTTTTGACATGACCACAATTTAGTTAAATATTATATTTAATGTTTACATTGATGTTTAAAAAAAACATTTTCCCTTATATTCTATAAATTTATATATTATAAATTTCTGTTTCAAAGAAATGGATTTTCCAATTGTTTTATGTTTTAAAAATTTATTTTAAATATGAAAAAGTTGTTTGTCTCATTAATATTTTAAAATATATTTTTACGATATTTTTATTATTCCTAGAAAAAACCCTTTATTTTCAATGTAATCCACTAAAGATATGTTTTATTGATATAATATTTTATTCTTTCACAAAATGTTTTATGATTACTTTTTCCACGGATAGTATTGGAATTAACATCATTGTTTTATTTTTGATGTTAATTATATTTTGTTGAAATGATAACATTTTTTGTTCATTTGATGTTAAATTTTCCCAATTTATCAATGTAATTTATCATATATATACTTATTTCTTACACAATATAAAATTTACATATACTACTTTCCACAATGAATGTCATTTTTTTATCTTGGGTAAAATTGTTAAATGTGTATTTTTTACTCCTATTCATTTTCCATTTTATGAATAAATCAATTTTTGGTTTAGTGGGAATCTCAAAAACCAAATTAAAACAAAAAATAGTCCAACAAATAAATTAATTGGACAAACATAGATGTCAAAAAAGGGGAACAGTCACCCTGCTATTTTTCTTTATCCCACTTTTAATGGAAGATCCACATACCATCATCGTGACAAATACCATGATTTCAAAAAAAAAATTCAAATAAAAAACATCACCAACTTCTAGATCCATGTAACGCCTTCCATCATCCACTCGAACACAACCAAAAACATCCTCAACCACATTTTTCCAGTTATAACCACTTATCGTAATCCATCAATGTCGTCTAAGCACTATAATTGGATTCCAAAAAATGTTAGAATCACATAGAATAGACAATGAATCCCCATGACCACCTCGATGATCCAGCCTTTCAAGATTTAGAACCAAATCCAAGTAAACAACAATAACTTGTGCCCTCGTTGATTCCATAATCATCATTATCACAAAAAACAATGCCAAAATGAAGGAAATACCAGTAATCCAGATTAAAAACATAAGAACCAAAATCTCAAAAAAAAATTATGAACTGTCAACAGGACCAAGACACTTGAATTTTAATACAAATGTTGTCATCGAAACCCCACAACAGGAAGACCACTAATGAATAAAAGGTTCCCAAAACAGAACCCATATTGCACCCTAATGAGCAAGAAAACCCCATGGAGAACATGGATATATGAATACATAATAATGTCCAACCTAAAGAAAATTATACTACAAATCCCAAACCACCATTATAGCCACTACATCAGGTAAAAATGGAGCCTGATCTAATAAATATAAATGTTAGAGTTGAAATTTAACTGGACAAGGGCCTCAGAGGAGAGTCACAATTGACAGAATATTTGAAGAACCAAAAATTAAACCACACCCCAAATTATGACAGATGTACAACCGCACCAACCAACACATCCCAAGACACCATGAAAAATGTTGAATAAGACAATAAATAAGTCCTCATTACTCAATATTGATATTTTGTGATAAGTAACATTTTTTATGAATTATATCGATCATTCATTATATACAGAATTATTTATACCTGCAACACATGGGTGAGTCCTAGTTATATATAACCTCTCAATAGACCAGAACTCTCATGAGGTTAAACAATGGTCAATTCTTTGTTAAATGGGTTCATAACCTTCTGTTTTAAAAAATATTGAGGATAGATCTTGATGGAATTGGTATAATTTTCATATAATAAAGGTAGTCAATAAATTATGAATTACCATTATTCATAATGTAGTAATTATTATCAATCATAATTTCACAATCATAATATATTTGGATTCATTTAATTATAATTTTATGAATTAGATGGTCTTTTTTTCACACTTTTGGATTTGCATATTAATTATTCCATACCCATTAATTATAGTCATGTAATTGATTACGAGGGATTTTTTTATATGTATTTAACTTTCCTTATTGTCTATGAAAGTAAATTTATTTAAATGCATTTTTTGTTATGTTATTTAACATTACTTATTGATTAATATCACTGATGATTGATATATTCCATTTTATATAACCCATAATAAAAATTTGTTCCTACAATTATTTTGTTTACATTCCGAGGAATCCAACATTTTTACTAAGAATGTAATATAAGGATATTATATATGGAATAATTATATTCTTGATAAAAAATTATTTAGTAACATGTGTATTAAAATAAAATATGGGAATCATGTATGTGTTTAGTTTAACAAGATTACTAAAATAATAAATTTTTCTAGATGTGATTTATTTTATCTCATTCCAATGAATTAAATAAGTCACTGAAATTGGGCTACTAATGTTTTGGTTGCTACAAGGATGGGTTTTTGAATTATCTATTTATATTATAGATATTAATTCCTCTAACATCGTAACATGGGTATTAAATATTAGAAAATTATAAATTAGTTGAGTAAATGTACTTTTATGTTATGAAAAGTGAGATTGGAATAATTGAATGATGGTCCATTGTGATGGGAATTTATTATGGGTTATTTCACTATATGTGTGTATATATAATGTACTATTGGCTTGGATATAATAATTATTCTAGAAGATTGTCCTCATGAAGTATTTACAAAATATATTTTTCTTTATGGTACATTGATATCAGTATACATTAATTTATTAAATATATAATTTTTCTTTATGCCTATTTGAATGAAAATTTTAATTATTCATCTAAAATGATACAGTTATATATATATTGGTCCAGGATTAACCTATCAGTAATTTAAATAATAATAAGATATATATTAATTATTTCTCTCCATTATTTATTTGGCATTGTTCTCTCAGACATGTAAATAAGATTATCCTAGAATAACTAAATAATTATAGATTACTAGACTCCAATGAACATAACTAATTTGATTTATGTGAATGTCGTTTATTAGAAAATATAAGGATTCACCTTTTCAAGGTTAAATTCAAGGTGAAAATGAATAATTATAACTCTTATATAATAAGGTTTAAGGAAAATATATAGGATATGGTGGATGTTATAACCTAAATACCACTATTAATGGCTTTTATTCATATGGTTATGTGTATTTATTAAATATAAAATATCAATCCATTATTATATTTAATGTGTTAAAAAATATTCTATAAAATAAACATGGAAAATGTATTAAAATAATATTATTTAATCATGGTGGATAATATTTAGATAAAACATATAAGAGCATCTTGACGATTTTGGTATAATAACAAAACTCACTCAACCATGTATATGAAAAATAAAATATTGATTCAAAAGGATAAAAAACACATTATTAGACATGATTAAATCATTAACATGTAAGTTGTACCATTCAATTTTATTTTGGGGTTATGAATTATAAAATGTATCACTTAAATTTAGTTATATTCTATCAATGTATATAAAAAATAAATCACATAATATATAGATGAATAAACTTACCAATTTTTATTTTATAAGGATTTAGTGTTATAATAAATATTACATCATGTAAATTAGAACCCAAAAAAGATATTTTTTATTTTTTCCGTCAATAATTAGATAGTGCATATGTCCAAAAAATGTTTCTTTGTCTTACGACTTTGTACATATTGATTGCGACATTTTTTATAGAAGTATTATTAGGAGTGTCATTTATGTTTATAAATTTAATATAAAATAATATTATATTAATATTGTGAAATGTAACATAGAAAAAAATAATTGTTAAAAATGATCAACCACATTTTATATATGTATTATACGGATTTTTCTGGTTTATTCCGGAGACATAAAAAAATATATGACATTTAGAAATAATTAGATGTAACAATTATAGAATTTAATATGACATATCTATATAATGAAATGTCAAGCTATTAATTTTATAAAGAGTTAAATATAATTAAATACATAATGGATTCTATGTAAAAATATTATTTTTAACCTAATTGATCCACACATAGGTTTAAAAACTATTAGTTTGATGTGGGTATTTCATAATATTACTGAAAAGGATGTCAAATCGTATTTATAAAATGATTTCTAATTCGGAAAATGTTTTTTATAGATTTACGTATTGGTTTTTTATAAAAAATTTCTATATTAAATATGATCAAATCCAATTGGATAATTTTAGGAATAACACACATATTCTAATTATGAGATATATCAAAAGATAATCAAAATTCTGTTGAATTATATGACTTTATTTGAAATTCTATATTTAATATAGCAATTTGGTTTTGATGATCCATGAGAAATTTATATATTATGTGAGATTAAATTATCCATGAATGTGTTGAAATAATAATGTGGGTGTTATAATATTTGGTTTAATGAAGCTAAAAAATATTTTTATTTTATCATGAAATAAATAAGATGTTTTTTAAAATGAATACGATTGTGGGAGAATTGTTGTATTTTTTTTATTTTTTGATGAAGTGTATTTAATTATAAATAAAATTTCACTGTTACATTTATATATATATTTTAATCATTTTTTCACCATAAAGGATCACAGTGAAAAATATATATACTTTGTATGAAGATCAATCTTGAATGTTTTAAATGAATACAGGAACAATGTGTAAATAAATAAAATGGAAATCTGAAAATTTTTATTCCCATAGAAACCACTAAAAGTAGAAATTTATAAATGATTTATGTATGGAATCTATCAAATATACTAATTCATTTATCTATTGAAGAACATGATCTCATTATAAGAATGATATATGATTTTTTTTGTAAGATTTTTATTTTATACAATATTATATACTCATCCAGGTTTATCATATGTAATATGCACTGTTAGTAAATATAAATGAAATCCTATGAAATCCATTGGTGATTATAAAACAGCATCCTTAGGTAATAGATAATAATGAACAATGTATTTTTGGTAATTGGTGGTGATGATGTGATAATTAAAAACTGTTAAGGTGATGAAGGTTTTTAAATAGAAAAAAAATAAATTTAGATATCCATCGGGATTCAAAATTTTATATAATTTTAGAGATATAATCTGAAGAAATTATTATTAAACAATTTTTGAAAATTTTATACCATAAGAATAATATATTTTAGACAATGATGTTAAAATAATTGCTGTTTGTATTATAATGATCTTAAAAAATTTTGGGGTTTACATATGCATAATGAATTAAGTTAATCTCCTCTCTGATAATAACTCGTTTGTTACACATGCTATGGAACATAAATATCACCATTGATCAAAACATATTCATCATAAATTTACACTCATTTTAGATATTACTAAAAATATATAAATTATAATATGTTAATATATAACCATGCATAGATTGTTTTATCACCTAATAAAATGTCTTATAAAAAAATCATCAAAACCACACCAGCTTTATTAAGACTAAATACCTAGGAGAGAAAATTTACTACATGTATGGGATTTTTAGTGTTAGTAACATAAATTCAATCTAAATATTGTTTTATTACGGAGATTTTGAATCATATGTTATTTATTAATGGAAATATAGAATCATTAATTTATGTTTATTGGGTTAAAATTTATAGATGATAATATATAACCCCTAAGAAAATATATACTTATATAAAGTTATTAACACCTAATAATCACTATGTTTTCATTTCATATGTTCAGACCATTTTGAATAGTGTTACTTGCATATAGATATAACTGGCCAGTCAAAGGATGATATTTTATTAACATTTATATTTACTAACCTGAATAATATTCACTACCTGGATTGTAAGAAATAGTTCATTGTTTCTAGTAAATCTAAAATTCAATATAAATCTTTGAAAATCAAGTTATTAGATTAGTTAATATAACTTGAGAATTCATATATTTCTACCCATCAAAATATATTTGATATCATATCTTAATAAAACGTAATTGGGTATTTTAATAATCATGTAGTAGGATTAATGAACCCTTATTGGATATTCCCACCAATATGATGGGTCATGATATCATGATCATTAATTTTTTATAGTGTAAATATATGAATTTCCTATAACAATTACATGTTTTGTAATTACATAAGGATTATTTATGACTGAAATATTGAATAAGGGATAGGATATATGGTCATGAAATTATTCTTCTCACCTGAAAATTATTGGAGTAATTGATTAAAGAACAGTGTTAGTTGATATATGGATGATTAGATCTGTAACATCCCAGATCCGGGTTCCACACAATGGGTGCCCTGAACCCGATTGGTCACATGACCTCAAGCGCATTTCCCAAAATGTAAGAGGATGACATCTAGCAGTGGGGGCATAGGTCTAATAGTGGGAAAACTATGCTCTTATTTGTCAAAGTGTAGCACAGCTGAGAAAAATACAAACATACCAAAAGTGGAAGTAGTAAACAATAAAAAACCGAAAAGAAAATGGTACTGAAGAAAAAGATAAGCAACATTCATATATATATATATATAATGATGATATTTGTCTTATTTATAAGAAATTAGTCAAAACTGGATACACTGCAATAAAATAAAATATAGTACAAAGTAACATGTACAACAAAGGAAACTAAAATAGTGCAACAAGAGCATAGCAGCATCGCAAGCCTAAGCTCGGTCCCATGATCTCCTACTCTCCGGCAACCATCTAGTACCTGTATAGGGATGCTTTTACTTATCAACACCTACATCAATTTACTATATTTGGGGCCACGACATGACCCAAACAAGGTGTGAGAAATATATACCAATAGGCAACCACCAAAGGAACGTTCCCAACTGTCAGTGAAATTGTGCAACATCAGTGTGCGATAATGAAATGCAGTAAACTAGGAATTACTCAAAAGTTTCTACTCCAACCAGTTACATTACAATTGAATTATTATTTAACAATTTAATATAATTTAATTATAAGTTCTCTAGACTTAGCCTCAACAGACAATCTCCTATACAATGTCGTAGCAAAAACCACAACAAGCTGTCTAACAAGTAGAATGTATAACAATACAAAGCATGTGCTTTAACATTGCATGTATAATATGTGAAATTACCACATTGAATATTGGATTTAAATAGTGTCCTCGGACATGAAAAACCTTACCCTCAGGTAATCAGAATCGAAACCCTCAGGTGATTTCCCTCAGGCATAAAAAATATTTCCCTCAGGAATATGAGATATTTCTCTCAGGCATGGAATCTATTACCATAATCCATATAAAATGTTTCCCTCAGGCTAAACAAGACCTTGCCCTCACGCTAAACAGAACCTTGTCCTCAGGCTAATCAAAATGGTACCCTCTAGCTAATCAAAACACAACACTCATTCTAAGCATGTAACTCGGCTGAGCCGAACAAATATGAAATCAATTAATATAAATATTCTCTCAAGAAAACTCCAAGAATTATATAATCACGACATACCCATGGGTATCCTGTCCAAATGGCTAAACAAGGGAAATATAACAATGGGGTGGCCCTGGATCAATGCAAAAATCCCAAATAACATTTTATACATAACAAAAATGGTACCTATGACATTCTATGTATTTAATTAGTCATGGCCTCAGCAATACAAAAACCCAAACATTGCGGCATAGCACAACAGTACACCAAAAAACAACTCGATAGTTGGAAATAAACACCATAACACCTACCTCGATCTCCTCTGATCTATATACGTGAACAATGCCTCCCGAATCAACCGAGAATGATGTAGATCAGAGATAAACATTTACGCATTCAAACCCAAATAACATCCCCTCAGGAATGAATTGAAAAGAAATATTCACGATGAGAGAAGAACTCACCAAGCGCTATTCAAACGAGATTGACGGAGAACAAATCAGAGTTCCGATGTGCAGTCGAGAGCTCTTCCAATATCCGACCTTCTCTCCCATAGCTCTCGGGTGTTCTAAGGTTCCACTATAGAAAGAGGAGGCTACTGCCTATTTTTAAATATTAAACATAACTACATGGAATGTACTCTAAAGTAAAAGGTATGTACATTCCATTTTTAACTGTTACTCTGGTGTGCACTTTCCACCGCCTCACTGTTCATCTGTCAACATGATTACATGATGTGTATTTCGGACTACATAACATGTACTACCATTCCACTGGAGGTTACTCCCACTGCCTTATGGTTCACCTGCAGAATGATTACACGGCGTGTATATACTAACTACACGATGTCTAGTCAGTTTTCCCAACCTTCATCACTGAGAGGACTACATGCCCTGTATACTCATCCCACAAGGCCAAAGTAGACGATGTGTGGTAATGTACATGTTGTGTACCCATAAATTTTTGGGAGTTTTTCTATTTACATTAATTTATCAAAAATCATAAAGGAAAAAAAGGAAAAGATGAAACCTTTAACTCAAGAATAAGAACCGGTTTCTTACAAACATCCCCCCTTAAATAAATTCATCCTCAAATTTCCCATCCAAGGGAGGTGAAGATAATGCTGAGAACAACTCTGGCCACTAAGAACATATGTTGGTCTCCTGCTCCCAGGTTTCATCCTGCACTCATCCATGCTCCCATAGCACCCATATGATAGGAATTTACCAGCCACAGAGAACCATTGTGATTCTATCAACAATAAAAATCTGATTCTCCTCAAAGGATACATCAACATGATGTTGAACCTCCTCGATTTGAAAAACGTGAGTCGGGTCTAAGTGATAATGGCGCAGCTGAGATACGTGAAAGACGTCGTGCATTACCCGATACCTTTGTGGTAACTGCAACTGATAGGTAACCATCCCAACTCTCTCCTAAATCTCATACGACCCCACATACCTCGGTGAAAGTTTACCAAGTCTCCTGATATACTTGTGTCCCAACCTTGGTGAAACACGGTAAAAAACCTGATCCCTGGCCATGAATTCAATGGGTCATCTATGGTTACCAACATAAGAATTTTGACGAGATTGTGCAGCAGCTATCTGATTCTGAATCTTTTGGTCCTTCTTTGTTGTCCCCTACATGAGACGTGGTCCCAATAAAGCTTCCTCACATGCCTCCAACCACCACATTGGTGATCAGCATGGCCTAACATATAAATCCATATAAGGTGCCTCCTCAATAGTTTCATGAAAGCTATTATTGTATGAAAATTCAACCAAGTGTATGTGATTCTCCCAAGAGCCCCCAATGTCCTGGACACAAGCACGCAACATTTCCTCATGCACCTATATTATATGCTCTGACTAGCCATTGGTCTGAGGGTTGTATGTTGTGCTCAGAAGCACTGGTGTACCCAGTGCCCTATGAAAATTCTGCCTGAAACGAGAAATAAAACAGCCGTCGATATCTGAAATTATCACAACGAGAAAAAGTGGTATTAGCGACGGGTTATTTGCGACAGGAATATGTCTTGTCGCAAATAACCACCGCGATCAGGTTATTTGCGACTGGATATTATCACCCGTCGCAAATGGTTTGACGCGACTTGTGCGCCAAATTGCGCGAACAATATTTGCAATGGGATACCCTACGCGTCGTAAATAACTGGCGGCGGTAAGAGGTTATTTGCGATGGGATCGCCTTCCCGTCGCAAATAACATGGCGGTAGGGGTTATTTGCGACGGGGCTCGTCGCAAATAATCCCTTTTATTGCCGCCCATAATAAATGTGGATGGGTTTATTTGCGACGGTCCCGTCGCAAATAACACCAATTACAAAGGAAATATTGTCGCAATAAACCCCGTCGCAAATAATCTACCCTATAAATACAGCCAGCCTTGACATATCTTCTGAATCTGAACTACATCTTACTAGTTTATATGAGTTGAGTAAATTTTGTTTTGCAAGCCGATTTCAAGGTGGTTGCGGGGATCATCCTACAAATACAACAAATCGAAAGCTCGAAAACCAGTTTAAGGTTTTTATCTGAATTTTAATTTAATATTTATTTAATGTTTTTGTTTTATATTTTTACATCAGTTTTTATTATTTCTAATTTGATAAAATTATGTTGTATTAAGGTTGTATTAAATTTGATTTGATAGATTTAATATTAGTAATTAACAATATTTAATAATTAAGTGACTGTAATTAGTAATTAATAACTGTAATTTTAATTAATGATAGTAATTAGTAATTAATGAATGTAATTAGTAGTTAATGAATGTAATTAGTAATTAATGAATGTAATTAGTAATTAATGAATATAATTTGTAATAATTAGTAATAATTAGTAAAATTTTCTAATAATTAGAAATAATCAGTAATAATTTTTAATAATTTGCAATAATTAACAAAAAATAGGAATAATTCAATAAAATAGTAATAATTAGAAAAAATTAACAATAATTAGTAATAAGTAATAATAATAAGTAATAATTAGTAATAATTAGTAATAATTACCAATAATTACCATTAATTACCAATAATTACCAATAACTAGTAATAATTACCAATAATTACCAATAATTCGTAATAATTAATAATAATTGGTAATAATTACCAATAATTACCAATAATTACCAATTAATACCAATAATTACAAAAATATACCAATAATTGAAAATAATTACCAATAATTAGGAATAATTACCAATAATTAGGAATAATTACCAATAAATAGGAATAATTACCAATAATTAGGAATAATTACCAATAATTAGGAATAATTACCAATAATTAGGAATAATTAACAATGATTAGGAATAATTAACAATAATTAGTAATATATGGTAATAATTAGAACTAATTACCAATAATTACCAATAATTACCGATAATTACCAATAATTAGTAATAATTAACAATAATTACTAATAATTAGTAATAATTACCAATAATTACGAATAATTACGAATAATTACCAATAATTGCCAATAATTGCCAATAATTACCAGTAATTGCCAGTAATTGCCAGTAATTGCAAATAATTACAAATAATTAGGAATAATTACCAATAATTATGAATAATTACCAATAATTAGAAATAACTACCAATAATTAGGAACAATTACCAATAATTAGGAAAAATTACCAATAATTAGGAATAATTAACTATAATAAGAAATAAATACCAATAATTATGAATAATTACCAAAAATTATCAATAATTAGCAATAATTACCAATAATTACCAATAATTACCAATAATTACCAATAATTACCAATAATTACCAATAATTAGTAATAATTACCACTAATTAGCAATAACCACCAATAATTAGCAATAATTACCAATAATTAGTAATAATTAGCAATAATTAGTAATAATTACCACTAATTAGAAATAATTGATAATAATTAGAAATAATTAGAAATAATTAGGGATAATTACCAATAATTACCAATAATTTCTAATAATTACGAATAATTACCAATAACTAACAATAACTGGCAATAACTTGCAATAACTGGCAATAACTGGCAATAACTTGAAATAACTACCAATAACTAGTAATAACTAGCAATAACTAGGAATAATTACTAATAATTAGTAATAATTAGTAATAATTAACAATAATTAGTAATAATTAGCAATAATTAGTAATAATTACCAATAATTAGTAATAATTACCAATAATTAGAAATAATTACCAATAATTAGCAATAATTACCAATAATTAGCAATAACTAGCAATAACTGACAATAACTACAAATAACTGACAATAATTACCAATAATTACCAATAATTCCCAATAATTACCAATAATTACCAATAATTACCAATAATTAGTACTAATTAGCAGTAATTAGCAATAATTACCAATAATTAGTAATAATAACAATAATTAGGAATAATGAGCAATAATTAGCAATAATTAGCAATAATTAGCAATAATTAGCAATAATTAGCAATAATTTGAAATAATTATAAATAATTAGAAATAATTATCAATAACTAGCAATAATTATGAATAATTAGCAATAATTAGGAATAATTACCAATAATGAGGAATAATTACCAATAATTAGGAATAATTACCAATAATTTGTATTAATTACCAATAATTAGTAATAATTACCAATAATTAGTAATAATTACAAATAATTACAAATAATTACCAATAATTACCAATAATTACCAATAATTCGCAATAAATAGCAATAAAAAACAATAATTAGCAATAATTAGCAATAATTAGGAATAATTAGCAATAATTAGCATAATTACCAATAATTTGGAATAATTACAAATAATTAGGAATAATTACCAATAATTAGGAATAATTACCAATAATTAGTAATAATTACCAATAATTAGTAATAATTACCAATAATTAGTAATAATTACTAATTATTAGGAATAATTAGTAATAAATAGTAAAAATTAGCTATTTGGATAAAACTAGATTGATCATTATCTTTATCAATTATATTTTCATCTTTGTATTGGTTTTAAGAAAACTTCTGTCTCCACATGTAATATTTTTTATTCATTTTAAAATTTAACAACCTACTCACTAATAGAGAGGTGAATGTGAATGCAAATATTACATATGGCGACAGAATATTAAACACACAGATAAAAATAGAATTGTAACATAATATAGAAAATTATATTATTTTAATATTAATAATAAAAAATACTAATAATGTAAAAATGTTATTATTATATAATTAATATTTATGAAAAAAATAATATTAATATTATTAAAATAATTAAAAATTTATAAAATATTAAAACTATCAATATTCATAACAGGTTTTGCTTTATTCTTAACATGTTCAATTCTTAAAGGATAAATTTTTAGGTCTATCCCAATAAAAATTTTGTGTCAGTCGTGTCTGATGTACACTCTATAATTATCCCTACTTGAGTGTTTTTTCTAAAATATTATTAAAATACAGTAATGATTTTATATTTTATAGAATAATATGGAACAACGAGGTCGTCAACAGTCATTATTAGATGACCTCATATGGATAAATCAACGTAGAAATCCAAATGGTTCTGGTTTAAATCCAGTATATATTGAGGGTGTGGATACTTTCTTAGCATTTACGACATCAAATCCAGAATTTCTTTCAGAAGGCACAATAAAATTTCATTCAAAAAATGTACACTGAGAACATTTGACACGTTTGACAATGTTGGGGGACATCTCTTGCATTTTGGTTTTCAACCGGATTATTTTTTTTGGTATCAACATGGTGAACACATCTCTACCGAAAGTGATGCTAACTTGATTCCGGATCCATCCCGGTTTCATAATTTAGTACATGATGTTGCAGGTCCATCTATTCAACATACATAATCTCAAGATGATATTTATTCAACTCCAGAGTTGGCATACTCTGAATTTTATGAGTTTTTGAGGTCTGTTGAGGATGCGTTATATCCTAGTTGCAAGATTAGAAAATTAGAGGCAGTTGCAAAATTTATGTCTATCAAATCAGATAATGGAATGTCAAACACGTGTTTTGATCGAATATTTTCTTTGGTTAAAACACTGTTACCTGAAGGAAATGTTTTTCCTGAAAATTACTTTGAGAGTAAGAGGCTAGATTAAAATTTAGGACATAGTTGTCAGAAGATTCATGCATGTTCAAATGATTTCATTTTATATTATGGGGAAAATGAGTCGTTGGATAGTTGTCCCACTTGTGGGAAATCGAAGTATAAAGAAGCTCAACATGGGAAGTCTGGATTGATTCCTGTAAAACAGTTGAGATATTTTCCTCTTACATCTAGATGTCAGCGTTTAATCATGTCTAAGAATACAACGACAATGATTTCACGGAATAAAACGAATATTTCAACCTGTAAAATCTTGAATCATCCGGCCGATGGTGATTCATGAAAAAATTTTGATAGAGTGCATCCATTCTTTACTTTAGAAGCCCGAAATGTGAGATTGGGTCTTTCCACTGATGGTTTCTATCCATTCGGATCTTATGGTAGTAAGTATTCATGTTGGCCAGTCTTTTTAACTCCATACAATTTACCTCCATGGATGTTGATGAAGGTGCCCTATATATTTTTTACCTTAATAATCCCAGGACATCTTAAGATGAATATTGATGTTTATTTGAAACCATTGATTGATGAATTAAATATACTGTGGGGTACTGGTGTTAGTACTTATGATGTTGCTGCGAAACAGAATTTCATACTAAGAGTAGCATTGATGTGGACAATTAGTGACTTCCCGGCTTAAGGAATGTTATATTGTTGAACTACACATGGGACGAAATCATGTCCTTACTGTATGGGAGAGAAAAAGGAATTTATGCTCGTCCATGAAAAAAAACCTTTCTATTTTGACTCTCATCGCAGATTTCTTCCAGCTGATTATCCTTTTCACAGAAACAGATCTCAATTTAGAAAAGGCACAGTTGATAGGGATAGACCTCCAAAAATTATATCAGGTATGAAGTTAAAATATGTTTTATATTCATTACCTCCCATCACATTTGGACCCAAAATAGGCCAACAAGAAAATTTCTGGTTTTGGGAAGGAACACAATCGGCTAAAACGTAGCATATTTTGGGATTTTCCATATTGGTCTGATTTGCTAGTCCGCCATATGCTGGATTTCATGCATATTGAGAGGAACTGTTCTGATAATTTGTTTCATACAGTTTTGGATACACCAGGAAAGAGAGAAGATAATGTAAATGCATGATTAGATGTTGCTCAAATTTGCAGGCATCCATAACTCGAAATGTTTGAGAAAGTCAGAACATAAATGTCAATGAAACCACAAACATCTTATACATTGGCCAAAGAAATCCACTTATTATTTTGTCAATGGATTGAAGATTTGAGACTTCCAGATGGTTGTGCTTCCAATTTGTGTAGATGTGTAAATAATGGTCATATTACCGGATTAAAAATCCATGATTGTCATTTTATAATGGAAATAATTCTACATGTTGGATTAAGAGGTCTCTTGATTTCTGTGATATGGGATTCCATAACAGACGTATCATATTTTTTTCGGGACATTTGTGTGGCGAAAACTCATTACGATGCTCTATGAAAACGTGAAGAAGATGTTGCTGTAATTATATGTTAACAGGAAAAAATATTACCGCCATCTTTCTTTGACTCAATGGAACAATTGTTATTACATTTTCTATATGATGTAAAATGTGGAGGTCTGATATAGTTTCGATGGATGTACCCATTCGAAAGATGCATGCAAAAATTGAAAAAAAGTACGTAACAAAGCATCTGTTGAAGGATCCATTGTTGAAGCTTATTTGAAAGAGGAGATATCTTTTTACTACTCCCACTATTTTGAATCTGAGTATCCTTCAAAACAAAACCGCATGATATGGAATGAGGGGAATATTGAGGAAATCAACAATCAATTATCTGTTTTTAACCAGTCAGAGCTTGGTTTTGGTGGAGGTCATGAACGATGGCTTTCAGATGATGAAAATCAGAGAGATCATATGTATGTTCTGATCAACTATGAAGAGATTACATCATTGGTATTGTAATTGATTCTATTAATTATATTATTATTTATGTTACAATAAATTAATTATAGATTGTATGATAATCATATCGAGAAACAAATTACACAAATTATAGCAGCGACTCTTAAAGAACGCATAGAATGTTTTTTTCTCAGTGGTTTCAAATAGTGGTAACACAATTTTTTCAAACTTTAACATCTCCTTCAATTTATAGTTTATTATATTTATAATTATTTCACAAATTTTCAGGGGTCTCTATTTGCTGATAAAATTGACAAACGTCTTTGCATATTGAGTAACACACCATCCAAAATGGTGAAATCATATAATGCATATGTGGTGAATGGTTTTTGATTTCATACACATTCATATGGGGAATTAAAAAAAACAATGAAAAGTGGAGTTTTCTTGATAGGATCTCATCAAAGTGAAAATGAAGTTTAATTTTATGGTATAATTGATCAAATCATTGAACTTTGTAATCTAGGAAACCATTACATAACGATGTTCAAATGTCGGTGGTTGGATACTGAGAGAGGCGTGCGTGTTAATCTGACTCATGGAATTATTGATATTAAATGTAAAAGTGTTCTTGTAGTAAATGAACCATTCTTACTGGCTCAACAGACACATCATGTTTATTATGAAAAGTACTGTGATACATCAATTGACTTGACTGATTGGTGGAGCATAATAAAAATGAAAATTCGAGACAATCTGTTTAGTCAAAGTGAATGTGCTTTCACAAAAGTGAAAGGAATTGATGTTTTTCAAGAGAGTACTCAAAATCAATATTTATTACAATGAGACATGAGTATCAATGATGAAACCTCTCAATTAAGAGTCATTGATGATGATGATGTTGTTAATGATGTCATAAATGAATTTGAAATGGTTAGAGATGAAGCAACTGGAACTCAAATGGATATCGATGATATTGAGGAGGAATATGAAGATAACATTGACAGATATGAAGATGATGATGAAGATGAACATTGATACAATTCAATGGTAGTTATATATAATCATAACTAATATATATGTATATATAATAATAATTATCAATTATTTTCTAACAATATTCGTTTTCTATTTCAGATGGACGAGGACACATTTCGTGAGTTGGCGGATGCTGACCTATCTTTTGATGCGGACCAGTAACTAGCACCTGACCCACAGCCTAAAAGAGCTTCATGGGGTATGTGGAGGGGGCACGGTCTTGCATGACTGATGATTCTTGACCCCATCCCTGAGCGATGTCCTCGTCTTGGGTTCGATCCACACACCCGATGGTGTGATAACCTTTACATTTCACTAAGATTTAATTAATCAATTTACATAATAAATGTTTGATTATCGTTTTTACAATTTTTCACATATAACTGTTAGATAGGGAATCACTATATTGAGAAACTATTTTTCTCAACCATTGATGAAATGGGAGCATATTCCCGTTGATGTGCAGCATTCCATGTTCGGCCATTGGCTGGTATGTACATAAATAATTAATTTTTTTTGAAATTTATTTCATTTATAACTTGATATTTTGAATTATTTGTAGGGTTTATGGTATCAGATCGAGGATACCATGTGTGACGCCATCCACGAGGCATGGGAGGTGGCCATGCGTGATCACTTTCGTCAGTTTTTGCACAATTTAAGAAGAGCTGCCATGAAGAGAGCGGGAGTGTCAAATTTTGACGAGTCATGTAGAGCACACCGACCAGAGTACATTTCATCCCACGTATGGGATGGATTATGTGCACAATGGTTGAGTGGTGGCTTTTAGAGGAGATCATCGGTGGGGAGGCAGAATTGGGAAGGACAGGAGGTGACTCATCGAGATGGGAGTCGTACTTTTAGTACTCATAGACAAAATTTAGTATGTAAAATTTTATAAATATTTTATATAAATGTAAATATTAAGAATTTATTTTATATTCTTATAGGCTGTGGAGAACCCTGATATTACGGAGTACGATGTATATCAGAGGATGTACAGTGATCCAGCTACTGGGGAGCTCAGAGGTGGTCACCAGCATCACATCGTGGTCAGTATTATTTGTTTTCTAGTTTAAAAATTAACTGCATATAATATATTCACAATTTTAATTTTAAATTGCAACTAGAGGAGTCATACGAGAACGCAACATCACAGACTTGGCCTGAGGGTCAGGCCGAGGAATCAGATTAGACCAGTGGCCATCAGTTTGATTAGGCGGCATGGATGCAGGGGACCCAATATGCCTTCGAGAAGGGCCGGGTAGTTGGTATTGGCTCTCGACTGACTCCCGAAGATTATTATGGTAGTTCTGCGATGTCGGCGTCCAGCTCGAGAGGAGCTCGTGCATATTCTTCCGCTACACAGTATGAGGATCGGTTGCGATCTCAGACTGAGTTGATAGAGAGTCTCCATAAGGAGAATGTGGAGATGCGTCGATAGCATCAGCAACATGAGGAGGTGCACCGACGACAGGAGCAGGTGTACGAGGAGCAGATGAGTCGGTGGCAGCAGCAGCAGTAGGAGTAGATGGAGTAAATGCGCCGACTCACTCGTGCCTTCGGGATGAAGTTTCCTCCACCAGCAAATCCCCTCTCCCCCTCCTCATTCAGATTAGTTATTGATTAGATGTTATAATGTTTTTAAAATTAAAATATGACATTTTTTCTATTCAGAGTTTCTGTCTCTCCTATACTGGTGTCAATATTGTATTATTTAATTTAAATTTTTTTAATACATTATTATTTATTATTGGTATTTATTTTAATGTTTGTTTATTTTATTAATAATAATATTACTCTTAGTATTTTATTATTTGTTTATATTTATTTTTGAAAATGTCGATGATTTTCATATTTTTATTTTCTATTTATTTTAATAATATTATATTCAGTATTTTTAATACATAAAATGTTTCAATATTTTTAATTAAACTTATAATTTTTTAATTACTTATAATAATATGAATTCGGATTATTATTATTATTATTATATAATATAATATTATTTATATTACAATATTAATATGATAAATAATATTATTCATATTTTATAATATTAATTATTTTTATATATATTTAAATTTTTAAATATTTTAAATTAATTATAATTTTTTAAATATTTGAATGATTTTTTTAATATCTGAATGAATTATAATTGAATTATTACTATTATAATATTAATTAATATTTTTTATTAATATTTTAATATGTTTTATTTTTTTATAAATATTTGCGACGGGATAATAATCCCGTCGCAATTAACTATTTTTTTTAAATTTTTTTACATTTTTTTTGTGACCAGAATATTTGCCCGTCGCAATAGGCAATTGCGACGGGCCCGTCGCAATTCCTTATTTATTTTTTTAAAATATTTTTTTTACTTTTTCGTGACGAGATTAGTGACCCATCGCAAATAACAATTGCGACAGGCCCGTCTCAAAATCCTTATTTAAGGTTTTTAATATATATCGATTAGTATTTGCGTCGAGACATATTCTTGTCGCAAATAATATTTTTAGCGACGAGACCATCGAAAATAGTGTTAGTTGCAATGCCAATTACTACAAGGGTCATTTGTGACGGATCCCTGTCGCAAAAGCCCAATTGCGACGGGATCCCGTCGCAAATAACCTGTCACAAATTGGCTTATTTCCAGTAGTGTATAGAACAAGGGACCCCATGAATCCATACTACCTCTTGGATATAAAACATCCAGAGCTCATCAACATCGAAGCTCTCCTTGATAAGAAAAAAGTGAGATGCTTTTGTAATTATATCCACAACAACCCACACAACATCACTTCCTCGAGGTGACCACAACAACCCAGTCATGATGTCCTTCACGACATTATCCCATTTACACTCTGGAATGCGTAACTATTTTAACAGTCTAGATGGCCTCTGATGCTCCTCCTTCACCTACTGACAGGTGGAACATCTCGTAACAAAACTAGCTACCTCTCTTTTAATACCCGACCACCAATATTGACGTCTCAAGTCACAATACTTTTTGGTAACTCCAGGATGCACTGCCCAAGCTAATGCATGGAATTCCCACATCAAATCCTATCATATATCCCCTAGAACCCACACACATCCATGGATACGCAGAACCTCATCATTTCCTATCATCCAACAAAGAGGATGGTCCTCACTTTCCATAGACATCCGTAGAACTAAGCCTCTGAATCTGATAGTTGTCTCATACTCACTATATCTAGGAGGGTAGAATTCAAAGCGAATGATGAAATATAGGATCTACCATAAATATCGTGCACCTCCAAATACATCTTAGGAAACAAATCAATAAGTATCCACTCACCACTGGCCTTCTACAATGCCTGTATCTGAGTCCTCCTACTCAGTGCATCGGCTACTGTGTTACCCTTACTAGGTGTATAGGCAAGCTCAATGTCGATGGACTGAAGGTATTCAATCCAACTTCGCTGTCTCAAATTCATGTCACGCTACTTAATGATGTATTTCAAAAATTTGTGATCTGTAAACTCCACAAAATGTTCTCCAACGTGATAATGTCTCCGATAGTTTAACACATGAACAATTGTAGCCAACCTGAGATCATTCGTCAGGTAATTCCTCTAATTTGGCCTCAACTGCTAAGACATGTGTGCAAATACTCGATCGCCCTGCTCAACACTGCAACCAGCCCAATACCTGATGCATTCCAGTAAACTGTATATCTCTTCCCTTAATCTGGAAGTATCATGACTGTTGCTGATGTCAAACATTCCTTCAACTCATGAAAGGCCATCTCGTAGGTTTCTGATCTATCTAACTTCACAACCTTATTAGTTAAACTCATCAACAGTGCTACCAAGAATGATAAGTAATGTATATAGTGCTTGTAGTAACCAGCTAGTCCTAAAAAAATTAGTATTTCAAAACCCTTCGAATGATTCTTCAAGGAAACTATTTCTATCACTTTCTCTAGGGCCTAACGCAACTCCCGCCTCTGAGATAATATGACCTAGGAAGTGAATTTGGTCCATCAAAAGTGGAACTATGAGAGATAATCATATAACTGATGCTCTCTTAGTGTATTTAGTATGATCTTAAGATAAGTGGCATGGTCGTGTCGAGTGTGATAGTGCACCAAGATATATTCCATGAAGACTACCACAAAAGATTTCAGATATGGGTGGAACACACGATTCATCAGATCCATGAAAACTGTTGGCATGTTTGTGAGTCTGAATGGAATAACCAAGTACTCGTACAGACCATATCTACTCTGAAAGGCTGTAAGTAGTATGTCTGATGGTCTAACTTCCAAATGATGATATTTGAATCTCATGTAAATTATAGAGAACACTGGTGCTCCCCGATGTTTATAAAAAAGGTCATCAACCCTTGGCAAGGGATATCGGTTCTTGACTGTCAACTGTTTCATCTTCCGATAATCCACACAGAGTTTAAGGATATCATCCGCCTTATTCACAAAAAAGGAAGGCGAACCCTAAGGAGAAGTACTGGGTCGGACGAAACCCTTTCCCTGCAACTCTTCTAACAACCAATTGAGATCTTTCCATTCATGTGTAGCCATCCTATAAGGAGGAATAGACACCTGTGCTACTCCTGGCAGAAGCTCAATTTTGAAATCCACCTCTCGCTACGGTGGTGGACCAGAAAGGTCTTCAAGGAAGACATCCCTGAAATGATAAACCACTAGAGGGAAATCCATCTGACAAGATCCCTGGTCATCTAGATATAAACTAAAAATATGGGTTGTCACTCTACCCCGCCCATGATGCTTGGGTCTAGCTCATCTTTCCTGGACTTCCCATTCTCACTTGTATAGAAAATCTCCACCCCCTGGTGACGTGAAAATCACTCTATGATAATATAAATCTACAAAGTCTTGAAAGGATACTAACTAGTCCATACCCAGAAAGACATCTTATCTCACCATCTCTAAGACATAGAGGTCCCAATAAAAGTGACACCCACCACCCACAAGGGGGAACTCCTTTCACTGAAGCACACCTACCGTTCTAATTCCCAACGGGGTGTCTAGAATCATGATATCATAATAAGAAGAAAAAAAGAACCAAGGATCTCCACAATGTCCACAGATATAAATATATGTGTAGAACTAGTACAGAAAAGTACCAAAGATAAAACAGAAGCTACTAGAATAGTACCTCTGATAGTGGAAGGTCAACGATCCTACTCATTTTGGATCTGTTGTACTGCATATGTCTACCCAGTGCTGCAGCCCTATGACATAACATGGATACCCTGACCGGACCTGCCCTACTATCTCTGAGATCCTGGTGTCTGGATACCACAACCACGACCACCACCTCAGCCTGAATGTCCTGACGTATTTCAATTCCATGACTGGTAAGAAGCTACTGGCCCTGATCCTAATTGCATAGTCTGCATAGAACCCCTCTCACTAGTCACTGGTGGAAACACCCTACAAAAACTCTACAGATGACCCATATTGCAGAAATCCCAACAATCCACTGGGTTATGTGGACACTGATGAAACGTTTTCCCCTCTTTACCACACTAGTAGCACAATACCAGCCCACCCAAAGAATTATTCAGTATAGTACAGCCACATTGAGAGAAATCCATCTACCTCTTTCTCTAACTGGTAGATATAGTACTTGAAACTGGTGTCGAACCTCCCTAGATCGTAACACAAGCTTCCCAAACATTCCGCTCTGTAATCTATTCCTATTTCACAATATAAATAACTATAGGAAACCTAAAAACATGCACCAGTGCATAGATGCCATATCAAAGACCAGAATCAAAGCGTCTAGCCCTCAAAGTCTCATTACCCACTAGAACATGTGAAAAAAGTTGTATCTTGGTGAAGCGGGTAGAATAGTCCATCACTAACATGGATCCCTATTGTAGATTCATGAACTCTCGAGCTCGATCTTCCCTTAGTATATCTGGAAATAAATATTCATAGAATACTACCTTAAAATCTTTCCACCCCATATCATGGTGATGCTCAGTATGGGTGTTAATATCCCACCATATCTTGGTGGAATCATGAGACATGTTAGTAGAATGCTAGAACCTTCTCCCTAGAGGCGTCTCAAGATGCTCGAAGATAGTCTTCAAGGAATCCAGCCACGACTCCGCAGACTATGTTCCGCTATCCCTTGAAAACATAGGTGGATGCTGTTGATGGAATATATGTGTCATATCTACCATAGATGTGGCTTCTAGAAGTTCTCCCTGGAAGGTTTGTATGAACCACATGATGCCTTCAGGGAACTGTGCATCCGCGCCTGTGCCTGGTATAATGAATGGCTCCGCATCTGGCAGTACTAGAGGATCCATTGGTAGCCCATAGCCTACCCTATCTGGAGTATAATCATTGTCACTCTCTTGGTGAACAACTTTTTTTAATAATGGTGGAATGACTCTACAAGGTCAAACACACACCTTATATTGACATCATCAAGGACTAAGAACTGGAAGCATAAGCAGTGAAGATAAGAAAGAAAAAATTCAAGTTTTACGAAACAAAACTACACAGTGTGTATAATAACTACACTGTGTGTTCCTTATGACTTTTACATGGTAATTTACTTCTTCCAAAACTGATTGTGTAACACCCCCAACACACAGCTTGGTGTACCGACACACGGCGTGTTGTCCAACACACAGCGTGTACTTGAATTTTCTTCCCTGACCGAGTTCTTTAACACAGCTTAGCCACAAGAATTTCTTTTAGACGAGACTACACGACAAGTATAAGGTCTACACAGCAGGTACTAGACGAGATTCACCCTCTCGTGTTGTTCGTGACATGGTGGGGTACACATCTTACACTACACAACGTGTTCCAGATCGACACGGAATTTACTAATTAGATTCTAATTTCTCGTGTTGTTAGTGACACGAATGACTACTCGTCTAACACTACATGGTGTGTTACACACACACACAAGGTGTGTACACCACTCTATTTCTCCAGCCACATGGCCCAGTAGTCATGGCCTCTCACTGGTCAAGACTACACATTGTGTCCCACAGGTATACGACATGTACTAGACGTGCTTCGCCAACCCGTGTCATTCGAGACAAGGCCAGATACACGGCTCACACACCATTGGGCGTTTCATATGGACACGGCGTGTACAATAAATAATGAGAACAAATGTTGTTGTTAGCTACACAGCTGTAATCCCAGACTAAACTACATGGCGTGTTCGAAAGTGACACGACATGTTTAAGCGAAGATTTTTTCATCTGTGTTGTTGGTCACACGGCGGACACAAGGTCAACAAAACAGGGTGTGTAAAATTAGTACATGGCACGTTACCTCTTGAGTTTTCCAACCGCATGATAATGCCAAATCATCCTATAACTCATCTAGAGAATACCCGACATGTATATAAGGTACACGGTGTGTACTTAAATTTTTTTCATTTCATCTTGAACAGAAGAGTGCATGGAGTGTGTTCATAGAACCACACACCGAGTTGTATGGGTTTCTGGATAGTACACATCAGAACCTACTCTAGAGCCCCTTTTTCTAAAATTTCAATTATTGGTGTGGAAAATTCCAATTTGTGGGGTCCCATACTCCCCACAAACTAAGGTTTGGCCCCCATACGTTCCCATTACAGTACAAAACCCCAAAAAGCCAGGATCATGATCTGCTAAATTCCGGTCCATGAGAGCACATACTTATCAGGAACCAATGTTTAACATCCATCAACCAAACCATAACTTTTACCGATACCCTATTAATATTCGGTGTATCTATTAAGGTACGTATCACAACAACAAGAAATTTCTAGAAAAAAATATATCACCACAACAAGGAATTCCTAATGCACCTACATGGCATGTCAAATATGCATGACATTTGATTATAACATGTGCCTAAATGAAGCATGAGATTGCATAATCTCATCTCATCGGGTTGCGAATAAATAAAACAAAGTATAACAATATATATAGCACACCAAAAGTGGGTCAACCAACGCTGAAAATTAGATATACTGTATAGTACCAAATTACTAAAATTCCAACATGAGTTAAATTGGATCTTCCCTAAAAACAGGATAGATACACCCATGGACAGCTTATTACCAACGACCTATTCCGTCCTATACCAGGCTATAGGATCCAAAAAATAAGTCAAGAAGAAAGGAAATTCCTCTAATACAACTTTGTAACATACCATATCTAGGTGCCACAAAACCGATGCCCTGATCCCGGTTGGTCACCTGATCTCAAGCACATTTCCCCGAAATCCAGAGGCTATTGACTAGCAGTGAAGGCCTAGGTCTAATAGTGGGGAAACGAGACCCTCATTTTTCAAAATGTAGTTTAGTAGAGAAAAATAAAAACATACCAAAAAAAGACGTAGTAAACAATAAAAATTTTAAAGTACAATAGTACTGAAGAAAAAGATAACCAACAGTTATATATATACGGTGATGCAATATGTCAAATTTTTAAAAATGCAGTAAAAATAGGATACACAGAAATAAAATAAGATACATTATAATGTACCAAGTACAACAATGAAAACTAAAAAAGTGCAATAGGAGTTTAGCAGCATCACAAGCCAAGGCTCGATCCCATGCTCTCCTACTCCCCTACAACCATCAAATACTTGTATAGGGAAAATTCCCTTGTGAACACCTGCAACAATATAATCAGTTTTGGCCCATGTCATGGCCCATATAGGGTGTTTGAAATAAATCCCAGTATAAAACTACCAAAGGCACATTCCTAACGGTCAGTGAAAATGTATAACAGTAGGGTGCAATAACAAAATGTTGTAAACTAGGAAGTACTCAAAAGAATCTACTTTTACCATTTAAATTACCATTTAATTATTATTTAGCAATTCAATATATTTGAATTATAAGTTCCCAAGACCCATTCATAGCCGAAAATCTCTTATACAATGTCGATGAAATAACCACAACAAGTTATCTAAAAAGTGGACCGTTAAATAATACCAAGCATGTGCTTTAGCTTGGTAGGTATAACATGTGAAATCAACACAGTGAATATTCGATGTAAACAGTATCCTCAGGCATGGAAAAAATTACCCTCAGGTAATCAAAATCAAAACCCTCAGGTGATTTCCCTCAGACATAATGAATATTGCCCTCATGAATACGTGATATTTTCCTTAGGAATGAAAGCTACTGACCTCAAAAAAATCAATCCTTTCCCTCAAGCTAAACAAAACCTTGCCCTCGGGCTAAACAGAACCTTGCCCTCAGGAAAATAAATACACTACCCTCAGGATAAGAAAAACATTGCCCTCAGGCTAAGAAAGTAACTAGGCTGATCCCAAAACATAAGCAAGTGATTTATATTCTTTTTTTTCTCAAGAAAACTCAAAGCATTCTATAGTCACGGAATACCCATAGGTATGCCGGCCAAATGGAAAAACAAGGAAAACGCACCCAAGGGATGGACCTGGATCAAGAAAATGATCCCAAAAAACATATTATACATAACTAAAAGATATCCTATTCCATTAAATCTATTTAATCAGTAATGGCCTCATCTATATGACACCCCAAAATGGGTGCGTAGCATTGCGGTAAACAAAAAAACAACTCGATAGTTAGAAATAAACATGAGACTGCCTACCTCGTTCTCCTCTGATTGATATACTTGAACGATGCCTCCCGAATCAATCGAAAATGACTTATATCTATGATAATAATTTACGAATTTAATCCCACGTAACTTCCCTTTCAAGAAATTACTGGAAGGATATGATCAAGAAGAGGGAAGAACTCACTAGCACAATTCAAATGAGATCGATGAAGTAGGAATCAGAGTTCGGGTGTGTGGTAGGGAGCTCTTCCAATCTCGGGGCTCCTCTCCTATGGAACTCAGGCGTCCAAAGCTTCCTCAGTAAAAATAGGAGTCTACTACCTTTTTTTAACAAACAAACGTAACAATCTAACTTGTACTCTCAATGACATGGCGTGTACTTTTCATTTTTTTTAATTGTTACGTTAACGGCCACTTTCCACTGCCTCATTGTTCATATGTCAACTTGATTACATGACATGTATTTTTGAGTACACGGCATGTAATACCATTCCATAGGCAGCTACTTCCACCGCCTTAGTATTCACATGTTGACTGATTACATGGCCTGTATATACTAAGTACACTTCGTGTAGTCATTTTTTATATCCTTCAATGTCTACATGCCTATATGCCCTGTATACTCATCCCACAAGGACAAAGTACATGCCGTGTAGATAATTACCTGGTGTGTACCACCAATTTTTTGGGATTTTCCCTATTATCCTTATTTTCACAAAAACCTTAAATGAAACAGGAAATGATGAAACTCGTACCTCGTGAATAAGAACTGAGTTCATACAAGATCACACAAAATATATATCTAATTTATAGAGTCATGTTAATTTATTAGATATCAATATTATATTCGGATTAATAATGACACTTATAATAAATTCTAAATGAAAAAATAGAATTTATGTTGACACAAAATATATTGTAAATTTATATTTTTGGACTACTGTTATTTTTCATGGTGTTAAAATTTCAATGTTTTCCTGTAATAAAAAATATTATTGGGTTATAATAAATTTTATTATATAAATTTTATTAATTTTGTTTAATTTAATAAATAATTATGTTTTAATATATAAATAATGAGTTATTTATATAATCAATACATAAATATTACCAAATTAGAAATTCCAATTGTGAATTAGGATTGGTCTTGAAGTAAGGGGAATTCAATGCTCATTACATGTGATAATTAAATATACCTTCTTGAATAAGTCATTAAGAGAATGTATTTATATTTTTATCAATTTTGGATGAACTTTAATGAACCTCAATGGGTATGTTTGGACTAAATCCACATTTGGGGGTAGTTTAATGCTTTGAAATACTTTTGGATGTTATTTATTCAGAAACCATATGTTTTCATATCAATTAGATTACATTGAGGATATATAACAACCTTATTACTATAAAATATTTATAATATTGGTGTAGTAATGATCAAATTTTTGGTAATGAAAATTTAGTTCATATAGTTATACAATTTTCAAATCATAGTGAAATTATTCTACAATTGTTCATCAAGAATAGTTCCCTAGTTTTTCTCATCCCAAAGGTTTTACAGAGTATTTATCATTAATTAAGTATATATAACAAATTTGGAATGAATAAAATTCCTTAAAAATTAATTATATATCACTGAGATATTAGTGATTGGAATTATTTAGGGAAAACTAGGTAGACAAGAATTAATCAATACAACTATGACAGAAATATATTAGACACATTTAAATGAAATTTTATGTATAATTTCATAAAATTAATATTTCAATTTCTTATTTTCATATTCTAATAAATTTTATAACATACATTATCGATTATTGGTTATAAATATCCTTAAAACCCACAAGAAACACCCAATTCATGAACCCTAAATGAAACGAGGTTCCATGTATAAATCTAAATGTTATTATCATGATCTTGAAATCATAATAATTATATTGGAAAATTTAATTTGAAAAACCCTTCCCATGAACCTCACTTTATGAAATTTGATTGAAAACCCCGCCTTAAAAGACAAGATAATAATCTTCATCATTTCAAAATAGTTATTATTCATTTGAAAATTTTATGGATTTTTTACTATTAAATTTTTTTATGTGTCAACAATTGTAATAAAAACATAGGAAGAAAATTTTCCCCATGGAACTGAATTACTAAAGGCCCAAATGAATATTAACTAGGTAATCTATAAAAAAAATTTCATAATAACTGTGGAACATATATAGTATTTTAACATCCCCCATTCTGGCACTCTTCAATGAGGTATGAATGGGTTGGTCACATGAGCTCATGTGCACCTCCCCATAAGCCAAAGCCTACCAACAAGCAGAAAGAGTGATATATGTATTGTGGTGATAATATACCCCATGGATTTATTATTTTGAATATAATGGAAAAATGTATAAAAAATGAGTGTGTGGAAATAATGAAAACATAATGATACCATAGATATCCAAAAATTAATTAAACTGAATTTTAAAATTAAAAACATTTGACAAATATAATGATGTGATCAAATGTAAATAAATGACATGTTAGAAGTAAAAAAATATAAGAAAAAACAAAATACTGAAATGACCCAAGTCTCAAACACCATTTGGGTCCCAAATGTAAACTCCATCCCATCTAGAAAATGAAATCAATTACCAGATCTCTTACACATTTCTAAACCCACATCCTTATAATATTGTCCAATACAAAATGGAAGACAAAATATAGAAATAGTACAACATAGTAGGATGAAACTGCCATTTCTAAAAAAACTGGTTTGATAATATGTTTATTTAATAAGTTAATAAATAATAGTAAATATTAATTAAATAGTATTATTAATAACACATCAATCTACTTCAACAACAAACTATGAAGTATCTGATCAAGTCTCACAACCATGCAAACATAGTCATATCACAATGTTCAAAATTAAACAAATTATGGTAAACAACTCTATATAAGAATTTCAGAATGTGTATTTCGGAATATCCTACAATATAATCATTTCAACATCTAAACTGGGAAAATCTAAAAATATTCACATTTCATCATATCAACTAGGACAACCCCACAATCTATTATTATTTGATCATGAAAACTATACAAAACCTTATATATCACAATTTTAGCATTGTTCACATGTCTAAATACCCATATAAAAAATTCACTATGGAAATAACAATGTAATTTATAATAATAAATGTATCACAATATAACATCAGATGCCTCAATGGTTAATTATTCCCATAATCATATATGTTTAAATTACAAATTTCATAAATTAATTTTTCCCAAAAAAAATTAACATTCATTTTATCTTAACAAGTGAGATAAGTCATGGTGGATCTATATCAATTAGTACCCCCCAATTCAATTCATTCTTAGAACACATTAATTCAATTAAAAATTCATTTAAAAATATAGGGTTTTCATTCCCAAAAGGTAGAGACAAGGCAAGTCAAAAAAATTTAAATCCATATGAATTATATGGAATAAATTTGATTCATCATTTAATTAATTTAGGTGCATGTTATGATGGCACAATTCCAATATAGAACATAATTGAAAATTATCAAACCATGGGTTAAACGCTTGCGCAATACCTTTGACAAAAAAATGCAATTCTTCCAATAGTTATTTCCAATGAGGAAAAATGAGCAAGTGATTGAGAAAATTATCATAGATCACAATTGAACATGATCAAAACCTAAAACACACAAAGTCAAGTGATTACACCACATAAGTTAAAAGAAAAATGTTAGAGATGGGAAAACCATTGAAAATCCACATAATTGGGATTAGATACACGATTAAGATGTTCTCAATAAAGTGGGACATTCAAAAATTTCTATGTAGGATACATTTCATCGATATTAGAAATATATAGGTGAGTTCGAACTGAAATTATTATGAACATCATACACTAAAATAACTGGTCATAGAATTAAATTACATGTTATATAATTACATGATGTGTAAATAATATTTGAATTATATTCTAATGAAATTTACTCCAAATCTGAATATTAAATTAACCTAAGAAGTACATAAATTTTAATTCATTTAGAGATCATGTAAAAGTTTTGTAGGTGTTTTTATACCCAAATTCTTTATTAAAGCAGTGAACCCAAATCAAGGATTCTCAACATAACATTAACCCATGATAAAACATGTTAAATATTTTCATATACTCTATTAATTAAAACATTCATAGATATATGATCATTATGAAAAAACATTCAATGATGGATCATCATCATAAGACAAGAGTTGACCAATGTGGATTAAAGTTAAATACGCAGGTGTGACATACCTGGGAAACGTCGTGATCTTACTACCTCCCACCAGATAATAGCTTATACTCAAGCTACTCTACGAGTTACTATGGGTTCTAAGAAAACAATTATTTCCACTGTGTTAAAAGATCATACTCCCTCTCTTTGGTATCTTCCAATACTCAACCTAGTTTACGCTACACTCTAACTAATTGTACCGACCTACAATGGAGATACATCTCACTATGGTCCAAATTCTGTATCTGATTCTCCTAAAATGATGAATTGGTACTAAAATTGGTGTATGATATTACTATCATGTGATACAGGTCTTGATAAAATCTATGTGGTTTCAACATTTGGAACAATTCATGAATAGAAATATAGCGATATTTAAGGGATAAATAGTATGCCACTAAACACGCTGTATCCACTATCTAAAAAATTAGGACAAAACTAGGTCCAAGAATTCAATGCTTCATTAGAAGGTGTTTCTCTATCCTATGAAACCCCCTATGAAAAAAACGCGACCCACCATGGACTCTATAGGGAATCACCATTAGCACAAATGTGATTTTTTCTGCGTTGCGTAGTCACCAACTATGGTTTGATCAATTGAACCCACTAAAAAGTCTCCTACATTAAACTAGGCCATGCAAGCACTGACTAACAGACCTCCAAAAAAATAAGTGAACAAAAATACCTTTCATTTGAGGCATCAAAATGTTCCACCCATATAGATTCATATATTATATTATAAGTACAAAAATCTATGAGTTTTATATTATTCTCCCACAAACAACCAAAATAAAAAACCCATGATTAAAAAATACCCTCCAAATCCAAGATAGTCTTCTCTGATTGACTATTATTCAGAGTGTGGTTGGAAGTAATAAAAAGAATATGTAGTCTTTGATTCGTCTAAAAAACCATCCATAACCATAATGTGATATTATGATCTATTTTTGAAATGATACTACTTAGAAATCTGATATACCAAACTACCTCATGCATGTAGATTCTTCCTTGATCATCATATATGAATATCACCATTATAGGAAATAGGAAGGTTGCCTTCTATGGTCAATAGATAATCCCCCATACAACATCATCCTTATGGGTTACCTTGGGTAATTATATAACAAAATGTAATGTGAAATCATCCCATTTTCAGTCATCAATGAGTAAAGGATGCAAAATCCTAGATGTCATATTATACATAGATTTCACCTCTAAATAGGTGAAACATCTAACCACATAACCTACTACCTACTTCATCGTTTTTTTCCATTAGTATTGTATACATATATCATGATTCATATTTTTCAAACATGAATGTACCAACCATTTAAATTCATGAAGCTATTTTAGTAGTTCCTTGTGTAAGTCCATAGTAACCCATACAGAACCACATAAATAAGATTGTATCAAATCCTAAATAACCCTTCTTATGGTGTATCCCTACCATATAATGTTTCTATTAGATCTCTTCCATACAAATTAGATATATTTTTTGTCATGATAGGGTCCAAAATCAAAGAAATAGATTATATATAAGGTATGAATACGTGTTCATAAAACTCCAAAACATCTAGATGCAAGTATGAAAAGAACGAAATTATCCAGCTCATGTTATAAGACTCACCTATATTCTCAGCCTTCATATTTTTTTCTCAATGCCTATACAAAAATGTTTCCCTTTTTGGTGTATCATCCAACTCATATCCAAAAGACTATAGATACTCAACCAACCTCATCTGCTGAAGGATCATGACTTTCTATGAAATTATGTATATGAGGATCATATGGTCTGTATATAACACAAACCAATCACCAATGGGATAATTTCACTAGCATATCAAGGCACACATAACTATTTATAACTCCAAATAGTGAGTAGGGTAATGCCTTTAAATATGGCTCAACATACAAGATCCATAAGAAACCAACAGATCCTATTATATCTAAACTACTCCAAGGAAAACTCTGGATGTTCCATAGTACCCCTTATATTATTTACACTCGATTAGATAATATGAGTATAGGTGATGAGATCAGCCTTAATTTAAGATAATAAAATATTTTATACAATTATATTACATGAAATAGATTATAATCTTCTTGGTCAACCATAACATAGGTGAAAAAAAAAGATAAAATCATGGTTAAAGCAATATTAATAACTATATAAAGAAAAAAAATTAAAATCATGAAGACATAATTGGGTTGTTCATAGGATTCCTTAAGTGAAACCTTATCTATTTCCTCTAATGCTCATACATATGTTATTTCATTTCCTAATATGTTTACATTATCAATCTATAAACAATAATTAGCTAGCATGGAGTATATTGATTGCTCTATTAATATAATCAATAAGATATCACTAATTTTGGAATTTAATTCTACTATCTTGGATAAAAATAACATGAAATCAATAGAAATATCAAAATAATATTCTGGAAATGGATAAATGAATTGATTCACCAAGTTCAAGAATACCATTAATGAAATTGTTAAACCAAATGGAATCACTAATAACTCATAAAAGTCATATCTTCTCCCAAAATTAGTTAATGTATGTCCAATGGACTCACCTAAAAGTAATGGAATACAGATCAAAAATTGATCACGGAGAATATCATAGATCCTCTCTTATGATTGAGGTGTTAATTGATGAACAATAGAGGATCTTGGATCTTGACTGTTATCTAGATCAATCAATGATAGTCTACACATAATAGAAATGTCCTCTAATAATTCTTGAAGAATATAATTGGAGAAACCGAAAGAGATGTACATGACAGTATGAGGCCATTGGAATCCATGTCAAACAATAGAACATTCTAAACTAAAACTTTTATAGGTTCCATTCTATAAGGAGGAATAGAAAAATTATTTTCCCCCAAAACAAACTCAATTTTAATCATATCATTTGGGAGGTAACTTATAGTACACATCAGGAATAACATCCTGAAAACAACATATAACAAGATGAAATGAATCATGCTTCCGTCATTAATGATTTAGTGAAATATAGGTTATTTGAGTCACGATTCATTCAAATATGCAATGAACTAGCCTTACCTGACAACCTGGATATCCCAGTCACCATAGTGAGAATGACTTCCTCCCTATGGAGGTAGAAAGGTAACTCCCCTCTAGTAATAATCGATATGATCCTTATTTAAAACTATCCAATCCCCACACATATTAAAATAAATAACACTAATTTCCATCCTAAATGTTTCCCAAAATGATGGTATACACTAATCTCAAAGGAACAGGCATTGAAAAAAATTGATTTTATTTAACGACAATGAAAATTGTGTGTTGTTCGTTATGACAAAATAAAATATTTATAAATCCAATCCTAAAGCGTTAAAAAAATTAGTGGAAAAAGTGAATATGTTTCTCCTATATCCAAGAAATGAATGTTTTTTTCATTTATGAATTGAACCTATGATAGTAGGCAATTCTATATAAAATGTAGCTGGATTAGTTGTCATAAGAAGAAGCTAAACGGACCTTCTTCTATGACATCCACTATTACGCTCATGAGTTATACACATTGTAATTTAAGGTAATTCCATTACTCATGATCCACATCCACTACATCAACAAGAATATCATATGGGAATCCTTCCACATATTTCTTGTGGTGTAGCTATGTCTTTCCAAAACTCGAGTACATATCCAATTTCCCATACACTATTTTTTTATTTCATTCCACTAAGAAAACTCTATATACACCAATTATCCTCAATAATGAAACTATAAAGTTCTTTTAGAAACATCGTGTTTATGGAAAACCATTTCACACTAATACAATTGAAACATAATTAAATCATAAGATAACACCCTACAACCATGATATATCATATAATTTCATCACATGTGATAGAAAACATAATGATGTTACATTCAACTAGAACACAGTTTCATATTTATCCTTACAAAATCATTATGTTTGGTTCTCAGGGCCTTTCTCAGATCCCATTCCATGATGAGTTCATGATATATCACATGTTCAAAACTAATCAAATGAACATGTTAATCTAGGACCTGATCATAGAGAGAAGACCATCAGAAAAATGTGTTATGCTAGAAATCTCATCATATACAAAAGATGACACAGAGCACTGTATGTTGGTGAAAAGTTTAGCGTAGTCAAACAATAACATGTTGTCTTCTATAAAGTGCATTAAATCACAAGCCTTGTCATCCCGAAATATATAATGATATAGATGTATTAGTAAAATCATCTCTATTTCCATTAAGGTTAAATCCTCTTAGAGCCATGCCTACCAAATAATTTCCCACCAATGCATGACTAGTCTATAAAGCATATTTATAGCAATAATCACCCTCTTATCTATGGATATCTCAAGATACATAATGATCATTTGAAATGAATAAATCCAAATCATGAAAACCTATGTTCCTCCCACCCTAATGAATGTAGGTAGATGTTGTAGCTAAACATGTCTCTTTTTCTCAGACATAGAAGACACGGTGTGTATAGTGTCTCCATCCATGTATCTTATGACCTTTAAAAACATCAATCAAAGTGGAACATCCATAAATACTTGATTAAAATAGGACTATATTGTTTGGATACATTAATAGAGTGCTAATTCCCACTATCTTAATGAAAAAATCAAGGATTAAGAAGAAAAATTTTCTCTACAAGACAAACACACCCCTTAGATCATTGTCTATAATGACCTAGTATACTAAAATATGACATAATAAATAATTAGCATTGAACCATGGTGTCACTAAAAATGGAATATAATTTTTTTATCAAGACATTACAATTCATTTATGACACTACTCCTATTAGATATATCAGATACCCCCTTCCGATTTTTAGTATGACTGTATGTATGACATGCAATAAATATGTCCCTCTCATGAATAATGTATGTTAGTTTATATCCATATATTCATAGTATGGTAATACATACACATCTCATGTCATGCTGTGAAATTAGTATAATATTAAGAATCAACAATTTCGTAACATGATGCAAACACACATAATGTGAATCAACCATGTAGATATACCATCATCTATGATTGGAAAACTACATAAATGAAAATAGAATCTCTGGGTACTCTGATATTACCTTGTACATGGCTTATCTACTTGCATGAAAATCATAATTACCTTGTCCTATCACATCATATTATTTTTATAGATTTTCCCAATAGTATAAAAATATAAAAGAAACCTACGGTGATATGATACTATTATGTATCATCCCCCTATCTGGTAGTCCCACCAAATATAGAATGGGTTAGTAATGTGATGTGAAATAATAATCCCTATATACCAGAGGCTATTGACTCGAAGTATGGGAATGATATATATAGTGGAGAGACTATACCACATTGATTAAAAATTTTAAAAATATAATAACAATTAGTATAATTAAAAGAATAAATATCAAAATATGGAACTAATGGAAATAAAATGATAAAGTGGATATCCAAAAATAAATCCAAATGAACAATATAATTATTAATGGAGGAGTAATGTATTCAAATCCTTGAATTAAACATAAAATCGTTCTATAAGTAATTAAAAAAATACTATAATATTATAAAAAACCCTAAAAATTCAAAGATCTCGAACCCCATATAGTTCTCATCATTAAAATTGATCCCATCCAGAAAATAGAATCAATAAAATGGTCTAATTAACTTTTCCAAAGTAAAATCCAAATAATCTTCTCAAATTTCAAATGGTTCCCTGAATACGGTGTAAATATATCTCAGAAGGTTGGCACAACCATGACTAATGAAAAACATGTTTTGATAACTGTATGAAATATGTAATTAGATATGTGTATTACTGAATTATACAATTTAATTAATACCACATTGATATACTTCGACACCATGTGGTGCTGCATATGATCATGTCTCACAACCATGGAAACCATATACGTGTATCCATTGTACAAATTTAATTTTTTTTTCTGCTAAACAAACAATATATGTTTTTCTTCATGTGTCAATATGCCAAGCATTGTATATATACATTTCAACAAGTCAACTCGACCAAGACTACAATAAAATAATTTTACTATGTCAAATGGTCCAAGCCCACTATATAATCTTTTCACCTTGTCCACTAGGCCATGACCTTTATATCAGTGTTTTAGCTAATTTTTCTAGTCTAATGACCCGTAAAATCATTTCATCATGGAAATTGCAACACAATTCATGGAAACAATGTATCACAATATCACATCGTATGGATTTCATGTTAGTTATGATAATTATCATTAATCACTGAACTACACATTTCATATACCAATTTTTAATAAAAAATAAAATTCCAGCTATCTCAAAAAATATACTATGTTAGCGTAATTCTATATCAAGAATTAAACCATGATAAATTTCATACTAAACACACTTTAAAAAATTTAAAAATTTATTTAATAATTTAATATTTGATACCATTAATGGTAGGAATAATGTAGGTCATAAAGAATATTATCTATATGGATTACAATGATTATGTTAAATTCATAATTTAGTTAATTTAGTTTCATGTAAAGATTGATAAATTGAAATATAACACATATTTGCAACTGTAAAACAACAAGAGTAAGGTTAAGACCCTATTCAATAAACAGAATAAGAATACAACACTTAAAATGGTGAACACCAATGAGGAATATGGTGTTAATGGTTAGAAAATAGCATTCTTGATTAAATACGATAATGATCATATATGAAATCATATATAGTCTAGAGATTACACAACAATAGCGAGAATAACAAAGGGAGTGAAGGAAAATACTATTCAAAAACACTTACTATAGATCAGATGCATGACCAGGACATCCCAAATCAAGAAGGGTTCCCCAAAATCTTCTGTAAGTTTCACTATTGTTGAAAAGTGAATGATATAGTCTATTTGGAAACGAAATTCAACCACACATAATATTTTAAAATATAATTTATTGTAATTAAAAGACATGTAATAGAGTTACATATTGTGTAATTATTTTTATTGAGATATATAAGTATACCCATATCCTCAATAGAATATTAAATTCACCCAATAATTACTCGACTTTTATTCAATTAATATTGAATGTAAATATTCTGAACTACTTTTTCAACCCATTTTCCTTTTAAAAAAGAAAATTCACCATTTAAATCATCTCAACATACCATGAACACAAGGTATCGCTTGAACCATTTCATTCAGAACTACCTTAATTCAATCATAACATATATCCTTGATCATTAAGTAATTATCCACAATAATGGATCTCCATCAATTAATATGACTCAACCACCATGGTTCAAGGAAAAAACTCAAGAGAGATGTACCTAATTATATACCAGATCATACACTATAACTCTGGTAAATTATATATTTTTGAAATGAGGTGAGGAAAAAATTTCTTTCATAATTTTTCAATTATATAAAATAAAGGGTTCCTTCAAAAAAATTATATACTTATAATTACTGATAAATTAAAAGTTTCTAAATGTGGAATAATACATTCTATATATTGATAGTCTGTCAGATGATCCATCTCAACACGGAAATTCAAATTGTAACCTTCCAATATTAAAAAAGGAACAATATTTATAAAATTTCTTACAGGATTCCACTATATATTTCCAAAAAATGAAATATGTGACAATCTATGGATGTATATATGGTTCTATAAAGTACCAATATGATGAATATCAATGTATCTCTAGTTACCACCAATAACAAAAATACATCCTCTAAGTAGTACATCTTATATGGATGGATAATATAATTATTCTTTGAATTTTATCTACATTGTGTCTGAATCTATATACTAATGATGGAGTAATAGTTTTTGTTTGATGTCCAGGAATTTTGATATAACAATTTTATGGTATAATAAAGGGAAAAAGTAACTAAAATAAACGACAGTCCATGAATATTATGTAAATATATTTCATGAATTGTTCAAAAGTCATACCCACTACCTTTTCATCCATCGAATATATCCCTACCAAATTTAGGTCTCTCATAGTGTGGAATATACTTTTGCAGGGCTGCTCCTGCGCTAGTCTTTTTCTCATTTACAAATGAAAAAAAATACATTTTTTAGGTATATTCATGAGGAATTAACTATTAAATTCATCTAATATGACATAGTTGCAGACTTTACATTACCATTTAACCATAAACATAATGGAAAGGAGAATATAAAAGGTAACTGATCTTAGACACCCAAGCTGTTATATAATATAAATAAAATATTGATGTTGTCTGGAGAACTTGTACCACAAGAGATATTAGTTGTAGATGGATATTAATGTTGAAAAAATATCATGTATTGAAAAATCCCAGAATATAAAACTATAATAAATTCTCTGTCTCTATAGAGTGATATGATTATTACCCAAAATAATGATATCTCAATCTCCCCAAACCTAATTACCACCTCTCTAGATTTCTTAATAGTGAATAGACTGTCATGTATTTGAATGAAAAGCAATTAAGACCTAAAAGGGATACTACCATATCTAATAACATTTTAAATATACAAAGGAGTTACATATAATTTTTATAAATAATAATTTGAATTCAAAAAAATTCCATTCATTGTGTTATATCAAATAATTCTTGGTATTTCTCTTTCCTAAAAATTATATATATAAATCATCGATAAAAACCCCCTAAAAGTATCCCATGATACATTATTCACAACTCAATCACTAATATAAATATTAAACCACAATCAATACAATTTATATAGAAATTTAAATACATTTTGTATCCATTGAACATCTTTAACCAGACTCATTTTAGAATAATTCACCACCAAAAAAGAAAACTAACATTTATATCAAATATCCCTTCGATATTATTTTATTCGAATCATAGTACTTATCATCTTCCAAATCCAAATGAAAAAATCCAGAAAATCACACACACAGAGATATATATGTATATATATAAATTTTAACCAAAATACACGAAAAAGATTCAATTTTAAATTTTAAATTTTACTCTTAAAATCCTTAAAATTTTAGGAAAATAGAAAATAATTATGTCTTTTAGTAACATTATTCATCATATAATAAAATTATATCCTATAATAAAGAAAATATACCTTAGTCATGGTCAATAAATAGTCAATATCCTAAAATTAAAAATAATTGGTCTCTATACCATTTAATAGGATAAATGATATCTATTTCATCCAATGATTAAAATAACCTTTCATTATATACTAAATCTATTAATCATAGTTCTTGAATCCAAACTCCACATAAATCCACAATATTAATCCATTTTTATATCACCTGACACAACCAAGGGACCATTTGGTTGAGTCTAGATATTAATAATGACCCTATAATAAGAGATCTAATTAGATACTACTGAGAGACTAAGACAATAGTCTTATGGATCCATCCATGGCTACCATCTGAACCATCCCATAAACTATCCCAGAACTATACTGGGGGTATTCTATGACTTTATGGTATGGAGACTTTCTCTACGTAATTTGAAACCAGAGTAGAGATTCATTTTGACCAAAAGTTTTAGTTTAAGAATAATATATCATCTCTTAAAAATTCGAGTCAGGGAATTCATAAGCTAGAAATACACACAAATATCTAATAAAATAATTAAATAAATATACAAATTTAAAAATTATAAAAATAATCTCCCATAACATAAAAAATAATTCCCACCCATGTATAATATTTTCCACCAATTCCTACCTTCGACAACCATCAGAATTTCATACATCCAACCACAGAAATGTGTAAACAACATTCATTGAAAATTTAAAACATGTAATGTGTAAAAAACTATAAATTATTGGGAAAATTAATTTAATTAATATATATAATGTAAGTAAAAAACATGTCTGAATGATAGAAGATAGTCCTCAACTTAATTAAATGATAAATAAATTCTCTATGACTGGTCAGAAGTTGATGCTAATGAATCATTTTAGATTTAATACATCCGTCTTCATATGAAAACTCATTAGGCCACCACCATCCATTCCAAATAGATAAAATCTAATATATTATCCATTATGATTTTATCTTAATAATAAATTTAAAAAATATCATTTAGGATAGCATTTAAATAAAATATAATTTGACACAAAAATTTCATTAAAATTTATTTTATTTTACTTTTATTGTGTTAGAATAATAACCTAAAAAATTTAAATTTATAGAATCAACCATTTAAAATAAAACGTTTTCTAATGACATTAAAAATTAAGCGTAAATCATTTTCAATAAAATAGTTCCAAAATCATCATTAAATTATACCTTAGAATGATGAACGACTACCACAAATTTCGAATAGATCATGCTTTATATGAAGAAACAAAAGTGTAATGTCAATAATGATGATAAACAAGAAATAGTCTATATTCAATATAAACTCATGGGATTAAAATCATGAAAATGGAACTGGTTCCCTATATAAAACAATTATTAGGATATAGGTTTCCTAGAATCTAATCAAGGAACAAGTGTATATGGGTCTAAAAGAAAGAAATTATTATCTCGGTCGACACAATGACATATTCGTACCCTAGTAGCCCATCAATCTTGTTGATACCTAAATAACCATCCTTAATTAACCCCATTTCAAGTGGCTCGTGAACTATCCTAGTATCTACCTCTGTATATCATTGAACCTCAACCCATTTTCTAACAATACACTATACTAGTTATATATCATATCAAAACATACATGTTCAACTACTTTCATATAAATTAATGTAGTGGAGTTGGGTCAACAATCAATCCACATTCCCATCTATTATGAATAAAAAAATAATAGATTCTACCACTAATAAAACATTAACTATTTCATTAAAATAAATTCAAGTAGGAATTACACCTAAAGGTGTAACCATGAGAAATATTAAAATAAAGGCATATAAATAATTTTACATTCAGTAGTGATACTGATAACACTTAAAGACCTAATCAGAACAACCTGAAAACCCAACTCGTGTAGGCCATGTATTTTATAAGACATTAAATCCATTTTTACCAAATTAATAAATTATAATAAAACCATATAAACAATTAAATTTTAATTCATTAGATAGGACATTTAATTTCAATGAAAAAATCATTACCATTCATATATAAATTTATACTTATATTTATATTTAAGAGAATAACGTTATTTAAATAATCCTATATTAACTCGTGAATGTATATATACATACACATATAATATACCAATAAATATATTAATATTTTCATGGGGTTCACATTCCCAACATCCCATTTTTAAATAAATGAGGGAAAATTTCACTATCTTCAAAAAAAATATTAGGGTATATAAAAAATTAATGTTCCTTGAGAATCATAGAAATCTGATTTTAATAAATGAATAAAAAATTAATGACAAAAAAACCCCATTATAAATATCTATGTAAAACTAAATACAAAATTTACAACTACAATTAATTATTTAATGTACAATATGGGTAATTAAAAAGATAACCAGTATGTACATATAACGAATTATGTTTTATCCTATCTTTAAATTATGAAAACCCTTTGATTCCGACGTAAATACCAATATCCCATAATATAAACCATAAATATTCAATAAATATATCAAAATAAATGTGGTAAGAACATAATATTTTTTTATAAAAATAAATAAATTTATATATAATTAATAATTACGATATTGGCACCCAAGCCTTAAATCAATGGAAATATATTATAAACATTTATCCTTTGATGATGTACAACACAAAATGGAATATAACCACATGAAGAACACATAACACACCCTAAGAATAAATGTATTATATGATATATGTTAAAAGATCAATTATGGTATTTCCAAGAAGGGTATGCATCGTGAATGGGAATAGAAAACCAAGAAGAATTTTGATGTTATATAATATAGAGAATAATCATCCAAACCCTTATGAAGAATCTCATAAAATAATTTGGATCACTGATGGTCAAATCAAGGAATTGTGGAAATTTAAATTGGGAGCCTCTGGAAGGGACCTTTAGTGGGGGATATACCCCTTGGGGAATTTTAAAATGAGGGTGGGGAAATAATTTTTAATTATTATTGTTACAATTAATGTTTTTATTATTTGATTTTATTGTCATTATTTATTAAAATTAATCTGATTTTTTCAATTATTTAAATGTAAAAAATTAATAAGATAAATCCGAAAATGTAACATCATTTCAATAATACCAAATAAAATTATAAAATAATATTTTATAATCAATGTTGTATCATAGTGGTTGTTACAATCTCCCCTTATAATTCTTTTATCCCATAGATAGTATTTAATTAATATACAATCTAATGAACTAGGGTGACAATTTCCCACCTATGAGAAAAAGGAAGATGATTCATATACTCACAAAAATTTATAAATATTATAAATTTTGAAAAATTATACCAGAAAATTTCAAAGAGACCATCCATAATGAAAAAATAACACAACCAAAGAGGATAAACCATAAAAACATCCAATTATTGATTACAAAAAAATGATTTTAAAAAATATGGAATGAAATCACAGAAAAGAAAATTACCATGAATGTTGTGTCATTATGATTTTAATGGTACCCCATAAAACTCAATCATTCGTACCTTATAGAATAAATGATTTCCTTGAACAGAAATTAACCTTGGGTTAAAATTTCACCCTTTTAACGAGTAACTAATATCATTCATTCATCTATTTCTAAAATTTCCAAAAGAAGGATTTCATGAACATTCCAACTATAATATCCTGAACTCCATAAATTGATTTAAATGGACCTCCGATATAATGTTTTGAATTATCATAATGACCACCATAATGAATTTTGTTTAGACAACCACTTCGGTATATTACATTATATTACAAAGAAACACCCATAATGCTATTTTCTTTTATAATTTTATAGTCAATAAAAAAGTTTTGTATTATTTAATATGATATTCCACATAACTAGTAATTTTTATTTAGTGACATAGTCCAACAAAAATGGTGTTTTCTATAAAGTATCATAGACAACCATGTAGGATTATTTTTGTTGTCATGACATACAAAAAATGGAGATGTTTCATTTATCATCATAGACATCTGAAAAAAGATGTTTTATTTTGATTATCATAGACCAGACTAATAGAAAGTTATTATTAGTATCACATTCCATCTGAAATGGACATTTTTTTTATAAAATCAAAACATTCCCATAGGAATTTATCATTCAATGCTTCCTAATCTCCCCAAGGGATACTTTTTTCATGTATATAAAAATCTATGACATTTTTATTCCTTAATTTACTTTATTTAAAAATATGTAATGCATTATGTCAGTACATTATTATATGGGATTCCTGATTCTATGGTAACTGAGGAAGTAAGTGATATTTTTCTCAATTTTATTTCTATAGGACACATGCCTCATACACTACATGTTCCTTTTACATAATGTATATAATTCCCATGGATTTCTTTTATGAGTATTATAAATAATATTATTTTCCCTTCATGTCCATCTAATTATAATTCTATATTTAGAAATATTGTATTATTATTTATAAAGTGATTATTGTTTATTTCACAATCTCAAAACCATTTAGGATTGTTTTTTATAAGTCTCTATTGGGAATTATTTCCCATCAACAGAAATGTTTTCAAAAGAAAATAAAATGGTTTTGAATATTATCCTATTGTTTTATTAGGATTTTTTTTCTTATTTTATACTTTTTACTAAATAGTTTGAATGTTTTATTTTTTCCCATAAATTGTACAATGTGATGTTTCTAGAAAAAGTACCAGAAGAATGTTTTTTATCTTATATGATCTAAAAGAAAATTTATGGACTTATGACGACTTAAACATTGGAATATTCATATATCTATTTTCATGGTTATTTTAAAATATGATTATATATTTTAATATTGTTCATTATTTTAATAAAATAAAATAATTTCGATTCTGAAAGGGAATTTTCCCCAAAATTTATTTTGAAGTGATCTCACAAAATTATTTTCCAACAAGTTTAATATTGGTTTATGTTATGTAAGATTTAATGGGGATATGGTTAGATTCTAAAATTTATATTATTTATATGAATTGTTTATATTTATGATGAAATGATATGAATGAAAAATATTACTTTTCCCTGGGTTATGTTAAAAAAGAATGATGTGTATGGAACCCATTTTATTCCACAGCTTCAATTATTATGAATGATTTATGTTTTTGTGTTTGAAAAATATAAAATTTAATTATGTGACATGATAGAAAAATATATCCTTATAGTGAATTAGATAGTGAATTATATATCATTAGATACATATGGATTGAATTGGGAGTGATCTCAGTTCAAAAAATTGTTTTCTCTACTAAGATGGTCTTGGAACTGATCCATGTCTATAAACATGGTAATGGGAATGAACCATGAATACCAATATATAATGGGGAGTGAACACATACTAATAATATATAATTGGATGTGATTCCCTGAATACTATGGAAAACATATTATATGTTTATGTATATTCCATTATTCCGGGTTTTATGTAAACCTCTCATAAAAATTTATTTCATTATTTACAAATGTTTATTATTAATTATGTGAAAAGATATCAGGATCATTAATATACAATATATGAATTTCGAATGTTTTTTTAATATTAATTTTATTTAGGTTATGATTGATCTCTAAATTTTTTTAACATTACTCAGCATCTGAGATCACCATTTCTTTTACTTATTTTTTAAAAGATATGAATTTTGATATTAAATATTATATGGTAAAAATGGATCTTGTTTTAAATAATAAAGTTGGTGAAAAAGTATATTTTTTAAAAACTATTTTTATGTTTACATGTTATCGAAGACAATAATATAATATATCTGTTGGGTTTTTTCATTTATAATTTATTAAATGAACATCATAAATGATGTAATATCCACATATGAAATGAATTGGTTTTCTTAATTAGTATCTCAAAAAAGATTTATTAAACCTTTGGATATTAGGATGAGAAAACATTAAAAATATATTGATTGGTATTTTAAGGTATTTTTCTACATATTTTTATATATAGAATCCTACGAAGACATTGATTTACAATTAGAGGTCATTATTTAGTCATCATATAAATAATTTTTTAGGATTATATTTTTTGTGCTATGATAAGTGTTTCTCACAATATACATGTTTATCATAATCAATACTGAGACCTAGAAAGAAAAATGATATCATTGAATTGTTTATATGTTTAATGTGTGTTAATTTCAAAAATCATTGTCCTATGTTTAAATCCCATGATGAGTGTTGGGAAGGTGGTATGATTAATGGTTATACTTATTAGGGTAACAAGAGTGAAAAATAAATGTGAATGGTATGAGGTATTTTAATAGTATTTATTATAATCAATATAGAAGAATGATTAGATTAAGGCTTTGGTAACACAAAAATTATTCATATTTAGTATTCTAGGAATGAATAACATGATGATTCTCTAGTAATGGTTTATGAATAAGGTTGTATGATTGAAGTGTGTTTGTTTTGGAATTCAAAAATTATGTTATATGAGTCATTAAATATATATGTTTTTTCAGAATATGTTTTTAATTAAGTATTGTAAAGGATTTGTTAAATTGAGATGAATTCCTAGAAAACGGGTTTAATATAATGATTATATTAATGGGATATAAAATATTAAAGGATATGTAATCCTTAATATGTTTGTAATGTTGCCATAATGATGTTTTGATAATGATATTTTAGATATGATTAAGAAAATTGGATGGGACTTATTACCTTGGAACTAATTATGGATATGATTACACAATTGTTGATATTATCATGGAAGGAGATTTGACTTTTTTTCAATTAAAGAATATACCTAATTTTTTTTGAAAAATAATGAATGATTTTTTTAATTTGGATCGATGGTAATTATAATGTTTCATAATAATATAAGATGAACGTATTCTCATATTTCTTATATAAAAAACAAGACATACATTATTATATATGTGGACTAATGTTAACCTATTTATTATATATATAATGACTTTTTATAATGTTTTAGACATTCATATTTTATAAGGGTTATAAAGTTAACCTTTTATGAAATGGTTAATGTTAATATTTGATAAGGTTTTAGAGATTAGTGTATTATCATTCCACATTATAATATATGCATATTAAATAACTGGTGCTTACCATTTTGTTGTGATAATGTCATATGTATAGCATGCCGCCTCTTTATCACATAAAATTTCATTACATTTTACAAAACTGAGGATCTTTAAGGTTTAGTGTCTTGGAAACCAGAAACTTTAAACATGAAAATATAAAACATTCTTCTAAAACACCTGAAAGGCTTATCCTCATGTTCATCCTAGGTTCATTACTCCATCACATAACCTGGGAGCATACATAAAAAGAAAGGGTGAGCAAAAAGCCCAGTAAGGAAAACAAGAGAAACATTTTACATGTGAACTTGAGATACATCAATAAGGTCATGAAAAAGAACTTTAAGGCATGAGAATGAAATAAGGAGGCATATCATAATAAAAATAACATTTTTCATAACTTGAAAATGTGGCTACATCATTTAACATATAAAATCATGAACATATCACCAAGGTCCATCCCCAAGGTTTCATTTGAGAATTACCAAGGTTATTCACCAAGGTATCGTGAAAATTGTAATCTCTAGTGGTTACATCATTACCCAATGCATTGGAGCGCTATCAGGGCGCACCCTTAAATTTGCCTTTATTATCATGTTAGCCACATATATCATCATAAAAAATTTCATAAATAACCCATATAGCATAAAATAAATTGGTTTCATTTCATAATCATAACGTTTTAAAAACTGCTTTAAAGACATGATCTTTACGTCACTTTAAAACCCACAGAAAAGGAAGGTGGGTATCATGTATGTAAATCCCAGAATTTAAAATAGAACGTTTTATTATATATGTGAATAGACATTTATAATAAAGATATTTGAGTATTCACTTTATAATATAAAAGAACATTAGAAAAAGAGAGATACATTTTGAGACAGAAATTCTGCAGCATAACGGCTATGTTATGAGGTTTTAAAAGACATTAAAAAGAGAGGAAAAATGGGTAAAACATTCATAAATGACCCATAAAACAGTTTATGGACAGAATAATAATGATACATGATCATGGTAATGAAATTTCAAGGACATACCATTTGAAATGAAAAACATGGAAGGAAGAAAAAAATTAGATTTCTCTTATGAAAGTTCGGCAGCCTAACGACGTTACTTAAACTTCAACAAAAATGATTTGAAAAGATAAAATAGGGTCTCTCATCATGTGAAAATAAGAGTTATGTATGGTAGATATAGATATAATTCCCCAAAATAATTAATAATGAATTTGAAAGACTTGACATGAAAGTAGAACTTTGAAAAGAATGAGAAGGGTGAAAGAATCCCTTAAAAATTCGGCCGCCTAACGGCGCCACTTAAAACATCAAAATACTGAATTGAAGATATCAAATGGGGTCTCTCATCATATGAACATAAGAGTCCAGTATGATTGATAAAGAGATCATACCCCAAAATAAAAAAAAGGAACTGTAAAGAATTGACATGAATGTAGAACTTCAAAACGAGAACGGTGAAGAACCACTTAATAAATTCGGCAGCCTAACGGCGCCACTTAAAACTTCAAAATACTGAATTGAAGAGATAAAATGGGGTCTCTCATCATATGAACATAAGAGTCCAGTATGATAGATATAGAGATAATACCCCAACATAACAAAAAGGAACTTGAAATACTTTACATGATAATAGATCTTGAAAAATGAGAAGGGAGAAAGAATCTGTTACAAAAATTTCGGCAGCCTAACGGCGCCACTTAAAACTTCAAAATACTGCATTGAAGTGATTAAAAGGGGTTTCTCATCATATGATCACAAAAAGATCAGTATGATAAATTTATAGATCATTCCATGTCATAACAAAAAGGAACTTGAAATACATTACATGATAATAGATCTAGAAAAATGAGAAGGGAGAAAGAATCTGTTACAAAACTTTCGGCAGCCCAACGACGCCACTTAAAACATCATAAAACGAAATAATGAGAGCAAGAGGGGATATATCATTATATGATAATGAAAATGGAAGTAATAGGATTATAAAAGAACATCCTTTAACATAAGAACATGGAGCATAAAAGAAATTACATGAAAGAGATTTCTTGAAAAGAAAGAGAGAGATCGGATCCCTTACCTTAAAACATAACTCTTAAAACTCAAAGGTTGGGACCATGAGGGATTGGGGGCACCATCGGAGGACACCTTGGGAGGGAATGAGACCAGAACTTCGTTGGGGGAGAGTGGGGAGTCGAATGGATGAGAGTATGGCTTGGTATTTATAGGGAAAGTGAGGGGACACGGCATTAATGGCAAAGGGACACCTAATTAGTGGTTTTGAAAAAACCATGGGCTTGCCCATGGTATTTTCCCATGGTATTGGACACTTGGGACACCTAATAACTTATCTCACTATTCATAATTCGATCATATTGATTACAAAATTAATACATCATTTAATGATGTCATTAAACACCCGTAACTTAAAAACTGTATTTTCACTATTCATCGAAAATTCAACTTTCTCAGAATACTCCCAAAATTTCACCTTAACCAAATATCAACGCTTTGATTACAAATATGAACTCAATTTTATAAAAATAATTTTCTAAATAATTTTCATTTAATTTTTAAATACAAACACTATTCACCGAAAATTCATTTTTTTCAGAAAAAACCATAAAAATTACCATAGCATAATATCGGTGCTCTAAGTTCAAAAATGAAATCCGTTTTATAAAAATAATTATCTAAATATTTTTAATTAAATTTTTAATTAAAAAATACTATTCACCCGAAAAAAACTAATACTTGAATAATAATTTATGAAACCGTTATTTAACCATTTTATTGAATCAAATTACTTAATCAAGGTGCCTAGACTATATTAATACTTTCTTTAGGTGAGATTACTAATCCATTTGAACACATTACTAATCTTAATCATAAAATCACTATTCATAATTTAATATTCATCAAAAATTAAGTTGATCTTATTAGACTCTAAATTTCGTACTGAACATAATTGTAGAAGACCATTTTTCGAAAATCATTACACATTTTTAATTATTTAAGGTTTATACAACCATTTTTAAAATATCCTTTTTCTAAAATTCATCAAAAATATGAAAAGTATATTTATCCGGTCATTTGAAAATTCATAAACTTCATCATAAGAAGAAATCCCAATTTTTATTTAAAACAAAGGATTACACAAGGTAGTTACGGTCTCCTTACATAGCCCCTTATCACACCAGCATAGGACCTAAGTGTAAGGTTTGCTAAGGTGAGAGAATCCGAGGGAGGCTCGACCAACATCGCACGAGTAGTAATTTCTATTAGTTTTAACTTCTCACAAAGGCGATCCCGTTATAGATTTATACGATGAAGTTCTGCTTGGGTTTGGTCCAGAGCAAAGCCCAGTGGTGCTACCTCCTTCCCAAGTTCTATTAGATGGGCTTCGATTGGTCCAAGACTACTGGGTGAGGCCATCAAATCTTCTTTCTATATTAATTAACCAAGATTACTTGTTTTTAGAGACAATAATCAAAACGTTTAGTTTCCAATGGTCATATTGACCAATGGTCATATAACAGTCAAAAACCAACAGTATCATTTTAATTATACTCATGTTATCAAATGAAACATTTTTGTTGAGTATAAAAATAAAATAACACATAAAATTTGGAAAGAAGATTTATTCAAAATTTCGGGTTGTTACAATCTTCCCCCCTTAAGAAATTGCGTCCTCGCAATTTTTTTAAAATTAGGTTTTGAAATTTCATTGAAATTCACACATCGGAAAAGGAGTCAGTAAAACTATTACTTTAAAAGAATGAAAGGAAAGTACAAAGGTCACCCGAGTTAACCCACGCTAGGATTCCATGTAGGAAAACATGGACATGGAGGAGAAAACAAAGGGTCATGTTCTGAGAGAGAGTGAAAGAGAACATGATTAGGAGAAACTTAACCATAAGAAAATCCCAAACTTATGATTTGTGTAAATGATATTTTATTACCTAGTAGGAAACGTAAACCAACAATGTTTTTGTTTTACGTTCCTTTTCATAATTTTGAGGAATTCATTTACAACATAAAACAAAAACATAAGGAAATATATCTACCTTCATGTAGAGTTTCACCCTTTAATAAGTTTCTACAAAAACTAATATTTTCTCCCAAATGATGAGAATTCAAGACTACTTGGTCTCATAAAAACACAAGAATCATCTTCTATAGAATAACATAATCCACAAAAGATTAACTATCTATTTCTTCTATCTTAAAACATTATCCAAAAAATAGAAAGGGTAAGGTTAAACAACTCTTCAAAAAGGAAGAATCCCATAGGAATGGAAACTAATTTTAAATATTCAATGTTCCATGGTAATACCCAAAGTTTATCATAGACCATCCCATAAATAAAGGTCCTTAAAATTCCTCAAAATAAACCAAACTAAGATTGAAACCCAAATACAAGAAGGATTTGATAACATAGTCTTCCAAAATAAACTTCATTGATCATCTCCAAACATCATCAACCAATCCTAACATCTTACAACAAAATTATCTAAACTAAACATATTTTACCCAAGATAGGTTAATAATTCCCACAAGTAACCTAAATTAATATAAGTCCACCATAAATTTATCGATTCTTCAAAATATAAGTAAACCTTACTCCTCAATGAAAATACCGTAGTAATCTATTTACCTCGATCATATAGGGTCCCTAAAATAGTGAACGTATTCCAAAATAATAATCATCTTTTAATCCCCTAATCACCTCTGCCATATTAATACGACAATCGTCACATTTCCTATCACATTGGTTTTTGGGACATGTTCTTCCATTTCCCGCCATTAACTAAGAAAAGAAACTATAATTAGGGGCTTATTTACTTAGCTAATAATCATGAAAAGGAAACATTAAGCATACAAGGATCAACATGTCGAACAAAAGTATATCCTAACTTGTGATCCCCTAGGATCCAATCTAGGTTATCCATGATCATATATTCTTATGTGAATCTTTATTTTGTTTTATCCTTGTTCCTTTAATAATGGTTCATACTAAGCTTATGAATTTACCAAAGCATATCCCCCAGGAGTGTCGTAACCAAGAGTGCAGTAATGCCCATTGTCGTGTACCAGTTCCTGTTCGAGTCTAGCTCAAAGTGGTGTTTTTAGGTTTTACCCCTATGTACATCTGTGCTAGAGCCACCTCTACCTGCTCGTATCCAGACAGGGATGTATTTTCTTGGAAACCCGTTACTCAATACTCACCAAAATACCAGGAAGATTTCCAATATTTAAACATTTCTATAGGGATCTTCCTAGATTTTTCATATCCTAATTTCCACAAATAACTAAACCATCCTTTGATACCAACTATAGAATCCCGCCTCTTTATCACATAAACTTTCATTACATTTTACAAAACTGAGGATCTCTAAGGTTTAGTGTCTTGGAAACCAGGAACTTTAAACATGAAAACATAAAACATTATTCTAAAACATTTGAAAGGCTTCGCCTCATGTTCATCCTAGGTTCATTACTGCATCACATAACCTGGGAGCATACATCAAAAGAAAGGGTGAGAAAAAAAGCCCAGTGAGGAAAACAAGAGAAACATTTTACATGTGAACTTGAGATACTTTAATAAGGTCATGAAAAAGAACTTTAAGGCATGAGAATGAAATAAGGAGGCATATCATAATAAAAATAACATTTTTCATAACTTGAAAATGTGGCTACATCATTTAACATATACAATCATGAACATATCACCAAGGTCCATCCCCAAGGTGTCATTTGAAAATTACCAAGGTTATTCACCAAGGTATCGTGAAAATTGTAATCTCTAGTGGTTACGCCATTACCCAATGCATTGGAGCGCTATCAGGGAGCACCCTTAAATTTTCCTTTATTATCATGTGATCCACATATATCATCATCAAACATTTCATAAATCACCCATATAGAATAAAATAAATGGGTTTCATTTCATAATCATAACATTTTAAAAACTGCTTTAAAGACATGATCTTTACGTCACTTTAAAACCCACAGAAAAGGAAGGTGGGTCTCATGTATGTAAATCCCAGAATTTAAAATAGAACATTTTAGTATATATGTGAATAAACCTTTATAATAAATAGCTTTTAGTATTCACTTAATAATATAAAATAACTTTAGAAAAAGAGAGAGACATTTTGAGACAGAAATTCTGCAGCATAACGGCTATGTTACGAGGTTTTAGAAGACATTAAAAAGAGAGGGAAAATGGGTCAAACATTCATAAATGACCCATAAAACAGTATATGGACAGAATAAGAAGGATAAATGATCATGGTAATGAAATTTCAAGGACATACCATTTGAAATGAAAAACATGGAAGGAAGAAAAAAATTAGATTTCTCTTATGAAAGTTCGGCAGCCTAACGGTGTTACTTAAACTTCAACAAAAATGATTTGAAAAGATCAAATAGGGTCTCTCATCATGTGAACATAAGAGTTCAGTATGATATATATCGAGATAATTCCCCAAAATAATTAAAAAGTAATTTGAAAGACTTGACATGAAAGTATAACTTTGAAAAGAATGAGAAGGGTGAAAGAATCTTTTAAAAATTCGGCAGCCTAACGGCGCCACTTAAAACGTCAATATACTGAATTGAAGAGATCAAATGGGGTCTCTCATCATATGAACATAAGAGTACAGTATAATAGATATAGAGATCATACCCCAACATAACAAAAAGGAACTTGAAAGAATTGACATGAAAGTAGAACTTCAAAACGAGAAGGGTGAAGAACAACTTAAAAAATTCGGCAGCCTAACAACACCACTTAAAACATCAAAATACTGAATTGAAGAGATCAAATGGGGTCTCTCATCATATGAACATAAGAGTCCAGTATGATATATATATATATCATACCCCTACATAACAAAAAGGAACTTGAAATACTTTACATGATAATAAATCTTGAAAAATGAGAAGGGAGAAAGAATCTGTTACAAAAATTTCGGCAGCCTAACGACGCCACTTAAAACATTAAAATACTGAATTGAAGAGATCAAACGGGGTCTCTCATCATATGATCAAAAAAGATCAGTATGATAAATTTAGAGATCATACCCCGACATAACAAAAAGGAACTTGAAATACTTTACATGATAATAGATCTAGAAAAATGAGAAGGAAGAAAGAATATGTTACAAAAATTTCGGCATCCTAACTGCGCCACTTAAAACATCATAAAACGAAATAATGAGAGAAAGAGGGGATCTCTAATTATATGAACATGAAAAGGGCAGTAATAGGAGTATAAATGAACATCCTTTAACATAATAACATGGATCATAAAAGAAATTACATAAAAGAGATTTCTTGAAAAGAAAGAGAGAGATAGGATCCCTTACCTTAAAACATAACTCTTAAAACTCAAAGGTTGGGAGCTTGAGGGCTTTGGGGCACCATGGGAGGACTCCTTCGGAGGTAATGAGACAAGAACTTCGTTGGGGGAGAGTGGGGAGTCGAATGGATGAGAGGATGGCTTGGTATTTATAGGGAAAGTGAGGGGACAAGGCATTAATGGCAAAGGGACACCTCATTAGTGGTTTTGGAAAAACCATGGGCTTGACCATGGTATTTGCCCATGGTATTGGACAAATGGGACACCTCATACCTTATATCACTATTCATAATTCGAACATATTGATTACAAACTTATTACATCATTTAATGATGTCATTAAACACCCGTAACTTAAAAACTGTATTTTCACTATTCATCGAAAATTCAACTTTATCAGAATAATCCCAAAATTTCACCATAACCAATTATCAACGCTCTGATTACAAATATGAACTACATTTTATATAAATATTTTTCTAAATATTTTTCATTTAATTTTTAAATAAAAACACTATTCACCGAAAATTCATATTTTTCAGAAAAAACCCCAAAAATTACCATAGCATAATATCGGTGCTCTGAGTTCAAAAATGAAATCCGTTTTATAAAAATAATTATCTAAATATTTTTAATTAAATTTTTAATTAAAAAACACTATTCACCCGAAAAAAACTAATACTTGAATAATAATTTATGAAACCGTTATTTAACCATTTTATTGAATCACATTACTTAATCAAGGTGCCTAGATTATATTAATACTTTCTTTAAGTGAGATTACTAATCCATTTGGACACATTATTAATCCTAATCATAAAATCACTATTCATAATTTACTAATCATCAAAAATTATGTTGATCTTATTAGACTCTAAATTTTGTACTGAACATAATTGTAGAAGACCATTTTTCGAAAATCATTACACATTTTTAATTATTTAAGGTTTATACAACCGTTTTTAAAATATCCTTTTTCTAAAATTCATCAAAAATATGAAAAGTATATTTATCTGGTCATTTGAAAATTCTTAAACTTCATCATAAGAAGAAATCCCAATTTTTATTGAAAACAAAGGATTACACAAGGCAGTTACGGTCTCCTTACATAGCCCCTTATCACACCAGCATAGGACTTAAGTGTTAGGTGTGCTAAGGTGAGAGAATTCGAGGGAGGCTCGACAAACATCGCACGAGTAGTAATTTCTATCAGTTTGAACTTCTCGCAAAGGCGATCCCATTCTAGCTTTATACGATGAAGTTCAGCTTGGGTTTGGTCCAGAGAAAAGCCCAGTGGTGCTACCTCCATCCCAAGTTCTGTTAGATGGGCTTCGATTGGCCCACGACTACTGGGTGAGGCCATCAAATCTTCTTTCTATATTAATTAACCAAGATTACTTGTATTTAGAGACAATAATAAAAACGTTTAGTTTCCAATGGTCATATTGGCCAATGGTCATATAACAGTCAAAAACCAACAATATCATTTTAATTATACTCATGTTATCAACTGAAACATTTTTGTTGAGTATAAAAATAAAATAACACATAAAATTAGGAAACAAGATTTATTCAAAATTTCGGGTTGTTACAATATGTAATGAACATTCATTCTATTTATGGATCTCTTTATCTTCTAACACTTCTCGAATGAAAAAATAAGGTTTATTTCTAGCAGTAAGACATAAAACAATAATTGATCTAGAAAAACTGATGGAAGAGGTTGTGTTAAAAGAAATTAAATCAAGTAATAATACCTTCTTATAAAAATTATTCACCATTAGGAAAAGTGTCTTGAAAAAAAAATTCTTTTTACCTTCATTTCAGATTAATCAAATGGACCGATTTATCATCCAAGATTTATGTCAATGTAATTGTTAACTTCCATGTGACCAGGTTATTTATAATTCCCCATCAGAATCAGGTAGTATGATTTCTCTTCAATATCCACGTTCTCACATCCCATATGTGTCTCCCAATGTGGTGTCGTAATTATTAGTTACATTGGGTAACCATTAAGTTTATAACTTTACTTTTTTTAATTAATGTTTTAGTATTCATTTTTACATTTTGGATTTATATGAAATCATTCATTCATGTATTTTAACATTGACGACCCATATAATTTATGTGGGTAAATTTTATTTTATTGGAGTTTTAATATAACACCACAATAGTTATAGGAGATATATATTTTTCAAATATTTTTATTTATTTGATATCTTTCACTGTACGTTACACTAATTTGCGTATTTGCTACACACAACATTTATGTAGCATTATTAACATGCCACATCGAGTTTCAACAAAACATCATTTTTACTATCATAATAATTTAAGAGACAATTATAAAAATTTAATTAGAGTGGGAGGTATGAGTAAGGTTAACTGAATTATGAAATTATGGTTCACACATAATTTTTGGCCGATTAATTATGAATAAAGGTAAATCCATTTTTAAAGTAAAAGTAAATGTTTTTCTAAAATATTATTTAAATGTTCACATGTTTTTCGATATTATTTTTTTGTATAATATTAATGAAATATATATATTATAAATAATAGCATTAATAATAATGTTTTCAAGACATGATATAAGGAAAAATCCAATTTTATGCACTAAAAAGTATTTTTCTAAAAAGACTATTTTGCTTCATTTTATTGAACAAGGTATTTTAAATATAATTATTTAAAACTTTGATAATTTTTATATAAGATAATTAAAATTCTATGTTTAATGAATATATATAAATTTTTACATTGGACGATGTTTGGATATTATTATGATAAGTTTCATGTTTATGGTATAATAAAGAAACTATATTTTAAATGAGAACAAAAATTTCTAGGAAATAATTTATAGTGTTTAATTAAATATTTTATTATATGAAATTTATGATTAATTAATGTATTTATCATTACATAACATTTTTTTTGATTGTAATTAATTTCAAATTTAATGTGGATATAAAATTGTGTTGATCTTTTGGATTTTTTTACACTAAAAACTCATTTTATCGATCCTTCAATGGGATCAATTTTTATTTTATATATGAAAATTATTTGTTTTGAATTATAAAAAAATGATTCAATATATTACATCATATGGTGAAAATAAATTAAATAGAACCAATTTTTTTTACAATATGAATATTAATTATATTATTTTTTTATTACCACAATAATCGGTGGATTGGGAAAATTGATAGTAAAATTTATATTATAAATATTATAAAATAGTATTAAACCTTGAAAAATTATTATTGTATGAATTTTAATCAACTCATAATAAAAAAATATATAAATTATATAATTTAATCTAAAATGTTTTATGAATATAATATAGAAACTTTTAACATCAAATAGAGTGACAGGATGTCCCACTCTTACATTTGATAAGTAAAATATTTTTATGATCCTATTAAATACAATATATTTTCCATAATATAAGTTATTAAAAAATATATAATTATTATAAAAATTTTAGAATTTTTTTTTTATTTTTCGTGAATAAATAAACATCATAAATAATAACAAAATCATGATATAATAATTATTAAATTAACCAAACAATCAATTAAATAATATTATAAATATTAATGTAACAAATAATTTCAGTTAATTAATGTTATAGAATAATTTATTTTTTAATATAAAAATCATGTATTTTATTATTTAAATTGAATCAATATTAGGTTGTATTATTTATTTTCCTGATTTAAAATTAATGAATATGATCAAAATTGACACTTTTGATATTTATTTGAGTAATATTAATTAAAAAATTTTAGAAGTCATAAAAATTACAAATAAGTATAATTTGGATGATATATTGTATAAAATATAATTAATATGACATTTAACATCCATGTTTTGACTTTATGTGTATAAACTACATACTCTTAGTATAGAAAAATTTGTTACCATATGAAAAATTAAAATGGGTTGATTAACGGTCAATCAAAAGGATATGGATTATAATTACACCAAAACATGTCTAAAATATATATTTTATATTAAATCATTATTTCATATTATATTACAATACATGGAAATTGGGTGTTTTTTATTGATATTTAATTTATTATAAGTTAATATTTAGAGAAATTCTAAAAGTGTCCCTCCCCTCTCTTGTAAAAGGGTACCTCTTCTTATATTATCAGAACACTTCATGACCTATTTGGATTGAACAAAATATATCCAAATCAACTCAATAAACTATATAACTTCATATAAGATGACTTAATTTCGGCATTAATCTTTCCAAAGAAGTCCTTGTTTGCAAATAAAAATTAGATACCCAAAAAAAAGAAACATTCATCAACAAACGTTTTAGTATTATTTCTTCTAGAGGGAAAATAATTTACTATTATCCCTTGAATATATAATAAAAGTTGTATCCAAAATATACTAATACATTGTTATTCTATTTTTTAAACTTATAATTAAACAATCTTCCATCAAATGTGTAATGAACATACCATTGTTGTGTATAAAAATAACGACATTAAGAAATGATGTTGTTCATTTTTCCTTTACTTCATATCATGTTGATAATTATGATGAAAAAAATATTTTTATATGATATATATGATATTTATGATGTATCTATCAATATTTAATTATAATATAAAACATACCATCATGTTTTTCATTTTCATTAAATATGATTACTATATTTGTGGACGTGTGAACTACCTCCTCCTCAAAGCGATGTGATTCATTCAAATTTTACATGGAATTTATTAGTATGGGGTCAGAAACTTATAAAATATATATATGAATGGTAATTATTCTGGGATAATATATATTTATATTTGTCATTTAATTTTTTTATGTGATAAGAAAAGGGAAACAACATTCATCCGCATATACAGCCAATCATCTCCATAAATGGTGTATTCAATTTTTTATATCTATATATGATAGATACTTATATGAATGATATATATGATATATAAATCATGTTTTTATATTCTTGAAATATGTAAATCAAGCTTTTTTTAGGACTATCAATAATGGAATGTTAAATCATATACAATAAACGAGGTAGTTTTTACCCAAAACATTGTTTTAAAAAGAAACTATTAATAAATATATAATATAACGTTATAAGTGAATCATATATGGAATGAATTAACTAAATATTTCTTATTAGTAAATTTAATATAATTTAATATTTATTATATCATAGTCTAGTATGAGTACAATGAGAGTCATGATATAAGGTAAGGTAATTTCATCTAACTTTTATTTATGGGAGATACATGCTATATTCACCCCTTTCTTCCTTTGTGTGGTGTATATACCAACCTATGATATTTTTTTATAAATAAATAATTTTATTTCAGTACATTAAAATATTTAATTTTTATTTATAATTTCATGGGAATCATGTTAATAAAGTTACTCAATCAGTAATGGGTTTTTGTCTCACAATTATTTCTTTGGGGAACAAGCCTTATACAGTACTTGTTTCATATCTATCATCTATATATTGACCGGGAATTTATTTTGTTAGGATTATTCAAAATGTTAGTTATTTTAATATTTATATTACTTTAATTCATTCCTGGTGAATGAAATTCTTTTAATTATAAAGTGTTCAATATTTATTTCAAAATCCCATCAATATTCATGAATGTTTCATTTTAAGTATCTCTATGGTAAAATATCTCATTCATGGCCATATTTTCAGTTAATGTTTTATAAATAAGATCTTAACATTTCCATATGGTTGTTTAAATTAATTTTTAACCAATTGTTTCTTTTTACAGAATGTATTGATAGTAAGTATTTTTTCATTTTATAAATGAGATACATTGTAAATTTTATAAGAAAATAATGATGAGAATGTTTTTTAATTTATTCAGCATAAAATAAATTTTTAACCATCATGAAGCAATAATTATTTGAATATTACCTTAAAATTTTACATCATTTTTTTTATAAATGATTATTTCTATTAAAATTAGATGGCACATAGTAAATGTTTTTTTTTTCAAAATATAAATGATATTTTTTTCAACCAGTGTATTAAATTAATCACTCAAAATTATTTTCCATATAGGATTACATTATGTGATTTTCCAATGTTTCAATGGGGTAGGACTTAATAAATAATTTTTTTTCTAATAATGTGTTATGTTTATGATGAAATTTTATTCATGAAACTCATTTATTTTCCACGGGTTATATTCTGTTTCAATGATGTTTATAAATCCCATTTAATTTCAAGGGTTCTGTTGTGAAGAATTTTATATGTTCTCGTGTCACAAATATGTAGGGTTTTCATCACGTGATAGGTGGGGAGTGTGTCTCCCTCCAATTCATTGGGTAAATATTTATATGTCATGATATTTACATGGCGGGAATGGGGTGGGAAGTTGGTTCAATGAAGTAATTTTTCTGTTAAGATAGTCTTGGGAGTCAACCATGATAAATAAGATGGTCATTGGAGAGAACAATGACTACTAAGATGGTTTATAGAGTGAACTCATACTACTATTATATCATTGGATATGATCTAGCGACTACTATGGAAATCATTATATATGGTTATATGTATGCCACTTTTGCATGACTTATAACTATCTCACATATAATACGATTATTGATTCATTTTGAAATTATATGATTTAAAACATGACATAATATCTAGGTCTATAATATGCAAGATGTGATTTTTTTTAAAAGTAGATATTCTTAATGATTATGTTCATATTGATATGAGTGTTGTGTATCCTTTCATAACACCTGAATTTACAAATTATAATTTATCTTTTCCCTAGTATGTGAAGAAAGGTATTGATACTGATATGCTGAAAAAGGTTCTAGTGTGGAATAAATAAGAATCATGAGAATTAGATGTGTTAAGGACCATTTTTTTTGTTTCTAAGTGTCCAATGGTAGTAAACTAAAATGGTATATGGGACAATGTTTGAATAATATGTGAAATTTTCATCTTAAACGAAGTAATATCCTTGTATGAAATTCATTATTCGTTACAGTATCAAATAAATATTTATATATAAAGGCCAACTAAAAATGTATACAACTAAAATAGTGTTTTTTCTTTAAAATTACATTATGGTTCCTTGATTTTATAACATAGTTCTCCCCAAATACACAAAATTAAACTTTATTTACTCAAAATCTCAATTTATATATAGAGTTTATCGATATCATCATCCATTTATAATTCAATTATTCTCAAGGAATTCCTAAAAATCTATATTTTTTTCAGATCCATTATTTCTTCTCAATATTTATAAACCACAACTTGTTTTATTTTTAGTACACATTCTAAAGAGTACACATATATCATGATCATGATATTAAGATAACAAAATATAGAAACATGTAATATTGGTAAAATCATTAAACAACTTAATTTACATTTCCAAATTTGTAGAATTAATTATAATTAGGATATATACAAATAGATCTATAAACTCAGGAGATATATTTGTTTTAATCTCAACTTTTTCATTATAATGTTTCCCCATTATATCATTATTACACAAAATAAAACTGTCATGTATTTAATTATTCAACATTGAATGATTATTCACACATATATATGCATGGAATGATTTTACATGTTCTTCTGACCCAAATGGATAATTATTTCATGTTAAATAAAATTGACATTATGTATACTCGGGAATAATTTTTTTGATGATTTTAAATATTAAATATAAGAAAATTTTCATTTTTATATTCATGATTATTAATCCATCCTTATGTTCCAATATAGATGTTCTTTTTTTAATATTAACTCTTTAAAAATAATTCAAATATGAAATAAATTTTAATTTTAATTTTAATTCCCACCAATGAATAAAACATCACTAGATTCATATTTCATTTAAATAATTTTATATCTTCACAGTCAAATTATATTTAGATATATATCATTTATATGAATATTATCTCTTCCATCACACCATCATATATTAATAATATGTTTTCATTATGTATAAAAATATAAAAAATCATTTATACAAGGATCTCCTATCTCCACCACATTGTTAGGTACATCATCCACCAGTAAAATTCCTTGAGAACTCATACTCATAATTGTTTTTTTTGATTTTAAAATATATTAAATTGACTTCACATTGAAGAGATAAAATTTATAGAATATTCTTTATAATGAACATAACACAAATATATTTTCATAAGAGAGTCATAAAAATTTTATAATTAACCATTTCCATTAGAAAAATTAGATCCACAACTCTTTTAAAATTATATTGAATCAACCTCAATTCACAATCTCCGTTCAATATATCTAATGGAATATTGTGTTGTCACGTATTGTATATGGTTCTATAGGATCAATTCCACTTAAATAATATTTATGAGATAAATCTCATTAGGTAAAATTATATCTCATCAAAAAATTCCATTTATTTATTCTATTAATTTAAAAAAACCTTTTTTTCCAACCGAAAATATTTAGTCATTGGATGATATTAAAAAACTCATAAATTTTCCTCATTCTATACCTTTTCAATCATCTTATTTTATTCTTATCTACTCTGTTATTTGAAAAAATGATGCTAATAAAATTAGTAGGAGTCCATTTCCATTTCTATGGCATTATCACCCCACCCCTCAACATTCTTTTCATTACTACAATAACTACATTATAATCTATAGTCTCCTGCACAATATTTCATCCAAAAATTATAAGAAAACAATGTTTTTATATAAAATCATAAAATATCTCAATTAATTTAGATCATCCATTGATATATTATAAATTACATTATATCTCAATATAAGTGTTATTTAATGTGTTACTAATTCCATAAAACTTGCATAACATGCCCTTTACATAGTAAACATTATCCAAGTTGTTTCTTATAATGATCTAATTCATTTTGAATATTTCATACGTGATTATATTTGGATCACCCATTTTATATGAAAATTTATCTTCCATATAAGTAATATTTTTGATTTTTTGTGTATCAAATAATTTTTTAACATTTAATTATCCTTTTTAAAATAGTTTTCCCCATTATAACGATTCTTAATTAATTTAAAATATACCGAAATATTGTTTTTGAAATGTTTTTTTGAGTATTCACAAATTCCCCCTCTTCAACATTAGTCCATTATTCATTAATCTTTACTTCATTATAATAGGGGGATGTTGACATTTTTTATTTGACAAAAAAATATTTTTATTCCTTCTCCCATAATTTTTTTCCTCATTTTAGTTATCCTTTTCCAAATATATATAATTATTTATGGTGAGATAATTCATTTTACATTAATAATTTTTCTTTTACTTTCTAATTATTTATTTTTATCCTCCTTGAAGATGTGATGAAATTAATCTCCACAGTGATCAGAATCATTTATCATCCCTATCTTCTTAATTATTTTAATATTTGAAAATATAAATATATTTTAAAATGAATCATTATTTTAAAAACATAAAATGATCTATAATGTCTTATTTATATTTCATAATTATGTTACATTTTAAAATAATGATAGAAATTAAATTAATTTACGGTTTTCAACCTTATCATTTTTTCCCTATCAATATACTATTTAGGATTATAAACTTTTTTTCTTTTTTTTCTTTCAATTTTTTCAAAATTAAAAACTAAAATTTTACTATTAAATATATCCCTATGTTATTAATATAATCTCTAAATACATTATTTATATTACAATTGATCAAAACATCTATGTCTAGATCCTATATAGCCTAAATTTTATCATTAAATTTATCTAATACAATCCTTTTAAATTAATATTCCATTGATGAATCCTTTTAAATTCCTCCATGAATTAAATAATGAAAAAAATATTTTTTTGTATATATAAGAACTAATTAACTCATTAAAATTAATAAATATTTATATTCTATCATTGACAATTATATATTTATAATCATGACTAATAATATTATTTTCTCTCTAAAGTATATCATAAAGATTACTCTAAATATCATTTTAAAATTATAAATAATCACTAATATTATCTTCTTCTCCGATAGGTATGAGTGTAATTTAGTTCGTAATATCAAATTAACATAAATATCATTATTTTCCAAAAATATGTACATTTTCCAAATGTAATAAATATTTACACCATTCGTTGTGCAATAAATAATTTTATATCTCATATAATAAAGATAAGTAACCATCATCGAAGTTATTATGTGAGATATCATTGTATTGAACCCTCGTAATCCAATTATTATGCATTTTTATGGTTTTCATTTATCACTTACTTTAAAAATATAATGGTAAATAAAAGGACAAACTCATATCCCAAGGAATATACTTTTCATAATTCCTGCATTCTATGATACAAAATTGTATTCATATGAAACTGAAATCTAACACTAAAACATAGTTGAATCTATTGGTAGAATAGAAGTATCCTTTCGATCATGGTTTTTTAGAGAATATTTTTTAATATGATCAAAATTGAATCAGCGTGATTTTGAGAAAATTATTAAAAATGAGCACACATAGTTACGAGTCTTTAAAATGTTCATTGACAATGATTATCAAGTTTCTAATCAATAATGTATAATATTTTTTTATAATATATAACTTTTTATATCATTATATCTATATAAAAAATTTATAAACGTATAATGATAATAATGAAAAAAATGTAAAATAAAATAACTTATTTAATAATGTATTTTTAAATTAATCATGAATATCATCATTATTTTCCATTAGAATTTGGATCATGTTTCCATATTATTTCCCCAATACTAACCAAATCATCCCAAGAAATCTCTCACATGTCCATGTTCAATTATCTGAATTTATATCCAAAGTCAATGAAAAAATATTGTATTACTTTATCCAAAAACCACTACAATGTCAAAATTATTTCCACCACAGGTGGCCATAACGAAATACTCCAAATATGAATATTTTTTGATATCTCCTCATATTTTTGGATCTAATTTTCAAATAAGAGTTATATCCTCATTTTAACCACCATTAAAATGTATATTTATCCATTAAAGAGTGGTCATAAACATCAACTATAATTGAAAATCATGTCAAGTCATATTCATCAAAGAAGTCCGTTTATTAAATAATAAAAACATAACTTGATGTCATATTCCCATTTATACAATTATTAACCATGGTAAAACATTCAAATCATCACATTTTTTCAATATCTCCACTACTATAATTTGAGACGGAAATTTTAACATTAACAATGCTATAAAAGATAAAAAGTTTCTTAAATTTTACCATTCGCAAGACCACTAATAGACACCCATTAAATTATGGCAACTTGAAAATTATTTTCTCTAGCTATCCTCGTACAAAATTTTTGTAAACTCTACACATTATTTTTAGTGGATCACCATTGAATTAACATTGATTCCTGATGATATCTCCATCCCTCAATATTATGGTCACCATTAAAAATTCACTCATCTATTAAGGATCATGCCATAAATATAAATAATATAACAACACCATCAAAACATATTAATTATTTACAATCAATGATATTTTGTTGAATTCTTCTAATATGTATGCTATGTACAAATTATATCATAAAAAACTAGATTTTTAAGAGATATAAAAATCAATAGGTAAAGATAAATATTATATTGTAAATGTATAGAATGAAATAATCTCAAAACTCCCATTTTTAAAATATATTCATGATAGATCTTCTATTTTAACATATCAAACCATACAAATATTTCTCTTTTGAATATGAAATATTTCGTTAATATTAAAGAAAAAGAGTTATTAAAATCATATTCTTATTCTTGTAGAAAATTTCATGTTGTTAAATCCACATAATCATTCGATGTCACCATCCATATTCTCCTTTAATCCATAAACACAATAAACTGTAGAACAAACCATGATTCCTTACACTTAAAAATATCATGGTTAATGATATATATATACACACACATTTATACTATATTCTTCAATTAAAAATTACAATATTCATCTCAAAAAATATAATTTTTTGTGTAAAAAATAAAAAATATACTCATAAATATTTTGTTATAAAGAACCACACAACAGGTGATTGGATCACATTATAAGGGATTTTAGGCTTAAAATGATAGACCAAATTAGTAAATTTCATCTATATAATTATGTCTATGGATAAAACTGTTTACCAAAGTGTTCCCTGTGAACGATTAGTGACCACAAAATGTACCATATATCCATGATATAAATTTATGTATAAACAATTTATTGTGCTATAATCATGATGACTGAGTATTTTAATTTACATGTTTTTCATTTTAGATATTTAAATAGAGGGGTTTATGGAAATTAGAAAATATATGTAGATTTTTTTAGTTTTTATGATATATGTCTATTTAATTTTATTGTAAATCTATTCAAGAAGATTCTAAGATTAGTGTGTCATTAGTATAATTGTGTATAACACACTACTAACTTATATTCGGGAATTTCAAGCACATATGATGATATGTTTTCCAATATAACTTTTCATATGTCGATGTGATAAAATATATAATGGTGATTGTTGTTGTGATAATAAAATTTAATGAGTTACAAGTTGGACCCATGATTTTTGAGAAATACATTACTTCTTTTTAATACTGTTAACCAATAATGTGTTGATGATGTGAGGATGTTCTTCAACATGGATTGTTTGAATGAACATTTTTGTATCCATTACTCAATAAACCCTAAACAAGTATTATTTTATTAGAAAATATTATTACAGAAATCACTTTTGGATATTGTGATTTGATCTAATTATCAATTTTATTTTTGTCATATCACACTTATTCGGAAAAATAGGAGATGTTTTCATAGATTTTTTTCCATGATAGTTGGGGTATTATCAAATTAATACCAAGTAGACAATTTAATAGTAATAAATTTTATAATTATATTACAACTATTTTTCTGATAATCCCATATCTGACTATCGTGAAAAAATGTAAATAATTTTATCCCATCAAATATTTATGATGTATGATAATATTAAAATTAATTATTCTAATAATATATAGTTATATTGTTTACAGAAATATGTTCACCTCTGAATAGCTTATAGATAAGTTTTGAACTGGGGGCACTTTATTCATTCTCAACCACATCAATTAATTTGAGTATTGTATCCCTTATATTTTAACCCATGTCTATGTTCATTGATTCATTTTTTATGATCTAAAAAACATGTGTAATTTGGTATATGTAATTTTTTATACAACTCTTTTATGATATCCTTTATGTAGTCTCATATAATACGAGTATAAAATAATGGGATGATAGTAATTTTTCAATATTTTATATTTATATAAAATATTCTTATTTGGTGAGATTTGATCAAATATTTATTAAAGGATATTTTCTAAGAGTTACCCATATTTATCTACTATCTATTTAGAAAAATTAATCAGTATATGGATTATCTTTATGTTCCAATTTATAGAAGATAGAGAATGAATACCAATTTTCAATATTATTACTAATGTGTCTAATGTTTTGTGTTTCCATGTGTATTTTTCTATTTTGTATTATTAGTTATGAAACCATTATTTTGGATAATTTATAAATTATACTATTAAAGGAGAAATACTTATAGTAAATGGATTAATAACATATAATAGTAGTTAAACATTAGGATATTATCATTATACACATTCTTGTTAATATATTCTCTAAATTTTGGTACCAAAAAAATAAATTTTTTTGGTTCTATGAAATTATTTCAGTAATATGTATTATAATTTTCTATTATATCATTGTTATACAAGCACAATATCTAGATTGGTGTCTATATTCACTTGGGATATACAAAACCTGCATTTCAATCAACCATGAGTGGGAACATGTATAATTATACACATGAACCTATACAACTTTATGATAGAGTACATGAGTACACAATGTGTTTTATGCATTCATTATAGGAATATAGAGGAGGAATAATGGATGACCACCATTGGTGTATTTTTAAAAAATATAAAATATTTTTTAATGAGGTAATTATTTTTTTCATTTGGAAATATATAATTATTTCAATGTTATAACTTTATATTCAATGTGTATATAGTGATGATCATGTATTGGCCTTTATTGATATATAATTTAGCCGGTATATATTAATTCCAACATTTTTACTTTCTATGATGTTTATATGTAGAAATTATTATTTGTATTAATAATTACATTGTGTAATTTATTTTGATTAAATATATAATTATTTGTGTATCCCATATGGGTTTTAGTAAAAAACAACTAGAATATTAAATAAGGATTTGAGGAGGCATAAAAAATATGCATCTAACCCAGGTTGGGTCATGAATGGGATAGTCAATGTCATCTCATTTTATACAGTATACTTCATATAATTTATATTAGCATGGGTTTTTTATCATTGGTTATTTACCTCACTCATTATTCATAGGGAACATATTTTTACCTTGATATTTCATGGTTTTATTATTTGATTTCCAATTTCATAGAATAAAATATGATATATAAGGATTAAAATTATCTTCTATAATGTTATATTTATTTATAGTTTTCTTTAACCTCTATTGCATGTATTAATAATATTTAATAGAAATGTCACTTGGTAACATATTAATTATTGAATGGATAGTGATTTAAAATTTAGTTTATAAGTCTTAATAATCCATTAAAATATATTTAATTATTTAAATTTTATTAATGCATATAACTATGAAATTACATTTTCAATTAGCATTTAACAAACACATGGAAGGAATGTGAATCAAATAAGGATAAGATATCGGTTAAAGAAGTATATGGTTGGGATAATAGTGAAATATAATTATCTAAATGATTTCACTATAGAGTATGGTAAAAAAAAATACTACGAGACAATGTATTTTAATCCTTCATGTCATGGAATATGAGTTAATGATGTTTAATATATGTTACCACTGTGTGGTTTTTGATTCATGATAAACTAATATAGTAATGAATAACATATTATTTTTAGCACCCCATATTTCACAAGATTTTTTTCTTTGAAGTAAAATTAAGGATTTTGATATATTTCTTTATATGAAACATCATTCATATATAATAAACATTTTATCATTCAAATATTATTACAATTTTTTTTGTTATCAAATATCCATTGGATTGTATTTTATAAATATGAATAACAAGATAATTATATATATATATATATATATATATAATATTTTCATTATGAAAAATTATCTATTAATAATTATTTAATAACTTTATAAATTTTAATGATAACAATAAATTAAAATTTGAAAAAATTAGAAATTGTTCACTCTGTATGATAAGTATATTTTCCTCAATAATATTTAATGAATAATACTAATCAATGATAAAATATAACTATAATGAATATCACTAACTAAATATTCATCTAATCATTTATTGTTAATTTGTATAAATATAAATAAAATCATTTAATTTTAAAACAATGATATATTTTACTTACACTGTATTTATTTTGCGCAATGTATTTAATCATATTAAATTTAATAAATCACTATTTATAAATAATTATATTGGATTTTTTTTGATTATATATTCAATGAAATATATTTATAATCATATACTAGATGTTTGAATGAGAAGAATGTGAATAATATCAATATTATTCAAAAAATATAATTTCTATATAAATAGTTTTATCAAATTGTGTAGAAGGATATTATATTTAAAAAACAATGAAACAAAAATTTTTAAAAGTGATTCCATATTTACAATATATATAATTAATATAAGCTTATATTTTCCACTAAATTGTTATCTATCATGAATTCGAACAATGGATAAAATCTTGTAAAAGTGGAAAGGGTTAAAAGAGACAGTGGTTAACCTAAGATATATGATATAAAATAAAAAATATATATTCTTAAATCTCATTGGATAATTTTATTTTAATATTAAAATTTTACTTTTTCAATAAATGAAAATTTTGAGACACATTACATTATAAATACTTATAATATATAATTTTTTTCATTTTTTACACGTTTTCAACCCAATTTTCATTAAAAAGTCAACTCAATTTCATACATCTACACACCTCATGAGAACCAATATTTAGAAAATACTTATCCAAATCCATTCTTAAATTTCCCTCACATATACAGAGAGGTCACTATTTTACCGAAGTACCATTAAGAGATGGCTTAATGAGCAATCTAAATGAAGATCACCCAAAAAGATGTAATTTTTTTAACTATCTATTTCATGATTATTTCATTCTTACATGTTAAAAATATTCAAAAACCATAAAAAAATTATGAATTCAATTTCATTAAAATATTATAATTATTTTAGTGGTGCAATAACATACATAATATTTTATATATAAAATGAAATAACAAAATCACTGATTCATATATACGAACTATTGTATCAATAAGGTGATGCATTTTATGTCGTGTCACCATCTCCAATTCGGGATAATATAGTCTTATTTAATATATATATATATATATATATGATATATATGGATTATAAATAATTTTATAGAGGTAAAATATTTATACCTTCTACCCTTCCCATCCGTTAGAAAATGATAACACCCCACATACATACTTATTAAATGTTGCCTACGTGAATAGATAATATATTTTTTCATTTCATTTTAAAATGAACATTTGAAAATGATAAATTTATTGAATATTCATTATTTTTATAATAATATTTTATTTATAATATATATAGTTTTCATTCACCATTCATTTATTCTATTTTTTGGATGGTGAAAGCTTAACATGACTCTACTAATTTACTTCCATCACTAAATATTGATTTCATATATATTTCCTCACAAAATTATATAAATTGCAATAAAATTTAATATAATGAAAGAATATGTTAATTAATACAAGATTAATTTTCAATATATGTTTAAACCCTATCCTACGTGAAAGGAAAATGACTATAAAATTGAAATATGCATGAGAAAAAAAATATCTGATTTGTAATAATTTAAATATATAATTGTCAATAAATATAAATTTATCAATTTAAAAGGAATGTTATATTTTATCATAAGTATTAATATTATTCTAGTATATATTTATAATAAATATAAATTATATATATTGTATTTTAAAGGAACTTATGTTGAATGTAAATAAATAAGTCAAGGTTTTCTTGTCTCACTTTTCATTATTTCATTTGTATTACATATTCACCCCTTTTTTTATTATATGGTGTATTAAATACAAAATAATATAAATTATAATTGTATTAATGAAAAATCATGATTTTTAGAAATATTTTTATTTATCTCCCTTTTATCATGTTTTAATTTAATTGTTACCAATTTAGTATGTGTTTAAGTTATAATCTCATTTATTTTCAAAACATTCTATGTAAAATTTCTAGAAAGGAAAATTATATGATCCTTATATTTTAAAAATAGTAATTTTTCATCCACTTTTATAATTTCTTGGTTTTACATTTTTTCCTTTCTTTCTCCTCTCAATGATACTAAAATGCATTAAGAAAATTTATTTTAAAGAATCTGAACTTATTTCCTATATTCAGTTAGGAATATATCGCGTCAATATCCATTTTCATAAATATATTTTATAGAGTTTATTTTTATACATAAAATATATACAATGCTTAATGATATAAAAAAATTATTGAAAAAAGTTATTATGAAAAATATTAAAAAATTATTCTTATGGCCCACTTTTGAAGATTGGGTTTTTAACGAATGTTTCCTATTATTATAACAAAAAAATAAATTTATTTTCCCAAAGTCATGATTTTATATCCACATGAACCTTATATAAAATATTTCAGTGGTAATTAAAAAAAATTATATAATAATTTATCTAGTAATTCTAGTTCCTAAATGTTTCTAAAAGAATAAGGTTTCATTTTCATTATTTTCACATCATATTTTAAAATTATAAATACTATATATTATTCATATATTAAAAAATATTTTGATGACTATTATGAAACATATGGGTATATTCTATTATTATACCATAGATTTATTTCTCCAAAAGGATTATGATTATGATGTTTTAATGATGATTTTCTGAAACACATTTCAATCACCTGGGAAAATTACATTATGAATAATTGAGATGTTATTTTATGATATTATGGAAACATATTTTTTATTTTTAGTTATGTTATGGTTGGGAAATAATTATATCTACCTTTACTGTATTGCTTATTAATTTATATCTCATGATATAATATGAACAAGTATTATAAGATAACCCATTATATGAATCTACGTCATTGAATTTGATTGTTTAACATAGATCCCTGACTTATGAAATGATGAGAATGGGGAGTGAACAATTTCCATTATTGGAGTTCACCTAAAATGATAACATTTGATGTTAACCATTCAAAAGGAAATGATATCATATGATTTTGTATAAACCAAAATTGTTTCCTTCTATTTTTCAAATGATATCATGGTTCAAGGATAATTACTAATGATTCCACATTATTATGACCCATGTATTTATCTATGATAAAGAATTCTGTTATACTCATGATTCATAGTTTATGATACGTTTTCTAATTTATTATATATCATGATCTTAGTTTTATAATTGTATTCTTATGTTATACTAAATTATGATAACTGATTGATAACTCTCATGTTTATCAATATAAAAAATCTAAGCTCACCAATTTTTATGTTTAATTTTTCATTGGTTATAATGAATGGTATTATATATGTATATCTTAAAACAGTAATATATGAGAATATGTTTTTTAGTTATTATGAATTTTTTTTGAAATAAATCTATTATGTATCCATTAATCATATAATATAATATTTTAGTCTTATGAAAAATTTATTATTATTATTTTTATTTAATATTCAGAAAATATTATGTAATATTTATATATATAATTCATTGATTTTTTCAGTTGTTACTATGGAGGGGTTTAGTTTTTATATTATATTAAGTGATATTTAATATTGTTATAGAACATTTGAAACAAATGATTACAATAAATATTCAATGAAACTCATGTGTGATATAATGTATTCAAACTTTAAGATATATTTAGAATTAATTTTATGATGTATGATTTATCAATATGATTTATGATTAATGATGCTCAAACTAATCCTTTTTTAATTCAATTGATGGAACACATAAGAATCATAGTTAATATGAATGTGAAGGAATATAAAATGGATTACTTCATGATAATTTTAATAGAAAGATATAATAAAGGAAAATGCATTTTTGATTCCCATAAAACAATTATAATCCATCATTCATTCAAATATTATAAGTATCCAAAGGATGAAAAAAAATTAAACAATTAAATCATGATGAAATACAAATAATCAATTTTTTATCATTTAATCCAAAAATTTCAATGTAATATATCATAGTGATGTAAATATATTTTTTATTATCTGGTGATAAGAGCATGAAAATTTTTTATTGGTCATTTATCCTCTAAAAATTTAATTTTATTTGTGGTGTAATATTATTAAAAATACTAATCAATAGGAATAGATTTAGAACATTACATAATAATAGTATTAGAGGGTACGTTTTAATATATTTTTCACCAAACACATTTAGAATAACTAGAAATGAAATTCGTTGAGCTTATGTACAAGGATGATGAATCCATATGAACATATAAGGAAAATTTCACAAGATTTTAAATTTAATCATTTTTTTACCCTTGAAACTTAGAAAAATTAGATCAATATTTAATATAATATAAATGAATAATTATGATGGAATTAATCATAAGAAAATTTAATACAAATTGATAAATAATTTTATTTACTATGAATAAACAAATAATGAGCATAGACAATAATTATTCTCAGGGTGTGTCATAAACCAGCCGAGGTACCCTAGTAACCATGTAACTAAGACATCCTTGACATACCCCAAATGGAATTCCCGATCTCCATGGGTCAGTGAAAATATCCAGGATGAATACAATTTAATATGGGAATGGATTTTGTAATCACTAGGGCCCTAATTGCCCAAAGGCAGTGCCTTGTTTTATTACATTGACATATAAACAATAAAGTCAAATCATGAATGAATTTAATGTTTTTTTTGTATTTTAAAACTAGATATATATATATATAATTGTTTAATTAGAAGATGAAATGAAATAAAAAATATCATTTTCACATAATCTTCTTGATTATCCCTGCAAATTATTCACAACATACTTATTCTCATCCCGGGGAACAAATAACAAAAGGATGATCTCAGATGCTTAGTAAGGGTATGTAATATAATATAACTATAATTAATAAATAATGGTGAATAAATAAAACTATATATTCCATTAAAACAAAATCATGAGAATAATATAGAATAAATTAGAGAAAAAAACCAATTCCATAATAAAACATAACCATGAATACTGTACTAGTATAATTATCAAATAGACTATCAATAACTAGTTTCATATTGTTAGAAGCCTTAATGTTTGACAACATAATCATACTTATAAGGCCTCGGTCAAGACACAATATATAATTGGTAAAAAGCTAGGATAGTTTGTCTTAAGAGACCTACTAATGCATCTAGGGGCTATATTAATCCACACTAATCACATACAAAGTCCAATGTATTCTCCATAAGAAAGGGGATAAACATAATCAACATATACATTCATCTTGAATCTTATATATGAAATGTAAAGAATTTTCCCAAATCAGTAAACGTAAACACCATCTATTCAGAGTAATATGGTGAATGATATCAATTGAGAATATCCATAGTCAAAATAATGATAAAAAATTCCATAAAATATGGTAGAAGAGATTATATAATGATAATCCAAATTAAATATAATAATAATTGATATTGGTAAAATAGATGAAAATACTTTGATAAAATCATCATGTAATTCTTGATAAAAATTCCTTATTACTAGTAAATAAAGAGTTCTACTAAAAACGTATTTGTATAAAATCATAAGTGAACTATGTTAGTCTATTTGTAATAAAATGAGTAATTTTATAAAAAAATGGATTCTTAAAAACGGTTTTATAGTGCCCTTGAATATATGTAAGAATTCCAGAAGATCCCTTAAATTAAGAGAGTTTATATGGACGAATTTAAGAAGGGAACCATTTAAAAACATGTATATACGTATCAAAGAAGGAAGGATTTTATTGGGATACATATATAAAATATTGAATGTAAATTTAAGATGAGTACAAAAGAATAATTAAGAATCTCATGGGTTAAATTATTGAAAAATATTAACCTGAAAGAAAAAGAATGTTCTGGTTGAAAACCATTACCTTTTGTCCAAATGTGTTATACAAAAAACCGTAAAGTTCCAGATGAACAAATTAAATCCAATAACTAATTAATTAAGAACACTATATTAAAATATTTTATTCACAATAGATTGATTATGTTCTTTTATATCCTTATATATTTGTTATAAAATTTAATATTGATGTTATGGTGTGTTAATTTCCTTGATTTCACAGTTGGTTTGATATATTATAACTAATGAAGTTCAAATAAATGGGTATAATTATCTAGAATTATAATCCACTAGTATTAATGAAAAACCATAATTGTATTTGTGTTATGTATTATTTTTTCCATAAATTATGATGAATCATTAGATAACATATTACTGATAATCGTTTTGCATAGTTTTTGTGGGTTTTAGATAACAACAAACTAGTTTTTTTCTATGTTTCAATATCATGTATATTCGATGGTTCCAGAACCATTAATAAGATATAATATATATTATATAAATGGGTTCAACCATACAAATGTTATCATGACAAGTCATGAATGAGAAATTAATTAATCAAAGTTCATCCTCCATGAAGGTCAAAAATCACAACCTCACAGAAGGTGATTTTATTTTTAAATTAAGAGAGAGAGAGATTATAGATATTGATGATGTATCATACATAAACAATACATCATTAATGTATAAATATTATTCTATACTTATCATGATCATTTGGATAGATTATGTGATGAGAAAATAATAATAGAAAATAAATTGAAATGAAATTAAATGACATACGAAGAATATTTACGTCTTGAAATAACATCCTTGAGAACCACCATAAGGGTAAGGGTTTCAGTATTTTTTAATTTCAATGATATATTGGACTTGTAAGGAGATTACAGTAATTATTTGGGTAGTATATTGGCATGAATCAGGGTATAGAGGATTGAAGAGAAGAGGGTGTGAGGGTGGTTTTTATATTAGAGGAGAGGGGTAATTTTTCATTATACAATTTAGTAATTTTTTATTTTTATCTAGAAAAAGAGTACTATTAATTATTGTGACTAAATATATTAATAATTGAATTTGATTTATATCTAAGGGTTATTACATCAGATATCATGTAGGTAAAATAATATTTTCTTATATTGTATTTTCACTATATATCACCAATTTTACTATTCAATAAAAATTCAAGTATTTCAGAAAAATAGAAATACCATCCTAAGAATTTTTGGACATATAGAATTAATAACATGACCCCATTTTCCAAAATAAATTTTCAAATATGTGTACTTTTTTTGTAAAAAATACTTATTATTTACTTGAAAATTAAAATTTTAAAATTTAAACCTGATTCCAAATCACATCAAAAATTAATTAAGGTCACAATAATGTATACTAAAATAATAAGACAAAAAAATATTGAATTATGAATCTATTTTATGAACACTATATATCTTTGGAATAATTATACTATTTATAATATTATAATTAATATATCTGACTTATAAAAATACCAACACTTAATTATAAATTTTTCAAATATTCATATACTTTTTATTATATTATAAATATATAGAACTTCCACTAATGATATGCCTAAATTTTATTTGTACATTCTTGGGTGAGTTTACTATTGATTAAGATGATTTAGTTTTCATAAGGGTCATATCATTTTTTATAAGGGAATATTACAATTTAATATGTACAGGTTCCTCAATGTTTACAAATACCTCTTATATATTTTATTATTCATTTATAAATAGTATTTTATGTTATATATGTAGTATTATATTATTCATACTATATATAGGTAAATTATAATGAAAAAATTTATTCTCATTACATTCTACCCTCCTAATAATATTTCATCTGCAAAATATAAAAAATGTCACCTCACAAAAATATTTTGGTTGTTCTTTATCAAATTTTTCTTAGGATCCAACAAAACCTCTTTAATTTTCTGATTATTATAATGTACCATTTCCATCTGAGTCCTCCTATTTCTCAACACCAACATTTTTGTATTTAGAATCTTTATATTCTCTTCAACATAAGATATGTCGGGTTCCCAAAATATACCCTCAGAAGTGAGTTCATGTGTTGGGTATGGCATGTACTTTGTCAACAATTAGATGTGGAATACATTGTTCACTTTTGAAATTCTAGGTGACGTCTCCAAAAAACAATCAAAATATCCAATTCCATTGAGAATTTCAGAAGTACCAACATACATGGGGATAAAATACCCTTTTTCCCAAAAATAATAAGACCCTTCCATATATATAATTTCATGAAAACACGATCTCTAAATAAAAAATCAAAATCCTTTCTTTGATTATCATCATCAATATTTTTCCAAAAATTAATTTCTTTGATATGTGTTTTAATATTTTGTACCTTGTATTTTGTTTCATCTAGAAGATCTAGGCCCACAAGATTCCATTCAAAAACTTCATCCCACCATGTTGGTGTATGGTAAATATTTCTTTTCAATACATTATATAGTTCCCTTTGAATAGCTGGAGGGATATTATTATTGTAGGAAATTTTTTCCAAAGGTAATCATAGATCCCATAAACCATTAAAATCATGTTAACATGATCTGAACATGACTTCTAATGTTTGGATCAACCTTTTTGAATACCAATCAGTTTGAGGGTGATAAGCTCTACTCAAATGAATATATGTACCCAATGCTTTCTAATGATTTGTTTGGAATTTCAATGTGAATTTTGGATCATGGTAAAACAAAATTGTAATAGGTGATCCATTATGCCTTAAAAAATCATTAATAGAGACCCATGAAAGGTGTACCATTAGGAAATCCTCTCTTATATGGAGAAAATTGGCATATTTTGTAATTTTTCCAACAATTACCCATATTGCATCATTTATTCTATTCATATTAGGTAATTACAATGACAAAAAACTATAGTTATATAATCCCATTTTAATGTAGGTGTATGAATATTTTATAAGTCTTCATTATGATACTATCTCAGACCATTCAACTATTGACAAACTAAACATCTTTATACATAATTTGAAATATCTCTCTTCATGTTTTCCCACGAGAAATGATCCATTAAATATCTATACATTGTTATGCTAATAGGATGTAAAGAAAATTTTGAGTTGTGGTCATCATTAATTAACATACTCTTTTATCTCAATGATATAAGAAAGATGTAACTTTCCTCCAAATTCTAGAACTCCAACTTCTAACATGATTTATACTAACTACCCATAATTCAAATCAATGATTTTATTTCAATATTATCACCATGATACTGAAAACATTTTATCCTTTATAGAAATGATGGTGTGTTGTCCATTTGAAAATGTAATGATTCATACCCTTCTTTGATAATTCCCATATCCATCATTTCTAGATCCATTTACATTGGATACATATCAATCCTCATTTGGTAATGAACTCCTTCATCCTTCTTACTAAATGCATTTCAAACTTATTCACCTTAATAAAGTTGTAGCATATTATAAAATAATAATCCATGTGTAGTTCGAGACATCTCATTTTCCTCATGTTGAGTTCCTTATAAGATAAGATATATTTCAATCACTTGTGATCTATATATATCTCACATCATTTCCTATCGAGATATTGTCTCCATAACATCAGGGAAATTATTACAACATCTTACTCTAGATCCTAAGTTGTAGATTATTTTTCATGTGTGTTTATCTTATTTTATCCATAATAATTGAATCTACCATTCATCATATGTACACAACAATTTCCATTCTTTGTATCATATCTATAAATAAAAAATCCACTACTTCCTGATGGAAGAGACAAGATTAGATTATTACCTAACAACTTCTTCAATTCATCACAAAATTCATTACATGATTTTTTTTGTACGATCATAACACATTTAAAAGTATCCTCAGTTAATGAGTTAGATAATCAGAAGATGTTATAAATGAAATTATGATAATAACCTACTAAACAAATAATAATACAATCTTTGGTAATTTTTTTCTAAGTAGGAAATTCTTGAACTTCCTTTTTCATAGGTGGATAAAGTATGATTTTATTATTTGAAACCAATATGTTCAAGAAAATAAACTATTTAAATCCAAAATTCACATGTTCTAAACTTCCCATATAATTCATTTCATATAATTGTTTTCATAAAAATCCACAATTAATTCTCATGATATACATTGAAATTTATGTGTATCAAGATATCATCAATAAATACAACAATAAATTCCACAAGATATTCCTTGAAAACTCCAATGATTTGATCCATGAAAACATAAGGTTTACTAGACAATAAAAAAGGCACTAATATAAACTCGTAATACCCATACCACGATTGATATGATTTCTTTTGAAAATACTTATTCCTCACATGAAACTAATGAAATCTAGATCACATTCCAAAAATTGAATAGTAATGGGATCCATGAAGTTGATCAAAGAAATCATCAATATGATTTAGAGGATATATTTTCATTATCATAATATCACTAGTATCTCTATAGTCAATGAAAATTCCCATAGATCCATCTTTTTTAAAAACAAAAATAACATGATATCCTCATTGAGGAACACTATTTTGATTTAACCCGTAACTACACAACTCCTATAGTTGTTTCATCAGCTCCACTATTTAAAATGTTTCCATTCAATATATACTCTTTCATATAGGGCATGCAGTAAGAGTTAAATCAATTTAAGTATCAATTCACAGCTTTATAGAATGGCCAGTTAAATCCTCTAAAAATACATTAATGTATTCTTGAACAATTTGTACATCCTAAATATGAAAATTTTCCTTCCTCACCTGTGGATATTTGGTTCTATTACTCCATAATAGTTGATATCAATGGATCTACAAGTATTGGATCTAGATTAGAATAAAATAAAACAGATTCTTCTCTAATGATAATGGATACTAAAACATTCTAAAAAATTGTTACATCATTCTTATTGCAATATAGTTTCTCATTATAGCTTGACATTGAGTACATACTAATAATTATGTCAAATGAATTCATGATTATCTTGGTAAGTCCAACAACTAAAGCATGTTTGTGTGTCATAAAGTGGACTGATTGATACATATTTGTTTCTCGGATACTACCCTTATGAGTGTTGATAGACTAATCCTTTATTAAATCAAATAGTAAATGTTTAATTATCTTAAAAAATTAAGAAGATATAAAATAATGCAAAGATCTAGAATGGAATAAGGCATTGGATATGTCTGAGTAAATGTTTGAAGTACCAATGTCCATATCATTAGGAACATCAACTTCAGTAGTTTTGACTTCATAATCTTCCCCTTACTCAACTGGATTTCAATAGGAAATTATTCCACTGAAATTAAAACAATCATTTTAATATTTTCCTATATCATTGATATTTATGAATTGAACATTACTTGATTCTTTATTTTATTTACAATAATGGGATGAGTGGAATTTTCCTCCACAATTGTAACAAACACAAAAACACTTGAAGCATGTAACATGATGTTTCTTCCCACAATTACTATATGATGGAATATAAAATCTTCCCTTCATCCCATTTTCATTATTCCCATTTATAGAGTGTTAAGAGCCTTATTGTTCTCTTTCATTCTAGTATGTTCCTAATAATTCGGGAATTATTTTTCTATCATGATTGTACATGAGACTATATCTTCATTTGATGAGAATGTTTGGGAAACTTGTTCCATTTGGAGTAATGGTTTTAAAACATCAATGAATAAATCAATCATTCATATAGGATTGGGTTTGCATTGAGTAACATAATTTTATAGCCTTGTATATTTTGAGTCATACATGGAAATATTCTCACACCCTATTTCTTCTGATTCCGGATTCGTCATTCCATATACTATTATTGTTCACAAGGAATATATTTTTCACTGAAAAGTCCTTTAAAATATATCCATTACAAATTTTCAATATCTTCCCTATCATTTTTATAATTAGTGACCACCATTTATCTGTATATCCTGATAGATGATAAACTTCAATAAAAATAATCCCAATTTTGTTACATCCAAAATAAAAAAAAATATTCTCTAGGGAGCTTATCCACTGCTCAGCTACAAATGGGGTTGTAGTCACCTTGAATGATGTAGGTTATTCTCACATAATCTGTTCTTAAATTTCTCCTCAATGTGTTAGTTCATGATTCTTCATAGGGGAAAGGATATTGTTCATTTCTAGAGTCATCTATCCCATTATAGTTATTAGATTATCAGAAACATTAATAGACCCATAACCAACATCCTTATCTTACATCAAAGGGAAATCACTACAAGGGATACTTGTGTTCATAGAGTTTCAATTTCATACACTAGGTTGTAATTATAAATAATTTCATAAACTACATTTTTCTATGAATCATAATGTATAACGTCAACAAGTTAATTACGTAACATAAATTGAAATACATTCATGTATAATATCACAATCTTATCTATGGTTTCCTTGGGGAAATATTTACAATTAAATCATTCACAATGGGTTGTAATGAAAATATTATTGATCCTAATTATATCCCTCTAGAATGTCAAACTAGGTGAACAATAAGGGCAACTATTGTGTACCAGGTTAACCCTTGTGAGGCTTGAAACACATAATCAAATATGTGTCTCCTATGTAGATATGGTCTAAAACCATGTCCCCTTTTAGTATCTAGACAGAGATGTATTATCAATGAATATCCATAAAATCAATAACATAACAAAATTCTGGTATTTTCTTGAATGCTTATCCTAAAAGTATATCTATGATGTTTCTTCCACAATAAATGTATTCAAAATATAGTTTCAATGGGTTTTACTAAACACCATCAGATAAAAAATATGGTGGCATGGGCCCGAGTTTCCTAGATCCAATTACTTATTTTGTTACAGTGGAATATAAACAAGAACATTTTATCCAAAATTAAAAAATATTTTGGTGCCATTGAAAACCCATATACAAATATAATTATTAAATTACATCATGAAATGATATACAAAATATCAACTTTACATAAATTTCATTATTATACCTTCATGTCATTCATAATATATAACTACACATCTAGGGGGGAAAATAAACATAATAAATGTGTGAGGTTAGAAGATCAGTAAGGATAATTAATACAGTATCATCATAAGTATTTGGGTATAGTGAATAAATAAAAACACACATGTCATTAAAATATCATCTTGTGCACAATATTGAAGGAATAAAAGATGAATAAAAATACAATAATATGACATAACCATTGATACTATAATATCCTAATAATCACATGGAAAAAATAAATACAAGTTTTTTAGTGATGTAATGATGAATTATGGACATCATAATCATACAGTCTAGTCCACATCCATAAAACCAGACATTATATAAAAAACCCAATGTTTTTTTGTCTCATGAGTCATACCAATGCATCAAAAGGCTATAGAGGGCTCCACCCACAACATATAAAGTCTAATTTATTCTTCATATTAAAGTATATATACATAATAAACATATGCATTCATAAGGAAACTACCATATGATATGTATATAACCTCCCTCAATTAGTAAACGTAACATTATCCAGTTAGAGTAATATGCTGAATGATATCTAGATAACACATCCGCATTAAAACTAATCATAAACAATTAAATAAAATATGGTAGATGATATCACATAATATTAATCCAAATTAAATATAATTATCAATGAGGGTATTGATTTAGATGTAAGAAATATTATAAATCTTCTTGAAATTATTCATAGAAATACTCTTTTACTTTAAAAAGACAGGTTTTTTTGAAAAATATTTTTCTAAAAGTAGAAGTGAAATAATATAATTTCATTTGTGTAAAATGAGTCATAATATAAAAATAATGGTTTCTTAAAATATATTATATAGTTACCTGAGAATTGGTTTGAATTTGACAAGATCCAATGAATCGGGCATGTTTATGTGAATAATTTTAAAAGGGACCAATTTTAATACATTTATATCCCCATTAATGAATGATGTATTATAATATGTATATATATATAATTCACATATAATATAAGATTATTAAATAATAATAATTAATAATTTAATTTGCATAACGGGATAAAATGAGTAACAAGAATGAAAATGGAGGTTCATGTAAGAAACCCTTACCATATGTCTTAATTTGATATGCACTTCACCTTAATGTCCAGTATATGAAAATTAAATCGATTAATTAATTAATTATAAACATTATCATTATATATACGATTCACTATAGTTTTATTTTGTTAATTTTTGTCCTTACTTATAACATATAAGTTTTAATTCAATTGTTCTAAAGTGCTTGTTTCCTTTATTTCATGATTGGTTCACTTCATTATAAGTAATAGTGTTGACATAAAATGTGAATAATTCAGCATAATTGGAATTTCATTTTAATAATGAACAATTAGATTTTTATTTTTTGTATCATTCTATTTTTTCCATAAATGATGATGAATCATTAGATAATGTTTTAATGTTAATAGTTTGGATTATTTTATATGGGTTTTGATCACAATGATTTAGTTTTTTTCTATTATTTAATATAATATATATTATATGGTTATAAAACAATAAATAAGATTAAATATATATTATATAATCTAGTTAAACCATAAAAATGGTATCATGACCAACCATGAAGAATAAAGTTAAGAATGAATGTTTGTTGTGCCCAATGGTTATAATTCGACACCTTTGAGATGATTATTTCATTTTTAAAATAAATGTGGGAGAGAGTAAAGAGACTAATGATAAATAATCAATTAACATGAAATAATTTCATTATATAGATGGTAATAGAGTTATCATGATCATTTTTATAGATGATGTTAGTAGAGAATAAAGATGAAAAGAAATTGAAATTATATTATATGAAGTAAAAAAGTGGATTTACTACTGAATTTACATCCTTGAGAACCACCTTAAGGGAAGGGGTTATGGTATTTATGAAAACCATGTTCTCCTACAATTGGGGGTGAATAGGTTATTGTATTTGTGAAGAACATTAACATGATTCAATTCATAGATGACTGAATAGAATATGGGGGTGATGGTGGTTTTTATAGTGGGGGAGAAAAGTAATTTCTCTTTATTATATTCATTAATTTATTATTTTTACTATGAAAACCAATATTGGGGATTCTTGTAACTAAAAAAATTAATAAGTTCCAGTTATTTATAACAAAATGTAATTACAACTTCCATGATTCAAGAATAATGTATTTAGCTTATAATGTATTTATACTCTATAGTACCATATTTTAATACACACAAAAAACTCAAGTATTTCCTAAAAACTTCTAAAAATGAACCAAATCATTTTTTACATGTAGAATTATAAAATGTAATCCATTTAAAAATAACAATTTTATGCATAAGTTAAATTTTATTTTTAAATAAAATCACTAGGTACTTGAATAAAGAAAATTTATGATGCAGAACTGATTTTACAACACATTAAAAATTAAATAAGGTCGCATAAAATTATCCTAAATTCATAAAACAAAAAAATATTGACTTATGAATCTATTTTATGAAAATTATTTTTTTGGATTAATTTTATTAATTATAAAATTTTAATAATATATTCAAGTCTTATAAAAATACAAACACATAAATATTAATATTTAAAATATTATCATATTTTATTATGATATAATTAATTTATACGTTCACTAATGAGCTGACTAATTTTTGTTAAAATTTATGTTGTGGTTTTTCTATTTAATAGGTCGTTTTTCTATTTAAAAGTGTCATGTCACAATTTCAATGTGAATGTAACTATTTCATCCATATAGGTTCCCCTGTCATCTATAAATACCATTAATTTATTTTATTCATCATTTATAAATATTATATTGTGTTCACTATGTGTTATTATATGATTGATAATATAATAAGTGAAATTTAAATGATTTAGTTTGGAGTCATTGGAGCTTTACCAGAAGTACTGTGGATGTAAAAAGAGACGGGTCATTAAGCCTAAAAAAATAAACTCGGCCAGGAGTAATGTACCAGAATATAAATGGGAATAATCATGCCCAATGTACAATATCTGAAGTATAAAAATAGAAAAATCAACCATATACCTATAGACACAATTCACCATGTCCAATTTTCAATCGTGAGATTCACCTCCAAGAGATCATTTCCCCTTCAAAAACCCAGAATGAGATAATTTCATAATTCCTAATCTCACAAGTTGGATGTGATCTAAAAAAACAAAGTTGTGTCTCACCATGTATTCCATAATAGATTCAAGAAATATATATACAAAATAATTTAATTTAATTTTTAAAATAAAGAGGTTTCACATTTTCAAATAACATTTAATCAAATTCTTCTATGTAGTTCATATAATTGAAAAATACATTAAGCAATGGATTTACATGTAATGGAATATTTCTAAAATAATATCTTAAATAAAATAGTTACATTAAAAAATTAATGTAAATTTAGAAGTCTTGTATAGTAGTTTTACAAAATTGAAATACTTTTATACCTAATCTTTAAATAGAAATTGACCACCATGATCAATTTCAAAATACGCATGAAAGTACTACATCTATAGGATTTCACACTCTCTTGGATACTTCAACAATATGTCTAAAAATAAATCCCCCAAACACTGTCCAGTGGAGACATTTCAATATCCCATTAGGGATTTAACACAATTTATGAATTTTTAGAATGATGCAATGTCAAAGGTTGCGTCAAAATAATATACAAGATACCTAGTCCATGCATGTTATCGTACACAATCAGTTATGAGAAATTTATTTTATGACTACTTAAAATATAATTAAAACACAATCTTATTTTTCATTTCTAATTTAACATTTAAAATGAAAATGTTTTTAATAAAACAATATTCCTCTTTAACATGAAAAAACACTAGGTATGTAACACAACATTTTAATCCATTCTCAAATGTATTAGATTTATTCAAAAACAATTCAATCAATTTCAAAATTCATTTCAATGTTAAAATTTAAAAAATTATTATAAATAATTTCCATCAAAACTCTAATTTAAATTAAATAATTTAAATAAAAAAATTCTTATATACACATCCCAATTTAATAGAATTATCGGGATTTCAAAATTCTCATTAAAAAATCATTTCAAATCTTTCAATTAACTTGAATTGGATTTTATTCCAATATCTAAAATCAAGAATGATAAATATTATTTAAATAAGAATTTGAAATAAATCAATAAATTTCAAACTTAAAAAATTTGGCTAAATTTGATGGAATCACCAACCTTTTCCAAAATCACAACACTTTGATCGAAACCTATCAATGATAAAAGAGGTGTATATGACCTTGAAACATATCCTAGACATGAGATCTGACAAACTGGTGAATCAACCATTCCATTAATAATGATATTTTGAAATCGCTAATATATGAAATAGACAAAAATGATGAATGAATTTAATCACTTACTCGGGAATCTCATCAAATGTGAAATAATGATAAAATTTCAAAAAAAAAGATCTGCAAGGTATGGGGAGCTTCATGATCTCTTAGGGAATCTATTTGGTTAAGGGAGCATAAATAAGAGTGGATGGAACTAGAGATATCAGTGGGGCATCAGATTTAAGAAATATAGTTGGGGTATTACATGATGTGTTATACCCTTTAACAATGTGAAATTATTATGTTTCATAACCACTAAAACCCCATAACAATAAATTGAATACCGTGATTTAAATAACTCATGACATGTAATGGATATTCGTGACATATAACCATAACTCCATGTAGCCTCCAAAAACCATTACATGACATGTATCACAGTTACACAGTGTGGAACTATCCAAAACCAAGAAGAAAACAATGATTAAAGGTGAGAGTCCCAAAAAATATCTTACATCACCAATATAGGAACCCTCCCAATAAATTATAAACCCTTACAATTTAATAATAAATGAAAATCCTGATAAATGTTAATGTAAAACCTCTCAAATCTATTAAGTGATGTTACATTCACACAACCAAAAAAAATTTCTATCCATAAAAATCCTATGATGAAGCTTCCACGCTAAAAAGATGAGGCCATGCTTACTCATCAGTGTATTATGTTTGCACGTCTCATGATTATCGAAACCTCATTGCCATCAATCAAGAACCATAGGTATATTCTTCTCATGAATTACATTGTTATTATAATCGAATATAATGAATGGGTGATTTGTCAAAGATAAATCAATTTCAATATACAAATAACTCTATCTCAAAACATGAGATGGATCAGATAACCACTTTCTCATCCATAATACAAGGAATAAATTTTGTATCAATGTTATCTATGGTGTAGTGATAAATGGTATGAAACATTCCCCACCTATTCAAAACCCCAGAATAGTCCCATAAAATGAGGAGAAGGCTTTCCATACCTCCCAAGATGTCGTTGACGCAACCTGATTGAAGCTTTATGGAACACATGGTCAGCAAATGAGAACTCCAAAGGTATATGGCGATGATCTGAACATGTCATATATCATCTCTGCAATTTTAATATTATATGAAAAATTAAATTGATATTTTATTCCCTATCATGAAACATTATTTGTCCTAAAAGTTAACTTTAACAAATCTTCAACCAACATAATATATATTTACTAGGTTGACCATACAAGGCCTAAAAAAGATACATTTTTTACAAGTGTACCTTATATTATAAAAAATTGTCGTAAAAATTTGTGATATTTATGGAACCACTATATATAATAAATTTTTAAGAATAAAATAAATAACCAAATGATTTTGAATTATTAAAAGTAGAAAATAATATTTTTATACATTCATTCAATATATTGTTATTTCATTCTTGTGCTCCATATTTTTTTGGAGAAAAATAAAAAAGTTGATTTAATATAAATATTATTTGATACATTTAATTTTGAATCATTATTATTTGTTACAAACTCAGGGTTTTTTGGTTGAATATATTTTAAAAGTTACGTTTGATAGGATTTTTTTGAAGCTGGGACATATTAGAAGTCCATTAAATAATCATTTTGTTAATGGAATATATATTGAGAAATGATAAAATAATATTACACATTACTAAGGTACCTGTTTCACAAAAATATTAATATATTTTTTTTTAAAAAATTACTTAAAAATAGTAATGTAATTTCTATATAAAACATAGGATGGGACTACGTAAGTGTGATGGTCAGACTACAAATTCAATTATACTTCCCCGGTTAATGTTTTAATAGGTAAGAATAAATTTAATAATGATAAAACACACTATAAATTTATGTATTACTAATAAATAAATTAGGGTTGATTTCTCAATGATTCGTGAATTCATATTAATACAGTATGAAATATAAGATAATTCCAAAATGTTAATACAATTTGTTTGAGAGTTTCTAATGAACATATTCATGAAACATTCTGAAAAAATATTAATTAGTATGAATTGGGGTCTATACCCCATTGGGAATAGGTATTGTAGTTGTACATTAACATCGGAGGCACTATAGCAACGACAGACACTGTAGCAACAAGGGTATTGTGGGAGTACTGTAGCAAGGGGTACTATAGTAGTACAATTAACACAATAGGAATTGGGAAAAAACATTTGGGGAAATGGGATATTTAATTGGCTACATGCACACTTGGCCTTTTTGGATATGTAATGGGCCTCCCTCTACCATGTCAAAAGTGGAATTTCCTTTGCTTTAATAATAAAATGAGGCTTGGACCCTAATCCTTAAAAATTTTAGGACGAAATCTATATATATATATATTCAACGTTTATTATTAATGTGTCCACATCAAGAATAATTATTTCACACTTTGACATATCTAGTTGTCTATCGACACTAATGAAACCCCATTCCATCTCACATTAACGAATCATAACATCCTACTAACATATATTTCTACATATTTAAAATATATATTTTTATTTTTTGGTAAGGGGATGGTTTATTATTTATTGAAATATATAGTAATTGCCTATTTTATTTTGAATATAGGATATAATTTATCTTATATATACAAAAGATATATTTAAATTTTATGTTATTTGGAGTTCAAATTGAAAAATTTAATTTCAAAAATTCTATAATTATTCAAAATGTTTCAATTTATAATTAATATAATATCACTCAGAAATTAATTTATAAAACAGATAATGTTAATTTTTATAATTTTATTATTATTATTTAATATATGGATAATATAATATAATTGTGTGATGATTGAATATCCCTAATGGTACGAGTTAAAATGAGATTCAATAGTGATTTTCTCCAATTGATATTCTTAATAATACATCTAAAACATACATGAACACACATAACTATTTATAATGTAATTATTGATGTAAATATTATACAATCAATATAAAAGATGAATTCTTCATGAAATATCTCAATAAAATAGTATTTAAATGAGAGTAATAGACCCAAAATATTTTTTTAGTGGTGCCCTATTACTAATTGTTGTATCACATACATGTAAAGTCATTGATTTATTAAGATGTAAATAGATAATTAATATGTACTCCTAAAACTGGAATTCTATTGTTTGACCATGTAAAATTCATTCATTCATTCTTTTCATATTTTCTAATTTATCTAAAAATAAAATTCAATATTCAAATTACATTTCTGATTGTGATGAAAATATCCAATTTTTTATGAAAGAGAAGAAATATATTATTGTCCCTTATTCTTCACCTCTATGATTTTGCACGGTAGGACCAAGGTAAAATTATTGGTATCAATGAAATTGGTGGATTCAAAATTTTATTGAGAGAACATTGTAGTAATTAAAAAATACTATTGTAATGAAAGTAAAATTATTAAATGGATGAAATTTATATATATAGAATTACATGATTATTTATCCACTAAAGTATAGTAGGAATTATTTAAATTATTCTATAGTGCTTTGGAAACATATAATTTATCCCATTAGAAGGACATTGATGGATGAATAAATCGGTTTCCGAACAATGATGTTAATCGTCATAATTTCTTATTTTAATAAATCTAGATTCCTATATATATATATATATATATATATATATTATGTTCATCATTTAGATGATAACCGAATATATCTTAGAAGATTTTTATAAAATTATTGAAGTTAAATCCATTATATAGGTGCTAATGATGCTAGTATTACTGAACAAAATTGTTTATATGAATAGTAACTTCAATGAGAATAGAGATTTATTTCTTATAATTGTTAAAAAATATGATAGTTCTTTAGATTTATTTTTCTAGAAAATAGATATTCTTACATAGTGATGGAGATTATATGATAATTACCAACCTTTTACATTCTTAAAGTATCACCTCTTGATAAAATGATTATGATGAGTGATGAATATTTTCACTTATTGATGGTTATTGAAAAGTGGAAATGAATAATTTTAGTAAAATATTCTTCTATATTTTTTAGTTTATGATATGGTTTTGAATAGCTCAATTTTATGTCTGAATAGGTTTTATAGGAATGGTTTTCGGATTGAGTTATCATTGAAAGTGAAAAATAAGAATACATTTAGAAGGAATATCATTTAATAAAATTTGCATAGAAATATATTTTGATAGAATATTCTGGTAATAATTTTAAATTAATATGCTAAATATTTTGAATTAGATGGAATTAATAGCATGTTTTTATAGGACATGGATATTGAAATTATTTATTTAATGGAATGATATCTAACTAATGATAAAGATGGTAATCAACGATATGTAGTCTTAGTCCATCAATTACTGTTTATAGAAAATATTTTGAAGCTTGTTTTTTAATGAAAGATTAATTGAAAATTGTTAACTTTTACGAATGTGTATTCATGAAATTTTTATGAATATGAATTTAAAATTACTTATCATGAAAATTTTTTATGGATTAAATTAATAATAATATATAAACTAATGAAGGTGATTTTCTGTGATTTTATATTCAGGATCATGTTAAGATCCTTGATTATCTTATTTTATTTGTCAATGAGAAATTACATAAGAACAAAACTATTGAAGATTTATTTATTTCATTGATAATGATGATTGAAACTAAAATCAAAATACATGTTAAAAATAAAAATCTCCAGTTTAGTTATTATTCAGAAGAAATTTTAAATTTAATTGTTCAATATGGTACAAGAATATTTGATGAAAATTGGGTATTAAAATTAAAAATAAAATAAAAGAAACAGTTTCAGACTTTGATTATGAATAATCAAAGACAATATATTTAATCATAAAGATCACATGGGTGGTGTTTAATGAAAAAACATCTAAATCATTGAGAACATATCACCAATCGTGTAATTATTCAAATGATATATATATATATTTAGAGAGGAGAAAAAAAAATGTAACTTCCATAGATGAGATATATGTTATGCGGTTTTATTTTCCGCACTATGCATCATTAATTTGAAGAAAAATTTGTATAATTGGTGATGATTCTATAAAAAATAAAATTAAATTTGTAAAATAATGTTAATATATGAAAAGAATCATTTAATATAATAAATATTATTATTATTCAAAATAGTAGATGTGATAGTTGATTACTTGAAAAGAATTATAGGTTTTTCTTATAGATTTAAAAGAAAAATGGAAGCAAGCTTGTAATGAACCAACCCATTTTAGCCCACATAGACAATGAATGTTTGGACCAGCACAATCTCTCACCCACCTTGAATGGGAAATGAGATAGAATCATGTTCTAATAAGTCCTACCATTAAATAAGTTTCATTTTAAAAATGTATATATATTAGAAAATCTAACCATATCAAGTATTTAGTGAAGAAGAATATAAAAATAAAAAACAACTAGAGAATCGCATTCATAAAATACACTATATGGAATACAAAAGGGAAAAGGAATATAATCCAAATATTAAATTAAAATGGAAAATGTTTACTAACCATAATTGATGTCTCTGTCTAAAAAAATTATAGTAAATTGAAGTTATGTGTGCTCCTAACTCATAATCCCCATGTCCTAACCACCATACATGGCTGATTCAGCCATGAATGACTAATGTAACACCCCGAGATTTTATGAAAAATATTATTTTAATTTCATTAATGTCTTATGTTGTATTCTACACCAAGATTACCTTGCGCTATATGCAACACCGTATTAGCTTGCAGTATACGCAACACTATTCTTGGACCGTGTTACACACAATTTTGTTAATAGTTATTCTACGCAACATTGAGTATATATATATATATATATTAAATGTATAAATGAAATATGGTTGGATTCTTTTATACGAAACAACGAAGGATTCTTTCACAACACGCAACCCTGACTTGGCTTGCATTACACGCAATCGCGACCTTCCTCGATAGTGTGTGCTGTACACAATACCGGGTTTTAAAAAACAATGTTATATTATTATAATATTGTCATGAACTAGCCGTTATGAATAGTATTAACTAAATTTTGAATTTTATAACATTATTATTCATCTTACACATTTCTAGAACATGGTATACGAACAAAATAAATTTTTCGGGTAAAATAAGTATTTTTCAAAAAAATGCAGTTTTGCCGCCTTTTGATGGCGCACCCACTTTAATATATTTTTTTGACATGTTTATAAGTTCAATTTGACAAAATAAAATTCTTCTTTGGAATCAAGAAATAAAAATTTACTTTGGATAAATTTTTCATATTATTCTGGTAACTTTCACATTTTAATGAATAGTAAAAACACGCTATATTTTAATTAAAAAAAACTTTTTTCATCGTAATATCATATGTGGATAAATTATAATATTTAATGGTTTTAAAGTATAAATAGAATATATTTTTACCATTTAATATAATGTATGTCATTAGCATTGATTTTACCTTGAATTCGTAGGTTAAATCAATTCAATCTTTTGCAATGTTTTAAACAAAAACCCGTTTTTATTCGACAATGGGATTAATTTTAATTTAATTTCTGCAACTTCTGTGTATGGAATTTTAAAAAATGGATTCCATATTTGGAATCAGTGGGTCCAAATTATGTTAATAAGCTACTTTTTATTTTTGGTAATTCTGAATAGTAACTACGGTAAATTTTATTTACCATAGTTAAAGGTAAATCGGGTAATTAAGGGTAAATATAATATTTTAAAATTACCCTAACAAATGTCAAAATCCTATTGGATGACTAAAAGTCGACCCATATCACCTAAGGGTCAGATTAGAATCATTTAATGAACATTTTTCCATGAAAATAACTTAATTATTATTAAAACCAAAGAAAGTGACAACATGTCACTCTCTTAAATTTTATAAGTATATTAATTTTAATATAGTGATAAACTTCATGAAACTTCGAGCATGAATATTCTACAGAAATCTAATGAAATTATCTACATCATATAAATTTATTTATAATTTTTAGGGATTAAATAATTATCATTAATTATGACACAATAGTGATGCAGAAATTGTTTATCTAGTGAAAAATCAAGAATAATGTTTTTTTAAACTAATAGTGACCATAAAATGCACCAATACCTAACCAAAACTTATTGGACATGTAAATGTAAACCATAAGCATCCAATGGTCGAATATTTGACCATTTGGAGCCTTATAAAAGCGATTATAACACTTATATTATTTTATTTTAAATGATGCCAATGTTGTCACCTTCATAATTTAATAAATATAACAATTTAAATATTGTGATTTTAAGATGATAAATTCGATTAAAAGTATTATTGTGAAAGGTAATATATTTATCTTCATCATAGAATTTTATTTTAAATTTTATACAACAAATAAGTATATTAAATAATTATACAAAAATGATGTAGTAATTATTTTATTAAGAGATAAACCAAATAAATGGTTTTAAAAATAATAAAATAAATATTATATGAACTATTTAATGTGATACACTAATTTTATAGATACATATGACCTTTTATTAATATATTAAAGCTTTTAGTGTGAACATATCTTCTGTATATATTTTATTTAAATTCAAATAAATGAATAGTGTCAAAATTTACACTATTGTTATTTTACAAAAATAACATATTATAAAATTGTTTAAAAATCAAAAAAATATTTAAAATTTATAAATTTATATTTATATGGTCTATAATGTTATAAAGTAAACAATTATGGAAAATTCACAACAAATAAGTAATTATTTGTTATAATTCAAAATTTAGAATTTTAATACCACAAATAAACTTAAATAGATTAAATAAGGATAAATCAAGATGATAAGGTTTAAAATAAGATCCAAACATGTCTAAATTTGATTGGTTGATGAGATTACCACCCTATCTCATCTAATCTTCGAATATGAGTCATTTTTGGAGGTTTTTATGTGGGGTTAGATTTATTATAAATTAATATTTTTAAGAATTCCTAAGGTGCCCCTCTCCTCCCTTATAAAAGGACACCTCCTCCCCCTCCTCCTCACACCAATTTGAGCACTCAAGCTCGGCAAACCCCTACCAAAATCCCTTCTCCACTTCCCTAGAAACATCCTAGAGGTTCTGGTCTTCCTCAAAGACCAATTCTAGTGCCCTAAGAGGAGGTCTCAAAGAGGCACTTCAAAGAAGAGGTAATTACCGTTACCAATTCTTTCATCTTTATTTCTTCTTCCACTTCTTCTTCTTAGGTTGTTTCATTATGAAGTAATAACATAAGTATCACTCATATACTGATATGTTATTATAAATATGAATCAACCCTAATTCACCTTCTATCCATCCTACGGAAAAAGAAATCACCGCGCGTGCGTACGTACGGAATACCGTCTCCACGACGCGAAGAGATTCATTCTCCATGTTAACCATTTAAGAATGATTATAATGTATATATAAGAAATAATAATGAAATATATGACATTATAAAGCTACTGGATTTATGTATATATATACATATGTATGTCATCTACTTACTTCCATTTCAAGACAATAAGGAAAGAAAAACAGCGTTCATGCGTACGTACGGACTACCGTCTCCATGAACGATGTTTTTCATTTTATTTATCTATCTATTATATATATATATACTGAATATATATGATATATAAATCATATTTTATATTCTGGAAGTAAGTAAATCATGATATAAGTAATAATGATGTCAAGAACCACAAGTCAAAACACCTACGATAAATGAAACGATTTTACCCAAAACGCTTCTTTAACATGGAATTTACAAAAGAACGGGTAATATAATGTCCTAAGTGACCCATATATGATATCATAACAATGAATATGATTCTTTAATAAGTCAATGACATTATTTAAATCATTATAAAGGAGGTTCGGACACATACGAAGAAAATTGGACCTAAGGTAAGGGAAATATCACAATCTCATTTTTATCCGAGATTGTTTATACTTTAGTATTTACTGGGGTGTATTTTATCATCCAAATCCATGTTTCATCAATATGTAATATTATTTACATCCACCTACAATTTTTTAAATCCAATTTTACCCTTCGTTGAGTTTTTAGTAAAAGATATGAAAGGAATCTTTTGTCGTTTTTCATACGAGGAACTTTTTGACTTTTCCGACAAAAGTACGAAGAATGTTTTTTTTAACTTATACGACATGAAGGGATTTTTAAAACATTATTTCCAAGAAGCTTCCTTTACAAGTTTTCAAGTTTATTTTTAATCAACTTCTTTTATTTTAAAGTTGTATGACATGTTATGAAAGGAAAAATGTTTTTGACGAAGAAAGGATATTTTCCTCAAGAATGGAGTTCATGTGTTTTATCAAAATTATTTTCCATCTAAGATAATAAAGAGTTCTGTTTTTATCCCTATTATTAGATTGATTTGATCATGTTGTGATGGAATTATTTTTGTGAATTCCTTTGTCTTATATGAATTTATTTATGATGTCATGATGTTTCAAGAATCCCATTTTTGTTACATGTGTTATGTGATGATGTATGTTTTATGATTATGTGGCACACATAAGAAAGGATTCATTATAAGATGGGTGGGACCTATATCTCCCTCCAATGCATTGGGTAAAGATTTTATATCTCATGAGATAGACAGGGCTGGAACGGTAGGTTATACCGGTTCAGTGAAACAGGACTGAAACGAGGGTTACTCGATTCAGAAAGGGACTTTGTCCACTAAGATAGTATTGGAAATTAGTCTTGACTAACAAGAAATGATTCTCTATGATTATGTGCGTATGCCACAAAGTTTCATGTTTAATGTTATGATTATGGGGATCTCATTTTCACTTCTATGATTTATCCCATGTTATGATATTATGAGCTCTTTTGCAGGTTATGATTTCCAAAAGCTACGTTCTTATGTATATGATGTGATTGATATTTCTTTTGTTTACCCTTACTGAGCATTTGAGCTCACCCTTTTTTGTTTTTCTTTCCCCAGGATATAAAGTAAGGTTTTAGGTAAAAAAAAGGGAAGATCTTTATGGGAGATATTGAAGATCTTTCACTACGTTTAGAAGATTACGTTCCGAGTTTCAAAAGACACTAAACTATTACGATCCTTGTGTGTGTGTTTTTGTTATGTACTAAGTATTCTGCAAATTTAATGTAATGTCCATGTACGATAAGCTTCGGGTCTCTACAGTTGGTATCAGAGGAAAGGTTTAGTCAACCTTTGGAAACTAGGATGCGAGAACTTTAGTGAGATCCCTAGAGATATTTCTAAGGTATGTCTAGGGATGTCTCTAAGGTTAAGTATGCGTATAGGTTATAGTACTAGAATTACGATTACGATCATAGAATTAAACCTAAGATGTTAGATATTGAAGTTACTCCCCCTTTATTATGATTTTTGCCTCTCACACTATTCTTTTGGGTTTTAGAAAATGGCTGGAAACAAGATGATTCACGATAATAGAGGATATGATGGACAATGGAATGATATTCTTCATAATGAAATGGGATTTGGGAGTCCAAATATCATTATTATGCCGAATCAGCAATCTCATAATATGATCAATAAAGTAAAATTTGGTAAGTTTCCTGACTCGGCTAATAAGAGAAAGATGGAGTTTCATGATGATCATAGAGGAAAGAAAGTTCAATTTCCCCTATGTAAATCATGTGGGAAGAGGCATCAAGGAGAATGTTTCAAAGGAACTGGAATATGCTTTGGGTGTGGAAAAGAAGGACACAAAGCAAGTAAATGCAAAGGAAAAGGTTCAGTTAACAACATGGATAAGGATAATGGTATTGCTACGACATCAACAATGGTTAAATGTTTTAAATGTGGAATGTACGGGCATTATGCAAACCAATGCCCAAAGGGAAAGTCTCATGAAGATAATCAGTATGGTCGTATGTGAAGTATTTATGTGGATGATGATGAAGAGACTACAAATGATATATGAGATGAAAGAATTGTCGAAGCTCGGTCAATGGTTTAAGAATGTAGTGGAATGATTACATGTTTATCATGTGTAATGTTGTATAAGTAATCTCATGGCACTATGGAATAAAGAGACATGTAAGGATTGTTACATTGTTGTCTGATTAATGTTACCAGTATCCATGAAAGGTTATTCAGATATTTTTGGAATGTAGATGATATGCGCATAATGAAGGGATAAGGAGAAAATAAAATGTTTGATAGTATTCATGAGCTCATGACTGATATAAGGAGAAGGTTATATCATGGTTTGAGTATATTGAATTTTTGGATTTTGGTATGTGGAAAGAGTTAACTTTTGACAGCATTCATGTTTTCACTAAGTTTTAGTCGGTATTCATATTTTTTCAAGAGAATACATCATTAAAGTATTCACATGATTGGAATGTGACCAACAAGATATATGGGGGATAAATGATGGTATTCACATGCTTGGTTGGCGACATTTCAAGTAATCATTTTCATTATACTATGAGCTTGGACCGAAGTATTTTAGATAAGCCTAAAGATTGTAATGGATTATGTTAACCATAAGTTAGTATTTTTTAAGTATAGAATTTTTCTTTTTGATATTATTTATGTGATGTTATAGTAATGTAGTTTTAGAAAAAGGACAACCTGCAGGACGGGCGACATCCCATCGCTTCGGACAAGGCTGTAGGAATCGAACCCACAACCGAAGTGCGACTGGCCTTTATCGCCTACCACTGACCTACAGGAAGTCCCTGTTTAGTAGAAACTTGTTTTATTATATTAAGCAGTATGATATATGAAGTATAAGTCCATTTTAGGAACCATATGTGATTAATCTCACTATAGATCGACTTATGTATATAATTTTTGCTAACCTTTTGTTTGAGACAGATGGAATGACCCGTCATTCTATCACATGATCTGCTAACACTTCACGAATAACAAATTCAACTTCATTTATTTAAGAGATCAAGTGGAAATTGTTCAAGGCATGAACAACAGTGAGATTGTACCAAAATAAAGTAAGTATTTATTGTAATTCAAATTTTCAACTTTAGGGAAATGATCTTGAAAACCAAAAATGTTGTCTCAGTGCACTTATATCCGATGAATCAGATGGTACCCTAGATCATCACAAATTTATGGCTTTGTGATTGCTAGCTTTTCCATAGCCATGTTCTCTACCACTCTCCATCAGAACATGATGGTTAGATTTCTCTTCCATATCCATATTTTCACCTATGTGGAAACCCAGCGATTAGTTTATTTGGGTAACCGTTGCGTTTCATACTTTTGTTTTTTAAAGATCAGTTTTGGTATTCCTTTTTACGATGTGGGTTTCTATCAAAGAAACTTTCAAATAGTAAGCAATTTATAACCCCGACGAATTTCGAGGGCGAAATTCATTTTAAGGGGGGTAGAATGTAACACCCCGAGATTTTATGAAAAATATTATTTTAATTTCATTAATGTATTATGTTGTATTCTACACCAAGATTACCTTGCGCTATACGCAACACCGTATTAGCTTGCAGTATACGCAACACTATTCTTGGACCGTGTTACACACAATTTTGATAATAGTTATTCTACGCAACATTGAGTATATATATATATATATATATATTAAATGTATAAATGAAATATGGTTGGATTCTGTTATACGAAACAACGAAGGATTCTTTCACAACACGCAACCCTGACTTGGCTTGCATTACACGCAATCGCGACCTTCCTCGATAGCGTGTGCTGTACACAATACCGGGTTTTAATAAACAATGTTATATTATTATAATATTGTCATGAAATAGCCTTTATGAATAGTATTAACTAAATTTTTAATTTTATAACATTATTATTCATCTTACACATTTCTAGAACATGGTATACGAACAAAATAAATTTTTCGGGTAAAATAAGTATTTTTCAAAAAAATGCAGTTTTGCCGCCTTTTGATGGCGCACCCACTTTAATCTATTTTTTTGAAATGTTTATAAGTTCAATTTGAAAAAATAAAATTCTTCTTTGGAATCAAGAAATAAAAATTTACTTTGGATAAATTTTTCATATTATTCTGGTAACTTTCACATTTTAATGAATAGTAAAAACACGCTATATTTTAATTAAAAACAACTTTTTTCATCGTAATATCTTATGTGGTTAAATTATAATATTGAATGGGTTTAAAGTATAAATAGAATATATTTTTACCATTTAATATAATGTATGTCATTAGCATTGATTTTACCTTGAATTCATAGGTTAAATCAATTCAATCTTTTGCAATGTTTTAAACAAAAACTCGTTTTTATTCGACAACGGGATTAATTTTAATTTAATTTCTGCAACTTCTGTGTATGGAATTTTAAAAAATGGAATCCATATTTTGAATCAGTGGGTCCAAATTATGTTAATAAGCTACTTTTTATTTTTGGGAATTATGAATAGTAACTACGGTAAATTTTATTTACCATAGTTAAGGGTAAATCGGGTAATTAAGGGTAAATATAATATTTTAAAATTACCCTAACAAATGTCAAAATCTTATTGGATGACTAAAAGTCGACCCATATCACCTAAGGGTCAGATTAGAATCATTTAATGAACATTTGTCCATAAAAATAACTTAATTATTATTAAAACCAAAGAAAGTGACAACATGTCACTCTCTTAAATTTTATAAGTATATTAATTTTAATATAGTGATAAAATTCATGAAACTTCGAGCATGAATAGTCTACAGAAAGCTAATGAAATTATCTACATCATATAAATTTATTTATAATTTTTAGGGATTAAATAATTATCATTAATTATGACACAATAGTGATGCAGAAATTGTTTATCTAGTGAAAAATCAAGAATAATGTTTTTTTAAACTAATAGTGACCATAAAATGCACCAATACCTAACCAAAACTTATTGGACATGTAAATGTAAACCATAAGCATCCAATGGTAGAATATTTGACCATTTTGAGCCTTATAAAAGCGATTATGACACTTATATTATTTTATTTTAAATGATGCCAATGTTGTCACCTTCATAATTTAATAAATATAACAATTTAAATATTGTGATTTTAAGATGATAAATTCGAGTAAAAGTATTATTGTGAAAGGTAATATATTTATCTTCATCATAGAATTTTATTTTAAATTTTATACAACAAATAAGTATATTAAATAATTATACAAAAATGATGTAGTAATTATTTTATTAAGAGATAAACCAAATAAATGGTTTTAAAAATAATAAAATAAATATTATATGAACTATTTAATGTGATACACTAATTTTATAGATACATATGACCTTTTATTAATATATTAAAGCTTTTAGTTCGAACATATCTTCTGTATATATTTTATTTAAATTCAAATAAATGAATAGTGTCAAAATTGACACTATTGTTATTTTACAAAAATAACATATTATAAAATTGTTTAAAAATCAAAAAAATATTTAAAATTTATAAATTTATATTTATATGGTCTATAATGTTATAAAGTAAACAATTATGGAAAATTCACAACAAATAAGTAATTATTTGTTATAATTCAAAATTTAGAATTTTAATACCACAAATAAACTTAAATAGATTAAATAAGGATAAATCAAGATGATAAGGTTTAAAATAAGATCCAAACATGTCTAAATTTGATTGGTTGATGAGATTACCACCCTATCTCATCTAATCTTCGAATATGAGTCATTTTTGGAGGTTTTTATGTGGGGTTAGATTTATTATAAATTAATATTTTTAAGAATTCCTAAGGTGCCCCTCTCCTCCCTTATAAAAGGACACCTCCTCCCCCTCCTCCTCACACCAATTTGAGCACCCAATCTCGGCCAACCCCTACCAAAATCCCTTCTCCACTTCCCTAGCAACATCCTAGAGGTTCTGGTCTTCCTCAAAGACCAATTCTAGTGCCCTAAGAGGAGGTCTCAAAGAGGCACTTCAAAGAAGAGGTAATTACTGTTACCAATTCTTTCATCTTTATTTCTTCTTCCACTTCTTCTTCTTAGGTTGTTTCATTATGAAGTAATACCATCAGTATCACTCATATACTGATATGTTATTATAAATATGAAACAACCCTAATTCACCTTCTATCCATCCTACGGAAAAAGAAATCACCGCGCGTGCGTACGTACGGAATACCGTCTCCACGACGCGATGAGATTCATTCTCCATGTTAACCATTTAAGAATGATTATAATGTATATATAAGAAATAATAATGAAATATATTACATTATAAAGCTACTGGATTTATGTATATATATACATATGTATGTCATCTACTTACTTCCATTTCAAGACAATAAGGAAAGAAAAACAGCGTTCATGCGTACGTACGGACTACCGTCTCCATGAACGGTGTTTTTCATTTTATTTATCTATCTATTATATATATATATACTGAATATATATGATATATAAATCATATTTTATATTCTGGAAGTAAGTAAATCATGATATAAGTAATAATGATGTCAAGAACAACAAGTCAAAACACCTACGATAAATGAAACGATTTTACCCAAAACGCTTCTTTAACATGGAATTTACAAAAGAACGGGTAATATAATGTCACAAGTGACCCATATATGATATCATAACAATGAATATGATTCTGTAATAAGTCAATGACATTATTTAAATCATTATAAAGGAGGTTCGGACACATACGAAGCAAATTGGACCTAAGGTAAGGGAAATATCACAATCTCATTTTTATCCGAGATTGTTTATACTTTAGTATTTACTGGGGTGTATTTTATCATCCACATCCATGTTTCATCAATATGTAATATTATTTACATCCACCTACAATTGTTTAAATCCAATTTTACCCTTCGGTGAGTTTTTAGTAAAAGATATGAAAGGAATCTTTTGTCGTTTTTCATACGAGGAACTTTTTGACTTTTCCGACAAAAGTACGAAGAATATTTTTTTTAACATATACGGCATGAATGGATTTTTAAAACATTATTTCCAAGAAGCTTCCTTTACAAGTTTTCAAGTTTATTTTTAATCAACTTCTTTTATTTTAAAGTTTTATGACATGTTATGAAAGGAAAAATGTTTTTGACGAAGAAAGGATATTTTCACCAAGAATGGAGTTCAAGTGTTTTATCAAAATTATTTTCCATCTAAGATAATAAAGGGTTCTGTTTTTATCCCTATTATTACATTGATTTGATCATGTTGTGATGGAATTATTTTTATGAATTCCTTTGTCTTATATGAATTTATTTATGATGTCATTATGTTTCAAGAATCCCATTTTTGTTACATGTGTTATGTGATGATGTATGTTTTATGATTATGTGGCACACATAAGAAAGGATTCATTATAAGATGGGTGGGACCTATATCTCCCTCCAATGCATTGGGTAAAGATTTTATATCTCATGAGATAGACAGGGCTGGAACGGTAGGTTATACCAGTTCAGTGAAACAGGACTGAAACGAGGGTTACTCGATTCAGAAAGGGACTTTGTCCACTAAGATAGTCTTGGAAATTAGTCTTGACTAACAAGAAATGATTCTCTATGATTATGTGTGTATGCCACAAAGTTTCATGTTTAATGTTATGATTATGGGGATCTCATTTTCACTTCTATGATTTATCCCATGTTATGATATTATGAGCTCTTTTGCAGGTTAAGATTTCCAAAAGCTACGTTCTTATGTATATGATGTGATTGATATTTTTTTTGTTTACCCTTACTGAGCATTTGAGCTCACCCTTTTTTGTTTTTCTTTCCCCAGGATATAAAGAAAGGTTTTAGGTAAAAAAAAAGGGAAGATCTTTATGGGAGATATTGAAGATCTTTCACTACGTTTAGAAGATTACGTTCCGAGTTTCCAAAGACACTAAACTATTACGATCCTTGTGTGTGTGTTTTTGTTATGTACTATGTATTCCGCAAATGTAATGTAATGTCCATGTACGATAAGCTTCGGGTCTCTACAGTTGGTATCAGAGGAAAGGTTTAGTCAACCTTTGGAAACTAGGATGCGGGAACTTTAGTGAGATCCCTAGAGATATTTCTATGGTATGTCTAGGGATGTCTCTAAGGTTAAGTATGCGTATAGGTTATAGTACTAGAATTACGATAACGATCATAGAATTAAACCTAAGATGTTAGATATTGAAGTTACTCCCCCTTTATTATGATTTTTGCCTCTCACACTATTCTTTTGGGTTTTAGAAAATGGCTGGAAACAAGATGATTCATGATAATGGAGGATATGATGGACAATGGAATGATATTCTTCATAATGAAATGGGATTTGGAAGTCCAAACATCATTATTATGCCGAATCAGCAATCTCATAATATGATCAATAAAGTAAAATTTGGTAAGTTTCCTGACTCGGCTAATAAGAGAAAGATGGAGTTTCATGATGATCATAGAGGAAAGAAAGTTCAATTTCCCCTATGTAAATCATGTGGGAAGAGGCATCAAGGAGAATGTTTCAAAGGAACTGGAAGATGCTTTGGGTGTGGAAAAAAAGGACACAAAGCAAGTAAATGCAAAGGAAAAAGTTCAGTTAACAACATGGATGAGGATAATGGTATTGCTACGACATCAACAATGGTTAAATGTTTTAAATGTGGAATGTACGGGCATTATGCAAACCAATGCCCTAAGGGAAAGTCTCATGAAGATAATCAGTATGGTCGTATGGGAAGTATTTATGTGGATGATGATGAAGAGACTACAAATGATATGTGAGATGAAAGAGTTGTTGATGCTCGGTCAATGGTTTAAGAATGTAGTGGAATGATTACATGTTTATCATGTGTAATGTTGTATAAGTAATCTCATGGCACTATGGAATAAAGAGACATGTAAGGATTGTTACATTGTTGTCTGATTAATGTTACCAGTATCCATGAAAGGTTATTCAGATATTTTTGGAATGTAGATGATATGCGCATAATGAAGGGATAAGGAGAAAATAAAATGTTTGATAGTATTCATGAGCTCATGACTGATATAAGGAGAAGGTTATATCATGGTTTGAGTATATTGAATTTTTGGATTTTGGTATGTGGAAAGAGTTAACTTTTGACAGCATTCATGTTTTCACTAAGGTTTAATGGGTATTCATATTTTTTCAAGAGAATACATCATTAAAGTATTCACATGATTGAATGTGACCAACAATATATATGGGGGATAAATGATGGTATTCACATGCTTGGTTGGCGACATTTCAAGTAATCATTTTCTTTATACTATGAGCTTGGACCGAAGTATTTTAGATAAGCCTAAAGATTGTAATGGATTATGTTAACCATATGTTAGTATTGTTTAAGTATAGAATTTTTCTTTTTGATATTATTTATGTGATGTTATAGTAATGTAGTTTTAGAAAAATGACAACCTGCAGGACGGGCGACATCCCATCGCTTCGGACAAGGCTGTAGGAATCGAACCCACAACTGAAGTACGACTGGCCTTTATCTCCTACCACTGACCTACAGGAAGTCCCTGTTTAGTAGAAACTAGTTTTATTATATTAAGCAGTATGATATATGAAGTATAAGTCCATTTTAGGAACCATATGTGATTAATCTCACTATAGATCGACTTATGTATATATTTTTTGCTAACCTTTTGTTTGAGATAGATGGAATGACCCGTCATTCTATCACATGATCTGCTAACACTTCACGAATAACAAATTCAACTTCATTTATTTAAGAGATGAAGTGGAAATTGTTCAAGGCATGAACAACAGTGAGATTGTACCAAAATAAAGTAAGTATTTATTGTAATTCAAATTTTCAACTTTAGGGAAATGATCTTGAAAACCAAAAATGTTGTCTCAGTGCACTTATATCCGATGAATCAGATGGTACCCTAGATCATCACAAATTTATGGCTTTGTGATTGCTAGCTTTTCCATAGCCATGTTCTCTACCACTCTCCATCAGAACATGATGGTTAGATTTCTCTTCCATATCCATATTTTCACCTATGTGGAAACCCAGTGATTAGTTTATTTGGGTAACCGTTACGTTTCATACTTTTGTTTTTTAAAGATCAGTTTTGGTATTCCTTTTTACGATGTGGGTTTCTATCAAAGAAACTTTCAAATAGAAAGCCATTTATAACCCTGACGAATTTCGAGGGAGAAATTCATTTTAAGGGGGGTAGAATGTAACACCCCGTGATTTTATGAAAAATATTATTTTAATTTCATTAATGTCTTATGTTGTATTCTACACCAAGATTACCTTGCGCTATACGCAACACCGTATTAGCTTGCAGTATACGCAACACTATTCTTGGACCGTGTTACACACAATTTTGATAATAGTTATTCTACGCAACATTGAGTATATATATATATATATATTAAATGTATAAATGAAATATGCTTGGATTCTGTTATACGAAACAACGAAGGATTCTTTCACAACACGCAACCCTGACTTGGCTTGCATTACACGCAATCGCGACCTTCCTCGATAGCGTGTGATGTACACAATACCGGGTTTTAATAGACAATGTTATATTATTATAATATTGTCATGAACTAGCCGTTATGAATAGTATTAACTAAATTTTGAATTTTATAACATTATTATTCATCTTACACATTTCTATAACATGGTATAAGAACAAAATAAATTTTTCGGGTAAAATAAGTATTTTTCAAAAAAAATGCAGTTTTGCCGCCTTTTGATGGTGCACCCACTTTAATATATTTTTTTGACATGTTTTTAAGCTCAATTTGAAAAAATAAAATTCTTCTTTGGAATCAAGAAATAAAAATTTACTTTGGATAAATTTTTCATATTATTCTGGTAACATTCACATTTTAATGAATAGTAAAAACACGCTATATTTTAATTAAAAACAACTTTTTTCATCGTAATATCTTATGTGGTTAAATTATAATATTGAATGGTTTTAAAGTATAAATAGAATATATTTTTACCATTTAATATAATTTATGTCATTTTCATTGATTTTACCTTGAATTCGTAGGTTAAATCAATTCAATCTTTTGCAATGTTTTAAACAAAAACCTGTTTTTATTCGACAACGGGATTAATTTTAATTTAATTTCTGAAACTTCTGTGTATGGAATTTTAAAAAATGGATTCCATATTTGGAATCAGTGGGTCCAAATTATGTTAATAAGCTACTTTTTATTTTTGGGAATTATGAATAGTAACTACGGTAAATTTTATTTACCATAGTTAAAGGTAAATCGGGTAATTAAGGGTAAATATAATATTTTAAAATTACCCTAACAAATGTCAAAATCCTATTGGATGACTAAAAGTCGACCCATATCACCTAAGGGTCAGATTAGAATCATTTAATGAACATTTTTCCATGAAAATAACTTAATTATTATTAAAACCAAAGAAAGTGACAACATGTCACTCTCTTAAATTTTATAAGTATATTAATTTTAATTTAGTGATAAACTTCATGAAACTTAGAACATGAATAGTCTACAGAAATCTAATGAAATTATCTACATCATATAAATTTATTTATAATTTTTAGGGATTAAATAATTATCATTAATTATGACACAATAGTGATGCAGAAATTGTTTATCTAGTGAAAAATCAAGAATAATGTGTTTTTTAAACTAATAGTGACCATAAAATGCACAAATACCTAACCACAACTTATTGGACATGTAAATGTAAACCATAAGCATCCAATGGTCGAATATTTGACCATTTGGAGCCTTATAAAAGCGATTATGACACTTATATTATTTTATTTTAAATGATGCCAAAGTTGTCACCTTCATAATTTAATAAATATAACAATTTAAATATTGTGATTTTAAGATGATAAATTCGAGTAAAAGTATTATTGTGAAAGGTAATATATTTATCTTCATCATAGAATTTTATTTTAAATTTTATACAACAAATAATTATATTAAATAATTATACAAAAATGATGTAGTAATTATTTTATTAAGAGATAAACCAAATAAATGGGTTTAAAAATAATAAAATAAATATTATATGAACTATTTAATGTGATACACTAATTTTATAGATACATATGACCTTTTATTAATATATTAAAGCTTTTAGTTAGAACATATATTCTGTATATATTTTATTTAAATTCAAATAAATGAATAGTGTCAAAATTGACACTATTGTTATTTTACAAAAATAACATATTATAAAATTGTTTAAAAATCACAAAAATATTTAAAAATTAAAAATTTATATTTATATGGTCTATAATGTTATAAAGTAAACAATTATGGAAAATTCACAACAAATAAGTAATTATTTGTTATAATTTAAAATTTAGAATTTTATTACCACAAATAAACTTAAATAGATTAAATAAGGATAAATCAAAATGATAAGGTTTAAAATAAGATCCAAACATGTCTAAATTTGATTGGTTGATGAGATTACAACCCTATCTCATCTAATCTTCGAATATGAGTCATTTTTGGAGGTTTTTATGTGGGGTTAGATTTATTATAAATTAATATTTTTAAGAATTCCTAAGGTGCCCCTCTCCTCCCTTATAAAAGGACACCTCCTCCCCCTCCTCCTCACACCAATTTGAGAACTCAAGCTCGGCCAACCCCTGCCAAAATCCCTTCTCCTCTTCCCTAGAAACATCCTAGAGGTTCTGGTCTTCCTCAAAGACCAATTCTAGTGCCCTAAGAGGAGGTCTCAAAGAGGCACTTCAAAGAAGAGGTAATTACTGTTACCAATTATTTCATCTTTATTTCTTCTTCCACTTATTCTTCTTAGGTTGTTTCATTATGAAGTAATAACATCAGTATCACTAATATACTGATATGTTATTATAAATATGAAACAACCCTAATTCACCTTCTATCCATCCTACGGAAAAAGAAATCACCGCGCGTGCGTACGTACGGAATACCGTCTCCACAGCGCGATGAGATTCATTCTCCATGTTAACCATTTAAGAATGATTATAATGTATATATAAGAAATAATAATGAAATATATGACATTATAAAGCTACTGGATTTATGTATATATATACATATGTATGTCATCTACTTACTTCCATTTCAAGACAATAAGGAAAGAAAAACAGCGTTCATCCGTACGTACGGACTACCGTCTCCATGAACGGTGTTTTTCATTTTATTTATCTACCTATTATATATATATATATATACTGAATATATATGATATATAAATCATATTTTATATTCTGAAAGTAAGTAAATCATGATATAAGTAATAATGATGTCAAGAACAACAATTCAAAACACCTACGATAAATGAAACGATTTTACCCAAAACGCTTCTTTAACATGTAATTTACAAAAGAACGGGTAATATAATGTCATAAGTGAACCATATATGATATCATAACAATGAATATGATTCTGTAATAAGTCAATGACATTATTTAAATCATTATACAGGAGGTTCGGACACATACGAAGCAAATTGGACCTAAGGTAAGGGAAATATCACAATCTCATTTTTATCCGAGATTGTTTATACTTTAGTATTTACTGGGGTGTATTTTATCATCCACATCCATGTTTCATCAATATGTAATATTATTTACATCCACCTACAATTGTTTAAATCCAATTTTACCCTTCGGTGAGTTTTTAGTAAAAGATATGAAAGGAATCTTTTGTCGTTTTTCATACGAGGAACTTTTTGACTTTTCCGACAAAAGTACGAAGAATGTTTTTTTAACTTATACGGCATGAATGGATTTTTAAAACATTATTTTCAAGAAGCTTCCTTTACAAGTTTTCAATTTTATTTTTAATCAACTTCTTTTATTTTAAAGTTGTATGACATATTATGAAAGGAAAAATGTTTTTGACGAAGAAAGGATATTTTCCTCAAGAATGGAGTTCAAGTGTTTTATCAAAATTATTTTCCATCTAAGATAATAAAGGGTTCTGTTTTTATCCCAATTATTACATTGATTTGATCATGTTGTGATGGAATTATTTTTATGAATTCCTTTGTCTTATATGAATTTATTTATGATGTCATGATGTTTCAAGAATCCCATTTTTGTTACATGTGTTATGTGATGATGTATGTTTTATGATTATGTGGCACACATAAGAAAGGATTCATTATAAGATGGGTGGGACATATATCTCCCTCCAATGCATTGGGTAAAGATTTTATATCTCATGAGATAGACAGGGCTGGAACAGTAGGTTATACCGGTTCAGTGAAACAGGACTGAAACGAGGGTTACTCGATTCAGAATGGGACTTTGTCCACTAAGATAGTCTTGGCAATTAGTCTTGACTAACAAGAAATGATTCTCTATGATTATGTGTGTATGCCACAATGTTTCATGTTTCATGTTATGATTATGGGGATCTCATTTTCACTTCTATGATTTATCCCATGTTATGATATTATGAGCTCTTTTGCAGGTTAAGATTTCCAAAAGCTATGTTCTTATGTATATGATGTGATTGATATTTCTTTTGTTTACCCTTACTAAGAATTTGAGCTCACCCTTTTTTGTTTTTCTTTCCCCAGGATATAAAGAAAGGTTTTAGGTAAAAAAAAATGGAAGATCTTTATGTGAGATATTTAAGATCTTTCACTACGTTTAGAAGATTACGTTCCGAGTTTCCAAAGACACTAAACTATTACGATCCTTGTGTGTGTGTTTTTGTTATGTACTAAGTATTCCGCAAATGTAATGTAATGTCCATGTACGATAAGCTTCGGGTCTCTACAACTAAGCCCTGTAAGAGTCACCTCTGACCTATTAATCATTTACACAATTCACAACTATTATGAGAAATCCCAAAAATGGTGATTATATACAAACCTTGTAGGACATCCTAAATTTCTAAAATTGAGTGATAAATAGATAAAAAAATCTAATATGAACCTAAATCAAGAGGGCAATGAATCCCAATAAATACATACACACATATATATATATACACATCAATGTCCACTAAAGGAGTGTGAAAGGATATCTACATCTTACTACCCTTACAGAGTCTTTGATTGTGCCTACAACTCCAAAATTCCATCACTAATTCCCAGAATCATGGGAAACATCACTTGACTCGGTGAGGAGGGTCCCACACCATGATACTACTCTCTACAATAGAGGGAGGCACAAATCACATGGATATCCTACATGATACCAGATCATAATGGAAGAGGATTAATCCTATATGGATATATAACCCATTTATAGTATTTGAGACTTTAGATATATGTTATATAAAGAATATTGGGGTCTCCCACACTAGTGTAATAGGGAGTTCCATCTCATACATAAATATTATGGTCATTTCAAAATCACAAACATCATTAAGAATGTCTTAATGAATAATCATTCTTATAACACCTATAATCATGTATCATATTCCCAAATGATGGTCACCATCACATCTTATATAGAAAGAAATTGTGTTCATCATATTAGATGAAAAATATGATACAAAAATAATGAAATATTAGGGGATGATTTTTTTAGAGGTAATACCTATAATTTATAAAGGTGAACATGATGTGTGACCCAACCCCATCAATATTATATGTTCTCCTAAGGAAATTTTGATGGAAGATGTGTTATACTACAAGTCATTTATAAGTGGAACATGGAATGTATTAACCACAATGGGCATGATATTGTATATATGGTCATGAAAATATAATTCATTTCATGATCGTACACTCTAAGAGAGAATGACATGCCTTCCAGAAGGGATTCTTAATGTGTGTCATATAGCACATAGATTGGACATCTGAAGAGGTCTAAAGATCATGTTTCATATGAGACATGATGTGTATGCCTGAAATCCACTCTAAACCCTTGAACCATTACTAGGGTGGGACTATATATTTTATATTACTTCATAATACATTGTGTGTGGTCATACATATTATTGGTCCTGAAATTAATCTCATGATATCTAAAACTATTATTTCCATGATGGAATTTTCCAAATTCCTTTCATAAAACAAAAGTAAATATCCTAGAACCATCATTTCATATCCTCCTATATCCCAAAAATAGAAGAAAAAAACCCATCTGAAGCCCCAAAACATCTCGTGTTCATAAATTTATCCATATCCACATGTTCATCCCAAATAATTATAGTATCAAATATTATCAACCCTGATCCATCTGAATAATACTGATTCATTAGTCTTATAGACAACTATTGTGAATCTATGTTCTTAGATGGACTCAAAACTACCCATTCAATGTTGAATCATGATTTCTTGGTCAAATGAGTAACAATGTGGTGAATGGTTTGTGGAAAAGAACTAGAAAAAATGGTATAACAATAATTAGTCAAGCATTCTAGAAAAATGATTTCATAGACAGTTAATCTAATGTGATATGATTAAATACAATTTAATAATATTTTTCCTTATATTGGGAAAATGTGAAGGGGTAAATTGTCATCAATCAATATAATATAAAAATAAATATATTAAAAAGTAAATCAAGATGGTATAAACCATAATTTTTGAGTCTTACCTAGATTTGGGTTAATTATGTGATGAATAGATCAATTCTCGTGAAATAAATATCCCACTATATTCAGTTTATTTATATCGAACTTGGCCACATCATTGGTTGTCCACAAATCACAATATTCCATTGATGAATGCTCATAGATCCACTCTATTATCAAAGTGATTTTTTGGTTAACCAGTAAGAATAGAAATAATAAGGTATATATAAGGGAATTTTCGTAGCGCTAATTTATAATAAAACATATAAATTTAACTATTTAGTTCATTTAAATACATTTCAATTGACTACTTCAAAATGACATCCATCACTAACCATCTGTAGTTTGTACCTATAGTAAACAATCATGCTACAGGTTCAACCAAGGTCTTATATTTCCAATCTAAAACTCAATTAAGAGTTATTCAACTTTTTATTAATGTGAAAAAGAAAACAATATTTTTAATTTAATTATTTTTATATGAATTTTATTCTTATTGGGCCTTATAATCACATACTGAGATGAAACCTGGCTCTGAAAATATATCTTAATATATTCCAATGTTATAGAAGACAAATAATATAATCACTACATTGTTCCCCCCATCGATTAGTTTTTAAAAAAATATATATTCAAAATAAAAGCTGGATAAAATAAGATCAAATTTGTCTATATATCTAGTATGATATTTCTTGTATGATCCCATGTTACAAGAGAACACAAAAAATTGAAATAATATCCATCATTAAAGGATTCTCTCATGTTAATCCATAATCACCATTAGGTAATCCATGGGGCTAGCTTCATACCTGATGTCCATCACTCCCCAATCAAAAATGTGTGTCGGATCATGGATGTATCTCTTCAGATGTTCCACATGGAAGACATCATGCACCTGGTCCAACTATGGTTGAAGGTCTATATGAAAATAATCATTTACAACCCTCAATAATATCTGAAATGTAAAATAAACCATAGTGAATACATTCATATAGAACCAAACATACTCAATCCTAATCATTGAGAGAATAATTGGAAAACTAGATCTCTATTATCAAACTCCAAGTCCCTATGATGCTGAAATATGTAATATTTATGTCTACTGTGAGTTATTGTCATGAAATAACATATCACAAAGAACATATTTGTCATCACCTATACACTCGTTGGCCCAAAAAGACACGTCTCATCACTCTGATTCCAAAATAAGGGTCACTTTTTTTGTATCCCAAATATGTCCTCAAAATTTTCAATGAACACAATAAAATTATTTCAATTATTAGATGTTTACTCAATTAATGCAATCTTATCCACCATGATTTGATCAATTTCTAACAAATATGACCTCATTATATCCACCAAACAAAGATTTGTTTTAATTATAACTATCTTTCTGGGAGAAAAAAATATTATTCATCCTCAAATGGGTTAAAAATAATTATGGATGACTATTCACAATAATTATTTAAACTTTGAATCATAGTAAGAGACAATCATTGAGGGTACCCCATTAATTATTATAATCTCAGGAAAATATAATTTCCCATAAGAATCTATATAAATCAATTTTCCAATACCAAGAATGTGTCCCAACTATTTAATATTGTCACCAATCACCTAGAAGGAAATGTGAAATCAAGGATTATATGCATGATATATCACAATATCCATGGAAATGTCATTCCACTTCCACATCTGAATCTTAAGAGGGTGTGTCAAGACTACTTGTACCTGGTTCATAGCCTTCGCATGCTTTCAAATCAGACACAGAGAGATGAACTCAACTATGCTTATCCAAATTCCTAACAAAAACAATAACTTCTAATGGTCCTTGTACATATTTTCCGGTATAAAATATATATCAAAACAGAATATGTGAAACTCCCTCATCAACTCTTTCATCATTATGACAAAAACCATCACCCATCCCTAGAAAAAAATGATGTGGTCCCCTATTTAAGAGATTCCATCTTTTACATCCTAGGAGGATATATGATATTTAAGAGACTCATCTTCGATGAATTATAAATTGAGACTCTGTCACAAGATTAAAAAGTATTGTAGTCAACACCCCCATATTCTATAGTGTCACACCCTTCTCATATACCAAGGTAATTAAAAAAGAATCCAACTGCACTTATGCCAACTATGCTATGCCAGAGTGTGTATTTTTATTAAGGTAATCATCCACCATTATATCCATCTAAAGATTAGAAACTATCTTGCAGTCATCTGTTGAAATAAACCCCATCCAACACCTATATAAGTGGTTTATATCACATTATGTTATTATATAAATTAGAAATGGATGGTCTATATAAACAACAATGGAAAATCATGGAATATTGTTCCAATAAACATTCAATGTGTTGTGCACTGCATATGATTCCAAGTCATAGGTCACATAATGTTACTCATGGGGTCCCGCTACCTTAACCCATACGAGATAAATTCCTACCTCTTTATAAAAATGCATCTGATACTAGATCATGATGAATCACAAAACATTATATACGCTTTTCCCTCCTCTAGTAGTCTCAATAAAGAAGCACTTGTCAACCTCATCCTCCACAACTTTAGGGATCCCTAACACTACTCGATCTCGATAAATAACATTCATTTATCCTCCAGGGTGGTAAAAGGAGAAATTAATCTTGAAATGTAAGGAAAAAACCTACTATAATACTCTTACTAGTGAATAAAATGTCTCACCATGAAAATTATCTTAGGTGTATCAAATGATAGAAGAAAATAAATCTTTATCATTCCCATATCTCATCCATGATCAGATATTAAATTCCATAAAAAGTGATCATCATCGATCCATAACTAGAACATTGAAGTATTAACATGATGATGGTTCTACATGTGTATGTCTAGGGTTATACATGAGTTCAATTCATGATCCAGTAGTGGAAAAACATATTTTAACGTCAATTTTTTAATTTTTTACGTTAGTTTTAAACAGATATCTATAAAGGAGACGTAAAAAAATATGGTATTCGGTAAGTTTTTCGGCATCAGTTTTACATAAAACCGATGCCGAAACTAATATTTGACAGAATATTCGGTGTCGGTTTTAGAGAAAATCGACGTGGAAAGTCAGGTGAACCTGACCTTCGGCGTCGGTTATATCTAAACTGATGACGAAAGCCCCGGTCGAACCCGTTTTCGGCGTCGATTTTACATAAAACCGATGCCGAAGTTAATTTTTTTTTAGTATATCGGCGTCAGTTATTTAAAAAAATAATGCCATAGATAATTTTAAATTTTTGGTGTCTGTTATTTAAATAACCAACGCCATATAATAAAAATATTATCTTTTTATAAAATATTTCCAATTACACTTCCCAAAAAATTCAGAACCCCTGTAAAAATAAAGAAATATACAAAAAAAATTAAACAGTATTTATCATCCAATCCCTCGTATAAATTCAATGCTTATATCTAGTTAATCAAAAAAAAATTATCTAAAGTAAAATTGAAATAAATGTACATGCAATCAAGGACTTCAAGAAATTTTGTGACATTTGAAAGTCCCATGACTCCAACAATTATGGCATGCTCATTTGTGGTTATTATTGAAGCATTCATTTTATTATTAGTAGGTTCAAACACCTAATATATTAAAAGAGTTATGGTTTTATACCCATATGTATTATTATTTATAAATATTAGAATATACATACCTCAATTCCTAATCAGACTTAACAAATAGTTCACAAAAGTAGATTGAATATGTGTTATATCAGATTTGGAATAAGGCTGTGAATCATTGAATTCCTACAATAAAATTGAATGATAAGAAATTAAATAATAGAATAATATGGGAGAAAATATATAATAAATTAATACAATGAACCTAATGAAAATCAATATTTTTCCCCGTTGTGATTGTCTCGTACGTGAATCGTAGAATATAATAACCACATAAAACATGTCCATTTTGACGATGACACTACAGTTATAAAAAATTTAATTAAGAAAACAATATATAAAAAAAATAAAAAAACTAATTACCTGTACATCCACATATTTGATTTCTGTTGGTTCCTTTTCTGACATGTATTCCTTGTTAAAATGATTCCATGATCTTAATTTTATTATATATGAACTAATAATACATGTTCAAACAATGAAAATTAAACATAATTATCTTATAAAAAATAAAAAATTAGTTGTTTAATATGGCGATAAATGGTTTACGCACTCCTCTAAATAAAGAGAAAAACCAAAATAAGGTGAATTCACTTGGGCAAAATACGCATAACATCTAATGCCCCCTAGAATACAAAATTTACACAATTAATGACATTATAATGATAATTAGTTCATTAAAATGTTTATGTTATTACTTATCATGAAATGGAAAAAACCAGCATTGAATCTCATTCTGTGTTATTCTCTCAGATATATATTGAACCCTTTCACGATTCTCCACAAGTTTGGCTTCTAAGGAAATATACTCTGGATCTATAGAGCTGTAAATGCCTGTTGTTTCCTTTATTAAAAGAAGCTTGTGTAGAAACCTAATTTAAAAAGAAAATATAGTTATTCAATGACATAACAATATTTTATTAAAGAAATAGAAATTCAAATGTCAATTTACTTACATGATAAACAACTGCACCACACTCTACAATATCTCTTCAAAATTAACTAAATTCATGATATCTTTTTTCATTGATTTCAATCCATAATTTCTTCCACATATATCAGGAATCATCCAAAACTCATAGATAATATTCAATGACAAAGAGGACTTAGATAATCTTTTTAACTTATAAGAAATATCAGAATTAACTACAAACAATTGTTCCTGAACATTTTGTTGAATTTGTGTAGTTTCTTTTGCTTTTAGATATTCTTATATAAGTTAACTGTTAGAAAACATTATATGTAATTTTGAATCATTTGTAATTAATATTTAAAAAAAATTAGACCTCAAGTGAAATATAACGAAGAAGGGAAGTTGGAAAAAGTAAAAAATGGCCCATACATTCCCCAACACTGGTGATCTGCACAGTAGGAAATGGTAGTAGAGAAGTAGGATCAATAATAACAAGTACTGATACTCTAACCTGACCCATCTGAATAGGATGACGATGTACTAAGTCCCCCAAAAATTGAACGTGTCCTAACACAACAATATGTACATGAGGATCTCATGCAAACAACTCACAATATATGTCTTGATCCAAGGGAGGAGGTGGAGGCTCAATGAAAGAAGGTGGGGAAGGGTAAGCAGATGGGGCAGGGTAGTCCGAGTGAGGAGGCTGAGAAGGTAGAAAAATGAAAAATTAATATTAGTGTTTAAAATTTATAAAATAGAAAAATTGATTAAAATAAAATGATATACTGAGAAAGGTTTCACAGACGAGGCATGGTAATCAGATGGGGTAGGGTAGTCTGGGTGAGTAGGCTGATAATGATGAAAAATGAAAAACTTATATTATTGTTTAAAATTTATAAAATAGAAAAATAGATGAGAAATAAATAATATACCTCGGAGGGCTACGTAGATGGGTCAGGGTAGCAGATGAGGCAGGGTAGTCTGTGTGAGCAGAATGGGAAGGCTGAAAAATGAAAAAATTATATTAGTGATTATAATTTTTAAAATAGAAAAAATGAAGACAAAAAAATAACATACCAAGGAAGGCTGCGGAGACTGTGATTGTCTTTCCAAGTGTTATAATAAAAACTTCTGCACTGCTGCTTGAATTTGATCACCCATAGACTGTTTCATATCTTTCAACTCTTCTTTTAATGATTTTATTTCTTTGTCTTTTGAATGATTACTCTAACCAAAATACTTCTGAATACTTACACCCGCCTGATATCCTCAATCACGGCCGGGGTGTTCTGCCTTTCCCAAAGCAGTGGCTAGGATGTCTATCCTACCCTCAGGGATAAAAGATCCATGTGTCTCTTGCTCCTGAAGTTCATCATAAAATAAAAAATAAAATGGTTATATTAGTGTGTATAAATTATAAAATAGAAAAATTGTTAAGAAATAAAATATATTTACTTACAATTTTATCAGCAACTTTACGAGCTTCCTCAGTAAGATATTGTTTATTTTTTCTTCTTCTTTCTCATTTCCATTTCTCATGGCTAGTGAGACGAGATGGAGGACCAAACTGGACCTCTTCTGAACCACTACTTGATCGAGCTCTTAATGCTTCAAATTTGTTTTCAATCATTTTCTTCTCTAAATACAAATACCATCCACGTGATAAAGTACGAGGATATACATTTTTCAACTGGATCTCTTGATGAGATCTCCTGGAGGTCTGTTATATAAAAATAAACTACTAAGTAATAATAAAAATATAGAATAAATTTTAAAATATAAAACAATTACCATACTTGAAATTTATCTTCCTAACGACTATCAACAAATCGTTTCCATGATTCATCATCTATATATGGATACATAAGTCATGGGATTTCAAACATTCTCTTTACAAAAACATAATTTTTTGTCAGTTTGTTTTTAAAATCTCTCCATCGAACCGCCGCTAAAGAGAGATGTCTTTTCTTAATTTCATTGGTTTCCTCAAAATTGAATTTCATGTGTAATGGAATAAATTAAATATGTCATTTAAAATATATAATATTCAAAAAATGAGATAAAAGAAATAAAGTAAGAAATTTTACCATCACGTCCTCCCAAAGATGTTGCTTCAACATCTTGTCCAGTGACATCCAATCATGATATAAAATACAAATCCTGCAATGGCTCTACATCGCTATATAACTGACAAACTGAAATGCATTTGGGCCAACTAAATTATTATTATCATCAAAACGCATGTGTAATTTGTTATCATCACGATCAAGTGATAGTTTTGGTAAATGTGTAATACCACATTTACCAACTTGTGAACTAGATTTCTGAGTAGTAACCGGAGAAGTATCCTCCACCGAGGACGCAATAGTAGTCCTGCAAATTACTTTTGTAAATTAATAATTTTATTTCATTAAATAAGTATATTACTGAATATTTAATAATATGTCAAAATAGATATACCTCGGTGACTGCTCCACTCTTTCTGTATCTGACTTTGCTACTAGAAATTGTAATGAAATTTTGTGTACCTACATATCATTAGAAAAAAGAATAATTAGAAACAAGGAAGAAAAAAATAAATATATAAAAATAGAGGCATTCAATTGTAAGTTTTTAAAATATTTACAAAATATAAATATTTACCAGAAAAATTAGGAGTCTAATTTATTGTTTTTCCACATTCCTTAATCATGATCGGTACGTACTGAATGCACTATGTCTATCTTATATTCATTGTAATTATCTAGAAATTGCGTAATAGATGAATAATGCTCATGTAAATCAATAGCATCACCAGAATCATCCTCATCACCAATATTATATCTTTTCCCTTGAAAAACAACTGGCCACTGATCATTCGACAGATCAATGACATAATATAATTATTTTTCACATGTCTCCATGATAAATGGTTCCCCAATGTGATTAAATCTTTTCAAATCAACTAGTTTAAACCCATATTCATCATGTTTCATGCCACTATTACTATCAACCCAATTACACATAAACACAGTGACTCAAAATTTAATATCATCAATTTCCCATATGCCTTCAATAACTCCAAAATATTACGTTGATGTAGAAATTGGGTTTTTATCTTTGGCACTCAAAAAATGCACTGCTTCAGCGAATACCATAACACAAATATTCTGAACGGTACTCTTGTCATCCATGTTGTTTGTGTAAAATGTATAGCCATTGATATCAAAACCATACCATGTGATCACATTAAGAGATGGTCCCACTGCTAACCACTTTAATGTTTCTGATATAGATATATCTGGGTTGACATTCTCTTTAAACCATGTTACAAATGTCTTCTTATGCTCAATCATCAACCACTTTTCATTTCTTTTCAGATATCGTAACATTAATTCAGCAATATGTGAGGATATATATGGTTGAACCACATCTGTGTTGTTCAAAATGTATAAATGTGCTTGCATCACTTCATCACATGGAATGAACATTAACTTCAGCCTCGAACCCGTCTTCCTTCTCTATCAACTCTCATATTTCTAGATATAGGGAGACCAATATGCTCCACCTCATTCAAATAATCAGTACAAAACTCAATCACCTCTTCTGATACATATTTTTGAACAATATAGGCCTCTGGTTGATAAGTATTTTTAACATATCCTATCAAAAGTATCATATATATTTCAAAAGGATACATCCATTTTAAATAAACAGGCCCACATATTCTAATATCATGCACCAAATGAATCAATAGATGAACCCTTATATCAAAAAATGTGGGTGGGAAATACATTTCTAGTTGACAAAGAATAAGAGTTTCTTAATTCTCCCACACATCTAAAAAATTTGGATCAACGGCTTTGCTGCAAATGGATTTGAAGAAATTACATAACCTGATGATTGTCTTTCTGACAGATTTTGGTAATATACCACGCATTGCTACTGGTATAATTTTTTGCATCAATACATGGAAATCATGTGATTTCATATATATTATTTTAAAATACTTCAATGACACAAATTTATTCACATTTGAAGAAAAACCGATGGGTACCTTAATACCGTGAAGACACTGAACAAAATTCATCTTTTTAATCTTGCTTAATGTGTGACAAGCCGGAGGTAAATATGTTCTGTTTCCTTTCATAGCGGGAGATAACTCCAAACATATTCTTATTAATATCAAGTCCAATCTAGCATGTAATCCATCATTTGTCTTTTCTTTTATGTCTAACAATGTTCCAATCAAACTATCACATATGTTTTTCTCAACAAGCATAACATCAATGTTATGTTTTATCTCTAAAAATCTCCAATAAGGTAGTTTGAAAAAAATATACAGATTCTTCCAGATATGTTTTTTTAAACCATAACTTTTTCTCTTTCCAAATGTCGAATCAATATATTTCACTCTATCATAATATTCTTCAACTGACAATGGTCTATGGGGGAGATTTTATTCTTATAAACTGTTAAATTCATTTTTCAATCTATGATAAGGATGATCAATTCGAAAAAATATTTGATGTCCCATGTACACTGTCTTTCTTCCATTCTGCAATTGATAATATGAAGTTTGTTCTTCACAAATTGGACACGCTTTATGTCCCTTAACACTATATCCAGATACGTTTCCATATGCAGGAAAGTCGTTTATAGTGAACATTATCATATCACTCAAAAGAAAATACTCTTTATTGTATGCATCGAAAACATTAACACCTTCCTCCCATAGCAGTTTCAAATCATCCATCAATGGTGTAAGATACACAACAATATCATATACTGGTTGTTTTAGTCCAGTAATCATCATGCTCATCATAACATATTTTTCCTTCATACATAGATGTGGGGACAAGTTTTAATGTACCAGAAAAATAGGTCATGAACAATGTTAGCTACTAAGGCCCTGATATTGATTAATTCCATCAGTACACAATCCCATTCTAAGATTTCAAAATTCACTTCCAAAATCATAATTTTTTTTATCAAAACTCTTTCACTGTGGTGAATCTGTAGGATGACGTATGTTATCATTCGAGATGCGCTCATCTGAATGTCATCTTAACCTTTTTGCATTAATTGAATTTTCAAATAAACACTTCAAACGAGGAATTATTAGAGGGTACCAAATTTCTTTAGCTGGAGTTTTGATTCTTGTACCGAAAAATAAATCACAATTGAATTATCAAAATTGTATGCAAAAAATATTGGACGATATCATTGGAAAGTAAAAAATTGATTTTTCATAACGTTACATGACATCACCTGAGAATGAATCTGAGTTGACTTTCTTATCCATCTTATAGCATTACGTCCCACATAAAGGAAAACTTGATAAATGTTCATTTTCATTCCTATACAGTACACAATCATTGGGGAAAGCATGTATATTTTTATACCCAAATCCCATTTGGAATAATATTTTTTTTCACCTCATAATTGGAATCTAAAAGCCCATTGCCATATGGAAGTAGCTCTTTTAAAAGCTCAAGTAAACTGGAGAAACTTTTATCACTCCACCCATTTTTTGATTTTAAGTTAACTAATCTCAAAACTGCTGATAACAATGTATATTTACTGCAACCTGGGAATAATAGTTTCTCATAATCTCTATACAACCATTCAATAGTTGGTGTTTTTTCTATGGTTTCAACACCTAAATCATGAATTAATTCTTCAATGTGATCCTGTGCCTCATTATGAATATCGTCATCAACATTGGATGTTGAATTTTCAGTTCTTTCACCATGGAAGATCCAATGTGTATAATTAAGGATAAAACCATAACAAATGAGATGATCATTGAATTCTATAGAGTTTAAATTTCTCATATTTACACACTTCACACATGGACAGAAAATCAAATAAATATTTTGATGACGTCGTTTGGAAAATTAAAAAAAATATCAACTCCCTTTTCATATTCACTAGCTGTTTTTAATAAATAAATCCAATTACGATCCATTAATACCTGATATCACAATATAATTGATGAATATATTAAAACATATAAAAATATAAATATCTGTCAGATAAATTGTAAACAAAAACATATTTAATAAAAACTATTGATAATCAGATAAAAGACATCACATATGAAACACGTTTACAAATAGAGTAAACAATTTATTTTCATATTATATACATGTGTGTTATATTGATATTATAATTTAATTATAATATCATTCTTTTAAAATTTATTAGTTCATTTTACATAGTATAAATATTTCAATGTTGAATGTGTAAAAAATATTGAAGAGTACATTAATTTAAAGTATGCAATAAGTGAAATGATGGAGTACATGGAAATATGTATAAATTATTGATGATTCTGTTGTATGATCTATACCTATGTACTAAAAAATACATGTATCGAGAGTAATATGATGGTGAATATAGTAGCATTTTTATATAGAGGATGAACCCATTATAGGGTTTAGTGATGCAGATGATGTTATTCGATAGAAAGGATGGACATTGATGAAAAAATGAGAATGAGAATTTGGGAGGTAGATCTGAAGGGAACACGGTAATTAAGTCAATTATGGAAATGATGGTGGCAATGGGAATGAAGGCGGAAACATGAATGTTGAGTTAAAGGTTGGTATGGGGAAGGTAGAGTCCCAGTGGGAGGTGGGTATATAGTGGAGTGGCTCGGAAAGGGATCAGGAGGGAGAGGTAGAGAGGTGGTGAGGTGGAGAGTATAGACAGGTGGAGAGGAGGGATTAGGGAGGAGGGTCGCGATGGAGAAATTTTCCTGCGAGAGAATGATCAACAAAGTTACGAGCTATAGCCAATCAAGCTACCATAGAGGCAACCATGTAGTGGAGAATCAATATAGTGGTTACACTATTATAGAGAATGCACATCCTATAGAATCCATAATAGATTCTACTAAATCCATTGAAATAGATCTTAAAATAATTAAAAATTTACTCTTGTTATCATTTTCATATTTAATTATATGATTAATTAAATATCTATTTTAATGTGCTAGATATGTAGTCATAGGAATCAATGTTTCTTTAATTTGAGTCCTTATAATGTCAATAATTTCGGAAGAAAAAACACCATTATCTAAACAAAACATTCATATAATGTATAGAAAAAAATAAACCAAGAAATAATTAATAATTGTTGGTGTGAAATTCATGCCATAGATATGGGTAGTTAATTATTAATAAATCTAAATTCATAATTGAAAGTAAAAAATATAATTGGTTGTTTTAAAATGTTAAATATCAATCAAAATGGGTGTAATTTAATTTTATAACTTCAATCACATTTAATTCAAAGTCACTGATGAAATAAAATATTCACATGTTAATCCCATATAGAACAAAATGAACAAAATGATAAATATATATACAAAAAAACAGTACAAACTATAACCAAACCACACTAATTTCATCATTAAATAACACAATAAAATTATTTTTTTGAAGAATAATTAATTAAAATGGAAATGGAATTAAAAATATAGTACTTCATAATGTAATGAAAACATCATTTTAAACTGAAATAATGATAATACAAAAAAAAATTGACGTTCAATCCGAATAAAGATGATAAATCCAAACTGTGACTGGTATAATGACTTTGAAAAAGAAACACTATAATATCTATACCAACAATGATAATGAAAACAAAAAATAATTATAAACTACAACTAAAATCGAACCAATAATGAAATTCGGGAAAAATAGGGTTCATGAAGAAGAAATAAACAATGGAAGATTAAACGAGAGATAAAGAGGAAGAACACATACCTGAAATCATGAAAATGGCACAAAACCTTCATCAATGGCCATCCAAGATCGCAAATCAGGTTCGAAGGTCTTCAGGAGTCCAAAGCAACGCATCGGAAATCGATTTCGACGATCGAACAAAATGAGGGTTTCAGTCCCTGAATAATTTTAAAAGACTTTTTGCGTCTATTTTAGAGAAAACCGACGCCGAATATATACCTTATGGCGTCCGTTTTCCAAAAAAAACCGACGCAAATGTTTTATTTTTTTATTTTCGGCGTCGGTCTTCCTCAAAACCAACTCGGTAAATATGTTTATTATTATTATCAGCGTCGATTTTCTTCAAAACCAATACCAAAACATTGTTTTGATAAATTTCGGCATGGGTTTCTTGAAAACCGATGTGAAATATCATCGGATATTTGTTTTTGGCGTCAGTTTTTTGTAAAATTGATGCCATAAATTTCCCGCACATACTATTCTCATCGGTTTTTAAAAAACTGACGTTATTACGACGATGTTAAAACCCGTATTTCCACTATTGATCTCCTTCTAGCACAGGGAAAACATGCACAACATTGATGGAGAAATGAAAAAACCTATTAATAAATTGATAAATGATCTAGTCAATCAGACCCATAAAAACTTCCACAGAATTCAATAAAATGAATGGGTTCACTATGAACTTATTGTTTTTGTAGAGACATTAGAATATCTTACTCAAAAAATTATCCACACAAATCCTCCAATAGTAGGGGTTGAACATATGATCAATATTTGATAACCTAATCGGTTATCAAAACCGATGGAAGAGATAAATAATACATGGAATGGTATACATTATCATTCTTGTTACCTGGTTGGAGTGAGGATATGAAATAGAAAGCATCATTCTCATGTCCTTCTTTTCATGAAAAAATAGGAGCTACCTAGAGGGTTATAATTAAATTCATTAGACCATTATCTCGATGTTCCTAAAACATGACCCACATCTCCTAGATCATGAAAGGGTTTGTCTAAATTTATGATAAATATATTAGGGTGGTATCATGGTTCATTTCTATGTTGATGTACATGCATAACCTCATATGTAGTCTCAAAACATAATAAGGGAAGACATTTATAATATCCTTCATAACTAGAGGAGTCCAAATTCATGAGGAGCCCTCAGTTATAAGGGAGAAATTTACAAAATGGCGGGTGATTGGTGGTAGAATCCATCCTGAAAACCCCACTCTCTCCATCATATAAAATAGTTTTCCCACAAAATATAATATCATCCCATATTTCAAAGGATTCAATATCTTTAAAATTTATTGTCAATATGGAATTAAAGAATGTAAAAAAAATTATTTCCCCAGATTAAATCATAGTGCCTCATCATGATTACTGTAATTTTCAATTAGAAAATCTCTTGAGTAAGGAATATCTAACACTCTTTTAAGAGATGTGATATAAAAAATTTTCATTCTATTGGATCCTACAGTAAGTAGTTCATGGGATACCTTATGAACTAGAATTTATAGCTCTCTCTACTTGAGTAGTGATATAATGGAATGTCGTGGACCCCTGTTTAATAGTTGGGGGAAATCTTTATATAAATGGACATCATAACTTTAATAATATCATGTACAAATTGGTCAATGCACAACATTTCTAGAACTACCCAGGACCCTAACTACTAGCTCCATGATCCTAATATATTCCACCTAGTAGTGGGTGTGGATGAATATTTTTTCTTTATCCTCGACTAACATCTACCAATCTAGAGTTATACCATTTCCTCTGACTACATTGCTTCCCTTATATCTCCTTGGCCATATCTGGGAGATTGAATATCATTGTTCTACCACATACATGGAGGTCCATCAGCTATCTATTTTTAATTATAAGAATGATGGGTTAAGAAGGGATTTGCCAACTGAAATCTCCAATTGAAATCATAGATTCACCCCTCTATGGGATTCCTAGATCTCTAATAATATCCCAGAGTTGTAGAACCATGAATCTTTCTATGCAAATGAGATTAAGTACTATGTAGAGACCTCGACATCAAAAACTTATTACAAAGAACACCTGACTCACGTAAATGATACCAACTATAGCCTCTAACCACAAAGAGTCCATCTTTTAGGAATCTGTCAATCACAAGAAAATTTAATATAACTCTTTCACAATTGGAAATGATTATAGAGACCAATTTAACATGACTATATATGTTAATAAACTACTAATACATATTCTATAAAAATAATTCATTTCATAAAATATCATGGGAGTACTAGGAATGTTCACTGAACCTTAAGGAATACATAAAAACCATCATATTACCCATAAACTAATGGATAACTAACTGGATTCAAACTGAGCATAAGAACTAGGGGAAATTCTCTTCAATAAGTTGTATTTGGGATGTTAGACCATGAGAGTGTCATCTAATAAGGATTTTTCATGAGTAAACACCACTAGCACCTTACTCGTCCAAGGAAATTATTGTTTAGTAGTAAAACCCTACAATTAATTAGGGTTACCATGATTCTAATGATTTAGATAAAAAAAATCAAGAAAATCCTCCAACAAATGGGTATTGTGTTCATTATATATCCTAATTTATCATTGATTCAAGAACTCAAATAGTGAAATAAGAATACATGAATCATCATCCAGAACTTCTTGTATGATCAATTACTCGAATGATGAGGGTTATAATCCAAATCAACATCTCCAAACAACATGACCCTTAAACAAATTCCATGTCACTTGTTATATCATTGTCATGATCTTGATTCAATATCCTATATAGATATATTCCTGGAGGAATCATGAATGTTATAAAGATATAAACTAGTCAAATGATAATTTATGTGTCGAAATATTAATCTATAAGGGAGAAAAGAATTCAACCATATGTTATTATTATACCATTAAACTGCAACCAATTTCTTCAAATACTAGGTCAAATAGTAGGTGGCCATAGTTCAATTACATGAATATGATGGTTTCAACACCAACGCAAAATTCCATTGATAGAAATCTGTACACGTGATACTTCAGAACCATTTCTCGATTTCCAAACCAATTAAATTAAAGGGATTACACTGAACACCATCGTAAGGAATAAACTATGATATTACCACTATATAACCACCCAGTAAACTATGTACTGCCTAGTTGATATAATTATATATAATTATAACCCCTTTATCACCTACAAAAGGATGAGGGATGGATAAAAGTGCCCAAAAATCATAACATAAAATGAGATTCCATGGATAAATTTATCTTTATGAAAAAACCCAACTTTATTAATGAAATTGTATAATATAATATATAATACAGCAAAACCAAATGAAAACCAAGATTGAAAAAAGAACTAGGGAATAAAATAGACTTCCATAGTAAAAATAAAATTAGAACTAGAAGGGGAAAATTCAGTCCTAAACAAAATTAAACTCCTAACATAACTTCAACATGAATTAAATAATTCCAAGAGAGTTCATGGATCATGGTCTCAAATTATTGAAAAATGTACATAGTTAATAACCCTTGTTATTTCTATGATACACTAAATTAATTTTTAATATTTACTTCTATGAAAGTGACATGATATGTGTTGTTAAATCCCATATTTGGTTGATTATATAAATACCCATTAGGATGCACCCAAAAACAGAATTGAACTGATATAAAGATGAAACAAAATTTCAACTCAACCCAATTGCTGAGGGAAGTGAACCCAAATAGACACAAACATATATTCTCATAAAAAAACCTTTTTGACAGATAAATAGGATATATATATCAAAACCCATCTAAATTTGATGAGTCTTTTTGTAGCTCCAATTTTCCATAATCGATGGAAACTATCAAAAAAACCTCACAAAAATCTATGTTGAAGGACCCGCACCGTAGTACTGTGATCTTCAACAAAGGAAACCACAAATCCAATATAGGATCCAGACATTTCTAGTTCTCAATGATAGTGAAGTAACACTCTATAGATCATATAATCACTCAATGTCTCATCGAGATACAAAAATACCAATATAAAGAGAATGATTGACCCACACTATCGTGTGATAGTATAGCTCTTGCACCAATATCACTTAGATGATCATACCATGATCACTTTAAATTCGTGGCATCACCCAATGAATCATCAATCACAGAGAAAAAAACATAATTTTAAATGCTCCAAAATGATGGAAACTATCATGTTATATCTGAGAAAAAACTCAGTATTGGATCCTCCAGATCCAAAATCATTGTTTGGAAGAAACATGCATGATAGTTGGAAGTTTTTGGATAGATTTATGTGGCTTGTATTGGTTGTCCACATGGGGTGTGATCCAGCCTCATATCCTACCCATGTACCCCTCTAAACATATCCTTGGAATCATTATTATACTAAACAACTTATACACGTGATACATGGTCTATATTATCCACTTCATTCATTCCCATATACAATAAGATGTAGCTGTTTAACTGGTCTAGAACAGATACCCTGTCCTGATCGTGTACTCCCTGAGAACATGGTGTGTATGACCACATGAGGTTCTTCGATTTCTCTAGAAGGAACATTGCAAGCCCACCTAGGTATTTCAACATAGTGTATGTGCCTATAAACGAGGTGTGTGAAATTTATCTACAACATGAAACCCAAAATCTATAGATATGGTGGTGAACTGTTTTGTCTTCTTCTGGAAGACATGGTGCCTAGTCTGGATTTTTCATGATCAAGAATTTCATTCTCACAATTTTAAGATTATGAATGTTCACCTTGGATCACAACATTTGACTTCTAGAAACTAAATTAAAACACTAATGAAAAACTTTTGCTGACATGTGGCTGGAAAATAGATATTGGGAATCTTTATAAAGCATTTGTGCATATTGTGTGTGTAATTCCCCGAACCTAGTCGCCCATTTTTGGTGCATTATTACATAACATATGAATGATCACAAGAGTTCATGTCTCTAAAAACATATTAGTTTAGCATAAGTGTAAGTACATGAAACATACATTGGTTTTACATTACATAATGAAATAAATAACAACATTGTGACCCCTTTGAACCCACTTATATACCTTTTCATATCTTGGAAGGTCAATCATAATATACTTCTTCACATTCTTGGAATAGAAAACATAGGAAAGGGGTGAGATCAAATGCTCAATAAAGATAAAAATATAGAGGAATATATCATAAATAAGTACATAATTTTAAGGTATTGTGTAAGACTAAAACACATGGCTTTTAAACATAAAATTCAGCATAATATGAAACTTTTAAATAAAATAATTGTATTTAATTATTCATGGAATATTCTAGTAGTTGGATAATGACAAGTAATATCAATATCTAATTTCACAATGATGGAATGCATAATGATGGACATCATAAATACATAGTAAAATCCTTATCCCAAAAAAACAAATAATGATTTTTTCAAGGCCTTATTCCAATACACTAGTTTGTCTCATTAGACCTACCGATCCATCGAGGGGCTATTGCGGACCCTGTTGTCACTTACTATGTCCAATGCATTCCTCATTTGAAAATGTTGAAACATAATATAAACAGTAATATTAAAACATGCATACAATATATAAATACATTAACCATAAACAATGAATGCTATAAAAAAAGATCATCCACAGTCAATCATATCACAAAACCTTCAATACGATATAGATGATTTTATCATTATAAATAAAATTCAAACCAAGGTAAAATACAATAAAGGATGTTGAAATAGATGAAATCAAAACTATTTGATAGAAAGATCTATTTCTATTTTGAAATCATTTTAATGTCACTTAATTATAAAAGAAAACATTTATTTTGAAAATTTTCTTAAATGATTGTAAGGGAATCTTAAATGGTGTTATAATGAAGATAAATAGAAATACTCACTATATAAGATAAAAAATTCTATCCCTAATTTTTCAAAAAGGAAATAATATATCTTTCTTGGATAGTGATGGACAAATTTCTTTCCAACCATTTTATAAAATGTCAAATGACATTATAAAATAGATTAACCCATAGTCTAGTAAATAGTAATAATGTTTTGAAATACATTTTTAAGAAACAAAGTTTTGGATGATAAATTTGTATTTACAGATACATATGTATAAAAAAGAACCAAATACATAAATATAATATCATATATTATCCTCTAATTTGTCTTTGTTAATAATATTTTAGTAGTATCATTGTATCACGTGTTAATTAATTCATGTTCATTTATATGTTTCGTTACGTGAGTCATGTTTGTTATGGATAGGATGTATTTGATTAATTTCACGAATTATATTAATATCTAAAATATTTTTTCTATTCATTAAATGAACATTATTCTTGAATGGTTATAATGGGTAATGAAATCTCATCACGTCGTGAAGATTGTAAGCCATACGTATGCACGAGCGACCCAATAATTCTATAAGTGGTGAAATAATATATTATTGGATGGTATATTATATATAATGAATCATTAAAATTTTATATTTATTATATAAATCAATTATACTCATTATTATATCCAACAAAAAAAATAACATGATGAATAACAAACTACACCCCGATGAGGAGATGGTAAGTCATACATACGCAAATGTGGTGACATTACAATTCATCAGATTGATAGAATAATGAATATGGTTGTACCATACATATAATAACATCATATTATATAGAAGGTACTAGATTTATAATATTTCTATTGAATCAACAATGAAAGAGGATGTGGAAAACCCCACGTTGTTCATTATTGACGTATCTAACATTATCTATGTATGTTGGTTGAACATTATATTTTTAGAATATTATATCATTTTCTAAAATTGTTTTTTTAACTCATTTATGTCCATTTATTCACTATTTATTATTTGGTTTTTGTGAAAGTCATAAAAACATTATTACATCAAACAAAATTCATTTAATCAACCTTAAAAAGTCACGTTAATAAATAAAATTTGTGTAATGTATCAAAAGTCTCATTTTACATTCATTGTAATATTTATAATATCAATTATTTTCTCATTCATTAGTAATGTAATTACTGCATAATCATTGTATCATAAGTAAATTTTTTTATATAATGTATAAAAATAATAATCAAAATACTATCATGTAGGAGATCATTTTAGATTTTTAATGAATATTTATAGTCGAATTTTTCTTATGTGTATCCATAGAATAAAAATGGTGTAGTTATTAAATTTTGAATTTTACACTTTTAACTATTATTTAAACAAAATATTATAAATGTACTAATCTAATCCAAGTAGATCAAAGGGATCATATTTTATTATTAATATAGATATATGTTGAAATACAAAAATTTTATAAACTTAGGACATGTGTTGTAGTAATTATAATAAAATTTTTACCTTAAATTTCCCGATTTAATTTTAACCATTTTAAATAAAAATCAAATGTTAATATATTCATCCCTTTGAACCACCTTTTACTCCCTAATTTCAACTGTGTCTCTCGTATTTTTTAAAATCAATTTACAGAAGCTGTTAAATTATGTTTTCTGAAAATTTGATAATGTGCCTTGAATATGGGTAAAAGGCATTAAAAATTTCAATAAAATAATATATATATAATCATCATATAAAATGACATCAATGAATTGAATTGGAATAATATAGGTATTATGTATATATTTTGACATTAAAATAAATTTAAGAAATATAATTATTTAACTAAAAAATCAGTTTTAAACAATAACATGTGTTTTTCACTACTCATCAAAAATTTTAATGTTTTCTGATAAATAAAAACAATTCACCCAAAGAAAATTTTGATATTCAAAATCCAAATATGATGTCCATTTTGAAAAATATAATTTATAATATTTCAAAAAGTGGGTATTACTATTCATAACAGCTTTTCAAACGGCTAGTTAGATTTTTCATGGTATGCAAGAACTCGATGTTGCATATAGCGCAAGCTATTGCATTATTAAATTAGAAGATTACCATGAATGATTGGGGTGTTAAATTCACCTCTAATTTATATAATTTCATAATTGAAATTTCTAGAATATTACTAAATAAAAATATTAAGGTTGTTCATCATCATAAGATCCTCTGGTTCCCATGTTGACCCACATATTTTATGATATCTCTAATGATCATTTACTAGATGAGTGATTTGGTTTCCTAAAACATGTACTCTAGTGTCAAGAATCCTGATAGGTTTTTCACAATAAAAAATCAAGTTATAGTTCTATTTCATCATAGGTGAGTACCTGTGTTGGGTCAGGCATTAATTTTATCAACAGTGATGTGTGGAACTAATCATGAACATTGGAGAGACTTGGCGGCTTTGCAAAATGGTAAGCTACAACTGCTATTCATTCTAGAATTTTGAAAGGTCTGATATACCTGGGACACACTCTACCCTTCTTATAGAATCAAATAAAACCCTTCCATAGATATACCTTAAAGATAACATGATCACCTACATGAAATTCCTAATCCTTCCTTTTGTTATCCTCATAGCCCTATTTCATACATTGAGTTTCATTTATGTGGGTTTGGATAATCATATCATTTTCCATTGTTTCCATGACATGTTCTAGGCCTACAAGTTTTCCTTCACCAAATTCATTCCAACATGTTGTTTTGTGGCATCTCTTTCCATGTAATGCTCATATGGTGCCATCTTAATACTTTAATGGAAGATATTGTTATATGAAAATTTTACCTAGGGTAAAAACATATCCACATACCATGAAAGTCAAGTGATAAAGATGTCAACATTTATTCTAATGTATGAATAGTCCTTTTTGATTTTCCAACATTTTGATGGTGTTACGCAGTGTGCAAATTAAGTTCAATATCCAAGGGTTTTTGAAGACATCTCTAGAATCATAATGTAATATGGGGATCAGGATCAGAAACAACTAATAGGGGTAAACCATGAAGACTTACAAATTCATTAATATAAAGTCTTTCTAAATATTCAAGTGGTAAATCATGTCTTATATTATTAAAATGTGCTAACATGGTAAGATGATTAATAATGAACCATAATGCATCATTCCTTCAAAGTGTCTATAGTATCCCCATGACAATGTCCATATTTATATCATTCCATTTCAACTTAGGTATGGGACCAGGTTACATGACTCCTCCAGGATATTGTCTTCCAGCCTTCACCTGTTGAAAACCCATATATTTTTATACATAATCATGAATTTCCCTCTTAATGTTGTCACACAAAAAATGTTTTATCAAATTTATGTACATCTATATACTGCAAGGGTGTATAGAGAAATTAGAGCAACGAGGATCATCCACCAATTCCTTTTTCAGATTAGGAATATCATGAACACATATCTGTTTCTGAAATTACAAAATTACATTTACATATACTAAGTATATCAATATCCCATCATTTATATATTTAATTATCCTTTGAAACACCTTCTATTCTTTCTGAGATCATTTTATCCTTTATGTCAATGTTATATTAGCATCCATTTAAAAATTTCTTGATGTTTCACCTTCCATGATTATTCTCATATCCATCTTTACTATATCAATGAACATAGGAGCCCTTTTAACTCTCATCTTGTTTAGAACAGCATGATACTTTATGATTAAATAATCTACCACTTTAATTTCATTCCTCAGTCGGTAGTGTATAGTGCAATAATAATCTCTGAGTAGTTCTATCCATCGCCTTGGCCTCAAATTCAGTTCTCTCTGTGATAAAATATACATCAATCTTTTCTGATTAGTATCTATCTCACATTTTCACCACAGAGATAGTGTCTTCATAAATTCTGAGAAAATATTACTTCTTGTAACTCACTAACATGAGTAGGATAGTTTGGTTCAAGAATTTTTTGTTGTTTTGATGCATAAGAAATAACTCCATCACTCTGCATAATAACATAACCAAGTACTCTCTTGGATGAATGACTATAATTAACAAACCCATCATTACACAATCAAAGAATCATGTTAATAGAATTGAATAATCTTCTTTTCATTTCTTCAAAACATTATTCGCACTCTTTTGTCAAAAAAATTTAACCCCTTTATGCGTGAGCATGGTTAATGGGTTATCCAATTGAGAAAATTCTATACGAAATACCGATAATAACTTGCTAAACCAATAAAAATATCTACCTTAGTTATACTCATCAATGATGGTGATTATGGGATTGCTCTTGTATATGAATTATTAACAATGATTCCATCTGTAGAGAAAATACAGCCATGAAATGAAATCTCTAGATGCCATAATTCACAATTTCTAAACATCCAATCTAATTCATCTCATCTATGGGCTATTTGAATAGTGTACTAGTGATTTTCATGGTCTTCATAGTATATGAAGTATACCAAGATACCATCAATAAATAACACTACAATGTCAATGAGATATTCCTTGAAACTATATTCATTATATCCTTGAAAACAGAGGGTTCATTAGTCAGTCCAAAAGGAATTACTATAAACTATAAATTCTAGTACTTGGTTCAAAATGATGTTTTGGGATGTCTTCATGTTTTATGAACAATTGATGGAATCCCAATCGAAGTATAATCTTTGAAAAAATGTTGATCTCCAAGAAGTTTAATAAATATATCTTTAATGCAAAGTAGGAGATACTTGTTTTTGTTGTTATAGAATTAATCTCCTTGTAGTCAATGCACAACCTCAAAGGTCAATCTTAATTCTTAATAAAAATAAATTTGGATCCCCATGGAGAAAGACAAGTGCGAATAAATCCTTTATTACTAAAATTCTCTTGTTTTTTCATTAGTTAAACTATTTTTATAGTGTCCATTATATAAGGAGTCTTCGATACTAACCTTCAACAATGAATTTAGTCAATGGAAAACTCAATTTCACAATCTGGAGTATGTGTAAGTAAATCCTCCAGAAACACAACAACATATTCATGCACAATAGGTACATACACTATTTGAACATTTTGTTACTCACCCATAGTTATTTCACTCCCTTCCTACCAAATAATTGAATTTAGTAGAGGTACTGGGGGTGGATCTAGACAAGAATCAGATGGTGATGTATCAACTCTAATATAAGTTAATCATTATCATTATCTAAAATTGTATCATTTTTCATATAGTTAATATTCACATCATGGTATGAATGCCAATCTATTCCATGGATTATATTAAATTCAATCACGTTAATGACAATAAGATCAATAGATAAGGCACATTTATATTACATAATGGTAACTGATTCACAAATCAAAGTTTCAATGATACTTAACATATGATTTTTGAATGACAACACCCTTGTTGAATCAAATAGGAAATATCTAATTTTCTTGGTGAACAGCAAAGACATGAATGAATTTCATGATATAGAATCAAATAATGAATTGAATAAATTTGATTAAATGATTAATGTACCTGCCACCACATCATTTGGAGCTTCAACCTTAGTAATATTGATCAAATAATCTTGGCCTTACTCCCTTGGCCTATTCTGAGGTATGATTCTATGGAAATTAGGACATTATTTTTCGTAATGCCCCATTTCTATACAATGGTAGCACTCAACATCGAAAACATCTTTATTTTCCTTGTAATAAAGTTCTTGGTGGACTTTTTTCACCTCACCTATAACAAACTCCCTTTCCCTTTTATAAAGTAACAGGGTGTTTCTTCCCACATATACATAATGATTGAAGTTCAATTTTTTTCTTATTAACCTTATTTCCATTTCCAGAGTGTTCAGATGATATCTTCTCATTTTGTATTGCATTAATGTTGTTTGAATCAGAGAACTCCTTTTTAGTCTTGATAGCACATAAGACCATATCGACTTGTGATGAGAAATATTTTGAGTCTAATGCTCGACAGTGAAATGGTTTTATCCCATAAGTTAAGTGATCAATCTTACTCCCTAGATTATATATATGATCTATAATATGAATTTCTAACCTTCAAAAGTTAGCCTCATACATTTTGACATTTTCATCATCCTTTTTCCTCATACTCATAAATTTCCTTTATATATCCACTCCATGTTTATGAGGAATCTATTTTTCTAGGAAATTCACTTTAAACTCCCCAATACCATATTTGATACATCATAATCATCCTTTTTTGTTATGAATTAATGACCATAGTTGATCTACATCTCTAGTGAGGTGATAATCTTCCATGGAAACTGTAATGTCCCAGATTTTTTCCATTTATTATTTTAATATTATATAGGAATTATATCGAGACCAGGACTTGAGGCGGCGTGCAGTTCTGAGGTCCGGTGAGCCCGAAACAAATGATTGAATTTAATTTAATAATTAAATTACGCGCATCTGCAGTTTTACTGAAAAAGAGGAATAACTATAGAATGGGTGCTCAGATCAGAAATATGAGGGCACCGTTGCGTTCGGAACAACGATTTTACCTTAGGCGAGGCATAACTTCGGCTAGCACAGGTCGGCAGTGAATTATAGTTTTTGAATGTAACCGTAATAAAATATTTAATTAAAATATTATATTTAAATACTTGTTGAAATGAAATCTTTTATTATTTTAAATATAGATTTCGCAGGGAGGGTCAGGCTTAGAATCCCCCTAACCCTGATTTCCTCTAGAGAGCTCTAGAGAAGACCTCCTGATGTGGCGTTGACGTTCTTGACGATTTTCACTGGCGACGATGACACAGAAACTGGAACATCTCCATCGAACGCCGCGGAATCCATGTAGGATGTTTTTTTGTGTTCTCTTCCTCGTTTTTGTTTTCCATGATGAACGCAGACTAATCCACGAACAGATTAGCCCACAAAATGATCGTTCATGCGGGATGGGATTTTGCATGATTTTGTTTGGGAGATTGAATCCACGATTAATCCATTGATGTTGATTTTCCAGCGTTGTTTAATCCCATTAAAGGGAGCGGATCAATGTCGTGATGAATGAAGGAGGAGGTTCATTCCTCAATTTCGTTTCTTTGGATTTATCCCTTCTCTTTCTTTGCGTTCTTCACATTCTTCGCAGGGCGATGAACGACGGATCGTTGCACATCTGTTCTGGGACGTAATAATCCCAAACTGTGGATCCAACCCAGGTGGCTTGTCAAGGAGGTGCGATGGCATTATCAGTGGATGATTCAGAGTGAATCGAGAGTTATGAGTTTTTAGGCATTTTTCTTCGGACAGATCGTTCGAGATTTATGATCCATTTTAAAGGCCGAAACCACCTGTCACGGTGTACGTATGATGAACCGAACCAATCCCTGGAGTATCGGGACAAACAGATAAGATATCACGGATCCAGACGATCAGCCGAAGCGTGAGAAAGAAGACTGTGTTCTGGAAATTTCCCAACTACACGCTGTTTAGTATGGGCTACATGGTATTTGTTCGTTGGTGGGACTACCTGGCATGTACTTCGGGAGTACACAGACACGGGCAGGGTACACAGCCAAGGAAACGCCGTGTATACCCCACGCCAGCCAGACCCGTCCAGATACACGGGATACCCCATGTACTGGTACATGAGCAGGAGACACAGACACGGGTAGAGACCGTGTACGGGCACATGGCCAATGTACATGGAGAGAGCCCCAGATGCTCGGACACGGCATGTAATTATTCTACATGTCGGGTAGTTTCTTTCTATCTGACAAGCCAAATGACACGAGCTGGTTACATGGGCAGTAACCGGAGTCAGGAACACGGCGTGTACTTTTCTACACACAGTGTAGTTGAGTTTTACACAGCCTGAACGGATGACATGGTCCGTTTACCCGGGAAGTACCGTGGGTCAAGGAACATGGCATGTAACCATACTACAAGCCGTGTAATTAATTCTTCAAGGCTTGATCTAATTGTCTTCTGTGACTGTGACTAGTTTCCTTAGGTTTTTCCCCTCGGTCTTTCTCTTGATGGTATCCAGTATCATTTCCTACATATAGGAATATGACCGCTTCAGTAGGACTTCTTGAATAGAGTTGTTGGAATCCCCTCTGTGATACTTAGAGCTGGATCATCTATTCATTCAAGGAACCCTAGGTAGAGTTCTTGGTAATGACATTACCAACTTTAACCGGGCGCTGATCCTCTAATTAGTGGATTAGCTCAGATGGATTTGTCGGAATCACCCCATGGCTTCTCCTTGATCCTCATATGAGCATCATGTTCTAATAGTACTTGTTGAGTGTGATATCTCTAAATGAGTACTTCATATCTCTCTCCTCAGACCTAGGAGTGTGTTCTCCATGTTACGTGCTTAGTGGAATCTTCGAGCTGGATCTTAGTGGTGGTATTCGCGATAGTTGATCATGCATGAGTATATCTAGATATATTCCTGTTATATGTTCGGTAGACATATATTGTGTATTGCTGACTGTATCTTTCCTTTGTGGTATTCTTACTTGTTGTGTTTCCTTTTTGGTTTCTAGGTGTCCAACTGGGTATTGTTATATTCACCCCAACATGGGCTTTGCCTGCACGTGTTGTGTCTTGTGCAGACGAGCGAGCCTTTGACAGGATTCTAGGCAGACCAGGACCGGACGGTACTCAGTGAGATCAGACAGGTCGAGTTTTGTTCCTGCAGCTACAGACTACAGTCCCATACCTTTCCTTACAGGTTTTACTTTTTTATAGAAATTCATTTGGTGGGCTTGTACTTTTGGCCGAGGGTTTTACTTTCTTGTACTTTAATTTCTTGATGTACTATGTTGGTTGGTTTTTAGTGTATGCATGCCTCTTTTCCATTTTTATTAGTTTTCACTTTTCATCTTTGTGGGCTTAGAAATCTGTGTGTGTGTGTGTGTGTACAAGTTTATAGGAAATGCCTTTCATGTTAGTATCATGCCTACTCGGTGCTAGCCACCAGCCCATGGCCTATTGGAGGCGGGCTTGGGGAGTTGAATCTCGGGCCCCATTGGGACAGGTCGTGACAGAAACCTTTTCTCTTTCTCTCCTCCCCAAAGAATGAAATATTTTCTCTAGTGAACTTATCCATTTCTCATCAAAAAATGGATTTTCAGTCCCATTGAATGTTGTTGGTTGTTTCCACATTAAGCGGTCTAACATTAATCCTCCACGTTGTGGATCTGGGTGCTCCATTCATGTAAGGTTATTACTAAAAACCTTAGTGAGTTGTCCCATTACTATTAGAAGTTGTTCCACACCAGTTTCATCACTAGGATCTCTATAATAATCACGAGTAAGTGCAAAATAACTACATGGATTATGTTATTTTATATGGTTTTTGTTCCTTCCTTTAGTCTAATTTTTAAATAGATGTCTTATAATATATTAGTTTACGAGTCACAATGCATAATTCATAACTTGTAAAATACCTAACATAAATTGAACATTTTATTAATATAATCCTTAATCATAATAAAATCTTTTCATTGAGAATGTATTTTCTCATAAATCCTTTATAATTATTTTTAATTAAAATGTGAATTATCATATGCATATCCTCGTGGAGTGTCGAAAACAAGAGTGTAGAAAGGCCCTTGGTTATGCACCAGTTCCCGTTTGAGTCTAGATCAAAGCGGTGTTTTCTGGGTTTACCACTAGATAAATATGTTCCAGAGTAGCCCCTATATGCTCAAATTGAGGAAAGAATGTATTTCATCTAAAATTAACAAATATATACATTACCAAAATTCTAGGATGATCTTATATACTAATCATCAATGTTTATCTTCATGTAATTTTCTCTAATCATAGTTTTTGCAAATCTAGTTTACAAGTATTGTACTAAACTTTATCTAATTCCAACTATAATTCCCTAAACATAGTTACCTAGGGTCAGTGTATTATTAAATAACATTCTCATGATCACAAGAGATCATATCCCAAAAGGCAGATTAGTTTAGTAGCCTTGTAAGTACAAGATACACACATATGTTTTACATTACGTCATGAAATAAAAAAACTACAACATTATGTCCCCTTTGAACACACATATATCCCTTATCCTATCCCTAAATGTCAATCATAAAATACTTCTTCATGTCCAGGGAAATGAAAACATAAAAAATTGGGGATCTTAGAATCTCAGTAAGTATAACAATATAGAAAACCACATCATAAATAAGCATAAAAAACTAAGTCAATGTATAAGACTAATACAAAATCCTTTTAAACATAAACATTAGTATAATATGGAAAATAAAAATTAAATAATTCCATTTTCTTATTCACATTGATATTATAAGAGTCAAATAATCACATGTAATATCAATAGCTAATTTCATAATGATGGAATCCATAATGGCATAAAACATAACCACATAGTCATGTCCTCATGTGAAAAATAAAAATAATTATTTTGTCAAGGAAATATGCCATGACAAGAGATTGTAACACGAGACCTAATGATGAATTGAGGGGTTATAGCTGGCCTCATCCGTCATTGACTAATTCCAATTCATTCCACATATGAAAATGTTGAAACTTAATATCAACATTTGTATTAAAACTAGTATACTAAATGTCAATAATTTAACCAGAACCCATTAATTTTATAAAAATAGAACATCCAGAGTCATAATTATCCCAAATCCTTCAAAACAATATGAAATATTGCTACATAAGAAGACAATAGCAATCAAACGTAAAATCAAACAAAGGATATTGACATAGATAAAATCAAAACTGTTTGACAGAAATATCTCTTTCTGTTTTCAAGTCATTTAGAGGTCACATAATTATAATATAAAATATTTATTTTGAAAATATTCATATAATCTTGTATTGGATTCTTTTATGGTGTTATAATGGTGCAAAATAGACTCACCTAGCATATATGTTAAAAAAACATTATTTCCTAAATATGTTGAAAAGGTCATAAAGTACTTTATTTGGAAAGTGATGGAAATATTCCTTTAAAAACATTTTATAATAATTATAAACGGGGTATATATGAATTTTACCATAATCTAGTAAATACTAAAAATAATTTGAAATACATTTATAAGAAACACAGATGTTGATGATAATGAGGTCCCCGTATATACTTATATATATTCAACCTCGGATAATAAACAGAAAATAAAATTAACTCTTAACTTGCATGTTTCTTTAGTCGCGGGTAGGATAACCTCTGGTATAATATATAAATAATTTTTATTAAATTATACAAGAATCACATATCTAAATATGTTATCATATATGATCTTCTAATATTTCATGGTTAATTCTATAGTATCATTGTTTCAGATGTTAATTTATTGGTTATCCACTATATGTTTTGTTATGTAATTCATGTTTGTTATTAATACGTTGTATTTGATTTATTTCATGAATGTTATTAATCTATTAAACATTATTTTCAATTATTAAATGAAATTTTATCATTAATGTTTATGATGGGGAATAAAATCTCATCACGTCAGGGAGAGGGTATGTTGTATGTACGTGCGAGCGACAATATAATTATATTAGTGGTGAAATATTATTTAATCAGATGTTATATTATATGTACAGAATCACTAACATTTTATATTTATTATTTAAATCAATTATATTCATTATTATACCAATACAAATAATTAAGTATTGAATAACAAATTACACCCGGATGTGGAGACGGTAAGCCATACACACACACTTGTGGTGACTTGGTCATTAATAGGATGGATAAAACAATGAATATGGTTGTATCATATTTATAATAACATCATAATATTTAGAATTTACTTGAGTTATTATTTTGGTATAGAAACAACAAATAAATGGGATGTTGAATATGAAATTAACATTAAATAGATGAACAAATAATTACTTATTATTCGTGTGCGTCCTGTTGATTTGATCAAATTCCCTCCATATGTTGGCTTTCTGAACCATTTAAGGCCTCTAAGATCAATTCAGTGTAGTTGGGAGGATATTTGATTAGGTGTTGGCTGAGCCAATTCACATTGTATGTGTGAAACTATGAGAAGGGGAAGTACCCTTTAATATGATACGTGAGGGTCCCATTAGGAAAATCTTGAAATATTATTTTATTATAATTTTATTTTCTATTTCTAATGACTCAAAATTTATTTATTTCAATGATAAGGTGTGGATGCATTGACATCCTCTCAAACAATAGATTTAGACAATTTTAGGTCATCATATTAACCTTATCTTTTAGATTTTACACTTAGTTTGTCACGACCCGCCCTCGGGGTCCGTGCCGTGACTACCCCAAGCCCGCCTTCCATAGGCCAGGGGATGGTGACTAGCACCAAGGCGTAAATCCCGGTAAAAAGGGAAGGCATTGCCTTTGTAACGTAAACAAACACCACAGAGTAAGCAAGCGGAAAGTAAACACTAAACAAAAGAAGAGTACAACTGAAAGTGCGGAAAAGTAAATGGGCCAGAATACAAACCCAAACTAAAAGTAAAGTAAAACTCGAAAGGGGAAAACAGCAACTGAAAGGTAAATGCCGCTACACTGAGCTGTCCACTGGAAATCCCACCTGAAGGGTGGGTACAGATAGCTCCTCTGCTCCACAGGTCCCGTCATCTGCTCCGTGCACGTCCCGCCCAGTGGTCCACCTCCGGGTACCGTCCCGCTCTGCAAGCCTCAGCTAAGGTCAACACTGTCCGTCGTCTGCAACCAACACAACGTAGTGCGGGCAAAGCCCGTGCAGGGGTGAGTATAAGCTACTCAGTAGGGACCCCGAGATCCCTGAAGGTCTCTCAAATCTACAAAGGATAAACCACGAAGAAAAGTACAATCACGAAGTAACAATCGACACTGCTTAGGTATATGCCCATACATATACCTAAGTCATCAATTTCAAATACGCTCCAACCTACGAGCCCAAGTACAACTCAGTCCACACAGGAAAGTAAACGTATTCCACACAGGAAAGTAAAACATAATCCACATAGGATTGCACAACACAATCCACACAGGAAAGCAACAGGATTCAGCTCACACATGTATACTTCTTCAAAGGACGATAAAGATGATCACTGATCCATCTAAGTCGTCGGAACCACGAAGGATCGATAGGTAACTACCCCCGCAAAGACCCACACAGGATCGGGCCCACACAGGACCTGTAGGCGCTGGCTCACACAGAACCGCTGAGCGCGGACCCACACAGGATCGGACCCACACAGGATCGGGCCCACACAGGACCTGTAGCACTGATCCACGTAGGATCGCTGAGTGCTGTAGTCGTCGTCGTCGAATCCACACAGGATCTCTGTACTGTCGTCGTCGTAGTCACAGTAGCAGTCGTAGCAGTAGTAGTCACAGTAACAGTCGCAGTCACAGTAACAGTCGCAGCCAGCACTAGGATTCCCGCACACAGCAAGCTCGTTCGGAGGGTCCGCTCCACGAGCCGAGAGGCTGATACATCAACTGTCACGAAGCCCAGAGTTGATGTATCCAAAAGTTCCATATCGTCAACAGGAACTCATCGCAACAGACGGCGTGTCGATCGGACGCCCGGTATGAGAGTTATTGGCATTTTCGTCTCCGGGGCCCGGTTGGTTTTTAAGGCAAAACCAACCCGACCATACTCCACCTGCGTCCAAACCTCGGGCGGATTATGCCAAAAGATCCGTCTCATTAAGAGGAACACAACACGGCTGACGGCACGTCAATCGGACGTCTGTAGCTCAAGATATGAGTGTTTCCGCTCCGAAGGCTCGGTTGGTTTCGTGAACGAACCAACCCGGACGAACTCAAAGTAATCCGAAACCTTGAGTGCGATATACCGAAACGACCGTCTCGATCCAAGGATCGCGTTGCCGCAGATGGTTCGTCAATCGGAGGTCCGAGGCTCAAGTTATGACCAAATGACCGAAACTGGTTCGAAACGGGGGGTCCGGGTCCGGGCCGACCCAGCCCGACCCCCCATGGGGTGGCGCGGTGGCGCGGGGGCCGCGGCGGCCTGGCGCCGTATGGTGGCCGAACGCGGGGGGAAAAGCCCCCGCTGATTGGGAAGGCGGCGCGGCCTTTGTGTCGCGCCCTTTGCAAGAAAACGGCCCCCCACGCGGGGTCCGGCTTGGATTAAAACCGGGGGGGGCTGCTACCCCCCTCCCTTCATGGAAACCGCCCCCCTCATAATGAGGGGGGTTTTGAGCGTTGGCCGGGGAATTAATTTTCCCCGGTTTAACGGCTTCCGGCCGGCCAGCTGGCCGGCCGGTTTTCTCCAACGGGACCGGAAAAATCAGGTCCCCTCTTCGGCTTCTAACGCCGGCGGCTCGACCGCCGGTCTTCTCTTTCCGCCGCGGCCTGGAACCGGCCGCAGTGTTCGTCGTCCGGCGCGGTGCAACGACACCGCGCCCCTCCGCCGTGCCTTGATTTCTTTCAACGCGGCGCGACGACGTCGCGTTCTTGATGATTCATCCTCGGCGCGCGCGTGACGACGTCGCGCAAGAAGGATTGGCGAATATCCGCGTGGTGCGACGGCACCACGCCACCTTGATTCATCCACCCGCAAGCAATTCAACAAGAACGATGGAGGGGGTTCGGCCGTGTTCGTGCGGTCCGGCCCCCTCACATTAAAATAATAACTCAATTTAAAATATTCAAATTCCTCACGTTAGTCATGCGAACCATGAGCAAGAATAGAATAATTAAACAATAAATAACAACCCCTACCTTGGGTATAAGTTCGAGGATTTGCCAACGTCCGCGGAAGTCGACGTCGCGGAGATCGGGCGTCGCGGTCGTCGTTCTTCAATTCCGTTGACGAAGAGATGCGTCCGATGTGATACGTCGTTGGCGAAACCTCTTATGTCGATGAAGGGAATCCGAGGAGGAAGCGGCGTTCCCTCTCGTTGACACGAAAGACGAAGAAGAGCGGAGCGGTGTTCTTCGTCGGAGCTTGAGCGTTCTTCGTCAAGATGAGCGTTCTTCGTCAAGATGAAGAAGATGGAGGAGGATATCTCAAAATGAAATCCACACAAGTTGGCTAACAAAATAAAATAAGGTCCCTCCTTATTTTATTTACCAAGCCTAGGAATTTAAAACATCAAATTCAAAAACATAACACTTAATTAATTAACATGTCATGTGTAATTAATTAAATGTTAAGTTTACACACATTAAGAGGGAGAGAGGGGAGTTTAAGGGGGAAGTTGAGAGGTTTAGGTTCGTGTGGGTCCCACCACACTTAATCCTCTCAAGGGAGGTTAAGTGGGTGTGGGTCCCACCCCTAACTCCTTTTGAGAGGAGTTAACCTACAAAAGTGAAATAAAAAGAATCCACATTTTTTTATTCAACTTTTTATAAATCTCCCAAAAACTAACTTTCAACCCGCAACAAACGCAACTTCCGAAAAGGTCTCTTTAAGAGAATATCAGCGCTGCGAGTTCATCGGTGCCCTCAGATTTCAATTCCGAGCACCAGATCAAATGTTAGGAAAACCCGCTCGTTCGTTCACTGAACGTACCCGAGCCAAACTTCGGAAATTGATTCCGGGCACTCCGGGCCTCAGAATCAGGTGCCGTCAGAAACTGCGTTCTTGAAAATTCTAAAGAAAATTAAGAAAAAATTTCCCTTGAATTTTACGGGTCTTTAAATTACTCCCACCTCAGGGCTTTACGTCCCCGTAAAGATACATCAAAACTAGGGAAACAAATGAGGGTACTGAGCACGCATCTGAGCCTCCCGCTCCCATGTGCTCTCCTGGAGATTCCCGTGCTGCCATATGATGCGCACAAGAGGTATCGATCGCCCACGCAGGACCCGCTCCTATCGATCCTCTATCTCCACCGGAACCTCCGTAAAAGTCGCCCCATCGTCAACGTCAAGCTCCCCATGGTCAATGATGTGTGTCGGGTCGTGCACGTATCTCCTCAGCTGAGACACGTGGAAGACGTCGTGCACCCGGTGCAACTGATGTGGTAGAGCCAGGCGATAAGCCACCTCACCAATCCTGCTGAGAATCTGGAAGGGTCCGATGAAGCGCGGAGATAACTTGCCGCCTCGGCCAAATCTCCGAATACCACGTCGAGGTGAGACCCGCAAGAAGACGTGATCGCCATCCTCGAACTCCAGTGGCCTCCGCCACCTGTCAGCATATGACTTCTGCCGGCTCTGAGCTGTCTTCATCCGCTCCTGGATGACCTAGACCTTCTCTGTCGTGGCCTGGACCATCTCCGGTCCCACCAGTGCTGACTCTCCGCGGTCTGTCCAGCACAAAGGAGATCTACAAGGTCAGCCGTACAACGTCTCGTACGGTGCCATCCCGATGGTGGAGTGGTAGCTGTTGTTGTACGCAAACTCCACCAAGGGTAGGTGGTCCTCCCAGATACGACCAAAGTCGAGGACACATGCGCAGAGCATGTCCTCGAGTTTCTGAATGGTCCTCTCCGTCTGACCATCCGTCTGAGGATGAAAGGCTGTCCTCAGACGTAGCTGCGTCCCGAACGCCTCCTGTAACCCCTTACAAAGCTGGGAAGTAAAGCGGGCATCTCGATCGGAGACGATAGATGATGGCACGCCGTGGAGCCGCACAATCTCTTGAATGTAGAGACGTCCCAAGCTCTCCACTGAGCCCTACTCTCTGATGGGTAAGAAGTGTGCCGACTTGGTGAGTCGGTCAACAATCACCCAGATGGAGTCGTGACCTCTGGAAGTGCGTGGAAGTGCAGTCACGAAATCCATAGATATGCCGTCCCACTTCCACTCCGGAACCTCCAAGGGCTGTACCAAGCCTGCTGGTACCTGATGCTCTGCCTTCACCTGCTGACAGGTGAGGCATCGAGAAACGAACTCTGCTACAGCCTTCTTCATTCCCGGCCACCAGTGCTGTCGTCTGAGATCCTGGTACATCTTCGCCACTCCAAGATGTACCGCCAAAGGAGAAGTGTGAAAATCTCTCAGCACTTTCTCTCGCAAAGCGACTGGTACCATGGTACGTCCTCTGAAAAGGATGTCGTGCTCTGCTCCAAGGGAGAAACCATCAGGTGCCTGTCCCGAGGATATCTGTGCACGCCGTGTATCACAGTCAGCGTCCTCACGTTGTGCCTTTCTGACCCGCTGCAGTAGTGGAGGAGTGACTGTGAGAGACTGAAGAAAGGCTGCTCCATCTCTATCCACGAAGGATATCTGCAAAGAGGCTAGCTGCTCCGTCGCCTCCTCAAGTAGCTGAATGCCCGTCCTCCTGCTGAGGGCATCGGGTACTACGTTCCCCTTCCCAGGAGTATAGACTATCTCAAAGTCATAGTCCTGGAGGAAGTCGAGCCATCACCGCTGTCTCAGGTTCAGGTCCTTCTGCGAAAAGATATACCTGAGGCTCTGATGATCGGAAAAGACTGTAAAGCGCTCGCCCATAAGATAGTGTCGCCATGTCTTCAGAGCGAAGACCACTGTTGCTAACTCCAGGTCATGGGTAGCGTAGTTCTGCTCATGCGGCCTCAACTGACGTGATCCATAGTCGATCACGGCCCGCTCCTGCATCAGAACACATCCGAGTCCGGTCCCTGATGCACCGCAGTAGACTACATACCCTACTCCCTCCTCAGGCAACCTCAAGATAGGTGCGCTAGTCAATCTCTGTCTCAGCTCCTGGAAGCTCTGCTGAAATCTGTCTGACCACAAGAAGGGTTTCCCCTTCTTCGTCAAAGCTGTGAGTGATGCCGCAACTCTAGAGAAGTCTGGCACGAATCTCTGATAGTATCCAGCTAGTCCCAAGAAACTCAGAACCTCAGTCACGCTCCTGGGTGGCTCCCATGCTAACACAGCCTCAATCTTCGCGGGATCCACTGCAACTCCCGCCTCAGAGATAACGTGACCCAAGAAGTAGACCTCACGTATCAATAACTGGCACTTCGAGAGCTTACCATAAAGCTGGTGCTCTCGGAGTGTGTCTAGTACAACTCGCAAGTGATAGGCGTGCTCCTCCTCTGTCGTAGAGTAAATCAGAATGTCGTCGATGAAGACCACGACAAACCGATCGAGGTATGGCTGAAAGATCCTGTTCATGAGAGCCATGAAAACTTCTGGAGCATTGGTTACACCGAAAGGCATAACCAAGAACTCATAGTGGCCATACCGACATCTGAAGGCCGTCTTCTGCACATCCTCGTCTCTGACTCTGAGCTGATGATAGCCTGACCTGAGGTCTATCTTCGAGAACCACTGTGCTCCCTTGAGCTGATCAAAGAGGTCATCAATCCTCGGTAGCGGATACTTGTTCCTCATTGTCACCTGGTTCAGGTGACGATAGTCAACACAAAGTCGCAAGCTCCCTTCCGCCTTCTTGGCGAATAAAATCGGGGAAGCCCAGGGTGAAACACTGGGTCAGATGAACCCCTTGCCCTGCAAGTCCTCCAACTATACCCGTAGCTCTCGAAGCTCGGCGGGGTCCATCCGATATGCTGGAGTGGATATCGGGGCTGTCCCGGGGTACAAGTCAATATAAAAGTCTACCTCTCTGCAAGGAGGTAGCCCTGGAACGTCGTTGGGAAAAACGTCTGCAAACTGATCCACCACTGCAGGAAAACCAGGACTCTGCACGTCAACTGCTCCAAGGATAAGGCTAGCCAACTGATGAGTAATGGTTTGTCCTCTCCTCCGCGGAAGTCCATCCTGTGCTGCTAAGGCTCCCTTCTCGCCGGTGAAGGTGAACATGCTCCCGTCGGTGCGTACACATCGCACCTTGCGCCTAAAACAGTCAATCTGTGCATGGACCGTAGATAGCCAATCCATGCCCATGATGAAGTCGTAAGGCCTCGACGCTGCTACAAAAAGATCCCAGCCGAAGCTCTCGCCTCCTAGAGTAATCTCACACTTCCGGAACCAGTGCGTAATCGTCGAGTCTGCTCCCGTGGGAGTCTCTAGCCGTAAGGATCGAGCCAACGGCTCTGTCGGAATCTCCGAGCTCTGAACAAGGGCAGCGGCTATGAAAGAGTGACTCGCTCCTGTGTCTAAAAGAACTGCAGCAAGGGTGGAATAGACACAGATAGTACCTCGAATCATCTCGGTTGCGCCGTGGTCGTAGGCCTCTGCTGCCTGGAGCTGTGCCTGTCGCTGCCCGCCAGCTCCCTGTGGTCGGGGTGGACCTCCTGGTGGTGGTGGTGGTAGTGCCTCAAAGCGTCGGCCACCACCGGCTGCTCGTCCAGCTCCTCTGCCTCGTATGCTTCCTCCCTGCGGACCGCCACGGTCGACCATCTGCCTCTGCCTCGGTGGTCCATCAACTGTCTGCTGCTCCTCGGCACGGCGGGTCGGGCAGTCACGAGCCATGTGGCCCTACCCGCCGCACGAGTAGCACTGTCTGCCTCTCGTAAGACTGGCTCCGCGCTGTGTGCCCCGCACTGCTGAGCTAGTGCCCTGAGATCGTCTGCCCGAAGGTCTGGTCTGTCTGGACCCCTGAGTCATCCGTCGACTGCCTGCTGCAGATGACTCTGCCACGTGCCGCCCTGCGGTGGGTCTCTGTGCTGGTGTAGACTCAGCAAAGAAGCTCTCGATCAGAAGGGCCCGCTCCAGTACTCCTGTCTGAGTCGGTATGCTGAGGGAGATCAGCGATGCCCTGATCTCGTGTCTCAAACCCTGCTCGAAGGTCCGGGCCCGGAAGAATGGGTCCCGTACCATGTCGGTCGAGTAGCGCGAGAGATCGGTAAATCTCGCCGAGTACTGAGCGACCGTCATGCTGCCCTGCCGCAGCTGAAGATGCTCCTGGATACGCACCGCACGAAGGGTGGCTGGGACGAACTCCGAGTGGAAGAGGCTCTCAAAGTCCGTCGAAAGTAGAGATGCCTCATCGTGCACCTGGAGCATCAGGCTCCACCATCGTCCTGCTGCTGCGTGTAGTAGGCTCGCAGCGAGGATCACCATGAGGTCTGCTGGTGTCCTCACTAGCCTAAACACTCGTACTACTGCCTCCAGCCAGTCCTCTGCTGCCTGGGGATCCGTCTCCCCGCGAAACCTGGGCGGTCGCTGGCGCTGAAACTCATGCAGTGCGCTGAGGCGACGTGCATCGTCAGCGGCTGCTGCTGGAAGCATTGGGGGCTCGGCGGGTAAAGCTACCGCCGGTGCCACTACTGACAAAGGGCCCTGCACCGAGGCCTCGTCGCTCGGTGGGCTGTCGTCTCGCTCGACTCTCGGAACCCTAGCTGGATGCCATTGTGGGGCCATCCTGAAAAGGAAACAGGTGTGCCACGATCAGAACAGTATACCTGGTGAGCTGATATAAGTAATCACAAAGAAAACTTTGAAACACTCACGCAATCAATGTTTTCGTGCATTAAGTCGGAAATCAGAAGTCAGGGTCCTGGTGTACGGATACGTCGGCCGCCGCACCAACACTGGACTCCCTGGACTGATAACCACACTCAATACGCTAAACATTATTGCTTCACATAGAAAGATCAGAGTTCGCGGTAGAACCGAACTGCTCTGATACCAATTTGTCATGACCCACCCTCGGGGTCCGTGCCGTGACTACCCCAAGCCCGCCTTCCATAGGCCAGGGGCTGGTGACTAGCACCAAGGCGTAAATCCCGGTAAAAAGGGAAGGCATTGCCTTTGTAACGTAAACAAACACCACAGAGTAAGCAAGAGGAAAGTAAAAACTAAACAAAAGCAGAGTACAACTGAAAGTGCGGAAAAGTAAATGGGCCAGAATACAAACCCAAACTGAAAGTAAAGTACAACTCGAAAGGGGGAAAACAGCAACTGAAAGGTAAATTCCGCTACACCGAGCTGTCCACTGGAAATCCCACCTGAAGGGTGGGTACAGATAGCTCCTCTGCTCCACAGGTCCCGTCATCTGCTCCGTGCACGTCCCGCCCAGTGGTCCACCTCCGGGTACCGTCCCGCTCTGCAAGCCTCAGCTAAGGTCAACGTTGTCCGTCGTCTGCAACCAACACAACGTAGTGCGGGAAAAGCCCGTGCAGGGGTGAGTATAAGCTACTCAGTAGGGACCCCGAGACCCCTGAAGGTCTCTCAAATCCACAAAGGATAATCCACGAAGAAAAGTACAATCACGAAGTAACAATCGACACTGCTTAGGTATATGCCCATACATATACCTAAGTCATCAATTTCAAATACGCTCCAACCTCCGAGCCCAAGTACAACTCAGTCCACACAGTAAAGTAAACGTATTCCACACAGGAAAGTAAAACATAATCCACATAGGATTGCACAACACAATCCACACAGGAAAGCAACAGGATTCAGCTCACACAGGTATACTTCTTCAAAGGACGATAAAGATGATCACTGATCCATCTAAGTCGTTGGACCCACGAAGGATCGATAGGTAACTAACCCCCGCAAAGACCCACACAGGATCGGGCCCACACAGGACCTGTAGGCGCTGGCTCACACAGAACCGCTGAGCGCGGACCCACATAGGATCAGACCCACACAGGATCGGGCCCACACAGGACCTGTAGCACTGATCCACGTATGATCGCTGAGTGCTGTAGTCGTCGTCGTCGAATCCACACAGGATCTCTGTACTGTCGTCGTCGTAGTCACAGTAGCAGTCGTAGCAGTAGTAGTCACAGTAACAGTTGCAGTCACAGTAAAAGTCGCAGCCAGCACTAGGGTTCACGCACATAGCAAGCTCGTTCGGAGGGTCCGCTCCACGAGCCGAGAGGCTGATACATCAACTGTCACGAAGACTAGAGTTGATGTATCCAAAAGTTCCGTATCGTCAACAGGAACTCATCACAACAGACGGCGCGTCGATCGGACGCCCGGCCTGAGAGTTATTGGCATTTTCGTCTCCGGGGCCCGGTTGGTTTTTAAGGCAAAACCAACCCGACCGTACTCCACCTGCGTCCAAACCTCAGGCGGAGTATGACAAAAGATCCATCTCATTAAGAGGAACACAACACGGCTGACGGCACGTCAATCGGACGTCCGTAGCTCAAGATATGAGCGTTTCCGCTCCGAAGGCCCGGTTGGTTTCGTGAACGAACCAACCCGACCGAACTCAAAGTAATCCGAAATCTTGAGTGCAATATACCGAAACGACCGTCTCGATCCAAGGATCGTGTTTCCACAGACGTTTCGTCAATCGGAGGTCCGAGGCTCATGTTATGACCAAAAGACCGAAACTGGTTCGAAACGGGGGGGTCCGGGTTCGGGCCGACCCGGCCCGACCCCCCCTGGGGCGGCCCGGCGCGGCGGCGGCGCGGCGGCGCGGCGGCGCGGGGGCCGCGGCGGCCTGGCGCCGTACGGTGGCCGAACGTGGGGGGCAAAGCCCCCGCTGATTGGGAAGGCGGCGCAGCCTTTGTGCCGCGCCCTTTGCAAGAAAACGGCCCCCCACGTGGGGGCCGGCTTGGATTAAAACCGGGGGGGCTGCTGCCCCCCTCCCTTCATGGAAACCGCCCCCTCATAATGAGGGGGGTTTTGAGCGTTGGCCGGGGAATTAATTTTCCCCGGTTTAACGCCTTCCGGCCAGCCAGCTGGTCGGCCGGTTTTCTCCAACGGGAACGGAAAAATCCGGTCCCCTCTTCGGCTTCCAACGCCGGCGGCTCGGCCGCCGGTCTTCTCTTTCCACCGCGGCCCGGAACCATCCGCGGTGTTCGTCGTCCGGCGCGGTGCAATGGCACCGCGCCCCTCCGTCGTGCCTTGATTTCTTTCAACGCGGCGCGACGGCGTCGCGTTCTTGATGATTCATCCTCGGCGCGCGCGTGACGACGTCGCACAAGAAGGATTGGCGAATATCCGCGTGGTGCGACGGCACCACGCCACCTTTATTCATCCACCCGCAAGCAATTCAACAAGAACGATGGAGGGGGGTTCGGCCGTGTTCGTGCGGTCCGGCCCCCTCACGTTAAATTAATAACTCAATTTAAAATATTCAAATTCCTCACGTCAGTCATGCGAACCATGAGCAAGAATAGAATAATTAAACAATAAATAACAACCCCTACCTTGGGTATAAGTTCGAGGATTTGCCAACGTCCGCGGAAGTCGACGTCGCGGAGATCGGGCGTCGCGGTCGTCGTTCGTCAATTCCTTTGACGAAGAGATGCGTCCGATGTGATACGTCATTGGCGAAACCTCTTATGTCGACGAAGGGAATCCGAGGAGGAAGCGGCGTTCCCTCTCGTTGACACGAAAGACGAAGAAGAGCGGAGCGGCGTTCTTCGTCGGAGCTTGAGCGTTCTTCGTCAAGATGAGCGTTCTTCGTCAAGATGAGCGTTCTTCATCAAGATGAAGAAGATGGAGGAGGAGCTCTCAAAATGAAATCCACACAAGTTGGCTATCAAAATAAAATAAGGTCCCTCCTTATTTTATTTACCAAGCCTAGGAATTCAAAACATCAAATTCAAAAACATAACACTTAATTAATTAACATGTCATGTGTAATTAATTAGATGTTAAGTTTACAAACATTAAGAGGGAGAGAGGGGAGTTTAAGGGGGAAGTTGAAAGGTTTAGGTTCGTGTGGGTCCCACCACACTTAATCCTCTCAAGGGAGGTTAAGTGGGTGTGGGTCCCACCCCTAACTCCTTTTGATAGGAGTTAACCTACAAAAGTGAAATAAAAAGAATCCACATTTTTTTATTCAACTTTTTATAAATCTCCCAAAAACAAACTTTCAACCCGCAACAAACGCAACTTCCGAAAAGGTCTCTTTAAGCGAATATCGGCGCTGCGAGTTCATCGGTGCCCTCGGATTTCAATTCCGAGCACCGGATCAAAAGTTAGGAAAACCCGCTCGTTCGTTCACTGAACGTACCCGAGCCAAACTTCGGAAATTGATTTCGGGCACTCCAGGCCTCGGAATCAGGTGCCGTCAGAAACCGCGCTCTTGTAAAATTCTAAAGAAAATTAAGAAAAAATTTCCCTTGAATTTTACGGGTCTTTACATAGTTAAATAGTTTAACATTTAACATGTCTCCTTTAATTATTATAATAAATGGTTAATAAAATTACAATAAATGAAAAAAAGAATCATGTGTGATTAATTATTGACATATATAAAATTATCTATTCCCTTTATCCCAACATAGTTTTTTTGAAATTTTATATCATTTAATAAAATATTATTCATTTTAAAATATCACCTATGTCAAATTTGACACTATTTAGTATTTGGTTATTTTTGAAAGTCATAAAAAATTTATTATTTCGAAAAAAATCCAATGAATCAACCCAAACATGTCATATTAAACTATAAATTTTTTGGAATGCATCTAACTTATAAATTTATATTTATTTTAATATTTGTAATATCTATTATTTTATTCATTCATTAAAAAGGTAATTTTTTGTATCACGATTCTATCATATATAAATTTATTTATTTAATGTATAAAAATATTAAATAAAATACAATGATGTAGGAAATATATTTATATTTCTAATGAATATTTATAGTTGAATTTATATTATGTGTACCCAAAAATTTAAACAGGTTTAGTTGTTAAACATTAAATTTAACACTTGTAACTCTTCATTAAATAAAATATAATAAATGTCCTAATCTAATACATGTGGATTTAAAGAATCATATTATATAAATAAGGATTATATTTGTCTAAAAAATCTTATTTAATAGAATTAGGACATGTTTTAGGGTAATTATAATATAATTTTATCTATAATTATTTTATTTACATTTAACTATGTTAAATAAAATTCAAAATTTACTATTCAAAAAAATTATTTGGATCCCATTGAACAAAATTTAACTTAGTGAAGACAACCATGTCTCATTGATTTTGTAAATTCAATTCACAAAAGTGGTAAAATTACGTTTTATGCAAATTTGAAAATGTTCCTAGAAGGTTGGTTAAAATGTTAAAAAGATCAATAAAATTATATATATATAATATTGCTATAAAATAACTTCAATGAATTAAATTGAACTAATATAGTTATTAAGTATCTATGTTGACTTTAAAATTATTTTAAAAAATTCATTATTTTAATATAAATTAATTTTTAAACAATAACATAATTTTTTTTACAAATCATCAAAAAGTTAAATGATTTCTAAAAATTACCAAAAAAAGCATCCGAAGATAATTTTGATATTCCAAATAAATATATTAAGTACATTTTAAAAAATATAATTTATAAAATAATAAAAAGTGGATATTACTATTCACAAATGTTTTCTAAAAGACCTTTTCGACTGGTCACGGTGTGCTAAAACTTGAGGTTGCGTTAATCGCTTTCTATTGAATTATTTGATGTATGATGTGGTTTGGAAGCATGGGGTGTTATAGTGTTTTTACTGGGACTCTTCATATCTTTATTATCTTATATCAAATAATTATCACATATAATATTCAATAATTAATATCCACAACATAATTTCATTATTTATTAAAACAATCCCCCATGAAATTTGGGGTTCGATCATGCATCAACCTTCTCTCAAAAAAAATTAATTGAGACCTTGTGGTCCATATATGAAAATGTAATGGACGAGTGGGGGATAAAAATAATAAAGAAATGTCTAACCATTATTGAAAAATCATTCTTTTTTAAATAATTATATAAATTAGTATTATATGTTGAAAACATGGTGCTGCACTAATAACTTTAACAAATTCAATTTCATTGTTATACTTGTATCATACGGAAGATAAATTAATATATTACCTAAAACAATAATATTACCAAAATTATAATTATAATCATGAGGTGAAAACCAGTAAATATTAGGAATACCTCAAACTGGGTCTACCCCTTGTGAAGAATGCTTTCACAGTTGAAGGTGAAGATACACTGTTTTCACTACCACTTGATCCACATCAAATTGATGGTTCAAAGTCTTTTGTTATCAATCCACCAATAATGATTAATCATGGGTAATTTCAATTATCAATGGGTGTAACCAGAAAAATGTAGAGAATTTATATAATGAGGTATGTATAAATAGATTAATGTCAATGTAATTTAATATAAATAATACAAATTTAAATATTTATTTAAAATAATCACCCATATTTTTCTTTCCTCTTCCATTTACCCCGTGATGATCATGCCCTGGGAAAGTCCAACATAATATTCATTGTGTGTTAGAGTAATATAGTATGAGATATATATTCAATGAACTGATTATTCGATGTTTAGAAGAGATTTTTTCATTTTAATTATCACTATTTTATCCAACATTACGGTTTTATTCACAATATAATAAATATTAAATTCACACTACCTGATTATATTTAAATATTTGTACTATCAAATAACATTATATCATGGTTTTCACTATAGTTATTATACCCCTGTAAGTTTATTTTCGATGAGGTGGTACAGTTTTTGGAAAAGAAAAGTTGCAGAATGATTTTTGATAACCCTAGTGGAGGAGTATATTATTTAGGGGGGGTGACTTCAGATGAATCTCTTTTTAAGAATATTCATAATTCAGAATCGTAGTTTTTGAATACACAACCTATAATGGGTATAATTTTGTAACTATATGTTTTTTATTTGATTATTTGTTTAGGTGATATTAGATTGGAGTTTTTTATGATTTTGGAAAATATTGGATGTATCATAATTATTAATAACATTTTTATATATTAATTGACAATTATTTGATGAATTATAAAATCTATAGATATAGTACCATGATAACCTATTTCTCAATGAAAATGAGATTGAAGTCAGAATCATGGGAATGTTAGATTTACATAAGTGTAAAATTAATAATTAAAATGAGTAATACTCACTATTTGAAAAGAGTCATCATAACATGGTTGAAAATTGAAACGATTACAATAAATAAATGTATTTAAGTGAAAGTAAAGAATTAATCACCATTATGAAATTAAGGTTACTTTCATGCTAATAATAAAAGAATCTTCTGCAACTATAAAACTAAGGATCAAGCCATGGAAGAACAATAATAGTTTCATTTGAATGATGAAAATTGGTTCCATCACCATGATAGGAAAAGTCATGATGTGAATAAATATATGAGTATTAACTACATTTCGATTCAGTTTAATCACTTTAAGAATAAATAAGTAACCTCATGACCTACCTGGACGTTCAAATATGTGATAAATTAAACATCCAAGTTTACTATAATGGATTATTTCATGCTATGAAAATTGAATTATATAAAATTTAAACTCACATTTATATTTTATTGAAATTATATGTCTTTGTAGTTATCTATATTGAAGGAAACATCCTCTTTCAAATATTATTTAGGATACCATCTAACATTACAACCCATGAGTTTTATTTACATTTATTTAAAATTGGAGTATAATTTTAATGTATGAATTTTATGAACTATCCAAAATGAATACCACAATGAGGAAAGAATTGAGAGTCGTAGAATATTGAAGATTTCACATATTTTGGAATCATTGATTTTATGTACATTTTAATAACATTGTGTAAATAATGAATTTTATTGAAGATATTTCATTAATGAACCATTGGATGTGGTTTTCAAAATAAATCATTAAGTGAAGTTGATAGTATAATTAAATAAAAAACAAAATATTGTGTTTTTTATCATTGTTACAAATAATGAATTATCAACCTATTATTCTATAACGACCCATACATTACATACATATTTAATACTTCAAAATTGAAGCATACTTATTACAACATATAATAAAACCACGAAAGGACTGTATAGGTATAGTGTCTTTATAAACAGGGAAACATAAACAACTGGTTCATAAAGCGTCTACACTGTCTCCCATTTATTTCATCATATCTATAGTCCCTTTTGGAATATCTTACTTAATAACCTTCTTCCAGACCTAGGGAAAGAAAACATTCAAAGGGTGAGCTCAAATGCACAGTAAGGGTAAACAAAAGAAATATCAATCACATCATATACATAAGAACATAACTTTTGGAAATCATAACCTGCAAAAGAGATCATACTTTCATAACCTGGGATAAATCATGGCAATGAAATGTAATCACAATAATCATAACATGAAACATGAAACTTTGTGGAATACACACATAATCCTAGAGAATCATTTCTTGTTAGTCAAGACTCATTGCCAAGACTATCTTAGTGGACAAAGTCCCTTTCTGAACCGAGTCACCCTCGTTTCAGTCCTGTTTCACTAAACTGGTATAACCAACCGTTCCAGCCATGTCTATCTCATGAGATATAAAATCCTTACCCAATTCATTGGAGGGAGATATAGGTCCCACCCATCTCATAATGATACTATTCTTATATGTTCCACAAAATCATAAACCATAAATCATAGCATAACCCATGTAACAAAAATGGGAATCATAAACATCATGACATCATAAAACAATTCATATAAGATAAAGGGATTCATAAAAATTTACTTCCATTACAACATAGTCAAATCAATGTAATAATAGGGATAGAAACAGAACCCTTTATTATCTTAGATGGAAAATAATTTTGATAAAACATTTGAACTCCATTCTTGAGGAAAATCTCCTTTCTGCTTCAAAAACACTTTTCCTTTCTTAACATGTCATACAATTCTAAATTAAAAGAAGTTGATTAAAAATAAACATGAAAACTTGTAATTTAATCTTCTTGGAAATAATGTTTTAAAAATCCATTCATGCCGTATAAGTTAAAAACATTCTTTGTACTTTTTTCGGAAAAGTCAAAAAGTACCTCGTATGAAAAACGACAAAAGATTCCTTTCATATCATTTAATAAAAACTCACCGAAGGGTAATATAGGATTTATACAATTGAAGGAGAATGGAAATAATATTACATATTTATGAAACATGTATGTGGATGATAAAATACACCCCATTAAATACTAAAGTATAAACAATAGCGGATAAAAATGAGATTGTGATATTTCCCTTACCTTAGGTCCGACATGCTTTGTAAGTGTCCGAACCTCCTGTATAATTATTTAAATAATGTTATTGACATATTAAAGAATCATACTTATTTTTATGATATCATATATGGTCATATTCTTAGCTTCTTAGTAGTAATATTTCATTGCTACTTGTTATTTGGGTGTTTATAACCTTTTTTTTCTTATGCGTGTTTTGTTGAATAAATTATTATTCTTATCTTTAGGTTATAGATAACTCATTTCCAGAATGGTATTAGTGTAATATATATCATATTCATTCATTCAATTCATTTATATAATCATTATGAAATGAATATTATGTAGAACGAGTCGCATCACATCGTGGAGACGGTATTCCGTACGTACGCACGAGTGATGATATCGTTCCTATGATCGTGGAATTGTATTGGAGCATATGTATACTATTTCAAAATAAATTTAACATTATAATAGTCATATATTGTCATTATTTACACCATTATACCCATCGAAGTACGGTGGTGGTGGAAAATAGATTACACCACGGCGTGGAGACGGTATTCCGTACGTACGCACGCGCGGTGATTTCTTTTTCTGTAGGATGGATAGATGGTGAAATAGGGTTGTTTAATACTTATAATAACATATCTGTATATGAGTGATACTGATGTTATTACTTCATAATGATACAACTAAAGAAGAAGAAGTGGAAGAAGAAATAATGATGAAAGAATCGGTAACCGACATTACCTATTCTTTGAAGTGCTTCTTTGAGACCTTCTTTTAGGGCACTAAAATTGGTCTTTGAAGAAGACCAGAACCTCTAGGATGTCTCTAGGGAAGTGGAGAGGAGAAAGTGGCATGGGTTGGCCGAGCATGAGGGCTCCAAGTGGTGTGAGGAAGAGGGGGTGGAGGTTTTCTTTTATAAGGAAGGAGAGGGGGACCTTTGGAATAACTAGAACTATTATTTTATTATAAAGTAAAGTTCGGTTTTAAATATCTCCAAATTGATATATTTCTAAGCTAAGGTGGGGATTGGTCGAAATCCCCTCATCCAACAGAATTTAGACAAGTTTAGGTTCCTATTTTAACCTTATCATTTAGATTTAACATTAAGTTGAATAATTTTACTTTTACCAAGTCTTCTTGTGTTCTTATATTATAAGGTTAATAAACTCACTATAAGCAGCCAAACAAACCCCAAGTTGTTTATTATTAATATATATAACCTTATCTAAGTCATTTGGGCGAACCATATATTTTTAGGAATAAAATAAAAATTACCAATATAATATTTGTTTTAAAAACTATTTTATGACAATTTTGACACTATTTAGTAATAGATTTTTGTGAAAATAACAGAATTATTAGTTCGAACCAAGTTAATTAAATCAATAATAACATGTCATATTAACCTAGAACATTAGTTGGATTCATAAAAAGTCTAAAATTAAATTTCTTTTGGTGTTTATAACATCAATTATGTCAATATTTCATTAATAAGATAATTACTGCATCATCATTGTGTCATAAATAAATTAAATTATTTAATGTCTAAAAATTACAAATAAAATACCATTATGTAGGAAAACTTTTTAGATTTCTAATGAATATTTATAGTCTAATTTATCTTATGTATAACCCCATATTAAAAATTATTTACTTATTAAACTTTGATTTTAAATATTTTAACCCTTCTTTAAATAAATTAATAATAAATGTCCTAATCTAATCCAAGTGGGCCTAAATGGTCATATTGTATTCCTAAGTTTGTTTTTGGTCTAATTTCACTTATCCAATAGAATTAGGACATGTGTTAGGGTAATAATAATATCATCTTTACCCTTAATTACCCTATTTACTTTTTACCGTGGTAAAAAAAAAGTAACAAGTTAGTATTCACCAAAAAATTATTTTCATCTCATTGAACAACATTTTACTTACTAACACCAACCGTGTCTCTAGGATTTTTTAAATTCCACTCATATAAGCGGTAAATTTATCTTTTATGAAAAAAATCAGTTTTTTAACTACCACTTAGTGGTTTCACTATTCATCAAAAATTGAAAGTTTTCAGAAAAATACCAAAATTTCACCCTAGGCTAATTTCGATATTCCGAATCCGAAAATGAAGTCCATTTTGAAAATTAAAATTTATAAAATTTCAAAAAGTGGTTATTACTATTCATAATGGCAAGTTTTAATAATATTTTAATTGCATATCGTTGTTTAGTGAAACTCGGTATTGCGTACGACCCAAGCTATCAAGGAAGGTCGCGATTTCGTGTAAAGCAAGACAAGAAAGTGTTGTGTAGAAAAAGATTCCTTTGATGATTTATATAACATAAAAGTCTCAGGTGTTACATTCTACCCCCCTTAAAATGAATTTCTCCCTCGAAATTCATCACTTTGTAAAAAACAGATGAAGATACCTCTCCCTCATCATATCCTAAGTTCCCATGTAGCTTCTTCTAATTGGTGGTTCCTCCATAAAATTTTCACCAACCGGGTGGTCTTGTTTCGTAGGACTTTTTCGCTACGATCCAGAATCTCTATCGGTTGTTCTTCATAAGAATGATCTTGCTCCAGTGGTAAAACTTCTGAGCTGAGTACATGTGAAGGATCAGGTATGTACAATCTCAGGAGAGATACATGGAACACATCGTGAACTTCAGAGAGATACGGTGGAAGCGCCAATCGGTAAGCTACCTTCCCTACACGATCCAATATTTCGAAAGGACCAATATATCTAGGGCTTAACTTCCCCTTCTTTCCAAATCTCATGACTCTCTTCGAGGGAGATATCGTTAAGAACACTTTATTTCCCACTTCAAACTCTAGGTCTTTTCTTCGGCTGTCTGCATAACTTTTCTGTCGACTCTGAGCTGCTCTTATGTGTTGTTGAATAGATCTGACCTTTTCTGCCATTTCATCAATGAGATCAGGTCCTAATAGCTTTCTTTCCCCAACTTCATCCCAGAAAGTTGGAGTCCTGCATTTCATTCCATAGAGAGCTTCATAAGGAGCCATTTGAATACTGGAGTGAAATATATTATTATAAGAAAATTTCACCAAATGTAGGTGTTGATCCCAACCTCCTTTGAAATCCATAGAGCAAGCTCTCAACATATCTTCCAGGGTTTGAATTGTTCTTTCAGACTGACCATCTGTCTGAGGATGATAAGCAGTGCTGAAACTCAACCCTGTATCCAGAGTATGCTGAAGATTTTTCCAGATCTTCGAGGTAAATCTCGGATCCCGATCAGATATAATAAAAGTTGTATTCCATGCAATCTTACCACTTCCATTACATATATCCTGGAAAGTTGATCTAGAGAGAAATCATCTCTAATAGAAATGAAGTGTGCATACTTTGTAAGACGATCAACTATGACACAGATAGCATTATTTCCTTTGGATGTTTTATGAAGCCCTGTGACAAAGTCCATATTAATGTTTTCCCATTTCCATTCGGGTATGGGTAATGGTTGTAACATCCCCTTAGACTTCTGTCTCTCAGCTTTAACTTGTTGACAAACCAAGCTTCGAGAGACATATTCAGCAACATCTCTTTTCATGCCATCCCACCAGAAGTACTCTTTCAGGTCCCTATACATCTTCGTGCTTCCAGGATTAATAGAGAATGAATAACTATGAGCCTCATCAAGCAGCTCCTTCTTTAATTCGGGGATGGGAGGAACACAAACCCGATCCCTGAACTTTATTATCCCATTACAATCAAGGTTGATCTCAGGAACATTTCTCACCTTCTTTTGTAACTCGACATCTTCTTTCTGTGCCTCTTTAATATTCACATGTATAGATGGTTGAACATTCATTTGAGAAAGATAATATATTTCCCCTTCCATTATAATTCCAAGATCCATCCTTTGTAAATCCATAAATATTGGATCTTTTGTGATCCTCATCATGGATAAACTAGCATGGTCTTGTCGACTTAATTCATCTGCCACCTTGTTTTCTTTCCCAGGGTGGTAATGGATTGAGCAGTCGTAATCCTTAATCAGCTCCAACCATCTTCTTTGATGCATATTCAGCTCCTTTTGTGTGAAAATATACTTTAAACTTTTACGATCAGTATAAATATCACACCATTCACCATAACGGTAATGCCTCCAAATCTTTAATGCAAAGATTACCGCATCTAACTCCAAATCATGTGTTGGGTAATTTTTCTCATGGATTTTCAACTGTCGTGAGGCATAAGATATCACCATATATTTTTTCATAAGAACACACCCTAATCCCTTCTTGGATGCATCACTATAGATCACAAACCTTTCTCCACTACAAGGCAGTGTGAGCACAGGTGCACTGGATAACCTTCTTTTCAAATCCTTGAAATTCTCTTCACATTCTTCCATCCAGACAAACTTAACTCCTTTCCGAGTCAACTTGGTGAGTGGATTAGATAATCGTGAAAAATCTTTCACAAAACGTCGATAATATCCAGCCAAACTAAGAAAACTTCGGATCTCAGTTACTGTTGTTGGTCTCGACCATCTATCGATAACCTCTGTTTTTGCTGGATCCACAGATATCCCCTCTTTGGAGATTATGTGACCCAAAAATGCAACTTTTTGAAGCCAAAATTCACACTTGGTAAATTTGGCATAAAGCTTCTCATTTCTCATGGTCTTCAATATAATTCTCAAGTGATCTTCATGTTCTTCCTTTCTCTTTGAATAGACAAGAATATCGTCTATAAAGACTACCACAAATTGATCAAGATAGTATTTAAAGACTCTATTCATCAGACCCATGAAGATAGCAGGGGCATTAGTAAGACCAAATGGCATCACTATAAATTCATAGTGTCCATACCTTGTACGGAAAGCCATCTTTGGTATATCCTCCCTTTTGACCCTTAATTGATGATACCCTGAATGAAGATCAATCTTCGAAAAGTATTGAGCTCTGCGTAGTTAGTCAAATAGGTCATCAATGCATGGGAGAGGATATTTGTTCTTGATAGTGATCTTGTTAAGTTCTCGATAATCAATGCAGAGTCTCATTGATCCATCTTTCTTCTTAACAAATAGAACATGTTCTCCCCAAGGTGATTCACTAGGGCGTATGAATACTTTATCAAGATTCTCTTGGAGGTGCTTCTTCAATTCCTGCAACTCAATTGAGGCCATTCTATAAGGTGTCTTTGAAATAGGCAAAGCACCTGGTACGAGTTCTATTGAGAACTCAACTTCACGATTTTGTGGAAGTCCCGGTAATTCCTTCGGAAAGACATAATCAAACTCCCGTACAATGGGAATATTCTTAATCGTGTGTTTCTCACCAACCATTTGAGATAAATAATGTTCATTTAGTGGAATCAAGACCCATAAGATAAAAGAAATTTCCACTGGAGGGTTATGTTCATCCTTGCATTGATAGACAATCATAGATTGATCTGGAATATAAAATGTTACTTCCCTTCTTTGGAAATTGATATGAGCTCCATATAAAGAATGCCAATCCATGCCAAGAATCACATCAAATTCCACTATAGGAAGGATCACAAGATTTGTAGGAAGCACTTTCCCAGAAACATCGATCGGATAAGAATTATAAACTTTTGATGCGACTGTTGTTCCATTAGGTGTTGTCACAGCTGACTCAACATCTAATTGTTGAGGTAATACGGTGATACCTTTAGAAAATTCTTCAGAAATAAAAGAGTGGGTGGATCCAGAATCAAATAAAACATTTTCTACTTTAGAGTGGATGGTAAGTGTACCTTTCACCACATCGTTATCGTACTCCACATCGCTGATAGAAATTGCATGTGACTTTCCTTTGTCTTTAGCCTTGAGAGTTTGTTGACGTCGACCATCATCATCAACCCTTGGATTAGGGCATTTATTGGCATAATGCCCCATCTCCTTACACTTGAAACATTGAAGTGTAGTAGGTTCATTCTGTGTATCCCTTCTTTTGTTTGCATCATTAAACATCTTCTTCCCATCATCGCGACATTAAAATGCCCGATGACCTTCCTTTCCACATTTGAAACATTTACTTGTCCCATTAAGACAACTCCCTCCATGTTTCTTTCCACACTTTGAGCATAAGGGAAAGCTCATATTCTTATCAGTGTCCTCTTTAGATTTTCCTTTGATTTCCATTTTTCTCTTCTTATCAAACCCATATGACTGATGGGTTACTCCAATCTCCATCTCGACTTTGAGAGCACATCGAACGATTTCTTCATAGCTATTGAAGTCCCTTATGGATAACACCCTTCAAAGACTTGGTCTTAAGCCACTAAAGAATCGATCGATCTTACTCTTAGGTTGGATAATAATACCAGAAGCGTACCATGCATGTCTTGTAAAATTTGCTTCATAGGTACTAACAGATTCATCATCCTTTCTCTTTAGTTCAAGAAACTCTTTCTCCATCTTTTTTCGGAGAATACTAGGGAAGTACTTATTGAAAAATAAGTTCTTGAACTCGTCCCATTCCATGGACTCAATTTCATCCCTTAGCCTCGTATTCTTAATAAGATTCCACCATTGATCAGCATCTCCATCCAAACGATACACTACTATGATGAATTTATCATGTTCAGAACATTGAAGAACTGAAAATATCTTTTCAGTAGTACTAATCCATTGTTCATCAACTAATGGATCAGTAGACCCACTGAAAGAAGGTGGACGCTGCCTCATGAAGGATTCAACAGAATGTTGCTCCTTCCTTTGCTCGTTTGGAAGTCCTGCATGATTCATATCTTGAGAGAGTTGTGTGAGCATGGCTACAAGATTTTTATTCCAGCTCCCATAACGTTTGGTTACTCAGGGGGACAATCATTGCATTGCCCGTCACATTCCTCATTAACACGGTTCCTTCGGGTTCCAGCCATTGACTAAAACCAAGAAGAATAGTGTGAGAAACACTAATTATAATAGGAAAATCACATAATCAAGAATAAAATTTCACACTTAAGGTCTTATCCTAGGTTATTCATGGACACTTCTAAAACACTAAGATTGTGTTCTATGCTTAGACTTATCCTTAGGGTTCTTACTAAGGCTTTCACGTCTTAGTTTCCAAAGGATGACTATACATTTCCTCTGATACCAACTATAACGACGCATACTTTACATACATTGTTAATAGTTCAAAATTGAAGCATACTTATTACAACATATAACAAAACCACGAAAGGACCGTATAGGTATAGTGTCTTTAGAAACTTGGAAACATAAACAACTGGTTCATAAAGCGTCTACATTGTCTCCCATTTAATTCATCATATCTATAGTCCCTTTTGGCATATATTACTTAATAACCTTTTTCCTGACCTGGGGAAAGAATACATACAAAAGTGTGAGCTCAAATGCTCAGTAAGGGTAAACAATAGAAATATCAATCACATCCTATACATAAGCACATAACTTTTGGAAATCTTAACCTGAAAAAGAGATCATAATTTCATAACATGGGATAAATCATGGCAGTGAAATGTAATCACAATAATCAAAACATAAAACATGAAACTTTGTGGCATACACACATAATCATAGAGAATCATTTCTTGTTAGTCAAGACTCATTGCCAAGACTATCTTAGTGGACAAAGTCCCTTTCTGAACCGAGTCACCATCGTTTCAGTCATGTTTCACTGAACCGGTATAACCTACCGTTCCAGCCATGTCTATCTCATGAGATATTAAATATTTACCCAATGCATTGGAGGGAGATATAGGTCCCACCCATCTCATAATGATACCATTCTTATGTGTGCAACAAAATCATAAACCATACATCATAGCATAACCCATGTAACAAAAATGGGAATCTTAAACATCGTGACATCATAAAACAATTCATATAAGGTAAAGGGATTCATAAAAATATAATTCCATTTCAACATAGTCAAATCAATGTAATAATAGGGATAGAAACAGAACCCTTTATTATCTTAGATGGAAAATAATTTTGATAAAACATTTGAACTCCATTCTTGAGGAAAATATCCTTTCTGCTTCAAAAAAACTTTTCCTTTCTTACCATGTCGTACAATTCTAAATTAAAAGAAGTTGATTAAAAATAAACTTGAAAACTTTTAAAGGAAGATTCTTGGAAATAATGTTTTAAAAATCCATTCATGCCGTATAAGTTAAAAACATTCTTTGTACTTTTGTCGGAAAAGTCAAAAAGTACCTCGTACGAAAAACGACAAAAGATTCCTTTCATATCTTTTACTAAAAACTCACTGAAGGGTAAAATAGGATTTAAACAATTGTAGGAGAATGGAAATAATATGACATATTTATGAAACATGGATGTGGATGATAAAATACACCCCAGTAAATACTAAAGTATAAACAATCTCGGATGAAAATGTGATTGTGATATTTCCCTTAACTTAGGTCCAACTTGCTCTGTAAGTGTCCGAACCTTCTGTATAATGATTTAAATAATTTTATTGACTTATTCCAGAATCATACTTATTTTTATGATATCATATATGGTCATATTCTTAGCTTCTTAGTAGTAATATTTCATTGCTACTTGTTATTTGGGTGTTTATAAATTTTTGTTCTTATGCGTGTTTTGTCGAATAAATTCTTATTCTTCTCTTTAGGTTATAGATACCTCATTTCCAGAATGGTATTAGTGTAATATATATCATATTCATTCATTCAATTCATTTATATAATCATTATGGAATGGAGATTTTGTAGAACGAGTTGCATCACATTGTGGAGACGGTATTCCGTACGTACGCACGAGTGATGATATCGTTCCTATGATCGTGGAATTGTATTGGAGTATATGTATACTATTTCAGAATCAATATCACTTTATAATAGTCATATATGGTCATTATTTACACCATTATACCCATCAAAGTAGGTGGTGGTGGAAAATAGATTACACCACGACGTGGAGACGGTATTCCGTACGTACGCACGCGCGGTGATTTCTTTTTCCGTAGGATGGATATATGGTGAAATAGGGTTGTTTCGTAATTATAATAACATATCAGTATATGAGTGGTACTGATGTTATTACTTTATAATGAAACAACTAAAGAAGAAGAAGTGGAAGAAGAAATAAAGATGAAAGAATCGGTAACGGACATTACCTCTTCTTTGAAGTGCTTCTTTGAGACCTTCTTTTAGAGCACTAAAATTGGAATTTGAAAAAGACCAGAACCTCTAGGATGTCTCTAGGGAAGTGGAGAGGTTAAAGTGGCAGGGGTTGGCCGAGATTTAAGGCTCCAAGTGGTGTGAGGAATAGGGGGAGGAGGTGTCCTTTTATAAAGGAGGAGAGGGGCACCTTTGGAATAACTAAAACTATTATTTTATTATAAAGTCACGTTCGGTTTTAAATAGCTCCAAATTGATATATTTCTAAGCTAAGGTGGGGATGGGTCGAAATAATATCATCCAATAGAATTTATACAATTTTAGGTTCCTATTTTAACCTTATCATTTAGATTTAACATTAAGTTAAATAATTTTACTTTTACCATGTCTTCTTTTGTTCTTATATTATAAGGTTAATAAACTTAATATAAGCAGACAAACGAACCCCAAGTTGTTTATTATTAATATATATAACCTTATCTAAGTCATTTGGCCTATCCTTAGATTTTAAGGAATAAAATAACGATTACCAATATAATATTTGTTTTAAAAACTATTTTATGTCAATTTTGACATTATTTAGTAATTGATATTTGTGAAAATCATAACCGAATTATTAGTTCGAACCAAGTTAATTAAATCAATACTAACATGTCATGTTAACCTAGAAAATTAGTGGGATTCATAAAAAGTCTGAAATTACATTTATTTTGGTGTTTATAAGATCAATTATGTCAATATTTCATTAATAAGATAATTACTGCATCATCATTGTGTCATAAATAAATTAAATTATTTAATGTCTAAAAATTACAAATAAAATACCATTATGTAAGAAATCGTTTTATATTTCTAATGAATATTTATAGTCGAATTTATCTTATGTATAACACCATATTAAAAATTATTTACTTATTAAACTTTGATTTTAACTATTTTAACCCTTCTTTAAATAAATTAATAATAAACGTCCTAATCTAATCTAAGTGGGCCTAAATGGTCATATTTTATTCCTAAGTTTGTTTTTGGTCAAATTACACTTATCCAATAGAATTAGGACATGTGTTAGGGTAATAATAATATCATCTTTACCCTTAATTACCCTATTTACTTTTTACAGTGTAAAAAAAAGTAAAAAGTTACAATTCACCAAAAAATTATTTTAATCTCATTGAACCACATTTTACTTACTGACATCAACCGTGTCTCTCGGATTTTTGAAATTCCACTCACAGAAGCGGTAAAATTATGTTTTATGAAAAAATTCAGTTTTTTAACTACCACTTAGTGGTTTCACTGTTCATAAAAAATTTAAAGTTTTCAGAAAAATACCAAAATTTCACCCTAGGCTAATTTCGATATTCCGAATCCAAAAATGAAGTCCATTTTGAATAATAAAATTTATAAAATTTCAAAAAGTGGTTATTAATATTCATAACGGCTAGTTTTAATAATATTTTAATAGCAGATCGTTGTTTAGTGAAACTCAGTATTGCCTACGACGCGAGCTATCGAGGAAGGTCGCGATTTCGTGTAATGAAAGCCAAGAAAATGTTGTGTAGAAAATGATTCCTTTGATTAATTATATAACATAAACGTCTCGGGTGTTACATATTCAATTTAATCATTTAATCTATTGTTAATGAGAGAATTTTAATAGAGTAAGAGGCCATTAAAGTACGCGGTTTAGTGACCTCTTCATAATGTTTTAATTTAATACAAGTTTAGTAGGTTTTAAACAGTATATCCACAATTAATTGATATATTATCAATATTTTATCATTTTATTTGCGGAGATCATAAAATCAGTTTGCACATTCTCTTAATTTTTATGAATTTTATTAATATTGAACAATAGATTCATGTTATTCTAAAAACTGTAATGTTCCAATCCAACTTCATCTAAATTATTTAATAAATATAATTCCCCCAATTCACTCCCCTTTCGGATGCATATTAAAAACAACGTAAACCATTATATGATGTATAGAAATATTTTAGTTTATGTATTAGTTGAGTTTTCAAATGGTTCATGTTATATGTGAGGGAATATTATTTAAATAAGGGGAGTATTTTGAGATAATATAAACCTAACTTATTATATTGATGTACTATTAGATTTGGAATAGGATTTGAGGGAATTCCAATCTATAATAATTATATTATTATATATTGTAAGTGTATTAATTATTACATGGAGAAGGATGGGTCTGATATATTGTTGGAATTAAATTAATTTGACTGAAAATGAATATAATCCTAATTAATCATACTAAAAAATTAACTTTTATATTAGTTTTTAATTATTTCATTTATCAATTAAGATATATTGAACCATTATATCCCAAAAAATGAAAATGTTCCTGTATATTTCTTCCTTCTGGGAATTTTTTTTAATTAATATTTTTGATCCTTTTAAAGATTCATCATAATGTAAATAAAAACAAGATATCAATGATGTTTTTTCACACATTGGTATCGATTACTATACAAGAAGTTGTGAAAAATTATGTATTTTTTCAATTATTATTTTCTTATTACAACCTTTAGGAATTATGTAGTAAAGGACAACTAATATCATATATCAAATTCCTCAGATATTAATTAGTTTCTATTTATAATACAACTTCAAACAAATATTTCTTCATATATTCATTTTTTATATTCCACATAACGAGTTGTTTGAAATATTAAAGAGCTCATACATTGAAAAAAATCAGAGAAATAAAAAAAATTATTAATTCACAATTAATATTATGAAATTCGAGAGTATTGTTTCAAATTTTTTTATAATTTAATAGACTAATAAATATTTAATTAATGTATATATAATTTTTTATTTAAACAATATTTTATAATGTATCATAATGATGAATAATATGATAATTTCATCTTTACTAATCATTGATGAAAAGTATTATGTGAGGAGAAATCTAGGTGTTTCAACAATCGACCTAGGTATAATTTAATTCCATCTTCATATTAGAGTACTTAATGAAATTCAATAATCATTGATAGTTCCATAAAAAATTTACTATTGGATCTTTAAATACAACCATATGGAAAAAATTGGATTTTATGAGTATGAGAAAACTAAATATTTAACTATATCATTAATGAAATTTTTGATACTTATTTTTTCAAAAATAGATTTATAAATTATAGGTTTTTTGATACATATATTGATAAAATCTACTCATTTTATGATACCATAGGTGACAATCATAACACCACTAGTTGGAGGCATTTCTAACTATTTATATGTATTTTATATGTTATGAAATGTTTGGGGTGAGTTTCAATAGCATCTTTCTGGTTTTAGTGTGTTATATTAATGGTAAATAGTTTTTTCATTATAAGGGGGAAACCATGAAATTTCTCCATGAAACCATTAAACATATTAAAATATCCATTAAGAAATACCATGATTGTAATATTGGTTTTTCTAAAATATCGAAGAAATTGGGAAATATAGAGAATTTTCACATCGTGGTGTTTCACATGGTGGTCAAATTGGTTTTAAAAGAATAATGTAACATTGTCAGAACCAATTAATTATCATAAATATTTCACATGATTTACACATATTTTTTCATAACATGTAGAAAAACCAGATTTCTATCTAATTTTCCTACCCTCTCTAACCTGACAATTGTACAAGATTTTATTTTCTTTTAATATCCCCAATGAACCCATTTTAATGGATAATATTTAATGGATCTATAAGATTAAAGGTAAGAAAACATTTTTCTCCCCATTTTAATATTATTTTAATATATTTTAATTTTATATTGAATGGAATTTTGATCTCATTTAGTAAGGATATATATATATATATATATTATATGTTATTTTTAATTTTACCGTGATTGGAGCTATTGATGGAATGTATTTTTTCCCTAGATAGAGTTGTTTCATTGTGTAGTTCATCAACATTGTATCTCATTGTGATATAGATTTCTTCACTACCAACTCTTATTTTTCTTGAATTTGAATATTTGAATATTATTTTGTTTTCATTTAAATTCAATGGAAAATAGTGTCTTGTATTTCTTTGAAACCCCATTCCTCATAATTTTGAAATCATGGATTTGATTAGTTTATGAAAAACCAATTTTTCTCCATGATATAAATTATCAATCTATGATGATTCATGAATGTTGTTTTCATTATTTTTTATTTATAATTTCGTATTTAATTAATTATTTAGTGTTATAAAATGGAATGTTTTTATTTGAATATTCCTTGTTGTATTAGTTGTGGACATTCCCTTATAAACATGTCACATAGTTCAATACTGGAGGAACTTAGAGAATGGTGACCTGGTGATGGAAAGAGTGATTAAGAAGTAAACACTCATAAGTATTGTACAATTACATAGACTTCATTTGTGATAGAGAAATAATCTTTTTTAAAATTATTATTGGAATGAATAGATATGTTATTTCATAATTTAATTTAAATGTATTTTAGATTGGAAGACATAAATTTCTTCATTTTTTTAATTTTATTGTGAATATATATTATATTTTTATAATAAATTTTCATTTACCTATAATGTAACATGGGGAAAGCCTACTGGGTTTGGTAACTCACCACCAATATATTTACTTTGAAGAATATGAAGATGATTCTCTTTATAAAACAAGTGATAAATATGTTTCTTATTTCTCTAGTAAAGAATCACGATCCAACATTCTCGATAAGCTGGCTAGATCATTGAGTTCTATCATTTAGTGATTATATGGATTCCATATTTTTTGTTTCTATATTAGGATTTTCTATAATGAAACAACCTGGGTTACCCTCAAACCAAACACACGATCTGATCTGTCACATAACCGAATGGTGTTTTTGATCCCTATAAGCTGGCGACAAGTACTCGATCATCAAATTGAAAAATTGAGGGAATTTTTTATGAACCAGAATAACAACATAGAATACATATACAAGTAATTAAAGGAACAATAGAAGACTGTCAAAATATTTATTCTATAATTTTAATAAAATAGATGAAAAAAATTAACAATATATAATTACTTAAAATGACAAGTCTGGGGACAAGGGACTCAAACCTGACTGCTACTCCAATGATGGAATGGAATAACTCCAACCATCTCACTATTATTTACCCATCCCAATTGACATGAATGACTCCACCTCACTATGGCACCATGCATGTCCCTACTATAGAAGATAATCAAATTTCTAGACACCGCTAAAGTAGTGTGCTTGGTTTGAGCTAATAGGATTTGTAGGATCCCACCCTGGTGTTCAGTAACAAGTATCAATATAACAATTCATATATGAAAATTTTTAAAATAAAAAATTCCATGATAATAAGTATAGTATTTATATGGAAAACATGGTAGGCATATCCCTTTTCCACAGTTGTAAACACAATTAGTTGTTATAGTTTCAAAGAATATTTTCGATAAAATTTTACCACAATCATAAATATTCATATAATGGCCAGCTCAGATAGACAGGAATTTAAAAATAGAAGTATACGTATCGAAAACCAAAGAATACTATAGGTTTATGAAGTAGACTACATCTACCATATGAATTAAGATACCAAATCTGATCCTTGAAAAACATACCTATGAAGTAGAGGAATACCCCATGTTAATCCCTCCAAAATGTAAATAATTTCCCTCTAAAACAATAAGACTATGAAATAGAGGAAATCCTCAAGACAATGCTACATGGTAATCACAAAGAAACTGACGATTTCCTAAAGCTAAACCACAAACAAAAGTACCCAAGGAAACCCATATGATCTATTTTAGAAACCCATTTCAATGCCTTGAAAACAATTCAAACCCATTTATAATCCATTTAACAAAATAAAGGGAATCCATTTTCCTTTTTGTACCCATTTTCATCATATAAAAAATCAAGCCAATTTCATAAATCAATATATATTGAAATTTGAGAATAAAAAAAATTGGTTCAATATTAGAGGCTATGTACTGAACCAAAAACTTCAAATTTCAGGGTGTACATTCCCACAACCGAATAAAAATTGATAAACAAAACCCAACATCACAAAATTAGACCCTAGAATCGAATCCATGAAATTAATGATTTAAATCTAATCAAAAAGGTAGAAGAAAGGGAGAAAACCCACATACCGTGAAGAAGGATTCCATCCACAACACAACCACTGATGGAATTAAAAATTACGAATCATATCTCACAACATATATAGAATAAGACAACAATAACAATCTATCATAGATCAATAGATCTGATAATGAAAGGATAGGGTTCTTCCATGATCAAACAAAATGTAGAACTTGAATGAAAATATATCTAGAGTGATGCACTATAGATGTAAAGAATTTCCCAAGCCGATTGGACCGATATAAAAGGTGAGACACCTCTAAAAAACACCTATAGGGAGTTTTGGTTCGAGGGAAACAAATTGGTGAAGGAAATACTGAACTGAAATAGTTGAATATGCATCTTCAACTATAGTGCAGGATGAGTCACGAAATGTACCCCTTGATAATGATTTGTCAGCCATGGTGGATGGGTTACGTCGAATAACATATTTCCTTGGGTTTAAAATATGAAATTTAACATCTACATAACATATAGCTCATGTATACAGAGTATACTTGGTCACAATCTTATTTCTCGTGAATCCAGCTTCCATTACATGTTGTTTACCTATTTTTCAACATATATTATTCCCATAAAATCACATATATGGATTTTAAAATAATAATAGAACATAGAGAATTGGAAAACATACCCAATAAAGGTAACATAATGTAGTAATCACCAAACCATAAGGTATTCTAGTAAGCGGGATGTCATGTTGATGATTTACTCCCTAGAAAAAATTAGTCAATTCCTCCCTCATAAATGACTTATATTCCCATGTATCTTGAGAATCTGGTCCTTATTGTCATTGAACTCTAACCAACCAAGTCTACATCTCGGGTATGAATTTATATTTGGAGTCAATGATATCAACTAATTTCTCCATACAAGAATAATCTAGATCTAAATTAATTTCTTCCCAACTCAGAACGTGAGAGGAATCAGAGTGATACTTACTAAGTTGAGATATATGGAAAATGTCAGGAATTCCTGTGAAGTAATATATTAATGTTAATAGATAAGAAACATTCCCAAACTATTTAGTGATATCAAAAAGACCAACATTTCACGGAGATAACTTTCCATACATTCCATGTCAATTGTGACCAGCTGATGAAAAACATTCATGAGAACCCAGTCACCAACAGAAAACTCCACAGGACAATAGTGTCGATCTGTATATGATTTCTGTCGAGTCTATCCCATAACTATATGTCATCCCACCTATTGAATATTTAACAATGTATCCTTAAAAAAACATTATCCAACCAAAGATACCTCGCACACCTCTTCCCAAAAAAGAGGTGAATTGAATGGGGTGACCATACAATGCCTCAAAAAGAGACATTTTTATCGATGACTAGTAATAGTTTCTGTAAACAAAATCACCCAATCCCAGATGGATATCCCATGATCCACTAAAATCCAAGACACTAGAAAGAATATATCCTCTTGGATGTAAGTTACATGCTTTGTCCTTCCATATATATGTGGATTGAATGATGTGATCAACATGAACTATGACCCCATTGCCTCATGAAGAATCCTCCCAAACCTTGAGGTAAACATATGATCTCTATATTAAACATTGTCAGAATGACTCCCATATATCCTCACAATCACTTTCAAAAATTGTTTATCCAAATAATTTTTTATATTGGTATCATTGATCGTAATTAAACCATAATACTTCATCAATCTATAAAAAATCATCTAGGTATCATTTTTCCCTCGTGGTGTTTTTGTTAACGCAAAACAAAATCCATGGACATGTTATCCCACTTCAAAATCCGCATTAGAAGAGGCTGAAGTATACAAAAATTTATCAAGTCCCCTTCCATTCTCTATCTCTAGGTGTAACATCAGGACACATAATCCCCAATGTCACTCTTCATACCCTGCCACCAATAACATCTTCTAATGTCAAAATAAGTATTCTTAAGTCCATGGAGAATGACCCATGATATTCTTCAACAATCAGGAAAAACTGAACTTATCATATATTCTAGGATGATAAATTTCTTTATGAGGTGATGTTTTCCATTTGAATACAGAGACCTAACTGGAACTGTCTCTACACCTTAATGGTTTTCTATTATCTTATAAAACCCATCATCTTTTTGTTGACATTACAAGATAGTCTCTGGGAGGGATGATAACAACTGAACACTAGTTAGAACCATACATGAGACATCCTACCTAGTGATAAAGTGAAAATAAGTGAAAAGAGCTATAATATTCCACTTCTATTTCAATTCCAGAATATCATGTGAGGGTTATTTCATTCTTAATGTATCTGTAACTACCTTCCCATTTCGGGGGTGTAGGTTATGTCGAAGTCAATCATATGATGTTATTCTAGCCATTATCTCTATCTCATATTCATGTACATCTGGGAAAATATTTTTCACATAGTCTTATGATCAGAGAAAACTGTGAACAACTCCTTAAAGGGATAGTTCCTCTAGAACTTAAGCACATGCATCATCAATAGAAGCTCTAAATCATGATTGTGGTATTTCTTATTATATGTTCAATGCTGAAATGATTCATAAGCTACCACAAGATCATCATGCATCATCTCGCATCCCAAAACAATTCCATATTCATCAAAATACATAATTTTCCCCATACCAGGATTAGGTAATATCAGAACAAGTGCCAATATCAAATATTTTTTCAATTCATCAATGGATGTCTGACACTATTCATCCCATGAAAATTTCACCACTTTCATGGGATTAGTAGTAAAATGTGATGTTATATTTCATAAATTTTTTATGATACATCAGTAGTTTTTAGAAATACAATGTAAGATTAATATATTAAAGGAATTAGGTGGTTACATCCCAGACAACATAGCATTTACCTTCACAGGATCAACTAATAAGCCATGCATAGAAATAAAATTCCATAATAACAACAATTTTTTAATTTAGAAACTCTATTTTGAAACCATTGCATATAGATAGTGGTTTATCATAATCTCTAGAATCCAACATATATGGATCTCATGCATAAACAAAAACATTGAATAAACTAGAATATCATCAATGAATACTACCAAAAAAGTTTCACAATATTGGTGGAATATTAGATTCATCATGTCCATAAAATCTTCAGGTGTGTCAGTCAGACCGAAAGGCATCACTATATATTCATAATGGTTAACCCTAATATTGATGTCCTTCTTATGTATACCAGACTCACGGACATTGACATGATGTAACCCAAAAACCGATATTTTAATAACACCATTCTCATTTCAACTAATCAAACAAATCTACCACATGTGGAAATGGAAATTTGTTCTCCACCATTACCCTACTTAATTTCTGACAGTCCACACACAACGGTATTGAACCATCCTTTTTATTGTATAGTATCACAAGGGATGCCCATGGAGAAACACTAGGTTGAAAACAATCCATTCTCTAATATGTCATCCAACTGAATGTTCAGTACATTCAACTCTACTAGCACCATATAGTAAGAAAGAATAAATATTGTTTTAGTTCCCTATACTAGTTCAATCGTAAACTCTACCTCATTATAATGATGAAGACCAGAGAAATCATAATGGAAAATTTTACGAATGTCTTGGACAACATTAGGAAGATAACAAATAGGAGAAATGTTATCATGCTCAAACACAATGGTAGAAAAAACCTCCTGAGCTCTGGGTGGGAAGGCCATTCATGAATTGATCTCAAAACACACTCCCCCTAAAGCATATGAGAACCACCATTAAAATCAAGAAATGAAACACACCGACGATAAAAATAATCCTCAACTCAATGAGCGACAAACCAATCCATAGCAATGATGACATCAAGCATATTCAGACCAGGAATGTGAACACCCCAAAATAACTTCGTCTCAGCTGTCAGGAACAAACAAGAAGGACAATAAAACCCATTTTCATTTATCTTCCAAATAGGTATCACTAACTCCATTCAAATGGATATATGTTTCTTTGGATGATAATTCATATCAACAAAACATGTTGATATTAATGAGTTGGCAGCACCAGTATCCAACAAAGTAGCAGATACTGGAGCTGCAATATGGAATGTACCCATCACAATTATGGGACCCACATCAACATCCATTGGACACTCATCTACTACATGAAAATGTTTCACTACTAAGCCCTGTGGCTATAGAACTATAGTCTTTGAAGCATCTGACTACTCCATAATTTCCTTTGGAGATGATAAACCCTGACCACAATGATGCATATTCATATATAAATAGAAACACTATTGATGAACAACATGTCCACAACTATTAAAAGTATTAACCTTCATAGGACAAGAATATTTGGTATGACCCTACTAACTGCACTGGTATAATGTTAAAGGCACACTTCCAACTGCAATGGATTGTGCGGAGGAGGCTCGCTGCTAAGACCCACCTCCACAGCTGCACTGACAGTCCTTCCTCTTCCAATTCTTCCCATGAATGCCACAAAATATATCACCAGTTCGATGAGGATAGGTAGTAAGGATGATGTTTCCAGCCATGTTGATTTCCACCATAATTTCTTTATCTACTATCTTTGCATATATAGAAGTATTCATCAAGAACACATGTGAAATAATGTTCATTCACTAACCATACACGTAAATCTATGCCTGAAGCTGTTTATTCCATACCTAATCTGAAGAAAAATGTAAAATATTTGAAAACCAGTTGGTGTAGGAAGACACCGAATGCTCTCCATAAATTAATGATAGAAACTATAATGATTTTTTCAGAATCATCGACATTGGAAAAATGTACTGAATTAATTTTTTTTTGAAACCCTTCCAATCTAATCCCACAATACTCTCTCCTTCGACCATAGATTCATACCATTGGTTTCTAGTACCCTTGAGTTTGAACGATGTTCAGTTCACCATGATATTATCAGTTTTCTCCAAGAAATTGAAGATTTTATCGATCTTATCCATCCATTCATTAACATATTACAGATCAGTCATCCCTTTAATGGATGGTGGCATCTTGTAGAAGAATATATTCAATTGATCACCTTCTCCCCCATCACCTGGTATTACTTCAAACACATCGTTCTGAACTCATGTCACATCCTGATCGATAGCACAGACGACCCGTATGATATTCCTGATGAGATCACGATCCATAGATTAATTTCATAGTAATTAATCTCTTTTACCTTCCACAAGAACATATGTAAGACATATTTGAAACACACTACTACAAAAAGAACATGAGAATGATTAGACAAAGATCATATTTCAGTTTCAATGAGAAACCCCATAAGCAGAAATTGATATTCTAAAACAAAAAAAATAAAAACTAGAGACACTTATCCCAACATCCCAGGGTAATTGGAGTCATGTTATGACATGATATATCTAGGTACTCATTAGATTATATATCCCAATTCCCTACAATACTATCTCCAATTTAACAGGCATCCCAAGAAATGATTCTTGAGTTCATACTTCCTCTAATAACAAACTATAATTAATAGACCAGTGTTGCCCACAAACCCGACACTTGACCCAATCCGTCAAATACCAAAAGGGCATTCCCGATCCCCAAAAGCCGATGAAATGCACTAGGGCATCAAAAAAAAACTAAGGGAAAAATTTCATCTAACCTGAACAACCACATGGAATATTTATACAAAGAAAGAAAGAAATATTAATATACAAAAAAATATATATTCCCTAAATTTATGAAAAAAAGGAAAAAACCATAATAGCAGCTAAAAAAACAAACAGACTAGTCAGAGTTCAAGGGACTTAAAACTAACAGCTTATCTACCGTTTCCATGGACAAACGCCAACAATAATACTATAAGGTACCCATATTAGTTGAAACGAACAACACTTCCCCGCTATGGTACCTTTCCTTTCCCTAAAATCGAATTCAAACAAAGGTCTAAGAACCACCGAATCTATGCATATGTTGTGACGTAACAAGAAAACTACGATCCCACCCTCGACATCCATAACAAGCCTATCTATAACAAATCCTATATGGTCATTTATAAAATGAAAAAATACATGATAAGTAGTAACGTAGTTTATGGAAGGCATGTTAAACATTTCACTTTTCTATAGTCCAAAACAAATGAAGGTATAACTATTTTAAATCATATTTTACATAATATTTTTCTGTAATCATAAACATGCATATAAATGATAACACAAAAAGACAATTAATAGAAACTAGAAGCACAAGTATCACACACTAATGAATACTATAGGCATAAGAAGCATACAAGTGGTACTATAATATTCATGTGCAAAAATATGTTCCTAGAAAAATGGGCTAAGGAAGAAGTGGAATACACCATGAGTAGAGCCCCAAAATTTTCTAATATCGGCCCCTTAGAAAAATATCCCTAGGAAACTGAGGAAATCCACAAGAAAAACCATACTGATAATAACATTTAAATAGACAATGGTGTCAAAAATATACTTCTTCATAAGTATGCATGGTAACCCATGTTATCTTTTTCACATACCCATTTCAATTAATGGATATTAATTCAATACCAATTATAATCTATTTATCAAAATCCAGGAAAAACCTTATTTCATTCAAAACATTTTACGACATCGACAATAATAATGCAAATATCATAAATCAATTTATAATGAAATTTCCAACGATAAACTAGTAGGGTCATTATAATAGGCTATATATGAAACCACCAACCTCAAATTTCATGTCTCACATGCCAACAAAAGAATTCATATCCATGAAAGAAACCCAACATCTCAAACAGAGACCCTAGAATCCAATTCATGACAAGATTGATTCAAATATAAACTGAAAATATTGGCGTAAGAGTAGAACCCCACTTAACTCGAAGAAGGACTCACATTGCACCACAACCAACAAAAGAAGCAGGACTTTGGAAATAGATCTCACAATGGATCAAGAAGAAGACAATAACAATCATCCATCATGGATCAGCAGATATGATAATTAAAGGCTTGGTTGCTACCACAATCATCCATAATAAAGAAACGATGGAAAAAATAAACGAAGAGGTGCACCGAAAATTCCATGATGATCCCATGATGATCAGATCGAGATGGACGGTGAGATGCCTCTGAAAAACACCAAGGGAGAGTTTTGGTTTAAAGAAAAATGATGTGACAAAGGATGGAACAAACCAATATTGATGAATGCGTGAATTTAAAACGGGTGAAGGTTGAGTCACAATATGTACCAGTTGGTCATGATGTGTAGGCCACACTAGATACGTTTTTCTAAAATATTCATAACTTCATGCAAAAAAATTATCTATTTAACCACTACAGAATATGTGCCTCATGAACATGACATTTACAAGGTCACAACATGAGTTCTCTTGAATCTGGAAGGTAATGCATGACATTTACCTATACTGAAACCTATAGAATACCGAGAATAATACATATATGGATTTTAAAACTAGAAGGTAACATTGAAAAAAAAACCATGCCCAATCAAAGTAGTGAGATGTTATATTTTCCTTGGTATTTAAGGGTCTCCTTGTTTAAACTTTTTTCAAATTATTGGATATAATTTTTTTAGTATTTCATTAGAGATGAATATGTTTAACATAATATATAACATATTTATGTTTCATTGTTTTATTATTTTTATTGATTTGTTGTGGTTGTTTATATGGAAAAAAACCCTAAAAACATTATTATGATCCTGAAATTTATTTCAACCCCCTTCTCTCTTGGGGATTTCGGCAAATATTAGTTGCTCCTGGGCCATTTTCATGGCAATGTCTAGGGTTAGAATGTTATAAATGGTATCAATTTTTCTTTATGTGTCATATTTTTATGATATGAAGGTGATTAGATATGTTATAACATGAAATCTATAATAATAAAATTCATATATAACTTATTTATGTTTCACATCATGTTAATATGTTGGTTATGATAAAAAGAATAATTTTAAAACACTTCTTGTTCTTTTTTCATTTCCACTTCATGGGATTTTCCAATGAAAATAATATATCATTCATTAGTAACGAGGTTTCATATATGACTCCATTATTTAAATCATGTTTGATCATTTTTGGAAAATGGTTATAATTATTTTGACTCATATTGATTTAATATTTTCACTACCTCTATTTTATTAGTAGTTAATGGATTTGTGGTGTTTTATTCTTACTACCAAGACGTGATACAGATTATGTAGATTAAAGGTGATATCCCTATTCCCTAGTTGTTTTTACTACATTCTATATCTCCTAAATTTTTATGGAATATAATATTTTATATGACCATTTAAAATAAGATAGATAATCTATGTTTTTTATTGATATATTCATTGGGTCTATTCATTGAAATCATCTCTCAACTCGAATAAATATGATTTAGTGTGTTGTTCAATAGTATCATCACTTGATGTGATGTAGGTATCAACTGTGTTGTGTAAAATTATCATGGACATGAATAATTAGATTTATAATTACATTCCTTAAATTTTAAATTAAACACATATAGATATATTTTTAGAAAAACTATTCCATAGTAATATGGAAAACGTGTATTAGAATAGTTGTTGTAAAAAAGCTTTGTGCCATTACAAAATTTTTGTTTATGTGGTGATGCATGAAGGATTCTAGTATAGTTTCCTGAAATGTTTTTATTTATGAAATAAATTATTGTGTTATCTTGGTATATGTGGGTTTTCTTATACATTATTCCAGTGAAAATTTCCCTACAATTACTAACATGTATTATAGTTCTAGATTCAAAGAACTGGAATAATTTTTACTTATTAATGAAATGTAGGATCAATGGGAAACCTCCCATGAGTATTAGATTGTCACCTAAAATGCATGCGAGTGTGATATAGAAGTTTTTTTGGATATGATAAAAAATAAGAATTAATATATTAATTATATTTTAATTTAATAGGTTTATTTTATTGATGTGTTTTTATTTTATTTAAGAATATTTTTTGTACTATGAGCTAATTAGTTCTTTTCCATGTGGCATTATATTAGAATTCTCTTTTGTAAATCCATATGGTTAATATAAATCAAACCTTACATATATAATATTTTCCTTTTGAATAATTATTCCAATAAATAACTGTTAATGAAATGTTCTCTCATTTCATTAGTGGAGAATCATGATACTAATTTCTTACAGTGGTGGTTAGAGCATAGGGATCACTCATGGATTGGTTGGAGTGATTAAATATTTTTAGTTATATGTCTCAATGACTGTTGGCCTCCATTGGCCGCTTGGTTCTAATATTTTTCTACAACTCCTATATTTTTTTAGGCTTATCTCATTTAATTGGATCTTTTATAATTTTTTCATCATAGAGTTTATTTTAGTTATTATTTGTTTTTTCAAACAACATAATGTTTTTTAATTTGAAAAATCACCAAATATTTCAATAAACTCATGAAATACATTTCCAAACATATAATTCATTGGGATTTCACAAAATGTTTGTGGCACCCTAACTCTCTCCAATATAGAGGTCTAGGTAAGGATGTTAAAATTTATTGGATTTTTTTAGTGGTGATCATGATAGAAAGCATCCTTGTGAGTATTATGTTTAATATTTTTTTTTCAGATTATTATATATGTGATGATTTATATGGTGAGGTTGTTAGATGTAGAGACCATCATGAGATGAATATGGAGTTAGATATTCATTTGATAAATTAATGAATTTTGTTTTATAACAAATTTGATAAAGGATATGATTAATATTGGCTTAGTAAAACATAATATACATGAATATTATCCTATGACTATCAATTTTTACCTATTTGAATATAAAACATATATTAATTTTCTAATTTTAAAATATATTGTTATTTAAAATTATACATGAATTATATTGTGGGTTAATAATTATAAGTGAATTTTTTGGGGGGTAATTTTAATGGTTAGTTGATTCCTTTTAATATTTGGGGGATTATACCAATGTTTTACTAATATTTGGGATCTTTCTCCATAGAAATAGTTCATTTTAATAGTGGATGTAGACTGATACAACATATATGTTTTTTTCTATATATGTATACATAAACTATTTTAGGGAATCATTTGTATTGACCATCTATGATAAGTCTATCTAAAATGGTGAATGAAGACATTGTTATTGGATATACTAATGGATTAATGATATAACCCATCACTTTCAAACCATTTTAATATTTTACAATCTAGATGTGATAGTAATTACATGTGGTTGTTAAAAAAATATTGATTTAGTATTGATTATTTCCATCATTAATTTATATCACTGATTATTCCATTCAAACCTCACTTATTTATGATTAGACTAGGCATGATCAACGTTTAACCATAGTGACGTAGCATTCTTCTAAAAAATATAATAATAATACCCTCATGGGAGGCTTATAATTTTGGATACCATTCATTCATTCATTCTATATAATTTTATTTTTTATTTTGTTTATACACTCCATCAAAATGGATAAATCATAGGGATTGTGTTCCATGATTAATTTATTTTGGTATCAAATACCTCCTCATGAAACACATAAATGAATACATTATCCCATTGAATTTTTTTCCATGTATATATATACTTAATGGGCATGTATAGAAATTAAATATATATAAACTCTAACTATACATTAAAAATGATTATACATAAGTGATAACTATATATACACGTACACCTTCAATAACTTATTTCAACTAATCATTTATATCACATGTTTCACATGTCTAATTATTATTTTATGTTTAATATTTTTTCTTTATTTATATGTTATAGTAATTATTATCATACTCATTGATAATTGTGCGGGTGAATATTTCAATATTTTCACATGATAGTATATTTATTTATTGTCCACTAGTATCAGGACATATTTTTTTCAATGTATCTTCATTAAAATAAAATTTAATATTTATTTTTATTTCACCTCTATCTACAACATTTTACCTTAAATAAATAAATTATTTGACATCGTGATCCATATATGAAATATTAATTTTATATAGATGTTTATTTCAATATAAAAATTAGAAATTTGGTTATTTATGATGGAAATTTAATTTAAAGAATTATAATGCATACCAAAACATAGGATGTTAGAATCAACATAATTTATTCTACAAAAATTTTGGATCAGAGTATAACATTGAAACTGAAGTTGACAATCACAAAATTTTTTGTAGAATAATACACTAGAAAGTATAATTTTCATACTCATATGATCATTAATGGATTTCCATGAAAACTTTTGCGAGTCACATACCTCTCTAATAAAAATTATATATTAGTATGTCATAAAATTTTATTATTCAACCAAAATACAAACCCTATAAACATTATTGTAGTCTACCATTGATTCCAATAGTATCATTAATAACCATTCTCTTATTCAAAAAATGATCTAGATTATATATTCTGTCAATTTTCCATCTAAAAAGACAATTTATATTACAGAAAAATTTGATAACATTTAAAAATTTCTATTAGTACAAAAAATAACTTGTTTTGTTTATTCAGAATTAAAATATCTCTCTATATGGAAATGATTGAAAATTTGAACATCGGGAATTTAAACAAAAATAATAATGACATTTCTTCTCAATAGATTTTCAGTTATTTAAAATGATTATTTATGTAAAAAAAGAGATAAATGTCATGTATAATCATAAGATGGTCTATATATATATTATGAAAAGAAATATTTTTTTAAATAATAATATTATATTATTTTGTGACAAAGATATCTATAATACATAATTTTGAAAGGCATCATTAAACAATATATTATTAAGTGAGTATTAAAAAAGATAGGTTATTTTCTATTCATGAATACTAGAAAGGAAATAAAAACATATATACTATTATAGGGAAATACATCTTTTATTATTTATTATTTAATTGAACTAATTTAAAAATATGAATTTATTATAATAATTAATTTTTAATATTTTTTTGGTTAATATAAAATTATATATCTCATGAATATCCCTGTGTATATGAATATCATTATAGAATTATTCATTCACATTCGTAGAAGACAAAATCAATTTATACAAACTGAAAGAGATGTTTGTTTAAAATTTATAAAAAAATTAATAGATATATTTTTTAATGATTATGTTTTATTACAATAATAATGTTGTCAGTTAGAGGTAATCTATGAAATTGGTAAATATAAAAAAAATATAATTATATAATTATATTTTATATCATGTATATATATCACTATCTATGTAATTTTATAAGTAAACTAATTATTTTTCTTATCATTAAATAATGAAACATTGTTATAAAAAAAATACAGCACAACTTCATAAATAAAAGGTAATTAAAAGGTTTTTTGGTATGAGTGATGTAAAAAAATTCCAAATAATACAAAACATAATAAAATAAGTTATTTTTAACAAATAATGAAAAATTAAATAAGAGAGTTATGAATGTACTTGGATATAATATATTTTGAAACAAGGATATTGTTATACGTTTCCAAAAATTATATATTTTAAGAAATTATTAGTAATACCCAATATATATTTTTATTTATTTAAAAAAATATTGAACTTATTAAACATTATTCGATGTTGATATTATTCCATGAGATATTATATGATAAATAAAAATATAGCAAAAAGAATATTAGTTATACCTTAATAATAATAATTTTCTAATGGTTTAATTGGAGATATTATGATATAATTATCTTGATTATAGTATATTATAGGGATATAAATTTTACTCATGAGATAAAATAACGAGGTTTTTTGAGATTGTTCGAATTCAAGTTTGTAACATGAATATTGAAACATATATGTCATTTATTTACTACCAATGTTCTTGTCACATTAATTTCCTATACCTGTGGTAATAATGGATCATCAAATGTGAACAATGATATTTTCATAACCATGTTATAATGGATGTTAAACCATTCTCCATTATATTATGTAACATTCAGATGTAATTTTCGTGTCTGATTCTTGATATGAGGCCATCACAAGAATTGTGATTAAAATAAGTATTACTGGAAATGAATCGTCGATAGGTGATATTTATATATTTAAATTGAGAATCCTAATTTTTCTTAGTTTTTAAGTAAATTTCATAGAGTTTCATGTTATAGTTCGATGTATTTGAATGTTTTTAAAAATGTTACATGGTTTAGAGTAAATGGTTTTAGGGAAATAATTTAATACCTCACACATGAGGGTGTCTCTATTAAGTATTTACCATTAATGTTTCCTTTTCATGGTTAATTAATGAGTAACAGTTAACGACAAAAATATATGTGTATAAAATAATTTTGGTTGTGTCTTGCTGCATTGTACTTATTTTGTGTAGAGTTGGAGACAAACCATACAAAACCATTAATTCTGGTTCAAAAAAGATCAGTGAGGTTAGAAGTATTTTATTATATAATGATACCAATCCATATAGGTTATGTGGATTTTCTGTGTGATGGATTAATTTATTAGAGAATTTTTTACCCAAATAATATGGGAGGGGAATCATTAGATAACCCTTGTCACATAGTTATTGCATGATTTGGATAAACGTCTGAATGTGATTTAGCTCCATAAAAAGGAAAGTTTTCATTTTTTCTCCTCAATAATTAAACCGTGATTCCACTTTAAAATTTTCCTCTCCAGCATTTATTCAGAATAGGTTGATAGAACTATTACCAAAATATTCTACATTTTTTTAGGAAATGCATTCCTTTTGATTTTTCAATGTTTTGGTAATATATCGTAATCATCCACCAACTGATCATTTTACCCATATTATATTATTTTGGTTGTCTCTAGGTAGGTTTCATTTGATATTTATACTATATCATGGAGAAAATATTGTCACTTCTTAGCTATTTCATGTGTATCTTGTAGAGGAGGTCCTCTAAAGACATGTTGAAGCCTCCAATTATCATTATCCCCGATGTATGTTGGGTATAAAATTTATTTTTTCTTGTATTTATATTAAATAAATTTAGAATTGAAAATGAAATAACATCTCATAATATATATTATTCCATGATTTGTTTCAGATGCATGCCACATATATTTTGTGTACATTTACTCATGATTTTCGGACTGTGAGGTTGTGTAGGGAGATTTTATGAATTATTCCAAATAGAAATAATTCTTCAATTACGTATAAATTATTAAAGTTGTTAGAATAATAAAAAACCATTTCTTCAATTAATTTCTTTTTCTGATATTGGAGGCAATGGGATGATTTGACATATGAAATAGTATAAGATGTGACGGTCGGGCTGCGAATATCATTTAATGATATCGACTGATATAGGTGGCCATGAAATTTTTGGAGTATCATTCGTTATTAGTGATGTAATATACATGTGATATCATAAAGATTATTTTCCATTTATTCCATTACTTTTTTTGTCTCATTCCTTAATTTTATTGGGCTCAAATTAGACTAATAGTCAATATTTACTAAATAAAATTCCCTATGTTTTGATAGTGTTACCTTGGTAAAACTATTTCTAGTGACATTATATTATATTCTCAAGGCATATAAAGTTTAAAGTAAGAGTAAAATTTTTTTAATGTAATTTTAAAAATGGGATGGATATAAATGGAAATCTCAATGAGAAAGTGGTTATTTGAGAATGATTCCTCAAATGAAATTTCAGTATATAATAAGGTTTCATTGTTAGGATGTGTCCAAATATATAGTGTGAGTATTAATTCACGTGATGAATTTTAGTATGGTTTTAAAAAGGGTATATGAATGAGATTTTAGATTAAATTTTTAAGTAAAAGTTTGAGATTTTTTGGCATGATGGACCCAATGTTGTAGATTCTCTCTTTTTTAAATCATGGGTGATTTTTTATGTACACAATTATGTGATTTCATTAATTTGAAACCATCATTAATTTTGTGATTGAATGTGCTGTTTCATGATGATGAATGATTATGTGTGACATCTGCTCAATTTTTATTTTGGTATTGATATTAAGGGTTGATTTATATAGATGTGAAAATCCCATGTATGGGTATATATAGTTATTTATTAGCCTAATGTTTTACATAAACTCATCACATTCAACTCATGCTAGATTTTCTATAATATCTAAAAACAATTTGAAAATTTTTCCACTAAATATGAAATTTTATATATTTTTTCTTACATAAAACATTATTGTTAGCTTTTGTTACACGCAATACAGAATTTTAGAAGACCAAAATATATTGTTAAAATTATCATTTTAAATAGAAAATTATAACCTATCAAATTAAATTAGTGATAAAATTTTAATAAAAACTTTTAATATATTAAATATAATGGTTTTAATGAATTGAATTGTATTTATAAAATGGTGCATAGTTTTTATAAGATTTATTATATTTTTGGAAAATACTATTTTCTCAAACAACTGTTTTCATTTTCATTTCTGGCCAAATAATAAAATTAAAGTTTACAAATTTTTTAAATAATTTTTTATAAATTTAAATAAATATTATAAATCTATAGGTGAATTTTTTTTGGAGTGAATTATTTATAATTTTATGAAAATATAATTGTTTTAGTGAGTAATGAAAAATAATGCTATTTATTATGAATTTTTATTTATATTTTAGAATAAAAAAATAAAAAAAAAATGTTATTAAAATAAAAAATAGATCAATTATATTTATATTAATTAAATTTATACCATTTGATTCAAATTGATACTTATTTTTGAACAAAATAATTTCTATTCATTTGGAACATTCTCATTGAAAACCTTATTTGTCATCTTGTTTGTGAACTTAATTTTAAATTAAATTTAACAAAACATACAAATGGATTTTGGAAAAAATGGATTCTATATTTGATGTAAGAATATATTACATTATATAATAAATTTATTTTAATTTTTACAATATTGAATATCATAATCATTAGAAGAAAAATTTCAAGATAAAATAAAAATGTGTTTACCTAGTGAAATAATCTAAAAAAATAATGTTAAATAATTACCCTAAACATTAACAATGAACATGGGATGGCCTTATTTGGACCTTATATCATCTATTTTCAAGATTTTCTCCTTTTTATGATTTTCAAAATGTGATAACTAGGGGTAAATAGATTTCATTTCAAAAAAAACATGTGTTCCCATCACTTATCTTATAATAGAATCATAGTATTCTCCAATATTAAAATATACTAAAACCATTAGTTAAGATAATTCTACACAAATGACTTCATCAATTATCATTATCATCCTAGAATACCTTTAGTGGTTTTAAATCCATCTTATGAAGGATTTTGGTGCAAATATAAAAAGTTATCTGAAGATGAAATAACATGCCAAACTAAGGATTTTATATAATTTCATCCTTCATATTATGCAATTATTATTTAAAATTATGATTTAGAATAATGACTATAATACAAATATCTATTTTTTCTTATGTTAATATCCTAAAACCATGTCAACTTCAATAAAATGCTATATGAAATCATCATTCATGTGTCTGTTGGGCTACCACATCGCAAGGAAATGTTATTTTGTTTATGTTACCATATCTAACATACAGATATAGAGATTTATTAATTGTTTATATATGATATTTATGATTTAAATATTATCATGGATCATGATATAATATATTTTTTATATTACTTTCCATTATATGGGATTAAAATGACTTTTTTATGTGTGTGATGGACTACGTATTTCAAATCATTTTGATTCATTATTGAAAAAAGAATAACATAGATGTTAATATAGAGTATTTTAAATAATTATATTTGTCATATATTAATTAAAAAGTTATTTTATTATGGTTTATTAATTTTCTTTTTTATATATCAAACTTCCATTATAATGGAAACAAAAGTCATGTATACGCGTGACCAACCATCTCTTTGATCGTTGTATTTCAATTTCTATATCGCAATATTTTGGATTAATAAAAATAAATATAAACCAGATATATATGGTATTTAAATAATTATTAACATACTATTGATTTTTGAGGCATGATCAATGTATTATTACAAAGAATTAAAAATCCAAACTTACATGAAAAAAATAATTATTACCCAATATATGTGTTGATAGGAAATTATTAATAGATGGTTAATTATTGGTCATAATAGAATAAATATGGTACAATATAATTTATATATTTTAATATAAATCAATTATAATAAAAAAATTATACTGGTTTTATGAGATTGTATAATGTATGTCATGACTTCTGGGTAGGGATTTCTATCTGCCCTTTTTACTTTTAGGTGACTCATACTGTATTGGAAACATATTTATTTCATGTGGTGTATATTAATATAATGAATTTATTTTATGATGTCTCTCACAAAAACTATTTTGAATTTTAGATAAAATGTAGGATCCTATTTTCCTAGAGATTCAATTTCAAATATCACCAATGTGGTATGTGAATTTTTTTCCTCATTTTTTATTCTCTGAGACATATGTTAGGCTATACATCTATCTTATTTTATGTGGTTTTTATGCATCCACAAATAAATGTAATATATATAATTAATTTATTCACATGATACTGTATATTTCATTTAATTTTATTTTATCATGATGTTTATGCTTCATTATTACCAAAGTGGTAATAGTTTTATCAAACAACCACACCAATTATATGGATTGTTTATGGTCATGTTTTTTATGATGAATTATCATGATACAACCCACAAAAACGTAATGAAATTTAATATAGTTAGGTTATTTCATTGAAATACATATTTTCTCATCATTATAATCTTTTTATGTGCTCGAGAGTTTAAAATAGTGTTTTTATGACAGATCGTCATTATTTACCTCATATATAGAAATATCAATTCCATTGAATTTTTTTTAAAATTGTTTTATAATTTTATTTTTTCATTACCCAAATTAATTATTAATTATAAATTTATATACTATTCATTTTTAATTGAATAAATATTTTAATAATCACGTCATTTAAAAAAAATTATTAGATTTTTACCAAAAATATGGAAAGAATATTTTTATAAGTGTATGATAATATTGGATTTCCCACACTATTAGACACTCAATAATTTAAATATTAAATTATTTTTTTTCATGGTAATTATAATATAAATTGTTATTGTAAATATTATATGTTTTAAAAATTTGTTTTCAAATTGAAAAGGTTATTTTCCTCATCATATATTCCATGTGACTTAATTTTAAAATTAACATCCATATAGTTTTTAATCCTTTCATTTCACTTATTCTTTACTAGGATATAATCATGTAATACCATTCTTATTTTATCTACGTATTGTTTTTGTATTAGAAAAAAATGTTTTTTAATCCCATTTCACTTCAATGAGTAATACTATGATAATATGACAACAAAACCAACTATCTTTTCTGAATGTTATGATTGGATGAAATGATGACATGACTGTGAAACCTATTTATTATTAAAAATATATGATACAATGGAATGTATAGAAACAAATTTTAATTCTAAGGATCTGATATGGTGAAAGATTTAAGATATTAAGGAAAAAGTATTTAATATTTTAGTTTTGAGAAGTGTGGTACATTTATGTCCATCGAGTTCAATGAAAAAATATAGATGTCTCTTGATTTAAACATGGTTAGAATAAGGAGTGAACATTTACTCTTAAAGGAATTTATACACAATGATATCATTGGCAGTGGAACCAAAGAGATTCATTTTATTGGGAGTACAACTATTCCACTATAAATATCGTGGAAGTTATCTTGAACTACTAAAAAAATTATTTTCAAAAATATGTTTATGCCAAAAATATACATCATTGGATAATATTATGCTCTCACTAATTATTTTTTTGTTTCATTTATGATCCATGTCTTATGAACATCCATTATTTATTCCACAAATCATGTCAATGAAATATGATATGAAAGGTATGATTTTTAAATGTTATTCTAATTTTCTCATAACGTTATAATCATTATATATTTATATCTTCCTATTATATTCATAGTGAGTAACATAGATCACCCCTTATTATGTTTCTGTTTCATAGGCTATAATTATATTTATTATGTATGATACAACTATGAAGGTTTCATGTTAAGAAGAACATAGTGCCAATTATATATCTCTCTTATGAATCGATTATATATATGTTTCTATGTTTCCAATGGTACTATAACATTACGATCCATCTCCTTGAGTTTTATTAATGTAATGAATATTCATCTAAAAAGATCTACTGTCAATGTATGATAAATATGGGTCATTATAGATGCTATCATACTATAGGCCTAGTTATCGTTTTGAAATTGGGATGAAAATATTTTAGTGAGATCCCCTATGATATTTTGATGAATATGTCTAGGTATATATATATAAATATGTCTATTGATTTGTAAATGTAAAAAAATGTCATCAAATTTTGTTAATGGAAGGTGTTAGTGGTTTTCAAGACATTACATACCTATTGGGAACTGTAGGTGGTTTTTTCACTAGTATAGAGGATCATAGGGTCAACAACACAATAAAGGGATCAATGAGTTGTGGTCGATCATCAACTAGTGTATAAAGTATTCATGTCTACACAAAAAAATAATTACACCATAGGTATATGTTTTGTAAACTAATTAACTTTCTTTGAACCATCATAAATGATATTAAAGTGAAATTGAAAAGAAGCTGTCATGATTTTGACATCCTATAAATGAATATTCTTGATAATGTTGTTTACCAATATTATTATTGTTTATTTAACTATGTTTTCACGTCTTATTCAATGGATGGACCTCAAAGGAACCATGACAATACTGAATTTTGTTGAAATGTTTTCTCTTATATAAACCCAAATGTTATGGGACATGTAATGATAAAACACCTCATTGTTCTTAGACAAAATTCTCATGTTACGAATCATAATAGTCTTAGAAATGAGTAAACTAGGGAACATAGTTCTAAAGAGACATTAGTAATTAAATTTACACCCTCTATTAGTCAGTCAATATACCCGCCAGTTTATATATAAATTATTTATACAAATAATATGATATTTTATATTCTCTTTAGTTCGGAAATTGAAAAATTAATTTGTCCGAATATTATTTTGATGGAGAAACTAATTAATGGTGGTGAATTGTTGTGAATATCTATGAATCAATAGTAATTTAATGGAGAGAATAAATGAATTTATGATGATATTTTTTAGTCATTATATCACTTTTATACTAAGAAAAATTAAAAATAAGGAATTTTACAGTCTTAAATAGAATGATAATGAATATATTGGTAAAAAAAGTTAATATTACAAGACATTAATAGTACTGATCGGGTTCAATCATTATTATTGAATGAAAAATTTATTGATTCTTTTGTGGATAAAGAACAAGTATTTTATATGTGATAGATATGATGAACATCAGTTTATTTGAAGTAGCCATTGAATTTTCATTAAAGAGAGAAATAGAAATTTGGTATTTCGATAATTCAAGTATTTTTCTATGAAATTGATGGTTGAGACTCATTATGACCAAAATAAATCACATTCTAGGAATGAATTTCAATCTCTTACCAGCCAAAACTAAGGGAATAAGTAATTAGGTGACTAATTGTATGGAATAAAGAGGGTTTTACATGTTTTGTATGCTTGTACATTGCAAAAAGAATTTATATATATGTAATAAGAAGATTTTATCAATTTAAATGATTGTAGATAGAGCTAAATAAATTCCCCACCCACACACATGTATTACTAGATAATGTAGTAAATTAAAAATTTTAATTAATTACCCAATCCAGTGGATAATGTGGATGGTAATCCATATAAACCATTGAAGTTAAAGAACAATGGTAAATCATATGAAATAAAAATAAATGACATAAATATTGATTATAATGTAGAATTATCCTCCCCTAATTAGTAAGTAATTCCATTTTCGATTTGGTATGAATTTTCTAAATATGAATCATATTGTTCAACCTCTATTGTAATTTCTTATGATTTTGAGTATTTATTTTCTCCCTCCATATGGAATATAGAGTAGCACAATCTTATTTGATATTTAATTAGTACAATGATTAACCAAAGATTCCAAATAAAATGTTTTTGTATAATGTAAGATCTTATATAAGGAATAAATGATAAATTATCTTGTAAATGTTAATATTTACCCATGTATGTTTAATATAAGATTTATAGATATAATCATTATTTTATGATTTTATGGTTGATCATAAGTTCATATTCATTGACTGTTATTTTTAGGTTTTACTTCATGAGATTTTATAAATATTATTGATATTTTTAGATATATCTATTGAAATAAAAGCCTTTATTTTGTATATGTTTTAGTTATAAATTTATTTATGGATAAGTTCCTTTACACTTTTTTCACATATAAATTATGGTGATGGTAATTTTATAGTTTATCTTTTTTTGGTAATTGTGGGTTGTATTCAATAACTATATAAATTCAAAAAACATTATTTATATCATATAATATTTCTATCTTGATGCTATTTCAAGAATCTGCATTATGACTGTTATAATGTTACATGGAGTACCAAATTCAATTATATCTAATTAGGATATTAATATTACCTTAATGTATTTATGATTTCATGAACATTATCTTGAAGGGGTGATAATTTAAATGACTATATATCATCATCATACACAAGGTTAATATAGAAGAAGAATTCAAACCCTATTGGTTATTCTGAAGAAATTCTTCTATTCACTTTAATGAATTATTGTATCTATACCATCCGGTCGTATAGTTTTTATAATATAATAGCTTTCAGTCTAGAATTTAAATGACACTTAATAAATCACTATATGGAATGAAAGTGTAGAACTACAATGTGTTGTAATATAGTTGGATAAAAACACTATGGGTACTTGAAATATGTAAAAAATTACATAAAAGGTTAAATTTTTTCAATTATAGTTAATGGTGGAACAAAGTTGATTGAAATTTTATATTGATACCTGTTCATGTCATCTGAAATCTGATATTGATTATAAGGTTTTTCAAGGAATATTTTTCATGGAATAAGTTAATAATATTTGGAATAAAATAAATGTAATCCTTGGTTATATTACTCTATTTCAAATTCTTGATCATATCAGTATCATACAGTAACACAAAAAATGCATTTAACAGTGTTGGACATTATCGGTAGTAGGAAAAAGATAGGATATTGGTACACATTTTCAGTGCTAAAATATCTTATAAATGGTATCTTTTAAAAATGTTTTTTTTCTAATAATGATAAAATAGAAACATTTATTAGTGTTTTCTTTTTATCACTCATAAAAGGAACCCTTTAACAACACATTTTTTCAACACTAATAAAGGGTTCCCATTATTAGCACCTTATGTTATGCTCTAATATAGGAACCCCCTTTTCAATGATTTTTTTAGTTTCAATAAAGGTATCCTTTATCAAAACTTTTTTCACTAATAAAAGTGTGATGAAAATGATAGTATTTAAAAAATTTAAAAAAATTATTTTGTTAAAATATTATTATAATTTCTATTAATAAAATAATTTTTGATAAAAATGAATAAATTTATTATTCTATATATAAATTATAAATAATATATATACAATTATATAGATATTTGTAAAATAAAAATTAAAAAAATAATAATTTATGATAATTCATTTCAAGAAAAATATTAGTGATTTTATTAATTAAATAATTATTATTTATTTTTTATAATTTTATATTATATATATATATGAATGTATTTAAATATTAAATATATAAGACAAAATATATTTTTACGCTTTTCCATAAATAGTAATATATTTTATGAATAATGATTAATAGTTAAAAATTAATGTGAATTAAAAATACTGACAAATTGAATAATGTATGGAATATAATTGAATTTCATTTTAATTTTAAATATAATATATATCAAACATATTCTATCTATTTCACATATAAAAATTTAATGAATTTATATTTATAAATATATGCACACACAATAATATTTTCTTTGTGGATTATAATCAGTTGATATTATTTATTATATATACATATATTTAATATGTTTTAATATTTCAAACTTGTATTCATGTTTATTTCAATATATATCCATTTTTAATGATTTTAATTAATAAAACATAGCCTAAATTTGAATATTGTACTCATTTTTTATTAATAATTTTTAATAATTATTAACATGAATGCACATAACATTAAATATTTCATATTAATGTTAAATTTTTTTATAAAAACATTTATAAATAAAAATATTTATAAGCATATATTTACACTCATGATACATTTTTAATTATTAATATATAAATAATATTTTATTCAAATGTAAATTTATATTTATAAACAAATTATAAAATGAAAAAAAATTATAAATAATTAATATATTTACTATATATATACATATAGTAATAAAATATAAATAATGATATAAATCTATATAATGGCAAAAATAATAATTTTAAAAACATATTTTTTTAATTATAAGAAAATAAATATATATTCAATGAATAATGATATTATTATTTTCTAAGAATAATTATTATAAGTATTATAGATTTATATAATAATAATATATATTTTTAGAATATATTTTATTAGTAATGTTATATGTATTTATCAAAACATTTTTATAGATGATAAAATTAAAAAAAAAATTATTGATAAAAATCACTGATTAAATCAATCATTTTCAGCGCTAAAACATTAGTTTTGATAAAAGGAATATTTTTCAGTACTATTTTGAAATAATAGAATAAGTGTCATGATCTGTTTTATGTACCATTACTATGGAGAATTATTTTATGATATCTAATGCTATCCACATATGTGACTTGCTACTTGCGCTCCTTGTTGTTGAATACGAACTTGAATATAAGCTTGAATCAAGGCTCAAACTATTCCTAGGATCGAATTCAAGTCCTGAAAAATCCATGTTTTTCTGATATCTAAACTATATAAGGGTTGAATGAAACTACAGATCGAATAAAATCCATGTTTTTCTGATATCTCAAATCTTATTTAGTTATCCATTGTACCTTCTCCTCCCACGTCCATCTATCCAAACTAGTTGAGTTGCACTATCCTACAATAAAACAACCCAATATTCATTATCTTTTCTTTTGAATGAGGTTTGAGGTTATTGAAAAATCCTATGTTATTTTCAAAGAAAAAATTAGAACATTTTTTTACATTAAATAGATATCTATATATTATTAGATTTATATGTTGTTTTAATCCTTGTTTCAATTATTTAAACGTCAATGAAAAATAAAAACACATATAAGTGGACCTAATAATTGATTTCTTAGAATGATGCACATTGAATGAATGAATACAATACAATATTTTTATTTATCAGTAGGATATAAATTAAAGTCTTTCTCAATAGTTTGTGTTGGACATACTCAATTTTTATATGTTGAATGTACTACAGTCATCTTTTTTGTATGATTCACTCAAATATCAGTGACTTATAGAGTGTTTTTAATGTTATTTTTTCATCCTAGATGAATAATTATAAATAAACTGAATTCATGTAATGGATATTATCCATTTAATTATTCTATTAATATTTTAATAGTCATGATGTTTATTTTTATCTTAAGGATTTATTGTGTAGATCATATTTTTTTAGAACTAAAATCACTGAAAATTATTAATTGTTTATTTATTTTTACATGGTTTGTTTTTGGAATGGGAATTTATTTTCATATGATAAATTTTTATTCTAAAATTCTTCCTTATATAATTTACATTTTATTCAAATTACATTAATTATCTTTGATTATATATTTATTCAAATTATAGTATTTCATATTATTATAATTAAATTATGTAAAGACTTTAATTTTTCATAAAAAATTTACAATATCTTGTATATATATGTTTATTATATAGATATATGTATAAAATTTATTTTCAATTTGTTAAAACTTTTAAATAATGTTTTATATTTATTCACTTATTTATATTTTTAAAATATAAATTAAAAAATTAAAAATCATTTCACGTAATTGTTATATGGATTTGAATTTACAAAAAATTATATTTTCTTCTCAAATAAGAATGGTTTTTATTTTATTCCTCTATAATAAATAATTCTTTTTACAATTTGATGTTTATTATCGATAGTATGTTTTTAATAATTTAAACATTCATGTCATGTGTGAAAAATGCATATAAAATCATGAATGTAATTTGTAAAATAACATATGGTCCTCATCTGAACTCATGAAATAACATACATGGACAAGTTTTATTATTCATATACATTTATTTTTCTTGAATGATTGATCCCTTAATCCCACTATCTAATTCTTCATTCAATTTTTATATTATTCATGTTTTTTGAGGTAAAATAGTCTCCCAATACATAGATTTTACGACATCTACCTCTTTGAAATCATCATCTTTTGAAAAACTCATCCATATTGTAGTCGATGTTGAAAATAATTTGGAATATTTCATTACAAATCACTATGAAACAAATTTTTCATATTATCATTTTGAAATTAATATAGATAAATTTCTTTATTCTCCTATAAGATGATGAATTTTTCTCACCAAACATAGGAATCTTGAATCGTACCTCATATGATCCAAAATAAACTTCCATTATGCCTTTCTAGTCCTAAAATATTATGCATTCAACATATATGATTACCAATATCCTTTTATCATTCTACATCTTGATGTAGTGGGTGTGCTCCAATCTACAAAACTAAAATTCTAGATTTATTAGGTATTGTTCCAACCTTAAATAATTGGTCCTCAGATATTTCATTATCTTATAATAATAATTATTTTATGATAACCCATTTCAATAATTTTTATCCACAATAAAACCATCATGTTCCTTAAATTATACTCTCCCCCAGAAGAACTCCATTGTGGAAAAAATATTTGACATCCAGTAGTTATACTTGTATCCACCTTTTCACTAAATCAACAAAAACATTCAAATAGTTTCTAATTTATCTATAGGAGAGTAAGTAAATCAGAAATATAAATTTCATTCATATATGAGTTCCCCCATCACAAAAAAATAATATTCATTTTGAGCCACTTTTCTATTATCAATGAGTTAATTACTGAACACCCACAAGGTTCTACTAACATTTCTCTCCTCCATCCTTGGTAGAATTTCCCAAGACAAATTCTTCTCATTTGAATCAAGATCCACATACATATATCTGATCAAATTATCATCCTTGTCATGACTCTTCGAATGATTTATGTTCTAAATGGGGAAAATTGAATTTAATTGTATAGTGTTACTACATATATTTTAACCCAAACTATATAACCCCCACTGAAATTTCATTCATTGATTTTATCCTTTAATGTATTTCTTTCAATTGACAATTCCTATTCATATTCCTAACTATAAATTTCTTATTTTGAGTATACCTCATCCCCATGTCCTCCATATATTATACTCAATTCAACATTAACTTCCAATGAGTTTTCATTAATATTTTATTAATTAAAAATCTTCCAATACTTATTATCAAAAAATATCAATCAATTTTATCATTTCATCAAAAATAAATTTCAACCCCCATTTTTTTGTTAGTATTTTATTGTCCCATTAACTAATATGGTCTATTCATCACTACCACATATAAATTTACATTTTCATCATTATTTTCACAGTAAAAATGTTGACTCTCAAATTAATGTACTATTTCATATTTATGTTTAATTTATTTTTTATTTGTAATACCCATATAATATTTTTTTCACATAAAATTGGATTACATTATTCATATTAAAGTGGTTTGTTTTAATAATCTCAGGATTATAGGAGATTGGACTTTAAAACTGATAATTAAATAAATATAATGATGAAATGCATCACGAATTCATTCAACCATCATGGATATTTGAAATCCTACAAATTATTTTACTCATTGTTTTATCATTTTTCTATTTTTTTAGGTTAATTTCCATATCATTTTTTATAATACTTATTTAGTTTTTTCATAGGTATTTTGAGAATTTGTTTTTTTAACTTTTATGCAATAAAACAAAAATAGATACAATGATTCTTTATGTTATTGTAACCACTTTATCCATTTTCATGGACATTTGTTGTCTTGCTACCATCACTTCACACTGATTCAATGTTTTTTGCTGAAATTCCTTTTTCACTTTGCAAATCCACTAGTGTAGAGGAATATCATGTCTATATTTTTGTGATTTCTCTTCATATAATAGACATTTGTTCATCCACTTCCCCCATAGACTATCAACAATGATATATAATATACATCTATGAACATCGAGTTAATATGTGGCGTTGGTAGTTCAACAGAGAATGGAAATAGAATCATGGTTACATTGGAATTTAATAATTTTATAAGACAATGTGATATGTGGTAATCAACCACAATAGAATATTACACACAATGTGATCATAATGAAACCATGTTCATATTTTTATTTAAATTTGACATTATTGTTAGTAATAATGATTACTGACATATTAAATATTATGAAAACAAATTCTCATTATTTCGATAGTTTATTGAAATTAACCATATGTCACTAGGGAATTGTAAGAATCACCTACATGTCAATTTAGGGAACAGTGTGACCACTAAGACTCAATGTTCCCATTATTATTCTAAAATCAATAGTTTACTTAAAAAAATGTGACTCACTAAAAAGAAATAAATAAATTTTGGATTTTATTGATAATTTTGGATATTTATTTGTATTACATTTTTGACAAGTTGGAACTAGTCACACATTAAACCTATACACGATGTGATTGATATGGTTTATAGTGTATTATTTCTTTTTAAAATCACATTTTAGTAAAAAATGAGTTAAATGATAAAAACAGAGAAAATTCATTATTATTCTTTTGATAATTTATGAAAATTATCCATAGGTCATTTGAGACATGTAATAATTAGTTGTACATTAATATGACACACAATGAGATTAGTGTGACTCAATTAGTGTCTTTTTATTTAAAAAAATACACAAATTCAAGTAAAAAGGAATATGAGCTACTCAAAACCAAGAAAACACATTTATATTATTTTGATAATTTAGTTTGTTGATCAATACAAAATTTATGAAATCTATGAATCATACACACCTCAATAATATATATGATGTGCCTAGTATGACTCAATGAGCTGATTATCTGTTTATCATTGATATTATAGCTGAAAAAGTGTCACTAACTGAAAATGGATAAAACCCCCTCTGAATTTCCTGATTTCATAGTACATTCAGTCAAAAAAATTTGTGATGGATAGTAATCAGTGTCACATCAAACCAAAATATGATGAGATTGGTTTAAGTCAAATTACATGATTCCATTTTAAATTCAATTTGGGTAAAAAAGAAAAATTATGTGATAAAAACTGAGTAAAAACTTATGGATTATTTGATACTTTATAAAAAATATTCATAATCCATTCGAGATGTTTAGGAATTAGACTCTACATAATCTGACAAATGATATAATTTATATGAATCTAGGTGCATTTTTATATAAAATTTATATCTATTTTAATAAAAAAGCTACCAATATAGTAAAAACATTGAAAATTTATTCATATTTTTTTAATAAATTAGGTAAATCATCCATAATTCATTTTTTATATATAAGATATAGTTGCACCTCAATCTGATACACGATGTTACCTATATGACTCAATGTTTTATGTTGTCATTTTAAAATCGGTAATTTGTTTCAAAAATTGTCACTCATTGGAAACCACGACAACAAACTAATAATTTCTATATAATTTTAAAAAATTAACTCATAATCAATATGTAATGTGTAGGAATCTATGTCATATAAAACTTATACACGATGTTATCAGAATGATTCAAAGTGCATTCTTCAAGTATAAAACGACATTTTCATAAATCAGATAGTGAAATAATAAAAATTTATTAAATAGCTTCATATGTGTTTATAAATAATGAAAATGATCCAAAATATAGTTAAGAGTTTTAGTTATTTTCCACACCTCATTCTAATGCATTTTGTGACCTATATAACTCCATGTGCATCTTTTTAGTTAAAATTGATATCAATTCATGTGTAATGGATATGTCAGCTACTCAAACCCAGGAAAATGAATTTGTATTATTCTGATAATTATGAAAAATTATTCAAAAGTTGATTGAAAAATTTATGAATCCTCTAAAAATAAATATTTCCAAGGATTTTTTGGTATGACTCAATGTATTTGTTATTAGTTTAAAAATGATATTTTAGTTCAAAATTACCACTCAATGAAATTTTAGAAAACGTTTTTAGAATATCATAAAATTTAAAAAACAACTAAGAAGTCATTTGAGATATGTAGTTATTAGTATCACATCAAACTGACACATGATATGGTTGGTATTTGTAAAATTTTATTTTTTAGATTGAAATAACATTTTAGTAAAAATGAATAGTAATATTATCAAAACTAATAAAAAATAGTTCTTTTGTTTAAGTAAATTATGAAATTAATCCATTAATCAATTGAGGAATTTAAGAATCGTCCATACCTCAATCCAATGTATGGTATGAATATAATGACTCTAAGATAATATTTCAAATATATAGTTATACATTTAGTTCAAAAACATCATCACATTTCCAAAACTGAGTAAATGAGAACAAATTATTTTCATTACACTTAAATTAAGTATCCATACATAATTTTTTTGATTTCATTTTGTATTAGGTGATATGTTGTATTGTTACATCACACTAAATTTGTGATGCAATGTGCTGCTAGAGAATAATACATAAGTGATGCAGTGTGTTGTTAGAGTACAATACATTGTGCCCCTTTATCTGTATTAAAACATGCACAGATAATGTATTCATTTATAAGAACTTCAATATACAGTGATAAAAGACATTGTATTTTAATCTCACTCTAGTAATTATCGACTATCTTTCATGGATAAACAACATTTTTTTGTACTATGAAATGCTGATTTTGAAGTAGTGGTAGCTTATCAATTGGCACATCTAGTTAACCTATCTCAAGTTCAGAATGTATTCCATGTGTCTATCATGAGGTAGTATATATCTAATACATCACATATATTGAACACAGAGGTCATACCTCTAGAGCACGATACATATTATGAATAACTACTAGTGGAGATTATGGATCAAAAAGATAATGTTCTATTATACAAGGCCACTCAGCTATTAATTTTTTTCTGAAAACCCATCAGTTTAAGGATGTTGGGTTTGAACCTAATGATGTGATGGGGAATAATTATCTTTCTTTGTCAGTAACAAATTTATTAATTTCAATGTATAAATTCATTTATAAGGGTTTTTAAATATAACACCTTTTGATTTTGTAAACTATTTTTTTCTAATAAATATAATCTTTTAGATATTTTTATTACACAAACACTGAGTTTATATTACATTATCCATGACACAGAGTTTTAAAAAAACTTGATATAATATAAAAATTATTATTGAAGGCATTATTTCAAAACATATACATCAAAAATACAGATATTATTAGTAATAACTACTGTTTAATAGTTAGATAAAATGGTTTTATATAAACAAATAATACTGATAAAAAATAATTTATTTTTTAAATATGTATATATGTTATGATAAAACTCTATTCTAGGAATTTTTTTTTAAAAAAATAAATAATTATTTTTTATTCTTTTAGAAAAAATTAAAATTACGTTTTTAAAATTATATTGGAGTGAATTTTTTAGATTATGATGAAATCATAATTTGTTAAGTAAATAATGAAAAATATTTTTTTATTTGGAATTTCCATTTGATTTGTATATTTTAAAAACATAATTTGTTATCAATATTTTTTTCAATGTAAGATTAGTGCAAGTTTATATATTTTAAGCTTATTTATGTACATTTAATCAATGTCATTTTAAATTTTGATATAAACACATTGTAATATTTTGAACATGGTCTCTATTAAAACATATTTTGTAATAGATTCAGTGGTATAAATATTAATTTAAAAAATTTCACTTCTGGGATTATCATTTAAAATAATTTATTCAATATTAAGAATAAACATTATTTAAATTATCTAATAAGATAAAAATATTTTTTCCCATAATAAATTTTAAAAATAGTAAAATATATTTATCGTGGTTAAGTTAAACACAGGTTTACCAGGGGATAAATAAATTAAATAACGGATTGAATTGATAGAAAACCAAACCGATAAATATTTTACTGAAAATCTTCATTCTTTTATATTCTAGGTTCTTCAATGGAACATTTTAGAGACTTGTGGAATGTGGGAAATGTTGGTAAACCTTTTCTTTAAAAAAATAATATAATGCCTCTCACTTGACATATAAAAGGACACCCTTATACACATTTATTCTCACCTAAGAACAACATTATTTTGAACATTCAAATCCAAATAACATATTCAATTCCCTTATAATATCTTATATGAATTATTTTGGTAATAGATATAATGTAGGAAGAATGGTGGTGAAAATCATAAAAATTTGATTGACGATGAGGTAACATCCAATGCAATTAATTTTTTTATTCCTCCACCAATATAAGTTATTATTAAAATATGATTTTATATCATACTCATAACATTTAAAATATTCTAATGTTTTTTGATAAGAGTATGGCCTAAAACAATATCAAATTAAATCAAATGGCATATAAAGTCATCATTATTTTGTGTGGAGAACTAAAATATAACACACCAACGATATTTTTTTTTTCATCACCACATATCATTTATGGATATAATGATGTATTTATTAATTTGAAAATAATTTTTTTATATTACTATAGATCTAGAATCATTATATCTCATATTCCTTGACACATTCCATTATATGGGATTATGATACTGTCGTTGATATTTTCATCTTAGTATAGCCTCACAGAGCTATGGGAATTCTTAATCATATATGATTTACGTGGAAGGTAATAAGGAAATTTTAAATAAACTTATTTCAAATATATAAAATATTAATTAATTTTTATTGGTAATATCAAATTTACACTTATTTTTTTAAAAAGCTGAGAAAATAGAATCCTCAATCAATAGTATGTAGAGAGTTCTGTCTCTTTGAATGTTGTATTTTAATTTATATGTAAATATTTTATCAATTAATATAAAAATATATAAAGAAAATATATGATTCATATACTATGTTTAAATTTTAGAAATTTTGGAACCATGATCAATGTAATCGGACTGAAAATACCAAACCAAAATACACAAAAATCACGTATTACCCACAAAATGAAATTAACATAAGATTGTAAATAAATCAGTGATAAAATTTTACTAGTAAATAATATATATGTTGATATATATATTTTTTGTTCTATAATATACATAAGTAAAATTTATATTTTTTATAAATGAGCTTTAAACCATTAAAAAAAAGGAAAATTGTAAGGTAAGGTTTTTCTGACTAATTTTTTACTTATGTGAGAGGCATTCCATATTCATTGTATATTTATTTTATGTCTCTTATGTAATACCCCTGAATTTTTTTTTATTATTATATTCCTAAATATTATTGGGATTTATGTATCTATCTAATTATTTCTAATAAATGATGCTTACAATTCCAAATTTAGATAAGCATCAAAGAATATATATCCCCAATAATCTTTAATTTGAGTCATATTTTTTATTAAGACCCTATATTATTTTGTGAGGCGAACAATAAATATGTAATACTATGAATTTATTTATTCTCGTGATAATAAATGTTTCATTTAATAATATTTCTTCAAGGGGATTATTAATCACTATTACCAAAGTGTTAGGGGATTTTGGATATATTATCATCCTTTATTGGGATTGTTTATGATTATTTTTTTGATGATGGAATATTATAATCTGGATATATATAGACTCATGAATTTTTTTATACACCTGTAATGTCTTGAAAATAAAAAAATTTCATTCTTGATATTATATTTTTGTTCACAAGAGTTTAATTTCTTTTTTGTTAAAATGATTCTTTTTTATCTCAGTAATCAAAAACCAGTTTTCTTAAAAAACCATGTTTTGTGGATATATATTTTTATTTTATCATTAAAAAAATAATATATTTGATAAATTTTTACCCAGGTTTTAATATTTGAATATATTTAATGGAATCCTCTTTCCATTTCCAAACAATTACTCTTTGGATTTTATGGAAAATTTAAAGTTAATCATTATTTTAAACTATACAAAATGACTGGTATTGCACAACATCATGACCAATCATGAATTAAAATCTACCATTGAAGGTTTGTATATTTATTTTCAACAAAATGGTGTTTAATATTTTTTCTATTATAAATTTTATATTTTAATATTAAAAGGTTATTTTTCTCCTGAAATGTTCCCCGTTTTTTAGAACTAATTTTCAACCAATGATAAGAACCATTGATGTTACATATGATTTACTTGGGATAGGAAAAAATTATACCATTAAAAATAATTTCTAAATGATTTATTTATATTATTACAAGATGATTGGGAAACATTTTTTCCTTTCCATGAGTAATTCCAAGACGAAATTCCAATGGAATCCTTTATATTTTCAACATATAATGATTTTATGAAATGATGAAATAATTATGAAACCAATTTAAATTTATCAGGTTATGAAATAATGAATTTTTTATGAAAAAAATTTCATTTAATGGGATCTGATATGATGAGTGTCATTTTATCTTGTTCCATTCATATTTATGATTTCGATTCTATGATGAGTGTGAACTATATCTCTTTCTAATGAATTCGATAAAAGTTGATATCTTATGTCATAAATTGTGATTGAATATGGATTTAAACCTTTTTAGAAAGGCACAATTCCCACTATAATAGTCGTATGAGTGAACCCAATGTACTGTGAAGGTTTTGGGAGTAATCCCATTCCACTATGATTGTCTTGGAAATGTTCTATAAATCACTAAGGAAATCATTTTCTTTTTTTGTATCACAAAAATATATGTATTATGCCATTGTTATGATATAATGGTTCATGTTTTTTGATTCCATGAGTATTCATGTATTATCAACTCCCATACTTAACAATATGACTCATGTTTGGGATCTATGCTATGAATGGTATTCTTTTAAATGTTATTCTCAAGTTTTCATAACCATATACTCATAATATATTTATATCTCTATTTTTTACCCTTATTGAGCATATGAACTCGCTAAATTCATATGTTTATTTTAACCATATTTAGATTAACGATATTATGTGTGATATATCCATGATGGTTGTTAGTTATAATGATCATAGTGGAGATTATGTACATCTCCTTTGAAACATTTTTTTATGTATCCAATTTTTAAAATTAAATATTCTTTTGGGATTATTAGGTGTGTGTTTGTGTAATGTAATTAAAATTATTCTAAAAATATGTAATATAGATGTATGATATCATTATGTATTTACATCCACATATATTTTAAAAATTAATTTTGAATCTGGACTTTTGTGATAGAAAATCGCTTCAAATATTTCATTCTTGAGTAATTCTGAAAAAAATAAAAAATATATTATGATATTTAAAACAATATATCAATAACTTAAGCATTGATAAATTTTATTTCATGATTTTATTAGTTTATAATTTTAACATCTGTTTAGATGTATTTCATATAAATTTATTTAAATTGTATATTTATTTCTTTATTATATAGTTATTTGTCATAATATTTTTTTGTGATATTTAGATCCTGGATGTAAATAATATTAATTGTAAAATTTAGATTTTCTTTTTATTAAATATTCTAAAAATATATCATTTTAGACTATTTCATTTCCGAAAATATCTTATCCACTCCAATAATCTTCTCCTCAATCATGAATGTCAAATTACCATTTACATTGATTGAATCACACACCAAGTTTCTATTTATAATATTTATTAAATTGAAGATCATATTTTTAATCATAAAAAATTGTTTCTATATTTAGAAATTAAATATATTTGGTCTATTTTCATTGTTTCTTATTCTAAAAATAAAACTATGTTAAAATTTATATTCCACACTGATGTTCTATACACCACAAATTGATGACATATGATCATCATCGTGATTTCATCTAACTGGACTATACTTTTACAAACCACATGAGTAAAAGTCTTAAAATCTTCTTGGATGTAATATGTAACACACATTAAAGTCATAAAATCACTTCAATGTCTGACCTTTGGTGTCTCATAGTTATATTCTAACAATAAAAGTAAAAAAATGAGTTCTTAGAGATGTTTTATGGGATATCGTATGCCTATAACAATGTCTCATAATGTGACAGTCTTTTTATTATACAACAATCAGAGCATCCTACGTACATGAAAACATATGACATGGATATAGATAATTACATACTAAGAAGTAAGAAATTTTTTAGGTACAAATACATAACCCACTATTTTTTTATAATCTCATATTCAAATAAATTGACTTTTATACAGTTGAAATAATCTCAAAATAAATTTCAAATTAAGTTAAATTAGTTAAAAACTACAACAATGATCTTAATGTCTTACAACACATTTATATCAGTTTAGAGTGTTTCACTGAGAATTACTAAAATTATAAATCCTTTTATATCATCAACCATCATAAAAGTGTTTTAAAGAATATTTTAAATATCTTTGATTATTTTTTATCTATGATGTTTCATTCAAGACTGCGTGCCTTCAATATAATCAATCATCATGAATTTTTATCTATTAATGAAATCTATTAATGTTGAGAACTAAAACATTCTCTAAAAAAAATTTAAAATTTTTGTTAACAAAATTCTCATCTAAAAATTAGTTTCAATTTTGTTTTGAATGAATAAGTTCACATACAATAATCAGATATAATGGTCTTACTCTTACTACTACAAACTAAAACACCATCCTTTCATTACATGATACATCAACATTATTTTAAACATCATGATTAATAACTCTATCTAAAATTGTTGTTCTTTCATAAACCTAGAGATAATAAGATTAAATAAAAAATCATAACCACTAAAATCCATTTGGATGCTAATTTTTTGAGATATTAATTCCATTTAAGACACCCCATACTAAAAATCAAAATTTTATTATTAAAACCCATTCATTAAAAACAGTATTGGATAATAAAATATGTAACTATACATTAACATAATATAATTAATTACTCAAATTATAATAATGAGTAAGTACATTCTAAGGGTTCTATTTTGGTATAAGGATATAGATAATTTGAAATATTATTACTTATAAAAAAATATATTCTCTATCAAAATTGTATTATTCCCCTTATTATAATGTACTCCAGTATGATTCTAACATTATTAATTCTAATTAAGGCATTACTATATTTTATATCATACTCTTCAACAACCCCTTGGAATTTTTTTTTAAAATTTTGGGTGAGAGAAATAAGAAATTAAATTAGTTACACAATCTTGTTAAACTATCACCATATGTTAACATGTTTTTATAGACGTGTCAAGCATGATTATAATTGTGAAAAACTTCGATAAATAAATTTCTAGAGTGTCAGAACGAGAAATAATTTCATCAAATGTACAAGATGGAAACTCCATATATAATTATATAACACATTTATGATTCTCGTTCCACATACTATATCATGACAGTGAATCATCGAATATATTAGTAAGTTTTTTAACTTATAAATTAAAAGAGAATGACGAAATCCAATGGAATTTTAAAATTTTCACATTTGAATTCATCTAAATATAAACATAGTAAGGACAATATCATATTGACATATATATATATATATATATATATATATATATATTGATACGAACATATAATTATAGCCAATTATCAATAATTAAACATCTCTATGCCTAGTTCATGATGATTTCATCTAATGATATTTTGGATATTTGGAATCATATTTCACGCATTCTATTGAAAATTATATTTCAAGGACATTATATAGATACAAAACCTAAAATTAATTTGATTCCCTAAAATATATTTTATTTTATATTTATTTAAAAATAATAATCTATGTGGATTAAATATTATATTGATTATATTTTCCTTAATATTTATATACTTATTAAAAAATTAATGTTTTATAAACCATAATTTTATATATTCATAAATAGTTTTTTTACATTTAAATAATACAATTACAATATATTATTAAATAATTTTTTTTCTCATTAAAATATTATATTTTTATTATTATTTTTTAGTTTAAAATAAAATACATCAAAACCATTAAAAAGTAATATTATAAATATATTACATATATGTTTATATAATTTTTGCACTAAAAAATAAATATAAATTTTGAAATTTGAAATTATTAAGAAAACAATTTGATCATATTTATTCATGATTTTTTATTGAAAAGAAATTTTAGAAAATAGTCACTATAGAAAATTTATGAATTAAATATTTTAAATTATTTTAATAAATAATATCTATTTTTATGAAAAATATTTAACTTATAAAGGATACCTCATCATAAAATATATATCATAGGTTAATTTAAATTTAAAATGAAAATGAAAAAAAAATATCTACATTAATCATTTATAGAAAAATTAATTAGTGATTCATTCTACCCCATAAATAAATTACATCATTGTAATTTAAATTATTTGTGGCATTGTAAATTTTACTTCCAATATCAATAAAAAATGACCCATTTCCTAATTTTGAATACATTGCGTTTGATAATGATTATTTTCATAGAATATTGATATGAAATTACTCCACGAAAAAAATAATTTTAAAATAGGTATCAACTTGTTCCAAAAACTAAAATAATTAATCCTTAGAAAATGTATTGATTCATATCTTATATTGAATAGTATTTCTAAAATATTCCAAAAAGTATCCTACAAACCCACTCAAAATCTATTACCAATAATATCAAAGAAAATTTCCTCCTTTGAAATTATCGCCAACTGATTACAACATAATCTATATAGTTTTATAAAATAGACATTGATACTAACTAACATTCTGCAATGCTCTTATAGTTAGCCAAAGTGGTTACCAATGTTATTCTACATTTTATTATATAAATGTTTCTTCTTAATTAATATATTATTATATAAAACACATACACTACATGATAGATCCAAAAAATAGTTATCATTAATTGAACAATACATTGAGTGTATAAATATAGTGAATAAAATGTTGAACCTTATAGTATGAAATTAGTGAAAATAACATAACTGTTATATGAAAATTCAGATATACTTCATCCGATAGAATTATATCTGTCACGAACAACACTGTATAAATGAAATTGAATTTTAGTAATTCAATATAAATTTTGAATCATTAAATATATATGGTATTATGATAAAATATATGTTAATGATGAATTAATTAAATATGTGTCATTTATAAATGGTGGGAAACCCATATGACCATTAAAATTATTAAATATATAATAACATTAATAATAATGTTGGAATAATACATTAACCATTTGGATTTGTATCCTGATCATTATAATAGAATCATATCCTATGAAAATTTAAAAAAATATTTTTTTATCTTATTATACTAAAATATTGTAATCTTATAAACATGTTAATATAGATAAATGTATTTGAAATTAAAAAATATGTTTTTGTAATGTTGTTAAAAAGATTTTTTATTTATATTTCTCGGATAAATATAAAAATATAATTTAATTTTTTTTAATTTGGGATTATAAATTAATATTATGATTCATTATAATGATATTATTATTTTGTTAGACTATAAATAAATTTTGAAGCGATCAAAAAACTATCCATAGAATATAAATGTGTATTTTAAAAAAAAAAATTATTGAAAAATATAATTTATCATGTATGGAATATTATTTTTATAAATTAATTTTTTAGAGAAAATACCTCAAAAAGATAAAATTTAATTTTTTGTTTTGTTAAAAAAAAATTTTAGTTTTGGTGAATAGAGAAATACCACAATATATGGTATTAAATATTATAAGATAAATAGATTAATTATTAATTATTGGATGATTTAGTCACCAATTAGTTCAAACTAAAATTTTCTAATTATTATATTTAGTACAAATATTAAAAACTATTGACAAACATTGGAAAAAAGTTACAAACTAGTGGGTATTAAATTGAAAACAATTGTCTTCTACCCTTATAAATTCAACCCCTTCTCCTCACACATTATATGACATGGTTCTTCCCACATTTCTTCCATACAATACTTACCTCATATAATATCATCTACTTTGACCAATTTTCATTCCATTGATCCATAATTGGTATTTTATGTGGAGACTCCCAATGAAACATTTAAATTATCAACTGAACATCTTCCATTTTTATTCTTCTTTCAGAACCCTCATATGTTTTACATTAAAAATAAAAATTTTATATATTTATCCAAAGTAAAATAATATATTATTATTGTGATTTATTCTCTATTATCCATTATCTTCTCATTTTAATATTAAATTAAAATTTTGTTCACATCATGGCCAGTTCAACACCTCCATAAACATAATAAATCTTTTTTTCCACAAACTTCACAGATGGATTTAATAAAAATAATAAAATGTAATCTTTTTCTATATAATTATATTTTATAAATTTTCCTATCCTTGAATGGATATATGATCATATGGTCACATATAACTATGTAAATTCATCAATGTAAAAAAACAACTTATGTGAATTAACTCTAAAATGATAATATTTCTACCCAATAAACAACATATATTTTAATAATATTCTAAATTTAAAACAATATAAATCATAAAAAATGAAATAAAAAACATTTCACCAAAATTTTGGATTTAGATAGAAATAAATTAAAAACATTCATAATTTCCAAAAAATATATCCAAGATTCAAATCATGAAATAAATAACTCTAGGACAGTGATTAGAGACATAATACCTCAATTTATTTACTCTAAAATTATAAGAAATCGTAAATATATAATATATATTGTTTAATTAGATTATCAATCTTGTTTCCAACAAATATAATGTATTTATTTATGAAAATAGTTGAAATTGAATATTGAATCGAGACTCGAGGATTGGGAACTATCATAAACACCATCTATTATTTTAGTTGTAACTTATCTCTCAAAAAATAAAATTATATCTCATAATTTTGGATTAAAACCTTCTATATAATATTTATTTTAACCATTTAAATATAAATATTTTATCCATGTTTTGTTTCTTGACATACAATATTTTAAATTAATATTCAGAAATCATTATTTTACGTAAATAAAATTTAAGGGAACATTATTTCATTATTTTAGTTTAAGAACTACAACATAATTAGTTTTTAATAATTATTTTCATAGAAATACTCAATATTTTGAGATAACCTTCTTGGTCCATAGTTAGTTTTATGAAATATATTCTTTTCTAACCATCATTAAATATTCAAATTGATTTTCAAAAAAAACACAATAAACTTGTTGAATCTTAATATTTATCTTTTCCATTCCTTATAAAATTTTATTCATATTGAATCCATAGTTGATACCTATTATTATTTTTCTAAATAATAAAAATAAAAAATTTTAAATACTTATTCGATTTGGAATACTTGGTATATATCCTCTGATTATAATTTGATAGAATATTTTGTAACCCATTTCATCAGATTGGTATTTCTTATGCCTATATCTTATTTTTGGTTTCCTTATTTGAAACACATATACATGTACATGAAATAATTTTTTATCTTATGTAGTTCTTCACTCAATGTGTAATTTATTATATCTCATGAGATGGAATGTTTGGTATTAAGGGGTAAAAATAATCCCTTATATTTATTTGTTTACTATATTATATGATTTTAGCCAAAAGAGATGAAAAAGCCATTGTCATGTTTTATGTTGTTTCCACATCCCTATAATTTCATGATTATATTAAACTATCTTATTTATGTCATGTATTAATGTGATAATTCTTGTTCTTATTCCTTTATGATAGCATTTTGTTCCATTAGATACATGTTATAGTCCATTGTCACACTTATTTTCACACTGGGATTTATAGAAATCTTCATTTGTTTATGTGTTCCATTGTTATTCTATATTGATTGAGAATATCAAGATGATTTAATTACACATTATAGAGATTAAAATAATGATATTTATTTTACATCCATGTCATTGTTTTATAAAGCCATTGACATAAAAATACTGGAAATATAGAATCATTGGTCTGTGGTTATGGATTATTATGCTAATATTCATGTAATAATACGTGTAAGATTCATAGTACACGATATCAACACTATGATGAAATTTTAGAAATAAAAATTATTAAAAACTAAATATATTATTAAAATAAGTATAAAAAATTTAACATTATGCAATTAATCCTCAATTTCAAATAATGAGTTACTACATTCACAAGGATCTACAAAGTTCTTGAGTTTCAGTAAATTATGAATTTTAATTATATGTTAGAAAACCATAACACCCATATAGAAACCCTATATTATTATAAATCAATATAATATATTATTTTATTAAATTTTAATTCATTTCATATATATGTGCCTATGGAGTGTAATGTTTTAGGGTCTTTGGATACTAGATGGACAATCAAATTATTTTATAAATTATCTTCAAGATATCCAATGATGATAATCCCATTTAGTAAGATTCATAGTAATAACCTACATAAACCATTCTTCAAATCCTAATGAATTTCTTCATAATAGAAGGAAATATGGGATTCTCTCTAGGGGTAAACATGGGTGATATCAATTGATGATCACAAGAGAAAAAAATATAAGCAAAACAATTTTTCAAAATTAAAAATACCATACAAGGATCATAAGAAATATATTAAATATCAGAAACATGAGTCATTGAATAAATCATTAACATATCCAAGTCATGCATTGAAATAGTGAGAAATCATCATAAATAAATATTTAATAATAAGTTAGATTCAAATTTGTGATTCTCAATAATATTTATATTACCCATTTTATATGTAATGGTTAACTAGAAAGACAAACAAATCATGGTGAATAATTAATACCTACATATTTAACATTAAATAATTCATAAATAATCATCACATATTTCTTATAGTGGATAAATAACATTGAATTGTTTCCCATTGTCTACCATTTATATCAACCTATTTAATATACAGGATCAAAGAGATTTTCTATTTTTCCTATATTAGATGGAGCACATTATCTTATTTCCCATATTTATCTAATGATTTATAAATTTTTACCCAATAAATTAGAGCGATATAAAATTCTAATCCCACCCAATGCATTTTTAAAACATTAATTATATGATCCGTAAGATATTTTCAAATTTATCATTTCTTAAACTCCAAATCCATTTAAATGTATCATGATTTATACATATATAATCAACCCATCATATTATATCACATATAAAATAAATTTTTTTCTACATATTATATTAGAAAAATCATAAATCATAGTGAAAAATAATTAGGATGGAACCACTGGATCATATACATAGTAAAACATAATAAAAGAAAACGTTGTTATCATTGATGAATATAAATTCCATAAAAACAACATTATAAAATTCCCAAAGAAAATATATTATTCATAATGAAATAACATTATTAAAATATAAAAAAATTTCAAACATTAATGAATAAGTTTCAAGGGAAAATATCATTAAAACATATTGGGTACATTTTAAATCATTGATCTATTAAGAAAAAAGAAAATAAAATTCATGATGTATACATTATAATTTTGATTCAATTAAAATTTTCTAAAGGTGATCAGATGTCCCATATTTAAAAAAACATAAGAATATTACTTTTAGAAATTTAAATTAAAAACATAAATCAATGTTTCAAATGAAATCAAATTTCTTTTAAGAATATTAAATACATTCATTAAAATATTTTGAGAAAACATTGACATGGAAGAAACCAATTCTGGACACATGATATAAATAAACTTTATTTTTCTTAATAAAATTATTTCAACCTCTTGAGTAACTAAAGAGATGAAAATATATTGAAATCATTCATTATACTTTAATATTTAGTGAATAAAAAAATAAATTATTTTCATAAGTGTTTTAAGATAATATTTCATCATTGTAAACCAAATAAAAATCATATCTAAACATAATTAGAATATAACATAAAATATTTACAACATTAGTAAATTTTGAATTGTAATACACATGAAATAAATATGAATATGTGGATATGAATGTCCAATAATATTATTCATAAAAATAAAATAATAAATTCATGGTAATTATATATATACCACATAAATAAGTTGTGTATATAGAATATGTACCGTAAAAACAAATGTGATATGGAATCATCATTCATAAAGTCTAAACATTAGACATTCACCTTGATGATTCCTATATAGTAAATAAAGAATTTTTATGAATCCATTCTTGAACAATAAAAAATTATACCATATCTTATATGATTTAGTCCTGACCTTTTATTTCCCATTTATTAATTATTCCTTATTAATGTCTTATTTAGTGTAATAACTACCTCTTTTATCACATATTTTTTGGTTTTATATTTTTTTCCTTTTATTTTGAAAATTGTTCCTTAATATATCAAATATTATTAATTATATAAATATCATAAATATTTTTTATATAATTAGTTATTGTAATCCATAAATGTTAGAGAATGGAAAATGAATGACTTCCTTTAAAAAGATGGTATGAATTACGTAAGCATGAATGTTTACTCGATGGATAGACTAAATAAAAGTTACATATTTATTCACTTTTTATAATCATTTAAATATCATTGATATCTTATATATTTACTAAATCAATGATTATTACTATCAATATCAACATTAATTGAAAAATGTATCACATCACATCTAAGAGGTGGTATTCCACAGATACAAATTATCATTACTATAATATCTTAATAGATTAGAATATATTATGCTCAAGAGGATTTTAAAAATATATAATTATAATTATTTCACAAACTTCATATATATATGTAAAATCAACAATTGTACTCATCCATGTGATGAAGTAATGGAAAACGAATTACGTTATTCCCTGAGGTGGTATTCCACTATACACGTGATTGAAAGTTTCCATTCATATTTGATGGAAGAAGATATTGTAATAGGTTATTCCATTAAAAAAATAATATGTAATTATATTGAAGATACTGATTTCATACCTCTTCCATAGAAATTTTCCTTAGGATAGCAACAAAATGATTCATATGAGGGTTCCCTAACCAAAATAAGGCCTCTTAAACATGAGGATTGATGTAATAAAAGGATATGTAAAGGGGTTTTTTGAATTAAATGGCTTTGTGAGTGTAAATTTTAGTTAATATTGGATTTCCTTTTATATGTGAGGAATGTAAAATAGTTGGAATCTTCTACGAAATTTTTCAAAAGATTTCAAAATGATATAGTCATTTTGAATATGAATTAATATATCTAAGCATATATTCTATGGTGAGATAGGATAAGGATAATATATTTCCATAAAAAGGATTTAATCATGTTTAATTAGAAATCATATCCTTCAATTTCATTATCCCATGTTAAATATGTTTTAACTCTAATCATAGTAATTAATTGTTTAAATATTTTTTATAAATTTTCACCAAAAAAATAATTTTGCCTTATTATATAATATTAATTATGTTTATTTTATTTATTGAATCAAATTTTTGTAATTCCAGTCCATGAAATGGGAAAATATTATTTATTATTAATCCCTAAAACTGACAGAAATGTTGGATTTAGAAACAATTTTATTTATAAATCAGGAAATTAAAATTACTAAAAGAAAAAATTGAGGGTATTACAATGAACTAAATTAGATTTATAAAATAAATTTACTAATTTTTCAATTTAAACTATATTAATTTAAATTTGATCTTGTAAATGCTAGAAATGATAATATAGTTTTTATTAAAAATGCAGTAATTTTTACTATTCGTCAAAAAATTATTCTTATTATATAATTCTATAAAATTTACTAAAATGTAATAATGATAGGTATATACAAAAAATAAATCAATTATTTAAAATAATTTATAAAATAATTGAAAATAATTGTTTCATGATTTGAAACAAAAAATCATTTTTTTGAAAAATGTTTTTTGTTGCATATTGGGACTTCAAATATATATATATATTATTAATCATTATTAATTTTATAAAATTAATATACTTAATTTTTTTTAAAATTTATTATTCTTATTCCTAAGAACAATTTTTTCTTGATTACAGGATAAAAGTTTAAAAATTAATATTAATAGTATTTTGTAGTTCTTTATGATTTATTATTCTATGAAACACAATATATTTACAGAAATAAATTTCTTTCAAATAAATATATTAATACAATTGTGGTATTTGAAATATCATAGTAAATAGTTTTTATCATTATTAAATACTACTCTAATATTATTTAATTTTTACGCATTATAATCAATAAATAACTATATATTGTCACCTACTCATAAATAATGCTTTTGAAAAAGTTGATTACTTTTGGTGAGACAAAATCCCACTAAATTAGTTACCCCACTCACTAGGCTTTCCAAGAATCTATGTAATTTTTAATGAAAACTTTTTTTGAGTGGATTAAATTAAGATAATTATATATAAATATATATATATTCAAAAATTGAATTATTTTTATCAAATGATAAAGATGATTTCACCTTATAGCATAGATTGATATTTTATTTTATCCCATTTTATATGTTTTTATCATGTCATATAATCATCAAACATATCACATGACTTGTTATTACATATGAATGAATTAGGAACAATTGTGCCTAATGAAATTAATTAGAGTTTAAATTTTATATCATGAGTTTTTAAATTCGGTTAGGATTATAATAAAAAATATGTATATATATAAATATACAATCACCCTCTTATAAATTTATATCATATTATCCCAAATAAAAATGTTTCAAGATGAGATGATTATAATGAAGATATGTAACTATATTTTTAGGGTTGCAATTTTATTGGAACCATTCCCATGAAGATAACATATACATTCCCTACCATATATATATTTATATATTTTATTTATATTGTTAATGTATCTATATATAGGAATAATAATTGAACAACATTTATTAAATTATACCATTGGGAACATCATCCTACCATTGTAAAATCACCAAGTCCAATGTTGATGCAATGAGTGATTCCATATATTCATAAATATATTATTTTTCTATCTACACATATGTTTTTATATGATTAATAATGTGTTCAAGTGATATTTTTATATGAAATACAATTATTTCATACGGGGATTTTATGTTTAAAATTAAGAATTTTTTTTTTCCAAACACGATTTCATTATGAAAACGATTAATAACATTCATTTTAATTCCATCATCATTAGAATATTTTTTTCGTTGGATGAATTATTATAAATAATACCATGGAATGAGAATCTAATGAATCCTGAAAGGTCCTAGTGGATACCTATTTTTATCATGCCTAACCCCTATATCAAGGAAAACCATCATCCACTCCCCAGATTCCAACATGAATGCTCGATCACCCATGCCTAAATAAGAACATGTTCTCATTCATACAATATACTCCTAAATTTTTTATTACTCTAATAATTTGGTTTAATGATTAGTAAGCATCGTAAGAATCTAAAATGAAATCAAATTTGGTTTGGTTGGTGATCTATGTATTTCAGTATATCTATTAATATAAGTTATATTGTTCGAATAATATAAACTATAAGAATATATTGTCTAACTAAATTTTTTTTAATTGTAGTCATATTATCTAATTATAACTAAATCTAATTTTATAAAATCAATTATTTTAAAAAATAAATATTATTAATTATTATTATTTCTTAATGTATATTTATTTAAATTCATTAATGATAATTTATTATTTTCTATAAATTTTTTATTTATTAAATAACCGGTCTTGTAAATATTTAAAATATATTTCTCTCTCATGTATATTTATCATAATTATAAATATATTATAGTTATAATCATATTTATTTATTTAATTATGGCCCAAATATATAGAATCACTCATGTGGGATAATTTGCGTTCAAGTATTATTCAAAATCAATAAAATCTTATGGATATAATGATGGTCACATTATCTAAGTGATCTCGGACTTCCCGTGGATCCCCCATAGTGAGTGTTCAAAAATTTTGATCTAATTTTACATTGTTGTTCCATTATCAAACACATAACACTAGTTTTATGTCACAATAATCACTAAATATTCATCCATCTACACCGTGAAACGTCATTAATGGTGAAGATGATCCAAAAAATTTATCTACATATAAATAGAAGAAGAGTAATTAAGTCTCAAAATAGTCTCATAGAGTGTGATCCCAGGTACATAATGTGTTATTTAAAGCTTGAAACCCTTGGTTATATTGACATATTAAACTTGCACTGAAGATATTATTTAAAAAATATATCCACGAGTAATATATATACAAAAAATGATTCTGGGATTGGTGAAGGTTTATAAAAACAAAATCATTCCCAAATAATTTTTATAAGAATATAGGTTGTCAACATGTTTCATTAAATATAGTAATCCCTTGTATTCTATTCTAATATAAGAAAATTCAATCTAAAATATAAAATAAGGTGTTTATGAAAGGTAAATAATTTTCAACGATTAAAATTAATATTATAATTTCCATATATAATTGAAAATTACATAAATTAGTAAAAAATATCAGTTATTATGTAAAATTTTACAATTAAATAAATATGAATAATAAAGATGAATTTTGTTGATAATTCTTCAATTGTACATTTTATGAAATAGATAGAAAATGTGGATTTAGTATCTTCCACTTATTAAAGATAATAAAGAAAAGTTTATAAAATATTATTATTTAAGTTGAAATTTAAATCCCATTGTTTACAAACCAGGTGGTCTATTTTATTCAATTGAATATAATACAAAAAAACATATTGTTTATATGTTAATATGTGATGAATTGGTGGTTCAATTATAAGAAACTCCATTAAAGATAGTTGTAACAAGTATAAATATAACCACTCACTATTGAATATTTTTTATTCATGTATAATCATTGTGTTCCAATAATTGTCAATTGAAACCAATATAAAATTGTTTTTATAATAAAATATATGAAAATATCATAGGGTGATCCAAATAAGTATTAGATTATATCACCAAACCTCAGAAAAATATTTGTGTGTTGCATCCATTTTTTTATCTTTATTTAATGTGTATTCAATTTTTGAGAGAAAATAATAGACCTATTCTACTTAATTGAGGCAGTGGATCGAGTATATGATGGGATTATTGAATAAATTTTTTTACCTGATAAATGATGGTCACAATGATTTACTTCCATCTCGGTGTCCCAACATGATCTATGTTGGCTTCTCAAATATGAGTGTATTACAGATGAATGTGGTGTATATTAATATTAGTATCATAAAAGTTATAAATCTCATAATCATTACACATATATTAAAATTTCTTATTAATGAATGAAAAATATTGTTGTCTTCGTTATGTTATAGCTTATAGGGATTCATGGAACCACATAATTTTAGGAGAAATTGTAATTGAAATTGTACTATTATGATTGGAATTGGATACGTTAACGATATCTTCCATCTTTAATTTATTTAGTGTAACAATTACTGATCATGTGTTTTTTAGAATGATGAAATCTTCAAGTTTTTTTGTTATTCATTGGGATTCATAGAATCTGCTAGTGTAAATCTATGATATTATCATCATTGATATTTCATCATGATGGTTCTCTATATATACATACAAATCATTCTGTTGAGTAAAATTAACCCATAGTTATCTCATTAAACTCTTCAATTTTGGATAGATGATGATTAATCATTCATTTTTTCCAATTTTGGAATTTTGAGATATCATGGATAATAGTCTTTCAAAACATGGATAAGATCTATAATAGTAATTGATGACATGCATTATAAGAATGGGTAAATGTACTATCCATGAGGTTATTTTAGATGATAAATATATATACCTATTTTCATTTTAGGAAACACATTAACAAAGATACACTTTTTTTAGAAGTTCCTAATTTCAGGAACCACTATGAAGGAAAATGATTAATTTTTTCCTCAATGTCTTCTATAGAAATGAACACTGACATGTTTGAGTGTTACTATTTATCTGTGGAGGGGGAGTGGAAAACCATTATAGATAAAAACTAATCTATATTTATAACTATTACACCATTTCAATAGTAACCTATAATATTAAAATATTCTATCAATTATTTAGTCATGAAAGTACAGTGATTATATTGGGGAATTCCCATGATGGAAATTCCAAATTATAAAATTATTGTAGTTCCCTAAAGGTATCTCCAAACACAAAATTAAGGAACCTATATAAAATATATGATGATATTTTCAATGAAATTTATAGTGGTATGTTTCTATCATCGTTGGATATATTGTTCATTATTTATAGACAAACAAATCCTATGGAAATAGATTAATTATAAAAATCCAAGCTTCAGATGTGTTTTATTAAAATATTTTAGTATAAACAAACAATTAACAAAACACCGTAATCCATAATCCTTTTTTATTTTAAGAATATAATCATTATACATCAATATTAAAATAAAAACAAAACATTATTATCTTATTTTCGTTAATTTCTTCATAATTTCCATCAATATTCTAGAGTAACATTGAATAACAAAGATAATATATACTGAAAAAGGATAAATAAAAAGTCCAAAAAAGGAATATGCCTGATAACTATGAATATTATATTATTCATGTGTAACAAAATCATAAAATAAATACATGAATCATAAATATTTACTTGAAATAATTAAATAAATAATATTGCTTCCGGAGATAATGGCATCATAATTTTTTTTATAAGTATCAAATATAACATAAGAATCTGTCAAGGTTTCCTATAAGACAAAAAATATAGACCACCTAGTCCAATAGCAGATTAGGATTACACCCTAATACAACACATTTCATCTCATGAGATATAAACAATTTCCAATTCATTTTAGATCTATCATGGTTCATATTTCAAAACCTAAAACTCAATATGTCTATTATAAAATGAAATATCATTTAAACATTAGTATAATAAATACACATGATAAAAAATTATTTACATAATTTTGATGCTTTAAATAGTAATTTGATATCTTGAATAGATTCAAAAGTAAAAAATAAATTAATGGTTTTAATTTTTCATAGTTGAAAAAATTTTAATCAGTTTCAATAATGGGGTTCATTTGAATAACATTGAATCAGAAATGTAATGACCCAAACTTTTATTAATGAAAATTACCCATGATCTTGTAAAATTTTTATTATATTAAATGGTTATATAGAACAAATGAAATTCTTTGGTTTTATTTTTTTCTAATTTAATATACCGTTATAAATTGTAAAGATTACTAATATAGTCGTTGAATAGTGACCACATGAATTGTATAAATATAATGCTTTAACAAATCCTACAAAGGATGAGATGGAATCATCCAGTAGAATTGCTCCTCATAAATCCTATTTGTCAATGCATAGAAAGGAGGAGGTGTCATTAGGCTTTTCTCATGACCATGCCCAAGAATAGATTCAAAACATTAAGCTCGAGCAGAACAGCCTATGGGAGAATCTGAAGTTAATAGTGATCACCACTCGAGCGATGTTATCTGAGCTACCCCAATAGTCTTGCACCATCGGTCACCTAACCCTTCAGTATTATGTGGGTGTTATAATTTTTTATGTAACAAGACCCTAGAATTATGATTATGTACATTAATTTTATAGATAATATAAATTTATTTTATTATTTTCACTTTATAAATAGTTTTTAAGAAATAATACAATTTTTAGTTAATATTCAATTAAGAAATCTATTTTGATGAATAGAATAATTTTTTAATTAATTTTTTTTAATAAAATGCTATTAAAAAATTAGTTTTTATGATATATAAATGATATTATATTTTTTTTAATAGAATTGTGATTTTAATTATGTTTTGAATGCCAATTTTATCAAATCCAATTAATTTTCGAAAAAAAAACAGTTTTTATTTTTAAAAGATAAAATTCACATATTTGTGAAAGTATTTATAAAAAAATGAGTATTATTTTTATAATCAGTATGTCGAAATTATCCAATGGTGAATTATTCATAATTTTCCCAGACAGTCGGGTATTTGGGTAAAAATTAAATTCTGTTAAATTATATAATGTGTTTTTAGACATCATAATGACCAAATAGAGATGTAATAAATATGGTAAATTATATGTTCATCTAATATATTTTTTTACATTAAAATTTAATGTGATGTGATAGGTTGTCAACATGTTTCATTAAATACATTAATCCCTTGAATTCTATACTAATATAAAAAAATTCAATCCAAAAAATACAAAGAGGTGTTTATGAGAGGTAAATAATTTTCAACGATTAAAATTAATATTAAAATTTCCATGTATATTTGAATATCACAAAAATTAGTAAAAAATATCAGTTATTATGTAAAATTTTATAATTAAATAAATATAAATAATAAAGATGAATTTTGTTGATAAATCTTCAATTATACATTTAATAAAACGGATAGCAAATGTGGATTTAGTATCTTCCACTTATTACAGATAATAAAGAATATTTTACGAAATATTATTATTTAAGTTGAAATTTAAATCCCATTGTTTACAAACCAGGTGGTCTTTTTTATTCAATTGAATATAATGCAAAAAACATATTGTTTATATGTTAATCTTTGATGAATTGGTTGTTCAATTATAAGAAAAACCATTAAAGATAGTTGTAAAAAGTATAAATATAACAACTCACTATTGAATATTTTTTATTCATGTATAATCATTGTGTTCCAATAATTGTCACTTGAAACCAATATAAAATTATTGTGATTATAAAATATATGAAAATATCATGGGGTGATCAAAATAAGTATTAGATTATAGAACCGAACCTCATAGAAATATTTGTGTGTTGCATCCATTTTTATTATCTTTATTAAATGTGTATTCAAATTTTGAGAGAAAATAATAGACCCATTTTACTTAATTGAGGTAGTGGATTGAGTATATGAGGGGATTATTGGATAAAATTTTGTACCTCATAAATGATGGTCACAATGATTCAATTCCATCTCAGTGTCCCAACATGATCTATGTTGGCTTCTCAAATATGAGTGTATTACAGATGAATGTATTGTATATTAATATTAGTATCATAAAAGTAATAAATCTCATAATCATTATACATATATTAAAATTTCTTATGAATTAATGAAAAATATTGTTGTTTTGGTTAATTTATAGCTTATAGGGATTCATGGAACCACATAATTTTAGGGGAAATTGTAGGGGAAATTGTACAATTATGATTGGAATTGAATACATTAACGATATCTTCCATCTTTAATTTATTTAGTTTAACAATTACTAATCAAGTGTTTTTTAGAATGATGAAATCTTCAAGTTGTTGTGTTATTCACGGGGATTCATAGATTTTGATAGTGTAATTATATGATATTGTTATCATTGATATTTTATCATGATGGTTCTCTGTATATACATACAAATCATTATGTTGAGTAAACTTAATCCATAGGGTTCTCATTATACTCTTCAATTTTGGATATATGATGATTAATTGCTCATTTGTTCCTATATTGGAAGTTAGAGATATCATGGATATTATTCTTTCAAAATATGGAGAAGATCTATAATAGTAATTGATGACATGCATTATAAGAACGGGTAAATAGACTATCCATTGGGTTATTTTATATGATAAATATATATACCTATTTTCATTTTAGGAAAACAATTAACAAAGATACACATGTTTTTTACAAGTTCCTAATTTCATGAACCACTACGAAGGAAAATGACTAAAATTTTCCTCAAAGTATTCTATAGAAATGAACAATGACATGTTTGAGTGTATCTATTTATCAGTGGAGGGGGAGTGGAAAACCAATATAAATAAAAATTAATCTCTATTTACAACTATTACACCATTTCAATAGTAACCTATAATATTAAAATATCCCATCAAGTATTTAGTCATGAAAGTACTCTAATTATATTTGGGAATTCCCACGATAGCAATTCCAAATTAGAAAATTATTGTAGTTCCCTAGAGGTAACTCCAAACACAAAATTAAGGAACATATATAAAAGATATGATGATATTTTCAATGAAATTTATAGTGGTATGTTTCTATCATCATTGGATATATTGTTCATTGTTTATAGACAAACAAATCCTATTGAAATGGAGCAATTATAATAATCCAAGCATCAGATGTGTTTTATTAAAATATTTTAGTATAAATAACCAATTAACAAAACACCATAATCCAAAATCCTTTTTTGTTTTAAGAATATAATCATAATACATCAACATGAAAAAAACGCAACATTATTATCTTAATTTCATTAATTTCATCATAATTTCCAACAATATTCTAGAACAACATTGAATAAAAAAGATAATATATACTGAAAAAGGATAAATATAAAGTCCAAAAAACGAATATGTCTGATAACCATGAATATTATATGATTAATATGTAACCAAATCATAAAATAAAGACACTTCTCATTAATAGTTACTTGAAATAATGAAATAAATAATATTGCATCCGGAGATAATGGAATCATAAATTTTTTTTATAAGTATAAAATATAACATAATAATATGTAAAGGTTACCTCTAAGACAAAAAAATATAGAGCACCTAGTCCAATATCAGATTCATATTACACCCTAATCCAACACATTTCATCTCATGAGATATAAAAAATTTCTAATTCATTTTAGTTCTATCATGGGGCATATTTCAAATCCAAAAACAGAATATGTCTATTATAATATGAAATATAATTTAAATATATGTATAGTAAATACACATGATAATATATTAGTTACATAATTTTGATGCTTTTAATAGTAAATTGATATCCTGAATAGATTCAAAAGTGAAAAATAAATTAATGGTTTTAATTTTTTACAATTGAAATAATTTGAATCAGTTTCAATTATGGGGTTCATTTAAATGACATGGAATGGGAAATGTAATGACCCAAACTTTTATTAATGAAATCTACCAATGATCCTGTTAAATTTCGTATTATGTTAAATGGTTATATAGAACTTATGAAATTATTTGGTTTTATTTTTTTCTATTTTAATATACCGTAATAAATTGTAAACATTGCTAATATAGTCATTGAACAGTGACCACATGAAGAGTATAAATATAATGAATTAACGAATCCTACAAAGGATGATATGGAATCATCCAGTTGAATTGATCCTCATAATCCTATTTTCAATGCTTGAAAAAGAGGTGGTTTCATTAGGCTTTTCTCTTGACCATGCCCATGAATAGCTTCAAAACATTAAGCTCGAGTTGGACAGACTATGAGAGAAGTTGAATTTGATAGTGATCACCACTTGAGCGAAGTCAACTGAGCTACCCCAATAGTCCTTCACCATCGCTCACCTAACCCTTCTGTCTTATGTGGGTTTTATAATTTTTTATGTAACCAGACCTTAGAATTATGATTATTTACATTATTTTTATAGAGAATATAAATTTATTTTATGATTTTCACTTTTTAAATAGCTTTTAAGAAAAAAATACCATTTTAGTTAATATTCAATTAAGAAATCTATTTTGATGAATATAATAATTTTTTTAATTAAAAAATATTTTACTAAAATATTATTACAAAATTAGTTTTTATTAAATATAAAAGATCGTATATTTTTTTTGAATACATTTGTGATTTTTATTATGTTTTGAATGCCAATTTTATCAAAATCCAATAATTTTCGATAAAAACCGGTTTTTATTTTAAAAGTTACAATTCACATATTTATGAAATTATTTAAAAAAAATGATTATTATTTTTATAATCAGTACACCGAAATTATCCAATGGTGAATTATTCATAATTTTCCCTGACTGTCGGATTTTTGGGTAAAAATTAAATACTGTTAAATTATATAATGTGTTTTTTGACATCATAAGGACCAAATAGAGATGTAAAAAAATATGGTAAATTATATGATCATCTAATATATTTTTTTACATTAAAATTATGTGATTTTTGGTTTGTTTAATTTATTTTAGCAATACTTTAGAGGACCCTCCACGACTCATACAACTTTTTATCATATTTAAATGAATTCCATGAGAGTGAGACTCATATCCACATATGAAATCATAATGTTATAATATTTTCTACTATTGGACTTATAATATAATTTTTTCCACTCCCCTTTGAAATAACCATTGGCAAAAATCCAGGGTTGCATAGTTGTTTTGATTTATTTAATGTGTGGTGCCCAAACCCCAAATAATAAATAATTTCCTCTCCTTTCATATATAAAACCACCCAACATCAAACGTTCTCTTCATTAATAGCCCTTGGATCTTGAGAAAACTTCAAAATAAATTATATATAATCCTCCCAAGGTTACCTAAGAACCCAAGAAGCCTCTCCCAAGTCTTTGGGATCACACTTCCAAATAAGGAATTTTTTTTCTTTCTTATTTACGTCCAAGTATCCATAAATTTCTATGGCCTATTATTTTAAATTACAAATGTTGGGGTATGATTTTGTACCTCCAATATACACCCCTCATCATTTTTAAATAATTAGATACCCCTTAAACATCCATTAATACCTCCCATCTAAACCTGTTACCATACCAATATCCCATAAGGGATATCTTCATCTCTCATTTTTGTCCTGGTTTTTTTATATTTCTATACACTTTTATTTTGAGTTAAAAATGTTGGTTTTTGATTTTTCACCTCTGCCACAGAATTATTATTATTTTTGAATGATGATACACACCATTATCTCGCATTGATTATTCCTTTATACACCCTTTACTATGTCAAAATTCCATAACAGGTTTCTCTATCATCATTTAAATTCAAGAAATTATTTTGTTTTATGAATATAAATTCCATTAAATATGTTAGGAGATATATATATAACCCCCTTACTGTCCATTTCATGTACATATATTGATACACCTCTTTGTAACTCATCAATCATTTAGATGAATTCTTCACATCGTTTTGCGGCCAAAATTGCACCATGATTTTCCATACCAATGTCATTTTTTATTGAATAACATGACCATTTCTCTATCAAGGGTATTCAACATTATTCTCCTTTACATTTTTATTATAGAGTTTCGTGTACATATTATACATTCCATTATCTTTATATAAATAACTATGTTTATTTATACCATGTTATACGATCCATGTGGTGCACGTATGAATGAAATGAAATGATTAAAAAGGGTTAGCCCTGGTATCTCTCTATTGCATTGGTTAATGATTAGTATCAGCAAACATAAACTGTAATGAGACATTACTCATGATAATTAATTGAAAATGAGGATTTAATCATGATAATTCTAGTATAATGAGAGTTTACTCATGCTCCTTGTGCAATGAGCCTTGGCTCATGATAATACCTTATTATGTATTGTTTCCCTATTTCCATGTTATCATGCTATATCATGACAATATGTTCATGTTTATTTTATTCTTTTTCGATATGACTATTTCCTAATATTTACTGTTTTCTTCACGTTATACCTTGTTTACTCTTATATTGGGCCTTATAACTCACCCATTTCTTATGCATGTCCTCAGTTTAACCCTTGAAATGCTATGTACGAGGGAATGTAGTGGTCATGTAATGGAAATTTTCAATAAAAATGTTGTGTTTCACATTTTAATTCATTATATAATGTTTATGATCCGCAATGACAGAATACCACCTGATTTTCATTGTTGTATCAATTGATGGTTTTATGTAATAAATCATGTCTCAGTATGTAATAACAGAGAGGGTTGTTATAGGAAGGGTGGGATACATAATTGTTGACTCGAACTTATTTAGCATGCTTTTATGTATGTGGTAAGTAATAATTAATGTTTGATATTGTATCAAGATTCTCATAATTAAAATTTGAAGAAGGAATCCAGTTTGACCAATATATTTTATTAATTTATATATATATATCATATAAGAGTTTCTCATTGAAATATTAATTGATTTAGCATATATGATTTTTTCATTGAAAATATTAACTGATAATATTATTTTTTAAAAGAAAATTATAAACAATATAAACTGTGGCCGCTTGTGGTGTTCTTATTCCATAGGTCATCATCCTCCCAATACATTCATCTAACTTCAAGAGATATAAAATTAAATATTTTAAATTAATTCATAAAAATATTTATATATATAATTAACAATATATTTCTCTCTTATCATAGTGATTGAAAATTTTATTGTATTAGTAATGTTCTGTCAATTTTCTAGCAGATGCTATTTACATTTTTGGAAGCTCTAATTACATGGTTATTGATTTTGAAATATAATATGCTATGATTAAATGTATCTAGAAGTTTTTTAGAATACTTTTATTTGCATTAAGGATGTTTTTAATCTTGGTTATTGTTACATATTATTAAAATCCACAAGGATCATATAGAACAAGTATTATCATTTTATGTTTTATTAACATAGGCACTTTTTCAACTATAGTTAACAGACTAATTTTATTTATATATATGACCATTTAATGATTTATGAATATGAAAATATATAATATTATATTTTAGATTAATTTTCACAATAATAAATATAAAAAATTAATCACAGAATGTGATAGTGAAAAATAATTACATTGATCATAGAGTAGGGGAATTGATGATAATGTGAATTGAGATTTCAGTTTTAGAATGAAATGAATTTTTGATGAATAAGTAATGTGAAATTAATAGAAAAAATTATTCTGAATTTTTTTTACTAGAGTCATTATGTCATGTTTTTTCAAGGAAGTTTCTATGAGGATAAAGAAAAAATTAATTTAAAATAGATAGACTGAGAGTACTACCTCTACGAATATTGTCACTAGAAACACACCTTTTGGAATCATGGTAAATTCTTTTAGTGTGACCTACACAGTGAGGATGTCAGGGAGAGGTTTGAAAATATATATTTTTAGAACATTTGAATTATGGAATCCCTATAATGTGAGAATAAAAGGAGATGTGAGGTGTGGTGTTTTTTTGGGGATGAGAGTAGTGTTTTTTAACATAATATTCATTAGTTTTATTGGATCAATACAATTATTAATAATTATTTATGTGAAAAAATTGATAAATTATTGCAAGGGAGATTGAGAAAATGGTTTCATTTATTAACCATGGTAACCCAAGTATATATATTAATCTTATAATGTTAAATAATGTATTGTATTGGTTTTGTTATTCAAAAAATTTGGACTAATTATAAAATATACAAAAAAAATTACCGCATCCATTTTCATCATGTTGATTTTAAAAATAAAATTCATTTTATTAAAATTTTATTAAAATATGATTAATATAGTATATTTAAAATAACATATTTTATATTAAAAAACATTTATTTTTTTAATATGGACTTTTTTCTAACCCATTGAAAAAATAAATTATACTCTCCCAAAATTATATGTTCGCCAAAATAAAAATTAATATTCTTTAATAAATATATATATTGGAATAAAATTAATTCAAATATATAATTTATCATAAATTTTTAAATTATATATTTATGATTTAGAAAAAAACACATATTTTATCATTTAAAATGAAATCTCTATAAGATTTTTTTATATTTTATTTTATAATATATATAAATATTATATTATTATCTCACTATTTATGTTACTTTTATAAGTGATTTTTTATTATTCTTGACATGTATATTAATATTCTAGTGGTCAAGTTACTATCCCAATGTTCATATTTCGATTATAATTGTAATATTTATAACAGTTACATGGGCTTTCATCCTCCAAAAAACCTAATAATTCAACAATTATTCAGTCATTTTTATTTTCCCTCTATATAATAGTCTTTTAATTTAAATAGTCTTGATGAATTTCTAATAACATACAGATTTTAAATAGTATTATCTGTTAGTGTGACTATTATAGAGGTTCAATAAGAAAAATAATTTAATAAGATGGTTTGTTTTATATATTTTTTCATTATAATGATTGATTTTTTTAGTTTATTTAAATAGTAAATACAATTTTCTAATCAATATAACAATTAAGTTGGTTGTACAATGTGGTCTATATTATTTATCTAATAATATATTACTAATTATGAGAAAATGAGTAAATGTTAAAAGGAAATTATATTGATATGAATATGGGTCATGAAAGGGTTGATTCTGATATCATTATTATTAGAAATATTTCCATGGAGAAGATAAAATTATGTCATTAACAGCTATCATATAAAATCTTGTCCCTTTAATGGTCTTAAATTGTAATAAGATGATATGTTGTTTCAGTTTTTGGTTGGCCTATAGATATAGAAACTCCATTTCCATTTATCTATTGGTAACCCATTTTTTGGTGATAGTGGATGAATGGGAGGGGTCCTAATAAATGGTTTAGAATATATTGTCAAATGAATAAATCCTATATAAATATTTATTTACCTATAGTATTATTTAATGAAATTCCATCTCAATCTAGTATATTTACAACCCTATTACCATATGTGTTTTACAAATTGGCCTATAACAAAATTTACTATTATATAAATTATAAGCCAAGAATAATTATTAATACCCCTATATCTTTTGGATTCATGGGTTTTATAATATTAATTTATATTTTTATCAATTTTGGATTGATTTTTCAAATTAAAAGATACAAGTGGGACATTTCATCTATTGCAGAGTTTAAATATTTTTACACTCTTTTAATTGTAAAGGTGATTAAAGATATTATAGTTGTATTTTTATCCTATAAGATATTTTGAAACATATAAATAATTAAAAAAATGAATTTCATTGGTTCAATGATAGTATATTGGTATTCCACAATTTTTTTTAACACTAATATACATTGAGGATGAATAAGAAAAGAATAAACTACATTGGTAAGACCGTAGTATAAGATATATGATTTAAGATTATAATTCCAACATCCATATATATTTGTATGTGTTTATTAATTTTCATTGAAAATTATATACGTTCATTTTCCATGTCTCTAATCATGAAAATTTATAAAATTATATTTTCCATTGATTTTATACCTTCAGAAAGGTCAATGTTTATTTTGGTTTACAAATAAGGGGGTGGTAATGTATTACTGGGTGTCACACAGACATTGATTGATGTTATATATATTGAATTATAATCAGTATATGTTATGTGGTTGATTAATTAATACATTTATATGTTCCTGTAATATCATTGTGAAGTAGAGGTCATGTAAATTGAATAGTCCAATGATGTATGTTCCGATATCTCATTTCCCACAATGGTGGAAACATATAATCCCTCTGATAATGATATATCTATCTAAAAATCATTACATAACTCATGGGATCCGAATGTTCATTCCTAATAGGTGTTAAATGTATTAAACCACATCTACAACATCCTATGATGCACCAAAAAGGGATTCTTCTGTCAGAGTATATTATTCTTCCTTGAGCATATTATTGTAAAAATATAGAAGAAATATTTTTTTCAATAAACAATATTTTTCATTATATTTGGAGGGAATTGAGATAAACCATTCAATATTAATCATTATATATCTTTATCTATCCTTCAAATTTTTTATTTACTATGGTATGAATAATTAATTTATATATAGGGTTTAATACATAACTGGGATATTATATCTCTCTTATTCTTCCTATATATCTTTTATATTTTATTCCTCATCAGTAGTTGGTAAATCAATATAATCTAATCCTATGGGCCATATTATGGTTAATTTTACATGAGATATTTATATTCCTAATAAATAATAAACTTGTAAAAATTTTAAATATTAATTGGTGGGAGTAACTATGTTTTGAACAATGATGAATCTATTGATTATGATAAGCTCTTTTGTTTAGCAGGGTTGTAACAAAGAGTTTAAACATTGGTTTTATGTGCATCTCATAATAGGAGGTTGTCTGTTTAAAATTTTAGGTTTCTATAAGTGGATGAGTGAAATATAGTGTATGATTAAAGTTTGGTTATTTTGTGTTAATTTAAATGATATAGGATAATAATATAATGGCCCAAGAATAAAATGAATATATATTATTTCTATTAGATTAATAAAAATATAATACATCCCAAAACAATAATGAAATAGAGTTATTGTAGAATATGATTCATGAAAATAAGGTTAACTATTCATGAACATAACATATAATGTCCTTATCCAACATGTTGTAGATCATAAATATGAGTTCTAATATAAGAGTTATCAATAAAGAAAACTAAACCATAAATGTGAGATATCATCATTAATCAATCATTTACCGTAAAATAACATCATGAATTTCGGGAACTATAATATTTATAGAAAACCATTTCATATTTTATGGTTGAAATCCAATACCATCGATATTGTGGATCAAGAAACACATTTTTCCCATAACGGATATGAATACACCTATTTCCCACTGTGGATGAATCCCATTGACTTGATTCTAATGTTTATCTTAAGGGATATAAGGATTTACCCAATGAATAAAATAGATATATAATTTTCAACTATAATTTAAATAAAACCAATCATATGTGTTCCATAAGAATATATATATCATTAATTATATGATCACTTTGGAAGAAGAATGGGATTTTTAAAAATGTCATCATTGCATAACCCATATAAATGAATATAGATTAAAAAATATCATCTCAAAATAAAATAATCTATACATGGAAATATAAAGGTAGTTATACATGGATAATATCCCGTTTCAATCTTAAAAAAATCATATGATGTAGTGAAAAATGGAAAATTATTTTAACAAATGACTTTAAATAATTTTTGAGAAAAATATCCTTTCTATTTCGGAATTTTTTAAAAATTAAATGCAATTAAAATGGAATTTTTTTGAAAATAAATTGATATGCTTTTATAGAACGATTCAAAACATTATGGATTCCAGAAATCTTAATAATAAACTCATGGTTTAAAATTTTTTAAAAGCGCATTTAGTATTTTGGTTTGAAAAGTCAGAAAGAACCTTATTTGTAAAATAAGAAAAATACTCATTTCAATCTATTTCCTAAAATATTATTACATTAGAAAGGATGATGCTAAAAATAGTTTTTATAATAGTGAGAAAAATTAAATAATTTTTATAAAACATTGAAATGGTTGATAAATATTCCCGAGTGGATATTTAAACATAAACAATCTCAAATAATAATTTTATTATGGAATAAATTCTTAAAACTCTTAAATAATTAAAATAATTCTCCCCATTAGTCACATGAATATATTTTTATATGTATATAATATAATATTCAGGTTATTATTCCAAAAATAAAAATATTTGAATCATATACACCACAGAAAACAAAAAAGTAGTACATTAGGCATGTGACCGTAAAAATATAAGTGAGAAAATAATCCTTTTCCTAATGTATTAAATTCAATTTTTTTAATTGAAACAACATGTAAAATAAATATAAATTTTATATAAATTTATTATATCTACATAAATATATATAAAATATTATGTATGATATTTTTATATCATCATATCACTAATTCATTAATAAATTGTTTTTAAAATCATTATTCTAGGTTATAACTACTTCATTTTCCAATTATATTTTAGATTAGTAGTCCTGATCTTCTAACTATTATCATGGTCCCATATTTTCATGAATTTTAATACTAGTATGTAAATCACATATATTTATTTTATATAAATTTATAATCATTCATAAATTTTAGTGATTGAATAATGAATTACAATGTTCATGGTTACAGAAGGATGTACGTACATATGAACAATGTTTCACATGTTCACCTAATGGAATAAATGATAGGTAAATAATTATAATCCATTACATAATAATTATTATGATATAAATATATATTTGATATATGTTAATAAAAATTATCCTTATAACAATCCAGGAAAAATATAATTGAAAATATCACATCTCATCTAGGATATGGTCATCTGTACGTCCACACGAGTGACATTTTCATTACTCAAAATAAGTGATGATGAAAATTTAGAAATTATATTATAATTAATATAATTTTATTATGTTATAAATTTATTATATATGAGAAATTTCATAATAATCTGGATAAATAATATAATGTTATGATACATTTATTGAATCTCTATGTGGAGATGATAAGCTATATATACTCATGAGTGATACATTCACTTGTTGATTGATGAGAAGGATGGTATATTTTAGGATTTTTAGATTCATAATAAAATTTCAGACTATATAGGATACTTATTTTATAATTTTGTGAAAATATAATATATTAATAAATGCTAAGGAATTGTATAAAAAATTGATCTGCTATAGCAATTTCATCATCTTTAAAATGTCTCATTTGGATCTCTTATAAATGGATTTAGGGTTGGTATTTTGGATGAAAAATAAAAACTAGAACATTGATTATGATTTTTTTTAAGAGAAATGGTTTGGGATTGGATGAGTTAAATAGATCAATTGTTGGTGAATAAATGAAATAAGGGGTTCCCTTTTATTATTTCAATGAGCAACACTTTTATAATTTCTCAAAATAATAAAATATTATAAGGAATTTCAGGTTCCAAATAATCCCAAATAGCCTATATAAATTATGGGATAGAATTTTAGATCATATAATATCGCAATTTTATTTTTTTAAATTTTTATGAAATAAAATAATTATTATAAAACATTAATTCCTTAAAATATCTATAGTGTCAAATATTACACTATCAATTTAATTTGAAATAAAATACATTAGGAAAATGCGGGAATATGAATATAGTGATTTAAAACCTCTATCATATTACATAATGATCTAAAATATTCTATTTACACATAAATTTTTACTAATTATATAAAAATTAATATTTTTAATAATTTTTAATTTAATTTTTTTGTTAATTAAATAAATACTATATTAGCATTTTATAAGAATTAAAGGTAATTATTTATTCATTAAATACATAAAAATAAATTAATATGATATATATAACTATTTAAGATTTTGAAATCCTATTTATATTTGAAAAAAATCCAAATAACACAACACTGTAAATATTATACTCATTGAAAATATGAGTACAACATGTTTTTACTTTTAATTATTTAAAATAAGATCAGGTTCCTAAACAATTACTAAAAGACAAAATGCTTATAAATTTGAATCATTGATGATTATTAATATATATAATTATCTATTTAAACTTATTCAAGTGTTTCTAAAATTTAATGCTTCATATAGTTGAAATAAATGTAATTTTATATGTTTTCCTTTTTTAAATAATTATTGCAACATTGATGTTCAAGAAATTATGGTAATTATTTTATATTTAATATTAAAAAATAAATTACCATTACTAAAATAAATATTTTATCTTTCAAATAACTATTTTTTTGAATACATATTTGATAAATGAACATATATTAAAAATGATATACTTACTAAAATTTATGGTAACAAATTCGACATTTCATACAATAGAATAATATAAGAAACAAACTGTAAAAAATCCATTCCCCGAAAGGTAACAAATTCATCCCATGGATGGTTCGGTCAAAATATATACATATAATAAAATTGGGACAAATATTATGTTAATTTTAAAATCATCATTATATTATATTCACTATTTATTACCTGATATAACCTTAATTGTGTAAATAAAATTCCATATGTTTACTATTCATACTGTCAACAAATAAAAGGTACCAATTAAAAAAAATCAAAAACTCAGATTAAAAATTGTTATTCACATTTTCAAAATTCAAAGATCAGAAGTGGGAGAATATAATTTAAAAAAATCGGGATAAACACAATGGATTCCATTATATGAGAATAACTCCCTATTAATGATAAAAATTTATTTTTACCAAACTCAAGTATAAAATCCCCTTCAAAAATTATAATTATATTATTTATAATCAAAATTATAATATTAAATTTTATTAAAAATAAACAAATACAAAATTTTACCTTGTAAAAATGATATTATAAAATATATTTTCCTATAAAAATTTTAATTTTCACTATTCCATGATGAATAAATCTTTTCATAAAATTAAAATAATAAAATTTTAAAATATTTTGAAATTATTAACAAAATGTTATATTCATTTTTAATTTTTTTAAAGTATATAAATTAATATTATGTGATAAAATAAGAAACACATGTTCTTAAAAAACGTCTTTTTAATGAATAAATTGACTTTAATAAAGATGATGTGATGATTATTTTGAAGAACATACAAGTACATTCATATTCACTTAAACCATTAAATTTAATTTTAAATAAGATACTCATATTTATTACCTCCAATATAAAGGCTATGTATAAGGCCCCAGCCTTAAACCTTACCTAATCTTGAGTTACTTCAAGAATACATGTTGGGGGTCTTTTCAGGTTTAAGTTTTAGAGAATTAGATCATAAAACATGAATTAAATTCCACATTTAAACAAAGTGGTTACATAAAAGATAGTACTCATTTTTCCCATAAATGGAAACATATATAAAATAAAACATGGATTCTTTCTTGACACTTCACTGACACTGTCATCACATCATTTACCTTTCCCTTGACCTGTGAAAAACATTTCAAAAACTTGGGATGAGCATAAAAAGCTCAGTAAGGGATATAAAAATATTGAAAGGAAACATGAGTACATGTGTACATAAGAATCAATGAAATCATACTTTACTCATAAAACATAAAAACGTTAACATACCTCATCAAATCAAGAATAAAACATATAAATCATAATACATAAAGGTAACTTGAGGCATTCATAACATTCTTACATAGGGAGTAACCCTCTTGGTTACGGTTGGAATACCCATCACAGTATATTACCTAAATCTCTTCAGAGAAACCTTAATGTTTAACCCCTTTACATTACCCAATGCATTGGAGAGCTATATTGGGATCACCCACACTTAGTTTATCACGGAACCACTCGTCTTCATAATAATGCCCAAGAACCAAAATATAATCGTATCACATAAAACTTACATAAAGGAAACATAACATTTCCACATTTCAATCACAAGATATAAATACAACACATTGATATAATAAAACCATTATGAAAACCATTTTCAATACCAAAATAAATTAAAAGTAAAACATGGTATTTTTTTCATTCAAAAAATGTTATGGCTTGTAGAGGTAGCCGCAACTCAAATAATGGCCACGGCGGCGGAGAAGTCGTTGTCGCCACATACGTACGACAAAAATATCCCCTTTTGTCATTTAGTAAAATTATTTGTATAAAAAAGATTCATTTCGGATAAACGTAAAAGTCCAAGGGGTTTATACACCGTATAAAAGAAAGTTGTGAATAAAACATAATATGCCTCAATGAAAGGAGATTGAGATGAAGTCCCTTACCTCATATCCGACTTGACTTGATCGTTCTTTAATCTCCTGAATAATAAACTTGAGTTAACTTATACATTCTTAAGAACCTTTTTCAAGTTCATTATTCCTTTTATATCTCTTATTACCATGTTATGAACACTATGTAATTATTTTAGATAATAACGGTCGTTTTGACGATCATTGTTACTTGAGTCAAAATATGCTCTTTATAATTACAAGTTGTTCATGTATTCATTATATCATAATAATACTAATGATGTATATATCATATATATCATATATATCCAGTATATAAATGCATTTATAATATTACACAACATTTATAGGTAAGAAATGAAATGCACCATTCATGGAGACGGTAAGTCGTACATACGCATGAACGCCACTTTCATTTCTATTTCGTATTTTATGGAATTAAAACATAATGATACATAATAGTATTTTAATTCTAGTATGATATCATATATAATATCTATAATATATCATTTATACGTACTACATATGGTATTAACGAATAAAATCACTTTGAGGGGGCGGTAGTCAGCACTTCCTAAAATGAAGATATCGTGTTTACTCATAATGGAAACCATAAAGATATGCCATAAATAAAGAATACAGAAGTTTAAGTAAAACATAAACATATTATATATAATATATAAATATAGTTACATATTAATGGCCACCTGTGAAGGTGATAGATGAGTGTTGAACAATCATCGTTTCGTGAGGCAGATATTCGCCATCCACGGACACAATATGTTCTTTAACCATTTGATGTAGGTGTGTGTAAGTGTATCTCGAATTCTTTTTATAACAACATCCTAGTATATTTAATATACTGGATTTGTTATAAATGAAATGAATAAAAAGAGTTTAGGGGGTTGGAGAAGCAAAATAAAACATAAGAACACAAGAGAAGACACTACCTTTAAATCGGGTAACTCATTCTGATTTGAGCTCAAAGGATTCCTTGGGAAGACTTATGACCAAATTGAGGCTCTTAAGAGTAAGAGAAGGATGTGGAGAGTCTAAATGTGCAGGGTTTGTCCGAGCCAAATGCTTTGGAAGTGTGGGTACGGAGGTAGAGGTGGGGGCCTTTTATAATAGGAGAGGAGGGGCACTCTTGGAAAGTGATGAAATGTTTCTTTATTTGAAAATGAGTTTCGGATTTAAAAGGTCCCAAATTGATATAATTAGACAATAAGGTGATAAGGGTTCGAAATACACCCATCCAATAGGATTTGAACATGTGTAGGTCATAGATTTTACATTATATTTTCATTTAAATTAAATCGTTAAATAATGAGGTAATCGCTACATCATCATGATGTCATAAATAATTTAATTTATTTAAAGTCTAAAAATTATAAAAAAAATATTATGTAGAAATTCTTTTTATCTTTCCAATGACTATTTATAGTCAAAAATCAGACTTTTATAACCCCATGTAAAAATTGTTTTAGTAAAACAACTCATGTTTGTGTCATTTTTATTTTAACATTAAATAAAAAGCTATTAATGTCATTTTCTTACCAATGTGGCTCCATGGGGACCCCAAGATGACCCATGGATTTTAATGGTCGGCCATGGCACATAAAATAGGGTTAAGACATGTGTCAACCTCATCTCATATTATTAAAACATTATTCTTACCATAAATTACACTAATTACCTCTAATCGTGATTAATAAACATAAAAGTTACTATTCACCAAAAAATTATTTTAATCCCATTGAACCACATTTAACTTCCTAATGACAACCATGTATGTCGGATTTTTGAAATTCAGAACACAGAGGTGGTAAAATTTCATTTAAATTAAAATTCGGTTTTTTAAGTACCACTTAGTTGTTTCACTATTCATCAAAAATTGAAGTTTTTCAGAAAAATACCAAAAATTCACCCTAGGTTATATTGGATATTCCAAATTCAAAAATGATTTCTATTTTAAAATATTGTAAACATATAATTTGCGTTAATTAATTTAATAATTAACTCCCAATGTCAAAACAAATAGCATGTATTTATGAAACAAAACGTATCAAAACATAGACACTAGTTTAAGTGCGATTTCAAAGTGAAATTAATTCTAGCAAACACTATTTGATTAAATGGTAAAAAAATATTCTAATTTCAATTTAAAACCAATTCAAAATATAATATAATCATATAAATATATTATATTACAAAGAGGTTTTTAATTATAATAAAACATTTTTCACTATTCATTAAAAAAAAGAACTTTATCGGAAAAATAAAAAAAAAATACACAAAGTGGATTTTGATGTCCCGATTCTAAAAAAGAGTTTTATTTGGTCCAATAGAATTTCTAAGAGTGACCATAACTATATTTAATGACGGTTCTCCATCAAAAGGTGATAAGTGAACGTTTAGTGAAAATTAGGGTATAAATGCTTAAAATTGAATTCTTTTCATATTTTAAGCCTTTATCTTTTATTGGGTAAATGTAAAAACATTTAAAAAACATATATAATCTTATTTTAGTTATTTATATCCATTCACGCCAATACAACGGCTATGTGTTAACTACCATTTAAAATAATATTATTTTATTACTAGTGTGCAATGTACGATTTCAATGAAACTCTTTGTTGCGTATTAGGTAGGCTATCAAACATAGCAACCCCTTTAAAGTGAAATTAATATTTAATTCATAAATATTAATAAATATGAAAATTCTTTATTCTTTATTTACCTGGGATGTTACATCCTTCTCCCCTTTTTGGAATTGCATCCTCGCAATTTTATTCACTTATCAAAATAAGTGACGTTATTTATCCCTCATAGGATTTTCAGATTCCCACATTGCCTCTTCAACCATATGGTTTTTCCTTAAAACCTTTACCTGGTGAATTACCTTATTCCCTAACACTTTCTCCCTGTGGTCAAGAATCTGGACCGGTTGTTCCACATAAGATAGTTTCTCTTCCAGCTAAACTACCTCTGGACTCAAAACATGAGATGGATCTGGCATGTACTTCCATAACATTGAAACATGAAAAACATTGTGTACCTGAGATAAACTCAGAGTTAAAGCCACTCGGTAAGCAACTGATCCAACTCTCTCCAGAATTTCATATAGTCCAATGAACCTTGGACTCATCTTTCCTTTCTTACCAAATCACATCGCACTATTCTAGGATGTGACTTTGAGAAAAACTTGATCACCTACCTTGAAAGATAGATCCTTTCTGCTATTGTCCACATAACTCTTCTTCCTACTCTGAGTCGTTATCATGTGTTTCTGTATCAAATGAAATTTTTATGCCAACTCTTCCGCCAATTCTAGTCCCATCAACTTCCTTTCACCCACATCAACCCAAAAAGCTGGAGTTCGACACCGCTTCACATATAATGCCTCAAATGGTGCCATATGTATACTGGAATGAAAACTGTTGTTATATGAAAATTCAACCAAAGAAAGATGTTGGTCCCAACATCCTTGATAATCCATCGAACAAGCACATAGCATATCTTCCAAAGTCTGAATTGTTCATTCTGACTGCCCATCTGATTGAGAATGGAAAGTTGTACTAAAATTTAATTCAGTACCCAACGACTTCTGAAGGCCTTTCCATAAGATTGAAGTGAACCTGGGATCACGATCAGATACAATGGAGAGTGTAAATCCATGTAACCAAACTATCTTTTTATGATACAAATAGGAAGGTTTATCTAGGGAAAAAGAATCTCGTATAGCATGGAAATGAGCAGATTTAGTCAAGCGATCAATAATAACCAATATTGCATTATTACCTCAAGGTGTCTTCAGAAATCCCACAACGAAGTCCACGGATATGTTTTCACATTTCCACTCTGGCACTGGTAAAGGCTGAAGCATCCCTTTCGGTAACTTCTTCTCTACTTTAACCTGTTGACATGTCAAACACTTCACAGTAAAATGGGCAATATCCCTTTTCATTCCATCCCATTAGTAATACTCCCGAAGATCTCTATACATCTTAGTACTGCCTGGATGAACTGAAAACGGAGAACTATGAGCTTCACATCACAACTCTTTCTTCAACAGTGAATTTCAAGGCACACACAATCACTTCCCAAATCTCAAAACACAATCATTATCAATGTAGAATTCTGGAAACTTAATCTTCTCAACCAGCTCTACCTTTTTCTACAACTCAATGTCTTGCTTATGTGCTTGCTTAATTCTGTCTGATAGAAAATATTTCACTAATACATGAATCAAAACAGAAGAACATCCTGCACCAACAACTTCTATGCCAAATTTCATCTGAAAGGTCAATTCTCTCTGTATGCCTTCCCGGAAAATCTGTTCTGTTTCTTATATGAAAAACCACTCTTAACATATAAATATCATAGGAGAAGAAACATGGTAATATTTAAATGCTATATCATTTCAATCATACCATAAATTAATTTATAATTTAACAATTTTCTATCTCCTATAGTTTTCTATACCGACCTCTGATACCGACTATAAGGACCCATCCTTAAACCTTACTTAATCTTGAGTTACTTCAAGAATACACGTTGGGGTTCTTTTTAGCTTTAGAGTTTTAGAGATTTAGATCATAAAGTAGGCATTAAATTCCACATTTAATCAAAGTGGTTACATAAAAGATAGTACTCATTTTTCCCATAATGGAAACATATATAAAATAAAACATGGATTCTTTCTTGACACATCACTAACGCTATCATCACATCATGTACCTTTCCCTTGACCTATGAAAAACATTTGAAAAACTTGGGATGAGCATAAAAAGATCAGTAAGGGATATAAAAATATGGAAAGGAAACATGAGTACATGTGTACATAACAATCAATGAAATCATACTTTATTCATAAAACATAAGAACATTAACATACCTCATCAAATCATGAATAAAACATAGAAATAATAAGACATAAAGGTAACTTGATCCATTCATAACATTCTTACATAAGGAGTAACTCTCTTGGTTACATTTGCAATACCCATCACAGTGTATTCCCTAAATATCTTCAGAGAAACCTCAACGTTTAACCCCTTCGCGTTACCCAATGCATTGGAGAGCTATATCGGGCTCACCCGCCCTTAATTTATCACAGAACCACCCATCTTCATAATAATTGCCATGAACCATAAAATAATAATATCACATAAAACATACATAAATGAAATATAACATTTACACATTCAAATCACAATATATCAATACAACAAATTGATATAATAAAAAAATTATGAAAACCATTTTCAATACCGAAATAAATGAAATGAAAAACATGGTATTTATTATTCATTGAAAAAAAAGTTATGGCTTATAGAGGAAGCCACAACTCATATAATGTCCACGACGGTGGAGAAGTCATTGTCACCACATAGGTACAACAAAAACATTCCGTTTTGTCATTTAGTAAAATTCTTTGTATAAAAAAGATTCCTTTCGGATAAATGTAAAAGTCAAAGGGGTTTATACACCATATAAAAGAATGTTGTGTATAAAACATAATATGCCTCAATGAAAGGAGATTGAGATGAAGTCCGTTACCTCATATCCGACTTGACTTGATCGTTCTTTAATCTCCTGAATAATAAACTTGTGTTAATTTCTACTTTCATAAGAACCTTTTTCAAGTTCATTATTCCATTTATATCACTTATTACCATGTCATGAACACTATGTAATTATTTGAGTTAATAACGGTCGTTTTAACGATCATTGGTACTTGAGTCAAAATATGCTCTTTATAATTACAAGTTGTTCATGTATCAATTATATCCATAGTTATAATCATGTTGTAAATATCATATATATCATATATATCCTGTATATACCTGAATGTATAATATTACACAACGTTTATAGGTATGAAATGTAATGCACTGTTCATGGAGACGGTAAGTCATACGTACGCATGAACGCTACTTTCATTTCTATTTCGTATTTTATGAAATTAAAACATAATGATACATAATAGTATTTCAATTAAAGTATGGTATCATATATAATATCATTAAATATATCCTTTATACATACCACATATGGTATTAACGAATCAAATCACTTTGATGGGGCGGTAGTCCGTACTTCCTAAAATGAAGATATCACGTTTACTCATAATGGTAACCATAAAGAATTGCCATAAATGAATAATAAATAAGTCTAAGTAAAACATAAACATATTATATATAATATATAAATATAGTGACATCTTAATTTCCACCTTTGAAGGTGATATATGAGTGTTGAACAATCATCATTTCGTGAGGCAGAAATTCGCCATCCACTGAAACAGTATGTTCTCTAACCATTTGATGTAGGCGTGTGTAAGTGTGAATCGAATACATCTTATAAAAACATCCTAGTATATTTAAGATACTGGAGTTTTTACAAATGAAATGAATAAAATGAGTTTAAGGGGATGGAGAAGCAAAAAAACATAAGAACACAAGAGAAGATACTACCTTTAAATCGGGTAGCTTTTTTTGGTTTGAGCTCAAAGACTTCCTTGGGAATACTTATGCACAATGTGTGGCTTCTTAGAGTTAGAGAGGTATGTGGAGAGACAAAATGGGCTGGTTTTGTCCGTGGAAAAGGCTTTGGAAGTGTGGGTAAGGAGGTAGAAGTGGGGTCCATTTATAAGAGGAGAGGAGGGGCAATCTTGGAAAGTAAAGAAATGTTACTTTATTTTAAAATGAGTATCAGATTCAAAAGGTCCCACACTGATATAAATAGAAGATAAGGTGATAAGGGATTTAAATCCACCCATACAATAGATTTTGGACATTTTTAGGTCATAGATTCTACATTATCTTTTCATTTAATTTAAATAGTTAAATAATGAGGTAATCACTACATCATCATGGAGTCATAAATAATTTAATTTATTTAATGTATAAAAATTAAAAAAAATACTATGATGTAGGAATAATTTTTAGCTTTCCAATTATTATTTATATTTAAATATCTGACTTGTATAACCCCATGTAAAAAATGGTTTAGTAAAACAACTCATGTTTGTGTCATTTTTATTTTAACATTAAATAAAAAGATATTAATGTCATTTTCCTACCAAAGTGGCTCCATGGTGACCCCAAGTTGACCCATGGATTTTCTTGGTCGGACATGGCACATCCAATAAGGTTAGGACATGTTTCAAGATCATCTCATATTATGAAAACATTATTCTTACCCTAAATTACACTAATTACATCTAATCGCGATTAATAAACTTACAACTTACTATTCACCAAAAAATTATTTTAATCCAATTGAACCACATTTTACTTAATAATGACAACCATGTATGTCGGATTTTTTAAATTCAGAACACAGAGGTGGTAAAATTTCATTTAAATGAAAAATCAGTTTTTTTTAAGTACCACTTACTGGTTTCACTATTCATCAAAAATTGAAGTTTTTTTAGAAAAAGACCAAAAATTCACCCTAAGCTATATTTGATATTCCAAATTCAAAAATGATGACTATTTTACAAAATTCAAAACATATAAGTTGCATTAATTAATTAAATAATTAATTCCCACTGTCAAAACAAATAACGTGTTTTTATGAAACAAAAATTATCAAAAGATTGACACTAGTTTAAGTCCGATTTCAAAGTGAAATTAATTTCAGTGAACACTATTGGATTAAATGGTAAAAATATATTCTAATTTCACTTTAAAACCAATTCAAAAGATAATATAATCATATAAATATATTAGATTAAAAAGGGGTTTTGAATTAAAATACATCATTTTCACTATTCATTAAAAAATTGAACTTTATCGGAAAAATACCAAAAATTTACACAAAGTATTTTTTGATGTCCTGATTCTAAAAAAGAGTTTTATTTTGTCCAATAGAATGTATAAGAGTGACCAAAACTATATTTAATGACAGTTCTCCATCAAAAGGCGATAAGTGAACTATTAGTGAAAATTATGGTATAAATGCCTAAAATTGAATTCTTTTCATATTTTAAGCCTTTATATTTTATTAGTTAAAAGTAAAAACATTTAAAAAACATATATAATAATATTTTAGTTATTTCTATCCATTCCCTCCAATACAACGACTTTGTGTTAACTACCATTTAAAATAATATTATTTTATTACTAGTGTTCAACGTACGATTTCAATGAAATTATTTGTAGCGTATCGGGTACACTATCGAACATAGCAACCCCTTTAAAGTGAAATTAATATTTAATTCATAAATATTAATAAATATGAAAAGGCTTTATTCTTTATTTACCTGTTATGTTACATCATGTTATAAGAGACATAAGATATTTTAATAATATTTTTTGGTTCATCTAAACTTGTTATTGAGTGAAATTTATGCTAATAAAGAAATAAATTTATATAAAAATATATTTCATAACAATCATATTGTGTTACATTATAACTCACTTAAAATTAATTTCTTCCACAAAATTTATCTTGAACACCAAAATTTTATCATTTGATAATTCAATAATATAAACTCAAAACATATAATAAAATGTTCCATAAAAAAGTAAATATAGAAACATAATGATTTTTGGATGAATCTGATAATAAGGTTTTAACATAGGGGAAACAATAGAGGAAAATTAAAATATGGATTTATAATGGATAAATAATTCCTATGATCTAGTACTGTGTGAAAGATAACAAAGTTATAATAAAGTTAATTTCAATATAATGATAGAGAAAATATTGTTGAAAAATTTCATTGATGTTATAATAATTTATAATAATAAGATGAAATTTTCATTCAAAATCCATTGATAAGATAAAATTACTTGATTTTAATTTTTATGTACAATATCACTCTTTTGTTTGAATGGAATAATTTCCCCATCATCATTAACACCAAAAACGGATGCTAAAGTTATAATACCTAAAAGTCTTGTGGATGTTTAGATCCATTATGCAATGGTAATTCATTTATTCTGTCTCTAATTATCATTATTGAAAAATTGATAACACATGTTATCAAATATTCATAAATCCTCATTTTCTATAGTAAAAAATAAATTATAAAACCTATTAAATAATTGAACTTATGGAATTTCATAAATTCTTAACAGTCATAACCTTTAAATGATTACAATCTAAAACTTTCCAAAGAAGGCTACTAAATTTTCAAAATCAACTTATCATTATTCCCCCAAACAAAATGATGTATCTCTTTATTGTTAGACACCGAACATGTGATTAATATTATCATGTATTCCCGTGAATCATGGTAATAATCTAAATTACCATAACAACATAGTGAAAACATGCATGCTTTCAAATTTAGCTCTTTCATCATAACATAAATCAAAATATTCTATAAACTCAATCCATGGTATATTAAACCCCCATTTATAACATTACTAAGCAGTTCAAATTTCATAAACACAATCATAATTATTTTATCACTATTGAACATATCATTATAAAAATATCCCTGCATTATGTACATATTAAGAGTTATATATCCTTTAATCATTCATTTTCCAAAAATATTACCTTACCACCTCAATAATATTTCACTTTTACATTTACAATTCATCAAATGATTTAATATCATTCAAGAAAAACTATTGTGGAACAATCCATAGATATATCATAATTCAATAATACCATAAAAATACTTATTCCGCAATATTTTAAAATTCCAATACATAAACACTCATTTATTCCACTACCCTCTAAAACCATTTACCATTATAAATCATATTTTTACATAAAGATTCATTGATATCATGTATCATTCTTATTCTATTCATTATAAAAATATTACTATTACTTATACAACCTTGTAGGTTATGTTCATAATCTTTACCGTGAGGGAACCAATTTTCATAATTGAAATAAATTCCACATTTTAGACATTCATATGGTGATAATTACTTAGAAATACTAATATCCTCTTTCTATTACATTAACTAATATTTCCAATTTAAATATGAAATTTATTTCTTTATTTTCTTATTTTACACACCAAAAAAATCATGCATTTCATTGGAAGATTCTCTTTGATTATTCCTCCAATGTGTTGTATATGAGTAAAATTTTACATTATTTCCTACTTGGTCACTGTGAAACTCCACATTTCTCTTATTAGGTGGGAAAAGAAACTCACTGATGATAATATTATTGACCATATTATTGTATTCATGAATAGGAATAATAATATGATTTCACCACCTAAATCATATTTTATTTGTTTTCTCAATAGGATGATTATTCCACTATCCATCACATTCACCGTTAACATGAAAACTCTTGGTTCCAACCATTTTATAAAACCCAAAAATCAATTTATGAGAAAAAATAATCATAGATGGAAACAATATAATCATTATAGAAGATGTCTAATTCAATACACCTAAATTTTAGGAAACCAAACCCTAGTTATAAACAACTTCATTAAATATCATTATTAAAACATTAGTATAGTTTCCTATACTAAGTGAAATACCCTTGGTATTTATAATTTTTTTCTTAACATAATCTCCCATGATTTTTTAAAACCTAGTTTGATACCAATTATAATGAACCAATCATTATATATATATATATATATATATTAAATTTATAGATGAATAAATATATATGGTACACCAGAACCGTAAAGGTTTAAACAATTTTATGATTATATATAAAATATTATTATAAAATGAACGATACTTAACATCACACATAAATCCCTCCAATCATAGTAATCCTCTCAAAATCATCCTTACAAATCATTTTGTCATCATTTGGGGAATGAAAAATGAGAAATCCTGATCTTTGATGACCGGTAATGTTAAAAATAAGATATATAAATCAATTATCATATAATGTAATTAGATGGAAATAACTTTATGTGATCATGAACCGAACATAAAATGTTCATATTCAACCTTTCAGATATCAAAAATTAGATGCATGGAAAAACATTTTTATTTCAAAAAACATTAAATATTAGAGTAGAAATCATCATAAATAAATCATGAACCCAAATATCATTTGATAAAATTGTCTCACAAACATAAAAATAAAAAATTACCTCATATTTAATGGTTAAAATCAAATAACATCAACATTGTGGATTTGAACAAACTTGTTAGACATAGTGGGTCACGACACAATTATTTTTATTGAGGATAAAGCTGCCCAACTTGTTTCCCATTAATATATCATGAGATATTAAATTTTACTCAATGAATTTAAGGGAAATATATGTCCCAATTATCAAATATGGATTACTAAACATATGTGTTCCATATAAAAATATATGACTTCTCATATTACAACTCTTGAAATGAAATTGGATTCCTAAACATTTCACCATTCCTAATCCATATTAAAGAAACAGGACTTATAAACATCATTCCATAATAACCATAAACCATCCAGAAAAACAATAAATATTGTATACCCAGTTAATATCCCCACTAAACTTTTACTAACATAAAATAATATTTTCTTGCATGGAAAATTATTTTTAAACAACACATGAAAAAATTAGTTAAGAAAATAACTTTCTATTTTGAAAACTTGTTTTTAATGCCACAAAACATCATGGGGAAATATTATCAAATAAAATAACCTTTTAATCTTTTATATAAATATTAAAAACATTATGATGTGGTGAAATTCACCGATTCCATGTAAGATAAAGATAATTCCTTCCAATTTTTTTCCAAAAAAGTCACATAGTTCCTTTTTTAGATGTTGAGAATTATATCCCTCTAATATATTATTTAAATACTAAATCAATGTTAATAACGAATTTAAAAAGATATTGTACAATTGTAAAAACAATTTTTATTTTTTATGAAGTGAAATATTCCTCAAAGGATATTTAAACATTTATAATCTTGATAAATAATGGGATTTTAAAATTATACCACACCACTTTTTATTCGGTTTAATAATATTCCTCATGAAAGAAAAAAACATATGAATATTTAGATACCATAATAATCAATATATGACACAAAAAATTAAATATTGGTTACTATATACACCACAAAAAATAAAGAGTTACTCTCTAAAGAATGTGTCCCACTAAAACAAAATTTAGAGAAAAATTACATAACTCAAATAATTTTTTTCAGGATTGACCACCCATATAAAAAATAAGAATTTATTATGAATATATTATAGAAAAATATATTTATCATATCATGTATTATTTTTTCATCACATCTTTTCACTGATTTATTAAAACATTATTATTAAAATCACTAATCTTGGTTACAACATCTTCATTTTCCATGTATTCTTCGATTTGTAGTCCTATTACATTTATATTAATTATAGTCCTATAATTTATGTAAATATAAACATGTTTTAAGCATAATATATATATATATTTTTAATCATCGATAAAAGTTAGACACCGAAAAATGAATTTCCCCATTCATTGAGGTGATAGACTGTACGTATGCATGTCGTCTATTTCAATTTCTCAACTACTGGAATAAACGAATGTTAAATAATAATTCAACTTTAAATAATAATTATTATGATATATATATCACATATGTTCATAAAAACAATCTTCATCACCATCCATGTGAAATATAAGTGTAAACAAAACAAAACTCATCTTGGAGGTGGTGGTATATACATATGTACGAGAAACCACTAAAAGAAAACATGGCTATAAAAATATTTTCCAATAAACAATAGTTATAGGTCATAAAAATATCCATTTTTTTGTAAACGATGATAAATAGGTTTCATGTTAAAAAAATTCAATGGATGAACTAATACCCACGATTAACCAAAAATCATTGCTATAGGTGACTCCTATTCACACGGTTATTGTAAACCATGGGAATAGGGTATGCTGGGAAACAAAATATATGGGAAAGATATATATACATGGTTCTCAAAATACAATGACTATAGGTCACCCAAATATCAAAAGTTGTTCCACATTGGGGAAATTAGTTGTGTGAGATAAAAAATGTCTGTAGGGAAACCAATACCCATGGTTAGACCAAATCATCAATATATGTGGGCCCATTATTTTCCTATAATAAAAAATATTAATAATATTTTAAAATTATGAAAAATTAGTAGTTAAAAATATACATTTTTTTAATATAAATAAAATATTTTATAGTATATTGGTATGTCATTGGAGTGTAGGTAGAAGTTAGTGTGTTCAAATACCATTTGGGAATTTTTTTTACGAGGACCCATTCAAATGGATTGATAAAACAATAGGTTTCTGTTTTACATTTATTTATCCCTAATAATAATAAAAACAATTTATAAATAATATATATATATATATATGAAATATGTTTTAGGTTTAAGTCCCCACTCGGAAAAAAATATAATAATTAGTTTCTATTATAAATGTAATTTATCTCACATTTTTGTTCTTTTATTTTTTTTATGTTATTTAATTAGTTCCTAATTTAAACATAACCATACACATTCATAAAAATTCTTTACTACTAATCAGAATCATTATTTACAAAAATATAAAACTTTTAAATGAAAAAATAACTATTTTTCCTAAAAACACTCAGCAAAAAATTCACATTGACACCATGTTTTATATTACCCAACTATAAAAACTATGTTTTTTTTAAATATGGGATTAAAACAAAAACTCAGAATGGGAAATAAAAATATGAATGAAACTATTAGTCTATTATTACAGATAATACCATGGAAATATTTTCACATAGTCTTGCTTTTATCCCATAAAACAAAAGCCCTTTATCTTAGCTCATAAAATTATAATATTCCTATAAAACACACTAGAAACAATAAATAATAATTATACCTTTTTTAATGAATTCCATTTCACTCATAAATTATATTTAATGGATATATATATAGTATCATTAATGGTTACATTTGGAATTCCCACCATAGCGTATTCCCTTAATCTCTTAAGAGAAACCCTACCAAGAAACTCTGTCTCATTACAGAATGCATTATAGATCTGTCTGGTGATCTCATGTCCTTATAATATCATGGATGAACCTACACTCATAAAAATTCCCCATGAACCAAAAAATAATCACAAAACTTAAAAAATATTATAGTAAAAATAACATTTTCATAATTTAATCACATTTCATTTTTACAAAGTCGGGCCCTCATAAATGAAATTGCAATATTTGAAAATAAAACATTAAACATTTAATATTCTAATCAAAATATTATAGGGAAATAATATTTATAATATAAATTGAATTTTTTATATGTTAAAAAATATCCTATTTTATTTTAGAAAATAGTCTAAATAATAAATTTAAATGTGATTTTTAAAATAAATTCCCTTACCTTGAGTCGGACACATCATTGAAAATCATTATCATGCACAACAATAAACATTGGATAAATATTTAATTTTCTAAAAACCGATTAAATATTTATTACACATTTTATATCAGTTAATATCAATTATAACAAGTATATAATTACTAATGGTCATGTTAGATGTTTTGATGGTATTATGTATTTGAGTCCAAAATGAAATTTGTAAGACAATAATGGTCAAAGAGGAAATTTGTCCATTATATCCATATTTATATTCATGATATATTAATAATTAATATAAATCAATCATATTTTTTTAACCATTCATTAATTACAGATATTAAAAATTAACATTGTTACAATCGTAGAGACAATATGTCCTATGTACGCATGACTAGGAATTCCATTTTTGAATCATTTATATTGCTAAAAGATAAGTATTATTTTAATATTATATAATTATAATATTATAATTAATATTAAATATTAATAATTTAAATATATATATATATATATTATGTGATGTGGTGATGAAAAGTAGTCCTCATCGATTAGTGGTGGTGGGAGTTCACATGTACCCATTAACGATGTTAGCATTTTCCTGTTCATATAAAGTAAGAGAGTAATTGATATATAATTATATTTTATTGATTAATATTTAATTAATATAATATATATTAATTAATTATATTGTTATTAATAGTCGTGAAAGATAGTATTGAAAAATGAATTATATCGGTTCATGAAGGTGATAGTTTATGCGTACGCACAAATGATAAATTAATTTCATATTAGATTGAATAAGAGAGGGATTTAGGTGATGTTAATAATATAATAACACATTAGTATATTCAAAGTTATTTATTTTTTACCACTTTATTTTTGTATATGATTTTCAATAAGATGAAGTAAAATTAAAATATAAACACTTAATTATATATGAAACCCCTTCATTGGGTGATTAACTTTGAGTAACACCTTAACTCATATAAGGAAAGAGTTATACATAAAAGGGCACATAAAATGTGTGTATTTATTCTAGAAAGGTATTTTTGAATATCATGGTTAATCCAAATTGGGTTTTAGGTGTGAATAATAGAAAATAATGGGATCCCTTTTATATGATAGTAGAGGGGAGCTCATGAAATTATTTAAAGTATTAGATTAATATTAATTATTTTTCTCATAAAAATGGGACCAATGAGATTTACATAGTATATAGGATGGTAATTATTCTAAATCCATTCATTCAAAAAATAGGCATATTTTTATTAATTTTTTAATCCTTATCATTTTGTTTTAAACTATATTTTTCCCTTTTACTATAACCATAATATTATAAAATTTTCATGTTTAGGGTCAATGTGAATACCATTAAATAAAAAAGTGAAATAAATGAGTCATTTATGACATTTCTTTACGTATTCCAATTATTTTTTTTAATTTATGGTTTTGTAAAAATTTTGTATCACTTATTAAAATACTATTTATTTTATGATATCATTTACGTCAATTTTGAGAGTATTAATTACTTGACTTTTTAAAATATAATAAAAACATGAAATATTAGAAAAAAATATTAAATCATAGCATAAAATTTAAATATATCCATAAAATTGGTGTATGGAAAGAATTATATCAAATTATATTTATCTTAATATTTATAATATTATTTACTATATTTATCCATTTAGGAGGAAATAACGACATCATCAATGTAATACCATTTAATTTATGTAAATATTTTAAAGAAATAGTAAAAAAATTACCATAATTTCGGTAAAAAATTTATATTTATACATAGTATTTATATTGGAACATATAACATATAAAACCACATAGTAAAAATATTTTAGTTGATAAAAATAAGAGTTAATAAATTTATGTTTCTTTTAATTACATAATGTTATTGTATTAATGTCATCCATGTGGATTCCGAAGGATATATTACATCACATTAATTATTTTCGGTAGAAAAAAACCAATCTAATAAAATTAGGACATGTTTTAGGGAAATATATAATAGTATTCTTTCTCTTTAATTATCTAATTTATCCTGAACTGTGGTAATAAAAATAATTACTAAATATTATATTCAAATTTTTCCAAAAAATACATGATCCAATAAGACCATATATATCATTTTTATTATATTAATTAATGGAATTTTTCTCAAATCTAAACACATAATTAGTTAAAATTATTTTAAAATTTATATCGTTGACAGATTGAGAAAATGAGTATTTAAAGTAAAAATGTACAAAAGATCACAATGATTTTATTTCCAATTTCAAATTTGAATTTATTAAAAGGTCCTAAAGTGGATTAACATATAATAATTAAATATAACAATTCATTAAAACTAATTAAAAATAAAATTTATCTATATAAATTATACTTATGAATGAGTAGTTTTGAACTAAATTTTTTATTATCCACTATTCATCAAAATATTAATATTCATAGAGAAATACAAAAAATGGAACCAATTTAAATTTTTATTGTCTTATTTTAAGTAAGAAGTTTATTTTTTTTAATTATAATTCCTAATTATTACAGAAAAAAAAATTTAATATTGTTTTTCAATCAAAAGATGGTAAAATACCCATTTTGGAAAAGTACTATATTTATGAATAAAATTTAATTTTTTCTTATATCATGTCTAGAAAACATATAATATGGATTAGAAAATGACATTGAATATTATATATATATATATATATTTATTATATTCCATGAAATGCAATTTATTTTTTTATTTGTATAAAACCCAATTGTGTATATTTAAACTGATTTATAGAAAAACATTTCTGTTTATTCCTAAAACGGTTTTATCGTTATTTAAAATTAATTTGTCAAAAAAATTATTTATATATAAATTTGAAAACATTACTTTAATAATTCAATTGATCTTGTTCATATGCACCAGTCAATCTATTATGTGATAACATCTATATTAAATAATAGTATTTATTTCTTTATTTAAACATTATATATCCTATTAAGAATGTTGTCGTCCATATTGTCTCTTTTAATAATTAACTAATTCATATATATTAATAAATTTAAATATTTTTTCCATTACATACATTTTTACATTCTTCTCCACTTTTTAAATTATATCCTCAGAATTTTATTAATTTATCATATATGTGGGGTTTGCCTTCCCTCATATCTTTTTCATATTCCCATGTCTCCTATTCAAACATATTATTTTCCCCTAAAACATAAACCTAATAGATCACATTATTTTAAAATTCATACTCTCTAATATCATGAATATGAATTATGTGTTCCTTAAAAGAAATATTCTCTTATAATTGAACTACTTCTGGACACAAAATAGTAGATGGATCTGGCATGTATGATGTTAACATTAAAACAGAAATAAAATTATGTACTATGATAAACTCGGAGAATAATCAGTCGATAGGAAAATGATCCAAATTTATTCATGATTTTATATAGACCAATGAACTTTGGACTCTCAACATTCCCTTTCATGGAAAAACACATCATCATTTTCCATAGAGAAACATTGAAAAAGACAAGGTCATGTTCCTAAAAAATGATCATTCCACCCATTATCCGCCTAAAATTTATTCCAACTCTGATATAATATCTCATGTCGATGAATCAATTGAACATTAAATGTTATTTCCTCTAACAAAAATGATCCCAACTACATCCTTTCACCCACTTCTTCCCAAAATTCAACACATAGACACCACATTCAATACAAGGCCAAAATTATTTCCATCAATATACTAAAAGGGAACACATTATTATAGGAAAAGTAAACAAAAGAATTAATGTGTTCCCAATTTTCATTATAATGTATTAAAAAAGGTCATAGAATATCCTACCAGGATTGACTTTTTCATTCAAACTACCCATCCTATTAAGGTTGATTTGTTGTACTGAAATTTAATTCAGTATACAAGGTGTTCTGAATAACTTTCTAAATGATAGAAGTGATCCTTGGATCATGATCAAATATAATAGATATAGGAACTCCATGTAACATAATATTATATTTAAGATATATATAAAAATGTTGATATTGAGATATACTATATCAAATCAGATGAAATTTTTTATATTTATTCCATTGTATGAAAACAAAATAAATCATGTTGTTATGTTGATATGTATTTACTAATCCAGCCACGAAGTCTATTGATATATTTTAACATTTCCATAATGGATGTAGAAAATTCATGAGCCCCTCCTTCTATAATTTTCTTTTTCCGTTAATATTTTGACATGTCAAACACCTCTGGGTAATGTAATTAATTTCTCATTTCATTCCATCAAATCAATAATATTATCAAATGCCTCTATACATATTTGTACTAATAGGAAGTATTTAAAACAATGAATTATTTGATTCTAATAAGAAATATTTCTTCAAATGATATTTTAAAGTTACAGGTAATATCTTCCCCAATCATAAACCACAATACTTATTGTCATTAAATGCAGGAAAGATCCCAATTTGATCCAATTCTACTATGTTCTGTAAGTCATTTTCATTATTTTTCACCTTCTTCATTCTGTCTAATACATGCTATTTCGTATACACCTAAAGAAAATAGAGTAATTTCATAACCAATAACATCTAATCCAGAATTCATCAAATTACTAACCAAATGATCATGCTCCAAAAGTAAAATATTTAATGTTTCATTACATTTATTACTCATTGCATCAGCCATTTTTTTCTAGGATGGTAATAAATAATGTAATCATTGTCCTTGATTAGTTATGAAAATATTCTCTTCCTCGTGTTATATTATTTTTTAGTGAATGTATAATTCACACATTTATGACCAATATATATTTAACTCTTTAGTCCATAAAGATGATTCCTAAAATGTTTTAAATCAAATAAAACAATAGATAATTCCAAATAATGTGTAGGGTATTTTAACTCAGAAGTTTTCAACTACCATGAATCATAAGAAATTACTTGATCATTTGTCATTAACATACAGTCATTTTCTTTCAATAAAGAATCACTATTAATGAAAAAATCATCATTTCTATAAGGAAGGTCATGGACTAATGCATTCACCAATATTCTTATAAATTTATAAAAATAATCATCACACACTTCTTTTCAGAAGATGTTTGTTCCTTTTTGAGTTTACATGGTTACTTGGCATGTTAACTATGAAACGTTTTTAAAAAACCTCCAATAATATCCCATTAAATCAGGAAAACTACAAATATTGTTTATAATTGTGGTTCTTTCCATTATTGACCAAAATTTATTTTACCAGGTTTAATATCAATTCCATAATTTCATACAATTCTACCATGGAATGAGATATTTTGTAACCAAAATTAGCATTGACTAAATTTCCCATACAGAATAAATTTTTATTCTTTAAAAACAACCCTTATATATTCTTCATGTTATTATTTAATTTTATAATATACCATAATTTCATCAATAAGAATAACAAAAAAAATATCCATGAACTCGTGAACTATTATATTTTATAACATATATGAATGTGATAGGTTCCTTACTTAAACAAAATATCATAAAAAAGTCATAGATTCTATATCTAGATAAAAACATATTCTGGGGAATTCTACATTCCTTTACATTCAACTGATGTGTACTATGACCTCAGATAAACCATTTAAAAATCCAATTCTATCTGGATATAATCAAAACATAATTTATATGAGGAAAATGGTACTTATTCATAAAAATGATGTTACTAAAGAGTATACAATCAAGGAAATTTCACATTGAACCATATTTATTTTTAACAAAAAAGATAGGAGCACCCCATGGTGATGTGATAGGTTAAATTGAACCATTATTTAACATCTATTCTAATCATAGTTTCAGTTATATAATTTCTATTTGGTCTATATGATAAGTGGGTTTAGAAATTGGATTATAAATATGAACTAATAGGATAATAAATTAATCTTTTTGTTCATGTATAACACATATAAACTAACTAAAAAAACATCTAGATATTCAGTTATCATCAATAACTCATTTATTTGAACAGTTCATTTGTCATAAAAAACTTGTGAATGATAAAATTAATTTCTATCTTTTTACATTGAATGTTTTTCTTGATATGTTATAAATTTCATATGTTCATCCTTATGATAAAATGGGAATCTTTACAGAAATAAACTTATATAGCTCTATAATATATTTTAGCATGATAAACAGAATGCAATTCCATACACAGAATAAAATCAAAATCTTCTAAATGAAAAACAAATATTTTAAGGTAAAGACATTCCACATATAATGATAATAATATTAATATAAATTTTCCCTTAAAATTTTCATTAATTGTTTTCTCCATATGTTTGGGATTCATTTCTTGTTTAAGAATTTAAAATTTATGAAAACAATTCTCTGAAATGAATATATGTGATGACCCAGATATATCAACATGCAGTCCTAATGTGAATATGAACTCAATTAACCTAAAAAAACTTTATTTTAGGTCTTAAATATATTTAAGTATATGAAAAGAATTTCACCACATCTTTATACATATAGTTATGCATCATCCCATTATTCGTGTTACTATTTTGACTCTTGTTTTCATAATAACCCATATTAATAAATTTAAAACAAATTAATAAATATATATCTTGTTTATTCTCAACCCTACTATGTTCATTTTAATTGTTATTACAATACTTGTGTCTCATCTTAAAAAATTATCAACACTTAATATAATTAAAAATAAATTCCCCAATGTGTTTTCTCCATATTTATCCAAAGCTATAATATGAATTTTTGTACCGTTATACATGTATGATGAATTAATCCCCATCACCTCCAATCTATAACTCTTAATATACTTGTTTTCAATATAGACAAGGTCATCGATGATCTCTGTTTCCTCCTTCTTGGCACATCGAACATATTTTTCCTAACTATTTAATTCATTAGATACCAATTCCATACAATGTTTTTTATTTAATCCATCTAAAAATTGATAGATTTTACTATCTTGATCCCATATTAAATTTGGTGAGTGAATTTATATTAATTTGAGTTTTTATTCACATGAATCTACTAAACCATCATCTTATATAAATTCTATGAATTTGTTTCTATCCTTTGTCAAATCTACTAAGGAAAATATTTCTCAAGACAAATATTTTTGAATTAATCCCAATCCAAATAATAAATATCCTCATTGATTGTGATATTCAGAACCATAAAACACTACTAATTATTTTAACCTTCAAAAACATAAAGAGAATTACTAAAATTCTTATTTTTCTGAACACCCCGTGACATCAAAAATATTTTCTAGGTATTTAATCCACCATTATATTATCAATGGGTTATACGATCAATAGAATGATGTAGATGTTTCATAAATAAATTATCCACTGTTGACATATTCCTATGTGGTTTATAAGGCTAATTCCATTGATGGATGTAACTACAACATAAATCATATGATAACTGAGCCATCACTGAAATGAATTGTTTAATTATGATTCTAATAATCCTTGAATGACGATTTTAAAGGAATTTATTCTCCTGATGCCTTCCAACCATATCATCCCTATTTCATATGTAGAAAACCATTCAAGAAATATATATCATAGATATAGTGACATGGAAATACTAAAATCATATATCATATCAACATACCCTTAAAGTAAAAAAATCATTTATAGGTATTGTATTAAAAATAACATATCACCAATGTTTTTAAAACTAATCATTCATACCAATAATAATACCCTGACCTTAATGAGTACAAAATAATGAATTTTCAACAATAATTCAATTTCTGTGAAATTAATAATCATTTTATTTTTATATTTTTATATAATTAAGAAATATTTAATAAATAAACTCTACATTCATTAAAATTGGATACATAATAAAATTATCAATTTTTTCCAAAATATATATCATTTAAAAGAAAAAATGATTTATTTATCATGAAAAATATTCATCATATTCATCATGACTTATTTTATTATCTTAACCATCTATAAACATGGTGAAAAAATTTAATACATCAGATAACCACAATAAGCTTAGTAAATGTCATAAAAATTAATGAATGAAAATTTTATTATATGAATACTTCTAAACCACTGAAAACATTTTTAAAATGTTATAATTTCCACCAATAATAAATAATCTCTTTAATATTACTCCTAAAATCATAATATTTTGATAATAAATAATATAAAACATAGATAATAAAGTTAACAAGAAGAATAAATTCCATTTTATATTAATATTATATATCAAGGATGTATTTGGAATAACCTCCATCTTAACATTGGGAATTCCCCCTATAGTATATTCTAAATATCTATTTGGAGAAACCCTACCATTTAACTTCATAATATTACATAACACATTGAACAACTATCATGGGATCACCCACACATGATTTTTCATGAAACCACGTATACCAATAAATAATTCCCATGATCCAAAACGTTATCATAACACATAAAACCACAATAACATAAAATATCATTTCAATGTTGATATCACATTTAATTTTTACAAACATACACCGTTATAAAGGAAATAAATTAATATCAAAATGAAATTATAAAAATGTAAATTAAGAATTAAAACATAAAAGTGACATAAAATTTTGAATATATATTAATTAAATATTATTTAAAATAGTCTTATTTATTTTGTAAACAGCCTTGAAATAATAACTTTAAATTTTATTTTTTAAAGAAATTATCTTACCATGAGTCAAAATTGTCACGTACAATCTGTTTCGTCTGGAATAATAAATATTGAATAAATATAAATTTTCTTTATAACCAATTTCATGTTTAATTTTTTTATATAACTTAATATAATTTTATAACAACTAGATAATTAATAATTTTCATGTCAGATGTTTTGAAGATATTAAAAAAAATCGAAAATGAAATTGAAAATTAAAACATGGTTATAGAAATCATTATTGTGTCACATAGAATATAATATTAATGAAATACTAACAATTATTATAGAGAAAAAATATTTTAAAATCCATTAATTAATTATGGATATGAAAAATTAACAATGTTATAGTTATTGAGATGGTAAGCCGAACATACTCCTCTGTAGCATTTTCAATTGTCAACAATCGTTTTGGAATTAGATTAAGTATTATTTTATCATTATAGAATTATAATAATATAATTGAATTCAAATTAATCGTCTATATATTAATATATATATATATATCATCTATGTAATTTGGTGATGAATATTAAATCACATCGCTTCGTGCATGTCGTAGTTCACATGTACGAATGAACAATGTTATCATTTTCATGTTCATGGATTGTAAAAAAATATATGATATATTATTATTTTATAATTATAAATATGTAATTAATATCATATATAAACATTAATTCCATCATTATATCTAGTATTGATAGATGTTAATGAAAAATGATTTATATCAGTTCGTAGAGGAGATAATTTACAAGTACGTAGAAGTGATAAGTTCATTCCCCATTTGATAGAAGAAGATATATATTTAGATGATGGAATTAACATAATACGACATAATTATATAGAGTGTATTTTATTTACTAACTCATCGTGATTGGATGATATTTTACGGAAAGGTACAAATAAATAAAATGGACACACTTATGTAAAAACGATACCTCTTCTCTGGACGACCACCTTTCGTTAATAACAGAACATCTCAAATGAGAGTGTCATTATTACAATAATTCCTTAAACAGGTGGGTAGGTATTCTAAATATTAAATTGGGAATATATTTGAAAAATCCAATATGTTTTTTGGTGTAAATAATAGAGAGAAATTGGTGCCCTATTTTAGGATTAAGAGGGGAACATTATAAATTCCTCAATGTATTAAATAAATATTAATTAATTTCACATTAAAAATGGTTAAACACATGATTTCATTAAAATATAAAATGATAATAATTCAAAATACCTTCATCTATAATAATTATATGAGTTATTATTATTATATTAATTCTTTTTCATTTTTTATTAACCGTTAATTTACCATTTAAACTCTTCTTGTGTTATTATGTAAATTTAAATTTGAGGGTTAATATATTTACCATAAGATGGTAATAGAAACATACATGAATCATTTTTGAAATATTAGTAATTATAAAAAATATTTAGATGATTATTATATTTTAATATTTTTCTTATTAATTAATATATTATTTCTTTTATGATTAAAGTAACGTAAATTTTGACTATATACATTAAATGACTTTTCAAAAATGTCATAACAACATGAGATATTATAAAAAACTCAATTAAATAATACCTAACATGTAATATTTATCTATAATGTTCTTGTATGAAATATAATATATCATATTTTATTTATTTTAATATTTTATTATAATTTATTTCATTTCCACTAATAATGTAATTACTGCATCATTATTGTGTCCCCAATGAATTTAATTACATCATTCATAAGATTTGTAAATATTATACAATGAAATATAAAATTTATTTATTTAAATAATATTTAGTGTTGATCTTATCCCTTATATAATCCCATATTAAAAATACATCAACAGTTAAAAACAATAGTCTGAAAACAATTTATTTTCTTTGAATTATATAACATAAATTTCTTAAAGTTATCCAAGTGAATTAGGAACATTATATTTTTTCCAAATGATTTTTTTTGGCTGGGAAAACATATCAATTAAAATTAAGTCAATTTTAGGGTAATTGAAGACATTATTTTTACCCTTAATTACGACATTTACCATTAATGAAGGTAATAACAATATATACTAAATTTAATGTTAATATATTTAAAAACAAATATGCTCATATTATAAGATAATAAATATCATCCAAATAAAAATTATGTTTTCCCATTTCTAAAAAATCAATGCATAGAGGTGACTAAAAATAATTTAAAATTAATCTCACAGACGGATCATGAAACCTTGTTTTAAAAGTAAAAATGATCAATAGTTTAAAAAGATTTTACATCCATATTCAATCTAAAATTAATTTTATTTCCAGAAAATGGAATAAATGATAATAAATGGATAAATTTTACTTTAAAACTACTTAATGAATAATGTAACTATATAAATAAATCTCATAAAAATGTGTTTTGAACTAATATTTGTATTATTAACTATTTATCATAATATGAACATTCTCAAAAAATACAAAAAATATTCCAAAGTAAAAATTAAATCTACTATTATAAATAAGAAATTTATTTTCCCAAATTGAATATATTATAGTGACCAAAACTAAATTCAAAATCTGTTCACCAGGAAGAGGAAGTCAAAATACCTTTTTAGAAAATATTCATTTATACATGATATAGAATTTGTTTTTATATAATTTTTACAAAAGTATAAGCTTAATTAATATAATAAAATTGAATATTTTATATATATTAATGATTTATATAATCATAAAAAATAGAATTATTTATTTATGTCTATAAAACAAACTTCTGCATATTCAATTTTTTTTTCAGAAAAACTATTCCTTGAATATTAAAATGTATTTTAGCTCCATTTAGAGTTAATAGTTAAACAAATAAATAATTATATATACATGTTTAATTATATTTTAATACATAATTTAATCATCTTTATATCATCCATTATAACGTATATGTGATTCCATCCATGTTAATTAATAATATTTACTTCTTCGTTTAAGCTCGATGTATCATATTATGTACCCTATTGTACACAGTATTCCATTCAATTATTATAAAATTAAGAAAAATTAAAAAATTAAAAAATAAATTTTGTTACGTAGTATTTCATAGTAATATTGTAATAAATTTACAATACTGTATGCTGAAGGTCCTGGGGTCAATTCTGAGTGAATGATATTTTTTTAAATATGGACATATACCACAGGTTTGACCAATCCATCGATATATAGATTTATAAAGAAATTAACCCCCAAAATTATTTAACAACTATGGTTATAGTTCTATCCCAACATCTCCCAAGTACATGGTTCATAATCGTATGGGTATATGGTATACCATAGATTTTAGGGTCTTACCCTTGGTTCTAAAAAGATGGGTAGCAGTGGACATTAAGATTTCTCTTAATTGGATGGTGAGAATATAGGCATATTATTTTTATTAAATATAGATAATTACATTATAAATATAATAATTATTTTCTATTATCTTATTGATAAAAATCCATATAATATGGTAATGAAAATTAAGTGTATTTCTATGAGGACATGGTAAATCATAAGTTTGCACAAGTGATATTATCTCTTCTCATTTGATGGGAAAGTTAGTGTATAATGGTTTTTCATAATTATTAAAAAGATTAGTCATGTTATGTATAATAAAATTATTATTTTATGATAAAAATTATATATTAATATTAGTTAAGTAAGTATAGATGAATGAAAGTGATCAATAAAAGTGATTACAACTTCATTGAAATGTATCAATTGGGTGTCTTGTTATGGGATTTTGGGCTAGTATTTAGGATGGACCTAAAGCTATAAATTTATTTAATGGTTTTTTGAAGGGAAATGGTATGTGACTCTAATGAATGTTAGATCATTGTGGTGTAATTAAGTGAATGAAGGGGTGCCTTTTTTTAATTGGATTGAGGGGAAATTTTGAAATTTCAATAATTATGGAAATATAATAATATTATTCTAGATATAAATACATCTAAATGTCTTATAAATGAAAAAGGGATAAATTATTCCCCCATAACTTTTACCCTTATGATAAATTTATATTTTTATTGTTTTTTATTATTTTAATAATATATTTATTTCTTAAAATATCAATTGATTCAAATTTGTCTATAATCATTTATTTGACTTCAAATATAATTAGACAATGGGGGGATTTGAATATGATGAATTAAAAACACATTAAGAGGTAATATATATCTATAATATGTATTTAATGAATTAAATATTTTAGAATATATATATATATATATTCAATAAAAATATTAATTTATTTTTTTAAAAAATATTCTATATTCTTATTTTGTGAAACATTAAGGAAATTATTAATAGGCTAAAAATTTAAAACTAATTTTCCTTGATATTGAAAAATAATTTATTTTCCAAAGACAATATACAGTTGAACACATATTTTGGATATCAATGTCGTGATAATATTACCCTTTTGAAAAAAATAGTATGATATGTTTGAATTTAAAAAAATAAAATATTATATAACATATAATCACATTTTAATGGAAAGAATTGTCATAAATCTATACCTGGAATGATTATGGATAAAATATACTAATTAAATACATTTTTTCATGTGTTTTTGTAATTTAATGGTTCTTATCATTTTAATTAAAAACATTTGAATGAATTTTCGATTAATTAAATAATTACTTCATAATTGTTATAAAATCCTTTAATTAAATGATTAATTTTCTAAAAAAAAATTACAATTTTTAAGATAAATATTTTATATTTTATAATAATTTTAATTTTAATAATTTCTTATTTAGGATAACATATTTAAACATTAAGACTCATTAAATACAATATTGTGGCATGTTTGACTTTTCTAATGATAATATACTTCAAGGGACTTAATGATTAAAATGTGTATCCAACAATAATTAATTTTGATGCATGTTTAGTTTTTGTCAAAATATACTCATCCAATAAAATTAGAAAAAGTGAAATGGAAATTTTAAAAATCTTATCATATTTTGTATACCCTTAATTACCAGATTTCCGCTTTACCACGATAATAAAAATTAATTTGTTTACAATTAATATTATCAAAAAAATAAAATTGAACAATATACTAAATTTGGAAATCTGGAATCAAAATTTTTATTACATTATTCATAATTTAAAATATATAACATTATTTATTTAAATTAAAATTATACTATACAAATGTAAAGAAAAATTGTTTTCAGAAAAAAAATCTATTGAATTTATAAATGTCTTCATAAAAATATCAAAAATAAAATCCACATAAATTCATAATTAGATTATTTTGAATAATAATGTCATAATTATTATTTTAGAAAAAATTTAACACGTAATTTCACCTTGTAATGAAATTAATAAATAATCAATTTTACTATAAGAATAATTATTTTTCAATATTTCTTATTAAATAAATTTTTTCAGAAAATTATAAAAAACTCATTTTTCGATGTTTTTGAAATTATAAATACGATAATAATTTTTTTTAAATATAATTTCAAGAACATAAATAAATTAAATTTTACATATTAAAAGTTCAAAAAATTATTTTTATAGTAATAATTTTTAAAATAAAGTGAATTCACATCAAATTGTGTGATCATTATTTTAATTCTATAGAAATAAAATCACATTGAGTGAAACCATTATATTTTTTCCGTAAATTTGTAATTCATATTTATTCACTCCATTATATTGGAACTTATATTATTTACATGTGATATTTTAAAAATGATTATCAGTTCCTCTAAAGAAGGTATTATATGGACTGCAAAATACAAATGTAAAAACAAATTATATAATAATCTTTTTCAAAGAAAATCTCAGGGCGTTAAATTTAGCATCTCAACACTAAGGAAAAATATAGTTATATTTTGGTTAAATAATTTAATGAATATCTCCTTATATAACGATTGATGTAATAAAATATGGGAACAACATTAATATTGGTGGAATATTTATCAATAACTATGTTGTTAGTCTTATATGATTTTAGACATAAATGGATATTTAAAACTAGATATATGTTATGGTCTTTGGATGATACATGTATGAGGATTATTTCATCATTTTGGTTATATAAAATGTTAATATGGGTAGAGTATCGATAAGGGAAATTTAGGATTACATTCATAGGACCTTTATAGAGGGTATTTTCACCCAGGGGAATGTGTTATAGGATTGGGCCAATATCATTTCCTCAGTTGAAAGTATGATCCCTAACGTATTGTAAATTAAATACTACCCATGATATAATTTGATATTGTTATTAAATCATAGAGAAAATTTTGGGATTCAATTAGCCACCTTTATAATGAGAGGTTTGGTATCCCCCATTAAGATATTCTTCTCGATTCTTATGTGTGGATGATCATGGGAATGTTTATATTCATAAAAATTATATTAACATTGTTTTTATGATGATTAATTCACAAGGAATGATATAAATCCTAGTATAATTTATTTGAAAATTCAATATCTATATAGGGTAGTTGTCACACTCCAACAATTATGGAAGGAGGTGATTTTCATTCATATGAGAGTCTCTAAAAATGACTAGATATGGATATAGAGACTAGATCATATCTAAATTCATGAACTATTTTATCAATATAGTGACATATCTTGTGGTTCAATATCTCACCATTTGTGCCTCTATATTTTAATGTGGAAAATGATAATTGGTGAGTGTCTACAACCTTTATTCCAGAAAGTATTTTATTGGAATAATGACCCATAGTAATAGGAAATAACAAAAAGAGCATTTTATTGGGATGTAAAATTTCCAAAATGAGATTATAGATAATATATCATCACAAAATAACATTTAAATCATCATGTTTTAATTAAATTGACCAATAATAAAAATAAATATATAAACTTATAGCTCACAATTCAAAAGATAATTCCTATAATAAAACAACCCAAAAAATAATCACTACACTATTTACCTACACTCATATCTATTGGTACTGGATCATACTAGATATTTGTTTTATAAAAACCACCACCCAAATAAATCAAATTTTTATTATAATTTACTTATATAAATTATATTTAACAGATCACAATTTAATACATTTATATATTTTTTATAAATAAAGAATTACTAATGTTATATAAAAAACTATTTTCCTAGAAATTAGCATAAAAACACTATATATATTTCACAATAAATGTCATTAAATATTTTTAATGGAATTATAAATGATTCTATTAATTGTGACCATAAAATACAACATACAACATTATGAAAAAAATCATAGGATGTCATTAAATGAGAAAAAATAGCAAGATAACAGGATGGAAAATGGTTCTATTAATTTAATAAAAAGTGAGTTCCACTAAAATTGTTGATATTGACATTGTAGATGAATAGAAACATGTGAATAAAAATAAAAATAGAAACTATGATAAAAAAATATTGATTATTTAAAGGATGAAAAGAAAATGAAACGGTAGAAATCACAGTAGAACTTATTAAAAAAATAGTTGATGGTGAATAAATTAACACCCAAAATTTCTAAAATGTAAAAATTGTTATAAACTATAAATTTGAGACTAAAATAAAATATCTCACTTTTAAAGACCCCTCATTACTAAATATATAGAAACATAGTGGTGAAAATTAATTCTCCATGTACAATGGGACAATAAAATAACAACATAATGTAATTTTTTTACCAATGTATGCATCCTTATGAGCATCCAAGTACAAAAACCCACAAAATATGGATATAGAAATTACTAATTCCAACATCACTGTGGTAATATTTTTTATATGTGTATCATAAAAAAATAATAATTTTATTTAATTATGGAATAATGAGATCGTCCCACATATGATAATTTATCCATTTGAAATCCATTGTATGATCCATAAAGATATAATATTTATAATATTTATTGAAATTTAAATTATAATGGAATAAATAATATTAAATAGAAATAAATATATAAATATTAAAAATAAATTGAGAAATAATTTTTTTAGTAAATTAATTGTTAGATTGAAGTTTATAAATTTACTGATAGTTATTAATTATAATAAAATGAAAATATTTACTAAAGAATATAGATGTTGTTGAATATAATAATTGAAAAACTAATAATTTGGATGAAGAAAAAATCAGTTAATTATAATTAGATAGCCTAATTATAACATTTTAATGAAATTATTAATTATAGAAACAATAAATTAGAAATTTATATGTTATAATATATTCTAATAAAATTTATATTTAAGGATTGTAATTAGAATATAAATTTATTTTCTACGATTTGTTACATAAATGAAAAAATATTAGTTTTAGGCACACCCAACCAGAAGAGGTAGCCTTCATAAGTGGAAATCCATCATGAATTTAATTCCATATCATCCTTTACCAAACCATGGAGTGCATTAGTCATCCAACAAACACACAAGGGCATGTAAAGTAATTGGAATGTGAGCAAGAGGATCGGGTTGGGTCATTCAATTTTTTAGGGGGTTCAGGCTGGGTAATAGGGGGAGCCTTGGAGAACTATTTGATTGAAATGGTCCACATACATACACCATTTATAATAATCTAGGTCATAAACCGGTGATATTTTTATATGGATCTGGAGGAGGAAACACTACAAAACTTTGTTAAAAACATACATTATGAATTATAATCCATCAATTACATCATTTAATTTTTTTAATGTATTTTGGAATTTTTATTCAGCCTTATGGATTACACTATTACAGTATATTCAATTGAATGAAAATATTTATTGATATATATAAACATTGTATGGAAGTGATGCAATTTGGATTCTAGCATAGAACGAAATTCCCCAAATAGAGGCTGTCACGAACCAACCCTGGTCGACCCTAAATAGGTCACCCATGCTGATCCATGACATTGCCCAAGAGGCATTCCAAATCCTCCCAGGCTGGCGACAAGCACAAGGGCATCAACAAAGAACAATTGGGGAAATATTTCACCCAATAAAAATAAATAAAGCAGTGTAAAGAAAATAGAACAACACAAAATAAATAAAGGACAAGAAAAGGAAGAACAGCCAATAATAAAAAATTAACCTGACCATAGGAAAAAATCCTCACTACCACAAGAGTAACTCATCAAACCAAAACTAACTTTCACCCACAATGAACCAGCACGTGTCAAACCTACAATAGAAACTAAAAAGATGAAAAACACTATAGGCGTGAGTATTAAAACTCAATAGCCATGCCCAAAAAACTATTGCAAATGTAGTACCTTTAAATAAAGAATTTAACTATCTCAGGTTTGAACTAAAGTATAAAAAATATGGTTTTCCACACATACTTTCATTTCTAAAATAAGTAACATTCCATTTCCCTTTTTAATTTAAAATCATGTTTAATGTTTGAAAGAAACATGTTCATTGAATTTTAAAAATCATTTTTTCATCAATTTAGATATCCATATTTTAGTTGTTAGTAAAAATTGAAAACCACACAACACACAACACAAACTAAGTGAAATGAAAAAGTGTAACACAGGGGCTAGGTTCCGAACTAGACCTCTCAATCGTCCACCACAAACAAATAAACACTAATGGAAACATGGGTCAAACCTACGAGCTCATGAACACTCCATAACGTACCATATACGTGAATCATCTTCAAGGAATTCCTACTCCCGATGATGTCATAACACCATAACGCCTAGTGTTTCCCAACATGGCCTAACCGAGGGGCATAATCCCCTAGCATAGTATAATCCGAATTAGGGGCCACTAGCCAGTGCGTAATCTAAACTAGTGCAGCAATCATTCTCAGAAGATTCACTTACTATGCCAGGTTCCGATGTCAACACGTATAATAAAAAAAGAAGGGTTGGGTCAAAAAATTCAATCAATTAGCACAAACATCACACACAAATCATGCAGTCAACGTACACCAAATATCACCTCTGAGTAACCCCAAATAATGTTTTTCGAAATAATTTATTTTAATATAGTGCCAAATAGGGATTCACCAATTTTGTCGAAAATTGTCATTTCTCAATAGAACCAAAATTCATGCTCACGCTTCAAAATAAATTATTTATCAATAAACCAAAACTACATTTTAAATTCCATGAATTATATTAAAAATCCAAATGGGAATTCTTTCACTATTAGGATTCCTTTAATCATAAAAATATTTCTACTATTGTGTATAAAATAAATTGTAATTTTTACATCAGGTGATTATTTAAAAATTTAATATATAATACTATTTATTATTATTTAAAATTAATAATATATTATTAAATTAATAAATTATGAATTTAAAGGTGAGTTTATTGGGGGACCTACCTCAACTGATAGGTCCAACAAGTTGGCGCATCGAACCTCACACAGGCGCACAAGAACGCTCAAGCCGACAAATGTTGTATCACATAATTACCTCGCTAATGTGATAAAACACCTTTAAAAACATGAAAAAACATGGAAACAATAATTCATAATAATATAATGAAGAAGCAGCAAAAACATCACCTTGGCACGGAGGCGCACCAGACCAATGGGGTCACACAAAAGGGTGAATGATCGGGTGCGGTGTCGTGGGCTTTCTCTGTCAACACATCACAATAGTTAAAAAACAACTAAACACACATAAGAACACGTGTAATATAATACAATAGAACAAAACCACAAAACTCCCCTAAACCCCAGTGTAAGGGAAACCACCTATGTAAAAAAGGCAGTGGTCAGCATGGGGGTGCGCTCAGTAAAAAGGGATTGCGCGAAATAAGAAACAACTGTTGAGGATAGTGAAGAAGAAAGCGGCCCGACTTGGAGGTTGTGTGATGGCCAAACAAGAGGTTCATCGAGAAAAAGCGCACATGTTTCACTGGCGGGGCATGCTGAACGGTGAGTGGCGGGTCAGTAAGAGAATGGATATTGAATGACTCATTGGGGAAGTGTCCTAATTTGCACATTAAGGAGTTGTATGTAAATAGGGGTATAGATATATGGGTTAGGATTAGAGGAGGGAGATGGATTATTTTCGCCTGCTGGATGTTGGAATGCCTGAGAATTTGGAGGATATTTCTTCTAGAAGAGTACCTATAGTCCCCTGGCTCGTTCTAGGGAATTTGTTGTAACTCAGTTTTGAGACTGATCATACAATGAATTATTCTAGATTCTTAATCAAACTCAGTCATCATGATGAAATCATTACTAAGGGATATGGGAACTTCACTAGCATAACTCTCCCCAAAAATGTACAAGACAAGGTCTTTGAACTCTAGAATCCTTTCTAGCCAATTCTCCATGAATGTATATGCATCCTCTACAAAATTAATTATGAACAAAACCACATGAATTATTTTTAAACATCCATATTAAAATGATGATATGGAAATCACTTGTAAATGATTTTTTAATATTAACCACCAATAAATCGCTCATCATGTTGGAATCTGAGGAAGTGTTTTTGAAGGAGAACCGAACACTAACAGGGGATTCCATGAATAGCATATTGGCTTCTGCATAGTTAGAGAAACACGCTATATTTTGGTACAGGGGGTCTCGTAACTCACTGAAATCCATGTTTCATTATAAATTTAATGAAGAAAAGACATATTCGAAGATATAGTATGTGGGTCATGAAGGGATTCGCAGTGAACCTCTATTTATAGAGAAGCTATTAAAGTGATGTCCATCCCCACCTTTGTCAACTCGTATTGGACCCAACTCTGCAAGGGCACCATATTTGAGGGACGAATAGTGATGACCTCCATTAAGCCAAAAAATATGATTCAACATCCTTGGGGACTGATGGGAGTGTTGAGATTTAAAATAAACTAGTATAAGTGGTCCCTCCCATGTTCTTGGTTAACGGGGATGTATCCTAAAAAAAGTGAGATCGGTGGGGTCCCTAGTTAACCAGGCAGGTTTATTACACTCTCAGGTTCCTTGTAAATCTCCGAACTCATTACTTCATGGGATGCGTGGATGAGTGTTAGAATGAAATAATCAAACAGAAACATATATAGGAGCCATAGAACGCTTCCTCGAAAATTTCAAGGGTGCTTTGCGAGGAGGAGAAAGGGAGGGAGGGGTGGTGGCGCTGCAATGGATGGAGGAATGTGCATGGAAGGTGTTTCGGTTTCGAGAAATAGGAGTCTAAGTGCCTCTGTGGGTGCGATGTGATACTAGAATAGGGATCTGATGAAGAGGGAGATTTGCAGATGGTGTTGGATGCCGTAAATGAGCAAGGAGTAAGTCAATGGGGGAGCCTGTGTGCTGCAAGGGAGAAGGAGTCGAGAGGCCGAGGGTGGCTAGGTTGTGCTGAGCAAGGAGTAGGGTCACGTGGTGCTGCTGTGAGAGGGATGGAGGAGGGAGGCGATGGAGGGAGGGAACAGGGAGGCGAAGCGCATGTCCATGGGGAAAAAAATTGAATGAAGGGGAGTAAGGGTTATGTGAGAAATAAATAAAAATAACGAAATAAAATAAAAAAATGAAAGAAAGAAAAATTGAAGATAATATGAAAATAAAAAAAATAATGATAATAATAATAATAATAATATTATTATTAATACCTTAATGACAATGATAATAATAATAATAATAATAATGAATCCTGCATAATAATAACTCTAATAAAAATATAACAAAGACAAAATAATTCATATAATAATATGAATTTCCATAATAATAAAAACATTGTTTTAATAATAATGATCATATTATGATTATTTCCACAACAATGTTTTTGACTTCAATTTTAATATTCCTTCAATGATGTACTTCGCCCCGCAAAATGGGCAGGTCGTGTGGTGAATAGGGTGTCGTTGCACAGTCCCTTGACCGTGTTCTGCTCGAACATAGACGATGGTAAAAACACATAAGTGTGTTTTTCTAAAAAAATAAATGTTTTACCATGGCTCACCCAAAAACCCGACCCGAGTCACAACCAATGGAAAATTTAATCTTGGGTGTGGAAATTGTCCCAACCAAAATGATTTTTGCCCCCGAAAAGCCATTACAAGATCAATACCCAAAACAAGAACCGAAATTGCATTACAATTCCGAGAGATATATAAAGAACAACAACAATGTGATCTCGAAACACTCCCAAAAAGGGAGAGATAATCCATAAGAACTCATGCAACAGTAATGAACTTCCCGCTATGTGTCACCCTCCGCCAACATTGTGATCTCCTCTAGTTGATCGCTTCAAAGGATATAGAATTTTCAATACAATAAATCTAGGCCCTACATACACATAACTTTATCACCAATAAACAGAACTCTACAATTTACTCAATCCTCAATTAAACATTAAAAAAAATCTGGAACAACACTAAGTAAAACACAATGACCCGCTTAAAACCAACAAACAAGTTAAACCATGTCTGATGAGTACCTCTTAAAACCTTACTCCAATATGACATTGGAACTCTCACACCCCAATTCTTTGAAATAAAAAGAGAATATAGAATTTGGTGGTTCCACATGAGACCACCCACAACCAAAGAAAAACCCATAACAAAATAGGGATATTGACACGGGATGTCCGAACGGACCCCCCCCCCCCCCACCACCATATGAATGAAGCCAAACTGAATTCAAAGATACCCACGATGGGTCTCCCCACCATAAGGACTGATGAAATTAACCGAACATGAAAACATTCCACATGGACCAGAAACACCACCACAAAGGTAGGGGAGGGAAGGACCCAACAAATTAAATATCAAAACTACCATCATAGCTACCTCAACGACGTCACACCCTCAGAAGTACACAAACCATGCCACACCAAAGAACATGATTAAACCAATACCTTTCCTCCCCGTTGGGGTTCTCCTAACTACAAGTCTGCTCCACTCTAGGACCTAGGGCTGGAGGACTGATGATTGAAGCATCTCCTACCTCACAGTCAGGCTTCTAAAACCCCCAATAACCACACACAAACCGATGTTCTACCAAACATAGTTATATTAATAAAAAAGGTTTAAAGAATGTTCAACAACTACCATTATTAATACTAAAGGAAAACAAACACTATAAAATGGTATAAAAGAGGATTAATACATACATGAAACACCATAAAAAGAAAAAGTCAAAATGATCCCCAAACATCACCCTACATCTGCTGACGGGGTGAGGGTTCCTTCGACGAGATAGTTATAGCTTCATCACACTTCATGGAAACACCATTGCATAATTTCTGAAATTGACCTAGACTTCCACAAGTGTGGTTGGGTCTGAGTGAACTCAGCCACGTTGGACTCTTGTGACCCTGCCTACCACACTGGTGACAGATCACGGAGTTACACTCCGACGGTGTTGAATGCAGTTCTAAAGGCCTATTAATTCCTCTATTAGACCCAACAACATCATTGCAATTTACATTCTTCCCCTCGCCATCCTCCACACTTAATCCCTTGGATGGAGGACGATTCAACACGTTATGTCCTCCTGCTAACTCAGCTTTATCAAGAAAGAATTTCCCCACATCATTTGAGAAGGTGGGGAGGTTGAGCTCTTCCACATTCGATCATAGTATAGGTCGGTTCCTAGACTCAAATTTTTTATCCTTCCTGTGATAATTCGCAAAAAACCACTGATCATACATAACATAGTCTATGAAATGTCGATATAATTCCATTACCGATTCAATGCCCAACTGAAGACAACATAACTCCATATTCCTCCTCATATTCATCAAAAAATATAAGTGTTGATGGATGAATGATGACTTGAAAAAATCCCATGATAGATCTTTCTGAGGTTTATTCCGAGGCAGAGACTTCCACCATTTCCAGGTTGGGCCTTTAATCATAAAGTTAGCCAAGTTCACCATTAAGAAATCAAGCAACATAATGAAACTGGGAATCATCTCAATATTTTTCAACCACTTCTCTACCTCAAGAGGCTCTAATTTTCCATAAAACATAGGATTGTTCAACTTTGGATGTCTATAAAATAGTCTATAGGTTGATCAGCTAGAAACATTTCTACAGATGCAGCACCTGAAGCTGTGCCTTGGGAAACCGTAAAACATTCATGGGTGAGAACACTAAGGAACATAAAAACATGGAGTAGGATCAAAACATGGTTATTTCCATTTAAAATTTAACTTTTCACAATTTCCTAAATAAAACAATGCAAAAATACTATTAGAAATTAAGAATATAGAAAACGATCAACAAGGAGAAACTGGTGTCGATGGTGACCCGAACATATGATTGGGGGTCATATTCCAGCCATGCCACCATCACAGGGAGCACACTATGGTAATGTTCTAGGCACCACATGGATTTCCATAACATTAGATATCATGAAGAGAACTTTCTTGGATCCCATTCCATTTCCCAATACCAAAAAAACCATAAGAATCAAAATACATCAACAACCCAAATATCCCATGGTGATCCGAGGTTTGGAATGAGCAAGGGTTCATGATGTCCATCTCATATGTATTCCTTGAGTCCTGACAATCCTAATCCTTCTACCAGGACAACCAAAAATAAAAATGGGCGCTTTGAAAATCAAAGTCCACACAGGGGCCAACCTCCTCTGATAATAATTTTTCACGAACCAACCAGCGTCAACCCTGAACCGGTCACCCAATATGATCCGCGACAAGGCCCGAGAGGCGTTCCCAATCCTCCTGGTATGGCAACAAGCACATGGGAATCAAAAGCGAACAACATGTGAATGATTTAGCCCAATGAAAATAAATAAATCTGTGTAAAGAAAATAGAACAACACAAAACAAATAAAGGACCCAAAAGGGATGAACAACCAACAACCACAGACTAACCTAACCATTGCCAAAACTCCTTGTGACCCAAGAAATAACTCACCAAAAAACATCCAACTCTATCCCACAGAAAGAAATCTCATGTGACACCTACAACAGAAACAAAAAAATAGGAAAAACACTATAGGATTGCGTATTAAAACTCAGTAGGCATGCCCAAAAAACTATTACCAATACATTAACTTTAAATAAAGAATTTAACAATTTCATGTTTGAACTAATGTATAAAAAATAATGGTTTTCACACATAGATTCATTTCTAAAACAAGTAACAGTCCACTACCCTTTTTAATTTAAAAAAATGTTTAATTTTTGAAGGAAACATGTGCATTGGATTTTTAAAATTGAATTTCCGAAAAATTTAGAAATCCAAATTTTAGTTGTTATTAAAAAGGGAAACCACTGAACACACAACACACACATAGGGCGGTGTAAAAAGTGGAACACAAGGTCTAGATACTGAAATTGACATCTCAATTGTCTTCCATATAAAAATAAAAACTAAAAGAAACATGGGCCGGACCTAGGAGATCGTGAATAATCCATAACGTTCTATACATGACACTCATCCTAAAGGCATCCCTACTCTCGATGAATTCATAATGACCAATCACTTGGTTTTCCCTACTTGGCCTATCTGAGGGGCCTAATCCCCTAGTAGAGTATAATCCATACTAGGGTCCACTAGATAGTGCATAATCTAAACTAGTGCAACAATCTTTCTCAGAAGATTTACGTACTATGCCAGGTTCCCATTTCAAAATGTATAATAAATAGGAAAGGGGTGAGTTAACAAAGTCAATCAAATAGAACAAACATCTAACACAAATCATGTTGTCAACATACATCAAATATCACCTCTAAGACACCCCAAAAAGTTCTTTCCAATATAATTTATTTTATTAACGTTCCAAACAAGCCTTCACCAATTTTAATGAAAATACTCATTTCTTAGGAGAACCAAATCACTTTCTCACGATTCAAAGCAAATAATTTCTCAATAATCCATAACTACATTTTAAATTCAATGAGTTATGTTTAAAAGACAAATGGGAATTATTTCACTACTGACTGTTCATTCATCAGGAAAATCATTCAAGTGTCATGTATAAAATAAATGGATCTTTTTAATAGGGTGATCATTTAAAAATTGATTATATAATACTATTTCATATTTATTAAAATTAATAAAATTTAAAGCAATTAATACATTCTTAATTTAAAGGTGATTGCATTGGGGGACCTACCTCATCTCACAGCTCAAACACGTTGGCGCGTCGCAACTCGTATAGGCGCAGAAGCACACACAAGCCTACAACTACAATATCACAGAATTACCTCTCCAATGCACTACAACACCCACAAAAATAGGAAAAAATATGGAAACAATAATTCAAAATAATACAATCAAGAAGCAGAAAAAACTACACCTTTGTGAGGAGGCACGATAGACAAAATGGGTGATAAGAAAGGGTGAATGATTGGGCGTGGTGTCGCAGGCTTTCTCTATCAACACATCACAATAGTTAAAAAACAACTAAAAACATAAAAGAAAAGGAGTAATATAATCCAAGAAAACAAAAGAACAAAACTCACCTAAACCCCATTGTAGCAGAAACGACCTATGTGAATATGGAAGGAGTCAGCATGAAGGTGTTCTCAATCAAAGGGATTTAGTGATATAGGAAATGAAAGGTGAGGATAGTGAAGAAGAAAGTGACCGGACTGGGAGGTCATGAAATGGCTGGACAAGAGGCGTGTCAGCTAAAAGAATGTATGTCGGACTGGCGAGGAAAACTGAATGGTATGTGGCTTGTCGGTAAGGGAAGGGATATGGAATGACTCATTGGGGAAGTGTCCTAATTTTTATATTAAGTAGTTGTAAGTAACAAAGGGTATTGATATGGGGTTTGGATTATATGAGGAAAATGGATTTTTTTGGCTTGTTGGAAGTCAGAATGCCTTAGCCAGTGGAGGAGATTTCATCCCATAGCATAGCTAGAGTCCCCTAGATCATTCCATGGAGTCTGAAGTAACTCAGTTTTGAGACTGATCGAGTAAAGAGTTATTTTAGATTCGTAATCAATTTCACTCATCTTGATTAAATATCTACCTAGGAATATAGTAACTTCACCAGAATAACTCTCCCCAGTAATTTACAAGACAAGGTCTTTGAACTCTAGAAAACATTCTAGCAAATTCACTTTGAAAGTATACGCATCTTCGGCTAAATTAATGATGAGCACAACCACGTGCATTTTTTTAAACATCCAAATTTAAATGATGAAACAGAAATTACTTGGAAAAGATGTATTAATATTACCCGCCAAGCTATTGTTGATCATGAGGGAATATGAGGAAGTGTTGGTGAAGGAGAACCCAACTCAAGTAGGGTATTTCACCTATAGAAGATTGGATTCTGTGGAGTTATAAAAACACTCTCTATTTGGGAACATGGGGGGTCTCCTCAGTCACTGAAATCCATGATTCAATATAAATTTAATAATTAAAAGGAAAATTTGAAGATATGGTCTGGGGGTCATGAAGGGATTCATGATGAACCTCTATACCAAAAGAAGTTATGCATGTAAAGTCCATCCCCTCCTTCATCAACTCTTAGTGGACCCAACCCTACAAGGGTAGCATATTTGATGGACGAACAACCATGGTCTCCATTAATCCAAATAAAAAGTGTATTCTTCCATGGGGACTTCTAGGAGTGTTGAGCTTTAAAAAAATACCAGAAGAGTTCCCTCCCATGTTCTTGGTTAACAGTGATTTATTGTGAAAACATGGGAGATTTGTGGGATCACTAGTTAACCAGGAATGCTTATTACTCTCATAGATTCCTTGGAATTATCCAAACACCTTACTTTATTGGATGCATGGATGAGGGAGAGAGTGAAGTAAACAAACAAAAACATATAAAGGATCTGGACAAATAATCCTTTAGAATTTCTAGGGTGCTGTGTGAGGAGGATAAGGGGAGCGACGAGTGGCGGTGCTGCATTGTAATGAGGATGGCCCTAGGAAGGTGTTTCGGGTTTGAGAAGAAGGACTCTAGGTGCATCTGGGGGTGAACTGTGTTGCAATAACAGGGATCTGATGAAGAGGTAGATTTGCAGCATGTGTTCGATGGAGCAAAGGAGCTGGGAGCATGGCAGTGGCGGAGTCGGCGTGCTGCAAGGGAGAAGGAGATGGGAGGCTGAGGTTATTTGGGGTGTGCTAAGTAGAGATCAGGGTCAGGTGGTGCAGTCGCGCAACGGAAAGAGTATAGAGAAGAAAGGGAGAGGGATAGGGGAGGCGGCGCGCATGGCTATAGGGAGAAAACAATGAAAGAATGGGAGTCTAGTTACGGTGAGACTGGAATATAAATAAATAAAATAAAAGTAAAAATAAATAAACAAATGAAAGATAAAGTGAAGATAATAAGAAAATAATAATAATATTGATAATACGAATAATACTAATAATAATAATACGTTAGTTTTAATGATAATAATAATAATAATAATACATGATTTTAAATAATAACACTAATAAAAATATAACAAAGATAAAATAATTCTTACAATAGTAAGAATTTATTTAATAATAAAAAAATTGTTTTAATAATAACGATAATATTGTTATTATTTCCAAAACAATGTTTTTAAATTAAATTTTAATTTTCCATTAACAAAATAGTTCACCCCACATACCGGGCAGGTCTCCTGGTGAATAGGTTGTTGTTGCGCAGTCCCTCAACCATGTTCTGCTTGTGCGCAGACGCCTCTAATCACACATACACATATTTTTCTCAAAAACACAATGTTTTAACCATGGCACACCCAAAAACCCGGCCCTACTCATAACCAGAGGAGAATTCAAACCTATGAATGATAGAGTAAGTTTCATAAGACTGCCTCTAAATTTGGTGTTGGAGTTCAATATGTGGATATTTAATCAATTTATGTGTGGTTTATAGAAACCATCATAGTAAACAAATTTAACGATGGTTAGTGTATTTTTCAGGGTGGTATGTCTAGAAAAAAATAAAACTTTTATAATAGTGGTTTTTACTACAGCTAAAAATGTATAATTTTTCCTATTGCAAATTCTATGAAAATCACTCCAACCGCTGCTAAATGATAATAGAAAATTAGGATCCCTTAACGGCTATTTTATCCACCACTAAAAAATATCAATTTTCACGGTAATTGCCACTAAATCATAAAAATTGCCACTAAACTGTACGTTGTATATATTTAGAATCTGTTTAAACTACCCCAAAATACAGACCATTTATTTAGTAATGTTTTAAATGGCCTATAACGGATGATTTACAATTAAAAAATTGTTTTTAATGCTACCAACATATTACTAGTACCCTAAAATAAACTTGTGAAAATATCACATAACACATGGGATGGGTGGGATACATATAGATATCAAATGACATATACAATGCACATACATATATATCCACACACTTGCCCATCTTATGAGTTCATAATAGGATTTCCAATTTACATCCATCATTTTTACAACCTCCACTAAATTCATTACACCACAAAAGAAATCCAAGAGAAAAAATTTACATCTACCTTTCTTTTGAAGTTTACTTCACTGCACAATCTTTAATCATCATACATTATCATAAGGAAACCAACCTCGCAAACAATTGGACAACAATTTTTCCTAGAAATCCTACAGCGACATCCAAAAGGTCCCTATAGGAATCAAATGAGATAACTACCATATCGCCAGTAAGATTATATATATCTGAACATTTCATATTTTTGACCATACGTGCATTATTTCATCATGTATGAACAAACTGTTCATATAAAAAAGTACAATAGATTTATTCATATTAAAATTTTGACATTTAATAGTCACCCTCTAGTATCCTCGTGAAGTACTAGAAGAGGTACCATTCTTCCCCTTTACCATTCCTGTCATTTAAAAAAATAAAATAAATTTTAGAACATATATTTCAAAAATATTATTCATAAAGAAAACATAAAAACGATAATAGATAGTCATTGGTAATAAAAAAAATATACATAATAATGAAAATGAAAGTATGAACCATTGAAATAAGTGGTTACTATATAAATGTATTACTATTAATACAATTATTTTATATTTCAATCATGTCAGTATTCTACTCCAGTACTTAATCCCCTTCATTTACCTTTTCTAGAATAATATTTTCAATATCATGAAGGATAAATGAGTCTGCATCATATTGTTTATGGGAGTCAACATTAGAGGTAAAATCTTCCACATTATCACCCATATCATACAAATATATTTATTTAACATGAGAAACTATAGTACAACCTTCATCCAAAACATCATTCACATAATATGAAATTTTTTCTGGTGATGGTAAGATATATCGATCATGCAGTTCATGAACAACAACAGCCATCAAGAGAGAAAGGTACACAGAACTAAATTTCACAGAATCACTTTTAAAAACATTTATAATATGAACTAATTTTCTTTTTGAATAAAAAAACTAAATAATGCAAGGGGTAGTTTTATTTGATAATATCTGCCAACATTTCATAATAATCCGAATCAGAAAATGAAAATATGCCACTACTCTATGTTTTCAAACCCTCTTCTCAATTGACAGTATAAAATCTAAATCTATTAATGTTTTATACATTGATCATTCTAACTTTTTTTTGTTTACCTAGAAAAAGAGGCATCTAGTATTATGAAAAATTTGATTGAGTATACATATTCATGATCAAAAAAATTAATATACATTATTAGATTTACAATACATATGTGTCAACCTAATATCCATATTTACTACAATATTTATAAACTTACACATCATCCAACCATTCAAAAAGCATGTTTATTTAACAAATTTCATTATAACTTTCTTATTTCATGTTTTTCCTCTCATCCATCTCTTTGTTTGTATCCTAAACTAATCAATAAATGGATCTGTGAATTCATAATTCTGCAGCACATATCAGTGTTCCTATAATAATTCAATTACAGTCTTTGTAACATTTAAGGACCTCCCTACTGATCGGCCAATACCAGGAGATATATTTTATTTACCATGTATTTTAGATTGATATGATGTGTTTTAAACACGTACAAATTGATTAAATATTGTCTCAATATCATCCATGTATCTAGAACAAATTTTAAGACTCTCTTCTGCCTAATAGCCTTCAGAAATAGAGCCTTCAGGTTGATCTTTATTTCTCATGTATGATATCAAATGACCATGATATCTGTGAAATAAAAAAATAATTACGTATTTAATTATGTTCCATGAATTTTATACATAACTAAAAAACATATAAATAATGTATCTCTCAATTGGATACGTCTATCAATAATGGATATATCCTCTAAATCTAGCTTCATCCACCAAATTCATAGTTTAATGCATCTTGATAGTAAAAAACAATACAGGAAACAACATATCCATTTCATAAAGTTTTAATAATAATCACTATGAATTTTTTCAATCTCAAAATGGATATTGAGATTTATCACATAGTTTTCTGAAAAATGTGCATAATTAGAATACAATATAAGTAACCTATTCATGTAATAATTCATGCAATGCCAATTGTTGTAACTGTTGTAACAAAATAAAAGAATTGTGGCATATCAATCCATGTAACCAACAATTATTTATATCAACATGAATTAATATATAACTTCAATACCCATCAGATACCCTCCCATAAATTAAAAATTAATGTAATGATTCATTATCCATATTTTTCATTGAAAAAATTGCTTGAAAATACTTTTCATTCTATTATGGATAGGGATCACATTATCTATTCATTTTTCATAGTATTTCAAAGAATTGAGATGATCCTTCGACTATACATGATCATTAAGAAATGTGAAGATCAAATTTTCATAAGCATTCTTCTCAATATGCATCAAATCAATATTATTCCGCATCAAATTAAATTCCTAAAAAAATTGAAAAATATACATTTTACTTCTATTGTTGGTTTTTATTTTACCTGATGATGAACTTGGAATTAATTTCATACAAGCTATCTAATAATGCACCTTCCAAAATTCTATTTCAACATTTCTTAGTTTTTCCAATATTTCAGAACCAATTAACAACATTATAGGTGGTATAAGTTCTATAAAACAATTGAATTTTGATATATTCAGCTGTAACCTATGAGATGCATTAATAAATCTTTGATGGAAGAGGAAGAACCATTTTCTACAGTGAGATATCCATTTCATCTCAAAATCCATGTTACAATCAGGAGAGTCCAAACATATGTAAGTGTTCCAACTAGTTAAATTTCCATGTCCAGGGAAGTTACTAAGGGTCTACATTAGAGATGCATTCACATTGAACATTGTTTTAGAAGAAGCATCATATGTATTTACACTGTTGCTCCATAACTCCTACAATTAATAAATTAAAGGCTGAAATATACATCCGTATCATTTCCAAAAAAAAATTCTATGAATAATTCTCAAAATGATAAAAGCCATTTTGGGATACACATCAATAGAGGTAGATTTTAAGGGATCAAAACAACTGGCCAAATGCTACATCTGAACTCAAAGTCCCAAATAGTTTGAATCCATCGGTAGAAAATCCCAAAAAATATTCCTAGGACCAGATTATAATTATGGCTTTGTTGAATCAAATGTATTCCATGATGGAAAATCTCATGGAGTTCACTTTAACCAATCATTTTAATTATCTACAGAATGCTGCATCATGTGTTCATCAGATTTCAATTACATGAATAATCTTTTCAAAAGAGGCTTTAGAGGAAATTTATATACAACCAATACAGATGTGTTTCTTTTCATCTTATACATGAAAGTATGTTGATTTGGTTTTCAAACATCACCCATCGATTTCCATCTAGAAGAAGAATTTTTTTTTGTAATTCTATCTGTTTGAATCCTCTCCCCATAAATGATTACAGTCATTGGGACAATAATTTATTTTAGTATAATTCATATGATGCCTATTAAGAACTTTGGTCATATCATAAAAATAGCTGGGGATGTTTTCTTTAAGAAATGAATCATGCAACAATTCCAATATCTTAGAAATTTCCTGATTTGAAATTTCACATAGTCATTTGATATGGTACAACATCAGCAGAAAATAATATTTTAATTATTTCAAACATACACCATAAAACTCTTGATATCTATTGTCAACTAAACCATGAATCTTACATTTCTTAATGAATTTTTCTCTTACATTAGTCTCCATAGAATGATGGGGATGATCTCATGATATGTTAAAATCATGATCTGTTTGTCTTATAGTCTCAGAAATATCACTTTCCACATTTCAATTTGTATAACCCTCAACTAGTTGTTTTGATATGTTTTGATGTTCGTTTTTATGTCTTGATATTCCCAATACATCATTTATAATGATTCTCATTTCATTGTCCATTGTGTATCATTTTGGATCTCATTCTATGGATTGAAATATGTGGTCAACCATTCTTTAACCTTTGATTTTCCATGCCAAATCCAACACAAACATTGATTAGGGAATTTATTCAATATCATGTGTTCATAAACATAATCTCTTTTCAAGAATCAATTAATTTTACATTTAGGACATAGACATATTATACTAAATTTAAGGTATCGATTGGAAATTGAAAAGTCTAAAAAATCTTAAATAACATTAGCATACTGTAGTGGGTTTTATGGTAATGTGATTCAGTTTTATACATGTATTTCACTATATTCCTACACAATATCAAAAAAAAATTAAAACACATAACTATTTATAAATAGTAAAATAGATTCATATATAGTATTTTGAAAAAAAATATGATGCTATATACAGTTTTCCTATATAAGTATATATGGTAAATAATGAACAGATTTAAATTAGATTTTCTTTTATCTTCTAACATCAAATTGTCGTATAAAATTTTCTTGAGTATTATATCCAACTATTAATTGTATTTATAATGTATGAAAAAATTATATAATATGATTTTTAGGGTTAAAATGAAGCATCAAATAAGGTTCTTCTCAACATGATGATATATAGTTGAAAATGACTACAAAAGCACATGACACCCATGGTAAATGATGTAATAGCTGACAGGTGGAGTATAATATAAAAATTCTCAAAAATCAAAGGACTATTCCCCTGTTGTGTGGAAATTGAATGTAAAACAATCAGTTATTCAAAAAAATATAATGGTGAAAGCCATAACAAGGAGGATGATTCAATTATGATAAAATCTTATATTGTTTTGTGTTGTATGACTAAAGGGAAATCTAAATCCTAATACAAAAATGTTCATTATGGAATTTTGTGTATGTTTTATAAGATTATGTTTTATTGTTTAATGAAATCACAACATGACCTTGGTGACATTCTATAAAATATACTTGCGGAGAAATTTTTACATTAATACAAAATAGTTTCATCTTAAAGGGTTATTTTGTGGGTTTTTATCATGTTTCCCTTGGGTGGTTGGTTTTGGCTTGATTCCCAAGTCATGATGCAATGTGTGATGAGGATTTTAAGGGTGTTTTACTTGGTTTTATTGTTATACCATGATCCATTGTATTAATCTACAAAAAACAATATTAGTGGAGAATTAAGACATTCCCTCATGGTCTATGTTGAAAAGGTCATTTGGTCATATGATTTTGGAAGGGTCATAACTATTTCATAATGGTTGGTTGTTGCATCTTTAGTTTGGTTGGTTCTTTAATGTTGTAATATTTTTTCCAACTACCACATTTTTCCCCTATTTTGTACCCCCATCTACCATATTGTAGGTTTACTAGAGGTGTTTCCACCATTCTAAATATTTATAATCATCTCCACCCATCTTCACTATTTCAATTTGTGGTTCTTATGCTAATCTTTTGTGGTTTCATCAATATATTTGATGAAACTTATACCTAATCATGGGGATGTTATATTGGATTCATGGGGATTTATGGTATTGTGGATATATGATTCCATAGAGGGTAAATGATGCTTGTTTCGTATCATTTGAAAATGGCATGTTGATGTTTTTTTCGGAATTCAATTAGATTAGAATATAATTGATTGTCAATTCATGGGGATTTTCTTCTGATGTGTTCTAGAGGAATGAAATGGGCCTTTCAGACATCATTGTTCAATTTTTATATGTTGTGATGATTCTTAGTTATTTATCAATGGTATTCCTTATTGGATTAAAATGTATAATTATTTATAAATTTTTATAATTAATTGTTGGGGCCTTATGGTATGAGAAATGGGCTCAATAGAATAATTAATCACTGTATAATAATGGATGTAGATTGAAAATGGGAAATGGAATGGGGTAAATATAACATCATGTTAGGCATCCCTTTTAATGAATAAAAATATTCATGTATTAATGTGTGTGCCTGTGAATGATATGGGACCAGGTTCCAGAATGTGGCTAGGGATATTTTGGCTCAAAGAGCATCAAGTGGCATGTGATGAATCATATAAACTAAATTTTCATATTTCATGCTTGTTCCATGAAACATAAGAATTACCAATGGCTATTCCAGTAGGGATAATGGGGTTATAAACATATTGATGTAACTCTGTATTGTCTTTATTGGTGTGATGACATGTGATTAGGATGGGGAGAGCCTTAATGAGCTAGTTTAGGGGCATCCATGTTTATAACCCTTAAGGAATGGACTATTTAGCATTGGAGTTTGGGATTTTTCTAGAAAAATCAATAGGAATTGACCTAGAACATAGAAACACATTAATTGAGAGTGGTAGGATGTTGTTAAAGATTATATTAGATTTAGATAAGCTTTAGGTCTTAGTATGGTCATAGTATTAGATTGTATACGTGATTATCCACTCTATAGAATGTTCCTATAGTAAATTGGTGACAATGAAGTTGACGTAGTGGATTCCTTATCCTCGTAGTATTTGAGCGAATCCAATGGGAACTATGTATCTAGTTAAAACCATTTTTTTTTGTTGGAACCCGGTGTTATTCTAGTTATGGAAGTTGGTGATGGAATATATTGAATAATTAACATAGAGGGAGTTTATAGACTCCTAGGGGCTACATATTTAGTGTGGATAAATATGACATATTATTCAGGATTTTATGTATGAGAAGGACTACGTACATGGGATTTCCTTTAGATCCTATGTTCCTATATTTTATAATCATTATGGTTGTGTTGTTGAAATTGGTCAAGGATGGTATTAGTCATGATGGAATAACAATATACCCATATAAGATATATTCCCACATAAAAATATAGATATGAAAACATCTAATGGAACCCCTATAAGGTATCAAAAAAATATTGAAGACTCAAATTTAGAAAAAAAAATAAGGAACATTGAATCATTCTATGTGAAATTACAAATAATCCATAATATAAAAAACTAAACCAAATGACTCACCCAACATATATTTACATGTGAACCAAAATTAAAAATCCATCCAAGGTTAAACTAATATAAAAAACAGACAATACCACTTTTAAAGCTAAATTGACATTTATTCAATCTCTTTAGATACAAGCATATAGAGTCTTAATAAATTAAATCCTTCTAAAACTCTTTTATTATCAAAAATATAACATGAAAGCACAAATATAATCCATAAAAACACAATATAATATTGAGAAACTCATTTATAATTTAATTAATAATGATCAAGAATTGAATTATTATTCCGGAAAGGTAATAGATAGACAAACCTACCTCATCAGTATGAGAATGAAATTAAACTCTCAAATAAAGAAGAACTAGGATTGGGGAATTATCTACAAACAATATAATAATAGAAAAATGAAACAAACCTCATACAAATCCCATAGGGTTCATCCAAGAGAGATCTAATACAATAAATAAGAAGGATCCAAGGGAGGGAAATGTGGAGAAGACGAAACCCAACTTAAAACTAAGAAGAACATTACTATGAACGTTGAGGACGATTCAATTGAAGATCAAGAGTAAGGGAGGTGTGTCAAGATTATGAGGTGAGGAAAGGGTGGTGAGGGTGGTGAGGCATGACGAGGACAACGAGTTGGGGCGAGGGCAGCGAGGCGTGATAAGGGATGGTTGAAAGGTGCAATGAGGGGACGTTAAGCGATATGTGAGTATTTGGGGAGTCTGGGGTGTCAGGGTGTTGGGGGATGGGGAGAGTGTCATATTTTTTTTAAATGGATTAGAGGTGGTTTTTTAGAACATCAAATAAATTATTAGAAAAATATAATAGATAATTAATAAACCACTAATAAAAATTGTTTCTAAACTAATAGATTGGTGTAGTGTAACAAGGTACTAATAGTCAAATGTTTCTCTAGAGTTCATAACAACAATATAAAAAGTCATAGAATTCCTCCATGATAACCTATAGGTTTTTATTATTTGGTTATACAATAAATCTATATATTATCAAATTCTATCTTTTGTGAATGGATAATGGAGGGTCACATGATGTTAGATGAGACAAATCCCAAAGTAATAAGATAATAGCCATGTTCATTTTCCTTCCCTCTATGTGCACCTATAAAAAGTTATTTAAATGTTATATAAATGTATTAGTATATATTTATGTTTGAGTGTGTTTGTTTGATGTGGTAGTGTAATTCGCATTATATCAAGATACATAGTTGATAAATGTTAAATTCCAACAAAAAGTGACACTGTACTCATTATTGAAATGAAAATATTTTAGGATCTTCTACAGATTATAGATATATATATATATATGTAAATATTTTATAGAAAATTAATTTTAGAAACCTTATAAGGAGTATATATAAATATATATATATATATATCACGATAATATAATGGTTTGACGACTGTAGAAAATTTTATGGTCTAAAAATTACTAGATTATAGTATGGAAAGATTGATTGCATAAAAAGTGGTTCATATTCTATGTTCATTGTACGCATATTATATAAACCCACTATATAATTATGTAATATTGTGACCTATGAATTTAAATGACTTATATATGGTTCTCTCCATTTCATGTGTTAATTTATTAAATTTGTGGGTGAACTCTATGATTTTTGGAGATGAATATTGAATTTTTAGAGTGATTTTAATAAATATTGTTTTCAATGTGGGCTTAATTTCTTCCCCTTAGTGGATCTATGGAGGAATTTCCTTCCTTTTCAGCATCCCATTTGTTGTCAGTGTCTTATTAATTCCAATAATCTATTGATTTGTTAACATTAATTATTATAAAGAATCAAATATTCTCATATTTCAACCAATCATTTTCAGATTTGTGCTTTGTAGCTAGATCTAATGTCAAATCACAAATGTTTTAGAACCCTTGATCTAATGACTGTGTTCATCCTATGATGATTATGAATTTTAATTAAATGAATCTTCATTTGAGAAATATTGTTTTTGAGTCAATCATCATGAATGATGATGAAACAATGATGATCACTAATGATTCTTCGTTGTGGGATACTCGTAATCATTGTGATATGAAGAATATTGGTGGTGTGTCAATCATTTGGACAAATGCTGCAGTTGTGAAGATCCATGATGATAAATCATTATAATAAGCCCAGAATGCAACCCCTTATTGGGTAACAATGATCTACATAAATCCCAATTGAGATCACATGTTGCGATGGTGAACAATAAGCCATGTTCACTATCAAATTAATCAAAAAAATTATATAAAACCCAGTTTTCGGAATTATTTATGGTCTCGAAATCCGAAGTAATTCTTCAAATGCGATCAGTGGCCCACATTGAAGTGAACTCTAAAGATATTTATTAGAGTCTAAGTATTTTAAATAATTTATAATTGTGCTCCTTGTTTTTATTGAAGGTGACTAACCATGAACGTTAAATGTTTTGGATTATCAGATTTCACTTTTGTGTGTTTTTTATAACTATAGATGAGTCTCTCAGGGGCCATGATTTCTCAATGCCCTTTTCCTTCAGATGATTCAATGCTTCAAGCATGGATTATTGGTTCCCTAGCGTAGAAACCTATATGGCATCATTTACATGAAATGTTTTTGGACATTAATGTCTCATTCTATAGAATGTATTTCATATTTTTGGGTTTTCATTCATGGACTGAATTGGGACCTTTCGTATCCAAATATACTTCATTTAATTAGCATGAAAGCAAGGACTCCTATAAATAATAATAAAGAAACAGTGGATGTATGGTTTGAAATCATTTCCAGGATATTTGTAGAGATTTATCTTCCCTCTATCATGTGACATGGTAACTCATTCCACTCATACTGATAATATTCAAATTTATGATGAGTATTAATTAAATCCTCTTTTATTCATTGAAAGTATGGATGTTGGTAATTCTGGCTGCTATATCAAAGTAGGGTCTCATATGAATGATGTGGGATGAGGGGTCATCTTGAAAATCAGTGACGATTGAATCCAAATATAAAGGATATGTATTTTTCAAAACCCATTAATAAATATAGATATATATAAAAATCCAATATGAAGTAAAAATAATGATTTGGTTTCTAAGAAATGTAATTCTAAGGGGACTACATTTAAAGGGAAATGGATAATGGTGGATCAGTCTATATAGAGATCTAAGTGTGGACCTATAATACGTGGTTTTTAAAAGAGGTTAAATGAAATGATGGTCATGATCCTACATCTATTGGATTAGTAGAATACATAGATTTAAATGGTGGTCCATTTTTTTATACATCGACTAATGGGATCTCGACAGGTAAAGGTGTTACAGATCTTGCTGATGATGATTAGTCAAAGGATAATTCCAATTATCTTCCAACCAACCCGAGTGATGTTTCCAAGGTGGGTATTGGAAGTGGTCAGGAGTATGAAATATCTTCTATTTATCAGGTTTATAGGTATTTTAGTTATTCCTAAGATTTAAATAATTTTAGGCAATGTAAGGACTTTCAACTAATACCTACAGTGGTATATTTTCTCAAAGATATTCAGGATTCATCGGATAATTTAAATTTTTAAAAAATTGATAAATAAGGAAACATGTTAGATGAAAACGTGAAATATTAGAAGAATATTTTATTAAATACAGCTGGACCTATTCATATGTCTATATTTTCTTCCTTTTTTGATGATGTCATCAATGGTAAGGACACGTTGAATGAAATGTAATCTCTAAAATATGGCCATGAAATATTATTTCAATCTTCAAAAGAATGTCTCTTTGATATCATCCTCAATATATTATAGGATCATGACCACTAGAGAGAATGAATATTCCAATGTAGCAATGTTAAGTGTACGCAATGATGCTCATTCACAATCGGAATCAGAATCTGCTGATGCTTTTGAACTGGAATATAGAAATGATCGATTATATTTTCTTCAAAAATTTGTTTTCTGAATAAGGTATCGTCACATTGATTGTCCCTATCTTTGTTCAGGTTATAATTTTTATTTACTTAATAAGTTTAGGAAATTTTTTTCTATCTTGATTTATTTCAACTAAAATCTTTTAATGAATGATTTTTATAAAAATATTATATTAATATGATTCCAAAATATTTTTATTTTTTTAAAATTTGATTTATAGAGTTTAATATTGGCATTTTACATTAATTTAAAGAAAACAATTTAACTAATTTTTCTATTTACACTAATATGTCATTCAATTGAAAAAATTTATGCCAAACAATATTTTATATTTTAGATAGCATATGAGGTTATTATCTTGAAGGATTTTTTTGAACAAAAACATTATATAATATATTTTCAAATAAATATGTCCCTATTTTGATTATTTTAAAAAAATAATTTTCTGTATAGTAAATATGATATCTGAATTCATATTTTCTATTTTTTATATGATTAATGTTTTCTATTGAAATGTAATAAATAAACACGTTTTATAAGAATTATATATAAATATCATACTTTTAATGTTTAATCATTTCATTTATAAAATATTTATTTAATCAATTATACCCACATTATTCTGTTTAAACAGTTCAGGCTTTGAAAAAAAAGTAATTATCATGTCTTTTTTTTTAAATTATTGTATAGAAATATACTAATTTTCTCATTGATGTAATTATTTCAATAATGGAATTGATTTTAAATATTAATTTACAAAAACTATTTTTTTTCTTACCTATTGTTGTATTTATCTTTTTATCTTTATTTTATATAAAATGCGAGATAATATGAAAAAATAGTATTTATTGAATATAAATTTATATCAATGCTTTTTTTTCAAAATACACATGTGATTATTTTATATTAATAAAATAAACGTAAAGATTTTTTATTGAAAATGTGGATCACAAATATTATAAAAATTATGAGTAATTTACTGTCAACATAAACCTCATGGGAATTTTTATTCCATGTAAGGGTAGGCCATATATTACCCTAAATAATCCAGGATGTCTATAGGTTTTTCATTATAAGCATACAATTCATATCTATTTAAAGTCCAATAGATTAATAATACAATAATTTATTTCTAAATATATTAATATGTATAAATATTCATTTAAAAAATGGTTTTGGATTTTTTTAAAGTAACAGTTGTTTTTCAATTAAATTGTGTGTGTATATAATAATTTGTTTTCCAAAAAAATATCAAATGTTGTATATGAATAAATTTTTCTCGGTAATTAGATTTATTTGATGGTTTTTAGAAAAACAATTTTATTTTAAAGAAATAGGGTTAAATAATACTTACAAAATATCTTATTAGTGTATTCAGTTTCAAGGAAATAAACAAATTACCATTTATAAAAATATTTCAAAAAATAAGTTTTTTAATATAATTAAAAAACTTATCCATCAATTTTGTTTAATGATAGGTCCATCCTTTATATTTGGATTATGAATTAGAAGTGTGAATTGACTAGGATAATTACCAGGCTCACCCATTAATGAACTATATGTGGATCCCTATGATGATATTTTTTCATTCCATCAATATCTTTAGTTTTCTACAATAGCTCTTTGCATTATGACCTTCTTTTCCAAACATGATAAATTTCCCATTCTCTTTACAAACATTCTTGTGTAAAATATTCCACATTTTTTTTAAAGAAATTGATCATTCATTCTTTCACAGTCTCCATCACTCGAGCTTTAGTGAACTTTATCCATTCTTTCATTAGTTTGTGAGATTATGTTAATGTATAATATATTAATAATAATTTTTATTAATAATTTTTTGTACTCACTGTATATTTCAATCCTATAACAATTCTATATGTATTCTCATACTAAATTTATATTAATTCCTAATGTGATTCATGAAATTGTCAATTATCCAAAGATATTCTCGAGGCATATCAAACTATGTGCCTAGTAACACACATTTTTGTGTGTTAGGTGATAACCAAGTCAATCCTAATGTGTCATTTTCAATGTTATTACCCATTGGGAAATCTATTCCAAAACCATGTATGTATTTATAAACCATACATGGTTGTAATTCATGGAAAACCCATAAAATATGTATCATACTAAATAATGAAGATGTTATTATATACTTATCATCAATGGTTATCATAGATTTATGTTCTATAATCAAATTTTTCACAATATTATTCATGACGTATATACTAAAAACCCATTCAAACCAATTAATGTTACCCCAAACCCAGTATCCAACTGCACATTGTTACATTATCATGTTGTAATAATATAAATTGAATTTATCCTGAAGGAATGAATAGTTTTGTTATCTTGGTAAACTCAATTCATATATGGATTTCACATTACAATTTATAAAATAAAATAAAAAAAGAATTTGACTCGATATTTATATTATTTCAATTAATACATTCCACCTTAATAATAAGAAAACACATCCTAGGATCTTAATAAAAATAAAACATAAGAAATATGTGACCATAGATGATAAATAATGATATGTGTACTTTGGAATATATTTATTAATTATAAATAATCAATTTATAATTTTTAATATCAAATTAAATGAAATTTTATCAATTTATTTATCATCATATTAATGGAAAAATTGTTGATCAAATAATTTCATATAAATAATCAATGATCACGAATCATAACAATGTATATTCTGATTTAAAAAATAGTCACATGGAATATCAATGAATAAAATCAGAATGACATAATTCAAAATTTTGGACATAATAAGTATACTCTCATGGGCTTATTTCAAGATTTCTTATAGTCAAGTCCTTTTTCAAAGACATCTTATATAAATGAGTAAACCATCATCCAAAAACACATGATAATATGTCTTGTGATACCTACTGATGCATGGAGGTAATATTTAATTATAGGCATCACCCATGACTAAATAATTAATAAGAATTACTTTTAAAAAATGGTCAATCATATGTATCAGAAATATATACATTGAAACGCTAATATTAAAATATTTAATTACATACCATAATAAATAAACATATTCATAAATGGTCTTTGGTAATTTGATTAATGGTAAAAAATGGTTCATCCTAGTAAAACTGACCATTAACAATATAGATAAATATTAATAATTGCACGAATATAAAAAATACCTAGTGAATAATAATTATATTTAATGTTTGAGGTTTTTGATGAAGATAAATACTATTAAAATGTCATTAAATTGTTTCTTCAGATCTATATCCTTTTCACATTTAAAATAATTTTAAATCTAAAATCATAAAAACAATTATGAATATAATATCATTTTCAAATAAAAAATCATCATACAAATGAATTGTTAAAAAACTCAGTGGTCATGATTCGGTGAAATTACATATACACCATTTACATTAAAACAAGATTTCCTTTCTCATCTTTACTAATGGTCAAACATACATTTTTTCAAAATGAAATAATTGTTCCTCAAAATTATATTTTATAAAATTAAAATATAGATAAATATTCCTAAAAAATATTATTTATAAACATAATAACAATTTTTGAAACATTTTTATAAAACATGTACTATGAGGTAGAATGATTTTGAATAGAGATGATAAATAATATTATATTTTCTAATAAACATTTAATATATAATTTTATGTGACAATGTGCTAAAAAATGAACTAGTCTCATTAATATTTGTTTTAAATAATATATGATAATAATATAGATTTTTTAATATATAAATATCAAAAAATTCTTGTAAAAGAGAATTAACGAAAAACGATCTTGAATAACAATGCGATTGGGAAATACACTATTAACACATTGGAAACATTTTCATCATAAAATCCATGAAATAAATAACAGAATTAATCATTAAATTACATGAGGATAAATATATTTAAAATATAACATATGTATTGATGTAGTATATACACCATAAAAGGAATAATTGGTGAATTTGGTGTATTCCTAACATAAATAAAAGTGAGACAAAAAACCCTCACCACTTTTTGGACTTCCATTGTACATGTCCTAATGTAATATATGGAAAATTATTATTTTTACTATAAATAACATATAGAGTCAAACACATTAATCTAATACCACAATATTTTTGTCTTTTGACAATATTTATTATCAATTTTCTTACAATAACTTTTTTAGGCGATAATTGCTTTGTTTTTCTTATACAGTTTGGTTAGGTAATTTTTTTCCTATAAATTTATCATGGTTACATCATCTTGTTTTTTTAAAATGGCATAACTATTATATATTTTTTATTTATTTCTCTATATTAATATATAATATTTAGAGATGGAAAAGGGACTAAAACATTCACATACATGGTAGATTATACGTATGCATTAACATTGTTTCCATTTTTCTATATAGACATGATGAAATGATTATAAATATAAAATACAAATTACTAAATCATTACATTGTTATATATATATATAATCTATATAAATAATATACATTTTTTATAATCATATATGAAAAATGTAATGGAAATCATTTTTTATCGCTATGTGGAGGTGGTTGTCCATATGTACACATGAGAAATATTTTTGTTTTAAAATGGATTGGACAATAAGAAGTTTAATTGTAATATTATCTTTGTAAATATATTTTTAGGACATAATTATCACTCAAATTCATTAACTATTATCCTTACCACATAAAAATATAATGCATAACTGAAAAACAAACCACATCGCTATTCGATGAGGTAGTCTACTATACACACGAGTGACGTTATCATATCTCTCACAAAATGTAATGTAAGATAGATTATATGATAAATTCATTAGATAAAAATTATAAAATAAAAAATTTCCTATAAATATGGTGAATATATTATTTTACCTTACAATGAGATGTGGTGATATAAAATAAACAACAAAAGTCTATATGGTTGTAGTCCATCCTACACATGATTGATAGTTTTATTTTATATTTACTGTAATTATAGATGATGTAGGGGATTCCATTAGTACAATAAAATAAAACTATATGGGATATAATTTTTCAAATACAGCAGTCATATATGAAAAACTCTTAAAGGATCTGAAGACAATGTAAAATTACAATGAATTGTTTAAAACATTACATCTTCCTCGATTAACCTCTTTAGGTTTAACCTTAAAATGTCATTTATTAGATTTTTGATAAATAATAGAACTCTAGGATTTATGGTCTGGTTTAAGGACTATATTTTTCAAGTTATTATTTGAATGAAATGGATTTTGGTGTTTTTATGTTAGAAGATATTATGTGGTCATTTATCAGGGTTGGTGGTGACACACTTTTTATTTTTTCAAAGAATAAATTACACCGACATATTGATCATTCTAGACAACAATAAAATGTGTTACTGAAAAAAAAAATTATTTTTTTAAAATATTTACATTCAATGTTTTCTTGAGATGTTGGTAGGTTATTTTATCAATTTCTATTTTATTTTAACCCATGGTAAACCCATTTAAACCTAAATTAAATTAAATGATTTTTTCTATTTTCATTATTCTTATTAGTAAAAAATTAATATTATATTATTAGATTATATAAATTATTATCATTACAAATATATAATTTAGTTGAATATAATAAATTGAAATAATTAGATGTTTGAAATTCTAAAAATTTCTCACAGATGCGACAAAGACGCACTTGTCCTAAGAGAAAATTTGATTAACTATACGATGATTTAATATAAAAACACAATATTTAAATCATCCCAATTAAATTAAATAGAAAAAATTTATTATAAATAATGTAATTATAATCCAAAATATATTTATAATGTCATTTAACTTTATAAATAATTTCAAAGATGATAACTGTCATTTAAAATTTAGTATTTTTTCATTATTACTCAAAACATTAAATTTTTCTTTAAATAATAATAAATCCACAAAAAAATTGTTTTTACAGGAAAACATATATAATTATTTATGTCAAATAAATTTTATAAATGTTTTGAAAAATATTTTTATATTAGTTTTTCAAAGATAAAGAAAACAACCTTTTAGAAAAAATACAATTTTTTAGTAAACAAATATTTTCTAATCAATGATTATTATTTTATGTACACCCAATTGATGAATAAAATTTACATAAATTGGTAATTACTACTCATGAAATCAAATTTAAAATCCAGTTTATTACATAATCTTCTATCATGGTTCATTTACACTCAAGATTGTTTGTCTAGCAAGATATTGGAGAGATTAAATGACTTTTAAATATAATTAGGGTTTTAATTATCATTGTTACTCATCGCATTAGATATCATTAAAAATATTTCTAATATATAATATTTGGTTTTAAATATAAAACTACATACCTAAATAGATATTAAGATATGTTGTAAAACATCATTTTTAGTTATTCTTATAATATTATGTAAACCTTCATTCACTTCTTCTTCCTAACGTGACCATAAAAAATTCATAGGTATGAGTTTTAATTAAATAATTAAATTTCATACATTATAATATTAAATATATATAATTTTTTTATATAATTTGGTTATCAATCATATATAATTAAATATTACACCTTAATTTTGACAAACTACTCGGTATTAATTTTTCTCACACTAAAATATATTTAATATATAACATGTTTTATTTTAATAATATATCATAATTATTTTCATATTGAACTCATTTATATCGAAATTTGATCCATAAATACCAATTAATATACATTTTAAAATCTGGTATGATTAAGAATAAATCAATTGGGGATTTATAAATAGAAATAAAAAACCTACTTGTCCATGATTACTCATAAAATATTTTTCTTCTCCAAAATAATCATTAGGATAAAAACATAATGTATTACCCACGAAATCAACTAACTACCCTAATAATTTTATAAAAAATTATTAATAACTATTAATGAAAATAAAAATTCATTGTTGATAAATTTCAATAAATACAAAATAAATAAAATATTTTAAAATATATCTACATTTCGCACATAAGAATTCATAAAATCATCACATTAATCATATGATCCTTATATTACCTTGTGAAATAGTAATATATTTTTTGTGAAGGGATATAAATATATGATAAATAATATAGGTAACATTGGACATAATTTCAACAAAACACATACAATCTCTCTTTAAAATTTGTTGGCCTACTCGGTAACCCGAAATAATATTTTAGGGGAAACCTAACTAGTTAACTCCACCCCTTAACATGACAAACTTTATATGTTTATCAGGATCACCTAGACTTGTGATCTATTTTGGTCTCACCCAAGATCATGGGATATAATGGATTTGACCACTATTATACTGAATTTCCATGAACCAACTAGGTTCGTTAAAGATACAAGAAACTCATTTAATTACATTTTTGTCAAAACTTATCATTCCATCTCATATTTTTTCAAAGCGTTTTATATAAATTATATAAAAATATTCATTTTAAAAAACATTGAAAAAATGATAATTTCATAAATATATATATTAAAATTAAATTATATTTATATTAATACTTTGAAAAAATATTTTTTAGAATTTGTACATTGAATAAAATTATTTTTTAAAATAAATTATTGTAAAATTTAAAATGTGGATTATTGGTAATTTCACCCATACCAAGAGTTTGGCTCATAGCGTACATTTTTTAAGATAATTATTAATAAAATTATTTAAATATTTATCATTATTATTAATTTTTTCACATTTATTATTAATGGTATTTTATTTATTAAATTTTAATATATAATTACAAAATAAATTATGTTCTCATGTGATTTTTTGATGATAATGAACTTGTATATACAAAATTTCTTTACAAATTTCAATATGGTCAATGTGGTCATTATTAAATCATCACCTAAATAATAATCTTGTTATAAATATTATATATATATATAAATTATCCCTCTAAATCGAACTATGAATTTGATTATGGAAAGTTTGTCACATTATAATCTTAGAGATGTTAGGTAGTTCTCACAGGTAAATAGTGTTTCCATTTTAAAATAATAATATAGAAAGATTGTTATTTGTATTTATTATTTCCAAAATTATTATTATATTATAAAAATAATATTATGTTTTTAAATATATATTTATATATACCATTAATTTTATGAACTCATGAAAAAAGAATCACATCGATTTGGGGAGGTGGTAAGACAAAGGTATACATTAATAATGTAATCATTATTCAATATCTAGAAATATATGAACACTAATGATGTATTAAACATTAATAATAATAATAATAATAATAATTAATATCATATAAACTCAATAAATACATCATTATTACCATTTATGATAGGAATCAATGGAAAATGAATTAATTAATTTTATAAGGAATTAGTCCTCCATTCACATGAATGATGGATTTATTTTGCATTTTTTTCAATAATGTCGTTGATATATAATAGTCCACTAAAATAACAAAATATTTGTATATTGAAGATGCGAGAGATAATATTTTGTCATGATTTAATTGGAATATTTGGAGCTATAAAAGGAATGAAATTAAAAAATTTTAGTTAAGAACTACGCCTCTTCTTCAAACAACCTATTTATGTTTATTCTTAATTCCTTAATAGAGTGGTTTTATGATCAAGCCATGGATTCAAGACATTTGGTGTTATGTATGTATTAAGTTTGGGTATGTAATATATGATCTAAATGTATCCTTATGCGTAGATAATATAGTTTAAAGAGTGTCATTTAAAAAGTGTGGTTGAGGACATAATTATAAGTTTTAGACAGATTAATATATTATGATGGATTATTAAATATATATCTCCAAAAAAAATTTCAAAAAAATATTTTATTGGCTTTAAAAATTTCTATTTAATATAATTTAGAATTGTTTCTATGTCATTCTAATCATAATCGTGTATGTTAAACCCCATGTAAATATTTTTTAACAATAACCATGGTAATAAATTTATACTATTTTTATTATTCAATATGACCAGAACCTAAGAATACCTTATTAAATAATATAAATAATTATTCTTAAAAATACGAAATAAATTTGTTTTAAAAAAAAATTCATATATGTGGTTTAATATAATTTATAAATAAACATGAAAATTCAGGAAAAAAATAATTTTTTTTAAAATTTGAATTCTTAAATATAAAAATATATTATTCCTAATAAATGAAATGAAAAAATTATAAATTCTAAAATAATATTATTATAAATATATTTAAAAATATTTTATTTATATAAAATTTAAAAAAAAATTTATATTTTTGAATATTTGAAAGGAAAAAACAGTTTTCAATAAAATAATTTAATTTCATTATTCCTTGAAAAATCCAAATTTTGGGAAAGTCCTAGAAATATTTTTCCTAATATGATATAAACATGATGAATTAAAAAAATGAATTTAGTTTTTATAATCGATTGAAAATATTTTTTTCAATAGAAAATTTTGTTAATAATTATATTTCCTGATAACCAAATTATCCTATAATTTAAACATTTATATTTTAATAGAAAATATATGTAATAATTTTGTAATGAATATAACTCAATAAAATAAATTTATTTAATATTAAAAAAACATTAATAGAAATAATCAGACCATTATATAGGTTCACATATTGTTTCCCGATTTAAAATTATACCCCAAAAATTTTATTCATTACATGAACAACTGGGGATTTGTTTCTTTTATATGAGATTTTGATTCCCATATTACTCATTAAATCATATTTTTAATAGATAAAATTATATCCTATTAAACAAATGTATTCCTCATCACATGATCTCTATGGTTAATAATATGTACTCTATAATTCTCATAATAATGTCTCACTTCTCTCCGAACTACATCTGGTATCAAAATAAGAGCTGCATGTGACATATATTTTTATAACAATGAAACATGAAATAAATCATGTACCACTATAAAACCTAGTTGAATGTTCACATGATAAGAAACTAATCCAAATTTTCATTGGTTTTTATATTACATAATCAATGATGAACATAATGTTTCATTTTTACCCATAGGAATCACACTATTACCTGGATATACTTTAAGAAAAACATATTCTCCAATCTCGAATGAGATTTGTTTCCTTTAATTATATGCCTAAATTTTCTTACCTCTCTGAGCCTCCATCATGAAATTTCTGAATCATCATCACGATCATGACTATTTATAATGAAAATTCTACTACCAATGACGTATTTTCTCATACTTCATCCCAATGTTTTTTTATTATGCCCCTTCATTCAATAAAATTCATCAAAATTTACCATATACTTATTAGAACATAAAATATTATTATAATAAAATTAAACCAGAGTAAAACATTTATTCCAATGTCCCTCATATTATACATAAAAGTTATGAATAATATTATTCAATATCTATATCATTCTCTATGTTTTTAATAAAATATAAGATGAATAGTTTTAATAAATTATTATTCAGTTCCAAATAACGCCCAAATACTACCACAATAAATAATAGTTAACCTATGATCATAGTTATATTAAATAGAGATAGTGAAACCTATAATCAAATTATCTATTTTTCATAATGTTGTTAATTTTATACAATTATATGTTATCATGAATGGTATTGAAATTCAACGACATTGTTGTACAATCAACTATAACACATATAAAATTATTACATAGACATGTTTTTTATAATCCCACCATGAAATCCATCTATATATTATTTTATTTATATTCAGTAATTTACAAATATTAAAGATGAAACGTTTATAGTTATGATTCATTTTTAACCTTTTTAGTACTTATACAATTCATAGTAAAATATCGAATATATTTCATCAGTCCTACCCACCAGAAAATTTCTCGATAGTGTATATATTTTTTATTACATCAAGGATTAATTGTAAATGGAGATCTAGGATCCTCACTCAAAAAATATTTTTTTTATGTGGTGTAAAATGAAATTCAAATACTTTTTATGAATCTAAAATCTGATTTTATATCAATTAATAATCTTGGAAACTAAACATTAAAAATTAATACTCCATTTTCTTTTACGTCGCGGTTATCCTTTTAGGATCACTTAATTCTATTTAAAAATGTTGAATGAATTTACTATAAAAAATCAACATATTTCCCATTTGAAATATTTCATAATCAATAAATAATCAAATATTTAACTAAAGGATCATTGTCGATTCCTAGAATGTTTAATTCTGAGTTATCATTCCATCACGAAGCATCAACTACTCTTTTTTCATTACTTATATTTTAATGGATTTTTCAAACATATTTCATTATGAATTTTAACCATCATCTATTTTGTATGTTAAAATATTTATTAATGACTATATAATTTATGATTTTATTGTTAGAATATATTTCAAACTTTACACTATATAAATAATGTATGTAAATATATAAATAAAACATTATTCATTAGTTCCATTTCATATGTAAGATAATGTATTTCTAGAGATTCTAATTGATGTGAAGAATAAGAAATTACCTGATCATTCTATATTAAATGACAACCCATTCCATACAATGAAGAATAATTATAGATAATAATTTTACCATTTTGGGATTGTGGTTAAAAAAACTTGAGCATTACAAAAAATTCAGTTGTCAGAATATTTCATAGAATTCCATTGTTTAGATGAATAGAACTCGATTTTGTGTTTAAAAAATTATATCCTAGTTATATATTTTTAAATTCATGTTTCCTTAAAACTACCCCATTCCATTTTATTGAATGTAAAAACAGAATTTCATCAGAGGAAATTTTAATTTTATTGAAAAAAATTAAGAATATTTTAATTTATTAAACATTCAATCAAAAAAGAATTTATAATAAAAACGAAATTTGTATGTTACCACCGAAGTACTTGTAATGGATTTCCCCACATCATTCTACTTGTTTTATTCTCCCATATTTCATTCTCTTTTTCAGACACACATCTATATAATGACCCACATCATTACATAAAAAACATTGCTACTTTATTATTAAAATTTCTCTTACCACTACCATGATATTTTGGTTTGTTATAAGGTTCTATAAGATCAAACATATCATATCAAAAGCACATTCCAAATATTATATGGCATTCCCATTATGCATTTTATCACTACAATCACAAAATGAAAAAAAATATTATCATTATCTTTCAGTTATATATTCATCTTATTTTCTTTCCACATGGATATGGTTTTCTATTTAACATCATAAAAAATATAAAAATCTAAAAAATAAATTTCATCATACATATTGTAATGAACATTTTTCTCATTAGTTTTTAAATATCAATTGAAAAACTCAATTCTACATAATATATTGAATCTATAGTATGGTTCATAAATTTCACTATAAGCAAATAAAATTAAATTTTCTTATACATTTATAATTGGAGATGTATTCTTTTAAATAATAGAAACTAATTCTTCCTAACTCTACCTTAATTCCATGAATTGACATTCAATCCTACGTCTAATAAACATTGAAAAATAATGCTCATGGAAAATATTTTTAAATATATAAAATTCCATGGAATCATTATTTTCTCCCTATTATGTGTCATTAACCATTGGAAATATTTTATTGGCTTCAATTTCTTAAAGAAATATTGTGATAATTAAATTTTGATCATAGAAACCACTAATGAAATTGATAATTATTACCAGGGACTGAATCAATCACTCATATACCCCATAGTAAATAGATCCATTGACAGTTTATGGTTGTTGAATCATAAAGAGATCCACTATCTATATGTTACTCTATAGTAGATGAGGTATATAATTATAATTAGTTAATGTACCATCTATAACATGTGTTAACTAATCAATCATAGTTTAAAATTATTTGGTTGAACATCAAACCATGACATGATTCTTAGTTGGAATGGTATTATCCTTTTGGTGCCTTCTAAATTCATTTTCCTAGTTTCCACTGGTGAAAACCATTCCAAATAGATACAATAATGAAGAATAAACATGTTTTTTAATAAATTATATTTCATTATATTCATAAATTAGAATCCTATAACATTATTTTATTATTTTCTTACAACCAATAAATTTATTTAAACCATTCCACTTATCCCATTTATAGAGACTCACCCATCAAAATTAATAATTATTAGTTTTTATTCAGGAATTGATTCTAATACATTGTAATGATCTTTATAATATATGGTTATAGATAATTATTTCATCACCATTACATAAATAAAATTTAAATGAAAAATTTTTATCTTTCACTTGGAATATATTGGTCTTATAGTAATAAGATTTTAACAAATATCTAGTTTTCCTTACATGAAAGTTCATCAAAATATTAATTTTTTCGTCATTTTGGGAATTAATCAGTATTAAAACCAATAAAGTTATTTTGATTCCCGGTATGAGCACCAATAAAGTAGTATTGGACATAATAAAATAAATAAATTAACTAACTACTCCATAATGCTCATCAAAAGTTACATTTAGAAATTAATATTTGGGATGAAAATAAATATTTTATTACTCAAGAAATCAACATAAATACCCAATTATTTTCATGACATACATTAAAATAAATAATCATGGAAAAAAAAAACAATATTGTTTCATTTCAAAAATTAAAACTCATGATATATATTTTCAGAAATTTAAATATTTCTTTCATTTTATGGGTAATAAAAAACCAGTAAACCTCTGGTCATTATCGTTTAGTATGAAATTGTTATATTTCTATGATAAATCCTAGAAAGAAATGATAAACCCTATTGGATACATGGGAAACAAAATTTACATCACTATTACAAATAAAATAACCTAAAATATAAATTCCAATAACCTATTAGGAAAAAATGAATACATTAACCTAATGAATTTACATAATTAATTAAATAGGTATATCTAGAACATAAATCATTTTTAGTTATATCATGATCAACCATCATAATGATCTTCATCAATCTCACCTATCAACCTTCATAATTTCCAAGAATGATTACATTATAGTAAAATATGAAATCCATCTAATCCATCATCATAATAAAAAAATATTCTTATAACTGATAAGGGAAACATATATAGGTATAAAAATATACATTATATTTTATAAAATATGGTGAACTTAAGTAGAACATATTGAATAATTGTTACATTTTGAAAAAAATGGATTCTTATAAATGAAACAAAATTTCAAATAATTGTTCTCGTGATTAGAAAATCATTAAATTCCATTTATATTTAAATAAGAACATTCCATTTTCTTTTTTATCAATAAAATTACTAATTAAATATATAAAAATATTCCATTTAAAATGAATTGATGGAAGTCAAAAGTGACATACAATTTCCATTATAATTCATTAATGTCATTATAAATACATATATTAAATAAATCTAACAATATTATCATGGTAAAAACAAATTTAAAATATACCTATAAAATATTTATTTTGTTGATATTATGTTAATGTGTCCAATACGTCGATTTTTAATCATTATGTTCATTATTTATGTTCCATAATTATAAAGTTCTGTTAATTATATTATTTTATAGAAACTTTTTACTAGTTTATTATTAATTTTATATTATTTACGTGGTTGTTATATACATTTAACTAATTAATTATTTCATATGACGTGTTTTGATTATATTCTAAAAATATGACCAAATTGACGTTGAAGAGATGAATATGGATAAAAATTATTCAATAATATAAAAAATTATAATTATTAAATAATTATAATTTTCATACATAATTTATCTTCTAAATATACCAATAAATATAGATTATGAAACTTAATTATGTTATAGTCATAGACATATTAGGAATTTTGCATGCATGTGTAAGGTTTCCATTTTTTAATAATAATTATTAAAAAGGTATGTATTATTTTATCACTGTAGAATAACAATTATTTCATAATTTTATTACTATTTCAATAAATAAATTTATATATTTCAACCATAAGAAGTGGTCATGAAGAATAAATTACATCACTTCATGGATGTGGTTATCCATAATTACACAAGGACAATGTCATCATTTTTCATTCGATTGAAAGGTAATAAATAATATGAAAAGTTACCATAAAAAATTGATAAGTATTTCCTCAATAAAATATACATTCATTAAATCCATAATTACATCTATCTGTGATAAGTGGGGATGGAAAATAATTTACTTAATTATAGGAGGTAGTATCATTCCATACACACAAACAATAGATTCATTTCTCATTTAATGGAAGAAGAAAGTGGATATAGGTTATTCAATTATAATTAAGTAAGAATAGTATATTGATGATAATGGTGTTTAATATTAATCATGGTTGTAGAATACTATAAATATGAATAAAAAGAGAAAAATATGAACTTTATATTATAAACATTAATAATTATTCAGAAAACCTAATTCTTTTTAAACCAAAAGTATTCCTATGATTAGTTTTTTTTCAAACTAGGATCACTAGGATATGTGAATGAATGTATGTAATTAAATTTTTTTGTTATTTTTATATCCAAAAGGCTCTTAAACATTTTATAGAATAGGATATGGTATGTCATTTTACAAATGGGGGAGAGACAAACAAGGAATTTTCTATAAGATGAAATTTTTTAATGACATTCCCTTTATATATAAATCCAAAATAGACCATTTGAAAATATTAAATGATATAGAGTCTCCATACAGGTACAAAATATAATTTATATAATTTTATAAGTCATTTTAACTATCATCACCATGGTTTGACCCCCTAGTAAACTAGTTTTAACCTTAACTTTAGTATAAGATTTTTATTATTTTTACTATTCATTATTTCAAATAATAATTCAATCTTACTACCTAATATTTATTTTTATGATTCAAAATATGAAATACTTTTTATCGAATCCAATTCATGGAATTGGAATACATTAAATTTAATTTAATGTATAAAAATGCGATAAAAATTTAATTTTCATACAAATGGATTATTAGTTATATAGATGTTTCATACAAAATTAAAGCATATAGTTAGTTAATTATAAATTATTTTTATAAAAAATTATAAAATAAAAATAGTTTTAATTATCAAATATTCTTTAAAAAATGGAAAAATTAATGTTTCATGATCTATCCTCCAAGGTCCATGTCGGGACTAGCACATTCCCACCTCCAATAAGCTTGGGGCTAGCGATTAGAATAGAGTAGACATATCCCACAAATGGGAGGCATTTGACTATATTCTTGTACACATTCACCCATCCCCATATCCAAAAGTGATGAACTGAATACCCTATGTAATCAATCATGTGTACTAATAAGATACAAAAAACATTGTACGACAATAAAACAACATAAATTTAAAAAGGGAAAGAATATAAGGTCAAGAAAAATGGGGAGGTACAATCTCTTCGAATTTTGTTCATATAAAACTGTACTTGAAGGGTAGAATAAAAACAACTCTATAATGTTGTTCAATCACTTTTCCTTTTTTTTGGCCTCCCATTAAGCACCAGCTAACCCCAAGCCACCCAGGACTCCTTCAATGTGTTGATCATCTAGACATGACACGACAAGTGTGGCCGTAGTCCAGACATTGGTGAGTAAAAAAATACTCTGTAGGGACAGAAAAACCACAATGGTACACAAATAAGAAATAAATTATGTACCCTAGAAAATAAAATACCTAATGTACACCCCAAAATAAACACATTATGTACACCACAAATAAAGCACATGAAGTGCCCCAAAAAATAAACACACAACGTATTCCACAAAGGAAACACACAAAGTATTGTAAATTTTGTTAGATCATAGAGTTACAAGTCTAATGCATGAATATAATGATTTATAGTTTCAATATATAGTTCTCTTTGTCTCTATGACACTGGTAGTGTAGGTTGTAATGTCCTGACCTAGAAACCACTAAATCAGTTCTCTGAGCCGGTTCACCACAAGGCCCCAAGCCCGCCACCCCGTATGCCAGAGGCTACCGACTAGCAGCGACGACCTAGTGTGTGATAGTGGGGAGACGATACCCTCATACCAGAGTAAGAAAACAGGAGAAATAACTATGTATCATACACAAAAGAAAGTAAACAGACTGCGGTAGAAATAAACAACTGAAATAGAACATGTTATAATAGTAAAATGTTGTAAAGGACTGAACAGCTATGCAATAAAATAAAACACTGGTCACCCGCAGGGCCAACCATACAGATACAAGGACTAATGAAACATAATGTAAAAGTACAAGGCTCAAATACAAACTCCAATGTAATCCCCATACCTGATCTCCAGATAATATCAAACTGCATCAGCCCAATCAGTAGAACCACTCGAGCAGCTCCGCTCGATCATGCAACACTGGGCCTCATCCCTATCCACCATGCAACTCATGCTCAATCTAAAAAATTAGACTTAAGGTCTACACATACACCAAGGTGTACATGCAGGGGTGAGAAATTATCTCAGTAGGGCACCCATACATGAAACCTATAACTGTTCTGTTATGTGTATGCAATGGCAATGTGCTCAGCCTAGGTGGAACACAACAAAGGATGTAAACCATAGGTGAAACCACAGTCGAACCTAGGGTATGTAAACCCAGTCAACTGGGCAAGTGCCACCATGGATTTCCATATCTATATTCGTACACATGTATAGTCCCATACCTATACACATATATGTAAATATTAATATTCATGATTATGTGATTCAAATAACAAGAACCAAATTAGCTGTCTATCCTTGGGACTATGAACCTAATCTCTTGGACATCTTGTGTGAGGGAATTGAGTTGGACATCATGCCACTAAAGTCGTGTATCATTAAGTCTATCTCTGGATCCGTAATCCCATCAACATGTACCTACTTCGGCCAATGGAAGAATTATATATCTGAACAATCTTATCAAAAACAAGTGACCCTTTAGGATGTTTTCACACCCTCTCCCCTCTAGTTCAACAAATCAACCATAAAAAAGTAAATAATAGAACATTTAACCCTCTGGTAAGTACAATCAACCTATAACCTCTGGTCATACCTAGCAACAAAAGCAACCCTATGGGCAATACACTCTGATTGACCCCTCTGGTTCAGCTTATGCGTAGACTCTCTGGGGAAGCACTCACCGTCAATTCCACCTATAGTCTCATATAGTAATAAAGGTGATCTAGCTAAGCACTCAACATCAATTCCCCACGTGGCCCATTTCGAGGAACTATAGACACTCTGGGGAAGTGTAGCATCATGTATCGGCCAAAGTAAACCTCAAGAACTACTTGGCTACTAGTCTACAACATAGCAACATGTCATAAATACAACCAATCCATCCTAACAATACTATTCATATAACCAAGGCAGCCTAATAGGAAATTCTATAACAAATGGTAAAAATCAAGAAACATGGGTAAACACATCCACAATAAGGAAAATACACTATTTTAAAACAAACCACCTTTACGCAGGAACACAAGGAATAGCAGGCCTACAAACAAAAAGAGAAAGACACATCACATTAGGCTCAACAGTTATGAACCAAGAAGAACCTCGGATAAATACTACAGCATCATCAAACCAAGTCAGATACAAACAAACAGTGGGGGTGGGCCGAACGCCCAACACAGCAATACATTCAAATTCCAAAGGGATCAACATTTTGACCCATGTTCTAGGTGACACCCGATCACCATATCTACCAAAACTAGACAAAACCACTCATGGTTGGTCATACAACAGGCTCCCACTGGGTCCCTCAAGTCAAACATAGAGGAGGCATCATACTCGGGATCCTCGAGGTAAACACGACCAAATGAATCCTATGAGGGATCCTTAGTGATGAGTATGGGAAAAATCCTACATGGTATCCTAAAATGAAGTAAAATAGGCATTACATAACATGGTTCTTGTCAAAGGGAGAACACGAGAGATATCCTACAAGGGACACCCTACGTTAGCACACAAGCAAAGGCATCACCCAAGGGATCCTTAGAAGTACCATGTCTCAATGCCTCATAGGCCAGAAGGGAACATCTCATAAGGGAAATGTCGTATAAAGAATATGTTATAGGAGATATCTTATAGCTCGTCATCTATTAATGGTCTCAAATAAGTTGGTCTGACCACCCAACCTATCATCCACGCCTTCTCTCACTCTCATGTGACAACTAAACTAAATAACTGGAGGAAGAACCCCTCTATTTAGATATATTCCCCCAAAACCCACTTTACATGACCTATAAATGTAAAAAGGATTCCATCATTTTTATCTACATGAAAAATCACTCAAAATCGACTAATAACATGTCCAATTCTTATAATGCCCCGACCCCAGTTACCCCGAGTCGGTACATTATTACATAACAATGGCATGATCACAAAAGATCAAGTCTCGAAAGACCGATTAGATTAGTAGTTGTGGAAGCAGTAGATATATTCATAAAGTTTACATTACATAAATAAGTGAAAAACTACACTGACATATTGTCTTTATATCTCCTCATACTATCCCTGCAGGTCATTCATAAAATACTTCTTCACATCCTGGGAAAAAGAAAACGTTGAAAGGGGTGAGCTCAGATGGTCAGTAATGATAATAATATAGCAGAAACTTTCATAAAATTTTAAGGCAATGTATAACTAAAACGAAATCCTTTTAAACATGAACTTCAGTATAATATGCCAAGGATAAAATGAAATAATCCCATTTACTTATTCACATTGATATTCTACTTGTCGAATAATCACATGATAATATCAATAACCAATTTAATAATGACGGAATGCATAATGCCAGACTATCATAACCACATAGCCAAGGATTCGAGCCATGACTACAAATAAAATTTTGTCAAGGCCTCATGCCAAGACACTAGTTTGTCTCATTAGACCTACCGATTCATCAGGGAGCTATAGCAGGCTCCACCCATCACTTAATAAGTCCAATTCATTCCTCGTATGAAATGTTTATAACAGAAACATTCGTATTAAAACTAGCATATGAAATGTCAATACTTTAACCACAAACCATTGATGGTATAAAAATAGCACATCCACAGTCAAACATAACTCATTCAATACAATATGAAAGATTTTATTATTTCAGATTAACCCCAATCGAGAATAATGATGGATATTGACCTCTATTAAAATAATCATCAAACAATTGAGGGGAAAATCCCCCTTTTTTCTTGAAAACATTTAGAAGTTACACTATTTGTCAAGAAGACATTTAAATATAGATTTTTGAATCAAAGTGTCCCATACCACATTGAAACACTTAAAATGAATTTTTATTTTAAAACATTAATTTACATATAAATAAATCCTTAAAACCATTTTTAAAACATGGAAATTAATGAGAAATATTTAGAGTAATAAATCATTAAAACATCTTAAAATGATATTTTAGTTAGAGTTCCTAACCAAAAGGGAGGCACTTGAATAAAAATAATTGGGATAATAAAAACGTTGTAATATCATGAGAATAAAGGGATTCATGATATACAATGTCAAAGTACATTATATACACCCTATAAAAGTGATTTGGTGTATAACAACAAAGGAGTCTCAATTGAATGTAAATTGAGATAAAATCCCTCATAAAAGTCGTATACATAGGTTAATGATAAATAAAAAACATAATTATGTGTTAAAAATATAAATAAAATTAATATGATTGGATATTTAGTGTAAAACAATAAAATAAAATTCAGACACAATCTTTTAAAAACAATACCAAGAATTGGTTGTCTAACTCAACAAATCGAGATTGTGTAAAAATTACTCTTATCAAGTTCATATCGATTACTTGAGAATTTATCAATGGAGTGGTTATGTGTATCAAATTTATATCCACAAAAAGGGGAGTGGAAATTATGACATAATAAGATGAATAGTGATTCCACAGATAATCTTGGAGTAAAATAATCAATGATGTATGTGTAAAGCTGAATGAGTGGAAATTGAAATTTCAAATTCCCTTATCGATTTGAGATCTTACGAAACATACACTCATGAAAGAAGGATCATACAATGATGATGTAAATATAAATAAATTAAATTATATTACACAATTAATACAATCATGGGTAGTACACACACCACATTCTATAAATAAGTGGTGGACAATAGAAATCTCATGGAATTAAAAGTGAGATAAGAAACCCCTTACTTGGTACTTTTTCCATGTTTGACGGTAGGTTAACCTCTTGTATAATGGTGAAATATTTTTTATTGAATTATACAAGAATAATTTACATTAATATTATATCATATATGATCTTTTAACATTGATTTATTAAAAATATCTTAGTATTATCGTCATTTCAGGTGTTAACATACTTGTTTTCCTTTATATTCTTTGTTACATAAGTCGTGTTTGTTATGGAGAGGTTGTATCTAATTCATATTAATAATGATATCAATTCCTTAGACATTATTGTTAATCATAAAATGATAATTATACTCAAATGGATATGATGGGGAATGAATCTCATCGTGTTCGTGGAGACGGTAGTCCATACATACGCACGAGCGACAATATCATTATTTTGATATTAAAATAATATATAATTGGATGGTATATCATATAGAAAGAATAATTATCATGTTATATTTATTATTTACATGAATTATACATCATTATTATACAAATTTAAATAATAATATATTGAATAACAATTACACCACAACATGCAGACGGTAGGTCGTACATACGCATGTAAGGTGACATGTCATTAAAGGGATGGATAAAATAATGAATTTCTGTGTTCCATATTTATAATAAAAACATTGTTTATATAAGAATCTGCCGTTATTATTTTAGAATAGAAATAACAAAGATAAATGAATTTTAAGAAGAAAGGAACTTGAAAGAGGGTGGTGAAAACATTACCTCTTCTACGGGTTCTTCCTTTTGATTTGATCAAAAGGGCTCCTTAGGTTTGATTTAGATCAAAATAAGGACTCTAGGTTGAATTGATGGATATTGGGAGGATATTTGGGCCGAGGTTGGAAGAGCCAAATGGCTTTGAAGGTGTGAATTAATGAGAAGGGGGGGTGCCCTTTTATAAGAGGGGTGAGGGACACCTTTGGAAAAGGAAGAAATATTATTTATAATAAATCCATATACGGTTTCTATTGGATCCAAAGTATATTATTAAAATTTTAAGGTGGGAATAGGTCTAAAGAAACTCAACCAATATATTTTAGACAGGTTTGGGTCCTATTATTAACCTTATCTTTTAGTTTTAACTCATAGTTATTTAGTTTGACATTTACCATGTCTCTTTGTATTTTTATATTATATGGTTAATAAAATTTCTATAAAATTACAAGATACCTCCAAGTGGTACATTAATGATACACCTATCAATATACAAGTTATTTGGCCAAACCTTATATTTTTAGGAATAGAATATGAATTAATAATATAATATTTGTTTTAAAAAATCTTTTATGTCAATTTTGACACTATTTGGAATTTGATTTTTTTAAAAATAATAACAACATGATTACTTCAAAAAAAGTTAATTAAATAAATCCTAACATTTCATATTATCCTATAAAATTATTTTAATTCATTAAAGACTCAAATTACATTTATTTGGATTTTTAAAATATCAATTATTTTAATATTTCATTAATTCGGTAATTACTGCATCACCATTGTGTCATACATAAATTAAATTATTTAATGTCTAAAAATTATAAATAAAATTCCATTATGTAGTAACTATTTTTAGATTTCTAATGAATATTAACAATAGAATTTATCTTATGTATTACCCTATATTAAAAATGTTTTAGTAATAAAACATTAATTTTAACTCTTTTAACTCTTCATTGAATTAAATAATAATAAATGTCCTAATCTAATCCAAGTGTACCTAAATTATTATATTTTATTCCTAAGGTTGTTTTTGGTCTAGATACACTTTTCCAATACAATTAGGACATGTGTTAGGGTAATATTAATATCATTTTTACCCTTAATTATCCTATTTACTTTTAACTGTGGTAAATAAAAGTAAAAAGATACTATTCACCAAAAATTATTTTTATCTTATTGAACCACATTTTATTCCTTAATATAAACCATATCTCTTGAATTATTGAGATTCCAGTCATAGAAGTGGTAAAATTATGTTTTATGTAAATTTCCAAATTCTCCAAGGGGGTGGGAAAAAGACGTTGAAAAGTTCAATAAAATTTATATATATCTACAATTATTCTAAACTAACTTCAGTGAATTATATTTAAAATATATAGGTATTATGTATCTATTTCACCTTAATTAAATTTAAATAAAATAAATAATTATTTAAAAAAATTGTTTTAAACTCTAACTCAGTATTTTTCACTATTAATCAAAAATTTAATGTTTTCAGAAAAATACCAAAAATTAGGCCTAAGAAATATTTGATATTATGAATTCAAAAATGATTTCTATTTTACAAAATTAAAAAAATATTTTTTTCATTAATTAATTTAAAAATTAATTCCCGTTGTCAAAACAAATAGCGGGTTTTTAAGAAGTAATAACTATCAAAAGATTGACACTTGTTTATGTCTGGTTTAAATGTGAAATAACGTCCAATAACAAAAATTGTATAAAATGGAAAAATATATTGTAAATATAAATTAAAACCACTCAAATTCATAATTCATCATTATTAATTATTTCGATTAAAAAGTTATTTTTAATTAAAATTTAGTAATTTTCACTATTCATCAAAATATGAAAGTTATCCGAAAAGTACCAAAATCTCACCCTATAATAATTTTGATATCAAGAATCCAAAAATGAAGACTATTTTGAATGATAAAATTTATAATATTTTAAAAAGTTGGTATTACTAATCATAACAGCATGTTTGATTGCTTGTGGTGGGTTAGAGTCTCGAAGATGCGTAGAATGAAAGCCATTGCATTATTCAAAGGGAAACGTAACGTCGAAGAATGGGGTGTTACATTATCCCCTCCTTCAATAAATTTCATCCTCCCAATTTTTTTAAAATTAGGCTTGAGAATGTAATGGAAAGTCCAACATCGGAAAAAGAGTCAATAAAACTATCACTTTAAAAGAAAGAATGAGAGGAATAAAGGTCACCCAAGATTACCCTACTAGGATTCCATGTAGGAAAACATGGATAAATACGATAAACTATGTGTCATGTTCTGATAGAGAGGGATAGAAAACATGATCAGGAGAAATTAAATAACAAGAAACCACAAAACTTGTGTTGGAAAAAATGGTCATTAGTCTCCCAGTAGGAATAGTAAATGGACAACATTTTTGTGTTTTAAGTAACATTACATAAGGATAAGGAATTCATTTATGATATTCACTAAGAAAATAAACAGATATACTTAATTTTTAAGTAGAGTTTCATTTTTTATTAAATTTCTACCACTAAATCATTTTATTAACAATGAGTATTCAAGAAGACTTGGTCACACTGGAAGAGCTAGAATAAACTTCTATAGAATAACATGATCCACGTAGGATAAAATATTATTTACCTTTTCATTATAGATTAATCAAATCCAAAAAGATTAGTATAAGATATGATGGTCCTGCAAATGGATATTCCTTTAGAGAAAAAAAAAACTAATTATAATTTATAAAATTAAACAAACAATACCCCAAAATTAAATAAATACCATTCAATAATCAGGTTTCCTTAAAATCCGTCAATATAATCCAAACTAATATTGAAACGCAAAACTTATAAGAATGTAGTCTTCCACGTTAAATTGTATCTCTAAATGAAATGAACTACTCTTAAAGTCACATTATTAAAAGTAATTAACCTAATGAAATATTCTTTATTATAGGTTAATCATTTCCGTAAATAACCTAAATCACTATAAATCCACAATAAAAAATAGATAAAAATCCACCATTACTCCTCAAATGAAATCCCATAGTGTTCTATTTTCATTCGGCATATAGTGTTCCCAATAAAGCGAACATCTTCAAAAATAACATTTATCACTTAATCACCAAATCATTTTCCTATACTAAGAGTATTTATTTGATAAGACATAAGATCCAAAATCATCTTATTATTGATCAATGAAATCATTTAACTAAAATAATAGTCACACTAACCAAGGACTTCACGTAGTCCAGTGGTAGGCGATAAATACCAATCACACTTTGGTTGTGGGATTGATTCCCAAAGCTTTGTCCGACGTGACAAGTTATCACATGGTCTGTGTGTTGTCCTTTTTAAAAAACTATATTTTGTAACATTACCAAATTGAGAGAAATTCCTCAAAAAAACCATAACATAATTTAACCACAAATTTTATCACATTCTTTGCATTTTCATCCCAAATTATAATAACTTGTAATTTCCTCAGTCCCAATGATCATATTAAACCAGATGGTTATTTATAAATATATCCACAAGGGAAAAGATAATTCTTCCTCAAATATCATTCTCACATGGAAAACTGTAGGGTTACAAATACAAGGGAAAATTATTCCAAAGTAAACCCATCAACAAGGAGCATTAATAATTTTTAAACATTTCTCAATCCATTTATTTTCACATAGAATCTTTTTTGACCATTAAAATATCCTATAGAATGGGTAATTCACTCGGGTAATGGCTAGGTCACCTATATTTACAGCAAATGACTGTAAATAGATTCTTGGGACCATTTTTATCTTCTTCCATAGTACTATTCATTTTATCTTCGGAAATTCATCACTTTATGTCCTTCTGTCCCATAAGTAAAGCATTTCTTTGTCCCATTGAGACATTTTCCTGGGTCTCTCCTTCCACATTTCCTGCATGATGGAAATTGAGGATTCCATTCTCTATGGTCTCCACTGCTGGAGATCTTATCATTCATCACCTTTCTCTTCTTTGTTGAGTCTGAAAATTGGTTAATATATATATTGTTGATCATATTTTTGGAAAATTGATTTGGCATGAAGAAGATATTGTTTACGCCTATCAACATTTCATTTTGTTTCTCATTGCCACCATCGTTCCCACCTTGTACATCATTCTCAAATTCACTACGACTTCCTTGGAATCCAGCGATTGACTAAAACCAGAAATCATTGTGTGAGTAACTGTATTCATATAATCATTTAGAGATTAACATGTCACCATATTCTCAATTTGAAACACATTAGGATTAACCATGGTCATTTAATCTCATCTTATATATAATACATCAAATCGGTATGTAATGAAAATTTATATTATCCTATGCATATCCCTCGGGAGTGTCGTAACCAAGAGTGTAGCAAGACCCATTGTTCTACATAGTTCCTATTCAAGTCTAGCTCAATGCGGTGTTTTTGGGTTTTACCCTTAGGTACATCTGTGCCAGAGCCGCCTCTACATGCTCTTATCCAGACATGGATGTATTGCTCCGAAAACTCACAAAATCTCTACAATACCAAAATTCTAGGAAGTTCTTCTATAATAATCCTCAAAGTCTGTCTTAGGGATACGTGCTCTAATAAGAGCTTATCTAAATCTAGCTCCCAAGGTTTGTACTAAACATCCTCTGATACCAACTTTAACACCCCGACCCAAGTTACCCAGAGTTGGTGCATTATTACAAAACATTGGCATGATCAAAAAATATCAAGTCTCAAAAGACCGATTAGTTTCGTAGATCTGGAAGCAATAGATATATTCACAAAGTATACATTACATCAATAAGTGAAAAACTACAATGGAATATTGTATTCATATCCCCTCATACTATCCCTACAGGTAATTCATAAAATACTTCTTCACATCCTGGGAAAAATAAAACATTGAAAGGGGTGAGCTCAGATGCTTAGTAAGGATAACAATATAGCAGAAACTTTAACAAAAATTTAAGGCAATGTATAACTAAAACAAAATCCTTTTAAACTTGAACATCAACATAATATGGAAAGGTTAAAATGAAATAATTCAATTTACTTATTCACATGGATATTCTATTAGTCAAATAATAACATGAAAATTTCAAAAACCACTTTCATAATAACGGAATTCATAATGCCAGACTATCATAACCACGTTGCCAATGCCTTGGGCCAAGACTACAAATTAGATTTTGTCAAGGCCTTGTTCCAAGACACTAGTTTGTCTCAAGAGACCTATCGATGCATCAAGGATCTATAGCAGGCTCCACCCATCACTTACTAAGCCCAATTCAATCCTCATATGAAATGACTATAAGATAAACATTCGTATTAAAAATAGCATAAGAAATGCCAATACATTAACCACGAACAATGAATGGTATAAAATAGCACATCCACAGTCACACATAACTCATTCAATACAATATGGAAGATTTTATTATGTCAGATTAACCCCAATCGAGAATAATGAAGGATATTGACATCGATGAAAATAATCATCAAACTATTGAGAGAAATATCCCCCTTTTTCTTGAAATCATTTAAAATTCACACTATTTGTCAAGAAGTCATTTAAAAATAGATTTCTACATCAAAGTGTCCCATACCAATTTGAAACTTTTAAAATTAATTTTTATTTGAAAACATTAATGTACATATAAATAAATCTTTAATAAAATTTTTAAAACATTGACATTAATGAGAATGATTTAGTGTAATAAATCTTTAAAACATTTTAAAATGACATTTTAGTTGGAGTTATTAATGAGAAGAGAAGCACTTGAATAAATTAATTGAGTTAATAAAAACCTTGTAATATCACGAGAATAATGGTATTCAGGATATACAATGTCAAATGACATTATATATACCATATACAAGTGATTTGGTGTATAAAAACAAATGAGTCTCAATGGAATGTAAATTGAGACGAAATCTCTCATAAAGGTTGTATCCTTAGGTTAAGGATAAATCAATGACATAATTAAGTTTTTGACAAATATAAATACACTAAATTTGATTGGATATTCAGTGTAAAAAAATCAAGGGACATACACACATATTCTTGGAAAAACAACACCAATGAATTGGATGTCTAACACAACAAATCGAGATTGAGTAAAAATTACTTTTATCAAGTTCATACCGATGACTCGAGAATTTAGCAATAGAATGATTATGTGTATCAAAAGTATATCCATAGAAAGGTGATTGGAAATTATGACATAATCAAATGAATAGTGATTCCAAAAATAATTTGGAGTAAAATAATCCATGAAGTATGCATAAATCCGAATGAGTGGAAAATGAAATTTAAAATTCCCTTATCGATTTGGTACTTACGAAACATACACCCATGAATGAAGGATCATAAAATGATGATGTAAATATCCATAAATTAATGTATATTACACAATGAATATAATCATGGGCAGTACACACACCACATGCAATATATAAGTAGTGAGAAATAGAAATCTCACGGAATTAAAAGTTAGATAAGAAACCCCTTACTTTGTACTTTTTTCTTGGTAGACGGTAGGTTAACCTCCTGTATAATGGTGAAATAATTGTTATTTAATTATACTAGAATAATTTACATTAATATGATATCATATATGATCTTTTAACATTTATTTGTTAATAATGTCTTAGTATTATCGTCATTTCTGGTGTTAACATACTCATTTTCCTTCATATTCATTATTACATAAGCTATGTTTGTTTTGGGTATGTTTTATATTATTCATATACTGAACGATATCAATTCCTTAATCATTATTTTTAATCATTAAATGATTATTATACTCAAATGGATATGATGGGGAATGAATCTCATCGCGTTCGTGGAGATGGTAGTCCGTACGTACGCACGAACGACAATATAATTATTTTGATTTTAAAATAATATATAATTGGATTGTATATCATATAGAAAGAATAAGTATCATGTTATATTTATTATTTACATGAATTATAAATCATTATTATACCCATCTATATAATAATATATTGAATAACAATTACACCACAATGTGGAGACGGTATGTCGTACGTACGCACGTATGGTGACATTTGATTCAAGGGATGGATAGAATAATGAATTTGTTTCTTCCATATATATAATAACATCACAGTATATAGAATATACTGGAGTTATTATTTTTGAATAGAAATAACAAAGAATGAAGAATTTTAAAAAGAAAGGAACTTGGAAGATGGTGGTGAAAACATTACCTCTTCTTCGGGTTCTTCATTTTCATTTGATCAAAAGGGCTTCTTAGGTTTTCTTTTGATCAAACTAAGGCCTATAGGTTTAAATAAGGGAATTTGGGTGGATATTGAAGCAGAGGGTGGACAAGTAAAATGGCTTTGAAGGTGTGAATTAAGGAGAAGGGGGAGTGTCCTTTTATAAGAGGGGTGAGGGGTTCCTTTGGAAAAGCTATAAATATTATTTTATAATAAATCCAAATTAAGTTTCTAATGGCTCCAAAGTATATTATTTAAAGGATAAAGTGATTATAGGTCGCAAAAAACTCAACCAGTAGAATTTAGACAGGTTTGGGTCACATTCTTAACCTTATCTTTTAGTTTTAACTCTTAGTTAATTAGTTTGACATTTACCATGTCTCTTTTTATTTTTATATTATATGGTTAATAAACGTACGATAAAATTCCAAGAGACCCCAAAGTGGTCCATTAATAATACACCCATCATCATAAAAGTTCATTGGCTAATCCTTAGAATTTTAGGAATAGAATATGAATTAATAGTATAATATTATTTTAAAAACTCTTTTATGTCAATTTTGACACTATTTGTAATTTGATTTTTGTGAAAATCATAACAGTATGATTACTTCTAAACAAGTTAATTAAATCAATCCTAGCATTTCATATTATCCTTGAAAATTATTGTAATTCATTAATGTCTCAAATTAAATTTATTTCGATATTTAATATATCAATTATTTTAATATTTCCTTAATTAGGTAATTACTACATAACCATTGTTTCAAACATAAATTAAATTATTTAGTGCCTAAAAATTATAAATAAAATACATTTATGTAGAAAATATTTTTATCTTTATAAATTAATATTCTTAATCGAATTTATCTTATGTATAACCTTATATTAAAAAAAATTTAGTAATTAAACATTGATTTTAACTCTTTTAACTCTTCTTTGAATTAAATAATAATAAATGTCCTAATCTAATCCAAGTGTAACTAAATGATAATATTTTTTTCCAAGGTTGTTTTTGTAAGATAGACACTTGTACAATCGAATTAGGACATGTGTTAGGGTAATATTAATATTATTTTTACCCTTAAATATCCTATTTACTTTAAACCGTGGTAAATAAAAGTAAAAAGTTATTATTCACCAAAAATTATTTTAATCTTATTTAACCTCATTTTATTCCTTGATATTAACCATTTCTCTTGGATTATAAAAATTTCACTCACAGAAGCGGTAAAATTATGTTTTATGTAAACTCCAAATTCTCCTAGGGGTGGGTAAAAGACGGTAAAAAGTTCAATAAAATTTTTATATATTTAAAATTATTCTAAACTCACTTCAATGAATTACATTTAACTTATATAGGTATTATGTATCTATATTGACTTTAATTAAATTTAAACAAAATAAATTATTATTTAAATAAAAATTTGGTTTTAAACTATAAGTCAGTATTTTTCACTATTCATCAAAAATTGAAAGTTTTCAGAAAAATACAAAACATTAGGCCTAAGCTATATTTGATATTAAGAATTAAAAAAATATGTCTATTTTACCAAATTAAAAACATATAAGTTTCATTAAATAATTTAAAAATTATTTCCCGTTGTCAAAACAAATACCGTGCTTTTAAGAAGTAATAACTATCAAAAGATTGACAGTTGTTTATGTATGGTTTAAATGTGAAATTAAGTCCAATGACCAAAATTTTATTAAATGGTAAAAATATATTCTAAATATACTTTAAAACCACTCAAATTAATAATTTATCGCTATTAATTATTTCGATTAAAAAATTTGTTTTTAATTAAAATTTAGTAATTTTCACTATTCATCAAAATATGAAAGTTATATGAAAAGTACCAAAATTTCACCATATGATAATTTCAATATTACGAATCAAAAAATGAAGTCCATTTTGAATGTTATAATTTATAAAATTTCAAAAAAGTAGGTATTACTATTCATAACGGCTCTTTTGATTGGTTGTGGTGTGTTAGAATCTCGAAGTTGCGTACAATGCTAGACATTGCATTATCCAAAGGGAAACGTACCGTGAAAGCTTCGGGTGTTACAATTATGACTTCTAGAGCCCAAGATATCCCCAAAACTACTAAACTGATGTAGTACATGGCTAGAGCACATGGCCAGAACACATTGGGCCTACTTGTGTAATAGTATGTGGTGAGTAAATTATGTTAAATGGAACATACTATTCAAAAAAAGTATCCCCGTGTGTTTTTTAACTAAAAAACATGCCCAAGTACCACTAAATGGTGTGTACTCAATGTATTGGGCGTGTAATACTTAAAACCCACAATTCCATCTTCTATTTCACACGACCAGTCACATGACAAAAAAATACATGGTGTGTACTCAAAGTTCATGGTAATCACTTAAGAAAATATTGACATCCCGAAATGAGAAGAACACATGGAATGTATCCCCTAGAGTACATGTCGTGTCTTTTGGGTTTTCCAAAGAGAAATCCATGAAAATTCCATAAATTCCCATTTTCTCTCCCAGAACAACATATCAATCCCATGATAATAAAAGAAAGAAATATAAGGCTTTAATGAATTTAAAAAACATTATTAAAGGGGATTTTTGGAAAAAAAACATAAATTTCCATACTTTTGGGTAGAAACTGCCGAAGCTTCGGTTGATTTCACGGCTCCCAGTTACCGTAAACCAACTCAGCGTGTCAAGAGCTTCGAATTGATACCAATATTTCCTCCAAAATATCACTCTTCCTCAATATCCAAATCCCCCAAAAATACATGAACAAGGTGGAGTGCATATGGAGCATGCACAAGAAGGAGGAGGAAGGATGCTGGAAGAAAAGAAACGAAAATGAAAAGAAGAAAAAGGGGTTTGGGCCGGCCCTAGTGAACGACATGAGTTTATGACACCCCGCGGCTAATCTCCCCATTCCAGACTCAATGGAGAAATCATAATCTCAATCCGACACTCCTTTTAGAAGTTATTAAAAAATGAACTTGTGAGAATAATTTAATATTTAATTTAAAAATATTAAATTTTAAATATTATTCTAAAATTAGAATAGCTCTTATTTCCACCAAACTCATGTCCTAGGGTAATCTTACTATTCCAGGACCAACATAGTTGTATGAAAAATTTTCTGGCATCATCTGGTTGAGGAAATGACCATTTTAACCATCACAAGAATCCAATAGAAACAATTCAAATTTTTTCTCAAAACGACTATCTGAAAAAACACAGGTTCTTAAAAAATCCCCACCATAATTCTTATCAACCCCAAGAAACCCAGTGAATGAACCAGCATCCATGGTCATAACCTGAGAATATGCATAACCAAGCTATCTAGACTATCAAAAGACTTGACTTATAGTGTTAAAAACCACCTTCCATATAGAATATATTCATCTATGACCAAATTGGCACTCCCCACCATTGGAATACCCTTGTCGTCGTCTTAAAATAAAACTTTGATCTCCAAAGCTCATGGAAAACAACAATGTTAAACCTAAACAAGGACAACCACCCTCAAAGGGCCAATGGTGCACTCCCCACAACATGGCTTTCCTTACCTCCACCTGAGAGAACAACCATAACAGGTTCCATCCTTAACAGGGATGAACATTAAGAAAGAAAAATAAGTACGATGTAGGGTCAATGCACTCTCATCATACTCAACACGATTTAAGATACTAAATGATCATCTCTTATAGGAGTGCACTAAGATTTCACTAAAGGCATTCCCTGCTCTCTCTGAGCCACAATAACATCATTCCAAAACTCGACTAGGATTCAAACACTTTTCAACCATTTTCACACAGGTTTACATAGAAAAGAACAGACATCAACCTACAAAGGTTGGAGTCAAAAACAAGGGCCTCTAGGTTTTTTACCTAGCCCTAATGAAAAAGCCTCAAATCTGGGCCACAATGTCTAACCACCTAGCCCAAAATATCCACAACCTCTCAGAATACGGTAAATATAACAACAACCAAAAAAAGTCAAAACCGAAACACAATCTACAAGGGCCCTGAGCCTTTTCGAGCATCCTTAGAAAGAACTACTCCCTAGAGTTACCAACCCATGTAGAAGAGAAATTGAACTGACACTCATCGAGTATACATATACAGAAATACCTCAGGGAGGTCCAGTTCATAAGAAATTCCTTAATATCTATCAACATCATACTCATAGATTCAACTAGAAGACCATAGACCATAGAAAAAACACCCAATAAAGGGGGTAAATAGAAAGGCATCACGTGCCATATCGGACATCTTTGTAAATGCACCATCTCTGCACAAGGACCGAGTCATCATCCTCACATCAACACCTCAAAATATATCCACATAACCTTCCATAATATTAAAAAGTATGTGTAAGAAGACTTAAAGTTTTAAGTCATCAATAAAAACAAACACTAGTAGGCCTATATGTTGTGAATACAACTTTCCTAGTATGATGCATGAGATGCCTCTTGCCTTCGCTGGACAAGAGTCAAAATCAATCCCTGGTATCTTACCAATGGACAAGATCCATAGATACATATTAAATCAAATACCCCGCAACTAGTGCGTCACTCAAGGAAAAAATCATATACAATTTCAATATCACAAAATCAGAATAGCAATCCCAAAGAATGGTAACCATAACTTCATACCTGAACAAGTGTTCTCGACGAACCATCCTGATATCCATCACAGGTTCCTACACATTCCTAATTCTCATGTCTACCATATTCATAATACTAAATACCATGAATGACAACTCCTCTGATACCACTTTGAAACGTCCCGACCCAGAATCCACTGAACCGGTTCTCTAAGCCTGTTCACCACAAGGCCTCAAGCGGGCCTCCTCATCTGCGAGAGTCTTCCAACTAACAGTGAGGGCCTAGGGTGTGATAGTGGGGAGACTATCCCTCATACTAGAGTAAGATAACAACGAAAATAACTATGTATCATACACAATGAAAGTAAATATATTGCGGATGTAATAAACAACTGAAATAGAACAAGTTGTAATAGTAAAATATTATAAATTCCTGAAAAGCTATGTAATACAATACAACACTGATCACCCACCGAGAAAACCATATAGATACAAGTACAAAATAACATGAAAGTAAAATTACAGGTCTCTTATACTAACTTCAAGCCAATCCACGAATCCAATCTCCAGAAAATATCGATCTGTAGCAGCCCGATCAGTAGAACCACTCAAGCAGCTCTGCTCAATCATGCAACCCTAGGCCTCATGCCTATCCACCATGAAACTCATTCTCAACCTGAAATGAAAACATAAGGTCTACACATACAATAAGTTGCACGTGCAGGGGTGAGAAATAATATCCATAGGGAACCTCAACAAGCAACCTATAATTGTGAATATATGTGTGTGCAACAACATCATTCTTAGCGTATCTAGAACACAAAAATGTAAGTAAACCAAAAGTGCAACCTCAATCGAACCTAGGGTATGTAAACCCAATAAACTTTTCATGTTCCATGATGGGTTTCCATATCTATATACATAAACATATATAGTCCCATACATATACACATATAGATAAATATGAATATTAATGATTATGTGATTCAAATTACACGAACTACATTAGTAGTCGATCCTTGTAATTATAATCCTGATCAACTGGACATCCTCTGCAAGGGCATTGAGGTAGATGTTGTGCCACTCAAGAATTGTATCATTAAGTCAATCTATGGGTCTGTAATCCCATCGAGATGCACCTGCTTCGGCCAATGCCGGAATTATGTCTCTGAACAAGCTAAACCAAAACAAGTAAACCTATGAGATGTACTCACAGCCTGTCCCCTATGGTTTAACCATTAAACAACAATCAAGAAGATAAAAAAATAGGTAACCCTATAGGAAGTACACAAAGACTATCCCCTCTTATTCTACGAAGCAGCACAAGAAACCCTCAGGGAAGTACACACATTCTGACCCATCTGGTTCAGCTTAAGAACAATCTCTCTGGGGAAGCACTCACCGTTAATTCCCTATATGGTCTCGTATCGTACTAAAGGTTCTCTAGGGATGCACTCAATGTCAATTACCCATGTGGCCCACGTCAAGGAACTACACACACTCTGTGGAAGAACTCAATATCAATTCCCCTTGTGGTCCCACATCGTATAACTATAAAGACACTCTGGAGAGGCCGTCAACGTCAATTCTCACTATGGTCTTTACACCAGGTTCTCATGTCCCTGTGTAAGTCATGTATGTGTAGCATCATGTATCGGCCCAAGTAAACCTCAACTTCTACTTGGCTAACAGTCTACAACATAACATCATGTCATTAATACAACCACTCTATCCAAACAATATTAGGCATGGAAGCAAGGCATCCTAACAAGCAAAGCTAGACAAAACCGTCAAAATCATGCAACATTGGAAAAGACATCCACAAAAATAGAAACTAATATTTTTCCAAAATAACCACCTCTACTCAGGAACACATGGAATAGTAGGAATCCAAAATAAAAAGAATGACCCTTTGCATCAGGATAAACAACCAACAACCTGGAAGCACCTCTGGTAAAAAATACAACATTAGAAAACCAAGTCAGATATAAACAAACAGTGCGGGTGGACTGAACGCCCAACCCAACAGTACATCCCAAGCCCAAAATGATATCACATTTGGCACAAGTTATAGGTGACACCCGATCACCATCTCTACCCAAAACTGACATAAAAACTCATGGTCAGTCAAACAACAAGAACCCACTAGGTCCCTCAAGTCAAACATAGAGGAGGAATCATACTCAGGATCCTCCAGCTAAACACGAGCGAAGGCATCCTATATGGGATCCTTAGCGATGAGTAAGGGAGGAATACTACACGAGATCCTCAAATGAGGTAAAATAGGAATTCCATAACCTAGTTCCAATCAATAGATAAATACGATAGAGATCCTACAAGAGACTCCCTACGTCAGCACAAAAGAAAAGGCATCCCTCAGGGGATCCTTAGAAGTACCAGGTCTCAAAGCCTCATAGGCCAGAAGGGACAGTATCAGAAGTTAAATGTCCTCTAAAGCATAGGTTATGGGATATATCTCATATCTCATCTATTATTAATGGTCTCAACTGATTTGGTCCAAACAGCAAACCTTTTATCCACGCCATGTCTCACTCTCAGGTGACAACAGAACTCGATAACTAGAGGAAGAATCCCTCCATTTAGGTAAAATACCTAAAAGCCCCTTTAGATGACCTATACATGTCAAAAGGATTCCGCCATTGCGATCTAAATGGATAAACGCTCATAATCGACTACTCACACATCCAATTCTGACTTCCAGAGCCCTTGATATCTATTAAACTACTAAACAGATGTAGTACATGGCCAGAGCACATGGACAGAACACATTGGGACTGCATGTGTTATAGTAAACAGCATGTACATTACTTTACATGCTATGTACTATTCAAAAAAAGTCACCCTATGTGTTTTTTTCACTAAAACACATTCCCAAGTACCACTACACGGTGTGCACTCAAAGTACATGATGTGTACTCCTTAAAACCCACTATTCTGTGTTCTATTTAACACATCCAGTCACACAACCACCAACTACACAATGTATAATCAAAGTACACGGTGTGTACTTAAGAAAACATTGTTTTCCACAAACAGGAAGAACAGATGGGGTGTATCCCCTAGAATACACGATGTGTCTTCTGGGGTTTTCAACGGCAAATCCCAAACAACGCCCAAAACCCCCGTTTTGGCCTCCAAAACAACAAATCAAGTCCCATGGGCTTACAAGAACGAAATATAAGGAATTAAATATGTAAAAAAAATTAAAATGGGATCTATAGAAAAAACATAAATGTCCCTACCTTGGGCGGAAACCGCCAAAGCATTAGTTGATTTCGTAGCTCCCGGTTGCCGCACGTCAACTCATCGTGTCGAGAGCATGGAATCGATACCCATATTTCATACCAACTCTCTCTCTTTCTCAATATCCAAATCCACCAAAAGAAATTTCCAAGGAGGATTTCATATAGAGCGTGCACAAGGAAGAAGAAGGAAGATAGATGAAAATAAAAGAAAAGGAAAAGAAAAAAATGGGTCCAAGCCGACCCCAGCGCCAGACATGAGTTTATACCTCCCCAATGATAAAATCCCCATTCCAGACTCAAATGAGTAGATAGAATATCAATCCAACACTAAGATTATATGTTATTAAAAAATGAACCTGTGTGAATAATATAATATTTAATTTAATAATATTAAATATTAAATATTCTACGAAAATTTAAATAGCTCAGATTTACACCAAACTCCTGTCCTAGGGTAATCTTCCAATTCCGGGACCAATGGAGTTGTTATAAAAATTATCTTAGATCAGATGTTAGAGGAAAATGACCATTTTACACCTTATAGGAATCTAACTGCAAAATTTATAATTTCTACTCAAAACAACTGTCCGGAAAAACACGAGTTCTTACATTAGTAGTGAATAGAACTTTTATGGAATGTGAATCTTCAATGACACAAGGAGGGTTGATGGCACAAAGAGCGTCCTAGGTGCAAGAAGAGTTATTGATTCACAGAGTGTTGGATATTCCCAGAGTGGTGATGGCATGTGGTATATTAATTTAACATGGTGTGTTGAGGGATCACATAGAGTCTATGAAACATAAAGCCTTTACTACTCATTAACCGTGATGGAATATGGAGCTTAGATGAGTCAATCATTCCGCTAGTCACATTTTTACAACCAACCGCAATATTCATCTCATTGTGAACTTATTCCAGGAGAAGCTACACCACAAGCTATTAGGTCATAAAAAAACTTCATAAAAAACTCATTTATTATATATAAAAATGATCTCCTCATCGCAAGGGTCAGAATGCCATAAGTGGCTTGTGAAATAGACAAAATCTATGAATTATACATAAAATTTACTAAAAAGGGTGTGGTCTAGTCCAAGTCTCAACCGACGCAGTCAGGATGCCCTAACATGGCCAGGTTCACCTAAACTGGCCCAACCCATTGGGCCTCTAGACTACGTAAGGGATTTCCTAGCTTTCCCGCAACATGTGGTCTGGCTCCATCAACACATTTCTCAGTCATGTGCCCCAGTCAACATTGATTCCAAATTCAATGTTAATATCACCACATCACAGTCCAACATGGTTGTATGTCCATGATACCATGAGATCCTCTTCCAATGAGGCATCTGAAATGCATGAAACAATATTTGCTTCTATGGTCTCCACCATTAATAAGGTCCCACTAGACTGCGGCTGTAAACCATACTAGAACTAAGCCCCCCGCAGGGTCGTGCACTTCATCACCACTAGCCAGCCTTTTGGTGGCCCGCCAAATTTTTTTCACTCATATTTCACTTCTAAAATTCCATCATGGATCACAAAATTTAGTATCAGATCATTACAACATGGATTGTGTGTGAAACGATTAAATCTTCACATTGGTTATCAAAGGGATGAGAATACGCAAAAACACAGGATAGATTTAAGGTATGGATTAAGAACATGATCACCATGTGAATGGAAATTGGACTTTATCATTATGCCTTGATCCACTCTTGTTAGTTAGATCATCAAGGAAAGAATAGCAGAATAATCACCATGATCTAGTCCCTTTAATCCCCTATAATTATCTACCCCTCATGAACAATCGAACCAAAGGTCAAAATGTTTATGGGTTGGTCTTATTTTATCATTTGATTCTAGGAAGGGGAAAAGTATTCATAAAAAGATCAGCTCCAAATCTTGATGAATGGATTGGTCATTGGTAAAGAATGAAGATCCATGTCATCATCGATCCTCGATCTGCCAACATTAATCGTTAGGGGATAACATTATTATTCTTTCCTAAAGGCAATTCTAGGGTTATGGTGATAACGAGAAATTACAATGACATGGATTATTAAAGGGGGAAACTAATGCTACATCAAAAATTAATGTTCAATAAAAAAATTTATTATATTTTTTAATGACACCAACATCCAAAATCAAACATTCACCCTTAACCTGTGTCGGTTGAGGTTAGGACCTCTATAAGGTAAACACCCCCTAACAAACATAGTGGTAGTCTTGGAGTTCCAATCCATTTTACCATTGATAATTAATTAGTATTTCAAAATAATATAATTTTTATATTATTATTTTATGTATTGTTATACCCCTGGATTCATTTTCTATTGATGACCTGCGGTGACCAATGATTGTTCGTACCTAGGGTAATGCGCCATCTCAGAGCTCAACTGTGTCATTAGATTTCATATCAAGTAAATTTTTTATTATTTATGTCAGTTTCAAAAAAATCCCTCATACACATTCAATAAAAACTTATAATTTTTCAATAATAGATTTTATAAAATTCAATAATGATAACGATTCTTCAAAAAGTCATTATATTCAATAAATTCAAAAAAATTTATCCAGAGATAATTTATTTTTAAAATATAAAAATATATTTCTTTTTTTATCAAATATAAATTTTATATATAGAAATTCCTGACATTAATAAAAAAATGACATGAAATACACATATTTTTATAAATAACAAATTTTCATGGTGTTAAAAAAATTTCCTAATATTATTTTAATGAAAGTATCTCGGTAAAATATAATTAAAAAATATTAATAAGAAATTAATATGATTTATCAGGATATTAGCTAGGATTATAAACAGATATTATTAATATAAGATTAATAATATTTTCCAGATTTGTTAAATAAATTATTATATTATTCAATCATATTATAAGTGCATTGATCCTGGAGAGAAAATTTTATCAAATGAGGAATCTTATAAAACATCATAATTTTTAGTATTTTGGATGTAATAATTATATTTGTGCCTTTTTAAATGGAATTTTTTTCATTTTATAACATTTTATCAACTTCCTATAAGAATTGTGTTGACCAAACTACATGAAATAATAACCTGGGAAAGGGAATATTTTTCCAAGGCCTAATTATGTGTTAAAATTCATAATGGCCTTAAATATTGAATTTTTTAATTTTTTATTTTTATAATGTTTTTATAACTTATCACCCCATATTTTAGTAAATTATTTATCAATTTTATAAAAATATATATTTATTGACTCATTTTACAAAAAATAAATGGCATAATGATAAGCATTTTAATATTAAAATGAATTATTCATAAACACTAAAAATATAATTAAAAAATCGAAATTTTTTACATTGAATTACTGAAATAAAATAAAATTGTATTCTATTATACAGAAAAGAACAACATTATGATATGAGATATTAAACATGAGGAAAACAATATTGATGAATGATTTCCATGTCAAGCAATGAATATAGATCCTAAGAAAATGACATGACAGAATGAAGATGAAAGGAAACATTTGGATCATATATAAAAGTAATATAAATAGATATAAAGAATTACAATTTAAATTATGAAAGTAGTATATAATTATTATATATTAAATATGGTAAATATTGTGAAAATATCATTAAAAATATAAGTGGATTAATATTATAAACAAATTTTATCATAATATTAATATTTTATTCACTTGACCTTCTAGAATAATATAAAATATCATGACATTAATGACCAATCATTTATAAATATATTAGAATATATTTTTAAGAATGAAAATGGTTATCATAATGATATAATAATTGAAAATCATAATTAATATAACATGGTCCAATTAGTTGACTTTACGATCTTCTAGGTAAAAAACGCAACAATTATGATTATAAAAATAATATTTTATAATATAATTTTAGGAATCATTTTTGTGGTGTAGTAGACAAAATATAAATGTTCATATTTAAATAGCTAAAAAATGATATCATTTCTTGTATGAGAAAATATCCATTAGGAAACTAGTGTAAAAGAATTAAGTAATAATAATGATAAATTTTATCCAAATATTATTTATGAAGAATAATTGAATATTGATATCGAAAAAATCATGAATTTAAATATATTTTCAAAAATATTGGTTATTTTACTAAAAAAAATTTAAATTGAACATAACATATTTAATAATAGTTATTAGACATAATAATACAATAATATTGATGGAATAATTTAAATACTATATAATATAAAAATTAAATCCACTAAAAATTAACATTATATTATTAAATTGAAGTATATTAACTTATTATAATAAAGTTAATTAATTACTAATTATAGATATAATATATTTTTAATTTATATATTCAAATATCATATAAAATAATTATAATTTCTAAATTTTAATTATATTAGAAATTTATATTTTTAATTTCATAAAATTTTAAAAAATTATCCCATTTCATGGCCAAAACTAGTATATGTATCCATCCATCCATATTGGTTAACTCACCAAGAATAAGGGCCATTATGACCTCAATAATTCAGGGGAGCATCAGTCCGACCATTTATATGGATGGATAACAGATGAAAGAGGCATGTGATCACTCGAGTTAATGTGGGAGGATGATTTTTATCATGGGGTCATTCGAGGAAACAGTATGAAACCTTCAGAATCATTCATTTTTTATCAATCCCCTTAAACATTTTTTTAATTTATAGAATTTATAAACTATGAAAAATATCAATTTGGGATAAATAGGATGAACACTTAATTTCATTCATTAATAACATATTAAAAAACTATTTTTGTTCAGTCGGATAGAATTAAGTGGTCCAATCAATATCAAGCATTCATCTTTACCATTAAAAGCTAAAATGATTTTGAATTTTCATTATAAAAATATAATTTCAAATATATATTAATATATATATATCAAAGAACTATACATGGGATTTAAATGATGCAACTATTTTTGAATGAAGCACACATGTCTATAATAATAACACAACTCAATCTTTTTCATGTACCGTGATTCACCATATTGTGTTATATTCATGTTACACTATTTGAAGACATAAATTTAAATATCTATCTAGTGTATGTAGTATAGAGACTATATATTGACGTACAAGGAAATTACATATCTTTTGAAGAACACTTAATTAATAACACAAACAGATTCCCAATGAAATTATTAGTCCAGTTCCTTTGGAAACATATAAAATAATATTATAATAATGGTGAAAGATCTACAAAATCTCTCATAAATATCTTCCTCTTTTACATTATATAAAAAAAATTCATTATATCTTACTGAAATTTTCACATTAAAAGAGTGAGATCAAATTCAAAGTAAGCGTTAACACATAAAACATAAAACAAACCAAAAACTTATGAACGTTAAAAAACACGAACATAAAGATTAAACATAAAAATCTGGAGTCATGAATCAAATAATTGATGTATTTAAGTCATGGATCATAATGGAATTTAATAATCATATAATACCAATGAAATAAAACATGCAATTATGGAAAACTAATAAGCATATAATATGATTTTCATAGTAGCCAAGGAATTTCTTCCAAGACCATCATATTGGACAACACCCACTATTTATCTGGGTTTACATTACGTTCCATCCATTTATTACTATAGCATATTTACTTAACATTTCATTAATGTATATTTCAAGAGATATAAATCTTTTCTCAATGCATTTTAGGGAGATATAGCTCCCACCTATCTCAAAATGAAATCATTTCAATATGTTCCACAAAAATAGAAATCCCTCATCATAGCACAACCTAATAAATAAAATGGGATTATTAAACATCATTTCATCATAACATAATCCATATATTATAAATCAAATTCATAAAAATAATTATATAATAAATAAAATCAATTCCATGCAAGATTATCGATCGAGACAAAACACTATTTGATCTTAGATGTTAAATTATTTTGATTAAACACTTGAACATAATTCCTAATGAAAATATCATTTCTTATACAAAAACATTTACTTTTATCAAAATGTCATGGAATTTTTAAAAAATATAATTTAATTGAAAATAAAAATGAAATATTATGGAGGAATATTCACGAAAATAAAGTTTCATGAAACTATAAAAATCCATCTATACTATATATGATAAAAAAAACATTCTTCTTGTACTTTTTCTGGAAAAGTAAAAAAAGTACACCGTATGTTTACAAAAATTAATTCCTTCCATACTATGTCATAGAATTTAAAAAATGGGTAAAAATAACATTAAACATACATAAAATAATTGTAAAAATATTATGAAAACTTTTTTTGGATACTGTGGATATGGTTTAAAAGTACAACCCTAGAGAATACTTGCATATAAACAATATAAGATAAAAAAAATGAGATATTATGTTTATCCCTTACCATAGGTATGATTTCTTCCATATATGACTGAAACACCTATATAGTGGGTTTACACATATTATAACTAGTAAGAAAATAATAATAATAATTATGATATCATATATGATTGACTAACAACTTTATAGTACCCATTCATTTGTCAATTCCCTGTAAAAGGATCATCTTGGGTGACCATCCTTTTCTAATTTTGAATGGTTATTATTGATATTCTTAATTATATCATGATTTACATAAATAAATAATGTATAACATGGTTTATATATCATATATAATAATTATATAAATATATATATTATAGATAGATAAAATAAATGGAATATAATATTAATGGAGACGGTAGGTCATACGTACGCATGAACACTATTTTCAGTTGCTTATTGAATTGAATAGAAGTAAGTTAATGAAAGATATATATATATATAGGTAAATAAAATATCTTTATTAAATCATATTTTTCATTAATATTTATTGTTTATACTTTATAATAATTTTTTAATGGTTAATGTAGATAAGTAATTTCATCGTGTTGTGGAGACAGTAAGTCGTACCCACGTAGAAGCGACAATATCATTCCCATAATTGATGAGTAGTATTGAATTGTATATTGTATAATATCTCAAAATTAGTATCATAATAAAACAATAATATAATGTTATTATTTCCACTATTATACCCATATATGTAATATGTTCGCTAAAAACATATTATACCATGGCGTGGAGATGGTAAACCAAACGTATGTATGTGAAGTGATTTCATTTTTCATAGGACGGATAGAAGGTGAAAAAAATATTTCTTAATATTTATATTAACATATCAGTATATGAGGGATAATTATGTAATTAATTTATAATTATAAAACTAAATAAGAGATAGTAGAAAAAAAGAAGAAATTTGAAATAATCAGTTGAAGAGATTACCACTTCCTCAACACGCCTCCTTTATATATACTCTTAGGGAACTACAGTTTGACTTTTTAGAAGACTAGATTCTCTTGATTGTTAATAGTGTGGTTTATAAGAAATATTTTAATGGTTTTTATGACCATATAAGCACAAAATGTTGTGACTAGTAGAGGGAGGATGTTCCATTTTATAAAATATGTGAGGGGATCTTTTGGAAACTCTAAAAAGATTAATTTATTATAAAATAATTTTTGGTTTCAAAAGGACTAAAAGTTATTTAATAAGATGTTAATATATGGAATTTTCAAGATCATCTCAACCAATATGTTTATGATATTTTTATATCACAAATAAAGCCTTATCTTATATATTTAACAGTTAGTTAACTAATTTAACTCTTACAATGTCGTCATTTACATTTATACTATATGGTTTATATAGTTACCACAAAGTGTAATAATAACCTAAAATGGTTCATTAATGACATTTTAAACCTTATATAATTTATTTGTAGGAATCATAGATTTTTAGGACTAATATAGCATTTAATAAAATTGTATTTGTTTTAAATAATCATTTGTGTAAATCATTGTACTATTAATATAATGATTTTTTTAAATCCCTAAAAAAATGATACCTTCGAAAATAAACTTCATTAATTAATATATAACATGTAATAATAATATATAAATAATTTGTTGGATAAAATAGTTCAATGTACATTTATTTTAATATTTATACTCTCGTCTATTAAATTCATTCATTAATCAAGTAATCACTATATCATAATTTTGTCTTAACAAATTTATTCATTTGGGGTCATAAAATTATAAATAAAATACAATTTTGTTGGAAATATTTTTATCGTTTTTTTACTATATATAGACATATATTTTTGTTATATAACACTAATTTAAAATTTATTTATTCAAAGATATATGTTTAGGTTACAATTATAATCACATTAAATTAATTCTCATAAAATGTCATTTTCACATCCATTTGAATCCATGGGATTCCAAAATTTTCCCAGGGATGCCCATGGTGTAATGGCCTGGACCACCCTGGTCCATTCTTTTGCTGAAATCGGGTGATTCAGGTGTTTCGAGAGGTCATGTTAAAATATCCCCAAAAATTTTCGTATTTTATTTCCAATTCTTCAAATGGTAACATTGGTGAGACTAATGTGAATAGTTCCACCAGTGAGACCAATTTTAACATTTCCATTGGATCGATCTGACATTCTGTGAATATTACAATCTGATCGGTCTATAGTTCTATGAATTGTACCATCAGATAGATCTGTTATTCTTTGAACAATACCATTGAATTGGTCTATCATTCCATGAGGAGTACCAATGGATCAGTTTGATGTTTTATGAATAGTACCATCAGTTTGGTCTATCCTTCTATGAACAGTACCATCGGATCCGTCTGTCATTCCATAAACTGTACCATCGTATAGTTCTGTCATTTTGTGAATAGTAACATTAGATTGATCCATCATTATGTGAACAGTACCTTCAGATCAGTTTGTCATTCTACGAACAGTACCATCAGATCGAGGAGTCCATGATCGGTGAGTCATTCTATGAATACTATTTCCATGATCAAATCATTATTCCGTGAATAATATTTCCAAGATTGGTGAGTCCAGTATCCGTTAGTAATTTTCTGAACACTATTTCCAGGATTAGTGATTCATTCCATGATGTGTGTTTCCAGGATCGATGAGTCTAGTATCAGTGAGTCATTCTGTGAACAGTGTTTCCAGGATCGGTGAGTCCTATATCGGTGAGTGTACAATGTTTCCAGAATCTGGTATAATTTTCCAGGATCGGTATTTGTACAATGTTTTTGGGATCAAGAGTTGTGTTTCCATCATCCGGCATTTTAACCCCTTTGATGTTTTCATTGACGTAAAATGCATTCAAGCTCATGATTTAATGGATTTAATGCCATAAAAAATCTCATAACTACTAAATTAATTTTCCTATGTCTCAGGATTCCAATAAATAGTAAAATAATGTGGTTTAATGTGATCCACATTTAATGGAAAATCCTATGTATCATAAAATACTGCTCTATTAAATATTTTAAAGGTATCATATATTCTCTTCCCTTGTTCTAACTTCTTTTTCCCTAGTTCGAGATGCTCTAACCATTCCTTCATCCCACATGAGCGATGTGATCAAACCTTAATCATCAGATAGTTTCTCCTTGAAGTTTATTATTGTTGCATGCACACCCCCTATTTTGGGGCAAGAATCAAGTGTTGATCCCTCATAGATATAATGTATGTTTTAACATCATTCGTTTGGGTTAATCTCCTCTTGTATCTCCATTAACTATAATGGTATGTGATCACTATATATCTAATGTAGTTTTCTTGGGTTTCAGTTAGTATAGAAGTACCACGAAATCCTCGAGTGGAAACTGTTGTCTTAAGAGGAGGAAATCATGATCCTTTGTATGGATCATTCTCGTTTAAATATTGACAAAAAATCAATTGAAATAGGATATTTGTTGCTTCTCATTTATTTTTGGTGTAACTATACCTTTAACTTGTTTTATCCCACCAGATCAAAATGGAATTGACATATTAAATATTTAAACTAGATAACTAAATTGATATCGATCATATATTATTGAATCTTGTTTTTCTAGATAGTCCAAAATCTATTATTTCTTTTTATATATTTTTATTATTGTTAAAAATTGGTAATGAACATAAATATGGAATTAATCATTAATTATTTGGCTAAATATAATGACTCATGTAAATGAATCTGGTTCTTCTTATTGTGATTTTATTTTATTAATTTTTTTAATAAACATGTTTAATCATTTGTGATAGCTTAAACGTTATGTTTCCCAAATTTGGAACCTATGAATATTAAATCTTATAATCCATGTGGTATTAAAGAACTGCTGGTTTGATAAAAGTTAATTCCTTATATTGTTTTGAGTTACCCTCTTTCATATTTTAGAGCCTAGATCTGAATTGAAATGATGTTTTTTTCATGATTCTTGTGTCGTGATGTGATCTTTGGTGGCTATTATTGTATGTGGGGGCATGGAGGCCTAAAATTTATGGAATCATTTGACACCTAGAGTGGCAACATGAATCATATTATCCATGTATGTGTCGGGGAGGACACCAGGGAGGATGAAATGGGTTGGTTGTGAGTGTTTATATTCTTAATGATTCATATTGGTATATTATCTGCTTTACATTCCCCAATGATCAGGGCAGTTGGTCTTTCATACCCTTCTTCTGAAAGTGGTGAAGGCATGCGGGTTATGCCACGTGCTTTCGGTTTTTAGCTTCTCAAGGGATGATGTATCTACGCTATTGCTATAGGTGGTAAAGACTCTACAGGTATATCATCTAGTCAACGTGTTGATAACCCTGGGTTTAGTATCATAGAATCTAAATCTATAATTCTGGGGAATATGAGAATCTTATGTTGTAAATAAATAATTGAATAAATGATGTTAACCTATGGGGTTGCATCTTGCTGGGGCGCAATCCTGATGGTATGATTTGAAAGAACAATGTACATTGGGTGTGATGTTGATGAAATATAATGTTGAAATTATTTATGGTTAATTCATGTTTATGTAACTAATTAATGTAAAGTGAAACTGATAAAATTGAATGATGTAATCAAATAAATCTCTTTAAATAATTGTGCGATTATATAATACCTAGTCAAAGAAGTGGCAGCCGTCATTCCAAGTGGCGTTAGTAGAAGTTGAGACTATGACTAGGTTATGAACATAGTGTGGTTCTCAAATATAATATAATCTATAATGTTTTTCTCTCTATACAATACTCCACCCCTTCTATAAGGGCATCTGACACACCGCAAATTCTGTTCCCAAAGGTGTGTTTTCCCAAACAAACTTATTGGAGAATGGATGGCTGACAACCCCCTTTGGCTCTGATCTCTTTTCTTGGTAGTTACTTGTTCTGATAGTCACAACAGTTAGTTTCCTCCATATATGTGTGTAGAGGGCTGTAATGTCTTGTCGTTATTCACAGAAATATATTCTGTATATAGTTTCCTACTGAATTTTGTAGTTGTAACATGTATTGGCTATGATGGATATAGGATCCTTATTCGGTGTATGGGCCATAATGGATTGATTTATAATACCCGACTTATGATTCATATTTTGCGAGCTATGGTGGCTCCTAGAAACTACCTATCCACTTTTCCTACATGGACATGGTGGACTTTTGGCCTGAGGTGCATGTTGTGGTGCTTCGCCCAGGAGTCTGGGGGAAAGCATTTTTGGAGAGAGATTCTTTGGACGTGCGACATTTGGGAAATGTAGCAATCCTGTGAGGAAATAGTAGTGGGGTACCCAATATATTCTTTATTATATAATATACTCTTTTATGTGTTACTTGGTGAGAGTATCTAAGGTGGGATTGGGAACATAGTATAACTATTTAGTTGATGAGATAGTTTCACTCGTTGTTAATAGTCCTATAGCATGATTTCTTTACTTTTGCAAGAGAGGCTTCGGGGATGATCCTATTGAGTATAATGTTATACTCATCCTAATTATATATAAACTATTTTTAGGTCACTTGAGGCAGTTTGGAGATCATGATAATTTCTATGATCTTGGGGTTGTAGGAGTTGTTTAGGTTTGTGGTTGCAGCCATTTTAACATTCAATTAGTATTTGTAGTTTTACCATTATAGTAGTAGTAGTTTTTTATGAAATTAGAAATGTGTACTTGGGTCTGAGTTTGAGATAGTTTGTGCCAATCTTATATCTCTCTTTTGCAAATGTTCTCTTAATGGGTAATGCCTCTCATTTGCATGTTTACTAAAACCTCGGTGCTAGTCGCAAACCTGAGGCATACTAGAGGTAGGACATTGGGGTCACTATCTCCCCTCTCACATTTCCGGCCTAGGAGGGGTACACCATATGGGTAGGGGGTTGTATCATATTAGAATCAAAGGTCTAGTTTTGTTATAGGATGGAGTCTGGAGTTATTCATAGGTGAGGTTGCATGGTTTGTTAGGGAAAAAGTTTTAGTCATTTTAAGAAAGTGATGTATGCACTGGAGACTGGCTGAGACATATCCATTTAGGTCCCCTATGATCTGATACACAAACCTTTTTTTTGACAATGGATGCTAAACTAGGTGATACTATTTGCAGAGTATAAACCTAAGAATGTATCATGAATCAATCTTTTTTGTGCCTATGTTTGAATGGGTAGACCTTGGGATAGGAAAACCTAAAATGAATAATAAAAAATTAATTAATTAATGTTGAGTCTTATATATTGTTTGTTTAGGAGATATGAAGGTATATTATTTTACATGTATGGATCCAGGTCGGTGTCAACATTAGTTTTGTGTAAAAGATGTTCAGTAGGATGTGCTAGTAGATCACTACAAAATAGAGGGTGATGACGACGGTACATCGAGGAGGACACTCCGAGAGATTAAGCGCCGGAGTATAAAAATGTTTGAGGGATCCATTTCAAATGCAGTCACAGATGTATTGTTGGAGGTGGTTGAGATAGGATTCAAATCGATCCATTGTCGAAAGGGCCACCAAGTGTCCTTGGATGTGATGATTCTGCATGGAGTAGTGAGGAATTGGTGGTTCATGTTCCTCAGGGAACATGAGGAGTTAGCGATCACATGTGAGGGGTTCTGAGACAAATTCTAAGTCAAGATTCTTTTTTCGACCACAAAAGATTCTAGTCTCTAGGAGTATCTTATGTACGTACTGGGGAGCTCCAATTCCTAAGAGTGTGGAATCCATTTCAGGAACCTATTACGATAGTCATCAGACCTTTTCCAGATGGGGAGGGTATGGTGAGGCATTTCGAGGAGGCTTTGCATCCAAAGATATAGAGGTCACCCCATTTTATCTAAAGACATATCTAGAGGTTCTGGAAAGGGGAGAGTTCCTCGAGATGACATTGGTCTGAACTAGATCATCAAAAAAGGGGAGTCATCAGGATTGCTCTTGAAGCACAGCTGTGGTATGGGGTTTCCGGTTTTCATGGCAGAATAGTTTTCATTCGATCGAGGGTAGGTCCCGACCCTTAAAATCATGTTTCCTTAGGGCCAGCTACACTTTGGCCAATGAAAATATATTAGGTTCTTGTTTCCCTTATGGTGGTTGAGGTCATTATTAGTGAGAGTGCCTGAACATTCAGAGTAGTCATCATGTACATGGTTCTACGTTGTAGGTTCCTCTATTGCGGGTGTTCTAGCTGAGGTAGCATCAACATGTTGCCCCAACTTTTGATCAACTAAGGGTAAATGGGGTAGGTAGAGGACAACCAAGTGATGCTCCCCATCCTTATAGAGATGAGTGCGACTGTGGTGGTGAAAATCATTAGGGTCAGAGAGGCCGTGTATCAGGTCATGGACAACATCATTCTTTATTGTTGCAATCACTAGGCGAGCCAGACATCGTTCAAGGTGTGCTTTTATTTTTTATATCATTGTGAATGCCTAGTTTGATTCAAGAGAGACACACTCATTCATATCACATATCCTTGTCCATGCTATGGGACATGAGGTTGAGGGGATTCTAGTACCGTTGGCATTGACTATGCCAGTTGGAGGCCGAGATGACTTGTTTTATGTTTCTAGAGAATGTGAACTACTGTTGGGGAAACACCGCTCATGTGGAGATTTCCTATGATTATGTATACATCCAAATGATTTCCTCCCCGGCATGTATTGGTTGTATTTGGTGTAGTCTATCATAGATTTTTCAAGATGTTGGTTGGGTTCATAGATGCATATAGAGAGCCAACGGTGTTCATTGGCAAGAGAGACCCTCTGATGGGTCAGAGGTGTGTTCCATACATATCATCCAGGATGGCTGAGATGATGCTGAGTTCATCAGAGTTTCAATAGTTGGCATTTCCATGGGTTGTATAAGAGTACCATGATATCTTTTTAGAAGAGGTTTTATCATCACCCCGTCGACAAGAGATCGGGTTTGGAATCAAGATACAACCAAGAGAGTCTCTTATCTCTATGTCTCCATTTATGATGGAACCTTTTGAGTTTCAAGATATTTTTATACATCTTGATGGTCTATTACAGTACGGTTTTGTTTATATGTGTGCGTCACCATGGGGTTCATTAGTTTTTTCGTAAAGAAGGATGACAACTGTTTATGGTTGTTTATAGATTATTGTCGCTTAAACGAAGTGAAAATAATAAATCACTATCTTATTATGTGACTTGACGATTTATTCAATCAACAGAATTGTGAATGTTGGTTCTCAAAGATCAATTTGCGGTCAGGATTTCATCAGATTCATGTGAGGGATGAGGATATCTTAAATACTTCTTTATGTTGTCATCATCGGAATTATGAGTTTGTTGTAATTCCATTAAGTGTGATGAATGATCTAACTGTGATCATGGTATTGATGAATGTTGTGTTTTGTTTGTTTAAAGACATGTTTGTAGAGGTTTTCATCAACAACATCCTTGTGTACTCCATGTCTGAGGAGGAGCATGTCGAGCATCTACATGCAATTTTGGGAGTTCTTCGTCAACAACATCTGTTTGGGATGTTGCCTATTTGTGAAATTTGGGCTCGAGAATTATATTTCATGGTGCACGTTTTGTCCCTGTAGGGAGTATATGTGGATCCATCGATGATAGATCCAGATGTGTCTTTGGCAGCCCACAAGACAATGTGAGATGTTCGTGGATTCCTTGGTCTCATAGACATTTACCAGAGGATCGCTTCCAATTTATCTTGAGTTGTGACTCATCTGAATGCTTTGATTAGGATGGATCAAGCATTTATATGGGCTGATCAGTGTGAGTTAGCTTCCAAGAATCTAAAGTAAAAGTTAATAAGTGCCAGAATTATTTGTCTTCCTGTATAGGGAGTTTAGTATGATGTTTCTTATGATGCTTCATGTTTTGGGTCAGTTTGTGTTCTAATACAGCAAAGATTAATTTTTTATTATGGGTCTCGGTAGTTGGGTCCCCATGAATGTAACTATTCAAACCATGATCTTGAGTTGGCAGTCATTTTGTTTTCATTGATCATTAGAGTTTGAGGAATGTTTTCTCCCAGCGTGACATGAACATACAAAATTGTAAGTAGATGTAGTTCTTATAGGAATATGACTTTGAAATATCATATACAAAAGAAATGGGATTTTTTTTGGCTGATTTGCTGAGTCAGAAGACAAGTAGTGATGTAGTGAATGAATTTGGTGACTCTAGGGGAGTAATGGAAGAACTCTCAGCATTACATATTGATATTGGAGAATTTGGGGGTAGATATTTTCTTTTTCAGATGACGGTGTAGTCATCTTTGGTACAGCAGATGGAAGAGTCCCAGTTTTGAGATCTATATGTAGTTTTTTGGAGAAACTGAGTTATTTGTGGCGAGGCCCCAGTTGCTTGGTCTGAGGATGAACAACAACAAGTGTTGTATCATGGAAGTATACTTTTTCCTTCGACAAATCATGAGACGATTCTCATAGAGTTCCATAGTTCTCCTTCAATGGTGTATCCTAGTGTGAAAAATATGTTCCGAGCCTTGAGTATCCCGTTTTGGTGGCCAGGGCTGAAGCATGCAGTTGAGGAGTTTGTGTCTCAATGATCGGTCTCATAGAAGACGAATGTTGAAAAAAATGATCCTAGTGGTTTTCTCTAAACATTTGATATTCCTCAGTGAAATTGGGAGGAAATCTCAACAGACTATGTTATTGGTTTACATTGAGCTCGTGGAGGAAATGACACTATTTGGGTGGTAGTGGATTTTTTAACAAAATCAGATCAATTTATAGAAATCAAGGAGTCATGCTCAGAGGATTTTTTGTCGAGGCAGTATCTGGATGAGGTGGTGAGACTTCATGGAGTCCCAAGGATGATAATTTATGATAGAGGTCCATGTTTTACCTCTAATGTGGGGAGAGGTCTCTAGAAGGATTTTGGTTCTCAGTTACGCCTTAGCACTTCTTTTCATCCTCATATGGATGCTCAGACAAAGTGGACCATCCAGACTCCTGAATACATGTTACGATCTTGTGTCCTAGATTATGGAGGTTTGTGGATGAGGAATATACCCTAGTAGAGTTCTCATACAATAATAGATTTCACTCTACCATTAGTATGACGGATTTTTTATAATTGTATGGAAGGCCATTCCATTCTCCATTTTTCTGGACTGGGGTTTGAGAGAATGTAATTATCATAAAAAAACTAGTGTAGAATACAACAACGATAGTTCAGGTAATTTGTGAGAGGATGAAGACAACACGAGATCATCCAAGATCTTATGTCGATCAAAGAAGAATACCCATAGAGTTTGATGATGAGGATCATGTGTTTTTATAGGTGGCTCCCCATCATGGACAGTGAATGTTTTGTCGTGGGAGTATGATTTCCCCCCAGTTTGATGGGCTTTTCGGGGTGTTACCTCATGTTGGTTATGTGGCATATCGTGTATCACTTTCCCAACAGATAAGATAGATACACAATGTTTTTCATGTCTTACAACTCCATCATTATCATCATGATGACTCTCACGTCAATAATTGGGGAGAGATTGATGTAGATGATATGTGTCCTTTGAGGAGAAACCTATGGAGATACAGGATCAGGAAGTTAAGGTGTTGTGTGAGTGTTTTATTCCCTTATTTTGTGTCTTCTGGGGACTTGGTGGCATGAGAAGAGTACATGGGTATGTGAGTCGTAGCTATGTGCTCAGTACTTAGAGTTTTTTGATGTTTAACACTTTTCATTTAACAATGTTCCTATTTTGGTTATAGACCTTTCACTTTTTTGAGAAGGACTTTTTTCGGTGTTTATTGTGGCTTTCCCTCTTTTGATAGGTATCTCGATGGGTGGTTGTTCAGACTTCATTTCTGTTCCCTATTAGGTAGGTTTTGAATTATCTAGGATATTGTTGTTTTGGGAGGTATCTGATGTAATGTACAAGACCATTCTTGTCCTTTCCATTGTTGAAATATAGTGTTTTAGGTGTTCCAGTTGGTCAAGGTGACATATCTCATACACCTTTCAAATTTTTCCCATTATAAAAATTGTTCCATCAGTGAGACCGATGTAGACAGTTACATCGGATGTGTCTTTCATTCTATGAAATGTACCATTAGATCAGTTTTTCTTTCTGTGAAGAGTACCATCATATCACCTTATTGTTCTGTGAATGGTACCACCAGATCGGTGAGTCTAGTATCGCTGAGTCCAAGATCAGTGATTCATTCTATGAACATTGTTTCTAGGATCTATGAGTCTAGGATCGATGAGTCTAAAATTGGTGAGTCATTCTCTAAATATTGTTTCCAGGATCGGTGATTCCAGGATCAGTGAGTCATTTTGTGAACACTGTTTTCAGGATCGGTGAGTCCATGGTCAATGAGTTCGGGATCACTGATGTAACATCCCAAGTATGTAATGAATAATAGATATTTTTATCTATGTTTATTAATGAATTTTATAGTGTTTAAGAGGCTTAAATTTAGAATACATCCAATCTTAAGCATGGAATACACTAATATTTTTAAAAGATTGTTTTACTGCCTTTTGATGGAAAACAATTTTTAATTATATCTTTTGACAATTTTATAAGCTATGTTTGTCAAAATAAAGTTATTCTTTATGATTATGACATCAAAATTTACATTGTGTGAATTTTTGGTATTTTTCCGATAATGTTCATTTTTTCAATGAATAGTGAAAATGTGGTATTTTAATTCAAAACCTCTTTTTAATCTAGTTTATTTATATGATTAGATTATCTTTTGAATTGGTTTTGAAGTAAAATTAGAATATATATTTACCATTTAATCCAATGGTGGTCATTGGAATCAATTTCACTTTGAAATTGGACTTAAACTGGCGTCAATCTTTTGATACTTATTGTTTCATAAAAACACACTATTTGTCATGAAAATGGGAATTAATTATTAAATTAATTAATGTAACTTATATGATTTAAATTTTGTAAAATAGACATCATTTATGAATTCATAATATCAAATATATCTTAGGATGTAGTTTTGGTATTTTTCTGAATAACTTCAATTTTTGATGAATAGTGAAACCACTAAGTAGTAGTTAAAGAAACTGATTTATCATATAAATGATACTTTGCCACTTCTGTGTTTCTTTTAAAAATCCAACATACATGGTTGTCATTATGAAGTAAAATGTGGTTCAATGAGATTAAAATAATGTTTTTGCTGAATAGTAACTTTTATGTTTTTAATCGCAATTAGAGGTAATTATTGTAGTTTAAGGTAAAAATAATGTTTTTATAACATGATATGAGCTTGAGACATGTCTTACCCTCATTGTATGTGTCATGGATGACCATGAAAATCCATGGGTCAACTTGGGGACCCCATGGAGCCACTTTGGTTGGGAAATGACATAAATATCTTTTTATTTAATGTAAAAGTAAAAATGACACAAACATGAGATGTTTTACTAAAACAATTTTTACATGGGGTTATACAAGTCAGATTTTTTTATTAAAAATTATCATTGGAAAGTTAAAAAGACTTCCTACATCATAGTATTTTTTTATAATTTTTATACTTTAAATAAATTAAATTATTTATGACATCATGATGATGCAGCGAATACCTCATTAATATAGGATTTAAATAAAATGAAATGATAATGTAAAATCAATGACCTACACATGTCCAAAACCTATTGTATGGGTGTATTTAAAACCCTTATCACCTTAGCCTCTAATTATATTAATGTGGGACCTTTTTAATCCGAAACTCATTTTAAACTAAAGTAACATTTCTTTACATTCCAAGAGTACCCCTCCTCTCCTCTTATAAAAGGCCCCCACCTCTACCTCCTTACCCACACATCCAAAGCCTTTGACTCGGCCAAACCCTGCCAATTTTGTCTCTCCACTTACCTATCTTACTCCTTGAAGCCTCACATTTGGAAGAAGTCTTCCCAAGGAAGCCTTTGAGCTCAAACGAAAGAGAGTTACCCGATTTTAAGGTAATGTCTTCACTTGATTCCTTTTGTTTTATTCTACTTCTCCAACCCCCTAAACTCTTTTTATTCATTTATTTTGTAACAAATACAGTATCTTTAATATACTAGGATGTTTTTATAAGAAGTATTCTAGCTACACTTACACACACCTACATCTAATGGTTATAGAACATACTGTTTTCGTGGATGGCGAATTTCAGCCTCCCAAAACAATGATTGTTCAAAATTCTTTTAACACCTTAAAAGGTGGCCATTAATATGACAGTATGTTTATATATGATGTATAATATGTTTATGTTTCCCTTAAACTTCTGTATTTTTCATTTTGGTTTTACCTTTATGGTTTCCATTATGGGTAAATGTGATATCTTTATTTAAGGAAGTACGGACTACCGCCCCCTCAAAGTGATTTGATTCGTTAAATACCATGTGTGGGACGTATAAAGGATGGAGTTATGATATTATACATGATATTACACTTGAATTATAATATAACTTTATATCATTATGATTCCATTCTTTAAAAATATGAAATAGAAATGAAATTAGCGTTAATGCGTACGTACGGCTTACCATCTCCATTAACGGTGCATTTCATATATTTCCTCTAAATGATTATGTAATATTGTAAATGCATGAATATACTAGATATATATGACATATATGATATCTACATCATGAATACCATTCTGGATATAATGGATACATGAACAACTTGAAATTATAAAGGGTTTCTTTTTTACTCAAGTACCAATGATCGTTAAAACGACCGTTATTAACTTAAATAATTACATAGTGTTCATGACATGAAAATAAGTGATATAAAAGGAATAATGAACTTGAAAAGGTTCTTAAACAAGTAGAAATTAACCCATGTTTATTATTCAGGAGATTAAAGAATGACCGAGTCAAGTCGGACCCGAGGTATGGGACTTTGTCTCAATCTCCTTTCATTGCGGCATATTTTGTTTTATACACAACCTTCTTTTATACGGTGTATAAACTCCATTGACTTTTATGTTTATTCAAAAGGAATCTTGTTTATGAAGAATTTAACAAATGAAAATAGGGAATGTTTTTGTCGTACGTAAGCGGCGACAACGTCTTCTCCGCCGCCATGACCATTATTTGAGTTTCGGCTTCCTCTAAAAGTCATAACTTTTTAATAAAAGAAAAATAAATACCATGTTTTACTTTTCTTTTATTTTGGTATTGAAAATAGTTTTCATAATGTTTTTATATCAATGTGTTGTATTGTTATCTTTTGATTGAAAGGTGGAAATGTTATGTTTCCTTTATGCATGTTTTATGTGATACGATTATATTGAGGTTCTTGGGCATTAATATGAAGTCGGGTGGTTCCGTGATAAACTAAGGGCGGGTGAGCCCGATATAGCTCTCTCATGCATTGGGTAATGTGACGGAGTGAAACCTTACAATTTCACCTAAGTGATTTAGAGAATATATTGTGATGGGTATTCCAAACTTAACCAAGTGGGGTACTCCCTACATAAGAATGTTATGAATGCCTCAAGTTACCTTTATGTCTAATGATTTCTATGATTTATTCATGATTTGATGAGGTATGTTAAAGTGATTATGTTTTATGGATAAAGTATGATTTAATTCTTATGTCTATATAAACTCATGTTTCCTTTCCATATTTTTATAGCCCATACTGAGCTTTTTATGCCCATCCCAAATTATTTTGAAATGTTTTTCACAGGTCAAGGGAATGGTAAATGATATGATGATAGTGTCAAGGAAGTGTCAAGAATTAATCCATGTTTTATTTTAAATATGTTTCCATTGATGGGAAAAATTAATAGTATCATTATGTAACCACTTTGTTTATATGTGGATTGTAATGCAAGTTTTATGTTCTAATTCTCTAAAACTCTAAACCTGAAAAGGTCCTCAATGTGTAATCTTGTAATAACTCAAGATTAAGTAAGGTTTAAGGTTGGGGCCTTATAGTTGGTATCAGAGGTCGGTTTAAATGATACTGCATTTGAAGATTACCATGTTGCTTCATCTAAGACATGTTTGATCAGAATGGTTTTCCACAGAGGAAACAGGGAAGCAGTGCTAGGAAGGCATAAAGAAGGAAATAACCTTCCGAATCAGCATCCTGAGATGGTTTGAATTGGAACTGAACAGTTTTTTGTAGTAATGGCACATTTGACTCAAGCGATAAATGGGGGTGGTATCCATGCACGAGATCAGCCAGATTAACCGCAGAGGAACATGTCAGTGGTGAAACATTTCATGAGGCAACATCCGCCATCATTTAAAGGATCATCTGAACATGTGCTAGCTAAAGGGTGGGTTACACCACTAGAGAAGATTTTTGATGTAATGGTGTGTTCATACAATCAAAAGTTTAGTCTTGCTATTTACCGTTTGGAAGGTGAAGTACATCAGTGGTGGTCGATGGTTAAAAATATCAGGGACGCTTATGAGATTGATGCTCTTAACTAGGATTAAATCAAAGGTATATTTCTTGAGAATTATTTTCCTAAGGATGTTCGACTTAGGATGGAAAAGAAATTCTTGGAATTGAGGCAATAGGAAGACTCAGTGGATGCCTATGAATAAAGGTTCACTCGATTGGCAAGGTATTCTCCAAATTTTATCCGAGAATTTGATAGTAAAATCAATAGTTTTCACTCAGGATTAAAGCCATAATATCGAAGGGCATTATCTTCTCGTGAGTTTAAAAGTTATGAAAAGCTTGTTCGATGTGTTGGGAAGGTGGAAATGGTGTTTTCCAATGATCAAGTGTTCTATAACAACCAACGGAAGAAGAGACCGAGGTGGTAGGAGAAAGGGAAGTATTCTTTAAAAAAGTCTAATGGTAAGAAAACTAAGTTTCCAGTTTGTGATAAATGTGGAAAAAGGCATACTGGGGAATGTCTTTTGAATTCTGGAATGTGCTACCGATGTGGTAAGATGGGACATAAGGATCGTGATTGCACTGAAAAAGATCAAGGAGATGGTAATTCCAAATTTGATTTACAGTTAGTGAAATGTTTTAAGTGCAATGAGATGGGACACTATGAAAACGAGTGTCCGACAAAGAGCGTGAGTGACGAGAAGCAGTTAGTCTACAACCAGAAAGGGGTGGTGAAATACATTGCAACTACTTCAGCAGATATTGGACCATCAAATGAAGTTCTATCATGTACTTTGTCTGTTTTTTTAGATTATGCCAGTGTGTTGTTTGATTCGGGGTCTACAAATTCTTTCATCTCTGAAACATTTTTCTATTAAAATGGGAATACCATCTCAAGAAATTACTCTTGAACTTTTTGTAAAAACACCTGGGGGAAATGTTGAGGCAAAAAGTATTTATAAAAATCTTCCTATCCTTATATGTGGAAGGAACATAATTTCAAACCTTATTGTTCTACCTCTAGTAGAGTTTGATGTTATCCTGGGTATGGATTGGATCTCTATTTACCATGCTAAGATTGACTGTAGAGCTAAAGATGTTTCTTTTCAGAAAGAATATCAGTTTGTGTACAAGAATGAACCCTTACTGTTGATAACATATCAAGAGGCCGAGAAACTTGTAAAAGATGGAAATGAATGTTACCTTGCACACATCGTTGAAAATAAAGGAACTGTTCAGATTAATGATGTGCCAGTGGTAAATGAGTATCTTGATGTTTTTCTTGATGAGTTTCCTGGAATAATACTAGATTGGGAAGTAGAGTTTAATGTTGACTTAGTTCCCGATGCTAAGCCAATTTCAAAACCCCCTTATCGAATGGATCAAATTGAACTTTTAGAGTTCAAGGAGCAATTTCAAGATTTATTAGAGAAAGGTTTCATTAGACCTAGCACGTCACCATGGGGTGCTCCTGTTTTATTTGTTAAAAAGAAATATGGTTCTATGAGACTTTACATTGATTATAGAGCCTTGAATAACATCACTGTTAAGAACAAATATCCTTTTCCTCATATCAATGATTTGTTTGATCAGCTCCAGGGAGCTCAGTATTTTTCAAAGATTGACCTGAGATCGAGGTACCATCAGCTGAAGGTAAAGGAAGAAGATGTTCTGAAGACTGCGTTTCGTACATGATATGGCCATTATGAATTTGTAGTAATGCCTTTTGGGCTAACCAATGAACCTGCTATATTCATGGACTTAATGAATAGAATTTTCCATGAGTTCATGGATAAGTTTGTGGTGGTTTTCATTGATGATATTTAGGTGTTTTCTATAAGTGAAGAGGAGCATGAAAGACATTTAAGGGCTATTTTTCAAACCTTAAAAGAAAAGAAATTGTATGGGAAATTCAGCAAGTGTGAGTTTTGGTGGAAACAAATTTCTTTCCTTGGTCACATTGTTTCTAAAGATGGGATAACTGTTGATCCTACAAAAACAAAGGATGTTGAAGAATGGACAAGACCCACAAATGTAATAGAGATTCATAGTTTCCTTGGTTTTGCAGGATATTACCAAAGGTTTGTTAGAAATTTTTCACAGTTATCTAGTTCAATGACTAAGCTAACTCAGAAGGGTGTTAAGTTTATCTGGACAAAAGAATGTGATGATTGTTTTCAGGAACTGAAAAGAAGATTGGTGAATGCTCCGGTTTTGGCACTACCTTCAAGGAATGGTGAGTTTGTTTTATAATGTGATGCTTCATTTAATGGTCTTGGTTGTGTCCAAATGAAGAATGATCAGGTAATTGCTTATGCTTCACGACAGTTGAAAACTCATGAGGTAAATTACCCTACTCATGATTTGGAATTAGCTATTGTTGTTTTTGCTTTAAAATTTTGGAGGCATCATTTGTATGGAGTAAAGTGTGTAATATATACCGATCCCAAAAGTTTAATGTATATATTCACTCAGAAAGAGTTAAACATGAGACATAGGAGATGGCTGGAATTAATCAAGGATTATGATTGTACAATTCATTACCATACAGGAAAAGCAAATAAAGTGGCTGATGCTTTGAGTAAAAAAAGTAATGCTTCATTAGCAATGTTGCATTTGGAACGTGATCCTTTGGTTAAGGATTTGATGAACTATGGAATAGATGTTGTTGGTGCAGGACGTTCTTCTGTTTTTTTAGGTATCAGTGAAATATTCTCTATCAGATAGAATCAAGCAAGCACAGAAGCAAGAAAGTGAGTTGCAGAAAAAGGTAGAGCTGCTTCAAAAAGGTAAGTTGCATGAATTCAACATTGATAATGATTTCATTTTGAGATTTGTGAAGAGATTGTGTGTGACTTTGGATTCACAGTTGAAGAGAGAGTTGTTATGTGAAGCTCATAGTTCTCCGTTTTGAGTTCATCCTAGCAGTACTAAGATGTACAGAGATCTGCGAGATTATTACTGGTGGGATGGAATGAAAAGATATATTGCTGATTTTACTGTGAAGTGTTTGACATGCCAACAGGTTAAAGAAGAGTGGAAATAATGCAACCTGGGTTATTGTTGATCGCTTGACTAAATCTGCTCATTTCCTTGCTATAAGGGATACTTTTTCCCTAGATCAACTTTACCGTTTGTATCTTAAAGAGATAGTTTGGTTACATGGAGTTTCTCTATCCATTGTATCTGACCATGATCCCAGGTTCACTTCTAACATTTGTAAGGGCCTTCATAAGTCGTTGGGTACTGAATTAAATTTTAGTACAGCTTTTCATCCTCAATCAGATGGGCAGTCTGAACGAACAATTCAGACCATGGAGGATATGCTACGAGCTTGTTCGATGGATTACCATGGAAGTTGGGACCAACATCTTTTTTTGGTTGAGTTTTTATATAATAACTGTTTTCATTCATGTATACAGATGGCACCATTTCAGGAATTATATGGGAAGCAGTGTCGAACTCCAGCTTTCTGGGATGAAGTGGGTGAAAGGATGTTGATGGGACCATAATTGGTAGAAGAGTTGGCAGAAAAAGTTTAGCTGATATAGAAACACATGAGAACAGCTCAGAACAGGAAAAAGAGTTATGCGGACAAAATAAGGAAGGATCTATCTTATGAGGTAGGTGATGATGTTTTTCTCAAAGTGTCACCATGGAAAAGTATGATGCAATTTGGTAAGAAAAAAAAGATGAGTCCATGGTTGATTGGACCATATGAAATTCTGGAGAGCGTTGGATCAGTTGCTTACCGAGTGGCTTTACCTCCGAGTTTATCTCAGGTACACAATGATTTTCATGTTTCGATGTTGAGAAAGTATATGCCCGATCAATCTCATGTTTTGAGTTCAGAGGTAGTTCAGCTGGAAGAGAACCTATCTTATGAGGAACAATCGGTCCAGATTCTTGACCACATGGGATCAAGTGTTATGGAATAAGGTGATTAATCAGGTAATGGTTTTGTGAAAAAACCAAATGATGGAAGAGGCAACATGGGAATCTGAAAATGCAATGAGGGATAAGTACCCCCATTTATTCGATAACTAAATAAATTGCGGGGATGCAATTTTATAAAGGGGGGAAGGATGTAACATCCCATGTAAGTAATGAATAATAGATATTTTTATCTATGTCTATTAATGAATTAGACAGTGTTTTAGAGGCTTAAAATGATAATAAACCCAATCTTAAGCATGGAATACACTAATATTTTTAATAGATTGTTTTACTACCTTTTGATGGAAAAGCATTTTTAAATATATCTTTTAACAATTTTATAATCTATGTTGGTCAAAATAAAATTATTCTTTATGATTGGGGAATCAAAATTTACTTTGTGTGAATTTTTGGTATTTTTCCGATAAAGTTCATTTTTTAATGAATAGTGAAAATGTGGTATTTTAATTGAAAACCACTTTTAATATAATTAATTTATATGATTAGATTATCTTTTGAATTGGTTTTGAATTGAAATTAGAATATATTTTTACCATTTAATCCAATGGTGGTCATTGTAATCAATTTCACTTTGAAATTGGACTTAAACTGGTGTCAATCTTTTGATACTTATTGTTTCATAAAAACACGCTATTTGTCATGAAAGCGGGAATTAATTATTAAATTAATTAACTTAACATATATGATTTGAATTTTTTAAAATAGACATAATTTTTGAATTCAGAATATCAACTATAGTTATGGTGAAGTTTTTGTATTTTTCTGAAAAACTTAAATTTTTGATGAATAGTGAAACCACTAAGTGGTAGTTCAAAAAACTGATTTTTCCTTTAAATGAAACTTTGCCACTTATATGATTTTATTTAAAAAAATCCAACATAAATGGTTGTAATTAATAATTAAAATGTGGTTCAATGAGATTAAAATAATTTTTTGTTGAATAGTAACTTTTATGTTTTTAATCGAGATTAGAGGAAATTAGTGTAGTTAAATGTAAAAATAATGTTTTAATAATATGAGATGAGCTTTACACATATCCTACCATCATTAGATGTGTCATGGCAGACCAATAAAATCCATGGGTCAACTTGGGGGCCCCATGGAGCCACTTTGGTTGGGAAATGACATAAATAACTTTTTATTTAATGTACAAGTAAAAATGATACAAACATGAGATGTTTTACTAAAACAATTTTTAAATGGGGTTATAAAAGTCATATTTTTTCATTATAAATAGTAATTGGAAAGATAAAAGGATTTCCTACATCATAGTATTTTTTTTATAATTTTTAGACTTAAATAAATTAAATTATTTATGAAATCATGATGATGCAGCGATTACCTCATTGATAGAGGATTTATATAAAATGAAATGATAATGTAGAATTTATTACCTACACATGTACAAAACCTATTGGATGGGTGTATTTAGAACCCTTATCACCTTAGCCTCTAATTATATCAATGTCGGACCTTTTTAATCTGAAACTCATTTTAAAATAAAGTAACATTTCTTTACATTCCAAGAGTGCCCCTCCTCTCCTCTTATAAAAGGCCCCCACCTCTACCTCCTTACCCACACTTCCAAAGCATTTAGCTTGGCCAAACCCTTCCCATTATGTCTCTCCACTTCCCTCTCTTACTCCTTGAAGCCTTACATTGGGCAGAAGTCTTCCCAAGGAAGCCTTTGAGCTCAAACCAAAGGGAGTTACCCGATTTTAAGGTAATGTCATCACTTGAGTCCTTTTGTTTTATTCTACTTCTCCAACCCCCTAAACTCTTTTTATTCATTTCTTTTGTAACAACTACAGTATATTCAATATACTAGGATGTTTTTATAATATGGATTCGAGCTACACTTACACAAACCTACATCTAATGGTTAATTAACATATTGTTTCCGTGGATGGTGAAATTCGGCCTCCCGAAACGATGATTGTTCAACATTCTTTTAACACCATCAAAGGTTGCCATTAAGATGACACTATATTTATATATGATATATAATATGTTTATTTATTCATTAAGCTTCTGTGTTTTTCATTTTGGGCATACCTTTATGGTTTCCATTATGGGTAAACACGATATCTTCATTTAAGGAAATGCAGACTACCGCCCCCTCAAAGTGATTTGATTCGTTAAATACCATATGTGGGGCGTATAAAGGATGGAGTTATGATATTATATATTATATTACACTGGAATTATAATATACCTTTAAATCATTATGATTCCATTCTATAAAAATATGAAATAGAAATGAAAGTATCATTCATGCGTACGTACGGCTTACCGTCTCCATGAACGGTGCATTTCATATCTTACCTCTAAATGATTATGTAATATTATAAATGCATGCATGTACTAGATATATATGAAATATATTATATCTACATCATGAATACCATTTTGGATATAATGGATACATGAACAACTTGTAATTATAAAGTGTTTATTTTTGACTCAAGTACCAATGATCGTTAAAACGACCGTTATTAACATAAATAATTACATAGTGTTCATGACATAGAAATAAGTGATATAAAAGGAATAAGGAACATGAAAAGGTTCTTAAACAAGTAGAAATTGACTCAAGTTTATTATTCAGGAGATTAAAGAACGATTGAGTCAAGTCGGACCCGAGTTATGGGACTTCGTCTCAATCTCCTTTCATTGAGGCATATTTTGTTTTATACACAACCTTCTTTTATACGGTGTATAAACCCCCTTGACTTTTAAGTTTATTCAAAAGGAATATTTTTTTCGATGAATTTAATAAACGACAAAAGGGAATATTTTTGTCGTACGTATGCGGCGACAACGACTTCTCCACTGCCGTGACCATTATTTGAGTTTCGGCTTCTTCTACAAGCCATACCTTTTTTTTAAATAAAAATAAATACAATGTTTTAATTTTCTTTTATTTTGGTATTGAAATTGGTTTTCATAATGTTTTTATATCAATGTGTTGTATTGGTGACTTTTTATAGAAAGGTGGAAATGTTATGTTTCCTTTATGCATGTTTTATGTGATACGATTATGTTGAGGTTCTTGGGAATTATTATGAAGATGGGTGGTTCCATGATAATCTAAGGGCGAGTGAGCACGATAAAGCTCTCCAATGCATTGGGGAACGCAAAGGAGTGAAATGTAAAGGTTTCTCCGAAGAGATTTAGGGAATATACCATGATGGATATTCCAAACATAACCAAGAGGGTTACTCCCTACGTAAGAATGTTATGAATGCCTCAAGTTACCTTTATGTCTTATGATTTCTATGATTTATTCATGATTTCTATGATTTTTTTTAAAGTTATTATGTTTTATGGGTAATTTATGATTTCATTATTATGTATATACGATCTCATGTTTCCTTTCCATATTTTTTATTACCCATACTGAGCTTTTTATGCTAATCCCGTGTTTTTTTGAAATGTTTTTCACAGGTCAAGGGAAAGGTACATGATATGATGATAGTGTCAAGGAAGTGTCAAGAATGAATCCATGTTTTATTTTAAATATGTTTCCATTTATTGGAAAAAAGAATACAATCTTTATGTAACCACTTTGTTTATATGTGGAATGTAATGCAAGTTTTATGTTCTAATTCACTAAAACACTAAACCTGAAAATATCCTCAATATGTAATCATGTAATAACTAAAGATTAAGTACGGTTTAAGGCTGGGGACTTATAAATGAGACATTCCATGAACAATTATTCAAGGATTGTTAAGTCTAGTATCAGTGATTCATTTTGTGAACAATGTTTCCTGGAACGTAAATTCCAGGATCAGTGAGTGTATAGTGTTTCCAGAATCGTTTACAGTGTCTCTAGGATCGATAGGTATACAATATTTTTTGAATTTTGAATAGTGTTCTAGCTTCCTTCAGTTTCACACCTTTGATGTTTTCCTTGATGTAAAATGCATTGATGGAATTATTTAAAGTGATTTATGGTATAATAGAATCTCATAACTACTGTATTAGTTTATCAATGTTCCCGGAGGCCTTTACTTGGTCAAAGCATCGGGTTTAATGCAATCCTATTTTAATGGAAAATCAATTGTATCTTAAACTGCCACTTCATTAAATATCTTAAAGGGATGATATATCTCCATCCCTTATTCTGCCTTCTGGTTCCCTAGTGTGAGATGCTCAATCCATTCCTTCTTCCCATAGGAGTGGTGTGATCGATCCTTAATCCGTGGAACATTTCACCTTGATGTTTCATAATGTTGCATGTTCTCCCCCTATTTTGGGGCAAGCAGCAAATATAAATTCTTCATTAATATAAGGTATGTTTTATCGGTGTTCATTTGGTTTCATATCCTTCCATTTATCCTTTCCCTATTATGGTATGTGTTCTCCATACTTCTAATGGAGTTTTCTTGTGTTTTGGATGGTGTGGTCGTACCGCAACAACCATGGGTGGATATGGTTGTCATGAGAGGAGGTGATCGTGATCCTTTGTGTGGATCATTCTCATATAACGAATGAAAAGAATAATTTGTCATACGAGATTCATTGATTCTCTTTTCATTGACGTGAAATTTTATAGTTAGCATGTTTTATCCCACCGGATCATAGTAAAATTATCATATTAAATATTTGAACCGGATAAATAAAATGATATCAATCGTATGTTATTGCCTTTTGTTTTTCTAAATAGAGTGATTTATATGGTTTCTTCTATAAACTTTTCGTTAATGATGGAAATTGGTAAAGAACGTAAAGATGGAATTAATCGATAATTGTTTGGCTAAAGATAAATAGGCATGTAAATGAATCTAGTCATTCTTGTTGTAATTTTATGTTAATCAAATTGGGGCAAAAAGCAAGTTCAATTATTTTTGATAGCATACTGGTCAGGTTTTCTCAAATTTTGAACGTACGAATATTATATAGGTTAATCGATGGTGGATTAAATAACATATTATTTGATAAAAGATAAGTCATTGTATTATTCCCGACCTACCCTTTTTCTTGTTTAAGGGAGAAGTTTCCAATTGATATGATGATTTTTTCCTACTACTTGTGTTGTCATGTGATCTTGGACAGCTATTGTGCTATCTAGGGGCATGTAGGTCTGCTAGTTGTGGCAGTACTTGACACCTAGAGTGGCGATATGCATCAGTTTAGGCATGCAGGTGTCGGGGAGGACTCGAGGGAGACTGAAATGGATTGAATGTGGATGTTTGGATTCTTACTGATTCTTGTCGGGTAGTTTATCTGATTTACATTCCCAAATGCTCAAGGTATCCAGTCTAGCTTACCATTCTACCGAAAGGGGAAAATATGTGTGGGGTATGACACATTATTTTGTTTATCATATCATGGGAGGATGTGTCTACGCAATTGCTATAGGAGACAAATACTCGATGGGTAGTTCATCTACTAACCGTACTGAGTACACTTGTGTTTAGTAGCATTGACTGTTTATCATGAATTAATGGAAATATGTGAAAGTAATCGTTTAAATAAATAATTCAATAAATTATGTTAACCCAAGTGGTTTGTGATTTCTAGGGAGCAATGATGAGGTTGTAATTTGATGGAACAATTTATGTTTTGTGTGATGATAAAAAAATATAATGCTGAAATTATTGATGGTTAATTAATTTTTAAATAATTAATTAATGTAAAGGGAAAATGATAAAAATGGAATGATGTAATCTTATAATGATCTCTAAATGGATGTGTGGTAATAGAATACATAGACTTAGAAGTGGAATTCAGGAGTCCGAGAGGCGTTAGCTGCAGTTGAGTCTATGACTAGGTTATGAAAATAGTGTTTTTGTAAGATATTGTATATTCTATACTTCTTGTGATTCAATATGTTACTCTACCCCATCAGTAAGGGAGACTAACACACCAAGGATTCTAAGACCTGATGGGAGTTTTCACCAACATTCTGTTATGAGGATGGATGGCAGACTACTGCATTTGTCCCCACTCTCTTCAAACACATATATTCTATATATAGTTTCCTATAGACTACTATAGTTGTAAGATGCATAAGACATGATGGAATGAGGATCATTACTCGGTGTATTGGTTGTATTGTCTTGTGGTATAATACTGATGTATGATACACATTATGCGAGCTTTGGTGGCTGCAAGATACTACCTGGTTAATTTTCATATGTAGATTTGGTGGTTCTGTTGCCTGACGTAAATGTTGTGTTGCATCTCCAAGGTGTACGCGGGGAAGCCATTATTGAGAGAGATTCTTAGGACGTGAGACGTTGGGGATAAGTGGAAAACTATTGGGGAATTAATAGCGGGGTAACCTTGATATTTTTTAAAATAATATATATTATTTTATTTCATACATGGTAAGAGAATCCATGGATAGCCTAGGAAAATAGTATACCAATATAGGGGACAATTTAGTTTCACTTGTTGTTCACTAGGATTTAGCATGCTTTCTTTACTTTTACACGAGAGGCTGCAGGGAGGATCCAACTGAGTATACTATTATACTCACCCTATGTATATATAATTTTTTTTCAGGTCACTGGGAGTAGGTTATATAACAATCTAGTTTCTACTAGCATGGGGTTGCAGGAGCTATTCGGGCTCGTGGTCGTTTCTGATTTTACATTCCATTTGTATTTGTAGTTTTTCCCCTTTTGGTTGTAGTAGTTTTTTATGAAGTTACATATGTGTACTTGGGATTTCATTTATATTTGAATCTGAGATAGAGTTGGTTTCATTTTATCTTATCTCTCCCATTCTCATGAGTTCTATTAGAGGGTAATGCCTCCCATTTGTGTGTTTACTATACCCTCGGTGCTAGTCACCAACCTGGGGCCTACTGGAGGCGGGACTCAGGGGATTGCTATCTAATTTCTCACATTGGTGGTCTAGGATTTGGTACACCTTGGGGGGAGGGGTAATTACACATTTTATGAAATATCTCATCAAATAAGAGTAGGACATTTGTAAGAGTACGTTAATATTACATTAAAATTATTTTTACCATTATTAAACATATTTAGCCTTTAACCATGGTTAATAAAATAATTACTGATGTATACATAATGTCAAAAAATAAAAGGTATCTATTTACATAATTTCAACCATATATCACAAATATTTAATCTTTTTTCGATATTCAAAATAGATAAATTTCCGAAATTTATATAAAATTAATTCTCATTTTCAATACTAAAAACATGGTGTTTTTAAAAAGTAATAACTGTCAATTGATTGACATGTTTTTATGTCCAATTTGAATGTGAAGTTACTTGAAATGAATAAATTTGGATGAAATAATAAAAATATAATCTAATTACAATTTAAATAAAATTTAAATTTTCTTCTAACTATATAAATTAATTAGATGAAAAGGCTGTTTTGAATTAAAATGAATTATTCTTCACTATTCTTTAATATTTGAATTTTATTAGAAAAATACCAAAAAACAACAAAAATAAATTATTATGTCATGTTTATAAAAAGGAATTTTAGTATGTGAAATTTATCTTATAAAAGATTCAAGAAAATAATTAAAATGTTCACACCATCAAAAGATGATAAAACATGATTTATTGAAAAATGATACTTTTATTTGAAAATTTGATTTTGATCTCATTTCATGTTCTCGAAAATTTGTAAGATTAATTATAAGGATATATAAATTTAAAAGGTTGGTTAATACTATTCTTATCAGATAGTATATATCCCATTAAATAATATTATTTTAATAATATATCATTGTTTACTGAAACATCGCATCGCATTCAATGAAAGTTATTGAGGTTGGTCACTCTTGAATATAATGAAAGCCATGTAAGTTTTTCATGTAGTGAATTCTTCCACTGGTGTTGTGTATATCATAATCCAAACATAGTTCATTTATACATTGAAAAACATCTATACTTAGTGTTTCATGAACTGAATTCTATCAAAATAACATGAAATTTTGTGCAACAGTAGCAATGAATAGTGTTTCAAATACTATAAGAAAATAGATTGTTACATATACAACAATTTATTCTTTGTGTAACTTACAACACAAGAAATAAATGAAATAAAAAAAATCTATCACACAAATTATCGAGGTGTTACATTATACCCACCTTAAAATGAATTTTGTCTTCCAAATTCATCGGGATTATCAATGGTTTTCAACTTGAATGTTTATTTCATGGATATATAAATCATATAAAGAGATACTAAAATATCATTTTAAAGAGGAAATTTAAAAACATAATGGTTTCCCAAAGTAACTCATCACTGCGTTTCCACATAGGAGAACATAGCTGTTAGGTAAATACATGGATATGGAAGAGAACTCTAACCATCATGTTCTGATGAATGGTGATATAGAATATGTTTTGGAGAATATTGACTACATGAAATAATAAATATGTGATTATTTATGGGACATTATTATTTAGCAGATATGAAGGTAATATGATAACAAGTTCTGTTTGAAGAACAATTTCCAATCGTCCTGGAATTTTTCTTACGAATAAATTCTTAGTTGATTTTGGTACAATCTCATCGTTTTTTGTTCCATATAAAATTTCCACATGATCTTTTATTTAAAGAAATGATGTAGAATTTTTCATTCTTAATGTGTTAGCAGATCATGCGATAGAATGATAGGTCATACCATCTGTCAGAAAAAAATATTAGCATAAGTAATTAAATATCTATAAGGATAAATATAGTTATATAATACATTAATATAACAATTTTTAATCAGAATATAACTTATACAGTCCTTCCAAACAACAAAAATGTAAAACAGTTGAAAGAGATGAAACAAATCAACATAACCTTATCTCTGATATCTCATTTGGTGGTTCTTTCTGTCTAATTCCAAACATGTTAATACCTTAATAATGTATTTTAAGTCCCCGACCCTAAAACATTACAAAATCATGAGTTTAATCAACAATTAACATTAATGATATTTTTAAGTATAGTGTTTTTGTGAATTAGATCATAACTATTACATTATATCTCAAATATTACAATGTAGACACTTCTACATAGTATACATTTTTTCAAAAAATCTTTAATGAAAATAAGAATTCTTTTATTGATATAAATATTTGTGAATTCATTTATTTCTATTAATTTTCATTATACCATGTAAAAAACATTTAAAAACATGCGATGAGCCTAAAAAAAGCTTAGTAAGGGTTATAAAATAATGAATGAAAAAATTAGTCCACTGATACATTCCAAACAAAATCTCATTAACATACCTCAAGAAATCATATGATTTATGAATTTCAAATAGAAATCACAAATCATAAAGGTAAAATGTGGCATAAATATCATTTTTACATTGAATATTCCATAGATTTATAGGGATTTAAATTTAGAATAACCAACATAGTATATTATCCAAATATTTTAGGTGAAACATTAACCTTTACCTCTGTCATGTTACCAAATGCATTGAAGAGCTACCTCAGTCTCACCTTCCCAAGTATTATCATGGAACCACCTGTATGTGTAAACAATTACCCATAATAAAAACATATTCATTACACATGAACAATCTTAATAGAAAGATAACATTTAAACACTACAATCACAATATAACATTTCAATATATTAACATAATAAATAAATTTTCAAAATAATTTTCAGTACCAAAATACATAAAAAGCGTATATGATTTTTATTTTTTATTTAAAATAATTATTACTTGTTAAGGAATCCCAATATCAAAAAATTCTCATGGTGGTGGAAAGTTTGCTGTCGATACATGTATTTAAAATAATCATTATTTTTTATTTTTATTAAAATGCTTTGAGAAAATATTTATTTTGAATAACACTAAAAGTAAATGGGTTTTATTATAAAGAGTATATAATATATTCATGTGTAAGTAGATGTATGCCTCAATGAAATGATATTGAGATGATGTCCTTTACAAAAATTTGGCAGCAGAATAGCATCACATTAAAATTCAAAAAATGTATTGGTGGGAGACAAAAGGGAATCTCGTTACTAAGATATAAATTGTACATCAATACGTACATAGAAGATCATATAAAAAAATAATAAAATTCGAAATAAATGACATATCATAAAGAAGTCATTGATTAAAAGAGAAGGGTGAATGGATTCCTTACAGAGATCATTTTTAAATAAAACAGATCGATTATGTGTATTAACAATAAGTACACATTAATAAAATATAAATTTAGTACAGGATATCACTTGTTATTTCTCACATAATCATATCATGACATAATCAAGAAGTATAAGTTTAACACAAAGAATGGAAATTGTGTTATGTAGTTCTCGTACCATGTGTTTGACTTGACTTTTTCATTGTTTATCTCCCTAAAGAAAAAACATAAGTTAATTATACATTCTTCGGAACCTTTTTAACATTTATTATTTATATTATATCTCTAATTAACTTGATATAACAATCAAGTAATAATTAAGGTTCGTATTGGTATTTTTGTTGATGTTAGGTTTTTTAGTCAAGATAAACTTGTTTTAATTTGAAATTGCCCATGTGGTCAAAAGTCTATTATCTGCAAAATGAAATTCATGACATAGATATCACATTTAATATATATATTAAGTATATATTTATTTATAATAGTCCATATCATTTTTATATATGAAAATTATATGCATTATTTTTGGAGACTATAAGCCATACGTACACATGAATGATACTTTCCTTTCTTTTATTCATTTTTAATTGAATGAAAATCAAATGATTCAAAGGTATATTATAATTCCAATATAATATTATATTTTATATATGTTACATATGTTTATTAACCCTATCTTCTTTATGTTTCATGTATGGAAATAATGAGTCATATACCCTTAAGGGGGCCATAGTCCACATATCCCCAAATGAAATTATTATATTAATACAACATGAAAAGCACTAAGGTATGGTATAAATTATAATTACATAAATATAGAGTAAGAAAATATCATATATATGATATATCATTACAGTTACATCATAATGTCCACTATGAGATGTGGAAGATGAAGATTGAACAATCATTGTTTTGGAGGGAGTTGTTTTCCATCCATATAAATAGAATATTCTTTATCCATTAGACGTAGGTCTGTGTAAATGTTGTTCGATTCTATCTAACACAGAAAACCTAGTATATTTTAGATACTGGTGTTGTTATGTAATCAATGAAAAATATTATTTTATGGTGTAAAGATGTAGAATAATGGATAGTAATTTTATAGAATACACTACCTCTTAAAAAGTGTCACTCTATTTGATTTAATAAAAAAGGATTTTTTGAATTGCCTACTACCTAGGGGAATTTTTCCTGGAGGAATAGGGGGATGTTGGGAGATTCTTGGAGGATAACTTGGATGATACAATGGGCATGACATGTTTGTGTAATGGGTTAGAGGCGGTGGTCTTTTATAAGAGGGAGGATAGGCACTTTAGGGTAGATGGAAATAATTATTTTATTATAAAATATTTTCCTGTTTCAAAAGGTCCAAAACTAATTAAATTATAAGATAAAATTAATATCATTGAAAATAAAATCATCCAATAATAATTTTAAAGGGTTTTTATATGTTTTAATCCTAATTTTTTTACATAACCATTTGTAAATCTTACTATTATATCAAATATTTAACACATTGAGATTAAAATTAGTTACCAATACATGACCATTATCCATTTAATGCTCCAAAAACAAATTTTAGACTTTTTATCAATATTTTTCTAAATCATATATTTTATTGTAATTTTATAATATTTTATATTATATTTTATAGTTTAAAATATGAATTATGAAAATTTTGATAATATTCATATCATGTTTTTAAAAAAAATACATAACAACCTGATTGATTTGAAAAAACATAATTAATACAATGGTAACGTGTAAATATCTTAAAAAATTCACTTATGGAATCAAAATAACAGAATTTCATTTATTTTAACATTTATAATATCATTTATTTGAATCCTTTATTAATAATGAAATCACTACATCTCTATTATGTCATTTTTAAATTTATGTATTTAATTTATCAAAATTATAAATAATATACAATGAGGAATTGAAATGTTTTCCTAAAATATTAATGATTATGTTACATTTTCATTGACATTAAATTAATTTTTATAAAATTTTAATTTAACATACAAGTGGGTCTATGGGGTCCCACCACCCAGCCACATATGCTTATGGTAATACATGTATCAGCTAAAATTGATAGGACATGTGTTATGGTAATTCAATATTATTATAATATTATTTTTTTACTAGATGTACCCTTTAACCATGGTAAATAAAATATTAACTGAAAGTACTATTCAAAATGTCTAAAAATAAAAGATACATATTTCCACAATAGGGACCTCATTATGAATAATATGAAATTAATTTTTCAAAATTTAAAACATAGATGTTACATAAATTAATTTAAATGAAATCCCTATGGTCAAAATTCAAAATCATGTTTTTAATAATTTAAAACTGTCAAACGATTGAAATGTATTTAAGTCCAATTTCAAATTTTAATTACATTAAATGACAGAAATTGGATTAAACTATAAAAATATAATAAAATTACACAATAAAACCGATAACAAGTACAATCTAACAATATAAACAAATAATATTAAAATGTAGTTTTGAATTAAAATTTAGTATTATTCACTACTCATTACTAAATGAACATTATCAGAAAAATACCAAAATTGGATCCAAGGAAAATTTTGTTTTTCTTATTCTAATGAAAAATATTATTTTCAATAAATTGAAAATAAAATATGTTCCTGAAACTAGATTTAAAAGGGGTTTCCATCAAAATGTGGTAAAATGAACTTTTAAATAATATTAAGGTATTTCATTCCTAAAATCAGATACATTATTATTTTAAGCCTCTATAATTTATGGGGTAAATGTAAAGACATTTATTTAACATGTATAACCATATTATAGATAGTTTAGTTCATTCCTGCTAGTACAGAGGCTAGCCATTACCTACCACTTAAAATATAAATATTATATATTAATATTTTCATTATGACTCCGCATTGTGTGCTACATAAGATTTTAGAGAAACTCATTATTTCATATTGGGAACTCCATCGAACATAGCATCCCATTTAGATTAAAATTAATATTTAATTAACCAGTATTAATAAATATGAAAATGTCATTATCTATATTTACCTAGTATTTTATATCCATCCACCCTTTTAGAAATTGTGTTTGTGCAATTTTGTTCAGATATCAAATAAATGGGTGTATTTATCCCTCATATAATTTTCATATTCCCATATTTCCTCTTTAACCATATGGGGTTTTCAAAAAACCTATATATGATGAATTACCTTATTTTGCAACACTTTCTCTCTTCAATAAAGAATCTGTACTGGTTGTTTATCATAAAAAATTTTCTCTTCCAAATGAACTACCTCTTTACTCAAAACATGATACGGATCTGGAATATAATTTATTAAAATTAAAAAATGAAAAACATTGTGTACCATGGATAAACATGGAGGTAATGACCCATTGTAAGAAACTAATCCCACTTTTTCCTAGATTTCATAGGACCCAATGTACCTCAAACTCAACATTACCTTCTTACCAAAATGAATCAAACTTTTCCATTGAGTAACATTAATAAAGATTTGATCACCAACCTCTAAAGGAAGATCCTTCCCCTAGTTATCCTCATATCATATCTGCATGCTCTAAAAATTTTTCATATACTTCTGAATCAACTGACCTTATTATGCCATCAATTTTACCAATTCTCATCCCATCAATATTCTTACACATACTTTATCCCAAAATACTGAGTTTAACAATGATTTTTATATAATGCCTCATACGGTGTTGTAACGCCCCGACCCTAGTTACCCAGAGTCGGTGCATTATTGTGTAACATTGCCATGATCACAAAAGATCAAGTCTCGAAAGACCGATTAGTTAAGTAGCCTTGGATACTCTAGATACATTCTTAAGTCTTACATTACATCATAAAGTAAAACAAAACTAAAACAACATATTGTCATCATATCCCCTCATACTATCCTTGCATGTCATTCATAATATTCTTCTTCACAGCCTGGAAAAATTAAAACATTGGAAGGGGTGAGCTCAGATGCTCAGTCAGGATAACAATATAGCGGAAGCTTTCATAAATAAATGTTAACATTTAAAGAAATGTATAACTAAAACAAAATCCTTTTAAGAATGAACATCATCCTAATATGGAATAAATAAAATGAAATAATTCCATTTATTAATTCACATGGATATTCTACTAGTTGAATAATCACATGCAATATCAATAACCACTTTCATAATGATGGAATGAATAATGCCAGAATATCATAACCACGTAGCCAAGGCCTCGTTCCAAGACTAAAAATAAGATTTTGTCAAGGCCTCGTTCCAAGACATTATTTTTTCTCATGAGACCTGCTGATGCATCGAGGAGCTATAGCGGGCTCCACCCATCATTTATTATGTCCAATGCATTCCTTTTATGAAAAGGTTTATAAATATCATCAACCATATCATAATCGTATCACATAAATCATGCATAAAATAAACAAAACATTTCCACATTTCAATCACAAGATATCAATACAACATATTGATATAATAATACGATTTTCAATACCAAAATAAAAGAAAAGTAAAACTTGATATTTATTTTTCATTTATAAAAAATTATGGCTTGTAGAGGAATCCAAAACAAAAATAATGGTCACAGTGGTGGAGAGGTCTTTTTCGCCACCTATTTATGAAAAAAAACATTCCTTTTTTCCATTTACTAAAACACATCGTATAAAAATATTCATTTTTAATAAACATAAAAGTCAAAGGGGTTTATACACTGTATAAAAGAAATTTGGGTGTGAAACAAAATATGCATCAGTGAATGGAGATTGAGACGAAGTCCCTATAAAAGATCATTATTTATATAAAATAGATCTATTATGTGTATTCACTATAAGTAAACATATATAAAGTAAAAATACAAGATAGGACATAATAATATCTTGTCATAATTTGAAGGTAGGAGATTAACCCAAAGAACAAAAATTGGGTTAAGAAGTTCCCTTACCTCGTGTTCGTCTTGACTCGACTGTTCTTTAACCTCATGAATAATAAAGTAGAGTTAATTTATAATTTCTTAAGAACCTTTTTCAAGTTTATTATTTCTTTTATACCACTTATTACCATGTTATGAACATTTTGTAATTATTTATGTTAATAACGGTCGTTTTGTCGATTTTGGTACTTGAGTAAACAATAAACTACTTATAATTACTAGTTGTTCATGTGGTAAAATATCTATTATATCCAGAATTATATTCATGATTTATATATCATATATATCATATATATCTAGTATATACATTCATTAATAATATTGCGTAGCATTTAGAGGTAAGAAGTGAAATGCACCGTTCATGGAGAAGGTAAGTCGTACGTACCCATGAACGCTACTTTCCTTTATATTTCGTATTTAATGGAATTAAATAATAATAATATAAAGGTGTATTATAATCCCAGTATAATTTAATATATAATATCATTTACCCCATCTTTTATACATCCCACATATGGAATTAACGATTCAAATCACATTGAGGGGGTGGTAGTCCGCACTTCCAAAAATCAAATTATCGCGTTTACCCATAATGGTAATCATAAATTATGACATAAATGTGAAATACAGAAGCATAAAGAAAATATAAACATAATATATATATCATATATGAAAATAGTGTCATCAAAATGGCCACAATTAGTGTTGTTGAAAGAATATTGAACAATCATCGTTTCGTGAGGCAGTATTTCCCCACCCACAAAAACAGTATGTTCTTTAACCATTAGATGATGGTGTGTGTAAGTGTAAATCAAATACATATCATAAAAAAATCCTAGAATAAATAATATATTGTTGTTGTTAAAAAAGAATGGAATAAAGAGATTTTAGGGGGTTGGAGAAGAAAAATAAAACAAAAGAACACAAGTGAAGACATTACCTTTAAATCCGGTAACTTTTTTTTGATTTGAGCCAATGGCTTCCTTGGGAAGACTTATGCCCAAAGTGAGGCTTCTAGGAGTAAGATATGGAAGTTGAGAGAGTATTTCGGTATATATTGGACGAGCCAAATGGCTTTGATGGTGTGAATAAGGTGGTAGATGTGGGGCCTTTTATAAGAGAAGAGATGTGGCACTCTTGTAAAGTAATGAAATGTTACATTATTATGTAGTGATTTTCCGATTTCAAAGGTCCCAAAATTATATATTTCTTGGATAAGGTGATAATGGTTCGGAATAAACCCATAAAATAGGTTTTTTTCATGTTTATGTTTTATATTTTACATTATCATTTCATTTTATTTAAATCGTTAATTAATGAGGTAATCGCTGCATCATCATGGTGTCACAAAACCATTAATTTATTTAAAGTCAAAAAATTATAAAAAAAATATATCATGATGTATAAAATCCTTTTAGCTTTCCAATGAATATTTATAGTCGAAAATTTAACTTATATAACCCCATGTAATAATTTTTTTATTAAAATAACACATGTTTGTTACAATTTTATTTTTACTTTAAATAAAAAGTTATTAATGTCATTTTATTACACAAGTGGATCCATGGAGTCCCCAAGTTGACCCATGGATTGAATTTTTCAAACATTACTCATCCAATAAGGGTAGGAAAAGTGTAAAGGTATTTTCATATTTTTATAATATCATTTTTACCTTCAATTTCACTAATTACCTTTAATCGCGATTAATTAAACTTAAAAGTTACTATTTTCCAAAATATTATTTCAATCCCATTGAACCAAATATTAATTCATAATGACAAAAATTTATGTAGGATTTTTGAAAATCAAATCACAGAAGTGGTAATGTTTCATTTATACAAAAAATCAGTTTTGTAACTACCACTTAGTGGTTTCACTATTCATCAAAAATTGAAGTTTTTCAGAACAATTCAAAAATTCCACCCTAAGCTATAACTGATATTCCAAATTAAAAAATTATGTCTATTTTAGAAAATTCCAAACATATAAGTTGCATTAATTAATTTTATAATTAATTCCCACTCTCACAACAAATAGCGTGTTTTTATGAAACAATATATATCAAAAGATTGACAATTTTTTATGTCCAATTTTGAAGTGAAATTATTTATAATGAACACCATTGGATAAAATGGTAAAAATATATTATAATTATACTTTAGAACCAGTCAATAGTTTAATTTATCACTATAATTTATTTTCATTAAAAATGTTGTTTTTAGGTATTTTTCACTATAAAAATTGGATGTTATCAGAAAAATTCGAAAAATTCAACATACGCTAATTTCGATATTTCAAATCCAAAAATGAAGTCTATATTGAAAGATAAAATTTATGAAATTTCAAAATGTATGCATTACTATTTATAACGGCTACTTGGATTGGTTGTGGTGTGTATTAGAACTCGAAGTTGCGTACAACACACAATACTATATTATTCAAAGAGAAGTGTACAGTGGAAGCTTGGGGTGTTACATTCTACCCTCCTTAAATAAATTGCGTCCTCGCAAATTTTAAATTTCTAATCGAAAATAAGTGGGTGAAAATAGAAAATAACTTTGTGAAAAACCCACATCGGAAATATGGTTAATAAAAATATAACTTTAAAAGAATGAAAGAGAAGTACAAAGGTCACTTGAAACAGCCTATACTAGTATTCTATGAAAATATGGATATGGAGGAGAAACAAACCATCACGGTTTGATGGAGTGTTTTATAAAACAGGATTAGGAGAAAGTTAACCACAAGAAAATCACAAACTTGTGATTGGTTAAAGGGTCATTGAATCCCTAGTGGGAAAAGATAACCGAAAACGTTTTTGTTTTAAGTTACCTTTCAAATTGTTTAGGAATTTATTTAAGAGATTTACTAAGAACGTAAAGAAATATACTTATTTGTCATGTAGACTTTCATTCTTTAAAAAATTGTTACCACAAACCCATGTTTCACCCAAAAAGATAATAGAACACCAAAATACTATATTTATCCTAATCGTGCAAGGTTCCAAATATTGGCACATACCATTTAGATTTGGAAAAATATTTTGTAATAACTAGGGACTTCCTGTAGTCTAGTGGTAGGTAATAAAGGCCTGTTGCACTATGGTTGTGGGTTCGATTCCTACATCTTTGTCCGACGCGATGGGTTATCCACCAACCTGCAGGTTATCCTTTTACTAAAACTATAGTTTTATAATATTCAAAAAATAATCTTTAGAAATGTTTTATCATTAAACAATACTATCCAAGGTTCAATATAATCCAATCCAACCTTTATAGTTATCCAAAATACCTCTATCCATACATTCACTAATAGGTCTCTAAATTCCAAAATCAATTGTGACATCAAATTTCCCAAACAAAGTAATTTTTCTCTTATTATTGCATACTAAAATATGATTAACTTCATCATATTGAAACCTTAATTAAAAAAACAAGTTCTTTAGTACTATCCTTTTATATATCACATTATTCCTATAACCAGAATATAATCCTTGAGTCCAAAAGCACCGATACATTAATTATTTCACTTCAACTGTTGTAACAACATAATATTGGCCTTGATCCCTTGGGATTTTTTAGTTATGTTTCCCTGACGCTTATGACATTAATTTTCATAATTCCCCATTTCCCTATAATTATTGCATTCAACATTGATATCCTCTTTCTTTCCCTCGCAATAATGAGCCTGGTGACCTTTTTCTCCACATTTATAACAAACTCCCATTTCTTTTAGTAAATTATCAGGGCGATTCTTCCCAAAATTATCGCAGAATGGAAAATCATTCTTTCCCTTTTTCCCTTTATCTGTCGCTTGTTCCACCGATCTCTTCTTATCTTTCTTTACTTTATTCTAAAAATATTTAGAGAATTCCTTTTTAGTATTGATAGCATATGAGACAATATCTTCGTACGACGTGGAAGATTGTGAAACAAATGATTGACTGAGAAATGGTTTTCACCCATCAATGTAAAGACCAATCTTACTTATTTGGTTACGTATATAATCTACTGCATACCTCGATAACCTTGTAATGCTGGCCTCATACCTTACGACATTCTCATCCTCCTTTTGTCTCAGACTCAGAAATTGCCTTTCCATATCATCTCGATGGTCATGAGGAAAGTATTTTTCTATGAAAAGATCTTTGAACTCTCTTCATTTCATACTTGATACTTCTTCATCATCCTTTGTATTTTCAATCAATGACCACCATTGATCAGCATCTATAGTGAGGCGGTAAAATTCCATGATAACCTTTTACCTTTCACTACTCGCCAAGGCATAGAATATTTTTTCTAAAGAGTTTTTCCATTGATCAACTACTAATGTATTTTTACCCCCATTAAATGTTGGCGGTTGTTGCCTCCTGAAGCGGTTGAATATTAATCCTCCACGTTGCAGATCAGGGTGCTCCAAACGAGTAAGGTTATTATTAATAACCTGAGTGAGTTGTCCCAGTATAGTGATAAGTTGATCATCACCAGTTGTATCTACATCTCCACAATAATTATCTTGAGCAGGAGGGAAATCTCTACATAGAGTGCATGCATTTATACGGTTTCCATTCCTCCCACAAGGCACCATTTCAAAACAATGGCATAAACTAAATTAGTTTATGAATCAAAATACATAATTCCATACTTGTAAAACACTTAACATAAATTGAACTATTCATGGATATAAACCATAATCATAAAAAGGAATTTTTTCTTTGAAGAATTATATACTCATAAACCCTTCATAATGGTTTGTAATGAAAATGACTATTATCATAAGCATATCCCCTGGTAGTTTCATAACCAAGAGTGCAGCAAGCCCCGTTTTCGTGCACCAGTTCCCGTTCGAGTCTAGATCAAAGCAGTGTTTTTGGGTTTTACTTCTAGGTATATCTGTTCCAGAGCCACCTCTACCTGCTCATATCCAGACATGGATGTATTGCTCGGAAAACTCAAAAAATCTATATAATACCAAAATTCTAGGATGTTATTCAATACTAATCCTCAAAGTATATCTTTGGGCTATGTGCTCTAATTAGAGTTTATCTAAATCAAGCTTCCAAAGTTAGTATTAAACTGCCTCTAATACCAACTGTAGTTCCCCGACCCCAGTTACCCAGAGTCGGTGCATTATTGGGTAATATTGGCATGATCACAGAAGATCATGTCTCGAATGACCAATTAGTTTAGTAGCCTTGGAAACACTAGATACATTCACAAGTCTTACATTACATCATAAAGTAAAACAAAACTACAACAACATCTTGTATTAATATCCCCTCATACTATCCTTGTAAGTCATTCATAATATACTACATCACATCCTGGAAAAATTAAAACATTGGAAGGGGTGAGCTCAGATGCTCAGTAAGGATAACAATATAGCGGAAGCTTTCATAAATAAACATTAATATTTAAGGAAATGTATAACTAAAACAAAAGCCTTTTAAACTTGAATTTTATCATAATATGGAAAAAATAAAATGAAATAATTCCATTTAATAATCCACATGGATATTCTACTAGTCTAATAATCACATGCAATATCAATAACCACTTTCATAATGATGGAATGCATAATTCTAGACTATCATTACCACATAGCTAGGGCCTCGTGCCAAGACTACAACTAATATTTAGTCAAGGACTTATGCCAAGACATGCATTAAGGAGACAAAACATTAAATCCAATGCATTCCTTATCTGAAAAGGTTTAAAAATACCATAAACCTTAAAATAATCGTACCACATAAAACATGCATCAAGGAGACAAAACATTTCCACATTTAAATCAAAAGATATCAATACAACACATTGATATAATAAAACAGTTTTCATTAACAATATAAGAGAAAAGTAAAACATGGTATTTATTTTTAATTTAAAAAAATTATGGCTTGTAGAGGAAGGCGAAACTCAAATAATGGTCACGACGGAGGAGAATTCGTTGTCACCGCCTATGTATGAAAAAAAAATTCCTTTATGCCATTTAGTAAAATTCTTCGTATAAAAATATTCTTTTTTAATAAACATAATAGTCAAAGGGGTTTATACACCGTATAAAATAAATTTTTGTATAAAACAAAACATGCCTCAATGAATGGAGATTGAGATGAAGTCCCATAAAAAGATAATTTTTTAAATAAAATAGATCTATTATGTGTAGTAACTATATTTAAACATAATGAAATTAAAAATAAATGATATGACATAATAATATCAAGGCATAATTTGAATGTAGGAGATTATCCCAAAGAATAGAAATTGGGTTAACAAGATCCCTTACCTCATGTCCGTCTTGACTCGACCATTATTTAATATCCTGAATAATAAACTAGAGTTAATTTATAATTTCATAGGAACCTTTTTCAAGTTTATTATTCCTTTTATATCACTTATTACCTTGTTGTGAACATTATGTAATTATTTATGTTAATAACAGTCGTTTTTTTGATCTTTGGTACCTGAGTCAAAAATAAACTTCTTATAATTATAAGTTGTTCATGTGGTAAAATATCCATTATATCAAGAATTATTTTCATGATGTAGATATCATATATATCATATATATCCAGTATATACATTATTTAATAATATTACGTAACATTTATAGGTAAGAAATGAAATGGACCGTTCATGGAGACGGTAAGCCACACGTACGCATGACCACTACATTCAAATCTATTTCGTATATAATGGAATGAAATCATAATGATATAAAGGTGTATTATAATTCCAATATAATATCATATTAAATATCACTTACTCCATCCTTTATACATCCCATGTATGGAATTAACGATTCAAATCACTTTGAGGGGGCGGTAGTCCGCACTTCCTAAAATGAAATTATCGTGTTTACCCATAATGGAAATAATAAAGTATGCCATAAATGAGAAATATAGAAGCATAAGGAAAACATAAACATAATATATATATCATATATGAAAATACAATCATCAAAATGGACACCATTAGAGGTGTTGATACAATATTGAATAATCATCGTTACGTGAGGCAGTATTTCGACACCCACAGAAACAGTAGGTTCTTTAACCATTAGATGAATTTGTGTGTAAGTGTAAATCAAATACATATCATAAAAAAATCAAAGTATATCTAGAATACTGATGTAGTTACAAAATAAAGGAATAAAAAGATTTTAGGGGGTTGGAGAAGCAAAATAAAACAAAAAGAACACAAGTGAAGACATTACCTTTAAATCGGGTAACTCTTTTTGATTTGAGCCAAAGGATTCCTTGGGAAGCCTTCTCCCCAAAGTGAGGATTCTAGGAGTAAGATAGGTAAGTTGAGAGATTATTTGGGCAGAGTTTGTCCAAGCCAAATGGCTTTTATGTTGTGAATAAGGTGGTAGAGGTGGGGCCTTTTATAAGAGGAGATGAGGGGCCCTTTTGGAAAGTAATGAAATGATACATTATTATGCAGTCCTTCTCGGATTTCAAAGGTCCCAAAATTATATATTTCGAGGATAAGGTGATAAGGTTTCGAAATTTAACCATCCAATAGGTTTTTGAAAAGTGTATGTCTTAGATTTTATATTATCTTTTCTGTTTATTTTAATCGTTAATTAATGAGGTAATCGCTGCATCATCATGGTGTCAGAAAAACATTAATTTATTTAATATCTAACAATTATAAAAAATATCATGATGTATGAAATACTTTTGGATTTCAAATGAATATTTATAGTCTAAATGTTAACTTATATAACCCCATGTAATTATCGTTTTAGTAAAACAACACATGTTTGTGACAATTTCTTTTTTACTTTAAATATAAAGTTATTAATGTCATTTTCTTACCCCAAGTGGATCCATGGGGTCCCCAAGTTAACCCATGGATTGTCTTGGTCGGCCATTACTTATCCAATAAGGGTAGGAAAAGTTTAAAGGTGTTTTCATATTTTTATAATATCATTTTTACCTTAAACTTCACTAATTACCTTTAATTGTGATTAATTAAGCTTAAAAGTTACTATTCACCAAAAAAATATTTTAACCCCATTGAACCACATTTTACTTCCTAGTGACAACCATAAATGTCGGATTTTTGAAAATAAAATCACAAAAGTGGTAATGTTTCATTTGAACAAAAAATTAGTTTTTTAACTACCACTTAGTGGTTTCACTATTCATCAAAAATTTATGTTTTTCAGAACAATGCCAAAATTTCAACCTAAGATATAATTGATATTCCGAATACAAAAATGATGTCTATTTTAAAAAATTACAAATATATAAGTTGCGTTAATTAATTTTATAATTAATTCCCGCTGTCACAACAAATAGAGTGTTTTTAAGAAACAATATATATCAAAAGATTGACAATTGTTTATGTCCAATTTCAAAGTGAAATTAATTCTAATGAACACCATTGGATAAAATGGTAAAAATATATTATAATTATAATTTAAAACTGCTCAATATTATAATTAATCACTATAAATTATTTTTATTAAAAAAGATGTTTTCAGTATTTTTCACTATAAAAAATTGGAAGTTCTTAGAAAAATACAAAAAATTCAACAAAGGATAATTTCAATATTCTGAATCCAAAAATGAAGTCCATTTTGAATGATAAAATTTATAAAATTTCAAAAAGTATGTATTAATATTCATAACGGTTACTTTGATTGGTTGTTGTGTGTGTTAGAACTCGATGTTGCGTACAACACACGCTAGTGTATTATTCAAAGAGAAGTGTACCGTGGAAGCTCGGGGTGTTACAAGTGTCATCTTAATAATGGAATGAAAATTATTGTTATAATAAAATTCAACCAATGAATGTTGTTGGTCCCAACTTCCTTGTTAATTCATTGAGAAAGCATATAGCATGTCTTCCAATGTCTGAATTTTTTGTTCTCACTACCCATATGATTCTAGGTGAATGATGTACTAAAATTTAATTCAACACCCAATGAACTATGAAGGACCTTCCAAAATATATATGTGAACCTATAATCAAGATAATGTATAACAGAAATGGGAACTCAATGTAACCTGAATAACTCTTTATCTTAAAATGGAGAATATTGTTCTTGAGAAATACTATCTATAATTGGATGAAAATAAAATGTTTTTATAAATCTATCAACAATAACCCATATTTCATTGTTACCTATAGAAGTATTATGTAATCCCATGAATAAATCCATGGAAACATTTTCCCATTTCAACTCCATCACTGTAAAATGTTGAAGCATCACATTTGGTAACAGTCGCTCTTCATTAATCTATTAACAAATAAAACATATCAGGGTAATGTCATCAATATATATTTTCATTCCATCCCACTAGTAATAATCCCAAAGATCTTTGTACATCATAGTAATTCCACAAAGAACTAAAAATGGAGAAATACGATCTTCCCATAACAAATATTTCTTCAACATTTAATCACAAGGCACACATGATCTCATTCCAAACCTCCAAAACTTTTCTCTATAAATGATCAACTTAGATAACATACCTATATTAACCAAATCAATAGTTTTCTGCTACTCAATGTTATCTTTCTACGATTGATTTATTATATATGCTAGAGATTATTGTATAGAATCCTAAAACATAATATTGGAATTTCCTTCACCAAATACTTCTATTCCAAATTTTATCAAATCATTTATCAATGGATGTTGTTCTAAAATTAAAAATTAATGTAGAATTACTATTTTAATTCAAATGATCATCCAATTTAATTGAATTTATTAGTTGGTAATGAATAGTCCAATCAAAATCCTTTACTAATTCAAACCATATGCTCTTTCTCATGTCCAATTCTTTCTGAATGAATATATTCTTTAAACATTTATTGTCAGTATCTATTTCTCTCTTTTCACTACACAAATGATACCAAAAAATCGTAAATGAAAAATCAATATCATCTAATTCCAAGTCATGTGTAGGGTAATTTAACTCAATTGGTTTCAACTAATGTAAGGAATAATCATTTACATGATCATTCATAAAAGAAACATCCTATTCCATTCAACGAATCATCACTGTAGTTAAAGAATTAACCATCTTTGGATAGTAATTCTAAAACTAGAGCATTCACCAATAATCTTTTAGATTCCTAAAAACAATCAACACATTACTTAGTCCAAATGAACTTGACACCTTTTCGAGTGAACATAGTTTGTGGGATAGATAACAATGCAAAATATTCAACAATTCTCCTTAAATAACTACATAAATCCAGAAAATAACTAATCTCGGTTATATTTTTGGGTATTGAACATTTTTCAAAAACATCTGTTTTAGTAGGATCTAACGTTATTCACTTTTTTGAAATAATGTGACCATGGAATGAAATATGTTGTAACCATAACTCAAACTTGTTTAATTTCCAATACCATTTCTTTTATTTTATTGTTTTCCAAAAAACCCCTCAAATTATGTTCATACTTCTTTTTACATTAGGAATAAAAAAATCACCATTAAATACAACCACAATCGTAGCCATGAACTTATAAAATATTCTATTCATAAGATCCATAAATACATCAACTACATTGGTTAACCCAAAATGAATTACTAAAAATTCATAATGGCCATATCTAATACAATATATGGTCTTCGGAATCTCTGCATCACTTACATTCAACTAATGGTCCAGCAACCTTAATTCAATCATCAAAAAAAAACCGAGCTCCTTGGAGATGAAAAAAAATTATCGATATGAGGAAAATGACACTTGTTCTTAATATTGATCTTATTCTATGATCTATAGTCAATTCAATGTCTCATTGAACAATATCTTTTAACAATAAAGATAGGATCTCCCCATGGCGATGTTTTAGGTCGAAGAATCCTTTATGTAATAACTCCTACAAGTTTTTCTTCAACTCTAAAAGTTCAATTTGAGCCATTTGATTAGGAGGTTTTGAAAATGACTTTGCAACAGGAACTATGTCAATAGTAAATACAACATCTCTATCATGTATTATACTGGTGAAATCATCAAGAAAAACATCATGATACTTATTTACCACTGGAACAACATTAATCTGAATAGTTCCTTTGTTTTCACCAATATGTGAAAGGTATCATTCATTTCCATCTTTTATTAGTTTCTCGTCTTTATGATATGTTATCAAATTTAAGGCTTAATTCATGTAAACAAATTGAAATTATTTCTAAAAAGAAACCCCCTTAGCTCTTTAGTCAATGATATCATGTTAAAACGATAGCCAATCCATACCTAAAATAGCATCAATGTTTTCTAGAGGTAGAGAAATAAGGTTTTTAGGTATATTCTTAATGAACATAAGGACATACATTTTTATATAATTATTTTTGTGTAAAAATTTTCTCACTGTGTTATTACCGTATGTTCGGGATTCATATATTGAGATTAAATTTGTAATTTACTAGAATATCTAACTGAAATTGTAGAATGTGTAGACCCTAAATCCACAAATACATTGGCATAATCTGAATAAACTAACAATGTACCTAGGAATACTTCATTAAATGGACCAATATATTCTGAAGTAGTTGTAAAGGATTTCACCACCCTTTTTTACTTGTAGTCTGGATGGATTGATTCATTTCACTTATTCATTGGACACTAATTTACATAATGACCACTTTCATTGCACATAAATCATTCTACATTCTGTAAATTATTTTTTGTATTACTATTAAGATGATCCTTTTCAATTCTATTATAATCCTTATGTTCGATTTTACCTAATCATACGAACATAACATAATTCGAAAGGAATTCTCCAATGTGATTTTATTCACAATTTTCACAAACTGTAAAATTAAGTTTCCTACCATCAAACATTTTTTCTGATTTCTTCCCTTTTTTCCTTCCTCCTTGACTTCTTTTCGTGTTGTTTTGCAGCGAAAACCTGATCATCGGAAAACTCAATATCCACCTTCTCTACACATCAAACATGTTTTTCATAATATTAGAACTCATGAGAAGATAATACCATTCAATATATTTTATTTAATCAAGAGTAAAAACGATTTTGTTTACTATCAAGACATAATATGAAATTTTCATCATATCCTGTTAGTCTAGTGAATATATATACACAATTAGTCATTGAGTCAACCTCTAACCTCAATTCCTAGAATTTTTTTTCCATCCTATGTTAATGCACCATTGGAAATTATTTCTGAAGAAACATACCTTTGGTTTCATCTTAATCAACAGAAAAAATCTCCTCACTATACTTGATATATTTATCCATCAACCCCTACTAACCAAATTCACCTTAAAAATAGAAAACAACAACACATTCATTTTTATGATTTGAACACCGCATGACATCACAAATATTTTCCACTGCTTTAATCGACCCTTTAAATAGAACTGTGTCAGATGATCCCTTGGATGATGGGGTATGTTTCCTCATGAAATTCTCAACTATAGACATGTTATTTGGGGGTTGATCCATTAGATATTGTGCACATATACAACATTTATTTATGGAATGAGTAAATTATTTCATCACTAAAAAAATTGTTCAATTCTGATTCCCACCATCTAATGATGTTGATTTGGAAGGTTTTTTCCTCCTGATGATTTCCCATTATTAATCCCCTATTTCTACTATGGAAAACCATTGTGAACACATAAATATCTTATGTGAAGCAACATGGTAATCTCTAAATTCTATATCATTTGAATATTACAATAAATTAATTTATGGATTTTAATTAAATAATATCCTTACTCTTAAATTTTTCTATCCGACCTATGATACCAACTGTAAGGACAAAAACATAAAATAGTACTTAATATTGAGTTGTATAATGAATTAAGATTGATGATCTTTTCAGGTTTATAGATTTAGAGAATTATGCCATAACTATTACATTAATCTTCAAATATTAAAACGTACACACTTTTAGTCAATATCTATTTTTTCATAAAATAACAACTCTGTATAGAAAAAATGTATTATTTTACTAATATAAATATTCGTGAGATATTATTTTTTTCTTTCCCTTCTTTATACCATGTGAAAAATATTTATAAAACATGGGATAAGCATAAAAAGCTTAGTAAGGGTTATAATATAATGAATGAAAAAATTACACCATCAACACATTAAGAACATTAGATCTTTAAATACATAATGAAATAATAATATTTATGAATAAAAAATAGAAAAAACAAATCATAAATTATACTTGTGGATTACATATCATAACTACATTTTAGCTATCACAACTACATTGGGAGTGGCATTTGAAATACCCATCAGATTATATTCCATTAATCTCTTAAGAGATATATTAAAATTTTCATATGTCACACTACCCAATGTGTTGTAGAGATATCATGGGAACACCAGCCCTAGGTTTATCACAATACCACTCATATGCGTAATCAATTCCCACTAACCATAACATAATCATAACACATGAATGTGAATGAATGATAGATAGCAATTCCACATTACAATCAAAATAAAATATATCAATATATTTTCATAATAAATAAATTATCAAAACCATTTTCAATACCAAAATTTGAAAAATGAGAATATTGTATTTATTGTCCTTTTAAAACAATTACTACTTGTTACAAAATCCAAATATCAAATAATTCTCATAGTGGCGAAATTTCATAGTCAATGCGAACATTTCATAGAATTTTTTTTTTGTAATTTAGTAAACCTATTGGTAAAAAAATCTCCAATTTGAATAAAAGTAAATTTAAAAGGGGTTTATTATTTAGCTTATAAAATAATGTCATGTATAAATCGACGTATGCCTCAATTAATGGAGATTATGAGAAAGTCCCTTAAGAAAATTCGGCAGGATTGGGGAATCACATTAAAAATCATTAAATGAGATAATGAGGGAGAAAAGGGTCATTCATAAGTTGGAAATATAATTTAAAACAATAAATATATAGAAAAAAATCCAAACATATGGAAATAGGAATTAAAAGATATATTATAAAGAAGTATTTGACTAAAAGAAGTGGGGGAAGAGATCCCTAACAAAGAACATTTTGTAAATAAAATAAATAGATTATGTTAACTCACTAAATGTACTCATTATGAAATTATAAATACAATATAATATATCAAAATTTATTTCTCACATAATAATATCATTGCATAATCAAGAAGTAGATGTTTAACCCAATGAATGGAAATTGTTTTTGGAAGTTCCCTTACCATGAGTTTGACTTGTCTTGTTCTTCCTTTATCTTCTAGAATAAGAAACATAAGTTAATTATACTTGATTCAAAAACTCTTTCCATATTATTATTTCTTTTATATCACTTAATAACTTTCTATAACATTCATGTAATAATTCATGTTTATATCTGTCTTTTTGTCGATGTATGGTACATTAGTCAAAACGAACTTGTTATAATTACAAATTGCCCATGTGGTAAAACTTCCATTACCCCTAGAATGATATTCAATATATATATTTCATATATTTCATATATATAATATATATATATATTAATTATAGACCATATCATTTTTATATATGAAAATGAAATACATTGTTCATGGAAACGCTAAGCCGTATGTACGCATGAACGCTACTTTCGTTTCTTTTTTTTTTGATAATAAAAGAATGAAAAAAATTAATACATAGGTATATTATAATTAATTTATAATATAATATTTTATATATTGTACATATTTTCATTTACACCATCCATTTTACGTTCCCTGTATGGAACGAACGAGTGAAATCAATTTGAGTGGGTGGTATTCCGCACTTTCTCAAATGAAATTATCATATTTATACAACATGAAAACCATAAAGGAATGTTGTAAATGAGAATTATAGAAGAAAATAGGTAAAAAAAATTCATATATCATTACAGTGCCATCGTAATGGCCACCATGATAGATGGTAAGATAATATTGAACAATCATCATTTCGTGAGGTAGTTTTTCACCGTCCACAAAAACAGCATGTTTTATAACAATTAGACGAGGGTGTGTATAATTGTAGTTCGAATAAATATAATAAAAACCAACAATATTTAAAACACTTTTTTATGTATTTAATGAAAAATAATAGAATAGGGAGTGAAGAAGCAGAATAATGGAATAGAATATTAGAGAAGACACTACCTCTTAAAAGATGTTACTCTCATTGAGTTGATCCAAAAGAAATTCATGATATTCCTTATATATATTTGAATGATTCTATGAGGAATGGGGGTATGGTGGGATAATTTTAGTGCATTGTTTGGAAGATAAAGTGGGCGTGAGATGTGTGTGTAATGGGTTAGAGGTGTTGTCTTTTGTAAGAGGGTGGCATGGTTCTTTAAGAATGCTTGAAAGTATTATTTTATTATAATATGTTTTAATGTTTCAAAAGGTCCAAAACAGATTAAATTCATATATAAGATGAATATAATGTGAAATAAAATCATCCAATAATAATTGGATAGGTTTTTTATATTTTTTAATCCTTATGTTTTTTATTTAACCCTTTTTTAATCATATCATTTTATCAAGAATTTAACACCTTCAAAATAATAATCGTTACCAAAACATGAAACATATTCAATTAATGATTCAATAATACAATTTTAGGCTTAAAAAACTATTTTTTAAAATAATAAATTTTTGAAATTTTATAATATTTAATAAAATATTTTATATTTTAAAATATGAATTATGTTAATTTTGACAGTATTCATATCATGACTTTTTTAAAAATCCATAACGACCTGATTGATTAGAAAAAAAATCATTAATACAAATTTAACATATATATATATCATCCAAATAATTATTTTATGACATCAAAATAGAAAAATACATTTATATTATCATTTATAATATCTTATATTTGAATCTTTTGTTAATGAAGAAATCACTACATCACCATTGTGAAATAATTAAATTCAATTATTTAATGTCTAAAAATTATAAATAAAATTCCATGATGTAGGGAATTTTTTTCAATATAATTAATATTTATAGTAAAAAATATCACATTTCTAACCCCATATAAATTTTTTTAATTAAAAGATATATGTGGTTGTTTCATTTTCCTTAACGTTAAATTATTTTTTATAAAATGACATTTTCACATAGATGTGGCACAATGGGGTCCCAAAATCAATCATGGATTCCCAAGGTCGGACATGTATCATCCAATAGTGTAGGGATACATGTTAGGGTAATTTAATAATATAATAATATTATGTTTTTTCCCTTTTAACCATACTTACCCTTTAACAATGGTGAATAAAATCTTTACTAATGTTACAATTCAAATTTTCTAAAAATAAATGTTATATATTTACATAATTTTTAAATTGTGATTATAAATATGGAATCCATTTTTTGAAAATTCAAAATAATAAATTTGAAAATATTTATTTAAAATTAATTTCCATTGTCCAAATCAAAAAACATGTTTTTAATAAGTGAAAAATTCCAAATGATTGACATGTTTTTATGACCAAATTTGAAGATAAAATAATTTTATCAAGAAAAATTAGATTACATGATTAAAATATATTATAATTTAACTATATAACTAATAAAAATAATAATCTAACTAGATAAATAAATTTTAATAATGTGTTGTTTTGAATTCTAAGGCTTTATTTTTTACTATTCAATAAAATTTAACTTTATTAGAAAAATAAAAATATTTAAACCAATGTCAATTTGGATGTCCCTAATATAATGAGAAGTATTATTTTGTAAAATGGAACATATAATTGATACAACAACTATATTTAATACATCTTCACCCTCAAAAGGCGATAAAATGTCATTTTAAGGATTATTAAGGTATTTCATTCTTAAAATTGGATTCAATCTTTTTTAAGCCTCTAATATTTATTGGATAAAGGTAAATAAACTTATAAAACATTTATAATTATATTTTAGTTAGTTTTGTTCATTATTGCATGTGCAACGACTACGCGTTAACTACAATTTAAAATAAAAATTTTATATTATTTTCATAGTATGACTCGTAATTGTGTGAAAAATAACATTTAATACAAACCCATTGTTGTGTGTTGGGTACACCATTTAACATATCATCAAATTTAAATTTAAATTAATATTTAAATCACAAATATTCATAAATATAAAAATTTCATATTCTTTATTTACCTGGGATGTTACATGTATTCTCTTGGAAAGTTATAATGTCATGAATTACTATAGTACCATAGAGAAAACATGCATTATATAAATATTAACACTTTACACACAAAAAATACCAAATATTCTTTATACTCAAACCATGATATCAATTTTTCCATATATTATTCCAGAGGTCATTAATACCAACAAAAAACATACTTTCTCCTTATACGATCAATATTCACATATAAAGTGTTTTCTAAAAAATATATGAATAAATGTTCAAGGTAAATGGTACCATTCAACATATAATTTCAAATACAGATGGAATATTTATAGTGTAAATCCTTAGATGTTTCTTTATTCGGTTGTACCATACATTATTCTTGATATGTAATCCTTCCACTATCTTTTTATACCATTGATCGCACATCATCATTTTATACCTCAACACTTATTTCATCTCATATATCATATGTATTCTCTTCATCAATGTCATTATAAATACTACCAATATGGCCATGCTGACTCTATTCATGATATTTTCCACTTAGGGAGTCGATTTGGGTAATGCTCATACTTTCCACATTTAAAATATTTAGCTGTTGTTGATGTCATAAAAATACAATTATCTTGTCCAATGCATTAAAGAAACTTTTTTCATTGAAATTAATAGAATTATTTTCTTATTTTCCCCAACCAAAGAAAATTCTAGTTCCATTGAATCATTATACTTGATGCCTCATCCCACGTGATTTACGTGAGTAAAATTGACTTTATTTCCTCTATGATCACCATGAAACTCCATCTTTATCTTATTAGTTACTTTAGAAAACTCACAAAATTAGGGAATATTGATCATATTATGAGATTTAAGATTAAGAATAATAATGATGAATCTTCTTCCAACTCCCATTTCAATTGGCTTCTCATGAACATTATCATTTCATTATCCCCATATTCTCTATTTACATGAATTATCCTATTCTGACCTATTTTCTAAAACCTAAAAAACAGCGATTGAGGAAAAAATAATACTACAAAAACAAAATAATCAAGTGGGAGTATTTTCAATATCAAACATATTTGGTATAATCATATGTTATTCATTAACAATACCATAATTTTGGGACTGTAACCTCTAGTTAGACATACCCTTAGGGACTTCCATAGACATAACTTAGAAATATCTCTCGGGATCTCACTAATGTTTTAAAATCCTTTTTTCTAATGGTCAATTAAACATTCTCTCTATGAAAAACTGTAGAGACCATAGATTGATGTATATGGACATTAAATTTATTTTTTATAGAAATATATTAAATAACAGAAACAGACAACCAAAGACTATAATAGTTTAGTTCCCTTGGAAACACAAATTATAATATTCTATTCATGGTGAAAGACCATTATCATCTCCTATAATGATATTCCAACTTTTTTTTCCTACAAAAACGTTTCATTATATCCTAGGGAAATGAAAACATAAAATGGTTCAGCTCAAGTGCACAGTATGGGTAAACCTGGAGAAAATAAAACAAAACAGAAACATTTTAACGTAGAAAACATGAACATAAAGTTTAAACCTCCAAATATTGAATCATGAAATAAATCATAGAAGTATGTAAGGCATGGATCATTATGATACATTAATCACGATAGAATAAAATTTTCATTAATCACGTAATTGTGGAAAAACAATAAGAACATAATATTATTTCCATGGTAGCCAAGGCATTTCTACCATTATTATTATAGTGGAAAAATTACATTATAGAAATCGTTTTACATTCTATTCCAGCCATGCATTACTGAACCTGATTTACTTGTCATTTCAATCATGTATATCTACTGAGATATAGACATTTTCCAAATTCATTGAAGGGAGATATAGCTCCCACCCATCTCATAATGAAATCATTCTTTCATGTCCCACAAAAACATTAATATTTCATCATAGCAAAACCCATTAAATAAAATTGAATTTTTAAACATCATATCATCATAACATATTCCATAGAAGATAAATAGACATTAAAAAAATAATTCCATAATAAAAAAAATAAATTCAATTTAATAATGGGTATTGAAACATTAATTTATGTGATCTTATATTGAATAATAATTTTGATAATATTCATGAAATAAATTTCCAAAGAAAATGTTCTTTCTTCTACAATAAAATTTCATTTCACAAAATGACATGCAACTATAAAAGAGAATAACTTAATAGAAAATAATCATGAAATATTTTAGAGGAATATTTTTTGAAATAATGTGTCATGAACCCATAAATATCCATTCAGTGTGAATTTCTTATATAAAAACAATCTCCTCATTATTTTTCAAGAAAAGTCAAAAATTTAAAATGTATGGTAAACAAAAGAATTATTCCTTCCATACGAAGTAGTAAAAGTGAAAAATTTGTAAAAATGAAATTAAATTTATATAAAAGAATATAAATCATTTTATGAAAACATTTTTTAACAAATGAACATGCATGATAAAAATAACCCTAGAAAATACTAACGTATAAATTATCTCGAATAAAAATGAGATTGAAAAATTATCTCTTACTTTTGGTCCGATTTCTTCTTTATTTGTCAAAAACTAATGTATAATGGGTTTAAATATATTTATAATGTGTAATTGGTCCATAATATTATTTATGAAATCATATATTTTTATCTTATGACTTATATTACCCGTTCATTTGTCAATTCCATGTTAAAGAAACGTTTTGGGTAATACTCATTTTTTTTGTTTCAAATTGTTTTTCATGATATAATTAAATATATCATGATTTACTTACATCCAAAATTTAAATCGTTATTTATATATAATATATATTCAGTATATATATATATATATATATATTTGAAAGTTAATTGAAATTGATTATACTATTTATAGAGATGGTATGTTGTATGTATGCATGATATTTGTTTTTTGTTTAATTATTTAATTAAATTGAAGTAATTTAATGACATAAATAAATATATACATAGATAACATATTATTATTTATTATATTTCATGATTATTTATTATATATTCTTTATAATCATTCTGGAATGGTTAATTTAGAGAATAAATCTCATCGGGTCGTCGAGACGGTATGCCGTATGTACATGCAAGGGGAGATAATGTTCTCATAATTATTGAATGGTATTGATGTTTATGGTGTATAAAATATCATAATTAGTATCATGTTAAATGAATATAATATCGTTATTATTTCTGAAATTATTTCCATCATTGTATGGTGGTGGTGAAAATATATTACACCATGGTGTGGAGATGGTAAGTCGTACGTATGCACGCGTTGTTATTTCATGTTTCATAGGAGGGATATAAGATAAAATAGGATTGTTTCAAATTTATAATATCATATAATTATATTATTTATACATTTTTTTATTTATAATGAAACAACTAATTAATTGAATGTACAAAGAAGAATGAAATTTGTTGGAATTGGTAGAGATATTATCTCATCCTAAACATGCCTCCTTTAAATTTTCACTTAGGGAACTAGAGTTTGTATTCTGAGAAATCCTGAAACTATAGAATTTTACTAATGAAGATAAAAAGATAAATCGGAATGTTTTGGCTGAGCATGAAATATCAAATTGGAGTGAAGAAGGTGAGGGAGGAGGTTCCCATTTTTAACATAGGATAGGGGCACTTTAAGAAACTCTCCAAATATTAATATATTAAAAAATGATATTAGGTTTTAAAAGGATTAAAAGTAAATTAATTATAATATAATATGATTATTGATCTAAATATTCTAAAACAATATGTTTTAGTCTTGTTTAGGTCTCGAATGTAATCTTATCTTTTGGCTTAAACCCTTAGTTAACCAATTTAACTCTTACCATGTTTTCTTGTAAATTTATACTATATGGTTAATATATTAACTAAAACTTCTAATAGAACCTCAAATGGATAATTAATGAACATTTCAACATTATATATATTATTTTTTTGAATCATATATTTTTAAAACTGTTATATCATTTAAAAAATTGAATTTGTTTTAAAAAATCAATTATGTCTCTTTTTATTCTATTTATATAATGACTTTTTTTAAAAATGGTAACAACATTATTATTTAAATAAAACGTCATTAATTCAAATATAAAAAGTAAAAATCATTCAAAAAAATCGTGAGTGTCCTTAAAAGAAACAATGAAAATTTATTTTAATATTTATTAACTCATTTATTAAATTCATTCATTAATAAGGTAATCACTTCACCAACATTGTGTCATAAATAAATAAATTTATTTTTTGTCTAAATTTTTTAAATAAAATAACATGATGTATAAAACCTTCATATATTTATAATTATTATATATATAAATAAATAACAATTTTATAACCCTAATTTAAAAATTATTTAGTAAAATATATATGTTTTTTTATAATTATCATTACTTGAAATAAATTCCTATGAACTTTCATTTTACATCCATGTGAATCCATGGGTCCCAAAATAAAAAAAATATTCTAATTGTCAGAAATATCTCATATAATCATAGTAGTACATGTGATAATATTTTTTAATATTATTATAAAATAATTTTTTTACACTTATTTTCTAGATTTACCCTTTTACAATAGTAAGTAAAATAATTACTAAAATTACTAATCATATTGACCACAAATAAAAGGAACCTATTGACCCAATTTGATACTTATGATTCCAAAATATGGATTATATTTTTTCAAATTCAAAACCCATAAATTTTAGTTATCAATTTAAAATTAATTCATGTTGTCAAAACCAAAAAGCATGTTTTTTAAAAAATAATAACTATCAAAATATTGACATGTGTTTATGTCCAATTTAAAAGTGAAATTACTTCAAGTGACCAAAATTAGATTAAATGATAAAAATATATTCCAATTAGTCTTTAAGAATAATTAAAAATTAAATCAAACTTTATAAATATATTAGATGAAAGGATAGTTTCGAATTGAAATTCATTACTTTTAATTATCCATTAAAATTTTAATCTTATCAGAAACATATCAAAATTTCAATAAAAATATGTTTTAATATGCCAAAACTAAATATGTTGTTTATTCATTTTAAATTTATCTTATTAAAGTGTCAAAAAATCATTTAAAATTGTTGTTCCATCGTAATGTGGTAAAACTACATAATTTGCAAAATACATCTTTTATACAAAAAATTTATTTTGTTCATATATAATATTCTAGAAAAGTGTTTAATATTAAGGATAATGATATATAAATTTTAAATTGTTGTTAATATTTTTCATAACATCTATATTATATCGCATTTAATAATAATCGTATAATAATATGGCATTTTTAGTGAAACTCAGTATCGAGTATAACAGAAGCTATCTAGTAAAGTAAATTTTGCATGTAACGCAAGGCAGGTCAGTGTTCCATGTAGTGAAAACATCATTTGGTGATGCGTATAACATAATCCAAACATATTTCATGTGTACATTGAACAAAATCATTACCCAGTGTTGCGTGAAATGAATTCTATCAAAATAACTTGAAATTATGTGAATCATAAGCCAAGAATATTGTTACGTACATTACAATATAATGGAGTGATGCATATAGAGAAAGCTAATCTTGTATTATCTTACAACAGATGGCATCACGTGTGCATTGATCTTCTAATCACTAATGCTTGGTCCTATATCATATATCTATTTGAATCAAAAAAACATATCCAATAATTAACTTCAACAATTTCACAACACTTCATCTAAATAATTATTTTCACATTATCCATGAATTCAGGGGTTCAATCCCACTTTAACCCACCAAATAAATGATGAAAATGAATATGTAGGATAATGATAAAGAACATGAAGAATAGTGTGGAAATAGAAGAATAATATGTGTGATAAACATCATTGGAAAAAAAATTATCTACCATCTATTTAAATGTGGTGACTTCTAGTGTGAGATCATGGAATAATATATGATTAATTGAATAAAAATGATCAATTAGGCTGAGGGGTGAATATGAAGGGTTGGAATACAAATATTTAAATTAAGATTGAAAACTTCAATGGTAAAACATTTAATCATGTGATGAAAGAAAATTTAAAATGAAATACCATTACTAAATATATATCATGGGTGAAGAACATGTTTTCCATTTAGGAGGAAGATCTGTTGTGTTTTTTTATCTTCTCTCACTATGATCCGATCATCATTCTTCAGATAATATTGATCACCCAGTAACGAAAACTCTCTAACTCCTCTTATGTATATAATAGTTTACACATATAACCATTATAAATTAATAATAATAGGGTTTTGATAAGGGATTTAATTATTTTATTTAATAAAAACACCAAATAATTGTATTATTTATTTTAATTATTAAAACCTAGTAATGGTCACCCGAGTCAGATGTCTATCATTGGAAAACCTATGGATGCACCTAAGGTAAATTCCAAAATCAAGATTCAAATGTCGTATCATATTTTCAATATGATACATCATTCTAGATATATTACATTATTTTTAAAAACAAGAGCTTGTGTGTTATTAATATTGTAAATATTTCTATATTTTCAATTATGTGGTCATGGGCCTCAAAATCTCACATCATCTCATCACCTGCCTCATAAAATAGTTTGTAAAATATGTGAAACACATAGAATGGAGTAATATATTTTCCCAAAATGAAATAAAATATTTTATTATATATTATAGAAAATGAAAATGGATTGCATAGGAGCACTGGTATAATTTTTTGACAAGGTTCTTGTCCTCACTCACATAATATTCCAAAATCAGTACTATTTTTTAATCTTATAACATTTAAAAATAATGTTTTCTGAGAATCATATTGTAGATTACATTTTCTCACACCCCATTGAGAGATAATATGTGAAAAGTAAACATACGAGTGTTTTTTTGGATGATTTTACTATTTGTTACATCCGGAAGAAACGTATTTAATGATAGATAATGATATAACAAAAGGATTTTTATAAAAACAATGTGAATTTTCATCTTATTTAAATTGAAAATGAGAAGAAGAGGGTAATCAAAATATATTTTTTTATAGATTATATTACGATCAAAAAGGTGGTGTGAATTTTGAGAGATACCAGGCCTTTAAAAAATGGTTTATAATGATAATTTTATAAATCTATGCCTCTATATAGATAAAAAAAATCCATTAATATAATAATTTCATCCATACACATCGGTTTTCACATATTGATCAATAATTACTTGATGAATACTGCTAACAACTAACTAAATAATAATTTTTCTATGATTCAGTATGTTGATAAGGATTGGTGGGAACATTTTTTCAAATCGATTATATTGAGAAGAATGATATATGGATTGAATAGTCCATTTAATATATAAATAAAATTGTTCTTTTAAAACAACATTCACATAGTAATAAGATTTAGATATATAGAAAAAAATAATTATCGATATCCTTTTATTTTTACATGAATGGTCTGTAGAAGAGGAATTGTATTGAATCAGAGAAGAATCTAATTGTAACATATTCATAATGTATATTAATCCTTCTATATAACACATTGTTAATACTTATGAAGTATTAAATTAAATATTTATATTAAAATATTGATATCCATGAATGTTTAAAATAATTAAAAATGTTATGGGGGTTGTTTGATTGATAATTAGTTGTAATTCATAGGCTATTCATGTGGGGGACATGAATGTTGTTTGGCCCGTGGATTGATTCTATTTATATTTTTTTTATTTTGTCATTCCAAAAAAGTATCTTAGTGTCCTAATAGACATAGTGAGACATTATTTCTATTTTATATTAATGTTATTAGGTATTTCACATTAAATTTATTTTATAATACTACATGGATAATAAATCATCAATATCAAAAAGGATTAATGAATATGAAATGAAATATGTATACCTAGTTATGAAAGAATAATTAATTGTCATGTAATAAACCCCATAGAAATAAAGATGTTCCACAATGATTCAGTGGTTAGTTTTTCATGACCTTGTGAAACAATTATATGTATAATCTTGTTGTAAAATAATATAGTTTATGATATTCATTTTATACAGTTTATGAATTCCAAATTTTCAAATGAATACACATGGAAAAAGTTGTGAGACTCTATACTTGATTATGTTTGACTCAACCTTCACTATGCAATCATATCTCATATAAATATAGATTTATGATTTTCTGAAATAGAAATTACTATATTCACATTATAAAAGAGATTTTTCTACAATTTTGTAAGATGAGGAGTCTTGTATGTATGCCAATACCCCCCATGAATCCTTTTTAGACATGTATGAAAAAATAATCATAATATATAACCATATTTAAACAATATCAACTAATTGATATCATATTATTAATCAAATTATGGGATTCTATTATATCATGAAATTAGTTATCTATCAAAAATAGTTTGTAAAATTGTGGTTATAACTAATTATATACATGAAAGGATTCACATAGTGCATCTCATCTAATTATATAATTAGATATTGTGAAATTACAATTATCATGTTATAGTGTTATTATTAAATATAGATTATAATTTTTTTGTGAATGAAATATGATATTTTTGGATATTCGGATAATGTTAGACTTCAATGATGACTGTGCTATAAAATAATGTGAGTTGGTATAATAATAATAAAAATCCACAGTTTTAGTTATTTGAATTGTTATAAATAATCCTACTATATAGGAATAGTAAAGCCAATGAGTCTTTTATTAATTCATTAAAATATGTGATATATATCATTATTTTAATAATAAATCGTAATTTAAAATTAGTAAATGGAATGTACTTATATAAATGGAATGTGTCTATGTCTTCAAACTAATATTTTAAACTATAAAATATTATTCTTTATTTTAGTTGTTTATAAAATTGATGTATAGCTTTTGATCAGTATTCAACAGAAACATATCGTGAATTTTATAAGATAATAATAATAAGTAATGATATATTAAGGAATTTTTATATCTCGTATAGACATACTTTGATAAAAAAACATATACATATCATCATTCTAAAATCAATTCAAATTCTACCCATCATAGACACCTTATAATGATATAAAATAAATGTTTCAATAAAATGTTTACTAGATTTCTATAAGTGTTTATGGGGATCACTATTATTTTATAGAGAAAAATATAAATAAAATAAATAAAAATTATTTTTTATAGAAATGATTATGGCTAACAATAATTTCTTTATTATTTACATAATTATGGAACATAGTTCAATGGAAAATGTTATATAGATTTCAATATCTATAGTAAAAAATATCATGAAATAATATAAGAAATGAAAAGGAATCTAAAATTAAATATTACACATTTATGAACTATGTTTTGGGTAAGGATACTTTCCATGAAATCTCTCTCAGTATATGTTTGAAATAACATGCGAATATTCTTTTGAATTATAGAAAACCTAAAAATTTGAGTACTTTGGTAACCTAGGTCACATGTAATTATATTTAATGACGTTTGATACATATTATTCCTAAAACTAGATGAAAATTTATCAAAAAAAACTTGGATAAAATCAATGTGTATATGTATATAAATCACACCATTACTTGAGAATGAAAAACTAGATGAGTTACTTGTTAATAAAATGAGAGTACTACATTTCAAGGGGTTAAAAACAATTTCCTTCAATATCATTTTTATCTAGTATTAAATTTGGGGATATTTTAATATTCCTATATGGATTTTTATATACTGTGGTTGACATATCTCAGCAAATTGAGTATGTTTGAGCTTTTAATGAATCTTAAGATGTTGTTTGAAAAACATGTTCACCTAGTGATAAGTATTTTATCATGGTGTAATGTTTTTTACTAAATATAAATTGGGAATACTTATTCATTTTATTTTTTGAAGTCTTTTATCAAACAAATAAATTCAGTGTGTGATGAAATAAAACTAGAACATAACAGGTATAGTTTTATTTTTTATTCCCAATCAAAAGGTTTATTTTCAAGTTGCAATATATTGTTAACTATTATTTTTCTCTAGTGAATGCGGGATTCTATTATTGTATTATCCCCATAAATATTTCTCTTTGAAATATCAATTAAATGCATAATCATAGACTTGAATATTTTCAATTTTCATGTATCATGGTGTGTTTCATTCAGTCAAAAAATATATTTCTAATCTCATTATAGTATCAACACATATAATGGTTATAATAATTCCTCACCCTGATGTGGACCATGAAATTTTATGATAATAATCAAAAATATATGTAATATTCCAAGATGATACGAATATGTTATAATATATGGGATGTAGGATATTTTCAATTAGAGGATCAAAAGTCATAGACGCTTCTTATCGTGGTTATCCCACATGGAAATATTTAATATTTTTGGTTACGAGATCTGATGATCCAATTGAGATTCTAAATTCTATATATTCCATTGGATATTAAAATATAAATTTGTGTATATTGGTTGTTTTAATTGATAGTAGTATTTATGTATATCATGTATCACATATAATATTGTTTTTGGGAAAACTGTGATAACATATACTAATTATGTGTTATGATACATTAGGTGTTCCATAAGATACATGGAATTAACTGATATAAAAATAAAAAAAGTATCACATAAATATTAATGGAAGTTGGTATCCCTTTCTATTTAACTAGAATGGAACTATCCTAAAATACCATTGATGTAGTCACAATGTGATTAATTAATTTCACGATGTAAGGGAAAATTAATGAAAAAAATAGTCTGATGAAAAAATTATGAATCATGTATAATGAAATATCATGATAACTAAATTTTATTACATAATAAGTGTATATATAATGATTATAACATTGTAATATTAATGAGTTTTTAGTTGGTTTATTCCATGTGTCTCATCATTTATCTTATAAATTATGAAAAAAATTTCTAATCCCTCTATCAAATAGGATTAGTGTGGAACACATTATGTCTATCCATAATATATGTTACATTTTTATTGAATTTTAAATTTTTAATAATGATTATTTATAGATTAATGATAAATAAATATTACATTATTGTTGATAACATTAATTTTATCCCCCGTTATTTAAAAGAATATATATATGTGTGTTGAAAACTAAATACATATTTACTAACAATGTATTGGATATCTATGTGAATATTTTTTAATCTTGTTTATTCATAAGGTAACAAATAATTTTTTTATTATATTATATGAGTTAAAAAATATTAATCTTAAAATTGGTGAATATAATATTTTTTTATTTTTTGAATAAATGATATAGAGATATTTATTTAATTTAATAAATAGTAATTATGTTGTATTCACTAATTTCCATGGAGTATTTATATGAAGAGTAATGGGTTTAGAAGAAATGATATTTAATTTTTTTAACATGATGAGGAAATAAAAATACTTTTATTTTTATTATTCAACATATTTTTTTTATATTAAGTGATTTGAAATGAACTTTTCTATAGTAAAGATTTTTTTGACCTATGTGTATAACAAATTTCAAAAGATATCCACAAGTTGTATATTTTTGAAAAATAATTTATCCCTATATTTTTTCAATTCAAGATTAACATTTCAAAGAATGACCACATGAAAAGAAATTTATAAATCTATATTCCCTCTATCAAACCATCATGAAAAAATAAAGAGACATTGAAATATGTAATGATTATTGTTGCAATAAAAATGAATATCATAATTGGTTAGGAAATATTTTCTGGCACATCAATATCTAGAGAAATTATTTTTTGTGATTCTTATAGAATATTCAGATACTACTAGAGGGATTTTACAGTTTTATCAATCAATAAAATAAAACAAATTAATGTAAAGTTTAAAAAATTCTATAAATAATAATAAATTACAACTGAAAGAAATTAATTTATATAATAAGTAATTATAAAAAATATTTGAAATGATCCACTTATAAATTATTATTAGGCTTCTATAGTCTAGTTATAAGTATTTATCCACTGAAACTATTGAAATGTATTATGGATAATAGTCCCAACTGCTTCTCATACACCATGTCACCTTCTACCATAGTCAATCCCACGATGGAAAGAACTATAAATCTAGTAAATTCCTAAATCCTGTAAAAATTAATAAAATGAGTCCATATAAATTAAATAATATCTATATAATTTATCTAAACTATAGTTTATAACATGGAATTAGGAAAATACATTTTTTAAAAATCCACTTATTTTATAAAAGGAATTAATTTCACAAAAACACCTTACATTGATATAATTTTTTATCCATTTAATAAAAAAAAACTATGATCCGTTTAATATATAAAAATCTGTTTAACTAAAAAAATAAATACATAAATGATAAAAAACACTAGAATCTTGGATAAAACATTGTCACTTATGTGTAAAAAAAATTACATTTATTAATATCACATTAAAATTATATTCTTGAAAAAATACCACACACACAAATATAAAATAAAATAACGGTTGCTAGAAATTATTAATTTTAATCAAAACACTCATATATTCATTGTTTCATCAGTAAATTATTAAATATAATACAAACATTCCATTGAAAGAAATTTAATTTTTTTTATAATTATACTTTTAGGTTTCTAAAATAATAAGAATTTATATAAAAAAATATGCAATTTCATGAAATATCCTCTAAATAACACATTCTTGTAAATGTTGAAATCCATTTTTTTAATAAATATCCTTGTTAAATCACTATTTGTGTGAAACACTTAATATTTTTTCACATTCCAAAAATTATCTACATGTTTAATATCCCAGTAAAATTGGACCTACTCCTAGGTAGATACTAAGGAACATTATATCACATGACACCCAGTACCTATAGGCATTTGGAAGAATGTATCATTGTGGGTACAAAATTTGAAATAATTGCAGAATATACATAATAAATTCAGATAATAAAAAATTATCCAACAATAATATTTTTAATAAAAAAACTAAAAAAATCATATAATTCATTCAATATCTGATAAAATCAAAAAGACCCTAATTAAATAACTTGTTAAAAACCAACGAATTTGAATCTATGGACAACCATGAACACCAATAACCATAATGATAATTTTATGTCTTTAATATTCTCCATCCCTATATAAGAGTATTATAAATAGATATATAAATATATATTCATCATAATAAATTTCTTCTCAATATGATCTCCAAAAAATTTCTCACTAAAGTGATGAATGGCCATGAAAATTATTGAATGAATAAACAATGTAATGTTCTAGTTTTATATCATGGTCATCATATTCTCCATGGTGACCAATGATAACTTATTAAAAACCAAAAACAATTATATTAATATATAAATCCTGAATTTTTTAATGAAATTTACTCTATATAGACATCCACATTGAAATGGTCTCCCATAATCCTTAATGGACTTATCCAGATGAATCTAAAAACATTATATGAAAACTAGCATAAAGTGTTGGCTAATAAAGAAATTTTTTTTCATCAACTTTATATTATAACATGATAAAACCAGAAAAATAAACATTTCAAATTGATTTTTTATAATTTCTCAACTCTTTCCCTTGAATGATCAATAAATAATTATAATTTATTCAATTAACAATTATAGTTTTTAGTCAATATGATTATTTCATTAAATAATAACATTAAATGATTATCAAGAAAATCATTGAATACATTATTCAACATATCCATATAAAAGTATGATTAATTAATGAATCTGAATGGGAATGCTATAAATTCATAACATCCATAAATCGTATAATATTTTATCTTCTGTTTTTCATATGTATTTATCTCTAAATGATGATTAATAGTAAAAATTCGAAAAATATTAAATAACTTTATCTCCAGGAATTTGATCAAATAATTCATGAATCCATGGAAAACGATACTAATTATTTATAGTAAGGGAACTCATCTCACTATAATAAATTAATAAATATGTATACTAATTCATATTTTTCAAAAATAAAATATAATAATTGAATGGTTAATGAAAATGGTGTAAAAATCCTTCATCATAAAATTTTGTTGTTTTTATTTAACTCTAAAGACTCAAAATGGTCCATTATATTGGTTTTTTAGATATGTATTGTATATTAAGAATATGTTCAATAGAGAAAAAACATCATGCTCTAGTGGATGGCTATATTATTCCTATCAAAATATATAAACTTTTATATAAAGTGTGTTCTTTATCTATCCTAAGGATGTATTTTCGAAAACAATTTGTCATTTACTCCGAATTTTTACATTTAATTTCATCATTGTGAGCTACTAATGGTGGCTTTAGAAAAGGATCAAGGGATTAAAGATCTCCAATAAAAATGTTGTATTCTTTCACCATATTCAAAAAACAAAATCTACATTCTTAATAAAATATTATATTATAAATTGATGGAAAATTAAAAATAATATTTACGTGGAAATTGTCCATAGGTAAAATAATAAAATTTTTGACAGTAGAATATCTATATATACTAATATATATCTCTCAACAAATATTTATTTTGATACGATTTCCATTAAATGTCTTTACTGGAAACTCTTTTCTCATAGTGTTAAGGTATTTTTCAATGTTATTAATAAAAATAAATATATAATGGGGTATGTAGATCTAAAATCAAATAAAACAATATTTAACATTGATTTTATGATTAATATACCAGTAATCAGATAATATGTGAATTCATCCTCTTTTGTAGTGGTAATATAATATCGGAATTTCTCACTAAACAATTTTAATGTAAATTTATTTTAAATTTATTGAATTGGTTTAAATAGTACACTATTAACTTATAGGTGAATAATTAAGCAATATTACTATATTGAAATCTATTTAATTCATGATTTTTGCATCTTTTTCATGTAGAGTTTTCACAAAATCTCATTCCATTGAATAAAATTTATGTGAGATTCATTTCAAATTTATAAATTTTTTTATATTTCATCCATCCATTCATCACATTGAAACATATTTATTTCTATTGTATTGGCCCAGACCTCTCTGGTTCATTTCTTTGTGAAAATGTGGTGTTTGAGGTGTTCTGGGAGGTCAAGGAGACTTATCCCAAACACTTTTCCAAATTTTCAAAACTGTGAACAATGTTTCTAGTTTTATGATTTGTTCTATCGGTATGTGTACAGTAACTGTAGGTGTACAGTAATGGTAGCTGTACAATGTTTCACATGTTGGTTTCATTGATCAGTTTCACAGATCAGTTTCACAGATCGGTTTCACAGATTGGGTGGTGTATATTAATCATAGGTTTACTATAACAGTAGGTGTAAATGGTTTCATAGATCAGTTTCATAGATCGGTTTCACAGATTGGTAGATGTACAGTAACTGTAGGTGTACAGTAATGGTAGGTGAACAATGTTTCCAGCTTCCTACAGTTTTGGCCCTTTTGACGTTTCCTTTTACGTAATATACATTTAAAGCCTTATTTTTAAGGAATCTTAAGGACGATTAAAAGGTCATAAATCCTATATTAATTATTCCTTTGAATCGGGATGTTTTTACCTGTAAAAACGAGTGGGTTAATTGGAACCACTTTTAATGTGGAATTAAGCGTATCTTAAACTATCACCTCATTTAATTTTCAAAAGAGACGAGATATCTTCATCCCTTTCTATTCCACTTTGTTCCCAGCTATGAGACTCTAGAAGCTTTCAATCCTTCCCATAAGAGTTGAGCAATCAAACATTACTCATCGGATAGGTTCTACTATGTTCTTATGCAACCATGTTGTATCGGTCAATCATTGATATAAGGAATGTTTTATCATCATTCCTTTGGGATAATCTCTGTCCGTTTCTCCTCTCCATATTATAGCATGTATCTCCATTCTTCTAATCAGGTTTTTCTTAGGGTTTGGTTGGTGATGTTGTACTGTGGCATCCTCGGGTGGATATAGTTTTGCGATAGGAGGATCGTGACCCATGGTGTGGATAAAGAACGCAATGAACTGTTTGATATTGGGGGTTCGTTGCTTCTCTTTTGTTTTATGTGTGACTGTATCGTTAGCACTATTCATCCCAGTGTATCAAAATTTAATTGAAATAATAAATATTGGACCTGGATAAATAATTTTATATCAATCGTATGTTATTGCTTCTTATTTTTCTAGATATTGTGATATCTATACTTTATTATTTAGCTATTTATTATTGATGGAAATTGGTAGAGAATGTAAACTGGGATTAATTTATAAGTTTTGTATAAAGATAAAGAGGCATGAAAAAGAATCCAGTTCTTGTTGTAATTTGATATTAATCAAATTAGTGCAATAAGCATATTTAATTAATTATAATAGATTACTGATTATTTTTTCCAAATTTTGGAACCTACATTTAATAAATATGTTCATTAAAGATGGATTAAATAACTGCTTCTTTGATTATTTTAAAAAGGGTAATTAGTTACCCCTTATATTGTTAAAGGGACAAGATCCCATTGATGTGATGTTTGTTTTTCTACTTCTTGTGTTGTAATGTGAGAATGGATGGTTTTTGTGATATATGGAGGCATGGAGGCTTTTGGTTATGGTAGCAGATGATGCCTAGAGTGGCTTGATGCATCGTTTTATGCATGTGGTTTTTAGGGAGGACACTAGGGATGATTGAATTGAATGGATGTTATTTTTTGATGCTTGGTGATTTTAATTGGTTTCTTATCTCCTCTACTTTTCCCCACTGCTCAAGGCATCTAGTCTTGCTTACCCTCCTTCTGAAAGAGGCGAAGACGTGCGGGGTATTCCACGTGATATTCGTGTTTAGCTTCTCTAAGGAGGATGGATCTATGCTCTATCTATTGGCACCAATGATTATATGGGTAGTACATCTACTCACCGTGTTGATCCCCTTGTGTTAGTAGCATATGATGCTTTTATAGAATGCTTGGGAATATGGGAGAGTAATTTTGTAATGAATGTTTTTATAAATGGTGTTAACCTATGAGGATAGGGTTTTGGGAACATAATGAAGAGGTTGAAAACTGATTGGAGGAGAAGTTAACTTTGGGTGTGTTGCTAATGAATTTAATGTGGATTTTTTTCATGGTTAATTAATGACTAAGGAATTAATTAACGTATAATAGAATTGATAAAAAGGTAATGAAGTAATCGAATAAATCTCTTTAAATGGTTGTGTTCTTATAAGATACCTAGTCTTAGGTGTGTCATCTCGGAGTTGGCGAGACGTTAGCTGCAGTTATGTCTAAGACTAGGTTATCCCAATAGTGTGATTGTGAGTTATAATATATTTTGTACCTTTGGTGTTTCTATATGCAACTCCACCCTGTCACGAAGGGATACAGACACCCCGGGGATTCTAACCCATGGGGGTGTTTTCCTCAATATTCCGGTGGGAGGATAAATGGCTTACTACCCCCTTTGGCCCCGCTCTCTTCCCTTGGTAGATACTTCTGCCATTGTTCACAACAGTTAGTTTTCCCCATACATGTGTGTGGAGGGCGCAATGGATTATGTTTATTCACACACATATATTCTAGATATAGTGTCCTATAGAATACTATAGGTGTAATGTGTGTAGGATATGATGACTTGAGGATCCTTACTCAGTGTATGGGTTGTAATGGCTTAAGGTGTAATACCCGACGTATGATACATGTTACATGAGATGTGGTGGCTCCTAGAAACTAACTGGTTACTTTGGTTGTGAGGATAGTGTGGTGCTTCACCTAGGTGACTTCTGGAAATCCACTGTGGTGAACTAGGTGTAGATTGTGGTGATTCACCCAGATGTCTGTGGGAAATCCTTTTTGGAGTGAAATGCTTAGGACATACGACATCGGGGAAAAGTGGATAACCGGTGGGGAAGTAGTAGCGGGGTAACCTTGATATTCATTATTATATGTTATATTATTTTTATGTGTTACATGGCGATAGTAACCATGGTGAGGTTGGGAACATAGTATACGTGTTTAGGTGGACAGATAGTTTCACTTGTTGTTCACTATGCTTTAACATGCTCTCTTTACTTTTGCATGAGAGGCTTTGGGGAGGAACCTAATGATTTTACTGTTATACTCACCCTATATACATATATAAACTATTTTTCATTTCACTTAGAGTAGGTTGGATACCAAGCTGGTTTCTACGAGCTTAGAGTTGTAGGTGCTGTTCGAGCTTGATGTTGCTGCTGTTTTATTTTCTTTTGGGTACTTGAAGTTTTCCCCTTCCAGTTGTAGTACATTTTCAAGACATTTCATATATTTTTTGGCTTTCTTTTATATTCTGAGTTGTAGTTGATTGGTTTCTATCTTATCTCTCACTTCCTCATGTGTTCTCTTAGAGGGTAATGCCTCCCATTTGTGTGTTTACTATAACCTTGGTGCTAGTCACCAACACGGGGCCTACTGGAGGCGGGACTCGGGGGGTCATTATCTCCCTTTTCACATTACAATCACAGGAGTGGTACACTTTGTAGGGAGGGGGTCATGACATCTATGATTCCCAATTGACGTTTTCTTATATTATTTTTGGTTGAATACATAAGTCATTGAGTACATGATTCATATCTTATTGACATAAAATTCTACATATACATATAAAAAATATTTTATATAAAAAAACACTCCAATGTCTCATAATTAACCTGTTAATAAAGTAATCCATCTTTTATTGCCTCAAAAATACATATTCCACATTAGGAGTATTTTTTCATATAATGATATTATATTAATCAGGGACATTTCCATCCTCCCACTATCTATTATTTCTAAATAGACATTATTTAACTTCATATTGGTCATGTGTAATTTATTTTACATAGAATATCGTCTTTAATATTCCCCATTACCGGTTCTCTATCTCTGACTCCTCATTAATAATCTATATTATTTACCACTATTTATATGAATTTATGTTCGTATAAAATTCTATCGTGTTCACCATTAAAAATTACAATGATCCCATAGTGGTAAAAATGTATTCTATTGGAAAGATTCACTTCCTAAAGATGAATGGATTCTTTTAAATATTGAATGATGAAGGTTTTTTCACATGAATTGGTAAAAAAATTATTACATTATGTTGTGGATCAGTAGGTTACCCCATGGGGGCACAATTATTCTTCATCATGGAGGTAAAACTTTATGTAATGGTTATTATATGTTCACATATAAGGCAACCATAATTGACTTGTTCTTGAAAAAAATACTGAAATTGACAATGGGTAATGATATAGTTATCTTCCTCCCATTAGTCACTATATCTAAATAATGTAATTCATGAAATAAAAACAAGATATTGAATTGTAAAATAAAAGTTTTCTTAGTTTTTTAGAATTTATCCTTATCTATCTCAAGTGTTTCCATGTTTTTATTTCTATCCTACTAGGTTCCCCTATAAGTAGTCCACACTTTTTGATAAAAAAACTAACAATCCACTCACCCAAAACACAAATATTATTATGATATTCTAAATCTGTTACATATTACTATATTTTTCACCCTATCCAACAACATTGTATTTTTTTAATACTAAATACATACATGTATTTCACATTGCACATGAAAACATAAATTAAAACATAAAAACTATATGATAACCTTATTATACATTCTATAATGTCATTCAAATTTTCGAACAGTTCTCTTCACATTTTTTGAGAAAATGGAAAATAAGGCTAGCTTATGATGCTCATTATTGAGTTTTGTAGAGTGGAAGATATCATTATAAAATAATGGATTAATTATCATGTAAAAATAAATTATTTTTCTCATACCATAATTTGAAAAAATTGGAAGATTAATATATCTATGATAAAAAATAAACAAGTATAATGAATACTGAACTCATTTTGATGAAATGGAAAATGTTGGACCACATAAAAAAAACATTAAATAATTATTCCAAGTTAATATAAATTTTTTTGTAAGTTATATTATGATTATAATGATAATTCATCTCATGTGATGAAACAGTAAATATAAACGATATACAATTCCATGCCCTTCCCATAAATATTTATAGTTAATATATAAATTATATAAATTAAAAATACATTTTATGGTGTTCCAAAATGGAAAAACTAACCAATTCATTTCTCTATTAACAAAATTGTATCCTTAAAATAAAAATATTAAATACAAATATTTACTCATTAAATTGAATAACGTCGAAATCAAAGAAAATATACAATAATAAATATAGAATGGTAGAATATAATTTATTTTTAATGATTTATCTTTATCAAAGAAATAATAATAATATTGGAGAAAATCATACATTCATATGCATAGATGTCAATATAAATTATTGGTGGAGTTTAATATATTTTAATGGTCATAGAAGAAATACGTTTTATGAGAATACATTATTACAGGCCGTAAAGGGAATGTGAATTATCCAACACATATCCCCTAAATGTTCCTTGTGATGTTTGAAGTATTATCCATATTCATCACACTAATTGTGATAATTTAGTGGATATTCAACCAACATTATTCAAGGTTATTACTATAATGATCTATTTAATAACCAATCCACATTATAGAATACGTTTAGCTATATAATTTCTAGGAAAACTACGCAAACTTGTCATTCCAAATTTAGGATATGGAGAAATATAGATCCAACAAAAAATGACATAATTATAAGAAATACCAAATTTCAAATTATTGTAATATCAAATAGGATATGATACTTATAAATTTCAATCATGATAATTTGGGAAAATAGTAATAAAAATGATAATTTCAATTAAAATTAAAAGTTATTTATTAGAAACACTACTTTCTTTTAATATTTCTATAAAAACTCATTTACAAAATAGATCATGTAACTCATCACCATATACTATGAATAATGGATAAATCATCTTATAATAAATCCAATAGGTAGTATATACCATAAATAATTAAAATAATGTGCATTATACAAAACAAGTGACAATGAAAATGAATTTTAGATGAAAAGAATAATATGTGTTATCATTATTAGTATAACTTTCTCTATTTATTTATATTGTTCAAATTTTATTTAATAAGTTTTTCAGTAAAAAATTTAAATGATGAACATAGTGATGATCTTTTTTTGGAAATTTTTCATGAATGTGGGGTAGAATATAGATAATGTATCATATAATACCATTTAAATTAGTGTTTAAAAACTCATTATTTATATATTTTTTCCAATATGACCATTAATTTTATTTCATTAGTTACCCATGATATAAATTTATTGGTTTGTTCATATAGGTGTTTAATGTGACCATACCTAAACAAGATAAAATTTATGGGAGTGTATAGTTTTGAAAGTGAAATATATTTTTTGAAGATACCAAATAATTTTATTTAATGTAAATATTACTTAAGTACAAAAATTTATAAAAAGATATTTATAAATTAAAAAAATTACTTTAAACTGAATAATTTTAATCATTAACTAAAATTTTGAACATGGACTTTTTTTATAATATTTAGAGACATTATTATTTAATCATAATGTTATAAAAGAGTCTATATTGTATAAACTAGATTTTATCTTCAATACCCTAAAAATACAACATAAAAAAATAAGAAGAGATCAAAAAAATCTAATAATGATGTTTAAAATAAAAAATTACTCAATATTTAATATTTAAATAAATCATAAAAACATTATGAAATTTTCTTTCATATTAAAATTACTTTTTTAAATATAGAATATTTAATTATTATTAACTATCAATTAATAATTAAATTGTTGTCAATATAATATTCATATCTATATTTTACTCTATTTATTATATATCAATTATTTCAAAAATTAGGTACTATTTTTTTATAAAATGTGTTTTTAAAATAAAATGAATATTTTTTTTACTGTATCATTTCGCTTATCATAGATTAAATTTAAATATATAATATAAAATTCTCCAATTATTAATTCATTTCTAATCCAAACATTCACTTAGATACCCCCTAATGATCTCCATGGTTTGACTTATCATAAGATAGTCATTAGTGGTTTTCAGAGGTGGTGATTCTATAGGTATGGATCTCTATAAAATTAGAACGTGATTAACTGTACCGCATAATTGATTTTTTTTACAAGATATTATCCAATCATAGGATTGGGGTTGTTCTATGTAAAACTAAAGTGAATAAACTTATTTTCATAAACAAAATTAATATAATCCATACGAAAAAATATGACTACTTGATGGAATTTCCTCTATATTATTTTCATAATTTCTAAATATAAATATTTATATTTATATAGGTTTATCCAATGTCTATGTTATAATTGTCATATTTAAATCATTTTACAACATTTCATTTTAGATTATTATACCATGGATTAAATTCCATCGAATAAATTAGATATTAAAGGAATATATAATTTAAAATATATTTTTCTTACATTCCTCCTTTAAAATAATTTGTATCGTAGAAAATTTTATTCATCAATTAAAAATAAATAATTGTTTGGTATCTATAATATAGAAATAACTCAGGATATAATTTAATATTATTTTGAATCAAAAAAAAATTTATGACTAGGTGACACATAGTTTTCCCCTATCTTGTAAAATGGGCTATCCATTTTCCTAATAATTTGTTTCTAGATGAACACCATGAACATAAATAAAACATCTTCCAATGACAAAGATATTATTCCCTATTTGTTTCCATATACATTTTTTCTTCAACCAAAATATAATCATCATTTATTATATTTTTAAATGAACATCCACAATAGAAAATCATAATATCTTTTTTTTTTAATTTCATCTATTCAAAATTTATTAATCACAACTCATGACAGCTAGACCAGTATCATTAATTTATTTCTCATGATATATATTATGATAACTAGTTATTCATTGGGATAATCACAACATAGACCATAGTACCCATAAATATCTTTCATCCTTTTTTATCATTTTATTAATTTTACAAACAATAAATATGAGATCACATAAATTAAAAAAAATTTGAACATAAAATGATGATTATATAAAAAATAATTCATAAATGAAAAATTTATACATTCTTCTAAATATATTTATTTTAATCTTGTAATATGGGTTCTATTTTGAAATTTGTTCTATAAGGTAATATTTTATTCAACTTTATTACAATGTTTTGTAAATAGAATATGGATTATCCCAATTTCTTCCCAAGGGACTGTTTTGAATAATTTTAGTAATAGGTTTAATCATCAAGAATCGAGTGAATGTTGAGTTCTTACTGAACTATCATTTTTCTTAGTGAGTTTATATATCAAAAAATGGGATTATAATATTATAAAAATCCAATGAGAAATTTGGATAATATTATTATATAATATCAAAACAATAAAATAAAAAAATTGAATGATGTGGAAATTGAGTACAATCCATTTTTTAAGTAGAGAACATAAAATAGTTTCATGATAGAAGGGATCAAGAAATAGAGATTTTTATAACATGATATCTATACCTTAAAATAAAATATTATGAGAGTATTTCGAATTTAATTCATGATTAATAACTCTATTGAAGGAATAATAATTTACATAAGGAGGAAAAGGGAAGATAAATAAAAATTATACATATATAAAACTTGATCATCAATGACATGAAAATATAAACATATGAGTCATATTCCAAATTTATTTCGGAAAGGGAATATTAATCATTTTAAGAAAAGAACTACATTATATGTAATCCTAAAAATATATCCATGAATAATAAATAGTAATTTTTCAAATAAAAATATTAATATAAGATAAAAAAGGACAATTATATAAACCATTTTAATATTTTTAAATACCGTTACGTAATTCATACATACTAATAAGTGATAAAAAAATTTAACTAGAGGATGATATGTGAAATATTTATGTTAATGGAGATTAAAAATTTTTATTTTTCCATTTATAAAGGGTATCATTATTAGAATATCAAAATATTGGCATGAAATTAAAAACATCTTTAAAGGGAAGGAAAAATATTCCTAGCATTGTATCACTTTTTTAGGAATAAATATATCATGGAGAAAAATTGTAATCAAGAGTGTATTTTACTAAGATATAATTATAATGTAAAATAAAAAATATTTGAGTTGAATAATAAAATAATATATATATATATATAAGCTATTTTGGATGAAATATTATATCTTAAAGAAATGAAGGTGATTCACGAAAAACAAAACTCATATTTTATTCTGGTGGATGAATATTCTAAAATAGATTTTTTATGATATAAATTTAAAAACAATTAAATTATTAGAAATAATTGAAAATAAAATAAAATGGAAAAAATTTATATGTTATAAGAAATATTTTCATAAAGAATATTCAGATATCAATGAACAAAAATTTATATAACAATAGCAATAAACATTAAATCCTCTGAACACGATATTTTTTCACAAAAATATAACATATATAAATTTTTCCCACCTATATTAGAACCTTATTAATAAATATAACTATTTATATTAATAAATTATAGTAATTCAATATAAATATATAAGTTATTAATATTTTATTTTCATACTGATATTTTATTATCTCTGATTTTTTGTTCAGTACATGTTTCAAAATAGAAGAAAAAAATATTTATACATTAAATATTCCACATTATATGCTCATTATCGGTTCAAGAATATATATTTTATATTTTTATATAATGTAAAAATTTCAATTCATATGCTTTATTGTTATGATTCATGATAATGAAGTCAATTATAAGTATATTTTGGTAATTTTTAAGGAAATATTTGTTATATATTAATTAATGTTTTACAGTTCCCATTACCAATAAATTAAAAAAATAACAATAATGTGGATATTTTATGTAAAATATCTCAACTAATTATGCTTTCTCAGTCACCCATGATACAAATTTATAACATTACCCCATTAAGTGGTTAAACCAACCTAAACAAGAATAAAATATGGTTTATGGGTGAGTTTAGTAAATACAGACATTCTAGTGGAATAATATAGTAAATATATAATAATATTAATTTTTTTTAAATTATTTAATCATGTTATATATTATTTTGATAAATAATAAATGGATTTGTGGAAAATGATATTTTTCCTTTTCAATGAGGTGTTAGACTGCACGCACACTTGGGAAAAAGTCATTATACCTAGACTATGAAGAAATTAAGGAATTATTTATACTTCATAATCTAAACAATATAATAAATTTTTTATAATTCTTATTAATAATATATCGAAAAATTAGTTATGGAATTTATTAAAAATCTAGTACTCTTGTCAGAGATGTGGTACTCCTCCAAAACCCATGATGATTTCAACATATTTTTAATTATTTTAAATAATGGAATAAAATAGATACTCTATTAATATAATGAAATTTTATAACAATATTAACTATGATTTTATAAAAACTTCTATTATAAAAAATGCATAGTGGTACTAAAATACAAGTATATAGAGAGATCAGTTGAGAAAATTGCCTCTCCTCTTGGATATTCTCTATTCAAAAACACCTTATGGATCCTTATATTGTTATTTGTGAAAAACCATGGACCCTAGGAAATCATGATAAAGAATATAAGGGGCTAGGATAGTGTTTTGGTATAGATAAATATTTATAATTTCTCAATAAATGAGGTGGATGTAAATAACTCATATTAGATAAGGGAGTGTAATTTCTATATGTAAATTATCATTATATAAAGATAGAACACGATTTTCAAGGAAAATAAGTGAAAAAATTGATCATAATGTTTTTGTGGCTGATTTAAATCCATGTATCAAATAAAATATATTTTAAAAATTTTAACCATATTTTTATAAAATTTCATTTACATATTTTAATTTTTCAATTTTTGGTTATTATAGTGGTAACTAATTTTTAACTAAGCAGAATTTTATTATGGAATTAAAATAACATGGTACTTTGTTACACTTTTTTACATAATTATTTTACTTATGAAACAAATTTCAAATAAAATTTAAAAGGGCCTTAATAATTGAATTCATTATTATCCCACCTTATTTGTAAGACCCATTTTTTATAAAATTATATTTATTCCTCCTTAAAAATATGATTAAAAATAAATTAGAAATGTTTTTTATAAATTGTTTTAATATTATATAGATTTGTGTAATGATTCCTTCAAGAAATGCATAATTTAATTACAACATTTGAATACATAATAAATGAAACCCCAAAAAATAACATTCATTAATATCAATATTACATATTTTTCAAGATGTTAAACCTATGTTTTCAAAATTAAACATTATGTTTTCATAATTAATAAATATACACATAAAATTTTTACATGAACATTTTTCTTGTTTTTATGTCATACGTATTTTTTTGTTAATTTTATCAAATCTATTTTGTAGGTGTAATATTGATTTGTCATTATTTGTCTTAAAGATATTTTTGAAAAATCTAAAAAATTCATCCTATTGTAATATATACCATTAATTCCTTGTAATATATTTTATTAATATTGATTTTTTAAAACTAAATTTTCTAAAGAACCTTTTTTAAAATAGTTGAGGAAGAATTTCATAATGTTAGAAATTCAAGAAGATACAGAGATTAAAAATGTTAGAATATTAGGAAATTGGAATTTATAAATTTCAAACCCCAAGTAAATGAATTCTATATTGAAATCATAGTTCCATTCATTATGAAAAATATTTTTATACAATATTTTTCAAAAAAAGGGATGTTTCAGTTTTCTAAAAATATAGTTCTACAAATATATATCGTAATATGATATGTTATTGTGGGTTATGAAATTGTATAAAGGATGTTTCATAAAATGGAATCATGCATAGATCTATGGAAAAAAATTACCAAATGATGACTATAATATAGGTCAAATATGATATTTTTGAATGACAAGTGATGTTCAATATTGCATCAGATTAACATTTTTGGAAAAAACAATTATTAGAAAAGAGATACGGGAGGATGATTGAATTTCTGCCAGAATAAATAATTTGATCAGATGAAGGACATAAAAAAGTTATAATATCTCATCTTTTTAATCCTAAAAACATAACAAAGTAGAGTAGAGAAGTATCATATAATGAAATGTATATCCATCAAATATAATTACATGTCTTAAAAAAAATTAGTTTTGTGTGATAAAAAAATTTTAAAATGAAGTTGCACACTAAGAGTTTATGTGGCTACTAGGAATAATTTTTTATGTCAATGAAGTCTATAAAAGTGAAATGATTTTGTCAACTGTATTAAATTTTAAAATTAAATTTATTTTTAAATCCTTATTTTCTTTCATTACAGTTGTTCAAGAGAAATATAAGTATGGTAATTCAAAATGGTCATGAACAATAGATTATGGGAGTGGATTGTTTTCAAGAAAAATGTCTTTATTAAGTTATAAGAGATTTTATATTTGAAAAAGATTTATGGTGTATTGTTTTTATGTTCTAATAAAGAATGTATATCAAAAAAAATTGTATGAATAACAATTCAAATAACTTTTTGAATGGAAGTCCATCTGATGGACTATTTTTAGGGAAGTCCCTTCGAAAAACATATTGTAAGAAAATATATCAAATTATTCGTAAAAAATAAACTATATCAGATTGAATTATCTTAAGAAATATATGATGATAAGAGAAAATATATGAAGAACTATTAGAGTATCCAGAATGAATAGTTACGAAGAATAATATCAGAAAAGGTATTCCAAATAAATTTTTGGCTATCATTTCATTATAATATTTTAATAACATCTCGAAGTCTATAATATTACCAATGTTTTGTCTGTATTTTTATTTGGTTTTAATAAAATTCATTGAAATAGATTTCTGGGTGAATTAAATCAATTTAAAGTGATAATGAAATCTGAAGATAGATGGAAGTTAAGAAGGATTTGAGAATATTTGAGAAGATTTCATAATGTAAATGATTTATTAATAATAATTATGAAGTATTGAAGTAGAAATAAGAGGTATGTGAAATTTTGATCCATTAATTTTTGTTAGTGTGGAAATAAAAACAGTTTCTTCTAATTTACACTTCTGTAGATTCTATAAATAGAGGATGAAAACATTATTCATACAAAACATTATTTAATTCCAAACAGATTTGACACTAGAAAAAATAGGTCTATGTTTAGTTTCTGACTGATGAATACATTCATGTTGAGGATCATTTAAAACATGATTTTTGATCATTAGAATTTGATAAAGGTGAGTAAAATTATTGGAAAAAATACAATATAAAATATTTTACTGATAAAATAATTTAAAGCACTGATTTTTGTTAAATAATAGAGGAAAAAATGTTTTTTTGGTGAAACTTTAGAGAAGGAGAATAATATGGACTTTACCTAATGTACACACAATGGGAAAAAATATAATAGGTATAGAAGACCAAACTAAGGATCATTAAATGATATTTTTTGATAAACAACAATAAGATTATATTTGTAGGAATTTTACATTTGTTGTGACTCAGATATTTTAACCAAAACCCGGATAATGATGTGAGTCATTATAATCATACCTATCAAGAGATAGAAGGATACTAATGTTATATGGATCAAAATACGTGATTAATTATTTGAAATTCTGAATTATTATAGACCTAGCTGATTTTCAATGATACTTATATTTGTTCACAAACTGAGGATAAACCATAATAATATGTCGTTGTTTTTTAAATTACCTACATTTGAATGCACGTGAGTTTTTTTAAAATATTTTTATTACATTGAAATGTTTTTGGGGGTAACATGTCTCATATTTTGTAAAATATAAAAATAAAACAACTCATTCAACAACCCCTAGATATTCTATAAAAATACAAAATATCAAGTTTTATCAATTCCAATGTTCCCGTGTTGATTCCTTATATTAAAATATATAATTTTTTTAAATAGTATATGTGTCCCTACATTTCATGGAAATCTCAAAATGATATTATTATGCAATTTTCATGAATTATTTTCATCAATGTGATCGATCTTAAAAAAGATAATGAAACATTGGGAAAACTATAATATATAATAGGAAGAACCCCAAAATTAATGGAGGAAAATTTACAAACATGGTGATAAAAACTTTAATATAAAAGATTGAGATATGTGGAAAAATTTTCATTAATAATTCAATAATGTAAATTATATTGTCTGTACAATTAGTAGTTTTAGATAAATCATGGATGATTTTATAATAGTAATGAAAATCATGAAAAGCATCCCAAACATTTTTAACTCTAAAATATTATATTGTTTGGATAAAATAGATTTATATATCGATGAATTTCATAACATTATTGTTGTATAAGATATGGAAAAATTACTAACATTACAAATTATTATAATGGATGAAATTGATATTAAATATATAAGTATATAAAAAATCTATGATTATGAGAGTATTTATAAAATTTATATTATAGAAAAATAGGATAATGATATTAATTAAATAATAACATATCTCATATCAAAATACAATCATATTGGTAGGGGAAAGTATTGAGGTGAATATCTGATAAAATTTTCTGAGTTTGTGTAAATTCAGAATATTTCTATGAATTTCCCAAAATATAAATTTTATGAATATGAAGATATCAATGAAAAATATTTGAGGTGTAAGACTCTACAAAAAGTTAATATGTAATATAAGAAGTTCACTGGTTGATTGAAAAATATTATAAGCAACATAATATGAAACATCAATTAAAATGTTGAGAATTAATATTATAATAACAATTACTTATAATTTCAATCACTAATCATTATTAGAAATTTCCCTACTGATTATGAGAAAAATAAATATTCCTTAAATATTGAAGAAGTTGGTGGTTAAGAAAGCATCATATAATATCAACTAATATAATAACGATTTTTTTACTTATAGAAAAATTGGATAAAGAGATCATAATTTTTATAAATGAAATTTGAAACAAAAAGCTAGAAATGAAAAATATTTTAAAATAAGATGGTTAGTATATCTTGGATACAACTGATTTAAACTAGGAGCTAATTAAATAGGGAAATTTATTGTAATATCATTATATGACACTGAAATCCATTAAAGATGTTGTTTGCAAGACTCATTGCAATCTTTATGAGCCAGAATGTACACTTTGTGATATGAATGAGAATTTCAGGAATGCATCAAAGGTAAACACTAAAGCCTCTCAATATAAAAAGGACGAACATCCTAATAATTATGTTAAATCTACATCCATTAACAAAAATCATTCATTTAAATTTCCTAATAATTTATGTGATATTGAAGATGTTTGGGAATCTCGGACTGATAAAGGATGTGATGAATATATCATATAAAAAATATAAATATTCTCATATTGAGAATATTCTCATCCCTTATATAATTTGATAACATAAAAATGTTATGATCCTTTGGAATATCACTATATAAAAATATCATCCTTCTATAGAAAATTTGGATTCCATAGTTTTTTATAGTGCATTCGAATTTGGGGTGCACAAACAATACAATTATTGTCTAATAATGTCTCTCTAAATTTTTTTTATGAATTAATGTATGGAAATAGTCTAAGGATAAAGAGAATCTTTTATAATCCCGGTGAACATGAAAAACTAATATATGAAGATATTAAAAATTTTATAACTAAAATTATGTTTGGGTTTTAGAGGAAATGTGTTGAAGATGTGTTCAAGAAGGTTACCTTGATTATGAATGTATGAATACTCTTCTATGGATAATTTCCTACGGTAGAAAAAAAAGGATTTTGTAATGAATGAACAAGACTATAGAACCTATTTTATTGATAATTATCTTTAAATATGTAAAAATAAAAAACCAGGTTGTATTGATAGTAGTTGTTCCCTAAATATTATGGGCAACTTGAAAATATTTAATGATGTTGAAAATTATTTTAATACTTTATGTTACTCATGGAAATTATAATTCCCTATGAAATGATTTAGAACTACTCGAATAGAATATGAGACACTAAAATATAATTAATTTTCATATGTTTTTGTCTTCAAACATAACAAAATTTGTGTTAGAAATTTTTTTGATCATTGCAAGAATGTGATATTATGAAGAAAATTGTCTCTCAGAAGTGTGGATGATAGAAAAGTTATTTCCATGAGAGCGCGAACAAGAGGAAATATTTTTCATATAAAAGATTTTTCAAACAGTAGTTCATTAACTACTGATAATGAGAACAACCTATTTTATTGAAGGGGTTTTCATTTTGGGAAGAAATGTATAGACTATTTTTTAAATTTACATGATGTCAGAAACATTCCAATATTAAAAATATAGTATGATGATGATTTTATAACATTTTAGAAATGGATGATGAATTTTAAAATTTATGATAATGATTTGAATAAATTGACTAGGACTCTTGAAATGGTTTACTTATATATTTTTGGGATGATTAGACATCATTCAATTAAACAATATTTTTAATTTCATAACATTTATTGATGATATAATTGAGATGAAAAAATTAGAGTCATTTAAAATATTTAGTTTTTTTAAGAAGGGATGTTGTGAGATAAATGAGTGTTTTCATAAAAAAATACAATAAATTATAATAGAACAGATTATACATACAATGAATTTGAATCTTCTTTAAATATGTATAGAATTGAACATTAGTTTAATTATTCATATGCCCCACATCAAAATGGAGTAACATAATGTTAAAAATAAATATTATATAGAAATTAGAAGAATTATATTGGAAGAGTAAAAAACATAAGGTTATACAAGGGAGAAGTTGATTGTACTACGTAAAAATAACATCAACTGGTGTTTTATAATGATATAATATAAAATCAAATCAAATTAAATTCATTATGGAAAAAAAATTCAGAAAAATATTTTGTTGTTTTTTGATTTCCATATTTATTATAGATAAAAAATAAAGATCTTCAAAAAATTTATGAAAAATATGTGGATATAATTTTCATATGATACATACACAGTTAATAAAATTTAATGAATTGGATCAAACATTGAAAAAAAAATTAGATTCCAATTATGTGAATGTCATTAAATATCTAACTTACATAAAAAAGTGGGTGAAAATTTTGAGGGACAACAACTCAAAACAAAAAACTAAAAAAATGATGAAAGTGATGTAAAATGGATAAATAAACATTTATAAGAATCATGTATTGATGTATGTGAAGTATGTTGGAAAAATATGATGTTTCTATCACTAAATTAATTGGATGAAACCGAAAATTCAAATGGGAATTAAAATGATCTATTATAAACTAGAATATGGTTTAGATTAAAAATGTAGCATCACTTATCTAATTGATTGAGATAGAACTAATTTTATGAGATGGTGAATATATAAAATGGGTTAATTATTTGAATGTGGAATTCAAAAATATTATGAAAAAAGGATATTGGGAAATGGATCCATGATATAAAGGGAAAAATTTTATCATAACAATGGTTGTATACATAAACTAGATGGATGATCATAAGGATGTTTTGAGAAATTAAAATTGGCTTGTTTTTATAGTCAATATAAAGGTAGTTGGTGGGTGTTTTGAAGAATCTTTTTCCCCATTTCAAATATTAGAATCTAATATAATATTTTTAGCAATAGATAAACATCAATATTTAAATGTTCATCAAATGGATGTAAAATTGAGCTTCATAAATGGATTTATTGAGGAAAAAGTTTACATTGACCAGAATTATTTACTCATACATGATAATTATGAAACAAAAGATTATATATTTAATAAATCCTTGTATGGATTCAATTAATATCCATATTAATTTTACCCAAACCTTTATAATTGTATAAAAAATATAGATTTTTCTAATATAACATTTTATATCATCTTATATTTGAAATAAGTTACCTAGAGAAACATGGTAGTATTATTTCATAAGAATGGTATTGTTCATAATTAGAAGATAGAATGTAATTTTTCCTTTAATTTATGATGAAAAGGATAAGAATTTTGAAATTCCAATTTTAAGAGAATTATTTTTTTTCTTGGGATTACATGATTAAGAAAAATTAATGTATATCTTCAATACTCCATTAATGTAATTAAGGGAATTTTTAATATTGTCTGGAATTCATGATTCCAATAAATATTATACTCTAATTTCATTTTTTTAAAGACATCAAAAGATATGTTTAGTAAAATTGTATATTATAATGATTTTCTGAAGACTATTGGAATTTTATTATATCATATTGCATCATGAATCAACATTATTTATGCAGTAAAAGTGTTTTATGAATATCAGAGTCATATAAAAGAATATCATATTATAGTAAAAATGAATTATTAGGTATCCCAAATGATCAACATAATATATTCTATTATAGTAAATAAATAGTAATATAAATATTATTGGCTACTCGTGTGTTGTTATGGTTATGGATTGTAATGATATAAAATATAAAATATCCATAAAAATCTCCTTGGATAATGTTGTGTGAGGTGGAATTGTAATAATTGAGATTAGTGATATTTAGATTAGAAGAGTTAAAATATGTTTCTTCTATAAATAAAATAATTTATAGTTTTAGATTAATGTTCGTTAGATGATTTTAAACCGTCAGTTTCAATAAAATTGATGATACATTGTGATAATTAGAGTGGTATTGACCTTTTGATCATTCCAATAAAATATTTGTTATCATAAAATATAGATATTAACTATAAAATCGCAAAAATAGTTTTTTCTTACTGAAATTTTGTTTGAATATTTTTAATATAAAATATCAAATTTTTTATGTTTTCATGAAATTATGGAAAAAATAATGAATTGTGGAATTGATGTTGGAACATCATGTTTTACCTCTACCAAAGCCATCCAAAACATTTTAAAGAGGTATTCCCCTAATGATTTTTTATGCTTTAATAAATTTTATTGGAACACACAAATATAATATACAATGTGAGAGTACACATTTTCTATACATACTTGACAATGAATCTCTAGATATTATAAAATTTGGGGGAAAAATAAATTATAAGTATAACGATATAATTAAATTTTGAAGAATATAAATTGTTTATTAGTTTATCAATATATAGAAAAAAATATATTCTCTATATAGTATAGAAGTCCAAAGAAAAAATCGTTTTCCCATAGTGTGGGGTTAGGAAATTCTCTTTCGATAAGTGCTATGATTGGGTAAAAGAAAAAAAATTATTTTTGAAAATGTTTCTATGATGAAAATTTTTGATAGTTAGATGTATTTAAAAAATGTTTTAAAAAGGAGATTGAATATCCTATATGGAATATTGATAAATAAAATATTTTATTTGTTGTAAATGATCTTTTGTGAAATTATTTAAAAAAATAAAGGAAGATTTTCCAAATATTATAATGTCTAAAATTTATGATGATAGATAAGGTGAAAATTTTATGAAGATAAATTGATCTTAAAATTTTTTAAAATATAAAATAATAGTATATAGAAAAAATATTTCTTATATCATTAGTAATCTCATGATATAGTCTTTTTATAAAAAATGGTGTGGATATTTTTGAGATATTATGTTCGGGAAATAGTTTTTGTAAGAATATTAGGAGTTTCATTTTATGATTTTTAATGAATTTTTTTCTTCACTAAGGATTCAGATGAAAATCATTAGATATTGATGACTGAAAGATTACTATCATATAAACAGAAGATTATTTTTTAATTATATGAGATTTATAAATATTTATTGGACAGTCTAATCGTGAAAAACCATATCAAATAAGAGATTTGTGAAGAGGAATGATGATTCCTCTATATATAAAATTCAATCCTATGAATGATATTTTTAAAAGGAGGAGAATAATATATTTATAATCATATAATGTTTAATAGATATATATGACCCAATCCATAGATAAATTGAGGTTTTTGATTAATTCTTGTCGGGTTTATCAAATTAATATTTTATTATGAAAACATAAATATATGAAATTAATGTATTACTAGATGATTTGAAGTTCTTAAAATATCTAGAAAATGAAATGATTAATTCAAACACAATTAGTTGGATTTGAAAATTGGAAAGAGAAATAATTAAACTTCTTTGATTTCAGATGGTTAAGATTATTATTAGTGAGTTACTTCATATGCGTTAAGCAGATTAAGCTATTGTAAGAGAATTTTTTCGGACTGATATTTTTTCTATTTTTAAAGTGAAAAGTTTTATTACTAAAAAAATATTGATGTTGAGATGTTTTGATTTAGTGTTAATAAAAATTTATCAGATGATCTTTTTATGAATGAAAATTGAAAAAAATATATTTAATGAACTCAGTCAGATGAACTTTTCTTAAAGAAGTACATTAGATGAAATATTTTATTAAACTCATAGAGATGAAATTTTTGTAGTAAATTACAAAAGGAAAACATCTCTGATGAAAGATATGATTCTTGGGAATGTGGTAGTAATAATGTTTATATTCATCAAAACAAAGAATTATATAGTAGAAAACTATACAGGTAATTCCTTAAAAAAATTTATTGATACCGTTTTAATAAGAATTTAAACATAAATTTAAAAAGACTTCATGATTTACTATGATATGTTGTTCTTTTAATTAGGTTCTAGTCACATCATTGGAAAAAAATGTTGGATGAAATCATAGAATTCATGATGTTAAATAAATCTGATGTTTGTTGAAAAGTATGATAATTTTTATAATATTTTATCTGAGGAAAATATTTTCTTTATTTTTATGGAATACATGAGAATAAATTATGTGAACATCAAATGTATGTGAAATTCAAATTCCTGAATTTCAATTAGAGGGAAAATGGAAAATAGTTCTTGAAAATTGTTAATATATGGTGGTTCTATAAAAAGTGGATGTAATGTTTAAAATATTTAAAAACTATTAATGAAAAAAAAGGTTGGAATAATCTTCTCATAGAAGAGTGTCTATCAATATTTGAGTCGCACATTGAATAAGTCTTTCAGAAAAAAAAATTGTTTAAATAAATCATACATGAATAATAAGGGTTCAAAACCCATTGGGCACAGGTACTATAGCACACTATAGCAATCTATGGAACATGAGACATTGTAGGAGTGGTGGTACTGTAGCAGTGGCATGCACTGTAGCGGCGACAGGTTACTGTAGTTGTGGTAGTGTAATGTAGCCATGACAGATATTGTGTAGGACATTTGGAGGTAGAGTACTGTAGCAGTAATATTCACAGAATGGGCCTTGGGCCAAATATTTGGGCATACAGGCCATGTAATGGGCTAATTTCCAACTAGGCCTTCGGGATATGTAATGGGTCTCCCTCCACTCAGTCAAAAGAGATCATTGATTTTCCTTAAATAATAAATGAATCTTTGGCCCTAACCATTTTAAAAATAGTTAGTGAGTACAATATTTTTTTAGGGATGATATTTGTTAAATTAGAAAGAAATTTTTTTTGTATCATGAATATTTTTAGAAACTTTTCTTCACACTATGCTTATCAGATATAGGTACACTGAAAAACACTCTTGAATGAGATGATCTATCATTGATATACTAGATGATGTTTCAAGTAAAAACTCTAATATAAAATATTTTGAATGTTTTATATATTCATATTGACTCTAAATTTTTAAGTTAATCATTTATATAGATAAGATTAAGTATAATAATACCTATTAGGCTATAAATTGATTCTAGTGGGTGTTGGATCAAATTTTATAATAAATTATTTGAAATATTCAGACATTTATAGAGCCATTATATTGATAATAGAAATGATATATGATCCCACAAAGGGGAATGCCCATGTAAATACTGTATTATATGATTACTTTCCATAATTTTGACGAACATGATATTTCTAAAAGTTGATATGGTTATAATAATGACCTGTTAGAGTGGATAAGTATCATAATGTTAACAAAATTTGACACATAAAAAAACTCATTCAGCCACCTTCAAAAAATTATATGAAATAGAGGTACACCATCTCTCATCAAAATGATACTAATTTTTTATAGATAAATTATTATCTTTTTATAAATAATATTTTAAATTAAAAACAAAAAAATATAGTGAAAATTGTTTTCATCAGAAAAAATGATTCAAAATATCAACAATTATTATTAATATATCTTAACAATTAACTATTAAATTGGGGTCAATAATCATGTCATATAAATAACATATTTAATCCATGATATATAATTGTATCTATATTAAATCACACAAAAAATCAAGTTCAAATAAATTAATTTTATTGAATAAATGTTTTCTACTATCAATATACCTCAATTTATCCTATAATAATAAATAAAAATATAAACTCTAAAATTTAAAAATAATAAAATTTCTAATTCATCCTAATTTATTATCACATATCCTTAGAAAAATCCATATAACAGCTTTGTAAAAGATAATATCTCATGGAAATTGTGGGTGGGGTTCTCACTACCTTGGTTCTCCTGGAAATTTCTATAATAAAAGCCTTTACAAACATTCTATTGGTATCAAACCACAAATTTTTAAATTTATATTATATTATATATAAGGAAAAATGTATTGAAATCAGTTTATTTCAATGATTTTATAATTGATATTTATAAATATGACTCCCACTAACTGACATAATTTTCACTACATTAATATTTTATTATTTAATATTGTTAATTCTATTTATTTTGACTTTATTTTTCTCAAAATTATATCATAAAAATAAAAAATAAAAATGGTTTAGTTTTGGATTTGTGATTTATATAGATGATATCATAGAACATATTATTATTTAAAGTAATTATTAATTATAAATATAATGGTGTTACATAATCTGAATCAAATTACACCACTTTTTAATGACACAACATTAAAATATTATCATGATTCAATAATATCACCATATCAACCTTCGATTCAACATGTAATGGTTCATGAATATATGGTTGAACAATAATTTGGGGAAAAATCATTTCAATTCATAACATATGATTTCAAGGTCTATCATTTAAATATCTATAATATTTTGGTCACTTTGAATACCGATTATGGATAATGGAGAATAATCCATTTTACATACAGTATCATCCTCCTAGTTTTCATTCCCAAGATGATAATATATTTTAAGATATATTTCATGATCATCAATGAAAACCTCAAGGGGAACGTATTTTAAAACCTCTTCCTTAATATGTACTTTATACTCTAATGTTATTTCTATATAAAACTATATTATTTATATATATATTATTCATCTAAATTATTATTTAACAAATTTATATTTTTGAAATTATATAGTGCATTAATTTGTTATATCGTGATATAATAATTTATGTGAGGCATAAGATAGAACCTTGAAATTTTTATAATAACACAACCCAATACCAATTTGACACATCACTTTATATCATAAAGCATTCTAAATTATAAGTTAGATTGAGTACATGTTCTACGGCCAACCACTACATGATATTTTTTTATCCATATTAATATATTTTAGCGTAGTAGAAATACCACCTATGTGAAAATAGAGTTTGTGGGTTTGATTATCTAGATAAAAATCATATAATGAATATATATTTTCAATCCAACACATAAGTAAAATCTATTTTACATACTGTGTCTAGTCTGTATTATTTCACAATCACCCCTAAATTTTTACATCCAAAATGTATAGCTTCCTATTTTAAAAATAATATTATCTTTTTTTAATTTTATTAAGTAATAATAAAATAATATTCATATTCATTAAATATATTTAAATATATGATAATATTTTCTGTAAAGAATATGTATCAAAAATTTGGTAATATCTATAGACTATATTAATCAAAAATATGAAGATAACTATGGAATATTTAGTTAAAAATGAATAAACATTAATTCATATCTCCCCTAAAATTTATATATGGTTATCATAGTTATCTCTTATTTTATCACCGATTATTGATGATATTCAAATTGAAGACCATGCTTTTAAATGTATTGATCTGTTAATATTGATTGAAGACATTTTAAATACATATTAAGGGAAACATTTTCTTGATTGTGATGTTTTTAAACTCTTGATAATTATATTAATTATATATCAACACATCCTTGTTCAGAACAAAATATACTGAAGTACCCCATGTTGAAGCACATGTGTAACGCCCCGACCCTAGTTGCCTAGAGTCGGTGCATTATTACATAACATTGGCATGATCACAAGAAAGATCAAATCTCGAAAGACCGATTGGTTTAGTAGCCTTGGAAACACTAGATATATTCATAAGTTTTACATTACATCATAAAATGAAAAACTACTACAACAACATAATGTCTCCATAATCCACACTACTATCCCCTCATAATATCCCTGCAGGTCATTCATAATTTACTTCTTCACATCCTGGGGAAAAATAAAACATAGAAAAGGGGTGAGCTCAAATGCCCAGTAAGGATAACAATATAGCGGAAACTTTCATAAATAAGAATAAACATTTAAGGCAATGCATTACTAAAACAAAAGCCTTTTAAAATTGAACTTCAACATGGTATGGCAAAGGTAAAATGAAATAATGCCATTTACTTATTCACATGGATATTCTACTAATCGAATAATCACATGCAAAAATCAATAACCACTTTCATAATGTTGGAATGCATAATGCCAGACTATCATAACCACATAGCCAAGGCCTCGTGCCAAGGCTACAAATAAGATTTTGTCAAGGCCTTGTGCCAAGACACTAGTTTGTCTCATGAGACCTACCGATGCATCGAGGAGCTATAGCGGGCTCCACCCGTCACTTATTAAGTCCAATGCATTCCCATATGAAAAGGTTTAAACATAACATAAACATTCGTATTAAAACTAGCATACGAAATGTAAATAATTTCACCATAAACTATGAATGGTATAAAAATAGCACATCCATAGTCAAACATATCACAAAACCTTCAATACAATATAGAAGTTTTGTATCATAATAAATCAACTTCAAATAATCTTAAAATCCATCAAAGGATGTTGACATAGATGAAATCAAAATTCTTTTTAAAGAAATATCTCCTTTCATTTTGAAACCATTTAAGATCCATATAAAATAAAACATTTTCTTTGAAAATATTCTTATAAGCTTGTCAGGAAATCTTTGAAGATTTTATAACGGCGTAAAATAACCGCACCCGCCGTATAAGTTAAAAAAACATTCTTACCTCAATTCTATCGAAAAGGTTAAAAAGGACCTTGTTTTGAAAACGACGGAAAGATTCCTTTATAAACCTCTTATAAAAATCCAAACAAGGGTATAAATGACTTTAACCCATAAAAAATGTTTTGAAATACATTTTTAAGAAACATGGATGTGGATGATAAAGATATCCCAGTAGATTATTACGTATAAACAACCTCGGATAATGAAGAGATTGTGAAATAACCCTTACCTTGTACTTTTCCTTGGTTGGGGTAGGTTAACCTCCTGTATAATGGTGAAATAGTTGTTATTAAATTATACAAGAATCATATCTAATAATATGATATCATATATGATCTTTTAACATTGATTTGTTAATAATATCTTAGAATTATCGTTGTTTCGGGTGTTAACTTACTTGTTTTCTTTCATATGTTTTGTTACGTAAGACATGTTTGTAAAGGATAGGTTGTATATTATTCATATCCAGAATGATATCAAGTCCTTAAACATCATTTTTAAATCATAAAATGATAATTACGCTTTAATGGTTACGATGGAGAATGAATCTCATCGCGTTCGTGGAGACGGTAGTCCGTACGTACGCACGAGCGACAATATCATTCTTTTGATATTAAAATAATATATAAATGGATGGTATATCATATATACAGAATCATTAACATGTTATATTTATTATTTACATGAGTTACACATCATTATTATACCCATCCAAATAATATTATATTGAATTACACCACGACGTGGAGACGGTAAGCCGTACGTACGCACGTATGGTGACATGTTATTCAAAGGGTGGATAGAATACTGAATATGATTTTACCATATTTATAATAACATCACAGTATATGTGAGATACTGGAGTTATTATTTCAGAATGGTAAGAACAAAGGAAGAAGAAGTGGAAGAAGAAATGAACTTAGAAAAGGGTGGTGAGATCATTACCTCTTCTTCGGGTTCTTCCTTTTGATTTGATCAAAAGGGCTCCTTAGGTTAGCTTTCTGATCAAACTAAGGCCTCTAGGTTTTATTGAGGGATGTTGGGAGAGTATTTGGGCAGAGTTTGGCCGAACCAAAAGGCTTTGAAGGTGTGAAGAAATGAGAAGGAGGAGTGCCCTTTTATAAGAGGGGTGAGGGGCACCTTTGGAAAAGTTAGAAATATTAATTTATAATAAATTCATATTCGGTTTAAAAAGGCTCCAAAGTTGACTATTCAAAGGATGAGGTGTGGATAGGTCTAAAACAACTCATCCAATAGAATTTAGACAGGTTTGGGTACTTATATTAACCTTATCTTTAACTGTTAACTCTAAGTTAATTAGTTTCACTTTTACAATGTCTCTTTGTATTTTTATATAATATGATTAATAAACTTACTATATACATCCAAGAGACCCCCAAGTGGTCCATTAATGATTAACCTATCATAATATAAGTCTCTTGGCCGAACCTTAGATTTTTAGGAATTTAATATCAATTAATAATATAATATTTGTTTTAAGAACTCTTTTATGTCAATTTTGACACTATTCAATAGTTGATTTTTGTGAAACTCATAACAGATTGATTACTTCGAACAAAGTCCATTAAATCAATCCTAATATATCATATTAGCCTAGAAAATTAGTTTAATTCATTAAAAGTTTCATATTATATTTATTTGGATATTTATAATATCAATTATTTTAATTTTTCACTATTATAGTAATTACTGCATCATCATTGTGTCATAAATAAAATAACTTATTTATTGTCTAAAAATTATAAATAAAATAGCATTATGTAGGAAATCTTTTTATCTTTCTAATGAATATTTATAATCGAAAATCAAACATGTATAACCCTATGTAAAAATTGTTCTTCTAAAAGATATATGCTTGTGTCATTTTTGTATTCATTTTAACTTAATTAAAATAAAGTGTCATTATCACTTACAAGTGGATCCATGGGGTCCCAAAATTGACAAAAAGATGCCCATGGTCGACCATGTATCAACCAATAGGGTTAAGACACGTTTTAGGGTAATTTTGTATTATTATAATATTATTTTTTTAACCCTTATTTACCGGATTTACCCTTTAACCATGGTAAATAAAATATTTACCGCAGTAATTATTCAAAATGTCTAAAAATAAAAGTTACCTATTTACATAATTTGGACATCCAGATTCCAAATATGGAATCCATTTTCCTAAATTCAAAACACAGAAGTGGCAGAAATTAATTTAAAATTAATTCCCGCTGTTAAAACAAAAAGCGTGTTTTTAAGAGATAATAACTATCAAAAGATTGACACTTGTTTATGTTTGGTTTAATTGTAAAATTATGTCCAATGATAAACATTAAATTGAATGGTAAAAATATATTCTAAATATACTTTAAAACCACTTAAATTCATAATTTATCACTATTAATTATTTTGATTTAAAAAGTTGTTTTTAATTAAAATTTAGAAATTTTCACTATTCATCAAAATATGAAAGTTATCCGAAATGTACCAAAATTTCACCCTAGGCTAATTTTGATATTCCGAATCCAAAAATGAAGTCCATTTTGAAATATAGAATATATATGATTTCAAAAATTAGGTATTACTATTCACAACGGCTAGTTTAATTAGTTGTGGTGTGTGTTAGAACTCGAGGTTGCGTACAACACACGCTATCACATTATTCAAAGGGAAACGTACCGTAGAATCTTGGGGTGTTACAACATGGGTACATAAAAACCATTCCAATACTCTCTTGTAATAAATTTTGTAGTTCCAATAATTCTAAAGGATACATTAAATAAAAATCTGTAATATCGGCATAAAAATAGTTATTAATTCAATTGTATGTCCAACATCATTCGTTTAGGAAAACTAGTGATACTTATCAATAAATACATGATTATATACCCTTAAAAATGGAATATCGCCCATTCTATCTCTCTATACAATTATTTTAACAAAATATCTCATATTATTGAGTTTTAAGGCCCATATTAATGATTTATATTTCAATTTAATCTCATAAAAATACATTAATTGATTTATAATCATTGATATTTGACAAAACTATTGATATTAGTTTATCTAGGAAATTGATATTATCTAAATGTTGGAAAACATATAAAGGACCAATATCACAAATGTTTCTTACAAATAGTTAACTACTATATATTTTAAATGTATGTTCCAAAAAATATAAATTTTTATTGAATTGTAATAATGAGATAGCTCTATCTCACAATAAAGTGTTTTCAATGGTTAAAAAATTTACAATAATCAAGGGGATAAATCATAACCCTTGATAAATATAGAATATATGATGAAACTTATTACACAAGAATTGAATAATATTTTCATAGTTCATGAGTGGATAATATGCTTACCTTCATGAATTTGTTTTATCATGATCACATAAAATTTAGGGATTTCATAAAGAATTCCTTTCTCATTTTTTAGGTTTTATGATGTAAATTATCTAAATTAACACTTAATTTGATGCATTTTCTATAGAGTAAAATTTCTCTACATTTCGAACACATAACACTTAGAGGATAATTTTGTGTAAAATTCTTATTATACATTGTTTTAATGAACATATTCATATCTATTTTATAATGATATTTTTGAGGGCTTATATTTCAATATGTAAAAAAATTACATTTTATTTTATGGAAATTATTATTTTTTCTTTATTGACAAAATTTTTATTTTCAAATAGTTGAATCATAATTTTCCAATGTTCATTATCTTTTATACATAATTGGAAATAAATTTTACTTTTCGTATTGCCAAATCATTTCTCATAATGATAGAAAAAAATGCCATTTTTATATCCAACAAAATAGAATGTCAAATAATTTCTCTAACATAATAAAATTTTCTTATTACTAATTATTTCCAGCAACATGGTGAATAAAGAATAGAAAATATATTTATTTTAATTTTAAGATAAATATTTGAAAGAACCTTGAAATTTAAATCATATATAACAATGGATTCATCACTCATTAAATTTTTCTCAATAAATTTATGCTCTATTTTGATATTAAAATTTTATGAGAAATAATTATTAAAAACTTTTTGTTAAACTTATCCCACAAAAAGTTCATTTAATTTGACATTTTATTTATTCTATTGATCAAATTACCCCCATTTTCTAGATCTAAAGTCTAAATAAAAACATCAAAAAATTACAATTCCATTGAAAATGAAGAAAAAAATAGCATTCCTATCATATTTTTATATTTCATTGAATTTAATCGATTACATAATCCATTAAATTAATTTTTATTATTATATGAAGAATTACACATTAATATTTTTATCCCATATTGATTTTTATGGTTGATATGGATTGTGATATTTTTAATAACAAATGATTAATGGCTATTCATATCCATAAAGGTTTTTATCCTAGAATCAATCATTTTTTTAAATTCATTTTAGAAAATCCCCTCATTTACAGTCACCATAATTATCTATAATATTAATCATAGTTAATGTTATTTAAAAAATCAATATGTCTGATGAGAGGTGTTAAAAATAATATCTTTATAAAATAACATTAAAATATCATATATATAATAGACCATAATTTTTATACATATATATTATATCCAAAACACGATAACTCATTACCGTTGAAAAAATACATGCTAGGATAATATGATTATAGTGACTTTTGAAACATGGAATAAAAAAACTAATTTATAAATAAACTACTTTATCTGCATCTTATTATTAAATAATTAGAATACATTTTGACATATCAAAAATATTACCTTGCATCATATCCTCGGGAAAATAAAATTATAAAAAGTGTGGGAATTGATTCTTTGTATGGAAAAACAGTAGAGATATAAATCATAACACACACATAAAGTCAAAGTAATATGAAGAGAACATTTAAAATTTATAAATTTGAAATACAAAATTATAATATTTAGTCATGGAATATATCATAGATGTAAAATTACATTATTTATGAAATATCATGATCCATGATGTAATAAAATTTTCATAAGACAAAAAATTATGGATTTTATATAACCATATAAATTAATTTCCATATTATGTTAGGATTACATAGACTAGATAATCATATTATACAATGTCTTTTATATAATGGATTTCCCTACTCTTTTTATTACTGTATTACAAAATTGAGTTCACTCATTATTCAAGTCATGTATATCACCTGATATATAAATCATTAGCAAATGAATTTTAAGGGTATATAACTCCAATACATCACATAATAAAAAATCATAAATATTTTCACTATATTAACATAAATTACTATCATTTAATCAACCCTACAAAAAATGGGGTTCTTAAACACTAAAAATTTCCTAAACAATTAAAATATAATGAGATTCATAAATATCCTACCATCATAAACATAAACCATCCAGTGAATGATTAAATATAGAAACCATGGAATATATCTCAAGTAAAGATTAAATAACATCAAATAATGTTGGTTTAAAAGGAAAATGACTTCAAAATATCCCTTTAAATAATTAATGAGGAAATATCCAGTCTATTTTGATTTTTTCGAAATCTTATGAATTTAAATGTAAAAAAGTTTATTTTAAAATACCCAAATAAGAGTAAATACGAAGATTCAAAACATTATTGAGTCCTCAAATATGTTAATTAATAACATTTTTCTGATGATAAAAAACATTTTTTTTAAATAGTAATTAAATACTTATTTTTAAAATAAAGCACCTTAAATAAAAAATTTATTTTATTTTTAAAATAGATTATGTATATCTACTATAAATCGATATTAAAAATGGTAATATATAATAATAAAGTGAACATTAATAAAAAATAATCATATAATGGAAATATAAATTCATTTTATGTTTTACTCAATAAAAGGATATTTTGTTAAGAACACTCTTTCTATGTGACTTTCCATTCATACATCACTTTTAACCACCCATGTATGATAAATATTTATTTCTTATGAATTTATTCCTTAAATATTTATTTTTTCATACCTTATATTATTTATTTTAATATCTTTTTACTTGATTATTTATAAATTTTCAAAAATCACTTCTCCGGGTGATAATTATATAAATTCCAAAAATTATTCAGTTTTAAACTCATTGTCCTTATACATTGATCATCATATCATAATTTCAAAAGTTTTAATCAAGGTATAAACATAATTCATATTTATTATATACATAATTATAATAAATAATATAAAATATAAATAGAAAAATAAATTACACCATTTGTGGAGTCAGTAGGTCGTACGTACGAATGAACGCTATTTTCATTTATGATTGCTGAAATAAAATAATGGTAAATAATAATCTGTAGTTCCAAAATAATTATTATATCATATATGTCAAAATATATTCATTAAACACATAATAACATGCATTTATAATATTTTATCATAAAAAATGAATGGTATCACTATGTGGAGATAGTAATCCAGATGTATGAACACGCATTATATTCACATCATATTTTAATGAAAATAATCTTTATAATGTTTTTTTATTAATTATAAAAATATTTATCATTTTTAGGTTACTAAATTTTCTATTTTATCATGTACAACTTATGTTAAATATTGGTATAAAGTGTAGAGAAATATATTGGTCTGTTAGATCATTTACCTCTTCTTTGAAACGTCTTATTAGGACCTACTCGAAGGGGTTTTAAGAATATAATTTTAGAGGATAATATTGTCTTGATGATGTATAAGAAAGATTATATGTGAATTTTATAGTGTTAAGATGATCTAAAGTGATCAACATGATGGAACAATTTGAATGAAAGTGTACCCTTTAATAACTGAGGTGGGGTTTATTTTATGAATTTCAAAAAATATTAAAATATAATTTGACAATTATAGAATTAGGTGCTTCCAAATAGACATTAATTGTATATGGGATAACATAATAGACCATATTTTACCACCACTTCTTATTTAATATTGTATTTTTTTCAATTATTCTATAAAAATATTATATTCATGATTATCATTATTATCAAATTTTCAACTCGTCATCACTATCACCGTAAAACGATCAATAAATAGTCAAATTTGAAAAACATTATTTTTATATCTTATAAAAGTAATATTTTTCAATTGAATTCATATGACAACTTCATTATCTAAATTTATTTTTATTTAAATAATTTTAATACAATATTTTTTATTTTCACATTATTTTAAAAATTATTTTATCATCATTATATACGAATTTAAGGTATTTATTTATAGCATTAATATATAAAAAAATATTTATGAATAAAATAAATATTTTAGATTTCCAATACTATTTATTTTATAAAATACATTTTCAGAATCCATATATTAAAAATTTTATACTAATTAAAAACCATGGTGTGAACATTTTAACATTATTTTAAATAATATAATATAGGGGATTTAATGTCAACCAAGTTGTTCCAAAAGGTCTTTAAATAATCCATTTCCTTATTAAGGTATACGATTACTATTAAAATAATAAGTAGCCATATTTTTGGTCATTTAATGGTTTATATAATTTTAATTATATTAATTTTATTTATTATTCTTGGTCTTTAATAAGAATTATGTCACCATTAAATATTCATTGAGGTAAATTATTTCATATAAAGAAAATAAAAATAAACTATTCCCATGTAAAAAATAAATTAGGATTGATTCACACTTAAATATTTATTCATTATGTATATCTACACTTATCCATCTGAAGAAAAATTATTTAATTTTTTATCTTGTATTTTCTAGCCTGACACTATCATTTCAAGAGAATTTGGATAATATTCATGTCTTATAAGTGAAAATTTAAATAAATATCATCAAAAAGAACAATTTATGTATTTTATTTTATAAAAATGTCCTAAAAATTTTATTTTATATCATAATTACAATATAATGCATTGAAATTTTGTTTTTCATTTTTGCACAGGTAGTGCATCGACAGTACAATGGATTTTTTATTTATTTTATAAAATTATTTTTATTTTATTTGTTTAATATTTATCTACAATATATTTTTATAATATATTTTTATACTAGTGTTTACATATATTTAACAAATTATTTATTTAATTTTTATTTTGTAAGATATCATTAATGTGTCCTTATATAGAAAAATTCTATTATCTGTTATTCACCAAAATTTTGAAATTTTATAAAAAATCACAAAATTTAATGATAGAATATCATGGATACAATTATTTAAAAATTGATTATAAATTATATTATCATTTTTTATAAATGTTTAAAATATAATTTAAATGGTTTTTTAATGAAGAATGAAATAATTTTATATTTAAAGAAATATTTGATGAAAAAATTAAGTTAATTAAAAAATTGGGTTTATTTTAGTAATAATTAATAAATATTTTTCATTATATGGTTATTATTATTAAAACCCACCAATTTAGATGATAGGATAAATTGATCATGTTAATATATCATGATTTTTTTAACAAGGTTTTTCATGCCACACAAGCTACTAGTGGAATTCAATTATTGAAAGTGAAATATTCCATATAAATAATGGTGTGTTATATTACACCACTAATTAAAACGAATTTGACCTCATATTTCATCACATTGATACAAAAATATGTGGATACACATAAATCATTTCATACATAGGTTCCCACACAACTTCCTCAAATTGGTGTTTTTTCCTAAAACAATTACCAACAATGTAGTCTTGTTTCCTAGAACATTCTCAATATAATCTGGAATCCCTACCGGTTTGTTATTTATAAGAATTATCATTATCCAAATATAAAATAATTGACTGCAGTACATTTAATGGAAATATAAATCACATACTTAAGAGATATACATGGATCACTTCATGAACTTCATTGTTATTTGGTAGAAACAAAATTTAAAAGATATCATCTCTACATGATAAAGAATTTCGAAAAGACCATATACGTAGTTATGAGTGTTCCATTAATTAAAAATCTTATCACTATATTAGAGGGATATATTCAAAAAGCATATTTATCGCTTATTTGAATCTTGATATCATTGTGATGATTATAAATAAAAATACTTTTGTTAACTATGGAATTTTATTAAATGTTTTTGAATGTATATAACGTTATAATCCATTTCCTCCACTGGATCGGGTCCTATTTGCATTATTTATCTAAAATAATTCCACCATGATTGAGCTCTATATATGATACCATATAGGGATTCATATGAAACTATCTGGATTTCGAGGGGTAGTAATTTTCTATGAAAATTATATCAATGGTAGTTTTGATCCCAACCTCTATTAAAATCCATATAGAAAGCTTTAAATTTTATTTTATAGTTTTAATTATTTCTCTTAAATTTACCATATTTATATGTAAAAAAGTTGAAAAAGTAATCTATTTATATATTGTTTATATAATAATTTTCAAGATTGATATTGTCAACCAGAGATCCCAATCATAAAAAATAAAATATGGTACAAAATAAAAGCATACCACTTCCTTATATATATTATAAAAATTTTACAACGTGATAAATTTTCTATGATTGCAAAAAATTGTGCCGAATTTATTAGGAAACTTACTACATTCAATATAAAATTATTACCATTAGATGTGTTGGGGTGTTCGATGAAAAAAATTATGGTTTTGATCTCCCATTCCCATTCTAGTATGGGTATCCTTTTTAACATACCCATGCAATTCTATCTTTTATCCTTAATTTTTTCACATATCATGCTCCAAGAAACATACTCTGTAATATCTATTTTCATTCCATCACATCCAAAATACTTTTTCATGTCACTATACATATTTATTCTTCTTGGTTGAATAGATAATGATGAACTATATTACTCATCGAAAATCTATATAAGTATGGTATGCGATGGTATAAATTTTAATTATAGCTTAATATTCCACAATAATAAAGGAAGGATAATGATTTTTGTAGGATGAAATTTCCTACTAAATTCAATCAAAAAAAGATTAAAAACATGACATGTGACAATTATATTATTATCTGTTTTCATATCTTACTAAATAGATAACAATTGAGGTGATATGTTGATCCCCATATTAAATTATTTTGAAATAAAATATTTAGTGTACCTAAAATCAAATAGGTCAGTAGATATTTTAGATTGCATGTAATTTTACCTTTCAAAATTTTATTGTCAGACTCCAAATCGCCAATAGTAATCACCTAAGATATTTCTATTTCTTTTTATTTAAGAGGTTAATGAGGCTAACCACTATTATTAACCATAATATTTTTTAATTATTTAGTATAATACCAATTTTCCTTATTATTAAATAATTTAAGCGTGGGAGTGCATTATTTGTAGCCATATATCTGTTCACATCATTAGCTAACATTTTCCAATAACATAGGTAGTAAATTTCATGATCGACTTCATTCCCTATATTAAAACATTTATTAGTCCATTTAAGACAAATACCTTCATGTTTATTTCCACAAAGTGATCATAAGTAAACGATCAAAATCATTCCTCTATGTTTTTATATATTTTTTTCAATTTTTTATATATTTTCTTATCAAAACAAAAATATTTATGGGTAACCATAATCTCAATCTCAACCATGTGATCACATTGAATAATATATTTACATATAATAAATAAATTATATAAAATTTTATTTAAGGAATTTTTTATTATACTAATGAATTGAAATACGTTACATCAATGTTTGATGATATTTATAGAAGCATTCGTCGAATGTATTTTAAAATTACCATAATAAGGTTGAACAAATTCATCAAAATTTTAATTTACCTCAAGAATTTTTTCCCATTTTCATACAAGGAATATGGTGAAATTAAATGTTGGAATATAATTTCCTGAACTCATATCATGACATTGATTAAATTTAAACCCATTTAAATGTATTCTTGATAGGATTCAACCATTGATTTGATTCACCTACATAAAGATAGATAAAAGAAATAACATTCTAATTTTCTAAAAATTGTATAATAAAAAATAACATTCTAGTGGTATTGATTCATTACAAAGCCACTAGTGGATCAGAAGTCCCACTAAAAAAATGTGAAATCTTCCTCGTGACGGTTTTAACAGAATTTTGTTCACCCATTTTCTCATTTTGATGTATGGCATGAGTCATAGTAGGAGAATTTTGTGTGATCTTAGAAACAATGTTTTTCATTCACTCTCCAGTAAAATTCAGTTTCTCAGAAATAAATTAGTCAATTTCTAACCATATTCATCAATAACACAGTTAATTTGGGTTCAATCCATTGATTAAAACATTGAAAAATTGAGTGAGAGATACTAATCATAGTTTTAAAAACACATAATTAGGAGATGTTAATAATAAAATTTTAATATATAAAACCTCAGTTTAATTATATGTTATTTATGATTTTTACCAAATTTTTAAAATTGTAAGATAATATTAAAAAATTTCATGGGGATCCTACAATGTATTTCACATCCTACTTTTCAATGGTTAAATAATCCATTATCTCATTCCTAATATAATGGCCCTTGTTTTTCATACATATATGTTACCTCTAAATAGTTTAATATTAAATACATAAATTAAAAAACCAATTATATAACCTTATGGGTTAGATACTTTAGAAAATTTCAATCATAAACAAATAATTCACTCAAATTCTCAATCTTCTTTCACATATTACATCATAACTATAACCCTTTATGAATATTTATACCTATTACATTAAAGAATATCTTGTGGTAATGAAACATAAGCAAATGGTTATCTTAGATACTTAATAAGTAAATCAAGGGAGTAATGAATAATAAGATATATAAAAGGGAACATGAATATTAAAATAACATTTAGAAAAAGTATACATTCCATATCAATGATAACAAACTTGTGACATGGAAGAAATTATAGATTTTATTTGATATGAATCATAAAACAACATGAGACATTATAGAATAACATTAGAATAAGACATAGAATTATTTAATATAAATCATCATTGAAAATAAATTCCATATTAGTCAGGGATAGAATCCATGTACACAATAGTGAACTATATCATTTACTAAACCAATTTCACTCCATTTTCTATTCCATTGTTACTGAAATGGGTTTAATTACCATTACACTAAGTATTATTGAATCGATTTCAGTCATAAATCCTATAATGTCTATATCAATAAATATAAATCATTATCCAATGCATTGATGAGAGAAAAAGGTCCCACATATCTTATAATGAAATCCATACATATGTGTTTTTTATTAATATAAAAAAATTATCATGTTATAACCCTTGAATGTTAATGGGTTTAATAAATGTTTTATCATATATAACCCAATGAAATGTAATGTAATTTATAAATATTATTCTAATGTAAGGACAAATCATACATAGATAGATTAAAGAGTTTATACTTGGATAATGTGCCCACTAAGGAATAATGAACCTTAAATATTGTGGTGTAAGATAGAAAATGATTTTAAAATATCCAAAGAAATAATTCTTTATGAAAATACTCTTTCCATTTTGAAAACATTTTATTAAATGATGTGATATTACCAAGGGGTTAAAATTTATAAGAAAACAATTTTTTATTGTATATGAACCATAAAATGTTAAATTTTTAATAAAATAAATAATATACACTCATTATATTTATGTTAAAAAAATATTCCATTGATTTATTATAAAAAAGAATCATTACAATTGAATTTAAAAAAAACATCCTTGCAAATGGAAATAAAGAGAATGATAAAATATATTTTTTATATCTCTTATAAACCCAAATAAAACAATGGTATATAAAATAAAATATAATAAAACATAATTTTAAAAATAATCTTTGTATGATATAATAAATGAAGTATTATTTTAACTGAATGAATGAAAATCATGTTAAGAATTCACGTACCTCAATTAATTTTTTTGTTTGTTCACATTAAAACCTAATGTATAATAAATATTTTTTCAGTATAAATTTATTCTAAATACATATATTTATTGTATAATATATATTTTTTCTATCATATTATTATATATTTTATTAATTTTTGAAAATAATTATTCTAGGTGATAATTGGAACGTTTTTAAGCATGTTTGAGTTCAGAAGTCATGGTCCTTATAATTTTATATTGTTATATACCATTGAATATTTTCAGTAATGGTATAAAAATAATATATAAATAATATATAAATATTTATAAAAAATCATTTAATTATAAATAAAAAAATTATTACACCATTCATGGAGACGGTAGTTCGTACGTACACATTAATGAAATTTTTATATTTCGACTGATGAAAATGAAGGAAATGTATATAATAATTTATTTTTAAGAAATTTATATTTTATCACATATATCATATATATTCATCAATACTATAATAACAACGAATTATAATAGTTGGTGATGAAATATGAATTGCATCCCTACCTGGAGACGGTAATCTATATGTATGTACGAGTGATACTTTAACTTTTTATGATGGAAAGGATGGTATATAATGGTGTTTTCTCAATTGTAAAAAAATATAATCATATTTATGATAGTTAAATCGTTGTTTTATTTTAAAAATATTTTATTTTTATTTGGTAATGACTAATATAGAAATAAATTGATCTTATAGAGTTATTATCTCTTCTTCAAAACACCTTGGTTGGATCACTTATATATTGATCTGTGGTTATAGTTTTGAGAAGCCCAAAACAACTAGAATGTGTATAAGTAAGTTTATATTTTTGAGATACAAGAATAATGATGTTGTAATGAGGTGAATGAAAGGGTTCCCTTTTATAATTCAAGTGATGGAAACTTTTCTAATATTTGAAAATTTTGTAATTTAATATTATTATTATAGATTAAAAAGCATCAAAATATCCTTTAAATGTAAAATGAATATAATTTTAGGGCATATATTATCCCATGTTTACATATTTAATATTTTTATTATTTCAAAATAATTTAATTAAATATTACATTATGTGAATATAATTATTTTCAAAATTTCTACTATTCATTACTATGAATTTAAACACACCAAAACAGAAAGAAAATTTCTAGACAACTATTTTATTATAACCTATAAATGAAATAGATTTATATGGAAATTATGGATATGTATAATTATTTAAACTTTTATATTAATAAATTTTTTAATATCATTTATTTTTTCTATTAATTTAATAATTACATCATCATTGTTGTTTAAAAAATTAACACACATATTTCGTACCTAAAAATTAAAAAACAATCATGAAAACAATATTTCTATTATAATTCCAAAATAAATTAATGGTAGAACATGTCGTCTATAAAAAATATATTAATCATGATATAATAATTAATAACCACATTGTGAACAATTTTACTTTCATTAAAATATAATAATATATGGTTGTTTATTTCAACCAATTGCATTAAAAAAAATCCTAAAATGGATCTAGGTATCGTTATGGTATACATAAAATTTTCCATTACGATTTATTCACATTATTTGGTCATTTAATGGTTTTGATAATAATAATTAAATTCATTTTTTCTTCTTCTAGCAGAAAAAATGCGTCAACATTGAAAAAGCATTAAAATTAATTATTTCATATATTAAAATTTAATATAAACTATTACCATAAATAAAAATTAATTACTTATGATAAAATTAAATATTCATTCATTATTTATATTTACTATTATCCATTTAAGACAACTTATTTAAATTTTTATTGTTGTTTTTCTACCCATGTGCAAGTATTGCACAAACATTAGGATAACATTGATGTCGTATAAGTAAATAAAATAAACTATAACTTTAAATCATAATGCATGAATGATATTTTAGAGAATGTTTTCAAATGAAATTTTATACCTGAATTAATATCCTTAAGGCAACGAATTTTATTTTTTAATGTCGTGTAGGCACTACGTCTACACTAAAAATGATTTTTATATTTTTTTAATTATTTTTTAATTTATATGTTATTTATTTTTTTTATATTATATATTTATTATATTTCATTAATAAGAAATTACAAATTTCTCATAAATTATCATATCATATATATATATATTGATGTTATCAAAAAATATATCACATTTTATAAAATATTACTATTTTCCATTCACCACAAACTGCACTTTTTTAGAAAATTCTACAACTTCTACCATAGACTAATTTGGATTTGGTGATTTTAGAAATGATTTTTATTTTATAAATTAATTTTATTAAATTTTAAAAAGTTAATTATACTTATATTTCCCAAATAAAGAAATAAATGTTCAATTTTTATTAAAAAAAATATTTGAATAATATAATTAACATACTAAATAATTTTTTGTATATTTTAATTCATATTAATTAATATATTTCATAATATGGTTATTCTTATTTAAAAAAAATTATAATTTGGTTTCAAAGTTAAAATGGTGGTTTTAATTGTGTATTGTGGTTTGATTAAACTCAATACTACATGGAACACAAGTAATCAAAGAAATAAATTTATTTAAAGAGATATATTTCATAAAAATATCAGGGTGTAGAAATATGAATATGAAATATAATCATATTATTTATTATTAAAAAACACCATCAATTTAATGATTTAAAATTTTGGTATTACATGTGATATATTCTATAGAGCATATTATTTCATTTGTTGTCAATAAGTTGTCAATATGTGTATGTCCATGTATTGATTATGGTGGTTATGATGATTTATGAGGGGAATTTGTTCCCATATTTATGTCATGTGGAGAAATAGTATGAAATCACATTGATTTATTACTTGGACATTCTCCATAATCAAATCAGATAATTTTTAAACAGGTCATATGTTCCAAGACATATTCCATCAAATGAAACTTTTTTACAACATTTCACGAAGGACATAATATAAATGATTTTATGATGAATATGGATGATCCATCCAGTAGATTGTAATTTGATGAAGTTGTTGAATAGAAGCATATGATTGGTAATGTTGATCTGTAAGGACCAAGACATGGGGTTTTGGAGAACAAATTTTTTATTACAATGTTTCCATGTATTTTTTTAAATGAATTGTATGTTGAATAAGAGATAAATACATGGTTGGATGAAGGAAGATAAGTAATGTGATTTGAGAATCATGATCCAAAAAATAATGAAGAGGAAGGGATAATGAAATCTCCTTGGGATAGAAATTTTTGGAAGTTGTTATGCATGATTGAATTCATGAGGTGGTCATGCATTTTACGATTAGAATAATTTTTATGGGGATCCATAAATAAACAGTTCAACCATTAGAACTAACTACTAGCCTAATCCTCAAGGAATATGTGGGACACAGATTTGACAGATCCTAAGGGGGGCTAGCCAATTCGAACAGCAAAAGGTATGATCAGACCATCTATAAACACACTGGGGCACATGGGAGACCAGCGATGTGTGTCACCGTGTAGGGATGCATGGTGGCAGGGATTATGGAGAGGGTGAAGAGCGCCCCCATAAGAAGAACACAGTATGTAGTAGTATTGTGGGGGGAGGAGGAGTAATCTAGAGATAGGTCAAGGTAAATTGAAACTTAAACAGAATGCATCACACATCTCTATTTTGATGTTGGACATGATTTTAAAATGATAGAGGACATATGATCCATCCTTCTAATCCCATATGTTATCATGGTCATAAATCACATCCATGGTTTGTTATCTAATCTCTATTCTCCATCCATTTCACTCGCTGAATTTCTGAATTTGAGACCACCAATTCCCATGCAGCTACGTCTCTTCCTCCTAACGCTAATGTGTGATGATTCCACTACTACTCTATAGTGTAGATGACCCGATCGTCATAGGATACAATGGGATAACATAAGAGGGTCATTTTGTTGCAAAATAGATAAAAAATCATGAATCTAATATCCTTTTCATGCCTGATACAATAAAATGCCTATGGTACATGTGATCTTTATCACATGAATGTGAATAAGGGGTGCTCATTTGAAAAGGAAACTCCACAAATCATGGATTATCTTCACACACAATTTGACAATTTTAAAGAACCAATGATGTGGGTAATTCGAAGAGAAGATAATTAACTATTCAAGAAGAGATTTGAATGTGTAAAAATTGTTGTATTCTCACATATAAAAGGATCCCAAACAAGGAAGAATGATCTCATGTCTCCCACATATTTGATAGAACTGGTTTATCTAATGAAATAGAGCCACCATGAAATCTTCTTGTTTGCAAAATGATGAGGTTTCCCCACAACACTGCTATGCGAATTAGAAGAAGATCCAACGGACCATTGAAATCTGCTACACAATCCCGATTCTATCACATGATGAAGAAGAACCCCAACCCAATGAGGTAAAATCAATAAACACTTGAAGAGTTGTTCTAATATCTCATCATTCTTTATGGTGGTGATCCCAACGGAATGAAAATGGTGGAGGCTCCCTTTTGTTTTTCTTCACAAATACAGAGCCATGAACCCTTCTTGGATATGTGATGAAGGTCCACACATACCTTTTGTGTGATGAAAATGAACTATTAACCCGTTGGTGTTATTAAAAATGTGATGACTCCCACCAATTTCTCCGAACCATCTAATCTAATTTCCATGGCTTCATGTTTTTGGGGAGAAGGAGATAGAGACCGAATTTCATGTCATATTTTCATGTACCTATGTGATTTATTTTAAGAAAACCACGGCCTTAGATGTTTTCACATAATTTTGAAGATTAATCATGCATGTATGCTGAGAATTTTTTGAAGTATTCAAGGTTGTGTCTGGTTCATTTGAGAATCACATGAGCTTTTGTCCTTATACACTAAATTTTAATAAATATAACCCACACACACCAATGTTATACCGATCTAGGATGTGTGGGAATAATGAAGATGAAGGGAGTGTGTGTGAATTTATAATTACATTTTCATTAAGGGGAAGAACTTGTTTGGTTCTTGTACATGCAACGATAGGGAAAAAAGATGAAGAAAATGAAGATTTTGTGTGCATATTTTGTTAAGAAAACACATGCATTACACATATTTAACCCAAATAAAATAGAACAAGTGTGGGTGTGTGAAAAGAACAAAAAATAAATAATGTAAATTGAAGGGAAGAAGAGAATGTATGTGTGTTCAATGATTGATAACAATTTGGGTTTGCAGACAAGAAGTATTGAGTGGACATCACATGTGTAATTGCATAACCCATACACATTGGACAAATAATATCTATTCAAGTGAATAGTATTTACTTGGTTTTATAATAATCATATTATATATGCATGAAACCATGAATAAAACCATGAAAATATGATAAGTTATAGAGATATCAAATATAATGAGTATTGAATTCCATGAATTCCATGAATAAACTGAAGTTGAATTGAGAATGAAATCGGCCAGAGATAGAGATGATCTTATAACCAAGATGATAATAATTGAGTATTAATTATATAAATAGATGACATAGTAAATGATTATTCTTGTCTATAAATATCACTGAAAATGTTTTGTGCATCATTTTTACACCCATGAGTGTGGATAGGGCTTCATCAGAAGAAGAATTAATTGACTGAGCATTGCTGAACAATGGACAGATCAGAATGGTGATCATAATTATTGAGCATAGAAAACAGACCTTACCAAAGGCTATTGAAGCTTGTTGAAGTGATATATTGGAATATATGATTCAGTATCTATTGTGGTAAGAGAAAAAAATCATTTCTAGTGATTCAAAGATCATTCAATGAATGAATCAGTGTGTGTGACTCATGAACAAGATGAAACTTACGAGATTCAATGAGGATAAGAAGTCATCAGTTGGACTCTGAAACATGCCAATGCGACTTTGGTATCACAGTGGGAAGCAGAGTGCAAGATCTTCCTTAAAATCCATGATTTAATTGGTTTTAAGTGATGGTAATTAAGTATCATTGAAAAATAGAGATGGCATAGTGCAAGATCCTTCGTTACTATCATTATTCTTATAGATGTTTTTTGCATCATTTTTATAGACATTAGTTAGGTTGGGTCTTCATCAGAAGATGAATTAATTTCCTGAGTATTGTTGAAATAAGGACCTATCAGAAAGGGGATTAGAATTCCTGAGCAAGGCCAACTGACCTCACCAAAGGCTATTAAAGATTCTTAGAGAGATGTATAGGAATGTGTGATTCAAGAAAACCATGTGGGAAGATCATAAGATCAATTACAATGAATTAAATTTAATTATGATAATTTATAGGATTTTGTTCCTTGAGAGCGTGAATAACAATATGAGATTTAGGGAGGAGATGATGTTTTCAATGGGAATCTATAGAAGAATAGTGGAACTCTAGTAAGACTATGGGAATTAGTATAAAGGACCTCCTATGGGACTCTAAAAAGATACAATGGGACTCTTTATTGATCATTTTAATTGAAAATATGATTATATTGGAGAGTCTATGTTTGGGGGAATAACAAATAAAATAATGAGTGGGTGTTTGAACTGAACCTTGTAAATCCTTGTGTTCAGTGCCACTACCATTACAACACCATTTGAGGTAAGGATGAGAAAAACAAGAAGTTTGGATTAAAGCTTCAACCAGCCATAGATGTTTAATTTTAAAAAAATAAATTTTTAATATTTTTAAAGGGATCACTTATTCACCCACTCCCACTCTCAGTGATTCAAAATATTTTTGAACCTAAAATTCTTATTCTAATACATTCCCAAAAATTAAACAAATAATGATCTGATAATAATTGTAAAATATTTTACACATTAAAAATATTGAATAAATTATCTTACTCAATTAATCATATTTACTCAAAATATTATCAATCTCCTAGAACCTAATTTTTTAAAATCCTTTGTATATATTTAATATATTACCATACTATCTAATAACAAAAAATTCATTTAATTCATCAAATTTTTTCATGAATAATTTCTTTTATAAGAATTTCATATATAATATTTTCTATTATATCATTGGAAAATAATAATCTTTGGATGTGTGTGAAATAAAAGTCATATCATTCGAAACCAATATTATTCATTCAAAACAGATTTTCCCTTACATAAAAGATATGTAATAAATATGGACATGACAGAAATGACATATTAATTTATTAATATTATGCTTTCATAAGAAGTTACTATGAAAAATGATGACATAAGAATATGATTTGTAATATAATTATAGAACAATCGAATATTGATCCAGAAATCATACCATATACTATGGTATAGAAATGTATATTCAGAAATAATAAAAATGGTTGTACTAAATATAAATGTGACATATGAATAAAGAATAAAAATCATATCATATCATAGGGATTCATTGACAATAACAAGAAAATTTTTTATAAAATAAATACACATATATTTATTGAATGTATATTGAAAAATTTTATACACATCTATTTACATATAATTTGTGTTTATATTTTACCTAAATTAGTTCCCAATTAATTAATGGTAATCATATTTCCTTTCCCACATTTTATATAATTTCAATTATATAGATATGATTTTATAATGTTATTAATAATACATATATTAAAATCATATAATTATTCATCCATATAAATTAAATATGATATATAATATTTGTTTGAGATATCAGATAATATTTAATTATAAATCACATCAGATGATAACACAAAATATATCACACAATAGGACCATATTATAAGATAATTTAGAGTCTAAGAGATAAAAAATATCTATGATGTTAGATCTTATTGAATGAAAATAAATTCCTTTTGAAATTATGGTAAATGTTTTTTAAAAATTTGGTTAGTGTTATAATATTATCAATCATATAAACCACATTCAATTTAATTTATAAAAGTATTATTGGATAACCTAAATCGATAAAAGGGGTGTAAATTTTAATTTAACTTAAGATTATGTATATACATGATTATTGTATAAAGAATTTAAATTTGACATTAGTAATAATATAAAAATTGTTAAAAAATAATGTGGATATATGAGACAAATAATCCAATGAGAATGTTGAATTATCAATTAAAATGTATGATTTTATGATTTCAGAATCATTCAAAAATTAGTGTAAAATAAGGGCATGAATTTTCCATAAAAAATATGTTGAAATATAGTAGCAGATAATAAAATAGTATAACAATCCCAAAAAAATAAAAATATATTATATATATAAAGAGTATAACATAATAAAAATAGATGGTGTTAAGAAATATCTTACATTACATTCTCTCTTGCTCAAAAGTACCCTAAAACCCTATAAAATAAATATTTTTTGTTATTAACCTATGAAAAAAATATATTTTTTCATATCCAAGATATCAATCGGTTATATTTTTATCATTTAATTTTTAATAATAATTCATAGCTAATATTACTTACAATGAATTGATTATTCAACATCTTCCATGCATTATTTGATGTATATGTTTCTATCCATTCTCTTTGTATATGTCCTATTTATTTCTAGGAAGGTTATAGAATGGATTGGTTTTTTTTAATATATATATATATAATCAGAAAACACTTATTTATATTTATATAGTCCCATGGTAATTTTGTGGAAGTTATTGTAATGGTTTTCAAATAATGATTTATTATTTTCCATTTTTATTAATATTGAATAAATAAACAAAAATCATTTTATTAAAAAACTTACATCCATATATTTCTATTATGGATTTGAAAAAATAACCTATAATAATCTTTATTAACATATATTTCTACAAATATTTTTCAAAATAATATATAATAACAATATTTTATCATCATACATGTTGGTTTTTTATCCCACCAAATCAAGAAACACTATCTGTTAATGAATGGATTTGGAAGTTTTTAACTACAATATATATAAAATTGAGTTATATTTTTGTCATTTATTTTATATAATAGTGGTATCAAATATTATTGCACTAATATTTTTATAACATAAAACTTAAAAAAATAAATGATATTGTTAATTAAAATGAATAAACAACACGTATTTTAGAAAAATTCTACTGTATGAATGGATTTTTGAAAAAAAAAATTGATCAAGGGTTTATTAATGTAAGATATGATTATTAGGGAGGTATTTTATTTTGTTATTGAACAGTAGCATAAACGATATTTTTGGGTTGGAATATGTGGATGATGGATCCCATTAATGATTAGATTAAGTGAAATTGTTACAATACCCTCCCTTTAAAGAATAATTATTTTATTTTATTTAAAAATTAAACACCCATGTTTCAGAGTGTTTTAATAATTTTTATTTAAACTTCTATTTTTAACATAAGTGTTTTTGATTATTAGATATTAAATAAATTTTTTTGTTTAAGTCATGAAGTGTTATCAACATCATATTATTATTCGAGATTGGTCATTGTGTTTTTAAAGGAATTAATTTATCTGGAATAATTTGATTGATTAATTGTAGATATTTTTTTCATATTTTTTTATTGTTTATAAAATTAATTCTGGATAATTAATTTATATAATTAGTTTTTTTACATTCCATGTATTGAATTTAGTGTGTTTAGATGTATTTAAATGGAATTCACAATGGATAAGTTAATTTAATTAAAATGTTTCATGGAACATGACTAGGATAAATGATTATTGTTAAATTTGTGTTTAATACCTATTATGAAACTTTATAATTTGTTTTTATATAATTATTTTGAAAAATCAAACAAATAATTTTTAAATTGTGTTTTAATTATTAAAGGGATAAAAAGGGTTTTTATTATGATTGGCCATTAAAAGAATTATTGGGGTCATACCAATAGTATTTATAAAATGAATAGTAATTAAAATGGTATATTTAGTGGATGAGTGAATATTGAAGATATAAAAGAAATTATTTAATATAATTTCATTGTTTACATACTATTAAAGAACTAGTAAAAAAATTATTAATTGGTTAATTTACATGAAATTGTAAATATGACTTCATATATTACAAAGTTGATTGATGTGAGATACACACCCTTGGTTCTAGAGTAATATATTGAAATATTTATTGACTCATTACATAATTTAATCCATGGGAGGTTAATAGAAATTCCAATATTTAAATCTAAATAATAGGGTGAGAATTCAATTTATTTCATTTCAGAGCCCTCTAAAGAGCATGGAGGAGAGGTTTAATATTAAAGGTTCGGTCATTTTGATGTGATTAAATGTTACAAGTTTAATCAATATAATATGTTATATCATATAATCTATTCTGTAAATATTTTTTAAATAATGTAATGTATCTTGAGGTTTCGAGGTATCACAACGACGCTTTTTTTATTTTCTATGAATAATTATCTTATAAGGAAATTTTATATAATTATTAATCGGATGAGAGAAATTAGTATTATCTTCAATTTCATACCTATTTATCACCCATAATTCACTTCTTTGTATCCCTTATGAATAGGGAGTTACATTAAGCTCGCAATAGAGAATGTGGGTCATGCAACTCACTAGTGGCTATATACTCTTGTAAAAGTCATTAAATTTATCCTATCATGTCCTCGTCCCCTAAAAAATATCCATCATTGGATGAAATTGAAGGAAGAGGGTAAAAGATATATAAGACCCCCTCCCTTGTGCCTCAAGATGGATTCATACCCGAAGGCTGTGAAAATATTTCATTTGGAAGATATTTTCCATGTATAAAAAATATGTTCTAGATATATGGTAAAGAAATAGTAAGAAATCAAACATATAATATAAAATTAACAAAAAATAATCCCACAATTTATGAATAATGACACCAAATACAATAAAATTTTATAAATAAATACAAAAATCATATTGAGGCTGTAATGTAACTACTCTAAATCACAAGATCGTAATTCACATCTTAGTGATGAAATATCACCTAGAATCCTTTATAATAGTATAGATAAATGAGTTCAGAATAAAAATATTCTCAATCAGACCATTCCCAACTCATATAGTGTATATGTGATAATAGGATAATTAAGTTATAGTGAGAAAAAAAACCAACAAGAACCAAATAAATAAACAATCAATTTTGTGGATCATAATAGATCACAACCCAATTCTCAAATAAAAGATATGAATTTAGAATAAAAAACACCACAAGGCATCATACTTATTCTTCCCAACTGAATTTCCACTCTCAAGAACAAACATGAAAATACTTTTTCTCTCATACTTTCATTATACATTTCATCACATATATTTTTGTCATTGATATTGGATGGGATAAATTTTGATCTACCAAAACCTTTCAAGCTCTATCGTCTAGTTCTAGAATAAATCATCATCAGAAAAAAGATAACCCCAATAATTTTTGTCAATTACATTAAAACTCACCCAAATTCATATGATCCATCACAAAAAATCTCATTACATGGGTATTTTGGTATCATGAATGTGAAAAAAAATCAACCCAATTTCTGCTTCCTTCTATGCATGTCCTCCAATTCATTTACTATCCTCATGAATTTTGGCCACTAATTTGTAATCTCAAAGACCAACCTATATATTTACAAATAAAGGAAAAGAATGATAAATGGGTTAAATTTTAATTTTTTTCATTACCAACCATGATGTTGTCAATAACAACCTCAACCCTAAACTTTTTTAAATCTCAAATATTATCCAACTTGGGTGTGGTGTGTGTAAAAATTAAATAAAAATACCAAATATATAGATAAATAAAAACACTCAACTTATAAAATAACATATGTTGTACTAGTTTACACCACCTCACCACCATTGAACCAAATAAAAGGTATCAAAACTGCTACCAAGACTATAAGTATTACAAAAAGATACCTTATATAACCCAACAAAATTAATATCAATTCATGAAATACAACATTTATAGACATTATGAGTTCTAATTATCTCCCATTAACAAAGTCATTAAATACAACATTTCATAAATCCCAATCATTTATAGTATAATTCATTTAATTAGCTATTCAGATATCAATTTCTACAACTTCTCTTATTCATTTCCCATCCCATGCCACTTCATATCCCCATTTCAAGTTTTTTCAATGTATACTAGGGAAACTAACATAGCCACAACTTAAAAAACATGAATTCACATATAAGAAAATCACTACATTATAACAAAAACATATCCATCTAAAAACGATAACCACACATCATAATCTCAACACCAAGACAAAATACAAAACACCCAAACCCCATTGCGAAACTACCCAAATGGATTCCAATAGCCTCAAACCATCATTTTACAAGACAACATGTTTTTGAACCATTTTTGTCACCACTATTTCCAATAAAAATCCAACATTACCCAATGAAATACATGAATCACAACTATACATAACATAATACCTAGGCATAAATAAATTATTTTCATAATATTTCACCGCTTAACGTCATTAATTAGTATGGGTATCATTTCACCCAAAACGATTCCCTTGGGAAACTAATTCATCATATATATATATATATATATATATGTATATATATATTATCCTATTCATTAATAGTGGTATCAAAAATCAATACAACTATAATCAGACAATCATAACAATTAATATACTTTTAAGGATTCCAACAACTATGATTTTCATCATTACAAATAGAAAGTATTATATTTTCATAAATAACACTAAATAAGAAAAAAATAACATTTCTCTCCCTTACCATCATTTTTTGGTAATTAAAATTATTTATATATATTAATATGACCCTTGTTATCCACCTAATGGAAGGAAAAAATGAAATCCCGACACATGTACTTAAATTTTGTTAAAACAACGATCCACTACCTCGATGAATCCTTTATATTAATTATTCCCAAATAGGTAACCTGATGGTGAAATCCATAGACATGTATTCCAATTTAAACTTGGAAATTTCCAAGAACTATATCAGACCTCCATGAATATGTGGTTCCACATTAACCAACAAAAAATATCAAAATTCTCTATAAATTATACACAATATAGTTTCATTCTAATCTACCAAAGTTATCTCTATAATCAAGGATAAATTATGGTCACACAAAGACCTTAAAATAATGGTGAGATGAGAATATCAATTAGAACCCCCCAACATAATGCATATGGAATAGAAAGCCTATATTGAAATAAAATTTTTTATATCATTTTTTAACCATCCATATGGGGCATCATAGTGTCTAACACAATCATATATCATCTTTTACTCTGAGTCACCCATTTATATTCCTCTACCAACCACATCAATAAAAACACTATAGTAATATACTGAATAAAGTTTCATCCTCTACTCCCACAATGTAATTATTCATTGCTTATATCACATCCATCACAGTTCAAACATCAATAGTCTATGTAACCACATCTCATTGAGACTTTTGACTCATTGGATAAGAAATGAAATACCACATTCATTAGGAGTATGAGATATCAAAATAACATTCCTACATTTGGCCCACTCACATTTAGTGATGTAAATTCAGATACTGCTCATATAGAATATATTTTCTAATCTTATGTTCTATCCAAAAAACTAAGTGCTCTCTGATGAGGTAATTCTAGAAACTATTTTATAAAACCACAACAACTTCCAACTCTAGGGCATGGGTAACATAGTTATGGCTATGGTGTTGTAAATTTCTAGACATATAAGTTGTCACTTCTCTCTATTTTATAAAAATAAATTTCAATCTAAGAATGGATTCATTAAATAATACCATAAACATAACATACTCTCCTTGAAAGTGAATCAAAATAGAGACTACTAACCTCTCATTCATATAATCTAACTATACATATAATATAACAATTCAAAATAATTAGTGGTCAATAATTGTCAATGTTTTATATGTTTCAAGAAACTATGTTAGATCAAGTGTGGGACACCAATATTACCATTGATCCTAAGAAACAAAAATCCACATATTAAATTTTGGGAGATTACCAAAAACAACATCCTCAATCATCGGTTATTCTATGAAAAAAACATGATAAGACGCAACATGAATAAGTAAATTCACTTATATATTGAAGAAATATTCATATTTAATTATTTTTAAACATATGGTTTTATTTATACTCATATCACTTTAAATGTATCAAAATATTTTTTATTAATATTATTATCAACTAGGGTAATAAATCTTGGAATATTTTTTTCATGAGGGCCACAAAAAAAGCTAGAGCATTCATGTCACCAAACAATATGAAAATGTACATGAATTTCCTAGGACTATACATAATTGATATATTAATGATATCTACACCTTTATCACACATTTTCATTTATCCAAACTAAAATTCCACCTCCAAAAACTAATTTCGTCCCTTCAGAAATTCAAATGGAGAGTTGATCCATGGATAAAGAAAATAGTTCTTTACAATGAGATGATATAACTTATTATAGCCTATGTGAAACCTCAAAACACCATCCACCAACATATATAAAATAAAACCACCAAATATGACACATTAGTATAGATAAAACCCCATTACATTATATAATAAACCTAAAACCCCAACTCAAATAGCATTATAATGGCTATTTAATATAGATTTATTGAAATAATAGATATTCCCTATTTTAAATATATACCAAAAATGAAGTCACATCTATTTGTTAGTGTCATATAATCATCTATGAAAACATATATGAACTCCTCCATAAAATCGATAATATCCTTTCCCTAACCATCTAAATAAAACTCCACTAAATCATAAAATAATTTCTAGATTTCCACCGGTAATATGATGACCTCTTTCACTAACAGACACCACTCAGCAGCCCTCTATATAATAAAATATAACAAACATCTATAAGAATTGGATTTATGGACATATTAAATATATATATAACATGACAAGTATAACATCATACAAATATACATATAGAAATAATAAATATAAAATCAATTGTTTCTTATCCATCACCAGTTTGTACCCCATTCAAATCTCAAATAATATAGCCTTACCTCTAACCAGTATAGCTAAAAACATAGGAAATCAAATTTCATCAAAATTTATTTATATTTAATTGAAAATTTGGGAGAAATAAATGATTTTGAGTCTCTTTAATAAATAAAAAAATCAAAAAAAACAAGGATTATTTTTCAAACTATTCAAACATCTGATAAACTCTATGATTACTTGTGTCAATGTATCCAACAAACCCATCTAACTATTCCAAGATACCCTAACTCTCCAATATTAACCTACATGAAAAAATAAGTTCATATATACCAATGGAAAAGGACCCTCATGGTCATTGCGCCTTTGATAACCATATTCCCTCTATTGCTGAACAATTAATGGTGGTCACTGTCAATGAAAATACCTTAGATGACATTTTTTTGCAGGATAAAAGGGGAATGGATTCCCATTTGAACTAGCCTCCACAACTTTTTGAACACTAATACTAATGTTATCCATTAATTACACTTAAATACCATGAAAAGGGGAATTCCCTATTTTATTCTCTATGTCCATATATCTATGGTGTATAATAAATGATATTTAATATACAATTACCAACCCAATACCTCATATTCATAAACAACCATTTACAACTACCTTGGTAAATAACACAACTACACAAAATAATTACCTACCAATTGAATAACATTAATCACCATTACTTAACAACAACCAATCCATCTCACAAGAAAAATCACAACTGAAAAACATCACAATAACACTTCACAATACAACTACTTCTCAAAACACCACACACCGCATCCCACAACCTCGAACTATCCCAACACTTCCCCATATATTTCCCAATGTAGTTATCCACCCAAATTTGTGATAAAAACCATATATTACACATGAAAATACAATAATAACAGAAACACATAGAATCATCTTCAGTTATCCACAAATTATATGGAAGGTATTACACCACTTTTCTTCATTTATAAGAATCATTATAATCCCACAAACTATAATTCCATGGGAATCCAATTAATTTTCCAAATATAAATTTTTATCCTTTTATTATTTTTTGTCCAAATAATAAAAATAATTTTGGTCTCACAATCATAATATCTATGAAAAATAATAGATCCCAGGTCTGATGTTTTTTTTAATTTGAGATAATATGTATCACATCTTCAGTAATAACATCAAATTAGTTTAACATATGTTTTCCCCACAATGAAATCAATTACATGTTGTTATAATTAAATATATTTTAATATCGATCTATTACTATACTTTTAATAAAAGGAAAATGCATGAAATCCCCACAGATGAACTTGAAAGGGAGAAAAGAAGGACCCCTACGACAATGAAAATTTCTGATTAGCTACACACAAAATGTGGAAGGGGAAAAACCAAAAATATACACCTACATGAGGTAAAAAATTTACTATCCTAGATCACACATGGGATAATAATAAATGTTTCTCAACACACACAAAACTATAAAGACATCACCACTATGAATCCATTTGAAAAAACACAAGGAAACAATATGATAATGAGAAAAACTATCCTCTAATAAGCAGTGATTATCCTATAAAACCCTTGTATTAATAGATGTAATATGGGATATATAATATTCCAATAGTTTTTAGGTTGTTCCATAAATAATGTAAAATGCGGTCTATATATGAGAATTCCCAAGAATGTCAATTATTTGAAATCCCTATATTTCACCTCATTAAAAATGTGAAATATATATTCTCATGGTGAGTTCTATTAGGTTAGAGAAATATATTCTGTGAATTTCCCATATATCATTCTTCTATAAAAAATATTTGAACCATTTCATGGTTTAATTCATGTCATTAATCTCACATTAATGTCATGAACTCATCACTTATAGTGCTCCTCTCCAACATACAATCATTGAGAATCTCAAATTGCATTATGTGAAACACCAAGTCACATTGTAAATTCCAATTTAAAAAATTGAATTACCCACTATAGTTGTGAAACCATTTTGATCTCCCCTAAACCATTTATAGATTCCATTGAATCGCCAGAAAACAGAAATTAGAAATTTAATGAGATGAGAAGTCAAAAAACATTTTAGGGGCATATGATCATGGAATTGTGAATACATAATTTTCCTAGTATATATCTATAATAATGTAATCAAATATTTGAACTTTTATAATACTCATCATATAATAACCTTTAGTTTAGCATGAATGAATCATCATGTTGCCGATATTTATTGAGATATAATGAATTGTCATCTATGAATGTGGATGTGATAATTTAAAATATTTAATGAAATTAAATTTTTCTGTTACGATTCATTATTATTAAAAATTCATTTTTGAAATTCATTTTTTTGAAAACCATAGATATTTTTAAAAAAAAATTATCATAAATTCCTTATAGGATAAAATTTTCTTAGAATATTTTTAAAAGTATTTAAAAGAAGACTAATTGATATTATTACATAGTGTTAGTGATATTCGGAAAATTGTTTTTGAGATATCATTTTTATTAACCAATAAACTTCTATTGTGGAAAATCAGTGTAAGGAGATCACATGTTAATGCGTGAAATTTCCATGAGGTAAAAATCATTCATGTATGAGTAAAATTAGATTATTTGTGATTAAATGTGTTAATGTTTTATGAATTGAATTACAAACGAAAATATTGAATGAAAATAATCAACATATATCAATTTTCATCATTTATACCATATATTGTGTTATTTATTAATAGATAATTGGTTTTAATGTCTTTTTTGAAATCATGATTATTTACTGTATTAGTAAATAAATGGGTTTTTTGACATTATTTAAGCAAAAGTACATTTTTTTGTAAAATATCTTTTAAGGGAGAATGGTTTGGTTAAAAAACTATGTCACCTGTAATAATATTTGACCTATTTATTCTTGAGAAATGAAGATTTTGTGAAAATGGGTTGATATATTGTATTTTAATATGATAGAATTAAAATTAAACTGGAAAATAAATTTTTTTATAATAAAAAATGTTGGTTTATCATTATTTATTACCATTTCAATTTTCATATTATCTATCTAATGTGTAATTATTATATTATTCGGAAAATCCCATAGTGTATATAAATATTCCAACCTGATCACTTCAGAGGGAATGTATACCAGATTGAACATGATTTAATTATATTAATAGTCTAATAACATGCATGTTTAGTTCTATAGATAAACCATGTATACATTCCTATTAAATTCATTTGAAAGGGAGTTAGAAACCGTTATTTACATTGGAATCAGCATGTGTCATTTTTTTCAGTCTTGAATATTTTGAAACATAAATTCTTTCCTATATGAAATTTAATGTTTATAATAACATGTTTTTTACATTTTTAATACAATATTACAAATAGTTTCAATATATATTGTGGAAAAGTCATTTCTGAGCGTTTACGTTTCCCCGGTGAACTAGTTTCCAACCAATGGAAATACTTGTAATTTTCTTCAGTCTCAATGGAATTATTGATTGTGTATAAATGATTATGTCCCTAATATAGTTCATTAGAAAATGGAATAAAAAAATTAATTTATGTTGATTGTTAGGTAGTCTGGTAATACAATAATATATGATGATTGTAACAAGAAATATGGACTTAAATGATATGGGTAACCATATAGTTTTCCTCATTATACTATGAATACTAAAATTAAAGGAAGGTTGATAATTGAAATATCGGATATTGTTAACTTTTCCAAGATAATATTTTAAGTGTTAGAACTAGAAAATAATATATATTATGATCATCTCTGTAAGGATTATCCACAAATGGATGTTTTATATAATGAAATCTATTTTTTTCAGAAAATATTTATTTTAACGACTACGATTGTGAATTTTAATATATATATTTTTGAAATAATATATATAGAGAACAATATATATTTTCTATGATTATATAATCGGAAATGGGATATAGTAAAAGGATGTTGGATCCACATAAAATTAGGGTATTATAAATTTTATATAGTGATGATTGATTAGTTGATGTTTAATTTAAATTGATCTATTTTATATGAAAAAAACTATATCTCACTGATGTGTTCATGCTCTCCAAGGAAAAAATCCTACGGAATTTTTTATAGATAATTAATTAATAATATATATTGCCTATGTTTTATGTGAATTATATGGAGTGGTTTATAATGAACAAAAAGGGAAATAGATTTACAGTTAGATTCTATATCGTATGAGGTAGTTAATATATCTGTGGTAGAGTACATATATAAAAATTCAAACTTCTTTGATATGCCACATTATTAGTGCAGCATAATTATACAGTGATGGTTAGTATGTATTCTACAATAGTAGAGGGGATAGTAAATTCATAATGTGAAAAAATCTATATTTTCATACCATGTCATTGAAATAATCCCTTTTGTGGATTTAAGTGTAAGAAAAATGTTATTTAATGATTATATATATATATATTCTCAAATATATATGTCAATGTGTTTATAATTTATTTTATTTTGTGCTGGAGTAGGGAATTAAAAATCTAATGGTCTATTCCCTTTTCCTATTAATTTACAACATAAAAACATTGTTCATGTGAAGAATTATTGTGTGATGCTTTCTTGAAATAGCGTGAAAGGATCATAAAACAGAGTTAATATGTCAATGTTGAATGTTAATGGGAAAAACTAATTTTTTTACCTTTCATACATAATTTGGTTCAAATATTCTTCTATAAAATTTGTTGTCAAAACCCCAAAAATTCTACCTTATATTCCATTTGTTAATAACCATTGGGGAATATATCCCAATGATTATTTATGAGATATTTTTGCTCAAAATAAATTAATATCATTCATATCATATGATACATGAATCATCGATACTGATTGAAGTAAAAAACGATTATACCACTAAAACATAGTCATTAAATTAGATAAATTTATAGGTTGTACAACATTATAAAGTAGGTGTCTAATGAAAATATTGAATGTGTTAATTAAATAATAATAAATAATAACACATTTTCCAATAGTTTTTTATGCATAAATAATAAATTTTTATTAAATATAGTGTTTAATGTTTATTTCATAGGAATATTATATTAAATTTATTCAAATTTTAAAAATCAAAATTTATTAAAAAGATAAATTTTAATAAATCATTATATTAAATGTATCTTAGGGTGTGTTTTCAGCATTTTTTCTGAATTACTGCTTTCTAGGTGAATAGTGAAAATAAGTTTTCAAAGAATACCATCCTTTATATTGTAATATTTTCAAATTAACATTTTTATTGGAATTATTATAAAAAAATAATCAGTTTAATAATATTAAAATTAATCAATTTATACCTTTTGGATAAATATTTCACATGATCTTGGTATATAAATACATGTAGTCATAAAGGGATACTAATAAAATAGTTTATTATTGTGTTTAATGTTTATTCTGAAATATATTTCATAGAATTATATAAATTTATTAATATAGAAATTATTAAATATTTTTAATTGTAATTATTTATACTATTATATACATTATACTTAATTTTGGGTCTTTATTATTATAAATAATAAAAATATGGAAATTGGTTTATGGTTAAAATGGATTTACTACGAGGGGGTTAAAATGAAAAGGATTAAAATGACCACCAAACATGCCTATATGATATTTTATAGACATTTTTACACTATATGATATCATATTTAGATGTAGTACATTTATTATCCATTTGGAATGAATAAAAATATTAATACATTTTCAATTCATTGAGTTAGTGGTAATGGAATTCTTAAAATACCACAGAAGATATAACCATTTTTACTAGCTCTTAAAAATGAATTTCATCTTCTAGTTCAAATAATATTTTTCCAAAATAAAATAAATGATCTTTTATAATCTATAAACTATGATGGTGTATTTATTACGTAAAACCAGTTCCCATCTATTTTTATCTTTTTAAAATTGAAATCATTGATTTTGTGTACATATGATGTTGTATCTATGTGTAGAGGAGTAATTATTTTTTTTTCATATATATTTATATTTGAGGGTTATAAAGATCCATGTGATGAATATATATTATATTGGTTAAATTACTATATTTCATTGTACATAAAATATCATTTAACTCGTTACCCTCCAACTTGTTTAAAAATAATAATGTTGATCGTGTGTATGCATAAACTACCACCTCCACGCAGTGATTTGAATATTTTTTCATGTCTTCAATTCTAGGATGATTTGAATTATGTCTATAAAATATTATATTAAATATATTTCTTTGTTGAAATAATGAATAATATAGAACATTGATAATGAATCAATGTCAAAAGCTTTTATACCAAAACATAAATGAAAAACGAAATTGTTGTCTCGAAGATTGGTGATTTTAATAATGAATTGTAAATAAATAGGTGATAAAACGTTATGGGTAAGACATATATTTCATGCCATTTATTATTATGGTATTATAATATATATATATAATAAATATATATATTATATTCAATTTTTAAAAACATTTTAATCATGATTGACCAGAAGTTATGATTTATTTCACATACTCATCATTATTCGAGATTGATTTTTTTTCATATCACAATGAAGAGAATATTATAATTCTTATATAGTAAATAAATATATTTCATTATTGTCTAATAAATTATTTATTGTTAATTTTTTCATTTAGTTTCCATCTTCTTATGAACTCTAGAGACTAAAAAATTGTTTTTAATAAAAATATATTTATTATCTATTTAGTTGTGAATCATTTACTTCTATGACCTTATTTACTAAAAAAACTATTTTTTTCAATATTATATAATTATTGGTCCTGAAATTTTGTACCCATGTATAAGTATCTTGAAAATTTTCCCGAGATATATTCTTGTTATTTTACAAAAGATTAACATTTACACAATGTCTGAGAGAAATCTTTATTTAAACATACAATGCATGAAAAAAAATTTGTTTCATCATGACAAATATTTTCTCTAAAAATTGAATTAAATGTCTTCATATTTTTCATAGAATATATTTTACCTTAATACATATTAAATTTTATATTTTAAATAACTTATCTAAAAAATAATGTGTTATGCTTGTCAAGAAATATTCTAGTGAACTTTTAATGGCATTTTCCATTTATGTCCACAACCATTGATAAATAAATTTCTATACGAATGATATATTATATTCATAACCTTAAATTAGATTAGAGGTAAGAATATTATTAACAATATTATAAATTTTTTTATAATGGGTTTTTAAAATTTATCCATTAAATCATAACAAATTTTACACTTTGTTCTACTATGGTCATTTAATTATTAAAAAATATATATTTTTTATAAATTATTTTTAACAAAGTATTTGATCATAAATTATTATTAATTTATACAACATTAATAACAATAATATAATTAAAATTATATAAAATTTTAATTTATAATATCAAAATTATCTTAGAGTAGTATGTTTGGTATTTTAAAAAATAGTTGATATTTCATGGAATATTGATAATATAGATTTTTAAAAAACCGAACATTTATTGTCTTTATTATGTTATAATAAACCCTTTTTAATTAATTAATTTTTAAATATAAATATATTATATTATTTATAAATAATTCAATATATGTTTTTTGATCAGTATTATAGTTTATATTGTTATTAGAATGATTTTAGACGTATGACATCATTTTTCACGGAAACATTTTTTTGCATTATATTTTTATATTTTAAAACAATTCATAAATATATAGGAATTTAATCTTGTAAAATTGGTTAACAATAATATATACAAATATTCAATTATTTTTAAAAAATTTGACTTATTATTTTTTCATGATTATCTTTCATAATATTAAACATTAGTTACCACATGTATGGTTAAAACTGGTTTACTACGGATTAAACTAATGTAATGAGGTTTAAAATAACAGAAAAACCATTATAAATATAATTATATGAAAATACATAACACCTTTCTCATATAATATTCATAAGTGATCTATTTTGGAAGCATTTTTTTTGAGTAACACATTAGTACATTTTTATCTTCTAAAAATTTCGAAGAGTGTCATCTCCCCCAATTATAAATGGATAATCCTCTTATCCCTTATGTACTACAATTGGTGTTCCCGATCTAATAAAATTTAATACCAATTATATTTAAATTTTATCTATACATTAATGATATGTTATTTTAAAAATAACTAATCATTACAAATGTAATTATGAAGTGATATAGAAGAAATATACTGATGAAGAGGTAATCGGTTTTATAGACACATTGAAATTTATTTTATCCTCTAATTATTTTAAAGTAGTTGTAAATATCCTATAATAAATAATAAAATATTAAAAATGGGAGAAAAAATTAACAGGACAATAATTTTTTATATCCTTCGTATCCCAAAAAAATAGAAAATATCACTTGCTCACATGTACGACTTACATTCCCCACATAGTTGTGTAAATCACTTTTCATCACCATTTATATAAATTATTATAAGTATGTATTTAATGAATATATTTTATAATTATGGAACAATTATATCTTTTAAATATAATATTAAATTTACCTTCTTACCCTCCTAGTAGTTAAAAAATTATAATGTTGCAGATGTGTATTTGTGGACTAACACCTCTATAATGAAACGTGATTCTTTTTTCAATCCCATATTTCAATGATGATTATAAATATGTATAAAATCAAATTAAAATTAATTTTCAGTTTGTTTAATATTTATTTGGATGATGGATCCATAGTAATGATGTGTGGAATTAAGGTAATAAACATAAACAAATTTGAAAAATTAAAAATTATAACCCCTAAAGTGATTTAAATAAGAAATTTTTTGATAAAAGGGTACTAAAACATTATATATAAATCATAAAAGGATTGATAAATATTAGTATAGCTATGATATATATATATATATATCAAATCTTTATTAAATATTTTTATAGTACGAATATTTAAAAATAAATTGGAAAATAAGGCAAGGGTTTATTTCACAATCTTATCCTTATTCGGGATTGATTATCATTACATCTCCATCAAGGAAATAATATGATCACTATTTCACAAGTCTAATATTTTTCATTCTCAATTATTTTTCATTATTATATTATTTCAATTATGTTTCCCCTTTTTAAGTATTGAAGCAACCAAAATAATGTTTGTTAAAAAAAATTCATTTCTATCCAGATATGAGCATTTTTATTCCTAGTAAATATTAACATTAATTTTTATTATGGATATATTTATTATTCTCAAATTATTTTAAAATTAAAATTTTAATAATTCATGAATTTCAATTAGTATATTATAAATTTATATTTACTCTTTATAAATGAGATAGTTTTTGATGTGGGTCTAATTTGAAAAATAGTTTACACATAAAGACCGAAAAATAATTTTCCATCCAATAATAATAATATTTAAATTGAATATTTTTTAATAATATTCTATTTATTTTCTAGAAAAATCCAAAATATATTTATATTTTTTACTTTTATATATGTTCCTTGAAAAATAAAAGGGTAATTTACTCAGGATAAATATTCTAATGATATTTCAGAAGGACTTCTTCATCTATGAAAACATTTAATAATGAATAATATGATTTTCTGTGGATCTAAAATAATGATACCATCAACCAAATTTCTCTAGATGTTTTAGGATACGTTTGATTATTGAACGTATTAATATTCTAAAGGATAATTCTTCTAATATAGGCCATTATTCATTATTAGGGCATTATCATTTAATTTTTTATTCATATGATTTATTCATTCAAATTTATTTATGGTGGTTAAGGGATGAAATTACATAGCCCCAAAACACATTGATAGATTTTATAAGAAAAAATAAGTTTTTAATTTTTCCAGGGATTAATATATATATATATATATATATATGATATCCGAGAAAGATTCCTCAATGGTTATATTTAGATGCACCTCATTATAAATTGCATCAAAATAAAATCAGTTATTTCATGAACATGTTATTATTTTTTAGTTATTTCATCCAAAAAATAAGATTCATATTTATGTGATTATTTATATGGAATTATTTAATCATTAAATTTCCTAAAATTTTACTGATTCCATATTTATCATATGATAGCTTCTGTTGTACAAATTAATTTATAAATCATTTTACCCAAAATATTTCTTATGTTTTATTTCACTAGGATCCCAATGAATGTACTCTAAATTATATGAAAAGATTTAATAGAGGTATTATTGATTTTTTCAATGAAAATAATATATTTTATTTTATGATATCAAATATAACGTGATATTTATGTATATATATAGTTTTCCTTGACTACAAAACAATTCGAAACATTTTTATGAATTAACATGTATCTAGTTCTATTATATTAATCTAACCAGCAGATACAGGCTAATAATATTGCTATATTTATAGAGATGGTCCTTGGGATAACATTGGACATGATTCCCTAATAAGAATAGTGATTAATAAATAAATTTAAAATAAATTTATATAATTTCCAACATAATAAAATATCAGATAAAGTTATACATCACAACTACATGTTGATAAAATATCAGTAAAACTCTCACAAAATTATAATAGTTAAAAAAAATTAATTTTAGCAAACATACAGAGCATTAATATGACCACCCATTCACCAAACATATATAGATAAAGAAGAGATAAAAAGGGAAGAAATGAAATAAAATTGTTATCATGTGTATTCCATGTCTCATCTCACAACTCTTACCAATTAAAATACTAAACAATCAATAGGAGGATCCTTTCCCACACATAGATCATGAAAAAAAATTATTGGGTACCATCTAAAAATAAAAGAGTGTTAATAAAACACATTATTTTTTCATCAATATTATCAATAAATATATCAAAGAATATAATGTTCATATAATGATTGATATAAAAGAAAAGAAACATTAGTTGAAAAATGAACCAAAAATAGAACATATGTTATTGTATTGAGTGCAACACAATCAACCGTGTCTGATTATACCCATAACACATATTGTTCGGGCGACTCTAAAAATATCAAATATTCAATTACTTGGAAACCCATTCTAAAATTAAGTTAATGTGGTTAACAAACAATCATAATATGAGGAAAAACACAAGATTTGTACACCCTATTAAGAAATCCACTATAGGTGGGATAAATTATTTATGGTAATTTAAATATCATTACTTTGGTAACATTTTTAAAAAATATAAAAACATCCATAGAGATATCATCCATTACTTAATATATTTATATATGTATCTGGACCTAAATTTATGATAAATATATGGTATATATTCCCCTAAGAGGATTTAACATTAGTTAAAAGGAAACCCCTTACCCTGAGAAGTAACATTAGTGGAAGGGAATCACATCCAATGAGAATCAATACTCACACGAGTATATAATACAAAATAAGGAAATATCTTAATAAGTGTAATACACCAAACATACTTTGGTAATAAAAAATATCATTCCATGGATTCTCATCCCCATTATCATTGAGTGGAAAATTTAATATTATCCTTCATATTTCAATTCTATAGAATATATAGAGATCATCATAGTAAATGCCAAACCACTCATTATTGATAACATTATATTGGAAGGTATTATTCCCCCACATAATGGGAACAAAATCTCATTCAAAAACTTGATTAATATAAGGAATAACTTTCTATATCATATAAATTACATATCACATGTGGGAGTATCATCCTCACTGATCCCATATTAAAAACCAAGGTCATTATAACTCATAAACATATAAAAGTGTCAAACTAATGTATAGTAATCAGAGAAGTGTCATTTTGAAAAAAAATTATAAATTTTAATTGTCATATTATCCATTTTTTTAAAAGATAAATACATATTTCCCGATATACATGACACAATACAAAAATGTTGACCATTAAAAAAACATCGACCACATATATAAAGTGTGTGTGTCACTCACAATACATTATATTGACATCTAATAAGATATCGAATAACTACTATGCTCAAAATGGATAAGCCTTAGAGAATAAAATTGATATTATAGGACACTCATGTGATCAATTAGGAAAAAAGGCAACAATCAATGGTTGTGGTACTATTACAAAACACAAGTGTTCGCCTACGTGGTCCCAATCATAAATCTTTAGAACACATTGACTAAAAAAATTTCCATTGATATCCATGTCACTATTACCATGTAAGTAAAATTCCCAATAAGTAACTCAACATCCCTCAGTAGATCAATAATGTTTTGGTAATTTTTTTTTATTTTTTATGGTCAATAATATAACAACCAATTCTTCTTATACATGGATATTAACACTTTTTCGAAGATTATTCAATATATTACCAAAATTGCCTATGTACTATAATAATATATTTACATTGGAAAAATGGAAAAATATATACTGAATTTTGGGAAATTTCTTCAATGTGACACATAAATATACTCCCTTTAATTATCCATAACAACCATACCCAACCAAAACCTTTCTCTATGACACAGTTGAAGGAAATATAAAAAATGGTGATATTAAATGCTCATATGGTGTAGTCAATGTAGATATGTAAGTATAAAATGAACATAAGGGTATGAAAACACGATCATAACATATTAAAACCATTCCATGAACATTAAAGGGTAGAATAATGAGTCATGTAATAAATATACGTTGTTTATATGTCATGAATCATAAAGGAATCGAAGTAAATGAGCCCTGATAGAATTACATTAGCACATGATATTGATTTATCAAATACTCATTAGATAAACAATTGTGAACATTAATAAATAGAAGCATGTATTCTCATTTAGTTATGGACATGAGAATATGTCCTCAATTAAACTTATGTAAATTTAAATATTTCTACACATAACATTATAGACCTTAATGTAAGGTCTATACATATTATTGCGAACATATAATTAGTTTGACACATAACATTGGGAATATATAATCCGGTTCACACATAACATTTTTAACATGTAAATGTGTGTCTAAACTTCATGGTTAAGCTATGGAACAATCCCCAGTAATATCCTTTTCCTCACTATGGAATGTGTTCAATCCCTGAATAATCACGGAAGTCAACATTCTCTCATTAGACCATCAAATTAGGAAATGTCCCTTTCTAAATTGACATCAATCCCTATTATAGTTTTTTCTATCGTATAACATATAAATCTATACCGAAAGCATTTGATCGAGAGATATTTCCATCTTATCCCATTTTATATTGTAACCACCATCCTTGGTTATAACTTAACCACCATCACATATGGAAAATCCAACGTATGTTCTCCACAAGAACATAAAAAATTCACCATATGATAATTAATGAAATTAAATGGGTAAGAAAAATATTTAATCATATAATAACCTATGAAAATTTGATTGGTTTCAAAATTAAATAATTATATCATAATAACATAACCATGGGAAAATAAATTGTGTCTTGTATGAATTCGATCATAGTATTACCCATAAGTGATGGAATGGAATTCATATGTATCATATCATCACCAAAATAATCCATATGTAGAAATAATATAAATATTAACCTCCAATCATATCCTTGCAAAAGATTTTTCATCAATATAGGATCTTCCATTGAGGAGGATTTTTAAAGAATAATCAAATATAATGTTCTTTAATGGAAAAAAACTTTCATTAATGATAACTATTAAAAACAAATCATTATAAAATATATTCAAAGTAATATTAATGGAAAATAAAATATGAAAATATGGAATGGAACTATAAAAATAAAAAAAAAATTGACAAAAAATAATCTTTCATTATTTGAAAAAATATTATAAAATAAAAAACCTTTTAAAAATAATTTGATTAGAAAATAATTTTCAAAACATATAAATTATTATTTAAAACCCATTTTGAAATTTTTTGTAGAAAATAAGATTTATTTTTTGATAAAATATATTTAATGATAAAATATATTTTATTTTATTTTTAAAACCATATTTTTGGATGAAAAAGGGTTCTTAGAAAAAAATATTATGTTTCCTATAAATACTCAATATAAACTCTTGAGTAAAAGAATAGTGTAAAATAAAGGGAACTCATTAATTATCTTGACATAAACAGTGTGTAACATCCTATCATAAGAGCTTATCAATTGTTGTGCTGAGTTGTTGGTTCACCTGGCCTTAGACATACCTCCCCCTATACAAGATAGAGTGGAATAGTAGTGAGTGGCAATGGTGTATGGTGAGGAAATTATATGCATAGATAATAGTGGAACCATTATAATAAACATATATAATAAATATTGGAATCAAAATAGTTTTCTATAAGAACAATATAAATTAATACTAAAACTAATAATAATGGAATATTAATAACCACCTAGTAATAATCATAAAAATAAATAGGATGAGTCAAATACAAAATGAAGTCATCGCAAGATGGTATACAAAAAAGGAAAACATGGTATTTGTGTAATGTGTGCATAAAACACGGTACACAAATGTATACAATCAAAAAAATAAATCTCCCCAAGAATGAATATCATATACTTGATCAACATTCATAATGATCCATGTTATGGGAAAAACATATCAAGTTATGTGCTTGAGTTCATATAATTAACAAAAAACGTAGTCATAAAATCATCGCGTGTACCAAGGGAAGACGTAATAGTGTGTGAGATAGACACAGTAGGCCACCACTAATGGCTTATTGAATAATCTAGTAAGTGAAAATATATATCAAGTGTCCTTGTATAAATAATAATAATAATACTGTAAAATAAATACTAGTCAAATCAGGTTCTTGTAGGATAGCTGGCTAACCCTACCAGCTTCAGAATTTTTTGGAATTACTATGATTAGATTAAAATATATAATTATATATATATATTTTTAATTCATGTATTTATATTCTCCATAAAATATCTCATATATGGATATACTTTTATATTATGTTCTAGATAGACCTGAGACCAAGATCTGGCATCCATAACTTGTAAAAAAGCCAAAGGATTTAAATAATTATACAATACCTGAATATCATAAAAGTGTCAGAAAAAATTCTAGTCACAAAATATGGTCAGTTGAGTCATAATTCATAACATTTAATTTATTGGGTTAATTATTCATGCACAACACATGATGCAGGGGAACATTGAATATCATTCACAATTATATAAAACCATTAAAAAGGGGTGTAAAATTTAATATAATTAATATATATAATTATTCAAATCATGGAATATGAATTCCACCAACTTTAGTCCATTAAATTTATTCCATTTAACTAATATTAATTGTTCATTCCATTTTAGTGTCAAACTATACAACATAGTTTGTGGATCAGTTAATTTATCATCTAACTCATAGTGGGAAAATTATTTAACACACTAAAATCTGTGTTATCAAAGATGTGGTAAACATATAATAATACAATAAGGTTATACAAGAGTTCCATATCATGGTGTAATTAATTATAAAGTTAAAACACATTTGTAGGCAGTATGAGGAATATTCTAGTCTGCATTACATTGAGAAAAGCTATGAAACAGATAAATAATTACGAAAAAACTTATAGATCGCCTACATTATAGTCGTAGAAATATCGTCTCTATTTTTTAACCATTGAATGAGAATGAACATGAGGAATAAAAAATATAATAATTCCCTAAAAATATGGCATATGATCAGGACCCAGAATAGCATAAATGGTAGGAAGATAAATAAATATATTAGGGAATATTGTTAGAGTTCTTTCTGTAATCTATCCAATTTATCCAATGGTGTTCCAATCAGAGTCTATAAGAAGGAGGTAAATTTATTACTATATTGTATGGAATTATGTGCTCTATAGGAGAGGAAATAATGTGATCATTTCCACTAGGTAGAAGAAAAATGGATAAATATTGGGTTTCTTGGTTTGGTTGTACGGTAGCCCAACCCATGCACCAACCGTCCAACATCTAAATTGTAGGCACTCCCCTAAAAAAGATATCAACATGGGTTGACTAACCATTTAAAACACATCAATATGTAATCTTACATGATTCATGCAACACCCACATGGTAAAATTTCTTGGAAATCATGGTTTAAAAAAAACTATGTGGCCTCTTACTATGCACAAGGTTCCTTGCATGGTTGACTCTCATGATTAGCACTATTCGATCACTAACAATGATGCTCAACATGATTCTTCAATAACCAGAGATGTGGGATCCAAATAAGAAATGGATTCACTTAAGACCATTTTAAGGCCATAGTGAAACCTCAATTTTCAAATAAAATTAATTTAAACTTCAAAAACACTAATCTATACACTTAGGATTATATTAATCATTACATACTCCCCTAATTAATTAAACTTATACCAAAATAGGCCATATAAGGCGAAAAAGTCAACATATATGAAATGATATGGACACTTGGAAAAATAATAATCCTCTCACTCCAAGTTCTTGTATTGTACTTGTCTTTTCTCCTATAGCACTTTTAGGAAAATTAATGACCATCCTTAGGGAGTCTCCAAATTTCAATCCATGATATGCAATAGGTACCCCCAATGTGGGAATCTACATCTAACTCAACCACATAAGATTATAATTCATGATATGAGTTCAGATAATATACACATAGATGAGACACATGAAAACATCATTCATATACTTATTCATCTATGGATGTGATATCCAACAATCCAATGGTCTCATTCTCTACAAATATAAATGTGAACAATAAATTATTGAAAAATGTTACTCTGCATATGAATTAATAGATAGAATATCCTAGTATAAAATAATAATAAAACTCATTCACCAACCTTAAACTCAAGTGGTCTTCGTCGTTGATTGTCATAGGACTATTTCCCGGACTGATCTATCAACATTCACTTCTTGATTAATTAAACTTTCTATGAAATCATATAAATAATATGGGTTCCAAGAAAATCATTCTCCATTACCTCTAGCCTGTGCAAAGATTAATGAAATGGAAAACCATATAAGGCCACATAATGAAACCATATGTATGGAATCCTGAAATGTATTATTTTATGTGAGATCAACTAGGGGTATATTTCCCTCCCAAGAATCCCCGAAGGCAATGAAATATGGAAAGAGCCTAAATATAACACTTGAATAATGAGATATGGATATCTCTTGGTCAAAGGGTGATTTTTTATGCTCAGAATATCCTATATACCCATGTCCATATTCAAACCTTTCATGAAGAATTATGTGATATGAGAGTCCCAATCAGATTTTATTGAATATGGATATCCAGGAAGCAATATGATTTCCCTAACTTAATTCCTCCTGACTCAATAACTGAGAATATCTAATGAATCACTATGATTGGGGAGACCTTATAAAACTTACCATTGTCGAACCAAAAACTCCCATTTTCCTAAAGTGATCTAGAAAAATTGTTAATGAAATACAGTAATGCTTCATCCCATTTACAATCAGTAATAGAAAACTTCTATTAAAGTGATACCAGTCACTGATTTTCCAAAATTTCCAACTGAAAAATGGATCAATGAGTAAATAATCCATCTATCTCCCATTTTAAACTAGAAAACCAGTACATATGACATAATTCATGATATATCAATGATATTTTATGATTTAATATATAAATTGAGGCTTGAAATTCCAATGGTAGCTCCACTTATATGTCTTATGGGAATCGTACATACCTATTCAAGCATATTATCTCATCCTTGTACATGGTTCAACCTTGTAATGAATCTATAGGGAAAAAACCTTCCCTTAGGAATAAGACAGGTTAATTAAATATGTATCATTTATTCCATTCTAAAAGGGCAGTGGAAACAAATTAGTCATAAATGATAGTCCTCTAGGGATCCTCCTAAAAATCATTTTTAATATATGAAAATATGTCCATAATAATCAACTCATCACATGCCTCTGGAACCACCAATTATTCCGAAAACGGGTATAGATAATCCTCTAGAACATTTCATTTTCTTGCATATTGGTTATCTTGAAATAGATGGATTCTAGGTATTCAAGACATCAATGTTTTCGAATATTTATATCACATTGTGTAAAGATATACAAGAGGGTTTTGTGATCAGTGAATAAAAAATAATTATCGCCAAGAAAATGGTTCCTCACAGATCATAAATCATGAACTACATCTAATATCTCCACATCATTCACCAAGTAATTCCACTAATGAGGGCATAAATAACAGGACACATATTTGATGAGTTTTTTATCCTGCATCAAAAATTGCTTTCAACAAAATTATTTATGCACCACAATAAAATGTTTGACTCCTTCCCAACATCAAAAAGAATTATAATCGATGTAAAAGTCAATATTTACTTTATTTCAATAGAGTATATTTCATAATATTTATAGTATAGAAAAATGTTCACTATTCAATATCATCCCCATAAGAGGCAATCCTGTGTATGAGAAATCATTGATGAATCATCTTAAATTTCCAAAAAACTATATGAAACACTATATATAAAATATTTTGTTTCGAATCACCCCTGAAAATATAAATATCACCCTCCTTGTAACTTTTTATACTCTTAGATCAGATATTATGTAACCCAAATAGTGGAATTCTTTGATACAAAATTGTAATTTTGTTATTTTTTTTGCAAATATTGAGCTCTCCAATTTTATACATAATCAACTAATAAGGATTGGAATGGTTATGACGGGAGTGAGAATCCGCTAATATTCCACCCACAAATACTATAATGAAAGAATCTAGTTACAGGTAGGTAACCTGATTCATCATATTTATAAATATTTATGTAGTATTTTTGAGAATGAGAAGAATTACTAGGCACACATAAAGACCACACATTCTATAGAATCATGTAAACGTAATGTTAATAGACTTTACACACCCCTGATTGAAAGATGACCTCAAATCAATCATTGAAAATACATTTTCTTCTCATAGATAGTCAATGAGCTCTTATATACAAGGTTATGGATACTCGTTTTTTTTGTAATAAGTTTTAACTATCATTTTTCGGGAATTTGACATAGTGTACCATCTACATTTTTGAAAAAATACTCCTCAATCTCATTGAGATGATTTATGAATTATAACTACTTTGGAATTCAGGTCTTCTACCTACTTCTTATGATCTAAATGCTATATATGAGTAATACTGTAAGGAGGAATGGATATTGGGTCCACCCTAGATACTAAAATAATAGTTATTTATACCTCAATAAATACAGGTTTACTAGATACATCATCATATAAGATGTACTTTAAATAACCCACCACATGATAGAAATTATTAGGGTTTGCAATTGGCCATCCAAGAAAATTAATGTTTGTTTTTTTATCATTTTACCTATCCACTACTGCACATGTCTAGATCATGATGCATGGATATCCCATAATCCATTTTGTAGATGTCTTTTTACCTATTGGGATGCAATGGTCACCCTACAGTGATAAAAAACAATGTGATATCTATAGTAAACTATCAATTACATCCCAGGAATCACCTAAAACCCTTTCATAACGATGATAATTTTTTTCTCGCGAATAAATAGTTACCATATAGGGTATTACATTCATTAGTTAACAATTTCTGATCTGATACCCAATATGTTATTATGTTTTATGGAAAAACATAGATACTATATATTACGTGATAAACTCTACATAACAGCTCTATATTAAAATGACAATGATAATCCTATGTAATATATTGATAAAAATAAAGTAGAGTCTACTAGAATTATAAATCAAATAGTAGATGTTCCGGTTCTATGTTCCTATTTTATAGGATACACAACATGGAATTAACTCATACTAGGGCCATCAATCTCAACAAGAAATCTCTAACCATGCTTTCTCTGGTGGGATAGTGAATCATAATTCTTATTTTCATAGCCTAGACCACCACCAGAATTGATTGGATGGTGGTATTTCAGCAACCAATGAAGATAGACACTAAGGGAATCGTTCTAGATTGTGGAGTATTTATAGATCCTCGATCACTCTTTGTTTGTTAAAAAATCAAACAAAAGTGTGGGACGTACCCTATCCTGCCATGTCCTCTACATTCAATTGGTTTTCACATAAAAAAATAATTTTTGTGTCCCTTATTCTTATAGTGATGACATATAATGATGTTATCAACATTTTTTTCTGACTATCCATGGCCCCATGAAAAATCACATAGTGATGCTCTGGTATTCTATAAGAACAACTTATAGTTCTAGTTGTTGAAACACCATAGCTCACTCCCTCTACTTTCCACAAATTCTATTTTGTAAGGATGGCCTATATGGATATCATAGAAGTAATTTTCAACAAGAATATGGTAACATGTGATTGGATGGTGTATACCAACCCATCCACTAGTTTCCTCATTTTCATGTGCTCATCACCAGAAAACGTTATGGTGAATTACTATAGTTCAGTAAAATGTAAAGAATAATTCATTACATACATATCCCAATATTAATATTTTATGAAATCTCAATCTCTGTTAAACCTAATTGCATATGAGAAGTAGTAATAATATAATATCATCTAGAAATCCCTCTTGAAAATATCTTAAAGTTTGTTTACCTTGTTAATTACATCCCACCATCACTTTTTAGTATCACATAACATATAGGTATCTAGATTTCCCCCTCCCCTTTACATGTTTGTCTAGATGCATGAATATAGAAAGAATGAACCCCATCCAACATGCATCAACATGAGGTCTGCCATCCCCATTGATGTCGGGAGGATGCTACTTCTGAAACTCAATATTTAACTCTTTCATAGTGAGGAAAGGTCAAGAAAAAATATTCATGGGCATCATGATATAATAAAAATTCATTCTTAATTGGTAGTCAATTCCCATTCCATGAGTATCGATTGGTACTAATTATGGAACTGTTAGTGCAAATAAATATATTTTAAGTCCCACCTCCTCTAGTACATTGTTGTCACAGCCTTTATATCATATGAATGGATTCTGTCGTGGTGTATTGATTCTAAAATAAATAATGCACACATAATAATAGATTTAATAGTAAAAAATATTTCATTTTAATGATTAGGATAGGTGAAAAGACATCCTCTGGAGTGTTTCACTTCTTCCATATAGCTCACAATTCCTGGTCAATGTGATAAATAAAAATAATAACATGCTATAAGAACAAAAAGATATACCTATAAATACACACTACTAAGTATAGTTTTCAGTATAAGATTCATTTTTGAAAACACAGGATTTCGTTTATATAGTTCCAATTTAAATGTATAGATGAAAACACCCATTAAACTGCTATCAAAATACTCATTTTGAAGTAACAATATTATTTAAAAGATTTAATTTCAATTGAATTCAGAATCTTTGTCTATATATACAAATATAAGGATCTAATTAAATGTGTCACCATTCCAAATTAATAAATTTAATATTCTTAAAAATTTCATTATGAATAACATTAATCTATGGCCTATCTATTACATCTAGTATCAATATCTAACAGGTAATAAAAAATAATTGGATAGCAGGAATTGGAACTCCTTATTTAATGAAGTATTTACTTCATAATTTTACCAATTTGAATTTGTGTAATCCAATTGAATTACATTATTATGGTATATTGAACATGTATGTTTTGAACCCACTACATGGTATAATTGGAGAATTATGGTTTTATAATCAATATATGCGTGATTATTCAATTTTGATTAATGTAGACAATTTTACTAATATAATAATTTTACTACCACACGATATGTTAGTACATATCCCCATATATTTATCTATGGACTAAATATATAGATTAAGAAATGAAAATATAAAGTAAACATGACATGGAAAAATGAATGAAATATATGTTAAATTTTTTATAAAATAATGCATGTCCAATCACCACATAGAAAAATTATTCCATGGGATAATGAATATGAAACTAGTGATAACATCAAAAAATATGTGCATCACCCAAATGTGAAATAAGTGAAATTGTAAAAGGGAAAATAGAACGACAATAAAAAATCAAATATTATTTTGGGATTCCACTATACCTGAGTTAGATACACTTTGGAAATAGATAATTACAAAATTCTTTTTCAATCTAGTCTATTGTCCATTACATAAAGTGTAAGACAACTGAAATAGAATTAGTACTATGATACCAATATTTAATGTCTCAAACCAAGATCCATCAAACGGTGCCTTGACCGGTGGATCAAATGTCTTCATGCATGACTCCATATATTCTAGAGATTTCAGTCAATAAATTAGGGTACTAGGTGGTATGGTGAGTGAACCATATCATCATATTAGAGTCTCATATTAGTAATAAAATTATAAATAAAATGGTCAAAGAATAAAATATTCATAGTATCACAATAGAATCATATATCAAAAGCATAGCACAATAGGAAAATCCCAAGATGTAATTATTATCAAAGTCTATAGGTAGATTCATATACAAAATTATTTCATGGGATGACAATATAAAAAAATAGAAACAAGGGATATTGGGAAAACTTAAATACCACTTGAAATAGAATTACGAAAAGGAAAAAAATTTATTCCACAAGAATCAATATAATAAATTATGTCCTCGTCCAACATGGTCCATCCGATAATAGAAACATATCAAGCATCCATGAAAGGGATCATTTTCATATCCCCAACTACAATAATGATGTCTACTTAGGTACAAAGGGAATCCTGATTATCTCATGAGATTATCATTGTAGGTTACTGGTTACGGTATCTAGAATAATCTTCTTAGCGTACATATAATAAAATTATTCATGTATATGGAATAATAAAAAAAATAAAGAAAATGAATACTAGTCTGTTTAGGATCCATTAGGACACATAATATTTTGTAACTACTTTTTCATGGAAATAATGAGTCTAATAATTTTCCCATATATAATTAAATATATATATGTAATATGTATAAATTTATATAAACTCATTATACAAGGACAACTATATGCATTTACAAGGATACTAGGAGCTAGATGGACCCAGGGAGTAACTAAGGTATCTATAACTTCTCAATCAATCCAAAGGATCCACAACATGGTATAAAAATAACATCTCATGTGATTTTGAGAAATCATTAGTGTCCCTTGATATAGTTGCGTGAGTAATCACACTGAACACCCGAGATAGTGGGTTGACTCTACATTCCAAACCCCTATTGCATGGGAATGTATAATGTCCTACCCATCACCCAAATAAATGTAAATAATTTGAGACACCACAAAAAATACCCTAGATAAGGGAGCTTGAATCTCTATACTCAACAAATCCCATAACAATTTTTCATTGGCCATTAACCACAGTCAAATAAAAATTTTCATGAGGTATTTAATCTCTATAATTTACAATTATTTAAATTCATTTAACCATAGGTTCCATTTTCCATAATATATATATATATATATATATATTCATTTCATCATGTGGCATTTACACTGAGTTTCATTCAAATAAAATAATTCATTAGAATTATATAGCTAGGAAAATTTGTTTTCGGGTCCTAACAGACCACTTAGATAGTGGTTGGGTAAATTTATCATTTAATTAGAAGAGGGATAATCTTTTAACCGGGCCAATGGGGTAGTATACAAGAGGTTTTAAATGAATAATAACATAATCCATGTCTATGGGAGTTCCCTAATGTGGTTTAATTAATTATAAATATACAAACATTAAGGAAATACGTCCTAAAGTTTGACATGTAGCCCCTTAAAAAATAAATGAAATTCCTAAAATTTATAGAAAACTTATAGAGATCATACCATATGCATATAGCCCTATCCTCATCATGTTTCAACCCATGAATCGAGCTTGAGTGTGATAGATCAGATGAAAGGACCAATTCCCCCAAAAATAGGTCATATTGGCTCTAACCAAAATAGAATAAGAGGATGGAGGATAAATGAATATAGGAAAGAATATGTATATAGATCTCAATTTTATCAATCATATTCTTCCTAAGGTGGTATGATCATGTTTAGGAATGAGGGTTTAATTTTCTACCAAAAATGGATAGAATAGAGATCTCCATTGAAGACCAAATGAGGAGCTCATATCTTCTAGAGTATATGAAAAATATGTCTTACTTTGAAAACATTTCATTCGATTAAAGGTTAATTCCCATTTAAATAAGAGATTTAATTATATTTTCACATTCATGGACAACCATTGAAAAAACTATACCACATCTATAACCCAGGAAACCCCACTCGTATTAGATTTTTATACTAATTGTTTAATCATGTACAACTCATGAAGAAGGATGCAGTCATGATGCAAGAAGCACCCTCATGAGCATGTTGTCTTGATCATATGGTTATAGAAAAACATGAAGAATATTTCAATGAAATATTATCCCTTAATGATTTAGTCTCATGGTTATATGTAGATATCCACTAACTGCTTAACATTAGTCTATCTACTTAATATCCAAATGTACAGGATCTGAAAATCTTTATATTCTCTCAAGAATATCTAATTGTCTTTGGGAAACTACTCTAAGATAAAACAAATTAGCGTAAAAAATTATATTTTTTCCCTTGTGGAAGGATGATCTTTTTCATATAGAACAAAATAATTATTCATTTTATTGAGATATAGATTATAATATTAGATCATCATAAACATATTCAATAATTATCATTATAAAAAATTAGATTGCAACATAAATAATTACAACATTATTAACGTAAAATTGTTAGCACCATGATGGAATAATATTAAATGAAACCTATAATATTATGAGCGGAAAATTTTATGATATTATAGGTCAAAGGGTCTGTATATATAACACATGAAATGTGATAGGTGTAGAATATAACATCGACCGGAGGGAGGGAAATTGAGAAAAATATTCCCATAATATAATATTATTATTTTGAATTGTAACACAAAAAAATGAATTACATCAAATAAAATATTTAATATAATTAAAATAATAATATTCATGATGTACCAGGTCAAATTCCTAGCATATTCCCAAAACAAAATAAAATAGTGGTGAATTTCCATTTATCACCTAGAAATTAATGTGACACTAGAAATCCCTTACCATAAGCGTCAAATTTCTTTTTCAATCATAAAAACTACTTAATAATAAATATATTTTTATCATAAATATATTATTGAAGTAATATTATATATATATATCCTAAAATATATGATTTACATATGACCATTTTTTATATATTTATTAATAATACCCTTTAAAATCATGTTACCTGTAATTACTATAATACTTTTATTATATGTTTTTTCGACTTCATAAATTTATCATGACTCCATCATATCCAGAATAATAATCATCACATAAATAATATATTTATATCTTAAATATACTATAATTAATAATCTAATGATTTGGATTTGAGAAATGATGAATGTTAATATCAAAGAGATGGTAGGCTGTACATACACATTAGTAATGTTAACGTTTCTTAACAGTCATTATAGACAGAAAATAAATAATATATTAAACTTACTAAATGATACTTCTATCATAATAACCAAATTACTTCTTTAAATATAATTATAATATTCATTTGAATGGTGTGGGGATGAAATGTTAGAGTCATATCACTTAATGAAGGTGGTAGTCCACTCTCTTAAGGGTTTAATATTAATTGATGGAAGGGGAGTAGGAAACAGAACAAGAAATTGTTATGGATGTGCATAACCTCTTCCATAGATATCCTCATTGGGTTTCCAATAAAAGCCATCCTTTATTGGATTTTTGTCGAAAATTATTCATTTAAAATGAGATTATGGAATATATAAAAATATTTTAGATGGTTTTGGTGATGATAAATAACATGATTATTGTTAATAATTAATGGGAGCGAGTTCCCTTTGTAAATGAGTAGGGGTGTCATTTTTGTGAACACCAAAATGTATTCACTTTTTGATGTTTAACCATACCCAATATGCTTAAAAAATTGATTAATAATTGATTTTAGGATTATTTGGTCAAGAAACACCTCCAACACACAAAAAAATCTTATTTTTATTTTGTTATTCTTTATTCTATATGATTACTCTATTTTTTCGTAAAGTTTTTACAACGGTAACTTATATCTTTTTATTTAACTGGTGAATTTAAACATATATATAAAAATAATTTTTTTATTCAATAATATATACCAACAAATTAAAATTAAAAAATTAAAATTTATTATACAATAAAATATGTATTTGTAAAATGATTCTTTATATACATACATGTAATATGCAAAACAACATTTTAACATTAATCATTATAATTATTTTTAACTTTTTTAACATGGAATTAATGAAAAAAATTCTTTTAAAATTATTAGATAATATAAATTAACCATTTTAAATTTATATAATTAATGTTTTCAAATTTTATTCACATATTTTATAATTTTAATATAGTATTAAACACATTAACGTGGTTGGACATCTAGTTTTCAAATTAAATTTTTCCAATGTTTACAATGTTATTATATAAAATTTAATCATGAAAATGATTCCAATTACCTATGATAGATTGATTTTTATTAATTTTTATATTGGTACATTAATAAAAATTTACTATATTATTTATATTTATATAAATTTAAATTAAAAGACACTTTCCAATTTATATTCTTTATTTTCCACAATTCATCAAAATATAAAAATTTTCGTAAAAAATCACAAAAAATCACACAACCAATTGTTACATGAAAATTTGACAAAGTAGGATTATTTTTTAAAATAAATTTTGTAAATGTGGAAAAAATAAATTTTATTATATTTTTAGAAAAGTTAAAAAACCTATTTTTGGATAAAATACATTTTAAGAATAGAATATCATTACTTCTTATACCTTTTCTAGAAAGAACATCATGTGAATGAAAATTTATAGATCAAATAAAAAATATATAAATATAATTTTCCACATTATATTATTTAAATTTATATATTTAAAATGCGATTGTTTGCATAAAAATTGTTTTTCAGAAAAACCATTTCTTTTATTTTCAAAATGGTTTTATTTTCATTTCTAATTAATTGGTCGCAAAAGAAATCATTATTTGTATAGGCTATATTTGTAAATTTATTTAATACTAATCATATTTTAAAAATTTATTGTTAGATAATACATAATATATTAAATAATAATTTCTTAATTGTATCTCATGTTATATTTAATCCCAAAGTTACTTGACAAAAAAGAAAAAAGTTAGAATTCTGTGTAACACAAGAAAAATATTTTTGTTTTCAATAATTAAATATTAATATGAAGTTTCATATAAATTAATAAATTATTGTATCATTTAATCATATGAAAATATAGAAAACATTTAATTCATTTCATGATTAAACTATTTCCCAATATATTAGGTTGTTAAACTGTATCAATGTTAAAGTAAATTTGTATCTAGAAATTCAAAACATTTGTAGCAAACCCCACTAATATTTTTTCCTAATCATTTAATTGTGTTCCAAAATAGATTCCTCAATTTGTTTTTTTACCAAAATATTATGAAATTTTAGTTTCAGTTGTTTCATCAAAATTTATCTGTTCGATCTAATGTCTCTAAATATTGTTACTCATATGGAGTACCGTGCTCCAGCAGTACAACCACTAGGTTAATAATATTTTTAGAAAAATTTATATAATTAAATAATATATAAACAAGGAATATATCTTGAACCTGAAATACTTTCAATAGAGGAACCAATATATAGGATACCATCCTATTGTAATATTGAATTTCACAGGGATTTATATTATAGACACTCAAGCTTGACGTCCATGGAAAATGAATTTCTTTTTTGTAATATGTTACACATGAACAAAATAGATGGTCAATGTTTTGATCAGTTTAGTGCCTTTGGAGATTCAGATCATAATCTTCTTATCATGGTGAAATATCATCAGCATCTCCCATAAAGATCATCCCCTTTTTTCTCTACCTAAATAATTTTTCTATATCTTTGGGAAAATAAAAAATATAAAAGGTGAGCTCAAATGATAATTAAGGGTAAACATAGAGAACATAAAATAATACAAAAAAATTTTCAAATTAAACACATGGAAATAATGTATAATCATCACAATCATGATTCGTCTAATAAATCATTATAGTGCATAAGGAATAGATCATAAAAGAAAATTAACCTTGATATATTACAAATGGAATGAAACATGAAACTGTGGAAAAAAATAAGATAATTATTTGATATAATTATTTTCCAAGGAATTTCTTCCAAGTCCATCATAGTGGAAAATGTACATTAACAAATTGGGTTTACGTGTCGTTCCAGCCATGTATTAATGAACCAGATTTAGTTGTCAATTCAGTCATGTCAGTCTCATGAGATTAAAATATTGACCCAATGCATTTTAGTGAGATTTAGGTCCCACCCTTCAAAAATTTTAATCAATCTTAAATGTTCCATAAAAACATAAATCATTCATCATAGCATAACCCATTTAATAATATGGGTTTCTTAAACATCAATCAATCAAAATTCATAAAACATAAATTGACATCATAAAAATATATCCATCACAAAAACAATAAAATTAATGTAAAAATAGAGATAGAAACATAAACCTATTCCATCTTAAAAGGAAAATAAATTTTGATAAAACACATGAACTTAATTCACGAAAAAATATACTTTTTTTAAAAGGTTTTCTTTTATAAAAAATGTCATTATTTTTTATAATGATAAATATTAATAGAAAATAAAAATGTAAACATGTAGAAGATGCTTCATTGAAATAGGGTGTTATAAACATGTAAAATCTCTATCAATTCATGTTTTTAAAAAAACATTATCCTCGTACTTTTTTCCAAAAATTCAAAAAGTACATCATTTGGTAAACAAATTTTTTTTTCCTCCCATTCCACATAGTAAAAGTAAACAAGGATTAAAAATGTATTTATAAATAAATATTCTAATAAGAAATATTTTTTTAAAATATGTTCAGAAAACATGTACATGGATGATAAATATATACCCAACAAATACTTACCTATAGGCAATATTGTATAAAAACAATATTGGAAAAGTTTTCTCTTACCATAGTATGACTTCTTAGTTCTATGTCTAATCCATTTGTACTGTGAGTTTAAACATATTATTAATTTTAAACTGAACCATAATAATATTTTGGAAATAATATATGATTAAATATGTTTTTATATTAACCGTTTATATGTCAATTCCGTGTTAAATCATCGTTTTGGGTAATAATAATTTCATTTTTGGTACATGTTTTGAATTGTTATTATTGATATTATTATTTTTATCATGAATTAATCACATCAAAATACAAAACATAATTTTTTATATTATATATTCATTATATAAATATATATAAAATATATAGAAAAATAAAATAGAATTTACCATTATTGGAAATGGTAGGTCGTACATATGTATGAATACTATTTTCGTTTCCATATTGAATTGAATGGAAGTAAGTAAATGAAATATAAATATATCAATCCATATGCATAAATCTAGTAGAAATTTCATTTATTTTATTTATTTTTTATTTTTTATTTCTACTTTAAAATCAATATTGAATATTTAATGTGGAGAATGAACCTCATCAGGTCATGGAGACAGTAAGTCATACGTACGAACATGTGATGATATTGTTCCCATAATTCATTAATGGTACTGGATTAGATGTTTTTTATAATCTCATAATTTTTATAATTTTATAATAAACATATATAGTTATTATTCCTCCCAGCATACCCATCCAAATAACATTGTGGTGAAAAATTGATTACACCCTGGCGAGGAGAAGGTAAACTAAACATACGCACGCATAGTAATATTGTTTTCCATAGGATGAATAAAAGGATAAATAGTTTTTTTTATATTTAAAATAACACATCATTATATTTTTAATACTTATTTAATAACATTGTAATTAAACAACTAATGATAAGGTAGTATAAGACAAACGAAATTTGAAACAATTGCATGAAGAGATTGCCTCTTCATCGACGTACCTCTTTTAAAATTCCTCTTTGGGAACTAGATCTGGTTTTTTGAGATGACCAGCACCTATAAAATGTAACTAGGAAATTTGGGAATAATAATGTGCTCAGTTGTGTTGATTATGAATTATAATAATGGAGTTTATTGGAGAGGGAGAAGGTTCCCTTTTACAAGATAGGAGAGGGGAACTATAAAAATGTTTTAAATTATTAAATTATTATTAATTAAGTTTATATTTAAAATTGACCATAACATGTTAAATTCTAAGATAAGATGATATTTTTTCTAATAACTATTATAAAATAATTTTTATAGATGTTTTGAATATTTATGTATACCTAATTTGTTGGTTTAGCCCTTATTTTATACTTTTTAATCTTCCCATGATATCTTATTATTTACACATTGTGGGTAAATGTAATTACAATATCATTTCAAACGAGCCACAAATATGTATTTATGACATTTTTGAATTTATTAACTATTTGGAAGAATCAAATATTTTAATGAATTTAAAATCATTTAAAAACTATTTTATATTTTATGTTTTGTATTATGACAGTTTTTTATACTATTCATACTTGAATTTATTTAACAATGTCATCACAACCTTATTCCTAAGCTCAAAAGGAATAAAATCAACATTAATATGTCAGTTTCATCCAGAAAATTCCTGTATGACATCAAAATATTCAAATAAAATTAATTTTAATATTTATAAATTCATTTATTTGAATATTTTATTAATGAGGTAATCACTACAACAAAATTGTGTCATAAATAAATATATTTATATAAGATCATTAAATTATAAGTAAAATATCATTATTAGGGATATTTTTTTATATTTCTAATTAATATTTTTATAAATATAGATCATTTATATAACCCTATTTTAAAATTGATTTTGTAAAAGATAAAATTTTTGGTCATAATTATCTTTACATAAAATTAATTCTTATAAAATGTCATTTTGACATCCATACGGATCAATGGGTCCCAAAATCGACCCAAGGATTCCCATGGTCAGATATACATCTTCCAATAAGATTAGGATACGTGTTAGGCTCATTTATTATTATTATAATATTATTTTTAACCCTTATTTTATAAATTTACCCTTTCACCACAGGGAATAAAATAATTACCAATGTTTCTATACGTAATTTCCTAAAATAAAAGATATATATTTACACAATATAATCCTTATAACATGAAATATTGAATCAATTTTTTTTGAAATTCATAACATTTATTATTTAGTAATTAATTTTAAATTAATTTCTCTTGTCAAAAAGAAAAAGCGGGTTTTTAATAATAAATATATATCAAAATATTGACATTTTTTATGTCCAATTTAGATGTGAAATTATCTCCAATGAAAACAATTTGTGATGAACCAGACCCCCCTTGGTCCCTTCCTTTGCCAAAATCCGGATCCTTAAGGGGTACGGATCGGTGAGACCGATCGGTGCGACCGATCGGTGCGACAGATCGGTGCGACCGATCGGCGAGACCGATCGGTGAGACCAATCGGTGTGACTGATCGGCGGAACCGGCCGACGTCACCCGGCCTTGCCAAGTTGTTCTAGTAACGCGCACAAAAGTTTAATTAAATACTTAATCGGCTCATGAGTCGGTTTAAACCCCTCAGCACCTTTAATGATGAGTCAATCTGCATGGTCAACCCACGACTTCCACGTCTTACGCGGTTCGGCGTTTTTATCCCAACCGTTCTCGGCTCTTATAAATTAAGGGTTAGGCTGTGGTTTCCCCCCCTTCTTCGATCGTGGCTCTTCTGGTGCATTGGGACCGCCGCGTCGTTATCCGTAATGTTCCGCACCCCCGGCCTAAACGTCGATCATCTATCAACAAGTAGGGAATTTTCTTCCGTCTCTCACTTTTGTGTATCATGTGGGGTGGGCGTTATTTTTGTTCTTATGGAACTGGTTGAACCGAACCCTAATGAAGATAATAAACGAAGTTCTAAAGAAAGAAGGGGAATGGGTTGTGATCGTTGTTTATGATTTATCTTGTGATTATCCCTTTTGTTGTACTGGTTTATGTTTTCTGAAAATTGAGGTCGTTGGTGGTCGTGTGTGTGCAATTGAATCCCCTCGTGATGTTTTAAATTGGTTGCTGAAATTGTGAACTCCTGCTATGAAATTGGTTAATCACGTATATCCGGCTGAATATGTTGAAAGTACCAGGATCAACCCTTCTGTGATAACTCCCGGTTAGAATACATGGAAATTTGAAATCATGGAGTGTGTTAAATCTTTTAAATCCGAAAATCCCTGACTTGTGTTGGTAGTGGTAGTTGGTTGTTTTCCCTTCGGGCCGTTTGCTGGAAATGTGGGAGGGGATGGGATCCCCTGTTCTTTTATACTCTCTGTGGCTGTGTGAATTTGGGGGATGGGATCTGCTGTTGGTATGGTTTCAGTGGCTGTGAGTTTCTATCACAAATTGGGGAGAGATCCTCTGTTGGCAGAACCGGGTGTGAGTGTTTTGGTTGATCTATGCTTTTGACGCTTTCCTTTGTTATGCTTATGGTAGTTGCCCAGTAGTGCTTAAAATTAATTGAACATTTTGACTGAACGTGAAACAAGAATGGGAAAAATGGTTTTGCGGGCAAGGGTCGTGAATTGTGACTCGGACGCAGTGGTGTTGTGTTCTGTAGGTCGGCTAGGAAAACCTATGTTTTGGGTGAGTGTTTGTTACCTATATCTAACTTGTAGCTTTGTGTATCTTATTCGCGCCCCACCCAAGTTGAGCACTTAGAGCCGAACACCCCCATTTATGGGGGAAGGGTGTTTTTTTTCCAACACTATACTTAGTGGCTGGTTATTAGCTCCTTTTCTTCTCCCTTTCCCGAATAGCCCAAGTACCTTCGGGCAGGCTGTGATGGCCTGAAGTCCATTATTAGCCCAGGAACCATCGGGCAGGGTGTTGTGGTGGTTGGACAGGTGTGTGCGGCATGTGGTTTCTCAAGTGTCTTCAGGATGAGGCCCAGATGTCTTCGGGCGTGGCAGTGGATCCTTTAGCCCAGGTGTCTTCGGGCGTAGCGGTGGTTGTTCTGGCCTAGGTGTTTGCAGGCATGGTTACATGTGATAGTTGTGGCCCAGGTGTGTGCCGGCGGGATACGGCAGTGGGACTGCGTGTGGTTGTGGCCCAGGTGTGTGCGGGCGGGATTCGGCAGTGGGACTGCGTGTGGTTGTGGCCCAGGTGTGTGCGGGCGGGTGTGGCAGTGGGACTGCGGTGAGAATGGCAGGATTGGTCTGATTCGTAGGATGTCTCAATAACCAGTGGGAAAGTGGCGCGGGGTACCCAAACATCGATGTGATCTTATATATATATTACTTGACTTGCGTTATTTAGGGAGCGAGCCTTGGTGAGGCCTGGGATGGATAGTTGCCTTGTTAGTTTCTGGTTCTTCTCTTTTCTCACGGGACTTTAGTACGTTCCCCCACTTGTGCATGAGAGTCTTGGTTTTCCCTACTGAGTGTACTTGTATGCTCACCCTACGTACATAAAGCTGCATTCAGGTTTCCAGGAGGACTTCGGGGATCACACAGGACCTTACTAGCTTGGACTTTTGCAGCCGTTGCAGTTGTTCTCATTTTCTTTTGGTACTTACCTTGTAGTCACCTTTTTGCACTTTGTGGCTTTCACTTTTGAACCATGCATGTGGGAATGGTTTACTTTTGGCATTACTTTTCTTTCTACCTTGGTGTTGTTGGGTTTTCTCCTCCTTATCTTTCGAACCTATAAAATAAAAAGGGTAATGCCTTCCATTTGCGAGAATTTCCTATACCCTTGGTGCTAGTCGTCACTCCGGGACCTATTGAAGGCGGGTTTCGGGGGTCATTATCTCTCCTTCAACTTAAAGAAGGAAGGGCCTGGAAACCTGCTGACCCTTCCCTCATTTTGGTGAAGGCGGGTCGTGACAGAATGGTATCAGAGGCGGAGGTTGAGAGATAGGACGGAGACTGGAGTTAGGCACAGTGAGGATTGCATGGGATGGTAAGGCAACAGTGTTGGGTGACCTTGGAGCGTGAATTAGGCCAGGGAAGACCGGCTAGGGCATGGGATTTTAGGGCCCCCCATGATCCGATGCAAGGACTCTGGGCCTACCGAACGACCAAGTGAGGCCACACTGATTGCGGGGTAGAGACCCTAGGAAAGGTACATGCATCATAATGACTTGTGTTCTTGTGTTTCTGGGATGTCTTGGGAAATTAAGAATAAATTAAATCTTAATAAGTTTTATGAATGATTTTCTTTACACTACTGGGCTTAGGCATTCCTTGTTTACCTTGCAGCTATGGCACCTGGAAGGCGACCACGTGTGGTACAGGTGATCGAGACTCCTGAGACTACTTTGGCCAATCGGAAGAGAGCTGATCGAGAGGAAGAGGACGACCAGTGGCAGAAGACTCTTCGAGCCTTCCAGCGACAGGCCCTCGAGAAGTATGAGGGCAGCACCTCCGATATGAAGACGGAAGGCTGGCTAGAGGAGCTAGTCATAGCCTTCGGCCTGATTCGGGCCCCGACTGAGTACTGGGTTCCTCTGGCTATTATCCAGATGCGAGGAGCGGTACGTCAGTGGTGGATGCTTCACCTGGGGAGTAGGAAAGAGTCTGAGGTTGCCTGGGCGGATTTCGAGAAGGAGTTCCGGGCGGAGTTTCTCTCCTCGACAATGAAGGCGGAGAAGAGGCAGGAGCTACTCTCCCTCCAGCAGGGGAGCATATCCGTGAGGAACTTGGAATCAAGATCAAGGACCTCCTGCGTTTTGCTCTGGACCTCTTTCCCGATGAGGAGTCTCGGGCAAGACGTTTGGAGGAGGCGCTCCGACCCTCCCTCCAGTATGTTGTTACCCCCTTTACCCTTCCAACATACATAGAGGTTCAGAAGAAGGCCGAAGTGGTGGAAAGGATGCACGCTTTGGGCGGAGTGTCATGAGAAGGGATCCAGCTGGGACCATTGAAGGGGAATGCCGTCAACGCCAGGCCTCCAGCATCGGGACCCTCCAGGTTCCGACCCGCAGGGAGCAGGCCGCAGCAGTTTCAGTTTCGATCCCCTGGCCCACGTTCTTTTCCTTCAGGCTCGGGACCACGGTGCTTCATCTGCGGGAGCCCTGGATATCTCCGGAGTCAGTTCCCCGATCGGGTGCAGTACAGCGGTGGCAGTCATCCCCAGCATCCGCCGCAGCAGCAGTTTCCAGCCAGACCCTTCCGGCAGCAGCAGCAGGAAAAGCAAGCTCCCGCTCCTCCGCAGGCAGACATAGGAGGGGGAGGCCGACCTCAGGGCGCTCCCTAGGGACCCCGACCAGGGCGTGGTCGGGGAGGTGGCCGACAGCCGAGTGGTAGGGGAGCTGGGCGTGGACAGTTACATGCCACAGAAGCAACAGTTCCAGTAGGGACAGAGGTTGTTCGAGGTACGATCAGTGTGTTTAGCACTCTTGCTTATGCTTTGTTCGATACCGGAGCTTCGCACTCCTTTGTTGCACCCAGTCTAGCCCGCGCCTTGGGTCTAGATGCCGAGAGACTTCCAGTGCCCCTGGTGTTGAGCACACCAGTTGGAGGTCAGACCGAATTGCTATTCATTTGTCGGGGATGTAGACTGATGTTAGGACCACATCAGTCGGTTAGGGATCTCCTTCTGCTACAGATGCAGCCGTACGATGTCATCCTAGGCATCGACTGGCTATTTTCTGTGTACGCCGTCATCGACTGTTTCCAAAGAAGGGTGGTGTTCTCCGGTTTGGACGGCCAGCGTGTTACTTTCACCGGCGAGCGGAGCTGTCCGAAGGGAAACAGGAGGGAGGAACCTCTCCTCTCCTTGTTGACCGAACTGACGATAGAATCAGTAGATGCGGAAATGGTGGAAGTACCAGAGATCGTTCGTGAATTTATGGACGTCTTTCATGAGGAGGTGATGACTCTACCCCCCCGACGTGATATCGAGTTCGGGATAGACCTGCAGCCCGGCTCTCGACCAATCTCAATGGCTCCTTACCGGATGGCACCTTCGGAGCTACGGGAGTTGCGGATACAGATTGAAGATCTGACGAAGAGGGGTTATGTTCGTCCAAGTGCGTCACCGTGGGGTGCCCCAGTCTTGTTCGCAAAGAAGGCAGATGGTGGCCTCAGGTTGTGCATCGATTACAGGAGGCTAAATCAGGTAAAGATCAAGAATAGCTACCCTCTTCCGAGGATAGATGATCTTTTTGACCAGCTGAAGGGGGCAGGATGGTTCTCGAAGATCAACCTGCGATCTGGATACCACCAGCTGAGGGTAAAGGATAGCGACGTCCCGAAGACGGCGTTCAGGTGCAGGTATGGGCACTTCGAGTTCGTGGTCATGCCCTTTGGTGTTACGAATGCCCCGGCCGTGTTCATGGGGCTTATGAACTCCATCTTTCGGGAGTATCTGGATCGGTTTGTGGTGGTATTCATCAACGATATCCTGATCTATTCAATGTCATAAAAGGACAATGCAGAGCACCTGAGGACAGTTTTGGAAGTCCTCCGACAGCACCAGCTCTACGGGAAGTTGTCAAAGTGCAAGTTCTGGACACGAGAAGTGCACTTCCTCGGGCATGTAGTGTCTGAGCGGGGGGGGGGTAGCGATCGACCCATCAAAGGTTGAGGCAGTTGTTTCTTGGGAAGCACCCAAGAATGTGGCAGAAGTCCGGAGCTTCCTCGGACTGGCAGGTTACTACCGGAGATTTGTACCCAACTTCTCCCGAGTAGCAGACCCTTTAATGGCTTTCACCAAGAAGGACCAGGTTTTCGTGTGGAGCGAGCAATGCGAGTCGTCCTTCAGCTACCTAAAAGAAAAGCTGGTTAGTTCCCCAGTGTTGAGATTACCAGAAGAAGGGATGGCCTATGAGGTATTTTGTGATGCTTCGGGACAGGGCCTGGGATGCGTGTTGATGCAGCAACAAGGGGTGATCTCTTACGGGTCCAGGCAGCTACGCCCCCATGAGCGTAACTACGCCACCCATGACCTGGAGCTTGCAGCGGTCATTTTTGCGCTAAAGTTATGGCGGCACTACCACATCGGGGAGTGCTTTGTGGTCTTCACAGATCACAAAATCTTAAAGTACATCTTCTCCCAGCGGGACGTGAACTTGCGACAACGGAGATGGGTGGAGTTCCTCCAGGACTACTACTTTGAAATCTCTTATACTGAGGGCAAGGGCAATGTGGTGGCCGATGCCTTGAGCAGGAGGACGCAGAAGGATGCGGTCCGAGAGTCGGCAAATACCTGGAAGGCAATGGAGGAGTTGGCTTCCTTACACCTGGATGCAAAGATGGATAGTGGCAGAGGCTGCCTATATCAGATGATAGTGTGGTTGTCTCTGTTTCGACAAGTGGAGGAGTCTCAGTGGGGAGACCCCGAGTGAGAAGTGATGCGTGATCGGGTCGACCAGGGCGATGCTCCGAGAGAATGGACAGAGGATGGTCAGCACCATATGCTTTTCCAGAGAAGGTTGTTTGTTCCAATAGTGATGCGTGGAAAGGTTCTTAGTGAGTTCCACAACTCACCCCTGGCAGTGCACCCAGGAGTTACCAAGATGTACCAGGGGCTGAAAAGGCAGTTCTTGTGGCCCGGAGTTAAGCGAGCGGTGGCAGATTACGTGGATAAATGCTTAGTATGTCAGCAATTGAAGGCTGAACACCGGGTTCCAGGCGGCCTACTGCAGCCTTTAGCTGTTCCCGAGTGGAAGTGGGATGACATCTCAATGGATTTCGTCACGGGACTACCCAAGGTCCAAGGAGGGTGCGACACCATTTGGGTGGTGGTGGACAGGTTGACGAAATCAGCTCACTTTCTGGAAATCAGGGAGTCAAGTACTGTGGATGCTTTGGGACGGAAGTACGTGAATGAGGTGGTGCGGTTGCATGGAGTTCCGAGGTCTATAGTCTCGGATAAGGATGCACAGTTTACCTCACGAATCTGGAGAGGATTGCAGCATGCGTTTGGCACCCAGTTACGCCTTAGCACTTCTTTCCATCCCCAGAAAGATGGACAAACGGAGCGAACCATCCAGACCTTGGAGGATATGCTACGGGCATGTGTTCTGGACTCAGGAGAGTCGTGGGTGAGATACTTTCCTCTAGTAGAGTTTTCCTACAATAATAGCTACCACTCTACCATCGGTATGGCCCCGTTTGAGGCTCTGTACGGGAGGCCATGCCGTTCACCTATGTGTTGGAACGAAGTTGGAGAGGCATGAATCCTTGGCCCAGAGGTAGTTCAGAACACGACAGAGAAGATTCAGCTCATACGGGAAAGGATGAAGGCGGCCCAGGATCGACAGAAGTCGTATGCTGATACCAGGAGAAGGCCCTTGGAGTTTGAGGTTGGAGACCACGTGTTCTTGAAGGTCTCCCCGCGGCGTGGACAATGGAGGTTCGGCAAGGGGGGTAAGCTTTCCCCTAGATTCGTCGGACCATTCGAAGTGTTACGGCGGGTCAGTGAAGTGGCTTATCAGCTAGCGTTACCTCCGCCGTTGCTAAGGATACATGATGTCTTTCATGTATCCCAGCTCCGTCGTTATCTGCATGATGTTTCACACGTCCTTGATTGGGGTGAACTGGACATCGAGGACGACGCAACCTTTGTGGAAAAACCAGTGATGATCGAGGATCGCAAGGAGAAGGTGCTTCGTGGGCGAGCTATTCCCTTGGTTCGTGTGTTGTGGAGACATGGCGGGCTCGAGGAGAGTATGTGGGAAAGGGAAGCACAGATGCGTGCCCAATACCTCGAGTTGTTTTGAGCTTTGTTCCTTTTGTACCTGCTGTGGTAGGACGTTTGACCTTTTTGGCTATGAAATGTACTAGTTACTTTCCTCTGTTGTGTGTGAAAAGCCCCGACTAAAGGGAAGAGGGAACCCGACCCCTAATCAAGACGCATTAAGGTGGATGCGATTGAACTCGTGCAGGCGAGTCAGTGCCGCCCAAAGAGGATAATATCTTGACATGGGGGGGGGGGAACTCCCCAAACCGGCATGATCGGGCTGTTTGGCATGGTATGTTGCTTAGTTCTTGTCAGGAGAGTGTTTTTAGTTAGCAGAGGTTCACTCCTAAGAGGTATCTTTCGAAGATGGTTGTTCGGACCCTCTCCTTCCTTCTGGTTTGTTGTTATTCTCGAGGACGAGAATCATTTAAGAGGTATCTGATGTGATGAACCAGACCCCCCTTGGTCCCTTCTTTTTCCAAAATCCCGATCCTTAAGGGGTACAGATCGGTGCGACCGATCAGTGAGACCAATCGGTGTGACTGATCGGCGGAACCGGCTGACGTCACCCGGCCTTGCAAAGTTGTTCCAGTAACGCGCACAAAAGTTTAATTAAATACTGAATCGGCTCATGAGTCGGTTTAAACCCCTCAGCACCTTTAATGATGAGTCAAGCCACGTGGTGAACCCACGACTTCCACGTCTTACGCGGTTCGGCGTTTTTATCTCAACTGTTCCCGGCTCTTATAAATTAAGGGTTAGGCTGTGGTTTCCCCCCCTTCTTCGATCGTGGCTCTTCTGGTGCATCGGGACCGCCGCGTCGTTATCCGTAAAGTTCCGCGCCCCCGGCCTAAACGTCGATCATCTATCAACAAGTAGGGAATTTTCTTTCATCTCTCACTTTTGTGTATCATGCGTGGGTGGGCGTTATTTTTGTTCTTATGGAACTGGTTGAACCGAACCCTAATGAAGATAATAAAAGAAGTTCTAAAGAAAGAAGGGGAAGGGGTTGTGATCGTTGTTTATGCTTTATCTTGTGATTATCCCTTTTGTTGTACTAGTTTATGTTTTCTGAAAATTGAGGTCGTTGGTGGTCGTGTGTGTGCACTTGAATCCCCTCGTGATGTTTTAAATGGGTTGCTGAAATTGTGAACTCCTGCTGTGAAATTGGTTAATCACGTATATCCGGCTGAATAAGTTGAAAGTACCAGGATCAAACCTTCTGTGATAACTCCCGGTTAGAACACACGGAAATTTGAAATCCTGGAGTGTGTTAAATCTTTTAAATCTGAAAATCCCTAACATGTGTTGGTAGTGGTAGTTGGTTGTTTTCCCTTCGGGCCGTTTGCTGGAAATGTGGGAGGGGATGGGATCCCCTGTTCCTTTATACTCTCGGTGGCTGTGTGAATTTGGGGGATGGGATCTCCTGTTGGTATGGTTTCAGTGGTTGTGAGTTTCTATCACAAATTGGGGAGAGATCCTCTGTTGGTAGAACCAGGTGTGAGTGTTTTGGTTGATCTATGCTTTTGACGCTTTCCTTGGTTATGCTTATGGTAGTTTCCCAGTAGTGCTTAAAATTAATTGAACATTTTGACTGAACGTGAAACAAGAATGGGACAAATGGTTTTGCGGGCAAGGGTCGTGAATTGTGACTCGGACGCAGTGGTGTTGTGTTCTGTAGGTCGGCTAGGAAAACCTAAGTTTTGGGTGAGTGTTTGTTACCTATATCTATACTTGTAGCTTTGTGTTTCTTATTCGCGCCCCACCCAAGTTGAGCACTTAGTGCCGAACACCCCCATTTATGGGGGAAGGGTGTTTATTTCCCAACACTATACATAGTGGCTGGTTATTAGCTCCTTTTCTGCTCCTTTTCCCGGATAGCCCAAGTACCTTCGGGCAGGCTGTGATGGCCTGAAGTCCATTATTAGCCCAAGAACCATCGGGCAAGGTGTTGTCGTGGTTGGACAGGTGTGTGCGGCAGGTGGTTTCCCAAGTGTCTTCAGGATGAGGCCCAAGTGTCTTCGGGCGTGGCAGTGGATCCTTTAGGCCAGGTGTCTTCGGGCGTAGCGGTGGTTGTTCTGGCCTAGGTGTTTGCAGGCATGGTTACATGTGATAGTTGTGGCCCAGGTGTGTGCGGGCGGGATACGGCAGTGGGACTGCGTGTGGTTGTGGCCCAGGTGTGTGCAGGCGGGATTCGGCAGTGGGACTGCGTGTGGTAGTGGCCCAGGTGTGTGCGGGCGGGTGTGGAAGTGGGACTGCGGTGAGAATGGCGGGATTGGTCCGATGCGTAGGATGTCTCAATAACCAGTGGGAAAGTGGCGCGGGGTACCCAAACATCGATGTGCTCTTATATATATATTACTTGACTTCCGTTATTTGGGGAGCGAGCCTTGGTGAGGCCTGGGATGGATAGTTTCCTTGTTAGTTTCTGGTTCTTCTCTTTTCTCACGGGACTTTAGTACGTTCCCCCACTTGTGCACGAGAGTCTTGGTTTTCCATACTGAGTGTACTTGTATGCTCACCCTACGTACATAAAACTGCTTTCAGGTTTCCAGGAGGACTTCGGGGATCACGCAGGACCTTACTAGCTCGGACTTTTGCAGCCGTTGCAGTTTTTCTCCTTTTCTTTTGGTACTTACCTTGTAGTCACCTTTTTTCACTTTGTGGCTTTCACTTTTGAACCATGCATGTGGGAATGGTTTACTTTTGGCTTTACTTTTCATTCTACCTTGGTGTTGTTGGGTTTTCTCCTCCTTATCTTTCGAACCTATAAAATAAAAAGGGTAATGCCTTCCATTTGCGAGAATTTCCTATACCCTTGGTGCTAGTCGCCACTCCGGGACCTATTGAAGGCGGGTTTCGGGGGTCATTATCTCTCCTTCAACTTAAATAAGGAAGGGCCTGGCAACCTGCTGACCCTTCCCTCCTTTTGGTGAAGGCGGGTCGTGACAAAATTAGATTACATGATAAACATATAATCCAATTACAATTTGAAACCAAGTAAAAAATATAATCAAATTATTAAAATAAGATAAGTGAAAATGCAGTTTCGACATAAAATGTAGTATTTTCACTATATATTAAAATTTTTATTTTATTATATATCTAAAAAAAATTAAAAAAGTAAAATTTTAAGGTATTGTTCAGTTTTTTTTATTTTTATCATATTTAAATTATAAAAGTGTCTTAACTAGATTTAAAATGGGTATGCCATCAAAAGGTGCTAAAAATGCATTTTTTAAAAAATACCTATTTTTTCCTTAAAATTTTGACTCTGTTCTCTTATCAAGATCTATAAAATTTTTAAGATGAATTATAATGTTATATAAAATTTAAATTATTTTTATTAATATTGATAACAGTTCATTTATATCCTATAAAATATTAATATTTTAATAATATATAATTGTTTAGTGAAAAAAATTATCGCGTACACCACATGATATTGAGGAAGGTCGATCTTGCGTGTAACAGAAGCCAAGTCAATGTTTCATGTAGTGAAAGATTGATTTGGTTTTGTGTATAACATAATCCAAACATAAATCATTTTTACTTTGAACAAAATATTTACTCATTGATGCATGTAATGAGTTTTATCAAAAGAACATGAAATTATATGTAAGAAAATCCAGGAATAGTTTAATACTTGATAGATTATTTCACTTCAACCCTCATCGTAAAAAGAAAAACTAAAACAAAATTTTTAAAGGGAATGTTAGAAACATAATGGTTATACAATGTAATTTATCACTAGCTTACACATACGAGAACATAGGTGGGATGTGAAAACTTGGGTACGAAAGAGAAATATTTCCTTCATGTTTTGTAAGATAGTGATTGAGAATAAGGTTGTGATAAATGTATCTACAGGAAATACAAAAAAAATTTCTAATATAAGGGACAATATAATTCAACCAATAAGAGTGTAAAAGGATATCATTTTTTATTTTTATAAGCCTGTCTCTGATGTGGAATAATTTTTCATGATAATAAATACTTACTTGATTTTGGTACAATCTCATCGTTGTTCATTCCTTGAAACATCTCCACTTCATCCCTTTTATGAATAAATAATTTCCACATTTTTCATTCGTGAATAGTTTTTAGATCATTCAATATATTGATAAGTCATTCCTTCTATCTTTATCACAAAAATGTTTTCACAATTTCTCGAATATACCTATGCCCATATATGAAGTGATTAATCATATATGATTCCAAAAATGTACTTATACATAAACTATCATACCACATCATAAAATAAAAATAATTTATACCAACCACAGACTTTATATGGGATAGTTATATGTGATAAAATCTGGCCACATTTCTATTGTTAGTTGCATTACCATAGAATTATCTGACGTTATGGGTTGTCGCTCGTCCTGTGGGTTGTCCTTTTTCTAAAACTATAATATTATAACATTCCTCAAAAAATGTTCTACCCTTAACCAGTACTATCTAATTTCCAAATTAATAATGTCCATCTTGTATGCTTATCCATAATACATTTCATAGTATAAAAAAACAATTACATGAATGGCCATATAACAAACATGTCAATACAATAATTTATCCCCCATATATCATAATATATATCATGTCGGTAAAATTCCAAAAATTTGTTGGGATTCAACATGTATTCTCTCTAGTCATGGGAATAAACTAAATTAATATATATCCTTATTGAGATCATTAATATTTCCTTATTTAAAACTAATTGGATATATTCCTTCAGTCCTAAAAAATTTTATACTTCATCTCTGACAACATAACCGACCTGTCAACAGATTCTTAATCGGTTACAAGATAACTAATATCATCCAACATATCATTGAACAAATATCATTATATAAACAACATGAACTTATTAATGGGTATTATTACCTTAATCATTCATTTTTAATGAATATATCCATATATTAAATCACATTTCATATCTATTGAACAATTCAACGAGTGATTGAAAATACATTGAAAAAAACAAACTGACAATTCTTATATAATTCACAATTCATCATTCGTGGACTCAAATTCATAAATTATTAAATCCTTCCACTATAATGGTAGAAATGGAATAAGTCCATCGTCCTCTTAGAATATATTATTATTTCTGGGTATTGATTTTGTTAATGCCCATGTTTTCAATAGATGTGACTATGAACATCATAACAATTCATCACATTATGACCCTTTTTTCTATCAATATAACTTCTACCCTTAAATTTGATGTATTTCTCAAGGTTCTTCTTCCTTTTAATCTTACCATGTCAGAAGGTGATTATCCTTTCTTTTGTGCTTCAAAAATATCATATTCCACTAATTCAATGTGTTATGAATATCCCCAATTTTCGTGTTATTAATCATATATCATGATAGATGTGTCAGAATAATCACAATATCTTTCTCTTATATCATTTTCCAATTTCTTCCCTCATAGTCACTATAATTCCCATCAGATTCAATGTTATTCCAATTCCTTATGGTGTCCTCTATTAACTAAAACCAAAATACACTGGGTGAGAAACACATCTAATATGAGAAAATTAACATAGTAAATGAGGAATAATATTAATATATAACATCTTATGTGTAATAATATGTTATTAATTATCGTTTCCATAATTATAGGATAGAAAATTATAGTTATACTAATCCAAATGGACATCCCTATATGTATCCTTAGAAATATCTCTAGGTATCTCACTAATGTTTTCTCTTAATAGTTTCCAAAGGTTAACTAAACCAATGATCTAATACTAACTATAGAGACCCAGGATAGAAGTATATGGAAATTACATTTCTTTTGCATAATAATTAATACATGACAGAAACAGACGCCCAAAGATCATATTAGTTTAGTTCCTTTTAAAAAAATTTACATAATATTATAATCATGGTGAATGACATTCAACATCTCATATAAAGATCATACAAATATGTTATCCTAACTAGAACCTCTATTTATATACTGGGGAAATGAAAAATCAAAAAGGGTGAGCTCAAATGATCTGTATTGGTCAACATGGATAACTTCAAACAAACAATAAATATTTGAATTTAAGAACATTAACATAAGGTTTAAACATCAAAATCACTTGTCAGGAAATAAATCATGGAACTGTGTAATTCATGGATTAAGAATAGAAATTTTCCATTATAGAATATCATTGGAGTAAAACATGTAATTTTGGAAAATTAATAATCACATAATATTATTTCTGTAACAGCCAAGGTTTTCTGCCAAAACCATCATAGTAGAAAATGTCCATTACTGAACTGAGTTTACATGACATTTTATCCATGTATTGCAGAACAATATTTATAATGAGATATAATTCATTACCAAATTAATTGTATGAATATTTAGGTCCCAACAATCTCATAATGAAATCATTCTTACACGGTCCTCAAAAACATAAATAATTCATCATAAAATAACTTATGGAATGAAATGGGATTCTTAAACATCATTCCATCAAAAATCCATATAAAATAAACTAATTTCATACAAATAAATAAATTATAAACAAAATAAAATCAATGTAACAATATTTATTGACACATAAACCAATGTCATCATAGATTAAAAGTAATTTTTATAAACTCTTGAACATAATTCTTGAGGAAAATTATTTTTTTAAAAAAAAAATTCGTTTCATTAAAATGTCGTGCAATTTTAAAGGATATGAATTTAGTTGAAAATAAAATTGTAAACTTGTAGAGGTAGAATAATTTAAATAATGCATTATAAATATGTAAAAACTTGTTAATGACATATAAGTTAAAAAACATTATCCTTGTACTTTTTTTGGAAAATACAGAAAGTAACTCATATGGTAAACGAAAGAAAGATTCTTTCAATACCATGTAGTAAAAGTTACAAAATAGATAAATGTCTTTTAATATAGCTATATTAGAAATTAATATTTTATTAAAAAATTTTTAGAAAACATGGTCTAGAATGATAAATATTTCCCAGGTAAATAATTACGAATAAACAATCTTGGATAAAAATGAGATTTGAAAATTTATCCCTTACCTTTGGTCTGATTCCTACCATATGTGTCGAAACCTCTTGCATAGTGGTTTTGAACATATTATTAACCTATTAAATGAAAAATAATAATATTTTTTATATAATATATTATTTATTTAGGATATTATATTACTCGTTCATTTGTCAATTCTATGTTAAAGCATCTTTTTCATAAATAATCGTTTTATTTATCATACATGTTTTGAATTGTTATTAAATATATAATTAATTATATCATGACTTACATAAATCTAAAATGTAAAAGATTATTTTTATATTTTATATTTTCATTAAATAATCTACATATTATAAAAAGTTAAATGGAATGGAATACACCGTTTAATGAGACAGTAAATCATACATACATATGATCACTGTTTTAATTTCCTAATTATGTTGAATAGAAGAATGTAAATGACATATATATATATATATATGAGAATTATTATTTCATATATTTCACTAGTATTTATTATATGTACTTTATAGTCTTTTTTGAATGGATAATGTTGAGAATAAATGTTATCACGTCGTAAAGACTATAAGCCTTACATTCAGACGAGCGACAAAATTGTTCCCATAATTGATGAATGTTATTGAAGTGGATGGGGTACATTATCTAATAATTATCTTAATGTTTTTATTATCATATATATATATATTACTTTGAACATTATACCCATCCATGTAAGGTGGTGGTGAAAAACAGAATACACCATGGTGTGGAGACGGTATGTCGGACATACTCTCATATAGAGATTTAGTTTTTAAAAGGATGGATTGAAGGTAAAATAAGGTTTTTTCATATTTATAATAAAATATAAGTATATGAGTGATAATTATGTTATTAATTTAAAATGAAACAAAAAATTAACATAATGTAGAGGAAGAAATAAATTTGAAAGAATCTGTGGAATAAATTACATCTTCCTTGACATGCCTTCTTTAAACATTTTCTTAGGGAACTATAGATAGTTTTTTAGAAGAAAAGAACCTCAATAATTAAAATAGTTATTTTCAGAATAGAAATGGTCAGGGTATTTTTGAGCTTGAAGGCTCAAAATAGAGTGATGAAAATACGGAGGATGTTCCCTTTTATAAGAGATGACTAGGGCAATTTTAGAATGTTATAAAGTATTTATTTATTATAAAATCAATTTAGATTTAAAAATGACCAGAAATTATCTAATTCAAATATAAGATGATTTGGGTTCAAATAACCTTCATCCAATAATTTTTAAAATTGTATTGAATATTTTTTAACCTTATGTTGTTTGTTTAACCAGTATTTTAAACATTTTAATCCTACCATGACATAATGTTATTTACACATTGTTGGTTATTGTAATTAACGTATCATATCAAATGACTAAAAAAATATTATTTATGAAATATTTGAACTTATATTATCCTTTTTTATGAATCATATAGTTTTATTAATTTATTAAATATTTAATAATCTCTTTTATATTTTATGTTATGAATTTTGTAAATTTTGGATACTTTTCCAAATTGATGTTTTTTAAAGAAAAATTTATAACCAATTTATTCCTTCGAAACAATAGAATTAAATCATACATAATATGCCAATTTTATCCAAAATACGCATATATGGAATCCAAATATTAAAATTAAATATATTTTAAAATTTATAAATACATTTATTTGAATATTTCATTAATGAGGTAATCACTACATTATAATTGTGTCATAAATAATATATATTTATCTAATGTTTAATAATTATAAATAAAATACCATGATATAATAAATTTTTTATTCATCATAATAAATATTTATATACATAGAGATAAATTATATGACCGTATATTAAAATATATTTTTTCAAAGACATATGTTTGAGTTATAATTATCTTTACTTTAAATTATTTGTTACAAAATATCATTTTCACATCCATGTAAATCTATGGGGTCTAAAAATCGACCAATGGATTCCAATGGTGGGAAATATCTCATCCAATAGGATTATGACATGTGTTAGGGTCGTTTAATATTATTATAATATTATTTTTAACCTTATTTACCACATTAACCCTTTAACAATAGTGAATAAAATAATTACCGATGTTACTATTCATAATTTCTCAAAATAAAAGATACCTATTAACACAATTTGAACCTTATGATTCCAAATATTGAATAATTTTTTCCAAATTCAATAAAAAAATTTCTAGTAATTAATTTAAAAATAATTCTTGAGATCCAATCCAAAAAGAGGATATTTAAGAAGTCATAACTATTAAAAGATTGACTTGTGTTTATGTCCAATTAAAATTTGAAGGTATTTCCAATGACCAAAATTGGATTAAATGATAAAAAGTTAATCTAATTACACTTTAAGAAAAATTAAAAAGAGAGTCTAACGATATAAATTAACTAGATGAAAAGGGAGTTTCGAGTTTAAATGCAGTATTTTTTAAAGATAATTAAAATTGTATTTTTATGGGAAAAATACAAAAAAATAATAATCAAAAGTATATTTTTATAAAACTTATCAAAATAAGAAGTCTATATTGTTAAATTTACCTTATAATAGTTTTAAAAACTATATTTAATATTGGTTCTCCAATAGAAGGTGGTAAAACTACATTTTTTTAAATACTTATTTTTTTAGAAAATAAATAGATATTGTTATCATTTCTTGTTCTAGAAAATGAGAAAGATGAATTTTAATGTTATATAAAGATCAAAACCATGGTAAATACTATACAAAAATGGATATTTTATTTCCCATTAAATAATAATATTTTAATAATATATCATTGTTTAGTAAAACTCGGTACCACTACTGGAAATTTAGGCTATAGCCAAGGTTCTAAACAGTGGCTATAGGCCCTCAAACCGTGGCTATAGGTAATAGCCACGGTTCCTTGAACCGTGGATGAGTTTGGCATGGTTATAGGCTTAGACATATATCCACGGTTCCAAACCGTGGCTGTATAACTATAGCCATGGTTGAAACTATGGCTATACTAAAGGTCAGACCGAATATATTTCCACGGTTTAAAACCGTGGCATTATGTCTATAGCCACACTTAAAAACTGTGGCAATAAACCAATAGCCACGGTTTAGAACCGTGTATATAGGGTGTCCAAATCCAAAAACAAATACCCCCTGGACACCCCCTGGACACCCCCTGGACACACCCGGGACACCCCCTAGACACACCCTGGACAGACCCTGGACACCCCCTGGACACCTCCTGGACACACCCCAGACAACCCCTAGACACCTCCTCCAGACCCCCCTGCCCTCCTCCCAACTGCCTTACAGACCCCCCCCCCCCCCCCACCCCCCCGCACCAGCCCCCCCTTCCCCAGCACACCCCCTACCCCCCCCCCCCCACCAGCTCACCCCCTCCCTGCCCCCCACAAAATTTAATTCAGTTTGCATGCATGAAAAACAAATGAAACCTACTAAATTAACTGTAAAAGTAGTTTAATTCATAAATTTCTCTGATTCTCAATTCATGATTTCAATAAATCTTTATTTTTATAGTAATCCAACTAAAATATACAGATTTTTTTTAACTTCTAAATATTCAATTCTTGAGGAAATATGAACTCATATTTATACTACATGATATAGAACTAAAATTTAAGAATGATATGTAAGTAAGTTAGTCTAAACCCCGGGACACCCACCCACCCGCACACACCCCTTGGACACCCCCTATTCCCTAGGACACCACCTTGACACCCCCCCTGGAACCCACCCTAGGACAGACCCACCCCCACCCCCACCCCCCCCCCCCAGACCCTAGACACCCCTTTTAGTCTGCCCCCCCTAGAACCTGCCCCCCCAGAACCTTCCCCCCAAGCACATACCCCCAGAACCTACCCCCCCACCTGCACACCCCCTCACTGGATAGACCCCTTATAGCTCCTCTCTTCCCCCTTGGACAGACCCCCTAGCACATCCCCCACCCCTTTACACACCACCACTATCCCCTCTGTATAGAACCCCTTAGAACCCCCCTGACACCCCTGGACACCCCCTTGACACCCCCCTGCACCCCCAGTGCCACCTGCACCCACCCCCCCATCCCCCCTGCACCCAGCCCTATATCCAGCCCCCACCCCCTACACCCATCCCCCTCACTACCCCTTGCACCCAGGTCCCCCTCCCCCCCACTGCACCCCCACTATCCACCCCAACCCTCACCCCCACTACCCCCCTGCACACAGGCCCCCCACCCCCCCGCCCCCATCCCCCCCATCCCCCACGCACCCAGCCCTATATCCAGCCCCCACCCCCCACACCCAGCCCCCTCACTACCCCTTGCACCTAGGTCCCCCTCCCCCAACTGCACCCCACTGCCCCCTGCACCCAGGCCCCCACCCCCCCACCCACCACCCCTACACCTAGCCATATATCCAACCCCCACCCCCTACACCCAGCCCCCTCACTACCCATTGCACCGAGGTCCCCCTCCCCCCACTGCACCCCCACTATCCACCCCCACCCGCACCACCACTGCCCCCCTGCACCCAGGCCCCCATCCCCAGCCCCATACCCCCTGAAACAATCCCTATATCCACCCCCACCCCCTACACCCAGCCCCCTCATTACCCCTTCCACCCTGGTCCCCCCTCCCCCCACTACACCCCCACTATCCACCCCCACCAGCACCCCCACTGCCCCCCTGCACACAGGCCCCCATCACACCCCCCTGCACCAGTCCCCCCTACCCCAACACCCCCCTGCACACCCCCTCCCTACCCCCTTCCCCCTACCCCCACCTGCCCCCCCCCCCCACCTGCACACACCCCTCCCCCTTCCCCAGCACACCCCATACCCCCTACCCCCACCAGCACACCCCCTCCCTACCCCCACCCCCCCTTCCCAGACACCCTCCCCCCTTCCAGGACACCCCCTTGCCTGGACACCCCCCAGACCCTAGACACCCCAGGATAGACCCCCCTCCCCACTGGACCCCCCCACTAGACCCCCTAGTCACCCCATGGACTGACCCCCCCCCAATGGACCCCCTAGACACCCCTTCCACTTTATATTTGAATGTTGATTGATAAATGAAGATTGTGGATGATATTTGAAGAAGAATGGAAGACTTGGAGGTGCATTGAGAAGAACAAAATATCATTTTTTTTATACAGAGCATACGCACAAACATATGTTATTTCATACATTTCAATTCACAAAACCTAAGTTTGCAAACCACTGAGAACAACACAGAACATACATTTCTCGGCACATATTATTTGCAAAATAGGTGGAAGGAATACAAGTTGAAGATGTATAGAAGGTGTGCTGAAGGTTTATAGAAACAGAGGACACACATTTTGTTAGGAATAAAATTGAGAGGGTAGAAAAACAAGAATGTACAATGGTAAAATTCTTGTATTGAGAGCAAGAAGTACAGATAGAGAGAGTTACAGTTTGGGGGAGAAGAGGAAGAAGTGGAAGAACCATTCACCGAGTCCTTGCATAATCTGTTGAAGGACCATTCGCTGAGTCCTTGCATATCTGTTGAAGTCCAAAAAAGAATACAAGCAATAGACACCACTGCTGGACACCCCTCCCCCGAACACCCATGGACCACCCCTGGACACCCCTCCCCCATGCTGGACACCCCCCATCCTGGACAGCCCCTCCCCCTGCTGGACACCCCTCCCCTTGCTGGACACCCCTGCCCCCTGCCCCTGCCCCCTTTCCCCCTGACCCTGGACATCCCAGGACAGACCCCACCCCAGGACACACCCCCCCAGACCCTGGACACCCCTGCCAGTCCTGCCCCCCCCCCCAGACTCTGGACACCCCAGGACAGACCCCCCTACAACCTGGACAACCCCAAGACCATGGACACCCCCCAGAACCTACCCCCCCCCCCCCAATCCCAGAACCCCCAGGACAGACCCCCCCAGACCCTAGACAGCCCAGGACAGACCCCCCCCCCACTGGACCCCCTAGACACCCCATGGACAGACCCCCCCAAGATAGCCACCCCAGACCCTGGACACCCCAGGACAGACCCCCCCCCACTGGACCCCCCCCCCCCACTAGACCCCCTAGACAATGAATGAATGTCATGGTATATTGCTAAAAGATGGAATCTGGCTGCTGAAATCAGCAGTAAGTAAGAATAGGTAAATGAAGAAAAATGAATAAAATTTTCCCAATATTCTTGGGGAATTTTATTCATCAACAGGAAGATGAACATAAGAACGGTAGCTGAGATTTCCTTCCATGGACGTGGAGAATTATTTTTTTACATAGGATATGTCTAATATTTAATGGACGAAAGAGGGAGAGTAAATTAAGTACCTCATTAAATGTGGCATCATCCAACAAATTCTCTTCCAATGGAATAAAATATTACAAAAAAATCTATAAACCTTCTCCCTCCTCCTGTCGCTTCCAAGTGTCCAGGTGGTTAATAATTTGGTTGAGGTGAGGCTGCGGACTCATGGGGGCAAGAATGAAGGAAACTAAGTTGGACTGGATTTTAAGTAGGCTTCTATTGTTTTTCTGAAGTGGTAGTGCTGATTGGGTCTAAAATAAGTGAGTTGGAACAAGAATTTATATGAGTACTTCAAATGTGAAGGGTTCTGGTTTAATTGGTTCTAATTGGGTGAGGTTTGGACTGGTTTTAAAGTTGGATGCCTGGTGGAAAATGTGGGTTTGGTGGCTTAGAAGTTGAGAGGTGGGTAGGCCAGATTGGTGGTCAAGTTGTGGATGGGTTGCCTAGGTGGATTGAAAAATGGTGGGGGACTCGGAAGGAGTTCATAGTGGCTAAATTGAAGTGGGAGGTTGGAATTGTAGTAGGGCATGGTTTTGGATTTTTTAGTGAGAGTGGAAATGACCCTGGAATAGCTAGTTTGATTTTGATTGGTTGGACATGGTATTTTTATAGTGCATCGAACAATAGTCACTAGAAGAGCTTGTTTTGGTGTGAAATTCAGTCAAACAGTTGTGGGAACCATCATGGAAGCAAATACCAAATACAGACCAGAGCTAGTCTCCTCTACAGTGAAGACCCTTCATGGAAAATCTTCAAGAAAACCAGGTCTCCAGTTGCATCTCTATCCATAAAAAACAAGCCGTATTTGCATAGGCCCAAACAGACCTCCCATTACCAGCTTGTGGGGGAAATGTGGGAACTCTAGTAAGAAATAGGCCCTCAGAATAGAACAACCTCTTTGGAATTGCATAAAAAAGATTGTGTGCAGCCTTTAAAACTCAACATGGCAGTGATCATCCTCCTCCAATGATTGCTACATGAGATGAGGGAATTATTGAATGAAATTCATCTAAAATAGCCAAAAGCAGACATTGAATTTCCATCACAACAGGCTGATCCGATTCAGACAACATGAGCAGAGGATGAGGATGATCTGGTTTGGACAACATGTGAAGAGGATGAGGAAAAAGAAGAATTACCGAACACATATTATGTGATACATGTACAATAAAATATGCCAGACAATTGCAAAGCAATGTTTTCAATTGAATTGAGCCTTTGTACCACCTGCTATGCATGTTTTGTGGAAGGATGCATGAGAGGCAGTCCTGAGAGGAGATATAGTTTAGGAATGATGAAATAAAAAAAATTATAGAGCTAACCATTCAATGTTTCTCTAAGGAGGAGAAACCTCCGCAAGGTTTCATCCTGGAGTAGGGCCAAATCACGGTGTGACCGCGGCGTGTCCGCAGCGTGACCGCAGCGTGACCACCGCAGGGTGTCATCCTGGAGGAGTAACCACCGCAGGGTGTCATCCTGGAGTAGGGACAAATCACGGCATGACCGCGGTGGGACCGCGACGTGAAAGCGGTGTGACCACGGGGTGACCGCCGCATGGTGTCGTCCTGGAGGTGTAACCGCCGCAGGGTGTCATCCTGGAGCAGGGCCAAATCAGGGGCATGACTGCCGCGTAACCACGGTGTGACCGCAACGTGACCACAACGTGTTGGCCTGGTCCAGTGACATCTGCGGGGAAACAAATTTCACATAGTTTCAAATAGGATGATATGGATGGCATGAGAGGATGTTTTCTCAGAATATTTAAAGAAATGAATGCTAATCTGTGAGGACTAGAGGATTGGATGACCCCTGATATACCTAATTCGGTGAGGTTTGGAGATCTAGAAATGTGTAGGAATACCTAGAGGAATACCCCATGGGATTAAAAAAATAAAAGGTTACATAACATGTAATCTAACATTACTGGTACTGTGGGACCCCTGGGCTGTGGAACTAGGCTTTTGGTTGGATTTAAATATCACATGCCATGTGAAATGGTCACACATCCTGGGACCCATCTTAAAAGTCTAACGGCACTTAAATATTGCCTTGGTTCAAACAACTGTTTTAATAAAAAGAGGGAAACACCCTATAGGGATATAAAAAGGGTCAAGTACGATGTGTGCTTTATGACTAACAATGACATCAAGTAATGGAAAACATCAATGCAATAATGTTAAGCAAGGTATACCACTGTGAGTTTTCACATACAGCGCACCTCTATTGGAGGGGTTTTATTACAAAACTAGGACTTATTTATCAAACGAAACAATTATCTGAACTAACACTTATTCAAGAATTACAATTAATATAAACCTGAAAAATTAAGAAGGAAACTAAAAGCAATTTAAAACATTCTCGAATTCAATGCGCTAGGAGAGGGACCCTACCTCAACCCCCTGCTGGATAGCCCCCTGCCGGACAGCCCCTCTCCCTGCTGGACACCACCTCCCCCCTGCTGGACACCCCTCTCCCCTGCCGGACAACCCTCCCCCCTGCCAGATAGCCCGCCCCCGCTGCCTGACAGCCCGCCCCCCCTGCCGGACAGCCCGCCCCCTACTGGATAGCCCCGCCCCCTGCCTAGACACCCCTCCCACCTGCTGGACACCCCTACCCTTGCTGGACAGCCCTACCCCCTACTGGACATCCCTCTCCCCTATTGGACAACCCCCCCTGCTGGACAGTGCTCCCCCTGCTGGACAACCCCTCCCCCCTGATGGACATCCCCCCCTACCGGACACCCCTCCCACCTGCCGAAACCGCACCCCCCTACTGGACACCCCTCCCCCTACTGGACAGCCCTCCCCCTGCTGGATAGCCCCTCCCCCTACTCGACACCCCTCCTCGCTGCTGGACAGCCCTTCCCCCTGCCAGGACACCCCTCCCCCCAGCTGGACACCCCTCCCCCTGCTGGACACCCCTCCCCCTGCAGGACACCCCTCCCCCTGCCTGAACAGCCCATCCCCTACTAGAAACCCCTCTCCCCTGCCAGACACCCCTCCCCCTGCTGGATAGCCCTCCCCCTTGTTGGACAGCCCTCCCCCATGCTGGATAGCCCATCCCCCTGCCTGGACACCCCTCCCCCCTACTGGACACCCCTCCCCCTGCTGGACACCCCTCCCCCTGCCTGGACAGCCCATCCCCCTGGTCGGACACCCATCCCCCCTGCCGACACCCCTCCCCCTTCTGGACACCCCTCCCCTGCCTGGATAGCTTTATTGGTACTCACACAATTTTAGGAAAATTTTCTCAGTCGCGGGGAACTCAATTTGGTAGTATATACATACCGATAACCCAAGGTTTGGACACTATGTGATAAGCCATGTGAATTTGGACATGTATATAATGATTCTAGAAGAAGTAGTATTAACTAAATAGATGAATGTATAGACTTTCTGATCCGATATGAAAGGAAACCACAGTTCTACATGAATTATATGTTTTTTTCCATCATTCTCCAAAATGTAATAGGGACCCAGGAGTGTTCTTTTTACAATATGAAGGGGAATGATGTCTCTAACTATGAAAGTTGGAACGGTAAGATGAATATTCCAATCTATGACTTGGAGAGAAAATACACTACTGTCCCTTATAATGTGGATAAGATAGGGGTTATATCCGTGTAGAAGGAAACTGGGATAACTATAGACTTAATCACTTCATCATCACCTTAGGATGGTCCTTATAATGAAAAAAACATGGATTATTCTCAGAGTGTTGTATTTACTCTAGAGGGCCCACCCCCGGAAATTCCTGAATGAGGAAAATGTACCCCTACCTGATAGAGAGATAAACATTGGATAGAACATCCAGTTCGAGGGGCATGTATTTTGGGGGAACCTTTCCCTGATGTTTTTACAGATCCAAGGGACTGTAGGTATTTGAAACTTTGTAGGAAAGCCTAATGTAAATACTCATGACTGGGAAAAATAGGCAGAAAGTCAATGTGGACCTCTATACAAATGTAGCTGGTCTGAATAGAGTACTTCAATGAGGCAACATTTGATGGAATGCCTACATAGAGGTGTTGCTTTTAGGATGCTTTACCTAACCTGATTTCCTCTCATGGTTCTCAAGTGGTGGAAAACGGGAAAAAATTCTTGCAGGTTCCTACCTATAATTAATTGATGATGACACGTTCTGATGGACCCCTCATGCATGATTCATACATAGCTATCTAGGAAACAATCCAGGAAGGAAACCTCACCAGGTTCGCTGAATATGAGTACACCCAAGGATCATCAAAATAAGTTGCAGCATAATCCCTTACCTACTAAAATAATGATCAGTATGGGGTTTCACGAAATTACCTACAACAAAGACTACTAATAATAAGGCCTCTATAGAGTCACAATCTTATCCTAGATAGTATATGGATAAATTTACACACTTATGTCGTGTATTATGGTATTATTATGATGAGGCAAATTTCAATCAGTTAGAAGGTTATCATCACCTCCCATATGGTAAATGAAGATTAATATAAAAAAGCTAAATACATGTATGATAAAGGAATGGGTAGTGACCCAAAATTAAAGAACAAGAAAAATAATTGGAGTAATGGTATTGAGAAACTGCCCCTGCCCCCTGCCCCCCTCCCCCTGCCCCCTGCCCCCCTCTATCCTGCACATACCCCCATCCCCCTGCCCCCTCCACCCAGCCCCTTAGCCTACACAACACCCCCTGCACCCCCTGCACCCTCCCTGCCCCTTGCCCCCTCCACCCTCCCCCTGCCCCTACCCCTACCCCCTACCCCCTTCCCCTACCCCCCTCCACCCTACCCTCATCCACCTCTCTACCCTGCCCCCTGCCCCCCTCCACCCAGCCCCCTATCATACTTCAATACATCCTGACGATATTATCAAAAACACTTCCAACACATAAAATGATTATTTTCAACAAATATAACAAAAGACCAAAATATATGATGCAAGAACCAAAAATCAAAGACCCCTCTCAACATACATGATGTAGTATGGTAAAAAGAAATAAATTAACTTAACAAAAAGGTTACCATCATAAAAAATGGTTCCTTAAGAGTACATTGGGTGCATATTTCTTTTTCACCCTAAGCCTATATTTTACCTACAAGAAATAAAGAAAAAAAGATCAAAATAAATCAGAAGTAATTATGTAGAGAATAAATAATTGATAAGAAATATATTTGTGTGTATATTCCTGAATGCAAACATGTATCCTGCAAAAAATAGTAGATTCAAGAACCACAAATCAAAGGTTACTTGAGAGGAAAATGTTTGTTTTGAAAAGTTCAACTATTAGAAATTAGAGATTCAAAAATTGCATCACCAGTTGCACACTATCGTTATCAAATTGTAAAAGGTTTATGGAAGAAAGAAGGTGATACAATCATATCAAGAACACAATTGAGTAATGTAGAATTCAGATCATAAAAAAGATTTTAGAATTGGAACCATAAAACTATGATTAAATTTTTATTTTATGTTTGTAAAACTACATGGAACAAAATAATATGTTAATATCACCTAATCAAAACCAATAACTGAGAAGTGAAGTTAACATAGATTCCCATTACCATGAATGGATGTTTCCCCCTTGCTTGTCGGTTGCATGCCAAAGTGGCCGCATTTAAACCAACACCAACCACCTCGTCCTATGGTAGAAATGATTAATTAGATATATGCATCAATTTGTAACAATAAATAATTTTTTTCTAATTACAAACAAATCATATAACTAATATATTAAAAACAAAAGAAATGAAGAACATAGAGTTCAAAAAATCACACAAAATGCATGAATGATACCCACTAGTTACTATATTAACAACTCTAAAACATATTCATGGATTTTAATGTAGATGAATGTTAACATTTGATGTTCAAAAATGATTTTTAGTTAAATAATAAAATAAGCATACACACCAGAATTTCAATACAAAAAGGTAGTAAAAAGGAAGCAACAACCAACAGATTTAACAAGATGATTTCAGCATACAAAATTTATTAAAAGGCAACTTCACAACCATTTATTTCAACTAAAAAAAAGAAGTGAATTTTCAAGTTTATGTATAAAATCATAGAATTTAAACTATTACTCCCATGGTGTAGATTCCCTATTCATTTGAGATTATTGGAAAAAATTTCCCTTCTTTTATTGTTCAATAAATACTTTGGTTTCCAAAATTTCATCTCCTATAAGTGTAAACATATACATTATTTATAAAATTTAAAGTTCAAAATAGAAAAAAACTAGAGTAAGAACTAAGGTAGATTGGTTCAATGTTACTATGAAATATAACTTCTCTATATCTATAAAAATCATTGAATCTATAATTTAATTGGATATGAAATTATGCTCACCAAAGTACTAAAAAAAGAAATTATAACGTAAATTCACTTATTCTATGTCAATAACATAATTTTTTTAAAAAAAATCAATAAAAAGGAATGTTTAAACAATGATTTATAATTATACAATTTAGGAATAGAAAAAAAATTGTGTACCCTTACCTCACACTTAATTTGAAGTATATAATAAGAATTTAAACTCTTAAAAATTTAATGGTGGAAGGAAACAACCTGAAAATTTTCTTAGAGTGAAAGAAGTTACTCAAAATGGGCTGCCATGTGAAGTGACCCACCTAACTTCCTACAAAAAAATACCTCAATCAAAAAAACTTTATTAAAGAATGTCAAATAAAAAAACTAAAAAAAGTAACAAGTTAATCTTGGGTTTATCCCCCAAGGGGTTCTATATTTAGATTGCTCATAGTTGAAAAATCATTGATTCAACATCAATTAGATGGAGGATGTGTCTTCTTACTTAAGAACTAGCATAAAATATTCTTTCTAGCTATATAATCAACTCAAAAAGTTTTTTAACACCCCATTTTCATATACTTTTAATTTCACAACTTCGAAATTATATCTTCCAAGGAGTAGTGGAATGGGGGGAAAAGGGGGTATATTCCCTCTTCTTCAACATGAGGAGTGATGTGCATAAATAGTAAAAATTCAATTCTTGGATGTGATTTTTCATCAAATTCAATATCCTATATAAATTCATTATTTAAAACCACATATGTATCAATATCCACTTTTTCATTAGTGCGCAACATCAAAATATCCTCTTGCTCTTCTACCACTCCCAAACTTTGAATTAAAATTAGATTTTTTGAGTTTCAAAAGTTTCTCATCAGGTGTATTAAGAACCATCTCATGTACATCTTGTAAATCATGAAGTTCACTTGAATCTACACTACATACATAGGGAGAAGAGAAATCAAAATCATACACAAAAAAATCACAATAATATAAAATAAAAGATTGTTCAATTAAATAAAAAACATCATTAATTTGGTAATCTAGCTCTTTTTAAAGAAAAAATGGTGATCCTAGGAGTGTTTCTAAGTTAGAAGTGATTTATTCAACCTCCTCCAACCACTTATCAAAACAAAAATCCTCAATTTTATAATTTTTCAATGTAAAGGAAAGTGTATCTTTAATTGGTTCATCATATTATGATTTCACAAGAATTTTGAAAGGATTATCAGGAATATCCCACTACTAAAAGTCCACCTTGGGGAGAGGTGGGTTACATTCCTTCTATTTGTACTTTGACATATTCATAGACCTAGTCCCCATTAATAGTGAAAAATATGATGAATCCCTTTTATCTTTCTAGTTGAACCTCCATATCTTACTCTTCTTATACATGGATACATTTAATCCTGAACCTCATCCTATAAATCACCTAAAAAGTGGAAAGAACATTCATCACCTGACCAATTTTCTGGGACCTTCTCCTCTCCAATGGTTCTGACCAGGTATTGTTCAAAATTATGGACTAGTTCATCATATGACAAAAGATCAAAATGGTTATCCATCACAATACCTCCCACATCTGTATAACTCTTCATGAATGTGGCCTCACTCCCTTAAACCTATTCCGATACATTGTCGCTTGTTGAAAATGTGAAAACGGAGGGATTTTTGGGACAAAACTCATCCATATTCTTCAGTTCCATAACCGAGTAATTCTCACTGACACCATGGAGAGGAGGGCACAGTGCGGAGGGCGCGGCGAGGAGGGTGCGGCGCGGAGGAGGCGTCGGTGAGGAGGCGTCAGGGAGGAGGGCGCGGTGAGGAGGTGTCGGGGAGGAGGGCGCGACGATGAGGAGGGCGCGACGAAGAGGGCGCGGCGAGGGGGGTGCTGTGAGGAGGGTGTGGCGCGGAGGAGGTATCGGCGTGGAGGCGTCGGGGAGGGGGAGGGCGCGGTAAGGGGGAGGTATCGTGAGGGGGAGGAGAAGGAGCCCGATGGGTTTGAAAAAAAATAGGGCTCCTAGATATAGCCACAGATGAAATAATTAACTGTGTCAGTATAAAAGATATATCCACGGACCTATAAAACCATGGTTATAGGTCCGTGGATATAGCTCAGTTTTTTAGTAGTGTATCGCATACAAACAAGCTATCGAGGAAGTTCTATCTTTCATTTAACGCAAGCCGATTCAGTGTTGTATGTAGTGAAAGATTCATATTGAGTTGTGTATAACCTAATAAAAACAATGTTCATTTATACATTGAACACAAACAATATTTACTATTGCGTGGACTGAATTATATTAAAAGAACATGATATTATGATCCACACAAGCCATGAAATCTATTGTATATACTGAAAGCTAATACGATGTCGTGTATAGTGCATGCTAATCTTATTGTAGCATAAAAAACAAAACATCAATTAAATTAAAAATAATATATCTCATAAAATCTTAGGGTGTTATAGATATACCTATCAATTAGATTTCCTTTGTATCATAACCAAACTTTTATCCCTTTTTATCTAGTTCAATAAATTTTCAATTAATCTATCAATCAAATAATTGAAGATTGTATTTTTCATGTCTGAGGAAATAACAATTTATAAGATCCATCAAATAATACAGTGTTATGTCTTTATTATCCTGTTAAAATATCATAACACTTATTATCCAATGTGCATAAATACACATATGGTGATGTAATACATTAAACAGTGAAACATCAACAAAATATCATTATAATGAATTTCACAAATGGATACCCTTTTGTACCATTAATAATTGAAAATTTACATTGATGGGAATGAGATTTCTCAAAATATTAATATTAATCTAGAAAATGTCATTAAGTATCTTTGGATTGTCACATAACAAAAATGTGAACCTATTATCCTATATTGTATTGATACATGGTTATAAACTAAGTTTCTATTATAACTCAAGGAAAGAATGAAATATTCAACCTTCAATGAATAAAATTAAATATTCTTGATAATATTTCATAGTTCAAATAATGTTTTCATCTCTATTGATAACATAATTTTTTTAATAAAACTTTTATCTATTCTATGGTATTCAATATTATTTAATTTAATTTATCCATATCAATCATCTCATTATAAATATTAACCATAATTTTCTCAGGCTCATGAATGGATAATAATCCCTTTATCCAAATATAACATTTCCATTCATTAGCATTTCTATACCCTCAGTACCACTTAACATATTTTCAATATCTATTAATGAAATTATATATTGAAAATACATATATATCCCGTTATTAATAATACTTGAATTACAATATATAAATACATCAATAATCAAAATTACTCCTCAAACCAATAACTATGATAGATAACCTTGTTCCTTGACCCAAATTTCATTAGTTATGTCATTTAGAATATCTTTATCATCGGAATATACAACTATTAATCATACATCCTTACTGAATTTATTCATGATATTTCCACCAAGTACACTGACTTTCAAAATTCCAAAACATCCCACATTTAATGAATTATTCCATTTAAATTCTCAAGAGGGAAAAATATTTACATCCATTATGTTAAATGAAAATTTTATTTTCCCTCACTAATTTTCTAAGTATTTTACCTCTTCTCTACATAAAAAACATCTTTTTGTTTTGTTGAGACATTACATAGAGTACTTACTCCAAAATTATTGTAATACTAGAAAATATGGTGTATCTAGTTTTATATAATTAACAGTGCTAGCTAAAAATTCAATTAAAGACCCCCTTTGTCAAGCTAAAAAAGTGATTTCAATGCGGTATTTAACTAGGATAATGAGGCACTATTAATGGGGGAAATTATCAGAACTTTTTTAAAAGCATTGATAAATGGGGTATTCTTTCAATGAATGAAAAAGTAATGATAAATTTGTTATTTATTAGTTTCATTAGATTTAATCATAGAACCCCCCTTATGAGTGCATTTTTATAAGAAAGGATAAAATTACCCTTCAAAAAGTTATATTTATATAAATATAATATATTAATGTATATATATACACAGATATATATTATTTTTAAAAAATATGTTTTTTATAAGGTAAATAGGAATTTTTAGGTAAAATATAGGTTATTAATACAAAATAACTTATAAAATACTATAAAAATATTTTTAATCGATATTTTGATTATTAATACTGAGTAATAGTCATTTAATATGAAATTGATTATAAAATATTCCAAAAATTAATAAATGTTCTTAAATAAGTTGATAATGTAACTCAAACATCAAACTACCATAACATTTATTAGGGTGTCAATTTCTTTTCTACCACATATCAAATTGAGTCCTATAATGAGATCTACATCGTTCCTAACATCAATATCCTAATGTCACATTTTTAGATTCTAAAAAGTCATTATAGGTATCCAAAATTTATTTTTTAATCAGGGTACTCCAATTTTTTTTACATGTGATGGATTTTCAACAACTATTAATCTGTAATTTTACTCTTTTTTAGTGTGTAATTAATTTATTTCCATGCATTACATTTATTTTTATATTATTTTGTTTAAACATTGTGATTTTTAGAGTGTAATTATTTTTATAAACAAATATATTCTTGTTTTCCAATAATTACTTATTTTAAATCACTCATATAAATACATATATCCACATATTTACGTAAAAATATATATTATAAAATTTCCAAATAAATACATAATTTAAAAATTAACTCAATTCAATATTTAACCATTCCATACATTATAAAAATATACAAATAATATTTATATATACATTTGTGTGTGTATTAATATAAATAAATAAATAAATTTATATTATATTATAGTATATGTAAATTAATATGATATGTAATATATTTCAATAAATATACATATGTATATATATATCTCTCAGGCACATATATTTTTTAAATGTAATAAAACATAATTATATAAATTTATAGAAATAAATATGTATATATATAAATATATAAATTGAAATATCATTAAACAATCATCAAAAAAATTCATGTAGTAGAAAAGAAAATTCTTCTTCGAAAAAGTGCTGCATGATTTGAATCCAGGAAGGCATTCATGTGGATAAAAATTTGAAAGGAACTATAAAGGGGTCTTGGGGTGAAATGCACTAGTAAGGGGACATCGCTGATAATGGTATTTTGGAAGTGCAGATTAAGGCATCGACCACATAAGGTTATGTAAAAAAGACTATAATTATACCCCTTTAATAGTTATTCTACTATCATTGATAGAGAAGAATTGATAGTGGTAGTGAAATTTTAATCATGATCTGATTATCATAACATTGTTAGAGATGATAATGTTCTTTCTAGCACAGTTAAAGGACTTTGTTACAGTAGCATTTTTATAATGTAAACATTATTATCTTTTATCCATGGTCACCAATACCCAGAATCTCGTAGAATGATTTTCAGGTCTTCCTTGATTGTTCTAAGTGATGGTTATGGTGTATGTTGTCAATCGTGTTTTGTGATAGATGATTAGGAAGGATCTTAAATTCCTTCACTCTATTCATCATCCAATTTAGATTCTCCTCAATAAAACTTTCATCGCATTAAATGTTAACCTAATTCCATTTATTTTCATACTATTATGTAAAACCAAATCCATAATCTAAGAAACACTAACCATAGTAAAAATCCATATAATAGTAAAATATAATATATAGGGTGTATTAATCATGACAGATCTTTTAATATTAATGAAACATTTATCTTCAGTTAGGTTATCCATGATCAAAATTGAATTAAATTCTTCATTATTTTTCATATAGTTTCTGAATTTACAATGTATATCCCATAGGCATTTTAAACCCTGTTTTTAATAGACACAGTTGTCACACAGTATGTGTTGGTAGAGTCTATCCCAATGCACTATTTTTGGAGTTATTACCCCTATGTACCTATGGGAATAAGCAATATCAACATGAAATATCTAGAAAATGATTAAATTTCATGAAAATTACATTCACTATCAGTTACCAAACTTATTTTTTATTTTCCTATAATTTTTCTCACACATAGAATTATCCTAATATAAACACTGAAATATATCATTAATAATATCTATATTGTTATTAATAAATATTTCTAATCTTAGTTTCATATTGTTAACTAAACATTTGATGTCATACCAACTATATCTTATCATACATGGGTATTACATATTTTTATATGGATAATAAATTCATTAAATATAAAAAAATATAAGAACTATAATAGTTTTGTTCCATTAGAGTCCTGGAAAAAATTATTCATAATTTTTTGATGGGTCTTTATTGTCTCACACAATGATCTTCCCCTTCATTAACTATCACAAATATACCATACATAATCAATTCATCATACCATGTGAAAGGGAAGGATAATAATTTTTGATAAAAAATGATCAGTTATGATGAAAAATGGATTTATGTAAGCATTACATCAACATAAGTGTATACGAATATGAACATAACCTAAAATATAAATAACATACCCAATACATCAAAGGACAGAATCATTATTCACAGAATAAATTTTTTTAGTTCATATGACATGAATCATAAGGGATAATAGAACATGAGACTTGAGAGATTTACATTGGAATAATACATATATTTTAGGTATACTAATAAAATAATAACATTGTTCACATGTATAAATTGAAAAATGTTAACTCATTTCATTAATAAAATGGAAACTATCTATTAAGTTTTCTTATGTCCATGCATTGGGGTCTACACATATACTTATAAAGATGATGGTCATGTCCATACACAATACTGTGAATATGTAATCAAGGTCACACAATGCATACAAATCATGTAAATAGATGTGTACACCACTTGTGTGGGATAAACCACCATTTTCTGTGGATAACCTTTCCTCGTAATAGATTGTGTTCAATATTAAAACCATCATTGTAGTTATGGTTCACTCCTATGATCATCATTGCAGAAAACATTTATTAATAATTAAATTTCACTTCTCAATACGGTCTTATCTATATCATGTTATATAAATATTTACCTAATGTATTGGAGGGTGATCTTGGTCGCACCTATATTTGGTTAAAACATAAAAAATATCCTTAGATATAACATAATCACCATCAAATAATTAAAATCATACATATGTGTTCCATATGATCATAAAGATTTCATTATATTATAATTCATGAAATGAACTATTTTTATTAATATTTAATCATGTCATATCCTATAGAAAATGTATAAGATTAATAATAATTAAATCATAGCATAACCCATGGTTATAGAATAATATCTCATAATAATTATATCAAGGTGTATCCCATGGGAAAATAAAAGGGATATTTATGTATAATTTTGTCATAAATATAATCCATTCAGATAATGAATAATAATGTCATCGTTGATTCATATCCCCAGAAAAGAATAAGTATCCCCAAAGGTTGTCATCTTCAATTGAGAAAAAATTTGAAATTAAAATCATATAAAAATTACGTGATGAAAATAACAAATCATTATAGATAATTTTTCAAACCTAAAATTACTAAAATATTTTGGGAATTATTTTCATGGAAAATAAATTATTAAAAACATAGAATGGAAACAGTTAAAATCATATTAATCATTTCTTGAGTAAAATAACTTTTCTTATTTGAAATACAGATATTAAAAGTAAAAAAATTCTATTTATTTTAAATAAAAATAACATTCAAATTTTTTAATTTAATGTAAAAAAACATTTAAAACATTTATTTTGTAAAAAAACTTTTACACCTTGTGAAAGATATTAAATTACCATTTTAAAACATTTTTTGTAGGCATGATTTTTGGATAAAAAATTGAATTCCTATGAAAAGATGATTTCTCATCAAAAAATTCCATTATAAACACTTGAGTACATGAAGAATGGAATATTATTGGAAAAAAAATATTCTAGTCACCTAACTAGATGAAAAAAATATCCATCATTTTTTAGAGATGGATCATAATATTTTATCATCAAAAACATTGTCACAAGTTATCCTCATAACAAATGATAACGATACATAAAATATTAACCCCTTTGGTAAATATGAATTTTAATCCCCATTAAGGAATAACATTAAATTATACATAAAATATCATGATAAGAAATAAATTCATGATAATAAATTAAATTAGGTTATATATACACCTTATAAAAAAGGATAGGTGCAGAACATGACATTAGTCTCAAAGAAGTTAAATTGAGACTAAAAACTATTAATACATTAATAATTATTCGAATAATAATGCTGAAAAATGCGTTACATAAAATGAGAAATAAAATATCATAATCATAATGGAATATAGAATATAAAATTTCAAATGATTAGTATGTACACCCTATAAAATAAACAGGTGGTGAACTATTATATGTCTCCGAGAAAAAAAGAGTGACTAGAAATCCCTAATGATAAGTCCTGAATTTTTTATATATGTTTGAACCAACATTATAAAAAATAAATGTTTGTTATAAATCCCTTAATTTATCATAATTATATATCTAATACCAAATAATATTTAATTATTAATATTTATAAATAGTTTATTATCAATTGCATGCTATAATAATTATTAATGTAATAACTCTTTATTTTTCATATATGTCATGATTTTTGATTTTGAGTCCTCTTAATTTGATCATAGTTCAATAATATAAATAGTAATTATTTTTATTTAATTTTACTATTTTTTCATCATATAAAATTTTATGAGAAATCCTGAAAAAAGGTCTAAGAAATGAATTATGTTACGATCTTGGAGATGGAAGGCCATTTATGTGCTTGATTAACAATACCATTATCAAACGAACATTATGTGAAAAGGCATGTAATATATTATATTTTATTAATGATAATAAGATCATAAATATAGTATTATTTCATGAGATTTACTTATTCATATCATCCATGTTTTTTGTGATGAAAAAAGAGAGCCATGTCACTTCGTGAAGGTGTTATCCCACTATAATAAATGATGTTATTGTCATTATTGACAGAAAGCATAATAAATAAAATGACATATTAATTATTATTAATGATAAATTATTTCTTAATTTAAAAATTCATTCATTTATATTAAATATATTTTCCAATGTAATCATCCATGAAATGATTTAGGGAAAAATCAATTCGCTTCTAGTGGTGTTTGTCCACCATGCAGAAGAGGGACATGATCATATCCTATGTGGAATATAAAAAAGGTATAAATGATATAATGAATCAATCTGTATTCATAGGTTATAAATATAATATATATTTCAACATTATTTCAATTCTCTTAATGAAATGTGAGAATTATTAATTGAAAAATGAATTCCATCAGTTCGATAGGCAATAGACTATCATACACATGAATGAGGATATAAAACCCATTTAAGGGAAATGTAAATTGTTTTCAGCCATAAAATTTACATAAAATCATAACATTATATATAATATATTGAATTTATTATATCATCATGGTATATTCATAATTGAATTATCCGAAGGAAGAAATAAACCAAAAAACCCTCGCAGATGAACGTTACCTCTTATTCAGGTATCCTTCTTAGGTGGTCAATAAATTACAATCTTGGATGTCTTTATATTAATAATAATGTCAATATTATGATAATATATAAATTTTAATGTGATTTTAGTAGGATTTTTGCGATCCAAATGGCTTGAGAGGTGTGAAAAAGATAGGGGAGTGAGTGCAGATTTTTAATTGAGGTTTTGGTGGAAGTTTTTTAAATACTGAAAAGTATTCTCTATTGGGATTTCATTGTTACCTCATGTACCTCAAAAATATTTCAACAACTATTAAATGGAAATTTTATTTCAGAAGACCCATTAAGTAAATGAACACATTTTTTATCATGCTATATCTTTGTTTTTCATTTTAATAAATTTTACCATTTATGTTTTTACCATACTAACTTTTATCATTTTATTTACCAAGATAATTAAAAAACTGTTAATAAAATGAATTTGATCCTTATTATATAATATAAAAATAATTATTCAAAATATTAAATCATATTTTTAATTAAAAATTTATATGTGTAAAATTAATCTTATTATAAATATGTGTAATGCACAATACATTGTTTTAACCATAATCATGTTAATGTATATATCCCATTTTCAATAATAACTATCAAAAAAATTTATGTTAACAAGATTATATAATATAAATAATAATCATTAGAAATATGGAATAATTTTTAAATAAAATTCATTGATATTAGTGGATGATTTTAATTTAGAAAAATCCCTACAAAAGAGATCAAAATGTTTGTTTTCGAAGAAATTTTTTTCAAAATATAACATAATTTTAAAAAGAAAATTCAATAAGGAAATGATTTAAATGAACTAAATTATTTTAATAGATATATAATTTATCTAATTTCACTAAAAATTCAATTTAACTCATAATGACACTTAAAAAAAATATCGTTTCATGCGTAAAATTGTTTTTATTTTTATTTCATATATAAAAAACATAAAAGATAATTATTAAGAATTATATTGAATATATAATACAAATTATAACTCACAAAAATTATTTTACAAATTTATTTATGTAGATCACACTTGTGATGATATAAATAGTTTTTCAAAAAATTAATTCATTTTTTTCTAAAGGTTTTTGTTTCCATATCATGTTATTTAGTCACCAAAGAGTTCATTATATGACTAGTTATTATTTTATTAAATTAGAGAATTTAATTTATATCCCCAATTACATCATCTAGGTGAAAACTATTATATAAAATAATAATTTCCTAATTGTATGTCAGGATTCGTTTAAACATGGTGTCACATGTAATATAAGATAAACTCAGAAATGCAAGAAATGCAATAAAAACATTATTTTGAATGTAATTTAAGGGAAAATTTGTTCATTTTATAAAGAAATAAATAAATATTTTCTCATGTAACACAACATATCAATGAATTTTCATTCACTTAAAAAATATTAATATCCTAAAATTTTAGGGTGTTACAAATAACGCATGGGTGTTATTACTATGTTAAAAATTTACAAGAACTATATTAAAACCATAACCATTTTTTTCATACCCCTTCCTTGGTCTAGTAGAATTCCACTGACTAAATATCATTAGATTAATTTCATCAAACACGATGATATAAAAAATATTGAAAAACTGGCAAATTTGGGAGAAAACAATAGGATGTTCAAAATCTCAAAATATACCATTAGTATGTCATAAATGTGTTAATGATTTACCCATATAATCATATTAATAACGAATGATAATTAAAAACAACATCGATGTATGAATACCCATGGTTTTAGATAAATAATTGTGAGGAAATACTTGGGTTGGTTGGGTAGGTAAGGATGAGAAATAAAGTTAAATAAAAATTTATGGAAATTATATATCAAATATATAATTTTATTTAAAAATTATTGAAAAAATAGGTGGCCCTAAAGTACCTAATCGCACATCATTTATTAGACACTATAGGGTTATATGGTGGCTAATGAACCACTTGGAGTGGCTCTATCCACTTCCATACCAATAAGATACACAGAACTAATCCATAGAATATTCGATTGTATCTTGAAATGGTTATATGCTCCAAAACCCAACAAATATATCAAAAATAGACTCACTAAACCCTACCAACACATCTATAACTCATAATTATAGAAAATACCTGAGTTTTGGGGGATATTTAATGTAATGTATAACTTGTATTGATATTTATTTTTATATTTAGGGATTCATGGGAAAGGGAAAATAACTTATTAGTATAATAGACTATTTTTCTAATGGAGTTTGATAAAGATCTTCCAGGACAAGTATAAATAAGAGGATTAAGGGACTAATACAGTACCTTCTGGTATTCATTATACCATTATAATTTCATCTAAAATATTTATATATTATTTAAGATTAATTTTTTACATATTTTATCATTTATGGATTAATTGATTTGTTATAGTTTTTATGGCATTTCAAATCTCGTACCATATGGGTTAATACATCATTTGGTAAATTGAATTAGTAGTTCACAAGTGTTAAACCAATCTAATTTTTATTAATATTTCTCGATTATTTTGAGTCATCATGGTGTATTAGAATAAACATATGACTTTATTTTTATAATGGAAATCGATGTTAAATTTATACAATAATATTGATTAGTAATTTGAACGACTCCCTCTGTAGTAGTTGAGTTGTGTAATAATACTTTGATGTATTAATTGGATATCCTTTCTAGTATATTTTTTCAAATATATTAATGTTCGGACATTATATTATAAATAGAATAGAATAGATCATGAAAAAATTGAAATTTTTTGATAACAACCTGCTCATGTGGCCGTGGTGGATTTATATACATATTTTTTGTCATGGGATATCAAAATATTGTCACCATGTTGATACATTAAATTTTTTATCATCATTGTTCCTAGAATAATCCCTATTTCTTTACTGTTATATAACACATAACCTATTGTGTTAAGATAATTGAGGTATATTTTGTATGAGACTGAGTAAAATTGATTCATTAGAACAACTTCTTCTCCTATGAAAACTATGATTTTGATAAGAGGGATGTTTTATTGTATGGTAAATTATATAATATAAATTAATTAACTACCAACTAATATTATTTTATCTGATTTCTTAATTCATCATGAAATAGGAGTTTATTATTAATTATATTGTGAAATAAGCATGTTTTTTATAGGATGTGTATTAATGTAATGAGGAAACCTTATGGAATGTGCATATTCAAAATTATAAATCCTTAAACAATATAGCATTTTATATATTTTTAATCATATTAAATTATAACCTAACTTTCTGAAATATATTTTCTTAGTCCATGTGTAACAACCTAAATCATTTCACTTAGAGTTAATGTTTATTATGATACCACAGAATAAAATAATTGGGATCACATCCTAAAGGATCAAATAATTATTAGTCTTTGGAGACTATATACATATATGAAATAAATATTCAAACTGATATCATGAAATATAACATAAAAAATATCATGTGTAATTTATTAATTCTTCTTTCAAATCATTTATTTCATTCATATATCCATTCTTCCCGTGATGGTGAATAGAAAATAAAATAAATAATGATATAAGAATCTCAGTATGGAAAAAATATAATTGAAGATATCAATAACAAAATAATAATAACAAATATTTATGATAAAAATAATAATAAATTATTCCACATAATTAGTATCACAATGGGGATTAAATTAATAGATCATGTTATAATATAAATAATCCCAGGGATAACAATAACTATTTTAAAAATTACTGAATATATAATGTTTGACTTCATAATGTTACCAACAAGTTATATGCTATGATATCCAATGTTAATAGGTAATTCTTACGAAAAACTTCCTATCTTGTTTTTTCCAAGAGACCTACTGATGCATAAATAGTATATAACATGACATAAGATCACATACTAAGTTAAATAAATTAAATATATCAAAGTGTTGGATAATAATTGAATACCTAATCAATATAAACATTTTTCTTGAAGAATTCTCATATAAAATATTGATATATTACTAATGAAATACATATATCATGATTATAATCCATCTAGAGTAGTATAACAGATGGTATAAATATTGTATACCTCTAATTAATCATATTATTCCTTAATATAAATTGAAATAGATTAAAAAACACCTATAATATCATTAGATGATTTCGTCAGGAAAATAATCTTTTCATTTTGAAATCAATCATTCTACACTATAAAAATATCTATAATGTTTAAAAATTACTTCTTTTAAAAGAACATGTAAACATGGAAATGTTTCTTTAAAAAACTAATATTCATGGAAATGGGAAACCTATTTTTATGGTAAACATTAAAAAAAGATTGTGGTAACAACTTTAGTAAAACTCATTCTAAAAATGAAATGAATATTTTATTAAAAAATTAGTATAATGTAAAATATGGGTTATATATACATTTCTAAATTACTATATAATAGTGAAATCATTTTTCAAAACAAATAAATTAAAATATTTACATTATTGAAAATGATTAACATCTATCTAGAGATACAAATTGTTATTTCATTGAAATCATTAATAAGATTATTTGAGTTCCAAAGAAATAAATTTAAACTAAATGTTTAAAACACCATCAATAAATAAAAGAAAAAATAGTGGGTGTTTATGAAATAAAATATTATATAATTCTTCCAACATAAGCATAAACATATACATAAACAGTATCAAATACTGATGATATTTTGAAATAAAACCATACCCCCAATCATAGATTCATTGTACGATATTTTAAATTAATGAACGCTAAATTTAAATTTATTTTAACTGTATATATGGTAGATATAAATACATAGTTCATCATATGTGATACACTTATAACATTTAATTATCCATTTATTACGAATTTTTTTTAAATCATTTATTTTATGTTTTAACTATTTTGTTTTCCATGTTTATTTATGTTCAGTAATTGTTGACCATTCATGTTTCACATGGTTCTATATTAATTATTTTAAATAACTATATTCTTACAATAACCAATAATTATATAAATAATTATAAACATTCTTGAAAATTGGCCTTTTAAAATGAATCACATCGCTTCAAGGTGGCGTAGTCCACACCTACTGAAAAGAGACATTATAATTTTTTTATCTAGTGTAAGGTAAAAAGGAAACTAAAATAAATTATATACATAATCATGACAATTTCATAATTATCATATATATTCAATACTCACATATTTATAACCACCCTTGTAAATTGGTGATGGAAGGAAATTACACTACTAGGTGGAGACGACTAGTCATACATACATATATAGGATGTTTTCAATTTATGATGTATGTAAAATAGATGAATAATTTTTTTTACATAACAGTAATGAAATATTATTATATGGAAATTTTTTTGTAATTATAGGATCTTAGTTTTTGGAAAATTAATGGTTTTATCAAGTCGGATATAATGAAAACCCACACTTAACAACAATGACTCTTCATCAAATGACCTCATAATGTTTAAACATAAATGAATCATTGGATGGAAAATTGATAAAATAAAAAACTCTATAAAATGTGGAGGAATGTGAAAAAATTAGTTTTATATATACTCTTCAATATAATATATTATATATTTGTGAGGAATATTGGATATGTAGTTTCATTTTATAAATGAGGGAGAAGAAAAAAATGAAATTATATTAAATATTAAAATATATTAATATGATATTAAATAAAAATTTAATAAAAATAAAATATATTCAATATTTTATTTTTTTAAGGTAAACAAAATCCATACAATTTGGTTTTGGAATGTTTTTTTTGTCATCGTGAATCCTTATAACTTAATTTTAAACCATTTATTCAATTTCCCCCTTAAAAACGTTTATTCATATTTCTCATAAAAATAGTTCATTGTGATAAAAAAACTAGAACATATATATAATATTTTTTATTATATTTATTAATACTTAAAATATTTTTCATTATTCCACTCTTATATTTTTGATAAATTTAGTTTAATATATGTTCAAAAAATACAAGGAAGAACAATTATTTAAAAAATGAATTTTCAAGTATAAAATTTTTATTTTAACATAATTATGTATAATATTGATTATAATGACATAATTTGGATTCTTTTTAATGAAATATAACTAATTTTTTTAAAAAAATAAATTAAAAATTAGACATTTTAAATACATTAATGGAAAATACAGTTTTCATTAAAATTGGTTTAGTTTAACTATTCACTGATAAAATAATCATTTTGAAAAAATATCAAAATACATACTTCGAAAATTTGATATACTAATTTCAAAAATAAAATATTTATTAATGAATTTGAATTGTTGAATTTGATAATGTATGTTTTAATTACTTTCTTTAAGAATGCTATTTGTATTATATAATTAATTATTTTGAAACAAAAACATATATAATATAAATGATTCAATTATGTTACATTATTAACCCTTCATATTTTCCATACATTCAATGTCAATAATAACTCATAGTGAAATAATTTGTGTATTTCTTCATAATATATTATATATATTTCCATTTATCCACTTTTATTTTATTATTTTTTCAATGTATTGTTATCATCCGAGTTATATAATTAATAAATACTTATACTATAATGTCTAAAATCAATATATGCACTACAAATAAAATGAAAATAGTGTTTTTATTCACTTTACTCAAAGGTGACCGCATTTCATCTTTTATAACATAAATTTTTTTAATAAAGAGGTAGTATCAGATCATGAATATTAGAGAGTATATGTATTATAGTTTAATGGTAAGGAAAAAATAAATTTTTCCATAATTCTAAAATTCATGATGTTCCTAGGACATATATTCAATTAACTAAAAATCAACATAATAAATTTCAACAAATATACCATCATGATACCATAATATTTTACATAAAATTATAAATAATTCATTTAAATATTAATATAAATATATTTTTTATATTATGCTACCTTAATATGATTATTAAAAATCTTCAGTTTCACTATTGATTCATCAAATTGATCTATGCATATCAATATCCTATCATAGAATTCATCCCAATTTGTTTGAGTATAAAACCTATTAACACACAATTTCCCACATGGTTCCATTTGATGGATTTAATATATGATAATATTAGCTGAAATTTAACAAAATATAAATATTGACATAAAATTCCTTGAAATTAAATTGAGAATGACCATAAAATTTATTCTAATGTCTTAATTGTCCTCTCAGACTAACTCTTAGTCAAAAGATAATGGGTAATTAAATATAACTTTTCTTCAATATCCTTCTAAATAATATTAAATTATTTTTATGTAAAATATGGATCATGATCAAATAAAATTGAAATAGGTAGACCATGATTTATGAAAGCATCAATAATATAGATCCACATGAGGTAATAATGATTAATAAATTACCTTATATAAAGTAAATATGTTTAATTGGTATGTGAGTCCATAAAAATACATATAAAGTTATTCATTCTAGGATTCATAGAAAATAATGTTATATTTTTTGTAGTTTAATATCTTATTTCCATATAGGAATATGTATAGGATTTATGAATCCTTTAGGATGCCATATTTAGTCTGCATCAAATTGAAAATCCATCAATGTTTATAAAAAATATGTAATTTATAAATTTATATTTTCCAATGAAAAATGTCATTTAAAATAATGAATCATTTTATATTCAACTAGGGTGTATAAATAAATTTTTCAATTATATTCATCTAATAATAACCTTTTCAATTCATGCATATTTGGAACACATATCCTCTTTAAAGATATAAATATACTATATTAATAAATTATGCAAACCAAATTTCCATTATTCAAGGTATTTATTTTATTTTTAGTATTCCCAACATCGTGCTAAATACTAATAATTTAATCTAAATAGATTTTTATAGAAATTATATGGAAATAATGTTCTGTTTCCCCTTCCTTATTTGTTCCCAAATACAACTTTAATAAATATATTAATATATGAATTTTTTCAATACACATTTTTTCAGGATTCCATTATCCTCACTAATTAATTCATGAACTACCTTATTTTCTTTTATAGGTTAACTGTGTATTCAAAAATCATAATCAATGGGTATTTCAATCTATCAATTTTCAGAATTTTTAGATCCTTCTAGGACATTATTTATTTCAATCTATGATGATCTATATATATTTCACATATTTCTCCATAATTGGAATGATTCCATATCTCCAATAAAAATATTACATCAACATACTCAAGGTAATATGTTTGATAATTTTAGTCACGAATAATTATTTTCATTGATATATATGAAACAACTCTAAAATTATATATAAGGACACATCTACACCCTATCATTGATGGATTACTGAATATAAGAAATCATTCCCTTATCGATGGTATAGTCAATATCAAGGCATTGAGAAATGTTTTACCAAAATATTTAAAATAATAAAAATATTATTATTACCATATTACATTTTTAACATTAATAGTCAACTTGGTTATGTGCTAATTATTGATGAAAATATTCCTAATTTTTTTTTGGAAAAAAAACCACTAATATAGTGAAAATACATACATTGGATTTTTTAATTTGAAATAGACACTCTATCTTTAGGTATAACAATAATGGATCTAAAAATATTACATCTATATAATAAATTTTTCCAATTGAAAAAACATCATATTCTGAAATTTTAATCATGAGATTTTCTATATAAATTTCTTCCATACGATTCCTAATAATGATTAAAATATGAATCATATTCTCATCATAGAATTCATGTTATGTCATCACATCATCAATAAATACCCCAATTGAATTATCAAGATAATCCATGAATAATATTTTCATAAGATCAATAATATTTTTGTTATATTAGACAATTAAAAGTTAATTATTGAAAATTCATAAGGTCTATAACTGATATGAAATTTTTTCATCATAATATCCTCCTTCATCAATCATATATGATGATACATAGAATGAAGATAAATCATAGAAAAATATTAATTTCCTTTATGTTTATCAAATAATTCATCAAATGGGGGATGATGATTCATGTTAATTATAATACTCTGTAATTAATTTTTTTTATTCTAAAATTAAATTTCATTGTAAATGAGGGAACACTAATAATATTTAAAAATGTTGACATAAAACAACAAATTAAATCACAAGATTAATATAGAAATATAAACGAGAATTACAGTTATTCACCCTATATAATCTCCACAAAATTGTTGTTTACTTAGAAACTCATTCATCTTTTATAATATATTAAAAATGGTATCAAATATTATCCCATATCTGATGATATTGTTCAAAACATATCATTATTTTACTAAAACCTCATGAAAAAAATATAATCATGATTGTTGTTAGGTATATGATTCTCTACATTTTAATAAAATTAAAATTTATATCAGTTTCGTGTCCATGGTGTTTTTTTCAAAAAACAAATCTATGTAATCCTAAAATAGATGTAAATACTATATGATTTCCATACCTTGTCAATTAATAGGTTGTGTCTCCTATTCCTCTATTAGAATAGTAATAAGGATAGATACTGGTGGTGGATTTTAATATGACTCAAATGATTTAGTTTCCCTTATTATAATAAGAAATTTGATATCACCATAATAAATATCAATCTCATTGACATGGAAATATATTTTAACATTAAAATTACAAATAAAATCCATACTAAGGAATATATTAAGGTCAATCATTGTTATGATTATCATGTATGGAAATAGTTTACATATATTGGTTATAATTGGAACTGATTGAAATATCCTTTAATAGAAATAGGTTCACTAGGATCCGTGATTGAAAATTCCTTTTTTAAGGTGATAGGGAGGTAACTAATTATCAAGGAATATAAGGATGATATTCAAGTGGGTAAATAACCATAACCCAATTTTTTTTATCCATGGACGATTTGAAAATCAATATATCTCCTACCACATCATTGAGTGATTCATTATTAAAAATATTGGTTATAAAATCATTCCCATTATTTTGTGGCCTTTTCATTATAAAAACTCTTGGGATTAATGGGGAATTAATTCATACAATGACACATCTTTCCACAGTTTATCCAACGAATAATGGAAGCATCATTCTTACTCTTTGGATCACGATCATGATGGATTTTCACTCAAACCATAAACCAAAATTCCAATCTCATCAATAATTCATAACTATTTTTCATTCCATAGTTTCTATAGTTTAAAAACTGTACCCTTCCCTTATTCATTTTTTCAAAATTTACATATCATGATTTTTTATCCAACCACATTTATTTTTTACCTGAGTAAAATTTTCTAGTGGCTAGATATTTTACTATAATGATAATACTTTTTATTATATCATCATATACTAATAATGTTTGAGATTCAAATTCCATTTAAAGGGATGGAATCGTCCCATCTAAAAAATCATCAACATTACATGTTCAGTTATATATATAATCTCAATCATGAGTTCAAAACATTTTAAAGTTTCCTTTTTTATCAACGACATTTTACCATTACATTTACTTACATTAAGTTACTTATTTTCTATATAATATCACTACTCATGAGGAAGATATTTTTCAAATAATATCTCCTTGAAAATATTTAAATCCATACTTTTTATTTCATTCAATTCTTTAGTGTTTTAAATCAATGACCTCCATTTATCAACATATCCATTACCATGATAAACATCCATGACAAATTACTATCATTTAGTACTTCCCAGAGTGATAAATATTTTCTTTCGAGACTTGATCCGTGTCTGAACTATTAATTTATTTTTGGTAAAATTTAATAATGGAGGTTGGGTATGCACAATGAAGTAGTAAATATCTACACTATGGAAGAGTTCATAAAACTACTCTATAAGTGAATGTTTATTAGTCATTAAATAAGACTGATTTCATAGAAATTTAATATTTTTTCCACTCAACCTCATTCTCATTTTCATTCTTTATTTTTATTTTATGGTGGGAAATCCTTACAAAAGTAACATAAGTAGAAAATTTAGGCATATTTTATCTTTGTATCAGAATCTATGTATTTATTTTTTTATATTTCAACAAAAAATTTATTTTCAAATCATTCATAATGTTTTTAATGAAAATGTTATTTAAAAAAATAATACACATTTGTAGTGTATGTCCATCTTTTTAGATTAAGGGACACTCATTGTGGACCATGGAAAATTATGTAAATACCCTATACTCCATTGGATATTTATCCAATAAATGAATCTATTGCACAAGTTTATCTACATTCTAATATATATGTCAGGATAAATTGTCCTATAAGAATAACAATATATTCTTTAACAATATAGCCTGAAATAATTATATATATAGAATTGTACTTAGATTCATTCTTAGGGTTACATACACTAACATATTTTTTTCTTAAATCAAGTTCCCAGAGTCTATACAAACCATACATTACTACTAACAGTGATACCATGAATCTAGTAACATGGTTAAATCAATTATTTTAACAAATTATCAAAACAATACAAGGACTATATTTATAAATTAATCATAAATTTATTAGTTTATGGTGTCATGATATATATATGATTATCATATTATATATAAATTTCTAAAATAATAATTAATTATTATGATAACCTTATAATGTATTCTAATAAAACCCAAATTTTATTCATACATTACATATTGGTAGCCAGTGGACAATAACACATTATTATGGGTTACCATTGATGCTATGTACTGGGAATTGTACTGTAGACTCTATAATAAAATGAATAAAGTGTTTATATTATGTAAGTGTTAAATAAAAAAATATTATATACAAATAATATTTCAAAAAGAGACATATTAAATGGATAATATAGTAATAGAATTAATCACATGGATTTTAAATAGTCCTAAATTTTATATAATTTTTTAATTATTTTGGATTATTAAGAGACTGCAAAAATTGATGGTTCTTGATTCCGAGGCTTTGAGTTCCGAAAATAGGTTTTGATCCTTTTTAAAATACACATTCAGTAAATGTATAGGAGGCATTTTTTATCTTTTAAACTGGTGATCAGATTATAATTATAAGTGATCCACTGAATCTGCAGCACAAATATTCGCTTAAGGGAGGTATAATATCAACGACAGTAAGATGGGAGAAAAAGTTATTTTTCTACACTTTTTAAAGTATAATAAAATAACATTATATTGTTATTTTATTTTTCTACCATTTTTAGTGGAGGTGGAGGGACTACTGGGTTTTCAATCCATTTAATTTCTTGACTCTTCTTTTTTATAACCACTCCTTGTCTAATTTATGTGGTTCATTAATATCATTGATTAATGAAACATTGAATTGAATAGAAGATCTGAACTCTTACACTCATCTATTTTAAAATGTTTCCAATATTTGTAAAATGTGGGGATTGGTGATATTGTTTGAGGACTCTGACAAAGTGAAAAAAATATCTCTCCAATGATTAATTGAGGGTAAAATTACATCATTCGAAAAATAAACCCTAGATCGACGAAGACGGGTGGGTCCGTCAACCGTGGATTCTTCTTCCACAACCCAGATGACTCCCTCCATTCCAATGTAGGGGTTTTTTATTCAATAAAATTGTTTATATTTAATGTTATTAAAAAGAATGACCAATCAAAGATGTATTGAACGGGTTATAGTATATCTAAGAAGAATTAATTTTTTCCCGCTTCTTATGTTGGAAACGCGGATGGCGTGGGCCAAACAAATAAGGCTTGGACTGTGATCCTCGTTATTTTTTATCGCATTCTTCAAGGGTGAAGATTCAGCTCGATTTCAATTGGTATCTAGGAGCCATGTAGTGATGTCATCATCCCTGGAGGATAATATGCATGTTAGGAAGGGAAAACGGGCCATCAGAGCTCACCTGGTTTCCCAAGGATGTTTCGTTAGTGCAGCCCCAGTGCGCCAGTGCCACAGACCAGCACTGGAGGGTGACAATGGGGGCCGGCATTGGCTGGCCGCATTGGATGTAGGCAGTGTGTCTTCACGCGCTATAGAGGGATGTTGCGCCATCAAGCCGCAATGGTAGTAGGGGAATCCTACCCTTGGCTGGCCGCGTTGGCTGAAGGCGGTGCACCGTCACATATCACAGAGAAGGGATCTGCACTGGTGGGGACATGGACCTTGTCGAACTCGCTAACAGGGGTGGCTCCTTGTGGCGCTGATGATTAAATCAATTGAATGGCTTCTCTATTTGGGAATTTGGTCTTCCACCGAGTTGTGAGACCGTGTGAGTTAGCGTGTTGGGTCCCTAGGCATGTCGCGTCCGCTATTCCCCAACCTACCTAGGACGGACCAGATGATTCGGGCAAGACCGTGTCAGACTCGGACTAGGTGGGGTGACCCATTACGGGGCAGGTACGGTCAGTCTGACCAGGGGGGACCAGACCTGGACCCTTTTCGGTCGAGAAATGATTAAAAGGCTGTATCATACAAAAAAAATCCATTTGACGAACCATATGGGTATGTGGAATCATTGGAATGAACCAGACCTTTTAAGATACTACAGATTAGTTTTGGAGAATGTTGAATTACATCCCATTTGGATAGAACCCGAATCCAACCAGGCCCTCGGAACTAAAATGCATATAACTCACAGACCGGGTGTCTGATTGATGTGATTTCTATCACGTTGGAACCCTTACGACATGACGGTAATTAGGGTTACATCCTAGTGTAATGTAGTGGATGATGAGGCACAACATATATCATGAATAGAATATAATACAGAACTAAATCATACCGATTAGGGAAAATCTTGTGCATGGATGTCAATTGAAAAAAGACCCTATGCGGATCAACATCATAAAGGCCCGGTGTGGATCGGTATTCTTGTCACCTTATGTGGATATTCATTCTAGAGAACCTGTGTTGATCACTATTCTGGCAGCCCAATGTGGATAAAAATTCTAGCGACCCTGTGTAGATCAGTATTGTAGTGACCCTTTGTGGATCAGCATTCTAGTGACCATGTGTGGATAAGTAGTTCACGACCCGATGATGACCAGCCTTAGAGTAGCTTGTCGAGGATCAGTGACATTTGACCATATGTGGATCGAAAATGGAACACATTCTTCATAATTATGTTTTGGATCTTCCTAATTTAATAAAATGATATCGCTTCAGATGAATCATCTTTATTTTGGATCTCTGAGTTTTATACCTGGTTTGTGCTGAGTCTTTTAATTTGTACATTGTTATTGAGATCATGATTTATGGTTTTATATTGTGGAATTATGAGAGACCTTCATGGGTCTCGGGGTACCTACTGGGTATTGTTTTACTCCCTCCTACATAGGCTTCAGCTGCACCTTGTTGTGTCTTGTGAAGGCAATGAGCAGTTTGGTTGATACTTCAAGATCCATGTCTTGGAAGTACATGGAGGTTACTAATTGATGTGGAGAGCTATATATACGAGATGTACCTATGCTTCTAGTGGGATCTGTAGTGTTCTAAAAATATTTTTTCTATTTTTGGTGTACCTTTTAGTTGGGCTTTTATTCTGTCCCCTTTACATTCAATACACCATTTTTACTTCTAATGTTTTAATTAGTTGTTTCTTTTAGTAGTGTTCTTAGTTTGTGTGTTGGTATAGGTTTGAGACAATTCCTTCCCATTTTAGTGATATTCAATATGGTTCTAGTCTCCAACCCTTGGCCTATGTAAGGTGGGATTGGGGTAGTAATGGTATGGGCTCAAGGGGACGATTCATGACATGGATAATAATAAATGGTTTTTAAATGACAGAAATCATAACAATTTGAATCATAATTTTATCATCAATTCCTTATGCCAATATATATAAAATAAATATACACTTGTTATAAAAAACACCAAACCTAGGTTTTCTCATGACACCTTATGATTCTTAGATGGGATATAAAAATCCCCAACCATCACTATATAAGTTCAATATAGTCATTATATGAATAGAATGAATAAAAATTTTCAAAAAATTATTAAACTTAAATTCATATAAAATAATAATATAACCAAATTAATAATATCCAGAATAAATAAATATAACATGAATATATTCTAGCTAGAGTAAAATGGTGGATTGTTTTTGTATGATATAACCCTTGAAATTCATAATATTTATTAATGAATATTTACATAATAGAGAAAAAAAATTAAAATCAGTGAATAAATTCTTTTGGAAAATTCATTTTTATTTTAAAATCCTTTATAATAAAATCCAAAAATTTATATAATTTTTTGTAAAAAAATTTCATGGAAAAAACCATTGAAATATTTTAATGAAGAATAAAAAAATAATATCCACGACTATAGGAAAATTCATTCATCTGATAAATGATATAATAAATATTTTCTTCACAGCTTCTATAAAAATATCATGTTTTCAAAAATAATATAATATTACATTAAAATTTTCTATATGAAGTCAAAAATGTATAAAATTTCGTTTACTAAATAAATGTGAAATGTTAATAACATTCAAGAAAAAAATTTATAGAAAATGTGGATTTGGATGATAATATTCTTGTCTAAATATGAACACAATGTTAGTTTCCTATAAAAATATTTATTTGGGTTTTTAGTATATATAGAAGGTAGAGATGAAACCAATATTTAAAAACTATATAAATTAGTAATGTTGAGGAAAATATATGGTGTCTAACATACAAAAAACCATACATATCTTCCATATAAAACAGAGACATGAATAATCTAGAATTTGGATGACCATGTAAAATATACCCTTACCACAGGTTTAACATATATTTATATGATTTTAACGTCTTGTTAAAGAAAAAATTAATAATTATTATATAATAGAACAATATAGATACTTATAATATCATTAATTATTACATTATATAATTTTTAAAACCAATTATTAGTAAATAATTATGAAAATATTTGTTACAGAGTGATAGTTACATAATTTTACATGTATGTTTTAGTTTATTATTTTTAGTATATGAATATTTCTCATTTTTTCATCATCTAAAAATTTTTAACAATGTAAAAATATCATTTATCAACATAATATTTATAATGATATTAATTCTTGATATTCAGGCATAAATAATACATAACATTATTTTATAGAGGTGGGGGGCTATTGGTATTTATGAGAGACTTTATAATTATTCAACTGATTAATTTCAAGGAAGGTAAATAATATCCTATAATAAAATAATCATAATAATGTAATAAATATTATATATAATTAGTATTTACTTCTTTATGATTATTCATATAATGTGGAAAGAAAAAATAGGTCACATCACTATGTTGAGATGGTAGATAGTACGTACTATAGAGTACTATTTTCATTTTATATAGGATGAAATAAAGATAAATATGTGTAGTTACACCTGAATAATATTAAATTATGTATATAGTTGAAAATTATGTTATTAAATAAATTTTTTAGTAGATCAAATGTTTTTATAATATGAAATAAATTTAACACTCTGTAAAAACAATATCAATTATCTAGACAACATAATTTTGTTTATACATAATCTTTTCTTATGATGATATTATTTTCAAAAAAGGGCCTCTAAGACATAGATAGGGATGTTATTAAATTTTTTTGGTACATAGTTATCTAAGAGTCTTTTGGGGTGTGGGTGATGGAGAAGAGGTGATTCCATTTTATATGTGTTGGATGTAGAACACATGGAATTTCTCAAATGATTAAATTAATTTATTATATCAACCAAGTCATAAGTATCCAAAATTTCATTGAGTTTCAAATAATCAGTTTAATTATGAAATAAAAAAACAACTGAATTTTAATAATTTGTTTTTTTGTTATATTGAATCATTATAATGTTATTTTTAACCCTTAAATGATTATTTGTGTGATGAGTGTTATATCTATAATAAAGAAGAAGTTGATCACATGTATTAGATAAATAACATAGAATTGAGAATATGAGTTGTTGAATCAACATATAAGATTTAAATTGAGGGTAGTTTTTTATTTGAATATTTTTATAGAAACATAGACTATTTTAGGAGGATACATGACAGAGATATTAATTTATGTGATATTAGTTGATAGATATATTAGAAAAGAATCCATTCATTGGCTTTTTATATAAAAAATGTACTGTTGATGTAATAATATTTACCCCTACGATCTTTAGTAATGTTTGGGTGTTTATGTTACTAACATTTTTAAATTTTCATTCAAAAAGAATATATTGTTATTTTTTGGAATAATGTAACAAAAAAATAAAACAAAATGGGCTTAATTATGGTTTTGAAAACAATGAGAGATTCTGATCACATCAGTTGTTAATAATATTTTCTTTATATTTCTCTCAAATATGAGCGAGTAGTGAAAATAAATAGTGGAAATGGGAACAATGATGTATAGTGGTTCAAGGCATAAGTACACATTATTCCACTCCACTACCACCAAACACCACAAGAATGGGGATATTTACTATGTCCTCTAATCCTATGACCATAAAATTCCACAATTGAGTGTATTCTGCTGACACATATCAAGAATTAGCAATGGCCTTCAGTTCATTTATATGGAACATGAAATCCACATCGTAGAAAAAGTATCTTACCCATAACCAAATTTTAGTATGAGTATCCAAATATAAAATAAATCAAAATTTTTTGATTGATGGATGGTACAGGTTATGCATCACACTTTGTTGCAGAAACTGTAAAATTAAATCAGATCATAATTGATGCACAATAGAAAACAAATCATCAATTCTTTCACAATATTTATTCAAACATCAGGAAATAAAACACCAGAAAAATGTTTTAACATTAATGTATCTAAATTTTAACTTCCACAAATTCTTTATCGCACTTACATAAGAAGATAAAAAAATATATGTAGTAGTAAAAATGAAAAAAACATCAATAAAATTAGATGGATCTAAGCATGTTTTCCTCAAATTGTTATCCTAGAATGCATTGGTGGAAAACATTTTTTTATATTGACATGTAAATATATATATATATATATATATATCTAATGAAGAATGACTCCATATATTTTCAACTAGTCAAACAGCTTCGTGATATAACCGATCCCTAAATATCACACAAAAAATCAGGATCATTTGAATAAAAAATCAATATTGAGGGTCATAAATTTCTAAAAGAATATAATTATTATACTCCATTGAAAATGATTTATTTTGAAACTTCATAATGAGCATCAAAATTGATCACAAATCATCTATTAAGTGGTCTTTATTTATACTAAGACCATTGCAGAAAACATTGATAATATTCTGGATTAAAATCATCATAATTAAATGTTAAAATGTTGGATTCATTCAAATGATGAAAACCATATAATGTATGGTTTATTACCAAAGTATGGTTGAATTAACATTATTTAGTTTCCTAAATCATATGGTTTCTCTTGAATATTTGGATGATGAACCATACATTTATTTTTCTCAAATGTTGGGTTCCACACTAACATAGGGATAATTGTCCATACACACTATTCCAAAACATTCAATTTCTTCATTATGTTACGATTACAAACATTGGGTTGAGTACAATGTTTCTAGAATATTATAATACATCTTCCAAATAATTCATTGAATATTCCCCATAAATAAAATTCATAAATATAATTCTTGAGATAATATTTCAATGAATATTAATTTCAAGAATTTATCATCAAGTAATTTTCTTAAGAAAAAACTCAATGGTGTTTGTGAGAATCAAAATCGAAAAAACATACCAAAATTGTTGAATAAACATATAATCAAAAATATACTCCCTTTTAATGATATCAAAAACCATTAAAAAATATATCATTTAGGTACAATGGTGGAAAAAATTCATAAAAAAATTTGCACAATTATCATTTTATAATATTTTTCCATAATGAAAAAATATCCACTATTATAGGGATTAAATATTGTCATATATAAATTGAATTTAAAAAATATTTTTTCATAAAAATGAAGAAAATCATATAATATTAATTATAAACTTATCTCATTCTAAATAATAATAAAATTATAACTTTTTATTATCCAATATAATATTATAAAGAATAAATTTCTATAAATTTAAAAAATGGTAAAACATATAAATTTACAAAATAAATCTTTTCAACTATTTTACGACTTTAATAAAATTAGATATGTAATTAAATCAACCAAAATATATTTTTTATTCATAAAAATATTAAAATAATTTTAAATAAAAAGATTTCAAGAACTATTCTTTTTTTTAAAAACCACCATAAATCATAGAAATTTGATTATTTTAAAGAACCTTTCATGTAAATAAAGCGAAAAATAAGATCAATTCATGAAATGAAGAAACAAAAATAAATTATTAATCAACCAATTTCACTATTATTCATTTAAAAAATATAATATAAAATAGTAATTAACATACATTTTATATTAATAGAATAAATTTGAATATTTTTAGAAATATTAGAAAATTCTTATAAGCCATCAAAATTACAATTTTTTGTTAAATAATAAAAAATTATGAATAGTTTTTCTAATATATTTTGAACATCTATAGTTCTTTGAAAATATCTACATGAATTTTTTTTAACTAAATACCACTTTATATTATTAATATCATTTATTCTAATTACTTGATTTCTGAATAGCTGAAATTTTTTAGTGTTTCAATATTGAGAGCATATATGTATAAATTTGATATCCAACTATCTTTTTTATTGTGATAATCATTTTATAATCATCCAAAATCAATTTTTGATACTGATTCATTTCATAGATATTCATTTTATTTTCTAGAAGCATCCAACTCATCCTTTTGATTATATTTTTCTTCATTCAAAGAGATAAGCATAAATAGAGTTTATTTATGTGATATTATAAACAAGAAAACAATCATTTCATCAAAACATTGATCTTATATATTTCTTTTAAAAGACATTATAGATGAATATTCAACAAATTTGACATACTATTCATTCATATGTTATTAAGAATTCCCATTTTCTCACTTTTCAAAAAATGATTATTCTAAACAATAAGTACCTGGAATATTAAAATTTTTATGAAATGATTTTAATATTAAATTATATAAGATATTTCAAAGATGAATATGACAAATAAAAGTTGTTTAATAAGAAGAAAAAAATGATTCTATCAAAATAAATACAAAGTTTCATTTTATTGAGCCAAAAATTGAAAACAAATAATTTAAAATAATTGTTACATAAGAATAGTATTTTTTTGATTTCATAAAAAATGAAATTTTCAGAATCAAAAATAAAATATTTTATAAAACTAAAATATAATAATTTTATAATAAATATTGTATTTTCAAAATAAAAATTTAACTAAACTATCATATATAATTGATATGGAAAAAATGATTTTTATAATAAAGAATAATTTCGTATTAATCATTGAAAAAATAAATTTCTTGTCCTTTAAAAAAAATTAATGTAACAAATGTATAAAAATATTAAAATATAATATTTACTAGATCAATGACTTATGTACTAAGGATTATTGATAACAAACTACTTCATATTTTTTCAGTAATTTTAAATATACATTGAAATATATCTATCGATCGATGTCTTAAATGTATCAAGATATATCTTAGTTTCATAATATTTCAAAAATAAATAATACTCTTTTTGGATCCCAATTTATTTTCCATCCGACAGTGTTGGAGATAATCTTTTTTACTTATCCAAAATTGTTTTATAGTGGGAAATCCAAAATTTAACCATTTTTTTGGGAAATAACCACATTTAGTACCATAAATATGTCGTCTACTAAAATTGAAATAATTTTCATAAAGAAAATTAGTACCAAAATGGAAACATTTTACAGTTGAAATGTTATTACTCTTTAGACCTAGAGAGAAATAATTTAAAAAACCTTTCTATCATTCACCATTAATTCATATTAAAAATATTTTCTTTTGAGATTTTATTTAATCAAGGATTTGATTTATTTTTTTTGAAGTTTTATTAACATATTATTATCATGTTTTATTTCAAAATAATCATATTTTAATTCTATAGTGATGATATTATATAAATCAATATAGTTTTTAGAAATATTATATTTTAAATATCTAATCATTCTAAATAAATTTAATTTTTCTAATAGAATAGTATAGTAAATTTATTTTGATATTGTTAGTTTCCTCAGAGTAAATAGATATATTATACATCATCTTATATATAGTAGAACATTTGGAAACATGATTTAATTCCTAATTTCCTAGATCAATAAATATAACATCCATAACTTTTGAATCCTGAGCATACTGTTTTTCAATATTAGTACTCCAGTCATCAATATCATCTTTTTACATCTCATAAGGATTCATAATCATACAACAAAAATATATTCAAAGAATATTCAAATAAAAATTTAAACATTCATTCCAACATCAATAATCATTACTATTAAAAAAAGGTAGAACAAATCATCTACATAACTTCTATAGTATTTTCTATTTCATTATACCTTGGTCTGAATCTTTATCTCAGGAAAGTTAGAGCTATAAAAAAATTATAGAAGATTCGTATAGAAAAATATTGATATCGAAATGGATAAAAGATAAAATACCAGAATATACATTCCTCTAATACTAAATGTTTGTTCATGATAGATATAATGAATACAAAGACATTAGAGGTAGGGGTGAAATGTGATTTTGAATACATTGAATGATTTAGAAAACCTATCTTTTAAAGAAGTGTTTTATTCCATTTATCTCATGATTGAGTGAGTAGAGAAAAAAATAATGGAAGTGAATACAGTGAATTATAGTAGTTTTGGACACAAATATCCCTTAGTCTACTCCAATAACACTAAAATCATTGATAATAGTGATTTTTATTTGGTCACCTTATTCATAGAGAATCAAATTGAACAACTGAGTATAGGTAGTTGACACCTTATAACACTAAAAAATCACAATGGTTCTTTTATATGGAAATAAATATCTATAGATTAATGCAATATGATGACACATAATAGTGGATGAGTACATGCAGTTGAAACTAAAAGAAATAAAAAGTGTTTTAATTGTGTGGTGGTATTGGATAAAATTCATAGGATGTAGTAGAAAAGTTATATGAAATCAAATATTCAATGTGGTATTATAGAAAAATTAAATTCATTGTTTACATAATCTTTCTTTAAATAGAATGAAAGAAAAATCCTTAAAAAAATTTAAACATGAATGTGTCCAAAGTGTATTATTACCAAATTATTGACCATTATTTTAGAATAAGATGTAATAAATAAATGAATTATTATCGAAAACAAAAATTGTAATAAAATCAGATATATCTAGACTTGTATGTTTCCAATGTGTAGCTCTGAAGGTAATGATACACAACCTTTTTTGTATTTGAATATTTTTATATATATATATATATAATGATGATGATATTATCCATATTTTTAAAGTAGTTCTAACGTCTTTGGGTCAAAACTGCTACGTAAATACAGAAAAATAAATCATGAACATTTGAATTCAAAAAAAATCAAGAGAGGAGTGAATTATTATATTAATAGTAAAATCATATAATATTGACTATAATTGTTTTAAGGATATCATAAAGATCCTTTGAATTGGTTGTAAAATATCTTTGAATTGGTATTTATTTCCATCATAAACATTTATTAAAACACATAAAATATTTCGGATTTAAAACACGGTCGTTGAATTTTCAACCATAGGGTACCCACACGTGATGAAACAAACAAGAACGTATGGTTGATTTACAAAGTAGGGCTTTCGTACCATAGATTATTTCCCCTAAAACTTATGGTATCTACTGAACATATTTTTGATGAACAATACATTCCCCTTTCTCAAACATAAGATTCCTTACCAATGTAAGGTAGATTGTCTATTTAGGACATTCCAAACATTAGGATTTTCCACATGTTATTGTTAACAATGTATGGTTGAGAAAAATTCTTATAGAATAAAATAAAACTTTTTAAAAAAACATAAATTAATATTCCCTATATTTAAAAAAATTTAATATGATTACATAATAAATACTTCCACAAATATTTATTTCTTGAAATTCGGATAATGTAATTTCATTAGTAACAAAAAAATTAGATTTTGTTAGCATCAAAACAAAAAAATGTTAAATAAACTATAAAATTTAAACATTTGCCTATAATTATTAATAAAATAGTGCTTTTAAATTGAGAAATATTTTCGATGTCATGTGATTACTCGAGTTAGGTGATTGGGTAATGGGAATAATTAATCACTTTTGATCAACTCAATGAGTTAATATCATGATAAAATAAATTTTGTTAATTTTTTGGTTTAGTAATGATTAATAACTATGTATAGATAATAAATTTAGATGAATAATTTTAAATAATAAGTCATTGAAATATTTTATATTATCATTATATAATTATAATGTGTATTTTTCATTGATGATGGATAAATTTTAGATGTATAAGTTTTGAATGAATTTATTTGAAATAATTTTTTATGACGTGAGCATTTATTTTCATATTTGAATCATTATTATTGTAGTTTTTCAGTGGGTTTTATTTATGGAAATAAATAATTGATAAAATTGAATTAATTTACTAATTTGGAATATTTCATAATAATGGGGTTTTATTCTAATAGTTAAATAGATAATTTTAGTGACATTCATAACACTATATTTTTAAATGGAATGATCATTAATAGGGGGTTATGTGTGGACAAGTTGAAAAGGACATAAATAATGATTTATTACATTAAATTCTAATCTATGGAATTAGCAAGGGGACTAAATTTTAAATTTGTGGGTTTACATAGTGGATTAATTGACGAATTAAAATTTTCATGGGTTATGTTGTAGTTTATTTATGTGATATAGTAAAACTTATGTATTCAAGATGTTAATGAGATAGGTATTGGCATATTAAATATTTTTTATTTATAGTTTATAAGATTTTTATATGTCGACATATTTAAATAAGTGGAAGAAAATTTCTTATATTAATTATCATAGAAATCCTAAGATATTTTAGTAGGGATAAAATTTGGTTTAAAATGTTTATAAAAGTTCATAAGAATTTTTTGTTATCAAAATTAAAATAAGGATGACAAGATATGTCATTATATATATTGTATTTAAAATTTTAATAGTATCTCTATGTGTACATACACTATAAGGACTCATTAATTTTTTATTCATTATTCTTGAGAAGGGGATTTTTTTTCATTTATTATGGGCGTCATGTGGAAAACTTGAACTTCAACCCTTATCTATCCATGTTTTACAAATTATAATGAATGAGTTAGATGTGGTTGATCTATATTTCATTGTAGACATGAAAATAATTGGGGGCCGTGATATCATAGAAAAATAATAACATTAAGTCATGCCACAGTTTCAATAACACAATAATTTTAAATTTTAAAATATAAAATTAATTTTGAGGGGATGTGGGAATCCCAAATAAATTATATGTCATACCAAGTTGAATCCTTATCTGAAATTACATAAATATTCCAAAAAAATGTTTTAAAAAGATGAATTAACCACCTAATGTAAGATTTATTGTAGAGTTTTTACCGTCATATATAGATCATATTTGATGAGGTCCTCTAAATGGTAGGACATCTTGTCTTGGGTCAGAATGTATTCATACAAATTTATCTTCCCGAAATTGAGTCCACGCTCAAAAATCCGATCGTTCTTGTTGATCTAATCAAATTTCTTATCATTAAGATAAATTTTGTTTGATCTCTCTTACATTCTGTTACCTTACGCTATTTAACCATTAATATCCAAGTCTTACTTTGATATATATCCCTCATAATGTAAGCGAAGCATCATGATAAAATCCTCATTCTATCTCTCTTTCATCCAATATAAGATACCACCCGATCAAATAATTGGTCAGGGTCTTCAGGAATGTCACCATTAGTCTCCTCATTATTGTCACAAGCAACATCCATATCATAGCCATGAAGTGTTTCTAGAATATCAAGAAATTTAAAAGATGACTGAACATGTTGAATAAAATTAATCCTCTTTCATAATGATTGCATATAATTTTCCATTTATTATTAATTTATGGTACTGTGCTTTATAAAAATACAAAATGAATTGTTTGTTTTTGTCAAATTATTTAAATGATATTAATTTGATATTATCACACATTGTGAGTATGTTAGTGAATGTGTTAATGTGATACCCATTGAGAAAACTACTAAGCCATTCACATGTAAAATCTTTGTATGTAAATAATTTTGTAATATAAATCAATGAAAATTTATTGAAGAAATAATTCATATCATGGTAATGTAGAACTAATGATGTTAAATGATTTAATGGGTAATAAATTTATATTAATATGAAAATATATCAAGATATTATAAAACTAAAATTAACAATTTTATGTTAATCATTAAATTGATTGACATACTATTTTTTAGTGTGTTTACGATTATTAAGAAAAAATTATTATAAGATTTTCTATGAAAGGGGTGAATTTCTGTTAATTTGAGAAAAAGGGTGTTTATCCTAAAATGATGTATAATGGTGAAAAATAATTTTACAAATTAATATTTTTACGATGAAATTATATATGGTGAATCATGAATTTAGATGTCATAAATTTTAAATTATATCAGTAAATCAATGCATTGTGTACAAAAATTATTTATCATTATTTATAAATTTTTTATTAAATGTAATTTTTTGTTCATATATAATTGTTCAATATTTAGGGAAATCGTATAGAATTTATGATTAATCTTATTATTTAACATTGGTGTAAATGTGAATATAATTTGAAAAGTTTTATTCAAATAAAACAGCTCATATATTGAGACCAGGGAGCTATAGACTTCTATGGATACGTGGAAGTGTATGTTGGTGATGCGAGTGTACCAAAAATATTTCAAATACATTTCAAGGTTTATGTTTCTTGAAACTCAGAAATTATAAATCTTACTTTCAATTTTCTAGATATTTTAATTTTTTTTCAAAATAGTTTTACATTGTTCTTTTCATTTACACCATTTTATATATAATTTTGTGATATATATTTCGTGAATGGTTTATTTTTACCCTAATTAATATTTTACATGTATTTGTGATATAAGGAATGTGCTTTAGGTTATTAAATGATTTGTTTTAGGTCCCAAGGATCAATTCCATTTCTGGTTTGTTATAATAAAACCAGATAAAAAAATCATAATGAAAAATTATGAATTAAAATATCCTTAAATTTTAGTGACAGAGCTACGATTTAATTTATTAGATCAACAAATATTTTATTTATTTACATCGATTTACTCTAAACTATTTTTAATCCATTCTTAACCATGTAAATTAATTATTTACCATTATATAAAATTAACCATTTTACCAAATTTTAATTTTATGTTTCCATATAGTAAATTAATTTTATTAAATTATAATTGAAATATTAAGTATTAAATAATTTTAAAATAATAAATTTACTTCATACATAAAGTGTTTTACATAAATATCATTAGAAAGACTTAAATGATTTTATTGTTATTTCATTCCAATATCTAATCATTCGATGAATGTTAATTCATATAAATATATATAAAAAAAATTATTTTATAACTATATATTAAAATTAATATATTTAATTTATAAAATTTAATATTAAAATAAAATAAAAACACATAATATTTTGAAAAGAGGATGCATTGAGTGATTAATAATTTAATTTTTATTTTAATCCATAATTATTAATTATATGTTAATTAATTATATATTATATATTTATTAATGAAGTTGTCACTGTTAACAATGTTTTTACAAGATAATTATTCCATCCCCAATATATATTTTAGATATATGTCTAACAACTGATTTCATATCCAATGACTATATATATAACTCCTAGATAAAACATCATCCCATATTAATTATACTACTCTCCTGCAGAATAATATATATCATTAAATACTATTCCATAATCATTCATCTAATTTCTTTCCTCAATGTGATGAACATATTTCTAATATTTTGTATTCATTTCATTGATATACATAGTTTTATAACCTTAATAAGTGCCATCATGGAATAATATTTCAACCATTCAATCTTATTATTTAGTTATTAATATATTACTCTAAAAATATCATAATTTTGATTACTTTTAATTTCATGCATCTTATTCATTTTTTATTTATATTTTAATAATATATCTTACATAAATAATGTAATTTTTAATTTTGTAAATCCTATTTAACATAATAAAAGTTATTTGGAACATAGAAATTTCTAAATTTTACTTCATAATAAAACATTTTGGTATTAAAGAGACCTCATTCCATCAACCACAAGTTCAGGTTAGGTGACTATATTGAATGATATAAATATATTAAATTCAAATCATTTCAATGTTGTTATATATATCAAAGTCATATCCCAAAATCATTTTAGGATCATTATTTTTTATTGGAATTTACCACATAATCTTTATTTATGTATTTCTAAATGAATTTTATGTTGTGATTCAATTTTGATAGTTGAGCTTTTTAGAGTTATTTTAGAATAATTCCTAGGATATTATATGATAAAATTTATTAAAAGTGAATGTATAATGGACATTAAAATATTATGGTCTATAATGTTTTGGATTATTTTGGTTTGAGACAATGTGATTGAGATTTGGGAAATTTTGGTTGAATTTATCGAATGGTGGATATAGTGAAAATAATTTAAACTTATATTATTTTAGTTTTCCATGATCAAAGGGATTTTTGGTCATTTATAATTGATGTTTAAATTTGTTCTATTGATATATTATATTATTCAACAATACTTTATTAAGGGTTAAATGTTGTTAGACTATATTATTTACCCAGGTTTGTGAGTTTTCAAATATTCAAAAAAAATCATAATTAATTTGAAATTATTTATTTATAATGATTTTTTACCAATCAGGGTTCTCTTTTAATTATCTATTTTTTTTGAAATAAACGATTATGTTAAACTGTTTCTGTATTAAAAATTACAAAAATTTGTTATATATTTTCAATCTGATTAATGGCCATTATGGAGGTCATTAATACTTAATGGATGTTAAATTTATTTATGATATGGTTATATATGTTTTATTTATTCATGGAGGTGATATTTAATATATATAAAAGATGGAGGGACTAATAAAACTCACAACATAAACAACATCTTTATTTAACCATTAGTCGTATATTTATTGAGATAGTTTTAGTAAACAAATTAAAAGATTAATCATGGATGAATAATATAGATTTAATATTCTAAAATAATTCTTACGAGTTGGGTGTCTGTGATATCTTCATTTATTCCATTGTTAATGATACATTATTTTTTATATGATTCATAAACAAATCGTTAATTCTTTAATGTAATATAATATTGTATGTTTCATGTTTTTGAGATGTTATTTATGTTATTAGTTAATATATAGATATATAATCAATTTATTTTCAGTATTTCCAAAAAAAACTATTGCGGACCAAGTGGATTATTTTTTTTAAACTTTTTTTATGTTGATTATTTTGAATAATTTTTCAAAATTCATAGAGATTCACTATATTATTTTGAAATATTACTGATGGAATACCATTATTTTAAAACTATTGATTTATAATAAACTGATAAAAATTATAATCCTTGGTTTATGACATTAGGGTTCTCAAGATTTAAAATATAATGAGTTACATTAAACATAATATAAGATAAAATTGATATTGTTATTTCCATTATCATTAAAAAAGTGACTAGAATTACAATTTTTTAATATGGAATTCGGGTTGGAATTCTAATGTATTAAGTGTCATTTAAATTCAAAAGGTTACATAGTGGAAGTCTAAATTAGTATGAGTCATATTTCACAAAATATGATCATTTAAATTCTATAAATAATTATTATGGGGTGGGGGAATTTTAGGTTTCATGGTTGTGTATCACTTATTATTTATGTATTATATGGTATTTAAACACATAAAATAATTTATTATTAAATTTTATGATATTATAATGGGGGATGAGTATTCATAAATGTATTGGATTGATCAATTTAATTAAATACCATATATTTTTTAAATATATGAATTTATATGATATCAATGTAGTTTACATGTTAAATACATTCCAAGATAGTTGGTATATAGAAATGTTTATCCCTATACCATCTTCTTTAAACATGGAATTGGTAGTTCCTTGAGTGATTAAATTATTAGGATACATCATGATCATCGTAACACAACTAGCATAGAGGTCACCTTGATATATTACACGTTATAAATAAATTATTTTATTATAATACTAGTCTAATAAAATGATGGTGTTTTCCATAGGAGTAAAAAATTAATTTTTATAATTATTGACGATGTCATATTTCCATATATTTTAAAACATATATTTTTGATATTGGGGAATCAAATTTATTATCATAACTATTTTTTGTAGTGTTATCTAATAAAGAATTTTTTAGAAACCTATATTACACTTTATATTAATCTATGAAATGAGGGTACATGTAATGGCCTGGGATTTTGGGGTCCATTACATTGTGAAAATCACATTTTGGGTTTTCTGGTCTGGGAATCGCGGTGGTGTAGGCCAACTGGTAGCCTTAGCCTACCAGTAGCTGCTGCCTACCGGTAGCTCGGCTTACCGGTAGCTGCCGCCTACCGGTATCTCGGCCTACCGGTAGCTGCGGCCTACCGGTAGCTCGGCCTGGTAGCTGTATCCTACCAGTAGCTCGGCCTACGGGTAGCTCGGCCTACCAGTAGCTGCTGCATACGGGTAGCTCGGCTACCGGTAGCTCCAGCCTACCGGTGGCTCTGGCCTACACTGCGGGTTATTTCCAGTAATTCTCCATTTCGCACAAATAGGGTTTTAAACTTTATTTTGACTCGTTTAAGCGTGTTTTAAAGACTGTAACATGCATAACAGTTTTAATTAAATACTTAAACAATTAATGAGTTGGTTTAAACAACCCAGCCCACGAGTGGAGCCGCGTGGTCAACCCACGACCCCCGCGCCTTACGCAGTTTTGCGTTTTCTCCAAAACCGTCTGCGGATCTTATAAAATAAGGGTTAGTCATGGTTTCTCCATTCCTCGATCATGGTTTTTCACAAACAGCTTCTGTTGCATCGGGCCCGCCGCATCATTATTCATAAATATCCGCGCCCCCGGCCTAAATTTCGATCATCTATCAATAAGTAGGGAATTTCTCCTTTAACTCTCTGTTTTGTGTATCATGTGGGGTGGGCGTGCTTTCGATTCCATCGAATTGGATAAACCAGGCCTAATTATTGATAATGAACGAATTCTATAAAGAAAGGAGGGGGGCTATGATCGTTGATGATGTATTATATTTTTTTGATTCTGTTTATTTTATGACCATCATGTCGAGTTGAGCTGGCTTATGCCTCCTGAAAATCGAGGTCGTTGGTGGTCGTTGTTTGTGCACTAATGAACCCTACTGATGTTTTAAATGGCTTGTTTGTGATTCTAAACTCCTGATGTGAAAAGTGAATTGGTTATTCACGTATATCCGACTGAATAAATTTAAAGCACCAGGATCAACCCTTCTATGATAGTTCCCGGTTAAAACCCACAGAAATTTGAAATCATGTAGTGTGTTAAGTCATTTAAATCTGAAAATACAGGCTTGGCCTTGCTTAGTGTTGGTGGCAGTGTTTTGATGGTTTTCTTTTACGAGTCGATTGTTGTAGATGTGGGATGGGATGGGATCCCCTGTTCATTTATACACTTGGTGGTTGTATGAATATGGGGATGGGATCTCCTGTTGGTATGGATTTGGTGGTTGTGAGTTTTAAATCTGGGTGGTTACTTGTTTATATCAGAAATTGGGGTGGAATCCTCTGTTGTTGAGAACCGGGAGTGGACGTTTTGGTTGTTGTTTGATTGTTTACCTTCCTGGACTTATGCCTATGCCTACTAGTTGCCCAGTAGTTCTTAAACATAAACATTTTTACTGAACGTGAAATAAGAAAGGGGACAAATGGGTGTTTAGCGTGAGTTGTGACTCTGACTTGAGTGTTTTTGTGATCTGTAGGATGTCTGAAGAATAACCTAGCTTTGGGTGAGTTCTTGTTACCTATATATATATCTGTTGCTTTGTGTTTCTTATTTGCGCCCCACCCAAGTTGAGCACTTAGTGCCGAACACCCCAATTTCATGGGGGAGGGTGTTTTTCCCAACACTATTCTTAGTGACTGGTTATTAGCTCCTTTTCTGCTCCCTTTCCCGGATAGCCCAAGTATCTTCGGGCTGGCTGTGATTCCCTGAAGTCCATTATTAGCCAAAGAACCTTCGGGCTGGTTAGTGTGGTGGTTGGCCAGGTGTGTTCGATAGGTGGTTTCCCAAGTGTCTTCGGGATGAGGCCCAGGTGTCTTCGGGCATGGAAGTGTATTTTTCTAGCCTAGGTGTCTTCCGGCGTAGTGGTGGTTGTTTTGTCCTAGGTGTTTGCAGGCGTGGTTACGTGAGACAGTTGTGGCCCAGGTGTGTGCGGGCGGGATTTTGGCAGTGGGGCTGCGTGTGGTTGTGGCCCAGTTGTGTGTGGGTGGGTGTGGCAGTGGGACTGCGGTGAGAATGGAGCGATTGGTCCGATGCGTAGGAAGTCTCAATAACCATTGGGAATGTGGCGCGGGGTACCCCAACATCGATGTTCTCTAATTATATATATTAATTGACTTGCGTTATTTAGGGAGTGTGCCTTGGTGTGGCATGGGGTGGATAGTTTACCTTGATAGGTGTTTAGTTTACTCCTTTTCTCATGGGACTTTAGTATGTTCCTCCACTTGTGCACGAGAGTCTTTGGTTTTCCCTACTGAGTGTACTTGTATGCTCACCCTACATATATAAAACTGCTTTTAGGTTTCCAGGAGGACTTTGGGGATCGAGCAGGACCGTACTAGCTCGGACATTTGGGGCAGTTGCTGTTGCTATTTTTCTTCTTTGGTACTTACCTTTTTAGTCGCCTTTTGTTCTTTGTGGATTTTACTTTTGAAACATGCATGTGGGAATGGATTACTTTTGGCTTTACTTTTCTTTCTGCCTTGGTGTTGTTGGATTTTCTTCTCCTTATCTCTCTATCCTATAAAATAGAAATGGTAATGCCTTCCATTTGTGAGAAATTTATATACCCATGGTTCTAGTCGCCAGTCCGGGACCTGTTGAAGGTGGGTTTCGTGGGTCATTATCTCTCCTTCAACTTAATGAAGGAAGGGCCTGGCAATCTGCTAACCCTTCCCTCCTTTTGGTGAAGGCGGGTTGTGACAGAATGGTATCAGAGGGATGGTTGAGAGATAGGATGGAGTCTGGAGTTAGGCACAGTGAGGATTGCATGGGATGGTACGACAACAGTGTTGGGTGACCTTGGCACGTGAATTAGGCCCGGGAAGACCGGCTAGGACACGGGATTTTAGGGCCCCCCGTTATCCGATGCAAGGACTCTGGACCTACCGAATGACCAAGTGAGCCCACACTGATTGCAGGGTAGAGACCCAAGGAAAGGTACATGAATCATAATGACTTGTGTTCTTGTGTTTCTAGGATGTCTTGGGAATCAATAATAAATAAAATTTAAGAATATTCAAGAACAATATTATGCACTACTTGGGCTTAGGCATTTCGTGTTTACCTTGCAGCTATGTCACATAGAAGGCGACCACCTATGGTATAGGCGATCGAGGCCCTGGAGACTACTTTGGCCAATCAGCAGAAAGATGATCGAGAGGAAGAGGATGACCAGTGGAAGAAGACTCTTCGAGCCTTCCAGCGACAGGACCTTGAGAAGTATGATGGAATCACCTCCGATATGAAGACGGAATGCTGGATAGAGGAGCTTGTTATAGGATTTGGCCTGATTCGGGCCCCGACCGAGTACTGGGTTCCTCTGGCCGTTAGCCAGATGTGGGGAGCAGCACGTCAGTGGTGGATGCTTTACCTGTGGGAGAGGAGAGAGTCTAAGGTGGCTTGGGTGGATTTCGAGAAGGAGTTCTGTGTAGAATTCCACTCCTTGACAATGAAGGCAGAAAAGAGTCAGGAACTACTCTCCCTCTAGCAGGGGAGTTTGTCTGCGAGGGAGCTAGGGATCATGTTCAAGGACCCCCTATGTTTTTCTCCAGACCACTTTCCCGACGAGGAGTCTCGGGCAAGACTTTTAGACAAGGCACTCTGACCCTCCCTCTAGTATGTTGTTACCCCCTTTATCCTACCGACGTAATAGGAAGTCCAGAAGAAGGCCGAAGTGGTGGAGCGGATGCATGATCTAGGGGGAGTGTCGCGAGAGGGGATCCAACTGGGACAACCAAAGGGGAAGGCCGTCAGCACCAGGCCTCCAGCGTCAGGACCCTCTAGGTTCCGACCCGCAGGGAGTAGACTGCAGTAGTTTCAGTTTCGATCCCCCGGTCCTCTCCCTTTTCCTACAAGCCCGGGCCCGCGGTGCTTCATCTATGGGAGCCCTGGGCATCTCCGGAGTCAGTGCCCCGACAGGCTGCAGTACAGTAGTGGCAGTCATCGCCAGCACCCGCCCCAGCAGCAGCTTCCATCCAGACCTTTCCAGTAGCAGCAGCAGGGACAGCGAGATCACTCTCCTCCGAGGGCAGACGTAGGAGGAGGAGGCCGACCTCAGGGCGCTCCATAGGGTCCTTGACCAGGGCGTGGTCGGGGAGGTGGTCGACAGCCGAGGGGCAGGGGAGCTGGGCGTGGACAGTTGCACACCACAGAGGCAGCAGTTCCAGCAGGTCTAGAGGTTGTTCGAGGTACGATCGGTCTGTTTAGAACTCTTTTTTATGATTTGATCGATACTAGAGCTCCGCACTCCATTGTTGCACCCAGTCTAGCCCGTTCGTTAGGTCTAGACGCCGAGAGACTTCCAGTGCCCCTGGTGTTGAGCACACCAGCCGGAGGTCAGACCGACATGTTGTTTGTTTTTTGGGGATGTAGACTAATGATTGGGCCACATCAGTCAGTTAGGGATCTTCTTCTGCTACAAATTCAGCCATACTATGTCATCCTAGGCATCGACTGGCTATTTTCAGTGTGTGCCGTCATCGACTGTTTCCGAAGAAGGGTGGTGTTCTCGGATATGGACGACCGGCGTGTTACCTTCACCGGAGAGCAGAGCAGTCCGAAGGGAAATAGGAGAAAGGAACCTCTCCTCTCCTTGTTGACTGAGCTGACACTGGAATCAGTAGATTCTGAAATGTTGGAAGTGTCAGAGATCATCTGTGAGTTTATGGACATCATTCCTGAGGAGGTGATTACTCTACCCCCTCGACCTGATATCGAGTTCGGGATAGACCTACATCTCGGCACTCATCCAATATCGATGGATCCATACCAGATGGAACCTTCGGAGCTACGGGAGTTGCAGATACATATTGACGATCTGATGAAGAGGGGTTATGTTCTCCTGAGTGCGTCAACGTGGGGTGCTCCGGTCTTGTTTTCAAAGAAGTTATATGGTGGTCTTAGGGTGTGTATAGACTGCATGTGGTTGAATCAGGTGACGATCAAGAATCGCTACCCTCGGCCAAGGATAGATGATCTTTTTGACCAGCTGAAAGGGGAAGGATGGTTCTCGAAGATCGACCTGTGGTCTGGGTACCACCAGCTGAGGGTGAAAGAGAGCAACATCCCGAAGACAGTGTTAAGGTGCAGGTACGAACACTTCGAGTTCGTAGTCATACCCTTCGGTGTTACGAACGCCCTGGCTGTGTTCATGGGGATTATGAACTCCATCTTCCGAAAGTACTTGGATCGGTTCGTGGTTGTCTTCATCGACGATCTCCTAGTCTATTCGAGGTCAGAAGAGGACCATGCATAGCACCTCAGGATAGTTTTGGATGTCCTCCGACAACACCATCTCTATGGGATGTTTTCAAAATGAAAGTTCTGGGCAAGAGAAGTGCACTTCCTTGGGCACGTAGTGTCTGAGAAGGAGGTAGCGGTCGACCCATCAAAGGTTGAGGAAGTTGTTTCTTGGGCAGCACCGAAGAATGTGGTGGAAGTCCGAAGTTTCCTGGGGCTGGGAGGTTACTATCGGAGGTTTGTACCCAACTTCTCCCGAGTTGCGGCCTCTTTGACGGCTCTGACCAAGAAGGACCTGGCTTTCGTATGGACTGAACAGTTCTAGTCAGCCTTCAACTATCTGAAGGAGATGTTTGTTAGTTCCCCAATGCTAAGATTTCCAGAAGAAGGGGTGGCATATGAGGTATCATGTGATGCTTCGAGACATGGCCTAGGATGCATGTTGATGAAGCGACAAGGGGTTATCTCTTATGGGTCCAGGCTGCTGCGTTCCAATGAGCGTAATTACGCCACCCACGACCTGGATCTTGTAGCGGTTGTTTTCGCGCTAATGTTATGGCGGCACTACCTCATCGGGGAACGCTTTGTGGTCTTCACGGATCACAAAAGCTTGAGGTATATCATCTCCCAGCGGGACGTAAACTTGCGACAGTGGAGATGGGTGGAGTTACTCCAGGATTATGACTTTTTGATCTCTTATACTGAGGGAAAGGGCAATGTGGTAGCCGATTCCTTGAGCAGGAGGACGCAGAAGGATGCGTTCCGAGAGTCGGCGGATGCCTGGAAGGCAATGGAAGAGTTGGCTACCTTACACCTGGATGCGAAGATGGATAGCGGCAGAGGGTGCCTATATCAGATGACAATGCAGTCATCCCTATTTCAGCAGGTGGAGGAGTCTCAGTGGGGAGACCTAGAGTGCGAAGTGATGCGTGACCGAGTTGACCATGGAAATGCTCCGGAAGGATGGACAGAGGATGGTCAGAACCGTATGCTTTTCCAGGAAAGGTTGTTTGTTCTTGAGGCGATGCGCGGCAAGGTTCTCAGTGAGTTCCACAACTCACCCCTGGAGGTACACCTAGGAGTTTCCAAGATGTACCAGGGTTTGATGAGGCAGTTTTGGTGGCCCAGAGTTAAGAGAGCGGGGGAAGAGTTTGTGGCCAAATGCCTGGTGTGTTAGCATGTAAAGGCTGAACACTGAGTTCCAGGAGGCCTACTACAGCCCCTAGATGTCCTCGAGTGTAAGTGGGATGACATCTCAATGGATTTTGTCACAGGACTACCCAAGGCCCAAGGAGGGTACGACGCCATCTGGGTGGTAGTGGATATGTTGAAGAAATCGGCTCACTTTCTGGCAATCAGAGAGTCGAGTACCTTGGATACTTTGGCACGAATGTACGTGCATGAGGTCGTGAGGTTCCAAGGAGTTCCGAGGTCTATAGTCTCGGATAGGGATGGACGGTTTACCTTGCGAGTCTTGAGAGGATTGCAGCATGCATTTGGTACCCAGTTACGCCTTAGCACTGCTTTCTATCCTCATACAGATGGACAAATAGAGCGCACCATCCAGACCTTGGAGGATATGCTACGGGCATGTGTTCTGGACTCAGGAGGATCATGGGCACGACACCTGCCCCTGGTAGAGTTCGCTTACAATAATATCTATCACTCTACTATTGTCATGGCCCCGTTTGAAGCCCTGTATGGGAGGCCATTCCGTTCACCTGTGTGTTGGACCGAAGTAGGGAGGTCGGCATCCTTGTCCCGGAGGTGGTGCAGAGCACGACAGAGAAGGTTCAGCTCATACGGGAAAAGATGAAAGCGACCCTGGACCGATAAAAGTCGTACGCGGATACCAGGAGGAGGCCCTTGGATTTTGAGGTTGGAGACCACATGTTCTTGAAGGTCTCCCCTCGGCGTGCACAGTGGAGGTTCGGTAAAGGGAGCAAACTCTCTCCCAGGTTCATTGGACCCTTCGAAGTGTTGCGGCGGGTTGGTGAGGTGTCTTATCAGCTAGCATTACCACCGCCGCTACTAAGGATACATGATGTATTTCATGTGTCCCAGCTCTGTCGGTATATGCACGACGATTCACACATCCTTGATTGGGGTGATCTGAACATCGAGGACGACATGACCTTTGTGGAGAGACTAGTGGCGATCGAGGATCACAAGGAAAAAGTGCTTCGCGGGAGAACCATTCACTTGGTTCGCGTGTTGTGGAGACATGGTGGGCTTGAGTAGAGTACATGGGAGAGGGAAGCACAAATGTGTTCCCAGTTTCCAGAGTAGTTTTGAGTTTTGTTTCTTGTTGTACCTATTGTGATAGAACGTTTTTTCTTTTGGCTATGAAATGTGTTGGGTTCCTTCCTCTGTTTGTGTGTGAAATGCCCTGGCTATGGGGGAGGAGAGAACCCAACCCCTAATCAAGATTCATTAAGGTGGATGCGATTAAACTCGTGCGGCCGAGTCAGTGCCGCCCAAAGCATATAATATATTGACATGGGGAAGGAGACTCCCCAACGCACATGCCCGGGCAGTTTGGCATGGTATGTTGCTTGGTTCTTGGTGGGGAAATGTTTTAGTTAGCATGGGTTCACTCCTAAGAGGTATCTTTCGATCTGGTTGTACAGACCCTCTCTTCCCTTCTGGTTTTGTTTTTATTCTCGAGGATGAGAATCGTTTAAGATGTATCTGATGTAACGGACCGGGTTTTTGGGGTCTGGGAATCACGGTGGTGTAGGCCTTCTGGTAGCCTCAGCCTCCCGGTAGCTGCTGCCTACCGGTAGCTAGGCATACCGGTAGCTGTCACCTATGGTTAGCTCGGCCTACTGGTAGCTGCGGCCTACGGGTAGCTCGGCCTACCGGTGGCTCTAGCCTACAGGTGGCTCTGGCCTACCCCGCCGGTTATTTCCAGTAACACTCCCTTTAGCTCAAATAGGGTTTTAAACCGTATTTTGACTCGTTTAAGCGTGTTTTAATGACCGTAATGCGAATAAGAGTTTTAATTAAATACTTAAACAATTAATGAGTCGGTTTAAACCACCCGGCCCACGAGTGGAGCCGCGTGGTCAACCCACGACCCCCGCGCCTTACGCGATTTCTCATTTTCTCCTCAACCGTCTGCGGCTCTTATATACTAAGGGTTAGTCGTGGTTTCTCCTATCTTCGATCGTGGTTTTTCACAAACAGCTTCTGGTGCATCGGGCCCGCCGCATCGTTATTCGTAAAATTCCGCACCCCCGGCCTAAACGGCGATCATCTATCAACAAGTAGGGAATTTCTCCTTTGCCTCTCTGTTTTGGGTATCATGCGGGGTGGGCGTGCTTTCGATTCTGTAGAATTGGAAAAACCAGACCTAATTAAAGATAATGAACGAATTATATAAAGAAAGGAGGGGGGTTGTGATCGTTGATGTTGTCTAATATTTTTTTGATGTTGTTTCTTTTTTCACCATTGTGTCTAGTTGAGCTGGCTTATGCCTCCTGAAAATCGAGGCTATTGGTGGTCGTTGTTTGGGCACTAATGAGCCCTTCTGATGTTTTAAATGGCTTGTTTGTGGTTGTAAACTCCTGCTGTGAAAAGTGAATTGGTTAATCACGTATATCTGGATGAATAAATTGAAATCACCAGGATCAACCCTTCTGTGATAGTTCCTGGTTAAAACACACATAAATTTGAAATCATGTAGTGTGTTAAGTCGTTTAAATATGAAAACACAGGCTTGGCCTTTCTTAGTGTTGGTGGCAGTGTTTTGATGGTTTTCTTTTACGAGTCGATTGCTGGAGATGTGGGAGGGGATGGTATCCCCTGTTCATTTATACTCTTGGTGGTTGTGTGAATTTGGGGGATGTGATCTCCTGTTGGTATGGATTCGGTGGTTGTGAGTTTTAAATCCAGGGGGATACTTGTTTGTATCACGAATTGAGGTGAAATCCTCTGTTGTTGAGAACCGGGTGTGGACGTTTTGGTTGTTGTTTGATTTTTTACCTTCTTGGACTTATGCCTATGCCTACTAGTTTCCTAGTAGTGCTTAAACCTAAACATTATTACTGGACATGAAATAAGAAAGGGGAGAAATGGTTTGTTAGCGTGAGTTGTGACTCCGACTTGAGTGTTGTTGTGATCTCTAGGATGTCTGAAGAAAAACCTAGCTTTGGGTGAGTGCTTGTTACCTATATATATATCTTTAGCTTTGTGTTTTTTATTCACGCCCCACCTAAGTTGAGCACTTAGTGCCGAACACCCCCATTTCATTGGGGAGGGTGTTTTTCCCAACACTATTCCTAGTGGCTGGTTATTAGCTTCTTTTTTGCTCCCTTTCCCGGATATCCCAAGAATCTTCGGGCAGGCTGTGACGGCCTGAAGTCTATTATTAGCCCAAGAACATTCGGGTTGGGTAGTGTGGTGGTTGTCCAGCTGTGTGCGGAAGGTGGTTTCCCAAGTCTCTTCGGGATGAGGCACAAGTGTCTTCGGGCGTGGCAGTGTATTTGTCTAGCCCAAGTGTCTTCGGGCGTGGTGGTGGTTGTTTTGGACTAGGTGTTTGCAGGAGTGGTTACATGAGACAGTTGTGGCCCAGGTGTGTGCGGGCAGGATTTCAGCAGTTGGACTGTGTGTGGTTGTGGCCCAGGTGTGTGCCGGTGGGTGTGGCAGTGGGACTGCGGTGAAAATGGTGGGATTGGTCCGATGTGTATGATGTCTAAATAACTAGTGGGAAAGTGGTGCGGGGTACCCAATCATCGATTTTCTCTTATTATATATATTACTTGAGATGCGTCATTTGGGGAGTGTGCCTTGGTGAGGCATGGGGTGGATATTTTACCTTCATAGGTGTTTAGTTTACTCCTTTTCTCACGTGACTTTAGTACGTTCCTCCACTTGTGCACGAGAATCTTTGGTTTTCCCTACTGATTGTACTTGTATGCTCACCCTACATATATAGAACTGCTTTCAGGTTTCCAGGAGGACTTCGAGTATCGAGTATGAACGTACTAGCTCGGACCTTTGGGGCAGTTGTAGTTGCTGTTTTTCTTCTTTGGTAATTACCTTTGTAGTCACCTTTTGTACTTTGGGGCTTTTACTTTTGAAACATGCATGTGGGAATGGATTACTTTTGGCTTTACTTTTCTTTCTGCCTTGGTGTTGTTGGGTTTTTTTCTCCTTATCTCTCGATCCTATATAATAAAAAGGGTAATGCCTTCCATTTGTGAGAAGTTTCTATACCCTTAGTGCTAGTCGCCACCCCGGGACCTATTGAAGGCGGGTTTCGGGGGTCATTATCTCTCCTTTATCATAAAGAAGGAAGGGAATGGCAATCTTCTGACCCTTCCCTCCTTTTGGTGAAGGCGGGTCGTGATAGTACATGTTTTTACAAAACCACCACTTGATGGTGGTTTTCTATGGTGCAATTCACTAAATAATGTGATAATATTGGTTGGATAGAGTTTCTTTCAGAGGAATGTTATAATATTTTTGGTTTGAGATATTCTATATATGTATATGAATTGAAACATTCATATATACATACTTAAATACATGCGTGCATACATACATTCATATGAATAGTTTTCGGTATTTTGATCATTATTATGTTTAGTTATATTGTAGTTATAGAATATTTTTTCAATTACATCGACATTATTGTTTGTATGAGTTAAGTAATTTTCATCGAATGTGTTTATAATCACATGAACATTATATATATTTCCATTAGAAACCATAGTTAACTTTTTGTAGGAAGTATTATGAATTTTTTTATATTAACATCTATAGAGGTTGGAGTACATTTTGATTCAATATAAAAAAATTTCATACTAAAGGATTAATACCTGTTAATATTAAATAAAATTCAAATTTATTTTATTTTTTTGATTTAAAATTTCATTGAACTTGTGACTTTATATGTCATTTATATTGATTATTTTGTAATAATTATTCTTATTTTATGTTATTTACAAAACTGTGGACTAATTTTTCAAAAAATTAATTAGTTTTCCAGTCACTGTTGATGTATTATATTCCATTTTGTTTGATTACACCATTCAAACAGACTAAAAACTTATAGCCACAAGGTGATAGGATTTGGGTTACACTTTAATTGACACCTTCAATCAAAAATGTTTTTAGTGGGAGTTATTCAATCCATTTTTATCATTATGAGATGTTCTATAAACAAAAAAATTTAAAAATAGATGATAATTAAAGTAACATGTATGTATTCATAATTTTACATGACTCTAAATTTTTTCCAAAAAACTATCTAAATACATTATGACTATGTTTTTAAACTCTATGAATTTTGTATATTAATATATTGGAAAATAAATTATTGGAATTATCATAACAACACAATTGTTTTTGAAATTTTAAGATTCTAAAATTATTTAAATATATGGGGACAACCATAATATATAGTAATTCAAATTGATATGTTATAATATTTTATTATCTATTTTTGGGATATAGTAATATTAGAAGATATGACCCAATATTTAAATATTTGAACTATTTGAAAGGTCAATAAAATTATATTATCAAAAATATAACATGGGATTAAAAATATCTTCTATATTAGTTATTAATATCATTGTTAAATATATAATATTTTCTTATTCATTAGTAAATATATTGTAAGGGATGACATGGAATTTCCTTAGTTCAGATTAATGAAAATAGAATAATCCTAAAATGAAACAACACATCCTAGTTTTGTTATATAATGATTTAGGATATGCCATGGTTTTAATTTTCATTTTTTATTATATCAGTTAATTTGTAATAAAAAAATATATTACAAAATAATGTATCATTTTTTATTATAAACATAATTATAGGGTTATAATAATATTTTTCATCATTATTCAGGAATATTATCTAAGATATCATACTCAATGATGTATTATTATGTTATATAAAATTACAGTTGATAAATGAAATAAGAAAATAAAAATATGAATACCTATATTATACCATATTTATAAATATAAAATACAAAAAAATATTCAGAATCCTACAACATGATCACAATAAAAATTCAACACATCCCCTAATCACATAGGGATATAAGAACATTTTTTTTCTAACCATTCAATTAGGATATTATTTAACAATCAATTATTACTCCAATGGGCCATGTTTAGGATTTACTAATAATCCAGCATTAATAAAATTTAAATCTAACCAAACTAGCCAATAGTGATAAACAAGGAACATATGATGCATGGAATCTTAAAAAAAATTCCATCTATAAGTCTTAAAAAAATAATAATAATAATAATAATAATTAAAATTTAAAATTTTATAAAATACCAATATTAATAACATTCAATATATGATAAAATACAAATTAAAACACATTTGAGTAGAAAACTTATCTAAAAAAGACTCCAAATCCCTATAAGTCAATAAAATCTTTCAAAAGGCATCAAAACCTATAGGAAATGTTATTTATATATATTGAATGATAGAATTAGTGAATATATTTATGAAACATTTTCTAAATATAAAAATCTACATTTAAATGCATAGAAATCCTGTAGGGGTAATAATAATTCCAGGCATGACATCCCTAGATGAATCTTGATTATTTCCATGTAATGTAAACTAATTTAGTTTACTTTTATATATTTTTTAATATAAATATTAAGATATTTTCAATGATTTACTAACATGGTATTTATAATAAATTATCAATTCATTAAAAATAAACTCACATGTATCCATTAAAATTACCCAAAACCTAGTAGCCTAAAGTCAAGGCTATATATTATGACACTGGTATAGATACAAGATTCAATTCCAAAAGGACTGAAATGTTTTGTAGTTCTTGAATCAAAATATATACATGATTTCATTTTTATGTTGGGAACATAAAACGAAACATAATACATAATAATGTAAAATACTCACCATCCTTGAAATATCATTCCATGAATTCATCTTCTTATCCTAGAGAATAGGAAAATAATAAGGGTTGGATAAAATGACCAATAATGGTTATGTTCAATGAAAAATATCATAAATCAATGATAAATTATCATCAAGGCATGATAAATGTCTAAAAAATTAAAATTAAACCATAACATGATTATAATATGGACGGAATAAAACCTGGTCAAATAGTGGCATGTAAAGAATCATGTGTACATTAAACATGATCATGGATATTATATGTAATAAAATAATCTGCTAAAATATCAACATTAATGGAGTGTATTATGTTAGGGATCTGAACTGTGATGATCTGTCATTAATAGAGTCAAAATAAATATTTATCCTCATGGTAGTTTATGTTATTCGATTGAATGACATCAGAATTGGCCATCTAATCTGTCTGATGACACTACAGATTCATCGAGGGGGATTCATTAACTGGTTCCCAACCCTTGTACTACATACCCAATGAGTTCATCATATATCAATTTAATTCACAAACAATCTTACATATCAACTATTTATATTGAGTAAAGGATACATATTTATCAAAATTTCTCCTATAATTCATATATCTTTCATAGTAAATTCCATATGAAAATATTGGGCATGGTTGAGGAAAAAATCATATAAAATATAAAATAATAAAAATAATTTATTAAAATTAAATGCCTAAGGATAAAATATTATTATAATGTTATTTATTCAAAATAATGTTAACAACCACAAAAGAATGTGATATTGCAAAATAACTTTTACCCGGGGTGATATTCATGTAAAATAACCCTGGATTAAAATTTTCAAATTAAATTAGAAAGTGAAATTATGAATGATTTATTCATGATATGACACATAAAATGGGTCATTATATAAGCCATATAAAAATTTAATTGTGTATATAATTAAAATGTTTACATGGAATGTAAATTGAATGAAATTTCCTCAATATATAATCCATTTTCGGACGAAAAACCATTATACTCATATTAAATGTCTTTAATATTTTTTATAAAATATATGGGAAAAATATTAATATTTATAATTTCATATATGATAGTTTTCTAATATATTATCACATGTTTGATAATAGTCATTCATTATTTTTATTAATTAAGGCGTTAATTGATATGTTTTCTAGTAAGTCTTGAATTTTTAAATTTTTTTCAAATTTATAGATCATAATTTAATAATCCAAAGAAATTAATAAAATATAAAAATAAGAAATAATTTCATTAATTATGTATTTATATTAGTCCATAATATTTTACAATAGGAAATTTAATTCATTATTCATTAAATATGTATGAAATATGTACGTGGGAATGTTGTTTATATTTCATTGTTATATTGAATGAAAGAAAAGAAATTTATATATATTATTATTATATTATAATTATTATCTAGTATATGTCACATACTTTTATGAAACCAATCCTTTAAAAATTTAACGAATCATGTAAATGGAACAATTCACATAATGAGATGGTAGTCAACTATAATCACGAACGACATATTTATATTCACAAAAAATGGTAGGTATGAAGGTATGTGTTATATAATAAATCCAAAATTGTAAAGGCTTTATAAATTTTGTATATATAACTTATTAACTTTATATTCATCGTTATTACCAATCATTTAATTTTGGTAGTGGAAAAATGAACATCGTTGGTTAATGATGTTGTAGTCAGTCGTCCACCTAAATGTTGATTTTATAACCCATTTGATAAGAGTTTTTGAATTGGTTGGACTTTAACAAATAATTAAAAAATATTATAATATTTTTTATAATCACATAATTATATATGTATTAGATGAAAATAACTTATAGAAGTGGATAAGTAAATATAATAAAATCACTTTTAGATAAATATTAACACTTATTAATGTATCCTCACTTAGGATTACACTAAAACTATCAATGGTTTTCTTTCATCTGATAAAAAGTCTACTATAATGAGGGTAGGGATTTTAGGAAGATATTTTCTGAGGGTTTTTTAAAACCACATAGCATGGGAGGTGTAAATAAGTTGGTGGAGTGAATGCCTTTTATAACAGAGGAGGAATGAAATTCTTTTAAATACACAAAAGTGTTCAATATTGGGAGTTCTCCATTACTTCATGTGACTCCACAATTTCAAATTAAGGTATTAAAGGAGAATTTTCTATATAAAATACTCCTACATAGAAAAATAAATAAAATATTATCATTATTATATTTATCCTCATAGTCTTGACTACATATACTATTTAGGTTTTTATTAAGGTTTGTAATTTTATATCATAGGTTACATATTTATTAAGTGTAAATTAAATTGATAATAATTATATAGTTTATCTAAAATAATTATTAATATTATATATAATTTATAAAATAACAATTTTCATGTTTATAATGAATTAATTTTAACAAAAGTGCATTTAGGTCTTAAAAACACTACATTAACCATATTCGTGAAAATAAAGATTTCACTTTTTTGGATCAGAATGGTAATTATGAAAGATAAATTGGTTCTTCAATGGAAATTTTTTTATATTTATTATCATTTAAAAATAAATTAATAAGATATTTTTTAGTGATTTTTATTTATTTAATGATATATTATTTAATATATTTATATATATAGGAATTAATTATATTAATTTTTTTAGAAACACTAACATAGTAATTTATTCAAACTCATATATCCATAAAAAGGGTTATATATAACTGAATAGAAGTAATTTTTTCCATATCCAAAATCATTATAGAAATTAAAAAATAGAAAATAATAATTTTTTCCTTTTACATTACATTAGTTATTATATGGATAAATTCCATGTAATTGTATACCAATTACAAATAAAAATATTTAAAAATGACTTAATGATATAAATATGTCCATGAAAGGAGTTTTTAATAAATTGATAGTTTATTTTACACATTATATTCTATTCTAAACTACTATGTATACTAATTTTAACCTTAATCATTGTAATTAATTTAAACAATTTTCACTAATCATTATGTTAAAAAAATTATCTATAACTTATTATACAACTAAAATTATTATAATTAAAAGAATGGAGTTAATTTTTTTTAAATTAAATTAATATAATTGGTAGAATTTAATGTAAAATTAATCCCATTGTCACAACGAGAATGTTTGGTTTTAATTAAAAAATAATCAAAATTTTACTATGTTTTTATATCTAAATTAAATAAAAAAACTATTCAGTTGATCTAAAATATATTAATAGATTTATAATTGATCTAATTTTTCTTAAATCCCAATATCAAAAATATATTTTAAAATTGTAAATTATATAGTTGAATAGTTGGTTTTCATTAAAAATTTAGTATTTTTTCCAATTCATCAAAAAAATTAAACAACTTAAAAATTATATAAAATTAAACCGATGTTAATTTTGAAATTCTTATTTAATATAAAAATTAAATATTTTCTAAAAAAATATAAATGTTTAAAAATTTAGATCTATAATAGATGCACCATTAAAAGCTGGCAAGACTACATTTAGAGAAATACAAAATTTAATCCTTAAAATTTATTTCCTTTTATATTATGCCAATAAAAATTGTTGGATTAATATAAAAAATTTAAATAGTATATAAATTGCTTAAATATAATTCAATAATAGTAAATAATGTCATTTACTAGAATAAAACTATTTTAGGAAGATAAAAAGTAGTATTTATAAAAGCATTTTCTTTTATATTAAATTGATTTATATTTTCATTTCTAATTAATTGGTAGCCAATGAATTAATTTTATTCTTCTGTAAACCATATTTTTCTATAATCTTGTTATTTATATTCATAACCACAATTTTAATGGTAGGGTAATAATTATCAAATTAAATGATAACAGTAATTTTATTTGGTAAAACATAGTTTTGCATGTAACACAAGCTATCAAAGAAAGTCATTATTTCATATACCTCAAGATAACTCAGTGTTCAAGGAATTTCAATAAATAATATAGATTATATTTATATAAAGTACAAAATATATTTTACTGTCTCATGATATTACATTCCATTCTATGATCGGTGTTATATTAAATAAAATCTCCAAATGCAATGTCATTATTTTATAATTATTTTTTGTTATAGTTTCCCCACCATAAATAAATTAAATCATCACATTTTAAACATTATCATGGTAAGAAAGGGTTATAAATTTGAAAAAAATTTGATAACCCGTATCATTAAAGACTTCATAAAATAACTTCCTTATAAAAAATAATCATATGTACCTAGGTCAAATGGAATAACACATAACTTGGGTTTTATGTAGGATTACATTAATGTCAAGTGAATATATGTACATGTAGTAAATAAATACATAATTATAGTTTTCTATAAATGTAATATATAACATGTAAGTGAATGATCGAAGGAAATATGGGGGCCTTAAATCTATACATCTATGATGATCTAAAATACTATTTCATTCATTAGATATGAATGTAATTCGATATAGCATGATTTTCAATATCATTTTCCATTTTATGGGGAATTATTATATTATATAATAATATAATGAAATATAGATTCACATATACATCTATCTTGTAATAATGATTTCAACCTTTTTTTATGACTCGAAATATTTCTACGCCATCTCTTTACAAATGTTGTATCACATGGTGATGTAATACATAAATCTATAAAAACACATCCATAGATAAACATAAACCATTTCATAAATTCATACCATTAAAAAATATAATGATCCATAACATTAGAAATAATGTCCCTATATTTTGAAATTGAACTTATCATTGTTCATTAATCATCATGAAATAGCTTTTTAATCAACATATACCCTAAATTTTGATACATTCATCATGTATTCGTTTGAAACATAGTAATAAATGGAATTGTCATAAATCGATATTAATCTAATTTATGATTATTTTTTCCTAAATATTACTTAATTTTTTGGATATATTCAAAAAATCCAAAAATATTATAGACACAATCAATGAAAATAAATTATTTTTTTCAAAAAATCATTAATCAGTTCAGAGTTAGTGTGTGGTATCCAAATTCCATTATCCATATCAGTACTCTTTTATCAAAATAAAAATTTCATTGATTTCAATAATATATTTAGGGACTTAAATGATGTGTTTTCTAATAAGTTCAACTTCTACTGAATTGTTTTTTCGTTATCATTACTAATCAATGCAGGCTTCCAAATTCATTATGAAAAAATAATGTAGTAAAAAACATACATATTTAATAATTATCATAACCAATATAAAATTTATAAATCATTAAAATTGAATTATAGTTGAATAAAAAAAATACAAATAATTCTTCCTCTTTGTATGCAGTAATAGAATATATTTGACCATGATTCATTAGCTTCTTCTAATATAGAATTCCATGAATCTGGGGGTACCTATTTCCATAGTACCTAATTCCATGATTGTTAAAACCCTGAATAAATTTATTTTATTACTTCCCTTTGAATATTTTTTCCTTGTGACATTTTTATTTACAAAAATATAGAACTCACATCCCATTCAATACTTACTTATAGTGAATATCTTTATAGTTATTATTTTTAATAAAATGCTTATTTTCATATTCCACATTATCCATGAATTTCTCTTCCATCCACTACATCTATTACATCCCTTGAGGGAACTATACAAGGAAAAAATTTTCTATATCTTAATTAAAAACTATTTATCATATGAATAAAACTTTTGAGACATCAGTTCCCTTTAATGTCCTTTCTTAATCCCATCCGTTAAATATTCAATAATCAATTTTTTATTGCGTATAGCATCCATAGAAAAAATGTAAAAACTTTTAATGGTATATTCAAATTCCACAAATATTTTTACACAAATATTTTTAAATAAAAAAATATATTGATATCATTTTATTTCTCCCATTTGAAATTTTTTTAAACAGTGTCTCTATATATGAAATCTATTCTCAGATTTCCATTCCCTCTTCCACCATATTAATCCGGATTAATGACCACTATATGGAATAAAATAAAATAATTAAATACACTATAATTATAACCCTTTCCCTTTCCCCAAAACTAAATATCATAATTATCTCTTCTAAATAGATAATCCACATCTCTTCTGCCATTGGATCTGAAGTCCTTCCAAATGATGAGTTCCACTTTTACAGAAAGTGTTCCATCATTAATTAATATCAATATGGAATAGGTTTCTCCATCCAAGAAATGTTATTTTTAATTAATTTTTTAATCGTCACTAGTATATAAATAACATTATTAGATACAATACGTTGTATATTAACATCCTTTGAATTGTAGCCTCTACATTGGCCATGAGTTTTGATACCATTCTCCCTTCCTTGTGCTATTTTTATAATGTGGAATATAATAAATTATCTCAAAAAATTATTAATTTTTATAATTACAAATTTCAAATAACACAAAACAAAATATAAAATAATTATTCAAATAAAATATCATAATCATAATCAATGTTTCTATGGGTGTATCATTCTCATCAAATCCTCTAAAATGTTTTTCATATAAAATGTGAATTATCCAGATCATAACCCTCAAGACTTTCAAAATAAGTGTATAGTAAGACCCATAATAATGTACATCGTTTCCATCATGTCATTCTTGATATAACCTTTTTGGAGTTATTACACCTTTGTATATTATTCCATATCCACAATTACTCGTAATATCTAGATAGGGATACGTTTCGATGAAGGAAAATATTATCTCTACCAAAAATAAATTATGATGATCTTCTATACATATCGACTAATTTGATCATATGGTTCTGTTTTGAAATATATGATTTATAAAATCAGGATCACAATCATTCTACCTAACTTGTTCTGATTCCAACTCAAATGACCATGACCCTAGTGGCCTAAAGAATGTTTCTTTCTATATTATATTGTTATATAAAAAAATTAAAATTAAAAAGGATAGAAAATTATATAATTAATGAAAACAAGAAACACAAAAGATTCCTATTCCCCATTGAGTATAAAAATGAAACATAATACATAATAAAGTAAATTTCACAACATCCATTAAAATTAATTCTTTGCATTTATATTCTTATCTGGGGAAATAAAAAAAATAAGATTCATCTAAAATTCCTAGTAATTATTAAGTGTGATGTATAATTATTAGAAATCAACAATGAATAATCATTATGGCCATGTAAATTAATGATACATTTGAAAATTAATCAATAATAGAAACATTAATTGGATGAATAATAGATGAAAACATAAGTAATAAAAATAATCATGTGAACATGAAACATGACAATAGATATTCTAACTAATAAGATAAAAAATGGAATATAAATAATGATATAATTCAAATTTCTTGATGTCTTATTTGTCATTATCTATCTTAAATATACTTAGAATCAATATCTTTTATCAGTACGATTTATGTATGTGGGTAGAAAACTACCTGATTTGGTTGATTAATTCATATCATTAGACTGGTATTGTATTAATGGGATTGCATCATAAATTCCCTGAAAAATGAACATAATTTCTAAATCACTCCTCGTATATCAATTTATTTCCCCAAAGGTGATCCTTTTCAAAAATCTGTGATTAATAAAGGATACATATTTTCTAATATTTCCCCAATAAATTTTGTAACATTGAATGTAATCACAAGTATATAAAAAAGGTGTATGGCTTAGGAAATAATAATATCCATTATAATAAAATATTAATATTCAATATAAATGAAATATAAAAAGAAAAATTATTAAAGTAATTTGATTTTTTCAAGAGAAAGTTAACAATCCAAAAATAAAGTGATATTGGAAAAAATATTTACAACGTTGTGATTTTCAATTCAAATCCCCATGGATAAAAAAATTTAAATTGAAACAAAAAATTTCCATTATTAAATATTTAATAATTATATTACCTGTCAAAATGGGTAGTATATACACAACATAAAAATGATGTTGGGTATAAAAGAATAATGTCTCAATAGAATGTAAATGGAGACAAAATCCCATAACAGACACTCCCTTGTGAGATAAAAGACATTTATTATCATGAATATTATTTTTAAGAATTTTATGAACTTATATTAGAACCATATTAATATTTAAAATTTAATATATGATCCATTTATAAAAACATCAAAATTATTTTTCAATAATTGTTAACTATTTTCATTACTTTGTGAATTAATATCCCTGATGTTTGAGTCTGTTTCGACTTGTTGTTTTCATTCTATTACATAGATCATTATTTCAACATACAGTGAATTTAATCTATGATCATTATATCATATATATTCATTATATATATATATTTATAGAAATCAATAATATTTGTTGGTAGAAAATCTAATGCATTGCTCATAGAGACAGTAGGTTGTACGTACACAAGAATGTTGTTTCAATTTTTTGTCGTATTTGAAGAAAAAAAATTAAATGAGATATATATTTTTATAGTATAATTAATATAAAATTTATATCACATATTTATCTTAAATATATTCAATATACATTTCATTTAATGTGTGAATGAATCACATAACATCATGAGGCGGTAGTCCGCCACAAACAAGAACGTTATTATCCTAATTTTACAAAAATGAAAGCATAATTTTATATCTTACATAATAATTACATAAGAATAAATACATTATAAATATCATATATATCAAATTTAAATATTATTTCCTTTATTATTATAATCCATGAAATAAGATAATGGAAAATGAATGACATTAGTTCCTAATGTAGTAGCAGGATGTACACACAAAAGATGATTTCATAATGTATTTGACAAAAATGTATGAGTTTTTTTCTTTAAAAATATATAAAAATAATGAGTATATTTAAGTAATATTGAATATATTTTATGAATTATATAAAAATAATTTAAGTAGGTGGAGAAGGAAATAAAATAATAACAAATTTAGAAAATCATAACATCAACTTCATGTATCCTCCATAAGGTTTGACTAATAGATTCAATGGATTGATTTATTCAATAAATAAGGTTTCAATCATTATTTGGAGAATGTTTTAAGTGATTTAGGTCATGTTTGGTCAATCCAATGTCGTGGTAGGTGTAAAGAGGATGTTAGATTGAATGCTATTTTATAATGGAAGAGGATTTGCATTATTGAAAATACTAAAACATATTATGTAGTGGGAGGTATCAATTTCCTAAGCCGACCCCAAAATTTTATAATAATAGAAAATATATGGATATGGTAGAGATAAGCCTCCATAAAAAATAATTAATCAAATTTATATCCTTTTGTTCCTTATCATTGATGTTTTCCCTTTTTTTACCAATTTGTGACTAATTGTGGTAACTAATTTTCTAACCAATGTAATTTATTAATTTGAAATAATTTATAGTGATAATATTGAAATAATTTATACCAAAATATTATAAATATGATATCTAATATTTAATAAAAAAATATATTGTGTATTGTAAATTGATTTAAAAACAAGCACAAGTAATGCACAAAAACATTATTTTATCCATAAGAGCATAAAAAAGGATTTTATTATTTGTCGGAAATATATTAATTATACAATTTGAATTGTTAAATTAATTTAAAATAATTTATTTTTATTTAAATATGAAAAAAACAATTTATAATATTGTTTTTTTAGTATTTTTATATTATTTAAAAATAAATCATTTATTATAAATAAACATTAATGTCAATTTTAACATTATCTATTTAATTTTAATTTTCAATTATTAATAAAATTATAGAATTAGAAACTAATTAGATAAATACTATGTAAGAAGATATATTAATCAAAAAAATTAAATCGAGCCAAGAATACATTGAATTTAATTCACATTTAATATTTCCATTATCATTTTTTAATTTATGTATTAACACAAATGTAAATATATTCCCATTTCCTAATACTTATAGTATAATTAATAATTCTATAAACAATTTAATATAAATTATCATGATATAAAAACACATTTATATTGCATTAGTATATATATAACTTCATATATGTTATATTTTTCAAACACTAAATCATAATACATATTAAAAATATAAAAAGAATATTTTTTGTCTTTTTCATCACATAACAAAATATATAGGACACTTTTATGTACCATTTTCCAAATAAATCATAAAAATATATCCAAATGTTCTAATTTTATAACTATTTCTTGAAAATTGATTTTGGAAAAGTTGGTAGGTCATTTTACCTTATATATTCTATTTTTAACAACTAAATAATCTCATGTTTACCATAATTTTTTTTAATTAATATGAACTGTTTCCAATAATCATTATGGTAAAAAATTAAGTTGAAACTAAATTATATTAAATAATAATAATATTCATAAAATTAAATTAAATTTTCAAAATTCCTTTTGACATATCTTTATAATTTAATTTTAAATTAATTACATTGATGTGATGAGAAACCATTTTTTTAACGTGAAAATGTTGAAAATCTTGTGATAGTTTTATATAAAATTCCAACAAAAAAATTATTAAAATGTATAATAATTTATTATTGAAAAAAAATCTTCTTTTAAAAAATATAATTAAAAATTAAAAATTATTTACATGAAATATCAGTTATCAATAAAATTTTTTTTTAAAAATTATTTATAAAAAAACATCTAAGAAAATATTAAAAAATTCACATGATTTTTTTTATTATTAAATCCAAATAATGTTTATTTTATCAAATAATATTTTAACATAATTTAATGACTAGTTTTAAAACTAATGAACCATTAAAAGGTGAGAAAACTACATTTAGAACAATATTATTTATATAGGAAAAATTAGATTTCTTATAATATTATGCCTCTAAAATCTATTCGATGAATGTAAAATATTTTATATAGTATATACATTTCATAAATATAATTCACTGTTATTAATTAATTTAATTTATTTGTATAAAATGAGCTTTTTTCATGAAAATATTTTTGTAAAAACCCTTCCTTTATTATCAAATTGTATTTTTTAATTTCAAATTAATATGTATCCAATGCATTGATTTAATATTTCTGTAGATACTATATTTTCTTCTATTTTTTAATTCTGTTAATAAATTCATTCTCATTAATCTGATTTATTATTCATTTTAGATAACAATATTAACATCATTTCGTTACACTATGTCTTACATGTATTGAATGTTATGGGCGAATGTTTTGTTCTGTGTAATCCAAGCTAAATCAGGGTTTCATGAATTAATTATCAAGATATATCATAGATTGAATTAGTTTTAAATATTATATATATTTATATTTATTGGGGTGTTAAATTTCATTCTACCCATGACATTTCATGTCTTATAAGATTTTAAATAAAATGAAATTATTTTATAGTTTTTTGTTACACTGATTCTCACACTCAAACAAATATGAGAGTATCAACAATTATCAACTGGTTTTGAAACCATTTCCACTATTTATTATTGAAAAAAAGGTCTAAATTATTTGAAACCTAGCTTACCAATTGTGAAAATTATGATAATAAATATAGATCATCAGAATGAATAATAATGGATTTGAGTCCATGTAATAAGATATTATACCAATTATCATTTAGTTCGTACAAACATTAGTTTATTCACATAAACCCTTCCAAGAGAGTAAATATTCAAACACTATAAATACAATAAAATAAAATGGACCCCCAACCCATCCAGATGATGTAAAATTAATGCATGGTAAGACTAATAATCATTCCTCATCATTATCAATTATATATTTGATAATTGAAATAAATAAAATTTCCTTGTTGATTTGTGACAACCCCTCTATTGTTTATGAATTATAGATATATCCAAAATTCCATGTGATCGATTAAAAAATAATTTTCCTTAACCCAATATAAACATATAATGTCCAAATTTCTCCAATCATCCATTAAATCTGTTAATTTTTTTTCAATGAATTCTAATTAAAAATCAAATCATCTAAGAATTAATAATATAAATCGAAAAAACCATTAAACCATTTAGTCCCATAAACAAAAAAATGGTTCACATTAAGAAACCATAAATTATTGTTGGAGTATAGTAATTACTATTATATAACCCCCAATATATACAAAATCCAAATATGATTCATAATATTATTTATATATTAAAGGATCTGCATACCAAGAATCACAAGCGTAAATGGAATTTATGGACATCAGGGAATAAAACAACCATATTAGGACACATATAAAATAATATAATATAATAAAATAATATATATATATATATATATATATATTATTACCATAATAACTATATTATATTAGTTAAAATGAAACTATTTGTTTTTTTTCATAAAATTACTAACTTGCAACTGAATTCACTCACATGTTGTCGAAAAATTATAATGATACCATGAAGAAACCAATCATTTGATGGGGTTTATCAATAACTCATGAAACCTATATATGCATTCTATAAATTCATCACCAGAACATAAAAATTAGGGAAATGCATAAATAGGAAAAAAATATGATAATCTCTAAACACAAAATTAAAAATAAATATAATTTCCAAATTTTATTCCTTAAAATGATGAATAATGGATTCTATATATGAATTAAGGAATGAAAAACACCCCACCACCATGACTCATTATAATTAATTGTTGATTCGAAATCAAAATAATTTACTCTATCAAATACCCATTATGAATTTATTTTTATGATAACACATAAAAATAATGGCATGAAGAAAATTTATATGAAGATACCTTGAATAAAAAATAAATCATAACAAAAATCAAATGCCTAGTGATCAACATAATATTTGCAGTTTCACCAATAATGATCTCATAATTTTATAGTGTCTCTGATAAAATTGATGAAATGAAATTAATTTGATAGGATACCAAATTTATAACAAAAATATCAGCACACAACATTAAAATATAAGACATATTTCATAACAAAATATTTCTTATATCAATAAATACCATCAAAATATTTTTATTTATTTCCCATCCTCATGATATATGCCCATTTAGCTAGTTATATAAAAAGAAATAATAGTTAAATATGAATTCCCCTTGAATTGATGGTTGTATTTATTGTAAAATTTTCTTGTTGTGGGTTTTAATGAAATTATGGAAATGTGATGAGATTGGTGATAGATTTAAATATACACCCATTATGTAATATGTTAATCTCCCATGATGGGAAAATTAGAAAGGTGATTTACAGATGCTACCCATAAATATTGGAAAATGTAAAAGTTGTTTTTAAATGCCATTAATACCAATATATACATGGTTAATTGGGAATCCTATACACATAAGATAATTTATTAATGGTAAATCAGATAAAAACTCTGACATGTTCTTAATGTATAATTACTTCTTCATCAACCAAAATTTATAATGTAGATAGATAATTGGCTTCCACAACCCTTCTAGACATCTTTGATAACTATGATCAGGGGATGTAAAATAGGCTCAATATTTGGTTACAAATCAGTTGAAGTTAGAGAATACATCCTTAGGTATCTATTCTTGAAGGTAACAAATAATCATTACAAAAATAAACTTGAATACAATTTTAATTAAAGAATCAGTTTTTATGAAATATGATGTGCGGAGTGTGATACTGAAAAACTAAAAGAGGATTGTTTTCATTTACTACTCATTCTCATAGTATTTCATTTGAAGTGTTTTAGAGTTTTTATAAATTAAAAATGATGTTATTATGTGTTTATGACTAATTTAGTACATCTAAAATCAAAATGGAATATTTATGGTTTTAATTGAATGGATTATATAAACATTTAGTAGTTTGGTCTCTATATATTTAATTTTACAATTATTGGAATCAAATAATGTGAAAAAAATTGAAAAAAAATTTGTTTGTTGCTAAATTTATGGGTAAGAAAATCCGTTCAAACAATTTCTGCACATGTGAAATTTATTTTACAAATAAAAATTGATATATATGTGTTAAATGTTGTAAATTGAGGTATCATGTACAAAAATAGGTGTAGAAAACATTTTTTCTATACCCATATTCACAAATATATATATGAATAATGACTTACATAGAAAAATTTTCCCAGGAGAAATATGTATAAAAATTATGATAAGTGAGGCACAATGTATGAGAATTTTTCATGTAACTAAAGATTCATATTATAAATATGAATCATATAACCTAATATTCACTATTTACATGGTTAAAATTATAGTGTTTCCAAAAGATATAATTATGGGGATAAATTCAAATATACATATAATTTTGTAAATCATTTATGTTCAAAATATCATGGAGATTAGTAATTCCAGGGGCCAAACATATGTCATGGATGATCAAGGGAAATCCTTTTTACACATTCATTGAAAGAAAAAATGAACTTATCATTTTTTCATGATTAATGTAGACAATGTTTCTATAGACACCATATTTTCATTAAATAATATAGTCATTTTATTCTATGGATGTTTGAGTTATAATTATGATTGGATGAGTTTTTGTATATTTTTAAATATAATATATAAAATAAATTAATAAATTTTTTTTTGAAATTTATAAGGATGTAATGAAATGAGTTTCAAGATACATAGGTTTTCAATATACAATTTATACCTAAATTTTTTATTTTATGTATATATTTCTGAGGCACTATTTATGAATTTAGTGGAAAAACCTGCTCGTTATTTTATTTGAGTATAATATCATATAAGAGAATGAAAATGAAAAAATATTATTTGATAGCATTATTGAATAAAAATAAAATCCTAATATTTTTTGTGCTTCATGATTATATAAAGTAATATTTAATTCTAAAAACAATTTTTTATTAGAAGGGAAGAAATAAAGGAGATCTAAAGCTATTTGATGGATCTAAAATATTTTCATTTGGTTTAGTGAAATGATAAAGGAATATAATATATTATCCTATAAATGTAGAAGAGATACTGGTTAAGTATGGAAAAATAATAATGAGATCATGAGCATCCCAAATATGAAAAAGTTAATAAATAAATGAGGATCATGGAATATGTTCATGAACATTATAGACTTTTCAAATATATGATGACCATAGTGTATTATAGCTAGTAAATAAAATCATGTGGCACTAAATCCATGTTATATTTTTTAAAATATAAATATATATTATAAAAATAACATTGATTTACATATGAAAATTTTTTTAGAGGTGAATTATTTTGGAAAAAAGTGGATTATAGAGTTTTGATTTCATGAGATATTTTTAGGTGCACTCAAAAAAAGAATAATATTCTACAATAATTTGATGTGAATAAGAATAAAATGTGATAACAACCAATTTTTTTGTATTTATCGTGATATAAATTTATTTATTAGAGATGAATCACTGTTTGGTGAGTAGTTAAAGAACATTGATATTAATATTTGGCGGATACCAAGATCGATACAATGTATCATATAAATATAATTGAATTCAAATAATCTATCATGTGAAAAAATGATCTATCATGTTGTTGTTGATAAATCCCATGATGAATTGTTGATATAATTTTATGTAATATATTGAAAAATATTCTTATAATTAAACGGTGTAATGTGATATATATTTTGAAACTCAATGTATTCATGAAAACTATAGCGTGACACATTGAAAAGATTGATAAGTTATTTATGAATTACCATGGGAGTCTAAAAAATGTAAATTGTGAGCATGAATGTGGATATCCTAATTCTAGAATAATGGAGATTTTTCAAACTGATTTGAAAGACATGTAGTTTAATTAATTTATTATAATATTACATCCTTTATTAGGGAGAAAATTAATTGGGTTAATTAGTATCTATTTATACCAAGCATGAATAAAAATACCATTTTCCTCTTTATTTCATCACATACATGTATATGTTATATTATTTCAGTATCACAGGGAAATTAAATTTGATTTCACAAAAAAAACAGATGTTTAAATATATTTTTTTAAATTAATTAAAGACAATTATATGATTGGTAAAACATATCTCCAAACCTAATTTACATCCTCTCTAGTGTCTGAAATGGCCCACTAGGTACATCAATGGGATGAGATGATTGAATGAGACTCATAGAAACTATGTTTTATGAACCATTAAATTCTGTTTTGGAATAGAAATTGCATTAGAAAATAATTGAAAGTAGAAGCACAAAACCAAAACTAGTCAAATCATGGAGTGAAAGAGAATCACAATGTAATACTAAAATGTTTCAAATGTGAGATTAACTAAAAATACTGTTTCTTATAATTAAATGTCTATTGTTTTCTTACTTAATGAGTCTATGATTTAGATAAGTAGTATGAATTCAAATTCATTCTTAAAGATGAAAAACATGATATTAATATTAAAAAATATGAGTTTAATAGTTCAATAAAGATAATTAAAATATTATTTTTCATCATGATAAAAAATTTAATAGTGTATGCAATGAGAAATTTTAGTCTAATGATTTTTTGAAACATTAAATCACCTTTAAAAAATTTATATTTGATATCAAACTAATGAATTTGTATAAGTGAAATAATTGACCATCCCAAATATCTAATGAATTTGTTATAGTCACTCACGTATTAATGAATATTTTTCATTATAAATAGAATCAAAATATTATCATCTGTATCATGAGATCATGTAGAGATGCATCAATAAATAAGTCTTAGAAAAAGATAACTGACTACACAAAAATTTTAGTTTCTACTAATTTTATCTCAACTGTATATGTAGGTCAAAAAACATTATACAGAAAATTAATAATGATAAAAATATGAAACCCACTATTGAACCAAGGGTGTATATATTTGTGAACCATTATAGAATAACCATGAAATAAATACCAGTTTTTTCAAAAACTCCAAAATCAACAAACATCTCATTCATGATAGACATTTTCTACTAGAAAATATTATCAATATTTATACTCCATTATTAGTGATGACAAAGGATTAGACATATCAAAATTTATTGTTAGACTAAAATTTCAACATATTCACCTTAGATATGACTGTTATTAATGGGAGAAAATATGAAATTAATATAAACCCTTCTATACATAAAAATGTAATATGTCTTTCAAAAACTCATTGAGAATTTTTAATTTTTATTGCATATATGGACACGTATATAATGAATATTTTTATTTAAAACATATCCAAATAAAAAATGTTGATGAATTAAATAAGAAACAATATTAGCCAAAAAAATGAATAAAAATAAAATTTATTATCAATTAGGATGAATTCACCTCGATAAACATCATAAAAGGTGGAGGATGATTTTCAATCTTATTATAGAAATGAAAATTACGATACATTTGAAAATACTAAAAGGATAAAATATATCTTTGTCACACCATATAGAATATGATAATCTATTTTTGGACATTAGTACCCTTCATTTTATTTTTCAAGAATAACGGGATGATTAAAGTAAATAGAATCAGTCTTGAAGAAAGGGACAAGCCAATCAATGAAAGGGACATCATAATTATTCAAGTTATTTACATTTATTACGAAGACATAGAGGTGTTTATATTGAATGTAAATAATGTTTATAAAGTCATGTTTTATTGATGGTGAATGAATTTATACCAAAGTATTGTATGATATATGACACAGATGCATAAAAGGAATATCTATTAATAGAAATTTTGGAAAACTAGTGGATTTAAATTTAAATTTGATTGGATCAAAGAATTTATCAATACATAGGGAAAAAACCAAGTTACAAATATTTTTCTAATTGTGTGGGATTATTGGGTGGAATGGAATTAAATTTTATGAATATTGAAAATATATACATTTCTCTAAATGATGAGGTAGAATATTAATTAATATCTATGAATGACGTTCAAAATGAGAACAAGGCCATAATGTACCATGGAAACAAAAAAGTAGAAATATTATTTTTTAAGCATTTAAATAATAATAGATTAATTTAATTTGTTAAATGTAGTGACCTTCATTTCTTCCTCACATTATTTGGAAATATATAAAGAAATATTTATAGAGATAGGAATTGTGATGGAATGAGATTATGAGGCTCAGTGAGACTAGAATTTATATTATTAAATTTATAAATGTATTAATATGAGATAAGTGTTTCTTTTGGAATTAATGGATTATCTCCTAGAAAATACCTCAATAAAATATTTTTTCATAGATATATGCTCATGTTTTCTATGAAACCCTTGGATATTTGAGAAAAATTTGTATACCTAATTTTTTTTGTTTTTGGATCAAAAATATATGATAATAAAAGATCAGATAGAGGTGAATCAGTATGTTGTGAATGTAGTTGGATTTCTATATCACTATCAAACACGTTCATCATAAATGATTGATCCATAACATAGGTAGGTCTGATATGTAGTGTTTTCCACCCTTCACTAAAAGATTGAGATTTTACTTTATCTCATATTCATTGACTTTTGATTTCATACCCTTCACATGAGACCTATTGAATAAATTAAAGTCATAAATCCATATATACTTCTTTTTCTAAGAAATCTATTATGGTATTATGAGATCAAATGATAATTATCCAATATCAATTGTTCATCAATGGTTATACCTTTGATTATGTTCATTTCTTCCCACAATTCATCATGTTCCTTATCATTGTCCTTTGGGGGCGTGGTTTATAATTATGAGGGTGTTTTTTAGCATGATTAAACTATTAAATTAATGTTGGATTAAAGAATGATGAATAGTATAATAATTTTTATAAGGAATGGGATGGATCGCTGGTTTTGATTGGTAATCCATGGATCTAAGATTTAGATTGGATATGAGGCCAAGTGGAAGGTAGAGTTTGAAAGTTTTGTGAATGGGAGGTTCGTGATTTTGGGTCAGAAGGAGGAAACATTGATAGCCATAGATTTATCCCACCCAATTTGGGAGGTCATGTGGAATTTTAGAGGTAGAGATAATGTATCAGTATCTGATGGGAAGATTTGAGTGATTCTTTGAAAAACCGTGGTATAGACCCTATATATTGGAAGAATACATACCATGTACCTTATTTGCAATGAAGATTGTGATTTTAAGGTGATAAAAATAAAAAATGTTTTTTCTACTGGACCACTCATAGTGTGACCATTCCCAGGATTCCAAGCCATGTGCCATTTTTCACATTCACATGACCACATGTGGGAAGACAAACCATGTGCCTATGTGAAAAATCATGTGCTTGAATACCCAGGAAAGACCAATATCACACATGAAAGCCTCAAGATTCCAATACACATTGATTGGTACTATTACACACAATTTAAGGTGAAATGGATTCTGGATCCACATTCCTGTAGAACATGACCATGTAAGGGATTGGGGCCATGTTCGATGTTGACCCCATTCCCATCAGGTACATCTATATGATCATTTCAACTCTAATATTTCATTATTATTGAGTCATATTTTATCATATCATTAGATTATACTATGTTTTTTACACATAAGTATAAATGGTGGCGTTTATATTATTTTTTGAGATATGATGCGAGATGCTCTAAGCATGATGATTATTTAGGAGATGATCAGTGATGTAAATGATCACATAACGATCATTGGAGATACTAAAGTTAGAGACGGTACTCCCCTATTTAGGGGATGATTCATCTATATATTGTGATAGTACTCTCTATTTCCATAGGGTGTTGTTCCCCTATCATCATTATTCCACGTACAGAAATTACACCCATATTCAGGGAAGGGGACCATAATCAATGGGGGCAGTACTCCACTCAAATATTTTGGAGGGTGTCCCACATACACCATATTGTGGGTATATATATATAAACCCAATTCAATGAATGATTCCGCTACATGTAGCGATGGTACTCACCTAAAACATAATGACATGGGTCCCCCTACTATTTTCAAAGTAGATATTGAACTCTAAAATTCTATGTGTGGTTCCTCTATATTTGTTGGTGGTACTCCTCTATTGTTTCATGTTGTGAGTCTACAACATTATTTAAAAATGATATTTATTGTTCTACCATAAATGGGTTAAGGTCATTTATCTAAATTGTGGTAATCCATAAACATCATGATTTGACATGGTTCTTTTCCCAGGTGGAGTCTAAATCCCTATTCTGTGGAGCACAGTTGCAATTATTGGGTCTCACCACAATGTTTTTTATTATACAAAATTTGATTCTAGGTATCCTGAATAGAATACTATATCTACATGATTAGTAATAATACAATATATCACTATGATGTAGAAATCCTCTTTCTCTATCATCATGGTTATTTTTTATCACATATACATATTGGGTATCGTTTCACATTTTGTTTAGGTTGCGATGCATTTTATTCTACCTCAATATTTCTCCACATAAGGTTCCATTAAATCCTACTATATATGTAAATACTCTAACATGGATGGAATTTTCATACACGTGTCTTGTTTAATGGAGAAAATAGAAGGATTAATAGTGATTTCAGTTGTGAAAAAGACCACTCTAGTGAATAGACTATAAATGGTGGTCAGTCATAGAGATGAGGAGTTGTTATAACTCGTTAATTTCTTATTCAAGTGGTATTCAGGTGAAAAATTCATTTATTTTTTGGCATCCAGTTTACCCTTTACACATTGGTTTTTTTATATTACTCTGATTTTATTCCATTTAGTTTACTACATGAGTGGTTTTACCGATGACGTTATATCCCAGTTTATTATTCCACATCACTATTTCATGGAGATGCTTTGTTTCATGATTAAAAGTACACTAGGATCTAGAAAACCATTCATGTTCTTCATTCTCAATTCACATCACAAACCCCTATCCTAAATAAGAGAGATTGGGGTTGCAATGGAATGGTCCACCGTCAACCATTTGGGCTTCGGTTGGTCGAGACAATGAATTTTGATATTGAAGGGTGTTTTTCATGGATCAATCTAAAAATCAATCCTTGATGATTTGTATTATAGGAACATAAGGAAATAATGACTAAATATATACCATTTTATATTTAGTCTTGGGAACCCATTATGGCGTGTAAGTAAACTAATAAAATCACCAAGACTCTAAATTGCAACATTTCAACTCGATATATTGAGGAATTTGTTATAGAGAATATGGTACATTATTCATATGGAATTTGGTATATTGAATATCTATCATGAGTCAAATACCCATATATATTCTTCACTTACCATGATACACATTGAATTATTTAAGGATACATCCATGAAGAAAACTATCAAGGTTACTGATTTAGCATCATAAAGATGATGTAATGAGAGATAATGACAATGTGCAGAGTCTATATCATGATATATTTCCAATATGTATGATATTCACAATAACCCTTCCAATTGAATAGAATATTTACCCATCCGGGTCGGCTGAGGATGAATAAAATTATAGAACACTCTGTGTGTCACATTGTTAGGGACCACAGACATTTCATGATGATCTGGAGCCCAAACCAATGGAGGAATGGATTATTTCAGTGGTTTGAATATTCAAGCTACATAGATCTCTGACATATCTGATGGATTTGTTGGAAATGAATATATTTCATTTTTTAAACAAGGTGATGGTGGAGTATAGTTACATAACAACATGATGAGTCAAAACTATCAAAATGTATCTTCAACGTGTTTTTTGTGATGTGTATTGCATAGGATTGTTATTATTATTTTGTATTTAGGATATACAAAATAAACAATAGAGTAGTATGTTAGTATATAATTATTTTAAGAGTTTGACTAATCTTTTTCATTACTCCCTTGAACGAGTGTGAAATATAATCTTTTGAGTGAGAAATTTTGAGAAGCATCTCTATATAAATAAATGATCTTGCATAGTCTACATATGTATTTCTCCCAATGAGGGAATTCTATGGTTGGAATCACTAATAGAGAGCTCAATATGAGACGGGAATTGGAAGGCCATTCTTGAAAATTGTCATTGCAAGTATGAATCATCTATAGTAGTTAGTAGGAAATAGGCATCGATGTAATATCACAAGAAGAAAACCATTAATCTAAATCAAGAATACAGTCATGTAGTGAAGAGATTTTGATGAGGAAATGTGTAACTCGGATATGGAAATGTTATGAAAGTGATTGGAATGGTAACATAGTCTGTGACTACCTAACCCATTCATTATAGGAGAAAATATATTTAGCAGATGTTACTTGATGATAGAGATAGTTCAGTGATCAGTTTTCACCTAGGCATGTCTACGGATGCCCCCAAAGAGGGGGTGTTGGTAGAGGATCATGTGGGTGTCTAGGAGGAGTAGATACTAGTGAATGAAAATGATATGATCTACTTCCATCTCCTAAATTAGTTGTTATACAATAGACTAGGGGAGCTTGCATGTAAGGTCATGGGAGAGATAAGGATAGGGATTCTTATAACCCAACAAATCACGATATGATATGAGATATGATCTATTTAATTTTACACATTATTCAGTACATTTAAAAATAAGTTTTAGTAAATCCTTATTTTAATAACCTTTCAATGATTGATAGTGTTTCCCAATTAGACCATAGAACATTATATTTTACTATAGGTTCTGGATTGGTTGGAATCTTTGACATATCCTGCCTTTTAAAAGTGTCAGCTTTAGTTTAGTAAAGAGTGTATCTTGTGGGGAATCATGTTTACAAAAAAGAAATGGTATGAAGTTATCATCGGTATGGACCGGTCGACAATATTTTGATCCCATATCGTATATCATTACAAGAATGTTAGTCACACATTTCCAAATGGTGGTAGATTCATATTTAAGGGTGATAGAGTTCTCATGGATGAGTATGTGTTCCTTAGAAGTAGGACATTGAATCTTTTCACCCATAAGTTAGTGAGAATATCTATTTTCACTATTGTATCGTCATGATTTGGGATTCCATCATTGTTCATGGAATTTATGGATTCCTTCCTTGAATACATTATTGTACAATCTACATACAGGGGGACAGTTTTAGTATTTACATGAACCATGTGGCCATGGAGATCACTTGTGTGGAAAATAGTATAAAAACAACCGATATTCAAGATTTAAATGTAGATCAAGGGGAAAATTTAGGGAAGGGTTTTATTAGATCTTGCTTTCCACTTATATTCATAGTTTTTATTGGAAATGTCAATCATGGTATTATGATTTTGTTTTGATTATCATCACCCAAACCAGGCCACAATAAGGAACTTTTACACCTATACTAGTGTTTATGTCCTCTTTGATTTGTTCAGGGGTGAGTTTTAGTTCTCTAATATCAATCCCAAGTCAATCTAATATAATTTTATATTTTATTAGGATGATAATCTGATGCATGAATTCTGATTCTTTTATAGACACTATGAGTTCCTAGTGATGCCATTCAGCATGTTGATTGTCCTGAAAATTTATATAGAATTTATAATCCTACTATTCCATCAAATCATTTATTGGGTGTTTGGTTGATTTAGTGATTTAATTAACATATAATCCATGTAATTGGAGAAAAATGTTGAGAAATTGTGGATGGGGTTTGACATACTATGGGGGACCAAATTTGTGGTAAGCTTTTGAAGCACTAGTTCTAGATCAATAGGGTTATCTTAATGGAATCTTTCAAATCTAATTTTGTATTTGTTGTGACCTAGTTATGATTTATGTTGTTATAACTTTGTATCCAACTAATAATGTTTCATATGTGATGACCATTCAGGGTTTTGTAGATTACTAATGGATGTTCAAGTAATAGTTATCTAGGAATGTAGCTCCATTGGATACCATGTAGGGGAACATGCTACTGTCTACTTGGACTAAGTGCTATCAAATAACGTATGAGTTGTGTATTACAATTCATAAATAGTTTGGATTGACTATTTATTGATTTATAGGTATTAATTGATCACATATGCATTGTGGGAGTGGAGACCCTGTGAGTATAACTACACAACTCATCACCTAGAGTTGAGGGCTATATTCTTCCATATGAGTAACTTGGGGTACTCTCTTCTAGGATTGTGATTTGTTGTTTAGTGATACCATTAAACTTTTATGTATAAAAATATTGAGGGAATATATGAATATGAGATAATGGTGCTAGTACGATGTCTTACATGACTGTGACTTTGAGATATTCAATTAGTCTGGGAAGCTAAATGTGGTGTGAGATTCAATTTGTATGAATCATCTTCCTTGTATGTTGGTATAGTTATTTGATCCGTTGGATTATTTTTTGATGACATAAATGTAAAAGATGGGTGAAACTTGTATTCAATCAATGGTAATGATTCCTTCACTTCTTCAACATATGAAGAAGGTTCAGTTCCAATTCATCAATCATGATTATCTACATGGCCATATATCATTAAGAAACTCGCCAATTTAGTTCATGTGTTTGGTGAAAACATCATCCTTCTATATTGAAATATGGTTCTTGTAATCAATATGTGATACAATGTGATTAGGGAGTGTCCCACATCTCTATTTTCTATACAACCCATAGTTGGGATAATTTATTTCTACCTTTAGTAGTAGTTTTTGGGAATTTTTGGTATTATAGTATTGCTGTGTTTTCCTCTTGGTGTCTCACTTGTTAGTGGGTAATTGTAGAGAACCTTGATCTAATAGGATTGAAGAATCCACATGAGGTACAACAATGGATAAAATACTCTATGACAATAGAAATTTTACATATATTTTATGGATAGTGAGATTCCAAGATGTAATATATGTTATATTTGATCGAGTTACAATGTTGTCACACTTTTCATCCATGAGTTAGAAGAGTTATGTGGTGAATATGAGATATTTTATAGTGTGGTTGATCTCCTAAATCAATGGTGTACTAACAAAAAGTTTCTCCAATTTATATGTGCATATTATATCATGGTACTAAAGATATACATTAAAGTCATTCAAGCCATAAATATAGATTATAATAGTGTTTTATCCCAATATAGTTGGGAAGACTAAGAATACCATTCTGGTGTTTGAGAAAATTATAAATGATTGAATTTTCAAATTCCAAAAATCATATGAAGATCAATTTCCATTGGAATATATTTCATTTAATAATTTACATAACTCTATGAAAAACATGAAACCATTCAAGACTTCTATCGGTGACCCTGCTGGTCACCCTTGTGTTAGGCTGAGATTGGTGGGTCATCTCTTGCTCGGATAGAGTTTGTTTAGGAAAAAATTGGGATGTTCTAGGTGATCCAAAAGCTTATGAGGATAGAGAAGATCTGAAAAAAAAATACTATGCAAATATTAATTATAGTCTATTGTAGTTCGAACATAGAGACCCGGTTTTATTAATAGTATCCCCATGACAAGGTTTGTGAAAATTTGGTCATGAAGGAAAGGGATTCATGAGTTTCATATCCAATTTTGATATCCTTTGGATATTTTGTGTGGTTTCATATCACATACCATATCCACCACATTTTTGACGGTTTCATTAGATTGTTGATTTTATTCAGTTTAGGAGGTACATGTGTGACCCTATTCATGTCATTGACTAGGCAGAGTTGGACATCAAGGACATATCAACCATTGTGGGGTACCATGAGGTGTTTGAGGATAATTAGGTGGGGATATATGAATGATGGACCATAACAGTGGGTGATTCACTATGTAAGCACATGAGTGTGTAAGAGATATCTTGGTAATGATTGATATTGATTCACGAATAGTACCCCCACAATTTTTATGCTATTATCATTTTCAGGGATAAAAATCCTTGAATGTGGAAATATGTTTTTAGTCTTTTTATTTACATTTATGAATTTCAAATATATTTTGGAGTATCTTCCATTACGTAATCTTAGATGAAGATATATTATAGGGCCATGTGATCCCAGAATTTATATTAAGAAAATATAACATTTCATAGCATCAATCATAATGATATTTTTTAAAATAATTTATATATCCCATATAAGGTATAAGAATATAAAAATGAGATCATAGTTGAATCCAAAATTTTATGTTTATTCTAGGTGAATCCTAATGTTTGTCAAATTTATATTTATAGACAAATTCTTGTTTCCTGAGTATGTTAATTAAATTATTTTATTAAATTATTAACTTTATTATTTTTACACCCAAACATATATTTAATCTATATAATTTCATCTATAGAAATAAACCAGGAGTAGCCTCATATATATGGAATCAACATGAAAATATTCATAACCATAATATCCATTAATGTAAAATTGATATTGGAGGAAAATATGTGATAAAATTGATCTATATGGTTATAAAGTGAATACAATAGGGTCCCCTTGTCCCTGGAGAAAACATTATTCTCCAACAAGAAATTAATAATCATGTTAGGTATTTATAATTTTGGTTTCGTCCCTTTCTTATAATTTTTAAAATTTATTTTTAATTTTATTTTTTGATATGTTATTTTTAATCCTTATCAGGATCCAGATTGAATAATTTAAATTTTTCAATAAATTTACTATTATTTTTTGGTATATAAAACCAATGGTTATGATAATATTTTTATATATTTAAATGAAGACCTGAAATTTTATGGTTAAAAAATAAAGTTTGTGTTTATAACCCTATAATTATTTGTTTTCATTTCTATTGGTTCCTATGGTCATGGTTTAACATTATCAGGACAGGTTTATGTATGATTAAACCCTCTATTTCAAGATCTGTTGGTGTGGAATGGAAATAAATAATGAATTTTTGATGGATCATGATAGGGGGTAGGTTTATTTGGTGGTTAGTGGATTTAGGATATAAGTCTATGATGTGTCAGAGTGGCTGGAAGTATTAAAGATTCATGAAAATTAGTGGTTTCCAATTTCTTACAACTAGATCAATGAAATAATTTTTTAACAAAAGGTACCAAAATTTTTGGGTTAGATTTGGATTCATGTCATGATAGTGATGATGGATTGGGATGTCATGTTATTATAATAGAGTTCTTCTGAATAACTTTTGTGTATTTCCTTTAGTTCAGAATAACTGAAATCATGTACATCCTTTTCCACAACTGATAGGGTTTTTAGTTATGAGAAGGATCAAAAACCATGTTCTTAATATCAAATTCCATGTGATCCTCCTTAGATGTCTAAGACATGTACATGTTGAATTTTGAATACGAATTGGTGTGTGAGGACATGACATGAACACAAGTACACAGGCACTAGATAGAATAGATTAGCATAGTTAGTAGCACACGGGAAGGTCCTGAGTGGATGATGCATGCCATTTGGACCCATATATTCCATTCAAGGTGAAAAGGAATCATGGATGTTGTCCATAGTGAAATGGGTTTGGCTGGGGAGTGGGTCCCCATGCCTTTTAGACCCCATTAAAAAATCTACTCTTTTTTTAATCTTCTTCCTCTCTCATATCATTTCTTATAGAATAGATTTTGGCCCACAAGTAACATATACTGAGTGTTTTTTTATAGATTTTGATGGTGGAAATCAAAAAGGGTTTTTAAATATGATGGGATATTTTTCAAATGTGATTATTCATTAGTCAATCCTTGATTATGGATGTGATATGGACAAGATCATTAGTGATATTCCATGTAGAGTAAGTACTCTTAGATCTAGGTCAAGGTTCCCTTATTCATGTGGAAACTAATCAATTTTTGCACCAGGGTGTGGGTACCCCATACTCGTGATTTTATGAACTTCCATTAGTAACCTATTGAGGGAAAAATCGTAAATATATAGGTATGGAACACCCAATTATCATAGGGGAACGAGTCCTCCATACTTTTTATTCTATGAAGTGACAACACTATCTTATGTACGTAACACTCCCTCTATCTATGGGAATATTAATCCCTTATATCAACATGGTGTGAAACCCCTATAATGTTTATTCATATAGAGACATTGCTCTACTATTAATGGAACATATCATCTATTTATGGTGATATTACTCCACTATCCCATTTTTGTATGGGTCCCTAATATTTATTACAAAAATAGAGATAGTACACCACTACAATGGTGTGTATCCTCTATATATATTGAGTTACTCCTCTATCTTCCAGATCTAATAGGTTTCAGGTCCTCTATGGATCATGGATCAAATGGTTGTGGAGTATAGTTGTGTGGAGATATAACATCCACTCTGTTTTTCCTGATATTATATTTAATGTTGTCTCTCGATGATGGACTCATAGATGCACATGTTTACTCAGCGACCTCTTCTAGGGTATTATAATGAGTTCCCTTTTACTTCTCATTTCGGTTTCTTTTTTAAGCATATATATGTATTAGGATTTATTTACATTTTTATTTGGATTAAGATGAATTTTTTATATCTCACTATCAGTCAATCTCTGTTTTCGGGAAATCTTATTCAGTGTTTATATACTCACCCCTAAAGGGATTTGGGACACAAGTATGGTCATATGCATATGAAAGACAGGTTGAAGGTAATTTTAGTGGTGCATTAGGATACATATGTTCATAGATAATTTATGATATTTGAGGTTAGATATTATGAAATGGGATCACTCAGATAGATTATATTATATTTTTTTATGTGTGACTTGATTTCATATTGGTCCTGTATTTTTTTCATTTAAACTTTTTTTATTTTCATTCATACTCTAATTGAATCTCATAGAGGTTATTGAATCCATATTTTTTACTCTAGATGTTATATCCATTTTTATTATTCATATACAATATTTAATGGAGATGGTTGGATTCATGCATATTGATACACATATAAGTGGAATTTTATTTATTTTATCCCTTATTTTTACATATCTCCAACCCTAGAAATATTGGTGCGAACATGGGATATTAACACCTCTCCCTTATTCTATCCAATTGCACCACAATGGGTTGAGTTGATATATAAATAAATATATATCAATAATTTACCAAAGGGTAATATTCCCCTAAAAGATACACCACATTCTTTGAACAAAATAGAGGTCCCTCAATGTTGAGGTACTGATGGTGATGCTCCATAGGAATCATCCTTTGAGAGGTATTTTCTAAGAGAATCTAATATGATAGTGATTTATATAGTTGTATTTAAGCATTAATCTAATAGATATTTGAATTAAATTTTTTTAGTTATGATTTTTACTATCCTAAAATATTATTTAATTAATACTGGTTATCTAATATAGCTGGTGGATTATATGACCCAAATGGGATGAAAATACCTTAACAATATTTATATGTTTTTTCTCCAAGTAATTTTATGTTTTTAATTAATTATATTTTTAAAGGACTAAATATATTAATTTCTTATTTGGTATCAAAAAGTATGTAGTTATGGAGAAAATTGTTATCTAAATTAATCACACATGTTTTCTGCATTGGGATTAACCATGTTGATATTGAGATAATAGATCAATAAAACCATGTTATAGAACATGTAAGGCCACATTAGTTCATATGATTCTTTGTTGATACTCATTTCTAATCAACAAACAAAATTGATGATTATTTACATATGTTGAATCCATGATATCATGTAATTTTGGAAATTTTGAGACTTGGGTTTTCCATAATAATATTCAATTGGTATTAGTATTTTTATAAATTTCAATAGTTATCTGAAAATAATAACATTTTATCAATTTTAAATTTTTAATCCATTAATAATTAATATGTTGTAATTCATATAGGAATAATTTCATCACCATTTTCTAATTATCATGTTTAACAAGAAATCACCAAATATATTATAATATATCTTATACCAAGTTGTATTAGAAGTTGTTTTTTGTCGTAATTATGATATATCATGTTGATAATAGTTATATTAGTAATATTTGGATACTAATTTCAATACCATTTCATTTTATTCAATTAGGGGAACGGTAATAAAAAATATTATTTGAATAAATTACTAATTAAAAAAACCTAAGGATGATATTGAAGTTTTCATGGGTTTATATTCCTAATATTTCACTTATTCCTATAAGGAATGTCAATTTCATTATTCCAAAATAATGATTTCGATAACAGATTCATGTACACAACTTTTAAAGAGGATGTGATAGTCAAATGTTGTTTACATTGGAATGGTTATTGTGACGTTTCATCTGAAGCCTTTCCAGGATAAAAAATCGAGTCAAGAACCAATGAATTCCCTGTTTGATCGGTTCAACTGGGTAGCCATTGTAAATCATATGATTAAATATCTCGACCACGTAGATAATAAGTGAAAAATGATTAAATTATTATTCAATAATTATCTAGAATAGTTTCAAAAGATTATAGATAGTTGGATGCTACCCAAATAATGGAAATCATGGATAACTATGAATAACACATGTAAAACTCATTCTTTGGTTGGAGATTATGGTAACAAGACTTGAGATTCCAACCATATGAATGAAATAATGAATTATGCATCAAATAACTGTTGAGATACATATACAATATGATCCAAATATTTTTTTCGGTTATCTAAAATATAAGGTAAAGAATGTGATATTTAATAACAACGATACGTGTGTTCTCCTATTCTAGTCATGTTCTTAGTAATCAATTTAAATTAATTTTTTATTAATAAACTCTGAATGGGTAGATTGAATTTATATTATTTATTGATATCATTTGAGTTAAAATAATTTTGTACATGTCTGTGATGAATTATTTTGGTAAATGCCGAAAATTACTTATTATTTATTGAATTTTCCATGCACAAAAAATTAAGGAGAAGTTAATTCATGTATATGAGAATGAATATATAGGAAAATTCTTGTATTTCCAAATCCATGAATCCAAAGTCACCATATATGAATAAATTCACATATATAAAAATCTATTCTTGAAAGATAGTTTATTTAATATCATATCCCACATATGAAAATTTACATACTTAAAATATGTTACATATCCATGTTTTGATATACATACATGAATGAATAAACTCATAATAAAATTCACTGAATTATAACATCAATCCAAAATATCATATGTGAATTCCTAGGTAAAGGAATTTCTCATGAAGCCAAATAATAATATACAAAATGAAAAATCAAGAAACTAAATTTCCCGTGCATAAAAGGTGAAAAATACAGTAATTAAAAAAAAAATTGAATAGATAATTAAATATGATGACTATTTAGTAATGATGATGAGTTCATAACATCATAATAACACATTATGTCATCATCTATGCTTAGTGCTATGATTCTAATTGATTGATAAAACTTTTTTTTCTAGTTTCCATAAATAATGAAGATAATATTTCATGGGAGCCTAAATATTCATAAAATCTTAATATCATTATATTCTTTGAAAATTTGAGTCATAATTAAAACAAAATTTAACATAAAAACCACCATAGTTACATTATTTATAATAAGGGTTAAGTTTTTTTAAACATATATGATCTTTTTCTGGAGTTTTATATTATCAATTGAAACATTATTTTATATAGGGAACACTATAATAAAATCATGTTTTAAAAAAAATAGGATCAAGATATTTATAATCATTATTCCATCAAAAAACATCATTTTATTTTAATATGTTTTTGAAAAAGAATAAATATATTTCTTATTATAAATACTTGTATTCTTTAAGCCGTATTTAAAATACTTGATAATTTCATTTTATAAAATCAAATCTCATTATGGGATAAAAAAATAAAGGAAAGCTATTATACAATTGAAATATGTAGAAACCAGATATTGTTTAACATTTTCACAATAAAACATGTAGATCATAAATAAATCAATTACATATATGAAAATTAATCTATTATCGAATAATCCTTGTAATAAAAATAGTTATAATATGAATACATGGAATGAATTCTGAAAAAAAGTTCATTGAAAAATAATCGTTCAGCTTCAATAAATCATAAAATTTCCTTACTATGTGTATTCAAAATACTTCGATTAAAATAATTATCATTCATAAAAATATGTATAATGGAATATCACATATAAATACCATGTTTTATAATGTTTTAGAAATGGAGGAAAAATATAATGATAGGATAATTCTATATGAGTAAACATCCTGTTTATCTCACTCATTTTCGCCTTTGAAGACTAAATCATTCACCAATGTTCAAGAGATCTGTTTTATGATCACCCAATTTCATGAGCTATATCAAGCTCAATAGTAAACATATTAATTTTTATGTACCATATAATTAATATAATATATATAATATTTTAGTATTTCATCATAAATACCATGAAATTATAATTTTAATAAATAATCAGTGTACATTCCAATCATATATAAAAATGAAAAACTATCACATTATTTTATAGAATCTTAAACACCAAAAGTTTTTTAAATTTACAAGAATTTAATATACATATAAAAATCATGGAATAGTGGAGATTAATATATAAAAAATGACCTGATTTATGGGTGGGAAATTAATCTAATGTCGTATGCATCAAAACAAAAATTCACATACGGGAAATTATCCAAAAGTGACTCATATGGAATATTTTAAAACCATTCCATTTTAAATATTTTTATATAATATAAAATTAATTTCCCTATAAAATTTTATAACCTTATGCTTATAAATAATATCATTGTTAAATCTTTTATGTAATTAATATTTATTATGTTATAATATGGTATAAAAGAAAAATCTCTTATAACATTCATATCTTTTGAAACAAAAGGATTTTGAGTAAGAGATATTTAAATAGATATGTAATTTTTTTGTTAAATTATTGATAAATTGTGTCTATTTTTTAGAATCATACAACACAAAAAAAATATGGTGAAAATATGAAAAGTCTCAATGAATAGTGATTTAGATATTAGATCCCTTAAATAATCACCAAACATGAAACCTATGTAATTTTACTCATGTATAATTAACATCTTTAATTTAGTTAATTTTTTAGAAAAAATTAAATTTAAATTTACTTATTTTAATAAAATTTATTTAATTTGTTACACTACCTTATATATTTATTAAATTTATTAAGTTCAAGTAATAGGTTTTGAGGATGTTTGATTCATAATGACAAAATAACTTTGGTAGATATACAATGTCAAAGGGATCATGGTTCCATTTACACTAGAATATTAAAAATATTATAATTATAATATTTATATATTATACAATATTTGTAACACCCCAGGTAAATAAAGAATATGACATTTCATATTTATCCATATTTGTGAATAAAATATTTAAATAACTTTAAAGGGGACGCTATGCTCGATGGCGTACCCAACACGCAACAACGAGTTTCTTGGGAATCTTACGTTGCACTCTAATAATAAAATAATATTATTTTAAATGGTAGTTAACATGTAGCCGTTGTAATGGCGGGAATGGATAGAAATAACTAAAATATGATTATATATGTTTTTAAATGTTTTTACATTTATCCAATAAAAGATAATTGCTTAAAATACGGAAAGAATTCAATTTTAGGCGTATATGCCCTAGTTTTCACTAAAGGTTCACTTATCACCTTTTGATGGAGAACAGTCATTAAATATAGTTTTGCTCACTCTTATACATTCATTTGGACCAAATAAAACTCTTATTAAGAATAGGGACATCAAAATTTACTTTGTGTAAATTTTTGGTATCTTTCCGATAAAGTTCATTTTTTTAATGAATAGTGTAAAATGTTGTATTTTAATTCAAAACCACTTTTTAATCTAATTTATTTATATGATTAGATTATATTTTGAATTGGTTTTAAAGTGAAATTAGAAAATATTTTTACCATTAAATCCAATAGTCGTCCTTGGAATCAATTTCACTTTGAAATCAGACTTAAACTAATGTCAATCTTTTGATACTTATTGTTTCATAAAACACGCTATTTGTCATGACAGCGGGAATTAATTATTAAATTAATTAATGTGACTTATATGTTTTGAATTTTGTAAAACGGACTTCATTTTTGAATTTAGAATATCAAATATAGCTTAGGGTGAATTTTTGGGATTTTTCTGAACAACTTCAATTTTTGATGAATAGTGAAACCCCTAAGTGGAACTTATAAAAACTGAATTTCCGTTTAAATGAAATTTTGCCGTCATTGTGTTTTTATTTTCAAAAATCTTACATACATGGTTGTCATTAAGAAGTAAAATGTGGTTCAATGAGATTAAAATAATTTTTTGGTGAATAGTAACTTATTAAGTTTTTAATCACGATTAGTGGTAATTAGTGTAGTTTAAGGTAAAAATAATACTTTAATAAAATGAGATGAGCTTGACACATGTCTTACCCTCATTGGTTGTATCATGGCCGACCAAGACAAGCCATGGGTCAACTTGGGGACCCCATGGATCCACTTTGGTTGGGAAATGACATAAATAACATTTTATTTAATGTAAAAGTTAAATTGACACAAACATGATATGTTTTACTAAAACAATTTTTAAGTGGGGTTATACAAGTCATATATTTGATTATAAATATTCATTGGAAATCTAAAAAGATTTCCTACATCATAGTATTTTTTTATAATTTTTAGACATTAAATAAATTAAATTATTTATGACATAATAATGATGCAACGATGACATCATTATTTGACGATTTAAATAAAATGGAACGATAATGTAAAATCTATGAACTACACATTTCCAAAACATATTGGATGAGTGGCTTTAGAAGCCTTATCACCTTATCCACGAATTATATCAATGTTGGACCTTTTGAAACCGAAACACATTTTCAAATAAAGTAATATTTCTTTACTTTCCAAAAGTGACCCTCCTCTCCTCTTATAAAAGGCCCCCACCTCTACCTCATTTAACACACTCCTAAAGCCTTTGGCTCGGCCAAACCCTGCCCATTTACTCTCTCCACATCCCTCTCCTCGTCCTAGAGGATTCCCTTTGGGAAGAATCCTTTCAAAGGAAACCTTTAGCCTCAAATCAAAAGGAGTTACACTTTTAAAGGTAATTCATTCTCTCATGTTCATTTGTTTTATTATGCTTCTCCAACACCCTAAACTCTTTTTATTTACTTATTTTGTAACAACACCAGTATATTCAATATACTAGGATGTTGTTATAAGATTTATTCTAGCTACACTCTCACACAACCACATCAAACGGTTAAAAAACATACGGTTTCCGTGGATGGTGAAATTCTGCCTCCCGAAACGATGATTGTTCAATACACATTTAACACCTTCAAAGGTGGCCATTATGATGTAACTATTTTTATAAATGATATATAATATGAGTATGTTTTATTTATGCTTCTGTATTTTTCATTTTTGTCTTACCTTTATGGCTTCCATTATGGGTATACGCGATATCTTCATTTAAGGAAGTGTGGTCTACCGCCCCCTCAAAGTGATTTGATTCGTTAAATACCATATGTGGGATGTATAAAGGACGGAAATATGATATTATATATTATATTATACTGGAATTATAATATACCTTTATATCATTATTATTCCATTCTATAAAATACGAAATAGAAATGAAAGTAGCGTTCATGCGTACGTACGGCTTACCGTCTCCATGAACGGTGCATTTCATTTCTTACCTCTAAACGATTATGTAATGTTATAAATTCATGAATGTACTGGATATATATTACATATATGATATCTAAATAAGTAATACAATTCTGTATATTATAAACATTTGGCCACACGAACAACATGTAATTGTAAGAAGTCCACTTTCGACTTAAGAACCAAATATCGGCAAAACAAATATTATTAACTTAAATGATTTCATAATGTTTATGACATTGTAATAAGTGGAATAAAAGTAATAATGAACTTGAAAAAGGTTCTTAAGGAATTAGAAATTAACTCAAGTTTATTATTCAGGAGATTAAAGAACGATCGAGTCAAGTCGGACCCGAGGTAAGGGATCCTACACCTCTCCTCTCTTTTTAAGTACACTCTTTTATGTCATTCCTTCTAAGCTCATATTTCTTGTGATTTGGATGTTCTTTTATATTAAACTTACTGTAATTTTTATGTTCATGTGATGAGAGACCCTATTCTCTCTCATCAATCCATTTTGGAAGTTTTGAGTGGCGCCGTTAGGCTGCCGAACTTTCGTAAAAGATCTAACCTCTCTCTTTCTTTTTAAGTACTCTCATTTATGTCACTTCATTTAAACTCCTCCTTGAAATGTTGGGGGATTTTCTTTTATATTCCACATGATGTAAATTATATTTTAATATGATGGGATACTCTATTTGATCTCAGTAATCCATATTCAGAAGTTTTATGTGGCGCTGTTAGGCTGCCGAGTTTTCGTAAGGGATTTTTCATCTCACTTTTATTCTCGTGAGATTTATGCTACATTTTCCACAAATTCCATTGACTGGTGTATTTACTGACCATTATTCTACTCTTTGTGTAATATAATTTCGTTTATGAGTATTTACATCAATTATCTATTGTCCTTCATTCATGGGGTGTATGTTTTGAAAGATACCCAAGTCGGTAAGGGAACCTTTCACCCTCCACATTTTTTAAAAGACTTCTTTTGATTGGTCTTTTAATTTACATATTTTTATGTTGGGATATGTTCTCATATATCCTTATTGATGTAAATTTTATGTCCATGTGATGAGATACTCTTTTTATCTCTCATCAACTCATTTTGATATGATGCCGTTAGGCTGTCAAGGGAACTTTTTAACCCAATTTCGATTTCTTTGGGTTCAACTTGTAGTCATCGAATATGTCATCCATTGAATATGTGTGAATGACATTTTATTGTTTTACACTTAATATCTACTTATATTGGGTGTATATATATTTTTCACACATATTTTTGAGATTTATTTGTCCTTAATTTAAGGATACCTTCTTTATAAGGGATTTCATCACATTTGACATTTCTATCGAGGGTTCATTGTTGTTATGCACCAATTCACTCTTATATGGTGTATATACTATCCTTTGGAGTATTATATCATGAATCCTTTTATTCTCATGATATTATAAAGTTCTGACTAAATGTTATTCCACGATTATTCTATTCAAGTGTCTCTAATTTTGGTAAAACCCCTTTAACCAAAATATCATTTTAAATGTTTTAATTATTTGTTATTATTAATATCCATGTTTTCAAAATTGTTTTAAGGATTTATTTATATGGATATTAATGGTTTAAAATGTTAAAAGCTTCAAGGTGTTATGGGACACTTTGATTTAAAAATATATTTATTAAATGTTTTAAATGGTTTTGGAAATGGTTTCTTTTTGAATGGAATCAATATTTCAATATACTAAAATGATATATTGTGATTGAAATGTGGAAATGTTATGTTTCCCTTATGCATGTTTTATGTGATACATTTATGTTATGGTTCTTGGGCATTATTATGAAGATGGGTGGTTCCATGATAAACTAAGGGCGGGTGAGCCCGATATAGCTCTCCAATGCATTGGGTAACGCGAAGGAGTGAAACGTTATGGTTTTTCCGAAGAGATTTAGGGAACATACTGTGATGGGTATTCCAAACGTAACCAAGAGGGTTACTCCCTACGTAAGAATGTTATGAATGCCTCAAGTTACCTTTATGTCTTATGTTTTCTATGATTTAGTCATGATTTGATATGCCTATGTTTTATGGGTAAAGTGTGATTTCATTCTAATGTATATATGAACTCATGTTTCCTTTCCATATTTTTATAACTCTTACTGAGCTTTTTATGCTCATCCCATGTTTTTGAAATGTTTTTCACAGGTCAAGGGAAAGGTACATGATGTGATGATAGTGTCAAGGATGTGTCAAGAAAGAACCCATGTTTTATTTTAAATATGTTTCCGTTGATGGGAAGAACAAATACTGTCTTTAATGTAGCCACTTTGTTTAAATTTGGAATGTAATGCAAGTTTCATGATCTAATTCTCTAAAACTCTAAACCTGAAAAGATCCTCAATGTGTAATCTTGTAATAACTCAAGTTTAAGTAAGGTTTAAGGCTGGGGCCTTATAATATTTCAAGCCCATCCATTTATATTTTTAATGTGAATAGACCAAATCATTTTATAGAGACATGGGAGGTCAAAATTATATGTGATTAATATTTCAATTTTTCTTGTAGAGTAGAAATGATATAAATTTTCAATTTGTTAATTTTTAGATAATAATTAATTAATTATAAATATCATATTTATTCATTAGTTACAAGTTTATAACCATTAAATTGATAATATAACTAAATATGATTCACACCATTCTGTTGGGGTGGTCTTCATCCTATACCAACAAAAGAAGTAATCATTTTCCAAAAAATGGACATTGTAAGAAGGATTAAAATATTTCGTTTTCACCAAATCATAATAATAGAATTATGATTTTATATATTTATTAATTACATCATTAAAATTTGAAATATGATTTGGTAAAGGAAAACAAAATAAATCTCTTCATAGAGGTTGTATTCTCCACATACATGTGAGTGATTTTTTTATTTCCCCTAATATAGAAAAATAGAGATGAAATAATAGTGAAATAATATAAAATATATTTCATACATGGAATATACATCTCATTTTATTTCATCATAGTAATATATTATTTTATGTGGGTATAAGTTAAAATAAACATGTACCGCTAGGTTAGGAATTATACATATTCTTTGGAAAACCACTATTGGATTACATAGTAAACCTTATATGATTGGACTTTTTGAGATACTAATACCTATATGAGATTTGGATTATTTTTGGGGTGGTATTAATTTTTTTTTCCTAATATAGTGTTCTCAAAAGGTGTGATGAATAGATGAGTGTAGAATCCAATTTATAATTCAGGGGAGTGTCTAAGTTGTAATATTTTTAAACATTACAATATTATAAAGTCTTACTAATTGGATAATTAGATCCCAAACAATTAAATTTCATTGATAAGTTTATATAGTTCAAAATAATTATATAAACTAAAAAATATATTGAAACTTATTATCCTTTTCACAATGTTTTTACCTCGATTATCCGAATTAATCCATCTCTATGGTTTCAAATTTTTAACATGTTTCATACTCATAATGACCAAAAAATGAAATAGATAGCATTAATAAATTTAAACCACTTAGTTGATAATATATAATATATTTTTTATTATTCAATTTATAAATATATATGAAATTAATTTTAATTTATGATTGAAAAACCCCATGATATTACTATTCATGGAATATTGTTTTTTGAAGCATTAAAATGATATTACACAAAAATAAAATAAAATATTCATTACAATATAATTATTTTGATTATTATTAATTAAAAATTAATTCTGTGACTTTTTATAAGAATTTTTTTTATTATTTTATAAAAAAAATTAAATGAAAATTTTGGAAATTTTCATATTTTTTGAAACACAGTAAAAAAATCATTAAAACTTATAAAAAAAATCTTAATAATTTATGAAATGTTGATTTAAAATATTGATATCAACATTATAAAATTAAAATTGTATAAAAAATTATATGAACTATTCAAAAAATTTAATAAATCCAATTTTGAAGATAATGTATTTTTGAGGCCTAAAATGACATCGTTTTAATTCCTATCCTTATGATTGTAATTATATGAATGATAATTACATTTATTGTTAATATATAATCTTATCATTTCACTTTGATCATTTATCAATAGTTATTAATATAAAATATTATCTTAATAAGGCATTACAAAAAAACAATATTGTAAACAATATATCTTTTAACATCAAATAATTTTATCTTCATTTTAAAAAATATATTCACTCAACAATATATATTACAATTTAATAAGGAAAAAATTATTATGTATATTTAAAATCTATTTATCCCGTTCATGCACACTAAAAAAATGGCTAGGTTGTAAGTGTTCTATTTATTTATTAATATTTAAATATCCTATCATTGTTTGTTTTAAAAATCCTAATAACGTATTCCAAATGCTATCAAGTATATTAATTAATGAAAAATATATTCCATAATCATAGGTCTATTATGGTATTGCCCCTTCAATATATTGTTCCCAATAAATTTTATCCCATGTTTAATAAATTGTTTATTAAACATTTTTTAACATCAATTACAAGGTGTGGATGATAATACATACAACATGAATGAAAAAAATCATTTAAATTAATTAAAAACAAAAAATCCAAAAAATAGTTAAAAAACATCCCTTTGAAAATCCTAAAATGGAAATATCAAGGTAACATAAAAAATCATATAATCGGGTACAATATCATGAGAAAATTTTCAAGATGTGAAAAAATGGACACATATGAGAAAATTAACGTCCACGAAATACTGGATATGGATTGACAACTTGATCAACATAATGTTAATTATAAAGAAAACATAAATTAGTAATTAATACCAAAAAAATAATTAAATTAGAAATATTATTAAAATGAAAAACTTTTTTATTCAGTAAACTCTTCATAAAGATGATTGATTCATTTAATATCATTATATAGAAATATATATAATATTCTTGTATGATTTCTTTCCATTTTTTATGAATAATGTCATCATTTAGTTATACTTTGATCAATTTTCAATTGTATATAATATCTTATTCCCTTAAATTATTGTTTTCAATGATATATTTATTCTTGAAGCACTACAATTTACTTTTAATTGATCATAAGATCTAGAAATGGCTGAAAGTTTATTCTTATTATGTGATGACATTAACCAAAAAAATGTGGTAACTGAATAAAAATATAATAATAAATATAAAGAACTTTTATATGAAGTAATAGAACATTAAAAACTAATTCCTCAAGAATAACTCCCAATGTTCATCATATATCATTCCATAAATTAGTATCCTTAAAAATTTCATAATATTCCTCACCATGATCAAAAAATATATACAATAATGATTTGATAAAACTCTATTCCATGATCAAAAAAATATTTATATCTATATAAAATTATTCACTCCTAAATTCACTTACCAAAACAATGTATGCCCCAATCATGTAATCTCCAAAATATGATTATCCTTTTAATAAAAAACCCAAATCCCCATAAGGATATGAAATAATATTTGATAAAATAATATACATTTCCATTTATTCCACATATAAAATATTATTTTAGCTATTAACATTTCCATTTAACATTATCATAATAAATTACCAATATAGTAAACTTAATCAAAAAATGATTTATTCACATCGTCTAAAAATCAGTTTTCAATTCCATGGATATCTATATGGTAAAAAATATATTCCCTAAATTTACTGACCCATTTATACCTATTTACCACAATTATTTTAACAATAGATATCATTTTTACAATAAAAAATTATCAATAAAATTCTATATATTTCGACAAAACACAAAAAAAATCTCTCATTAAATAATTTTTTTTAAAGAACACGTTCAACATAAGGGCTACATATGCCTGAATAATTTACGAAAACTCAATAATAATTTTTTATCAAAGTAATAACATCACATATAATATATTAATAATTTTTATCCAATATAATATTTTCTAAAATATTTTATTACTAACCCCGGACATGTTTTGATAATCTCATATCACATATTCTTCTCATAAGATTTTATTGGTTATATCCTCTATTATTTTTATAGTGGTTTAAAAAGAATATGATGGTAATGAATGTAATTATTCCATTATATTGTCTAACCAGGTTTTAACTTGTGTATATTTCCCATGAACCAGGTGAATATCAAGTTAATAACCATCCATCATTTCGAGGGTTATTACTCATAGTTATATTTTTACCACATCTGACATTCAATTATTTTTATGAAGAAAGTGGTGTCTTTTTTATGAAATCACACTATCTAGTTTTTTATAAAGAATAAGGTTGTTATCCTATAAATATAATTATCTAAAAGTATTTTATTAATTTTATATAATCATAATTTATAAATTATTATAAATTTGTTTCTGATACCAACTATTACACCAGATAACATAAACAACCAATAGTTACATGATTTATAATAAGGGTTCTACTTTATTGTATTTAAATGATAGTTTGGTAAATTTATTATAGATAATTACTAATAAAAATTTATTACATGGATAACACATTAAATGATTTTTTCCCCATAAAAAATATGATCATTATATTTAAATACATATTTCAGTAAAAATAGTACATTATCATTCAAGAAGTGGTAACAATGGGGAATGATTATCCTTTAGATAGTTCCTAATAATCTTAATGACTTTTTATAGATATTTCTGGACATGGTATAGTAAAAATGATCTTTAATATATATATATATATATATATATATATAAATCTAGATACTCATGTAAAAAACATGAAACGCAATGGTAATAACTACCCTTTTCACAAAAAAAGTGACCCCAAAAAATAAAAAAATCATTATAAAATCGATCATTTAAAAATGAAATCCTTTGAAAAAAATTATACAGAATATAAAATATACTGATGAATGATGAATTAATTATATTAAACAATAACCCATTCACCAATAATGATTATGAATCATTCAATAGGGCATGAAATAAAATTATTTCCAAAAAAACCATTAGAATTCATATAAATAGGTATTATAGAGCATTATATACATATATTATTTCCATTAATTTTTATACCATTTATAAATGTACTAAATCATAGATAATTTTAATATAGTAATCTTCCATGTTATATCCCTATTTTTTCCCTTGAATAGTGAATAGTTACGGATTTCATTCTAGAGTTATAGAAAGCTCACACATTATCAAAATCTATATTTGGATCAGTCAATGTCTTATATAATTCTAAAAAACCATATCGTAAATTGATTTTTTATATATTTCATGTTCTTATCATAAAACACATGAAATTTTCATTTCTATGTTTAAGAAAATGGGTTTCTATTTTCAAATAAAAATATGAATAAAAAAACTTGTTTTGTAATTTTTCTTTAATTACATTAAATAATGATAAAAAACATAAATTTAAAATCCATGTAAACTTAAATATAAACCATTATAAATAATAAATTATATAATTATGGGAAATTTTCCAAATTCATTATACACTAAGAATACATTTTTCATTTTGGTAAAAAGTGTCCAAATTCCCCCTTATATATAATGTTGAAAATATTAATATTTAAATCTATGTGTTGACTCTAAATTTTTTTCATAAATGTAATTTTATATTATATTTTATATAAATAATTAAATATTTTAATGTTTTATATTATTTCAAAAGAATGCCTTAAAATAAGTTTTTAATAAAAAAATCCATTGTAGTATTTGTGTCATTAAAAACAAATGAAACATGATGAAGATGGCATTAAATAGGTTTTTATAGAACGTTTTTAGTAAATGAATTTGAGAAAATAATCATAAGGAATTTTTAATTTTAAAAATTTAAACTAGTTGTGGAAATTGAATATGTCTAAATGAAAGGAAATTGAGATGATAAATCCCTTACCATATCCACAGAATTTACATTTACCTTATTTAACTGATTAATAGAAACCATATAATAATATGTTAGTTTATTAAGAACCATTTTCATGTTTATTACTTTACCATAATCTCTTTTGTTTCATTTTTACCCCATATTTTATATTTAATAGCTCACCTAATTTCACATTATTCATTTTAATGAGATTCGGTTCATAATCCAAGAACAATTCTGGAAGAAAGAACATGGTAAAAGTTTTCGAGGCTCTATTTAAAAAAAATTATAAACATGAAAAAATTGTAGTATTTAAATATTATTTAAAATTTTAAATCCAACCATGTAATGTGGTCATGAATAAGGAATTATGTTGTTTCATAGAGATGGTAGTTTATACATATGCAGATATTATAACTTCATTTTTTATACTAATTGGAAAAAAATGAAAATATTTTCATTTTAAAAAATAATTATTATACTATAAATCTAATATTTATTAATTGATAAAATTACTTATTACCATTGATGTTATATAGTAATAAATAATGAATCATTTCACTTCTTGAATGTTGTATTACACAAATTGGCAGTAGTGACATTATCATTTTCCAATAGGAGAAATGATAATTTTTTTTAAAATAACCATAATAATTAATTAAATATATTATATTTTCATTAATTATATCTTATTAAGTATAATTGTTATTCCTTATAGAATAAGTGAAAAATATTCTTTGTAGGTGTGGTATTCGACATGTAAACAAGACCGTTTTATTTATTCCATATAGTATGTAAAAGTTGAAAAATTGGATACCAAATAATCATAAAAACATATAATTATATAAATTATACTTATTTTTTATCAATTTGTGGAAATGTATCATTTTAATAATGTAGAAAAAATATTATCATGAAACACTCAATTGCAAATTATAACCCTTCTTTGGAAAACACAATTTGACTACGACCTCAAGCATTCCTTGTTTGGTATTTTTGGGATACCACGACCACTAGAATTTAGAGGTGAATTTTTATGTGATATTTTTTATGGTAATAGAAAATAATAAACATCGTAAATGTATCTTAAGAAAGAACAATATGTTTATGAATATCGTTGACTGATGTGGCATGCATATATTTTTTTTCTAAACAATAATATATTATAGATTCTAAATAATTATTAATTGTCTTAAAACCTATAAAATTTAAAATTTATAATCCTTTTGTTTCAGTAAAATAATTAATTAATAATTATGATTAAATTTTATGGGTTTAAATATATTTTTTTACCTTAATTAAGCATATATAACCTTTACTGTGGTGATACATTTTTAACCGGGTTACTATTCATTATGAACTAAAATGAAATATAAATAATAAATAAATATTAATTTTATTTTCGAAAAAAATGAATCTATATATTAAGATTAATTTAGTATTTATTTCTGAATCTATAATCAAAATATGTGTGGAATACACACCAAAAAAATACTTTTCAAAAAATTATCTTTTAGAATTAATTTTTGAACTTGTACGAAAATAAAATTTAATGATGATTCAAATATAATTATATATTTTTTGATAGTTATTTATATCTTATGTTTATTTTAAAAAAAATTAAAAAATATTATAGGCCTTTTATATTAATTTATTTAAATAAAATAAATGATATTTTTACAATAATCTCAATGTTTCACTTTTCAGTAAAATAAAATTCATTTAAAAACAACCCAAAACACATAATAAGAATATAATGAAATTATTATTTGAAAAATTAAAAATATTTTATAAAATCAAACTGACGTCACATTGTGTAATTATAATACATGTATATAAAATGTAATTCAACCACTTTAAAAATGTACTTTTGTAGCATAAATGACATTATTAACATTACATTCCTTACCACCAAAAAATTTGATATTATTTAATTAATTTTGATATTTATACTTGAAATATTAAAATGATATCATTTTTTAATATTAATGAATTTGGTCAATTAATTGAAAAAAACATTACACAAATTAAAACCGTTTTATGAAATATATATATATTTTAACATCAAAATATTTTCTCTTCATTACAATAAAATTGATAATCAATTAAAACATAATTATAAATATAAATAAGGAATAAATTGATACACCTAACTCATGACAAAGTTATTATTATTCATAAACATAAAACCTACACCTAATTCATAACTGTTACATTTAAATAAATCTATTTTAATAGTACATCATAGTTTTTTATTATTGTATTGGCATATACCATTAGAAAAATATATATATATTACTTTAAGAATGCATGAAAAAAAAATTTGGGAATTTTTTTTTAAGGTAGTGATGGGTAGCTATAGTTTTTTCTACTTATGAAATGAAAGGTTTTATTTATTTAATCATGACAAGATAAAATAAAATTGATTCAATTATGAATCTATTTGGAGTATATTTTATAATGTGGTGAGTAATATTTAATGTAATGATTTATATAGAATAATTTATGAATGAAGAGGTTGATATTGGGGGATATTTAATTGAATGGTACATTCAGGTGACATAAAATTTTTTTTTCAATAACTTATATTTGTTACATGTACTGAAGAAAAATCCAATCATAATATTTCTAAACTAAATTATTTATCTACATTAGTGTTATATGTCCAAATTCTGGATTTCTGTTGTAATAAAATAAATTAATTAGATATCGTGATAACTTTATAAATCTTTAGTTTTTTATGTTGTAATATAGAAATGGAAATTAAAATTGTGATATATTATATAAATATACATTATAAAATGGTTTTGTAAGAAAAAATACCATGATAATTAGAATCAGACATATAAAAAGGTGAAAAATAAATGGGTATATTGGTACATATTTTTGGGACTAAATAATTTAAGAAAAATAAATCAATATAGTTGTGTAAAGTTTTGTATTAATTATCTTGGGTAACATAATTAAATGAAAATGAAAAGTATTTTTAACATGGAAAATATTATTTTCATTGAACTATATATAAAAATAAAAATATTCATTGAGGTGATTTATTCAATGAAAAACAATGAAATTGAGAGGTACAATGTTATGATAAATTTTTAAGGACACTCTCGATGAATTCAAAAATAAAATAAACATCATTTTGATCTACAGACGAATTAGAAGACTATATATTGAAATTGAGAGCGATTTTAAACAGTAAAAGTTATTGTGTACAGAATAATATTGGTAATAAGTTCTATTAAAGAACTATACACAATTATTGAACTATATACACTATATCTTGAAAATATTATTTCATTTAAAGATTAAATTTTTATATGAAGAAATACTATATAATTGATATATAGATTTCATTTTATAATCTAGTGAACTAAATTCATAGAGGAACATGTGAAAATATCTCATATATATTCAGTTACATGGCATCTAACCAATAATACTCTGGGAATTCATGATAAACACCATGTGACTGGATGACTACATTAATATGCTATTAAATATGACTAGTTGGAAGCTGTCAAGAGATGGACTAGGAGTATTATTCAAAATGACTATGATACATTGACTAGTCTATATGTAATTTATTAAAGGGATTAAATTATTGTATCCATGAATGGAATGAAGTAAAATAAAGTAAAGCTGTTATATTTTTTACTAAAAATTGTAAAATTACTATATACCCATTAATTACATTAAATGAGTTCATATAAATAATCATTCCTAGGTAAAATAGAAAGTAGATCAAATTTTAAAAAAGTAAAAAATATTAAATTACAAAGTGGAGAAAATAATCGAAGTATAATATAGAAGTGGTAAAAAAAGTGATCAACACCAAATCCACCCCACCCTCCATGGACATCCATAGTCCATTAGGTGCATCAATATGTATCAGTGGTTTTATTTACACTAATTGGATCCATTTTTTATGACCCATATAATTCTATTTAGATTAATGAAATACGTATTTTATATGATACAAGAATTGTCTTGTATGGATAATACAATTTATCTCATCTTTGTGTTTCAGAGAAATAGTCTGTAACAATTCTATAAAACTTGATAAATAATTAAGGATAATAATTTTAACAAATACAATATGATATATGGTGCCCATTATCTAAATGTAGTTTGAATGGTTTGAGTTCCATAAAAATTTATAATAGATATTCATCCATTGATTCTTATTGAACATGGTTTAAATATTTAGAGCTTGAATGTGATAAGTCTCTTTAAAATATGTCATTTGACGCTATTATTATTGTGAATATAGTTTTTTTAGATGTTTTTCCACATACATTACCTCATATCATGTTTATTACTGAATAAAAAATATTAAAAGGGCAAAGAATGTAATATAATGGATAATGTATTAGTCAAATAGAATGAATGTTTCTACACCCTATCAAAACTAGTTAAATCCTTCTACAAAAAATCCACAATATAAAATAATTACATGTATCTAGTAGAGAGAAAATGGAAACAATATTTGTTGAGAATGAAGTCTCAAGGATACTATTGTCAATGTTTTCAACGCATTAGAGAACTTTTGTACAGTCATAGTGAATAGTAATGATATAATGTAGGATGAAAAGACAAAAATAATTACATTAATTTATATTTATCAATAACTAATTACCAATTTATTATATGATCATTATAAGATGTTGAATTTTCCATGGGAATAGATATATATGTCAGTTGAGGATGGGAAGTATTAACAAAATTGGAATTTTATGATGCTGAAAATATAAATAAATAATTTTTAATCAATATAATATGGAAATTATTAAAAAGACGATGATATGAATGTTTTTACTCATGTAATGTATAAAATCATTAAATTAAAAGGGGGAAATAGGGGGAAAAGATAATGGGATTATGGTTGGAAACAAACTACCTCTTACTTGTGAAAAAATGTATCTCACTAACCTAAATGTTATGTTTTTAACAAATCAATTTCAACATTATAATATTGAGAAAAACTAATAAGTAAAAAATTATACGATTCATAGAAAAATTGTAAAACTACTAATGGATCTAGGGTGTAGGTATGTAAGACCTGGAAGAGTATATCCCAAAACGAACCTTAATGGTTTGGTGAAAAAGATCAAAAGAAAAATATTTTAATCCATATTGCTTGATCCAAAATAAAAATAATTAAGATTTATGGGCCACTATTGGTCAATCTAGATGTATAGATATATAGACATGTTTTTTTCATTACATTTCATCATATATGGACTCAATAGGAGGATAATATAGTGTTTGAAAAAAATATAAAACATGGAAGAGTCCATTTAAAGGAAACACAAGAATTTGTAATTGAAAAAAATGGAATTGATATGAATTTTATAACAAATAAAAACACACAAATGAATAATTTAATTATCTTCCAATAATCAAAATTTCTCAAATTGATGAAATAAATAGTCAATAATTATAGTTAAAAGTTTTGAATCGAAGGTGAAAAATATTTTCATCGGGTCAGGCCTTCTGTGGACTATTCTCTTGGAATTAATGTGATTTTGGGAACATAGTGAGCTAGAAATGGTTTCATATGTTTCTATATCGGCCATTTGTATTCACATGCTTTCATTGGACAAACATGTGTGGGATTTTTCCATGGAATAATGTCAATGTGGGGAATGTTGTTGTTCTCTCTCTTGATAGTCGTAATATGTGTACTACGAAGTGGAGTGATCATCAGTCATTGCATGTGTGAGGAATTCTGGGCTTGTGCTTAATTTTTGCAGTCCATCTATTCTGAGTTTTTTTGTAACTCGTTGTGATGTTATAGATGTTTGGAAGAGGATACTATATTCTTGAAAATAGTTTCTATCACTCCACTTTTTTATTTGAAATATATATTGTATTGAAGAATCTAAATTATGTTATGATCATATCAAGTGATGGATTATCATAGTAATAATATTTTTTCAAGAAGTCATTTCCTATGATTTTTGTATAGTTTCAATTTTAGTGGAATATTGTAGGTGTGTGAATGAGACAAATATCATACTATATAGAAAATGTATCCACGGTAAGACCATGTGATTTCATTGTAAACATTTATCAAAGACATAGATCTCATTGCTTTATATTTGGATTGAATGCTACAACTAGCTTCTTCTTCATATATGAGGTGTGTATCTACCAAAGAGGAGGAATTTTGAAATTTATAAAATAACACCCCATGGATGTGACACTAGCCTATTGGAATTAACCATTAAGATATCAGACTAACCATTATTTCCAAGTAGAATTATTTATTTATGTTCTTTGAATCCCAATGATATATGCAACTAAAATACTACAAAATTACCTCCACCACTACTGCCTTAGTTTTATTTGAACATAGATCTGACCACTCTAACATTATTTTTATATCCATTATCACTTATTTTATTGACCATCCTAGAAACTCATTTATAATTGGAACCGATGTAGATATTTCAGTGTCCAAAAACTCACAGTTGATGATGATAATGGTCTATATTTTTTAGGGAGAGAATTATCGATGCTGTTGTTCTAAGATATATAGGATAATAGAGAGGATTTATTGATACTTGATATTTGAATTGGATTAAATTTCAAAATGTGTTTGATCGACCACCATGATGAAGGTTTAGGGTTCTCATTAGATGATTGACTTTACAATTTCTCCACGATAAGGGGAAAATCGATAACAAATTTATAAATCCCCCTCACTACAGATTCTTGGGATAAATATGGTTAATTTTAGGGATTGGAAAAGAAATAACCCATAACCGATATTTTCATCTCTTATTTAAAAATCGTAGTTTCGGAAAACAAAAAACTCGGTTTGACCAATATGAGGAAAATATTTTTGAGGGACACACTGGTTTAATCTTACCATTTTATCCCTTACTATTTCAGCTAGATAACACCATGGATTGACATAAATGATACAACTTTTGTGGGGGGACACAACAATTTCAATTTGATAAACACTATATTTATATTAAAAAATGTTTTTAATATAAAATATAAAAATATATAAATTTTATTTATAAATATAAATTCTCCATTCCATAAGTTATTCATTATACGCAAGAATGAATTATTTATATTTAATTTTTTTTTAGTATTTATATATCATTTTTTTATCATATTTACATTTTTTTGAAAGTTTCAACCTGTTAATATTTATGATAAACTCTAGATAGAATATATATAATTATCTTTCATCCAAAATATCATTTTCTACCACATTTATGTCTACGTGCTTAAATATTTTTCATGATCTCTCTGGTGAGTAAACCTATTAACTCATTTTATAAGAGGCACAACATCTTTGTTCACATAGTCAATATATTACAATGTGATTATGTTATTAGATCAAAAACTCTGTAACTCTTAATATTTTGTTATGAGTTTACAACTCAATATATTGTCAAAATGGAAAATATTAACACCTAAAAAATTGATTCATAATTTTTAATATTGACAATCATATTTGTAACTTTTTTACCCATTTAAAACTTTGATTGTGATAGACCTAAAAAAAGTGTTGTGTTTCAATTACTGAAATTATTTATTATATGGTATTTAACAACATTTCGTTACTAGTTACATGAATGATCTATCCTGAAAGATATTTTAAAAATAGACCTGCATGGATTTTACATTATCTCAGATAGGCAATTGTTACGGTACTATCATATAACACGTGTCTAACATAATCATCACTCATTATTATCTTTATATACATTACATCGTACATGTATCAATATGCAATTTTTACTTTTTGATCACTATCAAAACATATAGAGATTTGAGGAATTAAATTAAGACATAATAAAATATCCACTAATATATTCCTAATCCATTTAGATTTTTTCAACATACTAATAAGGAAATAAAATCTGACTCCATTATCGAATATGAAATACATTTTTGTTTCTATATCTCCAATGAATCAACACAACCTACAAGAGATAAAATCTATCATGAAGTGGATTTGTTGTCACCAATAATTGTAATCCAACTTGTATCGATTTATCATCATAAGAAAACTAGAAAAACATTATAGTGTAAACATAAATCATTGATATTAATTAATTATCAAAAAATTCACATTATACATATCCAATGATCAAAAATAGGATTAAGATAATATGGTCTCATTTTACATACTAAAAAATAAATACCAAGTTTATTAAAATTCATTTCATATATTAAAGAACTAATGAAACCAGAATAATCAAGAATGTCTACATCACTACCCATATTTATAAAAAATTTAACATTAGAATCAAATGGAGTATTGGAATGATTGAATCCAATATGTTCAAATGTATTTATCATTTTTTATATTTTTTGAGAGTGACATAAATAATATCTTTCACTATGTTTCCTAACATTAATACATAGATTAGTATTAAATATTCCATGATCCTTAATTTTAAACATTGAAGATAAGTAATTAATTGTCTCAATTACTCTAATCATATTATTTCTAAAATTTAATATATCATAAATATATAGACAAAAAATAATTCTCTATTATTTTTTAAAATTTTCTAAAACACATTTATCGTCATCGATATCTGTAAATAAAATACATAATAGAATAGAATCAAATTTCTAATTCCATCACTTTAGATATTGTTTCAAACCATAAAAGGAATTAACTGATATAGAAACCTTGTTTTCATTACCCAGTAAAACAAACCCTTCTATTTGATTACGGTCAATCTCTTCATTTAATTCACAATTTTAATAAGATATTTTGAAATTAAATTTATGGACATTAAAATGATTAATTGATTCTAAATAAAATAATATCCTTATTTATTGATTATTTTAATATGCACATAATTTCCAAAAGAATAAATCCCTTATTTTTTTATAAAACCATCATCGACCAATCTAGCATTAAATGAATGAATATTACCATTTAAATCATATTTCTTTCAAAAAACCAATTTACTTCTAATATGATTTGAAACTATTGGTAAATCCAGAATGACCCAAGTATTATTACACATAATAGAATCAATTTCATCATTTATTAATTCATTCCAAAAAAGAAGAATCTCTATAAGTCATAACCACTTTATAATTCATTAGGTCATCTTCAATAGTCAATACCTTAAGATTCATATTCATATGAATATTTTTTTGAACTCCTTCAACGTGAAATATTATGAAATCAGGATAAATAATATTAAGATGTTGAGTTTTCTCCTATTTAATTCATTTACAATATTTATGTTCAACCCTAGAATCATCAATATTCTATTCTATTATAATTGAACAAGATAGAGTGCATGGGATAGGGATATGAGAAAAAACATACACTAAATAATATTTATAACAATATTTTAAAAAAACTATAAAACCTTTGATGTAATAATTAAATTTTCTCCCAAACCAATAATTCTAAATGATTTTCTATTTTTTGATATAAAAAATACCTTTAATTTTTCTAGGAAAAATTATATTTCCAATAGGATCATAAACAATATTATATTATAAACATCCTTACACATAGAAATAAAAAATATTAGGTCTTCAACCTCTCTAAATATCATGAGGTGGTAACATAGCTTTCCTAGATTAAATCATATTAAGAATATGATTTGTGTCCATTAAAGATTCTAACATTAAATGTAACGGTATCCTATATTTATTATCCATGAAATTCACCATTTCTACAAGATTAATATTTTTTAATTTCAGCTAATCCATTTCACTGGGGTGTGTAAGGATTAGATGTATGAGAAATTATTCAATTTTATTCACAAAATAATTAAAATCATGCATATATTATTAACCACCTCTATCATAGAATAGTAATTTAATCTTATTGTTCAATTGGTCTTCAACTTCTATTTTATTCTTCTTCGGCATATCAAATGATTAATCTTTTTTAAAAAATATATAGATATATATATATATCTAATACATTTATCATGAGAAGTAATAAAATATATTTTCCCTCCATGAGTTAATAAGAGATTTTATTCACAAATTTCAGAATTCACTATTTATAATATATCAGAATTTCAGCTGATATTATGAAAAGGCTTCTTATGAATTATAGGTTCAGAACATGTTTTATATTTATTAAAATAATTTCCAAATTTAATAAAGTTTAACTTCTTCATTGCATTTAACGAATTATTATTAATATGTGAAAAATTTAATGCTATAAATTAGAATATTCAATCATGTAAGAAGAAGTTTTAATCATATTATTAATAGATAGATTATTAATGTAAACATTTGATTTACCTTTCCCAAAAAAAACATTCCTCCCTTAGACATGATAAATACTTCATATTTAATTGTATCCTAGAATCCCATATTAAATATAAGATCATTATAGAGTTTTTTATATATAATTTGAGTAACAATAATAATATTAATAATAATAAACTATTTTCCAGAGGGAATGTCAATCTCAACTTACCCTTGTTCACTAACATCAGGGCATGATTTTTTTATAATGTGTACTTTATTCATGATATTACAATCATAAAATGTTTTGAACATCAAATCATCCATGTACACATTCACCCTTTTTACAAAATAATGCCACCATCCCATCTTTGAGGAAGTCATATTGACATCAGATATCATTGATCTCTTCTGTCAGTATATTTGTAGCTGGTTTATCAGCATTCTTTTAATAGTGAAATTCCCTTTTAAACCAATTTACTTTTTCATAGACAAATTATTCTCCTTTATTTTATGATGGACTATCTTTATTCTTTATTTTTTTAATTTTATTTTTGACATATTATAAATGAATGGTTGTGTCATTCTATAAGAAAATATTAATATTTTTATCATATTTTGAATCCAAACCCACATCTCTTGAAATGGATTTGTATTTCAACGAGAAGAATCATATTTTATTTTTCCACGAAAATATGGAAACCATTTTTTACAAGTGATTTATAAAAAATATTTCAAAATTGGGCTCAAGTTCACAATAATTTTGCCAACCTGAAAATTTGTTGGCCTATTATCCTTAAGTGACAGAATATTATTTTTTATACCTTGAATCTCATGACTATTCAACAACAGTAGATTGTTATCATCCCTCTTGTATATTAGATAATTTTCAATAATAAATTTATTTATACCTTCTTCTTCAGCTCTGTATTTGAGGATGAGTGGATCCCATATCTGTCAATTTCACATCGTTTGGAAAAAATAGTAACAAAGATTATTTGATATTGTGTTGAGAATATTTTTTCGAAACAACACATGGTCATATTCATGAATATTCTACATTTTTTGTATGTTCTTAATTTGAGACAAAAAAATGGGTGGGAATCAAGATTTTTATAGGGGTATATATTAATGGGAGGAAGATACAGTTTCATTATGTATGAAATATTCAAAACCATATGAATAAACATCATCATGTCTTGTCAGTGGGGGGAAGTTTTTTTTATTGAAATGTTCACAAATGATTTTTATTGATTCATCACTTTGAGGTATTATGAAATCATCTTCAATATTTTTCATTGGTTTAATACCTCATGATTTCTAAAAAATATATAGGTATTCGGAGAAGACACATTGAACCTTGATGCATAAATTAGATTGAATTTCTATATGGTTTTTGTCCACCCTCATGATGATAGATTAGGGTTCTTGATGGATGTTTCCCACGATTATTTCACCAATGATTAGGTTAAAATCATATACCAATCTCCAATTCCCCCACTCCATGAATTTTTGGGCGAAATATAGAGAATTTGAGGGATTGAAATTAGTGTTAAACCACATGTGACCAAATCATATCTTATATATAATTATTTATTAATGTCAATGAGTAATTTCGATAGATTACATTGAGACAAATCTTTGTTAAGGAAAACTCAATTATATATCTCCATTTTAGTCGAAGAACATCCTGGGTCAACCGAAACGATATAAATATTGGTGATGGACACATTAGTTTTAATTTGAAAATCAATCTATTTATAGTTAAAAATATTTTGACTAAAAAATATAACAACTTCTTCAGCCTTTGACATGTACAATAGGTAAGCCCCTAGTGTAAGGAGAGTTAAATGAGGTAGTAGATATTTAGGATAATCATTGGGATAGTGATAGTTATAATGCATTTTTTTCCATTCCTTTAGGTATTGTTAGATTATCACTCATTATAAAGAATACGATACTTTTATACACTTATTATCTACAAATGAAGTTACCTCATGCAACAAGTACTTGTTATCTTTTTTTAAAATCTGTACTATTATTTAGATTTTTAGGGTTTGGGGGCTTGAGTAATGTTTTCCATTATAGCTAAAATATATTTAGGAATAAAATCATCCATCATTATTTTCTTGGAACCCAATCAAGTGGGGGATTTTATATATTTACTTTCTAAGAGGATGGTTTTAATGATTAGTGTGCATGTAAATCCATGAAATATGAATGTGTGGATTATATAGAATCATAGACCATCTAGTAAATTAATGAATAAGAATTTATAGAATGTTACAAAAAAAATTATTACACATGGAAGTGATATTTTCGTCTCCATTGTGTATGCTAGTTGTGAGGTTTATCAGAGAATGGTCACATGGTATAATGTATACTTATTTCAATAGGTAAATTTCTGTGGTATTTTGAGGATGATTTAATTACCCATAGAATGATAATGGAGAAACAAGAGGATATTGTTACTCTAAAAAATATTTGTGTGAAATTAAGCTGTTTGTGGGGAAAATTGTATAATAGATATGGGGTTCTCTTAACAAAACATTTATGCTACACCAATAGATAAGGAAATAGTATCATACATATAATGTAATATAGATTTTTCAATAACAATCATGGTATTGTTTGTTTTGTAAATTACATGATAACGTATCTCAACATATCACCCTATAGCGACTCTCTTCTCTTTGGGGTGCATAAGATGGAGGATCAGAGTAGAAATCATTTCTTTTAATCCAATAATTCTTTTTATTGTGGAGGTTTTTAAACATATAGTAATATAGTCGAGGGAGAATATAAAATGAAATAATGGGTTAGAGTACATTATTCATATACATCGTCATCTATAGAGGGATATACATAAATTCAATTTTAGCATAATAGTTAGACCCAAATGGATTCATATAGACCTTAGAAGGTTATAGTAGACTCCTCAAAATAACTAGAATAACGAAATGTTTTCCATTATGTGTTTGAAGAAAATTATTCTAACTGAGAAGCTCATGGAATTATAGATTGTGTCTTGGAAAAAATAAATAGCATTATGGCTCAGGGATGGAGATATGGTGACAATGTACATTTATAAATGTCTAAAATAAAATAATGTGGTTAAGAATATCATTATAAATCTAAAAAATTTCACTTATAGAGTGGATTTTGAAATAAAAGGGAAGTTGGAATTATATGTCATTGAGTAATTACTAGAAATAGTAAATACCTTCAATGAAAAAAAATAAAAAATTGCAAAAATAGAGATTATTACGTCATGAACAATATAAAAAAGCTTGTATATGATATAGAAAATGAGATTGTGTGGTTCTATTCATGAGGAAAAGTACACCAAAGAAACATTTTTCATCATGTTATAATTATGAACCCCCAACCCTAGAGGGTTTCCGAGAGAATTCTATGTGGGTTCATGGGTCATAATTAATGACTATGTGTGTGAATCGATGTGTTGATTCCTTAAAAAAGGAGCTCTAAATTCTATTTTCAGTTCTTATAAGGTAGTAATTATTCTAAAGATGAAGGACCTAATAGATCTCAACCATTAAAGGGAAATTTTCCTGTTTTTAAATATGCATATAAAATTCATTACTTCCTTATTTACCAAAGAATCAATATTGTAATTCTAAGATTTTAATTATAGTATGAATACATATTTTACCAAGGTGAATGTATTAAGGTGGAATTGGAATCAAAAATGAAATATGGTTAGATTTAATTAAAAAAATTTGTACTCATGTTATGATAGAGGTGGACATTGATAATGCATATGATCTATTAGAATGGAGTTTCATCATCAGGGTCGTCAAATCATTTGGATTCAACGAATTGATGTGTCATATTTTTATTAAATTTTATTCTTACTATGTATTACTATTTCTTAAATGTATAAGACCATTAGTTTCTGAGAATATTTTCATGTGGTTCGGAAATGAAACCCCTTGTCTCCTAGTCCCTTTATCTTGTCTCGGGAGGCATTAACCTGAGATTTCAAATGAATATTTGCACAGGGGGAGATGTTAAAATATGTGGATTAAATGAGAAATGAATAAAATTGTGGAAAAATTTTATTTTTATAACTAATGTGGTTATATCCTACATGGGGGAGTTGGGGTGGGACCCACAAGATACTAACTACCCATGTAAGGATACTTGTGAAGTGTGGCCCACACGAGCCCCAACCTTTCACATTCCCATAACTCTCTTTTAACTCTCATAAACTCCCACTTTAAACTTGACAACCCCTTTAAATTAATGGGGGCTCTTACTCTAACTCTCTCACTCCATTATAATATTCCAACCTATCACTTAATTAATTAAAAAACTCTTGATTTAATTTATTATGTGAAATGGATTTTGAATATGGAAATCCATGGAAAGATAAATTAAAATAAGGGGTGGCCTTATTTTAATTGTTTTTGGCTTGTTGTGTGGGGGAAATTTTTGGGAGAGAACTCCTCTGAAGAAGAGGATGATTTTTCTTTTGTCGATGAAGAACATTAACTCGGCGACCACGGTTCTTCATCCTCTAATTTCTCCACAGTAAGGGAGGAGACACTGATGTTGGAACTCTCTAGCGATGGTGCATCTTCTATTCTTCTCTCCGTGACAAAAGAGGAGACATCTCTTCCTCGGGTGCACACCGACGACGACGGGAACATCAGCATCATCCATGACGATTTTCAACCGTGAACCTTAATCAGGGTAGGGGTTTAATTTGAAAATATTAATATTTCAATGATTTTTCACTTCTAAATCATAGAATGAAGATCAACTAATTATCAAGTTGATCTGTGAATGTTTTTATTTACGGGTTGGGAATAATTATTTGCAGGGTAATTGTAGGGGGTTTCGTATGTACTATATATGTGATTTATACTTTCGTTCATGGATATTTAATTTCAGGGTGTTTGTATAATTTATTTTGAATAAATTAAACCCTTGTAGTTGATGGATTAGGGATTGAACCTCTAATGCAGAGGGCATGGGCTAACGAATAATCCCGGACCCTCCGCTAGTTGTTCTTTTGTGCACGGGTTGACGGGTGACGATGAAACGAGACCGCAACGACGTTTGGAAGCATTCACAGTAATGTTCGAGACCCGAGAAGACCATAGACATATACCGAAGTTAAAATGGACCACCGGAGCAACTCCCGGGGCCCGCGGAAGCTAATGGTGGTGTAGGTCACCGGCGCCGCGGAGCCGACAACCAGAGGAGGCGTCGCCCCAGCAAGCCGCCGGAAGATATCTGCCGTAGAAACAGCCGCGACGGTGGTGCGTCGGATCCTGTGGCCACGCGGGATCCGGGTGGCGGGGCGGTGCCAACAGGCACCACCATTGTCAATTAACGAAGAGGGGCCGACCCCCCGCACTGCACACTGCTCGGCCGTTTGGCCGAGCCGCAACCGGCTGCTGGGTCGGGCTGCCCGCATCAGGCCTGGCCGAGCCGACCAGGCCAGACCCGGACCCGAGTGGGTCGCCCTTGTTCGGTCCGACCCAGGGGGTGTTGGGTGGGGTCGGACCGGGCCCAAACCCCTCTATTTTCAGACTAGGTTCATTCAAACACTTATATCATGGGATACTCACCTCCGATCGACGTATCGTTAGTTGAGTATAGATCCTTGGATCCAGATTGTCGGTTCAGTATATTACACTCAAGGTTTTGTGATGTTTGGGTATGGCCCTGTTGGTTCGAACGCTAAACTAACCGGGCCCTCAGAGCGGAAACACTTATAACATGATCTCTGGATGTCTGATTGATATACCGTCAACTTTGTTGGATTTTTCTTGGTGAGATGGTTCTTTTGGTATACTTCACCTGAGTTATGGACGTAGTTGGAGTATGGACGGGTTGGATTGTACCTGAAATCCAACCGGGCCCCTGGAACAGAAATACTAATAATTCTCTGACCGGACGTTCGTTTGACAAACCATCAACAACATTGGTAATAATGTTGAGAAATGGTTCCTTTAAATATATCTCATTACAGTCTACGGTACAGTTGACATACGGTCGGGTTGGTTTGTACACAAAACCAACAAGGCCCCGGGGACTAAAAGGCTAATAACTCGCAAATCGGGCGTCCGATTGACATGCAGTTTGATGTGTTGAGACACCTTTGATGATATGGTTATTTTGAGATACTCTAAGTGAGTTTTGGATGACTATGGATATTGACCGGGTTAGAAACGAGTGTGTTTCAAATCGGGCCCCTGGAATAGAAAAGCCTTTATCTCACAGACCGAGCGTCCGATAGACGTGCAGTCTGTTGCGTTGAGACCCCTTTCACGAGTTGGTCGTTTGAGATACATCTTCGTGGGAATTTTTGATACTTGTATTATCGACTAGTAGCTCATGGAGTGGATCCTCCTAGAGACGAGCATACGGAGTACAGAGACCTTGTAGCTGGCTAAGACCGATTCGAGTCAGGGTGACATGACTAGCCCAATGGGGAGCACTACTGTGTTTTGGTGGAAGACCCAATGTGGGGAGCACTACTATGTTTGGGTGGAAGACCCGCGATAATCGACAGAAGGGGTACCTCTGTAGGCTATTAGGTGGAGCACTACATTGTGAGGTGGCAGAGCCATGGCATATGAGCACTAGTTTGTGAGGTGGAAGACCTGCAGTACTTGATAGGAGGAGTACCTCAGTAGTCTAAGGTTAGTGATAAATTCCCCGAAGTCATGACAGGATCACTGTACTTGACAGTGGAGGAGCTCTTTAGCATTTTTGGTTTCCATATCATTAACAAATATCCTTGTTTGAGCTGAGTCAATGACCTTTGTGTTTACCTCATGATTGAGATGGGTCACTCGATAACATAGGTATATGTAAGGGAATATACCTATGTAGTGGTTATCCATTTATTTCATAACATTTCTGTTTCCCCATGATTGAGATGGGTTACTGATAACTTAGGTATAAGTATGGGATTATACCTAAGTAAGGTTTATCTGTTGAGATCCTTCTTTGTGGTTATCCTCGTTAGATATTGTGAGACCATGAGGGTCTAGGGGTCCCTACTGAGTATCGTTGTACTCACACATGCACGGGCTATGTCCGCACCATATTGTGTTGGATGAAGACGATGGATAGCGCTGACAATGACCAAGTGTATGAGGACGGGACGGTACCTAGAACTGGACCCCATGATGAATCATTACCCGGAGGTGGACTACACGACGAGAGGGTACTTAGAGGAGGTTAGCGGGAGAGAGCATTGAGGAGGATATCTGTACCTACCCTTCAGGTAGGATCCAAGGTGGACAACCCATGAGCTACTTCTATCTTCTAGTTGTTTGTCTTTTCTGTTGTACTTTCGTTTTTTTGTAGTTGTAATTTTCAGTTGGGTTTGTATTTTGTCCAATATAATTTTCATCACTTTATTTTGTACATAGTGTGTTACATATTCTTGTACTCTGGTTGGATATGTTTTTATTTTATAAAGGCAGTGCCTTCCCAGTTATCGAGATTTACGCCTTTGGTGCTAGTCACCAGCCCCTGTCCTATGGAAGGAGGGCTTCGGGTAGTCAAGGCACGGGCCTCGAGGACGTGTCATGAAAAATTGGAATCAGAGGAGTCGGTTCTACCGGAGAACTCAGGACTCTAATAATTTTTTTCTGTGAAGCAATATAGTTAAGTGTACCAAATGTGTTCTTTAGTTCAGGAAGTCCATTTTTGGTGTGGCGGCTGACGTATCCATACACCAGGACCCTGAAATCTGAATTCGGATATAGTTCACGAAAAAACTGATTTCATGTGAGTTTCCAAAAGTTTTCATTACTGTCAGCTCAAACCAGATCAACTCACCAGGTTTAAATAGTTTGACTGCGTCACGTCTGTACAGGATGCCTCCACGTAGACATTCAGTTGGAGTTTCGATAGAGTACACGATGATGGCTCACCAAGTGACGAGGCTCTGGTTTAGGGCCCTCTTTCTATGTTGGCAACTTCTAGTGGTGTACCTGCAGCACCACCACTCGTTAGGCAGCAGATTCCACCAGTCGTGCTAGTGGACAGTGCATGATTACAGAGCACGTTGAATGAGTTCTAGCAGTAGAGGCCCCCGATGTTATAAGTTGAGGTAGATTCTCAGGAATTAGTGGACTAGATGGAGGCGATTAATATATTTCTAAATCTACTTTAGACACTAGTAATGAATATGGTGATTTTAGCTACTGGTGTTTCCCCAGTGAGTGACCATGAGGTTGGTCTGCATAGTGATGAGGCTTTGGTACATGGTAAGATGCCTGAGATAGTACCTTTGTGTAGTGTGCCAGCTATATCACTACCTGTTGGTCAACAGTTTCCACTGGCAGTACCGGTAGATGACACATGTAGGTTCAGTGACTTTCATGTGTTTCAGCATTAGATACCCCTCAGGTTTCGAGGCGAGCCCGACTCACAGGTGGCTGAGGTATGGCTTGAGGGGGTGGCTGAGAGTTTTCTAGAGCTGTACAGCTTCAACAGGACGACATGTCGGTAGTTGAGTAGTCATCGAGGCATACCGATCATTCATGGTACTTGATGACTACAATTCGATCAGTTATTTAGAGCTCGGACCTCAAAGCGAGGTGTTTTTAATGGACATCTGAGCCAGAACTTTTCCTCGATGCATTCCTACTTATGTTAGGTTTCTAGAGAGAACCTATGTGGTTGAAATTTATTTGGCTGAGTGGATACAGTCAGTAAAGGTTAGCAGTGGTAATTAGGAAACTAGCACCAGTCTTGGAGACTTGGGCATGAAAAATGTTTTAAGAAGAGAAAGTGTTATGTACAGATTAATCTGCAGAGCAGTAGATGTGGAAGTAGAGCTAGGAGATCAGTATGTGGTGGTGTACTTTTCGACATGCTACAACCACCCACCTTTGTAGTCCCCTTCAGGCTCTGGGAGTAGGAGGGAAGTGGAAGAGTGTCGCTGCACACGATCAAGGAGTATGACCCAAGGGCTCTAGGAATGATTCAAGGTATGGTCAGTGTCGATTATTAGCTTCCGTAACAACTGACATTGATACAAATCATCCCTTCCTTCCATGAATCTTATTCAAGACCTAGAGTTTCTAGTAAAGCCATTGACATGACCCTCATGTCTAGAGATCCCTTGACAGGAGACTCAATAATCACACTTACATCGATGGTGTGATCTAACCCTAGAGGCGGGAGTTTTAGTTGGAACCTCTTGGTGGTAGCATTGAGGCCTTACGACATTAGTGTAGGTATGGACTGGGCAACCATTGTTCATACACAAATTGATGATATTAGGAAAAAGGGTTATGGTTTACCTACAACGTTGGGATGGGTTTTTCCTTGGTCAGTGAAAAGGAAACCCCAGGCAACACAGGGCAGAATCATGCATAGGAGGGTGCGACCGATCACACTTGAGTCGGCCACCTAACCCTCGTGGCAGTAGGATTTTTTGAGTTTTCAGTTCCAAATATGCAACGAAGGCCTCTAGTGTTTGAGGATGGAGGCCAAATCTTTATATGGGTCTCACCATGAAGAGGTCTACGAAGATGTGGACAAAGCAACAAGTTATATCTTAGATTCATCAAACCCTTCTAGGTCCTCAACAGGTTAGGTGAGATGGTTTACCTCCTTGCCTATCCACGTCAGATGCACCGGGTGAACGAAGTCTTCCACGTATCTCAGTTGAGAAGATATGTGAATGAATCTTTCCGTCATCATTGACCACTGAGAGCTGGACATCGATGGCGGGGCGACATTCACGGGGTTCCAGTAGAGGTTGAGAATCGATAGGAGAGGGTCCTATGGGGACGGTTTATTCTGCTTGTGTGCTTTCCCAGGAAGTGTGGGGAACCACTACGAGAGCACATGGGAGTAGGAGGCTTAGATGTGTGCTCGGTAACTCCTTTAGTTTCCCGAGATTTGGATATAGCTTTACGGGGAGGTAAATCCATGAGGTTGGATTAATGTAAAGACCTGGAAATTTCATGGATTTTTTTCTTAATTTCTTTGTAATTTTACGAGTCTTTGGCTTCGGACGACACTTGATTCTGAGGCCCGGTGTGCCTGGAATCAATATCTGAAGATTAGCGTGGGTACATTGAGTGAACGAATGAGCGGGTTTTTCTACCATTTGAACCAGTGGTCAGAATTGAAATCGGAGGGCACCGATGAACTCGTAGCACCAGTAATTTCTTAATGGGACCTTTACCACCATTACATTTGCACATGGGGTGAAGTTAAAATTTGTGGATTAAATGAGAAGTGAATATAATTGTAGAACAATTTTATTTTTATATCTAAAGTTGTTATATCATAAATGGGGGAGTTGGGGTGGTACCCAGAAGCTTCTAACTACCTATGTAAGGATATTTGTGAGGTGGGTCACACACGGTCCCCAACCTTTCACATTCCCATAACTCTCTTTTAACTCTCATAAACTCCCCCTTTAAACATGAAAACTCCTCTAAATTAATGAGGACCCTTCCAATCCTTCTCTCACACCATTAAAACATGCCAATCTATCACTTAATTAATTAAAAAAATCTTGATTTAATTAATTAAGTGAAATTGATTTTGAATTTTTAAATGCATGGAAAGTTAAATTATAATAAGGGGTGGATTTATTTTAATTGTTTTTGGCTTGTTGTGTGGGGGAAATTTTTGGGAGAGAACTCTTGTGAAGTAGAGGATGGTTTCCCCTTTGTTTAATAACACCAAATCTCTGATGAAGAACATCAACTCGGTGACCAGAGTTCTTCATCCTCTTCTTCCTCCGCAACAAGGGAGGAGACACCGATGCAGGAACTCGCTAGCGACGGCGCGTCTTCTATTATTCTCTCCCTGACAAAATATGAGACGTCTCTTCCTCGGGTGCACACCGACGACAACGGGAATGGCACCGTCCTCCATGATGCTTGTCAACCACAAACCTTAATCATAGTAGGGGTTTAATGTGAGAATATTAATATTTCCATGATTGTTCCATTCTAAAAAAATCTCGGATAAAATCATTATCAATTTGATCCGCGAATTTATTTATTTACGGCTTGGGAATAGTTATTTACAGGGGAACTATAGGGGGTTTTCGTATATAGTGTATATAAGATTTATACTCTCGTGCTTGGGTATTTAATTGCAGGTTGTTTGTATAATTTATTTTCAATAAATTAAACCCTTTTCGTTGATGGATTATGGATTGAGACTCTAATGCGGAGGGTACGGGATAACGAACAAGCTCGGACCCTCCCCTAGTTGTTATTTTCTGCGCGAGTTGACGGGCGACGATGAAATGGGACTGCAACGGCGTTTGGAAGCCATTGCAGTAATGTTCGGGACCAGATAAGTCCTTCAGCCTAGACAGAAGATAAAATGGACCAGCAGAGCAACTCCTGTGGCCTGTGGAAGCTCCTCGTGGTGCGGGTCGCCGGCGCGGTAGTGACGGCGACCAGAGGCAGCGGCGCCCCAACGTGCCACCAGAGGATATCCGCCACGGTAACAGCTGCGACGGTAGTGCGTTAGATCCCGCAGCCACGAGGGATTCGGGAGGCGGGGTGGTGCCAGCAGGGCGGCGCCAGCGGGCGCCGTTGGTGTCAATTAATGGCGAGGGCCGAGCCCCCCGCTCTGCAGAACGCTCGACCGATTGGCCGAGCCACAACCAATAGCTTATCCGGGCCACCAACACTGGGTCGGGCTGCAACCTATTGGGAAAGACCCCGACCCGAGTCGGGTCGACCCGGTTCGGGCCGACTGAGGGGCTGTTGGGTCGGGTCGGACCAGGCCCAAACCGCCTATTTTCGGTCTGGGTTCGTTCAAACACTTATATCATGGGCTATGTACCTCCAATCGATGCACCGTCAACTGTGTAGGGGACCTTCTATCAAGACTGTTGTTTCGGAATATTACACTCAACGTTTCGGTGATGCTTGGGTATGATTAGGTTGGTTCAAAAGCGTAACCAACTGGGCCCTCAGAGCGAAAACACTTATAATGTGAGCTCCAGACGACTGATTGATGTACCGTCGACTTTCATGGATTCATCTTTGTTGGATTGTTCTTTTTATATACTTCACCTTTGGTTTGGACGTAGTTGGTGTATGACCAGGTTGCATTGTACCCAAAATCCTACTGGGCCCCTAAAAAGAAAAAACTAATAATTCTCAGACTGGACATCTGTTTGACGAAACATCAACGGAATCGGTAATCATGTTGATAAATGATTCCTTGTAGTATACCCCATGAGATTTTGGGGTACAGTTGAGATACGGTCGGGTTGGTTCATACACAAAAGATACTGGGCCCCTGGGACTAAAAGGATAATAAATCACAGACAGGGCTTCCGATTGATGTGTCGTCTAATGCGTTGAGACCCCTTTGATGAGACGGTTCTTTTATGATACTCTAAGTGTGTTTTGGATGACTATGGATATCCGCTGGGTTAGATATGAATGTATTTCTAATCAGGCCCCTAGAACAAAAAAGCCTTTATCTCAAAGACCGTGCATCTGATAGACACGCCATCTATTGCGTTGAGACCCCTTTGGCGGTCCTTTGAGATACTTCATCGTGGTACTTTTTGATACTTGAAGTATCAAACAGTAGCTCGTGGAGAGGAACCTCCTACAGACGAGCGTACGGAGTACAGAGACCGTGTAGTTGGCTGAGACCTGAGGACTGGTTGTCTGATTCGAGTCGGAGTTACTTGACTAGCCCAGTGGGGAGCACTACTATGTTTGGGTGGAAGACCCACAGTTGGGAGCACTAATCTATTAGGGTGGAAGACCCGTGGTACTCTACAGAAGGAGTACCTATGTAGGCTATTAGGGGGAGCACTACTTTGTGAGGTGGGAGACCCATGGCGTAGGAGCACTACTTTGTGAGGTGAAAGACCCAAAGTACTCAACAGGAGGAGTACCTCAGCAGTCTAAGGTTAGTGAGCAGTGCCTTGGAGTTGTGACAGGATCACCGTACTCGACAGAGGGGGAGCTCTTCAACAGCTGTGGTTTCGGTATCGTTAATGAAAATCCCAGTTTGAGCATAGTCAATGACCTTTGTGTTTACCTCATGATTGAGATGGGTCACACGATAAAATAGGATTATGTAAGGGCATATACCTAAGTAGTGGATAGCCGTTGATTTCATAACCATTGTGTTTCTTCACGATTGATATGGGTTACGTGATAACTTAGGTCTTAGTATGGGCTTATACCTATGTTAGGGTTATCTGTTGAGATCCTTCATTTTGGTTATCCTCATTGGATTTAGTGAGACCTTGAGGGTCTCAGGCTCCCTATTGGGTATCATTATACTCACCCCTGCACGGGATATGTCCGCACCATGTTGTGTTGTATGTAGATGACGGAAAGCGCGGATAGAGACCAAGTGTACGAGGACTGGACGGTACCAGGAGGTGGACCTCCCGATGAGTCAGAAACCGGAGGTAGACTACATGACGAGATGGTACACGGAGGAGGTTGGCGGGTGAGAGCATTGAGGAGGATATCTGTAACTACCCTTTATATAGGACCTGTGGTGGATGGCCCATGAGCTGCTTCTATCTTCCAGCAGTTTGTCTTTTCTGTTGTACTTTCATTTTTTTAGTTGTACTTTTCAGTTGGGTTTGTATTCTGGCCCATCTACTTTTCAGAACTTGTTTTGTACTTAGTGTATTACATCCGCTTGTACTCTTGTTGGATGTGTTTTTATTTTATAAAGTAAATGTCTTCCCAGTTATCAAGATTTATGCCTTTGATGCTAGTCACCAGCCCTAGGCCTAAGGAAGGTGGTCTTGGGGTAGTCAGCGCATGGGACACGAGGACGTGTCGTGACATGAATCTCCCTGATAGAGGATTATAATGAATATAGTATTCTACAGTTATTGTAGATTAAATTTATTATGTTGAATAATGTATTATTACTGGCAATAATGACTATATTCAGTGACTAGGTCTTTATACAACATATTGAAAAAAATTGTATGTTAGACTTCATTACCTTACTAGCTTATTTATAATTAATGTATTAAAGGTTAAATGTAATATATATCCAATTAAATAAAAATAAACACATTATTAATTGAAATGAAGGTAAAAGAACTAATAATTAATTTTAAATTGTTACAAAATTTATTTGCCTTGTTATTCACCCATTCTCCGGTGTTACTAATGGTCCACTAGATACATTAAAATTCAGGATAATCATGATAAAATACTTCAATCCGAGGGAATAATGAAACAAACATTGTCTTACTCACATAAAATCGTTCAGCCTTAGAACATGTTTACTATGTAATTAATCTACCATGGTGGAACAATACCTATAAATTCATAACCACTGAATCCCACCAGCTATATCATCATGATAAAATTTCATTCATATTAGTGTTTTTGTCAATATGATTTTTTTATATTTTTACTTGAGTAAACCAAATAACCTAAAAATATCATTCATCCTTAAACATATTCCACTACACTACAACAAAATAATTCATAGAAGAGGCATTCATGTTTATGAGTTGATGTAATGAAATGTACAATAAAATAAAATTTATAAAAAAATATAATGTGATGGATATAAATTCACAGACACTTTAGAATAATAAATTATGAAAGTAATATTAAAAACATTTATCCATAAATCATTATATGATCTGAAAACCATATAATTTAATTTTATATAATTTTACATGATAATACATATCCATTTATGAAATTCACTCATAAAACATCAATTATTTATTATTTCTTAATACTATCCACTTAATAATTCTTATATGGAACTCCAAGTATTCCATCATGAAAAATCATTACACTAGATTCCATATTTTTCATATCATTGATTAATAAATATATTTGAGATACATGAAAAAATAAACATTTAGAATAAATAAAACACTAATGGTAAATCATAGAATATTTAATTTAAATTATATTCGGATATAATGATGAATATTAATGATGAAATTTTATAAAAAATTTAAATATTTTTAAGAACATAATTAAGGTACATGTGAAAAGAATAAGGATGTTTTTTGAAATAATAATGTTTTGTTAAACAATAATAAAATTAAAACATATAGAAATTACATTATATATAAATATTATCCAGGACCACCACTGAGATAATAATGAAATAATGGCTAATGATATCCACCTATATCCCATAACAATTTTGATCAAATAATTTCTCATGTCTCTTAGCATTGTTTACAAGGACGACCTCATATATCATATTCATGATAGTCTCATGAGATAAAATGGTTAAACAAATTAATAAAGGCTAATATAATTCCATGATATTCTATTATATAATTATATCCATATATATACAATTCTGTTAGTGTTTGTGTGTGTTTTATATAAAATATAAATATAATTATAAAATGTATATTGAGTAACCAATAAAAATTATGATGATTAAAAAATATTGTGGGAAATATAAATCATACCTAGAAATAGTGTTAATAATGATAATAATATAAATAAACCTTTGATGTATTTAAAGGTAACATAATATATTTACAACATGTGAAATATAAATGGTTGTATATATAAATCATAAATACATTTATAGAATCAAATAAAATTTAAAATATTTGTAAAATTGGTTATGTAGTTTTTTACCCAATGATAAAACATTGACAATTAATCAAAATAGCCCGTTAAATTGTTTTCTTGATAAAAAAATTGATTTTTCTCATAAAATAATTATATAATGATTAATAATGTTTCAATTATATTTAATGAATAAAGTGAATAAATATGGATCTTAAAAAGAATAAGAATAATTTTTTAGAAAATTCAGAAGAAATATATATTTCATTATCATAGTATATAAAATATCTATTGAAAAAAATGTATGGGTTCTTTAATATTATAAAAATAATCTATAAATAGGTCATTTGAAAAATATAATTGGATTAATAGAAATCAAATAACATGAATTTGTATTTGAATGACCAATGGAAAAATTATTATGAATGTAGGATATATTATATGAAATGTGATTAGGATAAAATGTCTTACCATAAATATTGAATAAATTGAATGCATATTAATTTGTAAACCATATATATATGATTATTATTTATATTTATATTATTTTATATAAATCACTAATATTCATTTTTTATAATTTTTATTATTTATTTTAATAATTTTGCGATCTTGGGATGTGAGTAGTTCCACTTATTCCTTTAATATCTTAATATGATGATATTGGATATCATTACTATTTCATGGGATCATCATCTATAATGTTTTTATTTTGTATAATTATAATGTTATAATGAATTATAATTTTATATGTTCAATAAATATAAGTTACATATTTATTTCTTGAAGTAATGATTCAAAATTCTTATTTTTGGGTTACATTACCAACCATTAAGTGTTACTTCATAATTAATCGTCATTCTGATTTTTATTATTCAAAATTGATATAAAATACCTACATTAATATCCAATACCATAAATATTGATTAAATTTTAATATTATACAATTATAATGGTAAAAATTGTTATGTTTTATTCACGTAGGTGGTTGAGACAACCAAAACATGAACATGTGATCAAAATAATATTATTAAAAATTATATACTAGAAATAACCTTTATCTTATTAAATAAGTCTTATAAAATTAATATACTCTTCTATAGAGGTGTAGTTTTTAAGGAGGTGGTATAAAAAACACTACCTTTAGGTAGTGTAGGGTTTTATTCATAGGAGCCCACCCATGGGAGTATTTTTCCTTCCACCAGATCTTCTTGTCTAACCAAGTCACCCAATCCCTCAACTGGTGGTAAAAATTAGGCACAACCCACCTAGAATGATGGATTACATTATTGATCAATCTTCCATCAGGATGTCACCCTCTGGGGAACTCTACCATCTCAACTAGCAATGTATCTGGAACCTTCCTGGATGGAGATCTCTCTCAAGTTACCTCATTATGTTGACGGGGTTCCATTATGTGGAGGGTTTTAAAAGGCTACACACATGGACTCCCATTTAAAGATAAAACTAGAAATATTTTAATTTAATGTTATTAATGTGATTAATAATATTTACGGGGAGAATGATTAGTAAAGAAAATTAGATGTATATTGATGAAAATGTCAATAACACATCACGATTGTAAATTATATAATTTTTATTTAAACAAAATGTGTTAAGTAGATTTATTTAACCATATAATAGAACCACAAAAACCACAAAACATTAATTATTGAATTGTATGGTCTAAATCAAGGAAACCACAATATAAATTATTTATAGATATAAATTTGATGAAAAAATTAAATACTAATGAAATGAGGAAATCTAGTAAGAATTGTTAAATAACTAAAGAGATAATTTTATATTCTTTCTTAATTTTAACTTTTCATCACTATTTTTTAAAAAAAGTTACTAATAAATGATATTATTGATATTAATAATATATTAACACATTTTGAATTTTTATTTCATACATTATTATAATTTGTAAAATTAATATTTTGAAAAGTAAATTTGTTATTAAAATATATTCCAATTTATTTTGGTAAATTTATGAGTTAATATCTCTAATACTATAAATTTAACTATAATAAAATAATATAATTTTTGAATTTATTATATAAAAATTATCTTTAATTTTTTTTGGATTTTTCAAATATAGTTATTTATTAGAGGAATATTGAAAAAAAATTATTTATACTTTTAACATATAAACAAATAATTATATTTTGATAACATATGAAAAAAATTCAATATCAAAAATAATTTTGTGGATAAAACTAATTCATTTATGAATATAAATTTTGATTTAAAATAGTCATATTTATCATTTGAGACAAAAATAATATTTGTTTTAATTTTTTTTATCTTCTTCAATTAATAAATTATAAAAATATTTAAGGTTGTATTTTTATAGTTGAGGAATACAAAAAAAATTTGTTTCATAAATAGAATATAAATTAATTCAACTAAAATCAATAAACCAAATAATATTTTCAATAGAATATTTTTTATGAACAAAAATATACATTTTCTAAAATTAGATTACAATACGGTACATGTGATATAATTGAATTATATATCATAAATTTAGAATTCTTATTAATAAATATAAAATTCTTAATTCTAATTAGTATATAAAATTTATTTATTAAATCGCAATTAAATTTTAGGAAATAAAATTTAAGTACATTGATAATAGTTGGTAACCATGGTGAAAACCCAAAATTTTAATATTTAAATACATTACAGTTAAAGACATAAAAATGATTAAAAAATTTATTCAAATGTATATAAGAGATATTATATATTTTACTTCATCCACCACTCCATTAGTGTCCACATTGGCTCCACCTTCCCTAAGAAACATGTGCTCTCTTTATATTGATATCTTTCATTTAGAAAAATTCATCTGTATTCACTATTTACAAGTGTTCACATCTATCTCATTTATCCAATAATTATAAATTGGTATCTTGGATTCATATCTAACATATTATATCCTAATAATACATCCCCATACCCTAAATTCCCAATTTTTTTAAAATCCCATTGTATGAATTCTTATTGTGTTTACCAAAGAGAGTACATTTGAAAGAAGTTGTCAGGTTCTCAACCAATATCAATTAAATAACTTCATGATATAACCAATGAATCAAAATATATACATTGAATTATAATTATATAATTATTAATAAAGTAAATAAATTTTATTATAAAAATTAATAATATATTTCATACCTTTCTCTAATGCCATTAAAAAATTAAGATGTCGTCAAATGAACATGTGGACAACCACCTACCTGAATGGTGTTCCGGATTTTTCTTCACCACCATACTATAATGGTTATAAATTTATTTTTAGTGAATTAATATGACATTTATAACATAATTATCATTTTTCATATATAAATCATTCCTTATCTTCCTCCAGATCTATTAAAAAAGAATGCATCTCTTGTTCATACGTGCATACCATCACCTCCGTGAAAGTAATAAATTTTATTCTTCATTTAGTTTTTTAATATTTATAAAAAAATTTAAAATATTTATTTCACATTATAATAAATAAAAAAATCCTTATATGACATTAAAAATTATTATATTACAAAATTAACAATTTTTAATCCATTCATACAAATAGATTTTATATAATTCATGTTCGGGTGAATTTATCCACATATATAAAAAATTATTTAAATTTCAATCATCGTTTACTAGGGAAACATATATGATAATGATATATTAAATTAATTAGAAAATAAAATATTATTTATGTTCTGCGGAACTTTATATTGTTAATAAATTTTTATTATTGTACCATTCTTTTTTCCGAAAAATATTTCCCAAAAATTCATGTATTGAACATCATCACCATGAATCAAAATAAAATATACATATGAAATAAAATAAAATAATTAAAATTAATTTAAAAAATATATTTTAATATATAAAATGATTAAAAAAATAATGAAATATGAATATTCAAATAATAATTGATAGTAAAACTATGAACCTAGTGATAAACAAAAAATTAGAGTTAATAATATTTTATGATGAAAAAAAGATATAACAAACTAATAAATTTATAATAAGTTATTATATATGTGTTTATAAAATTTTATAGGTAAGAATATGGTTTTAAAATAGTTAACTAATGATAGTTAAATTATTATGAATGAGTTTAGAGTTTGTTAGGATTTTTGGGATCAATGCTAAATATTTTTTTGAAACCAATTTTTTGTCCTTTAGACAAATTATTCATATAAATTGGAAATTTTTTACAAAATTATTGAATTACTGTTTATTTATATTTTTTAATTTTTTTAAAAATTAAGTTTCATTAAATATATTCATAATTTTTATTTCTTGAACATACGGTGACTATTTTTGATTTTTATGACATTGATTCCTTTATTTCTATTTTAATGTTTCATCTTGAACATTATAAATCTAGTTATGGAATCAAGAAACATTTTATATTATATTTTTATATAAAAGATTCTCATTTTAAATAGATTATTTCCATTCAAATATTCCTCCTTAATTAATTTCTTCCACATAATGGTATGTAATTGTAATGAATCATTCTCATTATCATTAACAATTATTTTTTCTCTATGTATAGATCATTCCTTATTCCAATTCTATCATTTATATTTACAAATATATTTTTATGTTATCTCTGGTCACCAAAATATATTCCTTATATTATGTAAAAATGTGTTATTTATTAATATTTTTTACATTGTGGTATTTCAACAATGTTTTTATAAAACATCCGAATGATCATTAATTTCAGGATCATTTGTTTTATCATCCAACCAACATTTCCATTATAAACTATATATGTAATTTTTAAGGATAAATTATTTACAATGAATATAAATTATTTTTTAAATATTAATTTTCATGTACCTCATAATAAATGAATTTTTAAACTATAACTACCACTTTTCACCACATTTAAAAAATATTTTATAAAATAAATTTATCAATTTCCATTTATTTAATCTCTTAATGGGAATAGTTTTCTTCATCTTGGAGGGTTATGTTCTATAGATTGAAATTAAAATTAAATCATTCTATTTTCTTTAATGGGATTAGAATTATTGTATCAAAAAATATAAATATTTATCTCTTCTAATTCTATTCAAACTAATGTATATTTATGAAGGTGTTTTCATAAATTTCAATATCTTTTAATGTTATTCTATATTCCTTAGGATGTTCCACAATCAAAACATCCACCCTCTTTTTCTTGATTTATTATTATCAAAAAATTATCTATATTGATTGTTTTTATTTTTGTCTTAATTATATAACTCTTCCTATATACCTTATTATTATGAGGGTTTTTAAATTGTGAGTTATTCCAATAATTGATTGCTAAAATATTGAATATATGTATAATGGTCAATTTAAATACATATGATTATATATTTATTAGTAATTTTCATTATGAATTGTATTACCTCTTAATTAATTAATATGATGTGTTCATTTCACTTAATTTTTATCAACTGTGGCCCACAATATCCCCTCAAAGAATTTATATTTCAAATGAGACAAAAAGGTTCAGTTATTTGGTTTATGCCTATAAATTTATATTGATTTTTTTTATTTTGATTATAGTAGACTGTATGTATCTTAGAACTAGGTCTTTATTATATTTAATATCTTCCAGTAGTTCCTTGATAACTCAAGTCATCTGTATTTTATTAATTAATAACTAAATATTTTTTCCATGTTTTTTTATATATCATTGCTTCATCCATTGATTTATTTCAATCTCATGAGATTAGTTATTTGATATAATTGATTAAAATTTATATGAAAAAAATATTTTCTTCCATTTTCTACTATATAATATAACATGGATTATGATTTCTCTTACATATAATTTGAGATCAACCATCATATCATTCACTTTCTTCTGTTTACAATAAACATTATTGAACATGATATTTCTTGAAGAGTAAAATATTAAAATAATATATTTGAGATGTTTATGACATATTATGAATTATTTAGTTCTTAATATATGGTAAAAGTCCATATATTTAGAAATACATGAGCTATATTATTTAACAATTTGTCCAAATTCTCTGAATCCATAAAACTAAAATACTAAAGGAATATATGTAAGAAAATATTGGATATAAATATTGTATTTTATTGGAAAATTAAATGTGATCCATTATGGATTAACATATATCTAGAGATCAAATCCTAACATGGATTCCTTCTATTTTAGTAAAACGTTTTGAACTCAATCAGTATAAAGGCTCCTAAATGAAATTTTTGATTGAATTTAAAAGATATAGGATAATTTTTGGCTAAAAAAACATGAGGAGTGTCATGGAAATGGTGATTATAATATGATTTTATATATCAATTTGGGGTACGTTTCCTTGGAATCATGTTGGTGATGATTGTCTATCCTGGAATCACTACGGATTATTTTCCCTTATGTGGGAGATAATAAAATAATATTCCATAATAAAAATTAAACATTAATAATATATAACTATCAATTTATATATTATGAATATAATTAATTATTTATAAAATTTATATTTTATATTTATATTTATAAAAATGTTCATAGTAAAATATATTTCAAATTTGAAACTTATAAAACAATAATACATAAATATTGATATTAAACTATTTTTTTATCTAATACATAGAAAAAACACATATAACAAAATGATATATTATGAATTAGTGGGATGTGAAGGTGTTCATTCGTCTAATTTTATTCTCATTGTGATGTATTCTAGAACAATATTTTCCCATATATTTTCAATTCAAATCAAACTTGTGGATGATAATCTTGGTTGTTGCATTTGAAAGGCTCGTATGATGCACCTCATTCTAATGATTTTCTAAACAATGGTAATATAGTCTAATTTACTACTAAACACCATAAATTACTCTTTTAAATATTAATACCACAATTTCTAACCACATTCATACTCACCATATCAATTATTGTGTTATATTAGTATAATTTCATGAAACTTTTTTATCCTATACAGTATGATGAAAAAAGAATAAAATAAATTATAATGTCGAACAAATTTTCTAGATTTGAAAACACATGTTAAATTATTTTGTGTGTGTGTCTATGTATATATATATCAAAATATATTTTTAACAATTTTAAAAAAACCACTACCTATATATATCCATTGATAATATATTCCAATGTATCATCAAATAATTAAGTCATCTTATCCTCTAAATAAATTACCTATCCCATAAAATACCTATAAATTTTTAATATTTTGCGATATTTTTATAACCAATGTCCTTGGTAGTATACTCATGTTGTACCAAAACTAAATATATTCAATTAATGTGGCATTATATTTGAGTACATCTATTATCATATCATATATTTACTACTTTTAATCCATATGTTTTTTTTAAATATTTCTCATTATAAATATGATTATTCAATTATATGATATAATATTATCCATTGAATAATTATAGTTCAATTTATTTATATCAAATTTTTAATGATTTATTTCATATTCAGGTTCAATTCTTTTAAATTTTTATAAAAATAAGTGTTACTATTTGGAAAATATTTTTCTGTAAGAGAATTAATTAATGAAATTAAAGAAATCACATTATTACCCTTTTTGAAATGTTACCATAAAATTTTAATCTTCCAATAACTATTTAAATATAGTTTAAGATAACATTAGAATATAAATATCTCTAGATATATGTTATAGTGAGAATATAAAAACATTATTTGTTGTATGATAGTAAAACAAATCATAATCCATTATAATTTTCAGATGATATGATTTAATATTTTCTTAACAACTTTTTTAGGATTTATTGTTATAAAGTAACAAAATATATCATTTGAGTTTACTTTTTGGGTTTATAAATTTCATTTATTGTAATAATAACTCATTTTTTTATACACATTTTTAAAATTCTTCACGATAAACCTATTTCTCAATAAACTAATTTTTTTTTATTTTCTTAATGTAAAGATAAAAAATATGTATATATATAAATATTTTTGTGTTTGTGTACTATAACTATAGTTCTCCCTGATTAATTCATCTTTTCATACAAAATTAAAAAAAACGTCCAAAAATAAATCCAAAATATTTTTTTTAAAACTCAAAACAACGATTCTTGTTGAGTGTCACATTGTATTTAGAATCAAATTATATATATATATATATATATATTCATTTTAGTTCATTAATTTAATTCTCTGATTATGATTTCTATTTTGGATAAACATATATTGACTATTGTGTGTTACATATGCATTCTCTTTTATTATGATATATAGATTCTATAGTTAATTTGATAAACTTTTTCATGATGTTATCTTTTCTGTATTAATATATATTTGTGGATAATGTTATAGTAATATAATTTGGCTTGAGGTATAGGTTTATCTATAATATAAACACCTTGGATTAAGGATATCCTCATAGGAGAGCCTTAATGTAATGTCATAGAATGATTACGATATTTCATAATGACATTATGCTTTCAAAATGCTCTCCACTAACTTTATATCAGTGTAACATCAATTATATTTTATTGGTATACAATGTAATCTATGATAGAATTTCCAACAAGTGGATATGATCCATTCTATTATAAAATGTGTAGGATAATTGTCCATAACCGTCTCTAGTGGGTCATATATATGGGCCACTATAACAATGAGTCTTATGTATAGTTCATGTTCTGAGTAGAGATAATTCTATGAATATGGTCCATTATGCTCATGAAATTTTGTTTATAGATCATGATTCCTTCCAGATAATCAATTCCTCTTATGATGTTATGGTATGTTTTGACATCTTATAGGAAATCACTGACATGGACTATACTGCATATGCCCGTAGAGTAATGCTATAATCCATCATCCTTTATGGACCCATTGGATGTTGATTGGTATCATGAACAATGTAGGGCAACATGAAGGTCAGACTTAGAAGACCTTCAATGATCCTTTCATTGAGGTTTTCCTTCTTAGAATGAATAAACGGGACTATGATCAGGTATTCATAGAGGATTAAAAGTGCTCCATGATGTTGTCTTCTTACATGAAATTTGTTATGGTGTAACAAAATAATAGTTGGATTTACTATTGTGGTTGAGATAGTGGTAGAATTTTCCTTTCCTCTAATGGGGGATATCAATAAAAATTCCTCTCTAGATGTGTTTCTAGGTCACCCTCACTAGAGAGGAAGTGACATTGATCATGGAGTCACACAAGTATAACAATATATATGGATTCTGAATATCATATGACATATAAGTAGTTGGATAATCTCATGTAATTATATGATGATTTAGTGGTGAAGGTTTTTATCAGACAGAGAACATCACATTTGGGTGATCCAGTATTGTTTTCTAAGATGGTTTTCAGTAGTAATCTATTTTGTTTGGAATCTAGGAAAATAAACCAACTGACCATGAATAATCAATACACATTTCCCAAGATCGATGAGTTGATCATTATTGTGGATGAGGATTTTTGTCCATGATTGGCATTATGTTTTGAGGCAACCAAAATTAGGCCAAAGAGGATGATGTTATCTTTAATTTCATTAGATAAGGTATGGGTTTTAAGAGTATCTTTATATTCCATTTGTATTGAAAAATACTGTAATGGTGTCCATAGATCCCAAGAACATGATTCTACATCAATATATTGGATATCTCACTAGTTTGTTCATTGATGATATCCTAATATACACTAAAACATCATGCATGCATGATATAGACATTGAAATTGTATCAAGTCGAAATAGATATCATAAAATATATGTGAATCTATTGATGTGTCACATTTGGATTCATGTGGTTAGATTCCTTGGGCATGTGATATTTGAGGTTCTAATTTATATGGATCTATAGAATATAAAGGGTATAATAAATTTGGATCATAATTATAATTTTTATTTATTAGGTCCTTCTTGGTTTTATATGGGTATTGTAGATAGTACATAAATTACTTATCCTGTTTGGAAATGGCTATTATATGGTATACCAAAAATGGATAGATGTTCAAGTGGATAGTTTTGTGGGATTAGGTGTAACAGAATCCAAATATAAGATTAATTACCACCTCATATTTTACCATTCAAGAGCCTAATATTTTGTGCATCGTCCATTATGATTCCTCAAGAGTTAGTTTGTGTGATTTTTTAATGAATAGAGATCAAGTCATTACATATGAGTCATGTCTAATAAAAACACCATGGTGGTAAATTTTAAAACATAAATTAGAGATATCTTACATGATCCATTATATGAAGTTTTTGTGAGATTATCTCTTTGTTTAATGGTTGGTTATTTACAAGGAACCATGTTTACTATGATATATCATCTGTTAGTTTGATCTTGAATTTAGGTAACTGAATTGTGTTTATTTACTATAGAAAATCAAAATTCATATTTATTGGGAACTAGGAAATAGAAACATAATTCCATTTGGACACAATATGAAATCTATTAAGACACAATATCTTATAGAGTGACCTATATGGGTATAAAATCATATATTGAGGATAATGGTTGAGTTGATTGTGGATGTAACCTATGATTGAGGTCTGATGACTTGTTCACCTATTTATATCATGTCTACATTGTTTAACATGTAAATTTAATAACATAGTGATACACCAAGTACATGGTGATGTGGTAATGATGGGTGGGTGAGGTAGTTGTTGTGTAATTCAGCATGCTGCATTGGGCTTCAGATAGAGTCCAACAAATCATGATGTGGGTTGTTATTTGTATGTGTGGACAGGGATTTTATGATTTGTATAGGTCAAGGCTATTATAGTTTACGATGGGAAACTAGGTTTCCAAGGATGTGAATCCATGATATGGATATACCTTTTAAAAATATATAATATATGACGTTGGGATTTATTAGAAAATTTGAGAGAATCAAATGTATAACGATAACTGATTTTTTTCATCATGCTCAAAATAATAGAAGAATTTATGATGTGTTTAACGTATCTTATCATAATTTTTACAGGAATGATCTTGCACATGTTATGGACTATGAGGATACCGAGTTATAACTACAAGAATCATTCATGGAGTGCTTAATGAGTATCAAAGTCCCTAATGAGAAATTTAATTGGGTAAGAGAGTTCCATTGATACGAAACTTATAGATGAATTGGTCATCCGTTGAGGATACATGAGATTTGTAGTCTAATTATAAGTTGAACTGGAGAGAGTTATTTACGTTCCGCAATATATATATATATTTACCATGGGAATTCCTTATATGGGTTTAATTATAAGGCCATTTGTTTGGGCGGTTATTATAGCATAATATCCAACATTTCTTAAGTGAAAATTTTCAACATTTTGAGGTTATAATTTTATGTATAATATTTATTAAGGGATTTTTTAAGAATAAATGTTGTTTATAACGATTATTAGATCAAAGCAGCTAACACCACTACATTTTTAATTCCATTATTCATTGGTATTCATTTGTTTAAAACATGCTAGGAAATTTTTATAATCGATATATTATGGAGGTCATTTTGTGGGGAAAATCCATATAAGTGGTAAACATTCACTAGTGTATGTTTTTTTTGGATTATGTTTTTAAGAACACCACAACCATGGTCATGCCATGGTGGAGATGGTGATAGTCGTTATATATTTGAAATAGTCAAAATTACTAGATGTATTCTTATCTATTGACCAAATCAAAGGGAAAATGAATGTTGGTAGTTTTGGGATTTTAAATTCCATTATGAATCATCCCATAAAAGTAATAATCTAATAAAATCCAATATCATAATCAGTTCTTCAATCTATATTAATAATAGATACTCCGTGGATAGACCATTGAAACCTATAATTTAATTTATATTGACGCTTCAGTTTATCTCAATTATTATCGATTTCCATTCTAAATCATGAATTAAAATTTTGAAATTGTGGATGTAATATGTTATCATTAGTTTAAAATCAAAATATAAAGGACTCTCTATAAATGTAGCTATCCATGAGAGATGATTTTATCCTTATTTTAATTGTTTTTGGTTGTTATCATTGATGGTGTGGAATGTTGGGTATGTTTTTTGATATACAATTAACCAGATTATTCCATGGGATAAATTATAAAACCCATGTATCAATTTATTAGAAAAAATTATATAATTTAATTTCATTTCTGATTCTCATTTGGTGAGAGAATTTGGTTAAGGTGATGTAACTTTTGATAAAAAATTTCATTGGTGTCGAAAACCATTAGATAATAATTTTGATAGAATATTGTGTCCGTGTATATAATGGTATGATGATATGAAATTGTCTATTGATATTTATAGACAATGGATGAGGTTGATCACATGTGTGTTAGATTATATCCACTATGAAAATAATTGAGGTTTGATCACATGTGTACACATGTGTATCTCAGGAGACATATATATCAATTTGATTATGTAATTGTGTTTGGATAAAATTTCTTACACCTAATATAATATTTTCTTTCTATTAATGAAATACTATGTTTTCATGTCACGACCCGTCATCGGGACCCATTCCGTGACTACCCCAAGCACTCCTTCAATAGGCCAGGGGCTAGCGACTAGCACCAAAGGTGTAAATCCTGATAACTGGGAAGGCATTGCATTTATAATACATAAACACATCTAACTTGAGTAAAAGCGGAAGTAATACACTAAGTAGAAAGGAAAGTGTTGGAAAGTAAATGGGCCAGAATACAAACCCATCTAAGAAGTACAACTACAATTGAACGAAAATACAATAGAAATGGCAAACAGCTGCAAGATTGAATCAGCTACTGGGTCATCCACCTCGAATCCTACCCGAATGGTAGGTACGGATAGCCCCCTCAACACTCTCACCCGATAACCTCCTCTGAGTATCATCTCATTGTAAAGTCCACCTCCGGGTGCTGAATCATTGTGCGGTCCACCTCTTGGTACTCACTCTTCAAGAGGTCCACCTTCGGGTACCATCCAGTCCTTGTACAGTCGGTCTCTGTCAGCGCTGACCATCATTTGGATCCAACACAATGAGGTGTGGGCATAGCCCATGCAGGGGTGAGTATAACGATACTCAGTAGGGACCACGAGACCCTCAAGGCCTCACTAAATATAACAAGGATAACAACAAAGAAGGATCTCAAAAGATTACCTTTACTTAGGTATAAGCCCATACTTATACCAAAGTTATCAAGTAACCCATCTAAATCAAGAGGTAATCACAAAGGTTATGAAATCAACGGATAACCACTACTTAGATATATTACCATACATATACCTAATTTATCAAATGACCCATCTCAGTCATGAGGTAAACACAAAGTTCATTGACTTAGCTCAAACCATGATTTTATTCATGATGTCAAAACCACGGCTACTAGAAAAATCCACCTCTCTCGAGTACATTTGTCCAGTCACGACACCAAGATGCTACTCTCTAATGTTGGACTGCTGAGGTACTCCTCCTGTCGAGTACCACGTGTCCACACCCAAACACAGTAGTGGTCCCCACCAAAGGTCTGCCGCCCAAACACAGTATCAGTTACCCAAATACCCAACAGAGGTAATCCTCCTATCGAGTACCATGGGTCTGCTGCCATCTACCAGGCACTTTGTCCATTTTGGGTCTGCCACCAAATATCGGGCGCTCCGTCCACTGGGCTAGTCGAGTCACTCCAAGTCGAATCGTTCAAGCAGTTGAAAGGTCCACAACTACTACTTCTTCGCAATCCATACGTTCGTCTCCTGGAATATCCGCTCCACAAGCTACTCATCGATACTAGAAGAATCACAAAATCCTACAAAGAAGTATCAGAATGGACCACCTCGTCATAAGAGTCTCAACACAACAGATGTTGCGTCAATCGGATGCCCGGTCAGTGAGTTATTAGCATTTTCATCCTAGGGGCCTAGTTGGTTTCATGGAAGAATCAACCCGACCATATCTCAATTGCACCCCGAAAACTCATAGGGTATAATCAAATGGACCATTTCTCAACGAAATTACCAAAGCTGCTGATGGTTCGTCAAACGGAAGTCCGGTCTGAAAGGTATCGACTTTTATGTTACATGGGCCTGGTTGGACTTTGGGTACAATCCAACCACACCATACTGCAACTATGTCCAAACCTCAGGTGATATATTCCAAAATAATATTCTCATCTAGAGAAATCCAATAAAGTCGACGGCAGGTCAATCGGACATACGGAGCCCATGTTACAATCGTTTCCACTCCGAGGGCTAGTTGGTTTCGGGTTCGAACCAATCCGGATGTACCCATAGATCGCCAAAACCTTGAGTGTAATATACTGAAACAACTGTCACGATACAAGGATCCCTATACAACTGACTTTGCATCGATCGGTGGTCCTTAGCCCATGATATAGGCGTTTTACCGAACCTGGTCTGAAAATATGGGGTCTGGGTCTAGTCCGACCTGGCCCAATACCCCCAGGGTTGGCCCGAACTGGGTTGACCAGACCCGGGTCTGGGTCCGGACCATTTGGGCATGGCCTGGCCTGGATGGCGCGGCCCCGCCCGTTCAGCGCGGTGCGGCCCGGACGCGTGGCCCGCAGCAAGTCGGCCAGCATGACAGAGCGAAATCCGTGGAGCGGGGGGGGGGGGGGAGGGGGGCCACTGATTAGAACCGGCAGCGCTTGATGCCGCCTTGTCGTCCCAGATATCGCAGACGTGTGGGAACTTTTTCCTCAATGTCGCGTCGGCATGGCTCGCCACCCCCACCTTTCGCGGACCATCGGACATGCTCTGTTGGTCCATTTTTCCCACTGTCAGTGCCTAAGGTCACCTTGAGACCCGAAATTCACTTTGGAGGCTTCAAATTTCTTTTGAAGTCTCGTTTCATTGTCTCTGTCATTCCGCACACATCAAACAATCTACGGAGGGACCAGGATTGTTCGTTAGCCTGTGCCCTCCGCATTAGAGGCTCATACCATTGTTCACCAAATAAGAACTCCCAACATAGTGGGTATAATTCACATAATCAAAATTATACAAAAAACCCCTACATCTCATAGACATCGCACGTCGTCGAGCCACAGAAAGAGGCAACTATCGCGATGATCGGACATCACACAAGATCAGTGAGGATTCCATTGTCGTCGGGGGAAGTGTATTCGTCGATGGTGATGTTCCACATGGTGGTGTCTCCTCCCTTGACGGGGAGGAAGAAGAAGAGAAGGCACTCGTCAGTGACTTCGCGTTCTTTTTCAGAGGCGATCTTCGTCAGAGAAGCATTGTTCATCATTAGGAACATTCTTTATTAGAAGGAGGGAGCTCTTCTAAATTCTCCATGAATTTCCCACAAAATATTTGCCCAACTAAATATTAAAATTAGGTTTCTCCCATTTTAACAACATGCCATTCAAATTCAATTTAATTCAATCTCATTAATTATTTGATGGTTGGAAAAATATTCAGTGTTGTGAAAGAGAAAGAAAGTGGAGAGGCTCCACTCCAATAAATGAGTGTAGTTTTCATGTATTAAACAATGGGTGAGTTAAGGGGAGATCAAGGGGTTATGGGGAGTCCAAGAGAGTTAAGGGAATGTGAATAGTTGGGGCTCGTGTGGGCCCCAAATCACAAATATCCTTACATGGGTAGTTAGAAGCTTGTGGGTCCTACCCCAACGTCCTCATATAGGATATAACCACTTTAGATATAAAAATAAAATTTTTCCACAATTGTATTCACTTCTCATTTAATCCACAAATTTTTATCTTCTCATCCTATGAAAATTAAATTTTGGTAAAGTTCCCCTTAAGCAAATATCGATGTTGCGAGTTAATCAGTGACATTAGATTTCAATTCATAGAACCGATTCAAAAGACAGAAAACCCCTCTCATTCATTCACTGAAAGTACCCGATCTAAACTTCAAGAATTGATTCCGGACACACCAGGCCTCAGAATTAGGTGCTGTCAGAAGCCACATACTTGAAAAATTCCAAAGACTTAAGAAAAATATTTCCATGAAATTTACATGTCTTTACATTACTCCCACCTCAGGGCTCTACATCCATGTAAAGCATCAACACACACTAGGGAAAAAAAGTGGTAATGAGCATGCATCTGAGCCTTCGGCTCGCATATTCTCTCCTAGAGGTTCCCATGCTGCCAGTGAAAGAGTACATGAGGAATCAACCATCCACATAGGACCCGCTCATTTCGATCATCGATCTCCACTAGAACCTCTGTGAATATTTCCCCATCATCAATATCTAGCTCTCTGTGGTCGATAATGATGGTTAGTCATACATGAATCTCCTCTACTGAGATACGTGGATAATGATGTGCACCAGGTGCAACTGTGGTGGAAAGGAAAAGTGGTAAGCCACCTTGCCTACCCAACTGAGGATCTAGAAGGGTCTGATGAACCTCATAGATAACTCACCGCCTCATCCACATCTTCATAGACCTCATCGAGGTGAGACCCGTAAGAAAACGTGGTCACCATACTCTAAATCCAGTGGTCTCCATCTCCTATCATCATAGGAATTTAGTCTATTTTTTTTAGTCTCCATCCACTCCTGGATGATCTGCACCTTCTCTATCATAGCTCAAAACAACTCTGGTTGGTAGGAAGTCGGTCGACTGGGTAAGTCGGTCGATGATCACCCTTTTCGCTTACAATCTCGAAGAGATGCTCAGATTTCTCCTTTTCCGAAAAAAGTAATCATGTCTCGTCCCCTGGATGAACCAAATTCTTTACCTAATATAGTCAATCCTGACATGAAATGTACAATTTATGTCTTGGATGACATCGTATGTCCACGATGCTACTACCAAGAGATCCAACCGTCACTCTTGCCTCCAAAGGTTGAGTCACACTGTTCAGCATCAGTGTGTGGTTATTGGGTCTCCTCCAGTAGGAATATCAATAGTGAGGGTAAAGTAAATGTTTATTAACCAGAAACTCTCAGTATCGTTCCAAAAAAAAGGATAGGTAAGTATACCTCACAATGATAAGTGTCTTTTATTATTGAAGCTCATAGTACAAGACACACAACAACCTCAAACAACAACATCATGTAAACTAGAAGCACCATGATCAAAGACCTCATCCCTAGAACTAGTTCTGCTCCTGTCCGCAAAGGATATCAGCAATGCGACCAGCTTCTCCATCGCCTCTCCTAGAAGCTAAATTCTAGTCCTCGTGCTTCTTAATGGATACCTTCATTAGCTGTATTCATTCATCCATTGAATATTCAACCACAAAGTTTCCCTCTAGCACCCTATCATAAGTAGGAATGCACAAGAGAAGAAGTGTTGGCTCAGATTTCCTTTAAACACACCTCGTTCAGAAGTCTGGGCCCTGATGCACTAATCACATTGTAATCATTGAGTACCAGGAATGGTGGGTAGGCCTTGATGAATACTTATCTACCGACATTTCATCCTCCTGAAGCTGTATAAGCTCTAGAAAACTCTCAGCCATCTCCTCAAGCAAGTCCTCAGCTGCCTTTGAGTCGGGCTCACCTCAGAACCTAAGGGGTATCTAATACTAAAACATGTGTAAGTTAATAAGCCTACATATTCCATCTACTTGTACTGCCAGTTAGAACTGCTGACTAACATGTAGTGATATAGCTGGCACACAACACGAAGGTACTATCTCAGGTATCGGTCCACGTACCGAAGCCTTATCACTATGTGGACTAACCTCATTGTCACTCACTGGGAAACAACCATAACTAAGATCTCTACATTCTCTACTACTGTCTAAACTAGGCGTAGAACTCTAGAAATCACCTCCATCCAGTCCACTACTTCCTAGGAATATGCCTCACCTCGTAACCTTGGAGGCCTCTACTGCTGGAACTCGTGCAACGCACTCTATCAGCATGCACCGTCAACTAGTATATCTGGTGGCATCTGCTGCCAAATGGGTGGTGGTGCTGCTGGTATACCACCTGAAGGTTCCAATATAGAAAGATGGCCCTGCACCAGAGTATCATCGCTCATTGGGCCATCATCGATTACACTCTCGGAACTCCAACTGACCGTCTACATGGATACATCCTGAAGAGATGTGACACGTTCAAATGATTAAAACATTTTGAGCTGACCTGGTTTGAGATGAAAAAAAAAGAAAACTTTTGTAATCACACATGCAATCAGTGTTTTCGTGCACTAAGTCAGAAATTAGTAGTCAGGGTCCTGGTGTATGGACACGTCGGCCGATGCACAAACACTGAACTCCCTGAACTGAAGACCACACTCGGTACCCTTATCACCATTGCTTCATAGAAAGGAATGATCAGAGTCATGAGTTCTGTGGTAGAACTGACTCCTCTGATACCAATTTTTCATTAACCGTTCTCAGGGCACGTGTCGTGACTACACCAAGCCTGCATTCCATAGGCTAGGGGTTGGCGACTAGCACCAAAGGCATAAATCCCAAATACTGGGAAGGCATTGCCTTTATAATATATAAAAACATCCAACCAGAGTACAAGATGAAGTAATACACTAAGTACAAAAGAAAGCGTTGAAAAGTAAATGGGCCAGAATACAAACCCAACTAAGAATTACAACTAGAATTGAATGAAGGTACAATAGAAAAGAGATACAGCTGGAAGATAGAAGCAGCTCATGGGTCGTCCACCACGGATCCTACCTGAATGGTATGTACCGAGAGCCTCCTCAACACTCTCTCCCTCTAACCTCCTCTGAGTACCTTTTCGTCGTGAATTCCACCTCTGGGTACTGACATGTCTGGAGGTCCACCTCTGGGTACTGACTCTTTGTGAGGTCCACCTTCGGGTACCGTCCAGTCCTTGTACACTCGATCTCTATCAGGGCTATTTGTCATCTTCATCCAACACAATGAGGTGCGGGCAGAGCCCGTGTAGGTGTGATTATAATGATACTCAGTAGGGACCCTGAGACCCTAAAGGTCTCACTAAATCCAACAAGTATAACCACAAAGAAGGATCTCAACAGATAACCCTTACTTAGGTATAAGCCCATACTTATACCTAAGTTATCAAGTAACCCATCTCAATCAAGAGGTAATCAAAAAGGTTATGAAATCAACTGATAACCACTATATAGGTATATGCCAATTAATATACCTAAGTTATCAAGTGACCATCTCAATCATGAGGTAAACACAAAATTCATTGACTCAGCTCAAACTAGGATTTTATTCATGATGTAGAAACCAGTACTGCTGGAGAACTCCTCCACTGTCGAGTACAATGGTCCTGTCACGACTCCGAGATGCTACCCTCTAACCTTGGACTGTTGAGGTACTCCTCCTGTCGATTATCGCAGTTCCGCACCCAAACACAATAGTGCTCCCCGCCAGGGGTCTGCCTCCCAAACACAGTAGAAGTTACCCTAATAGCCTACAGAGGTACTCCTCCTGTCAAGTTCCGTGGGTATGATGCCAAATACTAGGCGCTCCATCTGTCGTGGGTCTATCACCCAATACAGGGAGCTCTATACACTGGGCTAGTCGACTCACTCCGAGTCTAATCGGTCAAGCAGTCATCAGGTCCATATCTACTAGGTCTCCTCACTCTGTACGCTCATCTCTGGGAGGATCCGCTCCACCAGCTACTGGTCGATACTCCAAGTATAAAAAATTCCCACAAAAATGTATCACAAAGGACCGCCTCATCACCTGAGTCTCAACACAACAGATGGTGTGTCAATCGGACGCTCGGTCTGTATGTTATTATATTTTTCGTCCCGAGGACCCGGTTGGTTATATTTACAAACCAACCCAAAAATGTCTCAAATTTACCCCGAACACTCATAGGGAACACTCAATGGGACCGTTTCTCAACTATATTACCATATACGTTGACGGTTCGTCAAACGGACATTCGGTCTGAAAGTTATCGGATTTTTCGTTCTAGAGGCCCAGTTGGATTTCAGGTACAATCCAACCTGGCCTTACTCCAACTGCATCCAAACCTCAAATTAACTGTTCCAAAATAACTTTCTAATCTAATGAAATCCAACAATGTCAATGGCACGTCAATCGGACATCCGGAGCTCATGTTATAAGTGTTTCCACTCTGAGGGCCCGATTGGTTTCGGGATCGAACCAATCCGGCCATACAAAAATTTGTAGAAACAATGTGTGTAATATAAAAAACGATCGTCTCTATCCAAGGATCCATATGCAACTGACGATGTGTCGATGGGAGGTCTGTAGCCCAAGATATAAGCGTTTGAACGAACCTGGTTCGAAAATAGGGGGTCTCGGTCCGGTCTGACCCGACCCAATACCCACTGGGTCAGCCCGAACTTGGTCGAACCGACCCGGTTCTGGGTCTGGACGAGTTGGGCGTGGCCCGTCCAAACTGGTGTGGCCCCGTATAGCCGGTGCGGCCCAGCCCGGCCGGCGTAGTCCATCCCGACTGGCGCGACCCGGCCGCATGGCCATCCGCAGCTCGGCCAGCGTGGCCGCGCGGAAGCCATGAAGCGGGTGGGGGTGCTGATTGGAACTGGCGGCGCATGGTGCCCCCTTGTCATCCCAGATCACGCGGCTGCGCGGGATCTTCCGGCCCACCGTGGAGGCACAAACTCGACGGGTCTTCTCCGGCGGTGCGTTGGGGCACCGCCGCCTCCATGCGGCCGGACAGCTCCGACCACCACCTCCGGTCGTCGGCACCGCCGTGCCGCCGTGGCGCACAGCCGTCAGTGCCTATGGTCACCATGGGTCCCGAACATCACTGCGGAGGATTCAAATATCCTTTTTGGTCCCGTTTCATCATCTCCGTCAAACCTCACAAATCAAACAATCTGTAGAGGGTCCGGGATTGTTCATTAGCCCATCCCCTTCGCGTTAGAGGATCATACCATTGTTCAAAAAATAATAACGCCCAACATAGAGGGTATAAATCACATAATTATAATTATACAAAAACAACCCCTACTTCGCAAAGACATCCCACATCATCAAGCCATGAAAAGAGGCAAGCGTCGCGATGATCGGACATCACGGAAGATCGGTGCCAATTCCGTTGACGTTAGAGGAAGAGTCTTCATCGATGGCGACGTTCCCCGCTGTGGTGTCTCCTCCCATGACGTGGAGGAAGAAGAAGATAAGGCACTTTGTCGGTGACTTTGCGTTCTTCGTCGGAGGTATTCTATAACAGAGTGGCATTGTTCTTCGTCAAGAACATTCTTCGTTGGATGGAGGGAGCTCTTGTAATTTCTCCAAGAATTTCCCGCATAATATTTGCCGAACCAAATATTAAAATGAGGTTTCCCCCATTTTAACATCTTGTCATGATAATTGAATTTAATTAAATCTCATTAATTTTTTGAATGGTTGGAAAAATATTAAGTGTTGTGAGAGAGGTAAAAGGTGGAAAGGCTCCACTCCAATAAATGAATGGAGTTGCCATGTATTAAACCAAGGGTGAGTTAAGGGGAGTTCAAGGTGTTATGGGGAGTTCCGAGAGATTTAAGGGAATGTGAATGGTTCGGCCTTGTGTATTCCCCACATCACACATATCCTTACATGGGTAGTTAGATGCTTGTGGGTCCCACCTCAACTTCCCCATGTGGGATATAACCACTTTAGATATAAAAATAAAATTTTTCCACAATTTATTCACTTCTCATTTAAGCCAATTTTTTTTTCTTATCCTCCCTTGCAAACGCAACTGTGGTAATGGTCCCCTTAAGAAAATACCGATGTTGCGAGTTCATCGGTGCCCTTAGATTTTAATTCTGATAAACGGTTCAAATGATTGAAAACCCCACTTGTTCGTTCACTGAACGTACCTGTGCTAAACTTCCGAAATTGATTCCGGGCACACCTGGCCTCAGAATTAGGTGCCGTTAAGAGCCACATACTTGTAAAATTCAAAATAATTAAGAAAGAATTATCCATTAATTTTCATGGTCTTTAAATTTAATTTGTTGTAATTGTTATGTTCAATGTAATTGGTGTTCTATGTAGGGTTTCAATGTTAGAGGTTAACCCATAATGTTTCAAATTCTCAAGTGGGGGACTATGTTAAAATGTTTCATGGTATGTTCTTACAAGTCTGAAATGATGACATGAAATAAATACCCTTTATCCTAACATGGTTTCATGATACCTTTTTTAGATTCATAAAAACAATTAGTGAAATTAATTTATGTTTATTTCACGAAATTCGATAAATGTGATTTTTCATATCCCGTATAAACATTCATCAGCTATCAAGATAAACATGTCACTACTTTTTTGTTAGAAATCCCATTGTATAGGGTATTGATATAATGGGAAAGCCTATAGATTAATATTATTAGATGTCCATTTCAATATCACAGATATTTCTTCTAACAGACAAGTAGATCGGGCATGGAAATTTATAATCCTTCAACTCTAATATGAAAAATGAGAAATCCACAATGAGGTTTTATGTACGTCCATATATTTTGAACATGTCAGCTGGGTGTTACCATTATCCAATGATAATGAAAACTACCAGGATTGTGCAAGCAGTGTTCCTAATAAAGTCCACTATTATGTTTGGTCATGTGGCATTCATTAATGAAAAAACAAGGAGACATGACAGAATGTATTAGTGATAAAACCCACACTGTTAATTTTCATTAATTATATTAAATTCACTTAATGGATTTTAGACTTTTTTTGACTCTGGGATACATTTAGATACACTGTTTTTTATCATAGTTCATGATTTCAATTATTATTATGTTTCTATCCTCGATCAGAATCCATGGAGACTTGGGGTTTTTAAAAGATTAGATAGAGCATAACCAGTCAATTAATTATAGTATACTATTTATTGTGCTCTTATCAATTATCATGAAATAAACTTTTAAGCATGTGAAGTGATGTTAATGAGACAATTGTGGATTTCTTATGGGTTTACACTAATAGGTTACATAAGATTATCAATGGGTGTGATACATTCATGATCTAGGATAGAGAAATGGAAATAACCTTGTAGTATTGAGAAATGCTATGGAATACTGTTTTTATTGATGGCATTCTAATGGTCTCTAGATTGATATTGTAATCTTTTATAAAAATCATCTATTTATTGTACTATTGTTTGACCAACCACTTTCTGGGCACCTGGTTTATTATACTGTATTCTATGATAAAAATTATTTTCCATTCATAGAGAATTATTTAATATTGTGACTTGTTTTTATTTTCTATTATTTTATTTCATTATAATGTGGGGATATACACCCCACTGTTGATATTTATACCCTTTAAACTTGTATGTGACCTCTTATGCAAATGGTGTCAGACATTATAAGATGTAACACTATATATTGGATTCCGTTTTTAAGGATGGGATGAAAAAAATTCTTTTAATATATTTTTTCCAATATGTCATCATGTCCATATTTGTTTTAAAAATATTGAGAGTATGTTGGATATGTGAGTCACATAGAGGGGAGTTACTTATATACCTGGCTGTCATATGTGCAATAAACATTGGAATTTCTATTATTAGGACATCTCTTATAGTTATGGGTTTACAGTTTCATATTGATTGTGGGTATATTATGTTAATTCAATTCCATGGGATTTGAATACATTCATGAATCATGAATAGACACTTAGGATCAAATTCCATATATATAACGAGTTTGTTCTCCATAGTATTTCTTTAATTTTAATAGTTGATCGTGCTTTATTTTGGGGTAGACTTGTAGTCCCTATTTTGTTATATATATATATTTAACTATATTTTGATATATCTATATTTCTTTTTATTATTTGAACTTTATCATGAATTTTGTTTTTATATACATGACTGTGACTTATGCATATATACAAAGCACTTGGATTAAGTTATGGGTAATGCTATGATGGATATTCCTTGGGTTAGAGTTAGCCTTATTGGAGAACCTTGTATCATCTCATTGATTTCATAGGATATTTATAATTTCATTATGGTGTTTAAAATGGGTTTTCATCATTTGATAAGAATTACACCTCAGAGACATTCTACTATACAATGTAGTAGTGTTGGTGAGAACCCCCTTTTAAGGGATGAAAACCAGTTCTACCACCAGATATGATAGTGAATTCAACCGTACACACTCTAGTGGATGAGAATGAATGGTCACTTCTATTATGGTTATTTTTCAATGATAATTATCTAGTTCGATGATATAATAACAATATGATTGATTCTCCCAAAGATAATAAATTATATAATCCTTCGTACATTCAATTCAACAGAGTCCCTCAGGATAAGAAGGTATGTTTTTGATGCATTGAGATAATTTTTGAGTAATTAGAGAATCTATTGTACCATCCAGTGTATCGATACACCTTAATGAATTATAGACCCTCTAGATGTTGTGGGGTGACCTAATAAAGGAATGTAAATACCAATGTTTGAAATGGATTACCTTGATTGATTTTTATCATTGAGTTCATTTTATGTTCAATAAAATTATACATCATTCAAGAGTTCATGGATTATCATTAGGTCTCAATAATGATGTCTCCTTATATGGAATGTTTTCCAATATAACAAAAAATATCATTGGGATCTTAGAGAGGATCTAGTGAAATCATTTTCCTATCCACCCATGATGTACTCAAATGAGGATGTCATCCAAGATGATATTTCAAGATTCTTCTTGAGAGGATAATTGAAATTGATATAAAAATCATCAAATGAGTGAAAATTAAATTGAATCCCCCATATTCTATTTTATTAAATGAGTTTAAGGAACATATGTCTTAAAACTTGTATTTTCATGGGTTGGGTTTTATTATTCCAAAAACATCTATTCATGGTGATTTGATATTGTTTTCTTTGAAGGTGGATGGTAGTGTTTAGTTGTGTGTAAACTACAGGATGTTGAACCCTGTGAGAATGAATATTTAATTCTGATTACCAAGGATTGATGAATTAACCAGCTTTGTTGAGCACATAATCTCTCCAAGAGTAACGTATGATTAGGATACCACCATCTTAGGATCAGATAGGATGATATTCCAATGATAAGTTGGTGTGTAGTTATATACTAAAAGTTCATCTTTTAATTCCTTTTGGGATGAATGTTTTTCCAGTAATTTATATTTCTCTCATGAAAATGAAATTACATAGATATGTTGACTCATTTATCATTATTTTTTGTGAATGATAACTTGATATACTCCTCGAAATCATAACTACATTATAAACACCTTTATATTGTATTGAGCATAGTTTGAGACCACATTAACTATCTCAAACTGTCAATGTGGTGATTTGGATTAAAGTGGTGTGATTCCTTGTGCAATTTAACTATAATGATGAATTTATATAGTCTAAGAGATTATAAAGTATTTGATAACATGTTATAGTCTTGAAAATTATTTTTAGATATAGTGAATCTATGGTTTATACGTGTATACCAAATAAGATATTAAGGACAACTCCCATTAAGAAGAACCTACAGTAGGGCATGATATGAATTTAGTGGTGTTCAATTAAATAGATCATTATGATGAGGTTTTCATAGATATGAGCATAATATTTGAGAAAACAATATTTTTAACACGTCTAGTTCTTGGGATAAGAATGATGTTGTATTTTAATTCCATAGGAGTAGGGTACGAATTGTGTAGATGAATAGATAATAGATAGTCTCATATGGGTCACATTATCTGTGACTTTATGGGTAAAACTTCCAGAAGAATGACCAATATTTATATAATATATCCCATTCTATGTTGTTTTGGAGACATTATATCTTTGGTGATTTTTGGTTTGTTTACACCGACCATAAGATCATTTGATATATTTTATATCAATAGGATCTAAATTACATATATGGTGTTTTATTCCATGTTGAGTATATGATTATATTGGTACCTTCACATAACATTGTGATTTGACATATAAATACCATTCTTATGTTATATATCTTGATTGTGTATCCAATGAAATCCTTTTTGATGTTTGATCACATGTCTATTGGTTCATTGCTAGTGGAATCCCGAATTGAGTTAGATAACATTGGTGTGTTTGTCTATTTCACCTTAATCATGATAATTTATAGAGATTCAATATGATATTTCATATTTCCATTTTATTTATTTAGTATATTCAATATTATTTTTATGCATTTTATGGTCCCAATTTGAATGGTTGACTCATCATGTCTTAATATATCTAGTGTTTGATTATGTACAAACACAACATGTGATTTAATGATAACATCTTGACCGATGAAAAGGAATGAAATACTTATAACCAAACATGGAGGAATGACGACCTTATGTAACTTATTCATTATTATTCAAGATATCTCATATGGTTTATTGTTATGACATGTATTACATGTGGTATGTCATAGCATGTTGAACTCTTATTCTAGTGTTAGGATTATAAGTTGATACATTTTATTAGATGGCACGTTAGAGGGGATATTGATGACATGAAAAATTCTATGAACAATGGATTGTTAAATGGTGTGGGTAGGATCACTAACATGTCTAATAACATGGGAGTATAAAAATCATGGAAATATGGAATCCTTCATCCAAAAAAAATTATGGTAGAAACCAATGCAAGGGTAATAAATATATCCATACAACTTAATCCAATCAGGTCAAATGTACCAGTATCCAAAGAAAATGTGTAACACCCCAAGATTTCATAGTGTGTTATTTCTTCAAAATAATTCAATAACTTGCACTACACGCAACACCGAGTTCAATCACACATTGACTTACAAAAAAAGCCATTAAAAGAGGTCATGAATAGAATTAACTACATTTTAAACTTTATATAATCCTTATAATTTTAGAATCCATATTATGAGTTTCTTAGTCATAATGCAAGAACAGATTCATTTTCAGTATTGCACTTTTATCAACTTTTAATAGTGAAACCTTTTTAAATACAATATTTTAAACTTTTGACTAAATGGGGACATCAAAAATTTAAAATGAAACATCCCAAGCTTCCACGGTACGCTTTCTTTGAATAATACAGTAGCGTGTGTTGTACGCAACCTTGAGTTTTAACACACACCACAACCAATCAAACTAGCCGTTATGAATAGTAATACCTAATTTTTGAAATTATATATATTTTATATTTAAAAATGGACTTCATTTTTGGATTCTTAATATCGAAATTAGCCTAGGGTGAAATTTTGGTACTTTTCGGATAACTTTTATTTTTTGATGAATAGTGAAAATTACTAAATTTTAATTAAAAACAACTTTTTTAATCAAAATAATTAATATTGATAAATTATTAATTTGAGTGTTTTTAAAGTATATTTAGAATATATTTTTACCATTTAATTTAATTTTTGTCATTGGACATAATTTTACAATTAAACCGAACATAAACAAGTGTCAATCTTTTGATAGTTATTACCTCTTAAAAACACGCTTTTTGGTTTGACAGTGGGAATTGATTTTAAATTAATTTCTGCCACTTATGTGTTTTGAATTTAGGAAAATGGATTCCATATTTGGAATGAGGATGTTCAAATTGTGTAAATAGGTAACTTTTATTTTTAGACATTTTGAATAGTTACCGTGGTAAATATTTTATTTACCATGGTTAAAGGGTAAATCCGGTAAATAAGGGTTAAAAAATAATATTATAATAATACAAAATTACCCTAAAACGTGTCCTAACCTTATTGGAGGACACATACCCGACCATGGGCATACTTGGGTCAATTTGGGGACCCCCTGGAGCCACTTGTATGTGGTAGGGACACATTATATTAATAAAGTTAAAATAAAAATAAAAATGGCATAAGCTTACATCTTTTAGAAGAACAATTTTTACATAGGGTTATACATGTTTTATTTTCGATTATAAATATTCATTAGAAAGCTAAAAAGATTTACTACATGGTGATATTTTATTTATAATTTTTAGACATCAAATAAGTTAAATTATTAATGACACAATAATGATGCAATGTTTACCTCATTAATAAATCATTGAAATAAATAATATTATAATGATTAAAATATTATCTAAAACCTGTCCAATTCTTATTGGTTGATGTTATTTAGAATATGAGTCATCCTATCTTCGACCTCAATGATTTTTGGACCATTATAAACCGAATATAATTATATTATAAAGTAATACTTTCACTCTTTCCTAAAGAGCCCCTCCTCTCCCTTATAAAAGGAGACCACTTCTACTCATTCCTCACACCTCTCAAGACACGTGGCTCGTCCAAACTCTGCCCAACTAAGCTCCCCACATCCCTCTTCTCCTCCTTGAAGCATACCCTTAGGCAGAAAGCATTTCAACAAGTCCTTTGGTTCTAACCAATGTGAGTTACCTAAATTAAAGGTAACGATTTCTCTTAAATTATTTTCATTTATTTTGCTTCTTCAACCCCCAAACTCTTTTTATTTTCTTTCTTTTGTAACAACACCAGTATCCTCAATATACTAGGATGTCTTTATAAGAAGGATTCAAACTACACATACACACAACTCCATCTAATGGATGATGAACATAATGTTTCTGTGGATGGCAAACTAACGCCTCACGAAACGATGATTGTTCAAATACATCTTACCGCCTCTCATGGTGGCCATTATGATGGCACTGTAATTAAATATGATATTAATGATATATATTTTATATATAAACTTCTGTAATTCCATTTTATTTCATACCATTATTCGTTTCATGTTGTATATACATACGATAATTTCATTTGAGGAAGTGCGGGCTACCGCCCCCTTAAAATGATATGACTCATTCATACCACACATGGAACGTATAAAGAATGGTGTTAATGAACTTAAGTAACATATATAAAATATTATATTATACTGGAATAGTAATATACCTATGTATCATTTGGATTCGATTCTTTTAAAATAAAAATTAAATGGAAGTAGCGTTCGTGCGTACGTACGGACTACCGTCTCCACGAACGCGATGAGATTCATTCTCCATCGTATACATTCAAGTATAATTATCATTTAATGATTTAAAAATGATGTTTAAGGACTTGATATCATTCTGGATATGAATAAGATACAACAAACATGACTTATGTAACAAAACATATAAAGAAAATGAGTAGGTTAACACCTGAAACGGCGATAATACTAAGATATTATTATCAAATCAATATTAAAAGATCATATATGATATCAAATTAATGTATATGATTCTTGTATAATTTAGTAACAATTATTTCACTATTATACAGGAGTTTAACCTACCCCAACCAAGGAAAAGTACAAGGTAATGGTTATTTCACAATCTCTTCATTATCCGAGGTTGTTTATACGTAATAATCTACTGGGATTTCTTTATCACCCACATCCATGTTTCTTCAAAATGTATTTCAAAACATTTTTTTATTATTTAAAAGAACATGGGTTAAAGTCATTTATACCCTTGATTGACTTTTTAAAAGGAATCCTTCCGTCGTTTTCAAAACAAGGTCCTTTTTAACCATTTCGACAGAATTAAGATAAGAATGTTTTTTTTAACTTATACGGCGGGTGAGGTTATTTTCCGCCGTTATAAAATCGTCAAAGCTTCCCTTACAAGCTTATAAGAAAATTTTTAAGAAAATGTTTTATTTTATATTGCTCTTAAATGATTTCAAAAATAGAAAGAGATATTTCTCTAAAAAGTGTTTTTATTTCATCTATGTCAACATCCTTTGATGGATTTAACGCTTATTTGAAGTTGATTTATTATGATACAAAACTTCTATATTGTATTGAAGGTTTTGTGATATGTTTGACTGTGGATGTTCTATTTCTATACCATTCATAGTTTATGGTGAAATTATTGACATTTTGTATGCTAGTTTTAATATGAATGTTTATGTTATGTTTAAACCTTTTCATATGGGAATGCATTGGACTTAATATGTGACGGGTGGAGCCCGCTATAGCACCTCGATGAATCGGTAGGTCTCATGAGACAAACTAGTGTCTTGGCACAAGGCCTTGAAAAAATCTTATTTGTAGTCTTGGCATGAGGCCTTGACTATGTGGTTATGATAGTCTGGCATTATGCATTCCAACATTATGAAAGTGGTTATTGATTTTTGCATGTGATTATTCGATTAGTAGAATATCCATGTGAATAAGTAAATGGCATTATTTCATTTTACTTTTTCCATACCATGTTGAAGTTAAAGTTTAAAAGGCTTTTGTTTTAGTAATGCATTGCCTTAAATGTTTATTCTTATTTATGAAGGTTTCCGCTATACTGTTATCCTTACTGGAAATTTGAGCTCACCCCTTTTTTATGTTTTATTTTTCCCAGGATGTGAAGAAGTAAGTTATGAATGACCTGCAGGGATTTTTATGAGGGGTTAATAGTGTGGATTGTGGAAACATTATGTTGTTGTATTAGTTTTTCATTTTATGATGTAATGTAAAACTTATGAATATATCTAGTGTTTCCAAGGCTACTAAACCAATCCGTCTTTCGAGATTTGATCTTTCTTGTGATCATGCCAATGTTATGAAGCAATGCACCGACTCTGGGTAGCTGGGGTCGGGGCGCTACAGTTGGTATCAGAGGAAGTTTAGTACAAACCTTGGAAACTAGATTTAGATAAACTCTGATTAGAGCACGTAGACCTATGATGAACTTTGAGGATTAGTATAGAAGAACTTCCTAGAATTTTGGTATTGTAGAGATTTTGTGAGTTTTCCGAGCAATACATCCCTGTCTGGATACGAGCAGGTAGAGGCAGCTCTGGCACAGATGTACCTAGGGGTAAAACCCGAAAACACCGCTTTGAGCTAGACTCGAACGGGAACTGGTGCACGACAACGGGCCTTGCTGCACTCTTTGTTACGACACTCCCGAGGGATATGCTTAGGATAATTCTCATTTTCTTTACAAACCATTATGAAGGGTTTATGAGTATATACATCCTCAAATGAGACATTTTTATGATTATGGATTATATCCATAAATAGTTCAATTTATGTTAAGTGTTTTATAAGTATGGGATTATGTATTTTGATTCATAAACTGATCTAGTGTATTCCATTGTTTAGAAATGGCGCCCAGTAGAAGGAATGAGAACTCCATAAATACACATGATCCAAAGAGAAGGAAGGATCATATCTTTCATGGTCTTAAGCTAGAATTTATAAGAGAAATAGTCTCCCATGTATTATCATCATATGAAGAAATAATATCATGTGTTGATAAGATAAGTAAAGAGTTTACTGAGTCCTATGGCTTTGAAGGGAAGCAAGAGAATAAAAGGATAGAAGAGAGAAAGATGGATAAAGGGAAGAGGGAAAAGAAGAATTTTCCCATATGTGGTAACTGTGGAAAGAAACACCTTGGAACTTGCCTGAAAGGAATGGGAGTTTGTTATAAGTGTGGAGGAAAAGGGCACAAAGTACACGACTGCAAGGGTAAGAAAATGGTTTCAAATGTACAATGCTTCATTTGCAAGGAGTTTGGACACTACGCGAACCTATGTCCCAGTCATCAGACTATGCCGCAAATGATGCTATTGGATAATAATCAAGTTATGATACTACTACAGATGAAGAGGAATGATTAGAGTTATTATGTTGATTATATCAATTGAGTGTTGTATCAACAATGTACTTGTTATAATAATTATGGAGTATATAAGGATTGTACTGCAGTACTATTTCATTAAGGACTTGAGATGGTGTGGAACAAAGAAAAGTGACTCAGTAGCAGGTTAAATGTTTGGAAAATATATGGTTGAGAGAAAGATAAACCATAATATGGTTCAGATACCGAGGTGGTGATTTTAGAATAATACATGATTGATTTGGATAAATTATATTGGATATTATTGACTACCTTGAAGCTGATTAATGATTTGTGTATTCCATCATTGTTGGGGTTTAAAACATTTTTGGATTAATGAAGTATATCCAGCATTCAATATGGAATAAGGGAACATGAATGTAATCAATAAGGAATATGGTAATACAAGATGAAGGTATTCATATGCTATTACGGGGTAAAAAGGATCTATGTTATGTTTACCTTCCTTATAGATGTTGGACTATGAGTTTGATAGAAGTATTTTGGATAGTTCTAGTTTGGATTATTTTGGATTTCCATAAAAGGACAACCCGGAGGTCGGGCGGCAACCCGTCGTGTCCGGCAAGGCTGCGAGACTTGAACCCGCAACCGAAGGGCGACAAGGGTGTATCACCTACCACTGGCCCACGAGATGTCCTGGATTAAATAATGTAGTAGATGAATTATAAATTCTTTTATTTTGGAACCCTATACAAATAGTGTAAATAGAATTTTTTTACATTCTATTATCTTTTAGAGTGAAAGATGAGTTTGTGGTAGAAATTTATTAATGGATAAAACTCTAATTATAAAGTAAGTACATCTCCTTATGATCTTAGCCAATCTCATAAATAAATTCCTCAACATTAAGAAAAGCAACTTAGAATAAAAATGTTTTCCTAGATGGTACCTTAAATCATCACTAATTTATGGCTTTGGGATTGTTGGCCTTTTCATAGCCATGTTCTCTACCACTCTCCATTAGATAATTGATGGTTAGATTTTTCTTCCATATCCATATTTTCCTACATGGAACCCTAGTATGTGTTATTTTTAGTAATCTTCATACTTTCGACTCTTTATTTTAAATAGAGGTCTCGCTAATTCATTTTTCGATGTGGGATTTCAACTAAGATATTTTGAAACATCAAAAATGTGTTATCCTAATACCCTATGTTTTGTTGAACCGATGGTATTTCAAATCATCATAGATTGATGAATTTAAGGACCTCAATTTTACACTTGTTTGTGATTGATGACCTCAATCACTACCTATAAATATTTAGGTTTTTCCTCCAATTATATGTCTCTAATTTCCACCAATGTTCTCCTAATCGAGATCATAATTTGGTGGTGACCCTTTGATTTCTCTTTTCCTCATATTAAGACAAAATTTTAGTAACCCAATTTCCGATGTGGGTTTTCCCACAAATATATTTTCTACTTTCAACCTTTTATTTTCAAAGAACAATTTCAAATTGCGAGGACGCAATTTATTGAAGGAGGGGAGAATGTAACACCCCAAGATTTCATAGTGTGTTATTTCTTCAAAATAATTCAATAACTTGCACTACACGAAACACCGAGTTCAATCACACCTTGACTTACAAAAAAAATCCATTAAAAGAGGTCATGAATAGAATTAACTACATTTTAAACTTTATATAATCCTTATAATTTTAGAATCCATATTATGAGTTTCTTAGTCATAATGCAAGAACAGATTCATTTTCAGTATTGCACTTTTATCAACTTTTAATAGTGAAACCTTTTTAAATACAATATTTTAAACTTTTGACTAAATGGGGACATCAAAAATTTAAAATGAAACATCTCAAGATTCCACGGTACGCTTTCTTTGAATAATACAGTAGCGTGTGTTGTACGCAACCTTGAGTTTTAACACACACCACAACCAATCAAACTAGCCGTTATGAATAGTAATACCTAATTTTTGAAATTATATATATTTTATATTTAAAAATGGACTTTATTTTTGGATTCGTAATATCGAAATTAGCCTAGGGTGAAATTTTGGTACTTTTCGGATAACTTTTATATTTTGATGAATAGTGAAAATTACTAAATTTTAATTAAAAACAACTTTTTAATCAAAATAATTAATATTGATAAATTATTAATTTGAGTTTTTTTAAAGTATATTTAGAATATATTTTTACCATTTAATTTAATCTTTGTCATTGGACATAATTTTACAATTAAACCGAACATAAACAAGTGTCAATCTTTTGATAGTTATTACCTCTTAAAAACACGCTTTTTGTTTTGACAGCGGGAATTAATTTTAAATTAATTTCTGCCACTTCTGTGTTTTGAATTTAGGAAAATGGATTCCATATTTGGAATCAGGATGTTCAAATTGTGTAAATAGGTAACTTTTATTTTTAGACATTTTGAATAGTTACTGTGGTAAATATTTTATTTTCCATGGTTAAAGGGTAAATCCGGTAAATAAGGGTTAAAAAATAATATTATAATAATACAAAATTACCCTAAAACGTGACCTAACCTTATTGGTGGACACATACCCGACCATGGGCATCCTTGGGTCAATTTGGGGACCCCTTGGAGCCACTTGTATGTGGTAGGGACACATTATTTTAACAAAGTTAAAATAAAAATAAAAATGGCATAAGCTTACATCTTTTAGAAGAACAATTTTTACATAGGGTTATACATGTTGGATTTTCGATTATAAATATTCATTAGAAATATAAAAAGATTTACTACATGATGATATTTTATTTATAATTTTTAGACATCAAATAAGTTAAATTATTAATGACACAATAATGATGTAATGTTTACCTCATTAATAAATCATTGAAATAAATAATATTATAATGATTAAAATATTATCTAAAACCTGTCCAATTCTTATTGGTTGATGTTATTTACAATATGAGTCATCTAATCTTCGACCTCAATGATTTTTGGACCATTATAAACTGAATATAATTATATTATAAAGTAATACTTTCACTCTTTCCTAAAGAGCGCCTCCTCTCCCTTATAAAAGGAGACCACTTCTACTCATTCCTCACACCTCTCAAGCCACTTGGCTCGTCCAAACTCTGCCCAACTAAGCTCCCCACATCCCTCTCCTCCTCCTTGAAGCTTCCCCTTAGGCAGAAAGCATTTCAACAAGTCCTTTGGTTCCAACCAAAGTGAGTTACCTAAATTAAAGGTAACGATTTCTCTTAAATTATTTTCATTTATTTTGCTTCTTCAACCCCCAAACTCTTTTTATTTTCTTTCTTTTGTAAAAACCCCAGTATCCTCAATATACTAGGATGTTGTTATAAGAAGTATTCAAACTAAACATACACACAACTCCATCTAATGATGATGAACATAATGTTTCTGTGGATGGCAAACTAACGCCTCACGAAACGATGATTGTGCAAATACATCTTACCGCCTCTCATGGTGGCCATTATGATGGCACTGTAATTAAATATGACATTAATGATATATTTTTTATATATAAACTTCTGTAATTCCATTTTATTTCATACCATTATTCGTTTCATGTTGTATATACATACGATAATTTCATTTGAGGAAGTGCGGACTACCGCCCCCTTAAAATGATATGACTCGTTCATACCACACATGGAACGTATAAAGGATGGTGTTAATGAACTTAAGTAACATATATAAAATATTATATTATACTGGAATAGTAATATACCTATGTATCATTTGGATTCGATTCTTTTAAAATAAAAATTAAATGGAAGTAGCGTTCGTGCGTACGTACGGACTACCGTCTCCACGAACGCGATGAGATTCATTCTCCATCGTATCCTTTCAAGTATAATTATCATTTAATGATTTAAAAATGATGTTTAAGGACTTTATATCATTCTGGATATGAATAAGATACAACAAACTTGACTTATGTAACAAAACATATAAAGAAAATGAGTAAGTTAACACCCGAAACGGCGATAATACTAAGATATTATTATCAAATCAATATTAAAAGATCATATATGATATCATATTAATGTATATGATTCTTTTATAATTTAGTAACAATTATTTCACTATTATACAGGAGGTTAACCTACCCCAACCAAGGAAAAGTACAAGGTAAGGGTTATTTCACAATCTCTTCATTATCCGAGGTTGTTTATACGTAATAATCTACTGGGATTTCTTTATCATCCACATCCATGTTTCTTCAAAATGTATTTCAAAACATTTTTTTATTATTTAAATGAACATGGGTTAAAGTCATTTATACCCTTGTTTGACTTTTTAATAGGAATCCTTCTGTCGTTTTCAAAACAAGGTCCTTTTTAACCATTTCGACAGAATTAAGATAAGAATGTTTTTTTTAACTTATACGGCGGGTGCGGTTATTTTCCGCCGTTATAAAATTGTCAAAGCTTCCCTTACAAGCTTATAAGAACATTTTTAAGAAAATGTTTTATTTTATATGGCTCTTAAATGATTTCAAAAAGAGAAAGAGATATTTCTCTAAAAAGTGTTTTGATTTCATCTATGTCAACATCCTTTGACGGATTTTACGCTTATTTGAAGTTGATTTATTATGATACAAAACTTCTATATTGTATTGAAGGTTTTGTGATATGTTTGACTGTGGATGTTCTATTTCTATACCATTCATAGTTTATGGTGAAATTATTGACATTTTGTATGCTAGTTTTAATACGAATGTTTATGTTATGTTTAAACCTTTTCATATGGGAATTCATTGGACTTAATATGTGACGGGTGGAGCCCGCTATAGCTCCTCGATGCATCGGTAGGTCTCATGAGACAAACTAGTGTCTTGGCACAAGGCCTTGACAAAATCTTATTTGTAGTCTTGGCACGAGGCCTTGAATATGTGGTTATGATAGTCTGGCATTATGCATTCCAACATTATGAAAGTGGTTATTGATTTTTTCATGTGATTATTCGATTAGTAGAATATCCATGTGAATAAGTAAATGGAATTATTTCATTTTACTTTTTCCATACCATGTTGAAGTTAAAGTTTAAAAGGCTTTTGTTTTAGTAATGCATTGCCTTAAATGTTTATTCTTATTTATGAAGGTTTCTGCTATATTGTTATCCTTACTGGGCATTTGAGCTCACCCCTTTTCTATGTTTTATTTTTCCCAGGATGTGAAGAAGTAAGTTATGAATGACCTGCAGGGATTTTTATGAGGGGTTAATAGTGTGGATTGTGGAAACATTATGTTGTTGTATTAGTTTTTCATTTTATGATGTAATGTAAAACTTATGAATATATCTAGTGTTTCCAAGGCTACTAAACCAATCGGTCTTTCGAGATTTGATCTTTCTTGTGATCATGCCAATGTTATGAAGTAATGCACCGACTCTGGGTAGCTGGGGTCGGGGCGCTACAAAATGAACACATTTAGGGTGGGAAATTTTTTGTTCCTTATAATAAATTCTATCTGGGTAGAGAATCTGCAGTTCATTAAAGGTGAAAATTCTAGAAAGGGTTGATGGGAATATAGTCTTGGCCAAAACTGGTACATATGGATTCTATTTTGATTGGTATTTACTAACTCGTAGCATTGTTTTTGTTTTGGTATACATAAGGAGAACATGTGGTTAAATATAATACATGATATCTAAAATTAGCTTTAGGAACAGAATCCAATGATATTTGGTGGCACATTTTTATCATTTCTGATGACTGTATTTTTACATGTTTTTTCTAATTTATCTACCATCATGAAAAAAATTATTAGGCATGTGAAATATTATTAAGTATGACTTCATGGTGTTCTTATATGTTTACACTCACATAAAGAATAAGAATCGAAATGTGCATACAGATATCTAGATCAGGGATATATTAATGGGAAATACCATAGTGATAGAGATCTAGGACAAGGAGCATGGTGATTAGAAGTCGGTTCAATATGGACTTCAGAGTGTGCCCAAAATATTTTATTTACATTCTTATCTTCCATATAAGCTTATTTTACCAACAACATTTTTGGTCCTTGAATTTTTATTTTATATCATTTGATGTACTTCCAATTCCAAAATTATATAATTGTTTATTGTTATGATGTGTTGTTATGTTTCATATTTTTTTATTCTTACTGTGGGTATAATATCTCTAATAACAATATTTGGACCCTTAATGAAATTCAAAAACTTATAGGGTATGGGAAATAAATCATGACGTCACATAGAATATATTTCATAGATTAATTTATACGATTTAAGATATTATAGTATAAATATTATAATTTCATAAAAAAATATTAAAATTTAGAAAATAAAAGGACACAAAATTATGTATATTTGTAAATGTGACTTAATTTATTTTTTTTTCAAAACCATATTTTATTTATTATTGACAACCAAAATTCCATTCCTCCATATGTATTAATAGAATTTTTCAAATATTGGAAAATCACATCCCTAAATGATTTCATTAGGAAATATTTTCCCAATTCAATTAAAATAATTATCTTATCATCATTATTGAAATTTTGGATTAACCCCTCTAAAACATTTAGGGTTTATCCCCTAATAAAGATTTTAAAATAAAGTATAAGTTAATATTCCATCGTTTTTACTCTTCATTATCCTCAGTTGTTAATCTACTATCATACTGTAATTTAATCCAATTTTACATATGATAATTATTTTCTATAATTACATGATATTAAAATTAATTTTTTTGTCTAAAAATTGTTATAATATATATATATATATATATTCTATCCCTATATATTTAAATCATCTTATTAATAGTTGATATTTTCTACAACTAAGAAATTGTTGAATTCATTTTTTGTCACCAGATTTAGTGATATCTATTGTGACTTTAATACATATATATAAAATGTATTATTACACTCGCAATTATTATACAGTATTTGTAATATATACAATGTGTTTCTCTTAATTATGAATCATCTCATCAATGGTTTATTAATCTGCCTATAAGGATTATGTTACCTCTTTAATTATCATCACATTATTCAATAGTAATGTAATAAAATATATAATAAAGAATTAATTTAATTATTTTTGTTGGTTTTTGGATTCAATTTCACTTATATACAAGTAAAATTGAATAAAAAAAATTAAAATTAAAATACAATAATTCAAAAAATCCTATTATCAACGAATTTTTGTCACTAGTGAAAATATAATAAATAAGTTCTAATTGATATAATTAATCATAAATTAAATTTCATAATATATTAAGCTTCCAGAATAATGTTTTAATTATTTTTTTTTTGTTTTTATATGAGATCTATACACATTGAAACAAAATAGAATCTAAGGTAATTAGACATCTCAATATAATAATATTTATGATCATATTAAACATTATAATATACATTCATATGAATTGTTTATAATCTCTAAAATAATAAAAAATTATTTTCATGTTTACTTATTTGGAAGGATTTAATAAATATTCTTCGATGTCCCAAATATAAATTAACATTTAATATATTACATTGTGCATACAATTTTTCCACATATAAATTGTTTCGCATTTGGGATTCCTATACCTCTGAATGGCCCGAAGGACTTTTTTTATTTTATTATAGATAATACCCATTTTAAGGGATGAAGGAGAACCCGTACATGACTCAAAAGGCCCAAGACACAAGGCCCAACATGACCCGCAATACATGAACGCAAGGTCCAGAGTCATACCATGCCCATTACATGATCCGTAAGCCCATTCCACTATAGCTGCCCCTCCCCAGCATCTTGCATCATTGATCGGCTTAGCTCCCCACCTTTCATTGGTGATCAGATAGCATTTCCCCGTACAAAGATGCAAGGTGCCTGTGCCCGATGGCAGCTTCCATGCCCTCTCATTCTTCCAATCCGGTTAGCTCTACATCTGGTGGTTGCTACTCCTATTGCTCTGATCCCCTTCTAGGGCCTGATCTGTGTGAACAGGGGCCTGATCCTCTCCCAAATTGATCTTTTATTACATATATCACATTTAATAATTTTTTATTATTGTATTCAACATGTATATATTAATATTTCACATTTAAATATTCTATTTTTGGATAACAACTTTGTGTGGAACCATATTTCTTATTGTAAATAAAATTATTGAATTTTCTATATCTTTTATAGATTGTTTTTATAAAATTTTCTATTTTAGTTATAAATTTTTTTTAACAATTTTAGGGAATATAAATTACATTAATTTTTAAATTTATGTTTTATTCTCATTCCTTTGATGAATCTTGAATCGTGTACACTTTTGAATTCCGGTTTTTATTATAACATCATTCTACATTTTGTTTTTTAAACCCAATTTATGTTAATTATAATATATATCATGTAATTGTCTCTTGAAACCTCTATATATACCCTAATGAAATCAATAATCTAAATCCAAATAGTGCTTAATGGTTTGAGATATTATATGATTTTTGAGGTTATTATGAAAACATTTTTCAATTCAACATGTGTTATTCATGTCATTCCTATAGATCAATGCATAAATATTATATCCTTTCACACCCTTGAATCATTTTTAATATAGGTAAATATTATGTATTCTTGGGTGGGAGGAAATTATGAATCCATCCAATGATGTAGGTATATAATAATATCTTATTTGATCAGTATGTGTATGTATGATGCATCTAACCATTTATTAATGTATTTCTTGGAAACAATCATTTTAACTTTATCAATAATGTTATTATGTTTTACATTGATGCCTTGAATTATGTTTATGATTTATCTATATTTTTAATATGGAATAATGAAATTATATTTAGATTTATATACCATTTTTACATGACTTTTGTTACTCAATTTTCATGATTCTATAATGCACGAGATGATTTCTAGAAATAAATCATCCATGTAACATCCATCTCTCATTCATTAGTTCCCATGAATTTTTTCATCTTACTCTCATAAAATAATTTCAGTATGTAAATAAAGATCTAAAAAATTATTAAATTATCTGATCTATCATATTACATAATGATTTCATGATATCTTTTAATTAATTTATTATTCTTATTCCACATTCATTCAACTTATCAGACTAAATAGAACAACTATTTTTTAATATATGTCCCTTGTTGAATTCATATAATAAGAAGGGTTCATTCAACTGATATTTAGTGCTAATTGATGTTATGATTAAATTTTTATGCTATTATTTAGATTGATAATCCAATAAGAACATAGTTTCTGATGTCATTACACATGGGCTCTTGTAATAGTTAATTGTAATAAATATGTTCATTTTATTTTAAAAATAATATATGAATTAGACTAAATAATATGTGTGAGACTTGGGGTTTCTCAATTTTGATTTCATCTTCAAAATACATGAGTGGTTTATCATCCCTTATCTTGACATAAATTAATTATATTATTATTTCATATAGATAACATTAGAGAAATATTGTTTGATCAGTATATTTATCAATTAATCAAATTCTAATGGCTCAATTTCATGTTATGGATTTTTGTTTTACCAATATAAAACTCTAATTATCCTCACGAAGAAAATGATAGATGTAAGAGTTATATTTTCAATAATTGATTAGTAATAATTATCATTAAATTTTAATTCATATATTATAAAAATTTAATTGAAAAAATGAACCACTAATTGATAATTTTGTTTATCCATTAAAGTATTAATTACAGGTTGATCATTATTTGGTACATTTGTCAGTTTGTTGTCTTTTAAGTTATTATTCATACGTTCATATTTCTAAGAATTTGAAACAATAATATTTTTGTCATTATTTATAATCTTATTTAGTAACTAATTAAGAAAATCATTTTGTTTTTAATAAATTATTTTTTACTTTTAATATAATCAGGTTAAAATAATTGAATACAACAAATTTCTTAGTTCGAATAATGATAATTTCTATGTAAATATTTATATGATTGTGAAAATTCAATTCAAATTGGTTCAATCATGTGATATATTTAATTCATCATATGGTGATTTAGAAATTATCCAGTAATTGTCCTTAAACTAATACAAAAATTTAAATAAATTCTACTACAAAATTAAATAATATAACTAGTTAACTATGATTGGATATTATATCTATTATCACACTTTTTTCATAACCAATCTATAAATAAAATGTTTATACATAATTCATTCATCTAATATATTTTGAGATTAGTTTGATATTAATATTATAATATTTAGAAACCTCAATTTGATTCATAATATATTTCAAATATGACTACATTAAGCCAATATGTCAATAGGAAATCAAGGGATTCAAGAAATGAATAAATAGAATGAGCTGAACACGTCATTAATATATATATCATAGGATATATATATTCTAATAACAAGGATGATTAAGAATAATTACATAATGGTGTGATAATATAATGAAAATATAGGTATGGTAATATAATCATAGTACATGACATAAGATTTAAGAAATCATATCCTGATGTTAATAATCACTATAATCATAAACATGATTCATTATATTTAAATGTGGCATATTAAAATTAAATATGATATCATAAACACAAGTAAAGGCCAACTAAAATGTGAATTGTAACATAATGGACCATGAAAAGATGTAATATTTTATAATAAATGGTTTTTGAATTTCCAATTTTATATTAAAATAATGAAATGAATTAGATGTTCTAGAAGAAAAAAATATTAGAATACAAAATATGGTTGAATAAAGGAATGAATTTCATGATTGAAATTTTGGTCCTGTGGTGGATGAAATATGTTTCAAATTGACTCTTTTGTCCCAAATTTCAAAAGAAAACCTAAATAAAATTTATGGCAGAGGGTTCCATCCAGACATTGATGGACACATTCTCAGTTTTATATATTAAATTGATATTTTATGTTAATAAATAATATTTATGTGGATGTTGTGTGAACAATTTTCAATGGTACTTGAACTCTTATGTCATAAATCAATGGTTTTGGTTCTCATCTCCAACAATTTTAATGTTTTATAACATCATGTATTTAACAAATATATTTTTATAGACCACTAAAAAATATCTATATAGAAAAAAATTCAATAATTTACAAATAGGATGATTAAAGAAGGAATGAATCAGTCCTAAATATCCTCAGTTCATTAAAAATATTAATTATGTTAATATAAATCACAGATAATTATTTTCAAATAATACATCATGTTCAGAACATGATTGGTCAAAGTGAAATGATATAGTTTATATCATTGACCAAGAACAAAAAAATATTCTTTATTTTAAAAAAATTATATCTTGGTGATATATTATACACCTTTTTTCATAAATTTCCTAAATCCTATTTCATTTTAATCCCACCTTATTTGTGCCTAAATTCTTATGACATGATTTTGGGACTACCTGATTATGTTATCCAATTATTCTTAGCCGAACTGATTATACAATACATTATCTTATTAATCTCTTATAAACATCAACTATTTTTTTACTCAACAAGAATATTAATATGTGATTATAATAAATAAAAAATGATAGAATAAAACAAATTATGATATTTACCCACAAATTAAAACTTATTTTATAAGTTTTTCACTTCAATATAATTTTTCAAAATTTAAATGACTGACATATTTAAAATATTTATCCATCATTAAATTTTTATAGTAAGTTATTTAATACTCATAATTTCTTGCATGAAGGTATAATTTAATATTACCTTTTTCTATTTCTATTTAATTAGTTCATTATATAATTATTAACATTATTTGATGTAACATTATAGTAATATACTACCATATTGATGATTATTTCATTTCATAATATAATATTATTCCATTAAAAATGAAGAATTGTTCATTTATTTCAATTATTTTTACTATTTATTTTATACACGAGGAAAAAGTAAATATAATAGAAAATTAACTTAATTATGATATAGATATTATTTAGAGATTGAAAAAAATATTTGATGTTAAATTATTTCGAATTTTTAAATTTCATTAGAATATTTTTTATTTTTTATTCTGTGATAAAACAATTATGAGGGCATCAATACAATTATTATGAATAAATATATTTTTTCTATTTATAATAAAACACCATATAAAAATAATAATGCAAAAAAATCATAATATTTTTCAACTGTAATATGCTAGTATTTTTTTAGATTGAACCATTTGTGTCATATATAATTTTTCAACATATTAAATGACTCATACATATAAATAGGTTTTCATACCAATACCATTTATGTGTTTTTATTTTTTCAACGTAATATATTCTAGATTAATACATTTTTAATTTTCTATGAATTTTTCACACCATGGGAGTTATAATATATATATATATATATAGAAATCTCATCTTGAATTCTTCCAATTTCATATAAAAATTTTCTTCATTTGATATTCATTTATTTTAGTGCTGAAATAAAATAAAATAATTTAAAAAGATACATAGATAATATTATATTTAATGTTAATGGTTGAATAAAATTTATCGATCCTTTTTCAAAACAATTAATGTATTAGAAGATCCATGAATGTATGGTAGTTAATGTATATTGAAAGAATAAATAATTAATTTATCAATATTTAAGGATTTGTAGTGATAAAAATTGTATAAATTATTATTCATAACATGATATATCTAGCTTTGCATAACCACATGATTCTAAATAGAAATAGATATCACTTTTCATTATTCTATAGAAAAATCATTGAATTGTACATAATATTATATATTCACATGGTTCCACCTAGTTCCAATCACTATTAATGACCCATTTTATTATGAGAATAATGATAAAATGAATTTGTAAAATAACTATCAATGACCCATTACCTATAACAACATCAATTCTGGTGAGGTTATTTTATTATATATCCAATTATTATTCATAAAAAATGTATCCCTAGATATGTAAAATATTTCAAAATCACGTGGGTGTTAATTAAATCTCAAAAAACTATAAATATTTTACACCAAATGAAATTAAGATAATAAATAATCATATTATCCAAAAAATATCATTATATAAATGCATTGTATGAAAAAATCACTTATAATCTATGCCAGTATGAATGAGGAAAAACCCACCAAAACCCATTCATAAATTTAGCAAATAAAAAAATCATTGGAATATATATATACAAATATATATACATTAACATGAATTCCCATTTAACGAATAGTATTTACCAATAGTTTCAATTCGGAGGAACTGATAAATTTAATCTCATCGAGGCCGATGGATTGACATAAAAATTTGTGGTATATAATTTCCAATGATCAATCATCATCAATATCCTTTATCGGAAGAAATAATTTATTTATATGTAACATCATAAACAATAATTTCTTATAGATAGATCTATCCCTATGGTCCTATTCAATTAGTATGTCTTATTATAAGACTATCACTCATAGACAATTTAACATAATATGTCAAAGTAAATATTGTTCTAATCCCCAAAAATCCATCTATTAAAGTATATTGAATGTGGAAAATTCCACATCAAAATCTCATCCATCATGAAAATAAAAATCAATGGTTAAATGAAAAATATTTTAACAATACATTCTCACTCAATTAGAATCTCAATGAATTTCAAACATTAAAATAATAAAAACTCATGAAAAAAATATGTGATATGACTGAAAACATCACGATTGATCATCTTATATTATGTGAGTATAAATTATCTTTCTTCAAAGTCATTTTTTAATTTATAAATATTTTTTCAAATATAACCTTAAATTTTTTTCAGTTTTTTTACCCCAACATAAAAATCATGCATTAGTTTTAACTGAATATAATATAACAGAGAAGATCAAGGATAATTTAATATTCACAATGAAAAAATGGTTTAGCTATCATTCTATTAACTGTCAAATTGAGAACAAATTTTTAATTCTAAAAAATATAGAAAATATATAATCACAATTAATTTAAATCCAAATTACTATAAATTATATTTATATTTTATTGTAAAATGATAATATTTTTTTCATATGACTTAATAATCACTCATATTTTGGAACCAAAAGAAATACATGGACAATGAATGTTTGAAATGAATTATAAATAGTACCTCACTATAAATTCTGAGGTTACTCCATTAGAAAATAATATCCATAAAACAGAATCCCCCTTCTGAGATAAACACAACATAAAAACATGTTAGTAGAATCCAATATTCCCTTTAATAAGTTGATAACATCAGATTTCATCAATTTAACCATATTTTTTATTTTATATAATAAAAGCATAAATAATTAAATAATATAAAATATTATTAATGTTTAATAGGTAAATGTGGAAATATTAAATAGATATTTTTAAAATATATATAGTGAAAATAAATGTTAACATCATGTATTATTCATTAACATCACTCTTCCTTGAGATATTAAATTATTACATTTGTGTAATAGTTATCCCTATTAAAAATATTAATAGTATTATTACCTCTTCAAAAACTATTCTTATTCTTCCATTCCATTATTTTCACTAAGAATAATTCAAATAGAAATAAACAAATATATACCCTATTTATTGTTATAAATAATTTGTAAAAATAATTATAGAAAAATATACAATAAGAAAAATATAATATAGATTCAATGAATTAATGGTAAAATAGAAGAGGAATTCATAAAAAACTATTAATTATTTCTTCAAAAAATATTTTATCATTCAAAAAAACTAAATAATATAATGAGATTATAAATTTATTATTGATTTGGATAAACCTAAATAATGTTTTCTACAATATTTAGATACTTCCCCTACACTTTTGATTCTTTTTTTCTTATCCATCAATGCATTTTATAATCTGCAAAAATTATTGATTTCTAAAAAAAGATTTCGGTTTTCTCTTTTTTATTTTATGTAAGTCAACTTCATCCATTTGCATCAACATATTTTAATTATCACCAAGAAGATATTAAACATTAGTATTAGAACTAATAAAATATTCTCAAATTCTACATATTATTAGAAACTACTATTAGAATTCAAATTTCATGTGGAATAATTATGGATTCAAATCCTTCTATTGTTAAATGATTTCATTCTTCAAATAATAGAATTCATATTCTAGGTTTTGGTGATACAAAAGTATTAACATGGATTTAATATTAGGTAGGAAATATATAATATAAGATAGTATAACCAATTTGTGGATGAAATATCTTTTAAAAAAATTCTATATGTATATTATAAAATTTTAGATAGCTTTCAATTGGTGCCACCATTATTCAATTATTTTCAGTTGCATTATCTTATTGATGAAAAATATTATGGATGACAAAAAGAATATATGAGAGACCTTTTTCTTCTTAATTTTAAATATTCATATTACCTATATTATTAATATAAAAATATTCTTACGTTTTAGTTTTTATTAATATTAATTACATTATTTTACAATTAATATATTCCCAATGTTGTTACATTTGATGTATAATTCTTTATATTGGTTCACATAATAACCATTTATGTCAAACCAATCATAAAATTGTATATTCATCCTAATAAATTCATGAAGTCAATCTTATAGAATAAATAAATTGTTTTCATCATAAATGTTATGATTGTAATATACAACATCTAATAATATTTGTAAAGTACCTCATAAAATATAAATCAGTTTTTAGGAAATGAAAAATTCATATGTCAGTAACAACGATGATTAATCTTCCTTAATGTTTTCATTCGATGAAAATGTAGATCTTCTTCTATGGATTATGTTATTCATAATTTCATTCTAAATTATCTACTAAAATCCATTGAAAAATGTATATAATTTATATACTCCCTTGAAAAAATAATATAAAAAATTATATCCCAATTATAAATGAGTAAAAAATTATACCAATAACAATTTTCAATGAATTAATATTCACATTATAGTAAAAATCAAATATATTATAAGAAAATTTACCAGGATTTAGATTTTCATCATTATCATCATGTATATAACATTACACTATGTAGAACAATCCAAATGGGTATAGGACGGTGACAAGATCCCATGTATCAAGTATCGATATGTGTGAAATATGTAACCGAAAAAAATAAAAGTAATTAGTACAGGAAATCAACTGATAAATTTGGAATGATTTATCATACCATATAAAATAATGTATATAAATTTGTATAAATAGTATTAAATCATCCTAAGAGAGAAAAACACAAAACAATTTATAAAAATCCAAAAAATCTCTACAAATGCAATATAATGTGACATAAAACACTAAATAATGTAATGGTAAAAATAGAGTCAAGGGTAGAATGCCAAAATTCTGTGTTACCAAAACACCAAAGGCCTCCCATCTGAATTCCACAAAAACTATTGCTCATAAAACAATACAACATCAATAATAAATATTCATTTCTAGAATTAAATGACTAAAAAATCATAGAAACAAAATTCATAAATAATTACCTTTGTGAACTTCTTTTTGAGAAACCCTTTGGAATTAAAATATTGTTTAATTAATTTTATCAAGAACCTGATTGGAATAAATATACATTTATTTTGTAGAATGAGTTTATTCACCACTTTTTCCAATACAGATTGAAAAGTAACCAATATATAAAAATAATCAAATCCACAATCACAATTTTCTTAATATGTGACTAAAAAACAAATGAGATCCCTAAATTAAGGGAAAGTGAAAGGAAAAGTCTATTATATACATAAAATTAGATAAAAATATAAACACATTCCACCAATACCACAAGGAATGAATTTAAAAGGTACAAAAAGCCTAAATCCCTAGAGAAGACACCTAACAACCCATACCAATATATGGAAATGACCACCTTAGTGGATAAATATAGTGAAACAAGAGAACCTATGATTGACATGGAAGGATATGGAGAGTGATAAAAAAATATAAAATGAATTATGAGTTTACCTTGTAGAATCAACTTGATTTATTGAAATAATATCATGGAGAATAATGATAGAAATGGGATATGTTATAGAGGTGATATGACATGAAAATATATGAAATAAAGGTTTTGTACAAAAATATGTCACACGAATAAGAAAAATGATACATTTTTAAAGAGTATAAGATTCAATGTTTGGATTTATGGTTTGGAAAATCATGCACAACCATTTGAAACACACATGGGAACTAAACATGTAATCTCATTTAAAATGTTAATCCTCACATATTAGAGACCCATGTGTGAACTGTGTAATATGACACTATAATAAACTCTCGTTTCATATGACATGATTGCACAGTCATCACGAAATGTTTGAAAAATCAACACCCGAACTCAGGATCCCCTTTTTTCATTTTTTAACATGAAATATATGAATAAATTGAAATTATTAGATATATTAAATAAATAAATAAAATACCTACAAAAAAACTAAATAGCGCCACAATTATCTCCACCATGCCGCATTCTTCCCCCAAAAATCTATAGAGCTCAACATTTTGGAACAATAATGGGCACCTTATTTGAACATAAAGGCGGCATGCTCCAACGTAATAACATTTTATATGAAACACATCTAAAATACAAAACATTATAGAATATATTTCAAACATATGAATTATAACTAATTATATATGATTTGAACATGTTTCTCCCCTATGTAAATGCTAGTCTCAATGTCAAAGACCACATACACAACTGTGTGAGACTAGTTGATATAACATCTATTCAAATAGGATATGTTAAATAACTAATGAATGTGTATTATATTTGATGGTAATCCTTTTTATTTTAAAATTTTCAAAATACGTATCATGATATATAATGTACCAATATATTGAATCATAAGTTTTCTCATGTTTTAAAGGAGACACAATGAAAACAACATGATTAACCACTGTATACTGTACATGATGCCAAAATCACCAACATATGATTTATAGCCATACTAAAACATCAAAAATATTTATAATTAATAATGAAAAAAATATTTTTTATCCTATATTATTCTCTATTCAAGAAATAAATAAGATATAATTTATTTCTATGCATTGGATGATTGGGAAGGTTATCTATACCATGATATAAAATTATAAATATTAATGGACTTAATAAATTTTATCATAAATAATATATATCAACATTAAATAATTATCCAATGACCCCATAAATTTATTTATTCGTACGGAAAATATTTTCAAGAGTGTATATATATCCATGTCAGTATAACTCAATGATTGGGGGAGATGGGAAAGGCCCAGTTTCAGGTGACAACACATGGGTTCCCAAAGATGCTTTCATAAGTGGGAAGTGAATGAAGGTACTCAATAAATAAAAATCATTATATATAAAACATGAATAACAATAATTTATTTTATATAGAATTTTCTATATTCAAAAACCTTAATTAATGATTCAATTAAAAGAAAATTGGATTATTTCAATTTTCGATTGAAAATCACCCAAATTAAGTTATTTTCACTAGTATACTAAGGTAATGTGATTAATAATTAAATATATATCCCAGCCCAGCTCAGTAAATAACATTAATTGGATCCAATATTTTTTCATGATTTCATTTCATTGACTTAATCCTATGACATGTAAGGTATCATGTTTTAAAATATGCAACCACACACTTCTTCTCGAGAAACCAATATGCGAGTTTCGAGACATTAAATGTATTGCAATACCTATCGGGGAAAATAGAAATAACATGTTTACCACTACCCATAAACTCAAATTTCAAAATAAAAAACCAATTAATTCCTTTATAAATAAAGAGTCAATCATGATATCTAGAAACATTCCACATGGTATCCCCACCATTTATAATTTATCATATCTATGGAAAGGTTGCAACATCTATCAGTTGAATATGAATTGAATAATGTAGAGATAGTGTGCCGAAAGCATTGACAGGAACACTCGATACCAAAGAAATAAAACTATAAAATAATATCCTATGAATAACCCTATTAGAATCCTTATATCCTTGGATTACTTCACCACCTAAGTCGATATTTTTCCAAAAAATATTAGATACGAAATTTTTAATTGGTTATATACAATGTCTAAAACCAAAATTCTAGATTTAATATAACCATCACATATATAATTTAATTATAAACCTATTTGGGAATTTTTTACTCATGTTTCTATAAATAGAGTATATTGTGAACTCTTCTATGGAACGATAATGGTGGCACATTTTCAATGTGTGTATCTCTATTGAAAATTGAACGACATGGGTGGAATAATTTTTTTTCAGGAGAAAATAGTGTAATATATAATTAATAACATGATATACCAATATAAATACAAATAATAACTATATACCTAATGTGTCCCAATATATTATCTCACCAATATATGAATTAATAAGGGTCAGAACATGAGAAGAATTCAATATCACCCCGAACACCTCAGAGGACCTCTAAAATTTAACATCCCAATAAAACCTCACATAATTACAATGAATGTTTTTTATTGTTGATTCTAATACTGAGAAATGTTCTATATAATTCTTATGATATTATATTAGACATGACAATATCTTTATATTGAAGGCATTATTTGGTCCCTCCTAATCTATATATCCTAGATCATCTTCTAATTCACAGAAATACATTTTTATATATTTCATGAGAAAATAATTCTAATTTAAATATCCAATAAAAACATTTAGATGATATTTATTGTATTCTATAGTCCTTTAATGATTTCATTACATTTTTAACATGTAAATGAGTCTATTATTTAGTTTCATAATAAACCAATATATCATAAACAAACACCCTATCAAGGATATCATGATATTAGTGTAAGATTATATAGTGACCCAAACACAATAACTCATATCTTTTCTCTACATTATTACATTGGAATAAGATGAATTGAATCACATCCCAAATGACTGAAGAGTTTATTTGTCCTGGTAAACTAGGTATATTACATAGAAAGTAATTGTCTTTGGGTAAAAAAATTAGAACATAATATTTTCTCTCGAATAAATTTAATTCATATATAATATAATTTAATATAAAACATTATTAATATAATGGATTACAGATAATAGGAAAAAATATGATTTACATCAAATGATAAATAATTGTTCTTCACAGTGAACTCTATCATGAATCAACCAAAATATTCATCATATAAATTTATATAACTGAACACACATGTCAATAAAGTTTCATTAATATCATTGTATGATATGTAAGAATAAATATTAAAAGCTAAATAACTGAGAATGAATTAAATTTAATCAATAAACTATTATTTAAATGAATCCATATATAATATCATATTGAAAATATGATGGATAACAACAAAAAAATGAATTTTCTATATTGTAAATGCTTAATTATTAGATATCATGTTTCCTAGGAACATGATACATTTACCATAAATATCTAGTTGCAATATAGTTTCAAAAATTAAGGGGTAAAAATACATTTTTTCCATCTATTCCTCTACTTTCATGATCTATCCACATTATAGTTTAAAACTACTGGTAATAAATTTATAAGGTTTGGAAGACTGAGTTTTACTCAGGAGGTTTGTTGATTCTTTGAGGGGATATATATAATATGCCCCACCAATATATTCATTTCAAAATAATTACCCATATATTGAATATAAAGTTTTAATTCATGAATAAATGCACCTTATCATCAAATATTTGTATCGAGTAAAGGATATGGATTTGTAAATATTACCACAGTTAACAAAAAACTGTCATAGTAAACATCATATATAAAAATGGAAGATTGTTTTGGAATTAATAATATATAATATCTAAAATATTAATATTTATGATAAAAAATAATTTGAATGAAAAAATTATTATTAAGAAGTGATTGTATCAAGTTAAAAGTAAATATCACAAAAAAAGTTATATTATACGAAAAATTTACCCACCTACTAATTTCGAAGTCAATTAAACATATATAAAATAATTAAAATTTCAAATTAAATAACTATAATAAATATGACATCATGATATTGAATTTCATGGATAGTATATAAACAATATAAATATGAATTTTTTTAACAATACAACTATGTCTCAATGGAATGGAAATTATCAACAAATCCCTTACCTCAGACAACCTTTGTTTGAATGTTCATTAATTTATTATATAATGGTATAAATTATGTTTTTAACTTGAATAATAATCATTATACAATTTATAATATCATATACGACAATTTTTTTAATATATTATCATATGTTTATTAAAAAACATTCATTATTTACATTATTTTGGTTGTTGGTTGCATAATATTGTTATAAATGTTTTGTCTTTTAAAGATCATAATCGTGAACATATATTATAGTTCTATTATCTAAACATTAATAATAAGGATATAATTATAATATTTATATGGAAATTAATCTTTTAAAATGAACCATGAATGATGGATATGATAAAAAAGGATTGTTATGATCAAGGAGACGGTAAGTCGTACGTAAGCATGAGTAACAATTCCATTTTCCAATGAGGATTAGGGAAAGAAAGTTTGAAAAATATTAAATTTAACAAAAAATATTATTATCATATATGATATATTATATACTTCTATATATTATCAATGTTGTGTAGTGATGAAAATAGAGTCACATCAATCTATGAAGGTGGAAGACTACCCACATATGAAAAATGTTTTCTTTGTCAAGTTAATATAATATAAATAAATATAATGAAATATATGAAATTTTTAGAATGATATATATGTAATTAATATCATATATATTTCATTTATATCACATACAATCATTATATTAAACATTATCACCTTACTTATGAAGCATTATTTAATGTTGAATCAAATTGATTCGTGCGATTGTTGTCCATCGTATACAGAGGAACATTATCATATCACCAACAAAATTGATGGTAAAAATACACATCTGATTGAAAAAATATGTTATTTAAAATTATTATTTAAATATATTATATATAATTTATATCTACCATTATAGATAGTTTTGAATGGTGGTATTTTATGAATAAATGACATCAGTTAGGGAGTTTGTAGCCCACCATAAACATCAATGATGATTTTGAAACCCAGTATAAGAAACTGAATATGTTTTTAATTCAATAGCTTATTATAAAAAATCCAAATATATGGAATATAATTATCTGATTATATCATATTGATTTAATATAAATTAAATTAAGATGAGAACGAAATAAAATGGAGACTCTCATAGAAAAATATTGCCTCTTCCTCGGTTATCCTCATTAGGATTCCACAAAATCCTTCCCAAGATAACATTCAACACAAAATATTTTTCTAATATGGGTGGAGGGAAGATAGAATGTGATATGGGAACATACAAAATTAACGAACGTTCTTTTAATGTGTGTATAAGAGAGTAGAAGGGGTGGATTTTATATGTGGGGGAGAAGACACACATGGTATCATTAAAAATTATTCTATTCTGCCACATTTTCAAAGGTCTCTAGGGTAAATAATTGTGGATTATTAAAAATTACAGGTGGGATGGTCTAAATATTTCAATTAAATAATTTTATAAATGTATATAGGTAATTTTTTGCCTTATATTTTTAGTTTAACCCCAAGAAAACCCATTTTAATCATAACTACCGAAATTAATTTCTCTGTAATCACTATTCATTTTTTTAAACATACAATTTCAACATATATAGATAATTATAAAATATCCATATTTTTTATTTTGAACACATTCTTAAAAAATATCATGATGTGTAAAATATTCATTTAATATTTATATCATAGACGTGATGAGAATTTGGTGTGTTAATGTAAAATTGCTCAAATTTTTACAATGATTTGAATTAAAAAAGAAGTTGAAAATGATTAGAATGACCAAAACAAGATCAATTGATTTGTAAATCTACTAATTTTCTTTCGAATCAAAATCAATATATAATTTATCAATTACAATTATTTAAATGAAAATACTGTTTTTAAATAACAATATAGAAAAAAATCATTATTATTTAAAAATAAAACATTTATGAAAAACATATAATATTCACCCAAATATAATTTTGATATTTTGATTTAAAATATTGACTTAATTTTTTCATATAAATTTTATAAAATCGGTAAAAATTAGATTTAAATTATTTGTTAAATGTGTGAACAATTAATCTTTTTTTGATAATATTGAATTTCAAAAAACATTTCTTTTTTCCTCTAAATTATCCCAATTTTATTAGAAATCAACAAATAATAATATTTTCTCATTATTTAATTAGTAATATTAATTCATTATAATTTTATTTTGATGTTTAACTATTATATTAAATAATAATATTGTAAAGATATTTAATATTTTTTTTACAGTCATTGTTTGTGTGATGCGAGAAAAATTATGTGTTTCATTTAACACAATCTGAACTATGAGTTTTTTAATGCAATGTAAACTCAAAATTGTGTGTAAAAACAGAATTATGAAATTGAATTTATTAGAAATATATATTCATAATATTTTGGTGTGTTATATTTCTTACTAAGATTATTTTTGTGAATTGCATATGTTATCAATTAGATTATTCTCATATAAGTATATCAAATGGGTTATATTCTCCCAAAATTAAATAAATTGCTTCCTAAAAATTTAAAAATGACCTCAATAATTAATATTTTGTTGTTTTAAATACTATTAGTTTAAATTCCACATTCTAAAAGGATTAATAAAACAATATATTCAAAAGAGTGAAAATGAATTACAATGTTCATATTGAATAATAGAAAATTTGGACTCTATGTTGGATAACATTAGTAGAAACTAAAGATGTGTATGTAAATGAAAAGGAAAATTAATTATAGATTATGAGTGAGTTAATTGATATTTTTAGAAAGGTTTTCTATAGGAGAACATCTTATTTCAGTATCAATTTTCCTATAGTAGATAAATTCATTTACTTCTTACGTTTATTATGATATATATTTACATCATATGTTTTTATTTCATTAGAATGATTCCATCATTTGGTTGTTTTTAGATTTACTTCCACATAATCTCTACCTCCATGAAATGAATATCAAAAAATGTATTATTTTTTCCTAATTCTATAAATATAACTTTTAATGTATAATATGATCCATAAAAGAGTTCTATGTATTTTCATTTGACATTACCTATTTTCCAAAATAGAAATATGGTTATCAAAAGATATCTGATTTTCATAAATGTATATATATACTGATGTAATGCATCAATCTTTAAAACATCTTCAAAAGGTCAACATAAAACATTTAATAAATAGTGATCCTTTTGAACATTTAAAACTATTACGGTCCATAAATTTATAATGAGTCTTATTGAATTTCAAATATTATCTTATCAAAAATTCAAAATACAATTTGAAGTAGATCTTAATCATCACAAACCATACATGGGATTAACTTCATCAGCTATTCTCTTGAAGCATAGTAATAATAATAATAACCATAAAACCTTATCGAAAACATGATCCCATCCTTATTCCTTAAATTAAACATTGATCATTGGAGATATTCCATAAATCCAATGATGTTGTGAAATACATTAATGATAATACAAAAAACATTGTAAAATAATCATTAATAAGTTAAGAGGGGTCAAGAATAATCCAATTTACCTTTATCTATATAAATAATCCCATTATCCCATTACAATTATATCACAAGTAGAAATAGATTAGGTGTTTTCATTCCCACAATCATCAGTTTTCCAGGATTTTTTAACATTCCAGTATATAAATTGTCATGTTATCATACAAAATTTAATTAAAATACTAATAGAAACAGTACAGAAATAAAATACTTATACATTTCATGATTATTATGATGATAATATCACTACTCAAATATTTTTATATTTTTCAGTATGCTAATGAAAATTATTTGCATCTCAGTTTATTCCACATGAGGGTAATATTTTCAATCATAACATTAAATAATCTCTATTTTTACTTCATTACTGGTATTTAGGATCAAATTCCTTCATTTATCAACATCTCATTTTATAATATAAATTTCAAGTGTTACCATTCCCTTTTCACCTCATTCCGGAACCATAAATAATTTCTCCAGATATTTAACCAATTTATATTCTTCCATTAGATCTGTTTTCCCACTAAATGATTGAGGCCTCTATCACATAATGACATCAAACATAATAGAATTTTTTTATTGATTTCTTCATCTCTGTAATTTTTTTTCATAACCTGATTAATCTACCATAGTATATCCCTAACATCATTAGTTAAAATACCAGATAAATAAGATTCCATAGTGTTGAAATATCTACATTGGTCATGAGTATTAATACCCTTATTTTTTATTGAGTCCATTTATATTAAATAATGTTTTCTAGATTAGATCTTAAAATTATTAATTATAAATCATAATGTTTAAATTTAAATAATGTGCAGAACATACAATTAATTAAAATATGTGCATTTTTTATTTTATATTCATAAAATTTGGATTCATTGTTGATTGGTTTTTTAATTTGTTATTAATTATTTGTAATGAAAACGTTTATGATCCTAGTCATATCTGATATGATTTTTTAACAAGGTGTGCAGAAAGGTCCACTATCATTCACCATTTAATGATCGAGTTAAAAACATTGTACCCATTTCAATGTTATTACCCCAAGGTACCTTAATTCCAGAATAAGTTCCACATGAGGTATCAATATAGTGATTTATATATAGGTGGAAACATATAATATATATCCATCAAAGACATTTTGTTGTTCTTATATACATAGCATCAATGTTAGTTATAGGGTTTTGTTTCATAATATTTTTTTTCAAAATCTAGTTCTAAAAGTTTCTAATAAACATCATCTGATACAATCTATAGAAACCTAAAAATTAATAACATGTAGCTTAATATCTCCTTATTGCGTTGTTAAAAGATACTATGGATAAAATCCCTAATTACTGAATAAATTATTGGTCTTTTTGAACATCACACATTGATGATTCATAAATTACATTTGAATACACAAATTATAACATTGTATTTTATTTAAAATAAAATTATTCCATATAGAATATCCATTAATACAAAACATAGTGTAATAAATATGATATTATTTTCAATAATGTATCTTCTTTTCTGGTGTTTGTTTAAAAAAAGAATTGTTTTTTGAATTTATAGGAGTACAAGCCATGTACTAAAGAGTACACACCATGTACCAGGTATATGTGGGTTTCAGTGTATGGGTCGTGAAACTACCGAGTACATGGCCATGTGGCATGACCTGGAGACTACCTAAAGCAGATCCTAGTAAGGCTTATACACACCGTTTATCCTCAGGGACCACACCGTGTATATATTTTTTTTTGATAAGTCAGATCGGGTCACGCCTCGTTCACATAAACCACTTCATCTATCGTCGTATCATCCCAGAGAGATCTAAGATCATGATTCATATCTGATCCCTGAATTGACCATCATTTCTCCAAATTGTACACCATCAATTGAATTGGAATCGCATCAGTGAGTTCTTTCTTCTTCTAGGAACTACATAAAAAATAGTACATTAGAAGAGGTTATTTAGAGGGGGTTATTCAAAACCACCTCTAAATTCATTTTATGTAACATTAGAAGGAGTTTTTCACAACCCCCTATAATAATCAAATTTAGAGGGGGTTCATATAAACCTCTAAAACTTTTATCATTTTTTCAATATGTTGTTGTATTTTAGAGACAGATATGTAAAAAATGTCTCTAATTTAATAATTAGTGGTGATATATATTTAGTTAACTACAGTATATATTAAGTTATAGGTGCTATATATATACATACTTACTTACTTACAAACAAACAAACACACAAACACATATATATATATTCGGTTTGGTTTTAGAGGTGTTCTGTGTGAGTGTGTTATACATAATTTGTTATTTTAAAAGATAATAGTGAGGTTTCACAACCCCCACTAATGTAAGACATGAGTGGGGGTTCAAAATCCCCTCTAATATAAGACATTAATGGGGGTTCAATAGCCGCTGTTGAACTCCCACTAATGTCTTACATTATAGAGGGTTCACAACCCCCTATAACTTAAGAGATCATAGGGGTTATGAACCCCTACTATTTTCTTAAAAAATTCATAATATATCTATATTATAAATTGTGTATGCATATATGAATGTATTTATAAAATGTATAATATATTATATTCATATAAATATGTAATATATATATATATTTAATTATGTACGTATAAACTTAATATATATATATATATAATTTAAGTGTATTCAAATAAATATAAACAATTGCAAATAAATATATAAATACACATTTTTGTTTGTGTGTGTTTGATATAAATGTATTTATAAATACATGCATACATAATTTAATTTAAATATATGAAAATATATAATTACAGAGGTGTGCAGAAAATATATATATACATATATATTTATATTTATATAAATAAGATACATGTTATTTATTTAATTTATTTAAATATATTATGGAAATAATTTTTATCTTAATAAACTTATTAATATGTTTAAATACAATAATAAATAAATTATATGTGTAAATTTGTTAATATATATATGTTTATTAATATATATGCTTATTTTTATTAAACTAATTATATGTATTTAAATATATTTTTTTAATAATGATTATTTTAATAAAATTATTAATATATATATATACAACAATATATAAATTATGTGTAATTTTTTTAATATATTTATGTTTATTAATATATGTGCATATTTTAATAAACTTATTATATGTATTTAAATATTTTATGAAAATAATTTATATTTTAATAAACTTATAAATATAATTATATATATATTGAATAATATAAGTTTAGTAAAAACAAAATGAGGTTTGGGATGGTGGTTTGGGTGCCGGCTTGATACCCGATCAGTCTGTGGTTCGAATCCCGGTGGACTCTAAATTTTTAAAAGCCCTCCGAATTGAAAGGACCAAGATGAGACGGGGTCTATACCAGGAACACATGAGGATCAGTGGAAGGGCTGGATTGGGACACACATGTGGACCCGAATGACACACACGAGGACTGGGGGACACTGGGGGGACACACAGTAGAACCAGAACCCGAGGCGGGGCGGGACTAAGACAGGCACGAGGACAGGGGGACACACAACATACACACTAGAGGACCAGGGGGGCACACAACAGGGGACACCTAGGGACACACATCAGACACCTATGTACGGGGGGGGGGAAGACCAAACACAAGATATATCCACGAGGACAGATGGGGGAGGAGCCGAGACATGCACGACGACCATGGGGACACACAAGAGACACCCGAGATAGGAGAGGATGGGGGGATAGACCCGAGACACACATGATGGTAACAGTGGTAGGTTCTTAAAAAACATTTGTGGTGGTTATGTAAAGTTGCGCCAAATACAACTAAAAATTAGGGGTTGTTTGAACCGCCCCTAATCCCTCTAGTTGAGGCAAATAAGGTTATAACTGCCACTAATTGCGAGTAGTCATAGTAAACTCTAGACTAAATGAGAGGGGGTTTAAACCCCTTCTAATTTAACCACGGCTGAATTCATCATGCATTTACCAGCGCTTTCTCAAAACCGCCTTTACTAAAAGAAGGCGGGCACATTAGCTGTGGTTTCTCATAACTGCTACTAATGTCTTTAAAAGGGGTTATAATACCCTCTAAAGTAAAAAATAACCCCTTCCACCATGGTCAATTTTTTGTATTGAGGTCCCCTTTTCATGATTTCTCCTCTTCTGTGATAAATTCTAGGATGAAAATTTATGACCATTTTATAGATCTACATCATTTTAGGATGATTCAAGGGTTATAGTTTGAGAGTGCTTCTCGTAAAATTTCATGGTAGGTGGTTTGGTTCTTTCTGTAGTTTTTCATAGAATTATATGTGCAAAATTTCCCAATATCCTAATTCTGAGTATTGTTTATTTATGGAAATTTACCCTTTTAATGCATTCCATGCTTTTTTTTCTTCAGTAGGGATGCTGAGTTGTGAATACGGTTTATTTTACATGCTATGGATGGGTTTTCCAATGTTTTATTATTTTTGTTGTTAGGTCCACAACATATGGATTTTCTTCTTTGTTTTCCATTCCTATTATTTTTAGGATAGAGAGATATTATTTGATATGATATGATATGCTCTGTAACTAATTAACCAGGTAGTATATGGTGATTTACATTGGATGATGGACATAATTTGTTCAAGATTAACTTACACAGTTCTATGGGAACATGGTGTAGTTAGAACATAGGGTGAATTGATGTTGAGGGCTTACCTAGAGGTCCTATTATATTTTTCATGTTATGAGACCATAGGGAGGGTGGATGTTAGTGCTCTCTCAGAGTGTTTGTATTTCCTCATTGGTAGACCACAGAGGGAATTGGACATTGAGTGCATCCCTAGAGTGTCTGTATTTTCCCATTATAATACCACAAGGGGAATTGAGGGGGAGTTCTTCCACAGAGAGTCCATGTTAAATCTGAACAAGAGGGTTTAGAATGTGAGAACTTCCCCGAGGTTTTCTATCATTTGTTTGGTTAAATAATGTTATAAATGAAAATGAATTTATCTTGAACTACAGGATTTATTACCTTTGTGTACATCAATGTTTATTAATTTATTTATCATGTGGTCTACCATATATATTCATTGAAATTTAGGCACATATCATTGTGTGGTTTCCTACTTGGATTCATCTCACAGCCATTTTGGGTCATGATTTTGGGCCCAAATAGATTATATTTTTGCTGTTATATACAAGGGAAGACCTGTTCTACTTCAGTTACATTATATCTATGGATCTAGATTGCATTGGACCAAGATATATATTGCGATATTGCTAAATTTATTTAATTTTTTCCTTTTCTACATTGATTTAGTACTATATTTCATCATTGTGACTTTATTTGATTCTTTCCTAGATATAAGTGACATGCATCATTAATAAATGTGCTCTAATTGTTTATATACTTAATTTTTTCTTCTGTTTAATGTTGCATGGTATAATTACTGCTTTCTATACTATTATCTATTTATTTCCACTATGTAACTCTTACAATGAGTGAATAGTTTCCCCACTATAACACACACGGTGCTTACTACTATTCAGAAGCCTCTAGTGTTTAGGAAAATGTACTTGAGGCCATGTGACTAACCGGGTACATGACACCATTGGGCGGAACTCGGAACCAGGACATTACAATGTTAAGTCATAGGAATTATTTTCTTCTTTTAAATAATAGTTGGAGCCTATAGAAACTGATATGAATGAATAGATAGTTGGTAATAAGTTGTTCCCTGGAGTAGCTAAATATTGTATATGGAAAATCTAATATTCCTTAAATATTGAAATTTTTCTGTATTTGAAATTATTACAGTTGATTTAATTTCACTATTGGGTGATTCACATATTTTGTGTTGATATCATTGATTTTATTGAGGTTATATTTCCTTTGATACTAGATGAGATAACAATATTACATATCATGAATCATATAGGCACATTCTAGATAACACATGTCATGCATTCTTGTCATGGTATTTAGGTTGAATTACTAATTTCATGTTTTTGTGATATATATTGTTCTAGATATGCATGTTGTTGTGATAGCTGGCTTGATAGAATACCTTATATAAAATAGGGCACTTTTGATTGTGTAAGGTTTCATTTGAATGAGCACCCAAATTTGGTCCCTAAGATGTTATGGGGCATTATGAAATAGAATATGGTGGATCATTTTGAACATTAATAGTTATACTTGTGATGTTACATGAATAAGATGCTATGTATTGATTCACGGGGATTATGGGCCCCCAATGATGCATGCCTGTCGTACGACATGGCAAAACAATTATTTCCTAAGTTAAAATGTAGTAATGTGGTTGACCTAGGATGTCTCCCGAAGAGGAGTGCACACAAAATGGGTTGTCACTTTAAAACAAGGGTAAAAAATGTTTTTTTTAAATGAAATTAGAAATTAAAATGATTGAAAAAATATGATATTTAAAAGGGTGATTAGGTCAGGGTCAGTTTCTTAATTGTAATGCTATCCTTGTTCAATTAAATTCAAACCTCTTCTTCTTTGTTGATTAAAGTGAGTTTCCACAATCGTTTCCTTTCACTTCCTTGGTGAAATTATTATTGTGAGAGAAAACCTTACCAAGATCTTGGTTTGGTCAACTCTCCTTCCATGTGTAAAATAGTTATATTGAATATCATTAATTTAAATGGGAAATACCCAATTGGGTTTTGTTTATCCCAAACAATCAATAACATTCACTACATCTTTTACACGTACTGATGATTGTCGAGTACTTCACCACTAATTCCTTGTTTATTCCATTGTATATAAACCAGAAATTATAGGAGGGAGATATTGATTATTATACCAAGGAAAAAATCAGTAACAGAATTAATATTCAAGAACGATCGAACTTGATAATAAAATCTGCTATAAGAAATTGAAAACAACTTTGAAGAAGAAAGAAATTTATTCAATTGCATCCAAGAACTCAAGCATTACAATGTAGAAAACCAACCCTTCCCCAATCACTCCAAATGTATACCCCACCATGGTAAGGGTAATCAAGTTGAATGGGTAATAAGAAGGCAATACAATTCTATGAAAAAGAAAAGAAATAAAAAATAAAGCCGTAAAGATCTTCTTCTTGGTGTCCCAAAAGGAATGGGATGGAAAATGGATTCCTTGAGAGGGTGGAGCTCTCCTCCTTTTATAGCCAGAATGTTTCCACCGAATGTAGATGTGTTGTAGCCCAATTAAATGACATCATCACGCATTGATCCATTTTTTAATGTTGTTCATAATTGCCTTGGACGTGTCCCCTCAAAATCTCATTGGATTGGGACATGTATTCTGAGGGTTATGGTCGTTTTACTATGAGCATTTATTCTGTCTAGTCAGACTCTCCAAAATTAAATCCTCCAGATTAGGGTGATCTAATGTTCCCATAAACGGCCAATTAACTCGGTTCTTCATTCATAAAAGATTCTCCAAAACTCCTTTCACGTCTACCCACAGAATTTCACAAGATTTGGGCCCACGGTGGATGAGTTATAGATCCCACATCAAAACTAGGAAGAATTGAAAATAGTTTTCTTGAGCCAACATGTGAGCTTCTTTTAAGCTTCCATATGCCAGATTCAGATTTTATTCCAAAAATAGTAAATGAAGGCCTGGATGTGTAGAATCCGGAAAAGAAATAATTTTGAAATGTTGATCAGTGTAGATAATGTTATGGCCAAACTACCAAAATAATTTAAAACTGTTAAAAATCCAAAATGACCAATTTTTACTATTCAGCACAAAATAACACCATTATCATAAAAATGAAACAATTCATCTTAGAGGAACAATTTTGCGGGTTTAAAACAATGATATTAAATATAAATTAATTGAAAATATTTTCTCTATCAATTCGCCAACACTTAGAACTTGGACTCTTGGACAAGTAAAAATCAAATAAAATCAAATCCAAAACACATATCAATGAGATCAATCAAATCAATTTCAAGAAACAAAAAGATATCATGCCTAATCAAAAACTGTTATTTCAAGTTCTACATTTATGATTTTAATATATTATTACTTAATTTCATATACCATGCACAAAAAACACCTACCTCACATGAATTTTCTCTCATCTCACAAATGTAAAGGCTGAACAAGGCTTTTCTCATCCAAACTCACACAAGAGTCACCATAGGATTGATAAATTCCTACTTCTCCACCCAATGTGAGTCAAGGACATGTATTTCTCATGAGGAATTTTCAGGGTTGTTATGTGGCTTCCGGTTGGTAGGATTTAGATGTTAAAATTTCTGAGTCCGAAAAAGGAAGTCTTGGCTCTTATTGATGCAAAATTGCAAGATAATAATTTTCACTCAAATATGGTCTGCTTCACTTCCCCTTTGTTGAAAATAGGCTCCATCATCATTCAATTAGCTCAGTAGCAAACATTTCAATCTTTTCAAACCTGAATTTTTTTTAATGTTCTAGATAGGCACAACTTTGTTTTTACATTGGAAGCTCCAGAAAGGCACAACTTCTCTGGTCATAAAAGCTCCAGAAAAGGCACATCTTTCAACAGAATAATTTTTTAGCATCACACACATCTCTTCCACAATTTATTTTCCACCCAAAGTATAACCAAATGAGGTAGTACACCACAAGACATCTTCCCCCACCCTTATTTTAAACTAGATCATGCAATTTTTCTTCAAGAGCAGGTATGATAGGGAAAACTGGCTTGTAATGTGGCTAACCAAATAGGAAATACATGGATACTAGGGGCTACAATGAAGGATAAATGTAAATGTGGGCCATAATGAAAAGGATTATTTTGAGAAGGGGGATTCAAACCAAAACAAATGCCTTAATCATTTAAAACACACTTACCCCAACCCTCATGTTTTTAAAGGAATAAATCAAATTCTGGTTAAAAAAAGCACGGTCTGGTTCTCTCAAAAATTGAGGTGAATGAAAAGAATATGACAAAAATGGTTCAGAAGAATCACAGGAAAGTTATTTCAAAGATATAGACCATGAAATATGGCATGAGATTCAAAAATCAGTGTACTTTTCATGAATTTTCAAAAGATTTGAAGTTGAAACAAAGTTATTTCAGAATTCATTTAAGTTCAGTTTCATGAAATAGACTAGTTCACTCATTTACATGGGTTTAGAAAATGGTATTGATAATCATTTCAGCTCAAAAGTTTCAGAAACACACCAAAAATTTAAAAATAAACACACAAAAATTTGAAAACACACACATTTTTTATTTTTTATTTATTTTTGAAAGCAAACATCAAATAAAAATCCTATACTACAAAGGTTCCCTCCCCCACAATTAAATGATGCAGTGTCCTCTATGAATTTAAGTGGATTTAATATGTAAGCCAATTTTCAAATTAATCAAAACCTTCAAGAAAGTGTGAAAGAGAGGTACAACCTGATGGATATTATTGATAAATAGGTTGGAGGAGGGTGATCTCCTCCACTGGATCTGATGGCAGGGTCCCAAGAAATTTATTCAACCTATGTCCATTCCCAGTGAATTGATCCTTCTCCCCATCCTTCATAATCTTCACAGCACCAAAACGATATACATGAGTAACTATAAATGGACCTTCTCATCTGGAATGAAGTTTACCTGGCATCAGCTTGAGTCTTGAGTTGAATAATAACACTTTTTCTTCTGGAGAGAAGTCTTTTGGTTAGATCAGCTTGTCATGGGCCACTCTTGTTCTTTCTCTGTAAATCCGTGAATTTTCAAATGCTTCCCTCTTTATTTCATCCAGATCTTGAAACTTCAATCTTCTCTCTTTTCCAGCACTTTCAAGGTCCAAATTCATTTTCCTCACAGCCCAATACGCCTTATTCTCCAATTCCACAGGTAGGTGGCAGCTTTTCCCATAAATCAGCCTATATCGACTCATTCCAATCGGGGTTTTGTATGCAGTCCTATAATCCCATAAGGTATCATCCAACCTTTGGCTCCAATCCTTCCTGTTTGGATTAATGGTCTTGTCCAAAATTCCCTTAATTTCCCTGTTTGAAACATCATCTTTCCCGTTAGTCTGTGGATGATAGGGAGTTGATGTTTTATGATGCACCCCATTATTCTTCAGTAATGTCTCCATTATCAAATTGCAGAAGTGAGTCCCTTGATCACTGATGATTTCTCTGGGCACTCCAAACCTAAAAAATATGTTAGACCTGACAAAATCACAAACAACTTTAGCATCGTCAGTTCTGGTTGCTTTTTCTTCCACCCATTTGGAAACATAATCAACTGCAAGAAAGATATAAGAATATCCAAATGACCTCAGGAAAGTTACCATAAAATCTATCCCCCAAACTTCAAAAATGTCACCAAAATTCAATGGCATTTGGGGCATTTCTTATCTCTTGGAAATATTTCCTGAAAACTAACATTTTTTACATATTTTGAAAAATTCATGAGAATCTTTAAAAATGGTGGGCCAATAAATTCTAGATTCTAAAACCATCTTTGTTTTCCTCTGAGTTCCAAAGTGGCCTCCACAAGCTAATGTGTGTCAAAACTCAAGGACAGATTTAACTTCACATTCAGGTAAACATCTTTTTATATCTTGATCATTGCAAATCTTCCAAAGGAATGGATCATCCCAAATGTTATATCTAGATTCATCTTTTAGTTTTTGAATTTGGTGAGAATTGAAATGAGATGGGACCTGAGATGTTACCAGAAAATTGACTATGTCAACATACCAAGGCACTTCTCCTTCAATCAAGTACAACTGCTCTCTTGGAATTTGATCATTCAGTGGGTCTCTTTCTGGAACATCAATTTCAGCAGTGTTTGGCAGTCTACTTAAGTGATCATCCAATTGGTTCTCAGATCCCTTCTTATCCTTTATTTCTATATTGAATTCCTACAGCAGTATCATCCATCTCACTAACCATGGTTTAGCATCAAATTTCTTCATCAAGTACCTCAAAGCTCCATGATCAGAAAACACAGTGATTTTAGTTCCAAGAAGATATGATCTAAATATTTCTAAAGCAAAAACAACTGCAAAGAACTCTTTTTTCGTGGTTGTATAATTGAATTGGGCCACATCTAAAGTTATCAAGGCATATGAAATGACTTGTGGTCTTCCCTCAATTCATTGAGAAATGACTGCTCCAACTGCTTGGTTAGAGGCATCACAATGTAGTTCAAATGGTTCTTCCCAATTTGGGGGCTGCATCACGGGTGGTGAAATCAATCTCTTCTTCAATTCATCAATGGATTCCGTACATGCACCATTGAAATAAAAATCATCATCTTTAAAAGTAATCTAGAGGGAGGGAGAGAAATCTTACTGAAATCTTTAATAAACCACCTGTAGAATCTTGCATGTGTTAAAAATAATCTAACATGTTTCACACAAGTAGAGTAAGGTAATGAATTTATCACTTCAATTTTTGATTTATCCACTTCAATTCCATTTTGGGAAATGACATGACCAAGCACAATTCCTCTTTGAACCATGAAATGAAATTTTTCAAAATATAAAACAAGATTTTTTTCAATGCAGGTTTTCAAAAATATTTTCCAGAATTTTCAAACAATGATCAAAAGAATCTCCAAAAACTGTAAAATCATCTAAGAAAACATCCAAGAAATTTTCAATGTGATCAGAAAATATACTCACCACGCACCTCTGAAATGTACATGTATCATTACATAATCCAAATGTCATTCTTTTATATTCAAAAGTACAAAAAGGGAATGTAAAAGTAGTCTTCTCTTGATCCTCGGGAGAAATGGGTACCTGGAAGTAACCTAAAAATCCATCCAAAAAGCAATAATGAGTTCTCCCTGCCAATCTTTCTAACATCTGGTCAATGAAAGGGATGGAGAAATGATCTTTTCAAGTACCCTAGTTCAATTTCCGAAAATCAATGCACACTCTCCAGCTGTTTTGAATTCTCATTGGGATTAACTCATTCTTTTCATTCCTAACAGTGGTCAGGCCAGTTTATTCTTGAACGATATGAATAGGGCTGACCCACTGCGAATCTGAAATGGGATAGATGACCCCAGCTTCCAAGAGCATCTCGATCTCCTTCTTCACAACCTCCATAAAGGTGGGATTCAGTCTCCTTTGGGGCTGTCTAACAGGTTTTGAATCTCCCTCGACAAAAATTCTATGTGATCATATTTTTGGGTTAATTCCTGGGATATCACATAAGCTCCATCCAATTGCCTAGAAATTCTCTATCAATAGCTCAATAAATGATTTTTCATGGGTTTTAGAAAGATTATTTGCAATTATCACTGGTAGTTTCTCTCGCTCCCTAAGGTATACATATTTCAAATCAATGGGGAGTGGTTTGAGTTCTAGATTAGGGGGATGCTCAAGGGATGAGACTAAATTGACATTTTCCACTTCCAAATTTTGGAACTCATGCACACAAGAAACCATATCATCTTTCTCATTATTTAACAAATCATCAAAGAAATCAGATTTTACCTCTTCCTCCCACATGAAGTCAGATTCTCCAACATCTTCAGCATCCACATGTTCAATGATATTTTCAAGGGAAGAAGTCTCTCTTAAGTCTAAGAATTCATAGAGCATACCTGATTATTCATTTGGTTCTACACCAACTTCATGGGAAAGTGAAAAGAGGGAGTGATCATCTGATGGATGCCTCATGGATTCAAAAATATTGAAGTGGACCGTGCTCTCTCCAAACACCATGGTGAGTGTCCCCTCGTGGACATTGATGATGGTTTTGGATGTCTTCAAGAAAGGTATCCCCAAAATGATGGGTGAATATGATGGGATCATATCTTCTTCCATATTTAGCATGTAGAAGTTAGCTATGAATAAGATATCTTTGACTTTCACAAGGACATCCTCCAAAACTCCTGGAGGAAAAACTGTGGATCTTTTTGCAAGATGGACCTCCACTATTGTGGGATTTATTTCTCCCATCTGCAAATAATTGTATACCGAGTGAGGAAATACATTAATTGATGAACCAAAATCACAGAAAACATTAGTGAAATTTAATGAACCAATGGTTCATGGAATGGAAAACGTCCCTAGATCTTGACATTTGGTTGGAATCTATGGAATGATAAGGGCTGAGACACTTCTTCCCAAGTTGATTCTTTCATTCTCATGAAGCATTCTCTTTTTGGTGCAATGATCTTTCAAAAAATTTTCATACCTTGGAACTTGTTTAACATCATCAAGTAGGGGGACATTTATTTCCACTTTCTGGAAGGTGTCCAGAATTTCTTTTTGAAGTACTTCTTCATGCAACTTCATTGATTCGATCATCCATGTTGGAAATGGTGGGGGTAATTCTATCTTCTACATTTGGTTTCTTTGCATTGGTGTTTCTTGTTTCTTATTCTGTGGCCTATCCTTCTCCTCCTTCTCTTTCTTTTCATCTTCTTGGTGGATTCTCACAAGACTTTTTGAATCATTATCCCTCTGAATAAGTGGTATTATTTCAGGTTTAGGGTTGGATGGAGGTGGGATTTCTTTTCCACTTCTTGTTATGATTGTTCTAACATTTTCTTTAGGATTTGGCACTGTTTGCGATGGACGCTTCCCTGGATTCTTGGACATTATTTCAACAATACTTCCCACTGTGTCTGCTAGCTTGTCGATCTTATCTGATAGGCCCTCATACTTGTATTGTAGCTGTTCTACAGAAGGTTGTGTGCTGGTGGATGGTTGTTCATATGTCTTTCATTGGAATGGTTGAGGTTGAAAAGATTGTTAGTGTTGGAAGGGATGTTTATAAGATTGTTGGAAGGGAGGGGGGTTCTGGTATTACTGCTGGTGGTAAGGAGGTTGACTGGGGTGCTGGTTAAATGGTCTCATCTGGTTTTGTTGGTTCCCATATCCTTGTTGGGATTGCAGTTGATTTTGTTGGAATTGTCTTGGTTGAAAGGCCACAACACAGTATTTTATCCCCTGTATCTTAGTTCACTGGTCATTATAATTAGTGGAAGAATAACATAAACCATATACCTGAGCTGAAACTTGTTGTCCATTTTCGTGTGTTACAACTATTTGACGGACTAATCTTGAAAGGTCATCAACTTTGGTTTTAATCAATGTAAATGAATCAGAATTTTTTACCTCATGTATCCCCCTGGTTCCCATTCCTCTTATTCCAAATGGTTGTGAGTTTTGAGCAATCCTCTCAATTAGTATTCTGATATCTGCATGAGACTTGTCAATCAGGGACCCCCTGATGAGGCATCTAGAAGATTTTGATCATTATCCAAAAGTCCTTGGTATAAGAACACAAGGAATTGGTGTTCCTCCATTTCTTGATGTGGGCAGCTGGAACATAGCATCTTGAAGCACTCCCAGTACTCGTAGAGGGTTTCTCTAGTTGATTGCCATATGATATAAATCAACTTCTTGATGGCAGTGCTCCTCGATGTGGGAAATAATCTTTGCATGAAACTTCTTTTTAGGTCTTCCAAATCACTGATCTCCCCTGGTTGCAGGTTGTATAACCATTCTTTAGATGTTCCATCAAGTGATAAGGGGAATTCCCTCCACTGAAATTGGTCTTCAGGTGCTCATCTTGGCCTAAAGCTTGAGAAAGTGTTTCTGAATTCTTGCATATTCCGATTTGGATCTTCTCCTGCAAGACCATGAAAATTTGGAAGCACATGAATCATATTTACACGTAATTCAAAATCATTTGGTTCAATGGGTGAAATTAGTTAGTTATTTTTAAAGGAAAATTGTGGTGCACATAGATCATGAAGGGTTTGGTTGGGATTTCTAGCCATGATTTCAGGTTCAGAGTGAACACTAAGAGTTTCACATGAATCTGATAGATCTATTTCTTCAAAGATTTCTGGTAGATTTCTTTTTCTTACTTGGGTTAATGTTCTTTCAATTTCGTGATAAAATTCAATTAATCGTTCTTTTGAGGTGCGGGTCATTCCATTTTGTTTTTTTTCACTGCCTCCCCAGAAACGACACCAAGTTTAACGCATGCCTGTCATAGGATGTGGCAAAAAAATTATTTCCTAAGTTAACATGTAGTAATGTGGTTGACCTAGGATGTCTCCCAAAGAGGAGTGCACACAAAACTGGTTGTCACATTAAAACGAGGGTAAAAAATGATTTGTTTTTGAAATGAAATTTGAAATTAAAATGATTGAAAACTATGATATTTAAAAGGGTGATTAGGTAAGGGTCAGTTTCCTAATTTTAATGTTATCCTTGTTCAATTTAATTCAAACCACTTCTTCATTGTTGATTAAAATGAGTTTCCACAATCATTTCCTTTCACATCCCTGGTGAAATTATTATTGTGAGAGAAAAACTTACCAAGATCTTAGTTTGGTCAACTCTCCTTCCATGTGTAAAATAGTTGTATTGAATATCCTTAATTTAAATGGGAAATACCTGATCGGGTTTTGTTTATCCCAAACAATAAATATCATTCACTACACCTTTTACATGTACTGACGATCGTCGAGTACTTCACCACTAATTCCTTGTTTATTCCATCGTATATAAACCAGAAATTAGAGGAGGGAGATATTGATTATTTTACCACAGAAAAAATCAATAATGGAATTAATATTCAAGAACGATCTAAAATGATAATAAAATCCGCTATAAGAAATTGATAACAACTTTTAAGAAGAAAGAAATTTATTAAATTGCGTCCAAGAACTCAAGCATTACAATGTAGAAAACCAACCCTTCCCCAATCACTCCAAATGTTTACCCCACCACGGTAAGGGTAATCGAGTTGAATGGGGAATAAGAAGGCATTACAATTCTATGAAAATGAAAAGAAATAAAAAAATAAAGCCGAAAAGATCTTCTTTTTGGTGTCCGAGAAGAAATGGGATGGAGAATGGATGCCTTGAGTGGGTGGAGATCTCATTCTTTTATATCCAGAATGTTTCCCCCGAATGTAGACGCGTTGTAGCCCCATTAAAGGACATCTTCACGTGTTTATCCATTCTTTAATGTTGTGCATTATTCCCTTGGCCATGTCCCCTCAAAAGCTCAGTGGATTTCGGCTTGTATTCCGAGAGTTATGGCTGTTTTACTATGAGCATTTATTTTGTCCAGTCAGACTCTCCAAAACAAAATCTCCCGGATTAGGGTGATTTAATGACCCCATAAATGGCCAATTAACTCGGTTCTTTCTTCATAAAAGATTCTCTAAAAATCCGTTCGCGTCCACCCACCGAATTTCACAAGCTTTGGGCCCATAGTGGATGAGTTATGGATCCCACATCAAAAGTAGGAAGAACTAAAAATAGTTTTCTTCAGCCAACTTGTGAGCTTCTTTTGTGCTTCCATATGGAAGATTAAGATTTTAGTCCAAAAATAATAAATGTAGCCCTGGATGTGTAGAATCTGGAAAAGAAATAATTTTTCAATTTGTATCAGTGTAGATAATGTTATGTCCAAACTAGAGAAAATTTTTAAAACTATTAAAAATCCAAAATGTCCAATTTTTACTATTCAGCTCAAAATAAAACCATTATCATAAAAATGAAACAATTCATCTTATAGGAACAATTTTGTGGGTTTAAAACAATGATATTCAATATAAATTAATTGAAAATATTTTCTCTATCACCCATAAACCATAATTTGGTGCCTAAATGTTTGTTTCAGTGTTATTACGGGATTATAGAGAACTTTCAGAGGCTTATTATCCAGAAAAACCCATAATACACAGTGTGTAATGATGAATATATGAAATTTATTATTCTGTTTGGGAAGGAACTATATTTCTCACGTACATGATGTGTAGTCCTTAATTTTGTGACAGATAGAGTGCGAAGAGACACAGGGTTGGTAAATCTATAGTTGAACACACCATGTTCCTAACGAACACTCTGTGTTGTAGATACTATTTATCCAAACATGTGACTAATGACATGGGTGGATGAAAATCGGGTAGCACACATCGTTTCCAACTTGAAAATGTTTTCTGTAGTCGACTGAGTAATTAGTTGTGTGGCAAAGGACACAGGTTTGTGAAATCCTTCTAGTACAATCCATGTCTTGCATAAAGACACCATGTAGAGTCATTCATGTCTCTGATCATATGAAGAACAACATGGGTAGTTGAAACATATGTGTTACACAACATGTCTGGAACAAACATTTCATGTCATCTTTTCCCAATAGAACCATGTCGGTTAGTCATGTTGGGGAACTCGGGTAGGGGGGAATTATTCAAGTACATGCCGTGTGAATGGAGAACACGTCTTGTGTATGGGGTGTCAGAGGACCTGTTTTGGTAGGAGAACCTTCCCATGTAAAGGAATAAGGGAAAACCCATTGTAGTTATTATACACACCATGTACCCATGTTTTGAAGAACATGAATGCTTTCTTTTTAGTGTTATTTTCATTCGCATATATGTTTTAGTTCCTGATGATCATGATCTAATGTGTGTGATTGATCTTGCAGAGTCATACCACTGAGACGTCATTCAATTGCACACCAAATATAGGGTAATGATCAGACGTCTAACATGGTAGACTAGGAACTAAGGGCATATCCTCCTATCATGCACATCTTTTCACTAATTGTTATTTCGAATATAGGTGACGATGCACAGTTCTAAGAGGGCTTCATGCGGTGTATGCAGACCTCCAGGGGACCACTGCATTCTGCCCCATCTCGGTAATAGTTGATGTGGATTTTTTAGTAGTATCATGCTCCCACATTCTTAGGGGATAATGGACCTCAGGTTACTGATTCGGTATTAGAATGCATGCTATCTATCTTTGATAATCTGGTGATGCATCTAGAGAGGAGGGTGAATATCACTACTTACATGCTTCAGGATTCGTCCAAGAGATGATCTGATTTTATATCTTAGGTGGGATTCCAAAAAGTTATTTCCTGGGATGATTTATAGAACACCTTCTAAGATTACATCTACCTGGAGACTTAGATGGCTGATCGAGCCCCGATGTTCATGATGTTGATGAAGGTTACTCTCTCATTAATGGAATATTCATCTTGCTGCACAGAGCATCAACCCTTCACACCCATTCTATTGGGTATATGAGTTTTTTTTGGTGGGTAAGAATGAGTATGTCTTAGGAATGACATAAGACCTCAAATGAACATCCTTAGGATTACATTCATCACCTTTATATTCAACCAAGAGTTGATCAGAGAGTGAAATATGGGGGATTTTAGGGATGTGATCCAGGGAATATCAAAATCCGAAGTTGTTACCCCCCTCCGACTAATAGTAGGAAGAGCTGCTGGGTGTCTACATGTGGATATTTGAGGAGGCAGGGCAGTTATTCTAGTAGCCAGGTGGTGTACTAGCTGTGCTGGAAAATCAGCCATATGAATCCCCATTTCATGAGAGACCCAGTTGAGTGCTGATGGTGTAGCAAGATGGGTCATCTGTAGAGTTTCTATCAACTTTTCACACTAACAGCTGGTGATAGAGGTTCATCAATGACTCATCTTTTAGGAACTAGACCACCATTTTATCACCAGTCTAGGAAATGGTGTTCGTTCAGCCATTTAGGCCGAGGTGGAAGTCATGGTCTTGGTAGCAAGTCACAAATTGTTTAGTGACAATAGAGTGGATCATCTCAGGGTGGTAAGGTAGGGTCATAGGGCCACTATATTGGTCCATGTTTTGTATTAGAGCACACCCTGCCGAAGTAGGATCCTACAACATTTATAGTTAGAGGTAAGATTCTTGTTTCCTTAGTTTTATCTTTTGCACATTTTGATATAATGGATTCCCATAGATTCAATTTCTTCTGTTTTGTAGAGAATTGTGCTCTATATCATTTGTAACACCCCAGGAAAATAAAAAATATTACATTTTTATATTTATCCATATTTGTGAATAAAATATTAATATTACTTTAAAGGGGATTCTATGCTCGATGGCGTACCCAATATGCAACAACGAGTTTCTTGGGAATCTTATGTTGGACTCTAATAATAAAATAATATTATTTTAAATGGTAGTTAATGCCTAGCCGTTGTAATGGAGGGAATGAACATAACTAACTACAAAATTATTATATATGTTTTTCAAATATTTTTACTCTTTACAATAAATAATAGAGGATTAAAAATGCGAATGAATCCAATTTTAAGCATAGACAGTGTAATATTTTTTAAAAGGTCAATTAACCGCCTTCTGATGGAGAACCTATTTTAAATCCACTTTTTTATGTGTTTTATTTGACAAAAAAAATTCTTCTTTATAATTGGTACATCAAAATTTACTTTGTGTAAATTTTTGGTATTATTCTGAAAAAGTTCAATTTTTAATGAATAGTGAAAAATGTTGTATTTTAATTCAAAACCACTTTTTAATCTAATTTATTTATATGATTAGATTATCTTTTAAATTGGTTTTAAAGTGTAAATAGAATATATTTTTACCATTTAATCCAATGGTCGTCATTGTAACTAATATAACTTTAAGATTGGACATAAATGAGTGTCAATATTTTGAAAGATATTGTTTCATAAAAACACACTATTTGTTTTAACAGCGGGATTCAATTATAAAACTAAATAATGCAACTTTTATTTTATGAATTTGGTAAAATAGACATCATTTTTAATTTGGAATATCAAATATAGCTTAAGATGAAGTTTTGGTATTTTTCATAAAAACATCAATTGTTGATGAATAGTGAAACAACAAATTGGTGGTTACAAAATTTTATTTTTCGTTTAAATGGGACATTACCACTTTTGTGATTTAAATTTCAAAAATCCAATATAAATGATTTTAATTGATAAGTAAAATTTGGTTCAATGGGATGAAAATAATATTTGATGAAAAGTAACTTTTAAGTTTTATTAATCGCGATTAAAGGTAATTAGTGTGATTTAAGGTAAAAATGATATTATAATAAAATGAAAATATCTGGACACTTGTCCTAACCCTATTTTATGAGTTATGGCCGTCCAATACAACCCATGGGTCGATTTAGGGTACCCCATGTAGGCACTTGGGTTTGATAATGACATTTATGCCTTTTATTTAAAGTTAAGATAAAAATGTCACAAACATGATTTGTTTTACTAAAACAATTTCTACATGTGGTTATAAAAGTAAGAATTCTGAATATAAATAGTAATTAGAAATATAAAAAGATTTCCTACATCATAGTATTTGTTTTATAATTTTTAGACATTAAATAAATTAAATTCTTTATGACATCATGATGATGCAGCGATGACCTCATTATGTAACGATTTAAATAAAATGGAAAGATAATAAAAAATCTAGCACCTACACATGTCCAAACCTATTTTATGGGTGTATTTAGAACCTTTATCACCTTATCCTAGAAACACATCAATGTGGGACCATTAAAATCCGAAATCCATTTGAAAATAAAGTTACATTTTATACTTTTCCAATAGTGCCCCTCTTCTCCTCTTATAAAAGGCCCCCTCCTCTACCACTTTACCCACACCTCTCAAACCTTTGGTTCGTCCAAGCTCTTATCATTTTTCCCTCCAAATCCCTCTCTTCATCCTACAAGCCTTAAATTATGCATGAAGCACTTCAAGAAACCCTTTTGGTTCAAACCAAAGGGAGTTACCCTATTTTAAGGTAACATCTTCACATTTCCTCTTTTGTTTTATTTGCTTCTCCAACCCCCTAAACTCTTTTTAATCATTTATCTTGTAACAACTATAGTATCTTCAATATACTAGGATGTTGTTATAATAATTATTCGAGCTACACTTACACACACCTTCATCTAAAGGTTAAAGAACATACTGTTTCTGTGGATTGCGAATTTCTTCCTCACGAAAAGATGATTGTTCAACACTCATATAACACATTAAAAGGTGTCCATTAAGATGCCACTATGTTTATATATGATATATAATATTTTTATGTTTTACTTAATATTATGTATTTTTTATTTGTGTCATACCTTTATGGCTTCAATTATGGGTATACGCGATATCTTCATTTTAGGAAGTGCGGACTACCGCCCCCTCAAAGTGATTCGATTCGTTAATGCCATATGTGGGACGTATAAAGGATGAATTTAAAGTTATTATATATTATTTTATACTGGAATTATAATATAACAATATATCATTATTGTTTTCTTTCCATTAAAGTATGAGATAGAAATGAATGTAGCGTTTATGCGTATATACGGCTTACCGTCTCCATGAACGGTGCATTTCATTTCTTATCCTCAAATGTAATGTACTATTATAAGTACATATTCTGGATATATATGATATATATGATATCCAAATCATGAATATCATTTTTGAGATAATGGATATTTGACTACGTGAACAACTTGTAAATATAAGAAGTTCACTTTAGACTTAAGTACAAAATAACGACAAAACAACCGTTATTAACTTAAATGATTACATAATGTTCATGACATGGTAATAAGTGATATAAAAGGAATAATGAACTATAAAAAGGTTCTTAAGGAATTATAAATTAACTCAAGTTTATTATTCAGGTGATTAAAGAACGATCGAGTCATGTCGGACCCGTGGTAAGGGATCCTACTCCTCTCTTTCTTTTTAAGTACGCTCTTTTATTTAATTCCATTTAAAGATAATATTTCTTGTTATTGTGATGTTATTTTATATTAATATTACTGTAATTTTTATGTCCATATGATTATAGACATTATTCCTTCACATCAATCCATTTTGGAAGTTTTGAGTGGTGCTGTTAGGCTGCCGAATTTTTTTAAGAGATCTAACCTCTCTCTTTCTTTTTATGTACTCTCCTTTATGTCACTTCTTTTAAGCTCCTCTTTGTTATGTTTGGGGATGTTCTTTTATATTACTATTTCTATAAACATTATGTTAATATGATGAGATACCCTATTTGATCTCATCATTCCATTTTTGTAAGTTTTATGTGGCGCCGTTAGGCTGCCGAGTTTTCGTAAGGGATTTTTCATCTCACTTTTATTTCCGTGGGATTTGTGCTACATTTTCCACTATTTCCTTTGAGGGGTGTATTTACTTCCCATTATTTTACTAATTGTGTAATATAATTTCATTTATGAGTATTTACAACAATGTTGTATTTTCTTTCTTCCACGGGGTGTATGTTTCAAAAGTTACCCAAGTCGGTAAGGGAACCTTTCACCCTCCTCTTTTTAAAAGACTTATTTTGTTATGTCTTTTAATTCATATACTATAATGTTGGGATATGTTCTTCTATATCCTTACTGATTTAAATTTTATTTCCATGTGATGAGATACCCTTTTTATCTCTCATTAACTCGTTTTCTGAATTTTGTAGTGATGCCATTAGGGTGTCAAATTTTTGCAAGGGAACTTCTTATCCCAAATTTGATTCTTTGGGATAAAATTATACCCCTTGAATATGTCATTCTATGAATATGTGTGAATAACCTCTGATTATTTTACACTTAATATCCACTTATATTTGGTGTATTCGTTTGTCATACATAATTATGTAATTGATTTATCCTTAAACCAAGGATACCTTCCTTGTTAGGGACTTCATCTCAATCTCCTTTCATTGAAGCATATTTCATTTTATACACAACTTTCTTTTATACGGTGTATAAACCTCTTTTACTTTTACTTTTATACAAAAGGAATCTTTTTATACAAAGAGTTTTACTAAACGACAAAAAGGAATGTTTCTTTTAACGTACACGGTGACAACGACCTTTTCCACCGTCACGATTATTATTTGATCTTTGGCTTCCTCAACAAGCCGTAATGTTTTTAAAATAAATTAAATAACATATACTATTTGGTGTATTTTTTTTATTGAAAATGGTTTTGATAAATGATTCTATTATTTCTATATATTTAAATGATATATTTTGATTGAAATGTGGAAATGTTATCATTCCTTTATATTGGTTTGATGTGTTATAATTATATAATGGTACTTGGAAATATTACGGGTGGTTACGTGATAAACCATATGATGGGTGGTGCCGTGAATACCAGGACGAGTGGTTACATTATAACCTCCAATGCATTGGGTATGGAAGTTTTCCGTATGGATATTCCATTAAGTATGTATGGATGTTGGCCGAATGGCTATTCTATTAAGTGATATGTGTGGATGTCGACCTTATGGTTATTCCACTTCAGTAGGTTTATGTCCCAAGTTACCATTATATGATATGTGATCTTTATATGGGTTTTATGGTAATCTTTTGGTTATAAAAGGGTTTTTCATAAACTTTTATTCAGTGAAGAGTTTTTACTACTTCAAAAAGGTGAAAATTATTACGTTGATAATGTATACATGGTTTACTTGTTGTTTTGAAAAACTAATAGTTTTCATTATTTTTGTACCCCTTACTGATCTTTTTATGCTCATCCCATGTTTTTGAAATGATTTTCACAGGACATAACGTGGAATAGGGTCAAGGATGGGACCAAGGGAAAGTCATGCAACCTAAAACATGGAAGTGGACATGTTTATTTTTAAGAGTTTTTATTTTATGGAAACTTAGTAAAAGTTTCTACTTTGTAATCTTTTGAGATGTAATAGTTATGTCCTAATTCTCTAAAACACTAAACCTGAAAGGATCCTCAATGTGAATTATTCATTTAATTCAATATTAAGTAAGGTTTAAGGTCGGGGCTTTATAGTTGGTATCAAAGGTCGGTTTAGATAAATTTAGAGGTTAGGGTATTCTTTAAGCATAAGTGGCACTACCATAATGGTTAGGATTTCAGAAAGAGTCCTAGTTTTAGATATAGTGAATGAGTAAGTATATCTTAGTGTTTATATTCCTCAATTATACATGAAGGTTTTGTTGATATACTCACACTGACCGTTGTGGTTTTAGTAAATGGCTGGATCTAGCAGGCACCAAAGTAACAGTGGATGTGAAGGAAACTGTGACAGTTTTCTAAGTGAGAAACTGAATGATATGGGAGCTACAATGAGAACTCTTGTGTATATCCTCAACCAACTATCTGGAGTCATGATTGACCACCTAAACCTTTGTAATTTCTATAAGGCATCATATATGCGAGAATCAAATCCTTACGGAACTGCAGGTAATAATCATAAAGGTAAGTGTGTTCAAAAACCTATGTGTCAAAGATGTGGAATGAAACACCTAGGAAAATGTTTCAAAGGGACATAAATATTCTATAGATGCAGAAATGAAGTTCATAAATAAAGAACCTGCCATGTAAAAAGGAAGCATCCATTTGACTCAATGAAAGGGAAAGAAGTTCTTTCTGAGGGATCAATTGAATGTTTTAAATGTGGTGTGCATGGTCATTATTCAAACACATGTCCTATGAAGATGTTTCAGGAATGGGATCACCAAGATCGTACCAATATTCATTTACCAATACCTAATGCAATTCCGATTGAGGATGAAGAAAATGAAAATGACCAATCAATGGTATGGATTATTTATTAACTTTTGTTTTCCTATTTTAGAATCTAAGGATATGATTCATGATTTTGTTTGTAGGAAAAAAGTATTTCGTAATACGTTGGAAAGGAATGGATAATAGATCATGAATAATGTTGAATGAGTAAGAATTCAACATATAAGGGCTTCAAGAGTTATGGTGAAATTCCTATGATTATTAAGTCTCTATAGATAATGGGGTACAGTAGAAGAGTTTTTATAGTATGTGTAACACTGATGTTTGATATGTGATTTTTTTTTCAAAGAATAGTAATCTGTCCTTTTGTGGAAGTAGTTTTCAAGAGCCATTTGGGTTTATATGATCCTTACATTTGAGGTAATTATGGGTTACTATATGTAATAATGGAAGGTGAAAGTCATGAGATAAAATTGAGGTTAAATTACATTATGGTTATCTTTGAAGATTTTATCTCGTTATTGGGGAATGTTTTAAGAATTATTTAGTTTTGTAAAAAGGACAACACGAAGACTGTGTGATAACCCGTCGCATCGGACAAAGCTGCGGGAATCGAACCCACAACCAAAGTGCAATGGGTATTTATCACCTACCACTAGACTATGGGAATTCCCTGGTTAGTATGACTTATTATTTTTAGTTAGGTGACTTTATGAATTAAGAGTAAGTTGATTTTGGGTTTTTTTGAAAATATTTAACTTATCATAGAAGATATGTGATTAGGTTAATTACTTTTCAATGCGAGACTTTAGGAGAAACTGATGTTTTTTTGGAGATAAATGTCACGACTTAACATGGAAGACTATGTGACTAAATACTTCAAATATTTAGGATTCAATCTTAGTTTGGTTTTCTTTGAATAATTTTAGGGAAAAATTGTTTATCGAATGGTCCTCGTTGAACTTTAGGTTTTTCTGGGCAAATTTTGGAGATTAAGAATAGATTTTCTTTTTATAAAGGGTTATCCTTTTCTGGATTATCTGATCTTGTACAAACCTTTTTGGTTTTGGTTTTTGTTAGAGTCTAAAGACATGGGAAGTATATAGTTCTCTTTTGTGGATTAGGTGATTCTCTAGAAATTAATTATAGTACTCTTATTGCAAACAAGTCTTCCTAAATACTTGTATTTTGGAGAAAATATGAGTTTGATTAAGGAATCTAGTGAAAGTTGAAAGTCGACATGACAAGTAAGTATGTTTCATTATGATTTAGTTAATCTCAAAAATAAATTCTTCAATGAAAAGTAACTTAAATCAAAAATGTTGTCTGTTAACTTTTCCTACTGGGGAATCGAATACCGTTTAACCCATCACAAGTTTGTGATTTTCTTATGGTTATATTTCTCATAGACATGATTACTATCACTCTCCATCAGAACAAGACGCTTTGTTTTTTACTCAATGTCCATATTTTCATACTTGGAATCTTAGTATGGGTTAACTCGGGTGACCTCTGTACTTATCTTTCTTTATTTTAATGTAATTGTTTTATCAACTCTTGTTCCAATGTGGGACTTTCAAGGATGTTTCCAAGATCAATTTTAAAACTGCGAGGATGCAATTCCCAAAAGGGGGGAAGGATGTATCACCCTAGGTAAATAAAGAATATGAAATTTTTATATTTATCCATTTTAGTGAATAATATATTAATATTACTTTAAAGGGGATTCTATGCTTGATGGCGTACCCAATACGTAACAATGAGTTTCTTGGGAGTCTTATGTTGCACTCTAATAATAAAATAATATTATTTTAAATGGTAGTTAATGTCTAGCCATTGTAATGACAGGAATGAACGGAACTAACTAAAAAATTATTATATATATTTTTCAAATATTTTTACTCTTTACAATAAATAATAGATAATTAAAAATGCGAATGAATCCAATTTTAAGCGTAGACAGTCTAATATTGTCTAAAAGGTCGATTAACCGCCTTTTGATGGAGAACCTCTTTTAAATCCACTTTTTTATGTGTTATATATGACAAAATAAAATTCTTCTTTATAATAGGGACATCAAAATTTACTTTGTGTAAATTTTTGGTATTTTTCCGAAAAAGTTCAATTTTTAATGAATAGTGAAAAATGGTGTATTTTAATTCAAAACCACTTTATAATATAATTTATTTATATGATCAGATTATCTTTTTAATTGGATTTAAAGTGTAAATAGAATATATTTTTACCATTTAATCCAATTGTGGTCATTTTAATTAATATCACTTTAAGATTGGACAAAAACGAGTGTCAATCTTTTGAAAGATATTTTTTCATAAAAACACGCTATTTTTTTAAAAGAGGGATTTAATTATAAAATTAATTAATGAAACTTATATGTTATGAATTTGGTAAAATAGGCATAATTTTTGAATTCGGAATATCAAATATAGCTTGGGGTGAATTTTTGGTATTTTTCTGAAAAACATCAATTTTTGATGAATTGTGAAACCCATAGTGGTGGTTAAAAAATTTGATTTTTCGTTTAAATGGGACTTTACCTCTTCTGTGATTTGAATTTCAAAAATAAAATTTAATTGATTTTAATTGTTATGTAAAATGTGGTTCAATGGGATGAAAATAATTTTTGATGAAAAGTAACTTTTAGGTTTTATTAATCGCGATTAAATGTAATTAGTGTGATTTCAGGTAAAAATGATATTATAATAAAATGAAAATATCTTTACATGTGTCCTAACCCTATTTGATGAGTTATGGCCGACCAAGACAACCCATGGGTCTATTTCTGGTACCCCATGGTGCAACTTGTGTTTGGTAATGACATTTATTCCATTTATTTAAAGTTAAAATAAAAATGTCACAAACATGATTTGTTTTACTAAAAAAAAATTTACATGTGGTTATACAAGTCAAAATTTTGACTATAAATAGTTATTAGAAATCTAAAAAGATTTCCTACATCATAGTATTTGTTTTAAAATTTTTAGACATTAAAAAAATTAAATTTATTATGACAGCATGATGATGCAGCGATGACCTCATTATTTAACGATTTAAATAAAATGGAATGATAATGCAAAATCTAGGACCTAAACATGTCCAAGACCTATTGGATGGGTGTATTTCGAACTATTATAACCTTATCCTCGATTAAAATCAATTTGGGGCCATTAAAATCCGAAAACCATTTGAATATAAAGTATCATTTTATACTTTTTCAAGAGTGCCCCTCCTCTCCTCTTATAAAAGGCCCCCACCTCTACAACCTTACCCACACCTCTCAAACCATTGGTTCAGCCAATCTATGATCATTTTGTCTCTCCAAATCCCTCTCCTCATCCAATAAGCCTTCACTTAGGATGTAAACTCTTCAAGAAACCCTTTTGGTTCAAACCAAAGGGAGTTACCCTATTTTAAGGTAACGTCTTCACTTGTGCGCTTTTGTTTTATTTTGCTACTCCAACCCCCTAAACTATTTTTATTCATTTCTTTTGTAATGCCCTGAGCGTAGTTACCCATAGTCGGTGCATTATTACATAACATTGGCATGATCACAAGAAAGATCAAATCTCGAAAGACCGATTGGTTTAGTAGCCTTGGAAACACTAGATATATTCATAAGTCTTACATTACATCATAAAATGAAAAACTACTACAACAACATATTGTCTCCATAATCCACACTCATATCCCCACATAATATCCCTATATTTCATTCATAATTTACTTCTTCACTTCCTAGGAAAAATAAAACAAAGAAAAGGGGTGAGCTCAAATGCCCAGTAAGGATAACAATATAGCAGAAACTTTCATAAATAAGAATAAATATTTAAGGCAATGTATAACTAAAACAAAATCCTTTCAAACTTGAACTTTCAACATGGTATGGCATAAATAAAATGAAATAATGCCATTTACTTATTCACATGGATATTATACTATTCTAATAATCACATGCAAAATCAATAACCACTTTCATAATGATTGAATGCATAATGATGAACTTTAATTTTTTTGTCAAGGCCTCGTCCCAAGACCTTGGGGCTAACTGTAACCGGAACCCAACATAGAGTGCCTCCAATAACCGGACACCAACCCGGAGAGCCTCAAATAACCGAACACCAACTCGGAGTTCCTCTAATAACCGGAGACCAAACCAGAGTTCCTCTAATAACCGGAGACCAAACCGGAGGACTTACATTTACCGGTCCCCAACCCGGAACATACTTGTCTAACACATTCAGCTGAATGAAAGGTTGAAATATAACATAAACATTCGGATTACAAATAACTTATGAAATGTCAATACTCTAAACAAAAACCATGATTGACATAAGAATAACTTATCCTCAGTCAAAAATATCGCAAAACCTTCAATAAAATATGGATGTTTTGTATCATAATAAATCAACTTCAAATAAGCATAAAATCCATCAAAGGATGTTGACGTAGATGAAATAAAGACTATTTGAGAAAAATATCTCTTTCTATTTTGAAATCATTTAAGAGGATTATATTTATGAAATAAAACATTTTTTTTGAAAATATTCTTATTATCTTGTAAGGGAAGCTTCAACGATTTTATAACGGCGGAAAATAGCCACACCCGCCGTATAAGTTAAAAAAACATTCTTACCTTAATTTTGTCGAAAAGGTTAAAAAGCACCTTGTTTGGAAAACGACGGAAAGATTCCTTTATAAACCTCTTATATAGAGTCAAACAAGGGTATAAATGACTTTAACCCATATTCTAGTAAATAGTAAAAATGTCTTGAAATACATTTTTAAGAAAACATGGATGTCGATGATGAAGAGATCTCAGTAGATTATTACATATAAACAACCTCGGATAATGAAGAGATTGTGAAATAACCCTTACCAATTCGGTAACTTATGAAACATACAACCCATGAAAGAGGTATCATAAAATGAATATGTAAATACACATAAATTAGAGTGTATTACACAAAGAATATAATTATGGGCAGTACAAACACCACACAAAAGGTGATGGTGGCAATATGGAATGAATATCACGGAAATAAGGAGTGAGATGAAAACCCCTTACCTTGAACTTTTCCTGGGTTGGGGTAGGTTAACCTCCTGTATAATGGTGAAATAATTGTTATTAAATTATACAAGAATCATATACATCAATATGATATCATATATGATATTTTAATATTGATTTGATAATAATATCTTAGTATTATCGTTGTTTCGTGTGTCAACTTACTTGTTTTCTTTTATATGTTTTGTTACGTAATCCATGTTTGTAATAGATAGGTTGTATATTATTCATATCCAGAATGATATCAAGTCCTTAAACATCATTTTTAAATCATCAAATGATAATTATACTTGAATGGATACGATGGAAAATTAATCTCATCGCGTTCGTGGAGACGGTAGTCCGTACGTACGCACGGGCGACAATATCATTCTTTTGATATTAAAATAATATATAAATGGATGGTATATCATATATACAGAATCATTAACATGTTATATTTATTATTTACATGAGTTACACATCATTATTATACCCATCCAAATAATATTATATTGAATAACAATTACACCACGACGTGGAGACGGTAAGCCGTACGTACGCACGTATAGTGACATGTTATTCAAAGGGTGGATAGAATACTGAATATGGTTGTACCATATTTATAATTAAATCACAGTATATATATTATACTGGAGTTATTATTTTATAATGGTAACAACAAAGGAAGAAGAAGTGGAAGAAGAAAGGAACTTGGAAAAGGGTGGTGAAATCATTACCTCTTCTTCGGGTTCTTCCTTTTGATTTGATCAAAAGGGCTCCATAGGTTGTCTTTCTGATCAAACTAAGGCCCCTAGGTTGTAGTTATGGATGTTGGGAGAGTATTTGGGTAGATTTTGGCTGAACAAAAAGGCTTTTAAGGTGTGACAAAATGAGAAGGATGTGTGCGCTTTTATAAGAGGGGTGAGGGGAACCTTTGGAAAAGCTAGAGATATTAGTTTATAATAAATTCATATTCGGTTTCCAATGGCTACAAAGATGATTATTCAAAGGTTAAGTTGGGTATGGGTCGAAAATAACTCAACCAATAGAATTTAGACAGGTTTGGGTACTTATATTAACCTTATCATTAAGTATTAACTCTATGTTAATTAGTTTCACTTTTACAATGTCTCTTTGTATTTTTATATAATATGGTTAATAAACATACTATATACATCCAAGAGACCCCCAAGTGGTCCATTAATGATTAACCTATCATGATATAAGTCTCTTGGACGATCCTTAGATTTTTAGGAATTTAATATCAATTAATAATATAATATTTGTTTTAAGAACTGTTTTATGTCAATTTTGACACTATTCAATAGTTGATTTTTGTGAAACTCATAACAGATTGATTAATTAGAAAAACGTAAATTACATCACTCCTAATATATCATATTATCTTATAAAATTAGTTTAATTCATTAAAAGTTTAATATTATATTTATTTGGGTATTTATAATATCAATTATTTTAATTTTTCACTATTATAGTAATTACTACATCATCATTGTGTCATAAATTAATTAAATTATTTAATGTCTAAAAATTATAAATAAAATATAATTATGTAGGAAAGATTTTTATCTTTATAATGAATATTTATAATCTAAAATCCAACATATATAACCCTATTTAATAATTGTTTTTCTAAACGATATATGCTTGTGTCATTTTTGTATTCATTTTAACTTAATTAAAAAAAGTGTCCCTATCACCTACAAGTGGCACCACGGGGTCCCCAAATCGACCCAAAGATGGCTATGGTCGAACATTTATCATCCAATAAGGCTAGGACACGTTTTAGGGTAAATTAGTATTATTATAATATTATTTTTTAACCCTTATTTACCAGATTTACCCTTAACCATGATAAATAAAATATTTACCACAGTAATTATTCAAAATGTCTAAAAATAAAAGTTATATATTTACACAATTTGGACATCCTGATTCCAAATATGGAATCCATTTTTCTAAATTCAAAACACAGAAGTGAGAGAAATTAATTTAAAATTAATTCCGGCTGCCAAAACAAAAAACGTGTTTTTAAGAGATAATAATTATCAAAAGATTGACACTTGTTTATGTTCGGTTTAATTGTAAAATTATTTCCAATGACCAAAATTATATTAAATGGTAAAAATATATTCTAAATATACTTTAAAACCACTCAAATTCATAATTTATCACTATTAACTATTTTGATTAAAAAAGTTGTTTTTATTTAAAATTTAGTAATTTTCACTATTCATCAAAATATTAAAGTTATTCGAAAAGTACCAAAATTTCACCTTAGGCTAAATTCGATATTCTGAATCCAAAAATGAAGTCCATTTCAAAATATAAAATATATATAATTTCAAAAATTATTTATTACTATTCATAACGACTAGTTTGATTGGTTGTGGTGTGTGTTAGAACTCGAAGTTGCGTACAACACACAGTACTATATTATTCAATGGAAAGCGTACCGTGGAAGCTTGGGATGTTTCATTTTAAATTCTTTTGATGTCCCTATTTAGTCAAAAAGTTTAAAATATTGTATTTAAAAAGGGTTCACTATTAAAAGTTGGTAAAAGTGCAATACTGAAAATGAATTTGTTCATACATTATGTCTAATAAACTCATAATATGGATTCTAAAATTATAATGATTATATAAAGTTTAAAATTTAGTTAATACTATTCATAACATCTTTTAAATGGCTTGTTTGGTAAGTCATAGTGTGCTTGAACTCAGTGTTGCGTGTAGTGCAAGTTATTGGATTATTTTGAAGAAATAACACACTATGAAATCTTGGGGTGTTACATTCTCCCCTCCTTCAACAAATTGTGTCCTCGCAATTTGAAATTGTTTTTCAAAAATAAATGGTTTAATATAGAAAATATATTTGTTGTAAAACCCAAATCGGAAATTGGGTTACTAAATTTTAGTCTTAATATGTGGAAAAGAGAAATCAAAGGGTCACCACCAAATTATGATCTCGATTAGGAGAACATTGGTGGAAATTCGAGACATATAATTGGAAGAAAAATGTAAATATTTATATGTAGTGATTGAGGTCATCAATCACAAACAAGTGTAAAATTGAGGTCCTTAAATTCATCAATCTACGATGATATGAAATACCATCAGTTCAACAAAACATAGGGTATTAGGATAACACATTTTTGACGTTTCAAAATATCTATGTTGAAATCCCACATCGAAAAATGAATTACTGAGGCCTCTATTTAAAATAAAGAGTGGAAAGTATGAAGATTACTGAAAATAACACATACTAGGGTTCCATGTAGGAAAATATGGATATGGAAGAAAAATATAACCATCAATTATCTGATGGAGAGTGGTAGAGAACATGGACATGAAAAGGCCAACAATCCCAAAGCCATAAATTAGTGATGATTTAATGTACCATCTAGGAAAACATTTTTGTTCTAAGTTCCTTTTATTAATGTTGAGGAATTTATTTATGATATTGGCTAAGATCATTAGGAAATATACTTACTTTATAATTAGATTTTGATCCATTAATAAATTTATACCAGAAACTCATCTTTCACTCTAAAAGATAATAGAACGTAAAAAAAAATTCTATTTATACTATTCGTACAGTGTTCCAAAATAAATGAATTTATAATTCATCTACCAGATCTTTTAAAAAAACTACATTATTTAATCCAGGACATCTCGTGGGACAGTGGTAGGTGATACACACTTGTCGCCCTTCGGTTCCGGGTTCAAGTCTCACAGCCTTGCCAGACGCGAAGGGTTCTTGCCCGACCTCTGGGTTGTCCTTTTATGGCAATCCAAAATAATCCAAACTAGAACTATCCAAAATACTTCTGTCCAAACTCACAGTCCAAAATTTACAAGGAAGGTAAACATAATTTAGATCATTTTTACCTCGTAATAGCATATGAATACCTTCATCATGTATTCTTTTAATACACTGAAACATCCTAAATTACCATATTCCTTATTGATTACATTCATGCTCCCTTATTCAATATAGAATGCTGGATATGCTTCATCAATCCAAAAATGTTTTAAACCCCAAAAATTATGAAATATACAAATCATTAATTAGTTCCAAGGTAGTCAAGAATGTCCAATATAATTTATCCAAAACAATCATGTATTATTCCAAAATCACTACCTCGGTATCTGAACTATATTATGATTTATCATTCTCTCAACCATATATTTTCCAAAAATTTATCCTGCTATTGAGTCACTTTTCTTTGTTCCACACAATCTCAAGTCCTTAATGAAATAGTACTGCAGTACAATAATTATATACTCCATAATTATTATAACAAGTACATTGTTGATACAACACTCAATTGACATAATCAACATAAGAACTCTAATCATTACTCTTCATCTTTGGTAGTATCATAACTTGATTATTATCCAATAGCATCATTTGCGGAATAGTCTGATGACTGGGACATAGGTTCGCATAGTATCCAAACTCCTTGCAAATGAAGCATTGTACATTTGAAACCATTTTCTTACCCTTGCAGTCACGTACTTTGTGCCCTTTTCCTCCACACATATAACAAACTCTCATTCCTTTCAGTCATGTTCCAGGGTGTTTCTTCCCACAATTATCACATATGGGAAAATTCTTATTTTCCCTCTTCCATTTATCCATCATTCTCTCTTCCACCCTTTTCTTCTCTTGCTTCCCTTCAAAGCCATAGGACTCAGTAAAATATTTACATATCTTATCAACACATGATATTATTTCTTCATATGATGATAATACATGAGAGACTATTTCTCTTATAAATTATGGCTTAAGACCATGGAAGATATGATCCTTCTTTCTATTTGGATCATGTGCATTGCTGGAGTTCTCATTCCTTCTACTGGGAGCCATTTCTAAACAATGGCATATACTAGATTAGTTTATGAATAACAATACCTAATCCCAAACATGTGAAACACATAACATAAATTAAATAGTTTATGGATATAATCCATAATCATAAAAATGTCTCTTTTGAGGAAGTATATACTCATAAAACCTTCATAATTATTTGTAATGAAAATGAGAGTTATCCTAAGAATATCCCCTGGGAGTGTCGTAACCAAGAGTTCAGCAAGGCCCATTGTCGTGCACCAGTTCCCGTTCGAGTCTAGCTCAAAGCGATGTTTTCAGGTTTTACCCCTAGGTACATCTGTGCCAGAGCCGCCTCTACCTGCTTGTATCCAGACAGGGATGTATTTCTTGGAAAACTCACAAAATCTCTACAATACCAAAATTCTAGGATGTTCTTCTATACTAATCCTCAAAGTTCATATTAGGTCTACGTGCTCTAATCAGAGTTTATCTAAATCTAGCTTCCAAGGTTTGTACTAAACATCCTATGATACCAACTGTAACGCCCTGACCCTAGTAACCCAGAGACAGTGCATTATTACATAACATTGGTATGATCACAAGAAAGATCAAATCTAGAAAGACCGATTGGTTTAGTAGCCTTGGAAACACTAGATATATTCACAAGTCTTACATTACATCATAAAATGAAAAACTACTACAACAACATATTGTCTCCATAATCCACACTCATATCCCAACATAATATCCATGCAGGTCATTCATAATTTACTTCTTCAATTCCTAGGAAAAATATAACATAGAAAAGGGGTGAGCTCAAATGCCCAGTAAGGATAACAATATAGCGGAAACTTTCATAAATAAGAATAAACATTTAAGGCAATGTATAACTAAAACAAAAGCCTTTCAAACTTGAACTTTCAACATGGTATGACATAAATAAAATGAAATAATGCTATTTACTTATTCACATGGATATTCTACTAATCGAATAGTCACATGCAAAATCAATAACCACTTTCATAATGATTGAATGCATAATGCTGAACTTTAATTTCTTTGTCAAGGCCTCATCCCAAGACCTTGGGACTAACTGTAACTAGAACCCAACCCCGAGTACCTCTAATAAACGGACACTAATCCGGAGTGCCTCTAATAACCGGACACCAACCCGGAGTTCCTCTAATAACCGGAGACCAAACCGGAGTTCCTCTAATAACCGGAGACCAAACCGGAGGGCTTACATTTACCGGTCCCCAACCCGGATCATACTTGTCTAACACATTCATCTGAATGAAAGGTTGAAATATAACATAAACATTCTGATTAAAAATAACTTATGAAATGTCAATACTATAAACAAAAACAATGAGTGACATAAGAATAACTTATCCACAGTCAAAAATATCACAAAACCTTCAATAAAATATGGATGTTTTGTATCATAATAAATCAACTTCAAATAAGCTTAAAATCCATCAAATGATGTTGACATAGATGAAATAAAGACTATTTTAGAAAAATATCTCTTTCTATTTTGAAATCATTTAAGAGGCTTATATTTATGAAATAAAACATTTTTTTAAAAAATATTCTTATTATCTCCTAAGGGAAGCTTCGGCGATTTTATAACGGCGGAAAATAGCCACACCCGCCGTATAAGTTAAAAAAATATTCTTACCCTAATTTTGTCGAAAATGTTAAAAAGCACCTTGTTTGGAAAATGACGGAAAGATTCCATTATAAACCTCTTATAAAAAGTCAAACAACGGTATAAATGAATTTAACCCATATTCTAGTAAATAGTAAAAATGTTTTGAAATACATTTTTAAGAAAACATGGATGTGGATGATAAAAAGATCCCAATAGATTATTACATATAAACAACCTCAGATAATGAAGAGATTGTGAAATAACCCTTACCAATTCGGTAACTAATGAAACATACAACCCATGAAAGAGGTATCATACAATGAATATGTAAATACACATAAATTAGAGTGTATTCCACAAACAATATAATTATGGGCAGTACATACACCACAGAAAAGGTGATGGTGGCAATATGGCATGAATCTCATGGAAATAAGGAGTGAGATGAAAACCCCTTACCTTGTACTTTTCCTTGGTTGGGGTAGGTTAAACTCCTGTATAATGGTAAAATAATTGTTATTAAATTATACAATAATCATATACATCAATATGATATCATATATGATCTTTTAATATTGATTTGATAATAATATCTTAGTATTATCGTTGTTTCGGGTGTTAACTTACTTGTTTTCTTTTATATGTTTTGTTATGTAAGCCATGTTTGTAATGGATAGGTTGTATATTATTCATATCCAGAAGTATATAAAGTCCTTAAACATCATTTTTAAATCATCAAATGATAATTATACTTGAATGGATACGATGGAGAATGAATCTCATCGCGTTCGTGGAGACGGTAGTCCGTACGTACGCACGAGCGACAATATCATTCTTTTGATTTTAAAATAATATATAAATAGATGGTATATCATATATACAGAATCATTAACATGTTATATTTTTTATTTACATGAGTTAGACATCATTATTATACCCATCCAAATAATATTATATTGAATAACAATTACACCACGACGTGGAGACGGTAAGTCGTACGTACGCACGTATAGTGACATGTTATTCAAAGGGTGGATAGAATACTGAATATGGTTGTACCGTATTTATAATAAAATCATAGTATATATATGATACTGGAGTTATTATTTTATAATGGTAACAAAAAAGGAAGGAGAAGTGGAAGAAGAAAGGAACTTGGAAAAGGGTGGTGAAATCATTACCTCTTCTTCGGGTTCTACCTTTTGATTTGATCAAAAGGGCTCCTTAGGTTGGCTTTCTGGACAAACTAAGGCCCCTAGGTTGTATTGAGGGATGTTGGTAGAGTATATGGGCAGATTTTGGCCGAACCAAAAGGCTTTGAAGGTGTGACGAAATGAGAAGGAGGTGTTCCCTTTTATAAGAGGGGTGAGGGGCACCTTTGGAAAAGCTAGAGATATTAGTTTATAATAAATTCATATTCGGTTTCCAATGGCTCCAAAGTTTATTATTCCAAGGTTAAGGTGGGTATGGGTCTAAAATAACTCAACCAATAGAATTTAGACAGGTTTGGGTACTTATATTATCCTTATTATTAAGTATTAACTCTAAGTTAATTAGTTTCACTTTTACAATGTCTCTTTGTATTTTTATATAATATGGTTAATAAACATACTATATACATCCAAGAGACCCCCAAGTGGTCCATTAATGATGAAAATATCATGATATAAGTCTCTTGGCCGAACCATAGATTTTTAGGAATTTAATATCAATTAATAATATACTATTTGTTTTAAGAACTCTTTTATGTCAATTTTGACACTATTCAATAGTTGATTTTTGTAACACTCATAACAGATTGATTACTTCGACAAAAGTCAATTAAATCAATCCTAAAATATCATATTATCCTGAAAAATTATTTTAATTCATTAAAAGTTTCATATTATACTTATTTGGGTAATTATAATATCAATTATTTTAATTTTTCACTATTATAGTAATTACTACGTCATCATTGTGTCATAAATAAATTAAATTATTTAATGTCTAAAAATTATAAATAAAATATAATTATGTAGAAAATATTTTTATATTTCTAATTAATATTTATAATCTAAAATCTAACATATATAACCCTATGTAATAATTGTTTTTCTAAAAGATATATGCTTGTGTCATTTTTTTATTCATTTTAACTTAATTAAAACAAAGTGTCCCTATCACCTACAAGTGGCACCATGGGGTCCCAAAATCGACCCAAAGATGACTATGGTCGAACATGTATCAACCAATAAGGCTAGGACACGTTTTATGATAATTTAGTATTATTATAATATTATTTTTTAACCCTTATTTACCAGATTTACCCTTAACCATGGTAAATAAAATATTTACCACAGTAATTATTCAAAATGTCTAAAAATAAAAATTACCTATTTACACAATTTGGACATCCTGATTCCAAATATGGAATCCATTTTTTTAAATTCCAAACACAGAAGTGGAAGAAATTAATTTAAAATTAATTCCCGCTGCAAAAACAAAAAGCGTGTTTTTAAGAGATAATAACTATCAAAAGATTGACACTTGTTTATGTTCGGTTTAATTGTAAAATTATGTCCAATGACCAACATTATATTAAATGGTAATAATATACTCTAAATATACTTTAAAACCACTAAAATTCATAATTTATCACTATTAATTATTTTGATTAAAAAAGTTGGTTTTAATTAAAATTTAGTAATTTTTACTATTCATCAAAATATTAAAGTTATCTCAAAAGTACCAAAATTTCACCTTATGCTAAATTCGATATTCTGAATCCAAAAATGAAGTCCATTTTGAAATATAAAATATATATAATTTCAAAAATTAGTTATTACTGTTCATAATGACTAGTTTGATTGGTTGTGGTGTGTGTTAGAACTCAAAGTTACGTACAACACACGCTACTATATTATTCAAAGGAAAGCATACCCTGAAAGCTTGGGATGTTTCATTTTAAATTTTTTTGATGTCCCTATTTAGTCAAAAAGTTTAAAATATTGTATTTAAAAAGGGTTCACTATTAAAAGTTGGTAAAAGTGCAATACTGAAAATGAATTTGTTCTTACATTATGTCTAAGAAACTCATAATATGGATTCCAAAATTATAAGGATTATATAAAGTTTAAAATTTAGTTAATGCTATTCAGAACCTCTTTTGAACGGCTTGTTTGGTAAGTCATAGTGTGCTTGAACTCGGTGTTGCGTGTTGTGCAAGTTATTGTATTATTTTGAAGAAATAACACACTATGAAATCATGGGGTGTTACATCTTTTGTAACTACTCCATTATCTTAAATATACTATGATGTTTTTATAATAATTATTCTAGCTACAGTTACACACAGCTTCATCTAATGGTTAAAGAACATACTATTTCTGTGGATGGTGAATTTCTGCCTCACGAAACGATGATTGTTCAACACTCATATAACACATTCAAAGGTGGCCATTAAGATGTCACTATGTTTATATATGATATATAATATTTTTATATTTTAATTAAGCTTATGTATTATTCATTTGTGGCATACCTTTATGGATTCCATTATGGGTATACGCGATATCTTTATTTTAGGAAGTGCGGACTACCTCCCCCTCAAAGTGATTTGATTCGTTAATGCCATATGTGGGACATATAAAGGATGGATTTAAAGTTATTTTATATGATGTTATACTAGAATTACAATATACCTTTATATCATTATTGTTTTCTTTCCATTAAAGTATGAGATAGAAATGAAAGTAGCGTTCATGCGTACGTACGGCTTACCGTCTCCATGAACGACGCATTTCATTTCTTATCCTCAAATGTAATGTACTATTATAAGTAAATATGCAGGATATATATGATATATATGATATCCAAATCATGAATATCATTATTTAGATAATGGATATTTGACTACGTGAACAACTTGTAAATATAAGATGTTCACTTTTGACTTAAGTACCAAATAACGACAAAACAACCGTTATTAACTTAAATGATTACATAATGTACATGACATGGTAATAAGTGATATAAAAGAAATAATGAACTAGAAAAAGGTTCTTATGGAATTAGAAATTAACTCTTGTTTATTATTCAGGAGATTAAATAACGATCGAGTCAAGTCGGACCCGAGGTAAGGGATCCTACTCCTCTCTTTCTTTTTAAGTACGCTCTTTTATGTCATTCCTTTTAAAGATCATATTTCTTGTTATTGGGATATTATTTTATATTACTCTTAGTGTAATTTTTATGTTCATATGATGAGAGACCCTATTCTCTCTCGTCAATCCATTTTGGAAGTTTTGAGTGGCGCCGTTAGGCTACCGAATTTTCATAAGAGATCTAACCTCTCTCTTTCTTTTTAAGTACTCTACTTTATGCCACTTATTTTAAGCTCCTCTTTGTTATGTTGGGGGATGTTATTTTATATTCCTCTTTCTATAAACTTTAGGTTAATATGATGAGATACCCTATTTTATCTCATCAATCCACTTTTGTAGGTTTTATGTGGCGTTGTTAGGCTGCCGAGTTTTCGTAATGGATTTCTCATCTCACTTTTATTCCCATGGGATTTATGCTACATTTTTTACAATTTCATTTTAGTGGTGTATGTACTACCCATTATTTTACTAATTCTGTAATATAATTTCATTTATGAGTATTTACATCAATTTTGTATTGTTTTCTTCCACGGGGTGTATGTTTCGAATGTTACCCAAGTCGGTAAGGGAACCTTTCACCCTCCTCTTTTTAAAAGACTTCTTTTGTTATGTCTTTTAATTCACATACTATTATGATGGGAAATGTTCTTCTATATCCTTATTGATTTAAATTTTCTTTCCATGTGATGAGATACCCTTTTTTTCTCTCATCAACTCGTTTTCTGAATTTTGTAGTGACGCCATTAGGCTGTCAAATTTGTGCAAGGGAACTCCTTAACCCAAATTTGATTCTTTGGGATAAACTTATACTCCTTGAATATGTCGTTCTATTAATATGTGTGAATAACCTCTGATTATTTTACACTTAATATCCACTTATATTTGGTGTATTGGTTTTTCACACATAATTATGTAATTGATTTATCCTTAAAATAAGGATACCGCCTTTGTAAGGGACTTTATCTAAATCTCCTTTCATTGAGGCATATTTAGTTTTATACACAACGTTCTTTTATGCGGTGTATAAACCCCTTTGACTTTTGATTTTATACAAAAGGAATCTTTTTTTATAAATCATTTTACTAAATGACAAAAAGGAATGTTTATTTTAACGTACACGGTGACAACAACCTTTTCTGCCGCCGCGAGTATTATTTGATCTTAGGCTTCCTCAACAAGCCATAATGTTTTTAAAATAGAATAAATAACATATAATCTTTTATGTATTTTGGTATTGAAAATGGTTTTGATAAATGATTTTAATATGTCAATATATTTAAATGATATATTGTGATTGAAATGTGGATATTTTATCATTCCTTTATATTGGTTTTATGTGTTATAATTTTATAATGGTACTTGGAGATATTACGGGTGGTTACGTGATAAACCATATGACGGGTGGTGCCGTGAATACCAGGACGGGTGGTTACGTTATAACCTCCAATGCATTGGGTATGGAAGTCATCCGTATGGCTATTCCATTAAGTATGTATGAAAGTTGGCCGAATGGATATTCCATTAAGTGATATGTGTGAAAGTCGACCTTATGGTTATTCCACATAAGTATGTTTATGTCCCAAGTTACCTTTATATGTTATGTGATGTTTATATGGGTTTTATGGTAATCTTTTGGTTACAGAAGGGTAATAATGAAATTTTATTTAGTGAAGAGTTTTTTCAACATTGAAAAGGTGAAAATTATTACTTTGATAAAGTATACATAGTTTACTTGTTGTTTTGAAAAACTAATGGTTTTCATTCTTTGTGTATCCCTTACTGAGCTTTTTATGCTCATCCCAAGTTTTTGAAATGTTTTTCATAGGACTTAACATAGAATAGGGTCAAGGATGGGATCAAGGGAAATTCATGAAACCTAAAACATGGAACTTGACATGTTTCTTTTTAAGACATTATTTTATGGAATCTTAGTAAAAGTTTCTACTTTTTAATCTTTTAAGATGTAATAGTTATGTCCTAATTATCTAAAACTATAAACCTGAAAAGATCCTCAATGTGAATTATTCATTTAATTCAATATTAAGTACGGTTTAATGCTAGGGCCTTATATCATTACTTCTGTTGATATCTTGATGCTATACACTTCATTGGGGACTAGAACGGCTATTGTATGTCACTACAAGAAGTACCCTCTTGAAGATGGTTGGTGTCACTCCTTGTGAAACCTGTATGTATTAGAGATGACATACTATGATTTCATTCTCAAAATGGACTATTTAGTTCCCTTCCACGATTTTGATGATTTCTATCATCATAGGGTGACTTTCATATAAATAAAGGGTGGTTTTTTCTAATCATGGGTGAATGGGATGTCCAGGCGAGTAGATCGGGACCCGAGCATCATGGTTGGGGAGGTGTTACAACCTATATTTCTAGTTTGTATCTCGATGTCATGGGGAATTAATTGATGGACTTCCACCCAGTGGTGGATCGATTTTGATATGTCTTCCCATAAGAATTTTATGGTTTTCCTCTAGAGAGAGAGTTAGAATTTTTTTTTGATCTTCTACAATGAGCAGCTGCGATATAGATTCCTCTTTATAGGATTGCTATAGCAGTGTTTGAGGAGCTCAAGAAGTAGTTAGATGAGTTATAGGAAAAGGGATTCATTAGACCCAGGACATCTCCTTAGGGTTCGAATGTCTTATTTCAAATAATGTAGAAATTACCCTATGACATTTTGTATATTAGTTGAACCGGAATTGGTTGTTGTTCAAGAACCTATATCCATACCAAGGATTGATGATCTATTTTATCGGATTTTAGGATTGCGGTTATTCTCAAAGATCAAATTGGGACCGGTTATCATTAGTTTCATGTTAGACAATCTAATATACAACTTATATCATTTCTACGAAATAATGGTCTATAAGAGTTTTTGGGTATGTCATTTAGTCTCACAAACACACCCATATATTTATGGAACTTATGATCCGAGTCTTCCATCCATATATGGATTCCATCATGGTGGATTTTGTGGATGAAATCTTGGTTACTCTCACAATTGACATGTCCATGCTAACTATATGGAGATCATTTTAATTATAGTGAGAGATAATTAGTTATATGTTATACTCTCAGAATGACACTTTTGGTTGGACCAGATTCACTTCATGGGTCACGTTATCTAAGCGAAATATGTTTTAGTATATCCATATAAAGTGAGAGTAGTATTTTATTGGTACCAGTTGAAAAACAGCTTTAGGTATGGAGTTTTCTTCTGCTGGCTTGTTACTACGAACATTTCATACATGAATTTTCATGATTAGCAGTGCCATTGATATGTCTGACTATGAAGGTTGTAAAGTACATGTGGTTAGATTCCCGTGAGTCAGCATTCCATGTTTGGTAGTTGAGGACACATGAGAAAAGTTTTATGATGCACAATCGTGAGTTGGCTTCAGATGTTCATGCTCTACTTTGTTGGTGAAATTATCTTTTGGTATATTATTTAATGTTTTTCACTAACCAAAAAAGGCACAAGTGCATCATTACTCGGTGTGATCATAATTTGAGATAGCAAAGGAGGGTTTAGTACCTTCGGTCCTTTGATTTATGGGCATGCCTGAACTCTTGGGAAAGGAAAATTTACGGCAGATGCGTTGGGAATGAGGACTCAGATACATGCAGTGCAGGAGGCTAGAAGTGAGCGGATTCTTATGGAACTATTCTATGAGATGCATTTGGAGGCGCATGACGAACTTGAACAGACATTTATTTCTTCAATATATGCTTACTCTACTCTACATTAGATAGTGAGAATGAGGCACATATAAAATGCTGAAAGTATACTCCTAGAGTTGAGTGTGTTATGAGAGGACCCTATTTCTAGATGGGCCATAGGTGAGGCAGAGATCATTCACTTTCAAGGGAGCATATGGGTGTCAGGAGACATAAATGATGAGCCTATGCGGGATTTCCATTCTTTAGTTGGGGTAGTTCATCCTGGTGTCACCAAGATGTAAAGATATCTACACTGTCAGTATTGATGGACATGCATGAAGAGAGACATCGCTAGTTTTGTTTTCAGACATTCCAAAAGTCAGCTGGTGAAGGAAGAGTATCAAGGACCAGTAGGGGTTTTCCATTATTTACCCATTCTCGAGTAGAAGTGGAATGATGTCAAGATGGATGTAATTGAAGGTTTTCCATGGTCACCTAGATGAAATGATCAAGTGTGGGTTGTCCTAGACAGACTTATAATGGTTTCACAGTTCATACAAATCAATGAAAGCTTTAGTGTAGGTGAGATGGGGATGGTGTACATTTGATAAATTTTATGTTTACATGGGGTTCCGCAATTGATCTTTTCATAGAGGGATGCCCATTTTACATCTCATGTTTGGTAGGAGATATAGAGAGCTTTGGGAACCTAGGTACTTCTGAGTACAACATACCATCGCCAAACAGATTGTCACAACCCTCTCCCCACAAAGTGTACCCTTCCTGGGTCAGCAATGTGAGAAAGTAGATAATGACCCCTGGGTCTTGCCTCCATTAGGCCTCGAGTTGGCGACTAGCACAGAGGGTATAATAACACACAAAATGGGAGGAATTACCCTCTAAGAGAAGAAATGTGGAAGAGAGAGATAAGAAAGAAACCAATCAACTCAAACATAGAACTGAAAATATAAAAGAAACCAAAGTGCACAAATGTAATGTCATGTAAAAGTACTACAGTTGAAAGGGAAAGCTTCAACTACCCAAAAGAAAGGAAAAGATAGAAGTAGCTACAATCCCGAACAACTCCTGCAACCACAAGCTAGTAGTAACTAGCGTGATCTCCAACCTACTCCATGTGACCTAAAAAGCTGTTTATATATACATAGTGTGAGTATAATAGTATACTCCATAGGATCCTCCCTGAAGCCTTTCGTGCAAAAGTAAAGAAAGCATGTTAAATCTCAATGAACAACAAGTGAAACTAACTCGTCACCTAGACATATATACTATGTTCCCAACCTCACCATGGATACTCTCACTAAGTAACAGATAGAAGATTATATCTTATAATACAGAACATAAATGGTACCCCACTACTACTTCTCATTGGTTTTCTGCTATACAACAATGACATACTTCCTGCGCATCTCTCTCCAACGGATTTCCCATATAAACATGGGCTAAGCTCCACAATCTGCACCATGTGCATCATAAAGGCTTACTCGCAGACACCTGGCGGAATCACCACACCATCCTCACCACAAAAAGTAACCAGGAATGTTTTCGGGAGCCACCACAGCTTTCTTAACATGTATCATACATCGGGTATTATACCTCAATCCATCACAGCCCACATGCCGAGTAAGGATCCTCAAGACATCATAGCCTATACACATTACACCTATAGTAGTCCATACGATACTATATCCAGAATATATGTGTGTGCAATAACCACAAGCCATTACTGCACTCTACACACATATATGGGAAAAACTAAATGTTGTGCCAAAGGCACTAGTACCTACCAAGAGAAGAGAGCGGGGCTAAAGGGGGTAGTCACCCATTCAACTTCTCATCAGAATGTTGGGGAAAACACCCCCAGGTCTCAGAATCCCCTGGGTGTCAGTTGCCCTTACCGACAGAGTGGAGTAGCATATAGAAACACAAGATGTACAGAATATATTATATCTCACAACCACACTAAGGGCATAACCTAGTCTTAGACACACTATAGCTAACGTCTCTCATATTTCAGGCTGCTAATTCTAAGACTAGGTATCCTATAAGAACACAACCATTTAAAGAGATTTATTAGATTACTTAACTCCCTTTTTATCAATTCCATTGTATGTCAACTAATTATTCATACATTAATTAATCATATAAACAACCTCAATAAACGGAATTGGAATCATATTCAAAATCCCCTGCTCTTTTTAAAATTCAACATCACCTTTAAATTCCAGAATCTCCATCCCCATGGATTACCAACCTTTAATCAATAATTCAGTACATAATTAATTTCCCATATTCCCAGGCATTCTAAAAAACATCCTATGCTACTAAACACAAAGGGGGATCAACATGGTGAGTAGATATACTACCAATCGAGTCTATTTTGCCTATAGAAAGAGCATATACCCATTATCCCCCGAGAGGATAAACACGGAAAGAACGTGGCATACCTCGGGTGTCTTCGCCTCCTTCAGAAGAAGGGTAAGCAAGACCAACTGCCTTGAGCAGTGGGGAAAAGTAAAGCAGATAAACATTCAATCAAACCACCAAACATTCAGCAAACACATCCACCCCATACCATCATCCCCGGTGTCTTCCCCGACACCCACATGCATAAACCGATGCATCTCGCCACTCTAGGTGTCATCCGCTGCCACAACCAAAAGGCCTACCTCCCTCCACATATCACAACACCCCTACAACTTCACATCACAAGACAAGAAGCATGAAATCAAACATCACATCAAATGAGCTCTTGGACCTTTAACAAGGCATCCATCCTTCATACATAATGAGCACTCATGGATCTAAAGCATAAGGCACTCGGCCTTACGAACAAGAGGTTAACTAAGAACCCTACCAGGTGTTATCTATTATCAACCAAAAAATTCTTTAATCCCTCTTGAATTAACTTATTCAATTTGTATGCTCCAATTCCATGATACCTATTCAGTAAGCTATCACAAAATATTTAACATTCTTACAATGCCAATTTGATTAAAATAAAATTAGAACAAATACAACAACGGAAACAACCAGATTCATTTATATGCCTCGTTATCTTTAGCCAATTAATTATCAATGAATTCCCACTTTATGATATTTATAAATTTCATTCAAGGACAAACATCTAAACCAAGAAAGCATAGATATCACACTATCTAGAAAAACAAGAGGCAAACCATTCTCATGATACAAAGCAATAACATGTGATCAAACCAATTCTTTTAATCTTGTTGAAGTATTTAATTAGGTCAATTTAATTGTTATCGAAAGGGATAAATAATGATAAATCTATGATTGCACATAAACAATTATAGAATCCATGAATCCCCTACCTCAACAGTTTCTGACGTTCTTTATCCACACAGTGGGTCAGAATCCTCCTCTCGCAACAACTGCATCCACCCATGGATGCCACCATACGACAACACCAACCAAACCCAAGAAAAACCCATTATAATCATGGAGATTACATGGTATAATATGTTATAAGGAACCAGAGAAGATGATCCCCAAAGGAAAAATGATAAATCATACCTTATATCGAAGAATGATCGACACAGCTTGGTTGCATCAAAATTGAGCAGAACCAATCAGAGGAGTAGGGTTTGATTGTGAAACTCCTATGGGAAGGATTTAAAGGTTCTAGCATCTCATAGCCAAGAACAAAGAGGAAGAAAAATGTATTCTTATATCTTTTCCCTTTTTGAAAATTTACTAGGGTGACGGTTTAAGATCCGTTTAATTCTCCATTAAAAAAGGATCACATTATCCAATGCGGCTTGACAATGTAAAAACATCCCGGACATAAGAATAATTAATACATTATTTATGGAATTTGAAGCAGCCTTAAGATCCCTTAAAACAAGTTTTAAAATTTATTTTATGTCAAAGGAAACGTCAAAAGGGGAATGCTGTAGGAATATGGAAACATTGTTCACCTACTGTTACTGTACACCAAACCGATCTGTGAAACTGATCTGTGTAACCGATCTGTGAAACCGATCTGTGAAACCGATTCAATAACTGATATGTGAGACCGATCTGTGAGACAGATCTATGATACCAATCTATGATACCAATCTGTGATATCGATCTGTGAAACCGATCTGTGAAACCGATTTGTGTAACTGATCTCTGAGACCGATCTTTGAGACCGATCTGTGAGACCGATCTGTGAGACCGATCTGTGAGACCGATTTGTGAGACCGGTTTGTGAGGCTGATCTGTGAGACCGATCTCTGAGACTGATCTGTGAGACCGATCTGTGAGTCCGATATGGCACTGTTCATAAAACATGAATCACTCTTCACAGAACTAGAAAATTGGAAAAGTGTTGGGGATAAGTCACCATGACCACCCAGAACACCTCCAACACCGCATTTTCACAAAGTAATGGACCAGAGAGGTCCAGTACATTACATCAGATACCTCTCTAAACATTCTCATCATCGAGAATTTAAAAACAACCTAATGAAAAGAGGGGTCCGAAAAACCACCACATAAGATACCTCTCAGGGAAAAACCACCATGAGTTGTTCTAAAGCTTGAACAAAACCATGACATCTGAGAGAAAGGGAACAAACAATCCATATCCAAAAAAATCAAGCATAACATCACATATAAGTTACATAAAATAAATGATCAAATAAAACTCATCACAACAACTTAAAACAGCTCTGGGTACTGAACAAGCATCTGTGACTCACGTTCCCAGGTACTCTCTTCAATGCCACCGTGTCACCACAAGAGACGAACTAAGGGAATAGAGCGCTTGCACAACACCTTCTCCTTACAGTCTTCGATCTCCAATGGTCGCTCCTCGACGGTTGTATAATCATAAACATTGATCTCTCTCCAATTGATGATGTGAGAGTCATCATGGAAATAAATACGTAGTTGTGATACATGGAAAACATCATGTATCTTACTCATTTGTGGGGGATGTTCTACTCAATTTTTCACAACTCCAACCTGAGATAACACCTCGAAAGGCCCAACAAACTGGGGAGAAAGCATACTTCCATGACCAAACATTCGCTTCCCATGACCTAGAGTCACCTTCAAGAACACATGATCCCCAACATTAAACTATGAGGGTCTCCGTCTTTGATCATCATATGATTTCTGATGATCTTGTTATTTATTCATACTCTCACGAATCAACTGAACCATCTCTATTGTATTCTTCACTAGTTCTGATCTGAGAATTGATGACTCTCTGACCCCAGTCCAGCACAATGGAGAACGGAAAGGTGGGCCATACAAGGCATCAAATGGCACCATACTGATGGTAGAGTGAAAACTAGTATTGTAAGAAAACTATACCAAGGGTAAGTGCCTCATCCATGAACCTCCAAAATCAAGAACACAAGAGTTCGACATGTCTTCAAGAGTTTGGATGGTTCCCTTAGTTTGACCATCCGTCTGAGGATAAAAAGCTGTGCGAAGGTAGTGTTGAGAGCCAAAACCAAGCTGGAGACCTATCCACGCCCTGGAGTTAAAATGAGGATCTCGACCAGAAATGATTATCCTAGGGAATCCATGAAGTCTCACCACCTCCTCTAGATACTACCTCGACAAAACTTCCACTCATATCGACTCCTTGATCACTATAAAGTGGGCTGATTTTGTTATATGGTCTGCTACCACCCAAATAACATCATGTCTTCTCAAAGCTCAAGGCAAACCTGTAAAAAAGTCTATTGAGATGTCCTCCCACTTCCACTGAAGAATCTCTAATGACTAGAGAAGACCACCAGGAACATGGTGTTCGGACTTCACATTCTGGAAGAATAAACATCGAGACACAAACTCTGCAACCGCACGCTTCAGCCCAAGCCACCATAAGTGACTTCTCAAGGATTAGTACATCTTTGTCACACCAGGATGTAATGCTAAGGGTGAACTATGGTACTCTTAGATAACCATATCGCACATCGCTAAGGGAACAAAAAGCCTACCATGATACAACACTCGGTGTTGTTCATACTCCAACCAACCATTAAGGGACTCACCACAAAAAACTCTATCTCTCCAAACTTCCACCTCTGGATCACCCAAATGGAAATCTTCCACCTTCTGAATCGGGGATGACCGCACCACCATCTAGAAAAGACAACCTCTACCTCCAACCACTTCCTTATCATGTTGAAAAGCTGACAGTTCCTCCATTACACTTTAGGAATCACTAGATTCACGAAAAACATCACTACATGACTTTCAGATCAGCGCATCAGCTACAACATTCCCTTTTCTAGGTGTATACGATATTTAGAAGTCGTAATCCTACAAAAACTGCATTCACTGATGCTGTAGTAAGTTCAAGTCATGCTGGGAGAAAACATACCTCAAACTCTTATGATCAGTGAAAACCACCCAATGAGGTAAAGTTTCCACAACTTCAGAGAAAACACCACAGATTCCAACACAAGTAAATGAGTGGCATTGTTGCGTTCATGGGGACGCAACTACCGAGACCCATAAGAAACAACTAGCTTCTTCTAGATGAGAACAAAACCTAACCCAAGATGTGAAGCATCACTGATCACATCAAACTGAACTCCCTCAATCGGAAGACAAAGAACTAGATAACTCACTTGCTTCATCTTGAGATACTTGAAAGCTTCCTGAAACTGATCGCCCATATGAACGCCTGATCTTTCCTGGTCAATGTTGTCAGAGGAGTCGAAACTCGAGAGAAATTGGCTACGAACCTCCTGTAACAGCCTGCGATACCAAGGAAACTTCGCACCTCTAGAACTTTCTTGGGGGCTTCCCAAGACACCAATGCCTCTATCTTTGAGGGATCCACAACTACTCCCTGTTGGGACACAACATTCCCTATGAAACGGACTTCTCGTGCCCAAAACTCGCACTTTGACAACTTCTCGAACATCTGATGTTGACGAATAACTCCCAAAACGGCTCGTAGATACTCTACATACTCCTCTTCAGATGTGGAGTATACAAGGATGTCATCGATGAAAACTACCACAAACCTATCCAGGATCTCATAGAAAACAACATTCATCAACCCCATGAAAATGGCTGAAGCATTTGTCATACCGAACGACATTACAACAAACTCATAATACCCATGACGACAACAAAAAGTAGACTTCGGAATATCCTTATACATTACCCTCATTTGATGATATCCTGAACACATGTCGAACATTGAGAACCGGCTTGCACCCTTTAGTTGATCGAATAGATCATCAATCTGCGGAAGAGGATAGTGATTAATTATTGTCACTTTGTTTAAATAACGATAATCCACACACAACCGCAAACTACAGTCAGCCTTCTTCACAAACAATAATGGTGAACTCCATGGAGACACACTTGGATGAACAAAACTGCACTATGACAGACCATAATGTTGTATACATAGCTCTCGTAACTCAAAAGGGGGCATCCAATATGAATACATAGAGATAGGAGACGATCCTGGATGTAGCTCAATCCCAAACTCGATCTCTCGTCGAGGGGTTAATGTTATGACCTCTTCCGAGAAGACATCAGCGTACTCTTCCACGACCCTAGGAAATTCCAACTGCTGAATCTATGAAGAGATTATCATAAACTCAGCCATCAAGGATGATAAGCATGGAACATTCCTATGACCCATCTGAGGATCTCTCTCACCAACAAACACCATTGGCTCTCCATACACACCCCAAAAGACGAACTTCTTCTTGTAGAAATCCACTATATCCTGCACCTAATACAACCACTCTATACTGAGGATGACATCATATGGTTGTATTTGTAAATATAGGAAATCTACCCAAGAGCGGTGATGTCCCAACACTAGCTCACAATATCAACATACTTCAAACAAGTCAGCTGGACCTCCAACTGGCGTATTCAATGCCATGGGCACTAGAAGCCTCTCCACCACAAGTCCCAATGCATGGACAAGGGTAGGTGATATGAAGGAGTGCATCACTCCTGAATCAAACAAGGCATACACCAAGGTATAAGACAAGAAAAGGGTATCTCGAACAACATCTGGCACGCCTGGTGCTGGAAACGGTAGAGCCTGAAGCTGACCACGACCTCCTCCACGACCTCTCTAACCCTGATGAAGACCACAACCATGGTCGTGCTCTGCTCTCTGAGGACGAGGAGAATCATGGAGCTGTCCTCTGCGTGCCCCATCTACCCACTAGTGATCTAAAGCTGTTGCAACATGCTGCTGCTACCTCGGCTGGAACTGCCTCAACAGAGGTACCTGGAGCAGAGCGCCCTGTGCATGATGACTGCCCTGAAAAGTTGGGAACTCCCACTACAGAGGACCATGACCACCACAAGAAAAACAATAGCCCGATCCCTTGGCTTAGGCCTGAGAGTTGCTGCCTCCGGAGAAACGAGATAGGAAGGGATAGGACCTACCCCATGGTGAACAAAAACTCTTCTTCCCTAAAAATAGTTAACACCAGACCACAACTCTTTTTTGTGTGGAATCATGACGATTCCCCTCTCATGACGATATGGTCCTGGCCAAAGTCCTCTCAATAACCTCTACCATCGCCAGTACCTCAAGATTTGTCTTCAGCATAAATGGGGTGACCTAGCATTGTATCTCTGGACGCAAAGACTCATGGAAATTCCTCGCCCTTGCCTCCTCATCTGGTAACAGGTCTGAAGCATATCTTAGAAGGATCCTGAAACATATTCCAAACTCTCAAACACTGGAGCTCCCCTATTTAATGGTAAGAAGCTACTGACGACTAGATGCCTTCGCGGTCAAGGAGTGTAACTCAAATCTAAACATGTCTCAAAACTCCTCTCATGATATTGTTGACTCCTCATGATCTCCGAGGAACAAGAGATACCATTACCTTTCTTCTCCACACATCATCGTCACAACCAAGGACACCCATTGCTCGTTCTGAGCACGGATCGAACTAAAGCCTATCTCGACCTCTTCCTACCAGTCTTGCATGACCGCATCTAAAACAGAGCCCTTGTACTTCTACATACAGTGGCCCTAAAACTCTCAGAATTTCTTCCTTCAAGTGTCATCTTCATCAATCTCTACCCTGTGGAGACCTGATGGAACAACCTACTGGACATCTCCTATGGAAACATGATGAGGACATTGACCTAGAGCCATACCTATCAAATAATAAACTGTTAGAGCTCCTATGCTAGGAATATGGAGACTCACGATTAATTAATTAATTGTTTTCTCTCATTCATTTTAGGTTAACCTATCCCAAGGTCTACCCATTTAAAAAAAGATACAAGAAGAATGATTCATGATATGTTCCTAGGTCTCTACCCTGCAACTAGTATCACCTTGTTTTCTAGCCCTTGTAAACAAAAAGGTCCGTACAACAGATCATAGGGGGCCTAAATTCCTATGTCTCAACCGGTTTCTATTGTTTACCACACTTGGAAAACATGAATGAAATTGTTTCTCTACCAACCCATGCAACCTCACATGTGCCAAACTCGAAACTCCATCCTATCCTTCAACCAGATCTCTGATACAACTTTGTCATGACCACCTCCCCACAATTTGTACCCCTCCTAGGCCAGAAATGTGGTAAGGTAGATAATGAACCGCAGGTCCTGCCTCCAGTAGGCCTCGGGTTGGAAACTAGAACCGAGGGTATAATAACAAATTAAATGGGAGGCATTACCCTCTTAGAGAACACATGGAGAAGAGAGAGATAAGATAGACACCAATCAACTCCATCTCAAAACTGTAAATATTAAAGAAACCCAAGTGCACAAATGTAATTCCATACAAAAGTACTACAACTAAAAGGGAAAGCTACAAGTACCCAAAAGAAAGGATAAGACAGCTGCAACTACAATCCCGAACAACTCCTGTAACCACAAGCTAGTAGTAACCAGCCTGATCTCCAACCTGCTCCAAGTGACCTGAAAAACAATTTATATATACATTGAGTGAGTATAATAGTATACTCATAAAGATCCTCCCCAATGCCTCTCATGAAAAAGTAATGAAATCATGACAAATCACAGTGAACAACTAGTGAAACTAACTCGTCACCTAAACATATATACTACGTTCCCAAACTCACCATGGCAACTCTAACCAAGTAACATATACAAGAATATATCTTATAATAAAGAACATAAAGGGTACCCCGCTACTACATCCCCACTGGTTTTCCGCATTTCCCCAACGACATACATTCTCTGCATCTCTCTCCAAAGTCTTGCCCGTATAATCTTTGGCTAAGCTCCACAATCTTCACCACGTGCACCACAAAGGCTTTCCCACAGACACCTGGGTGAAGCATCACACCATACTCACAACCAAAAGTAACCAGGTAAGTTTACGGGAGCCACCACAGCTCGCACAACGTGTATCATATGTCGGGTATTATACCTCAAGCCATCACAGCCCATAGGCCGAGTAAGGATCCTCAAGCCATCACAGCCTATACATGTTACACATATAGTATTTCATATAATACTATATCCAGAATATATTTGTGTGAAATAACCACAAGACATTACAACCCTCTTCACACAAATATGGGGAAAAATAACCGTTATGCCAAAGGTACTAGTATCTACCCAGAGAAGAGAGCAGGGCTAAATGGGGTAGTCAGCCATTCAACCTCCCATCAAAATGTTGGGGAAAACACCCCCCCCCCCGCCAAGGCATAGAATCCCCGGGGTGTCTTTTTCCCTTTCTGACAGGGTGGAGTAGCGTATAGAAACACAAAAAGTACAAAATATATTATATCTGACAACCACACTATGGGAATAACCTATTCTTAGACACACTGCAGCTAATGTCTCTCAGACTATGGGCTGATAATTCTATGTCTAGGTATCCTATAAGCACACAACCATTTAAAGTGATTTATTAGATTACTTCCTTCCCTTTTTATCAATTCCACTGTATGTTAATTAATTCTTCAAACATTAATTATCCATGAATAAAACCTCAATAAACTGAACTGACATCATATTCAAAATCCACTGCTCCTTTTAAGATTCAACATGACCTTTAAATTCTAGCATTTCCATCCCCATGGACTATCACCATTTAATCAATCATTTATTACAGAGTTAATTTCCCATATTCCCAGGAATTCTAAAAAACATCCTATGCTAATAAACACAACGGGGGTTCAACACGGTAAGTAGATATACTAACCATCGAGTCTTTTCTTCCATTAACAAGATCATAAACCCATTATCCCTCGAGAGGATAAACACAGAAAGCACTTGGCATACCCCGCATGTCTTCACCTCCTTCAGATGATAGGTAAGCATGACCATCTACCTTGAGAAGTGGGGAAAAGTAAAACAGATAGACATTCAATCAAGCCACCAAACATTCAGCCAACACATCCACCACATACCATCATCCCTGGTGTCCTCCCCGACACCCACATGCTTAAACCGAGGAATCTCGCCACTCTAGGTGCCATCTGCTGCCACAGCCATAAAGCCTCTCTGCCTCCACATATCACAACACCCCTCCAGGGTCACATCACAAAACAAGTAGTAGGAAATCAAACATCACATCAAATGGGCTCTTTCCCCCTTAACAAGGCATCCGACCTTCATACATAGTAAGCACTCATGGCTCTAAATAACAAGGCACTCAGCCATACGAACAAAAGGTTAAATGAGAACCCTACCAGGCGTTTTCTGTTATCAACCAACCAGTTCATTAATCCCTCTTGAATTAACCGATTCCGTTCGTAGGCTCCAATTACTAGAAACCTATTCAGTATGCTATCATAATATATTTAACATGCTTACAATGCCAATTTGATTAACATAAAATTAGAATAACTATAACAATTGAAACAACCAGATTCATTTATATGCCTCTTTATCATTATCCGATTAATAATCAATTAAATCCGGCTTTATATTCCTTTTAAATTTCCATCAATGAAAAAAATCTAAACCAAGAAAACATAGATATCACACTATCTAGCAAAATAAGAGGAAAACCGTTATCACGTTACAAATAAACAACATTCGATCATTCCAATTATTTTAATCTGGTTCAAGTATTTAATTAGGTCAATTTCATTGTGATCTAGAGGGATTAATCATGCTAACTCTGTGACTGCACATAAATAATTAGACAATCCACAAATCCCCTACCTCAATATTTATTGACGTTCTTTATCCACACAACGGGTCATGATACTCCTCTCACAACAACTGCATCCTCCCAAGGATGCCACGATACGACACCACCAACCAAACCCCAAGAAAAACCCATTATAATCTTGGAGATTACATGGTATAATATGGAAGGGAGAATAAGAGAATATTACCCCTGAAGGAACGATGGTAAAACATACCTTATATCAAAGAATTATCGACACACCTTGCTTGCATCAAAATAGAGAGGAAACAATAGGAGGAGTAGGGTTTGATTGTGAAACTCCTATAGGAAGGATAGAAAGGCTCTAGTGTCTCATATATGAGAACAAAGGGGAAGAACAAGGTAGGAAGATATCTTGTCCCTTTTTGAAAATTTACTAGGGTGACAGTTTAAGATCCGCTTAATCCTCTATTAAAAACATTTCGCATTAACCCACACAGTTTGACCATGTAAAAACATCCTGGACATAGGAATATTTAATATAGGATTTATGGAATTTGAAACGGCCTTAAGAGACCTTAAATTAAGGCTTTAAATGTATTTTATGTTAAATGAAAGGTCAAAATGGAAAAAATAGTAGGAATCTGGAAAGATTGTTCACCAAACGTTAATATACAGCAAACAAATCTGTAAAACCAATCTGTGAAACTGATATGTGAAATTGATCTGTGAAACCGATATATGAGACTGATCTATGAAACCAATCTATGAAACCGATCTGTGAAACTAATCTATGAAACCTATCTGTGAGACCGATCTGTGAGACCGATCTGTGAGACCGATCTATGAGACCGATTTGTGAGACCGATCTGTGACACCGATCTATGAGACCGATATGTGAGACCGATATGTGAGATTGATCAGTGAGACTGATCTGTGAGGCCGATCTGTGAGACCGATCTGTGAGACCGATCTGTGATTCCGATCTATTACAATTCAGAAAACTGGAAACACTGTTCACAGAACTGGGAAAATATAAATGTGTTGGGGATAAGTCACCGTGAACTCCCAGAACACCTCCAACACCACATTTTCACAATGTAATAGACTGGAGAGGTCCGAGGCATTACACAGATAGAAAGTCTGATCTTACGATACATGTTTTATAGGACATGTTTCGATCTTGCGTCCTTTCTTTTGGAGGTTCTTGGGAGAATCACATCCTATGGTGGATTTTCCCACAATAATAGTTTTTAGGAAACTATTTAGATGAAACCTTTTGAGGCTTTTTATGGTAGTACATGATGATCACACCTATCTTGGTTGGAGGAAAATAGAAATCTATAATGGGACCTCGCCTTGACCAATAGACCTCATAATAGGTGTAGTTGATTCTGAAGAGGATGGATACTACAAAGTCAGGACAGAAGTTTTGTAATGTTCACTAGAGATGACCTATAGAGTTCGAGGTCAGAGACTAGGTTTCTCTACATGTCACATCGATTTTGGGACATTGGTGAATTATATGATAGGGCAAGATTTCATCGATGTATGTTGGTCCATTTGAGGTTTTGGAGAGAGTCATTCTTGTTACCTATCGATTTCAGTTACCTTAGAGGTACTAAGATACACATGACGTCTTCCACACATCATAGTTTCAACAATACTTCTTAGACCCATCTCATGTTTTTTAACTTGAGGAGGTTGAGTTACAGGTGGTTTCATCACTCAAAAAGAATCATATCTGGATGTTTGATCACAATGCGAAGGTTATCTATGGCCAGTATGTTCCTCTAGTATGGGTGATATGGAATCACATGAGAGTGTTGGAAGAGACTAGGAAGAGGGAGACCATTATGCGATCGTACTGTCTTGATTTGTATGAAGATTATTTTTCTAATATGCCTCCATCGATGGGAAATTAAATGACATATTTCATTAAGGGGAGATGTTTGTAAAAACCTGGATCTTCTTTTTAGGTTTGAATCGTGTTTTTTTTGTTCTTTTGTGAAAAAGAAGAGTTTCTAGAATTCTTAGGTGTACATTCCCTATACTCAAGAGTAGACGCCATGTACTGGGTGGTCGTGGGTAGTCGTGTACTGGCCGAGTACATGTCCATGTACGGTGACCTGGAGAGTTCCCACTTCAAAGCATAGTAAGGCATATACACGTCATGTATCCTTAGGTAACACTCCATGTATTTCTATTTTTGGATGATAAATTAGATCGAGGTCCCGTCTCAATCAAAGAAAACACTTCTTCTAACATTGTCTCTTCTAGGATCGATTTGGTGATTTATTCATTATTATATATTCTGTTATCGTTATTTATCATCTTGTGAGAGATATTCAAGGATGAACAGTTTTGACCTTTTTTAGATCAATGACATTATAGGATGATTGAAGGGCTAATGTTCGAGGATGTTCTTCGTACAACATCGAGGTAGCTGGTAGGTACCTTTCTGTAGTTTTTCATTAAATTTTATGTGCAAAATATCCCAATACCCACGCTTTGGGTATTGTGTGTTTAGGTAATTTGACCATGTTAGTTCCTGTTATGCTTTGTTTTCATGAGTAGGGATGTTGGATTATTAATATGTTTTATTTTCCATGTTTGAGATAAGTTGTCCCTTGTTTGATTTTATTTGTCATTTGGTCTTGAACTACCAATTAGCCTTCTTCATTATCCATGCGTAGTGTTTTTTGGATGTAGTGGAATTATCTAATATGATGTGATATTCTTTTTAGCTGTTTATCCATGTAGTATATTGTTATTTAAATTGGATGTTAGATATCATTTGTACATGGATGACATTCATAGGGTTATGGGAACCAGGTTTAATTAGACCTTAGGGGGAATGGGTTTTGAGAGCTTCCCCATAGAGTCTAATATACATTTCACATTGCGAGACTATATGGGGGATGGACGTGAGTGCTCCCTCAGAGTGTCTATAGTTCTATGTTGTGAGACCACAGGAGGAATTGGACGTTGAGTGTTTCTCCAGAGTGTTTGTAGTTTACTATTACTAGACCACATGGGTAATTGATGGAGAGTTATTTATTAGAGATTCTATGTTAATGTTGAACCAATGGGGTTGGATTAGGAGAACACCATTGAGGGTTTCATGTGTTTTTTGTGATTAACTTTATAAATGTAATTGAATGTAGCATGAACTATAGGAATGTTTATATTTGTGTACATCCTAGTTTATTATATTATAATACATATTTCTTACCATATGTATTAATTTATAGGTAGGCATAGATCTTGGTGTGGATTCCTATTGGGATTCCCATCACACACTATTAGGGTCATGATTTTGGCCCCAATCATATTATATTATTGTATATATAGATTAGGGAAAATCCCCTTTTACTTCATGAACTTTATTGTTGTGGAGATGGAGGGAATGGGTCCAAGATGTGACTTGAAATTCTACTGGAGTTATTTAAATTTTTTCCTTTACACATTGGGTTAGTAGTTTATTTTAGCACTATGACTTGTTTAGACATAAGTCACATGCATCATTTATATATATGCCCCAGTTTTATAACTACTAGTAGTTTTCCATTATTTAACATTAAATGGAATTATTATTGCTTCTGCTACTAATATCAACTTATTTCCACTGTATTACTCGGCCAATGAGGGAATAGTTTCCCCATTATCACTCCCAAGGCCCTCGCTTCCATTCAACAGCATCTGACATTCAGGGAAATGCACAAGAGGCCATGTAACCAACCACGTATGGGGCACCTTTTGGTTGCACCAAGAAATGGGACGTTACATATAGAGAATTTCATGGATTACTATGAAATGGAACAAAATAAGGGTGGTATAAAATACTCATTAAGGGTAACCTTCAATAGAAGATATCTCGAATCAATAAGAATAATAATCACATAATGGTAACAAACTGAACAAACACACCACTAAAATAAAATGAATATCAGTGTATGATAAATAAGAATAAACATGGATAGGTAACCAAGTAAAAACACATTAAAATTATTAAATGAACAGTGAAATAAATAAATCAATTTATAATATCATAGTATAGATCCCATATATAAGAACAACAATAACTAAATTATTAATGAAAGAAATGCTTAGTTATTGGGTGTTGGGCTTCCTAAGAACCTTTTCAATCAATATTTTCCTCAATAAGGTTTAAATCATATTGGGTAAATATCCATTGGGTAATTTCAAATATACCAACACTATGAAGATCCATTGTCATGATAGGTTAAGATCACCGGTAAGAAACTCCTTGGGTTCAGCCAAATGATTTTATCTCATTAGACATATCGAAGCATTGTGGTACTATCTATAATGGTCCCCACAAATATCATCATGTCTAAATAATTTCAAATGTATTATATACTATGATTAATTCCTGAAAAATATTACTTCTCATAAAATATAAATATTTATTAATCATTATAAATTTATCAATATTTCCATAGTTAATAACATAACTATAAAAGTATGCATTATATTTAAGAATGATATAAGTTTTTCAAAATACTAATAAAAAATATAAAATAATATGGATATTTAATGTAAATTTAATTAAATATAAAAAATGATTACAACTTAGTGATTGTGTCATGAGAAAGTTCACAATTTCAAAGGAATATGATATTGTACAATAACTTTTTTCACTAGGTAATATAATTTTCAAATCCGCTTAAATGATATAATCAAAATTGAAACATAAAATAATATTAATTATTTTGGAATATGCATATTACATATCAAGGGTAGTATATTCACCAGCTAAAAGATACTTAGTGTATGATAACATATATAGTCTTAGAGGAATATAAATTTAGATAAAATCTCATAACATACACTTATTTTCTCCATAATCTTTTATTGAAATTCTATATATTGTGTTTATTCATTTTATTAAATTTCACTAAATTCATATTAATATTTATAATATCATATATTATCCTTTATTAAATCTTATTTCCTTCTCATTTATAATAACACATTACCCCAATTGTTTCTGGTGTTAATTTTCTTATATTATTAACCATATTTCGTAACGAAAGTTCTAATTCTTACACATATTAGATAGTTTATTCATATCAATAATAATAATCATTAAATAATTATAATAATAAAATTTAACATAAAAATTTAAAAACAATCATGATTTATGTTATGAAAAATGATGTATGTCACGGTCATGGAGACGGTAGGTCGTACGTATGCTTGCATAACATTTCCATTTCCCAATAATGATTATGATAATATGGTATGTAATATATTTATTTTATATGAAATTTTTTATTTTATATATAATATATTATATACTTGTATATGTCCTTATTGTGGTGTGGTGATTAAAATAGAGTCACATCGCATTTTGAAGACAATAATTCACATATACATAAACAATGTTATCATATATTACTGAGTTTAATGGTAATAATGAAAAATATATAAATTGAATTTAAAAAATAATATATATTTCACATATATCACATAAAAACAATAAATTTATCTTTATCATCTTCCATTTGAACACATAGTGAATGGAGAATCATATCACTCCATATGGACATACTTCATCACACACACAAGAGACATTTTCATATCTCATGCGGAATGGACGGTAAAAGTATATATACGGTATAATAACTACATAATTATAAATATTTTATAAAAAACATATATATACTTTATACCAATAAGCATACCCCCTCCTTGAATTGTGGAAGTGGAAGAACGAATGACATTAGTTCCTAAGGGGGTAATCCACTTTACACACGAATGATGATTTTGTAACACATTTGATGGATGTGGTGTTATTTTTAGTCCATTAAAATATTGTAAAGAAATACCATTACATGGATGATACATAGGCTTCTAAATAATCACATTTTAATAATTATTTAATTAGATTGTGAAGGAAATAAACTAATGAATCTTATTAAAACATTACCTCCTTTTCAGGTATCCTTCTTTGGTTTACCCAAAAATAATTAATAGGTAGGAATCTTTTCAAAAATATGGATTATTAGAAGTTAGGAGGTATGGGATGAAATAATTTGTGTAGTGATTTTTCTAATTAATGTTTTCTCTATGGGTGGAATGAGAGATGAGATGGGTGGGTTTTTATAAGTAGGGGAGTGGACACACATGGTAATTTAAATAAACGAGTACAATAACATTTTTTAAAATTTATAAGTTTGAAAAATATTCCATTATTGAATCATATATGTGTAATGGACGAAATATTTATATAAAAAAATTTTGATTCATGTTTTTAGGTCCTCTTTACCCATATCAATTTTTTATAAACTCCTGATAAACCCATGTTTACGTTAACCACAACAATTAATTTCTACATAATTCACAATAAATTTTGGACAACAATTAAACTAAAATAATTATATATTATAAATATTTATTATTCAATATATGGAGACCATGTTTGAAAATCAATTCATATATGTTTAAAAGTGTAATTAAATGTTAATCCAATATATGTGAGAAGAAAGAGTTTTTTTAAATCCAAAATATTCAAAATATTAAACAGTTTTTATATATAAATTCAATATAAAAATTATTCCAATCTCAAAAACTATTGTAATTGATATAATATTGAAATAAATTTACTTTTCAAAAAAATCATAATATAATATAACATTATAAATAATTTAGAAAAATACAGTTTTAAATTAAAATGTAATGTCCTTTACTATTAAAAAAATGAATCAATATAGAAATATTAATAAAACTAAGCCTACGATAATATTGATATTCAAATTTTGGAAAAGAAAATTAATTTTTTATATAAATTTAAATACATGGAAAAAATTAAATAATGTGTGCTTTGTGCGACTAATTTGTCTTTTAGAAAAAATATACTGTTTTTTAAAAACATTTAATTTTCTACTAAATTATTATTATTTTATCATAAATCAATAGATAACCCTATGTTTCACAATTTAGTAAAAACTATTTATACCATACAATATTATTGAATGTTTATAACTGTTATTTTAAATAATAATTTTTTAAAAATACCTCACATTTAATTTAAACTCTTCGATTCCTATAACGTGAGCTGAACTAAGTATTGTGTGTAGCATAATCTAACTCGTTCATTCGTGGAAGAAAAACTAAAATCAAAATTGTGTATAATTAAATTTATTAATTTTCATGAATATATTTAAAAATTAATATATTTTCATATCTCAAAATGTTAAATTTATTTCTATGAATGGTAATGTGTGTTACATATGTTATTAAATATAAAATAATTATTATAAAATCTCATACAATTAAAAATTTAGATAAAAGATAATTAAAAATTGGGTAAATAGTAAGAGCGAACAATATTAAGAAATTCATGAAACACCGATTACTACCAAAAAAATAAATTCCAAGGAAAATCCATTTCCCACACTATATTAGAATAGTATTAAAACCTTTTTTCGATCTTATAACACAATTTCACTCAATTATATTGATAAAAGAGTTGGAAAATATGAAGAAATGGGTACTGCTTTTTATAGGTCAATCCCCAAATATTACATTAGTGGATGGAAATTTTTTATTATTTCATTTGAATTCATAGAAAGGATGATTGGTGATTACCATAGTGTAGTTCTAGGGGGGTGAAACCCTTTCCCTAAATATCATCTTGCTAAACTATTATTTTATTGAAACATAGTTTTTTCTATTCAATAAGAAAAAAAGGGGGGGAAAGTATTTTGGATTATATCAACAGTTTACTCTACCTCCCATTGGGGTGACACTCTGTAGTAATAGATAATAAAAAACATATAACACATTATCACTACTGTCTTAATCTATCTATCAAACCTATATTCATTGGTAAAAAAAATGAAAGCTAGAAAACTAGAATGATATATGGATAATATCGAGGATAAAAGGTCAAACATATAAAAACCGAGGTTCCCACTCATAGGGGAATATGGGTGTCTTCTAATCATGATAAATGAAAATAAAATTTTCTATATAATAGTATTTATAATTCCCTTGGGAAACCAACCAATCCATTACCAAGATGATATTGAAAATATACATGTAAATAATATGAATTAATAAAAAACCATTATGTTATACAAAAACACATAAGTGGAAGTATAATGGAAACCTTGCTCTCCCATATTTCCAATAGTATTGGGGAGATCCATCATATATAATATCAACACATGAAACAAAAAAATAGTATTAATCAATATAAATGAAATGAATTAGTCAGTTTATCTTATAAAAAATAATTCTAAATCCATTGATCAATAAATTTATACCTTTCCTCTCATAGTCATCGGTCTAACATCATAACACATTTGATCATGGTCTAAATAATATAGAAATCTTTAGTGGGGACCATTATGCGATTTCTTAGAATGATGACATTCCCCCATTTACTGATGCTGCCAATATTTTACCTAAAACACATCCGACCACATCTGTAAACCTATGGTTGTCTAGGGAACCACTATGCATCTTTGAATGTTGGTTCTAAAGACAATTATATATGTACAAAAATTTTCCACATAGAGGAATACAACATAAAGTTTTGTATGATATATTTTTTTGCCACACCTTTCCAGCTAGATAATATACTACAAACCTATGGCCTAATTGTGATGAATCTATAGAATCAAAATAATGCTGTAATATTGAACTTATAAACTACTTCCAATACTCATGAATAATTTATAACTAATAGAGTAACTGTAGATTCACCCATAGAAGTAGGGATACCACTCATAATAGTAATCACTTATGTTTCGACCATAAACATTAATTCCTTGTTATCCACATCCACATTGGTCATTGAGAAAAGATATGTATTCCATGACTACATTCAAGGAATCATTTAAATCTCAAAATAGATACATTTTATATAGTCAATTTTAGGGTCTCAATAGATATTTCTAATGACTTCGAAAACCATGATTCAAATTTACTTATTAACAAAACACTATTCATTTACATTTTTTACTCCCTATTCTCTTACATACATTTTGAAATGGATAAATTAATAAATAAACATTTTCATAAACTTATTATATGTGACATTCTCATATATTATAATTTGTATGGTTGTGACCTACCACTTTTGACTCATCCCTTTCAATATTTAATTGGAAAATAAATTTTTGGATATCATAGGGGTTTGAAGGAATCTAAAAATTGATTCAATATTTTCTATCTTCTCTTTGGGTCCTTGAGATCCATGGTCACCCCAAAATTTTGGTGGTGTCTACTTGGTAAATAACAAGGAATGATCAACCATATATGATTGTCTTAAATCACCACCCTCTATTTGAGGAATAAAGGTCTTGAAAACAAACATAGTAATATAGGGATCCATTTTTTGGGTCATCTAATGGTGCTTTCCTCATGTAACCTACTGAATAATTCATATGATAATTATTTCATGGAATAAATTTCTAAACATAGAAAAAAATAAATACATATGTCAAATAAAATTTAAATACATGGGAGATATATTAATACCCCAAAAAATGAATTAAAATTAATATATTAAGAAAAATAATTTTTAAAGAAGCTTTGATTTGATATATCCATCATTTTATCACTATGAATAGATTGGTCACATTCAATAGATTACTAGGATTCAATACTGAAATTAACACTGTGTGGTAACAAGGAAAATGAAAATTATCACTGTAATATTATAGTAATAGTGTTTATATATTTTTTGTCACTATTATAATTCCATTTGTGAAAAAACACCATATTTCCAGAAAAACTCATCATAAAATTTAAGACACATAAAAGAATAAAAAAATTTAAAAAAATTGAGATTTAATCAAAACTCGCGACGTGATTTTCTGACCCCCATTGTTACACAAGATTTATAAAGTATCAAATATAACATGATTATTTATATACCCTCCATAAAATCCATAATGGTTGTTCTGTATACCCCATTTACTCCCACAAATATAGGAGAGCGAATCAGACAATTTTTTTTAAAAAAATATTCCCCATGAGACCTAACCTGTCACATAACCTAGAAATTCAAAACACCGATGGGGTGTTCCTAATCACTATGGAGATGAGAAAAACTAATATTTAATGAATTTACAACTATATTATTGATTTAAAAATATAAATCCAATATACCATAATGAGGACTCTACATTTAAATTGAACTAAATGTTTCTATACTGTTGAAATCCAAGAACATATATTTTAAGAAGTAGTAATTAAAAAATCCATTTAGCAGATAATAACGTATAATAATATTCAATATCTACTAGTCCATTATAATTTAATCATAAGGTGTGGTTGATGATAAACCTATTATGAGACCCTCAATTAAAAATGTTTACTCTAAATTAAAATATAATTATAGTGGGATTGGAATGAATTCAGATCTGAATATTTTATGGGTATGTTGGTCATATTTTTAGTGGGTTTGTGGTATGGAATATGTATGTATGACTGAGTTGGTTTGTATTGAAAATTAATATAATAAGGAAGTATATGTACCTCTAATAAGCCCATACATATGTTATTAAATCATAATGTGATATTTTAACTTAATGTTTCTATATAATAAAGTGGAACCACTATGGATAAACCTACTCTTTTTGTTTCAGTTGGAATATGAGAGTACAATAATAAATTTATCTATCTTTCATATGAGGTCTAGTGATCTAAAATCTCAAATCACACGTGGTTTATAACAATTCACACTATTAACCCAAATAATATTTTACAAATGGAATTTTTTTAAAACCCCAAGAAGAGTTAGAATGATATCAATAATCATATATTTATGGAAATATATTATAATATAATAAATAAGAATGAATGTAGATATTTTTTGAAGAGATATTAAATTGAAACCTTTAATGGTATTTATGCAAGGAGAATCTCCTTGGATCAACCTAAAATAGATTATTGTGGAATCATTGGTAAATTATTACAAAAAAATTATATATAAAAAGAAAGGAATGAGATGAATTAACTCATTATTTTATGAACATAGGACCCAATAATCGTTTACTAAATAGTCCCCTATTTATCGATGGTTCATACACTTTGAAAAGCACTCCAAACATTTTAGGTCGCTTTCTTTATTCCCATTATGTTCACATTTCATTGGTATATATTTTTCAATCTTTTATCATTAAAATTATTATTTTTAGAAAATTGTCTCCCATAATCCAACTATCAATCTCAATACTATTTTTTGAAGACTCAATGGAAATGTGATTTTTTTCATTATGGATCAATGATGATATAGTTATTATTTTATACAATCTAGTGATGTGTAAAAATGTTTCACCACATTCCTTAATAATGATGTTGTAAAATTAGTAGGCTTTTCAATGGTACTTTTCCGAAACATGGGCTTGTAATTACTCTCATGTTTGGTAGTCATGATAAGTTTATCCATGTTCTCATAGTTCATAGCTTCTCCTCTGTGATAACCTAAAATCATACCAATGCGACTAAACATATGTGGTTCCAAATTCTCTTCAATTATTATTCATCATATGTAATACATAGTAAAAATAAATAGATGAAAAATATTAGAATACAAAAGGGGTGATTTATTTTCCAGGGAAATTAAATATTTTTAGATGTGATTTTTGAATAAAATAGAGACTTGTGTAGATGCATTATCTTTTATATTTTTCTAAAATGGATCATGGAAATGTATATTATCCAACGGATAATAAATTATCATCTGAAGTGGATAAAATAAGGAATTTATTTATGATATCTGATATTTATTTCAAATACCACATAATGTCGATGAATTATGGTATGTAGTTTCTTGAAATTTTAAAATTTTAAAAATTTGAGTATAAATAAATTTTCGTAGAATTAAAATTAATTTCATAAATACTATGGATTTAACAAATTAGTATAAAGGAGTATGAAAACAATTTAAAACTAGTAAAATAATAAAAAAATTAATTTTTTTATGTATCTAAAATTGATTAAATTATTCTTTTTTAATTTATATTTGGTCACTGTTGTCATTAAAATACAATATAATTGTTTTTATTGAAATACCATTCATCATAAACCCAATAAAATTTAACTATTTCCATCATTGGAAATATTCATAATCCATATTATTGAAAAACATAAAAAATGATATATCCCTACAAAATTTCATATTTATGATTTAATAAATAAAACTACAATTCCCTAATTTGTTTGCAGAAAAAAATATTGAAATATGATTACATGATTTAACATAAATTATTTTTTCCCTTCAATTTCCCTTAAATCCATTTATATTTATCACCCTTGACACCAAAATGAACCAATTATTGACTATAGAAATCTTTATAAGATATTATATTTTTCTAGGAATGTATATCAGAAGAACTATAAAAAAACTAATTAAATATATACAAATGTAACTTACTAATACAATAATTGAATAATGTATGATAGATTCATTATGGGATCTTATGTGCCTACATTACTCTAGTTTTAATGTACTTATGTACAATTCATAATTAGTTTTCTTTCTAAGGTGTTCCTTTTCAATTAAGCGATATTAGATTGGATTAATTTAATAAACCTATTAAAATGATTTTTTAATTATGATTTAAATAAAACATATTTTAAATCCCAAACCATTTTCCAGTTCCAGAACAAAATTATCAATGATGATGGTTAAAAATTCACTCACCAATAATATATCTCTCACAATTTCAATAACATTAAATAATTATAATATAGAATTATATTTACTATATGTATGAAAGAAATGAGGTAGATAAAATATTAAAAAATCATAATGAAAACTACACAAAAGTGATAATACATTATTTGAAAAATATAATTTTTTAATGAAGTTAGAAACAATTTTTTTAAAAAAAAATTAAAATTATTTAAATCCATATATAGTTGTTTTATCTTTTCCAAAATTAGTTCTGACACTATAATATTAAATTATAACATTAATTTTTTATGGGATACAAGTTAAAAAAAATCATCAAAACTAGTTGGATGGATGCTGATAACTAGGGTTCTTTATTCATTGTTAGTAGGTAAGATTACCAACTCCCCCATTTTATCATTCTATAATTTTTCACTGAAATTTTTCACAATGAATATATTTACCTTTAAAGGGAAAAATAAGTATTCTCCTTTAATTTCTTATATTTAAAACACAACATTATTAATCAATATATATTGTCCAGTCTAGTGAGAATTATGTTTATATGACATGATTTTAATCCAAGAGGATAATATAAGAAATTTTAAAAAAAATTAATGTATAAAATATCTATATGATCATTATTGGAACATCATGTCTTATCCTTATACAGAATATCATTTTTATGTACCAGTTTTCTTAGATCCTAAAACTCTAGTATATCTAGCTTCTTCTACTCAAAAAAGTATCTATACTCTTTGTTTACTCTCTTAACACCAATTTAGGTTTTGATTTTCATCCCAATAGGATTGTTACAAAAAAATTTAAAACCAAATTATATATGGGATCCTTCCCAAGGAGGGTATTTAAAAAGTTTGATATGCCCACAACAAATCATCGATTATCATAATTGAATCATTATGGTGACGTTGTAATGTATGTTCTAGATTCAAATTTATCCCGCTTTGTGAAACAAGAGAAATAAAATTCTTTTGTGGGTTGTAAGATGTTGATGTTTTGATGTTAATACTATACATATTCACTAGGGATCTAATGTCATTATAAAATAAGTGTGTTCCTTAGTCATATATTATTTTTCTAGTAAATTTCCATTTTATAAATTCGATCATATTTTTAGAATCATCAGATCATGTGGATTATTTGAAAAAAAAACATTGATAAAATTTTACATCTAATATGATATAGGAAAATACATTTGAAATAGTAAACGAAATATTTATTTAAAATTCCCATATATAAAATAATTCATATAAATTTATTGGTATTTAGAAATTATCTGATGTTTTGATTAGAATCAAGTAAAATGATAATTTAGACATATTTTCTTAAAATTAAAAATTATTTCAAAATTAAGTAAAAAATTATAATATCTTCGAAACTTTCCTTGTTTTAATCAGAGGTAAAAACATGTCCCCCACATGCATGTGTACAAAAAAAATATAGGCATAGACATAACTTATATTTCAGGGATACAACACCTAATTTATTAATCAAAACAAATTTCCAATTAATATTAATCTTCACATTCATAAAAATTTTATTCATATTTAAATTTACAATTCTCATGTTTTCTAAGGATAAGATATAACATTTATTTTCTTAATAATATTACTAAATTTGATTAACCATATACATGGTTTGCTTCATTGAGCTACTCACATGTAAATGATTCATCCATGATTATTCCATATAATTTTTCTTTTTCTATATTGTGGGGAAGTTCTCTGATGTGGTCTAAATCCATCTTCTCAAAGGAATTATTTTCCTTGATCTGTATGTTTACCTCTTACTGAATCAATACCTATCTCACTAGTATCAGAGTTATGTTAGAAATATTCATCAAATATTTGAGTGCTTCATTATTAGAGAATGTTTTAAAAAAACTTCCGAAATAATATGACCAACTTTTTTCTAATACTACAAAACTAATTAAAACTTCTTCTTTATTGTGGTATAATTTTTTTGGTATCAATTCAACATCCATGAGAACTAGGATTAAATTTGTGTGTGTGAAATAATTTTCTATATATATAAATTACATATAACATTATTTAAAAATTTATGTAGTATTATAAATGTATATTTCTTATTTGTTATGATTATTGTCATGAAAATGATAAATAATTGATTTATATTATAAACATATTCCCTTCAATAATAATTAGAAAATAAATTAGTTGATTTCATATTTTTTGTTAGTATGGGGTAAATAATTTTTTCAAAAGTCCATGATATTTTTTTAAAATCCATGTCATCATAAAAATAATATAGAAATAATCAATTTTCTATTGTATGTAATTGTAGAAATAAAATAAAAATTTTCTGTATCAATGTTAATCTAATCCAAATAAATTATAAGGTAACAATTTTTCCTTTAATAGTATGAATTTTAATTTTTATAAATTTAATAAAATAAATCTATGTAAAACACTTTAAAATATTTACCATAATCTCCAGAAAAATGTGACTTTTTTCATAAACACAATAATTTCATCAATTAATACCTCTAAAATCTCATAATTTTGATAGAGAATATTCATACCAAGTAGTGTTTCAAGGTACATGGGATATTTAATTTAAAAAAAGGAAATTATTTGGTATGAACATTAAAAATGTGATGGTAGAATTTTTTTCTACTTTTCTAGGGGTTTTGTCATGTTATTTCAGATCAATTTTATCCATTATAGAAACCTATAGATGTGAAATAGAATTTTGGGTGAATGTTTTGTGAAATTCATGAGAATAATTATCCTCAAAATAGCATATATTTTATAATATCATAGTTGTAGGATCTTAAAAATATTTTAAACATTTTCATCATTAATGTTTAGTGTCTCCATAGCTTCTATTAATCAGATTATCTAATGATGCATTTCATTTTCTTCAATAAAGAATAAAACAATTTTAAATGGTTTAACGTAAAAATATATTAATATTGATGTAGTTATGTTTTTGAATATAAAATGATTAAATTCAGGGTTTCTTCATAAGAGTCATTATAACAGTTACTTCAGCAACATTGATAAATATTTCAAATCCTGAGAAAATTATTATCTATAATGATGTGGTTTTTATCTTTAACATTCACTCCTCCATGTTAAGATTTATTAAATGATTAGAGAGGAATAAACCTTGTAAACATGCCAATATAAACATGGGTATATAAAATAGGTACGCAGTTCCACTTTTGGAAAGTAGCAAGACAACTTGAGTTGGGTTCAGTACTAATATATATCATGATAAATAATTTGAATGAAATATTACATTAGTTTTTTTTATCCAAAATAACATTTTTACCTCAAAGTATTCAGATCACTAAGAATTAACGGGATAGTGAAGGTACCGTTCCTTTTCATTTATACAGTATTTTTTGGGTTACAAGGGAATATTTTATAACTAAATAGTTATTTTTGTTATCAGAAAATCTTCTCCTCATGTTGAACATTCCATTCATGATTTTAATAACACCATGGTATTTGGTAGAAGATATAATTGAAGTGGATTTTATCTACATGTTTTAATACCATTTTTATATCCTTTTTCAATTTTTCCCCAATAGGTATCTTAGAGATATTATTCCTTATTGGTAATGGTTGTTGGTGATTATTTGATTCCTCCATCATTTCATTACCATATATATTCTAAACATGGGGTTTTCTATGTATTTTCTAGACTCTTTTCAATATGATTATTCTGAAGGTATAGATGGTTATTTTCATGCTTCTCTTGATGGTTACTCTTCATTGACTCCCTACTCATTACAACTCAGTAATGAAATACAACTAACATTTTCCATAGGGTTCAAAAATGACTAACCATCAATCATTCAAGATCCATGATTACACATGTCTTTGATAATAGTCATAATTCAATAGTATTTTCCCAAAAACTTTTTTAGTGTTAAATTGTTACTGTTGATTTTAGTTGTCTTGAGTATTTTAAGTATTCATAAGTTTCCTCAATAGTTAATTCATTTCTGTTTCATGATATTTTTCGCGTACTTTATCATGTATAGGGTTGAGAATTGAATCTTTTGGTGAATTATATTTATAGGAATAGTTAAAAATCTAGATAGAAATGATATTTTTCTTTTTTTCCATTTACCAAACTAGGAATTGGAATACTCCCTCTATCATTGATTAATTTCAATTCAATGCATCGTTGATTTTGTGCACATATGGAAGACAATCAATGTACTAATTCAGAGAGAAGAAAACTTTTAATAAGAAAAGGTAATATTGTGATTGATGTTTCATATAACTTTTTCAAATATAAATTTACCACATGATAGTTTGGATCTTCAATTCTATTTTCCATTAAATGGGACATATAATTGTTTATATAGAAAACACTTCATATGTTGGATCTTGTACAAAATTGATGTGAATTTTGTGAGATCCTCTAAAATAATTCTCTAACTTCAAAATATTGTTTCTATTTTGATTCACCCGCATATGAAGCATCATGAAATTGTAAAATATTTCCATCAATCCTTGGTTAAATAATACAATGAAATTAATATCCTGAAAGATCTAAAGTGGGAAGGAGTGTTTCAACTTCTTAAACATATCATAAAACACACAAACTGATTATTTTTCTTCTTTGGGGATCAAATTCATTTACTTATTTACCTAAGTAAACATTGATGCATAGAGGAACAGCTTGATGAATTTATTTTTCATCACATCCCATGTAGTGACATTCCTATATAGGAGATGGAAGATCCATTCTTGGGCTAATCCATTAAGAGTGAATGAAACGTCCTATAGGATAATGTGATCTTATAACACTCATATAGGATTCAATTTTCATAAATAATTGAAATGTATCTTATATTATAGTTAACTTGGTATACTACAAATCCGTGGAAAATTTTATGTATTTTCAATGTACAATTTATATATTCAAAATATTGTTGGTTTTTAAATTATTTATTGAAAAATCATTCTTGATATTGGGTTCATTAATTCCAATCACAGTTATAAAAATATTCTATGTATATTCCATGTTTTGTATATGTATAGTCATTTTATATAATGGGGTACAAAATTTTATGGAACATTTAATGGAACCATCACATATTCCTTCTCCTATAGGTCATTAATTTTTAAATAAACCATTCCTCGTATGAAATATTATTCTATCTATTGATCCATACCACGGAGGTGAGTTGAAAGAAATCATATATTTTATTGAAATGATTTTAAAAAATCATTAAATCAAGACGAATAGACCCCTAATCAAGAACTCCATTATTGATGAGAAGCCTATAATGTTTCCCTCATCAAATAAAATTTTGAACGTGAATGTAAAATGTATTACTTTTTGACAAGGGTTGTGTATACATATTGAATTATTATGGGTGTGTTCGTATTTTTTTTAAGGAGTTTATTGTGTGAAGAATTATCTGAGATTATATTGGTTTGGTTTTAAAATGTAAATTAAAATGGAGTAGATTCACCTCAACTATCACATTACATTTCATAATAAATCATTATTAAAATTTTCCCTTATTTTCAGTTTACTCAAATGAAATATCTCTTAACTACAAATCATTGTGTGTTTCATCTTTTATAAGAGAGTAAATTATTTAGTAAAAATATTTTTTCTATATATAACCATTATAAAAAATTTGTATTCATTATTAGCTGATAACACAACTAACTATTACAGCAGTGAAGTGGTTCTAGGTCCCCTATTTTTGAAAATGCCATGAAGAGGTGGAATGAATTCAATATTCATAAAATTGATTAAATAAAATGTATTATAAAAATAAATTATTACATCATAATTTTATTTGAAGATATATTCAATAAAAATATTAAATGAATTAAAAAGGAATTAAGTAGAATCTTCATAGATAAAAAAATATTTTATTCTTCTATCATTGAAGAATAACAGGTTAAAAAATAAAATAATGAAATCAAGGATTAAGATTTTATATCTCTTTTTTATATTTTTAAGGGAACCAATGCTCTTTTGTGAATTTTCACTTTTTTATACAATGGGATGGATGTCTTCAGGAACATGAAAAATAATTCCTCAAATTTCTTTCCAGACATCTGATTCTGACCACATGAATAGCTTGACTATCAAAATATCCCTATATCAACACCATATGAATATTTTATATTAAAGAATATATTTATGTTTTCCTATAACTAATATCATCATATTTTCTGGAAGACTAGAAGAAAAATTAATTTTCAATATCATAATAAATGATATCTAAAGCCTTCATTGATACACTCATGTGAGGATTTGAAATGTCTCACAACCTACCTCAATAGAGAATGAATAAATTAAATTGTGATCAATATGATTATGGTCCTAATCATAAGCCAAAGTGTAATCCTACCTTAGGGGGATCAAGATACGGCTGATTACGTTCCCTTAGCAAAAACATCCCTATTAGGGTTTCATGAAATTTATAAAATGTGACTAATATTATATGGGAAAAAATTATCTAGTATGTTAGATTATCTTAAGAAATATTTATTTATCTTATGAATACCATAATTTCTGAATATATCCATGGAGATTAATTTATGTGGGGAAACAATTATATTATCATAATTAAATTTCTATTAAGGAAAAGCCCAATGTAGATAAAACATCTTATATAATTTTCCAAATCTATAATATAGAAATGTAAACAATCATGAGAATAATAAATATTATATGAAATGAATTGTGATGATTAGTTATCTTACAGACATTAATGTTTAACATAAGAGACTTTTTAATGTGGATACATTTTCATACATAGTTTATTGACTTCCCTAAAATTCCTAATTTCAATCCAAAAGAAATTATTTTCCATAATTAGATGATTCATAAAAATAATGGCTTCATCATGTAAATTCATGGAGGTATTAAAGAATATAAAAACTAATAAATCCATTAATACATTAATGTTCAAATTTCTAAAGTAAATAAAAATTAATTCCTTAGCCGCTTTTGAATTGTTTATAGGGTTATTTTCATTGAAAGCACTATTTTCTGGAACCTTGAGGTTTCATCATAGATAGAAAACCTTATAAATATACTATAAAAAGTGATTCATGGATGATATATATGAAATTTAAAAATCCAATAATATAAAAATACTAAAGGATCCACACCATGTTGTACATGATTCATCTCCAAATGACCCACAATCACCACCATCAAAATACAAAGGATAGATGGGGATTATCTAGAGTTACCCACAAAAAATGTGGCTCTTTTACCTTGAAATATATCCAATATAACAAAGTCAACATATGCCTAAAGTCATATTTATTGTTTGAGAGAGTGTCTAAGTAGGATAATACCATTAATTTATAAAAAAACATTATCAATATACTTTTTTTATATTTTTTTAAAAAGTCATTTGAAATATAATTTTTATTTTGTAAATATAATGTTTAAACCATTTTAAAAATCCATTTAATTTTATAATGTAATTTATTAGATGAATATTGAAATGATACGAATAACCACTGAATTAAAGAAATAATTATCATCATAATGACTAAATAATGAAGTAGGAATAAAAAATTACATATCATTATAATTTATAATAAATATAACATATCACTCTCATCTATAGGACCAAAGGTAACAAGGACACAATATCAGAATACATGTAAGCATACACAAACCTGAAAAAAATGGAGCTCTATAAGTCCCACAAATTCTAATGAATCATTAATTAATATATTTTCTCCCAACTAGACAACAACCTTTAGACAACACAGTTACTACCCTAGGTTGGAACACATCTAGTTGACCAAAAAACAACCATGGACTCCCATATACAACACATATACTAATGCTTCATAAAAATCCCAACATAAAAAATAATCAATCATATACATAGTTATTTGGGTTAATAATCAATAAAACAAAAATTAATAACCAATACCCAATGAAAACGTATTTTTAAGGCATGTTTATATTCCCAATAATCTTTAAAATAATAAATAAAACATTACATGGGAACTAATTCCCTTTTAACATGATGTTGAAAACATTGTTGTTTGAAATAAAAAGTAATGAATTCCATGTATTATGAGACAAACATTCATCATTCAACAATTTTATAATAATATAACCAATAAACCAAAATAAATATATATACTTATTTTATTCCAAATTAATCATCAATTATATATATTAACCTATCTCAATTACATCATTACGTAATCTAAATTAACTAATACAATACATAATGAATATTAAAGATCCTCACGGTCCAAAAAATGAAAAATTAGATACCCTATATATAAACTCAACAGCTATAGGGAACAAAATTTTTGAAAAAAAAAATTCAAAGAAATAGACATAATTAAAATAATATGGATTTAGAAATCCAACTGGAATCATTGGTTTAACATGAATAAAAAACTAGAATTTTTTAGTAATGACCCATGATAGGGGTTCAGAGATATGTATTACAGGAAATATGAAACATAAATGTATGAAATTTATAGACGGTAGACATGAATTTGTCATGGGTAAATGGTGCATATTAAATTTTATGAAAACACAGTTATCCTAAATGTTTTGAAGCACAATATAGTAAATCATGTGCCAAATATACACCCTACCCCAAAAAACTAAAAATAGAAACATGATTTCCCTATAAATGATGTGTGGATCAGAGTCCCATAAACTAAAAATGAAAAATGATCCCACAATACCCATCTATGTCTATACTGTTGGGGTGTATGTTTATAACAAAATGTATACAAAATTTGTTTGCTAACCAGTTTTTTAAATTAATATCACTTTCAACCTCAGACTCTTTGAACTCCTAGATATTTTTTAAATTAACAAAAATTGAAGTATTGACATTCTAAATACCTTATGTGGGTAAAAATAATCATATATCATTAGATATATGTTCTAATATATCCACTGGTGGATTATAATAAATTAGATCATACACTATTTATATAACCACCATGTTATGAAAAATTTATGTATTGGGTTTTTAATTTCAAATAGGTTATAAATTAAAAAAATGTACATATATGAGAGGTCCACTTTCAGAAATATTGATTATTAATCAGTCTCTACATGATGAGTAATATATAATGAGAACAGATATCATTGTATAGAAATTACAATCTTTTAAACTCTAAAAATCAACATGCCTGTTTTTATATAACGGAATTAATTTTATCCCAAAATAAAATTTTATATATTTTTATAATTATATATATCTGAAGTCGTTACTATAGTTTCTATTAATATACCATTAATTGGTTTCATTACTCTATATAATTTGCTGAGTAATATCTAATCCTAAAAGGTTTTAGTCTTTAAAAACAACATAATATATCATTATCCCACATCTCTTTACAAATAGATCCTCATATATTTCAATTTGATATATTTAGTGGAAATTAATGTTGAATGAGAACTAGAACAGTGAAATATATTGATCATGGTCACTATTAAAATACTTTGATGATTTTTTTAACATATATAGTAGATAAATAATGTTTTTTCCAAATTAAAAATATGACTAAAGATCATAACTTATGATAATTTTATTTTTATAACCAATGATTAGAGAAATATTCTTTAGGATATTTTTGTGAATCCTAGATCTTGATCAAGTGTAATTAAAATGAATTCTTCAAATATTATTTTACCACAACTATTTTTTGAATCTAAGATTGATGATTGAGTGGAAATTTATTTTAAATAGAAATAATGATTTATTTATTTCATGTTGATTAACCTAAAACCTAATGGAATTGTTCCTTTCATGCCTTGGGGAAATCTATGATGAAATTATTAATTATGTTATCTTATTTTCGAATGTTTATAAATTATGGATGCATTATTCCAATATATATATAAGGATAAGAATTAGTTTTCATGGATTCAATGCATCGTAATGTATATTCTATAATCAGTTAAATTATTTTAACACACCCAAAGTGTTTCGGAAGACTCTATACATCATTTTTTAATTATCTTTAATTTTAAATGATAATGATTGTGAATCTACCTAATGTTCCATATTTAATAATAGTATAGACTGTGGAAATTTTAATTTTCTATATCTCATTACTCCTTCATTTTCATGATTGAACTACAAATTATTTCTGTGTTTCTATTATATCATCATATCATTTTTCTCTACCAATGTGATCATTACATGGATATACAGTTAAAAAATCATTTAATATAGTTTTTTATTTTTTACAGAGGTATATGATTTTTATGTTCTCCTATTGAATAATCATAATCACATGGTATCTATAAACTTTTATCATTAACAATTAAATAAAATATATTCAACAAAGAGTATCATCCACCAAAGTTTCCTACAAAAGATGTAATTACATTGAGAATTCATAATCATTGATCAAATCTATCAGAAACCTTTGTTATATCTTCATATAATTCTATGTTAATATATACATTACATTTCTATGATTTATATGAATAATAATTTCATATATGTAAAATACAATTCTAAATATTTAATTCCAATTCTTTATTTTTAGTTCGTAAACAATCCATCAGTAAATTTTATCTTGGTCATATAATAGATGAATGACATAAGATACCTGATTTTAATTCTTGATAAGTGAAAAAAACTATCCATTTTTTTAATAAATATTTTATATCAAAAATATATATGCAATTCGATTTAGTTTTACTATAGGTTTAGTGGATAACCTCTACTTGAGTTATTTAAATTCAATTTTACATTAGTTTATCGAAATTAACATAAATTCCACTAAGGTAATAATTGTTAGAGGAATTTAAAATTATAAAAAATATCATAGAAATAATTCATCCCATCACACAACCAATCAAAAATATAAATAATTGTTAAAGTGTTTATTATCAACCATTATTAAATCTCCCCAATCTTTTTATGATAATAATATGAACACATATATATGTCTAAATGAATGAATAATAATTCTTTTTTCATAAAAAATTTACACACACTAAATTTGGTAAATTATTTATCCATTAGTGTGTTTAATATAGTCCTCAAATAATTTTCAACTCATCCATTCTCTTCGAATGAAGAATATTTTTTGTCTATAATGGGTACGAAAATATATTATAGTAATCTATATAAAATTAAATTATTAAATAATTTAAGATTGTTATAAAATATTTATATATATATAGAACATCTATTAATTCAGAGTTACCATATTATTTTTAGAAGGTAAACCTATGTATAAATTCTCTTTTCACCATTATTTTATGATATCATGACTGAAGATCTATATTTCATAAGTATTAATTTTTAAAATATGTATAATTTTTATTATAAATACGAGTTAAAGGATATATGTTATTGATTATCATTTGGTTTAATGCATTATAATCAATGGATGGATATATTAGTAAATCCTTCTTAATATGTTTTACTATAATACACAATGATAATTAAATTTGTTGTATGAAACCCTTTTCAAAAAACTATTTTCACAAATTATAAAATTAATCTAATCAAGAGGGATCTGATCTATAAACATGCATTGATATATTAATAACATTGGTTACTATTTTAATTAAAATCATAACTTCATGATCTGGGGAATTCCTGAAAAATATTCAAAAAATACCTTGGTATAACACCTTATAATTAGAATATCATTAATTTTATGTTTCTCCAAAATAATTTGACTGAAAATGCCACCATTTTTATGTATCAAGATACATATTAAGAAATTATATTCCAATGGAATATAAAATCATATATTTCATAAATATAAAATCAATGAGATTTGCAATATGATTTGATATTATATTATCCTTGAAATATTAATGAGAACTGTGTATAGAGAGACAATATATACCTAATATCATATAAAATTACATAGAAGGAATAATTAGTCTATTTTTAGTAATAATATTCCTAAAAAATAACCATTGGAGAATATTTACATGAAAAATATGTAATAATTTCTCCAATGGTTGTTTTCACTGACGACTTATTATTCAATCATTATGGTGACAAGTAAAAAACCTTATTAAACCTGAAAGATATGATGGAATGTATATAACATGAATGAAGTAAGAATTTCATAGTTTTTTGGTGGTTACTATGTGTACCTATCTCCAATTATTTTCACAAACCACATTAACGGTTGGAATTCGATAAAATCTTCCTATCTCCCTTGGTTTTGGAGGTTATTAATGCCATTTAGACAAATTAAAACTTATATTAGTATATTTTCCTAGGAAACATAAAAAATAATTTGTATAAGAACATTTATATATTTAATAAGTAATATGTATTCAATTTTAATTCTCCGTTGTGACAATCAAACTCTTTATAAATCATTGATAATCTGTCACGACCCGCCTTCACCAAAAGGAGGGAAAGGTCAGCAGGTGCCAGGCCCTTCCTTCTTTAAGTTGAAGGAGAGATAATGACCCCCGAAACCCGCCTTCAATAGGCCCCGGAGTGGCGACTAGCACCAAGGGTATAGGAAATTCTCGCAAATGGAAGGCATTACCCTTTTTATTATTTTGGATCGGGAAATAAGACAAGTCAACCACCAAAAAAGGAAAAAGAACAAGTGTATATAAATAAACCCAAACCAAGACCACATGCATGTTTAAACAATTTTTATAACAAGGTACAAGTACGAGGAAGCTCAAAAGTACAATGCCAAAGAAAACAAGCGAACAACCACTGCACAACTCCAACTGCCCGACTAGTAGGGTCCCGCACGGCCCTGGTAGTCCTCCTGGAAACCTGAAAGCAGTTTTATATACGTAGGGTGAGCATACAAGTACACTCAGTAGGGAAGATACTAAGACTCTTGTGCACAGGTGGGGGAACGTACTAATGTCCCGTGAGAAATAGTAAACCAAACACCTAACAAGACAAACTATCCACCCCAGACCTCACCAAGGCTCGCTCCCCAAATAACGCAAGTCAAGTAATATATATATAAGAGCACATCGATGTTTGGGTACCCCGCGCCACTTTCCCACTGGTTATTGAGACATCCTATGCATCGGACCAATCCCGCCATTCTCACCGCAGTCCCACTGCCACACCCGCACGCACACACCTGGGCCACAACCACACGCAGTCCCACTGCCGAATCCCGCCCGCACACACCTGGGCCACAACCACACGCAGTCCCAATACCGAAACCCGCCCGCACACACCTGGGCCACAACTGTCACATGTAACCATGCCTTCAATCACCTAGTCCAGAACAACCACTGCCACGCCCGAAGACACCTGGGCCTCATCCCGAAGACACTTTGGAAACCACCTGCCGCACACACCTGGCCAACCACCACAACACCCCGCCCGATGGTTCTTGGGCTAATAATGGACTTCAGGCCATCACAGCCTACCCGAAGATACTTGGGCTATCCGGGAAAGGGAGAAGAAAAGGAGCTAATAACCAGACACTAAGGATAGTGTTGGGAAAAACACCCTTCCCCCATAAATGGGGGTGTTCAGCACTAAGTGCTCAACTTGGGTGGGGCGCGAATAAGAAACACAAAGCTACAAGTATAGATATAGGTAACAAATACTCACCCAAATCTTAGGTTTTCCTAGCCAACCTACAGAACACGACACCACTACGTCCGAGTCACAGTTCACGACCCTTGCCCACAAAACCATTTGTCCCAATTCTTGTTTCACGTTCAGTTAAAAATGTTCAAATGATTTTATGCACTACTGGGAAACTACCATATGCATAACCAAGGAAAGTGTCAAAAGCAAGGATCAACCAAAACACTCACACCCGGTTTTGTTAACAGAGGATCTCTCCCCAATTTGTGATATTTTAAGTGACCACTCGGATTTAAAACTCACAACCACCGAATCCGTACCAACAGGAGATCCCATCCCCAAATTCATACAACCACGGAGAGTATAAAAGAACAGGGGATCTCATCCCCTCCCACATTTCCAGCAGTCGGCCCGAAAGGAAAACAACCAACCACTACTACCAACACCATCCGGGATTTTCACATTTAAACGACTTAACACACTCCATGATTTCCAAATATCTGTGTTCTAACCGGGAATTATCACAGAAGGGTTGATCCTGGTGCATTCAATTATTCAACCGGATGTACGTGATTAACCAATTTCACAGCAGGAGTTCACAAATTCAGTAACCCATTTAAAACATCACGAGGGGATTCATCAGTGCACATACAACGACCACCAACAGCCTAAATTTTCAGAAACATAAACCAGTACAACAAGGGAAAGATCACAGGATAAAGCATAACAACGATCATAACCCCTTCCCCTTCTTTCTTTAGGACTCTGTTTATTATCTTCATTTAGGTTTGGTTCAACCCATTCCATAAGGACAAGAATAACGCCTGCCCCGCATGATACACAGAAGTGAGAGACGAAATAAATTCCCTACTTGTTGATAGATGGTCGACGTTTAGGCCGGGGGCGCGGAACTTTACGGATAACGATGTGGCGGTCCCGATGCACCTGAAGAGCCACGATCGAAGAAGGGGGAAGCCACGGCCTAACCCTTAATTTATTAGAGCTGGGGACGGTTGAGATGAAATCACAAAACCACGTAAGACGAGGGAGTCGTGGGTTGACCACGTGGCTTGACTCATCATTAAAGGCGCTGGGTGGTTTAAACCGACCCATGAATTAATGAAGCATTTAATTAAAACCTTTGTGCATGTTTCGGATTTCCAAGATATTTTTAACAAGGCAGAATAGGGTTTAAAACCCTATTTGCGAAAAAGGAGCGTTACTGGAACAACTTGGCAAGGCCGGGCGACGTCGGCCGGTCTCACCGATCGGTCTCACCGATCGGTACCCCTCAAGGATCCGGATTTTTGGCAAAGGAAGGGACCAAGGGGGGTCTGGGTCATCACATCAGATACCTCTTAAACGATTCTCGTCCTCGAGAATCACAACAACCCAGAAGGAAAAAGAGGGTCCGAACAACCATCTTCGAAAGATACCTCTTAGGAGTGAACCTCTGCAAATTAAAAACACTCCCCTGTCAAGAACCAAGCAACATACCACGCCAAACCACCCGGTCATGTGGGTTTGGGGAGTTCCCCTCCCCTATGTCAAGATATTATCCGCTTTGGGCGGCACTGACTCACCGGCACGGGTTTAATCGCATCCACCTTAATGCGTCTTGATTAGGGGTCAGGTCCCCCCTTCCCTTTAGCCGGGGCTTTCCACACATAACAGAGGAAGGAACTAGTACACTTCATAGCCAAAAAGGTCAAATCGTTCTGTCACAACAGGCACCAAAGGTTCAATGCTCAGAACAACTCGGGGTATTGGGCACGCATCTGTGCTTCCCTCTCCCACGTACTCTCTTCGAGGCCGCCATGTCTCCACAACACACGAACCAATCCGATGGTTCGTCTGCAGAGCACTTTCTCCTTGCGATCCTCGATTCTGACTGGCCGTTCCTCGAAGGTCGCGTCTCCTCCCACATCTACCTCTCCCCATTTGATGACATGAGAGTCATCATGTAAGTACTGACGAAGCTGGGAGACATGGAAGACATCATGGACCCTCTCCAACTGAGGTGGTAGGGCCAGTTGATATGCTACCTCGCCAACTCGCCTCAGCACCTCGAAAGGTCCGATGAACCTAGGGGAGAGCTTACTCCCCTTTCCAAACCTCCGCTGCCCCCGTCGAGGGGAAACCTTTAAAAACACATAATCTCCCACCTCGAACTTCAGGGGCCTCCTCCGACGATCATCATAAGATTTCTGCCGATCCCGAGCTACTCTCATCCTCTCCCACACTAGCTGGACCTTCTCCGTGGTGCTCTGCACTACTTCTGGTCCAAGAGTACCTGTCTCACCAACATCTGCCCATCATAAGGGTGAACGACATGGCCTTCCATACAAAGCCTCAAAAGGAGCCATGCCGACAGTAGAGTGAAAACTGTTGTTGTAGGAAAACTCTACTAAAGGCAAGTGTCGTACCCATGATCCTCCGAAATCCAGAACACATGCCCGCAGCATGTCCTCCAATGTCTGGATAGTCCGCTCTGTCTGTCCATCAGTCTGAGGGTGAAAAGCAGTGCTAAGGCGTAGCTGGGTGCCAAAAGCATGTTGTAACCCCTTCCAGACTCGTGAGGTGAACTGAGTGTCCCGATCTGAGACGATAGTCTTCGGAACTCCATGCAAACGCACCACCTCATCCATGTACCTCTGTGCTAAGGTACTCACAGGTCCCAACTCCTTCATAGCCAAGAAGTGAGCAGATTTTGTCAATCGATCCACCACTACCCAGATAGCATCATGCCCGCCCTGAGCTCTGGGTAGTCCTGTGACGAAGTCCATCGAGACGTCGTCCCACTTCCACTTGGGAACATCTAAAGGATGAAACAAACCACCATGAACGCGGTGTTCAGCCTTCACCTGCTGACACACCAGGCATTTAGCCACAAACTCTGCCACTGCCCGTTTCACCCCGGGCCACCAAAACTGTCCCCTCAGGCCTTGGTACATTTTCGAAACACCCGGATGTACTGCCAAGGCTGAGCTATGGAACTCACGAAGGGCTTCATCACGCATCACCTCTGGAACAAACAACCTCCCATGAAAGAGCATCCGGTGTCGGCTGTCCTCCGACCATCCTTCCGGAGCGTTCCCCTGATCGACACGATCCCGCAACACTTCCACATCAGGATCTCCCCACTGAGACTCTTCCACTTGTCGAAACAGAGATGAATGCCCTATCATTTGATATAGGCAACCTCTGCCACTATCCATCATTGCATCAAGGTGTAATGAACCCACTCCTCCATTGCCTTCCAGGCATTTGCCGACTCTCGGACCGCATCCTTCTGCGTCCTCCTGCTCAAGGCATCGGCCACCACATTGCCCTTGCCCTCAATATAAGAGATTTCAAAGTCGTAGTCCTGGAGGAACTCCACCCATCTCCGTTGTCGCAAGTTCAAGTCCCGCTGGGAGAATATGTACTTTAAGCTTTTGTGATCTGTGAAGACCACAAATCATTCCCCGATGAGGTAGTGTCGCCATAACTTTAGCGCAAAAATGACCGCTGCAAGCTCTTGGTCATGGGTGGCGTAGTTATGCTCATGGGGGCGTAGCTGCCTGGACCCGTAAGAGATCACCCCTTGTCGCTGCATCAACACGCATCCCAGGCCCTGTCCTGAAGCATCACAAAATACCTCATAGGCCATCCCTTCTTCTGGTAATCTCAACACAGGGGCACTAACCAGCTTTTCATTTAGGTAGCTGAAGGACGACTCACATTGCTCGCTCCACACGAAAACCTGGTCCTTCTTGGTCAAAGCCGTCAAAGGGGCTGCTACCCGGGAGAAGTTGGGTACGAATCTCCGGTAGTAGCCTTCCAGTCCGAGGAAACTCCGAACTTCTGCCACATTCTTAGGTGCTGCCCAAGAAACAACTGCCTCAACCTTTGATGGGTCGACTGCTATCCCCTGCTCAGACACTACATGTCCGAGGAAGTGCACTTCTCGTGCCCAGAACTTGCACTTTGACAACTTCCCATAGAGCTGGTGCTGTCGGAGGACCTCCAAAACTGTCCTTAGGTGCTCTGCATGGTCCTCTTCTGACCTTGAATAGATAAGGATATCGTCGATGGACACCACCACAAACCGATCCAGGTACTCCCGAAAGATGGAGTTCATAAGCCCCATGAACACGGCCGGGGCGTTCGTAACACCAAAGGGCATGACCAAGAACTCGAAGTGCCCATACCTGCACCTGAATGCCGTCTTCGGGACGTCGCTATCCTTCACCCTCAGCTGGTGGTACTCGGACCGCAGGTCGATCTTCGAGAACCATCCTGCCCCCTTCAGCTGGTCGAAAAGATCATCTATCCTCGGAAGAGGGTAGCGATTCTTGATCGTTACCTGATTCAGCCTCCTGTAATCGATGCACAACCTGAGGCCACCATCTGCCTTCTTTGCGAACAAGACTGGGGCACCCCACGGTGATGCACTTGGACGAACATAACCCCTCTTCATTAGATCGTCAATCTGTATCTGCAACTCCCGTAGCTCCGAAGGTGCCATCCGGTAAGGAGCCATCGAGATTGGTCGAGAGCCGGGCTGCAGGTCTATCCCGAACTCGATATCACGTCGAGGGGGTAGAGTCGTCACATCCTCAGGAAAGACGTCCATAAATTCACGAACGATCTCTGGTACTTCCACCATTTCTGCATCTGTTGATTCTATCGTCAGTTCGGTCAACAAGGAGAGGAGAGGTTCCTCCCTCCTGTTTCCCTTCGGACAGCTCCGCTCGCCGGTGAAAGTAACACGCTGGCCGTCCAAACCGGAGAACACCACCCTCCTTTGGGAATAGTCGATGACGGCACACACAGAATATAGCCAGTCGATGCCTAGGATGACATCGTACGACTGAATCTGTAGCAGAAGGAGATCCCTAACCGACTGATGTGGCCCTAACATCAGTCTACATCCCCGACAAACGAACAGCAAGTCGGTCTGACCTCCAACTGGTGTGCTCAACACCAGGGGCACTGGAAGTCTCTCGGCGTCTAGACCCAAGGCGCGGGCTAGACCGGGTGCAACAAAGGAGTGCGAAGCTTCGGTATAGAACAAAGCATAAGCAAGAGTGCTAAACACACTGATCGTACCTCGAACAACCTCTGGCCCTGCTGGAACTGTTGCTTCTGCGGCGTGTAACTGTCCACGCCCAGTTCCCCTGCCCCTCGGCTGTCGGCCACCTCCCCGACCACGCCCTGGTCGAGGTCCCTGGGGAGCGCCCTGAGGTCGGCCTCCTCCTCCAACGTCTGCCTGCGGAGGAGCGGGAGCTCGCTGTCCCTGCTGCTGCTGTTGGAAGGGTCTGGCTGGAAACTGCTGCTGCGGCGGATGCTGGGGATGACTGGCACTACTGTACTGCACTCGATCGGGGCACTGACTCCGAAGATGTCCAGGGCTCCCGCAGATGAAGCACCGTGGTCCCGAGCCTGAAGGGAAAGAACGTGGGCCAGGGGATTGAAACCGAAACTGCTGCGGTCTGCTCCCTGCGGGTCGGAACCTGGAGGGTCCCGATGCTAGAGGCCTGGTGCTGACGCACTTCCCCTTCGATGGTCCCAGCTGGACCCCTTCTCGTGACAGTCTGCCTAGAGCGTGCATCCTTTCCACCACTTCGGCCTTCTTCTGAACCTCTATGTATGTCGGAAGGGTAAAGGGGGTAACAGCATACTGGAGGGAGGGTCGGAGCGCCTCCTCCAAACGTCTTGCCCGAGAATCCTCATCGGGAATGAGGTCCGGAGAAAAACGCAGGAGGTCCTTGAACTTGATTCCAAGTTCCCTCACAGACATGCTCCCCTGCTGGAGGGAGAGTAGCTCCTGCCTCTTCTCCGCCTTCATCGTCGAGGAGAGGAACTCCGCCCGGAACTCCTTCTCGAAATCCGCCCAAGCAACCTCAGACTCATTCCTACTCCCCAGGTGAAGCATCCACCACAGACGTGCCGCTCCTCGCATCTGGCTAACAGCCAGAGGAACCCAGTACTCGGTCGGGGCCCGAATCAGGCCGAAGGCTATGACTAACTCTTCTAGCCAGCCATCTGTCTTCGTATCGGAGGTGCTTCCCTCATACTTCTCGAGGGCCTGTCGTTGGAAGGCTCGAAGAGTCTTCTGCCACTGGTCGTCCTCTTCCTCTCGATCAGCTCTCTGCCGATTGGCCAAATTAGTCTCAGGAGTCTCGATCGCCTGTAACACATGTGGTCGCCTCCCAGGTGCCATAGCTGCAAGGTAAACAAGGAATGCCTAAGCCCAGTAGTGCAAAGAAAGTCGTTCTTAAAACTTATTAAGATTTAATTTATTCTTAATTTCCCAAGACATCCCAGAAACATAAGAACACAAGTCTTTTATGATGCATGTACCTTTCCTAGGGTCTCTACCCTGCAATCAGTGTGGCCTCACTTGGTCGTTCGGTAGGTCCAGAGTCCTTGCATCGGACCACGGGGGGCCCTAAAATCCCGTTTCCTAGCCGGTCTTCTCTGGCCTAATTCACGCTCCAAGGTCACCCAACACAGTTGCCTTACCACCCCATGCAATCCTCACTGTGCCTAACTCCAGACTCCGTCCTATCTCTCAACCATCACCTTTGATACCATTCTGTCACGACCCGCCTTCACCAAAAGGAGGGAAGGGTCAGCAGGTGCCAGGCCCTTCCTTCTTTATGTTGAAGGAGAGGTAATGACCCCCGAAACCCACCTTCAATAGGCCCCGGAGTGGCGACTAGCACCAAGGGTATAGGAAATTCTCGCAAATGGAAGGCATTACCCTTTTTATTATTTTGGATCAGGAAATAAGACAAGTCAACCACCAAATAAGGAAAAAGAACAAGTGTATATAAATAAATCCAAACCAATCCCACATGCATGTTTAAACAATTTTTATAACAAGGTACAAGTACGAGGAAGCTCAAAAGTACAATGCCAAAGGAAACAAGAGAACAACCACTGTACAACTCCAACTGCCCGACTAGTAGGGTCCCGCACGGCCCTGGTAGTCCTCCTGGAAACCTGAAAGCAGTTTTATATACGTAGGGTGAGCATACAAGTACACTCAGTAGGGAAGATTCTAAGACTCTCATGCACATGTGGGGGAACGTACTAACGTCCCGTGAGAAAGAGTAAACCAAACACCTAACAAGGAAAACTATCCACCCCAGACCTCACCAAGGCTCGCTCCCCAAATAACGCAAGTCAAGTAATATATATATATGAGCACATCGATGTTTGGGTACCCCGCGCCACTTTCCCACTGGTTATTGAGACATCCTACGCATCGGACCAATCCCGCCATTCTCACCGCAGTCCCACTGCCACACCCGCCCGCACACACCTGGGCCACAACCACACGCAGTCCCACTGCCGAATCCCGCCCGCACACACCTGGGCCACAACCACACGCAGTCCCACTGCCGAAACCCGCCCGCACACACCTGGGCCACAACTGTCACATGTAACCATGCATGCAAACACCTAGGCCAGAACAACCACTGCCACGCCCGAAGACACCTGGGCCTCATCCCGAAGACACTTGGGAAACCACCTGCCGCACACACCTGGCCAACCACCACAACACCCCGCCCTATGGTTCATGGGCTAATAATGGACTTCAGGCCATCACAGCCTACCCGAAGATACTTGGGCTATCCGGGAAAGGGAGCGGAAAAGGAGCTAATAACCAGCCACTAAGGATAGTGTTGGGAAAACACCCTTCCCCCATAAATGGGGGTGTTCGGCACTAAGTGCTCAACTTGGGTGGGGCGCGAATAAGAAACACAAAGCTACAAGTATAGATATAGGTAACAAACACTCACCCAAATATTAGGTTTTCCTAGCCAACCTACAGAACACGACACCACTGCGTCCGAGTCACAGTTCACGACCCTTGCCCACAAAACCATTTGTCCCAATTCTTGTTTCACGTTCAATTAAAAATGTTCAAATGATTTTAAGAACTACTGGGCAACTACCATAAGCATAACCAAGGAAAGTGTCAAAAGCAAGGATCAACCAAAACACTCACACCCGGTTTTGTTAACAGAGGATCTCTCCCCAATTTGTGATATTTTAAGTGACCACTCGGATTTAAAACTCACAACCAACGAATCCATACCAACAGGAGATCACATCCCCAAATTCATACAACCACGGAGAGTATAAAAGAACAGGGGATCCCATCCCCTCCCACATTTCCAGCAGTCGGCCCGAAAGGAAAACAACCAACCACTACTACCAACACCGTCAGGGATTTTCAGATTTAAACGACTTAACACACTCCATGATTTCCAAATCCGTGTGTTCTAACCGGGAATTATCACAGAAGGGTTGATCCTGGTGCTTTCAATTATTAAGCCGGATGTACGTGATTAACCAATTTCACAGAAGGAGTTCACAAATTCAGTAACCCATTTAAAACATCACGAGGGGATTCATCAGTGCACATACAACGACCACCAACAGCCTAAATTTTCAGAAACATAAACCAGTACAACAAGGGAAAGATCACAGGATAAAGCATAACAACGATCATAACCCCTTCCCCTTCTTTCTTTAGGACTCCGTTTATTATCCTCATTTAGGTTTGGTTCAACCCATTCCATAAGGACAAGAATAACGCCCGCCCCGCATGATACACAGAAGTGAGAGACGAAAGAAATTCCCTACTTGTTGATAGATGGTCGACGTTTAGGCCGGGGCGGGGAACTTTACGGATAACGATGCGGCGGTCCCGATGCACCTGAAGAGCCACGATCGAAGAAGGGGGAAGCCACGACCTAACCCTTAATTTATAAGAGATGGGGACGGTTGAGATGAAAACACAAAACCACGTAAGACGAGGGAGTCGTGGGTTGACCACGTGGCTTGACTCATCATTAAAGGCGCTGGGTGGTTTAAACCGACCCATGAATTAATGAAGCATTTAATTAAAACCTTTGTGCGCGTTTCGGATTTCCAAGATATTTTTAACAAGGCAGAATAGGGTTTAAAACCCTATTTGCAAAAAAGGAGCGTTACTGGAACAACTTGGCAAGGCCGGGCGACGTCGGCCGGTCTCACCGATCGGTCTCACCGATCGGTACCCCTCAAGGATCCGGATTTTTGGCAAAGGAAGGGACCAAGGGGGGTCTGGGTCATCACATAATCACGTCATATACAACATATTATTTATACACAATAAATTTAAAAACTACATAATATACAATTCCCTTATGTATATTCCCATATATTTAGTATGTAGCAAGATAAATATTCATTCAAATAATGCCTTTAAAATTTCAAATTCTAGGAAAACCCATTTTAATTTCAAATAACCAAATCCTATAGTATAATTAGAGTATAGAATTCCCAATATAATCTCCATTTTATGATCACAACGAACAATTTACCTATAGTTATATATTTTTCTAATCACCAACTATTTTCATTGACATTATTTTGTATCACTAAATAATCTATCAATTTATTATTCTTAATTGATAATTTCAAATTTTCATGAAATTAACTTCATTTGAAGCATCATATTCGTCATGATTTTAATTATCCTCAATAAATTTTAACATCATTTTGATATGAACTATTTATGGATACTATATAATGAATAATATTTACTAAAGGCTTCCCACAATATGTTTTCAGTTGCTTACACATTAAACGTGAACTTATAAAATTATACTATTTTATGGATTCACTGATCTAATGAAAGACTTAAAAAATAAAAATTCTAAATCTAGAAATAGAATAATGAAATTACATATAATTTCATATTTATCTAGTTTATAAAAAATAGGGGTTCAGAATATATATTAAATGTTTCTGTATATTTTATCATTATGGAAATTATATATTATTGAAAATTCAATAGATTATTTTTTATTTTTCCAAGGTGTAGGTTATTATTAATAACCTAAGATATTATTATAATTATATGAATATAAATCATTCTACAGTACTTCCCATTGGTTTACATAATTTTTATAATCATCACATATTCTATTCTAATAATTCTACACTTAGTTACTTCTTTATCAATTTTATTACTAAAACAAAAACTAATAATATATTTAACAATAAATAATACCCTAAAAATATTAGGGTTGAAAATTTAATGATCCCTACATATAAATCCACATATTTTATGTTGAATAACACAATAAATTAAATATTTGAGACTTATATTTTCACATAAGAATATTTAATATTCTTACATAGTCTCAATATTTAGCTATCACACGATCTCATTCGAATTGAGAAAAATAATAAATGAAATAAATATATTATGAATTATTTTACATGATTTGGAATAATTTCTTATAATTATACCACCCTACCAAATTTAAAATCATTAATTTCAAATATGAATTGCTATATAACCATCATATTTCATAACAAAACATTATTTTGATTAGTAAAATATCCTCACACAAGATTTTCCTCTACGAATGTCATAAACTATATTATTTTAAATTATATAGGAAAATAATATGCATTTTGAAATGGTGAGATCAAATTATTAGTAATGGGAAAAAATATTATCATCAGTGAAGGATTTATCTATAGATCGTATAAATGTGAGAAACAATGAATTGGGTTCAATAAAATTACTATTGGAATGAGATAAATTCAATATAATAAGTGTTTATAAGGTATTATATATTAATAATGGAAAATGAAATAAAAAGTTATCATTATAAATGGATTGTCACAAAAGAATAACATATATAGTGGAATAAAATTTTCAAAGCATAAATAATACACCATGGAGGCTTAAAATTGAAATCAGGAATATATATATATAAATATTAAATATCATATAATATATGAAGGATTAACTATGAAACCCATCATAAAAGAGTAAAATATCATACCACATAATTTCCATGAATGCGTATTGAAGAAATCTATCAATGTAAATTTGAATCATACATAGTGATATAATGAGGTAAAAAATATAACCTAAAAAATTAGACTGTTCTGAAATTCAATTTCCACTATTCATATATAGGTAATTTTATACATATGGTCAGAACATGAAATCAATCAAATATCTATCAAAATTGGAACTTAATTAAAAAATGAATGTATATTTAATTACATAAAATAGTTATGAGGTATCATGAAATAATTAATTTGAAATTGGATTGTATAATAAAAAAAATTCAATACCAAATAATATTATAGAAGAATTTATTGAATCTAAAATGAAAAATAATATATATTTTGATGATTTATATAGGATATAATTTAAATTAAAATAGAACTTAGGAACTTATTTTCCAAAAAAATTGAAATGTTATAATAAATAAAATAATATAGTCTACTTTCAAATTCATTTTCAAAAGAAACAATGAAATTGTAAAAATGATAAAATGATATAATTTTTTCTTATAATAAATGAGAAGTGTTATTATTGTAGAAAACAATAGTTATATAACATTAAAATTAAGATATATATTTTTATTTTGAAATAATATGGTTATTAAAGATAAATATTTAAAAAAGAGAGAAAATTGTTTATTTACAATGCTATAATTTCTATGATAATAATGAATCAAAAATTAAAATATTAGAGTGTAATTTACATTCCATAAGAAATAAGTATATATAAACTCTTTGAAATTAAAATTTTATAATATTCTGAAATTATTATATTATAATTATGAAATAATTTTTATAACTTAATAAAAGGAGATTCAATATTGAAATCCATTATCATAAAAGCCTCACTTGAAATAATATGGTCTAACTCCAAATATTATGAAATTAGGTTTATTATTAATTTATATTGAAACCGTATTTATATTTAAATATTAATTTATATTTTTTATTAAGCATTTCATAATCATTCATATTAAGTGTTAAATTGTGTGGCATTGATTATTTAATTTTTCCATGTTTACATTAATAAGGGAGTTTTAGTCCATACTATTTTGGAATGGTTATCCACAACTATAAAGGTATATGAATAAGTATAAGTTTATTTATAAAAAACACAAAAACAGTTTATTTTATGATTATTAGTGTCCCATGATCATTACACAGATTTTATTTTAATGATTAATAAAGAACATTGATTTTTTCTAATTTTTATGATTATAGAATCAATAATATAAATGTTTTTTTTATTTTATATTTATATATATTTATGTTTTTTAATTGAAATCAATACTATAAATCATAATTTATACCACATATTTACCTAATTTTAGTATCCTGAATTATAAATTAAAAAATATTAATGAATGATTCATCATGGAGTTTTAATTAATAAAAACTATAAGAACATATAATATATTTAATCAGGTTGATGATATATAATTATTGTATCTATATAATAAATTTATAACTATTTTATTTATACAACATATGTTTGGTAAATAATATACTAAATTGTGTAGGATTATATGGTAAAAGGAAAATAAATATTTGTAGTTGTCACTAACTATGTTGAAACCTGAACAATATTAGTTTATCATGTAATGTAGATTTTAAATTCAATTTATTTATATATATATATATAGATAGATATGCTATTAGAATTTTTTTACTTCTGTAGATGAAATTAAAATATCATCATGAGATTATAAGAGTTTAGTGATTGTGTAAATAAAATAATTAGATTATGATGAATAATATGAATGCTTTATTAAGTATATAATGGTTTTGTTTTATTTTGAGCATATGATAATTAATTTTCAGTAATAAATTATCAAATTATGAAATTTTATTTCCATATATTGGATTTATGTTGTTCATAGATTACTTAATGAAATTCGTTATGGATAAATTTTAATTATTACATAATTTTAAATAATTTATCATGATTAATGTTTCCCATATAATGGTAGCTTAATATGCCAATGGAAACCTTAATATGGGGGGTTTATATGGGATTCAATGCTATATATTATGAATTATTTTATTGAATGTTGTTTTAATATTTTGAATTTGATGTAAATAATTGGTTTTATTATGGTGGTTGAGTTGCCATATTTATTTAATGGTCCAATATGGTTTTTTTATTAGGATTAAATATTAAAATGTGATATTGGGTGGATGAGTTAATATTTTTATAAATTGGGGATTTAATTTTTATAATATTAATGTGTGTAAAATATAAGATAATTTACAATGAAATTTTTCATTTTAATTTTTGTTATTATTGAAAAATAATAGGATTCATGGGAGATGTTAAAAGGAGTTTATAGGGATATTAACTAATAAGTTTAAAGGAGTTTAATGAGATAATTATCAATTAATTAGGAAATTATATCTATGGTACGATAATAGAAACTGGTATAATAAAATCTTTAAAAAGTGGATAATAATTAATTTAAACTCTTCTGAGAATTAATTGAGGATAATGCAGTGTAGGTAGAATCTGGAAGACAATGATGGTGGGATTTTATAAGAAGTTTTATTGTGAACAAAATAATTTTTTGAGAATATATTTAGAGATCTTATAATTTGATAATATGGTTGTGTTTGGTGTTATTGTTAAAAAAATTTCATATTCAAAATAATATAATAAAATTTATAATATTTGATATGAATAAATTATAGATTTTTTGAGGTGATTTTATGAATTTAATATTTCATTGAGAGTATTTTATTGAGCAATGAAATTTTGTGAAGAAAATTTTAATTCTAAAGAAAATTAAAAAAATAAAAATAAATTACACACTATTATGGATTCAAAATATTATATTAACATATGTGAATCGTCATAATAAATCATCAAAAACAAAGGAACCAAATAATATATATGAATCTATATTAAAAAATTAAAAACTATGTAATTAATTTTGTATGTTACCATGTAAGAATTATACACCCTAAACGGGGATCCACAAAAGGATAAACGATGACACAAGGGGAACCATGTTGATGTATATAGATGTATGTGAGGTTTATGGGACCAATGTAATAGTAATTTGTAAAACACATAACTGTAAAACTGACATATTTGTGGTATGTCAATATATGTGTCCTTTCTTTATAAAAATTATCATATAATTACATTTTCTATTTAATAATGAAATTATATATTAATTATTAATAAATAATTATTAATTTATAATATTTTCATGAAGATAATTAATTCATTATATATATAAAATGGTATTCATAATTATTTATATGAAATAATATGTTTCAATAAGTTATTATGGGATATTATGTGAATTAATGAGGATCAATTACTATATATCATCTTTTTTACACTATGGAATGTGATGTTATACATCAATTGACCTTGAACAAAATGTCAATAAGAAGAATATCATGTTTGAATATAAAAAGCTGGTTAGAAGACTATTTAATGAAGTTCCCAATTATAATTTGACTTTTAAATTCGAATTGAAATATATTTTTATGTTTCAAATTTTTAATATTTGATTTATCATTCATGCATGGGATATATATGATGTTGAAGAGATAATATGAGTAAGTGATCACACACTGCAAAAAGTAATTCAAAATTTGTTTCATTGAAAATAATATTAGAATGATTTATATATCAAATAGTTATAAGAGTAAATGAATGATAATATTAGTTGAAGAAGAAGAGAAAGTAAAAACACTTTAACTACTGGAATGGATACCCAGTATAGATCTACATAATATTTTTATTGAAAAAACAAATCATTTTAACATTTTAAGAGTGTGGGATGAACTCAAAATAAGTTATGAGACTAGTTCCAACATGAGTACATAAATATTTATAATTTGATTCTAATACATTTTTATAGTAGTGGGTCATATTTTCTTAGTTAAATATGTTTGATACAAAATATTAAATTTTTTTCTTAAAGCGGAACATTTTTAAACTATTATGACATTTATGGATATGTGTTTGCATGTGATCTAAATTCCCTATCTTTAGGGGAGATTATTTTTTTAAGGAGAGACAATGTAATATAAATCACTAATTTATCCCATGTATTATTATTCAAACTGATTTATGGGTGTATTTTATATCAGAATCACAGCTATAATCCCCTTCATTTTAGATATAATGTTGTTCACAATCCATTTTTTTGAATTTTTTTTAAAAACCACTTTTTGGATAAGTGGGAACCATACATAAAGGTCCACCTCAACAGCCATGCAGACCCATTATAAAAAACACATAACCATGTTTTGAAATTCAAAATTCAAATTCAAAAACATCAAATATCAACCTCGAGCCACGCTCTAGAGTTACGTGCACACCTCGATCCACAAGACGATATCAACCTGCATCACCCAGTCACTTCGCTTGCCTTCAAGCATCATCAGAGTTGGTAAACCACCATCCATCGCCACTGGGTTCAACGACTAGAATAATCAATAAACCAGAAAGACCCTTCCAACTTTTTACCTCGTCGTCGTCGACATTCTCCGCCGATGTCGTCTTTCCACCGAGAACTCAAACTCTGCCAACATAAAAACATCATAACAGACATCACATACAAACCAACGCTGATGAATTAGTCACCCTCCCAAAGCCGAACACCGCTCAAATGCACCTCCTAGAACCTCCTCAAAGACCCGTAAACTAGACCAACTGGGAAGGGAGTGCATGATCAGGATGTCAGAGTGGGGTTGAGAGGGTGTGAGCCTTGAAAGGGGACCAAAAAACCGCAAAATCCCCCTCAAAGCAACAGACCAGAAACATGGATTTCAGAGATAAATATAGTGAGAGATGACGAAAACAACACCCAAAAATAACCGTAAATAGGCAAAGCCAAGAATAAGAGAGGATAAAACTAAATCCGAAGAAGAACCGGAACAAAGGCTGTTGCTAGCCCCCCTCCAACACCTTCCCAAGTAGGCCCAAATCTCGAATCGAACCCGACCAAAATGGAGTCGAACAAGAAGGGTAGACCTTCCAGGGCATAGGAGATGGCAGATGCTGGATGTTGCCACTAGAGCGGACTTAAGATGTCTAAAGCACCCGCACCTAGACCCTGGATGGGGGGTTCGAGAACCAGGGTTAAGACCGAAAGAGGGACAATGAGAAACAATGGATGTCCACACTAGATAGCCACATCAGACGAGAGGGGGAATGAGAAATTGAGAGAATGAGAAGGAGCGACCAAGTTGAGGGAAGAATCGTCTCAGACCCGAAAAAACCCTAGATGGAGAAGCGAAGAGGGGCGAGAGCACCAGGAACTGGGAAAATTTGGAACTATACCCCCATCTTAGATATATTGTTTTGTATTTTGGATCATTAATGTTTCTAATGTATAACATAATATCTAGAGTATATCATGAAAAATCATAATTCAATTAGAAATATTGGGATTCCCATTTTATAATGGTAATGATCATCATATATAAAATCAAAAAATATTTCCATAGTTTGTAATTATCAATTATAATTACATAAATTATAATGATAATGGAAATATTCTATATTTTTAAACATGTATTCATAACTAATGTGGACCTCAAGAATCATAAAAATATTGGGCATGCAGAGAATTCTATATTGTATTTCCTTTGTGATATTAATTTTTTAATGTTCATAGAAAAAAAGAAAAAATATTTGTGGTACAAGCATGATAATATCTACAAAGGTAACAACAATGTGATGTAACAAGTTTTAATTATTTATAGATTAATTTTTTAATTATATATGATGAATTTTGATTAATATATATATGGAATATTGATGAGGGTGAATGATATTGTATACACGATAGTTGGATATTGTTATAAGATGGAAGACACAACTATAGTTTAGAAAGAACATCACATACTACCATGAAAGTTTAATGAAAAAACATCTTATTTTAATGAAATTATAATAAAATAAAAAAAATTGAAAATGAAATAATTATTTTAATGAAAATTACGTGATCATTTAAAATTAATAAATTAGTTTATATATAAAAGAAAAAAACACTATAAAAAATTATATTTGTGATGGATATTTTAGATAGTGGGAAATGATAAATATTAATATAGAAAAAAATTTATTGTATATGGGATGTAGGTTAAACAAATTAGAAAAACTCATTGAATTAGAATAACATAATATTTATAAATCCAATGTACATAGTTTAATTTCAGATGATGGATTATATTCAATGAATTTTGAGTTTTTAAAGGAAAAACAATAATAATATTGAATAAATATGGAAAATGATGTTGTAAAATATGACTAGTATAATAAATTAAATAACCAATATTGTGGAGATATCAAGAGAATCAAAAAAATATAGAAATTACAGAAACACTAACATAAAATATATACAAATACAATTATTGAATTTAATGAGGTGATAAACATATCCAAATTGAATATGAATTTTTTTAGAGTCCTTCATATTTTTTTTCAATAGATGATCTAGGATTGGTTAGTTAAAAATGACAGATAAATGTGTCTAAATTTTATACACAATTAATCTATAGATAAGAGTATGAATTTTAGGGTTTCTTATTATTGATTCTTCAGGAACATTCATATAATTTGATGATTAAATGATCTACTATATTTGGATCCTAGATGTTTTGTATATTAAAAAATGTGGGGGAGACATCCCTCTCAAAATATGAATGACCAATTAAAGATTGTATCCTCTAAATAGGAATCATTGAAATTTTTGATGTTTTATTTATTTCAATAGAACATGTGACCATTCATTTAAATATGATGAATTATGGAACATGGATCAACCATGCCTATAGTATATTATTAACAAAACACAAAAGTGTCAGAACAAGTTGTTTAAATTAATGGATAAATAATTTGTCATGGAATAAGAACATGAAGTATCAAAAGGGTATTATTAATGGTTTATGGATGACCATTATTACTATCATATAATTAGATATTCAAATATTCTCGAAGGATGTTGAAAATAATAGGAAGTCTTGGTGAACATTTCAAATTATTAGTCACTCATAATCATTTGTGTTAGATCAACTATGAATGAGAAAACAACTAAAATACAATAAATATTTGATTTTTAATCAATAAAAACATAATATTGGTAGTTTATATCAGTAATTTGATAATGAAAATTAAATGATATTTTAAAAAAATATATATTTTCAAATGTTCATATAATATTTTTTATACTAAATGGTGGTTGATGAAAAAAGGAAAATATGTTTGATTCTTGTAATACATAAAATTCATTTTACATAATCATATAAGATGAAAATCAACAAAGGAATAACATGTTGATTCCTATAATACAAAATAATATGAGTAAGTTCACTCAAATATAAGATTTTATTGATATTCCTTTACATAAAATAGATGTTATTTGGATGTGATCTAAGTTCCATAATGGATATATTTTAAATTATGTTACTAGAAGGTATAAATTTAATGAACTAATCCATTGGATTTAATTCCTTATAGATAATTGATAAAACCATTTCTGATCCCATGAGAAAGTCATCAAAAAATAGAAATAAATTTTTTATTTCTATTATTGGTGACTTTTCATGTTTTACATATACCATATTTTCAATGTACACAAAAAACGATCTTATAATATTATAATTCATTTAAAAATATTTAGAGTATTGTTCTTTCTTCATGATGATGTTTTGGATATATAAAATTTATGAATAACTAATTTAAATATATAATGACTTTATTGAAAATAATAATATTCAATATGAACCCAAAACAACATATATAGCTCAAATAATGATTTTCTGAATGGTAAAAAGATATTTTAGTGGGGATCACTCAAATAATTATGATAAAGTATTTTTCCACATAGTATTTTTTAAGACAAACTATTGGTGTATTGTTTCACATTATAAATCATTTCATATACATTAAAAATGTCGATATATCCCAATTGGATATTTATTAAAATAATTATCCATGTTGGAAGTGTCAAAGATGTTCTTCATTCCCGTTGTTATAGAAATCAATAGAAAAAAAAATTTTGAACATTTTTTCAAATTTATTTAGGGATGTTATTTCATTATCCCAAAAAATGGAATATGATAACAATTTCCCTAGATAGTGATAAGATATATTATATATAGTACAAATGTGATGGAAATCAATGATACGAGTAAATTTTATAGCCTTTAGGAAGTAACATGCAGTTTTAATAATAAATATAAAATCATAAAATGTCTTACTGTGGTTTCAAAAAATAATGAATCTATAGAGAATTTACATGTTAGAGAAGGGGATTTATCCAAATAAATTTATGAATAAAAAACTATTCACCTCATACAATAATGATAAAAAGAGTTCATGCTCCAAAAATTGTTATAAATCAAGGATAATTATATAAAATAAGAATAACTCTATGGAAAACAATATATACATCACTATTGTATAAAGTTAAACAATTGGATGTATGAGCATATTTAGTGAATCGAGGGTGGTTTAATTATATGAATCAAGAGTTAAATATGTTTGATAATAATTAAAATTAATAGTTTATACCAATGTTATGAAATAAAAATATATATTGAATAAAATGAAAATTATGAGAGAAGGTGAATGATAATGGTTATGTTGTGTTCAATTAATTAATAAATTTTTGAATTGTTTTATTAATATTATGTTATATATTTTGGTGAGACATTTTATCTAATATAAGGGCTCTATAATTTTTTTTTTGTTATTATGGCTTTCCAAAGTCAATATGTTATATTTGACGTCAATATGAAGTCCTCATTCCTCAATGGGGACATATAAAATGATGTATAAATTGATCAACCTTAAGGATATGTTCTTGAAAATGAATATAACTATGTTTTTAAATAATTAATAATTTCTATAGATTAAAACAATCATCTAGAGCTCAATATTTTGAGATATATACTTTTATTAAGAAGTTAATGTTTAAAAGGGAATAATGAAAATATATATATAAAAATAAAAGATGAAAAATTAGTATCTCACAATGTCATTATTTTTGTAGATGATATTATAATTTACAAATATGATTGTGGAATTATTGAATACAATTATTCAAAGGTGATATAGTTTTTTAAATAAAAATTCCTAGTAATATAGGATGCATTATATTTTTATAAATCTATCTCGTGAAATAATACATTGTTATTTATAATGATATACATACATATTATATTTGATAGAACAATGGTATGGAAAATTAAAATATTTCTTCCATTCACATTTCATTTGGTCAAATTTCATTTTCTCATAAATAAATAAAGTAATTGTATGGATGAGAATTATAAAAGATTATTGAATGTTTTGATATATTAAAACATCAAGGATGAATATTCCCTATCCTGTTACAAATTGTTACATTTATCAAATATTATGAAAACAGACCAAAATCTTGGTTTTAATTATAACCATTCGCTAAAAAAGGTAAAATTTACTTTGGAATGAAATATGGAAACAAATGACATCCGAATCTATTTTTTTAGATGCCAATTTGGTAGGAAATGATCATTATAAGGGAACTATGTCATGTTGACTAGTTTTCTAATGTTGTTGGAGTTTATTTTAGAACCCTAGTAATTATATTTTTTTTGCTTCTATGTACTACTAAACTATAATATTGGAAATAAACATATGTTATCCACTAATACTCATGGGATGTGACTATATTTATTCTATTAAACATTAAATAAATCTATTTAAAATATATTTTTCAATGAAAATTAATATAAATTATCATTTCAACAGAGGTATTGTGTTTAATTTTTGATTTAATGATAGAATTTTTTAATATTTCTTTGTCTGTGGATGATATTTTCATTAATACCTTTTAAATTAACGAATTTATTTGATTGAGTATTATAATCGGTGTGAAAATCATCTCATTCAAATGTATGGTATTATGATGTCTTATCTCTTATCATTTAATTATGTTGATTGGTATACTCAATGTGGGGAAAATGATAATAAAATATAAATTTGTTTATTCCATATTGTATTCACAAAGAATAAGTGTCGTAGTTAAAAATGAATCCAATAATATATGTTTTATCCCAGGGGTACAGATAATGAATTATTATTAATCATATACATTGATATAGTTATAAAAATTTTAAATGTCTACATGATATCATCTGGGTGTGTATTTTCAATTTTTATCAGTTATTATAGATATGGTGAAATAATTTTGTATTGTACTCCTTATTATTTTTTATATATAGATATATAAAATTTAATAAGGAGTAAATATTTTATAATTGTTCTGATATCATGATTAAAATCAATTTTAATATAATATGGCCACAAATGTTAAAAAATATAGTTGTACCAAGGGAATTTATGTTTTGAAATATTTACATTGTTATCTAAGGAATCAATAGTTTTTAATTTATAGATATAACGCAATAATTTATGGAAAGAAAGAACATGTTTTTCTTTTTTTCTTTTTAGAGATACTATGGCTAAAAAAGTAGTATTAGAATTACGGTTTCATATTTAATTTATAAATTAACTATATATTAAAGAGATTTATGGTCCAAGGTTTCCATAAAATCTAAAGGGGACTATTAAGACTTATATTTAATAAAAAACCATTACAAAATGTTAATATTGTGGAGATAATAATTTAAACATATAATATTGATACTATATATAAATTATTTTCTCAGAGGTTTGGAGTGGATATGATGGTTTTCCTGTATTTTATTACCATGACACAAATAATGTTAAAACACCTCTAATTTAAAGGATATAAAGTATGCTGAAATACCTAAGGATGTTTAAAAATTACATAAAGTTGTCATAAAGGCATGAATATTTTTTTAAATGGGAATGGAGAATAATTATATGTATTTATAATTAAGAAGGAAATATATATAAAAAGTACACATATATGGTGACACTCATATGGATATTAAAAATATCAAATCCTAAAGAATATTCATGCACAAAAAGTGATCAAAATCACTTGTTAAGATCCACCTAATGGGATTCAAAAGTCAGTCATTTATGTAAGAGTTTCCATATAATATTTTTCCACTGCAAAATGGGATCCAAATAAGAATAGGGATATATGATAATGAATCTCTGATGATTTATAGTGATCAAACCAATGAATATGGTACCTAGAGAAGAGTATTCTTCAATACATGATTGATAATGGATGATGTAAATGTGGGTAATCTTTGTAATATACCACTCTAAATATGGTTAAATTTCTCATTATGGTCAAAATAAATTTTGTTTTTTATTTTTTATCTTTAACAATATATATATTTTGGAAAAAAAACTATTTATTAATTATTTAAACATCCAAAATTTAAATTTTTTTTATATTTCATAAAATATTGTTCATAGTGTAATGATGATAGTGATAATTATTTTAATTGGAGAAGTTACTATGGAATATCTCGGTCACACTAATGTGATTTCAACTAATTTATTTTGGACTGAGAGTATAATATTATATATAATAATAATAGAGAAGAAGTAGTATTCATAAAAATGTGTAAGGAGATTATATGTTTGAATTTTAATTTCATATTCACATTCAGTTATATTTTTCTACATCTGGTTTGTGGTTATTATTATATAATTTTTTCATGATATATAATTAATTTATTTTAGTGCATAAGAATAATATTCATCTCCCTATATATAATAATTGATGATATAATTATAGAAATGAGAAGAGAAAATTCATTATATGTTAGGTAGTGAGAAGTATAAACTTATGATCGTACATATTGATGATAATGATAAAGTGTTATTACTCAAATATTGAGAACTGACGTCTATTTTATTAATACATCTATTGTTTTCTAAAAACCAAATAATTTTTCATTATATGAGTTCTAAACATACTCACATTTAATTAAGAGGCTTCTAATTACTATATTATATGAATATAACAATCTATTTTCAAAAAAATATTGGACCTAGAGGGTCCTATATTATTGATTAAATTTATTTTCATTCACATCCATTGCTTAAAACGATAAACATGTTTTTCCATTCATGTATGTTTTTTTGTAATTTAAATTCACATTAGTTGGTGGTGAAGGTTTTCACATATAGTTAATATTAAAAAATAATTATTGATTCACTCCCTCTTAGTGATTTCAATTGATCAATGGGTGGATTTTAATCCAAATGTATCCATGTTATATTAATCAATTATTTCAAAATTTCTCTCAATGAATTTTTTAAATTAGAATTTTATGAAATTTAATTTTGGTAATGAATAATTATTACACAGATCTGTCAACACAAAATAGATTTTCCCCCAATATCTCCTCCAACCAATTATAAATAGAGAGTTGCATTAGGCATGCCAATGGGAAACAGAACTATAAAAATCACTAGGGTCCATAAACTCATGTTTAGATAGTTGAAAGGGGTTGTGGTCATGCCATCCCAATATTCTATATATACATCCTTTGAAATAAATTTGAGGTATTTGATAACTTTTATTCATACTAATCCAAGGCAAAATGAAGCATGATTTAGTAATACTTTATGAAATCAAAACTGTATGGGAATATATGAATTACACAAAACACATAATTAAAATAACATGTATAACATTATTTAATAATTAAATGATATGGAATAAATTATAATTATTAATGAATCAGTTTTCAGTAATGACATTTTACAAATAAAAAATATGGTTTCCTCAAAAAAACGTTCTTATGTAATTTTATTCACACACATAATAGTAATTTTTATGAGGTTTAGTTGTTTTTTTGTAGGTAATGAATACAAAATTTTTTTCCCTAAGATTAATATTTTATACGAGAGATTTGTTTTTCATTTTGATAAATATATTTATTTTCTAGTGAATAGTGAAATATTTCTATTTTTTCTAAACTATCATTACACGTCAAGTAGAATTGATATTATTTCATGGATATTTTCATAGTGTTCCAATGGTGTCCATAAATTATAAGAAAATATACTCAATAAAACTAATTTGAAAATTAAAATTTTCTAGTATACATTAATTTTTTTGCGTTAAAATAAATTTTCTTAAAAACAATATTTATATGAGAAATGTGTTATTATGTTAATAAATTAAATAAATCACATTTGAATAATAATTCATTTATTTTTATATATTATATATTAAATAAAAAAATTATCATGAACTTTGTGGTATTAAATAGGGATGGAAGGAAAGTCTATTCAGTTTTGTGCTTACAAAATGAATATTTCTAAAATAGGTTTTCAATTTGTTTTTTATGCTTATTGAAAACTAAATTCTCTCATTTATATAAATTTAAATAATTAATATGGTTTACATATTTGGATTCATAACAGTATTATAATATTTTCTTAAACAATTTTGTGGAAATAGTTAATAGTGAAAATAATAAAATTTATTTATAATGAATACGGTTGAAATTGGTTTACCAAAGGGGTTACATGGAGAGATAAGGGTATGTATTATACCAAAAAATATTTAATTATTTTTTATTGGAGAGAATTAAATCATATATTATCCTATATTCTATATCCTAGAATTTTTTTGAAATTTCATATGTATGAACAATGTGTTGTTGAAATATTTTATGAAATTCTATATGTGTCCCTCCACTTGGTTATAAAATAAACATCTCATACTCTATTTATAACAATATTTTATATTTATATCTTAAAATTAACTATTAAAAAATATAATAGATTATATCCCTTTATCATATATATTATGTCCTTCTACTAAGACCAATCCTTTAAGGTTTAATTTGATTGCTAAACGAGGAATTTCATAGAAGAGAAATAAATCCAAACTGAAATCTTTATATTATATTTTATATCCAGTAAACTATATATATCTACAATAAATTTATTATTCTTGTATAATAACAATTATTATATTTTGTTATAGTGATGGAAAAAACACATCCCACATATTTTTCATTCATATGGTAGATGAATGTATGTGTCATTCATATGAGTTGGCTACTGCCTGCACATAGGGATACGATTCATTATCAATCTCTATCATTCATTAAGGTTTGATACATCTGTTTAAATATATATATATCACATTAATTAAATATTAATTATTTTATAAATGTGTATTATTAGTTTACATTATTTCATTACTTCCCCTGAAAAATGGAACCTTCTCTTGTGTATTTGTACCAACTACCATATCCATATAGTGATGGGATAAATTTCTCATCACCTCATTATATTAATGGTTACCAAAATTTATATAATAAATGTATATTATATTTATGTCCTGATAAAATATTAGAGATATGTGAAATATGATCATAGTATACAGAGGATGACATGTAAATCAAAACATACATGACAAAATGAAGCATTCAATAAGAAAAATTATGATTATAATGAAACAATTTTTGTCAATAAAAAATTATATTAATATTTATTTTTATTTAATAGTGCTAAAAATTAATTGTATACTATTTATTCATTATATGTATGATTGATGATTATGATGGTGATATATTTTTTACTCTCATTTTCTATTCCATGGGTAATGCTTTGATGTTCTGATAAAAAATTTCACATTCTTAAACAATACATATGCTTCGAGTATGATACTATGATATGTGGTTAAATCAAATTACTCTAATGAATTTTGTATGTATAGATGTTCTATCATCCAAAATAAAACATAGGAGGACTTACCATTCCTAAAATATGGTACACCAAAATCTATCAAAATCCCAAATTATGGTACATTAATGGTAACCCCAAGGCTAATGTTGGTGCATTTGTCGTTAACACAATAATATCATGTTATGAATTTATTGTTTGTTATCAAAGTCATAATTATTCTATGAATATAATTACACCACACATTATTCATATCCTTTATAACAAGATATTATGCCATTATTTTTCTCTCATGAATCATGTACATTAACTCCCATAAGAACCATTTCTTATAAAATGACATGGTTAATGAAATGCATCATGATCATTTGAATTTTGGTGAATTAATTTCAAATGATGTGCTCATATTATAATAACTTTATAATATTGAAATTCTTACTTATTATAAATGATTTATATCTCCCCTTTTCATCCTTACTATTAATATGATCTCACTGATTCTTACGTTTCCTTTTCTTAATGATATAAAGTTGTGTAATATATATGATATTAATAATAAGGGAGATAATTTTGAAGAAGTATGTTAGATATGATGTAGATAATGTTTGTACCAATAGATTATATTTCTATAATTCCAATGAAAATATAAATTCAGGTAAATATTTTGGATTATAATGACATGTAATGAATATTAATCTAAAAAGATTGAATATTTATATGCAAAATATTTATGTTTATATAGTTTTTGTCTAATCAAGGTTTATTTATTCTAGGAAACATGGATTTTAGACCATTGTGATAACCCTTAAGATAATCATATGTATGGAAGACCATCCTTTATTTAGTAAATAGAATTTTTTTGGTTTTTTAGAAAATAAATCCATGTCTAGATACTATAGAGTGGATTCAAATATGGACTAGATTAGCCAAGAGGTAAAAATACAGAATTCAAATATTTTATAGCTAATATGTTCATTAATATATCATGATGAGTGGCCTTATGTCTATAAACATCAATATAAACTACATAGGGATATTCAATGGATAAATCACATATATTTTTGATACTTTAAAATGGATTTTAATTGATAATGAACATGGATTATCTAGGTTAATCATATGATGTTGCAATTTGAAAAAAATGTGCCAAGATCATTGAATCCTAAAATTTATTTTCTCGACTAAATGATTTATTACTATTACTATTATATATCTTCTTCTATTTTTTACATCCTTTGTTAGTAGTTGAATAAAACCTATTAACAATTAATGTCATATAAAATGAAATGATTTTCCTCCTGTGAATCCTAATATTTTACATACTGGAATGAAAAATATTATCATCATCATTATAAATCATTTTTAATACATGAATCATACTCTTATTCATAAATCGAAATTGGTGGAACAATGTTTCTTTGAGTCCATCATAGAGAAATATCAAACATCTCATAAATGGTCTAATGATTTAACAATTTCTAATAAATAGATTACATCAATTTTAAAGAAATTGATTACTCTCATATGATCATATCATGAAAATTTTATCTTTTCCATATATTATTTGTTAGGATAAGACTATAAATAATAGGATCTTATATAGAATATGAGAAAACAGTATGATTTATACTCAATGTTTATCAATGAGTTTATATGAATTTTTTTAGTACATACAATCCATATATTCTTCATATAAAAATGGAGTATTACTTTTGCCATATAAAACATAAATATGATAATTCAGTTTATATATATGAGGTAAACATTTCCTGGTATGTGAGGTACAATACAATAATTATCATTGTAACAGAATGTAACATTGATTGCTTCTTCAGTGTCCTATAACCAAATCACAAAAGGATATTATATATATATATGTTACATTAGTAGCAATAAATAAATTTTATAAATATAAATCATGATAGAGTTAAATATTCAAATCTCTCATCGACATAAATGTTTTGATAAGAAACAAATGATGGAATTAAATATAAATTCTATTAACCAAATAAATGGACGAATGAATATGAGCATTCATTGAAACCAAAAAGTGTGGGAAAAATATGGAGTAAATTTTTTTTGGCACTAGTAAATTCATTATTTTTTTAAATGATGATTATCATCATCAACAAACAAATAATCAGAGGAAAAAAGGGAAATCACATGTGATCCCTATTTCCAATTTCTCTAATAATTAATAATTAGTGTAAGGAATGATTATTTTCCACACTTGAAAAGAATTTTAATTTTTTATTATGGTTCTACCAGGTCTTTTATACGTAGTTAACATTCTAATGTTATCACATTACCACCCCTATAAATAGATGTTGAAATAGTAGTAAACTTTATTCATGGTATGATCATTAAATCTATGCTATATACTTATCCCCACATTGAAATTTATTTTAATGGAATTTTTAAAAATTTCATTATTATTCATCTGGTTATATGTTTATTTATATTATTGGTAAAAAATAAATTTTTATATATAATAATTATTAATTATCATGTAAGGGAAGTCACATTTAATATTATATACTAATTTGTGATCATCTATTAGTGATAGGTTAAATATGAACCACTATTAAATGTTATATGCATTGTATAGGGAATTATTCCTAATAAAAAGAGGTTTTAATATCCTATAGTTTGGGAGAAATTGAATATCTCTAGTATTTGAAATTTATGGTTTTATGTTGATAGTTTTCAGGATGATTGTATTAGTCAGAATCAGAATTGTAAAATCATGTTTTATATAGGACTCATACCTGTAAATATACATAATTAAAATATTCTATATAGAATGGATCAAATTGAGTAACAGGGATTCAAAATGAAACCCCATGATAATATAGAAATGGGATCCATTCAACCAACTTTATCACATATGGGTATACAAATTCATTTTTTCAAAAATAACGACGGTTCATTGTGAATCATTATTTATCATCAGGAAGATAACATGATCATGATTAAGAATATGTTTTATCATACCTATATTTTCAATTTTATCACTCTAATAGAAAGATCTCAATATTTCTTAAATATTAATCATTGACCAAGATATAATAGTTCTTCGAATAAAATTTGAATAAATACCATTCATAACCTTCCAATTGAGGTATGTACTCTATCAAAGTAATATAATTTCATATGGTCTTGCTAACTCCATATCTATCATCATTCCTTTAATGAATAGTTCTTTTAGATGATACCATGAATATTTTGTGGATTTATTTATAGAAAATATTCATGCATATTAAAATTTTATGGAAGAACATATAGGTCACTTAATGGTTTTAACGAACTTCCTATGGAAGGATTAGTAGTTTGAAAAATTAACATATGTGTGAATTTTTCAAATTGGAATCATTTTTTGGGTTATATGATCTCCTGAGACGGTATATCTATGGATCCATAATTCCCTAAAGATATTGAAAATTATATTTGACCAAATTCTATGAATATGATCTATATATTTCTTATATTAAATGATATTACTAAGACATTTAGTGGTAATTTTCATTGATATATAATCAAATGACCAAGTTAACACATAAGGTAGCTATGCTTCACTTGTTTGATGAATGTGAAGATAATTTCAAGGAAATGATTAGAAGGTGGGTTAGTGTATCTGTAATCACACAAAATTATAGTGGGGAAGGGTTTATTATTTTTATATTAACATTAATAAAAGATAAATGATGAGTTATAACAAAAAAATTCTAATAACTTATGCCTCATAAAAACTAATGTGTCATAAGAATTCTTTTGTGACTCTTGATTTTCAGTTATATATGGTAATATTTAAATTAATGATTTGGAGTATATTTTTTCATGGATAAATTTGTGACAGGTACAATGATCAAAAAATTTAAATGTATACATTCCATATAAACAAAAAATTATTCACTACATAAAATGGTTAAAGTTTATTAAATAATATCACCAATAAATACATTACCTCCAATGGAAGGAGAACGTGGTGGTTAATCCCTTGAGATTAATGAATCATATAAGGTTATCTATGATGAGGATCACAAAAATACTATTTCTTTTAATGATTGGATATGAAATCATGAAGGAATAAGAGAAATGATATATTATTTAATTGAGTAATCAACCATGAATCCATTTAATTATTGGTGAGGAGAAAAGGGATTATTTAATGATATTGATAAATGTGACAAATAAAATTATGGATGACATATCTTATGATGAAATGAGAATATTTAGGATCCATGTATGTGTCCCATCAATAAAATACTTATAGAAAGTGTCATTGAAATAATATCATATTTCATCATTATCCAATCATCATGGGAGTAAGATGATATACATTGACAAAATAGTTTATTTTATGTGTGATTTCATGAAAATAGATATTGGTGAGTATGTATCACAGTGCTTGGTAGATCCTAAATTTGGAGTTGAGAGAAATAAGTGTAATGATATGTTAAAACAGTAAATAATGAAAGAATAAAAATAGTAACAAAGAACCGGGTATTTTTTTAGACTCCCCAGATATCTAAATTACATACATCTATTTGGTTTTTAGTCAATAACATTTTGAATTCAACAATTTTCCTAAATATTTTATAATATTATTCACTTGATCGTGTTTCAATGATATATATTAAAGTCATTTTAAGGAAACATGATGTACTACATTATACATTATCCATTCAAGATATATGGTATACCATGGAGTTTTGGAAAATTTAATATATATATATATATATATATATATGAAGTTGTGTTTTAGTAATCCAAATAAGCCTTAAAATGATGGCCAATATGAGAGTTCTATTCAAAACTCAGAGGATATGTTGATATCACATTACCTATATTAAAATATGGTTCTGACTAATATAACCCTCCAGTTGAATTATCTATTAATAATAGATTTCTGTCAACAATTCAATATTCGAATTATATTGAATATTTTTAATATAATTTCATATCATTGATATGTTTGGATGAAGTTTGATAAATAATGATATTGTTTCAATCCACAAACTAATGAAATTGAGAATTTTATAGTCACTCTGTAGACCATTAATGCTTTTTAGGTTCGATAGAAGATTAATTCTAAAAATATTTTTTGAATTATAAAATTTTAATATGTTGTAAATAAATTCTGATAAATGTTTCCATTCAATATTGTTATAATATTTTAAAATAAGACCGGGTTTTAAAATCTTGGCCAACCAACCAAAAATCTCTGATCTTCATTATGTGTTCTGCATATCACTACTGGGTATGTACATAGATAATCCTTCACATACATTGAAATAATATATTTTACCACTAGAAAAGGATATTTAATATGAATAACAATAGGTATAAATTTTTCTTCATAGATATAATGTTCAATATTTTAAAACATAATGATGTGATTTATTTTATTTAGTGGAATAAAAAATATTTCGAAGCAACTATAGAACCATAGTGTGTAATGAAGTATATAAATTCTCAATTAATTGAATTTAAATGATAGAATTTTGGAATGAATTTTGTATTATTGGGGAATAATTTAACATTCAATGATTTTATTTCTATTTCACTCAAATATTACATGGGTTATTTTATAGAGTTTTTTACAAATAACCCAACTGTAAATGAATCATGAAATAGTAAGAATTTATAATGTACCCATTTAATTGAATGTATGAATAGTATGAAACTAATATTGAAAATAATATGTATCAAATCATAATATAATTAAAATATATTAATAAGCTCATTATAAATAAATAAGATATTTCAAATAATGTCATTTAACACATATAAATAAATATTTTCTTTAAAAATATATTTTGTAACATTTTTTTGTCTGAATATATTATTAAATTATATAAATTTAATAAATTTTATTTGGGGAAATCAGTAATCTTTTTTAAATAATCACTCCATTATAAGAATAGGTTGAATTTTTAGAAATATTCTTGATGATATTAAATTTTTTTGAATATTTAAAACTTATTATTTTTGTAAAAATATCATATCCATTAATTTTTTGTCCCAAATATGAATTTAATTTCCTCTTATTGTAAAAAAATATTGTAATTTTCAAAAACATAAATAACTATACATGAATCCAAAATTAATATTATTTTCTATTAAGTTCATTTTTTAGGATTTTAAAATCATTTTTTATAGAAACCTATATGGGTATACATTGTTTTTTAGTCATGATAAATGAAAATAATCTCAATTTTTTAGTAGTGTATGTTAAACTGATAGATTTTATATTCAATAAATTGTTTCAACACTCATTTTATGATTTTTATTAGTCATGGAATCAGAGTTAATTATCATCTATGCACAATAAATCTATTTGTAATTAAATAGTTTTTCATTGTTTTATGTGTGATTATTAACAGTTAAATTATTTAAATATAAAAATTGTGTATTGTAAAAAGGATTCCATATTTATAATCTTCATAATTAATATTATTTAACAGTTTCTGCAAAAAAAATTTGTGATTGTGAATTCTGAACAAATAAATTTTTCATACAGCCGTGAATAATAAAATAGTTTTATCTCTGCAGGATAAACATGGATATAACTAGTGGAATTCCACTAAAACTAGTTTAATTATTATTGATTAATTATATTAAATCCTTATAATATACAAACATAAAATACATTGATATTTTGAGCCACAATCATACGAAATTAACCATATATTATTGAAATCTATTATGAAATTCCACATATTTCAGTCCACTCTGATGTATATAGAAATTCTTCTCCCAGATTATTAATCTTTTTTACCCTTATATATCAAAAACATACCTTCTTAAAACACTTCCTATATTCCTTTACCTAATCTAATATCTTGTTTTGTTCTCCTAAAACCAATCCATCAATTCTTGATATGGATGTTATCAAACATACTCATATAAGAGTTATAAATAAAAAATAATAAATTTTAGTTATTTAGTATCATATATACGTAATATATTCATCATAACAAGATGAAACCAATATCAAAAATGTAATTTTATGTCACTTTTTTTATGAAACAACCTTTAAATTTCAATTTTTTATCTGATGGTAGATAAATGAATCGCACATGCATAAGTGTAGACTACTACCTCCACATAACAATACGATTAATATTACATCCCCACTTTTAATGAATAGTTATTATTATGTGTTTACTATAGAATTGATATATTTATTATATAAAAATCATTTTGAAATGATCTATTTTTATTTACCTAAATTTCTATCGAACTATAAAAAAATGAAACATCGCTAATACATGCATATTGTCTACCACATTAATGTAATAATGTAATTCATTTATCATCCACACATTAACTGAATTGTTATAAATTTTTGAGCTCTAGATATATGTTATATTAATAGCATGATTTTAATTTTGGATATGATGTAAATTTTTTCATAGAGAAAGGACAAAAACTGCTTACCAAATTAGAAACAAAAAAAGTAGTTAACACCTAAAATGATGTTGATAACGACTGGTTGTAAATAAAAAATGTGAAATGATGTTATAAATAATAAATTATATTATTATGGTAATTAATAATTTATATAATATAATTGTAATTATTTTAAATTCATTATATAGGATTATAGAAAAATTATAAAGGATGGTGGACATGAAGTAAAGGTTTTCAGTTACAATATCATTTTTATCTAGATTATTTATTATTATATTATTGATGATTAAATTATATAATCTTCAACCCCAAAATAGATTGAATATTTTTTTTAGATTTAATATTTTTCGTTAATATTCAATTCATTGAGTACTCAAGAGACTGAGTGAATTTTTTATAAAAATTGAGTTTATTTTTCTCTTTAGTCTTGAATACATCTTTCAATGTCGATATTTACTTGAAAAATTTTCAGCATGCATTATAGTCTGCTCTATAGATTCATAAATTAATTTTTCCCCACATTGTGTTATTTATAAAAACAATTTAAATTAAATTTATTTTTATTTTATAAATGAGATAATTTTTAGATTTTACCGAAAATGTAAACTTATTTCCTTTTTTAACATGAAAAACTTGAATTTATTTTTCAAAAATTGTGTAATGTACTTTCATCAAATATTATTTGAATTTCTTCCAAATTTATTCTAATGAATTTTTCATATATTATTTAGGATACTTTATTGATCATAAATATGAGTTTTGAAAATTAATTTTATATTATATCCATGGATTGTTTTAGTGATCCTTTTAAATTATTTCCATATATATAATAATCATTTGATATTAATTTTCAATATATTTTATATGTTCATATGTTCAAATATTTATTAATAAATAAGAAATGTTTTTATTATGTATATTAAATATTAATGAAAGCCATTTTTATTTCTATATGTTATTATTTGATGTAATGAAAAATGTTTTCATATCTTGTATCATATATATAAATATAAAATGATTCCATGATGTGTTTATAATTTATATAACTATAAATTTTTTTGAGAATTAATGGTTTATGAACTCAAATTGAACAGTAGAGGATAACCTAATCCATTAGTGTGGTAGAAGAGAAGATTTCACACTTTCCTTAAGTGCTGATGGAGTGTGAAGACATAATTCTTCATGATGTTTTGGGATTACCCCTTATGCTGGGTGGATGAATTATGCACTGACTGTTACCCTAGGACAACACTAATATCCACACTAGCATACCAGATGTATATTGGGATGTTTGTTAGTTGAGGGTTCAAATGAAGGATCTATAGTGGAAGGGCTTCGTGAGGCCCATTATTTTACCATGGTTAGCCCCAGTATTCCATACCAAAAATTTTGCCATGTGTTTGAGGTTTTGAGTGGAATTCATGAAAATGAATGAAGTGGCCGTAAAGGACAAGTATACATTTCCATATATTAATGACCTATTTGATCATTTGAAGGGAGTAATATGGTTCTCAAAGATAGATCATAGACGAGGCTATCATCTTCTTCATGTATGGGATGAAGACGTACCAAAAAAACCATTAGGTGTTGATATAGACACTAAGAGTTCTAGGTGATGCCTTTTGGTAAGAACAATTCCCAAGAAGTGTTTATGGAACTCATGAATAGTATCATCCAACCTTACCTTGATTGGTTCGTCATCGTCTTCATTGATGATATCTTTATGTACTAATTATACATGGAGGATCATGTGAATCACCATTGGATAGTCCTATATATACTATAAGAGATAAGGCTTTATGGGAATCTCATTAAGTGTCTGTTCTAGATTCAATCGGTACACATTCTGTGATACATCATTTCAATGGAAAAAAATGTAGTGTGAACATACATATTAGGTGAACCTATATGACTTTAGGTGGAATCCTCATCACCTACACATCAGGTAGGGCTTACTGTAGACGTGATTCAGGAGGTTATACATGTATTTTGGTTGCAATTTTATTCTGGACCCTTTAATTATAGTTTTATATTTTTACTATCAGTTGTTGTCATAGTGGTATACTTATTTACTTTTAAACATTGTGATCTTGGATGGTGGTATATTCATGTGTACAAGTACTAAGGAAAATGGCTCCCACTTTTGTGACAATACCTTCAGACTAATTTCTATCCCCCATTAATTAGTAAGTGTGCATGGAGAGGTTGTGGCATGGGCCCCAGGGGACGTGTCTTGACAAAATTCTTATTTTTATATATGTTATGGGAAATTAATTCCCTAATGGATCAATTTATCCCTATTAACTAGTATTTTCCCAATAAAATATAGATAACATTCATGAGGAAATGTGGAATTTCGTTTTTTGTCTCACTGTTTATGCCCATGAGACATGTCATTTAAAAACTATATTAAAACATCGGTTTTATGTATATCATTGGGTGTCATCATATAGATAATGAATATTATTTTTTTAACTAAAAATATTGACATAGTAAAATAATTTAATCCTTATGGTGTACCTTCAGTTATTGGAAATCCTACACAAAAAAATGTTTGACGAAGATATTTTAATTTATTTTAAATTAAGAAATAATAACCCAAAATCAATCCAATCTAGAGAGAGTGAATACATTATGATAATAATGGTATAAAAATGTAAAATATATACTTTTTTAAGAGTAAATGTTTATTATATTCGAAAAATGTTTTTTAATTAATTCATTTTATTAGTTTTTTAAAAGTGTTTTTCAAAAAAATTATTTATAAGATTTAGTTCATTAATATGATTATGAAATTTTGGTAAAATGATTAAATTAATAGAGATCCACCTATATATAATGTATAATAATTATTTTACTGTTATGATTTATTTGGAATTGTGTGAATTTGGTTGAACAATTGTTTGTGATATAAAACTATGTCACCTAAAAATATTCTTGTTGGCCTAGGATAATGATCTATAAAACATTATTCAATAAATCATAAACTTGTGATCAAGATTATAAGAGTTTCTAAATCATGGAATAAGGATGTTAATAAAGAAATTATAATTTAATCATGTTTAGAATATGTTATTTTGATAAAATATAGAAGCTAATATATCATTGTTGGTGTATATATATTAGTTTATTAGGATTTTGTGATATTCTCCATTATTAGTGATTATTGAGAATAATAAATTTTTAGGGTTCATGTTATTGATTTGATTTTAGATTCATGTGGAGAACATCTTATTTGATTCTCCATCTTACATGATAGTCGTTAGTACAATAGATGATGGAGGAAAGGAGATAAAAACACATGATGAGAAATAATCCATGTATTCCATCTATTTGAGGGAAATAATCTCTTCAGCTGATAGATGTGGACTAAAAAAATATTATACAACTATGTATATATTTATAATTTGAAATCAGTGAGAGGAACTATTGGTAGGGTTTTTTTCATTGGTGGAGTTGGAACATAAAATCCTATTGTGTTAGCACACCAAATTGGTAATTTTAATTTTTGAATATTTATTTTCTAAAAAATTATGGTTATATATTCTCACAAAGGATTTATATAGGATATTACAAACTAAAATATGTGTATAAAAATATGATTAATTTTTTAACTATTACATAATTGATATAACAAAACCTAAATGGTTCAAATCTTTTATAATTAACCAAGAATAACATACCTAAAGAATGCCTCCAGAAATACAAATAGATTTTCATTAGTGTTGGGGTGACTGAGGAAAATAGGGAGATAAAAAATTTATTTTTATAGATCGGAATAAATATCACCAAAATTAATATATATAACATTTACTATATTAATAGATAAGATATAATGGTAATCATATTTACATTAAATCCAAATATATTTAACATTTTTCATAATATATGAATATTAATAAGGAAAACGACTGGATTTCATATATAATAGAAACAATACCACCCATGGGCAGGTCATATATAGTTTACTGAAAATGAAACAAAATTATAGAATGGAATAAAAATTAGTATTCAGTGAATTCCTAGTCCCATCTATATACTAATACCTAATCTAAGTCTAAATCATTAACAACTTGACCGTTTTCCAAAATTGTATAATGAAATAATCAATTCTGAGGTACCATGTATTCGATGAAGTGTGCAATTACAACTTTTTATGCTTCCATCAATGGTTTCATAAAATTTATATAGTAAAAAAAAGTGAATATATAGTATTATATTATAAAATGATATCAAAACATGAAAAATTTATATAAACGTACATATCCATAGATATAGGTGTGACTTGATCAATTATGTGACATAGTACCTTATTCCTCCAGTGTTATGGTGTATTTGAACATATCACCTAATCAACTATTGGGGAATTAATCACATGATATACTTAATGGGATGAATATCCCTTTATATGATAATGACATAAACATGAGCATTAAATCCCAATATCATATCCAATGTTGATAAAATAACATCCTCATTGAAATATAACCATCAATAAATAAGAAACATGTATCCAAAATATAGAAAAATCCATTAGAGTGTCATCCCAAATTCAAAATATTCAAGAATACAACATAACCCAACTTTATAAATAAGAGAAGGAATAAATTTTCAAGCCATGGTGGATAACCATACATATAAACATTCATTTTCAGGATCCATAACAAGAATTAAACAGAATCACAACCCTTAGGAATTGAAACTTGTATAAAAAAATCACCTCCCATGAAAGCATCTAAACATGTGTAGTAAAATCCTATTCCAGGCGTAATAATAAAATCTAGGAATATAATCCCATACCAATCATCATAGTTTCCCAAATTTCATTATTACACAATTCACTAGGAATTCATTAATAATTAAAATATACATTAGAATGGGGGTTACTTACCTTGACATTTAGGGCATTCTGTTAGTTGTAATTATACTATATTATCATGGGATTAACAACCAATCCCAATTATATGAATATGATAGCTTAGTGTCTCTGGTCATGCACAATTTACCACAAGTAGGAATATAAACCACACATAATCCATCATAATCATTAAGGGTATACTGTCGAACTAACATATAAAAATAATAATAAATGATATTGAAATAATTTTAATACTCTTATATAGAAATCAAAAAATTAATCACATTATATAATCTCATGAACATAAAAAAATAAATAATACAATCATTATGAGCATGACTGAATTCCATATTGGTAATTGACAGAAAATATACCATCTTCCACTATATAATGGTTCAGAAACTCTAAGTCTAGATCAAATTTACTAGAAAGACAATACATAGAAACTAATTTTCGCTTCATGGATTATCATTATATTGATACATTAAAACAGAAAACCAATCCTGTGTATTTGGAGGAATAATGTCACCAATCATGGTTAACAGTATCTTCACATAACTGTAGGGACAATCTCAATTATACCGAGTATAATGCTAAATCTCACATTGATTTGAGTGCAAAACCACTAATTATAATCTCACCATGTCATAAAAAATAAAGTTATTATCATGGGACTAATCATCCATATGCATTTAAATTTAGTTAAGGGAAATATATTTACATTATTTATTAGGTAATATCACATAAGAAAGATGACCATGTACTTCACATTACATGACATAAGTGAAAACCATTGGGTTTTTTAATGACCAACATCCATGTATAACTAACAACATTTTCATCTAGTATGATGAAAAAAAACTTCTGAATATTTATGTATCATAAATTCTACCAAAATGAAAAAAATTTGATGGTTGCACATCAATAAAATAAAATATCAATAGATAAAATGAATTTATTTAATATGGGTTGACACCTTTCTACATGAATCAAAATAGAACTGAATACACATAAAAGTAACAATTTATGAAGGATATTGGTGTATTGGAACCATGAAGACATAATAATGAGTGTGGAAATGAAAAGGGTTCCCAAATCCAGCATCCCATAGGCATGAACCATATCTTCCTATTCTTCTAAAACCACTTTGTTCTCTTATAATTCCTTGATTTACATCCCATCACACCATAGTTTCTAAACCATGATGATATCTTACTATACATACGATTATTACCATCAGACAAAACATTTTCTTTTAATTTTTTTTTCTTGTCACACACACTTGGGGATACATCCAATGAGTACACCCATATTGACATAACTCAAGCTAAATTATTCCAAATAGTGTAGATTTAATTAGGTACTCCTCAAAACAATTGTACATATTATTGATAATGTTGGTCATATATAGTCATTCTTGTATCACTTTTACATGGGGGTGACACTCTCCACCTCTTTGAATCACAATATCCCCATTATAGACATCAATAATAAAAACTACATAGTGCCACTGCACTTCTTCTTTTGTATCACCATCAATTACACTTTTCATTACCCGACCTATGTGGGAAATAAAAATGGTCATGTCTCCCACATAGGACCCCTGTAATACCAATTATTTCTATCCAACAAACCATATTATGATACCCATCAAGGTCAATTATCAAATGGATGATTATCCCAAGATGCTAAAATATGTTCTTTTAGTTTGGTTATTCCTAACTCAAATGCCATGTGAAATATAGTTATTGTTCACCCATCCTGACAATAATCTAGGAAAATCATGATCAACTATGGTTTTTTAATCATGTATTCTCCTAAAAATAATAGTTCACCCTATTTACATTGGTCATATAATTTCATCTTTTATGTCTCGCTTTTTTAGATGAGTTAGACTATTATGTCAAAGACAATAACATAGATAGTATATTTACAATCGTTGTTTTTTTATATTTTTTAAATGAATAAAATTAATATAAATATTGTGACTTGAGATTAACATACCTGGATGTTACATAATTTTGGATGAATATTCATCACATTACAAATATACATTCCAGATGAACAAAATAGTTTGGTTTCATTGAAACATAAAGTCGTAAACATATATCCTGAAGATTGATCTCCAATATATCCCTTAATATTTATTCACTATTATTAATCCTTTGTAAATAATTCTTCATAACGTTAGGAATGGAAAAATCAGAAATGGGTGATCTCATATTCGAATTTATGGTAACCAAGTGATATATCTAATCATAATAATAGATGAAAGGTATGTGAACATGATCATACAATTATAGCATCATACCCTGTATATCAATGGTCATAATAATGGGTTATGAAAAAAATATTTCAATTCATAAAACAGGAATCTTAAGTGATTCTTGAAAAAAATCCATGGCAGTATTATAGATTTTTATGAAATGGAAATATTACATACACATACCCATATAAAATCATATATCAATGATTCCTTCCAATACCTTCATAACATATTAATCATAGGATAATCACATGTGCACATTCATTGGTCGTGGGATTCCCTAATGTGTACCCTCTTAATTTATGAATGGGATACCCTCCCGTGTACCATATTCTATTGGGCTTGTGATTCCCAGCCATGTACCCTCTAGTTTTGGGCATGATATTCCCTCTAGGGTACCCTATTATTTTATGATTTGGATACCCCAATGTATACACAGTTGTATAATTATTATGATGACATCTCGTGTACCCTTAGATCTCAAAAAAAAATTTCAACCCAATTCATTGGAGGGATACATAGGTCTGTCCCATCACATAATTAAATAAGAAATGTATGTTCGATAAGATAATAAATCCATAATATCTTAACCCATAATTTGATATTTGTTTGATAAATACAGTATCATAACAGATGAAATGAAATTTATATTATATACATATCAAAATTTAGTATATTTTAAAAAAATAGAAACGTTTCTTACTCATTTCAGTATAGAATAACCCATTAAAGAAAGTGGGAAACATATTCCTTTTATAATGATATAATCCTTGGATGATAAATGGGTTTCATAAACAACTTCTCCCCTTAACATAAACCATTGAAGTAAATATTAATAATTGTGTCCATAGATCATATCCCAAGTAAATAATAAACTATATGAAAGGATTTAAGCTTACATGGCGAAGTATTTTGAAAGATCACATGGATAATTTATTAAGTAAAATAATTTTTCATTAAAAATAACATTATAAAATATAAATCTTTTTCAAAATAATGTTCCTTTAGAACCTAATTGAAGAATTATAAATTAATATTTTCAAAATAATTTAAAAATTTAATGATAAAATATATATTATGCTTAAAAAAAATTTAAATAATAAATTGTTCTGAGAACCATTATCTTATCAAATAAACTATAAAACATATTAAATAATTATTGTAAATCATTTAAATCACTTTTTAAAAATAAATTATTTTTGAAATAATTTTTAAATATTAAATTTATGAATTTTCATAAAATTGGGGAAAAATATTCTTTTAAAAACATTTAACCATTCATATATGGTTCGCAGAAATAATAATCATAACTGTGAATGAATCCATACATGTCAAATATTATTGTGCATCATAAATAGTTTATAAAAGTTATTTAGACAGAGAATAAAGAATATATTCCTTTTAAAACGTTTTTTAAGTTATAAAATTTTTACATTATTATTTTACAAAGTATTGAAATGTTTATATGAATAAAATGAGAAAAAATTGTTTTGTGAATAAAAAAATTCCCTCCAAATCGAGAAATAAAGTCATATTTTCTAAAAAAACAATCTTAATTATCTTTTGTACCAAATATTGGAAAAATCAGACAAAAAATAGATATATCATTTATATATAGGGGATTATGAAATTCATGATATTTATTATCATATGGATCATTATGACTCATTATGTGAAGTATAATCATAAACAGTCTTGATAAATAATTATATTGTAGGAATAAACTTTTACCACATTTGATCATTAATTTATAATCCTTTGGAAAAAATAAAATTAAATGAAGCATAAAATATCATGATAATAATGAGATTAATGATATAACATTACAATATTAAATATATAATCTTTATAGATAATATAAGTGAAAAACATGGCATGTGTCTCCAAGTAAAAAAATTACGACATAATTTGTCTACAAATTTGGTAAATTTTGAAATATAAACCCAATGAAACAAAGATAATAAAATGGAAATTATAATACACATAAATTCAATTATATGAAACATATAAAACATTCCTGTTATGTATTAACACAACATTAAATAAATTATAGACGAATAAGAAATAAGTCCTATAAATAATAAACTTAGACGACAAACCCCTTACCTTAAGTCTTATATTTATTTTTATACATTAATAACTAATGAATAATAAATAAATAATTGTTATAAATATTCCATTCAACTGTATTCTTATATATAACACCATATTTGAGTTTTTTATGTCTTTATTTAACCTATATATTTACAATTCCATGTTAAGGTTACGCTTTGGGTAATATCTATTATTTTTTTCAGATTTATTATGACTTGTTATTATTGATCCTCTTTATTAAAAAATGATTTATTTATTTAATGAATCTAAATCATGATATATATATTATAAATTTTCATTATATAATTATTTTTAACAATATATAGAATATAAAAATATGAAATAGAATTCACCGTTCATAGAGGTAGTAGGCTATATATATGCATGAACACTATTTCTATTGTCATAAAATTTTCAATGAAATTAAGTAATTGAAAAATATATAATATTATTAAAGTATAATTACCACTTAATACATATAAAATAAAATTAAAAAACATGTCTTTAATACAATCCATGATAATTATAAATGAATCACATTGCATTGAGGAGGCGGTAATCCACATGTCCACAAATGAAGTTATCGTATTTACACAAAGTGGAATTAATGAACATATATTTAATATAATAATTTAAAAAGAATAAATAAATAATAAATTTCATCTGAAAAATAATTTTCATCAATATTTTATTGATTAAAAGATGTAAATGAAATAACCTGTGACCATGGATCACAAGGCGGTAGTCTTCCATCCAAATGAATGTTGATTTTGTATCACATTATTTTAAAGTGTATGTGAATATAGTTAGAACAAATTATATACAAATTATTATTATATTTATTATTCTTTTATTGTTTTATAATATATTAATTATATGATTTTTTGGATAGATAATAAAAATAAAAAAAATATAATGTGGAAGGATATTATATTTTCATTGGTCACCTCTTCTTGGTTTGCACCAAAGGTAATTATTGGTTTTACTTATTTCCAAATTGAGGACTCTAGGATTATAGTATAATTTTTGGGAGTTTAATTGGAATGGTTTTATTTTATGATGAAAACATTCTCCAGAGATGTGAGTAAGTGAGGGGTGAGATTCTTTTTATTGAAGAGGAGGTGTGGCATTTTTGTAAATATAAAAAGGTCAACAATATTAGGATATATCCCATACATGATGTCTATATGACAATGATTAATTATCTACAAAATTAAGGATATATTATAAATACATCCAAAAAATGTATTTTGGAAATTTTTATATTTTATTTTCCTATATATATTAATGATTTACCACTATATAACCTCATTTTTTGTACATTAATCATGGGAATTAATTTTCAATAGATCAACTAATATTTTTGTTAAAAAATAAATGATTAGATAAAAAAAATTAAAAATTATTACGAATCCAAATATGGAATTTATTTATAAAAATTAAAAATATATTAGTGGAATAAATTAATTTAAAAAATCTAGTTGATGGGAAAAACACGTCTCTTAAGTATAAATGTTTGAATGTATGAACTATTTTAATATCCAATTTCAATGTGAAATTGGTTAATATAGAGAAAAGTAGTTTTTTTATAGAAGATTTTACTAATTATAATTTAAAACAATATTTAAATACAATATAACTACATTAATAAATTTGATGAAAATGCAATTTTCATTTTAAATTCAATCTTTTATATATTAATCATAAAATTAAACTTCTCCAAAAAATACAAATAATCCACAGAATGTAATATTATATATTTAAATTTAAAAATAATGCTTATATATTCATATAAATAATATTAAATTTAAAAAATATATTTAATCATGGTGTTATGTTAAAATTTACTAAAATTACATTTTTAAAAATATATAATTTTATTTATAAAATTGATTTTATTATTTTATTTTTTATAAAATTCCATAATATGAACATTAAATAGTGAAATGAATATAGTATTCATATATATAATTATATTTCATTAAAATAAATTATAATAAGTTAATTTATTTTCTATGGTATAATTGGTTTGATTATATCAATATAGTATATTAATAAATGAATTTATATATTTTTAAAACTGTTTTTTCCATTTCAAGTTAATTGGTAACCATATTTTAATAATTTGAATAATATTATTCATACCAACCATAATAATATCCATATAATCACTCTAAAAATAATTTAATATTAATATTAATATTATAATATAGTTCTTTAAAACTCGGTCTTGGGTTTGAGAAAAATTATTGATGATACTCACCATTTTGTATAACAAAAGTTGTACACAATGTTGTGTGTACCAAAATGTTAACTAAGTATTTCATGTTTTGAAAGCATAACTTGTAGTTACACAAACTAAAATTGATACATATTTACATCATATAGAATAAGCTATATTTAGTGTTTAGTGAAATTAAAAACATCAATACTATTAAATTAATTCAAATAAAATTCAAAAAATAGTTGGGTGTTATATTGTTCAACAATTTAATTTAATTTATCCCTAGAATTTAATCTAGCTTATCAATGTTTTAATACATTAATGTTCATTTCATAGATACCAACATCATAAAATTTAATAATAATCTATATTAAAAAATTGAATGTAGGAAACATTCTGATTACCCAATGTAACTCTTAATTATGCTTCCACCTAAGAGAATAACAGTGGGATGTAAAAACATGGACCTATAAGAGAAATATAAAAATAATTTTTTGATGTAGACTAATAGATAACATGTTTAGGATAGATTTAAAGATCAAAATTAATAACACAATGAATCTTAAAGAGAATTCATTCATGTAAAAAAATATGATGATAAAAGAAAAAAGTTTCTTCAATTTTATTTTTCCTCAAGCTGAATAGTTTTCATGATAATATAGACTTAAAGTATTTCAACAAAATATAATTCTTTTTTTGACTTGATAAATGTAAAATTCAACTCATATTCTATGATATAAATTTGATTTTTTCATATCTAATGAATTAACATATCATGATATCCATTGAGATAATTATAGGTCGTTACATCAGTCCCAGTAATGATAAAATGGTTAGCACAAGTTGTCTAATATGTATAAATATCATATAGAAATTTAATACCTTGATATATAAAACATCATTTTAATTTTAATATCAACCATTCAATAAATGGTTAACCATATAAGACATCTGAAAGAGGAAATCAAAAAAATTTATAAATAAGGTCACTAATTTTCTCCAAAACCATTTTCAATTAATCCTCTATATATTGTAAAGAAGATCATATTTTTTTCATAAGAAAATGTGATTTCATTTACCCTATATTCTCTTGAAACATGGTAATTACCATAAATCCTTAATAATACCATTTATCTTTCCCTATTCTATTATATATTAGATATTTTCCCCAAATCCAAAAATGATGTAAAATCCAATAGCGACAAGATAAACAACATTACCATAACGTCCTTTTACATTATTAGGTAACCATTAGTTTTAAATTTACATTATCCCTATAGATAATATTTATATCTAAAATAAACGAAATTTTATCAATATTCGGAATGCATTAAGGGTTACCATCCCTGATCAAAATGTAACCTTCTAATTAAATCAATATTGTATATCAATAGCACCATTAAACATATCAATTCAAATATGTAATGAAAAACTTGTACTAAAAATTATTCTATATTTCATGATGTGTATAACTTTATCTTTTAATTTAAAAAAATATCTATGTAAGTTATTTAACTTTATAATTATAAAAATAATCAAGATTTACCATCTTATTCCTCAATACCAATTTTCATGAATATAAAATATAAACCATGTTGTATGTTTCCCCTACAAAAATTTAATTATGATTAGTGAATTTAATATAAGAAATAATGCTAGATCATTCCATACTCTTCAAATTTCATTTTCGGTTTCTTTGTTCTTGGTATTATAACCAATACTCTTACCACCTTCCTTATTACCATTAATGATATTTCCACCCATGACATTGATTTGTATACTTCTCCTCCATTCATCATCTAAAACATCAAATTTTAACCCAATTAATTAATTTTCCATCTATCAACTAAAACCATAATGTATAGTGTGTGAATCACTAATCATAGTTGAAAACCAGATAATTATAAAGAATTTATTATAGGATGCCTAAATCATAACAGATTCTTTTAAATATACCATACATTATGTTTTTTCCTTGATAAATCCCTAAACATATTCATATAAACATCCTTATGTATCTTACTAATGTTTTCCCATCATTGTTTCTAAATGATGAAAAGATAGTTCCTATGATATAAACTATAATTACTTATGATTAAAACACATATATATTACATAATATTAAATGAATAATCCTCATATTACAAAAATACATGCATGGAAACATGAACAATTTAGTATCATTAAAAAAAATTAAAATATAGTCTTCAATCATTGATAAAGGGCTCAACATCACATTTATATATATTCCCCTTTTGGTACTCTAAATTGACACCTTTCTTCATAACCATGAAAAAGGAAATAAGAATGGGGTGATATTAGATCACTAATAAGGGTAAACAAGGGAGAAATGTAATCATAACATGAGAATGAGGGTAAGAGAACATGTTCATATAATTAGAATATTATACCCATTATATCAAATATCATTATAAATAGTCCTAAAAATTGATTTGATGTTCATAAGACATAAATAATAATGTAATCATGATAATAATCCATGAATGAATAATAGAGGAATATGTCATGGATTTTTTTTAAAAAAATTTAATAATATAAAACCATATGTTAATTTAACATACCTTGGCCAACCTTACATGTTAAGATCAGGATATTATAATGTTTATCTTCTTCAGGCATTAGATTCCTTGTCTATTACCGACTTGTTTTGTGTCTATGATACCCACCCATGAAGCCTCTTATTTTGAGCTTAGGATTCCATCCCACACCCTCTTATTTTTTTTCTTGGGATTGCCGTATAGGTAACCTCTTATTTTAGGCTTCAGATTCTCTCTTGTGTACACCATTGTTTCCGTATTTGGATTCCCTCAGGTGTACACTCTTAATTTTTGTACTTTGGATGCCATCCTGTATACCCTCTTTTATTGGGATATGGTTGCCCTTCCATGTACCCTTTGAGATAATAAAATAGTTATTGTAACAAAATGCATTGGTGAAAGAAATAGGTTACACCCATCACATAAAATATTCATGTATTCATTAACCCCAATATCAAAAAAAATTCATCATATCTAGACCCATAATAAGATATTGATTTCATAAGAATCGAATAAAAAATAATTAAATTAAATAGGATTTATGAAAATTTCAGCAAATTCTAAATTATGAAATATACAAATGTTTTATAATACTTTCATAATTGAGTTACCCTTCAATGAATATAGGTAGCATACTCTTTTTATCATGGTATAACCCATAAAAGATAACCAGGATTCATAATCAACTTATCATCTTTACTTAAAACTTTAAAATAAAGAGTTATAATTGTTTGAATGGTTTAAATACACAGTAAATAGTAATCTATATAAAATTATGTTATCCTAGATGGGTAAGGGTTATGAATGATCACATAAATCATTTCCTAAGGAAAATAAAATCTCCTTAAAATCACTTTTTAAAAGATAACTCATTTTCAAAATACATTCATTAAAACCCCACATATGAAAATATAATGTAAAATTTTAAAAAATATTTAAAAAATATATTGAGAGGATATCATTTCAACATTAAGAAATTATTTTTATATCCTAATCCAATTTGAAAATTTTCTTCATGGAAAATAAGAATTTAAACATGTAAAATAATTAAATTAATGAATATTATTAGAAACAATATCATTAAATTACCATTTGAAATATTACATGGAAGCCTCCTGTAAATGATAGTGTAAATGGTAGGTGAATCCGTATATGTCAAACATTTTTTTTCATCGTAAAATGTGTAAAAAAGTTCTGTGACTATATATTTAAAACGATATTCCATTTAAATTATTTCCAATTAAGAAGGTATAAAATGGAAAAAATATTATGGGGAATATCTTATTAAAAAATCATAATATTTATATAAAACATTGTTTCATTAATGAAAAAATCAGACTGAAGAGAGAAATAATGTCAGATTTTTTAAAAAACAATTTCTTAATTATATAATGTACGATAGATTGGAAAATGTAACAATAAAATGGAGATGTCTCAGATAACCTGATGAAAAATAATACTTCTGGTTTCTTGAGATGTGTATGTCAATATTTCATCAATGAAAACATAATCATAAGAAATCATGATAAATGATGAGATTGTATCAATAAATCATTATTTCATTGGTAACATTTTATCAAAATTCTACAGAAATAATAATATTAAATGTTGAATAAATATCATAAAAATATATATAGTCATGATATTTCATGGAAGAAGGATATATTTATACCTTGTATATTTATATATCTTCATTATATAGAATGAATCTCAAAAAAGATATATTAATACAAAATTACTCAATTGATTTTATATCATTTTATCCATAAACACAATGAAACAAAAATCATGAATTTTTTTTAAAATATCAATAAATATATATATTTATCATGTAATATATTCATGGGAATTATATACAACAAAAAATAAAATATTTTTGAATTAATCACAAGTCTCATTGAAATAGATGTGAGAGTAGAAAACCTTACATTAAATCATGAAATAATTTATACACATTATAACTTCATGTAAAATAAGCATCAGTTTCTTATAAATATTCCACATAAAAATATTCATATATATAACACCATATTTTTTTACATATGACATTATATAACAAGTTTAATAACAATTTCTTGTTAATATATTGTTTATTGTAATATCAGTAGTGTTTTTTCTTATATGTTTAGGACTCTTATCCATGATCATCTTACATCGATCATGGTTTAGCAATTTTAAATATTTATAAAGTGAAAAAAATATCATATATATATTCAATATATAATTATTTTTAATTATTATTAAAATATAAAAATAATAAATGTAAAACACCATTCATAGAGATGGTAGGTCATACGTACATATGAAAACTATTTCCAGTTTCTAATCCATTTGATTGGATGAAATTGAATGAAATATATATATATATATATATTATCATAATATTATAATTTTTCTGTTATAAATATCATACAAATTTACTACACACATCCTTCATACATTCCATGACGAATGTGAAAGAATCACATTTCTTTGAGCTTGCTATTTTCCACTCATCTCCAAATGAAGTTATCATATTTACAAAAAATGCAAAGCCAGATTTTGGGTTTTATATAAAATTTAAAAAGTATAAATAAAAAAATAATATCATAAATATATCATTAAAATTTAAATTTCATCATTATTTAAAAAATTGAAATGCATAAATTGAAGAATGTGAGACATCATATTGTGAGACGGTAGTTTTGTGTATGCACAAAAGATCATTATGTATCCCGTTATATGGAATTGTGTCTGCGTAGGTATAAAAACTAAGATAAAAATATATTATTCTAATTATTCTAGTGTTTATATTAAATAATAATTGAATAATAATAGTATAGGGGGGATATTGAAAATAAAACAAAATATCTTTTTGATGGATGATTCGATTAATTGGGTAACTCCATTCAGATTACACGAAAGGGATTTCATGGAAGAATTTCTTCACAAAGAGATATATATATGTTTATAAGAGGAATTTGGAGAGTTTATTTTCATAGGTTTTGGAAAACTAAATGTATCATGAGATGTGTAAGGAAGTGATGAGTCTAAGTTCCTTTTTATAGTTTAGGAGGAGTGGAATTCCTACAAATATTAAAAGGTAATAACATTAGAGCGGTTTCCATTACACAATTTGTCTAAAATAATTATGTATATTAGATACCATAGATAATATGGAAAATGTCATGGAAATTTTTTTTCAGACCTATTTTAAGGTTATTTGGGCAGTGTAGTTATTGTTTAATGACAAATTAAATTTATTTTTACCTTAATAATGACAAATAATTTTAATTACTATTACTATTTTTTGGGTAAAAAATCATTGTTTAACATATTTCAGATGATATATTATTCTTAATCAAAATATATAATCTATTCAATAGATATCCAAATATGTAATAAGAATAAATTAATTAAAAAATCATATATGTTGGAGAAAAAAAATACATTTTTAATGTAATAATGTTCAAAAGAATGAATTTTTTTTATAAACAATATAAATGTGAAACTGGTTATGATTGCATAATTTTAATTAATTAAATTTTATGTTGAAATAATTTTATTTTATCAGCAAATTAAAATATAATTTAAATATATTAATAAATTTTATTAAAAATAAGTTTTCACTAAAAAAATTATTGTTTTCACTATTAATCAAAAAATCTCAAAAATTTACCATAAAATCACCTAATGTAATTTTTTATAATTATTTTTTGAAACTAGAAAATTATTATTTAAACTAAAAAGTATGATTTTGTTAAAAAATTTATTTAAAATGTGTTTACCCTTTGTAGGTGGTAAAATTACATTTTATAAAAATATATATCTTAATTCATAAAATTGGATTTATTCTAATATATTGGATTTAAAAAGACATAAAATGAATTTAAAATATTTGATTTAATATATTATATATATATATATATATATCATTAAAATCATTTATGAAAGGTTTACTAATTAATTATTTAATTTCAAACTTTTCTGAATGCAGATATACAGTTTTCCAATAAAAGATTTTCTATATTTTCAAAAGGGTTTTATTTTCCATTATAATTAATTAGTATTATATTTTAGTAATTTAATTATTCTTACTCATAACCACCATCACAATGGAAGTCTGAAAATATAATCATATATTAATATTAATATTAATATAATATTATAATTCGGTAAAAAATGGTCTTCCATGTAACACAAGATATCAAACAAAATCATATTTGTGTATAATATAAGGAAAAAATTATATTGCATGTACTACAAGATACTATAAGTGTTGTTGGTAGATTAATAATGAATTAATGTTGTGTAAAATGTAATCAATTCATAATTTAATCATAAAACACGTGATATAATTTGTGATGTGGGAAATGGAAAACATCAACAAGAAAAATTAATTTGGGAATTTTTTTTAAATACTATGGTGTTAAAATGATAACATTATATAAAAATATTGTACACTATAAATAAAATAATTATTTTTTAGAAACTATTTTCTCAAAAACATATGTTCCATAAATTTTAATAACTTTAATTATGTCATCATGAATACAATGATCAACCAAATGGAACCACATCACTATGCAATACAACACTATGAAATATAATTAATCGACCAAAAGTTCCATATAGTTAAATCAACCAAGATATAAATAATGAAGTCAAGGAAATTTTATTGATTAATCTAATATTAAAATACATGTGGATTTTGGTATCAATCCTAGGTCCTAATTTAAAAACACACTAGAAATTACCTCAAATAATATGCAACCTGATATCTAGTGGGATGCCATATGACCAAGAAATATAGCTTCCCTAAACCCGATCATTATAAACAGAATACCACATATAGTATTATTTCCTACAATTTGTGACAATAGTAGCGTAAATTTTTTTAGCCTTCCCTAAAAATATAATATATGCATATATATTGGGTTTCCCATGAAAAAAACATAGATAAGATAAGACAAACAATATTAAATTAAAAATAAATAATAATAAAAAATTAGGAATAATTGAACTTCACATCCAAATAACATACAATAAACAACCCCCTTTCATCCATTATCAAATGATAATGTTTATCAACCACCAAAAAATAAAAATAATAATATGAGCCTTAAAGTGGGTTCCACACACATTCATTAATTTGTAAAACTAAATAAAATTTCTAAATATTTTACACTAAAATTTATTCAGTAATCCCAACCACATTCATAAAATTTCATTGTTCATTTATAAAATAACTTTCAAAAAATTTTCTTTCTTAAACTACCATTTAATTCTATTTATAGACTGAAATCCTATTATTATTAAAATTTATTAAAATCATAATCACAACACTTCAAATCACATTCATGACACATACATGGGTGAATCACATTTAAACCTCCAACATTATTTAAAAATTTCATGTTATTTTTTTATAGATAGGATATTCATAAAATTACTTCAAATTAAATAAAAAACTTTTATTTTATTGATAATTCACTCCGAATAAAAAATAAATTTTATATATTATAATGCTTATGTAATGGGATTTCATGAAATTTCTCAAACACATAGTTTTTGTTATTTATTTTTTTTAATATTCTATGACATTATAAAATCATATGCATTGAAATTAAATTCATAGAAAATTGTATTTTCATTTAAATTAATTTTTTAATCATTTAAAAAAATTATATAATTAAAACATGATTTAAAAAATATGATATCAATGTTTATAAGAAAAAAATTTAGGACCTTTGAAAAAATATATCGAATTAATAATGGATGACCTAATACAATAAATAAAAAATGGGGAATGATTGAAAATGAAAATTTTCATGCTAAACACAATAAAAAACATGTTTTTTTAAAATAACTTCCCTAGGGTTTATACAACAGAGGGGAATATGGATAATGGGGAGGAGGAGAAATAATTTCTATATTTTTCACCTAGATCTTGAAGAATAGCATTTAATTTCTATTGAATGGGAAAAATATTAAGAGGGGAGGAAATACATAGAGATGGATCAATTTTGGCATCCTGATATGAGTGTGGGGTAATGAAATGGTTTGTATGGATTTAAAATAAATGGGGAATGAATTATAATTTCGTAAAATTAAAAATATGGGGAACTCCATAGATTTTCCACACATTTCATTAAATATTTTTCCAATAATTATGTTTTACTAGAAACACTTTGGATTATCAAATAGTTCTTTTGAGTACATGATGTGGTATGAAAATCCATTTGAAGACTCTGAAAGTCACAATATCTAATTCTTAGACTCAAATGTATGATTTCATCAATGTTTCTCCTAAACATGACAAAAGGAATATTTCCCAAAATGTAAAATACCATTCCAAAAAAATCACAAACACAAAAATAACGCATAAAAACAATAAATGATATATAATAGAAAAATACAGTTACAGGTGGGTGTACTTATTCACTCCACCACGTGTCTTTTTCTCCAAGAATGTGTTAGAAAAACTTTTAAGTAAGTTGAACCTAAAAGAAAATTATATTTTAATTAATATGTGGGTTTTCTGAGAGAAAAAAAAAGGATACAGTATAAAATATTGTATCTACTAAACATACACACTCAACTGAACTATGCATCTAAATTTTCAGAAACTATCGAAGTAGATCTCATTAAATACTGATACATATCCAAGAGGATCATGTCATGAAACATATATCATATATTACTAAGATATGTGATACACATAGTGGGTATCTAAACTAATTAAAATCAATTGATGTACTAATAAGAAATTTCAATTTTGAAATAATGAAAAAAACTACATAGAAGTGGTAAATTCTAACAAAAGACCTTAAGAAATCATGCACCAGAAACATAAAAAATAATTAAGAGGAAAACCCCAAAACAACACATATACACTAACTAATAAAAATTACTGGGACTATAAAGATCATATAAAAACATTTTTAATGATGTGAAATTTTACCTTATATCACTACAAAATAGCTTTATTTATGATTTCAATATTTGTATATCATTAAATGGAAAACCCAAATAGACCTGAACAAAAACTAAATAATATAAAATCTTTACTGGTTCCATATATTCCATATCCACCCAATCACACACCCAATGTTCATTCTGCCTCGTTATATCAATATCCAAACTGCATCACAATGATATCAAAAATTGTACCCCATGAATTTATAGTCCATAACTACCCCAATATAAGAAAAAAAATAAACCAAATTCCTTTAAGTACCAATCAATATTGCTCTAAAGATAAAATATAACCCTAAATTAATTAAAAATATCAATGAAATTAACATTCTTATATTAAATTAAACAAATAACTAGAAACCCCATGTGAATTATTCAAATAACTAAACATGTTAATCATCTGAATATGGAGGAAATATATGAAATTATATAAAGTTATCAAAGATTTTAGTAATTGGTTTAATATTTTAAAAAACACCTTGATAGAATCATTCAACTAGTCCCTTAATTTTAAATAAATAATTAGAATCTTATTGAGGATGACACTTATCAACTCCCAGATCTAGAATTTCAACCTCGAGATAGAATTTCTGATAAACACCCTCATAAAACTATAATGGAAACCTAGACACTGATACTACTCAACATACTTAATCCAACATGATTACTATAAAACTCACTAATACAGCTCTTGTATTTTTAATAGAATTTTATTTTTCCTATAACTATTCCAAATCATTTCCCCACCATTTGAAAAAAATTATCCCAAACAAAATAAATAATATACAAATAAAAAATATACCAAGACATTGCCTATAAAAAATTATATGAATTCATGACATCATTAAGAGTATAGGTGGATACTGGAATGAAAGTAATCGAATATAAATGATAAATAAATCCATATGTGTAATAATGAAAGAAAAAATATATGCACTATTTTCCTTCACCATTATGGGAGGTATATATTGAACATCTCAATATATGACCACATTCAATTAATGCCCCAAAACACACACCCAATAATCCCATGGAAATGGAAAATAATTAAAGTGATTATTTCCCCACTACAAAACACATCATTAATTCCCTACATATCATCCTTTTCATTTGTAAACAAAAAACCATTAATAATTAATTTAATAAAAACAAACCAAATACTAAAGGAAATCTCATTTTAGAATTTTTTAATAGTGTTAGACATTATTAAAGAAAGTTTATTCATTTTACAAATTTTCCATTATAACTTACATTCCTTCTAAATGACATTATTTAAAGACAATATCATATCCAAGAAAATACAAACAAATATTTTGAAATGTTATATATCCCATTGGTCACCCAAAATAAACATTTATCACATACAATGGAAACTAAAACCAAACATAAAAACACACATAAAATTTACAAGAATTACCCTAAATATAAATGGAAGCCTCTTTTATTACCCTTTAGTAATAGAAAATTTATATACAGCTCATTATATTTCACAACATTACCTATATAGTACCTAAGACAAATTCACTAGATACCATGAAGAATGTTTTAAATAAAATATTCCCTTCAACATAACTGATTCAATAAATAAATCCATGAGCCCTGACCAACACCACAAACACTCATAATTAAAAAATATATAATTTTTTTTAAAAAAAATCAGATAAATTATACCTTGTTTAAATGTAGATCCTTATTATTAGAGAACATGTTAAAGAGTAAAACAATATTTAATAACATATTTAAATGTCTCAATAATGATAGTAATAAATCTTATAAGATGAGAATGCATCCATAGAGGAATAAAAAATGATGGATCTTCTATGGCGTATGGTACTATTATTATTTTCTCTAAAACAATTTATCTATTATTTAAAAAACTAATTTTATTCAATTATAATTTCATGATAAATTATTTTTCCACTATAAATAATTATAATTGAATTTTTTGAATGTTTTAAAGGTTATATTATATATGTATAAATAAATTATATTATTATTATGATTGATGAGGTGAATAAATTTACGGATTTCAATTTATTATTACAATTAGAGAGTTCTCTATGAAACAATGAATTGAACTATTAATTATATAATGGAATAATTGAATATCCATTATAATAAATTTTACATTATATGAATAGTTGTTGGGTTCTTTTCTTGTTAATATATGGCAATAATATCTAAAAGCCTTCACATTCAATAGCGGCAGTGGATTGATATATTCATTCTTGTACTATTAATTTATAATTAATATCATGGGGATAAGATATGTTGTTTTTATCTGATGTAATGCTAAAATAAATAATTATTCAATTACATTAAACACTCATTACTCAAACAATGATAATATAATTTGGGTTGATTCAATATGAGATTTAGTAAATGGAATTAATTCAACCATGAACTTCTCTAAAGAAGATATTGAATTTTAAAGATGATATGTATTATTAAAATGTGAATAATTTTAAATAATATAATTATTTGAAGAATAAGGTATTAAATAAACAATTTTTACTCGTCCAAAAATACTAGTTTCATATGTATTATTGTAACATTGCATGTTTTTATAGTATGTATCTTTGAAAATAAATTAAATTTATTTAATAGATTCCATTTTATGGAACACCGAGTTCGAGCATACCATGCTATACTAATCTATCAATTTAAAAAGTGGTTATTAATTTTAATAAATACATTCTAAAATTTATAAATTTTATTTTTAAAAATAGACTTCTTTTTTTTAATTCTGAATATTAAAATTAAATGTGACACAATGATGATGCATTAATTGATTTATTAAATAAAAAACGAATTAAATGATATTACTAATATTATAATAAATATAATATGAAATATTATGTTCCATCCAAAAATTTTTGGATGAAATTGTCATTTTATGAATGATTTAATGTTTTTATCAAAGGAATCATGTTTTTATTACATTAACAAAAAATTAATTAAAAAGTTTCAAAATTGATAAAAATGAAATTTTTAGATAAATTCAATTTTATTAAATGATATAAAAATAAAAAAAATTTATGGATTATCTAACTAACTTTTATAGAGTTAAATATCTCATAAATGATCCAATTTGGGGTCGTTTGGACTTTTATAGTAACTATATTTACACTATATTATAAAAAATAACTAGAAACAAAAAGATTTAATCTTTTTATCTAAAGATTAAACCAAAATGATAAGATTACTTTTATGTCCTAAACATGAATGAAAACATTGGTTAAGATTTTTTAGGCCCATACTTATCGTATTATCAGAATTAGTCACTTTTTTCTTATTTTAATTAGAATATAAATTTATATTAAATTAATATTTTTGGAGATTCGTAATGTGAATATCCCCTCTCATATAAAAGGTAACCTCACCTCTATTTTATTGAAAAATTTAATCCATTTTGGGCTGGAACAAACCAATCCATTTCCACTCCCAAAAATACATCAATTCATCCTATAGAAAATAGTTTTTATATAAAACCAACCTAATATGTCTATTTGGTAAAATCAAAAGTAAATAATTGAAGAAGGGGAAATTGTTTCACCGGTTCAATTGAATTTATTATCTTATTCTAATTCCACTTCATATGTTGTTTCCATAATAAAGTAATAAATAATGTTTCATATAAAATATTAGATGTTGTTACGATTATGATATCACCATATTCCTCTTTTTTTCTATCTTATGAATAACAACATCACCCGGTGTTCGTATGCACGATTTACCATCTCTACATCGATGTATAGTTCGGTTTTTATCACAAATTTATTTAAAGTGTTATAATGATTATTATAGATGATATAACTGATTATTATGACAATATAATGATTCTTTATAATTAATATGCCATCCAATTCCATACTATTTAATCATTAAGAGAATTAAATTATCGTTCATGCATATATATGACCTACTGGCTCCACAATGCGATTAGACTAATTTTCCATTTTAGCCATTCATGAATGATTATAAAAAATATATACAATTAAAAAAATGACATATATTGTATAATAATTCCACTTTAATAATATATATATTCATATATTTCAATTAATTTCTTCCATTAAAAATGATAAAAAACGGAGAAAATGTTCATGCTTATGGATGGCCTATGATCATTATGAATGGTGTATTCCATTTTTACATATCTATATACTATATATTATAATTGTATATGATATTTAAATAATGTTCTACAATATTGATGTATATAAATCATCATCTAAGTAACACGATCAAGAAAAATAGGTCAAACACGTACGATTAAAAAATAAATTATTACCGAAACAATACATTAACATTGATTTGTTAAATGAATTGGTAATATAAAGTAACAAATGAATAATATATGAAATAATAAATATTTTTATGATTTTACATCATTTCAATAATTAGTTTAAAATTATTATATTACTATGTCATACATGTATCGAAGGTATCTCACCTAGGGTAACAGAAATCATAACTCAATTTCCATTAAATGAGTTAATCATCTATGTAATTCATTATGTTCTTCCACGAATAAGTGGGAATAACCATGTATTGTTTTATAAACCATATCCACATATATATGGTTTATTTATAATTTTTCACACATAATTATTTAATTTATTTATCCCCATTCTAATGATATAATCTTTGTAAGGGAATCATATCTCACAATTAATTTTCTAGAGAAATAAGTGATATGAATTGCTAATTAATTATATGTTTTGAATTTAATACCCCTATTATATTTTACATCATGGATAAATTTATACTCTTTGTATTTTATGATTCATTTGAATATATTTCTCTAACTATTTAAATTTTCAATGTTGAATGAGACGCTTTGAATATTTATATAATTAATAATTTTTCCACATTAATATATTTTATATTATTTTATTGATAAAAAATTATTATAATATAAATTCTATGAATATTATAATTTTACTCAATTGTTCTAATAAATTATTTTATGGTTTTAATTTGGAGTTAATTTCACAAATTTTTTATTACCAAGGATTTATTTTATGTAAGGATTTATTGGGACATCTTTATCATCCCTATAAATGTTTTTTAAAATGTATTTCAAAATATGGTTGATAAATTTTAAATCCATTTTTACCTATTATTGAATTTTAATACAAAAAATTAATCTCACATTTCTATAGTATTCAAAATGATGTACATTCTGAATGTTTCAAAAAAAATAAGGATTCAGTTGTTTTCTAACATATATGGCATGCACAGATATTTTGGTCATCAGGATGCCTTAATTTTATGATGATTCATTTACTATAATTCAATATTATTTTAAATTAAAATATTTTATTTTTATATTATAAGTCATTTTAAATAACAATATTCAATAAAAGGGGTATTTATCTAAATAACTTTTTAATGATTTTATTAGATTATTTTCATATATGTCAACACACTTTCATAGATTTTATGCTTACTTTGAAATTGATTTATTTTGATCATATATTCAATATTTTATTGAAGTATTTATGATATGTTTGACTCTGGATGTGATATTTTGATACCATTCATGGATTTTGGTTAATATATTAACATTTGATATTGTATTTTTGATAAAAAGTTTATTTTTGTTATCATTCACTCATTCATAAGAGGAATGCATTGGAATTAGTATGTTTTGGGTTGGGGATACATAACAAAGGCCATATGGGATGTGGACCATATAATGAAATCCACACTATAATATCTAGTTAAAATGATCGGGTTATGTTTAAACATTTTCAAGTCCCATTTTGTTTATGAATCCTTAAAAGTTGTTTTCCCAGGTTTTCTGTAGATTTCAGGGAGTGTACCTAATGTACACACCATTTACTATATGTACATGTTGTGTACTTGGGGACAGAATTGAGTCATGATGTGGGGGCTATGTCATGATCTGGCACAGGTCTGGTAAATTAGGTACAGAACGTGTTGTGGTTAAATATTGATTTTTTTTACTTAAGGTGACATGTTTTTCAGTGTAACATATCTATCATGGACTTCATGTAATGATCAAGGGGTACACATCATGACCTGACACACACCTAATTCAAAGTCACATATTATGGAGTTTTGATTGGTCCATGTCTCTCCAAACATCATGGATCTCGACACTAGACATTCCCTAGGCGTTTTTATAGGGGCATATCACCTTCAGAATCAATCTGATCACCTCCATTACATCATTGTTTCTATAGTTTCTCTCTTTAGGGGAGTATTCTATCTGATTATTCTTCTATATTGATCACAATATAACCCTAGCCTTGCATTATAAGATCCACTACCCCCAGTTGTATATTTAATGTTGTCTTCATCTAGATCTATTGTGAGATATCATTTTGGAGGCCATTTTCCTTCATTGGTTGTGGTGCATCGGGGGTCATTCCTTGTGGTATGTAGTTTTCCTAACTTCTACAAACATTTTTAGTTTAGATTTAAATAAATATAGACATGTATTTTTTCCTAGCGTCTCCATTATTGTTTTTGGGTTTTTTTTCATGGTTTTGTAATCTGTAGTTGGTGGGTGCGATCCAAACATAGGGGCAGGTGGTTCTATCTCTAGCATATAATGATGAGATAGATTGATTTTCTTCTAAAATTTTAGTATAAATTGATTAGTAAAAATTGAATTACTATTGTCTATGGTAAAAAATGGTTTTTAATGAAAAATGGTCCTCCTTGGATATTTATAAATGACTTATAAATGGATTTTCATTCTTTTTCAAGACATTAACGATGTTTTGTGAAAAAACGGTCATATAGGTTATCTTGGGTACATAGGTGAAAATGTTTTCTTGAGTCCCTCATCCATTTCATAGTTATTATCAAATAGGTATGTCTTGGGGATTTCTTGTGTTTTCAGGGCCTATTTTTCTTGGGCACTGATATTTACATTTTTTTGGGTTTTACTCATGGGTTATTCCTCTTATGCCTAGGCCTGTTGTTCATGGATATGGTATGTGCTCTTAATTATTTTTTATGATATTCTCTGTTATAAACCTATAGTATTCCATGGTTTTGTGATACCACTTATTTGGTTTTATACTTCATAGCATTCTGAGTTGGATATGATATACATGTGGATTCTTGTGAATAATAATATGGAAATATGATTTGGAAACTGATATACCTACTTTGGTTTAAAAGTTTGAAAAAAGGAATGTTTACCATTTTCTCTATAAAATAATTTTATAATAATGAAGTCTGGATTTATTTTAAAAAAGAGATTACAAAATTTTATATAAGGAGATTTCTTATAGAACATATGGGTAGGATCTTATTGATCATGTTTTCCCACACACATCGCCCTACTTCGACTGTCCATAGACCTCTATATGTCCTCCAGTTCTGGGATAGACATGGCACCGAAGTGGGGTCGCTATTTTCATGTTACTTGGGATGGGTAATTGGGGGTGAGGTCGTTGGATTTCATCTATACCATTATTGGAATTGTTGTTGGATTTGAGTCTCATGTAGTCAAACATGTCTTTTGGAGTTTGTAGTTGCTGTAATAGTTGTTATGTTTACATTTTTTTCTTATAGTAATGTAATATATATTTTATTATTCCATTAGTCACTTGTTTTCTTATATATGTGTGACACTGGGTTGTTCAGGTTGGGTGAGATTTTTCTCATGGTATTCCAGTCGATGCTCAGTTGCATGTATCCAACCCATGCGGATTGGGAACACCCTTCATGTATGTGATGAATTAGGTTAGATGCCAGGTTTGATTTTAACCCATGAGGGTTTGTTATACTTTTATATCAGTAGAGGTCCATCCTCTATAATCTTTTCATGGGATGTATTTTTGATTTGAGATTGGATTTTTGGGACCTGAGAGGTATGTTTCGATGAGTGCATGGAAAACTCTTGTCGTAATGAGACTGAAGTTAACATGGGCTGTCGGGATATGTGTCTCTAGTGCTTGTTTTTGCTTTTTAAATATTTGTTTCAAATTATGAGTTTTCTAGTTAGAACTGATATTTTTTCTGTGTTGGGGCATTCATATGCTTTAGTATGCTACAATATGCCTTTGAGATATCATCCATACATTCCATTGGAATGTGTAGCTAATTTTCCTAAATGGAATCCACATAATAATCTGAATCTCATTGAGCCAATTGTTGTGACCTTCCATGCAATCGATCAGGATGTGACAAGAGTTCAAAAAGCAGTGGCTGAAGTACAATAAGAAGAAGAAGGAGAAAAATACTGATAGTGTGAGTTATTGAATGAGAAGCCATTTTCCTATAATGGGACTACTGAACCTAAATAGGTGGAGGATTTTCTAGATGTGATCGATAAAATATTCTCCATCAGGGAAACACCAGAAAATATGAGGCTGACGTGCATTGAATTTAGAATCAAGGTATTCAGCAAGCCTTTGTGGGACTCCATGGTCCTGGAAAACACACTTATGGGCTTGGATTGGAAGGGTTTCCCATCCTTGTTCTTTTAGTTGTCTTTTTATTGTCTCTGATGTTTGAAAACTCATTGGAGTTCTTATCGTTGTAGTCGGAAGAGCATTCGTTGTCATCCTACACCAACCCATTTTCTAAACTAGCCCATTTTTTTCTGGATGTGGTAAGGAATGAGTTATTGAAGGTGTAGAGGTTCCTATAGGGTCTACGACTAGAGTATAAATCCCATTTGTTCATGGGGGAAGCCTTATATATATCTAGATACACTGGATAGATAAATGATATTAGAGATGCACATGGAAGGGAATGTCGGTGCTAATGCCTCATATCATAAAATTGGTGACAACTTCAGTGGAATATATGGGAAGAAGAAGAATTTTATGCAGGTCTAGATGCGATGTGTTGATCTAGGAGTAATGCCTTATAACCCACCTGTCTTTATCCATAGTCCTTAAGAGTGAATCATTTACGCAGACTAGATGAGTGCCCCATGGAATTTGATGCAGGTCCAACAATAGTGAGAGGTATTCTCCTTATTGAAACATCAGTAGCTAATACATTTTTTGATACTAGTGTCACCCTCTAATTTATATCTGCATGTTTTTTTATATTAATAAACTTCAAACAAAAATTATTCTCTTTACAATGTAGTTACTGACACTTCATGGTAAGTGAAATGATTAAGTGTTTAGCTATACATATTATTCGTTCACAATAAATGACATGGAGTTGGTATAGGATTTCGTCTTTCTACTTCTAGATTTTTTGGACATCAACATTGATATGAATTGGCTTGTTTATTAATGATATAAGGCTGATTTTATCTAATTGAACGTTTTGTTCCATGATACTAATGGGATCTATTGTGTATTTTATGGACAGTGGGACCCGATTTCAGTTCATGCAGGACTGTTCCCCCCAGATCTCAATCGTTTGTTGGTTACTGTTGCATTTGATCCTGATGAAATTTCTTCTATTGAGGCTCTTCTTTTTTTGTGATTTTCCTGATGTTTACCCAGATGACTTCTCTAGTCTTCCTCTAGAGAGATGTAGATTTCACAATTGACCTGGTGTTCAGTACACATCCGATATTGATACCTTCTTACTGTATGGCTCTATAAGAGTTGAAATAGCTCATAATTCAGTAAGAAGACCTATTATAGAATGGTTATGTTCACCCTAGCATTTATCCTTTGCATCCACTGTGCACTTTTCCAATAAAAAGTATGGTTCACTTCAGTTATATGTGGATTATAGAACATTAAACCCAGTGGAGTTTAAGAACAAATATCATTTTCCTGATCTCCGTTATTTTTTTATTAGTTTAAGGGAGAAAAGTGTGTTTTGAATATCGATCTTAAATAGGGTTATCATTAGTTTAGACTCCAAGAGTATGATATACATAAGACGACCCTCATGTGTAGGTAAAGACGTTATGAATATCATTTGATTCCATTTGTTATAACTAATGATCCTATTAATTTTTTGGCATTGATGAGTAGAATATTCCACCAATATCTTGACACTTTTGTGTTAGTTTTTGATGATGTTATTATGGTTTTTTAATTTCCCTAGTGTGAGAACAAGAACCATCTTAGCGTGGTTATTGAGATTATGGGAAATCATTTTCTATATGGATAGCTTTCAAAATTAATATTCTAGATTTGAGAAGATATATTACTGGTGAAATTAATTTTTGAGAATGGATTATATGTTGATCTATAGAAAGTAAATTTTTTTTTATCATGGATGGAACCATGAAATGTCTTTGATATTTGAATCATTTTTTTGCCTAGCTAGATACTACCGACAGTTTGTCAAGGATTTCTCTAAGATAACATCTCCATTGACTACTCTTACGAAGAGTGTGGTGAAAATCACATGGAATGAAATGTGATAGTCATCCAATGTTGAACATCAATGACATCTTACATCGACACATGTTCATATCTTACCTGATCATGGTAAGGGGTATGTGGTGTTTTGTGATGCATCATGTGATTTTTTGGGATAATAACTAATGTAGGATGATCATGTGGTAGCATATAGAACTCTTTAGCTCCGACCATATGAGAAGAACTACCCCAAACATGATTTAGAACATGATGAAGTGATGCATGCACTTAAATGTTGGAAAAACTATCCTTATGAAGAGAATTTCATAGATTTCTATGATCATAGTATCCTAGCTATAACATTTCATAGAATGGATTGGATTTTAGACACATATGATGGGATAAATACGTTCATACATTTTACATCTACATCACCCACACCCCAGGTAATGGGAATGTTTTTTCACATTTTCTGAGGAAGAAGGTAACATCATAGGCTATTCTCGAATCGAAGGAAGAGTGGAATCATATGGGAATTTTCCCTCAATTTCACATGGAATCCAAAGAGCATGTTTCAGGGATGATTCTAACAATTGTACATTTTTCTTCATCACTCTTGTAGTTTATCTTTCAAAATCAACAATAAGAAGGTGAGTTTTATATGTTTTGAAAAAACCATAATGGTGGGGAGATAATTCTTTGTAGTTCTCTTTCTTCAGATGGATTACATCACTTTAGGAAGTGAGTAATAATCCCATCACTTGTGAGAATTTCATTCTTATTTTATGTTCATTGCTCTTCTTAGGTCATTCATCTAGGAATTAAAAAAATTTATTATGAGATGAGAAGATGGTTTTGGTGGATCGGTATAAATCACAACATTGTAGATAATGTGTCCTCTGTTACACCTACCAACGGATAAATGCATAGCACTTTAAACCTTTTGGTACACTTAATAAACTTCTACTGAAAGCTAGGAAATGGGATGTGGCTTCCATGGATTATGTTGTCGGGTTTATAGAAATGCCTTGAGGTAAAAATTATATCAGGGTGGTCATTAATCGGTTGAAAATGTCTTCTCACTTCATTTCAATCAAAGACACTACTAAAGTTGTATATCTGGGTAAGTTGTATGTGATGGGGATTGTGTGGTCACATGGGAGTCATTTTGCAACTATTTTAGATTGGGATCCTAGTATTACCACATGGATTTTGAGGAGTCTTCAAGTGATAATGGGGGCTCAGGTCAGGTGTTTAAAAACATATAATCTAGCAAAAGATGGTCATACAGTGCGTATAATTTAGATATTAGAGTATATTCATTATGTATGTGTCTTTGATTTCAGTGGAGCATGGGATAGCCATATTGGACCGGTTATGTTTGATTATAACAATAGTAACCATTCTTCAATCAGAGTTTCTTCTTTTTAATGAATTTTATGTTCTCCCTTTCAAATCACCTCTTTTTGGGAAGAGGTGAGATATCTGTCTTTAGTGGGACCAGGTCTGGTTTAGGAGACATCGACCTATATTCGAGAGGTGAAACAACGTCTTTTTACATCCCAAAGTCTATAGAAATTGTTTGAAGATCGGTGTCATCATTCATTGGAGTTTTCCATTGGTGACTACGTTAACCTAAAAGGTTCTCCTCGATTGGGTCACTATCAACATGAATAATAGGTAATGTGGGATCTGATATATGTTAGACCGTTTGAGATCATTGAATAGGTTGAGGATGTTTTTTATTGATTAGAATTTCAAGATCAGTTGATGGAAATTCTTTTTTTGTTTCAAATATCTCAACTCAGGATGTATCACTATAACCCCTCTCAGGTTATATGTTTGGAAAAAATTGATTTTGAGTCATATTTTTTTTTGGAAAAACGACTTGAGATCATTGACTCTCATACAAAATTAATGATGGGAAGTCAATTCTATTATTCATAGTTTTTTGGAAACAAGTATAAAATTATCATGATAATTGGGACGTTGAATAATTTATGTGGGATCAGTGGCCCCATATCATTCAAGAGGATACATCTTCTACATGACTTCTTGAGGTTGGAAAGTCCTAATAGTAGAGATATTGTAATATCTTGTTATGTTGATCGGGTCAGTTTTCTAACATTTCTATGTCCCCTTTAATTTAAGAATCCTTAAAAGATGTTTTCTGGGGTTTTTTTTGCAGATTTCAGGTCATGTACCTAAAGTATATGTCATGCACCTGAAGTACACACTTTGTACATGGTGATGGATTCATTTCCTAATGTGGGAGTCATTCCATGTGATGGTACTCACTATTTACCAATGTTACACATAATGTAGTGGTAAAATAATGGGTTTTTACCAAATGCGGTGGGTTTCTTGGTGTAACATATCCATCAGGGCCTTTACGTTGTGACCAATGGGTACACGTAGTGACCCATATCACACCCAGTTTAATGTCACTCATTAATGTGATTTGTTATGCCCTTATATCTCCAAACCACATTTCTCTCAATCATAGAAACTCCCTAAATTTTTTTAAAAGGAATATAACCTTCTAACTCGATAAGATCAGTTATAGTACAACATTGTTTCTATGGTGCATCAATATAGGTATGTGTTCTATCAGATTATTCATAGAGATTGATATCAATAACTCCCTTGCCATGTATTATAGGATCCACTATTCCAATATGGATGTTTCTTGTCATCTTTTTCTAGACCCATTGTGAGATACCATTCTAGAGGCCTTTTCACTTAATTGGTTGGGGTGTGATGGGTGTCCTTATTTGTGATATGTGGGTTTCATCTCTTCCAATGACCTTTTGTGATTCTGATTGAATCAATATTATCATGGATTGGATCCTAGTTTCTCAATTAGTGTTTTTGGGGTTCCTTCTTGATTTTGGTTTCCATTGAGGGTGGGTGCAACCAAAAATTTAATGTAAGTGGTTCTGTCTCTAGCCTTGATGATGAAACTACATGTTTTTCTTTAAAAAGTGCTTTAAAAAATGATTTTTCAAATTTGAATGATTGTTGAGTCTATTGAAAATTGGTTTGGAAAGAAAAATGGTTTTCCCTAGATTTATATAAATAAATTTTAAATGGATTTGAATCATTTTTAAATACATCAATGTGTGTTTGTGAAAAGTAACACATGGGTTACCTTGGGTACTTTAGGGGTAGGTTTAGCTTGATTCCATCATCCATTTCATTGTGATTATCAAGGAGGATTGTCTTGGAGATTTCCTTTGTTTACTAGAACTATTGTTCGAGGGGACTGATATTGTCATTGGGGGGGTGTTACTCATAGGGTATTCCTCTACTTCCTAGACCAGTTATTATTGGATCTGGTTTTTGCACATGATTATTATGGTATGAGTAGTATGAGGGCTATAACTATAATATTATATGGTGTTGCTCTAATTGTTCTTCTATTATATACTTCATGTATATCTGAGTTGGACTATATTTATAGGGTGATGCTTATGAAAAAATATATAGAAATATTCCCTGGAAAATGATATACATTCTTTTATTTAGAACTATGAAAAGGGAATGTTTAGCATGAATTCTAAAAAATTTCGTTATTACCTATCATGAAAGTTTTTATTTAAAAAAGAGCATACATAGTTTTTTATACAGAGTGTTGTTATAGAGCATCTGGATGAGATCCTACTAATCTTATTAGGTCACACCCTATACACATCTATGGTGGTCCGTAGACCATTTTTATGTCATCTGATGCAGTGAATGGAAAGGGGATACTGTGAGCCGGGGATGATCATTTTAGTTGGTATGGGTAGCTGATGGTGAGATGGATGGATTTTTTTATGCCATCAATGGAGTGGCTATTAGTCCTCAGTCATGGTCATCTGGTATTTTCTATTTGTGTTTTTTTCGTACTATTCAAGTTATTTTGTTTCGTCTATTTTATTTCAGTTTTGGAAGATATATTTTTTTAGTATTTTATGGATACCTTATTGTATAGTATATATATTCGTTGTGGTTTTTCTGGTTGGGAGAAATTGTTCCCTCAATTTTTTTATCCATTGCCCGAGTGCATATTCCCAGCCCATAGGGATGGGGAAATCCCTTCAAGTATGTGAATGATTAGGTGCAGGGATTGAGGGTAACCCATGTCTTTTCGTTACACCCATGATGAATCAGTAGTTATTTTTGGAAAAACATGTCTTGGTATTAAATAACATCTTACCCATATGTATGGTCTTGGCACGAGGCCTTGATAGTGAGTCTATGATGTCATTCAATATATATTCCCACATTTTATGATTAGTTATTGATATTACATGTGATTATTATACATTTATAATTACGACGTGAATATTTAAATATAGTTATTTGATTTATTCTTTCTATATTAGGCTAAAAATTATATTTTTTATGTTTTTTTAGTTTTACACCTTGCCTTAAATTTTTATTGTAGTGTATGATCGATTTTTCTATATAGTTCAAACTTAATCTTCATTTATGTTCAACCCTTTCATATAATATTTTTCCCAATATTCTGTTTTGTTCATTGTGAAGTATATACATGGTTAAGCTATGAGAACAATAGTGTTCGAAAATAATTTTTTAGGTTACATAATGGTTTTGGAATATTACTGTAATATTCATCTATGTAATCTATTTTCCAATACTACTAAAATAATCTGGCGTTCGATATTTGAATCCTTGTAATCATGAAAATGTTTTCAAATAATGCCCTGGCTCTGAGCTTCTAGGTTTGGGGATATACAATTGTTTTCAATAGAATAACAGTAGAAACCTTGGAAAAAATATTTACAAAATGTAGATTTTGGAAACTAACAATATAATAGACATTTTGGACAAGAAAAGAAAACCATATAATTTTGGTAATGTACAAATTATGTGGTTATTCCTTAAAAATACATACATGTTTCGATATTATTTTTGGATTTAGTTTTGAAACAGATATAAATAAGGGTGAAAGCAATGACAAGGTGTTCTGGGCCTGATATGGGGTAACATTGCACATAACAATGGGCCTTACAACCCACCTGGTCTAACACTCTCTAGGGATATGTTTACGATAATTCGAATTTTCATTAAGAAAAATATGATAAATTTTTAAAAAAGATGTTAATGAAGAACCATTGTAAAAAAATAAGGTGATTAATATTGTATTTCATGTGTCATGATATTCTATTAATTATTCGATGTCATTTTTCACGCACACCATGTTTTTTTTGGTTTTAGTCAATGGGTGGATCCCAAAGAAGTCAAATTAAAATTGATAATTATACACAAGGTTAAGAAGGTAGTGGTGATGATAAAAAAAAATGTATTTTTTATAGGAATAAAAGATATAATTTTCGTGACTAGCTAGTTTTCCAAAAATAATATTAACAATATATAATTTAACCAAATTCCGAATTCACAAAATAAGATAAAGGTGGATCATGATAAGAGCACCAAAATTTGATACCATCGGAAAAAAAAATTTCAATTCAAAAAATTCAAGAAAAATAGATCAAGACACCCTAGAAAGTGCCACAATGAAACAAAGAAAATTATTACGTGTGGGAAATGACATAAGTCAACAAAATTTAAAGTAATAATGAAGAGTAAAATGAAATATAATAAATATGATCCTACAAATTCATATTTAGACATTATCTATAAATGTAGGGGATTTTTTTATTATGTGATTCAATGCCATATTGTATAGGATAACTTCTATGCCATGGAAGGACCTATGAAAAGTAAATGTTTCATTATATTATTAAAATTATTAATTCTTTTCTTACTGATGGAATTACATTTTAATTAAATTTATTGTATGTTTAACCAAGATGATTTTTATGATAAAATTTAATTTGTAAAATATTAATCTTTTCTTATATGAACATAATTATAAATGATTAAATAACTTGTAGTATTTATATGATCCTAGATTTTGAGTAAATTATGAGATATTAAGCTTTGGGATTAAAAATGGAAGGAAGAAGATAAATATTGAGATTAAAATATGGTATGACTATTTTTAGTATTAGATCTATTTTTTGGAATTGTTATAAGAATAATATATTATTAAAAATAGGAAAACCAATAGGAAGGGTGAAAACCCTATCACATCAGATAAAACTGTGGTAATCAAGATGGAAAATAAATGGAAAAATGTTTTTATCACTTACCGTTGACCTTTGTAATGTCCCTGGTTAGTAGGAATTTTTCATTTTTTAGTCAACTGAGATAATTGAATACGAATAAATTGAATTTTGGAACATATTTTTCATCAAATGGATAAATTTTTTTAGAAAAATGAGTGAAGAATTAAGTGATAACTATTATTTTGGAGGATGTTCACTATTTTGATCACATTATAGGATTATGGTAAATAAAATATTATTGATTTTTATTTAATGATTAATGGTGGAATTTTATTTTATATTAATATATGATACTAATTTAGACAGAAAATGATTTGGGTTATTGATGGAAATAAATTATCTATCATTGACAATGTCTGATTAGGTTTATTACATTTTGGTATGATACATTAAGAGTGATTTATATTGTTTGAATATAAATGATAGAATTTATCGTGGAAGACTATCTAATCAAATCCATATGATTTTTGGGTATCAATATTAGTTTCTATTATTTTGATTGATTTTAATTATATTTATTTTTTTATTGGTCAATGTTGAACTTTGGATATTAATGTGGAATTTGGTATATTATATGTAGCCTTTATTCATATACTGAATTATTATTTTTGGGAATTATATTATCCTAAAAAAATAATTTTTTTAAATATTTTAAAATATGAGAAATAGATAGTTAGTCCTTTGAGGATTATCTGATTCTATAAATGTTCAAACTAGTGGTCCAATCATGAAAAATTAACCTATAAAATGAAAAGTTTGTAGAAAACGAAGATTCAATGGTGTAAATTGATTAATGGTGGAAACTATACTCATTTTTTAAGTATTTATGTTTCATTATGTTCTATGTCTATCAAGTAAATGAATTATTTAACTATAGGGAAAATATCATAAAACCAAAGATGTTTTCATAGTACATTATTTTTTGTTGAATCAAATGGTCCCTAGATTATCACCAACTTCTATCATTATGTTTTTCAACTCTTTTTCTGACCATATTCTCTATCACTATCCATCATAACATTATGGCCATACTTAACTTCCACATCTAGGATTTCTTATATGGAACCCTAGTATAATTAATCTTTTGTCACAGTTATACATCCCTTTATTTATATAAAATGTAGGTTTCATTAATATATTTCCTTGTGTGGGAATTCAATTAATATATTCTGAAAAGGTCAACCTATATTATTCAATCCCAAGTTCAAATTATGAGTATGCAATTTATTGATTGAGGGGCGAATGTAACACGCCATGATTTTATAGTGCTATTACTCACTCGTTAATTTGCATAGTAAATTAACTAATTCTATAAATAATGATCCACTACTCAATAAAAAAACATGATCTTGTTACCAAATATAATACTTCTTCCAATTATCCTAAAAAACCCTATACAAATTGAAAACCCAACACCCTAATCAAACGGAGTATATGTTTTAGTTTTTTGAAACATATATAACTAGTGATATATTATACTACTACAAGATATTAATAACATACATATAATAAAATAAATTACTGCTCTAAAATATGAAAAAACATATGTGTTCCATGAATATGATTTTTATTTCTCCAAACACTATTTATAGTAAACAATTTCTCCTTGTATGCTTGATGAAAACCATACTATAATATAGACTATATTGAATATATTGAAATAAATAATTACTAGAATAAAATATTTAAATAAAATTGGATAACGAATATTTTGATAGTTAATATAATAGAATCCATAAATAATGATGACATTATACATTTTTATTTATTATTTAACTTCAATATCTTCCAAAAAATAAAATAATTTATATAAAATACAATTAAAAAAATGAGAAATATAATGTAATAAATATTATAGTAAGTACTAAGGAAATTCCATCATTAAAAATTAATGCTAAATATGTGATATTTATTGAACATTTCTATACATGTTCATTAAATTCAAAAATATCTCTACATTTTATGAATGTTTATCATATCCTTGATGTCTTCTTATACATATAATATTTTTCACTAAAATGATGGAGACACATAAACTCCTTTTAAAACTAAATATCCAAGCTAAGATTTATTTTCAAGTAAATAATAACATAACATGTATTACAGTATGAATAAAAGTAATGTGGATGAAACCTATTCAAATATATGTATTCATGAACTATACACTAATAATGATGGTGTTAATGCATTCGTATTTAGCATTCATGAATAGGTGTAGATATTTTGTTCAAACTTAATATATGAATTTCATGAATATGATTGTAACTAATGATGTTTAATTTTTTATTTTTACTGAGAAATAGTGCTAGAAGTTTAGGGATATGATTGATTATTGTGCATTCATAAGATCACCAGTTCTAGTAGTGCATTGAAATGTTCACTTTTATGAAGAAGAAATGAATTCATTTGCTTGTTCAGTGGGGTTTTTTACTTTTTCTAACAGTGGGGGATAATTTTACATATAAAATGGATGTCTATAAAAATATATGGGTCCCATAAAGAAAATAAATATGGATTGTATAACATGAAATATAACAGGAAGTACACAATAGTTTCCATTGAAAAAAGAAGTAAACACATATGAATTTAGAAAACATCTCATACAGAACTGAAATGGAGTTCATAGAACATATGATATGTCGATGCCATGAAAGTGGATCCTTAGTTGAACATGGAATAAATATTCAAATAAAATATTTTTAAATTTAGTAGACTAATACAATAATTTATGTGAATATCTATATATGTTCTAAAGAAGGATTTTTTTCTACCTCTGTGACACTTCCTTGCGAGGCCACATTGCCCTCGCGCGTTGCTTCCCTCACAGACTCCTCCCACATTCCCAACCACATTTCTTGTCCTCGTTGTCTAGGGTTTCAGTGTTACAGTCTATGTTGGTAGCCCATCCACCTCATCTCCACTCCTCTTGAACCCTATCTCTGGATGTCACCATGTCTTCCAGATATCGACATTCCTCTGTAGCCGGGACCTCGACATCGGTTCAGCTGCCTTCAGCTACTGTGACAAAATCTCCTACGCCTCCACAATATCAAAAAACGGCTACTCCTCCTTCGGTTGTTCCACATCCGGTTCCTCTACTCCACATACGGTTCCCACACCCTACAGTATGTAGTGACTAATCCCAGGTATAAACCAATGTAATTTTTTTTTCATAGCACATCTAAGATCCTCCATTGGTATTGTGTTACATTGACATATTCCATGTCCCATTGTTGGTTACCCCATCAGTTTTCTAGGGTTTCAGGTAAACATTTTCGTATATCATTAAAATTTATTACATATTTTGTCAATTTTCTAGGGTTTCGGGTATATTGTCATGTATCATTCAAATCTATTACATATTTTTTCAATTTCAACCATAGAAGGTTAAATATATCTTGATAATATTACTAAAAAATAATGTCTAACACCCACGGGATTCACTCAAAGAGGAGAACATGCGCAATTTTCACCTATACCCACTGATGGTAACATAATATTACAGTTTCCCATGCATGTCATTTGCTTTAATTATGCAAACCAATTTTTTAAAAATTGTGAAAACTAGCCTCTAAATATCTGAAAAAATATATTGTTACTGAAATATCATTGTTTCTTGACCAATAACTATGGAATTTTTTTGAACAGCACCACCGGTCACACGAAGTAACAATACGAAAAGATGAATGGTAGTTACTATATACTATTGTGATACATTTTTATGAAATATGGAGGATGTAATAAGTTGAAGCAATGCATACCTAATACTTTGTTTCCATTGGGATAGGATTGTAAGAAACAATATTCCCTCCATAATAAGATTCCTCTCCTTCTAAGGGGGAGCTAAGGGCATCTCGACTGAGGTGAAATTAGATATCCCCTCTTATATTGATTCCACTGTGCATTTGGATGTCATGCTGGAAGGTAAATCCCCCACACTAATTCCAAAAAATACTATAAACGTCATCCTGGTAAGATATTAATGGTTGTACAATCAGAAAAGATAACCTCAGAACCCTCGTAAGGATATCAACAAGTCAATTAAAGGAGACCGTTTGGATTCCATTTCTTCTATGATCTGTCCATCAGCTACACATGATATGGATGAATGTTATACTATGGTGGAGGTTTTTTCTGTTAACTATGAATCTTATTTTTCATGCAGGTCAACCTGATGAAGATATGGTGGTGTCCGAGGGGGAAGAATACCACCTTGGCCTCTTCACCAATGACGCAGACTTTCCCTAAGCAGAAGTCAGATGAAGTGGAATTAGAGTTGATCATAACCAGGTAATAATATTTTTAATTTCTACATTTTAATTTTTTATAAAACAAACACCTCTTTATTGTAATATTCATTTTTTTCTTGCATGAAATGAAAATCAACATAGTGGATCTTTAAGAGTGTGTTCCAACACTGACATTGGATTTGTTACAATAGGTACAATTATTTAACATACTCAGTTATATGTTCTTTATCTTCATTTATTGTTGATTTCATGGAATCATTGGAACTAACTAAACTTCATTTTTTCATGTCATTTGCATTTTTTCAATGATTAATACATGCAGTCCATTTATTCTTCTCGACTGGCTACTATTAACCATCAGATTTCTATTTATATGATTTTAATTTTCAATAATAATTGTTACTTATTCTATAATTTCAATTCGTTTTGTAGAAATATATGTTCATTGAGTATGATGCTGATGATTCCATTCATTCCCTCTCATGTTTTCCCTCCCATCATCCATCTTCTATTATGGTTCATCCTCCCGAAACCCCTAGATCCTCTTAGGTTTCCCTCTTCCCAATACTACTTCTATGTACATTAGTCATAAACCCTCCAGATTCACTTCAGCATTTTTCCTCATTCCATCATGCTCAAGATTCCTATTTGCATTGACATCTTTTGACTCTTTTTACTTAATGAACATTCAACCAATGTGCTGCTCGGCCCATAAAAGTTTTGTGCCCCTAATATCATTTTAATAATATCCTCTTCAAATTGTAGTATTTTCCTTTGCAGAAAACATTTTCACATGTTATTACAGAATATTTGTTTTACTGATTCACAAATCAAGATATCTATTTCCTTTTATTATCTGGTATCTATTCACCAATTCATTATTTTATGTATGTTATGGCAAATGAAATATTATTCTTAATTTCTAATTTGATTTTACATTACATGATTATCAAAATGGTGATGAATCATTTTATATGTCTTCTTTGATTCAGGCATCTATATCACCATCTCATACTTTTCAATGTATTGGAATCAAATATAAGGTAATTTTTTCTCACTATTATTTCTATTTCCATATACTTAATGTTTCATTTTTTATTTTTTTGTTTAACACAAATATTAGTTTGATATATTATTCTGTTGAATGATCTAGAAAATAATTGATTCATATACATTTTATTTTGTATATTTTGTTTTCTGTTTCTTGTTATCCATTTTGATATTTGTAACAATATTTTATCACATTGGTATGGTTTAATTCTACATTGAATTATCATTATAATGGTTCCCAATGATCGTACATTTCTTCTTCTATTCATCTTTCTTTATCAGCATCTCCAGTTTTTTAATGCAATCATAAGAAATATTCATAGTAATTTTTTATCAATGCAATTATTTCTTTTTTATTTCTTTTTTCAAAAACAATTGGTCGCTTTTATCACAAGTAGTATTAATATTTTAAAAAATGCTTTTAACAAGGAAAAACATACCACTTTTTTGGTCATAGATCCAAAAGTGAGAATGTCATTTTATTATTGTCAAAATTGTTTTATAAGAATGCACCAGGTCGTATATTGTTTCCTACTTCTCCTAATATCATTGTCATAAAATTTTTTATAATCATGCACCATGTCGTAAATTGTTACTTCTCCTGATATCATTATCATCAATTTTTATAAGCATGCACTTTTTGAAATATTTGACATCATTAACAATTATAAATAATTAAGTTACTAAAATTCTATAAAATTAAATTAACTAGATCCTGTTGGATATATAAATATATGAAATTAATTCCTTTCATATACTGACCTTTTTTATTTTTGGTGGTGAACATAAATGTGCTGTAAGATGATGAATTTTTAGGGATCTATTTGACATCTTTGAAATCATTTACTTTTGAAAATAATATCTTCATTATAATTTTCTAAAATTAAATTAACTACGTCATGTTGCATATATAACTATTTGGAATTCATTCCTTTGATATTCTGACCTTTTTTCATTTTGATGATGAACATAAGGATACAGATATATATATGCATTGGTTTTATATATTTATGAATATATAATCTTATTTATGCATTCTACATCATAGTTTAGCGCTTAGTGCTTGATAATGAATAAACTGATTCAATCAAATAATTGCAGTTTGTTTGTAGATTAACAATTGTAATGGTTTCTACTACGATAACTTTTCTGAAAACTGTGGTTACAGCTCTAATCTCTGGATTTAAGGCTTGATTTGTAGGTACATTAATATTCCTGCAAGTTATTGAGTATAGGAAATATTAATATAAATTGTTTTCTTTAGTTTCTTCCTTCATTTGCATCCCATGATCCTATCCCGCCTCTTCCTTTTGTTGAAAGGTACAATGAATGAGAAGGGGTTATGCCTTTCTGGCCTGCTGAATACTTGTCTACCCAGAATAGTTTATATAAACAGATTAGAGAGATGATAAACTCTATGAATACAGCTCAATCATATACTGAAGTGTTGTGCAAGGGAGTTACTAAGGTGTTCCCTTCAATGGCTGGTTGATTTCAATCATTGAAAAAACATCATGTTATGTGTTTCATATGTTATAAATTGATTATCAACTAAGAGAATTAATTTTTTTGAACTACGAATTATGTTTTTTTAGTGTATTAGTTAAATAGTTATTATATACCGGAAAAATTCAAATATAATACAGTGTATTAGTTCAGATACATGAATTGATTTTTATAACATGTATTAACATTGTTAATGCTTGAAAACCATCCATCTATATGAATTGGTATTATAGATTTCTGAAAATAGAAATATATTTATTTATTCTACATCATAGTGTAGCACTTAATAAATTATCTTATGTTATTACAGTACATGGGTTTTTCTCAATGGGGCATCATTGGATCGAATGTCTCACATTATAATCATGATGTAGGCACTGACCATGCATCTCAAAGTCCTTCCAATGTAATCTGTTTCTCAGTGTAGGCATATCTTTTGTGTTGAAGCCTTTTTTTATCTATCATCCCCTTTTAGAATATATTTTTTCCCTTCCTACCAACAACTGACAGTTTATGTGTTGAAGAATTCATTCTGGTAAGATTATGATTTTATTTCAATTCTTTTCATATAAGGAATCCTTTGTTAGTTTATATTGTCTCTTATCTAATTTGAGTTCTTTATCTAATTTCCTCTGTTGAACTAATTTACTTTTCTGGGCAGCTGATCATCACATGGAATAATACCTCTTTTCCCCTGCTAGTGCTAATGTGGACATTTGGGATCGTAATAGGTTTGATCTGGACACTGTTTTTTTTCTGGGAGTAAGACTATGATTTTATTTCAATGATTTTAAGATAATTAATCATCTTTAAATTGATATAGTCTTTTATTGAATTGAAGTTCTTTATATAACTTCCTCTATTGAACTTATTTATGTTTCAGGGTTGCTGATCATCACTGGGAATGATACTTCTTTTCCATTGTTGCTGCTCACGTGGACGTTTGGGATCACAATAGGTTTGATTTGGACTCTGTTTTTAGTATTTTTCCCTGGGGTGGTACTGGGAAGGATACCTATTTGCCACCACTTTTTCTGATGTGGAAATTTGGGATCATAATAGGTATGATATGGACTCCACTTTTTTTCGCAGGGGGTAAGACTAATTTTATTTCAATTCATTTAAGACAAGAAATCCTTTGGAAATTTATTTTGTCGCATATCCAATTTGAGTTATTTAACTTATTTCCTATGTTGATATCTATTATTCTATTATATATAATATTCCTGGATTCTCCAAGTTGACGTGTAATCTCCACATTCTTCCACATCTCTCAAAGACGTATCACTAAGAAACATTTAATTGACATATTTGAGCAGTAATGAAATGGTTTTTGTTGCATAATTCGGTAATCTTATTGATGTTGATTCAAGAATACATTCACCATTTCAAAGCCACTATGGTCTAATTGATGCAGTAGTGTATAAATTTTCTAAAAACTTTTAACATATTGAGGTAGTAGTGTATAAATTTTTCGAAATTTATTTGAAAACAAAATAAACAAAATATTAATTTTTTCCTCATTATTGAATAGGGAGATCAAAGTAGTGTGTCATCACGAGTAAGTAGTGGAATCAAATATATCTAGGTAAATTTTATTTCAACATCATCAATTTGTTTTATTAACAATTGAAAATCACATTAATATTATATTAATTTTAATATTTCATGATAGGAGCATCAAAATGGTAGGTTTTCTCCACAGACTTCAAACATCGACACATGATTTCATACCTCAACCTCAAATATGTTAACTACTCAGGTATTTAATTGTTATATGTACCAACTACTAATTTATTTCTATTAACATAAAAAAAGATTCATTAATTCAATGTAGAATGTGTTTTATATGTATTTAATACTAACCGTTCTGGTCATCTTAATCTTTCTACAGTAAGATAACTATGTACAGTAAAATATTTTGTCTGTGTTTCAACGATTACCATTTCCTCATGTAATAGATCCAAATCATTCTAAAAAAATTCTGTTTGGAGAAAAACCTATCACTTGATTTTCATAATGATAATGGAGTTAAAATTATTGTCCAGATATGTCCAGACAGAGCAGCTACAACAAGTGAATGTCCTGATATACACACCGTCATGAGTTTAAATATAAACAGGAAAACTGAAAAAACAGACTGATTAATTACATTGAAATAAAATAGTAAGAAGACATGCTGAGTATTTAATTTTTTTTCATATCTATTTTCTAAATTACTATTTGTAGTAATATATTGAACACATTCTGTAGAAATCACAAACCATATTTCAAATTGTTTTCTCCTCATTATTCTGATTTCTGATATCCTTTATATACTTATTTGATTGTGAAGACCATGTACCCAGTCATATCTACAATCCTATATCTGTTTTTATCATTTTGTTCTTTAAACTACAATATTTAGGCATTGTACATACTTGTATCTGGAACATGTAGGTTATTTGATTGAAATAACTGTTATTTTATCATTTCGAGTCTTCTCTGTATATTTTAACATTCCCTTCTTTTGTATGCTATAGAATCCCATAAAATTACATTTCATTGAAATGCCATGTTTGATTGGTAACTGTCTATTATATTAGCCACTCATAAAATATGTCACAATTTCATGCAATAATATGTCTGGAACACTTTCTAGTGCCATAATTTTATCCTTTTTCTTGATTAATCAATTTACAGTTTTCTTATTCAAAGATTACATTTTCATGAGGTATATTGAACTTATACAAGAGACTACTCTGTAGTAAATCAACATGCACAACAACTGGATCATTGTAGCAAGGATGTATGACACTTCTGTCATGCTATTAATAGTAGGGAACATATAATATTTTAACCTTTACAGTCTTCTACCAGAATTTTATAATTTACGTTTTTATAGTTTTCACCCATGTTTTTGAAAATAAATCCTTCTATGTATACACGTTCTTAAGTGTCATTAGTTTCAATAACAATGCGTAAAATGACCCTATAAAAATTTTAACGGAAACGAATCCGTGCTTTTAATTAGGTAATTGCAGGTTATACTATGAATATACGTATTCTCATTGGAACATAATGTTCTATAAATGCTTCAGAATTCATTTTTTTCCTAATTATTCTATGATTTTGAGTTCTAACATTGTGGTATTATTTTGTAAATGATGGAATCTGTGAAATTTTTTGGATAATTATATTTAATTGTTGAAAATAATGGAGGATTTTGGAAAAAAAACTAAGTCATATTACATCATGATAAGATTCTATCATATCTTGTAGTTAAGAATGCTCTAGACCATCCTGTTTGCAACATGATAAGTAATGAATCTATATACTCTAGTTATGATGAGGTTTTTGGGTGAGTATGAAGCCAATTCACAATATTCAAAGTAATATAGATTCTGTCATATCTTTTTAACATCAATATTTCATGACTTTCATTCAAATTATGTTTTTATTCCTAAATTTTAATGTAATTTTTTTAAAACATAGTAAAATTTTGTACATGAATGTTTGTTTTCTTTGTATAAAATCAATTTATGTTGATTATTATTTGATATCAAGAGAATATGTTATCCATTATATTTTCCTCATTTTTTTATTACTGAGCTCCCTTTTTTTGGAATTAGATAAAAAATAAAAAAAAATTATTAGAAAAAATTTATATAAATCTCTAAATAGTCATTTTTATTATGTTTCTATAGTGATGGATTATTTTTATTGAGTGAAATTGAGGATGAGGCAAAGGGAGAGTGGTTGGGCAGGTTGGAGGGGAGGGGAGGGGAGGGGAGGGGATGTGAGGGAATGATGAGGATAGGTGGGAGGGGGTTGGGCAGCTTGGAGGGGAGGGGAGGATAAGGGAAAGGGGGAGGGGCTGGGCAGGTTCGAGGGGAGGGGAGGGGAGGTGAGTGGAGTAGAGGGTATGAGAGGATGAGGGGAGGGAAGGGGAGGATGAGGAGTGGGGGGGGGGGGTAGGTTGGAGGGGAGTGGAGGGGAGGGGAGGATCAGGGCAGGGGAAAGGAATGTCCACTTCACATGTGTTTTCGACTTCTTTTGTTTTTCTTTCAATATAATACTTTTATGTTATCATTTTTTTTATTCTACAAATTCAGTTTTTCTTATTGTAAGAATTTTTTTTCTATAAAGAAATGTTTTTCAGCCATCTATCAGCTAATGGGGAAAGTATAGGGAGTCTAGTTGGTCTATGAGTACATCCATATAGCAGCACACTAGTTTTAATTGCATACTTCAAAAGGTTAATTTCGACTTATTTAATTTTTCTTTCTATTAAATAATTTTATTTTACCGGTTTTTATTCATTCAACAAATTTAGGTGTTCTTATTGTAAACATGTTTTTTATGCATAATTGTTTTTTAGGCATTTGATGTTTGATATTTATACACTTTGTCATTATTTCTCGGTGACATAAAGACATATGATGTATGTTTTGAAATGAAAATGTCCATTTGAATGTTCATTTCATTCATGTTCATTGAAATATTATGTTGTTTATAGTATTGCTGTATAATAATTCTTTCATGTATTTTTCATAATATCTCAGTGAAATTAATATTTATGTAATTGAATTCATGGTAGTTTTTTAATGTACTTTTCTAATTACTATACATTTTTTCTTTTTATTCATGTATTTGAAGTTGGATAGTTATGTTTTATTCATACAACATGACCTATTTACTTTTCCTTTCTTTTATGTTTCCATACATGTAAATTGCATTTTTTTTCAAAAATGTTTTTTTTCTTTTCAATTGAATATTATCCAGTGTATTCTCCTATATGTTTTATATGTTTTCAAATAATTTTAATTTCCTTCTTTATTATCCTATACGATTTCTTTATATTCTCAATCATGCATTTGTATGGTTTATTTTGTAAATTGATGGTATACTTATGTTTTCCTTATATAGTATCACATGTTCTCCAATATTTTTTCAATATTATCCTACAAATTTTTCTCTGTTATTTTATTTTTTTTTAATTTCTTATGTTTCCAATTCGATATATTTTGTCCGATTATAGTTCAATATTAAGTATCGCTATTTTTTTCAATATATAAAATATTGATGTTATTTATTAATATTGATGTATAGTTTTTTCTTCTTGAAAGTAATCATTGAACGTATTGCCATGTGAATGCACGGGTAAGTACTAGTTTATTCTTAATACAAATATTAAATTTAATGAATGATTCAAAATTTTAGTATTAACTTCTACAAACAATATTATATTTTTCAATGTTAAGTAACATTGTATGGTTAAATAAAAAATATTAATCAAAAAATAAAATACTACACCTACTCTAAGGATATCTAATGCCATCAATCCACCATGGATGTAGTTTTAGGACCACATCAATATTTACTCCAGTAAATTAATCTATTTCTCTATAACATCAGTTAATAATTTTTATTCCCTTCCCTGAAATAGTATGGTATTTTGTATCATGAAATCAATAAGTGGAAATTTATCCATTATATTAACAAAGAAAATGAATCTAACATTTCATAATATACCCCAAAAGAAAAAATTAAAATGATAACTTACAACATCAATATGACATTGAACTTGTTCGAGATGACAAGCATTATTTAAAAAAGCCTAATTAAATTTTTTTTGATTTGGTTTTGTTTTACATTCCAATATAACATTCAACACATAATATCATAGTGGAACAAACTGTGTAAGAAATGGAAAATAGGTAACGTCAAATTTATATATGTGATGTAGTTCAGGATGGTGAGAAACATGAATAAATAGTAAGGAATTTTTTCTCCATGGCACCAATTTTAAACAAATGGGAAATAAATATTTGAGAAAATATGGTTAATTACCTTAACCAATCTATACTAATATTCTAGAATGGTAGGTTCTATGAATCATATAATCATTTTAATACAATTTTAATAAATCACAATCTAAATAAAGGGACTCCTAAGCATCATGAAATGGGGACATTTATAAAATTAGAGTACTATTTCAACACATACTGAAAAATGAGAAGAGAATGTATTGAAAGTACATACATAAAAGCTTCCTATGTACCGAAAAAAATAAAAAACTACATTAACTCACTAATTAGTTATAATAAATGAAAATTCATTTACATTAATTAATAATTAAAATAATATTACTCATATATGGAAAAATATAAAATATTGTCATTTGTTGCAAAAAATAATGAAATAAATGAAAAAATTTATTATCATTTTTTATATTACCAAAACAAAGACATTATTAAGGTAAACTCTATCCTGATGCATTTTTTTTCTAAGTACAAAAAATTATAGAATAATTTTTTTTATATAATAATTTATCAGTATATCATTATAAATACTACTTCTCAATCCTGTGATATATTTATAGAGAATGGGGTAGAAAAGTTTAAAATTTGACATAGTAGTAATGTATGTACTACTCCACCACCAAAAAATCATTCCAAAAAAATGATATAAAAGAGGATAATATTGAGACAATTGTATAATTTATATTACAAAAGAGGTGATTTGTTAATTACAATATCGTATGTCAGGTGGATTATGATAAAAAACATTAATATTATAATTTACTTCTCAAAAATTAGTTAGTAAAACACACCAGGGTCAAACTCCATTGAGCCATAAATAATTTGTGTCATATATGTTTTTCCTCCTCCATGAATTTAAATCAATGAAATTCATTCAATAATCCCACACTAGTCATCATTATTTATGTTCTTCTTCAATGCGAGGATGAAGAAATTTGACGAATGTATAGAATCACTTATACATCACACAATGATCCTCACTTTTACATGTTTTCATTATATTTTCCCCTGATATTAATATCTGATAATGGAGATAAATCCTTCTGAATCTCAACATCATCATTTAAAAATACAAAATTATGATGTTTTATAAAAAATAATTGAAAACAAAGTAGTCAGGAAAATTTAAAACGTGAACCAAAACTAAAATTAAAATAAAATTATTTTTCTGAACAAATATAAAAATCACAGATTGCCAGGAATATCATCCTGATGAAAAAAAACAAATTTATAAATCCCACTTTAGAATATTATTTTTCATCAAATTGTTAACGATTATTCTAAAAAATATAACTACACATAAAACGATTGTGTGGTGAAGAAACCATGAAACTAATATGCATTAAAATAGGGACACCCACCCAACTAACACATTCCATAGTAACAATATAATTCTTAACAAGTGTTTTAAATATCCAATTATATCAACAATTTATATCATTTTCCATCTAGAAAAATTCTTTTAACCTTCAATACATTTAACGGTTATTGGGCATGTTTTATGAAATGTGATTGTATTAATATTAAATGATCATAGGGAAAGTGATTATAAATAAAATAAACATTAATAATTATATATGTATAGAAATAATGAAATTGAATTGATAGTAACATTAATGTTATAAATACATTCAATTTACAGACAAGTTCATGTCAAATTTCTAAAACATCATTAAAAAGAGTTAAATTACTATTGTTGCTACAAATTTTACAACATATAACCACATTCTAATTAGAGATGGTAGGAAATAATAAAGATAAAGGGAGGGGGATAATAGAAATTAATGTAAAAAATTATAAGGAACTCATTTTCTACTACTCATTCAATTTAATCATAATGATTCTTTTAAAAACATATACTCATTGAATCTAATTTCCTGTAAATTTTTTTGCAGAGATGGGTGTGAAATGAAATATAAATGGGACTCATAGATTCCAATCTCAATAGAAAGACTTATTGTGTAGTCTCCATTGGGATGCCCCTAGAAATGTAATTACCATCATAGTAATTTTTTCATTCTATTACGACTATCCATAGATTTATGATTTAGAAAATTCAATCTTGTTATCCAATCAAACTAAGGACTGCCATTAACTTTGATAATTGCAAGGGACACATGGTTTACCAGTATATGTTTTATTTTTAGTGATGACATGGAAATATTTTTTTTTCAGGACAATGATATGAGTGCATGGTTGAAGGAACAACAACTATAACAACCATAATGTTATGAGTCGATAAGAAAAATTAGTAGTGAGTGTTTTTTGAGTGAAAAGGAAGAAACTCCAGAAAATGGAACTACTTGTGAACATTAACACTAGATAAATAATCATCAATCAAGAAGAGATGAAGACAGTGGATGCCTCTTAGAATGTAACATTCCCAATATTATTTTTATCAACTCGTCCAATTTTGATTCCTTAAATTAATTATCATGCTTGTTCATTTTAAAAAATATATAAATATATTTCCATAGATGGATGTGATAAATACATGATTGAATGAACACATAATGAAAAGAAAACATGATGTTTTCATTGAATAATAACGCAATTTATACATTAAAATAAAAAATTATGAAAATAAACCCATCACAAACCGAGAATACTATACAATGAAAATCATGAAAATCATGAATTCAGACAACTATATAGAGAAGAATCCCTCATTCCCAAACATGAAAATCATTATTAAATCTAGCACATTATGTGATGAAAATATGAAACTAATAATAAATCTGGAAGATTGAATGAACATTAATAGTATGTAGTTTTGGATTTCTAGGTACCAACATTAAATAAACCATCCTTTTCCCATGAAATAATTTATTCATCGATGGAAAGAAAATTATTCAAATTTATAGATATATCCCATATAATACTTGAAAAAATAAATAATCAATGAAATTGTTCATGAGATACTAAATGTTTCAAAAAATAAAGCATGAATTAACTCATAAAATAATGAATAAATTGATAAATGTTCTACAGTATCTACAGAATTTGGTGCCAATTTCATTTGAATTGACACTTTCCCACAAATAAAACCATTCATTTATTTGAAATCGTCATATAAAACCAACTGAATCTACACAATTAAACTATAAAAATTAATAAATCATAAAAACATGATTTCAGATAGGAAATGAATAAAAAATACAATGTCAATTTACATATAAAAATATGATGAAATACAAGATATACAGAGTAGGTCAAGGCAGAGCAAGTGGATATAGAAATGTGGGAGGTCAGGGAGCCGAGTTTGGGGTAGACAGAGTATATAGAGGTGGATAAATCATATGTGGATCACACATAGGAACAAAATATATAGGCATAGAAGGTGTATGTGGAGCATATAGAGTAGGAGGAGCCACAACGGAAGGGGCTTGATGCATAGGAGTTGGAGCAGGTGGAGGTGGAGGAGATAAAGATTGAGGATGAAAATATAAATATGTATGAGGAGGATCAAGTAGCGGCGAAGTATATGGAGTAGGTGGAGAGTGAAATGGATGAGTAGTTTGAGGGATATAATCAAGAGTCATAATGGGTAATCGAGGAGGTGGAGGGAGTTGATGGAAAAGGCGTGAAACCTAGAAATGAATTAATTAACTCAAGAGAGAATGAATTATTTTTTATAAAATAATTGGCATAATTGTTTTGGAGAGACGTCACAATGGAATCTAATATAGGATGGAGTAGGCAAGTTTTTGTTTATGGGAGGAGAAGTGTGAGGCATATAAATTTAGGATGGAGGAATTGATATTTTTGCTTGACGTGGAATATTTTTTTGGTTACAAATATGAAAATTTCAGCAATATTGCATATATATAATTTAAGTCTCTTCTTAAATAAATTCAGTGTTTTCAATAGCTTGCATTGTAAGAAACATCGAGTATGAGAATTCTCTGATATAATTAACTAGTCAATTTAAAAAAAGTTATGGAATGTAATTGCCACATTTTGAAATTTATGCATTTTATATATCAAAATAGATTCCAGTTTTTGAATTTGTAATATCAAAATTAGATTAAGGTGAAATTTTGGTAAATTTTTGAAATTTTTTATTTTTTTTACTAGTGAACAATACTCCAATTTTTTAGAACCATATTTTTTCATTTAAATAATTTTTTAAAATTATATTTATAATTATGTTATAATATATTAATACTTCACATACTATCCAAATTTAGATCATTGAATTAATTTTGATAATATAATTAGGTATACTAAACTATTGACCGTTTGAACGTCTCTTTTACCCGCATTCTAGCCACATCTATTGGATAAAAATGAAACATAATTTCACCTATTTTTTGAATTTAATATAAAAAAATATACACATCAGGTTAAAATTATTATTAAAAATTTGGTTTAATAATGACAAAATAAGTTTTTTTGAACAGTAATTTTTTAGTTTTAATACCAGGGTTAAATATTTAAACAAATATTTAAGGTAAAAACCAAATATATTAATATAAAATTACCCTAAAATTTATCCTAAATAAATATGATAAGTGTTTTTTAACATAAATCATCCTTAGTTATAATATATTATCCTTCTTATGCCAATTTTTTTGATTATGAAATTTATTATATTCTATTTAATTAAGAGTTAAAAATGTCATATTCAAATTTTAAGAAATATCACATATTTAATATGATGTTATATAAGTGATATTGTCGAATATAAATAGTATTTAGAAATCCAAAATATTTATCTACATTATCATAAGTTATTTATAAATTTAGGAAATAAATAAATCAAAAAATTGTGTCATAATGTTTATGTAGTGATTGATTTATGATAGGAAGAATCAATGAAATCATAATATTAAGGATTAAATTAATATAATATCAAATATTTCATGGCATATAGGAATTATTTGTATGAAATTGACATGTTTTATATGTTTATATAAATATTTTTCCATTTAATATTGTTGTTATGACATTAAAAAAAATCACGTATTAAATAGTGTCAAGATTGACCTAAATGATAAAAAAACTATTTAATAAAAGGATATTAAATCAGAAAAATATGAGACTCATGAAAAGAAAATTTACAGTGTTATATATTTAATAAATGATCCCAAGGGGGTTACTTTTGTAATTCTATAGTAACTATTTCAACCATATAGTGTGAAAGGACAAGTAGACACGGTAAGAGTTAAACTGTTTAACTATGTGTTAATCCTATAAGATAAGGATAATTTTGTGACATAAAGTTAACTAAAAATTACTTTTTAGAGGATTTAAAGCCCTAATAATCATATCCTCCAAATGAATCAATTTTGAGCTATTTTAATTATAAAATCAATTTAAATTATCTTAATAGTGTTGGAGTTTCATAAAGTATCATCCCCTCTCTTATAAATGGGATCCTCTCATTCTATTTTATTCACAAATCTAAAATTATTTTTATCAGCTAGAACCTAATCACTTATTCTACTAATATATGTCACATAATCTAAAATTCCATAATTTTTAATAAAATATAAACTTTATGTAATTTTTTGTTGGTCGAAATGTCTTACTCTAATAATATGAAATTATATTACCAATACAATTCAATTTCTTTTCTTCATATGCAACCTATTCTATTGTTGTTTTTTTAATGTAATAAATATAGTATCATATATATTATGATATTTATTTATGATTATTTTACAACCTAAATCATCCTTTTATCTATTATTTGAATAAAAATTTCCCCATGTGTGTGTACGTACGACATACATTCACCATGTTGTGGTGTAATTTCTTTTTCAATAATACTTTTGGATGGGTATAATGATGAGTATACATGATATAAATTATTATCATGACATTATAATTATACCATAAAATTATTATATGATCTAATTCCATAGTATTTAATGATTAATGCAATGATATCATCTCTAGTTTGTATATACGACCAACCGTCTCCGCAACGCGATGAGATTCTATCTCATCCATACATTCTATAATGATTATATAAATATATTTAATTAATATGTTTTTAACATATAAAATTTTTATTATACTAGAATAATACATATATACACAAATATATATCATTTTCTTTCACCATTTAGTACGATAGAAACAAAATCAACGATCATACATGTATACGACCTACTGTCTCCAATAATAGTGTGATCCATTTTAATATATATATATCAACTATATATTAGGAATATAAATGATATATAAATCATGGATTACATTCTGGATGTCATTGAATAATGATCTATGAAACATGATCAGGAATAACATGTCAATACACATATAAAAAACAATGCATCTATTATGTGAAACATTACATTAATGCTGAATTATTAAATGAACATGAAATATAATTTGTTAAATGAATCACATATAAAATTATAAATATTATTATGATTCTAATAAAATATAATTATATGTTTAAACCCATTATCACCATGTTTCAGACGTATATGGCGAGTATCAAACCTTAGTTAATGGAAATCATAACTAAATTTCAATTCATTGAGTTAAACATCTATGTCATTGGATATGTTCTTCCAAGAATATGTGTGAGTGACCTCTTATTGTTTTAAAGTGTATTTACACTAATATTATGAGGATTTATATTTTTCCCATAAAATGATGTTATTTATTTATCATAATCTAATGATATGATCTTTGTAGGGGAATTTGTTCTCACATTAATTTTTTATTTGATAAAAGAGATGTTTACCACCGATTTCATGAGTGTGGTATATGTACATCCACTATTATATTTTATATCATTAATAAATATAACTTCATATTATTTAATGATTTGATTGAAGATATTGGGATTATTATTTAGCTTTTCAATGTGGTATGGGATATTTGGAATATTTAATGAATCAATCATTTATCAACATCAATATTTTTGAAATTATTTTATTAATATAAAAGGATTATAAAAGAAATTATTTTTTTTATTTTTATGTCCATTGAAAAAATTTAAAAAATGAATAATTATATGATTTTATGTAAGGATTAATTTCATAATGTTTTTGTTACTGAATATTTATTTTACATATGAATTTACTGGGACATATTTATCATCCATGTCAATGTTTCATAATGATATATTTAAAAAATTTATTTAAAATTGTTTAAAGTAATTTTAAAACATTTTTTAAAATTTATATAACATTTTTAGAGAAATATTTGTGTCGTTTTCCAAATGAAGTATTTAATGGAATTTTTGACAAATTAATTAAATAATGCTTTTTTATCTTACACAACTTGAGTGAATATTTCATCAATCACGATGATTTAACAATTTTATCTTTCTTTAATATCATACAAAAAAATTTCCAATTAAAATATTTACTTTTCAATTTGAAATGAATTTTTAAGAACAAATTTCAATAAAGGGGTATTTCTCAAAAATAAGTATTTAATGTTTTTATTAGATAATTTTCATCTTTTTAAATATCAATTGTTGGATTTTATGATATATTAAGCTTGATTTATTGTGATTAAATCTTTTAAATTGCGATGAATGATTAATGTTCTTATTGGATATGGATGTGCAATTTTGATACCATTCCTGGTTTATAGTTATTGTAATAACATTTTATATACTATTGTTAATATGAATGTTTATGTTTTTTTATGTTCCATAGATTCATAAGATGAATTCATTTGGACATAGTAAGTGAAATGTTAGGGACCGGTTAATGAAATCCCTACAGTTTGAGGACAAGTTAATGAATTCCCCACAGTGCATTGGTAGTTTTCATGATAAAAACTAGTATGGGTTTTGAATAATGTATTTTTGGTATATATAGTATTCTCAAAAGGAATTGATATTGTGGATATAAATTTTGACATTATGAAATCCCTTATTATAATTTTTTTATAATGATGTTACTTGTTATGATTCAACTAGTAGAATTTCCAGGTGAATTTTTAAATGGAATTATTTTATTTATTCATTATTATAATTTTTTATATATGTACCTTTACTTATAATTTTATTCATGTTTATGATTGCTTATCGTACATTGTTTATCTATATTATTAATATGAGCTCTCTCTTTTTTAATTTTTTATGTTCATAGGATGCCATGAACTGTTTTATAAATAATATATAGGGGGAAGCCAATAGAATTATGGGGTTCTCTATGAATTATTATTTTGAATATTAGTTTTTTGAATTTTAATGTAATGTATATGTATATAATTAATTTTATAAGACAACTAAATTGTTAGGTCCTTTGGGATTTTATTACTTTAAATCAAGGAATTTTTTTTAAGCAATCCACCGACTTTGAGATTTTTGGTCCAGGGAATTATAATTTTTTGGGATAAAAGTGTATTATAATGATAATATATTTTGGTGTAAAGAGTATGGTTAATGTAACATTGTTCTAGAAATTTATGTCCCATGAATAGATATGTCCAATTAATTTGATTAAAATTGATATTTTTAAACAATAAAAATTGGATAAATATTTTATTCACTCCATCATCAATATGTGAGAATAAAAGTTTGGTAGAGTATCATGAAAAATTTGGTTTCAAATATAAATGTGATTGGAAATGTTATGGATAATTATTAGAGTCGAATGACTCCAATCCCGAATGTGTGTGAAGATGGTGGTCAATAGAAGTTGATGGGATTATATAAAAAATCTCTATGGTTGTATATGAAATAAGAAAGGTTGATTATATATATATTAATAATTGTACATATTTTATTGAATGATCGAAGAAAAAAAGTAACTAAAATTTAAGGTAAGAGGAATATGGACTCCATTTATATTCTATATACTGTCAATGAATTATAATGCTCCTTGGATTCGACACAATATTTCAAAGGTTGTATGGTAGCTGCTACAAAACGAAGGATGTATGTATGAGGAGAATTCTATAATTTTATCAGGGAAATTAATATTAGATCTTGTATTATGTTTCTCTTAATTAAAATATAATTATAGTTGTCTTCAATGATGAATGATATTTCTAAATTCAATTCAGTATGACTGAATTATCAATGACTAAAGGTATGGAATCAAACGCCAATGATTATGTTGTAGTCATTTCATTTATTAACATTGAAATGAAAAGATATATATATATATATATATATATATATATATGTAATGATGGGATTATTGATATAATGATAAGAGAAAAATTTTATTTCTGGATTAAATTTTCAAATAAACAAATTTATTATATATTTGATATTCATTTTTATTGGGCTGCCTTATTAGGATTATTTGCGTAACATCCTAACACAAATCATCCATTCCAGTATGGAGTGTCAGTAGTCATCATGAATACTTACTCATACAAAAGAGGCTACTGAGAATACCTAAGGTGATAAATTGAAACATAGTGAGACTATTACCAATGTACATATACACATCCAATAGATAAACATGAGGAAGAGTGACTTAAATAGAATATTCGTACAAATTTTGTAAATGGCACAAACCATGTTGTAAAAATTGGTCCTAATAGGAAATCATTAAACTGACCAAAAATATATTTTACTAAATAAAAAAGTCATAGAAGATAATAAAATACAACATAAAAATCCTAAATACTTTGTATGCCATACTAACCACCCTAATTCCCTAACAAGGAAACGTGTCATTGACCACATGAGTTTAACAAGATCCATGACCATTAATTCTTCACAAACATCTCGGTGACCATTCATGGTGTGAGTATAATCCAATTATAATGCCCCAAACGATTCAATAGCATAACAACAATTCTTATATAAAATCTTATGTAATTCATAGAAATGAAATATATATGTAAACAATAACAGGTTGGGATCTCATTCATTATCTAGGCTACCAAAAACCCTAACACCACTCACACATGCTTTATTATACAAAATAATAAATTTAGGTTTTAAAAAAATATATAAAAATAATAGAGAAGACAACATAATTTATTGAATATACTAAAAGTCCAAATAAATGGGACATGCCACACGGCCTTCATACCCCCTCCTATTATTTGGTTAGTCCCTAAGGCTATCATTTCCTTCCACTAACCATGTACGGCCCAAACATATTCATGATATGTCAGGCCATAGAGGTATCCATCATAAAGATTAACCAAGAACAAATATGTTCCACATCCACATTGATACATGGTAGGAGATATCAACAAACCATATATATAAATACATACACAATCTATACAAGGGAAAATCATATTCTACACACACGAAAATAAGAAGGTTTAAGAGAAGTCCCATGAGACACACATGAACACATACCTGTATCACATATCCAGAGAGGTATCATGAACCACACTCGCACACAAACACACATACACTTATATCATTTAAATAGGTATCTAAACGGATACACACATACACCCACCAAATTATATCATATGAAGATACGTATCACTTGACATATACACACATAGACAAAAAAATGTATATCATATTAAGAGATGTATCATGAGCCACAAAATGTTTTTCACAGTAATATCATATAAATAGAATACTACTGGGCCAATAACACACACACACACACACACACTAATTGATGTTCTAGTGTGGGATGAAATATTACGAATGCTCGATACAATCCCACTGTAGGAAGGAGAACACGGTAGATGTTGATCTGAGTCAGATATAACAAAATATTTGTATGTCAATTAGGATATAAAAGGGTTCCAATACATATAGATAGAGAGTGTACGAAACATGATATATTATGAAAAGGGTAATGATGATATATATTAAATTATAGTTTTCCACCATCATTGCATATGAAAATAAAATATGGGGAATAGGATGATATAGAGCTCAAACAGAGGCTAAGGATAATTCAAGGTGTCAACCAAGATGGAATGATATGATATACTTAGTGAGTGCGTGTCCAAAAATAGAATAATTAAATAGAGATTTATTAGATGAATCACATATCTCACCATTATATATTCATAATTAATGAAATAATATGTATATAGATCTCATAGAGTATTTTGGTTAGGAAAATATTGATTTGGATATTGCAGATGATGTATCACAATGGCACATATATCTGAAATCTAATGATAAATACAAAAAATCTAAGGGGATGGTGTATCCATTTCCAATACTAAAATTTATATGGAAATACATCATGAATATTTTTTTATATGAACCAGAATAACACCGAAATGAGACAATTCCATTTTAGTTGTAGTTTGTCACCTTATGAATTTAGCACATTATATTCTTATTAGTGAAAATTTCATTATTGAAATGCCTAATATAATATACAATAAAGAATTTTTATGTTTATATTGAGTTCTAAATTCTATTATTTATTATTGAGATATAAGGATTAACTTTTTTCTACAGAATTAATTCACAAGAATTGTTTAAAATGGTGAAAATTAGTTTTGTATATCATCCTTACGTAGATGATCAGTTTTAGAGGGGAATTAGTTCCATTTAATGTATTTCAATATATTTTCATATGATATTAAAAGGTGTTTGGTATCAATACCATCATCTAATCTAATTTTCAAAAAATAATTAATTTTACATGACCATTAAAATTTCACCCTATGAAGGTCTCTATGGAATAATGATAAGAAATCCACCATGTTGTGGTGAATATAAAGAAAAGAATTTTCTGGGATATGATCAAGATGAGGAAATGGTAGAGAATATTAGCTCACATTAATAACACATCATGAAAACTCAAAAATTGATTGAAAATATATGATTATAATGTTTCATGAGATCTAGGGTTTGATTTTTGGGAGAATGTATACAAGAAAATAGCTCATTTGAATATGGTTAAAAAAATTGTAATAATGGGGTACATTATCCCCAGATATATTGGTCCCATTGGGATTCATGATCGAGTATGGATGATAGGTTATATCATTGTGGTTTAACTAAATCACTCTAAAAATTATTATGTGACGTTGAATAAATTTCGAGGAATTAAATATCTAACCCTTCATGTATACATTAATTATATGTTTTATCTCCAGTGTATGATAATAACAATATAGAGAAAGCAGTGTCAATTTTGTTAAGAGATAAAGTGATAGTAAACAACACTTTTTATTTTTTAATTGAACGGTTTTAAAAATATATGCTTGTGTAATATATATTTGAACCATCGTATTTGATAAGCTTGAAGTATCATAGGATGTATGTATCAGATACATGTAATTTCATAAAAAAACTCATATAAATGGGTTATAATGTAACACCCATAGAGTTTTTAATATATATTTTACATCTATAACTTAGTAGTTTTATATCTTTCCTTGCACAAAACAACTTTCTTAGAATGACTATGTTATAGTATTGAAATTATATTATTAAATGGTTTGGTCATTTTAATATCTATTGCATGGAATGGTATTAGTTTAAACAATTTTTTAAATAATATGTTAAAAAAATTTCATTTATGAATAATTATTAAATTATTACTATGAAAAATGTAATTAAATTTTATTAATAAGAAATATTTCACATAGGAAAGAATTTATTTTTAATTTAAAATTATACTTATTTTGAATGTTTTTTGAAATATTTTTACAAATCACGTTTTATTAGTAATATAAATTGAAGGTTTATATTACTTATTAAATCAAATATATTTCTATTCACATAAAGTTATTAAAAATATATTTCATAAAAACTTATACGTTTTTTTATTTAAAAATTCATTTTATCAAAAGTTAATTTTACACATTTTTTCCACATATATTACAAATTATTTATTTCGTGTCATAGAATTTAATAATGAAAAGACGAAATATTTTTATGATAATAAAGAAGTGATATTGTTAATTATAGTTAATATAATTTTCAACGATATTGAATAGTTATAATGGTTATAATATTGTTACAATTTAAGTGAAAAATGGGATGGGGTATTTAGAACAACAAAAACAACAAAATTAAATATAATTATTTAATTTAATTTTAATTATACCGCTTTATATTATAAACTATGAAATTTAAATAAATTGTAACTCACTAAGACTGTTATTATATAGTAAATTTTATATCATTTACATGTTTATCATCCATCAAACTTACAAAAGGGGAAATTGTATTCTCTTTTAAACACATAACTCGAGAACTCATAGTCATACAATAACATCAAACCCCTTATAAACAAACCTAGTATTATCCTAGAGGTATTGGTCACTCTAAAATATCATCTCAATAAGGAAGAATGTTTAAGATAAATAATGACACCAAGAGAGAAGGTATTTGTCCACATAGTTCTATTTTGAGTTTAATTATTTGTTAACCTCCTAAAAACATTCAGAAACCATATTAAAATGATGAAATAATATTATTCAGTATAGTAAAATAATTACAAATTATGGGTAAAAACATTTTTAATATTATTTAAATCCATTTGTATTTATAGAATATCTTATCCATGAAGAAGTGAATTTCAATTTCAACAACCATCTAACTTGGATGGGTTTATAGATATATTTAATGTATATTTATTTAATATTTTTATGAAATAATTTTCCCCTCTAATGATAAAATATTATCTCTCTTTGAAACTTATCATCAAATAGAATATAATTAAACTACCATTCCATACATGTGAACTGTCACCTATTTGAAGGAATATAAATAATTTTTTATTTTATCACATAACATGGATTTAAATTAGGATTTAATTAATAATTATACATATTATTTATGAAACAATTATGATTAATCAATGTTATAATATAATTTAAATTTCATTCTATACAATCATTTGTATTTCAAAACATCATGCTTTTAAATATATTGACAACGACCTCGTTGATGTTATATAATTTATTGTGCATAATTAATTTTTATCAATTGATTCAAAAGATTATATAAAAAATAAGTGTGATATTTTAATTTTTTTTATTTTTTTGATGAATCCATGACCATGGTTAATAGGGTGGAACCATAGATAATAAACATTCATGGAAACATTACAGCTAAATATAAATTATTGATTTTAGTGAATAATTATTAATAAATGTGTTATTGGAATTTAATTAGTAATGACATGTTCTATTATATTTTTTATGGTTATTTTATTTATTAATAATTTCTCGAATTTATTTTTGAGGATATTAATATCATGTACTAGTATTGTCTGTACCTATTATATGGGTTTCATGCCTCACATTTCCTTCTTTAACGCATATTATATATTCATCACTTGTTTTTTATTTTTTTGATTATATACATCCCATGTGTGAATATTTTTTTTAATTTTCGTGAAAATTAATGTTATTTAAAAATAAGTTTTTTTATTATAATTTATGAGGTTTTAAATCAATTTTCAAGAAATAATTAATTTTTAATATAATAATTTCACTTATTTTTGGTATTCTCTATATTAAATTTAAAAGTCAAGAAAATTATATGATCCCAATCATCTAAACCCAAATAATTTTACTCTAAAAATTTTATTTCTAGGTTTTCTTCTTTTCATTTTTTTACAATGTTATTTAATGAATTTAAAAAAGGCTTTATTGAAGAACAACATTATTTCTCCGTTATGGATGATAATATTTCTATCACATATCGATTTTATTCTTTTGGATGTTTTTACAAACACATATAATTATTACAGTATTTAATACTACATTTTATTTTTTTTAACATGTTATATTAATTATATTATAATGTTTTTCAAATGAATTTGTTTTGAGTTTCTAAAATTGTTTTAAATAATATTTCTAATAAGAAAAATATATTGGAGAATGAATATTTCATTGGTTATGAACTTCCATGATAGTGAATCTTCAATTAAAAATTTCAATGTTATTTTGAAGATAATCACAGTCAAATAATATTTATGAACATTTAAAAAATTGAAAAAATTGAAGAAGTGTATTGTATTTATTACCAATATATATTTAAAATATGTTATTAAAAGAATTTTTTATCTATTCGATCATCCATTAGGAATATTTATGGTTCTATCGGTATATTATCTTATGATACTATAAAATTTCATTCTATATATGAATTTTGATGATTATTTTTTGTGGATGATTTAATGAAACTCATTTCATTTCAACAGGTTAATTTTTATATGCTAAAGTGGTCAATGATATTTTACTCATGTTGATGAAATACGTAAAATTTTCATTATGTCTTGTGAGGGAAAATGATATATATCCATCCAATGCAATGGTAAAATATTTTTGACTTTTGTAAAATAATTAAATTTACCATGGAGTTATCAAAATAAACTACGGGACTCTGTTATATGAGAGTATTGGATTTTATCCATCAATAAGATAAATAAGGGAATGTGGAGAGAAATCAATTAACTATCATAATATTTCCATTATGATAGATTAATCAATGATTATAGGTTAATGAAATGATTTCATCTTCTTATGTTTATTCCATATATTTAACTCTTATTCTTATGATATGCTCTAATGGATCATGATTGATTGTTTATGATTACATGCTCTTTTGAATCACAGATTTTGTAATAAAAATATTATATATTCTATGAATCATTACTTATGACCTATGATATGTTGTTAATGTTTTAATATGTTTTGTGCATGTTATCCTAACATTATCTTTATCTTATTATCACTTATGAATATTTATTCAAATATCACATTTTATCTTTATTATGAATCAGATGTCAACCTATTTTAAATCACCATATAGTAAGATTATAATGAATTGTACGTATTTTGGTATGTCTAATAAAGGAAGAGTGTGAGGATATTTAAGGAATATTAAGTATAGAATTGATGATAAAATGATTATTATGTTTATATTATAAAATTAAACTAATACTTTATCAGTATAGAACCTATATTATTGTTACATTTGTTGAATAATCATCATATTTGATGAAATATTTATGTATATAACACTTTAGTTACCTCGCTATTTTTTTTGAAGAATACTGTTTTCAGTGGGATGTTATATTCAACATGATGGAGCGGGATATTATATTTATCCAATGTGTTTATTTTCTAATATGACATGGTATCAATCATGGGTATTGTTTTTAGTGTTTTTTTGTGCATGTAGATTTTTTTGTTATGCATATTATTATTTGTAACAATTTTTATTAGATGATATAAAAGTCACAAGATTTTTACCTGAATATTTTTTTTCTTGTTTTTTGTTGTGGGTTTAGAGATATATATGTCACATATTTTTTATAGGTTTGGTATACACATATTATTAGGGTTTTTATCGTTTTTCTTTTTTATTAATATATTAAAACAATAATATAGGTTTTTATTTATAATTTCCAAATTTATATTCTATGGGATGACCAAACTCTGTATATTATACACAATAGATATTTATTCACTTTCCGGGTTTTTATGTTTTTCTTGTGATTATTAATTTTTTATGGTCCATTAAATGAAATCCTCGAGTATAGTGTCATAAACTATTGTAAGTAATTAATTTTCATGGAATGATTAAGAATAATTATATAATACCATTTAGTTAACCAATTAGTTATATTGGGTATCAATCTATTTTTATTGATTTCTTTAGTTTTTGATTTCTCTTATTTTATTTTGAATTATATATTGTTAATTGATGATATTATATATGATAAAAGGTTGATCAATTGGATATTTAGTTTTATATTTCATGATGTTTTTTATTGGTTATTGATATCTATTTTTATGATGATAATGTTTAAATTTTTAAAACTTTAATCCTCGGAACTATAATCATATTATTAATAAATTAAATTTCTTTCAGAGAGTTGTTATAATTTCCTAAAACAGATTAAAAATTATCATGGGTTAGATCAACACATTCCTTGGGACCATCACCGAGTACAATTAAGGTAAATGGATAGTTTTGAGGGATGTGACAAACGATCGTGATGAATGTACCTTCAAATAAAAAATTAATAACGAAATTTACACCAATTCAAAGAGATATGTAATCATTAATTAATAAATATAAAAACATGAAACTTTAGAAATAATATAAAGAAGATTTTTCAAGAGATCTTCCAATAAAAATGTAAAATTTAAAAAAATATAGCAACATATTTGTGTAAAATATAGATATTAATACATAAACATCCATAAGAAAAAATAAAATAAGATTATTAAAATTAATAAACCCTCATCTAAAACATTACATTAAATATAATAATGGACATCGAACCAACGTAACTTAGCACTTTAGTATACCTACTAGAGATCCAAAGACCAATGACCAAGAACAATGTCATCTATATATTAGTTTATGATTATATCAGTTTTTAAAATAAATTTCAACCATTATACATTAAAAAAGATACCAATTTTATTGATATAGATGAGTATACAAACTCAATAGGATCTCCTAAATTATAAAAACTCTACCAAGTTGAATCCCTATGGACACCTATAATAGTTATGTGATATTCCAGTCATCACATTCCCAAATGTAGTACAAAATAACATAATTGATATATGAATATAAAAAATAATTATAAAATGTGTTTTTTCAAAAAATTATCATATAACATATATTCCATCCATGATTCATAAAAAGGGTCATAACTATGAACTGATAATCATCCATTTTTTTCATGGGTTGTGAAATAAAATATTTACTAATTTCTATAGAATGAGATACTGAATGATAATAATATTAGTTATATAAATTAGATAACTAAATAATATAAACAACATAATAAAAAAATGAATATTAATAAATATATAAATGAATTTTTAACGAGATACCCCTAAAAAGAAATAACTATATTGAAATAAAAAATTCTTATTTATAATCAATAAAACAAAAAAAATTAATAAACCATTAAACAGAATCCCCTCAAATATATTATAAATAAATGTTATTAAATATTAAATTCTACATTAAATTAATATAACTCCATCCTAAATAATGACTGTAGTAATCTATTTATGTGGTTTAATTTTACTATAGGTAAAAGAGGAATATCGTATTTTTAGAAATAATATTATAATATCGTAGGATTGTGGACTTTTATTTATAAACCATAATATGGAACAACTAAATAAAGTCAAAATACCCCCACCCAATGTTTATACAAAAATATTATCATGTATAACTCATTATATAACATTATTACATATAAACACGATATGAAATTATAATACAGAATTATAAGAATGAATAAATAATTTTAAATATAAACATGTAGTACCAAATATATTGATAATAATGAAGGTGGAAGTGTAACTCTATATATGAAAAATTTTTATAATGAAAAAACATAATGCTCACAAAAGAGAAAAATATATATCATTTTTTAGTTAATATCATTATATAGACTACTGTTAAAATAAGAATGGATATATTTATAACAAAAATATAATCGACATTCCACTATATTATCGAAAAAATTATTTTATTTAATAGTGGGGGAAACTCACTTCCTAAATCATGGTAAAAAATTATAATACATTAAATTTTTTAAACAATATATAAATACACAATTAATATTTTACTAATTAAATTATACTCCCTCAATGTTATAAAGAACTCATTACTATCATTGAGAGCACCCAAAGGTAATAAATTCTATGATTCTTAAAAAATGTCAATAAAATATTATTTTTTATCTTAAAATTAAATAATATTTGAAGGTTAATAGTCAATTAAACACCACTCTCATTGGAAATGAATGTAAATGAATCCACCCAACGAGGGAAATAAAAAAAACAAAAAATAAAATAGATGCATTGCCACGTAGAATATTTCAAACCACCAAATAATTATCCATACATAGGTATGGGAACCTAAAAATAGTTTTTAAAACATCTTATTAAGGTATATTCAAATTAATAATAAGATATTGGATAATCTAGAAAACACTATACTAAATTATATTTACAGAGAAACAAATTTCCAATTCTACCCATAAACATAACATGAAACATAAATATCCAAATATACTATCTTGGGACTAGTTAACTGTGAGAATATGGAGTCAACTAAAATATTCAGATTCAATCGACAATCCTGAGGCATTAATCAAAATTAAATACTGATAATTTATTGCTTCATGGAATTCAAATTAATGAAAATTTTAAGTCTAATTATCTATAATAAATTATGTAGAAAATTTAGTTAATAATTTAAAATATTTGACTCACATCCCAAAAAACATCTACATATTTTTTAAAATACCAAGGAATCCTATAGTTATTAAAAATTTTACACACCGTTTTAGGATTGAAAAAAAAATTATTTCAGCATATATCAAGAATATTTTGATTCAATATAAAAAAATCATTTCCTTAGATAATTAAAAAACATTGAAATTCAATTTTATTTTTTTCAAAACATTTTTGATATTATATTTTATATAACTAAAATTATGTTTTAAAATAATTTTATTAAATTTTAAATTCTATTTCTTACCAAAATAATGAAATATAGTCTTCCTTTTGAAATTATGAAAAATATAATTGTTTTTAATTTGACCAACTCATATAGGATGTTTAATCCTTTACATTGTATCAGAAGTCATCTAGTAAATTACTAACACAATAAGGACTTTTCATGAAATAAAATAAGCAATACAACGTAAAAAAATCAATCATATTTCTCAACAATCCACACACCTTATATATAAGTGTGACTAAATGATGTATTAAACATGATAGATAAAAAACATTACAATTAAATAAAAATTGATATGAGGTCCCAATTTATAACATATCTTGAATTTTAATTTAAATACCTCACTCATCAAATATTATCATTTCTTGACTACCAAAAAACAATAATAATTTGTATTTCCACTATGTATGTTAATATTTATCAAATTCAGCCATTTTATTACAAATATCGTATCTAAAATTGTAACATGAAAGAATTTATCAATAATAATTCTATGCATCATTATTCTGATAATGTCGATTTAGAAACACTTCATCCAAATTCAGAAAACACCATCCCATAAGAGAACCTCCGTATATAATAAAGGTGGATGATTAGTATATAATGTCTCCATAAAATATCTGCGATATAATTTCAATAAATAAATCGATGAAAAATTAACGTCCAAATATTATTTAATATATAGAATGGCACATAAAAAAGTTCAGTGTTCAAAAATCAAAAAATGTATTTAGAAAATTACATAATAGTTGTTCTTATTACCTCTATATAAACTCCAAAAGAAAAAAATATTATACATTCAATACAAAAAGATATTTATAATCATACATAATATAAATCTATTTAAAATAAATAATATATGGAGAAAAACTAGAAGATAAATTATATTTTTAAAAAGACTCTATAATGTACATTTAATGACATATTCTAATAAACCAATATCATTATAGAGTTCCTTAGACTAAAAATATGACCATCATATGAGATTTTTTATGTTAATTTTATTGATAAAATCTATCATAACATAAATCAGAATTCATAACATATATGTGTGTAACATGTGATTACTGGATTCAAAAATATTTGTCACATTACCTCAATAATATTGGGAGAGTGTGATATGAATGTGATATATTATATGTTTTTAGTGGGAAATCATCAAATCTTCTCAATAAATATTTAAAATATCATAAAAAATATCATTAGTTATACTAAATAAATGTAATGTTTCACATATTTAAAAAGTAAAATAATTTGTTTCATTTAAGTGTCAAAATTGAGGATGTAAAATTTTCTAATTTAATTTTGAAAATTATTTCAAGCCCATACAAAGAAAAAATCTAAATACGATGCTAAGATTACCTCTAAGAAAATGTATTTTTTAATATACAAGGAACTATAAGAAGTCTAAATAAATAATTAGTGTATATAAATTTCACTAATAGTGAGTAATTCACACAATATAATATTATATAAATTAAGGTACAATATAATCCCATTACAAAATAAAAATATATTGACACATTCATATTTATACTTAATCTAAGATATGTGTTATATATAATTGTCACCTTGGTAATTCTGCTACCATAAATAGTAAAATTACTTCTCTTATTTAGGTTACTAATGAATTACTAAACCATATAAACATTATTTCATGAACTTTTTATTTCCATTTGTTGTTATTCTTTCTTCTTTATTATTTCAAACATTATTTCTTTATTAATTTTTATTCATAAATAAAAATTAATATTATAATCTAAGTTAATATTATTACAGCCACATTTATTTATCTGGACATATTTTATCAATTACGTAAATGTGAATACCTGTCAATAATATTTGTCACAAAAATATAATCATGGTTCCTGATGGAATCAAAAAATAGGGATATATAAAAATGTGACATTTATATCAATTATATTCCGTGAAAATATATAATATAACATTAGAAAAAAAAATGTTGAATTAAAATATGATGGATTGGATGAAGGAAGCACTATATATTTTGTAAAAAAATAAAATAAATCTATTTATACAAAACTCTATAAAGGAATTCATATTTGTTATTAACCCTATCAACAAGTGAAACAAACTCACAATTCATTTCTAATGGTTATATACAACCTATAATGACGTAGTGACCATAGTCATTTTAATTTTTGTTGTAAAATAGTCGATCTACATTAATTATAACATTGTGTAATGATTTTTTTAGTACAAAAGTAAATATGTAAAATGAATTACATTTTATCATCAATAAGAATATTCATAAAAGAGAGTCCAGAAATTTCATTGGATCTTATTTGAATATTGAGGTAAGGGGAATAACATTATAGTATAAACATTATTGGGGAAGATATAAATTGATAGTAATGATTAATGAAACAAAAACATAGATTTTAAATACTAGCTCGAGTTATAAAAATAATGGAAATGATATAAAGGGGTTTGAGTAGAAATAAATGTCAAATGATAATGAAAAAATCATAGCATATGGCAATAAAAATCAAGTATTATATTTTGGTTATTAATAATTCTATGTTAAATTATTATTTTAGATTAAAGATTATATTTTATTTCCACTCATTAAATTTTTTATTTAAAAAATATTGTTTCAACGTACAATGGAATGATACTTCTTGATGGTGTTGAGCCATTTCAAACCTTGGGATAGGGTGACAGTAAAATTTAAAACTATAGGTGTATGTTTTGTAAATTTAAAAATATATTTCATAAACTTAGGTTGAAATGGAATTCTATATTAGTTAGAAAAATTAATGATGTATTATATTTCACCAGATACACTTTTGGATCTTATAATCTTATTAAAGTGATATTTTTATATTTCAAGGTTTTAAAAATTCAATATTTTATAATATGGTAAAAAATTCAATGTACATATATTTTATAAAAAATTAGTTTGTTGATTTGAAATAATGAAAACCTATGTTGGGATATTTCAATGAGAAAAGATGAAGGTGATAACCTTTATAGACATACCACTAGAGTCAAATGTTAAAAAAGCAATCCTATGAGAAGATTGTACCACTTGAATCTATAATAAGCATTATTTTTAGAAACTGTTCATAAAAATAATGGAAAATAAGATTTAATTACTTCTTAATAACATGTTGAGTTTTAACTAAATGCATTAACATATTGTTTTACTATAATATGTTATTATTTTTTAAGAATATTTAATGAATATGTTGGTCTAATTTAAAAAAAGCCTTATTATTTACAACGTTTTAGGGATGTAAAAATATTGAGATTATGGTTTAGGGGTTGACTATAAAATAATTTTGGCATAAAAAGGAATTTTTTTTATAGAATGGAATTGATGTAGTTCCGAAATTGTAATTTTTTGTATAATATTACTTTAAATTTGATATAATAAAATATTTTATATGAGTGGATCAATATTATATTAAATGACAATGATATGAATCTGGTGTAATCCGCAACGGTACTGATGATTTTTATTAATGATATAATATATATAAATATCCAAATCTCTTAATTATGAGTTCCCCAATGTGAATGAGAGAATATATACATGGGAAGAGAAGTTTAGTAAATTATTTAATTATCACTAATTTATTTTTCTTATTTTATTTCAAATATATAGATATATAGATATATATATATTTATTGGAATTATTTTTGCTTTATCTAAAACCTAATTCCATCATTGGGTATATTACTAAGGCTCATAATAGTTACATTAAGGATTTTGATATCAAGAACCTCAAAAGAATATAAGAAATGAAAATTTATTAGGGTCCCATATAGAGTGATTAAAAATATTCTTATACTAGTAGTGGTAGTCAAATGAATATAATTTAGGAGATCTTTTTTGTTAATTTAATATTTATTAATGTTAGTAGATAATAAAATGAACTAATTCATCATCCCATATGAGGAATGTAAATCGGGTGGAAATTTTTTAATAAATTTAATAGTAATCAAAATATATTTTATTATTTGAAAAAAATTATATACTTAATTTTTATTGAAGAGAAACAAATATATGAATTAAAATTTTGGGTGAAAAAATTATAGTGGGAATTATCTCATTTCTTGTAAAAAAATCTTAGGATTATACATTAATTTAATTAGGAGTGAATGAATTATGGAAAAATTTTAAGTAACCGTCAAAGGGGACGAATAATATATGAATTATATACAAGGAATACCATTAGATAATGGTTATTAAAAATGATTGTATAGATTTTCAAATATTTTACCACTTTTCATGATTCTCTCCATTATCATAGTTTTTATAAAACAACATTTGCACTATTAATTTTACATCCCGAATAACCTGATTTTAATACCAAATCCCTTTATGGAAAAATAATTGAGGAAATCAATACATGCTTATCAATATGGATATTTAGATTAAATATTAAAATAATTTTTTTATAAACTCTAAAAATGTTTTTTATTTCTTGATGCAGAAACCTAGATAAGGAATCAAAATATAATTCCAATAATGGTTAAAAATGAATAAAATTTTAATAATATGGTAAATATTTCTAATTCAATTTATTCAGTAATTAATACATTTTATTACATTTTATTTATAAAGGAATAATTAATCCTAGCTCTAATATATCACTGAATAATGATCTAAAATATTTCATAACTAATTATTTAAAGATATCAGATACTATAAAATATTATTTTATTTTAGGGATTAAAATATAAAAAAATTTTAGTTTGAACCTCGAAATTATTATATAAAAACTATATAAAAAATTTTAGTAGGTTTTGTATTCATGAATAAAATCTATTTTTCATGAAAAAAAATCTAACATTGAGATCAAAAATTTGTGTGCGCTATATATGGATATTGAGATTAGTTATAAGGGAACTGTTCTTGATATTTTAATTGTTAAAATATTAATGTATTTCAAGGTTTTTAATTAACCAAATATGTTTCTGGTTTTAGGAATCCATAGTAACCTCATTGGTTTTTTCTACCATTATTAATTATATAGTAATTTATTTAATTGGAACTAATAATATATATATATATATGATATTGGATTTATAATCATCTATAATGGTATATAGTTATTTCTTTGGTAGTGATTTTTATTACACTATGAGTGAATTAAGTAATATATTTACTCGTGGAAGGAATGTTGTGATATGGTCGTCATAATTTTAGAAGGTAGTGGAACTCTCTACCATGGGTTTAGATTACATTAATACAATAGATTATAGGATGGAATATTTTTAGCTGATGAAAATGGTGGAAAAACTATAACACCTCAATACATGAAAAGGAAATAATTAAAATATTTATAACATCGGGAACAGTTTCTTAAAATTGTCTTATCAGTTAGTTTTAGATATTTTAAAATATCAAAATCAATTATATAACAAGGAATGAATAATCATGAAGGCTTAATTATTCACCAATTATTTGGTTGTTATGTCTAAAATTTTATTTCAATTACTTATATATTTATTCATTAAAAATCTTCATAATTTATTTTTATATATTTCAAAAAAAATATGTAATCCCTAAAAAAAATTAAAAAATTAAGTGATAAAAACACAGATAAATATTTCTTGTAAAAAGCAATATATTTATTTATTACATTAGAAAATGATGAAATACCAAAATAATGTTCTGATTTTTCATAAAATATATTGTTCAAAAATAATTATTTACATAAAAATATAAAAAATCATTACTCCATTTTTAAAATAAAACATTTTATAAAGATCATAATGAAAAAATATTAGGTTTTATTAAAAAAATTCATATAAAAATTCATTTTTATAAAAATATTATAAATTTTATATAAATATAATACTTTTTTTAATTATGAAATAAGTAGATTTACATAAAATCCTATTGTAAATAATTTAAAAAAATGTAATTACATTGGCGTATAATCTTTATTTCACTCTTACAAGAATTCATATACTCCATATTACAATGGAATAACCATCATCATTAAATCATTTTTGAATCCTTTTGGATAGAATATCATTAACCAATGAAACTAAGTGATATATCAAACCCAACTGTCATTTTAAATAATTTTAAAGAACATACACATGAAAAACCCAATAAAATCATACATTTCCATCATATTAATCGAACAAATTTCCAACTCATCCTCTTTAAATAAAATGTTTCATTTATCATATAAAAATAAGAAGAAACATGTTTCTTTCTTGAAAAACTATAAAAATAAAAAATTTACATAAAAATGGAAATAAGATATACATTGAAAAACTATATATACATGTAGAATTATCATATTTAGGAACAATGAAAATAATTGTGGGAGAAGGCCATCATTATTTAATTAATAAAGACATTTTTTATTATGTTAAAAAACATGAAAATAACATGTATGACATGGTTTGGAAAAATTCCTTGTAAAAACATTTTAACTAATGTAATTATAATTTTTTAAATTACTCTATTATATTTATGTATTAATAATTAAAATCTAGAAACATTTAAAATAACAAGGATATGTAAGAATAATACCATAAAGTATTTAAATCACAGTTTCAATGATAAATCACATACCCCAAATCCCAACATAAAACATCTATCCTCTATATTATTGATTAATAAACATATATTAACTATTTAATTTTTCAATAAATAATTTTGTTTAATTTAAATTATCATTTACATTATTATTTTATTTAATATATACTCTATTTAATTAATGAATTTATTAAGGTGATGTATAATGTCATGGGGTTCATTATGGAAAATCTATTTTGGTGTTTTGATCATGATAAAATTGATAATGGTTACATAATCACTATTATTTTAAGGATATTATAATTATCAATTTTAAAAATTGATTAATTTTTTAAAACAATCCATGTAATGCAGTAATGAAAAATGATATACTTCAATCATGGAGGTAGTAGTCCGCATATAGGCATGAGAGGTGTTTTCATGTTTCTTATTAATGAAGAGTTACTTTAAATGAAAAATTTCCATGTTTAAATAATCATAATAATTTTATAAATATCATATTTAGTTCTTAAAAAATTCCTTATAAAAATACATTTGAGGTTGAAATAAAAAATTATTTAAAACCCTTTGTGGACATGGTAGTAGATACATAGACATAAATGAATTTACCATTTTACAAATGATTTGAGGGTAAGCTAGTAGATTATATTTTATATAAAAATATTCATAATAATTTATTTTATTTAATATTTATCCGTTGAATCCATATTTTGGTCCTTCCTAGTTAAGAGATATTTAAAAAAACACATTGATTTGTGGTTGTGGTACTATTCGTGTATGCATGAGTGATGTTCCCAATTTTAATAAGATGTAACAAAGTTTGAAAATAGTATTTTTCAAAAACATAATATGTTTTTTGTATAATTATTATTTAAATTTAATTATATTATTTAAATTTTGAAATCTTTTATTGTGTAGGATGAAGATGTACACTTGAAAATATTCAAACAACAACTATAACTTCACCTTTCATATGTCTATTATCTTTCACCTATTTACATAAAAGAATATTAATTTGATGATACAATGACTACTATGATCTGGGAAGGGGTGTCTGGGATAGAATTATAGAAATATTATTTGAGATATAGTGATAAATGTGTGAAAATAACATAGTATATGATGTGACCTTTTATTACTGATGGGAGTGACAAAGTAGTTAATTTTAATAATGTAAAAATATTATAAATGTTTTATACCTAAAAAGTGAATATTTTTTTTTCAATTTCTAATATAGAATAATATAATGTAAACAACTCATAATGTCAAAACTTTCCTATTTTGGAGATATTTTTGGCCTTATCACCTACCTTAAAAACCCCTTTTAGACATTTTAACCTTTTTCATGATGCCACAATTTTTCCATTGTATATTTTAGTTTTTAATAAAAATTTATTTTAACTCATTAAAATTATAAAATATTGATAAAAAATTTGGGATCCATTTTTAATGATAAAATACCCATATTTTGAAGGATTTATTATAATATAATTCATAAAAATGTAATAAAAATATTTTCTAGAAAAACTCATTTTGATGCATAAAACTTTTACCCACCAATAACCATGTTTAATTTTGATTCAAATGGAATTAATTAAATTTTGTAAAATTAAAGGATAATTATTTTACAAAAAAACCTAAAATTATCCTTTTGATGACATTAAAAAAATAGAAGAACATAAAATTGTTACCATATGCACAAAAAACATTTCATAGACTCCAACATTGAAAACATATATTTATATGTTCAACATTATATTATTAAATCAATTAAATTACATAATGAATATATAAAAACTTTTTAAAAGTAGATATATAATCATTCATGTCATTATTATATCATGTTACTATAATAAATATTCCATTATTTATAAAATTGGCATTCTTTATTATTCCCCCACAAATAATCTAATTTAGAAAATTCCAAGAAAAATATTATAGTATTTATTTTTATATTATGAAGTCAGAAATGGATTTTTTTGTCAAATTATAATTTTAAAATTAATATATGAAACCTTTAAATGAAACCATGTAATAAATTTAATGATAGTTTTATTAATTTAACATATACCTTTTTATTTTAAAAAACTACTCTAATTATATATATAAATAATATAAATTTAAATCTATAAAATTTATAAATATTTGAAAAAATATATTTTTTCCTATTATACATTAGTTGTAACATTTTTTCCTACTAAAATATATTGATTCTCCATAATATTGTTCTTCACATAATCAATTGTGGTTATTTTTCACACATATCCCTTCTGGATTCCCTTATATCAACATTAATCACATGTTTATTACGAAAAACATAGAAAATGTGGTTAATTAATTGAAAAATACATTATACATTTAATCTATAATCTTATATGGATTTTCCTCATAATGTATATTTTCTATATGTAAAAAACTCCATGTCTTAACATAAGAGTTCCAAAAAGTACATATATATTTAATAAATCTACTTAAAATAACAATGAAAAAAAATAAATTAAAATGTATAGATGCTAGGTACTCCACTAATCTCAATTAATTTATAATTTTAATACTTCTAACATACCATGTGATAAATTCTCTTTCACTACAAAAATTCATAACAAAATTAAGGGGAGATATTTTTTGAAGACATGGTCTGATGCCTCAAACAAATGGTCTTTCATCAAGTTATCTTCATAACACTTATTCCTAAATTAAAGAAACAATAAATGTTTTCGGAATAATCATTAAATTACCAAAAAAAATCTAATGTTATTGGTCCCAAAAACATTTGTTTTCCAATTTTACGCCAACAAACTAGATTTTGAAAACACTTTCCATATAATTTCTTAAATGGTGACTTATATATACTTCAAGGAAGGATGTTATTAGATTAAAATTATACTCAGTAATGACAAAAATCTTAATTTTTCAAATGATATAATGAGAAATACCAAATAAAAAAAATCCCAAGTTGAAATGTATCACATTAACTAATCATAATATTGATGATGATAAGTTGAAATAAAATTTAATTCAGTACACAATGAATTTTGAAATTTCTGCCAATTTTTAATAAAAATGAGGGATCCTAGATTGATATAATATGGAGAGGTACACCATGTATCCTTACTATTTCATTTAAATAATGTCTATAAAGATGATGTGAAAGCATAATATACTGAATATGAAGAAAAATAATATTTCATTCAATATATCAACAGTTAAAAAAATTATATTTTCACCTGGAGATTTACACCGTAATCCCATAAAAATATTTTTATATAAGAATCATTACATTTAGGAGATTTTAAATATTGAAAAACCTTCATTGGTTGTTATCACTCATCTATGGCCTTTTGAAAAATCATTCATTCCATTGTAAAACCATCAGTATATTTCATCATTCCGTCTCACCAAGAAAATTACTGAAGGAATTTGTGCATATTAGTTATAAAAATATATAAAAATAATAGAGCTATTATACACACTCAATAGTTTTTGAAGTGCCCGGATCAGTGTGAATCACTGAGAGGGGGAGGGGGTGAATCAGTGATCCTTTAAAACTTTTTACTAATTGATTCTTAATCAATTAAACCTCTATGGCTTGTTAAGGCCTCGATCCACTCTTCTTGTATCTCTCACCCTTTCCTCGAATGATGCAGTAAATGTAAAGGAACATGACACAAGGATTTACAAGGTTCGGCACCAAAGGCCTACGTCCTTGCCATGTTGGTTATACGCCCCAACATGGTTTCTTCCATTATAATCTGTTAGTATTAAAATGGTCGATACAGAGTCCCACTGTATCTCTCCAGAGTCCCACAGGAGGGTCTTTATACTGCGTCCCACAGTGTTACCAGAGTCCCACTGGCCTGCTCCAGAATCCCACTGAAGACTTCTTCCACCCTGAGTCTCACATGGGGCTTCTCCTGGATCCTCGAGTCGCACGAGTAGCACTTCTTTACTTTATGCTTCTTCAAGTATCTTCAGCAGTCTGGGATAAAATCTGCTGGCCTTGCTCTCTACCTCTGCTCACTTGTGATGAACAGGTCTTCTCATCTTGCTCAGGATTTATCTTCTTCTTCTAAGGATGACCTGGCTTCTCTCTTCAAGAATCATCAACAACCTCTGAAAAGGTATGTTGGTCTTGCTCAAGACTTCTGATCACTTCAGTTGATCAGGCTCTTCTCAATTACTGAAAACTCAGTCAAATAATATCTTTAACTTCAGTCTGGCCATAGTCTGACTTCACATCAACTTCATGCACTGAGTGCATGGCATCTCTGCATCCTCATGCACTGATTTCATGGCTTCTCAAAACACTTAAAGAACTCCTGTTCATGTACAACTCAAATGCACACAACCAGATTTGGCTTTTTTCACGTGTGCACGTGCATGCATGTAAGCATGCACTCCCCTTCTTCTTCTCGGTGCAATAAACCCACAATGGGTATAGTCTCTTTAAGCACAATCCTTATTTGAACTTCACACAATTAATTCAATTTTCTTACACACATAAATGTGTGTTCTTCTTTGTGAGGATGTCATCTTCTTCTTCTAAGTGTTTACACATTTAGTGCACACACTAGGTTCGGCCTTCGTGTCTCTTTGCACACACTTGTTTCACTCTTGCACACACATGATTTGGCCTCCTCCTCTTCTTGTTTCACACACACACTTTAGTGTTCTTTTAGTTTGTTCTTCAATGTGTGCACACACAAGGGCTACGACCTCCTCTTGTTCACTTTGCATACAAGGCACTAAGGCCTCGGCCTTCCTCTTGTTTTTCACACACACAAATGTGGTGGCCTTCCACTCCTTCTTGCACATAACCCGTTGGTGTGCACTCACTTGGCTGGGGTGTATTATCTTTAAGCACACACACACAAGGTGTGTAATTCATATCACCTGAACACCTACTTCCCTTCTTTGCACATAGCACACACAATGTCTGTAGGTGGTCGTCTCCACTTGAGCTCAAAGGAGGCACGCAAGGGTGCAGCCAATCCTTTTCTCCAATAGCCGCGTAGGGTCTTGCTGCAAGGGCCACTGCCTCGGGTGTGCACGGTGCAACACCACAGGCGCACAAGTTCTTACCGCATAGGGTGAATGACACAAACGGCCGTGCAAGACTCGGGTGCAAGGCACCTCAACCACGGGGCGCGCAAGTGCTACTGCCCCGGGTACTTTCTGCCGTGCAAGGAGTAGGCACGCAGGGAACACTTCACCTCCTTCTTCTTGTCGCACAATGGAGTTGCCCCGCAAGGAACACCTTCAAAGCCTCGTGTGGCTTTGGGACAACAGCCGCGCAAGTAATTTGCGCGGTGGCTCCTTTCTTCGTGAGGCAAAGACACTCACGGATCTTCAAAGTTTCAGCAAGAAAACCGAGAGCTTCGGCCTCTCTTTTTATAGAGAGAGGGAAGCCTCAAATCTTCCGCGTGGGATAAATCGAATTCCCGAAGTTCTAGGGTTTTCAATATTTTTCTCAAATCTTGATTTCTTCTTTGTTTCAACGCAGGTTCTTTATTTTTTATCTTCTTCACGTGCATGCGACTTAGAAACGCATGCATGGCCTCTTCGCTTCTATTCCATGCAAAAAAACGAACCCATGAAGCCTAGAAAACTTTGTTTTCCTCAGCATTCTTCGAAATCTCTCATTTCACGTATGCCTGTATACTTTTATGCATGGATAGGTTCATCATGGACAGACGATCACTTTGATGGCTTCAGCTTCATCTGCAATGGCCGGGAGCTCGATCTGTGAATCTCAGAGGGCGCCTGGTTCGTCGGTGGCTGCGGGGAGCTTCGGGCGAGCTCGAGGAATGAGACGAGCGGGGAGCCGTCGGATCAGGCGATCAAAAAATCTTCAATGGCCTGGATCTGAACGGGCCGCAGCGGATTAGATGTGCGGAAGAGATTTGGCGCGCGATCAATCGTGCGGCCAGGATCCGCTCCGCAGCAAAATCCCGCGTCCCACATCGAAACGGAAGACGGTTTTTCCGCGGTTTATCAAACATCCGCTCCCCCCTTCACCGCAATTGAACTTCTCCCTCCACGGTGCCGCCCCACACCGTGTTCTCTCTGCGGGCGCGCTCTTGCGCCCACCCCTGCCACTCGGGCGCGCCACTGGCACCCACTATGCATCCTCGGGATCGCTCCTCGCGCTCACGCTGCGCAGGGCTTGACACTCCCCTACGTGGCCCGGGGCTTATACACGGCCCCGGCCTCTCGGGCTGGCCCCATGGGATCCCCCTTGGGCGTGGCGACCTGGAGTCCCACAAGTGCCTTGGGGTTGAACCCTTAAGGCTGGACCTTGGTGGCTTATTTTTTTCTTTTAGGTATAGAACATGTACTTTGATTAAAAACAATGTTACCAGATTCAAATGTAAAATGCCACTCCCTTTCATAATTCTTCTTCTTCATTAGAATTCCTCCAATTCTTCCTCAACATGTATTCATTAATTTGGAATGGAATTCCAGAAGGTTATTCTTAATCAACCGAGCTCCTTAACCAAATAACTTCTTCAATGTTCTTTGTTGATCTAATCAGAGATCAAGTTGGATCTCCTTCAGATTCACATGCACTAGGTGATAGTACATGGACATCTTTAATCCACTTCATCCACTCAGTAGTTGTGGATGGATCATCTTCATCTCCTCATGAATTGTCAATACAATGCATGGTCTTCAAACAATGTTGTGACATTGTATCCAGGTGATACAAGTTCTTTGAACTTAAAGAGCAGCTTAACAATCGTCAGATATGATGATGCTCCATAATCATTCATTCTTCAAGTGTTTTCACTTAGTATCATCTTGATACATGTATTGAAACATTACGATCAGTTCTACAATCGTCTGATATGTTAACATGGATGAATGTTTCAACCATAAACAGTTATGCCACTTAGTGAATCTCCTAAGTGACATTCATCTTAACACAATGGCCATCCTCCATTCATCATCAACACCATCATAGCCTTTGTAATTCACATATTGACTCTCCTTGACATCCATTCATTCTTTGACATATTCTGATCAACAAAATTCCTTATTGACAACAAATGCAACACAGTGCACTTCAATATCCCCCTTGTTATTTTTTGTCAATACCACTGGAGCACATATTGTCAATCCAATCAGTAGAACACATATGAATGGGTCAATATGTGTGCCACACATTTTTGGGGCAATATGTCAGCTTTCCCCCCCTTATTGGAAACCAAATGAAAATGTGTGGTGGGGTTCTCTTTCAAAAATCTCTTCCTCCCTTTGAAAAGTATTTTCTTGAAAAACACTGAGAGAGGGATGATGTCACATGTTCTCTTTAGCAAATAACCTTTAGTAAATCAACTCTAAGTCTACTTGGGCTAACCCAGTGTAGAAAACAAGAGTGATGTAACCAAGGTACTCAATGCTGTCCAACATTCACTGTACATGTGAGATCATGCTCCAAGGGGTTGAAATTTTTCAGATATAAAAATAAATTGCTAAATCCTGCACATACTTCACAAGACTCATTAGAAAGTTCAGTGCAAAGATAAATCTTCCCCTTTCAACCATTTCTCTTCAATCAGTATTCCCCCTTAATTGTCATGATGAATACAGTTAAGAAACAAGGGATGAATGTATGATTATAATACCTTCACTTTTCTCAAGATGGTATTAAATCTCAGAATCCCATCCTCTACAGATTGGCTCCCCCTCAAGGGGTGCACTCCATTCTGTCCAATCCACTCTCCAGATGAGAATGATCATCATCTTCAATTCCCTGAAATGATAGCACATGTAAATATAAGTGGTTAGGGAATAATATGGAACCTCCTTGGTTCATCAATGTGAACAACAAGGTTGAGAAGATTCTCTCAACCGAGATGTCCCATTTTCACCATTCTTCACACTTGCACATTTGATCTTCAATGATGTTTGTGCCGGTGTGGATCTCAACACCTCTTTAACATCTTTCTGTGTGACTCCCCTATTTCTAGGTGCCTTTTGAGCACTAGAGTCTCCTGGTGCAATCTTCATTCTTTTGAATAATCCCTTCTGACCTGGAATGAATATCATGCATTTATCACTAATATATCCAGCTTGATTACACCTCACACACAGAAGTTGATCTTCATGTGGAATCTTTTTCTTTCCTTTTGCCTTAGAAATTGCTAGAACTTTATCTTCAACTCTTTGTAGTTCTCTGGAAAGTTGCAACTGATTTGGCCATATGAAAAGTAAGTCACTTGGAAGTGTGGCCTCAGTTCTGGAAGTTCCACATGGTTCTTTTGATACTATTAGGCTACCTTTCTTAGGAAAACTTATTTTTAATCAATCCCTTCTGGTTCTTATGGATTGATTTTCTTTTTGAGTCCATTCAGCTTCTATTCAGTTCCATGTCTTGTTCACAAAGATCCATGGTGTGTCCTTTATTTCCACAGTAGAAGCATGTTTTCTTGGTGGTCCTTCTGGATTCATCACCCTTCTTGGATTTAGACTCCAAGGACTTATTTTCCTTTTTCAAAACCTTCTTGGGAGTATCTTCAACATTCTTATTTCTTCCCAAGGATTCTTTCTGAGCCAGGTTCTGTGATCTTTTCTTCTTTTGAGCTCTAGATACAGTTGGAGATTGAAATGTATCTTTTTGAACACTTTTGCAAACATCCCAGATGTTATCAAGCAATCCAAATCTATTTGCAGTAAACAGATGTCTCTGGACCTGTGGATGTGGGTTCTTTCCTTCTGGCTTGCTCCCCCTTGGCATGGGCTTCCTTTGTGCTTTTACATTCAGTGGATTGTACCAACAATCTTTTGCACAGTGCCCATACTTATTACAACACCAACACTGACCCACAAATCTTGACCTCTTGAGTCCTTCTTGCTGTTGGGCATTTCTCTTGAATTGATGTGTTGTTTCAGGAGAGCTCTCTTTCTTCATCTTCTTCATCCATAATTGACCAGTGTTATTCTTACATCGTGCACTTTTTGTGGATACACATTTAGAAACATGAGTACAAGATGGTATAGATGGTACCTTCTTTTTAGAATATGTTGCCCTTTCATTAGAGGATGTCATTCTTTTAGAATCATCCTTCTCAAAGAACACTTGTGTAGCAACATTTCTACTTTCAGCTGACTGGGAGGATTCCGCTTTGGGTGATTGCAGATTTTTCAATATCACCTCTAGTTCTATGCATTTCATGTTAAGGGAGTTCTTCTCATAATCAACAGTTCTTAGCCTTCCTTCCCAATTTTCTTTCAGCTGTTCTAACTGGTCTTCATGCACCTTCTTCAATTCTAGCAATGAATTGTCAATCTCCATCACCATTTTGACTTTGTCTTCAATTTGAGCATCTCTGACATTCATTGACACTTTGTGCCTCTTTTCCAGTGCATGGAAAACATCTTTGACCACAGTCTTAAAGAATTCTTTCTCAGAAAGGGTTCTTTGCAATTCCTCAGTAGTGTCTTCATATCTTTCATTGCAAAGCGATTCTATTTCATCATTAGCCTTAACCAGCTTTCTGAGAGTTTTGGTTATGCCAACCCTTTTATCCAATTGGACTTCCAGTGAATTGGCTTCATCTTCAAGCTGTAATTTTTCTTCTTGAAGATCAAGGACGCCTGTAGCTATACACATTGCCACTTCCTTGGGGACTGTCTTCTGAAGATATTTGATTGCATTTAGAAGATCATTGTTTCTTCTATCTTCATCACAACTAGAGAAGGATTCATCAGAAGAATTATAAAAGGAATTGTCATCTGATGTGACTTTCACATTTCTTTCCATAGAAGGAGTTTCTCTGATTTCAATAACCTTCTTCCTCATATTCTTTGCCTGTTTCTTCATTCTGTTTTTCAGAGTCTTGGAAGATATCTCCATTTCAGGGTATTCACTCACTTCCTCAAATCTTCACTTCATAAAGACTCCCTTGGATCTTTTAGAGGTAACCTCCCTCTAATACCAATTGAAGTTCCCGGATCAGTGTGAATCACTGAGAGAGGGAGGGGGTGAATCAGTGATCCTTTAAAACTTTTTACTAATTGATTCTTAATCAATTAAACCTCTATGGCTTGTTAAGGCCTCGATCCACTCTTCTTGTATCTCTCAGCCTTTCCTCGAATGATGCAGTAAATGTAAAGGCACAGGACACAATGATTTACAAGGTTCGACACCAAAGGCCTACGTCCTTGCCATGTTGGTTATACGCCCCAACATTGTTTCTTCCATTATAATCTGTTAGTATTACAATGGTCGATACAGAGTCCCACTGTATCTCTCTTGAGTCCCACAGGAGTGTCTTTATACTGCGTCCCACAGTGTTACTAGAGTCCCACTGGCCTGCTCCAGAATCTCACTGAAGACTTCTTCCACCCTGAGTCTCACAGGGGGCTTCTCCTGTATCCTCGAGTCGCACGAGTAACTCTTCTTCACTTTAAGATTCTTCAAGTATCTTCAGCAGTCTGGGATAAAGACTGATGGCCTTGATCTGTACCTCTGCTCACTTGTGATGAACAGGTCTTCTCGTCTTGCTCAGGATTTATCTCCTTCTTCTAAGGATGACCTGGCTTCTCTCTTCAAGAATCTTTAACAGCCTCTGATAAGGTCTGTTGGTCTTGCTGAAGACTTCTGATCACATCAGTTGATCAGGCTCTTCTCAATTACTGAAAACTCAGTCAATTAATATCTTTAACTTCAGTCTGGCCTCAGTCTAACTTCACATCAACTTCATGCACTGAGTGCATGGCATCTCTGCATCCTCATGCACTAATTTCATGGCTTCTCAAAACTCTTCAAGAACTCCTGGACTTGGAAAACTCAAATGCACACAACCAGATTTGGCTTTGTTCACGTGTGCACATGCGTGCATGTAAGCATGCACTCCCCTTCTTCTTCTCGGTGCAATAAACCCACAAAGGCTATAGTCTCTTTAAGCACAAACCTTCTTTGAACTTCACACAATTAAAACAATTTTCTTACACACATAAATGTGTGTTCTTCTTTGTGTGGATGTCTTATTCTTCTTATAAGTGTTTACACTTTTAGTGAACACACTAGGTTCGACCTTCGTGTCTCTTTGCACACACTTGTTTCACTCTTGCACACACATGAGTTGGCCTCCTCCTCTTCTTGTTTCACACACACACTTTAGTGTTCTTTTAGTTTGTTCTTCAAAGTGTGCACACACAAGGGGTACGGCCTCCTCTTGTTCACTTTGCACACAAGGCACTAAAGCCTCGGCCTTCCTCTTATTTTGCACACACACAAATGTGGCGGCCTTCCACTCCTTCTTGCACACAACCCGTAGGTGTGCACTCACTTGGCTGGGGTGTATTATCCTTAAGCACACACACACAAGGTGTGTAATTCACATCACCCGAACACCTACTGCCCTTCTTTGCACTTAGCACACACATTGTCCGTAGGTGGTCGTCTCCACTTGAGCTCAAAGGAGGCGCGCAAGGGTGTGGCCAATGCTTTTCTCCAATAGCCGCGTAGGGTCTTGGTACAAGGGCCACTGCCTCGGGTGTGCACTTTGCAACACCACAGGCGCACAAGTGCTTACCGCGCAGGGTGAATGACACAAACGGCCGCGCAAGCCTCGGGTGCAAGGCACCTCAACCACGGGGCGCGCATGTGCTACTGCCCCGGGTACTTCCTGCCGCGCAAGGAGTAGGCGCGCAGGGAACACTTCACCTCCTTCTTCTTGTCGCACAAAGGAGTTGCACGCAAGTAACACCTTCAAAACCACGGGTGGCTTCGGGACAACAGCCGCGCAAGTAATTTTCGCGGTGGCTCCTTTCTTCATGAGGCAAAGACACTCACGGATCTTCAATGTTTCAGCAAGCAAACCGAGAGCCTCGACCTCTCTTTTTATAGGAAGAGGGATGCCTCAAATCTTCCGCGTGGGATAAATCGAATTCCTGATGTTTTCGGGTTTTCACGATTTTTCTCAAATCTTGATTTCTTCTCTGTTTCAACGCAGGTTCTTTATTTTTTATCTTCTTCACGTGCATGCAACTTAGAAACGCATGCATGGCCTCTTCTCTTCTATTCCATGCAAAAAAACGAACCCATGAAGCCTTGGCAACTTCGTTTGCCTCAGCATTGTTCGAAATCTCCCATTTCACGTATTCATGTATACTTTTATGCATGGATAGTTTCATCATGGATAGACGATCACTTTGATGGCTTCACCTTCATCTGCAATGGCCGGGAGCGCGATCTGTGAAGCTCGTAGGGCGCTTGGTTTGTCGGTGGCTGCGTGGAGCTTCGGGCGAGCTCGAGAAAGGAGACGAGCGGGGAGCCGTCGGATCAGGCGATTAAAAAATCTTCAACGGCCTAGATCTGAATGGGCCGCGGCAGATTAGATGTGCGGCCGAGATCTGGCGCGCAATCAATCATGCGGACAGGATCCGCTCCGCGGTAAAATCCCGCCTCCCACATCGAAACGGAGGCCGGTTTTTCTGCAGTTTATCAAACATCTGCTCCCCCCTTCACCGCAATTGAACTTATCCCTCCATGGTGTCGCCCCGCACCGTGTTCTCTCTGCGGGTGCACTCTTGCGCCCACCCCTGCCACTCGGGCGCGCCACTGGCGCCCACTATGCATCCTCGGGCTCTCTCCTCGCGCTCACGCTGCGCAGGGCTTGACAATCCCCTGTGTGGCCCGGGGCTTATACACGACCCCGGCCTCTCGGGCTGGCCCCATGGGATCCCCCTTGGGCGTGGCGACCTGGAGTCCCACAAGTGCCTTGGGGTTGAACCCTTAAGGTTGTCCCTTGGTGGCTTATTTTTTTCTTCTAAGTATAGAACAAGTACTTTGATTAAAAACAATGTTACCAGATTCAAATGTAAAATGCCACTCCCTTTATTAATTCTTCTTCTTGATTAGAATTCCTCCAATTCTTCCTCAACATGTATTTAATAATTAGGGATGGAATTCCCGAACGTTCTTCTTCATCAACCGAGCTCCTTAACCAAATAACTTCTTCAATGTTCTTCGTTGATCTAATCAGAGATCAAGTTGGATCTCCTTCAGATTCACATGCACTATGAGATAGTGCATGGACATCTTTAATCCACTTAATCCACTCAGTAGTTGTGGATGGATCATCTTCATCTCCCCATGAATTGTCAATACAATGCATGGTCTTCAAACAATGTTGTGACATTGTATCCAGGTGATACAAGTTCTTTGAACTTAAAGAGAAGCTCAACAATCATCAGATATGATGATGCTCCATCATCATTCATTCTTCAAGTGTTGTCACTTAGTATCATCTTAATACAAGTATTGAAACATTAAGATCAGTTCTACAATCGTCTGATATGTTAACATGGATGGATGTTTCAACCATAAACAGTTATGCCACTTAGTGAATCTCGTAAGTGACATTCATCTTAACACAATGTCCATCCTCCATTCATCATCAACACCATCATAGCCTTTGTCATTCACATATTGACTCTCCTTGACATCCATTCATTCTTTGACATCTTATGATCAACAACATACCTTATTGACAACAAATGAAACACAATGCACTTCAGTTTTATATTCATCTTAGAATCAATCATCAATATACATCTTATCCCAATTGTTTTTGAAAAATAATTCATATAATTTAAACTCAGGTAATTACCTTCCTTATGAAATTAAATTCATACAAGCGAACAACTATTATTTTTCTTCTCCTTTGTAATTATTTTTAAAAAAAATTTCTATAGTAACACCTAATCCAAATTTAAAAGAGTTTATAAATTTGAAAATAAAAATTAATAATTCATTTAATAATTTACAAATGGAAAATATTCCAAATATATCATATATAATGATTTATTGTCCTTTCAACTCTCTGAATAAGACACCATTCTTGTATTCCTTATATAGTAGTCAATCATGTGATAATTATCATTTATCGATTCTATCCATATTCTATTACTCATGTTCATATCATGTTTTTTGAATATATACATTATACTTTTGTGACCCATTTCTATTTCATAATTCTCCAATATAAAAGATTCTTTAAAATTTTTAAATCAGTAATAACCCACTATAAGTTCAATTTATTGATTTATATAACAATATAAATGTATTTTTGACTTTTTTTGATGATTATTTAATTACCTGACCATCCTACAATGACATAGAACCATGTCCCTTAAGATATGCATCAGTGTTAACAACAGACACCCCATTTTTATATGTTATGGATAATTCCAAATAAATAGGTAATATAATTTTCAATTCCTATAAATATGCATATCACTTCTTTATACTAATGATTTTAAAATTATTTTGATATAAAATAGATAATGTGACATAAAATGAAAAAATATTTTCCACAATCCAGTTATAATAACCCACTAATCTATAAAAACTTTGAATCTAATAGAAATAAAAATGGTCTCGGACACGCTTCCTAAACTATTTTTACTAGGTTTATCAACATTTTTATCTATTTTCTTAATATTCCTTTGAAATGAAATATAATTTATGAAAAATTCCAATTTAAATTTTTTCCATATTTTTTTCAATTGAGGATTGTTCAAAAAAACATAGATATGCCTCATAACCCTCATAACATTTCTAATATAAAGAAATATAATCAATAATCACAACTAAAAATACATATTATATATCATTAAAACTATATTAATTTGATCAAAATATATAATCAAAGAATTTTTTAACTTATATGAAAATATAGAAACTCTTCATAGTCATACCTAGTATGCAACATAGTCCATGGAATCTCTTAATTCGTTAATCTTTTAATGGTAATCAGATCTAAAATAAATGTTTATAAAATTATAATTATTCAATATATATTAAAATAAGATATAAATATGTTTTAATGGATACAATTTTTCAATAAATGTTTTACTAAGTTATCTCAAATCAATTAAAAGACTTAAATAAACATCATTCTATTTTATGAAATGTATGATCACCCGAAGGTGATGTTCTAGGGAAGTTGAAACCATTATCATGTAGTAAATATATTTAATTTTTTAACTCCTGTAACTCCATTGGATATAGTTGATTAAAGTGGTTTTAATTTTTTTTTAAATCTATATTTAAGTCATTAATTATTTAAACCTCATCATAATGAATAACACTATGAAAGTTATCTCGAAAAAACTGATTAAAATTTATTTACCACAAGAAAATCACTAATCACGGTAACTTGACTATTTTTATTGAAATTATCAATCTATATTTCAACACTATATTGAATAAATGTTTAAAATTACATTATTTTGTAACATTTATTAAATAATTCTTATATACAAATTAAAACTCAATATATTAATTAAAGATGACCTGTTAAAGTCAAAAATAAATCATTACATGATAAACTGAATGTGATATCAATAATAATAATAAAATCGATGAATAAAGTGAAAAAATATATAAGAAAATGATTTCAAATATATCGATTATGAGGTTATAGTTAATAATATTTTATTAGTTAATTACCGTAAATATTTATTAAAAATATAAATCTCTATTATCTATAGTTATTTTTCCGTTTCATAACCAAGTTTTCCAGATATAAAATAGTGATTATAACAAACATCAAACATGAAACTAATATTTTATGAATAATAATGTTATTGACATATCACCACTTAAATAGATGGACCATCATTTACTAAGGTAGAAGAAAATTGAATTTCCACACTCTTTTCCTTTAACCATTTTTTATTTTGGTCCTTCAATATTTTTCCCCATTACAAAAATCCATCTCTTTACGAATAATGAAATTTAAAACTATATTCTCCTAATTAGTATGACCATTACCACTTATATTTTATTTATATTCGTGGTCAAAATGTCTGATCTTATCACATAGGTAACATGTTCAACATGTTTTTGGAAATTCCATAAAATTATTTTTACAACACTTATCAGATGAAGTATGCATATAATTCATTCTTTCATATTTATTTGATGAATTATTTTCCATTTTTTCACCTATAGTTATTTTTATCATTATTTATATATAAATAAATAAAACTATACATACACTAAATTTGAGAAAAGGAAAATGTCGCAAAAATTCCAATTTCTTATGAAACCAAACCCATTGATAAAATCGTTTCAATATCGAATGATGTTAATTTTTTTAATATCAAGATCTAGAATATAATTTTGGGGATGCCATGATAATCTAGTAATACATTCATCATAAGGGGGAACTGATTCGACCAATATTTTATTGAATTATAAGAATAGATTTTCAATTTTATGTCATGTAAATCTTGTCAAATATATATTAATTAAAAAAATACTTAATTGTTTACCACTAAAGATAATCAATCTCATCATTCTAATTTTAAAATGAATCCAAGAAACACTATAGATTATATTATCCTTAATGATAATAACGAAAAATAGTTTCCTCATGATGTTCGAAACACCCCAAGACATCTATTATATTATCTAAATAACTAATCCATTATTTAGCTAACACATGGGCAGAATATCCAATAGAATCTATCAGGGTTTTCCCATCAAATGAGATATGATTTACATATTTCTATATGGATTATTTATCCAATCCAGGTAATGGGAATTATCATTAATATCCATTTTTAATTGAGTTAACACTGCTAAAAACAACAATTTTTTTCTATAATTCTAGTATACTAATTTGGAATTATATCATTCTTTTATTTCTATCCAACACAATTCACCCTCCATCTATAAAAAAACCATTTCAAATAAGAATTTATAATCAGAATAATCTTTGAAATCTCCAAGATCGCTCTCATGGTAATATGAATATAAATCAGAATCTCTTGATATTGTCATTAAACACTATCATAACTAATAATTTTATCTAAATATTATATTTAATACCCACAATAACAACTGGGAACATATTTTTATTAGGAACTAGATTAAAATATGACATATTCAGGAGTTATTTCATGAATTCTAAAATATTTCTCAATAAGGAACTTATCATGTTTATATATATATATATAGAATTTTTCTTTAAATCATACATAATAAATTCAAACATATAAAAAGTGGACACATCAAATAGTAACTGTTACATTCATAATACAAAAAATATTAAAATGAAACATGGTTTATTTTTATGGTTTAATCGTCATAATGATTCATTAATCCCATAAATGTCTATATTCTTCCTCAAATCCTGTGAAAACATTTTAAAAATTAGGATGTGAATAAATATCTCTTTAAATGATACACGCGGAAGGAAAATAATATTTTAACAAAAACATGTCAACCATGAATACATTATCATAATGAAATACATTTCAAATTAAAGAATTAGTAAATACATTCCTATAAATTTAATATATTTTATTACCTATTTTAAAATCATAATATTACTATAAAATACTTATAAAGCACATATAACATATAATGATAACTTGGGGTGTTATCATTCATAAATTGAAAAACCAACTGGTTGACTTCCCTACATATCACTCTTTAAAATGGAATATCTATACAGCCGAAATCCATACCCAATGAATTTGAGGTTATTTTGTAACCACCCAACCTTGGATTATCCTAAAACCACCCATAGATGGTTTATTACGTAACCACCCAAAAATGGATTTGTACCATTACATAATCATAACAAAAAAAAATCGTTAATTATCATCATTTCACTGAAAAAATTACATTTTTAATAATAAGAAATAATTTGATGATACTAAAATAATCATTTCATTATTAAAAAAAATTCAATATCCAAATACACATTAAATGGAATTAATTTTTTATTTTTTATTAAAAAAACAATATGGATTATAGGGGAAGCCAAATATGATATAAAGCTTATAGCGGGAGAGAATTTATTATCAACATATATGTTAAAAAATTTTTATTTTTTTTTAATACATTCATATGAAAATATTAATTTTGATCACATTTGAATTAAATATTAATTCAACAGGGTTAACTTTACACCTTATATTAAAAGTTAGTGTATAACTTGAATATATTCCTCAAAGAAATTATATTAAGATGAAGTACCTTACCTCACGTCAGATTCATATCATATATTCATTATATTATAAAAAAAATAGGATAATTTCAAAATTCATGATAACCTTGATAATCATTATTATTATATTAATAACACATTTTCATTATGTTATAAAAATAACATAATTATTTATTTTTATATCGACCGTTTTGTCAATATTCGGAATGTGAGTTTAAAAATTAACTTGGTATGATGTAAATTGTCGATGTTATAATAATTTCATCATCTACATAATAATTTTCCTGACGTAATGATAAATTTTAAGAATTAATTATAATTTTTAAACAGTCCATTAACTGTGGTTAGGAAAAATTTACATATTTATAATCATAGAGACAGTTGGTTTTACGTATGCATGAGTCGTGTTTTATTTTTTATTAACCATTATACAAAAAGTGAATTATTAGTTCATCATAAAATAATTATCATATCAGAATTAATATCATATTAATAATTATATATACTTATATATATATATGATTCAATAGATTTTATGATGAAAAACAATCCACATGCCTTCATGAAGGTGATAGATCACACGTACACATTAATGATGTTATCATTTATATGTGCATGGAATGTAAGAACATAATTTGTCTTTAATTATCTTATAATAATTAATATTTATTTAATATCACATTGGAATATTAATTAAATCATTATATCTAGTCATCCGAAATAGTAATTGAATACCAATTATATATGTTTGTGGATGTGATAGTTCACACAGATGCGTGAACAATTAATTTATTTCCCATTAGATGGAAGTGGATATGGATTTAGGTGATGATATTAACTTAATATTGTCTAATAATATTGAGTATATTGGAGTCTTTATGTCATCAATATTGGAGGACATTTGAAGAAAGTGGAAGAATAAATAAAATATACATACTTAACTAAAAACATTACATTTTCTTTGGATAATCACTTGTGTTAAAACAAAAACACATCTAAGAAGTATTTTTTGCAACAAATTAGGCCTCACTATTGTAGGGTGGAATGTTTGAAGGGTTTTTGTTAGATATTGGCTAAATTATTTCCATGTCTATAGAATAGAGTAGAAGTATTTATTTTATACGAGAGTGGGTGGAACTCTTGGATTTATCAAAAGTATTAAATTACTTTTAATTTATTTATTAATGAAAATGGGTCCTCATTGATACAATATTATGATATGATGAAATTGGGTCCAAATATAATCTTCCAAAAAAATTATACATGTTTGGGATATTCATTGATTGTTATCATTTTCTTTTATCAATTTTAACTCTTACTGTTTAATTGGGTAATTTAGAATTTGAATGTTAAAAAATAATTTTCATAACATTTTAACTGACCCATGAATGAGTTATTAATGATATTTTTATAAATATATATACATTTTGGATAAATCATATATTTTGAATAAAATTATATCATTTAATTAAATATTTTATAATTTAATTAATTAATTATGTTAGTTTTTACATTATTCATTCCATGGTTTATTTTTAAAGTCATAACAACTTTCTTCCATTAAACAAACTACTATAACATATCAATAACATATAAAATTCATTCTTAGAATACGTGGATGGAATAAAATATTTAAATTAATAATTATTTCAATATTATTAAATTTTTTTATCTGATTCATCAATTAATAAATCTATTACTGCATCATCATTATGACACAATTAAATTTTATTATTTTATGTCAAATTTTTTTAATGAAACCATAATTATGTAAGAAACCTTATTATATTTATTAGGACTACTTATATTCAATGATATCACCTATATAATCCCATATTTTTTTTACTTATTATAAATTGTAATATTCAATTTTTAGGATATCTTCCAATAAAATATATTGAATGTCATATTATTAACAAAGTGTCTTTAAAGGTTAGTAATATTGGAATTTGATTTATTTTGGTCTAAACCCAATAATGAAAATAAATTGTTCATGTTTTAGGATAAATTTAAAATTTTATACTACCTTTTTACCCTTAATTTCCCTAATTAACTTTAACCATGATAAATTAATATATTAATGTTCTTATTGTCCAAAAGTTATTTTGATCATATTGGACCACATTTTTAATACTAATTACAAATATGTATGTATTTTTTTGAAAATTCAATACATAGAAATTTTTTAATTTGGTTTATCACTAACCTCTCAAGTGTGGCGAGATGGAAAGTAAAAGTGATGTTCAAATTATCAATATGTTTTTATATCTAAATTAAATATAAAAAATATACACAAACTAATATGATTTTAATAAATTAATTGTTGATATATTACTACTATAAATATAAATTTAAATTAAAATCATTATTTTAATGAAAAAAATTAGTTTTTAACATCAATTTAGTATTTTTGACTAATCATCAACAAATGAAACTTTTTAAAAAAAAGTATTTCATTGAAATGTAGTTTTTATTTCTCACACCCAAATAAAATATTAATTTTTTAAAATAGATCCTATAAAAATATCAAAATTTATTACCAATTAGTTTTCCATCAATAAATTGTACAATTGTTTTTTTTAAAAACTTTATTTTTTACCATATCATTGGATTTATCATATCCATTAAATAACATATTTTCTATTTTACTTACAATCAAATTAATAGTCATGTAATACATATTTAATCATTTCCTAGGTTGTTATATTTTTCCAAAATTTGGGATATTCCTTCCAAACAGTTTTAATCACTTATAAAACTAGTGGGTGTATTTCTCCTTCATCGAAATTTCAGATTCCATTGTTTTCTCTTCAATAAATTTTTCCTAAAAACCACTACCTAGTGAAACCAAAAATTCTACATCACATTTTATTTTCAGTCAAGTAACAGAACTAACAATTCTTCAAAGGAAATATTATCTTCAAACTGATCTACTTCTGGACTCAAAACATGATATAGATCTAGTATATACATTCATAAAATAAAATAATTAAAAACATTAAGTAGCTAGGATAATCTCCGAGTTAAATCAACTCTAATGAAAATTCATCCAATATTATCAATTATTTCATAGCGTCTGATGAACCTTCGACTCAAATTTCTTTTCTAACCAATATACATCAAACTTTTCTATTGTGAAAATTTGAGAAAATCATTATCATCTCCATGAAAAGAATGTTCCATCATCATGTTTTAGACATTAATTTTCTCCCTACTTTGTGTTTTCCTCATGTGTCTCATAATAATCTAAAATTTTTATACAATTTACTCCACTATTTCCACTACCATTTCGGGTCGCATCAACTTCATTCCACCTATATTATCCCAACAATGGTAGAGTATAACACAACATTCCATATAATTCCTCAGATGCAACAGTATGTTTACAAAAATGAAAACTATTATTATAAAAAATGTCAAAAAATAATGTTGTTGTTTCCAACATTCATGATTATCCATTAACCTCACACATGGAATATCATCAACCGTATGAATTGTTTTTTTATTTATTAACATATGATTGAGGATAAGAATATGTTCTAAAATTTAATTTAGTACCCAATGACATATAAAGGACATTCCAAAAGATAGAGGTGAACATGTGATCACTATTAGATAAAATGGGGAGAGGAACTCTATGAAATAGAACTATTTCTTTAATATTCATTTAAGAATTTTTACCTAGATTTAGAGTAACACTTATAGGAATAATATGAGAAGATTTAATCATACAACAAATAATAACCCTTATCGCATTATTACCTTCAAAAGTATTTGGTAATCCCACAATGAAGTCCATTGATATATATTCTCATTTCCATTATATCATTGGAAATGGAAGATGCTTCCATTTTTGTAACTGCCACTCTAATTGAACATTTTTACATGTCAGAAATCTCAGGATAATGTTACCAATATCTATTTTTATTTCATCTCATCAATAATATTCAAGAAGGTCTCTATAAATTATATTGAGGCCCAGATAAACTAAAAATAATGAACTATGAGATTCATTTAATTAATCTTTATTCAACTGTTAATCAAAATGGAAACCTAACCTCTTCCCAAATTTTTAAACTAATATTTTTCAATGTTAAATTCAGGTAACATACCCATCTGAAAGAATTATACCTTTTTATACACTAACTATATTCCTTCTGTACACACATAATTTTATCTAATAATGATGATTACACTGAAACATGAAATAAAACAATGTAATTTCATAAACAAACTACTTCTAAACAAAAATTCATCAAATCGTTAAATAAATGATCACGTTCAAAATTTAGATTGGTTAATGTAGAATTAATTTCTAACTCATAGAATAAGGCACATTGATTTATTTTTTAGGTTGGTAATGAATCATGAAATCAAAATCCTTGATTAATTCAATCCATAACAACTATATCATGTCAATATACATTAAAAACCTTTTTGATCAATTTATATCTAACAATTTACACCTTACAGATGATACCTCTAATTGTTTTTTTTCAAAAGTTACAAAAAGTGATCCCCAATTAACTGTATAGTAATTTATCAAATAGGAATTAAACTCTTGGGAAGAAAAATAAATTTCCAAATCATTTTTAATTGCTACACACTTGATCACATTGAATAATGAATCATTTTAGATAACAAATTCACCATTTTTGGATTTTAGGGACCAACATAGTGCATTTACCAATTTTTATAATTTCTAAAAACAAGCATCATATTATTTTATGAAGATGAACTTAATTCCCATAGCATATAACATATTTAGGGAGCGAGATTATTGAGAAATGTTTTAAAAAAACCTGTAATAAGAACCTATTAATTCATTAATTATATGAATAATTATGAAATTTTTATTTCTGTCCCACTCTTAAAATATTTATTTATATTAGGGTCAACACCTATATAATCATTAGTAACAATATCACCAGGAATTGAATTTTTTTTCCAAAATTTACTCTTACTAAACATCCTTTAAAGTTAATTTTCTTTTAAGGTTTGTAAAAAAACCCATTACTACCTATCATGTTCTTCCACAATTTTAGAATATACCAAAATATCACCTATAATCCTAACCCCAAACTAATCTACAATATGATGAATGAATTGATTAATGATATTCATAAATACAAAAGGTGAATTAGATAACCGAAAGGGAGTATAACCAAACTCCAAATTCCCATATCGCATTCGAATCACTTTCTTTGGAATGTAAACCTCCCTCACAATCAATTGATTGTACATTGAAGTCTAATCAATTATCGATAAATAATGATCTCATAGGACTACATAAAACCAATAACTGATATAAGGGAAAATATATGTGTTCTTAATGGTGATGTTATTCATGTATATGTAATTAATATAACGTCTCATAGAACCATCATTAATTCTCACAAACAAAATAGGATTATTCCATTGTGAAGTGCTCAGTTGAATGTAAAATTTGTCAAGAAATTACTGAAACTAGTTTTTAAATTCCACATATTCTACTTGAGAAATTAGAGAGGGGTGTATAGGAAAAACTCATCTGAGATAACATCCAATAATTAATTCAATATTGAGATGTCATTAATTAAAACTATTTAATTATTTTTAACAAAGATAGATATATAACATTATCTGTAATCTTAAATAATTATCTCTACTTCTTGGTATGTTATAAAATTTGTAAAATCATTAAATATAATTATATTCCTTTTAAATATATTAAAGTATAATAAAATAAAAACATATCCATTGCCAAACTGATTTCAAAATCCATTAGAAAATGTACAAAAAGGATTTTAGGAATGACCACCCCACCACTTAAGATTGCACGATTATAATAAATCATTGTTTTCTTAATGCATCCACCTATTGTTATTACCAAAATTTCTATATCACATTAATGAGGAAATATTTCCAATCAAATTGAAAATCACATTAAAATGTATGATTGTGATCATCCAATGTAAAAAATACTATTGGAATATTTTTTAAAATACCATTAACATATATATGACCACTTCATTTGATGATCCCACATCATCCATAGTAGTATAAAATTATTTTAAAATTCCCTTCGGCCTTGGATATTCCTTGTTTCAACCCTTGGTAATCAACATTGTAAACACATTGGCATAATGACATAAATAATTACAACTAAAACGTCTTACAATTTGATTTTAATTTCCTTCTTATTAATATCCAATGCATTCATAAAAATTATAACCAATCTAACCACATTGGATGCCCTTATTAGACATTGAGATACATTCTCCATGATTACTTTTACCACACTTATCACAAGATAAGAATTTTTTTTCAAACCTCCAAACTTATTTAATGAATCATTTCACATTTCCTCTCTAATTGGAAAACTTTTTTTTCTTTCCATAATGAGAGAAATAATCATTATAAAACTAAATTTCTACCTTCTCAGTAAAATTCACACGTTTCACATATATTTTAAACTCAATAGAGGCTAATCCTCGTCGATATCTTTGATTCAGTCCTGATTAAAACCAATTTATCTTACTACTAATGTTCCGTATAATATTTGGGATGTACCTTGGAAAATGGGTGAAATTTCCTTCATACACGTCCACCAAATCATTTTTACCTTTTTCTCAATTACAAGTATTTTTTTCATTCATATGCCTAATAGCCTTAGAAAAATATTTCTAATGAAATATATTTTTAAATTAATATCATTCCCTAGAATTATTAACCTAACTTCATCTAATATTTTTAACCGTATACCACAATTGATCCGCATCACCTTCAAAATGATAAATATAAAGGATAACAATTGGATTGAATAAAGACCTGGTTACATCAAAAATACTTTTTTAGTACTTCAATCCACCATTCAGATTGAATGGGGTCAGATGATCATGTGAATGATGGGAGAAATTTCCTCATGAAATACTCCAATAAGGACATATTCCTCTAAATTAGATCTACTTTATTTCATTTGTGGACACCACCACCATTTATCACGTGAGTAAACTGATCAATCAGGACAAAATTCAATCCATTTTCTTTTTTCCGACTATCATCAGATGTAGATTTGGAATGTTGTTTTCCTCTCAAATCCTTCCAATTAAATCTCCCATGTTTCCTCAAATGAAGATCATTTTTAACATACATATCCTAGATTATGTATCATGGTAATCGTATAATTAGGATACATTTTAACATTAACAGAAGGTATGCTCTTTCATAGGTAAGTTATTAATATTAATCCAACTTCTAATGTTATCTAAATACTCATCTGAAAAAACTATTAGGATATTATCGTCAAAATTACATAATCATGAGTTACCAAAAGATTTATATTTTATTTCACATTTAGAATCATCTAATATTCAGATATTTATTTAATTACGTAAAAATGAGTCACAACAAAACCATATAAATAAAAACTAACCATCCAATATTTTAAATTTTATAATAGAAAAATATAATTTAAAATTAAACATTGTTTAATTTCATGTTTTGTCGTCAAAACTTTTCAATGATCCCATCTTCAACTCTAGTCTCTCTTAAATCATGTGAAAAATGTTATAAAACATTATATGAGAATAAAAATATCAATAAGGAATTAAAAAATAAGTAAAACTATTATTCATTCAAAAACATGTTAACCATGCATATTTTATCATAATTTAAAAATTCACACCTTCATGAAGTATAAAAAAAATTATTATGATTAAAAATTAATTTATTAAATTTTTATTAAACATATTATCCTAATATCAATAGAACAAACATATAACATATAATGGACACTTTGGTTTAAATCATACATAAATTGAAATTCCATGTTGTTGACTTCTATACTTATCACTCTTAACAATGGAATAGCCATGCGGCCAATATCCATACCAAATGCATTGGTGGTTATAACATCACAATCTATCCTTGATTTATAATGGAATTACCCGCCATTGGTTTTTAAAATTACAACAAGTAAAATATAAAAGTATCATTACATAATCATAACACATAAATTTTTTCAATTATCAATATTTCACTCATAAAATTTTATTTAAATTCACAAGAAATCATTCACGATATTTTAATAATAATTTGATTTTATAAACACTAAAAAATTTAAAAATAATTGTAAAATATAATATGTAATTTCTTCTCATTAATAAAACATTAAGTATTGAAGATGATGAAAAATTTCCAATAATGGTTATAGTGACAGAGAAGATGTAGTCATCATATATGTTAAAAACAATACTTTTTCATTTTGTTGATTTCTTTATATAAAAATATTTTTATTGAAGACCGTTGAATTAATTTAAAAGATAAAGGGGTTGATTTTATTCCTTATAAAATATGGGTGCATATAATATCAATGTATTACATAAGTAAAGGATATTGAGACAAATTCCAATTCCTCGAGTTTGAATCATCTCATATGTTCATTATATTCTTAAATAATACACATAGGATAAATTATAATGGATTGAGAACATTTTTAATGTTTTTTATTCCCTTCATATCACTTATTTATAATATTATAACCATTATGTAATTATTTATGTTTACATCAAACATTTTTTTATATTCGGTACTTGATTTCAAAAATGCACTTGATATAATATAAATTGTCCATGTGGTCATATTTACATCATTAATGGAATAATATTAATTAAATAATGGTGACACAATCATTAATTACACTTTTAAACCAATCTATTAATTATGGTTTTGAAAAATTAACAACTATATTTTTACGTAGACGGTAGGTTATACTTACGCATGAGTAATACTTTCATTTTTTGATCTTTATTGAAAAATTTAATTATTATTTTACATTTATAAAATATTTATATAATTTTTAATATTATATTAATAATTTAAATAAACACACACACACACACACACACACACACACACACATATATATATATATATATTTTACATGTGATTTAAATAATAAAATGAATTGCATTGCTCCGTGCACGTGATAGTTCACACATGCGCATTAATGATGTTATCATTTTTATGTGTTTGGAAATTAAGAAGATAATTAGTATAATTGAAATATATTGATTAATATTTCATATAAAAAACGAAAATTAATTACATAATTATAATATGTCAATAGAGATAGTTATCAAAAACAAATTATATTGGTTCGTAGAGGTGATAGTTCACACGTACACACAAACTATTAATTCTGTTATCATTTAATATAAATACATTATCATGATGTATGTAATATATTTATATTTCAGATGAAACGTTATAGTTGAATTTGCCACTTATATAATCTAATACTATATCTTTTTTTCTTTTTAAAAATATGAGCATGTATTTTTTAAGATATCATTAAATAAAATATATTATTTTTCATTTTCTTAAACATGTGGCTTAAATAGAATATAATTTCAGATTGATGTTGATTTTGGTCAAAAACCAGTCATCTAATTAAACCAGGACAACTGTTAAGGTAATTTTATATTGTTATAATATTATTTTTACCTTTAATTTCCTTTTTTACACTTTAAGAATTATAAATAAAATATTATTGATATTATTCAAAAAATATTATTTTTGTCATATTGGTTAAATTTTTTCATAATGATTATAATCATGAATGTCCATTTTGAACTATTTAATTCACATATTTGGTTATATTATGTTTGATAATAATACTGCATGTGTGGAATGAAGAAGGGTGAAAGAGATGTTAAAAATACCAGTATGATTTTATATAAAATTTAACTATAAAAATTATTCTAATGACCTAAATTGGATTAAAAAATAGATTATTGATATATTATTAATATTACATTTATTTTAAAATATATTCTTTATTTCAATGGAAAAAACAATTTTTTCATTATAATGTAGAAATTTTTACTATTCCTTAATAATTGAAACAAATCATAAAAATAAAATACTTTCTAAAAAATTAAATTTTGATATATCTCTTTTAATAAGAAGTTTATTTTGTCAAATAGAGCTTATAAAAGTTTCAATAGTGAAATGTAAATTGGGTTCACCATCAAAAGGTTGTAAAACTATTTCTATATTGGAAAACAGTGATTCTAACCTCAAAACATGATTTATCATATATGTTATTGAAAATATTTTTTTTAAATAAAATTAATAAATGAATAATTATATTATTAAAATTACCTCGGTTGTTATATATTCATACGATGACTATTTGATTTATTGTAATAGAATAAAATTATTGCATTTATAAGATCATTTTTTATAATGGTTTAAATAATTAGTTAGTCTATTACATTAAAATGTAGATATTTTCACATAATGTACATTATTATCCTAAAAAATAGGTTAACATGATTACTCCCATGTTTCATTCATGGTGATTATTATCCGTTCTAGATGTGTCTCCATTAAAATTTATATAGTTCACATACATCTTTAGTATATATGGAAAACCTTTAGGAATAAAGAAATCGAAATAAATATCATATTAAGTGATATAAATTCAATTAAACTCTTTCTTCTATATGAATATTGTGAAATTTTGAAACATATTTTCCCTATTTTATTTATCAAATTTTATCTCTAATAATAAATTAATTAAAAGAAAAAATTGAATAAATATTCTAATTAATAATTTTATAAGTTATCATCAAAGAAAATTCATAATTATGATGTTTTCTTGAGTAATAATATTTGAAAAAAATTTACATTTATCTAAAACATTCATATATTGTCATTGAAACATAGGATCATTTTATTAACATTTAAAATAAAAAATCTATAAAACACCAATTCAGTGAAAAGAAAAATAATTATCTACAATTGAAAATAATTTTTATGTCACTCATATAATCACTCTTATAAAGTGGATTCCTTCATAGTTAAATAAATTTTTTATCCTTGGAAATAACATATAATTACCTAATATATTCGAGTGATACATCACAGACATCATTCATTATAAATATTTTTCATGAATTGTATAGTTAATGACACACATATATGCATTCATTTCTCAAAAACTCCCATATTTTGTTAAATATTTGTTTAATTGATCAATTATTTTTTATAATTTTCACATAAAACACTATGTTTATCCTCAAATAAACCCATCATTGTGTTTGGATTTCATTACACACATCATTGTGTATAACTTTCTTTACATGCAATTGAATGTTTAAAAGAAACAAGATATATTAATAATTTATTATTATTTAATATGATATTTTTCACCATGATTTTGGATAGAATATTATGAAAAAGATTAAATAAATTTTAAAAATATAGTTGAAACATTTATATAAACTGAATTATATGGTTACAATTTAATTTGAAATGAATATAATAACTATTTAAAAGTCAGTATATTCAATTTTTTGAATTTTTTCATAGAAAAGAACCTAATTTATCTCAATAAATTAGACAACAAAAATTGATAAATTATTGGAATGATATTCATATATTATATATTCAATAATCTGTCCAAAATTTATCTATTCTGTTTTCTTGATAACATATAAAATAAATCCAGTTTTACTCATAAAAGACATATTTTTTTAAAAGACATCTTTAACACTTTTTAATGATGAATTTATAAAAAAATAAATATTTTTTTATTCAATTTTATAAAATAATATTCATTTTAATGATAATTATCATAATTATATTATAGTTAATTTTTTCGGTTTTTCACAGAAGTTTCATTTCTTGATTAATCGTTAAAAATAATATGTTTTTATTAAAAACATTATTTTAATTTAATTTATTTATAAAATTATATTATATTAATAAAATAGTGTTATATTATTTTTACTTCACATATATATATATTAATTTAATTCATGTTATTAGAATCAAATTCATATTGATAATTTGATATAAATACATTGTATGTTAGTGAACATATTCACTTCAACCCAATATTTCTAGTAACATATGCCTAATTAATATTAGGTTAAATTCATCCACTTATAGGAATGGATTTTGAGAAAAATTATTAAATATTAGAAATCATAATAACATATAATGTAGAAGAGGGACCATATTATTTTTGACAAAAAATATTAATGAAATTAGTAAAAATTAATAATCGCGATTATGAGAAATTCAAGTTTACCAAGGGACTAAACTATATATGTAAGATGAAAAATTTTCTTTACATAGTACAAAACACATTTTCTAGAAAAAATTCTATAATTTACCTATTTTGGTCATTTTTTGAGTAATTGTTACACTATTCCATGAATATGACTCATGTAATAAGTTATGTAAAGAAAATGAAAAAAATTATACTTTCATGCCTTTGATAATTATAAAATTTTGAGATAAAGAAAAATCATATTTTTGGTTAAAGGAACTATATTTAACTGTAAATTAGTTTTATTTTAAATTTTTATTTATTTTCTTTTTATTGATATAATATAATTACATTAAAATTATGATGAAAAACTATCGGTGAAATTATTTGGTTATTAATAAAATAAAAAATGATGATAAAAACATTAAAACTGATCTAAATTGATAAAATTATTGACTAAAATAATTTTTGAAGACGAATATAAAAGGTCATATCAGATTAAAAATATTTTATTCAAATACCATCATTGTCATGAAATTTTTATGTTCAAATTTTTTTTACTAACGCAATAATTGACATTATTATTATTTTATAAAAAGGTGTTTCGTTAAATTGTTTACAATTTCTAAAAATTAATATCCTTCCATTAATGTACAAATTTAACCTTTATATTGATCATATTTACCTCTAAAAATTTAAAATATTTATAGCATGCTTAGGGATAATGTAGAGTTTTGGTGTATTTCTAGCTCATCTGTTAAACTTAATTTCAAACACATATATTATTTAATTTAATGAATATGATATCCTATTTTAGAATAATTGATATAAAATCATTAATAATTATCACATTAATATATTTATAATTATTTAATTTAATTTTATAGAAAATTTTTTACCTGAATAAAAATAAAATCGTTAAAAATATAGAAATATATAGTTTATGAAGGAAAATAAAAAAAATTATCTTTTTTTCAATTTGTGTCCATAAAAAATAAACTCTCCCCGCCATTATTGTCAAATTTGGGATCCAAATATGTCAAGGGAGTAATCCCAATATTACAGAAATTAGTATTTACCAGAATGTCACTCTACCTCAACCATAAAGGGTCACTCACTCTACAAAATTATTCAAAAATCACAATACATTTTTAACAAAAAATACTTTCAAAATTCACTTCTCATATTATTTAATATAAAATAATATTCATTAGTTTGATTGTAAATCCAATCAAGTATGTACTTTGGTGAAAACCCAAAATAGATTCCAATAGAATAAGAGGTTCTAATATGTATGAAGGAAGTTAACACATAAGGTATGAGATTTACATATCTCTTTTTACTTTTTTTGTGACACAATTGATATTCACCGCCTCTTTCTCATATATGATTCAATAGTGCCAATGAAAGTACCTTAGGAATAATACACATAAAATAATGGGTATTTACACACATACTTGAGTATTCATCTTTCATGGGGTTATGGTTTCAATGCTACTAAGTTGATAAGATAATATTCTATAAATTATCCTTATTTGAGAAATGTGTTGTGTTATGCATTGATATTATTTTATTGTGTATATATAATTCCCATTTCTCATGTCATATCATTAATCAAATTATTCCCATGATATTTTCTGTTTCATGTATTGTTATTATTTTATAGGGATTTTGATTAAATGTTACCATTATGGTAAGATATTATTACCACAATCTCATTTTTTCAAGATTATTTATGATTATGTTTACACTGATGAAATATTATGATAAATATCTTATTAATTATCTCGATATTCCTTATCCTTTAGTTATTAATTATATCTTTAAGTAATGGTACCATTTTCCACTCTTGACAACTTATAATAATTGTTAATGTGTGTTTAAGAAAATATGACTTTATTTTCCCCTTTGATGGAATACCTCTTTATTAAATAACATATTATTTAAATATGTTTTAGTAAAATGAAATTTTAGTCTCATATTCATGGAAATGAATTAAAAAATGAATTAATTTTTTATATATTTATTATTAAATATTTAATAAATAAATTCAAGGATATTTTAATAGAAAAAAGGTTTTTAAATATTTTATGATTTAAGAAAAAAATCAATGTGGAAATGTTATTTTACATAAGAATGATTTTTAAATTTTATTAAATCTTAATTTATAATTTCTCAATTCCTTTTTGATTTAAAATTAGTTTGAAAATGTTTTATTTTTCATAAGTGATTTAAAAAGAGATATTTCCCTTAAAAATTCTCCACATGATCTTAAAAAAACCTCCTCCATCTTAGATAAATTCATTTCATATAGTTTATGATTTAATGGGGATATGATCTAGGTAGCCCAATATTATTTATTATTTTAATGGATTATGATTAAAATGAAAATTTATTTATGAGGAATTTTTCTACTCCAGAAGTTAAACCACGATAAAACCCAATTCATTTCATGAGTTATGATATAATAAAATTAATCTGAAACTCATATATTTTACATGGGTTATGATATTTTGAATTGATCAAAATAACCTTAATTTCATTTTTCCTAATACGATGAAAGTCATCTAGTCATGTGGAACACAAAAATATTTTTACATTTTTTGATAGGTGGGACGTATATCTTCTTCCAATTCATTGGGTAATGATAAATCATAGAAGATATCAATGGATTCCTAGATGGTCATCCCAATGCTGAAGAAAGAGGGTACACAAGATGTCACACCATGCCCACAATAAGAGGGTTCATGGGAGGTGAATCAATGTCAAAAATATGAGGGCACATGAGAGGTCAACCAAATCATGAAATTGGGACAAAGGTTATTATCCAAATCCTAACATGTAATGAATATAATGGTAGTGCCTTAACATAACAATTTCTAGGCTTAGGTGGATTCAAAAAATCTATGCCTTATGATAATGTTTAACTCTCACAGTTTCTGCTCATTGATTATCTTATAATTCATGTCTTATGACCTGAAAAACATAATTTCATGATAGAATATTATGATTTATGATACACATGGTATGGTTTACAAGAATTATTGAAACAACATAAGCTATTATTAGTGAAATATCCCTTTTATGTAATTAATTGTCTTACTTTGTAAAATTGGTATATAAAACATATGAACTCCAATTTGTTTATTATATCCTCAAGGGTTTAAAAGGATGTTAATTATCATTTCAGTTGATAATATAGTCGCTTCACCGTGATCAAATTAATAGTATAGATACTGGGTTTTAAAAAATATTTCCACAGAAAAAGGTGGTTATGACCTCAACAAGTAGAATAATTCCCATTGATGCCCATTTTTTATAACATTTGAGGGAGATAGCATTTCTTGGATCAACCCTAGACCAAGACTAAGATGAGATCCAATAACATATTCATGAGTGAAAACATTTAATGAAGAAGTTCAAGGTCACTGAGATCACAATAGACTACATGTTTACTAAAAGGCCACAAGAAATATCCATCATCACACACATTACTCATAGAGTGTATGGTTGTGTAATAAAAATATATGTGTCATGACCCAAGTATTATGATAATGTAAATTATTTTTGTATAGAATATTGATTATCATTTTATTTTATAATTTTTTTAAAGATAAAATTGTATTTATGGTTAATATTAAAATTTAATTATGAAATATATTTTTATGAATCAATAAATAAAATTTTAAAATAATTTTATTATAAATTTACTTCTATTATTTATAAATGATCATATGGTTTTTATGAGGCCAAATGTAATTTTAATCAAGGTTTAAAAACTATTTTTGTCCAAATCCCATCAATTTTCAGTACACGTCGGTATTTATTTTCAACGTTAAAATTGAAATATATCTAAAGTTATTTTGATAAAAACAATATTATTTTTTAAATTATGATATCAAAATTAACCAATGTTGAATTTTTCATAATTTTCTGAGTTATTAAACTTTTTATGTAAAAATTAAATACCATATAAATATATTGTGTGTTCTATAACATTATAATGGAACAATAGTGATTTAATAAACACTATAAAAGGGATCATTAGCCAAATATACGTTTTAGATATAAAATAATGTTATTTTATATTTTTTTGAATTATTCTATAAATCCTTAGTGAATCATCCAAAATGAATTATATATTTTTCGATTCTATGTTCAATTATTTAATAATGTGACTAAATTACACATAAGAAAGGACAATATTTTAATATATTTTTCTCATAGACATATAATGAAATTCCTCTCTTTATTGGAGAAAACAATTTGTAAGAACCCTAGAAAGGTTTTCTATTTTTTATATTTAATTATATAGATTCCAAAGCCAATGATTGTGAAATATTAATGAATACACGTATCATTTCATATATAAACCCACCCAAGATCCTACATATGTTCAATAAAAAACAAGGATCAGATCCTCAGTCATTTTACGCAAATCTATAATCCTCTCAAGGTACCCCAATCTCTCAAGAATCCCCTCATCAATATTTTGAAATCACACACTCAAGTAAAGGTTCTTTCTATTATCATATCCATTCATGTTTCATGATATTGTAACAACCACTTATTTATTTTTTAAATGATATGGTATGGTTTATCACCTTTCCCATAATTTCCTTATTATTATTTAATGATTATATACCCCTTTTTGTCTAATTAATCCATCGCACGTACACATATTTCCATGACGATATTTGATAAGAGTTATTCCATTTCTCCCCTATCCTTATGTTTCTTTCTAATTTCATTCATTATATTTCTATATTCCATATGTTGCAACATGTATGTATATGAACTTATCTCTGTAAATTTCAATTATATATTATTAGAGAAATTTTTCTCTCTCATTAAACCTTTTTATGATTTTTTATCTCACGTTGTTAGGCCTCCAAAATTGTACAATGAATCTCCATTACAAAAAAATCGTGTAACTGAATATCATATCTATTCCCTATCAGGGGTTGTCACATTTATATCAATATAACTTTTTATTGCGATAATATGTGTATCTTTTCTAGACCCATGATCTTGTAAAATATTTGAGGTTGAATGAATCGATGATTTATGATCTCTATGCCACATATAAGAATGTAATTGACAAGATTATAAAGGGTGCGCCCTGATAGAGATCCAATAAATTTTGAAATGTTTAGTATCATGTTCTGAAATGTTTGGATATTTGTTTACCGAGTACCATTATGGGTCTTCTTAAAAAATTAAATCTTGGTAATTTATCATTGACCTATGATGTAATGTTTTATGTTGTTCCTACATTTTCATGTTATGATTTTCATATAATACCATTCTTTATGTTATTATTTATTTTATGGTCCATTGATAAGACTATTTTTAACATGTGTTGTCTTTCTCATGTAATTAATTTTTTATTCCCTTAATGGTCTTTATATCGCCCTCTATTATTATGATTGTCTTCAGGTTATCCCAGGTAATGTTATATACGAAAGAATGATGTCGGCATGTAATTTTATTTCAATGATGAGAGTGTATTTGATATTGTAATTTTTTATGTTGTGTTACTAATTTACCATGATAATAGACTTTTGGATGTTCTGAGTTGTATTAAAATTAATTTTATATCATTAAATCATATATTAATGTTCTAAGAAAATGGTTATTATATTGGGTATCAATGGAAGGTTTAGTTATTTGTGGGATTATCATTAAAAAAAACTGGTCAAAGCCTAATGGAAAAGTCTATGTATTATAAAACCATACCCTAATAATGGTGATTATATATTTTGTTATTTATAAATCAAATACACCAATGTCTATTTATGAACAAATAGATGTGGATCTGTCATATTGGTGTCTAGAGGTAAAACATGAAAACACCACTTTGATCTAGACTCGAGCAAGAACTGGTTTAAGACAATAGGCTTTGATGCACAGTAGGTTTGACACTATTTGGTGAAATTAAATGATAAATTCATATGACTAGTACAAATCATTATTAAGAGTATAAATAAATCCCATTAAAATATACATTATGAAATAGATCTGGGATAATGTAGATTGAAGCATATAAATTTATAAGTTAAGAGAATAAATGAAATTTATATGTTTTCCCTAAAATTTCATTGTATTCCCATTTATATTTATAGTAGTTTGAAATACATACCCCTACTTTTACTTTTATTCTATCCAATGATTGGTAATAAAGTTAATGAGGCTAACAACTGATGTTAAGATCAATGTAATGACTTCCCAAATGAGGTTCCCAATCTATTGGGATCAGGAATCGAAAACATTGTCATGATACTCTCTTTGTTAACCCATTTGTTGAATATAAACCTTGATTAAGAGATATTTAAACCCCCTAAAAAATAATAAGTTCTATTTGAGATCTTCATGAGACAAAGGAATCCTACATTCAATGGATCATCATAACCCACAATCCCATAACAATGGATCAAATCCATTGAGAAGATCCATTCAAACGATTATTTATCTAAACAAGAGAAAGTTATTCTAGATTCAAATCATATGGAGGTTTATGTTGATCAATGATGGACATTGATCAATAATATCAAGCCTGAGGAATAGATTGAGGCGATGGGATGAGCTTATTTTTTGAAACTGTTTCTTGATAAAATATTTACTCGTACCCTATAACTTAAGATGGAAAAAGGACTTCCATTCCCTAAAAAATAAAACAAATCCATCATATAATACTAGGAAAATATCACAAGGGTTCCATGATAATGCTATAGAGTTTTTGAAACCCTGGAATTAATGGTTCACCGCTTCTTTGGTGGGATAAATCATAGACTATAAAAAGCCCCAACAATCAATTAATTTGATAGATATAAAGAAATTGTATGATGTTCCCTAAAATTCAAAATAGTGATTGTTAAATCATAGGGGTATCATGGAGAGAAAAAGAAGAAGGTGAAGTAAATTTAAAGTGGCCCAATATTGATTTTTAATGGTGATAGGAAATTTCAACACCCCACTTGAAACATTTGTAGAACTGAGAACCCAAGAATTTTCGTGATGGGGACGAGGAAATAATTTAAGTGTGGGAAAAAAGGGGAACATATCCACTGATTTATGGCAAGAAACCCCTTCTATTGCAATGGAGTAAAGTAATTCTATGGTAAACTCTCAGTCTATTATTTATTGTTATAACTGAAATTAACTATGGTATTTCCCAAACCAATTCACTTATCTAATTGTTTTCAGAGGACACCACCAACCTCCATGGTAGAAATGACTAGATTTTTCCATCACTACCACAGATGTGAATCCAAACAACAAAGTGGTGATAGGTATGCTATATATTCATAATGTAATGGAGAACATAATTTTTTATTCTGGTTCTATGTGTTCTTTTATATCCTAAAATTTAGTAAGAAAATCCAAACAACACCACCAAGTATTGAGGTAGTGATGTTAGTGAAAATGGAAAATGAGTAAATTATGGTATCCCTTGTATATGACACCTCCCCTATCACATTTTTTGAATTTACCTTCTCATTGAACCTTATAATACATTCATTAGTGTAATTTGATGCAATTCATGTCATTTATTGGCTTTCCCTATATATATCTGACATATATTACCATCAGAGGGGAATAACTCTTCACATAGAAAATCAACCCCTGAATCAATATAAGTGTATGGAGAAGGATGAAATGTATTTAGAACCATCATCCCAATAATTGATATTAATAATATATAATCATGCATATCTTTCTCAAATGATCAATTATAAACATGGAAACATCCTTCAATGCATGCCTATTGTTGTAGAATTAAGTGATTTTTTTCTCAAGTAATTGCCTCATTTTCTCTTAGCTGAAGTATTTAATTATTGATTGATCATATACCTGTAGTGTTTCCAATATCTATCATTTTGTATATAATTTCTATTTTGGAACATGAAGAGCTAATAAAATACTACATTACAATATCAATAATGGGTTTATAGTCCCATGTTCATCAACAAGGGGTTCACACGTCCTCTTTGTTAATAACAAGGATGTGTCAATGTGCATTTTCAATGATAATCATGGTCTCAAAAAATTCATGATAAAGGAAAAGTATCCTTTTCATGAATTGATGAATTATTTAATTAACTATGTGGAGTAAAATAAATCTCCTAGGTGGAACCATAGATGAGATATTACCATGTGATGGTGAAGAAAGAGGATATCCCCATGATTTGTTTTATTGAATATATGGGGATTATGAGTTCATATTGATTCTATTTAGACTCACTAATTCTATATAAATAATTATGGGCATGATCAATATAGTCTATTTATATCAGCTTAATAACATTTACTATAATTTATTGATAATATTCTAATATACTCCAAAATATATAAGTATGATTGTTATTTTTTCAATATTATGCTAAATACCATTCGAAAGGAAAATATCAGTCCATATTAAAAAATTTCTAGTGTTTGTTGAAGGAAGTATATTTATTAATGAATATCATCACAAAAAGTGGGATATTTGTAGAACCTTCAATAAATAAGGAAATTGAAGGATGTATGAATCTAAATTTTATTATAGATATTCATAATTTCCTTCGAGTAACTCAGTATTATCATCGAATTATGAGAAGATTCTCCTAATTTTCAACCCCTCTAGCAATGGTAACTCAGAATGAGGTAATGTTTGGATTTTATGATGATTGTGATGAGGGCTTTACAGAGATGAAAATGAGGCTTATCACTATACCCGCACTCACACTACCCATAGGTGGAAATATTTATGTGATATTCAGTGATGGTTTAAAGAAGATCATTGTATGTGTTTTGATGTAAAATGAGATATTCGTTGCCTATGCGTCAATGCACTGGAATATTCATGAGAAGAACTATCTAACAAATGATCTGGAGTTTACTAATATGATATTTTCATTCAAAATTTGGAAAAGTATCTATATGGGAAGATGTTTAAAATATATAAGGATCAAAAAGTACTCAATTGTTTATTCACACCAAAATAGATGAATATTTGTCAAAGAATATGGTTATGGCTAATCAATAAAATGACATCACAATTCACTACCATCAAGGGAATGAAAATAAAATTTTAGATGCTATAGATAGAAAGGATATACCAACTCATTCAATGATGACAATTGATAAGGATCCGATGTTCAAAGACAAGAAGAGGATGGAAGTGGGAATCATAAAAGAGGGAACATCATCAATCCTTTAAAAAAATTCTCAACCCTCTCTCTTGGGGAGGATAAAGGATGCTCATAAAGATGATATTGGAATTCAGGAGAAAGTGTAAAATATTATAAAAAGAAATATTTTGAGTATAATGTTAATGAAGATAGTGTTTTAATAAGTAGTTTAAGACAATGTGTACCATCACATCCTGAATTAATGAAGGAGTTGTTTGATAATGCACATAGATATACCCTATTTACCCACCCAATATGCACAAAGATGTATTGCAATCTCCCAAAACACAATTAGTGGAACATTATTAAGAAAGAGATATAAAAATATACATCAACAAGTCTTTTTTATAGGACATGATTGTGGAATGAAAAATATATAAAGAGATGATTGATCCATTACCCATACAAACATGGAAATGATCAAATATCACTATAGAAATTGTTATAGGGAATCCAAATACATCTTGGGAAAATAATGTTTTCTTGGTTCTGGGGGACTAACATACAATTATCGTACACTTCACTGTGATTCTAGAAGATTTATCACTCCATAAAGTTTCCTTGATATACATTAGGAATGTTTTCATGTTGTATGGTATACCATAATCTATTATATCTGATTGAGATCCAAGATTCACCTAAATTTTTGGGAAGAGTCTCTTACATTCTCTGGATACTGAGTTAAAAAATTATTCACAACTTATCAGGCTCAATCAAATGTCTAATATGAGCAAACTATTTAGATACTTTAAGACATGTTAAGAACGATCTCAAAGGTCATCAAAGGAGGATGGTATCATCATGATCCTATCATTGAGTTCACTTATAATAAAACATTCCACTCAACCATCCAAATGTCACCCTATAAAGACCTTTATGGGAAGAGGTGATGAGAACCTGAATACTTGGATGATGTATGACAATGAAATCAAATAAATCCTAAAATGGATGAGGAAATGGTGGAGAAGATTATGACCATTCAGCAGCACATCATTGCTGCTCAGAGATGATATAAAATCTCTCCTGAAAATATTTGGTAAGACCAAAAGTGTGATTATGAAGACATGGTATTCCTCTGTATATCTACATCTAATAGAGTAATTATATTTTAGAATAATGGAATTCTTAGTCCATTGTACATCTTACCTTTTGAGATAATTCATCACATTTGATTAGTAACCTAGTGATTAATAATCCCACCTAGCATGACTCATGTACATAATGTATTCGATGTATACCAATTGATAATGTACAATCTAGTCCCCTCTCATGTAGTCAATCAATAGGTGTTTATCTTTGATAATGACCTCTCTTATGGGAAGAAGCCAGTGATGATCATAGATCATGGAGAAAAAATTCAACAAAATAAGACATTTCACCTAGTCAAAGTGTTTTTTAGAAACCACTCGTTTGAAGAAGAGACATGGGAAACGGAGAAGGAAAAGAAAAAAGTTTACCCTCATCGGTTTTAATGTGTGAAATAAATATTTCTAGGGTGAAATTTCATAAGAGGGGATGATTCAAATGAGAAAATAATTCTAAGTTAAATTACACTATAGATTTTAATATATCTCTTTTTTAGTATGATAGATATAGAACACACATGCACATTGGTTGTTTTATTAAATACAATTGGATTTAAATGACCGTTATGTATTATTACTGTTGGTAATATAGCTGTTCAAATTTGACCATATTACTAGATTAAATGTGGGGTTTTAACAAATCCTTTTGACAGAGATAATGGAGATGATGGCCTCAACAAGTCGGATCATTCCCCGTGAATTTCATATATCATAGCTTACAAAGGGAGATAACATTTCTATGATTTTCCCTAGACCAAGCCAAATCTGAGATCCAAAAAATTATGCATGAGCAAAATTGTTGACGAGAGAAGTTCAAGCTCATCGAGATCGTGTACCAAACAATGTTTACTGAATGGCCCCATGAATGCCCACCATCGAACACCATAGTCTTAGGGTGTACGCTGGTATAATAAAGGTATATGTATCAAGACCCTAGAAATATGATTTTGTAAATTCTTTATGTATAGAATAATAAATATTATTTTATTATTTTATTGTTTTTTATGAATAAATAGTATTTTATTAATATTCTAATTGAATTAATAAAAAATATTGTTGAATTAATAAATGTTATTTTAGTAAAATGTTTTTTAATTACTTTTATACAATATAATTGATCATATAATTTTTCTGACTATAAAGGTAAATTTTATTTATGTATAAAAAATATTTTTTCTCAAAAACCAACAATTTTCTATAAATGTTATTTTGTAATTCAAAATTGAAAATTTAAGTATCATTAAAATAAATTCGAAAAAATAAATCTAATTTTTGTAATCATGATTTCATAATTATACAACATCTAATCTTTTATATTTTTTTAGAAATTCAAATTTTTGGGTAAAAATATAAACCATATAAATATGTATTGTGATTAATGACATCATTATGGCCAAATAGTTATGTAATAAACACTATAATATTGATATTTGGACAAATATTTGTCTTTATTTTAAAATAATGTGATTTTATATTTTTTTGATTTATATTATAATGCCTTGGTGAATCATACCAAATTATTAATATATTATATGATTTTATGTTCATTTATTTAATAATGTGACTCACCTCTACATAAATAAGGAAAATTTATTAAGACATTCATCCCATGGTCTTATAAAGTAATTATTCCACTAATATTTGGGAAAACACTTGGGGAAAAAAATTGTAATGGTGTTTCATTTTTATTATTTAATTATATAGATACCAATACTAATGTTAGTGAAATATTAAATAATTCTCCTCTCATTTCCTATATAAACCCACCCAAGCTCCCACTTCACTTCACTAAAAAATATGGTGGACGTACTTACTCTGTATTAGCCTCTCTATGATCCTCCCATGGTACCCCAAACTTACAATAATCTTATCCACATTTTTTTGAAGTTACACACTAAAGTAACAGTTCATTCTATTCTCATTTAATCCATGTTTCCTTATATTGTTTCACAATTTTATTTTAATTTAAAAATCATGTGGTATGTTTTTGAACATCCCTTTTACATTATTTATTTTGCTTAAATTAAGATATACCCCTTTCTCTCTCACTAATACATCCCACATACACTTGTTACCATGCTGAAATTTCAGAAGAGTTATTCCATTTCTCTTATTTCTTCAAGCTTCATTATTATGTTATGCCTTATATTTCCAAATTCATTATTTTCAGACATATATTTTTAGAACCTTATTACTATTAATTTAATTTATATTTTATGAGAGACCCAATTCTCTCTCATAAACACTTTTTATGATTTTTTTGTCACGATGTTAGGCTGCCGAAATTGAATTGTCAATCTCTATTCCAAAACAATTCTGTAATTGAATGACATACCCATTCCTTATCAAGATAGATCACTTTTATACACATATACATGTTTATTAAGGACATAAATTTATTTTTTTCACACCCCTTTACCATGGAATACTTAATGATGACGAATAAATCTGTGTATTATGATATATGTGGCACATATAAGCATGAGATAGAAATGGGTTTGACCGGTGCACCCTGATTGCACTCCCATGCATAGGATTATGTTTTGTATCATTATTTGACGTTTTGGGATAGGTTTTTACCTGATTCCTTTTTGAGAAATTTTCCTCTATAATATCTTGATATTTTAGCCCAGGCCAATGATGTAATGTTTTATGTTGTTGATACATTTAAATTTTATGATTATCATGATATATAATTCCTTTATGTTCATGTTTTTATGATCCATTGGAATTACTATTGTATATCAAGTATTTCCTATATAATGTAATTCTATTTTTATTCCCTTCCAAGTCTGTATAGCTCACCCCTTCCTTATGTATTTCCTCAGGTTATCCCATTAAATGTTATGTATGAAATAATGTTATGGTTATATAAAAGATGTTTTTAATAATGATATTTAATTTCATATTTTATGTAGTGTTTTAATGTTCCTAATTTTCCAAGACACTATATGTATAGATCATTCATGTTGTATTTAATGTAATTTTAATTCATTAATTCATGTATTAATGTAATATAAATAATTGGGTTGTTATAGTTATTCCCATATTTTGATACCCTTATGTTAATATTATGATTACAAATCTCCGTTATTTATCAAATTATGTATCTAAGACCACATATTAAATTTTTTCATTTCAATTGGTTTTGAATAAAAGTATTATTGTATGATTATTAATGATGGATATATTTCTGGGTGAAATTAATGATCCTTTACCAACATAGAAATTATGTTACATTGAATCCAAATTCACTAAACAATTGTGGTCCTCATTCATGTGTTTTTTGTAATGTAATAAATATTAATCTAAAAATATGTAATCTAGATGTATGTTATGCCATCATATCTTTGGAGGGTATCAATGATAGTTTTAGTTAGCCATTGGAATCATTGATGTGAAATGACTAGTGAGGCCCATAGTGATATTTCTAGGGAGAGGTCTGTGTATGTCACTAACGATAGTTTAGGAATGTGTCAAAGTATAAGAAAATGCCATGGATTTTTTTGGAGGATATATCTATTGGTATCCAAGATGACTCATCCATGTTAGGATGTTACATGTTGGTGAAGAACTTGGACAATTCTACATAAGGTTAATAACCTTGAAAACACCATATTCATCATGAATTGATCTGGATTTTATAGATGACATTTGGCCTTTCTGAAAACCTTATTTAAAATTCAATGGGAATAGTCATTGAAAAATCAAAAACACTTTAAGATCCATCATGAAGGATTTAAAAAGATGGTGATCATGGAATTCCTATGATAAGATGATAGTGTCCTTAATTAAATAGAAGATGGTGTGATGATTTAGATATAATATATGTTGTTTTCATGATTATGTGGTTATTTTATATGATATGTTTAACTCATAATGTGTTTACTAGTTTAAAAAATTGTTGGGAACTATTTGGAAATAGGTTAACATTTAATTTGCAGAAAAATTTCAATAAGATTTCAAAATTGTATTATGACTAGTGTAAATGATTTTTTGGTTATTCATAATCAGTTTTAAGGAAACATGATTAATAATGTATACACTAAAAATATGTTAGAATCAAGAATGAATATACTGAATGTGTTCTATGATATATTTGGTGATGTGAACTATGAAGGAATGAATATTTATATTCATATGTGTAAAAAAAAGGTTTGAAATTGGTCGGAATATTTGTCTGCCTAAGTTATTCTAAATGATTGAATGCTAGAAATGTAGAAAGTATGGAAATTATGGTAATTTATGTCCTAAATAGCATAATTATGAAGATAATCATTGTGGTGCTATATGTAATGGTTATGTCACTGATGATGAAGACACTATAAATTATTAATGGTAAAATATATTTACTATGAAATATGATGATGAATCTTAGATAATGGATTAAGGAAGAAGCCGAATGGTCAAAGCACTAATGTTTTTGAAATTAATGATTTTGTTATACGAATCATGAAATATATATATAAAAACTATGAGTGGATATTTTTAATTAAATATTTCTAGAATATATTTAACGGTACTACTGGACTACAAAAATTTACTTGATGGAAAGGATAATTTTTTAAAAAAATGAATCATTTACATAAGTTAACCCTTAATATGATCTTGATTTTGGGAAAATGGTTTTAATTTTAATAAAATTGGATATTTTTTAGGACATAAAAATTGATAATGGATTTTTGGAATAGTGGTTTATGATACAATCGATGTAGTTCACATCATTTCTGGATTTTGGAGTATATCCAATAATTATTTTTTTACGTAAGGAATGAAAAATCATGAATTATTGTAATATGGTTTTTTGTTAATTTATTATATTACATTGTTTTAATATAATATATGATAAATTTATTGACATTCTTAATATGTGAATATCCATTGATACTTTATAATGCTTGTTGGAAAAATGATAATATTATTTGGTAACCTAATTTCAAAAAATTATATAATTTTATCTTTCAAATGGGTAAGATGGTTTAACATTTATGAAATGGTTCTTGTTGAACATTTGTTGATATTTAAAATATTAAAATATTAATTTACCGTATAAAGATTTATGATCATCTGGTAACTTGAGAAAATAATTTTTTTGTGATTATAACTATTGTTAGTTATCATAATTTATAAATCAATTTATGGATCAAATGATATTTTATTTACTCATGCATAACAAATTCAATATAATTTCTTAGGGTAAGAGATAATGTGTAATTTCGACATGGAACAAACAATGGGAAACAATGTTCTTACAAAATTGAAAAAAATAAATTAATTATTTATTCTCATAAATATTTTTCAATTTTAAGAAATGGATATTGAAATAAAATGTTATCCTATTATCATTGTTCTTTATGAAAACAATGACATATTTCAAACATCTTTATATTATGGTTTTTTTTGTTGAAGTTCTCTATTTCATGAAAATTAATAGGATCGATGATCATTATAAATCATTATGATTGTTTTTGTATTTATATGATGTTCGTTTTTTCACTTCCCACCTATGCCCTCTTATATGGAAACCCATTTTTGATTAACATTGGGAAACAATAATGTTCCCAACACTATTTTAAAGTGTTTTTATTATTTTTTTTATTTTTGTTTCCATCTAATAAACAATCGTTTATTAAAAACAACAACCATATTGTTTATTACACACATTAATATGATTAATTATATAAATATCGACATAATCCATCCCTGGGGATCGAGAGAGTCTAGTGTCATGGGTATTCAAGATCATTACATTACATATGAAGACATAAAATACAACATTTTTATTGAATTTTTTTTTACATGACCACAACATTCCTTCTTACTTACCCATGAATGGGATTACATGAAGACATTCATTATAAAAGAGGGAGTTATAAAGACTAGTATGGGAGAAAAAGTGAAATAAAATGATGAATAAGAAAATTGTTAAAAAATAGGCATATAAATAGATTGTAAGAGAAAAATGATCATAAAGGCATGATATGGGATGATTATCATAACATGGAGATTTTGCAATCACATTTAACATGATATTAGCATGATCTAAGGCTCATTACACATGGATCATGAGTAAAACCTCATTTCACCTGGTCTATAATGAGTAAACCCACATTGAACATGAATTATCATGTGTAAACCCTCATTACACATGGATTATCATGATTTTTTTATTACCCAATGCATTGGGCCGCTATCCAGGAACACCATTCTTAATCATTTCATTTCATGCATAAGTGTGAAACATTGATCATTAAACATGGATTAATTAAACATCGTAATTTATTCAATGAAAAAGGGAAGTGAAATACATAAATGTACGTCATCAATCATCATGTAAATGTTTATAATTTTTAGTACCCTTAATAGAGAAGTGGATATTATATTCACTGACATGAGGATTTTGGCATGGAAAATTTAGTCTAATTTCGGCATTAAAATGATGTCAAATAGAAATCAAAAAATGAGATAATGAGAGAGAAAATGGTATCTCAAAATTTATAAATTAAATTTAAAGGAAGGAAGTTCATCTAATATAATATCCCAAAATATTTTATGGAAAATATATATATAATATAAATGAATTTATTAAATGTAAATCAGAATAGAGAAATCCATTATGGAATTTTGGCATGGTAATGTGTGTACACGGGAGGCATTAATAAAAGAGAAAGTGGTATGTAATCATTTAAATATGAGGTCGGCCATGTAAGAGAGGTTCAAATTCATACAAAACATTTTTAATTGATAATAAAAGGGCATAACAATATAAGGAATCTTAGACATAATTAAGGAACGAAAGTGATGATCTGTTATTTGGATATGTGATCCCAAAAGACAAATAGAGGATTAAGATAGGCTTATTTGGAGCATGGGGTACCTTGGGAGGATTATAGAGAGGGGAGGGAAGAGTTTGGTCAAGATCCAATTGGTTTTAGTGAAGAGGAACCTGTGATTTAGTGGGATTATATAGGAAATGAGATGGAATTATTTATTATTTAGGTTTGAGACAATACACAGTAAACTAATCAAAAACGACAAACCATCCCACGGTTTTCCCATGGTTTTATTCAAATTTGTCTGGAAAAATATTTTATATGGCCAATGGTTTAACGTATTAAAATATTATTCTTTCTTATGTGGAGGTGAGTCACACTTTCCAGGAAATCATTTAGAAAATGTAAAAATATTTTATAAGTCTTAGAGGGCCTAGCAAGGTACCATAAAAATAATGAAAAAAATTCACATTATTTTATAGGTAAAACATATATTAGATGAATATCCATTTTATATTATTTTATTACCTCATTACGAGGTCATTATGATGACATAAAACACGTTATAAATTTAAAAGATATTTAATTTTTACCCAAGCATTCGAATGTAATAAAAATGTATGAAAATTTCAACATTTAAAGCATTGACCTACAGAATCCAAAACCAATATTTATACTATATAAATAAATTTCTAAATATTTGAATTTTTTATTTTAAAATAAATATGTTCCTTTTTTGAAAATTCATTGATTTTGACAAAGACAACATTCAATCCTTAATAAAATTTTCAATTTTATTAATAAAAAAATATATGATCACCTATATTTGATAAAAAGTAATTTTGTAACAATATTTATTTAAAATAATATTTAATTATAAAATACATTAATTCTTCAAAATGGATTTCTTAATTGACTATTAACATAAAATAATATATGTGCTTTAAACCCCATTTACAATGTAACAATAATAAAATAAATGTATATTATTTATACAAAAACATACATTATACAGTCAAAGTGAAAAAGTCTTGTTACATAACCCCTTCTAACATCTGAATAAGACTTAAGGGTAAGGTGTGAAATGGAAAAAAACTCTTTGGGCGGCTCAGATAGCATCACTAAGTTTGCAGTCTCTATTAACATCAACTTCTCTCATAAGAAGTTTTGTTCAAGCTTAACATATTGAATCACAACATGGGATTTGTTAAGAGAGAATCCTTGTGACACTACCTCTTTTATGAGATTTGACATATTGGTTTCATATGGATAAATTCTATTGTATGAGGCAATCACGTCCTTTATCTATATAAATTGTATTTGTTAAAGCCTTCTATTTATACCAATAATTTTATCAATATTCAAAAACTATATTAGATATAGTAACAATTCTTGATGGTATTTTAAAAAACTAAAAAATAATCCCAAGGATGTTCATATATTTTATTTATCAATTTTACATAAGAAGGAATTTAATTAGTTTAGGAGGAATTTTTGATAATAAAATATTGGGTCATTAAAATCTTCTCCCTTAATAAATTTATCCCTTGAAATTTCATTTTACAATACTAAAATATATGAGGGTAACTATGCTTCATCACATCCTTTGATTCCCATGTTGTATCTTCAAACTAGTGGTTTCTTTATAAAACCATGACGGTAGGCATTATCTTATTTCATATAAATACTTCTCTATTGTCTATGATCTTCACTGACTTTTATTCATAGGAGAGGTTATTATCCAAATATACCACATCTAGATTGAGTTCATGTGTTGGGTTAAGTATGTACATCCCTAAGAGTGATACATAAAATACATCATGTACTTGAGATAGATTTTGTGGGTGTTCTAGTCGATAGGTCACTACTACAACTCGGTCAAGATCTCAAAAGGGTTGATGTTCCTTGGACTATGCTTTCCCATTTCCCAAATCTCATAACTCTCTTCCACATTGATATTTGTAGTAATACCATATCTATGAAATCAAATTCTAGGTATCTTCAATGATTATCTGCATAGAACTTTTGCTGACTATGAGAATCATTCATGGGTTTTTCAATATTCTTAACATTCTCCAACATTTATTTGCCTATTTTTAGAGCTATGAATTTTTACTCCCAAACATCATCCCAACATGCCAGTGTTCTTCACCTCTTCCCATAAATGTTGTTATAAAGATCTATTTGGATTCATGAGTAGAAACTGTAATTGTTAGGGAACTCAAACAAAGGCCCATGTTGGTCTCATTATCATTTGAAGTCTATTGAGCATTATCTCAACATGTTCTCAGCTATTTGGATAGTCTTCTCATATTAGAAATATATTTGATGATGATAAGTCATACTGAAGTTCAGCTTAGTATTCAGAGAAAGTTGGAGGGACTTCTAGAACATAGGGGTGAATCATGAATCTCAATCAGATACATTAGATAGTGGTACTTCATGCATCCTTACCACTTCCCTGGTGTATATTTGTTCCAGCTGAACCAATGAGATATCCTCTCGAAATTAAATAATGTGAGTAGTCTTTGTAAGATGATCCATTACAACCCATATATTATTCATCCCATTATATGCCTTCCGATTTCCGGTGACAAAGTCCATGGTGTTGTTTTCCCATTTACATGTTGGAATAGTTTATGGTTTCATAATCTACTTAGACTTATTCCTCTTAGCTATCACATACTTATATTACAGGAACTTTGATGTATACACATCTATATCCTTCATCCGGTTATCCCAACAATATTGCTCTCATAGATATCAACACATCTTTGTTTTTCATTGGGGAATGGAGAAATTCAAACTATGTGAATAAACCAAAATATCATTCATTGACTCCTGATTTGTGGGAACTAATAGTCATGTCCCATATCTAGTAATTCATTCTTCAATAACATTGAACTTTGAGGATTTCACTTTTCGGATCGATTCCACCATCTTTTAATTTCTCATGTCATTCTTTTGATCTTCCTTTAACCAATCTAGAAGAGGTGGTTTCCAATAATTTGTGAAAGGATTGATGATGTACCCATATTTATGATTCTCATGTACATCATCATAAAATATTTGATGATTGGATACTTTTCAATTCTAATCAATGAATAAATCACTGGTTCCTTTATTTTTAGAGCATCCACCACCATGTTTGCTTTCCTAGGGTGGTAATTGATTAAACAATTATAGTCTTTGATCACCTATAACCATCCTCATTGGTTCTTGTTGAACACTTTCTATGTAAATTTTTATATGAGGGATTTGTGATCCGTATATGTTTCACAATTCTCCCAAATGAGGTAATGTCACCAATTATTTTAAGAAAATATTACTGAATCAAACTGTAGATCATGTGTTGGTTAGTTTTTCTCATGAACAATAAATTACATTTAAGCATATCCAATGAATTTTTCATTTTCCATCAACACACAGTCCATTCCTTTCTTATAAGCTTCACTAAATACCAAAAAATGATCTCTACATGAGTGTACTTTGATCACGAGCATAGAGTTAAGCATCCTTTTCCACACATTGAATATTTCTTTGAATTGATAACTCCATAAAAACACGACTCCCTTCAGATATATATTGGTAAGATGGTTTGATGATTGAGAAAACTTTCTCACCAATCGACGATCACATCCAGCTAAACCAAGGATACAACGGATATCCATCAGATATATTGGCCTCTGAAATCCATCAATTTCATTTTTCATAGATGGATCTAGAGATATCAAATTTTTTATGATAATATAACTTTAGAATGAGGCCTCCATAAACCATAACTCAATCATTTTTTAAATTTCAGAGACTTTTCCTTTTACAAGGTCTCTAATATATTTCATAGATACTACTCATGCACATCTTTGGTTTTCGTGAATATTCGAATATCATTCATAAATATGACCACAAATTTTTTGAGGTAATATTTAAAAATGATTTTCATCATGTCCATGAAGATTTCAGGATAATTAGTGAGTCTGACGGGTGTTACTATATATTCATAATTCATGTTTTTTGTATGAAAACCATTATTGGGGATATCCAAATTCATCACTCTTACATAGTAATAACCAAACCATAGATCCACCTTGGAGAAGCATTGTTCTCCACGTATCTGATCAAAAAAGTCATCAATTCTTGACATAGGATACTAGTTCTTTATACTTATTTTTTAAGCTCACAATAATCATTATGAAGTCGCATTGACCCATCCTTCTTCTTGATGAATAGTACTGGTCCGCCCCATAGTGAATCACTTGGGAGTATAAACCCTTTATCTAGATTATCCTATAGTTTTTTCATTATCTACTTAATCTCCGCAAAGACTATTATATATGGATTCTTGGATATTGAAATTTCCCCAAATATATGATCAATTAATAATTCAATATATCCTCTAAAAGGAAACCATAAAATTTCCCAGGAAACACTTTATTGAATTCCCTCAAAATTGTCATGTATTCATGTATCGTTTATTCCTTAGACTCAATCATATGAGAACGTTATGCATGTTCAAAGGTCGTAATATCTATTCTTAAGAGGATGGTTCTAAAGAACATTTATCATCCTCCTTGCACTTGTACCAGATTAGGTGTCGATTCTACATATAGAGAGTGATTTTCCTCTCACGGTAATTTATGCTAACTATATTTAGGGAAAGATAATCCATGAATATAATTGAATCATATTAAACCAGAAGGAGCATAAAAATGTTTTTCGGGATATTCAATCCACCAATTGTGACTTGGGAGGAGTTATATTCATGGGATGCAATGATATCGCTAGTTTTTGTTCCCACCAATATCTATACTTCAAGGATATGTGGTGGTTTTGGGATTGTTATAATTAACATTCAGGATATAAAATAATGTGTATGAACAAAATAAAAAATCAAATTAATTGTTCTTGAATAAATAACATGTGTACCTATCACCACTTTGTTGTCAGGCTTTTCATCATGGGTAGTGATAGAAAAATCTCTCCCTAACTATATTGGATGTTGTTGGATTCCACTAAAATCCATTTTCTTAGGGAAATAGTTTGAAAAGTGACATGGTTCTTTGTAGTTAAAGTAATGAACAATGTTTTGTGGGTCCAACAGAGTGTTCCTCTCATGTATCATAGTAGCTGGTTATTTCTCTGTAGTTATTGGTCAGGTGAAATTATCTTCCTCACCTTAAGCATTTCTACACCCCCTTCAAGAAATTTATAGGGTGCTCATTTTTGCAACTTTGGCATGTGGGGTTCTGGAATTTCATAAGACCATTTGATTTATCCATCGGACCAACAAAATTAATGCCCACTGTCCGCTTGTTATCCCCAGCATACCTCTAAAAATTTATAATATCTATTTTTAATTTTAGGGCACATCATACAATTGTATCATAACTATCAAAGTCACAGATCGCTGGGGATTTTTGTATGTTGGGTATTATCCCACCAAAAAAGTGTTCAACATTTCATTCGTGGGTAATGACAGCACCATAGGCATATCATGAAATACTTTTGAATATTTCCTCACATGCTCCAATGGATTTATTGTATTTTTTCATGAGGCTAAGGAAGTCTTGTTCTATATTTAGACAAAGGGTGTGCAATAAATATTTAGTAGAAATCATTTTTCGGAAATCCATCCATTTCAATGCCTCAATTTATTCCTCATGCTAAATATTTTTTTATCAATGTCCACCATTGATCATCTTCACCCTCTATATAAAATGTAGTAGAATAACCCAGTCGTGTTTAGTATATTGAAGAATGTATATTAAATTCTTAAAGGATTTGATCCAGTGCTTAGTGATTGAGGGATTTGATGATCCATTAAAAGTAGGAGGCCATTGTCTCATGAATCTCTTGATTGCGGCTTGTTGATTGTTATGGGGGTTTGGTCGTTATCTTGAACGATGTTTCTATTCAAACACGAGTTAAATGGTATACTTTCATGAAAATATTTGTGATTCTCACTCCCATTAGATTGCACATCTAATTAGAACAGTCATCACATTGATCTTTGCATTGGTTGTGAGCCGGATTTCTCATAATAATGGAAATTGTATTGAATAAAATAAAATATATGGGTAACACATAAGGGGGGATCCAATGAAAATATGGGTTAACATATAAATTTAATTTATTTCATAATCTTAATAATTTATAGGCTTTAATTTATGTAATCCATGAGCTACTCCTGATCATATAATTTTAAGGGAATTGTTTCCCTTAATAATGAGTTATATATTGATTTGGAATTTACCAAAGCATATCTACTGGGAGTGAAGAACCAAGAGTGAATCAAGGACCATTGTCATGCACTAGTTCACATTTGAGTCTAGAAAAAATATGTGTTTTTGTGTTTAACACCTGGATACATATGTGCCAGAGCCACCTCTACTTGTTTTATCCAGACAGGGATGTATTTTCTTGATGAACCTTTTAATATATACTGACAAAAAAGTTAGTGATTTTTTATTATAATTAGTCTTATTTCTAAGGGGTTAACCAGGTTTTTCTAATCATAAACCAAAATATAACTAATTATATCTTATGATACCAATAATATCAACCCTAATCATTATTACACTCTTAATCATGATTTATTAAATAAACATGTACTTAACACATCTCTTAGGATCGAGAGGTAAAGTGTCGTTGTAAATTAAGAACATTAAATGAAAACATAAGACATAAAATACAATATCTATATTGAAATCATATTTTACATGACGACACCATTATTTCATCCATAGCATTTCATTGTATAACCTCATGACACACATAAGAAAAGGGCTGGATATAAAGCCCAATAAGGGAGTAAAAATGGAATATCATGAATAATAAAATACATGTTAGGAAATGGGAATATAAAGAGAGTTTAAGTGCAACATAAATAAAAGGAATGATATGGCATGATTTTCATAATGTGGAGATGTGGGATCAACGTTTAACCTGATATTAACATGAACCAAGGATCATTGCACATGGAGTAGTAGTAAACCCTCATTGCACATGGATTAGAATGAGTAAACCCTCATATAACTTGAACTACCACATGTAATCCCTCATTGCACATGTTATATCATGATAATAATTTTAACATAATGCATTAGAGCACTATGAGGGCTCTTCTTTCCTAATCATTCCGTTTCATACTTTACTGTGCCACATAGATCATAAAACATGGATTTATTAAAAATCATAATTTATAACTGGAACATAATATGTGGAATACATATAATTATCCTCTTAAAAAAAGTTCATGTGAATAGAGGTGAATTCCATAGAAAGGAAAATGAGAATGGTATTCGATTACATGAGGTTTTTTCATGGAAATTTTGTTGTAACATTGGCTGCATAATGACGTAAAATAGAAATCGTAAAATGGGTTGATGAGAGAAAATGGTGTATATGATCATTTATACATTAAATGGTATGTAAGTGGGTCCTGGAATATAATATCGATAGATATTTAATGAAATTATAAGAATAATATAAAATAATTTCTTGAATGTAAATGAGGAGTGAGAAATCAATTATTGAATTGAGACATGGTTATAGATATACATGGGAAGCATTAATGATAGATAATGGGGTTAAACGGAAATTAATTAAAGAGAAAAGAAAACCGTACAAGAAAAATACAAACAAAAAACGGGTTTATTTAAAAGGAATTGGAGATTAAGTGGGTTTATATAGGAAAGTTGAGTGTATTTTTTATTATTTGGGTATTTGTTACTACACATTAAAATAATCAAAACAACATATATCCCCTTGTTTTTTAACATTTTTTCTTTAATATTGAGTGAAAAATATTATTATTTAATTAAAATAGCAGAACATATTAATATATTAGGCATTCATATATGGGGGTATGTCACACATTCGTGCAAATCAATTTAAAAAGTTAAAATATTTTATAAGTCTTGGAGGGTACACTAAGGCATTATAAATTTAATCAAAAAATTTTAAATCAAATTATTTTAATGGTAAAACATATATTGGATGAATAAACCATTTATAAAAATTTTTTATGACCTGGTACATTATGATGTCATAAAACATATTATATATTTAAAAGGTATTTAATTTTATTCTACAAATTCGATTTCCTTAGAAAGAATTTAAAATTCACAATGACATAATTTTAAAATCCTGAATATATAGACTATATTCATTTTATCTATATAATTATTTAAATATGTGAATTTTTACCTATGAAATAAAACTTGACATTTATCTAAAATTATTGGGTTTTGAAAAAAACACCTTTCAAACCTCAATAAAAATTACCATTGTATTTATAAAAATTTATATGATCGTTTATATTTTAAAAATATTAATTTACTAATTATAAATTATTAAAATATTTTTTTATTCAAAAATCAATAATTCATCAAAATAGATTTCATAATTGAATATTATCTATAAGTAATATTTTTTTATTAAAAACCGTTTACAATTGGACAATAATTAAAGGAATAAATATACATTATACAAAATAATAAAGGATATACCCCTTGTTGTAGGGTATTGGTACATTATTACTTATAAAACCCTATAAGAAATAAGGATATGGATTGCGATGGTGATCGACACTTGGGGCGGCTCAGATAACATCGCTCGGCTAGAAATCCATATTAACTTCCTCTTCTCCCCTAGGCGGTTCCATTCAATCTTAACATTTGAAACTCATCTTGGCCTTTGTCAAGAGTCAATCCAAGGGATGAAACATCCAATACATGCCCTAAAAATGGGCATCAGATGGATAAATTCTACATGATTATTCCATCGCTTCCTTTTCTATGTAACTTCGATTTCATAATGCCCTATATTTATACCAATCATGTGATAAATGTTCTATTGCTATATTAGAAATGCTAAAAATTCATAACATTATTTTAAAATTAAAAAACATAAAACCATGGAAGGTAATACTTCTTATATATAAATTTTACATAATAAGGCTTTTAATTAGATAAATATATATTTTCTATTAATAAATGGCTGTGTTGTAATATTAAAACATTGATTAATTGGAAAAAATTTGGAGTTGAAATTCATTTCAAGGGGGGTGAGAATTTAACACAATGAGATTGTTTGAATTATTTTATTTTTAAAACTAGTATAAATATTTTATTCAAATTTTGATTTTCAAACATTACTATGTTTATGCTGAGTTACAAATATCATTGAGTTTTGTCTTGCATTACATGAAACATTTATTTTGTTTTTCTTTACACGTAACTCTATGTTTATATGGGAAACAACATATTATTAAAATATTATTATTTTATATGATATTTTAACCAAGATATTAGAATAAATGATATGAATATGATTAACTAAATTATGGAAATAAAGTGTAAACATGTATATAAAATGAATTATTTTGTTACCAATTAATTAGAAATGGAGGGGTAAACTATGTTAAAAATTTATATTCCTTTTCTAAAAAAACTATTTTTCTATGAAGAAATATTTTTTATCTAAATATAAAAAAATTACTCTATATTAATGATATTTATGAAATTTTAATAATATATATTCATTAAAATGTTTTAAATCTATATTTTGTTTTTATAGACAAGAGATAAGAGTAAATCATATTTCGCATATAAAAATAAATATTTTCATAAAAGTAATATTTACCACCTTTTAGTGATGCACTTGTTCTAAATCATAATTTTAAAACGTTCATATTTTTTATTTTCAATAATAATATTCATTTATTAAATTAGAATATCATTTTTTTCTTAGGTAATTTTTTTCCTTTTTTAAGATGATTCATTTTATGATGAATAGTTGAAAATAATGAGTTTTTTTAAAACATCTGTTCTGATTATTTTATTTATAATGTTAAATTATATTTTAAATTAGTTGTAGAGTATATTTATTTAAATTATATATTCATTCATCCAATTTAAGGAATTATATTTAATTTTATTTTGAAATTTGATATTAATTATTTGATAATCTTTCAAACATATTCATTTTATTACTACTGTTTGTTTTAAAATCTACAGGATTAATTTTCAGACAAATTCAACGAATTATATAAATGGAATTTGGAAGAATGGATTCAATATATGTAATTAAGATAGTTTATAATTTATAAATAGTTCAACATACTATTTTAATAAAATTATTAGTGAAAATAAATAAAATTAATAATAAAAAATAATTGAAAAAAAATGTTTTCCAGGGGACTTAGATATAATATTTATCGAAAAATGACCTAGAACCTTATCCCACACCCATTAGTTGTTAATGTTTTGACCAATTACAAATTTTCAACTATTTTATTGCTTTTTTGGGATTCTATTCAATTAATGTTACTTGTATTATATGTATTGTATGAAAAAATACAAAAAACCTCATTTCCAGTAATATTTATAAAGTATTGAGAAAGGTAAAAACATCATTACTTTAGTTATAAATATTATTTTTATAGTTAAATTTGTTTATTATTTCATTATAAATTTTTTTATTTTTATTAGCCAACAAAATTTCAATAAATTCATACGAAACACCAACACCATAATTTTTCAGAAAGTAATTAAATAAATTAAATGATACTAAAATCATTATAATTAATGGAAATTGTTTGAATTATAATGATATATTATTTTTGTGGATGAATGTCTGTTTATACATATTTTTGAACATTATTAATTTTATTTTCATAATTTTTTTTGATATTTTTAAATTTATATTAATTAAATAATCGCCAAATTGATGTTAAATTTAATTTATAATTAATTATATTTTATTAAATAACTTTAAATTACAAAAAATATTATATTTTCCCAAGAAATTTCAAACTTTTAATAAATAAAATATATGGATCATTAATGGAAAAAATATACCTTTTCATAATGATCATATAAACTTAGTAATAGTAAAAATATTGATAATATTGTTGGGGTAAAACAATTGTTTTCCCCATTTGTGCACTTCTAATAAAATGATTCTAGAAATCCATTGGGATTTTAATTTAATAAATTATAAATGATATTTTATTAATTCTTGAAACTATATTTCAAAATATCTTCACTATTTTAAGTTCTAGTAGATTCGTTACCTATGGTGGATAATTAATTACCCAAATAAAAACAAGAATTGTAGAAATATAAAACCATTGAAGTTAATGTTGATCATTATAAAAATTATTTTCTTTTTTTGTTGTAGATCTATGTTTAAGACACCTTACTAATCCCATAATTAGTATCTTTTTTGGTGAAACATGAGGTAACAATGAACATTAAATATTATCTAATTTGATTATTTACAATAATGAAACTTCTCCTCAACTATAACGGTGAACTCACTCTCCTCCATTATTGACATCTCTTAAGCTAGTTGGCACACAGAACCCATACCCAAACCACATCCAACATCCATACTCTCATCCTAGAAGGAATCAGTTTGGAGTAATGATGTCCAATGATGTACTATGGTACAAACCTGATGGAAATACTTGAAAGGGGGGGGGGGGGTTAAACGTGTATGAACAAATTCAATTGATACAGTAATGGATTTATGTTTCCCTTTTTACATATATGAGACACATAAAATATTGAAAAAAATTATTATATGTGGTTTATATAATTCCCATTAAGTTAATTTAGGATGATTATTATTAAAACATTTACCATTTACATATCTATTTTAGGATCCATCTTTCAGGGGATTACAGTTTCATATGTTTCCAATATAGTAAGATAATTTTGTATCAATTTTTATTCTTTGAGACACTTTTAATTTTATGCAGCTATATTCATTTACGAGGTGTATATAAAACCATGTTCACCTATTATCTCATGAATATAATTACTTTAATATTATTTTGGGATTCCATTAATATTAATTTTTCATGGGGTGTCTGATTCTAAGATACCAAAGTGTTATGAATTTATAGATATAATCCCATTGTTTATCTGTATTGATTATGATTATTCTTCAAATTATGAAATATTGTGATTAATATTTCAATATTTATCATGAAATTTATTATCATTTTTCTATTAATACAATATTTTGGTAATTTTACCAGTTTTCAATCTTTGATATATAATATAATTTCTAATTTTTTTAGAAAATCCCACCTTTTTTCCCTTCAATTGATTATTTGTTTTATTAAAATACAATTTTTTCTTAAAATGATTTGAAAAAAAAATTAAATCATTTTTAAAATAATTTTTAAAGAAAATTATTTAAAAAATATTTTAGGTTTTTAAAATAGTTTAAAATCGATTTCAAATTTTCCTTCATATGTTTTCAAGGTAGTTTTCAAAGAAAAATTATTTAAAAATATTTGGTTATTTTCGAAGATTATTTCAATCTATAAATGATTTTACACTCTACAAATGTATTAAATAATTTTTAAATATTTATTTATAATTTTTTATATTTATTTTCAAAATAAAAGTAATGTAAATATTCTATAGGTATAAGAAAATGATTTCAAAATAATGGTTAATTCCCTTACGAAATTTAACAATTGATCTATAAATATACATGTTACTCTACAATTACCTCTTCCTTTTTTTAATGATTTACTAGGGACAAGTCTGAATTAATCTATATGTATTATTTCATTGATTGATTTATTTTTATGATGAAATTTTTTTAATAAACCCCAATTATCATCCACATGTTATTTCATGATGAAACCAACATATTTTTAGGTTATTCTATAAAAAAATGATTATGAATATATTATGTTTCCACATGTCATGATATTATAAAACTATCACAATTCCCATTTAAATACATTGGATGTTATATGATTTTAATTTTATAATCTCCTATCACACATACTTTATGTTTTCATTATGTGATAGGTGGAACCAATATATCTGTTCAATGCATTGGGAAATGATAAATCTTAAATGATCTCAAATGGAACATGGATTGTCAACCCAATCCCTAAATAAGAGGGAAAAAGAGAGCTCAATGAAACCCCACAACAAGAGGGTACAATAGAGGTCATTTAATCACAAAACGTGAGGGTACATGGGAGAAAATCCAAAGAGTGATGTAGGTACACATGGGATTTTCCAATGAAAAATATTTTATGAATACATTAGTATGTATCCTCGATATAAGAGTTAATATATTAATGTGTATTCAAAATACATATGTATTACTAAAATATTACATTATGATTGTTAATTCTATTTTTTTATCATATAAATCATGTAATATGAGTATCAAAACATAATTCTGTGACTCAACATTATAATCTTGGATATATAGGGTGTAGTTTTTGTATGAAATTCTCATGTTCTCTTTCCGTTTTATTCGTGTTATTCTTACAAATCCCCTTTATGTACCCATGATGAACATATGAGCTCACCCATTCTTATGTGTTGTTTCCCAATGTTATGAATAATGGTTTTAAGTAGGATTAATAATGGGGGATATTATTAGAGGATCCTCTAAATAAATTTCACTGTGTTAGAATGCTATTTTTACATGTTTACAATGGAATTGAACTATTGTGTCACTTGGACTTGTGTTTATGTAATTTATTTAATATTAAATAAAAAATATGTAATATTCATGTATGTTAAGTTTGTGTTAGGATAAATTCTATCTTACCTAACATAAGAATTATTATTATATCCAATAAGAAGAAATAATTTTAGTAAAATATAAAATAGGAAGAAATATCCTTTCGAATTGAAACATAAAAAATATAATTTTCAAAAAAATGTTAATATGATATTCTTTTAAAACACATATAAAATTTATGAAGAATTATTGTAATGTAAAAATTCTATAATTTAGGGATATTTTGGCCATGTGGAAAACATTAAATACAAGATTTGTTTACATTTTTTAGAAACATTCATAAATAAATCACATGGTAATAATTATAGATATTAGGAAATATAATGATCCTGAACATAGTACAAATTATCTAGTGGTTACTTTATCATAATGGCACTAGATACAGGTTATCTATTCTTTATGTGATGATCTGTATATTAGTATTTGAAAACCAGACACATTGATTAATTTTATATTAAATTTTAAAATATAAAGTAATACATTGTACATTCATTGATAACATTATAATTCCCTCCTATAATATCCATAATTTAACCCTTCTTGGAATCATAGGAAAATAAACATAATAAATTTTACTAATGTCCATGCTCTGATAGCCCAGATCTAGTTCATAAATTTATTACATTGGCATAGAAAAAATTATCATATACTATATTACTTTTTAGTTTAACAATTTCAGTGAAATAATTACATACAAGATATCAAATATACATTGTGAATTGAAAATGTAAAAGAATAAATAAAAATAAAAATATTCAATATCCATTAATACTCATTAAAAGGATTAATCTACATAACTTATGAAAATTAAAATCAATAATTGTGTGATAATATTCTCAATAAGGTATAATTTATGTGCAATATATTATGTATAAAAATTACAATCAAAATGGAAAAGTAATTAAATGAACAAAAATTAAATTTAATCATTTTGTAAAGAATGAAATAGATCTGAACATAATATCATCATAAAGATATCATAAATTATAATGATATATTATTTCTCAATTAAATAAATTATTTGTTATTTGAAATCATGTCTTTTAGACAAAAAAACCAAAACTCTCAAGATGTATCCTCTATATAGTTTAAAACTATATGTTTAAATGTGTATAAATTTTTTCAATCTAATTTATCTCATGATAACTATTAATACTTCTAGGGGATATATAATGTATGGAACCCACATTTCTCCACATATAAATTTAATTCCACATATATATAACAATGGATTTAATTTATAACTAAATGTTCTATATCATGAAATATATGTACTGATTAAGAAACATATTTATCAATATTTACCAGTTAATCATATAACTTTTACTATATACACTATTTGTGAAAAATAGTATATAGTTTTGAAAATAATCATATAAATAAATAAATAATATTTATATTCAATATCAATTTTATGAACAATGAAGAATCCTCACATGAAGTGATTGTTTCAATATATATTTTGATATAAAAAACAATTTGAGATTTTAAAATAACATTACCATTATGAAATTAACAAATAAAATAACATTATAAGATATAATAAAAATGGAAAACATATAGCATCATGAATTATGATCCAATAATGATTTTACATGTCAATTTGGATTTATATACACTACATAAACGTGAATTGTTTCAAAATAACACATGATAATCAATAGAATGTAAATTTAGAATAAATCCATTACCTCACACATAATTTGGGTTGAGCATTCATTAAACTCATGTATAGTGGATTTAAGTAAGAAATTAACATAATAATGAACCATATAAATGTTTTTATTATCATATATGATCCATTTATAACAGTTTGTAACTAATTTATTAATAATCATTCATTATTTTAATAATTTTGGTTATTAGTGGCCTTGTTTTCTCGTTTATTCTACATCATAAAAGGTCTAGTTCAAGAAAATACGATATAGTTCATCTATCTCTATAATAATATTCAGGAAATTTTTTATTTTTATTAATTATTTATATATTTAAGAACAATAATTAATAACTATTCTACGAAATGAAGTATATTATGATCATGGTGATGGTTGGTCATATGTACACATTTGTAATATTTCTGTTTTTCATTGATCATTATGGAAAGTAGGTAAGTAATATTTTACCATTACATAATGATAATAATATCATATATACCATAATATCTAGTAATATATATCATCCACGTGTGTTTTTTTAAAAATTATATTCGCATTGCTTGGTAAATGTGGAAGTCCACACGTACGTGAACGATGTTATTGTCTTTAGGTAAGATAATATGTAATATGAAAATGATATATATATATATATATATTCATGTTTTCCATTTTTATTATTATATAAAAATTATTAGGCAACAAATATCATTATTATATCATGTATATCACATAAAATCATTTAATTTATCATTATTATGTTCCATTTTAGGCATTAGTAAAAAAAATCTCATCGCTTTGTAAGCAGGTAATCATCCATATACATAAGTGGTGTTATATGTTTCCATATAGGAATGAAATAAAAATAGATATATATGATATATTGACAATAAATATATAATTTTTCTATAAATATCATATATATATATATATCCATCATCATACCCAACCATGAAAGATGGAAATAGAAGAAATAATGATGTCGGTTCGCTAGGCGGTAGTCTGTTGTACTGAAGAATGATTAATTCATGCACAATTTGGTAGAGGTGGAGATTGTATTAGGTAATTAATATAAAACAAATATTATCACAAAATATATAATACGTTAAATTTATTTTATAATGTTGTTATTGTAAGAAATTGTTGATGTTGAGAATGAAGTAATATAAAAGAACATATTGAATAGTGATATTTATTCTTCTGGTGTCCTCCATTGGATTGTAATAAATAATTCATATTTCATATTTATACCCAATATATAGCTTCTATTATGATTTCATGGATGTTATTAAATAATTTTGGATGTTATTTCCTTGCAGAAAAGGTCTTAAGGTGTAAATAACAGAGGATAGGGTGGCCTTTTATATGTTTGGGAGGGGACACAATTAATATCCCTGAAAAGAAATTGGGTGATCCCACATTTGAAAATATAAAAAGAGAAAAATATTCCATTATATAATATTATATTTTTAATGGTATAAATTTTCCTAAAAAATTGTTTTTATAAAAGTGGATAGGTTATTTTAACCCTTTTCTTTTTAGCTAACACCCCATTAAAACCGTTTTTTCCTTAACCATTATAATAATTTTGTATCATTCTCACAAATAATTTCTCTAAAAAAATAATGTAAAATAATATTTTTTATAAATTATGATGATTCCAATAAGGGAATATAATTTTCCCAATTCAATTTATAGTTGTATAAAATTCTAATTTTAAATTATTTTCACAAAAGAGATAATAATGATGGAATTTAAGAACAAAATGTCCTAATGTTAATAATATTTTTGTATCATAATTCAATATGAAAATGATTCAGATTAAATAAATTTAAAATTTATATATATATTTTAAAGAAATTATCTTTAGAATAATTCAATGTCTAATTTACCATTGAAAATATTTAGTACAAAATTTACATTTTCAATTACAAATTAATATTTTTCATGGTTTATAAAATAAAGAAACATCTCATAAACACTGTAAAAATAACCAAAAAATAATTTGGATGTGATTATTTGTAAAATGAATTTTATTTTTTCAAATTGAACTACTTTAATGTGTAAAAAATTATTTTTACTATATGTACATGGAGTATGACTAAAATTTTTTTAGATAAATATTCTTTGTCAGAAATAATTTCTTTTACATTAAACTTTAATTTACTCTATTTATATTCAATATATAAAAAATAAATCCATATTATAGTAATTACCATTCATACACACCAACATAAAAATATTCTAAAATGGTCATGTTTATATTAAATTTTAATTGATTTTTTTTTAAATATCATGTTTCCTACGTCGCAAGATATCAACAAAATTTACATTATCTCTAAAACAAATATTTTTTAAAGTCTTGGGGTGATAAATTATACCCTCAAAAAACATTATCCTAAAAATTTGGTTTATATTAACTTCAAATAGATCAATGTATATATTATTCATAATAACCTATCTTTCTCATGTTTTCCCTTCATCTTGTGATTTCTCTAAAGTAACTTTACTAGTTTTATTTAATTATTCCTCAATAGAATCTCTCTACAATCGATATTTAAAATGCACTCGTCACAGGAAGATAGATAAAGCTAAAATTATAGATCATCTTAGATTAACACATTTAGTTGGGACTAGAATGTACTTCTTTAACAAATATATTTGGAACATGTCTTATTATTTTGATGTCTTTGGTATCATTTCCAAATGATAAGAAACAACTGTAATTATTTCAATAATTTCAAAGTTTCTTATTTACCTGGGGCTCTGTTTCCCATTCTTAAAAAAACATATAAATCTTTTCCTAGGAGATACTTTCATAAATGAATGTTAACCTTTGTGTAATTAAAAATATTTTATTTAATTCATTATATAATTCATTTTCCCCTATTGATCTGTATTAATGTGTGAGAAAAAAACATTTACATTTGTTTTTTCCTCTTACGAAAATTCTACGCCATTTGAATACCATTATGGAAATTATAATTATTGTAAAAATATAGAAAAATTATATTCTAACCCCATGTATCAATAATGTCTTGTGAGAATGACCATAACATGTCATCTATTATTTGAATAGTCCATTAAAATGTATTTCAGTTTAATGATGGAGAGTGGTTCTAAAATTAATATCATTATCAATATCCTCCATATGTGTCTTCCATAATTTGTATGTATAATGGTGACCATGATTATAAAAATGATAGGGGTGCAGAAAAAAGTCTCAAATAATTAGTAATATATAGCATTATTAGGATCATAAAACGTAAATATTGTCTTACATTGAAAAAAATTTAATATTTTTTTATGAAATCAAGGATAAATCATATTTCATAATTCATTCTATGAGAAATTGGTAATAATATGATAAATATCATTTTAATTTAATCCCATTTAAACTCATAAATATGAATAATATCATTGAATCCTATAAGATGATGAGTCACTAATTTGACTAATTTTTAATCCAAATATCTAAAAATTTAATCATCAATTTACTGCTACATTTTATCCCACCAAAATTTTTCACCCAAATCCTTATATATCATTGACCAACAGAGGAGTCTAGAGAAATTCATTATATGAGTGTCATATAATAGTTCAATTTTTATCATAGGTATAGATGGAACATATTATATCATTTCAAATATCATACAAATATCTTAAAAAACGTATACTATTTTCCCATCATTCAATGCATTAATTTTATTTTTATGTTCACATATTTATATTTATAATATTTTGTCTCATTTATCAAATATGGTTTCACAATAATATAAAAAATGGGGTACTTATCCAGTTCCTTAAAAAATTATATATATTTATATATTAGATTCATGAATATATGATTCCTGTAAATCATCTTATTGGAAAAAATTTCATGATATGTCATACTCAATGTTGGATTATATTTCCATAGGAGGCAGTGTATTGAAAATTCAAAATCCATGAGTTTCTCAAGACGACACATTTTCCATATGTTTATCACTTTATTTTAAAATATGTTTTTAATAATTTATGATCAAGGTATATCTATAATATTTTACCACATAGATAATGTATCTATATCTACAATTAAATGATCATACCTTCAATCAAATGAATGTGGGTTTGGTAGTTCTGTTTTTGAGTCTTAGATTTCATTGATTCATATTAAATAATTAGATCATTTTTCTTTTAGACACAACCATTTCCATACATTGATGCATCACTTTATATTATAAACCACTCATTTCCAAATGGTAGTTTAAAAATTAGGGAACTGACCAATATTATCTTTAGAACACATAATTATTCATCACATATATTTCTTCAAGGAAATTTTATACCTATAGATGAATATTTGGTTAATAACATTTAAAATCATGTGGAATTATTACTGAAACACTAAATTCATTCAATCAAACAATTTATTCTACATTCTTTAGTTATGTTCATTGGTATATCAAATTCTCTAACTACCATTTTCATCTCATGATCAACTAAGATACCATTTTTGGTAAAAATATGGCCATGAAATGAAATATATTAAATCTATAAATCAAACATACAATTTTATCAATATCACTATGTACTTCAATGATTTTCAAGAATGATCCCTAAGTGATTCTCTTTTTCCAAAATTCAATTAGAATACACAAATATATTTTTTTATTAAAACTATAAAAAATCATTTATATATTTCATTAATACGTTTTTCATTAGATCCATAAAAATATAGAGTGTAGTATTAAAAATTTGGGAATTAGTGTAATTTTTTAACATCTATATATCATCCAAAAATTATATCTCTGGAATGTCTTCCATAATTACATGCAATTGATGATTCCAAGAATGATGGTCAATCTCTGAAAAATATTAATCTATTTGAATATTATCTAATATTTCTATAATAGAATGTGGAAAAATTATTTCATTTCCATAAAATAATATAATTCCCTATAATCAATACATAGCCTAATGAATTCATCATTTATTATAAAAAAAGAAATACCCCCCATGGAGAAACATTAGGAGGAATAAATCCCTTACCTATAAAATAATTTGTGTTTTATTTAACTCCATTAAATCCATAGTTTCCATTTTATTGGGAGTTCTCGATACATATCGTGTATCAGAGGTTAAATTAATAGGAAAATAAACTCTAAAACTTTAGGGATGTTTTGGAAATTCCTATATAAATACATTAATTTGTATCTATACAATTTTCAAGTACTCAATTTGATGAAAAATAACATTATCTTTATAATATGTTTTATTTTTTCCCCAAGAATCTCATTAAGTAGATATATTGGTGTTGGATCAATAATTTTCATAGATGATTAATTCTAAACTCTAAAATAATAAATTCTATATCTTCTCCAAAATTTATAATTTCATTGTTATTGAAATAAATGTTTTGCATCTTTTTTTAATGGAATAACATACAAAGTATAATATATAGTGTTACCATATATATGATAAAATGTTTATAATATATATCGGGTTTATGTGTAACATTGTGGACTTATTGATACATCTTAATTTCAACGAGACATCCCATTCCAATTTTGATTGAATAATAACATCATAGTTTAAATTGTAAATTAATAATATTCTTGATAAAATGCGTAGATACAAAAGGGATTGAAGATCAATATTCAACTAATGCAACATCTGAATTAAATGATCATATTAATGTACCTAAAACAACGTTATTGGATACTTCCCTCTTAGATGTATTGATCATAAAAGACTTGACTTCTCTCCTTATCATCTCCTTGGGTAGATCCCTTGATTATTGGGGCATTCAATAGAATAGAGATCAATCTATATAGATTTGAAACACTTTACAAAAGAATTTTCCTTCTTAATTTTTAAATATTTTTCTATTAAACCTTCTCTCCACACTTATAACATACCCATAATCCCTTCAATAATTCTAAGTAGTTATTCCTTATACTATTTGCAGAAGGTCAAAATCCTTTCATTTTATTCATCTTCTATGATGCATTCTTTTTGTCATGTTGTTCATTGGACTTCTTATTCTTTTGGATTCCCTTCAATATATAATATTTAAATATTTTCTTATTTTTTTAATGCAACATAAAATTATTTAATCATATGATGATAGAGTTTGACAGAGAAATGCCTTTTTTATGCTTTCCTTAATCCCTTCAACGATTTGATAATCTTTTTGTACGGTTCCAATATATAATCCATTATATATCTTCTTAATCTTATAAATGGATCCTCATTCTCTACATTACTTTAATAATAATATTTATATATAATTATGTTTCTATTAATTTAATTTTGTTACTCATGAGGTAAATACTCATTGATGAATTTCACTATAATTTTTTTTCATTATGTGAGTTTTATTTCCTCTTCCCTATAGTATTCTAGATCAGTAACCAAAAATCATCAGCATAACCTTGGAGACAATACAATAGATGTGTAATGTTTTCCTTTCCCCCTCCTCCCGAGGCCATGAATGTCTTCTCCCGAGAATTAATACATTTATTAACAACCATTATATTAGTATACCCATTGAGTTATGGGGGTTATATGTTATAAATAAAACCACCATATGAAAATGACAATATGGAAGTCATTGCTCTGTCCTAGAATGGTTATTTCTTATAACCTGATAATTCTTCTCTAATGTAGTGACAATTTTCTCAATTCCAATAACAGATGTATTTTCTTCCATATCTAAAAAATATATACATTTACCATAACTATTGAAACCATAATTCTGTCTAGGAACCATTTCTATGCATTTACAAATTCTAAATTGACTAATAAAATAATGAACGTCAACCGATATTTTATAATTTTAAATATGGTATAACACATCTCAAAAATTAAAAATTTATGTTTCCTTAATCTCAAAATCATAAAAATGGATTATTTAGGGAAATATTTACCTTCAAATAATTCATATGTTTTTTGAAATAAATTTTTAATTATCTGTAACATATCCCATGAGAGTGTAAAACAATATGTATAATGAGTCTCATTATTTGTTTACCATGTAACGCTCAAATAAATCCATTCATGCATCTCTCAGAGTTTTTTTCAATAAGTATATATTTAGAGGCCCAAATATTGACGTACATGGACATTACATTACTTTTGTGGAATACTTAATATATAAAAAAAATAGACACACATGGATCGTAATATTTTAGTGTCTTTGGATATTCTGAATATAATCTTCTAATCGTGGTGAAAGATCTTCAACATCTCAATTAATGATCTTCCACATTGGTTTTCTTACCTAAAACCTTTCTTTAAATCCTAGGGAAAAGAAAATATTTAAAGGGTGATCTCAAATGCTCAGTAAGGGTAATCATATAGAATATAAAACAATCCTTAGACATTGGAATGTAAAAACATGAGCATAAAATCAAAACATCAAAATCTTGATCAATGACATAAAACATGGAAGTACGTAATCCATAGATAATAAGGAAACATTAATCATGATAAATTATCATGGGAATAAAACATGTAATTGTGGCAACCATTAAGAACATGATATGATTTCCATAGTAGCCAAGGAATTGCTGCCAAGACCATCTTAGTGGACAAAGTTCCTTTATGAATCGAGTTCACACCCAGTTTCAATCATGTAACACTGAACCAGTTTAACGTACCATTCTAGCCATGTCTAGCTCATGAGATATAAATGATTACCCAATGCATTGGAAGAAGATATAGGTCCCACCCATCTCATAATGAAATCATTCTTACTTTTTCCACAACATAAACATAAATCATTTATCATAACACAATGAATAAAATGGGTTTCATAAACATAATTTCATCATCACATAATCCATATAAAAGAAATGGATATCATTTCATAATAAGAAAAGTGAAACCATGTAAATCATAGAGACATTATACTTGAAACATACACATATGAAATAATGTCATCTTAGATAGAAAATGGTTTTGATAAAGCACTTGAAATGAATTCTTGAAGAAAATATCCTTTCTTCTTGAAAATAATTTTCTTTTCACAAAATTCCATGAAATTTTAAAAGAAATATATTTTTTTTGTAAATAGTCATGAAATATTTTGGAGGAAGGTTCATGAAAATAATTTTTTATAAAACTGTAAAAATCCATTCATGCCTTAAAAGTTAAAATAAAATTCTGCGCGTACTTTTTCCAGAAAAGTCATAAAGTACCTCATAAAAGAATGATTCCATACATACCATGTAGTAAAAGTTAAAAATGGGTAAAAAGGACATCAAACATACATGAAAACCTTTTTATTAAACATGGACATGGATGTCAAATATAATCCCAGTAAATACTTACGAATAAACATTCTCATATAAAAATGAGAATGGGAAAGTTATCCCTTACCATAGGTACGATATGCTTCGTATGGATCTGAACCTCCTATATAATGATTTAAATAATGTAATTGAATTTTAAATAATCATATTCATTGTTATTATATCATATGTCGTTCACTTATGACCTTATATTACCCGTTCTTTTGTAAATTCAATGTCAAAGCATCGTTTTGGGTAAAATCATTTCATTTATTGTATGTGTTTCGACTTGTAGTTCTTGATATTATTAGATATATCCTGATTTAAATAATTCCATAATGTAAAAAATGATTTATATATAATATATATTCACCATATACATATATATTATAGATCGTTAAAAGGAATGAAATACACCGTTCATGGAGACGGTAGGCCGTATATACGCATAAATGCTTTTTTCGTTTCCTTATTTAATTGATTGGAATTAAGTAGTTCACATACATATTTATATATATACATAAATCCACTATCATTATTATGTCATATATTTCATGATTACTTATTATATATACTTTATAATCATTCATGAATGGTTAACATGGAGAATGAATCTCATCGCGTCGTGGAGATGGTAGTCCGTACGTACGCATGAGTGATGATATAATTCCCATGACCGGGGAATTGTATTGGAGTGTATGTATACTATTTCAGAATCTATATAAATTTAAAATAATAATATATATTCATTATTTACATGATTATACCCATCCAAGTAAGGTGGTGGTGGTAAATAGAATACAGCACGGCGTGGAGACGATATTCAGTACGTACGCACGCACGGTGATTTCGTTTTCCGTGGGATGGATAGATGGTGAAATAGGGTTGTTTCATACATATAATAACATATAAATATATAATTGATACTTATTTTATTACTTCATAATGAAACAACTAATGAAGAAGAAGTGGAAGAAGAAATAAAGTTGAATGAATCGGTAACAGACATTACATCTTCTTTGAAGCGCCTCTTTGAGTCCTCCACTCAGGGCACTACAATTGGTCTTTGAAGAATAAAAGGACCTCTAGGATGTTTCTAGGGAAGTGGATAAAAGAATTTTTCTGGGGTTATCCGAGCATGATGGCTAAAATTGGTTGAGGAAGAGAGGGAGGAGGTGCCCTTTTATAATGGAGGAGAGGGGCACCTTTGGAATAACAAATAATATTATTTTATTACAAAGTCATATTCGGTTATTAATAGATCCAAATTGAGTTATTTAGAATCTAAGGTGTGGATGGGTCTAAATCCTCTCATCCAATAGAATTTGGACAAGTTTAGGTAATTATTTTAACCTTATCATTTAGATTTAACATTAAGTTAGATAATTTAACTTTTACTGTGTCTTCTTGTTTTCTTACACTATAAGTTTAATAAACATACTATAACAAGCCAAACGAACCCCAAGTTGTTTATTATTAATATATATAACCTGATAAAAGTCATTTAGACTAACCTTAGATTTTTAGGAATAAAAGAACAATTAATAATGTAATATTTGTTTTAAAAACTATTTTTTGTCAATTTTGACACTATTTGGTAATTGATTTTTGTGAAAATAATAATAGAGAGAATAATTCTAAAAAAGTTAATAAAATAAATACTAACATTCATATTAACATATAGGATTAATGTAATTCCTTAAAATCATCAAATTACATTTATTTGGGTATTGATAACGTCAATTATATATATATTTCATTAATACTTTAATTACTACATCATCATTGTGTCATAAATTATTTAAATTTTTTAAAGTATAAAAATTGGAAATAAAATACAATTATGTAGGAAATATTTTTATCTTTCTAATGAATATTTATAGTCTAATTTATCCTTTGTATAACTTTATATTAAAAATTATTTACTTATTATACTTCGATTTTAACTAATTTAACCCTTTTTTAAATAAATTAATATTAAATGTCCAAATCTAATCCAAGTGGGAATAAATGGTCATATTGTATTCCTAAGGTTGTTTTTTGTCGAATTACACTTATCCAATAGAATTGGGCATGTGTTAGGGTAATAATAATATAATTTTTACCCTTAATTACCCTATTTCCTTTTAACTGTGGTAAATAAAAGTAAAAAGTTATTATTCACCAAAAATTATTTTCATCTCATTGAACCACATTTTAATTACTAACATCAACCGTGTCTCTCAGATTTTTGAAATTCCACTCACAAAATAAGTAAAATTATGTTTTATTTAAATTTTCAAATTCTCCTAGGAGGTGGGTAAAAGACGGTGAAAAGTTCAATAAAATTTTTATATATCTAAAATTATTATAATATGACCCTAATGAATTACATTGAACTTATATAGGTATCATGTATCATTTTTGACCTAAAATAAATTTAAATAAAATAAATAATTATTTAAAAGAAAGTAGGTTTCTAAATAGTATCCTAGTGTTTTCAATACTCATCAAAAATTGAAAGTTTTCAGAAAAATACCAAAATATTATCCTAGGCTAATTTCGATATTCCAAATCCAAAAATGAAGTCAATTTTGAATAATAAAATTTATAAAATTTCAAAAAGTGGTTATTATTGTTCATAACAGCTAGTTTTCATAATATTATAATAATATATCGTTGTTTAGTAAATCTCGGTATTGCTTACGAAGCAAGCTATCGAGGAAGGTCACGGTTGCGTGTAAAGAAAGCCAAGATAGAGTTGCATGTTGTGAAAGACTCCTTTGTTTTTTCTTATAATATAATCCATCCACATTTCGTTTATACGTTGAATATATATATATATATACTCTCAATGTTGTGTAGAATGACTACTATCAAACGAACTTGAAATTGTGTGTAACACAATACAAGAATAGTGTTGCATATACTACAAGCTAATACGGTGTTGTGTATAGCACAAGATAATATTGGTGTAGCGTAAAACACATGACATCAAATAAATTAAAAAGAATACTTATCATAAAATATCGGGTTGTTACATTCTACCCCCCTTATAATGAATTTCTCCCCCGAAATTCGTCAGGGATATACATGGTTTTCTACATGAAAGATTCTCTAATTGAAACCCACATCGTAAAATGAAATACTAAAACTTAACTTTAAAAACTAAAGTATGAAATGTAATGGTTACCCAAATTAACTAATCACTGGGTTTTCACATAGGAAAACATAGGTGAAAATATGGATATGGAAGAAAAATTTAACCATCATGTTCTGATGGAGATTGGAAGAGAACATGGATATGAAAAAGACAACAATTAAAAAAACATATATTTGTGATGACCTAAGGTACCATCTGATTCATCGAATATAAGAGCACTAGGACATCATTTTTTATTTTAAGGTAATTTCTCTAAAGTTGAAGAATTTTAATTAGAAGAAATACTTATATTATTTTGATATAATCTCATTTTTTTCATTCCATGAACAATTTCCACATCATCTCTTCAAGAAATGAAGTTGAATTTTTCATTCGTGAAGTGTTAGCAGGTGTTGTGATAGAATGATGGGTCATTCCATCTGTTTCAAACAAAAGGTTAGAAAAAGTTATCAAATATAAAGAAGTCCATAAATGGTGAGGTTAATCATGTACGATTCCAAAAATGAACTTATAATTCATATATCATACTGCTTAAAAAATAAAACTAGTTTCTACTAACCAGGAACATCCTGTAGGCCATTGGTATGCGATAAAGTCCAGTCACACTTTAGTTGTGGGTTCGATTCCCACATCCTTGTCCAATGTGATGTGCTGTTGCTCGTCCTGCAGGTTGTCCTTTTTTCTAAAAATACATTACTATAACATCCCTTCAATAATATCGAAAAAATTTCTATCCTTAAACAATAATAAAATATGAACAACATAATCAATTCCAATCTTTTTGCTTATCTAAAATACTTTTGTCCAAGATTATAGTATAATGAAAATGATAACTTGAAATGTCACATAACAATCATGTGAATGCCATCATTTATCCCGCATATATCATAAGATATATATTCTTTTTCAAATTTAAAACATGTTAATACCTTAATCATGTATTCTCTTGAAGAATTAATACCCATTGAACCTTAGTGAAAACATGAATACAATAAAAAGTTAACACTTTCCACATACCAAAATCCTCAAAATTCTATATACTCAAACCATGATATCACTTAGTCCTTATATCAATCATGAGCTCATGAATACAATCAAACATCTCATTTTCTTCTTATCCCTTAATTATGCGCATATCATCTACATTCCAAAATATTTGAATCACTTTCCATGGTTACCAGTACAATAAAATTATTAAAAACCACAATAGACTAATACAAAAATATTCTAATACACCCTAAAAGTACCTCAAAAACATTATTCTTGAATACCAATACATAAACACTTCAATCCATCCTCTTCAATGATTTTCCTGGAATAAGTCCTTTCTTGATTTAGAAGTAACTTTTTAGGCCAGGTCATTGAGTTGGGTTATGCCCATGATCTCCACAAATAAGACATTGACCTCCATAACATTCTGTCACTCTATTACCCTTTTCTCCACACAGATAACATCTATCCATCCATTTGAGGTATTCCTCAAGGTTATTCTTCCCTTCTTTAGAAATATCAATCTTCGTTTCATTATGCTCCTTAACATTAGTACATGCATAAAAGTCTATCTTCCTCTTATTTGATGAATTATGCATACAACTAAATTTCAACTTGTTAATCATATATGGAGATGACTGATTCGGCATAATCACAATATATTTCTCTCTAGGAATTACAAAATCTTGTTGCTCATAGTCACCAATTTGTCCATTTGATTCAATGTTAACCGAATTCCATCTGTTTCCCTCCATTGAGTAAAACACAAAAAGAATTATGTGATAGGCAGAAATCATGGTAGGGAAAACAACATAATAAAGGAGGAGTACCCTCAATATCTAACATTTTAGGTTAAATTTTATGATCGTTACTGTAGTCCAATGGATATATCCTATACGTATACTTATCCTTAGGGACTTCCCAAGACATACCTTAGAAATATCTCTAAGGATCTCACTATTGTTTTCATATCCTAGTTTCCAAAGTTTGACTAAACCTTTCTTCTGATACCAACTATAGAGGCCCAAAGATTGACGTACATGGACATTACATTACTTTTTCGGAATACAAAATACATAACAAAAATAGACACACAAGTATCATAATAGTTTAGTGTCTTTGGAAAATCAGAATATAATCTTCTAGTCGTGGTGAAGGATATTCAACATCTCCATTAATGATCTTCACCCTTTGTTTTCTTACCTAAAACCTTTCCTCAAATCCTAGGGAAAATAAAACATATAAAGGGTGAGCTCAAATGCTCGTTAAGGGTAAGCATAGAGAACATAAAACAATCCTTAATCATTTGAATGTAAAAACATGAGCATAAAACCTAAACATCATAATATTGATCAATGACATTAAACATGGCAGTACATAAGGAATATATCATGAAGAAACATTAATCATGATAAATTAGCATGGTAATAAAACATGTAATTGTGGAAACCATTAATCACATGATATGATTTCCATAGTATCCAAGTCATTGATGCCAAGACCATCTTAGTGGACAAAGTCCCTTTCTAAATCGAGTTCACTCCACGTTTCAGTCTTGTAACATTGAACCAGAATAACCTACCGTTCTAGCCATGACTATGTCATGAGATATAAATATTTACCCAATTCATTGGATAGAGATATAGGTCCCACCCATCTCATAATGAAATTATTCTTACTTGTGCCACAACATAAACATTAATCATTCATCATAACCCAAAGAATAAAATGGGTTTCATAAACATAATTTCATCATCAAATAATCCATATAAAATAAATGGATATCATTTCATAATAAGAAAAGTGAAACCATGTAAATCATAGAGACATTATACTTGAAACATACACATATAAAATAATGTCATCTTAGATGGAAAATGGTTTTGATAAAGCACTTGAATTGAATTCTTGAGGAAAATATCCTTTCTTCTTGAAAATAATTTTCTTTTCACAAAATTCCATGCAATTTTAAAATAAATAGATTTTGTTGTAAATAGTCATGAAATATTTTCGAGGAAGTTTAATAAATATAAGGCTTTATAAAACCGTAAAAATCTGTTCGTGCAATATAAGTTAAAAAAACATTCTTCTTGTACTTTTTACGAAAAAGTAAAAAATTACCTCGTAAAAGAATGATTCCATACATACCATATAGTAAAAGATAAAAATGGTTAAAAAGGACATTAAAAATACATGAATTTGTTTTAGAAAACAAGTACATGGATGATAAATATAACCCCAGTAAATACTTACGAATAAACTATCTCGGATAAAAACGAGATTGGAAAATTTATCCCTTACCTTAGGTCTGATATACTTTGTATGGATTTGGACCTCCTGTATGATGATTTAAATAATTTCATTTACTTATTACATAATCATTTTTATTGTTATGCTATCATATATGTTTCACTAATGACTTTATATTACTCGTTCTTTTGTAAATTCCATGTTAAAGCAGTGTTTTGGGTAAAATCGTTTCATTTATTGTATGTGTTTTGACTTTTTGTTCTTGATATTGTTACTTATATCCTGATTTAAATAATTCTAGAATGTAAAAAATTATTTATATATAATATATATTCATCATATACATATATATTATATATCGATAAAAGGAATGAAATACACAGTTCATGGAGACGGTAAGCCGTACGTACGCATGAATGTTGTTTTGGTTTCCTTATTTAACTGAATGGAATTAAGTAGATGACATACATATATATATATATATATATAAATCCAGTATCATTATTATTTCATATATTTCATGATTATTTATTATATATACTTTATAATCATTCATTAATGGTTAACATAGAGAATGAATCTCATCGCGTCGTGGAGATGGTAGTCCGTACATACGCACGAGCGAGGATAACATTCCCATGATCGTGGAATTGTATTAGAGTGTATGTATACTATTTCAGAATCAATATGTATTTATAATAATCATGTATAGTCATTATTTACACCATTATACCCATCCAAGCAAGGTGGTGGTGGAAAATAGGTTACACCACGACGTGGAGAAGGTATTTTATACGTACGCACACGCGGTGATTTTGTTTTCCATAGGATGGATAGATGGTGAAATAGGGATTTCTCATACATATAATAACATATCATTATATGATTTATGCTTATGTTACTACTTCATAATGAAACAACTAAAGAAGAAGAACTGGAAGAAGAAATAAAGTTGAAAGAATCAGTAACGGACATTACCTCTTCTTCGAAGCGCCTCTTTGAGACCTTTTCATAGGGAACTACAATTGGTCTTTGAAAAACACCAAGACCTCAAGGATATTTCTAGGGAAGTGGAGAAGAGAATTTGTCAGTGTTTGGACGATCTAGAAGGCTCAAATTTTTGTGAGGAAGAGACGGAGGAAGTGCCCTTTTATAAGGGAGGAGACAGGCACCTTTGGAATAACTAAAAATATTATTTTATTATAAAGTCATATTAGGTTTTTAATAGCTCTTAATTGAGTTATTTCGAAGCTAAGGTGGGGATGGGTCGGAATCCTATCATCAAATAGAATTTGGACAAGTCTAGGTAATTATTTTAACCTTATTATTTAGATATAAAATTAAGTTAGATAATTTAACTTTTACCGTGTCTTCTTGTTTTCTTACACTATAAGGTTAATAAACTTACAATAAAAATATAAACGAACCCCAAGTGGTTTATAATTAATATATATAACCTTATCTAAGTTATTTGGCCAAAAATTATATTTTTAGGCATAAAATAACAATTAATAATATAATATTTGTTTTAAAAACTATTTTGTGTCAATTTTGACACCATTTGGTAATTGATTTTTTTGAAAATCCTAATATAAATATTTGTTCTATAAAATTTAATTAAATAAATACTAACATGTCATATTAAAATAAAAAATTATTTTAATTCATAAAATGTTTCAAATTACATTTATTTGGGTATTTATAACATCAATTATGTCAATATTTCATTAATAATATAATTAATGTGTCATCATTGTGTTATAAATAAATTAAATTATTTATAGTCTAAAAATTAAAAATAAAATACCATTATGAAGGAACTCTTTCTAGATTTCTAATGAATATTTATAGTCTAATTTATCTTATGTTTAACTCTATATTAAAAATTATTTACTTACTAAACTTTGATTTTAACTATTTTAACCCTTCTTTAAATAAATTAATATTAAATGTTCTAATCTAATCAAAGTGGGCGTAAATGGTCATATTATATTTTTAAGGTTTTTTTTGGTCTAATTAAACTTATCCAATATAATTGGGACATTTGTTAGGGTAATAATAATATCATTTTTACCAGTAATTACCCTATTTACTTTTAACCGTGGTAAATAAAAGTAAAAAGTTAATATTCACCAAAAATTATTTTCATCTCATTGTACCACATTTTACATTCTGACATCCACCGTGTCTCTCAGATTTTTGAATTTCCACTCACAAAAGTGGTAAAATTATGTTTTATGTAAATTTGAAAATTCTCATAGGAGGTGGGTAAAAGACGGTGAAAAGGTCAACATAATTTTAATATATCAAAAATTATTATAAAATGACACCAATGAATTACATTGAGCGTATATAGGTATTATGTATCACTTTTGACCTAAAATATATTTAAATAAAATAAATAATTATTTAAATAAAATGTTGGTTTTTCAATAGTGACCTAGTGTTTTCACTATTCATCAAAAATTGAATGTTTTCAGAAAAATACAAAAATTTCATCGTAGGCTAATTTCGATATTCCAAATCAAAAAATGAAGCCCATATTGAAAAATAAAATTTAAAAAATTTAAAAAATTAGTAATTACTATTCATAACACCTATTTTTAATAATATTATAATAATATATCGTTGTTTAATAAAACTCAGTATTGTGTACGACGCATGTTATTGATGAAGGTCGCAATTGCGTGTAAAGAAAGTGAAGCTAGGAATCCATGTTGTGAAATAATCCTTTGTTTTTTCATATAATAGAATCCAACCATATTTCATTTATACGTTTAATATATATATATACTCCCAATGTTGCGTAGAATGACTGCTATCAAATGAACATGAAATTGCGTGTAACATAATCCAAGAATAGTGTTCCGTATACTGCAAGCTAATACAGTGTTGCGTATAGCACAAGATAATCTTGGTGTTGAAAAAAACATGTGACATCAAATAAATTAAAAATAATACTTATCATAAAATATCGAGTTGTTTCAAAATAGCTTCGAAAACCATGAAAACCTTTGGAATCTAGATTGGGATATACTTTTCTAATACCCAACATAATCACTTATTTAAAAAAATACATTAGATATTCTTTTATTCTACCCTAAAATTATATCATAATTTGATGTTCCCTGATATATTATTTCCTAAATATATTTCCCAATGTTTGTACTAATATTCCTTTGATGCCAACTGTATTACCCTGACTCCATTATTCTGGATCTAGTGCCTTATATTGTTATAATATCATAGATAAAAAGATTAAAGTACATAATTACAAATAAATTTAGTATATTTGGGGAACTATATATAAATATCATACCCATTTTACCAAGGTAATAAAAATAAAATGGAATACAATACAAAGGAAAATGGTTAGAATGATGGAATAATAAATCATAGGATTATTCTTCATAACAGAGGAAAAGGAAAAAAATATGTTTGAGCTCAAATAAACCTTAATTGTTTAATTATAGTGTATGATATCGTGAATAAATTTCCATATTCAAAAAGGAATAAAAATTAACTGAACAAAAAATTCAATTTAATTAAAAAATTATATTATAATTAATCTATATATAATATAATGGAGGAAAAAACATCGATAATAAAAAAATCAATTATAAGGGAAGGAACTAATTAATTATTTGATGTCTTGTCTGAGGTATGTGAAATCCTCTACTGTCAAGATATATCCACTAGATTGTTTATAACTAAAGGTAAAAAATATTTAATTTTGGCCAAATGATTTATATTTTGAGACATGTCAATGCAACCAGGGGATATATAATGTCATAACCCCACCCATCACTTAATTTCTATAATATTCATTATATATAAAATAAATGATTAAATTCATGAAATAATTTTCTTTGTCATCATATTTTTTTACTGATACAAACATTTAGTTTTATTAATTATTATTGAGTTAGTAAAAAACATCTACAATATACAACATATTTATGAAATTGTATATAAATTAAGAAGTAATCATATCCATCAAACATCAATATGGATATATGATATAAATTTAATGGATAATAAAAAATTTTCACATTAATGTGATTATTTCTAGAGAAATTTATCAATCAGAATGAGTGAGGTTGTACAATATCAATTACCACATGGATGGTTTCTAATAAACTATCCTTAGCTAAAATAATTATAATATAAAATTTAAAATATCATGAAATATATTTTATTCATGAAATAAAATTTCTATTTTAATGTTTATATACCACATAAAATTGTGTTGGTTTATAATACAAAATAATTTCCAATGGAATGTATATTCAGTCCAAATCCTTTACCTTATAGTTCCTTTAGATGAATTTTTTATACTAAATTATAGTGCAACTAAACATGAAATTAAAATATAATAGAACAAAATTAATATTTATAATATCATATATTATCATTTTATAAAATTGTATCACCCATTAAAAAATATTCACTCATTAATGGCATTTTTTAGTGTTAATTGCCTTTTTTCATTCTCTATTTATCATGAATGTAATGATTAGTGAAAATATTAAGTAGTTATTGTAAGACCCCATACTTTTCTAGAGTCATCTCGAGCACATCATATGTTTCTTTTGAAAATTTTATGTTCCTTTAACATGTTTTAGTAGCTTGGGGTGCGTTTGAGTGAACTTTTAGGGAAAACTAAAGGATAATGGGATGTTCACAGTTTGCGGATGATTTGAAAAATTGTGCGACCAAAATGTTCCAAGAATGAACATTTTGACAAAGTAGCTTACAAGGTTGGAGCATTTTTGGCCGAACGGTACATCAGAATTGTGCTAACTATAGAGAAGTGGGTGGTTGAGTTCACATAGTTGGCACACGGTTTGCCTAATCGTGCACCTCTACCCAAGAAACTATATGTGCGGTTTTAATATCTAAAAATATATTTTAAAACCACAAAAATCCCCCAAAACTTATATTTATCAATATGGGCACCGACATGATAGATTCTAGTGTCCTTAAATCCTTCTGGATGGATTCCAAGTCTATTTGTACTCCGTTCTTCGAGATTGAAAGCCCAAATGGAATAACTGCTCCCCTCCTGGTAAGTTGATTTCATCCTTTTGCATCTCCTTTTTATTCCTCTATCATTCCATTAAATTCTATTGGAGGATCTATATCATTTCCTTGGATCTAAAACATTTATTAAAGATCTAGATCATGGATTGTAGATATATATCTCTTTTTTCGAGATCTTGTTGGCTTGAATTTTAATTTTAGTTTTATGGATTTGGATTTAGAGATTGTTCGATGACGTTGTGCAACATAGATTTTCGGGATTTATTTTGGGATAAATTCTTTCATTAATTAGATGTAGGTGATCTAAACTGAACACCCATTTTTATGGTTTATGATATGTGTATGAGTTTATGATTTTCCTAGAATTCCATAGATAAATGATTTCCTAAAATGGAGTAATTGGGAAAGTGGAATTGATGTGTGTTTACATTGGTTATTTATTGATCATTGAATCATGGAACAAATCAATGGGGTGTTTCCCAAATTGATTGATATTTTTGGAGATTTAATTATTGGTTACGATCTTCTATTTGAGTTATTGGATAGATTGTATTAGGATAATTAAATGGGAGATGAAATTATGTTTGGCTTTAATAATAATTATTTGTGAGAATTATTTATGACATGATGGGTTTTGAAAAGGACAATTAAATGGGATGAATTCATTATGGAATTGGAATGGTATTTATTGAATAATTAAATGATGAATCAATTAATGGGATATTTTCTTAGTTAATTATTGAATTAACAAATGGCCTTTGAAATGTTCATCTAATCCTTGGATTAGTAAATGATTAATGTGTAAAATTTTTATGAATTAAAGAATGATTATGTGGATGAGATTATGTTAGGCTAGGGATGATGCCCTAGACCAATGTAGATGTTGTGACTTGGACATTGACATCCTCCCAAATTGTTATCTACAATCTTAGATGTATGGGTGTTCGACATGATGACCTCCACCAAATGATAATTGGAGTTCTAGGCATGACGTCCTAAATTCAACATGATTTTGGGTTCTAGGAATGATGTCTGACACAAAATGATTAATGATAGTAATGAATGATGTTTCAACTGATATTTGGGTTTTAATGAATGATTCCCTACACCAAATGAATTATAACAATGAATGTTGATTCAATTGGGAAACATGTATGGAATTGGAAATATTTTAAGATTAAATATTAAACGAAAATGTGATAAATTTTTATTTTATGAATTTTATTTATTACTTCATATAACTACAAGAACAATCTATTGACTAGGCTCGTTTAAGAGATCGTTCAGGAAAGCCCATTGTGTTGTACTGACACCCTATTTGGGCAGTTGGATCAGAACACATGCATAAATTTTTGTTGTATGATAGTATATGGGCAATGCCATGAGATAGGTTGCAATTTTGGATTGGAGCATGGGAGAGGGAAACAAACACAATTTAGGACCCATTTGAGAGGTATTACGTCTTTACTTTGAGTAGCATTCTAGACACCTGGCACATTCAATTTCTTAAGAGTTTTTACATTTCAGTTGAGTATTTTATTTTATGGTTTTACTATGATATGTCATGGTATTGTTCTTGTATTTTATATGATTATGTAATTGGTTATTTTTATTTTCTTCTGTTGGTGTTTTATTCTGATAATAGATGGTATATGCTCCCAAGAGCGAATTACTAGACCGTCACATTTTGTCAGCACCCCCTGGCGTATGGGGAGGTGTGCATGTGAGCATGTGGCCATCCATATCGGGGCACCGTTCAGTGGCACCCGGGACGGGATGTCACAACGTGGTATCAAATGAGTTTTCTTTTCTTTTTTTATTTTGTCTTAATGTATTGGGAAAAGGTATATAAGATTCTAGGAAGAGTCGAGGATTGGTAACTAGATCAAGCATAGGAGTTGCAAACCCATGTATGGGGGAAAATCTGAGTACTCAAGGAGGGGTTGTTGTGATTTTTGTTGTTTTTACAATTTTATATCATATCACCTTATGTGACACACTTGCAGTGTGATGTGATAATTGTTATGATAATTTTTGAATTTTGAATTGTTTCAAAAATAGGCACGTTTTTTGGGTTTTCATTCTTCAATATAGGCACACAGGGATTCTGTGACATGCATGATTCTAGGAACTCACAGGAAATGGGTTATGGGTGTATTGTTGAACATGAACTATTTATCCTTGTTGTGATAGTGGAATAATGATGAAAAATAAATGAGTGTACATGAGAACTATGATTGATGAAATGGTGATGATTAATTTATTAATTTATTAATAAATTAATTTCAGATAATGAGATTAATTAATGAAAATATATGTTCCCTTGTTAAACAAGACCTAAGAGTTTGATGGTTAAGGGTAGTGATAAGGCCTCGTTGTTGATTTTGTGGAATGAAAAAGGTGAAAAGATATTTTAAAACATGTTTTTTGAGTTTATCCTCTTACATAAATATTATAATGTTCTGTTATGTGTCCTGAGATGAGTGTTTGTCCTTGTATAGTTATGCCTCCATGATTCTTATTAAGGGAGAGACTGAGTGGTATGGAATGGAATGAACATCCAGATAGGGAGCGTGAGGGACCGTTGGTGAAAGAAGAGGAAGAAGGAGAAAAGTTATGAGAAAATGTCACTTATTTTATACAGTTTATGGAGAGAGACTGAGGGTGGGTTCAGAAAATCTTGTCTGAGTTGACAAGGGAGTTTCATCTACAGTACCCTACTACTGCTACTAGAGAGGGTGGGACTATGGGATCTGAATTATGGGTTGAATCCATAGAGATGATACATTACCATTTAGATACTCCAGCTGAAAGGAGGGTCAATTTTGATGTGTTTATGCTATGGGGTTCTATGTTTCAGTAGTAGGACATTTCGGTACAATCTGGGCAGATAGAAGAAATTTTATGGATGGACATTCTCGAGATGTTCTTAGAGCACTTCTACCTAGACACACTATGGAAAGAGAAGGATATAGAGTTTATGCATGTACCATATGGGATCATGTCCACAATGGAGTACAATAAACATTTCACAAATTTACAGTATTTTTCTTCAACATTGGTGGTAGATGAGGCTTCTTCTGCAAAAATTTTTTTGGATAGACATAACTGTGAAATTATGTCCCATGTAAATACATTTATGTAAAAGAAATAATCAGATATGGTTAATCTGTATCTCATTTCAGATGGAAACCTAATGAAGGACTCCTATACATGACAGGTAGTTGGACGATCTTTGATTATGGATTTTGAGAGAAGAAGAGTCATCACAGGAATCTTAGTCAGGACAGTGGAAGGCAAGGTGGACAGTCATGAGAAATGGTTACACTAGATATTTCCCATGTTCATTTCCACCAGCGTGGTAGGCAGGGACACTATCATACATATTGTCATCTCTCACTAGTGGAGGGTTGGTTTTGTGGAATGATGGGACATCTATAAAGCTTCTCAAGGATGAAGAGGCAAGATAGTGCTCAGGGAGTAGGATATCAGAATCAGTGTGACGCCCCGAGCCCGCTCTTCCGGACTCGTTGCTTCAAAATGTTGTGTAATAATTTTTTTTATTTTAATAATTTTTTTTATAAACTTAACTTAAAAATTACACAACACTTTAAACAAAACGAGGATCTTTTACTGGTCTAGGTTCTGGAAGATTAGACATAACCATACATTATCAGAGTTGAACAGAAATAATAAATTTTTCCATTATGCTTCCGCGCGCGCTAACTCCATAAGCGAAGACATCTATGATAGACTCCTAAGCTACCTGTGAAAACATTTCAAATCTAGGGGTGAGCACAAAAGATGCTCAGTAAGGGGTTTTGAAAACCTTTGATAAATGGCTCTAAAAAAAACATCATTACATTAATACATTTTTTTAAAAAAAAATCAATTTTAAATTCATTCGTAAAACAACCATTATAAAATAATATAATCCTTTTGAAAAATAATTATACTTTGAAAACACTTTTAAAATAAATCCAGTGATTCAGTTGAATATATTAAGCAAGCTCTTAAAACAAAATAACTGAGGCCACTTGAAACTTTGAAGGCTATCTTGGGCCTACCCACTTAAGGGATGGATTCGTTATCCAACTCCCTATTTACAAAGTTCTAGAACCATTTTATTTATAAAACCTTTTTTTTAGCTTGCCTTACTTATTTATAATTTTCACTGGAGTTTTAAATCTTGAAAATATATTTAAAATCATTCTTGGAACAGGTAAATACTAGTCTTTACTGAAAACTACATTTTCGACTTGGTATGATCTAATCGTTGCATAATCCCATTTATGATAAATCAACATCCACACACATGAAATTTTAAAGGCATATTTATTAAAATTCATTTTATGCAGGAAGGTAAACTGATAGAAATAACAATTATATTTTCTTAAAAATCAATCAATATCAATGAATAATTATATGTCACACACAAAATTATCAAAGAAGTATAATAAATTCATACTTTTGTATGCACTTAAGTTTTATGAAATGTGAATTTAAGAAGTTTATAAAAATATACACAATCATAGAACATGAAATAGAACCAACGATCTTAAAAGTTAATTAAATTATTTTTTTTATATGTATATGTTTGATTAGCATGTACATATGTATCTCCTCCAATAATTAGATACTTGGATTGTTTAAATTAAAGTGTGAAAAATAATAATTCAATATAAATATATGTATCAAAAATTTACATATACTATTAATAAACATGATAATTTATAAATATTCATACAAACATATCATGCATGAAGAAATAACAAACATATTAATTTGTGAGTTCAAAGTATAGATTTGGATTTCATGAAAATAAAATATTTAAACTATTAAAACCACAAAAATGGGGATTATAATTTTTAAAGGAGAAAACTCCCTTACACAAAGATAGAACTCCCTTACTAAAATAATATATCTTATTGTACTGAAATTATATATAAATCCTTATACATAAATCCAATTAATTTTTTTTTGAAAACATTAGATGAAAAATGGAGAAAAACTCTATTGCGATCATCATTGAGACGTGAAGAAATCAGATATAAAATAAATATTCATTGTGCAAATATAATTTGGGTTGAAAATAATTTGGCATGACATATATAATGAAGTAGCAGAGTACATATTTGAAAATAAAGTCCTCTACTATAATCTACCACAACATCAAAAGTAAAAAATATGCTGATTTTCATTTGAAAACCCATAAAAAGAAATAAATTTCACTTGCATAATTATAATTTTTGAAGAAAACAAATTGACAGAATAAATAGAATGATCCCTTACAAAATTTTAGTTTTAGGAAAGAAGAATGAGTTGCAGAAAAAAAAAACTTTAAGAAATACCTTACCAATTTCATAGTAGAAGACCACCATGTTGCTACTAATAGAAGACTCGACCTCTCAATTCCTCTATTTCTCATATTTTTAAACAGTTGAAAATGCAAGGTATTCCTCACTCAATTCTGCTCAACAAATACTCGCTGGACTGAACTTTTTTTTAAAAAAAATGAGTACTAAGGCTCAATATAAATAGCAGTTTCAACATCTATTAAAACAATATAACAAATATTTTACATGGTTATCATTTGTCATACGTGGCCAATGGAGAAATGGATATACACAGTTCAAATCTCAAAATTATTGGTTATAAGGAAATGCTTTCCCAACAAACACATAGTTGATTGCTAATATAATATATTATACTGTATGTGGAAAAATTTGAATGATTTATGAGGTTTTCTTGAAACTACTACAGTTGGACAAATATATTATTTAAGACGATATAGTGCTGATATCGACAGACAAATCGAAGAAGACAAAGGTGATAAATATAACATTTGAAAAATATACCTAGTTGTTGTTAGTTTATAATAAGAATATTATCCGCGATTCATTGTCTTCAATTTTAAAGTCTAAAATGAGAGTATAATAAAATATGAGATGTCAATTTCATTGAAACCAGACGAATCGGACAAAAAAATTGTTGATAAATGAGAAAAAAATCATTTTTAAAGAATCATGCAGTGAGGAAAATTAACCACAGAGTGAATAAAAATCAATAGAAATTGATAGGGGATAATGATTCGGGAAGAAAGGTGATGAAATCGACCAAAAATTTCCTTGTTAAACAGATTTCATCAAGATTCAGATGTATAGAAATTAAATGAACTAACAGATATGGATTGATACATTGAATTTACAAAACCACATATTTGAATCACTGGAAAACAATTGTTCGATGAAATTTAAGATAACCATTGTCGGTTAATGATAAGATAAAGCCGACAAATAACAACTAGAATTTTTTTTTCAGAAGATTCAGATTCTGAAATAAAATACATAAAGATGTTTTCTGGATAGAAGAGGTAAGATAAACATACCAATTCGAAGATTAAAGCCTTAATTGCATTCGCACCTCAAGCTTGACTTCGCAAAATGGAACCAGAACCCTAAACGTGAAATAGTTCGTGTGCAAGATAGCCATCGGACTCGGAACTCAGATCCAGATCTGGACAAGACCTTGAATATGAAATTGAAAAGCCTAAATCAAGTTCGGACTCTTTGATGTCACACGAACTGCAAGGGAATCTCAAAACTCGGCTTGGCTCGAATCGACACTCCAGGTTTTTCACGGACAAACCCTTCCCCCTCGTCATCGGCTTCTTCCATGTTCGCCCCAATCGAAGCCGCCCCCATGCCATCAGATTTTCTCAACTCGAAACCCTACAACACCTCCATCCTTTACCTTGCATCGTGAATACCCACGAATCCCACAAATCCCGATTCATCTCCCGTGAAGAAAAAAAAATAACGATTTAACTTTTCTTCATATTTCGTTTTTTTTATTTACATTCTTATTTATTTATTTCATGAATAAATTTAATGTGTTCTGATTATTATATAATTGAATTAATAAAATTAGTTTCATATTTCATTCCAATAAAATTTAAATTTAAATTTTTAAATTAAATGTTGTAAATAAATAATAATCATAATAATTTCATTTTTTTAACTGAATCTCAAAACATATATTTTATAGTTTTTACATAAAAAAATATACATAACATTATTAATTATTTCAAAAGTGATTTATTATTTCTATTGTTTTTAATGTAATATAAGTATTTATAATTCCTTCATATAAAATCATAAATTCTAATAATTAGAAATTATTATTAAATAAAACTTATAAAAGTATCTTTTATAAAATATTACTTTATAACCATATCATATTATTATTAAATATTAAATATTTTAATTTCTTATTGTAAAAACTAAACATCAATTACATTAATGTTTTAATTTTCTGAAATTGAAAATAATACATCTCAAAACTAAAATAAGGTTTCTATTATTAAATCTTTTTATAATCAGTTTTCATTTATAAACAAATTATTAAATAAATACTAAATTACTATTTAAATTTTCTTAGGGTGTCACATTCACCCCCCCTTAAAAGAATTGCGCCCTCGCAATTTCTTTTATCGAACATACAAAAACACTGAATTTTCATCTTCAGAAATAAAGAATCACTAAGTGGACATAACTAATTAAAGAAAATTCTAAAGCATAGAGTAGTTTTTCAATTCAAAGAAAACGTCTAATCTCCAAAATTGTCTAGACCGTTCCTCTGATACCAAGTGTGACGCCCCGAGCCCGCTCTTCCGGACTGGTTGCTTCAAAATGTTGTGTAATAATTTTTTTTTATTTTAATAATTTTTTTTATAAACATAACTTAAAAATTACACAACACTTTAAACAAAACGAGGATCTTTTACCGGTCTAGGTTCTGGAAGATTAGACATAACCATACATTATCAGAGTTGAACAGAAATAATAAATTTTTCCATTATGCTTCCGCGCGCGCTAACTCCATAAGCGAAGACATCTACGATAGACTCCTAAGATACCTGTGAAAACATTTCAAATCTAGGGGTGAGCACAAAAGATGCTCAGTAAGGGGTTTTGAAAACCATTGATAAATGGCTCTAAAAAAACATCATTTCATTAATACATTTTTTTAAAAAAAAATCAATTTTAAATTCATTCGTAAAACAACCATTATAAAATAATATAATCCTTTTGAAAAATAATTATACTTTGAAAAAACTTTTAAAATAAATCCAGTGATTCAGTTGAATATATTAAGCAAGCTCTTAAAACAAAATAACTGAGGCCACTTGAAACTTTGAAGGCTATCTTGGGCCTACCCACTTAAGGGATGGATTCGTTATCCAACTCCCTATTTACAAAGTTCTAGAACCATTTTATTTATAAAACCTTTTTTTAGCTTGCCTTACTTATTTATAATTTTCACTGGAGTTTTAAATCTTGAAAATATATTTAAAATCATTCTTGGAACAGGTAAATACCAGTCTTTACTGAAAACTACATTTTCGACTTGGTATGATCTAATCGTTGCATAATCCCATTTATGATAAATCAACATCCACACACATGAAATTTTAAAGGCATATTTATTAAAATTCATTTTATGCAGGAAGGTAAACTGATAGAAATAACAATTATATTTTCTTAAAAATCAATCAATATCAATGAATAATTATATGTCACACACAAAATTATCAATGCAGTATAATAAATTCATACTTTTATATGCACTTAAGTTTTATGAAATGTGAATTTAAGAAGTTTATAAAAATATACACAATCATAGAACATGAAATAGAACCAACGATCTTAAAAGTTAATTAAATTATTTTTTTATATGTATATGTTTGATTAGCATGTACATATGTATCTCCTCCAATAATTAGATACTTGGATTGTTTAAATTAAAGTGTGAAAAATAATAATTCAATATAAATATATGTATCAAGAATTTACATATACTATTAATAAACATGATAATTTATAAATATTCATACAAACATATCATGCATGAAGAAATAACAAACGTATTAATTTGTGAGTTCAAAGTATAGATTTGGATTTCATGAAAATAAAATATTTAAACTATTAAAACCACAAAAATGGGGATTATAATTTTTAAAGGAGAAAACTCCCTTACACAAAGATAGAACTCCCTTACTAAAATAATATATCTTATTGTACTGAAATTATATATAAATCCTTATACATAAATCCAATTAATTTTTTTTTGAAAACCTTAGATGAAAAATGGAGAAAAACTCTATTGCGATCATCATTGAGACGTGAAGAAATCAGATATAAAATAAATATTCATTGTGCAAATATAATTTGGGTAGAAAATAATTTGGCATGACATATATAATGAAGTAGCAGAGTACATATTTGAAAATAAAGTCCTCTACTATAATCTACCACAACATCAAAAGTAAAAAATATGCTGATTTTCATTTGAAAACCCATAAAAAGAAATAAATTTCACTTGCATAATTATAATTTTTGAAGAAAACAAATTGACAGAATAAATAGAATGATCCCTTACAAAATTTTAGTTTTAGGAAAGAAGAATGAGTTGCAGAAAAAAAAACTTTAAGAAATACCTTACCAATTTCATAGTAGAAGACCACCATGTTGCTACTAATAGAAGACTCGACCTCTCAATTCCTCTATTTCTCATATTTTTAAAAAGTTGAAAATGCAAGGTATTCCTCACTCAATTCTGCTCAACAAATACTCGCTGGACTGAACTTTTTTTTAAAAAAAATGAGTACTAAGGCTCAATATAAATAGCAGTTTCAACATCTATTAAAACAATATAACAAATATTTTACATAGTTATCATTTGGAATACGTGGCCAATGGAGAAATGGATATACACAGTTCAAATCTCAAAATTATTGGTTATAAGGAAATGCTTTCCCAACAAACACATAGTTGATTGGTAATATAATATATTATACTGTATGTGGAAAAATTTGAATGATTTATGAGGTTTTCTTGAAACTACTACAGTTGGACAAATATATTATTTAAGACGATATAGTGCTGATATCGACAGACAAATCGAAGAAGACAAAGGTGATAAATATAACATTTGAAAAATATACCTAGTTGTTGTTAGTCTATAATAAGAATATTATCCGCGATTCATTGTCTTCAATTTTAAAGTCTAAAATGAGAGTATAATAAAATATGAGATGTCAATTTCATTGAAACCAGACGAATCGGACAAACAAAATTGTTGATAAATGAGAAAAAAATCATTTTTAAAGAATCATGCAGTGAGGAAAATTAACCACAGAGTGAATAAAAATCAATAGAAATTGATAGGGGATAATGATTCGGGAAGAAAGGTGATGAAATCGACCAAAAATGTCCTTGTTAAACAGATTTCATCATGATTCAGATGTATAGAAATTAAATGAACTAACAGATATGGATTGATACATTGAATTTACAAAACCACATATTTGAATCACTGGAAAACAATTGTTCGATGAAATTTAAGATAACCATTGTCGGTTAATGATAAGATAAAGCCGACAAATAACAACTAGATTTTTTTTTCAGAAGATTCAGATTCTGAAATAAAATACTTAAAGATGTTTTCTGGATAGAAGAGGTAAGATAAACATACCAATTCGAAGATTAAAGCCTTAATTGCATTCGCACCTCAAGCTTGACTTCGCAAAATGGAACCAGAACCCTAAACGTGAAATAGTTCGTGTGCAAGATAGCCATCGGACTCGGAACTCAGATCCATATCTGGACAAGACCTTGAATCTGAAATTGAAAAGCCTAAATCAAGTTCGGACTCTTTGATGTCACACGAACTGCAAGGGAAACTCAAAACTTGGCTTGGCTCGAATCGACACTCCAGGTTTTTCACGGACAAACCCTTCCCCCTCGTCATCGGCTTCTTCCATGTTCGCCCCAATCGAAGCCTCCCCCATGCCATCATATTTTCTCAACTCGAAACCCTACAACACCTCCATCCTTTACCTTGCATCGCGAACACCCACGAATCCCACAAATCCCGATTCATCTCCCGTGAAGAAAAAAAAATAACGATTTAACTTTTCTTCATATTTCGTTTTTTTATTTACATTCTTATTTATTTATTTCATGAATAAATTTAATGTGTTCTGATTATTATATAATTGAATTAATAAAATTAGTTTCATATTTCATTCCAATAAAATTTAAATTTAAATTTTTAAATTAAATGTTGTAAATAAATAATAATCATAATAATTTCATTATTTTAACTGAATCTCAAAACATATATTTTATAGTTTTTACATAAAAAATATACATAACATTATTAATTATTTCAAAAGTGATTTATTATTTCTATTGTTTTTAATGTAATATAAGTATTTATAATTCCTTCATATAAAATCATAAATTCTAATAATTAGAAATTATTTTTAAATAAAACTTATAAAAGTATCTTTTATAAAATATTACTTTATAACCATATCATATTAATATAAAATATTAAATATTTTAATTTCTTATTGTAAAAACTAAACATCAATTACATTAATGTTTTAATTTTCTGAAATTGAAAATAATACATCTCAAAACTAAAATAAGGTTTCTTTTATTAAATCTTTTTATAATCAGTTTTCATTTATAAACAAATTATTAAATAAATACTAAATTACTATTTAAATTTTCTTAGGGTGTCACAATCAGAGTGTGGGTCAGGGGTATTTTACACCTTATAAGCCTAGCAGCTGGAAGTCTTCAGGAAGAGGTGGTAGAGGTAGTGTGTGGGGTGCATCAGGTTAAGTACGTACATTCCATCAGAGTGGTGATACTCATGAGAGTTAGACAAAACCATAGTGAATATGGGAAGGATAGTTACATGCAGTGCAACCTACACTCATTGAGAGTGAGGCTATCCCTTCGATAGTGAGAGGTACTATTATAGATTCTACTACTTTATCAATTATCTTTTTTGATAATGGTACCTATCGTTCTTTTATATCTAAAAATATTATTTATTTCTTGATCCTTTAACTGGATTTTGTAAGAGGAATAATAAATATCGATACACCGTTGGGAACACTTTTTAGGGATGTCTATTTATTCAATGGATGTTCTTTATAGATTAGATAGTATCGTTTTAATTGGGATATAAATTTCTGTGATATAATGGGATTCAATCTAATTATGGGTATGGACTGGCTAGTCGCATAACAATCTCACATTGATTATTATCATCAGAGTGTGGCCTTTGTATCTCTAGAGGGTGAAAAATATTTCCATCATGGAGAATTTTATATCCATGTTGGTAGATTTGGGCCATTTATTCAGCAACTGGGAGAGATTATGACCCATGTATCTAGTCATTTTATGGATTATGGTATAGTTAGGAATGAATACCTTCCAATAATATTAGAACAACTTCACGATGTCTTTCATGAAGACTTTTCATGGTTTCCACCAATCAGAGATGTGCAATTCACTATTCAGCTCATGTTGGTGGCTGATCTGGTATCTATTCCACCTTTCATAATGGCTCCAAAGGACAATCAAGAGCTCAAAACATAGTTCGAAGAGTTAGAGAATTAGGGGATTATCTGTACAAGTATGTCACCTTGGGGATCACCTTTTTTTTAAAAGATGGCTATCTTGTGTTTACGCTTGTGTGTTGATTACCGAATGTTCAAAAAATTCACTGGGAAGAAATGATATTCACTTTAGTATACCGGTGTAATGTTTTACTAGGTAAAGGGGGATAACATGTTCTTAAAGATTTATCTAATATCATAGTATCATCATGTGAGTTTTCGGACCTTTGATATACCAAGATCTTCTTTCAGAAGTCGGTACCACCTTTGACAGTTTTTAGTAATGAAAATTGGGTTGAAAAATGATCAAGTAGTGTTTATGGACTTGAAGAATATGATCTGTCATCCATACATTGATAAATTTGTGTCGGTGTTTGTGGAAAACATCTTACTGCAAAATCATTGTCTCTATTCCCAATGATTGTGCTAATATTATGAGAGCCAATACTATTGGCCTCCATTTTTACCATCCACTATGATTTTTTTGAAGTTCTGTATTCCTTTCTAATTTTCAATCATTCATTAATATAATTTATTATTAGTTAAGGATGAAATTATGTATATGGATGATATGAAGTAATAAAAATCAACTTTGTATACATATCTTACTAGGAAATCTATGTAAACCTAAAATAAATATAAATATCATATATATTTGATAGTGGTGCTCCAAGAAATCTCCCCACACTATTAATTTTGAACATTGAAAGTAGGTAATGATATAAATGTCACATAATGGTAATATAATGAATTGATTTTTTTTGAAAATCAACTAAAAACCATGTAACATTATTCCATTTTTTAGAAAATCAAACTATGAATTTCATCATATTTATATACCATTTATATTAATGAATGGTTGATAGTTGTAACATAATCTCAGACATATATCTCCAACCATTAATGTGATAACATGCCATGCATTATGATGCATACTCCTCAATATCCCATTATATGTTATCCAACTATTGATACACATTCATAGCTTTATTATTTTTAGAATTTCGATATGTGTAGAGAATGGTAAAATATTAATCTCATATAATATATCTACATTAATGTTTTGTTTTCAAATAACACATAATTAGTTATTGAACCATATCATTCATTAATTATCATCATTTATCTGATTAATTTTTCTCACATTCAATTATAATACCACTTCTTAGTTTTAGTACTTCTTAATTACCTCACTGAATGGCAGATGAACGTTCAACTTAGAAAAAAAATCTCACAAATTTACTAATTGTTTGGAGATCTATATTCTATAAATCCATAAATATTTGGTCCTTTTTAATCCATATCATGGATAATATAGATGTTTCATTCTATATCAAAGCATTATCAAACTTGTTCACCTTCACTGTGTTGTAAACATCCAACCATCATCTTTGCTGAAAATTAAACTCGGCCTATGATAATTAATAATTCAATATTATATAATAATAATATATATAACACAACTTCCACTAAAAATATAATTCTTCTTAATATTCAATGAAAAAATTACTACCACCAACACCAAATCACATGTAATGTAATTGTACTCGTGAATTATTAATTGGAGTGAGGAATATGCTATCACCCTATAATTTGTTCGGATGATTGATCAATATACCTTATTTAATATTTTATTTAGTATTGAAAACCCTTATAAACTATATGTTAGGTCATGGTGTGTCACACTGACTAAAATTCTCTTCAGTTCCATTAAATTATCTCCAAATTCATTTATCAACAAGCGCAAAAACCCTTTTTGATTCATATTTTTAGGTGGATTCGATATTTAATTGAAATATATTATAATTCGTTGATAGTATCCATCCAACCAAAGAAAACTATGTATTTTGGTCACTAATGTTATTCTAGTCCATTTCTGAAAACATCCATCCCTGATGGAATACCTGATATACTCCCAAATCAGATTATATGACCGTAGAATGAGATTTTATGAATCCAAAATTCACATCTGTTAAAATTATAGTATTATTAATTTTTTTTAGGGTCTTCAAAAAAAAATTTCAAATGTCTATAATTTAGTTACTTTTCCATTGAATATATAAAAATATCATTTATAAATATTACAGAAATATGATAATGGTAATCTCAAAAAACAAATTTATTTAAATCCATTATGTCAATAGTATCAATGATAAGTCCAAATACAATTACTATAATTCTTAATTTATATACATCATATATAATGAGGTATTCTATAAATAATCTTTATTGGGTATTACATGATGATATCCAAAATAAATATCAATCACGAAAAAATACAGATCTGTCCATAAATGATAAAAAGGTTCATCAATATTGAGTAGAGTATACTTATAATTAATTATGATATATTTAAGTACTATATAATAAATGATATGTTATGTTGACTAATTTTCATTCATATAAAATTAGGTTACTTCACTATAAGGAGATATACCAAACTAAATGCATCCCTAATCATTCTTTTCTTCATTTCTATTCTTCATTTCAAACAACTCAATCGAATCCATAATATGTTGAGTCTTTGAAATATACATAAAAACAAGGTATGAGTTCTATTGAAAATTTAATATCACTATTTGGGTAAAGAAAATGAATGTTCTTTAGAAATACTAAAATATATTCTTGAATTGTTCAAAAAATTTCAATGTTTATTTTCTCCCCAATCATTTGAGGTAAATATCGAACAAGAACATGATGTAAAATAAATATGACTGAATTAATTGTAAGTAATATTGTAGGTACATAATTAAGAATACTAGATGATTATATATTGATTCAAAATCTCGAATATTTCATCCCTTCATATAAAATTGATATAGGAATTTTTCTAAGAGATTCATCCATGCCAATAATAACATTAAATAAAAATAGATTAGGAATAAAAATATTTTCATGATGTTCAATCCCAAATTATTGTATTGGAGAGATGATAGAGCCTAGACATGTTATCAAAATAATATTATAAATTTCCCCCGAACTCATTATCCAAATGTAGAACTGTTTATATTATACCCTTAAAATATTCTTTAAATATGAATTAGTGGGTAAAACCTAAGTAAAATATAAAATTTTCAATCCTAGGATGGATAATATGTCTACTTATCCCCACAGTTATAGGGACTTCCACATCCACTATTTTTATTTAGTTTCCATTACCTTCTCCCCAAAACTTATCCTATGACATGTTTTCATGAAACTGTGTTCATTAGTTTGATTAGAGCTTCATCTTCTTATAGTTATTGAAATATAATTTTATGGGTCTTTCCATAGCCACAGATTTGTGAGAAAGGTGAAATTATTTGAAAAAAAAAATTAAATCCCTTTTCTGTTAATGCATGTACCATTATGTTTTATTACTCAATTACCACAATACAGAAAATCCATTGTTACCATTTTCAATATTTAAATTTTTTCTCAATATTTTCCCCCTTTTCATACAATCCATAGATGAACTAATACTTTGGTAATTTGTTCTATATCATGATAACACATAATAGTATGTTAGTATATGCTGATAGTGTTTTTCAGACTAGTTCCCTTTAAAGGATTGACATTATCTGATAAAAGAAACAACCAATCTTAAAATTTTTATTTTATATAGTACACATGATGCATGTATATCATTGTAATGTTAGCTTAATTCACGAAATCATTAACCTCCTTATTTGGTCTTATAAATAGTAATTATTCATCATTATAAAATCTTAGCTCAAGGGGAAAATAATATAAAAAAAAGTGTAACATTAAATTAGTCGACAATATACATGATATTTCATATATTTAAATACTATTCTGAATCCATTAAAAAAATTATTTCACATAACCCTTCAGATAAAAATTAAAATGAATACATTATACTATTCATTAATTCCGAAAGTATGATATATTTTTTTTTAAATAAATTATCTATTGGTTGGCTATTAATTTATTTTTGTTACGTATAAATTATAAAGGTTTTTATAATTTAAAATTGTCAAATATTATTAAAATTCAGTCGGGATTATTAATATGGTCTATACTGGAATGTTATTTTCCATTACCTATGTTAGTATTCTTTTAATTTTTTTAATTTAATTCTTACCAGTTTGAAATACAAATCCAGCTTCATTATCATATCACGTAGGTAAATCCCTAAATTGATAAATTTCATTGATATATTTTCCATTTCATCAACTATGAACCTTTTATAGAAAAATAGAATATATTATATTGTTTGTAGGGGTCAAGTAAATCATCAAATGAATGTCCAATAAGAATTTCTTACAAATGCTTCCGTCATTTCCAAAATAATCATTCCCCTATATTGATAGAGTTAATAACCAATCAACCGTATTTATTCTTCTACCCATATTTGAATTTATACCACAATATAATTAACTTACCAGTATCCATAAATGTATTTATATTCATTGAAATCCCCAATATCTATACATTAACAATTAATTTTGATGCCAGCCTATATATATATATGAATATCCCTATAATCTATCAACGATGAATGTTTTATGATATATTTTCCTTATATATAGTAACCATGAAAAATGATATACATTCTATGGAAGATACTATAAATACCACAAATATAGTATCATGGAGTCAGAGGTGGCATTATTACTATTGTTACAGATAAAACTAATCGCAACTCATGTGGTAATTTTTTTTATAGTCATGGAAAAATACATACTACTTTAACTAATACATTAAATATGAATACATTATATAAAACCTAGTATTCTCTTTTAGAACTTTATAATTACCTCCGTGTATATAAATCATCTATCACTAACTTGAATCATTGGAAAAGAAACAAATTAAAGATGTGAGATTATATTCTTAGAAAAAAAATATTCATTGGAAGCAATCATAGAATAAACAAGTCATTTCTAATTGGAAAAGAATAAAGGATGATCAAATTATACCATATTAATTATCAGATGAGATTCAAATATATTTCTAGAAAATATAACCATCTAGATAATCATGTGAAACTTAATAACTAATTTCTAAATGATGGAATTCATAATTCTATACTTTTAAATTATACAATCTATTAATCATTCCATCTTATAAAAATGTGTTTGGTTTTGAAATAACACATAGAAAGTTCTATCTAATAAAGAAAATAAATTAGTAAAGGGGATATATTTTATCCGGCTACACTCATCAATTAATAAGCCCAATGCATTAATCATATGATTAAATAGTATAATAATTCATCCTTACATGGTAATAAATTATAGTGTATATTAAAATCACTATCACAAACAACGTTAGTAAATTATCTAGTTTAACTAATCATAAACCATCTAGTCAAATATGGTGGATGATATAATTAGATAATATCCTCACTAAATCATATGTTTTTAAAGGAAAATGATATTGATGAAAATATATTTCATGGAAAACTAAATGGTTTCATGAAGAAAACACCCTTTTAATTTTAAAATAACATAATTAAAGTCTAATATTTATCAAAATATTACAGAGAATATTTTCATTATAAAAAATAATGTAAATATTTAATGGAATCTTCAACAAAAATAATTTCTATGAGGACGGAAAAATCTATTCATAGGGTATACCATAAAACAACGATTATATTCACACATTGGATGAAAAGTACCTCATTCAGAAAAATAAAGGGAGATTAAATTTAAAAATATTTATAAAAAATAAATAATGTATAAAAGTTAATTTAGTAAATCATAGAGATAATTTAATGACATTCATAAAAATATTTTAATATAAATAATGACATGGATGAAAATGATTCGTTACTGAATTGAAAACAAATTCATTATTCCTTAAAAAACTAAATTGAACTCTTTATTAATAAAAAACAAGAAAATAAATGGAAAAAATGTACATTATAAAAATAAATATAGATTAATAAAATTCTTAGGTTTTATAAATGTAATTAAATTCCACCAATGGAGTCATAAAACATAAGTAATCCCAATTTAGAAAGGGATTTAGAAATAAATCATTCCTCATGTTTTACGATATTTGAAACTCTTAGACCACATTTATAATTTAAATACATATATAATCTTATATTATCTACTTGTAAAATTTTAACTGAAATTTATTCATAATTATTTATTAAAATCATCATTTTGACTATATACTATTTCATTTTACAGGGATGAATCAGTTTGGATTTTATGGTCCTTGTACATTGATAATATATCATATACACGCGAACACCATTTTCATTTTTTCAAGTGTCAAAGAGTAATAATGTAAATAAAATATTATGTTAATTGAAAAAAAATCATAATAAATTTTATAAATTTTCATTTTTTCCATATTAATAGCCATCAATGATAAATATTGATGAAAAATATACCATTATATTGGGACGGTAATTCATAGGGATGAATGAGTTATTTTTTCACTTACTATATGAAGGAAAAGATATTGAAAATTCTTTTACCACAGTAATAGTAGCATATAAAAATATTTTTTATCCAATAATTATTATTTTTTTGTAGTAAAATTTTTTTTGGGGAGTTTTAATATGAAGTTAAATAAATGTTGTTTGGTAGGATGAAGATCTATTCGTCGGTAGTCCACCATATGACACATTCTTAAAGGCCGTCAAAATGAATTAATAAGAATAAAATTATCTAAAATTTGTGGATATTTATTTTATAGACGGATTTTCTTGGGTTTTTAAGAGAATATTGGATCAATATTGTGTTATGAAGACAAGGAGGAGGGTTTCCATTTATAAATGGGAGAAAGGTCACAATTATAATTTTTTAAATTATTAAAATATATCAATCTATTAATAAAAGGAAAAGATATAAAAAGACCCATTTAAGAATATTAATTGTAATAGCCTCTATATATGGATATATATTAATATTTATATTAGTTTTTTATTTATATTTACTAATATAACATTAATTTAACCAGTGGGAAAACTATTTTGACCTTATCTATAATAATAAAATTTTAATATTTTTACAATTCCTTATGACCCGAAATTAATTTACGAACCTTTACTAATATTATTAATTATGAGTAAAAATAATATTCACCTTTTTAATGATTATATTTCTATGCGTTTCATAAATTCAATTAATTATAATTCTGAAAAATGTGGCAAGAAATATTTTTCATGAAATTTCATTTTTAAGTAGAATGTATTTTCATACGACTATCAAGCATAATATTTATCACATAATTATAGATTAAATAATTTTTAATAAAAATAAATAAATCATATTTTAAATCCTTTTCAAATCTAAATGGATTTTTGAAAACACTTGAATAGAAAATATTTTTATAAAAAAATTGTATTTTCACTATTGTCCCAAAAAATAACGTTTTCAAAACATACCTAATTTTTCTGCCAGAGATAATTTTGACACGATCATTTGAAAAGGGGAAAAATTTATAAAATTATACATATCATAATTAATGGAAATTTAATATAATATCCCCACAAAAAATTCTTTCAAATCCATTTTTGTAGAAAATATATTTTTTAATGAAAACTTGACTTCACTAAAAATTAGGAAAGTATTATTTTGATATAATAAATAAATTACATGAGAATTATATATATATTTTATGAATTTAGATAATCTTATTAAAACCTAAAATGAATCATGACTTTTATATTGTTATTCTATATTATATTTCCTTTAATCATGGGGTTTATTATATTTCACGCTATTGACGACAATAAATTTCATTAATGAATAATATATCATAACATCGTTACGTTCTATAAAAAAAATAATTAGTAGTAATATATGATGATTAATAATATTTTATTTTTATAGTATTTTAGTCATGAAACTTTTAAATGAAAAATAATGTGGACAGAAATTAGGTAAAAACATATAGAAATTGTTTTTAAAGAAAAATCCCTAAATAAGAATCATGGCACGTCATGTAGGTATAAAACATTCCTAAACAATAAAACTATATAATTTATTTACTTACTTAAATAAAATTTAAATTTTCATTAAAAAATCATCATTACATTCATTAAGTTTTTTGTTACTATCTATCTAGTTACTATATGATTTTTGTTCATGTAAGATATTTTGGGATTGTCCTATCCAAAATATCATCAGTGTGTCAAATATGTTATAAGGGATCCTATTTAAAACAAATAAAGAATCATAAACACTCTATAATGATAAATATTATACATTATATTTCTTACGGCCGTCAAAGTACAAAAGTGTTAACAAATTATATAAATCATTCATGAAGGCAGTAGTCTGCACGTGCACATGAGTGACATTTCCATATTTTTCTATTGATAAAAAGTAAATAAATAACATGTCATTATATCATACGATAATTTTGGTAGTATATAAAATATAATATTTATTCATTCAATTAATCCTTTTGATCATTGATATTATAACTAAGTATAAAACTAATTACATCACTTGATTGAGGTGGTTGTCCACACATACGTAAGAGAGATAATTCCATCTTCTATGAGATGTTAAGATAAGAATCTATAAAATATTTCATCATTTTATAAAACTAATACGTTAATTAAATTCATATTTATCACATAGATTCATTATTATATCGAAATAAACGGATATTCTATAGGTATTTCCCTCAAAATAATCATGAGGTGTTTGATAGCCTGCATTGCAAGTATCCTCAGGTCTAAATGAACTTCTGATATAACATACTAATATAACATATAGATTTTATTGGTTGTTATGAATAATTTTAACCACATTAAAAAACATACTTATATTTTTTTACCTAAATTTAAAATGAACAGAAAATTTGGTTGAATTAATCAATATATATTAAATAAAATAATCTAATGAATAAAATAAATATGTTCCAATGAAAAATTATTTTCCTACATGCCATATATAATTAAATAAAAATTATACGAGTCACTATTAAATTTTTTAATGAAATTTATAGGCAACGTATGATAAAATATCCATACATTAGTTTTATACAGTATATGAATGAAGTTGAAATCATTTAATGTTAACAAGGTTTGTTTTGTATAAAACTAATTTACGTGCGCAAAATGATTTTTATGATAATTTTTTAAATAAATAAAAGTTGATAAATTATTTTCATTAAACATTTTTGTAATATATTTTTAAAAAATGACATTTTTTATTGTTTTTAATAGAAACAGATAAAAATTAAATCCGGTTCATTCTAAAATAAGATTATATTTTTTCTTAAAAAACATTTTTTTTAAGTTTCACACAAATAATTTAAAATTAATTTATTCCATATATATCAAATAAATTAACTAAATTTTATTACATATTTATAATAATTATTTTCATAAATTAATAATTACACTTCCATTGTTCATCTTACTGAACTGTAAAAATAACAATAATTTTTTAACACTATTATAGTTAAAATGGGTTTACCTTGGGGTTATACAATGAGAAAAGGCTTACAAATCCACACTAAAATTTATTTTTTTATAAAAGACATCCAAACATTATTTCTTAATATTATAATACTTGTCCATGTTTTACCATTGTAATATATAAATAAATAAATAAACCATAATTATTTTAAGTAATTTTAATTGTCTCCTATCCCTCATTTATAATATAAAACCTCTTATAATCTTTATTTCTTGAATTATTATCCCCATATACCAGGGAATAACCACCACAATACTCTCCTAGATTTATTTTAATCATATTATATCCCCTCTTACTACCCTTAAACCTATCATTCAAGGAATATGCTATAGACCAAAATACATCACTCAAAGTAGAGGTGTAAAGATTAATAAAACCATTTGAATTTAATTTCGTCATAAAACATATATAAAACATTTTTTTACCTAATAAAATGATTAATATTTTATTATAAGAATTAAAATATGTTTCCATAATGAGACAACATTTATTTTTCACCTCCTTTCAATCAAATGGGTTGGGAATGTATCACATGTCTGTATGTACAGACTGCTACCTCAATGTAATAATATAATTAATTATACATCCTTGACTCACATGGTTAGTTATAATATAGTGTTTCATGAATATATATGATATTTATGAGATAATTTTTATTATTAATTAAAATTAATTTTTATAATGGTTTTATTATTTTAAAATTAAAATGAAACAAGCATTCAAGTGTATGCATAAACTATCATATCTATGAACTGTAAAATTTAATTTAATATATCCACCATTTATATATGGTTATAAATAATTATATAATTAATATATATTATAATTATTTTCTTAAGATAATTTATATATTATTTATCCATTATTAGATTATAAGTATTGGAACATCCAAACTAGAACACACATGGAAAACGAAATTTTAACACCAAAAAATAACAACTGTAATAAATAATTACAAATTAATTTGTGTTAAAATTTTATAATTTATTAATTTATAATTAAATAAGTACATATATGATTATATAATTTAATTTAAACAAAATATACTTATTAAACAGTATGTTGTGAAATTATATAAAGTAATTGAACTCTGGGTAAGGGTTATTACGATACAACATCATTTTTGTGGGGATTGATTATTATTAGACATTCAATGAAGAAATTATATGATATATCTCTCATTAATAATATATATATATATTCCCTCTTCGTATTTCTATAAATTACATGTCTTCATTTCATTTTCCGTTATATAATCCCTAAAAAATCCCAAATTAGTATTTTTATTGAAAATCAACCTTGTTTTTTATTTTATCAATAATATATTTTTTCTATGGGAATATTTTATTAGAATGGTCATAATGAATGTTTTTAATATTATAATAAGATTTTATATTATAATTATTTCGATATTTTTTAATTTCTATAACAAATATAAATAAAATGCTCTTCTCATTTCATGAATCAAGTAATTTGTTATTACTATATCAAGATAATATATTTTTTACATATACCACATAGAGGGATTTTACAATCATAATCAACACTATAAGAATTAAATCATAAAGTAAATGGTTCTATGATTATTATTAAATAAAACCTTTTCCATTATTCTTTATAAATATATGTATTTTAATAGAGATATTTATAAAGGAAAATTTTATTTCCCTCATTATGTATTGAAGGGATATATTAAAGGATTTTTTCATATATGAAAATGTAATTTGATCATTAATATTCTAGAATGAAGATATAACACTATTATACCATCCATATTCTTTATATTTATTTTTTATGACTGTGATGATGAAATATTGATGAAATGTTTTTTCCCATGGGTTATGTTATGATGAATTGATAAATAATGTAAAGATATTTTTTCGCATACATCAATGTATTGTTATTATGTGATATGTAACATCTTGTCTTAGGTTCCACAAAATTGGTTACCTAAACAGGTTCTCTACACGACCTCAAGAAAACCTACGTATAAGCAAGCATCCTATAAATAGAAATAATAGTCTAATGAGACATGCTGAGGTACTCAAACCTATTTACTAGATTAAATGAATTAAAACCCCTAAAAAACATCAATATGAAATTTTAATAAATTCCCAAAAAAATATATACATCATATATAAAGTACAAAAGTTCCAGAATACCAAAATAGAAAGAATTTCATTTTAGTATAGTCTAATATTCTAAATAGACACAAAAAAACAATGACAATAAATATTATGCACAAAATTTGTCCAAATAACATGTATATGCCCCTTGTCCAGGTCCGATACCAAACATACCATATATCATAGAGCCTATGACATATATATTACTGTAAACTTGAATTCTACTCATGTACCAATGGTGGCCTATGTCAATTAAGATAAAAACTCAGTAGTACACAACCAATAATGTCAAAACCAATTATCATTCTAACAATAGTGTATGAATAAAATAAATTAAAAGTAATATAGTATAATAAAAATTAAAACATTCAGACTAGTATCCACTTGGTCCCATTAGTTATACCTTGAAAAACCCCACCACACCTACCTCTACCATACCAGAAGACTAATCCACCTGTCAATTGGATTATATACTTTAAACATAAATTTTATTCATTAGTGGTTTAAATTATAAATACGAGGTCAAATTTTTCAAATTAATCGTACTATAAAAATTACACTAGTTCCCAATCTCCATTCTGACTCCCTAGCCATGAATAAGGAATTCCATGTCCATAATATCATATAATCAACATTGAACATCATGTAGATATATCCAACAACAATGATGAGAAACACAATCCCCAGTATCCTTACCCATGGGGGAGGAGATTGGTGTCCACAATTCACAAACAAAAGATGTGGATATTTATCTCCATATTTCCCCATAATTTCATAAATAAAAATTTTCTAATGTCTAATTGATGTTTCCTTTAAAACATATCACCAAATCAATTTTAATATTATATATTTGTGATTATTCATAAGGACTATCTACATAGAAATATTAATCCAATTCAATTCATAAACAATTTATCCTTTGGATTATTTTATAACAAAATCAAAGTTAATATTCCATTTCTAGGGGATCGACACACCCATTAGTTGTATTTAATAACAAAATTAAAATATTCAATGGAAATGATGGTGTCCATTAAGGTTCCCCCAACTCAATTTGAGGAATAATTTCTTTTATTTTTTAATTATCTAAAAATGAATCAATGAATTAAAACATAAAAAATTTATACACATGGTTACCATTGAGAATATGAGTGTAATATGTTAGAAAACCTATATCAATATTTTAGATATTAACTCACCCAAAATAGTAATTTTTTTAAACCAAAATAACACAAACCAAAATATAATTATTTCTAAAAAAATTGTGTTTAGGATATTTTATGGAAGAAAAAATTACTCACTATCGATCATCCTAAATAATGATTTATATGAAATTTTATACATTATTGCTGAGTTGATTCTCTCTACATGACATTTCAATAACCCAAAAATTAATTCAAAATGATACTTTGAGAATGAGGTATATCAAGATTCACAACCCTTTTTGTTTTATGAAAAATTTGGTGACAAATTTGGGATTAAACATTTATTCACATGTGGGAAAACTGGTCATTTTCAAACATTTTATAAGTTACATATATTTCCCTAAGGGTTGGATAAAAATATATGTAGAGTCCATTAATGCTATAACCTATATCTGGGTAAACTAGATACATACATGATACTAATATTACATTTGAATAAACAAATTAAAAAATAATTTATTTTCTGAGAATATCATTATTCATTCAAGAATGTCATTACATATCATTCTTACTACACTTCATAATTTCTTGGAAATTCAAAATATTATGGTTAGTTCATATTCTCTATAACTGTTATGTATATAGTAACATATAACTATTAATAAGAAAAATCAAAAATAAATTATAAAAAAATGAACACACCTCTAATTTAAATATTTTTATTATTAATATTAGCTAATGAATAATCAATATTAAATGTTAATAGTTGAATAAGAAATTAATGTAATAAATAACATGGCTATTATGATTATATAATGAATAATTTGTATGGTGAGATAAATAACATAAAAAAAATCAATTATGTTCATAACAGGGTTATTATGAAGAAATAAAGAATAATCAATATGCATTGGTAAATGAATGAACAAATAATCTATATAATAAAAAACTGCAAATAAAAGTACATCTAGAGACAATATCATGAAAAGAATAATATGGGTAATTTTAAATTATTTATTTATGAAGGAAATTAATAATTATTGGACTTCATGATATCATGAATCATGAAAAATAAATTGTTAATACCTTTCAAATGTTATTTTACAACTGATACGACGATATACACCATAATCACATTTAACTAAGTCTATCCAATTGATTCGTCTCTATAGAATACAGATTCATTTAGGATATTTTGATAACTGGGCCCCTTTAATATATACATGTCCAAGAAATTCCTCATATATCAAATGACCCGTTTTATTGATGAAAAATATTCCTGATCAATAAACATCCATATAGTACATAGAGTGAATATTAATAATAATTTCCCCATTGAATCTAATAACATTGCATGTCAAATTCTAAAAGTGAAAATTATATTAAATTTATGTAATAAGTAAATACACGAAAAATAATATCTATATATTGTTCAAATTAAATATCCAATGATTGTAATAAATTGAGTGTTTCAAGTGAATGTTAATGATTACCAAAAATAATAAATAATGTAATTTCCAATAAATTTCTTAGTGAAAACATTTTAACAACATCCAATGAATTAATAAGAATGGTATCGACACCAAATATACCAAATTTATCATATGCATAATAAATGGTCAATGCCATGGATGAATAAAAATACAATAAAAAGGACATCAAAGTTATTCTTGAAAAAAGAACATTTTCACATTGAAAAAATTTTATATACTATGATTCATGTTATATTTTTTATATAATTTTCATATAATATATCTTATAGAAATTATAATACAGTTTCTAAAAAATTGATGGTTCATGATGGATGGAGATTTCATTCTTGTGGAAAATAAAAAAAATAGTGATATAATTCATCGTTTTCGTAAAAGACAAATGTGTCTTCTATGGAAAACTCCTTAAGGGTTAATTTCATGAACATTTAAACAAAATAAAATATGGGTTATCATGAAATTGATAAATAATTTTTGAATTTTAGAAACATTTTTAAAAAAAATTGAAAAAATTGATTTCAATAGAAATTTTTTTTTCATTTAATTGATAAATAATGTCAGAAATTCATTAAAATAACTCAACAACATTATCTATAAAATAGATAAACAATGTAAAATTAGTTGAATGTTATCAAATAATATTTTGATTAAAAAATTAAATGGGGTTTTTAAATAAGAATAATATAATATCCTTTAATGGAAAATCACTCATAAAAGATTCTGAATAAAATGATAATGTTAAATTAGCCCTAACAACTATTATAACATTCATGTGAGAATTAATCAATGACATGATTATGTTTATCAAATCATAGTTAACATAAATCATTTAGAAATATCACATATGTTATTCACAAGTCATTACAAACATAATAAAATAATTTCAAGGATAATAAAGATGAAATCTAACCTAAGGAAAAAAACATTATTATTAAATTATTTATTACTTAGTGGTTTTCATGTCAAATACCCTTATAATATTAAAATATAAATAAAATACAAATAAATATTAATATATGAATTATATTATATAAAAAACATTCTTCTATATATTCTATATAAAATAAATTGAGTAGCACCACATTAATGTATACCACAATGAAGTTAAATTGAGATGAAGCCCCTTACATATTTGGTAATCCCTACTCCCATAACTAATTAAAGAGATAAAATAATTTGGATTTTTAAACAAAAAAAATTATCATTAATATAATCATTATTTTTTTTCATTTTTATTATATAGTACCCAAAAAAGAGTATGTGTGGAAAATTGAATATGTCTCATTAAAGTAAAAGTGAAATGAGAAATTCCAAACATCAAACATACTTTTTGTAGATGATTATTTTATATCATATATAATTTTTATAATAAATTTTTTAATTTATATAATGATTTTTTTTTAATTTTTATATCATTCATGATCCCCCACCCATTTGATAATAGTATGTCACTATTTTCATTTCTTTTAATCCTAATTGTGTTGTTTTATTATATATTATTTCTGATTAATATTATTATTCTTTTGTATAGGATATGAAAAAAATATAGATAATTTTAATTATGTTTTAAATTTCTTATATTCTCATTATATATGTTTATTTAAACATTATATATGGTTGTTTATAGAAAATGAATTGCCTCTCTTCTTGTAGATTTAGCTCTTATGAAAGCACTAGTGATGATATCATCCCATTAACGAGTGAATTGGTAGTGGTGTGGGAGATATTTGAATTTTGTAGAATAAATTAAATTTTATATATTTAATTTATATTAATAAATTTTACCCATATTAATTTATATTCATAGGATAAATGAAAAATATACCATGTATATTCCAGTGACGGTAGTCTATCATACACCCAAGTGATGTTATAATATTTTTAATAGAATTGAACGTAATAATTTATTTGTCATATTGAAAATGAAGATGTATAATAATATCATAAATATAAAATAATATTTTCAAATATATAATTATATATTTCTCTCAAATGTGGTAATTGAAAACAAATTATATCACCATGTAATAGGATAGTCTGTCCTAGACATGATGAACTTTGTTTTGGAAGAGGAGATGAATATATATCTGTTCCATAAAATAATATAATCTAAAATTAAGTAATGATGTTTTTTTATTATATTCTCATGTTATAAAATGATAATCTGAGGTGTAATAAGAAAAAAATAAAAAAAGATTATTTATGAACATTATCTCTTCTTGGAAACACTTCATTATGTTATAACCAAATATATTCCAGAATGAATTTATGACAAAAATGGATATATGATATTTTTTAGGTGAATATGAATGTGATTTGAGTAGGTATTTTCTGAAACAAATCGACATGGATTTTTTAATAAGGGAGAATAGGGGGTGGACTTTTATAAGTGGGGGAGAGAATATACATTGAATATTTTAAAAGAAAAAATTACAGCCCTATTTCTATCCTAAAATAATTTTTACTTTTATTAATATTTATTATGGTTCAAAATAACATTTAACAAATTTGATTATATAAATTATTGTGATTTAAAATGTGGAATCGCTTTTAATAATTTATATTCAAAAAATTTAAGAATTAAATTTCATATTATATGTGCATATGTGGCAAACTACTAGTTCTCCAAAGAAAAAACTATCAATATTTAAAATGTTTTATATCATAATTAAAAGTGAAATTAATTAGAACTACATAAAATAGTAATATGTTAATATAATCGAACTAATATTACATTATAAATGTATTAATATAAATATTCCCTTTAAAATTATTATATGGAAATTCTTATTTCTATAATTATTAGTATTTTTTATTGTTCATCAGAAAATTAAACATTTCAAAAAAATCTCAAAAATGTACATTAATTTAATATTGATCATAAAATTTCAAAATATTCAACATTTTTAAAAAAATATTTCCATAATTAGTATAAATTAATTTTAACATTTTTAGATAAATCAAGACTACTCCTCCTATTAGAAAAGAAAGCTTTTTTTGAAAAAATATCTTTTTATAAACAATGATATATATTTTTATTTCAAATAAATATATAATCAATGAATATGTGTAAACAATATACAATTAATAGTTTAGTTCTTACTAATCATTCCCTCTAATTGTATAGCTAGGATTTAAAACTATACTATATTGTAGACAATTAAGATTTAGGATTTCACGTTCTGGAAGCTATCAAAGTGAAAAATTATAATAATATGTATTTTGTAGGTAATTTGAAGTTAATTTTGTGTATATAAAATGATATCAAATTAAATTATATTAATATATAATTTTAGTGTGTTATGTCGTGTTCCAATTATATACTTCCCACAGTCCAAAGTGAACTGAAGCCATAATCTTTGTCTAGCCACCCGCTCGGTTTGAAAAATCATGCAGTATCTGTGTGGTTTCCTTTGTCTATGGGGGGTTGGACAAAATAGTTTCCTAGGCCCACCTCGCATTGGTTTTTAACAATTCCCCACACCGACATGAATGTTTTATTATTAAGAGTTGTTAGTACTAACCATGTACCCAGTTTCCACCACACACTAAATGAAATATTCTTCCACATTTTCACATCCCATGATGAAACCAAAATATACCTCATCATAAATTTGGGATCATTAAACATCCCCACATTATACCGTTATATCATTGAAATTTTATATGATGTATCACAAATTTTATGATGTAAAAATATATGTTTATTATTCCAATAAATCTGATTCTCCCTCCCATGTTTCCTCCTAATCTTGGAAATTCTACAACAACACTCATATTGAAGCATGGTCTTACACTAAAAAAATCTCATGATGATCAACGACATGAATAATATTTTTCTCAATGGAACTATTAGCCCTGATATTAACATCAACAGTAATAATTACACATGAAGGGTCTTAGTGATACCGATTAAGCTATAAAACATGAAAAAAAAATTCAAGGAACTATGACATTGTAGAAGAGAACCCCAATAATCTACCAATATGATATTCACTATAATTTTGAGTGACCCACAAATGTAGGTGTCTACATTACCTATTTATGATTATAACATTTACTGAATCATGAAGACACCCAAATGAAAACACTATCACCAAATGTAAACTCAATTGGTATTAAACATCAATCCACATATTACTTATATCTACTCAGTGATATATCCATATTCTTTTAGATAAAATGAAATGTTCTGATGTATTGAACAAGATACTTGTCCCTAATAACTCTTTTACTCTTCATTAAATCTAATAAAAAGTTAATCTAAATTTTTTAACATATATTTCCATATATAGTGTCATCTGGATAGTCATGTAATAACTATCATTATTGGTGAACTCATAATGTGCTTTGTGTATCTACCAAGATCGACCAATTTTTAGGTTCCATGCTCTTAATACATCTTCGAATATGTAAATTGTACTATCTAACTCACTGCATATATGTGGGTGAAACAATGTAATCAAAATTAACTATGTACCCAAAAATATTGACCATCCATTCTATCATTGAAATGTAAAATTTTATTCTTGATATGAAATGATTCTCTGTGGAACAATTTGAAAATATATTATCTCTCAAACATATAACTCACCCAAATACTCTATGGTAAATGTATCTCTTATAATAATGAAATTTGATAAACAAATTAACTTATCAACAGTCACCCAAATTGCATCAATTATAAAATTTGTAATCATAACATCTTCTAAAAAATATACAGTACCATTACAACACATCATCTTTTGGAAGGAAAATGGTTGAAATAACCAACCAATCCACTGATTATCAGTCTCCACATATAGATAGGTTTTTTATCACATCAAAAAACAAATTATATATCCTTACATACCTAGCCAAAATAAATATGAAGAGATAACATTTCATTTTGATCAAACCAGGATGCACCTCCATTTTGAAGAATGAAACTCACACATTATTTCTTCATGTATACCAGTAGGATGGATAAAATGACCCTGGATGTAGATTATATCATCATCAACAATATTCCAACAAGATGGTATCTCCCCCTAATTTAATTGGTACATATAATTTACGAATTAGGATTCATTATAGTGACTAATCATGACATGGTTATGAAGTTGTGGATAAACTATAAAGGACATATGTTTCATTATCTCATGCTCTTCATGAGCACTTTTGTGCATCCTGGAGATCGAGTCTATCATCTTACACTAAAAAATGTAGTCACAAAAATATGGGTTTGTGTTGTCTAATATAATTAATCAACAACACCATCAATTTTCCTGAGTAGTAAATATACATCAAAATCTATAGATTACATATAATCAACCAATTTCATCAACTGAATATTCAAATAAAATTTGTAAAAATGTTTCTGATCCAATTAAAATAATTAAAATAATGAAAATTAGACCCTGATGAAAATGATAACAAAAAATTAAGGAACATACCCCAGTAGAAAAATTGAAATCATGTGAATGATTGTTATCTTCATAAATTATTGACTATTTTAATTCAAATGAAATTTCTCATTCTATATGAATTAACAGTATCCCATTTTGAATCCCAAATGCATCAACAAACTAATTTTATTATTCACTAAGTCCTGGTATGATTTGAAATGATGACTTTATCAATGAACTCCACAATTCATATAAGGAATTATCACATGCATCAGACCTTTGAAAATTTAATCCCTTCTTATTCAATATTGAGAGGTGAATTATCAAGTTGGAAAATGCAGCGTTTAATTGTTGGTAATAAATCACTAATTAATAATATCATGATATGTATAATTTTTTTGAAGAAACTCAATTGAAACAGCTTCCTTAACTTTTTTATGGAACGTTAATACACATTCCTATGAGAGAATATGACCCAATAAGTGTACTAGGTCAATTCAGTAATCAATAATAGATAACTTTTCCAATACCCAGTTCTCTCATATTATACTCAATATATCATAAATATTTTTATCATGAACATTATATGTTTTTTTGGCCACTATGAGTTTTTCAATAGTGAAAACCTAAAACAAATCCATATAGGGGTGGATGATTTGATTCATCAGGGACAAACACATTAAACAAGATTTAATCAAACTCAATTAAATTAAAATGACCTAAAAAAATCCATTACTACATTAGTAGGAAGACCATTTTAAATTAAAGGTTCTTAAACTCAATTAATTATAACATGGTCACAAATCAATCATAGAGAAAAAACATACACCATTTAAATTGTAAAAAATATAATTTATTTTCAAAAAAGAGTTCAAGTTCATAATATTCATATAGTAAAAAAATTTGTAGAAAAATATAAAGAATAATATTCATTTCTTGTTCTTTTAAAATTAAACAATAGACCCCCAAAATAATTTAGTCTAGAAGATAAACCCTTTATCCTTTAATGCATCGAACAGAGTCTTGTGATCCTGAAGATCACTAAGTTGCATCCTATAAGGAGGATTGAAAATTATCACATATCGTTGAATCATATAAATCATGAAATAAGCCTATATATTTAACTGTAAGCTGTAATAATCATTATGATTCGAATCATAGAGCTTATCCACTATATAAGGTAAAATAACCTTCTCAACAACCTCATCATCAAGTATAATACATTCCACCTAGGCAGTAATATCAATTAATTTGATAGATTGGAAACCCAATAGAAGATAAAAGGGAATAAAAATCTATGTTTTATAATCAGTTCTTTAAGACCAATTTTAAAATTCCTCATCAAATACATTTAATGTTGGTTATTTAGTAATTGATGTTAAAAGAAAACTGTTGACATCGGTTCTTGAAAAAAACATTAAATGTACTCAGCAAGGTCATTTAACATAGGTTATTCAGAAAAATTAATGTTAATATTGATTACCATGTAATAGTTAGTTTCCAAAGAATTATTTTTTCAAGTTGTGTGAATAATAAGAAAATAAAAATGAATATCTATGTTCATCAGATGTTTGAGTTCTCCAAGATACATCTTAAATAATTATAATTTTTGACAGTCAAAACATATAATTACTAAGATCATTTGAGATCCATGACTACTAAATTTTTTTTTAATGAACTATACTATAAGAATAATATACAAATAACTGTTTTGAAAAAAATTCTAAAAAAACCATTCCATGTCTTTTTTATTATAAAAGGCATGAAAGTAATTTTAGAAAAAAAAATTATATCATTTTTTAGAAATCTAACTATAGTATATATTTTTAACAAAAAAATACAACAACATAAATATTATAAAATTTTAATATGGTTGAAATAATTTTACATGCTTTTCATTTCCTATTGAAGGATATCATACTTACTTGAAGATTAAATGTTATGGTAATCATATTATCAACTTCCCTATAGAAATATTCATAGATTTCTAAATTCTAATAACCCAATATTTTCATCCTGATTATCATTTGAGATCCATGAGTAGTTGAAATTAATCTTAAGAAAAACATACAACCTCTCAAATAATAGTAATTTAATTTTTAGTAAACAAATATCTGAAAACAACTTTTAAATTCACTTTATAATAAAACCTAATTTTAAATGTATTTTTTCAAGTTTTGATGTTGGTTTTTGTTAAGTACGTAAGTCAAAATTTTTTTACATATGAAATAATTTTTTGCAAATTCATTTAGAAAAAGTGATATTTTTAACTATTAACATAATTTAAATAAAAAATAAAGGTAAACCCCCCAATATAAGAATGATTTTCTTAAATTGGTTTTATAATTACATTATATAAAAAGTAAAATTTCAAATTTGAGGGTTTAATATTTTATATTTTTCACAAAAAATGTTACAATTTTTATAATATGGCTTAAATTTATATTTATATCCACTGAAAATATTTCATTTAATATATTTTAATCCTTATTATCATTATTAAATTATTTTCAATTTCGTATAAATTAAAATAAATATAAATTACTCACTAATTGATATTAGCATTGTATTTATACTCATCATATAATTTATTTATTATTATTTTCCTTCATCACTAAAAACAATGATTATTTTCCTTCTAATGATGTAAAATTATATCAATCAAAATAAGATGATTAGAAGTCTATATGATATTTACAAACCAAAGTGTGAATTTCTTTATTGATCTCTATTTATATTACTACATGTGTTCATCCATAAAAATATAATAACTAATAAAAAACGTATTGATATGAATAAAAATAAAATAAATTTAAATTATGTTGAAGGATTATATTTATTCATTGTTTATTTCATTTTTTATGAATATTCTACACATGTTCCTCATGTTTTCTTTGGAGAAGGTAAAATCTATTGAATCTTGGAGTTGTCCAACTTCAAATGACCATATATATGATCTGTAAGTCTATTTTAGCACCATCAGTATTGAAATTGAAGGATGGGAAAACAAATATACTATATGATTAATAGTTTCAATTTTTTAATGTTTGTTTCTCATATAACGAATTTGAAAATTATTTGTTTTCATTTGAATTTAGTTTTCTTGTAAAAAATATTTGAAAACATACTTTTCTCATCAGTTTTTTTTTTGAAAAAAATCATGTTTATAAATGTTATAGAATCATATATTAATGTTAATTCCCAAAAAAACTAAATTTGAAAGGATACTAATTTATGTTTTTGCATCAATTTATAAAAACTGAAAACAAATGTCCCATGTTTAATGTTGGAGGCAATGACATCTATTTAAAAACTGATGTTAATGGATAAACAAAATAACATGAAAACCACACATTCATCTATAGCTACAAGTCTCGTCTGGATAGTCCATTCCACCACAATTACTATAAACATCATCCACAAGTGATGTGAATCAAAATCCTCTATTATAAATATCAATATACCCTTAAAACAATACCGACTAGTCCATTCCTTCTATCAGGTGAAAACTAAACATATCAATCATAAGAAAGTCCCAATGGATATGAACCCGATATATTATGAGGTAAAACTCTATAAGTTATCATATACCCTCATATCGAACCCATATTATCATGTTTATCGACAAACCCAAATAAATATATTCCACTACCAGACCCTAAAAGTTCATGAACATGAATGATATAAAATTCTAATAACAAAAAATAATAGAATTGAATCATAGAATCTGCATGAATCATTCCTCAAAATATTGGTGTTCTAGCCTCATCTCTTTCAGATGAATCATGGGTTTTCTTTATATATATTATTTACTTATGCAGGGTGGAAGTCTAGGTCATGTGAACTACACATCCTTGATGATAAATAGTATTGCATATTGAAGAACCTCAACCACAACTTCGGCTAATACTACCAATAGATATGAATCCATTGGTATGATATGGGGTAGACAATCTCTTTCTAGTTCACTAAATCATCCCATTCCCTCCATCACCATTAATCATTCAGGGGTTACAATAGAATATATATAAGTATATTGTCTTGTTTCATGAATAGAACTTCAATGGGGTTCAAATTCATTTTCAGAGAATCTGACCAAACATTCCATAAAGATCAGAAACCACCTAACCACATCCCTATTGTGTCAATCATCTCCCTGGTATTTATTATCGATCGTCTCCATGGTGAGATCACTCAATATTAAATTTCATAATATCGAAATATATACCACTAGATTATACATCTAATTTTTTCCCCATCACATGAAGGATACAACATGATCCCTAAAAAGATATGGTCATAATAAACTACTACAACAAACATCTAGAAATGATAAATATTCACCTAGGTCTTGATCTCATATATTTTTCCATAGAAAATATATTTGATCAAATCTATATCAATTACTTTTTATGAAAGAACCCTTAAATTTAGTGAAGTGGCCAACTAATCCATCACTGCACATTCCATTGGGCATAGCAACAAAATATGAGACACATTATTCCATTAGGGTCTTGGAGTTAATGTTCACAAAGAACTTCTCTTAGAAGTTCATCCATACCATTCCCTTGGCCAAATCATCATGATCTAGAACATCCATCAAGTGTGAAACTAGTTCCCATAAAATGTATGTATCCAATTACACCATCTTATTAGGGAGATTCTCCATGTAGTCCATCTTTTTCTAAACAAAATCAATCTAAAACAAAACTACATCATGTCTACTCTCTCAGGTAAATTCCAGAGGATGTTTTTTCTTGAATTACCAATTCAATTCAATCATACTCAATACTACTATACTTATTTACTTCTATATAAACTATATAAAATTGTTGAATGTTTCATAAACCTAAAAATATTCTTTCAAATCCAAAAATAATAGTGATTCTTGATCCCCTACTAGAAGTACATTCTCGACGCCATACTCTTGTTTCCCTATTGGTAAGCATCATCATGGTGTAATATCTCTAAAATTCTAAATCTGAAAATCTAGAAATATATCATTACACCTCCACAATTTAAATAAAAGGGTTCACTACTAGTCATAATTTCCAACATCACATTCACTATATCAATAACTATTACCATATCACTTTAAAAAACACATAACCATCCATATTATAGGTCAAGTATAACAATGTGTAAATGAACATATAAATTTTTCAATCCATACATTTGATACCATTTTAAAATATTACATTTTTTTAACATTTATAATTTAATTATTAGTATCATCTTTTATAACATAATAATATAAATATAAATTCACATTATTTTCCTTAACTAACATGCATTCCCCATGTATGACATAAAATGATGGATATCTCTTAATTATTTATGTTACTAATAGGATGCATGTATATAATAATTTCCTATAATTCCATACCCTTATTAAAATCTCAAAAAACAATAATACCACACAACATGTGTGTCGCCCATGGTTAATTAACATCCAAAGACTATAATGAATATTAATAACAAATATTTGACCAAATGAATTTTCATTTATTAAACACATTAATTAGATACACCCATGCCTGACAAAATTTCCACATTCTGACATAGCCTAAAAACCAGTATTCCATTCCAAAATAGTAATGTAATATAAAATAATATTTATCTAATAACAGTTTGTAATGTTACGGCCCAAGTTCTACTAAACTAGTTCTCTGAATTTGTACAACAAATGACCTCTTTCATGCCTCCTCTTATGCTATGGGAAATATAATAGTAGTGAGTGACATATGAGATATGATTGTAAACTATAACCTCCATTAATATGAAAAAATTATTGTAAATATAAATAAGCATCGGTATGATATAATAATAAATACCCAATCACCACATACCACAATAAGAAGTTGAGGATGTTCCAACAAACAAAAATAAAAAAATTTCAACTTTCAAAAATGTTTAATGTGGATAACAAAAACCAAACTAAATATCATTGATATATTCCCCAAAATGGTTCCCAATAATATTTATGTTCCCCACATACATGATATAATAAAAATAAACCATCTATCAAAATTCCATTTCCCTTATTTAGTTATATAAACACAAATTACTCTCGAAAACCTAAGGAAACATGATCATTGCATGAGTTCAACTTTTTAGGCAACGTCAATTATACATAATAAAATATATAATCTAATAAAATTTTATACATAAGGACAATAAATAGTAATTAAGAAAATAATAAATCATTTCATACAAAATAACTATTTTTTTAATTAGTAACTTCAACTATTTTTTGATATTATGACCCAACCCACTAAACTGTTTCAACAATACAGAATGTTTAAACTATAAATAAAGGAGGTTTAATATATTAAAAAATATGTTAATTCCTCAATGATTTCAATTAAAAATATGAAGTTTCACATTTCCAAAATAATTATTCTCTATCAAATTCCATTATTTTTGGATCATGTCTCTGAAACCCATGTCTTGAATAAAGAAATACATCACCAACTTATTTTGAAATGGTTGTCGATCATCATATTGATCCATCCTATATAATGGATGAACAAAAAATTGTCTGAAATCCAGACCCATGGGTGTGAAGTATCTTGTACACAATTCACAAATGATATTTTCATAATTCCAGGTCCACCATAACCATATTTTTATTAATTAACAATTTTAAAGGTCAAAATAATCAGTCCTTCACAACATAACACAACATCTAGTGTAAACCTTTTACATTTACCATTATTAATAGGGTGTATACTGCAATTATTTTTTTCCCAATTACAAAATTAGTCCATTTAATAATTCGTTCATTTAACACGACCATCATGGTTCTAGAAAATCATTTTTCAATATATTTAACCCCCCATAACAATTTCCTCTTTATTTATCATCACATGTAATAGACCAATAAATTTCTAAATATATATTAAACCAAATATTTCATGAAATTTGTTCAAAAGACATCAAATTAATTAATTATTAAAAACACTTATCTGATCATTTACACTCCATTTATAATTTCCAATGGATTTCTAAACCCCATGGGTTTCCTTAAGTGAAATAATAAAATTTTCAACAGACAAAACATGGTCCACATAGGGTTACACACTTCAATGGAACACTTAAATATTTTATCAAAACCATGTATGTAATTATTAATAAATCCATCATTAATTCAAAACCACATAAACATGAATAACATCATGAAAATGATAGAAAACATATAAGTCACCTACCTCAAGCTCATTGAAAAGAAAATTCCTAAACATGCCCATTTATTCAACCAAAAACAACAAAAAAAAAACTTTTATAGATTCACCATAAAAATAGAGTTTAATATATTTGGATTAATATAAAATTACTCACCTGGTTCCATATTAAAATAGCGGAAATGGTTTTCACTAATACACCCATGTTTTTTCCCAAAATGTCTCTTGAAGAACCCTATAAATGATGTGTTATGATTCATGTACAATGAGAAAGATCCTAATTATAACCCCATTCAATTGGAGGAGAAATCATGGAATTTATATCAATAATTATTTAATTTTAGGAGGTAAATCCACCAATTTGTCCAATTTTAATGAGGCTCGCTGTTTGACTACATGGTTGGCTAAACTGTGGGCCTACCAAATCCTTTCCTCTATCTAAGAAGTAAATAAGCTACCTTTTTTAAAAAACCCTAAATAAAAAAATATTTATTATGACTGAGGGTTCCTCTTTCAATGATAAATGATAAATATGGATTTTGGGCACACATCACTTGGGTTTCTAACCATGATCTACCCTCCACCAGGCTACATGGTTACTACATATGGTCTATACTCACCATTCATCAACTATGCATCATGCCATGGATAATCATTATTTAAATTCATTCATTCCAAAATCTTGTTGGAGACCTCTATTTCATTTCATACAAAATGGAGTTATTCCATTTAAAATTTTTTGGGATTTTAAATAATATTTAATAAAAGTTACCATCTTAAAAAATTCGAATCTTTCATGATTGGTGTTTACATTATAGATCTCCAATTTATTTTTTTAACAATTATTGATTTATTACATCAAATGGTACAAAAGTGGTGATATAATGCTTAGAATAGTGTAAAATTGAGTTTCTACCGTGACAAAAAGTGGGATCATGAGATGATATCTCATGACTGAAATTAATAATGGGTTTTCAACCCTTTTTTCATATGTGAGAAATTTCATGGGGGTAGCCAAGATATACTATTTATGTGATTATGATTATTTTTCACTTTATTCCACATTTTTATGAAATGTTCTTTTTCCCAATTTTATTATTTCATAGCTCATGTTTATTGACTTTATTGTGATGCATGTCTTATAAACTACAATGATTTATGTCATGTATCATGATTATTATCTATGATTTACTGGGTGTGGTTTTCACATATTAATATCATGTTCTCATACCCTTATTTTCATGTTATTATTAAAAGATATTTGATAATACATTTAGTACACATATTATGAATATAATTCCACCCTGTATTATGTTCCCTTTCCCTCAGAATATAAATAATGATTTTAATTAATATATATCTAAAAATGGATCTAATTGTAAAGAATATAGTAGAAGATGGTATAAATATTTTATTTACTTGTGAATTATATATCCATCTTTCCAAACACACTAATACGTTAAAAATATGGTATATATAATATGAATATATATCATATAGTCATATCATACTATTATATATTAATGTATGAAATAATTGAGTCACCTCATGTGGTATTATTGGAATGATTAGTTATTTTTGAATTCTATAATGATTAAAAAATTTGGTAAATATTAGAATATTTTTATGTATTATAAAAAAACTATTTTATGGAATGAATTGATTGTTTTTATATAAAATACATCCATGTCGCATTATAATAATGTGGATGTATTTTTTGGAACATATTTTACTATGGTTCACAATATTTATTAGGGTGGATTGGGAATCAGATTGATCATACCCATATCACGATGAGGGGCCAATGACTATACCTCTAAAGATACACTTTTTTGCTATATTCAGATGTCAACTCATATTTTATTAAGAAAAATTTTTATATGATTTGAATAGAGTACGACCATCGATAACCTATGATAAAAATAATATTTCATAAAATTAAATGAAGGTCTCATCTAATTGATATCCGATAAATAATTTTTTTTGATCATATGTTTTCTCACTATGATAATTTCTTCTCATTGTATGCTTTCTATTTTTGAAAATTATTTTAAATTGATTTAACCATATTAGAAGAATATTTGATAGTATTTAATTTTTACATAGTCTTTGTATGAAAACAGATAATTTAAAAATTGATCTAAAGAAGACGAATGAAGAATCCATTTGAAAATAGAATGAAAATTTTAAATAATAGGAGAGTTATTTTTATAGTATTATCATCCATCCTAAAAGTAATATTTATCTATTATTTACTATTTTAAAATCAATTCTCTAATGGGAGTTATCCATAATGTAAAATTGTAGCTATGAATAATCATTCCTCATAATATCTAGTTAAAAATTAATATTAGATTCATCCAAAATTCTCATGGTATTGATAAGAAAATAATAAATAAATATTAGATGAAATTATTATAATTGAAATCATTCAGGGATTTTGATGTGTCTTTATATATACATATATATTGAATGAACCATGGATGAAATTGTACTAAGTGGAGTAGTATATGATTTCGGTGTGAAAAGGAATGTAGATGGTAATTTGACTACCAATGTGATCGAAAGAAAATAGCTAATGATTTTAGTGGATACATATCTCAACATCATACACTGCACACACTCTAGTGCTTTAAATTCAACTAGTATAGGAATTATTCAATTCAATGCATGAATATAAGTGTTAATGATTATAGTTGATGTCAAAAACCTAATAACATGAATGTCAATGGATGTTCACAGGTGATATCTATTTTTGATGTGGTGTATGATAATAATGTGGTGAAAGGGACCCTTACCATCCCATAGAGAATTGATAATACCATATTTGATTTTATAACTACCCACTTTTTTTGTAACTAAAATATTTACTACTATTTTCATGGTACAACATTAATGATTAAATGATAAATTATTTGTGAAACATCCAAATGGTTTGATGTTATATTTCAAATATATGATTCATACCCAATTTAAGATTGGTAAAATATGAATCATTAAATATAATTATTCTCCTTATAATTTAATGTCATTTTTTTATAAATGGATTAGTTTTCATTATAAAAATCCAATATCAATTATCATTAAAAGTAGAAACATTTGATATTTTTAACAAACTTGTGATCATCTTTCGATTTGAGGTCTAATATAAACATCAAAGAAAAATTACACCCATTGTATGGGTGGTGATTCCTCTTAAAAGGGGTAATTTATCAATTATAGTTTGGGTGGAAATCAATATAGAATATATTCATATTTTAAAGGAGTATATTGATGTATTTACAGAATAATTACCTAGTCTTACAATTATTCATGAAGTTTAAATTTTAGTAGAAATAATAAATAGTTCATAATTTATTTCCATGAATCCCTACATGAATGTACCTAATTTATTTATAGGAATTGAATAATAAACACTACGATAATCATGATATGTGGTTAATTTTTTCAAGTGCATCCCCAAGGGTGCACAAATTCTTTTTTAAAACAAAAGGTGTATTATTTCAAACATACATTGATTTTCAGGAACCTAACATGATAATGATGAGAAATATTTATCCTTGACCCCATAATAATTATTTTTTTGATCGAAGATGAAAATATACACAATTTTCAAAGATTTATCATATATTTAGACACTGTGAATTGATTTTCAAAATGAAATATATTCCCAAAACATCTTTTGTATCAGGTATTGAAAGAATAAAATATAATTTTTCAATTTGGTGTTACTGAATAACCTATTATGTTTAAGAATTTAATGAATATATTCTTTATAGATTTCCATGGATATTTTGTTAAGGTATTTATAGAAGATGTTCTTATATATTCGAACTGTATGGAAGATCATGATGATCATATGAGGATTACACTACATACCCTTAGAAATTAGATATTTAATGAAAAATTTCAAGTCTTAATTAGAGATATTTAATGTTTGATACATGGAAAATATCGATTAATGAAATGGTATATCAGTGGATCTAGTATATTATTATGTCATTAAACAATGGAATAAATAGTGAAATTGACTGAGATCCATAGTTTCTTGGATTTAATTGATATTATAGGTATTTTGTAAAACATCTTATGATATTGTATTCTAATTAATAATATAACTCATAAGGGAGTGATATTCTCTATGACTAATGAATATGATGAAAATTTCATTGAACTAATGAGTATTTTGTTTAGCGAAACTATATTCAAAATAAAAAGTAGCGGATAACGTATCAAATTTATATTGATATTTTAAATAGGGGGATAAAAATTTCTTATTACGTAGAATAAAATATTAATAACTTATTTCGAAAATCAATTTATGTTATATACGAAAATTTTCTTAACACAGAATTTTGTGTGACATGTTTTAATTTTTTTCATTGTTATTTGGATTATATATCAATATAATGAAATTTGTGATATATAGAGTGATCATAAATTATAAATATATATATATATATATATATTAGAACATGTTTTTGAATATGTTCTACAAATATTTTATACAGTTGGTTAAATATTTGGATTTGTCAAATTTTTTTCACCTGGAGAAAGAGAACACGATGAATAATGAATTCTATCAAAAGGATCATGTTATAATATCTATAAAGAGGACCAATAAATATCAAATATTAATATATTTTAAAAATATGGGCCTTGAAATAAATAGTGTTATATATATTTTCATTATCATGTTATTTATCATCAATATATCAATGCGATTATTAATAGGAATTTAAGGAAAATTTAGTGATAAAAATAAGTTGATAAATGATATTGAGTTCAGCCGTGATTGTGACGATATAATAAGGTTTTGTAATAATTTATGTGTCTCATCAATACATGATTTGATTCAGGATTTTTTGGAAGAATCTCACTCCTCATCATTCGTAATTAATCAAATATATACAATAATGTGAAGGGATCTGAAGGAGTAATTCTAGTTGGACACCACAATGTCAGATATTAGAGAAAATGTATTTTTAACATGTTATTACTATGAAATAGAAGTATAATGGTAAGTAACAACCATTAAACATACAATAAGGTAAAACTGAAAATATAAACCTTTATTTCATCATCATACTCTATGAAATGAATATTGAACATAATATTAGTTAGGTTATAGTTTATTTCTTTAAGAATTTAATACACTTAATTACTATAAGATATGATTTATCTATTTATTATATTTATTGGATATATTTTATGAAATTTATATGATTTCAGGATTATCCACATTATATTTTATCTGACCATGACCCGTGGTTCACCACAATGATTAAAAATAATTTGACATAGCCTTGGATAAATTGTTCGTTATTAGCACTCATTTACATCCTAAAAAAATGTGGTTTGTCTAAGATGTACATTCAACCATTATATTATATATTATGATCTTATTCAATAAATTTATAAAGTGGTTGGGATCAACCCCTTATTCTTATTTATTTATCTTATAACAGTCAATTTTATATGATCATTGAGAATGATCTTAATGAAGGCCTCTATGGAATTTAGAGTATTACATTCAAATACTCATATGAAGTTGGATTCTAACAAACCATTACCTATTTATATTTATATCATCCAATTTTTTTGTGTAATAAATGATTAAATCTCTTAAAGGGATGTTTTATTTGTTTTCATGAACATCGGTTTTCTGTTTTCGAGCCTTTTCATGGTTTTCACATAGGATCAGTGTGGTTTCAAAAAGAATGCATCCTAGAAAGAATGGGATTGAATTGTTTAAACATTGCTAAACTATGTGTTCATCCAAACAAGAATCCCTTCTACTAGAAATATTCTGAAGGCATGGTTAGGAACACAATTATTACTAACCATGAATCTTAACCTAGGAAACCGTGATGAAAAACATTAATGATCAAAAATCTTAATCCATATTCCAAAACACCCTATTTAACCATAAAATCCTCCAACTCAATAATATATAAAATCCTTTTCTATTGGGATCCCCCATGATCGATTTTTTCTCATTAATGCTTATTTAATTGTGGATCAGTGAACCAATAGAATTGGTGAGCGTCATCTAGAGATTTATTTTCTTGGTGATTTTCGATCTCCCTTATAATTTTTATTATTTCATTGTAATAGTTTTTAGTGAACTTAATTTTGTTAGATAATGGTATATTTTAATGGGGATTTTGGATCATTGATATCAACCATATTATATTAATATATTTATTTTTAGATCAGGTGATCTCTATCAAATGTAAAAATTCATAGATTCATTGAAATTGAATTTAAAATATTCAAAGTAAGTGTTTCTTTTATTTTAATTTTTTTTATTTAGTGTTCATTGATTAATTCAAAGATGTCTATTTCTTTATTTCTAAAACTTATTACATTGTATTATTACTATAAATTCCACACAATTTTTTTTTTACTAATTTACCATTGATAGGAATATGACATGAATTTAATGGAAAAAATATTTATCTTTATCACCCTTCTTGTTATTTATTTAATTCCCTTTTCTTTGATATATTTTCAATGAAAATTTAAAAAATAATATTGGGGAGATTGAGCTAAATAACCCTTGTTTTTTATATATAAATGTACATCCATGTTTTGAATTAAATGATTTTAAATATTTAATGTTTTCTATACAGTTTCAAATGCTTGTATATATTAAATTTTAAAGAACCCACATTGAGTGAGTTATCATTTTTTTAAATGGCTTCTCTCGGATTATTTAAAATAAATTGTTAATTTACAAGGAATAATAGTGTAAACACCTGTTTGGAAATGAATTAAATACTTTTATAATTGTTATACTTCTATTGAATTATTTAGGGATTATTTGAAATAAATACTATTTTAAAATAATTATTTATCATTTTAATGATGATTCCCAAAAGAAAGATAATATAATTACAGTTTTTAAGTTTTGTAATAATATAAAATGATTTGATTTGAATTAATGATTACTGATTTTCCCAGTTTTAATTTATGACTATTCAATATTCTAATAATCCCTAATGTTTAACATTATTGAATATTTTTACTTCCATTTGATGGGTGTTGAAAATTGAATTGTTGAGAATGAGGGAATTTGGGGGTTAGAGTTACAAGTTGTTCTACTTTAGTACCCATGTTTGATAAGGATACATATGAGATCCTCATAACAAATTTATCTCCCTAACATCTTTTGAAAATTCATGGGAACCTGGATTGTTAAATGGGATGGACAATATATATGTTTCAGTAGTGTAATCACACCCTTCTAATTGATCTATAGAGATTGTGGAAGGATCGGGCTATGGACGTGTGTCCATGAAAGTGAGTGTGCATGGAACTGGTTTTCATGATACCTAGGAGACTAGATATATTCCTATAATTACTCATGTTTAAATTTGATTATCTATTCTATGGTGGACTCAATATCATACCAAGTATGTTCCCATAACATCCCCCTACAAGATACTCATTACATGATAGTGTTCATTGTCAATATTTTTTATTTGAGATTCCTTGATCAATTTATTAACTGTTATTATCCATATTGGCACAATTTTATTGATTCGTCAATATATTTCCTTTTCATGTTTATATTTTTATATTTTCATTATTATCTTACATTATCCTGTGAAATGGTTGTCAACAATTTTTTTATTAAATCTATAGTTATTTAATGGTGGAATGGAATAATTAATTGGTTTGTTTTGGTAAATGATTTATAAAATGATTGAAACATAATTTTTTAATAAAACCGCTTATTAATATTTTTAATCCACTTTTATCATATTTTAATTACATTATTTAGTAACCATATAGAATGTATTTTAGAATCCTACTAGAACCTTTATCTTACACCCTACTTCTAGCTTTAGTTGTTTACAACCCTTATTATCTTATAGTATGATTTCATGATCTCATCCCTATTTCTTGTTCATGCTTTGGTGAGAACGTTTGGGATACTTGAGACATGGTTAGAGGACATGGACCTCTAGGAGTTGGATTATTGTTGTAATGTTCTACATTGAATTTTTTATTGTCTCTTGGAATATTGATATGTATATATTTATTTGTAAATATAATGATGTTTATTCATTATAAATTTTTATGGATATATATTTTTATTGTTGAATCAATACCAATGGTTTTTATTGATGCTCATGTGACTTTATTTAACCTGTATAGATTGGGAACACTCTATAGGTTAGTGGAGAATATTCTCCAATATCAATTTAGATGGTATTCTATAATGGTTAATTACAAATGGTATCTACAGAGGTACTTCCTTACAATGAAGAAATTTTCCTTAAAAGTTCCTTTTTCATTTGGTGTGAGTCATGGTATAGTGGATATTAAATTGGTTTTAGGACTCTAGAGTTAGTTTCTAAGTAAGTTCTTGGTCAACACCTCTTCGTGATGAGACACATATCCCTAGAGTTTTTGTGACTTGAGTAAATATTTTTAGTTATTTGTTTGTAGATGATAATTTAGATTTAGATTCCCATTAATATTCTAATTGATATAGGTATCATTTATGAGTTTTGGAATAAGAATGTAAGTGCTACCACAACTACATCATGTTTTTAGGGTCTGGTAAACTATGAGGAATCGATGTGACTGATATATAAATCCACCAATGAATAGCTATGATGATGTTGCATGGTTTAGTAACTTACATTAAAAATCCATTTAAAATTATATATTTGTACATAACATTAATCATTTCACATTTTCATACAAGTTAAATAACTTTTATGAGCATTATTTTGTGGTTTATTGATATGGGTTGTTCCATGTTCATATTGGTTGTTTTGAATTTAATTTCGTTTTAATAATTTTAAATCCATGGAAAAAACTATTGGGTATTAAAACATGTATTGTATTGTTCATTGATTATTGTTTCAATGATCCAATGGTGTTTTTTATGATTTTTTTAAAAATATAATTTTTAAATAATGATAGGTGCGGTGATAAAACAATGATTTACAATGAAATTTTGGATTATAATATATTTTGATAGATATGGTTTGGATCAAAGGAAAATAAGACTCTTTTTATTTAGATTCCATCTTTAAATTTATATATCTATGTAAAGGGTTTTTAGAAATGTGACTAAATTATAGTAATATTTAACATTTTGAATTAAAAGAGAAATTATTTATAAACGGTGAAATATTGTGTTTTTGAAAATCAATATTCATTGAATAAAGTGGTTTGTAACATTTTTTATGTCATTTGAGATATATTTGATTGTTTTTTATTGTAGATTTGATCTGATAGTGTTTTATATTACTTTTCAATATCTCCCTAATATAATATAATGATATATAGATAAATGGTTTTATGGATAAATCCTTGAGGTATTTCTTCTAGTTTTCCAAAAGAAAAATCCCTTTTCCATTACTATACCAACCCTCAATCAATAGTGGAGGAGTCATATACCTTACATACTTTGAACCCCATAATTGAGATCAAATATTTTTATCCACCTTCTAATAAAGGAGATCATTGTTCACTTGAGGTAGTGCAGTGGCTTGAATAAGATGATGGGAACTTATTTTATTTTAAGAATCATGAATCTATGAAGGCCAAGTACGTAAACTCTATATTTTATGGACTTCTCTATGAGTGTAGGTAAGTATTTATAACATCTGGTTTGACTTAATTACAATCATGGTAATTCTTCAAGTTATTCTTAAATCCATATTATTATAATGTGCATATGAAGAAGGGAAAATTTACCATGTTCTTGGAGTTTGGTCATGTTGTGATATGGGTGGTCGAGTATGAAAATAAATACTCATGATTGGTATGTTTCATACCTATTATTGTTTTTTATGAATGTAGTATGACTATTTATTTTAGAAAATCTCTTCACCAAGAAATTATAACATTTATTCTTATGGTCTAGGTGATTTATTATTAGGATATGTTTGATAAGTCTTTCTATGCGGACGATGATATAGTGAAACCACCTAAAGGGAAGAATGCTAGTTTATCATTTGACAAAGGGAATTATTCACATGAAATGAATATGAATTCCAGGTGTTTGAGGTGTGGAATAATTTGTCTTCCAAATATATATATTTTGATATCTTCTATATTTTGTTAATAGTGTGTCTATTTAGGACACCTAATGATGTTCCATATGTTGTGATACTGAAAAAGAATAATTCTGTAAGGAATATCATGCCATGGTTGTGAATAATGGTATTCTTCTTGATAACAGGGCTCCAAAAATATGAATTGGAGAGAATATTTTCACATATTGGGGTACCAATTTGTTTTCAACTATTTATTATTAGATGTTGTTAATTTGGATCCATATTACTTTTTTTGATGTGATTGTAGAATTTGTTTCAGTTTTTCCTTTTTATGGATTTCCTATTTTGGAATCATTTTATTTGGATATTTTGAACTATATCTTGGGAACCATGGGTTGGTTAATTTTTAGATTTCTAATTTTAAAATAGGATCATTTATTAGGATCTTACTTTTTTCTCTATTATTTTCATCTTGTTTTAACATGATTGTTAGAACCAAATTTTGATATATTGGATGATATACCTTATGATAGTGTAGTTCTCAGTTGTTAAATGTACTGGAAGTATGATTTCATTATAGTTGGACAAGGATATATCTTGAGAATTTACTTATATAACTAGGTTGATTTGTATTTTTGATATACCTGACAGATGATGTTGTTGTAATTTGATTAGACGATCACATCAATGTATGGGGATCACATTTGAAAATCCAATTTTACCATTGAGTACATTAATAGGGTGGAAATATTTTTTAGTTATTTATGGTCCTTTTTAATGTTTTATCATTGATTTTTCTACTTGGTGAGTGGTTGGAGCATATTAATTAGGTCCAACGATGTTCTATTATTATGTTAAAAAAAGTTTTTTTGCATTTTAAAATGGTTAAGATAAATATGTTAAATCTCTATTATTTCTATAATTTGGAAATTTGTAATGATATTGACGTGTTAATATTTTACTTGTGTGTGTGTAATTTTCCAATGGGTGGGTCTCAATTCAATATCATGGACCAGCAACCTCGTAGAATGATTGATGGATTACATCTCCTGTCATCTTTTTCTTTATTTTTTGAATGGATTACTTCTAGTGATGGTATTTTATATTGGTGGGAGGTTGTGACATCATGTAACATTTTTATGTGTATTGACACTATGGTTTTAGTACCAAATGATTCGATTTCTTCGTTGGATGTATCTGTAGTTATTAATTAATATTCTAACGGTTTATGGGCTTGTGCATGTTTTGATCATAATTTGAGCATGGCTAAAATAGCGTTCAACATGGAAATAAGGGGTCACAATGTTGTTTCATGGTTAAACTAATTGTGAATACAAAACATGAAACACTTCATGGGGCTCTATTTAGGGTGCATATTTAGGTACATAATTAGTATAAACAATGTAACTTAACCCAATAAAAAATGATGAATGAAATTAAATCCCCCAAACCAAAATTTAAATCATGAAGCACCCCTAATTAACTGTAAACACTTACCAATCCAAAATAAATCAATTATTTGTCTTTTGGGATCAATCTATATTCATTTTGACTCCCCAAACGTCATTTCTTAGAGGATCGATGAACCAATAATAGCAGTTATCTTTTTCTAGTGAGTTCTTTTCTTCTTGATTTTTAATCTCCATTATTCTCATGATTCATTATTCTTAATGTTTATAATGGCATTATAAATTAATGTATCTAGCTATATTATTATATTTTTATATAGGTTAAATTATATCTTACATCATCTATCAAGATCTATCTTCATATATCCGATGATTTCCATCGAAGGTGAAACATATTATATTTATTATGGTTGGATTTCTAAAATTACAAGATGGTGATTCGATGTATTTTGTTCATTTATATTTAAATTTTCATGATAAATTCATATATGGGTGTTTCTTATTTTATAACTCTAATTAAATTTAATTTTTCCATTAAATTATATATAATATATTTTTTGACCAATTTATGACTGAATTGAACATGGAATTAATTGAACGTATAGAATATTGACATTTGTCTCACTTCTTTTAGTTTCATAATCCATGTTTGTTTTTATTTGTGTTTATAGGTCATTTAAAAAAACTGTTGGAATAAATGTATTTTCAATGGGATTTGATTTATACACTATACATTCATTTCTGGAATTAATTGAATTGTCCTATTTGATGTTTTATAAATGGGTTCAAAAGATTGAATTTATTAAATGAACAATAACACTCTTTCATATATTCTAGCATTATTTTGAAATGGGTGATACGAGTTTATTTGAAATATAGGATTTATTCACATAAAAAGAGGCGGTCAAACCATGTTTAAAAATGTATTACTTCATTTTTATAATTATAATATTTCAATTAAATTATTTAAGGAAAATTAAAAATAAATTATTGTTTGAAAGTCTATTTTGTAATTTTATATATGTTTTTGGAATGGAAGCAGGAGTGGATACCCAATTTGAATGTTATACTTAAGTAAAAGGATATGAATTCAATTAATAGTTCTTGATGGCATAGTTGGCTCTTTATGTTTATTATATCTAATAATAATCTCTTTAATGTAACATTATTTATTATTCTACATACCACAGTTGGGTATTTAAAATGGGATTATTAACATTGAAGGGGTTTGTTGGTGAGAGATAAATATTGATTATGGTCAGTGCCTTGGTTTTTTAAGGAACCATGTGAGATCCTCATAAAAAAGTATATCACTCACCACTTATAACTAGTCATGGGAACCTTGATAGTTATATGGGATGGCCAAGATATATGAATCACGTGAGGTGTCACACCCTTTGTGTAGATCCATATAGAACATAAAAGGGTCTGGCATCAGATGTGTTACAAGGAAAGTAGTTATGCATGGAACTAGCTTTCATTACTCCCTTGAATCTATATATAAACAACGTAATTAATCATGTTATAATTTTATTATATATTTTGATATGGACTCACTATCATAAATATGTTGTACTGATGACATCCATATACTTGATACATGATACATGATAGAATGGTTTATCACTATTTGTCATTGGAGTTTCTTTTGTTTATTCATTTATTTTTATTATGCTCCTTTCCATTATTGTATTGACTATTGTTAATATTTCCATATTAGAAATATATTCACACCATTTCATGATTATTTAAGGTTTTCTAGTGAAATAATAGTTAAATAATTTAGATAAATTGTTACGTTTATAAGGAGTTGAATGGAATGTTTTATAGGTTTAGTTTGATAAATTATTTATAAATTTTTAAAATATTTTTAAACTAATACTATAATAAATATATTTAATCATTATAATTCATAACGGAGGTTCCTTATCATGAAATAACACAAAATCATTGGTGTAATTATGTTGGGATCTCTATATAAAACCATAATTGCAACTATTTGTGTTTATATCCATTGTTATTTAATATATGAATTTAATTATCTATTCTACCTTTTTGTTTTCATGTATGGGTGAAAAGGCATTGGAGAATTGGTACATGTTGGGTGGTTGTAGACAACTATGAGATGAGTTTTGGTTGTCATGTTCCGATTAGAGTTTTTTTACTATCTCTTTTTAATTAGATATGTTTGTATTGATATATATATATCAAATGTTTTTATATACATTTTAATATGTTATTATAATATTATTGGGGAAAAATCATAACCAATGGTGATTTACTATTTACCAAGTACATTTCTCCAACATATGTAGAGTATAAACTATCTTCAAATTAGTAGAGAACCATATTTGTTATCAATTTACATGGTATTGCAAGTTAATTCACAAAAAATAGTATCATAAGAGTTTCCTCCTTTAATGGAAAAATGTTTACATAAAATAATTATTGTTATTTGGGGTGATTCATGGTATAATGTTGATTAATAATGTGCAGGTACCCCAAGAGTTAGTTAATGAGTATGTGGCTTATCACCACATCCTCGTTATGAGACTTTAATTTATGGGGTTGTTGGGAAATGAGTATTTATTTTGAGTTATTGGTTTACAGATAATAATTGAGATTTATGTTGAAAATTATATTATATTTTATATGTTATTGTCTTATGTGTTTTGGAACCTGAATTGATGGATGATGATAGTCAAGTCATGTTTTTTGTGTCTTGTAAACTATGAGGAATCGATGTGACTATTCTTGATGTCCAACCATAAATAGATGTGATATTTGTATGTGGTTTACCAATCTATATAACCATGCTTTTATAATTCTATATTGGTACTAAACATGAAACCTTATATATTTATTTATAAGTGACTTCAAATAATTATGGTTAGTTATGTGGTTCATGTCTGTATGTATTTTAATGATCTTATTTAAATTATTCATATTTAATCCCATGATAAAAAATGTATAGCCCTTGGGATAACAAAATTGGTCCTAAAAAAAGACTTATTGTGTTATGCTTGATTATTTTTGACCAAAATGTGATTTTAAAGAAATGTTTGGATTGAAAATAAAAATATCAAAAAGTTTTATTTTATATGAAAAAACAATATTTTAAGAATAAATGTATGATTGAAATAGTTTTAAATAGTCATGGATAGGATAATTGGAAAATGGGATTTATAAATCTGAATACTAAGAATAATTTACATAGGAATGTACTGAATTTTTGGAACTATGATTGAATAAATACAAGATCTATCATTTTGGAAGGAATGAGTAATGAAATATATATAGTGAAATATTATGCATTTAAAAATTAATGATGCTTTGATAAAAGTGGGTTGTTACATTGTTTAAAATATTTTGTTCTCTATTTGAATTTTAGTTTATACTTGATTTTATGTGAATTAATTTAATGTTAATGAGAATTTTCTCCCATAAATTATATCAATAATGATAGAATGGTGGTCCAACGGTATGATCCATGGGGTTGTTCTTCATATTTTCCATCACTACAATCCATTTTAAATGACTCTACACAAACTCCATATCAAATGGTAGATCCAATGAACTTCCATCCATATAACCCTTTCGTTGTATTCTGGGAATGTAATATAACTTTTATTAAATAGAATATGGTTTTCTTGAGTTAGTGTAGTGGCTTGAAGAAGTTGATGGGATATTCGATTATTTCAAGAATCTTAAGCCTATGATGGTCAAGTCTAACAACTCCTTTTTCTGTGTCCTATACATGAAGGGTGGGATGTTTTTATTACCCATGGTGTGTGTGAATTAATGTATTAGGAATTATTCAAGTCTATTTATATTTAGTGGAGTTATTAGGAGTATTTGAATAAGGGGAAATTTTCATAGTTCTTGTGTTTTCATAAAGATGATCTATAGATTCATTAGTATGATAATAAATTCTAATGTTTGGGATTTTTCATAGCTGTTATTTTTGGTAATTACATAGTTAAGGATATATACTATCGAAAAGGTATTCACCTAGATCATGTAACTACCATGCATATGGTCATGTTTATTTCCAATAATGAGACACTTGATAAGGAATTCTCAATTATAGGAGAGCAAGTGAATCAACACAAAGGGAATAATTCCTCTTTCATATTTTATAAATGACATAATTTACATGGTAAAAATATTTTTTCCACGTTTTTCATCAGTGGATCATATGGATATACAATGAGGACTTTTTGGAATATCTGGTGGTTTGAAAATGGTGTGGTTTTTAGGTCACTGTAAGATGTTTTATAAGTTGTTGTACAGAAAAGGGAAAATTCGGTCTGGAATATCAGCTACTAGAAATGGGGAAATTGATAATTGATGTTATTTGGGATCTATCCATAGGAATCTATGTGATTATTTTCACATTTTGGAGGATTTGTTTGTTTTAAAGTTATTGTTTCTGGATGATCTTAATGTTGATCTTTCTTGGTGTTTCTAATGTGGGGGTAGATACTACATGTGTTTTTTTGTTGAACCCTTTGGGAGAGTTAGTTGAACTATTATTTTGATAATCCCAATTATGCTCAATCATATTTTTGATAATCCCAATTATTCTTAATTATGGTTATATAGTCCCTATACTGATTAATGATCAATTACTTATTTCTGTATTTCTGTACATCATGCACATATTCAAAGATTACAATATTTCTATTATCATCAAATAATTCGGTTACTAGATGGATATATATTCTAACATAACCCATTCTACCTATAGAATGCTTAAACAGACAGGTGGTCACTGTTAAAGAAGAAACCTACTGATATGTGAAAGTCACTGTTATGCAATTCTACTGATACGTGAAGGTCACTGATACATCTAGTCCACCGGTACAACAAGTCTATCGATATGTGAAGGTCACCGATACAGACAAGTCACCATTACTCACGCCGACCGATACAGAGAAGTTACTGTTACACGAATGGTCACCAGTACATTAAGTCTACCGCTACCGATTAAGTCTACCGACATACATGAAGTCTACCGATAGAAAGGCTACCGTTACACAAGATGTTACCGATACAAGAGGTTACCGATACAAAGACTTACTGATACACAAGGATACCGATATCCAATGCTACCATTCCAGAGAATCTGACACTGCCTTAATTTCTTTATCTTTATTTAATCTAACCAACGGTCATATCGGGTATATTTTTAATGCTCTATAATTTATTTAATGATGTTTGTTGGATGTCAGGGAACCGTACCTCATACCTGCGAAAAAATCATTTCTTTTGCTGGAGCTCGTGCCATAAATATAAGAAGTCCCTATTGCTGCAAAGTGATAATATATAGAAGAGACAAAACATACATACATAAGTGATACATGTGACATACACAAGAAGAGCTCAAAAAGATATACTTGCATGACCAAGAAGACACAGAATCTCATACACACTCACGCATACTCAAGAAGAGATGTGTACATTCATGAGGATTCGGAAGAACTTCATCGACTACATTTTACCTATCTCTGAACCTGGATATCAAGAAGACGACACTCTGTTTTTTGAAAAAAAACAAGAAGTGGACTGAGAACCAATTCTGATCAATTCGATGGAGTCCAGAGCTGCACTGCAATCACTAGAGCCATTCTAAACTCTATATCTAGCTTAGTGATTTATTATTTACATTACGAGCATTGTGTATCATCAGATTAAATTTACACACACACTGTCTCTTACAGATAACTGGAGGATCTATAAATCCTCATTCAAACTGCTTACATTTTCTATTTCCCACTGTGGATAGTGGTAGAGGTCGTGTGTGACCTTGATAGCTATATTTTCTATTGTTTCTGTTTACCATGAAGAAATGTCGTAGAGGTCTTTGACCTAGATAGCTGTAAACTGTTTTAAACCCCGATCCAGGGTGTGGATCAAATTTTTGTAATTCATTGAGAGGACTAATTCTTGGCTTTAGACTATACCTCTTGGTTATATCTGGTGTGCATTATTTATTTTTATGTAAAACCTTTTATTTCGCTGCTAAGTTCTTTAAAACATAAACTGTTTTTCAAAGTTACTCTGATAATTGAATTAGTATGTGTTTTCATTATTTGTAAATCATTAGGTTAGTTTCAAAATCTAATCTGTTATTCTGATTAGATTAACTAGGAATTAATTAATCCCTTGAGAACCAAACTGAAAGTTTTACTTAGTCCAAATTCACTACAATTCAATTAGTATTTTAAATTGGGGTATTTTAGTGAAAGATTTTAAAATAGAAATTTTAATTGGAACTCAATTCACCCCCCTCTAGAGTGTCCACTCCGACCAACATTTGGTATCAGAGGTTTAAAATAATTTATGAAGTACTCTGTTTTTCAACTCTGATTTTAGTTGTATTTTAATGTTCTTAAAATTTCTGTTATTTCTAAATTTTCATCTCTTTAAATTTTTTGTCTCTACCTAGTTATAATTGATAAAAGACTTGAAGGTATTGCTAATAATATACCACCATTTTTCAATGGAAAAAATTATGCTTAGTGGAATATTAAGAAGAAAATTCATTTAGAAATAATGGGTTGTGATATTTGGACTGCCATAGAATCAGAATATAAAATTCCTACTACTGTTAGATATACTTGGAATGAAGCAACTAAGACAGCTCTCAATAATAATTTCAAAGCTATGAATGCTCTGTATTGTGCTTTAAGAGATGAGGAATTTAATATAATATCTACTTTTAAGATTGCATTTGAAATCTAAGATACTTTAAGTGTTTCTCATGAAGGAACAACTAATGTTAAGGAAATGGGATTGAACACCTATACTATTAAATATGATAATTTTAAGATGAAGCCTAATGAACCCATTTCTGATATGTATATCAGGTTAAACGAAATTTTCAATACAATGATCTCACTGGGAAATGACATTTCATCAAAGGAGAAGATCATGAGAATTTTGAGTTGCCTACCTGAAAGATGGAGGGGCACTTCTGTTTCAATCAATGAATCTTGTGATATTTGTAATCTGCCAGTCATGGAACTTATTGTTAAGTTTATTATGTATGAAGAAGAGTATAATGTAAATAAAGAAGAATAATATGAACCAAAAAAGAAGTCAGTTGCCTTCAAGACATCTACTTCAAAGAATAAGGATAAAGAGAAAATTCAGACCATGAGTGATAGATCAAGCTGTGATAAAGTGAAAGTGAATCTGACAGTGATGTAGAAAAGGCTCACATAGCCATAAGATTTATGAAATTTTATAGGAAGGAGACATTTTTCAGAAAATAAAATTACAATGGTAAGTATGACAACAAGGGACACTGGAAAAAGGACTAGAAGAAATCTGGCAAATCTCATGATGTTGTCTACTATGAATGGAAAAGAAAAGGATACAAAAAACAAGACTGTCCAAAGCTGAAATACAAGAAGAAGTATGAGTATAAGGACAATAAGTATAAGAAATCCATGAAGGATACTTGGAGTGATTATGAGGATAGCTCCAGTGAACCTGATGCCTCTGAAACTAAAAACAGAAATAAGGAAAATATTTGTTTTATGACAAACACTTCTGAGGTAACATCTGAAACTCCTGATTTAAATTCTTATTATTCTTGAGATGATTCTGATTCTGAAAATATGTCAAAATATGAAAAGTTTGAATAATTTGATATGTTGGACGAAACCTGTAATGAGCTGAAAGACAAATACAAATGTTTAATGAAATAGTATGCTTTAATTGTTAAACATAAATATGATCTTGACATAGAAATGGAAATGAATGGTCAGTTGCATAAAGAAGACACGGAACTGAACTTGTCAAATGAGCAACTTAGGAAGGATTTAGAAAAGTTCACAAATGGAAAAGACACTCTTACTCAAATTCTAGGTAAGAAAATTGTACCATGATATACTACTGGTATAGGATACCAACCTGGACAATGAAAAATTACCAAAACAAGATTTATTTCTAAATTTGGACAGAATGTAGATAGTTCTAGTTCTGGAATACCATATGCTTCAACTAGTTATATTCATATTTACAGATCTAATAAATTTTATCATTTAAAATCTGTTGATTCCACAAATTTTATGAGACGCATAAGACAAATTTGGGTACCTAAAGTTTTATTAGATAACCTATCTGGACCCAAGAAAATCTGTGTACCAAAATCATTTCCTATCTAAATTTGGTTTGAACGGAACCTGCTTAAAGAGCTCCTATAGAATGACATGGTACTTGGATAGTGGATGTTCAAGACATATGTCAGGAGACTTCTCATGCTTTAAAATCTTAGTTAGGGTTGATGGAGGTTTTGTCACCATTGGGATAATTCTAAAGAGAAAAATCATCAGCTTAGGCCAGATTGGTAACCCTGACTCAGTATTAATTTCTAAAGATCTATTTGTTGATGGGCTTATGTATAATTTACTAAGTATTTCTCAGTAATGTGATGATGGTTTTAATGTTAAATTTGAAAATGATTCTTTCAATATTTTTAATTCTAAAAAAGCTTTAGTATTTTCTGCATTGCGAAATGAAAATGTCTATTCTGTTGATTTAAATTCTTTAGCTATGAAAAATATTAATTGTTTAAATGCTTTTCATAAAGAATCATGGCATTGGAAAAGAATATTAGGACACTTCAATGCACATTCACTTAGAAAACATACTAGGAAGAACCTAGAAAGAGACCTACCGAAACATGAATTCCCAGCAGATAAAGTTTGTAATCCCTGTTAAAAGGGAAAGAAACATAAAGTTTCTTTAAAATCAATGAAAGAAGTGTCAACTTCTCAATCTCTTGAGTTGGTTCACATGGATTTTTTTGGACATTCTAGAGTTTCTAGTTTAAATAGGAAGCACTATGTCTATGTTCTAGTAGATGACTATTTTATGTATACTTGGGTATATTTTCTAGCTCAAAAAATTGTATCTTGTTCTTACATTGTTAAATATTCAAAGTCTGTAGATAACCTTAGGGGACATAAGATTAAAAACAAGATAAGTCATCATGGTCGTGCGTTTGATAATCATGAGTTTGAATCGTACTACTCACACAATGGCTATAGTCACAATTTCTCTACCCCTAGGACACCTCAGAAAAATGGGGAAGTATAAAGGAGAAATAGATCCCTTCAAGAAATTTCCAAAACCACGCTCAATGAATATGACCTACCTGTTTATTTTTGGGCTGATGCTTCTAATACAGCTTGTTATATTGTCAATAGAGTCTTGATCAGACCTGTTCTTAAGAAGACCCCTTATGAGTTGTGGAACCATAGGAATCCTAAGGTTAACTACTTTTGAGTTTTTGGTTGAAAAGTATTTATTCATAATACCAAAGATAATTGTGACATGTTCTCATCCAAGAGTGATGAAGGAAATTTCCTAGGTTACTCTATTTCTAGTAAAGCCTATAGTGTTTTCATTAATAGAATGAAATGTGTGGAGGAATCTGTTCACATAAAATTTGATGAAATTGATCCACATGAACCTAAGAACTCTCATGAAAATATTGATGATGATCTATCTGTTTTAAACCTTAATGATAAAGAAAGTTGACTTATAGTTAAAACATCCAGTTCTGGAAATTTTCCAGAACCTGCTTCTATTGACTCCCAACATGTTGATGAACCTGAAATCTCTAGCCCTACCTTTTCGAGACCAACTAGGATTCTAAAGAACCATCCTTTAGATGATGTTGTAGGTAATCTAGATAGAAGAACACATACTAGATCTTTACTAAGAAATCAGGTTTAACCTCAAGCCTTTCCTTCATAGTTAGAACCTAAAAATATCAATGATGCCATCACTGATGAATTTTGGGTAATGGCTATGCAAGAAGAACTAAATCAATTTGAAAGAAATAATGTCTGGGAATTAGTAGAAAGACCTAAGGACACTTTGACCGTAGACACGAAGTGGGTGTTTAGAAAAAACATTGATGAATGTGGAAACATCATTAGAAACAAAGCTAGACTAGTTGCACAAGGTTACAATCAAGAAGATTGAATTGACTATGAGGAAACCTTTGCACCTGTAGCTAGATTATAGGCAATTAGTGTCTTACTTGCCTTTGCATCACATCTGAATTTCAAGTTATATCAAATGGATGTGAAAGGTGCTTTTCTAAATGGTTTTATTGTTGAAGATGTTTTTGTAGAACAACCACCTGGTTTCTCAAATCCTCACTTTCAAAATCATGTATTTAGACTTTATAAAGCATTATATGGTTTAAAACAAGCTCCATGAGCTTGGTATGAAAGACTTACAAATTTTCTTATTGCAAAAGGATTTACAAAAGGAATTGCTGACCCCACACTTTTTATAAAAAAAATTTCAAAATATGTTTTAATAGTAAAAATATATGTTGATGTATTATTTTTGTATCTTCTAAAAATTCTCAATGTACTGATTTTTCAAAGGTTATGCATAATGAGTTTGAAATGAGATTAACGGGAGAGCTTAAGTACTTTCATGGATTTGAAATCTTTCAAACTAAATATGGTATTAATTTGAATCAGATTAAATACAATAATGATTTATTAAAACGTTTTTGATTGGATAGTATTATGGGAAGTGATACACATATGAGTACCACCTGTAAATTGGATATTGATGAAACTGGGAAACTAGTGGATGAAACTAATTACAGAGGTATGATTGGGAGTTTACTTTATCTTACTTCTAGTCAACCTGATATTATGTTTACTGTATGTATGTGTGATAGATTTCAAGATAATCATAAAGTGTCACACTTATATGCTGTTAAATTGATTTTCAAATATCTTAAATATACTGCAAATTTGGGACTGTTTTACCCAAAAGGACAATCATTTGATTTAATAAGTTATTCAGATACTAACTTTGATGGATGCAAGTTAGATAGAAAGAGAACATCTGGAACATGTCATTTACTTGGAAAGTCCCTAGTATCATGGTGTAGTAAGAAACAGAACTCAGTTGCATTATATACTGCTGAAGCAGAGTATATAGCTGCTGGTGGTTCCTGTGCACAGATTCTGTGGATGAAACATACTTGATTGGACTATGGATTAGATTTTAAACATGTTTCAATTAACTATGATAACACTAGTGCAATCAACATATCTAAGAACCCTGTGTCTCACTCTATAACCAAAGACATTGATGTTAGACACCACTTTCTAAGATATCATTATCAAAGAGGTGATATAACTCTTGAATTTACAGACACTGAACTCCAATTAGCTGATATATTCACTAATCCTTTATGTTGAGAAAGATTGAGTTTCAATAGACATGAATTAGGAATGATAACTTACTCTTAAACAGTTAGGTTAAACTTCATCGTTAATATAAATCTCACCATTAGATAAACTTCACCATCAGGGTATAACTCAACGTTAGGCTAAACCTCACCGTAAGACCTCACCGTCAGACCTCACCGTTTAAGGACACCTCACCAGAACATCTATCGGGCTGTTTTAAATTTTCGTATTAATGTCGAGACTTTGAATTTATTTTTAATATAAGATTTATTTTATATGTGAATCCTAAATGATATTAAACCCAACTCTAGACATCCCTCACTCACAGTGAACCCGTCTGTTCAAATCCCTCCAACCTAAACCTCTCAAGCTCGCAAAACCCTAAGCCTTAGAATCTGAAATGGCCCATGTAGAGAGAACCTCAGTGGATGAAGGGAGTGATGCTCCACAAGCTATGAAGAAGAATGTAACCAATGTTGGTTCCAATAGAAGCAGTAGAGATTCTATTCGAAGGAATCCTGTGAATCCACATTTATCGAAGCGAGAAATTGTAGTGGAAAATGAATTATGTATGGAATGGTTGCTGGAATGATATTCCTTGATTCTGATGGTTTTAAAAGAACAATGATGGCTCGAATGCTTCATGAACAATAATGGACTGTTTTATCTAGCACTCGTAAAAGAGTTTTATGATTTTGTCTATTTTGAGACTTCAGAAGAGGAGATTAGGATAATTTCCTGTGTGAATTGTCAAAAGTATTCTTTCTCATCCGTTGAATGGGATGAGACCTTCAGAGTTCCTCATAGTGGTTATTATGGATTTTATTCAAAATCCATACCTACTACTAGTGAATTTTTAGAATATGAGGATGCCTTGTTGGAATTGACATGAAATTGTACCTCTAGAAATGTCATTGCTGTAGATATGGGAGGGGATGATAAAATACATTTCATGTTCATTCAGTATGTGATTAGTCCAAGTATAGGAGATTTTTCTACCCTCAGATTTCAGGATATTTATTTTTTGTATATGTTAAAGCATGGAGTAAAGGTGAAATTGTGCAGATTGCTAATGTTTCAGATTGAGGAAATGACTAGACCAAAGTCTAAGTCCAATACACTATTCTTTTCTATGTTGATTTCTATTATGTTGAAGGCAAAGGAGGTATCTCGACCTCAAGAAGAAACTGTTGTGGTTAAAGATAATTTTCGCATCACAAGGACTGTTTTTATGTTTATGAAAGTTAGCTAGAACCCTTCGATGAAATCATGGGTTAATGATGATGGAAAAATCAATGACAATTACACACTTGTAGATTATCCTTCTAGACCAAAGGATGTGAGGGATTCTGATCCTAGACAAGATGAGCCAGAACAAGTCTACAGTGATAATGAAGCTGAAGCTGATGAGGAAGAGACATCAGTTGAGGAAGGAGAAGACCCTGATTTACCTCATAGTCCTATGCCCCATAAAATTTCCTATGGAGCAGCTATCCCCCCAAAATAACTACCGTGGAGATAATCTGTTTTGAAGGAAAGTTATATTGAGACCACAGAGGAAGAAGAAGAATCATATCAGATTTTTTTCAAAGACATATCTGAAGATGATGAGGAAACCAAGTCAGATCAGAACACTCACGAAGAAAAGGAGGCTGCTGGTAAAACAGATGGTGAGGAAAATGACGGAAATCTCAGTTTGAGCCCTCTCATAGATAGTACAGTCCAGTTAGTGCCTGATCAGGAAACAGTAGTGGGAGCTACTTCCATTACTGTGGGAGTCATTGATGACTCAGAAAAGAATAGGTCTCACCCCACCGTTGAACTATCAGAGCAATTGGCTATTGAATCTGCTGAAGTTGCAGAGGATATTTGGGAGTTACCTCGAGTAGAACTGTTAGAGGATATTCCTCATGAGAATGTTCTAAGTGAGGGGCAGCATCTTCGTTCAGTTTTTGTTCTGTATGACATTGAAGGTTGGACATCAGATCCATGATATATGGTTCTTGGACTTAATTATGACGATTCTGATGAGGAAGAAAATCCCCAAAGAGAATTAGTTATCCTACCTACTGTGGCTGAAAATTTGGCAAACAAGGAGGACCTTGAGTCCTTAAAGGTTGAAATGAAAGAATCACTATGAGAATCAGTGGCATATTTGAAGAAATGCCTGGTTGTTGAAATGATGATTTTAGAGAAATCCCTAGAGCTATATCTGGGATGTGTTGTTTCTCGTCCAGTAAAGGAAATGATGGATGGAGTTAAAGTATGCCATACTCAAATTTATAGTTGCATAATAGTTGTGGTTTCTCTATGAAAATCTATTTCTTCGTTGACTTCCATGAACAGTTCTCAAACCCAAGTGAATACTGATATCAGATATATCAAAGAAGTAGTCAAAAAGTTTGTGGATGACTTTGAGGATTTTAAGAAATTAGTCAAAGAAAATTTGAACAGTAAAAATGAACTTGTTCAGAAGGTAGTTAGTAATATGAAAAAATCTTTCAAGGAGACATTAGCTTTCTCAATTAAACTCTTTCGTTCATCTAGCACCTCTATGAACCTTGAACAAATCAGAACTGTTATCTAGGAAGAGTTGGCTAAGGAAAGTACCAGTGGTTCATCAGATACTCAGATCCATTCTACCACTAGGGATGTTAGTAGCTTTGTTCTTGATCACCTACGGGCAGCTACTACTTCTCAAGATGAAATTACAAATAATGTGGATTCTTACTTTGAGAATTTCTATACCAAGATTCAAATGACGAATCATTTCAAAATCTTCACGGAGAATATGAATTTCCCTCCAGCAACTAAAGATTTCAGAGAATATGTTAGTAAGATCAGGGAGCTTACTCCTACCATGGATAAATTCATTGAAAATCAAGATGATTTTGTCTCAGCCATGGAGAGAGGTGGCAATATTATTATGGATTTCAGGAACCTGTTGTTATCATTCTTTCATGTGGATTCCAGACCTGTGATTGTACCTCCTGCTCTTCCTACCAATGCCTCTGGGAGTACATCTCATTTGACTTAGTTCAGGCTATTCGAAGCTAGACACCTATGATTCCATAGAAGAGATCATATTTCAGATCCAGTACAGTTTCAGTGGCTGAACCTCTAGTTGTTTTTTTCAGCTATTCCCAAGACAACTACTCAAACTGACCCTACACCCACTTCTGATCGTAAGGGAAATACTCTTGTTCTGGAGGAAGATTGAGTGATTCTGGATGTTTTTTATGGGATTCACTTGTATTTTCCTTTATAATAATGACTTTATCATTTTTTACATTAATGGAAATTTACTCATAAATTTTTTTAATCACAACGGTGGAGAAAATGCAACAAATGAGAACTGTGAGTGCAATTGAAAGGGAGCAAAAAAACGAGAACTTTGTTTTCATGTTTTTTTATGGAAATTTTTCCTCTGAAACTATTTTAATTTTATTTGTACTTTAGCATAAGTTGTGATAAGTTGTGATCATCAAAAAGGGGAAGATTGTTGAACCCTCAAGGAGTATTAGTTGAACTCATATTTTGATAATCCCAATTATGCCCAATCATATTTTGATTATCCCACTTATGCTCAATTATGGTTTAATAATCCCTATACTGATTAATGATGAATTACTTATTTCAGAATTCCTATACCTCATGAACATATTCATAGATTACAATATTTATATTATCTTCATAAAATTCTATTAGGGGATGAATATATATTCTAACATAACCCATTCTGCCTATATAATTATTAAACAGACAGCTGGACACCATTATAGAACAAAGCTATCGATATGTGAAAGTCACCATTATGAAAGTCTACCGATACGTGATGGTCACCGATAAATCAAGTCCACCGGTACAACACATCTACCGATATACGAAGGTCACCAATACAGACAAGTCACTGTTACTCAAGCTTATCGATACAGAAAATTTACCGTTACACGAAAGGTCGCCGGTACATTAAGTCTACCTCTACTGTTCAAGTCTACCGATAGACATGAAGTATACCGATAGAAAGGCTATCGTTACACAATAGGTTACCGATACAAGAGGTTACCGAAACAAAGAAATACTGATACACAAGGATACTGATATCCAAAGCTACCATTCCAAAGAATCTAATGCTGCCTTAATTTCTTTATCTTTATTTAATCTAACCAATGGTCATATCACGTATATTTTTAATGCTCTGTCATTTATTTAATGATTTTTGTTCGATGTCAGGGAACCGTACCTCGTACCTGCAAAAAGAAATCATTTATTTTTCCAGAGCTCATGCCGTAAATATAATAAGTCTGTGTTGCTACAAAGTGATAATATATAGAAGAGACAAAAAATACATATAGAAGTGATACAAGTGACATACACAGGAAGAGCTCATACAGATATACTTGCATGACCAGGAAGACACAGAAGCTCATACACACACACACTTACTCTAGAAGAGCTGTGTACATTCACGAGGATTTTAAAGAACTTCATTGACTACATTTTCAATATCTCTGAACCCAGATGTCAAGCAGAAGACACTCTGTTTTTCAAACAAAAAACAGAAGAGGACTCAGAACCACTTATAATCAATTCGAAGGAGTCTAGAGCTGCACTGCAATCAATAGAGCCATTCTAAACTCTATATCTTGCTCAGTGATTCATTATTTACATTACGAGCAATGTGCTTCATCAGTTTTAATTTACACACACATTGTCTCTTGAACCTTAACTGGAGGACCTGTAAATCCTTATTCAAACTCCTTACATTTTCTATTTCCTACTATGGATAGTGGTAGAGGTCGAGTGTGAGCTGGACAGCTGTATTTGCTTTTGTTTATGTTTCCCATGAAGAACTGTGCTAAATTTCTTTGACCTGGACATTTGTAAACAGTTGTGAACCCCGATCCAGGGTGTGGATCAAATTTTTATAAATCATTGAGAGGACTAAGTCTCATCTTGAGACTGAACCTCTTGGTTATATCTGGTGTTCTTTATTTAGTTTAATATAAAATGTTTTATTCCGCTGCTAAGTTCTTTAAAACATAAATTGTTTTTCGAAGTTACTCTGATAATTGAATTAACAAGTGTTTACATTATTTTCAAATAATTAGGTTAGTTTCAAAAGCTAATCTGATCTTCTGATTAGATTAACTGTAAATTAATCAATCCCTTGAGAACCTAACTGAATGTTTTCATTAGTTCAAATTCACTAAAATTCAATTAGTATTTTAAACTGGGAGATTTTAGTGAAAGATTTTAAAACAGAAATATTAATTTGAAGTCAATTAACCCCCCTCTTGAGTTTCCACTCTAACCAACATTTTTTATTCTATTGGCTTGTGTTCTTTGGAAATATTTTATTTGTTTCTTTTAGAATTTTATCATATAGACCATGGTTTGAGTAATTTATGGATTTGTAATTTAAAAATGGTTTCCATTTTTTGGATCTTTATTGTTGTTATTTTGTGTTCCTCTTGTGTTTACATGATGGTTAGAGATTAATAATTTTATATAATAATATATAACTTCTAAGAGTGTAGTTCATTGTTGCTCATTGACTTTGATGTTTTACTTTATTCAAATTGTACAAGGATTGTAACTCCCCAATAATTTATGAGAAATATTCTTCTAAATTTCTTTGATGTCATGTGTTATATGCTACACCAAGATTATCTTGCAATAAACCCAACACTGTATTAGCTTACAGTATATGCAACACTATTCTTGGCTCATGTTACACAAAATTTGATGTTTTTTAGTAGAAATTATTCTACGCAATATTCAATATAGATTTTGTACAATGTATAAACGAACTATGTTTGTATTATGTTATACGAAACACCAAAGGAATTATTCACTACACGCAACACTAACTTAGATTGCGATACATAAAAGAGAGACCTTCCTCAATAGCGTGTGTTATATGCAATTCTGAGTTGCACTAAACAACGACATATTGTTATAATATTATTATTAACAGTTGTTATGAATATAATTAACATCCTTTTTAATTTTATAACATTATCATCCATCTTACAAATATTCTAGATGATGGTATGTGATCAAAATAAATTTTTCAGGTAAAATAACTATTTTTCAAAAATGTAGTTTGGCCGCCTTTTGATGGCCCACCAATTTTAAATATAATTTTGAAAAGTTTATAAGATCAATTGTAAAAAATAAATAAATTATTTTGAATCCCGATATAAAAATTTACATTGGATATAATTTTCATATTTTTATGATAACTTTCATATTTTGATGAACAAAAAAAATACTCTAAATTTTACATAAAAAACACATTTTTCATCGAGAAAATTTATATGGTAAAATTATAATATTTAATGGTTTTAAAGTATAAATAATATATATTTTAACATTAAATATAATTTTTTTCATTATCATTAATTTGAATTTGAATTCATTGATAAAACATTTCAATCTTTACCAATGCTTTAAACAAAACCCCATTTTTTCATTCGACAAGAGGAGATATTTTAAATTTATTACTGCATCTTCTTTGTTTTGAATTTGTAAAAATGGTTTCCATATTTGGAATCATGAGTTAAAAATTGTGTAAATAGGTATCTTATATTTTATAGACATTATAAATAGTAACTATGGCTAATTTTATTTACCACAATTAAAGGTAATTCAGGTAATTAAGGGTAAAATGGATATTATAAAATTACCCTAAAATTGTATTAAAATAATTTATTTTGTTATATTTGTCTCTAAAACATAATTGTGTAAAATAAAATATATTGGAAACCACTTGGATGTGATTAAGACCATTAATGTATTTTATTTAAAGTAATGCGAAATATGTCTCACTGAAACGTTATTAATTAATTTAATTTTAATATAAAATTATATAGAATATAAATTTGAGTATTTATACTAATTAAAAATCTAAAATTATTTTCTTCATAATGGTAATTTATTTGAAATTTTTAAAAAATTTATAATTAAATTAATATCTTTTACATTAATGATGCAATCATTATTTATTTAGAGAAAAATCGGTAATATTGTTTTTATTAAAATAATGATACCCATCAAAAAGACCAACAACTTGACCAAAACATACTGGTAGAGTATGTCTAAACCATTATAATCCAAGGGTCAAATTTTGGACCATTTTATAGCCTTAAAAAATATAATATGACATTTATATTATTTTTTTAAATGATGTCAAATTTTCACCTTCATAATTTAATAAAGATAACATTTGAAAGGTTATTGTTTTAGAAGATAAATTCTACTAAAAGTGATCTTATGAACTTTATTATATTTATCTTATTCATAGTATTTTTTTACATTTTTTGCAACAAATATGTATATTAAATAATTATACAAAAATGATGTAGTAATTATTTTATTATGAAAAATATCAAATAATTTTAAAAAAATTACTAAAATAAATATTATATGAACTAATTAGTGTACTTGAAGAATTTTATAGATAATTATGACATGTTTTAAATATATAAAATATTTTGGTTCAAACATATCTTTTTTGTGGATTTTATTTAAATTCAAATATTTGAATATTGTCAAAATTGATAATATTGGTATTTTATAAAAATAACATATTGTTAAATTATTTAAAAAGTCACAATAATATTTAAAAATTACAAATTGTAAATTATATAGTCTATAATTTTATGATTTATATAATTATGGATAATTCACAACACATAATTATGTTTTTTTAAAAATTAAAAAATTTAGAATACTATTACCACAAATAAAATCAAATAGATTAAATAAAGATAAATCAAAATGATAAGGTTTAAAATAAATTTCGAACATGTATTATATTAATTGGTTCATGAGATTACCACCCTATCTCATCTCATAATCCATTTTGATTCATTTTGGAGGTTTTCATGTGGGGTTTTATTTTATTATAAATTACTATTTTTGAGAGTTTCTTAAAGTGCCCCTCTCCTCTCTTATAAACGGGATCCTCCTCCCTCTACACATTACAACCTTTTGAGCTTTCAAACATGGCAAAAACCTGACCATTTCTCTTATCAACTTACCTTGAGACATGCTAGAGGTCATGGACTTCTTCAAATACAAACCATAGTTCCCTAAGAGGAGGTTTAGAAGAGGCACATCGAAGAAGAGGTACTATCTTTTACCGATTCTCTCAATCTTATTTATTATTCTACTTCATCCATATAATTTCATTAATTATTATGTAATAACTCTTGTATAAATTATATACTGATATGTTATTATTAAAACTAAACCACCATATTTCATCTTCTATCCATCCTATGAAAAATGAAATCACCACGCGTTCGTACGTATGACCCACCGTCTCCACACAGTGGTGTAATCTGTTTTTCGTATCCAACCTACATGGATATGTATAATATTGGAAGAAATAAATATATATTATTATTTTAAAGTGGTATTTATTATGAATAATTTTACACTATACACTTCAATAAAATTCCATAAAAATTTGAATGATATTGTCGCTCCTGCGTACCTACGGCTTTCCGTCTCCACGACTCGATGAGATTCATTCTCCATGTTATCCATTAAAAAATGATAATAAAGTATATATAATAAATAATAATGAAATATATGACATAATAATTATACTTGTATTATTTTTGTATATATATTTCATTTAGTTCAATTTAATTTAATAAGGAAACTAAAACAGCGTTTATGCATACATACTGCCTACCGTCTCCAGGAACGATGTATTTAAATCTCTTTACCGACCAATTTTATATATTTATATATTGAATATATTTGATATATAAATAATTTTTTACATTAGGGAAGTAATTTATCATGATCAAAACAAAAAATGAAAATTAAAAGTCAAAATAAATACGAAAAATGAAACGATTTTACCCAAAATGCTGCTTTAACATGGAATTGACAAATAACAAGGATATATAGAGTTGTTATTAAATCATATATGTTATCATAAATATTATAATGGATTTGTTAATAGTTTATAATATATTTACACCCATCAGTATATGAGTTTCAGACATGTAAAGATAAAATTGGACCTAAGGTAAGGGGTAACATTGTCAAACTCATTTCTATCTAAGACTGTTTATTCGTTAGTATTTACTGGGGTTATATTTATCATCCATGTCCATGATTTATAAAAATGCTTTCATAAACTATTTAATATTCTTAAATTTATGTCTAAAGTCATGTTTACCTATTTTTGGGTTTTATTATGTGTTATGGATGGAATCATTCTTTTGTATAGAAAACTATATACTTTTTGACTTTTCGGGTACAAGTACAAGGAGAATGTTTTTTTAACGTATATTACTTGAATGAATTTTTTCATCATTTCATCGAGCATTATTTCTATGTTACTTCATTTACATTTTTTCAAGTTTAATTTAAATTTACTTTTGTAATTTTTAAAATTACATGAAATATTGAGAAAAGAAAATGTTTTTGAAGAATAAAGGATATTTTCCCAAGAACTTTGTTCAAGTGTTTTATCAAAATTATTTTCCATCTAAGATGATATAGGTTTAGGTTTTTATCCCCATTATTACTTTGATTTGACTATGTTGTGATGGGATTATTCTAATTAAGTCCTTTTATATTATATGTATATTTTTATGACGGAATTATGTTTAATAATCCCATTTTATTACATAGGTTATGCTATAATGTATGATTTATGATTTTGTGGAACAAATATGAATGGTTTAATGATAAGATGGGTGGGACCAATATCTCCCTCAAATGCATTAGGTAATAATTTATATTTCATGATATAGACATGGCTGGAATATAATGTATAACTGGTTCAGTATTAAAAGGGATGGAATGGAAAGTAAACTCAATTTATTAATTGACGTTGTCCACTATGATGGTCTTGGAAGAAATGCCTTGGCTACTATGGAAATCATATCATGTTCTTAATGGATTTCCATATTTTCATGTTTTATTCCCATGCTATTTTATCATGTTTAAGGTTCCTTTATCTTCCATTCCTTATGTGCTACCAAGATTTATGTCATTTCTCATGATTTTGAGGGTTTGTGTTCGTGTTTTTATGTTAAAATGTTTATGAGTTGTTTTATATTCTCCATGTTTACCCTTACAGAGAATTTGAACTCACACATTGTATGTTTTCTTTTTCCCAGGATATAAAGAAATATTTTAGGTATGAAAACAAAAGGGGAAGATATTTATGGGAGATGTTGGAGATCATTCACCATGATTAGAATATTTTGTTCTGATTTTCCAAAGGAACTAAACTAATACGGTTATTGGGAATATTTTTTTCTTATGTATTATGTAATCCACAAAAGTAATGTAATGTAAATTTATGAAAATCATTGGGTCTCTACAGTTGGTATCAGAGTGAAGGTTTAGTTAACGTTTGGAAACTAGGATGCAAAAACATTACTGAGATCCCTAGAGATATTTCCAAGGAATTTCTAGCGATATCCCTAAGGTTACGTATAAGTATATGTTATAGTCCTAGAAATAAGTAAACAATAATAGAATTAAACCTAATATGTTGGATATTTATGGTACTCCCTATTTATTATGTTGTTTTCCTAGCTTGATTTTTCCTCTCACACTATTCTGTTTTGGAATTAGATGATGACTAGAAGCCAAAGGAACTGTTTTGATCAGTGTAATGGAAAATGCAATGATTTTCCTCCTAAAAAAACCAATGTTATGGGAGACTGAGTGAAAAATCTAATTTCTATTATTAAACATGCAATGAATCATTCTGGACTTCAAAATGAGCAGAAAAGGGGACAATATTCTTTTGAGTTCATTAGGAGGCAACATAAACCTTCATTCCATGGGTCTTCTGATCCACTTACTGATGAAAAATGGATCAATACCATTGAAAATTTATTTTCCATACTTCGCAGTTCAAAACATGAAAAAGTCATTTTGGATATTTACCATTTAAGAGGAGAATCAGACCAGTGGTGGACTATAATTAAGAATACCAGGACACAAGATGAAGCAAAATCCATGGAATTGGATGAGTTCAAGAACTTGTTTATCAATAAGTAAATCCCTCATATTCTTCGAATAAATATTGAAAATGAATTCCTTGATCTCATACAAAAGGATTAAGAATATTTTGGTATGTAGGAGTATAATTTTACAATCCGTTCAAGGTATGCATATGGAATTATCATCCAACATGAAAGTGAAGTTGATTGAATCTTCAGTGGCATAAAACCATGTCTTCGAAAGGAATTAGCTATAAGAAAATTCAATAGCTATAAATAAATTATGTGTTGTGCTATCAAGGTAAAACTGAATGTTGGTGTTACATATCTGTCTCATGCTTTTGACAAGAAACGAAATATGGATTGCAAGAAAAAATCTCATAAAATGGTTAATATAAGATGAATGATTCGTTATACTCATGGTGTGGAAAGAATCATAATAAAGATTGTCTTAAAGGGACTAGAAAATGTTTTATGTTTGGAAAATAAGGTCGTCGGGCAGCTGAGTGTCAATGTAATGGAAAAGAGGTAGCTAATTGTTAGAATAGAGAAAAGGCTACAGAGAACGCACCACCAGCACATTAATGTTACCAGTGAAAGGAAATGTGGCATTATGCTCACTAATGCACTAATCCAAGGGTTAATGATGATCGACATCAACAACCTCTTAAGGCAATGGACAAAGGGAAGTTACACGCATTCACTATTGGTGATGTTGAATATGAAAATGAAGTGGTGGAATGATTATGTGTTTATGTAATGGGATTCCAAAATAGTGGTGTGGAATCTCATTTATAGTATCATGGAATATTAGAATATCTAGGTATTGGTTTTGAATAATTGTATAGTACTGGTAACCATGAAAAGTGTAATAAATATTTTCAGAAATCATATGATATGCGCATAAGATAGAGATAATGAGAAAATAATATGTTTGATAGTTCTAATGAGATCATGGCTGATATAAGGAAAAATTCATATCATGGTTTGAGTATATATAAATTTTTGAGATTTTGGTATGTAGAAATAGTTTAATTTTGACAACATTTATGTTTTCACTAAGATTCTATGGTAATTAATGTTTCAAGAGAATACATGATTACTGTATCCTCATGTTTGGAATGTGACCAACAAGATAAATATTATAATATATGGGTGATAAATGATAGTATTCACATGATAGTTAGATGACCTCTCTATTAATTTTTTTATATACTATGAGATGGGACAGAAGGGTTTTTGATAAGTCTAAAGCATGTAATCGATTATGTTGGATTTCAGATAGCATTGTTTAATGCTAAAACATTTTCTAGAATTTTATAATAGTATATTATTATAAAAAGGACAACCTGGAGGACAGGTGACAACCCGTCACGTCAAACTAGGTTACGTGAATCAAACCCACAACAGAAGTGCGATAGACCATTATTCCTTACCACCAGCTGAGAGGTAGTCCATAGTTAGTAAAAATTGTTTTTATTTTATTAAGAGGTATTATAGAAAAAGTATAAGTCCATTTTTGGAACCATATACTTTTAATCTCACCATACATGGACTTATGCATATTTGATTACATATGCTAACATTTTATTGAAACAGATGGTATGTCATATCATTATATCGCATGAGCTTCTAACACATGAAAATTGAAAAATTCAACATCATTTCTTTACTAAGAGATGGACTTGAAATTTTTCAACGTACAAACAATAGTGAGATTTTACCAAAATCAAGTAGGTATTTATTCTCATGAAAAATTATTCAGCTATAGGGAACCGTTCATGAAAACCAAAATGTTATCCTGGTACCTTATTATCTGAAAAAATACATGGTACCATAGATAATCAAAAATTTATGGCTTTGTGAGTGTGGGGTTTTTCATAGACATGTTCCCTACCACTCTCTATCAGAAAATTATGATTAGATTTCTCTCCCATATCCATGTTTTCACCTATGTGGAAACCCTTCGATGTGTTAATTTGGGAAACCATTATATTTTTAACATTATTTTTAAAATTATGTTTTATTATTTGTTTTTACGATGTGTGTTTCAATGAATGAAACTTTCTAATATTAAACTTTTTATAACAAGAAGAATTTCGAGTGAAAATTTCATTTTAAGGGGGGTAGAGTGTAGCAACCTGAGATTTTATGAGAAATATTATTTTTAATTTCTTTTATGTCTTCTATTTTATTCTACACCATGAATAGAGTGTGCTATACACATCACCTTATTAGCTTGCAGTAATATTCTTGCCTTGTGTTACCCAAAATTTCATGTTCCTTTGGTATAAATTATTCTACACAACATTGATAATAGATTTTTTTCAATGTATAAATGAAATACATTTGTATAATGTTATACATAAACCAAAGTAATCATTCACTACATGCAACACTGTCTTGTCTTGCGATACACGCAAGTGTGACCTTCCACAATAGCGTGTGTTGTATGCAGTACTGAATTTCACTAAACCATGATATATTGTTATAATAATATGATGAAATAGATATTATGAATAGTATTAACCAAATATTTAATTTTATAACATTATTATTCATCTTATACATATTCTATAACATGTTATGAGAATAAAATAAATTTTTCATTGAAAATAATTATTTCTCAAAAAAATACAGTTTTTCCACCTTTTGATGGCACACCCATTTTAATTCTAATTTTTGATTAGTTTATATGTTCAACTTGAAAAATATATATTATTATATTGAATCTAGATATAAAAAATTACCTTGGATAAAATGTTCATATTTTTATGATAACTTTCATATTTGGATGAATTGTAAAAATATGCTAAATTTTACTTAAAAGAAATTTTTTTCATCGAGATACGTTACACACATAAATTATTATATTGAAAGTATTTAAAGGATAAATAGTATATATATTTACTATTTAATTTAATTAATGTCATTATCATTAATATGACATTGAATTCATAGATAAAAACATTTCAACATTTTGCAATTTTTAAACAAAAAATCTTTTTTTTTCTTTTTGCAACAGGATTAATTTTAAATTGATTACGGAATCTTATGTGTTTTGAATTGGAAAAAATGGAATCAATGTTTGGAATCATATGGTCCAAATTGTTTAAAAAGAAAACTTTTATATTTTATAGATTTTAAATAGTAACAACGGTTAATTTTATTTACCACAGTTAAAGGTAAATCAAGTAATTAAGGGTAAAAATAATATTATAAAATTACCATAAACTAGTATTAATATAATTGGTTGATTATGTTTCTCTCTAAAACATTCCTGGGTCAAAATGGAATCTATTTAATTCCAGTTGGATAATATTAAGGCCTTTAATTTATTTTATTTAATGGAAAGTGAAATATGTCTCACTCAATCTTTATTAATTTAATTATTTTAAATATATGGTTATATAGAATATACATTAGATTATTAATAATCATTTGAAAAATTAAATTTTTTCCTTCATCATGGAAATTTATTTGTAATATTTATGAAATATAAATTTACATTAATATCTTATACATTAGTGATACAAACATTATTTACTCAGTGAAAATTAAATAATATTGTTTTTATTAAAATAATATTCCCCATAAAACGAAAAAAAACATGGAAAACCCTATTGGTAGAGTATATCCAAACAATAAGCATCCATGGATCGACTTTTAGACCATTTGGAGCCTTATATAACAGATTATGACATTTATATCATTTTATTTTTAAATAATGTAAAAGTTATTGCCTTCATAATTTAATAAAGATAACACATTAAAAGAAGATTGTTTAATAAGATAAATTCAACTAAAAGTGTTCTTGTTAAAGCTATTATATTTATCTTAATCATAGAATTTTATTTTTTTATTTTTATGCAACTAATAATTATATTAAATAACTATTCAAAAATGTTGTAGTAATTATTTTTAAATAAAAATATCAGATAAATGGTTTAAAAAATATTAAAATAATATTATATGAACTAATTAATTTGATCAAAGAATTTTAAAGATAAATATTAAATGTTTGGAATTATTAAATATTTTGGTTCATACATATCTTCTGAGTGGATTTTATTTAAATTCAAATAATTGAATAGTGTCAAATTGACACTATTCGTATTTTATAAAAATAACATATTATTGAATTGTTTACAAAATCAAAAAAATATTTTAAAATTACAAATTAAAATTTATGTTATAGAATGTGTAATAATTTATCTAATTATGTACAATTAACCACACGTAATTAAGTATTTATAACAATTTAATGTTTATAATATTATGACCATAAATAAATCAAATAGATTAAATAGAGATAAATCAAAATGATTAGGTTTAAAATAAATTCCAGACATGTCTAAATACTATTGGTTGATGAGATTAAAAACCTATATCATCTCATCGTCAAATTTGACTCAATTTTTAGGTTAGTATGTTATTATAATTTAATATTTTTTAGAGTTTCTTAAAGTTTCACTATACTCTATTATAAAAGGGCACCACCTCTCTCTCCTCGTAATAATATTTTGAGCATTCATACTCAGCCAAAACCATACCATTTCTCTTATAAACATCTATATATACATTCTAGAGGTCCGGTACTTCTTCAAAAAATAATCTTAGTGCATTAATAGGAGGTTTAGAAGAGGCCATTCAAAGAAGAGGTATTATGCTTTACCGATTCCTTCCAACTTATTTCTTCTTCTACTTCCTCTATATGAGTTTTTTCATTATTTGGAAATAACTACAGTATCTCTTTTATACCAATATGTTATTATGAATATGAAACAATCATATTCCATCTTCTATCCATCCTATGAAAAATGAAATCACCAAGCGTGCGTACATACGACCTACCGTCTCTACACTGTGGGGTACTCTATTTTGCATAAACATCCTATATGGATTGGTATATTAATGGAATAAATGACTATATATGAATAGGTAAAGTAATATTTATTCTAAAAAATTATAAACCATACAATCCAATACAATTCAACAATCATGGGAATGATTTTGTCATTCGTGCATACGTACAACTTACCATCACCACAACACAATGAGATTTATTCTCCATGTTAACCATTCAATAATGATTATAAAGTATATATAAATATTTATGAAATATTTGTCATACTAATTCTACTGGATATATATATATATATATTTAATTTACTTCCATTTAATTTAATAAATAAATCAAAATATGTTCATGCTTATGTACAACCTACTGTGTCCATGAATAGTATATTTCAATCCATTTATCATTCAATTATATATATTTATATATTGAATATATATGATATATAAATCGTGTTTTAAATTATTGAAGTAATTATTAATGATCTAAGTAATCATACAAAATATTACAATTCAAAACAAGTATGATAAATGAAATATTTTATCCAAAACGTTGCTTTAACATGGAATTGACAAATGAATGGGAAATATAAAGTCCATAGTTAATAATATATGATATAATAAATATTATTATGGTTCAGTTAAAAGTGTATAGTATTTTTTAACATGGCTATACCATAGTTTCAGACACGTATGGAAGAAATTGGATCTAAGGTAATGGGTAACTTTTCCAATCTCGTTTCTATCTGAGGTAGTTTATTCGTAAGTATTTATCGGGGTTATATATATCATAGATCTCCATGTTTTATAAAAATGTTTTCATAAAGTATTTATTATTATTATATGTTTGTTCAAATTAATGTTTACGTATTTTTGGTATTAACAATGTGGCCTGGAAGGAATATTTCTTTGGATTAAAAAATGAGGCAACTTTTGAATTTTCTGGTAAAAGTACGAGGATATTGTTTTTTCACTTATACGACATGAATAAAATTTTTTATCATTTCAGATAGCCTTATTTCCATATAGATTGATTTATTTTTTTTCAAGTTTAATTTAAATTTAATACATTAATTTTTAATATTTCATGGCATATTGAGAAAAGAAAATGTCTTTTATGATTAAATGATATTTTCCTCAAGAACAATGTTCAATGGTTTTATAAAAATTATTTTCCACATATGATGATATAGGGTTATGTTTTTATCCCTATAATTACTTTTATCTGATTATGTAATGATGTAATTTTTCTTATGATTCCCTTTTATCTTATATGAATTATGTTATGATGACTTGATGTTTAAGAATCCCATTTTATTACATGGGTATTTCTATGATGTATTATTTATGATTGTGTGGCACAAATAAGAATGGTTTCATTGTCATATTGGTGGAACCTGTATCTTCCACTAATGCAATGGGTAAATATTTATATCTCATGAGATATACATGGCTAGAATTGAAAGTAAATTTGGTTCATTATTACAGGGATGGAATTGCATGTAAACTCGGTTCAGTAATGGACATTGTCTACTATCATGGTCTTGGAAGCAATTCCTTTGATACTATGGAAATAATATAATGTTATTAATGGTTTTCCACAATTAAATTTTTTATTCTCAGGATATTTTATCATGATATATGTTCCTTTACAATCTATGCCTTATGTACTACCATGTTCATTTGTCATTACTCCTGATTTTGATGTTTGATGTTCATGTTTTTAAATTCAAATGTTTATGGGTAATTTAATGTTCTCTATGTTTTCTCTTACTGAGAATTTGAGACAACACTTTTTATGTTTTATTCTCCCCATGATATAAAAAAGGTTTTAGGTAAGATAACAAAAGGGGAAGATCTTTATTGGAGCTGTTGAAGATCTTCCACAATGATTACAAGAATTTGTCTCATGTTTGTGAAGACACTAAATAAAAACAGTCTTTGGGAATTTTTTTTATGTATTATGTACACTAAAAATGTAATGTAATGTCTATGTAAGTAAAGCATTGGGTATCTACAAGGATAAATCATCGTAATGTTCTTAGGTGACTCAAATGATGTGGATTTATGATAAACCCTACACCTAGTGGTGATGGCATTTAGTTTGATGAGTTCATCAATTTATGAGTCCCCACATTTCTAATACTATGTTACCGTTGAGTACATTCCCATGGTGTAAATTATTTTCAGTTATTTTTGTACCCTAACGATTTTTATGTTAGATTATTTTCCTATTTGAGTGGTTGAATTCTATCCATTTTGTCTATGGGATGATAATTTTTGATGTTAAAACTTTTTGGTGAATTGTAAAATGGTGGGGAGACCAACGATATATCGCCAACCATTATATTTTTTGGTGGTGTGTAATGATCCTTATCTGTTGATCTTGGAGTTGTGTGTAAGTTTTTATCCTTTCTGTGAGTATCTTTTCTATATCGTTGAACATGGGCCTCATAAAATGATTGATTTATTTCTTCTTATTTCAACATATTATATCATTCATAATAGATAATTTCAAGGGATATAATTTAAGATGGAGGGGAGTTTTTAAAATATTGTTTAATATTTTATTTGTTTTGAACCATTGATTTTAGTACCAAATGATTGGAACTCTTTCTAATATTTTTTATGTTGTTATTCTAGAAATTTATTATTGATTTTAGTTCTGTTCATAGTGTGATCAAGGGTCGAAAATGTTTGAAACATATATAGATGGGGGTCACGATGTTACCAATTGATTAAACTATATGTGAAGCATAACCATTTAATCGTTCCAATTTCAATATTTTGGGTTCATGGTTATGAAAACAGTGTATAATAACCATCATAAATATCATAGGAAATTGCGATCATTGTAATTAAATCCTTAAAATTAATAATTTTAATCCTAAAACCCACATAACTAACCCTAATATCCTCTCACTCAATCCTTAATCGATTGTATAGCTTTTTGGATCCCTGTAGTTCAATTTGGGTTGCCCCAAAACATCATTTATTGGTGGATTAAGGTGCCAATAAAATTGGGGATCATATTCTAGTGAGTTCATTTCTTCTTTATTTTGGATCTCCCTTCATCTCTTGATTAATTCTTATTAAAGGTTAGTATTTTAATAAATTTAATGAGATCTTGGTGTATTTTTAAGGAATTTTTGAAATTGGATATATTTCCTCTTCGTTCGATATCTATCATCTTATATCTGGTGATATTCATTGTAGCCAAAAAATCATAGACTAATTATGGTTGGATTCAAAATATTCCAAGTATGTGTTTGTATGATTTTCATTCATTTTTTAATTCTATGTTTCTAGATTAATTCAAAGATGCATGTTATGAAATTTGTAACAATTATTCTTTTTAATTTATCATTAAAAATCTTATAATTTTATTTCTTAAACAATTTACCTTTAAATTGAACATGGAAGGAATTTAATTGCTAAATGAATGATTTTTTGAATATTGTTTTCTAGATTTTTGGATTCTATTTTGGATTTCATTTATTTTTAAGAAACATTTAAATGATTTTTATTAGAATTAAGGGTATTGGTTCATGTTTTGATTTATTAAATGAACTTTTAAGATTTAAATTAAATGATTTGAAATATTTTATGTTTTCATAATATTTTCAAATTATTGATTTTTCAAATAGCAAAGAACCTTCTTTCACTGATTTTTTCTTTTTTGTAATGGTTTGTCATGGGTTATTTGATATAACTGGTTTATTCCCATTGATAGAGGGTGGAAAAACATGTTTTGAAATTTATTCAACCCTTTTAAAATTTATTTCTTATTTTAGGTTCATTAGGGAATATCTGAAATAATTGTTTTTTTAAATGAACATTTAAACTTATAACGAAGATTTTGGAAAGAATGTCGGTATGGTTATCATTTTTTAATGTTGAAATTTTTTTCAAGGATTTGATTTGAATAAAAAATTATTGAAGGACTGGTTGGAGCATTTTGATGGCCCTCTCTTATAATAATCCCATTAATGTAACTTTCCTGATTATTGTACTTCTAATTTTTGAGGTTTGTAAAGGGAAATGTAGACTTTGATAAAGTTATATGGTGAGAGTGAGATGTTTTTTAGGGAATGTTCCCAGGTTTGGAAAGGAACCTCATTAGATCCCTGTAAAATAATTTTCTCACTACATTATTTTTACCATTCCTGGGGAACCTATAATGATAGATGGGATGAACTAGAATTATTCACTAGAAATCTAACACCCTTACAGTTGATCCATAGAGGCAGTGAATGATTCAATCATTGGATGCACAACTAGGAAAGTATGTGTTCATGGAACTGGTTTTCATGATTCCCGTGATACTAATTTTAAGCCATAAAATTAGTCATATTTTTATTTGATAAGATATTATAAGCTGTACTCACTATAATACATAGGTTATACTCGTGATATCCATATAAATGATAATTGATTTATGATAACATTCATTGTCACCATTTAGCACTAGATTATTCAAGCATGATATATTTATTGTTATAATTCCCTTAGACAGTATTGTATTGAATGTTTTTTTATATTTATTTATGATGTGCATATTCTTATCTTTTCATGATCATTTAATTTTTTCAGGTGAAGTGGTTTCAAAACCTTCCATGAAAATGTTTAAAATTTAAATGGTTTAATGTACTTTTTTACACATTTAATTTGATAATTGATTTTTAAAATTTTTAAATAGTTATTTTTATACTAATGTTATTACACTTAATTGTACTAGTCTTTTAGAATATATTAATTACCTTATGATATAATTCCATAGAATCATTGGTGGAATCCTACTAGTCTCTTTAGCTCACAACATACTTGTACCTTTTTGTGTTTTCATCCTTTATTCTCATATAGTAGTTGTTTTTGCAATCATCTTCTATTATGATAATTTTTTAGGTAACCATGGGTGGGTGACTTGGGACGTGTTGGGTGGTCATGGAAAACTATGATACCGGTTTTGGTTTTTATGTTATACTTTTAGTTTTCATATTGTCTCTTTGTACAGTTATATGTATGTATGGATTGGTATATATAATGATTTTTAATAATTTTAACCTATAATATTAATTTGTTTCCTGATAAATCATTCCCAATTGTTATTTATTGATTAAAATGTGCTTTTTACTAGTCCGTGTAGAATGGGAATGATCCATGGGTTAATGGAAAATTATCTCAGATATTGGTATAGATTGAATTCTGGTTTGGTTCATTACACGGAGAACAAAATCTATATGGAATTTAACTTGTTTGGGAAATTATTGAGAATACTAGAGAGATTCAGTAACACATCAGTGTATCTCATAGTAGAAATAAGTGTTATTTTGATGATCATGGAATAAATAATCAATTAAATGATAGAGAGGAAATATTCATAAGAATTTCGTCAATAAATATTATTATGATTTTCGAAAATAAATAAAACTAATGCATATATATAACATACCTATTGATATTATTTATTATATTGGGTTGGTTTCTAATAATTTGAATCTTGTATTCAATGTATCTCAAGGTCATGATATGTTCCATGTATCTTTCCTGGGTAAGTACATACCCAATCCGTCTCATAAACTAAATGTAGAGGTTAAATAACTAGAGTATTCCATATCCAATAAATAATGACCAGTATAATTCAAGGATAATTTGGATAATATTATATAGAACAAGGGGACAAACCTATTTAATGTTATCTGGTGGAATAAAAAATTTGATGATGTTACTTGGGATCCTTTGGTTGTGTTGAATTGGAGATATTATAGTTTTTTTATATTGCAGTGATATAATTTATGGGGATAAATTCATTTTAAGGATGATTGGATATAACACCATATGATATGACATGTATTTTATTTGAACTTAACATGAGGTATTCAACATCTTTTTTACATGAAACCCCGAGTCTAACTGATAATCTGATGTAGTATACCATTATAACATAGCCATTGTATTTGTGGTTATATATAAGATTAAATTAATTTTGAAAAATAAGTATATATGTGTTTACATAAATTCTTATGGATTCATTAATTCCCATTAAATAATCGTTGATTTGTACTAAAATAATTTATTTATTAAAAGATATATTTTCAGAGAATTTTATTTTAGAAAATATTATATATTATTATCTAAATAAATTAAATTGTTCATAATAAAAATTTATTTATTGATATTTATTTTTCTTTTATGAATAAATAAGAAATAATATTCTATCTAATGTTCATCAATGAAGATATAATCATTTAATGGTAAATAGTGTTATTTTTTATAATGCTAAATTATACGCACATTGATTTTTATCATAAGTAATTAATTTAGTAAAAAATTATAAATAGTTATAATGAAACATTTATATTATATATTCTATCAAAAAATAAACATTCATTAGATAGTTTTTATTAGTAATAGAATCAATTTTAATTTAGTTTTATTATTAAAATTGTTTTTTTAAAACAAGTTATCCTTCCCTCAGGTGTGATTATATAAAAATTAATATATATTATATATATAAAATTAATTTGATAAAATGAATTACATATTTATAATCATAATGTTAAAATTTTTTACTATGTTAAATTTAAATTTCAGTCATAAGGATGAGTAAAATAATCTATATCAACTACAATTGATCTGGTTAAACAAGGTCTACCAGATAGATTAAATTTATAGATAAGTGTATTATTTGTACATGATAATTTCTAACTCCCAATGAAAATATTTAATCCCTATATTTTTTACATTCAAATATTTTTAGATTGGGAATAATTATACTCGAAAAAGATCTTATTTATTTTTAAATATTTCATGAAATTCTATATGTGTATTATCCCTCTCATATAATAGGTAATATCTTGTCCTCCCTTATTCGTGAATTTAAATCCTTATTTATCTTCTAATTAATACCCTATTAACTTTATATCTACCGTGTATTTTTAAAAGAACCCCTATTTTTCTCCTAGGACTAATAGTAGAAGACTTATATTGTATGCTAATGGACGTCTCTAAAAGAAGATGTATAAATCCTTACCACCTCTTTTTAAAAAAATCCATCCACCTTATCTAAAAAAATGTATCCATCATTACATTATGAATATAATATTATAAATATACTATGATTTTATTAGGATGGTTCAAAACTGTTTTCCACCTTCTTCCAATCAAATATTAAATGAACGTTTTGCTCAAGAATAAGCGTGGACTAACAACTCAACATAATGATATGATTCAATTTAAACCATTGCTTCATATTCTTATTTATAATGATTTATTTCATGAATATATATGATATATATTATAAAATTATAATTCTATAATAATATTATATTATTTATCTCTTTTTCCTTGATTATATTAAAAAATGAAACCATATTATTGCATATGTAAAAAATTACCATCTCCATGAATGTTTATATTCATTTTTTGGTTTATACATATTAAGAATTATTTTATATTTTTTAATAATTATATAAGATAATATTATCCTGATTTACATAATGGGGATTTTTGAATGTTAATCATTGCATAAGGACCAGATCAATCAAACTGAATCATACATGAAAAATGAAATAGTAAACACCATGAAAAGTGTATTTTAATACGTAATTATTGATAAATATATGATTAAATGATATAGTAGGATAAAAATGATATAATAATTATTTTTATTATTTGGGAATTTAATTCTTTCATTTTTTATTATATTTGATTTTAATGTTCTTTTGATGAATACCAAACATGAGGCATGGGGGTTTTTAGTATAATATTATTTTTATCTAGATATTTTATAATTAAATTTATGGTGATGAATTAAAGAGATATACCACTCTTAAATATCTTTTATTTTTTTTACTATATATATATCTACAAATTACTCATTATCATTTCATTTTCTTTTTTATAAGTACACAAATGATTGAAAATAATTTTTTAAAATATTAAATTGTATTTATATAATATTCATATTGATTATCATAAAAGCCCATATTTGTTATAAGGTCTTCTAATGATTTTATATACAATTCACATATTAATTTTTTAATATATATTTTACCAATGTTTTAATTTCTATAAATATTATTAAATAGAATACTATTTTAATTTTACAAAAAAGTTACTTTTTAGGAATGATGTGAATTGTATCATTATATTTTCATATATAAAAAGAATGAATTTTACCTCTATAATAATTGATCATTTCAATAAATAATCAATTAATAGTTTCCTTAGTTCATTTAAAATGAAATTATATCATTATTATTTTCGTAATTGTTGGATTTTAAATATATTATTTTAGAAAAATTGATTCTCCTCATTAAATAAACTAATGATATTATTTTTTTTAAATATCATAAAATACATTTATATTACTTATTATTTAATAGCTACATAATTCAATAATAAAATCTATATTTTATATATATATATTTAAGATTTTGAAGATGAAATATTGATAAAACACATTTTATTTTCTACTATTCATGTTATTGTGAACTGTTAAATATTTTAAGGATATTGTGGTTACATATTAATATATTATTAATATTTGAATGTTGTGTCCTGGATTTTCTTAAAATTCATTGGGCAATGATTAATGTTTTCTGAGCTAAAATTGACCATGAGAGGTTATCCCAGACCCTAAATATTTTACATGAGAGGTTATCCCAAGACCAAATGTCCAAACAAGAGAGGTTTTCATAATCCCGAATGAGGAACTTGGGTTGTCATCCCAATAATATATTGTCTGGAATGTCTTAGTGGGTATCCTTGACATATAAATTTTATGAGCATTGGTATATCACACATTATTCAACTCTTTTTTGACATTATCTTATTCTAATGTTCTTCTCTTAAGAATCATGTATTTTAGTTCCATTAACATTCATGTATTATAAATTTCCATGATTTATTCCATGAATCGTGATTATGATCTATGAAATTGTTGCGTATGGTTTTAAAATGCTATGATCGGGTTATCGTGCCCTTATACTCATGATATTCATAAATAACCACTTATATCTCACTTATTTATCATTACTAAGAGTCTAACATCTTTCATTATGATTTTTCATCTAAATAAAATCCAACTTTCGTTAACCCGCTTTTTAACCCTTGGATCATTTACCATGCTAGGAATAATTTAAAATGTTTATTATTAATCATGAATAAATCGAAATTGAACTAATTACCATGTTAGAAAACTTTATCCAAATGACTTAATAAATATTTAAATGTTCATTTTCTCTATATATTATAATTATATATTTTATATTTCTCACCAAATACTATGGAAATACATTAAAAAATTAATTTTTAATCGTAAAAACTATTTTACAAAACAATCATGTATTTTATAGATTCCAAATGAATTAATTCAATTATTTTAAAAAATAAGGTGCTTATTTTACATTTCAACATTAAAAAAATTAGTGAAAACCAATTAAAAATTGATTAAAATAGAAGAAATTAATAGTTCTTATTTCACATTGATCATTACACAAATTTCCCAAATTTCAAATTCAGATTTATATGTTCAAAATTATATGTTCAAATGAATTATCTTTTTTCCTAAAAAAAATATATTTTATAAAAATCATGAATAAAATTTCATTTCATTAATATATAATAAAAATATCAAGAAAATGAAATTATTTATAATAAAAAATTCACTATTAAAATAAATATTAATAATTTTAGATAAATATGGAAAATTTGTCTAAATATTTTTTTAAAAAAAAATTAAAGTTGAATAAAATATTAAATATTTTAATTTATAAAATTTAAAATTTAATTTTTATATAAGCCCGTGTAATAGCAAAAAATTAATTTATCTATATAAAACAATTCATTCTCAAATTGAAAATTAATTTAGAATTATTTATAAAAATACGTAAAATATGAATAAATAAAATTAATAAATATAGACAAAAATATATAATTACTTAGGGTATTTATCAGGATTCAACATGATTGTTCGTGACTAGGGGAAGATCGTGTATTACATTATGAGATCTAGAGACAAATACTTCCTAAGTTAAAAATATGGGATTCTTGAAACGATTGATAATTCTCATCTAGTGTACTAATTTTCCAATTATTGATATATAATGTATTATATAATGTATATCATATCCATGTAATAAATAACTTTGAATATATTTTCCCAAATCCAATATTAATTTATAATTTATAACATTTTATGTCAATTAATAGTTTTTATTCATTAACAAACAATGAGAGGCATAGTATCACGTTTGATCTACATGTCAAAAAGAAGAATATATGTTTCTATATCATCGTCCTTGTGGAAAAATATTAATAATATATATCAAAGTCAATTTTATAGTATTTGGATAGTTAATAATAGTAAATAAGTTAAACTGGATTGATTCATTTCATATATTTTCCATAACAGTAGTGACACCGAGTGTTTAAGTGGTATTGACCCCTTACAATAAGGATTTATGATATCAACCATAACATATGGACTTATTAGGAGTTTTTATGGTGGTAATGTTCATTCCCCAGACAAATAAATAAGAAAATAAAATACTTGGGATTTTCAAATATCTGGGAGATGATTTTCCATTACATCTCACAAAACCTGTAGTAGAATAAATATAGTGGAATTATATAAATAATATGAATGAAAAAATAGAAACCATACACCATAAACATGGCTTCAGAATAACTAAAATATTAACATTTAACAATATCCCAAAATTAATTTATATGAGAAAAAAAATCAAAGTCAAATGTATGTTTTTATACATAGAACAACACATATATCCACACCATGACCACAGTTAGGCTCTAACAACCAATGTCCATTAACAAAACATTATGATTCCAAAATAAAAATGTAATCTTTCTTTCTATAACATATACCATGATAAAAAACATCCTACTGTGAATGAAGATTTATGTGTATTGGTTTTATATTGAAGAACTTATGGTAATCCTCCAAATACCTCCAACAATTTCCATTAGAAAAATAATATATTTCATCACATTTTAAAAAAAAATATTATTTTATTATAGAACCAATAAACCTGAATGATATAACTAGTTTAAATAACTCACACCACAACAATGCTATACCATAAACTTACTCAGACATGCAATGAAAAAACGTATGTACCACAATTTTATCCCCCATTTATAGAGTACTCTAAGTAGAACAAATCATCGAATAAAAGATACCTCTATATAAATCCATAATTTTTTTGTAAACACCCTATTAAAAATAGTATGAAACTTGTACCCTGTTATAGAAAACAATTACCCATCAATATTATTCATGAATATAAATAAAGTAATTCTAACATCATGTTTATATAATCTCAAACCTATATTTTATTAAAGAATAAAATCATGTATTTAGGTTATTGAACAATAATGTGTATTACCAAAAGTCATTATCTCCAACGAAGAACCAAACAACAACAAGATGATATAAAAATAATTATAAAATTAAAAAAATAATTTAAATATAAAAATAATATCAATCTATTTATTGATAGAAAATGTGTTTTTTAAAATTTTTCTATCTCCCCCCAATAAGATATAATTAAAATCAGTAAACAACATTATAGATATATCCTATTTCATACCACTTGTAATAGTAAAATAAAATACATCCTAAAAATAACCTATTTTTTCCCATGGAATCCCAAAATTATTTTTTATCCAATGTGTAAATGATATAAGAATATAGAATAATGTGTGATTTTATATTGACTATTGATATCAAGGATAAAAAGATCATGAATCAATGAGATGGAGTATTAGTGTGAATAAGATCACCAAAATCACAAAAGATGTATCTAAATATTGAGATCCAAAGAAATTTAGAAATAATTTTTTTTAATATATAGAATATTGAAAAGTAATATAATTTTAAATTATATTGTATATCTATCATGGTTTTGCAATCTACATTAGTAATTTTTTCTCTATCTACACGGATTCCCTTATCCAAAAAATTATATGGTCATGTGGTTTGGGAGCACTATTTACCAAAACCAATCTCTAACTATATGGAAACCCAAATATTGACAACTAAATTAAATTATTTGGATTCATATTTTACCCAAATGATAAAATTTATTTTACCTATATCAAAATATTTATTTATTATTATATGGTTATATAGGGTTCTTAGATAGCTTACTATAATTTTGACTCTGACATGAACCATGTGACATCCTTTCAAAACATCAAAAATCATTCCATAACATCCAAAAATGAACATTTACATCATAATAGAATAAATATAATTTTATAAACTAGTGAATTAAAAGACCATTATTGATATAGTCTCCCAATTGTTGGACTTCTATCTTTCAAAATATAAATCTTGGTGGTTTAATGGAAAACCATGTGAGATTGCTCCTACCTAATATTATCTCATTTCCAATTATCCATCTATACATATCTATAATTCCATAATACACATTCCAATGTGATACATATTTAATAAATTATTTTCTATAGTATATACACAATATAAATCTTAGTATGAGTAAATTTATCAGAAGGTTTAATAGTAACATGATCCCAAACAATCACTTTAGTAGGGTCGATATTATCACTTCCATAGATGAGATATGTAGAATACATTATGAATTTGGGGAAGTATTTATATAAGTTCAAGTTGATAATAATCATCTCCACTAGACTCTATATTCTACAGTTTACCGTCATTATAAGGATCTTGTGTTTCCATATAAACAAGATGATGGTCTGAAAAAATAGAGATTCTAATAAGAATACATGATCTCCCAATTATAAATATATAGGATGAAAATGATAATCTATAATATATTTTTAAAACTATTGGACATTTCAACTCATTTCATAATAAACTAAATATTCTTAGTATTGTTTCTCATCATAAATCATCAAATTAGTGGTGTTTTCATTACCAGAATTCAATATATTGAAGAATGATATCAATGAAAACAAGAATATTAAAAAAGTCATTTGTATCATATTTTTTTAAAATTAAGTATATGAAAATGAAAATAACAGAATTTTTTCCCATGTGCCACAACCATATATCATAAATTCACTTAACTTATCTTCTAGGGCATGAATTGTGTGATCAAAATGGATATTTGTTTGAGCATGGTTCATCCTTTTCTTTTCCAACTAGATTATATAATATATTTTCATATTAATAAAAAATTGTGAGGTTAATATAGGATGTAATTCAATTTGAATTGAAATTGGAAACCCATTTTATTTCTCCATGTACAGGCCTGAAGCTTGACCTACATGGAAGTTACATTACTTTTGCGGAATACTTAATACATAACAAAAAAACAGACACACAAGGATCGTAATAGTTTAGTGTATTTGGAAACTCGGAATATAATCTTCTAATAGTGGTGAATGATCCTCAACATCTCCATTAATGATCTTCCCCTTTTGTTTTATTACCTAAAACCTTTCTTTAAATCCTGCGGAAAAGAAAACATATAAAGGGTGAGGTCAAGTGGTCAGTAAGGGAAAATATAGATAACATAAGAAAACCCATAAACATTTGGAAGCAAAAAACATGAACATGAAATTTAAACTTTAAAACCTTTAGCAAAGACATAAATCATGGAAGTATGTATGGAATGTATCATAATGGAACATAAATCATGATAAAATATAATGGGAATAAAACATGTAATTGTGGAAACCATTCAAAACTTGTTATCATTTCCATAGTTTCCAAGGCATTGCTGCCAAGACCATCTTAGTGGAGAAAGTCACTTTCTGAATCGAGTTCACTCCTCGAGCCAATCCTGTATCACTGAACCGAATTAACTTACCATTTCAGCCATGTATATCTCATGTGATATATAATCATTAACCAATGCATTGGAGGGAGATATAGGTCCCACCAATTTAATAATGAAATCATTCTTACTTGTTCCAAAAAATAAACACACATTATTAATAATAACCCAAGAAATAAAATGGGTTTCATAAACATCATACTATCATTACATAATCCATATAAAAGAAATGGATATTATTTCATAATAAAGAAAGTGTGACCATGTAAATCATAGAGACATTATACTTGAAAAATACACATATCTAATAATTTCATCTATGATGAAAAATGTTTTTGATAAAACACATGAAATGAATTCCGGAGTAAAATATCCTTTCTTCTTCAAAATCATTTCTTTTTCACAAAATGTCATGCAATTTTAAAAGAAATCGTTTTTGTTTAAAAAAGACATTAATTCTTTTGGAGGAAGCTTCATGAAAATAAGTCTTTATAAAACAGTACAAATCCTTTCATGCTGTATAAGTTAAAAAAAACATTATTCTCGTACTTTTGCAGGAAAAGTTAAAAAGTACCTCATATAGTAAAAAAATGATTCCTTCCCTACGATGTGGTAAAATTAAGAAAAGGGTATAAATGTCTTAAAAAGACATGGAATTGAAGTAAACATTTTATGAAAACATTTTGAGAGCATATGGACATGGATAATAAACATAACCCCTAGTAAATACTTACGAGCAAACAATCTCGTATACGAATAAGATTGAAATAATTATCCCTTACCTTAGGTTTGATATGCTTCGTACGTATCCAAACCTCCTGTATATTGATTTAAATAATTTCATTGACTTATTACAGAATAATATTCATGTTATTATATCATATATGGTTCACTTATGACTTTATATTACCCTTTCATATGTAAATTCATGTTAAAGTAGCATTTTGGGTAAAATCGTTTCATTTGTCGTTTCTGTTTTAACATGTAATTATTCATATGATTACATAGATCATGATTAATTATATCCAGAATCTAAAAAATTATTTCTATATAGTATATATTCAGAATATACATATATATAATAGATCAGTAAATGGAAAGAAATAAATCATTCATGGAGATGGTAGTTCGTACGTACGCATGAACGCTGTTTTCGTTTCCTTATTGAATTGAATTGAATTAAGTAGATGATATATATATATATATAAACATAAATCCAGTAGCTTTAGTATGTCATATATATCATTATTATTCATTATATGTACTTTATAATCATTCTCGAACTGTTAATCATGGAAAATGAATCTCATCGCATTCGTGGATACGGTAGTCCGTACGTACACACGAGTGATGATATCATTCCCATGATGGTGGAATTTTATTTAAGTGTATCTATAATATTACAGAGTCAATATCATTTTACAATAACCATATATAGTTATTTATTTACACCATTATACCCATGAATGTAAGGTGGTGGCGTAAAATAGATTACACCACAGCGTGGAGACGGTATTTCGTACGTACGCGCGCTCAGTGATTTAGTTTTCCGTAGGATGGATAGATGGTGAAATATAGTTGTTTAATAATTATAATAACATATCAATATATGAGTGATACTAATGTTAAGACTTCATAATGAAACAACTAAAGAAGAAGAAGTGGAAGAATAAATAAAGTTGAAATAATCGTTAGCGGACATTACCTCTTCTTTGAAGGGCCTCTTTGATACCTCCTTTTAGGGCATTAAAATTGGTATTTTAAGAAGGCCAGTACCTCTAGGATGTTTATAAGGAAATGGAGAAGAAAATTTATCCGGGTTTGGCCGAGCATGAAGGCTCAAAGTGGTGTGAGGAAGAGAGGGAGGAGGTTCCCTTTTATAAGGGAGGAGAGGGGCACCTTTGGAAAAACAAAAAATATTATTTTATTATAAAGTCATATTCTATTTATAATAGCTCAAAATTGAGTTATTTCGAAGCTAAGGTGGCTATAGGTCGAAATAATCTCATCCAATATAATTTAGACATGTTTAGGTTTCTATTTTAACCTTATCATTTAGATTTAACATTAAGTTAAATAATTTTACTTTTACTGTGTGTTCTTGTTTTCTTACACTATAATGTTAATAAACATACTATAACAATCCAAACGAACCCCAAGTTTTTTATTATTAATATATATAACATTATATAAGTCATTTGGGTGAACCTTAGATTTTAGGAATAAAACAATAATTAATAATATAATATTTGTTTTAAAAACTATTTTATGTCAATTTTGATAGTATTTCGTAATTGATTTTTGTGAAAATCATAACAGAATGATTAGATCTAAAAAAGTTAACTAAATCATTACAAACATTTCATAATAACCTCTATAATTAGGGTAATTCATAAAAAGTCTCAAATAACATTTATTTGGGTATTTATAACATCAATTATGTCAATATTTCATTAATAAGATAATTACTGCATCATCTTTGTGTCATAAATATATTAAATTATTATAAATAAAATACCATTAGGTAGGAAAAAGTTTTATAATTCTAATGAATATTTATAGTTGAATTTATCTATTGTATAACCCTATATTAAAAATGATTTACTTTTTAAACTTTGCTTTTAACTATTTTAACCCTTCTTTAAATACATTAATATTAATTGTCCTAATCTAATCCATGTGGGCCTAAATGGTCATATTTTATTCCTAAGGTTGTTTTGGTCAAATTAAAATTATCGAATATAATTATGACATGTGTTAGGGTAATAATAATAATATCATTTTTACCATTAAATATACTATATACTTTTAACCGTGGTAAATAAAAGTAAAAAGTTATTATTCACCAAAAAATATTTTCATCTCATTGAACCACATTTTAGTCCTTGATATTAACCGTGTCTCTCAGATTTTTGAAATTCCACTCACTTAAGCGATAAAATTATGTTTAATGAAAATTTAAATTTTTTAACTACCACTTAGTGGTTTCACTATTCATCAAAAAATGAAAGTTTACAGAAAAATACAAAAAATTAGGCCTAACGTATATTTGATATTATGAATTCAAAAATGATGTCTATTTTACCAAATTCAAAACATATCAGTTGCATTAATTAATTTAAAAATTAATTCTCGTCATCAAAACAAATAGCGTGTTTTTAAGAGATAATAACTATCAAAAGATTGACACCTGTTTGTGTCTGGTTTAAATGTGAAATTACATCCAATGGACAACATTGTATTAAATGGTAAAAATATATTCTAAATATACTTTAAAACCACTCAAATTAATAACTTATCACAATTAATTATTTCGATTAAAAATGTTTTTTTAATTAAAATTTAGTAATTTTCACTATTCTTCAGAATATGAAAGTTATCCGAAAAGTAACAAAATTTGACCCTAAGCTAATTTCAATATTTCAAATCCAAAAATGATGCCCATTTTGAATTGTAAAATTAATAAAGTTTCAAAAAGTGGGTAATACTATTCATAACCGCTAGTTCACAATAATATTATTATAATATATCATTTAGTGAAACAGAGTATTGCGTACTACACACGCTATCAAGGAAGGTATTTATTTCTTGTAAGGAAAGCCAAGTCAGGGATCCGTATTATGCAAGCTCCTTTTGGTGTAGCGTACAACACAAGATATTAATGAAATTAAAAAGAATATTTTTCATAAAATCTCGGGGTGTTGCATTCTACCCCCCTCGAAATGAATTTTGCCCTCAAAATTCTTCTGGGTACCAAATGGTTTACTATTTGAAAGTTTCTTAAATAGAAACCAACATCGTATAAAGGCATACCAAAACATGGCTTTAGAAACTAATGTATGAAACGTAACGGTTTCCCAAATTAATTAATCACTGTGTTTCCACATAGGAGAACATAGGTGAAAATATGGATATGGAAGAGAAATCTAATAATCATGTTCTGATGGACATTGGTAGAGAACATGGCTATGAAAAAGCTACAAATCACCAAGACATATATTTTTTATGTTCTAGGGTACCATCTGATTCATCGGATATAAGGGAACTAGGACAACATTTTTGGTTTTGAAGATCATTCCCCTAAATTTTATGAATTAAAATAAATACATTCATGATTTTGGTTCAATCTCACTACTGTTCATGCCTTGAAAAATTTCCACTTCATCTCATAAAGAAATGAAGTTGAATCATTTATTCATTAAATGTTAGCAGATCATATGATAGAATGACAGGTCATTCTATATGTTTCAAACAAATCGTTAGAAAAAGTTATTAAATATACATAAGGAGATTAATCGTATATGGTTCTTAAAATGGACTTATACTTCATCTATCATAATGATTAATAAAATAAAACTAGTTTCTACTACCTGTAGGCCATTGGTATGCGATAAAGGCCAGTCACACTTCGGTTGTGGGTTAGATTTCCACAACCTTGTCTGATGCGATGTGTTGTCGCCCATCTTGCAGGTTGTCCTTTTTCTAAAACTACATTACTATAACATCCCATCAATAATATCAAAAAAAATTATATCCTTAAACAATACTAACTTATGTCCAACATAATCCATTCCAATCTTTAGGATTATCAAAAATATTTCGGTCCAAGCTCATAGTATAAAGAAAACAATTACAAGAAAGGTTATCTACAATGAATGTGAATAAAACCATTTATCCCACATATATAATAAGATATATGTTGTTGGTTGTATGCCAAACACATGAATACCTTATTCATATATTCTCTTGAAACATAAATTACCATTGAACCATATTGAAAACATGAATACTATCAAATGGTTACTCTTTCCACATACCAAAATCCAAAAAAAACTATATAATCAAACCATAATGTCACTTAGTCCTTATATCAGTCATGAGCTCATGAATACAATCAAATATCTCATTATCTTCTTATCCCTTCATTATGTGCATATCATCTTCTTTCAAAAAATATCTGAATAACCTTCCATGGTTACCAGTAAAATTCAACATAAACTTCCATATACTTGAGGAAAAAAATAGTCTAACAATCCGTATAAGATTCTTTATTCAATAGTACCATACATAAACATACAATCATTCAACTAACATATTAAACCACTGACTGAGCTTCATCATTTCTTTCATCTCATATTTCCTTTGTAGTCTCTTCATCATCATCTACAAAAATACTACTCATATGACCATGATGATTCTCTTCATGAGATTTTCCCTTAGGGAATTGGTTTGCATAATGGCCATACATTCCACATTTAAAACATTTAACCATTGATGATGTCGTAGAAATAGCATTATCCTCATCCATGGTGTAAACTAAACCTTTTTTCTTACACTTTATGGATTTATGTCCTTATTTTCCACACCCAAAGCATCTTCTAGTTACTTTGAAACATTATCCATGATGCCTCTTTCCACATGATTTACATAGGGGAAATTGAACAATTTTTCCTCTATGATCATCATCAAACTCCATCTTTCCCTTATTATCCGAGTCAAGAAACATACCAAATTTGTGTTTATTGATCATATTATGAGATTTATGATTTGGAATAAAAATGATGTTTGGAAATCCAAATCCCATTTCATTTGGTTTCTCATGAAGAATATCATTCCATTGTCCATCATATCCTCCATTATCGTGAATCATCTTGTTTCCATCCATTTTCTAAAACCCAAAAAGAATAGTGTGAGAGGAAAAAATCATGCTAGGAAAAAAATATTAAAGGGGGAGTACCCTCATTATCTAACATCTTAGGTTAAATTCAATGATCGTTACCGTAGTTCTAGGACAATATCATATAAGTATACTTATCATTAGGGAAATCCCTAGACATACCTTAGAAATATCTCTAGGGATCTCACAAACGTTTTCGCATCCTAGTTTAAAAAGGTTTAGTAAACCTTTCCGATGATACCTACTGTAGACGCCCAAAGCATGATGTACATGGACATTACAATAATTTTTCAGAATACTTAATACATAACAAAAACACACACACAAGGATGGTAATAGTTTAGTGTATTTGGAAACTCGGAATATAATCTTCTAATCGTGGTGAAAGATCTTCAACATCTCCATTAATGATCATCCCCTTTTTTTTCTTAAATAAAACCGTACTTTAAATCCTGGGGAAAAGAAAACATATAAAGGGTGAGCTCAAATGCTCAGTAAGGGAAAACATAGTTAATATAAGAAAATCTATAAACATTTGGAAGCAAAAACTTGAACATGAAATTTAAACATTAAACCCTTGAGAAAAGAAATAAATCATGGAAGTACATAAGGCATGTATCATAATGGAACATCAATCATGAAAACATATAATGAGAATAAAACTTGTAAATGTGGAAACCATTCATAACTTGTTATGATTTCCATAGTAGACAAGGAATTGCTGCCATGACCATCTTAGTGGACAAAGTCCCTTTCTGAATCGAGTTCACTCCTCGATCCAGTCCTATATCACTGAACCGGATTAACATACCATTTCAGCCATGTCTATCTCATGAGATATATAATCTTTACCCAATTCATTGGTGGGAGATATAGGTCCCAACAATATCATAATTAAATCATTCTTACTTGTTCCACAATATAAACATACATCATTCATAATAACCCAATAAAAATAACGGGTTTCATAAACATCATCCTATCATTACACAATCCATATATAATAAATGGATATCATTTCATAATAAATAAAGTGAAACCATGTAAATCATAGAGACATTATACTTGAAACATACACATATGAAATAATTTCATCTTAGATGAAAAATTGTTTTGATAAAACACTTGAAATGAAATCTTGAGGAAAATATCCTTTCTTCTTCAAAATCAGTTTCTTTTCAGAAAATGTCATGAAATTTTAAAATAAAATTATTTTTTTGAAAATATTAATGAAGTATTTTGGAGAAATATTCATGAAAATACGTATTTATAAAACCATAAAAATCCTTTCCTGGTGTATAAGTTAAAAAACATTATTCTCGTACTTTTGTCAGAAAAGTCCAAAAGTACCTCATATGGTAAAAAAAGATTCCTTCCATACAGTGGGGTAAAAGTAAAAAAAATAGTAAAAATGTCTTAAACAGACATGGAATTGAAGTAAACATTTTATGAAATCATTTTCAGAGCATACGTACATGGATAATAAACATAACCCCTAGTAAATACTTACGAGCAAACAATCTCGGATAAGAATGAGATTGAAATAATTATCCCTTACCATAGGTCTGATATGCTTCGTACATATCCAAACCTCCTGTATAATGATCTAAATAATTTCATTGACTAAAAAAATAATCATATTCATTGTTATTATATCATATATGGTTCACTTATGACTTCATATTACCCGTTCTTTTGTAAATTCATGTTAAAGTAGCGTTTTGGGTAAAATCGTTTCACATGTCGTTTGTGTTTTAACTTGTAATTATTCATATGATTACTTAGATCATGATTAATTATATCCATAATGTAAAACATGATTTATATATATTATATATTCAGAATATATATATATTTAATAGATCAAGAAATGGAATGAAATACACCGTTCATGGAGATGGTAGTCTATATGTATGCATGAACGTTGTTTTCGTTTCCTTTTTGAATTGAATGGAAATAAGTTGACGATATATATATATATATGTATAAATAAATCCAGTAGCTTCATTATGTCATATATTTCATTATTATTCATTATATATACTTTATAATCATTCTTTAATGGTTAATCATGGAAAATGAATCTCATCGCATTCGTGGAGACGGTAGTCTATACGTACGCACGAGTGATGATATTATTCCCATGATCGTGGAATTTTATTGAAGTGTATGTATAATATTAAATAATCAATATAACTTTACAATAACCATATATAGATATTTATTTACACCATTATACCCATCCATATAAGGTGGTGGTGGAAAAAAGGTTAGACTAAGGCGTGCAGACGGTATTGCTTACGTATGCACGCGCGGTGATTTCGTTTTCAGTAGGATGGATAGATGATGAAGTAGGGTTGTTTCATACTTATAATAACATATCAGTATATGAGTGATACTTATGTTATTACTTCATAATGAAACAACTAAAGAAGATGAAGTGGAAGAATAAATAAAGTTGAAAGAATCGTTAATGGACATTGGCTCTTCTTTGAAGAGCCTCTTTGAGACCTCCTTTTAGGGCATTAAAATTGTTCTTTGAAGAAGACCAGAACCTTTAGGATGTTTCTATGGAAATGGAGAAGATAATTTTTCTGGGTTTGGCCGATCATGAAGTCTCAATGTGGTTTGTGGAAGAGTGGGAGGAGGTGCCCTTTTATAAGGGAGGAGAGGGGCACCTTTGGAAAAACTAAAAATATTATTTTATTATAAAGTCATATTCGGTTTTTAATAGCTTCAAATTGAGTTATTTTGAAGATAAGGTGGGTATGGGTCGAAATCCTCTCATCAAATAGAATTTAGACAAGTTTATGTTTCTATTTTATCCTTATCATTTAGATTTAACCTTAAGTTAAATAATTTTACTTTTACAATGTCTTCTTGTTTTCTTACACTATAAGGTTAATAAACTTACTATAACAAGACAAATGAACCCCAAGTTGTTTATTATTAATATATATAACATTATCTAATTCGTTTTTCTGAACCTTAGATTTTTAGGAATAAAATAACAATTAATAATATAATATTTGTTTTAAAAACTTTTTTATGTCAATTTTGACACTATTTGTTAATTGATTTTTGTGAAAATCATAACATAATGATTAGTTCGAAGAAAGTTATCTAAGTCATTAAAAACATGTCATATTAACCTATAAAATTAGTGGAATTCATAAAAAGTCTCAAATTACATTTATTTGGGTATTTATAACATCAATTATATCAATATTTCATTAATAAGATAATTACTGCATCATCTTTGTGTCATAAATAAATTAAATTATTATAAATAAAATAAAATTAGGTTGTAAATAGTTTTAGCATTCTAATAAATATTTATAGTCGAATTTATCTTATGTATAACCCTATATTAAAAATGATTTACTTATTAAACTTTGATTTTAACTATTTAAACCCTTGTTTAATTAAATTAATATTAAATGTCCAAATCTAATCCAAGTGGGCCTAAATAGTCATATTTTATTCCTAAGGATGTTTTTGGTCAAATTACACTTATCTAATAGAATTAGGACATGTGTTAGGGTAATAATAATAATATCATTTTTCCCTTAATTATCCTATTTACTTTTAACCATGGTAAATAAAAGTAAAAAGTTACTATTCACCAAAATATATTTTCATCCCATTGAACCCCATTTTAGTCCTAGATATTAACCGTGTCTCTATTATTTTCGAAATTCCACTCAGAAAAGTGGTAAAATTATGTTATATGAAAAATTCAGTTTTTTAACTACCACTTAGTGGTTTCACTATTTATCAAAAAATGAAATTTTCCAGAAAAATACAAAAAATTAGGCCTAACCTATATTTGATATTATGAATTCAAAAATGATGTCTATTTTACCGAATTCAAAAACATATCATTTTCATTAATTAATTTTAAAATTAATTCTCATCATCAAAACAAATAGCGTGTTTTTAAGAGATAATAACTATCAAAAGATTGGCACTTGTTTATGTCTGGTTTAAATGTGAAATTACATCCAATGAACAAAATTGTATTAAATGGTAAAAATCTATTCTAAATATACTTTAAAACCACTCAAATTAATAATTTATCACTATTAATTATTTTGATTAAAAAAGTTGTTTTTAGATAAAATTTAATAATTTTCACTATTCAACAGAATATGAAAGTTATCAAAAAAGTAACAAATTTTCTCCCTAACTTAATTTCGATATTTCGAATCCAAAAATGAAGCCCATTTTGAAAGGTAAAATTTATAAAGTTTCAAAAAGTGGGTATTACTTTTCATAACGGCTAGTTCATAATAATATTATAATAATATCTCTTTTAGTGAAACTCGGTATTGCATACTAGACACGCTCTAATAGAAGGAATTTATTGCATGTAATTCAATCCAAGTCAGGGATGCATGTTGTGAAAGATCCATTTTGTGTAGCGTACAACACAATACATTAATGAAATTAAAAAGAATATTTTTCATAAAATCTTAGGGTGTTACACACTACATCCTAGAAATATAATTTGTTTAAATAATATGAAAAATTATCCTTCCAAATAAGAATTAGGCTTGATGACATGGTGAGTAAATCAATGATCTATTAAATGGTTATATTCATATAATTAAACCATTAATGGATGGTGAAAAAATAATAAAATTATTACCCATTGTCAATGGGTTAGTTAACAGACTATAATGATAGAGTTGATCATTGGAGTCCAGCTTTCACAGATTGATAGGTGATGTTTTTAACAAAAAATAATACGAAAATTAACATCAAACCAATTCACTAAAAATGGATCTTCACTTAATTTTACATTTTGAAACACCTATGTTTGATATCCTACATTAAATAACTATAAGTCTAAATGAGTTTTTCACAGTTGGAAATATGATCTTCAATTCTGTATTGAAAATTAAATATAAAATATTCAAACTATATCCTTTATAAATGTCTCCAAATCAGTTGTATTTATCCTAATTGTAGTGAAATTAATGTTCAAAAAATGGGTATTATGTGCAGTTCAATCATATTAGTAAAAGATTGAATTCCACAAAATTTATGAAATCATTTGATTATTTAAAATCAAAATTGGGGACAATTATTACATGAAATATTTTTAATTTATTTCATTATTCATTTAGTTCAGGATTATAGGTAAAAATTCATAAATAATAAACCATATAATTTATATTTTGAGGAATTACAAAATTGGAAAACTGATATTTTTTTAGGTACAATATCAAACAATCCTTCCAATAGGTCATTTATTTTTATTAAATTAAATTATTTGAGGTGTTAGGATAGGAGATTATGGAAAAATTTCTTCTAAAGACATAATGAACCCTTTTTTAATCCGTAAATCATTGTGAATAATTCCATTCCTTCTATTATACTATTATTTCATGTAACAATAAATCACATGAGATATTAGTTATGAAATGTTCTATCAACTTGAGAATACCTCCCAATATAGACATAGATGAATCACAAATAATAATATATTACTCACCCAGTTCTAGAAATATTATTTTCTATCTATGTTTGATGTGACTAAATCTATAAAAATGAATCCATAAAATCATCACTCTAATATATTGTAATTCCCTTCTTAGTTAATCTAGAAAGTAGGGTAGATAGATAAGATAAATAATGGAAATATAAGGAATGTAACCTTCTAATCCTATAAATATTCATATAAAAATATCTTATTAAGAAACACTAATGAAATTATTTCCTAAATAATTTCTTGGAAGATCAATATTGATTTTTTTCTAATAAATGCCTGTGAAATCAAAATTATTCATTCTATAAGTCACGCTGCTTGAATTTTTTGAAGTGGTAATGTGATTAACACAATTAATATTTTAGGTTATGATAATACTTAAGAATAGAGAACTATTAGGATGTTTTCGAAAAATTGAATAACAAGATTCAGCAAACCACGAATGATACAGTTCATCAATGTCAAGAAGTAAACTAGTGAGTTTATAAGACCAAATGGATTAACCAAAATTTTTAATGGCCTTTATGAATTATAGAAGTTAATTTTTCAATATCATTATTTTTTACCTTGAGATTATTGTTTTCGAATTACTGATAAATTTTTGTGAACCACTTATCCATCCTTTACTGACAATATATATTATCAATTATAGTAAGATGATAAGAATTTTTTATTGTTACTTTATTCACATTATGGTATTAAAAAAATATATAGAGGATCATCTTCCATATTTGAAAATAATACTAGTGTAGATTATGGTGATTTACATGGGATTATAAATCCCATGATATCCAACTCTTAAAACTAGAACTTCAATAAAAATAACTATATCAAATTAATTATATATGGTGGAATATGAGTAGGACTCATTCGTCATAGTTGGTGGATAGTAAATTTCACATCCTTTTTAGGTTATATTCTTGTTAAATTATCTATAAAAACAGCAGTGAATAAATATAAAATATCATAATGACCCCTTCTATTAATTTGATACATTGTAGTAAAGGATACTATATCCATAAAATATTATATTGTTTTAAAAACATTTATTATAATCTTTACACTTACATAATTTGTATCTAATTACCCATATAAATGATAGGAAACTCTATCAGGATATGTTAAACTAACATCCTGTGCATAAAATTAAATATGATTCTCGAATTCATCAAAATACACCATCATCATAATAAAACTAAAAATATCAACTTATAATATATTTTAATCTAATAAAAACTATACTATAATATTTATAATTGAAAATGTTGAACACTTAAGTCCCTTGAACACTAATTTCATATGAGATATCTTGATGCACATGCCATCCAAAATAATTTCATCATTTAACCTCATTTCAATTACCAAATTATATTAAATAAAATTCTTGGATGGAATAACACCCAATAAAACAGTCATTATATTTGAAATGAGAAGATCATCTCTTTACACTCTCAAGGGACCTGCCTCATTATTTGGAACAGCCTTCTTGACACCATAATGTTTTTATCCATCTCCTCCAAAATTATTCTATATTCAATGTTTTGATTGTACCAAATGGGATGTCATAATGTTCATGTAATATCCATAACTTAATATGTTTGAGAAAAACTTACTTCATTGATTACATCATTGTATTTGGGCATGAGAAGGTTCAGTTAAATGAGAACACTAACCACCTTTTGACTTTTTGTAATAGTAAAAAAATTCTTTGATATTTTATACTTGAAAATAGTCATTATTTTCTTGATTTGGTTCCATATATATTCACATTTAACATTATTTATGAAACCACATTGAAGGATACTCATTTAGTTTATAAAATATAGATAAAATGTAACAATCCTTATTGAATGGTTATTGGGTTCTTTGATACCCTTAAAGTAATATTCCATTCTTTACTTACTCCCACCATTATAATTTACTCCTATTATAGGGTGGAAATGGGTTTACCTAAAATAATATATATTATAATGTCATTTCCCACCATAACCACTTTACTCACAATCCCTATAAATTTATCAATTCAAAACATCTCCATAATAGAGTGAATATTAAAACATTAACCAAAAAAGGACATAAATTCTTTAGAAAATTTAATGAAATTCTATTTTGGAGAAAAATGAAAATGATATGTAATCCAAGAAACATATTTTATAACTAGGATATTAATTTTCTTCATAACAAAATATTTATAAATTTTCATTGATACATAGATGGAAATAAAAAATAAATTCTTGATTAAAAAAATGGGAAATCCTTCTCAGGTTTGTGAGTAACTGTTCATACCTTCAATGGGTAAATCCAAAAAATAGACATGATAGTTCATTAAAAATATATACTAAAAATGTCTATTTATTCTCATATAGTGTTCAATGGAAATAAAGGATAATATTTATCATTTTAGGTCATTACACCTCATCATCTGGTAATTAGTCACTATGAAATATTTTAGGGGGGTTCCTTTTAAATTTCAAGGAGTGTTTCATATAATGTGAGTCCTTAATCAAAAATTCACATTCCAAATCAAGTAAATAATCTATAATGATTCTTATATGTAAATAATTTACATGTGGTTGTGGTGGAATTAAATTTTATATAGATCTATAAATCTTAAAACATCTCGTATATATATATATATATATTTACTTTTAGATGAATATTCATTAAATTACACCAATCACACATAAGGATCATAATGGTTTAGTTCCATTAAAAATTTAGACACATAAAAAATCATCTATATATAGGCTACGTAATCAGGAATTATATTCTTCATAACTAGAACCCATCTTATACATGTCACAAAAAATACCTATCGTCATAACGTGATGAAGGGATGTGAAAGGAACAATGAGATCAGATGCTTAGTCGGGGTAAACAAAGGAGATATCAACAAAACATGACCATATTGATACAAGAACATGAGAATAACATTTGAAAACTATAACTTACATATCATATATCATGAACATGAGTCATGGAAAAAATCATGGAAGTTCATAAGAAATAAAACCTATTAGGATCAGAGAACAAGATCCAGGAGAGAATAAAATTGGAATAATACATAGATTTGTAGCATAAATTTAATAATAAAAATTATATTCTTTAGTATTCATGGATTATTGAAAAAAACAATAATAGATTAATTATTACTCTTACAAAACTAACATATTAGTGAATTTATACTCCCAATACAATCACAGTATACATAATTACTTATTGAACCTTGTTCACTCTCCATTACAATCTAATCTATGTGAGGATATATCAATCATAACTCAATTAATTGGAGGGTGATATAGGTCTCACCAATAAAAAAATTATAATATAAAATATGTGTGACACAAGATTATAAAAAATCATCAGATCAGAACATTTAATGATAAATTAGTTTTCTAATCATTTCATCATAGAAAAACAATTTGAAAATAAATTAGTTTCAAAATAATTACATTATTTTACTATAATCCATTGAAAAAATATGTTGGTTTCTTAAGAATTTTTTAATAAAAAACAACATATAATGGAATTTTGTTTTGTAAAAATCATACAAGGATAATTATAAACCATCTAGATGATGATTATTAATTTTTGAACTAGGTAACATACATAGTAAATCATTAATAGTATCAACAAATGTAATATATGATGGAAAATGATTCAAATGATCCCCTGGATCATATCTTCTTGAAAATAAATTTTTATTGAAAAAATATTATAAAAATTGAATATTCATAAAAAAATACAAATAATTTAATTTTAAAATAACATTGAAGACTGATAAATACATCTTTTAAAAAAATAGTCTTCATTTTGTTGGGAAATTACATTCATTCGATACATAATTGAATAAGGATTCCTTTCAATTGGATTGTATAATCCAAAAAGGCATTGTTTTGAGAATTATATTAATATTCCATTGAAAATGTTTTTGTGAAGTTAAAATTGATCAAATATTATTTAAAATTTAACATTAATAATCCTTGAAACACTTTTTTAGCATTTTTTACAACATGTTTATAGAATAAAATAGGGTTTTTATTGAAGAGTGAAATAATGTTGATTTTTCATAAAACACATATATTAACAACTTGAAAACATAATGACAGTAAAATGAAGGGAAAAATAAATCTATTGATTTAAACAAAGGATAATAAAATACAATATTTCAGAGAGACATTTATTATATCATTTCATTATTAGAAGCATCATCAAGGGATCTCCTGATAAATGATCATATTCTAATACAAAAGACATACCACATTGGTAAATTTGAATTAAAAGACACATAAATTAATAGAGTAAAATGATACTTTTAAAAAATTATAATAATTAAATTCATGATATTACATTTAAAATTTTTATTATAAAAACATCATAAAATATAATAAGTTCATAATATAAAATATATCTCAAAGAAGAAAATCTTGGAAAAAATTCCTTATTTTTAGTGAAACTTTTAAAATGTAAAGAAAATGAAATTGATATAAAAAATTGGATATGTTACTACCAATATTTTCCCAGATAAATATAATAATAGGAAATTATGGGTATAATATATACTATAAAAATGATGTAGGTGGTGCATAATGCATGTGTCTCATAAAAGTAAAAAGTTGAGCATAAATCCCTTAACTTATGTTTCAACAACATTAATACATGTTAACAAATATTTTATTAGAAATATTTCATTATTATACATATTATAATGAACCATAATTATATTTATCATACCATATATGTTTTACTTAGGACCTTTTATTACCTATTTATAAATAATTCCTTGATAAAATCATGTTTTGCGTAATAACTGCTTGATTTTGTTGAATGTTTTGTTTTTTTTGATCCGATTAAATTTATCAAGTCTTAATCATATATAATGTTTTATTATTAAATTAATGAACATATATACTCCATATATATTATATTAGGGTAATTTAAAAATGATAGATACATAAAATGAAATACACCGATAATGGAGACAATAAGACATGCTTACTCGTGAATGTTGTTTTATTTTTTCAATGAATTGATATAAATATGGTAAAATAATATATTAAATTATGAATAACTATTTAATTAAATATTTTATTTAAATATTTCTTTATTACTTTATATTTAAAGTGAATGTGAAGAAATAATCACATCGTTTCTCGAGGCAGAAGTCCAACATACATACCAGAAACATTATCATATTTCCATAAAATAAAAGGAAAGGAAATATATCTGGGAAATTAAATAAATAAATATAAATATATAAAAAACACCATTTATTTATTTAATATTATCTTATTAACATCCATGAAAAACTAAAATGAAAAATACATCACATTGGTCGGTGGGGTGGTAGCCCATAGTACACACGAGCAAAATTTCTGCTTTCTAATAGGATTGCATATAAGAATATAGATGAGTTAATATTAAAAAATATTATAATGATATCAAATATATAATATATAAACATCATAAAAATTATTATATCCACATGTGAGAAGTTTTTATGGAAAACTAATAACACTTGTTCTTAAGGTGTTAGTCGTCCTTACACATGAGTAATGAATTTTCATCCCATTAGATAAACAAAGGGATATTATTATTTTATTAATTTTAATAATAATAAAAATATAATAATATAGAATTTAATTATTATATTATTTCATAATGGATTACAAATAATTAATTATGTATGAGGGAAAAATAATATAAAATGCTCAGTTAGCGATGTTACCACATCTTCAGATATCAATTTGTTTTCACCAAAATGAATACTAGGTTGTATTTATTAAAAAAATAAGTATTATAAGATTCTATAAGGGAAATAAAGAATTAATATTCTCAAGTATTTTCCAAGACAATTGGTTTCCTAAGTGTGAATTTTAGTTGTAGGTCATGGCATTTTATATGGGATCTGAGTGTAAAAATTGAAATATTAGAAATTAAAAAGGTGTACCCATATTTTTTCACATCTAAAAAGTTCCGCAAATGTTCAATTGTAGATATTATAGGTGATACAGTAAAATTATTCCAATTCAATTTTTTTTACATGTTTTGGGTAATTTTAACCCTAATATTTTTTTGTTTAACCCATCCGTAAACCCATTTTTACCTTAACCATGGCATCCAATTATTTTTGTTTTTACAATTCATTATTTCTAAAAATTAAATTTAACTTATTAGATAGTATATTTTCATTATTATAATTATGGAATCCATTTAAAAAAAATCAATTCACAAAATTTGGATGTTTTAATTTCACATTATTCTCATAATCGAAATGAGAAAGCATATTTCCAAAGAGAAAATTTCCAAATGTTTGAATTGTTGTTTTATAAAAATAAAGTATGAAATTACTATAATTAACTAAGTTAGATAACTATATGTATAATTAAACTAATTTTTTATACAAAAAATTAGAACTATTTTTATGGTTTTATATTCTTTAATAGAAATGATATTTTTTAAGAAAAATAATTAATTTTCAAAAATCATTAAACAATATTTCATCCCATTAAATTCTCAAAAAATCAACCTATGATAATTTTAATGTGTTAATATAAAAAATTTACATTATTTTGAAAAATAATTTCTAAAAATATTAAAAATTCAATTTTAAACATGTTTTAAAAAGGAGACAAGAATTATTTTCAGAAAAAAATGATGCATTGTTGAATAAAATTGAATTTATTCTTATTTGAGGACTAGAAAAAAAATTTGAATGTTAAATTTCTTCAATATATAACATATAAATTTCTTTGAAATTATTAACTAATACATGAGATTTGTTCATGGATTTTATGAAATATTTTTCCCCAATATTTAGATTTATTAGTGATAGTCTTCCTAGACAATATCATATTGTAATCCCTTACTCCTCATGACCACATTAATCATCTTGAGATCATTAATAATAGAGAAATAAAGAAAAAACTATATGTTATTGTCAAGATAGGAAACATCAATATTCGAATGTTTCATTTATTGTTTTTTATTATTTGAGATTATATATTTTCTGCTGACACTTATAAGGGGTGTTCCAAAGTTATCAAAGAAAATGCAAATATTGTTTTTACCTTTATCGTTTCTTAGGGATGGATGGATATTACATGTGATTTATATTATAATTTTGACACATATAATCCCATATCAAAGGTTATACTAAAAAGGGTATGATTATTATATGTTTAGACACATATGAGATAGTATTTCAGCTGCTGAAATGGGGATTACCTTCCACACTAATCTAGATTCTCTTAGAGCTAAGCATAAGATAAACAATATATTTTGTTGTATAATGTATCTATATAGAATCAGTTCGATCTTCATATATTTCAATCATAGTCTATAAATAACATCATTTTTGACAACATGAGGGTATTTACTTGTCATGCAATCTTGATTTTCCATTTTTGGTTCACATCATATGTTGTGAGATGAATTAACTTATGGTAATGAATTTGGTGGTGTTCATGGACCCCAAAATCCACAAATATTTTTTCAAGAAGCATGAATTACTTCTTAGTTAGTGAAGTTGAGATGAATACTTATAGTAATTTAATTTTTATATTTCCAATATTTCAATGATAGAAATTTTCTTTAGGAATTCCCTTATTAGTATAACTCAGAAAAAGGATGTACGAGAGGCCATCGATGGGTGGATGCTCATCAATATATTTTATAATATGTACTTGGAGTTTTGGAGTTGTCATGGATAGTCTCTAAGAACAACACTATCAATGAACACATTAATTATATAGATAGATGATATGATGTTGTTTTCAAAACTCTAGGGCTTATTCCTAGGGAAATAACTTTAGGTAGTGACCCACATCTTGGTTGGGTTGTGGAGGAGGATAAAATCATACGCATCAATAAGAATTTATGGGCTCCTAGAGATATTGTTGAGGATTTTACATGAGTGTCTCAGGCTTCTACTTATTCGGTACACCATGGACATTAAAATGTTTATCATGATCTTGGCCAATGATATTGGAATCCAACAATTATAATGGACTTAATTAGTTTTGTTACTTAGTTTTCCACCTGTTAGAATGAAATTGATGTGCACTAAAGGCCCATATAGGTTTTACAGTCATTACCAATTCATGTGTGGATATTTTATGATGTCATAGTGTATTTTATGAATAGATTACAAGGATCCCCTCTTAGATGTCAAGAAGTATGTGTGATCTTGTATTGGCTCATGATGGTATCTAATGTTTTGTCTATCATTGATACCGTAAATGTCATAAAATGGGAGACTATTTTCCTATGTGATTATATTCCTATATCAAATACCTATAATTATCATTTTAGATAGGTAATCATTATTAATTTCTAGGTTCTAGTTGTGTTTTCCAAAAATATATGGTAACATTGGTACTTTCCAGAAAAACATTTCAACCTCAAACCAATAATCAGTTAGAAAAAATTGATATAAGTACTAGATGAAATTCTCTGAGAATGTTTTCTTGATTTTTGAGGTTCTTTGGATAAGAATATAACACCTTTTTATCCTTATAAGAATAAAACAATTAAATATAATATTCATATGGGTATATATAAGGTCTTAAATAGATATTCGTGTCATTCAACATCATGTTGGTTAATTGTAGGGGAGGTATCCAAAGTTGTTCTGAATATCATTCAAGAGACTTTAAAGTAGGTTTAGTTGTAAAGGATGTGCATTAGTAGAGCTCAATTCTGGATGATGTTATAAAATTATTGTCACGACCCGCCCTCGGGGTCCGTGCCGTGACTACCTCAAGCCCGCCTCCCATAGGCCAGGGGCTGGCGACTAGCACCAAGGCGTAAATCCCGGTGAAAAGGGAAGGCATTGCCTTTGTAAAGTAAACAAACACCACAGAGTAAGCAAGCGGAAAGTAAACACTAAGCAAAAGCAGGGTACAACTGAAAGTGCGGAAAAGTAAATGGGCCAGAATACAAACCCAAACTGAAAGTAAAGTACAACTCGAAAGGGAAAACAACAACTGAAAAGTAAAAGCCGCTACTCCGAGCTGTCCTCTGGAAATCCCACCTGAAGGGTGGGTACAGATAGTTCCTCTGCTCCACGGGTCCCGCCGTCCGCTCCGAGCATGTCTTGCCCAGTGGTCCACCTCCGGGTACCGTCCGCTCTGCAAGCCCCAGCTAAGGTCAACGATGTCCGTCGTCTGCAACCAACACAACGTAGTGCGGGCAAAGCCCGTGCAGGGGTGAGTATAAGCTACTCAGTAGGGACCCCGAGACCCCTGAAGGTCTCTCAAATCCACAATGGATAAACCATGATGAAAAGTAACAATCACGAAGTAATAACCGACACTGCTTAGGTATATGCCCATACATATACCTAAGTCATCAATTCAAATACGCTCTAACCTCCGAGCCCAAGTACAACTCAGTCCACACAGGAAAGTAAACGTATTCCACACAGGAAAGAAAAACGTAATCCACACAGGATTGCACAACACAATCCACACAGGAAAGCAACAGGATTCAGCTCAAACCAGGATTTTCATTAACGAAACCGTAACTGTTGAAGAGCCCCATCTCTGAAGTGTACAGTGGTCCTGTCACGACTCTTAGGTTCTTCTCACTAACCTAAGACTGCTGAAGTACTGCTCCTGTCGAGTACCGCGGGTCTGCTGCCAACTACCGGGCGCTCCGTCCACTGAGGGTCTGCTGCCAAATACCGGGCGCTCACCCAGATAGCCTACAGAGGTACTCCTCCAGTCGAGTACCGCGGGTATGCTGCCAACTACCAGGCGCTCCGTCCGTCGTGGGTCTGCCGCCGAATACCGGGCGCTCCGTCCACTGGGCTAGTCGACTCACTCCAAGTTTAGTCGGTCGAGCAGTCTTCAGGTCTCAGCCGGTTTCACGGTCTCCGTACTCTGTACGCTCGTCTCCAGTATCGCAGGTCTGCCGCTACAACCGAGCGCTCCACTGCCAAGGATATGCTGCTACAACCAAGCGCTCCACCGCCCAAGGTAAACAGAAGATTCAGCTCACACAGGTTCGGTAGCACTGTTCCACATAGGATTGCTGAGTGTTGTAGTCGTCGTCGTCGAATCCACACAGGATCTCTGTACTGTCGTCGTCGCAGTCACAGTAGCAGTAGTAGCAGTAGTAGTCACAGTAACAGTCGCAGCCAGCACTAGGGTTCCCGCACACAGCAAGCTCGTTCGGAGGGTCCGCTCCACGAGCCGAGAGGCTGATACATCAACTGTCACAAAGTCCAGAGTTGATGTATCCAAAAGTTCAGTATCGTTAACAGGAACTCAACGCAACAGACGGCGCGTCGATCGGACGCCCGGTCTGAGAGTTATTCGCATTTTCGTCCGCGGGGCCCGGTTGGTTTTTAAGGAAAAACCAACCCGACCGTACTCCACCTGCGTCCAAACCTCGAGCGGAGTATGCCAAAAGATCCGTCTCACTAAGAGAAACACAACACGGCTGACGGCACGTCAATCAGACGTTCGTAGCTCAAGATATGAGTGTTTCCGCTCCGAAGGCCCGGTTGGTTTCGTGAACGAACCAACCCGGCCGAACTCAACGTAATCCGAAACCTTGAGTGCGATATACCGAAACGACCGTCTCGATCCAAGGATCGCGTTTCCGCAGACGGTTCGTCAATCGGAGGTCCGAGGTTCATGTTATGGCCAAAAGACCGAAACTGCTTCGAAACGGGGGGTCCGGGTCCGGGTCGACCCGGCCCGACCCCCCCCCCCCCCCCCTGGGTCGGCCCGAACCGGGTCGGCCCGACCCGGGTCCGACCGAACCGGGTCGGACCGACCCGGCCCGCTGGACCCGGCGCGGCGGCGCAGCCGGCCAGCGGCGGCGCGGTCCGGCCAGCGGCGGCGCGGTCAGCGCGCCGCGCATGTGCCGCACGCGGGGGGGTGAAACCCCCCCCCCCCCCCCCCCCCCTTTTTCTGGATCTCGGCCGGCCAAAGGCCGGCCGTTTCTTTACACCTGCGGGACCCGCGGGTCCCGCCTCCTGTCCAAACCGGCGGCCGGCGCAGCCGGCCGCCTTCTCTTCTCCGCCGCGGCCGTAGCTGCGGCTCCTCCTCGGTTTCCGGCGGCCGTAGGGCCGCGGCCCACCCGATCTCCGGCGCCGGCAAGGCCGGCGCCCCTGGCTGCTCCGCCGCAGCCGTAGGGCCGCGGCCCTTCCTGATTTCCGGCGGCCGGCGAGGCCGTCCGCCCCTACCTCCTCCGCCGCTGCCACAGGGCCGCGACTGTTCTGATCACCGGCGGCCGGCGAGGCCGGCCGCCTCTTGGTGCTACGCTGTGGCCGTCCAGCCGCAGTTCTTCTTTTTCCGCCGGTGGCCGGTTTTCCGGCCGCCCTTCTTGTTCGGTCCTTGTAAGATTTTCGCAGCGTAACGACGTCGCGCCCCACCGCCACGGCCCGACTCCAGCCGCGGTCTCATCCGATCTCAAAGGCGCGGCATTATAGCGTCGCGGTTCTTCGTCGTGACCCAAACCGGCCTTAAATAATTCTTTTCGCGCGGTGCAATGGTACCGCGTTACCCCGATTCAAACCATAATAAAACTAAACCACGATGGAGGAGGATCGGCCGGGTTTGTGCGGACCGGCCTCCTCCCGTTAGTTTGATATCAATTGGCTTAGAAATACTTGAGGGATGTCAAATAAAATGTAAACAACGAACTCAAGAACCCCTACCTCGATAGTCGCACGTTGACGTAGTCGTGGAATATCGGTGTCGATTCCTTTGACGTCGGAGGAAGAGTCGTTGTCGAAGGCGTTCGTCGCGGAAAACCGTCGCGGAAGAGACGACGCAGAAGAAGTACGTCGCATCGCGGATACGGCGTCGCGGATGGACCGTGTTCTTCGGCGGAGAAGTTCTTCGTTGTAGAACGGCGTTCTTCGCGTTCTTCGTTGAGTTTGAAGAAGATGAAGAAGACTTCCCAACTCTCTCAATGAGATAAAAATTCTAACAAAATAAAATAAGACTCTTTCTTATTTTATTCACACAACCCATCCTCTTTGAATTTCAAAGGTTTGAAATTCAATAACCACTCACAACTCACCTCATTAACTCATTACATTTATGTCATAGGTTTATTACTTAAGTTAAGATAATTTAAGTGGGAGTTGAGGGGGTTTTAGAGGATATGAAAGGTTTAGGGGTTCTTGTGGGCCCCACCACACTTAATCCTCCCAAGGGAGGTTATGTGGATGTGGGTCCCACTTCCAACTCCCTTTGGTAGGATTTAACAAGTTAAAATAAATTTTGTTCTTCACAAAATTTTATTTAACTTAAACCTAAAACAAAAAATCTAACATTCAACCCGCAACCAACGCAACTTCCAAAAAGGTCTCTTTAAGCGAATATCGGCGCTGCGAGTTCATCGGTGCCCTCGGATTTCAATTCTGAGCACCGGATCAAAAGTTAGGAATTCCCGCTCGTTGGTTCACTGAACGTACCCGAGCCAAACTTCGGAAATTGATTCCGGGCACTCCGGGCCTCGGAATCAGGTGCCGTCAGAAACCGCGCTCTTGTAAAATTCTAAAGAAAATTAAGAAAAAATTTTCCTTGAATTTTACGGGTCTTTACAATTATCATCAACATAATTTACTAATAAATGAGGTTTTAGATTAGATATACATACAAATTTCGTCTAGACAGCAAAATCGAATGTTGAGATTGTACTGGAAGCATTCACCATTAGTTATTGAAAAATATCTTATCATGGAGAGAGTTTTTATAGTATATTATACATTGTAGTTAAAATAATGGAATTCGACTATGCATAATGTCTTCCTTGATTCACTGCATCTATATTACTATCCAGAAATGTCTCATATTTTTCACCCTAATTATTTTGAGTTAAAGGTAAAATAATACTTTGAATAACATCCTATGTATAATTTTCACCAGATCATGAAGATTCCCTATGGTATATCAATTCCATTTTTATATGCATTATGGTAGAATGACTTCATAGGAGAATATACTTGGGAGAGAGAGGTTGATGAAAATTCTTAAAAGATTATGTTTTTATCTTTTGAAGCATTACTGTGATTACAAGGGAATCATACAAGAGATTTGTTCTAAGGGGAATAAAATAATAAGCTATTTTATCTAATAATGGGTTAATCCTTAAAATATTTTTTTAACCCTATTGAGGTTCTCATTCTCCTTAATTATGAAACCTACTCCATGTGGCTAGTCATTTTTTATCTTGAAAGTATGGTTGAAGAGGTTATGGAGCCTAGTTGTTGGAAAAGTATATAATGTTTATTAAATACATGATATTTATTGGTCTACCCATACCCTTCTTAGGACATGTATTAGTTTTTTGGTGTGAAGGAAAAACCTGATTAGTATACGTTTTTTAAAGTCACCACACTATGTAAAAGCCATGTGATTCTTTCTTTGAATGATGTAAGTGTCTCTAGTTTGTTTACCAAACCTCCTCTCTTTGACTCTCATAGTAGGAACACCACTTTATGAGATTCTCCATGAAAAAATATTGTCTTTTGCAGATATTATCAACCTAAATTTGGAATCGTGGCCAGATTTTCATGATGGATCTCCACTAGTATGACATTTTATTCTTTACCTCGTTTTATTTTTCATCTTCTAATCAATGTAACTATTTGGGGCCATATCATATGAACTATTATTAGGTTTTTTTCATTATTTTAATTTTCTATGGATATGAACCAAACAAAAGGGGATTCTAAATGAGTATTACTAGATCAACATAAGGTAATTGGTATAGTAATTATCCATTATTCTTGGGATTTTATTTTAGGTGTCATAATTTTACACGTCATAGTTTTCATGAATTGCCTTAAAAATACACTAATCAATTGAATAAAATGTTTTTCTTAATAAAAACATCATAGTATCCCCTTACTCATAATGGGAAATGTCTCCTCTAACTATTTACTCCCTTTATTTTGTGACTATTGAATTTACCCTTGATTTTATAACTTAATATGTTACCAAAACATTCAATATATGTTTCATTGAATGAATCTTAAAAGTTATAATTTTACGGAAGTAGATGAAAAGATCATGGAATGACCATGTCACTATTTAAATAGAGACAATAGTAATTTCTTAAAAAAATGAAATGTTAATTGTATGTAAACCTTATTTGGCTTACCTTATAATAGAGATACTCGAGAATTCATTCCATTATACATATACTATTTTAGAATGATATCCCATATTCTTTTGGTACTTGGTCATTGAGTCCCTTATACTTTTGTGACTCGGGCATGGTGTCAGAAATAATGCTGATTCTCAATCCTAGATTCCATTATACTTGAGGAACCTGGGCATGGAATAACCATAAATTTTGTATCCATAATTCATCAAACTAGCACCCTAAATAAATAATATACATGAACATTGAATCGAGAACTAAAAACAAAGATATTTTCAACGTAGTATAAATCAACAAACAATGGTCACACTAGACCTTGAAGATAATCCATGTGTTCCACTAAAAACATAGATGAAAAATTCCAAGGGATTGGTTCCATAACAATGATAGAATATCATGATAATATGAATTTTCCTATTGGACACCTAAAAGAAAAAAAAATCTCAAAAGTGAATACTAAAACAAAACCACTCATATACCACAAGATATAAAACCTATAAAAATGTGAAATTTATTAAATGTTTTCAAAGTAATAAGTCATCCACATGATTTGTGTTCATACAAATATATGTTAAAAAACAAATAGTATGCCAACCTAAAAGAAAGGTAAATCTTGAAAACTACATAAATAATTACGGAATGAAAAATTAAACTGTACAAAATTTTGAGAATGATATACGAATTTACCACCTAATTTACTAGAAAAATTAACCCCGAGAAAAAGAGGAAGAAACCATGAAATCCATTATTCCTATAATAAATAAAGCTTAAAATTTTAATAATGTTCCTATATATATTGACTACATCTCAACGTTGTCGCTAATTAATGTATAGTGGGATAAGAATATCATTAATTGATGAAGTGATGATACTATATTTAAATATCACGCAATGAAATAAGAATGGAAAAGTACCCTCAAAATTAAGACCTACGAATTATAATCTATATGCTCCTCACTAAATTTTACATTCCCAATAAAATAGATTCAATGATCTATATATAAAAATTTCATTATTCTAGATAGAAGTAAATATTCCATGAGAACCTATAAAACCCCCTCACTTAATGAAATCCTTATCAAATGTTTAACTATGTGGATGGACTCACACCTTATTTAGGATGTATATATTGTATAACCAAGTAGAACCACATAGTTGGGGGGTCTCTCACCATGTCCACTTAGCTGTTTCCATTCACACTCACACAAAATGGATAATCAGTCATTATTAATTATATAATGATATAAGGATTTTTGGAAATCCATGACAAATATAGATGACTTGTGCCTCAATATATGAGATTGTGAAAACACCATCAATGCACAGGGAACCTAATACTTCTCCAATATACATCCACTTATGGATTACACAACCCAATACCCTCACAATTATCAAACATTATATCGTTGGTCACTTGGAACATGTGAAAGGATATTGTCAATAATACTTTTAGGTTGAATATCACTCTATATGAATTCAATAGCATTCCCATATTCTTGAAAATATAAATAATAAAATTTTAATCCAAATCAGATCGGAAAATAAGGATGAACATAATGATCTAATTAATTAAGTATTTCTTCTCAAGAATAAAAATAAATCCTACACATGGGTTGTATGAAAGGAAAAAAATTTAGATTATACCAATTAAATCTATAAGTCTCATCTTACATATTATAATAATAAGGGGGCCATGGAAATATTTCCTACATTAATATTTACTAATGAAAATTTCATTTGAATATTTAATTACTCTTTAGATACCATAAAACTCTTGATATTCTTCATTTATCTACTTTAAATAATGTGGATAAATTATTGACCATGATGATTCATATATATTCTCCAATAGTTATTAAATGGGAAAATATGTCACACCCCAACCCTATACAAAACTGTATGTTATTCATTTCTTGGTCTTGGGGATTTTTGGTTGGGTTTCAGGTTCGGACCAAGGAATTTTTTTTGTTTTTAATGTTTTTTGGTGATTTTTGGTACAACCCATGGTTGGTTCATGGTCTAGCAGATTGAGGGACCAAACTGTGCGAACTGATCACAGTAAAAAAACATAAAAAAAATTAATAAAATTAAATTTAATAATAATAATGATAATACTTATTATTATTATAATAATTATTATTAAGAATACAATTGTTATTTAAAAATATTATTATTATCATTATTATTTTTGTTATTTATATTATTATAATAATTATTATTCATATGATTGTTATATTATTTTTAATTATTATTTATATTTTGTAACACTAATCTCTTTCCCTTCCCTCTTCTACATAACCACCCCCCCCCCCACCCTCCTTGCGCAAAACCCTTCCTATGAAATCCCTACCTTCGGTCTCCTCTACCTACGACACCACCCACCGTTCATCTCTCTGGCGAGGACACCTTCGGCTGTAGGGACCACTCTTCAGTACAAAACCTTCTCTAGAGTAAAACCCCTTTGAAGTATGTGACCCCATTCAGTAACCTACATCCACACAAAAAAACAATCCCAATTCTATTATTGTTTCATGGTCAGTTCTTTAGGGCAAGCTTGTATTCCCTATTCTCCCTCGATTTGGAATATCTCTCCTTCTCATCACCTGATACTGATCATCCCAAAGTTTTAGGGTTATGGATTTTGTTTCAATCATGTTTCTTCAGTAGAATATGTGTAAAAAGGATCCCCTAAGTCATTTTGGTGAGAGTTCAGACAACTGACTCCAAAGGCCAAGTGGTTTGTGTTATTTTAGATCACCACATTTGACTGAGGTAATATTTTCTTCACAAAACTTGTTATTTCAGTTCACCGCATCTGCTGAGTGTCAAATTAATTCTGACATGAGGTTGGATCCATTTGAATATTATTTAATCTAAATAAATATTTATTTCTTATTTTTCTCACATTAACATAATTCTAGTCAGTAACATAGGGTTTTTAAAATAAATTATTATTGTGATATAATGTTCACCCCCCCTTTCAAAAATCTTTTTAATTTATTATTAAAAAATTTAATGAATTTTTTCACCTTTATTGATTAATAAATATTGATGTGTTATCCTTGGATTATATATATTGGTATCCAAATAGTGTTCTACTCCTTGTTTTCTTATGACTAATATTTTTTGGTAAATAGTGCACACAAGTTATTTAGTTACATGCACAGTTTTTTTGTAATTAATATAGAATGTAAAATACATAGATACAATTTTTTAAGTTTAGGAATGATGTGAAACGATGATTGGTGTTTCCTTTAATGATTTTACCTTCAGGTTTTAGTTTTTCTATTATGTTATAAATGTTTTCTTTCACGTTTTTTTGTCAAGTGCCACTGATAAATTGAATATTTGGCATTTTAATAAAAAGTTCTCTAGTTTCATGTATGATTTGTACTCGCTATGGAAGCCACATGATCCAATATCACAGTTCCTTAGTTGGAACCAATATTTGTTTTATTTAATCTAATGATTTAGACTGGTCAATGGGGAGTCATGAGGTGTGACATATTGTGAATTATTATATATACGTATATATATATGATGTTATTGGATTCTTGGTTGACATCGGTTTTCTCACCCCGTTATACATGAGACATGGAAACCCTCCATAATTAGAGAATTTTTGGAGATAGATTACTGAAATTGATGTTTATATACTAACTAGTGGACCAAAGTATGTGGATTTGTTTGGAATTATTGCAAGGGTATTGGGCCTCGTGATCTATTATATATAATGTTGATCGGGCATTTGGGTGAATCGATTTCATCCTGTGTGGCATGCTACTAGGGATGGGGTATCACGTATTAGTAGGTTCTATATTATTCATTATCTCTAGTAAATTCCATGTATATTATCTCTTAGTTTCTTCCATTAATGAATGTGATACTTGTATAAATATTCTCATTACCCATGTTATATGTCTATTGTGGTGCTTTCTTATATTCTATTTTCCTAGAAGTGATGTGTGGTTTCCAAAACCTTGTGGTCAAGGTTTAAAAGTAAAAGTGTTATATAATATTTCATTCCATAAAAAAATGAATACACCATAACCCTTTCTAAAATTGTAACGTCCCAGTAATAGAATGAACATGGATTTTGAAACGATCATGGGAAATGACTTGAATTTTGTTTTTGAGTAATTTGAGTATGAAATCATAATTTGATATATTTTATTTCATACTTTAAAATTGATCTTTATGTTATTTTTAATGAAAAATAGTATTAATAATTTATAAAGCTACCCTAATGAGTTTTAATACTCATTGTTATTTCTTATCTTTGTTTTTTTCATTGAAGGATGCTTCTCGATCAAATTCAGTCGTTGTAGTGAAACATAGGATTGAGGTCGTTGGTGACCAGTTGGGTCCCATAGAGGTATGAAATTCTTCTTTTTCACTTCTTCTTGATTTAATTTTCAATTATAGTCTTCATAAATTTTATATGGGATAGATTGTGACACCATTTTTAATTTTTCTTCCTAGTTATTATGTTTTTTTAAGAATTGCCTAACTTTCATGGTGTTAGAGGTCCATTAGAGACAAGTATATGGCTCTAAGAGGTAGAGCATGTATTCATGGTGTTGGGAACTACAGAGTCTATCTGGGTTCATGGTCTTATGGAGTTGTTTGAGAGTATAGTTCTAGACTAGAGGATGTTGGTTTTTCTATCCTCATTGGATGCTTGTGTGACATGTGAAATGACTGAGTCAACATTCTTAGGAGGAATCATACCTGAGGATGTGATGTTGAGGAATATGAAAAGATTCAGGATGTTCTGTAGGGTTAGGCAAGTAAAATTTTTCATTGAAAACATTAATAAGCTAGTTTTTGGGTGTAGTCAGTGGTGGTTGGCAATATTGAAAATCAAATTGTTCGTAAGGGATCCATATATGGAAACTACTACAGGCTGATGGACTATGTTCTTATGGGGTCCTGTTCATTTTATTTGGCATCCATTTCGTCAGAATTATTCTTGGTGTTCCATTGGTGGTGTGGGTTTGAAAATTCATAGATTTCTTTTCGCATCCCTCTAAATTTCATCAGTCTAGGTGGATATTCATGTCACTGGGGAAATTCATAAAAGAAGAATTTCATGATGTCTGATTTGTGACTGAGAGATTCAAATACCTAACTGTGAGGTTGGAGTTGATTCAACCATCAATTTATTATCCTTTTTTCATAGGTGATGGTCTCACACTATTAGGGTTGTTAGGGGTATGTCAGATCCTTTCCTATTTCCTCATATTTCTTCTTGGAATAGAGTCAGTTGTTCTTTACATATAGTTTTTCCCCTTCCATTTTATGTTCATCATGACATTGTAAGGTTATGCTGAATTTGTTTTTTTATTATCCAAGTAGTTCTAAATTTTCTAATGTGTCTTCTTGAATCGTTAGTTTTTTAGGGTATGTTTCCCCTCCCATGGGTTGGTTTTTCCCTAGGATCTAGTTTTGGTCATCGGGGATGTAAGTGTTTGGGAAGTACATTGTTTGAAGGTGTGTTCAAGTTTGATGTTTGGTACAAATTTTGCTTGTGGTTTTTCATTAGTTTTTAGAATATAAATTTCGTGGTGTTTTGGTTCTTCGCATTCTAGGGGAGTTGGATGAAGTTCATGTCTGGCGTTCCCATCCTCGTTGCAGATGTTTTTGGTAATGTGGTGGAAGGGGGGGTTCTGGTTCTCTCTTCATGGTGTCCCAGTTTTCAATGCACCCTCATAGTGTGTTTATTATTTGGGCCATGGTTGTTATTTTTTGGGTTTTAATGTTCCTATGCGAGTTGAGTTCTTATGGTGGGGAGAACCCCCCCATGTTATCCCATCGATCTGAGAATTTGGTTTTTTATCGGTTGGCTATGACTGCTAGATTGAACGGTCACGCCACTGTTGGTGGTTCCTTTCAGTTTCAATTTGGAAAGGATTCATTTTATATCTATATTTCAGTTGGGTGACATTTTGGGGGGAAAATTTGTATGATGTTCGGATAATTATCACACCCCAACCTTGGAAAAACACCTTATATTATTCATTTCGTGGTCTTAGATCATTCCAGTTAGGGATCAGATTGAGACCTGTGTAAATTTTTTATAATTTAAAGCATTCATGTCAGTTTTTTTTCCTACACATGTTTGGAACATGGTCTAGGAGACTATGCAAACTATTCAGCCTACTCTATCTCTAAAAAATAAATTCATATAAAAATATAATAATATTAATTTGAAGATTAATATTAATAATAATAATATGAATGATGATGATGATTATTATTATTATTATTACGAAAAATAAAATTATTAACATTAATATTATGATTGTTATTATTCCAAAAAATTGTTATTATTCTGGTTTTTGAAATTATTATAAACATTATTATTAATATTATGATTATTAATATTAATTTTAACTAATTTTAATTTTAATTTTTTTGACCCAAATCCCCTTCCTTTCCCTCTTCTACAAAACCCTCCCTCCTCCTGTTCCCACTCTCCTAACACACATCCCTAACTATGCACTCCCTACCTCTAGCCTACCCTACCTCCGGCATAACCCCACCTTCCTCTCTCTAGCAAGGACGCCTTCAGCTCATGCGTCCCCTCTCAGAAGCAAAACCCTCTCATATGCACACCCCCTTTGTTGAGTGCAACCAAATTCGACACCCTCTATCTACAATATTCTCTCCTAGTTCCCTTCGCATTTCATGGTTGGTTGTTTAGGTAAATATTGTATCTCTTATTCTCTTTATATTTGGAATTATTCTCTTTCTCATAGCCTAGTACAGATTAGATGAAAATGTTAGGGTTAGGGTATATTCATTTTACATGTTTTTTATAAGTTTTACAAATGGTTTGTAGTGCAATGTTGCTAAGAGTTTTGACCACTGACGCCGATGGTGAAGCGGTTCGAGATTATTTTGTTCACTGCCACCTTCTGAGGTTATATTTTCTTCTCGCTTCTTGTTTTTAACCTTCTAAATTATGGTATTTAATTGTTTTAAATATATAGGCACTGATTTATAGTGTGTTGAATCATTATCATTCCATCTTTGTCAGTTTTTCATTCAATATTAGTTATTTCACCATTTATATTTGGGGGTTTTTGTAATTTATGAGTGCTTGGAAATTATTTTGGGGTGCATTGTCCCTTTCGACATTAGTTTTTTAATTTCAGGTATTTTAATTTAAGATTGTTATCCTTAACACATGATTTTGAGTCCCTGGTAATTGTTTCAGTGGGATAAGAAATATTTTTAGGATACACATGCATATACCCAGGCAAAAATATATACAATTATATATATCTTCCACGTATGTGTTCAATCATGCAATTGGGAACACATGAATTTAGTTTAGGGATATATGTGTGTGTTAGTGTGTCAATGTATGTGTGCGTGCGTGTGGCACCATTTATGATTGGTCACTGCAAATTCTATCAAGTGGAGGGTATTAAATTAATTACACCATGAGGTATGTACCTTTTCATTGACCTTTAAATTAAAAAATTATCAATTTCTTGTTTATATTTATTTAATTTAATGATAGATAGTGACCAATGGTTTTCAGAAGAAATTTTTATTGGTAAATAATATAGGTCCCCCTTCCATGTACCTTTCTAATTTATGATTCTAAATTTTCACGCTTTTCACACATCTCATGATTAGTAAATATTGATGTTTTCTCATTGGATTAGATTTCATGGTATGAAAATATCTTTCTAAACTTTTTTTTGTGATGACTATAATTGTTTTGTTAAACATCACACACCAATTGTTTCGTTGAATGCCCAATTTTCTTTTGTGGATAATATAGGATGTAGAATGTGTGGCTTGGATTTTTATATGTAGAGTAAATTTGTGAAATGGTGTTTGGTTGTTTTTTATAGTTGTTTAACTTGTGGTTTTTAATTTTTTTATAAAGATAGTAATGTTTGACTTTAAGTATTTTTGGGATGTACTGCTGATAAATAGATTATTTGGCATTTTTGTATGAAATTTTTTATGTTCAAGGTGAAATGAAATTGTTTTAAGGATAAAATGTGAATGATTTGTAATAGAATGTGGTGTGTTTACAATTATTTTGAAGGTTTTATTTCATGTTTCATAAATGTGGGTTTTGTGAAATGATTAAAAAACCATTTTGAAACATTGTAAAATTGATAAAAATGTTTTCTATGAAAAACCACATGTGACATTTCCCATGAATTTACTAGTCATAATGGATGGGATTCCCTTGCTATCTAATTCTCAATATCCATTATCTGGGTTCCTTGGTTGGAAACCTCATCTGTTCCATTTATTGAATGGAATGAGACTTATTATTTGGGAGTCTAGGGTTGGGGCCTATGTTGAATTATTATTATATATATTTTGTGATTGGATTCTAGATGGGAATTAGTTATCTCACTCATGTTATATAAATTTTTCATGGGAACCTGACATATTTAGAAATTTTTTTGAGAACTATTGTTTCACATGAAGTTTTTATACTTACCGGTGGTCCATAGTATGTGAATATATTTGAGTTCATTACTATTGGATTGGGCCCCTTAGTTTTTCCTATGCTAGGTTGCTTGAGCATTTGAGCATTTTTATTTTATCACGTGGGCCATGCTAACAGGGATGGGGTCTCTTGTATTAGAATTTTCTATATTATTCATTATATTTTAGATAATATATCTCTAATAGATCTTAGGTGCTTACAGTAATGAATGTGATACATGTTTGTATATTTTAATTTTCATGAAATGGTGTTAATGCAAAAGTGTTTTATAATCATTCTTTAGATCCCCAAATAAATGAATTACATCTATTTATAAAATATTAATTCCACACTAATATATAGAACATTGGTATGGAAACAAATAAGTGATATTAATTGCATTAATTCTTTGATTAAAATGAGTATAAATGAATAAAATGATATATCGTAGATCAACTTTGAAAATTGACATTTCTTCAGTTTTAAATTAAATGAATTGGGAATAGTTTATCAAGAATTCTTACTCGATTTTAACACACACAAATATATTTTATTTTATTTTTACTTCAGAGGATGCTTCTTTCTCATATATGGTCGTCACAGTGCGATGTTGGTTTGAATTTTGTGGTGACCCGTAGGGTCACATGGATTTGTGTACGGTTTTTTATAATTATTTCTATTTTTTATTTTCATTTTTTATTTATTTTAACTTATTTTCCTATTATTTATGTGACAAACTGTTCCCACCTATTTAATTTTTATATCCTATTTCTGTGTTTTCATAAGTGTTTCCTATCTTTCGCAATGTCTGAGCTCCATTTGGGCCATGTATATGGATTGAAGAGTTAGAGTGTGTCTTTAATGTGATGGTAACTCCCAAGGGAATATGGGTTCATGAGTTTTTGTAGAATTTAGAGATTCCGTTTTTTGACTAGTGTTAGATGGTTTTCCCATCTTCATTTGAAGTTTAAGTGACATGGGAAATGTATAAGGCCACCATCATCTGAGTGTTCATACCCATGGAGGTGAAGTTGAGGAAGCTTGAAGTGTTGCGTGATTGTAATTAGGATCATCATGGTAGTATTTAATGATGAAAACATAAATTTTATGGTTAATTGGGTTCAATATATAGATGATGAAAATCAATAACCTCTTCTTATTCATAATGGATACCTATACATAATGAAGTGATGGTCGAAGGAACTTGTTCAAAATTAGTCTTCATCATTTGTTCAACTATCTAGTTTGTGAGATTGCATTTTAGTGTGCCACTGGTGGGGTGATTTTGAGAATTTAAATCCATCTTCTCACAACCATTTGATATCCTTGATTCAATGTGGCCATTCGGGTGACCATGGGAGGTCATGTAGGACACATTGGATGAAGAAGATGTTGTGAGTGATGGATTCCCATACCGGAATGTGCGAAAGATGATGCCTTGTCCATCAGATCCCCAACCTCAGGTCTCATGGTGAATCTCATGCACAGTAATGGTATTTAGGGGTATGTGAGTCCTTTTCTATGTTTCATATCATTATTCTTGAAATAGAAGCATTTAATATTTCCTTATTATTTTTTCCCCTATCATGGTATGTTCATATTTTCATTGTATGGTTACTGGGGATTTGTTCTGTTTTTATCCAAGAAATTATCATTGTCCAAATGTTTATTTGCGAGTCGTTCATTTTGAAATGTGGATTTTATTCCCTCTCATCAGTTGGTTTCTCCATTGGTTTTATATCTTGTAATTATGATATGTGAGTGTTTGGGGATATTGATTTTTGATGGTGTGTTTTGGTCTATGTTTTATATTGAATTTATCTTGTGGATTTTCATTATTGTGGGTAATATAATTTTGGGGGTGGTGTGGTTCTACACATGATAGGGGAGTTGGATGAAGATAATATAAAGATTTATCATCCTTTTTAAGTGCATTTCTCTAAAATTTGGAGAATAGGTTGTGTTAGTTATCCCCTCCCAGTATTAAAATTTCCTTAGTTCCCTTATATTGGGTTTCTTTTTTAGGTCTTGGTGGCATTGTGTGGGTTTTAAATTTGATGAGTTCATTCTGTTCTTATAGTAGGGATAACCCCCCCTCATGTTCTCTGCTAAATCTTTGTCTATTATTTCCTTTTGATCAGACAGGTCTGACTGCTGTAGTGAATGGGAAACCTGAGTTTAGTGATTCATTTCGATTTTAATGGGGCTTGGATTCAAGATATATCTATCTTTTGGATGGGTGAATTTATTAGGCCAGAATGTGTATGGGGTTGGAAAAACTGTCACACCTTGACCTTGGAGACACCCCTTTAATCAATTTTTGGTCATGGATCTTTCCAGTTTAGGATTGGGATGATAGCCGAGTAATTTTGTTGATTTTAAACCTTTCCGGTGAGTTTTTGTCCTCCACACATTTGGTGCATGGTTTGGAAGACCATGCGGCCAAATAGTTTGGATAAATATTTCACATAAAATATTAAAATCATATGAAAAATAAAATATAAATAAAATAATGAATAATAAGAACAATACTATTGATGATGATGATTATTATTATTATTAAAATTATTAATACGATTAATTTTATTATTAAAAAATTTATTATTTATTATTATTATTATATTTCTTATTTTGTAACCCTAATCCCCATCCCTCCCCTCTTCCATGAGACCGACCTGCCTCTCTTTCCCCCTCTTCATGTATGCTGCACTTCAAGAACATTCCCTACATCTGTCTACCCCTACCTTTAGAACTTCCCTCTCTTCCACTATCTAATGAGCACACCTCTCGCCTGAACGAACCATATCTAGTGTACACCCCACATCAGTGCACACCCCCCTTTGTGGAACATGACACCATTCGGTTCCATCGTTCTGTAATAGTCTATCTCGGTTCTCATCATGTTTCATGGTTGGTTCATCAAGGTATGATTTTCTGTCTTATTATTCCTTGATATGGAATTTATATCCTTAGTGTTTCCTGATACTAATCCGCCGATAATAGTTGGGTTATGGTTGATGTGTTTTCATGTTTCTTCCTTTTATTTGGTGTGAGAATGGTCCCCCTGTTCTTGTTGGTGTGAGTTCTAACAATCATCGCTGAAGATGAAATAGTTTTAGTTGTTTCGGTCCACCACCTCCATCAGATGGGATATTTTCTTGCTGCCACTAGGTTTCATAAATTCTAAATTATGTACGTTAATTTTTATAATTTTCTTTTCATTAATTAAAAAAATTCATCTTTATCCTGTTGTATGGGGTAGTTTTCCATAATTTTTTGTTATTTCTCAATTTATATTAGGGAGTTTAGTAATTTATGAGTAGCTAGTAAATATTTTGGGGTGAATTAGTCTTGTCCGTTTAAATTTTTATGTTTATGGTATTTTAATATAACAATGTTAAACTTTCCCACACGAGTTTGTGTCAATGATAATTGTTTCAATGGGCATCGATGGTTTTTGGGGATGCAAACACATATACCCAAGCATGAATATATATAAATATATAACTCAAATTTACTAGTTCCCTCGTGGCAAGGGGAACATATTAATTGGGTTGAGGGATATATATATATATATATATATATATAAAGGTATGTCTGTGCACATGTGGGGCCGAGTATGATTCGTTGTTGCTAATTTTGTCCTGTGCTTGGAATTAAATTAATTCCACCATAAGGTATGATCCATTTTTGGGGTTAGTTAAATTGAAGAATTACCAATTTCTGGTGTTTCTATATTTTATATAATTCTAGTTAGTAACATGTGGTTTTTAGAATAAATTCTTATTGTGTAATAATGATTGTTCCCCCTTGAACATACCTTTTTAATTAACGATTCAAGAATACCATGTACTTCTCACCTCTATTGATTAATAAATATTGATGATTACTCCTTAGAATAGATTTATTTGAATGAAAAAAGTGTTCTAAGACTTATTTTGTTATAGATAAAATTATTTTGGTAAATAGTGCATGCCAATTATTTAGTTAAATTCCTGATTATATTTTGTGGGTAATCTAGATTTTAATATTCATGTTTGGGATTTTAATATGTACTAAAAATATTTTAAATGGTATTTTTTTCCTTTTACAGGGTTATATTGTGGATTTTTTTTAAATACATGAATACTTTATTTTATGGTGTTTTGGCATGTGCCACTGATAAATGGCTCGTTGGGCGTCTTTGAAAGAAATATTTTGTATTTAAGGTTTAAAGGAAATGTTTTAAGGAGATTATTTGAATGGTTAAATGGTGTGTTTACATATCATTTGAAGTATGGACTGCATGTTTGATAAAAGAAGGATATTTGAAATTCATAAAGGCTCATTAAGTAAATTGTTGAAATTGATAAAAAAATTTACTATGAAATCTACCACTACATGTTTCTATTTCTTTATTTATTCATAATGGATGGTATTTACTCACGGTGGAATCCTAATGATCCATTATTAGGGTTCCTCGGATGGAACCCTAGAGTCTTATATTTATTCAATGTTATGGGACAAGTCCTTTGTGTGACTCAGTGTGAGACCTATTGTGAAATATATATATATATATATATATATGATGTCATTTGATGATTAGATGGAATCAGTTGGCTCACCCATATTATATACATGATATAAGGGAACCTGGCATATTTAGAAAATTTTATGAGAATTATTATTGCACTAGTAGTTGACATAATCACCATTGTCCTATAGTATGTGGATATATTGGGGTTTAGTTTTATGGGATTGGGCTCCTCAGTTAATCAGATTTTTAGTGCCCAGACATTTTGGTGTTTTTATTTCTGTATCTATGTAAAGATACTGTTTATATAGTCTCATGTATTAGAATTTTATAGAATATTTTGAATCTCTTAGGTTCATTAATGTCTATTAGCTCTTAGTATCTTGTATTAATGAATTTTATACTATTAGGTATATTTATTACGAACTTATTATATGAATATTGTTGTGATATTTTATGTAGTGTTTTCTTGTATGTGATGTGTTGGTTTACAAAATCTTATAGAAATGTTTTTGAAGTCAAATTGTTTTTTAATATTTCATTCCATCTGAAAATAAATGTTTCACTTCCCTTTCTAAAATGTTGGTGACACAATAAATGAATGAATAATATTTTGGAAATGAATAATGTGAATGACTTTTATCATGTTTTTTCGTAAAATGAGTAGAAAAAAATTATTTAATATATTGTAGATTAATATTTAAAAGTGATGTTTTTTATTATATTAATGTAATTGAATTGGGAATAACGTTTCATGCTACCCAACTGAGTCTTAATACTCACACATATTTTCTATCATTGTTTTTATTGTCGGAGGATGCTTTGTTTTTGGATTCAGTCATTGTGGGATGACGTTGGGTTGAAGTATGTGGTGACCCATTGGGTCACATTAAGGTCTAAATTATTTTATTTTCACGCCACTTTCAGTTTCATTAAATCATTTAGATTTTGTTTATTTATATGTCTTTTATTTTTTTTCCAAATCATTCTAACCTATTCAATTTTGATTCCCAATTCCTGAGTTTTCTTTTTTTTCCTATCATTCATGGTGTTATTGGTCCTTCAGAGAATGGTATATGGATTGAAGAAGTAGAGAGTTTCTTCATGGTTTTGGGAACACCTTAGGATTTTTAGGATCATAATGTTTTGGAGTTGTTTGAGAGTCTAGTTTTTGAACTAGTGGAAATCGGTGGTCCCATTTAATTTAATGTATGTGTGACATGGTTAATGTATGATTCCATTGTCTTATAATGGTTCATACTCGAGGAGGTTAAGTTGAGGATGTGGGAAGAGTTTTGGGATGTTAGGTAGGGTCACCATTTTACAAAATTACTCTAAACAGTTTATGGATATAGTAATCATTGTGTAGTCAGTAATGGATGGAAATTTTGGAACCACTTTTTATTCCTAAAGATTATTTGTATTGAAATAACTGTAAGATTAATGAACATGTTCCTAAGGAGTCTTCCTTTATTGAATCCAATTTGTGAGAATACTTCATGATGTTCCACTAGTTGTGTGGGTTTGAGAATTTGAAGGTGTGTTGTCACATCTCTCTATTGTTCAGCACTCTATGTGGTCATTCATGTCGTCCGGGGAATTTTTTTAGGAATTTTTTCTTGAAGAAGGATTTGTGATTGATGGATGATCACACTTAAATGAGAGTCATAATATTATTCAGCCATCAGATCCCCAACCTCAGGTCTTAGGGTAATTCACAAACACAGTCAAGGTTGTTAGGGGTATGTGATACCTATTCCTGATTATTTATATTTAATCTTTGAATAGAAGAATTAAAAAATTCATTATTCATTTTCTCCTACCATTGTAGCTTTATCATGTTATTTAACGGTAATGGTGGATTTTTATGTTGTTCTCTATGATGTTTTAACAATTCAAAAGAGGATTTTAATGTTTTTTTAGGGGATGTTTGGACCTCACATAGGTTGGCTTCACCTTTTGTTGTAGTTTTTCTCAATTAGATATGTATGTTCTTAAATTGATTTATGTTTGAAGGTGTGTTTGGGTCTTCTGTTTTGTTCGAATTTCCCATGAGGGTTTTCCATATTATTGGGAATCATAACATGGAGGTGTTGTAGATTTGATAATGCTAGGGTTAATGGATGAAGTTCATGTAAGGATCTCCCATCATATTTTGGGGAGTTTTTTTAGTAATTTGGGTAAATGGTTGTGTTGGTTCTGTTATCCTGGTGTCACAATTTTCCAGGCTCCCACTAAGTGGGTTTCTTATTTTGGTCTTGTGGCATTTCTTGGGTTTTAATGTTTTTAAGGTAGTTTAGTTATTATGGTTGGGAGACACCCCCCCACCTCTTGTTCTCCCCTCAATAAGCATCTTTGGTATCATTTTGATCAGTCGGGTGGGACTGGTATAATGAATGGTCACATCATGGTTTGTGGATCCTCTCGATATCAACTGGGCATGGATTCATGTTATGTCTCTCTTTCATATGGGTAATATTCCAGTGACATATAGAGTTTGGGGTGAAGAAATTTTTCACACCCCATCCACAGAATCACCCTTACTTTATTCATTTATTCATCTTGGATATTTTTGGTTAGGGTTTGGGTTGGGACTCGGGTAAATTTTTTGAATTTAAATGATTTTGGGAGAGTTTTTTGCATATTCCTTTTTGGCACACAGTCTGGCGGAATGTGCCACAAACTATTCGGCCTGCTTTGTGACCAAGAATATTAAAATAATTTGAAAAATAAAATAAAAATAAAATAATTATTAATGATAATAATAATACTTGTTATTATTATTATACTGATTATTATTATTAAAAAAAGTCACAGTATTATTATTATTATATTGGTTGTTAATATTATTATAATTTTTTATTTATATTATGATTATGATTATTATTTTAATTAGTTATTTTTTTTAATCCTAATCGATATCCCATCCTTATTCTACACAACCCACTGGCCTACCTTTCCCTGTCTCCTAGTACACACCACATCATTTGCAGTCCCCATCTGCCCCCCCCCACCCTCACTTCCTCTCTCTGGAGAGCACACCTCCTACCATTGCAAACCATCTTTGGAATACACCCCTCTCCAATGCACACCCCCTTTTGGAGCATGACCCCATTCTTCAACCTCATCGTGATATGGTCACTCCCGATTATCTTGGTGTTTCATGGTCTGTTATTTAGGGTAAGATTATCTCTCATATTCACTATAAATTTGGAATTTCTATCCTTCTTGTGGCCTCGGAATAATCATCAGAAAACACTATAAATGGGACTAATGTGTTTTTCAGGTTTCTTCCTTCAATAGGACATCCAGATGGTCCCTTAGGTAATTTTGGTGATTGTTCCGACAAAATCCACCCAAGGTGAAGTGGTTTAGGTTTCTACGGTTCACCAGAACCATCCTATGTGATATTTTCTTCCCGTCTCATGGTTTCTCAACTTCAAAATTATGGTCTATATTTGTTTTAATGTTATTTTCACTGATTTATATTGTGTTTGATATTTATCGTTCAATTTTGTGGAGTTCTTCATTCGTTCCTTGTTATTTCTCAATATATAATTGGGTGTTTAGTGACATATCAGTACCTGGTAATACTTTTGGCGTGTTTTGGCCATTCCCACAATAATTTTTGGAGTTTTTGGTATAATATGTTAACATTGATAACCTTTTCGTAGTTATTTTGAGTCCCTGGTAATTATTATAGTGGGTATGGAATCTTTTTGAGGACACTCAAACCTATACACATGCATGATTATATAGAAATTTATATATCTCCCATGTATGAGTTCCCTCTTTTCATGTAGAACACTTTCTTTGGGTTATGTATGTAACACCCCAAGATTTCATAGTGTGTTATATCTTCAAAATAATTCAGTAACTTGCACTACACGAATCACCTAGTTCAAGCACACCATGACTTACCAAACAAGCTGTTCAAAAGAGTTTATGAATAGTAATAACTAAATTTTAAACTTTATATAATCTTTATAATTTTATAATCCATATTACGTGTTTCTTAGACATAATGTAAGAACAAATTCATTTTCAGTATTACACTTTTACCAACTTTTAATAGTGAACCCTTCTTAAATACAATATTTTAAACTTATATATATTCAATTTGACTAAAAAAATTACTTTTATGAATGGGGACATCAAAAATTTACAATGAAATATCTCAAGCTTCCACGGTAAGCTTTCCTTTGAATGATATAGTAGCGTGTGTTGTACGCTACTTCGAGTTCTAACACACACCACAACCAATCGAACTAGCCGTTATGAATAGTAATACCTAATTTTTAAATATATATATATATATATATATTTCAAAATGGACTTCATTTTTGGATACGAAATATCGAAATTATCCTAAGTTGAATTTTTGGTATTTTTCTGACAACATCCAATTTTTATGAATAGTGAAAAATACTTAAAAACAACTTTTTTAATCAAAATAATTTATAGTGATAAATTATAAGATTGAGTGGTTTTAAATCATAATTAGAAGATATTTTTACCATTTTATCCAATGGTGTTCATTAGAAATAATTTCACTTTGAAACTGGAAATAAACAATTGTCAATCATTTGATATATATTGTTTTTAAAAACACGATATTTATTGTGACAACGGGAAATAATTATTAAAATAATTAATGAAACTTATATGATTGGAATTTTTAAATGTAGATATCATTTCTGAATTTGGAATATCAATTATAGCTTAGGGTGAAATTTTGGCATTGTTCTGAAAAACATCAATTTTGATGAATAATGAAACTACTAAGTGGTAGTTAAAAAACTGAATTTTTCATAAAACATAATTTTACTACATCTGTGAATGGAATTTCGAAAATCTGAGAGACACGGTTAATATCAAGAAGTAAATTGTGGTTCAATGAGATGAAAATAATTTTTGGTGAATAGTAACTTTTTTACTTTTATTTATCACGGTTAAAAGTAAATAAGGTAGTTAAGGGTAAAAATGATATTAATATTACCATAACACAAGTCTTAATTCTATTGGACAAGTGTACCTCGACCAAAAACATCCTTAGGAATAAAATATTATCATTTAGGTATACTTGGATTAGATTAGAACATTTATTATTATTTAATTCAAAGAAGAGTTAAAAGAGTTAAAATCAATGTTTATTTACTAAAACATTTTTAATATAGGGTTATACATAATATAAATTCGATTGTAACGATTAATTAGAAATATAATAATATTTCCTACATAATGATATTTTATTTATAATTTTTAGACATTAAATAATTTAATTTATTTATGACACAATGATGATGAAATAATTACCATAATAGTGAAAAATTAAAATAATTGATATTATAAATACCCAAATAAATATAATTTGAGACATCTAATGAATTAAACTAATTATCTAGGATAATATGACATATTAGAATTGATTTAATTGACTTTTTTCGAAGTAATCATTCTGTTATGAGTTTCACAAAAATCAACTATTGAATAGTGTCAAAATTGACAAAAAAGAGTTTTTAAAACAAATATTATATTAATAATTGATATTAAATTACTAAAAATCTATGATTAGGCCAAGAGACTTATATCATGATAGGTGTATCATTAATGGACCACTTGGGAGTCTCTTGGATGTATATAGTATGTTTATTAACTATATAATATAAAAATACATTGTGACAAGGTAAATGTCAAACTAATTAACTAAGAGCTAAAACAAAATGATAAGGTAAATATAATGACCCAAACTGGTCTAAATTCTATAGGTTGAATGGTATTAGACCTATCCCCAACATAAACTTTAAATAATAAACTTTGGAGCCATTATAAACCGAATATGAATTTATTATAAATTAATATTTCTAGCTTTTCCAAAGGTGCCCCTCACCCCTCTTATAAAAGGGAACTCCTCCTTCTCATTTCATCACACCTTAAAAGCCTTTTGGATCGACCAACCCCTCCCCAAATACTCTCTCAACATCCCTAAATACATCTTATAGGACATAGTTTGATCATAATGCCAACCTAAGGGGCCCTTTTGATCAAATCAAAAGGAAGAACCCGAAGAAGAGGTAATGTTTTCACCACCCATTTTCATGTTCCTTTCTTCTTCCACTTCTTATTTCTTTGTTATTACCATTCAAAAATAATAACTCTAGTATATTATATATACTGTGATATTATTATAAAAATGGTACAACCATATTCATTATTCTATATACCCATTGAATAAAATGTCACCATACGTGCGTACGTACGGCTTACCGTCTCCACGTCGTGGAGTAATTGTTATTCAAAATATTATTATTTTGATGGGTATAATAATGATTTATAATTCATGTAAACAATAAATATAACATGATAATTATTCTGTATATGTAATATACCATTCAATTATATATTATTTTAATATCAAAAGAATTATATTGTCGCTCGTGCATACGTACGGACTACCGTCTCCACGAACGCGATGAGATTAATTCTCCACCATATCCCTTCAAGTATAATTATCATTTTATGATTTAAAAATAATGTTTAATAACTTGATATCATTCTGGATATGAATAATATACAACCTATACATGAAAAACATTGCGTACGTAACAAAACATATAAAAAAAAATGAGTAAGTTAACACCCGAAACAACGATAATTCTATTATATTATTAACAATGCAATGTTAAAAGATGATATATGGTATCATATTAATGTATATGATTCTTGTATAATTTAATAACAATTATTTCACCATTATACAAGAGGTTAACCTACCCTCAACCAAGGAAAAGTACAAGGTAAGGGTTTATTTCGAATCTATACATTATCCGAGGTTGTTTATACGTAATAATCTATAGGGATTTCTTTATCATCCACATCCATGATTCTTCAAAATGTATTTCAAAACATTTTCACCATTTAAAAGAATATGGTTTAATGTCATTTATACCCTTTTTTGACTTTATATAGGAGTTTTATAATGGAATATTTCTGTCATATTCAAAACAAGGTGCTTTTTAACATTTTCGATAGGATTAAGGTAAGAATGTTTTTTTTAACTTATACAGCGGGTGTGGCTATTTACCGCTGTTATAAAAACGTCAAAGCTTCCCATACAAGATTATAAGAATATTTTCAATTTAAATGTTTTATTTTATAATTAAGTGACTTTTAAATGATTTCAAAATTAATATTTTAAGAATTTTTGAAAGGTACTCTTTATCAAGATCATAATTTTAAATGTTTTAAAGATTTATCTTTCTAATCTTTTTAATTAATGTCCATGTTTTCAAAATGATTTTAAGGATTAATTTATATGGACATGATGTATTTGAAATGATATTTATTTTCAAATGTTTCAAAGTGGTATGGGACACTTAGATTCAAAAATCACTTTTAAATTACTTCCTTTATAATTGTGTGACTTTTCAATGATTTCGAGAAAAGAGATATTTCTCTCAAATAGTTTTGATTTCATCTATGTCAATATCCTTTGATGGATTTTAAGATTATTCAAAGTTGATTTATTATGATACAAAACTTTTTTATTATATTGAACCTTTTGTGATATGTTTTACTGTGGATGTGTAATTTTTATACCATTCATGGTTTATAGAGAAAGTGTTGACATTTAATATGCTAGTTTTAATATGAATGTTTATGTAATGTTTAAACCTTTTCATATGAGAATGCATTGGACTTAGTAAGTGATGGCTAGATCCCTCTATAGATCCTCAAGGAATTGGTAGGTCTCATGAGACAAACTAGTGTCTTGGCACAAGGCCTTGACAAAATCTTATTTGTAGTCTTGGAACGAGGCCTTGGTTTTGTAGGTATGATAGTCTGGCATTATGCATTTCATCATTATGAAAGTAGTTATTGATATTTCATGTGACTATTCGATTAGTAGAGTATCCATGTGAATAAGTAAATGGAATTATTTCATTTTATTTTTCCCTAGTATGTTGATGTTCAATTTTAAAAGGCTTTTGTTTTAGATATACATTGCCTTAAATGTTTATTCTTATTTATGAATGTTTCCGCTATATTGTTATCCTTATAGGGCATTTGAGATCACCCCATTTCTATGTTTTATTTTTCCCAGGATACGAAGAAGTAAATTACGAAGGATATGTAGGGATAGTATGAGGGGATAAGAGTGTGGTCTATGGAGACTATGTTGTTGTAGTTTTCATTTTTATGATGTAAAAATTTATGAATATATCTAGTGTTTCCAAGGCTACTAAACCAATCAGTCTTTTGAGATTTTATCTTTTTCGTGATCATGCCAATGTTTATGTAATAATTCACCGACTCTAGGTAACTGGGGTCGGGGCGTTACAATGTATATATATGTATATGTGATGGTATTTTTGTGCACATGAGGGGTCATTTATGAGTGTTAACCACCAATTCTATCATGTTATTTCTATTAAATTAATTCCACCCTATGGTAGGATCCCTTTGCATTGTCATTTTAATTAACGAATTATCAATTTTATTCTTTTTCACACTTTTATATAATTCTTGGTAGTAAAATATGGGTTTTAGAATAAATTAATTGTAAAACCTGGAAATATAACGGATATTTTTTCTTAATTTCTATGTAATTTTACATGTACGTAGTTTTTGACGACACCTAATTCTGAAACCCGATGTGCCTGGAATTAATTTCAAAGATTAGCTCGGGCACGTTCAGTGAACGAATGAGCGAGTTTTTCTATCTTTTGAACTGGTTCTCCGAATTGAAATCCGAGGGCACTGATGAACTCACAGTACCCGTAATTTCTTATGGGGACCTTTACCGCAGATTCTTTTGAAGCGGGTTGAGAATTTTTATTTTGGAGTTTAGTTAAGAAGTTAAATAAATATGTTAAAACAAATTTTTATATAAGGAAGTTAAATCCTCCAATGTGTGGAAATATGAGAGGTGGGGCCCACACGATCCCCAACCTCTCAACTTCCCATAAATCTCTCCAACCCCCTTTAACACCCCTTCAATTCAATGTGACAACTAATTTAGTAAAGAGACTATCTCTCTACCTCTTTAATAATGACAACACTTTATTTAATTATGTGTTTTGAATTTGAAAAGGGATGAAATGGTTATTAATAAGGGAAGCCTCTTTTTAATATGGGATGGAAAATATTTTGGAGAACCTTGAGGAAGCTCTGGAGGATTGGAATGAAATGTGTTTTTCTCCCGATGAAGAATTCCATCGATGAATAATGCTCTACGTTTCGATGAAAGCGAAGTCACTGATGACGTGCCTTTCCTTATTCCTCTGTGTCAAAGAAGAAGATATGGCCTCAGGGGAATGTCGCCAATTAAAAAATTCTTTCTTCCTCCGATGTCTATGGGATTGATACCAATTTTTTCGCGACACCGTTCTACCACGACTCTTGCCTCTTTCCGCAGCCGGACGACATGCAACGTCATGATCTAGGTAGGGGTTGTTATGTTTGGGTTTTAATATTGTTCTTCATCGTACTTCAATTATTGAATTTTGTTTGGCCACTTGATACCATCTTGACGAGGAAGGGCTCGGACCACCCGAACACAGCCCGACCCTTCCCTATTCATTTGTTGATTATGGATGATGGAGGCGGACTACGAAGAACTGGCCGGCATCGGGCCGATCACGTGTGGATCGTCAACGTATGATTGTCAGGTCACCACAATGGCGTGGCACCGTCGTGCCGCGTGGAGTTGAGCCGGACCGTGGCCATGCCGAGCCACGGTGGAGGGGCGCAGCACCGTCGCACCGTACCAGAGCTATAGGGGGTCGCGGCCGGGGCGGGCCGTGGTGGTGGGGCACGACGGACATCCAAGGGGTGGCCGACGCCACCTAGAGGCGGGACCCTAGGGGGTCTCGCAGTTACAAAAAGGTCGGCCATCACAGCTGGCAATTTCTAAGAAACCGTGGGGTGTAACCCCCCCCCCCCCCGGACCTACTGCTACGGTAGACCCCACAGGGTCAACTGTTTCTAGAAAAAGGGGGATTCTCCCCCTTGGCGTCCTGCTCGGCTAGCGCCGAGCTACGGCCGGCTTCCGAGCCGGGCTGCCAGCGCCGGGCTGGGCTGCCAGTGCTGGGCCTGGCCGCGCCAGCCGAGCCGGGCCGCTCCCAAACAAGCTGGACCCGGACCTGAGTCGGGTCGACCCGGTTCGGGCCTACCCAGGGGGTATTGGGCTGGGTCAGACCAGGCCCAAACCCCTTAATTCCAAACCAATTTCGTTCCAATGCCTATATCTTGTGCTAAATTCCTCCGATCGATGCACTGTAAAGTGCGTAGGTATCCTTGGATCGAGGTGGTCGTTTCGGTATATTACACTCATGGTTTTGGCTATCTTTCAATAGGTCCAGATTGATTCGAATACGAAACCAACCGGGCCCTCAAAGGAGAAACACTTATAACTTGAGCTCCAGACGTCCAATTGACGTTTTGTTGACTTTCTTGGATTCATCTTGGTGAGACGGTTCATTTGGTATACTTCACATGAGGTTTGGATGTAGTTTTAGTATGTCTAGGTTGGATTGTCGCTGAAATCCAATCAGGCCCATGGAACGGAAAACTAATAATTCTCAGACTGGACGTCTGTTTGGTGAACTGTCAGCGACATTGGTAAATATTGTTGAGAAACTGTCCCTATGAGTATACCTTATGATATTTTGAGTTACAGTTGGATATGGTCGGGTTGGTTCGTACATGAAACTAACCGGGCCCCTGGGACAAAAAGGTTAATAACTCACAGACCGGGAGTCTGATTGACGCGTTGTATGTTGCGTTGAGACCCCTGTGACAAGGCGGTCCCTTGTGAGACTTATTTTTGTGAATTTTCAATACATGGAGTATCGAATAGTATCTCGTGGAGTGAATCCTCATGGAGATGAGCGTGCGGAGTTCAGAGACCTAGTAGTTATGGACTTGACGACCACTTGACCGATTCCACATGGAGTGAGTCGACTAGCCTAGTGGAAGGAGCGCCCGGTATTTGGAGGCAGACCCATGGTGGACGGAGCGCCTAGTAGTTGGCTGCAGACCTGCGGTACTCGACAGGAGGAGTACCTTTGTAGGCTATTAAGGGAACCACTACTGTGTTTGGGAGGCAGACCCCTTGTGGGGAGCACTACTGTGTCTGGGTGCGGACCCACGGTACTCGATAGGAGGAGTACCTCACCAGTCTATGCTTAGTGAGTAGTGCCTCGGAGTCGTGACATGGCTACTATACTCAACAGAGGAGGAGTTCTCCAGTATTTGTGTTTTCATTATTCTTAATGAAAATCCTAGTTTGAGCTTAGTAAATGAATTTTCTGTCTACCTCATGATTTAGATGGGTCACTTGATAAATTAGGTATATATACGGGCATATACCTTATTATTGGTTATCCATTGATTTCATAACCCTTTTTTTCCTCATGATTAATATGGGTTACTTGATAACTAAGGTATAAATATGGGATTATACCTAAGTAATAGTTATTTGTTGAGAAACCTCTTTGTGGTTATCCTTGTTGGATTTTAGTGAGACCATGAGGGTCTCGGGGTCACTACAAAGTATTGTTATACTCACCCATGCACGGGCTATGCCCGCACGTCGTTGTGTTGGATACAGACGACGAACGACACTGACCGAGGCAGAGTGTACGTGGACTGGAGAACACATAGAGGAGGACCTCACGATGAGTCAGTACTGGAGGAGGATGATGGATGAGGGCACTGAGGAGGCTATCTGTACCTACCCTTCAGGTAGGATTTGTGGTGGATGATCCAAGAGCTGCCCAATCTGTACCTACCCTTCATTTAGGATTTGTGGTGGACGATCCCGGAGCTTCTTGTCACCATCCAACTGTTTTGTCTATTTCCTTGTACTTTACAGTTAGGCTTGTATTTCTAGCCCCTTTACATTTACCACTACTTTTTTATTCAGTTTTACTTTGTGTTTACATCTGCTTGTACTCTGTTTGGATGTGTATATGTTTTATAAGGTAATTCCTTCCCAGTTATTAGGATTTACACCTTTGGTGCTAGTCGCCAACCCCTCGCCTATGGAAGGCGGGTTTGGGGTAGTCATAGCATGGTCCCCGAGTACGGGTCGTGACAAATTGGTATCAGAGGAGTTGGTTCTACCGCATAACATATAACTCTTATATGTCTTTTCTTTGAAGCAATAATGTTAAGGGTACCGAGTGTGGTTTTCAGTTTAGGGAGACCACTGTTGGTGCGGCGGCCGACATATCCATACACTAGGACCCTGACTACTGATTTCTGACTCAGTGCACAAAATCACTGATTGTGTGTGTGTTTTCAAAAGTTTTCTTAAAGTCATCTCAAACTAGGTCAGCTCACCAGGTATAAACGTTTGACCGTGTCGCATCTGTTCATGATGCCTCCATGTAGACATACAGATGGAGATCCGAGAGAGTACCCGATGACGGCCCACTGAGCGATGACGCTCTAGTGCAGGGCCCTCCTACTATATTAGCTCCTTCAGATGGTGTACCAGCAGCACCACCACCCCATAGGCCGCTGATACCACCAGCCGCACTGGAAGATGATGCACGCCGACGGAGCATGTTTCACGAGTCCTAGCGGTAGAGGCCTCCGATGTTACGAGGCGAGATAGATTCCCGGGAAGCAGTAGACTAGATGGAGGAGATTGATAGAGTTCTACACCTACTTTAGATACTAGTAGAGCAGATGGTGATCTTAGCTACTGGTTTTTCCTTGTGAGGGACCTCGAGGTTGGTCCACATAGGGATGAGGCTTCGGTTAGTGGACCGATGCCTGAGATAGTACCTTCAGGTATTGTGCCAGCAATATCACTACCTGTTGGTCAGCAGTTACAACCGGCGGTACCGGTAGATGACACATGTAGGATTGGCACCTTACAAGTGTTTCAACATTATATTCCCTCATGTTCTGAGGTGAGCCCGACTCACTGGAAGTTGAGGACTGGCCTGAGGAGGTGGTTTTGAGTTTTCTAGAGTGATACAGCTTTGGAAGGACGACATGTCGGTAGATGAGTAGTCATCGAGGCATACTGATCGTTCTTGGTACACGATGAATACGATGTGAATAGTTCATCAGGGCTTGGACTTCTGGGCGAGGTGTTTCTAAAGGACATCTGATCCAGCACTTCTTCCTCTATGCATTCCTACTTATACTACAGTGCTAGAGGGAACTTTTGTGGTTGACTGTTCATTGGATAAATGAATACATATAGTGGATGTAAGTAGTAATAAGTAGGAAATCGGCACGAGTCTCAAAGACATGTGCATGTAACATGTTTCAAGAAGAGGAATTGTTAAGGAAAGATGAATCTGCAGAGCAGCAGATGTGGAAGAAGACCTAGGAGAGCAGCATGAGGTGGTGAACATTTCAACATGTTACAACCATCCGGCTTTGTAGTCCCCGCCAGGCTCAAGGAGCTGGAGGGCAGCGGAAGAGAGTAGATAAATGCGGTCAAGGAGTGCGACCGAAAGGCTCTATGGATGATTCGTGGAAATATCTATGTCTTCTATTAGCTTTCGTAACAATAGACAATGATAACAAATCTTACCTTCCTTCCAAAAATTTTGTCCCAGACCTAGTGTTTCCGGTTAAGCCGTTGACTTGAACCTCACGTTTAGAGATTCCTTGATAGGATACTTCATAATAACATATACAGCGACGGTGTGATCTGACCCTAGAGGTGAGAGTCTCAGTTGGAACCTCTTGGTGGCCGCGTCGAGGACTTATGACTTTAGTTTGGGTATGGACTGGGCAACCACAGTTCATACACAAATTGACGATATTATGAAAAACAATTTGTAGATTATCTACAACATTGGGATATGGTTTTCCTTGGTTGGCGAAAATGAAAACCAAGTAAGTACAGGATAAACTCATGAATAGGAGGGTTCAGACGATCACTCTTGAGTTGGCCAAACTTACCCTCATGGCCACATGAGTTTTGCATTTTCTGTTCCAAACAGGGAACATAGGCCTCTAGATTTCGAGGATGGCAACAACGTCTTTATGCAGGTCTCACCTCGAAGAGGTCTAAGAAGAATTGAGGATACTTCAAGTAATATCTGAAGTTCATCAGACCATTCCAGGTCCTCAATAGGGTATGAAAGGTGGCTTGTCGTTTGACATTTCCCCCTCAGTTGCACCGGGTGCACGATGTCATCCACATATCATAGCCGAGGAGATACATGCACGACCCTTCACACATCGTCGACCAGAGGGAGCTGGACATCGATGATGGGGAAACATTCACGGAGGTTCCAGTGGAGATCGAGGACCGACAAGAGAAAGTACTATGTGGACGGCCTCTTCCTCAGATGTTCTTTCACTGGAAGCACGAGATCCTCCAGGAGAGCACATGGGAGCGAAAGGCTCAGATGCGTCCTCAGTACCTTCTTCTGTTTCCCTAGTGAGTGTTGTAGCATTAAGGTGACATAAAGCCCTTAGGTGGGAGTAATGTAATGAGTTAGAAATTTCAAGGAATTTTTTTTCTTAATTTCTTTGTAATTTTACGAGTATGCAGTTTCTGACGACACCTGATTATGAGGCCCGGTGTACCTGGAATCAATTTCCGAAGTTTAGCTCAGGTACGTTCAGTGAACGAACGAGTTGGTTTTTAAATCTTTTGAACTAGTCCTCGGAATTGAATTCTGAGGGCTCTGATAAACTTGCAGTGCTGTTAATTGATTAAGGGGACCTTTTCCACAGATTTGTTTGAAGTGGGTTGAGATTTTTTTTTTGGTGTCTAGTTATTAAGTTTAATAAATTTGTTAAAACAAATTTTTATCTAAGGAAGTTAAATCCTCCCATATGTGGATATATGAGAGGTGGGGCCCACACGAGCCCCAACCTCTCATCTTCCCATAACTCTCTCTAACCCCCTTTAACAACCCTTCATTTCAAAGTGAGAACTCCTTTAATAAAGAGACTATCTCTCTCCCTATTTAATGGTGCCAACACATTAATTAATTATGTGATTTGAATTTGAAAAGGGATGGCATGTTTATTAAGAAGGGAAGCCTCTTTTTAATATCAGTTGGAAAATATTTTAGAGAACCCTGAGGAACCTTTGGAGGATTGGAAAGGAATGTGTTTTTATCCAAATGAAGAACGCCTCCAATGAAGAACGCTCTACGATTCGATGAAAGAGAAGTCACCAACGACATGCCTTTCCTCCTCCTTCCTCCACGTCAAAGAAGAAGATATCGCCGCAGGAGAACGTCGCCAATGAAAACGTTCTTTCTTCCAATGATGTCGATGGGGTTGATACCATTTTTTCTGCAACGTTGATCTGTCATGACGCTTGCCTCTTTCCATGGCTCGATGACGTGTAATGTCAAGATCTAGGTAGGGGTTGTTATGTTCGGTTTTTAATATCGTTCTTCATCATTCTTCAATTTTTGAATTCCATTTGGCCACTTGATACCAACTTGACGAGGAAGGGCTCGGACCGCACCAACATGGTCTGGCCCTTCCCCATTCGTTCGTTGATTATAGATGACGGAGGTAGACATCAAATAACCGACAGGGGTTGGGCCGATCACGGGCGGATCGTCAACACTTGATCATCAGGTCACTACAAAGGCATGACATCGTCGTGTTGCATGGAGTATAGCTGGACCGCAGCCATGTCGAGTCGTGGTAGAGGGGTGCGGCGTCGTTGCTCCGTGCCAGAGCCACAAGGGGCCGCGGCTGGGGCAGGTCGCGATAGTGGGGTGCGGTGCCGTCATTCCGTGGCGGTCGAACAGAGTGGTGGCCTAATGTCGCGGCGGAGTACAAAGGGGCGACCAGTTGTGCCAGCTGCTGGAGCCACCTAGAGGCTAGACCCAAGGGGGTCCAGCAATTACAAAAAGATCGACCATCATGGCTGGCCGTTTCTAAGAAACCGGGGGGTGTAACCCCCCCAGACCTACTACTAGGGTAGACCCCACAGGGTCCACCGTTTCCAGAAAAAAAGGGTTGTGAAAAATTTGCATCGCGCTCGGCCTTCGCCGACCCATGGACTGCTTCCGAGCCGGGCCGCCAATGTTGTGCCAAGCCGCGCCCACTGAGCTGGACCCAGACTTGAGTCGGGTTGACCCATTTCGGGACGACCCAGGGGGTTTTGGGCCGGGTCGGATCGGACCCAAATCCCCTATTTTCAGACCAGGTTCGTTCAAATTCTTATATCATAGGCTAAAGACCTCCTATAGATGCACCATCAGATGTGTAGGGATCCTTGGATCGAGACGGTCGTTTCGGTATATTACACTCAAGGTTTCTGCGAACTTTCGGTACGACTAGATTGGTTTGAACCTGAAACCAACCGGGCCCTCGGAGCGGAAAAGCTTATAACATGAGTTCTAGACGTCAGATTGACATGTCGTCATTTTTGTTGGATACCTCTTGGTGAGATGGTTAATTTGGTATACTTCACATGAGGTTTGGATGTATTTGGAATATGGTCGGGTTGGATTTTACCTGAAATCCAACTCGGCTCTTGGAACAGAATAGCTAATAATTCTATGACCGAATGTCCGTTTGATGAACTATCACCAGCATTGGTAAATATTGTTGAGAAACGGTCTCTTTGAGTATACCCTATGAGTGTTCGGGGAACAGTTGGAAATGGTCAGGTTTCTTTGTATACAAAACCAACTGGGCCCCCGGGATGAAAAGGATAATAACTCACTGACCGGGCGTCCGATTGATGTGGCGTATGTTGCATTGTGACCCCTGTGATGAGGCGGTCCCCTATGATACTTATTTTTGGGACTTTGGGGTACCTGGAGTATCTATCAATAGCTCATGGAGCGGATCCTCTCGGAGACGAGTGTGCGGAGTACGAAGACCTAGTAGCTGTGGACTTGATGACTGCTTGACCGATTCGACATAGAGTGAGTTGACTAGTCCAGTGGAAGGAGCGCCTGGTATTTGACGGCAGACCCACAGCGGACGGAGCGCCCGGTAGTTGGCAGCAGACCCGTGGCACTCAACAGTAAGAGTACCTCTATAGGATATTAGGGGAAACACTACTGTGTTTAGGCGGCAGACCCCTGGTGGGGAGCACTAATGTGTTTGGGTGCGGACCCACGGTACCCAACAAGAGGAGTACCTCTGCAGTCTAAGGTTTGTGAGTAGCACCTCGAAGTCGTGACATGGATATTGTACTCAACAGAGGAGGAGTTCTCTAACAGTTTTGGTTTTGGTATCATTAATGAAAATCCTAGTTTTAGCTTAAACAATGACCTTTGGGTTTACCCCATGATTGAGATGGGTCACATGATAACATAGGTATATGTATGGGCATATATCTAAGTAGTGATAATCCTTTGATTTCATAACCATCATGTTTCCTCATGATTGAGTTGGGTTACTTGATAACTTATGTATAAGTATGGGTATATACCTATGTAAGGGTTATCCATTGAGACCCTTCTTTGTGATTATCCTTGTTGGATTTTAGTGACACCTTGACGGTATCGGGGTCCCTACTGAGTATCTTTATACTCACCCATGCACGGGATCTACCCTCAACTCGTTGTGTTGGATGCAGATGATGAATGGCGCTGACTGAGGCAGAGTGTATGAGGATAGGACGATACCTAGAGGAGGACCTCACAACGAGTCGGTACCGGAGGAGGTTGATGGACAAGGGCGCTGAGGAGGCTATCTATACCTACCCTTCAGGTAGGTTCCATAGTGGAAAATCCAGGATCTGCGCAATCTATACATACCCTTCAGGTAGGATCTGTGGTGGACATTCCCGGTGCTTCTTGTCACAATCCAGCTGTTTGGTCTATTTTCATGTATTTTACAGTTGGGCTTCTATTTCTGGTCCCACTTCTTTCACTACTAATTTTGTATTCAGTTTTAATTCGTGTTTACTTCTACATGTGCTCGGGTTGGATGTGTATATGTTTTATAAGGCAATTCCTTCCCAGTTATCAGGATTTACGCATTTGGTGCTAGTGTCCATCCCCTGGCCTGTGGAAGGCAGGCTTGGGGTAGTCACGGAATGTGCCCTGAGGACAGGTCGTGACATGAATAATGTTAGATAATATAGGTTCCCCCTTGCACATGCCTTTTTATTTTATGATTTAATTATTTCATTATTTTCTCACCTCCCTCGATTAAAAAATATTTATGTGTGCTCCTTGGATTAGCTTTATTCATATCCAAACTATTTTCTAATCCTTTTATGTGATGCCAAAAATTGTTTTGGACAATACGGAACACCAATTGATTAGTTAAATTCCATCTTGGATTTTCTGGCTAATATAAGATTTAAAATGAATCGTTTGTATTTTTATATGTATTGGAAAGATGTGAAATGGTTTTAGTACTTCCTTATACAATAATTTTTGGTTTTTTTAAAAATATATGATAGTTGGGTTTGAAGGTGTTATATAATGTGCTATTGATAAATGGATCATTAAGATTTTTTGTAAGAAAAATTTTGTTTTCAAGGTGAAATAGAAATGTTTTATGGAGCTTTTGTGAATGGGTTGAAATGGTAAATGGTGTGATTTCACTATTTTTTAATGTTGAATTTCATCTTTATTAAAAGTTGGTTTTGTGAAATTCTTAATGGACCATTTTGAAACATGGTGCATTTTATTATAATGATTACTATGAAAACCCATACCAGTTGTTTTTCATGAATTTTCTGGGTATAATTGATGGGTTTTACACTCTACGGAATCCTCATGATCCACTATTAGGGTTCCTTGATTGGAACCCTTGGGTGTTTCATTTCAGGTAAGTAACAAGATTAGTCCATGTTGAGAATATAGGTGAGACCTATTATGAATAACTATTATTGTTTATATATATATATATTGATTAGATGATCAACCGAAAGAGGTCTTCTCACCACTATTATATACACGAGACATTAGAATCTGGCTTCTTGAGATAATTTTCTGATATTGATTTCTACACTAGAAGTTGGCGTAAAGACTAATGGCGAGTAGTAAAAAATTATATTTCGGTTTATTTCTATGAGATTTTTCCACTTGGTCTTTCTTGAGTTTGGTTGGTTATGCATTTGCGAATTTTTATTTCCTCATGTGTGGAATACTATATGGGATGGGGTGTAATGTGATAGTATATTCTATATTATTCTTGATCTCTTTGTACAACAATATCTATTAGCTCATTGATTCTTTGAATAATTCATGTTATACATGTATTTATTTATTCATTGACCTTTTTATATAAATATTTTTATTCTCTCATGTGTAGTGTTTTCATGTAAGTGATTTGTGGTTTCTAATAACATGAGAAAAATGTTTTAAAGATGAAGATTCTGAAAATATTTATTGTCAAGAAAAAAGGAACGCATCATTTTCCTTTCTAATTTGTCTGTGACATACTAATAAAATGAGCCTGGTTTTTGGAAATTAATAATATAAATGACTTCTATTTAAGGTTTTTATTAAATTACTAGAAAAGAATAATTTGGATTATTATATTTGAAAAATTGATAATTGATGTGTCATTTATATTAAAGGAAATGCATTGGGAATAGTTTATCAGGAAAGTAGGTTGTGTTTTTATAATAACACATATATTTAATATTTGTTTTCATCTTAGGATGCTGCAAATTTTTCAAATTCGTTCATCAATGTGTGACATTGGATTGAGGTCACTGCTGACATGTAGGGACATATGGAGGTATGCACAATTTTTTTTATCTCTACTTCTAGTTTTTATTTTCATTGTTTAATTTTTAATTACTTTACTCTCTTTTATTTATGGGTAAATTATTGCAACCTATTTAATATTGATTCCTAATCATGGTTTCCATCTAGTGGGGATCTGAAACCCTCTTCGTGTCATGCAATGGGCCGGCTCCATATACTGATTCAAGGTCGACTCATGTTGGTTCCTGAAACAATGGTTAAAGAATGTAGTAACACCTCAAAAATGTTCTTACTTTTTTATGGGTAAATCATAATTTTAATTTATACATAAATACAAAAATAGATTTTTTTATACTTTGAATTATAATACTCATGTAAAAGATACCCGAATAAAGTTATAAAATTGCAGTTACCAAGGCACAATGTGTCCCCAGGAGTCTGAAAAATATAATAAGGTAAATTAGAGGGGCTTCCCAATGGTGTGGGGATACCCATGTGGTTAATTTTGTGTAGGAATTTGGAACAAAAAGTTCCCTATACAAATAGATTTAATTAATGTTAACTCAAAATATTTCACCTAATTCATCATATCAGTAATGCAACCTAGGGGGAGTCCTACACACATTTAAACCCATAGGGTGCTCTGGGTGAGTTGGATTATATAGTCTAGTCATTCCACTCTCTCTCCACATTGACTATTTTATGTCTAAGAAACCATGTTTATATCAAATAAATTAATCTTATAATTATTAGGCTAGTGTAAAAGATTGGATGATTTATGGACCACTAGTGGGTAAAAACCAATAACCTTCTTATATTTCCATTGTGTGTCATCAAATATTAATTATTTATTAAATTTAAAAAAATATTTTTCATCCCTCATATTTACCCCTTACAATGAAACCTAAGAAAAAATTGAAATTGGGATCCCACTGAACAGATCCATCAAAGATCAACATATTCCATCAACTCTACCCCAACTAATCTACATCATCCGAACATTGATTTATTTGATTAATTCTAAATGGTACATCCACCTCTTCCCCAACCAATCCTATATCAGATTATCATTTTATACTCAATTCATTTTAAGATATACACTTCTAGAAATACTAAAGTGAATTTATAATCCCCAAATATAGGGAGATACAACTATAGAATCATGTTTACATAATCCTAATCACGTCACGAGATAAATAACAAATGTAGAAAAAATGTTTTTTGATATGAAAACAAATTATAGATTTTAGATAAATTGGAAATTCATGAATAAAAATAACTAATATAAGATAATCATAAATCCAATGAAGGCATACGATAATATGATAATCAACAATACTATAAACAAACAAAATTAAAATATGATTACAAATACCCATCCAATTTATATATAATATTAAAAACATAAATTCAATTTAAACATGGTAAACAGTTTGGAGTTTATGTGACTATTCTAGTTGTATATTAGACTAAAATATTCATGAGAAAATGAAAAATAAAAAATAAATTGCACTCGATATCACTTTTTGATTAGTACACATAATTCACCAATGGAAATATCAATATTATATAATAATAACAATTCATGATCACTAACTACTCATATCACATATAAATATTGTAAATAAAGGACGAAAAATAAAAAAGGGTCTCCTAAAAATTAAAATAAAAAAACCACACTAGGTCTTCAACTATTGAGCATTTATATCCATATCATATGATTAGAAAGGGAAAACCATGGAGGTATCAACATATCATGAGTATAAGGGTATGAAAGGATGATAATAACAATTGAAAACCATATCTCACATATCTTATATCATAAAAATGAGTCATATAATAAATAATTAAAGATCATAAGAAATGAATCATTTTAGAATAAGAAAACATGAACCATGAGAACATAACATTGGAATAAGACATTGATTTTTGTATTACTTGTGATAAAAGAGAATAATTTTTTTCATAGTTCATGGGACATTTATAATACATTCAGGTTTTTGTGGGATAGATTTTCAACCCATCAAGGTAGTAAAGGCCCACTACCAAGACTATCGTAGTTGAAAAAATCTCATAGTGAATTTGGTTTAATCCCCATTTTAGCCTTATTTATATCATAAAATAATAGTTTTTACCCAATTCATTTGAGGGATACATAGGTCCCTCCAGTATGAAAATTGAAATCATTCGTACATGTTTCCAATTATTATTATTAATTTATCATATCAGAACTCATGAAAATAAATGGTATTAGTGAAACAAGAATCACATTATAAACCCTAGAATGAAATGAATTTATTTTAAATTTCATCACAGAATAACATTTGGAAAAGGAACACATTTAAAAATAATTTCATGATTTCATCATAGCATAACTTATGGAAAAAGAAGTTTGTTTCCTAAGACATTAATCATTTTATGTACGATAAATTAATTAGTGGGATTAAAAAGTATTTTATCTTGGTATAACCAGTGGAAGAGAAATTGGTTTCACAAATATATTTTAATCATTAAAATTTACCATTTAGTGAAATGATTTTATTGATTACTATGATAATATCTATAATAAGGAATGTGATTTACAAAAATATTTCATCCTAAATGAAAAATAACTTTTAATGATTGAATTTAATATTTAATGAGGAAAACAACATTTCCACATTGAAATACAATTTTAAAAAAAAAATTAAATAACAATCATTGAAAATAAATTTACAAAATTGTAAAATGACTTTTAAATATGATCTAAAATATTTATTATAGAAAATATCCTTTCCAGATTAATTTTTTTATGAAAAATATAAAAAAATTAAAAAATATTTTTCTTTTAAAATATTTTTTAAACAAATAAATGAAGAATGAAATAAAATTTTGTTCCTGGTTTTGGAATTATCATTCGTGTTGTACTCAATAAGAAAAATTTACCATTGATTTTATGGTAAAATATATATTGTAATTTTTATGAAAATCACATGAACATTACATTTAATAAATTTTGAAAATCAAAATCATGGGTAAAAATTTATTTAATAAATACTTTTTAATTGTTCAATTAATTTTCAATACATTTATTAATTCATGTATACACCTGAAATAACCAGAGGAAATTTAGATTCATGATTTTTTTTAGATATTGACCATAATTATTAATCAGAAGAATTATAATCATAGACAATCCTAATAGTGAATGGGATTGTATCATTAATCCATGACCACATTGAAAGCATTGGATCGTAGGCCCCATACAATAATAAACATAAATGAAACATAGTATGTAAATAATATTAGATGATTGATGATAAAATAATTCAATGTGATACATAATATTTATTTTATGTTTGGATTTATAAAATTAATTTACTTCTTTTAGTACCTTTTTTAAAATTTGAATTATTTCTTAAAATATTCATATGGGACAAAATAACTTTATAGAAAAATATTATTTGAAGCGTAAAATTTGTTTTATTTTATCTCATGAATTGAAATACAATTAAACGGATTTTTATATATTATATTGAATATATATTATATAAATATACATAACATATTTTATAATTTTTTTATTATATCCATTTTAAAAATGATTTTTCTTAAATAAATAGTTATATAAAAAATAATTTTCTTTATTTTCAAATGGCCACTATTTTCATTTTTAATTTTAATGCATCGATATCTATAATTCAAAAAGGGAAATTAAACATTCATAGTATCTCAGACTCACAATTTACACCTGAAACCCCTCTCACTCAAACCACCCCACTCACACATGGGGGGGAGGATATGTTCTAATTTTAATTAGTTGGTCAACAAATAATTCATATTATATACATTATTAAACAATATATTTTCATAAATTACTTTATCTTATTGATAAATTCCATTCATATCGATATGTGTTAACTATCATATTAATTAATAATATATTAATAATATTTCATGTTTAATTTAAAATATATTTCGAGTGAAATGAAAGATAAACACGGTGTTTCATGTTTCAAAATGTTTCAAAAATATTAATTTTACTAGAAAAAATTAGGTTAAATAATCTCATGGTGTTAAATTATACCCCCTTAAATAAATTTAATCCTTTTAAATTTATCTTAGGTTATTTAATTCGAGGTTTAACATTTGAAAATCCATTTTAGGGAAACCAACATCAACAAAATTATTATAAAAACATCCTCTTGAAAAGTAAAAAAATGGTGTATGAAGGTCATCAATAATAATATATATAGATTTCAATAATAGAAAAAATAGTTGTTAATTGAAAATTTAGACATATATAAAAATTAAATTTTCTAAATAATGATTAAGAGTTATATAGATCTTTTATCACAAGAATTTGAAATATCATGAGGAAATAAACAAACATAAAAACATAAACAAAAGTGGGGAGAAAAAGTCATATATAACATGACAGGTGATAGTAAATGGGACGAATTTAATATCTATAATGTTTCCTAAAAATTAATAATTTTAAAAAAAATATTTACTTAATTTATTTCATTCAATTTCATAAGCATGATTTCATCCTTTGGTTGTTTCGTGGTCAACTTTCACTTCATCTGAATCTCCATGATTTTAATTTTTCATGTCTGAACAAATGATCGATAATGAAATCAATAAAATTATGATTACATATACATTAAATATCATGTTATAATCTTCATAAAATGGTTCTGAAAAATTATTCATAAATATTCATTTGATGAAAAAGTACATTAATATATAAAACCTCATCCACAATTAAACATAACCCATTCAAAAATTGGTAAACATTATGAACCTTGTAGAAGAAAAAAATTATAAATATGATCACTAAATTTTCCAAAATTAACTTCATAGTAATCCCCCAAACATTATTATGTATCTCATATTGGTCACATATTGAATTTGTGATTTCCATGGTGATAAATTGTTTTGATACATGGTGAAAATTTACAACAAGACATTATTGAAAATATATATTTTTAAAAAATCATTGATCATTAAATCATAGATTATTTAGTATATTACATTAACCAAAAAAATTTATAAACCCCAGTAATAACAAAATATTCCTATTTTTAATCAATTCATTCATCATTTATGGTGTCATCAATAATATAATGTTCACATTATCCATATAAATTAGCTATGTATCAAAACTAAAAAACATTTTCATAACATCAGGAACATATTGTGGGTAACCATCCCTTAATGAAGCGTTTTCCATAAAATTTCAAGTTTTAATTAAAATAAATTTCATATTAATAAGTTATATTGTAGATAATAATTCAAATCCATAATAAAAAATTTTTAGAAAAAAATAATTATATACTTCACAATTAATATATCAGAATTATTTAATTCCAATAATTAAATAGTTAAAAAATTATTCTTCATTCTTAAATCATTAAATAAGTTCTATCATCTTATTCCTTAAAACATATTTTGTACAATTTGAACCATGAGTCATGAATTAACATTCATCAAAGTTATTTCATTCATTTTAAGAAAATTACATAAATGTTATATCAAAATATCCCCTAAAAATTAATATATCTTTCATGGTATCTACATGATACAAATTAAAACTTTTACTCATACTACCATGATCATTCTCTTCATGATCACTCCCCTGGGTCATTGACTTACATAATTCCTATATTTTACCTATTTATAGTATTAAACCATTATTGATATCATAGGAAAACCATTATTCTAAGGAATTTCATTAACCAACCATTTTTTTTCATTAGAAAACACTTACTTTGTGTTCTTATATTCAATACACAAGACATTTAATGCTCCTTAGAAACATTCACTAGATTATTTAATCCCTCATTCATGACTTATTAAAAGATTATATTTTAATATATAGTCTTCACGACCCAATCTCTCGTCAAAATATTTCCTTAAAATCATTGGTGAGTCTGATAGTTGGTTGAGTTGCAATTCCTTTATTATATATCATGATAAAAAATTAAAAATAATAACAATATTATTTACTATATTCATCACCCAATGTTATTAATCATCAAATTATTATACATAATATTCAATGTTAACCTAGTGCCTTCTATGTCTAACAATGAGAAAAAACCATAAATCATAGAGTGGGTAATAATATTTACTGGGAAGCTATATAATCATAAATAATCACTTATAGAATGTCTAAATCTTGGAATCTTTTTTTAAATATATGACACTATGGGTATAACATAGGACATTCATGGTTATTATTTAACACATTCATGATGGTTAATTAAGTGTTTTTGTATTTATAATGTATGTCCCCTAGGAGTGTCAAACCGGGTTTGTAACAAGGACCATTATTGTGCACCAGGTGATGATCGAGTTGAGCACATTGTTCCCTTTTTAGAATTATCAACCCAAGGTTCCTCTATACCAGATCCACCAAAAATTTTAGTTTATAGGAAGAGATATAATTTCATAGAAATCACTCACTCTTTCCTATTCAAAAATTCCATGACATTTTCAAATACATAGAATCATCTACTCACAAATCCTTAGACATTTCTTTATAAGAATCGTTATAAATATCTCTCAAGATCTCATTAATATTTTCTCATTATAGATTACAATGTTTTAAAAATAGAATCTTTTGACACTAACTATAAAAACCAAAAACATATCATACATAGATATTGAAAATTTTTATATAAAAATTCATTAAATAAAATAAAATACACATATGATGAATTTAATGATATAGTTCCATTTAAAAAATGGAAACATAAATAATTGGTACATATGTTTGCTACCTCATATCTGATGAAACTTATTTATAACTAGATACCTTCATAAACATATCTCATAAAATTCCATTGAAAATATCCATGTAAAAGGAAATATAAAGAAAGTTGTGTTAATATGACCAATAAGGTAGATGTTGAAATATTATCATAATAAGGGTATGAGAAAATGGGGATAATATACTAAAACCATAGAAATAATATTGTATTTCATAAATAAAAGTCATTTCATGAATCATAGAATTTTTTATTACAGTAATCTTAATGGAATCAAATATCATGAACATTTATAAAAAACATTTCTATAAATATATTTTTAGCATCCAATTATGTATATAAAAAATTTATTAGTAGTTATAGGCACATTCTGATGAAAATAATAGTTTAATATTTCTTGTACCAAACCATCATATTAGTCATGGATCACTAAAAAGAATATAATATCCGACAAAGTCACTTACTAAATTCAATTTACCCCACATTATAGTCATGTTTTTATTATTATATATTAGTAATTACACAATGTATTGGATTAATATATAGGCCCAAACCAACATATAATGAATATCATACATACATTTTCCCTAATATCATAAAACATTGATCATATCAAAACCCTTGAAAAGAAATGGGATTCATAATCATATTATCTTTTTATCAGAGCATAACGAATGTAAAAAAGAATTGGTTTTAAAAATAAATTTATCATTATATAACATTTTAATGGAAAAGTGGGCTTCATAAACATTTAATGGTGGTATAAATCATGATAAACAAACATGTACCATGAATATATTTTCATCATAGACATAAACCATTCAGATAATAAATAAGAATAATTACCGTGGATCATATCCCTAATAAATAATATGTTACATCAAATGACGTTTTCAAATATGGACATCTATTTTGAAATATTATATGGAAAATTTATTGATGAAAACATAAATTTCACTTTGACAAATAATATTGAAACATAAAAAGTATTTATAAATCATTTTCATTTAAAATATATTTATCATTATATAATTTATTAATGAATGATTAATTAAAACTTTATTGGGGGAATATATTGTTTCCACTTTGAATAAAATTACATCATGATAAAATTGAAAACATAATTTATTTTTAAATTAAAAGTTTAATTTTATAGATGATAATTCAATGAAAATAATGGCCATAATGGAAAAAATATTTTTCATTCCAGACATGTTAAAATAATGATTCATTTCACATATTTATTAATAAAAATATAGAATTATATATAAAATTATGTGAAGATTAATTTTTAATTTTTTTGAAAAGAAATCAAACAATGGTAAAATTTATTTAATAAATACTTTTGAAAATTATAAAATGTTTATAAAACATTTTTAGAAATCATCATTTTAGACAAAAAATGAGTTTTTAACTGAAGAGAGAAATAAAAATATTTTTTCATTATCACATTCCCTTCATCTCTGGAGATAATAAAGAGATAAAAATGAAGGGAAAATTTAATCTCATTAAATAACTAAAATTTATGAAATTTATAAAGTTTATTGATATAGGGATCATAATATATCATCATCAAAATCTTAATCATATACAATCCCATTAAAAATGAAATTGTATCACAAAAACATTTAAAGATTTAGAAAATTGAATAATATGATCAATGAATGAATAAAATTAATTTAAACATAATATATCATGAATATATGAAAAATAATAATATAACATGTCATTGATTTATTATATACATATGATAAAATAAGATGGACGTGTAACATAGGCTATATCTCAATGAAGGAAAATTAAGAAAATAAATCCCACACCTATATGATATCTATTTAAGCATAAACCACGTGAACGGGATATCATAAAATTAATATATAAATACATATAAATTTTTGAAAATTAAATATAAAATAAATTCATGTAATATAAACACACAACATATCATAACCTAGTGGTTAATATAGAATATATTTCTTAGATATAAAATTGAAATGAATAATCCATTACTATATGTCGCAACATCCATTGTACACATTCCAACATCCTCTATAATACATATAAGTTAATTATAAATATTTTTCATAACCATACACATATATATATCATACTATTGATGATTTACTTATGAATTGTTATGGCCTTTTTGTAGATAATTCTTTGTTAATTTAAACATTCAGGTAGTAACTAATTAGTTTTTCATGTGTTTTTTATTTTTAATTTCTAGGGTTTATAATTTGACAATGGTTCAAAAATTTAAATAAATTTAGTTAAAAATTAATATAATATATAATCATTATAAATTTATTTATATTTTTCTATAGAATTTTTATATGTGAAATGAAATACCCCATTCATTGATAAGGTACGCCATATATAATCCTGAACACTACTTCAATTTTCTCCAAGTATAAAATGATAGAATTGAAAATAATATTTTACAATCAAAAAATAAATTGTTCTCCTAAAAATATCACATATATTCATAAATTATACAATAATTACTTCTATATAATGTGATTGTAAAAAATGAATCACATCACTGCATGAAGTGATAGTTTGTCGTACACATGAAAGACATCATTGTATCCTCCTATAAGAATGGAATGTAAGAAGGTATATGTTATATATTTATTAAATATGTATACTTTTTTAAAAAATGTAAAATATATTCATTTAATATTTCCCTATTAATATCCATCTAAAATGTAAATCAATAAACACATCACATCAGTTTGTGAGGTGGTATTCCAGCATACACAGGAGCGATGTTATCATTTTCTAAAATTATTTTAGGTAAGAAGGTATATATTTTATATTAATTTAAGAGGTACAATAAAATAAAAAGTTTCATATATAAATAATAAACCCATCATTATTTCATTCCCACATAGGTTATGATGGAAATCGAATAACATCAGTCTGTGAGATGGTAGTCTTCCGTACACCTGAATAAGATTTTTATTCCCATTTTATGGAAGAATATATGGATATATATTATTTAATACACATAATAATATGTCCGGGAATAATAGATATTTTTTATCATATAATTATATTTTAATTTTATTTGAAGGATTTATAAAACTAAGTAAAACAAAATGTATAGTCAAACTTATTACCTCTTCGCCAGAAAATCTCTATAGATTAATCTGAAAGCCTTCCTAGAATATATTTATTATCTATCTAGGGACTATAGTAAATTGTTATATAAATAAAAAAGATAACTGGGATTATATTATCATGAAAAAATGGATCTATAATAGTGATGAAAACTGGAGAGGGGTGCTTTTAATAAGTTAGTTGAGTGACACACTTTTAATTTTGGAAATGGGAAAGGTGTACCCACATTATTTATATTAAAAAAAATACTAAATTATCTATTGATGAAAATTTTAGATTATTAGTTATATATATAATTAAAATCGAGTCTAGACACGTTTTGTGTAATTTTAATCCAAATAGTATTATTTTATCTACCGTTTATCCTATTTTGACCTTAAACGCAAAAAATAATTTTTAATAATATTAAATAAAATTCTAGTAAAAAATTATGTTTCACTAAGTTGGTAGTATACAAAAAATTTATTCAAAATAATGAATATATTTTTTAAATTTCAACTCAAACATATGGAATGTTTATTTTAAATTTTAACCTAAAGATGGGAGGAAATAGGTTTTTTCCGAAGTGAAAATCTGTAAATACTAAAAAAGGATAAAACCAAAAATACAATATGAATCATTATACAATGAGATAAATTTTATTAATATATATATATATATATCAAAAGTAATTTTACGGTTCAAAACATCATAAAAATTGGATTTATTTAAAAACAATTAAACAATTTAAAATACTGAATAACAACATGGATTTACAACTATTCATCCAAATATCTATCATATAATAAAATTCATAAGAATTCAATATAATATAATCCTAAAAATATGATTTAAAAAGATAATATAATCTTTTTAGATAAAATTTCATTATTTTTCAATTTTAACTAATAAATGGTTTTCATAATACTTGACTAAACTATGACTTTAAACAATATAGTTTTTAGAGTAAAATTGGATATATATTTTCTAATTACTAAGGAGAACATATGAATAATGTTTGATATTTTATTGAATTGTATATAAATATATATTTATAATTATAATCATTTAAAATAAGTTATTTTTTTAATATATTCATGAGCCAGACGTTTTTGTACAAAAAAATAGTTTTGAAAAAAAGCATGTTTTTATTTTGATATTGTTCTGACACTTATATAATATTATTGGTATCCAAATAAATAATTTTATATTCATTTCTTACCATATATTTTAAAAAATTAGTTGATCATATTCATACCCATCATATAAATGTTTAGTTTATTGGTATCATATGAAATAATTTTTTAAATAATATGTTATGTTTCATTTATACGTCGTGTGTCTTGTAACACAAGATATTGATAAAAGTTTTATTTTATTTGAAATTAATTTTTCACAAAATATCATGGTGCTACAAGGTGAGAAGATTTATGACACATGCCTCTATTATGAACCTAACATTTAGACTATTATCTATAACTAAATTGGAGTACAAAAACATCTAACAACACAATATACATGAATTACAAACCCCAAATCATATACATTAGAATCCATATGAGAACACATCGCACTACTATGACATAAGACTCAAATTGAATGATCTAGACAGGTGAATGTGTTGAAACTATCACTCATATAGAATTTTCATTCTACAATATTCATACAGAAATAATTAACTAAATAAAATATAATGTTGAGGAAGGTAATATCCCACAACCCTAGTTTATCGATACATTCATGACTATATAAATGAATCTTCTAGTCTCATAATTATCCACAAGCCTAGGAGAGAGGAAAACTCTTATATATGATCCATTAGTTTTCTATGAACTTATAATTTCAAAATCCAATGAATGATAGAACTTTATAATACTCACAACCTACTCATATTATAATGATATAGAAAACCTCTCCTAATAAACCATAAACCCATGAAAAAAACATTAAACTTATTTCATAAATTCGAGAAACAAATTTGTTATCAAAATCTATACCCATCATCCAAATATGTTAAACATCTATATCAACTATATTATAATCTTTAATGTTCAAGGAACTATAAATCCCAAGAAACAAAATATCCGATCACCCCAAGATAAATCTATCATCCCTTAGTCATATAAAGAAAATCTAACAATTCTATCATTGCGTAGGTAATACCCCCTGTGAACATAATTAAAAATTTATGGATTAACATGGTCCCTTAGACCACATCCATCAAAATAAGATTTTATCCCTAACCCAAGAACCCTTAATTAGAAAATAGACACCCAAACCATACTAATACAACTAGTCACCTAAATCAGAATAAAAAATGATAGAATAAGAAACCCCCTTAGGGTATCCTCAATCACATACAGATATTGAGAATAACCCACAATTATAATTACTTCTAAGAGACACTCAATGGATAACCTCTTATTCATGATCCCTAGAAAACCCAAAGTGTATGAAAATAAATATACAACCCCTCTAAGGTGAATATATATGAGTTACAAGAACTATTTCCATGGAATTGATTAACAGAACACTACCACACCTAACTCATTAGTCTATCAATGTAGCTCATGAGATATAGATAAATTAGCCACCAAAATGGGTTTATTCCTCAATCACCCAATGATCGTCAGCTAATACTATCACCAAAGGACCATCCAATGAAAACAAAATGTGTGAATTAATGTATTAATATACCTCTAAAATATAATTTTATTTCAAAATTATTTATTTTCATGTTTACATTGCGAATGTAAAAGAATCATAATCTCTTGAACCACAAACATAACTAGTGGAAAATAAAATATTTTACATTAAATAAAATCATTGGAATGGAATGTTGATTTTGTTTTCTAAATTATGTACTACTTATAAATAGTAGGAAAAATATTTTTTTAATACACTACATGAATTACTTTTCAATGAATACTAGATACTCTTTTATTTGAATCATCCATTATAATAATCCACTATTATTTCAATAGATAATATTTTTCCTAATTTTATGGAAATTTTTATACCATAAATGAGTGATTTAGAAAATAAACTAGTTATTTCTCTAAAAATGTTCTAAAATTGTTTCAAATGTTAAAAATTACATAAATACACACATTATTGTTAATAGGTATACAGTCCAATTATAATTTTATTGTTAATTCCAATGATGGTTTCGGATTAGGTAATTTTGACAATCTATAATAATAGTTCAATATAGATTATTATTTATTTTTAATCGATTTTTTGAATGAATTGTATTGATAATTAACAATATATAAAATTTATATGATGTCCAACTGATGTCTAGGGATTATTTAGAGACATCACCTAGATGCATCAAAAGTATCATGACATATTTTATTGGTATTTGAAAAAAACCTAACCATTTATTAATAACAGTGTCATATTTGGGAGGAATTTGCAATAAGATTCAATATATCTTGGTTGAGATTAATTAACCATGAATTTAATTAATTATTTATTTCAATTATTAAGAATTTAGTTTTAATTATCATTTATATTTCTATGTTTTTTTCAGTGTACGATAAATAAATTATATTTTTAATTAATGTAAACCATTTTGATTATCAACTCATTATATTCGTTATTCGCCATTTTGTCATGATAACATCTAATGTAAATAGCCCTTGTAAACAATATGAAATGAACCAGTTATTTTTTATATGTCCCCAAGATATCAAGAAGGGTATTTTGAATTATATCAACATTGAATGAATTTTACCTATACAATGCTTTTATACTTACAATGTAATATGATAATCAAGTATATGTCTAGTTTTACATGACATAAAAACTGATTGATACCACATTACAAGTACAATTATATCTTGTACCAATGTCATAATTTAATGTAACAACCCAATCTTCTAGGTTACGCTTATTTTTAAATTAGACAATTGCATGTGTTTTACGCAACTTCGAGTTCTAACACACCACAACCAATCAAACTAGCCGTTATAAATAGTAATAGACACTTTTTAAAATTTTATTAATTTTATCTTTCAAAATGGACTTAGTTTTTGGATTCAGAATATAGAAGTCAGCTTAAGATGAATTATTGGTATTTTTATAAAAACTATCAATTTTTAATAAATAGTGAAAAACATTGAGTTATAGTTTAAAACCAAATTGTTATTTACATAATTATTTATTTTATTTAAATTAATTTTAGGTTATACTAGATATATAATACCTATTTATATTCAATAATATTCATTGGAGTCAGTTTATAAAAATTTTATATATAAACAAAATTTATTGAACTTTTTACCGTCTTTTACCCACCTCCAAGAAGAATTAGCAAATTTACATAAAACATAATTTAACCGCTTGTGTGAGTTGAATTTAAAAATTATAAGAGACACAGTTGATATCAGTAAGTAAAATTTGGTTCAATAAGATTAATATAATTTTTGGTGAATAGTAACTTTTTAAATATATTTACCACGGTTAAAAGTAATAGTGTAATTAAGGGTAAAAATGAAATTATTATTACCCTAACACATGTCCTAATTCTATTTCATAAGTTTAATTCGACCAAAAACAATATTAAGAAAATAATATGATCCTTTAGGTCCACTGGGATTAAATTAGGACCTTTATTATTTTTTTATTCGAAGAAGAGTTAAAAGTGTTAAATTCAATGTTTAATAACTAAACAATTTTTGATATCGGGTTATAGATAAGATAAATTTGATTATAAATATTAATTATAATGATAAAAAAAATTCCTGCATAATGGTATTTTATTTATATTTTTTAGTCATTAAATAATTATATTTATTTATGACACAAAGATGATGCAATAATTACCGTATTAGTAAATGATTAAACTAATTGATATTATAAATATCCAAATAAAAGTAATCTGAGATTTTTTGTGAATTAAAATATTTTTCTAGTATAATATGACATACTAGGGTTGGTTAGATTAATTTGTATCGAAGTAATAACTCTGTTATGATTTCAGAAAAAACAAAATACCAAATAATGTCAAAATTAACATAAAAGAGTTTTTAAAACAAATATTATATTATTTATTGATTTTATATTTCTAAAAGTATAACGTTTTTCCAAAAGAATAATATAATTATAGGAGTATATTTAATGATCCACTGGGGGTTATCTTGGAAGTTTATAGTATGTTTATAAACCATAAAATACATAAATACATTAGACATGGTAAATGTCAAACTATTTAACTAAGAGTAAATTTTAAAAAATAAGGATAATAAACTGACCTAAACCTATATAAAACCTATTAGTTGAGTTTTTTTCTACTCATTCATACCTTATCCTTCAATTAATTCATTTTGGATCCATTAGAAACAGAAAATTATTTTATTATAATATAATATTTCTAGATTTTCCTAAGGTGCCCCTCACCATTATTATTAAAGGGCACTCACCCTTCTCTCTAATTCACACCATCAATGCCATTTTCGTCTACAAAAATCTACCCAAATACCGTCTAAACTATCCTACCATAGTCTTATAATCCTTCCTTTAGTTATAAATCCATCGTAAAGAGCCCTTTTGATCAAATCAAAAGGAAGAACCCAAAGAAGAGGTAAATATTTCATCACCTCTTTCAAGTTCTTTTCTACTTCCACTTCCAATTTCATTGTTCTTTCAATTATAAAATAATAACACCATTATCTTCTATATAATATCATGTTATTATAAATATAGAACAACCATATTCATTATTATATCCATCCTTCCGATGACATGTCACCATACATGCGTACGTACGACTTACCGTCTCCACGTCGTGTTGTAATTTATATTCAATACTTTATTATTAAAATGGGTTTAATAATTATGTTTAATTTATTTAAATAATAGATATAACATGATAATTATTATTTATATATGATATACCATCCTATTATATAATATTTTCATATCTAATGAATTATATTGTCACTCATGCATACGTACGGATTACTGTCTCCACGAACGCGATGAGATTCATTCCCCATCATATCCATTCAAGACTAATTTTCATTAAATGATTAAAAATAATTTTTAATGAATTAATATCATTCTAAATATGAATAAGATACATCATATCCATAACAAACATGACTTACATAACAAATCATATAATGTAAAATTAATCAGTTAGAACCCGAAACAATGATAATAATAAGATATTATTAACAATGCAATGTTAAAAGATAAAATATGAAATCATATTAATGTATATGATGTTTTTATAATTTAATAACAATTATTTCACCATTATATAGGATTTTAACCATCCTCAGCCAACGAGAAGTACAAGGTAAGGGTTAATTTCACCTTCTCTTTATTACTTGATGTTTTTTACGAAAGTATCTATTGCGGCCTCTTTATCATCCACATTCGTGTTTACTTAAAAAAATTCAAAATTTTTTCTATTTAATATACTATTTGATAAAATAATTTATAACCATGTTTAGTTATTTATAGGATTATTTATAAAGGAATATTTCTATCATTTTCATACAAGGTACTTTATAACCTTTTCGATAAAAATAAGGTAAGAATGCCTTTTTTGACTTATCCGGTGGGTGCAGCTATTTTCTGATGTTATAACATCATCAAATCATGCCTTAAAAGAATATAAGAATATTTCCAATTTAAATGTTTTCATTTATTATTATATTATTTCTAAAATATTTCAAAATATAAAGAGATATTTCTATAAAAAAGGCTTGTATTTCATCCATGTCAACATCGATTGATGGATATTAAAATTATTTTAAGTAGATTTATTATGATTCAAAACATCAATATTGTATTAAAAGATTTGAGATATGTTTGACTGTGGATGTGTTATTTTAACAAAATTCAGGTTTTATGGACAATGTATTGACATTTTGTATGCTAGATTAAATACAAATGTTTATGTTATGTTTAAACCTTTTAATATGAGAAATGCATTGGACTTAGTAAGTGACAAGTGGAGCCCACTACAGCTCCTCAATTCATCGGTAGGTTTAATGAGACAAACTAGTGTCTGGGCACATGGACTTGACAAAATATTATTTGTAGTGTTGGCACAATGCCTTGACTATGTGGTTATGATCGTTTGGCATTATGCATTCCATCGTTATGAAAGTGGCTATTGATATTGCATGTGATTATTCCACTAGTAAAATATCGACGAGAGTAAGTAAATTTCATTATTTTATTTTTATCTTTTCCATATTATGCAGAAGATCAAGTTTAATAGGTTTTTGTTTTAGTCTTATACATTGAATTAAATGTTTATGCGTATTTTTGAAATTTTCTACTATATTATTATCCTTAATGAGCATCTATGCTCACCCCTTTCTGTTTTTTATTTTACCTAGGATGTGAAGAATTATATTATGACTGACCTGCATGGATAGTCTATGGGATCACAGTGTTTTCTATGAAAACAATGTTATTGTAATTTTCCATTTTATGATGTAATGTAAACCTTAAGAATTTATCTAGTACTTTCAAGGATGCTAATATAAACATTATTTTGAGTCTTTATCTTTTGTGATCATGCCAATGTTATGTAATAAGGCACTTACTCTGGGATTCTGGTGTTAGGGTGTTATAGTTGGTATCATAGGATGTTTATTACAAACCATGGAATCAAGATATAGATAATCTCTGATTAGATAACATAGCCCTAAGATAGACTTTGAGGATTAATATAGAAGAAATTCCTAGAATTTTGGTATTGTAGACATTTTTTGAGTTTTCCATGAAATATATCCATGCCTGGAAAAGCTTATTTTGAGGCAGATCTAGTACAGATGTATCTAGGGGTAAAACCTGAAAATAAATCTTTAAACTAGACTCAAACGGGAACTGATACAGGACAATGGGCCTTGTTTCACTCTTGGTTACGACACTCTCAGGGGATATTCATAGGATAATTCTCAAATTCATTACAAACCATTATGAATGTTTTATGAGTATATACTTCCTCAATGAAAAAATTGTTTATGATTTTGGATTATATCCATAAATTTCTCAGTTTATGTAAAGTGTTTTACAAATTTGGATTTATGAATTTTGATGCATAAACTAATCTAGTTTAGGCCATAGTTTAGAAATGGTGCCTAGTAGAAGGAATATAAACTGTATCAATGCACGCACTCCACTAAGGTATTTCCCTCCTTCTCAAGATAATTATAGTGGACCTTGTGATGCAATAAGTGGTGATCAGTTAATCACCATACTGGGACAACTCACTTAGGTTATGAATAATAACCTTACCCATATAGAGCACCCTGATCTGCAGTGTAGAGGATCAATGTTAGATCTCTTCATGAGGAAAAAACCACCATCATTCAATGGGGGTAGAAATCCATTACTAGCTAAGAAGTGGATTAATTCCTTAGAGAAGATATTATATTCCCTGGGGAGTAGCGAAAGGAAAAAAGTTGTCATAGTAGTTTACCGCCTCACTGGAGATGCTGATCAATGGTGGTCATTGATTCAAAACACAAAGGATGATGATAAAGTAAAAAATATGTAATGGAGGGAGTTTAAAAACGTTTCCAAGAAAAATACTTTCCCTGTGACCATCGAGAAGATATGGAAAAGAAAATTTCTAAGTTTGAGGAAAAAGGAGGATGATAATGTCGTAACGTATGAGGCTAACTATACAAGGTTAGCAAGGCATGCTGAAGATTATAAATTTAACCCAAGAAGTAAGATTGATAATTTCTTTGATGGTTTAAGACCATTTCTCTATCAAGAATTGGTCTTTAAATCCTTCTCTTCGTATGAAGATATTGTCTCATGTGCTATCAAGAAAAAAAAGAATTCTCAATGTCTTACAAATTTAAAGAAAATCAAGAGAAGAATAGATCTATTAAACAATATGGAAATGGAAATAAGTTGAAGAAGGGAAAAGTTGAATATAAATCTTGCAGTAAATGTGGGATGAAACACCCTGGTACTTGCCTAAAAGGAATGGAATTCTGTTATATGTGTGGTGAAAAAGGCCACCAAGCTCGTGATTTCAAGGGGAAGAAAGAGGATGTTGATGTTGAATGCATCCATTTTAGAGAAATGGATAATTATGTGAATGAATTTCCAAAGCGTTTGTAACACCCTGAGATTTTATGAAAAATATTATTTTAATTTCATTAATGTCTTGTGTTGTATTCTACACCAAGATTACCTTGTGCTATACGCAACACCGTATTAGCTTGCAGTATACGCAACACTATTCTTGGACCGTGTAACACACAATTTTGATAATAGTTATTCTACGCAACATTGAGTATATATATATATATATTAAATTTATAAATGAAATATGGTTGGATTCTGTTATACGAAACAATGAAGGATTCTTTCACAACACGCAACCCTGACTTGGCTTGCATTACACGCAATCGCGACCTTCCTCGATAGCGTGTGTTGTACACAATACCGGGTTTTAATAAACAATGTTATATTATTATAATATTGTCATGAACTAGCTTTTATGAATAGTATTAACTAAATTTTGAATTTTATAACATTGTTATTCATCTTACACATTTCTAGAACATGGTATAAGAACAAAATAAATTTTTCGGGTCAAATAAGTATTTTTCAAAAAATGCAGTTTTACCGCCTTTTGATGGCGCACCCACTTTAAATATAGTTTTTGACATGTTTATATGTTCAATTTGACAAAATAATATTCTTCTTTTGAATAAGGATATAAAAATTTACATTAGATAATGTTTTGATATTTTTCCGATAACTTTCATATTTTAATGAATAGTAAAAACACGCTATATTTTAATTAAAAACAACTTTTTTAATCGAAATAATTAATAGTGATAAATCATTAATTTGAGTGGTTTTAAAGTATATTTAGAATATATTTTTACAATTTAATACAATGTTGGTCATTGGATGTAATTTCACATTTAAACTAGACATAAACAAGTGTCAATCTTTTGATAGATATTGTTTCTTAAAAACACGCTATTTGTTTTAACAGTGGGATTTAATTATAAATTTAATTAATGCAACTTTTATGTTATGAATTTGGTAAAATAGACTTCATTTTTGAATTCGGAATATGAAATATAGATTGGGATGAAATTTTGGCATTGTTCTGAAAAACATCAATTTTTGATGAATAGTGAAACTACTAAGTGGTAGGTTAAAAACTGAATTTTGCATAAAACTTAATTTTACTGATTCTGTGAATGGAATTTCGAAAATCCGAGAGACACGGTTAATATCAAGGACTAAAATGTGGTTCAATGAGATGAAAATAATTTTTTGGTGAATAGTAACATTTTACTTTTTTACCACGGTTAATAGTAAATAGGGTAACTAAGGGTAAATATGATATTAATATTACCCTAACACATGTCCTAATTCTATTGGACAAGTGTAATTCGACCAAAAACAAACTTAGGAATAAAATATGACCATTTAGGCCCACTTGGATTAGATTTGGACATTTATTATTAATTTATTTAAAGAAGGGTTAAAATAGTTAAAATCAAAGTTTAATAAGTAAATCATTTTTAATATGGGGTTATACATACGATAAATTCGACTATAAATATTCATTAGAAAGATAAAAAGATTTACTAGATGATGGTATTTTATTTGTAATTTTTAGAAATCAAATAATTTAATTTATTTATGACACAAAGATGATGCAGTAATTATCTTGTTATTGAAATATTGACATAATTGATGTTATAAACACCAAAATAAATGTAATTTGAGACTTTTTATGAATTAAACTAATTTTCTAGGTTACTATGATATATTAGTGTTGATTTAATCAACTTTGTTCGAACATATAATTCTGTTATGACTTTCACAAAAATCATATATCAAATAGTGTCAAAATTGACACAAAATAGTTTTTAAATCAAAAATTATATTACTAATTGTTATTTTATTCCTAAAAATCTAAGGTTCGGCCAAATGACTTAGATAAGAATATATATATTAATAATAAACAATTTGGGGTTCGTTTGGCATGTTATAGTAAGTGTATTAACCATATAGTGAAAGAAAACAAAAAGACACGGTAAAAGTTAAATTATTTAACTTAGAGTTAAATCTAATTGATAAGGTTAAAATAATACCCTAAACTTGTCTAAATCCTATTGGTTGATAGGATTTAGACCCATCCCCACATTATCTTAGAAATAAGACCCTTTGGAACCATTATAAACAGATTTTGACTTTAAAATAAAATAATATTTTGAGATATTCCTAAGGTGCCCCTCTCCTCCTTATAAAAGGACACCTCCTCCCCCTCCTCCTCACACCAATTTGAGCACTCATGCTCGGCCAACCCCTGCCAAAATCTCTTCTCCACTTCCCTAAAAACATCCCAGAGGTTCTGGTCTTCCTCAAAGACCAATTTTAGTGTCCTAAGAGGAGGTCTCAAAGATGCACTTCAAAGAAGAGGTAATTACCATTACCAATTCTTTCATCTTTATTTCTTCTTCCACTTCTTCTTCTTATGTTGTTTCATTATGAAGTAATAACATCAGTATCACTCATATACTGATATGTTATTATAAGTATGAAACAACCCTATTTCACCATCTATCCATCCTACGGAAAAAGAAATCACCGCGCGTGCGTACGTACGGAATACCGTCTCCACGCCGTGGTGTAATCTATTTTCCACCACCACCTTACATGGATGGGTATAATGGTGTAAAGAATAACTATACATAGTCATTAAAACATCATATTGATTCTGATATATTGTATAATCCACTCCAATTCAATTCAATATTTATGGAATTGATATCATCGCTCGTGCGTACGTACGGACTACCGTCTCCACGACGCGATGAGATTAATTCTCCATGTTAACCATTTAAGAATGATTATAAAGTATATATAAGAAATAATAATGAAATATATGACATTATAAAGCTACTGGATTTAAGTATATATATACGTATGTCATCTACTTACTTCCATTTCAAGACAATAAGGAAAGGAAAACAGCGTTCATGCGTACGTACGGACTACCGTCTCCATGAACGGTGTTTTTCATTTTATTTATCTACCTATTATATATATATATATATACTGAATATATATGATATATAAATCATATTTTATATTCTGGAAGTGAGTAAATCCTGATATAAGTAATAATGATGTCAAGAACAACAAGTCAAAACACCTACGATAAATGAAACGATTTTACCCAAAACGCTTCTTTAACATTGAATTTACAAAAGAACGGGTAATATAATGTAATAAGTGAACCATATATGATATCATAACAATGAATATGATTCTTTAATAAGTCAATAACATGATTTAAATCATTATACAGGAGGTTCGGACACTTACAAAGCAAGTCGGACCTAAGGTAAGGGAAAATATCACAATCTCACTTTTATCCGAGATTGTTTTTACTTTGGTAATTACTGGGGTGTATTTTATCATCCACATCCATGTTCCCTCAATATGTAATATTATTTCCATCCTTGTACAATAGTTTATATCCAATTTTACCCTTCGGTGAGTTTTTAGTAAAAGATACGAAAGGAATCTTTTGTCGTTTTTCGTACGAGGTACTTTTTGACTTTTCCGACAAAAGTACGAAGAATGTTTTTTTTAACTTATACGGCATGAATGGATTTTTAAAACATTATTTCCAAGAAGCTTCCTTTACAAGTTTTCAAGTTTATTTTTAATCAACTTCTTTTATTTTAAAGTTGTATGACATGTTATGAAAGGAAAAATGTTTTTGACGAAGAAAGGATATTTTCCTCAAGAATGGAGTTCACGTGTTTTATCAAAATTATTTTCCATCTAAGATAATAAAGGGTTCTGTTTTTATCCCTATTATTACATTGATTTGATCATGTTGTGATGTAATTATTTTTATGAATTCCTTTATCTTATATGAATTTATTTATGATGTCATGATGTTTCAAGAATCCCATTTTTGTTACATGTGTTATGTGATGATGTATGTTTTATGATTATGTGGCACACATAAGAAAGGATTCATTATAAGATGGGTGGGACCTATATCTCCCTCCAATGCATTGGGTAAAGATTTTATATCTCATGAGATAGACATGGCTGGAACAGAAGGTTATTTCGGTTCAGTGATACAGGACTGAAACGAGGAGTGAACTCGGTTCAGAAAGGGACTTTGTCCACTAAGATAGTCTTGGCAATGAGTCATGACTAACAAGAAATGATTTTCCATGATTATGTGTGCATGCCACAAAGTTTCATGTTTCATATTATGATTATGGGGATCTCATTTTCAATTCTATGATTTATCTCATGTTATGATATTATGAGCTCTTTTGCAGGTCAAGATTTCCAAAAGCTACGTTCTTATGTATATGATGTGATTGATATTTCTTTTGTTTACCCTTACTGAGCATTTGAGCTCACCCATTTTTTTGTTTTTCTTTCCCCAGGATATAAAGAAAGGTTTTAGGTATAAAAAAAAAGAGGGAAGATCTTTATGGGAGATATTGAAGATCTTTCACCACGATTAGAAGATTACATTCCGAGTTTCCAAAGACACTAAACTATTATGATCCTTGTGTGTGTGTTTTTGTTATGTACAAAGTATTCCGCAAATGTAATGTAATGTCCATGTACGTCAAGCTTCAGGCTACGGGTCTCTACAGTTGGTATCAGAGGAAAGGTTTAGTCAACCTTTGGAAACTAGGATGCGAAAACGTTAGTGAGATCCCTAGAGATATTTCTACGGTATGTCTAGGGATGTCCCTAAGGTTAAGTAGACGTATAAGTTATAGTACTAGAAATACGCTAACGATCATAGAATTAAACCTAAGATGTTAGATATTGAAGGTACTCCCCCTTTATTATGTTGTTTTCCCTAGCATGATTTTTGCCTCTCACACTATTCATTTTGGGTTTTAGAAAATGGCTGGAAACAAGATGATTCACGATAATGGAGGATATGACGGACAATCGAATGATATTCTTCATGAGCAACCAAATGAAATGGGATTTGGAAGTCCAAAGATCATTATTATGCCGAATCAGCAATCTCATCATATGATCAATAAAGTAAAATTTTGTAAGTTTCCTCACTCGACTAATAAGAGAAAGATGGAGTTCCATGATGATCATAGAGGAAAGAAAGTTCAATTTCCCCAATGTAAATCATGTGGGAAGAGGCATCAAGGAGAATGTTTCAAGGGAACTGGAAGATGCTTTGGGTGTGGAAAAGAAGGACACAAAGCAAGTAAGTGCAAAGGAAAAGGGTCGGTTAACACCATGGATGAGGATAATGGTAATGCTACGACATCAAAAATGGTTAAGTGTTTTAAATGTGGAATGTATGGGCATTATGAAAACAAATTCCCTAAGGGAAAGACTCATGAAGAGAATCAGTATGGTCATATGGGTAGTATTTATGTGGATGATGATGAAGAGACTACAAATGATATGTGAGATAAAAGAATTTTTGAAGCTCGATCAATGGTTTGAGAATGTAGTGGAATGATTACATGTTTATCATGTGTAATTTTGGAATAAAGAGACATCTATGGATTGTTACACTGTTGTATTTCCTTGTGTTTTGAAAGTGTATGATTAATGGTACAAGTATCCATGAAAGGTTATTCAGATATTTTTGGAATGTAGATGATATGTGCATAATGAAGGGATAAGATGATAATGAGATGTTTGATTGTATTCATGAGCTCATGATTGATATAAGGACTAAGTGATATCATGGTTTGAGTATATAGAATTTTGAGGATTTCGGTATGTGAAAAGTGTTAACTTTTAACTGCATTCAAGTTTTCACTAAGGTTCAATGGGTATTCAAGAGAGTACGAGATTAAGGCCTTTGAATGTTTGGAATGTGACCAACAAGATATATCTTATGATATATGGGGATCAACGATGGTATTAAATCTCTGGTAATCGTTTTCACTATGTTATGAGAATGGACTGCAGTATTATGGATAAGCCTAAAGATTGGAATGGATTATGTTGGACATTAGTTAGTATTGTTTAAGGATAGAAGTTTTTTCGATATTATTGATGGGATGTTATAGTAATATAGTTTTATAAAAAGGACAACCTGCAGGACGGGCGACAACCCATTGCTTCGGACAAGGTTGTGGGAATCGAACCCACAACCGAAGTGCGACTGGCCTTTATCGCCTACCACTGACCTACAGGAAGTCCCTGTTTAGTAGAAAACTAGTTTTATTATATTAAGCAGGATGATATGTGAAGTATAAGTTCATTTTAGGAACCATATATGATTAATCTCACTATAGATCGACTTATGTATATAATTTTTGCTAACCTTTTGTTTGAGACAGATGGAATGACCCGTCATTCTATCACATGATCTGCTAACACTTCACGAATAACAAATTCAACTTCATTTATTTAAGAGATGAAGTGGAAATTGTTCAAGGCATGAACAACAGTGAGATTGTACCAAAATAAAGTAAGTATTTATTGTAATTGAAATTTTCAACTTTAGGGAAATGATCTTGAAAACCATAAATGTTGTCCTAGTGATCTTATACCTGATGAATCAGATGGTACCTTAGATCGTCACAAATTTATGGATTTGTGATTTCTGGATCTTCCATAGCCATGTTCTCTACCACTCTCCATCAGAACATGATGGTTAGATTTCTCTTCCATATCCATATTTTCACCTATGTGGAAACCCAGTGATTAGTTTATTTGGGTAATCGTTACATTTCATACTTTAGTTTTTAAAGCCAAGTTTTGGTATTCCTTTTTACGATGTGGGTTTCTATTAAAGAAACTTTCGAATAGTAAACCATTTATAACCCCGACGAATTTCGAGGGCGAAATTCATTTTAAGGGGGGTAGAATGTAACACCCTGAGATTTTATGAAAAATATTATTTTAATTTCATTAATGTCTTGTGTTGTATTCTACACCAAGATTACCTTGTGCTATACGCAACACCGTATTAGCTTGCAGTATACGCAACACTATTCTTGGACCGTGTTACACACAATTTTGATAATAGTTATTCTACGCAACATTGACTATATATATATATATTAAATGTATAAATGAAATATGGTTGGATTCTGTTATACGAAACAATGAAGGATTCTTTCACAACACGCAACCCTGACTGGGCTTGCATTACACGCAATCGCGACCTTCCTCGATAGCGTGTGTTGTACACAATACTGGGTTTTAATAAACAATGTTATATTATTATAATATTGTCATGAACTAGCTGTTATGAATAGTATTAACTAAATTTTGAATTTTATAACATTGTTATTCATCTTACACATTTCTAGAACATGGTATAAGAACAAAATAAATTTTTCGGGTCAAATAAGTATTTTTCAAAAAATGCAGTTTTACCGCCTTTTGATGGCGCACCCACTTTAAATATAGTTTTTGACATGTTTATATGTTCAATTTGACAAAATAATATTCTTCTTTTGAATCAGGATATAAAAATTTACATTAGATAAAGTTTTGATATTTTTCCGATAACTTTCATATTTTAATGAATAGTAAAAACACGCTATATTTTAATTAAAAACAACTTTTTTAATCGAAATAATTAATAGTGATAAATCATTAATTTGAGTGGTTTTAAAGTATATTTAGAATATATTTTTACAATTTAATACAATGTTGGTCATTGGATGTAATTTCACATTAAAACTAGACATAAACAAGTGTCAATCTTTTGATAGATATTGTTTCTTAAAAACACACTATTTGTTTTAACAGCGGGATTTAATTATAAATTTAATTAATGCAACTTTTATGTTATGAATTTGGTAAAATAGACTTCATTTTTGAATTCGGAATATGAAATATTGATTGGGATGAAATTTTGGCATTGTTCTGAAAAACATCAATTTTTGATGAATAGTGAAACTACTAAGTGGTAGGTTAAAAACTGAATTTTGCATAAAACTTAATTTTACCGCTTCTGTGAATGGAATTTCGAAAATCCGAGAGACACGGTTAATATCAAGGACTAAAATGTGGTTCAATGAGATGAAAATAATTTTTTGGTGAATAGTAACTTTTTACTTTTTTACCACGGTTAATAGTAAATAGGGTAACTAAGGGTAAATATGATATTAATATTACCCTAACACATGTCCTAATTCTATTGGACAAGTGTAATTCGACCAAAAACAAACTTAGGAATAAAATATGACCATTTAGGCCCACTTGGATTAGATTAGGACATTTATTATTAATTTATTTAAAGAAGGGTTAAAATAGTTAAAATCAAAGTTTAATAAGTAAATCATTTCTAATATGGGGTTATACATAAGATAAATTAGACTTTAAATATTCATTAGAAAGATAAAAAGATTTACTAGATGATGGTATTTTATTTGTAATTTTTAGAAATCAAATAATTTATTTATTTATGACACAAAGATGATGCAGTAATTATCTTGTTAATGAAATATTGACATAATTGATGTTATAAACACCAAAATAAATGTAATTTGAGACTTTTTATGAATTAAACTAATTTTCTAGGTTACTATGATATATTAGTGTTGATTTAATCAACTTGGTTCGAACATATAATTCTGTTATGACTTTCACAAAAATCATATATCAAATAGTGTCAAAATTGACACAAAATAGTTTTTAAATCAACAATTATATTACTAATTGTTATTTTATTCCTAAAAATCTAAGGTTCGGCCAAATGACTTAGATAAGAATATATATATTAATAATAAACAATTTGGGGTTCGTTTGGCATGTTATAGTAAGTCTATTAACCATATAGTGAAAGAAAACAAAAAGACACGGTAAAAGTTAAATTATTTAACTTAGAGTTAAATCTAATTGATAAGGTTAAAATAATACCCTAAACTTGTCTAAATCCTATTGGTTGATAGGATTTAGACCCATCCCCACTTTATCTTCGAAATAAGACCCTTTGGAACCATTATAAACAGATTTTGACTTTAAAATAAAATAATATTTTGAGATATTCCTAAGGTGCCCCTCTCCTCCCTTATAAAAGGACACCTCCTCCCCCTCCTCCTCACACCAATTTGAGCACTCATGCTCGGCCAACCCCTGCCAAAATCTCTTCTCCACTTTCCTAAAAACATCCCAGAGGTTCTGGTATTCCTCAAAGACCAATTTTAGTGTCCTAAGAGGAGGTCTCAAAGAGGCACTTCAAAGAAGAGGTAATTACCGTTACCAATTCTGTCATCTTTATTTCTTCTTCCACTTCTTCTTCTTAGGTTGTTTCATTATGAAGTAATAACATAAGTATCACTCATATACTGATATGTTATTATAAGTATGAAACAACCCTATTTCACCATCTATCCATCCTACGGAAAAAGAAATCACCGCACGTGCGTACGTACGGAATACCGTCTCCATGCCGTGGTGTAATCTATTTTCCACCACCACCTTACATGGATGGGTATAATGGTGTAAAGAATAACTATACATAGTTATTAAAACATCATATTGATTATGATATATTGTATAATCCACTCCAATTCAATTCAATATTTATGGAATTGATATCATCGCTCGTGCGTACGTACGGACTACCGTCTCCACGACGCGATGAGATTAATTCTCCATGTTAACCATTTAAGAATGATTATAAAGTATATATAAGAAATAATAATGAAATATATGACATTATAAAGCTACTGGATTTAAGTATATATATACGTATGTCATCTACTTACTTCCATTTCAAGACAATAAGGAAAGGAAAACAGCGTTCATGCGTACGTACGGACTACCGTCTCCATGAACGGTGTTTTTCATTTTATTTATCTACCTATTATATATATATATATATACTGAATATATATGATATATAAATCATATTTTATATTCTGGAAGTGAGTAAATCCTGATATAAGTAATAATGATGTCAAGAACAACAAGTCAAAACACCTACGATAAATGAAACGATTTTACCCAAAACGCTTCTTTAACATGGAATTTACAAAAGAACGGGTAATATAATGTCATAAGTGAACCATATATGATATCATAACAATGAATATGATTCTTTAATAAGTCAATAACATGATTTAAATCATTATACAGGAGTTTCGGACACTTACAAAGCAAGTCGGACCTAAGGTAAGGGAAAATATCACAATCTCACTTTTATCGGAGATTGTTTTTACTTTGGTAATTACTGGGGTGTATTTTATCATCCACATCCATGTTCCCTCAATATGTAATATTATTTCCATCCTTCTACAATAGTTTATATCCAATTTTACCCTTCGGTGAGTTTTTAGTAAAAGATACGAAAGGAATCTTTTGTCGTTTTTCGTACGAGGTACTTTTTGACTTTTCCGACAAAAGTACGAAGAATGTTTTTTTAACTTATACGGCATGAATGGATTTTTAAAACATTATTTCCAAGAAGCTTCCTTTACAAGTTTTCAAGTTTATTTTTAATCAACTTCTTTTATTTTAAAGTTGTATGACATGTTATGAAAGGAAAAATGTTTTTGACGAAGAAAGGATATTTTCCTCAAGAATGGAGTTCAAGTGTTTTATCAAAATTATTTTCCATCTAAGATAATAAAGGGTTCTGTTTTTATCCCTATTATTACATTGATTTGATCATGTTGTGATGGAATTATTTTTATGAATTTCTTTATCTTATATGAATTTATTTATGATGTCATGATGTTTCAAGAATCCCATTTTTGTTACATGTGTTATGTGATGATGTATGTTTTATGATTATGTGGCACACATAAGAAAGGATTCATTATAAGATGGGTGGGACCTATATCTCCCTCCAATGCATTGGGTAAAGATTTTATATCTCATGAGATAGACATGGCTGGAACGGAAGGTTATTTCGGTTCAGTGATACAGGACTGAAACGAGGAGTGAACTCGGTTCTGAAAGGGACTTTGTCCACTAAGATAGTCTTGGCAATGAGTCATGACTAACAAGAAATGATTTTCCATGATTATGTGTGCATGCCACAAAGTTTCAAGTTTCATGTTATGATTATGGGGATCTCATTTTCAATTCTATGATTTATCCCATGTTATGATATTATGAGCTCTTTTGCAGGTCAAGATTTCCAAAAGCTACGTTTTTATGTATACGATGTGATTGATATTTCTTTTGTTTACCCTTACTGAGCATTTGAGCTCACCCTTTTCTTGTTTTTCTTTCCCCAGGATATAAAGAAAGGTTTTAGGTATAAAAAAAAGAGGGAAGATCTTTATGGGAGATATTGAAGATCTTTCACCACGATTAGAAGATTACATTCCGAGTTTCCAAAGACACTAAACTATTACGATCCTTGTGTCTGTGTTTTTGTTATGTACTAAGTATTCCACAAATGTAATGTAATTTCAATGTACGTCAAGCTTCAGGCTACGGGTCTCTACAGCGTCAAAGGGAAATACCTCAGAAAAGTCCATGGGATCAATGTTAAGCTTATGTTATCACTTATTCTAATGTTGAAGCTCCCAAAGATGTAGTGGAACGTAATTTAATGGTTTCCTCAAGTTTAGACAGTGCTTTATTTGAATCTGGATCATTGTATTGTCTCATATATTCCTAGTTTCGTATGAAAATTATATATTTCAAATTTGATTTAATAAGGGAGTTTCTAGTCAGAAATCTTATGGGAAGTATCATAGCAACAATGTTTTTTGAATCAATCCCCATTTGAGCATATAAATGTTATTTATCTGCTGATCTCATCATCATACCCATGATTGAATTTGATATAATCCTTGGTGTGTATTGGCTTTCATACCATTATGCAAACGTTTTTTGTTGAAGAAGGCGGATACTATTTTTGACGGTGATGATAATGAACAACTTATCTTTAGAGAATAAATCTCACCACAAAATTCTTATCTAGATCCACCCCCAGCAGCTCAACTAAATTCAATTATTGTGGAGTCATAGAATGAAATAACTATGGGTGAGGAAAGGAATTTTCTAATAGTGGATGTAAATATTGTGAAAGAATATGTTTATGTGTGAATAGAATATTTACATGGACCTCCTCAAGAAAGTGAAATTGAGTTTTCCATTGATTTAATTCATGGTTCAAGGCCCATATCGAAGACCCCTTATAGAATGGCCACTATAGAATTAGTGGAATAAAAGAAAAAACTAGAGGAATTGAGTAATAAGGGATTTAATTTCCCTAGTGTTTCTCCTTGGGAAGCCCTTATCCTCTTTGTTAAGAAGAAAGCTGGATCTATGAGTTCATGCATTGACTACAGGGAGATTAATGCTATAACAATAATGAAAAAGTATCCCCTACCTCGCATTGATGATTTATTCAACCAACTTCATGGAGCTAAATACATTTCAAAGATTGACCGGTGATATGGATATCCTCAGCTGTGTGTGAAGAATGAAGTCATTTCAATGACAGTATTTCAAACCAGGTACGAACATTAAGAGTTTATAGTAATTCCTTTTAGATTTACTAATGGACCCTCTATTTTCATGAATCTAATGAACAAAGTTTTCAAGGAATATCTTTATTAATTTTTAGTTATATTTAATGACGATATCTTGGTATAATCCAAAAGCTACGATTATCATGAAAATCACTTTTTCATTATCTTTAAAACTCTTAGAAGACATGAACTATATGGGACGTTTAGCAAGTGTGAATTATTTCTTTAGGAGATTTCTTTTCAGGGCCATATCATCTCTAAGGATGGAATCTCTGTTGATCCTTCTAAGATAATAGATATCCACAAATATCCAGTGCAGATGACTATAACTGAGGTACACAGTTTTCTTGGTTTAGCAGGTTATTATCAGCGTTTTGTCTAGAATTTTTCACGGTTGGCTAACACATTAACAAATCTCACACGTAAAGGGGTTAAATTTGTTTGGATAAAAGAGTGTGAAGATTGTTTTGAAGAACTGAAGAGAATATTTGTCAATTCTTCTATATTGACTCTACCATCATGGAATGATGAGTCTGTTGTTTATAGTGACACATAAAAGAATGGACTAGGTTGTGTCCTTAGGAAGAATGACAGGTTTATTGCCATTGCATCACGATAGCTAAAAATTCATGAGAAAAACTATCCTACTCATGATCTTTATATAGAAGCTATAATATTTTACTTTATTATTTGAAGACACTATCTCTATGGGGAACAATGTAAGTTATATACCGATCACAGGAGTTTGAAATATATTTTCTCACAAAAAGAACTCAATATGGGGTAAAGGTGATGGGTTTAGCCACTCAAGGATTATTATTTCACTATAAACTACAACATGGGGAAGGAAAATAAGGTGGCAGAGGCTTTAATTAGATATGATTATGGTGTTTTGAACAACATGAGAGTTGAAAAGGATACTATATACATGGATCTACTATATATGGAAATGAGAATCACCATGGAAGGTGAAACATCAATACATTTTGAAATGGTTGGAAAACCATATTTACTAGAAAGGATAATGAGTTCTCAGACCGGTGATAAAGAGTTTTAAAAGAAGATTAAAGCTGTGAATGATGGGGGATTGAGTGACTTTCTGTATAAAGATGTAATTTTGAAATTTATGAAGAGTCTTTGTGTTCCTGATATACCAGATCTAAAAATTTAATTGTTGGATGATGCTCACAGTTCCAATTTTTCTATACTCCCTAGTAGCACTAAAATGTATAGATATTTGTAGGAAAATTTTTGGTTTAACAACATGAAGTGGGATATTGCTGATTTTTTTTCAAGATGTATGGATTGTCAGTAACTGAAAGCTAGAAGGAAACATTCTGGGGGAGTCATGCAACCACTTCTCATACCTGAGTGGAATAGGGATAATATTACGATAGACATTGTCATGGGACTACTAAGGAATCCTAGAACAAACATTTCAATATGGGTCTTTTGTTGACTGTCTTACAAAGATAGCATATTTACATGATATAAGAGAAGATTTAACACTTGAATGATTAGCAAGACTGTATATCAATGAAGTTGTAAGACATCATGGAGTACCACTATCGATTATTTCGGATTATGATCCACATTTGACATCAAGATTCTGGAAAAAACATCAGAAAGCCTAGGATACTATACTCCTTTTGAGCACTACCTACCACCCCCAATGTGATGGACAATCAGAATAGACTATTACAACAATAGAAGACATGTTGGGATCATGCTCACTTGAATTTCAAGGTTTGTGGGAAAAATATTTAAATCTGGTAGAATTTTCCTTTAACAATAACTTTCATTCAAGTATTCATAAGGCACCATATGAAGCGTTATATGGAAAGAGATGTCGCACACCAACCTATTTAGATGATGTTAGTAAAAGAAAACTTGTAGGCCCAAAACTGGTGGAGGAAACTATGGAAAAGGTTAAGGTAATAAAAATTCACATCAAAGAAGCTCAATGTAGGCAGAAGAGTTATTCCGATAACTGAACGATGGATTTGAAATTTCTGTTAGGTTATCATGTTTTCATGAAGGTATCTCCATTGAAGGGGATTATATGTTTCATTAAGGAGGGAAAATTCAGTCCCAGGTACATCGGTACTTTCAAAAATCTAGAACAAATTAGGGCTGCACATACCATTTTACAATCCCACCAAGTCTCTCCAATGACCAGGTTCTGTTCCATGTATCACTCTTGAGAAAATAAATGCATGTTCCATGAATGTAACACCGCAATCTTCCACCATACGCTTCTTTTTGAATAATACAATAGTGTGTGTTGTATACAACTTCAAGTTGTAACACAACACAACAAATAAAACTTGCCGTTATGAATAGAAATACCCAATTTTTTAAATTTTTTAAATTTTATCTTTCAAAATTGACCTCATTTTTGAATTTGGAATATCGAAATTTGCATATGGATAATTTTTGGTATTTTTCTAAAAACTTTAAATTTTTGATGAATAGTGAAAACACTGAGTTATACATTAAAACCAAATATTTATTAAAATAATAAATTATTTTATTAAAATTTATTTTAGGTTAAAACAGATACATAATTATTATATATGTTCAATTTAATTCATTGGAGTCAGTTTATAAAAATTTTATATTTAAAAAAATTCATTGATCTTTTTACTTTCTTTTACCCACCTCCTACAAAAATTTGAAAATTTACATAAAACATAATTTTACTATTTATATGAGTAGAATTTCAAAAAACCGAGAGACACAGTTGATATAATTAATTAAAATTTGGTACAATAAGGTGAAAATAATTTTTGCTGAAAAGTAACTTGTTACTTTTATTTACCACAAAAAAAAGTAAATAGGGTAATTACGGGTAAAATTGAAATTATTATTACCCTAAAACATGTCCTAATTCAATTTGATAAGTGAAATTAGTCAAAAAAAAATTATAGGAATGAAATATGATCCTTTATGTCCACATTAATTAGATTAAGACATTTATTATTATTTAATTAAATGAAGAGTTAAAAGTGTTAAATTCAAAGTATAATAACTAAACCATTGTTAATATAGTAATAGACATAAGATAAATTAGAATATAAATATTAATTTGAAATCTAAAAATATTTCCTACACAATGGTATTTTATTTATATTTTTTTATACATTAGATAATTAAATTTCTTTATAACACAATAATGATGGAGTAATTACCGTATTAATGAAAGATTAAAATAATTGGTATTATAAATATAAAAATAAATGAAATTTTAGACTTTTTACGAATTCCACTAATCTTATAGGTTATTATTACATATTAGGGTTGGTTAGATGTATTTTTTCTAAGTAATAATGCTGTTATTAATTTAGAAAAAACAAAATACCAAATTCTGTTAAAATTGACAAAAAAGTGTTTTAAAAACAAATTATATTATTAATTCATATTCTATTCCTAAAAATCTATGGATCAGAAAAAAGACTTATATACTGATATTTGAATCATTATTGAACAACTTGGGGTTATCTTTATAGTTTATAGTATGTTTATTAACTATATAATATAAAAATACAAAGAGAAATAGTAAATGTCAAACTATTTAACTAAGAGTTAAATATAAAAAATATTGTTAATATAGTGATCCAAAACTATATAAAACCTATGGGATGAGTTTTTTTTGGCCCATTTCCACCTTATATTTTAAATAATTAATTTTGGAGCCATTAGAAACTGAAAATTATTTTTTATAAAATAATATTTCTTACTTTTCCTAAGGTGCCCCTCACCCCTCTTATAAAAGTGAACCCCAACTTCTCTCTAATTCACATCATCAAAGCCATTTTTCTTGGCCAAAATTTACCCAAATACCCTCTCAATTGTCCTCCATTCATCATAGAATCCTTTATTTTGTCATAAATCCATCTTAAGGAGTGTGTTTTGTCAAATCAAAAGGATGAACCCGAAGAAGAGGTAAATATTTCATCACTTCGTTGAAGTTCTTTTCTTCTACCACTTCCTCCTTCTTTGTGGTTTCAATTATAAAATAATAACTTCAGTATCTTCTATATACATTAATTTTTCAATAATTATGGAACAACCATATTCATTATTCTATTCATCCTTTGAATTACATGTCACCATACGTGCGTTCGTATGGCTTACCATCTTGACATCATGGTGTAATTTTTATTCAAGCATTATTATTTTGATGGGTATAATAATGATGTGTAATTGATGTAAATAATAAATAAAACATAAAATTATTCGATATATATGATATAACATCCCATTATATATTATTTTAGCATCATAAGTATGATATTGTCACTTGTGTGTACAAACAAATCACTATCTCCACGAACACGATAAGATTCATTCCCCATCGTATACATTCAAAACTAATTTTCATTAAATGATTAAAAATAATGTTTAAAAAGATAATATATTTAGGAATTTGAATAAAATATAACCTATCCAAAAAAACATTACTTATGTAACAAATAATATAAAGTAAAATGAATCATTTATCACCAGAAATAAAGATAAAACTAATATATTATTAAAAACGTGATGTTAAAGGATCATATATGATATCAAATTAATGTATATTAATCTTATATAATTTAATAATAATTATTTCACCATTATAAAGGAGGATAAGCTATCCTCAACCAAGGAAAAGTACAATTTAAGGGTTAATTTCACAATCTCTTTATTATCCGAGGTTATTTTTACTTAAGTACTTACGAGGACCTCTTTATCATCCATATCATTGTTTTCATAAAAATGTTTTTCAAAACATTTTTACTATTTACTAGACTAAGGGATAAAGTCATTTATATCCTTGTTTTCTTTTTTATAAGAATTTTTTGAAAGGAATCTTTCTGTCTTATTCCAAACATCGTACTTTATTACCTTTTCGACAAAACTAAGTTAAGAATGTCTTTTTTAACTTATACGCGGGGTGAAACTATTTTCCACCATTATAAAATCAAAAAATAAATTCTTACAAATTTATAATAATATTTCCAAAGTAAATGATTTATTTAATAATTTTATGAATTTTAAATGATTTCAAAATAAAAAGAGATATTTCTCTAAAAAAGGCATTGATTTCACCTATGTCAACATCCATTGATGGATTTTAAGATTATTTGTAGTTGATTTATTATGATACAAAACATCCATATTGTATTGATGGTTTTGTGATATTTTTGACTATGGATGTATTATTTTTACACCATTCATAATTTATAGATAATCTATTGACATTTCGTGTGATCGTTTTAATATGAATTTTTATGTTATGTTTAAAGCATTTTCATATGAGGAATGCATTGGACTTAATAAGTGACGGGTGGAGCCCGCTATAGCTCCTTGATGCATCGGTAGGTCTCATGAGACAAACTAGTGTCTTGGAATAAATCCTTGACATAATCTTATTTTTATTCTTGGCACAAGGCCTTGACTATGTGGTTATGAAAGTCTAGCGTTATACATTCCATCATTATGAAAGTGGCTATTGATATTGCATGTGATTATTCAACTAGTAGAATATTCATATGAATAAGTAAATGGAATTATTTGATATTTATCTATTCCATATTTTACAGAAGTTCAAGTTATAAAATATTTTTTTAGTCTTATACATTGCCTTAAGTATTTATGTTTATTTATGAAAGTTTTCTCTATACTGTTATCCTTGCTGAGCATCTAAGCTCACCATTTTCTGTGTTTTATTATTTCCATGATATGAAGAATTATATTATGAATAACCTATAGAGATAGTCTATGGGATCTCAGTGGTGTCTATAGAAACAATGTTGTTGTAGTTTTCCATTTTATGATGTAATGTAATCCTTATGAATGTATCTAGTACTTCCAAGGCTACTAACCTAATCGATATTTTAAGACATGATCTTTTTTTATCACGCCAATTTTTTGTAATAATACACCGAATATAGGCTACTAGGGTCGGGTAGTTACATGTAAAAACTATTTATATGTTACCAGAATGGTTTTAATAAATTAAAGTTTATGTGGGTGGGTGTTTTAAATAAGGGGCATAAGTAGAGTCTTCTTGATAAATGGGGAGTTGAAAAGTAGAATTTCTCCTTACATTTAGATTTATTTAAAAATAGTATTTAATAATTTTAAATGAATAACACTATTTTCAATTTTAGTTCAATTAACTAATAGGTTCTATTGTCCCTAAAATTTGATGGCACAATGTTACTTACAATGGTTGGGGAACTATTCTCTCAAATTATTAAAACATTTAAACTCAACAAAATTTCTAAATTTCAACTCTAAAATTTATAATGGTATAAATAAAATTATCTTCAAATAAAATGTTTGATAACAAAATTCTCCACGTTATATGAAATTATTTCCCAATAACATCAATATGAAAATGTGGACCCTACAAGAGGTGAGTCTACTGCTCCAACATTCAGGATTCTCTCTTTAATTTCTGATTGGAGTAGCCACCATGCTATATTAGGACATTATCCATGATAAATATTTTTCCTCATAACAATTATTAATGATAATAAAGATAGTGAACTAGTTCATTCATCATTTAAACATTTCAATATGATTAAATTACATACAAATGTAGTTTCATTAGGATAATAATTCCTTAATTAAGTTATATAGAATGCACTGTGGATTATTTCCAATGTATGAGTAAATTATAACTATTATGAAATCATTCACATATTATAATGATCTTAAAAGGTCCTAAATACCTTGTCTTTTTATCTTATATCAGTCTAAATTGTGGTGAAGCGAAAAAGAAGATATATTTGAAACAAATGATCATGAACAATAAATTGCAATAGTAATTGATGAATATCAACAATTGATTTTATATGGTTTTGATAATAAATTTTTTTTTGATTATGCAAATATTTTTCCATGTTTCCCTGAATAATTCTCAGTCACACTAATTAATTTCTAAAAACCATAACCCATTTAATTAGAGCCAAAAAACGGTGACCGTACACGGATCCAAGTGGATCAATCTCTAACAATTATAGATAGTTGTTTCTTATGAGATATAAACAAATTTTTGGTTAATTTTTTAAAATACACACCAAATAATATAGTAATATCCTCAAATCCATATATTGATCTTTCGGTTTTTTACCTTCTATTTGATAATTGTATTCCTTGTTAGGTTTTATCTACGATCTGATGGCCTCTTGATTCCTTTTTTGAAATTGGAAGGTGAATTGGGTTGTCTTGATTAAAAATAATTGATGGTGGAAGAGAGAAATATTTTATGATATTATTCATGTATAATTTCATAACATGATAAATCATTGTGATATATTTAATCATGATGAAAGTGAATATAAATTTAATAAACCTAAAATTACTTATATAGAATTCTTCTTTTAAGGTATACACATTGATTTTTTGTTGATGTTTTTTAATATCTTTTACCACCACCAAAAAATAATATGTAATGGTTGAATCATACGTAATGTATTTTAATTATATTCATGTATTTGTTAATGTGTGAAAAATCAAGATACAAATTATGTTATGTTCCTCCTCATACAGTGCCTCATATATAGATGTTTTATATCATTATAATCATTGATAGTAACCATGTGAACATCCAATATTTAACTTTGGAAATGAATTTCAAATATTTATTATAGTGAATTAGGGACTATATAATCACTATATAATCATGTTCTATCATTATGGGACAAATAACAACTAACTATTTGTCTCTCATCATTTAAAAAAATCCATATCACACTTTCAATCATCATTTATTGGTTCCTATGTACAAATGAATTCATGAAGAGGATGAGAAATATAAATATATATTAAAGAAATAGTCTACATATCCATATTAATGTTATCGATAACTTTTTCAATTAGTCACTCTAAACACTATTCCATTCCAAACACCTCACATGCATGTGATGGTATCATCTTTATGAAAGACTCGTTGACTATGGTTCCCATTCCATGTGTATAGGTGATATAAAAATAAGACAATTTCTTATACTCTAGCCTTAAAAAATTTCTCAAATTAAAACTTTTATATATGAAATATAATACGGGATTTTTTTTACTATAGGATATAAACCCTTAACAATAGAGGTATTGTTGTGATCATTTTAATGAATGAATAACAAATCACTGGATCAAGGACATTGGTAAGAAAATTTTACTCATGGGTTTATAATATATATGATACAAATATTCCCTATGATCACTAAAAATTATTATACATCTCACACTTATGCATGATAAATTAGAGTCCACCACATTTCATTCCTTAGAACTATGTTGGGTTAAAATTGCAGCATTTGGAAATATATATTTCACTTTATCTAATGATGTTTGGAATTTTGGACTCTATAAAAATTTGTATATTTTTTTAGTGTGGGATATCAAAGGTGATGTAATATTTTCAAAATAATTTTAAAAAAAACTCTTAGTAAAATTTTAATTTTAAAATAAATTTTTATCAAATATTTTCATCAATAATTCACATAATATAACAAAATTCAAATTTTTTGGGTTTAATGAAGTGCCTTTATCAAAAACTATGAATCCCATTAACATTAATTATATGGTGTAGAATATTCACCTAGTTTGTTTATTAATATAGACTCATAGGATACTAATGTAAAATTTTGGCTAATTCCTATGATCATATTTTTATTTGATATAAAAAAAATTCATCTAGAAAATCCCAGAAAAAACAATATGTTTTCTAATAAAATAAAATATTCAAAATTGCAATGAACATAGTTGAAGAATTTAAAAATCCAAAAAAAGTAATTAAATATTCAAAATTATGATATCAATTTTAGAAATCAATATTATGTACGTTGAAATATTTTACTCATAGATGGTGGTTCCCTAACGTAATTTAAATCAAGGAATAACATGGTTCTTCTTTCAACTAATAATATATATAGTTGTTGAGTAAAATAGATCATTATTTTTTATGTTCATTTTATTTTACTTCTAATAATAAAGTCACATATATATCCTACTGTCATCCATCAAAAAATAATAGTATAGGGTGTATCTATGAAGACATTCTGTGTTGCATAAACCATATAGTATCAATAACATATAAAAAGATTTTATATGCACTCAAATCCATGGATTCTATTTATCAAAATGTATATAAAAGAATATATTAATATAAAATCAAATAAATTTAGAGTTTGACCTCCCTTCCAATAGTAAACCTAAATAAATCATCAAGAGACCCCTATAGTAAATACATTAACACTAATGGAAGGTCACAACCAAAATTTAATTCAACCGCCACTATCAAAAGTGATGATATCATCGAACAAAAATATTTATTTTCTATAACAAGATGTCCAACCCAAACTGATCTCATGACCCACATAACTATATATTAATTTAAAATCCCATTGTAAGGGTAAAATAAAAATCACCATGGATTAAAAATGATTTCATATTTGAAGATAATTTTCAATTCCATCCCAAATATAACACTACAGCCTTAAACGTTAAAAAAACATTATTCATGTCAGGAATTCACATTAAAGATATTTTCATATTTATAGTTTTATAGAATTAGGCCATAATTGTTACATAATATCTCAAATATTTCAAAGTAGAAAATTCTATATGCTATACATTTTTTCATAATCTAAATCATTTTATTATAAAACATGAATCATTTTCCTGGAAAATATTCATCTTGAGCTCTTCATTTCATCTACCCATCCTTATACCCTATGAATAACATTTCAAAATCCCGTGATTAACACAAAACACTCAGTAAGGGGTAAAAAATAAATAATGAATCCATTAATTCAATAATGTTAATAAAATCATGAATTTTTTTCCCAAAATCCTACATTTCACCCATAAAACATAAATAGGTTTGCTTACCACATGAAAAATAATATTCATATAAAACTGCATAGAAATAAAAAATCATAATGGATATTTGTGGCATCCCTAACATAATAAAATTTAATCTATCACAACTAAATAGGGAGTAACCTTCATAGTTACGTTCAGAATACTTGTCATAGTATATTCCCTAATTATCTTATGAAAAACCATGTTGTTGAACTCTGTCTGATTACCATTGAATTTGATAGCTATCACATGACCAACTGATCTTGTTATATCATGGAAATACTCATATTAGTAAGATATTACCAAGAACCATAACATAATCATAACAAATAATAATCATAAAGGAAAAATAAAATTTCCAATTTCCGTCACATGTAATAAATTCATGATTTTCAAATAGTTAATCCCTCCTAAAAATAATTTCCAATAAAAAAATAAGATAAAATTAAATTGCTATTTATTATTATTTTAAAAATTTTATGTATTTTATAGGAAGAAAAATACAAAAATATTGGTCAAGGCGGAAGAAATTTCATTGTAGCCACGTATGTTAAAAAATAGTTCCTTTTTTAATTTAGTAAAAAAAATCATAGAACGGGATTCATTTTCAAAAAAAATTCAATTAAATTAATTTTTAGATGGGATTTATTGTACATCACATAAAATATGTTGGTGTATATTATCAAAATATGCCTTGATTAATGGATATTGAGACCAATTCAATTATCTTGAGTTTGACTCATCTGGTACTATCTTCATATTTCGGAGTAATTAACATAGGATAATTTTTTATTTTTTGAGATCATTTTTCATGTTTATTATAACTTTTATATCACTTGTTAACATGTTTTAATAATTACATAATTATTTAATTTAATATCAAAGGTTCAGTCAATATTTGGTACTTGAGTCGAAAATGATCTTGTTATAATAAAAATTGCCAATATGGAAAATATTCCATCATTTCAAAAATAATTTTCATAAAATAATGACTACATATATATATAAATTATACTTTTAAATCAGACAATTTATTTATGGTAATAATAGGGAATAACATCATATTCATGGATACGGTATGTGGTACGTAAGCATGTGTAAAATTTTACATTTTTCATTGATTATTATGGAAATAAAGTAATTAATTTTCTTCCATATTGATAAAATTATTATTATCATCAAAATAATACATTAAGTGTACATATATATATATCATTCACATGATGTGGTGAATAGAAAAGATTCACATCACTTTAGGAATGTTTTAGTTTAAATATATGCACAAATGGCGTTATAATTTTTATATTAATGGAAAGAATATGCATAATTGAAATATTACTCATTTATAATGAATATAATAAAATTAATAACATATATAAACAATTATTCCATTTTATAAAAAATCTTGATTTATGATAATGAAATAAAAACTATATCAGTTCACGAGGCTATAGTCTTCCACACAAACAAACAAAAATTTCATTACCCATTTTATGAAATTTGAGAATGATTTTGGTGATTATAATAAAATAATAATTTTACATCATATATAGGACACATGATTTATTATTTCATATTGGATGAAAAAGATGTGATGCTTGTGGAAGAATATATAAAATATAAACACTTAATAAATGACCCCTCTTCTTCAGTTGAGCACCTTTGAAGAACTATTTAACACCTCAAATAATGGTTTTACGCTGAAAATAAGACCTCAATAAATTAGGTATTGATTTTTGTAATGGTTTTCTGTTGTTCATGGCCGAACGTAAAGGTTATTTTATTTTTATTATTAGAGAAGATATGGTTTATTTTTATAGGAGAGGTGATCGACACCCATGGAAACTCATAAAATAGTTAATTAATATAAATTTAATTTTTAATCCAAATGTCTCAAATATGTGATATGTAGATGATAAGATGAGGATAGTTTGAAATTATTTCATAAAATATATTCAATACATGAATTCATTATATTTTAAACAATATAATTTTTTTTATCCATTATTATTCTCTTTTTAATATTGATTGTGTAAACAGAATTGGAAATATTATGACTCTAAAATTTTTACTCATATGTGGCAAATTAACTATAATAGAACAATTAATTAATTTTTAGACCTTATAGTATTAAAATTTTTATTTTAATATTTTCCTATGATTTTTAAAAAATTTAATAAAATATTATTTTTAAAAAATATCAGTAAAGGAAATTTTTAAACTATTTATTTCATTATACTTAAATAATAAAAAGAGATTTAGCATAGAAAAAACAATTGAATAGACGTAATTCAAGTCACATTAACCTATAAAATTCATTAATGGCATAAATTATTTTAAATAATATTTTCTTTAATATTTTTAATATCATTTATTTGATTATTTAATTAATAAACCAATTATTGCATCATCCTTATGTCAGAATTAAATTGAATTATTTATTTCCAAAAAATTATAAATAAATTTCCATCATGTACATAGTCATTATATACTTCCAATTATAGATTACAGTCCCACATATCACTTATATTACCCAATATAAATTTTTTTAGTAAGAAGAGACAAGAATATGACATTTTTACCTTTACTTTAATTTAAATGTCTTAAATTACATAATCACACCATAGTGACTTCTGAAGGCCACCATTTCGGCCCAAGGATTGAAATTTTTGACTATAACTCATAAAAAAAGTTTATGAAAACTATTATGGTAGTTTTATATTATTATGATATTATTTTTACTTGTAATTACCCGAGTTACATTCAATTGTGGTAAGAAAAATAATTACAAAAAATAGTATTCAAAATGTCCAAAAATAAAGGTGACTAATTAACATAATTTGGATATTCTGATTAAAAGTATGTAATTCATTTTTTCAATGTATATTCACATAAGGTGTAGTATTTATTTAAAAATTAAAACCCATTTTCAAAATGATAAAACAGGTTTATTAAAATTAAAAACTGTCAAATGATTGACATTTGTTTATATAAATTTTCAATGTGAAATTACATAAAATGAAAAAATTGTTTTAAATGATAAAAAATATAATCCATTTCATTTTTAAATACAATTAAAAGGATGACCTATCTATATAATAAAATTTAATGAAAAATTAGTTTTCAACTAAAATGTAGTATTTTCAACTATTCATTAAAAATGAATTTTCTCAGAAAAAACACCAAAATTTCAACCAATGTATGTTTTGACGTACCTCTACCAAATAAAAAGTTCATTTTGTCAAATAGAACTTATAAATGTGTCAAAAACTATAATTAAAATCGGTTCTCCATCGAAAGTTTGAAAAACATGGTTATAAAAATGTAAGAGTATTTTATGCTTAAATTTCAATTTATTCTCAATTAAAGCCTCTAAATGATATTAGAGGATACAAAAACATTTAATAGACAAATATTAACATAATATTTTACGTTATATTCATTTCCTCCATTATAATTTCTATGTGATAAATACTATTTAAAATAATAATATTAATATTTTTTTGTGTATATTGTAGTCTTGTGTGCAAGATAAGGTTCAAAGAAACCCATTATTTCATGTCTAGTATGCTATCAAACATAGCCTCCATTTTTAATTCAATATAATAAATAATTCAAAAATACTAATAGATATTAAAATATCTTATTCTATAATTACTTGGGATGCTACATCCTTCCCCCTTTCAGAAATTGTGTCCTTAAAATTTTATTCCCTTGTCAAGTAAGTTGGGGTATTTCTCCCCCAGTGCATGTTATGATTCCCATGTTTTTTATTTTACCATATTTGTTATCCAAAAATCATTATCATGATGAATCAACTTATTCCACAATTATTTCTCTATAATTTATAGAATCTAGACTTGTTGTTCCTTGTATGAAAGATTCTCATTCACATGAACGATATATTGAATCAAAACATGAGATGGATCTGGTACATACTTTCATATCATTGAAATATTAAAAAACATTGACATGGGATGATCTTTGAGCCAAAGACACATAATAGGTAATTTATCATCCTTTCAATTGGATTTCATATAGTCTAATCCATCATGGATTCAACTTCTCCTTCTTACCAAACTGCATCACACATTTCCATGTTAAAACATTGAGAAAGACATGATCACCAACTTCAAATGTACCATCCTTTCCCTTGTTATCTTCATATAATTTATAACTACTCGGAGCTCTAATCATGTGTTTCAGAATCAAAAAAAAATTATCTACCATCCATTCTACCCATTTTGGCCCCATCGACATCCTCTAACCAAATTCATCCCCAAAAGATGGATTTTTACACTGCTTTCCATATAATGCCTCAAATGGTGCCATCTTTTTATTGGATTGAAAACTTTTGTAATAAGAAAACTCACCCAAATAATGATGTTGATCCGAAAATCCATGATAATCCATTGAACAAGCATGTAGAATGTCCTCCATAGCCTGAATTGTTCATTTTGATAGTCCATATTTTTGACAATGAAAATATGACCTATAATTTAATTCAATAACCAACAAATTTTGAAGGACATTTTAAAATTTATAATTTAAAATATGATCATTATCAGGTACAATGGATAGAGTAACTATATATTACCTGATTATCTCTTTAATATACTAATCACAAAATGGATCTATATAAATTTTAGCTGGAATAGGAATAAAATTAGAATATTTGGTATTTCTATCGACAAAAACCCAAATCGTATTGTTAACTCGATATGTCATCGGTAATATAACTACAAAATCCATGGATATATTTTCCTATTTTCACTCTGGTTTTAGTAGAGGATAAAGTATCCCCTTTAGAAACAATTTTTTTTATCTTACCTACTGAAACGTCAAACACTTTAAAATAATGACATAAACATATCTATTCATTTTATCCCTGCAGTAACACCCCTAAATCTCTCTGAACATCTTATTATTATAGGATAAAATGATAAAAGATAACTATGACCATCACCTAAAAACTCTTAATTCAATTATTAATCACATGATGCACGTAATCTCTTCCCAATTATGAAAACATCATTTTTATAAATGTTATATATTACAAACTTAACCTTCTAAACCAATTCAAATTTTTTCTAAAAATAATGATCTTCCTTTCGTGCGTTCATTATTTTGTGTAATAATGATAATTGCACAAAAACATGAAACAAAACATAGGAATTTCCTACACCAAAAACTTCCATGCCATTGTTCTACAAATAATTAATAAATGGGTTATATTCCAAATGTACCTTGGTAAATGTAGAATTACTTTTCAAAATCAATGCATGAACCACTTTGTTTTATTTTCTATGATGGTAATGAATAGTGAAATCATAATCTTTGATTAATTTTAAGCATCTTCTATATCTAATGATTAATTATTTGTGAGTAAATATATACTTCAAGCTTTTCTTATCAGTATGTATTTCACATTTTACAACATAAAAATTATGAATCCATCTTTTTAATGGAAGAATAAAAGTATCCAATTCCATATCATGTTTAGGGTAATTAAACTCATGATTTTTCAAATCCCATGAAGCTAAATCAATAACCTGACTATTCTTCATTATGAAACAACCAATTCCATTCAATGAAGCATCACTGTTGATAACAAATTCATCATTTCTAGAAGATAATGAGAATACTAAAAGATTCACCAATTTCATTTAAATTTCTAAAAACAATAATAACATTATTTTCTCCTAATGATCATAACACCTTTTCATGTATACATTGTCAATGGGATAGATAACTGTGAATTTTTTTAGAAAACCTATGGTAATATCATACGTAACAATGAAAAATAAGAATCTTGGTTATATTTCATGGACTTTTCCTTTCATAAAAATCCTTTTTTAGTATGGTCAATATGTTTTTCCATCATTAGAAACAATTTGACCAAGGAATGATATTTTATGTAACCAAAACTCACACATTCAAAATTTCGCATAAAATTTATTTTCTTTTATGGTTTTCAAAACAAACCATAGATGACTTCCATGCTCCTCTATACTTTTAGAATATACCAAAATGTAATCAATGAACACAACCATAATATTATCCATGAACATAAAGAGTATTATATTAAAAATATCCCATAATATATAAAGTGAATTAGTTTACCAAAACAACATAACTATAGATTCATAGTGGCCATATCATGAAAAAACTATGGCCATCAAAATGTTTTATTCCTCTACATTCAACTGATGGTACCCAGACCTGAAATAAACTATAAAAAAAATACAATCCTCCCAATAAATGATAAAAAAATAATTTATATGAGGAAACATATACTTGTCCATAATGGTGATCCTATTCAAGGCTCCAAAATCAATTAATAGTCTCATTGAACAATAATTCATTTTAAAAAACAAGATTGGATAACCCCATGGTGATGTTCCTGGTCTAATGAATCCTTTATCAAATAACATATTCAATCGCTTTCTTAACTATAAATGGTAACATTCATCAATTTAATAATGGGGTAATGATATTAGATTAGCAACTATAACTAATTCAATATTATATTCTACTTATCAATCTAGTATAATATAATACAACTGATATAGAAAAACATCATGATATATATTTACCATAGGAATTTCATTAATATGAATAATTTATTTTTTTCAATAATATGTGTAATGTAGAATTGATTCCCATATTTTAGTAGTTTCTCATCTTCCTGATCTGATATTAGAGGAAATGGTTCATTCATGTATACAAACCGAACCACTTTCTAAAATGAAATGTCTATATCTCTATAGTCAATATTAACATGGAAAACAAAAAAATACAATTCATAACCAACATACTATCATATTCTACTAGTGGAAAAACAACAAGGTTTCTCAGTAAATAATTTAAATAATAAATAAATATTTATTATTTTAAAATATTTTTTCCTTAACACTTCCCCCAATTTAATTTTACCATAAGTTATGGATTCATTTTATGGGGTAAAATTTCTAATTTAGAAGAATGTTTCTAAGAAATGAAAGAGTTTTTAGACACTGAATTAAATTAAACATCGTCATAATCTGAATAAAGGAATAGTGTACTTAATACCACTTCATTTAATAATCCAACATCAATTAACGTAGTTGAAAATTATTTCACCACAAATTTCATCATTTAGATTGAAATATTCTCATCATTCAAGTTCATCATCAGACACTCATTTTCAAAATGACTCATGTAATAACACTTAAAAAATCATACTCACTATAAGTCATATTATTTCTTAACACTACCTTGTACATTGTTATTGAAATTATGAGCCTTATGTCTCATATTACCCGCATCGGAAGAACATACCATAATTTTAAAGTCATTATGTAGTGTTCTTTTTACCAAAATTTTCATAAATAGTAAACATAATTTTCCTTCCATCATACTTTTTTAAATAATCCTTCCATTTTTCCTGCAGGTTGACCTCTTATTCTATTATTTGACAAGTTAGATTTTATCATCGAAAAAATCTATTTCCACTTTCTCCCCATGTTAATAATGATTTTTAAAACATTTCAACTCATGATATGCCAATTACCATTTATGATTTTTATTTAGTCCTGAGTAAAAATGATTAATTTTACTATAAATATCCTATATGAAATTTGGATCATAACATGATAGGTGAGTTAATGTTTCATAGTATGCAGCTATAGAGTCATCCTCCTTCTTTAATTCCAAGAATTGTTTTTCCATGCTATGTCAAACAACCTTAAGAATATATTTTTCAAGATTCATACATCAGAACTCATCTTAATCAATAGAATCAATCTCATCATTGTCCCTAATGTTCATAACTATCTACCACTACTGATCGAATTCACCTTCAAAAAAGTAATAAAGAAGACTATCCTATTGAAGTTTTGAACACCTCGTAAAGTAAAAATACTTTTCTAGTTCTTTATTACATTATTCATATAGTATAGTGTTAGAGGATCCTCTGAATTGTGGAGGATGTTGCCTTAGGAAATTCTCCACCACCACCATGTTCCTATGTGGTTGATCTGGATGATCTCACGTATGGATACCGCCACAAATTATATGTTGATTAAACTAATCCATCACATTAAAAAACAATTTTCTTCTTATTCTAACCATCTCAGGTTATTGATTTGAGTGGTTATTTTCCAATTTATGTCTTTACAACACATATATTATACTCCCTTTCTAGAAAACCATTCTGAACAACCATTTCATATACGAGGAAACATAGTAATCATCAAATCATATATCATGGTAATTTGACCATAATGTAAAATAATTATTGATATTCTAATAACACTATGATAATTCCTAATGTTATCTAAACCACCCTTTGATAATAACTATATGTGTCTCACATTAATCATTATATAATCTTGAGTAATGTCATGAATTCCCATTGAGGATATTTTCTAGTTTGGATTTATAGAGAATTAGGCCATAAATACTACATTATATCTCAAATATTACAAAGTAGAAAACTCTACATGGTATCAATTTTTTCCCTAATATAATATATTTTAAAATAAAAAATGAATATTTATTTCTAAAAGGTGTGTCCTTAATTTACTTTCAATTCATTGGGTAATGATTAATGTTTTACGAGATCAAAAGGAACATGAGAGGTTATCCCAAACCCAAAATATTATACATGATAGGTCATACCAAGACCAAAAGTCCAAACACGATAGGTTTTCTTAAGCCCAAATGATGTACATCGGTGGTTATCTAAATAATATATTGTCTTGATTGTCTTAGTGGGTATCCTTGACATATGACTTTTATAATCATTAGTATACCACACATTATTCCACAAGATTTTGACATTAACATATGCCAATATTCTTCACTAAAGTATCATATTTTTTAATTCCATTATCATTCTCGTGTTATAAATTTTCATGATATATTACATGACTCATGATTATGATCTATGAAATTGCTGGGTGTGGTTTTAAAATGTTAATATAATTTTTTCAGGCCCTTACACTCATGATATTGATAATTACAAATTTATATATCACTTATTTATCCTTAATAGGAGTCTATGATTTTTCTTTTTGATATTTCATCTAAATTAAATCCCACTTACTTTTACCACATTGTTAACCCTTGATTCATTTACCATGTGAAGAAACATGTATATTTTTTATTATTAATCATGAATAAAATATAATTGAAAAAACTAACAAGTTATAAAACATTGATCCTAGTTAATGAATTATATTTTAAATGTTCATTTTTTCTTTTTATTAAAATTATAAATAATATATTTCTCACCAAATACTATGAAAAGACCTTCCTTAAAAATTTATTTTTTATTCATAAAAATATTTGAAAAAAAATCATGTATATTATATATTCCTAACGAATAAGTTCAATTATTTTAAATAATACGGTCTTTATTTTATATTTTAACATGAAAACATTTTGTGAAACCCAATGAAAAATTGATTAAAATATAAGAAACAGATAGTTCTAATTTAACAAAAATCATTACACATATTTCCTAAATTTCAAACTCATATTTTTATGTTCAAAATTATATGTTTAAATGAATTAAATATTTTCTTAAATGTAAATATATTATTTATAATTCTTTCTTAAAATATCATTTCATTATTGTATAATGATAATATTGAAAAAATGACCATATTTGTAATAAAAAATTCCATATTAAACAAAATATCAACAATTTTAGATGAATCTGAAAAATTTATCATAAAATTATTTTAAAAAATAATTTAAAAATTGATAACAATATTAAATATTATAATTTCTAAAATTATAATATTTTATTTTTATATAAACCCCTTTAATACCATTAAAATAATTTATCAATATAAAACTTCTCATTCATGAATTGATATTTTGATGAAGAATTATTTATGTAAATATGTACTATATGAATACATAAAATAAATAAATATAGATCAAAAAATATATTTATTTAATGTATTTATTAGGGTTCAACATGATGGTTCATGACTATGGGAAGAACATATATTACATTATGAATTCTACAGACAAATACTTCCTATTAAAAAAATATGGGGTTCTTGAAAGTATATATAATACTCATACAGGGTACTAATCTTCCAAAGATTCATATATGATGTGTTATATAATTTATATGATTTCCATATAATAAATAACATGGAATATATTTTTTCAAATCCAATATTGATTTAATATTTATATCATTTTAAGTCCATTAATAGTTTTATTCTTTAACAAAAATTAAGAAGCAATGTTCCACATCTGATCTACCTGTAAAAACAAGAATACTTGTTTCCAGATCATTGTCCTTGTAGAAAATTTTTAATAATATATATCAATGTCAATTATATAGTATTTGTATAACTAAAAAGAGTACATATGAGAAACTACATTTATTCATTTCATATATTTTCCACAACAGTTGTGATGTCGACTGTTTCAGTGGTAATGACCCCTTGTAATAGTGATTTATGATATCAAACATAACATATAGAATTATTAAGAGTTTTAATGGTATTAATGTTCATACCCCAGACACATACATATTATAAAAAAATTATAAATATTTCCAAATATCTATTGGATGATTTTACCTTACATGTCACAAAACCTATAGTAGAATAACTATAGAGGAAATATATAAATAATATGAATGAAAAAATAGAAAACATACACTAGTAACAAGGCATATGAATAATTATAATATTAACGTTTAACAATATCACAAAATTATTTTATAAGACCAAACAATCAATGTTAAATCTATGTTTTTAAACATGGAACTACACAAATATCCCTAATATGACCACGTCTCGGATCCTACATCAAATATCCTCAAAAAAACATTATGATCCTTTTTATAAATGTAATTCCTCTTTCCGTTAAATACAACATGATAAAAAGAAAAATAATATGAATCAAGATTTGATTTTAGTGTTTTTATATTGAATCACCTATGTTAATCCAACAAATACCTCCCACACATTCCATTAGAAAAATTACTCACATTTAAAATAAAGTAGTACTGTATTATTATACCAATAAACCTGAATGATATGACTTGTTTAGATAAATCACATCACAACAAACCTATATGATAAACTCACTCAGACAAGCAATGAAAAAATGTAAGCACCACAATTTCATCTCCCATTTAAGGAATCCACAAAGTTGAACAAACCTACGAATAAAGGATACCCCTAACTAAAGGCATAAAATTTTGGTAAAATCCCAATTCAAAACAGTATAAAACTAGTTTACTGGTCAAAAAAACAATTCCCCATCAATATTATTCCGGAATGTAAATGAATTACTTCTAATTTCATGTTCATATAAACCAAAATCATTAATTTTTAAACAATAAAATCACTTATGTATGTTAGTAAACACATGATGGGTATCAAAAAAATCATTATCTCTAATCGAGAACCAAACAACAATATGATGATATTACAATGATTCTAAAAATTAAAAAAGTAATTTATTTATGAAAATAATATAATTTATTTATAGATTGATTATTATTTTTAAATCATTATATCTCCTCTAATAACATTTAATAAAAAACACTAAACACATTCATAGATATATCCTCTTTCATATGTCTAAGAGTAGTATAATAAAATACCTCTTAAACACTGTATATTTTTTTGCAAGGAATCATTGAATTATTTTTTATCCAATGAGTAAATGAGATATGAGGATAAAATAATGAGTGATATGATGTTGACTATTGTTAACTATGATACATAGATATTGATTCAATGAGAAGGAGTAGTAGTGTGAATAAGATCACCAAAATAAACAATGATGTATCTAAAAATTGAGAGCACATGAAATTCTGAATTAAATAATTTATTAATATGAATAATTTGGAAAACTAATATATTTTTTATTTATTTTTAATATCATGCATTATTTTTCTAAATAGTTTAGTAATTTCTTCTCTAATCAAAAGTATTACCTTATCAAAAAAAGTATAGGGTCATGTGGTTTTGGAGAACTATTTACCAAAAAACAATCTCTATCTATGTGGTGACACAAAAATTGATAACCAAATATAATGATTGGATTTCATATTTTACCCAAGTCATATTCTTGTTTTTCACCAATATCAAAACTTTTATTTATTCTTATTTGGTTGTAAAGGGTTCTTGGATAGTTTTTCATAATTATTACTCTGATATGAACCATGCGACAACCTTTCCCAACATCAAAAATCAATCCAAAACATTCTTAAATGAACATTTACATCATAATAGAATAAATATAAAAGTTACAACTGTTGAATTAAAAAACCATTATTGATATAGTCTCCCAATGATTATGATTTCTATCTTCCAAAATATAAATCATGGTGGTTTTGTGGAAACCCCTATGTCATTGATCCTACGTAATCTTATCCTATTACTAATTATCCACTTATACATATATATAATTCCATAATAAACAATACAATGTGATACATATTCATTAAATCATTTCTCGTTTATATACACAGCATGAATCTTGGTATGAGTAAATTTAACATAATGTATAATAGTAACATGATCTCAAATAATCACCATAGTAGGTTTGAGGAATTCACTTCTATAGTTATTATATGTAAAATACATTAGAAATTGGGGGAAGTATTTATATTAGTTTTATATGATAATAATCGTCATAACTACACTATATATTTTAAAATTTACCGTCATTCTAAGGATCATTTTGTTCCTTCTTAACAAGATGATGGTGTGAAAAAATTGAGATTCTAATAAGAATACATGATCTCCTAATTCTAAATATGTAGGATGAAGATGATAATATATAATATATTATTAATATATATTGTATGTTTCGATTCATTTCATAATAAATTAAATTTTCTCAGTATTCTTTTTCATAATACATCATCAAATTAGTCATCTTTCCTTACCAAAAGACAATATATTGAGGATTGATATCAATGACCAAAAAAATATCAAAAAAAATAAATTTGTATCATCTTATGTTAAAATTAATTATATCAAAAAAGAAAATAACAAAAAAATCCCATGAACCAAAACCATTTGTCACAAATTACCTTAGCATAACGTCTAGGGCATGAATTGTGTGATAAAAATGGATATTTGTTTCAGGACAATACGTCCTTTTCTTTTCCAAATAGATTATAAAAGATTTTTTCATATAAATAAAAATTTGTGAGGTTAATCTAGGATCTCATTAAAATTTAATTGAAATGGGAAACCCATTTGAATCCACCACATCCTAGATCTATAATTTCTCTAAATAATATGAAAAATTATCCTTCTATAGAAGAATTTTGTTTGATGACTTAGAGAGTTAATCAATGATCCCTTAAATGGTTACAAACATATAATAAATCATTGAATGGACGGTGAAAAAATAAATATTAATTATTATCCATTTTTAATGGGTTAGTTAACAGACTATAATGAGAGAGTTAATCATTGGTGTTTGGCTTTCACAGATTAATATTTGTTGTATTTCACAACACATACTATAATAATTAACATCATTACTACTCACCAATTATGTCTCTTCCCTACCTGAAAATTTCCAAACATCATATATTGATATTCCACAATAAATTGTTATAAGTATAAACAAGTTTTTCATATTTGGAAATATGATCTTCAATTCAATATTGAAAATGAAATATAAAATTTTCAACCAATATCCTTTTATAAACGTCTCCACACCAGTTTTATTTATCTTAATGGTACTAAATTTTTGGTTCATCTATTGGGTGTTATGTTTATTTAATAAAATAAGGAAAAAGAGTGAATTGAACAAAATCTGTGAAATAATTTGATTATGTTAAATCAAAATTGGTGATAATTATTACACGAAATAGTTTTAATTTATTTCATTAATCGTTTAGTTCTTGGTTATATGTAAAAATACATAAATATTAAACCATATAATTTCCCTTTTGAGGAATTTCAAAATTAAAAAAGTGATATTTTTTTATATAGAATATCAAATATTCCTTCAAATGGGTCAATTATTTTTATGAGAGTAAATTCTTTGAGGTGTTTGGGTCAAAGAATATGGTGATATTTCCTCCAAATACATAGGGATCCTTTTTTTAATCCATAAATCATCTTGAATAATTACATGCCTTATGTTAGATTTCTTTTCTATGTAACCATAAATCTCATGGGAAGTTATTTATTACATGTTCTATCAACATGAGAATACTCCCAAAATAGATATAGATGAGTCACAAATAATAATATATTAATAACCTTGTTCTAGATAGTTAATATTTTTTGATGTTGGATGCTACTTAATCTCTTCAAATGATCCATAAAATCATCTCTCAAATAGAATGTAATTACCTTATTAGTCAATCTGAAAATTGGGGTAGATAGATAAGATAAATCATAGAAATATAAGGAAAGTAACATTCTATCATATAAATATTCATATGAAGAAGATATTATTATGAAACAGTAATAAAATTATTGTCTCAATAATTTCATAGATGTTTAATATTGATTTTTATATAATAAAAGCATGTAAAATAAAAATTATTCAATATATAAGACATATTGAGGGAATTTTTTAAAGTCGTAATGTGATTAAAAAAAATTATATTTTTCATAAAGATAACACTTAAGAATAGAGAAGTATAAAGATGTTTTCAAAAAATTCAAAAAAATATCAGAAAACCATGAATGATTTAGTTCATCAATGTCCAGAAGACAACTGGAGAGTTTATAAGAACAAATGGATTATCCGCATATTTTTATTGGCCATTATGAATTATATAATCTATTTTCACAATATCCTCCATTTATACCTTGATTTTATAGTTTTCAAATTACAGATAAACTTTTGTGAACCACTTATCCACCCTTTATTGACCATAAATATCATCAATTACCAGTAGATGATATGAATTTGTGATTGTTACTTTATTCACATTATGGTATTCAAAAAAAATATAGGATAATCGTCCTTATTTAAAGATAATACTACTGTGGATTATGGTGATTTACATGGCATTATAAATCCCATGAGATCCAACTCTTCAAACTAGGCCTCCAATATATTGAACTATATCAGAGTAATTATATATAGTGGAAATTGAAAATGGTTCATTCGTCAAAGTTGGTGGATAGTAAATTGGACATCCTTTCTTTGTTACATTCAAGTAAAATAATCCATAAAAACATTGGTGAATAAATATATAATATCATCATGATCCTATCTTTGGATCTAATACATTGTAATAAAGGATACTATATCAATCAAATATTATATTTTTTCAACAACACTTGTTATAAACCTTACATTTACGTCATTTGAATCTAATTACCCATCTAAATGATAGGAAACTCCATCAGGAGATGTTAAACTAACTACCTGTGCATAATATTTAATATGATCCTTGAATTCATTAAAATACACCACCCACACAATAAAAACAAAAATATCCACATATTATATAGTCAAATCCAATAATAACTATTCTATAATAGTTATAATTAAACATTTTGAACACTTAAGTCCCATGAACTCTAATTTATTATGAGGTTTCTTGATGCACATGACATGAAAAAAAATTCAACATTTAACCGCAATTTTATTACAAAATAATTTTAAATAAAACTGCGGGGTGGAATAACACCAAATTAACCAGTCATTATTGTCTAAATGAGAAGATCATCTCATTACACGCTCAAAGGTCCTAACTCATTATTTGGCACAAGCTTCTCGACACCATAATGTTTTCCTCTAGTTTCTTCTAAATTATTCTAGATTCTATTTTGTGATTGTAATAACTAAGATGTCATATTGTTCATGTAATCTCAATAACTAAATATGTTTCGATGGAAATAACTCCTTTGATGACATCATTGTAGTCGGGCATGGGAAGGTTAAGTGAAATGATAACATTAACCACCATTTTACATTAGGTAACAGTTACATATTCCTTCGATATTTCATATTATAAAATAGTCAATACTGTCTTGATGTGGTTCAATATATTAAAATTTATAATTCCTTAAGAAACTTAATTTAAGGATACACTTTTAGTTATTACAATATAGATAAAATGAAACTGGACATATTAAATGGTTATTTGGTTCTTTAATATCCTTGGAGTAATTTTCAATTCATTACTTATTCTCACCATTGAAATTTACTCCTATTATTGGGTTGAAAATGGTTTCGCTCAACTAATGTATATTATAATGCCATTTTCCACCATAACCACTATACTCACAATCCCTATCAATTTATCAATTCAAAACATCTCCATCATTGATTGAATTTAAGAACATTAACTAAAAAAGGCATTATTTTTTATAAAATATAATGACCTTCAATTTTGGAGAAAAATAAAAAAGAAATGTATTCCAATAAACAAGTTTTATAGCTAGGATATTGATTTTCTTGATATCAAAAAAATACAATTTTCCATTGATAGTTAGAAGGAAAAAATAATAATTTCTTGATTAAAAAATTGTGAAATCCTTCTCATTTTAGTGAATAACTAAGTATTCTTTGGATGGGTAAATCCAACAATAGACATGCTAGTTCATTGATAATATTTACTAAAAATGTTAATTTATTCCCATATATTGTTCATTGGAAATAAATGATAGTATTTATATTTCTAGGTCATTACACCTAATCATATGGTAACAAGTAACAATCAAATTTATTTGGGGGTTTCCTTTTAAATTTCCTGGAGTGTTTCATATAATTTACTTCATTCATCGAACATTCACATTCCAAATCCAAAAAATAATCGATAATGATTCTTGTTTGTAACTAATTTTCACGTGGTTGTGGTGGAATCACATTTTTTATTGATGTATAAATAAACAAACATATCATTCATATATATTATTACTTTCAGATATATATTCATTAAATTACACAAAACAAACATGAGGATCATAATGGTTTAGTGCCTTTAAAAATTTAGACACATAAAATAATCTTTATTTAGGATATGTAATTACCCATTATATTCTTGATAACAAGAACCCATCTTATACATGTCATACTAAATACCTTTCATCATAACACGAAGAAGGTATTTAAAATTAATAGTGAGATCAGATGCTTAGTCAGTGTAAAATAGGGACATATCACCAAAATATGGTCATATTGATATAAGAACATGAGAATAACATTTGAAAACTATAACATACATATCATGTATCATGAACATGAGTTAGGGAAAAAATCATGGAAGTTCAAAAGAAATGGATCATAATGGGATCAAAGAGTAAGATCCAATAGAGATTAAAATTGGAATAAGATATAGATTTGTAGCATACATTTAATCATAAACATTAATTTCTTTAGTATTCAAGGATGAAGAAAAAATTATCATAGTTGAATTATTTATCTCACAGGACCATCATATTAGTGAATTTTCATTCCCAATACAATCAGAGTGTATAAAGTTTCATATTGGTCTATGTTAACTCCCCATTACAATCCTATCTATGTCCAGATATATCAATCACTACCCAATTCTTTGGATGGTGATATTGGTCCCACCCCTCTAAAAATGATAATCATAAATAACTATGAAACAAAATCATTTAAAAATCATTAGATCATAACCTATGAAAATAAATTGGTTTAGTAAAAATTTCATCATTGAAAAACATTTTGAAATGAAATTATTTTCAAAATCAATACATTATTTTATCATAATGTATTGAAAAAATATATGGTATTCATAAGAATTTTATAGTGGAAAAAAATATAATAGAAATATGTTTTGTAAATGTCTTATAAGGATATTTATAAACCATCTAGAGGTTCATTATGAATTTTTGAACTTGATAACATACCTAGTCAATCCTAAATAGGTTCAACAGAGATAATATTTTATGGAAAATTATTTTAATGATCAAGTAGATCATATCTTATAAATATTAAATATTCATTGAAAAAATATTTTAAAAACCGAAAATTCATAAAATATTTTAAAGATAATTTATTTTGAAAATAACATTGAAGACTGATAATTTTTTTTAACAAATAATGGTCATGATGTGGGATATTACATTCATTAAATACATAATGACAAAGTATTCATTTTGAATTGATTGTACAATCGAAATAGATATATTTTTTGAAAATTATAAAAATATTCCATCGAAAACGTTTTTATGAAGATAAAATTGTTAAAAATTTATTTAAAAAATATCTTATATAATCCTAGAAACATTTTTTAATCATTTTTTACAACATTGTTTTAGAATTAAATGTGTTTATTTATGGATGTGAGAAATAATGTGGATTTTTCATAAAACACATATATTGAAATCATGAAAATATAATGTATTTAAAATGAAAGGAAAAAAATAAATATATAGAGTTAACCATAGGATAATAATATACAAGAGTTTAGTGAGATATATATTATATGATTTCATTATTGGATGCATCATTAAGGGATGTCATGAAAAATGATCATATTCAATGAAAAAAGACTTACCACAATGGTAAAATTTAATATTAAGACAAAATAATAATAATGTTAAACGATACTTATGAAATCATTATTATCATCAAATTAAGGATACTTCATTGGAAAATTTTTTTTTACACACATCATAAAATATAATAATTTCATATCATAAAATATATCTCAAACAAGAAAAACTAGAAAAATATGCATTATTTCCAGTGAAACTTTTGAAATGTAAATCAAATTAAATTGATATCCATAAATGGATATTTTAATACCAATATTTTCCCAGATAAATATTATAATAGGTAATCATGGGTATAATATATACTATAATAATGAATTTGGCGGTGCATATAGCATGTGTCTCACAGAAGTAAAAAAGTTGGACAGAAATCCCTTACCTTAAGTATTAACAGCTTTAAAACACGTTAAAAGATATTTTAGTTTAAATATGACATTATTATACATATTATAATGAACCATAAACATATTTATCATACCATATATTTTTTACTTGGGACCTTTTATTACCTATTTATAAATTATTCCTTGTTAAAATCATGTTTCCGTAATAACAGCAGGATTTTTTATGAATGTTTTGATTTTATATTTTTGTTCAATTTAAATTTTTCAGTTTCTAATCATATGTAATATTTTATGAATTAATTAAATATCATATATATTCCATATATATGTCATTAGGGTAATTTATAAAAGATATATACAGAAAATGAAATACACAGATTGTGGAGACATTAAGTCATACTTACTCCAGAGTGTTGTTTTAATTAGAAAATCTATTGATATAAATATAGTAAAATAATATATTACCTTATGAAAATAGTTTTAATTATAAATTTTATTCAAATCTTTCCTTATTACATTCCATTTAAATTGAACGTGAATAACTAATCACATCCATTCTCTAGGTGGTAGTACAATGTACATACCAGAAACATTATCATATTCCAACAAAATGAAAGGGAAAGATATATGTGTGGTAAATAAATTTAGAAGTATAAATATTTTAAAAAAATAACATTTAATTATTTAATATTTTATTATTACCATCCATGATATAATTAAATGAAAAATATATCACATCGGACCGTGAGGCAGCAGCCCACTATACACACGAGCGAAATTAATATTTTCATATAGGTTTTTCTATAATAATGTAGATGTGGTAATATAAATAAATTTTTATAATTATATGAAATATATAATATATAAATATTAAATCCATTATTATATCCAGATGTGAAAGGAGTAGATGGAAAACTAATAGCATCTGTTCGTAAGGTGGTAGTCCTCCCAACACATGAATGAGGATTTTGCATCCCATTATATGGAAGAGAGGATATTATTATTTATTAATTTTAATTAAAATAATATAAGTATATAGAATTTAATTATGATAATATTACAGAATGGATTACAAATAATTACTTTTTGATCATGAAAAAATAAAATAAAAAGCATGATTTGCGTTGTTACAACTTATTCGGACAACATCTATTGGTTTGCACCGAAATACATAGTAGGTTGACTTTATTAAAATAATAATAATTATATGATAATAGGAGGGATGTAATGAATTTATATTTTCATGTATTTTTCAATACCATTGGTTTTATAATAGTGAATTTTTGTGGTAGGTGGTGGCCTTATATATGTGATCTAAGTGGAAAACGTGTACTTTTAGAAATGAAAAAGGTGTACCCATATTTTTCAAAAGTAAAAAGTTTCCCAAATGTTATATTGTAAATCCTATATGTGATACTGTAAAAATATACCAATTCAATTTGTGTTTTGGATATCTTGGCATGCTTAACCCATATATTTTTTGTTTAACCCTTCCGTAATCCCATTTTTACCTTAACTGTGGTAACCAGTTTTTTGTGTTTTTAAAACTCATTATTGCCAAAAATTGAGTTCAACTAAATAGATAATATATTATCATTATTCCAATTGTTGAATCAATTTTAAAAAATTCTATTCACAAAATTTGGTTTTTTTAATTTCACACTAATCTCATAGACATACTGAGAAAGCGGGTTTCTAAAGAAAAAAATTTACAAATGTTTAAATTGTTGTTTTATAAAAAAACAATATGAAATTACATTAATTAACTATGTTGGATCAATAATTTTATCATTCAACTAAAATTATTATAATAATAATTTAAAACAATTTGTATGTTTTTATATTATTTAATCTAAATGAAAAACGTTTTTAATGAAAACAATTATTTTTCAATAAAATATAGAAATTTTTTTCTCAAAAAATTATCAAAATTTCAACCTAAGATAATTTTAACATGGTAATTTAAAAATATTACATTGTATTGAAAAATAATTTCTAAAAATTCTAATAATTTAATTTTAAACAAGTTCACATAAGGAGAAAAAGTTTTTTTTTGAAAAAAATGATGCTTTGGGCATAAAATTGAATTTTTCTTCTCTCAGGACTAGAAAACGCAAAAAATGAATGAAAAATTTTGTTTCAATATATAACATATTAATTTTAATGATAATATTAACCAACACAGTAGATATTTTCATGGATTTTAGGTATCGTTTTTTTCACCAACATTTAGATTAATTTGTGATAGTCTTCATGGAAAATATCTTAGTGTATTCCCTTACTCATCACGACCACACTAATAATATTGAGATCATTTATAATATAATAATAAACACAGAACTCTATATTTTTCACAACATAGGATGCATTAGTATTATAAAATTTTATTTCTTCTTTCTTATTATTTTAGATTACGTATTGTCTGCTGACACTGATATGGGGCATTCCATAATTATCGGTGAGGAGGCCAATATTGTTTTTTACCTATATATTTCATTAGGGATGGCTGGATGTTACAAGTTATTTATATTAGATTTTTAACACCTATAATTTCATATGAAGATTTATACTAAAAGGGGTATTGTTTTTATATGTTAAGACACTTATTAGAGAGTATTTCAGCTGTTGAAAGCGAGATTGAATTCCAAATAGATCTAGATTCTTTCAGAGCTGAGCATAAGATAAATAATATATTTTGTTTTATAATGTATCTATATTGGATCAGTTCTAACATCAAATAGTTATGCCATAGTGTATCTATAACATCATTTGTGACTAGATGAGGGTAATTACCAGACACCAAATCTTGAATATCCATTTTTTGTTCACATATGAGGTTGTTAGAGGCATTACCATATGGCAATGGATTTGGTGGTGTTCATGGACCATAAAATCCAGAAATATTTTTTCAAGAAGAATGGATTAATCTATAGTTAGAGAAGTTGAGAAGAATACTTATAATAATTTTATTTTTATATTTCCTATATTTATAGGAAATAGAATTCCTTCAGGGATTCCCTATGATGGATAACTCAGGTAAAGGTAGTTCGAGAGGCCATCGATTGGTGAAAGCTCATCAATCTATTTTATAAGATGTACATAGATATTTGGGGTTGTCTTGGACAGTCTATAATAAAAACTATTTCAATGAACAAATTAATTCTGTAGATAGTGGAGATGACACATTTTTCAAATCTTTAGATATTTTTAGTAGGGAAAGAACTTAAGGTAGTGACCCACCTCCAGGTTGTGTTGTGGATGTGGATACTATCTAGCACCTCAATAAACATTTATGGGTTCCTACAAATATTGTTGAGGAGTTGATGTGATAATAGCATTCTTCTACATATGTGGTATACCATGGACATAAAAATGTCTATAATGATCTAGGTCAATGTTATTGGGGTCCTATAATGAAAATGTACATAACTAGTTTTGTAACATAGTTTTCCACCTCTTAGCATGAAATGGAAATTCACTAATGGCCCATATTGATTTTATAGCCATTACCAATTCTTTTGTGGAAATTTGATGATGTCATAGTGGATATTTTAAATATATTAAAAATATCACGTCAGGGCTGTTAAGTAGTATTGGTGATCATGGATTGGCTTTTGAATGTCTATAATGATTTGACAATAAAAGATACCATAAAAGAAAAAAATGGGTGAATTTCTTCTTATGTGATTATATTCATATATCGGGTACCTATATTTATCATTTTAGATAGGTATTATTTATTAATGTCAAGGTTCTAGTAGGTTTTAATAAAATAGTTATTTATATAGGTACTTTGAGCAGAAAATTTCACCCCCAAACCAATAATCAGTCAGAAAAAATTAATAAATGTACTATAGGACATGCTCTGAGATTGTTCCATTGATTATGGAGGTTCAATGGAGAAGAATATAAATCTTTTTGATCACTATAATAGTAAAACAATCCCAGATAATTTTTAGAGGGCTCTCTATAATCCCTTAAATTGATATCCATGTCATTAAGCATCAAGTTGGTTAATGGTAGGGGAGGCATCCAAAATTGTACCTATTCTCATTCATGAAACCTTAAAGGAAGTTTTTTTGTAAAGGATGTGAATTAGTGGAGCTCAATTCTGGATTATGTTATAAAATGATCATCATCATCATTTACAAACAAATGAGTTTTGGATTCAATATTAATAAATATTTTGACTAGACTATGAAATCGATTGTTTAGACGGTATTAGAAGAATTCACCTTTGTTAATTGGAACATTTATATACACAGGGAGAGTTTTTATAGTGTCTTATTAGTATCAGTTACCATAATGGAATCCGACTATGCATAATGTCTTCCTTATTTCACAGCATCATCGTTACTATCCGGATATGTCTCATATTGTTCACCATAATTATTTTGAGTTAGAGGTCAAAAAAATCCTTTGAATAACATCCTATCTGTAGTGTGAACCAGATGAAGAAGAATCTATATGGTATATTATTTCCTTTGTTATAGTGATTATGGAAGCATGACTACATTTGGGATGATACTTCGGATACAGACGTTGATGTACATTCTCAGAAGATTATATTTTTCTCTATTGAAGCTTTACCATGATTACAAGAGAATCATATAAATGATTTGTTTTATGGGGATAACAATAATAAAATTGTTTATATAATATAGAATTTATCCATAAAATATTAGTTTAAACCATATTGAGGTTATTTTTTTACGTAATTCTTAAACTTTCACCATTTGGTTAGAAATTTTAGTTTCCTAATAGAAGATTGGAGAGGTTATTGTGCCTATTTTTTCAGAAAAATACATAATTTTTATTAAATACATTGTATTTTTTATTCTAGAAATAAACTTCCCATGACGTGTATTAGTTATTTTGGTTAAAGTAAAACCAAATAATTACACAGTGTGTAAAGTTTTCACACTAGGTAAAAGCTCTGAAATTCTTTCTTTGAATAGAGGATGTGTCTCTATTTTTTTTACCGATCCTCCCATCTTTCACTTTCATAGTAGTAACACCTCTATATGAGATTATCCATAAAGAATTATAGTATTTATGAGATATTATCCAATTGAATTTGGAATCATGATGAGTTTTCCATGATGGATCTCCACCAGTATGACTGTAGAGACCCGAAGCTTATCGTACATGGACATTACATTACATTTGCAGAATACTTAGTACATAACAAAAACACACACACAAGGATCGTAATAGTTTAGTGTCTTTGGAAACTCGGAACGTAATCTTCTAAACGTAGTGAAAGATCTTCCATATCTCCCATAACGATCTTCCCTTTTTTTTACCTAAAACATTTCTTTATATCCTGGGGAAAGAAAAACAAAAAAGGGTGAGCTCAAATGCTCAGTAAGGGTAAACAAAAGAAATATCAATCACATCATATACATAAGAACGTAGCTTTTTGAAATCTTAACCTGCAAAAGAGCTCATAATATCATAACATGGGATAAATCATAGAAGTGAAAATGAGATCCCCATAATCATAACATGAAACATGAAACTTTGTGGCATACACACATAATCATAGAGAATCATTTCTTGTTAGTCAATACTAATTTCCAAGACTATCTTAGTGGACAAAGTCCATTTCTGAATCGAGTAACCCTCGTTTCTGTCCTGTTTCACTGAACTGGTATAACCTACCGTTCCAGCCCTGTCTATCTCATGAGATATAAAATCTTTACCCAATTCATTGGAGGGAGATATAGGTCCCACCCATCTTATAATGAATCCTTTCTTATGTGTGCCACATAATCATAAAACATACATCATCACATAACACATGTAACAAAAATGGGATTCTTGAAACATCATGACATCATAAATAAATTCATATAAGACAAAGGAATTCATAAAAATAATTCCAGCACAACATGATCAAATCAATGTAATAATAGGGACAAAAACCTAACCCTTTATTATCTTACATGGAAAATAATTTAGTTAAAACACTTGAACTCCATTCTTGAGGAAAATATCCTTTCTTCATCAAAAACATTTTTCCTTTCATAACGTGTCATACAACATTAAAATAAAAGAAGTTGATTAAAAATAAACTTGAATACTAGTAAAGGAAGCTTCTTGGAAATAATGTTTTAAAAATCCATTCATGCCGTATAAGTTAAAAAAAACATTCTTCGTACTTTTGTCGGAAAAGTCAAAAAGTTCCTCGTATGAAAAACGACAAAAGATTCCTTTCATATCTTTTACTAAAAACTCACTGAAGGGTAAAATTGGATTTAAACAATTGTAGGTGGATGTAAATAATATTACATATTGATGAAACATGGATGTGGATGATAAAATACACCCCAGTAAATACTAAAGTATAAACAATCTCGGATAAAAATGATATTGTGATATTTCCCTTACCTTAGGTCCAATTTGCTTCGTATGTGTCCGAACCTCCTGTATAATGATTTAAATAATTTCATTGACTTATTAAAGAATCATATTCATTGTTATGATATCATATATGGTTCACTTATGACATTATATTACCCGTTCTTTTGTAAATTCCATGTTAAAGAAGCGTTTTGGGTAAAATCGTTTCATTTATCGTAGGTGTTTTGACTTGTTGTTCTTGACATCATTATTACTTATATCATGATTTACTTACTTCCAGAATATAAAATATGATTTATATATCATATATATTCAGTATATATATATATATAATAGATAGATAAATAAAATGAAAAACACCGTTCATGGAGACGGTAGTCCGTACGTACGCATGAACGCTGTTTTTCTTTCCTTATTGTCTTGAAATGGAAGTAAGTAGATGACATACATATGTATATATATACATAAATCCAGTAGCTTTATAATTTCATATATTTCATTATTATTTCTTATATATACATTATAATCATTCTTAAATGGTTAACATGGAGAATGAATCTCATCGCGTCGTGGAGACGGTAGTCCGTACGTACGCACGAGCGATGATATCATTTCTATAAATATTGAATTGAATTGGAGTGGATTATACAATATATAAGAATCAATATGATGTTGTAATAACTATGTATTGTTATTCTTTACACCATTATACCCATCCATGTAAGGTGGTGGTGGAAAATAGATTACACCACGGCGTGGAGACGGTATTCCGTACGTACGCACGCGCGGTGATTTCTTTTTCCGTAGGATGGATAGATGGTGAAATAGGGTTGTTTCATACTTATAATAACATATCAGTATATGAGTGATACTGATGTTATTACTTCATAATGAAACAACCTAAGAAGAAGAAGTGGAAGAAGAAATAAAGATGAAAGAATTGGTAACGGTAATTACATCTTCTTTGAAGTGCCTCTTTGAGACCTCCTCTTAGGGCACTAGAATTGGTCTTTGAGGAAGACCAGAACCTCTAGGATGTTTATAGGGAAGTGGAGAAGGGATTTTGGCAGGGTTTGGCCGAGCTTGAGTTCTCAAATTGGTGTGAGGAGGAGGGGGAGGAGGTGTCCTTTTATAAGGGAGGAGAGGGGCACCTTAGGAATATCTCAAAATATTATTTTATATTAAAGTCAAAATCGGTTTATAATGGTTCCAAAGGGTCTTATTTCGAAGATAAGGTAGGGAGGGGTCGAAATACTATCAACCAATAGAATTTAGACAAGTTTAGGATATTATTTTAACCTTATCAATTAAATTTAACTCTAAGTTAAATAATTTAACTTTTACCATGTCTTTTTGTTTTCTTTCACTATATGGTTAATAAACATACTATAACATGCCAAACGAACCCCAAATTGTTTATTATTAATATATATATCCTTATATAAGTCATTTGGCCGAACCTTAGATTTTTAGGAATACAATAATAATTAATAATATAATATTTGATTTAAAAACTATTTTGTGTCAATTTTGACACTATTTGATATATGATTTTTGTGAAAGTCATAACAGAATTAAATGTTCTAAAAAAGTTGATTAAATCAACATTAATATATCATAGTAACCTAGAAAATTAGTGGAATTCATAAAAAATCTCAAATTACATTTTTTTTGGTGTTTATAACATCAATTATGTCAATATTTCATTAATATGGTAATTACTACATCATCGTTGTGTCATAAATAAATTAAATTATTTTATGTCTAAAAATTACAAATAAAATACCATCATGTATGAAATATTTTTAGCTTTCTAATTAATATTTACAATCGAATTTATCTTATGTATAACCCCATATTAAAAATGATTTACTTATTAAACTTTGATTTTAACTATTTTAACCTTTCTTTAAATAAATTAATAATAAATGTCCTAATCTAATCCAAGTGGGCCTAAATGGTCATATTTTATTACTAAGTTTGTTTTTGGTAGAATTACACTTGTCCAATAGAATTAGGACATGTGTTAGGGTAATATTAATATCATATTTACCCATAGTTACCCTATTTACTATTAACCGCGGTAAAAAAAAGTAAAAAGTTACTATTCACCAAAAATTATTTTCATCTCATTGAACCACATTTTACTTACTGACATCAACCGTGTCTCTCGGATTTTTGAAATTCCATTCACAGAAGCGGTAAAATTAAGTTTTATGAAAAATTCAGTTTTTTTAACTACCACTTAGTAGTTTCACTATTCATCAAAAATTGATGTTTTTCAGAACAATGCCAAAATTTTATCCTAAGCTATATTTCATATTCCGAATTCAAAAATAAAATCTATTTTACCAAATTCATAACATAGAAGTTGCATTAATTAATTTTATAATTAAATCCCGCTGTTAAAACAAATAGCGTGTTTTTAAGAAACAATATCTATCAAAAGATTGACACTTGTTTATGTCTAGTTTAAATGTGAACTTACATCCAATGACCAACATTGAATTAAATTGTAAAAATATATTCTAAATATACTTTAAAACCACTCAAATTAATGATTTATCACTATTAATTATTTCGATTAAAAAAGTTGTTTTTAATTATAATTTAGTAATTTTCACTATTCATCAGAATATGAAAGTTATCTGAAAAGTACCAAAATTTCACCTTAGGCTAAATTTGATACTTCGAATCCAAAAATGAAGTCCATTTTGAGAGTTAAAATTTATAAAATTTAAAAAGTGGTTATTACTATTCATAATGGCTAGTTTTAATAATATTTTAATAGCATATCATTGTTTCGTGAAACTCAGTATTACGTACCACACACGCTATCGAGGAAGGTTGTGATTGCGTGTAATGCAAGGCAAGTCAAGGATGCGGGTTGTGCAAGCTCCTTTTGGTGTAGCGTATAACACAAGACATTAGTAAAATAAAAAAGAATATTTTTCATAAAATCTTGGGCTGTTACATTCTACCCCCCTTAAAATGAATTTCTCCCTCGAAATTCGTCGGGGTTATAAATGGTTTACTATTCGAAAGTTTCATTAATAGAAACCCACATCGTAAAAGGGAATACCAAAACTTGGATTTAAAAACTAAAGTATGAAATGTAACGATTACCCAAATAAACTATTCACTGGGTTTCCACATAGGTGAAAATATGGATATGGAAGAGAAATCTAACGATCATGTTCTGATGGAGAGTGGTAGAGAACATGGCTATGGAAAAGCCAGTAATCACAAATCCATAGATTTGTGATGATATAAGGTACCATCTGATTCATCAGGTATAAGATCACTAGGGCAACATTTTTGGTTTTCAAGATCATTTCCCTAAAGTTGAAAATTTGCTTAGAATAAATACTTACTTTATTTTGGTACAATCTCACTTTTGTTCGTGCCTTGAACAATTTCTACTTCATCTCTTAAATAAATGAAGTTGAATTTGTTATTTGTGAAGTGTTAGCAGATTATGTGATAGAATGATGGGTCATTCCATCTGTCTCAAACAAAAGGTTAGAAAAAGTTATTAAATATACATAAGTCATTCTATAGTGAGATTAATCACATATGGTTCCTAAAATGGACTTATACTTCATATATCATACTGCTTAATATAATAAAACTAGTTTCTACTAAACAGGGACTTCCTGTAGGTCAGTGGTAGGCGATAAAGGCCAGTCGCACTTCGGTTGTGGGTTCGATTCCTACAGCCTTGTCCGAAGCGATGGGCTGTCGCCCGTCCTGAAGGTTGTCCCTTTTTCTAAAACTACGTTACTATAACATCCCATTAATAATATCGAAAATCTTCTATCCTTAAACAATACTAACTTATGTCCAACATAATTCAGTCTAATCATTAGGCTTATACATAATACTACAGTCCACTCTCATAATATAGTGACAACGATTACTGGAGATTTAATACTGTCGTTGATCCCCACATATCATAAGATATGTCTTGTTGGTCACATTCCAAACATTCAAAGTCCTTAATCGTGTATTCTCTTGAATACCTTAGTGAAAACATGAGTGCAGTTAAAAGTTACCAAAATCCTCGAAATTCTATATACTAAAATCATGATATCACTTAGTCCTTATATCAATCATGAGCTCATGAATACTATTAAACATTTCATTTTCTTCTTATCCTTTCATTATGCACTTATCATCTACTTTCCAAAATATTTGAATCACTTTTCATAGTTATTGGTACCTTCAAATTATTGAAAACCACAATAGACCAATACTTAAATATTTCAATACACCATAAAAGTACCTCAACAACATTATTCTTGAATACCAAAACACTTAAGTCCATCCACATCAATGATTATCCTGGAATAAGTCCTTCCTTGATTTAGAAGTAACTTTTTAGGTCAGGGCATTGAGTTGGGTAATGCTCATGTTCTCCACAAATAAGACATTGAACTCCATAACAGTCTGTCACTCTATGACCCTTTTCTCCACACAGATAACATCGGTCCCTCCATTTGAGGTATTCCTCAAGGTTCTTCTTCCCTTCATTAGAAATCTCAATCTTCCTTTCTTTATGCTCCTCAACATGTGAACATGCATAATAGTCTATCTTCCTCTTCTTTGAAGAATTAGGCATACCACTAAATTTCACCTTGTTAATCATATATCGCGATGATTGATTCGGCATAATCACAACATCTTTCTCTCTAGGCATTACACAATTTTGTTGCTCATAGTCACCAATTTGTCCATTGGATTCAATGTTAACTGAATTCCTTTTGGTTCCCTCCATTAACTAAAACACAAAAATAATTTTGTGAGAATCAAAAATCATGCTAGAGAAAACAACATAGTAAAGGGAAAGTATCCTCAATACCTAACTTATTAGGTTTAATCTAATATCATTACCATAGTTCTAGGAATATATCCTATACGTATACTTATCCTTAGGGACATCCCTAGACATACCTTAGAAATATCTCTAGGAATCTCACTAACGTTTTCGCATCCTAGATTCAAAAGGTTGACTAAACCTTTCCTATGATACCAACTGTAGAGACCCGAAGCTTATCGTACATGGACATTACATTACATTTGCGGAATACTTAGTACATAACAAAAACACACACACAAGGATCGTAATAGTTTAGTGTCTTTGGAAACTCGGAACGTAATCTTCTAAACGTAGTGAATGATCTTCAATATCTCCCATAAAGATCTTCCCTTTTTTTTACCTAAAACCTTTCTTTATATCCTAGGGAAAGAAAAACAAAAAAGGGTGAGCTCAAATGCTCAGTAAGGGTAAACAAAAGAAATATCAATCACATCATATACATAAGAACGTAGCTTTTGGAAATCTTAACCTGCAAAAGAGCTCATAATATCATAACATGGGATAAATCATAGAAGTGAAAATGAGATCCCCATAATCATAACATGAAACATGAAACTTTGTGGCATACACACATAATCATAGAGAATCATTTCTTGTTAGTCAATACTAATTTCCAAGACTATCTTAGTGGACAAAGTCCCTTTCTGAATCGAGTAACCCTCGTTTCAGTCCTGTTTCACTGAACCGGTATAACCTACCGTTCCAGCCCTGTCTATCTCATGAGATATAAAATCTTTACCCAATGCATTGGAGGGAGATATAGGTCCCACCCATCTTATAATGAATCATTTCTTATGTGTGCCACATAATCATAAAACATACATCATCACATAACACATGTAACAAAAATGGGATTCTTGAAACATCATGACATCATAAATAAATTCATATAAGACAAAGGAATTCATAAAAATAAATCCATCACAACATGATCAAATCAATGTAATAATAGGGATAAAAATAGAACCCTTTATTATCTTAGATGGAAAATAATTTTGATAAAACACTTGAACTCCATTCTTGAGGAAAATATCCTTTCTTCGTCAAAAACATTTTTCCTTTCATAACATGTCATACAACTTTAAAATAAAAGAAGTTGATTAAAAATAAACTTGAAAACTTTTAAAGGAAGCTTCTTGGAAATAATGTTTTAAAAATCCATTCATGCCGTATAAGTTAAAAAAAACATTCTTCGTACTTTTGTCGGAAAAGTCAAAAAGTTCCTCGTATGAAAAACGACAAAAGATTCCTTTCATATCTTTTACTAAAAACTCACCGAAGGGTAAAATTGGATTTAAAAAATTGTAGGTGGATGTAAATAATATTACATATTGATGAAACATGGATGTGGATGATAAAATACACCCCAGTAAATACTAAAGTATAAACAATCTCGGATAAAAATGAGATTGTGATATTTCCCTTACCTTAGGTCCAATTTGCTTCGTATGTGTCCGAACCTCCTGTATAATGATTTAAATAATGTCATTGACTTATTACAGAATCATATTCATTGTTATGATATCATATATGGTTCACTTATGACATTATATTACCCGTTCTTTTGTAAATTCCATGTTAAAGAAGCGTTTTGGGTAAAATCGTTTCATTTATCGTAGGTGTTTTGACTTGTTGTTCTTGACATCATTATTACTTATATCATGATTTAATTACTTCCAGAATATAAAATATGATTTATATATCATATATATTCAGTATATATATATATATAATAGATAGATAAATAAAATGAAAAACACCGTTCATGGAGACGGTAGTCCGTACGTACGCATGAACGCTGTTTTTCTTTCCTTATTGTCTTGAAATGGAAGTAAGTAGATGACATACATATGTATATATATACATAAATCCAGTAGCTTTATAATGTCATATATTTCATTATTATTTCTTATATATACATTATAATCATTCTTAAATGGTTAACATGGAGAATGAATCTCATCGTGTCGTGGAGACGGTAGTCCGTACGTACGCACGAGCGATGATATCATTTCTATAAATATTGAATTGAATTGGAGTGGATTATAAAATATATCAGAATCAATATGATGTTGTAATAACTATGTATTGTTATTCTTTACACCATTATACCCATCCATGTAAGGTGGTGGTGGAAAATAGATTACACCACAGCGTGGAGACGGTATTCCGTACATACGCACGCGCGGTGATTTCTTTTTCCGTAGGATGGATAGATGGTGAAATAGGTTTGTTTCATACTTATAATAACATATCCATATATGAGTGATACTGATGTTATTACTTCATAATGAAACAACCTACGAAGAAGAAGTGGAAGAAGAAATAAAGATGAAAGAATTGGTAACGGTAATTACCTCTTCTTTGAAGTGCCTCTTTGAGACCTCCTATTAGGGAACTATAATTGGTCTTTGAGGAAGACCAGAACCTCTAGGATGTTTCTAGGTAAGTGTAGAAGGGATTGTGGCAGGGGTTGGCCGAGCTTGAGTGCTCAAATTGGTGTGAGGAGGAGGGGGAGGAGGTGTCCTTTTATAAGGGAGGAGAGGGGCACCTTAGGAATATCTCAAAATATTATTTTATATTAAAGTCAAAATCGGTTTATAATGGTTCCAAAGGGTCTTATTTCGAAGATAAGGTGGGGAGGGGTCGAAATAATATCAACCAATAGATTTTAGACAAGTTTAGGATATTATTTTAACCTTATCAATTAAATTTAACTCTAAGTTAAATAATTTAACTTTTACCATGTCTTTTTGTTTTCTTTCACTAAATGGTTAATAAACTTACTATAACATGCCAAACGAACCCCAAATTGTTTATTATTAATATATATATCCTTATATAAGTCATTTGGCCTAACCTTAGATTTTTAGGAATACAATAACAATTAATAATATAATATTTGATTTAAAAACTATTTTGTGTCAATTTTGTCACTATTTGATATATGATTTTTGTGAAAGTCATAACAGAATTAAATGTTCGAAACAAGTTTATTAAATCAACATTAATATATCATAGTAACCTAGAAAATTAGTGGAATTCATCAAAAATCTCAAATTACATTTATTTTGGTGTTTATAACATCAATTATGTCAATATTTCATTAATAAGATAATTACTGCATCATCGTTGTGTCATAAATAAATTAAATTATTTTATGTCTAAAAATTACAAATAAAATACCATCATGTAGGAAATCTTTTTATCTTTTTAATGAATATTTACAATCGAATTTATCTTATGTATAACCCCATATTAAAAATGATTTACTTATTAAACTTTGATTTTAACTATTTTAATCTTTCTTTAAATAAATTAATAATAAATGTCCTAATCTAATCCAAGTGGGCCTAAATGGTCATACTTTATTCCTAAGTTTGTTTTTGGTCTAATTACACTTGTCCAATAGAATTAGGACATGTGTTAGGGTAATATTAAAATCATATTTACCCTTAGTTACCCTATTTTCTATTAACCGCGGTAAAAAAAGTAAAAAGTTACTATTCACCAAAAATTATTTTCATCTCATTGAACCACGTTTTACATACTGACATCAACCGTGTCTCTCGGATTTTTGAAATTCCATTCACAGAAGCGGTAAAATTAAGTTTTATGAAAAATTCAGTTTTTTTAACTACCACTTAGTAGTTTCACTATTCATCAAAAATTGATGTTTTTCAGAACAATGCCAAAATTTTATCCTAAGCTATATTTCATATTCCGAATTCAAAAATGAAATCTATTTTACCAAATTCATAACATAGAAGTTGCATTAATTAATTTTATAATTAAATCCCGCTGTTAAAACAAATAGCGTGTTTTTAAGAAACAATATCTATCAAAAGATTGACAATTGTTTATGTCTAGTTTAAATGTGAAATTACATCCAATGACCAAAATTGTATTAAATTGTAAAAATATATTCTAAATATACTTTAAAACCACTCAAAATAATGATTTATCACTATTAATTATTTCGATTAAAAAAGTTGTTTTTAATTATAATTTAGTAATTTTCACTATTCATCAGAATATGAAAGTTATCTGAAAAGTACCAAAATTTCACCTTAGGCTAAATTCGATACTCCGAATCCAAAAATGAATTCCATTTTGAGAGTTAAAATTTCTAAAATCTAAAAAGTGGTTATTACTATTCATAACGGCTAGTTTTAATAATATTTTAATAGCATATCATTGTTTCGTGAAACTCAGTATTACGTACCACACACGCTATCGAGGAAGGTTGCGATTGCGTGTAATGCAAGCCAAGTCAAGGATGCGTGTTGTGCAAGCTCCTTTTGGTGTAGCGTATAACACAAGACATTAGTAAAATAAAAAAGAATATTTTTCATAAAATCTTGCGCTGTTATAATGACATTTTTCCTTTACCTCATTTAATTTTTCAACTTCTAATCAATGTCACTATTTTGGGTAGATATCGTATGAACTATAATCAGGATATTTTTATATATTTTAATTTTCCATACATATGAACCAAAAAAAAGGTTATTTTAAATAATTATTCCCATATCGACATTAGGTATGAGGTATAGTATATATCCATTAGTCTTTTGATTTTATTCTATGCATCATAATTTTACACATCATAGTTTTCATGAATTGCCTTAAAAATACACTCAACCATTATATAAATTTTTTTCCTTGATAACAAAAACATATTAACCCCTTATTCATATTGGAAAATGTCTCCTCTAATTATTTTCACCCTTTATATTATGTCTATTGAATTTAACAATGATTTCATAACTTATTATGTTACCAAACCATTTTATATATGGGTTTTTTATTGAATCCTCAATGTTATAATCATAAGTAATTACATGAAAATTTTGGGGGTTGATTGTGTCACTATTTTAGTAAGGACAATGGCTATTTCCTCATAAATGTGAAATGATGTTAGTTTTCAAACCCTATTTGGTATACCATATACTTGAGATACTTGGGAATTATTTCCATTATACTTATGCTATTTAAGAATGATATCCCTTATTCTTGTGATACATGGTCATTGAGTCCATTATACTTGTTAGACTCTGGCATGGTGTCAAATAAAATTATGATGCTTAATCCTCAAGTCCCTTATACTTGTGCTACTTGGGCATGGAATCACCATAAATTTCATTTCCATATTTCATCAAACTAACACCCTATATAAATAATATATATGAACATTTAACCTATATCTAAAAAAATGAAATTATCCACTTAGTATAAATCAACATATAATTTTCACATTTGTCCAAGATGATATTCCAGGTGTTACACTAAAAATATATATGTAAAAGACCGATGGATTAGTTCCCTCACAATGATAAAATATCAAGATAACATGAATTTTCCAATTGAACACCTACATGAAAACAAAAATACTCAACAGTGAATACTAATAACAATCAACTGGCATACCACAAGATATTAAACCCATGAAAATGTGATATCTATAAAACATTTTCATATGAATAAGTCTTCCAAGGGATTTATGGCCATACAAATAAAAAAGAAAAAATACATAGTAAGTCACCCTAAAAGAAAGGTAGAACTTGAAAACCGCATAACTCATTACGGTTTGAAATTGGAAAAGGTAAATGTTTTTTATAATTATATACAACTTTACCCCCTAATTTAACAAAAAAAACAACACCTAGAAAATGAGGAAGAAACCAAGAAATCAATTATTCCTATAATAAATTATTATTCAAAATTTAATCATATTCAAATATATATATTGAATACATCTTACAATTGTTCGAAAGTAATGTATAGTGGGATATAAACTTCACTAATTGATGAAGCGATGAACCTAAATTAAAATATCACACAAAGAAATAAGCATCAATAAGTACCCTAAAAATGTTCTATGAAATATAAGCTATATGATTCTCACTGATGTTTACTATCCCAATAAAATAGAATCATTGATCTATATATATTAATATGTTATTGTTCTAGAAATAAGTTAATATTCCATGAGAACCTATAAAACCCCCTCCCTTAAAGAAGTCCTTATGTACTGTTTAACTATGTGGATGAACTCAAACATTATTTAGGAGGAGTATTTTTTATAACCAAGTAATACCCCATAGTTGGGGGTCTTTCACCATGTCCCACTATATGTTTCTACACCAACTCAACAATAATGGGTAATAATTCATTATTAATTATGTAATGATCAAGGGATATGTTGGAATCCATGACTAATATAGATGAATTTTTCCTCAATATATGAGATTGTGAAAACACCATCAATGTATGGGGATCCCAATACATATTCAATATACCCCCACTTATGAAGTTCCAAACCCCTTACCTTGACAATTATTAAACATTTGACCATTGGGAACTTGTAACTATTGAAAGGATATTTTAAATAAAACTTTTCATTGGAATATCACTCTATAGTAATCCAATAGAATTACCATAATCTGGATAATATAAATACTCAAATGTTTACCCAAATATGATAAAAAATAATGATGCACATAAATATGTAATTAAAAAAGTATTTCTTCTCCAGAATATGAATAAATCAAACCCATGGGTTGTATGAAAGGAAAAAAATTATATTATAACAAATAAGTATGTAAGTATCATATTACAAATCATAACTATAAGGGGGCTATGAAAATATATCCTATGATAATATTTAATATGGAAAGTATCATTTGAATATTTAATTACTCTTTAGATAACATACAAAACATGATATTCTTCATTCATCTAATTTGAACAAAGTGGATAATTTAGTGTCCATGATGATTCAAATAAATTCTCCAATTGTTATAAAATGGGTCAATGTGTCACAACCCAACATTAGACACAACCTATTTTTATTCATTTCGTGGTCTTGGAGCTTTACAGTTGGGTTTTGGGTCAAGACGCAGGAAATATTTTTGGTTTTTCATGATTTCTGGTATGTTTTTTGCCTGCGCACGTTTTCCACATGGCCTGGCAGCTCTAGGGTCCAAACTATTCATTCTGATCTTTGTAAAACAAACATATAAAAAATTAATAATAATAATAATACTTATTATTATTATTATTAAGAATAAATTTTTTAATAAAAAAAATATTATTTTTATCATTATTATTTTTGATACTTATATTATTAAAATTAATATTATTAATATGATTATTATATTATTTATAATTAATTTCTTATTTTGTACTACTAATCCCCTTCCCTTCCCAGTCCTCCATAACCACACCACTGCTTCTGCAGAACCCTTCCTACGCAATCCCTACAATCGGTCTCCTCTACCTATGATGCCACCCTCCCTCTCACAGCCTAGAACACCTCTGGTTGATGGGACTCCTCTCTAACTCAAACCACTCTTTAGAGTACACCCCCATTAGGGCGTGTGACCCCATTCAGTTTCCTACATCCCCAAAAAATACTCTCTTGATTATATTCTTATGTCAGGGTCAGTTCTTTGGGCATGCTTATCCATCCTATTCTCCCTCGATTTGGCCTTTTTCTCCTTCATGTCACCCGATACTGATCATCCCAAACTGATAATGTTATGGATTATGTGTTCTTCATTTTTCCTCAATATAGAATGTGATAATATGATCTTATAAGTCATGTTAGTGAGATCTCGGACAACTGACACCAATGGCAAAGTGGTTTAGGTTATTTCAGTTCACCGCAACTGACTAAGGTGAGATTTTATTCACACAACTTGTATTCTCACTATCTAATATAGGGTCATTAATTTTTTCCAACTTTTTTTAATTGTTTTATAGTGCATTGGATATTTAACATTTAGTTTTGGGTAGTTTTAAATTCATTATTTTTTATTGCAGAATTCATATTTTGGGGTTTAGTAATTTATGAGTCTGCAGTAATTATTTTCGATTTGTTGGTCCTTTCCTCAATAATTTTTTAGTTTCTAGTATATTACATTAAGTGTGTTAACATTGATGTAGTAATTTATTGTACATGATAATTATTTCAATATACGTGGAATGTTTTTTGAGTATCGACACACATATAACCAAGTATGAATATAAATATACAAATATATATATATCCCATAAATTTGATCCCTCCTTACAATGGGAACACATGTATTTGGTAAAGGGATATATATATCCCTCATTGTAATGGGAACATGTTTATTAGGTAATGGGATATATATATATATACATATATACATATGAAGGTATGTGTGTGCACATTTGGCGATGGGTATGAGTGGTTGCTGCCAATTCTATCAAGTGATGAGCATTAAATTAATTCCATCCTGAGGTCGGATCACTTGGCATTGTCATTTAAACTAAATAAATATTTATTTCTTGTGTTTATCACATTAAAATAATTCTAGTTAGTAACATTTGGTTTTTAAAATAAATAATTATTGTGATATAATGTTGCCCCCCTTTCAAAAATATTATTTATTTAAGATTAAATATATTAATTCTTTTTTCGCCTCTATTGATTAATAAATATTTATTGGTTATCCTTGGATAATATCTCAGGGTATCCAAATCATGTTCTAAGCCTTGTTTTCTTATGACTATAATTATTTTGGTAAATATCACAACCCAGTTATTTAGTTAAATGCATAATTTTATTTTGTTGTTAATATAGAATGTAAAATAGATAGTTTGGATTTGAATATGTTTATGAATGATATAAAATGGTGTTTTGTGTTTCCTACTATGAGTTGACCTCAAGGTTTTTGTTTTTCTATAAATATATGAATGTTTTCTTTCATAGTGTTTTGGGATGTGCCACTAAAAATTTGAATATTTTTCATTTTAGTAAAAAATGTTCTAGTTTCAAGGTGTAATGGAAATATTTTAGTGATATTTATTAAATAGTTTGAAAAGGTAAGTGGTGTGACTACAATTTGTTTTTGATGGATTGATTTCATATTTGATGAATTTTGGTTTTGTGAAATGCATAATGGGTCATTTGGAAACCTTGTGAAATTGATAAAAATGCATACAATGAAAACCCCCGCTGGATGTTTCGCTTTATTTGTATATGCATAATGGATTGGATGTACTCATCGTGGAATCCACATGATCCATTATTAGGGTTTCTCAGTTGGAACCCATGTGTTTTGTATTTAATCTAAGGCATGAGATTGGTCCTGGGGGATAATTGAGGTGTGACATATTATGAATTAATATATATACATATGCATTTACATATATATGATGTTATTAGATTCATGGCATACATCGGGTTTCTCACCCCAGTTATACATATGAGACATGGGAACCCACCATATTTAAGGAATTTTTGGAGAAATATTACCACAATGGTTGTTTACATATTGTCCAGTGGCCCAATGTATGTGGATTTATTTTGGATTATTGCAATGGTATTGGGCCCCATGGTCTGTCTTATGTAAGGGTGGTTAGGCATTTGGGTGTTTCAATTTCATCATGTGCGGCATGAAACTAGGGATGTGGTATCATACATTAGTAGGTTCCAGATTATTCATTATCTTTAGTTAAACATATTTCTATTATCAATAGGATTATTTAATTAACGAATGTGGTACTTGTATGTATATTTTCATTTCCCCTGTTATATGTCTATTGTGGTGCTTTCTTGAATAGTGTTTTTCAGTAAGTGATGTGTTGTTTCCAAAAAACGTGTGGAAAATGTTTTAATGTAAAATTGTTTTATAATATTTCATTCCATCAAAAAATAAATGCATGACATCCATTTCTAAATTGTTAGCATCCCAATAATAAAATGAACATGGTTTTGGAAACGAACATGTAATTTTACTGTAATTTTGTTTTTGTGTAATATGATTAGAAAATCATACTTTGATATATTGTAGTTCAAGCATTATAATTTATGTTTGTATTATTTTTAATAAAATTCATTAGGAGTAGTTTATAAAGCTATCATAATGTGTTTTAATACTCATTCCTATAGTTTTTTTAAGGATTATTCTTGATCAGATTTGGTCGTTGTAGTGTGACATTGGATTGAGGTTAGTGGTAACCACTTGTGTCCCATGGAGGTATGTAAAATTTCATTTAATCACCTCTTCATGTTGTCATTTTCATTTTTAGTATTATTTAATTATTTTATAGGAAATAATTTCCCCACCTTTTTAATTTTCATGCTAGTCGAAATGTTTTTATGTGCTTTCTATATTTCTTGGTATTAGAGGTCTATTAGAGACATGTATATGGCTCTAAGAGGTAGATCATGTATTCACGATGTTGGGAACTCCAAAGTCTATTTGGGATCACGCTCTTATAGATTTTTTTGGGAGTCTAGTTCTAGACCTGAGGATGTTGGTTGTCCCATATTCATGAGATGCTTGTGTGACATGGGAAATGTCTGAGGCCACATTCATACTAGGGTTCATAACTAAGGAATTGATGTTGAAGAAGAGACAGAGTTTCAAGATGATATTTAGGGTCAGACTGGTAAAAGTTTTCACTGAAAAAATTAATAAGCTAGTTCCTAGGGTGCATTTAGTGGTGGTTTTCTGTATTGAAAATCCTATTTTTTGTAAGGGCTATATATATGGAAACAACTGTAGGTTGAAGGAATATGTTCCTAAACAGTCATGTTAATTTTAATTGGAATCCATTTCGACATTATTCTTCCAAATGGGCCACCAATGGTGTTGGTTTAATAATTCATAGATTACATTTTGAATCCCTCTGAATTCCTTCACAAGATGTGGCTATTCGGATCACCAGGGAAGGACCTGTAGGAATAATTTCATGAAGAATTAGTTGTGACTGAGAGATTCTCATTCCTAGTTTTGAGGTAGGAGTGCATCAGTAACGAGATCGCTAGCCTTAATTCTTAGGGTGATGCTCTCAAACAATTTGGGATTTTAGGGGTTTCTCTGATCATATCATAGTTCATTATCTTTCACCTTAGAATAGGTTCAGTTATGCTTTATGTATTTTTTTTAATCCTACCATTGTATGTTCATCATGACATTGTAAGGTTATAGTGGATTTGTTTTGTTATTATCCAAGCAGTTCTAACTATTATAATGTGTCTTTTTGAGTCGTTAAATTTTTAGGGGATGTTTTCCCTCACATGGGTTGGTTTCTCCTTTGGTCCTAGTTTTTATCATTCAAGGATGTAAGTTCTTGGGATGTTAATTGTTTAAATGTGTGATCGGGTCTAATGTTTGGTTCAAATTTATCTTGTGGGTTTTAATTCTTGTTTACAATCCAATTTTTGTGGTGTTTTGGTTCTACAAATAGTAGTGGAGTTGGATGAAGTTCATGTCTAGTGTTCTCATCCTCATTGTGGGTCTTTTTGGTAATGTGGAGGAAGGGTGGTCTTGGTTCACTCTTCCTGGTGTCCCATTTTTTGATATTCCCTCATAGTGGGATTCTTTTTTTTGTCATGGTAGTGTTTTTTGGGTTTTAATTTTCCTATGCTAGTTGAGTTATTATGGAAGGGAACCCCCCCCCCCCCCCTTATGTTATCCTATAAATATGGGCATTTAGGTTTTTTATCAGTTGGTTATAACTGGTGGATTTAATTGTCACCCCATGGTTGGTGTTTTTTTTCAGTTTCAATTTGGAACGGATTCATGACATGTCTATCTTTTGGTTGGGTGACATTTTGGGGGAAGAATTTGTATGGAGTGGGGAGAATTATCACACCCCAACCTTATAAAAACCACTTATTTTATTCATTCCATGGTCTTATATCATTCCAGTAATGGATCAGATTGAGACTGTGGTAAAAATTTTAGATTTTAATGCTTTTGGGTTAGTTTTTTTTGCCTACACACATTTAAAACATGGTATAGGAGACCCTGAAGAAAAACTATACAGCCTAGTCTATCCTGAAAAAATTATAATCATATAAAAAATATAATTAAAATAATGGGATGATTAATATTAATATTAATAATATTTATGATGATGATGATTATTTTTATTATGAAAAGTACTTTCATTATCATTATAATTCAGATTATTCTTTTTATTAATGATTATTATTATTATGGTTTTTAAAATTATTTTAAACATTATTATTTATTATATAATTATTAATATTACTGTGATTTATTTCTTTTCATTTTTTTTCACTCAAATCCCATTCCTTTCCCTCTTCTATTCAACCTACCTGCCTTGCTTTCCCGATCTCCCAACCCACATCCCTTCTTGTACACTCCTAACCTATGGCATCTCCTACCTCTAGCAGCACCCTACCTTCCTCTCTCTAGCAATCATGCCTTCGTCTGGTGAGACCCCTCTCTGAATCACAACTCTCTCTAGTTCACAACCCCCTTTACTGTTTGTGACCATATTCAGCAACCTCCATCTGTAATGGTCTCTCCCAGTTAACTTCTCATTTCATGGATAGTTTATTAGGGTAATCTTGTATCTCCTATTCTCCATTGATTTGGAATTTTCCTCATTCTCTTATCCTAGTACTTATTAGATGAAAATTTTATGGTTTGGGTTTGTTTATATTACAAGTTTCTTCGATCGATAAGATGTGAAAATGGTCCCTCGTGCAACGTTGTTGTGTGTTCTAAAAACTGACACCGATGGTGAAGTGGTTTAGGTTCTTTTGGTTCACTACCACTGCCTAAGGCTATATTTTCTTCTCAATGCATGTTTTTGAACCTTCTAAATTACAGTATTTCATTGTTTTAAATAACTAGTCACTAATTTATAGTGTTTTGGATCTTTATCAAGACATTTTGGGTGGTTTTAAATCATTATTAGTTATTTCACCATTTACATTTGTTGGTTTTGTAATTTGTGAGTCCTTAGAAATTATTTTGGGTCACATTGTCCCTTTACACATTAGTTTTTGAATTTCATGTATTTTAATTTATGTGTGTTATCCTTGATGAATGATTTTGAGTCCCTGGTAATTTTTATAGTGGTCTAGGATATATTTTTAGGATACCCATGAAATACCCAGACCAGAATATATATAATTATATATATCTCCCATGTACGACATCCCTCATGGAATTGGGTACACATGTATTCAGTTTATGGATATACATATATATATATATATATCTGTGTGTGTATGTCTGAAGGTATGTGTGTGAATCTGTGGCACTAGTTACTATTTGTCACTACCAATTCTATCAAGGGTTGGGTATTAAAGTAATTCCCCCATGTGGTAGGTAACTTTTCATTTCCCATTAAATTATTGAATTATCGATTTCTTGTTTTTGTTTCTTTTATTTAATGATAGATAGTATCATATGGTTTTTAGAAGAAATTATTATTGTTAAATAATTTCCCCCCCCCTTCCATGTACATAGTTAATTTATGAATCAACATTTTCATTCTTTTCACACCTGTCTTGATTATTAAATATTTAATGTGTTCTTAATGGATTAGATATCTTAGTATAAAAATATTGTTGTAATAATTATTTTGTGATGACTATAATTGTTCTGTTAACCATCACACACCAATTGTTTATTTGAATTCCCAATTTTCATTTGTGGCGAATATAGGAAGTAAAATGTATGTCTAGATTTTTTATATGCATGAGAAATATGTGAAATAGTGTTTGGTTGTTCCTTATAATGGTTTCACTTGTGGTTTTATTCTAAAGATACTAATGATGTATTTTAAGGTTTTTTGGGATGTGCTGCTGATAAATAGATCATTTTGAATTTTTGTAAGAAATTTTTTACATTCAAGGTGAAATGGAATTGTTTTAAGGATACATTGTGAATGATTTGAAATGGTAAATGGTGTGTATATAGTTCTTATGAAGGATGGATTTCATTTTTCATAAAAGAGAGTTTTGTGAAATGATTAATGGCCTGTGTTGAAACATTGTAAAATTGATAAAAAGGTTTTCTATAAAAAGCCCCATTTGATGTTTCTCATGAATTTAGGATTCATAATTGATGCTATTATCTCCATATTTAATTATCGGCATACATTAACAGGGTTCCTCAGTTAAAAACCTCAGGTATTCCTTTTATTCCATGGCATGAGACTTGTTATTTGGGAGAATCAAGTGAGACCTATTGTGAATTATTATTATATATATATATAATTTGATTGGATTCTTGATGGGAATTAGTTAACTAATCACTGTTATATACATGGTACATGGGAACCTAGCCTCTTTAGAGAATTTAATTAGAACTATTGTTTCATTGAATCTTTTCTTACTGACCAACGGTCCAGAGTAAGTGAATATATTTGAGTTAATTAATATTGGATCAGGACCCTTTGTTTTCCCTGTTGTAGGGTGCTCATTTTTTTGGGAATTTTTATTTTATCATGCATACCATGCTACTTGGGATGTGGTCTCTTGTGTAAGTATTTTCTAGATTATTCAAGTCTCATAGATAACCTATGTCTATTAGCTCTTAGGTGCATAAAGTAAGGAATGTGATATATGTATGTATATTTTAATTTTCATGTTTGGTTTTAATCAAGAAGTGTTTTGTAATAATTATTTAGATTCATAAATGAATTCATCACATCCATTTCTAAAATAATAATGCCACAATTATAAAATGTACTTGGGTATAGAAATAAATAAGGGAAATTAATTGCCTTCTTTTTTTGATTAAAATGTGTAGAAATTATTTCTTTGATATATTGTAGTTCAACCATGAAAATTGGCATTTATTTCATTTTAAAGGAAATGAATTGGTAATAATTTATCTGGAAGGCCTAATCGGTTTAAACACTCACACCTATATTTTATCTTATTGTTTTTTCATTAGAGGCTACTTCTTTCTCGGATATGGCCATCGTAGTGCGATGTTGGTTTGAGGTCATTGGTGACCCGTAGGGTCACATGGATTTATATTCATTTTTTTCTCACAATTTATAGTTCATTTTCATTTTTTATTTTTTATAAACTTATTTTTATTTTATTTATGTGACAAAGTGTTCCAACCTATTTAATTTTGAAAACCTATTTATGAGTTTCCTTGGGTGTTTCCTATCATTCTCGGTGTCAGAGTTCCTTTGGAGGCAAGTATATGGCTTGAAGAGTCAGAGTGTGTCATCAATGTGATGGAACTCCCAAAGGAATCTAGTTTTGTGTGGTTTTTCAGTTGTTCGAGATTCCATTTTTGGACTACTATTAAATGGTTGTCCCATCTTCATTTGATGTCTGGGTGACCTGGGAAATGTATAAGGCCACCTTCGTCTGAGTGTTCATACACAAGGAGGTGAAGTTATGGAAGTTGGAAGTGTTGCACGATGATTTTTAGGGTCATCATGGAAGTATTTAATGATGAAAACATTAATTTGATGGTTCCTGGGGTGCACTCCATAGAGGTTGACAATCTAGAAACTCGGGTTATTCTTAAGGGTTACCTATATATAAATAAGTTCTAGTTAAATGGACCTGTTCTAAATAAGTCTTCATCATTTGTTCAACTATCAATATTGTGAGAATGATTCCTAGTGTGCAACTAGTGGGGTGGGTTTGAAAATTTGAGCCATCTTGTCACATACCTTTAATGTCCTAGATTCGATGTGGCCATTTGGGTGATCGTGGGAATTCCAGTAGAATGTTTTGGTTGAATATGAAGTTGTGAGTGATGGATTCTCATACCTGAATGTGCGGAAGAAAATTTATTGTCCATTTGATCCCCAACCTTAAGTCTCGTGGTGAAGCTCATGCACAATCATAGTTTTTAGGGGTATGTGTTACCTTTTCCATGTTATTTATCTTTCTTATTGAAATAGTGACATTTAATGCTTCCTTATTCTTTCCCCCCCTTCCATTGTATGTTTATATTTTCATTGTAAGATTATCAGGTATTTGTTCTATTTTTTCCATGAAATTCTAATTTTTAAAAAGTGTATTATTTTAGTTGTTCATTTTTTAAAGGGGTTGTTTTTCCCTCTCATCAGTTGGTTTCTCCTTTGGTTTTATTTCTTTTCATTTTGAGATGTAATTTTTTGGAGAGATAGATTTTTGACAGTGTGTTTTGGTCTATTTTTGGTTTGAATTTATCTTGTGGGTTTTCCTTATTGTGGGGAATTTAATTTTGTTGGTGGTGTGGTTATGAAAAATCTACAGGAGTTGGATAAGGTTTATTTAGAGAGTTCTCATCCTCTTCAAGTGTATTTTTTGGTAATTTGGAGAATAGGTTGTGTTTGTTCTCTTCTCCCTATGTTAAAATTTATCAACATCCCTTATATTGGGTTTCTTGTTTAGGTCTTGGTGTCATGTCATGGGATATAGAGTTCTTGAGATTGTTTGGTTCTTATAGTAGGGATAACCACCCCCTCATGATCTCTTCTAAATCATTGCCTTCTATTTCCTTTTTAACAAACAAGTCTAATAGGTGGAGTGCAGGGAAACCAGAGTTTAGTGATTATTTTTTATTTCAATTGGGCTTGGGTTCAAGATATATATATCATTCGGTTGGGTGACTTTATTGGGTCATAATTTGTATGGGGATGGGAAAATTGTGACACCTTGACCCTGGAAACACCCTAAATTTAATCATTTCTTGTTCATGGAACTTTTCAATTTAGGTTTGAGAGAGATCCGAGTAATTTATTTTAAATTTAATCCTTTCAGGTGAGTTTTTGGCCTGAACACATTTGGGGCATGGTCTGGCAGATCTAGAAGCCAAATAGTCTGGCTAGCTATGTTTCTAAAAATAATAAAATCATATGGAAAATATAATGTAATTAAAAATAAAGAATAATAATAAAAATACTAAGGATGATGAAAATTATTTTTATTAAAATTATTAATAAGAAATTTTTTATTATTAAAAAATTTATTATTATTATTATTTATTATTATTAATATTTATCTTATTTTTTAACTCTAATCCCCATACCTTCCCTCTTCCTTTCAACCCACCCGACTCACATTCCCCTCTCCGTGAGGGAAACCCTTTTAGCTTACTCCCTACCACTGTCTTCCCCTTCCTCTAAAACCACCCTCCCTTCCAATATGTAAAGAGAACACCTCTAGCCTAAACGCCCCCTATACAGTGTACACCCCACTTTAGTGCACACCCCCCTTTGGAGAGCATGATGTCATTCAGTTCCCTCCTTCTGCAATGGTCTCTCTCGAATCTCATCAAATTTCATTATCAGTTCATCGAGGTAGGATTTTATATATTATTCTACCTTGATTTTTCATTTATATATTTCTTGTCACCCGATACTGATTAGCCAAAAGTATTTGGTTTATGGTTGATGTTTTTTCATGTTTTTTCCTTCGATAGGGTGTGAGAATGGTCCCCTAGTTCTTGTTGGTGTGACTTCTGACAATCATCACCAAAGGAGAAATAGTTCGAGTTTTTTTGGTCTACCGTCTTAATCGGAGGTGATATTTTCTTCCCGCAGCTATGTTTCATAAAATCTAAATTATGTTCAATAAGTTTTTTACTATTCTTGTCATTAATTTATAGTTTTTTAATATTTATTGAGCTGCTTGGGGTAGTTTTTCCTTCAATATTACTTATTTCTCAATTTATATTTGGGTGTTTATTAATTTATGAGTACTTAGTAATTATTTAGGGGTGCAATAGTCAATTTTTTATTAATTTTTATGTTTATGTAATTTTAATTTAACTATATTAAACTTTCCCGGATGATTTTGTGTCACATATAATTGTTGCAAGGGGCTTCGATGGTTTTTGTGGGTGCACACACATATACCCTGGTAGGAATATATATTACGATATATCTCAAATTTACAAGTTCCCCCAAGGCATGGATAACATATTAATAGGGTTGTTGGATATATATATATATAAAGGTATGTGTGTGCACATGTGGGGACGAGTATGATTTGTTGCTGTAAATTTTTTCTACTGTTAGGAATTAAATTAATTCTACCATGATGTAGGATCCATTTTTGTGCTTAGTTAAATTAAAGAATTATCTATTTCTTGTATTTCTAACTTTTATTTAATTCTAGTTAGTAACTTGTGTATTTTAGAATATATTATTATTAAATAATAAGGTTTTCCCCCTTGAACATACATTTTCAATTAGAAATTCAAATATACGATGCTCTTCTCACTTCCCTTGATTAAAAAATATTTATGTGTGATCCTTAGAATTGATTTATTTGAATGGAAATAGTTTTATATGCATTATATTGTGATGAATAAAGTTTTTTGGTATATACTGCACACCAATTATTTAGTTAAATTCCCTATTGGATTTTTTGGGTAATATAGGATGTAATATTCAATATTTTAATTTGGATATGTATTGGAAATATATTAAATGGTGATTAGATTTTCCTTTAACAAGTTTCCCTTGAGGGTTTGTTTTATAAATACATGAATGTTTTATTTTAAGCTGTTTTATAATGTGCCACTAATAAATGGCTCATTTTTTGTCTGTGTAAGAAATTTTTTCAATTAAATGATTAATGGAAATGTTTTAAGGAGATGTTTTTAATGGATTGAATGGATAAATGGTGTGTTTACATACCTTTTGAAGGATGGACTGCATGTTTCATAAAAGATGGTTTTTTTAAATTCATAAATGTTTCTTCATTAATTGGTGAAATTGATAAATCTATTTTCTATGAAATCTACCACTAGATGTTTCTATTTTTTTATTTATGCTCAATGGATGGTATTTACAAACTTTGGAATCCTCATGATCCATTAATAGGGTTCCTCATTTGGAACCCTTGAGTGTTCTTTTTTTTCTAAGTCATGATATTAGTCCTTAGTGAGACATAGGGTGAGACCAATTGTGAATTTTATATATATATATATATATATGATGTGATTGGATGCTCATATGGAATTGGTTGTCTCACCCAATTTATATACATGATACAAGGGAACCTGACATATTTATAAAATTTTCGGAGAATAATTTCTGCAATAGTAGTTGCTATAATGACCATTGGCCCATATTATGTGGTTATATTGGGGTTTATTGATAGGGTAATGGGCCCCTCATCCAGTCCTATTTTATGGTGGCCATTCACTTGGGTGTTTTTATTTCATCATCTATGGAAATAAACTATGGATATAGTCTCATATATTAAAATGTTATATAATATTTTTTATCTCTTATGTTCACCAATATATATTAGCTCTTGGTATCTTGCATTATTGATGATGATACTTTTAGGTATATTTATGTTTACCTTATTATATGAATATTGTTGTAATTTCTTATTTATTGTTTTCTTTTACATGATGTGTTGGTTTATAAAATCATGATGAAATGTTTTTAAATTCAATTTGTTTTTTAATATTTCGTTCCATCCAAAAATGAAGCTGTCACTTCCCATTCTAAAATTTTATTTACACACTAATAGAATGAACATTTTTTTGGAAATGAATAGGTGAAATGACATTTATCTTGTTTTTTAGTAAAATGAGTAGAAAAGAATTCTTTAATATATTTTAATTCAAAATTTAAAACTTATGCTTCTTATATTTTAATGTAAATTAACTGGGAATAATTTATAATGCTACCCAACTGAGTTTTAATACTCACACCTATTTTCTATCTTTTCATTTAGTGTCAGAGGATGCTTTTTTCATGGATTTGGTCATTGTGGGAGGTAGTTGGGTAGATGTCATATGGAGACCCATAATTTCACATGGAAGTATATATTATTTTATTTTTTGCACCATGACCAGTTTCTTTTCATCTTTTAGATTTTATTTATTTATGTGTATTTTATTTTTGTTCCAAATCATTCTAACCTATACACTTTTGATTCCCAATTCTTGTGTTTTCTTATGTTTTTCCTATCTTTAATGGTTTTAGTGGTCTTTTAGAGAAAGGTATATTGATCGAAGCGGTAGATAGTTTCTTCAGGGTTATCAGAACACCTGTGGATTTCGGAGATCATGTTGTTTTGGAGTTGTTTCAGAGTCCAGTTTTGAACCAATGGAAGTTGGTTTTCCCATTTCATTGAATTTTAAGGTGATATGGGAAATGTATGAGGACATCGTTGTCTAAAGTATTATATTCTAGGAGGTGAGGATGATGAAGGTTGAAGAGTTGCGGGATGTTAAGTAGGGTCATCATGTTAAAATATTATGTTGGCCACTTTATAGGGATGGTTCTCATTACGTAGTCTATGGTGGGTGGAAATTTTGGAACCTCTTTCTATTCTAAAGGGTTCTCTATTTGGAAAGAAGTTAAGGATGAAGGAACACGCTCCCAAGGAGTCTTCTTCGTTTTTTTTTTCTGGAATCTAGTTTGTGAGGATACTTCATGATGTACCTTCATTGGTGAGGGGATGAGAAATTGAAGGTGACTTGTCACATCCCTCTACTGTCCAGCACACGATGTGTTCATTCATGTTACTGGTGGAAGGTCTCTAGGAATTGTTTCTTGAAGAATTAGTTGTGAATGATGTAGTCTTGTACATGAATGAAAGTCATAATATTCATCAACCATCAGAGCCCCAGCCTCAAGTCTCATGGTAAACCTCACACACAGTAAAGGTTGTTAGGGGTATGTGATAAAGTTTCCTGATTATTTATATTTCATCTTCTAATAGAGGCATTTTAGAATTTAATATTCATTTTCCCCATCCATTGTATGTTAATCATGTTTTTTTATGGTTATGGTGGATATTAATGTGATTGTATAAGCAGTTCTTACAATTTGAAACCATATTTTAATGTCGTTCATTTTTTATATGGGATGTTTGGCCCTCACATGGGATGTTTTCACCTTTGTTTATAGTTGTTCTCATTTGGATATGTATGTTCTTAGAATTATTTATGTTTTAAGGTGTTTTTGGGACTTCTATTTAGTTCAAACATTCCCGGTGGGTTTTCCCTATTGGTAGAAATCTAATCACTGAGGTGTTGTGGATTCTATCATGCTAGTGGAAATGGATGATGTTCATGTAACGATCTCCCTTATTTTTTGGGGTTTTTTAGTAATTTGGAGAAATGGTTGTGTTGGATCTCTTATCTCGATGTGACGGTTTTCTAGGCTACATCATAGTGTGTTTATTGTTTTGGTCTTTGTGGCATTGTCTTGGTTTTAATGTTCTCAGGGAAGATTAGTTGTTGTGCATTGGAGACCCCACCCCCTTATGTTCTCCCCTCAAGCAATGTCATTGTTATCCTTTTGATCGGTCAGGTGGGACTGTTGGAGTGAATGGTCACCTCATGTTTTGTTGCTCCTCTCAAAATATGTTAGGCATGGATTCAAGTTTTTTCTATCTTTTGGATGCATGATATTCCAATGAAAGAAAGACTCTGGGGTGTGGAAAATTTTCACACCCTAAACATGGAAAAAAATTATTTTATTCATTTATTTTTCTTGTATCTTTGTGGATAGGGTCCCGGTTGAGGATCATGTAATTTTTTAGAATTTTAATGATTTCAGGTATGTTTTTTTCCCAATGCCTGTTTGGCACCCGGTCTGGCAGACCTCACCACCAAACCATGCATCCTACTCTGCATCAAAGAATAATAAAATAATATAAAAAATAAAATAAAATAAAAATAATTATTATTATTAATAATACATGTTATTATTATTATGATTATTATTATTGTTAAAAAAAGTTCTATTTTTATTATTATTATTATATTGGTTATTAATATTATTATAATTATATTTTTTATTAATAATATTTTTATTATTATTTTAAATACATATTTTTGGTTACCCTAATCTATATACCATCCTTCTTCTACGCAACCCACCAGCCCTCATTTCCCCCTCTCCCAACACACTCTGCGTCTTGTGCACTCCCCATCTGGGGCCACCCCCACCACCCATCCTCTAAGAACACAGACCCTCTTTTCAGGTATGTTTTTCCTTTTTCTAGTTTATTGTGTAAAGAAAAGTTTCTAGAAATTGTTGAAGAACATTCCATGTAATTTATGAGTACACACTGTGTACATTGACGCCGCTCGAGGCTGTGTGCAGGCCGGGTCACGACCATGCACACGGCCATGTAGGGGTGACATAGTGGCCGCCTAATGCAGAGTACAAAAAAGCCTAGCACATGTCGTGTACACCAAAAGTACACGCAATGTATTTTTTTTTCATTAAATGGACAGAGGTCGCATCTTAACCCCGGAACTGTCTTCTTCTCCAGCTTCTTCGACCGAGAGCATTACGTACCTCCGTGGAACCTTAACAACCCCCGAGCCTCCATCCGTTCTCTGAATCGACCGCCGTCAATTTCATTGGAACCACAGCGGTAAGCTCTTCCTTCTCCTAGATCTTTTATTTTCATTTCTTCCTCTCTCTCAAGTTATTGTGGGTTGAGAGTTTTGGAGTTTTTCATAGATCTATGATATTCGAAGAAGAATCAAGCTTTGTGGTAAAATTATATCAATCTCCTAACGTCGAGGTAGGTGGTTTGTGCCTTTCTATTGGAATTATTTGAGTATTTGAGAAAATTCCACCAATAACCTTGAACTGGGTATTTTCTGTTTCCTATTTTTCACTTTTTGTTTTCCTGATTTTCTTATATTCCTGAGTAGAGGTTATTGCTTGCAAATAGGGTAATTTACTGTGGTTTGGTTGTTTTTCCCATGCATATTTTTCTTTTTATGACTGTTTGTTCTAGTTTCTCCTAGTAGGATATTTCCAGTTCCATGCCTAGTTGTAGGATGGTGTGACTGTTTATCTTCCATGATGATAAACTGTATAATGATAGAAAAGTAGTTCATGAGGATACTTTGGCCGTTACGTGATGTGATACTTGTTGATTTTAAACAGGCCTATGAGAACCTAGTGTTGTATACCATAGGGGGAATGGACGTAAGGGCTTTTCTATAGTGTCTTTACTTTATGATATGAGACAAAAGGAGGAATTGATGTTGATTGCTTCCTTATAGTGTCTGTAGTTCCTTGACGTGGGCCATAGGGGGAATGAGACATTGAGTGCTTCCCTAGAGAGCATTTAGTATGATACGAGACTATATGGGGAATTGATGGTGAGTGCATCCCTAGAGACTCCATTATTTATATAGTTGAACCAGAGGGGTGATAATGCGTGTGTCTTACAGAGGGTTGGTAGTACTTTTTGGTTGATCCATAGGGGTTAGGCTATGAAAACAACCCAGAGGTTACTTGATTGTTCAACTTGTTTGAGCGGATTTTTTCTTGTTTAAAAATTATATGCTAAAACTATGGAATTTTTTGAAACTAAGTACTTCTTGTTTTACTTTTTTCAAAAATTTACCTTCCATATATTCACTGACTATTTGGAACAGATCTTTTTTTGGTTGCCTACTGGGACTTTGTCTCACACCCTGTTCGGGTCATGATTTTGGGCCCACATAGATTATATTGTTGCAGTTATAGACAATTTCAATAACCCTTCTACTTCAAGTTGTTGATTGCACTAGAGATGGAGAGCATGGGACCATGCCGAGGCATGCGATGCTCAGGAGTTGCTCATATTTTTTCCTTTAGTACATTGTTTTGGTACCGTATTCAGTATTATGAATTGTTTGGTTGTTTTTCCTAGACATATATGTATCATGCATCATTTACTGATATTTCTACTCCATTTTTTTATTTATCAGTAATCCACTGTTATTGTAGTTGGATATTTACAACATCTACTGTTGAATGTGTTGTTACTTCCACTGTGTACTCTTCCAATGAGGTCCTAGTTTTCCCACTATCACACCAAAGGCCCTCGCTACTAGTTGGCAGCCTCTGTCATTTGGGGAAATGCGCTTGAGGCCTTGTGACCAACCGGGTATGGGGAGCCTCTGAGAGGATTCTGGAACCAGGACGTTACATTGTGGTATCAACGGTTTTTTTCTCTTGACTTACTATTTTGAGCCTTTATCCAGGGATAGGATAGAAAAGCTACTTGGAAATATATTGTGCCTAGGAGTAGCTATCCCATTAATAGGTAAAATCAATACCACCTCGTTTATTGTAATTTTACTTTTTTTCAATTTTAAAATTGATTTGATTTCACCATTGGGTGATTAACATGCTTTATACTATTACTGTTGTTGTTATTGCGGTTCTATTTCTATCGCAACCTGATGAGATAACGGTTAACCATCTCATGCATCATATAGGAACTTTCTAGAAATCACATTCAATTCATTCTTTCCATGCCATCTCGGATTCATTAGAAATTTCATGTTGTTAGGATAGATGTTGTGTACATTATGCATGCTGTTGTGATATATGTTTTAATAGAATCCCTACTGTTTGATAGATAATTTGTTTGTATAGTGCATTTCTTAGATGGACGTCAAACTTTGGTTCATGATGTGTTATGAGCCCTCACAAACTAGAATTTGGTAGATCATTGCTTGTTTCCTTGTTATGACTTGTAGAAGTTTCCAAACATTGATTCGCGAGGAGTATGGGCCCTCACGGATTGGAATTCAGAATCCTAACTATTTTTTTCTATGTCATCTAGGCACCAGATCATTTTATGAGGCTACTGCATTGGACAAATCAAAATACATAGTATGTAATTATTCAATACACGCCATTTAGTTTTCAAACCATGTCACTGACTATGTGGGAAGAAACATGGGGTTGTGAAAAATCTTGTAGGAACACATCATGTACTAGATTAGAATGTCGTGTAGTATGAAATATGTACCCGACTGTGACACGAATAACACGGGGCATGTTACCATTTCACATATAGGCCGTTTCTGAATCTTACATGCCGTGTAGTCTGATCTAGGTACCCGGATATGTCACGAACAACACGGGTTAGTGTTACCCTTCTTGTTCACGCACTGTCCAGCTAGAACATGTCGTGTACTGTCAGCCGTGTGTCTGGCCATTTCCCTAACAACACAGTCCAGGTAAGTAATGTCTGGTACACGCCGTGTCTACCTTTAACACTCTATGTAGGTTTGTCTTAGACCTACAGTGTGTCTTAACTATGTAGAAGGACTCATGTAGGGAAGAAGATTCAAGTACATGCTGTGTGTTAGGATAACATGTCATGTGTTTGGGGTGTCACACAAAAAGTTTTAGAAAAGGTACTCGCCCATGTAAATGACTTAAGGGAGCACACCGTGTAGTTTTTATACACGTTGTTTAGTCATTTTTTGTAAATGTTGAATGATTTCTTTCCCCAGTTCTCTTCATACGATTCTAGTTTTCATCCCATGATAATGTGATATAAATTGTGTGTTTGACCATACAAAGTCATTGAACCAATATATCATCTAGTTGCATGCCAGTTTCAAGATGGTGATCAAAAACCAGATATGGATGATCAAGGACATACCACAGAACATCATGTTGTGCCAGCATTCGCCCCACCAGGGATACAAGTTATAGGAGACAATGTGTAGTATAAGGAAGGCTTTCTGAGGATGATACAGACCTTCCAGGGAGCACCGCTTCATGCCTCGACTATGGTAGACTTGACGTCGGTCTTCCAACCGTAGCATCCTCCCACCTTCTCATGGGAAGGAGGACATCAGGTTACAGAGTCATAGTTAGAATCCATGATGACGATCTTCATGAATTTGGAGATGCCTCCATAAAGTTGGGTCAATCTCACTACCTACATATTTTGAGACTCTGCCAACAGGTGGTGGGAAGTGAACTCACAGGCAGTTCATCAGTAGTTTATGGCATGGGAGGATTTTCATCACATCTTTTATGAACACTTCTATCCAGATACCCTGAGCACCGATCGAGACCAGGAGTTCATGAGCCTAGAGCAGGGTACTCTTAGTAGCCTCAGTTTTATATTCTTCTCTTTTTTGATACAGGGGCTTCCCATAGATTTATCTCTATTGCTATTTTGGACAGCCTTGGGTTCTGTATCTTTTCCACTACCAACACCTCAACTCTAGAAACACTGTTTGGGACTAAGACGACTACTGTACGTCAGTGCAAAGTGTTACCTCTAGAGGTGGATGAGTATCACATTCAATGGTATCTCTATATCCTAAAGATGGCAGGCTATGGTGTCATTCTTATAATAGACTGGCTAGTTCCCTTCCAGGCAGTCATTTTCTGTAATTTCCACAGAGTGAGTTTCATATCGTCAGAGTGTGGATCTTTTCTTCATAGAGGTGAATGGGATGTCCAAGTGAGAAGAGTGTGTCTATAGAATCATGGGTTGGGAGGAGTTAGAACCCATATTGCTAGTCTTTTTCTGGATGACCAGGGGACTTCAATGTTAGACTTTCCTCTAGTGGTGGATTGTTTTAGGGATGTCTTTCCAGATGACTTTTTAGGTTTTCCTCTGGTGCGTGAGGTAGAATTCACGATTGAGCTTGTGCCAGGATCGACACCAGTGTCCATTTCTCCTAATAGGATGGCTACACCTGAGTTGCAGGAGCTTAAGAAGTAGTTGGAGTAGTTTCACGAAAAGGGTTTCATCTGAAGCAGTACTTCTCTTTAGGGTTCACCCAATTCTGTTTGAGAAAAGGTAGACGGTACCCTCAGGCTCTGTGTGGATTATCGGAAGCTGAACCAATGGACAGTCAAGAACTAATATCCCTTGCCTAGGATAGATGATCTCTTTGATCAGCTTCGAGGAGCATGGGTGTTATCAATGATCAATTTGAGGTCATATTACCATTTTTTGAGCATTAGAAAATATAATATACCTCTCATAGCTTTTAGGAAAAGATTTTCACTATATGATTATATGGTTATCCCGTTAGGTCTAACCAATTCACCTGCAGTTTTTATGGCACTGATGAACCGACTATTCCATCCATACTTGGATTCCTTTGTGGTGGTTTTTGAGGATGATATCTTGGTGTAATACCACACTCGACACGACCATGCTACCCATATTGAGATAATTTTGAGTACACTTAGAGAGCATCAGTTATATGTTATGATCTAGAAATGCAACTTTTGGATGGACCAGATTCATTTCTTAGGTCATGTTATCTGAGAGACAGAAGTATCAGTAGACCCAGAAAAAGTGATAGCTCTAATTTCCTGGGAGTATCCGAAGAACGCCTTTGAGGTACTGAGTTTCTTGGTGCTAGCTGGATACTACAGAAGATTTATACAGTATTTCTCACGCTTGGTAGCACTGCTGACAGGTTTGGCTAAGTAGGGTGCAATGTTCTTGTGGTTAGATTTTTGTGAGTTAGCCTTTCAAGAGCTGAAGGAGAGGATGACACCATCACTGATACTATTCTTTCGAGAGTTGGGAAAGAGCTATAATGTTTACTATGATGCATCAGGTATCGGTATAGAATCTGTGCTTATGCGAGGGATGGATTCATTGCATACATGCTCAGCAGTTGAGGCCACAAGAGAGGAATTACCCGACACACGATCTGGAGTTGGCTGTTGTTGTTCATGCCTTTAGTTGTTGGAAACAATATCTTCTTGGAGAGAACTTTGTGGTTTTCACCAACCACAAGTGTCTCAAGTGTATATTCACTCAGTGTGATCTGAATCTGAGACAGCACAGGTGGGTTGAGTATCTTCAGTCCTTCGACATTGAGCATGCCTATACACCGAGAAATGGAAATGCAACGACTGACATGTTGAGCAGGAGAACTCAGATACATGAAGTTTAGGAGGCCGGAAGTGAGTGGAAACCTATGGCTCTGTTATCTGAGATGCATTTGGAGGTGCATGACAGATAGTGGCAGACATTTCTATCTTCGGTATCTGTTACCTCTACACTTCATGATCAGGTATGGATGAGGCAGCTATAAGACTCAGAAAGCTTAGTCATCCGGGAGAGTGTGTCAAGAAAGGATCCTCCTCTTGGATGGAAAGTGGCCAAAGATGTGATCCTGTGTTTTCAGGGATGCGTATGTGTGCTAGCATATATACGCGAGGAGATGATGCAGTACTTTCATTCCTTTGTTTGGGCAGTTCATCCTGGTGTCACCGAGATGAATTATGATCTACATTGTCAGTATTGGCAGACAATTATGAAGAGGGATGTTGCAGGTTTGGTCATGAGGTGTTCCACATGTCAGCAAGTGAAGGCAGAACATCAGCAACTAGCAGGTCTTTTTCCATAGTTATCCATTCCAGAGTGGAAGTGGAACAATGTGGTGAAGGAATTTGTGATTGGTTTACCGAGGTCATGTCGAGGGAGTGATTCGGTTTGGTTTGTCATCGATAGGCTTACTAAGGATGATCTCTTCTTAATAATCAAGTAGACCTTCAGCGTTGATGAGCTAGGGTAGTTGTACATCTGAGTGATTTTACTTTTACATGGAGTTCCACACTCCATTGTTTCAGACAGGGATTCACATTTTACTGCTCGGTTCTAGCAAGCACTTCAGAAGTCATTGGGTATACATGTACATTTTATTACAACATACCATACATAGACAGTTGTCTAGTCTGGGGGTATGATTCAAGTGCATGGGGATGTTCTCCGAGCATGAATTCTGGACATTGGATGTTCTTGGGAGAAGCATATACCTATTAAGGAGTTATCCTACAAGAATAGTATTTAGGAGACTATTCAGATGGAAACTTATGAGATCTTGTACGGTAGGCCATGCCGATAACCCTTATGTTGGCAGGAGGCAGGAGAGGCAGTTTTGATGGGTCCGCATCATGTCTAGGAAACGACAGAGAAGATTGAGTTGATTCAAAAGAGGATGGCTACTGCACAATCTCATTATAAGTCTTATGCGGATCCGTGGAGACGACCACTGGAGTTCAAGGTCGGGGATTAGGTTTTCCTACGTGGAGAACCGAGGTTGGGACAGAAGAGTATTCGGAGATAGGGTAAGCTTTCACTGAGGTATGTTGGGCCATTTGAGGTGTTGGAGAGAGTTGGGCTGGTTGCCTATCGATTTCAGTTACCTCATACGTATTGGGCTATGCACAACGTCATCCATGTTTCTCAGCTCTGATGTTACTTTTCTGACCAATCTCATGTCTTTCAACCTGAGGAGGTTGATCTCGAAGTGGATGCATTGTTTGAGGAGCATCCTATCTGGATTGTCATTTGTATTACAATGGTTCTCTGTGGCCAGTATGTTCCTCTGGTATGGGTGCAATGGCGTCACGGGTGAGTATAGGACATGACTTGGGAGAGGGAGGTCGATGTACGATTGTAGTGGCTAGAGATGTTGGAGGTTTCTTCTTCTACGACTCACTAGGGAAATTTGGGGAAGAATTTATTTAAGGGAGGAAGTTTGTAAGAATATGAACCTTTTTTCCAGTACATTTTTCCTTTTCTTGTATTTTTGAGAAAAGAGGAGTTCCTGGAAATTTTTTAAGTACACGCGGTGTACTTTTTGAGTACACGCTGTGTACATTGATGCCACTCAAGGCCATGTGCTGGCCGTGTCATGACCATGAACACGGCCATGTAGGTGTGACATGGAGGCTGCCTAAAGAATAGTATAGAAACTCTTAGTGCACAAATGTTACCCCAAATTACATGCCATGTACTGTCTTTTTATTCATTAAATGGACCGGGTCACATTATAACCCCGAAACTATCTTCTTCTGCAGCTTCTTTGACTGAGAGCATCTTGTACGACCATGAAACATAGATGAACCCCCAAGACTACAGCCTTTCTCCTAATCAAATTCCATCGATTGCGTTGGAACTGCAACAGTAAGCTCTTCCATCTCCTAGAGCATTATTTTCCCATTCCTCCCCTTTCTCAAGTTATCATGGGTTGAGTGTTTTGGATGTTTTCTTAGATCTAATACATTCCTTGGAGAATCAAGCTTTCAGGTTCACGTATATTTATATAATATCATCAAGGTAGGTGGTTTATGCCTTTCTGTATGGTGTCTTTGAGTATTTGTGCTAATTCCACCAATACACTTGATCATGGTATGTTGTGTTTCTTTTTTTGACCTTTTCGTTTTCCTTCATTGCTTATATGCCTAATTGGAGGTTATTTCATGCGAATAGGTTAATTTATTGTGCTTTGGATGTTTTTCCCTTGCATGTTTTTCTTGTTATGACTGTCTGGTCTAGTTTTGCCTGTTAGGCTATTGACAGTTCCAGGACAAGTTTTAGGATGGTATGACTATTTCTCTTCCATGGTGAGATACTATAGAATACTATCAAAGTAGTTCATGAGGATACTTTGGCCGTTACATGATGTGATACATGATTATTTTACAGAGGGCTGTGAGAACCTAGGGTAGTAGACCATAGGGAGAATGGGCGTAAGGGCTTCTTAAGAGTGTCTTTAATTTACGATGCACGACCAAAGGGGGAACTGAAATTGGTTGCTTCCTCAGAGTGTCAGTAGTTCATCAACGCAGGCCACAAGGGGGAATGAGACGTTGAGTTCTTCCCCAGAGCGCCTTTATTACAATACGAGACTATAGGGGGAATTGAAAGTGAGTGCTTCCCTAGAGAGTCTATTATTTCTCTAGATGAACTAGTGGGTTGATACTGTGTGTGTCTATTAGAGGGTTGATATTATTTGTTGGTTAAAACATAGGGGTTAGGCTATGAGAACTACCCCGAGGTTACCTATTTGGTTAACTTGTTTGAGTGGTTGTTTTCTTGTTTGTTCATTATATGCCAGAACTGTGGATTGTTAGTTATTGAGTACTTTTCTATTTACTATTTTTTTACTTTTACCTGCCATATATTCACTTTGGATTAGATTTCTTCATATGCAAATTATTTTCTATTCCTTTTTTGTGATGCCAAAAGTTATTTTGGTAAATAGCACTGACCAATTGTTTATGTAAATTTCTTCTTGTCTTTTGTAGCTAATATAAGATGTAAAATTAATCATTTGTATTTTTATATGTATTAGAATGATGGTAAATGGTTATTAGTATTTCCCTTTCTGATTTTAACTTTTGGTTTTTTATAATGATATAATAGTTGGGTTTTTAGTTGTTTTGGGATGTGCTACTGATTAATGGATATTTTGAAAATTTTATGAGAAAAATATTGTTTTCAAGGTGAAATGGAAATGTTTTATAGAGCTTTTGTGATTTAGTTGAAATGGTAAATGGTGTGACTGCAATATTTGTTAAGGAAAAACTACTTCTTTAATAAAAGTTGGTTTTGTGAAATCCTTAAAGGCCCATTTGGAAGCACGGTGTAATTGATAGTAATTTTTTCTATGAAAACTCATTCTATTTGTTTCTCATGACCTTTATAGGTATAATTTATGGGTTTTCCTCTCTATGGAATCTTCATGATCCCTTATTAGGGTTCCTCAATTGGAACCCTTGTGTGTTCCATTTATTTTAATGCACGATACTAGTACATGGTGAGAATTGAGGTGAGGCCTATTATGAATAACTATTATTATTATTGTTAATATATATATTGTGATTATATGATCAGCTGAAATTGGTCTTCTTTCCACTATTATATACTTGAGACATGGGAACCTGGCATCTTGAGAAAATTTTCAAATATTGATTTCAACACTAAAAGATGTCGTACAGATGAATGGACCATAAAAAGATATTATATTTGGGTTTATATGAATGAGAGTGGGTCCCTTGGTCTTTATTGAGTTTGGGTGGCAGTGCGTTTGTGCGTTTTGACTTCATCGTGTGTGGAAAACTACCTGGGATGTGGTGTATTGTGGTAAAATTATCTGGATTATTCTTGATCTCTTTGTAAACAAATGTCTATTAGCTCGTAGTTTCATTAAATTTTTAAAAATATAAAATACATATTTTTTAGTATTTAATTTATAATTAATCCTTATTTTCAAAATGTGAAAATAGTTTTTTTAAATGAAAAAACCATCAAAATATTTTAATGTGTTAATATCAAATTTCAATGTGAAATTACATTAAATTACCAAAACAAATTTAAATAATAAAAATATAATACAATTGATCTTTAAAAAAATAAAATTATAACCTGAAAATTTAAATAAATTGGACGAAAATGAGTTTTTGAATTAAAATGCAGTATTTTTCACAATTCATTAAAAATATATTTTATCAGATAAATACCAAAATACAACCAAATTAAATTTTGATGCCCCTATTCAAAATAATATATTAATTTTGTAAAATAGAACTAATAAAAATGTGTAAAACTATATTTAATAAAGCTTCTCTATTAAAATGCGGTAAAACCTCCTTTTAAAAATATTAGTGTATTTTTTGCTTAAATTTGGATTTATTCTCATTTTGAGTCTATTAAATATTTTTAGGAAGAAAAATTATTTAATAAAAATTTATAAACATAATATATTATGTTTTTAATTCCCACCAAAACAATATGTTTGAGATAACAACCACGTAAAATATTAATATTAATATTGTATTTTTTTCAGTACATCCCAATCTCCTGTGAAACATTATGTTTCAGAGAAACCCATGGATTCATGTAAGGTAGTGTCATTTTTACGTAAACAATAAATCACAATAATAAATATTAATAGATTTAAAAATATATTACTCTATAATTATCTATGATGTTACACCAACGACGACATAAAAATATTCCATTTCAAGAAAGCGTATTTCCATATGGTAACACTAATTCAATCATGAAGAAAATACACGAAGAAAATATAAATCCATTATCATTATTATTTCCAATGGGAGTAAAAATTTTCAGAATGTATGGTATTTGTTTATTTATATGATTTATAAATTAAAAAACATAAAATGGTTTGAATTAGTGTGAGTCACAATATCATATAAGTTATCAATTTCTGATGATTTAATGGGTAATCTATCTCTATATATAGAAGGTCCAACTTATATATCCATAGGGGATTCCTACACCCAATATAATAGCCTGAATTTGGGTTATTTAAATGATTCCTGATTAAGATAATATATCTCCAAATTTATGTTTTCCTATATATAGAAATATATCTACCACTATATTATATTTTAGATATCATTTCATTTATGGTTAGGATATAACTCAGGTTACTCTTGAAAAAAATAAATTGAAATTAATTTTTTGGGGAGTGTTATTTCAATAAAACCACTGATGAATGAATTATTTTTACCCATGTCTAGAAATGCAACAAAAAATCTTAATAAGAGGTATTTGTGCATCCTATATTTTTACACATAATGAATATAAAATTGTTAATCCTCACGAGTGATTATGATACATACTGAGATTGATTCCATGATCCACTTCACCTCTGCATTTGAATTTTACTAAAAATTCCCTCTTGAAAACCCCCTAGAGTATATCTATTATTATATGATGATGTACCTTTGATACATCAAAATCCACTTGGTGTATCTATACCAATCTATATTTATCCACTAGATAGATTTTTGTTGAACATATGAATAATGTAATCCATGATATAAGATCACAAACATTTCTGGATATGTGTTTTTCTCATTTATAGGTACTCAATATTCCATGTTTCATTATATCATTTGATATTTTTTGTTTTAGGATTTTTATGGTGAATTTTTGGAATTTTAGAATCAAGTGGAAATGTTCATGGTTGACGCAAGGTTTTCCCAAACCGTGCACCCACCAATACAAAAAAATGAAACCATATCTAAACGGGGGTTTCATTGTTGTCTGAATATTTGAAAATCCATGAACCCTCTTAGTATATGTTAGTCTCCAATGGGAGGAGGCACATGGTTCTGGTGCCGGGTTTGGAAAACTGTGCACAATAGTCTAAGAAACTATGCACGAGGAATTAATTTTCTAGAATTTTTATTTGAAAATTTTAGTCCCCCACCCCCACCAAGTTCACCCTCATTAACCCAGGGTCTTACTAAGAAATTAGCCCCTAATTTTTGAGGTCCCAGAGAGGATCCATGTCCCCAAAAACTATATTCACAATGAATAGAAGATCTATTTACTGAATTTCCCCTCTTTTATATGTAATATAATCTCAATTGGATTCTTCCATGTCCCCCATATTTCTCTCATGTTATTAAGGTATGGTTTCCACTATTTTTGATGTGTTTAGATATATATTTACATATATCATAATCCATTTAACCATAATTTAGGTTTTGGGTGTCAATGTAATTATTCATTGTGAAATTGATCATTCCATTTAAATTGGGGGATTTATAGCATCATGAATGCTCATCCTCTATCCAGATGATAATGGTTAGTTATAAAATTTCAAAATTATTTATTTTAATTATGAGAATGTTATAGAGAAATTTCTATTTCTCATTTATAAATAGCAATATTTATTGGATTAATTGATTTGGGTAATTAATAAACTAATGTATTTTGAAATTGATTGATTAATTTGGTTATAGAATTTCTAATTTGATGTGGTTGTCGAAGTGGTTGATTAATCGGATATTGAATTGATTGATTATTGTGAATTTATTTTTATTTTGATTATCCTTAATGGATTTTTGGTTTAGATGATGAAATTATGATACATGGGTTAATGGTGAGTTGTTTATTCTATTCCATATGATTAATATGATAAACCATGATTAAAAATATTATTTAAATTGTAAACCCTAATGTAAACTCTTGATAAGAAGTTTAATGGTGATCAACCATATTGATTGAGATTAATGTGATATTTTCTATATCTGATATATGTTATATACCTATGTAAGAAATCATTTAATTCTTCAATACACCATATGTGATTGATTAATATAAATAATCAGTACATGGGATGATTATTCAAAATACCATATGTGAATGACTTATGGATGTGTGTGGGAGATAGTGTAACTCTTTAAAAGAACATATTTGATAACAATGTGGTTCAAGAGAAATCCTTCTAATTCAAAATCCAACAAGGCCTATATTCCAAAAATTTCAGGACTGAAATTATTTCATCATACTTTGGTTACATGGTTACATGATTGATTTGAAATGTAATGGATAATAGAATGCCATGTTATATTTAATTTTTATTCCCCTTTGGGATATATGTAAATTATGGAATATACTGAAGTAGATGTTGATGATTCAGTTTTAATCATGGACCCATTTTATTTAGGTGGTTAGTAAAATAATAATTAAATGTGATAACTTTTTACATTATAATAATTCATTATTTATATAAATTTGGAGACTATTATGGAATGGATTTTGTTTTAGAGCCATTGTTGTTAGCCTAAAAAGTTTAAATCATATCTTACTCAGGATGTGTGATCTGTACCTAAATAGACTTCATATATGTAAAATTATATACATGAAAGAAAAATATGATAGATGGATAAATTGTCATGAATCAATGATATGGGAATTGAACATGAAGTTGGGACCCTCCTGGTAGTTTCATCATTTCTTTATTTTGGTTTTTCATTTGAAATTAGACATGTATATGGCTTTTCATATATACTACCTTAGATGTTGATATTGTCATCCCCCTTTTATAATAATGTGATAATAGTATTATTCATGTTTTGAAAATTTCATTTTGGTTATTTTTTAATCTATGGCTCTCATTGTGTTCCTTTAATAAAGAGTGTATAGTATATCGTTGATGTATATTTGAAACCTAATACATATTAGTATCCTTTGGATTATTAGGAGGTTCACTTGAGGTTACATAGATAACCATCTCAGGGAAGAACAATGTGGAAGCCTGGTTGGGACATTACAAAGTTGTATCAGAGGGGGCATGGAATAAAAGAACCTCATGTCAGTATCGGAATAATCATAACTTCTGATAAAAAATCATTAAAATGTATTATCTTGATCCTTGTCCTTGAGGGTAATCAGTGAAGGTGTGGAGTCACATCCTAGTTGGATTGTATAGGATAATGAGATCACCTATTACATGAATCATGTTGATGTGATTATGAGTATAGGAGATGAGATGATGCATGAATTTCATCCCTCAAGGTTGGTAGGGAATTTGGGTTGGAAGAAAATGTTTCGAGACCTACATTGACAGTATTTCAAATTAGACATCAAAAAAGAAATTGTAGTGTTTATTACATGATTCAACACCATTATATCAGTAAAGGCTAAGCATCCATGAACAAGTTGTTAACTGCATCCATTTCTCATAATAGAATGTAATTGGGATGACATTTCCATATATTTTGTGGCGGTTCTCCTAGGAATGTCTTAGAAGAATGATGATATTTTGGTGGTTTTGTTTTGAATCGGGATTTTATCACATTTCTTGCAAATCTGGGAGAATTTCTCCATTGATAAATTGGGTGAATTACACATTCAAGAGAGTGTGCTTCCACATGGGTTATTGTGGAGTATAGTTTTACATCATGACACACATTTTACCTCTCATTTATAGATTATCGTGTAGAAATTGCATGGTTCCTATGTGTCTCTGAGTGTGGATTTCTTCCCATATACAAATGTATAGTGGAAATTTATTATAATGGTTTTCGAGGATATTATATGAGTCTTTTTTATTTAAAATTATAGTTCTTGGAAGAATCAATTAGCGCTCATTGAGTTCTCTTATGAAAACAATTATCATGAAAAAAATTATATATCACCGCACAAAGGTCCTTATGGTCATCCATTCATATAACCTCTATGTTTGATAGAGTTAGGTTAGTCAACGTAGTTAATATTGAGACTCATGTAGAAGGTATCAAATCTAGTACAATGAATTCATAAACATATGTCTACAAATCAATGTAGTAATAAATCGTATGCAAATAGATATCGATGCACCATTGAGTTTACAATGGGTGATCATTTATTCATTCAAGTGTCGCCTATATTGGGTCACCATAGGATTCCATGGTAGTGTATATTTGCACCCTGTCTTGCCGGACCTATCATTATTTTGGAGAGAATCAAACTAGTGAAATATATATTAGATCTTCCTTATATGTATAGTGTTATGTACTATGTTTTTCATGTTTCAAATCATCAGAGGTATCTACTTGACCCTTATCATATGATATAAGTTTATGATGTGGAGATTGATAATGATTCTTCCATTGAGGAGCATCTGATATGTATTGTGTATCACATTGCGAATGTGTTATAGGGAACTCATTTTTTGATAGTTTGAGTATTTTGGACACATTTCAATGTTTTGGATGAAATATGGTAGATATTAGAAGACACACGAGCTCAACGGATAGATCTATTTACATCATATTATTTTAAATTCACGGGATTGTAGCTTATGTATGAGCTGTTATAAGGATTGAAGATTAAAGGATCCTAAACATAATCTAGATATGTATCTTTTGCATATATATTCATCCTTTTACCCATTTTTGTATATTTTGGGTGGATTCTTGTTTCATGGTGTCTCAAGATAAATTTTAGAATTCTGGAAGGAAATATGGCAGTGCATGGTTGGTGCACGGTAGTCCCAAAACATGATCTTAACCCTAGAAAACCTGGAATTCCAATACATAGAAGGATTTCACAGTTGGTTTATGGTATATAAAATCATTCACCCTGATAATATAAATCATGCACCCCTAGGATAAGGCACATGGTTAGGGAACATTATTCTGAAAACCATGTACCCCTACCCACAAAACCTTATATAAAGAATGTTTCTGATTTTTTTAAAAAAAATTCGAACCCCTCATATTTAATCCCCATTAACCCCCACCCATCCTATTATTTTCACCCTTATTTTTTGAATGTCTCATAAATGATAACTAGTCTCTAAAACACTTTTCATGATGAATCAAACAACAATTTGAATGATATGCACCTCTCCCAGTACATAATTCCTCCAGGACTAAATTCATCTCTCTCATCCATTATTCTATCATATTATGAAAGGGTTATTTACTCTTTTGAGATGGGATTAAATCTAGGTTTTGATATATCTTAACACATTTTATTTCGATCTATATTTTGGTTCTAAATCACCTTTTTATTTATGGAATTGATTGTTCCATTTCAATTTAGGGATTTCCCTATTAGATAATTATCATCAGAGATCTTATGGTGGGTGGTATATTATTCAATTCGCAAAGAATAGATTTTAATTACGAGTATATAATTGTAAAATTTCTGTTTCATGTATATATTTCTAATAAAGAAATTGTTAAATTAAATTATTTAATTAATTATTTAATGTGTTGTTGAATTGATTAATTATTAGGGTTGTGAATTTTTTAACTGATGGGATTGATGAATTACATGATTAATGGGATGTAATGTTGATTCATTGATGGGAATTAATGGATATTTTTCTTAACCTAGAAGGGTTAATGGATTTTTATGATTAAATGTGGATAAATGGTTTGATGTTGAATTGATCATATTTTATCATGTATTGATGTTATGAACCGTGATTAAAATAATATTTGAAATGGAATACCCTGATTTAGATATTTTTAAGAAGGCTAATTATGTTTATCCTAAATTATTGAGTTTAATGTGGCATTTGTGAATTTTTGATATATGTGATATAATTTTCGTGGACCAAAATAGTTTCATCAAAACCCCAGATGTGTTTGACATATATAAATTTGTGGGGAATAGAAAGATGCTTCAAAAACCAATATTTGGTTGATATATATACTTGTTTGAGACATGGATCTGTGATTCAAAATCCCATATGTGATAATAACTAGTTGGGTGATACAGATGGATGCTTCCAAATCCCATAGGGTGCTTAACATGATATTCTACAAGAAAAATGTTGGCATCAGTCTATGTTCCATGAAAACATGATATGAATTGAAATTGGATGGATATTTGAATCCTATGTTATACTGAATTATAATTTACCTATTTTATATGGTTTAGAATATGGCACGGGCTGAAGCATGTTATCATCGTTCAGGTGTGATGGTGAACTCAGGTAATTTCTGTGGTAAATTAAAGAATAAAGAAACATGATAACTATTTACAATATTAAATTTTATTATTTATATAAATTTATATCCTATTATATACTAGATATTTTTTAGATACCATTGGTGGTGTCCTACTGAGTTATACAAGTACCCAACTCATGCTTCCAGGTTTGTACCCATATAAACTCCATATTTCAGGATGGAAGAAAGGAAATATCCCTATATAAGATGGACGACTTGGTATGGAGAAATTGTTGAGGGAACTAGACATGATGTTTGTCCCGTCTTCATAATTTCATTATGTCTATTTCTTTAACTAACACTTGATATATATATGTCCTGTAAAATTACATTCTATAGTTTTAGATATTTTATTCATATTTTTTTCATCATTTTATATTTAAATTATTCTAGTTACTATTAAACTCATTTGGTCATATTTTATTTATTTTAATTACTTTTTTTATTTGATAAATAAGGTATAGTATACCCATGTTTTATATCTAACCCTATCTACTAGCCAGCTACCTCTACTATATCTATAAGCATGCCTAAAGTAACATAGAGAAATGTATTGGAGCCCTAACATGCGTCACCTGGGTCGGGACGTTACACTTAATCATATTCCTGGATAGAGACTCATTTAAAACCATTACTTCTTAAAAATACTATTATATAACATTTATATATAAAAATATAGGGCCTTAATTCATTTCCAAACATATTCCAATATATATTTTTCTAATAGTGAATAAAACTAGCTCCCAATTTTTTTAAAAAATTTCATCATATGATGATATAAATATTTGGTAAGAATAACATTGAAATAATTCAGTTATACATTCTCATGAATTGTTTACTAAATTATAGTGTACTACCATTTTGTCAAGGTACCAATATAATTACATTGGAACACATAATATTTAAAGAGTCAATATTTTTTAAAAAATGCATTTTTCGATCCTCTTTACCAGTCCATCAATTCCATGTGTTATTACATCAAAAAAATGGAAGGATTAGGGTTGAAGATCTCTTAAGATAGAACATAATATTAAGAGGAAATAGAATCATATCCTTATTCAATATTTAATGTTTTTAGAATTTCTCCTCTATAATATCTTGAGCAAGACTACATTTTTCAAAAGTTAATTATTTAATTTATTCTACAAATGCATTTACAAGGAAACTTCTTATGGTCTTAGAACTGAAAAACTCGTCTAGGAATGAAAAACTAGAATTCCTTGTATTTAATCAAATTAGGTTAATAAAATATATAAATATAAATAATTAAAATTTCATAATAAATATAGAATTTCCATAATGATAATTTGTGAGATAATAACATTAAAACCATATTTTAAAGCTATATGGTTTGCTTATATATTCCAAAAAAAAATGACTAATAAAATATGGTTTAATGGGTACTTAGTAAATAGTTTAACAGTTTATATATAATTTCCATTTTTGTATTTTTTTAAATCCACTCAATAGTGATTTTACTAAGGGGTGGAATGAGTAACTTTTAATTTATACATGGATAGTTTACTGTTGATATTTATGGTGAAGCAATGGAGATATTTGAAACATATCATTGTACCCTATTATTTAGTGTTTACATATCCTTGACATTAGAGGCATAATTTAATTTCCACCTAAAGGCTCATAGATGAGTTAAAATAATGTTAAATCAATCTTGAAATGTGAATGAATTATTGTACTGTTGAGTATAGGTTAATCAAATCATGAATGTTTTTATTGCATCCTAATGGATAATTTCATATGACATGATTTCTCTTAAACAAATATCATGTTATTTCAAGAATAATCTCATTTTGAATATATTCTTGAGTAATAGTGAGTATCTAGTTTTATAATAATATACAAGCCATATAAATTAATTGAAAACCTATTTAAAAATATTAATAGAGTCACACTAATGCCACAAGTATTAAAAAATATTTGATATAAATATTTTAATACTCATTAGGAAGATAATATTTGGTATGTAATAAATATTATATGAAAATAATTCCATACTCTGATGTGTGTGGTTCAAAAATAACTATTTGGGATATTTTATATTACAGTTAAAATATTTTGAAAGATATATTTTCTATATCATTTGGATTTGACCATTGTATAGTCTCAGGGATACTGTTTCATAATTATTGAAAAGAATATATGTATTAGGAGACTTGTAACATTATATTTATTATATAATGGGATACTGAATACACAGATATGTTTCTAATATATCTATGTTAAATTTTTCTTGTTCTAAGTGTTAAATGATGGATCCATATATGATCAATGTTTTTGAGGCATATTAGGTGGGGATCGAATGGTTAATAATTTTATTTTTCATCTTGTTTTTTTTCTTTTACATTTTTTCAGGGTCATCTTCTTGAAGTAATTTATTTATTTGTAATACTGATGTGAGAATATTCATTCTAGAATCATGAACACATTCAACATTATAATAACTACTTGTTATAATGTGTGGGAAATCCTCAAAAAATATTTTTTACTATTTATGATCTTTTTCACACTATATTTGGATCTGATCATAATAACATAAAAGTTGAATATTAGTTAAAAGTTTGTTTTATAGTAAGCATTGATTCAACCCACCCCCTGATCAGTGATTGTCTACTCTCATATGGGCCTCGAATAATGATGTAAAGAATTAGATGAGTTGTTTTAGGAATTTCTTATTTAGATTTCATTTTATTACTGATAAAGTGTTTATGAAAATGATTTATGTTGTTTCCAGGAATATAATTTATAATATATTATTTTTGATATTTTATGGGAGGGTGTTCTATGTCTGAACATAGGGGATTGTTCTATATTTTCAATATCATGTAAAGGATGTTAATTATATCAATGAGAATATTGTAGATAATAATGACCTTTGGATAAAATACAATTTTCTATAAATAAAGTACATTTATGTCGATGGGAAAGTACATAAGATATTTTTTGAAATGCATTCAAATTAGTTATTTTATTCAAGTTATTGGAATAAAAAATTAGTGTGATGTATAAAGAAAAATACCTTAATTACATGAAGGATATGATAAAGAAATAGAGTCATGTTTATATATAAATTAACCTCATTTATTATGATTTTAATCTAGGAGAGGAAGAGTTAATGAATTTATTTCATATTCAAGTAAACAAAACTATTATCAGGACATGGAAATATTGATAAAAATACGGAATACCAATTTCATAGAAATTTTTTTAATATTCCTAATATAATAAAAAAATTATCTGAGGAAAAAAATTCCTTAAAGATAAATACATGGTTGAGTATGAAATCAATAAGATCATTAGTTTAATGATGATATATGATATTATGGGAATAATAAACTAAATTTTTTGAGGAAAATCAAGGAAAGATATGATAGGTAATGCTTTTAAATGTGAAAAAAATATTGATATGAAGAACAATTTTGAGGAGGATGTAAAATATGATGATTAGGTTATGGGTTTTTATGAGTTTATATCATTACATTAAAAAGTAGTGCAATGATACAAAATTAAATAAAAGGGAAAATCATTTAAGGGATTCAATGATAGAATTATTAGATATTTCATAGGTAGTATTCCAAATGAAATAAATGGTTCAATGTGATAATCAATGTTAATATTAATTATGATGAAATAATGTTTTAAATGGATATAATAGATGAGTATTAATGATGGATAATGTTAATTCCAATAATATGAAGAGAATAAATTTATTCCCAAAAATGACATGACTTGTCATGTAATGAGAAATTTGAAGGATATAAAGAGGAATTTGTGAAGGAAAAAAATTATAGTTTCATAGATATACAAAAAAACAATTACACTAAATTAAATAGAATCAGTGAAATGAAAATTATTGATTAAGAGACATTAATAAAATTTAAAATAAGGATTATGATATTAAAATATAATAAGAAAATAAAAATTATTTTAAATAAATCAAGGACTAAAATAATCCTAATTAAATATAGAATAAATATCATGATGAAAATAAAACCAAATATATTTTTGGGATTTATGTGATATTGATGTGAAGAAAATATATATCAATATAATGTTTCACTCCAGGGATTATATTGTTTATATAACCATAGAAAATATGCTTTCTACAAATTTGTAGATGTTATTTACTACGAAAATATAGTATAGTATGAAAAATAATTAAAAACATTCCTGGACATGGAGTTCAAAAATTATATTATAAAAGTTAGTGAATAAATTAAATAATGGATAATGTTGTATATACTGAAAAATATTTTATATATTTTCTTGTAGTAACATGAAAATCTATTTTAGGATGTCTATATGGATACCAATATAGTGGAAGCTATGAAAGGGATGGAATGAATGTGATTACTTTAATATGAAGAACTAAAAATCTATTTCTCATCATAATGGTGATAGTGAAATATATTAAGGAAATGAGTTCTATAAGGTGTGAAAAATGAGTCTAAGCATTAACATTGAGCTAATGGGAAGGATAAAGTGTTATGTATGATTATTATGAGAAAAAAAATTTTTTGTTAAAAATACATGGAAAATCAATTACAAAATTCTTGTATAATCGATTAACTAAAAAAGTGGATTTCATATTATCTGATAAACCTAGTGATTTATATTTTATATAAAAAATTCATAAAAACATTTTTTATAATTTCATATACTATTAATATAATAGATACCATCGAATTTATCATGCAGATACGTAATTATTAAAATAAATACTTGTTTTGAAATTTTATAAACCTGTGAATGGATAATAAACTTTCATACTTTATTGGGGTTGTTCGTGACACAAGGCTAAAAAATAAACACTATAAATACATAAAATCATATTATGGTGGAGATATAAATATTTTAAAATATCAATCATTTAATTTCTATGGGATAGACGGATCAAAACAATGTGAAAACACTAGATTCCAATTTTATTAAATATATTTTTGAATAAGGAAAAAAATTCAGTTTCTTTTATATTCTTGAAAATGGAAATATGGTTATATTTAATAGAAATAAATGTTTCAAAATAATATCAATGGATTGGAAAAATTTCCTGAATAGAAAAAAAAAACCAAATAAAATAATATTTTACATTTCTAATTATTAATGTTGATATTTCCCTAACCATAAAAAAGACAATTCGACATCATATAGAAGAAAATACTCTATGTAAAAAAGGACATGACTATGATTTTCAATTATAAAATTGTGATAATTATATTGAGTATATGTTATGATCTAATTAACACTTGAAACACAATTTACTAAGGAATCAATAGTATTCAATAGCAATCGGTTTTTTGGGTTTATAATAATAAAACATATTATGTTGATACATTGAAATGGCTAATTTTGTTTTTATGCGAACAATATCAAATATTATAGATATGCATTAAATTACTAATGGTTATAATTCCATTCCCATTAGAAATATCTTTTAGTACTTGAAACTCAAAACCTCTTTATATCATATCTAGAAAAATGTCTAATTCTATTGTTCAAAATCATGAAAATAGGCTCTATAACCATTTTAGAGGAATATTTCCATTCTTTTCCTAAATTTTGTCAAAAAACCCCAAATATTTAGGCCTGTTTATAGAGTTTTATAAAAGAAATGAAAATTTGGTGTTTTGTACACACCTAATTCCATAGTTTTAGAACCATGTAAATTGGTTCATTTTCCATGATTTTAAAGCACATATGAATTTTATAGAATCATAATACATGTCAAATTTATTAATATAAAATTCAATAGGATTTGAACTCTAGAATTAAAGGAGATATAAAAGGAATTAATCTAATTAAATAATAAATATTTTTTATTTTTCTACAGAAATTTAATATAGTTATTTAAGAATAATAAATTTTAAATATATGTTTTTTAGTTTTTTTATTATATATTAATAATTACTAATAAAATAGTAAAGATTAATTTTCACAACATTAGTACCTGGAAAATATTTTCCCAATTTTCCATGCATTTTAGGAATATATGAAAGATTGTTTTTAAGGTACAGTTGTTTCAAATATTCGTGAAACCATGGAAATTGGGGTCATCCAAGTTCTCTATTATCACAATTTTTATAAAGATAAAAATATTCCACAAATATAGGAATGGATTCCAAAAAACATCATAATAAGGTTCCTCAGTGATCCAAATTTACATAGTTTTTTTTATTTTATCAATAATCAGTCTACAACAATAGTTTATGAAAACCACAGAGAAAACTATTTCCAAGAATCAAATTTCATATAGTGTATTTTTAAGAATATTGGATGTGGTGTTGAGAATTAAACATGATGAGTTTCCAAAAAAGATTAACTTTTACAATGTATATGATAAAAATAATTGATTTATTGAAGGATATAATGAAAATAATAGAATAATTCCAGAATATAGTTCTTTATACCTTCCACAAACACTATAAAGTTTCCATGAAACAAGGATTGGTGTATAGTGGAGGTGGGAATAAAAATATTTCTGAAAAATGGTACCCCAATTTAAAATTAGATAAATTTGATAATAAAACATATCTATAATCTCAATTGGTGTTTAGTAGATCTGAATGTAGTAAATGTACCTCTTTAAATTTGGACTTTCGAGATTCCAAACATAATTATTCTAATTATAATCAGTATCCATTATTATGTATTAATTTTAGGGATATATTTGAATATTTTGGATGATATAATTGATTAAAAATATTTCATGGATACAGAATATGTGGAATGAGTTATAAATGAAATGAAAAAAATATAAATAATAATTTATATAACAGAATTATTTTTTTTAAAAAATAAATATCTATTCAAAGATAACATTTGACTGTTGATGATGTTGAAAATGATCTTGAATTCTAATATGGGAAACATGGAAATAGTATTGTTTATGAAATATATTTTCAAAAAATAAAAATATTATATTGAAATATAATGTCATGAGTAAATTCCTAGGAATGGAAAATCTATTTTTTCAATACATGATAAACTAAAAAAAAATTAAAAACATGTTATCAATAAAATTAATTGTTATCAATATCAGAGGTTATTAGTATTATAATATTCATTGATTTATTTAAAAAGATTGATCAAACAATGTTGAGGATAAATTATATCATTTTGATCTAATTACATGAAAAAAATAACAGATTAATATAATTGATGTGAATGAACCATTGAAATTGGTTTCATGTCTCTAAGACTATAACATGATTAAGATGAATTGTGTTTTCGGAAATAATCTCAAAGAGAATGATAAGGTAATGTTTAAAAAACATTCCATGTATTATAGGGATAAACTCAAATTTAATATATATATATATATATGACATTTTCTCTTGTAAAAATTCAAAAATTAATTAGAATCTTGTTCTATTCATGATAAAGATAATTATATGGTTTTGATATTTGATTTAATACCCATATTCCTAAAAAAGTGAACATTAGTAATAGTTATACATTAAAAAACTATAAGTTTATCTTTAGGATGGTAATTTTAATTTATTTTTAAATCTCATTTAAACTTTATATAACAATATTCATGGACCATGATCTTGTTACTCAATGATATATAACATCTTATGTTTCTTGGAGATTAAAAATGTCTTAGTGGATTAAAATATTTATATCTATTGACACATATATATCCCCCTATTAATGATTTTGTATGGTGCTGACATTGTATATGTTTCTTAAATTATAATGGTTTGTGTGAATAATTTCTTACCCATACATGTAATCACTTCATGATTTATATTATTCATGAGTTGAGTTTCATTCTTTCTTCAAATATAACTATAATGATATTTTTTCATTATATTAAATAAAAATTATGTGCATCAATAATTTGAAATGATTTATATTTTGGAATAAATGGAGGTTCTTACTCTTATATAAATAAGGACTATATGATCCATTCATGATGAATGATGAATTGTGGATCAAATTGATTAATGAATTATTATAAGTATCCTAGTTCTTTTTCCAATTTATAGACATAACATTTTATTTGATCACTAGTTTATTGCATTATTGCAATTATTTTATAAATAATAACATCATTTTTTGGTTTAATAAATCATACACTACATCAATTGAACTCTTGAATATTCATGATGTTTGATAACATTGCATCCTTAAATATTTACATCCGTACAGATTTTGACCTGGTGAGAGATATTGGATGTTAATGAGAAGCTTATGGATGGGAAAAATTAATTATAGAAATGTATGATTCATTACAATCCATAAATTTTAATCTGGTTCTAATTATCTCAAAAAAATTGTATATATAGGAATAACAATAAACTTAAAAATGATGTGAATTAAGTCATAATGTGAGAACATCAGGGTTATTTCCTCATTCCCAATAGTGATAGAGTATGGAAATAAATGATTAATTAATTATTCATAGAATCTGGTAAAACATTCATTCTAAAATATTTCTAACAATATGTACAACATAAATAAAGACATTTTTTTATTGTTATTTACATTGGTTGGCCTTTAAGGATGGTTCATATTATTAATATCCTAATAAATATCTCAAAAAAGGATTCCTTCTTAATTTCAGGATTCTTTATGGTAGTTAATTTTTTTTAAAATTCTTTTTGTTTTTCATAATTTATATTCACATATCTTTCCATTGAAATTAATGAAATTTTAAAATAATGAAAATGGATATATTATTGAAAATGTTTATGATAATGGTTGAGAAGGGAATAATTATTTTTTCTAATGTGTGGAAATGAGGATTTCAGAGTTGAAGGTTATGGAATATTTGATATGTGTATTTAAATGATTAAAAAATATAAAAGATTAATTTATGATCCATTGGAGATATTAAATAAAACTCACTTATTAATTTATTTAAGAGAATTTGTGTTGTGAGCTGTATTCAATTGGGACATTTTCTATATGTGATTGATATTAACAAAAAATGATTAGATAGAAATCAATGCACTTTTATATATAAGGTTATTTTTTATAAGAAATGATAAAGTTGGAAGAATATTATGACCTTTTTCTTATGGACATAAAATAAATAGTTTTTATGTTGCAATTATGATTTATTTATTAATAAAATGATAAATGATGATTTAAAGGACATTTTGAGATAATAGTGAGTGAAAAGGAATAAATTTATATAAGTATTGTGTTGATGATTATCTGAAGAATTTTATTTCACACTATATGTATAGTTTTATGGGACCTTTTTGTTCTTATATTGACAATTAGTAGTAAAACGTGACTATTTTAGCCCTACAAATATTCTAATATATGTTTTGGGATCTGATTTCAATTTTACATGGATGCCCTGAAAATTTAGTGGAATACTATTTTGGTAGTACAATGGATTCATATCTTAATATATAAAATCACGGAATAAATATGAAAATCATGAAGTCATGTGTTAGAACACTAAAAAATGATGTCAATCAAGTTATTAAAAGGAAAATTGGCCATTGCGATTTTTATACAGTTAAGTATTAATTGATATGTGGATTTTATAAAACTAATATGTGACTTAAAATATATATTTTACATATATTTAGATCTTATTTTCAATGTGTAGTGAGGTGTGTCACATAATAATTAGTCTATATACTATATGTATGTGGAATATTTACCATCTAAATGTGTGAAAAAAATATTGATCTAACTCTATGATTATATATCACGTACTTCAATGTGCTTTCAGTTCAGTATCAAAGGAAGAATAAGGGTGTATAGGTCATCTGACATTATGAGGCACTTGAGTTGGTAATGTGATGATCAAATGACTTAATGACACATCCCTTTCTTTCTTTAATATTTTGGACCATCTTATGATTTTTCATTATTCTAATAATTAATAATATATTATCCTCAATTTGATGCAAATTGATTTTACTAGGAATTTTCATACTAATAAAATTGTTCTGTGAATATTATATAATCCCATGTGTATTGAGAGTTCTTTCTCAATATATATGTCATAATCATGTTTTCTATGTTTACGTAAAATAACAATAAATAGAAGTGTAAATATGATTTTATAGCCACTATTTTGTATGTCATGGATTCGACCCATTACTAGTGATTCTTTACTCTCACAAGTACTCTATATATTTATCTTTGTTATAGATTCAATAAAAACTAAACATTCCCTTATTAGTTTCCCATAAAATTTCCATTTCCAAATTAAAATTCTCGTAAATTTATAATTAGTTTAGATTCATCATCAAATGATATGTTTCGATTTTCCCATTGAAAATCATGTCTTCTCATAACATGTTTCTAATAAAAACTTATTCATAAAATACAACTTCAGTTCCAACGGCACCATGTTTTATCTTATGTTACATCTATAAATATATTATAATAAAATATAACCTATTTTACATTTTTTAATCAAATTAAATGGGTCACCTAATATGACACACATGCTAAACTACCAAAATACCCAAATTGTATTCATTGTCACCATTATCTACATTCCAATGTCAAGAAATAAATAATTCATATTGTAGAATGATCATTTCCAAAAAAAAAACAAAACTAAATGATTGGATATAAGAGATATTTGGATTAATTGAGTATTATATAGTTTTACAACATTCAAGGAAGAATTCATTCCAACTATGTAAATGTGAAACCCTTTCTAAAAATTACCATCACATGGGTATATAATCAAGTGTGTGTCATTGTATTGAGCCATATAGGGAACTAATGTTACCTCTCATTTTTCTATTTCCGCTGATAAAAAATCATTTGGGATATTTTCTTCCTTAGAACAACACATAGAGCTAATTTTTATATTCATAACTATTTAATAATATGTTTTCAGGTATTTATATAGGGTGAATATTTGAAAGGATTTCCAATACATGAGGAAAAAATAATGAAAAATGTCAAAACAAATCCTTCTTCAAGGGGTTCACTATGTCCCTTTCATCCCCCTTCAATCTGAGATTTTGAAAAATATCTCCTCGAAGAATGCAATTTAACTAATATCATGTTAAGTTTCGATCCTTGATATTTAAACCATAAATTATGTTATTTAGTAATGTATCTAAATTTTTAAAATTAGCCCATTTTAGGGTCAGAAATCGAATCTTAAACTACACCAATCCTAACTATCCTCTCTATCTATGCATTACAATTTTAGGATTATAAATTTTCCTTCTATTTTCCAATTTTAATGTCACAAAATCAATTCATGAAATTAATTCTCATAGAATTTAATTTATTTATTAATATAAAACTACATTTAATTTTTCTCACTTAAAAAAATTATTAAACATCTTCACCATGTTAAAATAAATTCTACAAGATCAAAAAAGCACTTAGAAAAAATTTCGACATGCATTTTCCTGATTAAATATTCTATTATTCACTATAAGAGCTCATAACTACCCAAATTAATGGATTTTACATAAAAATATCATATAAATCATCCAAAAAGAACTAACTAACATTATATTATAACATGATATGGATGATATCAGTGGAACAAAACTAAGTAGGCCCAAATTTTCTTTGGTCATATACATTCTGTTTTCAGAGTTTTGTAATGTTGAGGATATGGTTGGAATGATTTCATAAATAGAATATATTTTTTATTTTCATTGATAAATATATTATTGTTGGGATTTATTTTATCTATAATTTTTTTGCATTATAGTGATGAAAAACTGGAATATAAGAATGGTCATCACTAATATAAATAATTTTCGAATATTTCGTGACATAGGTTTATTTCATGTGAAATTTTATACATAAATGTATTTTACCCTAGTATGACAGTGGCCTCTATTAAATTTGTTTTGAACCAAAATATCTCTCTAGTTATGGATAATAATTTGAGGTGAATTAGTGGGTAAATATAAAAAAATGTATTACATCATTGTTTAAAATTGACATGTACTACTTGAAAAATGTAAATCCTATCCCAAAACATCAACACTTTTATAATATATATTGAATCCAAAATTTCACAGTTAGTTCGTTAAATTTTTCTCAATAACCAATTTGAAATGTGTATTTATTTTGATGATATTTGACATTAGTCTTAGATATAAGATATCTCAAAATTTTTTTGACCTATTATTTAATTGAGGAACACTTTCTTTCATTACCCTATATTCATTTCTAATTCACCATCATTCTTCTTCAATTAATCATTAATTTAGATTCATAAAAATAATTCTAGGATCAGTTTGATCGATCTTGGTTTATGGATTTTGAGTGGTATGATGTTTATATGTTATTTTTAGTTCTTCATAATCTACATTTTTGGATCATAACCCCTCTCTCCTCATTATTTTCATGAAATTAATGATGTGTAATTTGAGGACTGTTAGTTGAGATGCCCACTAAAAAGTGAAGAGTTAATTATTGTACATTAATTATATTTTAATACATGGTTAAATGGTAATAATTGTACAAATTAATATAATAACCATACCAATGAAATTGAAAAATTATATTTATGGCCTGAGAACAATTTATTCGAATTCAATGATATTGACTGTATGTTATTTTTTCTGTTGACAGATTAGATCATCATTATGATATTATTATCATTGTTGTTTTTATAACTCATCATCTACATTATATTATTTTAATTTATATATTTTAATAAAGGTGGATATGTAAATATATAATGGTTACCTATTATTGAATATACAAGGATTATTTAACGAAAATTAGATAATGAATATATGAAATTTTTTGATCTTTATTACTAAAACACATTTTATTCTTACTACATTAAAAATAGTTTTGAAATTATTTTGTTATAATTGAAAATCGGTTGGGGAATGTATTGTTGTTTTGATTATTTTTGGGGAATAAATGAGTAATTTATAAAGTTAGTGTAATTGATTTTATGGTTTTGGGAAATGGATAGTTTGGTTTCTAAAAACATGACAATGTTTATTCGATGTAGTTTTGTTTGGATTTGTCGTTTTTTGTAGTGGTGATTTGAGCATTATATGGTCATATCATAGATTACAAAAAAATAAAATGAACCTAAAATAATAAAAATAATAAATGTTTTATGTAAATAACATAATAGATGATGTTATAATGAATGAGTATCTAATTGAATAAATTATACAAAAATTTAATTGATCATTATGGGTTATTGATATTCTAAATATAAATAAGGAATAATTTAAAATAAATAAAAATTTGATTGTGAATATTTATGATAATAATTTTTTATAAGGTAATATTATGGTTAAAGTAAATATTACATAGTATATGTTTTATAGATGACAATTGCTAATGCAGTTAATCGATGAAGTGGTTTTCAATAATCTATAATTAATTACTTATAAATAATAAAAAAATCTAATGTGTTTGAAATTTAGATAAAAAAATATTAATTAAAAATATAAAAATGGAATGATATTTTTTTATGATATGTTTTGTGACTATTGTGTTCTTTAAATAAAATTTTAATTATATGATTGTTAAATTTTGTAATAATTTGGATTTGGGGTGATGGGGAATATATTTGTAATATTTGAGATATATGTATCACAACCTTTTTTGGGGTATTTGTATTGTATTTTCCCTTTAGATTGGATATTTCGTACACACCACTAATTGAGTTGGGTAATATAACCATCACACAGATAATGTTTTGTGTTCTAGGTTTTCCCCAAAACCAATGATGGTTGTGATAAAAAGTGTATATAATCCCTCTATCAATTTCTATATTGTAAAGTTATACAGTTATGTTATATATTGTGTTTATATGTTTATAGGAATGTGATGAAATTTGATTACATAGTTATGATGTGGTTAGATTGGGTGGGAATACATGGAAGGAGTATTGAACAAGGATGATTTCTTTCTGATTTCATTCTGATATATAAGGAAATATTTGGATGTATTGGTGATGATATTGTTATGTTTGTTACTTTTTATGGATATTTCTTTTGGTTATGTAATGCGGATGTTTTGGTATGTGGATGTGGGGATGTGATTTAAGGATGGGGTGTAGTAGTTAGACATTTTTCAGTTGGGGGGTGATGAAAAAATAATAATATGGGATGTTGATATGGGTTATCCTTTATATATGAGTGATCAATATTAATATATTAATCTAAATGAATTCATATTTTAGTGATTCATCCATATTGATGTTGAGTAACTAGATGTCTCTTTAAGGTAATGAGTTCACTTCATTATTTCTTCACTGAGGCATTATTATACGTCTTTAAAATTTTCATGAGAAGCATCAAAGAGATAACTATTTAGTTTTCTTTTTTCCAGACATATTAACTTACTATATATACATATATATATAATTTCCACAAGATGATGTTGTTGAACTTGATGGTAATTAGTCACCCATATTTTTTATATGTGTCTATATTTTTCAGTAGAGTCTATAATGACCTACTTTATTAATCCTTTTGAATAACTGGGGAAATATTAATTTCTATTACAATATTATCTTTATGTAAAATATATCTATTTATCTCATAATATGATAATATTTAATTTTTATGACCACTCCATTTGTACTAGAATACGATATTTTCCCTTGGGAAGGAGTTTTATAGAATTTCAAGTTATTATTATTATGATGAATAAAAATCTATATAATTAAATATTAATCATTTAAACACCATAAAAATATAATAACTTTTTAAAATAATGTCAGATTAAATATTTCCCTTTATTTTTCGGTCTAAAATGGATGGTTTTTTCTAGGTGATGAATAAACCAGTGACATGTTCTAGGGAAACGGTTGGGCACCTTTTTATTCTCTTTTCATTTTCATTTTAATTTTTTTATATTTTCCCATCACCTTTATACGGTATTTTATTCCATTATATTCCCACATTATGGGTTGGAACTGACAAGGAAAAAATAATGTGAGTTCAATGGGATCATTCTCGAAGGATCTCGCCTTGAGCTAATTCACTTTTTAGGGATTACATTATATAGATATAGTATGAAGCTATGGGGTTTTAACTATGTTTTAGTAATTTTATTATATTTTATCAAGAATCACCATATTCTATCTACTTTATGTTGTAATCATTTTTTAAGATTCTAGGGACCCCTTAAGATATGATATTATGTGTTTTAGGTTTAATTGAGCATTATATAGGATTATATAGGTTTTCTCTTAAGGAAAACCCAATCACATGGCACTTTCATCAATAACAGACATTGTCTGTTCGTCATTATTGATGTAGGTTTGGATATTAGGTCCATATAGATTGTGTATTCGGTACACACTATTTATATAAACATAGGGTGTGGTCAAGGACCAGACCATACACCATGTGCGAATAAACATTTTCATGTATTAAAAACGGTCAGAACCTATGTTCATCACACTACAAAATCTTTTCCATAGTACTTGGACCAAAAAATGTGGCATGCATGGATTGGAACCCCATTTGGATCAAAATAAATGTAGGGTGAGTTCTCATTAATTACCCAGTAAAATTATATTCTGAATGTGTTGGTGTATATGTCTAGGTAGGATCATCTGGAGTAAAAACCTTGTTCTTTAGGTGGACCACATATAATTTATATTCATGGAGTATTTCTGTTATGTTTCACTCTAGAGTTATAATAGAGATTTAGAGTTGTCCAATATGAATGTTCTTAATGTAGTATGAGATGGAATGGATTGTTATGGGATTGAAGTCTATTTAGAAGTGGTTTGGTTGGTATGAGCTTAATTGAATGATTTTCATTATGATTTTTATCTAAAATAATCCTATTATATTGGTTTTGATTCAAGGATATAGTGGCAGTTGTTATTTTATTAGTTATATTAGCTTGAGGACCCCATTTGGACACCTCGAAGATACTTCAGATAGATTAATAAATGTATTATTGTCGTTTTTTTAAAAGAGATCATTTTAATAGTCTCTTTAAGAGTTTTCCCATATAGAAATTAGGATGTGGTGGAATAGTGCAATGTGATGTGTAGAAAAAATCCATTTAGTAGTGGTTCAGATAGTACTATGGGTTTTGGGATAATTTTATTTTGGTTTTCGTAACATTTGATGATTCCCTAGTGGGTGAGATGGTTTAGGAATAAGGGTTCTATGTTCTTGGAAGATGTTCTAGTTATCAACATTTCGTGAGGGTTATTTATTATAGAGGTTCCCTATCATTAACCAACCCACTGGGTCCCACTAGGTCATAGAAAGATTGAGTCTCAACCACCCAAATACTATCTCTATAGTCTTGTGGTCGGTGACAAGAGATGAAAGGAATAACAAAAATGGGATACCATATCCTAAAGTACATATTTTAATGCACCAAACCATCACCGTGAATAAGTGAAATGGAGAAAAAAATAATATATAGTAAAACCTAGAGTAAAAAATGATGCATGTAATAACATTAAGGATATTTAAAAGAGTGATATCGTGCAATAAAAATGTAAATGGGAAATTTCACTCCCAACTAGAAGAAATTTAAAAACATAACAACAATTTAAAGTGAAATGATACAATAGAGAATATTTAGATCACCATGTCCCAACCACCTTACAAATTTATATGCACCTCATTATCCCTAAACACCTCTAATGTAACAATCAACTTATTTTTTTGTCTGTATTAGACAAGGGAGAAATGGTTATAAACCAAGATAGGTGAGTATAAACATACCATATTAGGATTCATAGAGAACCCGTGGGTGAGATATATGAGACATGATATAATTATTCAAATCAATCCAAACCAAGAGATAAATAATCCCAAAAAATGAAGATACATATTATCCTTAAGTAAAACCAATCAACAGAAGAAGGGGATATCCATCTCATAGCCTATCCTAGAAAGATTAATATGTCTGCATTTTCATATGATCATCAATGAGCCCCAATATCTTACATGTATATTTGATGAAGTCATGATGAGGATATAAAACACACCTCTTCTCCATGGCTTGACGATGATAATATCAAAAAGATTGAGGAATCACACCCAACTAAGATAATGGGTCACCACCTCTCTAAATGTACAATGAATATTGAGGGAACCCACCCTAGTAATATAGGGGAGTAAGAAATCTATGGTTAGAGGATAGTTCACCCTAATTGATAGGGGATTTCCCCCTATGAGTCTACAGAATTGGTATGGAGGACCCTCATACAGATATGATATTGGAGAAAAACCTATTTGGATAGAGGAACAAGGACTATGGTTGATAGTGGAGTGTTGCCTCTACATTATAACAAAAACTATGTGGGGCCAATTTCCTTGTATGATATGGGAGTATCATATCCATGGATAGAATACATGAACCCTAGTGTGATATAATGGCACCACCTTGGTATGATCAAAATAGTTATAGAGGAATCCTACCCTAGTATAAAAGGGGAGTACCATCACTGTATCTCATGATCCTTCTTTATCACTAACATTATCATGCTTCTCCTAAGAAACATCTTGATTAGAATATCTCACATCATATCTTAAAATACATAATGAAAATTTTGATCATTTTTTAAATTAAATAATAGTTTGGATTGGATACATATTTGGTAAAATAGAATTAAAAAATAAGGATATATCAGAGGTAGAGGATTCCTTAAGGGGTGTACATGGGGTGTGTGTGTTTGTGTTCGAGGTCACATGATGTGTGATCCCACCTCGATTAATGGTTGTATGAATTCTATCACAAATATCTCTTATCCTTGTAGTATTACATGAAATTTAGTGACAACCCCCACTTTGTGTTGTCCACCCATGGCCCACCCATGTGATCCTGGTCATGCTCAGGTACCGGGCCACACTAGTGTAACTGAGGTTGTTCCTGTGTACCCCCATTGTACACAATGTGTCTCCAATAATTGGTTCATAGTAATGTGATGATGGAATATGTCGTGGATTCATAAGGAGGATCAGAGTAAAATGTTTTCACAAATATACTTGTGATCCTTATTTTTTTAACGAAACCCTACCTATCCTAGATTTTTCAATATACGACAAGTGTTTTCCCATTACAAACCCTATAGTTAGGATTTTTATAGAATGAACTGTTCATCTTGTGGATTGAAGATATCTATCTCCTTCCACAAAATCCTACATTTTACCACCTATTGTCCACAAAAATGAATAATTGATCATATGACCTATATTTTTGGGATCTAGTGGATGGAAATCAGGATTTTAAATCCTCAGTATGACACCGTAGCTTCTATAACAGGATTATTTCCATTTTCACCACTCTGGATCACATATTGATGAATAATCACCCACATTCAATCATGATATAACAACAAGTAATTTATCTGGTCATTTTTCACATTTCTACCTTAAATCTGATTTTCTAATCATGATTAGACCCAACAAGAGAAATCAAATTGTGTCCATGTAGTCCAATTTCCTAGAACATGTACAATGGTGGGAGAACATTGAAATAATTTAGGTATATAAATCATTAAATAGGTATTTATGGCTATCAATTTATTAATTTAGACTAATTGAGTTGAAACCATGGAAAGAAAATATAAAAATTTTATAATATATTATGAATCATTGGTGATTAGGTGACTGGTTTGAAAATTTATAAAAGAAGAAGATAAAATCCATTATTCGAGGATTTAAAAAAATGGGTGAAAAAACAATTGAATAGCCCTATCTTTATTTTGAATTACCTTTGGTGAGGAAGTTATATTCAAATGAAAATGAGAAAATATAGATTTCACAGCACCTCAATTCAATATGATCTTATTTCCATTCATCATATGATCATGAACGTCAAATAATTGATAGTGGAATATTTCTCTCAATGGTCCAAGGGTTTTTTAGCAAACCATATCGATTCACGATCACATGATATATATAAAGATGAGTAATAAACATTTATTAAATGAATTAAACAATTAAATTAATTAATTAATTCACTAAATTACCCCCCCCCCCAATTGCTTCCTGATTCAAATGATCCATAACAACCAACATTAGGACATTCCTTGTGTGAGCCTCACGCTCTGAATTCAACCATTGCCTCAAAGATGTTAATGAAGTCTCCATTCAGGATATATTCTATTATTTATAAAAACAGTGTGTGTTTTCAACCAAAAAAATATATTTAATACTATTAAAAATTTAATTTTGGGCTAACAAAGCCTGAGAATCGCACACTGTCTCAACGCATGGGACAAAAAATATCTACAAATATTTTTGAAATTATTACACGGAAAATAAAAATCCTAAAAATTATTCCCTCCTTTAATATTTTCATCCTTGAATACTACAAACTATACAAAAATTGGGTGATATTGAGCCCACATCATGATCTCCCTCTCTGTGGAACACTCATGAATGCTCGCATACTACCACATGACATACAATATTATAATGATCCATCCTCATGGGATCCACTCCTGTTGATCCCCAATCCCCACTATGTACTACATAATGGTTAATCCATCCTCAAGTTGAAAATTTCTCTAGTAAATAAAATGAATTGGATCATGTACGTATCTCCTTGGTAGAAAGACATGGAAGACATCATTCACCCACTATATATGAAGGGGTAAGGTAAGGAAATGAGCCACCTCACCATCCCCATTATGGATCTTGAATGGTCAGATGAACATCATGGACAACTTTACTCTTTGTATGAGTCTCAAAATTACTCATCAATGGGAGGCTCTAAGGACAACATTTTCTCCATTCATGATCCCCATGAGTCTATAACATCGATCCAAAAATCATATATGTTTCCTCTTGTTTTTCCTTATATACTCACATATAACCTAGAACTTCTTTTCCATCTCTTGCAACATCTCGTGCCTAGAAAGAGATGCCTCACATACATGGTTAAAACATTTGGGTGACATTAATGGTCTCCCAATATGTTTTATAAATTATTTAACGATAATAATATAGTGATTTATATTATTATTTGAAGATTATACCAAATGTATATGAGCATACACATTGAAGACGGTATCCAAAACAAAATACCAAAACATATGATCCATAACTGTGATAGTTTGATCAGTCTTCCCATTTTTCTAGAGATGAAAATAAATAATCATCATCAATTGGGTAGTAAATACCTTATATAGGATTCTTCGAAACTGGGATGTAGACCATGTATCATGGTTGGATACAATTGTCAATAGAAGTCCATGAAGTTGGATAATCACCCACACATTGAACTTCAACACTCTTCCTAATGACCTCTTCTTTTTCATATAAATTATGTATAACCACTTGGTATGTTCATCATCTAATACCCAATTGACATACTTGACTCCCATTTTACATAGAGCCCATATCAAAACATCCATGGATATTCCATCCTATTTTTTCTTTGATATCTCAAGAGGATGAAAAAAAACTAATAGAACATAGTAGTCTGTCGTCACCTATTATCATTTGAGACACAGAGAGTCAAACATGTCCATTCTCCACATCATGTCATCATGATAGAACTACCACTAAATATCAATGTAAATATTTCATACACTGGGATGTGCGTCTAAAGAAGAAATGTGAAACTCCATCCTTACCTCCCCTCTCTTTGCAAATAGAACAATTATCAATCCTAATAAATATATGAAATGATTTCATCCTTCATATTATCCATCTGGTGAATATCATGAGGATATGTAGTCATATATTACATCATTGTTTATGTTACCCAAATGATCCTCCCTCACATGCTGGAGTAGAATATGAGTCAACACATTCGACATATAATCAACTATACCCCTATCTTCATCCATAGTTAGAAAAAATAATCCAGTGCTCAAAATACTCCTCTACCAAAAGAGATATAGATTTCCTACTATGGAAAAAAGCCACCAGATTTATTTTATATGACAATAGAATATCATATATTCATATTCTTGTAGGAACTCCAACTAGAATCTCTATCCCTAGTCTATTTGGCCATGAGTGAAGAAACAACTAAGTATCTAATGGTCGTAGTAAACATAATACCACATTCTATGTTCATAGTCCCTCCACATCATCATATTGAAGACCACTACATCCAACATGAGGCCATGAGCCATGTATTTCTTCTCATGGTTTTACAACTACCCTGACCCATATGTGATAACTGTTTACCTCTGTATCAACACACAACTGATCCCATCTCTAGAGGCATCAAAATATACTATGTAGTTCCCGAAATCCTTCGATACTCTCAAAATATGATAATTAGTCCACCTAAACCATGCCTACTCAAATTCTCTCTGAAAATTCTCTGTATATTAAAAATATCTCAATTTATTTGTTAAGGGGTCATTGGGGCTACAATACTGGAAAGGTCTACCAACAACCTCCTGTTGTAACCCATCAAGGCAAGAAAGATCACACCTATAACAAGATGATGGTTAGATCTCTATAAATCATAGAATAAATAATCTATATGTTGACGTGTAATACATTCTATGAATGTTCATTCCCCAAAAAGTGAACATCGTGAATCCAAAAATTGAACTTCTATAGATTACTATAAAGATAATTCACCACAAGCATGTCAAGTGCATTCCTCATGTTCACATCATGAAGATCTGAAAATGATTACACTTTTATGTCAGCAATGAATTTTAAAAATAAATCTATGTATGGTCAGAAAATATGGTAAATGAGATCTATAAACATAGTGGGGAAATTCATCACAATAAAAGTAATTCCAAGGAACTCATGGTGTTTGTAGCTACATTAGAATTCCAATTTTATATTATTGTCCCCAAAAATCTTAATAGTGTAGTATATGGGAATTCTATTGATCATAAAGACCCATATTAATCTTCTAAAACTCTCATATTGGTCCTCATTCAATAGTAAAAAGTACATTTTCTATATTGTGGCCTAATTCAGGGGATGATTATTAACACCAAGCCACAAATTCACATCACATATTTTGGTGAACAATGTAGGAGTTATATAGATAGATTCACTATTTAGATATAACCCTTCACTGAAAGGTCTTCCAAAATAACACCTAGCTCTGGAATATCAGATTAAAATAATTGGAATATCAGAGCAGTCATGGGTTCTTGTCAATGACAATTAAATCTATCATCTTGGACGTAGTACCGAAACGACATTGGGGAAAATTTCCATCTAATCTTTCATGATTTAATAATCCAAATATTAGATGATAAAATTATTAAAAGGGATATACTTACTATCTAATTGGAGATGGGCTGAATTTTACTTCTCCCTAGACCCCTTCACTCTGTAATGAAATATCTTTCTCCTGTGAAGGAGAATAATATCCTAGTTTTCTGAAGGAACATTACTCATCTATGTTTAAAGAAAATCAAGGATTAGGCTATGGATAAGCATCCCATTTATAAAATTAAATCATAAGGTCTCACAATGAAGAATAGGTGTTCCGATAAGAAACTCTCTCCATCATGTTATATCTCACTCTAGAAAAAGGTAAATGATGCCGAAGAATATTTCTCTATTGGGGCCTCAATGTGAATTTTCTATGATTAATTATCTAATGGGAGACACATTACTCTCAACAAGAGTAAAGAGCTGAAGGAATGACTCAAAATGTGCCTAATTTTACAGATGCATGGGTAGAATAAACATATATCATACCTCAAATCATATCTGGAGCTATTGGGTCAGTTTCCTCTATTTCAGACATTTTCCCACAACCCCAACAAGCATCTCTCAAAGCCATGCATGGGACTCCCGGTGGTGGTGGTCATAGGATATCACAAAAAATCTACTAGTAGTATATCCACTTCAAGGTGCCCCTTCATCTCCAATGCCTTGTCCACCATCTTGGGAGCCACCCTAGCAATGCATGGGAGAACATTGATCATGTAGTTTTCTTTGTCAAGTTGTTAAATCCATTGCCTTCCTTCCTTCCTTATCATGTTCTGTTAGAAAATCATGTTTTCAATGAACTCATCGGTCAAATGTATAACATCATACTTATCCTATATTCTATTGTCATATTCACTTCTCGTGTGATTCATGTCCATGTGCTTATGTTCAAGCCTTGGTATTGATCTTATGGCATAACACCGCTTGTCTATCAGTTACTATTGAGGACTCAAACCAAGGATTCCTTCAAACAGAAACATCCCTACGAAATCCCTCATATAGAAATCTATCCAGAATATGTTCCCTCATTATCACTACAACATATGTTGGAATGCACATGGGTTACACACTAGCCCAACGTTCTTTATATAGAACCTTCTTGAACATCCTTGTTCAAATGTAACCATACCAAATCACGTCGAGGGAGTACAATGTAAGATCAATGATACTTTTCTAATAATATAAAAAAATCATCCCCCACATCCACATATCCACCATCTTATACAAATATTTCACAACCCCCCATTATCCCTTACAAATTATGTTAATAAATGATGCATCTTCCCTAACCCTACCTTTACAGGGTAGTGGTTATCGACCAGAATCTAAAGAAAGAACTTAAATTGTGTGCCTTCTCCAAATGTAACTATATTCATGATCCCATTATTCACAATTAATAATTTAAAAGGAGTAAAAAACAATGAATCATATAGTGTAAAAACATGCTTGATATATCCAATTTTAAATTCAAAATGTTGTGATAATGACATACCAAACGTAAAGTAAACAACACACAGCCAACCAAAAGTGTGGTCCCAACCAATCAATAATTGGAAGATAAATTCTTAGATAGCCTCACTCTATATCTCGATGCCGCCACAAATATTCTCAATCAAATGAAGAGTGGTAACACTATTCACTAGTGAATTCACTATTGACCAATTTTTTTATTCATAACACACAACACCTACAGAAAACTCCCATTAACTAAATAGTAAATACATAACAAGTAGGATACCTTGAGAACTGGTGGGGGGAATATGAGACCCGAATGAAGTAGTTACCTCATGAAAATTATATACGATACCAAAACCAAACAAAAGATATATATACACATAAAATATCCCCATTTTAGAGAGAACGTTTATCAAGATATCACATTCTTACTGAGAGTGATTATTTTTTTATTGTACCAAAGGTTCATCAATGATTCATGATGTCTAGTGTGTGGGTTGAAAGAAGACATGAGGAGGTCCCACACATTTCCCCTAATTCATATCCTGATGTATATTAATCTAAAAATTTTAATGGATATATTCCCTTGTACGATAGGGGTGTACTGACACAATATATGTAGAATGATTAAATTTTACCCACACCATTATAAGTTAGGTGATTATCCCCTATGTGACTATTCAATTAGTATGGAAGACTCGCCCCATGGTATAATAGGGAAGTATCATTCCTGTGGTAAGATAACTATTCTCTAGTGTGTAAGGGAAGTGTCCCCTTTATGTATTCAAAATATTTTTGGATGACATACATAGTGGAGTACCATTTCCATGGATATAGGAACATCACACTAGTGTGACTATAGAGGGCTTCCTCTATTTCTGCAAAATATGTACAAACAAGCCATGTACTGATATTAGAGTGGAGTATCATCTTCATAGATAGTGGAGCTTCACCCTAATGTGATAGGTGTGTGTCATCTCTACATATACACAATAGGTATGGATGACCCAGAGCCTGGTACATCACTAGAATACCATCTCCATATCTACTAATCATGCTTGATCGATGTCTTCATCGATGATCTCAAAAATAATATCTATGGTATGGAAATATCACATCATATATCCAAATATACAACCAAGGATACCATAATTTTTTTCATGCATTAACACATAGGATATACTACACTTGGAATAAAAACCATGTTAAAATGAAGGAGATACAAGGTGTAGATAATTTCCCATGAATAAGGGGTATATGATGTTTATGAGGGGTCAAAGAACATGTGACCTCGCATATATTCTATGATATGTCCCTTACGTAACATGTAATTTCTTTTAATTTTGTATTACATGAAATATAGAGCAATCACACGATGGGTCTCAGATAATTTGGACAACCATGTGTGATCCCATTCATGCATGGGTATTAGGATGCTCTGATGTTACTCATATCATACTAGTGAACTATAAGATTATGAGGTTTATCCTCCCACATATGGTCATAGGCATGTCCATCTGTCACACAACCAACTATCCTATGAATGTTAACTAGTCATGAAGCCTAGTCACACTATGTGTGATCGTTGTTTTTTCCAAAGAAAACCTAACATTCATAGATGATATACTACCTGACATGTGTTCATACTCATTGAATATACAAAAATAGAATAATGTTGTATTCTTCAACGTAGAAAATGAAATGGTTGTTAAAATGAATAATGAAAAGTCGATTGAAATATAAGAAAAATTATTGATTCCTATATTGAGCTAAATTGATTATTGATGAAGAATACATTTTCCAGTTTTGGAGAGGACCGGTTTTGGGAATTGTAGCTTGAATCAACTTGATATTTTTATCGTTCCTCATTTGATCTCGATTCTCAAATGAATATTAGTGGAATCATCAACTCAAGGATCAAAATGTTATGACATAAACCATCGAAATTTTCCATAACATAGAATTTATTGGAGATGTAGGATTGGGTATTATATTAATTAATAAATTAAAATAATTATTAAATTTACATAATTTTCCATCAAATAGTTGACTCATCCAAAACTCCATCCACATCCATCATCTTGTTGCAGTAAAGCTAAATCACGTACATCATATTAGTGCATTGTATAATAAATTATGATATGATACTATATTCAAGAGGTATTCATTTTTTTTGAAAACATTTGTGCATGTGATATGAAATATATTCAATATTTTTATAAAATTTATTTCTCTCTCATCGGGCATCGAAATCATAGTTCATCTTAACTTATGGAACCTAAAATATTTCATAACATATTTCAATATCTCATAAGAAAAAAATCATCCCTCAAAAACCTCAGTAGGGTTTCATGTTAACCATGATGTTTTTGGGACTACTGAGGGTTCCTTGATAATTGTTGACCTTGGAAGGGTTGGTGTGTTTTTAAACACATTTTGATGATGTATTATGGTGTTGTATTTCCGATATCATGATGGATTAGGCCACGACTATAAATGTAGGACATAATAATGTTTTGAAGGTCTGGTTAGACATTTAATAAATAACAGAACTAGGAATTAGCCACCAGATTGATTAAATTCTATATACTATCAGTTTCCTAGTTTCAGGAGGGCCTGGTGAGATAATGGGTTATCTTGATGTGTGATACTCCATCTATTATTAGAACTATATATATCTATGTTTTTGGTCCCATGAGTAGTTATTGAACATAGTGAGTGGGTTATGGTTTCAGGAAGTTGTAGTTTATTATCCTGAATTCTTTGCCATGTATGTTTATCACACCTCTTTGATGGAATATTTACTTGATGGGTTCTGTAGGCCATCTATGTTATTAATAGGTTCAATATTTTTTAATTTAAAATTTCCCTTCACAAGTTAATATAAAATTATTGATTTCATAAATCTTTTTTGTTCATTTTTTTCACATGGATACCATGGAAGAGTTAATAGTGTGTTTACATAATTCATATTAATGTATTATATAGGAGGTGATTCTTGTGATATGGTGGACATTCTAGATTTTATGTGGATGCAGGATCCGTACACTATATGTTTTTAGTTGGTGATGGAGTGAGTACATATTTACCATGGGCATGAGGATGGAACATTACGTTTGTGGTTTTTTTCTTGAACACTTTTTTATTATTTTATTATTTCCTACCAGTTATTATCCAACTAGGATAATTATATATTGGGTTTCATGACATTTTTATGATATATTATGTTATTATAACCATTTGGGATGGATTTCTATGATTTACTTATCACTCCATACATATGAACATTTGTGTATATATAGACAATATGTTTAATTCTAGATAGAGAACATGTCACACGATGGATCAATCAAAGGGCTTGTTTTCCATTAAAATCTATAACTGAATGACAGATGTCCAAGGATCGAGTAGGAATAATACGACCATTATTAGAGACTACAAATGTACTATGTCTCAGTTTTGTAAGTACATCCCGGTGTATTTTTTAAAATATTTTCTGTATTTTTTCTACTGATTAGAAGAACATTTTTTATAGTTATAACATGAGTATTAGTCTTTTTTATTCATTTCATTTATTATTTCATGCTACAATTTCGTTTTATTTTTATGTTTTCTCTAATGAATATTTAAAAAAGTTTTTATGTCTGGGTTATAATAGATGTTCATACACTTTGATTTAAAGAAATATTCCTTCCACTATAACTCTATAGTTATTCATCGCTAGTTTTAGCCTAAAAAACATGGATTCATTATTAAGGCCTTTTCATACATTGGATCCTGTGATGGGTCTAGTCGATCTTGGACGGTTTGTAATATGGCCACAACCATTTATGTTGTCTCATTTTATTTCATTCGATGATTATCATTTATGAGTTAAAATTTCGTCATTGTGGTGATTGATTATATATTAATTATAGAATTAATTAGTGATAATTTATTTTATTATATTAAATATGTGGATAATAACACACATATATGAATTTTCAAATCCTCAATGATAGTCACAAATCAATGGACCACTACAGATAGACATTGAGGACTATACACATATTCACTATCGACCGATGATTTTTATAGTGGATTTGGGTTTATTAAAAATGGTATTATATTGAATTTTTGATAGTTAGGATATTGTATCAACCCTCACTTTAGACATGAATGCATGAAATTGGTTTTGATATAGTATCATTTAAATATTTAATTTCACATAGTAAGGGGATCCCAACTAGGGAAATGATATGTATAACCCCTCTATGATCTAACAAAAATACAATAAGCTTATAGAACATACTAAATGAGGTGATTCTTATGTCATGGTAGATACATATGTTTGGTTCCTGAATCATTCATCATGTCACGAAAATTTAAACTATGAAAAATTTTATATTTAAAATGAATATAAAATAATTGAAAAATGATCAATAATTCAATCCTTATGGGTACTTTTTTCAATTATAGATATAATTTTTTCAGTTTTATCTTGAGTTGTACATTACAAAAGTATTATAGGATGCACTTGTGATTATCAAAGAGTTGATATAGATTAATATTATACATACAAGATGAAAATTTTCTTAATCTATAATCAATGATTTCAAATATATCATCAATCTATTTAAAATGAAGAAAATATGAGGTAAATAAAATAGTGGTATACTAGATTTACATTGACATATTCTATGAGTGATCGTATTATTCTTATAGTCATTATCATCGTATTTTTAGACTATATTTAGGGGTGGATAATATTTCATGAAACATAATAATATTTGATGGTATCAGGGTTGATATTTCATTATCAGTTTCTAGAAATGTTTTATTATTGAATATTTATGTTGATGTGGTGGCCTGAGATTTTTTCTATCTTTCTGGAGAGTATATGGATTTTTTTATGATTTGAAAATTTATCCAGATATAATTATTATGGAATGAAGTTTCAAATAATGGATCTCTCTAGAGACCTAATTTGAGGTCTCTATATTTATATTTTTAATCCCACATGATGAGATGGTGAATGATATGGTAAGCCAGAATATGATAGAAAATATTGGATCACCTCAAGATGGAAGCCATTATTGTACCAAAAACAGAATAATTTTTAATTAATTTACTTTATTTCATACAAATTTGATCTTCAATCAAAAATGGAGTGAACCTAGGCCCACTCCATCCCATTTCTCTACAAATATAAGTTTTCATGACAACTTCGATGAGATCATTATTATGTGATATATTTAATGTATTTTTCTATGTCAGGTTAATTGAATTTTATGAATTTTTTATGATTAAATTATATTAAAAATTAGAAAATTATAGTTTTTGATAAATTTATACAATTTTGGTAAATTAATGTATTTTATAATTCTCATTTTGGGTTTTTAATGTAAAATCATTATCTATTTGATTACATTTTTTTAAGTTGATTTGAATATTTAATTCCATTTATATTAATTTAAATCTATTTTATATCTTTATTTTTAAATGTTACTGAATTAACTCTATTATTTTTTTGTGGTCGATCAGTGAATAGTATTTATGGAAAAGGCATGTTTTATCAATTGATTGATATAAATTAAAAAACCGGTCACATGATTGTTCCTCGCGATAATTTTTAATGTATGTTTATCAGCACTTATATGTTGAATGGTAGGTTTGATAACTTTAGGGTTATAATATGAATGTAATAGGTGTATACCCCATGTTAGGTTTAGAAACCTAATTTTTTTTAAGATAAACCCATGTTTGTAAGACAACCCCCACGTAAGTGAAGCCACATTGTTGGATTTGTTACCCACATTTCAATGTGGGACCCAACAATTCATATTCTTTTGTTGATAATATCATATAACCAAATCCACATGAATAATGAATAGGGTTTCTAGAAATAATGGATTTTCAACTTATGCATTCATTGTCATTAGATGTGAAAACTTTTTAGGAGATCAAATCTAATGATTTTTTAGTATAAACAATATAATTGGTATTTTGATTGTGTAATGGTTTCCTTTAAGGATTGGGATGATGAAATGTGAAGAAGAAGCTATATTTGAGGTAGCAATATTATGTGTTCCATATGAATAATTTTTAATTCATTTTAGTTAATAATACTGATATAATCAATATGAGATTTAGACCAAATTATTCTTAATGTATGAATATATCTATTTCACACTCATCTGATGTGTTGGTTTAAATTGGAAAATTTTCATTATATATCAATTAGGGGAGTAGAGTTATATAACTAACCGGAGAATGGATCCTTGGTAATTAGGTTATAAGTAGGATATGTTTTATGTTTTTTATTAATAATTTTTTTCTATTAAAATATGGATATAAATTCTAAAATATAGATTACAGCAATAAAGGGATAATAGATTGGATAAAAAAATAATTAACTTTGAGGTGTGATATATGAGGATATTTTCTAAATATTTTAGTGAAGTGATGTTTTTTCCTTCCTTGATGAACATAAATATTAAAATTTCCACATTATTTTCAATCATGTATGGATATTATTTTGGTGGAAGTATTTATTGGATTTTAATATTTATTCCATTCTAGGTATTAATTTCTTTTATTTGAAAATTGTAATTCACTTATGAAATATTCAATTGGAAATGTTATTGCTATTTGATTTTCAATTCATCTATCACATCATTTACTTTTTTTCCATTATGTGAATGAAACATCATTAATTGGATTATGTCAAGTACTTAATGTTTCTTGATATTTATAGTTGAGTATTAGTTTTAGGTTGATCCAAATTGCATACATTTTTCAATAGATGAATTAGTATTATGTGTATAGATGGATTTCACATTATCACTGAGCTCATCTATTACTTATTGCATTGAAAATCTAATTTTGAAATTATATTGATAGTTGATGAATTAGTTGTTGAACCCAGTTTAACAATATATCTAAAATTAATTTTTTGAGATTTTGATCTATACATTGAGAGATATATAATTATGATGTTTTTTAAAAAATTAAATTATTTTGAAATATAATTATTTTGTATTATGGAAAATACTTGTTAATTTTAATAAATTCACTACTTAATCTATTTACAGATTTTATTGAATTAAATTATACATATTTACTAATATTTTTCTCTTCATTAGTTAATAAAATTATCAATTTTTATTTCAATAATGAAATTCCATGTAAAAATATAAAATATATAAAAAATAATTTTAGTAATATACTCTATAAAGGTAGCCTCACTACAGATCACTCTAGGATCTGTTATATTGTAGAACATATCATGAAACATGATGTTTGGTTTAGAATGACCAATTTAAATTGAGTTGATAAAAATGTCACACTTAATTAGGAGGCTTCACAGGTGTATATTATTTTTTTTAATATTAATGATTAAAAAAATATAATTATAGGTATCTATCACACTAATGATATAGTTTGGTATGTTACATACAAAACTAATTTTCTTTCAAGACTATAGATGAGATATAATTCAAAATTATTAAAATATTAATTGAAGGGATCTAAATAATCATATATTCAAATATAATTTAATTAATTTCAACACTTATACATTTTCATCTATGTTCAATGTAGTATTGCATGACCTCACAGGATATGAGGAGGAAATACTATATGTTTAGGAAGAATTTTATGAACATTCACATCCTAAGATTGTTTATTTTCAATAATTTTTTTAAAAAATAAATAATGATAAATATTAATTTTTTTTAAGTGTATTTAAAATATTTTTATCCATTTTATTTTTATCATTCTGATTTAGAAATAATAAATAAATCCCTTCATTATTATATTAATGAAACAACACCCTCCATACCAGTCTATGAACAGTTTAAAGAGTTTGTGTAATAATGAACAATATGTGGACATGAAAGTGTGGGGGAGATAGAGAATTTTTTAAAAGATGATAAAATTCATATAGACTATTTTAAAAATCATTAATACCTAGATATATTATTGAAGGACACGAAATATGAAAATGAATAAAATTGATTTGCTGGGGTTTTCCATAAAATTCTTGTGGTGACTAATGGACTCCTCCCTTTCTAGAGAAGTAGAAGAGGTGCCCATGTAATTTTATTTTAATCCTAGAAAACAATTTTTACCATAATATAAGGGTGATAAATACACCATATTGTTTCCATGGGGATGTCTACATGGTATGGAATTTGATTGACTATGTGAAAGAAAAGATGTCATCATTTTTACAACAGAAGACCCATCCACTAATATATTTTGGATAAATAATATGTTATGTAGACATGGACATAAAAAATGAAGAAAATATTTTTATTTAATAATCAATATTTCTCTTCCCTTAAGTTATATTTTAATTTTAATTTAATTTAATTTTTTTAGATTCAATAAAAATTTACTATGATTTTATTTCTTTTACAATCAATAATGTGGAAAAATCTAAAATATCATTAATGTTTATTATTTAAAAAAAATTGGAATAATAACTTCCTAAGGGTATCATCATGATGTTAACATTCTTATACTATATAAATAATTAACAAGGGGATATTCCCCACATTATCATCCTATTAATGTAGATAAATATTTAATTTTTAATGATATAGAGAATCTAGGGATGGGTTTGTATGGTGATGCGGTCAAGTTGGTGATTGGTCTTATATGTTCCAGGAATAAGATTTTGTGTCAAATACACCTCAAGGATAAAATTATCATCCAATATATTATATTGGATAAAATATCCATTATCACAATCTCTATTAATTTTTACATGAGTTTTGATTTGTTGAACGTCACTGTAATTTATACATCATTTTATAATAGTGACATCTTAATATAGAGTTCCTTAAATAATTCTAGGGAGGTTATAAATTTTATTCTTCAATGGAAATATTAAACTTCTTCTTTCAGTAGAGATCATATTTTATTTTTTTCATTTAACATTACTAACCTCAATTATCTTAAGATAATGTCGTTTTATTATATGTTTATAAAAAAAATCATTGAATTCCCATGTATATTTAGATTATGGAATTCCTTATTATGAACTATATTATATGGATATCTCGTAGAGTTTTGAAATTATGGGACATTTAGGATATGTTTTTTGTATTTAATTTTTTTAAATTAGTGTCACATTTGGAATTTTATTTCATGTTTTGTTTTTCATGATTTTCATGTGGAAAAGTGATATTTTAAACATTAATTTCACCATTCAATGTTGGAATTCACAATTTTCTATTAAATAATCTATTTGTCTCAATCAGCGTAATAGTTTTTGTAACACCCCAAGTAAATAAGGAATATGATATTTTTATATTTATCCATATTTGTGAATTAAATATTAATATGACTTCAAAGGGGACGCTATGCTCGATGGCGTACCCAACACGCAACAACGAGTTTCTTGGGAATCTTACGTTGCACTCTAATAATAAAATAATATTATTTTAAATGGTAGATAACATGTAGCCATTGTAATGGTGGGAATGGATATAAATAACTAAAATATGATTATATATGTTCTTAAATATTTTTACATTTACCCAATAAAAGATAAAGGCTTAAAATACGGAAAGAATTCAATTTTAGGCGTATATGCCCTAGTTTTCACTAAAGGTTCACTTATCGCCTTTTAATGGAGAACCGTCATTAAATATAGTTTTGTTCACTCTTATACATTCTATTGGACCAAATAAAACTCTTCTTAAGAATCGGGACATCAAAATTTACATTGTGTAATTTTTTGGTATCTTTCCGATAATGTTCTTTTTTTTATGAATAGTGTAAAATGTTGTATTTTAATTCAAAACCTCTTTTTAATCTAATTTATTTATATGATTAGATTATATTTTGAATTGGTTTTAAAGTGAAATTAGAAAATATTTTTACCATTAAATCCAATAGTGGTCGTTGGAATTAATTTCACTTTGAAATCAGACTTAAACTAGTGTCAATCTTTTGATACTTATTGTTTCATAAAACACGCTATTTGTCATGACAACGGGAATTAATTATTAAATTAATTAATGTGACATATATGTTTTGAATTTTGTAAAACGGACATCATTTTTGAATTCAGAATATTAAATATAGCTTAGGGTGAATTTTTGAGATTTTTCTGAAAAACTTCAATTTTTGATGAATAGTGAAACCACTAAGTGGTACTTATAAAAACTGATTTTCCGTTTAAATGAAATTTTTCCATCATTGTGTTTTGATTTTCAAAAAATCCGACATACATGGTTGTCATTAAGAAGTAAAATGTGGTTCAATGAGATTAAAATAATTTTTTGGTGAATAGTAACTTATTAAGTTTTTAATCGCGATTAGTGGTAATTAGTGTAGTTTAAGGTAAAAATAATGCTTTAATAAAATGAGATAAGCTTGACACATGTCTTACCCTCATTGTTTGTATCATGGCCGACCAAGAAAAGCCATGGGTCAACTTGGGGACCCCATGGATCCACTTTGGTTGGGAAATGACATAAATAACATTTTATTTAATGTAAAAGTAAAATTGACACAAACAAGATATGTTTTACTAAAACAATTTTTAAGTGGGGTTATAAAAGTCATCATTTTGATTATAAATATTCATTAGAATGATAAAAAGATTTCCTACATCATAGTATTTTTTTTATAATTTTTAGACATTAAATAAATTAAATTATTTATGACATAATAATGACGCAGCGATGACATCATTATTTGACGATTTAAATAAAATGGAAAGATAATGTAAAATCAATGAACTACACATGTCCAAAACTTATTGGATGAGTGGATTTAGAATCCTTATCACCTTATCCACGAATTATATTAATGTGGGACCTTTTGAAACCGAAAAACATTTTAAAATAAAGTAATATTTCTTTACTTTCCAAAAGTACCCCTCCTCTCCTCTTATAAAAGGCCCCCACCTCTACCTCATTTAACACACTCCTCAAGCCTTTGGCTCGGCCAAACCCTGCCCATTTACTCTCTCCAAATACCTCTCCTCATCCTATAGGATTTCCTTTGGTCAGAATCCTTTCAAAGGAATCCTTTAGGCTCAAATCAAAAGGAGTTACACTTTTAAAGGTAATTCATTCTCTCATGTTCATTTATTTTATTTTGCTTCTCCAACCCCCTAAAATATTTTTATTTACTTCTTTTGTAACAACACAATTATCTTCAATATACTAGTATGTTGTTATAAGATTTATTCGAGCTACACTCTCACACAACTACATCAAATTGTTAAAGAACATACGGTTTCCGTGGATGGTGAAATTCTGCCTCCTGAAACGATGATTGTTCAATACACATTTAACACCTTCAAAGGTGGACATTATGATGTCACTATTTTTATATATGATATATAATATGTTTATGTTTTATTTATGCTTCTTTATTTTTCATTTTTGTCTTACCTTTATGGCTTCCATTATGGGTATACGCGATATCTTCATTTAAGGAAGTGCGGACTACCGCCGCCTCAAAGTGATTTGATTCGTTAAACACCATATGTGGGATGTATAAAGTATGGAAATATGATATTATATATGATATTATACTTTAATTATAATATACCTTTATATCATTATTATTCCATTCTATAAAATACGAAATAGAAATGAAAGTAGCGTTCATGCGTACGTACGGCTTACCGTCTCCATGAACAGTGCATTTCATTTCTTACCTCTAAATGATTATGTAATTTTATAAATGCATGAATGTACTGGATATATATGACATATATTATATATACATAATGAATACAATTCTGGATATAATAAACATTTTGCCACACGAACAACATGTAATTGTAAGAAGTCCACTTTCGACTTAAGAACCAAATATCGGCAAAACAAATATTATTAACTTAAATGATTACATAATGTTTATGACATGGTAATAAGTGGTATAAAAGTAATAATGAACTTGAAAAATATTATTAAGGAATTATAAATTAACTCAAGTTTTTTATTCAGGAGATTAAAGAACGATCGAGTCAAGTCGGACCCGAGGTAAAGGATCCTACAACTCTCTTTCTTTTTAAGTACACTCATTTATGTCATTTATTTTAAGCTCATTTTTCTTATGATTGGGATGTTATTTTATATTACATTTACTGTAATTTTTATGTTCATGTGATGAGAGAACCTATTCTCTCTCATCAATACATTTTGGATGTTTTGAGTGGCGCCGTTAGGCTGCTGAACTTTCGTAAGAGATCTAACCTCTCTCTTTCTTTTTATGTACTCTTCTTTATGTCACTTCTTTTAAACTCCTCCTTGCAATGTTGGGGGATTTTCTTTTATATTCCACTTGCTGTAAATTCTATTGTAATATGATGGGATACTCTATTTTATCTCATCAATCCATATTCGGAAGTTTTATGTGGCGTCGTTAGGCTGCCGAGTTTTCGTAAGGGATTTTTCATCTCACTTTTATTCCCGTGAGATTTATGCTACATTTGCCACAAATTCCATTGAGTGGTGTATGTACTGCCCATTATTCTACTCTTTGTGTAATATACTTTCGTTTATGAGTATTTACATCAATGACCTATTGTCTTTCTTTCATGGGGTGTATGTTTTGAATGATACCCAAGTCGGTAAGGGAACCTTTCACCCTCCTCTTTTTTAAAAGTCTTCTTTTATTGGGTTTTTTAATTTACATATTTTTATGTTGGGATATGTTCTCATACATCCTTATTGATATAAATTTTATGTCCAAGTGATGAGATACACTTTTTATCTCTCATCAACTCATTTTGATGTGATGTCGTTAGGATGTCAAGGGAACTTTTTAACCCAATTTCGATTTCTTTGGGTTCAACTTGTAGTCATTGAATATGTCATCCATTGAATATGTGTGAATGACCTTCTATTGTTTTACACTTAATATCCACTTATATTGGGCGTATATATATTTTTCACACATATTTTTGAGATTTATTTGTCCTTAATTTAAGGATACATTCTTTATAAGGGATTTCATCACATTTGACATTTCTATTGAGGGTTCATTGTTGTTACACACCAATTCACTCTTATATAGTGTATATACTGTCCTTTGGAGTATTATATCATGAATCCTTTTATTCTCATGATATTATAAAGTTATGACTAAATGTTATTCCTCGATTATTGTATTCAAGTGTCTCTAATTTTGGTAAAACCCCTTTAACCAAAATACCGTTTTAAATGTTTTAATTTTTTGTTCTTATTAATATCCATGTTTTCAAAATGGTTTTAAGGATTTATTTATATGGATATTAATGGTTTAAAATGTTAAAATACTCAAGGTTTTATGGGACACTTTGATTCAAAAATCCCTTTATTAAATGTTTTAAATGGTTTTGGAAATGGTTTCTTTTTGAATGGATTCATTATATCAATATCCTAAAATGTTATATTGTGATTTAAATGTGGAAATGTTATGTTTCCTTTATTCATGTTTATGTGATAAGATTATGTTATGGTTTCTGGGAATTATTATGAAGAATGGGTGGTTCCGTGATAAACTAAGGGCGGGTGAGCCCGATATAGCTCTCCAATGCATTGGGTAACGCGAAGGAGTGAAATGTTAAGGTTTCTCCGAAGTGATTTAGGGAATATAATATGATGGGTATTCCAAACGTAACCAAGAGGGTTACTCCCTACATAAGAATGTTATGAATTCCTCAAGTTACCTTTATGTCTTATGTTTTCTATGATTTATTCATGATTTGATATGCCTATGTTTTATGGGTAAGTATGATTTCATTCTTATGTATATATGAACTCATGTTTTCTTTCCATATTTTTATAACCCTTACTGAGCTTTTTATGCTCATACCAAGTTTTTGAAATGCTATTCACAGGTCAAGGGAAAGGTACATGATGTGACGATAGTGTCAAGGATGTGTCAAGAAAGAATCTGTGTTTTATTTTAAATAGGTTTCCATTGATGGGAAGAATGAATATTGTCTTTTATGTAACCACCTTGTTTAAATGTGGAATGTAATGAATGTTTCATGATCTAATTATATAAAACTCTAAACCTGAAAAGATCCTCAATGTGTAATCTTGTAATAACTCAAGATTAAGTAAGGTTTAAGGCTGGGGCCTTATAGTTGGTATCAAAGGTCAGTTTAGATAACTTTAGAGGTTAGGGTATTCTTTAAGCATAATTGACAATTACCATAATGGTTAGGATTTTAGACAGAGTCTTAGTTTTAGATAAAGTGAATGAGTAAGTATATCTTATTGTCTATCTTACTCATTAGTACATGATGGTTTTGTTGATTTACTCACACTGACCTTTTTTGGTTTTAGTAAATGGCTGGATGTAGCAGGCACCAAAATAATAGTGGATGTGAAGAAAACTGTGACAGTTTTTTGAGCAAGCAACTGAATGATATGGGAGCTGCAATGAGAACTCTTTTGATTATCCTCAACCAACTATCTGGAGTCATGATTGACCACCTAAACCTTGGATATTTATCTAAGGCATCATATATGCAAGAAACAAATCCCTACAGAAGTACAGGTAATAATCATAAAGGTAAGTGTGTTCAAAAACCTATGTGTCAAAGATGTGGAAAGAAACACCTAGGAAAATGTTTCAAAAGGACAGAAATATGCTATAGATGTGGAAATGAAGGTCATAAAGCAAGAACCTGCCATGGAAAAAGGAAGCATCCAGTTGACTCGAGGAAAGGGAAAGAAGTTCTTTCTGAGGGATCAATTGAATGTTTTAAATGTGGTGTGCATGGTAATTATGCAAACACATGTCCTATGAAGATGTTTCGTGAATGGGGTCACCAAGAGCGTACCAATATTCGTTTACCAATACCTAATGCCATTCCGATTGAGGATGAAGAAACTGACAATGACCAATCAAAGGAATGTACTATTTCATGACTATTGTTTTCTTATTTTGGAATCCTAGGATATGATTCATGATTTTGTTTGTAGGAAATAGGTATTTCGGAATAAGTTGGAAAGGAATGGATAATGGATCATGAAGAATGTTGAATGAGTAAGATGTCAACATGTAAGGGCTTCAAGAGTTATGGTGAAATTCTTAAGAGTATTAAGTCTCTTTTGATGATGGGGTTACATTAGAAGACTTTTTATATAATGTGTAACCCTGATGTTTAATATAGGCAAATTTTATTCAAGTAATAGTTATCTTTTCTTTTGTGGACATAGTTATAAAGAACCATTTGGGTTTATATGATCCTTAATTTTGAGGTAATTATGGGTTACCATATGTTATGATTGAAGTGAAAGGCATGAGATAAAATTGAGGTTAAATAATGTTATGGTTATTTTTGATGATTTTATCCCTTTTTGGGTAATGATTAGAGAATTATATAGTTTTGGAAAAAGGACAACACGCAGACCGTGTGACAACCCGTCGCGTCGGACAATGATGTGGGAATCGAACCCACAACCAAAGTGCGACTGGTATTTATCGCCTACCACTGGACTACGTGAAGTCCCTGGTTAGTTTGACTGATTCTTTTTAGTTATATGATTTTATGAATTAAGAGTAAGTTGATTTTGGAGGATATGTGATTAGGATAATTACTTTTCAATGTGAGACTTTAGGAGCAACTGATGTTGTTTGGAGATAAATGTTACGATTTAACTTGGAAGACTATGTGACTAAATCCTTCAAATATTTGGGTTTCAATCTTACATTTGTTTACTTTGAAGAATTTTATGGACAAATTGTTTATCGGATGGTCCTCATTGAACATTGGGTTTTGTTGAAAAAATTTTGGAGATTAAGAATAGATTTTCTTTTTATAAGGGGTTATCCTTTTCTGGATTATCTAAACTTGTACTAATCTTTTTGGTTTTGGTTTTGGTTAAAGCCTAAAGACACGGGAAGTATATAGTTCTCTTTTTTTGGATTAGGTGATTCTCTAGAAGTTGATTATAGTACTCTTAATTTGAACAAGTCTTCCTAAATACTCGCCTTTTGAAGAAAATATGAGTTTGTGTAAGGAATATAATAAAAATTGAGAGTCAACATGATAAGTGATTATGTTTCCTTATGAATAAATTCCTCAATAAAAAGTAACTTACAAAAATGTTGTCTATTAACTTTTCCTACTGGGGAATCGAATACCGTTTAACCCATCACAAGTTTGTGATTTTCTCGTGGTTAACTTTCTCCTAAACATGTTTTCTATCACTCTCCATCAGAACATGACCCTTTGTTTTTTCCTCCATGTCCATATTTTCATACTTGGAATCCTAGTATGGGTTAACTCGGGTGGCCTTTGTTCTTATCTCTTTTTTTAAAGTGATTGTTTTACCGACTCTTGTTCCGATGTGGGACGTTCAAGGATGTTTCCAAGTGCAATTTTAAAATTGTGAGGGCGCAATTCCCAAAAGGGGGGAAGGATGTAACACCCCAGGTAAATAAGGAATATTACATTTTCATATTTATCCATATTTGTGAATAAAATATTAATATGACTTTAAAGGGGACGCTATGCTCGATGACGTACCCAACACGCAACAACGAGTTTCTTGGGAATCTTACGCTGTACTCTAATAATAAAATAATATTATTTTAAATGGTAGATAACATGTAGCCATTGTAATGGCGGGAATGGATAGAAATAAATAAAATATGATTATATATGTTCTTAAATATTTTTACATTTACCCAATAAAAGATAAATGCTTAAAATACGGAAAGAATTCAATTTTAGGCGTATATGCCCTAGTTTTCACTAAAGGTTCACTTATCACCTTTTAATGGAGAACCATCATTAAATATAGTTTTGTTCACTCTTATACATTCTATTGGACAAAATAAAACTCTTCTTAAGAATCGGGACAACAAAATTTACATTGTGTAATTTTTTGGTATCTTTCCGATAATGTTCTTTTTTTTAATGAATAGTGTAAAATGTTGTATTTTAATTCAAAACCTATTTTTAATCTAATTTATTTATATGATTAGATTATATTTTGAATTTTTTTTAAAGTGAAATTAGAAAATATTTTTACCATTAAATCCAATAGTGGTCGTTGGAATTAATTTCACTTTGAAATCAGACTTAAACTAGTGTCAATCTTTTGATACTTATTGTTTCATAAAACACGCTATTTGTCATGACAGCGGGAATTAATTATTAAATTAATTAATGTGACTAATATATTTTTAATTTTGTAAAACAGACTTCATTTTTGAATTCATAATATCAAATATAGCTTAGGGTGAATTTTTGGGATTTTTCTGAAAAACTTCAATTTTTGATGAATAGTGAAACCACTAAGTGGTACTTATAAAAACTGATTTTCCATTTAAATGAAATTTTGCAATCATTGTGTTTTGATTTTTAAAAAATCCGACATACATGGTTGTCATTAAGAAGTAAAATGTGGTTCAATGAGATTAAAATAATTTTTTGGTGAATAGTAACTTATTAAGTTTTTAATCGCGATTAGTGGTAATTAGTGTAGTTTAAGGTAAAAATCATACTTTAATAAAATGAGATGAGATTGACACATGTCTTACCCTCATTGTTTGTATCATGGCCGACCAAGACAATCCATGGGTCAACTTGGGGTCCCCATGGATCCACTTTGGTTGGGAAATGACATAAATAACATTTTATTTAATGTAAAAGTAAAATTGACACAAACATGATATGTTTTACTAAAACAATTTTTATGTGGGGTTATACAAGTCATCATTTTGATTATAAATATTCATTGGAAAGCTAAAACGATTTCCTACATCATAGTACTTTTTTTATAATTTTTAGACATTAAATAAATTAAATTATTTATGACATAATAATGATGCAGCGATGACATCATTATTTGACGATTTAAATAAAATGGAAAGATAATGTAAAATCTATAAACTACACATGTCCAAAACTTATTGGATGAGTTTATTTAGAAGCCTTATCACCTTATCCAGGAATTATATCAATGTGGGACCTTTTGAAACCGAAAAACATTTTAAAATATAGTAATATTTCTTTACTTTCCAAAAGTACCCCTCCTCTCCTCTTATAAAAGGCCCCCACCTCTACCTCATTTAACACACTCCTCAAGCCTTTGGCTTGGCCAAACCCTGCCCATTTACTCTCTCCACATCCCTCTCCTCATCCTATAGGATTCCCATTGGGCAGAATCCTTTCAAAGGAAACATTTATGCTCAAATCAAAAGGAGTTACACTTTTAAAGGTAATTCATTCTCTCATGTTCATTTGTTTTATTTTGCTTCTCCAACCCCTAAACTCTTTTTATTTACTTCTTTTGTAACAACACCAGTATCTTCAATATACTAGGATGTTTTTATAAGATTTATTCGAGCTACACTCTCACACAACTACATCAAATGGTTAAAGAACATACGGTTTCCGTGGATGGTGAAATTCTGCCTCCCGAAACGATGATTGTTCAATACTCATTTAACACCTTTAAAGGTTTCCATTATGATGTCACTATTTTTATATATTATATATAATACGTTTATTTTTTTTTATGCTTATGTATTTTTCATTTTTGTCTTACCTTTATGGCTTCCATTATGGGTATACGCGATATCTTCATTTAAGGAAGTGCGGACTACCGCCCCCTCAAAGTGATTTGATTCGTTAAACACCATATGTGGGATGTATAAAGGATGGAAATATGATATTATATATGATATTATACTGGAATTATAATATACCTTTATATAATTATTATTCCATTCTATAAAATACGAAATAGAAATGAAAGTAGCGTTCATGCGTACGTACGGCTTACCGTCTCCATGAACGGTGCATTTCATTTCTTACCTCTAAATGATTACGTAATGTTATAAATGCATGAATGTACTGGATATATATGACATATATGATATCTACGTAATGAATACAATTCTGTATATAATAAACATTTGGCCACACAAACAACATGTAATTGTAAGAAGTCCACTTTCGACTTAAGAACCAAATATCTGCAAAACAAATATTATTAACTTAAATGATTACATAATGTTTATGACATGGTAATAAGTGGTATAAAAGTAATAATGAACTTTAAAAAGGTTATTAAGGAATTAGAAATTAACTCAAGTTTATTATTCAGGAGATTAAAGAACGATCGAGTCAAGTCGGACCCGAGGTAAGGGATCCTACAACTCTCTTTCTTTTTAAGTACACTCTTTTATGTCATTTATTTTAAGCTCATCTTTATTATGATTGGGATGTTATTTTATATTACATTTACTGTAATTTTTATGTTCATGTGATGAGAGACCCTATTATCTCTTGTCAATCCATTTTGGAAGTTTTGAGTGGCGCCGTTAGGCTGCCAAACTTTCGTAAGAGATCTAACCTCTCTCTTTCTTTATAAGTACTCTCATTTATGTCACTTCTTTTAAACTCCTCCTTGCAATGTTGGGGGATTTTCTTTTATATTCCACTTGCTGAAAATTCTATTGTAATATTATGGGATACTCTATTTGATCTCATCAATCCATATTCGGAAGTTTTATTTGGCTTCGTTAGGCTGCCGAGTTTTCGTAAGGGATTTTTCATCTCACTTTTATTCCCGTGAGATTTATGCTACATTTTCCACAAATTCCAATGAGTGGTGTATGTACTTCCCATTATTCTACTATTTGTGTAATATAATTTCGTTTATGTGTATTTACATCAATGACCTGTTGTCATTCTTTCATGGGGTGTATGTTTTGAAAGACACCCAAGTCGGTAAGGGAACCTTTCACCCTCCTCTTTTTTAAAAGACTTATTTTATTGGGTCTTTTAATTTAAATATTTTTATGTTGGGATATGTTCTCATACATCCTTATTGATGTAAATTTTATGTCCAAGTGATGAGATACACTTTTTATCTCTAATCAACTCATTTTGATGTGATGCCGTTAGGCTGTCAAAGGAACATTTTAACCCAATTTCGATTTCTTTGGGTTGAACTTGTAGTCATTGAATATGTCATCCATTGAAAATGTGTGAATGACCTTTTATTGTTTTACAATTAATATCCACTTATATTGGGTGTATATATATTTTTCACACATATTTTTGAGATTTATTTGTCCTTAATTTAAGTATACCTTCTTTATAAGGGATTTCATCACATTTGACATTTCTATTGAGGGTTCATTGTTGTTATGCACCAATTCACTCTTATATGGTGTATATACTGTCCTTTGGAGTATTATATCATGAATCATTTTATTCTCATGATATTATAAAGTTCTGACTAAATGTTATTCCTCGATTATTGTATTCAAGTGTCTCTAATTTTGGTAAAACCCCTTTAACCAAAATATCGTTTTAAATGTTTTAATTATTTGTTCTTATTAATATCCATGTTTTCAAAATGGTTTTAAGGATTTATTTATATGGATATTAATGGTTTAAAATGTTAAAATCTTCAAGGTGGTATGGGACACTTTGATTCAAAACTCTATTTATTAAATGTTTTAAATGGTTTTGGAAATTGTTTCTTTTTGAATGGATTCATTATTTCAATATCCTAAAATGTTATATTGTGATTGAAATGTGGAAATGTTATGTTTCCTTTATTAATGTTTATGTGATACAATTATGTTATGGTTCTTGGGCATTGTTATGAAGAATGGGTGGTTCCGTGATAAACTAAGGGCGGGTGAGCCCGATATAGCTCTCTAATGCATTGGGTAACGCGAAGGAGTGAAACATTAAGGTTTCTCCGAAGAGATTTAGGGAATATACTGTGATGGGTATTCCAAACGTAACCAAGAGGGTTACTCCCTATGTAAGAATGTTATGAATGCCTCAAGTTACCTTTATGTCTTATGTTTTCTATGATTTATTCATGATTTGATATGCCTATGTTTTATGGGTAAAGTATGATTTCATTCTTATGTATATATGAACTCATGTTTCCTTTCCATATTTTTATAACCCTTACTGAGCTTTTTATGCTCATCCCAAGTTTTTGAAATGCTTTTCACAGGTCAAGGGAAAGGTACATGATGTGACGATAGTGTCAAGGATGTGTCAAGAAAGAATTCGTGTTTTATTTTAAATAGGTTTCCATTGATGGGAAGAATAAATATTGTCTTTTATATAACCAACTTGTTTAAATGTGGAATGTAATGCAAGTTTCATGATCTAATTCTCTAAAACTCTAAACCTGAAAAGATCCTCAATGTTTAATCTTGTAATAACTCAAGTTTAAGTAAGGTTTAAGGCTGGGGCCTTATAGTTTTTCTACATTGTGATTCAATATTAAGGATAATTTTGAGTTTTAATTATGTTGAAGGTTTTTAATTTTTATAATTATCTCATCATTGAAATCATCAATAAACATATAATTTGTTTATAATTCTATTCTTTTAATAAATAGATTTTAATTTTCAATTGGATGTGGTATTTTTATAAAAACAATTTTTTTGATTAAACATGGCTGAGAAAAATATTTATTAACTTAGGGATCTAAATTTTAATATAATTTTTCATTCTCTATAGAAAATGTTTTCATTTAAAAAATGATTAAAAATTTAATAAAATAATTATTGTCATTGAAAATTGTAATTTGGTTTTACCTAAATGCATATGAATCCAAATTGAGTATTAAATTAATATCATAATCTTGGTTGACATCGTTTGTCATTACCTCTAAATTTTCAATTCATTAACTATTAGATAATTGATTTTTTCCACCCATAAATTTTCACATCACCATACAAAATCGTATTTCTATTTTTATAACTTATTCAATTTTGTGAGTATGTATTTATAGAGGAAAAGTGTTGTTTGATTTTCCAGATGGGTGAAAATTGAAGTTTTCAAAATTCATACTAAAAATTTAATTTCAAATATAATTTATCAAAATATCAACTAATTTCACACTATGTGAATTAATATTGGTTAGGTATTAAAAATTTACTAATTTGGAAAACACCTGAGAGAAAATGATTATAAAAATCAATGCTTTGCGTAGTTTCACATTATCTGAATTAAGAATCATCATCTTACAATGATTTTTATAGCTTTTTTACCTTCGAAAAAATAATCTAAAATTACGTGGATTTATTTTGGGTAATTTTCATCCATATTTACAATTCATTTACATTATATTTTTTTGATTTAAATTATTTAGTTATTATTTAAATGGTTAAGTATATTTTTTTGTTAATTTATTTATTATTTTTATATTAATGTGAATTAAAATATTCAATTTTTTTCCATATATAATTTGCGTATTTATATTTTGATCTTTGAGTAATTGGATTTAAATTTTTAATCCTAGTTTTTTTATTTAAATATATTTATTAAATTATCACTAAAATGATTATGAATTAAATTTATGACTTCTCCATTTGCAGTTGATATATGTGATGTATTTATTATAAATTGACATGTTTTAATTTTATTATTAGAAATAAAATAAATTTCTAAAGGACTATTCACTGTGGGAAAATTTAATTTAAATTGATCACCATGTTTATGTAAACTTTTAGGATTATAATTTAGAAATATTTAGGTGAAACATTGTTTTTGTATACCCATTTTTATGATTATGAAATAATAATTTATATTATAAATTCAATTTAATAACACATACCCTACATTGATGAACCAAACATTGGTGAAGTTGATCCCCATGTTTGGAAGATGAATATCCTATTTCATAAGCTCTTGGTTTTATTCGTGTTTGAGACTATTCTTATATGATGAAATGGCATTTGAGAAGGACAAGTTTTTTTATATGAATTCTCATGGAAATGTTGTGGAAAATTTTCTACATCTAAAATTTAATTCTATGTTGTGATTTGAGAAAAATAATTATTTTGGTAGATTTCTAACTGGGATCAGGTTTAGTTTTTTATTGATAAATGGGGAGAAGAATATTGAATTGAGCAGATAACCTAATGGTTTCAAGGAGAGATTTATAGAATATTTTATAGCTCTTGAAAAAGATATCATCGTGTGGGGATTGTGTCACGTTTTATCTTTTATTATAACTAAAATATTTTACACACATATTCAACATATTATTTGTAGGATAAAATTATCATCACGTTACCATTACATAAATAGAGTTGAATGACCAACTTGATAATTTCACTTGGGAAATTAGTTTTTGAGTTAGATATTCCTAGATATTTATACACATTAATGTTCTTTTATTTTTTAGGGGTTATAAAAGGGAAAATATAGTGACAGACAATAATGAAGAGTATCTTTAATAGACTAACCAAATTATTTTGGAGTATTTTGGATGGGTAGATATTCTAGAGATTCAAGGGGAGATGACTAACTTCATTATTCAATGAAAATGATATGTAGAGTTTCCAAACACTATTTGATAATTTCATGAAATATATTTAGTTGATGGTACTAGTGAATTTGAGTGGTGATGTCTTTTTATTTTTAATATTTCATTAATCTCAAAATTTTAATTCTCCCTATATTAAAGAACAATGAAATTGAATAATTAATTAATGATCAATTCATATATCAAACACTAATATTTATTTCATTAATTATCTTAATGACACATAACCATTTAGATAGTTTTGATCACATACTGTGGAATGTTACTTCAACATTACACATAATTTGAATTTTAAAAAATTGTCTAAATTCCCCAATCATCGATTAAGGATTGTGAGCATAGTTGGAGTTGACTATGTCATAAAGCTAAAAATCGTTGATTGTAAGAATGAACTCTTAGTGAAATGAGATGATATCCTAGATTATGGTTGTTGATCTTAATTTGAAACAATAAATGAAATTCCTAATTTTATGTTTTAGTATGTTTATTAATAGATATATAATTTAGAATCTATTTTAATTCAATGAAGTGTGATTAAACAATTAGAATTACCCATTAAGGCCATTGCTTGTTAATTCTATTAAATTAACGTCATGATATATTCTTCTATTTTATTGAATTAAATTGTTCTTATTTATTAATATTTTAATCATAATTAACTTTTAAAACTATTTTAGTTTTATTTCAGTAAAACAAAATCCATTTAAAATAAAAAAGTAAAAAATATTAAAAAATGTCATAGTATTAAACTCCATATAGGTGGTATCTTCAAAGAAAACTATGAGTTATATTATAAAACAAGAAATATGGTAAAACATGATGTAATGTTTTAATATACTATTATAAACTATTCAATAACACTTTTTCATAGTCTTACTTTTCTACAAAGTTAAAAAAATATTTAGAAACATTAATAGTAATAAACTCTGTAGAGGTAGTATCTTTTGAGAAAACTATGAGATATATTATACAAATTAAAACATGGGAAAACATGATGTAATGTTTTAATATAATATTATAAACTATATGACATCACTTTGACATAATATTTAATTTTCTAAAAGGGTCATGATCATCTATAGTTTTTGATTCATAACTATATAAGTGTTTAACAAATAGTTTGAAGTACAATTATAGATTATCATTAGAGAAATTTGCTATAAAAATATATCAGTAATAGTTGATGAATTTAGGTCTTTATCAACATTATAGATGAGATGGGGAAATTATAGGACAACATTGTGATGTTCTTTATGCTAGGGGATATTGGGATTATCACAATCTTGGGTATTGAAATCCTCATTGTTAGTGAAGTAGTGTAGTATGGAATGAATAAAAGTATTTTATTGAATGAAATGATTAATAATGATTAAACATAAATAAATATTAAAAATTTTATTATTTTTTACTTGATATACATTATTTTTTTAATTTTTCACATCTTCATCAAACATGTCTTCATAAAATCATTTTTTCAAAATGAGAATGTTTTTTAGTTCCCGTTATATTTTATATTCTTGTCTAATGAAAGAATAAAATATATTATATCTTTATGGTGGTTAACAGATGGTAGTACTGCATTATTCACTACTATGTTCCCTATGTTTGTGTATATAAAATGATGATGTCATCCATGAAATAAATTGTTCATATTCGGTGTCTGTTGTCAATGATTTCTTCTAGAGAATTTTTCTTCTAATTGACATGTAATGAGATCATATATTTTTCATTGATGTGGGGATCCAGATTCGAATTACAGGATTACAAATTCCATTTAGACATTTTCAATTGATGTTGTTATTTGATAGATGGATGATGATGTACTGTTTTTGTACAGTGTTGGTTTGGCATTACCAAAAATATAGAGATGCGAGGTTCGAAATTTTGTTCACTAAAATATTATAAATGGTTTTTGTAGACTATTTTGTCACAGTGGAGTGATTTATTGTAATTAAAAAGGATGTCAAATGACACTCTTTACCTATCAATCAAATACCATTGATTGAATCAAGTGATGGAAAATAAATACAATCCCTTGATTTGGATTAATGACATATTAAACCATTTCAAGGGAGCTAGATACTTCATGCAGATTGATCCAGGATTTCAATATCAGCAAATGAGGGTAAATGAAGCTAATATTGAGGGAAATTCCATTAGATTTAATTTTATACACATCTACTTCTTGGTTAATCCTTTTAGTGTCACAAGCATCCTATTATCATTCATGGTATTATTAAACATTGTGTGTTGTTAATTCTTGGAAGAATCTACTATAATTTTTATTGACGAGGTAATCATATACTCAAACCCATGGATGGTCATGCTCAGAATTTATGGTTTATGTTTTAAAACATTCAATGTCAAAAACACTATGTGACATTAACTGGGAATATTTTGGATAAATGAAGAGGATTTATTTTTGTATGTTGTATCTAATATGGGTGTCAGAGTGGATACTTCAATGATAAATGTATTTGTTTAACTTGAATATACTAGATATATTTTTGAGATTAATATATTATAAGGTCTTATAGGCTGTTATTAATAGATTTCCCCTAATTTATATCATAATTATTTTTCTTATTAAGCGTAGATATTGATGGTGTGTTATTTATTTTACTCATATTCATGTCATGAATCATTTTTCTATATAACGAGGAGTGTAATTAGCACTCACAATAATCACTTATTGGTGAACAATGTTATGATAGATGGTTTTTATTAGATATATCATCTCATACTATTGTTATTTTTAATTTCAAAGAAGGATGTAATCTATTACGTCTCTTTATTTTTAGGTACCAATAAATGTTACTACACCACCCATGACATAAATATAATGTTTAATGTTTTTTTTATGAATTTCTTGTGGATTTAGCTTATTATATAGTGTTTCATTATCTTCATAGATCACTACAGTATTTGATATATTTTCACCCAATGTTAATTCAATCAATCTCAATGATGATGGATGGATTTCTTCGATGACTATGATATACAGATATCTAACACACTAATTAAAGGAAACATATATATTAATTACCCAAATAATGTGGTTTATAGATAATTTTATTTAGATTTTTTATATATATTGATGAATTTGGATGAGCATACAAAATATAATTTTAATATGATAGAAGATGGTTACAAAGGTTCACATTATCATATAATAATGAAATAACATTTTATGTAGAGAATAGTGGAGTCTTAAATGAGAAATTATATAGGGATGTTTTTGTGGATCTTTTTTCTAGGTAGGAACATTTAATGGATTTTTAATGTGTTAAAAACATTATTTTTGTATTGTAGGATTATAAAAGTTTTATTGGTTAGGTGAATGTTGGTTGTATATGATTTTTTAGATAATCATTAGCATTTTATCATTTTAGAAAAAAAAATATTATACATTGATGAGTCAATTTGTTTTGAATTTATATGAATATATTAGTAGAAGAATGTTATTTATAGTGTTTAGTATATTATATGGTGAGAAAATAGAATAAAATTCTTGGAAGTCTATTAAAACCATTAGATGCTTCTCAATAGCATTGTCAGTAAATATCACCATGTTTTTTTAGTAATTTTCATCATGATATGAGAGAAGGTGGTTCTATCATGGTGATTATGAATTAGTTGGTGATGTGGAATAATTTCATTAAGATCATTTCATTCAAAATCATTGATTTTTTTGACTTGTTTAATGGGTGGATACACTATATCTTTATGGGTTGCTGAATATGATCACCTCAAATCATGTTCCTTATTTTACATGACTTGTATTTAAGGACCATTGTCAATATTATAGGTCTAAATTTTTATTTATCACCATATTTCATCCCTGAATGTGTGGTCATAGTCAGTGTACTATATATATATTATACGAAATATAGTTCACATTTGATTTTAATTTTAGAGCTTCACCAATGAAGCACAAACCATTAGTTTAATTTACTTATAATGATTTCCATCACTAATCCATTTGTATGACTCAGTTTTAATACCTATATGGGTAACCTAGTAGATCTAAACTATGTTTTTACATGGTTCGAATGTACGTGATCAGTGTTCAACCATTATTCTACTATTGATTGGAAGAATATACCATTAAAAATTATGGTATATGATCACTTGTTTTTTATTTTTTCTCTTCGATAATGTATCTGGAGGTTTATATATGGTAATAATAATTAACCTCATTTTCTAGTGAATTTTTTGGTCATATAGAAATTTAGTGAGGTGGAATATTTGATAGATCATCATCTATTTATGGATTAATTTTATATTGACTATAATAAACCATAATCTAATCTATATCATTATGATAAATATCATATTAATGATTAGGTATAGATGTTTATTAATGATGATAAAACTTATCTATATTGTTTCAAGATAGGATTAGGGAGCATTAAAATATGTTGTGGAGAGGACAAGTAATTCCATTTTTTTCCACATTATACACAGAACCCATTGATGGAAGGACAAATAATGTTATTCTTAATAAATGAGATGGATCAGGGTGATTCAATGATGTTTCATTTAAAACACATTTGAAACCAAATTCAACTCATTTTAATGAGTTATGAATTATTAAAAAAATGGATACAAAATAAAAATACATAAGAATACAATTATTTAAAATGTTTTTTATCCAAAAATATTAGATATTCTTCGAAATTATTTAGAAAAAATCAATTTCCATAGAATATAAAAAAACCAATTTGTATTATGTGGTTAAAACAAGAATAATGTTTACTTTAAAATGGATTAAATTGTGATCAATTAATCGATGGATGTTCTGTCTATAGTGAAAAAGATGGGATAACTATTTTGGTAATAATTATTAGAAACCATCACAAACTGGAATCAGTATGATTTTCAGTAAATTATTTTACTTCTTCACATTTAATATCTTTGAATAAATAAAACTCAAATAATTTCTTAAAAGTTGGAAAGAACATCCTCCATTGACTCAAATATAAAACATGTAACTGTTCTCTTATTCTTCTGATTGCTCTATCCATCCATCCATCTACAAAACACTATCTTATTCATTATAAAATATGATACTACATCCTAATAATCTTTCAAAAAATTCACATATAAAAACAAACATTTATTAATTCACCTTTATATATATTCATTCTGATTCAACCTAATATCACACTTTTTTTCCGAATTGTTTCTGTTTTCTCCAATCACTTATTTTCTTTTTAATTAAAAATATTTCATCAACTATGATATTCCTTGTTAAGAAAATTTTCTAGTTAGGAATTTTACGTAAAATTTCTCTCTATTATCTCTTATTATAAATAGTGTATGTTGAACATTTGTGTGTATAATTATGAAAAATATCGAATAATAATTATATGGACACCACCTTTATATAGCATCTCATAATGTAGAACATCTGAATACTCTGATTTGTTATACCTCTTATTCTAAACACTAATTTCATATATCATTCCCAAAATATGTTTGAATACTTCTCAAACATTCTAAGTAATTATTTTTTATTCTTATAAATACCAGAATTAAATTCCCTTAAAAGTATCCTTCTTAGTCATAGAGAATGACATAGCTTACTTTTGTTCTATTAAAAACATTAAACAGTTTGGATTATATCCTCACATTTGATATCTTAATGAAAACATTAAAAAAACCATGAAATATCATCATTCAATGCTATGAATTCATCCAATAATACGTTATTGAATTTCATTCATCAATTGATCCTGTATCTATTTATTTCAATATTAACATTATAGTAAATTATTAGATGTCATTCCTAGACAAATCCTTCACCTAATTACAAGAACCAAAACTAAACCTCCATATCCCACCAATTCAAAAGATAGATCTAATGATGTTTATACAAATAATCCATTTGATGGCTTAACCAAAACTTATAGTTGACTACATAGGGACTAATATAAAATTATCCTAAAATAGTTACATCACCACAAGTTTGAACACAGATTTCTGATATACATTACTCAAAAACAATTATGATAATTCACCTCTAATTTGACTTTATACAGTTTTACTTCATTCATTTGTACTATTTTAGATGACATCCCACTTATAATTCCTTATGAACATCAAGAACATTCTATAGTCGTTTATAAAAAACATCAAGAAAAAACTCGTATCATCCTAACAATTTTCGGGTTTCCACTGTCATATTATCTTCATCAAAACATATTAGTATTAATATTATACATGCAAGAGACATTATCCCCCTTTATTCTAATGATCGTACTATGATATCATTAATAAATCATGATACTAGAAACATAAAAATACTAAAAAACACCACTGTATTTTATAATTCACAAAAAATCCATTTGATTAACAATGAAAAACATTCCCCAAATTTCCTATTCTTGGATATCATTGACCAGAATTATCCTTCCATGACACATTTATTTTAAAACATAGTTTTGTCATATACATATATTATATATATGTTTCATGTGATTAAAATTTGAGGTTATTAATTTTTATAAATGAAAAAAAATAGTGAACAAATTATTCAACTAAGATAGATTCCTTTGAACATATTTCCACTCCATTAAAAACACCTCCAAACATACTGGTCACAATAATATCTCGTCTTCAATTTTCGTGTCCAACATGAAACATATGTCACTGAAACAATGTGACTCTTAAAATGGATTACATATCCAACCATTCCAATCATTCATTAGTTAACATGGTTTAGGAAACAAGAATAAATGAATAACAATATCATCTTTTCCATAAGAAGTTACCTTAGAAACATTTTCTTACACATCATGGAAAACATATTCTTCTATAAGAAATAGTAATCACATAAACACATTCATGTTGTAAGAAATAACTTTCATACATCCACTTCAAAAAACTATTATTATATTTCAAACATGTTGATATCATAGAATAATACTTTTAATAACACCCATAATAATATTATTTACCTAAAATGGTTAAACAAATACCAATTGATATATTTATGAAATAAATTTTTATTTATATTAATGTAACTATCTAATAACACTATGAGAGGGGATTATTTCCCAAAACATATAATTTAACAGAGGAAGGATGGACACACATTATCAACCACAGATTGTGAAATATTTCCTTCAGTGATTTTAATAAAAAAATATTAAAAACATTTTCAATTATTGGAACATACTATAACTCCAGTTTATTCTTCTCCACTTTATCTTAGATGGTGTGATACTTTATATTAGTGTGGCTGAAAAAAATTATTAAAATTTAATTTTTTTATATTTTTATGTAATTAATTATCACAACTCAAGAGTACAATAATATTTACATCAATATTCAAATATTTAATAATTTGATCAAAAACATAAGTTTTGTTTCATCTTTAGTGGCATAAACATTTATAGCTTCCAATGTGTCAACTGTTTCAATTTATTTGAATTCTAGGTAACACATATTTCTCCCAAAAAATATCTACATGATGTATGATTTCTATAATCTACACTTTTATAAAATCCATCATCTGTATAACTAATCACATCAATTTTCTAATGGTGTCATATTTTTACCGAAAATCATTTATATCTGAAATATTTTATTTAATATTTTTTCAGGCCATGGGATGAGATTCATATGGTCTTACATGATACCTGGAGAAATTGTATTGTTATACACTATATATATCCTTGAATTTGATAGATAAAATAGTCTTTCTAAACTAATTAGGATCTACTTAAATTACATTGAAATTTTTTTATAATTTTTGTCAACAAAAAATGATGGGGAAAATGATTTCTGTCTTAAATTCAAATATTCAAAATGAGTTGTTAAATATATTTCTCATGAGAAATAAAATAATACATCATTTTTTAAGAAAATATTATACTAATAATGTTTTTATTTTCTCTGAAAATGGATGTTTCGTAATGCTTCTTTCACTCCTCGGTAAACCATTGACATGATTATGCATAATTTCTTGTGAAGATGATGTCATCAATGTAAGGAATCACGATGAGGGAATCCATTTATTTTTTTATAGGTTATTGTCTACTCTTCTTATATTGATGTCCAAATTCATTAATACAGTTTAAAAAATTTATTATTATTTTATTGGATCATTCATTGACCCATAAGAACCATTTTTCATCTTGTATAAAAACAATTCATCTTTCCCAAACACAATTCCATAATGATGATTAACATAAAAATATTTATCCAGTTTTAAATTATGAAACTATGACTTGACCTCCATTTGAAGTATTTTATTTTTTTATTTTTCTACTAATTGTGAAAATGATTTTGATAGATTATAATCTTGCAACTGGGGTATTGGTTTCATCAAAATCAATTCTATTAATTTTTGAGTAAGAATTATAAACATGTTGTTACTTGTTTCTTATAAAATCACCTTTATCAGTCAACATGTTTTAAGAAATCCATTGTATTATTAAAATATTATTATTTTATTGTTCAGTTATAATTTCTGCAGAATAATTATTTACCATTTGATATTACTCATATTAATGAAATCAATCCATTTTTGATGTTCTAGAACTTCATCAAAATATTTTGGGTCATCATATAAATAAAAATAATTATGTGAAATAAACATTAAATTTATTCTTGTATGAACCTATTTTCATTAATCTCTAGTGATGTTATAAACATATACATACTTCAATGTACTAGGATAGGATGTCCATAATTATTCATCGTTATTTGACTAATATGAATCAGAATCATAAAATAGAGAAGTTTCAACACCTTTACTATCCTTAAGATATTTTTCACATTATTTAAATGATACAACCTCATAATCCATTACCTCAAAATTTGAAACTCATTTTTAAATTTTTATATCACCGTTTTCAATAAAATTAATATAAATTTAGTAAAAAAAATTCTACATCATTGTTATGGCACCTATATCATCTCCCCTTATTAGTGATTTCATGAAATATTCCATAAACTCCTCTCTCATTAAAACATTCCATGGTCTTCACCCATTAATTTTATAATACAAGGTATTTCAAAATTCCATCGATACTTCAATCATGGGGTTTCTTTGTGATAAATCTTATAAAGTGATATATAAGAGTAACAACTATTGAAATATAAATTTTGTATATATAATAATATTTTGATAACATATCTAAAAAAATTATCTAGAATATCATATTCAATCAACTGTTTTTAATATATATCATTCAATTGACTATTTTTTTCCACAACACCATTTTTTTGTTATTTACAGAGTTCTAAACTCATGAATAATTCCATGATTTTGAAAATTATATCAAAATATTTCTTAAGTATATTCTCTACTATTATCGTTATAAATATTATTTATAAGATATATAAAATATCCTACCATAGTTATCCTCAAAATCATAAAAACTTTTTGATCCTCAAATTTATGTATAAAAATATTAATACATGTAATTAATGTAATAAAATCCAAAAAAGTTTTAATGTACTTATCATACTTTTTTTGACTCTCTACCCATTGTCCAATATATATTAGAATGTATCATCTCTAAAAGAAATGTCAAATGTAACTCAACATTCTAATGTAAATAGTTCATAATCATCAATTTTATGTAAATGGTACAACACAAATATCATAGTTTTGGTATTTTAAAAATATCAAAAATAATTTCCCTCATTTTTTATTTTCCAATGTTCCTCTAACGCATATTCCCCCAACCATTTTTGAACTAACCTATTCTCATCCATCATTCTTAGATATCACAAATGTTTTGAATATCCAACATAAAACATATTTACCATTGTCATTGGCCTCTTATTGAGAATTTTTCATTTTTTTAATCATCACAAAATAAACACATTATAAAAAAAATTCCATCATTAAATATTTGTGAAATACGTAATATATTGTGTTTTATCCCTTCAATAAGTAGGGATATTTTGGATAATATATTTTGTTCTAGAATGATTGATGATCTAATATCTTTGATTCATAATGATTCATCACTGCCAAAATTCACTATAAATACATTAAAATAAATCATATTTTAAAAAAAAACATCAAATATCATATTTTATGTGCACAAAACCCATATTCTAGTATCTATTTCCACTATCCCACCCAACCATTAATACATGTTTAAATAATTAATTACAAATTATTTCTATATTTCATTGAAACAGATCTTTTTAAATTTTTTTAATAAACATTGTTATTCCAATACCATAAGAATATATTTTTTACTCATGATTTATAGTTTTCTAATATCAATCATAAATTGTTTACAAGTGTTGGAATCAACTATCATTCTTTAGTCTCATGTAATTATGTATTCCCATTGATGGAGTTCAATTCCATAATTACATTTTCACATTTTTTTCTCTTAAGTTCACTGTAACATTGATGATTAAACCAATAATTTTATATTTTTGTGATGTCCCATACAAATATTAAACAAAACGGGTGCCCTCGTCTTAGTTGGACAAATGGACTCAAATGCATATATTCACATGCTAGAGGCTTACAACTATCAACGAGGGCCTAGGGTCTTTCTATGAGGAGATTATTCCCTCACTACCAATGTATCAAGAATTGGTGGCTATAAACATATATAAATAGGGGATGTAATATATGAAATGAGAAGGAACAAAGGAAATTAGGGACAATAAGAAAAATAACCGAAAAATCTCTAATAGCATTCAACAAATGATAATATGCCATGTCACTAGAAAGCATTGAAACATAGATACAAGACAAAATACATAACATGTTACACAAAGTATAAAAAAATCAAATATTATCCCAACCATCCAATGTTCCAATATGGTGATCTGCTATCAATCTCCATAGTAAACGACAATCAATCAAGATTTTATAGATGTTTGCTTTCCTTTGTTGACACCTGCATTCATGTAATATACTACACGTAACAAGCGGATCTTGTGTACTGGAAATGTATTTGGGTGCATTCATTCATATATAATTTAATGTAGTACAATATAACTAAATACCCATGTATGTGCTTCAGACCTCGCCTGCTGTCTTAATATGTAAAAAATTCATTATTTTATTATTACGAGTATATAAATAAGTCACATGTTTTAATAATAATTCTTCCAAGTTGTAACATGGAAACCTATAATGATATTTAATTGTGATGTCCAAATGTAATAACTAAGGTGACATAGATGTAAAGGCTCTCTAACTCAATAATAACTGTAACCTGACATGGGTAAGAGTGTAATCCAATCAGCATATTCCATGTCATTAGATGCCTACCAAATACTAGGTGATAGTCCTAGGTAAAACGGGACTAAGAAGAGACAATGAACTATAGTATGAAACCATGTCACCTAATTTTAAATTCAATATCCGTGGTGTGTATCCAAGGAATCCTGTAATTATATTGATGGTAACCTATAGTGTCGTACTCGGTATTAAGAAAAATAAAAAGATCGTGATCTATGTGGGTCCCAACCTAGGAATGTCGTATCTATAAATCGTAATGGGGTTGTCGAGTTCTCTTGGAATTCCCTAATAAGAATACAAGAGGTGTTTTTCTCAGGCCATTTCTGTCCATGTATAATGTCATGTAATATTTCATTTTTTCTTCGACTTTCCATTCATTAGTGTGATAAGATAATGTAGCATGGAACCATTTAATCAAGTTATATGGATCAGGCCTTTCATTATATTAGTGTGATATGGTCATGTAGATATCCAGCATTAGTAATTCCAGTTAAGGAATATTCAATTTTTATGTTTCTTTCAGCTTCCTTCTAATAATGTGGAATGGGGTTCTACTGGCATGAAACCAATTAATCGTTATAATTTAGTATAACCAAGTCTTATACTTACTATAATTTCTAAATTTCAATTTCACATTTAATTATCAATATCATGCACTTAACATAGGTTTTTCAAGTTGTAATAATACATGGTACATTCCATTATGAAATTCAATATTTATATGAAGACATTTAATATAGGAAATCAAACCCTTAGAAAGGACAAGCCATGTCACACCGAAAATTTTGATCAAACACATCAAATTATAAAAACCCAATTATGGAATAACATACTACATGGGGTGAATAGAGTTGTGGTAATAACCACAAAATATTAATCAAATATATGGATGGAAAACATCCATTCAATTTTAATCAATATAATAATGGAATATAAAATCTAAAAATGACACCTGATGAATTGGTGGGACCAACACGAAAATTCTAAAATCTAAAAACTAGAGGGATGATTTATAAACCACTATCCTTACACTTGTATCACTCTAATCCTCTATTATTGGCCCATTATATGGCTCGGATTAGATTGGATCTAATAAAAAGATAAAAATGCACATACACTAATTACTAAGTCGAGAGAAATGGATATGTAGAAAGGATTAAATAGACTAGAGTACTAACAGTTGTGCATCCAACATGATGAAAAGAAGATCGAAGGAATCAGGTATGGATAATATATTTGAATACCGATATTTTTTTTTCAAGAAACTCCCAATTGAGATCCATGGAGGTAAATCCAAACTAAACATGGATTAGGAAAGAACGAGTGATCTAATTATACCATTAATGGAAAAAATTTTATAAATATCTGAAAAAAAGTCAGATCTTAGTTTGTTTACTCGTTCTGAGAAACCACACACAAACCATGCATAGTCACCAAGGAATAAGGGGAAAATACGATGTTAGGCTACACGATCATGCACCAACCATGTGGCTTGGCCAATTTACCCTCACTGATGTCTTTCGGTCTTTGAACAGGCCCCAAACATCCATTGGACCTTTACCAACAAAAAATGCATACAAAAAAGGACCATGATAAGGAATTAGATTGAAATAAAAATGATACATACCATATTGAAATACCTGATTTTTACAATTGTAATCTTAAATCCGCCACAATTAAATTAGAATTCATGGAATTTTTATCCACCTCTATAAAATTTATTCAATTTTTAGTTTTGTACATTATATTAAAAAATATTCATAACATCCATATTATTAGTGTGTCTCATCATATTTTTTGGTATAACACGTGGTATTTTCTTATTCAACATCAATTTTTTTCACAATCGTAATTAAATAACATACTTTTCGCAGTATTTCATCAAAACCTAAACTAACAGAAAAGACAGATTCTCTGAATCCACATTTTTTAACATAAATAATCTACTTCTAAAACTTTTGTGACAATTTTTATAGATTTTTTATTTTATAAAATGTAATAAAATTCAAAAACACTGTTAATAGGGTTTTAGAAATATATAACCTATTTCTCTTCCTTAACAATTTTTTGACGGAAATGTTATAACTCCTCCTCCTTCAACTTATAATTTTATTCATTATTTATTTATAGGGACTTATTTTCATCAATTAACTTGATTAGAAATTCAATAAATTTTTGAATCATAGATTTTACAACCTGAAATGATTCCCCATTTCCTAGTGAGATATTTTCCCTTTTCAAGCATCTTATTATCCCTTTCAATTATTATGATTTTTAATAGAGAATAATTTCACTAAATATTATCATAAAGTCCATATGAGTATATTCTTATAATTTTCCGCCAAATTAATCACTAGTAAATTTATCAACATTAACATTTATGACAAATCTCATTTTAAGTAGTTTCATATATAATTCAATCATCATCTTATTCATTGTAATCATTTTCAGTATAATTAGACAAATAGTATCATCTTTTGTATATTGTGAACTTCTTATTTTCTCCTAGGACAATACATTACTATATTATGTTTGTTATTAAATGATCTTATCGAATATATTTATCCTTAAATACTTTTTCACAGACATTAGATATGGTCATGTTATAGAAAAATTTCCAACAACTCCATAGTGAATGCACATTAGATGTAAATTTCTTTTGTACGTTCATTTTCCTCTTCGGAAATTTTTAGAATAAAAATATAAAAATTCATAAATAAATTTCCTAAAATATAATTTTGTGTTTGAGTTAGTACATTCCTAAATTATAATAATCTTATATTTTCATTCATCAATGATTTGAAATTAATTCCAATATAAAAGTTATATTTTCATTCAGAACCATTTATCATCTAATTTTTATGTGAGGATAGTTCTATGTATATATTATTATGGAATAATGATTCAATATATCTAACATCAATTGATGAAATCATTAAAATAAATTTTTTCGGAATAATTCATATGTTATGTTTATGAATTTTTAAATCTTCTATATTCTCCCCTTGACTTATTATGGTGGTTAAAATGATATTATACCATATAAATAATTCCCTAGAATAGTTGTAATCACTCATTTTAATATGATTATACTAAAATGAAAAGTTATGTGTTTTTTCCATAATTAATTTTATATTTCATTCATAAATGATTTTTTCGTCACCCAAATGACTTTATATATTCCAAGTCCTTGAAATCTAAGAAACAAACATTCAATGATTGAGGAATGTTTGTCATTTCAAACTCACCCATCATTTTAAAAATATGTTTTTAAACTAACTATTAGTTTAGGGTTTTTATTAATTAGTGGGAACAAATTTAAAGAATCTTTATGGAATTCATAACAGATGCCTCCATGATAAAGTACCAATTTACTGACCCAAATATCATTGTTCCTTCCATATAAAACTCACATCCCCAAAATTATCATAAAATTATTACCACCCTAGTAAAATTCACTTTCTATAAAACATCCACATAGATTAAATTAATGGAAACATCACTCTAATCTACTATTAAGGACAAAAAAATATACATGTGATCACTGAATTGGTTAAGGGTGACTCACTGGTTTTTCTTCTTATATTTTCATAGTTATGATATAACATTATCCTTCAATTAATGAGTTATGGATTATCTAAAACACTAGAATACAATAATATTCCATAGTAACACAATTATTTGAATGTATCACTACTTAACAAGTGGATCTAGTCTACATCATTTTTTGGGCAACAATTCAACACCACACATTTCCCTATAAAATATTCCTATTATATGGTTTCTTAAAACATGGAATATAATCACTCTTCTATTTCTTTGTGACAAATACAAAAATTCTTAGGTTATCTCAAATAATAATGTAACTATGATTTTTGTAACAACGATTTGATCCATAACCAAAAGTGATCAATATGTTGTCACAAAACAACTTTTACAATACTATGTCTCCTCTTAATTCAATAAGTTCTTCATAAATTTATTTTCTATTAGTAGGAAATAACTACCAATTTAAATATATTTATAAAACTACTTTCTCTTATCATGTTCATCTCACTTCACTATCTAGGCATTCCACTTGAACATTGCATCCATATCATTATGATAAATGATCCAACACCCTTGTGCTTGGTATGTCTTCTCACCTATACATAAAAAAATCCATCTATTCACCACTACACATAATTAATCCAATTCAACCAGATATCAAATATTTTCTATTGAAATCTATCTTTTCATTTAATCATAATTCATCTATTATATTGAAAAGTTATAATTGGGGAAGTGTTTCCTTATTTGGAAACATTCCTTCTCCAATCTTGGATTTATGATTTGTATATTGTATCTCATTGTCGAAATTTTTCTACTGCACTTTAGTTTTTACATGGATGAGATGTATATAATTGTAGTACTTCAAACATGTCATTTGGTCAGTGTCACCAAAAATTGATGATGGGTGAGAACCTTTTTTATTCAACTTATCAAAAAATACATTTCGGTAACTTCCTATTAGAAAAATTCACTAGTAAATTTTTTTGGGCTTTTAGAATATTATTGAAGCTTCCAATATACTTAATAATCTATTGATATTAAAAAAAATACTACTAACTCTGAAATTATCACTGTTCTTCGTGGCATGATATTTATAACCATTAATGATTAGAAAAACATATTCACTTTTGATATCATTACAAAAACATCACAGTGAACCTCAGTATTGTACCACTATATCTTATGCATTTATTCGTTATAAATTTATTCCCATTATTCCATCCATTGAAACTATTTGAAATTTTTCATGTAAAAACGTCATAGGAACTTCCCAGAAGTCCATATTACACATTTTACTTGTCTAATGTCATACAACAGAACTCAAATTTCTTTTGTTTCATATGACAACCATTGATTGATGATCTTCACACAAAATAAATGTCTGATGGGTTTTTAAAAAAAATTCAAAATTCATTTAATTCCGTCCAATAACCCTTAAAAATATATTTATTAAAAAACATTATGCATATCAATCCAATAGATATTGTAAAAAATATTGTATTCTTTTTCTATGTGGACTGTATCCATTTTGATATTATCTATTTGGACATCATTTTTTAGGAATTTCTATGATGATATTACTAATTTTCTTCCCTTTATACATAAGAAACATTCTTCAAAACAAAAAATATCAATCATTGAACACAAACTCTTCTAACCCAAAACATTTATATACAGACTCTATGTAGTGGAATTCCTCAAAATATTATAGTATATACTGTGTAAATATATTAAATGTATCCCCTATTTTAATAATTATTACATAATGAGTTATTTATTAACCTTATATTATTAAAATATTAACAAAAACAATGTGTAACTAGACATTATACTTCAATGAAGTTTTGTCTAGTGTTCATCTTAAAACATTAAACACATTTCCTATGAAAAACTGTCATCAGCTGAAATAGTCTGTCTGGAACAATTTTGTTAAAAATCTCATTATATAAATTTATATATATTAAAAATATATTGTAAAAGATTATAAATATAGGTTTTTTAGATAATATAATAAAATAATTAACATGGAGAAACTTTCTTCATCTCGACAAGCTTAATCTAAATAACATCCATATGTAGAAAAAACACCTCGAAACATTATGGACTCAATACATTGAATAGTGTAAATGGGAGAATGAGAAACATATTCATTCATTTATATCCTCTTTTATTTTATTATTCTTGTTGATATGGTTTGTTTGAAATCATACTAATTATATTAGTTATTCTTTAATTTTTATAGTAGTTGTGATATTTGTAACGGTGAGATTCCTACTAAGAGGTACATTAAGGGGTATTGTTTCTTGTTTTTTGTTCATTATATATCTAAATATTTATTTAAATCATTTTTATGACATTAATTTCACATATTTTTATCCACACAACATTTTATGGTATATCCCTTATTAAAGAAAATCAATGTCTTTGATCGATTTTGTTTCACACAAAAATGAGATTAAAAATACAATGATATACAAGTAATTTTTTTATTTAAAATGAAATTATTGTATATCTAATAAATTGGTGCTTATTAATATAATTAAATATCTTATTTTAACATATTATTGAATTTACTAGTTAGATATTAGTAAAAAATATATATATAACCCATTTAAATATTAAAGAAATGTTTTTATAAAATCTATTTAAATTTATACTTTTGTGTTTTATTATAATAAAAAAATTCATTATATTGGGATCATAATAATGAATTATATAGATATATATTATTTATATATTCAATATATTATATAACATTCATCATATGAGTTTTCTAGACATGATATAAGAACATATCAAATTTAATGCATAATATGTGTTTTTATAAAAAGATAGTTTAATGTGATATTGATTGAACAATTATTTTAAATATACTTTTTATAGATTTTATAAATTTTATTTGGGACAATACACATCTACTTTAAATCATATTATAATAATTTTCTTTTATGAATCTTTGGTATTTTTCTGATATGTTTCTTGTTTTGATGAATTGTGATAAAATATTTCAATTTTATTGGAAAATGTTTTTTCATATATATTTATTTGAGTGTTAAATTATATATTATTATGGTTTTAAATAATTAATATATAAATATTTTATCATTTAATCTAATTTAGTCCATTTTAATCAATTCCACATTGACTTTTGATATAAAAATATTTCAATATTTTGAGTGATTTTAGATTTAAAATGTTCTCTCGTTCCATCATCATGATTAATTTTAATTTAATTTTATCAAATTATATGTTTTGAATTTTGAAAAATGGGTTCCCTTTTTTGAATCATAATTTATAAATATATTTAATAGTCCCATTTTATTTTTGGACAATTTGAATAATAACTTTCATACAATTTTAATTACAATGTATTAGGGTAAATCTCAAAATTATGGGTAAAAAATACTATAAGTATTATAGAATTTTACTATCTCATGTTATAATTTTACTGGAATAAATATTGCTGACCTAAATTATAATTGTATATATTTTACAGCATCACAGATCTACATGGATTACTTTATGGTTGTTAATGTATCTTACTCGATGTAAAATCCAATATCTCATTCACATGGTTGAATAAATGTAACATTATTAACATATAACCATTTAGAAGATATATTAGACTATACATAATATTTTTCAATATAAATTTTTTTCCTCTTGCTAATTTTTTCCCTTTTTAAGGTATAAATAATGAAATTAAAGAATTGCACATTGTTGAGGCAATAATTTATTATTTTATATAAAAATCAAATAATTTTTATTAAAAATATTAAACTCAATAATATTGATATAATTAATGTCATACAATAATTTTTTAGATTATATATAAATATTTTAAACATATTAATGTTTTTTTAATATTTCCTTTTTAATTTATATGGTCATGAAAGTCAACAAAAATAGGGTTAAATATACATTAGTGATATTTTAAATAAATAATATTTAATTAAATGATAAAGAGTTCCCAAAAATTAAAAAAATATCCAAATGATCTGGATAATGTTGGAAAATTCGTTGAGGGCTCATTTATGGTTCTTTTGGAATTGTATATTACCTATATTAACCATTAAAATGTAAAAAACCCATGTTTTCATGGTAATAGTTAAAGGGTTCAACATAGGGTTAAAGACAAAAATATGGGTAATATTGTAAAATGAACATGTATAAAAAATTTGTATTAGAGAATTTCGAACAATAACCATCCTCTATTTCAAATAACTCCATTTTAATTAGTTTTAAAGATAAAATTATTTATATTAATTTAATATTTTGAATGTTTCAAAAAAAATCCTTCTCACCTCAATTATAAAATGAAATCTCATACATCACATCATCACACAGCATTGAACCATATAGCTCATTAAATAATAGATCAAATAATATCAAATCTTCTTTCTACTAATACTAGAATCCACCATTTGGTATGAAATCCAACTAGGGAGGTCTTTGGGCATAACAAAAAGGAGTTACTCAAAAACTATGTAAAATTATTAAACGACCATTTTCATTTTATTACATCCTCAAACCACTGAAATATTATTATTCCATTATTATATTATAAAAATTATATCCTTGGTATACTGAGATATTTTTATTTTAATATTTTATCTTCACCTACATTCTCATTCGTCAAATGGGTGCTGAATTTAATGTTCGTGTACATCAAACTTCTGCCTCATGAAACAATGTCGTTCATGTTTCCTCTACCACCTCTAATTGTTGGAAATTATATAGGAAAACTATTATTTATTTAATATATCTAATATTTATTTTTCCATTCATAATTACTGATTTATTATATAACACATTACTTCTGGATTCATATTTTTTAGTACCATAACATCATTTGTGGACATGTGGAATACTCCCATCTTAAAGCGATGTTATTCATTCACAGTATACATAGAACGTATTAATTATGGTTTTTATAATTATTAGTGACATATATGATATAGTTATGATAGTTAAACTATAATATATATAAAATTTAATTTTGAGTTTTTTAATATAGTATATAAATGGAAGTAGTGTTCATTAGTACGTATAACCTACCATCTCAATGAACGATATAGTACATATCCTATCATTAAATATTATGAATTATTATAAATACTCATATGTAGAATATTTATGATAACTTAATATGGTTTAGTATTATTTATATTAATAAAAAATGATAAATTTAATAATAGCAACAAATAAAAGTAAAAAATTAATAGAAATTATAGACAATTAACACCCAAAATTGTGAAAATAATTAATTATTTTTATCAAATGGTATTGAGATATAATAAGAAGTTGGAATATGATATTATAAATATTATTATGGTTATTTTATTATTTAATTACTTTCTGAAAACTATTATACATGATGTTAAAGGATACTCAACCAAAATTTAAATGCACGGTAATGGGTTACCTCAAAATATCATCATTATTTTGTATAGTTTTTGTTTAAGTCCACAGTGGGGAATATTTCACTTAAATTATTGTGTTCTCTAAAAATATTTATAATATTGTCAAATAACATTTTAATGAAATTTTGAACAAATTTTTACTTTTCTAAAATTCATTAAAAAGAAATATTCCTCTCATTTTCCAAAATAAGGATCCTTATAACATTACATAAAAAAGTAAGTGGAATGTTTTTACCATATTCATAGTGAATTGAATTTCCCACCATCATGAAACAATAATTTAATGAAGATACATTGAAATTAGAAAAGGTTTTATTCTAATAAAATATTTTATTTTACAATGGGGAGGCTTTTGAAAAAATGATTACAATGTTTTCAGGGATTTTCATCTAACTTTTTACATATCTATGATAAATTACATATTCAACAGTTACATATTTTTTATGATGTATATACTTTCACATTTAATATATTATGTCACGAATCCTTTTATCTTCGGGGTACTAAAATGATTCAAAGTGTTATGGGACACTTTTATTTAAAAATTATATTTTTAAAATCCAATATTCAATATATGAGGAATTATGAAAAAATATTCTATATGGGTTGGGGACATGTTAAAAAAACCCCCTCGAAGATTTTTTGTGATCTTGATAAGCATTATTTTTCCAATTGAGAAAAGATTAAACAACCACTATAGTAAATCACAATATTAATGTTATCATGTGCCTTGGAAACATGTTGTCCAATAACTAATATTTTCCTTTATTGTGAATTTAGTTATTGTTATTATTATGTATGATATTACTAAATTGACATTGACTATAAGTGCATTTCATTATCAAATAATTTATTAAATGAAATTTAATTCTATTAATAACTATTCTATATTAATATGTCAAATCTAGTTATATAAATGACATGTAATGTCCGTTATTCACCTTCCTATGTTGATTTAGTCTCATTAATTAATTATATATTACTATTAACATATCCTTACAAGGAATTTTATCTCACACTTATTTTGATTCCTTTCATAGGAATAAATTAATTATACTATGAAATATATAAAAGGATGCATTATATTGAATTAAATCTTCCTTGAAAACCTAAAAATATGTTGTAATTTTAGTATTAATTTGTAATATAAGACTGATATATGTATCTAGCTCACTAAGACTACTAATTAGATTTGTCCATCAAGATGTATTTCCATTTAATCATGAGAATTTAATGATATTAGACACTATATTTTAATTACTGGGGTTGGTTCACTATAGTTTGTATTATATGGTTTTTAGTACTAACCTTGGGAACTATATTTAGGAAAATAGAGATTATAGTACAAAACCCCAAGGATTAATTAGAGAATAATGATAGAAGAACATCCAAATATTTCAGTTAGATATATATTAGGTATTTTTCCTTGAAATGTTTATTTGTCTAATTAATAAATGTGGATGTGGTTCTATAATAGATGTACCAAGGTGTAAAAACACTAAAATTGAGTGTCGTTGTTGACTCTAGTGCTACCTAGTACACAAAAAACAAGGCATATTACGCACTTAGTTTGAAAGTCATGTGGGATATTCATTTGATAATTCACATTTTCATAAAAATCCATTATAAATTATTTGAATATAGTATGAAAATAAATAACAGAGGTTAAATACATGTTGTTTTTGATTGAAAATAAAATATCAAGATTTTCTATAAATGATTATATGTTTTTCTGAATATTACTATAGTGAATCACACAATGAATCCTAGTTTTACTAAATAGATAATACATGAAGGAGTCGTGTTGCAATTGAACATGATTGACCATGTGGTGGGAAGTAGAAACCAAATGGTAGGTTGACAGAACTAAATATTATTATGGAAGGAAATAAATATCATCTTAAGAATCAATATGTAGTTCATTTCTGTAAATGTGGGTATATTGGTCATTAGATGAGTTAATTCACTCTTTTATAGGATAACCACTAGACAACTAGACCCATTTACAACGTTTCATGCCCCGAAAGGCTATGGGGTTTAATCCCACATGCGAATTGTGACAATAGTGTATCATGTATGAAGGGACTAAGTGATGTTCTAGTTACCATGAATTTTTTAGTTAGTAAATCTAATGGATAAAGGTTATTTTAATTTTAGGGACATTTAAAAAAAAAAATAGATTATGTGATTTTGGGATTAATGTTATTTCAAAAGATGTTTCCTATTTTTGGAATCCAATATGATTAAGGTAAATTGACTATTAAGAGAAATTAATGTTAAATTACCATACAGATTAAAATATTTTTTAATGATTTTATCGAAATGTTGATTCTAGTATTTTATGGAACTAGTTACAAAATCGTAAATATTTTTTTGCCAAAGAAAATTTAATTTTTGCTGTAATATATTATGGATGACTGATGATTTGAAAAAAATAAGAGATTAAATCCTTCAGATTTTTGGGATTCAATATTAGTCTCAAATATTATATGGGTAGTATAGTCATTTAATGAATGATATATGTTGAAATTTGGGTATTAGTGCTAATTTGTTTAGATTAATTTATTTCTCACCATATAAAGTTTATTTATATTTTGGGAAATTAACCTATCTTATCATATCTATATTCGATTTTGATTATCATATGATTAGAAGAGGAATATATAGTTAATAATTTTTTTCAATTTATAATTCATATAAATTTATTCTAATTTCCAAGAATGTTAAATTCTTTAAATACTCATTGTTTTGAGAAAATGATGTGATGGTAGTGGGAATTTATTATTGGATAAAATTATACTTGTCAAGTATGTTTGTTTGAATATGTTCACATTATTTAATGTAAATTAATTCTTCAACTCTTGTAATAATATTTTGGAATAAGTAAAATACCTATTTACATTTCATTCTAATAATTCAATGATTGTTTAAATGATAAAAAATTTCCAATTTTGTGATTGAAAACATTCTAATGGTAGTGTTATATATCTCTATTCATCAGAAGATTAAGGATAAATTTTTATTCTTGGTCAATTTTGGCACATTTTTCAAACGAGCTCATACCTGAGTTGTAAGGGCTCCTGCTTGTCATCAAAGAGACCAAATTTCAAAATCGGGTCGAAGCGAACATCCACGTAACTATAGCAGTATTTTAGCAGTTACTGTTAAATACTGTATAAGCTAGGATGATTCACCTGATTAGGGCCTTTAGGCCATAGGTTTGGGCCTACGTGTCTCACGGGCCTTCGGTTCATCAAAGGCCATCGGGCCACATGACCTTCAGGCCATAGTGACCATGTAGTATCCTAGTTCACCTAGTATAGGCCCCATAATAGGATCAGAGCAACAATAGTAGTAGCCACCTATTGTAGAGCTAACTAGATTGAAAGAATGAGGGGGAATGGTAGCTGCCATCAGGACAAGGCACCGTGCATCTTTGAATGGAGCAATGCTAACCGATCAACAATTCATGGTGAGGAGCTAGGTAATCAATGACACAGAAGCTGTGGAGGGGCAGTTCAAGTGGGTTGGGCCTATGATTCATGTTATGGGAATGGTATGCCTTTGGGCCTTCGGTTCATGTATTGCATGTCTTTCAGGAATAGTTCGTTGGTCCTACGGTTCATGTACGGTTCCCCATTCAACCCTTAAAACGGGGATTATCCATAATAAAATTTAAAAGAGGCCTTCGGTCCATTCGGGAACTTTTTTCACTTTTCTCAAATTTTATCCTATCAAAAATCCTAAAATTGTTGTAACCACTGTAACGCCCCGACCCTAATTATCTAGAGTCGGTGCATTATTACATAACATTGGCATGATCATGAGAAAGATCAAGTCTCGAAAGACCGATTAGTTTAGTAGCCTTGGAATAACTAGATACATCCATAAATTTTTACATTACATCATAAAAAAAAACATCTTGTCTTCATATCCCCTCATACTATCCCTGCAGGTCATTCATAAATTACTTCTTCATAATCCTGGGAAAAATAAAACATTGAAAGGGGTGAGCTCGGATGCTCAGTAAGGATAACATTATAGCAGAAGCTTTCATAAATAAGCATAAACACTTAAGGCAATTTATAACTAAAACAAAAGCCTTTTAAAATTGAACTTCAACATAGTATGGCAAAAGTAAAATGAAATAATGCCATTTACTTACTCACATGGATATTCTACTAGTCGAATGATCACATGCAATATCAATAACCACTTTCATAATGATGGAATGCATAATGCCAGACTATCATAACCACATAGCCAAGGCCTCGTGCCAAGACTACAAATAAGATTTTGCCAAGGCCATGTGCCAAGACACTAGTTTGTCTCATGAGTCCTACCGATGCATCGAGGAGCTATAGCGGGCTCCACCCGTCACTTATTTAGTCCAATGCATTCCCATATGAAAAGGTTTAAACATAACGTTATCATTCGTATTAAACTAGCATACGAAATGTCAATACTTTCACCACAAACCATGAGTGGTATAAAAATAGCACATCCACAGTCAAACATAATTCATTCGATACAATATGGAATATTGTATTGTATCACATTAACCTCAATCAATAATAATGAAGGATGTTGACATAGATTAAAATAATCATCAAAACTATTTGAGAGAAATATCCCCCTTTTCTTGAAAACATTTAAAAGTCACACTATTTGTCAAGAAGCCATTTAAAAGTATATTTTTGAATCAAAGTGTCCCATACCACTTTGAAACTTTTAAAAGGAATTTTAATTTTAAAACTTTAATGTCCATATAAATAAATCCTTAAAACCATTTTTAAAATATGGACATTAATGATTTAGAAGAATAATTCTTTAAAACATTTTAAAATGGTATTTTGGTTAGAGTTTCTAACCAAAAGAGAGACACTTGAATACAAATAATTGAGGTAATCAAAACATTGTAATATCATGAGAATAAAGGAATTCATGATATACTATGTCAAAGTACATTATATACACCACATAAAAGTGATTTGGTGTATATCATCAATGAAGTCTCAATGGAATGTAAATTGAGATGAAATCTCTCATAAAGGTTGTATCCTTAGGTTAAGGATAAATCAATGACATAATTATGTGTGACAAATATAAATACACTAAATATGATTGGATATTCAGTGTAAAACAATCAAAGGACATTCACACATATTCTTGTAAAAAAACAATACCAACGAATTGGATGTTTAACTCAACAAATGGAGAATGAGTTAAAATTACTCTTATCAAATTCATATCAATGACTTGAGAATTACCAATGGAGTGATTATGTGTATCAAACTTCTATCCACAGGAAGGGGAGTGGAAATTATGACATAATCAAATGAATAGTGATTCCACACATAATCTTGGGGTAATATAATCAATGAAATATGTGTAAAGCCAAATGAGTGGAAATTGAAATCTCAAATTCCCTTATCGATTAGGTAACTTACGAAACATACACCCATGAAAGAAGTATCATACCATGATGATGTAAATACCCAAAAATTAAAGTATATTACACAATGAATACGAAGATGGGCAGTACACATACACCACATGCAATAATTAAGTGGTGATCAATGGAATTCTCACGGAATTAAAAGTGAGATAAGAAAATCCCTTACCACGTTAATCAACTGAGTCGTATGGCCAAAAGTTAATAACCACCAAATGATTTACAAAATAAAATGAATATAAATATAATCATGAATATATATCAAATGGCAGTACACAATACACCACTTTCAATAATTTAGTGGCGAACAATGGAAATCTCACGGAATTGAAAGTGAGATAAGAGAATCCCTTACATTGTACTTTTTCCTTGGTCGATGGTAGGTTTACCTCCTGTATAATGGTGAAATAATTGTTATTGAATAATAAAAGAATCATTTACTTTAATATGATATCATATATGATCTTTTATCATTGATTTGTTAATAATATTTTAGAATTATCGTCATTTCGGGTGTTAACGGGTTCATTTTACTTTATATTCTTTGTTATGTGAGACATATTCGTTATTAATGGGATGTATATTATTCATATCCAGAATGGTATCAAGTTCTTAAACATCATTTTTAAATCATCAAATTATACGATGGAGAATGAATCTCATCGCGTTCGTGGAGACGGTAGTCCGTACGTACGCACGAACGCTACTTCCATTTAATTTTTATTTTAAAAGAATCGAATCCAAATTATACATAGGTATATTACTATTCCAGTATAATATAATATTTTATATATGTTACTTAAGTTCATTTACACCATCCTTTATACGTTCCATGTGTGGTATGAACGAGTCATATCATTTTAAGGGGGCGGTAGTCCGCACTTCCTCAAATGAAATTATCGTATGTATATACAACATGAAACGAATAATGGTATGAAATAAAATGGAATTACAGAAGCTTATATATAAAATATATATCATTAATATCATATTTAATTACAGTGCCATCCTAATGGCCACCATGAGAGGCGGTAATATGTATTTGAACAATCATCGTTTCGTGAGGCGTTAGTTTTCCATCCACAGAAACATTATGTTCATCATCCATTAGATGGAGTTGTGTGAATGTGTAGTTTGAATACTTCTTATAACAACATCCTAGTATATTGAGGATACTGGTGTTGTTATAAAATAAAGGAAATAAAAAGATTTTGGGGGTTGGAGAAGCAAAATATATGAAAATACATTAAGAGAAATTGTTACCTTTAATTTAGGTAACTCACTTTGGTTGGAACCAAAGGACTTCTTGAAATGCTTTCTGCCTAAGGGGAAGCTTCAAGGAGGAGGAGAGGGATGTGGGGAGCTTATTTGGGCAGAGTTTGGACGAGCCAAGTGGCTTGAGAGGTGTGAGGAAATGAGAAGGAGGAGTGCCCTTTTATAAGAGGGGTGAGGGGCACCTTTGGAAAAGCTAGAAATATTAATTTATAATAAATTCATATTCGGTTTCCAAAGGCTCCAAAGTTGACTATTCAAAGGATGAGGTGGGGATAGGTCGAAAACAACTCATCCAATAGAATTTAGACAGGTTTGGGTACTTATATTAACCTTATCTTTAAGTATTAACTCTAAGATAATTAGTTCCACTTTTACAATGTCTCTTTGTATTTTTATATAATATGGTTAATAAACTTACTATATACATCCAAGCGACCCCCAAGTGGTCCATTAATGATTAACCTATCATAATATAAGTCTCTTGGCCGAACCTTAGATTTTTAGGAATTTAATATCAATTAATAATATAATATTTGTTTTAAGAACTCTTTTATGTCAATTTTGACACTATTCAATAGTTGATTTTTGTGAAACTCATAACAGATTGATTACTTCGAAAAAAGTCAATTAAATCAATCCTAATATATCATATTATCCTAGAAAATTAGTTTAATTCATTAAAAGGTTCATATTATATTTATTTGGGTGTTTATAATATCAATTATTTTAATTTTTCACTATTATAGTAATTACTGCATCATCATTGTGTTATAAATAAAATAAATTATTTAATGTCTAAAAATTATAAATAAAATATCATTATGTATAAAATCTTTTTATCTTTCTAATGAATATTTATAATCTAAAATCCAACATATATAACCCTATGTAACAATTGTTGTTCTAAAAGATATATGCTTGTGTCATTTTTGTATTCATTTTAACTAAATTAAAATAAAGTGTCATTATCACTTACAAGTGGATCCATGGGGTCCCAAAATAGACCCAAAGATTCCCATGGTCGACCATGTATCAACCAATAGGGTTAAGACACATTTTAGGGTAATTTAGTATTATTATAATATTATTTTTTTTAACCGTTATTTACCGGATTTACCCTTAACCATGGTAAATAAAATATTTACCGCAGTAATTATTCAAAATGTCTAAAAATAAAAGTTACCTATTTACACAATTTTAACATCCTGATTCCAAATATGGAATCCATTTTCCTAAATTCAAAACACAGAAGTGGCAGAAATTAATTTAAAATTAAATCCCGCTGTCAAAACAAAAAGCGTGTTTTTAAGAGATAATAACTATCAAAAGATTGACACTCGTTTATGTTCGGTTTATTTGTAAAATTATGTCCAATGACCAACATTATATTAAATGGTAAAAATATATTCTAAATATACTTTAAAACCACTCAAATTCATAATTTATCACTATTAATTATTTTGATTAAAAAAGTTGTTTTTAATTAAAATTTAGTAATTTTCACTATTCATCAAAATATAAAAGTTATCCGAAAAGTACCAAAATTTCACCCTAGGATAATTTCGATATTCCGAATCCAAAAATGAAGTCCATTTTTAAATATAAAATATATATAATTTCAAAAATTAGGTATTACTATTCATAACGGCTAGTTTGATTGGTTGTGGTGTGTGTTAAAACTCAAGGTTGCGTACAACACACGCTACTGTATTATTCAAAGAAAGCATACCGTGGAAGCTTGGGATGTTTCATTTTAAATTTTTGATGTCCCCATTTAGTCAAAAAGTTTAAAATATAGTATTTAAAAAGGGTTCACTATTAAAGTTGATAAAAGTGCAATACTGAAAATGAATTTGTTCTTGCATTATATCTAAGAAACTCATAATATGGATTCTAAAATTATAAGGATTATATAAACATTAAAATTTATCTAATACTATTCATAACCTCTTTTGAACGGCTTGTTTGGTAAGTCATGGTGTGCTTGAACATGGTGTTGCATGTAGTGAAAGTTATTGAATTATTTTGAAGAAATAACACACTATGAAATCTTGGGGTGTTACATTCTCCCCTCCTTCAATAGATTGCGTCCTCGCAATTTGAAATTGTTCTTCGAAAAAAAAAGGTTGAAAATAGATAATATATTTGTGGGAAAACCCACATCGGAAATTGGGTTACTAAAATTTAGTCTTAATATGAGAAAAAGAGAAATCAAAGGGTCACCAACAAATTATGATCTCGATTAGGAGAACATTGGTGGCAACTAGAGACATATAATTGGAGGAAAAACATAAATATTTATAGGTGGTGATTGAGGTCATCAATCACAAACAAGTGTAAAATTGAGGTCCTTATAATCATCAATCTATGATGATTTGAAATACCATCGGTTCAACAAAACATAGGGTATTAGGATAACACATTTTTGACGTTTCAAAATATCTTAGTTGAAATCCCACATCGAAAAATGAATTAATGAGGCCTCTATTTAAAATAAAGAGTCGAAAGTATGAAGATTACCGAAAATAACACATACTAGGGTTCCATGAAGGAAATTATGGATATGGAGGAGAAATCTAACCATCAATTATCTGATGGAGAGTGGTAGAGAACATGGCTATGAAAAGGCCAAAAATCCCAAAGCCATAAATTTGTGATGATTTAAGGTACCATCTAGGACAACATTTTTGTTCTATGTTTCTTTTATTAATTTTGGGGATTTTATTTATGAGATTGGCTAAGAAAATTATGAGATATACTCAAATTTTAAGTAGATTTTCATTCTTTAATAAATTTCCACCACTAACTCAATTTTTTTTTTAAACGATGAGTATTCAAGAAGACTTGGTCACACTGGAAGAGCTAGAATAAACTTCTATAGAATCACATGATCCATGCAGGATAAACCATATATTAATCAAAACCAAAATGGTTATTGAATGATCTAATGATCCCCCAAAAGGATATTCATTGAGATAAATATGCACTAATCTTAATTTCTAAAATTAAACCAACAATACCCCAAAGTTAAATAGATACTATTCAATAACCAATTGTCCTTAAAATCCTTTAATATAATCCAAACTAATATTGAAACCCAAAACATAGAAGAATTTGATTATGTAGTCTCCCATGTTACATTGTATCTCCAAATTACATCAAATACTCTTAAAGTCACATACTTAAAAGTAATCATCACATATTCTCTGTTATAGGTTAATCATTTCCATAAATAACCCAAATCACTATAAATCAACAATAAAAATGTAGATAAAAATCCACCATTACTCTACAAATGAAACCTCATTGTATTCTATTTTCCTTGGGCATATAGTGTTCCTAACAAAACGAACATCTTCCAAAATAACATTTATCACTTAATCACCAAATCATTTTCCTATACCAAGGGTATTCATTTGATAAGACATAAGAACCCAAATCATCTTATTATTGATCAATAAAATCATTTAACAAAAAAAAATAGTCACACTAACCAGGGACTTCACGTAGTCCAGTGGTAGGTGATAAATCCCAATCACACTTTGGTTGTGGGTTCGATTCCCACGGCTTTGTCCGACGCGATGGGTTGTCACACGGTCTACGTGTTGTCCTTTTTCAAAAACTATATTTTATAATATTACCAAAATGAGATAAATTCCTCAAAATAACATAATTTAACCACAAATGTTATATCATACTTTGCATTTTCATCCCAAATAATAACTTATCATTTTCTCAAACCCCAATGATCATATAAAACCAAATGGTTATTTATACCTATATCCACAAGAGAAGAGACAATTCTTCCTCAAATATCATTCTCACATGGCAAACTGCGGGGTTACAAATACAAGAGAAAATTATTCCAAAGCAAACCCATCAACAAGGAGTGCTAATACTTTTTAAATTTTTCTCCAGCCATTTATTTCCACATAGCTTCTTCTTTGACCAAGAAAATATCCTATAAAATAGGACATTCACTCGGGTAATGGCCAGGTCCCCTACATTTACGACAAATGACTGTAAATGGACTCTTGGGACCATTTTTATCTTCTTCCATAGTACTCTTCATTTTTCTTCGGCAATTCTTCACTGTATGTCCTTCCTTCCCGCACGTAAAACATTTCGTTGTCCCATTGAGACACTTTCCTGGGTGTCTCTTTCCACAATTCCTGCATGATGAAAATTGAGGTTTCTTTTCTCCATGGTCTCCATTGCTGGAGATCTTATCATTTATCACCTTTCTCTTCCTTGTTGAGTCTGGGAGTTGGTTAATATATATGTTGTTGATCATATTTTTGGAAAACTGATTTGGCATAAAGACGATATCTTTCACGCCTATCAACATTCCATTTTGTTGCTCATTGCCACCACTGTTCCCAACTTGTACATCATTCTCAAAGTCACTATGACTTCCTTGGAATCCAGCCATTGACTAAAACCAGAAGGCATTGTGTGAGTAATAGTAGTCGTAAAATCATTTAGAGATTAAAATGTCACCATATTCTCAATTTGAAACATATTAGGATTAACCAAGGTCATTTTCTCTCATCTTATGTATATATTACTTAAATCGGTTTGTAAAGAAAATTTAAATTATCCTAAGCATATCCCCCGGGAGTGTCGTAACCAAGAGTGCAGCAAGGCCCGTTGTCGTGCACCAGTTCCCGTTCGAGTCTAGCTCAAAGCGGTGTTTTCGGGTTTTACCCCTAGGTACATCTGTGCCAGAGCCGCCTCTACCTGCTCGTATCCAGACAGGGATGTATTGCTCGGAAAACTCACAAAATCTTTACAATACCAAAATTCTAGGAAGTTTTTTTATACTAATCCTCAAAGTTCATCTTAGGTCTACGTGCTCTAATCAGAGTTTATCTAAATCTAGCTACCAAGGTTTGTACTAAACTTCCTCTGATACCAACTGTAACGCCCCGACCCTAATTATCTAGAGTCGGTGCATTAATTACATAACATTGGCATGATCATGAGAAAGATCAAGTCTCGAAAGACCGATTAGTTTAGTAGCCTTGGAATAACTAGATACATCCATAAATTTTTACATTACATCATAAAAAAAACATCTTGTCTTCATATCCCCTCATACTATCCCTGCAGGTCATTCATAAATTACTTCTTCATAATCCTGGGAAAAATAAAACATTGAAAGGGGTGAGCTCGGATGCTCAGTAAGGATAACATTATAGCAGAAGCTTTCATAAATAAGCATAAACACTTAAGGCAATTTATAACTAAAACAAAAGCCTTTTAAAATTGAACTTCAACATAGTATGGCAAAAGTAAAATGAAATAATTCCATTTACTTACTCACATGGATATTCTACTAGTCGAATGATCACATGCAATATCAATAACCACTTTCATAATGATGGAATGCATAATGCCAGACTATCATAACCACATAGCCAAGGCCTCGTGCCAAGACTACAAATAAGATTTTGCCAAGGCCTTGTGCCAAGACACTAGTTTGTCTCATGAGACCTACCGATGCATCGAGGAGCTATAGCGGGCTCCACCCGTCACTTATTAAGTCCAATGCATTCCCATATGAAAAGGTTTAAACATAACGTTAACATTCGTATTAAACTAGCATACGAAATGTCAATACTTTCACCACAAACCATGAGTGGTATAAAAATAGCACATCCACAGTAAAACATAATTCATTCGATACAATATGGAATATTGTATTGTATCACATTAACCTCAATCAATAATAATGAAGGATGTTGACATAGATGAAAATAATCATCAAAACTATTTGAGAGAAATATCCCCCTTTTCTTGAAAACATTTAAAAGTCACACTAATTGTCAAGAAGCCATTTAAAAGTATATTTTTGAATCAAAGTGTCCCATACCACTTTGAAACTTTTAAAAGGAGTTTTAATTTTAAAACTTTAATGTCCATATAAATAAATCCTTAAAACCATTTTTAAAATATGGACATTAATGATTTAGAAGAATAATTCTTTAAAACATTTTAAAATGGTATTTTGGTTAGAGTTTCTAACCAAAAGAGAGACACTTGAATACAAATAATTGAGGTAATCAAAACATTGTAATATCATGAGAATAAAGGAATTCATGATATACTATGTCAAAGTACATTATATACACCACATAGAAGTGATTTGGTGTATATCATCAATGAAGTCTCAATGGAATGTAAATTGAGATGAAATCTCTCATAAAGGTTGTATCCTTAGGTTAAGGATAAATCAATGACATAATTATGTGTGACAAATATAAATACACTAAATATGATTGGATATTCAGTGTAAAACAATCAAAGGACATTCACACATATTCTTGTAAAAAAACAATACCAACGAATTGGATGTTTAACTCAACAAATGGAGAATGAGTTAAAATTACTCTTATCAAATTCATATCAATGACTTGAGAATTACCAATGGAGTGATTATGTGTATCAAACTTCTATCCACAGGAAGGGGAGTGGAAATTATGACATAATCAAATGAATAGTGATTCCACACATAATCTTGGGGTAATATAATCAATGAAATATGTGTAAAGCCAAATGAGTGGAAATTGAAATCTCAAATTCCCTTATCGATTAGGTAACTTACGAAACATACACCCATGAAAGAAGTATCATACCATGATGATGTAAATACCCATAAATTAAATTATATTACACAATGAATACGATCATGGGCAGTACACATACACCACATGCAATAATTAAGTGGTGATCAATGGAATTCTCACGGAATTAAAAGTGAGATAAGAAAATCCCTTACCACGTTAATCAACTGAGTCGTATGGCCAAAAGTTAATAACCACCAAATGATTTACAGAATAAAATGAATATAAATATAATCATGAATATATATCAAATGGAAGTACACAATACACCACTTTCAATAATTTAGTGGCGAACAATGGAAATCTCACGGAATTGAAAGTGAGATAAGAGAATCCCTTACATTGTACTTTTTCCTTGGTCGATGGTAGGTTTACCTCCTGTATAATGGTGAAATAATTGTTATTGAATAATAAAAGAATCATTTACTTTAATATGATATCATATATGATCTTTTATCATTGATTTGTTAATAATATTTTAGAATTATCGTCATTTCGGGTGTTAACGGGTTCATTTTACTTTATATTCTTTGTTATGTGAGACATATTCGTTATTAATGGGATGTATATTATTCATATCCAGAATGGTATCAAGTTCTTAAACATCATTTTTAAATCATCAAATTATACGATGGAGAATGAATCTCATCGCGTTCGTGGAGACGGTAGTCCGTACGTACGCACGAACGCTACTTCCATTTAATTTTTATTTTAAAAGAATCGAATCCAAATTATACATAGGTATATTACTATTCCAGTATAATATAATATTTTATATATGTTACTTAAGTTCATTTACACCATCCTTTATACGTTCCATGTGTGGTATGAACGAGTCATATCATTTTAAGGGGGCGGCAGTCCGCACTTCCTCAAATGAAATTATCGTATGTATATACAACATGAAACGAATAATGGTATGAAATAAAATGGAATTACAGAAGCTTATATATAAAATATATATCATTAATATCATATTTAATTACAGTGCCATCCTAATGGCCACCATGAGAGGCGGTAAGATGTATTTGAACAATCATCATTTCGTGAGGCGTTAGTTTGCCATCCACAGAAACATTATGTTCATCATCCATTAGATGGAGTTGTGTGAATGTGTAGTTTGAATCCGTCTTATAACAACATCCTAGTATATTGAGGATACTGGTGTTGTTATAAAATAAAGGAAATAAAAAGATTTTAGGGGTTGGAGAAACAAAATAAATGAAAATACTTTAAGAGAAATTGTTACCTTTAATTTAGGTAACTCACTTTGGTTGGAACCAAAGGACTTCTTGAAATGCTTTCTGCCTAAGGGGAAGCTTCAAGGAGGAGGAGAGGGATGTGGGGAGCTTATTTGGGCAGAGTTTGGACGAGCCAAGTGGCTTGAGAGGTGTGAGGTAATGAGAAGGAGGAGTGCCCTTTTATAAGAGGGGTGAGGGGCACCTTTGGAAAAGCTAGAAATATTAATTTATAATAAATTCATATTCGGTTTCCAAAGGCTCCAAAGTTGACTATTCAAAGGATGAGGTGGGGATAGGTCGAAAACAACTCATCCAATAGAATTTAGACAGGTTTGGTTACTTATATTAACCTTATCTTTAAGTATTAACTCTAAGTTAATTAGTTCCACTTTTACAATGTCTCTTTGTATTTTTATATAATATGGTTAATAAACTTACTATATACATCCAAGCGACCCCCAAGTGGTCCATTAATGATTAACCTATCATAATATAAGTCTCTTGGCCGAACCTTAGATTTTTTGGAATTTAATATCAATTAATAATATAATATTTGTTTTAAGAACTCTTTTATGTCAATTTTTACACTATTCAATAGTTGATTTTTGTGAAACTCATAACAGATTGATTACTTCGAAAAAAGTCAATTAAATCAATCCTAATATATCATATTATCCTAGAAAATTAGTTTAATTCATTAAAAGTTTCATATTATATTTATTTGGGTGTTTATAATATCAATTATTTTAATTTTTCACTATTATAGTAATTACTGCATCATCATTGTGTTATAAATAAAATAAATTATTTAATGTCTAAAAATTATAAATAAAATATCATTATGTATAAAATCTTTTTATCTTTCTAATGAATATTTATAATCTAAAATCCAACATATATAACCCTATGTAACAATTGTTGTTCTAAAAGATATATGCTTGTGTCATTTTTGTATTCATTTTAACTAAATTAAAATAAAGTGTCATTATCACTTACAAGTGGATCCATGGGGTCCCAAAATAGACCCAAAGATTCCCATGGTCGACCATGTATCAACCAATAGGGTTAAGACACATTTTAGGGTAATTTAGTATTATTATAATATTATTTTTTTTAACCCTTATTTACCGGATTTACCCTTAACCATGGTAAATAAAATATTTACCGCAGTAATTATTCAAAATGTCTAAAAATAAAAGTTACCTATTTACACAATTTTAACATCCTGATTCCAAATATGGAATCCATTTTCCTAAATTCAAAATACAGAAGTGGCAGAAATTAATTTAAAATTAAATCCCGCTGTCAAAACAAAAAGCGTGTTTTTAAGAGATAATAACTATCAAAAGATTGACACTCGTTTATGTTCGGTTTATTTGTAAAATTATGTCCAATGACCAACATTATATTAAATGGTAAAAATATATTCTAAATATACTTTAAAACCACTCAAATTCATAATTTATCACTATTAATTATTTTGATTAAAAAAGTTGTTTTTAATTAAAATTTAGTAATTTTCACTATTCCTCAAAATATAAAAGTTATCCGAAAAGTACCAAAATTTCACCCTAGGATAATTTCGATATTCCGAATCCAAAAATGAAGTCCATTTTTAAATATAAAATATATATAATTTCAAAAATTAGGTATTACTATTCATAACGGCTAGTTTGATTGGTTGTGGTGTGTGTTAAAACTCAAGGTTGCGTACAACACACGCTACTGTATTATTCAAAGAAAGCATACCGTGGAAGCTTGGGATGTTTCATTTTAAATTTTTGATGTCCCCATTTAGTCAAAAAGTTTAAAATATAGTATTTAAAAAGGGTTCACTATTAAAGTTGATAAAAGTGCAATACTGAAAATGAATTTGTTCTTGCATTATATCTAAGAAACTCATAATATGGATTCTAAAATTATAAGGATTATATAAACATTAAAATTTATCTAATACTATTCATAACCTCTTTTGAACGGCTTGTTTGGTAAGTCATGGTGTGCTTGAACATGGTGTTGCATGTAGTGAAAGTTATTGAATTATTTTGAAGAAATAACACACTATGAAATCTTGGGGTGTTACAACCACCACATTTCACATTATTTTTCATTAATGGGATTTTTTATCTAACATATTTCTGATGTGGATTTCTCACAAGGTTATTTTGATTTATTATTATTTTACATTCAAAGATAAATTTTAAATTCCGCCAAGATAATTTTTTAAATTAGGAGATAATAAAATAATATAAATATTAAGGTATTTATATTATTTAAGAAAAATATATTTATCTCAAATCTTATGATTTACACAACATCAAGCTTAATGAACACACGATATACTATTAATATTATTAATTAAAATGAAACAATACCATTGACATTAAATTAGTAGTTATGAATATGAATAAAAAAATATGATAATATATTTTTGAATTAATGGGTTAATGATTAATTAAAAACAAATATGAGAAAATTTTTATGAAAGGGAAATGTTTTTATAAAGACCATTTAATCAAAAAAACTGTGATTTATACAAATAATAAATAAATAAAAATTTATTATATTAATTAATATATATATATATATATTATAATATTAAATTTATCTTCAAATATTACTCTTATTTTTTTTCTATATATAATATATGAACAAATCCTATTTTATGAATAAAATATTTATTTTTATAAAAAAATAATTTAACATCTTTTTAATGGCGTTGTTTTTTTTCATTATTTTTCCCATTTTATAATTAATATTTCCTAAATTTAAATTAATCATTCAAATATTAATATAAGTATATATTTACATTGAAACATATTTTTGGTAAGTTATATGTTTTGTGGAATAGTGATAAAATATTTATTTTAATTGAAAAAAAACCTTTTTCCCCAAAATTATTTATAATGTTAAACTATATTTTCAATTGTTTTTAATGTATAATAATATGAATTGTATTCATTTTATATAAATCTTTTCATTAGAATCAATTTCACATTGAATTTGGATATAGAAATTATTTTAATATTTTTAATGTTTTCACAGCAAAATCTCGTTTCGTAGTTCTGTCAACAAGAGCATTTTTCAAAATTTAATTTTACCAAATTTTTGTTTTGAATTTTCAAAAATTGATTCCATATTTTTAATCATAAAGTTCCATTTTATTAAATATGTACCTTTTATTTTCGGACAATATTAGTTTTATATTTTGTGAATTTTATTAATTTCAATGGGTATAGATAAATCATATAATTAGGAGGAAAAATATTTAAATAAGAATTATAAAATTACTTTAAAACATGTATTTTTATTTTTGGATAATGTATTTTAGAAAAAAAATATTTCATTAACAGATTCTATGTCCTCTTGGAGCCACATGGATTAATTTGAGTCTTTTATAGTATTTTAACCTAATGATATTCCAATATTCAATGCACATGTTTTTAATAAGTATTAAATTATTTATATATATCAATTTAGACAATATCATAAAATATAATGAGTAATTTCAATTAAAACATTATTATCATCATTAATATAATTTATTTTTTAATTTCATTTAATCAATTAATTAATTAAAATCATGCATAATGATGATGTTGTAATTGATTAATTTTTGGAGATATAAAATAAAACTTATTAAACATATTAAAATCAATATAATATTATATAAATAATTTCATCCAAAAATATTTTAAATCAACTTCATGAATTTTGGATGTATTAATCACTTTTTTCGATCTTATCTATTGTATTGATATTATATGAAACAGAATTGAAATTAAGAATGTAAAAATTATCTTTAATGAAATTTTAAAAAAATGATATTTTATTAAATGTTATAAAATTCATAAAAAATATAAAAAAATGTTATTTGGATATGGTTTAAAATTATATCCATTACTCATTCATGTTTTTTTGGAATTTTATAGTAACTATAATTAACCCTTAATATGTAAAAAAAACCATGTATTCATGGTAAGAGTTACAGGGTTTAACATAGGGATAAAACGAGATGATAAAGGTAATAATGTAAACTAATCATTTATAAAAATTATTGTATTAGAAAATTTTTATGTATCCTTGACTTAAAATTTAAATTAATAACTTTTGATGCATTTTTAATTATAAATTAATTTATATTAATTTTATATTTTTAGTGTTTCCAAAAGATCCCCTCACCTCAATTATAAAAGGTAACCTCATCCCTCAACTCCTAATACTAATTTGAGCATTATATCTCATCCCAAAACATTCCAAATATGCCCCAAAATGAAGTACCTTCATCTCATAATCTTTTCATTGTGATTAAATCCAACCAAGTAAGTCTTTTGATATAAACCAAAAGGCATTACATGGAACTGATGTAACATTCTTCAGTGACCATTTTCAATTGATTTCATTCATAAATAATTAAATTACTATTTTAAATTATTGTATAAAAACACCAATATCATAAAGATACTAATAATTTCTAATGGTAAGGTCTCTACCTACACCAATGAACACTTATATCAAATGCTTAATAAATTTACCATTCGTGTATGGTGATGTTTCACCTTGGGAAATGATGTTATTCATTTTTTCATTACCACTTATCAAGGTTGGTAATTATGATATAAATTATATTTTTATATTATAATTATTATAATTATGTTTTCTTGATACTTATTTAATTTCTATATAATACATACCTTAATTATTTCCATTTTACATACATGTGATATCATCGTTTCGTCTTCTGTCGACTACCGCCTATTCGAAGCGATGTGATTTGATCACACTATTCAAGGACCATATAAGGTCTGATTTTAAATAATCATATGTAATATATATTACATAGATTTTATACTGTAATTATAATCTACATATATTATTTACATTTCCTTATTTTAATACTTAATCTAAATATAATTAGGGTTCAAGTGTACGTACCATCTACTGTCTCCATGAACAGTTCATTTCATTTCAATTCTACAAATATTTTGAAATTTTATTAATACAAATATAAAGAATATATATGAAAAGTAAATCAATTTTTATATTCATTTATGATAAAATCAAGATCTATATAATAAGAAAAAAATAATAATTAAAAACATAGTCGTAAATCATGACAATAAAATCCCAAAATGATTAAAATGATGAATGATTATTAAAAAATAGTTAATGATATTTTATAATTTGTTAATAAATGATATAGTAAATTTGATTAATGTCAATTAAATAGTTATAAAATGACTAAAAATATTATTTATATGTTTTGGGAATTTTTAACCACAAATTCTACACCTGGTATGTAGATATCTCAAATTCTCATTATTTTCAGGATTTATTTGGATTAAGACTCAAAAGGGGAATATTTATCTTCAATGTTAGTTTTTTATAAATTTTTTTTGAATTATGTTGTTTACTATTCTCATCATAATTTTTTATTACATTATTAGATTTTATTTATTTATTTATTATTCATTAAAAGTAATCATTATGTCATTTTCCATAAATAATGTACATTATAAAATTTCATACAAATGTAAAATAAGTTATTTTTTAGAATTATACGCCATGAAAAAAATCTCATGCTATCTTAACAACCTAATATGTTAAAGATTTCACTATAATTTTATGAGTATATTTTCAAATAAAAAATGTATTTTATTAATGTGAGGTGTTTAAATAAAAATAACAAAGTGTTAATGAAATTTCATCTCACTTTTTACATATATGATATAGGTGTCATATTAAATAAATAATTTTTTGGTGGTTCATCTAATTCCACTTTTTAATTATTATTTCAATAATCCTTTTATCTTCAGGTTATTCAAATGTTTCAAGGGGGTATGGTTCACTTTGATTTTAAATTCTTTTTTAAGTCAATTTTTAAATATGTGATGATTGATCTGGACATGTACTATATGGGATAGGGACTAGTTAATTCAAGCCCTTAGATACATTGGTTATATCATGGGATGAATCAGTTGGCTGAATAAAAAGATTTTAATCATTTTTTGAAAAAATGTGAATCTTAAATGTTTTATTTTCCTAGAAACATGATGTCCAATAATTATTCATTTAAATTATAGATAATTAAATTATTATTATTTTCATTTGAGATATTGATTTTTTGACATTAACTATGGATGTATTTTACTCTATGATTATTGATTAAATGTCTTCTGATTTGGTTAATTTCCATAACATATTTATTATGCCTTATCCAGAAAAATGAATGGAATGTGTTATCAATTATTTACCATTTCAGGATTTATTTATATTCATTAATTAGTTATTTCATCCACAGAACATACCCATACTGAGAATTTGGGGTCACCCATATTTTGTTTCCATTCCCATGAATTCCTGAAATTTTCTAATAATGATATGAAACGATAAGTTGCGTGGAATAAATATATAAATGAATGAAAAACATTATTCTATAAGAAATGTATTCATTTCTAAAACAAGAATCAATTATGTATCTAGATTATAAATAATACTAAATTGGTAGATCATTAGGGATAAATTACCTTGTAATCATTGGAATGTGATGGTGTAAACACTAGTTCTAAGATTACCGGGTTAGGGACTCTACTATATTAATTATATAAAGGTACTTATATTCCACAGTCTACTACATTGTGTTCATGGATAATAATTTTTCATGAGATGGATATTAAATTATGTTTATATATATAATATTTTTTTTGTTGGGGGAAAAATAGGCATATTTGGATCCATTACTCCCAAAAAATTATGATTTATTTTGTGTAAAGAGGTTTCATTATATAGTCTTGTATATTATTTATCGATTTATCATGGTTCATATAGGCCATAGTCAATTTTTTATATTTCAAAGTCTATTTGGATTATTAACCGTGTAACTCTCTATTCATGAATTTTATGATGAATAATGTCAGTGGGAAATGTTCTGTTATACTACTAAAAAATGTTCTGTATTCATAAGGAACATGTCATATCAAAATGAACCATTAAAATACACAAACACTAGAATAATATTATTAATTAAACCCTCATATTTTTATCATTTTTTTCTCCTATTTCTACCTCAAACCAAGGTAAATCGTGGAATGATTCTAGTGATGTTTCAAATTAGATGTTGATATCAAGCCTATAACATCACATGGGTGGTCTCTATTTAAATAGAGATGACCCAACCATCATTCCCATAAATTATATTCTTCTTCTCCTTTATTATTATCAACTAATTAACACTTTAAAATCTATATAAAATATTCTAAATTTAATTTTAAGATACTTGGTTATTTTTTGGATTTTCGTATGATTTTTATAAGATATTGAGGGTACCTCTTGAGGTTAAATTAGGGTATAATTATTTATCTCCCGAAATTTTTTAATAGAAATGAATGTAAATAAATTTGGGTAAGGGTTTTAGAGTTATGTATCCTTATATTATTCATTACATATTGAATTAGTTTTCTTTTCATTTTCTTATATAAATTGATATAATTGAAAAAACGAGGAAAAATAATATGGATTAGTATTTTATAAAATGAATGATCCAAAATATAAGTTTTTTGTTATTTTCATGATATTCATATTATTTTATCTATTAGTTTTTTTATTATTACATAAATAGAACATTGTTTCCATTATTAAATAAGAACATATTTATATTAATAATTTAATAGTAAATGTAATGATCGAAATGAATGTTGAAATAGAAATATATATTAAATATATTTTTTTCAATCACTGATTTATTTTTTAAATAAAATTAGATATTGTATATATATTGTTAAGTGATGTTTATTAATTCATGGGATTTTATTCCATCTATGGTGGGGTTATTTTAGCATGTTATATTTTCATATTTTAGATTGTGTGATGGTCTGTTTAATTATGAAAATATTTTATATGGTATTAGATGATGTTATGAAAGTGTTGGAGTTATTGATGCGGAATGTTTTGTAATATATTATGGTTTTGTCGATGTGATATTGTGTGGATGATATTGTGGCTGATGTTTTGGTTTTTGAGGTGGTTGGTTTTTGAATTTGATATTAGGAATCATTTTTCACTCAATTATGAAATGTTTATGAAAAAACAAAATTAGATTAATTGGTATAGGATGTGAAAATATAAATGAATTTTGGAGTGAATTAATTATTAAATGAATTAATTTATTGAGAAATGGGAATGTTTTTTTGTTTATTGATATAATGGAATTAGATAAGTACTCATAGTAAAATAAGTAAAAAATGAAGTCCAAATACAATGTATATTGATTATTTATTAGCACAAATAGTGGTTTAAAATATATAAATCATAATGTAAGTTGTATGGATAAATAAATTAAATGTGGTTTCTTATTAAAAATGTATTAATTATAAGATAATTAATAAATATTTTTTTATAAATGAATATAATTTGGCTGATAGGTGAGTAATTTGAATGTTATAATCAATAAAAATGATATTGATTTGATGGATATGAAGCTATGTTCATATTGTGTATTATTGGGGATGATAATTGTATGTGTTTTCTAAAAATTTTATTAAGGTGGATATATACTAGGGAATGATATAGATATTCAGTAATAGATATTGGTAGTAGAATCGTTAATTTATTATTTGGCCTATTATATATTTATTTTTGATCGTTTATTTATAACACACCACTTATCAATTCATGTAACATGAATGATTCCCATATAAGGTTTTGGGATTCATGTGTTTTCTCCAAAATCCATGATGGAGGTGATTTCTATGAAAAATAAATCCCACATCCCCTCACACTCATCCAAATTTTTTATGTGACATGAGGTATTCTTTTTAATTTTTAATCAGAATGTAATGAGTTGAAGTTATATGGTTATGTTTTGAGTTCCTAGTGGGGCCTAAAAATGAGGAGGGAATGAGTTTGATGCACATCATGATTATATAGTCTGCCATTTGAAGATATGTGGATGAGTTGGGGATTTGAGTGTTATATAGAGTATGTGGTTATAGAAATATGGTTGTTATTTTAGATATAAAAAATTAGTAACATTATATGTGGTGATATGGTTTATTATAGAGATTGTATTACAATGAAAAATAAGATAAACCAAAAAACATAATGATTAAAGAGATTCTATTGAATTGAATTTTTAAAATGAAGAATTATTAATATATAGTTATGTATCAATGTAATGACTAGGTTGTTTCCTTTTGTGGAATGATAAAGGAATTTCTTATGCATCAAGGAACTTGAAAATTCATGAACAACACAATCTATTTGATCACCACTTGTTGGAATCTATATGATTATCTTTTATCATAAGAAGGAAATATCTTTAAGGAAAATTATGATACATATATATGACCTAAAAAATATTGATGTATATTTTTTCTTCGATAGTGGACAATTTGAGTAACAAGAAATGGTATCAAATACTCAATGACAATCATTTCTCGATACACTACCTCCCTACAGTCTTAAATGGGACATTGATATATTGACTAGGAGATACAAAAGAGTTTTCACTATAATGTGGATTGAAAAATATACTATATTCAATGATGATATAAATAGGGATATATTATTTTTTTCAATGGTACCTCTATTTATTTTCCATTATCATCATAAATCATAATTTTTAGGAAACATAGAAAATTCCTAACATGATGATAAATATTTACAAAAAATGGATAATGTTATGAATGATTGGAATTTTATATACTACATATATAAATATTGGGTGTTAAAGTTTTATAATATTTCATGTACTCCATCTATAATATCTCTAATTACTTATGTTCTTATAATGTCTCGACTTGTGAGCCACTTAATTGGTACCTTGAGCTGGTGGGTCATGTGGCTTTAATCATGCATTGACATTACCTTGGGGATACTAACTAGAAGTTAGGGTAAATGATGGTATAGTGGGGTGACTATACCATTATATCATAGTGGTATAGTTGAAATAATAAATAAATAGTCTACAATGATAGTACAATGAAATAGATGGCACAATGGAAAAATATATAATTAAAACGGTGGATGCATAGGAAAAAAACATATAATAATTATCAAAATACCAAAGGATTTGTTAGATACAATGGTGTCATATCATACTGATATACATTAGGGGGATCTTTAGACATACTTATAAACAGTGTGACATAAAAATAAGAAAAAGGAAAAATGTATGCACCACTAGAATCATGGGAATATACATCATCTTCTTCTATGGTGATTCAAGAAAAATGTAAAAGATATCAAAAATATGTAGCATGGAACATTCCCTTATCCATAAAATCATACATGAGGTCTATTTAGGTACCAGAAGCATGCAGAGTAAGGTGTGATAAAAAATCATCAATCCACCACCAACGATTTCTGTAAATAATTCAATCTAATGTACATAGAATAACAGTATATTGGTAAAATTAATAATACAATATCCTAAAAAATGAAATACCAAATGGTTCATGTTTATAGGAGACAACTGTGTAGATCTACCTTCTTTGGAAAGGGCCATATAATCTCTGATAAATAATTATATATTTTTGTAATAAAACATATATAGAAATATAAATATTTGTATATATATATATGAACTATATACCTGAGGACATGAGTAGTCTTATACATGGAAACTATGTTTTAGGTCGATGTAGGGCATATCAGAGTTTTCTATAACTACTATAAAGAGTTATATGCTCTGGAATGTGTATAAACACTGAATCTCAAAATGAATGCGATTCATTTTTTCCATACTTTGATATGGTAGTTTTGGCCATCATTACCAAACCCATATATAGAGGAATGTGGAACATCATTCATATCTTCCATATTATATTATAATGCTGTTAGACATCATTTTTAACACCCGATTATTGGGTGAGTGAAACATTATGATAAATAAGTCTCTTGACCATCATTCATCAACCAATGATAATGGAACACACATAATAATAATAATAACAATAATAATAATAATAATAATAATAAACCTAGAGTATCAACTCTAATGAATTTATAACCTTTTATAATAAATATCCAAGGGTGAACAATTTAAATAATTCAGATTCAAATAATAAAACATGAGGAATGTATTTTCCACCCATTTAAATTCTATTTAGTGAAGAAATTGAATTTATTAAGGCTAGGAAATAAAATTTCATGGTCAATAAAAACACTTGGATAACTAATTAATTATTTAAGATCGAGAAATTAAGAGTTTAAATAAAACTAATCACATATGAAGTGTTCGGAATTTTAAACAATTATATATAAGGACGTAAATTTATTCTGTCCATTCAAAGGTGTTGAAATCAAGATATCATCATCCTCTAATCAGTTGGAGAGTCTTCACAGGTGTATATTAAATTCTTCAATTACATTAATAATATAAAACACATTCTATGGAAATACTCAGAAATGTCCATCAAATAATTCATTGATGAAAATTCTATATAAACACATAAATGTAACTATAAATAACTATACCACTATCCAAAGGGGCATGGATGAATCCTATTCCAATATGAACATGATATTTTATATAGTGCAAACAATATTGGTGAAAAATACCAACCCCATGAAAATAGGGATAACGAGATCACACCAAAATAAAACAAGAGGAATGAAGTGAAATGAAGAGAGGAAACATGAGGATTATAAATCAAACTGATGAAGATCCAATGCTTCTAATAGATTTTTATTTGGATCATGTTTAGAGGATATATCAAGATCCCTGTATAAGAGAGAGGGATAACTCATTTGAAAAGATAGAGGGGAATAACACTAGAAATGGGATAAGGAAAGAAGGAGTTAATATTTTATGTTAATTGTCCAAAAATCATAAAATCTACATCCAACCATGGGTTGCATGGTTTGACCACACGGTAGGCCATACCATGCAATATTCGTGTTCCAATCACTCACTAAGGATGGGCAATGCATGGAAAAGGCACATAAATTTCCTTAATATACAAAAGCCTTTATATACCCATGAACCCCTTGCCTATGCAATCTAGCACAAGCATGTGCCTCAGATCACAAAGTTATAAAGAAACTGTACATCTTCCTCCTGTCCATAGAGTTCCCTACATGGGTATGTTGTAGAGTTAGTACTATCTATGTGCTAACCATATGTCCCACTATATTTTCCCACATCTTAGAGTTCCAAGATCTAAACAAGCCCCATACAATCCCAAATTTTTTTACAACGTAGGGAAAATTTATAAAATGATTTAACCCCAAAAAATAAAATATTCATACTGTTGAGATAAGACATGTCATTACAACCACCCATTCATAATTAAATTCATCGTGGAGTTTTCCTTCTAATGGTATTATGATTCATTTAAGAAATTCATCTTCCAATTGGATTGTATATCTGCTTCCTACTCACAGGTCTCATCATGTTCTAAGTCATGATTCAATAACACCAATACTAAATGAACCGGCCTACCTCAAATTTAATTCATTCTCTAATCTATAACATGCACTGGATATTCCAACAAAATATAATTAATTAAAAACTAAATATATTCAGGATTGAAAAAATGTGGTTGTTAAATATAATATTGGTGAAGTTGAGAAACATGAAATACATTATGCATATACTATTATCTCTAAGGTTATTCTATCTTGAGTGTCACTAGTTTTATTAATTTTAAAACCATTAAGGGACCTATATATCGACCTAAAATCTTGACTTGCCTTTGAATTAGTTGATGTCAAAATATAGGTGTGACTCATAAGAAAAAATGATCTCTATCCTTTAACTTAAGTAGTCATCAGTGTTAGTTGTCATATGATTTTTTTATTGAATTATCAACATTCACATTATGATAATCCAAATATACTAAGTAGTCTCTCAATTGAGTTCTGTTCCAATGAAATCAACATCCCCTACCTAAAACAATGATAGAGGTGATCAAAAAGGCCTAACATATGATTCTTTATAAGGTTACATTTAAACATTATCCTAAAAACAATTATTGTGAGTGAAATAAAAAAATGGGGATGTATTTATAAAAAGATCACTCAATGTTAAGGACACATAAACAAAGAATGTCCTCAAACACTCAATCGTATGCTCTGTCTGTCCGTCGTTCTGAGAGTGATAGGTTTTTATTAGAACCTCCAATGTACCGAAAGCCTTATTCAACCATTTCCAAAACTGAGATGTGAAATTAAAGGCTTTTTATATATAAGAAAGATAATGTATCTCCAGGAAGATTAAAAGCCACCCGGACATATATCCACCCAATCCCATATACTGAGAATTTCATTCAAATATGTTAAATGTGTGAATCCTTCATAAAATGATCAATTAATTCAAAAATATTATTTTTTCTATGAGGCAATCAAGGAAAACATTTACAAAGTACCTAGAAATTACATCCAATTTAACCTCTAAAATAGATGATAGAATAAAAACTCTTATTGTTCGCTGATGATCAACCTTCATCTACTGACAGGTACAACATATATTGATAAATCTGACTATATCATTTGTAATACTATGTTTCCAATAGTAGACACATAATTCATGATACATCTTGGTGGAACTGGGATTTACTACCCAAATCGAGGCATGAAATTCCCATATCATCTCCACTCTAAAGTATACTGAGACCCAAATATACCCATGATATCGTAACTCCTCATCATCATCCATGATCCAAGAATAATATGAATCATCATCTAAGAGAATTACCCTAATAACTAGACACTTGATAACTGATCAATTTATAATTATTACTTATTCATGAAGAGTAGATGTCAATAATACAGTTTAGAGGATAGTATACCCATGATACACCAAAACCACAACAAGAATATCTGAATACTAGGCCAGAAGCTGACACTCAACCCTAGACAATGAACAAACTATGTCAGAGTTTTCCAGCTCGTAGAATCGTGTAGAGAATTTCCATTTCTTCTTATATGGGCTAGCTCAAAAGAAAAGAACTATATGTACTCAACCCATCTACGAATCCTGATATTCAGATCAGTCTCTGGAAATATTTTCTTGAGGATTTTGGGATCCATAACCATAGTAAAATTCTCCACATGAAAATGGTTCCTATAATACCGATAATAATGAACAATTGCAACTATATTGAAGTCTTTCATCTGGTAAATATTCACATTTCTCCTTAATTAAAAAGACCCATGTGCTCAAAATCAGTCAGCATTCATCATAAATGATACAATTCTGATACCTCATGTGTCACAATAAACGTTTTAGCTCCTTCTTGCATATAGAAGAATCTGGATTTTCACTTAAGTCAATCATCCCATTAACTCTGGGAAATATTCTTCACAGGATTTTGATCTTCATAAATTTACACTATTCTCAGTCAATGTATTAATAGGTGATTCAAGGTATCTGGAATCCTTGATGAAGAATTTTTAATACCAATCTAGACCCATGACATTTCATATGTCAGTGACCCTGATGGGCTAATGCCGGGAAACAATAACTCTCAACATGTCAAGATCTACTGAAACATTTGACTTAGAGATGATATGACCCAAAAAGTAGACCTTGTCAATCCAAAAGTGGAATTTTATTATGGTTTCATAAGGCTAGTGATATATTTGTTTAGTAAACAGGAACTCATTTTGATTTTCATGGTGGTGTCAATAATATAAATACAAAGAGATATAATATATGAAGAGTACCATGAATTAATTTAGATATGGATGGAAGAATATATTAATTAGTGCCAAGAAAATAGAAGGCGCATTAATGAGACCAACTTGCATTACCAGATACTCATAAAGACCATTCCTACTCTAGAAAGTGGTACGAGATATGTCTGGAGATATGAATCATTCTTGATGATAGACAATCCTCATATCAATTTTTAAAACATCCTCTCCCTTATGATCTTCTCAAATTGGTCATATATCATTGGTAGTGGATATATGTTCTTAAATGAAATTGGATTAATCCATTGGTAATCCACATAATGATTGAGGGTTTCATTCACATTATTAGAGAAAATCATGGTTGATCCCCTTAGAGATGCACTAGGGAATATAAAACCCTTATCCTACAAGTCTTCCAAATATCTAGTAAGCTCCACAATCGTCTTAGGCAACATAATTATTGGGGTTGGACACTTGTGGCATCATATAAAGGTTAACATTTAATATGGAAAAAATGTTGAAACATATACCAATATAGATATTGATGTGGATGAATATTTAAATGGACATTTTTACTTGAATTTATTATTCTTCATGGAAAAATGATGTTATATATGTTAGTGGTTATTTCCTTTCTATGTCTTCATATTTATTATATATAAGGTATGATGTACCCTTCGAGAAACAAGCTTAGATCTATTTCCTTGAAATCACAAGACATCGTGATTCACCTCTATTAATTAAATATGATAATGATAAGAAGTTCACGTTAGAATTATAGAAGAATCTTTTATAGGAACATGAATCCAAGTAATATTAATGTAAAAATCAGCATCCCCTAATATTTGATATATTAAATTTTTATATTAAGAAACTGTGATATATGTTTATATCATGATTTATTGACATTCAAGAATAATGTGATTAGTATTAATCTCTAGAAGAATTTTTATACAAATAATATCCTTCATTTGAGCATCCATATGGAACAATATGACAAATTTTATGGGATTAATTTTCATTATCCGTCTAGTTAGAAATAATTTGTAGAAAAGAATTTAAAAATCATATAACATGTGATTAAAACATTTATGAATATAAGAAAGATTAGTAATAATTTCAAATAAGTTCAAAGAAGCCAAAAGGGATATGGAGATGATAAAAATAAGTTAATGGAATTTTATTTGGGATCATATTTCATTAAAGGTGTCATCATGGAAGTGAAATGTATGATTTTGTAAAAAGGGGATGTAATGACTTCATTAAAATGTTCCATTTACATAATATTGTAAATATGAGTCTTCTTTTATCGATTGGAAATGAATCCCAACATTTCAGAATATAATGACGTCTTCCATGTTTCATTTTTCTGAAATAAATATCATATACAACAGATTTACTCACATTACATATAATAAATATGGAACCATACGTGATTTAAAATGGAGATAATGTATATTATATTTACACTAGAGAACATGTATTGAATAATAGTAAAACTCCGCCATTGAAAGTCCTATACAGAAATCTAAAACTGTAAGAGGAAAAATGGGGTCATAAAGATGTTACGGGGAAAAATACCCACGTTCTTTCAATATTATATATATTCCTCAAAGTTAGAGTTTGAAAATATTTCAAGGGGGGAGAAGGCTATTCCAAGGAATATACTATAGTTAGTAAAATGTACATCCCAAAACTAATGAAAAATGTGCTCTCCAAATTTGTGTTATTTGTGATCAGAATTAAAAGAAAGAATCATAATTTTTTTTAATTTATATCAGATAAAAATTATTTCAACTTTAGATAAACAATGTCATAATTATCTACATGTAGTATTTTGAAATTTTTTTCAATTAATGGATATTAATGTGAATATTATAAAATTAATAGTTTAGTAAAATTTTAGAGTTTATGAATATATAATTTTTTAATTTTAATTAAAAATGTTAAAAAAATTCAATGATATAAAATGTAATTATTTAGTGAAATGGTTGATTTAAAAAATATTTATATTTAATTTTGAAAACTAATTTATAACATTTTGAAATTTATGCAATATTTCTCTATTAAAAAAACTTTATACTGTATCTATTTTAATTGTGTTTTTACATGGTGAAATTAAGATTCAAATATTATTTATTTACAAAAAATATCCTTTAGTAAATCATAGGTAAATTAATTCAATTTAAATCAACATAATTGGTTATTATTTTTCCTAGACATCAAATTTTGGATTAAAAATACGCTTTATCAAAAAACATGTTTTTACATTTTACGTGTGCTAATGTTAAAATAACATTTTTTTATTAAAGAAATAATTTTCATTGTATAAAATATATTTATTTTTTGTAATTACTATGTATGAATTATTTAAATGGATATATTTTATTTTTTTGAATTAATTGTAAATTACATTGTTAAAAATTAATTACCCATGTAAGAGCCAAATATTGTACAATTATAGAATTTAAGTGTAAAATAATTAAATAAATGTTTAGAAATGTAAATTGAAAATTTGTGGTATTCTCTTCCATAACCCATCCCCCAATTCATTATAAACCTCCTTGTCTACACATTAATGTGAATTATTTTCTCTCATAATATTAAAAATTTGTATTCACAAAATATCTTTCCCTTTACCTATGAAAGGATCTCAACTCCAGTGCATTTTTACACTCTTTCATAAAAAAATATCTTGATAGAATATATTTTCTACAACATAAATTATCTATTTCTTTATCCTAATTTTGTTGGTCATTAAACAATACCGTTATAAGAAACCATAAGGTTCCACCCAATAAAGAACATCCAAAGGGATAGGTAATGTTCTCAACGAATATCTTTAAATTAACTTCTTATTATACACTATCAAACATATCCCATACATGAAAGTAATAAAAAATTTATATTACTAAATTTTACAAAATTTGTTATACTAATAAAATATACCTTTTCCACCTACCTCCAAAACCATTCAATACATCAAAATGATGTCATGCCAACATGCAATCTACCATATCACTTAATGATGTGCTTAATTTCCTATAACAACCAAACATGGAATATTTTAAATGGAACATTGAAAGAGTATTATGAAATTGAACACAAAATTAATTTTATGGAACTGAAACCTCATCCTTATCATCCATTTATTCTATTGGAAAAAATGTGTCACTCATGCGTACATGTTGAATACTACCACTATAAATGTAATATATTTTTATATTAGTTGAAAACGTTTTCCTTAAAAACCCAAGTAATATATGCTTTAAAAAATTACAACACATAAAAATATATATATTTTCTGGTAAAAAATTATTATTCAAATGTTATTACCTTGTTACGTATATTATCCCATTCATTATAAGAAGATATTATTTGTGTCGATTTAAACAACTGATGTAACAATTATATAAATTTATATCACTGATGATTATAAAATCATAAATAATTTCCTTAGAATACATTAATGAGAGTGTAATTTTTTTATTCTCTTCAATGGAATTATTAATATTAATATTATTATTATACAACACATTTTTTCAGTAAAAATTACCAATACAGCCTTGTCACCAAAATTTTCAATGAAAATCAAAACTAAAATACATATGTAATAGAATTAGTACCTTATAAATCACTACATATATATACACTAGTACATATAATAATATCAAAATAATGAAATTTTAATACTTATATATATATATATATATAATGATTTGACACCTCCATTAAAAATCTAGTTCTATAAAAATAGTCAAAATAGATACCACACGATGTTGAAATTAAAATTTAACAAAATAATTTATTTGTAATAATTAATTGTAAATTATATTTATAAATAGAAATATGTGTGAATAATTTTATGAAGTTGGTTATAGTGCTTTTTATTTTTGAAATATTGGATCTTAGATCAAAATTGAATTTGTATAACTAATGATAAGGCACTTTATATCTCAAATTACTTCTATATGAGATACGTTTTGTATTATAGACATTGTGTTAAATATATTGTGGATATGTTTTATATTTAAATTATTATATCATTAATTTATTTCTCTTCATATTATTTTATGTTCAATTTATTGTATTATATTTCAAATGAGTTTTGGTCTAATTTTCTTATAATAATTATGGATTTCAACTACTTTGTTTCATTTAAAATTAATATTATTATATTATAATACAATTTTCACATCTTTATATACTTTTCCTACAGTGGTGTGGAATCCCATTACAAGTGTGGATAAAAATTCATTAATTAATTTGTCTCATTATAAAATTATCATAAACAAACATAATTTTTGAAAAATATAATTTTATTAATGATAAGTGTGTGGTGTTTTCATAGATATTATATACTTATCGTGATACTAACATGTGGATGTCATTGTCGAAAAGATTCACATTGGGGTATTCACCCGGAAAATATATATTTTAGTATGTATATGGTCATTTCTCAATTCATTATGAGTGGGCCTAGGACTAAACACCCTCATAGAAACTCCTAATGATATTTTTGATTAATTTATTGATATTTATTAACTAAAATGAAGTATTTTAATCCCCTCAAGTTCGTTTCCAATAATTGAAAACTATAAAACTCATGCACTCTATTATATTGATATCTCATCACATTAATGTACACATAATTACAAACTTAGCATTATTTCTTTAATAATGGTACATAATATTAAGTTTAGAATACCCCATTGATTATGTATTAATTATATGATATTCTCTAATGATTAAACATTATTATATAGAATGGAAAAATATTACTTTATATATTTCCATAATATATAAAGTAATTGTTTTATTTAATCATTAATATATAACAGTTTTCTTAAGGGTTATAATTAAATGAATTGTTACTTCAAATGATGGATGAATTGGACATTATTATTCATTATGTGGGGCTTAATTATATGCCCCACAATGTATCAGTTAGTTTAGTGAGAAAAACTAGCCAGGGAAATGTCATTATCTATACCCATTTACATACGACACATTGTTTCTAGTCATTGATGACATGTTTCGTATATATGTAATTATAAATAACAACAGTATGTGTTTAATAAATATTATCAAGGTTCATATATTAAAATTTTTATATTATGATATTAGTTTCATTTGATTGTGGAATTATTTTGATCGTTTATATTATTTAAATTATATTCATTCTATCCTTATATTTTGATAGCCTCTAATGTGTAATACACGTTACTATGTATCTAAGTTTACGGAATTTTTTTCCTTTATCAAAGAAATCAAGAGGATAATTATGTGTAATTCCCAAGGATATCTTTGAATGGATAATAATTTTCTCATGGATTATTTATGTATCATTTTATATTTTGAAATGAAATTTCAAAAAAAAGTATGCATCTACTCTTTCAAGATAGTGAAGTTATAGGATGTCGTAATAACTATTTTATTTTCTATAAAATAAGTTATATTTTTAATGTAATGTGAAATATTAATCACAAATCAAAATTGACACTGATTTATTATTTTTTTATTATTAATTTTATAACATAATAGTTGAGTATTATCATTTGAATAGAAATAACCATATTATAAATCACTAATCAATGTAGAATATATGATGTGAGTATTTGGGTGTCCATTTTGAATCTCAATTGTCCATGATTATTTTTAAGTGTCTTCACTAGAGCATTCCTAGACATGTACCAAGCTACATTTCAATAATTAAAGAATTTTAAATATCAATAATAAGGGATGTTTAAGATCATGGAAATTTTTGATGATATCTTAGCTAGATGAATCCATAAAAGTGACTCACAATAGATAATATCACTTGATTATGTCTTATAAATATATATTGAGGGGTTATTTATGTTTAAATATGGGTAAAATAAATATGAAATTAATAAAAAATTCATTATTTTTTTACTAAATTTTATCGAAAGGAAATGAAATAATTTATATCAATACAGGAATCTTATTTCACTCTAATAGTATTTTATCTAAAATTAAATTTTTCTATAATTTATTTTATGAAAATAAATATATCATGGATAAAAATTTTAATTTAAATAAAAAATATAATAACCAAATTATAATTTCTAATTTATATGAAATAAGTATAAATATACTAAATTTCAATAAAACTTTAGTTCCTATAAAAATAACCTTCATTATATTTATTTCTTTTTAGTTATTAGTCGATGTATCAATTTTTCGACAAATACTTTTACAAAATTAATATAATTTTATCATTCAAAATAAACTAATATTCTAGGATGATTTTTTGGGATTTTTCTGAAATATTTAATATTTAGGAAATCTTTTAAAAAATTAATCTATATTTATACTGTAGTTTTCATGATTATATCATCAAACATGTATGGATTTTAAATTTATAGAGCATATTAATGACCAAGAAATTATTTTTAATGAGTTAGATTTTTCATCTACGATTATTATGTTGAATTTTGAAAACTCATGTTTTTTATTTTGAACCAAATCCATTATTTAGTTTGCCAAAACATTTTTAGATATTTTTAATTTAACTATATGTACACAATGGCTTAAAGGATATTATATTCATTACAAAAAATTAATATTTACTATTTCTTTAATAATATACTTTTTAATTTAATATAAAACTACTATATGGATAAATTTATCATTAACATAAATTTGAAGCATAAAAATATAGTTTTTATAAAATTGACATTTACACATTTAATATCTAAATATAAAAATTATTCTATTACACAATTATAAATGTTATTTGAAATATTGTGCTTTAAATTTTTAATCCAAATTTAAATTTTATTTAAAAAATTACCAATTTATTTTTATCCATAAAAATTAAATTATTGAGGTAATAAGATGTTACCAATATAAACATTAAAAATGGTAAAAGTGAAATATCTAAGAGTGAAATAAATAAATAAAATTCATTAAAACATCTATTTAAATGAATGGTTGAGGGATTTTTTTTCCTTCAGAAATCACTCATTAAATTATATTCCACTTTAACTAAAACTCAATGTGAAAAATATTCTCTCTTTTTATTAAGATTTTATATTTACATAAAAATTTATTATCATCACAATTAAAATTGATCTCCGTTACACCACAATTCTCCTCTAGTTTTGTAAAAATTTAGAAAAAACTCTTTCAAATGATCCCCTAAACTATCTCCCAATGACATAAATGTTTTTCATAAAATACATAACATTTAATCATTAAGGTGTTTCCCAAATTATAACTTAAAGTGTAACATATAATAATCTCAACAAAACTCCCTTTATTCAATTTTTCATATACACCATTAAAAAATTATATATCATAAAGTATGAAAAAATAAGTAATACTATTAAGATTAAATGTCATTTTAATAACATAATATAAAAATTATATCATACACTAAAAATACTTGGGAAATGAAGATGATGTCATGCGTACATGAAAACCACATCCTCCTTAAAGAACGTCATTTATTTATCATCACCACCATACAATAATGATAATATTATTCTATATGTTTTATTAAACAAATAATTTCAATTTATTAGTAATATAAAAATAAAAACCAATCCCAACATTACTCTCTATATATAGAAAATGAATGTGTCTTCGGTGGGTACTTGCAGACTACTACCTCAATGAAAGTGTCATATTTTATCTTTCACTATATCCATTTCTAATGTATCCTAGTATATTGTAACATGATTAGAAACCATAAAAATTATATAATTATTATTTTTGAAGGTTGATATTTTTTTCGATAGAATCACTTTTTTCATAACACTAACCCATATATTATATCTTCTTCTTGTTTGGATTGGTTGAACTGCCAGCTTTTTCAATGCAATAAATATCAATATTGGTTAATTGGGGAAGTATATATTTTTTTTATTTTTGAAGAATATATAAATAATAATTTTTCCATTATATATTAATTGTTATTTTAATAGGTAAATTTTTATTAAGTTATGGCCAATCGTTCTTCAAAATAAAAAATCAAGTTCCTCACTAATTTCATAATCGTGAATCAAAACTAAAATACATGTTATTTGAAATTATAACATTATAAATAATTATGAAACATATATTGTATAACATATTTTAATTATATAATTATTAACATTACATTTATAAACAATTATTGAAACTACCTATATAAACAAATACTAAAAACCATTCAAGTCAATAACAACTAATAATGAATTTGAAATATAACTGATTAATATATTTTTAAAAAATGATTATTAATGAATCCTATAAATGCTTGTGTGTATGAATAATATTCTTAAATATGCAATTATAATATTATTTTTTTATCATGTGGTTATAGGGCTTTCGGTAAATGTGAGACAAATTGAAAGGGTTTTTATTATATATATTTTCATTCTTTGAGTTATAATTGTTCTTTGTGATCATTATTTTGTTGAGTTGGGTATATTATACCAAATCGATTTATTATGAATAATTTCTACATTTTTATGAACATTTACATTTTTTCATTAAATATTCTTTTTTGATGATTCTTCCTTAAGAATATATTATTTATATGGGTGTTTTGTCATGATTATCATTCCTTAAGAAATAGTTTTTATAAACCAATTTTCATTAAAATGAGGTATAGAATTCCAATTTGATATAAAAAGTCTTAGATAATTTTTATTACCTATAATTAATGTTCAATTTCACACCCCCAACATGGAGATATTTTCCTATAAAATATCTAGGTTATAGAGGATATTTGTTTCTTAAGACATCATTCCTTAAGTTATTATATTTATTATTTAACATCAATATTTCATTCATGGGTTATATATTAATATTATTTTATTTTATATTGTCTTCTATAAATATCTTATTAAAATAATTTTTAAATTAAACTAACCATCATGATGAATTTCATTTCTCTAAAATTATGACATCATTATGTATTATTGTCCTTGTTCCCATGTTGGCTCTTTTTCTCCCATATCCACGAATTTTATTCCCACTATTGTTCTCATTTATTTTTTGAAACATAATTATATATTATCTCATTTTTATTTAATTTATTTTATAATCTTCTTTCATAAGGTTATTTATTACCCTCTTATCAAAATGTGATTTTAATATTGGTAATCCAAAAAATTAAAATGGCTTCTTTAATGATCCATTATTTTATCTTCCACGCTATATTTCATTTAGTTAAAATTCATTGTACTTTTAAATTATTAATTATGTAATATTTTTCTCAAAGGTAATTTTATTTCCAAAAGTATTCACTTCATTTTCCTTGAATTGACTTTTGATGGCGAACCTTATCTTTATATCTTACGAAAATGAAAAAAGGAGTTTCTAAAATTAGTTTTTATAGTTTCACCTAAATTTTCTTCTTAAAAACTATATTTTTTCACCTACTTTGGATTTCTGTTCCACAAAATTATATTACACTTATTTTATTTTAATTGATTACAATAAATGTATCAAAAAATATAATTATCATTCCTTACTAATTTGGTATAATTTGAATTTTTCATTATATGAATTTGTCTTCCATCTATGTCATAATCCATAATGGTTTTAGGGTTTCACTTGAGATATACCAAAATAATAACATTCACCTTCTCTCTATGGATAGATTATGAACATGTTATTCTATTTATTGACTAGAAAATGTAATGACATACCATATTTTTATTATTCTAATAAAATATTCCTTAAAAAAATTCATATTGTTTATACAATATATAGTTATTTATTTATATCATATTTTTAATCTATTAGAAATAATTTTGTGATTAGTGGGACTAAAAAAATCCCTTTGATTCACTAATATGTTGACAGAAATGTATTAACTTGGGTATTTTTTGAAACTCTAATTTTCCATGTAGAAAAAATATATTATGAAGCGCACCATAATCATGTTCACGAACAAAAAACACCAAAAAAAATAAAAGCATCATTCAAAAATATTCATGTACATGCAGAGATGTGCATTATATGGCAGTGCATCCCCCATCCCCCAATGCATCAATAAATTGATAGTTCGCCCCAATGTGGGGAATAAGCATCGAGCGCCTACGAACAGAACCAGTGCGGAAAACCTACTTCAACTAGGGTCATCTGGTTTCCTATAATTAGAACCCTAGGGCACCACATTTCCACAACTGTAAAATTATATAAATTCCAAATACATTGATTCATATTCCCATTTTACCAACCCTCTGAAAATCCCTGAAGTAGCTCTCCAAAACATGATAGAAGATATAATTAAAGGGGATAAGTTAGATCAAATTACATTTAGGTTATAAAAATCATGAAAGATTATTGGGGAAATTTTATCCCAATATGAAGAGACGCCTTCTAGAGGCCATATTCCCTTACTAGGTACCTACTTGAGACCCATCTAGGGACACTTGATGGAACCGGGGGTGAATAGTATAGAGCTACACCTAAGTGTCATTAACCAGGTCATATGTTTCCCGAAGAATACCTATCTCAATAATTCTCATACCCCCTATGCGAGTCACTTCAAATCCCCCTAGGTCTTTCTTGAGGAACCTCTTTCCCTTATAATAGGACCTCCACAAACCCACATTTGAGCCCTCTTCTAAGCCGCCAATAGAAGGGATCCAATTCCTTTGGATCCCTCACTCGAGTGGGTATAATTTGAAACCTCCACCAAAGCATATGTATATTCAATAATATGTATAGGGAAACAATAGAATGTGTCCAATTTTTATTTTCATTCATATCATCAGAGGATTCCCACACATGTCCTCCCAAATAGTTAGGGTATTTGTGGTAAATGTGGATTTACAATCATTAGGTCATGAGGAATCCAACCATGGGGATCATGTCTGTGTGTTCCCGATCTTGGGTACTTGGGCTAGGATTGTGAACTTCCCTAGTTGTGTGTGGGACCAATATACACCAGTTCAATTTAGAGTGTGAGAGTATTACATTTTATTTTCTATTAAACATGGAATGATCTACTCATCTGTTTTTGTGGAATGAATTTTATGCCTACCACCTTAAAAGTAAGCCCCTAGACATTGTTTTACGAAGCTCCAATTATTCTCCACTTCTACCCAAAGGATGTGTCTAAATAGGTAGTCTGACATGAAAATCCTAGCTACAAAATATCATTGGGAATGGGCTCATCCAAGGACATCCTTCTCTTATATGCTCAACCTCTTCCACTAGTAGTGGATGAGAAGTTTCTGTTTTTCTAGATCATCCTCTTCCAATTTTTTCTTACGTTAAATTATGTATCATCATTACATGTTGTATTTTTGGATATCCATGATCATGTAATCCATTTAATAACTATAATTCTATGTTATTTTTTATTTGAAATTTAAATGTGATTTTTATGAGACCAGGCTCTAAGATGGTACATAATTCCGAGACCCGGATTGAACATAATGATTTTTCAGACCATTTTAATGTATATTAATTTAATATGCAAGAGGGTTTTTAAATATTTTTGAACCAATGCCTGGATTGGAAATAGAAGGGTATAGTTGAACTTAGAATGTTTGGATATTCATAAAAAGTCCCTAACACTGGTCTATGCGTTCCAACAATGAAAGATGTTTTCTTTCGGTAAATAAAATATTTATTTAAAAATTATTTTATATTCCAATAATTCTAACTCCAAAATGGTAAAACATATTGTAAATCTTGGAGTACCATTGAGATTTTTAGGTCATGTTTACCTTTTTATGATGTTTTCCTTGACTAACACTGATCACGGGTGAATGTTATTTATTGAGTTTTTTTAAGATAATTAAAATGGTGTGTGTGAAAGGTTTTAAAAACCTCTAAAAGAGTGTCCAAATTAAAAACAGGAGGACACCATTCCATTAGAAACATCGACATTACCTAAGAGTGTAAATAAAATCAATCAGGGTGGGTTAATCAGAAAAGATAGTTTTCAGACTTTTTATGAAAATGTTATAATAAAATATTATGGATGTTTTATTTTTTTTGGAACTGTGAAACCGTTTCAACAAAACGTCAAGTAAAATAATGAAACCGAATGGATGTTTCATTAATGAAACATTGTAATGACATTGTAACACATTGTAACAGAAAGAACAAAATTGTGATTCACTACTAAGTTGATTAGTAAGGATGTAATATATTGTCGAAAATCCTTGATGAATTAGTTAAAAAATGACAAAAAAAATAACGACACTAATGAACGAGATCAAACCAGACGCTGGATATTGACAATCAACGAACACTGGTGAAAAGAGAATTGAAAAGGGGAAACAACATCAATCTATATCTCCGAGAGATACAACCTCTAGGCAGGGGATGTTAATTGAAGGAAACCCTTCATGTTCTTGGTTCTTAACGACAAAGGTAGATCATCCCAAAAACAGGTTGACCCGCGGTTTGATCATTCTTGTGAGATGATTTTTTTTCTTGATCCTACTAATGGATTAGGTCAAGGAAAGAAAAAAAAACATTTGACATTCAATCATGGGGATCATTATTGTGATTTTCTCCACTATTTTCTTCTCATTCTCCATGGGATAGAGAAGGGTCGATCAGTTCCCAACCGTCCTCGGTGTAACAACCCAGCATCTTGGATCGGGGATGGACACAGAACGATGAAGGTGAAACCACAACCAATGGAGGTTGGAAAATGAGTTTCATAAAATACCAGAAATCCATTATTTTCCAACAGAAGGAATCACAACATATATTTGAACCAACGTTGTTGATGAGTGTAGCCAGAGAGTTCCAGAACACCTTCCTATTGGATGAACAAACCACCTGAGCATGTTCGATGATTTGTGGAATAACCTCCCAACATTCCAGTGGAAACCAGTGGTGGAATGCGATGATTGTATTCTGCCGTTGGGCAAGAGGCCAATGGCCTGCAGTGGTGGCCGAATAAGACCTCAGCATTTGTCATGGGTTCATTTGATTCGGTAAACGGCCACGTTGACTGGACTCATGTGGGTTTTCCACGTGCATTACATACAATCCTCTCATACTGATAAGTCTAATGGGGAACAGTTCCCTCTAGTTGTACCTGGTGTAGAAGTAGACACATAGAATCCACATCCATGCTGGAGGAGCTGACCCACTCTGATGCGGGTCAGGCATGTGTTTATGGGCCATGCCAAGTGAGGCAGTCCGGGATGGACCTGTGACCTTGTGGGCCAACACCAATAGGTCAGACTTGTGGGCCAGTAGTTTGTGCCTGATATATAGGACACACGGCCCAAAGTTCCGGGTTGGATGAGGTTTGTGGACCCAGACCGGGTCAGGTTAGGTTGGCCGGACCAGGACCAGAACCAACCTGGCCCTATTTCACTAAAATGCCCATTACTTAAAAAAGGATCCTCTGTTTGATGAGAATTCTGTGGTGTCTTGACCATTGGGATGATAATTGACTTTTTAAATACTCAATGTTAGATTTTGAGACTGTTATAGGACTGTCTATTTTGTTTTTAGAGTTGGATCACCCTGTATGAGCATACTTTGGGATGAATTGGCTAAATTTTTATGATGATATGCTAAGACTGCTACTCCCATTATGACTCAAGGAATGGGTAATCCATATCCCACTACATTGATAGATATGGGTCTCCCCACATCAGGGGTGTGGGTTTATTTTCCTTTTATTAAATTCTTTCGACAGTGTTACTATCGTATATTATTAGGGCACCGGTTCAATGAAATGATAGAAAAGGAAGACTCAGTACTCCCCTAAAGTGAGAGGGAGTGGGTCTTCTAACCTTTGAGTCAGTACTTCTCTATTGGATCTGGGTGTTGATCTACCATATCTATCATATATTGAGTCAGTATTCCCCTACCGGGTACGGAGCAATTACTCTATTGTAGGATTCAGTACTCCCATGTCTTTCTGGGGTGCAGGTACACCTTACCCATTTCTACAATAGAGTTGGTACACCACTATTGTGCTATGGAGGGGGTAATATAGCCTTACGTTGGTACTTCTTTTACTTACTAGAGGGTTTCTCCCCCATAGCGATCAAACTGACAGAGTCTGTACTCCCTGATATTACTAGGTTGCGGGTCATATAGTCACTGAGTGATACTCCCTTACTAGCTTGGGTGCGATTCATCAATATACGATGTTTTACTCCACTGTTGATTCAAGGTGTGGGTCCATCATGTGTAATACTCCCTTTTCATACCAGGGCATGGGTCCTCCACAAATGAACTAATAGTGTTGGTACTCCCCTCTAATATGAAGATGTGGTTTCTCTAGTCACTGATTAGTACTCCCCTACCATGTAGGGTGTTGGACCTCCACTAGAGATGGAGCTCCATCAGTTGTTGGACATAGTAGCGAGGATTGATCCCATCTAATTGATGAAAATGATACCTAAATACGATCTAGTTCTCCCTTGATAGACTGAGGTTTTAGACAATCTTTATATGTGAGATAGAGGTTTCATAAGATGATTATGAGTGGGGATCCCTATTACATGTACAGTGGTGAGGGTGGGCCTATCCACTTGGGTTTCCTTCGTCCTGCCTATGTTGCATGACTGTGATGAATAAAAATATTATGTCGAGGATTAGAATTGGACCAAATAGATTTTACCTGATAGAGTGCATCTCTTGGATGTGTGCCATTGGGGATGGATGAGCTTGAGGTGTGTGATATCTTAGTTTCTGTGTTAGGACTTGAGGTTTTGAGGAAAATCATGAAATTATATGAGTGGTTGGGAACCGATGATTTTATTAGTGGAAGAAAAGAGTATATTTTGATGTTCCTGATATATGAATGGGTATATTCCCAAGTAGAGGTGCATTTTCATTCCATTATGGTTTTCTCTTGTTCTTTACCTTCGTGGTTTCGTGGTCCCCTATTATGTATCGTTTTAGTCACCCCTGCTTGGGATATTCCCACACGTTTTGTTTTTGGCGTAGACGACCGATGCTTTGACAGAGACCAGGGAGGACCAAGACTATATGGTGTTTTGGGAGAGTAGACAGATGAGTAGTATGATTAGGAATTCAAGAATCTAACCTCCACCAATCCTCTTGGTAGGGTCCTTGGTGGATGAGTTTCAGATACCTTGGTTGTACTTATGTTCTTTTTTATTTTAGTGCTCTTGTATACTGCACTGGTTTTAACCCCTCGTTCTTTGCTTTCTGTTTTACTCCAGTTGTGTTTTCCTTAGTGTATTGCCTGCATGGTTTTCTTGGATTTTACTTTATCGATCTTTTATTAAGGAGTTGATTGCTTGTGCACATGTTCTTGTAAAATGTCTACAATTTTTTGGATAATTCCATCAATTCGTTTCACCATCCACCAATCAATTTTAGGTAGGCCTAGGGTAGGTGAAAAACGAACTCAAGGGGATGAGTCATGACAAATCGGTATTAAAGAGATGTTGGGTTCTACATAAAAGACCAATGGTATGTTTTTTGGATGTTTTGAAGCATTTTTATGTGTTTCACGATCAAATTTTAGGAGAAGGAGTCCAGTTTGGGTGTGGCGGCCGGAAAATACAAACACTCGCACTATAGACACGTGATTTCCGACTTGGTAGATGGAAGCACTGGTAATGGTGGACGAAAGGGTGCATTTGTTATTAATGAATGTTTGGGATTTCTATGTCTCTTTTAAGACATCTCTCATGATATACTCTTTACATGTTTCCTATAATGATAAATATCCGGATGAAACCACGTTGATAGACAGATATGACTGTATAGTGTGATCGTCGTGATGACCTACCCCATGATGATGCTTTAGTGCAGGGCACTGGTTTTGGGGTGTTTCTACTAGGTGGTATGTTAACGTTTCCACCACCTGTGGAACTATATGTTTTACCAGTAGTTCGGTCAAAATATATTTATATCCAAAGTGTGTCTCCTGAGTTCTAAATGTAGAGACCTACCATGTTCTGAGGAGAGATAGATCCTCAGGTAGATAAGGAATGGATGGATGCAGTTGCATTATTCTTTTACATACTAAGGACACCTCTTGACCAGATGGATTTCATAGCTGTGAGCCTTTTACAGGGATCAATATAAAGATTGTTTAGCTTATTGATACGAAAACATGATGATGTGACCTTCACGTATAATTACGTTGAGCGCCTCTTTTTGGAGGAGTTCATTCTGGAAACAATAAGACAAGGGCATATTTAGGAGCTATTGCACCGATTGGCAGGGCATCATGACGATAGTATAATACTCTTTAAGCCTCGTAGATCTTTCTCACTAATCAATAGATATGGAGTGAGACCATTAATTCCACACCAGACCGTTGAGTAGGGGCTACACCAAGAGATGAGGGCATCAGTGATACCACTTAACATTCTGACATATTTTGGGGTGTTGGAGCGGGCCCTGGTGGTTGAGAGATTCCTAGAAGAGTAGAAGATAGATGTGTCCTATAGTAGAGGTCACGAGATAGAGGCGTCTACTTGAGCTAGTAGCCGACATGTGTCAAGATAATGGTGTGGGAGGATTAACCATGCTCGAACATAGACACGTGGGTCTACGGCACATTAGCGGTTCCAATGAGTAGATGAAACATCAAAGCGGTAGTTTCATTAGGAAAATAATCGAGGAAATCTCACTAGTGATTTTTCAACCTTTCTTTCCACTGAGAGGGATTCGGCAGACGAGCCTCATTGGTAGAGACAATTCATGGAGCAAGGAGTATCACAGGTTGGCGGGAAAGGATGTGGAGCTGGACTAGTAGCAAGATGTGTTCTGTTCCAGGCTCAGGGAGCACGGGTGGGGGAGAGGATTGACACATGCAGTAATTAAATAGGACTAAGAATCTCTAGGAGATATTCGAGGTATGATACTGTCTTTTCTTTTGGATTCATTTTTTTAATAAATACAATTGTTGGAATTATTCCTTTTTCTCCTGAGATCTGTGTGAGACATGAAGGTTCTAGTTGGACTATGGACTTGACCCTCACACATAGTTTGTCCAGCTGGAGGAGACTCACTGATCACACACTGATGCTGATTGTTTGACATTACTCATTATGGTGAGTGTTGTAGTTGGGATATCATAGTCATTTCATCACGGCCATACAACATCATTTTGGGTATGGAATACTGATGTTCATACCGGTATTGATGATATTTGGTGGAGGACGTGGTGTGTCGGCGTTGGTAATGATGTTTTTTCTGTTACAGTGAAAGGGAAACCTGGACATCATAGGGAGGAACCACATGAAGGGTCTAGGTTAAGATTGTTCTGTGCTGACAGAGTTAGACCCCATGTTGTTTTTGCAGACTAAAATTGTTTTAAACCATCCACACTCAGATAAAATTCCACTAGTGAGTGTGGTAGTGTTCCGGTATCATCAACTATTGTGTCCATCAGTGGTTGTAGACATAGGTGCTATTAAGACCTATCATTCATTTGTAAGAAGGTTTTTTCCATTCATAAATAACCCAATGTGTTTATCATCAACCTTGTACACGTAATTATTGTGGAGACATTATCACACTTCATCCTGGGCTATATGTGAGATTTGGGTTTTTGTCTTATCTACATCAGGTTAACATGGAGGTGATCTAGTAGTCCTTGTAAATACATGTGGATCAAAGTATATAGAACATTGACCACCCACTATAGCTAAATATTATTATTCCCATTGATACATCATGTTGTCCTAGAAAAATATGAACAAAAAAGTGTCTGATCTATGTGGTTCCTCAAAGAGTGTTCTTGTAATCAGTGTATATACCCTTGATGAACTTAGTTTTCTTCCCTTGGGTTTAGAATATTTATTTTTTTGGGTTGAAAATCCATATAGTGGGGAGAATTTAACGACATAGAATTTCCTGTTTTTTTTCAAAATTAAATGGGATTTTTACTAGAGCAGGCTCTAAGACATCACATCATTACGAAACTCCAAATTTCCAGAATGTATTTTGTAACATTTTGTAATGTTTATTAATAAAATGTGTGATAAATTATTCCCATATTTTGAACCAGGGTTCCGATAAGAAATATGAGGGTACTATTGAACTCAGAATGTCCGGATTCACCGTGAAATGGGCTAATGTTGGCCATCTTGGGCCAATAGTGGTAGTTTGTTTTTGTCCTTAAATAATATAATTATTTAACAATTATTTTATTATCAAATCCTTATAAATCATAAATGGTAAATCTAGTTGGAAATTCAGGAGTACCGCTGATCTTGTGAGCGCATGTTTCCCTTAGGCAGAGCATAACCTTGACCAGAACAGTTTGTATGGGAAAGTATGTTTTTGTGTTTTTTTTTTGAGAATTAAAATAGAATGCATGTGTGATTCTGGAAACATTTAATAGGGTTACTAAATTAATAATATGAGGGAACTGTTGCATCTATAACTACGAAATTACCTAAGAATGGACTTAACATCGTCCAATATAGGTTGACCAGAAATGATTGTTTTCATACATTTTAAGATAAAGTTAAATTAGAATAAGGTGGATGTTTAATTTTATTTTTGGATCATTGAAACTGTTGTGTAGAAATGGTGTGTAATGTAATGACCTAAAACTTTGTTTTTTTAATGAATCAACATAACGTCTTTGTTACACAGTGCAACATAAAACACTGAATCAAAATTTTCTAATTAATGAATTAGTAAGTACACTAAATAATGTTGAGAATTCATGAATAATAAATTAGTGAATTAAAAAAGATGGTTGGACCATTGAATGATATTTAACAGAAAATATGATGTTGACAATTGATGAATACTAGTGGAACGAGGATCGACGTGGTGACAAAATTTCAATCTATGTCATCATTAAATACAAGATCTAGGTAGGGGTAGTTATTTTAATCACATACTCCATGTTCATTGTCTTAAATAAAAAACATTGATTAAACCATAAACTGGTTGAACCATTGTTTGATTGTTCTTTTGGGATTATTTTTCCTTCATATTCTTAATCCTTCTAACAGATTAGGTTGAGGCTGGAATGAATAATAAGTTGAGCGTAAATCCTTGGGTTGATTTTTGTGATTTTCTCCACCACATTTTTATCTTTCTTAAGGGGTTTGAAAATGGTCAATCATTTCACAATAGTTCATGTATGATGACATGATGTATGGGATCGGGGACGAATATGACACGATGATGGTGTGATGACAACTGATGATAGGTGGACCGATGTGCTGCATGAAATAACAAAAAGAGGGCATTTTTTGGTCGAAGATATCAAAAAAAGTCATTTGAGACCCATGCGGTGAACAATGTGGACCGAGTGTTTGGGAGAACCATTTGGTTTAATGAACGAACCCTCGAAGTGAGTTCGTTGGTCCGCGGAACAGCCCATTAGTGCACTGGTGGCCGCAGCTAGAAGAACCTATGGCATCCACCAAATGGTTTCTAGATGTGGAAAACCAATGAATTAGAAATTTAAGTACTTCAGATACAGTCACACACAATATGTCTGCATGTGATATACCCTGTCTGCTCATTCAGACAGGTTGGATGGGGTGGCTGCGTCAGCTGGTGATGTGTGGTGTAGAAGCCAACGCGGTAAAGTCGTATCTTGTTAGGTGTTAATGGCCCCCTATAATGTGGTCCATGCTTGTTCTGGTAGGGTGTTTCCATATTGGTGGTATGGGCCAGACTTGCGGCCCAGTGGAATGGGTCAGACAGGGTTAGGTCGGTTAGGGTCAGGTCGGTCGGACCCAACTGACACATGTTTAGCTCAAAAGCCTGTACCATTCAAATGGAGCATCTATTCGATGATCTATTAGTGGAATTAGAGGCATTGGGTTAGAATGGTTCTTTTAAGATACTCTATACGTCTATTGAGAATGTTATAGGGTGGAATGTTTTGTTTGAATTGTAGGGTATTTAGGTATGAGTAGACATTGGGTAGAATCAGGGTGATTCTTATGATGAGATACTAGGACATTTTCTCAAATTTAGAATCAAGGAACGAGTTATCCTTATACATATGATTTTTTATATATGGGACTCCACGCATTTTTTTGTTGGTTTTTTCATTTGTGTGTTTTCCTTTGACAATATTACTCCTCTATATGATTAGGGCATGGGTTCTCAAAGAAGTTAGTAAAGGGAGAGTTGGTACTCCACTACCATGATTCAGAGTGGTTCCTCTATCCTTGCAGTCTACACTACCATATTCAACTAGAAACTGGGTCCTACATATCTATATCATATAGAGTAGGTATTCCCCTACCAGGTTGGGAGAAGGTCCTCTATCATAGGATTTGGTACTTCCCTATCGTTCTAGGGTACCGGTCCTCCTTATACAATGTTACAGTAGAGTCGATAATCCACTACGAAGCCTGGGAGGTGGTTCTCTAGTCTAGTATTGATACTCCCCTAACGTAATAGGGTGTGGTTCACCCATAGAGAACAAACTGAAAAATTTGGTACTCCCCTATATTACCAGGGTGTGGCTCCTCTAGTCACTAAGTGGCACTCCCCAACCAGGTAAGGTACATGTCCTCGATAAACCTATTTTCACACCCCTTTTGATTCAGGGTGTGGGTCCTTCAAGAGTAATACTACAATGTTGTTCTAGGGTTTGGGTCCTCCAAACATGAACTGAATGTGTTGGTACTTCTCTGTTATACTAGTGTGCAATTCTACAATCCAATAAGTAGTACTCCCCAACCACATATATTGTGGGTCCTCGACAAGATATGAATCCCCCCTAGTAATGAGACATTGTAGTGATGAACGGGTCCTTCCACATGAGGAACATTATGCCTATGTTGTAACTAGTTCACTCTTAGTATAATGATTTGTGGGACACTCTTTATAGGAACAACAAAGGTTTCGCAAGATGGTTAGGATAGAGGCTCCCTATATTGTGTATAATGGAGAGGGATGTCCTCCCCAGTTGGTATTAAGTAGTCATACATGGGGTGTATGACTGTGATGAATTATCATCATAGTTTTGGGAATTAGAATCGGACTTGGTAGATTTTTCCCAATTGAGTGCATCTATTGGACAGCAGCCATTGGGAATGGATGAGCTCGAGGAGTGTGATCTCCTGGATTGTGTGTTATGGCTTGTTACTTCGATGAAAATCCTAAAACATGTTGTGTGGGTGGGACTCCATGTATTCTTAGTGGTTTAGACAAGTATATCTTGATGTTCATGTTATATGTATAGTCATATACTTGAGTACATATGGATTTTATTTCCATTCTTGGTTTTACACATCCTTGCTAAGGCATTTCCCACATTTGTCAAGTATTGTGAAGAAGACAAACATGTTGAAATATTCTAGAGAGGACCATGTGATGTTTAGCGAGAGTGAACAGATGATTCATGCCCCTATGAAATTAGGCCTCTACCCTCCACCTAGTCTTTAGTTAGGGTTCTTGGTGGATGAGTTTCAGAGACCTTAGGTTGTACTTATTATCTATTTTTCTTTTGGTGGGCTTGCATATTGGCCTTGTTTTTCCCCCTTGTACATTACCTGCATTTGTACTCTAGTTGGGATTTACATAGTGGATTGTATACATGGTTTCCTTGGAAATTACATTCTAGTACCTTTGGTAGGAAGATGTGTGTCTGTGTGTGTAAGAATAGGGGCATGGAAAATCCCTCCCATTTGAAGGATAATTCCTTCAATGCTAGTCGCCATCCCATGGCCTTTGGGGGCGGGTTTGGGGTAGTCACATTACAAGCCTCGGTGAATAGGTCATGACTATCCACATGGCATGATTCATGCAATATAAGAGAATATTCCTTCAGATATTCCTATATCATTTCCTCAAATTACCTCCATAGTTCTGGATCTCCAAGTCCATGTATCCAATATTCGGGATAAGTGGATCATGTGGTTTCCCAGATATTATGTTTCCTCTTGTTACTCACCCTATGAATGACTCTTGTTGGCTTAGAGTATGAATGTGGACATGAAAGCCACAAGATCCAAAATCCTTGGGCCTCCAACATGGTATAATCTCCAAAATCCTATCAACGACATGCACATCGATAGTAATCCCTAGAACCAACCCTATGAGAATTCTTATCTGTTGTATGACCCAAAAAAACCATACCCACTCACCAAGTTAATTATCATCAAGAGTGTGTCCCAACATATCATTGAAAATTTTGACAGTCCTAGTTGGGATTAAGCCCAAATCATAACCTCAAGACATTCAAGCATCCACCTAAGGAGTAATCCCAAAACCTAACCGCCAAATCTCAATATGTTAAGATAATTCACATGACCCCAAAATTCACATAACAACATAAGCCTCTTCTGATTGAATACACATATTAATCCAATCAAACAACTAAATTCCATAACACGATAGACTTTTAAAGGGACTCCGTAGGCATTTTCCTCACAACCTAAGTACATAGGATTTTATTCACATTCACATGGGATATATAGGAAACCCCCTAATGTCAAAACCACATCTCCAAAAATAAACCCCATTTTCTCAAGGCCTATTACCAGTATAGTCTTATTCAATGCGGAAATCCTTATCCTCTCAATGTTCACTTGGATTATCTGGCCTAAATTCAACACAAAAAATTTACTGGGAACCTTCCTCCTATACTTCCTTGAAATATGAAATTAAAATTTATAGTTAGGTTATTATCACATGACCATAAATGTTATGATATTACCAATTAAAAAAGAACAAACTATGTCTATTTTTATTCATTTCCAAAAGATACATAGTAATCTCATTCATGAGTTCGAGCACAACATCAAAACAAGTCTTCTCTCTTTGGATGAGGGAACACCCCAGAGCACCCCACTTGGTGGTTTTAAAACTAACATCATCATAATAATGATAGAAAAATATTATTTTAATATATATGGAGATACCATTTATTGTGAAGATCATATACATAAAATATATCTATTCATCAATTACCTTAGAAACATACAGATGATTCTAATTTACATACATTATAATAACCGATTTTTAATTCAAGGGTTATTTACATCATACATGATATTGATTAAAGGATTCATCAACAAATATTTTATTCATTTTGGTGTCCCATATTAGGTAAAAATTCTCACTCCATAGGGTGTGTGGTTCTCTACCATCCATCGTCTCATACAATGTGAATTCATAAGCTTCATTGGATAAAATTACCAATGAGGTCCTACCTTTGGAAAGTGGGTCCCTCAAGGATATAAAATATTTTTAGGTTTATGTAAACCTGATAAAACCCATTGAAATCCATGAATTAATATAAAACATGACCTGGATGAATTCACAAAACTAAACCCCCTGTAATAAATCATTAGGTGACTTATTTTCCTTCAACAAAATAGTGAACACAACCTGAATCCTTAAACAAGATGACAGAGTTTCCCACTTATCATACCCCTTACACTCTCTATGAAATGAAGATGGAATATTAAAATAGCCAATAATATATGTGTATGTCCAAATTTTATGCTTTTTGGATATGGTTGTCATGTTTTTGTTTATCCAGGAACTGTCTGTCAAAACTCCCTTCAATCTAATGGCGTCCTTCAGAATTCTGTAAGTGTACTACCTGGCTACTATTTATGGGTGTTCATTATCCAACCATACAATGTCATATCCAACCCAACATCATCAATGTTTGGTCTGAAATAAAATATTCTAGGGGTATCATCTAAATAAATTCATCCCAACCATGGTGGCCACCTGAAAAATCCATACAACTCTCCAGGCCCCATTAATTGCCCATTTAACAACGTCTAGTGGTCCAAAATCAACTGATTCTGACTACCCACTTCATAAGATTCTAGAACTTATTCCCAAAATAGGATAAAATTTTCCACTCATATCATAGAGAGGATTATCAAGAGGTTAAATGTGACCTATTCACGAAGACATAGGGGTACTCCCAAATAGCTCCTAGTCAAAATCATCACTTCCAATTTTTTCAGTAGTAACCCCTCATCAAGATGAGGTAATTGTCCTCAGATAACCATCTTAGGTCATCAAACCTAGGATTGTAACAAACAAGATTATGGTACTGACCAATAAACGGAGAGTATTGACACATATACCCCCACTAGAGAACCCCAAAAAACTAATTTGGTGGCCAACTATGAATGGAAACAAACACCCTCCAGTCCTAATTTATCCTACTAGAATACATATCTGGAAGCATCCAAGGATTCCTGCCATTGAAATATGATGGCCCACTATGAGAAGAAACATACAACATCCTACACCCAACAGGTCCTCTTACATAATATTCTAACCATACTAAAATAATCCCACAAATTATTTTTACAACAATACACAAAATTGTGTAGACACCTACATGAATTCAAACATCCTACTAGCAGTTTTGTCTAGCGTCAATTAGAGCAATCGTCAAGAATGTCCAAGTTTGAAATATTGAGAAGATCTAACACACTTATCTTATATGAATGTACTATTAGCATCATTGTGTAGGAAAATAAAGACATTAGAAATAATATGCACCTTCTATAGTAATATAATTTGAATATATCCTCATTTCAATTCATAATGTCGACAATCATGTCCTCCTAATTGTAAAAGGGAAGACGAAAATCCCTACCCACATCATAAAAACGTTTGAGGAAATCATTTCAGAGACAATAGTAGTTTCATTTAATATTGTACAAAAATCTATCCCCACCAATGGGGAAGGTTATAAACATGTATCCTTAGAGAATACACACACATCCTCTCACATCCAATAGGGTTTTAGGTCAAACTCCCATGTGATATATGGACCATCGGATAGGGAAAACCAACCCATTCCAATCCGAGGTAATTAGCAAATTATAATGTCAACTCTAATGTAGGAACAAACTCCTTCTAAAGAAAAATCACCTCCCTATGTAATAGGCCATGACAACTCATAAAAATTAATCCATGAAGATTCCTCACTAAGGTAAACTAATATAAAAATATTCAATCTATAATCATGTCCATTTAATTTTGTTATTCACTAATCCCTAGTATTCTTATATGTGGAATCTCACAATTTTATTCTATAGATAAAATATAACAAGAGAGTTATTAATAATCATGAATGTCCTTTATGGATACTTAATCATGAAGGAACTATTCATTAACACAATCTAATAGATCTTGAGATCCCATCTCTTGATGTGTGTCATGTATGAACTCTTTGTGGCTAGAAGAACAATGGGAACATGATTTTTCCCATGTTGTATTCCACCATGGTGGTCAACCAAATGATGGTGATTTGTGTTAATGTTCTCTCTATAGTAGTATTTCTTGTTGTCAACAGAATCCTCAAAATGTAAATGTAGTGATAGGAAAGCCCTCCTATCGCAAGGAACTTGGGAATATAAGGCTTCTCATTTCTAATGCCTTATCATTAATAGGTGAAATCCATTATCAACAGGAAAAAATCCCAAAGATACTATCATTTTCAGAACCAACCTTGTGCCACCTATCTTCCATTGTAATCAAGGAAGTCCTTATAAATCTTGTTTCTTATGAATAAACAATAAGAAATTGTTCACTTTGGTCAGATCAGGAAGAGAATCCACCATAAAAAGATGAAAAGGACATGCTAATCATGAAGAAAAATCCATGTAATGAAAATATAAAAATCATGTTATGGCATTTATGAACTCTCTAATGTAGCATCTGAGAGTCATTTTTTGGAGGATTAGGTGCACGAAATCCACTTAAATATATGGATACTTCTTCATTAACTGAGAGATAACGTATTACTGTTTGATGAGTATCAAAGACATGTCATGTTAATCGAAGGGATGAAACACCAAATTGATTTTTATGCTCTCCTAGATTCATGATATCAAAAGGTATAGAATGTATCCTTTTATCATTCATGTCACTACAAGTTAAAAATGGTTATTACAATTGGTCACAGATGACTCATCTAATCTTCTTTTTGGAGGATCTAATGCACATGGATCACTACATTTCACTATTCTCCCAAACCAATAAATCCCACAAAATCTGGTATCATGAAATTTCATATCATTAAGTTTAATTGAAATAATCAATATTTTCCATGACCAAAGATATGGTCAACAGAAATAGGCCCCCATTAACTCTTGCCAACGTCATTCCAGAAGAGGGCATGAAATTGAGGTAATTTTTAACTAACCATCAGAAAATATTGAGAATTACTCTTACTTTGTAGATGTACAAATTATATAGTAAAAACGATACAAATAACAAAATGTTCCTCAAAAATTTCTGATCCATGTTCATACAGAATGATGATCCCAGCCCAAGCCTGATAAAAACCCCACAAAATCGGAAGTTATGTTGGGGTAGTAGCTGGAATGATAGTTCTAGACTAACCCTATCCCACAAGGTCCAAATATTTTTTGAAAATGCCTTCGAGGTCAAAAAACATGGACCAAATAGTGGTGTATGATGATGAAGAATAGCCACATCCCAGAGGAATGAGGTATTTTTCACCTCAATAACCACCTCCATTGAAATTAGTCTTCTCCCTGATAGTAGAAATTCTACATAATGGATCCGCCCAGTTTTTCCAATCTCATGATATAGTAACCTCATGAGGAACATACAATTCATAACTATCTAGATATTCTCGTTATATTATTTTCCACCAAAACCTCAAAAGGGATATGACAATAAGGGGAAAAAGAACTGTGGATTGTATATAATGATACATTCTCTCAAATAAATTAATAAACATTATAACATTAATTATATATCATATATTTTCTTAAAAATAACCCTTAAAACTATATATAACTCAATGATAATTCATAGGAGGTTTCATATGATGATTTTCTAGTAATGATGTGGTCTGCACCAAAATAATTAATGTTCTTCAGTGATCCCCAAATAAATAGTTTTCTCTAAACAAGGGCATTCTGTCAAATAATCCAGCATTACTCCTTGAAATGAATCCAATGGGGAAAAGGGTAAATGAATGATTGTGCTTCACCTACCTCCTTGTAGGTTATGACACATTCTTTGGAGGAATGATTTGTATAGTATGAGAATGAAATGAATTATTTTAGGTTAATAAACATAAAAATACTCTAAGACATACTTTGTGATTAATATACATAACTGGAATGTCCTCAACTCGCACTCCCAACTAGAGTGGCACAAAAAATAGTTTTATTCAAAAGAGAAAAAGGCTATATGAAATACTCAATCAATGTGCAATACCAAAAACCAGGATACTTGGATCCCATAGCATCTGTCGAAAATTCCATCTATCGGATGCACATGTAGAACTAGGTCATGCACATGATTACATGACTGCATCTATAGGATACCCATGGAAGATACCAATGATACCACCTCTCATGGATATACTTCATTATATACCTCATCATGCTCTGGTCTTTCAAGACATTCATTGAGGTATCATGAAAACTATTGAGTCACCAATAGTTCAATTGTAATCCAAAGAGGAATAGAGTGAAATGATAATATTATAAAATACACCTTACCATGAATGGATAAATCAGGCTCCTCCATATACGATCTTTTGGAATCCAACGTTAACATTTATTAATGGCTTGGGAGATCCAATATAGCACTTAATGCATTTCATATCTTGTTGTATACACATGATGGGGACCCCTAAAGGACTTTAGGAAGTTAATATTATGTGATTTATGTAATCACATAAGAGGCATCCATTCTATGGTACCTATGTTTATAGGCCCTGATAATTTTTGGGTAAGAAAACCTTGATAAGATGTTTTTTCCCATCTAGCTCAACAATACAAAAAACACAATCCTCAATGTCTCAATCTGTAAACAGTGGGAGAGTGAAAGGGTCTCATATTTCATTTCTCGATGGAAAATATTGACATACTCCTTAAACCTACCATTCTCTTAAGAATATTTTCCCATCAATATGGTATATTATTTATGAAATGACCAAGTCCTATTCAATTTTATATCGTCATTGGAAAATATTGCAATAATGTTACAACACTCTAGGAAGCAAGACAAATATGTTGATAAGGATCTATAAAATTATTTACCATTAAATGAAGTGTTAAGTAGAAAAATTCCTCAGTGTTTTCTAATTAAGGTCCTCCTTCAAAATATGTTGTACCCCCCAGTATGTCAAGCTAATTAATTTGACTCCTCATGTAGTGTGTGTCTCTACTACTGAGAAGAAGGAAGGGAATGAATAGAATGAAGTAAATAAAAATGTTATAGAAATATTTGATGACATTATGGTCGATAAAATGATCATATGGAGTCACGTTATCCATTGATCATAGATTTTGTATTCGACTTTGTCCTCAACTACTTCTGCTAAATCACATCCAAATTCATCGATAACTCATCCCATCGAATGAAAGTCCTAAAAAACTATAATGGATTGAAGGGTATTAAGAAAACATAGGAATACAAGATCATGATAAGGAAAAATTTAGACATTACCTTAGAGTCTATAATGGTGATGGTATCAAAATCATGAGAACCACCAAAAAATGGTATTAAAATGGTCTACCAACCAGATGGTATATAAATTATATGAGGATTTAATCATCATTAACATTAACATCATTAACTTAATGGATCCCATAGAAAATGATGATCATGATTACAAACCAAAATTCCCTTCACCCGATTAGTGAATAGGTGGGATGAGTCTATTATAGTTGAGGATGTAGGAGTTATCACGGTCAATCCCAGATTCACTACTTCAAACCTACCACTCTTTGAACTATCAACATAGACATAACACATGCGAGAGTTCTCTTGTGAACATAGTGGGATCAGGGAAGATCCTCCACCCATGATATGGTATTCCCTAACATTATCATCCTGGAATATCAGTTCGAGGATATCTGACTGCCTAAACATCCATTGTTTAAGAATTCGTAGAAGGTCTAATCCTCAAAAAATGGAAGCATCATTATATCTGATTCCAAGAGACAATACTTGTACATCGATAACATTAGTTCCCAAATAACCTATGAATGAACATACCCATGTTAGGATATACAGACCATTGTACTATAAGTGTGATGTTTGGAGCATTTTGTCTTGATTCTAACCACGCAAAAAATACTGGATTTCGTAAGTTTGTCCAATGATATTCAAAAAGCACTCATTTAGACCTTTTCAAGAAATCATTAATTTTAAATCATGGTTCATACTGCTTATGTGTGTCATGTGTATAGTGATACTAAGAATTACCAAAGAGTCATTTCATTCCCAGACTGGGATAAGGAAGCAATCATATAGGGACCATCATACCCTTGTATTTATCTAGCATAGTAAAATATTGTGATATCTTATTAACATTCATTGAAAATAGCTCAAAAATCAACCTCATCCCAATATGAAAACTTCTTCGACTTGGTTTTTGTAAATCTCAATTTACCCCATGACCCTGATAATACATGGTTTGGATAAGAATGATCAAAATCCTTATGGTGAAATCAATCTTAGAACTCAATTGTGATATCTTGTATCTCACTCAAAATTCATGGTTGTTAGAAAGCATCCCACCTTTAATATTCTCTTGGGAGGAAAATGGATAAATTTTCATGTGACTATCCGATCATCATTCTACCAATTCAAAAATTATGGTATCAATGAAAAAATTCGGAAATTTTTTGGAGGAAAACCTCCATTAAAATCATGTTAGTCAGAAGAAATAAACATATGATTCTACCATAAGGAATGTAAATAGTGAATGGCTTGTAATGGAACTCATATTTTTTCCCCAAATATTATAGAGATGACCTTGAAAAATACTTTGATGTATCATTGGGTATATATCATTCTCCCCATCCACTAATGTGAATATGTTTGTCTAAATTCAAGAGAACATTTAGTGATGTCAGTGATGTCTATTGTGACAGGTGATCCCAATATCATTGAAGATGATGTTAACCCTATGTGAAGTAATTAAATCCCTGATTAAAATATCATTATTCCATCCCCTAATCTCTATCAAATCCTTGTTATGTAAATTGGGCGAGAAGAAGTTTTCATATAAGAAGGGGGATACAAAGAGGCTCATTATCAGTCCCTTGTTTCCCCATTAGATCTCAAAAATATTCCTCATAAAAAAAGAGACTGAAATAGTTTCACCAACTTCGATATGAGAAAATTTTCGAATCCTATCCTTACTCATGGGATGTGGTTTCATTACTTTTTCCATGCGAAGAGAAGGAAGAGGAAAGAATGTGGATGTGGAAGAAGCGGAAGATCTCAGGGATACCCCTCCAGCATTTGAGTAAGGTGCCTCTACCAAAGTTGATATGATCAACGAGGTAAATTTTGAAAAATAATCAGATCCTCGACATCCCTTTTATTAGTCATGTAATGAGTTAATGATAACAAGATGTGTATATTTCATTCTCTATCTAACACAAGGATGTATTCTCATGTGAATACATAGAGATGTCACACATTCACCCTGAGGTGGGAACCCATCACAATTGTTTTCCATAAGACCATCGAGGATACTATTAGGAATACAGATGGTCATACCCAACTCAAGCCTCCAAAATTGAGGATGAATTGGATAAACTCACAATTTATCACTTCATATAAGAATAACAATATAATAAATGGTGTGAAAACATCCTCATGGTAATGAAAATTAACGGGAAAATTAGATTAGACATCCACATCAGAGATCTAAAATGGAATTGTGTTAATGATGACTTCCCAATTCCAATCATTAAAATCATAACTATTATAATAGACGGTTATTATGAACTCTCCATAATGGATGGATATTAGGGGTAAATGAAATTTGTATTTCCTTATAATTTAAATAATCTATTCCCTCTTACCACTAATATGTATTCCTCAATCAGGTAATTCACTATTTCTTGAAGAACCCTTGTGCCACATACCAACATGAAATGTATCTCATCTTCAAACCCATCATGGGGAAGTTATTTTAATGCAATAATTATGATCAAGTTTTCTAATTTTGAAAACCATATTACCAACTAGTTATCCTAGATACAATTTTTAAAAAGCTACGAAAACATAACTAGATAATGAATCACTTAAAATGTGATTTTGGGGCAACATATAAGATGTTTTGGGGCCTCATTGAATTCCAATAGACATGAAAGATAACCCCAAAAAATAAAATATATCCTTAGCATGTCACCATCTCTAATCAATAAAATTTAGAGAGTACTTGATGTACATATGGCCTACATCCAATGTTTCATTTCCATCCTTTTAGAAAATTGATTTCCCTTAACTAAGATGATGATGAAGGTGTCAGATATCAATGGACTAGTAAATGCCCAAAATAATTTGACTCCCATAAGAAATAACAGTTGTGTACAACAAAACTATTTCCAGCAACATAGGGAAGTCCACTCATCCTATCTATGAAAAACCAAAAGAGATTACTAAGAACCTTCCTTATGAAAAAGAAATATGATAATAATGAAAAAATATTATATTATCTCATTCAAACTATTATATATGATGTCACTAATTATTAAGATATCAATAAGAGATATATGATCTTAATATTTATGGTTTAGAAAATAAGAAACTACCTAAATCTCCCCAAGTCTAATTGGTCTCCCAAAATAACCACTCAAATATATCCTCTGTTTTCCTATATTGATAGTGTGCCTTGAATGGTGGGAGGTTATCTTGAATCTGTTTGATATTATGTTAAGGTATCAAAAGAAGTTAATTTTCATTACCTTACATATTTAATTACAAAACACCCTTATATAATAATGGCATAATTAAATCATGAAATTCTCAATTAAGAGCACTTCCCTATTCAAGGAGGCCCCCAAATGTGGGAAATTTATTTTAATGCTCATGTAGGTTCCCAATAGTGATATGTATGTAATAAGATAAGATTAATAAATTTAGTTTTCTAATAATTCTTATCTATCAAAAAGATATTTTTACCTTACTCCTTCATGTATTCAGAAGGGTGTACTAATAATGAAGCATAATTGCAGGCCCTCATTACATGTTGGGAATTGGTAGTCCAAATTCTAGTGGCCAATCTAGAGGTGAATGGTGATTCAAAATTGGTAATAAAGTACATAAAAATATATTAATATATTATAAAATAATCTCCATTCCCCCAGCATGACTCTTTTTAATGGATAATGGAGGAATTCCCCTTAGTGATGACATTAAATAATGTCATGCGATCACATAACACCCCAGAAGATGAATTGGAAAATATAGCTACAAATATGGATTATCCAATATGTGTTGAAACATTCATCATCATTTCCCATCTCCGAATTATCAAACCATTCATTCATATAAGAATAGATGATATCATCAAATTCATCCATATCCCTAAGATGTATGCTCCTACCATAATATGGATGATGTGAATCCTATAATACCTCCAAAAATCTATACTTCCACTAGACAGATATATTTTGGACAAATAGTTGTGGGGATTAGTAAAGTTCACTCTTTTCGATGGAACAAATCCCTAGAATGTTCCCTATAAATGTGGAATTGATGGAATCCTTCTCAGATGTATTGAATTAGACCAAACTATGTCTATTATGGAAGATTTACATGATGAAGTTCGTTGTGACCACCACATAGGGTACATTCTTCAGGGTCAGATCTGAATATTGGGATACATTGGGCCTTCAAGGAAAGCTTATTGTATATATTTCATGACGAAATTTCATTTCTATCAAGTGAATTCTCGCATTATGTACAAACCCCTAGAGTTTCTACATACAACAAAATACTCAATTCCAATTTTCATATGTGTAATGGATATTTAGGGGACATACGACGAGCTATGACCAATAAATTCGTGTACATATTAACCTCTATAGATTTATTATCCATACGGGCTTATGAAATACCACTAAGAGAAGTCAGGATAGAAAGCATTTTCTAATTCATGAAATCCAACATCATTACACAATTTTGTGTACCTTGTACAACACTGATGAACAATTACACCAATTTCTGTTTGGTTGAGGGGGGAAGTTATACAAGGAATACAATTTTAAATCTATACATTCATACCACTATCATGATATATCTAATAGATAGATATATGTCTTCATAAAGACCCTATGAATAATTCTCCATAAGAAGGTGGATAAATATAATAAGTATTACCCTAAAAACCTCTTTCATGCATTATGGGATTACTCGTCTATGATTCATTTTATCATATTTGTGACCCTGTACGTGCTTGTATATGAAACATAAGAAGTCCCACACAATGAGAAAATGTTTCCCTCACTCTATGTTTCCATATTCAACCAGCTATCCACAGATATAAAATTCAATAAAGTATCATAATAACTTATGCATATCAATGTGAAATTATTTCACACCATGAATGGCCTATTATTCTATCAAAATCAGATATCATGGGATTTAAACAATATTTACGACCTACATCCATTTTAATATTGATAATTGAAACTCAACCTTCGGACCCTAATGATAGTAGGAAAAAAATCTCTGAAACATGAACCATTGTGGGAGGGACCTTACTCTATACACAAGGTCCACTCTAATGGAGATTATTCCCTAATCTCAATGATGAAGAGAAAATTATAACCCCAACCAATGAAAGTGTCTTAAAAAAATATTTCATTCAATCACATGTTACACATCTATGATGATGAATATAAACTACACGGTTGTATTTTTTGAATGACCATAAAAGTCATCAAATCATGTACATGCTACTAAATGTTAAACATTATAGTTCGGAATTTTCATGTGACCATAAAATTCATGAAATCGCATTCAAGCTGTAAGAAGTTAAACAACATAGTTGGTCATTGTCGCATGACCATAAAAGGAATTACATCATGTCCAAGCTGTAGGATGTTAATCTACATAGTTGGTCCTTGTCACATGAAATTAAAAGTAAAGACATCACATCCAATATGAATGATGTAAAATTGTGTAGTTTGGATTTTTCACAATATTTTAAATGTAATGAAATAACATATAAAAAATAGTCTTTAGTATATGTAGTTGGTATTTATCACAGTGCCTTAGATGGCATGACACCACATTCATGCAACATGATGTTAAACAGTAAAGCTTCATCATCCTTATCGCACGATGATATGATTCCAGATATATAGTTCTAGTAATATGACCTAAAAATACCAAACACTATTATTCCTCACAACTTGATAGTAAACATCATTATTAACATCCCATTTATTCAACCTTATGAAACACTAAAAAAATCATGATTAGACACTCCTTAGGGTCCCTTTAATACGAGCCTCTACAGTACTTATAGGTTCCAACCACATCCCTCGATTCTACATGTGGTAAGAGATGAAACATTTCTATACAAGAGAATGGAAGGATGGGAATACCTTAATCATAATCCCCAATCACTTCATCACCACCCCAAAGTGGCAAATGGGCCCCCATTACAACTATATGTCGAAAAACTATAATTTCCATATCGCATGGAAATAAACTGCATGATCCTATCAAGAACTATGGGTGGCTTTATTCTCACTCCAGGGAGATATATATTGATAACCAAACATGACATCCATGGTATGTTTGTGAATATGGAATAGAAGCATCCATTCCATTTCTATATGTATGAATCAGATCTATAATGGGAATATTTTTAGGAAACATCCATTTGCGTGTAGGTCAGACCTTCATAGGTAATTCTTTTCATTATGAACTGTGTGTGGTGTGATTCGAGTTCTAATGAGATACATAGAAAGGAGATGATCTTTGATCATGGTTCCAACTACAATCAAATTCCCCCACTCCCTATATATAGATTACACGTGAATAAGGAACCATCCAAGAAGTTACTATCCAGTAATTATAATTCCTGTGAGATATATAGTGATTCCCATATTTCCATTATTGGGAATAACTGAAAATTTTCAATTATTTAATGATATTTAACCTTGTCCTTATTGCATGATGTTAAACATTACATCTAATGTCCTGGCCATATGACTTTAAACATCATGGATCCTCAGTAACTAGTTATATCATGATTATCATCCTAAGGAGATACAAAGAGATTCATAGATCATATATCCTGGCCCGACCACAACATAATATAAATACCTCTATCATTCACTTGTGATTCCATTGTATCATGGATAAATATTTTCCCACTCCATGTATCTAATAATAATCATTGCACCCAAGGGATTAAGAGTTGTGGTTAAAATATTCCCCACATATGTGAGGAATTTCAATTTACATTGGTGTTACCATGGTCTTATCTTCCTGAACATAAGACACATACCAGATTTATTCATGAAAAGCCAATATAATGATCGATTTTGATAATAACTACATGTGTATTGATTATAATTTTAATTAGATACATAGTGATTGTAAGATCTTCATTCATAGTCCCAACCATAATACAATACGAGAAATTTCCCAAATCTACCACGTATGAGTCATATCTACCTGAGAGGGCACAATATGAGTTCTTATCAAATACATGAACCCATTTTAAAAAACACCCATTTTCCCCAACCATGAATTAAATCAGTGTGGGTAATATTTATTTTAGAACCTCGTGTGGCATGATTCATACGTCGACAATCTATATAGGGATGTTTAGGTGATATTCTATATTTTGGACGTAATATTTCCATGATCTTCGCATGGAAACACATGCTTTTTTATTGCATGATGCTAAACTACATTGATACTATCCTTACCACATGAATATAAAATGTATGGTGCCTTAATTATAGTGTATGGATTGATACTCACTCTATGGAGATATGTAGTAAGTCATAGGCCTCATGTCCTAGTCCTAACCGTAAGTTAATAAAAGATTACTACCTCTCCTATGTACGAACAATGATATGTGAATGAGCTCTTCATTGATGTCCCCTCATTAGGGTGTCCAACAAGGAAACAACGATGTCACCTTTCTTTATATGAGTAATATATATCCATGGGACACTATAATCCATGTAAAATATCATTGAAATTCATCCTTCGTGCGGAGAAATATCCATTATAGACATCATACTCCAAATATTGGACCCTTTTAGATCCCCAAAACCATTCCCCAACACCTAATGATAGAATTTTTGATACACGAGGACTCATGTTCCTATTTTTTTCATATTACCTAGATAATTTGAATTAAGAATTCCACCAAATGTTATTATTAGTCAATGTATTACACTATTGAATATGTAGTAGGAAACCCATGTTGGTTTTATATAATGGATCCAAAATAATTTTTTTTCGACCAGTTTTAACATCACCATTGTGATATTCCAATTATATACTTATAAGATTTGTTTTCATTATGTTGTAATCCCCAATTTAAATTCTATATGTGGAAATACTTTTAATTCATATCCCATATCCTTTCTCATGATATGAAAAAACTCAAGACCATGGATTATAATTTCCTACCTCATATCAAAATTATTCTAGAAGGATCTTGTTCTAGTATGACCAATATCACCTAATTATTCAATAATTCTATGGTCCTAGGAATATACCTTAAAACAATAGGAAAAATATTTCTCACAACTGGGTCAAACATGCCTGGGGAACCTTTACCCTTAATTCATTTGTTATTCTGACTTGAAATGATCCTCCCTTATTTAGGCCTATTATTCCATAAACCATACCCTATGCACAATGTTATCTAATTCATCATAACATTCCTTCCTTTATCAGCCATAAAATGTAGAGATTACTGAGAACTTCATTTTCTGAATATGTTGTAACACACCCCAGATGTGTTAGAATAATGTATCCCCCAAAATTGGGTTGTTAGATAAAGGATTCAACTAATTAATATAAATTAACATGCCATAGTTGTATTTTCAAAAATCATCCCCAAAAATGGGTTTCTCAACTAGTGGTAACTTCATATTCAATAGAAACCTCCTCTATCACCATTGGTCATTTTCCCAAACCACTTTTTTGATCAAAAACCAAAAGATTGTTGACATTCCCTTCCTTAAACCTAAATATGATGGTATTTTCTAGGAATGATTACTGAGGATAGAAGAATCATTATTTTTTTTCAAATATAAACAATTTAAATTATATACCATATAATGTCCTTGATTCCCAAAATTATACTACATGACATAATTTCCTTGTTTCCTGGAATTATATTACTCACAATAATATCTTTTCTGCATGACCTTAAATATCCTTGAACAACATACTCACTATAATACATTAAACTACATAGTCATGGTCCCAGTAATATGAAAATAAACTTCACTATACATCAACCCTTTATAGTGTGGTACCCTTCCCCATGAAGTAATTCCTTTAACAAGAAACCCCTTCCTCACACAAACTGAATTTCTGTTGGAGCATTTTTCCCATTCCACGATATTTCCAATACATATTCTCTATTCATTCATTGAAAATCCCATTAAAAAAACAACCCATCATGGTTTTTGGTAATAAAAATCTTTATAAACTTTGGTAGATGATCCTAAATAGAATATAAGTATTCATTAGAACGCATATTCTAGACTATACACAATTGTTTGATTTTTAAAAGGTATCCCACAATATGGTTTTTTTGGCTTGGGAATATTTCTAATGAATATGAAGTAACATGAAATTGTTGGAATTACATAAATATTTATAAAATATGGGGTTCACAACCATTGGTAACTTCATCCTCATGAGAAACCTCCTATATTACTGAATGTCATGATTTAGATTTGGAAACCACACAACCATGGTTCACAATTCCCCATCAAAAACATGAATACTGTAGGAACATTATGATCCAAAAAACCATGTTTGGGTAATCATTTTAAAACCCCTTTGGTAAAAGATGTTATACATGAAATACATATCTCATCGGTTGAGCATTCATTAGATTAAACATACCATAAAAAAGGAGATATAATATATATGAGATTGAAAATTAGGAATGGATACTCTAAAAAACAAGTCTCATCATGTTAGACCTATAATTGTAACACCCCGAGATTTTAAGAAAAATATTATTTTAATTTCATTGATGTCTTCTATTATACACCACACCACGTCTAGATTGTATATACGTAACACCGTATTAGCTTGCAGTATACACAACGCTATTCTTGGATCGTGATACACACAATTTCAAGTTCGTTTTATAATAGTCATTCTACGCATCATTGAGTGTGTTTTATATATGTATATATATATTCAATGTATAAATACAATATGGTTGGATTCTGTTATATGAAACAACTAAGGATTCTTGCACAACACTCAACCGTGACATGGATTGCATTTCATGCAATCACGACCTTCCTCGATAGCGTGTGTTGTATGCAATACAGAGTTTTACTAAACAACGATATATTATTATAATATTATTATGAACTAGCCGTTATGAATATTATTAACCAAATTTTGAATGTTATAACATTCTTATTAATCTTACATATTTTCTAGAACATGTTGTGAGAACAAAATAAATGTTTCGGGTAAAATAATTATTTTTAAAAAAATGCAGTTTTTCCGTCTTTTGATGGCGCACCCATATTAAATCTAGTTTTTGACATGATTATAAGTTAAATTTGACAGAATAAAATTCTTCTTTTGAATAAGGATATAAAAATTTACATTGGACAATGTTTTGATATTTTTCTGATAACTTTCATATTTTAATGAATAGTAAAAACACGCTATATTTTAATTAAAAAAAACTTTTTTAATCACAATAATTTATGTGGTTAAATTATAATATTGAGTGGTGTTAAAGTATAAATAGAATATATTTTTACCATTTAATATAATGTATGTCATTAGCATTGATTCTACCATGAATTCGTAGGATAAATCAATTTAATCTTTTGCAATGTCTTAAAGAAAAACCCATTTTCTTTCGACAACGGGATTAATTTTAATTTAATTTCTAAAAACTTTATTGTATTGAATTTGGAAAAATGGATTACATATTTGGAATCTGTGGATCCAAATTATGTTAATAAGATACTTTTTATTTTTGGGAATTATGAATAGTAACTACGGTAAATTTTATTTACCATATTTAAAGGTAAATCGTGTAATTAACGGTAAATATAATATTATAAAATTACCCTAAGAAATGTAAAAATCCTATTGGATGACTAAAAGTCAACCCATATCACCAAAGGGTCTGATTAGATTCATTTAATGGACTTTTTTCCATGAAAAGAATTTAATTATTATTAAAACCAAAGAATGTGACAACATGTAACTTTCTTAAATCTTATAAGTATAATAATTTTAATTTAGTGATACGCTTCATGAATCATCAAACATGAATAGTCTCCAGAAATCTAATACAATTATCTATATCATAGGAATTTGTTTAGAATTTTTAGGGATTAAATTATTATCATTTATTATGACAGAAAGATGATACAATAATTGTCTTATTAATGAAATATTTACATAATTGATGTTATAAATACCAAAATAAATGTAATTTAAGACTATTTAATAATTAAACTAATTTTATAGGTTAAAAAGACATGTTAGTATTGATTTAATTAACTTTTTCGAACTAATCACTCTGTTATGATTTTCACAAAAATCAATTACTAAATCGTGTCAAAATTGACATAAAATGGTTTTTAAAACAAATATTATATTATTAATTGTTATTTTATTCCTAAAAATCTACGGATCGGACAAATAACATAGATATTGTTATATATATTAATAATAAACAACTTGGGGTTCTTTTGGATTCTTATCGTAAGTTTATTAACCTTATTGTATAAGAACACAAGAAGACACGGTAAAAGTAAAATTATTTAACTTAATGTTAAATCTAAATGATAAGGCTAAAATATTAACATAAACTTGCATAAATTCAATTGGATGAGAGAATTTCGACCCATCCCCACCTTATCTTAGAAATAAATCAATTTCGAGCTATCTAAAACCGTATTTGACTTTATAATAATGTAATAGTATTAGTTATTCCAAAGGTACCCCTCTCCTCCCTTATAAAAGGGCACCTCCTCCTCCCTCTTCCTCACACCACTTTGAGCCTTCATGCTCGGCCAAACCATGCCAATTTCTCCTCTCCACTTCCCTATAAACATCATAGAGGTTCTGGTATTCTTCAAAAAACTATTTTAGTACCCTAAAAGGAGGTCTCAAATAAGCACTTCAAAGAAGAGGTAATGTCTATTACCGATTCTTTCATCTTTATTTCTTCTTCCACATATTCTTATTTAGTTGTTTCATTATTAAGTAATAACATCAGTATCACTCATATAATGATATGTTATTATAAGTATTAAACACCCCTATTTCACCATCTATCCATCCTACGGAAAAAGAAATCATCGCGCATGCGTACGTACGAAATACCGTCTCCACGCCGTGGTGTAATCTATTTTCCAACACCACCTTACTTGGATGGGTATAATTGTGTAAGTAATTACTATATATGACTATTAAAAAGTGATATTTATTCTGAATTAGTATACATACACTACAATACAATTCCACGAAAATGGGAACGATATCATCACTCGTGTGTACGTACGGAATACCATCTCCACGATGTGATGCGATTTGTTCTACATGATCTTCATTGAATAATAATTATATAAATTAATTTATTGAATTAATATGATATATATTACAATAATAACATTCTGTAAATGAGGTATCTATAACCTCAATAGAAGAAAAATAATTTATTCAACAAACACGCATAAGAACAAAAAAGTAATAAACACCCGAATAACAAGTAGTAATGAAATATTACTAATAATAAGCAAAGAATATGACCATATATGATATCATAACAATAATTATGAGTCTGGAATAAGTCAATATCATTATTTAAATCATTATAGAGGAGGTTTGGACACTTATGAATCAAATCGGGCCTAAGGTATGGGAAAATATCACAATCTCATTTTTATCCAAGATTGTTTATACTTTGGTATTTATTGGGGTGTATTTTATCATCCACATCCATGATTACTCAATATGTAATTTTATTTCCATCCACCTAAAATTGTTTAAATCCAATTTTAACCTTTGGTTCGTTTTTAGTAAATGATATTAAATGAATCTTTTGTCATTTTTCGTACGAGTTACTTTTTGACTTTTTCGAAAAAAGTACGAGAATAATGTTTTTTTAACTTATACGGCATGAATTGATTTTTAAAACATTATTTCCATGAAGCTTCCTTTAAAAGTTTTCATGTTTATTTTTAATCAACTTATTTTAGTTTAAAATTGTATGACATGTTAAGAAAGGAAAATGTTTTTGAAGTAGAAAGGATATTTTTCTCAAGAATGGAGTTCAAGTGTTTTATCAAACTTATTTTCCATATAAGATAATAAAGGGTTCTGTTTCTAACACTATTGTTACATTGATTTGATTATGTTATGATGGAATTATTTTTATGAATACCTTTATCTTATATGAATTGTTTTATGATTTCACAATGTTTAAGATTCCCATTTTTATTACATGGGTTATGTTATGATGTATCGTTTATGATTTTGTGGCACACATAAGAATGATATCATTATGAGATGGGTGTGACCTATATCTCCCTCTAATTCATTGGTTAATGATTTTATATCTCATGAGATATACATGGAAGGAACGGCAGGATAAACCGGTTCAGTGAAACAGGACAGAAACGAGGAGTGAACTCAGTTCAGAAATGGACTTTTTCCACTAAGATAGTCTTGGAAATGAGTCTTAACTAATAAGAAATGATTTTCTAAGATTATGTGTGTATGCCACAAAGTTTCATGTTTTATGTTATGATTATTGTAATTATATTTCACAACCATGATTTATCCCATGTTATGAAATTATGATCTCTTTTGTAGGGTAAGATTTCCAAATTGATCTGTTCATATGAATATGATGTGATTGATATTTCTTTTATATACCCTTACGGAGAATTTGATCTCTCCCTTTTATGTTTTCATTTCCACAGGATTTAAAGAAAGGTTTTAGGTAAAAAAGGAAGATATTTATGGGAGATGTTGAAGATCATTCACCACGATTAAAAGACTATATTCCGAGTTTCCAAAGACACTAAACTATTACGGTCCTTGTGTGTGTGTTTATGTTATGTACTAAGTATTCCGCAAAAGTAATGTAATGTCCATGTACGTCAGGCTTCGGCTCTCTAGAGTTGGTATCAGAGGGAGGTTTAGTCAAACTTTGGAAACTAGGATGCGAGAACTTTAGTGAGATCCCTATAGATATTTCTAATGTATTTCTAGGGATGCCCCTAAGGATAAGTATATGTATAGGATATAGTCCTAGAACTATGGTAACAATATTATATTAATCCAAAGATGTTAGATATTGAAGTAACTCCCCCTTTATTATGATATTTACCTCTCACACTATTCTTTTTTGGTTTTAGACGATGGATGGAACCCGAAGGAACCGTGTTGATCAATGTAATGGACAATGCAATGATTGTCCTCCTAAACAAACAAATTCTATGGGAGATGGAGTGAAAAATCATATTTCTACACTTACACAAGCTATGAATCATTCTGGACTTCCAAATGAGCAGATAAGGGAACAATATTCTATTGAGCCCTTCATGAGGCAACGTCCACCTTCTTTCAGTGGGTCTTCTGATCCACTTGTTGCTGAACAGTGGATCAGTACAACTGAAAATATATTTTTAGTTCTTCAATGTTCTGAACATGATAATGTCATCATAGCAGTGTATTGTTTGGAAGGTGATGCTGATCAATAGTGGAATCTTATCAAGAATATGAGGCCAAGAGATGAAATTGAGTCCATGGAATGGGACGAGTTCATGAAATTATTTTTCAATAAGTATATCCCTCGTATTCTTCGAACAAAGATGGAGAAGGAGTTTCTTGAACTAAAGAAAAAGGATGATGAATCTGTTGGTATATACGAAGCGAATTTTACAAGGCTTGCAAGGTATGCATCTGGATTTATCATCCACCCTGAAAGTAATGTTGATCGATTCTTCAGTGGCATAAAACCAAATCTTTGAATGGAATTAGCTATAAGAGACTTCAGTAGCTATGAAGAAATTGTGCATTGTGTTATCAAGGTAGAAATGGAAGTTGGGGTTACTTATCCATCTCATAGTTTTGACAAGAAATGAAAGATGGAGTTCAAAGAGAAATATCAGAATAATGGTCAAAAGAATATGAATTTTTCCATATGCTCAAAGTGTGGAAAGAAGCATGGTGGAGATTGTCTTAATGGGACTAGAAAATGTTTTAAGTGTGGAAAAGAAGGTCATCGAGCAGCTGAGTGACGAAGTAATGGAAAAAGGGTTTCTAATGATGTGAATAATGAAAATACTGTAGAGAACGCACCACCAACACTTCAATGCTTCATGTGCAAGGAAATGGGGAATTATGCTAATAAATGCCCTAATCCAAGGGTTAGTGATGATCCACATGAGCAACCACTTTAGGAAAAGGACAAAGGGAAGTCACATGAAATCACTATTGGTGATGTTGAATATGACAACGATGTGGTGAAATGATTAAGTGTTTATGTAATGGGATTCCAAAATAATGTTTTATATAGTATCCTGGAATATTGGAATATTTATTTATTGGTATATTGTGGTTTTCAATGGTACCAGTAACCATAGAATGTGATTGATATATTTTTGGAAAAAAAGATCATATGAGCATAATGAAAAGAAAATGAGAAAATGAAATGTTTCAACGTATTCATGACCTCATGACTGATATAAGGAGAAGGTTATATAATGGTTTGAGTATTTAGATTTTTTGGATTTTGGTATGTGGAAAGAGTTAACTTTTGACTGCATTCATGTTTTCACTATAGTTCAATTAATGGGTATTCATACTTCAAGAGAATACATGTTTAAGGTATTCACATGTTTGTAATTTGACCAACATGATATATCTTATTATATATGGGGGATAAATGATGGCATTCACGTGATTGTTATGTGACATTTCAAGTAATAATTTTCTTTATACTATGAGCTTGGACCGAAGTATTTTAGATAATCCAAAAGATTGGAATGGATTATGTTTGACATAAGTTAGGATAGAACTTTTTTTGATATTATTGATGGGATGTTATAGTAATATTGTTTTAGAAAAATGACAACCTACAGGACGAGTGACAACCCATCGCGTCGGACAAGGCTGTGGGAATCAAACCCACAACCGAAGTGCGAATGGCCTTTATCGCCTAACACTGGCCTACAGGAAGTCCCTGGTTAGTATAAACTAGTTTTATTTTATTACGCGGAATGATATATGAAGTATAAGTTCATTTTTGGAATCTTATTTGATTAAACTCACCATAGATTGACTTATATATATTTGATAACTTTTTCTGACCTTTTGTTTGAAACAGATGGAATGACCCATTATTCTATCACATGATCTATTAACACTTCATGAATAACAAATTCAACTTCATTTCATTAAGAGATGAAGTGGAAATTGTTCAAATCACAAACAACAGGGAAATTGTACCAAAATCGTGAAAGTATTTATTTTAATTCATCAACTTTAGGGAAATGATCATGAAAACCAAAAATGTTGTCCTAGTGCTCTTATATCTGATGAAACAGATGGTACCCTTTGTCATCACAAATTTATGGCTTTGTGATTGTTGGCTTTTTCATATCCATGTTCTCTACCACTCTCCATCAGAACTTGATGGTTAGATTTTTCTTCCATATACATATATTCACCTATGTTCTCCTACGTGGAAACCCAGTGATGAGTTAATTTGGGTAACCATTACGTTTCATACTTTAGTTTTTAAAGACATGTTTTGGTATTCGTTTTTACGATGTGGGTTTCTATTAAAGAAATATTCAAGTAGTAAACCATGTATAACCCCGATGAATTTTGAGGGTGAAATTCATTTTAAGGGGGGTAGAATATAACACCCTGAGATTTTATGAAAAATATTATTTTAATTTCATTTATGTCTTCTATTATACACCACACCAATTTTAGCTTGTACTATATGCAACACTGTATTAGCTTGCAGAATACGCAACGCTATTCTTGGATCGTGTTACACACAATTTCAAGTTCCTTTTATAATAGTCATTCTACCCAACATTGACTGTGTTATATATATATATATTCAATTTATAAATAAAATATGGTTGGATTATGTTATACGAAACAACTAAGGATTCTTTCACAACACGCAACCCTGAATTGGCTTGCATTTCACGCAATCGCGACCTTCCTCGATTGCGTGTGTTGTACGCAATACTGAGTTTTACTAAACAACGTTATATTATTATAATATTATTATGAACTAGCTGTTATGAATAGTATTAACTAAATTTTGAATTTTATAACATTATTATTAATCTTCCATATTTTCTAGAACATGGTATGAGAACAAAATAAAATGTTCGGGTAAAATAAGTATTTTTTAAACAATGCAGTTTTGCCGCCTTTTGATGGCGCACCAACATTAAATCTAGTTTTTGACATGTTTATAAGTTCAATTTGATAGAATAAAATTCTTATTTTGAATCAGGATATAAAAATTTACATTGGATAATGTTTTGATATATTTCTGTATACTTTCATATTTTAATTAATATTAAAAACACGCTATATTATAATTAAAAACAACTTTTTTCATCTCAATAATTTATATGGTTAAATTATAATATTGAATAGTTTTAAAATATAAATAGAATATATTTTTATCATTTAATATAATGTATGTCATTATCATTGACTCAACCTTGAATACGTAGGATAAATCAATTTAATCTTTTGCTATGTTATAAAGAAAAACCTGTTTTCTTTCGGCAACGGGATTAATTTAAATTCAATTTATACAACTTTTGTGTATTGAATTTGGAAATATGGATTCGATATTTGGAATCAGTGGATCCAAATTATGTTAATAAGCTGCTTTTTCTTTTTGGGAATTATGAATAGTAACTATGGTAAATTTTATTTACCATAGTTAAAGGTAAATCGGGTAATTATGGGTAAATATAATATTATAAAATTACCCTAACACATGTCAAAATCCTATTGGATGACTAAAAGTCGACCCATATTACCTATGGGTCCAATTAGATTCATTTAATGGACTTTGTTCCATGAAAATAATTTAATTATTATTAAAACCAAAGAATGTGACAACATGTCACTTTCTTAAATCTTATAAGTATAATAATTCTAATTTAGTGATACACTTCATGAAACTTAGAACATGAATAGTCTACTGAAAGCTAATACAATTATCTACATCATAGGTATTTATTTAAAATTTTTAGGGATTAAATAATTATCATTTATTATGACACAAAGATGATACAGTAATTGTCTTATTAATGAAATATTGACATAATTGATGTTATAAATACCCAAATAAATGTAATTTAAGACTTTTTATGAATTAAACTAATTTTATAGGTTACTTTGACATGTTAGAATTGTTTTAATTAACTTTTTATAACTAATAATTCTGTTATGATTTTCACAAAAATCAATTACTAAATATTGTCAAAATTTACATAAAATAGTTTTTGAAACAAATAATAAATTATTAATTGTTATTTTATTCCTAAAAACTTAATTATCGGACAAATAACTTATATAAGGTTATATATGTTAATAATAATCATATTGGGGTTCGTTTGTCTTCTTATAGTAAGTTTATTAACCTTATAGTATAAGAACACTAGAAGACACGGTGAAAGTAAAATTATTTAACTTAATGTTATATCTAAACGATAAGGATAAAATAGGAACCTAAACGTGTATAAATTATATTGGATGAGCTAATTGAGACCCATAACCACCTTATCTTCGAAATAAATCAATTTGGAGCTATTTGAAACTGAATTTGACTTTGTAATAAAATAATAGTTTTAGTTATTCCAAAGGTACCCCTCTCCTCCCTTATAAAAGGGCACCACCTCCTCCCTCTTCCTCACACCACTTTGAGCCTTCAAGCTCGGACAAACCCAGCCAATTTCTCCTCTCCACTTCACTAGAAACATCCTATAGGTTCTGGTATTCTTCAAAAAACTATTTTATTACCATAAAAGGAGGTCTCAAAGAAGCACTTCAAAGAAGAGGTAATGTCTGTTACCGATTCTTTCATCTTTATTTCTTCTTCCACTTCTTCTTCTTTAGATTTTTCATTATGAAGTAATAAAATCAGTATCATTCATATACTGATATGTTATTATAAGTATTAAACAACCCTATTTCTCCATCTATCCATCTTACGGAATAATAAATCACCACTCGTGCGTACATATGGAATACCGTCTCCACGTCGTGGTGTAATCTATTTTCCACCACCACCTTACTTGGATGGGTATAATGGTGTAAATAATGACTATATATGACTATTAAAAAGTGATATTTATTATGAAATAGTATTAATACACTCCAATACAATTCCACGATCATGGGAATGATATCATCACTCGTGCATACGTACAGAATACCGTCTCCACGATGTGATGCGATTTGTTCTACATGATATTCATTGAATAATGATTATATATATGAATTGAATGAATAAATATGATATATATTACAATAATAACATTATTTAAATGAGGTATCTATAACCTAAAGAGAAGAATATGAATTTATTCGACAAACATGCATAAGAACAAAAAAGTAATAAACACCTGAATAACAAGTAGTAATGAAATATTACTAATAATAAGCTAAGAATATGACCATATATGATATCATAACAATAAGTATGAATCTGTAATAAGTCAATAAAATTATTTAAATCATTATACAGGAGGTTTGGACACTTACGAAGCAAATCAGACCTAAGGTAAGCGAAAATATCACAATCTCATTTTTATCCGAGATTGTTTATACTTTGGTATTTACTGGGGTGTATTTTATCATCCACGTCCATGTTTTCTCAATATTTAGTATTATTTACATCCACCTAAAATTGTTTAAATCCAATTTTACCCTTCGAAGAGTTTTTAGTAAAAGATATGAAATGAATCTTTTGTCGTTTTTCGTACGAGGTACTTTTTGACTTTTCAGAAAAAAGTACGAGAAGAATGTTCTTTTAACTTATACGACATGAATGGATTTTTAAAACCTTATTTCCAAGAAGCTTCCTTTAAAAGTTTTCAAGTTTATTTTTAATCAAATTCTTTTAGTTTAAAATTGAATTACATGTTAAGAAAGGAAAATAGTTTTGAAGTGGAAAGGATATTTTCCTCAAGATTGGAGTTCAAGTGTTTTATCAAAATTATTTTCCATCTAAGATAATAAAGGGTTTTGTTTATATCCCTATTATTACATTGATTTGATTATGTTATGATGGAATTATTTTTATTAATTCCTTTATCATATATGAATTGTTTTATGATGTCACACTGTTTAATATTCCCATTTTTATTACATGGGTTATGTTATGATGTATGGTTTATGATTTTAAGGAACACATAAGAATGGTATCATTATGAGATGTGTGGGACCTATATATCCCTCCAATGCATTGGGTAAAGATTTTATATCTCATGAGATAGACATGGCTGGAACGGCAGGTTAAACCGGTTCAGTGAAACAGACTTGAAACGAGAAATGAACTCTGTTCAAAAATGGACTCTGTCCACTAAGATAGTCTTGGAAATGAGTCTTGACTAATAAGAAATGATTCTCTATGATTATGTGTGTATGACACAATGTTTCATGTTTTAAGTTACGATTATTGTGATTTCATTTCACTACCATGATTTATCCCATGTTATGAAATTATGATCTCTTTTTCAGGGTAATATTTCCAAATTGTTATGTTCTTATGAATATGATGTGATTAATGTTTCTTTTGTTTACCCTTACTGAGAATTTGAGCTCACCCTTTTATGTTTTCATTTCCCCAGGATATAAAGAAAGGTTTTAGGTAAAAAAAGGAAGATCTTTATGGGAGATGTTTAAGATCCTTCACCACGATTAGAAGATTATATTTTGAGTTTCCAAATACACTAAACTATTACGGTCCTTGTGTGTGTGTTTATGTTATGTACTATGTATTCCGCAAAAGTAATGTAATGTCCATGTACGTTAGGCTTCGGGTCTCTAAAATAATTCATGTGGTTTTGGAAAAAATCATTAAATTAAAAGAAATTGGAATAAAACATGTTTTTTTGAAAGTAAAAAAGGGATGATAATTTAAAATACGTCTGTCACCCTACTAAATCATATTCATATTAGAAAAAGGAAAAATAATTAGGTCGATGGAATATATTAAACAATTTTTGTAGTGTTTTTATAATTCCCTAGAAACTGTCAAATGATACATCGTATGACCCTAGGCTTAGGAAAAAATTAGAGTTCTCAATTATCATTTTCATTATAATCATGAAAAATGACATTCAGTCAAATGAACCATTATTTCAATGTTCTATTATGAGAATAGAAACCATTGAAATTCAAGAACGATTGATATTTCACAATACCCATTTCATTTTTGTTTTTATGTGTTGGTTATTTTGAACATGATAGTACATATATATGCTATTATATAGTTTATACTATATATAGTACTTGAAATATTTTACTATTCCATGATTGATTTTTGTAGCTTCCCATAACTCTGTAATTTTAGTACCAAAAGTAGGCATATCATTACAGATCTTCTCTTTTTCAGCACCAACAACATATCTTTTTTGTACCAAATCCCCTACCAATGAATAGTTGATTTTGAATAATTATTATGTTGTGGAATTAAATTATACTTTTAGATACAACATTTGGAGGGGTTTCTATTTGATATGATCTTGGTACTCATCATCCTTTTTGGAGTGGTTTACCTCAGCATTGATTATTGCAGCTCTGAGTTCTTGAAATTGTCATGCCAGTTGCACCTCATCTTTCTATGATATCTTCGTATCCCCCCTATTCTAGATGATCATCTCAAAAATATTATTGATATTTAGGTAATTGAATATTTCATATCCCAATATGGAAATATTGAACTAGATTTGTTAATTTATTGATGTTATTTCTTCAAAATGTGTCTCCCCAATAATCTTGAAGAATTGTCGCATACCATAATATGTGTTATTTAGAAATCAACATGTATCTATATGTCAATCATAGAGTCACTCTCAATGGGTGATACATTATCTGGATTCAGCCCACTCGGTTAGCTACCATGTTTCACTATCTCCAAAATAGACATATCAGTGTGTATCAACATTGGTGGAGATGGAATGATAATCATCATTCCATCCAGAGTCACTGAATTCGATAGCATTGGATACCATGTGACACTTATCATCAATACGATAAGGGTAACATGAATAAAAGGAAGTTATGGGACTAAAATATTTTTCAACACTCACCTATCATTGGTTGGATCTTTGAGAATGATACCTCTCTGGTTCCCCCAGCTTAAACTCTTAGAGTTGGATCCTCATGACTAGGTGAATCATGTTATATTTTTCACATAGCTAGGATCAGTGTCTATTGATAACCACCCACTTTAATATTATCATCCATCACTCCCATGGTAATTTTAGTAAGGTCCTATGGTTTCCATGTTCATGAAATTCTACAGGGATGTTCTCTGTAGGTAAACACGGACAAGTTTATCTTTTTTGTGAATGATTACATGATACAAATAATCAACTATTTTTTTAAAACGAATGAAAATAGAACTCACATCACTCTAATACATTTAATAAATACAAAAAATCCATTAAATAACATAGAATATAAATTTCAAGAATAATTAGATCAACAATTTCATGATATAGGGAAAAAATCCTCGCAACATCCTCAACAGTAGGGGAATTTAAGGTGCATTGCTCGATATGAAAATAGGTTCCCACATATATCCCCTATCATGAATTCTTTGAAATAACAACATCATAAACCCTTTTAGATTCATGTTTTACATCAACACCTTCATTAGACCATCCCATATCCTATTCATCATCTCTTTGAGTGATCCGGTGGAAATGGGATCAATATTGACATTTTTTGTATTCTCTAGTACGGTAAATGTATAAAAAATATAATGAGGAGATGAAAGTAAAAAAAATGCATGGACCATATGAGAGTGCACCTCACATTACCATGAACATATCCACATCCCCCATAATATTAGTTTCAAACACACCAACATCTCTAGATGCTTCATATTTCATAACAATAAATTCTTCATGTTAGATCCATGTGTCCCATAAAGAATCCTTCTTGATCCTTGAGGGATTAGAAGTAGATCAATCAATGGAAAAATGTTATGCATATTTTCCTTGATAAAATAACTGTCAGAAGGGAATTTAATTTATGTCATGATATCAAATGACCGCAGATGTACTTACTATAGAAAATATATCTATCCAACTTTAATTCCCTCAATCTCTTCCTCTCTCAACAGGAAAAAGGGCTCATCTTTGTCCTATTAGAAGATAATACATGGGGTGATAGATGGGGGTTCCCACCTCCCTCTCCACCATCATGGCACTATAACTGTGGGATAATTCTAGGGATCCAAGTGCCCCATCCACCATTTCAATATGAGTGTATGTGGATCCATACCTCAACAACTCATGTTTGTCTTTTTATACATTAATTTCGAATGGTTCTTATTCTTCTTATTATAAAATGAAATGAAAACAATATTATATCAAGTTTAATAAATATAGATGAAAGAGATTAAAATAGAGAGGGTTAGAATGGAAATACATTTACACTGTTGATTTAGATGTCCCATTCATCTTTGGATTGAATAGCTACCCCATCAAACATTCCTTGGTCCAACATGTTATAAACTAACATTGTGTCTTGTATCAAATAATTTATTGTGTATATAGAATCCTCCAAAACGTGAAGATACCTTATAACCTCAAAAAAATCACTGAAAAATGAATAATGGAGGGAAATATAATATCTCCAATTATATTATTCATAGACCATCATGGAGAAACTCTCAGTCAACACTAACATCACATGTTATCCTCTCCCAAATTTGGATGGTTAAGGGTCACAAATAATATGGAATTATTGTGGAAGGTTGTGAAGAATACCCTACATACATAAATTATAATGTATTTTCAACCCAATTTTCATTTACATGAGAACACAGGGATATAGCACGGGCCAACTCCTAATTTTGATTACTATAAATCCATGATAAAATATGTCTGGTATTCCCAACCCTAATACCCCAATTGTCTTTTCCAAAGATTTATTCATAGGATACAGAGCTTCATCATCATCATAATCATCTAAATATATTTAACCATGATTACCATGAACAATAGTAGTCATTTTATTGACCTGATGAACACCCTTCTAAAATACCCCTTAAGGGTATGAAGGGATAAAATCATTGGAATACACAGACTCCCACATGATAGATGCATCAGATAGAGGAAATGTGACTGACATTTTAGGTTCTACCATGGACATTATGATATAATGATATCAATATAACATCAGGTAATACTCAATATTAACATGCATAGGGGGTAGATTCTTGGCTTCGGAAGGAATTTATACTAGCGATAAAATATACATGCATCATAAGACTTTCATATGATCTCACATTTAAATTGAGGGTTAAGTATGATGTCTCTAAATTCTATCATGTATGGCCTCAGTTCATAAATATTTTCTTTTATTTATTCAATATTTGTCTCTATTAGTGGTTCACCATATAGAAAGAAGTAAAATTTACCAGACACATTCAGTTTCTTCAGCATTACATCATAGATCAGTTTTAGTGCCGAATTCCATATATAGCTTGAATTATTGAGTGAAATCATCTATCATGGATTTTATTTAGGCCCAGTGTTGCATATGGACTTGTGTGTGCTTTAATTAAACCCCAAAGCACTTGAAACTTCCTTGTAATTCTAAATAGGGGCTTCCCATTCTATGTATGCAAAAAAAAATTATAATTCATTCCATGATAGGGTCAATAAACCCAATTTACATACCCTCTACTATACTATCTGCTATAACCACAATCCCTAGCCTCACTCCACTATTGGACTCATAGACCAGAAACAGATAAATTATTATCCCCATAGCATGGAATATGGATAGATGAGCCTATGCATAAACCTTGTGGTTAACCATATAACCACAACCGGTGTACAATATCTTCTTTATTGTTGGAAAAAATGGTCCAAGAGTTACCCAATTATTTATGGTGGGACATACAATGGGTTCCCACATGTGGAACCCTCTCCTCCTAATTCATTAAAAACATTCATCCACATCACAACATGGATAGAATTATTGGAGAGAGGATATTTTTGTTTTAATTTCATCACCATCTTGAAATGCTCATGGGAGAATATCGTTGTTCCTTTAACATTATCACCTATTTTCTTCAGTGGGATGATCTTTTCATACATTTCCCCAGGAATAGTATTTCTAATGATTCTTTTGACATACCACATGTTGATTCTAACTTCACCATGTGTCAAGTGAAATTAATTATTCAATAGAATCCAATGGATCAAAAATTCGAGGATGAAATTTGGATTCTTGTAGACATTGGTTTTCCCAACTCAGGAAGCATCATAAATATGAACAATGTGCATCTATTTTTGGAAATCAATGAAATTTTGTACACCAAATATTCCAACATTCACTCAAGATAGACTCCCACTCCAAGAAACAAAATTCCATTCATCCTTCTAACAATACTTTTGATAATTCAGTGGATCATGGAATGATGATTCATAATACATAGGCCCTTATTCCTAGATGTTTGGCTTCAGATCTTGAGTAAATCTTCAATAATTTAAAATTAGACCAATGGGAACAATTATTTTCTTCTTATAAGACCCATTTGAATTATATGTTGGTAGAAAGTGTGTAAATGTTATTCACTAGTAATGATTTTTAGATGTTTTTTGAACCCCAAGGATAATAGTGTCCCACAATATTATGTGATAAAACCATGGAATGTAATAGTATTTTGGGTACTTTTGTTGGAAAGGTGCAAAATGATTTTCCCAATCCGGAAGAGTAGAATCCACCACATTGTAGTACTCTATCCCACCAGCTTTGATTATATCAGTGGAATGTGAAACTTTTTATTCAATTGAAGTCATCAGGGCCTCCATTTATAACCAAAAATAAATATCCATGTTCCACCATTAATTATAAATATTTACTAAGAATGTTTATAATCTTGACCTAGAGGAATTCCAAAATTTGGTAATGGAGGGAACTCGCACAACCCCTTCAACTATCTTCCACATGTTACCCCTTCAGCAGGGTTCCAAATTTCACACATTAACTCAAGTGGTAATAAACTACTGAAATTCACTGAGAGACCTCTATGAAAATAGATTCATGGATGATCTAAGCGGTCTAGCTGCACGCCAAGATTGAAAATCAAGAACTGGAAATGCGTGACGATCAAAAAGGGTCTAGTGGTATATAGAGATTCCACTAGAATATATGGGTAATAGTCCCCCATATCCTACGACAGGGATCTATACACTATACCTACAATATATAAATGCACTAATATAATGTAAAATTCTCCAAAACTCCCTCCAATGTTTTTTCTTCATTATACCATAAGACTATACCTTCATCTTTCAATGAAATCAAATACAGGGGGGTGAAACTTAGTTTTCTTAGGTGGAGTGAAAATATTATTAAGAATAACATAATAATGTTCTTTGGATAAAAAACCTCATGAGATAAAAATGGACTTTTTTGAATCAGCTTGTGCAAGAACACTATCACATTAGATGATTTGTGCACCCTCTATGTATAACTAAATGAAGTTTTACCCATTTGGGGGTCACCTACTCTGAGAACCAACACATGAGACCTATTTGGGAAACCTATTTCACCAGGGTCCCTTAGTATCCTATTAATTGGACCCTATGGCAACACATTTTCACTACTAGATAATCAGATGAAGAGCCCATACTTTAGCCACCCAACCACTTCTCCCAGCTCATTGTAAATCAATTATGTTACTCTCTAAATCCCATGAGAAGAGGGAATTAAAGTAATTATGGGATATCATTGTCACTTCTGGTTATGAAACCTATTAAACTTACATAATTACCCATTCTCTCAAATATAGAGAACTACCTGCATAATGCCCCTATAAATCCTGAGAGACCTATGTGAGACCCATCCATAGACACATGTGGTGGTCCATGCGGCCTAGGATAGATCCTCTATAAGGTGTTTTTACCCAGGTCCTCTATCTACCAATACACATCGAGGTTGAGTAGGAATATACACCCTATAAGAATCACTTTCAGTTCCTCTTAGTCTCTACATGGTGTACATCTACCCTCTATTCCAGGAAATGCACAATCTCATCTATGAGATCTCTTCTAACATATCATTAGAAGGTTACATCATCCTTTAGATATCTCATCCAAGGGTAATATTTTGAAACAACTAGTGTAGCCTATATACATGAAATAACATGAAGTGGGGGACACCAATCTATCTCCAATTTGAATTTTCATTCCTACAGTCTCTGTTTTAACACACTTATCAAACCATATGATCATGGTCCATGATGTTCATTTTGATTTTCATTACCATGTTCATGTGGACCCCAACACTGAGGACAATGTAATGGAGTTACCAGTCTTGATTAAGAGGGATAGTATAATTTCATTCCATATTCATCACCATGGCATGGAGCCTTAGGTTCTAATAATGGGTGGAGAGTATTTATCTTTTTTCTATTTGACATGGACTCAGATCCACCTCCATTTTATGTGGAAGCAATTATATAGAATCTTCCTCAGCAGTGTAAACTATCATTCTCATAGGTCGGTTCACTCATTCTACAATTAATCTGAAGGACTATGTCTGAAACAGAATTCAAACCCGACTATGAATGATACAAAATTGGAGGCTAAACGGGAACAACCATGCCCCTCCTTCTCCTGCAACCTTTGCCTCTTAAACAAATGGGGGATGATAAAGGTGTGGTTTGATGTATATTCCACTTGCTCATGTTTCACACATTCAATAATGACTCATCATTACTTGTGGTCTCAATGTATATCCATGACCATAATATCCAAATAGTTATTTTCTTGTTTTGGTAGATAATCATCATTCAAATATTCCTCTTACCTTATTTTAAAGATCCTCCCTTGGAGTGGGTCCTCATGTACATTTGTCCAATATCTGGGAATATCAGACCTTGTGGTTTCCCAGATCATTCGTTTTCTCTTGTTTCTCACACTAATCATTACTCGCATGGGATTAGAGGTTGTTGTGGTCATGATATCCGCATGATCCCAAACCCATGGCCTGCCAACATAGTATTTTCCCACACATCCTATCAATGAAATCCTACTAATGAATATGCACCAAAACCCATCATATGTGCATCCTTCTCAGGAGTAACAACCAAATAAATCAATAATCATTCACCACGGGCTTTCTCCATAGGATTAAGTCACAAAAAACACATCAAATTTTATGGTCATCCTATTAAAAAAGATGCCTTATTAATAAACTCCAGATCATTTGGCATCCTCCCCCATAATAAGCCCCAATCGAAAACACAATATATCCATGGGAGTAGCTACTTATAATGTCACCAAATTCACTAAATGAGGTCACCCTAATTAGTAAAAATACCAATCCTAATCCTCTAAATGGGGTACATCCCACTATGATACAAACCATCAGCAGGCCTCCATAAGAGTGGGTCTTCATAACCGAATGATGTGGGATTTGATTCCTGTTAACATGGGATATAGGGGAATCCTCCTGGAGGTCCAAAAAAATAACCATAAATAAACTATATTATCATGTGTCCACATTCTTAGTAGGGTCTACGTAAACTTACAAATCCCAATCCCTTCTAGGATCACCGAGCTACTTTGGCACAGTCCGACACAGAACATTGACCGAGCACCATCCTCCTAGGCTTCCCTCCGAAATGATGTTAAACTATATGGTTATTTCCTTATCAAATGAACTTAAAATGTATTATGATCCCCATTAAGTGGAAAAACTATGTGGGCCCTAATTCCATTCAAAGATATATGAAGGAATCCAATTAAATGGTTTGATACAAACATCAAACAACAATCATCTCCTTGGATGGTGACACACATCAGATCACCCATTATGTGTATAGAAAAAACAATAACCATAATAATAACCAAATAATATGAAATCAATACAAAAGGGGGTAACAATGATGGATTACTATATACAATTTAATATATCATTGTTTAAGAACAACCTCAGAAACATAAAGATGATTTTAATTTCTATATATTCTAAAAATTGAATTCTAATTCAAGGGTGATCAATGTCATACATATGAATTAATGAAGGATTCATGGAAATGTCTTAAATTTATAAGAGTATACCATGTAGGAAATAATTCCCCCAAAAAAGGCGTGATGAGCTTGATCTCCCAACCTTTTTTCCAGAGTAGTTTAAAAAATCATTACTTAGAATTCCAACTAAGTTCCTACCTTTGGAAACTGGGTCCCTCAGGGATATAGAACTATTAGGTTCTTCTAGTTCCACTAACAAACTCATTGGAAGTTATCCAATAAAGTGAACCCAACATGAATGATTTCAAACTACTCAAACCCCTATAGTCATTCTTCTAGTGGATGATTCTTTATCAGAAACAATATTTAGTGTACTCTAACCCAGTTATTTATTGATTATAAATACATTCTTGATAGAAGGTATATGTCTTGAAACATAGTCCTAGTTATATGTAATGTCTTTCCAAAATGACTTTAAATTAGTATAAATACGAATTGCATCCCCTTGATAACAACTAGTTTTTGCAATTCTTCCATAAAATTATTAGCTTTATATTTCATTGAGCTCATGTGATTAGTTTTAATGATTTATTTGATTATATATCAATTCATGAAACATTATTCATGCCTTCTTTATGCTATTATAGCTTCTATTATAATCAATCCCTTTCTAAGTGTTTTTTATCACTATTAATATTTTTATTTTTCCAAAGATATGATGAGTATTAGTACACATGAGTTTAATAGAAAAATAGAATGTGTGGATAATTTATGTGAGATATTCAGAGCTTTTAATGGATTTAGTAATTTTTATACTATTTTATAAAAAATTAGTTTAAAATGATATAAGAATTATTGGTCAAATATTTTTCTATATCTTATAAAAGTCTAAACCAAAATGATCTGGAGGATGTATATAATTATTTAATATTTTTAATCATGTAATTATGTTATAGTTCTGTCAAGTGCACTGTAGTTTGTATCAAAGAACTTTTTAGATAATTGTAGTAATTATGAAGAGTATAATATCATGATATAGGTAGAACTTGTGTTTTGTAAGTCATTTGGTTTAAAGTAAATTAAATTTATATTCAAAAAAATATGTCATTATTATGGTTATATATAATTATGTTATATTTTATTTATTTTGTGATTTTACATGGTTTGGGGGAAATGGTAATGTTAAATTCGTGGAGCATGTGTTCCCATGGATTTAGGATTTAGCTTATCAAAGGATATATAAGGATTATTATTTTTGATTTATAATACACATAAGTAGTAGAAATAAGATGGATAAGATTAAATTTATGGAAACATCGTTAAATTTTTTTGTTGTGTATATTTAATAGTTTATCCGAATTTATATCCACATGTAGATACTAAAAATTTATTGAAGCTGTAAATATGATTCACCTAGTGGAAATAACCTAGGTTATTGTTGGTGGATTATATATTGGATCTCGACATGATGCATGACGAGTATAACTATTTATGGGTAAATGAAAATATGGTATTGGGGATAAACATTGGATTATACATATTCTCTTTCAAAAGAATTATGAAGGACCATCATATAATGTTCTTTATGAAAACATAATAAAAATTATATCATTGATAACATAATAAAATATAAATAATGGATAAATTGGAAATAATGTAATTACAGAATTATTTTATTGAGTTATTTAATTTATGTGATAAAATCCAAAAAATTTACTAATATATCATCGATTATTCTAAAAAATTATCAGTAATTTTTTTTTCACACATGGAATCATCATCACCAAAAAAACCTTTTCGTTAAAAACTAAATTATAAAAATATAAATCCTTTTGAAGCATATATTTTAGTTTTTATAATGATATTTTAATCATTTTGTATTATTATAAAAAATTTAAAATATTTAACACATATGAAATTATTCTGTAAGGGATGGGGCACAAAAAACATGAAGCATCGATTAGATTAATGAGACACACCAACATAAGTATTTGATGTATTTAAGTGCATTAATTTAGAGGTATTACATTTTATCCTGGAATAAAGTAGATGTATTTCCATAATATCATAATGGTCAAAAGTTTCTTAGAACAAGACCTTGAAAAGTTAGATATACTATATTTGATAACAATCAGATAAATTATTTTTGTGTATTTTTTATTTATATTATTTTTCATGGATTTATTTCAATATCATTTGGTTATTTATATGTTGTTATTTGAGTATAAAATATTTCATTCAAAGTTATTCATGTATTTTTTTAATGATATCCATTGGTATACACATTCCATTACTGAGAATTCAATCCCATCTATACTATGATTCAATTACCCCGTGTTGTAAAGAAAAGTATTACATAAGATAAATCTTGAATACTAGAATATGTGGATACTTTATTGAAGATACCGAAAACATTCTATGGATTCTGTATTTCTGTATATTGTAAGAAAGATATCCATTTTTTGAGAATGACAAAACCTTTATGTGAATATGTTTTTTACTATTTCTATAAAACTATAAACCAAAAAGATCATCAGAATTTACATAATTTAATATTTTCTTTATATGAGGTAATTATGGGAAAGGATTGTCTAGGTCATTATAGTTGTATTAGAACAATGGTTTTGAAAATATAAGAAATTCCGTAAAAGAACATGATCAAGGTATAAGTATCCCTTAGAGTCATTGTGTGATTTTATTTTAAGTAAATTTAACTTATTTTAGAGAAATAATAATATAGAATATAAATATACATGATTATGTTTTATATTTAATAGTATGTAATTTCATGTAGTTTTGGAAAAAATTACAATTTAAATCATCGAGGATAGGATTCGATGAATTTTTTCTTTATAATATAGAAATTATGATCATTATTATTATAATATATTTATAGTATATTTCATTAGTGAAGTCTATATTGATAAGAATAATATTAGTAAAATTCATTAAATTTTGGAAAAGTATATTTTTTATGGATTCCACATCACTGTATAATAGTCTATATATTCATAATTGGATGTTGATGTTGATAAAATGCACCTTGGGGTAATCACACTTTTAAAGGAATGTTGGGGGGTCATCTCAAACTTCACTCCAAACATGTTGATCGGAGATAAGACTACATAATAGACTAAACACACATGAGGTATATTCTTTTTGTTATCTATATCCTCTCGAAAATATAATATGGTTTACCTGAATATAATTTTTGGATATAAATATTTATGAAAAACCAACCACAAATAACTGTGATTTGAGATTTTAAAATTTAGATGATTTTGATTATATGGCATTTATGAATCTTTTCGTCTATTCTCATTAATAATCCACACTAAATTTCATATATTTCTTTTAATTTTTAAACTATTTTAAATGTAATAGTACGAAAAATGCATAACAACGATAATAGTGTTTGTCATGTATAGTGAGCTGGCTGTACAATTGAAAAACCAAAAGAGATAATAGATGGGGTGAAAAATATTGTGATAATTCGAAATATATGTATAATAAATAATAACAAAAAATGTGATAATAATTTAATTCTATAAAATTTAAATGAATAGAAGTGTTTAGTCTCATTGAAGTACCACTAATATATTTAATAAAACAAAAAAAATTATTTCTAATATATTTAAAATGTGGTAAAAATATCCTGTGAAATATTTTGTGGAATTGGAAGTTATTTTAATTGTTGTTATGACTATAATTTCATATCCAAATTACAACTAAAAATAAAAAATTAATTTAATGAATATGGGAAGAAATATTATTTTTATTTTTTAAAATAATATTAATGTAGAGACATTTTTTGAATTTACATGTTATGTTATGACTATATTTTAGAGACTCTGAAATATATTTTTTGGTATGTAGTGATTTAAATTATGAGAACAAAATTTACATTATGGGGAGAATGTGATACCGAAATATTTTGAATTATATATATATACTTGAAATTTAATATGTTTAATTTCACGTGACACACACAACACAAAAATGAATTTAAATAGTGATACACATTTTTAATACAATCATTATAAAATATTCTTTGAGTAATTTCATGTAAATAAAATTAACCATATTTAAATAATAATTATCAATTAGAAAAAAATGTTTTATCTTGTGGGTGTCTTTTTCATGAACAGAATTATTTCAAATATTTCCTAGGAAGTTGCATAACTCAGGTTTCCTCTATATCAAGCCTAATCCAACATTCAAAATTTATGGTAAAACCAAAATGATTGTGTGAGAAGATCAATATCCTTCAAATTTTCATGTGATCAAAGTTAGATAAATCACCACATTTGACTAACACAGTATATTATCATAATATTTTGCCTCTTTAATAGATTTAAGTATATTTTTTAAATAAAAATTCATGGGAAAGAGACATGGGGTTTTTTAAAAAATTAATATATTTTCAATTAACGGATTATAATAGAAATAATACATATTAATACAAAAATGTTTTTTTCCTAAAAAGTTATTATATGTATCATTTTATTATTTAGTTTTTTCATTTTAATAAAATAAAAATTCCATAGATAATATATATTGTTGATATGAATAATATATAAATAATAATTTAATTTTTAATCAATATGAATTAACAATAATAAGATTAATATTTCAAATTCATATATTTTGATGACAACATTATAGATTATTTTCATTATTATTATATAAAAACTATATTCTAAAATTTTAGAATTTAAATTAGAAAGAATTGGTTGTATTTTTTAATTTATAAAGAAAATAGTTTCTTACAAGTTATATTTTTAAATTTTATACAATAGTTATTTTTTTAGATAATATTAAAAATTAAAATGTATATATATTGAAGATATGTTGACCTAATCATTAAATAAGTAAGGATTTAAAAAAAAGATCACTATCAAGATAAAATGATTTTATAGAGTAAGATAAATCATTTGAAAATATTATGTAGAATATATAAAATTAATGTTTATCATTTTGAAAGTTTATTTATTTTTACATTAAGAACGCATTTTTAAATATTTTTCTTTTAAATAAGTATCCACAAAAATGTATTTGGTTATCATTTTTTAACTATAGTTATTTTATTTGGTTTATAATAAACTAATTGATTCTATATATTTCAACAGAATTGACACATTTATCTTAATCCTAATTTTTATGTAAAATAATATAATTTTCCTACAAATGGTTTTTATATGTTTTGTACAAGATTGTGAAAACTAATTTTAAAAGCACAAATATTTCTCTATGAAATGAATTTTATAAATTGATTCATTATTTATTAATAATATAATTATCCCCCATTTTATTTATAATTATGGAAACATTATTGTATAGGTAACAATTGATGACCACAATAATAAAAAAATTAGATTAAGTGAAATATCTAGGTGTAAAAGTCTTAGTCAAATGTTTAAACCAGGTGTTTCAATGAGTGGTTCATGGATGAACAAACCTACCACATCTCTCACAAAATTATTCCACATATTGGATACACATTCAATTTAATAAATGTGATTTTTTATATTGAAATTATTTATTTCTAAAAAAATTATTTCCCTTCACATATAATAATATCTCCGCTCTACCGAATTTCATTTCTCATTCAAAAGAAATATCTCACCCAAAACTATTTCCTTCTGTATCCTCCTCTCCCTGTAACCTTTTCATAGATTATATGGCATTTCCAAATGACCAATATAAATATCCTTGAGTTGTTAACCTAGTGATAAAATCTAAAAGGATTTTTGTTGTTTTCAACTTATCTTTTATAATATTATTAATTTGTTACCACCTTCCACTTTTAGAAAAATGATAATTTCATCAATATCTACAAATGTAATAAAAACTCCATGGAATAATACATTTTTTACATCACCACATAATATGGATAAATCATAAATGACATTTAATTAATAGAATTTATATTTAGGAAAATTTTATTGTATTAGAAAGATAATACTAAACACTATATAAGTGATAGTAATAGAAAATGATCATATTAAACATGAAAATATAAAATAAAAAACAAGAAACATTTCCAAATTTGAGTTTATTTTGGTGAAAAAAATTAAATAGCATAATAATGATTGTAATTGGATATCAAATACAAATTTACCAATAATTATGGATATTATGTTGCTATATGACATCAATACTGTCAATGACAAAAAAATGATTAATGAAAAAAATGACTAATCGACCTCAAGAGACAATTTTAACTACATATTATTTAATAATTAAATAATATATGATATTAAATATACATTAGAAAAATAAATTTTGATGTAAAAGGTTCTTAATAATTTTTTAAATACACATAATATTATTTTTTTGAAATTATAAACAAATGTAAAATGAATTAGGACTTGATGTAAGGATTTTTTGAATCTCAATTTATTTCGCTATGATATGATTTACCTTTACCACTAGTTTCTTTTTTGTATGTATTATAAATTTATTTCTTAATGTCTTAAAATTCAAAAAATCTAATGTATTTAAAAATCCCACTTATATTCTAATATACATACAATTTCAATTCCAAACACTGGGACTCTATAATAGTTTTTATAAACAAAATTTTCAATAATTTAGTTATGACTATTTATTATAACAATAATCTTATAAGTTGTTCATATTATTACCAATCATTATATTATGATGTATTTTTTTATTTTTACAGGTGTATTTATTTTTTTTATAAAAAATATATTTAAAATGATAATTCATTAAAAATATGATGTTTTATGGGTTTTTCAAAACTCAATAACCTTTATTTTCGTTATATGGATTTATTTTAAACTTATATTAATGTTTTTCTTCATCCACTATTTGATTTTATATTTTACTCTATTTGTATCTACAGGTAAATGAAACATTTGATTCAAATCATCATCCTTGATTGATTTATTTACCATAAAAAAATTACACTATAAAGAATAATTCACATTGAAAATAATTTTCACATTTCGTCTATTAGTACAGTTTCATTACTAGTTAGGGATGGATGTTATATTTGGAACCCAAAATATTTGTTTTCTTATATGACCTTCATAATCACCCTCTATTATTTTTAAAATAACGTTTTATTAACAGTTTTTTGGATATTTTATTTTAATAAATGTATTTTAATAAATAAAATGGCATTCCTTCCAGGATCACATATTTATCATCCACCCCACATTTCTGTTGTGAAACTATTAGTTAATTTTTATGTCTTTATTGATAACATTATATTGAAAAAAAGTAATATTTTTTTATTTTACCACGTTTAAAATGAATTTTGTAATTCAAACATAACATCTACTTCATAAGGAACTTTTTAGAATGTTTAATAAAATATATTTTACTATTTTTATTCCCTTTTACACATTATGTTTAAATGTTTTTAATTAAAATGGCGTTACATTTCATGGATTTTCTTATAGTCCATATTATACTATTAAATATTTTTTGTATTAAACTCATGAAACCAAAACATATTATTTTTTTCCTAGGATAATTATATAATGATACACCCCATTATTTTATGTTATGAATATTTTTAAATTTTATTTCCTTTATAGTTTATATTAAAAAAACAATGAGCTTAAACAAATGAATAAATATTAATTTTCAATAATGATTGTTATCTTCTACTCATTGAAAAGTCTATAATGAATGAGATTATCTAAATTAAAAAAATATTTGTTACACATGTTTATAAAATGATTTCATTGATTTCAAATTTATTATAAATTAAAATAAAATACAATTGAAAATAAAGGAAGTATTTTTATAAAAATATATTCTTATTCCAACAATGGAAATTTATAATAATAAATTAAATTTACATCTATTAGTGGGATATTTTAATGAAATTTATATTTTATATATTCATTAAAATATTTCTTATTCATTAAATCTATTATTTAATCTTAATATAAGAATAAATCCAATTTGAAGAAAAAAAGAAATATTTTATAAAACATAATTTTTAATCCTTTTAATGATGCACCTATTTTAAATATATATTATGAAAACATTATATAGTTTATTTTAAAATATATAGTTCATTTTTCAAAATAGAATAACCTAGTTATCTTAAGATGAATATTTTTTATTTTTCTCATATGTTTCATTGTTTGATTAACAGTGAAAATTATTGCATTTTATCTGAAAACTGACTTTTCATCTACATTATTTATATAATTAAATTTTAATTTATGTCTCAATAAATGTTTAATTAGTTCAATTATACATCAACAAATCCAATTTAAGTAATTTAAATAAATATTACATTTTAAGTTGATTTAAAAACATTTTGATGTTTTGATCATTTCACTTTAAAACCCCTCTTCTTAGTTATGTTTAAAGAAATAAATTTAAATCAGTTTTTAAAAATTATTAAAATTAAATTCTGTCAAATTGATAACATATTTGAAATCTTATCTTCCAAATTAGTTTTAATGGAAAATTTAATTTATATTAACAAAAAGGTTTCTACGGTAAAAAATTTATTTACCACGGTTTTTGTTAAATAGCGACCAAGGTAAAAGCATGACATGCATAATAATTACAAAATTTAATGATTATTTGAGGTATTTATTGATCCCAAAAAATATAGAAAAAATTAATTAACAATCACTTTTTTTAAAATTAATGCAACCTCAATGTGGTTGGATTTATATATTAAATAATAATTATTTTAATCATTTAAACCCACCTATACTGAATTATAAATACCAAAATTCAACACCCCATTATGAACCAAAATCCATGATGCTCAGAAAATATCTCCCCAAAATTATCCCATTAAATTTAACCATTACCATGTTCTTTCGGTATTATAAAAATCAAAATCCAAGGTCCACAAGGGTTTCTTGATGGGGGTGATATTAAAGAGGTAATTTTCTAAAAACACCTATCTTATTTTGTTCTATTCTTCTATTTTATCATCATCCATTTCATCGATTATGGAAAAATAATTCTTGAATTATTTACATTTTTTATTTTTTATTGATAATTGAATGTCATATATTCATCCATCTTGTTACCTTTTATTATTAAATGAAGCGAAAGAATTGTCCATGTTATGGAAATTAGATATCTATGTAAATACTGATTTTGTTATTTTTTTTATTACCACCATAATGGATGGTTGTAACGTCCTAGATCCAAGTTCATCCCAAAGGTTCCTCAAACCCTATTGTCCACATAGCCTCAAGCGCATTTCCCAAAACACCATAGCCTGTCGACTTGTAATGAGGGTGTTGGGTGTGATAGTAGAGACATTATTCAGTTATTGGCAGATTCACACAACTGAATAAAATAGTAAAAAAATTGGAATAGTAATACAATAAATTTTAAGTAAATAGTAGAAGAATGATTTGAGTATAAAAAATGGAGAATATTTAAACGATGCATGTAACATGTATCTTGGATGCTGCCAAACAGGTCATAATGCTGAAAATATTACACTAAAACGAAAGTAGAGAAAATGAAGTAAAATCCAAGAGCTTCGCCAGTTTCATCTTGGTCACATGCTCTCCATATCAAACAACAATTACATACATAATTTCAAAGTTCATTTTCTCATATTTATACCTACAAGCATCTAATTTTTTTGGGTCCAAAATCATGACCCAAATTTGGTGTGGGTTGAATCCCAGTGTACAACAACCAAAGTATCTCTGCCTAAATGTCAGTAAATATATATTATAGGTTATAAGAAGATATGATGTAATAAACTAGGATGTACACTAAAGTAAACAATCCTACTATTTTAAATTACACACATTTATGTTTATTATTAACCAATTGAAAAATAAAATCCTTGGGATCTAGCCTATTCTTTGTATCCCACGTATAACAGTTAGAAAAGAGATGTCTTAGAAGACCACTTAACAATCAACAAATAGAATGCCAAATATTATGTTCTGTCTTGGAAGACTCGTCATAATCATTAAACCATTAATAAGAAACCCTTTGGCAATGTTCTCATAGTCTATCCACTCTAGATTATCGTATAATAATATCAATAAATAAGCATCCTCTTGGAAAGTTCTCACGGTCTAACTCTTGTGGTCACATTTAGCAATAATTATTTAAAAAAACGCATGTGCTTCTCTCACGATCAAAACCACATGGTCCACATATCATCAAGAAAATATAACGACCACCTTCTATTTCTCAATATCAATTCCCTAGGGTTTGACATTAATTTAATCAAACATTAATTATTAATTTCGTAGCTTTCACAGTTTAATCCCATTTATTCAAAATGAACACCTAGGTAGCTCTCATGGTCGAACCCCTTTAGAATGTTGTCACAGTCAAGTCCCCTTTGGTCAACAATCCAATAAATAATAAAACCATTTCATATAATCAGAAACTCCATCTTAACAAAACAAGTCTTGGAAACAAGTCAAGCCTATAAAAATCCTAGACCAATTGGACATAAACAATAAAACAATGGAATGCACCCATGGGGTGTCTATTAACAAGGTATCTATCCTTGCGGATTAGTAATAACCCTTTCTCAAAAAAAACATTAGAAGTTATTAAATATGGTAATATTACAAAACAAGAAATACCAAAAAAATGGGTATTCATTTCTTTAATCATATATAATCCACTGACGAACAAAAAAAGGTACAAACCACCTACCACAATGTTGTATGATCAATACTCTTGAAAATCATTACATGATTTATAATAGATCATCAGATATCTACAAAAGGGTGAACAAAGCTCAACCTTGAATAACTCTTATGAGAGGAAGAATCATACTAAATGCTCCAGGGGAATTGAGAACTAACCCGTTTAATTATAACACACCTGAAGATGTATCAATTAGAGGTCATAATGATAATTTGGAAGTATTTGGAGTTCTTTGGTGTTCTGTCACTCTCTTATATGATATAAGAGGAGAATAAGGCGTTTCCATTGATGGGACATGACCCTACACTGATCTATCAAATAAAAAGAAAACTAAATAGAATTTTCATTAATGGTACACACTATTTAGTAGCCTTTACTAGCACCCACCATAACCAGTTTTCCAGGTCACCTACATAGCCAAGTACTCAGCTATTAAATATCCATTATGCAGCTGTATGTGGTACCTGAGTACACGGTGTGTACTCAAAATTACACATTTTGTACTTATAAATATTTCCCATTTTTTCATTTTCCTCAAATCAACCTAAAATCCAGATCCATGCCAAAAAACAAAGATCAATATTCTAACAAAATTACCCTTTAAAAGCAATTCTCCCCATAAATTTCCTTCCCTCGGTGGTGAAGAAGAAACATCAAACTACTTTGGCCCCTGAGATCATATGTCGGCATACATCTCCCAAGTCTAGTCTTCTACTTGCCTATTCGGCATGAGAACCTGTACCATAGGAACATACCACCCACGAAAAACCTTTGTGGTGTGACCCACAATATGAATAGGGTGATCCTCAAAGGATGAATCCACCCCCAACTCAAACCCTATAGGTTGAAAACATGTGATGAGTCTGAAAACTAACATCATAGCTGATAAACATGAATTATTTCATGAATACATTGGTACCTTTGTGGTAACCACAATTGATAGGCAACTGACCCGACTCTCTCTAAGACCTCAAATTTCTAGACATATTTTGGTGAAATATTCCCCAATATCCTAAACCTGTTGTGTCCCATCCTTAGTGTGACACGTATGAAAACCTGATATCCAACCTTTAGCTCTATAGGTTCTCTCCATCGATTAGAATAAGATTTATTTAGGTATTGCGTAGCATCCATCCTCTTTCGGATCATCTCCACCTACTCAGGGGTCTCCTAGACTAGATGAGGTCCTAGCATAGCTTCCTCCCTTGCTTTTATCCTACATAGGGGTTATCGGCATGGCCTATCATACAATTCCTCATAAGGTTCCATATGAATCATTTCCAAAAAACCATTATTATAGGAAAACTACACTATGGGTATGTGTCTATCCAAGAGACCTCAAAATCCAGGATGCATGCTTGAAGAATGTCCTCCAAAACATAAATAATTAGCTCGGACTGGCCATCCGTCTGGGGATGGTAAGCTATCCTCAGAAGTAGATGTGTACCGAAATCCCTCTTTTGTTATTCGATTACATGAGAAGTAAAATGGGCATCCCAGTTTAAAATGATAGAGTGTGTAACCCATTAGAGACGTAAAATCTCTAAGATGTACAACCTTTCATGATCATCAACTCTAATGGTTTATTTAATACCTTAGATGTAATCAAACATCATGAGCCGGTTGATAACATCCCAAATATCATAATTCCCTCAATTATACCTTGTTAATACATTAAAAAAATCTATCATGGCATCATTGCACTTCCACTCGACAATGGGTAACTGCAATAAAGTCTCAATCAGTCACTGATGCTCTGCCTTCACATACTCACAGGTGGAAGATCACATAAAAAATCTAGCAATATTCTTCTTAACAATCGTCCACCATTAATGACAATATAGATCTCGATACATCTAGGTGACACTTGGATGAACATACTAATCTAAGGATGGAAAATCTCATATCATATCATCTCGTATGCCTGCTAACACCCATATGCACTCATGAAAACACAAGTCATCATCAACGTCTATGGTCAAACCGGTAGTGGGGTCTTCTCTTAACACACTCTCCTATTGGAATAGGCCTTTGAAATCTTATAGATTCTCCATTATCACTTAATCTATAAGAATTTAGGTAAAAAGTATAGAAGAAAGAAATTTCTCCCCTTGTCTGTCGTGAACCTCCAAATTCATCATAGAGAATAGATCCATAAGTGGCCACTCACTACTGGCCTCTTGAAATTATTGTATTTGAGTCATCCTGATCTATGCATCAGCCACTATATTGCCTTTCCCCAATATGTAAGGAATATCAATGTCAAAAGACTAAAGGTACTCAACCCACCATCTCTCTGTCAAATTCAAATGATGTTCAATAGAGATATACCAGAGGATTTTATGGTCAGTGTATAGAAAAAAATGTTCTTCTAAAAGATGATGTCTTCAATATAATAATGAATACACAATTAAAGCTAACTCAAGATCGTGTGTCATGTAATACCTCTCACATGGCGTCAAATATCTAGACATGAACGAAACAACACTTTCCCATTGTATAAGCACTCCTCCAAGTCTTATTCCTAAATAATCACATTAAACATTGTATATCTTACACGGATTAGGAAAAATCATTATCGGTGACATGTCCAATCTCCCATTCAGATCACAAAGGCTGAATCACAGGAATTTTGGCCCTAAAATATATGCACCATTCTTGGTTAGACCCATTAGTGGAACTTCTAAGAAATAAAAATCTATTATAAATCATCTATAGTATCCAACCAGCCGTAGAAAACTCTGTACTTCAAAGACATTTTATTGTATTCTCCCATGAAACAACTTCTTTCTCTATCTCTGGGTCTATTAATACTTATGTATCTAAGATGACATGACCAAAGAAGTGTATATGGTCTATCCCGATGTGGCACTTTGAGTTCATAGAATCTAACTGATCCCTTATCAGGGTACTCAATATAATCTCAAGATGGGTGGCATGATCGTGTAGAGTGTGATAGTACACCATGATTTCATCCATGAATACTAACACAAAAGAATCCATGAAAGGAAGTAATACTCATTTCATCAATTCCATGAAAACTGTCGACATATTCCTGAGACCGAATAGCATAACCAAATACTTGTATAGACCATACTTTCTCTAAAAGGATGTAAGAGCTATATATGATGGTATAACACACAACTGGTGATATCCATATCTCAAGTCAATCTTCACGAAAACCCGAGCTCCTAAAAGATGATTATAGAGATCATGAATCCTTCATAAGGGATATCAGTTCATGACAATCAACTAGTAGAGTTTCCAATGATCTAGAAAACTTGTGAGGGATCCTTCCTTCTTCTATGAAAAATGGACATGAGAACCCCAATGAGAAGTACTAGGTCAGATGAATCCTTTTTCCAAAAACTCCTCAAACTACTTCATGAGATTTTATAACTGTGGTGTAGACATACTATATGGAGGAATGGACAATAGTGTCACTATAGGAAAAAAATCAATGGAGAAATATACCTATCTCTTTGGAGGTAAACCTAAAAAGACATCTAGAAAGACATCCCTAAAACGATCCAACACTAGAGGAAAGTCTATCTGTGAAGTGTCCAATTCATCTATATATAAACCTGAAATAATGGATGTAATTCCTCTAAACCCATGAGGCTCAGGTGCCACTCGGCATACTTGGAGATCACATTTTTCCCTTCTGTATAAAATAATTTCACACTGATGATGTAAAACTCACCCATGTGTAAATTTCACTCAACAAAGTCTTGAAAGGGGACCAACTAATACATTCTGAGAATGACATCAAAACCCCTCATATCTAATACATAAATATCGCATAAGTTGTTACACCTAACAATCTTAATGGGAAACTCCTTTAACAAATGTACAATAGTAGTCTTAATCCCCACTAGAGTTTCTATTGTCATGAAATCCTCATAAGTAAAGATGATGATCCAAAGGAACTCTATAATGTAAACAGATATAGAACTATGGGAAGACACCATATAAAAATGACCGTAGCCAAAAATGAAGCAACTAGAATAATACATATAATCGAAGAGGGCATGGATTCATGTTTTTATTAGATATGCTCCACTACAAATGTCTGACCTGTACCATAGCTATGTGACCCCGCCTGACTAGCCTCATCTGATCTATCATGTTGTCACTGAAAACCTTATATATGTCTACCATGATCAAGACCTCCTCCTCATCCTAATTGGCTTGATGAACTCTAGTTCCCTGACTGATGAGAAACCGGTTGCCTTACTCTTGAATGTGGAATCATAACAGATCCCCTCTCTCTCACAGATGGTGAGAACATCTAGTAGAAACACTGAATATGGACCATATTTCCGCAATATCCGCATTTGAATGGTTACCTTAGGCAATGTAGTCTCATATGCTCAATTATACACTTGAAGCACACTGCCTCGCTACCTGATGAAACATCATGTGAAATCTCCCCGTGGAACTTCCTTCTAACTTTTGAAGGAGTAATAGTTATGTATACTAACCAGCCTTGGCTCACAGCTCCCAAATCCCTCAAGTAGCACTCAGTAATCAGCACCTAGTTTTCAATAGCAGTCACCGAAGTCAGCGAGAAAACATTCACCTTCAATCATATGTCTTACCTAAGATCATCCTCACTTTTCCTAGCTTGTGATATCTCGTCACCTCCCAATATACGTACGAAATGCATAATATTTATAATGAGAGAAGAAAAATCCATCACTAATGGGGCGCCCAACTCCAAATTCATTGGCCCTCGGCCTTGATCGGTCATCAACATTTTGGGCTAGAAGTAATCATAGAGGGTCTTTTGAAAAACATCACAATCCATATCCTGATGATGTCCATCCTGTAAGATAACATCCCACCATCTCCTGGCATAATAACATAGCATGTATGTCACAAGAATCACTGTAAAATTCCAAGTAAATAAAGAAAAATTCATTTTCAAATTTATTAATATTTATCAATTATATATTAATTTTAATTTAAATGGGATTCCATATTCGATGGTGTACCCGATACACCATAAATAGTTTTTTTTGTAATCATACGTTACATGCAATTTAATGTTATACTAAAATATAATATATTAATATTATTATTTTAAATGGTAGTTAACACTTAGTCATTGTAATAGTGTGAATGAACAACACTAACTAAAAAAGTAATATACAAGTTTGATAATTTTTTTACACTTATGTAATAAATTTTCTAGGCATAAAATAAGAATGAATCTGATTTTATCCATTAATACTCTAGTATTCCTTAAAATGTCAATTTACAACCTTTTGATAGGGAACCCAGTATAAATCATTTTATGGTAACTTTTATGTGTTCTATTTGAAAAAATAAAATTTTCTTTATATTCTTGATATCAATATTTATTTGGGTAAATGTTTGGTGTTTTTTTGATAAAATTTATTTTTCTATAAACAGTGAAAAATGTTGTCTTTTAATTCATAACCGCATTTTAATTTAAATTATTTGTATGTATAGATTGAATTTTTAATTAGTTTTAAGTGTTACTAAATTAATTTTTTTCTATTTAACACAATTTTTTTTCATTATAAGTAATTTCACTTTGAAATTGGACATAACCAATTGACAATCGTTTGATAGTTATTATTTATTAAAAACATCCTTTTGGTTTTGACAATAAGAAATAATTTTAAATTAATTCCATGCACATATGAGGTCTTAATTTTGAAAAATTGATTCTAAATTTGGAAACAATAGGTCTAATTTGTGTAAATAGATATCTTTTATTTTTTGAAATTTTGAATATTTACTATGGTAAACATTTTTTTTACCATTGTTAAAGGTTAAATCTAATAAATATGGGTAAAAAAATTAATAATAATAAAATTAAATAACCATAACATTTTTTCAAATACTATTTTTGATAAATTTGCCATAATGGGCATCCTTGGGTCTATTGGGGACCCCATTGAGCCACTTATGAGTGATAATGACACTTTTTATTAATTAATTAAAAGTAAAGGAAAAAATGACTTAAACATATATGTTTTAGTAAATAAATTTTTAATGGGGTTATATAAGTTATATTTTTGACTATATATATAAATTTTAAATATAAAAGTAATTCCCACATCATGGTATTTTATTTTTAATTTTTAGACATTAAATAAATAAAAATATTTATTACACAATAATAGTGTAGTGCTTACCTCATTAATGAATGGTTTAAATAAATAAGATTATAAAATTTGAAACAATATCCAAAACATGTACAATTATTATTGGTTTATTTTATATTGAATAAGGGTAACCATGTCATTGACTTTAAAAAGTTTTATAATTTTAAAAACTGAGAATCTTTATATAATAAAAAAATATTTTCAAACATTCTTAAAGAGCCCCTCCTCCAACTTATAAAAACCCCTTAACTCTAACCCATTACTAACATCTCTAAATCCCCTTTTCTCATCAATACTCTTCCTAAATATGCGCTCAATATCTCTCTCTTTTACAAAGAAGTCTTACCTTAGGCATAAGGCACTTCAAGAAATAATTTTGTTTCAAACCAATGGTAGTTACCCGATTTAATGGTAATGTATTCTCTTGAGTTCTTTTCTTTTATTTAAGATATCCAACCACCTAAACTGTATTTTTTCCTTTCTATTATAACAACAACTGTTTCTTAAATATACTAAGATATTTTTATAAAAATTATTAGAACTAAACATTCACACACCTTCATTTAATGGGTACAGAACATGATATTTATGTGGATGGAAAACTATTGTCTCACGAATCGATGAGTGTTCAATCTTTTTCAAACAACTATTATGGTGGCCATTATGATGGATCTATATTTAAATGGGATATATATACTATAATTATATTGTATATATAATTTTTTATTCTTTATTTATAGCAAAATACTATGATTTCCATAATGGGTAAACATGATAATTTCATTTGAGGATGTGCGGGGTACCACCCCCTCAATGTGATTGGAATAATTCATGCCATTTGTGGAACATATAATGGATGGAGTGATAGAAATTATATATATGATATTATAATTGAATTATAATAAACCTATGTATCATTAATTTTTCATTCTATTAAATAAAAAATATATATGAAAGTTGTTTTCATTCGTACGTACGACTTACCATCTCCATGAACTGTTAGTATCATTTATTTTCTCAAAATTTAATGTAGTATTATAAATAAAAATATATAATGTATATATATATGATATATATGATTTCTAAATTATGAATATTGTTTTGGATATAATGTACTTTTGACCACATGATCAACTTGTAATTATAAGAAGTTAATTTTTGACTCAAGTACCAAATATTAAAAAAAGAGATTTATTAACATAAATGATTTCATAATATTTATAACAAGGAAATAAGTGAAAAAAAATAATCATGAAAAGGGTTCTTATGAAAGTATAAATAAGATTTTTTTATTATTCAGTATATTAAATAATGTATGGACCATATTGGACATGAGGTAATGGACTTCATCTCAATATCCTTTCATTAAAGCATATTTTGTTTCGTACATGACATTAATTTACGTGATGTATAAACTCCTTTAATTTTTCATTTAATTCAGAGGGAATATTTTTATATGAGATGTTTTACTAAACGAAAAAAATAATGTTTCTTTTTAATGTACACTGTGATAACGACCTTTTCCGCTGCCACAAGCGTTATTTGATATTTGTCTTCCTTAACAAGCGGTAGTGTTTTTAAAAGAAAAATAAATTCCATTTAGTTTTATTAGGTATTTTTTATTGAAAATATATTTGATAATTGATAGATTATGTAAATATATTTAAATGATATAGTTTGATATAAATGTTGATGTGTAATATTTTCTTTATGTTTGTTTGATGTGTTGTGAAAATGTGATGGTTATTGGGTATTGTATACGTATATGGGTTATTCCATGATAAACCTAGAGTGGTTTAGCTCGAGATAGTTCTCCATTGAATTGGGTAATGTGATGGAGGTAAACATGAATATTTCTCCTAAGAGATTTAGGGATTATACTGTGACGACTATTAACAATTTTACTCCCTACATAGTGTTGAAGTCTACTCCGTAATTATTTTATGGATGAAACAAGTTACATTAATTATTTTTGATTAATATGTGTTATTCATAAATATTATGATTTCATGAGATATGTTTAAAATCTTATGCTTTGATGGGACAATGTTTTATTTCATTATTTTATTACTGTAAATGAGCTTTTTATGCTCATCTCGTGTTTTCAAATGTTTTTCACAGGACTTAATTATGAATAGGTTGAATTATGAGATGAAGGAAATGTCATGCAATCTATTACATAGAACTAGACATTACACTTTTTTCAATAGTTTTTATTTTATGAAAAAAATGGAAATAAAGTTTATGTGTCTACTTTTTAATTTTTGAGAAGTAAGGTAATAGTTATGTCCTAATTCTCCATAACTCTTAACCTAAAAAGACACTCAATATAAATTATTCATTTAATTCATTATTATATAATTTTTTAATGTTGGGTCCTTATAGTTCGTATTAAAGGTTGGTTTGGACAACTTTTGGTATTAGAATATAGTAAAATTATTGTACATAAATTAAATTATGGAAAGATTGAAATGATATAGCATTTATAGATTACCCTGTTGCTTTCCCTAAGATATTTTTGTGTTCATAATGGTATTCTACATAGGAAACAAGGAATCTATGATATGACTACATAAGTAGGAAGGCAACCGTCCAAATTAGAATCCTAAGATGGTCGGAATCAAAATTGAACAGTTTGTTTTTTCGATGGATCTATTGACTGAAGTTGTAAATGGTGGTTGTGTTTATTGATGATATTTTGGTTTATTCCAATGGTAAAAAATAATATGAAATTCATGTAATGGATTCCTTTCAAACCATAAAACAAAAGAAAGTGTTTTTGAAATTTAACAAGCATGGGTTTTGGTTACAAAAAATTTCATTACTTGGTCTCATTATTTCATAAAATGGCATAACTGTTGATTCGACTAAGTAAAATGTTGTTGAAGAATGTCAAATACCAACAAATATAGATGAGATCTGATGTTTTCCATGTTTTGAAGGTTATTGCCAGATGTTTGTTGAAAATTTTTCATATTTATCTAGCCCACTGACTAAGTTAACTCGAAAAGGTGATAAGTTCATTTGGATAAAATAATGTGATGATTGTTTTCAATAATTGAACAGAAGATTGGTGAATGATCCTGTTTGGTATTAGCTTCCTGAAATAGTGACATTGTTATCTATAGGGATGCTTCATTTAAGGGACAATGTTGTGTCCTTATGCAGAATGATCAAGTAATTTCCTATTCTTCAAGTTATTTGGAACCTCAAGAGTTATATTAGACTACACATGATTTGGAATTATTTGCTGTTTTTTTCGTTAAAAATTTAGAGGCATCATCTGTATAGAGTATAATGTGAAATATATACATATGAATAAATGTTGATGTATATATTCACTCAAAAAATAGAACATGTGATAGAGTAGATGGCTGTAATTAATCATGTATTATGATTTCACGATTTATTATCATCCATGATAGAAAAATAAAGTGGATGATGCCCTGAGTCAAAAAACATAATTCTATATTAACATTGTTATGTTTGAAAAAAAAATCTTTTCATTAAAAATTTGATGAAAACTGGCATTGAAGTTGTGGGTTCATGAAATTCCCCTATTTTGTTTCAGGGGTTAGTGAAATCGTATCTATCAAACATAATTAAACAATGGCAGAAGGAAGATAGTGAGTTACAGAAATGGTAGAGTTGGTTCAGAAGGGTATGTTTCCTAATTTAAACATTCATAATGACTGTGTTTTGAGGTTTGGGAAGAGATTATGTGTGCCTTGTGACTCAAAGTTAATGAATGGGTTGTTATATGAAGGTCATAGTTCACTATTTTCAGTTCATCCTAGATTTAATAAGATGTATAGAGATCATCGAGAGTACTTCTAGTGAGATGGAATGAAAATAGATATTTCTCACTTTACTGTGAAGTGTTTGACTTCTCAGCTGGTTAAAGAAAAGTTGATGTTACCGAAAGGGATGCTTCATTAATTACCAGTTCTAGAGTGGGAATGGGAAAATATATCCATGGACATTTTTTTGGTATTACCAAATATATCTCAAGGTACAAATGCAAACTAGGTTATTGTTGATCGATTGACTAAATCTACTCATTTCCTTCCTATTCGGGATACTTTTTTATATAGATAAACTATATCTGTTGTTTGTTGAAGCTATAGTCAGGTTGAATGGAGTTCCATCTTCATTGTATCTTATTGTGATCCCAATTTTACTTCTAACTCTAGGAATGTACTTTTTATTTCGTTGGATACTTTATTGAATTTCAGTACATGTTTTCATTCACAATCAGAATGGTAGTCAGAAAGAACAATTTAGACCTTGTAGGATGTGTTACGTGTTTGCTCAATGGATTAACAGGTAATTTGGGACCAACATCATTCTTTGGTTGAATTTTCTTATAATAATAGTTTTCATTTTAGTATATTAATGTCCCCATTTGAGGAATTATAATGTAATCAGTGTTGAAGTATATCTTTTTGGGATGGAGTAGCTTAAAAGAAGCACATGATAACAGAATTAGGTGAAGAAATGGAAGAAAAGATTCAGTTGATTCAGATGAAAATGATAGCAGCTCAAATATGGAATAAATGTTATGCAAGTAATTGGAAGAATGATTAATTATTTGTATTATGTGATCATTCCTTTCTCAAATATTCTTCATGAAAAAAGTGTGATGCGTTTTAGAATAAAGGGAGAGTTGAGTCTGAGGTTCGTTGGACCTTATGAAATCCTAGAGAAACTTAGATCAGTTGAGTAATGAGTGGATTTACCTTCATGTTTATCCAAGTTACACAATTTTTTTCATGTCTCAATGTTGAGATATTATATTCTAGATCTATCTCATGTTTTGAGTCCAGAGGTAGTTCAATAGGAAGAAAATCTATCTTTTATGGAAGAACCGGTAAAAATTCTTTACCAAAGAGAGAAGGTTTTGTGAAATAAGGTAATCCATTAATAAAATGATTTGTGGAAAACCCATATGGTTAAAGAGGCACCATGTCAATCTAAAAATGCTATGAGAGATAAATAGCCACATATATTTTATAAGTGAATAAAATTTCAAGGTTGTAATTTTTAATAGGGGGAAGGATGTAACATCACAGGTAAATAAAGAATAAAAATGTTCATTTTTATTAATATTTATTAATTAAATAATAATGTTAAATTAAAGGGAATTCAATGTTCGATGGAATAGCCGATATGCAACAACGATTTTTTTTTAAATCTTACGCTACACAAATCATTAAGTTATACCAAAAAATAATATAAGAATATTATTATTTAATGTGGAAGTTAATTCCTAGTCGTTGTAACAGTTGGAATGAACAAAACTAACTACTATTTTATTATATATTTTTTAAATGTTTTTACGTATATCTAATAAATTTAAGAGGGTCAAGATAAGAAATAATTTGATTTTTAGCATAAATACTCTAATATTTTTAAAAAGTCGATTTATAGCCTTTTGATGGATAACCTTCATTTAATATAGTTGTGGTCAATTTTATATGTACTATTTAACAAAATAAAATTATTAATTTTAATGATTACATCAAAATTTACTTTGGGTAATTTTTTGATATTTTTTTGATAATATTTATTTGTTAATGAATAATGAAAAATATTGTATCTTAATTCAAATCATCCATTTAATCTACTTCATTTATATGGTAATATTATCTTTTTAATTTGGTTTAAAGTTTAATTAGATTATATATTACCATTTAATCAAATTTTTTTCATTGTAAGTAAATTTACATTGAAATTGGACATAAACAACTGTCAATCTTTTGATAGTTATTATTTCATGAAAATTTACTTTTTTGACAACGAAAATTAATTTTAAATTAATTTCTTCCACTTCCTTATTTTTAATTAAAAAAAATGGATTTCATATTTGGAATCATGAGGTCCTAATTGTGTAAATAGGTAACTTTTATTTTTAGAAATTATTAATATTTACTTCGGTAAATATTTTATTTACCACGGAAAAAGGTAATCTAGTAAATAAAGGTAAACAAATACTATAATAATTATATTAAATAACCCAAAAACGTGTCCAAATATTATTTTATGTAACATGTCCTACCAAAGGAATCCTTGGGTCTATATTGGGACCCCATGGAGCCACCTGTGAGTGATAATGAAACAATATATTTATTAATTTCAAGTAAAGACAAAAATGACATAAACATATATCTTTTAGTAAATAAATTATTACATGGGGTTAGATAAGTTATATATTCATCAATAAATACTCATTTTAAATCTATAAAAATTTCCTACATCATGTATTTTTATTTTTATTTTTAATACATCAAATGAATAAAATTATTTATGACACAATAATGATGCAGTGTTTACCTCATTATTGAATGATTTAAATAAACAAGATTATAAAAATTAAAACAATATACAATTCCAGCTCAATTATACTCGGAATATTATATTTTGAACAATAATCATCTTTACATTGACTTTAATAGGTTATGGAACATCAAAAACCGAAAATAGATAAATAATACAATAATATTTTAAAACATTCCAAAAGAGCCCCCTTATAAAAATCACTCACCAATAATCAATTACCCACATCTCTAAAGCCCCTTGTATTATTCAAAATCTTCCCAAATAATTTCTCAAGATCCCTATATTTCATCTGTAACCCTTACCATAGGCAGAAGGCACTTCAAGAAAATCGTTTGGTTCAAACCAAAGGGAGTTACCCGATTTAAATGTAATGTCTTCCCTAGAGTTGTTTTATTTTATTTTATTTTTCAAACTAACTAAACAAATATTTTTTACAATATTTAAAAATAATAGTATTATAAATATTCTAGGTTATTGTTATGATATGTATAAGAACAAAACTGACACACACCTTCATCTAATGGGTAATGAACATGTAGATTCCATAGATGGTGAACTATTGCCTCACGGAACGATGCATGTTCAATATTTTCCCAGCACCTCTTATGGTAGAAATTATGTTAGAAAAATATTTATATTAGATATATGTTATATTTATATTGTATCCATACTTTGGTATTTTTATTCATAACATATCTTTATGTTTTCCATAATGGGAAAACGTGATAATTTCATTTGAGGAAGAGCGGAATACAACCCCCTTAACGTGATATGTCTCGTTCATGACATAAATGGAACGTAAAAATGATGGAGTTACTGAAATTATATATCTTATTATACTGTAATTATAATATACCTATTTATCATTATTTTTTCATACCATTAAATATAAAATAGAAATAAAAGTAGCATTCGTGTGTACGTATGGATTACCGTCTCCAGAAACAGTGCATTTCATTTCTTATCTACAAATTTTTTGTACTATTATAAATATAAAACTATACTTGATATGTATGATATATAAGATATCTTAATCATGAATATAATTATGAAGATAATTGACTTTTGTTCACATGAAAAACTTGTAATTACAAGAAGTTCATTTTTGAGAGAAGTGCCAAATATCAACCAAATGATCGTTATTAAATTAAATGATTAAATAATATTTATAACAAGGATTGAAGTTATATAAAAAGAATTAAAAACTAGAAACATGTTCTTAGGAAATTGTAAAAAATCTTTAGTTTATAATTCACAAGATTAAAAAATGAACGGGTTATGTTGGACATGAGTTTTGTGACTTCATCTCAAACTCCTTTCATTGAGGCATATTTTGTTTTATACATGACCTTTTTATATGGTTTATAAACAGCTTTGAATTTTCATTTCATTAAAAGGGAATATTTTCTACTAGGATTTTTACTAAACGAAAAAATAATGTTTTCTTTTTAACGTATGTTGTGATAATGACCTTTTTCGCCACTGTGAGCATTATTTGATATTTGGATTCCATAATAAGATGTAATGTTTTAAAAACAAAAATAAATACCATTTAATCTTTTTACTAATTTTGGTATTGAAAATTGTTTTGACAATGGATTTATTTTGTCAGTATATTTAAATGATATATTGTTATTGAAATGTGGAAGTGTTATATTTCATTTATGTTTTTTTTAAGTGTTGTGATTTTGTTATGGTTCATAGGAATTGTTTATGTATATTGGTGGTTCCATGATTACCCTAAGGCAGATGAGCCCAAGATAGATCTCTAATGTTTTGGGGAACATTCTAGTGGTAAACATGAATGTTTTTCCTATGAGATTTAGGGAATTTACTGTGATGAGTTTCCAAATAAAACTCTATACATAAATGTGAAAGCTATAATGTAAGTATGTTACAGATGCCACACGTTACAATTATGATTTGGGATTACTATATGTTATTCATATATCTTATGAATTCATGAGGTATGTTAAAAATATTATGTTTTGATGGACTAATGTTTTCTTTCATTATTTTATAATACTTACTGATATTCTTATGCTCATCCCATGTTTTGAAATGGTTTTCATAGTACATAAAGAAGAATATGGTCAAGGATCGGATCAATGAAAAGGCATGTTGTCTAAAACATGGTATTATACAAGACTGATTTATTTGTAGTGTTTTTGATTTTGAAAAAATGGAAACGGAGTATAATTGTCTTCTTTTTAATTTTTGAGATGCAATGTAATAGTTATGGAATAATTTTCTAAAACTATAATGATGAAAAGATACTCAACACGAATTATTCATTTAATTGAAGATAATGTAATGTTTTATGGCTAGGTCCTTGTTTTCACTCTCCTCCTGAAATTCATATCCAGATGCTCGATGATAGTAAGAATTGACACCAACAATGTATCAACATATCATTATCCTACAAACCCTGAAAAGGTGGTAGGATTCCCCTATTGGAACACCCATGTAAACACCACCATAGTTGATTAGGGATGTGGTGCTCCTAAAAATGTCTGTATCATCCTCATAAATCCATCACAAAACTGTGGTTTAGTACCTACGTCCGGTATAAGAGATAGTTCTAAGACAAGAATGCGGGGAAGATCACCTGGTAGTCCATGATCTATCACTTATAGTGTCTAATTATTTCCATGTTCTGGGCTCACAACTGGAGGACGTCTTGGTGGCATGACTCTTCAAGGTAAAACAGACACCTCAGTTTAGTATTATTAATGATATCAACATAGAATAACAAGTATGAAATAGTATAAGGGAAGAATACATGTTTTTAAAAATATTTTTACACAGTGTGTTACCTTAAGCTTTAACATGGGAGTGTACCTCTTCCAACATAGTTTTTTAACACCCCATACACATAGGGTGGTCCTTATGAGAAAATTTGTGTACTTGAATATCCCCTCCTAACAAATTAATAATACATGACTACAACAATGCATTTCTTCTATACTAACACTACATGGAAATTTCACCCTAGACAGGGTGTGTAAAACCTATGTTATATCCACCCGTATTGTTAGTCACATGGCCGGATACACAGATAAAAATCTCATGGAATGAACTCCATGTACATAGTGTGTTCTACCAACTATTTATCAAACTCGTGTCTCTAATCACATAGTCAGTAAAATGGTCAACAACTACATGGCTTGTACATAATGTCCATTGTGGGAAATTAAGATAAGTTGTTTCTTCCTGAATAGAAGAACACATGATGGGTGTTCATAACATCCCACACAGTGTTTTTTTGGGTCGACAATAACCCTCTGATGCTTCTATGGGACACATAAAACTTAAAACTGTTTCCACGGAATGACAAATTACGACTCGTGAGATCCCATACTCCCTGAAAATTATTGTTTGGCATCTTTATTTATATAATAACTTGAATAAAATCAATTATAGTTCAAACATGATCCACTAAATTTTGATCCAAGAGGTCCCAAAACATACCAGAGACCAAATAATTGCTTCCATTCCCATTAAACATTACATGTACCAATACAATTTCAAACTAGTAGGTATTCTATCATGACATCTACCACCCCATCATGCATATCTAGCACTATATGTATCAAAACAACATGCAATTAGTTATGTAACTAAAATGGAATGACAAGAATACATGTCATGTTATTTCTAATAAGTTCCAATATGATTCATGATATGGAATACCTTCATCTCATTGGGGTACAAGAGAAATAGAGCCTCAATGATATCAATCAAAATAGAGAAAACCATTGAATCACCCAATGGTGAAATCAAAACAACTGTAATAACTGAAATCCCCCAAAATTGTAATATATCAGGTTACATGGATTTTCCTCTCATGCAGGTTAGGTACACTTGTGAATAGATAATTACTAACTACTTGAACCACCCTATACTGGTCAATAGGCTTTAATTAGTATTTCAATGCATAAAAGAACAACTCTGATACCACTTTGTAATGTCCTAGATCTGGGTGCCACACAAAGGTGCCACAGAAACGGTTGGACACATGCCCTCAATCACATTTCCCCAAAAATTAAAGGCTCCCAAATCATAATGAGTACCATTGGTGTGATAATTGAAAAACTATACCCACATTGGTAGAGTAACACAATGGAAAAAATAGTAAAAAATAGAATAACAATAATACCATACAACAAATGTAAACAACTAGAAACTGATAGTAATATATCTACTAGGCCATACATAAAGGAGGCATGTCAAATGTATCTAGGGAGAAGAAATAAAATTCACAATGCTGTAAATAAAATACTTAAACTAAAGTATATATAATCTAGTAAACTTAAATAGTATCTCAAGCCTCAACATGGTTTCACGCTCTTACGCTCTAATAGTAATCATGTACCTGATGAGGAAGGGAACTTGACCATATCTATACTGGCATCCATATAATATGTATGGGTCAATGAGCATGAACCAAATATGATTTGAAAGGAATCCTTGTGGGAAACCAACAAAATATATGTTCCTAACTGTTAGTGAATATATATAATAAGTGATATATAGAAATGAAATAATAAACTATTAAGTACTCAAAAGTAATCAATCCAATAATTTTAAATTATATTCAGTTACATTTATTATTCATTATTTGAAACATGTATACCTTGTGATCTAGCGTATGATCTTTATCCCCTATATAATATTTACAAAACAGATGTCTCAGAAGACCATCTAACATTCAGGTAAGACTATGTCCAATCTTATTCTTTGGTTTGGAAGACACTTCACCATCATTCAATCATTCATAAGTAACCCTTTGGGAATTTTCTCATAGTGTAACCCCTCTAGTTTATAATATCATCAATTAAATAAATAATGATCCTCAATGAAATCTCTCATAGTCCAACCCCTTTTCAACCATGTAGCACTTATCATTTACAAATGACCACCTGGTTCGCTCTCACAACCAATACCCCTTGTTATACATACCATCAATAAACTATAATGATTTTCATGGGAGCTCTGAAATTCAATTCATTTTGGTCATATATTCATCGAATTTAATTTTAATGATTACCTGGGTACCTATGACAGTCTAACCCAATTAATTATAAATGTTAACCTGGGAAGCTCTCATGGTCTTACCCATTTAGAAATATCTCACTGTATAACCCCCATTAGACAACAATCATAGTGCGTAACTCAGGCATTTAAAATAATTATCAACTCCTTTATCACAAAACAAATAATGGAAATATGGAAATCCTAGATGAATCCTAGACTATATGACCATAAACAAACAGACAAGGTAACACACCCATATGGTGTCCCATAACAAGGTATATATTCTTACACATAATCAGAAGACCTTTTCAATCAAACTACCCATATAAGGTGTTTAATAGGGTTAAATTAAAAAACACATGATACCCCAGACATGGGTATTCGACACATCAAGCACGTATATTCCAGAAGGCGAACAATAAAAGGAACAAAACACATACCTTGATGTCTTATGATTAATACTCTTGAAATTCATCCAATAAATCATCCTTGGTCTATGTAGATCTATAAATATGTGAAAATATTTCATCCTTGAATAAATCATATGAGAGGAAGAATCGGGAAGATAGGATATAGGGGAATTAGGAACACACCGGTGGAATTCCAATGCACCAGACGATGTCTAAATTGGAGGTCAGACAAAGGATTGTGAGGGGTTTAGAGTTATCATTCATTTCATATCTATTATTTATGAAACAGAAGGAGATGAAGATGTTTTAGAGGATGGAACACAACCCCACTATGATTTATTCTATAAATAGAAAACTATAGGGCATGTATAAAAAACCTACACGCCTTGTAGTAGCCGTTTATAGCCCCTGCCTTAAGTTGTCTGTCATGTCACACACACGACCTTGTACATGGCCAATACACTACTAGTACATGGAGATTTGATGTACCCAGGTATTGGACATGACCTCATATGTCCATGGTGTGTACTTATAAAAATTTATCATTTATTCTATTTTTGTAAAAAACCACTTGAAATCAAGATCCATACAAGAAATAATAATTCATGTTTTTACAATGTCTATAAAACTATTTTTAAGGAGAAAAAAATATTCTAATAGGTATATTATAACCTATTTGATGTTTTGGAATAAATAAATTCTCATAGTAGAAAATAAGACATAGACATTTCTTTGTTTTCCGGATAACCACTTAATGAAATTAAACATTTTCCATTATGAATTTATCAAATCAATCATTCTCATGTATGAAATAAAAATGATAAATGGAACAATATTAAATTATTAAAATTCATTAATACCATTTAATTTCACTTATTTAGCGTGATTTCCATTGGATAATAAAATCCATAATTATAGACAAATGAACTGACCATGGAACCATGAAACTATCGCACCCAAAACAATTAAAATAACAAAAATTTATTATTGAATGGGGGATAAAATAATATAAAATGAACCTATAAAAAGTTATAAATATAAATATAGTTCATTAAATAGATAATAAATTTTTTCTATAATTATATAATGGTTAAAAAACTCAACACTAACTGGATGCATAAGGTAAGTGTTTTCTCATCTCACAATTACATCTAGGAGATATATGCCTTATTCACTACATATTTCTTATGTGGGGGGTATATAAATCTCCATTGACATATTACTTCATGAAATTGTTTATTACCATTATGTTTTTTTGTTTAATTTATTATTATATTTATTGGGGATTGTAATTCAATGCTACCAAAGTTGTAAAAGTATTTTTTTACAATCAAATCATTTATTTGGATTAAAAAAAATCAAGTTTTTGATGTTCATATATTAAAATAATAATGATTCATGATATTTGGTAATTTTTTCAACTATTAAGTACATAAAATTAGTAATAAGGATTATTCATGAAAATATGAATGCATCACTCTCTTCATTCGGAAATTATTTTTCTTTCAATGTAATGTTTTCTATGAATATTTTCAAAATATTGAAAATGTTTTTTTAACACATGTTCATGGTGAAGTATTTTAAAAACGATTTTTAAAAATTTTTGTTAATGGATTTATAAATTTTCATCTTTTTTGCAATGATTTTTTTTCAAATTTTTTCATGTTTTAAATTGAGATTATCAATGGAAGCAAGTTTATTTTCATCAACAGCTTTTCAGTGGCCGATTTTAATGTTCTTTAATCATCATCAAAATATGTTGTTGAATCTTATTCATCATTGAGGTTTATAACATATGATACCATCTTACATATTTTACTAACTAGTTATAGAATAGGTTGACTCAAGAAGCTTTATTTTTATATTTTTCATCTTATTATTCCATATGGATTGTGATTATGTTTACATAATTGGGATATTTTTTTATAATTTTTTTTTCACGTTTCAATACAAATTTTTATGAGAATTATTTATCACCCCATTCATGTGACTAATGTTTTTGAATTATTATGTGTCCAGAAGGGGCCCATATATCCCATAGATGAATCAATATGTCTCATGAGGAAAACCAAATTTGGTTCTTGTCATGGCCTTAACAATTTATTTCAGATGTATTGGATGAGACCTCAACATTATGTTTCAGAATTAGGACATTATGAATACCATACTTATGATATTAGATATTGATTTCCATGTGATTATTATATTAGTAGATTATTTATGGTTATTTTTTATATCCCTGGTTAGTATTTATATGGTGTTATTTGAACATCTTATAATCTTTTGATATTCTGCTCAAATAATTGACAAAATGGTTTGTATTTTAGTTATTGAAATTTCTATAGTTTTTATAGAATTTTTATTAATAGCATTCATTGTATGCTAATCCAAACTAGGAATTTTGTCTCACATCTTTCATAGGTTTTTTTCCCTATGATTCTAAGAACATTCTTATGAGTGGTATGATATGCTAATCTAGGGGATTAATGGTGTTATCAAAGGGTACTATTTGATGTATTTATATTTTAAATTATAACATAAGGATCAAATATGTATGTAGATTTCCAAATATACTATAATTTCATGTTCTTCAAGACGTGTTTCTGGGTATATAATGCCAATGTAACAATGTAAAAACATAGTTAGGGCTAATCAGGTTGGGTTCATTACATATACCGTTTAACCTGTTATTATTTGAGATTTGTTTTCAACCTTTTCAATATTATCTCATTTTATAATATTAAAATTGGGATATATATTGATAATATCATCCACTGTTATTCTTTTGATGAATTATAATCAAATAATTATGTTTATTGAATGGTATGATAATTGACATAATCATATACCAATTGCTTTTTGCAATAATATATTGAGGGATTAATACATAGAAAGATATTCTATATATTTATTGGGAATATATTAAATAACCATATACTTTTCATATAAATATGTATATATATATATAAGTTAAAAAATCATGTTTGTTATGCATTTTATAGTTTAATTCAATCATTCACATAAGGACTGATTGGATTTAATTAGTGATGGGTGGGGTATGTAATAGTCACTCCATGCACCTGTTGGTCTAATTATAAAAAATAATATGTGTATTTTCTGTAGTTCTTTCCATTTATTTAGATGTCTCAGAAATTTTCTTGATCATAAGTAGATGTCTTGGAACGTTTCCTTGAGTTTTTATTCCATTTAAATAACAATTTGAAATTTGAAACATGATTAATTCAATCACTATAAAACAATTAAGTTCTATTATTATGATTATTTATATTCTTATATCATCTATAAATTTATTTTATGCTCATGTGATTAGTTTTATTAAATTTTTTCATTATCCTTTACATTCTTTCATATTATAAGTTTCTTCATTATTAAATAATAAATTTTAATGGACATATTAACATACACATAGAAATTTAAATTTACAACTTGTAAAAGTGTCACTTACTGTTAAATGTATTTAATACTATATAAAATGTAAACATATATATAGATATTAAGATAACACCACTCAATTGGTAAACTTACCAAAATAATCACATTACTATATTTCTAATTAAGAACCATAACTAAAATATGTATAAAATGAAATGTTAACTACATATATTTTTTGAAAACAACTGTTTTGTATTCAAAATTATCCAATAATGATGATCATTGATAATATAATCTAGAAATAATACATCCCTTAAAAAACTCGTACAAATTAACCAATGGAATACCATAACATATGATTATGAAAATAAATTTAATCAAAGAATATATTTGTAATTAATTAATATAAATGAATTGTATAAAATTTAATAGTCATGAATAATGTTTTTAAATAAGTGATTAAGATATTTATTATAGTTTTATAGGAGTATGAAGCACATTCATCTTTGAAATAGTTATCTTATGGGGGTTTTAAATTCCATTTTCATTTATAGTGTTCATCATATTTTTTTTATAAATTTACTTATCTAGTGGTTATGATCTTCATTATAATTATATTATGGTTAATTCCCAATTTTTTCTTGGTATTTAAATTTATTTCTTATGAAATCCATTCAAAATGATTCTTCCTTCAAAATATATTTTTTGTTTGGTTTTTCGTAACTCAGGATCCATTAAGTGAGTTATAATGTTTTACCTTGAACATCTTAATTACACTGTTGGATTATTCTCTATTATGATTTTATATTTTAATTTCCATTTCTCTTTGAAAAAAAATTATACCTTTTATTCAAATATTCCTCATCAATGGATTTGATCCAAATAATGGAAAGATATTTTATTGAAAAATTTACATTCAATTTAATTGTAATATTCAATTCTTTTATATATCGTCTATCATAGGTAATTATTTTGTGTATTCTGAAACTGAATAATAATTTTTCTAATGAAATAAATAGAATTAACTTACCCATAATTAAAAATTATATTTTATTAATCCAACTTATGATGTAGGATTTCAACAATGTTATTTAAAAATATTAAAATGGTATTCCATATGTGATCATTATATATCTTCTACTTCACGTTTCCTATAAAAACCCATTATATCATTATGAATAATCTATTATTGTTGTTAATTTTAATTTTTTTCAATTTTGATCCATGTTACCTCATTGTAAATGAATTTTTAAGTAACACTTAACATCATGTTTCATGGAATTATTAATAATTCATTATGAAGTATCTTTTAACATTTAGTGCATATTTTCTGCATCTTTATTACAATTTTTTACTATTATGGGGAAATGTTTCAATGATTACCATCAAAACCATCACAAATTATTTTATTTTTGGGATTCAACTCAGGGTGTATAATAGTAACATTTTTTATGTCGTCAAATTTTATGTAATTTTATGTTTTTTCCTAAGAATATGTTTTCATCATTGAAAATGTCCTTCAAATTTCTTATGATACACATTTAATAATAATTAGTAATATAATACACATAATTTTTTTTGGATGTATTATGATCATATAATTCCATTAATTTTGGAAGAATTATTGACTTATCTGTAGACCCATTACTCTATTTGGTGTTTTTCTAAGGCCTATGTACATAGAGAGATCTCCCGTTTAAAGATTTATGAAATATTTACAATCTGTATAATTTTCATTTCAATATATAGGATTTAAAATATCATTGTAATTATGGATACATATTATATTGTTAATTAATTCCGTCAATTGAAATATGATATAGAAATATTTTTTGTGGGTCAATGTCTAAAACAATAGATCGATAAATTTGTAGCACTAATGAGATAAAATTGATTTAGTATTTAGTATATTATTACCACATTATTTAGGTGTGTTGGTTGTGTTTATGAAAGCATGCATATTTATTGACACAAGGCCTTTATAAAATATAATATCTTTGAAAAATGGCTTAATTATTATTTTATTATGAATTTTATAAATATGAAACTAGTTATTTCAGTCTATGTGTTTATTTATATTTTTTTGGTAAATAATAGAATTATTTCAAGCTTATATGATCAGTTTTATAGAATTATTTGACTATGATTTACTTCATTACATTTTAATAATTCCTTATATATTGAATTATTTCTAATTATATTTTAAAATTTTTTTCTGACCATTTGACCACACCCATAACAAGTTTCTATTACCCAAGGATATGAAATCATATATTAAAAGTGATATTTCAAGAAGAGTAATAATTGAGGATAAATAATGGGAGATATTTTAACTTATTATAGATTATTTAGTTTCTCAAAATAGTTGAAATAATTCCCATTATTTGACTAATTCACGGTATTTATTAGTTAATTTATTTTCTTAATTATATAGTAAAAATATAACACAAAATGGTCACTAGAATTTATGTAATTAAATAGTGTCTAAAAACCATGTATGTAAGATATATATTTATTGGGACCATTAAGAAACAAGTATATATACCTCATTAATGATAAAATTGAAGAATAATATTTTATATAACACCCATAGGATGTCATTATCTATTCACAATGAAACCAAATGAAATTAGAGATCACAAGAATCATTACTATTGGGATATAATTGATAGTTAGATTAGAGAATAGATATCATGATTCTGGATCTATAAGAATGTCTATTCCAATTGTACAAAGTTTAACGGGATGATACAACCCCTTATAATAATCGTATGATAATGGATGAACATCATAAGGATTTATTCATAGGTTTTCATAAAAAATTTATATCGGAAAATACTATTTGATTTTTAGTCACATATTTTATAAACAAGTGAACATTATTTCTATTTTAGATGGATTCTCACTCAACTTAATTTCTATGATATACAAAAAATTCCCAAGGATGCATGGAGTACAAATTTAAATATCGTGTAATAATGATCCAATACCGACTTAAAAGTTATAGATAATTCATTTACACTCCATGAATATAAAATTGGACGTTTTCACTGTTTATCGTCCTCAAATCAGTGTCGAATTTAGAAGGTCCATTAAAAATTTAGGTTATAATTTGATATTTTGATTTATGTATTTTAAAAGTAGTTATCATCAATATATCCTTTTGGAATACTATTCATACAATTAAAATTTCCACTCCAGAACTGAAATAAAACTATATGAGGGTTTATATAAAGAGATATATAAAAAATATATTTGATGGGATTATATTTGAGAAAAAAATAAATTAGTATAAGATCATAATAAATAATTGATATGTAATATTTAAACAGTTTAGTGACATATTAAAAGAGAAGCTATTTAACTGATGTGATATACCTACAATGTTTAAGAAAATATATAGAATGATTTCAGTGAATAAAAATTATTTAAAATGTAACCACAGAAGAGTGTCATGAGATTCAGGATGAATGGAAATTTGAAACATATTTTCAATGGCCACTTATATATTCTTTGACATGTATGGACTATAGTATATTCTCTAGTATTACCCTGAAAACTCTCATAATTGTATGTTGGGTTCCATGTATCACTACTGAGATTGTACCAACTGTATCCATCATATATATTAAAATCATGTGTTGTGAAACAATATTATTATCCATCTTCTTATAAATAATCCGTTGATATCTACGATGATATAGATGAAGAATAATTAAAATTTTGAAATCCAAAAGGTCATTGGTATGTGATTAATATTTTTCATTTAATTAATTTACCATATTTATCAAACTTCATGGAGTTGATGGAAAAAGTAATATAATTGAGAGAACATGATTAGGGATAATTGTTTCTTGAATTCAAAAAAAGACACACCAAAACCATGCGGAATGGCTGAGGTTTTAAAATTATGATATTCAGGAATCGAGACTGTGTATCTAAGTTATTAAAACTTACATGGTAACTTCTAGATCCTGATTATGCCCATGGGGAGTTTGATAAACTTTGTTATGATTATTTTTACACCAAAAGGAATTTAAAAAAAGCATTAAATGAATATTACATTATGCATTATTTTTCCATCTTTTATAAGACAATCACATATGAAAATTATTTTTAATAACTATTTTTTGATTTATTATGTGTCTTTCATGTGTTGGTAGAAAACTAGTGAGATTATGAGAGTTTTATAGAATAGATATTTGATTCTAATGGGTTGACTATGTGTTAATTGGAAGATGTTTCCCAATTAATAAAAAATATATAAATGGTTATACTATAAGAACATCGGTAACCTAGATATCCCTTATAAATTATTAAATTTGATAATTTAAACTAGTTTATAGAGAGAGATTTCTATTTACCTTTAGGACCAATGGGAAGATCCCCATGTTGCATATATTGTACTATGTTGGGATAAATTATTCATTTATGAAAACATATTTATTTGGACATTATGATGTTGATTTTTCCACATTTTAGTAATTTAATTATTTCAATTCCTTAATCATGATTATTTTATAACATGGACAATTTATATAAACCTAATTTGATTTATATAATAATTAATGCAAATTTTTTTAGGAATCTAAAAGGTTATTTTAAAATATTATTTTGTTTTCAAACTAGAAATAATGTTTTTCTCTAAGGATTGGATTATGTGGAATCATAAGGGTATCATTAACTTATTTTACCCCACATAGTGCATATTTCATTAGGAATAAGCTATCACAAACCAATGTAATATAACCATAAACTAGTCATCCTAGTTGGAACATGTCAAGGTTTGAGAGGAATTCTTGATCCGCCTAAGCTATAAAATATTGTGAGCAACATGTATAGTCAATTTGGAATTATTTATCCTATTATATCTGATCACATCATTTTTGTAAAAGAATCTTAATTGATTATGGTTATTATTTTGATTTGTATTATGTACTTTTAATTTTGGTTTTACTTTGGGGTGTGCTGGGGTAAAAATTTGAAAAACTGGAAGAAGAAAGGGTTGTGTATGGTTGGTGCACTGTTTTCACAAACCATATTTCTTCTTTGGTGTAAGCATACAAAACCATAATAATTATCTCATGGTTAGGGGACATGGTTAGGGAAAATCATGCACCCTTTCCCAACAAACCATTCACAACATTATATGTCATCTATGTTTTAATTTTTAATCCTCAAAACCCCTGAATCCAACTCATTTAGACCACCATTAAACCACATGAGTTCTTTCTCATTTTTTCCTATTTGTAAGAATTCAAGTCTTCGTGACCACCATTTTCATGATTTAAATCTCATGTGTCAGTTCTCTGAACAATTGTTTGGGATATTCATTGGTAGATGGTTCGGTAATTATTTGAGATAGGTATTCTAGTCATAAATTTCTATTGTCTCAATTTTTGTAAATGTATAAAAATTCTATAAATATTGGAATTATTTACCAATTTATGCACTAGAATTTCATGATTAATTAATTAACATGGAAAAATTAATTAATGACATAATTGTGTAATTCTGGGTATCATGAAAAACTAATTATAGAAATAATTATAAGATATAGATCTCATAAATTCGGTAATTAGTTATAGAATAAATTTTTTGATATGGATATTATTAATTGGAGATATATCATTGAAAAATTAATGAATTAATATTGATATTATTATTTGAGAACATTAATAGTGGGATTAATTATAGGATATTGACATAGTGAATTGAGATAATTAAATTTGAATTAATTAGGGGATAATGTTATCTCAAATAGAAACAATTAATGTTGAAATTAATTATGGAATTATCATATCGTTAATTGAGATAATTAATGGAGGAATTAGTTATGGGATAATATCTTCAATTGAGGAAATTTTTACTGGTTTTAGTTATTGGATAATGATATATTTAATTGAGATAATTCATGATGGATTTAATTATGTTATAGTGATATATTGAATTGAGTTAATTAATGGTGTAATTAATTATGGGATAATGATATCTTTAATTGAGATAATTAATGATGGAGTTAATTTTGGGATAATGATAATTTGAATTAAGAAAATTACTGCTGGAGTTAATTAACGGATAATGATATCTTGAATTGAGATTATTAATGATGGAGTTAATATGGGATTATGATATATTGACTTTAGATAATTAATGGTGGAGTTAATTATGGGGTAATTATATCGTGAATATAGATAATTCATTTTTGATTATTAATGAGATAATAATGTCTTGAATTGAGATAATTAATGGTGTATTTAATTATGGGGTAAAGATATCCTAAATTGATATTATTAGTCGTCGAATTAATTATGGGATAATGAGAACATGAATTAAGATAATTAACTATGGAGTTAATTATTGGATAATGAACACTTTTACTGAAATAATTAAAAATGGATTTAAGTATTAAATGATAACATCTTGAATTTAGAAAATTTTTGGAGGAATTAATTTTGGGATAATGATATAATGAATTGATATAATTATTTTTGAAATTAATCATGAGATATGGAAATTGGGAGTATGATTTATTTATTAGTGAATTAGTTAATAGTGGTTATTACATTAATGCAATTGAATGAGTTACAATAGTTAATCGATGAAGAAATTAGTGGGAGTGGTTATGTAGATATAATAGAGTGAATTATATATCTAATTGTTTAATTAATTATATGTTTTTTATGTTATTGAATTGAGATAATTAATTGATTAAATTATTATGATATATTCAGATTTCAGAAGTGAGATGATCAACTGTGGAAAAAATTATTAAATATTCGTATTTTGAATGGGATAATTACATGTAGAATTAAATATAGGATTTTAAGGTGTGAATATTGATTAAATAATTTATGATTTAATTAATATTATTGATAAACATAATTAATATGGGAATTAAATAAAGGGATTTAGGTGATAATCTAATTTATTGTTTTGTAATGAAATTGTTATGTTTTTATAATTATGGAATTGAATAATAGAATTGATGTTATAAATTAATTGTTGAACTAAAAATGTATTTGATGAGATTAATTAATTTTGGAATTAAATAATGTATTTTATGTGATTAAATAGTAATTTTAAAAATGAACTAGTGAAAATTGATGGGATCAATTATTTATTGAAGTAAATAATTGTTTCTGATGTGATTAGTTAGTGGTTTAGTTTCCTAATAAAATTGTTGTGATTAACTAATTGTTAAATATCTACTGGAATTGGGATAGATAATTAATTGTTAAATTAATTATGTGTCTTATGACTGGTTACATGGTCATTCAATTATGTATAATTAATTGGTGAATGGTGACATGGACATTCATCCATGTATTATGAATGGTAACATGCTCATTTAATTACGTGATATTAAGAAGTGAATGGTAACATTGTAATTTGGATATGTATTAATAATTATGGAATGAACATAAAATTGTGATATTACTTGGGGGTATATTAGGTTATAGGATGGGACAAAGTAGTTATATACATTGTGTATGATGGTCAAACAAGAAGGTGGGATCGCCATCGTCATTCTCCCCACAATGCGGCCATTCTCCCACTCTAGCATCATTCCTTTTACCCCCATACATTTTAATCCTTTTTCATAGGGTCTATGTATCAACCCTCACAAGTAGAGAAACATTCCAAATTGCACAATCCTCTAAGAACCTCTGCATCTAGACGCATTAACCAACATGCAAGGAAATTTTCCTAAGAAACAGATCTGGGAGTGGGTTGAAACTATATATTTTAGTTCAAAATGAGTAACATGAAGTTTATCTGAAAATTAAGAAACATTATCTACCTAAAGAAAGACAGGGAATGGAATATTCTTCTATATACATGTCGTAACTATGAACATCAAGAGGATGGTAGAAAAAATTGGGTCTATTTTATTGAAATTCATTATGATGATGTAGAACATAGTAATGTTATTCATGAACACAAACTCACATGTGTTATTTCACGAGAGGAATTTCAACATGTGATTTTATATATGTTTTTCCAAAAATTAAATGAAATTTATCTTTGAACATTATTTGATAATTATGTATTTTTTCATTGATGGCACCATGAGTTTTTTATGGCCCTTTTTCTTTTGATTTATGATTTTTTTACATGATAAGTACATTGGGTGAGTTGTTAGAATGTTAAGCCTATATAAAATCAATTTAGTAATTAACTATAAATTATAATATTTAATTTGTATAATTAATTATATAATTTCACGCATAATTAACCAATGTTATTAAATATTTTAATGGCTTTGTGGATAGATGATAGCCAATTGGACTTGTATGATCTTAAGGTAGAGTTTCTGAGTTGGGGTTAAAAGTGAATAACTCAATACAGGAGGTAGTCATTCCTCATGAATTTTCGTAACGTTAAAATACATGGTTTATATGGATTGGCATATATAATCTCTCCACTTTAGGAATTTTGCATGTTTAAATTTCATTAATTGATTCATTAAAATTAAATTCATATGAATAAAATTTAGAAAGTACCAATGACACTAGGGACTTTGTATACTATCTTGAATTCTAGGCCATCTATGGTAGATGTTCTAGTTACACATAATTTCCATAAAATGTATGAAAAAAATGGTTGTAATTAAAATGACATTAGTAAGATTTAGTGGTCCTTGGATTAAGTGTGATAGACCCTATTGTTGGGTGTGAGTGGTGAATAAGAACATTTTTCCAAAAAATTATATATTAGTTTCTTGATACACCTTAAATCATTTAGGCAGATTGACATCATTATGGGAAATGTATTCCTCCCCCACTGAGATTTGATTACATTGGTGTGTACTCCCTAGTCATGATATGTATGATTATTTATGATCATAGTGTAATAGAATATGTAAGATCCTTTGGGCACAGAAATGGACTATATACCCTCCGAGTAGTGATCTTATCTGGATATATGAGATTGGACAAAGGGGATATCAGTATGTTCCCTAGAGATATGTTTTCCAAGATGGTGTGTGTGAACTAATAAGTATAGATGATTTTTGGGATTCACTGTAGAACCAAGATCGTTTCTTTGAGCCTATTATGGTTATAGTTACAATTATAGCTCTTGCACTTGAAAATATTTCATTGGTTATGTGAGTTGGGTTACGATGATAGAAAAACCTTATGAATTATGAATTATGATACAATAATGGATGGACACATTTACCCTGAATATAAATAATGTATTATTAGATATATAATGTCTAGGTGGATATGTAGGATTCAAAAGGTATGTTTTATGTGAAACAAATCCTTATGAGATTCCATAAGATTCCATTATATTCCATTGTGTTTTAAATAACTTGAGAAATCCCCATGTATAATATTTTTTTGGATATTAATTTAAAATTCTATAGAAAACCCATTTTTATTTGGCTGATAAGCCTATCTAGAATGTTTGAGATACGACATGGGATTTATCTATAGTTTCTAATGACTTTATGATACCTCAAAAGTTATTAGAATATAATGAGTATTCCTAATATAAAAATAATGGATTGGGCCATCGAACTAAGAATTCTTATCGTGCTTATTACAACTATATTACATAGGATTCCATACAACGAATCGAGCTGTGACAATTATATATCATTTCATAGGATTACATCATATTAATTGGTACTTTCACCTACTTCTATATGGTCATTATGTAGAATAATTTTATGAATGACTATATGACTTTCTCAAAGACAACATGTCACAAGATATAGAAGATATTGTCAATCATGTGGTACATTGATAAACATAAGGATGGATGATGATTTATTTATTTACCATTCTAGAGTCTATTAATTTGTTCCAACTAATATATCAAAGGGGATTACACTACATTTTCTAGTTCTGTACGTGACCGCTTTGGTGATTACATACTTAGTTATAATAACCCATTTCTCAAGAATCTAAGTCACATGGATACCTTATAAAAATTAAATATTCATAGTTTCAGGTGGTGTATGGATCATGCAATTCTTGATCAAAAAATATAAGTTGGTTGGGAGTGGATATTTTCACATTTTCCACAGTCATAGATACTAGAAGATAAAATATGAACCAAATTTTTTTTATTTTGTGATGGTTCTTACATGATGTGTTCCGGAATGACCATTATTTTTATGAATGATTACTTTAGAAATCATTTTTGATATAAGATGTTTTATTTTATAGATTCTATGTAATCTGAATATTAATTATAGATAATGATTTTTTAATTTTAAAATATTTATTACATTGATATAAATGTATTGTATCCTCACTAAAACACCCATTATAGGAGTAGTTATTCAATATCCTTCTATCATATGGGTAGGAAAAAAAGAGGTCGGTGGAGACTTATCCAATTCGAGAGCCTCTCAATTGTTGCAGACCAATGATGGATTCTATAAAGAGTTATTAATTACTTTTATTTTTTATAAATAATTTGAATGCTGGTAGAAATGTGATGACTGAGTGTTTCAATGAAACTGATGAACCATAGACTAGTTCATTTTGAACACATTCTTCCATGAAAAATTAGTGTTTCTAATGAAATGGATTATTGTCCATGGATTATTCTTTTACTACTATATTATTTCACCTCATCTTACAAACATAGATTTTTTATATATTATTTTTTTGTTTTTGTATCATGGATCATTAGCATGTGGTTGTTGTGAAAGAATCATTTTTAAAATGTATTACAAAACAAAAATGTGTTGTACTATGTTATTGTTATCAAAAATTGTAATGGTTCCATTATTTAAAGACTCAACATCAACATATATAGATTTTCCCAATAAAAAATGTTTTTGAAATTATACCCAAATGAAATTTGATGTTTTATCTCTAGTGACAGGTCATATTTATTATATAGGGGGATTCTTCTCATATATGGTTATATAGTCCCATATTAAAGGTATGATTAGTTACTATAATATAATAAAATATCTATTAGATTTTCTTGTTATTTACTCTTATTTGGTAAGTACAGAACTAGTTCAGATAGGAATTGAGTTTGTCTATTTAAATGGTAATCAATAACCTATATGGTGTTTTCCAATATAACTCCATTGGGATATGAAATTAACCTAAAATTATGACTACGATAAACATGACACTGATAATTTTAGGGTGATATAATTTAATATAAATATATATATATATATATTTACTTACCTAGATGAGATCAGACTTCTTAAGGTTGTAGTCATGTAGATGTATCATGAGAACCATTTCCATAGTTAGGAATGATTTGGAATGTGATGAATGATATGTGTATATGGAACCGTGAGTGTGTGTTTTTGTGGATTAGATTACATTGGATGTTTGATATGGCAAAAAGTAGAGTTTATCATGACCTATAATATATGGATGATATGGTTTATCATAAAATTGGTAGTGCTTAGTAACATTGTGTATGAATCAGGATATTGGTGAGTTGGGTATGATAAATTACAAGATATTTTCTATATTACAGAGACCTATGGGGGTGAGCCCATACCTATAAATGACTTTGATATGGAATCAGGGGTATATTATATAGTTTATGATATCAATTCCCATGTACAATTATTAGATATATGATATAATAAATGAGATGATCTGCGATTTTTGATGTATGTAACAAGATGTTCTTAAGTATAGAGGGTGGGTTTTATATGGAAGGACCAGTTCGTTGCATGACTCTATTGATTTCATGCATAGTCCTGACATGATAATGATTTAATTTAATAGATAATTATATATATAATGGTTGAAAAGGGGTATAAACTTCATATTTTAATATTAATTTGATCATTGGGTAATTCTGCGGTAGACGTTAACATTCATTGAAAGTCATAATTTGGAAAAAGTATGATGATGGGGATTTTTTATAAGGAATACTGAAAATAATATGAGCATAGAAATCAATATATAAATTTTATACTAGATTCAATAGAGTATAACTCATTAAAAATTGAGACAATTATAAAAATGTGTTTCACTTAATAGTAAACACATTGGGTTTGGGGTAGATCATGAAACCACATAATCATTTTATATGTTATCATTATTGTTGTAAATAATTATGAGTCTATTTTTGGGTGGGTAATAGTGTATTTTTTGAGAATTTAAAAGTGTTTTCATCCATGGGTTTGAAGGATAATCAGGAGTGACTCCTTTATGAGAAATATGACACCATGAAGGGCGTGGTGTTAGGGGTTGATTATGTTGATGGATGTGGTTTAGGAGGAGTGACACATGTTTGGTGAAAAAAACTACTATGGTTGTACACAAGGACTGGTAAAGTAGTTTTTGTATGGATGGATGTGTATCCATAATCATTGGATGGTGTGAAACTCATTTTGAATTAATTTCATTAGTATCCAATGGTGGAATTCCACTGAGTTAGGTATGGTTAGTATCTAATGTATCATTTTGGTTCTCAATTATTATTGGTAAAATCATATCTTTTAATTACATGATGTGATTGATAAATCATTGGTTTTGGAGGTCTGATGTTCACGCTCATGGGTTTTTACGTATGATGAAACAGATCGTTGGATAGTCGATGAGACTTTATATGATACTTCGTAAAATAATCTATTTTATTTTTGTTTTAATAGGGAATACAAGTTTTGTTATTTTAGATTTGATGTGGGATATAGATCATAAATTTATATTTTTCTATGTATGGTTTACCTGTGATTCATGGGTGTTTTGGATTGAGGATGTATCATCTATATAGTTGAAAATATGGTTGCTAATATGAGTTATTAAAATATTATTTCACTAAATTACACTATTAGTCAATTTTATACAATGTTGACAGTGATTGGTAGATCTCAAGATTCCATCAGATGTTATCCCATCACGATATAGAAATAATAATTTTTTTCAGTGGGTATATAATTTTTTTAGGAAAGGTAATCAACAGTTGCTCCCACTAGTAATTTATTTGGGATAATCATGGTAAGATGATGACTAAAATGACAATTTCATTAGACCACTAAGAAAGTGTTTTAATGGGATATTTTTTATTGGGGAGCACTATTGAACATCATTTTCTTTACTATGTTAATAATTATTATGGGAATCAACCAGTGTTTTGAGTTGAATTGGGTAATACAACCTTAGTGTCTCATGATAGAAGCGTGTGACTGATATCTATATCTACATTATACATAGTGGTGGATAATGTCCATAAATTTTGGTTATGATAAATATATGTTATTAATTTAAATTTTAATGCTTATTTAGAGTTCTATATTAGAATAATAGGTGTTTATTTTTTATTATTGACTAAGAGGTGTTGGAATTAATTATGAAGGGAAATTGGTACATCTAATGTCTGCGAAGTGTTATGGGTGGGCTGTTGTGAGGGACCATATCTTATACGTTGGGAAAATTTTGATTGAATTTATATTTTATTATTGGTGAGGGGTTTTTTTTGTGAAAAATGGTTAGAGTAAAGATTCTGAGGTTGGGAAAATCTCAAAGAGATGACTTTTGGACATGGATCGTTTCACAGAAAGAGATGTATGTTCTTTAGTAGATGGTTAAGTGAAGTAGGGATGAAATATTTTTTATTTTCACTATAGATACCCCACCACATGGTCTACCATGACTTGGTAGACCATGGGATGGTTGGTATAACAACCAATATATATGTCACAGTTCCTAGGTTGAGTGTGTGGAATAAGAGGCTTGTCAATTTTTTAAATGCATCAGAGATCATATCACGGGTAATTCATTGTCCCATTTTGAGGGACCATGGGCAGAACACACAAATAGCACATCGAATTGAATAATGGGTGAATTCCAAGTCCAAAAAATGTACTAATAAACAATTAATGGTGTTTACATGGGAATGCATTGCATGTTCAGGTAAAGACCATAATGATCTCCACTATTTAAAGCATATCATTGTGAAAGGGATGAAGCCACTGTGTAAAATGGTGAGAAGTGATGATAGGGAATCACTGTGGTGGTTATCATGCTAGGGTTCCTATAAGATCCTCATGGATTTCCACTATGATATGATCCATATTTTGGTCTTTTTCATAGGGAATATATTATTTCTTAAATAGTGTGGGATGCCCTTAATCCCATTATGCTATGAAACAAATAACCATTACTATATTTTAAAAAAACCCATGTAATTACATAGAGTTATATCCCTTGTCTTATTTTTCAACCTAGCAATATTATAGTTTTTCTTATGGTGGTTTCCAATGGCATGTTCTATTTTATTCTATTCTTTCATTTACTCATTATTCTACTCTAGTGTTTTTTCGAAAATATGGGTACACTAGAATAGGGATTTGTGATATTTTTTCATAGACATTGTCTAAATCATATGATATAATGGGACATTGGTTTGGCTAATCCTGATGGTATTTATTTATAGTGGTTATATGTTTTCAAAGTTATTTATACTGAATATTCTTCTCTATTCCATTGTATTGAGTATTTTTTACGAAATTAAATGAAATTTATTCATTAAATCTTACATATTTTGAGGTACTTTTTTTGGGATGGTGTCAAGAGTATGTTATGGAACATCATTTGAATATTCATGATTTCTTTGTGATTAGTTCACATAGTTATTTATTTAAATACTATTAATCATTAAACTCAAATTAGTAATTGGTTATAAATATCTATAATTGATTTGAATAATTGATTATATATTTTCATAATTATTTATTTGATATAATAACATGTTTTAGGGATTTAAGTGGACTGAATAAATATATTTTGATTTAAGCCAATTTATGTAAGGGTTTTTTGAAGTTCCCTAAATTGTTAACTCATTTTTTGAGTAAGGTTGTTGTAATCAATTTTTTCATTGGTACAATGAGTATTTTGTGTGTACAATGATAAAAAGTCTCATGAATATGCGTGTTTGACTTATTTAATGATCCCATATTTAATAATTATATTTAAATTACATGGTATTTAATAAAAAAAGTCCCTGGCCACTATAAACCATGTGCACTATCTATATGCATTGAACATCAATTGATGAGACCATGGTTACAAAATATTTTAAAATAATTGTAATCCATGAGGAGTGAAATGAAAATAGAATGCGAGAGATGTATTAAATCCTTAGTCGGTTCCAATGTCCTCTTGGGTAGTGGGGAGAATTGATTCTATAAATATTCACTTGTATGCCACATTTGGGCCCTTCACCACCATAAGACAATCAAGCAAGATGAGATTGGAATGGGAAAGTAGTTCTTCCACGTAGGGATGTGTTTACTAAGGTTTGAATTTCATGGGTAGGATTTGAATATGTAAAAAGGATGTGTATATAAGGGATAATATAGAATACCTTGTGGATTGTAATGGGATCTATGAAACCTTAGTAAACTAATGTTTGTATGGATAATTTTGTTGATACCTATTACGTTGTGAGGTGGTCTAGAAAAAACAGAGAGACATTATACTCTGAGGGTGTCAGTCTTAGGTAGATATATAATATTTGACCAAGGGGATTATGATAGGCACCCTAAATATATATTGACCCTATACATGGTGTTTGCAGTAATTATAATATTTTATTTCTAGTTTCACCATAGAACCTAAATCACACATATGAACATGATATGGTTGTAGTGATGGTGATCGAAAAAACTATGGAGTTTAACATTGGTTATGTCAAATGGGTTAGAATAAATATAATACAATATAAGTTAATTTTTGATTTCTATTTTGAGAGGTACACACTACCCACAAGTATTTATAAATAATGGAAAAATATATATAAAAAGAATGAATGGTTAACAAATAATAATGTAATTTAACTAATGTGTTTAAATTTTTAAGAGACATACAAGGATTTGGTTGTGGGACAAAATGTCAATAATTCTTTGGGGAACCCAATTCAGTTTAGTTATGATTCATATTGATTTAAAATTCCTTATTAAACAAATTATGTTCATATAATATATGTATTTTAAATTCTTTATATACTATATGGGATACAAACTACATGCCTGATAATTTTGGGATTCCTTGGGCATTACGAGGATCTAGTGAGTATATATCATTTATATGAATTTACAAGGGTAATACTTAAATGAATCATACATGTGTATACTACTATTATATTTCATAGAATTACCTCCAGTAATTATATCATGCTAAATATTATTAAATATACTATGAAAACTTCCATGGAATCAGTTCTAACATTTTAATCTATATAGTTGTTGCGTATAGTACTAGTTGGAATGGTAATGTGATGAAATCAGATACACATAGACACTATTAGAATAAGGTATATTGAATCTCTATTTTCATATTTCAAATCAATAATTAATCATTGATTATTATATTACATATATATAATTTATCTCATTATTTAATTATTAATTTCACTTGTCTTCAACCAATATTTACTGCTTATGCATAGGACCCCACTGAGGGTTGCCTGATAGGTTTTATTCACACAGTTTTTGGGAATCCATGGAACCTCACTACCAAATAAGACATCACTATTTTGAGGTTTAGGTTTGTAAAATGCTTACTATTGGATAATCTAGTTAGGAAACTCTGTTAGGTGTGAGAATAAGTTGGAGGTACAAATGAAGAATGTTAGTAAATACTTTTTGTATTTATTTAAATATTTATTTATTTATTTTTTATTAGCTTAATGGGTAGTGTCATGTTGTTTTCTAGAATTACCATGAGTCTATATGGTTATCTAATTATTTTTTTAAATTTGATATAGTATATATTTCTTATTTATTTTATGTACTCTTATTTTTTGTTTATGATTTTTGTTTTTCTTCCTATTATTATGCACCTTGAAATAGTGGTATGGTCTTTCAGTTGAAATAACATATTATCCCACTTCTTTTGGACATCCTCGTACATATGGGGATGTAATAGTGAGTTCAATGATGAATTCTCCATTAAGGAACTTAGTCAGAAGTTATGGATTGGTGGAAAACATTATACTCTCTAATATTGATTTTTGATACATTAGTGATTTTCTCGATCCAATAGTGATCGAGAAATCACTTTGGGCCATGGGGATAGATTTGTTAGGAGATGTTATAGGTATTCCTGTGATTCTATGATAGAAAAAACAAATCACATATTTTTTTCTAGATAATATTATTTAGGATGTATCATGGATACCCAATGATGAAAAAACATAAAAAACATAATATATTTTCATCTTTGTAATAATATATTAAAGGTGAAATTTCCCTAATAGTGGGAGAATTTAGCATCCTATCTTGTTTTATGAAATCCCCTTTACTAAGTCCCATTTATTAAATAACATGTCATAGATAACATGTTAAGCTAAAATATAAGATTAAATTATTTCATTATGATAGAATTTTTAAATAAAAAAATCAATATTATTATTTGAAAATAAATATAAATGAAATAAAAAATGGAAATTTAGAGGAATATAACGAACTGTCAACAAACATACTATGTCTTTATGTATTTCTCAATATGGTTATCCATGTGGTTTACAATTCTAGGTAGAAATGTTAATTGGATGAGACATACTAGAAATATTAAAAATATTTTGAGAAACATCAATGGTTGAATTACATTGGAGATGAATTTAAGGATTCATTTAAGAATTTAATATTATAATATGAATATAATATTATATATATATATATTCCATGACTATTTTTTCATTGGATATATGGTTGTTTATTACACAAATATATATTGTATATTAAAGTTGTTATAAGTAGTTTAAAACCATTTTGTCGAGTTGAATAATTTATTCAAAATAATATAACATACATTGATTTAACAATAATAAGTAATAATCAAACAAATTAAATGTTAATATTGTTCTAGTCATAAGATATTGCATTCTACAAATATATATGCTTTTATAAATTCAGTATTTAAATTTAAAAATAAAAATATATCACATTTAAAAAATCTTTTTTATAAATTATATTAATAGTATGTATAAAATTAGTGTTAACTATCATAATTTTTTTAATTGTTCAAATATAATAATAAAATTGTATAACAATTAAAAAATATATTTAAAAAAATTGGTTTCATATATTTTTCATTTAATATTTTAATCTGATTTTATATATATACTTTTTGTTTAATTTAATAAAATGGATTTAATATTTGGAACCATCTATTTTAAATTATGTAAATTAGTCAATTATATGTTCTTTCAAAAGAAATATTTGTGGTAAAATTTTATTTATGATGCTAAAGGTAAAATATGATAATTAGATAAAATAACAAGAAAAATATAATTTATTTCGAAGTTTAATATTTCAAATATGTAACAAATGTAATTAAAAATTTATCCATACCTATTATCTATTTTTAGATAACATTCTTTATGAAATTACATTATTTATATATTAAATAATGGGTATTTCTAAATATGTCACCAGAAATCTTATTCTAGAGTACCCATCCACAAACCATTCCATGAAACACCACTCATTTAGTTTATACATTAAGAGATTTAAATTTTTATTATATAGTACGCCTCTTATATGTTTGAACCATTGATCTCATTAATAATCCATAAATCATTCAAAACTAGATAAGGATTTCAAAGGAGGTCAGGTTTCTTCATAATAAGTAATAATATAAAAAATCTATTTTCAATTAATACTAATATCCTCCTTCTTATTAAATATTTTTAACCACTATTTTATAATATTTTTATTGTAATTATCATTCTTTTATAATGATATTATATTAAAATATAAATACACTAATCCATTAAATCATAGTATGTTCTTCTGTGGGTGGGTTTTTCAATATACATGAATGATATTATAATATTTTCATCACAGATGATTATGAAAAAATTCTAATAATACTTGTTCACAATGAGGAATTTAGGTTTTTAACCATTGAAATGATAATATATATATATATCTATTAATTAAAAAAATTATTTTTATTGATTAAATAAAAAATGAAAAATAATTAACTAATCATTAGAATCCATTACAATAACATCTATTGAATAATAATTTTAATAATAAACAGCAATATATATATAACCAATCATAACATTTAAACGGTTTATTAATTTTATAGAAATGATAAATGAATTAAACAACTATTTTAGAGAAATCATATATTAAATGGAAGAAATAATACTAATGGATTTATTGATGAATTGATAATAAACGAAAATAAAGGGATTATATTAATTAAAAAAATTGATATTGATTAATAAGCTGCCTAAATTAATTATATATGGAGTAACAATATTTTTAATTGTGCAGAAAACTAATGCTAGGGACATTATAACTTAATCTCTTATGATTAATAAAGCATACATTTTTTGAAAATATTCTTCATAAATTTGATATATTAAATATTTTGATTTTCATATTCCATATATAAAACTTTCAATGGGAATTTGGATTTATTTCTAATTATTAATAAAAATTATTTTTATCTCATAAAAAATGACTTTTCATAAAAAATAATTTCTTTTTACGTTTTGAGTATTTATAATTTATGTATATTGTATTTCATAACAAAAATCATTATTTAAATATTCTTAAATTTTAATATATATTTTATTCTATACTAATTATTTTTTTATTTTACACAGTTTAAATTATATGTTTATATAATATTCATATATTATGGTATCTTTCTACCCTTAAAACATTATAAAATGTACTTTATAAAAATTTTATAAACTATCCTTTATTTGTCTATATAATTATTGTTCATTTACTTAATTTAATTTCAAATTTCTTACATTATGTTGATTAAATTATTAAAATAATGACTTATATTCAATCTATTACAATTTAAAAAAGGATTTAAAAGTGACATTAATCATTTTTTATGATAATATTTCCAAAATTTTATGAAAACCCAATTTCCTACTTTCTACTAAAATTTATTATATTTACTCATAAAATGCATAATCTATAGATATTTTGAAAAATTTATAATCCTCTATACTGTATTAGATATTTTATGTGGTTTCATTTTAGGAATCATTTTATTGAGTTTATGAATTTTTATTTCAAAATTTTCATTATATTTTTATGTATTGAAACTTATTTACTTTGGTGAAGATATCTATAATTTTAATGCATGTATGATTTATTTAAATTGGAAAAATTATGGATGTATTTTCACTCAGATATTGGTGAACCTAAATCTTATTTCCCACTAATTCATTGGGTAATTTTTTATAACTCATAAGATCACTATATATGTGTGAAAATTATGTGGTTTTAATTTTCAAAATATATGAATGGTCATCATATAATTAAAATTTTACCTAAGGTTGTAACAGTCTGGTAATGTTATCCTTTACATATATTGTGATTTAAATTCTCCATCATGTTGCACATTTCTATTAAATTTCATAATTGTTTCTATTTTATTATTCCACATTCTTACACCATGGTATATCTTATTCTTTTTTAATATACATTTTATTGCTCCACATTTCATAACATTGATCAATGATTATTAAATCTATCATGATGATCACTTCACATTATCACATTGTATTATTCCATTATTCATTCTACTTATTACAGGTCATTGTTTCTCATATATTTATGATATAAGGAAAAATTCCCTATGACTCACTAATATTAATTCCCACTTACTAATCCTTTGGGCTCACCATTTTCTTATGTTAGTCATTTTAATTTGAAAAGTTAATGAAAACTATATATTATGCACCTATAAGTGAATACAATGTTTTGATGTTTATTGATTAAATAAATATTTTTTGTCCAAACTAATGTGGATATATCGATTATATCTAAAAATAATAAACCTCTATGTTCTAGGAGTGTGATATTTCAGTACTAAATTTTCAAAATAGTGACTGGTGAATTGGCTTATTCCTATTTTTAATGGAATGAAAAAAATAATGAGGATATAGTTTCAAGGATCATGTTTTGGTGAAAAAGTAAATGATAAATAATATATCAATTTAAGTAGTATGTATATTTGTTATGAGGTGTTCTGAGGTGTATGGAATAGAATGGAAGACTTTAGAAGAATGGGGAAGTGGTTTGAGGGGTGGGGATGGCATTAATGAGGGCCAGAGGTAGAATGTAGCTGTATTGTGGGATTTTCATAGATGATACATGGTCATGGGGACCATATAAATGGAAAATATAGAGTAATTACATATGAAAAATGGAATAATGTGGTCTCAACATAGTCTACAATAACATGTTGATGGGTCGTGTAGTTTGGAAGGACAAACATTCTGATTTTCATATGCGTTGCATAATAACTAAGACTATGACACCATGAATTTTATTAATTTATTAATTTAATATTATTTAATATTATTTATATTATTTTGATTCATTCTAATAATTTTTTAGTTCAAGATCGAAATGTTGTAAATTTTAATATATTTAAAGGGTCTCATGCTCAGCCTATATAGTTAGTAAACCTAGAAGTTGTTTTATATGAGGGTGTGTCTCAAAACAGTGAAATATGGAATAGTTGGATTATAGATAAGGAAAAAATGCAGGGTCCTTTTAGTAATAATTTTTATTTTACTTGGAGTATATAGTTTGGTCCCCATGGATATATTTTTTAATAAACTAGTGTCATAAACGATTTGAGTATCCTATAAATTAAATAAATTATGTTATTGTATTTTAATATTTTTTATCCCATTCTTATTTCTCCCATCCGTCAAACCATCACACTATAACCCCTATACATGGATTTTGTGTGACCACCACACCCATACCAATATCCTCGATTTTTTGGGATTCCATAAGCTTTTATCATGTTTTGGGACCGAATCACTATGGTATGAAATCAACATATCTAATTCTTTAATTACATATAATTTTTTACATCCCTATTATTGTGAATAATTTTCTAATGAGATATATAGGATTTTGGTATATTAATTACTCATATACAATATTTTGGTGTTCGATAAGGTATCTTAATTCATGTTGGTACATATTTGGTCATGGAAGTCACATTTCAAACTATCATTCTTTGATACATGTTTCATTTTAAATTTCCTTGAAAATAAATTTAAGAACTATTGGAAATATTATTTCTCAAATATTTCAATCTATTTTAAATGATTTTATTATAAGGGTTTATTGAATTTCACCTCAATTTCCATTAAAAGTATATAGTTTTCATATATTAATATATGTTTAAATCTTATTCATTCAGACTACATATGTAAACTGTTTGTATTATCAAATGAAAAACCCTATAAAATAATACTATAGTTTTTAATTTTTTTTATTTAAATAGGTTTATAATATAATTTAATTTTTATCCCAATGGATATTATAAATTCCATTTATTTTAGAATGTTTGAAATTAGAATTAGTAAACTTGAGGTGTTTTGAAAATATTTTACTCTATTGGGGTTATGGAATATATTAGAAGGAGGGTTTGGGGAAATAATTATTTTAAATGTAAATTATAATGATATCTAATAGAATAGTAGGAATTATTTAAAAAATGTTGTGTTTTAAGAATAATTTTTATAAAATTTCTTTGAATACTAGAATACACATATCCTACCTTGTCAGTTTACTATTCAGTAATTTTTGAAACATTTAATTTTCCTTTGTTAATACATGAGTAAAAGATACCATCTGGATGATCCATTTATTATTCCCCTTTTTATGGATGGTTTTTGGGGTCTGTGGGGATGTAAAATATTTCTTATTTATACTTATAAATTTTATATGATCGTTCTATCCTTGTGTGATACTTGAGAAACACAATCCATCATATAATGAAAACAACATAAATTTACATAATAAAATTGACCCTTAGTATATAGGCTTGAAGTAAGCGTCCTTTAATTGTATAACATTAACCATGTAATGGGTTGCATAAATTCCCAAAAACATTTATGATTAGAGTTGTATATAATATTAAAAAACCATCAACATTTGAATCACTTGTCTTTGTCAAATAATTTCAATTTTTACCAAATTTAAAAATACACAATCAATAATAATTCTTCAACAAAACCCTCGAATTTCCTACCCTTATTAATATGTTAGTTATATCAGGTGTAATTAATTTCTTCATAATTTGGAAAAATATGGACATAAAAATGGAATTAAAAATACTCAGTATGTGTAATTGTTTGTGATAAAAATCAATGATTCTAACTAACCATAGGGTGATAATAAATAATATTGTATTAATACATAATTAATATATTTCCATTATATAAAAAAACAAATTGAATAATATATCCATATATAATGATGCAAAAGAAAATATCCATGGATGATAATTACATGTCCCTTAAAGTTGTAATTTATAATGTGGGATAGCTAATTCCATAACATGGTTTCAGATATAATGATCATAATAATAATTATATTACTTTAATTTCCTTCTATCGAACATATATTTTATTCATGGCACACAGACATCGAATACCCATCTTGTTTTTCTTTGTGTACCTATCGATAAGTCAAGTTCTAATCCAAAATAAAACCCACCAACCACTAATTATGATAAATAATTCATATTATGAAATAATGAATAAAACTTACAGATGATAATCACAATTATTTAATAATTAATAAAAATTCATATTGAAATACCATGTATACAAATTTTAATAATTTCCCCATATGAAAAGATAAAGAGATTTATATATAAGTGTATATCAAACTAATACTATATATAGTAATTTGTAAATGATAAGCTAAAATAATTACTAAATAAATTAATATTTGGATTTTTGGTAGGAATACTTCAATTAAATTAAGGAAATATTTAGATATCCAAATTAAAAGTAATTAGAAGAAAAATAATGCTTATAACATAGGATGGTGATATTACAATTGTAGTCATGCATCATCTCTCTAATAAAAATTAACATTACATAATCCCTCAAGGGAAATAAAGTCGATGGTTTTATTTGGAGAATTAACTTTACCAAGGATAATATATTTCAAATGGAAATTATGAGTTTCAAAAGTAATTTTGAAGAGTTTTAGAAAAATGACTTGGGAAATAAGAAATATCCAAGATCTCCAGAAAAACATAAAATTAAAAAAATGGAGAGAGGAAATTTATTAAAAAAAATGAAGTCTCAGTGAATAATTTTAAGGGAAAATATAAATATAAATTAATTTTTTGTTCACATTGATTAAAACATAAAAGTTTATTTTACAAAAGTTTTTATCATTTACGTAAAAAATGAAGATATGGGTCTTCTATAAGATTAATATTATGAAAGGTTAATTGAAAACCATGAGTATGATAAATTTTGAAAAATAATATTCAACAATATATCCCTAAGACGTCATAAATATAAACAAAATAAATGTGGGTGGAAGGTAAAACATTTTATTTTGAAATATCCAGATTTTTTAAAATATTTTGAAATTTACTTTTCATAAAACCTACATAATAAAAAACATAAAAACTAAATTTATAAAAGATTATAATTTAAATATCATGGTCACAATAGCAAATAAAAAATTATTTTTCTAATTATAAAGGATTGTAATAACATTAATTGAAAATATGTGTAAATATGGGAAACATTAATTAAAGAGCCTAAGAGTTCTTCCCAACAATGATATTATTTTGGGGAACAAATTCATCAAGGTAAAATCATTGGAGTAAAAATTCACATTATTATTGTGGAAGAGAACATAATATAAAAAAATATTTTATGGTGGAAGAGAATAATAATTGTATTTTTTTAAGATACAACTTATAAATCAATAAATGTTTCTAATTTGTGAAAAAGATTTTCAAATTTAATATCTTATGAATCAATTTTTTTAAAAAAAATACATTATATAGATCAATAAACTCCATGAATTTAAATAATATGTAAATATAAAATAATTAACTTTTAATCACATTATCTAATAGGTCTTTTGGATTTAAAAATGAGAAAACGAATCTATTACAATCATAAAAACGGTCAAATTTAAAACCAATGCGAGATATTATTTAAAATAAAAAATTAAATACCATGGATCATGATATGGCCATGATAAAAAATATTATAGGGTCATTTGAAAAACAAATCCACAGGTAAAATGATTTGAAATATGAAATATATCTCAAGTGATGAAAACATGATACATGAAACAATTACAACCACATAAAATTTGAGTCAATACTTATAAAGTACATTATTTCAAATGACACATTAAATTTCAATAAAAATTGTAATAAAATGATATAAAATATATAAGGATTAGTAGATACACAATTCCAGTGAAAACACTATGTATTATGACAAATATTTTCTTATACGGAAAAGTTTGAGACAAGAAACCCTACCTATAATTCCCAACATCCAATAAAATCCTCAAATCTCATATATTACTAAAATAAATATGATAATCATATATTTCATAAAATTATTCATATATATATATAACCATTTATTAAAATAATTTATCTTTATCTTCTAAATGAATATTATTTATTTATTACCTCTTCTTAATATCAAGAGTGACTAATAAGGATTGATTTAAAATAGTTTTTTAATATAAGTGTAATTATTAATTATTCACTAAAATTTAAAAATTACTACATTAAAAAACATACCATTATTTATTATTTTTAATTTTCCTAAATATTATTAATTAATTTTATTTTATTTTTCGATATGATGCTAAATGACGAAATCGGTGATTATAATATTTCATTTTATTTAAAATAAATGGTGTTGGTACCTTAATTAGTGATTTTAATTTTATTAATACAATTTCAAAATGCAGAAAAAGTTCATAATATAATATATATTAATGTATAAGTACTTATGTTCCCCTAATTATCAATGAAATTATTCTATAGAATTTCCCTTTTTGGTGGTTAAATTGACACAAAGTTGAAAAAACCATAATTAATAGATTATTTTTATTGTGAATGTTTTTTATTTTAGGGATAATGGTATTTATATAGAATAATAATAATAATAATAATATACATTTAATGTTTTGAATTATATTTTATGATATATCAATTAAAAAAATTACTACATAAATAATGAGACATGTTACTTAAGGGAGGAACCAGTCTCCCAATGCACAGTTCACATTTTAATTTCTTATAGAAAAATAGAGGAAGAAGCTTGATTATAATTTTTATATTCAAAAAAATTATTATATAACATATTTATTTTTTTCATTAATTTTACTATAATTAATTTAAAATGTATTATTGTTTAAAATAAAACATTTTAGTTTGTGGAGGGGGTAGTCCTCATATTGTATAGATTCCTATTTCATTATCATTGATAAAAAAGGTGAAATGGGATTATTACTTATTAACATATCATATCAGCATTATATAGAAAAATATTGTTTATTTTCATATATTGGAGATTGATAATTATATTTTGTGAAATTAATAATGAAATAAAATGTTATTTATTAATGTTTTTATGTCTTTTAAAAATAAAATATTTTCTTTTACACTTTTTCCCCATGGAAATTAGTTTTTTACAAGGTAGTTACCATTTTATTTAAAAAATTAAAATATAATTTATTTCATAATTTTGAAATAATATTTCAATGAATAAATTTCTATACAACAAAAATTATTTCTTTTGTTTATGAAAATTCAATCATAACATTATTAATAGAAATGTATAAAACAATATTATTTTAGAAAAGGGTTTATTTAAATAAACAATTTATGTTTAGGGTATAATAATTAATGTGTTTTATTTTAACAATAAATATTTTGTTCTTATAAATCAAAAAATCATTATGTGGATTTAATAACAATCCAACACCTAATTTTATCAAATTAATTTGGAATTTATAGAAAATGAAAAAACTGTTTCTTTTGATGGATAATGTTAATTCAGTTTATAAAATGTGAATCATTGTCACTCTAATCCCATAAAAACAATTCAAAAATAATATAATTACTAATTAAAATAATTATTGATTAATAAATATTTTTTATACCCCCGAGCTGCCAATTATAATGGTAAAGTAATAAAAATTATACATGTAGTAAAAACACTTTTTCTACTATTCACCTAAAAATAAACTGTTTTATAAAAAAGAACTAATTTATTATAATATAATATTTTAATCCTTTTGATAAAAATAATGTAAATATGGTATAATTGAAATTATAAAATTTTATAATAGATCTTTTAACTAAAAAAGTTAAAATATATTGAAAACAAATTCAAAATGAAAAATAAAATTTTAAAAAATGAAATATTATTTTTTTCTAAATCATTTTAATTAAATGTAAAATAGGTGGTAATATATTATTTATATTGAAAATATTATTTTTCAATATAAAACACATAATAGGACTTTTTTAAAGAAGTTAATTTTAAAATATAAATTAATATTTTATGTTATTCAGGTTATCTAATTGTTGTTTAATTATTGCCTTGGTATTCATTATTACTTTTATTTTTATTTCAATATATAGTTTATCTTTACTAAATTTTATTTTCATATTAAAATTATAAGACTATATTTTAATGATTATATTGTATTTTTTATTATGTTATAATTTGTGTTGCTTGAGAAACACGTAATTGAACACACTAGGTTTTAAAAGAAAAAATATATTTATTTTTAAAATGAGATTGAGTCTATGTCACCAGACTCCATAATGAAAAATTTAAAAAATTATTAATTATAATTGACGTTATTTTACATTTATCCAATTCAAAATTTCATGATAAAATCATCTAATCAGGTGTTATAAAAGATTCATGTATCACCATCCACCCTTTTTTGGAAGCTTCAATACATGCTATTTGGCTTCACTACGTAATTGTGTGATAATTTAAATCCTTAATTTGATATTATATAGGAGATTATACTCTCCTTAAGTAAATATCAAGGATATATGTATGTTTATAGATTTAATAGGTAACATAATCAAGGAATAATCACACTCAAAATATAAATTCTTCCATCTTCTCTAACATTCCATGTCATCTACATTGATCAGACGCAACATCACAACTTCTAATATAGTGGAATGACCATAGAGGATATAGTGGAACCCATTGACATCACCATTATGATCCATCTAAATAGCCCCAAACCCCACAGATCTATGATTTTCACTAAAATATTCATCAGAATTGAATTTATACCAACCAAACAATAATAATTTTAAAAAAACCGTTAATGGGCCCAAAGGAATGTGAAATTTTCCTATATATTTTAATCATTTTAAGATAGTTACGTCATTCATGGTTTTATTATGCAGGCAACAATACCATGAATTAGAATTTTCCACTACCATGATATTCTCTATAATGGTTGAATGATGGCTGAAGGAGCTTTGTTTACAGAACATTCTATTCCTTCAGTACTAGATAATATGGATGAGTTATAAAGAAGAAAACTCAAAAAAAAATCATTAGTTTTTGGGACAACAGAAACTTGAAACAAGAATTCAGTTGATCATTGATGGATAAAGTGTGTATAGGATGAATTTAAAAAATTCCAAAAGTTATCTCCCTATAAGAAGTAGCCATACGAATGCATAAATATTATATTATTTCATTCTCTATGGTGATCAATTCAACAAAAATATATATATTTCTTCCTCATTATTTTATTTTTACTAAAACTTTAAATTATTTAGTTTTCTAAAATATTTAGATTAATTAGGGTATATTTTTAAATGATATCCCCATAAAAATATCTTATATATGGAAAATACACACATAATTTTCCTTAAACATATTAACCAACTGCATTATCTTCCTATTTAATCTTGTTGCCTTATACCCTCATCTTCCACACATTATCAATCTTTATATTCCTTTGAGACATTCACATGGGTGTTTATTCTGACTTTTCATGAAGTAGGAAATTGAATCATGTTTCATTCATCATAATTGTCACCAAAATTTATCTATGATTCCACCAAAAAATTATATAATTTTTTGGAGAATCAACCAAGAAAACATTGTTAATCATAATACAATGATAAATGGTTTGTAATAATCCTTATAATTTTCAACCCAATTATTAACACATTAGGTTTCCTATTGGGATAACCATAACATATTTTAACTAATCCATTGTTTAGATGGTTCCTTCAAGCTTTATTCATTACAAAACCAAAAGAAATAAATCTGGTTTATGGGAAATTATGACCATAATATAATTATTATGATTTAAGTAAATGAAAAAAATCATCCCTTAAAATTAAAACACATTGAAATTTTATTTCAATTCAACACAATCACTCATTAAAGAATCATGGTTTCTTAATGGCGATTTTCTGCACAAAAATATCCAAAATCCCTAATGTAACATTTCTTTTGTAATATAATTTAAATTGAATGTGATTACCCAACACATATTCCACAACACTGTCTAGTAAGGAATATAGAATTAGTCTATCTCATCACTCACCAGTGTGAAAATTTAGTTGATACTGAATAATATTCTATTAGGATGATTGCACCTATATGTATCTATGTTATATTCCCCATCCAGTTGATAGTATTCAGACAGTGATTTAATTTCTAAGATAATAAAAAAATATACTATATCAAAACGTAAGGATATTTCCATATAATTAATCTTATCCTATAAACATGTATATATGGTTTAAAAAATATTTATCATTATCCCAAAAATACTCAACATTCCCTCCACTAACCTAAAGGGTTATATATACCTATAAAAATTTGATTAGAATTAATTTATCAAACCATTATGATATTTACATCCTCAACTAATAACATCATAATCTATAAATTTTTCTGAACCCTACTCTGAAACAAACTATCACTCCCAATACCCATAGTCTTTAATACAAAACATAAAAAACATACTTTACATACAATATTTGATTCCAATGATATGTCCTATATTTAAATATCCCATAAGTACCTAAATTTAATAAAATAATTTATTTGATACATTCCCACAATATATTTGTTTTTTAGAATTATTGAATGTGGAAAATTCATAAAATAATAAATATAAATTATTCCTCAACAAATGGAAATTTATTTTACTATATAAAATACTGAACAATCAATAAAAAATCTCAACATCCCCCAAAAAATCCCAACAGTATTTTTTCTACTAGAAATATCATGTTTAATAAATTAGTTTATAACATGGGGGTTCTTTAACATAAATGGTGTGAGCTAACAATCTTAGAAACTGTAAGAATAAGAGATAGAAATTATTAACCATAATTGTCTATTTAATGAGACTAAATAATATAGATGGAATATATACTTAAATTGCATCCATTTTATAATTAAAAAATATATTAATATATCAGTATATAATACTATATATTTAATGATAATATATATAATAATAATTGGTTTAATAGATATAAAATGGAAAATTTCATATTTTTTATCACATTCCCTAAAAAAATACATCACAATGTTACTATAATTTCCATGTTTATAGGACATATTTAGTTCTAGGTAGGTATACAAACAAATTCCCATTTATATTTTTTTATTGATACCAATTAAAGTATCAATGGTTTATATATATTAGGACCCATCATTCACTAATTTAGTATAATGAATTCATCATCCATATGGATGAATAAATTATACAATATATAAACAACATGACTTTGTCATCAATAATCATTCTTAATTAAATAAAAATTAATAAGATTATCAATTTCTCTATAATAAATAAATAAAATATTAATTTCAATATTTGACCCCAAAAGTGACACCAGATATAGAAATGGGAATATTTTTATGTCAATAATTTCATTAGTCAATATATGTATTAGATATAGGTTAACACCATTCTATCAATGGAAGGGAAAATAGAGTGTTTATTTAGAAAATACATTGGAAGAAACAATATTCTTATACAATAAGTTGATATTATATGAAAAAGAATGTGATTGATAGTTTCTTTGACTAAAAAATATATTACATAATAGAAGAATAGAAATAAGTTTGACAATATTAATTAAATATTTTCCTAGATCATTTAAATGATATATAAAAGGAATATTTCTATGATGAAAACAAATTTTAGGGCATTTAGAAAAACAATCATAGAAATAACAAATATCCTTGATTTTATGAAATAGTTTACATTAAAAATCACAGAGAATTAGAATTTATTTCAGAAACCATGATGTCGTAGAGAGGAAAATTTATATAGAATAAATTGATGGTATAATTATCTCATTAAATTTAAAAAAACATTAAACATATTGTAGAATACATGTTTCACATTTTTTTTAAAAAATTCAACATTATATATCATTTTCAAATGTGAGATTGAAAAAGGTTAATCGAAAAACATTAAGAAATATAATAATGAAAAAGGTTATTAATATATATATCACTGAGAATACATAATTTTTTATTAAAATAAATTCGGTTTGGAGGATAAAACATTTTATTCTAGTAGAATGTAAAACACTTTCTAATATTTTGAAAAAACACTATTTAAATATCACATCCAAAAAAGTGTAAAAATATTATTCACAAAAGAGGACGAGTGAAATAAGTAGGTCACATGATATAATAAAAAAATAAGATTCCAATAATTATGGATAAAATTATTATGAATGTAAAATATTGGAATGGTGGGGAAACCCTAATTCATTTGGACTATAATTATTATCAAACATGTCTCATTTATTTTAAGAGTTTATAATATAAAATTAAAAAACTATGTAAAAAATAAGATATATTACTTCGTGGATTATGATGTATATACAACACACCGTTTACATTTTCATTTCACAATGAAAGAGTGTATAATTATATGTACTATAATTTGACTCAAAATAATCATAATTATATTATAAATTTCATGTTTACTATTTATATTCTATCTTTTAACTATATAATATAGGTATAGGTGAAAATGAAATCATTTACTTAAGGATATAATAGTCATTATAATGAACAAGTTATTGTTTCGATTTACATAATTGCATTTGGGAAATATTTTTAATAGTTATCCTATAAAAATAATTACATTAATTGTAAAAAACACAAATTTAATAATAATGTAATTATAAAACTATTTTTTTGTAATGTAAGAATGAAAAGAAAAGATGTTAGGTAATAAATTAATTATTTTGAGGACTTAGGCTTTCCATTCCAAGACTCCTTGGAAATTGAAATCTTATAATAATATATTTTTATCAATGGATAATTTAAAATGGATATAATTATTTTATAAGGGAAAAAAGGTATATATTAATGATGAACCAACATGTTTTTGGTGGTTTCAATGTGGTGGTGATATACCCCTTTTATAATTGGCGAGAACTGTTTTTTGTAAATATTTAAATGGAATATAAAATGTGTGCATGATTCACATGTTATAATGAGTAAAAAATAAAAATTAATTTTTTGGGTAATGATTTGATCACTATTATCCCTAAAAATATAATTTTTACACATGTTGTAATCATGTTTCTATGTCCTTTATTCTGGGAAGTTTAACTTTTATTGTTTTTAGTTTTACATTGGTTACAAATTTATTCATTATTACATAAATTTATTCCCTGAATATAAAATTTCCCCATTATGTAGTTTTAATGTAATAATTCCATATATTATATAAAAGTAATTTTAAATAATCATTATGTGTAATAAAAATAAATTTTAATGTTTAGATATGTGATGTATAAAAATTTAATATTAGAAAATTAATGTTATTTATGTTGAGAGTTTTTTGTATATTATAATTATTTATTTTTTCAATTTAAAGATAAAAATTCATTTTTTATAAAAATAATAAAATTTCTATGTATATAACAGAATTAAAAATCATAATTTTTACAAAGTAATATATAATTAAAAAATATAAAAATTGGTTTCCTTATTTAAAAATAATATTAATCTTTAAAGAATGCTAAAAATAGGTTTTACAAATTCCAAATGGTATTTATAAGATTATATTTTTACTCATTATACATGTATTATCATACTAAAATGTTTTTATAATCTTATAATTATATTTTATTTTATGAAAAATTAATTATGCTTAATGTTTTCCTAGAAGAATTCAATATTCACAAAAAGTCTACTATTAATAAAAAATTTAAAAAAATTCATATCAACCATATATTTTTAATATAATTTCTGAAATGAAATAAAACTATTCAGATATTAATATTCAAATATTATTATATAAATTTTCAATAAAATCATAAATTTTTATTGAAAACCATTTTCATTTGAAAATAGCATTTTTATATATTAACAATTATTATTATTATTTCTTATAAAGTAATAATAAAATTATTCCTAATATATTATCAATATCAAAAATATAATATTAATATTACACATTAAAATATTTTTTTGAAATGATACCATTAAAATTAAATATATGTCTTTTTAGTTATTAATTTATTATTGTATAATTTTCATTAATTTATAGGAATAATAATTACCTTAATTTTAATCACTACATAAATTTCATAATATTGATACATCTATTTTTAAATAACAATTATTTGGATAGATTTTCTTTAATATATATGGTTTGTGGATTCATTTTGGTTCGATTTTTCATGTGAAGAATGTTATAGAACCCATTTTGTTTTAAAAGAAATTTTAAAATTTCAATTATTTGTGTCTTACACCATCCTCACATGCGTGTTGGACATGGAAATACATGGTCACTGTGTAGATTTCTAGATTATTATGAACTTTAATTTATATTGTGTTTATAGTTAGACAATGATGGGATAATGAATATTCTCAAAAGGTTCACCATTCTGGACTTGTACTCCTATATTTATGGTATTAGAACCAACTATTTTTACATGAAAAATGGGATAGTTATATTTTTATAGGATGATATAATGTGATGGTCTGTAGTTTATATTTTCCTTACATGAGTATGTGGATTTTTACAAAATGAAAACATTCCCTATATTGGTGGTTTTTATAGGGAATTCATATATTGATCATTATTTTATTCCACCATTAATTGAATTGACTTCTGAACATTATCACATTATGTTTTCAAAACTATTTTAGTTTATAGGCTTTTCTAATAGATTTTCAAAATTGTTTCAAATGAGTATCTTTGTTACCAAATGTATTGGCTAAAAATAAAAATTTTATTTTTAATATTTCATTTAAGAAATATAAATTGAACTTTTTTTAAATATTGGGAAAACCATTATAGATTATGTGTAAAATAGATTTTAAATCCTATTTTATGAATTTTATCTTTGAATAGATTGATAATAGATATTCTACAAAATGTCTGTAATGTTGAATGGTTGGTGGTATCCTATTGATCTTGTTTATGGTCATGATAATTATATTTTATTTTTAGAGGTTATATTCTATGTTTTTTATATATCATTTAATTTTGACATTATATACAGATTTCGAGGCTCATTTTTTATTTTCTAATTTACTGAACATGCCAATTAATCCTTCACAGCATTCATTTATATTTCATGGTGGACATTAATATGTATTAAGGATTGTGGGGATACATAATGAAGTAATTTATATAGGTGATTGAACATGGAAAGTTATCAATGGAATTCCATTTACGGTAAATTGTAAAAAAATTGTATACTTATAGTTTTATTTCTAATTGAATTGGCATGAACATCTAACATTTTAAATAATTGTGCTTAATTTTTTCAAGAAATAAAATTTTAAATTAACACTAATTTAGTTGAAAAATTGTTCATATTAAATTTATATGATTCTATGGAGAATTTTATTGTCCCATATGGATCATAATATCCCCCAAAAATTAATACAGATTCATTTGGGCATAAATCTCCATTACTTCTCTGTTTGATTCACTATAGATAATATTCAGTCAGGCTATGAAATCATTCAAAATAAGAAAAATAATTATTTTTAAACATGAATACACTATGTAACCCTAAAAACTTTCCTTCAACATAAAATTGTTGATTAATTTTGTTAGATAATATAAATCTATGTTGACTGAACCCACCAAATCTCTTTTTCATGGACTCATATGAGGTTTGTTTCTGAATCTTTGGTATTTCACTAAATTTTATTTCTTTCTAACATATCTCTTTGGATCATGGGTCTTTACACAGTGCTTTTATGCGGGATGAGTAAAACACTTCTGTTGATAGATGTTATATTTATAGTTTTATCAAATGGATAACATATTCTTGGATTTTAAAACTACTCGAGTGATTCTACTTCATCAATTTAATTGAGGTTGGTGAATTATTTTGCTTCCAATTTTTTAGAGATTAGTTGATCATGGATGCTCATTTTTCCTAATAATTTTTATTTTCATAGAAATAATTTTATTATGATAATGTTATCATTTTGAAAATTGTGTTTCGTGTTTGTGGTGTGGGTAATCCTCAAAAGTGATGGTTTTAGTAGTGTATTATATTTTTTAGAAATTATTTGAAACTGTTAAAATTTGTTATAATATTTGTCATAATAGATTCATTTATATTTAATTTGTTATTATTAGTGATTATTCATTGGGGTAGAAAATTTTGATATTGTGCATGCTTTGTGCTTTCGTTTTTTTGGATTTGGTATTATTGGTGAGTTGGGTATTGATTGTTATGGTAATAGTATTGTTAATGTGTTTTTCAGTGATTTTTACATGTGTTTTACTTTAATATGGTTGGATGATATCCTATACATAAGAACAAAACACATCCACAAGTGTGTATGGAACCTATTTGTAATGAAAATGTTATATAGTAAAATATCCAAATTTTTTGTGTATAACTTTTGAAAATAATAGAGTGAGTCTTGGAAGTATTTTGTCAACATATTGTTAAGAGATTCTTATTTTTTTTGGAATTGTGGTCAGGTATTTATCTTAGGTTTTTTTTATTTTTGGTTGTGTGATTCATCAAATTTATAAAGAAATAAATTTCATTTATTCATTTCCTTTTGACATAATTTAATATGTTTAATAATATTTAGTTATATCAGTGGATTATAGTAATTCAAACAAGAATTTTATAGTAATATTATCAACATTTGGGTGATAGAATGTGTCATGGAGTGGGATGTATTATAAAACACTTTTAAATATTGACTAATCATCATAGACATGATATACAGAGGAAATATTTGAAATATATTACTAGGTCTTGTACTGACCCTGTACTAGAGGATTTTGGTTACCATAGATATTATTAATTCTATGTTAAATGTTTCCTGGATGTTTCTTCATTTGATTAGACATAATTGTAGACATTATTTCATAAAAAAAATTGGTTTCATGGTCAATAGTGGAATTATTTCACCCCTATACAGGTCCCCATAGTTTCATTTATTTTTATTTATTACTATTAATTTATATTTTTAATATATTTATTTATGGTAAATATTTTTGTTAGATGATGCATTAACATGTATATGGTTAGTATTTGTGTCAGGTGACTATACAATTCCCCCATTAATTAAATTACATTATTTTCACATGGAAAGCCTTTGGTGAGTAAGGTAAAATTTCAAGGTCCAGGTAGAATATTTATATAGAAGAAGGATGGGTTAGACTAACCAGAATGATTCAGGATGTTATAGATTGTATCAATTAGGTTAGGTTATGATCTTATTATCCTACAGGAAGAATGCTTCATAAATCAATATGTATAATTTAAAGTTGTATTTTCAACATATTTATAAACATAGATATGTTTCTATAGATATTTGGTGATTTTAATTTCTATTTATTTGGAATTGAGTAAGTAATGTTTGATTTTTCCCATTTTACATGTAAAGGATGTTGTCAATCGAAAAGGGATATATGAATCAAGCATCATATAGTACCATGATATGGAATTTAGGGAATATGATTTAATTATGGTTATTTTTTATGTATGTTACCTATTAATGAACTTATATTATAAAATGGATAGGAAATCTAATTTTGAATAAAATTTTCATAATGAATATATGTTTTGAACATTTACTATTATTTTATTTGGCTAAATAGGGTATAATTGATTCAAGTGTAAATATATTGATATAAAATTTTAGTATATAATTTTTTAGTTGTTAACTTATTGATATATTTAATTATATAGTATCTTCTATATGATGAGTCCTTATCACACTTCATGTTGTCATGATTTCTTGTATGAATTCACAATGATTCAGGGCATGAATACATACAATTGGATAGGAAATGATTAATTTAAAAGAAAAAATGGATGTAAGGATAAGTATAAATATTTTTCACTTTACCTACCAAATTAATTCATTATTTCTCATTTTGTAAAAATATAGGCAGATATTATCTTTTGGATGGTTTTATGTCAGTTTTCACATTTTCTTTTACTATTTAGAGAAGGATTCATTAAACATAATGATTCTAAGTAAATATCGTAATTAATTTTATTTTTTATGAAAGTGGAAATTTTATTTTACATGTATTTTAATGTAAAATAAAATAATTTTGTTTCGAATCCATTTGATTTAAATGTAGATCAAAAATACTATGGGTGGTCGATCTAATATATATTTGTGGTTAACTAAATGGGTACAATGGTTCTATTTATGAATTGTTCCATATCAGAGTTTTTAAATAATTATAAAGGATAAAATAATTTTGGAAACAAAATAATGTGATTTGCAGTTTTTTTACTATTTTGGACATAACTAAAATGGGTATTTTTACATCACTATATTTGAACCCATTTTTGAAATTTCGGGTCAATTCATTGTTAGATTTAGAAGAAATTTTTTTTGTACAATTATATTATATATATATAATAATAAAGTAAATATTTTATATTTTTAATCGAGTTTTTTTAAAATAATGTCAGTTTCAATAGTTTGGATCACAGGGTTGGAACATTTAGTTGTATGAGTGAAACACATGCGGTGGTATGATTTTGTTGTAAACATGTTTTTTTAAATGAATTTTTTAAAATGGGTAATTGAAAATGATATATTTCATCTATTATTATGGGACATTATAGGTAGTGTTTTTTTAAATAATATGATATTTCTATTTGAAAAATTATATGGTTTGTACAATATATTGTTTAGAAATTGATTTGAAATAGATTTGTGACTTTTTTGACAAAAAATGAATTTAAAATACAAGGTCATTGAAAACTGTATGAAAAATACTTTCATAATGTTTTTTTATTAAATGGTGGTTTTAATATAGAAAGATCATAGATATCCTGATTTTTTTTCATTGATGAATGGATATTTGAAATGTCATTAGTGATAATTTCTTGTATTGAAAGTTGTTATGGGTTGAGTATAGTAGTATTAGAGTGGGAGGTATTAATCTTTTTTGGATATTTGAAGCATGCATGGTACTCTATGGGGAGATATTTGGATCATCAATGTTCTTGTAATATTATTTTATTTTAATTATTTGTTATATGGATGGGTTGGGAACATGAATTTCTGCTAATGTTGGAATAGACTACGATAAATGGATGGTTTTCTATGAATGAATTTGTGAGTCGCCACATGGCCATGTTTTGTGATGTTTTTTATTAGAGCCATGATAAATTTTATTTCACATTTAATTATTAGAGGTGAGTACAAAGTTGACTAAATGATATATGTATTTTTTTTGGTGAATCATTATTTTTAGTGTGTTATTATGTTTTTCAAAGACTATTTATCCTTTTCTTGTCATATTGATAGAGTAATATTTTAAAAAACTAGAGATTATTCTTTTTTTTTCTGAATTTCCAAAACATGGACAAGGATTATGTGGTTCATATATTTTTTAAATTTCTATTATTTAATAGTTTTTTGATGTAATATATCTATGTTGAATCCTAGAAATAGATTTTTTACAATTGGTTATACAATTGATGTAGAATTCGGATCTGAATAAGATCATAGTTAGAGAGGCTCCACAGTTATTGGTGATATAAGATTTTTTAAATATGAAATAAAGTATTAGTATAATGGGTTTATAAAATAAATAGAGGTAAAAATATTTGAGAAATTATTTTTTTCATAATTATTATGAATGTGTATGGTTATGATACAATATTGAATTTATTTTGATTATGAATTATTTTATGTGTGTTTTATTAAAATTTAAAAAAAAATATGGAGATGAATAGATGATAAAATTTATAGGTGAGTATTTTAGATTTGAAATTGAAATATAATATTTTGTGATGAAATAAACATTAATTTTATTGTATCCTTGGATTTTAAGTGTTTTTTTGTGCTTGGAGTATTATGTATTTCATGTATATGAGATATATTAGGAATATAAATTAAGATTCAAGTTATAATTACTAATATAATATGATGGTTTTAGGGATTAGTTAGTTTGGAATTTAGATATTTTCATGAATCATTGGTAACATTTTTTATTTGGTCCCATTAGGGAGTATGTGGTTGTTATTATATATAAATGATTAATCTTAGAATTCCCTAAAGGTGGAGTTCTGTGTGAGTAATATAGACATGGGTGGTTGGGTGGATAATTTATATCACCCATTGAATTTTAAAGAATAAAATTATATATGATACTCTAAGGGACAGAAAAAATTGTGTTTATATTTTGTTATGTGAAACACAGTGATTAAATTGGTGTTCACACAACCTCGATATTTCTATGATAGATTGTGTATTGAACACACAACACTAAGATATCCATCATATATATTACTTTTTTAACCTTTAGGTATGAATGATGAAGATGAATTGGATTAAACAAATTATTAATATATTATTTAAAATTTATATTTAATGAATTCTTCCTTTAATAAATAAATATATGTTAAATTAGAACTCTTTGGATTATAAAAGGTAATATTTTTCTGAAAATATAATTTAATTCACACAGGTGTGTTTTATTCCAGTTAAATAAAAAAATAACCCTCCATGTATTATGTTAAATTAATTAATCTATAATATATTAAATCAAAATTTTTAATATTCATCAAATATTTTTTCTATACATGATATAAAAATAAATTCAATATTCACTTAAATATATGTATTTTTAGAAGACATTTTTGCCTTTTTTTATGCTGTAGTTTTTAAAAAAAAGATTTTTTAACACTTTTTTAAACATACTTTTGAAAAATACATTCCATATAATTAGTAATAATAATTTATAATGTAAAATAAGGCCAAATTAATTTTTGAACTTTTTTTTGAAAATTGTTATAAATTAATTACAACAATTATAATAAGAACATGTTTACATTGTGGAAAAACTATAATGATTTGGGTACAAATGACCTTAAACATTTTAATCACATATTCTATGTCTTTATTTCTACCTTATCCCATTTTTCTCATTTTTTTTGCAATATTGGAGCTACTTGACATCGAAGAAACCTGGGTGGAATTCATCCCTTAAAATATTTTCACGTTTTGCACTCATACCACTAAAATGTGCATCCACCTATCCTCATATATTCATAATTGTCCATACATTTTTCTCAAAAGATACATCCCCTAATAAATTATCCCTTGACCTTCTCTCAACCTATAATACTTAATTTTTTCTGAAATCTATCCAGTGAAGACTTTTGGTGAAAACCAAAAGGATCTAACCGAAGAAGAGATAACATTCACCAAAATGAGTTTTTATTTTATTTATGTATCCAAACAATTAATTTATTATTATAAAAATAATATATATCAACTTTATAATCATAAATATTATTATATTTTGTTATATTAAATATAAAAACAATAAACTACACACTTCTATTAAATGGGCTACAAATCATCATTCCTTTGTACGTTAGACTACCTCCTTGTCAAACAATGTCATTCATTTTTTCATTACCATAACTATATATTTTTAAGAATTATACAGTTACATATAATATATGATATTTATGAAATTTATTAAATAATTATTCAATATATTATATACACCCATTTTACATTCCAACCTGTATGAGATACGATAACACCATTGGTGTGTATGTCAGACTACCGCCTCACAAAGAGACGTGAAGTTTTTATAACTAAAACATTACATGAAAGATTATATTGATAATGGTGATGAATATATTATATAAAATCTTTAAAATTATTTCATTAATTACAGAATTTACATTCTTACTATATATTATATAACTTTAACTTTAACATTTATAAAGTGAAAAATTGATAACATCGTTCGTGGACATCTGGACTACCGCCTCCTTGAAGCTATATGATTCCTTTTAAATAAATATAATTATATAATTATATATTTAATGAAATGTGATTTTATTTCTGATATAATTATCATCATATAAATATAAAATATTACTTACCTTTATTCCACTATAATCATTGAAAATCAAAATTGTTACGCATTTGTAAGTACGTCATAGAATCTCCTTGGTCTCAATGTTAAATCAATTTTCAAAACCATGTTTGATTAATCATTTTTAATGCTATAATTTTTGTTTAAATATTATTATTATTTCATGAATAATATTCATTATATAAATATATAAAACTTGTTTTGACTATAGTGAACCAACCCAATTGGGTTTAGACACACAAGTCAAATATAGTCAAAACATCCATGTAGAACATATGTGATAGTTTATTTATATCTAAATTAATAACAAGTGTAATAAAAGTTATAATAATATAGTAAATGGTTATCAAGTATGTCAACATTAATCATGAATTTATTATTCAGGAATATAATTAGAAATAATGGACAATTAGACATAATTAATGGGTTTTTTCGTCTCACTTTTATTTCTATGAGATATATACCACATTCGCCACATATTTCATTAGTTGTTTTTTATGACATTGATTTATTTAAATATAATAATACATAAAATTATTCGGATATTTGTATTTATTTGGGGTTATCTATTTCATGTGGTTTGTGGTTTTGATGTACTAATTTGGTAATGGATAGTTGTCACAATATGCCTTCATTGATACCTTTGTTATATTACATAGGTATATATTTTTTTTAATGTGTATATAATAATACTTTGACATTTTATATCATGAATATACATATTTTCATTATATTCATTGTGTCATTTAATGTTTATCCTTTAGGGATATTATGATTCCATGGTACCAAAATGAAAATAGTCTTTTGTTATAATCTGATTGCGTATCAGAATTATGTTTTTTAAGTATTCATTTTTTAAATCATATAATTCTCATGACCTATATTTTCTTATGGTCATTTATGATATTTTCATTTAATAGTTCCATTTTCTAACAAATTGAGACTAAAAATAATTGGTAACATGTTTTTAAGAAAACCTGACTTTGTTTATCCCTTCAGTCATAAATCTGTATTCTTCCAAAACCATGTGTTCTAAAAATTATTCAATTTTTTTATTCATATTTTATAAAATGATTTGATAAATAATATTTTACCTAAATTTTGAATTAATATGGTTTTAAATGTATTCTTTTATTTATTTTTCATCAAGATAATTTTATAATATTTTTATGGTGCAAAAGTAATGTTCATTTAACATGTAATACATGTAATGATTTACCTGTCGTCAAGGGATTCCTATCAATGAAGCATACATTTTTATTTTAAAATGATCAATATAAAGAAATTTGTTATAAATATTCAGTAAAATAATTATTTTATAAAATGTGGTGTTTTATAAAAAATTACTTCAAAAATGTTTAATGTTTAAAATAGTGATTTTTATAATTAAAATGAAATTTTCATCAAGATTGTTTTTAAGAATATTTTTATTGTATTTTATTCATAAACATCATCTAAACATATTTTTACTTATCTTTCACTTGGTATATTTCATTTTTATACCAGCTTATTTCATTCATTATATTCATTATGATTGATTCATAGATATTCATCAGGAACTTTTTTTTATTTAAAAGGGTAAATCATATTTCAAAAACGTCTTTATAGAACCTATTTATATTCCACTGGTTAATATTATAATAAATGGATTTTCATAGAACCATTTTTTTTCTATTGTTAATCATAATTCAAATATATTATTATGGAACACATTTCTTTTCCACGTGTTAATAATGTGTCTAAATGATTATCATGGAAACCATTTCTTTTCTATTTTTTAATCATGTTTTATAGAGATTGTTATGGAACTAATTTATTTTTCATAGGTTAATCACGTCTCAATGTGATTTTCACAATACCCATTTATTTTCCTTGGGTGAATCATTTTGAAATAAGTAATTATGAAGCTTATATTACTTCCATGATCTAATCATGTTCTGAGAATAATATATTTTCATTAAATGAGTTATGTTAAACAAAATTCTCTTTGTGCATTATCTTTGTGATGATTCATATAAATTATATATGATTTGTATTCCCATGTAGTGTTGAGAGATCCCAATATATCTTCAATTGTTTTTTATTCAAGATATCACTCCATTGCATTGGGATATGATTATATTGGAAGCCGAAAAATAGTTATTGAACATAAAAGGTGTTTGAAAGGGTTTTATGAATATGATGTTCCATGTTACCAAAAAGAATCTGAATATCTTTTAATGGGTTTATAGTATTTCTAGTGATGAAAATTGATATCCCATCGATAATTATTATTAATTTTAATGAATCCTTTCCTTTCTGTGGTTTGATATTTAATGATCCATGTATTCATTTGTATCCATTATTTTTATGATATTCTCATACACTAAGATTTTATCATCAAACACGTATTCAAATATTATTCCTACTGATTTTAACTAATTATTTATACTTATCATTATTCTTACAGAGAATTTGAGCTCACCCTTATGAGGATTTCATATTCCCAATGTTATTAGGAATGAGATTAAAAAAATCATGTCTATAAAGGATATTTAACGAATGATATTGATGAACTAATGTGAAATAATTTATGCTTGGTTACGTGGGATAAAAAATAATTTAAATTCATGGGTGATTCTTATATTGGTTTTTTCTGAATTCAATAAAACACTAATAATAAAAGTCCCTTGGGTATTGTCCCGACTCGTCCCATGGGGCCCATGTAGTGACTACACCAAGACTTCCTTTTAAAGGATAGGGGCTGGTGACAAGCATCGAAAAAGAATAAAACTAATAGGGGATGACATTTACTTTTTAACTAATAAAGACACACTATCCAAGAACCCAACAAGAAACAACCACTAATTAAACTGCTATAATAAAAGAGTCATGAATGTAAAGGGGTCAGAATACAAGCCCAACCATAAAAGTACAAGTACAACTGAAATGTACAATACAACTAAAATGGGGAAAAAAACTCCTTGATCATCAAATAATGTTCCTACCTGAAGAGTAGGTGTAGCTAACGATCAGTAGTTCATGCATCATGTCTGGCCAAATGGTCCACCTATGAGAATCGTCTAGTCCGACCTCCCTCATCCACAATCAATGTGGTCTGTCGTCTGCACAAAAAATAGCATGGTTCGGGCATAGCCCATGTATGGATGATTATAAAGATACTTAGTAAGGACGCTAAGACCCCATAGGTCTCCTAGATTTCCATAAAAGAAATACACATAGCAAGACCACAATCTAAAATCACTAGGATATAAATATCAAATCTTCTTAGGTATATTCACAAACCTATACCAAGGTTTTCATGAAATATTCAACTCATACATGAAATAAGAATACCACCAAGGTATCAATATGAAGGTAGAAGTTCCACTCAGGTAACACCACGAAGACAAGTCCACGAATGTAGAAGAACCACACAGGTACGTCCACGAAGATGGAAGTACCACAAATGTAACTCCACAAAGATAGAAGTACCACACATGTAACACCATGAAGATAATAATACATCACAGGTAACAACATGATGATAGAAGACGTAGATCACGCTAATTATAACATTAATACATACGTAAAGATGATTGGTTACAAGCTAGATTATCTTATTCTGTTATGTAGCACTACTACTGACTCGCCCAGGATCAATAAGTAATGACCCCTTATTGACCCACAAAGAATCTGACCCACACAGGATCTATATGCACTAACCCACATAAGAACACTAAGTGCATACCCACATCGGTTCAGACCTATAGAAGATTGATGTTCTTTCTTCACGTTACAACCTACCATAAGATTCCACACACCTGGTGCACTCATGTACTGTAGAATCTACCCCTCAAGATTTTTTTCATACCTCAACCTCCACTATACTCCACAAAGGAGTAACCTAAAGAACATCAGGTCATAATTGTTCCAACGTGTCTACCGGTGCGGCAATCGAACGCTTGGTCATTGAGTTCTATGCATTTTAGTTTTGAGGGCCCAGTAAGATTCAGGTTTGATCCAACCCAGTTGTACTCCAACTGTCTCCAAAACATGAGTGGATTATACAAAATGTACAGTCTCGCACCAATGGTCCCAGCACCATATACGGTTAATTAAAAGGACACCCAAATTTCATGTTATGGCCCTTTAAGAGTTTTTAGGTCCGGTTGTGCTCATGACTAGTCTGACCCAATCATACTAACCCGACACGACCCGTTATATGCTGGGATGAGATGCTGTCTGTCTTACAAGTGTGTGGCCTACAATGGGGAGGACTAGAATGGGTTGACAACAAAGGGTGGACCGCATCGATTGCCCGGCCTGCAAAGGGGGTTGCCCACAAAGGGGTAGCACATAATGGCGGCCCAGGAGGCAATGGGTGGCCCGTAAGTGCAGAAAAATAAAAAAATAGAGTGGCTAGAAATATGGAGGCCTAACCTGCAAGGGGCTTCCTGACCCGCAAGTGGGAGACCCGGCCCGCCGGTCCGGTCCACAAGGGGGCACAATCCGCTATGTGTGCAGCCGGCTGGGCAGGAATATTGGCTGCGAGAGGAACGACCCACTAGGGGCGTGGCTTACTGTCTTCCTGACATGAAGGGGGGGGGGGAATTTCCCCCTGGTATACTGAACAACCTAAAGGTAGTTTGTTTTTGTGAAATGTAGGTGCCTATTTTTCACTACCTGGTCATCGCGAAACTCATCGGGTAGGCATGGGTTCTGCCTCCACCGTAGCTTCTGCTAAAAAACTCTACTCACTAGAGACACACTAGTCTCACCACCTCCCCACTCGCTGGGAGCGCACTGGTCGCCCAGCCTCCCCTTCTACGACTGACCGATTTTTTGACCACCTTCTCCAACCTTCACAACCGACGACATGAGGCCCCTTCTTCACCAGTGGTGCACAACAGCGTGCTGCACCTTCACCTATTCTAGCTAGGGTGGCTGCACGGATGATCACCGTGGCTTGGTGCTGCAACCTTCTCTTGCAGCGTGCTTTGGCGCACCACCTCCTTCGTAGATGGCCGGTGTCGTCACGCTGAAGGTCTTCCATGAAATGTGCAATAGTGATTGCGTGTTTGTGGATCTGGGACGGTGTTCGCCATCCCCCCAACTAGCCTCCAACTACATCGCTCAATTTCCGATATCGAGTTTAGGGTTTCGGTGTCGCTCGTCACCTCCCGATGGAATCAGCTCCATCCTCCAAGGGTTTGGCCTCTCTGCACTTTTTCATCACTTCATTTCTTGGAGAAGTAGTTCCTACACCTCACCCCATGATCCTTATAACTAGAAGCTGTGTAGGGTGTGCAAGGATAGTGGAATTAATGGAGGCCCATTAACATAGAACCTACTTAATTCACCAACAATGCAGTTACTTATAATTTAAAGTTCAATCCATTTATTGTCTTGACACATCGTTGGTCCAACACTCTGCGTGTCCACTGGAGTTGAAGAAAGAAAAATAAAAATTAACTATGTTGTTTTGATACATTTAAAAGATCCAATACATATTTTTTTCTCCAGACCTACTGAAGCCAATGTGAATCCACCCTTAAGAGAATCCCGATGTTTTGGATTCAATGGTTTCCATATAATTTTAATATGGGCACCGGTTCAAAATTTATAAAACACCACTCGCTGGTTTAATGAAAATTCCTTAAAAATTTGCAGAAATTCATTTCGTGCACACTGAGCCTCAAAATCACACATTTTCAATTTTAATAGATTTATAATAATTCCATATAATTATAAAAAATTACATATAAAATCTGGGTCATTACATTCTTTACACCTTAGGGATTTTTACCCCCAAAAGCTACAACATAGACTTAGGGAAAAAATGGGCTTACTAATCAGGAATTTGGGCCTCATACTCCCATGTTCTCTTCTGAAGGTTCCTGTTCTTCCATCTATAGGACATCATAGGTATTGACCCCCCAAAAAATACTCACTCCATTTAATCCTTAATCCCTACTCGATCCTCCATAAACATTGATCCATCATCAAATTATGTCTCGTTGTGTCTGATGATGTGACATGGGTCATGCGCGTATCTCCTCAGCTGGGTACATGGAAGATTTCATGAACCCTCTTTAACTACGGGGGATGTTCCAAGTGGTTTGACACCTATCCAATCCTATTAATAATCATAAATAGTTCGATAAACCTCTTTTATAACGTTCCACCTCGGCCAATTCTTTGTAAACCTTATTATGGTGACACCCATGGGAAGACATGATCTCCCTCCTCGAACTCCAAAGGTATCCATCTCCTATCATCCAAAGAAATATGTCTACTTTATACAGTCTTCATCCACTTCTGGATGATCTATGCCTTCTTAGTGGTATCCCGTACAAACTCTGGACACATAATTTCTGACTCCCCTACTTCCATCAAGCATAGAGGTGATCTGCAAGGTCAATCGTAACGGCCCTCTAAGGGTTCCATACCGATGGTAGAGTGATAACTATTGTTGTAAGACAACTCCACCTAGGTAAATTGATCTTCCCAACATTGTCCAAAATCTAGGACACATGCACGAAGCATGTCCTCTAACATATGAATGGTCCTCTCTGTCTAACCATGCGTCTGAGGATGAATGGTGGTTCTCAAATATAGATGATTCCCAAACGTCTCATGTAATCCCTTAAAAAACCGGGATGTAAAACATGTTTCATGGACAGATACAATTACTGATGGAACCCCATGATGTCGCACAGTTTCTAGTATATAGAGGCCTCTCAAGCCCTCTACTGATCCCTGCTCATAGATAGGTAGGAAGTGGGCCGAAATGGTGAGTCGGTAAATGATCACACAGATGGAATTGTTTCCCCTGAACGTATGTGGAATCCCTATCAAAAAGTCATTTGAGATACCACTCCTACACCTCTAGTGTTTGTGCTAAGTCTACTAGAACCTGATGCTTGACCTTCACATGATGACTAGTGATACATCGGGAAACAAACTCTTCCGCTACTTTCTTCATCCCTACCCACGAGTATTGATGCCGGAGGTCCTGGTACATCATTTCCAAACTAGGTTGTACCACTAGAGGGGACTTATGGAACTCCCTCAACACCTACTCCAGTAGCACCATGGGTACCATGGTGTTTCCTCTATAAGGGATGGCGTGCTCCCCACCTTTATAAAATTCACTCAGGTGCATGTCCTGAGGATATCTATGCACGCCGAGCCTCACAATCAATATCCCAAATCTATTCCTCTCTAATATTCTGATGAAGTGGGGGAGTGATAGTCATAATTAGAGGTATGCTGCTCCGTCTCTATCAATGAAGGATATCTGCAATGCGGCTGGCTGCTCCATCCCCTCACTAAGCAATTGCAGACAAGAACTCTTGTAGAGTTCATCTGTTACCACGTTCCCCTTCCTAGGTGTATAGACTATCTCAAATTCATCATCCGAGAAGAATTCTAGCCATCATTGATGTCTCAATATCAGGTCTTTCTGAGATAAAATATACATGTGACTCTTGTTTTAAGAGTACACTGTAAAACGTTCTCAATTCAAGAAATGTCTCCGCATCTTCAAGGTGAAGTCCACTACTTCGAAATCCAGGCCATGGGTTTTTTACTTCTACTCATATGGTCAAAGATGTGGTAAACCATATGTGATCACTACTTTCTCCCACATCAAGACATACCCATGAATGGTCCCTGATGGGTCTAAGTAGACTACAAACCCAACACCTTCTTCTAGTAGCCTCAAGATGAGAGCAATAGTAAGTCTCTACCTCAGCTCATGAAAACACTACAGGAATCTCCCCATCCATGCGAAGGGATATCCCTTCATTATCTATGCGGACAAGGGTGCTGCAACTCTAGAAATGTCAATCATGAATAATCGGTAGTATCCTTCTAACCCCAGGAGACTCCGCACCTCAGTCACACTCATATGTGGCTCCCGAGAAAGTTCAACATCAATCTTCACTGAATCCCCTAAAACTGTAGCCTTCTAGATAACATTTCATATAATTTTTACCTCTCTTAATTAGAACTAGCACTTCGAGAGCATACTATAATGTTGTTAATCTCAGAGTGTGTCTAGAACTATCTTCAAATGAAAGGCATGCTCCTCCTCTATCGCTGAGTATATCAATATGTCATCGATGTAGACCACCACTAAGTGATCAAGGAATTCCTATAAAATAATGTCCATGAGTCCCATGAACACTTCTAGGGAATTGTTCATGTTTAATAGCATAACCAAGAACTCATAGTGGCTATACCAATATCTGAAGGCTATCATTAGCACATCCTTATCTCATAATCTAAGCTGAAGATAGCATGATATGAAGTCTATCTTCCAGAACCAATGAGCACCCCTCAGCTGATCTAAAAGATCATCAATTCTGGAAGTTTACACTTGTTATTCATGGTCACCACATTCAGGAACCAACATTCTACACAGATTATCAGACTCCCATTTACATTCATGGAGAACAAAATTGAAGCTGTCCTTAGAGAAACACTGGGCCTTATGAACCCCATCCTTTGCATGTCCTCGAACTATACATGTAACTCACAAAGCTCTGTGGGATACATCTGATATGCTGGTGTATATATTGGTTTCATAATTGGGTACAGGTTGATGTAAAAGTCCATCTCTACGAGGAGTTAGTCCCGTAACATTATCCGTAAAGATATCGATATACTGGTCTGCCACTACAGGATAGCTATGAATCTCAGTATCTACTACTCTGAGAGTAAGTCTAGCCAACTGATGTGTGATCGGCTTCACCCTCCTCTGGGTAAGTCAATCTTGTGCTTTAATGGCTCTCTTCTTTCCGGTGGAGGAAAACCTGGTCCCATCCTCACAGACACCCTATACTTTGAACCTAATAGAACCACATTAGTCGTGGACTTTGGATAACATGTCCATACCCAAGATGATGTTTTAAGGCTTTGACGCCGCTAATAGAAGGTCCCAGTCAATACTATCTCCTCCTAGAGTAAGATAACAGTTTCGGCACTATTGTGTAATCATCGAATCCGCTCCAGTAAGAGCCTCTAAATGTAGTGATCGAGCCAACAGTTCCACTGAAATCTCCGAGCTTAGAACATGGGACACAATAAAAGAGTTACTGGAACTTTGTCTACAATTACTGCATCTATGGTGTAGTATAAAATGATTTTATCTCTAATAATCTATAGAGCATCCTGGTCATATGCTCAGTTTCCTAGAGCTGAGATCGTCTCTTCCCTCATGCTCCCTCTGGTAGGGGTTGACCACCAGGAGGTGGTGGCGGTTGAACCTCGAATCGCTGCCCACCGCCTACTACAAATCTATCTCCTCTGTCATATCCATGTATTACTTGAGGACCTCCCGGACCAAGTCTCTGCCTCTGCCATAGCGGTACCTTGACTGTCTGCTAGCCGCCAATGCATCGTGTTGTGCCGTCATGAGCCATGTGAACCTGACCACCGACCGAGTAGAAATTACTACCTCTTAGCATTCATCCTCTGTCTCGTGAGCCCTGTACCACCGACCTTATATCTCGAGGTTATCCACAAGAAGTCCTGGACCACATGGGACCCTTTTTCATCCATCTACTTCCTTCCGTCGATGACTATGCTACCATATGTCTAGTGGTGGATCTTGTTGTCCGTGTATGCAGAGATAGGAAACTCTACACATAGAGCACTCGCTCTAGACCCCATCCTCTATTGGAATGATGATCAATAACATCGATTCTCTCATCTCCCTTTGGAGACACAACTCAATGGTTCGGGCCCTGAATAAATTGTCACGTACAATGTCAGTGGAGTAGAGGAAGAGATCAGTGAACACTACTGAGTACTGGGCCACATGTATTCTCTCCAACTGTAAGTGAAACATCTTCTGTATATGCAAAGAGCCTAAGGAAACTAGGATGAACTCCACCATAAAAACGATATCATTGAATGCCCATTTGATGGTAATCTCTTCATTTTTCTGGAGCATCAAGCTCCCCTATCTCACTACCAGTTTCTGAAAAAGTATGGCTTCTAGGATTACCATGTGGTCAGTTAGTGTCCCAAATAAGCGAAAAACTCTGGCTAGAGCCTCTAGCAAGTCCCAAGCTTCATGTGGGTCAGTCTCCCCTCAGAATATCTGAGGCCACTGCCACTGATACTATTACAATTCACTCAATCGATGTGAACCCTCTACTAATGGCATTGGTGGAAACGGATTCCCAATAGGTAATGGTACTACTGCTACCCCACTTGAAGGTGATAACTCCATTAGAGGGACCAGCACTAAGGCCGCATCGCTCGTTGGAACATCGTCCCCTACTCTATCAGGAACCCTGGCTGGATGTCTACATGGTAGCATCAAAAAAGAAGACAGGTGTTCCATGGTCAATAAATTATACCCTGTGAGCGGACACAAAGATATTGTAATTTTTTTTTCAAAACACACACAATCAGTGTTTTCATGCACTGAGTCCAAAATAAAAAGTATTGGTCTCATTGTACGGTTACGTCGACCTCCACATCAACACTAGATTCCCAAAACTAAAAACCATACTCATAACATTTAACATTATTTCCACATAGAAACGATCGGAGTCATATTTCTTTAGTTGAACTGACTCCCCTGGTTCCATTTTGTCACAACCATGTCCCTTGGGGCCCATTCCGTGACTACCCCCCTGTCCGCCTTGGATAGGCCAGGGGTGGAGACTAGCACCGGAAAGGCGTAACCCTAACAGGGGAAGGCATTTTCATTTTAACATGTATAGATACATAGTCCAAGAACACAACAAGAAGAAACCACTATGTAAACTGCTATTTTAAAAAGAGTTCTTAATATAATGGACCTGGAATAAATGCCCAACTACTAATGTACAAGTATAGATAAATTGTATAATAAAACTGAAAATGGGAAAGCATATCCTTGAATATCCACCGAGGATCCTACCTAAATGTTATATGCATCTCATGATCAATAGTCTCGACATCACGTCATTCCAAATGGTCCACCTCAGAGTATAGTCGAGTCCTAGCACCCTCATCCTCAATCTATGTTGTCTATTGACTGAAAAAAACTCAATATGGTGCAGTATTATCCCATGAAGGGGTGAGTATAATGATACTTGGTAGTGACCCTGACACCCCCACATACCTCTTAGAGTTTCAAAATAGAAAATACCACAAAGGAAGACCTCAATCTCAAATCACGAAGAAATAGACATCGACTCTACTTAGGTATATGCCCATACATAAACCGAGGTTATCAAGACATACTAACCTCATAAATGTGGTAATAATACAACAAATGTAACACCACGAAGGATGAAGTTCCACACATGTAACACCATGAATACAGGACCATGAAAGTATAAGTACCACAAAGATAACACCACTAAGATATAATTACAATACAGGTAACACCACAAAGATAGAAGTAATACACAGGTAAAACCAAGAAGATTTAAGTACAAAATAGATAACACCACTAAGGTAGAAGACTTATCTCACACCAGGTAATACATATATAGAAAACTATACATGATTAGTCATATTCTAGATCATCTTATTTTGTCGAGTAGAACTGCTGCTGACTCACACTGGATGGATAGGTACTAACCCCCGCTGACCCATAAATGATCTGACCCACATAAAATCAATATGCGCTGACCCACATAGGATCGTTGAGCACAGACCCACATAGGATCTGGGAGAAGGTAAACCACATAGGATCCGACCCAGACATGATCGATGTTCTTTCTTCACAATAAAGCCTGCCACATGATTCCTCGCACCTGATTTACTTGAATTCCATATAATCTGTCCTCGAGATATCTTTCATACCTCGACCACCACTAATATCCACAAAGGAGTAACCCAAAGGACCTCTATTTCATTAGGGTTCCAACGCGATAGACAATGCGTCAATTGAACACCTAATCACTGGGTTATAAAAATTTTAGTTCTAAGGGCTCGGTTGGATTCATGTTCGATTCAACCTGTACATACTTCAATTGTCTCCAAACTGGAGTGGGTCACACCAAAAGGAATTTCTCTCTCTAAAGGTCCCAAGCCCACAGAAAATTAGTCAAACAGAAATCCGGATTTCATGTTATGGACCTTTATGTTTTTCTGGGTCCTATGGGGCTCGACTTCGGTCCAACCCGGTTGGAACGACCCGGTCGGCCCCAGCCCGCAAAGGGCATACCGGCCCACAAAGGGGTATTATATCAAAGGGGAGGCCCGGAATGGGTTGGCCCAAATGGGAGGCTCAAGAGGGCATCCTACAAAGGGGCGGATCGACCCGTAGTGGGGTGGCCCGCAAGGGATAACCTAGCCCACAAGGGACAACCTCTCCTGCATGGGGAGCAGCCTCCAAGGGTCAAACCAACCCACAAAGGGGAAATAGAGATCTAGGAAGGCAGCCCCCTAGGCAGGCTTCCCGGCCACATGAGGTGCGGCCTGCAAGGGGGCACATCTTTTTGCCTTACTGAGCTGGAAGGGGGGTGTTTCCCCCGGTATCCCAAACATCCTGGAGGCCGTTTGGTTTTGTGAAATAGAGGTGCCACATGGGCGTCGCCCTGTTAGCGTGGAACCAATAGGGAAGACATGGGTTCTTCATCTGCCGTAGATATGTTCGTGGCCCTCTTCTCACTGGTAGTGCACTGGTCGCACCGCCTCCCCACTCACTGGCGGCCAGCTGGTCACGACGCCTTCCCTTCCGCGGCCGGCCGATTTCTTGGACACCTTCTCTGACTGCCACGAATGACAAGCCGTGACCCCTTGTTCATTGGAAATATTCGAAGGTGCACCACACCTATTCCACGTTCATCCGTTGTAGGCTGCTCTGATGACCATTGGTATTTGGTGTCATGACCTCCTCATGTGGCATGCATTGTCACACCACCTTCATCATAGTCGATAGGTGTCGTCGTGCTGGCTATCTTCCATGGAGGGCCAATGTGTGGAGAAGTATTAGAGGCTTTGTAATAGGTTCGTTTGTCCCATCCTCATCGCGTTAGCTTGTAATCCCGATGGATTATTAAAGGGATCAAGAAATTCACTTGAATTGAAAAGGAATCAAACACCTACCTCAAGACTAATGGTGAGATTGCATTTGTGGAGGTGGGTTAGTGTTCAGCATCCCCCACAACTATCCTCCATTGACGTCACTCAATCATCAATCTCAGATTCGGGGATTCGGTGTCGCTCTTCACCTTCCACTGGAACCATCTCTATTCTCCAACAGTTTGGCGTCTCTGCACTTTTTCAGTATTTCCTTGCCTGGAAAAGTAGTTCCAACACCTCTCCCCACACTCTATATAAATATGAGAGGGGGAGGGTGTTCAACATTAGAGTAATTAATGGAGTCCCATTAATTAGGAACCTTCCTAATTTTTCAATGGTGTAGTTATTTAGAATTAAAAGGACATGCCATTTATTGGACTGACACGCCTCTGGTCCCACACTTCGGTTTTTTGTTGAAGGAGAAGAAAGAAAAATTAAAATTAACTAAGTTTTTTTATTATTCAATTAAAATTCCCAAAACATAACTTTTTCTCCAGACCTACTACTGTCGATGTGAAGTATCCCTTAAGAGAATCTCAGCACTGCAGATTCAACGGTATCCTTGAAATTTTAATCTGAGCACTAGTTGAAATGTTAGATTACTCCGCTCATGCATTTAATTAACGTACATTAAAAAAAATCAAAAAAAACATTCCCGGCTCATCGGGCCTCAGAATCACGTGCGGTCCATTTTCACAGGCTCGTTATAATTCCATATAATTAAAAAAATAAATTGAAAATAATGTTCTTCATAGTTATATAAGTGATCTAATTTTTTTATGATTTAAGTCTTGATTAGAGAAAATTGGTTCACCTAGTTTTGTATTAAATATAAAGATATAAATTTTTGGAATTTATCACCAGATCCAGGAGTGTAGGTTATAGGCTGTTATTTTTTGTATCATAGTAGGAGTTAGATTAATTTATATATTATAATGTTTACTCGTGTTGTTATTTAAATTGTTATTGATGCCATCATAGGTTTGTAAGCATATGTATGTTCATAAGTTCCATGGCTTATACACCCCATTGAGGATTTGGTAGATGAATCTAAATGTGTCTAATGACATTTTTTTGAGACAATTAATTTGGTTTTAGTTATTTGTAACACCAAGTATAAACACGAATTATTATTTAGAGATGTATTTTCATCTTGATTAATGAATAAAATAAACAACCCATATGTTGGGTGATAACCCATCTCATTTAGAATGGAAGAGGGAAATGTTCCCATGACCAATGAATTAAATGGGTTTCACACCTACCACTAGGCTACATGATGTCTTAGTTAGTGTTACACTTTTACAAGTAAAGAATTAGATTATTTTAGAAACTAGTGGGATTATATTTTAGGATTAAAGGATGATTTATAGTGGGAGAACCAATGATAAAATTATTTTAATCATTTGGTTTTCAATGCAAAGAGGAATTTTTTGAATAATTTTAAGGATATTTAATTATGAAATAATTTATTATGAAATTTGTGTATTAGTATGGATTTTTAAGAATAGTTTATTATTTGAAGGTTTATTCATTTTATAAATTATCATACCATGTTCTAAACATTCAGGTATTTGGATAATGATTAATCATATGATAAATTTATTTTTATCCCATCTATGGTTCTGTGACACGTTAAAATTTGAGATTTAGTGCATTGGGAATAAATAATTCATCTTTAAAACACATTGTTCAGAGATCAAATATGAGTTTCCTATAGAAAATGGATAAAGAATTAAATTGTACTTGAAAATTATTTATATTTCACTATGATTTCATTTTATATGGGGAAATAATTCCTCAAATAAAATAAAACTTTCCTGAAAAAAAATTATTATGTTAGTACCTTTGATTTTGATGGACCTATAATCATTTTGATCATCATTGATTTATGATTTGGAGGACCTTAACATTACATTTATAATTCACCAACATATTATCAAATAAATCAATCAGTCTTAATAATTATTTATTTTATTCCACCATTCCTACAGATTTTATCCAATTTAAAAATATAGAGCCCAAACCCAAAATGCCCGGTGTTAGTCTTTCCTATCATTAAATTAATATTATTACATGGAATCAAATAACAATGAACTGATCCTTTTATTAGTCTCAGTAATCTAGATACATACATGAGTCTTATATTACCAGTGAATTCAATAATTAATACATATTTTTTTATCATTTCATGAAAACAATATTCCATCTAGTGTATCCTTGTATAAATTTCTTAGTACATTTTATTGGATTCCTAGGAAATGAAACAAAATAACGGTGAGTTAAAATGCATAATAATGGTCTAGCATAATGTAAGTGATAATGAATCAATGAGAATAGTAAATATGGAAAGGTAATATCTTAAGAAACATTTCATATAAAAAGCAAACATATAAGGAAGTATTGATATAGTTTGTCAAGGTCAATAACTAAAAATACATGCCATTTAAATAACCGTATAAGGACTAATCAAAATAGATTGTTAAGAAATTGGAAACCCATGAAATTTAATCGAAAACATAAAAATAAATTCACCAATTGATATTGTCATAGTTAAAATACCATGTAATAAATAATAAATCAAAATAGAGGAAATTATTAATTATATGACATCATTTAATTAGACCTTGAAAACCTCTACTATTAATATATATCATGTATATAGTTTAAAACTATAGGTTGAAACCAGTTTAATTTGTACAAGTAATTTTCTCATGATAATCTATCAATGCATCAATGGTTTATATAAATTTTTCCCCAAAAAGTGCTACTTTTCAATTTAATTCCTCATATATCGTCTAATAGATTTAATTATAAGGAAATATTCCTTATTAAATATCTCTATTTAATAAAAGATAAATATTTATCAATAATTCCCCAATTAATCAACAAACATTCGATAAAAAAAATATAAGTAAAAAATGATAAATTATTTTGAAATAATAATATCCATCAACCAAGAATGTGAATATTTATATGATAGTAATAATAATATTTTTTTAAGATAATGTTAATAATGAAAAAAAATGTGGGATTTAAAAAATACATTTTAGCACATGGTAATTTCTATTCTGTATCCATTTGGGATATAATTAAATTTGAAACCTAAAATACCATTATGTGTGATATAATAATGATATTAAAAGAAAACGGTCGATTATATACACAACATTAATGTTAATTGGTTATTAATTTCAAATAATGAACAATATAATGTAAATTGAGATGACATCCCTTAATACAGGGAAAATTTTGATTTAATATACCAATAATATAAATAAATTAAAATGAAACACTAAATTATATTAAGATAATTAATTAATAGTATAAAATACAATAGTTTCACTACATACCCTACAGGGTAGATGTAACTGGTGAAATGGTATTTGTGTCGCGAAAATAAAAGTGACACAAAATACTGTACTATTCAATTTCTATTTTGTGAATATCCTTTATCAACATTTATAATGGTTTTAAACATATAAATAACTTATACCAAAACTTTAATCAAATTTAAAATATTATATATTAACTTGATATGATATAATATTACCCATTTGTTAATAACCTTTTATTATTTTCTATATTTCTACTGATTATTTTATGCCTTTTAAAGGAAATATTGGCTTGTAACATGTTTTCCCTATTTTTTATATCAATATTTCATCATTTCAAGAATGTAAAACATGATTTAAATTTTATATATATTCAGTATATATATATTTATAATAATACATAAAATATGGAGATATGAAATTAAATGCACTGTTCATAGAGAGAGTAGGTCGTACGTGAACATAAACACTTCTTACATTTCTTTTTCATATTATAAATAAAAGTAAAAGATATATATGTATAAAATAATTAAATTATAATAGATATCTCATATATTAATTTTTTTTATTAAAATCATCTATAATAGATTCCATGTATTGTGTTAACATATCACATCACATTGAGGAGGTAATATGACACATGTCCACCAACGATGTTATCATATTTACCCAAAATGAATATCATGATAGTATTTCCTAAATAACTAATTAAAAATTATGATTATATATCAAATATAATATATTTAATATAATAATAGAATTTCCATCATAATTCCCAACAATGAGATGTGAAAAATGAAAAAAAACATCACATCATGAGGTGGATGTTCATTTTACAAAAATTATATGTTCGTTGTTGATTTTATAGAAGTGTGCATGGGAGTAGAAATATATTTTTACATAAAAAAATATCATTTTATTTTGTATTTTAAATTTTATTTATAATAATTTAATAATAATAAATTGAGGGGTGTAGAGAAAAATAAAACATAAAATCACATTTAAAAAAGTTACCTCTTTTTCTTGTTACTTATTTTGGTTAACACCAAATGACAACCTTGGTTAGATTAATGGTGAATGAGAGACATATTGGTAGAGAGAGTGAAATTTGGAGCTTTTCGGTCATATTTTCGGTGATACAAAGTGAATTATTGTAATTAATAAATGTTAGGGTGAGTTCCTATTTATAGTGGAGGATGAGTGGCATTCTTCTTAATTATATAAAAGGTAATTCCACCTACATTGATCCAGTGTCAAGTGGAAGAATTATTTAGTGAAATTCAAGAAAATGGATGATAATTTATATATATGAATGTACAATGTGTTTGTGAAAATTTTCTAAATCAGTTTGGGTTATAATGTTTTATTTTGGTCCCTTATTAATCTAATTTTTTACTTAATCCATCTAATTTAATCTAATCACTTTCAAAAATATTTTTAGTCAAAAAATATGTTGAAACATTTAAAAATTATATGTTATTACGATTCCTGGTAGTTAATCTCTTTTTATAATTTCCAAAAATAAAATTATAATAATATAATTTAAAATTCATCATGTAGACAGAATGAGAAAAGTGATTTTTTATGTAAAAAGTTTCAAAAAAATTAAATGTTCTTATATTAATTTTTATTGAGAAATTGATTCTAACGACCTAAAATACATTAAATTATGTATTATTTTTATAACTAAAATTTAAAATCATGATTTTATATAATTTAACCTTATAGATATATTATATGAAAAAATAGTTTTTAATTCATATTCAGTATTTTTCATTATTCATCAGAAATGAAACATGACAGAAAAAACCCAAAAAAACACCCTACCTTAATTCATATGTTTTAATATAAAATTTTAATTTATTTTTTAGATATATAATTTATAAAATTTCCAAAAATTGGATTTAAGATATGTCATCCACTAAAAGCAATAAACATTTTCGTTTTATGAAGATACAATTTGTATGCATAAAAATTGATTTATTATTGTCTTATGCATATCAAATCGATTTGATTAATATAAAAAAATTAAATAACATAATATATATATATCATTCATATCATTTAAAAATAGTAATTAATTTTATTTATTATGATAAAACACTTTTGTGAGCATAATAATATTTCTTTTATATTTAATTGAACTTTATATTCATTAATAATTAATATGATAACCTATAAATATAATTTATATTTTCATAAACTATATAATTTATAATTTTTTTAATTTTATTTATAACATCTAATTTAATTGATATGTTATATCTTATAAGAATATTATAACAAAATATCATTGTTCGGTAAAACCAGGTCTTGCGGGTCCCGAAAGCAATCAATGAAACTTGTAGTTGAATGTGGTCAAAGATAACTCGTTATTTCATGCATTTAATGATATATTCTATATTAAATTTAATTAAAATATTAAATATATAATAAATTCTAAGTATTTTGTAGTCCTTTCAATGTATTGTATCGCATATCATGAATGCTTTCAAATAATGTTTAATCATTTACAATTTTCAGGGTGTTACATTCCCCCAACCATAAATAATTTGTTTCCTAAAAATTTAATCTCAATATTTGCAATATACAGTTTTACATTTGAATATTACTTATTAAAAATCACAAATCTTGTGAAGAGTTAATATAATAACCTCTAAAGAATATAAATTGAGAAGTAAAAAAGGGTAAAAAGAATAACTTATCACAAGGTCTATAATTAGGAGAGAATTAGTTACATGTTAAAGATGGGCAAAGAGGAAAATTGTAAATATTTTTAAGGAGTGATTGAGTTCATCAATCAAAAATAATTGAATGATTCATGTAATCATTAAGTCTTTATTTCATTAAATCGTTCATTATTAAAAGTTTATTGGTTTTAAAAAAATATAGTATGGGGAAAAAGTTTTTGTTTTATTATGAATTTGTAAATGTTCAAGAATTATTTTATTTACAATGAGTATGAAAAATATATATATAGATGATAGGACTCAATTTCATATGAATAATTTCATCTGTTGGTTTTACATCCATCAAATTCAAATTCATCCCTTAATCCATGAAATGGATCTCCAAAAACGAACCATTTATTTTATTTAAGAATGCATAAAATTTATTGTTTATAGAATGTAAGATCCATAAAAAAAGTCGTTACATTTTTCTATAACTATATTCCTATACAAATATGGTGAAACTAATAACTTCTAATCCTCAAAAATTGATACGACTAGTTTATCACAAACATTTATTCATAAAATTATATAACTAAAAATAATTAAACACCCACAAGGACATCACGTTGGCCATTGGTAGGTGAAAACCCATATAAACCTTCATTCATGGCATCAAGCCCCACTAACATCCCTAATGAAAACGTATTTCATCTTATATTTGGATTTTTATTTTTCTAAACTACATTAATTAAATTCATATTGTATCCCCAAAAATTTGATGGACATCCTTAAAATAAGGATAATCCTTATATATCCTATTAAAAACATTTTTCAATAAAAATTCAGTACATAAATACCACATCCATTTATTTCCACATAGGTCCTTCCATGATTTAGGTTTTATCCTTTAGAAGAGTTCATTGTCTTGAGTAATTCCCATGTTCACCAAATTTCTGTCAATATACTCTAAATATATCCTTATGATGAGATTTATTTCAATCCATTATATCCATCATTTCTCTTATGAAATTATTTTCTATATATCCTTCTTCACACAAAAAAATGAATTTTATTATTCTACTAAGACACAATATTGGATTTCTTTTTCACATTTGAGGCATGGTGAAAATCAATCCTTCTTTTCACTATCATCTTCCCCACTTGACCTATTAAAAACATTCATTCTTCTCTTATTTAGTGATTTCAAGAGTTAGTTTTACTATATTATGGTAATCATATTTCACAAAAATAGTTTAGGAATAAAAAATGTCTCCCACCCATATCAACACCTCAGTTGGTTGCTTGTTGTGAAAACATTTTCCTTCGTTTAAGCTGTCGACATGACTCATTCGATTTCCATCCATTGACTAAAACCAGAACGCATAGTGTGAGTAACATAATTTATTGTGCGATAAATGTATAATAATTTATAAAATATCTAAATCATGACACCATATTTTCAATATAACAAACATTATGTTTAACATAAGATATTAATTTTTATCATATATTCAAATCCTTCATAACGGTTTACAAATAAAATTTGAATTATCCTAATAATATCCCATAGGTGATTAAAAATTGGTATATAGTAAGGCCCATTTTTGTGAACCATTTTATGATTGATTCAGGACTAACACACCTTTTTTGAGATTTTACATACAGGTACATTTGTTTCATAACCATTCCCACTTATATTATCTAGACAAGGATGCATATCTTGGAAAACCGCATAATATCTATCAAATAAAAACATCAATATGTTCTTCATTACTTATCCTCAAATTATATCTTATGTTAATGTTACATAATCTATGTTTTAGTAAATATAGATTTAATGGTTTCTAACTAACTTCCTCTTATACCAAATTTAGCACCCCTACCCGATTAATCAACAGATGATGTGTACTGCCAATTTATAATCATTTTTACAAAGAATCAAATCCTAACTGACTAGCCAGTTTTGTAGCCTTGGTAAAATAGATACAAACATGTGTATTTTGTTAAAAGTGAATAAAGAAATTATAATATAAATTTTTTCTTTCGAGGATCACATTATCCCATCAGGAATATCATTTCTTTTATATCTTATTACAATTATAGGAATCCTATGGAATGATAAAAAATCATAGCGAGATCAAATTCTTATTAAGGTTCAAAAATAGAAGAAGTAAGAATGAATAAATAATAATAGTCATTTTATCATGTTAATATTTGTAGACACATTCAATATAATAAAATAACTAAGAATAAAAATCCACAATAATTGGGAAAGGTATGTATCTAAAAACGAATTCCATTTAAATAACTAGATTGTCCATAACCAATATGCCAAGGTAAGAAACTGAAAAAACATTCAATTTAACCAATAAAATGAGAATTAAATGTGTAAATATACTTTTTCATATTGAAAATATAATATATAATAAATACTAAATCAATATTAATCCAATACATAATTATCAGAAATCTTGACTTCAGCACATTAAAACATATATTATCAAGATCTATCCTTGATACAGTTTAATAAAACAAGTAGAAACCTATTTAATTTATACCAAATTTTTTTTAACTTTGATCTAATTGATGCACCGATGGTCCACATAATATCATTAATTATAAATTAACATCTTGTAATTTCTGTGTATTATTTTAAAATATCACATGGATTGTTTTAGAGACATGAAGTTGAGAGGGTATTATATTATGAGGCCTACTGTGCCCAAAATAAATGTCTAAAATATATTTAATATATTTAATATCACAAAAACATACAAATATATCTTTCCTGAAAATGTAGAATAACTCTTAAATGGGATCCCACAATAGATATCTGAAGGAACTATTGAATTTAGAATGGTGGGTTCATCCTAGGAGAAACATCACATTATCTTACATGGATTGTTTGTGGAAAAAAATTATTGTGAAAAATTAATAAAAAAATAACATTAGAATTTATTTTATTTTTCTCATCATAATGAGAAACATATTATTTAAATATAAAAATATTTATATTTTATAAAGGCTTACCACAAAACCCCACATGCCTAGTCATAATTGGAAGAGATAATTCTTGGTGGATGAAGAAGGGTCAGAATCAGATCATGGATCCTCATTCCATGATATTTGGAGGATCTCATCAAAAATGGAAACACAACATTGCTTCATTAATCGTTTATCCAAACTCTAGGTTTCATGTTGTTCTATTTTAATTTTTTCCCCAATGCAGATTCCTATGATGAATGTGGATAAAAAAACAAACGGATTGATCAGTGGATCACGCGTATTTTTGATATGGGTTTATTAGGCAGTGATGTGGTAGAATTAACTTTAATCTCGTCAATTTTTAAACTTGGGAAAGGATTCTATAAAAACATGAACATTTATCGAGGTTTTTTCATGTAGTTTTTTTTTTGTTCTTTTCATTAACAATTATATGAATCACCACTGGTAGTCTCTGTTTGGAATAGGTTTTGATGAATCCTTGTTGTTCGGTGATTGTGAATCTATTCCTTAGTAAGATGATCTGGTATCATAGATCCAGGATTAGAACGATGAAATGAAGGTGTTATAGCGATTGAGTATGTGAATCAAATGAATATGAATGCTTGATTCATTGTTCTTCGGAGCTCTTCATTGGGAAATGATGAACATTGATTATATTTTTTACATCCATAAAATCTAAGGCTGGAGCTCAATGATTATTGATAGAGAGGCTGGTAAAAGGCTTCCCCTTAAGTTTCCTATCATGTCATGGAGAGAATTTTGTGAAGAGTGATGGAGGAGAAAACCAGATTACTGATATAGAATTATGGAAAATCATACAGAACATAGTGTGTTCTCCGGGATTACACTCCTTGTAGGGACCCTAGCTATGATTTTATGTTTTGGAAGAAGTTATGGATCACATGTTGTGGGAAACCTATCATAGGGCATAAGACCCCTATCAAATGTTGTGTGAGCCTCCCATATAGATTTGGAATGTGCAATGGAAGTACCCTGACAAAGATTAGAGTACATGGGCACAGACACATAGTATACTTCCACATTTAAATATCATGGAATACATATACCTGACTTCTATACATAGACATGGTTGGCTGACATGGGATTAATACCATGTGTCTCAACAGGTCTTGTACTAAATTTAAACTCCATGTATCTGGAGACTGCATGCCTTGTAATTCGCATCCACACTAATAGGACTTGTGAATGAAGGACATGTCATGTTCCCCTTGGGACACTCCTTGTAGTTCCATCAAGGGTTCATAAGGATATTTTTTTCTAAGTTTGGAATTGAATATGTTGAGTGAGATACCTTAGACCTTTTCCTAGAGGATACAATGTGACATTAAATCCACTTCATAGGATGGTGATCCCCTTTAGAGAAAAAGTCACAGATAGAGTTATTGTGGCAATACATGAGATTAGATTGTGATCCTACATCATACTATGTTTGGTTGTTGGAGTTTTTGGAATTGGGGTAATCTCCATAAGAAGAGTGTTGATACTCAATCTAGTAGGCATAATTGATATATTTGGTGGAACCATTGATTTACAATATTCTACCTAGTGGGTTGATCCAGATTGGGTTCATGGTGTCTCTTAGCATTTCTGGGCATGACCCCCAATCTGTGTATGATATTCTTCATAGACATGTAAATTCAATTTGTGAATTATCCCAAGAGTTAGACATATTCGTTGAGTGTCTTTGATTATTGAATGGCTCATGAACTAAGTTAAACCAGAATGAGTGTTTCGTCAGGAATAATTATGTCATTGGAAGTTTGGTTATTATTGTCTTATGGTGTGGTGTATTTTCAATGTATATATTGGATTACCTTTATTACATTATATATTGTTTTTTACATCATTTAATGAGATAAATACACTTGGAGCCCTATATTTAGTGTTTTTGTGGTGTCATATTGGCTATATTTATACTCATCATTGTACGGGTTTTTCCTGCACGTGTCATGTCTTGTGTAGACGATGACCCTTTTTGTGGTGTCCTTGGAGGATAGGTAGTGTGTGGAATTTTTCTAGTTCTTGAAACACTATTTTTTTATAATAACATTCTTTTTATTTCGACATATCCCCTAGAGAATGTTGGATTCTATACTTCTTTGGGATGGGTTTTTATTTTTCCCCATTTTCCCTTTTAAGTAAATTACTATCGTTCACTATTGTGGGATCATAGATGTATCCCTATATTCTTTCTGTGATTTATGTTTCATTATTGTGTGGTCTAGGAGATGTGTGAATTTGTACAGGTACATCAGTGTCACACATCCCATTTTTGGGATATTCTTACTCGGTGATGTTTTCAATCCCTTTTCCTATTATAGGAAGTCATAGAGTATTCATGGCATGAGACCCTCTAGAATGGGTCATGAAAGAGTGGTAACAGAGAAATTTGGTTCAACTTTAGAAACTGATTCTGTGAGATTTAATTGGGGGAATGGCGTTTACTATTTCGAGCTCGGATTTCAGGGTTGATATTCCAGTGTTGGTCTACTGGCCGATGAACCGATACACTAGGACTCTGGTCACCTACCTTTTGAATCAATACATTTTAACATGTGCTTATTGAAAAAATAATGGAAAATATGTCATAATGGGGTTTTGTGTTTTCAATTCACGTATTGAGTCATCTCCCTATATATTATCTTTATCCATGGTACATCTTTTTAATATTTTATAATTCCACTTGATATATATCTAACTAGGATTCCACCGCATAATCACGGCAATGGTCCACCTAGTGGAGTGGCATCAGTATAGGGACATGTACTAGAGATAACAACTTAGGGTAGTTTAACAACTATAACACCACCCATTGAGAAGCATCTATCACCAACACTACCAGATGAAGATGCATGCCTGTTAAATGTGTTACATATGTTTCAGAGGTTGTGAACTCCATGTTTTTTGTGTGAGTCATACCCCTTGGTGGTGGAATAACATGAGGTAGTAACTCGCATTTTTACCTTGTGAGGATGGATACTAATTTTATGGTAGTCCTTGATGTTATACATCATATGGTATCATTGGGGTGATGGTGGGTCCTGGTGACTCGGTCACATTATTAGACAACTATCTCCTAGACAAAAAATCTGGGTCTCTTCATAGAGGTGTTATATCCGACCACATTGATATCAAGATGCATACAAGATCTTTTGTACTAGAAACATAGTAGTATTACCATCGATGAGCTTTTAGTAGGGTTTACTAATATCTCATGTTACTCATTGGATATGGTACAAGTCCAGTTCATCAGGGCTCATAATTTTGACAATGTTTTGCACCAGGAAATCAGGGCACCATTGTAATCTCTTATAATTTCACCTATGATGGAGTTCAAAAGATGTCCTTACTGTATGAACGATTTATAGAATATAATACACCAATTATGGGAGCTATCAGCGGTCACTATGTAGCTAAGACCTCAGCAATAGTTAGACAATAGAAGTATCATGGATCCAACCAGGTCAGATGCTTTAGGAGGTGATCCCCAGACATAAGGTCAGTGGTATAAATCTCATAGTGTGGCTCAAATAATTTAAGGGATCAGTGTTGTTTCTATAAAAATGGTCAACGACATATACCCATAATATTTCACAACCTGTTATATAGTTGATCAACAGATGATCAATGGACTACCGAGACAATGGGAAAAGTAGGATCGGGGTGGTCTACTGGGTGACAGATGTGGAAAAGGTGCAAGTATTCCTACAAGAGGTGGATTGAGATTCAACCTATTACCACCACCGCACTCATTAGGTATAAAATTGGAAAAGGTAGATGGTGTGAATTGATAAAGATAACTACAAGCTATGGATTTCATGGAAATCAGGGCTCAATGGATGATACGAGTACAATATATGTATTTTGGACTTTATATGTTGTATTGATCGACACATGTGAAATCCATTCTTCCATTACACTAATCAAGTTAAAAATATATTTTTTCCAGTTATGATTTTCACTTGACCCGTATGGTTGGAGACTCTGATGGGTGGTGACTCATCGATTTTTCACATGTGTCGACAGTGCGACCTAACACTTGGAGGAAATAGTTTTTTATCTGATCTCATTATAGTATCAATGAGGCCATATGATGAAATATTTTATATGGAAACACAATATATAGTTCATTCTTAGAATCACTATATTAGGATATGGGTGTGGTGTTTCTTCATTAATGAGATTGGGTTTCCCATTAACTGAGAAAAGAAAACCCACCTAGTGTAGGGAGGACTTGTGCATTGGACAGTGATGTTGATTACTCATTATAGGGATATATTATCCCTTAGTGTAGTGAATGTTCCAAGTTCCAAATTTAATATAGTGGTGTTGAAGTATGAAAGCAGCATTCTTGATGGAGTACCAGGTTGACCTTCCCACTAAGAGACAGAATTCACCATTGATTTGCACCTCAGGTTGACATAGTTTTCTTCACCAATGTATCAGATAGCTCTCGTAGATCTACAGGAGCTAAGGGTGAAGTTGGTGATGTGTAGATGAAGGGATTAATGAGATCCATTGTTCCCTCATAGTAATCCCATGTTTTCTTCCAAGAATATAGATGAAAATTTATGTTGTTTTTGGATTATTGGAACTTTAACTAAGTGTCTTTGAATAACAACTATCCACTTTCAATGATCAATTAACTCTTTGATAAATTGAAAGGGGTGTGATCTTTTTTAGGGATTGAAATCATATAAGGCTATCAATATATGAAATTACAAGATGTAGATATATTTAATATAGTCATCATATGTGGTTATAATCACTATGAGTACATGGTGATGTCATTTGGAAATAATAAATTCCAGGTAGTGTTTTTGGGACTCACGAACCAATTCATTCATCCATTAATAGAATGGTTCCTTGTGGAAGAATTCATCAGTAAAATCTTATTATACTCAATGTTAGAGTATGAGCTTCTGATAAAATTTTGGATAGTTTGTGACACACTTTGATAGAACTATCTTTATGGTAATCTCTTGAAGTGACTTTTTTGTATTTGAGGGGTCTATTTCTATGGACCCGTCATCTCATGAGCTAGAGTTGTTGTGGATTTAGTGAAGGCAGGAAAAGTTCATTCATGGGATCTACCCACGAGTGCCACATAGGTGGAGAGTTTCTTATAATTGGATGGTTAATATCATACACTTTTACCCAAAATTTCTAGAGTTGTAGAACTCTTGATAGCCGTGTATTGAATAGTGAAGTATTTGTGTGGACAAAGAATAGTGAATAGTCACTTTGGGAGCCATGGTGATGGTTGAAGAGTACTCCCTTATTGAGGATATCATAGGATGGTGTCGAGTACATGGTGTTAAATAATGAATCATGAATTGAAAATTGATTTGTTCTAATATAGAGGCATGTCATTATTTCATATGGTTCATACATGTGTAGATCACATGAGTAGAACTACGCGACCCACTATCATGATCTAGTAACATTAGTTTTCACATTGAAGATGTTCCGACACTACATGATGGGGTGAGTGATCCATCTTGTACTCTGACCGCAAGAGACTCATGTAAATATTCTCTCAAATGGTTCATAACATGAGGTAGTGGATATGGTTAGAGATTTTCTTGGACTATAACTTTGAGATTATCTACATTCTAGTGTAGGGGAATGTGGTAGTTTATTATCTCAGCCTAAGATCAAGTTCACATTTGTTGAATGAGGTGTCAGAGTAGATAGCCTCGTTTAGTAGTACTTTTTGGATTAACATGAGGTGGCATGGTTTTATCCCCTACTCTTACAATGAGTTTGGTTGTTACAACATGGGGATAAAAACTATGAGACAATACATGCTATGTAATCCAAAGTACAATATATTGATAAACTATATAAAGTAGGGGAGCATGTAATTCTTTTGAGAGGCCACAAGAAGATACTATTAATGATACTGGAGGAATTTATGACAGAGTTTCATACATATTCTCTAAAAAATCATCTATGTGTGGTGAATTTGTACTAGTATTTTCGATGTTATTTTGGTGTCCATGGATGGAGAGAATAGTGGCATAGTTTGTCTCTCAATGCCCTACTTTTCTGTAAGTGATTGTTGAACCCCTTGTTCTAGTGGTTTTAGATCCACCCCTTGAGGTGATAGGGTGGATATGGGATGGGATATCTATGGACATTGTGATGAGTTTAACACATACGTCTAGGGAACTCTATGAAATTTGGCTGATCATATATACCAACTAACTTAGTTTTCCAAGATACTACATATATTTGGATAGGTGTCATACCACATAGCTCTACATCTGCAATTGCATTGGGTACACAATTTCATCCATGTGTCTAATTTGGGGTGGTGTGTGAATGAACCATCGAATCTTACTAATTGGAGTGAGATGGATGTTGAGGATGGAGGAAACACTAATGAGTACCTAGTAGAGATATATGATCATCATGATAAGATACTTTGTGGGTGATCGATTCATTTATTTCATGTAATGTGGAACCTTGCCAATCTCTAAGAGATAACAAGGGAATGAGTGGCTCAGATACAAGCTTAATACCAACATATCTTTATATATCCCTTATTTTAAATTTTCCTGAAATAAATTCCTAAGGTTGGGTGAATATACCATCTTGGATTTTACAAGAATTATTATTCAGTATTATATAGATAATTTTTGAGTCCAGGTGACAAGACAATGGGTTATTCTATGGCTATAAGATTTTGGAATAAATATCTAAAATATATTTAATACATTTAATATATCACATACATATTTATCTGAAAAAAGTAGAATAAAATGTAAAAAGGATTCCATATCAGAAATATAAGGGTATCATTATGTTCAAAATTATCGTATTATTTTGGCATGACATTACATTAGCCGATGTGGTATGATTTCTAAAAAGTTTCCTCTCACGTGAAAATAATAAAATTAATTATCAAAAAAATTATTTTATTTGTCTTTATTTTTATTTTGTTACTGTTATTGATTATTATGATGAACGTGGGTAAATTGCCAATGTATTAATCCATGGATCATGTATATTTTCAGAATGGGTTTATTACATCAAGATTTATAGGAATTAATGTGAATAATTTAATTTTTTAACTTAAATAAATCCATCGATATCTACACAAACATTGAGCAATGATTATTCCTCTCATTTGATTATGTTTATTTGAACCTCTATTTTTCGATCCACCATTGGAATTATTTATTTGGCCCGTGGGACTATGAATTCTGATTTATCAATCATTGAACATACAATACAAGGAAGATTTATATGATATCATGGATTTGTGATCATCGCGATACAATAGAGGTACGACGGTGGTTGAGGTATTGAATCAAAAGATGAGGGATACCTGATTTCTCATTCTTATGTGTTCTTCAAAATGAAATGATGAATTGTCCTTATATATATTATTCCATTAGATATGATGCTAGAAATTGATTATCTTTTATGGTGAGACTCATATGAGGCCTCCCCATGAGTTTTCTAGAATGGTGTAGTTGGAATGATGGCTAACACATTAGAGAAGATGGAAATAGTGTTGATATGGGAGTCATAAAAATCCTTCAGAACATGGAATGTAATATAAGATTACATGAATTGTGGGTCCCCTAGCTATATCCCTATGGATTGGATAGAGTTATTGATCACATGGCTTGTGACCCCTGTCATGTGTCATGTGGCCCTCAACAGTTGACTCAACATTTACAATGGATGTAAATGGAATCAGGTTAGAGTACATGAGAACACACATGTCATGTAATCCCACACAGACATGGATCTTTGTAGATGGACCTGTACATAGACACAATTTCGGTACATGGACACAACTAGGAAATACAGGAAGGATACCATTTTTCTCTACATGTCATGTACAACTTCTACACACTATGTAAGAAAATATTATATAATCTATAAGGCTCTTCCACATGGTTTTGACTTGGGATAGCTGGATACACTGTGTACCCCCTAGGACACACTGTGTAGATTTTTCAAGAGTTCTTGAGGCTCGTTGTTTTCTTGATTTACACTTCTATAGGATTAGTGTATTCTTTTACTCTTTTTCATATATGGTACCATGTATTATTACATCAACATCTCTTTATTGTGATCCCCACTACATGGCGAGCTTCAGATAGAGTTTTAGTGTCCCTTCTTGAGACTAGAATGATATCTTATGTCATCCTTAGTTCCCTAAATGGATTTCATTCAATTATCTTGTTATCCATCTGTATAGAATTGTCCCTCTTTCTAGAAAGATGCATCGGTTGTGTTGGTGGAATTGATGACATATGATTCCCTATGTAGAACGTTGATCCAGATTGGTTTCATGGTTTACCCCACCAGTTTTGGGTGTGACCCCCTATCTGTGTATCACAATATTCTTAGACTAGTTAATTATCTTTTTCTTGGCCCCATTTAGGTATATGTCTTCATCAAGTGTCTCCAAGAATATCATGTCTTATAGAGTGAGTACACATAAAATGAGAATTTCATTTAGAATAATATTATAGATGGTAGTTGGATATGACCGCCTTATGGAATGGTGTCCTTCATGAGTATATATGGTTTATTATTATTTTTATATGATGATTGTTGTATCTTGTATCGAGCTGAATATTCTTGGTTCTCCTTGTTTAGAGTTTTACGGGTGTCCTAAAAACTATTACTAAACTCAACACTATAGGGATTTGGTATCAACATGTCATGACATTTGAAGAAGAAAACCCTATTGATGGTGTACAAGGAGGACTAGTATTTGGTGGAGAATAATAAGAGCATTAAAAACCAAGGTGTTTACCGAGAATGTGCTTTTTAATTAGTTCATTCTATTGTAGCTAGTTGGAATCTTTACAATTTTTGGTTGGGATAGTATTTAAACCATTTTCCCCTTTAAATATTATACTATCATAGTCTATTGTTGTTTCATATATGTATGTATTCATTCATATAGTGTTTTTACATTTCATAATTTTCTGGACTTGGAGATATGTGTGTGTGTATGGATACATTAGCATTATGTCTCCGATTATTGGTATATGCATACTCGGTGTTGGTCACTATACCCATGCCAATTAGAGGTGGGATTTGGGTAGTTACAGAACTCCCCCCCCTTGGATAGGTCATGACACCAACCATCACTTCTATTACAAATCATTCTACATATATTGAGTAATCGATTTAATTAATTTACAATATGCGTTATCAAATATCTTTTTTTTAAAATATATAGATTTATAAATAATTTTGTAGTTCAAAAAATTATTGTCAAAGTGATAAAAAAATGTAAAATATGGTATATAGATTAATACATAATAATATCCAACACCAAAAAATGTGTATATATAAATAAAAAAAATTAATATATATTTTTAATTTAACCTTATCAATCCCAACAGAATGTGAGATTATAATAATAAATTTTACCGCTTGGTAAGTTTACAAGTTAAACCCATTTTGTGAGATTATTAAAATTAAAACGTAAAGTACCATTTATTATGAGAAAATAAATATATTAAAAGAAAAATTTGATGTATATACACCAATTAAATGTTAATTGGTTCATAGAAACAAACATATCCCAATGTAATGTCTGTTGAGATGAAATCGGTTACCATTTAGTAATTTTTGAAATATAATCCCCATGAAGGAGAAAAATTAAAATGAAACTCCATCTAAATTGAAGATAAATTTATTTATCATATAAAAAATAAGGTTATTATATATTCCACATAAAATAAATAAGTGGTGAAAATGGTGTAGGCCTTATAGAATGAAAAGTGATACATGAATACCTTACCATCTATTTTCTTTTGGATTTACCTCCATTTACATCATGTATAATAGTTATAAACACATAATAAACAAATAAAATACCCTTAATCTTATATATATAAAAATATATTATCTTTTTAAAATAAAATATTATCTGTTTTTGACAACCTCTCATTATTTTCACAATTTATTGTGTTAATTTCATAGTTTATCAAGTCTATTTTAGCTTTTCTACTTATTATTACTATTAAATAGATCATGATATCATAATATGAATACTTTAATCCATCATGTTAGTATAATATATATCTAATATAAATGAATTTATAATAATCTTTAAAATTTTGGTATTAGAAATGAAATGCACCGTTCATGCAGATCGTAGGTTGTATGTACGCATGAATGCTACTTCAATTTCGTCCTCATATTAAAAGAATAAAAAGTTAATTATATAAATATATATTATAATTAAATTATCATATATATGTTATATATGTCACATATATTTTTTAAAATCATCCTTAATATATTCCATTTATTGTGTGAACGTATTACATCCTTTGGATGAGGTTGTAGTCCACACATCTAAAAACGACGTTATAGTATTTACAAGGTATGAAAATCATGAAAGTATTAATTATTTAAAAATAAAAGAGAATTATGGAAACCTAAATAACCTATATATAATATAAAAATATCTTTTCCATAATAATTCCCAACTATGAGATGTGATAAATGAAAAACAGGTGACATCATTTCATGAGGTGTTTTTCTTTATTCACGAACGGTATGTTCGTTACCCTTTTGATGGATGTGTGTGTAGAAATAAGTTGAATCCTTAACAGAACAACATATCATTATATTTATGATATTAATATAATTATATAGTCATGGACTCATAATAAACTATGGGGTTCATATAAAAAAATCATAAATTCACATTAATGAATGTTACCTCTTTTTTGGGTAACACCTATTGGTTTATAGAAAAAAAACTTCTTTCATTGTATTTAATACGATGTTGATGCTTCTAGGATGAGAGGAAGGAAGTACGAGGATTATAATTTATGTATTTTGGATATCCTAATGTCCTTAGAGGTGTGAATAAGTGTTAGAGATGAGTTCCTCCTTGTCGTGGAGAAAGAGTAATATTCTTTTAACTTTTTGAAAAGGGAATTCCACCCATGTTTATCCCATGAATTATGTCCCCACTATAATCCAAATTTAGGAAAATGGTTTATATGGTAGATATTTGATTATAAAATAGAATTTGGATGATTTTAATTTTAATTTTGGACATTATTTTTAAGGTTTAGACTAATGTTAAGATGATTTTTCTCTTAATCCCTATATTTAATTTTTTTCACATTCTATTATCTATTCAGAAAAAAATTAACACTACTAGAAAATATAAATTATTTTTATAAAAAATATTGATTACATTTTTCTAATTTATTATCACATAATTTTCAGAATTTAATATAAAATAAAATTTGTAGAGGGAATGAGAATGTTGGGGTTTATAATAAAATTTTTCCAAAGGATTATATTTTCTAGGTAAAATTTCAATGTGAAATTTATTCCAATAACATAAATTAGTTTTAATTAAATTAAAAATAATATAATAAATTTTTAGAAATGATATATAAAATTTATTTAAAATTGTAAATAAAATTAACAAAAACAGAGTTTTCAATTAAAATTTAGTATTTCTAATATTCATCAAAGAATGAAAAATCTTAAATAAATACAAAAACAATCATCCTAACATAATTTATTATATTTTAATTCAAAAATTATTTTTATTAAAAAATATTTTGTGCGCATAAAAACATTTCATTTTTATGGAATTGGTATTTATATTTATTTTTAATTAATTTTGTAACCTATAAATTCATTTTATATTCTTTTAGACCATAAATATTTATAAGATAGTTAATATTATTTGTAAACTATAATTTAATATCTATGTTTTATCTCATAATAAAATTATAATAATATATCATTTTTTTAGTAACACTCGGCCTTTCCTATAATGTAATCTATAGAATAAAACCGTTATTATGAGAAACAAAAGAAAACTCAGTATTTCCTGCATTGGTAGATATAGAATACCGTGAATATATTTAAAATTATTAATATACCATTATTTATTGAGGTGGTTATCATCCTTTTTATATTTCTTGTTGCATTTCATACAGGCCATCAAATAAATGTTACTCTTTTAGAATTTACATCTTGTAACATTAAACCTGTTTAAGTGTTATTCTATCTGAGCATTGTGCATCCATTTACCAATTATTATTAGTATTATTTATTATCCAATTTAACAATTTTGGTTTAGAAAAATAATTTTCAATTTATAGCATTTGGTTTTTGAGAAAATATTCAAATTAGTACAATGCAATTTGTTAATGGGGGGACGACATAACAACAGGATATTTAAAAATAAGAAGATTATATTTGACTAAGTAATGTAAATGAAAACTGAGTTTATATATCCTTACAATAAGTACTCAATTAATCATGTTGGTATCTAAACCCCAATATTTTAATTTTTTTAATGTATTTAAAAAGATACAAGAATCTTAAATGACCCATGTTATATATCATCATTATAACCTAGATGTTGGTAAGGTGGGTATAAAAAAGACAAACCAAATTATGAAAATATATTTTACACGTGTATATATAATTAATTTCTTTGAATCCAATTAATTAGAAACTAAAATAAAACCCTTTTAGAAATAAAAGGAAATAATATTAGGAAAAACTATTGTAGTCCCACAAGTGTGTTTTATACTATTAAATTGAATAGATAAATAATTTTGGTATATATTAAATACATTATATATAATATATTAAATATTATTTCTATCATTTTGCTTGGGTTTTTTAGAAATTATATAAAAATGAATATGGGTTTTTCACATAAAATTGTAAAATATTAATAAGGTATATTTTCACCATATTACGTTACTAATATTTTGAAAATTATTTAAAAAAAATTAAAATCATTTTTGAAAATTTATACTATAGAGAGAAACTAAATAATTTAATTATTAGAATTATTAAAACATATTTTTTACCAATTTGAATAATTAACACAATTAAAAATAAAATAAATGATTAAGGTAAAAATTAGATTGCGTACTGGTTAAACATTAAACACAAGGGTCCAAATGATCTATAAAATTTTCAGGCTGAAAATTTCGTGAAATATTTCATCCTTATTATATTCTCTAGTTTTGTGCTTTATTGGATCCACATGACATGGAAAAAATGTGGGTGGAATTCACACTTTAAAAAATTTTAATGTTTTCCACTCACCCCATTAAAAAATGGACTCTCACTCTCCTCCACTCTTCATTATTATGAAGAAAATTGTGTCATCCAATACCTATCAAATCCCACATGAAATTACCTAAACTAATTTTATAATCATTAATTTGGGCATAAAGACAACCAATAATGACCTTTTCATTAAACCAAAAATACTTACCTACGTAGAAGGTAACATTTATCAACAAGATTTTCTATTTTATTTTTATTCTACATCCTATTGAATTCTTCATATATGATGATTATATAAAAAACTCAGTGTCAGGAATATGGTGACATTTTCTTATTTTAAGGAAAAAAACCAAAAAACCACCACACTTCCATCAAATGTGTTATGAAACACCATTCTTTCATGCACCAAACTACCACATCATGAAATGATGTCATTCCTTTTCCTATTATCCTATATCATGGTTCTGAATAATGATTGAAAAACTATTTATATTTCATTTTTATGATATTTATAATATAATTATACATTTTTATTCCTTAAATATTATACATTTATTAATTATATTTTGTAGGGGATGTGATAACATCACTGGTGTGTACGGTAAATTACCACCTCATGAAGCGACGAGAAGTGTTTTTCACTAAGCTGTAACATGGAAGGTGATATGTGTATTGATATTTAATATATATGATATAAAAAATATAATAATAATATATATTTCATAAATTTTGTTTTTCAAATATAATATATCATTCTCATTTTTATCTTTTACAACATTAAAAAAAGTGATAATGTTGTTTGTGCACCTGTGGACAACCACCTCCTCAAAGTGATGTTACTCATTCTAAATCACTATAATCATATATATAAGCATATATAATTAAATAATATTGTTTTTTTGATATTATTATAATTATTCAGATGTAAAATCTTACTTATTTAATTTCTATAATGATGATTAAAATGTTGAAAACTTACTCATGCTTACATGCGGCCTACCATCTCCACGATCGTAACAATAGTTCATTTTTCATAACCATATTTCATTATAGGTATTTAAAGTATAATTTATGTAAAAAATAATAGTTATATAATAATAATTATTATTTATATTTTATCAAAACAATTTTTTGACAATAATCAACCTACCTATGCAATTTTTCAGCCACAAAACAAATATGATCAAAGAATCTGACTTAAACATAATTGATTAATTAACTTCATATAAAAAGTACATAAGTTGAATATAATTAATAATAAACCTATAAAATAATATCAAAAAAAATAAAATTGTAAACATAAATTCATTATTAAAACTTATAATGAGAATGTGATATAAATCAAACTCAATGTAAGGGTTTTTCTCTTCTCACTTTTATTTCTATTCTATATATATCATATTACCCACTTATTTTTTTGTGGTGTATATATTAAAAATTAATAAGTTTTATTATTTTTATTATTGAATTTATGAATTTTTAAATATCTATTTTTGGATCTCTATTTCATGGGGTTTAATGTTTCAATGATTCCGAAGTGGTAATTGGTTTTTATCACATTTTCCAATCTTGGAGATGATTATTATGTTATAAACATATCTTAGTTCTTGATGCATATATACTTATACATTAATATTTTATATTATCAGTCTACTTATTCTCATGATATTATATTTCTTATTAAATTTTATTCTTTAATAGATATTATTATTCAAGGATACTCAAGTGGTATGTTTCTTATGTTGAAATCTCATCATTTATCAAAACTAATTATGGTTATGTATCTATTTTGAATATATTATGATTTCCTTAACTTATGTTAAATTATATATATTTATGATATATTCATTTAATTGTATCAACTTCCAATATTTGGTATATAAAAAAAAAATTTTATTAATAGAAGATTTCTTTTTTATCTCCTAGGCCAAAAATTTATTTTCTTTCTAAAAATGGTTTTTTTTAAATAAAAAAAATAATTCCTTTTTAAAAATATTTTTTAAGGACCATTATACCGAATTATCCATTTTAGATTTTTTCAATGGAGAATACTTTTATCAATCAAATTGAGTAACATTCATAACCTTGTAATAATGAAATAGTAATGTTATTCTAACATGCGTGACATGTATGGTTTTACCAACCCTCATGTACTTTATTTCATCGAAGAATTCCTTGAATACTAAAATTTTATTGTATAATAAAAATATTTTCATAATATAAAAGAAACTATTAATTTTAAAATGCTTGAAATTAAAATAAAAGGATTTTCAAAATGTTTTATGGTTTAAAAATTTAATTGCAAAATTAAATAGAATATTTTACTGAAGAATATTTTTTATAATATTTTAATGGAATTTATATAAATAATTATCCACATGCCTTATTGTTAGTTATCCTCTACTGAGGGTTTTCATTTTTGATACCATCATATTTGTTTCATTGGATGGATTATTTTTTCAATGATATTGGTGGGAAACCCATTTCTATTGAATGTGTTAATCTTATCTCAAGGATATTATCCATGAACCCCTCTCTTTTTTGTTGTTTAATCGTGTATCAGAAAAAATTTTAGGGAACAAATTTATCTTTTATGGTTTAATCATGTATAAAATATATATCATGGAACATATTTCATTTCTAAAAATTATTTATATTTCCAATATATTTTTATGAAAAATTTTTATTTTCCATTTTTTAATCATGTGTCATTAATATTTCCATGACACCCATTTCATTGACATGAGATAATCTTGTTTCAAATAGATTTTTATGGAACACATTTTTTTCCATTGGTTATTCATGTTCTAACGTGATCAAAGGATGTTTCAATTTGTATTGATGAATCAAATTATCTGTTTGATTTATCCTTCTAGTGGTTCTTGGAAGTTATATATCATGAGTGTGCCCTGATAGCATCAGGTGATCCCATTATATATTAAGGGGTGGGTAAACCTAGATTGTGCTATGTTTCATTTAGTACTAATTATATTCTAATTTTTTCATAAGGTTATTCATGTTAAAAGGGATTGAATGTATTTTATAAATATTATCATCAATGTTATCAAAAAGTATTTTAATTAATTTTTATGGGTATATAATGTTTCCCATGATTAAAATTGATATCACATGGATTATTATTGTTGATTTATATTACACACTACTTTTCCATGTTTTCTTATTTTATGATCCTATTATGGATGTGTATGATTTTTTTATGATTCTCACATAAACTCTTATTTTTTTCGTTATACCATTACTCACATATCATTGTAATTGATAACATTAAATTATTAAGTCATATGTATACCCTTCAAATGAACTTGATCCCATAATTATTGTGATTTCATCTTACCCATGTTATAGAGAATGAGGTTGAATTATTTAGGTCAATAAGTTATTCAACAATGATGACGTTGGTGACCTAATATGAAATAAAAAAATCATGGGTAAATAGGATATATGATCATTTAAATTCAGTGAGTAGTTTATGTTGGGGTTATTTATAATTATATAAATCTATAAACATAAAAGGTCTATGGAATTTTAAGTAATCTAATATTTCATTTTCATATTGTAATTTTTGATTGGATAAAAATGGTTTACCTTCATTATTATAATTAAATAAAATGTAGTGTTTATGAATTTTTTTAATTTATCTTGGATTGTATGTTCTATGATGTTATATTATTTATGATGAATAATTTGAAATAATAATTTTATTTTAGGATATAAATAAGATTATTTTTATTTTATTTTAATACATTGATAATTTTCATTCGCTATTGGAAAATTAGTTTGGAAGTTTATTTTTCCTTTTTGTTAGGTTAATTGTTTAAGGAAACCATATAATATAAATTCTTATATAGTATGACTTCATGTTAAATATATATTTTTTTTCATAGGATTCATTATTATCAACCAGGTTTGAAATATATGAATATTTATTGTATAGTATTACTTTGAAATGAGATTTCATGGTCTAAAAATTGTATTACTTTAGTGTTGGTTATACTAACAAACCTCTTCAGATTCCTATTAAAGTATGGATTAAATTTAACATCTGAGTCTGGTGTGGCACTGTACCCATTGGTGAATTTTTGTGTAACTATGATAAAAAATATTGAGACAAAAAAGTGGTAGAATATGGTGAAATAGTATATATAACAATGTTATTAGGTTATGGTAGGAAAAAAAGTCATCATACTATGTTAGAATAGTTTCTTTCATCAACAGAAATCCACGATGGTGGGGAGTTGAAACAACCTGATATATTTAGAAACATTATATTACAATATAAATTAATATGTTTGATATATTTATTTACACACAGTACTTATTTAATCATTATTTACACAATACATTGAGGTTGTAATTTGTTACATGTAACCCCAAGCATTACTTGTGTTACATTCAACACAGATTTTAAACGAAACATGACATATTATTAAAATATTATTATTTAATATGAAATTTTTCACCTAGACATTGGAATTAAAGATATAAATAATATTATCTACATTATGTAAATATGTTTCACACATGTATATAAAATTATTTCTATGGTTATCAATTATATATAAATGAAATTGAGAACAATTTGAAACAAAAGAAATACGTTTTCTGAAAACTATTTTTCTATTAAGATAAATGTTTAATCATAAAAAATTTAAATAAAAAAATTTATTAATTATTTTTTAAATATATAAATTAAATATTAAATAAAATATTTAAAAATAATCTTATGTTTTTACAAGACAATAGATAAGAATATACCAATTTTACACTAAAGATGATATATTTTTATAAATGGATGTCTTACCACCATTTAAGTGGGGACTTGTTTTTAAACAAAATATTAAATTTTTTATAAAATATATTTTAGAAAATAAATATTATTTATTAATACATAATATAAATATAATCTTAGGTTAGTATTTTTATATATTTTTTGACTACATTCATTTTTAATGAATGGTGATAATACAAATTTTTATTAGAAATCGTGATTTTAGATTAATTTCTTTATAATTATAAATTATTTGAATAATAGTTTTTAATTTATATTCCCTTGAATATTCTAACTATTAATCAAATTTAGTTATTTATAATTAATTTCATATTTAAATGGGATATAAAAAATTGATTTTTTTAAAAATATCTATATATATATACTAATATTAGGTTTTTTCACCATCGACGGGTCACTCTCACCTTCTTCCACATTAAGTTTTCCATATGTGTCCCCCCTCCAATAAAACATGTTGCCCCACCACACAGTATCTCATCTTTTCTCTACCTCTATCTCTCACTGAGGTTATCGCGGGTCGTGACCTAGCCTTCCATCGAACCACAAGCCTTCATTGTCCTCTCACTATCGATCAACCCACAGTCCACCGACGTCCTCACGATTCTACTCCTCTCTTCTGTGGGTTCTTTCTCATGATAGCCCTCATCTCCTCCTATGGTTTTCACACCTCTGACATCCAGTTCATCTTGTACCATGTACTCATATATCAATACAATCCCTACCCTCCTGCAAAATTGTGACCGTTAACTTACACAATATTAGGGTTCCCACTGCGAGATATTCCACAACTCCTAGAGTCCCTACCCATCTATCTACCAGCAAGGTCGGGTTATCGGTGAAGTAGGAGTCATGTGTGCTGAGATCTGACATATCCATTAGCTACGAACCCCTTCACCAAAACCCCTCTAACATAACAATCGTGTTCTTGATAAAAAACTACTTCTCCATATTTGCATTCGTTAACTGCAAAATCCTCAATGACCATATCCTCCTCCATCTACCTATTCTCAGGCTCTCCAATCAGTAATCTTCTAAATTGTGACTTCCATTGGCTTGTACTTCATTTCCCATACTGCATACCATTTCATTTTCTACTTCCCCAACCACCATTGTGGACAACGCCGACAAATTCTTCGTGAACCTCTTAACGTTAGATATAGCTGATTTGAAGACAGTACACATCGAGACCTCCACAGAAGGTATGTATTCCTTTTGTCATTGAAGTATTCTCCCTAATGTAATCCATGATTTAATTACAGTTAAACACAATTATACTATATTGATTTCATAATCCTTTTGGTGTTTTTTTGGCTGTGCAACTCTGTGTTCGAGGAAATGTTTTAAGATCATTAATGAATGGTTCTTTGAATGTGTTTGGTGTCATGAGTAAATGTAATTATTTTTAGCTGGGCTGTAGGTATGGGAATCCATAGATCATTTATTTCTTAAAGGTATGTTTTACAAACACTGTAGTTGTTTTCCCACTTTTAGATACATGTTCTATATGGTGTTTTGGGTGTTTCTTTGGTGGATGTAGACTTTATCTTATTTTCAATATCCTGTTTGAACATGAAAAAACCCAAGAATTATTTCACTGTATTTTTAATTTTTTAGTGACATTCATTATACTGGGTTATTTTTTTGGATAAAAGGAATTTGACGTTTTTTTTTTCATTTGAGACATAAAATCTGATTGTATTACTCAATGCTTAATAAACATATTAAAATTTTAAATATGGAACTTGAGGTTCTTTCTTTCATAATTTATTCTTGATTCATCTTAAATTATTCTCATATGGATTCAAAACATTTTATCTAATACATATTTTTTTGTATATACATGTAAGAGTTGTTGTTGCTGATATTGTAGGGTTCACTAGTTCTGAAATTAAATATGCAAAACCTAATGGTAACAAATACACCAAATTCTGGTTAGATGACAAAGGCATCCTTATTATCTTTAATGGAATTAATATTGATTATCATTTAATTCAAAAATGCAAAAATTTTAAAAGAAATTTTATATATTTTGGAAATTCATTTGATCCTTTCAACATCATAAAGTATGAGTTTCATGATGGGAAATCGAGCTTTATTGTAAATAATTTTTGGAGGTAATTCTTTTTATACAACCTTGATTTATTTTCCCTTTTTCATATTTTCGGATATGCATCTTATTGTTCATTTAAATTTTTTAAGCTCGTGTATTAATGGAGCTTTGAATATGCTTTGTGTCATGAATGAATAATGTTATTGGCAGGTGGGTTGTAGGTGTGGGGTACCAAGGGACTTTGCTTTCCTGAAGGTATGTTACAGGAAATCTATAGTTGTTTTCCCACTATCACATTCATGTTGTGTAAGGTTTTTTCAATGTTTCATAGGTTGATGTAGATGTATTATTATTTTCAAGATCATGTCTGACCTTGAAATAATCAATGAATATTTTTATCCTTTTTTGTTTTTTAGTGATGTGGATTGTACATGGTTCATTCTCTAGATAAAAAGAATTAGGGGGCGATGTTAGTTTGTTTAATGTTAATATGCTTTATTGAACAAAATATGTGTTTTTCTACATGTCCAGAATATTGTATTCAACATTATTTTGTTAAATGTTAGTATGTTTTATTCACTATTTGTTTTCTCAACGTTGATATGTTGTTTTCACTATTAGTTTTTTCATTTTATTCACTCTAATTTTGTTTGTTCTTTCTTCTATTCCATGGAATGAAAATTATTTAAGGTTTATTCAAAATCTATAATGATAAATGGTTGTTTAGATTATGATTTATTTATCTCAAATAACATGTGTGATTGATGGAGAATAATGGAAGTGCTGAATTATTTCCGTCAAATTGGACGGATAAGAGATGTGATTGAGGTAAATCCTACACCAATAAAATCCCAAAATGATGAGGTAAACCCTACAATGTTCTGATCCCTAAATATTTAACTATATTGTTATTATTATTTTCTATATGCCACTTGTGGCCATAAGTGAATCCATTATTTTAGAGGAAATGGTACTCTTTCCTTCTATGTTATTGTAAGTAGGATTTTACTGACTATAGAACATATAACGAGGTATGTAGTGCTAGAAAAGAGGAATTTTTTATTTCTAACTACATGGTTCATACTACAAATATTGAAGATGGCATTGAGACCCCACGGTTCTCCACTTATGTGTATCAGGATTGGAGTTTATTACACTAGACATCCTTTATAAAATGCCTCAGTGAACTCAGGTTGTGATCCCAGTTTGTTTATTTGATTATATATTCCCATTCACTTTTTTCATGTTGTGCACATTTAATATTTCCAATAAAACATATACGTGTATCTGGGTATTATTTTATGTTCACTATTTTTTCATGGATGGAATGTTCTGTTCACTGTTATTATGTAGTGTGCCTTTTCAAATTATTATCAATTGCTGAAATTCTGTCTTCTTTTTTTTCAGGTAACCAGTAGATCACTTTAGGGATTGGCATAAAATAGGTGAAATAAATTTCATATCTTCTGCCTGTTATGGGTATAATGAATGATAACATTTCATTATTCACCTTAATTCATGCAATAAAATTATAGGATTCTCAATTTCTATTGTGATTACTAAGATTTTCTTATGCTCATTCATCTTGAAATATTTTCCGGAATCCACATTTAGTAGCTATAATGGATATGATTTTATGTTTTTGAATAATAAAATATTATTTAACTTTTTTGGATTTACTGATTAATTTTGCAGGAAACATGAGGACTACCATGAGTATGAGTAAAACAATAAGAGGAGCTTATTGGGATGTTTCTACATTAGGAAATGGTTTGTTTGTTTTACTGATCTATCTAAGATGAATTTTCAATAGTTAATTTTTTTAATGAAGAAATTTATAGTATGATAAGACTCACCCCTGCTCACAGTTTTTGTAATATACACTTACGTTTCTCTCTCGCAATTACCCTCTGCTCAACCTATGGTTCTTGTAGAACTATAATGACATCCTGCTCCCACTCCTGTTTTTTGTTTCACTCCAGAATGTTTTATCAAAGATAAATGGAGGATTTATTATTCGAAAACCCACTACATTGTTCCCCCTTTCATTCGGTCACTGCAGACCCACTCCAACATGTGATTTTCCTCAAATTATTCCATTTGAATATCCTCTCCTCTCGTCCTAGGGTTCCTACAGAATAATGTTGGAAAGTTTATATGATATCTGTGATGTTCACTTTAAAATGTCCAATTTATTATCATTGATTCAAAAGTTTTATGTTCTCTATTTTTTATACTGTTTTGGAATTTTATTCACATAAATTCGAATGGAATTTCAATAATGAATTTGTAGTTGGAAAATAGTTGTAGATGTGTTTTGCTTCTATACACTATAACACAGTAGTGAATCATTTTGAGAAGATGTGTTAAGTAATCCTAGGGCATGAAAATGATTTTAACTTATGGTAATGATACCATTATCCGTCCCTAATTATGTTAGGACTATTCGAACAAAGTTGAATAGGCATCTACTCAATTTTTTCAGTTGAACTGATACTTAAGGGATGCATTTATCATTTTGATCAATCTGTTGGATTAACATAATGTTACAATTTTTATGCATCAATTTTTTCAAAAAAATATTTAGTTACATATTCAATAAATAACACATAAAATGTGTAATTAAAAACCCATGGAATGCACACATTGGTTGGGTTATGTTGGGACCAATTGAAAAATGTGAGATAACCAAAGAGCGGGGGTGAATCACTATGTTAATTTATGGTTATCCACTAAAGTTGATACCTCAAGCACATGAAATAGTAACAGATCATTACATGTGATAAATAGTCACTCCCCCGGCAATGGTTCATTTACATTTATTTTCTTCTCATGATACACTATTGTTTTCTTGTTTTCAAAGAGAAATGATTTTGTGCATATCAGTGGAATACGTGGGCTATGTAGATTAAACCAAACATCTATCATACCGGCCATAATAGGAAGAGGATGACCGATATTTTCACATGTTGATCATATTAGTTGAAAAATGAGATTCATTGCACATGTTGTTTTCTCATATGATTATATAATTCATTTCCCATGTTGTATGGAATGGAACATGGAATCTATTTTTAAAAGGTATCTTAGATGTACAATGAATATATTTACAAATTTAAGGTACATATTTGTTTACCAGTTATAGATGTATGCATGAAATCAGAATATTCACTCTTTAGTATTTATTTTTTTAGCATTTCTGATTTTTTAGGATATATTTATTCTATTTACATACTTAATAACGTCCCCATCTATCTTGAATACTGCTATATCCCTACTGACCTATCACACATAATATTTTTACACATTTCATATGCATAACCATTTCCATGTTTCCTATGTGTAAGTGTTTCTATATTTATTATTGTCACCATTTTAGGTTGATATGGATAGTTTGATATTCAGAATTATTATATACTGAATGGATCTTGATAGGCTATGAATTTTGATTACTTTAATATGGCTAAGGTAATCTTCAAAAAACATGAGTTTCAATATGGGGAGATTAGTTTTGATTTTTAATTTCATCTAAATAAGTGTTTCCATTTTTCCTATGGTAAAATGTTTCCCAATTTCTTATGGACACCATTGGAGGTTGATATGGATAGTTTGATATGTGGTATTAGTATGTATTAAATGAATCCATATATGTTAAGAGGTTTGACTACATAATATGACCAAGCTAATCTTCATTTGAATGCCTTCTTATTTTTAAACATTATTGTATCTATTGGTAAACATATTTGATGATTTTGTAGTCCCTAAATCTCATGAATATTTACCTCTTATTCCAAAACTGTAGCACAAAAATAAAAATCAAGGTTAAACTACTACTTTATTTTGGCTGATTTTCTAGGTGCTGAAACTCAAGTGGGACAACCTTTTTACTATACTAGCATTGGTAGAAGGTATCAACTAGGTGGTGGTATGGAAATATGGTGTGGAATCTAAATTAAATTTCATTCACTGTAGGTATGTCAATTTATTTTCGATGACGTATTAAAATAATGTTTGTCATGGTAACATTTTCAACGTTCTTAGTGAACATATCTGACTCATTTTCATTTTTTCCGGGGTGGTATAGTGATTATGGATATACATATGAATTTTTTGGTATGATTTTGATTATGCATCGATATTCTATCATAGAGGTAGTGAGTTTTGTACAATGTCAGTCTTCCACCTCCGAAGACTAAATAATCTACATCAGTTTGTTGATCTGGAATTTTCATTAGGTAACTAAAATAGTGACTACCTCATTGAAGTCTCTTGTTTAGGTATTTTTTACTAATGACCACTAATGATGGCCAATCATAATGAATTTTTCAGTCTTTTAGACTTTTGGAAATTGATGCAATTTCATTTTTTATTGTTTTAAAATAACATGTTTCATGATAAGAGAAATGTGAGGTGGAAAACATATGTTTTTACCATAATAGTTCAGTAGTGTATAGTTTTAAAATAATTTATATTCTACCAACATGTAGTATCATCCGCATTTTTAATTAATTAATATTATTCTATGACAAAAATTATGTTGAGAGATGTTTATTTTGTTTTTTAATCACTAATTTAATCCTTATTTAATTTCAGTATCCCTCAAACAATATGTTCTACTTTAAAATCTGCCAATTTTTAATTGTTATTTATAAATATTAGCTTCTTAACTGTGAAAATTATTTTTAATGAATATCTTATCATTTGATTGCAGAGATGTCACACACACCTTCAAATAATAACGAAATCTTCATGAAAAGTATGCTACAATGTGTAATATTCCTATCGAGAGGTATGCATACTATTATTTTTAGTTTTATTTATTGTTATTTTTGGAATGATATATAATCTGTTTAATTGATCACCCACATTACAGGTTTATCTATTACCTCCACTACCAAACCTTTTTATTCTCAAAAAAACATCCACATAAATGGTGTTGTCTCCAACAATCCTATGGACCCTTGTCAAACCTATAACAAGCTCAAATTATCTCTTTTTCAGGAGTCTGTATCAAAGGTACGGTATCCCTTTTCCCCAAACATGGGCATGTCTACTCATTGACTATATTTTTTAATATCTTCCATAAGTTCAATTATAATATGTTGATTAATGGCATTATCTATGATTGTTTTCATGTTAGAATTTCTATAATACTCCCAAGAAATATATTCTAGGCATGAAAGACAGTAAAATTCTATTTTATGTTTTTCAAGTTGGAGATTGTGTCAGCTGTCTAAACGGGAGAATGCATACTGAAGATTAGATGACTATAACTATAATAATAAACTATTTCCCTTATTTTCTGAGAATGAAAAAGATCTGATCATCGATTTTGATGCATCATATGCTTTTCAATGAATAAATTGGTTGTTTTTTACCACTTACAGCTCTCCAAGTGGCCCCAAATGTCCGAACAATTGATGTGGAGTAGAGGTACGATTCTAGAAATCATGTTTTTCAATTTTTAATCCTACTAATTGATGACTCTAACCATAATGGATTGGTGGATTTGGTTTTTCCTCATGCAGATTCATTAGTCTTCTCCTAGTTTTTTGTGCGATTTAATGCCACCATCACATTGACATTTTCCATGTTTCTTGATGTGCTTCTCCTGAAGGGAAATCCTCCACCATGTTCTATCATAGGATGTATTTGTTCACTGAATGATACATTGTGACATAATTGGACGTCAAACCTGGTGGATTTCATCTCCCATGTCATGCGTTTGTTGGTTCTTCCAGTTGGTCTCCATTTTTTGCGGGTTGCAGTTTTATTCTGATTTCTCTTTGGGATATATATGTAACACCATTGTTTTTAACCTTTTATACCCATTAATAGTTCTATTTTACACAATTTTTATTATTTCGTTATTTTTTAATTTATTCACTTTTTATTCTACATTTTTATTTATTCTCAAATTTTTAAAATACCATTCATTTATTAAATGAAAAACCCGTAATCGAATACACTGTGCAATAGCACGAGCGAGTACTAGTTCAGATTGAAAACAAACATTTTCATTGAATCTATTAGAGTAATTTTAAATTAAAATACACAATATATGTGAATGGAATTTAGAGAAATAGATTAAATATTTGGAATAAATATAATTTATAAAATATAATAAGTCCAAATTAAATTTGTTCCAGAACAGATAGTGAATATAATTAAAATTAATTATGATGATTAAGGGAAAATGAGTTTACAAATGGAAAGAACATTGAACTAAAGGTTAAAAATGACCAATTGACATTTGAAACACAAATTATATGAATAAATTTCAACCATTTTCACATTTAGATATATATTTTTAGTTATTTGGGTACTCTTCCAAAAAATTGACACATATAATAATTTAAGTAATTTTATAGAAAAAATAGAAACCTTCAATGCATTTCATATTTTTAATGTTTTTGATATTGGAAAAAAATGTTTTTTATATTGTGAATATAATTTATAACAGTAAATGAGTTTTTTATTATGATAATTTTTTTAATTTATTTTTTATAACTCAATCACCGTATATTCTTAAGAAACACTAATGCATGAATTATTATGTTAATAAAAAAATAAATTAAATGATATAAAAAAATTGACTCAAATGATATTTTTTATTTTAAAAGAAGGGAACAGAAAAAAAAGACAACCCATCAAGGTAGGCGAAAGTTGTGTGATGATACTAAAAATATTAAATGTGAATTAAAATGAATGAATTTTTGTGTTGAATTATTTATCTAGAAGAATATATTATAATACACTACTTTTAACATAATTTATTATAATTCAATAATTTTATTTATATTTTTAAATTCAAATTAATATACTAAATACAAAATTGATATTATTGTAATTTTGTAATAAATGATACATTATTAAACGATTTAAATTTAATAAAAATATTATATTCTTCGTTGTTATTTTAAATAGATATTAAATATAGTAAATGATATATTTATAGACCATCTTACATTTTATAATAAAAATATTAAACCATAAAAATTAAAAACATTATTAGTATGGTTATGGTTAAAGAAGTTGTCTTCCGCATTATGTATTCTTCTATTAAAATTAATTTCCAACACATATGAGATTATTACATTATAAATTATATATAATATTTTAGAATTATTGGGTCTATATTTTACAATTATTCTATCAAGAATTTACTTCTAATTTTTAAATTACGTAATTTTGAAAAAGAGATACATTAAAAAAAATCTTAATGGTTTAAATAGAGAAACATAGCCATTATGGAAAAATATTATAAGATTTTATTTTCATGTGCTGGATTTTCTTTTCAACAAAATAAAAGGTATCCTCTATTGTTATAAATTTTTTTCCTTATTATGAAATTGATACCTCCCTATAGAAAATACTTTATATATTTTCAATAATGCCACTCCTCCACAACTATAAAAGAGAACTCATTCCCCCTCATTATCAACACCTCTCAAGCCATTTCGCTCAAAAAAACCATAGAAAATAAATAAAATAATTACATTAAATAATGAAAGAAAACTAATTTTTTAATAAATCCATCAAAGTAAGCCATTTATGGAAAACAAAAATGAGATACCCGAAGAAGTGGTGATTTGCATAAAAAAAATTGTATTATTTCTTCATAAAAATCCATCATTTATTTTTATATATTTACTGTATAACAAAAAATAATAATAAATATACATAGATGTTGTTATATTAAATGTATGACCTACATACACACGCACTTTCATAAAATTCGATACAAAATCATCATTCATGCGTACAACGGACAACCGCCTCACGAACTGATGTCATTCACTTTTCCATTACCACATCTGAAGGTGGAATATAATGATAGATGTTTTTTTATATATGATTTTTATTATTTTATTATTAATTTTAATTATTTATATAACACATAAGTAAATTCTTTCCATTTTTTGTGAATATTTTAAGGTCGTTCATGTCAGCAAAATACTACTTCTTTGTGAGGTGATGTGATTCATCCACACTTTCCATGAAACGTATTAAGGATGGGTTGAATAGTCATATATGACATATATAAAATAAAACATATATTGTTTTGATCATATAAATTTATACCATTTAATTTAATTTCAATAAATATGATAAGAAAATAGAAACAATGCTCATTCATATGTATAACCTATTATCTCCATGAACTATGTATTTTATTTACTGTTTTATTATTTTATTGATTATTATATATACATATATAATTAATAAATCTAATATTCTTTTCTATGGTTTATATCATTGAAAATTTTAAACTTTTATCCATTTTTGGGGACCAAAATGAAATGTGAAAGCATTTATGAAAAATAAAGTGGTAATAAACTAAAACATAGCATTATCATGTAATTATTAATAAACAAGAAATATAATATCAGAATAAAATCATATATGGTATGATATATATGAATATGGTAATAAGTTTGATTTATAATAAATATATATTTATTATAAATGATGTTTGAATAAGTACAAATGATGTCAAGACTTAAAGTAATAGATTTATGTCTCACTTTTAACATTTATGAGACACATCCAATGTTCACCACATATTTCATCTATGTAGTGTGTATACTTCTGATGAATATAAATTAAGGTTATTATAAATATTATTTATGGAATTTACACATCTATATGGGGATCTAAATTTCATGGGGTTACATTTTTGTTGTTAACAATGTATTAATGGAAGTTTGTCCCAATTTTTCTTCTTTCTGACAAATATTATGTTATGCAACTACATTATTTTATGATGTGTATATTTTTCCCATTTTACATATTATATTTTGAAAATACATCATTTGGAGTTATTTTAGGATTACAGTTTTATTATTAATTCATTTGGAATTGGTTTAAAATTTCTAAATTTATAAGTGTTTTTAGAACAATCTCGTAATTTATTGGGATTGTTTATGACTATTCTTTTACTGATGAAATATTCTAACGTGTATATCAAAATTTATATGTAATTTTACTCTCTAATATTTATATATGATATATTCATGTAATAGAACTATTTTCCAAACTATTTTAATTAATATAATTATGAAAGTGTTTTTAATTAAATAAATCCTTGTTTATCATTTCATTTGGAAGAAGATTTTATTCAAAAACCGTTTTCCTTAAAATGTATTAAAAAAATTTCTAATGTTATTTATGGATCATTTCCCTGGATATTTATTTTAATTTGTTGATTAAAATATAGTTTAAAATGGTCTTTATATATTCCTTTCTATGTTTCCAAAGATTTTTCAAATTAAAATGATTTCTGAAATATATTATGATTTAAAAAATATTTTCCCAGAGAAAATTATATTTTCATCAAAACCAATATATAATATTTTTTAAAACATAATTTAAAAAATTTAAATGTATTTTCAAAAAAAATATTTTGATAATATTTTAATTTAAAAATATAGATTTTCAATGCATCATTATTTACGTTAAGAAATTCTTCAAGTGATATTTTAAAATCCTCCTCTATCTGAGATTCCAACCTTTGATGTTTTTTTATTTAATAGGTATGTTATTGCAGTACCCCATTCTTATTATTTCCTTGAATGGTTTATGTTTAGGTTGATTGTTTTTATAAAACCGATTTCTCTTCCACAGGTTATACGTTGATGAAACCCACATCATTCCATAGATTATTCTAGGATTAAATTATTTGGAAATCTACCCCTTTTCCAAAGGTTATGTCATTTTGAAATGTTTATGATACAGATTTCATTTCATGGATTACATACGATAAATTATTTATATTCTAGTGGAACACATAAAATTTGTTTTCATTTTATGAATGGTGGGACATATATCTCCCTCCAATGAATTGGGTAATAATAATTGTTTGATTAGAATAAATGATGAACTTTTGGTCATCCCGATCCTAAAATAAGAGGGAATGCAGTAGGTAACCCTAAACCCACAAAAATAGGGTACATTGGAATTCTTCCAATTCTCGAAACAAGTGGTTACAAAAGAGATCGTCAAAACCCAATGACAGTGCATATGTGATTACCCAAAAACAAACATGCTATGAATGTCTTCATATATATCATGGACATAATATTTCTTACACATACGTGTATGCCCAAAATCTATGTCATATTAAAATTTTATTCTCTCGTGGTCCATGCTAATTAATTTTATTATGATTCATAACGTTTTAAATAAAAATAATACCTCTAGTGCTCTAGATTTTGATATTTGATATTCCATATATTTTTCTCATATTTGTTTACCCTCATTTTCAAGTCATTATTACATATATCCTTTATTTACCCTCATAGAGTATCCTAGATTACACTGTCTTATGTTTCATTTCCCTAGTTTATGAATAAGTGTTTTAAGTAGTAGTAGAAGAGGGAAATATATGTATGGGATACATTGAATATACATAACCATGTTTGAATATTCTGCTTCCATGTTTCTAATGGAACTGAACTATTATGTTACAAAAGTATGTGTTTTTTTGATGTATAGATTATTAATCAAAAAAATTACAACATCCAGTTATGTTATACCTAAATTTTTATAGTTTTTATCAATGGAAAGGATTATTAAATTTTTCAAAACATTAATGAGAAAATATTACTGAGATCGCGAGGGATATTTCCAAGGATATTGGTATGGATGACTCTGAGGATAATTCTATGGATGAGTCAGTGTATTTTAAAATGTATAAGAATTTTGGTAAATGATAGAGTTAGGGGTTTACATGAAACTATATCCTTGTATAGATACTGCATGTGGATGTAGCTCTGGTAAAAATATACCTAGGGTATAAATATCCCAGAAACATCGTATGAAGCATGACTCGAATAAGAACCCATTCATAAAATTGGGCATTTGATCACACATAGCATTACATTATTAAAGGATATGATTGGAAATTAAAATACACATTATAAACAATGATTAATTATTTAAAAATATAATGATCAGATTAATATATGGTAAGAATAATGTGTCATTAAATTATAAGAATACGTCATCCGGATTTATACATACTATGTGTGATTTTCATGATTGTGGTGTTTTTTTGCAATGATAAGTGTTTCTCACACAATGCTTCCAATTTTTAGTCAACATAATGAACTAGAGAGAACTGGGTTATTGTTGAAATTGTAGGAAAGAATTATTATTATTAATCAATGGGGTTAAAAACTAATGTAATAGATTTTTGGTTATTCCAAATATTTTTTCACCAAAAATGATAAATAATGTGTTTATTAAACAACAATAAGACTCCCAAAAAAAGATATGGAAAGAGTTATTTGAGGGATTGGGTGTTGGTAACCAAAGAGGGATGATTATTTATATTTCTATATTTAAAAAAATTGTGAACAATTAATGAATTGATTGTCTCAAATAATTGTGAAAACTCTTTATGTGTGGTGTATAAGGTCATCGAGTAAGTTATTGCTGAGAGAAAATAATGAATTTAGTTAATGTAGTATATGGGTATTTTTGTCTCCCTAAGGTATAATCAATTTATTAATTATTTAAATTTTGAATGTATGGGTAATATGAAAACTAATGTCTTCAATGGAATGATCATGAAGAGAATAATCATGTTGGGGAGAGTTACGGAAATATCATTGATGATGAAGATTTTACAAATAAATTATAATATAGATGTTGTATTAATGAATGAAATAATGAATCCTAGTTAATGTCTTCCTGAAGATGTATCATGATTATGTATTAATTTATATTAATTCAATGATTTTTTGATATGTATCATGAATATTATGTATATATATAATGATTTTTTGTAGAAATATTTATCATTTATATCATGAATATGTTAAATGGTACTGGGGGACAATAAAATTATATATAATGGAATGGATATATATTAATTAAAACTCATGATTAAGATAATGCAAACATTAATATGATCATGTTTTTGAGAAAATGGCCTTTAGTTTGGATGCAATTGGAAAGTGTTGAAGACCTAAAAAATGATAAATGATTTTATAACAACGTGCTTTATGCTATCATGGATTGATTTTACATCATTTTTTTGGATTTAAGGAGTCTAATATATAATATATATCCTATATTGGGAATGAATAATCTTCTATGTTTTTTAATATGTTCTTATGGTAATTCATGTTTTTACCCTATTTCATGAGAATATAAGATGAATGTATTCTCGAGTTTGCTCTAGGAAAATCAAGACCTGATTTATAATGCATGTTGGAACAAAGTTAAGATGATTTGGTTACCTTATTTATTATGTTTTGTATTTCAATATTGTATAAGGATCAAAAGGATAACCATATATCAAAAGGTATATGATATACTTTGGTTTTGGTTTTAATGATTAATATATTACTTCACATGTGATGATTTAGGCATATCGTATAACACGTGCTAACAATGTTTTGTGAGGATGAATAAAGATATATGGAATAAATAATAATTTTATTTATATATAAAATCATATAACATATATTCATTCATAAAAAAATTAGATTAAATTAATACTGTATGTGATGAATTGGAATTTGATCAGGGCACAACCTAAGCATGATATTGTCCTTGTGAAATAAAATGAAATCACGTAAGAATATCATCTCACGATAAATAATTGTTTTACATAAAATGATTCAAAAACACAATATTTTCATATTGTCATACATTATTATATTGTCAATGACCTATTTCATGCCTCTTAGGGTTATATTTATTATGTTTATATTTATCATGATTGTCCACATTCTAATGATCAATGATATTTATAACTCTCTAGGATTATTTATGTTTTTCATCAATGTCCATGCTTTCCCATCCCACATATGATCCCCTATTTTGAAAACAAATTTTGAGTTACATTGAAAAATTATTTTGTTTCCAAAAATATTGTTTTTATTTATTTTTAAATTGTTGTTTTATGTGAAATAGAATTTCAATTATTAAAACATTGATGAACTAGAATAATTTTGAGGGATAACTTTTTATTATGTGGGAATGAATGTCAAATCCAATTATTTTATTAAATATATTTTTTTCAATTATTCAAATATTTTTAATATTTTTATTTAAATTAAACAGTATGTTTATCTTGAGTTACATTAAACAGTTGTGTTAACATCATTCATGTGTATGGTGGTCTAATGCCTCATGATGGGTTGTGATTCGTTAACACCATACAGAGAAAGTATTAAAGAAGTGTTTAATAGAAATATATGATATATTTATTTATAATATTATACTTACATGTATCATAATATAATTATATATATACTATATAATTTTCATTTTTTCTATATGACAAGAAAATGGAAATGACGTTCATGTGTACGTATGGCCTCTCGTATCCATGAACCATGTATTTCATTACCTTTTTCTATATTCTGTAGATTGTTATAAATATACATATTCTGAATATATTTTTGGAAATCATGTTGTATACCATATAAATTAGTAAATCATGATTAATGTAATAGGTCCAAGATTTAAAAGTCAAAATATAACCGAAAAACCAAGTAGTTGTTACCTGAATTGCTACTTCAACATGGAATTGTTAATAAGTATGTAATACGAGGTCATAATTAAATAATAAATATTATGATATATATGAATATGTTTCGGTGAGAGATCTATAAAATTACTTTTTTATATTATACATGAGATCTGAAAATGAATAAAAAATTTAAATACTTTTGGTAAGGGATTTACATCTCACTTTGTACTTTTATGAGGAGCATGCTATATTCACCTCCTATTTTGTTTGTCCTATTTATATACTATATAGGAATGTAATTTATAATTATTGTACTTAATATTATTTATATTGACACATCCATTTGAGGATGTTTTCCTCATGGGGTAACAAATTCAATGTTACCAAAGTGCTATGATGGTTGTATGTCAATTTTTATTCTTTAAGAAACATGTTTTTTTAGTCACATATATTCTTTTAGGAGGTGTTTATACTACTGAATCGAAATTTTATAACATGACTCACCATATTTTCATTATATTTTTATATAAAAATAATTTTATTCTTTCACGGGGATATTTATTAAATGTAACTATTGTGGTAATATTTTACTATAACAATATCATCATTTTCCATTATTGTTTATGATTGTTATTCCACTAATAAAAAATAATCTTTTATATCTCATATAAATCTCATGGATATTTTTATCCTATATTTATTCATGATTATTCTAGTAATTGAACCATTTTGAACTCTTTAGTAATTAATTTAATTAACAAATTGTTATTAGGAAAATCTGAACTTATTTCCCTCTTTGTTGAGCGGCTTAGTCTATTCAAATCCAATGTTTTCTAAATATGATTTCTAAAATGTTTTTAATATATATTTTAATATTATTTTCAATGTAAATTATTTTACTAATATTTTTTGTTTTAAGAAGTGTTTGAAATTGTTTTAAATATTATATTATAATTTTTCAATGTTATTTTAATATAAAAAGGTTTTAAATTAATTTATGACTACTAAATATTTTTCTAAAAAGGAAAGTATACTTTCCTCCATAAATATTTCACATTAGTTTTATAGCATACTTTTTCATGAACAGAATCTGGTCTCCACAATTACTAACACCATACTCAGCATGTGGCAAGGCCTGAAGGGTGTTCCCAAATCCCATGGGCCAGCACAAGTGGCCAGGTATAATTAATTTACATTTGGGACTGATTTACCTGAATATGAAATCATAAAACATTAAAAACAATCTAGAATATAAATCTGAAATTATAGAGCCAAACAAATCTTAAGAAAAAACCATAACTGAATAAATTAGTTTAAATACAATACAGGTGGTCTAAATAAAAATTAATACAATATAAAGAAATCACCAAGGACTCTGCACGACAAGGGGTCATCAACCATAAGTTGTCTCCACTACTCCACATCAAGGATGGGAACTAACACCCCAAACTGTAATCACCCATAACCTTCCCTTTACACGAGTCAAGCACAATAATGTCTACTTACACCGAAGGAATGTATGTAAAATGTGATCATAATCCCAATTGAATAACACCCAATGATTCCAAATAGCATGAAATACATTGTGAAAAATCAAGATGTTTTAATACGCAAAGAAAAGTAGTGATAAATTCCATGAATTGAAACATTCAATTAAAAACAGTTTTCAAGCTAAAATTCTCAAAAAGTTCACACATTTAAATAGACATGTTATCTACAGTAGATATAATCCAAAAACATCCCAATACATGTTCAAATATCACAAATACAATGTTCATCCAAATCGAGAACACCCCTAGTCACTAGATAGTCTCGGGCGCCTTTCACCTCGTAACTCGGTGCAACATAACCATAAATTTTTTTTCCTCATACAGGAGACACTAGTATAGATCATAAAAATTACCTATTGGTCCCCAATCCATATCCACATTGTTTAGTCAGATTTTTCATTATCCAAATGTTAGGGGGAACATGAAGATAACCCATTTGGTTCACTAGTCGTACTAGTACACATCAGCCCCACCTAGGTACCCTGGTTTCCCCCTTTGTGCTTAAAAATCATAAGCAAGAAACTCAGAACCATTTTTATGTAAAACACAACTACTGTTAACATACACCAAGTATAAAAGATATCACATTTTATTCCTCTTAAAACCCACAACAAACACTTTTACATTTAATGAAAGAATGTCTCAAAATCCCATATTTGATTGCACATAAAAGACCTAAAGAACCCCACCTGTACAATATGTAAACCCTTGTATATTACCTAGACATTAATGGAATCGCTATGAATTTCAATGAAATAAATCAATTTTTGGGTAGCCTCGTGTGAAATAAGAAGTGATAACTTTGTAAAACCTCCATTTTCACACAAAAGTGGCACCAAAACTTCACATTCTTTAAAAACACCAGTAAAAACCATTTCTGTAGAAACAAATGAAGGGGATAAATATTTGAAACACTAATTTCAGCCATTATAATGTTCAATAATATCAAATAAATAATTATAGGCACCTCCATAATTAACAAATGAGAGATTTATGTGAAAACCCCCCAATTTCACCAAAAATTGGAACTTAAAATCCATTTTATTTATAATTTCCACTAAAAACAATTTTTTTAGCATCATTAAAATACAATAGATAGGTAAATACCATAAACAAAATATCTAGGTCACAAATAATACATACCAAAAGGATTCACCAACCAAATCAATGGAAACCCTTGAATCATCGTGCAAAAATCAAGTCGCACCACCGCCGAACTAAGAGGGTCTTAGATCAAACCTGAAACCACAATAATTGAGTAAGAAAACACAATGATAAATTCTAGGATCGAAACCCTACCACTAGTCATTTGTAAATTTAATTTGATTGTGTGAAACATCATGGAAAGGTGAGGAACTAAGGAGGAGAGACACTTACTTGAGATTCTTTAATGTTCCTCCACAATATCCCCCATAAATTGGGGTTCCAAAGTGATTTTGAGCTAATGATATGGATACAATGGATTTTTAATTAAAAAAGGAGGATTAAGGGTCAAAATAAGAATATTAATGATGGATAAAGAGTAAGAATTGAGAGAGTTAAGAAGGAATGAATTTACCTCATCAAATCTGGTCGATTTGAGAAACTGTATGATGTTCTGCACAAAATCATAACGAATAAGAGATTGTAAGTGAGAGGAAAGAGGATGGGGCGTAGATTGGTTTAGTGGGAATGGGTTAGAGTTTTAATCACCAAAAATTCCTTAAAATTGACTATGTTATTAATTAATCAATTTAAACAAAAAACACTGGAAATGGGCTTTCGGGTTGGCCCAATTTCTTAAATAATGACCCATATCCCACGTTATTATGAATTCTTAAATGGCCCAAATTGAAATTTTGGTTTTATTAGGTCTGGGGAGGCCATTGAGGAATTAGAATCGGTGAAAAATATTAAAAAATTTAATAGTTATAAAAGAAACAAATTTGGTTTTTAAATTATGAAATTGGCACATAGTTTTTCCCAAATCATGAAAACTCTATCTTTCCTCCAAAAAATCTTGGGAAACCCCAAAAAACAAAGCATGAATCGATAGTAAATGAAATTTACCTTTAAAATAAGGAATATATATGATAATTATCCCTACTATGAATGACATTTCACCCTGGTAAGTCTACCTGACGCTTGATTGGAAAACAAGAATAGGTACTCTACCTCGACCCATGACTTTCGCTCCCATGTCTCATGTGTATCATACCCAAGATGTCAAAGAAACTTGAATAATAGAATGGACTTCCCTCAAATAACCTTTTATTGGGAGTCCACTATTTTCACTGGCTGCTCAAAAATAGACAAGTCAGGATCTATCTCTATTTCTTCCCAACTCAGCACATTGGACGGATCTGGGTTTTATTTATTCAACTGTGATATGTGTAAGACATCATGTATAGATGTAAACTGAGAATGTAAAGATAAATTGTATGACAACATGCCAATATGTTGGGTGATCTCAAACGGCCCAACATACCGCAGTGTCAGCTTCACTTGCTTCCCCAAATGACGATGGATGAGACGTGGGGCCACATTCATGAATACCCTGTCACCCATAGAAAACACTAATTCTTGATGCCTCTAGTCAGAATAGATTTATGACAACTCTGGGCTATCAACAAGAACTGCCTGATCAATTCGACCTTCTCATACACCTCCTATACCATACTCAGCCCCATAAGTGAGGTCTCACCTACCTCATCCAACATAGGGGGGACAGACAATGTAACACCACATGCTTTTCTAAAAATAAATATAAATGAATGAAACCTTGTTTTAAGTGGATATTTTTAATCATACTTTAAAAACATAACTTTTCTACTTTTATTTTTTGAATTTCAATAAACTTTTATCTACAATTGTGTTCAGTATGTTATTTAGAGTCTATTGGAACCAACGTGTTATTTGGTAAATAGTAACATACCCTTTAAATAGTATTATGAATAGTGTTATGATCCTAAAGAATAGTTAATTTTATTATTATTTTATTTTATTAAGGATTTAAGATAATAGCATCTAGGTTAATTGTTTATTGTGATAATGAAGTAGTTGTAGAATTAGAAGTGTTGATTTTTAAATAAGAATGAATTTATTTAAAAATTAAATTAATAATATTAAAAAATTGTTTTTAAAAAATGGACTTCATTTTTGAATTCTACATGTCCAATAAACTAAGGGTAATGTTTTGGGATTTTTCTGAAATTCAAGAATTTTTTATGAATAGTAAAATACAAAAAAAATATGATAAATGCTAAATACTTGATTTACTGCATCATAGGTGATGCAAGGATGATGTAAGCCCACTTGGATCGAAATCACAAGCCATTTTTACTATTTTGGATCACATGAATTAAGATTATTCATCGTCTTGATCCAAAATATTATAATAATGATTAAAATAATGAAAAATACCCCCTCTCCTCTTCTATAAATACCACCCTTACTCCCCTCTTCCACCCACACCTCTCAACCCTTGAGAATTTGCTAATTTCTTCCAAATTACCTCCCCAATCTTCTTCTGCACTTCCTAGAGCTGCTGGTCTCACCAAAAGACCAAATCCAAAGCCCTTTAAAAGGATTTCAAGGAGAAGAGATCAAGATGTAAACATCCTCTTTTATTTTCATTCTTTTCATTCATTTTATGTTATTCTCTTCCATTCCCTTTGGATTATGATGGTATATTTCATTAAATATCCCCCATTACTACCCATGTTATGTATGGAATATTAGATACCCCCTTCCTCTCATAAAACTCTTTTTATAAAATTTTAAGAGACACCATTAGGCTTCCGAATTTTCATGAGAAATTTATCAAGTTTTCTTTTATTTTAAGATTCATTTATTTTATTCTTGTTTCCCCACCCCCTCTTAACCTAGAGGAATCAAAGATCCATAATATTTTATATTATGGATACTCTCCTGTTCATGTAAAATTCATTATCATTATTTTTCTCCCCCACCCCACTTATTCAAGGAATTAAAATATTTTCCAGGATATGTCAAATTACCGCCATCATGGACGATGCGATTTAAATTTTCATTAATTCCTTCATTTCTAGTCATAGAACCATTTTTATGATTTAAACAGGTTATAATATATGTTTTATAACTCAACCATGGTTTTGCAATTTTTTTTACTCATTGTACTAATTTATAAGACAAAACGTGGTTGTTATTATCAAAGAACCACTAAAATGATCTAAATGAACATCATTGACGTTTTATCTTATGAATCATCCTCAGGTAAAAATTCAAAATTATAAATGGAATAATTTATGTTACTGGATATATGTTAATAATACTCAATTTCAATTCTATAGATTCACTTGAATTCTACAATAATTCCCACCATAAACCAATCATTGAAATCGTGTACTGAATTCACCAAAAAACAGTGCAAGGGGAATAATACTAACAATTATGGGTGAAATGATATTATGAAATGATCATATAATATGTTATAAACATGAACATGCTTCTGTAAAATATTAATAACAATATTTTAACCATTATACAGGAGGATTAAACAAGTTGGAAGTAAGACAACCCCGAGTTAAGGGAATTCTTAACCTGATTTCCATTCTTTGGCTTAACCTTCTACTTCATTAATTTTGTGCTACTTAAATTGTTTGTGTGATGGGTTCTATTTATATTATGTTTTATTATGTATATTTATAGTATATATACATACTCAATCCACTCTATTAATACTCTATACAATTGTATGATATTTATAAGAGGCTTTTCTTTTAAAATTCAATTTTTAAATTTAGTTTTACGAAATTCCAAAGACTTGTTTTTAGGGAATTATTCATGTTTTATGATTATGTTTTTGTTCTTGGAAAGTATTTATGATTAAGGGTGGGACCTATATTTCGTTCCAATGCATTGGGTATGAGTATGTTGGTGGTCGTCCGTATGGTTACTCCATCTATAACTACGATGGTTACACAAAGTAAGGTAGCCATGAGGGTTATAAATTATAAGGTAGCCAAGAATGGTTACAAGATTATGTAAGTAATTACCGATGATACCTTTTTGATTATATTTATATTATAATTTTTTGTGTGGATCTTTTTTAAATCTCTTTCTACACATGGAAAATATATATGGGTGACAAGAATTCCTTTTGAAAAATCTTTAACATGTTACGAGTATTCGTGGACAAATCTTCTCTTTCCTTATTTTCCATCCCTTACTGAGATTTTGTGTTAATCCAATGTTTTTAAATGATTTTCAAAGGCTGATGTATGTTTAAGACAAGGAAGGAAGCCATGATAAATGCTGAAGAATGTCAAGGAGTATTGTTTTATGATTTAATGTTTTATATTTCGAAAAAATGTAAACTATTTTTATGATATCCACTCTGTAATAATTTTTAATGTCATGAATGTATTGTCCTAATTCTCTAAAGCCCTAAACCTAAAAGTATATTCAATGTAAAACCAATATTTTTCCTGAATAAATTACAGATTTTGTATGTAAAAATATCGTGTCCTTATTGTAACATCCCAGGTAAATAAAGAATAAAACCTATTTCATATTTATTAATATTTGTAAATTAAATATTAATTTTACTTTAAAGTTGTTTATATGTTCGATAGAATACCCAATACGCAACAACGAGTTTCATTGAAATCTTATGTTGCACACTAATAATATATTATTATTATTTTATATGGTAGTTAGCTCCTATACATTATATTGGCATGAATGAACAAAACTAAGTACAATATGATTATACATGTTTTTTTAAATGTATTTACATTTTTCTAATTAAATGTTAGAGGCTTAAAATGTGAATGAATCTTATTTTATGCATAATTTACATTAAAAGGTCGACTTACCACCTTTTAATGGAGAAAACTATTTAAATAATGTATTGGTTACTTTAATAAATTCTATATGACCAAATAAAATCTTTCTTTAGAATGTGTATATCAATATTTACTTCATGTAATTTTTTGAAATTTTTCCGATAAAGTTTATTTTTTAATGAATAGTGAAAATATTGTATTTTAGTTCAAAACTATGTTTTAATATAATTTATTTATATGGTTAGATTCTATTTTTAATGGGATTTAAAGTGTAATTATAATATATATTTTTACCATTCAATACAATGTTTTTCATTGGAATTAATTTCACCTTGCAATTGCAAGTAACCATGTGTGAGTCTTTTGATAGTTATTCTTTTTAAAAAAATACGCGATTTGTTTTAACAAAAGGAATTAATTTTAAATTTAATAATTCTACATTTATGTTTAGTATTTAGTAAAAAAGACTTAATTTTTGAAATTGAAATATCAATTATTTATTAGGCTGATTTTTTGGTATTTTTTTGAAAAACATCAATTTTTGATGAATAGTTATACCACTTACTAGTAGAAAAAAAACTAAAATTTTCATTTAAATGAAATTTTACCACTTTTGTGAATTGAATTTAAAGAATCTGACATACATGGTTGCTATTAGTATGTAAAAAGTGGTTCAATAAGATAAAATAATTTTTAGTGAACAATAACATTTCACTTTTATTTAATGCGGTTAAAGGTAAATAGGGTAATTAAAGGAAAACGGATTACTATAATAAATCCAAATTGAATTAAAATAGGTCCAAACATTTCTGGATGAGTCATTTAAGACCATGGAAATATTTTTGTAGATTTTGGGACCCCATTGAGCCACTTGGGAGTGATAATGACAATTTAAATTAATTAATTTAAAGTAAAGGCAATAATGACTTAAATAAAAATCTTTTGGTAAATGATTTTTTATATGGTTCTATGTAAGTCATATTTTATACTATAAATATTATTTACAAATCCAAATACATTTCTTAAATCATAGTAATTTTTTTATAATTTTTATACATCAAATAAATTAAATTATTTATGACTCAATGATGATAAAATATTTACCTCATTAATAAATGATTTAAATAAATAAGATTATAATGATTAAAATATTATCCAAAACATGTCCAATTATGATTGGATTTTTTTTAGTTCTAATATGAGTCATCTCATCATACACTATAATGATTTAAGGGTCTTTTGAAACCGAATATATGTTTATAATAAAACAATGTTTTTACACTTTCCTAAAGAGCCATCATTCCCCTTATAAAAGGAGATCACTTCTAACTAATTCTTCACACCTCTCAAGCCATTTGGATCATCCAAACTCTAGAAAATTATGCTCCCTACATCCCTATCCTCCTCCTAGAAGCCTTAACATAGGAAAAAGGCACTTCAAAAAGTACTTTGGTTCAAACCAAGGGACTTACCCAAATTAAAGGTAACCGTTTCTCTTAAATTGTTTTCTTTTATTTTACTGCACCATCCCCAAAACTCATTTTATTACATTATTTTGTTACCAAACCAGAAACCTAAATATACTAGGACATTTTTATGATATGGAATAAAACTACACATATACACACCCCCATATAATTGATGAATAACATAATGTTTCTGTGGATGAGAAACTAACGCCTCACGAAACGATGATTGTTCAAATATATCCAATCGCCTCTAATGGTGGACATTATGATTGAACTATATTTATATATCATATATATTATGTTTATGTTTTCTTGACGCTTATGTAATTTCTATTTATAGAATGCCTTTATGGTTTCCATTATGGGTAAACCCGATAATCTCATTAGAGGAAGTGCGGACTACCACCCTCTCAAAGTGATATGACTCGTTTATGCCATATGTGAGACATATAAAGGATGGAGTTAATTATATTATATATTATATTATATATGAAATTATAATGGAATTAAAATATTCCTATGTTTCTTTATTTTTTAATATGAAGTGTTTTACTAAATGTCAAAATGGAATTTTTTTTACGTAAGCGGTGACAATGACCTTTCCGCCGCAGTGAGTATTATTTGATCTTTGGATTCCATAACATGGTAGAATGTTTTTTTAAAGGAAAAATATATACTATATACTCTTTTTACATATTTTGGTATTGAAAATTATTTTGAAAATGGATTTTTTATTTAATTATTATTATATGATATTTTTTTATTCAATGTGAAAATGTTATATTTCCATTATTCATATGTTATGTGTTATAATCATGTTTTGGTTCTTGGGAATTTTTTACGTACACGGGTGGTTCCATGATAAACCTTGGGTGGGTGAGCCCGAGATAGCTCTCCAATGCCTTGGGTATCATGATAGAGGTAAACGTGGATGTTTCTCCTATAAGAGATTTAGGGAATATACTGTGATGTGTATTCCAAAGTAACTCCCTATATAGATATGATAGCTACAGTGTAAGTATGTTATGTATTCCACAAGTTACATTTATGAAATATGATTTCTATGTGTCTTTCATAAGTCTTATGATTTCATGAGTTAAGTAAAAGAGTTCATGTTTTGTGTGTATTTATGAACATAATTTTTCATTCTTTTTTATAACCCTTACTGCGCTCTTTATGCCCATCCTATATTTTGAAATGTTTTTCATAGGTTATAAGGAAGTATATGATAAAATTAGTATTCATGAATATTTGTATCATGAAAAGAATGCTTGTTTTATTTAAGGAGTTTTCTTTTTGTGAAACATTGGATAGAGTATAAGGGTCTACTTTCTAATCTTTTGAGATGTAATAGTCATATCCTAATTCCTTAATACTATAAACCTAAAAAGATATTCAATGTGAATTACTCATTTAATTCAATATTATGTAATGTTTAAGGCTGGGTCTTTATAGTTGGTATCAGAGGTCGGTATAGATAACTTTAGGAGTTAAGGTATTGTTAAATAAATATCCATAAATTAATTTATGGTAATATTGAAATGATATAGAATTTACATATTACCATGTGGATTTTCCTAAGATATTTCCATGTTGATAATGTTTATTCATAGTGGAAACATGGAAGTTGTGATGGGAAGGAATACAGAGGTAAATTACCTTCCAAATCAGTGTCCTGAGATGGTCAGAATCAGAATTGAACAGTTTGTTGCAGCAATGGCTCAGTTGGCTCAGGTAAAAAAGGATGGCTATTTTATGGATGATATTTTGTTTTATTCTGAATGTAAAGAGGGGAATTGAAGTCATTTAAGGGTTTTCTTTCACACCTTAAAAGTAAAGAAACTATTTGGGTAATTCAGCAAGTATGAGTTTTGGTTATAGAAAATTACTTTCTGTGGAAGAATTGTCTAGAAAAATGGCAGTACTGCTGATACTGCTAGAACAAAAGTTGTTGAAGAATGGAAAAGACCCAAAAATATAACCGAGATTCGTTTTTTTCTTGGTTTGGAAGGTTATTATGGGATTTGTTTTGAGATTTTTTCACTGTTATCTTGTTCAATGAAAAAAGTTAACTCGAAAAGGTGTTAAGTTCATCTTGAAAAAATAATGTGATGATTGTTTTTAAGAATTGAAATGTGGATTGGTGAATGCTCTAGTTTTGGCACTGACATTCGAAAATGGTGAATTTTTTATCTACAGTGATGCTTCGTTGAAAGGACTTGGTTGTGACCTTATGCAGAATGATCAGGTAATTACTTATTCTTCACATCAGTTTAAACCCCATGAGTTAAATTACCCTAAACATTATTTGGGATTAGCTGTTGTTGTTTTTGCATTAAAAATTTAGAGGCATCATTTGTATCGAGTAAAATGTGAAATATATGCTAATAAAAAAATAAACGTATATAATATGTTATAAATAATTGAATATGAGACAGAGGAGATGGATAGAATTAATTATAGATTATGATTGCATGATCCCTTACCATCCGAAAATCGAAAATAAAGTGACTGATGCTTTGAGTCAAAATAAAAATTATTCTATTATTTATCAGGTTTCAGTGAGATCATCTCTATCAGAAAAAATAAATCAAGAATAGAAAGAATATAGTGAGTTGTAAAAAAATATAGAGTTGGTTCAGAATGGTAATATGCATGAATAGATCATTGATAATGAATGTTTTTTGAGATTTTGAATGAGATTATGTATACCATGTGATTCATAGTTGAATAAAGAGTTGTTATGTGAGGCTAATTATTCTCCATTATTAGTTCATCCTGGTAGTACTAAGATGTACAGAGATCTTCGAGAGTATTATTGGTTGGATGGAATGAAAACGGACATTGATAATTTTACTGTGAAGAGTTTGACTTGTCAGCAGGTTAAAGTAGAGTGACTGTTACCAAAAGGAATTCTTCAGCCTTTACTGGTTCCAGAGTGGAAGTGGAAAAATATATCCATGGACTTCATTGTGGGATTACCAAAGACATATCGAGTTAATAATGCAATATTGGTTATTGTTGATCAATTGACAAAATCTGCTCATTTCTTTCCTATTTGAGATACATTGTCTTTAGATCAACTTGCTTGGTTGTATGTTCAATAGATAGTCAGGTTGCATGGATTTCCCATCTTCATTGTATCTGATCATGATCCCAGGTTTACTTATAACATTTGTAATAGCCTTCAGAATTTTTCGGGTACTGAATTAAATTTTATTAAATCTTTTCATCCGCAGACAGATGGGCAGTCAGAACGAACAATTTACACCTTAGAGGATATGCTATGTTCTTGTTCACTAGATTATCATGGAAGTGGGGACCAACATATTTCTTTGGTTTAATTTTCATATAATAACATTTTTCATTCCAGTATACAAATGGCTCTATTTGAGTCATTATATTGAAAGAATTATCGAACTCCAGCTTTTTGGGATGATGTAGGTGAAAGGAAGATGATGGGACCAAAATTGGTAGAAGAGATGGCTGAGAAAGTTCAGTTGATTCAGATGTACATGAGAACATCTCGTAGTAGACAGAAAAGTTATGCAGATAACCGGAGGAAGGATCATTATTTTGAGGTAGGTGATAATGCCTTTCTCAAAGTTTCTCCACGGAAATGTTTTTTGTGTTTTGGTAAGATGGGAATGTTGAGTCTGAGGTTCATTGGACCTTATGAAATCTTGGATAAAGTTGGATTAGTTGCGTAAAAAGTAGATTTTCCTCCATGTTTATCCCTGGTACACAATGCTTTTTATGTTTCTATGTTGATAAAGTATATGCCAGATCTATCTCATGTTTTGAGCCCAGAGGTAGTTCAATTGGAAGAGAATCACTCTTATGAAGAACAACCAGTCCAGATTCATGACTGAAGAGAGAAAGTGTTGCATAATAAGGTATTTAACAATGTAACGGATTTGTGGAAAACCATATGGTTGAATAGGCTATGTAAGAATATGAAAATCCTTTGAGGGATAAATACCCCCCACTTATTTTTATAAGTAAAATTACGAGGACAAAATTCCCAAAAGGGGGAAGGATGTAACATCCCATGTAAATTAATAATAATACATATTTCATATTTATTAATATTTGTGAATTAAATATTAATATTACTTTAAATGGGTTTCTATGTTTGATAGTGTACCCGATACGCAACAATGGGTTTCTTTGAAATCTTACGTTGCACACTAATATTATAATATTATTATTTCAAATGGTAGATAACTCCTAGATGTTGTAATTGCGAGAATGAACAAAACTAAATACAATACGATTATACATGTTTCTTGAAATTATTTACATTTATCCAATAAAAAATTAGAGGATTAAAATGTGAATGAATCTAATTTTAAGCATAATTTACATTAAAAGATCAATTTACCACCTTTTAATAACGAAACCTCTTTAAATGTAGTTTTGGTCACATTAATACATTCTATATGACCATATATAATCATTCTTTAGAATGCAGACATCAATATTTAATTTTTTAAACTTTTTTCATTATTCTGATAAAGTTCATTTTTTAATGAATAGTGAAAATATTGTATTTTAATTCAAAAATGCATTTTAATATAATTTATTTATTAGGATAGATTATCTTTTTTAGTGGTTCTAAAGTTTAATTATAATATATTTTTACCATTTAATCCATTGTTAGTCATTTTAATTAATTTCAATTTGAAATTGGACCTAAACAAGTGTCATTCTTTTGATAGTTATTGTTTCTTAAAAACAAGATATTTGTTTTCAAAACAGAAATTAATTTTAAATTAATTAATGCCTCTTTTATGTTTATAATATAGTAAAATAGTGCTAATTTTTGAATTCGGAATAGAAATTATCACTTAGGAATAATTTTTGTGTTTTTCTGAAAAAGATAATTTTTTTATGAATAATGAAACCACTTAGTTGTTGTTAAGAAAAACTGACTTTTTCATTTAAATGATATTTTACCACTTCTGTGAATTGAATTTCGAAAATCCAACATACATGGCTGTTACTAGTGATTAAAATGTGGTTCAATAAGAAGAAAATTTTTTTTGTTGAATAGTAACTTTTGACTTCTATGTACCTCTGTTAAAGGTAAATAGGGTAATTCAATGTAAAAAGAATATTATAATAATTTAAAATTACCATAACACAATTCCAAACCTTATTTTTTGAGTAATTAACGACCGTGGGCATCTTTGGGTCGATTTTGGGACATCATTTAGCCACATGGGAGTGATAATGTCAATTTAGATTAATTAATTTAAAGTAACGGTAAAAATGATATAAACAAAAATATTGTAGTAAATTAATTTTTATATGGTGTGATATAAGTCATATTTTAAACTCTAAGTATTTTTTATAAAGACAAAATTATTTTATACATCATTATATTTTATTTTTAATTTTTATACATCATATAAATTTAATTATTTATGACACAATAATGATGCATTATTTACCTCATTAATAAATGATTTAAATAGATAAGATTATAATGATTGAAATATTATCCAAAACATGTCCAATCGTGATTGGATGATTTTATTTCGAATATGAGTCATCTTATCTTCTACATTAATGATTATTGACATTTTGAAACCGATGGTATGTTTATATTAAAATAAATTTTTCAAACTTTCATAAAGAGCCCCTCCCCCCCCCCTTATAAAAGGACACAAATTATATCCAATTCCTCACAACTATCAAGACGTTGGGATCATCCAAACTCTACCCAATTAAGCTCCCTACATCCCTGTTCTCCTCCTAGGAGCCTTTCCTTAGGCAGGAGGCACTTCAAGAAGTCCTTTGGTTCAAACCAAAGGGAGTTACCCAAATTAAAGGTCACAGTTTCTATTAAATTGTTTTCTTTTATTTTACTTATCCAACCCTAAAAACTTTTTTATTAGTTTATATTGTAAAAAAACTTGTATCATCAATATAATATGATGTTTCTATGAGATCTATTCGAACAACACTTCAACACACCCCATCTAATGGATGAAGAACATAATGTTTCTGTGGATGGCAAACTAACGCCTCACGAAACGATGATTGTTCAAATATCTCCGACCACCTCTCATGGTCGCCATTGTGATGACCCTATATTTATATATAAAACATATAATGTTTATGTTTTTTTTCATGCTTCTTTAATTTTCATTTATATCATTCTTTTATGGTTTCCATTATGGGTAAACGCGATAATCTCATTAGAGGAAGTGCGGAATACCGCCCACTCAAAGTGATATGACCCGTTAATGTCATATGTGGGACATATAAAGGATGAAGTTAATGATATTATATATGAATTTATTATGGAATTTTAATATACCTATTTATCATTATCTTTTAATTAAATTAAAATAGGAAATGGAAATGAAAGTAGTGATCATGCGTACGTACAGCTTACCATCTCTATGAATAGTACATTTCATTTCTTAGCTCCAAATGTTATGTACTATTATAAATACATGTATATAATGGATATATATGATATATATTATATCTAAACCATGAATATAATTCTGTATATAATGGACTCTTGACCACATGGACAACTTGTAAATATAAGGTGTTCATTTTTGACTCAAGTACCAAATATTGGCAAAATGACCATTATTAATATGAATGATTAAATAATGATTATACCATGGTAATAAGTGATATAAAATGAATAACAAAATGAAAAAGTTTCTTAAGAAATTAGAAATTAACATTAGTATATTATTCAAGATATTAAAGAATGATCGAGTCAAGTCGGAAACGAGGTAAGGGACACCGTCTAAATCTCCTTTCATTGAGGCATATTTAGTTTTATACATGACTATATTTTATAGTGTATAAACACCTCTAACTTTTCATTTCATTCAAAGGAAATATTTTTTTACAAAGTGTTTTACTAAACAATAAAAAAAAAATTATTTACGTAAGTGCTGACAATGACCTTTCCACCATCCTGAGTATTATTTGATCTTTTGCTTCCTTAACATGTCGAAATGTTTTCTTAAAAGGAAAAATAAATACCATATAAACTTTTTACAAATTTTGGTATTGAAATTGATATTGAGAATGAATTTATTATTTCAATATCCTGAAATTATGTTTTGTTACTTCAATGTGGAAATGTTATCTGTCCTTTATGCTTATGTAATGTGTTATGATCATGTTATGGTTCTTGGGAATTATTTACATATACAAGTGGATCCGTGATAAACCTACGGCGGGTGAGCCCAAGATAGTTCTCTAATGCATCGGGTAATGTGACAAAGGTAAACGTGGATGTTTCTCCTAATTGATTTAGGGAATATACTTTGATGGGTAGTCCGAAGTTACTCCCTATTTAGATTTGATATCTACAATGTAAGTATGTTATGGATGCCACAAGTTACCTTTATGATTTATGATTTCTATGTGTCTTTCATAAATCTTATGATTTCATGAAGTAAGTAAAAGAGTTCATGTTTTGTAGTTATTTATGTACAAATTTTTCCATTCTATGTTTTATAACCCTTGATGAGCTTTTTATGCTCATCCCTAGTTTTGAAATGCTTTTAACAGGTTATAAAGAAGGGTATGCTAGAGGAAGTATTCAAGAAGAATTTTATCAGGAAATGAACTCTTTTTTTTAAAGAGTTTTTATTTTGTGAAACATTTGATAGTGTAGAAGTGTCTACTTTTTAATCTTTTGAGATGTAATATTTATGTCCAAATTCACTAAAACACTAAACCTGAAATGATCCACAATGTGAATTATTCATTTAATTCAATATTATGAAATGTTTAAGGCAGTGTATTCATACTTATATTTGGTATCAAAGGATTTTTTAGATAACTTTAGGGGTTAGGGTGATGATAATAGAATACCATTAATTAATTTCACTCAATGTTTAATTTTAAATGTTATAGAATTTAATGATTACCATGTTCCTTCATCTAAGACATGTTTGTTCAGAATAGTTATCCGTAGAAGGAACAGGGATGCTGAAGAGGAGAGGCACTGACAGAATGACATCCTTCCAGAACTAAAACCCCAAATGGTAGGGATTGGAACTGAGTAGTTTGTGACATTAATGGATCAGCTTACGCAGGCAATAAATGGTGGTGGCATCCATGCGAGAAGACCAATAGAGGTACCACAATGGAACACGACAGTAGTGGAACATTTTATGAGACAACATCATCCTACATTCAATGGATCTTCAGACCCAGTAGTAGCTGAAGGATGGATCAAAGACATTGAAAATATATTCAATGTTATTGGATGTTCAAAAAATCAAAATGTATGTCTTTCCATTTATCTTTTCAAAGGGGAATATGGTCAGTTGTGGTCAATGGTACGGAATATTAGGGGTAGAGATGATTTTTATGCCTTTGAGTGGGATGATTTTAAATGTATTTCCTTGAAAAAAGTTATCCTAAGGTGGTGTGACAATGATTGGAGAAGAAATTCCATGAATTGAAATAGGAGGAAGAATCAGTGGATGTGTATGAAGCGAACTTCACCTGACTAGAGAGGTATGCTCGAAATCTTATTCTAGAACTTGATTGCAAAATCAACCGATTTTACTCAAGATTGAAGCCAAGATATTGAAGGGAATTGGCCTCTAATGAATTCAAAAGTTATGAGATACTTCTCTGATGTGATCAGAGGTTAGAGATGGAGTTTGTTAATGATCATGTGCATTTTGGAAACAAAGATAAGAAGATGTCCAGTTGGTAAGAAACGGGTAAGAAACAACCAATGAAATCTGATGATAGGACATTCCAATTTCCAGTTTGTGAAAAGTGTGCCAAGACACACCAGATGGAATGTCTTAGAAAATTTGGGATGTATTTTATATGTGGTAAGTTTGGACATATGGGCCAAGATTTCAATGAAAATGAACCTAAGAATAATCATGATAAGAAAACTATAACATGTTTTAAATGTGGTGAGATGGGTCATTACGCGAACGCCTTCCCAAAGAGAGATCTGAATGATGCAAAGAATCCAAACTACTAGAAAAAAGGAGTAGTGAGATCCTTTGAGACTACGTTAGTAGATTTTGGGACATCCAATGAAGTTATATCAGGTACTTTTTTTTGTTCAATCAGATTTTTTTAAAGTTTTGTTTGATATGGGGTCTGCACATTCCTTCATCTCTATGAAATTTTCAGGTAAATTGGAAATATCTCCTCAAAAATGAGAACTAAACTTGTTGTTAAAACACCAGGGGAATGTTATACCAAGATGAATTATAATAATACTTCTATTGTGGTCTGTGGAAATACATTACCGGAAAAACTTTTTTTACCCTTAGTCGAGTTTGAAGTTATTCTGGGGATGGACTGGCTTTTTGATTATCATTCTAAGATTGACTGTAGAGCTAAAGATGTTGTTTTTCAGAAAGAGTTTCATTTTGTATACAAGAATGAAAAAATATAGTTGATAACATATCAATAAGCTAAGAAAAAATTAAATGATGGAAATGAAAGTTATTTTTCTCATATTGTTGAAAACATGGGAACTATTCAAATTAATGATGTTCTCGTGGTCAATGAATACCTTCATGTTTTTTTTGATGAGTTACCCTGTGTTATACCTGATCGAGAAGTAGAATTCACTATTGACTTAGTTCCTGATGCTAAGACTATTTCAAAAGCCCTATATCATATATCTCCATAAAACTTCTTGAATTGAAAAATCTGTTGCATGATTTTCTTGACAAAGGCTTCATTATTCCTAGCACTTCACCTTGGGGAGCCCCTGTTTTGTTTGTTAAAAAGAAAGATGGTTCCATGAGACTTTTCATTGATTATAGAGCTTTGAATAACATCACTATTAAATACAAGTATAAATTGACTCATATTTATGACTTGTTTTATCAACTCTTTGAAGCATAGTACTTTTACAAGATTGACTTGAGATCTGGATACCATCAGCAGAAGGTGAAGGATGATGACATCCCGAAAATATCCTTTTATACTAGATATGGGCATTATGAATTTGTTGTTATGCCATTTGGATTAACTAATACACCTGTTGTATTCATAAATCTTATGAATAGAGTATTTTATGAGTTCTTGAATATGTTTTTGGTTGTATTTATTGATGACAATAGTGTATTTTCTAAATATAAATAAGATCATGAAAAAAATCTAAGGGTTGTTTTGAAAAAATTAAACAAAAAGAAACTATATGGAAAATTCATCAAGTGTGATTTTTAGTTGCAACAAATTTATTTTCTTGGGAACATTGTAAATATGGATGGAATAACAGTTGATCCTGCCATAAAAAATGTAGTTGATGAATGGCCAAGACCCACAAATGTTACAGAGATTCGTAGTTTTTTTGGATTATCAAGTTATTACTGACGGTTTGTTAAGAACTTTTCACAGTTATCTAGAGTGATAACTAAGTTAACAAGAAAAGGGGTTAAATTTTTTTGGATAGAATAATATAATGTCTTTTTTCATGAACTGAAGAAGAGATTGTTGAATTCTCTTGTTTTGGCCTTACCTTCTTGAAATGGTGAGTTTTTTATCTACAGTGACTCTTATTTGAAGGGAGATGGTTGTGTTTTGATGAAGAATGATCAGGTAATTGCTTATGAATCAAGACAACATAAACCTTATGAGATAAATTATCTCACACATGATTTGGAATTGGTACCTGTGTTTTTTGATTTGAAAATTTAGAGGTATCATCTATATGGAATCAAATGCCAAAATATATTCTAACCATTATTGTATAAATAATATATTCACTCATAATGAATTAAACATGAGGTAGAAAAGTTTTCTCGAACTCATAAAGGATTATGACTTCACGATCAATTACCATCCTGGAAAATCCAACAAATTTAGAGATTCCTTAAGTCGGAAACATCATGCATCATTAACCATGTTACATTTGGAACCTGATCCATTGATTAATGATTAGATGAATTTTGGCTTAGAAGTTGGAGGTGTAGGGAATACCACTGTTTGGTTTCAGGTTTCAGTGTCGTCTTCATTGTCAGAAAGAATTAAACAAGTACAGAAGGAAGATAGTGAGCTATAGAAAAAGGTAGAATTGGTTAAAATGGGTAAGGTTCCAAAATTTAATCTTAATAAAGATTGTGTTTTAAGATTTGGAAAAATTTTGTGTTTGGCTAGTGATTCTCAATTGAAGATAGATTTGTTGTGAAAAGCATATAGTTCCCCATTTTCTGTTCATCTTGGATGTACTTTGATGTACAATGACCTTCGAGAGTATTATTGGTGGGATGTAATAAAAAGAGATATTGCTGATTTTACCATGAAATGATTCACGTGTCAACAGGTTAAAGCAGAGCGGCAGTTACCGAAGGGGATGCATCAACCTTTCCCAATGCTAGATTAGATATGGGATATTGTATCCATGCACATTATGGTGGGACTACCAAAGTCATCTCGAGGTGACAATTCTATTTGGGTTATTGTTGATCGGATAACAATGTTTGCACATTTTATTTCTATTTGAGATACAATGACATTGGATCAGCTTTATTGATTTTATCTCAAGGAGATTGTCAGCTTACATGGATTTCCTATTTCCATTATATCTGACTATGATCCTGGGACCACTTCTAACTTTTATAAGGGACGTTATAAGTCGTTGGGTATAGATTTAAATTTCAGTACAAGTTTTCATCATACAAAAGATGGGATGTTAGAAAGAACGACTCAGACATTGAAGGAAATTCTTTGAGCTTGTTCAATAGACTATCAAGGATGTTGGGATCAACTTCTTTCTTCAGTTTAGTTTTCTTATAATAACAGTTTTCATTTTAGAATTTTGATGGAATCTTTTGAGGTCTTGTATGGGAAGCGGTGTTTGACTCTATCATTTTGGGAAGAAGTCAGTGAAAGAATGTTGATGGGGCTAGAATTTGTTAAAGAAGTGGCTGTGAAAGTGGGGATGATCCAGTAGCACATGTGGAGAGCATAGAGCTAGCAAAAAAGTTATGCAGATAAAATAATGATAGACTTCTCTTTCAAGGTAGGTGACCGTGTTTTCTTTAAAGTCTCTCCTTGTAAAAGTTTGATGCATTTCGGTAATAAAGGAAAGCTATTTCCACGATTTATTGGTCCTTTTGATATCTTGAAAAAATTTGGAATATTTTCATACCGCGTAGCATTGTCTCTGAGTTTGTTTCAGGTACACAGTGTTTTTCATGTTTTGATGTTGATAATGTATGTGCTAGATTCGTCACATGTCTTTAGCCTAGAATCAATTCAACTGGAAGAGATCCTTTCTTTTGATGAGAAACCAATTCATATTTTTGATCGAAGGGAAGAGATATTGTGGAATATGGTAATCTATCAGGTAAAGGTTTTTTGGAGAAACAACATGGCGGAAGAAGCATGGGAGTCTTAAATTGCTATGACGGAAAAGTACGCTAAGTTGTTTAATAAGTAAATAAAATTGCGAGGACACAATTTCAAAAAGGTGGGGATAATGTAACACCCCATGTTTTTTAAAAAATAAACAGAAATGCATGGAAATTTGATTTAAGTATATATTTTTAATTAGACTTTAAAAACATTTCTTTTCTCCTTCTATGTTCTGAATTTCAAGTAACTATCATCTATAATTGTGTTTGGTATGTTATTTAGAGTTTATTAGAACCAAATTATTTTTGAATAGTAACATACCATTTTGAATAGTAATATAAATAGTGTTATGACCCTAATGAAAAGTAAATTTTATTATTATTTTATTTTATTAAGGCTTTAAGATAACAGCATCTAGGTTAGTTTTTCAATGTTATAAAAAAGTAGTTGTAGAATTAGAAGTGTTAATTTTTTAATTAAGTAAAATTTTGTTTAAAAATTATATTAATAATATTTAGAAAATTATATTTCCAAAATGTTATTTATTTATTAATTCTACATGTCGAAAAATGATTAGGGTAATTTTTTTTGGATTTTTATGAAATTCAAGAATTGTTTATGAATAGTAAAATACGATAAAATACGATAAATTATAAATACTTGATTTACTACATCATAGGTGATGAAAGGATAATTTTTTCCCACATGGTTCGAACTGACATGCCATTTTTACTAGTTAGAGTATCATTAATTAATATTATTCATAGTCTTGAGCAAAAATATTATAATAATGATTAAAATAATGAAAAATAGCCCTTCTCCTCCACTATAAATACAACCCTCACTCCCCTCTTACTCCCACACCTCTCAAGCCTTGATAATTGTCTAATTTTTACTAAATTCCTTCCCCAATATTCTTCCCCTCTTCCTAGAGATGTCGGTCTCACCAAAAGACCAAAACCAAAGCCCTTAAGGAGGATCTCAAGGAGAAGAGATCAAGAGGGAAACATCCTCTTTTTTTCTTTTCATTCATTTTATGTTATTCTCTTCCATTCCCTTTGGCTTATGATTGTATATTTTGTTATATATCCCACCTTACTAACCATATTATGTATGAATGATGAGATATCCCCTTCTTCTCAAAAAACTATTTTTATGAAATTTTAAGAGACGCTGTTAGGCTGCCGAATTTTCGTGAGAAATTTATCAAGTTTTCTTTTATTTTATGATTCCTTTATTTTCTTCTTCTTTCCTCACCTCCTCTTAACCACGAGTAATGAAATCTCTAGAATAATCTATATTGTGGATTCTTCTATGTTCATGGAAAAGTTATCATCATTATTTTTCTCCTCCCACACTTATTCAAGGAATTAAAATATTTTCTGTGATGTGTCGAATTACCGATATCATGGACGATGTGATTTCAATTTGCATTAATTCCTTAAAGTCTGGTCATAAAACATTATTTATAATTAAACCTGGTTATAATATATGTGTTATGACTCACCCATGGTTCTGGAATTATTTTTTACTCATGGTTCTAATTTATAAGTCAAAACGAGGTTGTTATTATCAAAGAAACACTAAAATGATCTAAATGAACATAATTGACATTCTAACTTATGAATCATCCTAAAGTAAGAATTAAAAATGATAAATGGAATAATAAATGTTACTGGATATATGTAAATACTACTGTATTCTATTTCTAGAGTTTCACTTCCAATCGACAAGAATGTCCACCATTATTCAATCATAGAAATCATGTTATGAATTCACACAAATACAGTGCTAGTAGAAAAATACTAACAATTAAGGGTGAAATGATGTTATTAAATAATCATATAATATGTTTTAAACAAGAAAATTCTTTTGTAAAATTTTAATTACACTTTTTTAACCATTATACAGGAGGTTTAAACAAGTTTTATGTAAGACAAACCCGATGTAAGTGATTTCTTAACAGGATTTTCATTCTTTGGGTTAACCTTCTACTTCATTATTTATGTGGTATTTAAATTGTTTGTGTGATGGGTAAAATTTATATTTTGTTTTATAATGTGTATTTACATTATATATACATACTCCATCCAATCTATTAAGTCTCTCTTCAATTGTATGATATTTATATGGGGCTTTTCATTAAAATCCGCTTTTTTAAATTCAATTTTTACGAAAATCAAAAGTACTGTTTTTAGGGAGTTATTCATGTTGTATGATTATTTTTTGGTTCTTGAAAATTATTTATGAGGAAGGGTGGGACCTATATTTCCTTTAAATTCATTGGTTATGAGTATGTTGGAGGTTGACCATATGGTTATTCCAAGTGTAACTGTGATGGTTATACAAAGTAAGGTAGCCTTGAGGGTTACAAATTATAAGGTGGCCAAGAATGGTTACAAGATTTTTTAAGTAATTCCCCAATATACCTTTATGATTATATTTATATTCTCACATTTAGTGTGATCTTTTGTAAATCTAATGTTATTGAAAGTAATTATTTAAGGTTTATAAGAATTTCTTTTGATAACGCTTTCACATGTTATGAGAATTCATGTACTAATGTGCTCTTTAATTATTTTCCATCCCTTACTGAGATTTTGTGCTCATCCCATGTTTTTAAATGATCTTCACTGGATGATGTGTGTGTAAGACAAGGAAAGAATCCATGTTTAATGTTGGAGAACTGTAAAGGATTCTTGTTTTAAGTTTTAATGTTTTATATTTTGAAAAAAATGGAAACTGTTTTTATGGTATCCACTCTATAATAATGTGTAATTTCATGAATGTATTACCCTAATTCTAAAAAGTTCTAAACCTGAAAAAAAAAATTCAATGTAAAAGGAATTTTTTTCTTGACTAAATTAAAGATTATGCTTGTAATAAGATTGGGTCCTTATAGGCCAGGTTGACCAAATAGCGAATCAAAAGGAGCAATTAGATATGGAGGATTGGTAACTGTTATTATTAGAAAAATCAACCAGCCACAAATGGCTATCCTAGGAACCTCCAAACCCCACGGCACAAGAATGCAGCATGTCTTCCAAAATCTGATTCGCCCACTTTGTATGATCATCCATCTGATGTAGATATGTCGTGTTCTTCTTAATCTCATACCCCATGGCCTTCAAAATGACTTCCTAGAATTGAGAAGTGAAACGAGGTTCTCCATTTGAGACAAATACTGAAGAAACAACATGGAGTCTCACCACCCCTGAATATAAAAAAGGCCCAACAAATCCACTTTAGCTGCATCTCTGATCGAAATGATATGTGATGATTTGGTCAGAGAATATATCACCACCCAAATGGCATTCTTACTCTAAGGTGTACGAGGTAATCCAAAAATGAAGTCCATGGACACCTCATCCCACTTCGAGGTAGAAATTTATAAATGATAGAGCAAACTGTATGGCCTTTGATTCTATTCTTTCTTCTGAAGGCTTGTGTAGCATCTTGACACAAATTCTGCTATGTGTCATCTCATACTAGGCCACCAGAACTGCCAACATACATCATAATACTTCTTAGTGGCACCAGTGCAGACATCCCACTGAGAATGGTTGATGTCATTCATCATCAGCTTATACAGAGATAACAACACTACTGAATGGCCTATAAATCACAAGATTCCCTCAAGAGATGACAACCAATCAGAAGATGTATCCCCACAATGATGAAACTGCTTCGACCGCTGATGAAGTTCATCACTGGGATGTTCCATCCGAATCAACTTCAACAGAGAAGGAGTCAACTGGACACTGTCCAAGAATACATCTCCACTATGTTCCTTGGTCGCCAAAATCATCTGTGAAAAGAGCCCCCTCAATGTCCACACATGAATGGACTTCCACCAAGCATGCACTAGAACTCAGCAACTCAAATCATCCTCCACCACATTAACCATACCTATGTTATAGAAAATATCATTGTCGAACCCATGCACGAACATGATCCATCGATACTGCATCATGTTGAGGTCCTTATACGAGAGGATATAGGAACAAATTTTTCTATCCGATTTTACCCCACCCATCTACCCAAATTGGTAGGGATTCCAAGTCTTCAAATCATGTATCACCACTAATAACCCCAAGACATGGGCAGGGTATTTATTTTCATGTGGTCGATGTTGGTGAGATCCATACGCCACCATGTGATCATCATGCATATGAACACACCCTAGAACCATACCTAAAGCATCACAATAGACCACATACCCCTTTCCTTCCACTAGAAAAATCATCATGGTGGTGTTATTCAACTGCCTCTTTAGCTCCTCGAACAATGCCTTACATTCTAGGCCCCATACAAACTTCACCCCTTTCCAGGTGAGCGCAGTGATCGGTTAATTAAGACGAGACAAATTCAAAGTGAATCACCTATAATAACCATCCAATCCATGAAAACACATATTCTCTTACAAATTCTTCAGATGCTCCCATGAAATAATTACACTAATCTACTCGGAGTACACTGAAACCCCCAGCTCAGGGAAAACAGGCCTCATAAATCTCACTTTGCTGATCCAGAAAGTGAACATTGACAAATTTTCATAGAGGCGGTGATCCTACAACATTCCATAAAGACCGCTGGAGGATTTTCCTATCTAATGGGAATGACCATGTACTCAATGTTTTTATACCAGCATTAGAATGAATTCTTTGGTATATCTGACTCCATCACCCTAAGATGATGATACCCCAAACATAGGTCTATCATTGAGAACCACATTTCCCCATTCAACATATCAATCAAATCATCTATTCTAGGAAAGGGGTATTTGTTCTTAATTTTTACCTAATTCAGCTTTTAGTAGTCAATGCACAACCTGAGGGATCTGTCATTATTTTTCGTGAACAACAATGCAGTGATCAAAGGAGAGACTCTCGGGAGAATTAATCTTTTGTATTATATGTCAAGAAGTTTTATCTTTTATTCACTCAGCTTGATGGGGGACATGTGATAAGAGGGAAATGATATCGACTGTTTTACAGGTGTCAGATTAATTGAGAAATCAATGTCCTACTCTGGGGGAAACCCGGTAAATCATCTGAGAATACCTCCGGAAACTCATTCACTACATAAGGTTGTCCACCTTAATAAAAAATTCCATCATACTCTTGCACGGGTGATGATATCTAGAAGGAATGACTTCCGGACATTGGGAGTGGAGGTCATGCACGACCTAAAGAAGGATACCATTCTACCTAAAAAACCTGAAGACTCTCATAAGACGTCGTTAAACTCAGTCAATTCCTGTAGCAATCATTGTGTGCCAGGATTTGTACTAGCCAATTCATGCCATATATTATGTCAAACAGTTCCATATCTAGAACTAGTAGGTCCCACTCCTTATCGACCCCTAAAATAGAAATTGTACACGTGGGGCACTAGAGGCCTTGCTCGTTCTTCATTCCCAGTGGTGTCACCAACTCCATCACAAAGGATATCAACTCCATTGGTAAATTCAGTACGTCCGGAAAATGGGATGAAATAAATTAAATAGAGGCACTCATATCAAATTGAGCAGTAGCTATAGAGGATGTGATCGAAATGGTACCTCGAACACTCGACGATCACTCTCATTCTAAAAGGATTAATTTTTTAATTAATACTAATCAAATTCATTTATTTAAAATTTTACATTTTTTTCAGGAATTTGCATATTTTACCATTCTAAAAATTAAAAATTATATCTATAATATTATTAACAATATATTTAATTTCATTGGAATAAATTTTTTGGTTTAATTTGGTATAAAAATATTTTTGTACATAAATTACAATTCTTTTGAAAAAATACTTTTCATTACATTCTCTGTTTTTTTCAGAAATTAATTTCATCCACTACTAACAAATGAGTAATTAGATATTGACTCCATATATATTTTCATGATTAAAAAAATTTAATTTTCTTCCTTTAATATTTTTTCACTATGGGTAGTAACTATAGTAAATTTAATTCCCATTAGAAAAGCTAAAACAAGTAAAATATTCTTATAACACTGGGATGGGGATTTGATATTTATATAATTGAAACATGTCTATCGTGGGGTGTGACCAAAAAAATTTTCAAAAGTTAAAATGTAGGAAAGTGTTCAAGTACATTCATATCAAAAGTGGAGTGTACAATTATCACCTTTGTCACTTGAAATTAGATAAATATGTGATTTTTTTTGTAATAGTTTTTTTAATGATAGAAATAAAGTCAAATGTTTTATGAACCCAAATTGATGAATATAGTTATAGTGTTAGGTTATGATCATATTTTTCAATGTCATCAGGGTAATAAAAATCAATTTTCTTCTCATCTTATAGAATGATAAATGAATGACTAATCAATAGAGTTTTCAATAACCCTTGGATAATGGAAACCGTGAGAACCACTCATATGTTCCTGAAAAATAAAAAATCATTCCCAAAAAAACTAATCCAACTCCTAATCGTGAATTTTTTGTAATTATTAATCTAAAAATCTCAATAATTCCACACATGTTTCAAAAATTACTAAATATATATCACCTAGAACAATCTACTCGGTGGAGACAAACTACAAATGGGTAATGGTGTTGTAAGATCATGAAACAAATCTATAAAGAATGAATTAAAACAAAACACAAAATAATTTCATATTAAGAGAATCGGAAACCAATAAAAATATGTATAATTCAATATAAATTGATATTTTTACATTAACTTACATGACTATGACATTATAAAAGGGAAAAACATATTCCCTAGTCACTCAAAGTATTTATCCCTCAATGTGAATGGTAATATAGTTGAATGGTAAATAAGTGACCACCTAAAAAATATGAAAATATAAAATAAGAAATAAAAAAACTACAAAATCTAAATTACAATAGAACATAAACTCTTTATATTCCATAGACACCTTTTAATTGAATTTATCACTATTATTAATATTCTTGAGGGGTGGATAATTTTCCATCCAGATTCAATGAATCAAAATATTTAGTCCATTTCACATAATCATGGATAAATATTGAGAATATTTCTACATAAATGTATTCCATTTTATATCATTATCATGCATTCCTAAAATATCTTTATATTTGTAGAATATTCATAAAGGTAATACTCTAATTAATAAAGGATAATTTTTCTTCTTGATAAAACTATTCAAATCCATCACCTATGGAGAATTCAATGGATTCCATTATAGCTGAAATTATATATGAAATTTAATTTAAAAATGATTACTGTAGTCCTATTTATATTCTTGTTAGAATCACACAATTTAGAATTATTTAGGCCAAGTTATATTTCAATAATTGTGGTGGGGCCCATTCAATCATCCAAATTTTTTCCAAGTTGATTGATTTTTCTTGGACCTTTTGTATCGAATTCGATCTAGGATTAGAATAAAAAGTCAAAACCCACATATAAATGAATCCTAAAAAGTAATAATCGTTAAAATATTATCAAATTTATTATAGGTATTCCATAAAAATAAAATGTCAATAAATTTTTTAAATTTAAAAAATTCTCTTGTTTACACAATAAAACACAAATTTTACCCAAAAAAAATGGTGAAAATAACCCAGAATTGATTTAATTAAAGGGATAAATTCATTAAAAAATATATGAATAATTATGAAAATATTATATCTATCAACTACCCTAACAAATAAAACATGGACTCTGTGATGAGTAAATATCAAAAGCAAACTAAAGAAAACATAAAACAAAGTCCCCTGAGATCCACCAATTCTATACCATTATACAAAAGATGTCAAGACTCATCAAAAATTAATATTTAATTTTCCCAATTAATATCATTCAACATATTTTCACTTTATTTCTCTTCCCATACAAACAAGGTAACTACCACACATTAATATTCTATTATATCACAAATTTTAATTTTCAATAAGGCATCTCTAATCCAAACCAATGAAACAGACACAATGGGCTTCATAAATTACTACAACTCCACATGATGTGAGTCAAGTACATTCATTTTTTATGAGGACTTTTCAGATTTGTTCTATGGATTCCAGTTTGTATGATTTATATATCAAAAATATTCTAAGGCTTAATGAGGCAGGCATGAAACTTTTTGAAGGAAAATTACTTGATTTGAATTTTGACTGATGTAAGGTCTCATTCACACTCCCCATTAGATAATCCACTCTATCATAATAATAAAATTTCAACAAAATTTCACACCATTCATATATTAGCATACAATATTTCAATCTACTAAAACTTAATTTGTTTCCTAAATTATCTATATAGGAACAACTATCAGTCTTCATTAGAAGCTCCATAAAGTCACAACATTTCATAACATGAAATCCCCATAAAAGGTATATATTTCAAGATTATTATTTTCCTCATAAAACATATCGATTAATAATTTGATTTTCCTTCCAAATTATCACAATATGAGGTAGAACAACAGATTAAATTCTCCCAACCACCCCATTCACTTATGTTATACTAGATCATAAATTGAAAATTTATGAGATGGTCGGATGTAGAAAATTGTTTTGTAATGTGGATAACCTAATAATATGTTTAATTATTCTATGGGATACATGAATTAAATTTGAAAATAATTGTAGAATAAAACTCATTTACATAAAAAGGGGTTTTAAAACCAAATAAATGTATCAAAAATTTAAAAAACATGTTCCTTAGACCCACATATTTTGACATGTATTAATCAAATTCTGGTTAAAGAATGAATTTTTCAGTTCTCCCAATAACTAAGGTGAATATGAAGAATATAGAAAAATTGGTTCAGAATACTCTCATGAATGTAATTTAAAATATAAATACAGTGATATGTGGCTTGGGATTCAAAAATTAGAGTAATTTTAATGAAATTATTAATGATTTCTACATGAATCTAAGCACTTTTTTGCATTAATTTAATATCAATTTCATTGAATAAATTTTTTTACTCATTGAAATTGGATTATAAAATGTAAATAATAACCTTTTTAACTCAAAAACTTTAAAAACACAAAAATTGAAAAATAAACAAAAATCAATTGGAAAAATTGATTAATTTTTTTAAATAAAAAAACAAAAAAGTGAGTATAATCCAATACTACGAAGGTTACCTCCCCCGCAATAAAACGATATAGTTTCATCAATGCATAAAAAATTATTTTACCATGTAAAAACATCTTAAAATTAATCAAAGTATTAAAGTATGTGTAAAAGAGTGTTAAAACCTATATTACATATAGTACAGCATTGAGTTAATATCCAAAGTGTTTCACAATGAAAACCTATAAGAAAATGTTGAAAATATACCATTGGAAGTCTATTTTATGAATGGAAAATATATTTAGAAAAATAAAATAACGGTAGATCATAGATTAATCCCACATGTGGGCCATGTGTTTTGACTGCATCTCGATATGTTGTTATAGCGGGTTATCCCAAATCTGATGGTGGGTTTATTTTATTTATAATTAACAATACAAACTTCTTCAATCAATATTTCACAAATTAATTTATATTGAATAATCCAAAGATAAAATTATATAAAATCAATACCTATGAAAATGGTAATCATCTTGTATACTGCGGTTAGGATGAAGAATGAATCTACCCCTTTTATAGTTTGCACTTGCACAACCACCTCTTTATTCCCCACTGATTTCTCATTAGATGATTCTTTAATGGAATAATAAATAATAAATTCTTATTGTATTTATATTTTAACAACATTAAAACATAATGATTTAATATCAAATTATTTCTATTTAATTTGAATAGAATTTGTATTATTTTCTTCTAGTAAATCCACATTGATCTTCTCTTGATATCCCTATAATATGTGTTCAAAAAATTCATGTAGTTATAGATGTTTCTTATCAGGAATTTATTTTTTTTCTTCTTTATCCACCAAGGAAAACAATATCTAGGATTAGTATGAAAATTTAAAATCGAAGGGATATAATACTAAATTCACTTTGAACAAAATTACAAGATAATTAGTATATTAAATGATCACCTCCATGAGTTTTTTAGGTTTCAATTTATTATTTAGTGGGTGGTCCCTATTGAAGTTTAATTTCAATAGATATAGGTAGGTATTCATGATCATCAATATTCTCTCAAAATTACACCACCATGGTGGTTTCTTCTTTCAATAGTGACGAAGCTTCTATGTTTTAAGGAATGAAGGGATCAAGTAGTTCCTCACACTCATTCTATATGTCATTTAGATCATTTTAGTCTCCTATTTATTATTGATATATAAAATATTCTTCCTTAATATCTTTCATGAATGGTTGACCCAGGGCCAATGGGTAGTATTTTATTTCATCATGGTCCCCCAAGTTCATCAACATCAAATATTACTGGGGAATCCAATTCCACTTCTTTTTTGAGTAATGGTTCTTATTCTGGATCAAAATACTCTTATTGGGATGCATTTACATATTTCATTATCCACTCTATTTTTCTCAGTAGTTTTTGTAGAGGCTGGATAATCCTTTCCAATCATGATTTTGAATCCATGTGAAATTCTTCTTCTTGGTGTTGCATTGGTGAAATTTCTCCATAAATATTGTTGTTAAAAGATTAAGTACCTTTTAGTACCTTAACCATTTCATGATAAAATTATACTCTATTCTCCCTGAGTATAGCTAAGTCTCTATCCAATCCCCCCAACACTAGTTATTCATGTTTCCTATTAATGTCATGAATGAGATCGTTGAATTCACTATCCCTGATGAATTGGATTTGGGATCACCTCATCTATTTAGCAAAGAAGTAAACACTATTCTCCAACGACTATTGTGACTTAAACATTAGTTCTTACACTTGTGGGTAATTCTTGCAAGAATTTTGTAAATAATAACATAAAAATACCATATTAACAAAAAATTTTATGTTTTCATTAATTTTAAAAGTGTAGAATATTTTCAATATGAATTTTGGAACTACCGCCACAATAAAGACAATATGTTTTTAAACATTCTTGTGGTTGAGTGTGTTAAAAAAAATTCCTAAGGTAAATTGAAATGATATTTTTAACCTTGTTTTTATATATAGGGGATCATACCACAATCACATTTCTCACTTGGATTTTGTAAAATAAGTGAGATTGTTTTCGAAATTGTTTGATTTCAAAAAAACAAAATAAATTGAAATATTACATTATCCCAAATTGGGGAATAGAGTGATGGTTTAAACATAGGATAACTTTTTTCAATGAAATCATGGTCATAAAAAATATTACCACTATCTTCCTATTGAATAATAATTGAAATACTCTGTTATCATGTTATCAATCTTATTTAGTTGAAAGATGAAAAGAAAACAATCTTCTATTCATGAGGTTTCATAATCCTTTAAAAAACTAAGGAATTCCATGATATATAATTATTTATACATATATATTTAGAAAAAATTCAATAATTCTACACACATTCCAATGATCACCAGACACTCACCACCAAATGTGATTTTTTAAATCGAGAAAAACTATACTAGGAAAAGGGATTTGAAATATATTAAACAAAATATATAAGAAATAAATGAAACTGAAAAAATAAAATCTCATTAATAGAATATTTAACCACTAAAAAAAGATATAATTCAATTTAACATTATAGTTTTACAATAAATTTCAAGACTTTAATGTTATAAATGGATAACTCCCCCTTCCCAGATCTCTAAAAAGCATTACCCCTCCATTTAAAGGGTAATAAAGTTGAATTAGGAATAATCGTTAATTACAACTCTATGAAAATAAAAAATAAAAAATAAAAAATAATTCAAGTATCCAATACTCTAGTATAAACCCTTCTTACCCTCCTTCAATATATTTCTATACAAGTGATCAATCATATTTATAAGATTTAGGGGAGGAAAATTATACTTCCATATTTTCTCCTAGGAATTTTTTAGTATATTACCCATAATAAAGTGATTTAATTTTCAGATGTTCCTTTTTCAAATTTTTTCATATTCTCTTTTTCAGGCTCCCCCAAAATATCAAAATATTTGGAGATGTTTAAAATAAAATTTTCTCTAATTACTAAAGGATAATTTTTCTCCCCAACGAGACTTCTCAACTCCATTCATTTCATATCATTGAAGGGATTCCATAATGAGATAAATTGTCTATAAAAATTAATGGAAAAATGAGTCTTAGAATTATCAATGTTATCTAGTAATAATCAAACCATTTGAAGACATATAGGTCATAATATCATTGAATAGATATTGTTGGGACCATTATATTGTCCAAAAAACATTCTCCGCGTGATTAATTTCTATGGGCATGTGTGTATGAAATTGAATATAGGACCCAAAAAATCAAGTCAAATCCCACAAACAAAATAAGCCTAAATTAAAAATAACTTAATTTTTATCAAAATTGTAAATGTAATGCCCTAAAAAATAAAAGCTAAAAAAATATTTAAATTTACTAAATTAAGAAATTTTCATAATTAAGACCAAAATTCACCAAAAAAACTAATGTGATTCAAATCAACTCAAAATGACTAATCATAATGTATTAATTGATTGGAAAAAATATAAATAATTATAAACATTTTTTTTCTATCACAAACACATAACATTATCCTATCAAATGGTTATAATTCCATCTATTCCATAAAATAAAATAATATATGGCCAAATGGGTCCATATTTGTTTGATTATGACCTTAATAATGTATCATGTAAAGGAATTTGTCAAAAATGTCACACTCTTGATTTTAATATCATTAATATTATATCTTAAGTGTAAAAACAGGTTATATTCAATCATAATTTTTTTTGAAATATAAAATAATTTTAGATGTGATTGTAATTTGTTATTAATTTTAGGGGTTTGAATAATTAACCTAAATTAATACTCAATGCTAACAAGGTATTTTTGCAATTTATTGAAAAATAAAAAACATGATTTTAAAAATATTAAAAGTAATATAATTTTGATTATTATTATGTTCCTTAATTTTTTTTGAAAAATATAAAATATAATACATGTTTTAAAGATTATTATTCCAATTATATTACTATCATGTAGTGTTCAAATTCTAATTATTATAATAGTTTTAGAAATTTCCATAATAATATTTTATGAAAAACAACATTTTATTAAATTGTTAGAAAAAATAAAAAACACAAACGGGGACATGTAGGAAAATATTTTTTATAAATTATCATCCCATGGTCAGGTATGATGTAATTTTAACCTTATATGTATAATTTTAAACCACTAATAGTAAAAAATATGTAATCAAGGTTAAGGTTAAATTTTTTTTATCTAAGGTATTATACTAAAATATAATATTTCAAACACCACTTAAACCTATACAATTTATTTTCATTTTATTTAAACAACATCATACCCTTTCATTAAATATATTCATATTTTTTAGAATTGTTATTGACAATGACATTATTATGTTTTTAACTTTTAATAAATTCCATGAGGGTCCTAATTTTCACAATAAAAAACACATCATATTTCTCTTCTTGAGACCAATTTGAGCCACCATGTCAACCAAACCCTATAAAATTATTATAAAAATTCATATACATGAAATAGAGGTGAATTTTTTAAATTACCACTAAAAGGGTCTTTATGAATGGATCTAAAGGTGGCATAAATGAGAAGAGGTTATTGCTTTCCTCGAAATCATTCAAATTATTTCTCAATCTACCTACTCCATGTTTGTAATAGTCTTCATCAAGGCATAAAATAATTACCATTAATAAATTTTAATATTATTAAAATTATGGAATTCAATTATTAAAAATATTTTATAAAAGATCGTAATTGAAATGATCACTTTTTCTTATGTATGGATTACCCTATACAAATAATAGTACATTTTTATTCCATTTCCATATTTCATATATGGTTATTATGATGGGTCGAATTATTATATGTATCATTTATGACATAATTATAATTTTTGGAATTATTAAATCATATCAATGTACTTTCTTAAAATCTATTAGAAAATAATAAAATCATGTTAGTGTACTTGTGGACTACCACGTTCATGAGTTGATGGGATTCTTTTCATTCCCAATTCATATTGAAATTATTAAGGATATATTTAATTAATATATATGATATAATTTATATAATATTTTTTTTATGAAAATATAATTATTATTTAACATTATTTCATTCTATAAGTCAAAACAATAAAATAGCATTAATGCATACGTATGATCCACCGCCTCTTTAAATGGTGTAATTAATTTTCATATACCAACCATTTATGGATGAATATATATATATATATATATATATTAAATTTATATCATGTTTAATATTATGTTTCTGTAATATACATGATCAATTTATATGGATAGGGACCGTCGAATTCATACAAGAATGAAAAAAATGTGTTTATCACCAAAAAGGGTTATTTTAACGAAAAATGGTTTATAAACAAGAGAATGAATTTTATTGGTAACTAATTTATTATATGATATATATTATTATGGTTATGTAATAAAATGATAATAAATATATATTTTCTATAAAATAGTTTTGAACACTTATGAAGAAATACAAGACATTTGGTAATAAACATTACATCTCAATCCCGTTGTTTATGAATGATGAAATTTGTTTCTATCATTTTACTTTATTTTTTATTCAATAGATTTCTAATAATATTATTATAGAAATTTTACATTAATTCATTTTCCATTGAAAATTATTTTCTTTTATGTTCATGATTTAAAAAAATTATCAAAAATATGATTGCAATTCACAACTGAAATTTTAAAGAACTTTTCACCAATTTATTTTAAAAAAATGATTTAAAATTAATATTATTTTCTAATTTTGAATTAGTAACTTAGGAATTTAAACCTAAAATGTGAAATAAATGTTTTTTAAAATATATAAAAATGAATTTAATTCCCACTATCATGAATTATCAATGATTTGATGAATCCTTTTTTATTATACAAATTTCTATTTATAGAATTTTTCTTCCATTATATTTTGTATTTTGTTAGAATTTAAAAAAATATTCATAAAATAAAATTTTATTTTTATTATGATATTTTCCAAGTCATATTTTAAATAAACCATCAATTGAAATCAAAACCATTTCATTTTACCATTTTTTATTGGGAGTATGATTATATGAAACTATATTTATTATTTCATTGAATTGTTTAATATTAAGATGATTATATTTTTAGAAAACCAATTTCATTTTCCATTAGTTTTGTTATGGGGAAATGATTAATTTTTTCATGATATTGTGGTGTAAATATTAATTTATTATGATTACATGATTTTTATCCTTTTATAAAAATACAATAAATTTGTTAAATGTGTATGAATAATTAGAAAATTATTTCATATGATTATTTCTTTTTATGTCCATCCTTTTATGCAAGGACATTGTTTTCTTGTCCAAATGATTATGTGTGGACCATGATTTATTGTATATATGTTTTTCACTAGACATTGTTTAATGTACATAAGATTATGAGGGTGTATAATTTAACATCTATAACATAATTATTTAACCTAATTCTATTAATAAAAGTCATAAATTTTATATGCTTATGTTATTTTCGCATTCCTATGTTTATGTTATGCTCTCATGGATCAGGTTATTTGATTCCTTTTTAATTTATGTATTATGAAATGTCAATATTTACACCATGACACTTGATTTTAATATATGATATATAGGTTATGGTATTCAAAAGTTATACTTATATTCTGACACCAAAAACACATGTTATTATTGAATGATCATTCATATCTCCTTTTTAATCCATACTATGAATCTGAGAACACCTTATATTATGTTTCCTCTCCCAATTTTCTGATAATTTTTTCAAATTTCTACTTTACAAGATGAGTAATATGATGTAATATAATTGTGGTAATCTTTAAATATATTTGATGAAATAGTAAGATTTGGTATCTACTGTTCAAATGAACTAAAATATTATGGTTTTAGGGTTTGTATTTTTTTAAAATGTTGTATGTTAATCTATTAAGTTTTAATATCTACTTATGATATTCATGGGTCACTATATTTTTGACTTTAAGAAGTACCAAATTTAAAAAATAAAGTAATTTAGTTAAAAGGATATTACTCAAATAATTTATTTCCCTCCGGTTAATTAATATCATCACATCAGAAAACATATTATATTAATAACACCATGGGAATAATATTTTCTCAATATATCTATATAATCATTAAATATTTTTTGATTTATTGGTTATTTCAATGTCTAATTCATGAATTAATTATTTATGTTTTTTCAATATCAGCTGTGGATCATCTTTATTGTCATTAGATCATGTTTTTTTATTATTTAACTACGATTGATCCAACAGGTATAATTTGGATTAAAAACATATAAAATCATATGGTATTTTATTTCACTATATCATTAATTTATAAAATTCAAAAACATCATTAATGGAATGAAAATAATATTATTATTTTCATGATTTCATTTATATAAATTTAATATATTTTCAATACATTTCACATATTCATTATTATTTATTAATACATTTAGCCAATTATGAGAAATAAATACTAAAATGTGTAGTGTAATAGATGAATATATTAATATATTTTTTCATTTTAACATGTATAAAAACAGATAAAAATTTAATATATATGAATATTAATATATAAATATTTATAAATTTATAATAGATAATTTATAAATTAAAATCCTTTTTTACTAAAAAAGTATTTAAAATAAAAAAAATATAATGAAAAAAATAATTTATAACATAAAAAATAAATTAAAATACAAAAAATTCAAAACATATTTAAAAATAAATTATAAATACAGACTATTATAAATAAAAAAAATTACAACCTGGAAAATTATACGTTTAAACTAAAATCCCAAAAATATTATTTTCACAAATAAATAATATCCTTAAACTAATTATAAAAAACAAAATTATAATTATAAATGATTTATATATAAACAACTATATGATTTAGAGCAATAGATACTTAATAAATAATTAATATATCATATTATAATAAAAAAACTAAAAATTGAGCAGAAAAATATAGAGAATAGGGTTGAATCTCATTAATTAATAGAGCCAAAATAGTGAATAATGGAATTCATTTTATAATCAATGAAAAAGGGATTTGAAATATATATATATATATATGTATATATATAATGATTTATTTTTTAGTACTATAATAATAAATGTGTAATGTATCTTAATTCTGTAGAGTATAGTCAACAATGGTTTATTTCAAGCGAGTGATTCAAGACCGATATGAAATAATGAAATAATTAAATTAAAATTAATATAATGAAATATTCAAATTGTGGGTAGGGTTTGCTCATGATTTGTATGAATTAGGGTTTTAAATAAGATTTTAATGATAAAATGTGGAGAACTCACAAGTATTATATTATTCTAAAGTAATTACCACCTGTATTTTAATAACTAATGTCAAAATCATTGTATTTTTAAACTAGTTATTCTATAATGGAAGTTAAAAGTAAATATAAATAAAATTAATGGTAGATTATCTATAACATAAACTAAAATAATTCATGTTGGGATATTAATTTTAGTTTTCAATTAATCAATGTTAAAACCATGATTCCAAATCTACATTTTGGTAAGAGTTTGGTTCATATACTGTTGTGTTTATTTTTTTAATATCTTTTTCATTTTATATATTTAGAGTTGTTGATCTTTATATTGTTGTCAAAATCCCATTCTACTATATTTATTATAACCAAAAAAGTTAATTATGGATAACGAGAAAATTCTAGGAGACCTATTATTCACACCCTCAACCAGTAAACATGATATTGTTTTCAATATTCTTTTGTAGACCATGTGTTACATGAAATTATGTTTTGTGATATATAGGTAGATATTTCATCACATAGGGTAATATCCTAGAGTACATTCTATCAAAAAATGGATTGGTTTTCATTTGATTATATTTGAATGTTAATTATTTTAGTATATTTATTTTTCATATGGACTTTTAAACTAGTATTTTAAATTTCTATGTATTAAATTTATGTTTTTATGGTTTTTAAAATTTATTTCATATATTATTTTTGAATTTGTTTAATTTTGTTTTCTATGATTCTAGGATATTAATTGGGGAATGATTGTTTTTTCATGGTTGGAATATAAAATATATATTTGGTTCATGTAATATTTTCAATAAATCTAGTCTTCTACTAAGTCCTGGATGCCACAGAAGCATATTCTATTAAACGTGATAATATGGGTCTCAATGTTGGCCGAAAATCTCAAGAATAAAAGTAGGTGTAACTAAGGATGATGAAATTGTTAACATTGATCATGTATTTCTTATTTCGTGGAACAATGTTTTTTTTATCAAAATGAGTTTTGGATTTTAGTTATATCCCTAGTTAGTGATAAATATTGGATATTGGGTATTAAATGTTACAATTCATGATAGTATTTCTAGCATAGTCATAGTGGACAATGATGTTACTAAAGGAGTTTCATAATTGATAGACAGAATTATAGGTATTTTTGAGTTTGGATACTGAAAAAAAAATATGATATAAACATGGGATCAAGATAAATTTATATTCCTTGTGTAGGATCTTGTATTTAAATTAACATTGAATTATCTTACATAATTGACATATATTGTTGTGTAACATTATTTGTGATAGTATGTGGTTGTTTTTTTATTTTTTTGAAAATGGGTTTTTTGTTTTAAATAATTAATTTTATAAAAATTATAAATTTTTAACATTGAAAAAAAGTTTGTGTGTGGAAAAATTATTTTCAATTTTTTCACTATATTGAATTTATAGATTAGACATATTTTTTATAAGATGGGGCTTCAAAAAAATAAATAGTAAATATATATAAAAAACCATAATATAAGATATGATTATTTTAAACGGGTTTTATTTTGTTTGAAAATAATAAGGGAAGTATATTTTTATTAAAACCCACGGAAATCTATATGAATTTAAAAAACTCCCTCTCATGGTTCAGATATGATTGAAATATTTGATATTTTAAATTATGAATTATATTTTTAAAAAAATATATCTCTAATTTTCATTTTTTTTTGTAATTTTAGAATAATGGATTCAATTGTTTTTATTGATTTAATCACAACGATATAAATTTGATTTAGAATACTTAGGTGGTAATAAAGATGAATAATGAGTGGATAGATTTGTTATTTATCTAATAGAATATTAAAATATTATTATATGGCATGAGGGTTGTTCAAAATAGAATTTCCTAATCAAGGGGAAATTATTTTGTGATACGTGATTCATGTCATAGGACCACTAATTTATCATGGTGGGGTTTATCCCTAAAAACAATGTTCCGTATTAGTTTATAGATCAATTATTACCCAACTTATATATTATATATGGTTTTATTGGATTAATAGTATGATAGATAATATTTTCTAAGGTGGTCATGTTACTCAGTGTAATTGTCAGGGAATTAATTTTTTATTGAAAAGATTCGTTATAGTTGGGAGAATTAAAATAATAATGTTTCTGGTTTCTTATATTAATTACTCATGTAATGATATTGAGGATGAATATTTTATATATTATTTTCAAAATAATGATAATATAATATAAGGGCACTTAATGTTAATAAATATCTTGTATGATCTAAATGATGTGATATTTTGATGTAACGAGATGTCATGTGAAGTCAATAGTGGATAAACTAAGAAATGTTAGGTTAGAATTCTTACATGGTTAAGACACTCGATCCTTAAATAGTGTAAAAAATCTAGATGATATGATTTTACGGTTGGACTATTTCTTATTTGAATCATGGATCTGAATTGTTAATTCATTAAAAAGTGTCCTTTTTTCTACCATGTTCTTCTTTCTATTTAATTTCCACAAAATTTTCCCACCAGCAAGAGTTGTGTATCCACCTCCCCAACCTTTATTTTATCTCTGACTAAGCAGGCCATCAATTATAAGTTATTTCATGAAAAAAAATTCGATCATCTTTAACAATTTATATTCTTATCCCTTATTCTTTAATTTCTTTTGTGGTGTTTATGGATTTCAATTTATGGTTTTGATTAAACTATGGTGAAACCCTCCCAAATAATAGTGATTTTCATAGAAATTAAACATGAAATATTTTATGTGTCATACACATATATTTTGAATCTAATTTCACATAATTATTCAACATAGTTAGTATTTTTAAATATTTAGATAATTTAATTTGTTTTCTAGAATTGTATGTTTATGAAAATGGATATTTTCACATATGATGTGTTTAATGATTGTTTTTTTAGAAAATTATAAAATAGAATAAATTAATAGATATGAATAATGGTGGTGGAATTCCTCTAAATTCAGTTTTTTTTATAAATATGATATCATTTTGTGACTATTAGTTTTTTTTTATAACAAACATATAATGTTTTTTCTAATAAAAATTAATAATCATGGACTAATCAATATTCTCATAAATTGATGTAATATATGTAAATAGTTAAATAATTTGGTAAATTTAAGGGGCAAGTGCTCTGTGATCAATATTAGAGGCTATTGTGATTATAATGTATCATTAATTAAGTTTTAGAATTTTTAAAGTACTACCTTTTTTATTTTAATATGATAAATCATTTGTAACATGTTTAAAACAAAACATTTTTGAAAATATTTTAATTCTAAGTAAAGTTTTATCTCGAAATAATTTCTTTTATAAAATAAAATTTTTGGAATTCATATGGTATTCAATTTTCATTGACCATTTATAGAAAAGAAGGAGTTTTAGTTAAAATGTTGTTCATTGTATCATTTTACCAAGATTATGAATGTTGGATTCATTTTAAATATTATATATTTTAATGTTTTCTAAATAAAAATTGAATCATTTTAATATGACTACATCTTAATTCATATTTATGTATGTATTTTTGTTATTTTTCAATACATAGTGATTGTAAAAAAATTCAAAATCATTTTAGTGATTTGAAAAGAAATTATTAACATTTAAATTAAAAAAATATTGTTAGAAATCAAGTGGTGTTGTTTATTTTGGAGATCCAGATTTTGTTTATTATTTTTCTAATTGGATATGTTTTTATAAATGATGATTTGGATTTCGAATTGGATTTTAAGACCTTTTGGTCTGAATTTTTCTTGTTTTGATAAGTATTAACATTAGGAATTTTAATAATAAATGAAAGCCTATGATAGTGAATATGGACATGTTTAAAAGATGGAGAATTTTTTCCTAGAAATATTTTTGGTGTGGAAAAATTTATAATATTTTTTCAAAGTTAGTTATTGAAATTAGGAATTATTGTAATAATAAAAATAGTGTCAAAGGTTTATATCACGCATAAAAAGTTTGATTTCATTGTCTACCCTTATTGAAATAGTGTCATGGACTAGTTAATGTCCATAGTTTTGAAAACTATGTGTTACTATATCTATTTCATTTTATTATTCTCTAAAAACCATCATTAAAATTGGTTTCAGAATCTTATTGTTTGTTGAAAGGATATATAATTGTTATTTATTTACATTATAGTGGTAATATATCACTTTAAGATTAGTGATTATTTCATATTGATTTGGTATGAGCCTTATATTTTAATAATTTTTTGATTTCCCAATATGGTAGTCAGTTACTTTTGACTTTCATATGATAAATTTTTTTCTCAATGATCAATGCCTAATTTATTTGGGTGGCTTGGATGGATTTTGAATAGTTTGTACATTTTTCCATTTGGGATGAAGTAATGCATTAATGTAATAGAATGGTATCTATGGTTAAATTCATAGGTGTGTTGTCACATGTTTATATGAGAAATGAATAATTCATATCATATATAAGGTATTTTTTTCATTTGATTATCTTTATTATTGATCTTAAGTGGTAATTGGAATTCAATTTATGATGTGAGTAAGTTAAAAATTAAATTTTCATCACAATATTATTTCTGGTATTTTACTTATTTTCAACATTTTATGAAATTGTTATTTTAGATGATTAATGGAAGGAAAAATTGTGAAAAAATAACTTATTTGTAACATATAGTTTCTATAATAATTGTATTTTTATTAACGTTATGCTTTTCTCATGAACTAGTATAATGTTCTAAGGATTCACTAGTTATGATGATCAGAAGTCATATAATTGGAAATGAATTAAACATTGAATATTGTTTAATTTCAAAATGATACACATGTTTATACAATTTATATGATTATTGGTAGTTAACCATATTTATTTGTTTCAGGGAATATATTTAATTATTAACAAGAACCATTCAGATATAATGTATTAAAAATAAATCTTCATGATGGTACTCTACATTAATTAATCCCATGAATGGATATTATGTCACGTTACAACATATCACTACCCAAAGAATATAATCTAAAGATGAAACCCAATATTAATATATTTTTTTCAATGATATCATGTGAATTGGATGATAATCCATATGATAGAAATAGTTGAGAATGAATGGAAGGTTATTTAAAAATTTGATATAATGATGTCATTCTATAAATTGAATATAATCAACATAATGATGATTGAATATTCCATATGATTTATGTTAATTATGATGTAATGAAACATGGAATACAAACATAGATGAAATACAAGTATAGGAATGTAGAATTGAAAAATATGGGAAGTACATAGGATGAGTTAAATAGACATTATATATTCTGGATGAAGAATCATGATGTTAGGTTGTGCGTTAAGGGATAGTATTCACAAGAGAAAAATGATAATTCATGAGTCAAAAATTTCATTGATGTTATGGCTTCACATATCCATGAAATGTGTTGTAAACAAGCAACATGGATGATTATTTCCTAGGAATATTTTTCCAATGAAGGTTAGGAAACTACATATATTGATAGTTTGAATAGGGAAAAGTCAAATGCTGAACAAAAATGAGGTTATGTGGTTATATGAGAATATTTCAAAATGGTGACTACATTTTTTATATTTTTTATTCATCCATTAGAATGTCATGATCTTATAATGCGCTAAATTGTGATATTCAGATCATTTTGTTTTTACTTGTAGCCTCAAAAAATGTCATTAGAAGATGATTGTAATCACGTAAAATATGAATATTCAATAAATATTTAACCACTTTTTATTCATGTATATCTTACAAAATATTATTCTTCACATGATCTATAATCCTTCAATAATTATTTTTTATAATGGATGTTATGTGATATTTTATGTGAAAAATCTATTAAATGCTCAAAATTTACCATAAGTGAGGCTCACTAAGTAAAATTTATGTGAAAAAATATTGATAATAGATTATGGATGAACTAGTGATAATAATATAAAAAAAATTAGTTAAGGTAATTATAATATATAAGATAGGTTTCAATGATTTTAGAATATAGTGAAATCAATTAGATTGAGTTCAAGTGATTGTGAAGGGCTATTGTTGGAAATATATGTTTTTTTAATGAAATGATGAGTATGTCTCAGCAACATCATTCAAGGTTTATTCAGGGTAAATAGATTATATTTTATATAATTTAAAATTATGAGTTACTAAAAAATTATATTATAATAGGGTCTTATATAAAGATAAATATTTTTTTGGAATTAACTTAGATTCAATGTGATCATTACCATGGTGTTATTGTTGTGTTCTTGTAAAATATTTTTAATTAATAAAAATGTTTTAAATGAGAAAAAATATTGAGAAACATGAATGAGATTCAGAATATATATTCCCATCATTTTTTATTTTTTATTTCATTTTAGTGGAGAATTATGGACAATGCTCAAACTATGCATAGAATGGACATAGTCACCAGTCTTGGTGGGTTAAACCTATTGAAATATTTGTTTTAATGCATTGAGATTTTTTAATTTCATCCCAGTTAGTGTGAAATTATAAAATTGATTAGATTAAACTCTAATAATTCACATGGATCATTCCAAAGAGGGAAACTATAAAATAAGTACCACAAATTCAACACCCCCACCACCAAAAATATTAATTGGTGGAACCAATTCACCGAATCATCAATAGTTATCAATGTACCCTGGATTACGTCTTGAATATACTTAATATTTAATTGATAAAAAATAATAATTTCATCATCATATGAGTTATTTTTCAAATTTCTGGGAAATGTATCATGGATTGATAAAAAATGGAAATTTATCATATATCTCTAAGGAAAGATGTTATAGATATTTCTACACTAGTATTTACACCAGGGATTAAAAAAATTATCAATATTTTTCTAATAGGATGATGGAGAGTTAATATAATGTATGAAATTTTATTTTTCTATCCAGATCAAAAAATATTTATACATAGTTGATGGCCCTCTAATCTATTAATGAGAATTTAAAAAACATGAAAGAAACATTGAAGGAAAGGTGAAGGTCAATGAATATAAGATTTAGATATTGGGAAGTAAAATTAGTGATGATAAAATGGAAAATGATTAATATATTGATGATTTCATAAAAATTGGAAATGAAACCACCAAAAAATCAAATGAAATAGAGAAAAATAAAAAGATTATATAATTTTTAAGATGTAAAACTGGAACATTATTCACATGTTTTATCCAAATAGTTAAATTATATAAAAAATATATTATTTTATAATTGAATAATTATATGAAAATATTATTTAATATGATATTATACTAGTGCATCATTCAATAATAAAAAATATATAATATTTATTTAAAATATATTAATATCTAAAAGTCAATGAACAAGAAGACATCAACATAATAAATTATGAAGACGTGGAAGATATATTAGAAGAGTATAATATAAATATTTATCTTTTGTCAATGATTGTAATAAAATGAAAATTATGGTAAAAAGTATAAAATCTTGATGAATTTGTTTTAATATGGTTTTATTTGAAAATGTGAAAATAATATTCAAAATTGAAAATTTGGTGAGTATATTGATGACATGAAAGATGAGATACCTCAAAAAAATAAATTGGGAGAAGACTAAATTGAAGGAAATAATTTTTTGACAATATTAAGAGATTTTATTAATGGAAAATAAGATTAATTATGAATACTTCATATGAAGGATACTATAATAATAGTATACAATTAGAATAAAGGACTACTGCAAAATTCATAAATATTAGGGATAATATTTGAAACCCTAATCAAGAATAATGTAATAGGGAATTATAAAATGAAATGTCTTACATTTTAAATATATTGATGTATAATATATAATCCTATATCGATTATAACACCAATCCCAAGAATGAAATAATAAAATTAAAGAAATAGAATAAATTTAATTTTAAAGCGATATTATAAAATTTCAAAATATAATATAGTAAAATTAATGAGATTAATAACTCTAGTTCAAGGTTTTAGATCAAAAGAAAATAGATAAATATTTTTTAAAAAATAGGCTATATAATAATATGAATTAAATAATACATTATCATGGTGTCATGATGATAAAAATGATCAAAATATAATTTTTTAATATTTTAATAATTTAGTTTATGTTAAATATGAATCAACACAAGATGCTAAAAAATATTCAAATATGGTTGGACCAAACATAGTGTTACTAAAAATAAATTTAAATATCTTATTTATAAAATTTTGTGTACATATGAAAACTAAAAAAATATATCTAGGCATAATAGTTATCAGAAATACCCCTCTACTAGAAAATATTATATTGGAAAAACTAAAAATTTCTCCAATTAACATAGAAATATATTATATATTGAAGGTAAATAGAAAAATACATTGACACCCACCCCAACAGAATAAAGTTAGTGCATTTATCCAATAAATTGTCATAAATATAAGATTTAGTTATCAAGGGACTATTCTGTTTAGTATTCAAGGTAAACATGATACATATATGAGTCATTTACAACAAATAAATACACAAATAAAGACATCATTTTAATCATTTTTTACAATAACAACTTTATTCCATATAGAATACCTTGTGTATCATTCTTTGTACACTTTATGGAATTTTTTAGAATGAAATAAAAATAATAGAGTGATAAAATTCTCAGTATGGAATAAATATAGGGGAGGAAATAATTAATTAATTGAAATAATCAATATGGAAAGGTAAACAACTGCACACAAAGTACATTTAATCATCTGGATAATAAATATCCAATATAGAAGGTAAACAAACTATTAAACACATTCCATGTTATCAATAAGTTGATATTGATGTGTATAAATAATATTTAATGTTATATAATATAACACACATGATAATTAATGAAAAATATAATAGTGAAATACATTCATTGATTTTTTCATAGTAAAAATATAAAGGAAAATAATAAATAAAATTTTAATTTAGGAAATTACTATTTTTTTGATTCCAGGTCTATGAAACATGAAAACTTACACCATCATGTCCTTTTAATAAACAGTTTAAAACATATAGTTTAACCCCATTTAATTTTTCCAATTAATTAGTCACATGAGACATGTCAATGCATTGAGTGGATCTAAATATTATGGGACCCACCAAAAACTACTAGTCCAAATATTTATTCATATATTGAGTAATAAATTTAATTCACCAAAAATGTGTCTCGTCAATTATCCATACTAAATATGGAATAAGATTTATTAATATTTCCCTGGATAATCATATGTCATTCATTATAAACACCATATATAAACATGGTATATATTTTAGAAAAATATCATATCCACCACCCTATAATATATATTTATGTTAAATGAAATTTACAATGAAAATTCATTACTATAATGTTATTGTTTCAAGAGAATTATAAAAATCATAAAAAGTGATATTTCACATTATCTTTAATGAAATGGTAATTTTTTAATAAAATCCCTTTAGATGAAAAAACATAAATTAAACATGAAACATCATAAAAGGTTAATTATTACTGATATTTCAGGTCATTATAGTAGTATATACACCACATAAATTTAAATTGGCGGATAATAACATATATGACTCAACGGAATGTCAATAGAGAAGTAATCCCTTACCTTACACTCCCTTTTGTTTTAAATCACTTTAAACTCATGTATAGTATTTTCAAGGACATTATTATCTTATACCATAAAAATTTATTTTTATAATAAAATATAATATCCTTTTATAACATCTTATTACCATGTTTTTAATTTTCTTTCATTTTTTAATTGGTTTTTGTGTTATTTGGTTTCTTTTTAAATATGTTAAAACTTTTCATTTTGTATTCCTCTTACATATATACTGATTTAATCATATAAAAAATATAATACATTCTGAAAATATCATATGTATTTATTAAAAATTTATTTATTTTAATCCATAATATTTGGTGATAGAAAATTAAATACACCATTCATAGTGACAGTAGATCATTCATATGCGTGAACACTGTTAATATTTTCTAGATTTATTGAATGAAAAAAAATTAACTGATATATATAAGTATATTATCATTCTAGTGTTTTATGTTAGTCATATATATCAATTTCTTTATTAAACCCATCATTAATATAATCCATGTAATGCGAGAATGAATCGAATTTCTTCGCAAAGATGTACTCTGCCTTACACACGAATGATATTATTGTACTCCCATAAAACATGAATCGGGAAGTTGTTCAATGTTTAGCAATTTAGTAATTAAGAAATCATAAATAAATAAAATATCATCTATAAATTTTATATACATCATTATTCACAACATTTTTAGGTGGAAATGGAAAAACAAATGATAACGATTCATGAGGCAATAGTCCTCCCGACACAAGAATAAGGATTTTCTAACCCATTTCATGGATGTGTGTGTGATTATATGTCATAAAATTAAAATAAAAAAATATAATAATATTTAGGATAATGAGTTCATTATATTTCATGGTATAAAATTAAATCACACCAGTGGAGGAAGAAATAAAACCTAAAATGCACATTGATGGACAATAACTTTTTATTGGGTCCCTCTAATTAGTGTGCAGAAATGGAAATCCTTAGATATATTAATATTCAATTTAAGGAATATATGATTACGGTATTTAATTTATTCTAATTTCCATGAAATTTTTCTTTGTAGGGGTGAAGATATGAGGAGAGGGACAAGCCTTTTGATTGTTGGGTGAGCGGAAAACATGTAAATATTTTAAATAAGGAATTCCATCAACATTATTTCCCTGAAAAGTTGATCCAAAAATATACCAAAATACATAATATAAGGTGTAAGGTCTAAAAATGTCAAAATAATGTGTTTTTGACAATTTTCTAGTGTATTTGTCCACATAAAATTAAAAGATAGGCCCTTCATGACCAAATTTCTCACTTAACCATTATAATTGTTTTTAACTATTTTTGCTAATCACATTGGTATAAAACTAATTTTATATTATTATAAAGTTGAAATTATTATTATTTAGAATATTAAACTAATTTTTATAAATCCAATTCTCATAGTGTATAATATTAATTTAAAATCATTCTCGTATATGCGATAAAAAATGTGGGTTTAAAGTGAAAATATTCAAAAGAGTACAATGTATTTTCATTAAATAAAATCTAACAATAATTAAAAGTATATAAATTGTATTCATAAATTTATAATAGATCTAATTTTACTTTAAAAACATTTTAAATTGTATTTTATCATTATCAAATATTTAGATAAAATGTCAATTTTCAATTAAAATTCACTATTTTTCAATATTCACTAAAAAATGAAACTTCTCTGAAAAAAACAAAATAATTCACCCAAATATCAATTTTATAGTAATATATGAAAAATAATGTTTATTTTATCCACTAAAATTTCTAAAATATTCAGAATTAGTATAAAAAACTGCACTCCAATAAATTGTAGTGAAACAACCATTGGAAAAATAATGCTTTTTATGCATGAAATTAAACGTATTCTTATATCATTACAAGAATATATGTTTAATGAGTTTAAAAATTGTTATTGAAAATATAATATATAAATTCATAAATATAATTCACTAATCATTATTAATTTTATAAATTTTGAACAAACTCCTTTGGGGAATAAAATACATTTTTTAATGACATCTCATTTATATTCAATCAGTTTTTAAACTAATTTCTGATTAATTGGTAACAATTGAATTCAGCCATATATTTTGATAGTTTATTTAATCCTAATAATAACGTCAAATTTATTTACTATGATATAATTTTAATTATAAATAATAATATTAATATTAGATTGTTTTTAGTCAAACTCTTTTATTCCTACAATACATGATTTCAAATGACCTCGTTACATCTTGTAATGAAATATGAATTCATTGTTGTGTGAATTTAATGATATATAATGTTTTTATTTAAAATTGTATTTAATGACAGAGTGTTAGGATTTTATATTTTATTCAACTAATGTTATTTATTGTATCATATTCTATTAAATAAAATGTTTTTTGTTTATAATTTTGGGGTTTTACATTCTCCCTAATATTAAAAAAATATCATCACAATTTAGACCTCCTATTTGTAAAAAAGGGTTTTGTATTTGGTTATTTATTTTTTGGAAAACCCACATCATGTGAGGGTTAGTAAAAAATCACTAAAAAATTTATAATGAGAATTATGAATGACAAATGGAATAACACATAACTAGTTTCCAATATATGAGAAAGTTAGTGAAGTGTAAGGATATGGACATTTAGAAAAAGAGTAAATATTTATAGAGATTGATTTAGGTCATTCATATAAAGAATGTGAATGATCAATGTAGATTTGAGGTGGTTAAATCTTTTAAAACAATTGGTTATAAATAATATTTGATATTTTTATAAATGTTGTTATTCGGATAGAATTTTTTTCAGAATCATTTCAATAAATTTGAGGAATTATTTTATTCTATTTACATGGACATTCCATATATTAATGGTTGTTATTTAATTTAATATTTTTCATACCAAACATTAAAAAAAATTTCTATTTTATGGACTAGGGTGCCCAAAATAAATGATTGAAAAATATTATATATATTAAATTGCTTGTGCATTCTGTTATCCAAATGAAGAGGAATAACTAGTGAAAGGAGTTTTAGTATAAGAATTCAATGGGCATTATTGAGTTTTGAATATGAGTTTTACCCTAGTGACAACATAAATATTTTCAGTACAGGTAAATTCTAGAAAATTTATGACGAGCATGGAATGAATAGAATAAATAAATAAACATTTTATTTTCACATTGTTATAGTATAGAATATCGAGTCATTAATAGACTATTAAAAAAATCTAAGAGATATACATAATCCCAAAGGAATTTTAGAAAACTTAGAGGGATAATTGGATGATAATTCTTAAACAAGCGGTAACGGGGCCATGTATCGACAATTAGAATGCATTGAAATTCAATATCTCACTAACAACAAAGACACATGCTTGTTCATTGTTAGTGATTGATCCATCTCAATGTTATAAATTTTTTTATTTTATTATCTCCCCATTCTATATATCCATGATGAACATGAATCAATCAATTGATAGAATTATTAAAAAATTGGAATTTATACGTGATTAAAATATTTTTGGTTTTTATAAAGAAAATTTCTTTTGTGATTTTAATTTTAATCTCCTTGTTCGTAATTCTAATGACAACAAATCAAGGTAGTGATAAAAATAGAACAAGGTCTATTCAGCATGAATATGATTTTAAATTTCCCTCATGGTTCTTTTTTCAACGTGGGAAATAATCGTTGGCACATGGTTCAACACACCCTATGGAATCAATTCATGTGAATACTTTTCCAAGAGAAATGACCAGATAATTTAGATAGAGGATGGGCATGACATGATAGTGGTGAAATATGGATGCATTGGAGGATCAGATAGTTTTGGCTTCCTGATTTCAAGTTATTCGTTGGTAAATGAACAATAGTGTCTGATGGTGTATTTTGGAGGGATTTAATGGAAAGAATGTTTTCTCATCAATTATGATGCTTGGCCTATATGGATCATTGATTTTACAATCATTGAATATATTGAAGGTAGTCTTGGGGAGTTATAGCATGATCCCCTTTGGTATAGATCAAGAAATTTACAATCATTGAATATATTAAAATATTCATACAAAGAACATCTCTTTTTTAAAAGAACAATTTCATAAATTATTATTTCAATAATTAATTTTTAATTCATCTTTAATTCCAATAAATAAATATAGAAATAATGATTTTCTTGTGCCTGATGAAATAAATTTACATTTAATAGATCCTAATATCCATAAATAAGTATTCGTATTTTCCTTTAACCATTTTCCAAAACCTATATATTTAATATTTTAAATTATTATCCTAAAAAGTATTACTAATACTTTTAATTAATATTTATGAATGAAATTGTTTATCTAAAAACAATGACACATTAACGAGGACTTCATATAGACTAGTGTTATGTGTGAGATCCATATCATCCATTGATCATGGGTTCAACCCCACCGCCTTTCAAGAAGTGTTGTTTAGTCACTCATCATGCAGGTTTCCTTTTTTAAAAACTCTATTAATATAATTACTATACTGATCCACAATAATACAATTGACATCCGTGAAATAAAATTAATCATTAAATACCTTTTTACCATATTTTTCAACAAATCATTTTCCATCAAAGTCTAAAAACGCATAATTTACAATAATGGTTATATTAAAACAAAATATAAATATTACCTTTAAACCTAAGTCTATGATATTTAAAGGTATAATTCCAAAAATAAAATTTCAAACAAAACATGTACTAAATTATTCTATCATATTTCCATAAATTTAATCCAAAATATATTTAATATTAGTATACAACTATAAACAAAAAATAATTTTTTTCAAATTGATTGATCTTATTTTCAATCATATAATTGTTAAACCATTATGGTATCCATAATAGTATTTTTAATAAATAAATAATTACTTTTATAATTTTGTATAATCCAAATATGTTTCTTGATTCTTGTATCCAATATACTAATGATAAAAAAATTAATTTATTTCCCTGAGTCACAATAAATAAGAACTTCATGCATTTTATATTCATTTTGGTACTTCCATGGTTGAGGGGAAAACCTTTAAAAAAGGGGATTGACTCATTCAATTATCAGGTTCCACACCATCATGGGAATTAACTATAAATGGATACTTAGGATGATATGTATTTCTGTTAATCGAAATCATCATTTTTCCTCAGAAATATTTTTCTAGATGTTGTTATTTTTTACATGCAATGATTTTACTCATCCAATTGAGGGACTTTTTTAGGTTTTTCATTCAATATTATTTATTTATGTAAATGCGGCCTTCTTTTCTACATGGTCTCCACCACATGAGTTCTTATCAAACTTTATTATTCATTTCATTGTAGATTTAAAGATTTGTTTAATTTATATGTTTTTAATCATTTTTTAGAAATATAATTTATCATAAAAAATATATCTTTCACTCTTATCATCAAATAATTTTCTTCTCATTGTCCCCACCTTGTCATTAATGTTCAATTCAGACATTATTTCTTAAGACTATAGCCATTGACTAAAACCAAAAATAATAGAGTGAGAAACAATAATCCAAGTGAGAAAACTGTATAATTATTTATAGGATGTATAAATCATGACACTTTGTTTTCAAAATAAAACTCTTTATGATTATCCTAGTTTTATTATATTGAATATCCATTAAATTCCTTTACAATGGTTTATAAATAAATTTGAATTATCCTAATCATATCCCCACGTAGTGTTAAACCATGTTCATAATATGGTTCTTTACCATGTACCAAGTTAATCACGAGTAAAGCCTAACCCACCCTTTTTAGTGTAATTACCCATAGGTAAATATATTCTATAACTATTTCCATATTTAATATCTAAAGAGTGATATATTGTGAGGATGACCCCAATAATCTCAACCTTACCAAAACTCTGGAATTTTATTCTATACTTATCAAAAAATTCTATCTTAGTGTTATGTTCCCTAATCTATATTTTACTCAATACTGTTTCCAAGGTTTCTATTAAACATTTTTATATTAAAACTCTAGTGACTGTGACCCAATTATCTCAAAGCTACTGCATGCTATATTTACATTGGAATATTTATGAGATTTAGAGCCTAAAAGACCATTAAATATAGTAGTCTTCATAAAATAGATATATGTATGATCCTTTTATTTTAAATTAATACATAAATTACAAAATATATTATTTTTAAATTATTTTTCAATAATAATATTATTTCATATATCTAATCCATTCAAGTAATTCTTATTAAACTTTGTGGGACATTGGAGAACAAATAAAATTTGGGTGATCACAAATGATCAGTAATGGTTAAATACAAAAAAAATTAATAATGAATCAATGAAGATAATCATTATGTAAGGTAAAATAACTTAATACACATCCCATTTAAATAAATGTGTATGGAATATTTAATATGGAAGAGTATGTCACTAGAAACATATTCCATGTTATCTATAAATTAATATAGAAGTGAATAAATAATATGATAAATTAAACAAATGTACATGCATTCCATTTAATATATAATCTTTGAATGAAAGGAATCCAATTATTTTTCAATAGTAAAAATATCATAGTAAATAACCACTCACTCTTGATTGATGGAATTACTTAATTGTTGGACATCCCTTCTAAGTCACATGAAAACCTATAACGTAAATAATTTTCGTATGATTTTTTAAAACAATAGGTACAAAATAATTTAATTTCACCAACCAATTGGTCCCATGAGACCCTTACATGTATTTAATTAATATATAATGTCTAGGAACTATCCTTCACTAGTAATCCAAATCATTCCTTCTATATCGAGTAATATATTCAATTCATAAACAAGATGACTTGTAAAATATCTACACCTAGGAGAAAACTATATAATATTGGTTTATAGTTTCATAAATATTTATATCCATCACCAATAAATTTTGATATCAAAAAATTAAATTTATAATGATAAATAGTAATAATAAATTGATTTTTTTATTATAAATTTAACAATCACACAATAGTCTGATATATCAAAATAAATTTTATGATTTGGAAAATTTCAAATAAAATATCCATAGATGAAATAATTTAAATTGAAACATATAATACCATGGATAATGAATTATTCTTGATATTACATGTCAATTTAATAGTATTAAATCCACATATACTTGAATTGGCGTATATTAACAAATAAGTCTTAATGGAATGTAAATTGAGACGAAATCCCTTACCATAGCCTCCCTTTTTGATGAACACCATTATTCCATATATATAATGGATTTAAAAATTTTATTAACATATAAAAAACCTTAACATTTATGATATTCTATTTTATCCTTTTCTTGATATCTTATCGCTCATTTTCTAATAATATTTCATTATTTTCATTATTTTGGGATTTTGTTTCATTATTTTTTTAGTGTGTTTTTACTTGTTATTTTCTATTACTATTACATAGATAATGATTTAAACTTTTCTCGAATGTAAAACATGAAGTAAATATCATATATAGTTATTATAAATTTATTAATATAAATCTTTAAAAATTGGTGATAGAAAATGGAAAACACCCTTCAAAGAGATGGCAGACCGTGCGTACGTGTGAACATTGATTACATTTTGTAGTTGAATTAACAAAATAAATGTATATGATATATATATATAAGTATATTATCATTAATCTATCTTGTTTTTTTCATATATATCACATATTTTTTTAATTTAATCCTTAATACATTCCATGTAATTCATGAATGATTCACATAGCTTCTCGATGTGGTAGTCCACTTTACAACTGAACAATGTTATTATATACAAATTAAATGCAAATCAGGAAGTTATGTTCCATATAATGATTTAATAAGATTTAATATATAATTAATATACAAAAAATTACGTATAAATATTATTTCTATGATTATTCCAAACATTGATTTATGGTAATGTAAAAAATGAAGGACTTTTTCCCGTGATGCGGTACTTGGCCGTACATAAGACTAATGATTTTGAACCCAACTGATGGAATTTTGTGGGAGTTTAGGTTTTAACATTAACATTAAAACATATAATAATATTAAGGAAAAACATTTTACTATATAATTATTTTAAAATAACAATTTAATGTGTGGATAAATAAATAATACAAAAAATGCATATTGATGAATGTTACGTCTTGTTACAGTTACTCTTATTAGTTCACATAAAAGGCCTTCCTTGGATGAATTTATACCAAATTTAATGCTTCATGTATTATGATATGGATTTTTATATTTGATTATTTAGGTTTTATCTGATAAAAATTACATTAGAGGTTTGAAGATAGTGGGAGAGTGGGAGGTCTTTTATAAGTGGGTTGAGGGGAAAATATTAAAATTTTTGATTGATAGAATTCCACCGATATTTTCTCAAAATAAAGTATCTCCCAAAAATGAACCAAACTAGATTATTGAATTAAGAGGACTAAATATTTCCCCAAAATGTAATTTTTAAAATTTTCATGGTCATTTGTCCCCTAAATGGAAAAGGTTTTTTCCCTTGGTAAACATATTTTTTCGTAATCACTAAAATTAATTTTTACATTTTTCACTAATAAAATTAGGGAAAATATATGTTAGAAATATCATAAATTATAAAATATTCGTATAAAAAATATCTATAACATTTTAATAATTTCAATTCATATAAGTTGAAAAAATTAACTATTTGTTAATCCTGCAAACGAGACATGAAAACGTGTTTTTTAAGTGAAAAATTTCAAAGGCATACTTTGTTTTGATATCAAAATTCAACATAAAAATAATTCAAATGACCTAAACTGGATAATTATATTTATAATTGATATAAAATAACGTTAATACCAATTTCAATTATAATTTATCATTATATAATATTTTGAAGAATATTTAGTTCTCAATTTACTTTGAGTAGTTTCCAAAATTCATGACGAAATAAAACTTCTCTGAAAAATACCCAAATTTCTAACTAATATATTTTTAAAATTACTCTATATAAAATGATATTTAGTTTTTCAATGTTTTATTATAAAAATTTCTAAATTCACTATTAATACAAGTGAATCATCAAAAAGTGGCAAAAATACCTTTAGAAAAATACATATCTTTATTTGTAAATTTGGTTTTGTTCTTATCTTATGCCAATCAAATATATAGTATGAATGTAAAATGTTTTTATTTAGTATGTAATATATATATTTCATTAAGATGGTCAATTAATTATAATATATATAATTTTTTAAAATATAATTCTTTTGGAATATAAAAGTATCTTTTATAAAACTATCTTTTTAATATTCAAATTTTTATATTCAATTCTAATTGATTAATAACCAAAAAATTAAACCATATATTCTAATAATTTATTTAATATTATTAAAAACTGATTGTTTAATGTCTATTAGATAACAATCGTTATTAAAAATAATATTATTATTATATAGTCATTCAATAAAACCCATTCTTGTGTTTAATAAAATATTTCAAAAGAACTCATTATTGCATCTAATGTAATATGAACTCAGTTTTCGGTGAATTTAATTTATAGATTGTTTTTATTTAAAATAGTAAATATATCATAGTGTCATTAGATTTTATGTTGCATTATATTCTTAGTGTTTCATGTCATATGAGTTATTAAATAATTTGTTTTCATTGTGAATTACAAGGTGTTACAAAAAAAAGTTTTTAATAAAACTCTTATTAGTATGGGTGATAACATTTTAGAGGATACTACTGATTTTTATATTTTTTAAAAAAAGGGTGCACATAAATGTAAAAAATTTCACTCCCTTAGATCATAAACAAGACAAAGGAAAAAATTAATTAAAAAAATTGAATATGTTTTAATAACTGCTGAAAAAAAATAGGGAATAGATAATCATTAACGAAAAAATTGATCATATATATCTACTAAATATATATTAGACTTAATAGAATAAATACATGGAAGATATGAATTATAGGTTAACTATGAATTATTTTTTAAAACAAATCTTCCTAGACCAATTTCCCAGAAATTAAACTGAAATGAAATGGAAAATATAATATGGAATAAAATTATTTCATTTTTGAAGTGTCATTAAAGTATTGCAATAAATATAATCCATGGATTCTTCAATATGGTAATTACACAAACATTACATTTAGTACAATAATATTAAAAACTATTTTAGAGAATAATGGTGCAAAAATTATATTATATAATTACAGTTATTTAATCTTTTGAGATGTTAGTATTAATAACATAAATTCCCAGAAGAAGAAAAATTACTATTTTTTGATGGGTTAAATATAATATTTTCAAAATAGTTTAGCAATATAATGATGGAAATGAATTAAATGTAATGAAATTTAATTAATTGTCATGAATTTAAAATATTGTAGAACAATCCCGAAATGAGAAAGAACCAGTGATTATCATTTCTAAATTGGTGTGTCATGGCTCGTCCCTTGGGGCCCATGCCGTGACTACCCCAAAACTGCCTTCCATAGACCAGGGGAAAACTACTAGCATCCGAAAGGCATATTACTTAAATGATAAGGCATTAACTTTTCAACCTGTACATACACACAGTCCATGAACACAACAAGAAGCAACCACACAGACAATAACACAATAAGATGCAACCACAATGTATACTGATGTACTAAAAGATTGCTGAAAGTAAAAAATGGACCTGACTGCAAGCACAACTGTAAAAGTACAAGTATGATTAGAAGTACAATACAACTTAAAGAAAAATAAAAAAATCTACTGGGTTGTCTTTTGAGGTTCCTACCTATAGGGTGGGTACTGATCACATCACATAACTCTACATCTATCAATATCCTCCGCGTCACATCACGTTGAATGGTCCAACTCTGAGCACTGTCCTGTCCAAGGTCTATCAGCCTCGATCAATTATGTATGTCATCTACATTAGACACGACAAGGTGCAGGAGAATCTAGTGAAGGGGTTAGTATAAAAATACTCACTATGGACCCCAAGAAACCCATAGGTCGCCTAGAGTTCCACAAAATAAAAACCACAAATAATGAAATCAAATCTACTTAGGTATATTGCCATAGAAATACCTATGTAATCAAGATATACTCATCTCATATATGAGGAAAGAACACCCCATAGGAAACACCACCTAGGTAGAAGTACCACATAGGTAACACCATGAAGATATAACAGAGAAGGTAACTCCATGAGGTAGTTGTATTAATCAGGTATCACCACAAAGATAGAAGTACCACACATGTATCACAACGAAGATAGTACCACAAAGGAAGAATTACAACACATGTAACACCATGATGTTAGAAGTACCAAACAGGTAAGATCATGAATATTAAAGTACCACATAAGTAATACCATGAAGAGGATACGACAAAGGTAGAAGTACCACACATGTAACACCACGAAGATGACACCGTAAAGGTAGAATTACCACATAGGTAATACCACGAAGCTAGAAGTTATACAAAAGTAACACCACAAAGATAGAAGTACCACAAAAGTAACACCATGAAGTCGATACGACAAATGTAGAAGTTCCACACAGGTAACACCACTATGCTAGAAGTACCACATAGACAACCCCATGCAGATTGAAGTACTACAGAGGTAACACCACGAATATAGAAGTACCAAAAAAGTAACACCACAATTATAGAGGTATCATAGAGGTAACATACTTAGCTCATAATCTGGTATAATTTAAGTAAAGAAGTACAGATGAATAGTCTTAAACAATATCATCTTATTCTATTAAGAAGCACTGCTGATGACCCACATAGGATTGATAGGTAACTAACCCCCACTGACCCACACAGGATTGACGAGTAACAAGCCCCGCTGACCCCCTTAGGATTGATGGGTAACTAAACCCCACTGTCCCACACCGGATTGATAGGCAACTAACCCCCACTAACACACACAAGATTAATAGGTAACTAATCCCCACTGGACCACATAGAATCGATAGGTTACTAACCCCCACTGGTCTACACCGGATCTGACCCACATAGGATCAGTATGCACAGACCCACACAGGATAGCTGTGGGCTGGCCCACTCGTGATTGGTATGCACTGACCCTCACAAGATCATTGATCACTAACCGACATAGGATCGTTAAGCACTGACCCACGCCGGATCACTGAGCAGTGACCCACACATGATCCATGTTCTTCCTTCACGTTACAGCCAGCCACTGGGTTCCTGCACTAGGCATGCCTGATTATGGGAAGATCCAATCCCAAATCCATTAGTTGATACTTCAAATGCCACAAAGACCCATGAATAAGTATTCAAATAGTCCTCCATTTTATTAGTGACCCAATCCAATAGATGGTTCATCAATCAGATGTCTGATCTGTAAGTTTTAGTGTTTCGTCTTCGAGGGACCGGTTGGATTTGGGTTCATTCCAACCCAGATGTACTCCAAAATTATCCAAAACTATTGGAAAGTATACCAAAATTACCCACTTGATATAAGGATCCCAATACCATAGATGGTTCATCAAATGGACATCTGGTTCTCATGATATGGCCGTAAAGGTGTATCAAGGTCCAGTAGGGCCCGGATCTGGTCTGACCCGGTGGGCCCGACCTGGCCTGACCCTTCCTGGGTAGACACGACCCGGTTTGGGTCACCCTAACCCATACGGGGCCGAAATGAAATGGTTGGGTCGACCCAACCTGGTCTGGGTCTGACCCAAACGAGCTGGGCCATAGTCCGGCACAACCCGCAAAGTGGGAAGCCCGACCCGCTGGGTGCAGCCTGCTGTGGCGTGACCCTCTACGGTGTGGCCGACTATGGCATGACCCACTATGGTGTCACCCATGCATCTATGTGAGGTCCTCCGTGGTAGGAATCTACCTAGCTGCTACCTGGGCGGAGGCACCGTTTGGTATTCCAAATGGCCCAAAAGTCGTTCGATCGCCCTGCTGGCACGCGAGACTGATGGAGCGGTCCCACTATGTGTGACATAGCTGGCTGGTTTCAAAGCTGGTTCTCCTCAAAGTGGGGTAGACGCGTGCCACTGATCCACCACGACCGGCCGAATACCGGCCGCCCTCTGACCTCAACCACATCCAATCAGCCGGAATATCCAAATCTGATGGCATGGATGTGTGCCGCCGCTTTTCCATGCATCTGACCGGATGTTAGCCACTTCACATCGCCAAATCGGCCAACGAGTTGTGGCCTCTTTCTCAACTGGTGTCACAGATGCATGCCGCCTTGCCTTCTGCGCTCGGCCGGTGTGTCAGCCACCATTCTCCTCGGCCTTGGCCGACGGGCCCCAAGCACCTCTAGTGGAGCAGTTGTGCCGCCATCACTATCATGGCCAGTCGGAGTGCCGACCGCCGCCTTGTGCTCTACTAATGTTGGTCATCGTCCTCCTCAAACATGAAGAACGCATCGACAATGATGATTCGGAGGGATAGAGCAATGTTCGTTTGGCCCGTACCCTCTGCATTAGACAGGTATCACACAGCTCAATGAGAATTCTTCAACGTAATAAAAATTAACAAAGAATAATCATAAACTCACCCCTACCTCGATTGTCTGTTGTAGATTTCATGAGGAGGAAGATGATGATGGTGACGTCGATTTTTTGCTTCTGCAAGACGCTTCTGAACAGGGCTTGAGCGCCATCCTCATTATTCATTGGGGGTTGTTCTTCATTGGAGGATCTACATTGTTGGAGGATCTTCCTTCAAAGTCCTCCTCTCCCTTACGAAAATGGAGAAAACCACCCTGAATTCTCCCAAGAAGATTTACTAAAATAACTATTAATTAACATGTTTTTCCATTAATTTAGATTTAATGATCATTATTAATTAAAGATAGTTGTGATTAAACAATTTCAGAAACCAGGAATTTAATGCATGACTTTAATTGATCGACCACCCTCATGTGGTTCTCACAACTACAATTCAAAAAGGAGGTTTCAAAATGAAAAATAAAATAAAAATTGTTGTTGAATTTTAATTTTATTCCTTTAACACTCCCAAGAAAATCAGGAAAACTAACTTCCACCCTCGACCTACTACGGTTGATGTGAATGTCTCCATAAGAGAATATCAGCAATTCGAGTTCATCCATGTCTATATATTTCAATTCTAAGCATATGATTAGATGCTAGAAAACACCGCTCATGCGTTTATTGAATGTAACTGAAAAAAGATTGGATAATTATTAACAGTCACCAGCGACCCACTGCTGTCGAGGATTTGTTCTTCCAAAGTGTGACATGCCCCAACTAAACCAACTATACTCTCATATTTTATATCCATCTTATTGTTTAAATTTTATGAAAATTACAATAACATTATTTTTAAATTATTTTATTTATAGAAAAAACTAACATTCATTGGTGCCTTGCACCAGAGAATGTATGTATCTCCCAAAATAAATCAAACCCTCATGAGTTTAGTGCTGGCCTTGGATTTATAATCAAAGTTAACATTTGTGAGTCATAAGAATTTATAAAATAAAATAACTTTATTTAATTATTTTATTTACAGTTATCTTGTTTCCAGTTTTTAACCCAGGAAGCCCACGTTGATCAAACATAAGCCATGGATTGGGTAAGCCCTCCATCTTGAGCAAAATGGTGCCCTCAGATTTCTAATCTAAATAAACCTTAAATAGTTATTCCTCTTTTTCTGGAAAACTTATCACTCGTGCTAAATAAAGCATAACCAAACATTGACATATCATTCTAGGCACTCCGAGCCTCAGAATCACACTCCGTAAGATTTTGCAGTATCCAAATAATTTAATATAATTAAAAGAACATCAGAATTTCCTGGACATTAAATTCTACTGACCCTATGTATTTACATCCTTGAAATCCAGAATATTGACTAAGGAAGAAAATGGGGGTACTGAGAACGAATCTGATCCTCTCACACCAATGTGCTCTCCTAGAGGTTCATGTGCTGCCAGTAAATGCGAACCAGAGGTATCGACCTACCATGAAAGACACCCTCCTCTTGATCCTCAATTTATACTGGAAGCTATATAAATGTATCCCCATCATCTAAGTCCATCTTTCCAGGTTTGATGACTTGTGAAGGTTCATGCATGTATCTCCTCCGCTGGGATATGTGGAAGATGTCGTGCACCAACTCCAGCAGTGGTGGTAGTGCCATGTGTTATGCGACCTTGCTAATCCTCTTAAGTATCAGAAATGGTTTGATAAACCTTGGTGATAAAATTCCTCCTCAACCAAATCTTTATAGTCCCCATCAAGGTGAGACCCATAAGGAGAAATGGTCTCTATCCAACTATCAGCATAAGACTTTTGCCGAATCTGAGTAGTGTTCACATGATAATAAGTGAGGCATCATGATATATGTAGGCCACTAGAATTTGGAACTGAAAACTCAAAAATACTGCTACCACAAAGGTCAGTCTGGTCAACTCATTTGTGATCGGCTGCACCCTCTTATACATGAGTTTATCATGTGCTACCTGGGATTCCTTTTTCACCGACCAAGGAAAATCCCATTCCAACGTTGTAGGTAAACCACAAAATTGTTTCTAATATATTAAATATAAGTATCAATTGTGGATGTCCAGTCCATACCCTAACTAATGTTGTAATTCCTAAATGCTCCCACCAAGAGGTTCCAACTGAAACAGTCGCCTCAGGGGTCATATCACACCTTCAGCTTAAGTGTGATTATCAGGCATTCTCCCAAAGGATTCTCTAAGAATGAGGGTCAAGTTAATGACTTTACAAGAAACTGTAGTTCATGGACAAGATTCTTGGAAGGAAGGAATGAATAGAACCTATGTCTATTAATAAAACAACTTGTAGTAGACACATTCTATTCCTTGAATCATTCCTATAGCCCTTAGGTCACACAACTTGACAATATGAAGATACTCCCTTCCCCTGTCCTCCAACTCTCTGAGCATGGTGGGGACCACAAAGGTGGTGGTTGTAACATGTCTAAATGTACACCACCTCTTTCTGCACTCCTAGATCTGATTCCATGTCTGATGCACTACAGATTTTTCTATCCCAGACAATTCTTCTTCCTGGAATATTTCTACAAGCCCATGTTTTTGAGACTAGCGCCAGTTTCCTGCTTTCCCACTACTAACATTCACTGGTTGTATCTGCTCATCCAAATAACATTCAAACCCATAGATTCTCTCTAGAATCCTGACATAGGTAGAAATTCATAGAGGAATAGTTTTGTCTCAGACTTCCTTAAACAAACAATGCTCAGAAGTCTGATCCCCAAAGAATCCATCATGTCATATTCTTCAAGTACCAGGAATGGTTTGTACGCCTCGATAAATACTCATCTACCGAAATGTCATCACGCTGAAGTTGTAGAATCACTAGAGAACTCTATTCCACCTCCCCAAGGTAGTGTTCATCCCCCTGTGAGTCGGGATCTCCATGGAACTAGGGGTATCTGATGCTGAAACTCGTGTAAGGAACTAAGCCTAAATGTTTCCTCTACTGGTACTGCCAGTTCTAACTACCTCCCTATGAGTGGTTGTGCTACTAGTACACCACCCAATGTTCCAATGTAGTAAGAGGACCCTACATCAGAGACTCATCACGTGGTCGGATGTCATCGTTTACTCCCTCGAGAAACCTAGGGGTTTTTTGTCATGACATCCTAATAAGAAACAGGTGATCCATGGTCATTAAGTTATGCCTGGTGAACAGACTCCAATGAAATAAAAAGAAAACATTTCCAAAAAAACAAGCAATAAGTGTTTTCATGCCCTGAGTCAGAAATCAGAATTCATGGTCCAGGTGTATTGATACGTCACCTACCAAAACAAACAATGGACTCCACAAACTGAAATCCATACTCATAACACATAATACTATTACTACATAGAACAGATCAGAGTCCTAGTTCTTCGGTAGAACCAAGATCCTATGATACAACTTTGTCACAACCCGTCCCTCGAAGCCCATTCGATTACTACCACAAACCCACCTTCCAAATTCTAGGGGCTGGTGACTAGCAACAGAAAGGTGAATCCCTTAAACGGTATGTCATTACTTTTTTTAACATCTAAAGACACACAGTCCAAGAGCACAACAAGAAGAAACCACATAGACTAGAACATATTTAGATGCAACCACAAAGTAAACTAGTGTAAAAAATAGTGCTGAAAGTAAAAATGGGTGAGAATACAATCCAAGATAATTTAAAAAATCTTCTGGATCATCCACTAAGGTTCCTACCAGTAGGGTATGAATAGATTGCCTCCTCATCACTCTACATCGGTCAGTCTCCTCTACGTCATGTCACGTCGAAGGGTCCACCTCCGGGCACTGTCCAGTCTTATCTCCCTCAGCCTTGATCAACGTTGTACATAATTTGCATCATAGACGACAAGGAGTGGGTGAAGCTAGTGCAGGGGTGAGTATAATAATACTCAGCAGGGAACCCAAGACCCTCGTAGGCCTTCTAGAGTTCAATGATTGAAAAACCCACAAAATAAGACATTATCTCTAACTAGGTATATACCCATACATATACCTAAGTTATCAGAATAAACTCATTTCATATATGAGGGAAGGACACAACATAGGTAACACCATGAAGGTAGAAGTACCAAACAGGTAACAACAAGTAGATAAAACTACAAAGGTTACTCCACGTGGTGGAATTACCACTCAGGTAACACCACAAAGGTAGAATTTCCACACATGTAACATCAAGAAGACAATACCACAAAGGTTGGAGTACCACACAAGAAACACCACTATGTTAGAAGTACCACATAGGTTACATAATGAATATTGATGTAACACACAGGTAACACCATGAAGATGATACCAAAATGGTAGAAGTACCACACCGGTAACACCCTGAAGCTAGAAGTGCCACATAGGTAACACCACGAAGATGATACCACAAAGGTAGAAGTACCAAATAAGTAATACCAAAAATCTATAAGTACCGCATAGGGAACACCATGAAGGTAGAAGTACCACAAAGGTAACACCACTGACTCGATACCAAAATGGTAGAAGTACTACAATGGTAACACCACTACGCTAGATGTATCAGACATGTAACACCACAAAGATAGATTTAACAAAGAGGTAACACCACAAATTTAGATGTACCATATAAATAACACAACGAAGATAGAAGTACCACACATATAAAAGACTCAGCTCACATTCAGATATAACATTAGTACAAAATTATAGATGATTACTCTTAATCTAGATCATCATATTCTGTTAGGAAACACTGCTACTGACCCACAAAATATTGATACCTAACTAACCCCCACTAACCAAAAAAAAATTAATAGGTAACTAACCCCCACTAACCCACATAGGATTTATAGGTAACAAACCCCCACTGACCCACACAGGATCGACAGGTAACTAACCCCTGCTGACCCACATAGGATCCATAGGTAACTAACCCCCACTAAAAACCCCAAAATCAATAGGTAACTGACCCCCTAACACACATGGGATCGATAGGTAACTAACCCCTACTGATCCACATTTTATTGGTATGTACTGAAACTTAAAGGATCACTGAGCATTGACCCACACAGGATCTGACCCACACAAGACCTGTATGCACTGACCCACAGAGGACGCTGAGCACTGACCCACACAGGATTTGTATGTGCTGAACCACATAGGATTGCTGACCCTTATCCCACACAACATCAATATGCACTGTCCCACATAGGATCGGTATGCACTGACCCGTACAGGATTGCTGAGTACTGACCCACACAGGATCGATGGTCTTCCTTCACGTTACATCCATCCATGGGGTTCCCACACTAACCAGGCCTAGTTCCGGGTGGTTCGGCACCCCAATCCATCGGTCGATACTTAAGCTACCACAAAGTACCACAAATAAGTATCTCAAAGGTATTTCATGTTATAAGGGAACCAATGCAATAGATGACGCGTTAATCAGATGCCTGATCTGTAAGTTATTAGCTTTTCAACTCCGATGGACTGGTTGGATTCGTGTTCGATCCAACCCGGATATACTCCAACATTATAAAATCTCATGTGGAGTATACCATATGGAACTTCTCAATCCAAAGATCCAAACTCCACAGACGGTCTTTCAAACAGACATTGGATTCTCAAGAAATGGCCACAAAGGTGTATTTGGATCTAGATGGGCCTGGATCCGGTCCTACCCGACCTAGTCCAGGTCCTGCCCGAACATGCTGGATTGTGGTCCAGCCGGGCCCGCCAAAGGGGCGGCTCAATGTGATGGGAATGACCCGCTACGGTGCGGCCTACGTGGCTGGGTGCGTTCCGCCGTGGCGGGATCAGCCCTAGCAGCAACCTTGGAGGGAGGTGCCCCCAATATTCCGAATGGACCAAGGGCTATTTAGTAGCTCCTCTTGGAAATGGGACCACAGAAGTAGTCCTACTCGGTTTGACATGGCCTACCGATTTCCCAGACGGTTCTCCCCCCTGCTTCACAGATGTGTGCGGCTGCTCCACCACTGCCGGCCGGATGCAAGTCGCCCTCCGAACAGCGCCATGGCCAAGCATCCTTGGTCTCCAACTCTGGCAGTTAGGACACGCATTACGACATCACCACATGGCTGACCGAGTGCCATCCGCTGCCGTTCTCAACCGTGGACAATGGGTCACAGCCTCCAGCTCAACCCGCGGCGTGGACGTTCGCCGCCCAGCCTCCATGAGGCCAATCGGTGTGTCAATCGATGTTTTCCTCTATTTCAGATGACGGGCCACAACCTCCACTGGTGGCACAGTTACACTACCACTGCTATCACAACCAGATGGAGTGTCGGTCGCCGCAATGTTCCCTACCAGCGTCGGTCGTCATCCTCCTCCACCGCGAAGAACGCATCAACAATGAAGATGTAGAGGGATCGGTCTGTGTTTGTTTGGCCCATACACTCTACATTAGACCAGTAACATGTGGCTCGAGGATAAAGATTCAGCATAATGAAAATCAGCAATGAATAATCATAAACAAACACCTACCTCGATCATCCATTGGAGGTGTCATGAGGAGGAAGACGATGATGGTGACGTCGGTGTTCATTGCTTCCGAAAGACGCTTCCAATATGGGCTCAAGCATCGACCTCATTATTCATTGGAGGAAGTTCTTCAATGGAGGATATTCTTTGTTGGATTATATTCTTTTAATGGACTCCTCTCCCTTTCCCCAATGGAGAAAAAAACCCTCATTTATCCTAGGAAAAGTTAATAAAATAAATCTTAATTAACAAGTTGTTTCATTAATTTATATTTAATGAATCCTATTAATTAAAGGGATATGTTGTTAAATAATTTGTGTATCCAGTAATTTAATGATTACCTTTAATTGACCAACCCCTCCTGTGAAGGCCCCACCTCCACAACTCAAAAGGGATGTTTCTAAAAAAATAAAATTAAATATGTTGTTTTATTTTATTTTTAATCTTTTAACTCTCCAACAAAAATCTGAAACAATTTCTTCTACCCTCAAACTAATGTGGTCGAGGTGAATGTCTCCTCAAGCGAATATCGGTGCTACGAGTTCAACTATGTCCTTAGATTTCAATTTCAAGCACAAATTCTAAAGTTACAAAATATCACCCGTGTTTTTACTTAACGAACATAAAAAAAGTTTTGAAAATTATTATCAGTCACCCCCAACCCACGCCGGTTGATGTTAGGCTCCTCCCTAGTTAAAAATTCCCAAATGAACACAAATGTACACTCATATTTTCAATCCGAGTTACGGTTTAAATTTTATGAATTTAACAATAAAATTATTGTCACTTAATTATTTTATTTACGGTCAAAAACTAACATTCAATTGTGGCTTGTATCGGCCAATGTTAGTATCTGACTATAGAAATAATACACTCAGGAGTTAATCAGTAGTCTTTTATTTTTAATCCGAGTTACTTTTTGTGAGTAATAAGTATTTTCTAAAATAAAAGAACTTTATTTAATTATTTTATGCATAGTTTTTCCATTTTCAGGTTTTCTCACAGGAGTCCCACACTGACCGATCTTCATTCACGCCTAGGGTAAAGCTGCCATCCTGAGTGCATCGGAACCCTCAGATATTTGATCTGAGTAACCATTTAAAATTTATTCCACTATTTCAGAAAAAATGCTTATGCGGGCTAATTAAATCATAAAAAAACTTCGACGAATCATTCTGGGCACTCCGGGCCATAGAATCGCGCTCCGTCACATTTCACAGTCTCAAAATAATTATATATAATTAAATAAAATTATATGGAATTTTAGGTACATTACATGGTGATTATATGTATCCATGTTATTTGAGTGACAATGATTAAAAAAATCAGTATATTTTTCATCACACCATTTGAAGGGTTTCCCTAATTTCTGATTATTTTCTAGTATAAATATATTATTATTGCTAGGACTAGTATTGTTTATAGATGGGAGTTAAAAATATAACTTATCACATTTATGTTTACAGTGAAATGACTTTTTTAGAATTATTGTTGTTATGAAAGTCATGAAAATTTAATGAAACAAATAATTAAAAATATTATAATGAGATGTGGATTCCCCTGACAGATATAAGGAATTTTGATGTGTCATCCTGGAAAATTATTTTTCTTTATAGATGAGTCTAATGATCTCTCTTAAACTAATGAAAACACATGAATTCATATGAAAATCATAAAATTGATATGTTCAAGTGTATGTGTTATAATAGGAAAGATGACATCGTATAATCAATGTATACTGTGGATGATAATTGTATTATTGATCCTAAATTCATATTGTTAGTACTTCATAAAATATTATTATGGTGATAGATATAATCTGAAATTGATAATGTTGAGGTCATTAATAATGGATAATTTTGATGTACTATTCTTATAATGTATTATGGTGAGAAACCATGTCTTCATAAACATTTATACCCTACTATTTTAAACAAATTTTCATAAGATTTTATTCATATAAATATCTACTAATACACAACAAGAATCCAAAAGATATTCTTTCATTGGAATCTTATGTTCATAATACATCAAAAAGGGACATAAATAAGAAATATTTATTTTATTCTCTCTATTATGTGTTGTTTTAACCCTTTGAGCTCCTAAAAATTCAAGGGATAAGACATGGAATACATAAAATAAAGGGTTTATCTAAAAATCATAATAATAGAATAATTAGGATTAATAAACATAACTTGTGACTCAAACGTATAAATTAATATCATAAAAGAGAAGGATCGTGAGTATTAATATAGTATCATATTTTTAAGGAAATGGTATCATAATATCAAATTTATAATGGAATTTTTTCAGGAATATATAACATCAAAAAATATAAGTCTAGAATAATTTATGAGAAAATATCACATGGTGGAAAATTCTCACAATGGATTATGTTTTATCCCAATCCCCATACATGACATCTCATGAGACTGGAGGTTTACCAAACTACTTGTTGTAAAACATGGGAACAACCAGAATAAAACTATTAATATTATTGTCTTCTAAAAATATGAAACAATACATAGGGATAAACATATTAATTAACCATAGGAAGAAACTGGTTTGGATTATCCTTCAAAAGAACATATTCGAAGTAAAATTCATAATGAAATTATTTTAAAATTGAAAAAAGGGATTGTGTTACCCCACCAAAAAAGATATCATAATCGAGGTATATAAATGAGATACATATATACATAACTTAGAATCATTTCATAACATTAAATAGAGAGTGTAATAAACTTAGAGAAATAATGGTCATAACCCAAAGAAAAGTTTTCTTTAGTTATATCCCATATCTATATCTTGATTCGTCTTGTGTGTTCATTAAAATTAATAATATTTTTAATATTTCAATTATTTACTTTCTTAATAAACTTATCCAATTTCATTAATCAATTAATTTTATTTATTGACATAATGTAATCAATGATTTTATCATTTAGGTTCAAATCAGACATTTTGATGATGTTTGACTCATATGTACCAAATAACATTGGTGTATTGAATACGGTATTATGGATTATATTTTATTCATCTCAAGAATAATATTAATGAAATTATTATATTTTTTTAATCAACTATTCCATTAATATATACCACAAATTTTGGTTATAATAAATGAACTATGTTTCAATAATGGAAACATTGTGTCATATGTACGCTCGAGTAACATTTTTATCTTACAACGATTATGATTGATAGATGTTAATTACTTTTTTATATTTAACTAAGGATAATTAATTAATAAAAATAATAATACTAATTTAAATATTCTTATATATACCATATATGTGATGTAGTAGTATAAAATCAATCACGTCACCTCATGAGGAGATAATCCCCAACATAGAGGAATTCCTCTCATATTTGAATGGATGGTAAAGCATAAACATATAGGATATATTAATTTAATATATTGATTAATATTTCATGAACATTATTTTTTCACATTAATTTTAATACCATAAATATTTATTGTAGGTGATAATGGAAAATTTATTACATCGGTTTTTAATGAAGTAGTTCTCCTAACACATAATTGATGAATTCATTTACTATTTGTTGGAATGGAAGATAAATATAGTGTTTACCATTAACATAATAGAATAATAGTATATATGATATAATTTTTTTAGTATATATCCTTAATAGAGAATATTTTTTTATCATGTAAGATGAAATAGAGAAATATATTCTCAGTTAAAAAGTACACACATTACTTAGATAACCGCTTTAGGATAATACCTACTGCCTCACTAGATTGAAATTATGATCCAAATGATTCATTGTGGATGTGGGGAGGGATTTAAGGAAGTTTTTTGAGTAGGTAATGGATGAACAAAAAAGATATTTATGTGTGTAAAGGAATGGGGAGTATGGTCACTTTTTTATGTGGGGGAGGGGACACACTTAGAAATTTTAAAACGAAATCATTATAACCAAGTTTTAAAAAATAAAAAAGACCCCAAAACATGTCATTTTCGAAACATAAACTATATAATTTCTACATACTAACAGCAACTATGATGTGTAAAATGGTTTTGGTCACTTTAACCTTTATCATTTTAGTTTAACCATCTGGTAAACTTATTTTAACCATAACCACAATAATTAATTTTCCCTATTTTTACTACATAATAAGAACAAAATTTATGTTATCCCTATAATATAATATAGTAAAATATATAAAAAAATATGAATCCATTTAAACAAATAATGTTTATAGATGGGGAAAATTATAGAATTAAATTAAATCCATAGACATGATGAATAACCAGTTTAAGAAAGACAAATATTTCCTAAGTATATAAATTATTGATATCAAAATTAAATATATATTTCATTACAAGGACATATATATAATCAATTATAACCTAATAATAAAATTTTACTATAAAACTTATCCTAAAACAAAATTTAACATGGAAATAAATTAAATGAAAATGAAGTGTTTAATAAAAAAACTATTATAACTAATTATATTTATTATAATGACATTAATTAGTTATAATGTTTTTTCACAAAAAAAATAAATATAAATTATAAAAATGGTTTTTCTCAATTGTAAAAAATTATAATTTTAATATTTTGTTCTTATTTATTTTGAAATCATTCGTACATTTATATTAATTATGACCATAATATTTAAATCAGGATATATTTCATAATATTCATAACCTCTAGTAAGAAAAATAGTTCAAAGTTGTCATCAATAATCTTTATTTGTTTAGACTCGGGGATGCATGTCACATAAGCTGTCAATGGTCATTTTCTTTTTTTAAAACAGGGTGTTAATTTATTTTCCCTTATGGAATTTGTCCATATAAATATTGTTTTAAATATTATGTTTAAAACTTCATATTTTAATACTATTTCATTGATTATTTTAGTTCTTGGGTTTCTTCTTTGTATTTACTATTTTTTTATAGTACCTTGATCAGGTGATTTTTCCTTTCTCATTGAATATTTTTTCTACAATCTAATATTTTCCACCAAATTCTCCATATATTTAAATAGTTTTATAAATACAAAACCTTTCAAAAAATTATATTTAAGGTATATAGTATTTAATTCCTCAACATGGATGCACGGAATATGTCATATAGTTGAGAAACAAATCGTGGTAGAGCTAGTCAATAAAAAACATCTCCAGTATGACTTTGAATTTCTTGTAAGACAATATACATGGAGATTATATATCCCTTTTTCAAATTATCTTGAATTAAATACATTGAGATATGAATAAAAACACATTATCTCCATTAAAAGACTCTCGGTCTCATCAATGATTGCCGACAATGATCTTCATTCGATTATTGAACAGTCTTGACTTGTTCTTGAATGGACATGGCTTATTCCGCCATTTCATCAATCACATCAGTTCCAAATAACTTATGTTCAACAACCACATCAAAAAATGGGTGACCTACCTCTCCACTCATATAGGTAATCATAATTATCCATTTGGATTCTTGATTATAAACTATTATTATAGGAGAAATCATCCAAAATATGATATTGTTCCCATCATACATTGATGTACATCAAGATTTCTCTATAAAAGATTATAGTTTCTAAATATTATAGTCATTATGGAAATTAATTTGGGGGTGTTACACTATAATGATGTTCAAAATATTATCCATATCTTATTGGAGGTTCTTCCATATCATATGGGTAAATCTCATATCTCAGTCAAATTTATCCAATAGTGGTATTCCATGTAACCTAACCACATTTATAATTTATATCCATTTCTAATTTTAAACTAATAATCCCTATATAATTTTAATTGTGATGGGAGTATTTTAAAGATGATCCAACACAACTGACATGGAATTGTTTCCTCACGATATATTTATAATTCAACTAAAATATTCGATTGTTGTTTTTTCCCATTTCCATATAGCTATAAGTGATGGTATCATCATCCCCTTGTATTTTAACATTCATACATCAATTAATATAATGATATAAATAGTAATGTATATCCCAAGATTTCATTCATCACATATTCCCACCAGTAGTGGTATTAGGGACCTCAGTAAATCTTATTTTTCCCATGGTGGATTTAAATGGTCGAACTATGTGCATCATCAAGAATATCCTTCATTGTCATTGGATCTTATGATACATATAGTCATGATACAAATCTAATAACTATTTATTCATTAATTTTAAACTCCATGGATTTCTCATTACATAGGGATTTTACCTTTTTTAATTCTTGTATCATCTCATTCACTATCCTTTACCTTCTCAAAAAGAGATGGCCGAGAAATCCTTGAACAATGGAATGGTGTTATTCATTCCTCCACATTTATAAGGTCCATCCATTGAAATTATATGAATATTTGATGCTTTTAAATTCATGTTACTACTAATATTGTCAAATCCTTCAAATTCATTGTACATTCGAGTTTATTTTCATTCTTGGGATGAAAATGGATTGGGTATTCATATTCCATGGTCATCTCTGACCATATAAATGGATCATATTAATGTCATACTATATAAGTATATATTTATAGATAATATTATCCAAATATATTTAACACTTCTCCCCATAGATATAATTTCACCATATTTTCCAAGAAAATACCAGAGTGTCAAACTCCATATCAATTATGGTATAGTTATTCTCATTAACTATCAATATCCTTAAATAATAGGTAATCAATTAAAGAATGTTGAATCCGAATATAGTATAATCCCTTCTTTTAATCATAAATTTTACCAGAAAAGTTTTCCACATAATGGAATCAATGGGAAGGGTGAAATGATCAGCCTCTTATTTAACTCTATAAATGCCTCTTCTCATTGAATATTTAAGAAAAAAATATCCCTTCCATGATTCCAAGGTATGTTGGTTTGAAAATTATGATAATTTTCTCACATTTCATAGATAATAATTAGTTAGTCCAAGGAAACTAGTGATCTCCATAACAAATGTAGGTCTAAATGAGTCCTTAATTCCCTTAATGTTATTGGGGTCCACTTTTATACATTTGTTGTTGATAATATGCCCAAAGAAAGATTCTAACATTATACTAAATTCTTATTTACTATAAAATGCAGATATATTTAGTATCCCAAATCAAATAACATAATTTTTAAATGCACGACATTCTAAACTTTTGATTTGTAGAAAATTATAATATAATCCAAAAATACTATAATAATTTTGTCTAGCAAATATCTATAAACTTGATTTATTTTTTCAATAATTATTATTAAATCATTAGTGATTATAATTGGAATAACTATAATCCCATAGTATCCATTAATTTTTAAATTAAATTTTGTTAATGTCATATTTCTTCACCATTAATAAGTGATATCGCAACTGAAGCTCCACCATAGGGAAGTATTGATCCCCACCAAGTTCCTAATAAAATAATTTGTCCATGTGAGGGGATATATGTTCTCTGTATTTATTTAATTGAGTTCATGAAAATCAATATAAATTCACATTGACATATTCATATTTTGGATAAAGGGGGATAGCACACCCCAATGTGAATCACTCATTTATACATAACCATATTAAAGATTCTCCTGTAATTTATTCATCAACCCTCCCAAAAAATTAGTGTACATTCCTTATGAACTCATTGATATAGGTTTATATCTTCATGTAACTTAAGTTGATAACTCAACCTTGATCAAGAATAATTCCAAGAAACTCTTTAGAAAATACATTATTATAATCCCCCATAATAGGGATTTAGTCAATACTAATTCTCTCCTTAGTCTCAATCATTTTATCCATATATCGTTTCATATAAGGTAATAATATTGGAACTAAACGGAATATTATAAGCTAGATTTGTCATCCTACTAGAAAATTTATCAAATCATAAGATGACTTCATATATGAAGATAGAATTCTCTCTATTGGACTTTTATGTTGTATTTATATAATTATTGAAAATAATTTACCAATATAGAATCAAACTACACAAAATGATGTAATATGAGATTCACTGGATTATTCCATCAATAAACAATAACTCAGTATGATTTATATACATGGGATGCATCCATTTCCCTATTATTCAATCACACATGTAGAACCACCCCCATGGACTGAGATAGGAAAACAATAGTTATACTATTCATAAAATATATGATATAATTCATAGATTCAAAATAAAATAGGATCTTGGATCTTCCGGAATGAATAACTAGTGAACTTGTCACCATATATTTTTTGGGATCCACCATAGTGGAAGTGATAACATATAATCTTTATTTCATTGTAGACCTTGAATGTTTTTTTCATTTATTTCCTCTCACAACCCTTAGCGTAGATAATTTAGTTTCATAATTTTTGTGTTACATTAAGTTGGAACAATTCACTAGAGGTCGAATTTTGATCATAAACATCTTATCTTATCCCACATTAGTGGTTTTATTCATTGAACATCTGTAAAAATTACCCTGTTACCCTTCTTTTACACATTTAAAACATCTCTTAGTTCCCATGAAATAGTGTCTAGTATGCTTATTCCTTTACTATCAATAACTAGGTTGTTCATTTTCCTTTCCTCCCTATTTTTTTTAAACACCTGAAGAAAAACTCCAAAATTATTTTTTGACCATTCCCACAAGACCACTAAGAGTATTTGATCTCCATAAGTACATTAAGAAAATAAAGAATGATCTCCTCATATTTAGAAATTCTTGAATCTTTAATTTTTTTTGTAGACTTAGTTTTCACCCACTATCAAAACAGTCCATCTTTTTTGGTGTTAGTGAAAAATCCAATGACATACCTCACAAGAAATTTGAAGTTTTATTCATTTTCTCCAAGGGATTTGTCTTCCATTTTATAGAGAAATAGGTACTTCAACTCCATTTTAATATAAAGATTTTAATGAAAATAAATTTTGAAATATATTTTATGGATGTATAATCATTCCATAGAATAAATATCCTATTTGAAATTTCTATTATTGATCATTTTACACAACTGATTGATTTCTCTCTAAATACAATAAATGAACAGCATAACTTTTCCAATTTCTAGTAATTTTAGGGGGAATAATATCTTCTAGGAAGATAGAATCCCTTTTCCCACAATGGGGGGATCATTTAATACGCTAAATGAAGGAGTACAATGTCACATAAAATTCTCAAGTACAACATTATATTCATTGGTGGATAAATTTGTTCCACTTGATTCGGTTTATTATTCCAAACTCTACCTAGTTGAGCTGATACATCTAAGTTGTTATAAGCTCTAAGACCAATTGGGATAGGCATTATGATGGGGAAATCATCACATTTCCAATCATATTGGTTATTCCCGTGGTTTCTTATACTTCCGTCCATTTACTAAAATGATAAAAAACAAAATGATAATAAATTAATATAAAAAATTGAAACATATAAACCAAGAAGGAATATATTATAAAAGACAAGTATATCATGAATTATGAGTCATTATGTTTCAATATAGGTTCGAAATTTTAATGTTTACTATTATATTTTATCACATAAAAATTTCATCAACTTCTTCATAATGGTTCATAATTATTTTTTGGAATTTCCAAATCATATCCCCCTATAGTTTCCAACTAGGTGTGCAATAATGTTCATTTTCATACACATGGTGACAATTGAATCTTTCTCAATGTGCTATTTATAGAGATATTAACACAAATTACAACATTTTCCAACCAACATACACTCGTATTATCCATACATGTATGTCATGTATAAGAAACCACACATTCAATCCTTCAAAAATATTCAATGATATTTTCCTTTAATTATAATTATCCTTACACATATCATTAGTTTTCTCGCTAAATTATTCTTGTCCTAATTCAAAAAAATAACAAGAAAATAAATTCACAAAAAATACAGTGACATTGGCCTTTTAATCATATTATTACATGTTTTTATTATCATAAATATCCATTAATACAAAATAGGTTACATTAAGGTCGAGTATATTCAGAAGAATATGATCATAATACTACAAATGTGGGCTAAAAATTACATATTTACTTTATTAACCATAATGAAATCCAAAAAAACTTTGATTTCCCAAAAATTTCATGTATAACCAAGGGAATATATAAAGGAAATATTAGAGATAAAAATATCATTAAAAGAAGAGAAATGATAAAGAAATAAAACCTCTATGTCCGATGAAGAAAAGTTTATCATAATAAACATGGTATCATTTGAAAATGGTAACATAGGAAATTTGGGTGAATCATATAACCAGACATAAAAATGAATTGAAGATAAATTCCATGATATTATCATAGGGTAGAAAAATTCCCATAATGGATTTGGTTTACCCCATAATATTCAACATGACATCTCCTAATTTTGAGGGTTAACACAGTACATTAGTGTGTTATATGGGTGCACTAACTATAAAATTTCAATTATTTATGTATTCCAAAAAAATAAAATCAATCATAAAGAATACTCATTAGAAACATCCATAGAAATGTAATCAATTATATGATCATTCTTGAAATTGTAATGAAAGGAAATATCTTAATAAAGGCATTCAAAAAATTAATATGAGGAATGTACTAATACATAAAGAAAATGGAGAATAATAATGGTATACATGTGATAATAATATGAATATATAAAATATAGGAATTCCATAATATCAAAAATAGAGAGAGAATGTGAGATAGAGAGGTAAGGTTTTTTACCCAATGAAATTAGAGGTTTAGTGAGATCCCTTACCTAAATACTAGTTCATTATGTTTTTTTTTCTAATCTTCCATAACAAGATAATTATTAGAATTATTTCCTTGATTGAGAAAATTAATCAAGTTTATTATTCATTTAAATTTATTAATTTTAATGTTATATTTCATTAAATAATCCTTCAGTTTCTAGTAATATGTTTTCAAGTTGTTCAGGTCACAAGTCCAAAATTACATTGGAAAGATGACTAAGGTCAAAGAGAATATTATTTCACAATCTTTGTAATAATAATCATGAAATAATAATAAAAAATATAAATATTTTATATGTAACATCTTTAAACCTAGTATTCTGGACCATGTGTCTTACTTCTTTACATTGGCATAAGATATAACAAATCACATACTGAATGAACGAATTTTTTACAAGTATATGTAAACTAGATATCTTTACGGGTTCAATTTTACAATAAAATACAATTTATTTTTTCAAAAATACAGTTATTTCCATCAAAATAACGCTTAATAATAGTCATAGTAAAATTCATGGATTATTTAAAAGGGAAACAAAGTGAGGATGACCATAAATGATCTGCGACAATTACCTATAACAGTAGAAATAATAAATAAATATCAATAATGAACATGAAAATTAATATATCTACACACATATATAATTTATATAACTTTTATACCATTTAAATAACAGTAATAATCAATACGTAAATGTAAATAATCAAACACACATTTCCTTTAATCAATAAATTCAATATTATAACTAGGTAAGGAATAATCAATATAGTAAGGTAAATAACTGAAAACACATGTCATGTAATCAAATCAATAGAATGAAATTCAACCCTAGATAATAGAATAATGAATATATCATGGATTATAATTACAAAAACTATAAAAAATGCAAATTTTAATCATTGGACATCATGTTCATAGGGACATGATACCTTTATTATCAAAACCAATCCCAAGGTAGTTTATAAATAAATTTAGAGACTCATTTAATGATAGAATACTATTTTATCTCATGAGAATGATGATGAATCAAGGGCCTATATAAAACCATATCCCTCCCATATATTGATGGCAAAATTATTCCCAGTTAATCAAAAAATCAATTTAATTCATGAATAGTTTGCCTTACCATTATATTGTTGTATTTGAAAAAATAATACAAATTATTAATACTTCACATATAAATAATATAACAACAAATGGAAAACACTGAATTTAGAAATGATATATATTTTAAACAAGAATAATATACATGATAAAAAATATAGATAATTACTGTAAATTTAATATCCAACGATCATAAGAAAGTGAATCATTCAAGGGAAAGTAAATAACTACAAAAAATAAATCAGGTGAATGCCTATATTATCCTCTGTAAAAATAATCCTAAAACACACATATAAAGAATAAGTATGATTAGAATAAAATATATACATATTATAATATAATAAAAATAATGGTTTGTTTTCATTGTCGAATATGAATACCATAAAAATATCATCTATAACATTCGTGAGGAAAATATCCTTTTCATTTTGAAAATAAATTATAAAAAATAAACATTCAAAAAATATTCTGAAAAATGTAATTTTTTAAAATATCCTTTCCAAAATATAAAATTATATTTAAAAAAAATAGTGGTCATGATGAGAATAAATTTCATAAATTTCATTCATTTAAATACAAAGATAATGGTCATTGTTTTAGTAAAATTAAAATTGGAATTGATTATAAAAACAACAAGATGATTCTGTTAAAAAAAATTTAATTAGTAAAATATGGGTAAGAATTTATTTAATAAATAATTTATAAGAATGTTAAAAATAATTTTTAAATTTTTTTAGAAAGAGAGGTTTTATAAAAAAAATGGAAATTTTACAAAGGAGTGAAATGAAGTCAGATTTCCCTAAATACAATATCTCATTCATTTATAGTAACAATGAGTAAAAAATTCGTATGATTGCTTAAAAAATCTATAATACCTATTGGAGGATAAAATATAATGGTTTTATTATCTAATTAACAGATAATTTCTTATAATTTAAATTCAAGCATATAAAATCATTATTGAAATGATATTCTGTAATAAACCCTTACAAACATCATAATCCTAAAGTGATAATTAATTAGTTAATTGATAAGGTGAATAAAATATAGATCCAATTAAGAATTTTTAAATAAATTATTATATATAAAAAATTAATTACATACATAATTTAATAATTTAAATGATAATAATATAGTAATATAATTCAATGAAATGAAATTGTGTTATGAAATTCATTACACCTTGTTAATTTTCATGTAAATTCAACTTAGTTGAAATAAATAATATTGAAACATAAAAATAAAATACAAATGAATAATGAAATTATATATTAATGTTTCAGTATATACACCATATAAAATTTATTAGATTTGTAAAAATATAATATTTCTCATTGAATGGAAATTCACACGAAGTCCCTTACATCGTGCTTCCTTTTTCCTAAACATGATTTGACGCTATTAATAGTGGTTGTGAACAAGTTATATACTTATAATACTAAAGAATTATTATTTTTAATATAATATATATTCCTTTTATTTCATAATATCACTTTTCATTAATAATAATCCATTATTTTCATCTTTTTGTGTATTAATTGCCTTTTTTCTCCTTCATTCTTTGACATGAATGTTTTGGTTCGTCTAAAAATTATACAGTTACATAATCACTAGAATAATAATCATTAAATAATTATTATATTTAAAAATTACATATATTTTTATTACCAATCATGAACAATGGTTTTGAGAAATGAATTATGTTATGATTATTGAGTCTGTATGCCATATGTAAACATGAGTAATGATTCTATATTTAAAATATTTGTATGCAAAGGTGGTAAGTACTACTATATCATTAAAAAAATATCATTATTTAATAAATAAAATATTTTTCCATCCAATATACTAATATATATATTCTATGTTGTGTGGGGATGAAAAGTGAGTCGCATCCATTCATGAAGGGTGTAGTCTACAGGTACTGAAACGATGTTATCATCATTCACTGACTGACAAGGTAAAAAATAAAATAATATATTTACAATTTGAAATGATAATTATGTTATTTATATCATAATTATTTCATTTTTTCCAATATATTCATTAACATTATTTTTATTAAATTCCATGAAAAGAATTAGTGAAAAATGTATCGCATCGCATTGCAAGGCGGTGGTCTGCCATACATAGGAATGATGTCATCATGTCCATTAAATAATAGAAAGTAGAAAATTAATATAATATATTGTTAGTTAAAATTAATAATAATATAACATATATCATTTCTATACTTTATAACCATTATCATATCTTTCAATTTGAGGTGTAGATGTAAAAAGTTTAACATCAGTTCTTGAGTCTCTAGTCCGTCATACACAAAAGCGATGTTATAGTTTCCCCTTTTAGGGGTCACAAGATGGATATAGGAAATTACCTAAAAATTATTTTATATAAATATTTTAGATATTGGTTTTAGTTTATAATCATTCATTAATAATATTTTAATGATGTGGAAGAACAAATTAAACAAAAACACAGATAAATAAATTTTACCTCTTCTCAGATGACCTATTTTGGATATTACCAAAAGTATTACTATAATGTATTATTGAATAAAAAAAATAATCTAGGATGAGGTTTTGGAGTTTGGGAAGTGATTTGGGTAGGTATTGGAATACATATATGAAGGTGTGAATAAGAGAGGAGAGGGGTGGCATTTTATTGTTGAGAATAGTGGAACACATGTAATCTTTTAATACAAAAAGGTGTACACACATTTTTCAAATTAAAAAAAGGCCAAAACCAATTACTATTGGTATTTATAAATGATAAGGTACAAATATCACCAAAAAATAGTTTTTTGAAAATTCTTATGTCATTTTAACCCTTATCTATTTTGATTAACCAACAATAATCTAAATATTACCTTAACAATGGTAAATAATTTTTTCTATTAATATGTTTTTTTATTGTAAAAAACTATGTTTACCATAATAAAATATATAAATAATTATTATTCAAAATAATGAAACTTTTTTACTAAATTATATTTAAATAATTAGGGAAATTTAATTTAAAACAAAACATGAAGAAGTGATGAAAAATTATTTTTCAATTAGAGAATTCTCATATGTATTGAAATTTTCTATATAGAATTTGAATATAAAATTCATCCCAATTTCAAAAAATTAATTAAATTTTAATATAATTGGGATATTTTTACTTACAACGCAATTTAAATTTAAATTTTAAAATTTAAATAATTTAAAGAAAATCATGTTTACAATAAAAACCAGTATATTTAATTATTTAATGAACAATTAATGTTTTAATAAAAATAATTGATGTAACACTTATTAATTTTTTATAATGTGATATATTTAATTTTTTCAAATAAATTTTACAAAATTGTTAAAAATTGGCTTAAAAGTTTATTTACAAAGTGTGACAAAACTGTAAAACGGAAAAAATATAGTTTTTCCAAAAACATTTATTGATTATGTTAAAGGATTCATATATAATTTCTAATTAAAAAAATTTGATTTAATTTATTAGATAAATATGTGAACCATATAATTTTAAAAATTAATTTCTTAATATTTATACCAAAAAATTTAATAGCTTGGTTATGACGTTATTATATGTTACAGTTCATTTAGACTCGTGGTTGTGTGTTTCATAAGCTATTGAAGATAATAATTTCAAGAAATATATTATTTAGGTTATCAGGATCAACGTATATTATTTCATAAGATATATAATAATATTAAATTATTTTATTATTTCATCGTTTTTAATTATACCATTAAGTTCATACCATAAGGAATGTTCTGTGAAATGAACTATGTTGTGATAATAGAGACTCTATGATGTAACTATACAAGAGTAACAATCTCATTTTTCAATTATAATGATGGATGCAAGGGAAGTGATATTTAATATATCATGAATAATAATTAACCCATAAATATAATATTATTTATTTATATGTGCATAAATATACCATACATGTGATGTGGTGATAAAAAACATATCATATTACTTCGTAGTGTGGTAGTCCTCCATACACAATAATGACAAAAAAATATTTAAATGAATGGTAAGTTAAAAAATAAATTAAAATATAACCTTTCAAGAGTAATTAAAATGACATTATAAATAATTATAAATATTTAATTCATTACAATGATTAATAGGGAGAGGATATGATGGAAAAAGAATTATATTGGTTTATTGAGGTTGCAGTCCCCTATACACTTGATTTATGGTTTTGTTTCCCATTTGATGAATTGCGATATGGATTTAGGTTATTAAAAAAACAAATCATTATAAGAAATTTTATTATTTTTTATATTGGTAGTATTTGATAATATTTTGAAGTGGTGATAGGAGAAATAATTCAATTATTCTCTGTCAAAAATGATATATCATCTTAATACAACCTCGTTAGTAATATAAAAAAACACCACAGACAAGATTTATGATCATAATAAATCCAATAAGATGTAGTTATTGAACAATGGAATGACATTTTGTAGGGAGTTTAATATTATAATGTTTTTATATTTTTAATGGGGAGGAGAGGAGGTTCCCATTTATAGGCAGGGGAAAGGGCGCAATAGAAATATTTGAAGAGAAAATGTTATACCAAAATATTCTAAATAAAAACATAGAAAAAAATGTTTTACTATAAAACCTATATTATAAATGTTAGATATACATCAATCCAATTGGTTTTGGAAGAGGTTTTTTTAATATTTACCATATACATTTTTGTTGAACCCCTTGATATACCTTTTTTAACATTAATCACAATAACAAATTTTTCATATTTTTGATAATCATTATGATGAAAAATTATGTTAGAATTATTATTGAATATTAATTATTCATATTAATAAAATATTACCCATTTTATCATATTCTTTTCAAATAACTGGTATAATATATTAAAAAATCAAACCCACAGAACTGATGAAAAATATATTTTCCAATGAAAATATTTTCATATGTTTCGAACGATTTAATATCAAAATTCAATTCCAAATTCACTCAAATGACCTAAATTGTATTAATTATAATATAATTTTACTAATTTTTATTTTAATATTATATTTGTAATATTCACTTTATATACATTATAAAAATTATTTTAAAAAAAATAAAATTTTATTATAAGTAGAAATAAATTTTAAAAAAACTTGATTTTGGGTTATACCGTTTCTTTGAAAAAAAAATTTTGGATTGCTCCTTAATGCTTATTGATTTGGAAAATTGGTGGGGAAAGGTTTTCCATAACATGTTAAGGGATATTATATAGGTAACTGTATATGTATTTAATGAGATATATTGATCAAAATTAATGATGAATAGAGAAGTGTTTGTTTCCATTAATAATTGAGGGTTGTGGCTCCATTGTAAAAATTTTAAATATGAATATATAATACGTGTATAACCAAAAATAAAGGATAAAAACATCTTTATATTTGAATATAATTGTTATATATTTGAAATAAATTTAAATAATTAAACATTGATATGTATAGTATTTTTCTAAAACTTTTTTTCTTAACTGCCTCATAAACCCGGTTTAACCGTAACTAAAGTAACAAAAAATTCACAGATAAGGTTTAATGAGAGTAATATTTGGAAAATGTAAAGTGTAAATAATGTATCCATTGAAGATGTGATCGATCAATTCCCATTAAAATGTGAAAATAAATTATTTTTATAATATGATAAGGTTTTGAAAATAATTGTAAAAAATTAAAAAACAAATAAGGTCATTTTCGTTTCTATTTACATATCATGATTTTAAATGCATGAAGATAAAAATGTAATTTTAATATACACTACAAAAATATTTATTATAAATTATTATAATACAATTTATTATTTTTTTACTGAAATACATCAAAAATAAATTACATTTTATGTTTTAAAAATCATGTATTTGATTTTTCAACGACACGGAAAAGAAATGTGAAGGTCTTGCTTAAGCGTTCATGGTAATTATAATATTTAAAAATATATAAATAATTTATTATAAGAAATATTTTATTATTAAATATAAATATTTATAACTATTAATGTAATCAATTGATCAATATAAAAATATAATAATGATATTAAAAATGGAACATATATTTTTTAATTTTTCATAGCTCAAAATAATATACTGGACATAATAAAAGTGAAGTGAAACCAAAATGAAATTTTATTTTAAATTATTAGATTTAATATATAAAAAATATTGGGAAAAGATAAAAATTATATTTTCAGGTTTATTTTGAGTCTTTATCTAATAATTATAACCATAATTAACAACATTTACCCATTATCCTAACAATAAATTTTTTTCATGGTTATTATTCATTATGACTGTATATAACATTGAAATATTTACATATTTTGAAACATATTATTTTTAAAATAAAATACATTTAAAATACTATTTCTTAGTTGTTAAACCAATTATTATATTTAATAGTGTGAAAATTTTGAAAACTGTTTTTAGAAAATTGTTATTTTAATCATTAAAAAAGAGCTTCTACCAAAATATAATTAAATATCATTTCCCATGATATTATTTATATTTTTTATTATATAATAAATTTCATTTCACATTAAATATAAATCTAAAAATAGAATAATACTTTTCACAAACATGATTGAATTTAATGAAATGAATGTTTGGAAAAAATTGACTTTACTCCCAATTCACTGAGAAATAAATCATTAAAAACCCTAAACAACAATGTAAAAACATTATTATAAAATTAGTTAAGAAATATTATAAATTCTTTCAAATTAATTTTTTTACAAATGTATGAAACTAAATAAAATATCAATGTACAAAATTCAACAAAACCCATTTTTTATGAAATAGTATTTTTGATGCAGAAAATAGAGATTATTTTCATAATTTTTCTAATAAGCCTAATTAAATTGATATTAATAAATTATATTTAAAATATAAACAAAATATTTAATTATATTTATTCCTCAATAGTGATTACTTTTACTCGTTAAGATGAAAATACATTTCACACAAAAACAGTTTTTAAAATATATCATGTTTAACTTCAAAATATTTTATCTTTATTTCCAACAAATTTATAATTAAATAATGATTTTTTATTAATTTTATTAAATAAATAATTTCTAAATATATTTCATAATACAGTTTTTTGTATTCATAGTCTCCAAACCAATGGCTATTTCATACCTATTATATTTATTAAATAATATTTTAATAGTATTTCACAGATCATGTTAATGTTTGTATTTTTTATAGAACATTATATAAAACATATTATAATTTAAATAAAATATAGTATAAAATATTGGGGTTTCATATACCATCAGAGCATTGGTAATATTTATATCTTAGGGGATTAGAATGGTGCATAGCCAGATTATCCAAAAAAGGGTACAAGAGAGTATTATCCTAAGCCCATGCAAATATAAGAGGATTATACCAAGCGTAAGAAGGGTAACTGAGTAGTAAAACCATTCCCAAGGGTAGATAGGTGGTAAAACAACTCCCAAAATTTTATAATAGTGGTTAGACCATGCCTATTATGAGATCAATGTTTTGGTGTGTATCCTCAAAATAAAATTTATATGGTTATTTTTATGCCGTTAACATATATAATAATCATATCCCATTGTTATTTACATGGATAATGTATATTATCCCTTGATTATTGTACCCTTTTCTATAACTACCCACACATTTCAAACAAATATATTACATCTTACTTGTTGAATATTCATTACATATCATTATGATCTATTCCAGAATCATAAATGTTTTGTATATTTATAAACATTGATACCTAGAAACTACTTCATAGGCGATATATATCAAATCCCAGTGTTCTCTTCAAAACTAGGTTTCTTTTTATGAATTTCATATTTAAAATCATTCACCACAACTTGGGGAAATAAAATATTATAAAGTGTGATCCCAGATTCCCAATAAGGAAAAAAGTGATATATCAATGACCAATTTAATATAATATGAGCATAAGTATATGAGATCACGATCATATCAATTTAAAACCATGCAATACATATTGTAGTTCATAATCTTGAGTCATGAAATAATTTTTTGTAGTCTGTTAGACAAGAACGATAAATGAATCAATGAACATGGTCTATGATATCATAAAATTATCAAAAGACATATTAATTTAGAATATTCATAAGTATATAACATTACTTCATTTTTCAAAGATCATTTACAAGGTTATCGTAGTGTATTTGATTCAGTACCAATTACATCATATCCTTATTCAATTTCACTCCCAAGACATCATGATATATAGAGTCCCATACAGAACTAGGTTCTCACCCCAATCAAATCCTTAATATCTCATGATATATACATCTTTTACAAATGTATTAGAGGGTTATACAATTCTAGGACCACATGTCACATAATTATAATCCATTCATATGTGTCCCAAAATATCATATAATATTCATCGTATATCAAATCACATGGAAAGAATACTATTTTATAAACATCTATTTATTATTTACCTTAAACCATCTATTGTACAACATCACTAAACCCGCACTCCTGGATTAGGGGTTTAAAACATGTACTTTATATATCTAGATTTAATATCATTGAAGGTGAACCCATTTTCCCTATCCAAAACATTCAAAATTAAAAGGAAATATTACATCACATACATAACCAGTGAATATTTAGGTTTAGAGTTTTATGGAATTATGAGAATCTCTTAAATAAAAATTATCATTGAATTCAATGATTTATTTTTTCCAAAATAACCATCTTTTTATATTCAATGTTATGTCTTCAAAATCTCATGAAAACCACATCATGTTAAAAAACACTATAAACAAATCATTTAGTAATATTTCCTCATAACTAGTGGAATTGGAATCTATTGGTTGGAGTGGATACTCAAGATGGGGTGAATTGAGTTCCAATTATAATTTCAGTTAAAAATGTTTCTTGTAAAATCCCCCAATTTAAAAACTAAGTTAAACTGTAGTGAATTTATACAGATTGAAAAGGTTTAATTAGTTTCTCAAAGATCGATTAGGTCTTAGTTAATTTAATCAGTAGATTAAATTAACTGTTGAAACTAACATACTGGTTCACAATAAGTATAAACAGTTGCTAATTTAACTATCAAAGTAACTTTAAAACAAATTGTATTTCAATATAATTAGTAGCGGAATTTAAAATATATAGTATACTTTAAACTTAATCTAAAATCCACAGAAAATATAAAAAAGAGGTTTATTCTTAAGCAGAGACTTAGTCCTCTCAAACTATTTATCTAAATTTGATCCACACCATGGATCGGGGTAAACAACTCTCAAAGACTATCCAGGATCTAAGACGTCTACCATATTTCTTCATGGGAAAACAAAACAACTGCACACAGGCTGTCCAGGTCTTACTTGACCACTACCATTATCCACAATGGGATACAAGAGTGTTATGAACGGTTTATGTGACGATTTAGAGATCCTTCAGTTTAGCACTAGAGATAGTGTTAGTATAAAATATACGGAGTACACACACTACTCGAAATGTAAATAAAAGAATCACTGAAAGAGTAGATATGAGTTTAGTTTCCTCCAGTGATTTGAAGTGTAGCTATCGACTCCTTTTGATTTGTCAGAATTGGATTTGAGTCCTTCTCTAGTTTTTGTCTAAAAAATATAGGGTCATTTTCTTCAAGATTAGTTTGATCATCTTGAGTATATGAGGTGCTTCCGTTGTAGTTCTTCACTCCTTGACTAGGTGTTTCTTGTGTTCTCATTCAGGAAAAAAAATTTCGTATATGTTTTGTGATCTTCAAGTATGAATGTGTCCTTTCTCTTCTATGTGAATGCACCACATTCCAATGCTATTCATCCCTTGCTTTACCACACATCACGCATTCTTCACGCACGGCCATTGTCCTTCCTTTTATAGAATTTATTTCTAATCAATGGGTAAGATTACCTTTTCATGGGTTCTAGGTATGGTTCTGTGACATACCAACAACTATCATTAAATAACATCAATTACATTAAAAACATCAAATATTACCATTTCTTAATAAATAAATAATATTGAGAGTATAGAGTTTGATTGTTCATTCATTCATTAGTAGAATTCTGTCGGTATAAGTGTAACAGTGGACTTTGTATATTAGTGAGCTCTTATCGGTAACTCTTCGATATTGTACCGGTATCTCCTTGTATCGGTAGTTGTTACTTTGAGTATCAGTAGCTCTATATACCGGTGAATCCATCAATCGGTAGAATTTGGTATATCGGTAGCTTGCTTTTATATCAGTATCTTTCTTGTCTCGGTGACTTAGTATCGATAAACATTGTATCGGTAGATTGTGGATACCGGTAGCTCAGTTATGTACTAGTGAATTGCATATCAGTAGACTTACTATGTCGGTAGCTCATCTTCTATCGGTAGCTGTCTCTAACGGTGACATGATCTATTGATGACGTGTTCTTATCGGTGGACTTACACATATCAGTAGCTCTGAAAATCAGTGACCTTTTTTCATCAGTGACTATGTCTATTTATAGACTAAGTACCAATAGAGATGTTTCTCTATATCAGTATCTATAAGCATATCAGTGACTTAATACTTCTCTGTTTTATGCAGAACATATTGGATAGAGTTAGAATAATTTCAAAAGTCATTAAATCATATATAAACATTGATTAACATATTTCAACGATTATTTTAATATAATTATTAACATGATCATATATTTAAAGAATTAATTTATAGATAAACATTTTTTGGGATTATCAAAGCATGTAAAAGCATAATTGGGATTATCAAAATAGGTGAGGTCAACAATCTCCCCTTCTTGAAAATTACAACTTATGATATTATAATCTCAAAATAATTAGTAATGTATCAGAGGATATAGCATTAGATCAAATTTTATAAGAGGAAACAATGTATTATAAAATTCATATATCAAAGATAAAATATGAAACAAATGTATCAGAGAGAAATGAATTAAACTCATAAATTTCTCCCCCTTTCTTATAAAAGTTATTATTACCTTATATGCTTCCCTTAGACAATATTTCTCCCCCTTCGTGATAATCAAAATGTAGTACAAGAGGGAAAAAACTCCTGAAAAGAAATTAACAGATGGTAAAAGAATGTAAGATCACATATATTCTTTGGAGCAAACAGATTACAAAGAGAAATAGAAATGAAGAAAAAATAAATACAGGTGATTCCTATGAAAACAATTCTAGCCACAGTTCAATCCACATCCCCAGCATGAGATTTCCCCTTTGGATCAGAAGAAGATTCATGTGAGGTGGATACAGGTGCAGGCATTGGAACACCAGAAATGATCACAGGAGGCAGAGCTACTGAAACTGTTCATGGACTGTACTAGGTATCCCTCTCAGTGAGAATAGGAGTAAGGCTTCTGATACCTTGGACAAGAGTTACCTGAAAAGGAGAAGTAGTAGAGGCAGAGTTAGGTAAAGCTGGAGGTATAATCACTGTCCTAGTATCCACATTCAATAAATTCAACAAAAGATTTCTGAAATCCATAATGATTCATCCTCTTCTCTCCATAGCAGATAGGAAATCATCCTTGTTCTCCATAAATTTTTCCTGTGCAGGAGTCAACTCTCTGAGCTTGCTGACTTTTTCTCTAAAGGCTTGATTGACAACAGGGAGATTCATGTTCTCTATCATAAGCTTGAAATGATTATTGAGTTGATGCTTGGTGTATAACCATGGGAAATTATAGTCTACCTTGTCTTTAAATATTTTCTTAGAGGCCTATTCTTCTCTCATATAGTCTTGGACTATCATCATTATTTCTCTAGCTGAATCTCTAGTAGAACTTAGCACTTTGGTCAGATCAGATGAGTCCAGAGACCCACTGATTGATGCTAAACCATGATCCTCCTTCATCATAGCTCTAATCGGATCCAAATCCATTGATGGTATGGAGGGAAGAGAACCAATAGAAAATGATAATGTTTCCTTGAAGTTTTTGGTTATCCCCCTGATAAGATTTTTCACTTAGGAATCTTGGGTACTGACCTAATATTTCATGGAAGTTTTAAATACTTCAACGACTGATACCATATGGCTCACAACACTTTTGACATAAGCTAAATCCTTGTCAGCTTGATGTCTATAACTCATATAAGATTCTAAATATATAACAGATTTCATTAGAATTTCAACATCTTCTACCAGTCTTGATACCTGATTCTGGAAATCTTTAACTTCATCCACAATCTCTTACACAAAGGTTGAGACATTATAACTAAGAGAGAGTTCATTAGACTTTTCCAGAATTCTCATCTGTTCAACAAAGTTGTGCTTCAATTCGGAAACAGAAGTACTACAAGACACATTCAGATCATTCATTAAGGATTCAAGATCATATTTGGTGATCATATTTTCAGGCAGAACATCAGGTGCAACTATAAAAGGTTCTCTTTCAGATACTATACTGGTTACTGAATCATTCATAATCGATTGAATGGATGACACTAGTGAAGCTTCCATTTTCCTTATTTCTTCCACAAATCTGATTTTCTGATCAGACTTTAGCTTATCTAGATAATGCATTCTGACCACATCATCAGGTAACAACTAAGTCTTAATATCATAATTGATTTTTGTTTAATTGAGGGATGCCTCATTATCAAAATCTGGATAATCCAATCCACAAACCACAAAGCCAGTCCTTCTACCCAATACTCAATTTCAACTTCCACTGAAACACTTCCAAAATGTATTGGATGATCCCCCTAAACTAGTGAATTCTCTTGTATAGGAAGAACATTCTCAGCAGGTCTTTCTCATGATATATCCATCTTTTACAAATGTATTAGAGGGTTATAAAATTCTAGGACCACATGTCACATAATTAGAATCCATTCATATGTGTCCCAAAATATCATATAAGATTCATCGTATATCAAATCACATGGAAAGAATACTATTTTATAAACATCTAATTATTATTTACCTTAAACCATCTATTGTACAACATCACTAAACCCGCACTCCTGGATTAGGGGTTTAAAACATGTAATTTATATATCTAGATTTAATATCATTGAAGGTGAACCCATTTTCCCTATCCAAAACATTCAAAATTAAAAGGAAATATTACATCACATACATAACCAGTGAATATTTAGGTTTAGAGTTTTATGGAATTATGAGAATCTCTTAAATAAAAATTATCATTGAATTCAATGATTTATTTTTTCCACAATAACCATCTTTTTATATTCAATGATATGTCTTCAAAATATCATGCAAACCACATCATGTTAAAAAACACTATAAACAAATCATTTAGTAATATTTCCTCATAACTAGTGGAATTGGAATCTATTGGTAGGAGTGGATAATCAAGATGGGGTGAATTGAGTTCCAATTATAATTTCAGTTAAAAATGTTTCGTGTAAAATCCCCCAATTTAAAAACTAAGTTAAACTGTAGTGAATTTATACAGATTGAAAAGGTTTAATAAGTTTCTCAAAGATCGATTAGGTCTTAGTTAATTTAATCAGTAGATTAAATTAACTGTTGAAACTAACATACTGGTTCATAATAAGTATAAACAGTTGCTAATTTAACTATCAAAGTAACTTTAAAACAAATTGTATTTCAATATAATTAGTAGCGGAATTTAAAATATATAGTATACTTTAGACTTAATCTAAAATCCATAGAAAATATAAAAAAGAGGTTTATTCTTAATTAGAGACTTAGTCCTCTCAAACTATTTATATAAATTTGATCCACACCCTGGATCGGGGTAAACAACTGTCAAAGACTATCCAGGATCTAAGACGTCTACCATATTTCTTCATGGGAAAACAAAACAACTGCACACAGGCTGTCCAGGTCTTACTTGACCACTACCACTATCCACAATGGGATACAAGAGTGTTAAGAAAGGTTTATGTGACGATTTAGAGATCCTCCAGTTTAGCACTAGAGATAGTGTTAGTATAAAATATACGAAGTACACACACTACTCGAAATGTAAATAAAAGAATCACTGAAAGAGTAGATAGGAGTTTAGTTTCCTCCAGTGATTTGAAGTGTAGCTATCGACTACTTTTGATTTGTCAGAATTGGCTTTGAGTCCTTCTCTAGTTTTTGTCTAAAAAATATAGGGTCATTTTCTTCAAGATTAGTTTGATCATCTTGAGTATATGAGGTGCTTCCGTTGTAGTTCTTCACTCCTTGACTAGGTGTTTCTTGTGTTCTCATTCAGGAAAAAAAATTTCGTATATGTTTTGTGATCTTCAAGTATGAATGTGTCCTTTCTCTTCTATGTGAATGCACCACATTCCAATGCTATTCAGCCCTTGCTTTACCACACATCACGCATGCTTCACGCACGGCCATTGTCCTTCCTTTTATAGAATTTATTTCCAATCAATGGGTAAGATTACCTTTTCATGGGTTCTAGGTACGGTTCTGTGACATACCAACAACTATCATTAAATAACATCAATTACATTAAAAACATCAAATATTACCATTTCTTAATAAATAAATAATATTGAGAGTATAGAGTTTGATTATTCATTCATTCATTAGTTGAATTCTGTCGGTATAAGTGTAACAGTGGACTTTGTATATTAGTGAGCTCTTATCGGTAACTCTTCGATATTGTACCGGTATCTCCTTGTATCGGTAGTTGTTACTTTGAGTATCAGTAGCTCTATATACCGGTGAATCCATCAATCGGTAGAATTTGGTTTATCGGTAGCTTGCTTTTATATCAGTATCTTGCTTGTCTCGGTGACTTAGTATCGATAAACATTGTATCGGTAGATTGTGGATACCGGTAGCTCAGTTCTGTACTAGTGAATTGCATATCAGTAGACTTACTATGTCGGTAGCTCATCTTCTATCGGTAGCTGTCTCTAACGGTGACTTGATCTATTGATGACGTGTTCTTATCGGTGGACTTACACATATCAGTAGCTCTGCAAATCAGCGACCTTTTTTCATCAGTGACTATGTCTATTTATAGACTAAGTACCAATAGAGATGTTTCTCTATATCAGTATCTATAAGCATATCAGCGACTTAATACTTCTCTATTTTATGCAAAACATATTGGATAGAGTTAGAATAATTTCAAAAGTCATTAAATCATATATAAACATTGATTAACATATTTCAACGATTATTTTAATATAATTATTAACTTGATCATATATTTAAAGAATTAATTTATAGATAAACATTTTTTGGGATTATCAAAGCATGTAAAAGCATAATTGGGATTATCAAAATAGGTGAGGTCAACAATCTCCCCTTCTTGAAAATTACAACTTATGATATTATAATCTCAAAATAATTAGTAATGTATCAGAGGATATAGCATTAGATCAAATTTTATAAGAGGAAACAATGTATTATAAAATTCATATATCAAAGATAAAATATGAAACAAATGTATCAGAGAGAAATGAATTAAACTCATATATTTCTCCCCCTTTCTTATAAAAGTTATTATTACCTTATATGCTTCCCTTAGACAATATTTCTCCCCCTTCGTGATAATCAAAATTTAGTACAAGAGGGAAAAAACTCCTGAAAATAAATTAACAGATGGTAAAAGAATGTAAGATCACATATATTCCTTGGAGAAAACAGATTACAAAGAGAAATAGAAATGAAGAAAAAATAAATATAGGTGATTCCTATGAAAACAATTCTAGCCACAGTTCAATCCACATCCCCAGCATGAGATTTCCCCTTTGGATCAGAAGAAGATTCATGTGAGGTGGATACAGGTGCAGGCATTGGAACACCAGAAATGATCACAGGAGGCAGAGCTACTGAAACTGTTCATGGACTGTACTAGGTATCCCTCTCAGTGAGAATAGGAGTAAGGCTTCTGATACCTTGGACAAGAGTTATCTGAAAAGGAGAAGTAGTAGAGGCAGAGTTAGGTAAAGCTGGAGGTATAATCACTGTCCTAGTATCAACATTCAATAAATTCAACAAAAGATTTCTGAAATCCATAATGATTCATCCTCTTCTCTCCATAGCAGATAGGAAATCATCCTTGTTCTCCATAAATTTTTCCTGTGCAGGAGTCAACTCTATGAGCTTGCTGACTTTTTCTCTAAAGGCTTGATTGACAACAGGGAGATTCATGTTCTCTATCATAAGCTTGAAATGATTATTGAGTTGATGCTTGGTGTATAACCATGGGAAATTATAGTCTACCTTGTCTTTAAATATTTTCTTAGAGGCATATTCTTCTCTCATATAGTCTTGGACTATCATCATTATTTCTCTAGCTGAATCTCTAGTAGAACTTAGCACTTTGGTCAGATCAGATGAGTCCAGAGACCCAATGATTGATGCTAAACCATGATCCTCCTTCATCACAGCTCTAATCGGATCCAAATCCATTGATGGTATGGAGGCAAGAGAACCAATAGAAAAGGATAATGTTTCCTTGAAGTTTTTGGTTATCCCCCTGATAAGATTTTTCACTTAGGAATCTTGGGTGCTGACCTAATCTTTCATGGAAGTTTTAAATACTTCAACGACTGATACCATATGGCTCACAACACTTTTGACATAAGCTAAATCCTTGTCAGCTTGAGGTCTATAACTCATATAAGATTCTAAAGATATAACAGATTTCATTAGAATTTCAACATCTTCTACCAGTCTTGATACCTGATTCTGGAAATCCTTAACATCATCCACAATCTCTTACACAAAGGTTGAGACATTATAACTAAGAGAGAGTTCATTATACTTTTCCAGAATTCTCATCTATTCAACAAAGATGTGCTTCAATTCGGAAACAGAAGTACTACAAGAAACATTCAGATCATTCATTAAGGATTCAAGATCATATTTGGTGATCATATTTTCAGGCAGAACATCAGGTGCAACTATAAAAGTTTCTCTTTCAGATACTATACTGGTTACTGAATCATTCATAATCGATTGAATGGATGAAACTAGTGAAGCTTCCATTTTCCATATTTCTTCCACAAATCTGATTTTATGATCAGACTTTAGCTTATCCAGATAATGCATTCTGACCACATCATCAGGTAACAACTAAGTCTTAATATCATAATTGATTTTTGTTTAATTGAGGGATGCATCATTATCAAAATCTGGATAATCCAATCCACAAACCACAAAGCCAGTCCTTCTACCCAATACTCAATTTCAACTTCCACTGAAACACTTCCAAAACGTATTGGATGATCCCCATAAACTGGTGAATTCTCTTGTATTGGAAGAACATTCTCAGCAGGTCTTTCTTCCTTAGAAGAATCTTCTACAATCAACTCTATCTCTACAACAGCAAGAGGCTCCACTGGATTAGGTTATGGTCATTTTATCTCACCCACTATATCCTTAAAAGGAATAATAGAGCTTCCAATCAATGGACTCAGACTTAAGCAGACCAAATCAGAGGCTTCAGATATGTTCTCTCTTTCTTCTTCATTCTCAGGGGTTACTTGGTATTCCTCATCAACATGTGTTTCTTCTTCTATTAAAGTTTCCTTATCTAAATATATAATTTTAGCAATAGGACATGGCGGAAATTACGGATCCCTTCCATTAGCCATAGAAGTATCCTCTTCATCAGACTCATCATTGTACCCAGGTTCTTCCTTATCAGGTCCTAGACCTAGATCCCTCACATCCTTAGGCCATGAAGGATGATCCAGAGGATTGAACTTATCATATAGATTCTTGTCATCATTAAACTTCTCTCTTTTCCATGGATACTGATTTATTTTCATGTATTTTAAAATAGTTCTTGTGATACAAAAATTATTCTTTAATACAACTACCTCATCCTGAGACTCAGCTACCCCTTTCACTTTGATCATCACTGATATCATCTTGGGAATGAATAAGGCATTTGTTTTTTATTTAGGTTTAATAATATCCTCCATTTGAATCATCAGTATCCTACACAGATTCACATTCACACCATGTCTGAAAATATGTAAAAAATTGATATCCTTATATATTAAGTTCTCAAAGTCCCATCTTCTTGGAATTAAAACATGTTGAACAAACATGAATAGTAATCTATTATCTACATCTAGTTCTGCAGCCACCACCGGTCTCTGCTTTCCACTACCAGTTAGATCCTCTAAAGTAGTCTCATAATCAAATATGTCACTTGTATGTGGTACTGATCTCGAGAAATATCCAGGAACACCTACGTGTCGAACCTTTAGGCATTCAACCTACTCAACAGATGAAAAAGAAATCTCCTTTCCATTCACAAAGGAAAGAATTTGGTTCTCATCTTCTGATTTCTCAACGATTACAAACTCATAGTACTGTTTCAAGATCATCGGATTATAGGGTCCATTTTTTGTTCGAAAAGCATTCTACCCAATTTTGATCTTCCAGCACCTCAACAATTAATGATCTACTAGACACCAGCCATTCCATGCACATCTCTTTTTCAATCACAATAACTCTATTCTCTATATTTTGGTTCACTGGTTGCCTTCCCGAGCTTGTTCTACCAACACTGCCACTTTATTCTAGATTGGTCTTTTGTTTCTTCACATTTGGCTCATCAATTTCATCTTTGATACTTGGGAGTTTGGTTTAAGGAACTTACGGTTTTCGAGAAATTCGGGAGCTAAGGCTTGACGGTAATGGAAAGGTTCTATGGATTGAGAAGTAATTAGGACATAGTTTTAAAATTTACAAATCATAAAATAAGTAATTAAAATATCATAGGTATAAATGATTCAAATTCTAGCGGCAGACAGAAGTTTAAAACAATGCACATCGGTAGGGTATATCGGTGAGAATTCGTAACAATGAGGTTTATCTATCAGTGAGGTCCATCAGTTAGGTATCAAATCAATGAGGTTTATTAGTGAGGTATTACATCAGTGAGGTATCTACCAGTTAAGGTTAATCATTTCTAACTCATGCCTAATGTAACTTAACCAATCTGGACTTAAAGGTTTGGTGAAAATGTCCGCTAATTGATGTTTAGTACCTATAAATTCAAGACTAATATCACATTTTTGGTAGTGATCTCTCAAGAAATGGTTCCTTACATCATTGTGTTTGGTCTTAGAGTGAGACACAAGATTCTTTCAAATGTTAATTTCACAAGTGTTATCAAAATTAATAGAGACATTCTTAAAATCATTTCCATTGTCTAAAAAATTGTGTTTCATCCACAAAATTTGTGCACAACAACTACTAGTAGCTATATACTTTGCTTCGGTAGTGGACAAAGCTACAAAAATTCTGTTTCTTACTACACCATGATACTAAGAACATAACTATAAAATGACATGTTCTAGATAGGCTTTTTCTATCTAACTTACAACCAGCAATGTCAGCATCTAAATAACTCATTAATTCAAAAGATTGTCCTTTTGAATAAAACAAACACAAATTTTCAATATGTTTAATAAACTTAAAGATTATATTAAATGCAATAAAATGCGATTCATTTGGATTAGATCGAAATCATGCACACATAAATACACTAAACTTAATATCTGGTCGTCTAGAACTAAGGTAAAGTAAGCTTCCAATCAGACCTCTATAGTTGGTTTGATCCACTGGTTTTTATGTTTCATCTGCATCCAATTTACAAACAGTACTCATAGGAGTATCCCTTTCCTTAATAATATCTAAGCAAAAACGTTTTAAGAGATCATTTTTATATTTACTTTGAATCAATACAATACCTTTTTCATTTTGAAAAACTTGAAATCCAAGAAAATATTTGAGTTCACCCATTAAACTCATTTCAAATTCATTTTTCATTCTCTTTGAAAAATCAGTACATAAAGAATGTTTAGAAGTTCAAAAAATAATATCATCAACATAGATTTGTTCTATCAAAACTTCTTTAGAAATTCTTTTTATAAATATAGTTGGATCAGTAATCCCTTTAGAAAAACCTTTTGAAATAAGAAAATTACTAAGTCTATCATACCTGGATCTTGGAGTTTGTTTCAAACCATATAAATCTTTAAATAGCTTGAAAACTAGATTTTAAAAAATAGGATTATTAAATCCATGTGGTTTTTCAACAAAAACACCTTCAATTATAGAACCATTTAGAAAATCACTTTTAACAACCATTGGATATAACTAGAAATTCAAATGAGAAGAATAGGAAAGTAGTATCCTAATAGTCTCTAATATAGCTACATGAGCAATGGTTTCTTCGTAGTCTATACCTTCCTCTTGACTATATCCTTGTGAAACTAGCCTAGCTTTATTTCTAACTATATTTCTAGATTCATCAACATTGTTTCTAAAAACCCATTTAGTGCCTATGGTCAAAGTGTTCATAGGTCTTTCGACTAATTCCCAGACTCTGTTTCATTCAATTTGATTATGTTCTTCTTGCATAGACATTTCCCAAAATTCACCATTGATTGAATCATTGACATTTTTTGGTTATAGCTGTGAAAGAAAAGCTTGATGTTCAACCTGGTTTCTTAGAGAAGCAGTTGTCGGTGTCCCTCAATCAAGATTACCAACAATAGAATTTGATGGATGATTATTTGGAATCCTAGTTGATCTAGTAAAGGTAGGACTAGAGATTTCTGGTTCTTCTCTAGGTTCATATTCATTAGGAGCGGATTCTAAAATATTTCCAGAACTGGTTGTCATTACAATAATTTCATTGATTCTAGAATTAATGTTCAAAATAGACAAATCTACTTCAAGATTTTCAAGATAAGGTTTAGGTTCACGTGGGTCAGTTTCATCAAATTTGATGTGAACAGATTCTTACACACACTTGGTTCTCTTTTTGAAAACTCGATAGGCTTTCCTAGTAATAGAATATCCTAAAAATATTCCTTCATTACTCTTAGAAGAAAACTGTTCTAGATTATCCTTTGTATTTAAGATAAAGTCTTTTCATCCAAAGACTCTAAAGTAAATAACATTAGGTTTTCAATTGATCCATAGTTTATAAGGGGTATTCTTAAGAACAGGTCTAATCAAGACTCTATTGATAATATAACAAGTTGTATTTACAGATTTATCCCAAAAATAAATTGACAGGACATGCTCATTAAGCATAGTTCATGCAATTTCTTGAAGGGTTCTATTTCATCTTTCTACTACCCCATTCAGTTGAGGTTTCCAAGGGGAAGAAAAGTTGTTACTATAACCATTGTGTGAGCAATAAGACTCAAACTCATGATTTTCAAAATCATGACCATGATCACTTCTCAAGGTCTTAATCTTATGTCCACTAAGGTTTTCTACAGACTAGGAGTATTTAATAAAGTAAGAACATGCAAAACTTTTGTTATCTATTATATATACCCAAGTATATTTATAAAATTCATCTACTAAGATATACATAGTGCTTCCAATTTATACTAGAAACTATAGAAGGTACAAACAAATCCATGTGAACTAACTTGAGAGGTTGAGAAGTTAAAACTTCTATATTTGATTTAAATGAAACATTATGTTTTTTTCCTTTTTGATAAGGATTTCATACTTTTTGAGTTGGGAATTCAAGTTTGGTTAATTATCTAACTAATTCTTTCCTATTCAATTTTCTAAGTGAATGAATGTTTTAATGTCCTATCCTTTTGTGCCATAGACAAGATTCTTTATGAAAAGTATTTAAACAAGTAACATTTTGTTTAGAGAAAGAATTAAAATCAACAGCACAAACTTTTTCATTTCTCATGGTAGAAAATACTAAAACATATTTGGAATTATAAACATAACAAGAATTATTTTCAAATTTAACATTCAAACCATCATCACATAACTGAGAAATACTTAACAGATTATATTTAAATCCATCAACAAATAAATCTTTAGAAATTAAAACTGAGTCTGTGTTACAAATTTGGCCTAGGCCGATGATCATTCTTTTAGAATTATCAACAAAGGTGACATGGCCTCCATCAACTTTCAATAAACTCTTAAAGAATGAGTAGTCTCCAAACATGTGCCTTGAAAATCCACTGTCCAAGTACTATAAATTCTTATGGGAACACTTCATGCAGGTTTCCTACAAAACATGTTTTGATGGAAAATGATTTTGGTACATAGATCTTCTTAGGTCCAGAAAGGTTAGAAAGAAAAGTTTTAGGTACCCAAATTTGTCTTATTGGTTTTATATAATTTACAGAATCAATTGATTTTGAAAGATAAACATTATTTGGTCTATAAACATATGAAAAACTAGTTGAAGCATAGATATTTCCATAATTATAACCAGCATCATTCTGTCCAGATTTGGAAATGAATCTAGTTTTAGTAAACTGTCATTGTCCAGGCTAATAGAATATTCCATTAGTATAAATTGGTGCCACTTGTTTTCCTAGAATTTTAGTGAGAGTATCTTTTACATTTTTGAGTTTTTCTATGTCCTTCCTTAATTTCTCATTAAAAAATTATATTTTAGTATTTTCCTTTAGTAATTGAGAATTCTTTTCCTTTTATACATCAATTTCATATTTTATAGAACATGTTAGATCATGTTGTTTCTTCAAGGTCTTATACTTGTCCTTCAATAAATTACATGTCTCTTGTAGCATATTACAGTATTAAAACAATTCTCCACTAGGCATTTTTTCAGATTCAGAATCAGAATCTTTATCAACACCAGAATAGTATGAATTTATAATAGGAGGGTCCCGTGTTACCTCTGATGTGTTAGTCATGAAACACATGTTATCTTTATGAGAATATTAATCCATTTCATAATTGTAATCACTTGATGAGCCTTCTGAATCACTCTGGGTAGCTTTCATAGCTTTCTTGTACTTATTTTCCTTGTAGTCAAATTTCATTTTGAACTTCAATTTTGGACTGTCAGCTTTTACATGTCCTTTCCTCTTGCATTCATAGCAGATAACTTCATCACTCTTATTAGCATTCTTCCAATCCTTTTTCAAATGACCATTGTTTTCATATTTACCTTTGTAGCTTGATTTTCGGAATAATTTATTATTCCTATAGAACATCTTAAAACATCTGGCTGTCTAAGCCATATCAACATCACTGTCATTTTCTGAACATTCACTTGTTGAGCTTTCAGTTTGTATGTGTACTTCCACCTTGTCTATGCTTCTTGAGTCAGTAGACTTAAAAGCCAATAACTACCTTTTAGGTTCATCGTCTTCTTCATTATTCACCTTGAGTTATTCTTCATGGATCATAAGTTTACCAATAAATTCATTAGCAGGAAGTGTGCTGATGTCGCATGATTCTCTAATGGAAACAGATGTGCCTCTCCATCATTCTGGCAGACATATTTATATTGTCATGATCTGTTATATTGCAGGAACAACTTTACCAAGAGAGATTATGGTGTTGATAATATCATTGAACCTGAGATACATGTCAGAAATGGGTTCATCAGGCTTCATTTTAAAGTTATCATATTTAATAGTATACGTATTCAGCTTCATTTTTTAACATTGGTTGTTCCCTCATGGTAAATAGCCAAAGTGTCCCAAATTTCATAAGAATTTTTATAAACAGATTTACTATTAAACTCTTCATCTCCTAGAGCACAATACAGGGCATTCATAGACTAACAAATATTATTGTAAGCTGTTTTAGTAGGTTCATCCCATGTAGTTCTAATTTCCTATGGAATCTTATATTGAGTTTCTATGGTGGTCCAGATATCAAATCCCATACCTTCTAAATGAATTTTCATTTTAAGCTTTTGTTGGGAATAATTTGCGCCATTAACGAATGTTGGTCTGTTAGTAGAAGCACCTTCTAATCTATTATACATATATAGAGTTTAGAAAAAATATATTTAATGATATAAAATTTAGAAATAATATAAATTTAAGATATTTAATATATAACTAAAATCACAGTTGAAAAACAGAGTGTTTCGAAAAAACTTGATAAACAAAACAACCTCTGATACCAAATTTTTGCCAAAGTGGATAGTCAATAGGGGTGGTGAATTGAGTTCCAATTAAAATTTCTGATAAAAACATTTCTCTTAAAATCCCCATATTTAAAAACTATGTTAAACTGTAGTGAATTTATATAGATTCTATAGGTTCAATTAGTTTCTCAATGATTGATTAGGTCATAGTTAATTTAATCAGGAGACTAAATTATCTTTTGAAACTAACTTATTGGTTCAAAATAAGTATAAAAACTTGTTAATTTAACGATCAAAGTATCTTTAAAAAAAATTGTATTTCAAATTTATTAGCAGAGGAATATAAAATATATAGTATAATTTATACTTAATCTAAAACACAAAGTATATATAACCAAGAGGTTCAGTCTCATGCCGATAGTTTGTCCTCTCAAACAATTTGTATAAATTGGATCCAAACACTGGATTGGGGTAAAAAAGAGTCCAAGATTGTCCAGGTACTAAGACCTCAACCACAGTTCTTCGTGGGAAAACAAAACAACAATGCACAGGTTGTCTAGGTCTTACATGACCTCTACCAGTATCCACAGTGGGATACAAGAGAGTTAAGAGAGGTTTTTGTGAGGATTTAGAGATCCTCCAGTTTAGCACAGGAGATAGTGTGAGTATAAAATATATAGAGTACACACACTACTCGAAGTGTACATAAAATAATCACTAAGAGTGTAGATATGAGTTTGGAATTCTCTAGTGATTTGAAGTGTATTTCTTGACTCCTTTTGATTTGTCAGTATTGGCTTTGAGTACTTCTCTGGTTTTTGTCTAAAAAATAGAGGGTCATTTTATTCATGTTCAGTTTGATCAGCTTGAGTGTATGAGGAGATTTCATTGTACTTCTTCACTCCTTGACTAAAGTGTATCATGTTATCTCCTTTTGAAAGAATGGCTTCGTGTATACTCTGTGATCTTCAAGTATTAATGTATCCATTCTCTTCTATGTGAGTGCACCACTTTCCAACTCTATTCAGCCCCTGATTTACCACACTTCACAGGTGCTTTATGCCCAGACTTTGAACTTCCTTTTTAGAATTTAGCTCTGGTAAATGAGTATGATTACCTTTTCGTGGGTACTATGTATGGTTCCCGGACATGCCAACAACTATCATTAAATTACATTAATTGTATTAAAAACATCAAATATTTCCATTTCATAATTGATAAATAATATTTAGAGTATAGAGTTTGATTGGTCAGTCTTTCATTAGTAGCCTTATGTCGATATAAGTGTAATAGTCGACTTTGTAAAGCAGTGAGCTCCTTTCTATTGCTCTTTGATCTTGTACCAGTATCTCCTTGTATCGGTAGCTATTACTCTGTGTATGAGTAGCTCTAAATACAGGTGACTCCTTCTATAGGTAGATCTTGGTATATCGGTATCTCACTTGAATATCAGTATCTTGCTTGTCTCAGTGACTTTGTATCGATAAACTTTGTATCGGTATCTTGTTCATACCGGTAGCTCCATTCTGTACCAGTGAAGTGCATATCAGTAGACTTACTCTGTCGATAACTCATCTTCTATCGGTAGCTGTCTGTATCAGTGACTTGATCTATCAGTGGAATTTTCTTATCGGTGGACTTATACATACCAGTAGATCTAGATATCAGAGACATTTTCTTATCGGTGACTCTGTCTATCGGTAGACTAAGTACATGTAGATCTGTTTGTCTATATCAGTATTAATAGGAATATCAGTGAATTAACACTTATCTATTTTATGCAAATCATATTTCATTAAGTTAGAATTATTTCAAATTTTATATAATCATATATAAACATTGATTAACATATTTAAAAGATTATTTTAATATAATCATTAACTTGTTCATAGATTGAAAGAATTAATATATAGATAAACATTATTTTGGATTATCAAAGCATGTAATAGCATAATTGGGATTATCAAAACAGGTGAGGCCAAGAGAATCATAATAAGTGTGACGTAAAATTGAATGTATTGTTAAACAACAGAATAAATAGTGTAATATAATCAGTGAAAGTAGATTTATGAAAATTTCACTATACAAGATCATAATAATAGAATATTCATACCCATTAATACCTAGACCATCAATCATGAAACAAGAAACAAACATTTATCAAAGGATTTAGCCCTCAAAATAAATAATCATGATCCATGTGATTTCAATATTGATCAATGATAACCTTAAAACCCTTAGAAATCATAATTAAATCAAATTGGTATCTTGGAAAAAATCATCATATCCAATTTTAGACCCTTATTATAAATAAATACAGGCCATTTAAATATAAAAGAATAACCCTTAGACAAATCCTTCATTCATACCTAGAATGAAAAAGATCATTTCCTTATAAATTATAGTACTTTATGGGCGCACCAATTATATAAAATATATCATTCTCACCTAATGCTATCTGAGGAACCATTCATATAAGCTTTATTACACTCATCTAATGTAATTTGAGTGCACCTATTATACAAGCTATATCAATCTTACCCATTAGATATAATGAGGCAGAACCCTTTATATACGCTCAATCAGGATCACCCATTCAAAATCAATAATTTTTATATACTATTAATAAGTTAAAAATTGAGAGCCATTTACATTTAAATGGTATCCACAATCTATCTTCATTCATATAACAATTAACCCATTAAAAACCAATGGATTTCTTGATAACCTCATATTCCAAACAAATGAATGAATAAGGATGGTATCAATACAACATATCCACAATAGATTGAAATTAACATAAAGGGTTGTTGATGTTGGTGAATGGAAATATCATTACCATTTCATTAAAATCAATATTAAGGAAAAAAACCTTTACACATTATGTAACATCAGTGCATATCATCTTAGGAGTAAATTTGTTTTTAAACATAACTTGAATCATTTCAGGAGTAAAGTGTCCATCCTATTTTGAAAAATATTATTTAAAATTTAATCCCTTATATAAAAATTAAAAAAAAATTTAATTTAAAAATAACCATTGTAACATAATGTGAATTTAAAAATCATTTATTTGATTGAAGGTTATCAAAATTTCACACCGAGTGTGTTAAAATAAAAACTAATTTCACATTTTAAGTAAAATTATAAAAGTTATAAATTTAGAAAAAATCATAATATTCATTTCAAAATGGAAAAATTGATCATATTTAATATAAAAAATCAAAGAAAAAAATTTGAATACAGATGTATAAATCATCGACGTTGACAAAAAAAATTTTAATAAGCAATGGAAATGGAGTTGAATTTTATTTAAAAAACTCTAAAAAAAAATTAACATCCATAGAAATAAAAACGGTACTATTAATTCAAAAATTATTGAATAAAAATGAAATAAAATTTATAGGTATTATTTGGAAAAGGTAAAATAATTTCCATCCACAGAAATTCAAGAATAAATAATCCTCATTAAAAATTTTATTGTAAAATAAAGACTTTACATCTTTGCTAACACTTCAATCCTAAACCCTGTTAATTAATAACATAAAATAAAACATGAAATATCATGAAAAAATGGGATTCTGGATAAAAAATATAAAATGGGATGTAGATACACATCAAGAATGAAGATAGGTGTAAAAACAACATATGTCCCAAAGAAGAAAATTTTAGAGGATAAACACTTATAATTATCATGATGTTGATGTGAGAAGTAATCAACGAATCAATTATATTAATAAAATGTAAATACACATAGAATGATTGGAAATAAATCATGATATAATCAAAAGTAATTAACAAAATTCAAATAATATTAAAAAATATTATTACAAAATATAGCCCATTGAAGAGAAATTGAGATATAAAATAAATTACCACTTGTTAATTTCCATGTACAAATCTATTTACTAAAATAAATCAACTTCAAATTTAAAATACCAATATTTATGATTTATTTATGAAATTACCTATGAAAGTGGTAGTATAAAAACCACATAATAGAAATTATGTGTGTAACATTAAAATGTTCCTCCACGTAGTATAATTGAGATGATGTCTCTTACCTTGAGTTTAGACATTCCGTGTATGTCCTCTAACTCCTATTGTAACATCCCATCATGACATACCATCTAACTAATAGCCAATACTCTCTCCACAAGACTTCAAGCATGACATTCCATACACAAGGGGTTTTCAACTAGCACTGAGGGTGTAAGGATAGTTAGTGGGGAAATAATACCCTCATGTCATAGTTTTTACCGCATTATAACAATATATGAATAGATGAAAATAGTGGAAGTAGTGTAAATTTATAACTAAGGTAGTAGATCTAAATTTTCAAATAAACATAATAAAGTTAATTTAATAATCCATTTTATATAATGTATACGTGTCATAGTGGTAAAATTTTAAAGTAGTAAATGAATCATCAGTATTTACATCTCAGTATAAATTGTTTTTACAAAAAGCCCAAATCCCCAAATAAGATGTCCATGAGAATACTAAGCTCTCGCATGGTCCTTTTCTCAAAAAATCAAATGTAAAAGTGAACAAAAATAAGTAATGTATACGGTCTTATAAATAAGTAGAGTATACTTGGGTACCCCATAGAAATGTCGGCCTAAAGAGGGTGTGAGATCCAAATCTCAGTAGGCCAAGACCACACTTGTCTAGATAATTCTATAAAATAAAATAATTATAAATAGTGTGAAATTATATCAATGAAATAACATAAATAAATAAATAACCAACAACCCTTCCATGTTCTTATGGGACACCTGTTTGTGATGCCTACATCAGCTCATGGAGAGTGTGTTGGATAATTTCAATTATGGATGTATATATATACAAATAGTGATTATATATATATAAACTTGTATAAATGCATCGCATACTCATATAATAACAATGAATGTATGAATTATAAAAGGATATATACCCTGGATACTATTTCCCATTGGACCACGATGTAATGCACAGCCATTCATTACCGTGGGACGCACTCAAGGTCTTGCCCCTAATTTAAACTCTAAGAGTCCTCATCATATCATGAAAATCAGCATTGAAGCCTACATGGTCTATTTAACCCAGGCCCTCATGGTCCTTTGGAAAACGATTTTGGATGGATCAGTATGTAACACACAAACATCCAACACCAATAGTTCCTCACACGGTCTATCCCCAAACTAAACATCACGAGATCTCACGGTCTCTAGAGGATCAGCACAAAAACTAACATATTATTTCTTTCTAAGGGCTCTCACAGGTCATTAGATCCACTTCCTATACATGTTGTAACCATATACAACATATAATTCCTGAAAAATTAAACCTCTCATGCATTTCATTAACACGTTTCAATTAATAAACAAGAATATTCACATTTATACTTAAGGAAAAGTATATTATGTTTATTAATTAAGAAATTAACATTGGCTTTAAAATCAACTCAAAAGAAGAAGAAAGAGCCTCTTATTCATCTCATGGGTCATAATCATATCAATTAAATGAATCAGTAATGAACCGGGTACTCAAATACCCTTAATTAAATCATAAATAAATTAATCAACTATATAATTCATATCTCATAATTAATTTTCTAGAATTAATAATCTCTTTATAAATCTAAACTCTACATATCCAATTCCACAATTAAATATATATATCATAATATCAAAGGAACATAATTAATTCACAATAAATTATCTCAAATTATCAAAATTTTATATATCATACTTAATCCGCTAATTAATTATCTCAATTACAATTCTCAATGAACGTAATTAATTCAAAAGAAATTATCTAAATGTAGAAAATTTAATATCTCATAATTAATCCCTGTGATTATTTATCTCAATTAAAATTCACAAAGAACATAATTAATTCATAATGAATTATCTCAACATAGCCCATTTTATATCTCATTATTAATATCCTGATAAATTACCTCAATTAAAAATATCAAAACACAAAATTAATTCAAAATTAATTATCTCGACATAGTCAATTTAAAACCTCATGAATAATCCCCCTATTAATTTTCATAATTACAACACAAAATGCATATAAAAAATACAGAATAAATTATCTCAAATTAGAAATTTTAACAACTCATAATTAATCCCCAGTAAATTATCTCAATTATAATTCTCAATTCACATTATTAATTAACAATTAATTATCTAAACATAACCAATTTAATATCACATAATTTATCACCTGATTAATTATCTTTATTACAATTAAAAAAACAAAAATAATTCACAATTAACAATCTCTACATTTAATATTTAATATCTCTTAATTACTACCCATGTTAATTATCTCAGTTATAATTCTAAAAGAACATAGTTATATAAATAATAATTACCTCAACTTTGCTAATTTAATATCACATAAAAAATCCATTGATAAATTATCTAAATTACAAATATAAAAACACAAAATTAATTTAAATTAAATATCCCATCTTATCCAATAAATAATTAATCCCCTGATTAATTATCTCAATTACAATTCCCAATAAAAATAATTATTTCTTAATTAATTATATCACTATATCCCACTCATTAATTCATAATTAGTTATTCTCAAATTTTACCACTCAAGACTCATAATTACCACTTATACCAAGGGTGTAAACATGTAAGGGAAGAAATAGAAAAACACATAACATCAATATAAATGAACATATCATTCTATTCATTATTTTTTTAGCTTGAATTTAGTACACCTTAATTGGAGGGGAATTGTTACAAAAACATGATTTTGTAATCTAATACATTATTATATAGAAAAAAACAATTCATTCCGCATTTGTAGTCAAATTTCCCAGAAACTATAATTAAACAACTAATGTTCTTTATTAATTAATCTTTTTTGAGGAACATACCTCAAAGAATTGGATGATCAAATGATTTTAAATTCAAACTACTACCCTCTCATGTATAAAAACATACAAATTAATTTACACACATACTTGGAATTGGTTTCATCCCTATACAATGATAACAGAATCCAAAAACTCATGTGGAGAGGACCAAAGAACCTCAAATTAATTCACTGAAAAACAAATAAACAAAAAGAATCTAATTTAAAGTGTGGGAAACCAATTATCTGGTTCATATCATTACCTATAAATCATGACGGTTATCCAAATCAAGCTGAACTCCCCCAACATCGGGGGATGTTATTGAAATACAACCCAATAATTCCCAATACATATTCTACACCACCTAGGATATGATGAAACAAGAAATTTGGGTTAATCCTGAACCAAGGTTTATGCCCTAACAGATCCCGGGTGGAGGAGAGATGAGATGGTAGATGAAAATAATGAATTGGGTGGAGAAGGACTTAAAATAACAAGAAAGAAAACTTTTGTGAAGATTCTAGGAGAAGATTTACACAGAAAGAGAGAGATGAATAGGAGGGTGCAGTGCCACCTATGGGAGTTGCACCAAGGGTACATCGTGCCCCCTATATGAGGAGGGTGAGGAGAGCCTCAAAATCCCTTTCTCCATAAAAAAATAAAATTCTATTTAAAAAAATATAAGTAATAATAATAATAATAATAATAATAACCATCATATTATTATAACTAACCTTTAATATTAAACCAAATTAAAAAATTCCAAACTCTCATTTATAAATTATTTAATTAAATTTTTATCCACTTTATACAGTTAAATGAAATCACCAATGCATAATATTTAATTAAATTCTCTCTATATTCAATTTAGTTAAATTAAACCCCATGTTTCACGTCAATTAATTATGTTTTTTATATCCTTGACTTTAATTAAATAAAACCAACATCGTAAATAAATTATTTAAAATCCATTAAACTCAATTTAATTAAATAGAACTCTCCATTTCAAATAATTTGATTAAATTTATCAATTTCAATTAAATGAAATAAAATTTCCCTTATAATAACCATTAATATGAATATCATTTAATAAGATTCATCATTGATAAAACAAAAAACTCCCCATATAAATATCATTTAATGAAATTCTACTCAATAATATTAAATAAATAAAACACCCACTTAAAATTAATCAATTCAATTTCATTTAACTTAATCTAATTAAATATTATTCTCCAAAAAACTCATTTAATTAAAATAAATTCCCAGAATATAGTTAAATAAATATTCCATGACAATAACCATTAATATTATTATCATTTAATAAATTTCTAGTTTAATAAAACCCAACATTCCCAAATTACGAATCATTTTAATGAATTATTCTCAAAAAAAGTAATTAAATAAATTCTCCAACACATCAATTTTTAATTAAATTCTTTGAATAAAACTTAATTAAATAAAACACAAATTTTACATCAAATAATTAAATTCAAGTTAAAATTTAATTTAATTAGTTAAAACTCCAACTCCACCATTAACACATCATTTAATTAAATTCCTCTCTTCTCAAATTAATTAAATAAATATTCTACCTCATAATCATTTAAAATAAATTTAATAATTTTCATCTCAAATTGAATAACTCCCTATTCTCATGGTCATTTAATTAAATAATATAAAAATTAATTTATTTAAAAATCCATTAATAACACATTTAGTTAAATTTAATTCCACCAAGAATTCAATTAAATTAATTTAACCTATTTCTCAAAACATGGTAGACAACATGGTTTGAATTGATCGGTCTTATAAAATCTGGGAATACAATGCATCCACTACTAAACACCCTCTTTATTGTACACAAATGACATGAATGGTTTTCACTAATCATGTATAGCTCGTATGAACATCATTGTCTGGTCCGGTTCTTTCGAAAACATCATGAAATCTGGGAAACGACCCGAGCCTTTACCAAAGCTCATTATCCCCAAATTGAAAAAACTCAACTCAGGATACATTTTATGTCACCATTTTTAAACTGAACCATGCAGTAAATGAAAATGATAGAAAAAATTAGTATTTTAGCCCTGTCAAAATCATGAGACATTATAATATATTCGCCTTAAAAACATCTTGTCCCGTAGAAGCTATATAGAACTATTACAACATCAACCAACACACCAGGGTCGTTATGTCTTATTAGAAAAGTTGTGTTTCATTCCAAAACACCAAACTCACTCTTAATCATTTTAGAACCCCAATCCATATCTCTTTCATTTAAAGACATCGTTGACCAATAAAACCCATACCCTTCGTTAAAATGGAGGCATGCCTTTAAAATTATTTCAACACCATCCATGAGTAATCCAAAGTCCTTACTCATCTTATGGTGACCTCTCTATGTCAATCCATCACAAGGATACATTAAAAATACCATTCCCAAGCACGAATAAATGTGTAACCCAAAGAAACACACATCTTTCTTACAAGCAAGAAAAACTCACTTATAAATCCAAATGACCTTTATAAATTTAGCAAGGTGTAACACCAACACTAGTTAAGTGCCTACCAGATGTTTCCAAGATAGGGGACATGCACATCTCAATTGGAATAGCACATTAAGATTAATCCCAAGTCACTGAGAAGTTCAAGAAACAACAACCACCCCTCAAGGGATATGTGTCGTTATTTAAAACATGGAAGTCCTACTAAGGAAAATGACACATAAATGAGACCAATATCAATACAATCAAAAAAATTAAAAACCCCTTTTAATCAATTTTAATTAAGTTTCATTTCATCATAACATGAAATTTAGATTCTAAATTCCATTAAGTCGGAAGATGTCCCTTGAGGTTCCCAATTATTCAATCCAGGATCTCCAAAAAGCATCCCCACAAGTGATATAAGATTCTATATAACAATCTATAAAGCACACCTACACTTTACATCTGTCATTTGGATCCCATTTAATAAATTCAAATTCCATGTTACATTTTTTATTTAGAATCCCTTTTTTAATTGTTTGAATAACCTGTTTACCCATATTCCAGTTTTATGGAACCCATACTCCTTAAAACATTAACTGGCTCCCTTTATAAATGAAACCAATAAATTTTCACCAGACATCCATTTACACATAAAAAACCCCTAGAATGTTATCATATTAAGTAACACAAATAATTTTATAACATAAAATCATGGAATATAATCAACTAAACAAGATACACAAGGAGGCTTTCAATAGTAGATTAGGACATGTCATACCATATATGGCATAAAATAAAAATTAGTAGGCATCCAAATAATGAAAATACATTGAATGTTAATACATGTCATATGAACCTATAAGTGGATAAGATGATGTGTTTTTGCATCTTCCATGCCATATCAGGCCAATGAATAATTACAAAAATTATCTAAATCAATAATTAGTCGAAATATAGTAGTCGATGAAGGTGAAATCTTATATAATATAATATGATGCATCATGAACATCAATTCCTTTCCCTAGCCACATGGTAATTTCTCACACACTGTGGGATTATTTAGAAGCATAACTATTAACCGAGTTCTGAAACATTCCTTGTCACTAGTCTACCAAGCCCATGTATAATGGAAAATAAAATAAAATAATAATTTAACACTCTAATACAACTTTTTAACATCCTTACTCACCTTTCCATCGAACAGGTAGCCAGGCATGTATCCAAATAACCTCAAGTGTGCCTCCCCAAATCCCTAAGGCTACTAAATAGAATATAGGGTGTAATGATAGTCAGTGGGGAGTCTATTCCCTTATATCAATTTTATCATAGTACTATAACAATATATAAATTGATGGAAACAACAAAAATAGTGTAAAGAAATAACCAATGAAACGTAAGTCAATTGTAATATCAACTCAATAAAAAAATGTCCAAATCTAGTTTCGACAATGTATTCATGTTATGGTGGTACATGTATGAAAGAAGTAAACAAATCAAAATGCTTTACATAATAGTACAGAAAAAATAAAAAATATTCCAAAATTACCAATGGAGATCTCCACGAGCATCCCAAGCTCCCGCTCAGTCCATTTCTCCGAAATCCCCAGTACAAGAGAGAATCAATAAGAAAAATCCAAGGCCTTGTAAACATGTAGAGTCTCCTCATGTACCCTTGTGAAATGACATCTGGAATACGGTGTGAGATATAAATCTTAGTAGGCCGGGACAAGTAGGGTCTAGCTTAATCTAGGAAATTTAATAATATTTAATTATTATGCATGTTTGTTGAAGCATTAATAGAATTGAATAAATATCCATCAACCCATCCAGGTTCCTAAGCAATACCTTAATGTGATACCTACTTCAAACCATGGCTGGTATGTATGATCATGTAAATTATGTAATTTTATATATATATTAAAAGTATATATATATATATATATATTACTAGAATCATAAATGATCCAAGCACGTACCAACGACAAGAACATTTACCCCAGATAAAAATTCTTACTATACCAAGAAATGATGCATAGAACTTTATTTCTATGGGAAGTTCTCATGGTCCTTCCCCTGGGTCAAACTCCAACATCTCTAATAGTCTCATGGGAATCAACAAGGAAGTTGACACAATCTTCCTACCCCAAGCTCTCACGATCATTTGGAATATGACATTGGATGGAATGGGTTGTAAAAAACATACATCCTCCGTTTGTTGAGAGGATGTATAATTGTTATTTATTTACATTATAGTGGGAATATATTACATTAAGATTAGTCACTATTTCATATGGATTGGGTATGAGCCTTAATTCTTTTTTTATTTCCCTATATGGTAATCAGTAATTTTGACTTTCATATGATAAATTTTTTTCTCAATGATCAATGCCTAATTTAGTGGTTTGGATGGATTTTGAATAGTATGTATATTTTTCTATTTGGGATGAAGTAATGCCTTAATGTAATAGAATTGTATCTATAGTTAAATTCTTATGTGGGTTGTGACATTTTTGTATGATAAATGATTAATTCATATTATATATAAGGTATTTTTTTCCATTTATGATCTTTATTATTGATCTTAAGTGGTAAGAGGAATTAGATTGATGATGTGAGTAAGTTACATATTAAATTTTCATGACAATATTATTTTTGGAATTTTACTTATTTTCAACATATTAAGAAAATTTTATTCTAGATTATTAATGGAAGGGAAATTTGTGAAAAAATAACTTATTTATAACATATGATTTTTATAAACATTATATATTTATTAATGATATGATTTTCTCATGAACTAATACAATGTTCTAAGAATACACAAGTTATGATGATCAGAAGTCATATAATTTGAAAAGAATTCAAGATTGAATATTGTTTAATTTCTAAATGATACACATGTTTATAAAATTTATATATTGATTCAGAGTTAAAAAAATTTATTTTTTTCAGGGATGATATTTAATTATTAAAAAGAACAATTAAGATATAATGTATTCAAAAAAATACTCATGAGGGAACTCTACTTTAATTAATCGCATGAATGGATATTATGTCATGTTAATACATATCACTAAACAAATAATATAATCTAAAGATGAAACCCAATATTAATATATGTTTTTCAATGATATCATGTGGATTGGATTATAATCCAGATGATAGAAACAACCCTCTAGAAATTTGATATAATGATGAGATGCTATAAATTACATACAATCAACATAATGATGATTGAATATTCCCTGTGATTTAAGTTAATTAAAATGGAATTAAACATGGAAAAAAGTTAGAAGATAAACAAGTATAGAAATGTAGAATTGAAAAATATGGGAAGTTCATAAGATGAGTTAAATAGACATTATATATTCTAGATGAAGAATCATGATGCGTGGTTGTGCGTTAAGGGATGGTATTCACAAGAGAAAGACGGTAATTCATGAGAAAACAGTTTAATTGATGTTATGGTTTTACATATCCATGAAATGTGTTGTAAACACACAATATGGATGATTATTTCCGAGGAATATTTTTCTAATAAAGGTTAGGAAACTACATGTGTTGATAGATTGAATAGGGAAAATTCAAATGCTGAAGAGAAAGAAGGTTATGTGGTTATATAAGAATATTTCAAAATGGTGACACCAAATTTTAAATTATTTATTTATCAATTAAACAGTCATGATTTTTTAATATGCTAAATTGTGAGAATCATATCATTTTTTTTACAAGTATCCCCAAACAATGTCATTAGAAGATGATTAAGATCATTGTAAAGGATGAATATTCAATAAATATTTGACCACTTTTTATTCATGTATCTCATAAAAAATATTATTATTCACAGGATATATAATCATTAAATAATTATTTTTTATAATGGATGTTATGTTATATTTTATGTGAAAAGTCTATGAAATGATCAAAATTTACCGTAAGTGAGGCTCACTAAGTAAAAGTTATGTGAAAAAATATTGATAATAGTTTATGGATGAACTAGTGATAATTATATCAAAAAAATTAGTTAAGGTAATTATAATATATAAGACCGGTTTCAATGATTTTAGAATATAGAAAAATCAATTTTTTTGAGTTCAAGTGATTGTGAAGAGATATTGCTGGAAATCTATGTTTTTGTAATGAAATGATGAGTATGTGTCAGAAACATCATTCAAGGATTATTCAGGGTAATAAGATTATATTTTATATAGTTTAACATTAGGAGTTTCTACAAAATTATATTATTATAGGGTATAATACAAAGATAAATATTTTTATGGAATTAACTGAGATTCAATGTGATCATTCTAATGGTGTTATTGTAGTGTTATTGTAAAATTTTGATAATTAATACAAATGTTTTATATGAGAAAAAATATTGAGAAATATGAATGAGTTTCAGAATATATCTTCCCATAATTTTTTATTTAATATTTTATTTTAGTGGAGAATTGTGGACAATGCTCAAACTATGCATAGAATGGACATAGTCAGCAGCCTTGGTGGGTGAAACCTGTTGAAATATTTTTTTAATGTGTTGTGCTTTTTCAATTTCATCCAAGTTAGTGTGAAATTATAAAATTGATTGGATCAAACTCTAATAAATCACATGGCTCATTCCAAAGAGATAAACTATAAAATAAGTACCACAAATTCAACACCCCCACCACCAAAATGATTCTTTGGTGTAACCAATTCACTGAATCATCAATTGTTATCAATGTACCCTAGATTACTTCTTGAATATTATTACTATTTAGTTGATAAAAAATATTTATTTCATCATCATATGAGTTATTTTATAATTTTATGGGAAATGTATCATGGATTGATGAAAAAGGGAAAATTTATCGTATATCACAAAGACAAGATGTTATAGATAATTCTACCCAAGTATTTACACCTGGGATTAAAATAATTATCAATATTTTTCTAAGAGGATGATGGAGAGTAAATATAATGAATGAAATATTATTTTTCTAGTCAGATAAAAAAATATTTATACATAGTTTATGGCTCTCTAATCTAATAATGAGAATTTAGAAAACCTGAAAGAAACATTAAAGGCAAGGTGAAGGTTAATGAATATAAGATATAGATATAGGGAAGTAAAATTAGTGATGATAGAATGTAAAATGATTAATATATTGAAGATTTCAATAAAATTGGAAATGAAACTGTCAAAAAATCATATGAAATAGAGAAAAGTAAAAAGATTATAGAATTTTTAAGATGTAAAAGAGGAACATTATTCACATATTTGATCCAAATAGATAAATTCTATAAAAAAATATATTATTTTATAATTTAATAATTATAAGAAAATATTCTTTAATATTATATTATACTAGTGCATCATTCAATAAGAAAAAAAATTATAATATTGATTTAAAATATATAAATATCTAAAAGCCAAATAACAAGATGACGTTAACATAATAAATTCTGAAGATGTGGAAGATATATTAGAAGAGTATAATAGAAATATTTATCATTCCTCGATAAACATTATAAAATGAAAATTATGGTAAAAAGTATAAAATCTTGATGATTTTTTTATTTGGTTGTATTTGAAATTGTGAAAATAATATTCAAAATTGAAAATGTGGTGAGTATATTGGTGACATGAAAGATAAGATACCTCAAAAAAATAAATCGAGAGAAGACTAAATTGAAGGAATTTTTATTTTTGAAAATTTTAAGAGATTTTATTAATGGAAAATAATATTAATTATGAATATTTCATATGAAGGATACTATACTACTAGTATACAATTAGAATAAAGGACTACTGGAAAATTTATAAATATTTTGGATTATATTTGAAACACTAATGAAGAATAATGTAATAGGGAATTATAAAATGAAATGTCTGACATATGATATATATTTATGTATAATATATAATCATATACTAATTATAACAACAATCTCAAAAACGAAAAGAAAATTAAAGAAAGAGAATAAAATTAATATTGAAGCGATGTAAAAAAATTTCAAAATATAATATGGTTAAATTGATGAGATTAATAACTCTAGTTCAAGATTGTAGATCAAGAGAAAATAGATAAATATTTTTTTGAATATGTTATAAAATAATATGAATTAAATAAAACATTATCATGGTGTCTTGATCATAAAAATGATCAAAATATAATGGTTGAATATTATAATAATATAGCTGATGTTAAATATTAATCAACACAAGATGCTAAAAAAATATTCAAATAAGGGTGGATCAAACATTCTCTTACTAAAATAAATAAAAATATTTTAGTTATAAAATTTTTGGTACTAATGAAAACTAAAAAAATGTCTTGGCATAATAGTTATCATAAATACCCCTCAGCTAGAAAATATTATATTTGAACAACTAATAATTTCCTCCAATTAACATAGAAATATATTATATATGGAAGGTAAATAGAAAAATACAATGACACCCACCCCAATTGAATAATGTTAGTTCATTCGTCCATTAAATTTTCATAAATATATGATTCAGTTATCAAGGGACTAGTCTGTTTAGTATTCCTGGTAAACATGATACATATATGAGTCATTTACAACAAATAAATACACAAATAAAGATATGATTTTAATTATTATTTTTCAATAACAACTTTATTCCATATAGAATACCTTGTGTATTATTCATTGTACACTTCATGGAATTGTGTTGAAAGAAAGAAAAATAATGGAGAGCTAAAATTATCAGTATGGATTAAATATTGGGGAAAATTAATTAATTAATTGAAATAATCGATATCGAAAGGTAAACAATTGCACACAAAGTACATTTAAACATCCGGATATTAAATAGCCAATATAGAAGGTAAAAAAACTGAAAAACTCATTCCATGTTATCAATAAGTTGATATTGATGTGTATAAATAATATGAAATGTTATATAACATAACACACATCATGATTAATGAAAAATATAATAGAGAAATACATTCATAGATTTTTTCATAGTGAAAATATAAAGGAAAATAATAAGTAAATTTTTAATTTAGGCAATTACTATTTGGTAGATTCCCAGTCTATAAAACATGAAAACTTACAGAACCATTTCCTTTTTTGAAATAGTTTAAAACATATAGTTGAAACCCATTTAATTTGTCCAATTAATTAGTCTCATGAGACGTGTCAATGAATTGACTGGATATAAAATTTATCAGACCCACGCAACACTACAATTCTAAATATTTATTCATATATTGAGTAACAAATTTAATTCACCAAAAATGTGTCTTGTCAATTATCCATACTAAATATGGAATAAAATTTATTAATATTTCCCTAGATAATCATTTATCATTCATTATAAACACCATATATAAAAATGATATATATTTTAGAAAAATATCATATTTACCACCCTATAATATATATATTTAAGATAAATGAAATTTACAGTGAAAATTTATTACAATAATGTGATTGTTTCAAGAGAATTTTAACAATCATAAAAAAGTTATATTTCACAAAAACTTTAATGAAATGAAAATTTTTCAACAAAATCCCTTTAGATGAAAAAAAATAAATTAAACATGAAACACCATAAAAGGTGAATTATTACTGATATTTCATGCCATTGGAGTATTATATATGCCACATAAATTTAAATTGGCAGATAATAACATATATGACTCAATGGAATGTAAATAGAGACATAATCCCTTGCCTTACACTCTCTTTTGGTTTAAATCCAATTAAACTCATGTATAATATTTTCAAGGACATGATTATCTTATACCATAAAAAATTATTTTTATAATAAAATATAATATCCTTTTATAACATCATATTACCATGTTTTTAATTATCTTTCATTTTTTAAATTGGTTTTCGTGTTATTTGGTTTCTTTTTTAATATGTTATAAATTTTTATTTTGTATTCCTCTTAGATATATCATGATTTAATCATATAAAAAATATAATATATTATGAAATTATCATATATATTTATTACAAATTTATTTATTTTAATCCATAAAATGTGGTGATATAAAATTAAATACACAATTCATAGTGACAGTAGATCATACATATGCGTGAACACTATTAATGTTTTCTAGTCATATTGAAGGAATCAAAATTAACTGATATATATAAGTATATTATCATAAAAGTGTTATATTTTAGTCATATATATCAATTTCTATATTAAACCCATCCTTAATATAATCCATGTAATGCGAGAATGAATTGAATTGCTTCGCAAAGAAGTACACTGCCCTACACACGAACGATATTATTGTACTCTCACAAAAAAGATTCGGGAAGGTGTTCATTATTTAAAAATTTAGTAATTAAAAAATCCTATATAAATAAAATATCATATATAAATTTTATATACATCATCATTCACAACATTTTTAGTTGGAAATAGAAAAACAAATGATAACGGTTCATGAGGCAATAGTCCTCCCAACACAAGAATAAAGATTTTATGACCCATTTCATGGAAGTGTGTGTGAATATATGTCATAAAATTACCATAAAAAATTATAATCATATTTAGAATAATGAGTTCATTATATTTAATGGTATAAAATGAAATTACACCAGTGGAGGAAGAAATAAAACAAAAAAGGCACATTGATGAACATTAACTTTTTTTTATTGGGTCCCTCTAATTGGTGTGAAGCAAAGAACATCCATGGATATATTAATATCTAATTTTAGGAATATATGATTAGGTTATTTAATTTATGGTAATTTCTATGAAATTTTTCTTGGTAGGGGTGAAGAGATGAGGAAAGGGACAAGCCTTTTGATTGTGCGTGATAAGAAAACATGTAAATATTTTAAATAAGGAATTCCATCAATATTATTTCCATGATAACTAGATCCAAAAATATAAAAAACTACATAATATAAGGTTTATGGGATAAATATGTCAAAATAATTTATTTTTGAAAATTTTCTAGTGTATTTGGACGCTTAAAATTAAATGATAGGCCCTTCGTGACCAAATTTGTTCTCTTAACCATTATAATTGATTTTAACTATTTTTTCTAATCACATTGGTAAAGAACTAATTTTATATAATTATAAAGTTCAAATTATTATTATTTAAAATATTTAATCAATTTTTATAAATCAAATTATGATAGTGTATAAAATTAATTTAAAATCAATCCCGTATTTGGTATAAAAATGGGGTTTTAATGTGAAAATTTTCAAAAGAGTACAATGTATTTACATATAAATAAAATATAAAAATAATTAAAATTATATAAATTATATTAATAGATTTATAATAGATCTATTTTTACTTTAAAATAATTTTATATTATATTTTATTATAATCAAACATTTAGATAAAATGACATTTTCAATTAAAATTCACTATTTTTCAATATTCACCAAAAAAGGTAACTTCTCTAAAAAAACAAACAATACACCCAAATATCAATTTTAATGTAATATTTGAAAAATCAGGTTTATTTTATCAACTAAAACTTCAAAAATATTGAAAATTAGTTTAAAGAATGCACTGCAATTAATTGTTGTGAAACAACCATTAGAAAAATAATGCTTTTTATGAATGAAATTAAACATATTCTCATATCATTCCAAAAATAAATGTTTGATGAGTGTAAAAATTTTTATTGAAAATTTAATATATAAATTCATAAATATAATTCATTAATAATTATTAATTTTATAAATTGTGATTAAAATCTTTTGAGGTATAAAAATTATTTTTTATAAAGACATCCCATTTATATTCAATCAGTTTTTAAATTGATTTCTGATTAATTTGTAACAATTGAATTCGGCCATATATATTGATAGGTTATTTAATCCTAATAATAACATCAAATTTATGTACTATGATACAATTTTGATTATAAATAATAATATTAATATTATATAGTTTTTAGTCCAACTCGTTCATTCCTATAATACATGATTTTGAATGACCTCATTATAGCTTGTAATAAAATATGTATTCATTGGTGTGTGAATTTAAAGATATATAATGTATTTATTTAAAATAGTATTTAATGAAAGGGTCTTAGTATTTTATATTTTATTCTAATAATGTTGTTTGTTGTATCATATTATATTAAATAAAATGTTATTAGTTTAGAATTTTGGGGTGTTACATTCTCCCCAATATAAAAAACAATATCATCACAATTTAAACCTGCTATTTGAAAAAAAGGGATTTGTATTTGGTTATTTATTTTTTGGAAAACCCACATCATATGAGAGTTAGTAAAAAATCAATGAAAAATTGATAATGTGAATTATGAATGACAAATGGAATAACACATAACTAGTTTCCCATGTAGGAGTAAATTAGTGAAGTGTAAGGATATGGACATTTAGAAAAAGAGGAAATATATATAGAGGGTGATTTAGGTCATTCATCTAAAGAAATTGAATGATCAATTTAGAGTTGTGGGGATCGAAACTTTTAATCCAATTGGTTACAAATCATATTTGATATTACTATAAATTTTTTTATTGGGATATAATTTTATTTCAGAATCATTTCAATAAATTTGAGGAATTATTTTATTCCATTTACATTGATATTCCATATATTAATTTTTGAAATTTAGTTTAATATTTTCCAGGCCAAAAACTAAAAAATCATGCTATTTTATAGACTACAGTGCCCAAAATAAATGATCAAAAATATTATATATATTAAATTGCATGTGCATTTTGTTATCCAAGTGAAGAGGAATAACTAGTGAAAGGGGTTACCATATAAGAATTAAATGGGCATTCTTGAGTGTAGAATATGAGTTTTACCCTAGTCAAAACATAAATATTTTTAGTGTAGGGAAATTCTTAAAAATTCATCACAATCATGGAATGAATAGAATATTTAAATAAAGATTTTATTTTCACTTTGTTGCAGTATGGAATATCGAGTCATTAATAGACTATTATGAAAAAATAATCTAAGTTATCTACATAAACCCAAAGGAATTTGAGAAAAATCAAAGGGATAATTGGATGATAATTCTTAGACATGCAGTAACAGGACCATAAATCGACAATTAGAATGCATTGAGATTAGAGATCTCACTAACAACAAACACACATTCTTGTTCATTGTCAATGATCGATCCATCTCAATGTTAGAAATTTTTTTATTGTATTATCTCCACATTCTATATATCCATGATGAATATGAATCAATCAATTGATAGACTTATTCAAAAATTGGCATTTATACGTCATTGGAATATTTTTGGGTATTATTAATAAAATTTCTTGTGTTATTTTAATTTTTATCTCCTTATTCATAATTCTAAGGACAACGAATCAAGGTAGAGATAAACATAGAACAAGGAATATTTAGAATGCATATTATTTTAAATTTCTCACATGTTTCTTTGTTCAACTTTGGAAATATTCGTTTGGCAGATGGTTCAACACACCCTATGGAATCAATTCATGTGAACACGTTTCCAAGAGAAATGATCTGATAATTTAGATATAGGATGGGCAAGACATGATGGTGGTGAAATATAGATGCATTGGTGGATCAGATGGTTTTGGATAACTGATTTCATGTTATTCATGGGGAAATGAATAATAGTGTTTTATGGTGTATGTTGAAGGGATTTAATGGAAATAATTTGTTCTCGTCAATTATGAGGATTGTCCTACGTGGCTCATTGATTTTACCATGATGAATGTTGCAGGATTGATTGTCGATGGAATGGAAATTCCCACAGAATACAGATCATATATTCTAGAAAAGCTATGCAAACCAACATGTAATATAGGGCCACACTATTTTTGGTCCCCTGCCAGCGATGGCTAGGTTTTCTGGAAGATCATACATATCACATTCCTTGTGATCAGATTAAAAAGTGTGTAAACCCTTCCTGAAGACTCTGTATGTAACTAATGTATACCTGGATAAGAGTTTGAGTACACATACACGGGAAACCCATGAACTCTAATATTATCATGAACTTGAAGAAAAGTACACATAGTGAAGAATACAGGTAGTTGTATGTCGTGCACTTGTACATGGACACAGACAAACACCATTTAAATGGGACGGATATGGGGTTGATGTTACAAGACTTTTAAAAAAACTAAATTCAATATACTCCTATGATGTTTTCTTGATGTCCTTATCCATCATAGACATGTTTTTATGGTATATTTCATTTATCCATTCTATGTGTGTTAGTATGGAATAACCACTTACACAGAGGATATCTCTCATTTTCACATGAATTCTAGGGTAGATTTTCTCTAATCGCTCTATGAGACTCCATTTGAGATCCCTTCATGCCCTAGGATGAGTTCACAGTATCATCACACCTAACACAATAGAAGGTCTGATCCATTACTTTGTGTGTTAATAAAAATTCTATTTTTGGTTTATCCCATGGAAATAGGAGTGATCTTCATCTCTGTATCAGATAACTTGGGACATTTTTCATGCACTTCTTATGGTGAGACAAGATGAGAACAACCTCTCATAATTCCATCATCAGTTTCATGAGACTCATGGAATGTGTTCTCCCAAATGATTGCTTTTGAGGACCTTAAATCTGGAATCCTATGTGGGAATTATAGTTGGGAATTACCATTATTGAGTGTGTCTTTGTTGATTATATCTGGATATTTGTGTTGTATTTCATTTATAAATTTACCAATGTAGTGATTACTGTGTTATTTTTTGTATTATTTGTGGATTCATTCTATCTTTTTAGGTACTGTTATAGTCACCCCTTTATGGGATCTTATAATATGTGTTATGTATTGTACAAACTATTGACCCGTTGATAGAGTCCTAAATGGATAGTGAGTAGATGGTGCTTTGCGAGACCAGATAGAATAATGTGTTCTCTTATGGAATCTTGAAAGCTGTCTATAGTATTAAATATGAGTCACAACATTTATGGACTTGTTTTCTAGATCATTATGGTGGGATTTTATTTTGAACTATTTGTTTTCCATTACATTCGTCCATACACTAGTTGTGGGATTTATATATATGCCTTCATAGTTGTTCAGTTGATTTTACATTTCAGAATTTTATGGGCTTCGATATGTGTGTGTCTGTTTAGGTAATCTGGATAATGCCTCCCATGAAAGTGATATTCCAACTCAAAAGTAGTCACCATCCCATGGCCTATTGGAGGTAGTCTTGGGGGGTTGTAGAATTATCCCCTTTGGTAAAGATCAATACATTTACAATCTCTGAATATATGAAAATATTCATACTCAGAATATCTGTTTTTTAAAATAACAATTTCATACATTATTTTTTCATTTATAAATTTATAATTCATCTGTAATTACAATAAATAAATATACAAATAATTTTTTTTGTGACTGATAAAATAAATTTACATTTAACAACTCATAAAATCCATAAAAAAGTATTTGTATTTGCCATTAAGTATTTTCCAAAACCTATATATTTAATATATTAATATATTTTCCTAAAAAGTATTACTAATACTTTTAGATAATATTTATTAATGAAATTGTTTATCTAAAAACAATGACACATTAATGAGTACTTCATATAGTATAGTGTTATGTGTGAGACCCATATCATCTATCAATCATGGGTTCAACCCCCACCGCCTTTCTAGAAGTGTTGTTTAGTCACTCTTTATGCAGGTTTCTTTTTTTAAAAACTCTAGTAATATAATTACTATAAATATCAACAATAATACAATTGAAATCCTTGAAATAAAATAAATCATTACATAATTTTTTTACCAGCTTTTTCTACAAAACATTTTCCTACAAAGTCTAAAAATGCATGTTTTACAATAATTATTATATTAAAACAAAATATAACTAATACCTTTAGACCTAAGTCTATGATATTTAAAGGTATAATTCCAAAAATAAAATTTCAAACAAAACATGTACTAACTACCCAGTCATATTTCCATAAATTTAATCCAAAATATATTTAATCCTGGTATACCACCATAAACAAAAACTAGTTTTTTTCAAATTGATTGATCTTATTTTCAATCATATAATTGTTAAACTGCTATGGTATCCATAATAGTATAGTTAATAAATAAATATTTACTTTTATAATTTTGTAGAATCCAAAGATGTTTCTTGATTCTTGTATACAACACACTAATGATAAAACAATTAATTTATTTCCAAGTGTCACAATAAATAAGTACTTCATCCTATTTATATTCACTTTGGTACTTCCATGGTCTAGGGGATAAACATTAAAGAAAGAAATTGGCTCAATCAATTATCAGGCTCCAAACGTTTATGGGAATTAACTATAAATGGATACTTAGGATGATATGTATTTCTGTTAATCGAACTCTTCATTTTTCCTCATAAATATTTTTCTAGATGTTCTTATTTTTTACATGTAATGATTTTCCTCATCCAATCGAGGGAATTTTTTAGGTGATTCATTCAATATTACATTATTGATGTAAATGAGGAATTCTTTTCTACATGTTCTCCACCACATGAATTCTTATCAAAATTTATTGTTCATTTCATAGGAGATTTAGAGGGTGGTTTAATGTATATGTTTTTAGTCATATTTTGAGAAATATAATTTATCATAAACAAGATATCTTTCACTCTTATCATAAAATAATTTTCTTCTCATTTTCCCTACCTTGTCATTCATGTTCAATGTAAACATTATTTCTTCAGACTCTATCCATTGACTAAAACCAAAAAGAATAGTGTGAGAAACCATAATCCATGTGAGAAAACTGTATAATTATTTATAGTATGTATAAATCATGAAACTTTGTTTTCAAAATAAAACACTTTGTGATTATACAAGTTGATTATGTTTATTATCCATTAAATTCCTTTACAATGGTTTATAAATAAAATTTGAATTATTTTATTCATATCCCCACGTACTGTTAAACCATGTTTATAGTAAGTTTCTTTACCATGTACCAAGTTAATCACGAGTAAAGACTAACACACCATTTTTAGTGTAATTACCCATAGGTAAATCTATTCCATAACTATTTCCATATTTAATATCCAAACAGTGATATATTTTGAGGATGACCCCAACAATCTCAACCTTACCAACACTCTAGAATGTTATTCTATACTTATAAAAAAATTCTATCTTAGTGCTATGTTCCCTAATCTATATTTTACTCAATTCAGTTTCCAAGGTTTCTATTAATCATTTTTAGATTCAAACTCTAGTGACTGTGACCCAATTATCTCAGCGCTACTGCATTCTACAATTACATTGGAATATTTATGATATTTAGAGCCTAAGAGATCATTAAATTTAGTAGTCTTGGTAAAATAGATATGTGTATGATCCTTTTATTGTAAATTAATACATAAATTACAAAATAATTTATTTTTACATAATTTTTCAAGAATAAGATTATTCAATTTATCTAATCCATTCAAGTAATTCTTATTACACATTATGGGATATTGGAGAACAAATAAAATTTGGGTGATCCCCAATGATCAGTAATGGTTAAATAAATATAATAATAATGAATCAATAAAGATTATCATTATAGGAGGTAAAATAACATAACACACATACCATTTAAATAAATTTGTATAGAATATTTAATATGGAAGAGTAAGTCAATAGAAAAAAATTCCATGTTATCTATAAATTAATATAGAAGTGATTAAAATAATATGATAAATTAAACAAATTTACATGCATTCCATTTAATCTATAATCTCTAAATGAAAGGAATCCAATTAATTTTTAATAGTGAAAATATCATAGTAAATAACAACTAACTATTGAATGATGGAATTACTTAATTGTTAGACATCCCTTCTGAGTCACATGAAAACCTATACCGTAAATACTTTTCATATGATTGTTTAAATCTATAGGTACAAACAAATTTAATTACACTAACCAATATGTCCCATGAGACCCTTTTATGCATTTAATTAATATATAATGTCTAGAAACTATACTTCACTAGTAATCCACATCATTCCTTCTATATCAAGTAATATATTCAATTAATAAACAAGATTACTTGTAAAATATCTACACCTAGGAAAAACAATATAATATTGGTTTATAGTTTCAGAAATATTAATATCAATCACCAATAAATTTGGATATCAAAAATATTAAATTTATAATGATAAATAGTTATAATAAATTGATTTTTTTCATTTTAAATTTAACAATCACAAAATAGTCTGATATTTCAAACAAAAATAATGATTTGGAAAATTTAAAATAAAATATCCTTAGATGAAATAATTTAAATTGAAAAATATAATACCATGGATAATGAATTATTCTTGATATTACATGTCAATGTAATAGTATATAGACCACATTTACATGAATTGGTGTATAATAAAAAATAAGTCTTAATGGAATGTAAATTGAGAAAGAATCCCTTACCATAGGCTCCCTTTTGGATAAACACCATTATGACACTTATATAATAGATTTAAAAAATTTATTAACCTATAATAAACCTTAACATTTATGATATTCTATTTTATCCTTTAATGATATCTTATCACCCATTTTCTAATAATATTTCATTATTTTCATTGTTTTGGGATTTAATTTCATTATTTTTTAGTGTGTTTTGACTTGTTATTTTCTATTACTATTACATAGATAATGATTTAAACTTGTCCAGAATGTAAAACATGAAATAAATATCATATATAGTTATTATAAATTTATTAATATAAATCTTTAATATTTGGTGACAGAAAATGGAATACACCCTTCAAGGAGATGCCAGACCGTGCGTACATGTGAACATTGTGTACATTTTATAGTTGAATTGAAAAAATAAATGTAAACAATGTATATATATATAAGTATATGATCATTAATATATCTTATTTTTTTCATCTATATCATATATTTTATTAATATAATCCTCAATAAATTCCATGTAATGCATGAATGATTCACATAGCTTCTCGATGTTGTAGTCCACTTTACACCTGAACAATGTTATTATTTTCAAAAAAAATGTAAATCATGAAGTTATGTGCCATATAATGATTTAATAAGAAGTAATATATCATTAATATACAAAAAATAACATATAAATATTATTTATATTATTATTCCAAACCTTAATTTGTGGTAATGGAAAAATGAAGGACTTCTTCCCATGATGCAGTACTTGGTCATACATAAGACTAATGATTTTGAAACCCAACTCATGGAATTTTTTGGGAGTTTAGGAGTTAACATTAACATTAAAACATATAATAAAATAATGGAAAAATATTTTACCATATAATTATTTTATAATAATAATTTAATGTGTGGATAAATCAATAATACAAAAATGCATGTTGATGAATGTTACCACTTATTACGGTTACTCTTATTAGTTCACATAAAAGGCCTTCCTTGGATGAATTTCTACCCAATTTAATGCTTCAAGTAATATTTTATAGATTTTTATATTTTATTTGTTAGGTTTTATCTGATAAAAATTACATTAGAGGTTTGAAGAGAGTGGGAGAGTGGGGGGTCTTTTATAAGTGGGTTGATGGGAAAATATTGAAATTTTTGAATGATGGAATTCCATCAATGTTTTCTCAAAATAAGTTATCTCCCACAAATTAACCAAACTAGATTAATGAATTAATAAGACTAAATATTTCCCCAAAATGGATTTTTTAAAAATTTCATGGTCATTTGGCCCATAAAGGTAAATGTTTTTTCCCTAGGTAAACATATTTTTTTCTTAATCACTATAATTAATTTTATCATTTTTCACTAATAAAATAGGGGAAAATATATGTTAAGAATATCAGAGATTATAAAATTTTCTTATTAAAAATATCTATAACATTTTAATAATTATAAATCATATAAGTAGAAAAAATTAATTTTTTGTTAATCCCACAGATGAGAGACGAAAAAGTGTTTTTAACGTGAAAATGTTCAAAGGCATAGTATGGTTTGATATCTAATTTTAATATACAAATAATTCGAACAACCTAAATTGGATAATTATATTTATAATTGATTTAATTTTATGTTAATACAAATTTAAAATATAATATCATTATATAATATTTTGAATAATATCTCATTCTCAATTAACTTTCAGAAGTTTTCATAATTCATGAAGAAATTAAAATTCTCTGGAAAATACACAATATTCTAACAAATATATTTTTAAAGTTACTCAAGAAAACATGATATTTTGTTTTTGAATGTTTTATTATAAAAAATTAAAAATTCACTATTAATACAATTATATCATCAAAAAGTGGAAAAACTACCTTTAAAAAAATACATATCTTTATTTGTAAATTTGGTTTTGTTCTTATTTTATGCCAATAAAATATATAGTATTAATGTAAAATGTTTTTGTTGAGTATGTAATATATATATTTCATTAAGATGGCATGTTAATTATAATTAATAAAAAAATTTAAAATATAATTCCTTTGGAATATAAAAAGTATCTTTTATAAAATCATCTTTTTAAAATTTAATTTTTTATATTCAATTCTAATTGATTAGTAACCGAAGAATTAAACCATATATTCTAATAAGTTATTTTGTATTATTAAAAACTGATTATTTAATGTCTATTAGATAACAATCATTATTAAAAATAATAATATTATTATATAGTCATTCAGTAAAACCCATTCTTCAGTTTAATAAAATATTTCAAAGGAACACATTATTGCATCTAATGCAATATGAACTCAGTTTTGAGTGAATTTAAGTCATAGATTTTTTATTTAAAATAGTAAATATATCATAGTGTCATGAGATTTTACATTGCATTATATTATTAGAGTTAAATGCCATATAATATATTAAATAATTTGATTTCATTGGTATTTTCAAGGTGTTGCAAAAAAATATTTTAATAAAACTCTTATTAGTATGGGTGATAAACTTTTAGAGGATACTACATATTTTTTGATTTTTTTTCAAAAAGGGTGAACATGAATGTAAAAAATTTCACTCCCTTAGATCATAAACTTGATAAAGGGAAAAATTAATTAGAAAAATGGAATATATTTTTATAATTGCTGAAACAAAATAGTGAATATATAATCATTAATAAAAAAATTGATCATATATTTCTACTAAATATATATCAGACTTATTAGAATAAATATAAGAAAGATATGAATAATAGGTTAACTATGAATTATTGTTTAATGAAACTCTTCCTGGACATATTTCCCAAAAATTAAATTGAAATATAATTAAAAATACAAGATGGAATAAAATTATTTCATTTTTGAAGTGTCATTAAAGTATTGCAATAAATATAATCCATGGATTCTTAATTATGGTAATTACAATAACATTATTTTTGGTATAATAATATTAAAAAGTATTGAAGAGAATAATGGTGGGGAAATTATATTATATAATTACAGTTCTTTAAACTTTTGAGATGTTAGTATTAATAACATAAATTCCATGAAGAAGAAAAATTATTATTATTTGAATGGGTTAAATATAATATTTTGATTATTGTCTAGCAATATAATGATGCAAATTAATTAAATGTAGTACAATTTAATGAAATGTCATGAATTTAAAATATTGTAGAAAAACCACGAAATGATAAAGAACCAGTGATTATCATTTCTAAATTGGGGTGTCACGGTCCGTCCCTTGGGGCCCATGCCGTGACTACCCCAATCCCGCCTTCCATAGGCCAGGGGAAAACAACTAGCATTGGAAAGGAATATCCCTTAAATGAGAAGGCATTTTCTTTTTAACCTGTATATACACAAAGTCCATGAACACAACAAGAAGCAACCACATAGACTAGAACCCAATAAGATGTAACTACAATTTAAACTGATGTAGTAAAAGATTGCTGAAAGTAAAAAATGGACCTGACTACAAGCACAACTATAAAAGTACAAGTCTGATTAGAAGTACAATAAAAATGAAAGAAAAATGAAAACATCTACTGGGTTGTCTTTTGAGGTTCCTACCTATAGGGTGGGTACCGATCACCACACATCACTCTACATCTATCAATCTCCTCCGCATCACGTCATGTCGAATGGTCCAACACTGAGCACCATCCTGTCCAAGATCCATTAGCATTGATAAATTATGTACATCATATGCATCAAACACGACATGGTGCGGGTGAATATAGTGCAGGGGTGAGTATAAAAATAATCAATAAGGACCCAAAGACCACCATAGGTCTCCTAGATTTCCACAAAATAAAAACCACAAAGCAAGACATCAACTATACTTTGTTATATGCCCATACAAATACCTATGTAATCAAGATATACTCATCTCATATATGAGGAAAGAACACCACATAGGTGACACCACCAAGGTAGAAGTACCACATAGGTAACACCACGAAGATATAACCCTGAAGGTAACTCCATGAGGTAGTTTTATTACTCAGGTATCCCCACAAAGATAGAAGTACAACACAGGTAACACCATGAAGATAGTACCACAAAGGAAGAAGTACAACTCATGTAACACCATGATGTTAGAAGTACCAAATAGGTAACACCATGAATATTACATTACCACATAGGTAACACCACGAATATGATACCACAAAGGTAGATGTACCACACATGTAACACCACGAAGATGACACCATAAATGTAGAATTACCACACAGGTAATACCACGAAGCTAGCAGTTACACACAAGTAACACCGCGAAGATAGAATTACCACATAGGTAAGACCATGACGTCCATACAACAAAGGTAGAAGTTCCACACAGGTAACGCCACTATGCTAGAAGTACCACACAGAAAACCCCATGAAGATTCAAGTACTACAGAGGTAACACCACGATGATAGAAGTACCAAACAAGTAACCCCACAAATATAGAGGTATCATAGAGGTAACATACCTTTCTCATAATCTGGTATAATTTATGTACAAAAGTACAGATTATTAGTCTTAAACAATATCATCTTATTATATTAAGAATAATTGCTGATGTCCCACATAGGATTGATAGGTAACTAACCCCCACTGACCGACAGAGGATTGATGGGTAACTAACCCCTGTTGACCCCCTTAGGATTGATGGGTAACATAACCCCAATGACCCACACCGGATTGATAGGTAACTAACCCCCACTAACACACACAATATTTATATGTAACTAATCCCCACTAGACCACATAGGATCAATAGGTTACTAACCCCCACTGGTCTACACAGGATCTGAATCACATAGGATCGGTATGCACACACCCACACAGGATAGTTGCGGGCTGACCCACACATGATCGGTATGCGCTGACCCTCACAAGATCACTGAGCACTAACCGACATAGGATCGGCATGTGCTGACCCACACATGATCACTTAATGGTGACCCACACATGATCCATGTTCTTTCATCACGTTACAGCCAACCACTGGGTTCCTGCACTAAGCATGCCCGATTCTGGGAAGATCCAATCCCAAATCATCTTTTGATACTTCAACTACCATGAATACCCACGAATAATTATTCCAATGGTCTTCCATGTTATAAGGGACCCAATGCAAAAGATGGTGCATGAATCGGTTGCCCGGTCTGTACGTTTTAGAGTTTCTTCTTCGAGGGACCGGTTGGATTTGGGTTCAATCCAACCCGGATGTACTCCATCATTATCCAAAACTAATGTAATGTATATCAAAATTACCGACTCGATCTACGGATCCCAATTCTATATATGGTTCGCCAAATGGACATATGGTTCTCATTATATGGCCATAAAGGTGTATCAAGGTCCAGTAGGGCCCGGATCCGGTCCGACCGGGTGGGCCCAACTGGGCCCGACCCTACCTGTGTAGACATGACCCAGTTTGTGTCACCCTAACCCGAATGGGGCTGAAATGACATGGTTCGGGTCGACCAAACCTAGTCTGGGTCTGGCCCAAACAAGTTGGGCCGCAGTCCGGCACTACCCCACAAAGGGGGCAGCCCGACCCGTTGGCAGCGGCCCTCTGGGGCGTGAGCCGCTGCGGTGCGGCCGACTATGGTGTGACCCACTGTGGTGTTACCTGTGCATCTATGTGCGGTCCTCCGTGGTAGGACCCGGCCTAGATGCAACCCAGGCGGAGGCGCCCTTTAGTATTCCAATTGGCCCAAAGGTTGTTCAGTCACCCTGCTGGCACATGGGACTGATGGAGCAGTCCTGCTATGTGTGACATAGCTGGCTGGTTTCACAGCTGGTTCTCCTTAAAGTGGTGTATATGCGCGCCGCTGCTCCACCGCGGTCGGCTGGATACTGGCCGCCCTCCGACCTCAACCACAACCAATCAGCTGGAATATCCAAATCTGATGGCATGGATGTGTGTCACTTCTTTGCCACGCATCTGACCGGATGTCAGCCGATGCCCTACTCTGACTCGGTCGACGAGTAATGGCCTCTTGCCCAACTTCTATCGCAGACTCACACCACCTTGACCTCATGTGACCGGCCGGTGTGCCAGCTGCCATTCTCCTCCACCATGGCCGATGGGCCCCAAACTCCTCTGGCAGAGCAGTTATGTCATCGTCACTATCATGGTCGTCCAGTGTGATGAACACCACCTTGTGCCCTACTAACGTCGGTCACCGTCCTCCTCCACCATGAAGAACGCATCAACAATGATGATGCGGAGGGATCCAGAAATGTTCGTTTGGCTCGTACCATCCGTGTTAGACAGGTAGCACACATCTCAATGATAATGCTTAAATGTAATAATAATTAACGAAGAGTAATCATAAACATGCCCCTACCTTGATTGTCTGTTGTAGATTTCATGAGGAGGAAGACGATGATGGTGATGTCGGTGTTCGTTACTTCTGTAATATGCTTCTGAACTGGGCTCGAGCGTCATATTCGTTATTCCTTGGGGGTTATTCTTCATTGGAGGATCTACATTGTTGGAGGATCTTCCATCGAAGGCCTCCTCTCCCATACCAAAACAGATAAATCCACCCTCAATTCTCCCAAGAATATTTAATAAAATAACTCTTAATTAACAAGTTGTTTCATTAATTTATATTTAACTAACTTTATTAATTAAATAGAGTTGTGATTAAATAATTTTTGTATCCTGTCATTTAATGTATGACCTTAATTGATCGACCACCCTCATGTGGTCCTCACATATACAATTCAAAAAGGATGTTTAAAAATAAAAAATAAAATAAAAGTTGTTGTTTAATATTAATTTTATTCCTTTAACTCTCCCACGAAAATCTGGAAAACTAACTTCCACCCTCGACCTACTACAGTGGAGGTGAAAGTCTTCTTAAGCGAATATCGGCAATGTGAGTACAACAATGTCCTCATATTTCCATTCCGAGAATAAGATTAGATGTTATAAAACATCGATCGTGTGTTAATTGAACGTATCTAAAAAAAGTTTGGATAATTATTAACAGTCACCCTCGACCCACTCCAGTCGAGGATTGGTTCTGCCCATGTGTAACATGCCCTAACGAACCCAACCGTACTCTAATATTTCCTATCCATGTTACTGTTAAATGTTTTTAATTTTACAATAAAATTATTCTCGCATTATTTTATTTACACCCAAAAACTAACATTCCTTGGTGTCTTGCACGAGTGAATGTATGTATCTCCCAAAATAAATCAAACCCTCATGAGTTTAGTGGTGGTCTCATATTTTTAATCCAAGTTACCATTTGTGATTTATAAGAATTTATAAATTTAAATAACTTTATATAATTATTTTATTTACAGTTATGTTATTTTCGGTTTTTAACACAGGAATCCCACATTGATCAAACATAAGTCACACCTAGGGTATGCCTTCCATCCTGAGCAGAATGGGGCCCTCAGATTTCTTATCTGAATAACCTTTAAATAGTTATTCCTCTTTTTCAGGAAAACCGCTCACTCATGCTAATTAAAGCATAACCAAACATCAACAGATCATTCTGGGTACTCTGAGCCTCAGAATCACACTCAGTCATATTATGTGGTCTCCAAATAATTTCATATAATAAAAAAAACTTCAAAATTTCCTGGACATTAAATTCTACCCACCTTATGTATTTACGTCCCCGAAAGCCAGAATATAGACTTAGGAAGAAAATGGGGGTAATAAGATCGAATCTGAGCCTCCCACTCCAATGTGCTCTCCTGGAGGTTTCTGTGCTGCCAGTAAATGTGCACGAGAGGTATCGACCACCCATGAAGGACACCCTCATTCCAATCCACAGTCTATACTGGAAGCTATATAAATGTCTCCCCATCATCTAAGACCATATCTATAGGTTTGATGACTTGTGAGGGTTCATGCACGTATCTCCTCAGCTGGGATACATGGAAGAAGTCATGCACCAACTCCAGTAGTGGTGGTAGTGCCAAGCGTTATAACACGTCTCTAATCCTCTGATGTATCAGAAATGGTTTGATTAACCTTGGTGATAACATTCCACCTCATCCAAATCACTATAGTACCCATCAAGGTGAGACCCATAGGAAGAAATGGTCTCCATCCTACTATCAGTATAAGACTTTTTTCGACTTTGAGTCGTTTTCACTTGATAACAAGTGAGGCATCATGATATATGTAGGCCACTGCTATTTGGAACCGAAAACTCAAAAATACTGCTACCACAAAGGTCAGTAAGTTCGACTCATTTGTGATTGGTTGCACCCTCTTATGCATGAGTTTATCATGTGCTACCTAGGATTCCTTTTTCACTGACCCAGGAAAATCCCATTCCAACATTGTAGGTAAACCACAACATTTTTTCTAATATAGTCAATATAAGTATGAACTGTGGATGTCCAGTCCATAACCAAACTAATGTTGTAGGTCCACAATTCTCCCACAAAGAGGTTCTAACTCAAACACTCGCCTCAAGGTTCATGTCACATCGTCAGTGTAAGTGTGATTATCAAGTATTCTCCCAAAGTATTCTCAAAGCGTGAGGGTCAAGTCAGTGACATTACTAGAAATTTTAGTTCTTTGACAAGATTCTTGGAAGGAAGGAAGGAATTTTACCTATATATATTAATACAAATACTAGTAGTAGACACATACCATTCATCAAATCATTCATATAGCCCTTAGGTCACACACCTTGACGATATGAAGATACTCCCTTCCCCTATCCTCCAACACTCTGAGCCTGTTGGGGACCACAAAGGTGGTGGTTGTAACATGTCAAAATGTAAACCACCTCATGTGGCACTCCTAGCTCTACTTCCACATCTGAAGAAATACAGATTTATCTATCTTGAACAATTCATCTTCACAGAATATTTCTACAAGCCCATGTTTTTTAGAAGAGCACCAGTTTCCTGCTTTCCCACTACTAACATTCACTGGTTGTATCTGCTCATACGAAGAACATTCAACCCCATCGGTTCTCTCCAGTATCCTAACATATGTAGGAATGCATATAGGAATTGTTTTGATTCAGACTTACTTAAACAAACTGTGCTCGAAAGTATGAGCCCCAAAGAATCTTTCAATTCATATTCATCGAGTACCAGGAATGGTTGGTACGCCTCGATAAAAACTCATATACCGACATGTCATCCTAATGAAGCTGTAGAAGCACTAGAGAACTCTCATCCACCTCCTCTTGCTAGTGTTTAGCCACCTATGAGTCGAGATCTCCACAGAACTTGGGGTATCTGATGCTGAAACTCATGTAAGGAACTAATCCTAAATGTTTCCACAATTGGTACGGCCAATTGTAACTACTTCCCTATGGGTGGTGGTGCTACTAGTACACCACCCAAAGTTCCGATGTAGTAAGAGGGCCCTGCATCGGAGCCTCATCGATTGGTGGGCTGTCATCGGGTACTCTCTCGAGAAACCTAGGGGGTTGTATTTGTGGTGGCATCCTAAAAAGGAACTGGTGAACCATGATCATTAAGTTATTCCTGGTGAGCTGACTCCAAGGAAATCAAAAGAAAAACGTTCCAAAAAAACATGCAATAAGTGTTTTCATGCACTGAGTCAGAAATCAGAATTCATGGTCCAGGTGTATTGATATGTCACCAGCCGAAACCAACACTAGACTCCCTGAACTGAAATCCATACTCATAACTCATAATACTATTACTACATAGAACATATCAGAGTCCTAGTTCTTCGGTAGAACCAAGATTCTCTGATACACCTTTGTCACAACCCGTCCCTAGGGTCCCATTCCATGACTACCAAAAACCCTCCTTCCATATGCCAGGGGCCGGTGATAAGCACCTGAAAGGTGTATCCCTTAAACGGTATGTCATTACCCTTTTAACATCTAAAGACCCACAGTCCAAGAGCACAACAAAAAGAAACCACATAGACTAGAACACAATAAGATTCTACCACAATGTAAACTACTATAAGGAAGTAGTGCTAAAATTAATAATGGGTGAGAATACAATACCTAATGTAGAAGTAAAATTACAACTAGAAGTACAATACAACTGAAAGAAAATGTAAAACAGCTACTTGATCATCCATTAAGGTTCCTACCAGTAGGGTATGTATAGATTTCCTCCTCATCAGTCTACGCCCATCAGTCTCCTCCATGTCATGTCACATCGAAGGGTCCACCTCCAGGAACAATCCAGTCTTTGCTCCCTCAACCATGATCAACGTTGTACATCATTTTCATCATACACGACAAGGAGTGGGTGAAGCCCATGCATGGGTGAGTATAATAATACTCAGCAGGGACCCCAAGACCCTCATAGGTCGCCTAGAGTTCTATGAAGGGAAAACTGCAAAGCAAGACATCAACTCTACATAGGAATATGCCCATACATATGCCTAATTAATCATAATAAACTCATCTCATATATGTGGGAAGGATAGCACACATGTAACACCATGAAGGTAGAAGTACCACATAGATAACAACATGTAGATAAAACCACAAAGGTAACTCCACGAGGTAGAATTACCACTCAGGTAACACCACAAAGGTAGAAGTACCACACATGTAACACAAAGAGGAAAATACCACAATGGTTGAAGTATCGCACAAGAAACACCACTAAGATAGAAGTACCACATCAGTTACATAATGAATATTGAAGTAACACACAGGTAACACCATGAAGACGATACCAAAATGGTAGAAGTACCACACTAGAAACATCCTGAAGCAAGAAGTACCACATAGGTAACACCACGAAGATGATACCACAAAGGTAGAAGTACCACATAGGTAATACAAAAAATCTAGATGTACCACATAGGGAACACCATGAAGATAGAAGTACCACATAGGTAACACCACAGACTCGATACCAAAAAGGTAGAAGTACCACACTAGTAACACCACTATGCTAGAAGTATCAGACATGAAACACCACAAAGATAGAATTACCATAGATGTAGCATCACAAATATAGAAGTACCATATAGATAACACAACGAAGATAGAAGTACCACACAGGTAAAAGACTCAGCTCACATTCAGGTATAAAAGAAGTACAAAAGTACAGATGATTACTCTTAATCTAGATCATCATATTCTGTTAGTAAACCCTGCTACTGACCCACAAAATCTTGATATGTAACTAACCCTCGCTGAACCAAAAAATATTTATAGGTAACTATCTTCCACTTACCCAAACATGATTCAAAGGTAACAAACCCCCACTGACCGACACAGGTTTGACAGGTAACTAAACCCTGCTGACCCACATAGGATCCATAGGTAACTAACCCCCACTAAAGAACACAGAATAAATAGGTATCTAACCCTTCTAACCCACATATTATTAATAGGTTACTAACCCCCACGGATCTACATTAGATCGGTATGTACTGACCCACACAAAATCACTGAGCACTGACCCACACAAGATCTGACCCACACAGGACCAGTATGCGCTGACCCATGGAGGATCGCAGAGCACTGACCCACACAAGATTTGTATGAGCTGAACCACATAGGATTTCTGGTCCCTATCCCACACATGATCGGTATGCAATTTTCCACACAAGATCAATATGCACTGACCTGCACAGGATTGCATAGTGTTGACCCACATAGGATCGATGGTCTTCCTTCACGTTACAGCAATCCACTGGGTTCCCACACAAACCATGCCTGGTTTTGGGAGGTTCGGCACCCCAATACATCGGTTTATACTAAAAATACCACAAAGTCCCATGAATAAGTATCTAAAAGGTCTGTCATGTTATAAGGTACCCAACGCAATAGACGACGCGTCAATCGGATGCCTGATCTGTAAGTTATTAGCTTTTCCACTCTGATGGCCCGGTTGGATTCGGGTTCGATCCAACCAGGCCGTACTCCATCATTATAAAAAACTCATGTTGAGTATACCTGAAGGACCATCAATCCAATGATCCTAACTCCGCAGACAGTTCATCAAACGAACATTGGGTTCTCAAGAAATTGCCACAAAGGTATATCTGGTTCCAAATGGGCCTGGATCCGGTCCTACCTGTCCTAGTCCAAGTCCAGCCCGGACATGCTGGGTTGTGGTCTAGCCCTACCAGCCAAATGGGTGGCTCGACCTGCTGGGCACGACCCTCTGCGGTGCGGCCTGTGTGGCTGGGTGTGTTCCGCCGTGGAGGGATCTTCCCAAGCAGAAACCTGGGAGGGAGGTGCCCCCCCCCCCCCCGAAATTCTGAACAACTCAAGGGCTATTTAGCCACCTTTCATGGAAATGGGACCACTGAAGAAGTCCTACTTATTTTGACACGGCCTACCAGTTTCCCAAAAGGTTATCCTCCCAACAGCGCATACATGCGCCGCTGCTCCTCTATTGTCGGCCGGATGCAAGCTGCCCTCAGACGTATGCCATGGCCAAGCGGCTATTGTCTCCAACTCTGGATGTGAGGACATGCATTGCAGATTCACCATGTGGTTGACTGGATTCCATCTGGTGCCGTGCACAACCGCGACAGATGGGTCGCAACCTCCTGCTCAACCGACGGCATGGACGCGCACCGCCTAGCCTCCATGAGGCCGACCGGTGTGTCAGTTTCTATTTTCCTCCACTATGGCCGACGGGCCACAACCTCCACTAGTGTCATAGTTTCACTACCACTACTATCGTATCCAGACGGAGTGTCGGCCGCCACAATGTACACTACCGGTGTCGTTCGTCGTCCTCCTACACCGCGAAGAACGCATCAACAATGAAGATGTATAGGGATCGGTATGTGTTTGATTCTCCCATACACTCTGCCTTAGACCGGTAACATGTGGCTCGAGGAAAAAGATTCAATGTAATGAAAATCAACAAAGAATTATCATAAACAGACACTTACCTCGATCATCCATTGGAGGTGTTGTGAGGAGGAAGACGATGATGGTGACGTCGGCCTTCATTGCATCTGCAAGACGCTTCCAATCCGGGCTCGAGTGTCGACCTCATTATTCATTGGAGGGTGTTCTTCATTTGAGGATCATCTTTGTTGGATGATCTTCCTTTAAAGGACTCCTCTCCCTTTACCAAATGGAGAAAAACACCCTCATTTATGCCAGGAAGAGTTAATAAAATAACTCTTAATTAACAAGTTGTTTCCTTAATTTATATTTAACGAATCCTATTAATTAAAGAGATATGTTGTTAAATAATTTGTGTAACCAGGCATTTAATTCCTACCCATAATTGGCCAACCACTCTTGTGTGGTCCCCACCTCCACAATTCAAAAATGATGTTTCTAAAAAAAATAAAATAAAATCTGTTGTTTTATTTTATTTTTATTATTTTACCTCTCCAATAAAAATTCGAAACAATTACATCCACCCTCAAACTACTAGGGTCGAGGTTAAGATCTCCTCAAATGAATATCGGCACTGCAAGTTCAACTATGTCCTCAGATTTCAATTGCGAGCACCAATTCTAAAGTTACAAAATGCCTCCCATGCGTTTATTGAACGTACCCAAAAAAAAGTTCTGCAAATTATTATCAGTCACCCCCAAACCACGTCGGTTGATGTTAGGCTCTTCCCAAGTTAATAATACCCTAAAGAAAAAAAATTTACTCTCTGATTTTCAATCTGAGTTACAGTTTAAATGTTTTGAATTTAACAATAAAATAGTTGTCACTTAATTATTTTATTTAGAGTCAAAAACTAACTTTCACTTGTGGCTTGCAACGTCTAATGTTAGTATATGACTATAGAAATCATACACTCATGAGTTAATCAGTGGTATTTTATTTCTAATCCGATTTAATGTCTGTGAGAAATAAGAATTTTGAAAAATAAAATAACATTACTTAATTATTTTATGTACATATTTTCAATTTTCTTGTTTTCTCACATGATTCCCACACTGAAAAATCATCAGTCACGCCTAGGGTAAACCTGCCATCCTGAACGCATTGGAGCCCTCAGTTATCTGATCTGAGTAACCATTTAAAATTTATTCCAATATTTCAGGAAAACTGCTTATGCGGGAAAATTAAAGCATAAAAAAACTTCGACGAATCATTCTGGGCACTCCAGGCCACAGAATCCCACTCCGTCACATTTCACGGTCTCTAAATAATTCTATATAATTAAAAAAAATTATATGGAATTTCAGGGACATTACACTGTGATTATAAATATCCATGTTATTTTAGTACCAATGATTAAAAAAATAAGTATATTTGTCATCAAACCATTTGAAGGGTTTCCCAAATTTCTGATATTTTCTAGTATAAATATATTATTATTGATAAGACTAGTATTGTCTATTGATGGGAGTTCAAAATATAACTTATCACATTTATGGTTATAGTTAAATGACTATTGTAGAATTAATTTTGTTATAAAAGTGATGAAAATTTAATGAAACAAATATTTAAAAATATTATAATGAGATGGGTATTCCCCTAACAAATATAAGGAATTTTGATGTGTCACCCTAGAAATTGATTTTTCATTATAAATGAGTCTAATGATCTCCCTTAAACTAACGAAAACACTTGAATTCATATGAAAATCATAAAATTGATATGTTCAAGTGAATGTGTTATGAAAAGAAAGCTGAAATCGTATAATCAATGTATAATGTGGAAGAAAATTTTATTATTGATCCTAAAGTCATATTGTTAGTACTTCATCAAATATTATTATGGTGATATATATAATATAAAAATGATAATGATGAGGTCATTAAAAATGGATATGTATGATGTATTATTCCCGTAATGTATTATGGTGAGAAACCATGTCTTGTTAAACTTACAGACCCTACTCTTTTAAACAAATTATTATATGATTTTATTCATATAAATATATACTATTACACAACTTGAATCCAAACGATATTCTTTCATTGGAATATTATGTTCATAATACATCAAAAAGGGACCTAAATAAGAAATATTTATTTTTTTCTCTCCATTATGTGCTATTGTAACTGTTTGATCTCCTAAAAATTCAAAGGATAAGAAAGGGAATACATAAAATAAAGGGTTGATCTAAAAATCCTAATAATAAAATAATTAGGATTAATAAACATAACTTGTGAGTCAAACATATAAATTAATATCATAAAAGAGAAGGATAAGAATTATTAATATAGTATCCTATTATGACGTAAATGGAATCATAATATCAAATTTATAATGGAAATTTATCAGGAATATATAACATCAAAAAAATTAGTATAGACTAATTTCTGAGACAATATCACATGGTTGAAAAATCCCAAAATGGATTATGTTTTATCCAAAACCCCATACATGACATCTCATGAGACTAAAGCTTTACCAAATTCATCATTGAAAAATTTGGGAATAGCCACAAATAAAATATTAATATTTTCATCTTCTAAAAATATGAAACCTTTCATAGGGAGAAACCTATTAATTAACCATATGAAGAAAATGGTCTACATAATCCTTCAACAGAACACATTCAAAGTAAAATTCATAATGAAATTATTTTAAAAATGAAAAAAAGGAATGTGTTAACCAACCAAAAAATTCTATCATAATATAGGTATATAAATGAGATACAAATATACATAATTTATAATCATTCCATAACATTAAATAGATAGTGTAAGCAACTTAGAGAAATAATGGTCATAACCCAAAGAATAGTTTTCTTTAGTTAGATCCCTTATCTATATCTTGATTCATCTTATGTGTTCGTTAACATTAATAATATTACTATTATTTCAATTATTTACATTCTTAATAACCTTATCCAATTATATTATTCAGTTAATTTTATTTATTGACATGATGTATTCAATCACCTTATCATTTAGGTTAAAATAAGGCATTTTGATGATGTTTGACTCAAATGTCCCAAATAACATTGGTATATTGAATAAGGTCCTATGGATTATATTTTATTCATCTCCAAAATAATATTAATGAAATTATTATATTTTTTTAGATCTATTATTCCTTTAATATATATCAATATTTAGGTTATAATAAATGAACTATGTTTCAATAATGGAAACATTATGTCATGTGTATGCTCGAGTAACATTTTTATCTTACAACGATTATGATTTATAGATGTTAATTATTTTTTTATATTTAAATAATGATAATTAATTCATAAAAATAATAATATTAATTTAAATATTCTTATACATACCATATATGTGATGTAGTAGTAAAAAATTAATCACATCACCTCATGAGGAGATAATCCACCACACATAGGAATTCCTATCATATTTAAATGGATGGTAAATTATGAACATATATTATATATTAATTTAATAGACTGATTAATATTCCATGAAAATTATTTGTTCTCAATAATTTTAACACCATAAAAATTTATTATAGCTGATAATAGAATATTTATTACATCGGTTCGTAATGAAGTAGTCCCCCTAACACGTAATTGATGGATTCATTTACCGTTTGTTAGAATGGTAGATAAACATAGTGTTTACCATTAACATAATAGAATAATAGTATATATGATATACTTATATTAGTATATATCCATAATAGAGAATATTTTTTTATCATGTTAGATGAAATAGTGAAATATATTCTCAGTTAAGAAGTACACACATTCATTGGAGAACCACTTTAGTAGAATACCTACTGCCTCCCTAGATTGAAATTATGATCTAAATGATTCATTATGGATGCGGGGATGGATTTAAAGATATTTTTTGAGTAGGTAATGGATGAACAAAAAAAGATATTTATGTGTGTAAAATAAAGCGGATTATGGTCACTTTTATATGTGGGGGAGGGGACACACTTAGAAATTTTAAAACGAAACCATTGTAACCACGTTTTAAACAATAAAAAAGACCCCAAAACATGTCATTTTCGAAACATAGACTATATAATTTCTACATACTGACATAAACTATGATTTGTAAAACTGTTTTGGTCACATTAACCTTTATCTTTTTAGTTTAACCATCTGTTATGTCACGACCCGTCCTCGAGGCCCGTGCCGTGACTACCCCAAGCACGCCTTCCACAGGCCAAGGGCTGGCGACTAGCACCAAGGCGTAAATCCCAACAAAAAGGGAAGGCATTGCCTTTGAAAAGTAAAAAAGCACCACAGAGTAAGCAAGCGGAAAAGTAAACACTAAGTAAAAACTGTACAAGCTGTGCTGAAAGTAAAAGGGGCCGGAAATACAAGCCCAACTGTAAAGTACAACTGAAAAGAAAAACAACAACTGAAAGGAAAAACTGCAGCGTCGAGCCGTCCTCTAGAAGTCCCACCTGAAGGGTGGGTACAGATAACCTCCACTGCTCCTCGGGTCCACCTAACCGCTCCGAGTACGTCCCGCCCAGTGGTCCACCTCCAGGTACTGTCCTGCTCCGCACGCCTCCTCCACGATCAGCGCTGTCCGTCGTCTGCAACCAACACCACGAAGTGCGGGCGTAGCCCGTGCAGGGGTGAGTATAAGCTACTTAGTAGGGACCCCGAGACCCCCGAAGGTCTCCCGAAATCCACAAAGGATAATCCACAAAGGAAAGATACAATCACGAAGTAACATCTGACACGGCTTAGGTATATGCCCATACATATACCTAAGTCTCCAATTACCGTTCGGCTCCGACGTCCGAGCCCAAGCACAACCCAGTCCACACAGGAAAGCAAAACGTATACCCACGCAGGATAGAGCAACACAATCCACAAAGGAGAGTAAACAGTAAATCCACACAGGATAGCTCAACACAATCCACAAAGGAGAGTAACACAAGATTCAGCTCACACAGGTATACTTTTTCGGATGACGATAAAGATGATCATTGAACCATCTATGTCGTCGGACCCACGAAGGATCGATAGGTACTAACTTTGCAGTGACCCACACAGGATCGGGCCCACGCAGGACCTGTAGAAGTTGGCTCACACAGAACCGCTGAGAGATGACCCACACAGGATCGGGCCCACACAGGACCGGGCCCACGCAGGACCTGTAGGCGCTGGCTCACACAGAACCGCTGAGCGCTGACCCACGCAGGATCGGACCCACACAGGATCGGGTCCACACAGGACCGGTAGCACTGATCCACGTAGGATCGCTGAGTGCAGTAGTCGTCGCAGTCCGCTGAGGATCTCTGCACAGTCGTCGCCGCAGTCCACTGAGGATCTCTGCACGGTCGTCGTCAGAGTCCACGGAGGATCTCTGCATAGTCGTCGCCGCAGTCCACTGAGGATCTCTGCACAGTCGTCGCCGCAGTCCACTGAGGATCTCTGCACGGTCGTCGCTGTCGAAGTAGCAGTCGCAGCCAGCACTAGGGTTCCCGCACACAGCAAGCTCGTTCGGGAAGGTCCGCTCCACGAGCCGAGAGGCTGATACATCAACTGACACGAAGTCCGAAGTTGATGTATCCAAAAGTTCCGTATCGTCAAAAGGAACTCAAAGTCGCAGACGGCGCGTCAATCGGACGCCCGGTCTAAGAGATATTGGCATTTTCGTCCCAGGGGCCCGGTTGGTTTTTAAGGCAAAACCAACCCGACCGCACTCCACCTGCGTCCAAACCTCGGGCGGAGTATTCCAAAAGATCCGTCTCACTTAGAGGAATTCAACAAAGCTGACGGCACGTCAATCGGACGTCCGTAGCTCAAGATATGAGTGTTTCCGCTCCGAGGGCCCGGTTGGTCTCGTGTACGAACCAACCCGGCCGAACTCAAAGTATTCCGAAACCTTGAGTACGATATACCGAAAAGACCGTCTCGATCCAAGGATCGCGTTGCCACTGACGGCGAGTCGTTTGGAGGCACGAAGCTCAAGATACGGGCATTTGAACGAAAACGTCCGAAGACGGGGGGTATGGGCCCGGGCCGACCCGGCCCGACCCCCCCCCGGGAGTCGGCCGAACCGGGTCGACCCGACCCGGTCCGACCCGGTCCGGTCCGGCGAGGGCGCGGCCCGGCCGGTCGGACCGGTCTGGTCCGGTTCGGCCGAACGGCCGAGGCCGTGACACGCGGGGTGCCGCCCCCGCGGCCAGGCGATGTCGCGGCCCCCTGCGCGGGGCCGCGTTGAGTCGGGACGCGGGTGAAAGCCGCGTCCGAGGGCACAGGACCCGCGTGGCCGCGGGTCCGCGGTTGCCGCCGCCGGCGAGTTCCGCGGGCCACCGGGATCGCTCTGGTGGTCCGATTCTCTTCCCGCCTGCGCCATTGCTCCTCCCGGGATCCGTTCTTTACTGCGGGATCGACAAAACTCCGCTGCGGCACATTCCGTCGTCGTCCGCCAAATCTGCACAAAAAAGAACGGCGGAGGGTCGTCGGGTCGTGTTCGTTTGGCCCGCACCCTCCGCGTTAGAAATAAAAAACCGGGGGGAAAGAATGATCAACACATGATCCAACAATTTTAATTAAAATAAAAATTGTTCATTGAAAACCGGCTTTTTAATTTTCAAGAACGTTCACGAGAAAATTAAAAAGGGGTAATTTTCCAAAATGAATCCCTACCTTGATGATCGTCGTGCGCGGGCGTTCTTCGTGGAAGAGACCGTCACGGAAGAGATCGATCGTCGCGTCGTCGTGGGGAGGCGTCGCGTCGTCGCGGATTCCGGCGTTGAGTCAGCGAGCTCAACGAATCAAGAACAACAGATTTAAATTATTAATATTTAAATCTGTGTTTCGTTTAAAACCAAAAAAAAGAACATGAGAGGAAATCCGAAAGCACTCACCTCGAATGGTCGGTGATCAGAGATCGGAGATCGGAGATCGGAAGAGCGTCTCGGGCGAAGGCGTCGTCGATTTCCGGGTTCGGCGTTCTTCGCGTTCTTCGCGTTCTTCGCGAGGGGGAAGAAGTTGCGAGGGTTCTCCCAAATCTTCTCAAGCGCAAATAACTAGAGGTTAAGCGTTGGTCTTATTTTATTATTACGCCAACGAATTTGAAAAACTGGTTAAGAAACGATCCATCAATTCGTTGAATTAATTCAACGAAAGAAACGACCCATTTAATTCACGAAGGAAACAGCCCATTTAATTCACGAAATAAACCGCCCAATTAAATGGTCTGTTAAGAATTTAGAAAACACGTCGGTTGACCTTCATTAAGACGGGTTTTCACGGGTGCGTTTCTTAGCGGAAAGAAACGGCGGGGCTCGTGCAGGCCCCACCTCACAAATATCCTACCAAGGGGGTAGGATATTTCTGGATAGCATCCTATCCGGTTCAACTCAGTTCAAGTTGCCTTTATGTGGCTTCAAGTGGCTTCCAAGTGGCTTAAGTGAAATAAAATAAAGTTGTCGCAAAATTATTTTATTTCTTAACTTTAAGCCTGAAATTTAAAAACCACACCCGAGCAAACGCAACTCTGGAAGAGGCGTTTCTAAGAGAATATCGGCGTTGTGATTTCATCGGTGCCCTCAGAATTCGATTCCGGGCACCGGTTCAAAAGTTAGAAAGACCCGCTCGTCCGTTCACTGAACGTACCCGAGCCAAACTTCAGAAAATGATTCTGGGCACACCGGGCCTCAGAATCAGGCGCCGTCAGAAACTGCGTTCTTGTAAAATTCCAAAGAAAATTAAGAAAAAAATTTCCTTGAAATTTACGGGTCTTTACATTACTCCCACCTCAGGACTTTACGTCCCCGTAAAGATACATCAAAAACTAGGGAAACAAAATTGGGTACTGAGCACGCATCTGAGCCTCCCGCTCCCAAGTGCTCTCTTGGAGGTTCCCGTGCTGCCATCTGATGCGCACAAGAGGAATCGATCACCCACGCAGGACCCGCTCATGTCGATCCTCTATCTCCACTGGGACCTCCGCAAAAGTCGCTCCATCATCCACGTCTAGCTCCCCATAGTCAATGATGTGCGTCGGGTCGTGCACGTATCTCCTCAGCTGGGATACGTGGAAGACATCGTGCACCCGGTGCAACTGAGGTGGCAGACCCAGGCGATAAGCCACCTCGCCAATCCTGCTGAGGACCTGGAAAGGCCCGATGAAGCGTGGAGACAACTTGCCGCCCCGGCCAAATCTCCTCAAACCACGTCGAGGTGAGACCCGCATGAAGACGTGGTCACCATCCTCGAACTCTAGTGGCCTCCGCCTCCTGTCAGCATATGACTTCTGCCGGCTCTGTGCTGTCCTCATCCACTCCTGGATGAGCTGGACCTTCTCTGTCGTGGCCCGGACCATCTCTGATCCAACAAGTGCTGACTCTCCAGGGTCTGTCCAGCACAAAGGAGATCTGCAAGGCCTGCCGTACAACGCCTCGTAGGGTGCCATCCCGATGGTGGAGTGGTAGCTGTTGTTGTACGCGAACTCCACCAAGGGTAGGTGGTCCTCCCAGCTGCGACCAAAGTCGAGGACACATGCACGGAGCATGTCCTCGAGAGTCTGAATGGTCCTCTCCGTCTGACCATCCGTCTGAGGGTGAAAGGCGGTGCTCAGACGTAGTCGCGTCCCGAACGCCTCCTGTAACCCCTTCCAAAGCCGGGAAGTAAAACGAGCGTCCCGATCGGAGACGATGGTCGATGGAACACCGTGAAGTCGTACAATCTCATGAACGTAGAGACGCCCCAAGCTCTCCATTGTGCTCTGCTCTCGGATGGGTAAGAAGTGTGCCGACTTGGTGAGTCGGTCAACAATCACCCATATGGAATCGTGACCTCTGGAAGTGCGTGGAAGTCCAGTCACAAAGTCCATAGATATCCCGTCCCACTTCCACTCCGGGACCTCCAAGGGTTGTACCAAGCCTGCTGGTACCTGATGCTCTGCCTTCACCTGCTGGCAGGTGAGGCACCGTGAAACGAACTCTACCACAGCCTTCTTCATGCCCGGCCACCAGTGTTGTCGCCTGAGATCCTGGTACATCTTCGCAACTCCAGGATGTACCGCCAACGGAGAATTTTGAAACTCTCTCAGCACCTCCTCTCGTAAGGCAACTGGTACCAAGGTACGTCCTCTGAAAAGGACATCGTGCTCTGCTCCAAGGGAGAAACCATCAGGTGCCTGTCCCGAGGATATCTGTGCACGCCGCGTCTCACAGTCAACATCCCCATGCTGTGCCTCTCTGACCCGCTGAAGAAGTGGAGGAGAGACTGTGAGAGACTGAAGGAAGGCTTCTCCGTCTCTATCCACGAAGGATATCTGCAAAGCGACTAGCTGCTCTGTCGCCTCCTCAAGTAGCTGGATGCCCGTCCTCCTGCTGAGGGAATCAGTCACCACGTTCCCCTTCCCAGGAGTATAGACTATATCAAAGTCATAGTCCTGGAGGAACTCGAGCCATCGCCGCTGTCTCAGGTTCAGGTCCTTCTGAGAGAAGATGTACCTGAGACTCTGGTGGTCAGAAAAGACCGTGAAGCGCTCGCCCATCAGATAGTGTCTCCATGTCTTCAGGGCAAAGACTACTGCTGCCAACTCCAAGTCATGGGTAGCGTAGTTCTGCTCATGAGGCCTCAACTGATGTGATCCGTAGGCAATCACGGCTCGCTCCTGCATCAGGACACACCCGAGTCCGGTCCCTGATGCATCGCAGTAGACTACGTAACCAACTCCCTCCTCAGGCAACCTCAAGATAGGTGCGCTGGTCAACCTCTGCCTCAGCTCCTGGAAGCTCTGCTGACATCTGTCTGACCACACGAAGGGTTTCCCCTTCTTCGTCAACGCTGAGAGTGGGGCCGCAACTCTGGAGAAGTCCGGCACAAATCTCTGATAGTATCCGGCTAGGCCCAAGAAACTCTGCACCTCTGTCACGCTCTTGGGTGGCTCCCAAGCTAGCACTGCCTCGATCTTCGCGGGATCCACTGCAACTCCCGCCTCAGAAATGACGTGCCCCAAGAAGTGGACCTCACGTAACCAGAACTGACACTTCGAGAGCTTTCCATAAAGCTGGTGCTCTCGGAGTGTGTCTAGTACAACACGCAGGTGGTAGGCGTGCTCCTCCTCCGTCGTCGAGTACACCAAAATGTCGTCGATGAAGACCACGACAAATCGATCGAGGTATGGCTAGGGGATCCTGTTCATGAGGCTCATGAACACTGCTGGAGCATTGGTCACGCCGAAAGGCATAACCAAGAACATGAAGTGGCCATACCGACACCTGAAGGTCGTCTTCTGCACATCCTCGTCTCGAACTCTAAGCTGATGATAGCCTGACCTGAGGTCTATCTTCGAGAACCACCGTGCTCCCTTGAGCTGGTCGAAGAGATCATCAATCCTGGGTAGCGGATACTTGTTCCTCACTGTCACCTGATTCAGGTGACGATAATCGACACACAGTCGCAAACTCCCGTCCGCCTTCTTGACGAACAAAATCGGGGAAGCCCAGGGCGAAACACTGGGTCGGATGAACCCCTTTCCCTGCAAGTCCTCCAACTGTACCCGCAGCTCTCGAAGCTTTGCGGGGGCCATCCGATATCCTGGAGTGGATATTGGGGCTGTCCCGGGGTACAGGTCGATATAAAAGTCTACCTCTCTGCGAGGAGGTAGTCCTGGAACGTCGTCGGGAAAGACGTCCGCGTACTGATCCACCGCTGCAGGAAAACTGGGACTTCGCACGTCAACTGCTCCCCGGATGAGGCTAGCCAACTGATGAGTGATGGGCTAACCTCTCCTCTGCGTGAGTCCATCCTTTGCTGCTAAGGATCCCTTCTCTCCGGTGAAGGTGAACCTGCTCCCGTCGGTGCGCACAAATCGCACCTTGCGCCTAAAGCAGTCAATCTGAGCATGGACCGTAGATAACCAATCCATGCCCAAAATGACGTCGTAAGGCCTCGACGCTGCTACAAGAAGATCCCAGCCGAAGCTCTCGCCTCCTAGAGTAAGCTCACACTGCTGGCACCAGTGCGTAATCGTCGAGTCTGCTCCCGTGGGAGTCTCTAGCCGTAAGGATCGAGCCAACGGCTCTGTCGGAATCTCCGAGCTCTGAACAAGGGCAGTGGCTATGAAAGAGTGACTCGCTCCTGTGTCTATCAGAACCGAAGCAAGGGTGGAATGGACACAGATCGTACCTCGAATCATATCTGGCGCGCCGTGGTCGTAGGCCTCCACTGCCTGGAGCTGAGCCTGTCTATGCCCGCCAGCTCCCTGTGGTCGGGGCGGGCCTCCTGGTGGTGGTGGTGGCAGAGCCTCAAAGCGTCGCCCACCACCTGCTGCTCGGCCAGCTCCTCTGCCTCGTCCGCCTCGTCCCTACGGACCGCCACGGTCGACCCTCTGCCTCTGCCTGGGTGGCCCCTCCACCGTCTGCTGCCCCTCGGTACGACGGGTCGGGCAGTCACGAGCCATGTGGCCCCGCCCTCCGCACTCGTAGCACTGCCTGCCTCTCGAAAGGCTGGCTCCGGGCCGGGCGCCCTGCACTGCTGAGCCAGCGTCCCGAGGTCACATGCCTGAAGGTCTGGTCCGCCTGGAACCCTGAGTCATCCGCCGGCTACCAGCTGCCGAAGACTCCGCTATCTGCCGCCCTGCGGTGGGTCTCGTTGTGGACTCTGCCAGAAAGCTCTCGATCAGGTGGGTTAGCTCCAGTACTCCTGCCTGGGTCGGGATGCTGAGGGAGATCAGCGATGCCCTGATCTCGTGTCTCAAACCCTGCTCAAAGGTCCGGGCCTGGAAGAAGGGGTCCCGTACCATGTCTGTCGAGTACCGAGAAAAGTCGGTGAACCTCGCCGCGTACTGAGCGACCGTCAAGCTGCCCTGCCGCAGCTGAAGAAGCTCCTAGATTCGCACTGCTCGGAGGGTGGTCGGGACGAACTCTGAGCAGAAGAGGCCCTCGAAGTCCGTCCATATGAGGGTGGCCTCATCGTGTACCTGGATCATCAGGCTCCACCAGCGTCCGGCTGCTGCGTGCAGTAAGCTCGCCGCGAGGATCACCATGAGGTCTGCTGGCGTCCTCACTAGCCTGAAAACTCGGACGAACGCCTCCAGCCAGTCCTCGGCTGCCTGGGGGTCCGACTCCCCACGGAACCTAGGTGGTCGCTGGCGCTGGAACTCGTGCAGAGCTCTGAGGCATCGTGCGTCGTCAGCTGCCAGTGCTGGAAGCATCGGGGGCTCGGCGGGTAAAGGTACCGCCGGTGCCTCTGCTGTCAATGGGCCCTGTACCGAGGCCTCGTCGCTCGGCGGGCTGTCGTCGCGCCCTACTCTGGGAACCCTAGCTGGCTGCTGTCGTCGTGCCATCCTGAAAAGGAAACAAGTATGCCACGGTCAGAACAGTATACCTGGTGAGCTGACACAAGTAATCACAAAGAAAACTTGAAACACACATGCAAACAATGTTTTCGTACATTAAGTCGGGAATCAGAAGTCATGGTCCCGGTGTATGGATACGTCGGCCGCCGCGCCAACACTGGACTCCCTGGACTGATAACCACACTCAATACACTAAACACTTTTGCTTCACATAGAAGAAAGATCAGAGTCTGCGGTAGAACCGACCTCCTCTGATACCAATTTGTCACGACCCGTCCTCGGGGCCCGTGCCATGACTACCCCAAGCCCGCCTTCCATAGGCCAGGGGCTGGAGACTAGCACCAAGGCGTAAATCCCAACAAAAAGGGAAGGCATTGCCTTTGAAAAGTAAACAAGCACCACAGAGTAAGCAAGAGGAAAAGTAAACACTAAGTAAAAACTGTACAAGCTATGCTGAAAGTAAAAGGGGCCGGAAATACAAGCCCAATGGTAAAGTACAACTGAAAAGAAAAACAACAACTGAAAGGAAAAACTGCAGCGTCGAGCCGTCCTCTAGAAGTCCCACCTGAAGGGTGGGTACAGATAACCTCCACTGCTCCTCGGGTCCACCTAACCGCTCCGAGTACGTCCCGCCCAGTGGTCCACCTCCAGGTACTGTCCTGCTCCGCACGCCTCCTCCACGATCAGCGCTGTCCGTCGTCTGCAACCAACACCACGAAGTGCGGGCGTAGCCCGTGCAGGGGTGAGTATAAGCTACTCAGTAGGGACCCCGAGACCCCCGAAGGTCTCCCGAAATCCACAAAGGATAATCCACAAAGGAAAGATACAATCACGGAGTAACATCTGACACGGCTTAGGTATATGCCCATACATATACCTAAGTCTCCAATTCCCGTTCGGCTCCGACGTCCGAGCCCAAGCACAACCCAGTCCACACAGGAAAGCAAAATGTATACCCACGCAGGATAGAGCAACACAATCCACAAAGGAGAGTAAACAGTAAATCCACACAGGATAGCTCAACACAATCCACAAAGGATAGTAACACAAGATTCAGCTCACACAGGTATACTTCTTCGGATGACGATAAAGATGATCATTGAACCATCTAAGTCGTCGGACCCACGATGGATTGATAGGTACTAACCTTGCAGTGACCCACACAGGATCGGGCCCACGCAGGACCTGTAGAAGTTGGCTCACACAGAACCGCTGAGAGATGACCCACACAGGATCGGGCCCACACAGGACCGGGCCCACGCAGGACCTGTAGGCACTGGCTCACACAGAACCGCTGAACGCTGACCCACGCAGGATCGGACCCACACAGGATCGGGCCCACACAGGACCGGTAGCACTGATCCACATAGGATCGCTGAGTGCAGTAGTCGTCGCAGTCCGCTGAGAATCTCTGCACAGTCGTCGCTGCAGTCCACTGAGGATCTCTGCACGGTCGTCGTCAGAGTCCACGGAGGATCTCTGCACAGTCGTCGCCGCAGTCCACTGAGGATCTCTGCACGGTCGTCGTCAGAGTCCACGGAGGATCTCTGCACAGTCGTCGCCGCAGTCCACTGAGGATCTCTGCACAGTCGTCGCCGCAGTCCACTGAGGATCTCTGCACGGTCGTCGCTGTCGAAGTAGCAGTCGCAGCCAGCACTAGGGTTCCCGCACACAGCAAGCTCGTTCGGGAAGGTCCGCTCCACGATCCGAGAGGCTGATACATCAACTGACACGAAGTCCGATGTTGATGTATCCAAAAGTTCCGTATCGTCAACAGGAACTCAACGTCGCAGACGGCGCGTCAATCGGACGCCCGGTCTGAGAGATATTGGCATTTTCGTCCCAGGGGCCCGGTTGGTTTTTAAGGCAAAACCAACCCGACCTCACTCCACCTGCGTCCAAACCTCGGGCGGAGTATGCCAAAAGATCCGTCTCACTTAGAAGAATTCAACAAAGCTGACGGCACGTCAATCGGACGTCCGTAGCTCAAGATATGAGTGTTTCCGCTCCGAGGGCCCGGTTGGTCTCGTGTACGAACCAACCCGGCCGAACTCAAAGTATTCTGAAACCTTGAGTGCGATATACTGAAACGACCGTCTCGATCCAAGGATCGCGTTGCCGCTGACGACGAGTCGTTTGGAAGCACGAAGCTCAAGATACGGGCGTTTGAACGAAAACGTCCGAAGATGGGGGGTACGGGCCCGGGCCGACCCGGGCCGACCCCCCCAGGAGTCGGCCGAACCGGGTCGACCCGACCCGGTCCGGTCCGGCAAGGGCGCGGCCCGGACGGTCGGACCGGTCTGGTCCGGTTCGGCCGAACGGCCGAGGCCGTGGCACACGGGGTGCCGTCCCCGCGGCCAGGCGATGCCGCGGCCCCCTGCGCGGGGCCGCGTTGAGTAGGAACGCGGCTGAAAGCCGCGTCCGAGGCCACTGGACCCGCGCGGCCACGGGTCCGCTGTTGCCACCGCCGCCGTGGCTTCAGCCGCGGCGGGCTGTCCGGCGGCGCGCCGGGGCACCGCCGGCGAGTTCCGCGTGCCACCGGGATCGCTCCGGTGGTCCGATTCTCTTCCCGTCTGCGCCATTGCTCCTCCCGGGATCCGTTCTTTACTGCGAGATCGACAAACCTCCGCTGCGGCACATTCCATCGTCGTCCGCCAAATCCGCACAAACAAGAACGGCGGAGGGTCGTCGGGTCGTGTTCGTTTGGCCCTCACCCTCCGCGTTAGAAATAAACTACCGGGGGAAAGAATGATCAACACATGATCCAACAATTTTAATTAAAATAAAAATTGTTCATTGAAAACCGGCTTTTTAATTTTCAAGAACGTTCACGAGAAAATTAAAAAGGGGTAATTTTCCAAAATGAATCCCTACCTTGATGATCGTCGTGCGCGGGCGTTCTTCGTGGAAGAGACCGTCGCGGAAGAGATCGATCGCCGCGTCGTCGCGGGGAGGCGTCGCGTCGTCGCGGATTCCGGTGTTGAGTCGGCGAGCTCAACGAATCAAGAACAACAGATTTAAATTATTAATATTTAAATCTGTGTTTCGTTTAACACCAAAGAAAAGAACTTGAGAGGAAATCCGAAAGCACTCACCTCGAATGGTCGGTGATCGGAGATCGGAGATCGGAAGAGCGTCTCGGGCGAAGGCGTCATCGATTTCCGGGTTCGGCGTTCTTCGCGTTCTTCGCGTTCTTCGCGAGGGGGAAGAAGTTGCGAGGGTTCTCCCAAATCTTCTCAAGCGCAATTAACCAGAGGTTAAGCGTTGGTCTTATTTTATTATTACGCCAACGAATTTGAAAAAATGGTTAAGAAACGATCCATCAATTCGTTGAATTAATTCAACGAAAGAAACGAACCATTTAATTCACGAAGGAAACAACCCATTTAATTCACGAAATAAACCACCCAATTAAATGGTCTGTTAAAAATTTAGAAAACACGTCGGTTGACCTTCATTAAGACGTGTTTTCACGGGTGCGTTTCTTAGCGGAAAGAAACGGCGGGGCTCGTTCGGGCCCCACCTCACAAATATCTTACGAAGGGGGTAGGATATTTCTGGATAGCATCATATCCGGTTCAACTCAGTTCAAGCCGCCTTTAAGTGGCTTCAAGTGGCTTCCAAGTGGCTTAAGTGAAATAAAATAAAGTTGTCGCAAAATTATTTTATTTCTTAACTTTATGCCTGAAATTTAAAAACCACACCCGAGAAAACGCAACTCTGGAAGAGGCGTTTCTAAGCGAATATCGGCGCTGCGATTTCATCGGTGCCCTCAGAATTCGATTCCGGGCACCGGTTCAAAAGTTAGAAAGACCCGCTCGTCCGTTCACTGAACGTACCCGAGCCAAACTTCAGAAAATGATTCCGGGCACACCGGGCCTCGGAATCAAGCGCCGTCAGAAACTGCGTTCTTGTAAAATTTCAAAGAAAATTAAGAAAAAAAAATTCTTGAAATTTACGGGTCTTTAGATGTTAAACCTATTTCAACCATTACCAAAATAATTAATTTTCCTTGTTTTTACTACATAATAAGACCAATATTAATGTTAGCCCTATAATGTAATATAATATAATATATAAAAGATTATGAATACATTTTACCAAATAATGTTTATAGATGTGGCAAAATATATAATTAAATTAAAGCCATAGACATGATGAATAACCTGTTTACCAAAGATAAAGATTTCATAAGTCTATAAATGATTGATATCGAAATTAAATATATATTTTATTATAACTACATATATATAATTAATTATAACCTAATAAAATAACTTTACTATAAAATCTATCCTAAAACAAAATTTAACATGGAAATAGATTAAATGAAAAGAAAGTGTTTAATAAAAAACTATAATAACTAATGATCTTTATTATAATGAAATTAAGTAGTTATAATGTTTTTTTAAAAATAAACAATAAATATAAATTATAATAAAGGTTTTTCTCATGTGTAAATAATATAATTTTAATATTTTTTTATTATTTATTATGAAATTATTTGTAAATTTATATTAATTATGACCATAATATTTATATCGTGATATATTTCATAATATTCATACCCTCTAGTTAGAAAAATAGTTCAATGTTCTCATCCATAATCATGGTTTGTTTAGCCTCGGGGATGCATGTCACACAAGCTGTCAATGATCATTTTCTTTTAAAAAACAGGGTGTTAATTTATTTTCCCTTATGGAATTTATCCACATAAATATTGTTTTAAATACTATGTTGAAAATTTATTATTTTAATACTATTTCATTGATTATTTCAGTTCTTGGATTTCTTCTTTGTATTTATTGTTTTTCCATAGTACTTTGATCAGGTGATTTTTCCTTTCTTGTTGAACATTTTTTCTACAATCCAATATTTTCCACCAAATTCTCCATATATGTAAATCATTTTATAAATACATAAACTTTCAGAACATTATATGTAAGGTATATAGTATTTAATTCAGACCCTGGATACATGGAATATGTCATACAGTTGAGAAATTGATGGTGGTAGTGCTAGTCAATAAACAACATCTCCAATGCGACTTTAAATTTCTTGTAGGAAAATATACACGCAGATTATATTTCCCCTTTTCAAATTATCTTTAATTAAATACGTTGAGATATGATGAAAAACAGATTATATCCATAAAAAGACTCTCGGTCTCATCAATGAATGTCGAAATTGATCTTCATTCGATTATTGAACAGTCTTTACATGTTCTTGAATGTACATGGCTTATTCTGCCATTTCATCAATCACATAAGTTTCAAATATCTTATGTTCAACAACCACATCAAAAAAATTGGTGAACTACCTCTACACTCATAAAGGTAATCATAATGATCCATTTGGATTCTTGATTATAAACAATTATTATATGAGAAATCAACCAAAATATGATATAGATCTCATCCTACATTGATGTACATCAGGGTTTCTCTATAAAAGATTATAGATTCTAAATATTATAGTCATATTGGCAATCAGTTTGTGGGTTTTACACTATACTGATGTTCAAAATATTATTCATATCATGTTGGAGGTTCTTCCATTACATAGGGGTGAATCTCATATCTCAGTCAAATTTAACCAATAGTGGTATTCCATGTAACCTAACCACATTTATAATTTATATCAATTTCTAATTTTCAATTGATAATCCCTCTATAATTTTAATTATGTTTGAATTATTTTAATGATGATCCAACACAACTGACTTGGTATTGTTTCCTCACGATATATATATAATACCACTAAAATATTGGATTGTTATTTTTTCCCATTTCTATATAGGTATGACTAATGGTTTCTTCATCCCTTATATTTTGATAAGGCCCCAGCCTTAAACCTTAATTAATCTTGAGTTATTACAAGATTACACATTAAGGATCTTTTCAGGTTTAGAGTTTTAGAGAATTAGATCATAACTATTACATCTCAAAAGATTACAAAGTAGAAACTTCTACTAAGTTTCCATAAAATAAAAACTCTTAAAAAGAAACATGTCTAGTTCCATGTTTTAGATAGCATGAAATTACCTTGATCCCATCCTTGACCCAATTCCACATTAAGTCATGTGAAAAACATTTCAAAAAAACTTGGGTTGAGCATTAAATGCTCCGTAAGGGATACACAAAGAATGAAAACTATTAGTTTTTAAAATAATAAGTTAACCATGTATACTTTATCAAAGTAATACCCTCACCTTTATGAAGTAGTAAAAACAATTCACTGAATAAAATAACATTACTTACCCTTTTGTAATCAAATGATTATCATAAAACCGATATAAAGAACACATAACATATAAAGGTTACTTGGGACATAAACATACTTAAGTGGAAAAACAATATGGTCGACTTCCACATATATCACTTATTGGAATAGCCATACGGCCCACTTCCATACATACTTAATTGAATAGCCATACGGCCAACTTCCATACCCAATGCATTGGAGGTTATAACGTAACCACCCATCCTGGTATTCACAACACCACCCGTCATATGGTTTATCACGTAACCACTCGTAAAATGTCCAAGTACCATTATAAAATTATAACACATAAAACCAATATAAAGGAATGATAACATTTCCACATTTCAATCACAATATATCATTTAAATATATTGACAAAATAGATTCCATTATCAAAACAATTTCAATACAAAAATACATAAAAGAGTATATGGTATTTGTTTTATTTTAAAAATATTACGGCTTTATGAGGAATCCAAAGATCAAATAATACGCGCGGCGACGGAAAAGGTCGTTGTCACCGCGTACGTTAAAAGAAACATTCCTTTTTGTCGTTTAGTAAAACGCTTTGTAGAAAAATATTCCTTTTGTATAAAAGTAAAAGTCAAAGGGGTTTATACACGGTATAAAAGAATGTTGTGTATAAAACGAAATATGCCTCAATGAAAGAAAATTGAGACGAAGTCCCTTACAAATATGGTATCCTTGGTTTAAGGATAAATCAATTACATACTTATGTGTGACAAACGAATACACCAAATATAAGTGGATATTAAGTGTAAAACAATCATAGGTTATTCACACATATTCATAGAACGACATATTAAAGGAGTATATGTTTATTCCAAAGAATCAAAATTGGGTTAAGGAGTTCCCTTGCAAAAATTTGACAGCCTAATTGCGTCACTACAAAATTCAGAAAATGAGTTGATGAGAGATAAAAAGGGTAGCTCATCACATGGAAATAAAATTTAAATCAATAAGGATATAGAAGAACATATCCCAACATAATATTATGTGAATTAAAAGATATAACAAAATAAGTATTTTAAAAATAGGAGGGTGAAAGGTTCCCTTACCGATATGGGTATCTTTCAAAACATACACCCCGTGAAAGAAGGACAATACAACATTGATGTAAATACTCATAAATGAAATTATATTACACAATTAGTAAAATAATGGGAAGTACATACACCACTCAAAGGAAATTGTGGAAAATGTAGCGTAAATCCCATGAAAATAAAAGTGAGTTGAAAAATCCCTTAAGAAAACTCGACAGCCTAACGGCGCCACTTAAAACATCCAAAAATTGATTTATGAGATCAAATAGGGTATCTCATAATATGAACATAAAAAATACAGTATGAGGAATATAAACGAACATACACAAACATAAGAAAGATGATATAAAAGAAATGACATAAAAGAGAGTACTTAAAAAGAAAGAGAGAGGTTGTATCTCTTACGAAAATTCGGCAGCCTAACGGCGCCACTCAAAACTTCGAAAATGGATTGATGAGAGAGAATAGGGTTTCTCATCATATGAACATAAAAATTACAGTAAGAGTAATATAAAATAACATCCCAATGATATGAAAGATGATATTTAAAAGAAATGACATAAAAGAGCGTACTTAAAAAGAAAGAGAGTAGTAGGATCCCTTACCTCGTGTCCGACATGATTCGATCGTTCTTTAATCTCCTTAAAATCGGGTAACTCCGTTTGGTTTTAACCAAAAGGGTTTCTTGAAGAGATTCCTGCCTAAGTTAAGGCTTCTAGGATGAGTATAGGGATGTGGAGAGACAAAATGATCCAATCTTGGTCGAACCAAAGGCCTGAGAGGTGTGGGTAATGTGGTAGAGGTGGGGGCCTTTAATAAGAGGAGAGGAGGGGCACTCTTGGTAATGTATAAAATGTTACTTTATTTTCAAATGGTTTTCGGATTTTAATGGTCCCACATTGATATAATTTGTGGCTAAGGTGATAAGGGTTCTAAATCCACCCATACAATAGGTTTTTGGACATGTTTAGGTCTTAGAATTTACATTATCTTTCCATTTTATTTAAATCCTTTATTAATGAGGTAATCGCTGTATCGTCATGATGTCATAAATAATTTAATATATATAATGTCTAATAATTATAAAAAAATATCATGATGTAGGAAATATTTTTTGGTTTCTAATGAATATTTATAGTCAAAAATGTGACTTATATAACCCCATGTAAAAATTGTTTTAGTAAAACATTTCATGTTTGTGTCAGTTTTATTTTAACTTTAAATAAAAGGCATAAACGTCATTATCATACTCATGTAGCTCCATGGGTTACCACAAATCAACCCATGGGATGCCTTGGTTGGACATAACTCATCCAATAGGGTTAGGACATGTTTCAATATATTTTCATTTTATTATAATATCATTTTTACCTTAAATCACTCTAATTACCTTTCATCGCGATTAATAAAACATAAAAGTTATTTTTCATAAAAAATTAGTTTCATCCCATTGAACCACATTTTACTTAACAGTTAAAATCATTTAAATTGGATTTTTGAAATTCAAATCACAGAAGTGGTAAAGTTCTATTTAAATGAAAAATCATATTTTTTAACCACCACTTTGTGGTTTCACTATTCATCAAAAATTGGAGATTTTCAGAAAAATACCAAAAAATCACCCTAATATATATTTGATATTCTGAATTCAAAAATGATTTCTATTTTACCAAATTCTTATCATAGAAGTTTCATTAATTCATTTTATAATTAATTCCCGCAGTCAGAGAAAAGAGCATATTTTTATGAAACAAAATGTATCAAAAGATTTCCAGTAGTTTAAGTCCGATATCAAAGTGAAATTAATTCCAAAGACCACTATTTGATTAAATGGTAAATATATATTCTAATTTAACTTTAGAAACATTTAAAAGGATAATCTAATCATATAAATAAATTATATTAAAAAAAGGTTTTTAATTAAAGTACAACATTTTTCACTATTCATTAAAAATTGAACTTTTCCAGAAAAATACCAACAATTTACAGAAAGTAAATATTGATGTCCTGATTCTAAAGAAGAATTTTATTTTGTCAAATATAACACATAAAATTGTCTAAAAGTGGATTTAAAAAAGGTTCTCCATCAAAAGGCGGTTAATCGACCTTTTAAAGAATATTAGAATGTTTACGCTTAAAATTGGATTCATTCGAATTTTTAATCCTCTAACATTTATTGTAAAAAGTAAAAATATTTGAAAAACATATATAATCATTTTTTAGTTAGTTCTGTTCATTCCCTCCATTACAACGGGTAGGTGTTAACTACTATTTAAAATAATATTATTTTATTATTAGAGTGCGACGTAAGATTCCAAAGAAACACATTGTTGCGTATTGGGTACGCCATCGAGCATAGCGTCCCCATTAAAGTAATATTAATATTTTATTAAAAAAATATGTATAAATGTGAAAATGTCATACTCTTTATTTACCTGGGGTGTTACATCCTTCCCCCCTTTTGGGAATTGTGTCCTCTCAATTCTAAAATTGGGCTTGGAAACTTCATTGAAAATCCCACATCAGAACAAGAGTCCGTAAAACAATCACTTTAAAATAAAGAATGATAAGTACAAAGGTCACCCGAGTTAACCCATACTACGATTTCAAGTATAAAAATATGGACATGGAGGGAAAAAAAGGGTCATGTTCTGATGTACAGTGATAGTAAACATGCCTAGGAGAAAGTTAACCATAAGAGAATCACAAACGTGTGATGGGTTAAACGGTATTTGATTCCCCAGTAGGAAAAGATAACAGAAAACACTTTTGTTTTAAGTTACTCTCCATTGAGGAATTTATTTTTGATCTTAAGGAAATATACTTACTTGTCATGTTGACTTTCAAATTTTACTAGATTTCTTACACAAACTCATACATTCCCCAAAAGACGAGTATTTTGGAAGACTTATTCACATTAAGAGTACTATAATCAACTTCTAGAGAATCACCTAATCCAAAAAAGAGAACTATATACTTCCCATATCTTTAGACCTTAACCAAAACCAAAACCAAAATGGTTAGGACAATATCAGATAATACCCAAAAAGGATAATCCTTTTAAGAAAACAACAAATCTATTCTTAATCTCCAAAATTTATCAATCAATACCCAAAGTTCAACAAAGACCATTCAATAAACAAATTGTCCATAAAATACTTCAAAGTAAACCAAACTAATATTGAAACCCAAATATTTGAAGGATTTAGTTTCATAGTCTTCCAAGGTAAAAATTAACACTTATCCCCGAATAACATCAATTACTCTTAGAGTCTCGTATTGAAAAGTAATTAACCTGATCACATATCATCCATGATAGGTTAATCATTTCCATAGATAACCCAAAATAAACTTTCTCTTGACTCCTAAAATCATCTAACTAAAAATAATTAGTCAAACTAACCAGGGACTTCACGTAGTCCAGTGGTAGGCGATAAATACCAGTCACACTTTGGTTGTGGTTTCGATTCCCGCAGCTTTGTCCGACGCGACGAGTTGTCACACGGTCTGCGTGTTGTCCTTTTTCCAAAACTATATAATTTTAAAACATTCCCCAAAACGAGATAAAATCTTCAAAAATGATCATAACACATTTTAACCTCAATTTTATCTCATGCCTTTCATTTTCTAGAATATCATATAATAACCCATAATTACCTCAAAAGTAAGGATCATATGAACTCTAATGGTTACCTTTATAATTATTACCTGAACTTCCACATCAATTGGTCATCTCGTACATGATGCATTACAGAAAATACCAAGGTTCAAGTGGTTGATCATGACTCCTTGATAGTTTTTTTAGAACAACCATGAGTTTCCTCATTGAATTCCCCATTTTATCTAGTATCTTAATCAGAGAACCACCATAGTTTCCTTCAAACCTGTTGTCTCTTTGGTTCCTGCAAGATCCATCCATTCACTAAAAACAGAAATGTTAGTGTGAGTATATCAAAAAAACCATCATGTACTAATGATGAAGATAAACACTAATATATACTTACTCATTCACTTTATCTAAAACTATGACTCTTTCTGAAATCCTATCCATTATAGTAATATCACTTATGCTTAGAGGATACCCTAACCTCTAATGTTATCTAAACCTCCCTCTGATACCAACTATAAGGCCCCAGCCTTAAACCTTACTTAATCTTGAGTATTTAAAAGATTCCACATTGAGGATCTTTTCAGTTTTATACTTTTAGAGAATTAGATCATAACTATTACATCTCAAAAGATTAAAAAGTATAAACTTCTACTAAGTTTCCATAAAATAAAAACTCTTAAAAATAAACATGTCTAGTTCCATGTTTTAGATAGCATGACATTCCCTTCATCCCATCCTTGAACCAATTCCACATTAAGTGCTATGAAAAACATTTCAAAAAACCATTGGGTGAGCATAAAAAGGTCAGTACGGGATACACAAAGAATTAAAACTGTTAGTTTTTAAAACAACATGTAAACCATGTATAATTTATCAAAGTAATACCCTCACCTTTATGAAGTAGTAAAAACTCTTCACTGAATAAAATATCATTACTTACCCTTTTATAATAAAATGATTATCATAAAACCCATATAAAGAACACATAACATATAAAGGTAACTTGGGACATAAACATACTAAAGTGGAATAACCATACGGTCGACTTCCACACATATCACTTAATGGAATAGCCATACGACCAGCTTCCATACATACTTAATGGAATAGCCATACGGTCGACTTCCATACCCAATGCATTGGAGGTTATAACATAACCAACCGTACTGGTATTCACGGCACAACCCGTTATATGGTTTATCACGTAACCACCCGTAAAATCTTAACGTACCATTATAAAATTATAACACATAAAACCAATATAAAGGAATGATAACATTTCCATATTTCAATCACAATATATCATTACAGTATATTGAAAAAATAGAATCCTTTATCAAAACCATTTTCAATACAAAATTACATAAAAGAGTATATGGTATTTATTTTATTTTAAAAACATTACGCCTTGTTGAGGAATCCAAATATCAAATAATACTCGCGGCGGCGGAAAAGGTAATCGTCACCGTGTACGTTAAAAGAAACATTCCTTTTTGTCGTTAAGTAAAACTCTTTGTAGAAAAAGTTTCCTTTTCTATAAAAGTTAAAGTCAAAAGGGTTTATACACCATATAAAAGAAAGTTGTGTATAAAACTAAATATGTCTCAATAAAAGGAGATTGAGACGATGTCCCTTACAAAGACAGTATCCTTGGTTTAAGGACAAATAAATTACATAATTATGTGTGACAAATGAATAAACCAAATATAAGTGGATATTAAGTGTAAAACAATCAGAGGTTATTCACACAAATTCATAAAAGACATATTCAAGGAGTATAAGTTTATCCCAAAGAATCAAATTTGGGTTAAGAGGTTCCTTTTCTAAAATTTGAAAGCCTAATGGCGTCACTACAAAATTCAGAAAATGAGTTGATGAGAGATAAATATGGTATCTCATCACATGGATATAAAATTTAAATCAATAAGGATATAGAAGAACATATCCCAACATAGTAGTATGTGAATTAAAAGAAATAACAAAAGAAGTATTTTAAAAATAGGAGGGTGAAAGGTTCCCTTACCAACATGGGTATCTTTCGAAACATACACCCCGTTAAAGAAGGACAATACAACATTGATGTAAATACTCATAAATAAAAGTATATTACACGATTAGTAAAATATTGTGAAGTACATTCACCACTCAAAAGAAATTGTGGAAAATGTAGCATAAACTTGATTGGAATAAAAGTGAGATGAAAAATCCCTTATGAAAACTCGACAGCCTAACAGCGCCACTTAAAACTTCCAAAAATTGATTTATGGGAACAAATAGGGTATCTCATAATATAAACATAAAAAGTACAGTATTAGGAATATAAAAGAACATCCCAAAACATAAGAAATATTATCTTAAAATAAATTACATATAAGGGAGTACTTAAAAAGAAAGAGGGAGGTTGGTTCTCTTATGAAAATTCGGCAGCCTAATGGAGCAACTCGAAACTTCCAAAATGGATTGATGAGTGAGAATAGGGTCTCTCATCATATGAACATAAAAATTACAGTAAGAGTAATATAAAATAACAACCCAATGACAAGAAAGATGATCTTTGAAAGAAAGTTCATAAAAGAGCTTACTTAAAAAGAAGTAGAGGACTAGGATCCCGTACCTCGTGTCCGACAAGACTCGATCGTTCTTTAATCTCCTTAAAATCGGGTAACTCCCTTTGGTTTGAACCAAAAGGGTTTCTTGAAGAGCTTCCTACCTAACTTAAGGCTTCTAGGATGAGTAGAGGGATGTGGAGAGACAAAATGATCAGAGATTGTCCAAATCAAAGGCTTGAGAGGTGTGGGTAAGGTGGTAGAGGTGGGGGCCTTTTATAAGAGGAGAGGAGGGGTACTCATGGTAAAGTATAAAATGTTACTTTATTTTCAAATAGTTTTCGGATTTTAATGGTCACACATTGATATAATTCGAGGATAAGGTGATAAGGTTTCGAAATCCACCCATCCAATTGGTTTTGAACATGTGTAGGTCTTAGAATTTACATTATCTTTCCATTTTATTTAAATCCTTTATTAATGAGGTTATCGCTTCATCATCATGATGTCATAAATAAATTAATATATATAATGTCTAAAAATTATAAAAAAAATATCATGATGTATAAAATGTTTTTATCTTTATAATGAATATTTATAGTCAAAAATATGACTTGTATATCTCTATGTAATAACTGTTTTAGTAAAATATATCATGTTTGTGTCAGTTTTATTTTAACTTTAAATAAAAGGCATAAATGTCATTATCATACCCAACTGGCTCCATGGGGTACCAAAAATCGACCCATGGGTTGTCTTGGTCGGACATAAATCATCCAATAGGTTTAGGACAAGTTTCAATATATTTTCATTTTATTATAATATCATTTTTACCTTAAATCACACTAATTACCTTTAATCGCGATTAATAAAACTTAAAATTTACTTTTCATCAAAAGTTATTTTCATCCAATTGAACCAAATTTTACTTAAAAGTTAAAATAATTTAAATTAGATTTTTTAAATTCAAATCCATGAAGTGGTAAAGTTCCATTTAAACGAAAAATCAAATTTTGTAACCACCACTTTGTGGTTTCACTATTCATAAAAAAATTGGAAATTTTCAGAAAAATACCAAAAATTCACCCTAAGCTATATTTGATATTCCGAATTCAAAAATGATGTCTATTTTAAAAAATTCATAAGATAGAGGTTTCATTAATTAATTTTATAATTAATTACCGCAGTCAGAGCAAATAGTGTGTTTTTATGAAATAAAATGTATCAAAAGATTGACACTAGTTTAAGTCTGATTTCAATGTGAAATTAATTCCAACGACCACTATTGCATTAAATGGTAAATATATATTATAATTTCACTTTAAAACCAATTAAAAAGATAATCTAATCATATAAATAAATAAGATTAATAAGAGGTTTTTAATTAAAATACAACAGTTTTCACTATTAATTAAAAATTGAACTTTTTCGGAAAAATACCAAAAATTTACACAAAGTAAATTTTGATTTATTAATTATAAAGAGGAATTTTATTTTGTCAAATATAACACATACAATTTTCAAAAAGTGTATTTAAAATAGGTTCTCCATCAAAAGGCTGTTAATCGACCTTTTCAAGAATATTAGAATGTTTACGCTCAAAATTGGATTCATTCGCATTTTTAATCCTCTAACATTTATTGTAAAAAGTAAAAATATTTGACAAACATATATAATAATTTTGTAGTTAGTTATGTTCATTCGCGCCATTACAACGGGTAGGCATTAACTACTATTTAAAATAATATTATTTTATTATTATAGTGCAATGTAAGATTCCCAAGAAACACATTGTTGCTTGTTGGGTAGGCCATTGAGCATAGCGTCCCCTTTAAAGTCATATTAATATTTTATTTACAAATATGGATAAATGTGAAAATTTCATACTCTTTATTTACCTAGGGTGTTACAATTTTAACATTCATCCATCACTTAATAGAATAATATAAATAGTAATGTATATCCCAGGATTTCATTCTTCATATATTCCCACCAGTAGTGGTATTAGGGACCTCAGTACATCTTATTGTTCCCATGGTGGATTTAAATGATCGAACTATGTTCATCATCCAGAAGATCCTTCATTGTCATAGGATCTGATGATACACATAGTCATGATAAAACTCTTATAACTCATTATTCATTAATTTTAAACTCCATGGATTTCTCATTTCATAGGGATTCTACCTTATTCTTAATTTCTGTATCATCTCGTTCACCATCCTTTACCTTCTCAGAAAGAGATGGTCAAGAAATCCTTGGACAATGGAATGTTGTTATTCTTTCCTCCACATTTATGAGGTCTATCCATTGAAATAATATGAATATTGGATTCTTCTAAATTCTTGTTACTAATGATATTGTCGAATCCTTCCTATTCATTGTACATTCGCGTTTATTTTCATTCTTGTGGTGCTAATGTATCGGGCATTCATATTCCATGGTCATCTCTAATCATATTAATGGATCATATTAATTTCATAATATATAAAAAATATTTATGGATCATATTATCCAAATATATTTAAAACATCTCCCAATAGATATAATTTCACCATATTTTCAAAGAAAATACCAGTGTGTCAAACTCCATATCAATAATGGCATAGTTATTCTCCTTTACTTTCAACATCCTTAAATAATAGGTCATCAATTTATGAAATCTGAATCAGAAGATAGTATAATCCCATTTTTTAATCATCATTTTTACCAGAAAAGTTTTCCAATTAATGGAATCAAGAGGAAGAATGAAACTATAAGCCTCTAATTTAACTCCATAAATCCCTCTTCTCATCAACTATTTAAGAAAAAAATCTCTCTTACATGTTTCCAAGGTATGATGGATTGAATATTAAGATAATTTTCTCACATGTCATAGATATTAATTAGTTAATCCAAGGAAACTAGGGATCTCCATTACAAATGTAGGTCTAAACAAGTCCTTAATTCCCTTAGTGTTATTGGGGTCTACTTTTGTACTTTTTCTGGTGATAATATACCCAAAGAAATATTCTAAAATTATACTAAATTCTTATCTACTATACATTACAGATATATTTAGTTTCCCAAATCAATTAACATAGATTTTAAATGAACCACATTCTAAACATTTGTTTTTGAAAAAATTATAATATAATCCAAAAATTCTACAATAATTTTGTCGAAGAAATATCTACAGTCTTGATTTGTTTTTTCTGTAATGATTACTGAATCATTAGTGATTCTAAATGGAATAACTATAAACCCATAGTATCCATTCATTTTTAAATTAAATTTTGTTAATCTCATATTTCTTCACCATTAATAAGTGATATCGCAACCAAAGCTCCACCATAGAGAAATACTGATCCCCACCAAGTTACTAAGAAAATCATTTGTCCATGTGATGGGATACATTTTATTTTCATTTATTTAATTGAGTTCATAAAAATCAATATAAATTTGGATTGACATATTCATCTTTTGGATTAAGAGGGCTAGCAAACCGCAATGTGAATCACTCATCCATACATAACCATATTAAAGATTCTCCTATAATTTATTCATCAACCCTCCCAATATATTAGTCTACATTCCTTATGAACTCATTGGTATTGGTATATATCTTCATGTAACATAAGTTGAGAACTCAACCTTGATCAAGAATAATTCCAAGAAACTCTTTAGAGAATAAATTATTATAATCCCCCACAATGGGGATTTAATCAATATTGATTCTCTCCTTGGTCTCAATCATTTTATCCATATATTGTTTCATATAAGCAAATAATATTGGAACTAAATAGAATATTATAAGGTAGATTCATCATCCTACTATAAAATTTATCAAATCATTATATGACGTAATATATGAAGAATGAATTCCCTCTATTGGTCTTCTATGTTGTATTTATATAATTATTGGAAATAAATTCCCAATATGGAATCAAACTCTATAAAATGATGTAATATAAGATTCACTGGATTATTCCATCCATAAAAAATAAATCGGTATGATTTATATACATTGGATGAATCCATTTACCTATTATTCAATCACACATATAGAACAAACCCCATAGATTGAGATAGGGAAAGAATAATTAAACTATTCATAAAATATATGATATAATTCATATATTCATAATAAAATTGGATCTTGGCTCATTATGAATGAATAACTAGTGATCTTATCACCATATATTTTTTGGGATCCCCCATAGTGGTAGTGATAACATAAGATCTTTATTTCATTGTAGACCTTGAATGTTGTTTTCATTTATTTCCTCTCACAACCCTTAGCGTAGATAATAGAGTTTCATAATGTTTGTGTTACTTTATGATGGAACAATTCACAAGATGTTGACTTTTGATCATACACTTCTTATCTTATCCCACATTATTGGTTTTATTCATTGCACTTCTGTAAAAATTACCCAGTTACCTTTATTTTACACATTTGAAACATCTCCTAGTTCCCATGAGATAGTGTCCATGATTCTTCATCCTTTACTTTCAATAACTATGTTGTTCATTTTCTTTTCCTCCCTATTATTTTTTTATTAATACACCTGAAGAAAAATTCCTAAATTATTTTTTTATCATTCCCACAAGACCAATAAGTGTCATTGATCTCCATGAGTACATTAAGGGAACAAAGATTAATCCCTTCATAGTTATAAATTCATGAATCTTTAATTATTTTTGTAGACTTAGTTTTCACCCAATAAAAAAACATTCCATCTTTTTTAGTGTTAGTGAAAAATCCAATGACATACCTCACAAGACATTTAATGTTTTCTTCATTTTCCCTAGGGGATTCGTCTTCCATTTTCTCAAGAAATAGGTACTCCATCTCCATTTATATATATAGAGTTTAATGAAAATAAATTTTGAATTATATTTTATGGATGTATAATCATTCCACAGAATAAATACCCTCTTTTAACTTTCTATTCTTGGTCATTTTATACCACTAATTGGTTTCTCCCTCAATACAATAAATGAACAAAATATCTTTTCCACTTTCAAGTAATTCTAGGGAAAATAATATCTTTTGGGAATATATAATCCCACTTCCCACAATGGGGGGACCATTTAAAACACTAAATGAAGGAGTACAATGTCACATAAAATTATCGCATACAACATTATCTTCTTTGGTGGACAAATTTTTCCACTTGATTTGGGTTATTATTCCAAACTCTAGCTAGTTTAGCTGATAAATCCTTGATGTTCTAAGCTCTAACACCTATTGGGATAGGAATTAAGTTGGTTAAATCATCACATTTCCGATAAAATTGGTTATTCTCATCGTTTCTTATACTTCCTACTATTTACTAAAATGATAAAAATAAAACATGGAAATACATTAATATACAAAATTGAAACATATAAACCTAGAAGGAATATATTATAAAAGAAAGGTATATCATGAATTATGAGTCACTATTTTTCAATATTGGTTCTCCATAGTAATGTTTACTATTATATTTTATAACATAACAATTTCATCAACTCCTTCATAGTGGTTCATAATGATTTTTTGGAATATCCAAATCATATCCCCCTATAGTTTTCTACTAGTTGTGCAACAATGTTCATTTTCATACACATGGTGACAATTGAATCATGCTCAATGTGCCATTTTCAGAGATATTACCACAAATTACAACATTTCCCAACCAACATCCACTCGTACTATCCATACATGGATTTCATGTATATGAGACCACTCATTCAATCCTACACAAATATTAAATGATATTTTCCTTTAATTAGATTTATCATTGGACATTTCTTTAGGTTTCTCACTAAATTATTCTTTTCATAATCGAAAAAAGATAACAAGAAAATAATTTCCCAAAAAATACAGTGACATTGGCCTTTTAATCATATTATTACATGATTTTATTATCATACATATCCACATATACAAAATAGGGTACATTAATGTAAATTAACTTCATAGGAATATGATAATAATACTTCAAATGTGGGCTAATAATTACATATTTATTTTATTAACCATAATGAAATCTTGAAACACTTTGAGTTCCCAACAATTTCAAGTATAACCAAGGGAATATATAATGGAAATATTGGAGATAAAAATACCTTTAAAATAAGAGAAATGATAATGAAATAAAACTTATATGTCCACTGAAGAAAATTTTATCATAAAAGATAAGGATAGTTAGTAACCATATTGAATAATATCATAATTTACATGGTATCATATGACAATGGTAACATATAAAATTTGGTTGAAACATATAACCTGACATAAAAATGCATTGAAGCTAAATTCTATGATATTATCACAACATAGAAAAATTCCCATAATGGATTTGGTTTACCATATAATATTATACATTACATCACATGATTTTAATGCTTTACACAGTACATCAGTGTGTTATATGGGTGCACTAACCATAAAATTTTAATTATTTATGTGTTCCAAAAAAAATAAAAACAATCATAAGGAATAATCATAAGAAACATCCATAGAAATATAATCAGTTATATTATTATTCTTGATATTGTAATCAAAGGAAATATCTTAATAAAGGCATTCAAAAAATGAATATGAGGAATGTATTAACCCATAAATGAAATATAGAATAAGCATGGTAGACATGTGACAATAATATGAATATATAAAATATAGGAATTCCATAACATCAAACATATATAGAGAAAGTGAGATAGATAAGTGAGGGTTTTTACCCAATGCAATTAGAGGTTTAGTGAGATCCCTTACCTAGAGACTGGTTCATTATGTTTTTTTCTTATCATCCATAACAAGAAAATTATTTTAATTATTTCCACGATTGAGAAAATTATTCATGTTTATTATTCATTTAAATTTATTAATTTTCATGTTATATTTCATTAGATAATACTTTAGTTTCTAGTAATATGATTTCAAGATGTTCAGGTCACAAGTCCAAAATCACATTGGAAAGAAGACTAAGGTCAAAGAGATTATTATTTCACAATCTATGGAATAATAATCATGAAATAATTATTATTATTATAAATATATTATATGTAACATCCCCAACCCTAGTATTCTGGAACATGTGTATTACATCATTACATTGGGATAAGGTATAAAAAATCACATACTTAATGAACAAATTGTTAACTAGTATTTGTAAACTAGATATCTTTATGGGTTCAATTTTACATTAAAAAAATAATATATTTTCTCAAAAATACATTTATTTCTAATAAAATAACGCTTAAAAATAGTCATAGTAAAATTCATGGATTATTTAAAAGGGAAATAAAATGAGGATGACCATAAATGATCTATAAAAATTATTTATTACAGTAGAAATAATAAATAAATATCAATAATCAACATGAAAATTAAAATATCTAGACACATATTCGATTTATATAACTTTTATATCATTGTAATAACAGTAATAATCAACACGTAAATGTAAATAATCAAACACACATTTCCTTTAATCAATATCTTCACTATTATAACTAGATAATGAATAATCAATATAGTAAGGTAAATAACTACCAGCACATGTCATGTAATCAAGAACATGGAATGAAATTCAACCCTAGATAATATCATAATGAAGATATCGTGGATTAAAATAACAAAAACTATAAAAATGGAAAATCATAATCATTGGACATTATGTTCTTAGGGACATGATACCTTTATCATCAAAACCAATCCCAAGGTAGTTTATAAATAAATTTAGAGACTCATTTAATGATAGCATACTAGTTTATCACATGAGAATAATGATGAATCGAGGGCCTATATATAACCTTATCCCTCACATATATTGATGACAAAATTATTCCCAGTAAATCAAATAATTAATTCAATTCAAGAATATTTTTCCTTTCCATTCAATAGTTGAATTTGAAAAAATAATACAAATTATCAATATTTCCCATGAAAATAATATAACAACAAATGGAAAACACAAAATATAGAAATGATATATATTTTAAACAATAATAATATACATGATAAAAAATATAGATAATTAGTGTAAATTTAATGTCCAATGATCATAATAAAGTGAATAATTCAGGGGAAAGTAAATAACCACAAAACATATATCAGGTGAATGCCAATATTATCCTCTATAATAATAATAATAGAACATACATATAAAGAATAAGTATTATTAGAATAAAATATATCCCTATTATATTATAAAAAAAATAATGGTTTGTTTCCATTGACGAATATGAATACCATAAAAATATCATCTAAAACATTCCTGAGGAAAAAATCCTTTTCATTTTGAAAATAAACTGTAAAAACTAAATGATCAAAATATATTTTGAAAAGAATATTTTTTTAAAATAACCTTTCCAAAATATAAAATTAGTTTTAAAAAATATAGTGGTCATGATGAGAATGAATTTCTTAAATTTCATTCATGTCAATGTAAAGATAATGATCACTCTTTTAGTAAAATTAAAATGGGAATTGATTAAAAAACAACATGATGATTCTGTTAAAAACATTTTGTAAGTAGTAAAATATGGGTAAAATTTTAATTAATAACTAATTTATATGAATGGTAAAAATAATTTTTAATTTTTTTTAGAAAGCGTGGTTTTAAAAAAAATCGAATTTCGATAGAAGAGTAAAATAAAGGCAGATTTTCCTAAATATAATATCTCATTCATTTAAAGTACCAATGAGTAAAAAAAATGGTATGATTCCTTAAAAAATCTATAATAACTATTGGAGGATAACATTTAATGGTTTTATTGTCTAATTATGAAATAATTTTCTATAATTTAAATTCAAGCATAAATAATCGTGATTGAAATGATATTCTGTAATAAACCCTTACAAAGATCATAATGCTAAAGTGAGAATTAATAAGTTAATCGATAAGGTGAATATAATATACATCCAAATAAGAATTTTAGATATAATATAATATATAAAAAATTAATTACATACATAATTTAATAATTTGAATGATAATAATGTAATAATATAACTCAATGAAAAGAAATTGTGTTATGAAATTCATAACAACTTGCTAATTTTCATGTAAATTCAACTTAGTTGAAATAAATAATAGTGAAACTAAAAAATAATATACGAATGAATCATGAAATTATATATCAATGTTTCAGTATATACACCATATAAAATTTATTATATTCATAAAAATACAATATTTCTCATTGAATGGAAATTCACATGAAGTCCCTTACATCGTGCATCCTTTTTCTTAAACATTATTTGACGCCCTGAATAGTCGTTGTAAACAAGTTATAAACGTATAATAAAAACAAATTAGTATTTTTTATATAATAAATTATTATTTTATTTAATAATATCACTTTTCATTAATAATAATCAATTATTTTCATCTTTTTGTGTATTAATTGCCTTGTTTCTCCTTCATTCTTTGACATGAATGTTTTGGTTCGTCTAAAAATTATACAGTTACATAATCACTAGAATAATAATCATTAAATAATTATTATATTTACAAATTACATATATTTTTAAGACCAATCATGAACAATGGTTTTGAGAAATGAATTATGTTATGATTATTGAGTCTGTAGGCCATATGTAAACATGAGTAATGATTCTATATTTCAAATATTTCTATTTAAATGTGGTAAGTACTACTATATCATTAAAAAACATTGTATAGGTTATCAGGATCAATGTATATTGTTTCATAAGATATATAATAATATTAAATTATTTTATTACTTCATGGTTTTAAATTGTACCATTAAATTCATACCATATGGAATTTTCAATGAAATGAACTATATTGTGATCATAGAGACTCTATGATGTACCTATACAAGAGTAACAATCTCATTTTTCAATTATAATGATGGAAGGAAGATAAAGTGATATTTAAAATATCATGAATAATAATTACACCACAAATATAATATTATTTATTTATATGTGCATAAATATACCATACATGTGATGCGGTGATAAAAAACATATCATATTACTTCATAGTGTGGTAGTCCACCACAAACAATGATGACAAAATCATATTTCAATGAATGGTGAGTTAAAAAATAAAATAAAATATAACCTTTCAATAATGATTAATATGACATTATAAATAAATTAGAAATATATAATTCATTATCATGATTAATATGGAGAGGATATGATAGAAAACGAAATATAATGGTCCTTGAGGTTGCAGTCCCCCGTTCACTTGATTTATGGTTTTGTTTCCCAATTGATGAAATATGATATGGATTTAGGTTATTAAAAAACCCATTATTATAATAAATTTAATTATATTTTATATAATTGGTATTTGATAATATTTTTATGAGGTTATAGGAGAAATAATACAAATATTCTCTATCAAAAATTATATCTCTTCTTTATACAACCTCATTAGGATTATAAAAAATACTCCCCAGACAAGATTTATGATCATACTAAATCAAATAGGATGTAGTTATTGAACTAAGGAATGACATTTTGTAGGGATATTAATATTATAATGTTTTTATATTTGTAATGGGGAGGAGTGGAGGTTCCCATTTATTGGCAGGGGAAAGGACGCACTTGAAATATTTGAAGAGAAAAAGTTATACCAGAATATTCTACATGAAATAATAGAAAAAATTAATTAATATAAAACCTAGATTATACATGTTATAAATACATCAATTCAATTGGATTTGGAAGACATTTTTGTTAATATTTACCTTATACTTTTTTGTTGAACCCCTTGATATACCCCTTTTAACCATAATGACAATAATTAATTTTTCATATTTTTGAAAATCGTTATGATGAAAAATTATGTTAGAATTATTATTGAATATTAATTATTCATTTTAATAAAATATTAACCATTTTATCATATTATTTTCAAATAATTGTTATAATATAGTATAAAATCAAACACACAGACATGATGAAAAATATATTTTCCAATAAAAACATTTTCATATGTTTTGAATGATTTAATATAAAAATTCAATTTCAAATTGACTCAAATGACCTAAACTGTATTAATTATAATATAATTTAACTAATTTATATTTTAATACTATATTAATAATATTCACTTTTATATTCATTAAAAAAATTGTTTTATTAAAAATCAAATTTTATTATAAGAAGAAATAAATTTTAGAAAACCCGATTTCGGGTTATACCACTTCTTTGAAAAAACATTTTTTTGTTTGCACCTTAAGGCTTATTGATTTGGAAAATTAGTGGGGAAAGGTTTTCCAGAACATGTTTTGGGATATTATATATGTAATTGTATATGTATTGAATGAGATATATTGATCAAAATGAATGATGAATAGAGAGGTGTTTGTTCCCATTAATAATTGAGGGTTGTGGCTCCATTATAAAAAGTTTAAATATTAATATATAATATTTGTCTAACCATGAATAAAATATAAATAGTACTTTATATTTGAATATAATTGTTATATACAGGAAATAAATTTAAATAATTAAACATCAACATGTTTAGTATTTTTCTAATCATTTTTTCTTAACTGCCTCATAAACCTGGTTTAACCATAACCAAAGTTACAAAAAATTCACATATAAGGGTTAATGAGAGTAATATTTGGAAAATTTAAAGTGGAAATAATGTATCCATTGATGATTTGATCAATAATTTCCCATCCAAATGTGAAAATAAATTATTTTTATAATATTATAATGTTTTGAAAATAATTGTTAAAATTTACAAAACAAATAAGGTAATTTTCATTTCTATTTACATATCATGAATTTAAAAGCAATAAGATAACAATATAATTTAAATATACACTCCAAAAATATTTATTCTAAACTATTATAATACAATGAATTATTTTTTTACTTAAATAAATCAAAAATACATTACATTTAATGTTTTAAAAATCTTGTATTTGATTTTTCATCTACACGGATATGCAATGTGAAGGTGTTTCTTAAGCATTCAAGGTAATTAAAATATCAAGAAATATATAAATAAATTTATATACGAAATATTTTATTATTAAATATAAATATTTATAACTATTTATGTAATCATTTGATCACTATGAAAATATATTAATGATATTAAAAAATTAGGATATATATTTTGTAATTTTTCATAACTTAAAACAGTATATTGTACATAATAAAAGTGAAGTAAATCCAAAATGAAATTTTTTTATAAATTATTAGATTTAATATATATAAAATATTGTGAATATATAAAAATTAAAATTTCAGGTTTATTTTTGAGACTTTATCTAATAATTCTAACCATAATTAACAACTTTTACCAATTATCCTAACAATAAATTTTTTTCATGGTTATTATTCATTATTACTGTATATGACATTGAAATATTTAAATATTTTGAAACTTATTATTTTTAAAATAAAATACATTTAAAATATTATTTCTTAGTTATTAATGCAGTTATTAAATTTAATCAGTGTGAAAAATTTGAAAACTGTTTTTAGAAAATTGTTATTTTAATCATTAAAAATGGGCTTATACCAAAATATAATTAAATATAATTTCCCGTGTTTTTATTTTTATTTTTTATTATAAAATAAATGTAATTTCATATTAAATGTAAAACTAAAAATAGAATGATAGTTTTCACTAACATGATTGAATGTAATGAAATGAATGTTTGGAAAAATCGACTTTATTCACAATTCACTGAGAAATAAATAATTAAAAACCCTAAACAACAATGTAAAAAACATTATTATAAAATTAGTCAAGAAATATTATAAATTCTTTCAAATTAAATTTTTTACAATTGTATGAAATTATATAAAATATCAATGTACTAAATTCAACAAAACCCATTTTTTATGAAATTGTAATTTTTATGACTAAAAAGAGATTATTTTCATAATGTGTCTAATAACCCTTATTAAATTGATATTAATAAATTATATTTAAAATATAATCAAAATATTTAATTATAATTATTCCTCAATAGTGATTACTTTTACCTATTAAGATAAAAATACATTACACCCAAAAACAGTTTATAAAATATATTGTGTTTACCTTCAAAAGAGTTTATCTTCCTTTCCAAAAAATTTATAATTAACGAATGATTTTTTATTAATTTTATTTCATAAATAATATCTAAATATATTTTATAAAACAGATTTTTGTATTCATAATCTCAAAACCAATGGCTATTTCATAACTATTATATTTATTAAATAATACTTTAATAGTGTATCACAGATCATGTTAATGTTTGTATTTTGTATATAACATTATATGGAACATATTATTCTTCAAATAAAATACAGTATAAAATATTGGGGTGTCATAGACCATTAGAGCATTGGTAATATTTATATCTTAGGGGATTAGTAGGGTGCATAGCCAGATTATCCAAAAAAAGGGTACATGGGAGTACTATCCTAAGCCCAAGCGTACATAAGAGGATTATACCAAGCCTAAGAAGGGTAAGAAATTGGTAAAAACATTCCCAAGGGTAGACAGGTGGTAAAACAACTCCCAAAATTGTATAATAGTGGTTAGACCATGCCTATTATGAGATCAATGTTTTGGTGTGTATCCTCAAAAAAAATTTATATGTTTGTTTTTATGCGGAAAACATATATAATAATCTTATCCCATTGTTATTTACATGAATAATGTATACTATCCCATAATTATTAAACCCTTTTCTATAACTAACCACACATTTCATACAAAAATATTACATCTTACTAGTTGAATATTCATTACATATCATTATGATCCATTCCAGAATCATAAATGTTTTTTATATTTATAAACATAGAGACCTAGATACTACTTCATAGGTGATATATATCAAATTCCTATGTTTCATTCAAAAATAGGTCTCTTTTTAATAATTTCATATTTAAAACCATGAACCACAACTTGGGGAAATGAAATATAATAATGTGTGATCCCAGATGCCCAATAAAGAAAAAAGTGATATATCAATGACCACTTTAATATAACATGAGGATAATTATATGAGAGCATGATCATATCAATTTAAACCCATAAAATGCATATTTTAGTTCATAATCTTGAGTCATTGAATAATTTTTTAAATTTTGTTAGATAAGAATGATAAATGAATTAATGATCATGGTCTATGAGATCATAAAATTATCATAAGCCATGTTTTTTTGGCATATTCATAAGTATATAACATTAATTCTTTTTTCAAAGATCATTTATAAGGTTATCATAGTGTATTGGATTCAATCCCAATTACATCATATCCTTATTAAATTTCACTCCCAAGACATCATGGTGTATAGAGTCCCTTAATGAACTAGGTTCTCACCCCAATCAAATCCTTAATATCCCATGATATATCCATCTTTTGCCAAGGTATTACATGGTTATAAAATTCTAGGACCACATGTCACATAACTAGAATCCATTCATATGTGTCCCACAATATCATATAAAATTTATCGTATATCATATCACATAGAAATAATACTATTTTATAAACACCTAATTATTATTAACCTTAAACCATCTATTGTACAACATCACTAAACCCGCATTCCTAGATTTGGGGTTTAAAACATGAACATTATATATCTATAATTGATATCGTTGAAGGTAAACCCATTTTATCTATCCAAAACATTCAAAATTAATAGAAAATATTACATCACATTCATAACCAATGAATATTTAGGTTTAGAGTTTTATGGAATTATGAGAATCTCTTAAATAAAAATTATTATTGAATTCAATGATTTAATTTTTCCACAATAACCATCTTTTTATATTCAATGTTATTTCTTTAAAATCTCATTCAAACCACATCATGTTAAAAAACTCATTTGACAAATCATTTAGTAATATTTCTTCATAACTGGGGGAATTGGAATCTGTTGGTCAGAGTGGATAATCAAGAGTGGATGAATTGAGTTCCAATTATAATTTCTGTTAAAAAGATTTCACTTAAAATCCACCAATTTTAAAACTAAGTTAGACTTTAGGGAATTTATACAGACTGCAAAGGTTCAATTACTTTCCCAAATATTGATTAGGTCTTAGTTATTTAATCAGGAGATTAAATTAACTATTGAAGCCAACATGTTGGTTCACAATAAGTATAAACACTTGCAAATTTAACTATCAAAGTAACATTAAAACAAATTGTATTTCCAAGTAATTAGCAGTAGAATATAAAATATATAGTATAATTTAGACTTAATATAAAATGAACAGAAAATATGACAAAGAGGTTTAGTCTCAAGCCGAGACTTAGTCCTCTCAAACAATTTATGTAAATTTGATACACAACCTAGATCGGGGTAAAAAAAAGTCCGAGACTATCCAGGTACTAAGACCTCTACCACAGTTCTTTGTGGGAAAAAAACAACAACACACAGGTTGTCCAGGTCTTACATGACCACTACCACTATCCACAGTGGGTTACAGGAGAGTTAATAAAGGTTTGCGTGAGGATTTAGAGATAAACCAGTTTAGCACAAGAGATAGTGTGAGTATAAAATATACAGAGTACACACACTACTCGAAATGTAAATAAAAGAATCACTGAAAGAGTAGATATGAGTTTAGAATGCTCTAGTGATTCGAAGTGTAGCTCTCGACTCCTTTTGATTTGTCTGAATTGTCTCTGAGTCCTTCTCTGGTTTTTGTCTAAAAAAAGAGGGTCATTTTCTTCAAGTTTAGTTTGATCATCTTAAGTATATGAGGATCTTCTGTTGTAGTTCTTCACTCTTTGAATAAGGTGTTTCTTGTGTTCTCATTTAGGAATAATGCCTTCATGTATGTTCAGTGATCTTCAAGTATGAATGTAGCCTTTCTCTTCTATGTGAATGCACCACTCTCCAATGTTATTCAACCCTTCCTTTACCACACTTCACACATGGTTCATGCCCCGCCTTTCTCCTTCCATTTATAGAATTTAGCTCCATTCAAACGGTATGATTACCTTTTCCTGGGTACTAGGTACGGTTCCCTAACATTCCAACATCTATCATTAAATAACATCAATTGCATTAAAAACACAAATATTACCATTTCTTCATAAATAAATAATATTGAGAGTATAGTGTTTGACTGGTCAGTCTTTCATAAGTAGACTTCTGTCTGTATAAGTGTAACAGTGGACTTTGTATAGCATTGAGCTCTTATTGGTAACTCTTTGATCTTGTACTAGTAGCTCCATATATCGGTAGTTGTTACTTTGTGTATGAGTAGCTATAAATATCGGTGACTCCTTCTATCGGCAGCTCTTGGTATATCAGTAGCTCAATTTTCTATTAGTAGCATGCCTGGCTAGGTGACTCTATGTCGATAAACAATGTATCGGTAGCTTGTGGATAGTGGTAGCTCAGTTCTGTACTAGTGAAGTTCATATCAGTAGACTTACTCTGTCGGTAGCTCATCTTCTATCGGTAGCTATCTGTATCGGTGACTTGATCTATCGATGACATGTTCTTATCGGTGGACTTAAACATATCGGTAACTCTTCATATCAGTGACCCTTTTTATCCATGAATATTTCTATTTGTAGACTAAGTACCAATAGAGATTTTTGTCTATATCAGTAGCTATATGAATATCAGTGACTTAATACTTATCTGTTTAATGAAAAAAATATCCGATTGAGTTAGAATTATTTCAAAAGTCATATAATCATAGATAAACATTGATTAACATATCTCAAAGATTATTTTAATATAATTATTAACTTGATCATAGATTGAAAGAATTAATATATAGATGAACAATATTTGGGATTTTAAAAAGTATGTTAAAGCATAATTGGGATTATCAAAATAGGTGAGGTCAAAAATCTCCCCCTTCTTGATTGTCACAACTTATGATATTATAATCTCAAAATAATCAGTAATGTATTAGAGGATATAACATTAAATCGAATTTTATCAGATGAAACAATGTATTATAAAATCAATATATCAAAGATAAAATTGGAAACAAATGTATCATAGAGAAATGAATTAGACTCATAAATTTCTCCCCCTTTCTCATAAAAGTTATTATTCCCATATATTTTTCCCTTAGAAAAAATTTATCCCCCTTCCGGATAATCAAAAATTTGGACAAGAGGGAAAAACACATGAAAAGAAAGTAACAGATGGTAAAAGAATGTAAGATCACATATATTCCTTGGAGCAAACAGATTACAAAGAGAAATAGAAATGAAAAAAAATAAATTTAGGTGATTCCAATCAAAAAATCCTATCCACTGATAATTCCACATCCTCAGCATGAGATTTACCCTTGGGATCAAAAGAATATTCAGGTGAGGTGGATGCACGTGCAGGCTTTGGAACACCGGAAATGATCACTGGAGGCTTAGCTACTGAAACTGTTCCTAGCCAGTACTGAGCAGCTCTCTGAGTGAGAATTGGAGTAAGGTTTTTGATAGCTTGGACATGAGTCATCAGAACAGAAAAAGTAGTAGAGGAAGAGGTAGGTAAAGCTGGAGGTATAATCACTGGCCTACCATCAACATTCAATAAATTCAATAATAGATTTCTGAAATTCATAATTATTCATCTTCTTCTCTCCATATCAAATATGAAATCATCCTTGTTCTCCATAAATTTGTCTAGTGTAGGAGTAAACTCTTGAATCTTGCTGACTTGTTCTCTGAAGGCTTGATTGAAAGGAGGGAGATTCATGTTCTCTAACATAATCTTGAAATGATTATTGAGTTGATTCTTGGTGTAGACCCTTTGGTAATAGTAGTCTACCTTGTATTTCTATTCTTTCTGAGAGGCATAAGATTCTCTCATATAGTCTTAGACTATCTTCATTATTTCTCTAGCTGAATCTCTAGTAGAAGTCACAACTTTGGTCAGATCAGATGAGTCCACAGAGCCACTGGTTGATGCTAAACCAAGCTCCTCCAACATCACAACTCTAATCTGATCCAAATCCATTGATGTTCTGGAGGAAAGAGAACCAATAGAAAAAGATACTGTTTCCTTGACGTTTTTGGTTATCCCACAGATAAGATTTTTCACTTGGGAATCCTGGGTGCTGACCTGATCTTTCTTGGAAGTTTTATATCCTTCAATGACTAATGCCATATGGCTCACAACACTTTTGACATAAGATAAATCTTTGTCAGCTTGAATCTAGAACTCATTTAATATTCTAAAGAGATAACAGATTTCTTTAGAATTCCAACATCTTCTAGCAGTCTAGATACCTGATTCTAGAAGGCTGTAACTTCACCCACAATCTCTGCCACAAAGGTAGAGACATTACAACCAAGAGAGTGTTTAATAGACTTTTCCAGATTTCTCATATATTCAAAAAATCAGTGCTTCAATTTGGCAACAAAAGCACTAAAATACTCTTTCATCTCATTCTTTAAGGATTCAAGATCAGCTCTAGTGATCATATTTTCAGGAAAAACATGAGGTGAAACCATAAAAGGTGCTCTTTCAGATACTATATTGGCTATTGAATAATTCATAACCGATTGAATGGATGACACCAGTGATGCTTCTATTTTCTTTATTTCTTCCCCAAAACATATTTTGAGATCAGAATTTAGCTTAACCAGATAATGCATTCTGACCACATCTTCAGGTAACAACTCAGTCTTAATATCATAATTGATTTTTGGTCAATTGAGGGATGCCTCATTATAAAAATCTGGATAATCCAATCCACAAACCACAAGGCATGACCTTCTTCCCAATCCTTAATTTTAACTGCCATTGAAACACTACCAAATCTTATTAGATGCTCCCCCTCAACTGGTGAATTCTCTTGTACAGTAACAACATTATCAGCAGGTCTTTCTTCCTTAGAAGAATCTTCTACAATCAACTCCATCTCTGCAACAGCAAGATGCTCCTCTTGATTAGGTTATGGTCCTTCTATATCACCCACTACATCCTTAAATGGCACAACAGAGCTTCCAATCAATGGACTCAGTCAAAAGAAGACCAAATCAGAGGCTTCAGATTCAATCTCTTTTTATTCTTCATTCTCAGGGGATGTCTGGTCTTCCTCATCAACATGTGTTTATTATTCTAATAAAGTTTCCTTTTATGAAGATATAATTTTAGCAACAGGACTTGGGGGAAAGTCTGGATCCCTTCCATCAGCCATAAAAGTCTCCTCTACATCAGACTCATCAATGTACCCAGGATCCTCTTTATCAGGTCTTAGACCTGGATCCCCCACATCCTTAGTCCTTGAAGGATGATCCAGAGGATTGAACTTATCATATAGCTTCTTTTCAGCATTAAACCGCTCTCTCTTCCATGGATACTAGTTTATTTTCATTTATTTGAAAACAGTGCTTGTGATACAAAAATTATTCATTAATACAACTGCCTCATCCTGAAACTTAGCTATCCCATTCACATTGATCATCACTGAGATCATCATGGAAATGAATAAGGCATTTGTTTTTTATTTAGGTATAAATGTATCTTCCATTTGAATCATCAGCAGCCTCCACATATTCACATTCACACCATGTCTCAAAAGATGTAACAAATAAATATTTTATATATTAAATTCTCAAAGTCCCCTCTTCTTGGAATTAAAACATGCTGAACAAACTTGAACATTAATTTGTTATCCACATCCATTTAAAAAACCACCACCTGTCTCTGCTTTCCACTACTAGTGAGATCCTCTAAAACAGTCTCATAATCAAATATATCCCTTTTTGTGGTACTGATCTTGAGAAATATCTAGGAACACCTTTGTGTGGAACCTTTAGGCATTCAAACTGATCAAAAAATGAAAAATATATCTCCTTACCATTCACAAATGAAAGCATTTAGTTCTCATATTCTGATTTCACAAAGATTACAAACTCATAGTAAAATTTCACTAGCTTCGGATAACAGGGGCCATTGTTGTTCGAAAACAATTCTCCCTACTTCTGATCTTCCAGCACCGCAATAATTAATGATCTACTAGACCCCCGTCATTCCACGCACAACTCTTTTTCTATCAATATAACTCTATTATGTAAATGATGGTTCACTGGTCTCCTTTATGCCCTTGTTCTACCAACACTGCCACTTTCTTCTTTCTCGATCTTTTGTTTCTTCACATTCAGCTCATCAATGTCATCTTTGATAGTTGGGAGTTTGGTTTTTTCCATCTCTGGATTGAGGAACATACAGATTTTGATAATTTTGGGAGCTAAGTCTTGAGGGTAAAGGAAATGTTCTGTGGATTGATAAGTAACTAGGACTTAGTTTTATCATTTGGAAATCATAAAATAAGTAATTAAAATATCATAGGTATAAATGATTCAGATTCTAGCGGTAGACAGAAGTTTAAAAAATGCACATCAGTAGGGTATATCGGTGATAATTCCTAACAGTGAGGTCTATCTATCAGTGAGGTCAATCGGTGAGGTATCACATCGGTGAGGTTTATCAGTGAGGTATTACATCAGTGAGGTATCTAATGGTTAAGGTTATTCATTGCTAACTCATGTATAATGTAACTTAACCAATCTGAACTTAAAGGTTTGGTGAAAATGTCTGCTAATTGATGTTCAGTACCTATAAATTCAAAAGTAATATCACATTTTTGGTAGTGATGTCTCAAGAAATGGTGCCTTACATCAATGTGTTTAGTCCTAGAGTGAGACACAAGATTCTTTCAAATGTTAATTGCACTAATGTTATCATAGTTAATAGAAACATTCATAAAATTATATCCATAGTCTAAAAGAGTGTGTTTCATCCATAGAATTTGTGCACAATAACTACTAGCATCTATATACTCTGCTTCGACTATGGACAAAGCTACAAGAATTTTGTTTCTTATTACACCATGATACTATGGACTTACCTAGAAAATGACATGTTCCAGATGTGCTTTTTCTATCTAACTTGCAACTAGCAAAGTCAGCATCTGAATAACTCATTAATTTAAAATATTTTCCTTTTGGATAAAACAAACCCAAATTTTCAATATGTTTAAGATACTTAAAGATTGTTTTAAGAGAAATAAAAAGCGATTATTTTTTATTATCTTGAAATCTTGCACACATACATACACTAAACATAATATCTGGTCGACTAGCACAATGGTAAAGTAATCTTCCAATCATACCACTGTATTTGGTTTGATCCACTGGTTTTCCACTTTCATCTACATCCAATTTACAAACAGTACTCATAGGAGTATCACTTTCCTTAATACTATCTAAGCCAAAACTTTTTAAGAGATCCTTTGTATATTTACTTTGAAACAAAACAATACCATTTCTATTTTAAAAAAATTTATATCCATGAAAATATTTGAGTTATCCAAATAAACTCATTTCAAATTCCATTTTCATGCTCTTTGAAAAATCAGTGCATAAAGAATGATTAGAAGATCCAAAAATAATATAATCAACATAGATTTTTACTATCAAAACATCTTTAGAAATTATTTTTATAAGCCCCATCCTTAAACCTTAAATAATCTTGAGTTATTACCAGATTACACATTGAGGATCTTTTCTGGTTTAGAGTTATAGAGAATTAGATCATAAAACTTGCATTACATTCCACATATAAACAAAGTTGTTACATAAAGATAGTATTCTTCTTTACCATCAATGGAAACATATTTAAAATAAAACATGGATTCTTTCTTGACACTTCCTTGACTCTATCATCATATCATGTACCTTTCCCTTGACCTATGAAAAACATTTCAAAAAAACTTGGGATGAGCATAAAAATCTCAGTAAGGGATACAAAAATATGGAAAGGAAACATGGGTACATATATACATAATAATGAAATCATACTTTACCCATAAAACATATTCACTTTAACATACCTCATCAAATCATGAATAAATCATAGAAATCATAAGACTTAAAGGTAACTTGAGGCATTCATAACATTCTTATGTAGGAAGTAACCCTCTTGGTTAAGTTAGGAATACCCATCACAGTATATTCCCTAAATCTCTTCAGAGAAACCTTAATGTTTCACTCCTTCGCGTTACCCAATGCATTGGAGATCTATATGGGGCTCACCCTCCCTTAGTATATCACGGAACACCCCGTCTTCATAATAATTCCCAATAACCTCAACATAATCGTATCACATAAAAAATGCATAAAGGAAACATAACATTCCCAGCTTTTAATCACAAGATATCAATACAACACATTGATAAAAAAATTATGAAAACCATTTTCAATACCGAAATAAAAGAAAAGTAAAACTGGGTATTTATTTTTCTTTTAAAGAGAATGTGTGGCTTGTAGAGGAAGCCAAAACTCAAATAATGGTCATGGCGGCAGAGAATTCGTTGTCGCCGCATACGTACGAAAAAACATTCCCTTTTGTCGTTTAGTAAACGCTTCTTATAAAAAAGATTCATTTTGAATAAACATAAAATTCAAATGGTTTTATACACCGTATAAAAGAAGGTTGAGTATAAAACAAAATATGCCTCAATAAAAGGAGATTGAGACGAAGTCCCATACGTCGGGTCCGACTTGGCTCGATCATTCTTTAATGTCCTGAATAATAAACTTGAGTTAATTTCTACTTGTTTAAGAACCTTTTTCAAGTTCATTATTCCTTTTATATCACTTATTTCCATGTCATGAACACTATGTAATTATTTAAGTTAATAAATGTCATTTTAACGATCATTGGTACTTGAGTCAAAAATAAGCCCTTTATAATTACATGTTGTCCATGTATCCATTATATCCAGAATGGTATTAATGTTGTACATATTATATATGTCATATATATATAGTACATGCATGCATTTATAATATTACATTATCATTTAGAGGTAAGAAATGAAATGCACCATTCATAGAGACGGTAAGCCGTACGTACGCATGAACGCTACTTTCATTTCTATATCGTATTTTATAGAATGGAATCATATTTATATAAGGGTATATTATAATTCCTGTATAATATCATATATAATATCATAGTTCCATCCTTTACACGTCCCACATATGGTATTTAACGAATCAAATCACTTTGAGGGTGTTGTAGTCCGCACTTCCTTAAATGAAGATATCGCATTTACCCATAATGGAAACCATAAAGGTATGCCCAAAATGAAAAATACAGAAGCTTAAGGAAAACATAAAAATATTATATATCATATATAAATTTAGTGTCATCTTAATGGCCACCTTTTAAGGTGTTAAAATAATGTTAAACAATAATCGTTTCGGGAGTCATAAATTCACCAAAAAATTATTTTAATCTCATTGAACCACATTTTACTTCTTAATCACAACCATTTATGTCAGATTTTTGAAAATAAAATCACAGATGTGGCAAAATTTCATTTAAATGGAAAATTAGTTTTTAAAAGTACCACTTATTGGTTTCACTATTCATCAAAAATTGAAGTTTTTCAGAAAAATACAAAAACGTCACCAAAAGCTATATTTGATATTCTGAATTAAAAAATGATGTCTATTTTACCAAATTCATGTCATATAAGTTACATTAATTAATTTAATAATTAATTCCCGTTTTCATGACAAATAGTGTGTTTTTATGAAACAATAAGTATCAAAAGATTGACACCAGTTTATGTCCAATTTCAAAGTGAAATTTATTCCAATGACCACCATTGGATTAAATGGTAAAAATATATTCTAAGTTCACATCAAAACCAATTAAAAAGATAATATAATCATATAAATAAATTAGATTAAAAATCATTTTTGATGTAAAATGCAGTATTTTTCACTATTCATTAAAAAATGAACATTTTCAGAAAAATTCTAAAATTTCACAAAAATTAAATTTTATTGTCCCAATCATAAAGAATAAAATTATTTTGACAAACATAGTTTATAAAATTTTCAAATGATAGATTCAAAAATGGTTTGCCATCAAAAGACAGTAAAACAATCTTTTAAAAATATTAGTGTATTCCATGCTTAAGATTGGATTTATTTTTTTTAAGCCTCTAAAACACTATCTAATTCATTAATAGACATAGATAAAAATAGCTATTATTCATTACTTACTTGGGATGTTACATCCTTCCCCCCTTTAGAAAATTGCATCCCTGTAATTTATTTACATATCGAATAAAAGGCAGTACTTATGCCTCATTGCATTTTCAGATTCCCATGTTGCCTCTTCCATCATGTGGTTTTTCCACAAAACCTATACCTGATTAATCACCTTATTCCGTAACACTTTCTCCCTATGGTCAAGAATCTGGACCGGTTGTTCCTCATAAGATTGGTTCTCTTCCAGCTGAACTACCTCTGGACTCAAAACATGAGATGGATCTGGCAGGTACTTCCTTAACATTGAAACATGAAAAACATTTTGTACCTGAGATAAACTCGAAGGTAAAGCCACTCAGAAAGCAACTAATCCAACCCTCTCCAGAATTTCATATGGTCCAATGAAACATGGACTTAGATTTCCATTCTTACCAAATCGCATAACGCTTTTCCAAGGTGATACTTTGAGAAAAACATGATCACCTACCTCAAAAGATAGATACTTCTTCCTGTTGTCCGCAAAACTCTTCTGACTACTCTGAGATGTTCTCATGTGTTTCTGAATCAGCTGAACTTTTTCTGCCATCTCTTCTACCAATTATTGTCCCATCAACTTCCTTTCACCCACTTCATCCCAGAAAGCTTGAGTTCGACACTGCTTCCCATATAATGCCTGAAATTGTGCCATTTGTATACTAGAATGAAAAGTATTATTATATGAAAATTCAACCAAAGAAAGATGTTGGTCCCAACATCCCTGATAATCCATCGAACAAGCTCGTAGCATATCCTCCATGGTCTGAATTGTTCATTATGATTTCCCATCTGATTGAGGATGAAAAGATATACTAAAATTTAATTCAATACCCAACGACTTCTGAAGTCCTTTCCAAAAGTTAGAAGTGAACTTGGGATCACGGTCAGATATAATGGAGAGAGGAACTCCATTTAACCTTACTACCTCTTTAAGATACAAATGGGAATGTTGATCTAGGGAAAAAGTATCTTGTATAGCAAGTAAATGAGCAGAGTTGGTCAAGAGATCAACAATAACGAAGATTGAATTATTACCTCGAGATGTCTTCGGTAATCTCACAACAAAGTCCATGGATATATTCTCCCATTTTCACTAAGGCACTGGTAAAGGCTGAAGCATCCATTTCGGTAACTTCCGCTCTGCATTAACCTACTGACAAGTCAAAAACTTCACAGTAAAATCAGCAATATCTCTTTTCATTCCATCCCACCAGTAATACTCCTGAAGATCTCTATACTTCTTAGTACTGCCTGGATGAACTGAAAACGGAGAACTATGAGATTCACATAACAACTCTCTCTTCAACTGTGAATCACAAGGCACCCACAATCTCATCCCAAATCTCAAAACGCAATCATTATCAGTGTTGAATTCAGGAAACTTACCTTTCTGAACCAGATCTACCTTTTTCTGCAACTCACTATCTTACTTCTGTGCTTGCTTGATTCTGTATAATAGAGAAGATTTCATTGATACCTAAAACAAAACAGAAGAACATCCTGTACCAAAACTTCTATTCCAAATTTCATCAAATCATTAACCAAAGGATCACGTTCCAAATGGAACATTTCTAATGAAGCATTACTTTTTCGACTCAATGCATCGGCCACTTTATTTTCATTTCCCGGATTGTAATGAATTGTATAATCATAATCCTTGATTAATTCTATCCATCTCCTCTGTCTCATGGTCAATTACTTCTGAGTGAATATATACTTTAAACATTTATGATCAGTATATATTTCACACTTTACTCCATACAAATGATGCCTCTAAATTTTTAAAGAGAAAACAACAGCAGCTAATTCCAAATCATGTGTAGGGTATTTTACCTCATGAGTGTTCAACTGTCGTGAAGCATTAACAATTACCTGATCATTCTGCATTAGGACACAACCATGTCCTTTCAATGAAGCATCACTGTAGATAACAAACACCCCATTCCTGGAAGGTAGTGCAAAAACTGGAGCTTTCACCAATCTTCTTTTCAACTCCTGAAAACAATAATCACATTCTTTTGTCCAGATAAACTTAACACCCTTCCGTGTTAGCTTAGTCATTGGACTAGATAATCATTAAAAAATTTCTAACAAACCTTCGGTAATTGCATGGCAAACCAAATAAGCTACGAATCTCGGTTACATTTGTGGGTCTTATCCATTCTTCCACAACTTTTGTTTTTGGAGGATCAATAGTTATTCCATCTTTAGAAACAATATGACCAAGGAAAGAAATTTGTTGAAACCAAAACTCACACTTGCTAAATTTTCCAAACAGTTTCTTTTCTTTTAAGGTTTGCAAGATAACCCTTAAATGTCTTTCATGCTCTTCTTTACTTTTAGAAAACCACCAAAAACATATCCAAGAACTCTTGGAAAATTCTATTCATTAAGTCCATGAATACAGCAGGTGCATTGGTTAGCCCAAAAGGCATTACTACAAATTCATAATGCCCATATCATGTACGGAACGCAGTCTTCAAAATATCTTCCTCCTTTACCTTCAGCTGAGGGTACCCCGATCTCAGGTCAATCTTTGAAAAGAACTGAGCTCCCTGGAGCTGATCAAAAAAATCATCGATATGAGGCAAAGGATATTTTTTCTTAACAGTGATGTTATTCAAGGCTCTATAATCAATGAAAAGTCTCATAAAACCATCTTTCTTTTTAAAAAATAAAACAAGAGAACCCCATGGTGACGTGCTAGGTCAAATGAAATATTTATCTAATAACTCCTACAATGTCTCCTTCAACTCTAAAAGTTCAATTTGATCCATTCGATAAGGGGGTTTTGAAATTGTCTTAGCATCAAGAACTAAGTCAACAGTAAATTCAACTTCCCGATCTGGTATTATTCTAGGAAAATCATCAGGAAAAACATCAGGATACTTATTTACCACTGGAACATCATTAATCTGAACATTTCCCTTGTTTTCAACAATGTGTGCAAGGTAACATTCATTTCCATCTTTTACAAGTTTCTTGGCATCTTGATATGTTATCAATAGTAAGGGTTCATTCTTGTACAAAAATTGAAAGTCTTTCTGAAAAGAAACTTCTTTAGCTCTACAGTCAATCTTAGCATGGTAAATAGAGAGCCAATCCATACCCAGGATAACATCAAACACTACTAGAGGTAAAACAATAAGGTTCGCAAGTAGGTTCTTTCCACGGATAAGGATTGGAAGATTCTTATAAATTCTTTTTTCCTCAACATTTCCCCCAGGTGTTTTTACCACATGTTTAGGAGTCAATTCTTGAGATGGTATTCCCTTTTTACTAGAAATGTTTTCAGAGTTGAAAGAATGTGTAGACCCCGAATCAAACAACACACTTGAATAATATGAAAAAACAAACCAAGTACCTGATACAAATTCATTTGATGGCCCGACATCTACTGAAGTAGTTGCAAAGGATTTCACCACCCATTTCTTCTTGTAGTCTAACTGCTTCCCATCACTCATACTCTTTTTCGGACACTCATTTGCATAGTGACCCATCTCATTGCACTTATAACATTTCACTAACTGTAAATCAAATTTGGTCTTACCATCACCGTGATCTTTTTCAGTGCAGTCACGAGCCTTATGTCCCATCTTACCACATCGGTAGCACTTTCCAGAATGTAGAAGTCATTCCCCAGCATGCCTTTTGCCACATTTATCACAAACTGGAAACTTAGTTATCTTACCATCATACATTTTTGAAAAATTGTCACCTTTATCCTGCCACCTCGGTCTCTTCTTCTGTTGGTTGTTATAGAACACTTGATCATCAGCAAACTCCATATCCACCTTCTTAGCACATCGAACAAGCTTTTCATAACTTTTAAACTCACGAGAATCTAATGCCCTTCAATATTTTGGATTTATTCCTGAGTAAAAATGACTGATTTTACTATCAAGGTCTCGGATAAAATTTGGAGCATACCTTGCCAATCGAGTGAACCTTTCTTCATAGGCAGCCACTGAATCTTCGTCTGGCCTCTATTCCACAAATTGCTTTTCCATCCTAAGTCGAACAGCCTTATGAAAATACTTCTCAAGAAACATACCTTTGAATTCATCCTAGTCAAGAGCATCAATCTCATCAGCGTCCCTGATATTTTTAACCATCGACCACCACTGATCTGCTTCACCCTCCAAACGGTAAATAGAAAGACTAACCTTTTGATAGTCTGAACACCCCATGACATCGAAAAACTTCTCCAGTGCTTTAATCCACCCTTCAGCTAGTAGAGGGTCAGATGATCCTCTGAATGATGGGGGATGTTGCCTCATGAAATGTTGCACCACTGACATGTTCCTCTGCAGTTGATCTGGCTGATCTCGTGCATGGATACCACCACCATTTATCGCTTGAGTCAACTGTGCCATTACAATAAAAAACTGTTCAGTTCCAATACCGACCATCTCAGGATGTGGATTCGGAAGGTTATTTCCTTCTGTATGCCTTCCTAGCACTGCTTCCCTATTTCCTCTGCGTAAAACCATTCTGAACAAACATGTCTTAGATGAAACAACCTGGTAATCTTCAAATGCTATATCACATCAATTTGACCATATAAAAATATTTTTGGATAATCATATAATAGAATTATAACCCCTAAATTTATCTAAACCGACCTTGATACCAACTATAAGGACCCAGCCATAAACCTTACATAATGAGATGAGTATTAGTATGACTTATCATCCCATAATTGTTGGTCAATCTAAGTGAACTATTTGGACAATATAACAAATTTGGAGACGGTTTTTTGTGGACATAACAAGAGGATGGGACCAACATCCACCTCTGGTAGAGTTCACATACAACAATAGATTCTACTAGAGTATCCAAATATCTCCATATAAATCCTTTTATAGAAAAAGATGAAAAACACTAGCATACTAAGTTAAAATTGGTGGGAGTGAGCTGCTAGGACATGAAATGGTCGAAGAAATGGTCAGAAATGTGAAAACAATTCATTAGTACTTGAAGATAGCCTAAAGTAATCAAAATAGTTATATAAAATCATCCAATAGACCTAGATATTAAATTTTGAGACATTGTATTCCTCCAAATTTCTCAATGGGAGAAGGTTGTGAGATTTGGGATGAAAAGAAAGCTATTCCCCACGTACATATTCCCATTTGAGATTATTAATCATGTTAGATTTGTGGACTATTGAATTGAACTTCCACAAACCAAGTCTAATGTAGACATTGTATTCCATGTATCCATTTAAATGACTTATATTCCAGATCCTTCACATGTACAGACATTATAGGTAGTACATTTGGAGTATGTTAACTCTTATGAGGAGCATTCAACAAAGATCTTGGGTCATATAGATAATGTTCAATTAAATAAGATTACTGACATAGTAAATGTACTATAGAGGAACCATAAGTACGAACAGGAAATTGATGAATTGTTGGATGCATTGAATGAAGTGTACCAACACCAACTTTTAGGCTATAATTCAAAACAAATTTTCAGTGGTGATATTTCATAATTTGGGAAGAATTTAACTTCCCTAAGTTCTACCTATGGAAATCGATTTATTAAAATTATAAGAAATTGTATAATCAAATAAAATCAAATTAATAACATAATGAAATATTTATAAATGAGGAATTAATTAAATAAATGACATTTCTAGAAGTTAAAAAACATATACCGAAGGAATAGTAACTTGACCATTATTATAGTAACGTTCCCATTTTAATATCAACCCAAAAAAATTGAATAGTTACCATAACATTGAAATTATAAATAGAATTTATTCATATTATAAATGACAATATAATATAATTATTTAATTATATATGTAAAGAAATATTTTAAAAATTATTAATTATGTGTTGGTATTTATAAAATTCATAAGTATTTAAAAACACATTTATGATAAATGTAATAATTTAAAAGAAAATTCCTTTTAATAAAATGAATTCATAATTTTATTTTTTCACATATTATTATTATATGAAAATATTATGAGATCATAGTTATTTTTTCTAGGTGATCTAAAAAAATTTATAACATTAATATATATATATATATATATATATATATATTTGTGGAAATTTTGAATTTAATAAAAAAATTCTCATATTTAGAAAATTCTTTTCATAAAAAGGAGATCATTTTTTATTTATAAATCTTGAAAATGGTTAAGGATAATTTTTGATGTTTTTGTAAAATATATTAATTTTTTGAATAGTGAATTATTGTAATATACAATATTTATACATTATGGGTGAAATAAACTGTTCCTTGAGTCAACAATGATGTAAGAACCATAATCTAAAACATCCCTTCATTATTTTAAAATTATTTATGATAATTCTCAAAATAATCATATTCGTGACTCAAAATAATAAACTATTGATTAAAATAAAAAGAAAACACTCCTCACCTCCACTATAAATACAACCTTCAATATCTCTTATCTTCACAACACATAAGCCCTGATCCTTCTCTAAATTCTGATCAAATATTCTTCCAGTCCCTACACAACTTCCATGATCATTTGGTCATAAAAAATTAAAAAACGGATCCCCTAAGGAGGGTCTGAAGTTGAAGGAATGAAGAGGAAAAACTCTCTTCCTTTTCTTTTAATTTCATTTCAAGTTACATTGTTATTTTCTCTCATTAACTACCATCATCCAAATTGTATGACTAATTTTATTATTATAGTGGAATTATTAATCATCATCTCTATTTCCCCATCCTTTTATAATAAAAATGAAAACATTGTATGTGATGTCTTAATTTTTCGCATTTATGGACAACAAATTTTTCAATTTCTATTACCATCATCAATGATGGTCATGAAAACATATTTATGGTTGAAATAAATTATAATATATGTATTTTATCTTATGTACTATTATTGAATCATTTTGTATAGATGATATTAATTTATAAAACCAAATGACTTCATTGTGATCGAAAACCACCAAAATAAATCCAAACAATTATCATTATCAATTTATCTAATCATTCATCACCATTATATAAAAACAATTATATACAAGAATAATTTAAACTATGTATGATCATTACAAACATATTAGTTAAATTATAGATATTTACCCCAACATTACAAGACATTTCATACATGTATACAATAAATCGGTCATGAAATCCAAGGAAACCAACAATCCTAGATGATGGAATTAAATCTCATAACCAATAAAAAAGAATATAAATGAACATAATAAAATTAAAATAAATCAAATACATATATAAAGGATTATGTGATTATAAATTATTGAATCCAATTTTATTATCAATGACATAATGATCAATTGAAAAATACCTTCGGATTTAATGTAATATATTCTACCCAAACCAACATTATTCCATCAGGTTATTATTTCATTCAACTTACCTATATAAAATTCAAATATTGTATGTAGATATTCTAAATTGTTTATTTTATTTTCCAAAATTTGGATTCAATATCATTCCATAATTCTTTTTTGATGATATACATGTTTTTAATTGGTTCCCTACTCGATTATTCTGGGTAAGTAAGCACAATTTAAATGAACTCCCACAATTCCTATACATTTTAAAGTTCACCATATATTCTATTTTGAGACACAATTTTTTCCCTAAAATACGTCATTTTATTATGAAAACTTTATTTGTCCACTTATGGTTTTATACAAAACATTATAACATTTTTTTCATTAAATGCACTTTAATGTTTACCATAAGTCAGACTAAAATATTTTAATTAAAAATTTATTCATTTCAATTTTTATATGTTATCATTCAGTTTTAAACCACATATCATTATCTATGAAATATTTCTAGTTTCACATCTATGTATGATTTTAATTAATTATTTCTCGGACACCATTATGATATTCCCTTTTGTTCCTATTTTTTAACATGATAATGATGCCCAATTCATACGACGGGTGAATCTAATGTTTATGTTTGAATACATATGTATATTTTATTTTGAGGAACACATATTCATGGAAATGTTATGATGGGTTTTTTCTAATATAAATCCAATGCATTGTGTAATTATTATCCTCATGAGATGTCATGTGCAACATTCTTGGTGGATATCCTTGAAAAATTATCCAGGTGAAATAGTATTGGTGATTAACCTTGAATCGTGATACTAATTTTCCAATGATCTTTGACTCATGCTTATATAATTTTTTATGTTATTTCTAAATCCCCTATGATAACATGATTAAACAAATCCATGAATTCATCTATGACTTTTTATGTCATATTATTATTCCTATAAACCCATTTTCTATAATTTTTCTTATTTATTTCACATACTATGCATTTTATCTCTTTCATATGTTAATATATGAAGATTTATGGGATGAAATAATGTTTGGAACTCCTAGTAATGAAAGATAAATAATTTTTTTATTTATTCCCATGTTTGTAGATTTATATTCATAGTCTCCCAAAGACAGTAGACATTACAGTCCTTGTCTTGTAATTTGATAGTTAATTGTGTTCAAAATCATGTAATATTATGTGATATGGATAGGGCCTCTATAGATAACAATATAATATTTAAATTAGGGATTTGGAATTAGTAAATTACATTATTTAAACAACTATATAGGAGGTTCAGATATATATCAAGGTAATTCAACCAAATAGAAGGGATTATTTTTGTCTCACCATTATTTCTATGAGGCACATGTTGTACACAATACATGTATCTTCTAAGTTTTTTATATACTTCTAATGAATTTCTTCCCCATGTCCTATGTAGAATACTATGTTTTTATCATAATTTTAATTCTTTCCTAGGACATACAATTATATAAATTATAATGTTAATAATATTTTTATCATAATCTTATCATCTATGTCATCATTTGTAAAAACGTTTTCATAAAATATTGTACTATTATCCAATCTATATTTTAACTCAACATTATCAATTTTTTACTTTTTACTATTTGTTTTGTATGTAATAATTTGGACATTTTAAAAATGATGTACTTTTTTGACATTCCAAGAAATTGTAAGAGAATAGGGGTTTTTAACATATATAACATGAATATAATTATATGCTTTTATAATTCATTATTTCCTTGATTATTATATTAAAATGTCACAATGTGGTTTTCTAATAAATTATTTCCTTATAATGTTTCACAATATTTTATGAAGAGAATATATTTTCTATAAAGAAATTATATTCACCTCACAAATTTATTTTGAGTGTTTTGTCAAAAATATTTTCCATCTAACATTATATTCATTGATTTTTTATCTTCTTTAATGTGGACATGTTTTTTCAATGATATTATCCATATTATTCCTTTGATGTTTGTTTGTTTTTGGTGGAATGATATTTACGAAATATATTTCTTTTTCATGGATTATGTTATGATGGAATGATTTTATTAAACCCATTTGTATTTGAAATGATGACTGATTTATGTTCTTGTGGAATACTTGTGTGGTTTTTTAATTATGTGATGGATGCGACCTATATCTCCCTAAACATAATTTGGTAAATTTTTATATCCCATGAGATATATTGGTTCGTAATGGTAAATGATCTTTGTTTAGTAATACAGGGATGGAATGAGAATTAAACCCAATTCAGTTACATATTGAAGTAATGAGTTGTGGAGTCGGTTTAGTAAATCAATTTTACCACTAAGTTGTTCTTGGATATTTTCTATTCCTAATAGAGAAATTATTTTCTATGCTTTTGTGTTTTCCATAATTCCATGTTCTATGCTAATGGAATGTTATCGTGGCTCGTGTCCATTTATGATTTATGATGTATGGACTACCATGATTTATTCCATGACTTAGGATTTTAATATCTATTATACATGGAATGATTATCAAAATATATATTTAAATTTTTATTTTATTATGTTCATTTTTTGTTTTATATTTTCATTGTTCACCCTTAATGAGCATTTGAGCTAACCATTTTCAATTGATATTTCCCCATAGATATAAAGCAGTGTTTTATGTAAGAAAAATAATGTGGAAGATCATTATCTGTGTTGAGTAATACCATTATCCAAATTTATATAACGTGTTCCTAGTTTCAAAAGTAACAATCTAATACTGTCTTTGGATATGTGATGGCGAATTATGATAAAATGATACAATATAAATGTACATCAATCTAGGGTCATTATATTCTTATCCATGGTATATGATGAAATGGAAATGGGTATACTATTATTATATTGTCTAGAGTGAGATATTTATCAAATGAGAACATTGATATAGAATAATAGGGAGGGAGATGAAATATTAATCATATTATGGATAGTTTTTAACGTAATATTATATGATAAATAATTCCCTCATGAGAAAAAATAATATTAAGAGAATTCCCCACAGATTAATGAAAATGTAAGAAGAGAGTGTTATGGATTATGAAGCAAACGTTGCAATAATATACAACAATTACATGGATTATGTACAAAATACAGAATGAAATATTTATCATTTAATTTAATGGATTAATCCATGTCTATGAAGGGAATTTGATTCTCAATCCATTTATACCTCTTGATGAAATAATTTTATATACTATCAAAATAGATTATAAATTTTCAATATCTTATATATTAAATACTAATATAATTAATATGATGTCATATAAACACCATGAAAAAGGTAACACATTAATGAAGAAGAATACATTGAAGCAATTTCCATCATTAGAATATTATGGAATGAAACATCATTGAAATTTATTATATAGAGTGAGAGATTTCTACAATTTTGGTGAGAAGGGTGATTTCTCTCATGAATGTATGGGAAATAAATAAACTAATTCAATTCAGTGTTTCAATAGTAAATAAATTGGGAATTATTCAAACCATTGTCTTAATCATGAAGGGATATTACCATAAAAGATCCCATTAGGATAATTCCAAGCTTATGATATTAATATTGATATAGTAGAATTTCCCATAGATGTGGTGGAAGGAAATTAATCATATATTCAAATTTATGAAAATATTTTTTAAAAATATTGATCCTTGGAATCATTTATATCAACCATGATTTCCAATTAAATTTTCTATTTCGTTCAAACACAGAGATGTGAACTATTATTCAATACATCTGGTGTAAATTTCACCCCTATAGGGATTTTTTAGGCACTCCCCATTATTATAAAAAAACATTTCTCTATTTTTTGACCAAATTATCATACCCATGGTTGAATTTCATATAATAAATGGTATGGAGTGGCTTTAAAAATATGAATCAAAAATTTATTGCAAATATACTGATATTACAATTCGGGATGATGATGTGGATGTACATATCTTTAGAGTGAATACATCATCATATGATTCAATTATAGATCCACCCCTATTAGAATACATAGATGAGATTCTTGGGGATATAGAGAAAACACAATCTATAGAAGGAAAATATAATATTCAAAAAAACATTAGTACCTATTGTAACGAGATACATAGATTAAGTTCTTAATGAATTACATAGACATCTTCTTGATCATGATGTTTAGTTTTCCATTGATTAAATTTATTATTGAAGACTAATGGAAAAGACTCCGAATAGATTGGACACTATTTAATTAGTGGACTTTAATAAAATATTAGAGGTGTTGTGTGATATGGTAATTACACAACCTAGTGTTCTACCTTGTGGAGGACCACTTATTATTGTAAATAATAAATATGGATATATGAGGTTGGGTTCTGATTATATATAAATAAATTTTATTAAAATAGACAACAAGTATCCCCTACCTTAGACTAATAACTTATTATGCTAACTTCATGGATAAAAATATATTTCAATGAATGACATTTTTTTGGGTATCATGAATTCTGAGTACAGAAGGGTTATATTCCAAAGAGATACTTTTTAATGACATGTGTACATTATGAGTTTATAATAACATCATTGGTATTAGTTAATTAATGATCTATTTTTGTTTATATCTTTACCACAGTATTCAATGAATATCATTTTGATTATTTTTTTTCATTAATTTATGTTATCATGATGTATTTTAAAATATATGAGGATCATGAGAATGACTTGTGGAACATTCTTATGAATTTTATAGGAAACACGTTATATGTGAAATATATAAAGTGTGAATTATATATTTCAAAAGATTATATTCAGGGACATATTGTATGTAATGATGGAATCTCAGTTAATACTGTGATTCAAAAGGAATTCAAAGAATACTCTACACAAACTAACATTCTTATGGTATATAGTTTCATTAATTTCAAATTTTCTAATAGATATTTTGTAACGACCCGTGATTTTATGAGAAATATGATTTTTAAATAATTTCATGACATATGTTGTACGCAACCCCAAGATTAGCTTGTGCTATATGAAACACCCTATTAGCTTTCAGTATACCCAACACTATTCTTGGTTCCTGTTACACACAATTTAATGTTCATTGGGTAGAAATTACTCTACGTATCATTGAGTATAGATTTTGTTCAATCTATAAATGAACTATGTTTGGATTATGTAATATTTTATATGAAAGGAATATTTCACTACATGCAACACTGACATGGATTGGGATACACGAAAGAGCGACCTTCCTCAATAGCGTGTGTCGTACGCTATACCGAGTTTCACTAAACAATGATATATTGTTATAATATTATTATGAAATTTCCATTATGGATTTTATTAATATAATTTTTTATTTTATAAAATTATCATTCATTTTACACATACTTTAGAACATGGTATGAGAATAAAATAAATTTTTCAATCAAAATAAGTATTTTTGAAAAAAATGCATTTTTGACGCCTTTGGATAGCGCACTAATTTTAAATCTAATTTTTGACATGTTTATAATATCAATGTTAAAAAAATAAAGTAATTTTTTTAATGAATATATAAAAATTTACATTGGATAAATTGTTCATATTTTTATGATAACTATCATATATTGATAAATACTAAAAATACGCTAAAATTTACTTAAAAGAAACATTTTTCAATGAGATAATAAATATGGTTAAATTATAATATTTAAATATTTTAAAGAATAAATAGAATATATTTTTACCATTTAATATAATTTATGTCATTATCATTAATTTAATATTCAAATCACATGTAAAAAATTCAATCTTTTGTAATGTTTTAATCAAAACCCCGTTTTTTTCTTTCGAAAACCAGAATAATTTTAAATTAATTAATACATCATCTGTGTTTTTAATTTGGAAAAATGGATTCTATATTTGGAATCATGATGTCCAAATTTTTTAAATAGGTAACTGTTATTTTTTATATATTATGAATAGTAACTACGATTAATTTTATACATAATAATTAAATTTAAATCAGGTAATTAATGGTAAAAATAATATTATATAATTACCCTAACTATTGTATTAATATAATTGGTTGATTATATTTCTCTCTAATTTATTCTTGGGTCGAAATAGAATCTATTAGAATCCAGTTGGATGAGATTATGACCTTTAATTTATTTTATTTATTGGAAATTTAAATATGTCTCACACAAACATTGTTAATTAAATTATTTTCAATATAAAGTTATACATTATATAAATTAGATTATAAATACTCATTTGAAAGATAAATTTTTTTCCTCATCATGGTAATTTATTTTTAATTTTGACAAAATATATAATTACCTTAATAGCATATACAATAATGATGAAAAAATTATTTATTTATTGAAAAATCAATAAAATAGTTTTTATGAAAATAATAATACCCATAAAAAGACCAAAATCATGACCAACCCTTATTTTTAGAGTATATCTAAACCATACGAATCCAAGGGTTGATTTTTAGTCCATTTGGAGCCTTATGAAAAAAATTATGATGTTTTTGATATTTTACATATAAATGATGTCAAAGGTGACACCTTCATAATTTATTAAAGATAACATTTTAAAAGTTTTATTTTTTAGAAGATATATTCGATTAAAAATTTTCTTATAAAATCTATTAAATTTTTCTTAATCATAGTATTTTGTTTTTAATTTTAATGAATCAAATATGTAGATTAAATAATTATCCAAAAATGCTGTAGTAATTATTTTATTGAGAAAAATATCAAATAAATGGTTTTAAAAATATTAGAATAAATATTATATGAACTAATTAAAGTTATCTACGAAATTTATAGAAAATTATGACATTTTAGAAATATATTAAATATTTCAGTTTGAACATAACTTCTTGTGTGGATTTTATTTAAATTCTAATAATTGAATATTTTCAAAATTGACACTATTGGTATTTTATAAAAATAACATTATTAAATTGTTTAAAAAATGAAAATAATATTTAAAAATTACAAATTGAAAATTATATTTTTCGAAAATGTCATAATGTATCTAATTATAGACCATTCACAATACATAATAATGTATTTATAACAATTTAAAATTTACAATATTATGACCACAAATAAAATAAAATATATTAAATAAGGATAGATCAAAACTATAAGGATTAAAATAATTTCTAAACATGTCTAAATTTTATAGGATTATGAGATTACCACCCTATATCATCTCATCCTTGACATTGATCCATTTTGGAGGTTTTAATGTGGGGTTTTATTTTATTATAAATTATCATTTTTCGTAGTTTCCTAAAGTGCCCCTCTCCTCCCTTATAAAAGGGAACCTCCTCCCTCACCTCTTCACACCATTTTTAGCTTTCAAACTCAGGCAAACCCTGCCCATTTCTCTTATATACTTATATAGAGGAATATTAAAGTACTTATACTTCATAAAATTCCATCCTTAGTGCACTAAGAAGAGGTTTAGAAGAGGCACATTGAAGAAGAGGTAATATCCATTACCGATTCATTCAAACTTATTTTTTCTTCTACATCATCTGTATGATTTGTTTCATTATTTTGTAATAACCCAAATATAAAATGTATTCTAATATGTTATTATGAATATTAAAATACCATATTCTATCTTCTATCTATCCTATGAAAAATGAAATCACCACGCATGCGTACGTATGACCTACCGTCTCCACATCGTGGTAAAATCTGTTTTCCATAACAAACCTACATCGATAGGTATAACAATGGAAGACATAATTATATATGATTAGTTTAAAGACATATTTATTCTAAAAAATTATACACCATACACTTTAATAAAATTCCACAATCATGGGAATGATATTATCGCTCGTGCGTACCTAGGACTTACCATCTCCACGACGCGATTAGATTCATTCTCCATGTCAACCATTCAAGAATTATTGTAAAGTATATATAATAAATAATCATGAAATATATGACAAAATAATGCTACTATATTTAAATATATATATATATATATATATTTTATTTACTTCCATATAAATTAATAAGGAAATGAAAACATCGTTCATGAGTACGTACAGCCTACCGTCTCCATGAATGATGTATTTCATTCCATTTATCGATCGATGATATATATAAATATATTGAATATATATTATATATATACCATGTTTTACATTCTGGAAGTAATTAATAATTATCTATATAATCATATTAAAAATTAAAAGTCCAATTATATACGATAAAAGAAATGATTTTACCCAAAACGCTGCTTTAACATGGAATTAAAAAATGTATGGGAAATATGATGTTGTATGGAATCTTATATGATATCATAAATATTATTATGTTTCTGTTACCAGTTTATAATATGTTTAAACCACCTATACTAGAGTTCCAGAAACGTACCAATGAAATTGGACTTAAGGTAACGGGTAACATTGCCAATATCGTTTCTATCCAAGATTGTTTATTCGTCAGCATTTATTGGGGTAATATTTATGATACATGTCCATGTATTCTAAATCTGTTTTCATAATATTTTTACAATTAATCCATGTATATTCAAATACAATTTTACCTCCTTTTGACTTTTACTGTGTGGTATGGAAGGAATCTTTGTTTTTTTACCTTATGAGGTACTTTTTGACTTTTACAAGAAAAGTACGTGGAGAATGTTTTTTTAACTCATATGGAATGAACTGATTTTTATGGTTTCATAACACCTTATTTTCATGATGCTTCCTCCACAAGATTTAATTATTATTTTCAATAATAATTTTTTCTTTTAAAAGTTCATGCCATTTTGAGAAAAGAAAATGATTTGAAAGAACAAAGGATATTTTTCCTCAATAATAAATTTCAAGTGTTTTATCGATACCATTTTCCATATATGTTTAAATTATTTAATATGGTTATGTTTCATGTATAATGTTATAATAATTTAAAAGTTTTTATTTTGATTATGATGAAATTATATTCATTTTTTATATGTATTATAATATAATGGGATGATGTTTAGGAAACCCATTTTATTTGTTGGGTTATGATGAATGATTTATGTTTATTTTTTGCCACATGAAAGAATGATTTAATTATGAGATGGGTGGGACCTATATTTCCCTCTAATGTATTTGGTAATGATTTATATCTCATGAGATAGACATTGAAAAATGGAAACTAAATTTGTTCAGTAATACATGGATGGAATTGAAGGTAAACCTTGTTCTGTAATGGCCTTTGTCCACTATGACGGTCTTGGTAGAAATGCCTTGGATACTATAGAAATCATATCCTGTGATTAATGTTTTCCATAATAACATGTTTTATTCCCATGATATTTTATCATGATTAATATTCTTTATGATCCATTACTTATGTACTTCCAATATTTATGTCATTACTCATGATTTTGATGTTTTATATTCATGTTTCTAAGATCAAATGTTTATGGGTTGTTTTATGTTCTCTATGTTTACCCCTAATGAGAATTTGAGATCACCATTTTTATGTCTACATTTCCCGAGGATATAAAAAATGGTTTTAGGTAGGAATAGTAAAGGGGAAGATCTTTATTGGTGATTTTTAAAATCATTCACCATGATTAAAATTTTTTTTACCGAGTTTCCAAAGAAGCTAAAATAATATTGTCTTCGGGCATTTGTTTTTTTTATGTATTAAGTATTCCGCAAAATAAATGTAATGTCCTTGTACATCAAGATTGAATCTGTTATAAATTTGTTCAAGACCTTCTATAACTATATATTCCACTAACAAATGATACATGTAAATGGGATATTTACATAAGGTTAAAAAAATGTGAAAATGCTTTGAATAATTGAGGAGGATATTGTAAAATGCTATTATTTTAATTCTACCACCATGAGATGATGGAAATGTGACATACAGTAATAAATTGATGAATTGAAATGTCCACGTACTTATGTGTAATGATAGATTTATTCTATCTGTTTCAAGGTTTTTAATACTAATGAAAAGAACAATTCGTCACCTGATATTGAGTTAAGAGGTGTAATATTTTCATTGATGATATTCAAACATTTTCTCCATTGATCATGTTGTGATATATACAGAAACCCAAATAGCCTAAAATAAATTCATTTATATAGATATATTAATTAGGTTAAATATTTGTAGGTCATATTACTCAGGGATTATAAATTAAAATACATTAAATTTGAGGGATGTAAAAAAAGGTTCCAAATGCATTGAGAAGGAATGATCGTGATGTTTGGACACTAATGGTGATTGATATGGATCCTATGTTGATATATATTTTAAATATGGATACAATAGTTATTATTAAATGTGTCAAATCAATCATTACTAAATGGATTGTCAGACCACCGTTATTAGAATACAGAATGAATTTTTATTCTGATGATTAGAATTTTGATAATAATATTAAATCCTTACTGATTGAATGTTGTAAGAAATCATTTTTAAAAATAGATCCCTAAAATTTCTAGTGAGACTATATGCTCCATCTATACCATGGTTGGAAATGTAATTATTGGATATATCTCATAAATCTTATTTCTCTATAACCCTTGGTAGCATAATGATTTAGAGGGTGTGGAGGCACATTTTTTGGATGGATAGAATGAAGTGGGAAATCATTGACTATATTTTATGATGATATATTTTTAAATTGGTGAAGGATATAATTAAAAATCAATTTTTAGTCAGAAAATCTCTTCTTATACCTAATTTTAAATTATATGACATTATTATGTTATTTTTTCACATTAATAACTAATAATCCTAGAATAAATGATTTAATATAGGGAATTGTTGATTATATAAGAAACATTACACAATTAATTACATTAAGAGAAGATTAACCTATCGAGATCCTCAAAAAGATCAATATTAATGATGTTTTGAATCTCTATGGTGAATCTATTTCAATTTTTTCTAACATCGTATGAATCATTATAGAGAATGAGATGTCACACTAAAATATGTTGAGGTAAAGATGTTGAAAGGAAAATTATAAACCAAAAACATATTTATGAGATAACATAAAATAATATTCATAATTATATCAATGAAACTAAATGAAAGATCAAGTTTCATTACAATAATTGTATTATATATTTTGAAATTAAATAAAAGACTACGTTTTCTTGAAATTTTCTACCTTGAATGGTGTTATAAGGTTTTGTATGCAAAGGGAAACTAAACCCCGTTCAACATATACATTTTTTAATTATATAAATAAATGGAGTTATGGATTACTATTTTGAAATGACAAATATCCTTTCTAAATACATGATATGTTTTTTATATAATTTTTAAGGAATTAAATTCCACACACAGTGAATTTTCTCACCCTTGAAGAAATCAAAGATGAATATCAAATATATTACTATTAATAACCTGTCACGAATAGATACAATATATTTAAAGTATAGAGTAATAGAAATACTAGACATGTAAAGGTACTTTGGAGAAATAATAAAAAGGTGTAATATACGTGAAAACCAGAGGTGGTAGAAGATAAAAACCTCTAATATTTTTAATAAATTCATATTTATATAAAAATTGAGGTCAAAATTTTGAATAGGAGGTAAAAATTTAAATCTTGATATTCATTATAGGATGTGGTAATTATATTTTAATAAAGCTATAATAAAAGTCGCATTTTATGGAATATTTCATTAATTTTTCTAGATGAATATCGATTTTCAACTTGATTAAAATAGTCCTTGAATGAATTTTTGAAATTATCCCTTCAGGAAATCATTTTATTTTTTATTTTATAAAATACACATTGTCATTTATTGGGAAACCCTCAATTAATTTATTAAATACATTAATACAACATCATCCAAAACTAAAAAAATCCAGAGATAATTCTAATTCAAATACTAAACAATCATCACCCAAAATAGATAATAAAATATTGAAAAATAAATCCTCAAGCCAGAAACACCTGATAAACCATCCGCATCGAGCTGCACCCAAAGATGCATGATAGATCATCAAGAATTTACCTGAGAATCTACCCCTAAAAATCAACGTAATAATTGAACTCCACCAAAAACCCTTCACATTGGAGAAATAAAATCAATCCCTCCATCGTAAAAAAAATCCCCAAAACCATCAGAACTGCCACCTCTCACCATTGCGAACAACATAGACTATTAGACACACTAGATGAAGAACATGAGAAAACATAACATGGATACTGGAACTTCCATTATCATTGATGATGAAGAACCACGAACCTCAAATTAAAATCCAATAATTACATCAGGAAGGAATAATTGTCATAATTTCTAAGGAACTCAATGAATTTTGCACTACCGCATACACCTTTGAATACCAAAATAATACATCTTAGACCCACAAAAAATCATTGTTCCATTCGAAAAGTGTAGAAGTGATGGAGATTGATGTAATAGATTTTTTTGTGGAGGATTAGAAACACATAAGTAAACCAATACCAATTATTGGAACATTATAAACACAACATACCTATTATACATGATGCATGAACCATCACCACCATAAAAGAATCAAAAAAGGGGATGGAGACCAGCCACATATTTCACATCACTGAAACCAATATCTGCTAAACTAGCATATCCCAAAGAACCCTGAAGAAACCTACAGACCACAACATTATGTGGTTAGAAATGTGGAAATTGAGCAGTAATATTAGAAGATTAACCAACAATGTAATCATCATAGAGACCTTACTGTGGAAGAAAACCAGGTGAAACAACCTAAGAAATCTGGCCCCCTAAAATCTATCCATACTAATATACATAAAGAATCTTCACACAATACTAGAGTTGAGGAATATCACCCCAGGAATAGAAAAAAGGGAAGAGGGTAAATGAGAGTCGCTTCAAAAAAAAATCCCAGAGAAGAACCAAGACAAGAATGAAAGAACATTGGATTTATGATGAATGAAAAAAAACTAGCGATGATGGCCATAAAATTTTATGATATATAATGGATGTTTTCATAGTTTAGGCATGAATTTGAGTCATCAAGATTGGTCTCAGTGATATGGTGGGGCATCTTTAGATGATGATGATCATCTTTTCAAGAATCATTTATGAAGAGGTGGAATTGAATATCACAAAAAAATGGATGCAGGGAGGTTTAAATACCATCTACTTTGACACATATGACGAGAATAACGTGGATGTAGGAATGCCTTTGGTTTTTTGAGAAAAAGATAGATTTTTTGAGATTAGTGTTTTGGAATTTCACGGTGGAATCACATCGGCAATTTAGATACTATACTTAGCCTATTGGTGGTAAATTTATGACTTGGGTAGGTCAATTTAAATGGGTGAATAACATCCATGACTTCTCAAGGATGATCTGGTGGGGAGGTAGTGAAACCACTCTCTTTTATATGTTATAAATTTCTGTTGAATTTGGAATTTTTCAAATGTCATGAAAGGGTAGCTTTGTTAATGATATTCATATTCGAATTAGACAGTTGAAGTGTCTTGTGTAAATATATTTAGGTATAGTTCAAGGAATGAATGGTTTTTAAGGAGCTCTTTTGGAGTCTCAGGACCTACAGGTTAAATTTTGAATGATTTAAAAGTGTTTTACCCATCTTTATGATTATATCATGACTAGAGTTAATTGTGTCGGGTTGATTCTGTTTCTTGATTTTATATAGGTATTTAGCTCATGAACAACACTTGATTTTTGATAAATCACGAAAACCCCTTTTTCCAATATAGTTGTGTTTTTCATAGTTTAAATATGGATTGAAAAATATTAATTCTATGCCATATGGGATGTGTGGATCTGGATTGTAAAGGTAAGATGGTTTGTGTATTGTTTGATAATATTTGTGGCCAAAACATCTTAGACTATTGGATGAAGGAAATTTCAACATCGCAGTTCTCACATAGGATATAATGTTATGTATAAACCATAAGTATTATTTAAAATGGATATATAACCATTGATCCTATCTTATTTTATCCCCTCTCCCCAAATTTCCATTCACTTCTTGTGCTCATTACCATCCCACTAACACTCCACCATCCTCCTTCATTTACCCAATCTCTCAGGTAATGTTTTGGGTATTTTTACTTTTTTGTGCTATGTTCCACCTCCCTCTCACCATTTTCTTCTTGTCTATTTTTACTGTTGATTTTTATAGTGTTGTGTTTGGGTTTTTCAACAAATTCCACCATAAATGATGAAAATATTCCAAATACTTGGTGATTTTGTGTGTGGCTTGTAGATGATATATCTAGAGAAGTTATTTTATCATATTCTAATTATTTTAATTGAGGTATATTAACCAAATGTTACCATTGTGGTTTTATTGTGAATTTGGTTAAAATTGGATGTTGATTAGGATTATTAATTTAATATTTTATATAATATGATAGGGGAAATTATAAAGTAGACAGAACCTCGTTGGTCAGGGTTTTAGGGTTTCAAGATGAACATGCAGTATTTTAGGCATTGTTCCAAGATTAATTAATTTGAAATTTAATTATCAATTATCACAAATGAATAAAATAATAAATTTTAAACAATATATAATTAATTTTTGAAAGTAATGTTATAAATAGGTTCCTAGAAGTTGAGGTAACGCTTGGACTAACCTTGGAAATGAGGAATGTCTTAGTTTCATGGGAAATAGAAATTGATGATCCAGGAGTATATGACATATTATTGTTTCATGGTTATTTTTTGGTTTTCCATTTTTCCACTATCGCTATTATTTTATGCCATGTTGTGACATGAATTTTATGGTTTCAATAAAATGACATAACGATATCTAAATCTTTTAATAGTCAACATGGGCAATATAGATTTATAAATTATTTTATTGTGGTACCTTGGTAAAATATTAAAATTTATCCCTCTACATGGATTTTCCATGTGGCATGTGTTTGATGTTCAAGATAAAACACTTCAATTTTAATATATATTTAAAAAATGTTTTTAATCAAATGGAAATTTGAGGGAAATGAACAGATTTATGAAGTGGGATTAAAATGGTATTCAAATGAATATAGGGGTATTAAAGGTAATGGTATTATGGGATTTTTGAAAAGGACCTAGTGTTAGTAAAGGAAAACAGCTGGGGAATTTTATAAATTTTTTGTAAAAGGGATTCCACTTGTTTTCAAATAAAATGTGGATAGATTTATTGATGTTTTTAGGAAATTGGGACTCATAAAAGTGAATAATTATATTTATAGAATGAATAATTTTATATGTTACCATTTATTTGATATTATGGTGTGGTTATCATTTAATTATAATGCATGTTATTCATGTTGACCGATGATGATTTATATTACTGTCAAAGTTGAAGGTTGACCCATATAGTTGTAAAGGACCCAGTAAAGGTTAGAGATGTTTCTAAATGATCATAATTGAAAATGGGGGATGTCAATATCATAATGATGGAATGGGGTATAGATATAAAAAGGTAAATGAGGAAACATGTAGAATTTATTTCCTATTATATAACCCAAGAGACCCTAGTAGATGACCCAATATCATGTCAATTTGAGAATGGGTTGGTGGAAGTTTTGGATAGTAATGATGGACAATATAACCTTAGAACTGAAATAATTTTTTTGATCCTTATAGTGATGTGGTGACAAGGATTGTTCATATACAATGGAGGCTGACCTAAATTATGTGGGATGTGTTGGGGAAGATGTCCAAACTGTGTGGTATGTGATGTGGGTTTTCAGGAAGAGTCTGTTATCTAGGTTCATTTAAATATATTTATATGTATATATATATCAATGTATGTGACAATTTTTGTGTCTAGGATATAACTTATAATCTATGATGGGATTCCTAGGGTTTTTTTTGTTACTAGTTCGAAGGTAAGATATGGAAACTATGAATTTGTGTTTTAATCTAATAAATGATTCAATTCAGAATTATTGTTCATACATCGAGGGAGGGATTGGATCTATGGGTAATGGGGGGATAATAACTAGTTTTGGTTTAAGAGATATGACCCCAAAGGGTATTGGATGTTTATCAAGGACCAGGGGTTAGACGTAATCCCCTTGGTTAAATATATGTAGGGTTATGGGTAGGATCCCCCCATGGGTAGAATGATGGTTCCAGATAACATATGAACCTAGGTAGGTGATGCTTCTAAGGTTGTGTATATTTTTCTAGGCTATCTACTCATATTCAATGAATCCCTTACACAAGCTAAAAAGGTATAGTCAGGGATCTATGTTCTTTAGTTAACACCTCATGACCTGATGTGCATGGTTTCTTGACTTTGTGTCACTTAAATGGGTGGATGTGTTTCATGTTAATGATTGAAATTATTATAATTATTTCTTTTAAATACACTTGATGATAGTTTCCCTTTGTACTGTTATGGAATTGGGGATTTCTACTAGGATGTTGGATGAATCCTTACTTGCATACATGGAATGGGATTCAATGTAAATAGGTATACTTTAAGGTTATCCCTCGGAGAATATGTATTTATTGGAGATGGACTCTTGGATTAGCTAATAATGTATACAGGCTAATGATTTGTTGAGTTGGAGTATTGTTTCCAAGCATAGGATAGTGTATTTATTTTATGCCATTTTCAATCATTTCTATTATCTAGTGGGTCACTTATTTATATATTTATTCATGTTTAATATGATATATATGAATCCATGTATGTTTTTTTCACTACATCAAATAAACTAATTATTGATTAATGTTTTAAATTTTGGGGGTCCTCTTGGATCCTTATTTTAGCATTATCTGTTTTTTGGATTTCTTTTTTATGATTGGGATATATAAAATATTCATATATTGGGGATTTCAGGTATCATTTATATTAGAAAGAGATTTTATACCAATGATTTTCCCCCATTACTACTAGTCACCGACATTTAGAATACATGGATATTCACTTAAGGACACAAAAAATTCGCACCCATATTCCATTAAGGATTCCTAGGCAGAGGAGGTACACTATCTATATTACTCACATGATAATACATAATACATGATTAATAGAGAAGGTATTGGGGGTTGTATAGAAATTGGATATAATCATGTTATGTAGTTATTTTCATTAAATAAATATCAAAATTATTAATGATTCATTGTGATTAAATCTGAAACAACTACAATATGATTGCTTTAATGAACATACTAGTAGAATAATTATATCAAAGAAGATGTGAAAATGTTCAAAACATAGGAATTTTGTTTTCTTTGACATGGTACCTTCTAGGTGAGTAATATCAAATTCTGGATAAGGGTAAAAAGAGGATATTCAAGGAAGATATATATTCATAAAAAATATACAAATTATACAGAAGATAATATTATGTGAATTTGTGATTCATACTAAATATAAGATACATGGAAGGAAAGAAGAGAAGAATATATCTAATGATATGGCAGGGAAGACACATGTTTTAATAGTACAATATTGGTGGATTGAAGGTTGGATGACTTGGATTTCTAGTGTTTAAAAATGATTTTGAGAAATACTAATGCTATGTTTATTAAATCCACCAACAATTTAGTGTCCAATGATGATTTTAAAAAGAGGTAAGGGATAATCAATGCAAAGTTTTTCTAGAAATAACCATTTATAGTTTCACTACTGTACGATTCAGATCAAAGGAACATATAAATACTCTATAAAGTGATATTCACCCAATAATATTTAATGATTACCTAATAGGATTCCCAATGTGAAATACCCTCAAATTTTAATTATTTTTAATGAAGGATATTATGTGATATAGTGAGGTTTGAAGTCCATGGAAATAACTGTGTGTTAGTAAAGTGAGTACCATATACTAATAGTAGTGTCAATAAGTTCTATAAAGGTGTTCTAGAATAAGAAGTTATATGAAGTTTCACCAATTAGTTATGTGAAGTATGACAGAGAAGACTAGCTACATGGATTTTAGAGGATAAAATATCTTGATAGTTTGAGTCCTGATACATTTTTGTAGATGATGTCAAAACATTATGGCCTGATAATGAAAATGTGATATGGTGTATGATGTTTAATTATTGGGTTTTTTTGTTTCCATATACTATTAGTTATGGAAATAATAAAATGAGAGCTGATGTAGAATTAGTTCATTTTTTGGAAAAAGGGAACACTATTTTTTATTACCTAATAAGTCTGGAGTCATTTTAATCGTTCAAATTTATTTTTTATATTATTATAAATAGATTGTAACTATATATATATTTTTACAATTATAGTTGGGGAGGAAAACTACTATAACTAAGATATTATCTTTGCAAAACCGTTTTAATTGATATTTGTAACTATTGGAGATTGTATGGATTAGACGCAAACTATCCATGGAAAAATTGCATCCCCCAACATTAGGGATAACCTTCTCGAAATAATTATTTCCTTATACTGATTTAATTTTTTTAATGATGAAATTTTATAATTGGGTGGATCAAACTCTATTAATTCCTATTTGTAGATTTCAGGAAAATAAATTGTAAAATAACTTCAACTTATATTGCCACCCCCATTCTCTATAGAAGACCCAAATCCCCGAAACAACTTGATTTTCTATTAATAATGAAAACTGGGATTAATTTAGACTTCTATATAGAATTTTTTTAATTATTCTACCAAATTCAGATATATTTTTAAAATTAAAGAGTCATTAGGGAATGGTAAATTTAGAGTAGAGTGAACCCTTATAATTGTGGTTCTCATTCAATGGAGGTGAGTTTGTTGATACGATATTATATAAAAGTGGTTATAATTTAATAAATTTTCTTATTGATTTTTTTTCAATAAAATCGTCATTATATGAGTCATATTCAATAATATTTACATTTTTATGGTATCCATTGTGTTATTATTTTTTTGGAAGTTAGTGAGAGCACAGAGGATGCCTAGAAATGAGAGGATAATGTTTTAGAGAGTATTTGGTGATAAAAATAAGATAATTCCACGATTTAATAAATTATGATATAATTAAATAATTCATATAATTTGAATCTAATAAATTTAGTTTACGAAAATTTTCAACCTACATGTTCATGGAATTATTAATGTCTAAAACTGATGATATATGAATTTTTCTATCATGAGATGGAAATCACACTATAAAGAGGAATGGTTTCACCATAAACTCTATAACCAATATATAACACTTGGGCCATGTAAATTTATTACTGGTATGTTTTTCATATAATCCAATGATTTCACCTAAATTTGGGGTTTCATAGAAAAATAGAGTGATAAATAGTGAAATAGATGGAGTAAAAAATTTACGATCATAAAATAATGATTTTTTTTGGTATAATGACCCTTAGTATTATTTTGTAATAAGAATAACCATTCCATGTTATATTACTGAATAAGTGTTTTTAATTTTTTTCTTATGTGAATACATCCATGGTTTAAGGGATAATATAACTTCAATATTCATGTTATATAATCTCATATAAAGGAGAAATAAATTTCAAGATTGATATTGTGGTTGGAAATGATATAAGATTAATTAAATAGAAGACACTAATTAGAATAAGAAATTTTAATATATATATTAATGAATTGGATTAATGATTTATATAGTGATGTTTTAAATAATATGTGAAAATAAAAGAGTATGAGTGATTGTAGATAGTAATAATAAAGTATACAGAGTATAGAAGAAGAAGAACAAATGAAGATAATTTTTTAGTAGAAGAAAAATCACAATGAAATCCTAATAAATTTAACATCTCTATTTTTCCTTATAAAATTTTGAAATGTATATAACAAAATTTTTCTGATCTAGGCATTGGGACAACATGTGATTCAAATGCCCGAAGATACCATATTGGATATTATAAAAATATTAAATGTATTATTATCAAGGTTGAATATTATTTCTAAAAATTTAATATAATACTATAATAGAGGCTTGGATCTAAAATATGGGGCCACCATTGAGTTTATAATTTTTATTTTACCCTTGGTGCAGCATATTCTATGTTGGCATTGGGAATTTTTAAAAAAAATCACGAGTGTAATTGATGAAAAAATAAATAAATTTATTAATTTCATTAATTTTTAATGAAGTGACAATGAAAACCTCTATATATATAGTTATAAATAAATTTTAGTGATCTACAAAATCTTGTGAATCTAAGAGGATCCATTGTAGGAGAACAAGGAAATCAACAACAGATCAAGATCATGATCACGGATGACTTCACCAACAATGATTGTGGATCTATCTAGTTGTATTGATGCAAAACCATTTAATATTAGGTATCAATACATCATGAGGTTGAAATATTTATTTACTTTTTGGATTTTTTCCTTTCATAAATCTCTTTTTTAATATGCATAATTCCATTAACACAAATTTAATAACATATCGATTGTGGATGTATTTTATTGTTGATTTAATTACATGTTAGTTAATTGTTTCTTCATTATAATGTAAATATATCATTTCTATCCCAAAAAAAGTCCCAAATTCATTTCTCTATTATATATCTCATATTTCTCCCTTGATTCATTGAAAATTCATCATCGTATATTCCATTAAAATGAATTTTGACGGATACCCAACAATGGATCTTTGCACAACCAATATTTTATGAAACATATCTATATTATAGGTGTGATTTTTGATTGGGGGTGAGATAAATGTTCCCTGAAAATGATGAGAGATTATAAGATCATTGAGATCACTATTTATCATTTTTCTTTGATTGATGCATGATGGAATCATGGTTTAGTGATTGGGAGGCATTATAGGGTCATTTCATAGTGGATCGAAGCTCATTTTTCAATTATTAGGGATGATCAGGATAAACTGGAAAAAATATGTGATCTATGACTGAGATAGGTGTACCATATAATGGTAATTAGGAATGAGAATACCTTGAGAAAGAACCATGGAGTTCTTGAAATCAAGCATCACATGGTGTGTAATCCGGAAAAACACATTGTTTGGGACCCCTAGCTGTGGAACATTATGTCCAGCTAAATATCAAATATAACATGCCATATACCACCTATCACACTCTATTTGAAACTTTGGTAGTGGTCTGGTATGAACTCTGGGTTTACATTGGAATATATATGACCATACTATATGATCACCATCTAAAATAAATTGGCACAATCATGTATAAACAGACATGGTTAGGTGGAACACAACCTCCTTGATTTACATCTACACACTATGTACCCCTAAGAACACCCTAGGTATATGAAGGCATATATTTAAAGTGGTTAAAATAGATGAAGGAATACCAGAGGTTATAAACACACACCATTTACCCCCACTACTCATTATGTACTTCTTATGATATTTCATGGAGACCTTCATCTCCTTAGTACAGACAAGGTTTATTTTTTCTCAGTCCATCCCCATGATTTTACTGTTTTTAATTACATCCTTAGAATATGGTTTAGATCATATCTGTTAGACCTAATTCAAAAAGATTTTATGGTATTTTTTATGAGGCCAAGGGAAGGATCCTCATCATTTTCCTTCCTATATAGGGTTCTTGGAATCTGTTTGACCACCATGCATTGAGAGTCAATGCTATATATCTTATATTGATCTACTATGGTTGGTGGAATCCACTAGTGTTCTGGGGTGTGATCCCTTATCGGGACAATATGACCCTTAAATATAAATTTTGTACTTCTTAGAAAGGCCATATTATCCCATACTTTTGGAAGAGTGTCCTTTGGGATTGAATGGCACAGGTAGAGAGCACTCTTAGAAGATAATTAACAAGAAACCCTATGCCTAATCATGTATTTGATACTATTGGTCTATACCCCTTGAGACAAATTATAAGTAATGATTATATTTTCATGTTTAATATGGACATTTCCTTTAACTTTTTGGACAAGTCTTGGGTTTATTTTACTACTGTTGATGATTTATGCATTGTTATTTTGTGGATTCCAACTGTTTACTATTATACTCACCCATGAATTGGATTCTCATGTAGATTTCATGTATTATGTAGATAATTGGACATTAAATGGTGTCCTAGGAAACAAAAGATATGTCTAGGCTCAGAATAGGTTATATAGAATGAGGTTTCATAGTGGTTGGTCTGTTTGATAGAAGTCCCCTCCTTCTAAGTAGGTTTGACTCATTTTGTATATTTTTTTCTTGTATTTTGGCCTATTTTATCTATTTCCATTACTTTTATCATTCTATAACATGGGATAGATGCTTTCCATGTATTTATGGTATCAGTTGTATTTATATTCTCATCATTGTATGGTCTTTGAGATGTGTGTGTGTGTGTGTACATTTACATATTCTAAGGCCATCCGTGTTTGATATATAAAATTTGAAATTGTTTTCCTGCCCATGGCATAATGGATGTGTACTTGGGTTACTCACAATTTGTTTATTTCCTACTATGAAGGGCCAATCGGGTTTATACATGAAAGAGTAATATCATAGGTAGTCAATTCTACCTTGAGACTATGCGTTAGGATTTTTCTATTTTGATGTTTGGTTTTGGATTTATGGAAATATTTTTAATTTTTTAAGTTAATAATTAATATTGGCACACTAGTGTTGGTGTGACAACCAAAATATATAAACTATGGTGCATATTTTTAATTTGCTTTTCCCATATTGATATATCTCTCCAGATATAGATATAGACTAGTGTGCATCTTTTTTATTTTAGGAGGCCTAAGTGATGAGATCTTGGATTCCACTGTATGATCTGGATGATAATCTACTGAGTGATTAGGATTCAGCATAAATGAATGTACCGGAGGTAGTACCGTTGGGTGGTTTTCCAGTTATTCCACCACCATTTGAGAAGCCTATTTCAGGAGTAATACTCACTGAGTTTGTGTGCAAGATAACATCAGTCAACATTTATTTGAGGTAGAGAACTCCTAGTTTTGGGGTTATCTATACTGCCATGTAGGAAGGCACTATCAATAACCAATTTTCAATATTTTCCACCCTATTAGGACACTTATTAATCAGATGGTGTTTACAATTGTGAGTCTTCTTCATGGATTTATTGGACAATGGTGGAGTTTTTTGAATTAGTTACAAAATGAGAAAAATATCTTATAGAATGTCATTGAATATCTGTTAAATAGAGAGTTATATCCAACCATTTTTTGATTAGTACACATTTAGTAACTACTATAGTTGGTTGGAGTAGTCTGATACTGGAAGAGTACACAGGGTGGTTCACTCAGCTTTAACAGTACTCTCTGAATATGGATTAGGATCCGTTCATCATTGAACATAACTTTGAGAGGTTCTTACACTAAGATATCTAATATTGAGTGGTATCTCTATTCATTCCAATATATTTTCGTGTTATTTAGTTATATTTTTGTGTAGATAGATTCCAATGAGAGAAGACACTAATTTTCGGTGTTGGTAGTGGGAACATAAGGGATGATACCTTAACAGTTGGTAGATTATTGTCATTATCTGTATCAAAGTGTGTGCGATGCTACATGATATGATTTGAGTACATAGTATTAGCATTTTAGGGAACTCAGAGGGGCTTGATTCTGCTAATAGAGAGGAGATACATCTTTTGAAAAGGTCAGGGGATTATTGTTAGGGATTTTCTGGCCCATCAAATATCAAAAATAAAAATATTTAATGATCATATTATATAGAGATAAAGTTATGAGTATAGAGTTCATAGTTAATTGTATATATTAGATGATTATCGAGAGTATAATGCATTTCTGGGAGGTTTGACTTATTTCCACCACCACCCTATGTGTTCTCCACCAACCTTGGAGAGCTAGTGGTCATGGGAGGCGACGTCAATATATAGTGGAAGACTTCTTCCTAGTGTCTCTAGAGATGATTTTCAGAATAATATTTATCTTCTCAACATTACATATCATACTGGTAGACATGGTTGTATGCCACTCCATCTGTTTCACCTTTTTTTCGAGACATAGACATTTAATTTGAGGCTATGGCATGACTCGTCCACTTGGAGACCCCTACTAGAGGTAACATCAAAATCACACACTTTAAATGATAATGTGACCTAACTCGTGGAGGGAAAATTATCTTATTGGATAAAATTTTAGAAGTGATGAGGCATTATGACATCATATAATTAATGGATAGGTTATCCAATGTTCATGTATAAATTGACTATTATAGGAGGAAAATATGGTGTGTCCATGGAGACTGGACATGTTTTTCCTTCAAGGGTGAGGAAGAAACCTGGTTATAGCAGGATGAGATCCTTCAAAAAGAGGATATAGATAATTAATCACCAATTCGTTAATATTTCCCTTGGAGTAGTGGATTTTGTTAGATTGCAATTTTTTTAGTGGTGGGTCATGTGAATTTATTTCTAATAGACATTTTTGGATTACCTTTCTAGAATGTTATATACTTATATAATGAATTAGACACTAATATTGACTAGATATATGTTCCTGTGTATTGAATGGAACCTATGTAGATTGTAGTGTTGATATTTCCGTTATAGGACATGCTGAAGAAGGGATTTGTGACATTGTGTGTTTCTTCAAAGGTAGCCCCAGTGATGATTCCAATGAAGGCAGGTGGGATATTTATGATATGTTTGGATAACCGACACATGAACCAAGTGACTATGAGAAATATATATCCACTAAAATTTATTAATGACCTCTTGGATTTTTTGGGTGGGTTATAATGGTTTTTGATGTTTTAACACATATTTTGATATCTACAGCTGTGAGAATATGGTGAGGATATACAAAAGATAGCACTATTATGTCGTTATGGTCACTATGAATCATTGAATATTTCATATTTATGTAACAATTATATAGAAATACTTCACAGAAATCATTATCTCTATCAATCATTCAATTATTATTCGGTTTGTGGTAGTTTTCATTGATGATATCCTAGAGTACTCAATGTGTGAGGAACATCATGTGATATACATGAGGATGACACGTGTCATACATTAATATGACCATGTTTATGATAATATCTCATTGTTTTAGTTCTATATTAAAAAGTATTTTATTCAGGGATAGGTCATCTCAGATGATGGTGTAGTCATTGACCCAGTGATGGTTGAGGTAGTGTTTTCCTGGGGTCCAACCAAGTTCATGAAGAAGCTGATGAGATTTCTTATATTGGTAGGATACTATAAATGTTTTTCCCAATATATTTGGAATATTAGTACCATTGTTTATTGTACCAAAAATTGGTAACCATTATGATGATGGAGAGGTTCTATAATGATTTTCAGGAGCCACAGTAGTGATTGAGTAGTAAACCCATCTTGATATTATAACAAACTTTTTTGAGTACATTATATTCTAAAATTATTTGTGGGATAGACTTTCTTGTGTTCTGATGTAGATATAGATATTGATAGATTATGGTTTATGGTATTTTATTCCACAAGAGTAGAACTATGGGACCCATTTTATAGAGTTCTTATTTTAAGTATTTTTCAAGAAGAGGTGGGGACACTGCCTTATGGGCGATTGGTTTTTTGTCTATTTTGATCATAAGAGTCACAAGTATATATCATTTTTTGGGGTTCATATTTTGATATAGAGATTAAGGTTGTAGTTCCTCGTGGACTACGACCTTGAGATATTATATACTCTAAATAAGTAGAACACAATGGAAGATTATATTAGTAAAATATCATGATCATTGTTATTAAGAAAGGTTTCAAATCAATTAACCGCATATCAATTTTTAATATTTGAAAATGATAGTTCATGATATCTATTTTTTATGGTTAATACTCCATTACTTCTACTTTGTTTTAGGTATGATCAACATAGAGATACTGACTACGAGAACTTATGTACTCAGATATCCACTAGACATACCATTCATGGATTTTATGAATGTGGAGAGCACATCATAATTTAAAAAGTTTTTCCTACTATACCAGTGATATTACCTGAATAGTTAATTAATGGTTACATAAATAAACATTGGAATTACATTTATTTATGGAAGATTTGTTTTGAGGCCTATTTTGTCAATTAAAATAACTAGGTTCGAAGGTGATTATAGAAGAGTTTGTCTCTCAATGAATCACTTGTTAGAATGTGGAGACTATAAGGTTCCATTGAATTTATCTCAAATACTAATGTTTCGATATTAGAAGTGGGATTATATATCAATAGACTTAATAATGGGGCTTAAACAAAATTTATGGATGACATCATTCCATCAGTGTGATCAATGGCCAACTCACTTAGTCATCCAACATCCTAACTATCTAAAAACAATGTTTAGTATAGATCATTAGATTTCATTATGCGTTGAATATATTTTATCTCTATATAGTTACCTTGATGATTGTTTATGATGTGATGATAACAATATACCACAATTATAGAGAGGATTACAAGATTCCTTTGGGACACATTTTCATTTGAGCATGATGTTTCAAACCTAGAATGATGGATAGACTAATTGGACTATTCATATTTCATAGAAATTCATTTGACCTTATATGTTGATTTTTAGTCCTAGTAGGGTGGATCACATACCCTTTGAGGTGTTTTCAATCAAAACCCACAACCATTCCATTATCATTATTGAACCATTCGAGGCCTTTTATGGGTAACCCTTCAAGTCACCACAATGTTGTACTAACCCACATGAGTTATCTCTCACTATCCCATCACTAGTTTGAGTTAAAAAACACCTGGTGAAGATCATTGTGGATAGGATGAGGACTTCACAGATCCATCAGAAGACATGGAAAAATTGACCATGGGGGCCTTTGAGGTTCATGGTAGAAAACCATTTGTCTTTTGAATTACAAATATCAATGTTAATTCTACGGAACTATCAATAAAAGAAAGATATATCTCATTTTATTTGGAATATATATGAATCTTTATAGCTTTTGAACATGTGTCATACATGTTGGCCCAACCGCTGTTGTTAGATCTGATACACAACATCTTCCTTGCATCGTATATAAGGATGTATGTGTATGAACCATCACATTTTATTTACTGGGTTGTGTTGTACATTAATGATGGAGCTAACTTTTAATTTCAACCATTGAAATTGTGAATCAGTGGGAGAAGGTCCTATATTGGTGAGTGATCCCATTAGTGACTGTTTGGTGGAAGTAGGAGAATCAGCATGATACCATCGGAGAGACGGATACCAAGAGGTTATCATATTACCCACATATTTTTTATTAGTCATTTTTTTAATTTAGGGATAAATATCCCGATGGTGTAGTGAATTTAATTGATCTTATATCATGTAGTTCTCTGAAATATATCCTGTCATGTTTTTGTAACTATGTGCTGAGCCAATAGGTTATTCTGAGGCTTGGTGAGCATCAGAATTAAAATTTATAATAATAAATTTATTAATAAACCACTCATGTATTATTCAGGAAAATGTGAAATAAATTTATAATATAATCTTGGATTAGAAATATAAAGTTATAATTTATTTGAAAACATTTGTTTTACCCATGGAGAGAGTAAATCTTTTTTTGGTGTTAGGCATTTGTGATATTTTTTCATTAAAACAATTTATAACTAAGTAAATTTATTTAGTAAATTTATTAATGGATAATGTAGTGAACTAGATACCCTATATAAATATAATTCTATAACACAATTGTATTGGTATCCAAGTAATGATGATATTTTGATTTCATCCATTATAAGATTACTTGGTGAAAGACAACTGATCAAGATCATGATCGAGAATCATTTTATCCAAAGGAGTTTGTGGATCTCACCAATAACATCGATATTTATCTTTTCATCATTAGTGGTTGATCCAACATAATGTTGACTATTTTATTTATGTTTATTTATCAAGTTCTGATATACCATGTCAATAATAGATCAATTACACTGATAATAATTGATTCTTTCATCATCGATATCTTTCATTTATAGTTAATTTGACATTTTTTTGTAAATTCCTTTATATCTAATATCAATTGATAAAGTCCAACATGAGCAATGACCGAGGTTCGTTCCCCTATTTATTTCCTTTTATTTATCTCTTGTTTTTACACATAGTCCTTGTGGGAAATTTTGTTGAATCATGGTTTGATGAACCATTAGTATTTGGTCATTGTGCGGCCAGTTTTCAACACAATAGACTGATGTTAGGGGTTTCATTCATGACTATTGGTTTTTTCAATGTTCAATGATGATAGTGACTGACCAGAAGAGGATCGTGATCATTGGTTCCCATATTTTTTGTCTAGACATGTGACGGTGGTGTGTTTTGGTTATAGTGCTACTCGTTGGGGAGATTTACAGGAGAAACAAATCATGGATTCTTCTATTTATGTGGTGAGTATTGAATGGAAAACACCTATATATTAATGTGATATTGGTGTAAAATCCTAAGGCCATTCTAGTGTGATGATATATGTAGATGGAACTGTGGAGTTATAAAAATATTTTGTTACACATCGTGTAGTCCATAAATAAATTTCATTATGAGACCCGTGGATATGATGATATATTTGGTATAGAAACATTAATATCACACATCATGTGATTTGATGCTGGTGGCCCAACCTATACTCTAGGATTATACAATCATGGAAGTAACCAGAGTATACGGGCATTGTGTGAATAATACAGTCATAGAAAAGTGTACACTGGCACAGGAATGAATCATTTTGAGTTTCTTCTCGATCACTATTCACTATTTACCCTAATTGGACATGTTGTGTATATGGCGGTATAAAGGTAGAATGAGACATTGAGACACAGTTAGACCATTGGTTTTCAAGAGACATCATAAACCCCAGTACAATTAATTTACTTTCTTTAAAATGGCTTGGAGACCTTTTTCTCATTAGAATAGACTAGGTCCATTTGAGTATAGTTCATTGGTCCTTTCATATGATTATATAACAATTCATTATATCCATCATATATGAATTTGATCCGCAATATGTGTTTTGATTTGAATAGAGTCTATAGTATCCCTCTATGTGGCCTATGTGGGATCCTCTTCCATATCATTCTTAGTTAGGGTTCATGGAATCTATGCGACCACCATGACCAAGTTATTTATCCCGTGTATAGGGGATTTATCAAGTAGGGTTTGTGGGGTTACACACCATTACAGGGTTTCAACGCCTATCTAGAAAGTTTGGTCTTTTGAGATCTAGTGAGTAATTCTTGTAAATTTCAATGAGGACAACCTCTCATACGTGTGTCATCAAGGAAATCATTGATCTGGAATAAAACCCTTACATGTGGGCCTTACATAGATTCCTTAAGAAGAATCAAGTGGTTGACATTACCATTTCATAATCCTTGATTTCATTTGTCTGTTAGAAGTGTATTTTGTTGTTTTTTGAGACTATGTATCTTATCTTCTTCACATGTATTGTGTTTATTTGTCTAATATATATTCTTTATGGTTATAGATAATGGATTTTTAAAAATGTACAGTTATACTCAACCCTAAAGGGGTTTTCCCCCACATATAATTTATTATATAGATTTTAGGACATTTAAGGATTTCCATGGAGGACCTCGAGTTAATGGAGATTTGATTGGGCTAAAATTTATGAGGTTTTTACCAAGTGTTGCATTGGATAGTATTTCAATCCATAATAAAAGGTTTTAATCAAAACATTTTTTCTTTAGGATATTACTTGGGACCTTTTTATCACTTTCTAGTACCTCTATCGTAGTTTGGGTTTTTATAGATATTGTGCATAAATTTTTCGTCTCATTTCATCATACATTTAATTACATTATGTGCATTGAGGCATGCTTGTGTTTTTATACACTTAGGCTAATGCCTCCAAAGTGGAATTTATTTCTACTCGGTACACACTTCTATCAGCTACTTTATTGTATATGGGTGTGGGGTTGTCACACTAATTTTATTTCCCTCGTAGATGGATCAAGTGGATCGGGGTATTACAATGGAAATTTATATTACTTAATTATTAAAATGTTATTTATATTTCATATTTTATTATAATTTTTTGTGTTGTAACGGATTACCAATGGTAGGAAACATATTTTTACTGATATTGGAATGATCATTCATTCACATATTTAATGTCTACTTATTATTTGATATTTCTTCCCTGCGTTTTACTAGTTAGTGTTGAGGATAAAGAAGATTATTTTGAGGGGTAAACCATGTAAAACAATTGGCTGATAACCCATTATTTTCATTTTCATGGGTCTGAATACTAGATAAAAATATTTTAAATCTAATTTATTGTTATTGATTTTTTATAATTGATAAATATTCATGGATGTAATTTCATAGATTAAACCTCCCTTAAGTTATTTCTAAAACTAAATTTATGTGATTTAGAATTTTTATTAGAGAAGTCAACAATTCCATTAATGAAGAATAATATTTTTGGTTTGGTGAAAAGGGGTTCCTTACTTTTTAAAATTTTCTATCTCTGAATTTGGTAATTTGATATAGAACACATTAATCTAGTGGAAAAAAAGATTTTAACTTTTTGTGGGAAAATTTATTTTCTATAGAAAGATTATATGAAAATATATCCCTTATCAATGAGCCTTAAGACTTTCCAATGTATAAAAAAGGATTATATCCATGTAAATTTAATAAATAGGTATTCAGTGACATTGAAAAAACTCATTACGCTACAACTGTAGACATTGTACATTGTTATATCCCATTGATAGAGGGGGAGTCATGTACATCATGGTCTACATGGAACCAATATCTATAGACCTGATGAGTGTGGAAATTGGTTTGACCACATGGATATTATTTCCATGATAAATTAGAATATATTTATATTGTTGTTAATAAAATAATCAACTAATGTGTTGAGTACCCAAAACTTGTTAACTTTCAAAAAACCACACTTCAACTCTATTATAATGTATATTTTGAACTGTGGGCCTTTTCCTATGCCTTTATGGTCCTTACGCGTACAATATTTATATAGGAATCAATTCTTATAGATAAAGGGTCCTCATTAAAAATCTATATACATGAACAACACCATGGCTATAGGGTCCTAATTCATAGGCTAAATCACATAAAATATTTCAAAAATATATATGATTCCAATTAGAATTCAATACCCACAGAAAATAATAGATGACAGTATTAGGTCATAATTCAAAGAATATGGCATGTAGAATTGTTTCTCATTGATATAGGGTCATGGTTAAGTGGTCATAAACATGGGAACAAATGATTGTGTCAATAGTAAATTTTTAAAAAATAAAACATTATTACCTTGTTAATATTAAAAGAAATAAATTCAAGAATAAATCATAAGTCAGTGTCACATATTCTAGTTGATATAGGTGACATCTATTTAAGATAATTATTTCTTGTTATATGGTTGACCTATAGTCAAGGTATTATCACCCATCACTATATCACCTAGAAATAGTTCTATTTTATAATGGGTTTTATGGGTGTGAGAAATGGATTTATACCCCATTAAATAGGTATTACTATGATAATAGTAGATAGAAGGAATATAAAAAATGATCATCATCATCAGAATGAAATGATTTCATATTTATTTGAAAATAATAGCCAAAATTTATAAAGGATTATACTAACAAATATCATTTGGGATAAACTAGAAAAAAATATTAATGTGAGTTGAATATTAATATAACCCATTTAATGGGATGATTATTGAAATATGATGTTCTTATGATATAGTATTATAATAATATAGATGATTTATTCACTATGTTCAGAGATGTTTTGATCGCTCTTATTTTATATTATGAGAAGTAACATAATTCTACAATTATAAAAATATAATATGTTTCTTAATGGAAAAATTCATGCACAATAGATTTGACACTTAAAAACCTTCATACCATTTCACATACAGTTGAATATTTACATAAAAAGATTAATGATTATGAAATGAGGAAATAATGTGTTATTAAGATTATTTATAAAGAAAATAATCAAGTATCCATTTACAATATTAAAACCTAGAATATGGGGAAAAAATTTGATGAAGAATTTGATTATGATAAAACAAAAAATGATGAAGTTATGTTATAGAGACTCAATCATTAATTTCTATAACTGTTAGAAGATATAAAAGAGAGTATATTTGAATTATTTCACCAAAAGGTTTTCTGTTTTTATTTTCATGGAATTTTGAAAAAATATTAATATAATTAATGGAAGTATAATATTAAAAATATGGGTATTGGAATCAAAGGAGTTACTCAAAAGAAAAATCATAATTATTATAAAATAAATAATTTTTTATAAATCATGAGGGTTATAATATTGATACCAAAAAATTGAAATTACTAATCAATTTTTAAAAAAATGGATGAAATGGTGATGGAGAATATGTTAATACTTATATTGATGTTGGTGAAAAAATAATTATTAAAAAATTAAATGAGGTATAATTCACTATTTTCGAGAGTTTCAATGATGGAATTAAATAATAAACACAAAAGGAGTTCATACAGTAGTGGAAACCCATTAAACATATTTAGAATACTTTAAACCTATATAAATAGAAAAATAATAAAAATACATATATCCAATAATCAGAGATTAATAACACCTTACATGATGAAAATTATTAAATCATAGTAATTGGTAATGAATCTTTTTGGAAGAAACTAGATAAAGGGAAAATATTAACTACTAGAATATAATATAAGGCTATATAAATTTAAGGTGTTCAAAATTATTCAAAAAAATTATGTAACTAGAGTCATTGTTAAAAGATTTCAAATGTAACTTTTAAATTTATAATGAAGAAGTTACATAATGATTGATGAAATTTAAAATTAAAAATGTATAAATAAAGACAGATGTTGATAAATTAAATTTTTTTCTAATATATTTAATTTTTTGAAATTTGAAAATTAAATTAATGGAAAAATTAAATTTAATATTAAAAAATAGTAATGAGAAAATTTATAAAAATTAGACATCAGTAACAAATAATTTATGGGAAATTATATTTTTGGAAAAGAAGCCAATTGTAATAGTTTTGATTTGGAATAAGAACATGATACCTTGGTTATTCATCTATTTGTATTTAGAGGAATATAAAAAATTTTCATATAATATCAGTATTGTTGATGATTATGGAACATGGAATGAATATGTGGGATTCAATACCAAAACTATGTACTAAATATTTATGTGTTGCAATGTTTTTGGTAGAGAAAAAACTATAAAAAAATAAAAGTTGAGATATAGTTTGCATATTATAATGTTATGGTTTAATGAATAATTGAATCATTGGATATTTTTTTGGAATTTTTGACCTTCTAAATAACTTTTTTTGTGGGAATTTATTACTATTCTACATACCCAACATAATATTATTTTCAATGCCAAAAATTCTCATAATAAAATTGATAAATAAATAAATACAAAATTAATAGATTATATGGAATTAAAATAATATTAAATATAATGTCATCATGTATTTTATATCACATTAAATTTACATATTACTAGATTTTTAGATCTTTTAATGTATATAAAAATTAAAGTAAAGTATTGGGGACTATTAGAAATGATTGGTGACCTAAAATAGGAAGAGTGGGTGTAGTAATCATTAGAGAAGACACGCCATAGTAAGATAAAAAAATCATGGGTGGATTTAAATGGATCTAACTTCTTATGCATAAACTATTTTATAAATTAAATAACATGTTTTTAAAAAAAAGACTAAATATTTAGAGAATATTTTGAAAGTCATATTTGTACTAACTATTGGGAATAAAATATAGGGAATCATGTTTTATATTGGGGATGCTAAAAACTTATGTTAGTTTATTTTATAGAAAGAAAACCAACTACAGAATCACAATCTTGGAAACATTATTGATAATTTTATATAAAATCGTTCCTAAGGAAATAAATTTCAATATGATTTTATAATGGAGAAGGAAAAAAATGGATGGATTTTACATAAAAAATGGAATATTGTTAACCAATCACATAATAAAGGGAAGATTATTTTGTCTCATCCTTTGGATCATATTCATTCAAATGAATGTCATCTTATAATTGAAAAAACCAATTAATACCAATATTTAAATTATTTTATTTATAAATTCACTCATATAACATGTATTATTTCCAAGAAAAAATTATTTGTGTCCATAGATGTGTTTAAAAATTTTAAAAGATGTGTATAAATTTAATTTGGTTTCTCCCTAAAGAAGTATCATATGATAAACAAAGAATAATACAAAACTAAAAAAACTGAACCATATAATGAATAATAAAGTATTCCTTAGAAATCTAGTACAAACAAAATTCTATATATAAATTTATTGATGATTAGTGTATGAATTTTATATTGGTGGATATGGATATTTACAATGTGAAAAAATATGATATATTTTGAATGTCTCTGAGGCAAGCTACAAATATAGTTTATTAGAGTCAAATTCATAGTTTTTAGACCCAATTAAAATATTTCACCATTAAATATGTTTTACAATAAACCTGAAAAAATTTAATACATAAGGTTATTTGTTAGTCCATCTGTTGTCAAGGTGAAAGGTGAAAAATTAAAAAAGTTCATGAAATGTTTAGTTGAGTTTATATTCATTGGTTATCCTTCCCATGTAAGTGGATAATTTTTAGACGAAAACAAAACTAAGTAAGACTATTGGTATTGATCATGTGAATGTGATGAAAAAATAAAGTAATTAAATTTTGTATCAATAAGAGCATTTCTTAGACACTCATAAAGATTCATATTATGATGAGAAGTTATAACATATTTCTAAAAATAATGTATGTTCGGAAGAGGAATTGGATGAAGATAAACATTAATAAGTTTATTGTGATGAAAATAAATATTTTTTATCTCATCCAAGTATGATAAAAGGTGATTAAGATATAATATATCATTATATAATAATGAAAAATAATTTAAAAATGGAAAACATTAGGTATTGAAACATATACATCAATGTCTTCTCCAGTTGACACAATAGATATAAAAGATGATTTGAAGCATCAACGGTGGATCAATGATACGAATGAATAGATGTAACTTTTTAAGTATTATGATAAATGGAATTATCTAGGAATTATAACTAATATAAAGTTTATTTGATTGAATTTGGATTATAATAACATATTTAATGAAAAATGACAGGTGATTAGAAACTAGGAATGATATTTTTAAAATATCTAAAAATGGGTTGAAGGAATTGATATTTAGGCGAATTTCACATTGATTTAAAATATAGAAACCATTATTATTTTATTTCTATCATTATAAAAAGATTAGAAAAGACCATCTAAATGATTTTTGAGTCAATGTTCATTAATGTATAATTGGATAATGTTTTTTTATGAGAACCCTGATTGGTTATTTCTAATAGAACATGAAGGATATGTTTTAAATTTAAAGAAAATTTCTATGGGTTATAATTATACACATTAATACATAATTATAAGAGATAAACATTCGTAATATCACTGATATTCTTAAAATTAAGAGTGGAATGAAAATTTTTCATTATAGATGATATAGAGGAATCTATTTTTTTTATAGTATATGTATGTGATATAATCATTAATCGAAATAGATAAAATGTTTTGAGGAGTATTATTTGGGAGAAAAGAAGATAATTGATATGTACATACACTGTGAGAAAAAATACCTCTTTGTTATGAAAATTTCATAATAGTAGGATCATATTATTCTTTCATAAGTGAAGCATACCTGAGATTATTTAAGGATGTATAATATGAAAGATTCAAAGAAAATTTACACCCATATTTTATTGGGAACCAAGAAATAAAGTAATAAATATTGAATAATGTTTATTAACTAGATTATTGAAAACAAAATTAGAGTTTACACTGCTTTTATTCTTCATGCAACCATTTCAAAAAATATCCTACACATTTCGGTAGACATTAGTGATAGTAAAAGAATCACATTTTATTAATTTGAAGAGGATAATTTTAAATTTCGTGGAAATATTTTATTTCATTTTGATATATAATAGAAAAGGTGGTTTTGAACTCTATATATATATATATATCTGTGTTTGGTGACTTGGTAAGAAACAATTATGATAGAAGAACATCATATGGTGGGCTTCTCTTTTTTAGGGAATAGTGTGTCTCGTTGAATAAAAATAAGAAAAAACGGGTTACCATAAGTACAATTTTTTTGGAGAATGATAATTATAATAAATAAAAACACCAATTTATATGGATGAAAAATAAAATGGAATATCTCATGGGGAATTTGATGGTGTTTCTTCTTATGGGATGTGACAATCAAAGTATTATCAATCTCTAATGAAACATAATCCAGCATTAATAATAGATTAAAATTCATAAATAAAATAACACATTATCAATTATTTTGTGAGTAATTGAATTTTTAATCTATAATCTCTTCAGATAAGTAGAATTTTTTTATGCATTCAGTAATCAAGTTTTATAGGGCTCATTTATGTAAATTTGAGGTCAATGATGAGAGTTCAACCATAATATATTAAATGCTAGTCTATTTTGATATTCCCCTCCATTGTTAACTTTTGTTGTTTGTTGATAAAGAGATTAAAATTACATAAATTCTCTTAATATTTCTTTCATCAATGCGGATAATATATTTAGGTGTTTTAAAAATTTGTAGGTTTTGATTTCATAACATTTTTTGTACAAGAAATGTGTGTGAACAATTATAATACCTTTATAGAGCATGAGTGAAAGTAATTCATGTTTGGACCATTTAATAAAATTTTCAAAGAGGTTATGAAGAATAACAATTTAACGATATGGAATATTATTTCAGAAGTGGGTATTAGTTACCCTAATAGAAAACATCTGTATTGTTATTTATAATTTCTGTTTCATATATAGTGTTCACTCATGTATCCATAGAATTATTTAATGATGATTCACTACTTATATGAAATGGTTATTTATGTTTTATTATTGAAAAAATACAATAGATCATAATTTTTAGACCATGTTAAGGTAGAATTTTAATATTTGATTATTACTGGACATTACGAATGTTTATGAAGATGAAACCTCCAGAATTGTGAACTATGTAAATGTGGAATGAGATTGTTGATTTGAAGTTAATTTTAACTTGACAAAATTTTGTGAATTTTTGTGTTCTATATTTTTTAAATTAATTCATCACTATATGAATCATATTCAATCTGAGGTGATTTGTAACACTCGGGATTCAATTATAGTAATATTTTCTTAATGTAAAAACATCATAATTAAAATAGTTTTATTCCAAAACATCATGGAAACCTAAATTAAAAGAAAAATATGATCTACAAAACAAGTGTTTTTATTTTTCTATAAATATTTTCCAAAACCAATGTGCTTAATAAATTAGTCAAAAAGAATCAATTATTAATACAATTAGTTCACCATTAATAATTATTAATAAAATTATTTATCTAAATACTATGTAATATTATCCAAGAAATCATGTATGCTAGTGGTAGTTGTGAAACCCTTATCATCCATCAATCATGGGTTCTTTCACCATTACCTTATGGGATACGACACATTGCCTCCCAGTAAGAGGGTTTTCCATTTTCCAAAACTATATTAATACATTTCATACATTTTTCCCAGAATAATATGATGAACATCCTTGAAAAAAAATTATTCATCAAATAACCTTTATACAATGTTTTTAAATTAATTTTTTTCCATAATTTATAATAAATAATATTTGATTATAATGTTTTTATTAACCCTAAAGTTCATCAATAAGTTCAAACCATTATTTATAAAATTAATAAGAATTATTCCACAAATATGTTTCCCAATAAAACACGTTATAAACTAGTTGGTCATTATTCCAAAAATTAAATCTAAAATATCCTTAATCGTAGTTGACTACCATCAAATAGAAAATAAATTTTATTTACTAATTAAACTTATTTCTAATCTTGAACTCATTAACCCATTACGGTTTCCATAATACTTTTGTTAATGAATACACAATTTAATCAAAATTTAACTGAATCATTAAATTTTTCATGATTATTGTAAAAGATATAAGATTTATGAAGCATATCAACAATTTTTTTGAATCACAATAAATTAGTACTTAATTAATTTTATTTCCAATTAGTTCCTCCCATGTTCTGGGGGTTACCCTTAAATATAGGTCATTAATTCTGTCAGTTCAAAGGTTCCCTATATTTAATAAATAACTATAAATAAATACTCAAGATTATAATTATTTCCTTCCATCATACTCTTTGTCTTTTTATATAAATTATTTTCCTGGTTTCATTATTTTCCACAAAAAATTCATTTCCCCAATCTATTGTGGAACATTTATGGGTTTTCTCTTCCATATTAATTTAATCGTCAAAATTGGACCCTCTTTTATCTGTGTTATAAACCAATCGGGTTCATTGAAAACTACATCCTTATATTATTTAGTGAGAATGATAGTTGGTCATGGTATATGAGGTAAATCATAATTCAAGAAAACAAAATTTTAATAAAAACTATATCATTGGAATAAAATGTTTTTGAATATAGAGTCCTGGAATTTGGATAATAAATTTTTATTCCATCTATTACTGGGATAAAATAGTAAATATTGAATTTTTATCATGGATCTTATTTCTCTATACACCTTGTTACCACCAAGTGGAATCGGGACTTGGGGGAACATTGTTTTGGATAACAGGAAGGGGGAATCACTAACTATATATCAATCTGCATCGTTTTCAAATACGTGAAGGAAATGAGACAATATACTTGAGTATTCATTAAACCTCTACCTATAACTATGTTTATGTAGAATTAAATTACACTGTGATTTTTTATAAAGTTACCAAACAATTTTTCAAATAAATGATGCCATATGGGATTTTTTATCACCAATTCAAAGATTTCATTTCCTTTCGATAATAGAAGATATAACTCTTGATATATTCATAAGGCTCTATAATAATGATCTTTAAGAGTTCATAGAGGAAATATTTCAATTTTTTCTGATTTGGATCCATGATTTACATTGAAATTATGGAAGATTGTTTATAATGCTCTTGATACTAAACTTCATATTAACATCGTCTACCATCCTCAATCTGTTGGAGAGTATGTAATGACTATTGAAACTTTACAATACATATTGAGTTCATTATAACATAACTTTAAAGCTATTTGGGATCATTATTATCCTTTTGAAGAGATTTACTATAACAATATTTTCCATTTAAGTATTGAATTTGAATGGTTTGAATCATTATATGTTAAGAGATGTCTAACTCCAACATTTTGGAATAAAGATGGTGAATGAGAACGTATAGTGCTAGTACATATTAATGGGAAAATTTAAATGAATATTTATAAACAAATATAATATAATATAATCTTAAAAAATAATTATAATGTAAATTGGAGGAAATATTTTGAATTTAATGTGAGGATTTTGTTTTCTTTAAAGTATCAGCATGGAAGTGTGTTATGAGGTTATATAATAAAATAGAAACTGATACCTAGGAAAATCATGCCTTTTGAAATTATATAACTAGTTGGAGTTTTGGGTTACCATTTAGAAATTATACTAATCCTATTTAAATTACATTATATGTTTATATATCTTTGTTCAGGAAGTCTATTCTAAACCAAACACATGTCCTTGCATTTAAAGGAATAAAATTTGTACCTAATATATATATATTAATGAAAATATCCAATCATGGTTCCCGAAAATATATAAAAATAATTGGGTAACTGGATGACCATAATGTTAATGATTATTTCTAAATATAAAAAAATGGAGTAAGCAATGTGAGAAGAGGAGGAGGTATTGGAAAGAATCACCCTCATTTTTTAGAATATATTATCATCAAAAATATCAAGGTATAAATTTTTATAGGAGGTAATAATTACCACTAGATATTAATTTATAGTAATTAAGGATTATATTTTATTAATTATATAACAAAATTAGAAGATTTGGAAAAAATATAATTTAATAGGATAAATACCTATTTTGAATTAACATGGTCAAAATATACCTATAATAAATATTTTAAATTATCCCTTACAAATAAATATTTTTGAATACATGAAAATGTATAATTTAACTATTAATAATTTTATTTATAATAACTTTTTATAATATTTATAATTAATAATTTTTTGACAATAAATTTTATAGAAATAAAATTAAGAACATTTTGATTTAAATAAGTGATATTTTTCAGAAAACTATTTTTTAATAGCATAATGTATTCCCCTTTTAAAAAATTAAAATAATCATTAATTATTTTGGATTTAAATTATATTTATATACTATATATATGAATCTATGTACATTAATACAAATTATTATTATTACTAGAAATATAGTTATCATATAGAAATCTTATGCGTGAAAAATGGATTTCATAAAAAATATATTTTCCGACATGTTTTGTGGGATTATATTAAATTTAAATTCTTCCAAAACTATGAATATAATTTGATAATATGGATTAAATAATTTTAATTAGAGTAATTAAAAAAAATATAGAAGTACATCTTACTTTTCTTTCATAATTAATTGTAAAAATAGAAAAAATTAATAACTACAGTTAAGGATAAAAAAATTATCTGAGGATAATAAATAAATATAAGGTTCAAAATGGGATAAACAATTAATTAAACAAAATTGGTTGAATTTATTTTGAAATTATACCCATCTCAGTATAGTTATCACTATTATGGAGAAATATTTCTAATACATTATATAACATTAATGAAAATCATTATCAAATTACAAGTGTTCCACACACCTCAATTATTGAAGTACTCCCCCTCCCATCACTTATTCACAATTCACAATAAATTTAGATAATAAAACCTTAAAAACTCTCTCTAAAATCTATATAAATATTCCATAATGGGTTTTCATTCCATAATACCATCCTTAGGGTCCTTAATAAGATATCCATAGGAAGTTCTTCTAAGCGAAGCTAATTGTCTTCACCAAGATCTTTTTTTTACATCTTCTTTTCTAGATTAAATTATACCTAAATTTTTAAATTATAATAACAATATTATGTAAAATATTCTGATATTTTAATACTTAATTGCATAATATATATCCATATGCTACTATATAAAATGATTAAAAAATCATCACTCGTGTTCACGGTAGACCACCGACTCGAAAATGGTTGTAATTTTCATTCCATCGCCCAGTCAGACAAATAATAAAAATGATAAAAATAATGAATATATGTGATACTTATTAAATTATATTAGTTATGTAAAACAAATATATCATCTATTTCCTAAACCTTTCACCCATTAATAATACGATAACTTCGCTTGTGCATATGTATGGCCTATACATTCCACGAAGTGATGTGATTCGTTCTACATGTGAAAATGTGTATAATGATATTAAACATGAATATAATGAATAAATATGATATTTATACCTTTTATATCATTATTTACATGAAATATATATATATCATATACTATGGAACTAGATCTTTTGAGATATAACATGAATGGGATAACAAGGTAGTTAACACTCAAAACAATAGTAATAGTAAATGATTACTAAAAAACATGTGATAAGATGTTATAAAATGATCATATAAGATATTATAAATGTTAATATGTTTTTATAATAAATTAATATTACATTTAAAAACATTAAAAAAGAGGTTAAAAATTTTTCAAAATAAGAAACTCATGAGATATTAGATTTCATATTAATTTACATTCCATTGAAACGTATTGATTAGTATTCACCTATTCATTTTTTGGTTGTATATAATTACCCTTTTTATAGAAAACATTATTAAATATGTATTTATGATTATTAATGTTTCTATTAAAGTCGCTTCTTTTATGGGGTAACAATTTAAATTTTTCAAAAGGTGTGTGAATTAATATTACAAGTTCACTTTCTTTTGGGATTTCTTTTATTATCATTAAATCTATGTTATAACTAAACATTCATGAGCTCCAATAATTTTCTTATACATCATATATTTAATGATTTTCCACATCTTATATAAAAAATATCTTCAAATGGAAATTGAATCAGTAAAATATTTTTTTAATAGAAAATCTGATCATGCTTCTCCTTCCGAACTATTATATTCTTTTCTAAGTCCATAATTGTAAAATTTTTATTAAAAATTCACTTAATTTACTCAAATAATTTAGTAAAAAAATTAATTTTATCCTTTAATTTTTAATTTGTTCATCGGAATATTTATAATATTATTAAAAAGGGATATTTTCAAAAAAAATCAATCAAAATGTCTTTTTAATATATACCACATTAACAGACTTTCACACCACCATAAACGTTTTTTAGTATTTATCTTATTTGATAAATTTTTGATACTTTTACAAATAAAAATATAAAATTATTACTTATATTAATTGTAATGACCCGCCAATTCTCATTTGGCTTGAGTGTACAACGAGTCATTACTAGGACTTAAGCAACATTCCCAAGACTCCAAAGGCTGACAATAAGTGCCGAAGGGTTTCAAATATTAGTTGGGGGACAATATAAACATTAATAAATAATCCCATAAACCAACCATACCCAAACATTCTCTATATGATGCATGAACAAAAGGAAGACCAAATATCTACTTAATTTACAATAAACCACTCAATGTACACAACAGCGGAAGACCAAACGAAGCATCAATGTACATAGCAGATAAACAACTAAGGACTCTTAAAAGATACTACAAATCAATGCTCTATAATCTTCAAGATCCAACACATCTCACATTTACCACCACAAGCCACTAGCTATAAGATTCTTTACCTTTACCTGTGTCTTGGAATACGAATTCTGCAAAAGGCACCAACGTGCCAAAGCAGGGGTGAGTATAAAACTCAGTAAGTTTTCCTCAGTGACTTTCCAACTCATTCGACTAGTATAGAAGAGTTAGCCACAATTATATAAAAAAGTGTATATAAAACATTTTCTCAAAAAAAATTTATAACTAAATATCAACAAGTATCAAAACCACTCATAAACAAAGTCATTCAATGAAAAATTTAACCAAATTTTCCAGCAAGTTATTTTTCCAAAAAAATAACCAAACATGATTTAGATCTATTTCACAAGCATTACTTTTTGGGATACCCATCCATTTCAAAAACCCTTGAAATCAACCATGCCTTCTATGTTGTGATAGTACCATACTCATGAGCAGTTTATCGTCGATCAAGCAAGTCATCAAAAGGTAATTGTTTCACATGTTCAATTCCACCATTAGAACTGAGCACAAGGTCATATTTCAACCAAGCCTCGTACATAAAATTCCCATGTTCAATTAAATGTTTGGCACTGAGCCCAAGGTCATATTTCAACCAAGCATTGTATATGAAACATGAACACACACCACACATTCACAAAAATCATTACAAAACTATCCTTTCAATAAAACACCTTTTAATGAAAACTATTTCAATCAAAAACAAGTGTGTTAAACCAATTCAAAAAAACCGAACTTTTATTGAAAACCAAATAATGAACCAATTTCGTCAAGCCATTTCAATTCCAATCCATTTCAATAAAACACCCCTTTTATTGAAAACACATCTTTCATCAAAACCATAAATCATCCCTAAAGAAGATTTATTCCATGCTTTGCACAATAAATTTCATTCAAATAACCTAATTTGAAACCAAGACAATCAATTATTATAATAGGAGTAAAGAGTGAAGCCTCCTACCTCAAATGTTTTGACGAAATCCCTAACACACAGAGAACTCAGAGGAAAACCAGGTCGATTCACCAAGGATCCTCCTTAGATCTCATATGCTAAAACAGCCCAGAACAAATCTCATCAAGTAAGTCATCCATACACTTTGATATACTGATATTAGGTGTAGATCTATGAAACTGAGAGAAGAGGAGAAGTAGATCTAAGTAGATATGCGAAACCAAACTAGAATGATCACATACATCAAGAATTCGTCTTAGATTTGTCATGATAAGCCTTCAGATCACCTCTAGAATGATTGGAGAACCCTCTTTGTCCTTAAGAGATCCAAAATCCTTAGTTTGGGTTGCTTACGAGTAAAAACAAGCTATAAGGAGGAAAAAACGTGTGAGATTCACCTTTATAGGATCTCGTTTATGTGGTCGCACGGTTAGTTCACGCGGTTTGACAAATCGTGTGTTAACCGTGCGATAGCTACTGCCTCCACCGCCCTTATCTCATGGTTTTTCCACACGGTTAGACAAACCATGAACCGACCATGCAGAAGCCACTACTTCCAAGACCCACTTTGCATGTTTTGGGGGAACGGTTTAAACGAACCGTGCACCCCCCGTGCGACTTCCCCTTTGCCTCAAAACATCATTCCAAGATATCCCGACTCTCCCAATCAACACAATTAACATTAAAACCATGAAAAGCATCCAGTAAGGGTTACATATCAGAAACTAGGGGTACTAAATTCTCCCCACCATTGTTCTTTCCATCCTACGAAAGTAGAAAACCTTCCACCAGCTGAAAGTGTTCTGGGTACTACTCTTTCTTTTCCATTTCACATTCCCAAGTCTATTCTTGAATCTGACCATGTTTCCATAACACCTGCACCATACCGATGATTTTTCCACACAAGACTTTCACTTTCCTATCCACAATCTGTACCAAGATATCTATCAATGAAGCATCTGGTTCTAGGTCAACGTGATCCCATTTGATCACATGGTCAGGATCAGGCTGATACTTTTTCAACTGAGATACATGGAACACACTATGCACCAAACTCAACCATGGTGGTAATTCCAACTGATATGACACCTCTCCAACCCTTTCCATTATTTCAAAATAGATAATTTATCTAGATGATAACATTCCCTACTTCCTGAAATGGAAATATTCAAGCATTAGTGAGATCTTCAAGAAGACGTACATGATGAACCACAACGAATGACAATGGTTTTCGACTATGATCTGCATAAGAATTCGGATGACACTGAGCCACCTCCATCATCTTTCTATTCAAATGGATGTTCTCTGTTGTCTCTTGGACAAGGCATGGCCCGACTAGTGATGTTTCACCCATTTTTACCCAGCACAGTGGAGAACGACAAGGACGCCCATACAATGCTTCAAACGGAGACATGCGTATCGAGGATCGATAGTTGTTATTGTATGAGAACTCCATAGAGGGAATATGATCCTCCAATGAGCCACCAAAATTCATTAGACAAGCCTGCAATATATCTTCCAATGTTTTTATCATCTTCTTGGATTGCCCATTTGTCTGAGGATGATTCGTCATGCTCTTAGTCAATTGAGTCCCAACAGATTGCCATAATGATTTCCAGAAATGAGATGTGAACCTTGGATCTCTATCAGATACTATAGACACTACCACACCATGCCTCTTTAACACTTATCGGATATAGATTTTTGAAAGACCTTCCACCGAATGAGCTTAACGAATTGGGATGAAATAAGCTGACTTAGTTAGACGATCCACTATCATCCAAATGGAATCGTGTTTTCAGACCATTCTTAGAAGACCTGTAACAAAATCCATTGCTAACGGATCCCATTTCCACACTGGGATATGTAATGATTGTAACATACCAGCTAGTATCTTATGCTCTACATTAACATGATGACAAGTTAAGCACTGCGAGACGAACTCATCCACTATCCTTTTCATGTCGCTCCACCAAAACTATGACGTCAACACCTTATACATCTTATGTGTACCTAGATGTACCTCCCATCTTGAATGGTGGTAATCATAAAAGTGTTGTTTCTGAAAAACCTTTGGTACATCCATCTGATCTCTGAAACACAAAACGGAACCCCTATCCTGTTTCCAGCCATCAATGCTCTCCCCACCATTGAGTTTTGAACTTACAGCAAGACATTCTGCATCAAATGTTTGTACTTCATTGATAACCTTTACTAAATTAGGAAGAAGTGTAACTGAAAAGAAAATAGCTACATCACCTTTGTCTTCACGTTTCACATGCATGTCGGCTAATACCGAAATCAGCTACCATTCATCTGAATCTACTTTTGCTAACTGAGCGTATACCTTTTAACTCCATGCATCTTCCACCAAATTCCCATTTTCTAGTGTGTAAATCAAGTAAAATTCAAACACATTGAGATACACCATCCACCTTCATTTCCTCAGATTCAAATCTTGCTTTGAGAAAATGTGTTTCAAGATTTTTTGATCCATAAACACAGTAAATTTCTCACCCAAAAGATAATGTCTCCATGTTTTCAAAGCATGGACGACTACAGTCAACTCCAAATCATGTGTTGGGTAATTTTTCTCATGCACTCTCAACTTCCTTGAACCATAAGAAACCACATGATCTATTTTCATGAGAATACAACCCAACCCTGATCCTGAAGAATCACAATACACCACATACACATGTCATGATTCAGGAAAGATCAAGATGGGTGCCGATGTAAGATGAACTATTAGTTCCTAAAAGGATTTCTGACATTATTTTGTCCATTGGAAGATAGCATTATTCTTAGTCATAGTTGTTATTGGTGAAGCTAGTCATGATAAATCACACAAAAATCATCGGTAGTAATCTCATAGAACAAAAAACATCATATCTCAACACATTCTTAGGTGGTTTCCAAGAGATAACAGATTCTATCTTTTCGGGATCAACAGAAATGCCTTTCTCAAAAATGACATGTCCATGGAAACATAATTCATGTATCCAAAAATAACACTTTGATAATTTGGTGTACAGACGATTATCTCTCAAGATTTGTAACACTGTTTCCAGGTGCTCCTCATGATCATCCCTTGTCTTTGAATACACCAAGATATCATCCACAAACACCACAATGAATAAATCCAAATATCGCAGAAATATCTGATTCATCAAATCCATGAATACCGCTGGTGCATTCGTAAGACAAAAAGGAATAACTACATATTAATATTGGTCATATCTTCTTCTGAAAGTGGTCTTTGGAATATCCTCCTTCCGAACTCACAATTGGTGATATCCTGATCAGAAGTCAATTTTGGAGAACCCCTGAGCTCCTCTTAATTGATCGAACAGATCATCAATGTGTTGAAGTGGATGTCTATTCTTTATCATAACTTGTTTGTGAATATGATAATCAACACACAACCGAAGAGTTCCATCTTCCTTCTACACAAACAACACTGGTGCTACCTATGGAGAAGTACTTGGTTGAATGAAACTTTTTCTTTCCATCTCCTCTAACTGTATTTTCAATTCCCATAACTCTGCTGGTTCCATCCTATAAGACGGAAATGAAATTGCAATGGTCCCCAGAAGGAGATAAATCGTAAATTCCACTTCCCTTAGAGGTGTTAATCCTGAGAATTTATTGGGAAAGACATCTTGAAATTGATCGAAAATAGCTGGAAAATTATATTCCACAATATCTTCCATTGATTACAAAGTCAACGTTGTCAGTTGGTAAGTGATCGTTCCCACCATTTGTGCCAACAAGCTCTTTGAATCTTTCTTTACTATCCTCTCACCTATGAAGAGATGGTTGATGACGTCCTCATTCTTGAAACTAACTGTTCTCTTATAACAGTCGACGTGAGCCTTAAACATTGTCAACCAATCCATATCCAGGAATATGTCATAGACATCCATGTCCAACATCTAAAAGTCCCATTTTAACTCAACTCCATCAACAGTTATAGCACATCCTCTACACACAAAGGCTTGACATTCTCTTTCACCAATAGGAGTTATCATTGTCAATATAGAAGGCATCATTTCCAGTTTTAAACATAGCAAATGAACAGTACGATATGCAATGAAGGAATATGATGCTCAAGTATCAAAGAGAACTGGCACAAGGGTAGAACTCAAAAGAATCATACCTCTCACCATAGATGGTACAGCCAGATCATCGACCATCATCTACTCAAATTCATACAATTGATTTGTCGCTGCACTGTTCTTATTATTACCTTGCTGAGATTTCCCTGGTTGAGAAGTCATGGTATTTCGAGAATCACCGTGGATAGCTCTGTTATGCTGATGAGACTGACTCTATTGTCCTCTTCTTTTTGAGGCATATGATGCTTGCGACACCTGAGAAGTGTCCTGAGCACCCGCCTAGGAGCACTGTGACAATAGCGCTGAAGATGTCCCATCATGTTGCAATTGTGACTTGCTCTAGGTTGTGCCATACACTCCTGCTTTGTTTTATTTTTCGAACCACATTGAAAGCAACCTACTTTACTATGGGGTCATTAATGAAGGTTCACTGATACCACCGTCTGGTTCTGATTTCTACATGCACCGTGGAAATAGATGTCCCTTTTCCTCTTGATCCCAATGGTTGAGTTCCCCCCGTTTCCCATAGATATTATCATGCCTCCTCCCATCAATCCTGAGATATCACATTCAGGAGTAGTCACCTTATTCACTATCTCTGTATAATCTGTAATACATATCACTATAATCTTTTGTTGAATCTCTTTCCTTATCCCTGATTCAAAGATGTGTGCCTTCAATAACGCACTTATCGCGATCACTAGTGAAAAACGGACTAAATTCATGAATTTAGCCGCATACTCTGTGACAGAGAGATTCCCTTGTTTCAAACTAAAGAAGTATGTCATTTTTTAGGTCCTAAACATGTGAGGATAGAATGGTTTGTTGAACAATTCTTTAAAATCCACCCATGTAAGGCCTTCATCCAATTTAGCCAGCACCACTAAATCCAACCACTTATGTGAAAGATCATCAAGAATATACATCGCCAACATTACTTTTAGATCTACTGGTGTACCGATGAAATCGATGATACTATTCGTCCTACATAGCAACAAATCTGCCTTCTTGGGTTCAGCATCACCCTGAAAGTTTGGTGGATTCTGTTTCATGAACTAAATGGTATGATCCACATGACTTGGTTCATTCCTCCGGTTCCCTGTATTCACAACATGAAAATCTTGGAAAATAATCTGAACCAGCTCATGGTTCACTCGTGGTTCAGGTGCAACCACATTCTTAGCAGCTTCCTCAGGTTGGTTTCGACAACGCATACCAGGTGCCATTTTATAATCCAACAACAAACTCCAACAATCTCACTCTCTAGAAGCTAATGTCTTGGCATTCAAATTCTATCACATCATCTATCAAATCATTGTTTTCTAGAAACAACCTTTTTCCATGTTCAACCATTTTTGAAGACATTCAACATACTTTTTGAAAATCAACCCATTTTCCAGAAACACCCAATACCCATTTTTCAATGTCATTCTCTTGAAAACAATAGCTTCATTTTTTCAAAAATTGGCACCACGCACAAAATCCTTACTCATTCCTCACAATGAAATATGCACTCCTAGTGGGAAGTCATTCCTCCACAATGCTTGTCATGCTCCTATCATTGGTTAAACCCATGACAATGACATTTCCAACATTCTAGAAGTGTATCCAAAACACTTAAGTACCCAACACCCTAGTAACATGAACATCAGTATAAACGGGTTAGCTACGTTCTTCTATTCTATACAATTCATCTTCCGACAATCCTACTCATGTCTAATATTTCGACCCAAGGAATAGACAAGAAGGAATTTCAACTTCAAGACCAATAACATTGATGACCACCTATTAGGAAAGGACCGAAAAAGGTGATACCATTTGTAATGACCCACCAATTATCATTTTTCTAGAGAGTACAATGAGTAATTACTAGGCCTTAAGGGACTTCTCCAAGATGGATAAGGTGGGAAATAAATGCCGAAGGGTTTCGAATATAATTTGGCAGACAATTTACCCTTTAAGAAATAAACCCATTAACCAACCATACTCAAACATTCACTATATGATGCATGAAGAAAAATAAGACCAAAGAACAAAATCATTTAGAATAAAACACTAAAAGTAAAAAACATCGGAAGAAAAAACTAAGCATCAATGTACATAGAAAATAAGCAACTCAAGACTCTCAAAGGACAGTACAACTCTATGCTTCATAAGCTCCAAGCTCCACCATATCTCCCAAGTATCACCACAAGCCACTATCCATATGATGCTTTACTTTTACCCGTTTCTCGGAATATGACATCTGCAAAAGGCACCAATGTGCCAATGTAGGGGTGAGTATAAAATTCAGTAGGTTTTACCCCAATGACTTCCCTACTCACGCCACTAGGATTGAAGAGTTATCTACAATTATATAAAAATGTTTTATATAAGACATTTTCTCAAAACTAGTTTATAACTAAATTTCAACAACTTTCGAAAACCATTTATAACCAAAGGCATTCCAAGAGAAATTTAAACAAATTTTCCAACATGATATTTTTCTAGAATAATACTCAAACAAGCTATAGATCCATTTAAATGGCTTTTTTGGCATACCCAACCATTTCACAAACCCGTGAAATCAACCATTCATGCAACGTTATGACAGTTCCATACTGATGAGCGGTATCTCGTCGATCTACCAAGTCTTCATAAAGTAATTGTTTCCCATGTGCCATTACACCATTGGAACCAAGCACAAGGTCATTTTTCAACCATGCCTCGTACATAAAAGTAACATTTTATATTAAACATTTTTCACCATGCACAAGGTCCAATTTCAACTAAGCCTCATATATGCAACATAAAAACAAACCACACATTTACAACAATCATGCCAAAACCCTCCTTTCAATAAGACACCTTTTATTGAAACCCATTTCAATCAAAACAAAGTGTGTTCAACCAATTAAACCCTTTTTAATAAAACCGTACTGTTATTGAAAACAGAAGAATGAACCAATTTCATCAAGACATTTCAATACCAAACCATTTCTATAAAACACACCTTTTTATTGAAAACCCATATTTCATCAAAACCATAAATCATCACAAAAAAAATATTTATTCCATGATTTTATCAGTAAATTTCATTCAAATAACCCTATTTGAAACCAATCCAATCAATTCTAATAAGAGGAGTAGAGAGTGAAGCCTCATACATCAAAGGTTTTGACGAAAACCGTAAAACACAGAGAACGCACAAGAAAGCCGGACCGATTCACCAAGAATCCGCCTTATATTTCTTCTCCAAACACAACCTAGACCAAATATCATCATATATGGAATCCAAACACATATATATACCCATATCGGGCATAGATCTAAGAAATCGATGGAAGAGGAGAAGTAGATCTAAGTAGATCTGAGAAACCAAACCAGAACGATCACATACCTCAAGAATCCGACTTTGACTCATTAAGAGAATCCTTTGCATATCCTCTTGAATGATGGGAGAACCCTATTTGACCTTAGGAGAACCAAAATCCCACGTTCGGGCCTCTTATGAGAAAAAGGAGATATATAGAGAAAAAATAGGTGTGATCCACCTTTATAAGATCTTGTTTAAGTGGCCGCACTGTAATTTCACACGGTTTGACAAATTTTGTGCTAAACGTGTGTTAGCTACTTCCTCGACCACCCTTCTCGCATGGTTTGGACTCATGGGTAGAAAACCCATGTTCCTACCTTGTGGAAGCAACTACCTCCAAGACCCAATGTGCATGGTTTGGCTGCACTGTTTAGACAAACTCTGCACCTCTCGTGCGACTTCCCCTTTGCATGAAAACATCATTCCAAGTTCTCCCGACTTTCCTAATGAACACCCTTATCATTAAAATCTTGGAAATCATCATTTAAGGTCTACATACTAGAGACTGGGGGTACTAAAGTACTATTCTTATTCTCTTATTTTATTTACAATGTTCATGTTTTTATTCCTAGAACCGTATTCACGATAAATATATGGTTAACTATTATATTTTATTAATTATTTTTCATTAACATTATCATAGAACATTATATTTCTAGAAATCATTATAAATTACATTTTCCATGAGTTTCAATACTATTTATCATTTATATGCTTATTTATTAAGAATTATATAATTTTATGTACTATGAATTATGCTGAATGTTATTTGATTAACTTGGTGAATATTAATATTTCATATTCATTATACTATATAGATATTTATTAATAAGGATTATTATTAAAAATTGAATTGATCATTCTATATATGAGGAATGAATAGGACATGATGTTATGGGTGTCTCATAGTACATTATATCCCTTATTTTCATCAACTTGTCTCATGAGACAAATTATTTGGACAAATATAATGAGTACTTATATATCATTTTGAACTATCTTGGTACAAGGTATTGACTATATAGATATAATGATTTTTTATATCACGAAATCCAATATTAATCTTGTAATTTATTGAAAATTATTTCGTTATTATCGCTGAGATTACTACAATGATATTATCCACAAATTAATTTCTTTTTCAAGGTATTGATTCAAAGGAATGTGTATTCAATTATTTATCATTCTATTTTCATCATTACTTGTTAATCATGAGAAATTTTACAATACCTATCCTTTAATTATAATTTTTTCATTCCCATATTTTTTCCCTTTCCCTAATATATTAATAATAGTTCTTGGAATATTTTTAGGGATTCCAAATGTATTATATTAATATAATATATATTTTATTCCCAATGTAGAATGGGTATAATATATTTATCAGGATCACCAAGACAACTAAACTAAATATTTAATTGGAATTAAACCCCTAGTATCTTTACCATTGTATAAATTTATCAACTAGCTCTAGGTTACTAAAGGTGGGGTTTTAACATGGTCAATGAAGTATAAGTATAATTTAAAGAATTTAGTGAGAAAATATATTCCCTAGAAGATTAGATATAGGAAAATTATATATGAAAACATTAAATAGGGGAAACCTGTGTTCCTAGAGACAAAATGATCGATATTAAGTTAATAATGAAACTAGATCTCATTCATTCTTACTTATATGGACCCATGAACCAACTTTCTACCATGTATGATTTGTATTTTATAACATTCACTGATGATTTCCCCTAGGTACAAAATTTCGTTATTGTTTAACATATGTATGAAGCACTTGATATGCTTACAATTATGGGAATAATAGTTAAAAGTGATTTGGGAGTCAATTTCTAAAAGTAAATATTAGATAACTAAATAGAGTATACTTGATATTATTTTGAAATTTTTTTACAAAAAGTAGTGAGTTCTCCACTATAATTATTCTCCTTATACTCCCTAATAAAATAAAATCATTGAAATAAAAAATAGAATTTTTGTTGGAATGGGATGAATCGTTCTTGATAAATAAAAATTTCTCAATATTCTTTTGTACGTAGGTAGTTTGTAGACGTGTAAATGTTTATAGATAATTCTTTACATAACTTGAATCATACATCAATCTATATGGGATGTTGTATAAAAAGAATCTCATTGTACATTAGTTCAATTTCTTTCATAGTTTGGGTTTCATAAAGTCTAAAAATGGAAATATGGAAACATTTGAGGAAAACATAAAATAATGGATCATCTAGGGTTTTTTATTCAATTGTGGAGGCAATAAATTGTGGCATAAAAGGATACATAAATTGGTGGATTATAATGATGTGCTGACTAATTAAAATTTTTCCAACATTAATGTAGCATTTAAATTAGATATTAAAAAACTAATGCAGACCGACTGTAGATTTATGTTGGTGAAAATGAACAAGAAACACTATATGATCAAAATTACATAGAGGTTAACTTTGATCAAACTAGTAACACTACGGATGCTACAATAGAAAACCAACTAAATAATAGAATATTAGGTAACCACATTGCATTGGAAAATATCATTTGAAATTTTCATATTATGGTAACTACATGATGAATATTTAGACGTGAAAATTAAATAACTTTTACCACACAGGATTAACCAAAGTAATTGTCATAGGCTATCCATCACAAGGAATGTATAATTTATAGGAATGAATAGATAGATCATGTTAATGTAAATTACCCCCAAGACCTTATTCCATGTCTAGAAGGAAATAATGTTATATAAATTAAGTGACCTTTAATAAATAAACTGAATAGAAAAAAGTGATATCCCAACGAAAAAATCCATATTAGTCTCTAAATTATATATATAAATAGATGTGGAATATAATTATTTAAAATTTTCAAATGTTATAGTATTTTAATAAATTATAATATTTCTCATTGTTCAAGGTCATAGACACTACAAATTTTATATGATGTATATAACATATACTTTCTTTAATGTAGATCATGGAGGAAAATCATTTATTAAGAAGAAAAAAATTCATTATTGATGTTTTTGATGAACACTTTTCCATGTTGAAGAAAGCCGTATATGGTTTGAAAGAAGCTATAAAATATTTTTAATTTAAACCTGATAGTTTAGATAGGGAAATTAAAATTTTCTAAATGATATTATTTTACTAACTCATATTTTAATGAGGTGAATAAAGTTACCCAAATATCCATTGTGTATATTGAATAGATTTTTTTCTTGTCAAAACGAGTAATAAGTTGGAGAATTTTACAATAAAATGAATATGTTATTTTATATGTCAATCCATGGAGATATTAATTTCATTCAATATTTACATGTTATATAATAATTATGGTACATTATAAATTCACCATAATATTATTCCATTGAATTATTGAACAAAAAAATATTTTCATAGGATTAAATATAATATTTCAATACAATTATAATTAGTGAGATGATTAGGGATGAAAAATTATGGGAAGGTGTTAATCAGAATTATTTTATAAATTTCATCCAAAAGTTGGTTTATCATTTGATATTGAAGATGGATATTGTGAATATTGTGACATTTTGTGCTAAAATTTAATGTTATCTAAAGGGATCACACATGTTTCTTTCTATAATAAATCTTGGATTAATCAAATGAACATAAAATTATGGGTTATGGTATATAAAAAATGTAGAATTAAACTTTTTGGTGTTCACATATGTTGATTGGAATGAAGATTCAATGATCAAAAATCAACATCAAGAGGAACATCCTTCTTTAGAGAAATCTATTAAAGAGGTCATAGTATAAAACAAAATTATATTCATTTTCAAAGAGATGATGTCATATATATTATGTTTACCAATTATTTTACTCAAATTATGTATATAAAAGTATAGTATAAATATATAAAGGTGAATATTGGACAACCAATTAATTTTTGTTGTCATAACTAGAATACATTTGTTCTCTCAAAGATCCCAATGTTACACTATGTCAAAATGCATTGGAATAAAATACCTTTTCAAAAAGGATAAATATTTAAACGGATATGTGAATTTGAAATAAATTTATATAAAATATATTATAGTTGATTTATTAACTAATGATATTCAAAGATAAACAATAGAGTAATTGAGGATGAAACTTTATGTTCACCCTTCTACTCTAACATGAGGATGTGTGGGATGATTTCCCAAATTTTCAATGGATTATATTGTTAAAAGATGCTATAAGTACAAAACATTATGCACTAAAAATTTTTAATATGATTTTTTGGTTATTATAGAAAGGGGTAAAGATAACATGAATCATGACATGAATAGAGAGGGATATCATTTATGCATCATTGTCAAAAATCATTAGTTAAGAGATCGATTTACTGTAAAGAAGTTTATTTATCTGATAGTGTGGTTCTATGAAAATAAAATTTGATAAATAATATGATTTTATGACAAAAAAATAGTAATTATTTTTTAATACAAAAATTAATGGGTATAAGGAATCACTGATAAAATTGCCTATGGTAGTACCATTTTTAAAACCAATTATGTGAGAATCTTTTTGGGTATCAAGTGGAGATAAAATTAAGATGAATTATATTATTCCGAGAATCTTGTTTTGGTGGACCTAAATATTTAATTATTTTATCTTGTTTTGGAGAACTCCTAATTCTATTGAAATAAACTCATGTTATAATGATTAAAGGTGGTATACTGAGTAAAAAGCCCTTGTAAAAAGATTTCTTGATCACCATAAGATAATCATATTTTGATTTGGAAAAATATTATCAGTAAGTAATAGAAATTTTTCATTTTATGAATGATATTTAATTATTTTTATGCATTGTGACTTTATAATTCATGTAGAATTCAACCTCATAATGTGACTCTTCATTATATTATCTCACAAATGATTGATGCATTTATGGTTTACATTTAATTATGTAAAGAATCTATTTTGAAGGTTCAACTGTATGTTATAATTTTGTTGTCAATATTATATATAAAACCATAATTCATTATAGGCCACTAATTCTGGGGTAAAATTTAATTTTTAAATTCTATGGAATGGATTGTTTGGATAATTGTTAGTTTTTATTTGAATTTCGAGAGTTGAATCACTCTGTGTAAATATTTTGGGAAATAGATAGTGTCATAAGAGGTCCTTAAAATGATCAAGTGGGTCTCTAAATATTTGTATTGAATTTTAGATTTTTTGAGTATCTTATCCTTTTTATTTTTTTAACAAATGTTTTGGAGAATCTTTAAGGGGTAACCCTGTGCTTTGGCTTTGTACTCGGGTGTGGAACATCATTACAGAGAAACCATGCAAAACCTATAGTCCAGTTTCTATATAATTTTTTATAGTTTGTGTATTTCTTATAAAACTATGCATATAATATGTGTGGGGTATGTGGATTTGGATATTTAATGTTATACAGTGGGTTCATTTTTTGAGAAACATTTGTCTAAAACAACTGAGATGGGTAGATTAAGTCATTAGAAATCATAGCAGTGATCCATGGTGTGGACAATTGTTTAGAAACTAGACATATCATTATATAGTGAAAAATAACCCATTGTACCCTTCTAGGTTTTCACTCATATAAAAATTCTTCAATTCCCCTCTCTAGATAATTCCCGTCAAGATTCCTAATTGTAACACTCCTTCATATATCCATACATTGGGGCAATTTTGGTGATGCCTTTAGAGTATTTTTGGGTGATATCTATGCCCACATCCTTCTATTATTCCTAAAAATTGTTTAACATTGACTTTATTTTCACTAATTTGGGTACATAGAAGATTTCCCTAAGATCATCAAATTATAAATCCCCATTTCTAGGGTTTTTCTGTGTGTATTTTACATAATGTACTGAGAATTGGTTTTCAAACTATTTTAAAAAGTCTATGACGTATATTGCTCAATATATTCCTTCTGGGTTTTTGAAAAAATTTCTTGAATTTTTTAATTGATTTAAATTATTATTTTATTGATTTTATTTTTCATTGAATCAGGAGAATCTCAAGATGGACTGAAAATATTTTTTCATGGTCTCCGTCCACCAGGATAACCGAGTGAAATTTTATTCAATATTCCCAACTAAATTAGTTTTGTATTTAATTATAATTTTTCATAAAAGTTTTAAATACCTAATTGTAAATTATTTATAATATATTATTAAAAAAATTCTTGAGTAAGGTTTATAAGAGTTTCGATAATGCTCAGATATGTGAAGAAAGTGATTTTTTTGAATAGTTTCAAGGGAAATGGATTTGGTTGTTGTAGGTGGCCTAAAGATATTTATCTATCCTTACTTTTTTGATGATTTCATATTTGTATTTCATCACTAGTATTATCTTCTTTATTATTTCTTGCATTTTTTCATTCATCCAAAAATTGGGAATGGACTCAAATTAGCTTAATAGTCAATATTGGCTGAATAACATGTTAAATAGTTTGATAGTGGTTCCTAGTTAGAAAGAGTTCTCATTCCACTCATTATGATTTTTTATTGAAATTTTATGGATTCTTTTTTGAGAAAATGGTTTTTTTAATATTTTTTTAAAATGGTATGAATCTAATAGTAATTCATGGTATGTGTTTTGATTTGAGAAAATATTTTTGAAATGGTATTCAAATAATATATAGGGTTTTCTAAACAAATATGATAGGATTTGGGAAAATGGCCTACAATTAGTAAAATACACATTGTTGTTCCCTTTCAAATTGATTTCTAAAATCAATATGATTGGTTTCTAAAGGGAATACGGAGTTTTTTAATAAGTATTTTTGGATTATTTGGCCTAAAGTGGATAATTTTTTATATTATAATTCATTTTTTAATTTATATATAACACTTATTTTGGGGCCATTAGTTTCTAAATATTTCCTAATGATGCATGTTATATGTGTTAGTTGATGATGTATTCATTATCTTCCAATGTGGAGGATTCATCCCAAAGACATAAATACCTACTTAAAGAATATTGATGATTGTAAAGGACATTAATGTACTATGAGGGATATTATCACAGAAATGAAGAGGCTGGGTAGAAAGAAGAAAATGTGAACGAGGAATCCTTGTTTTGTTTCTTTAATATAATGCATACTAAAGGACCTTGATGGGTGATACAGTATCATGTTAACTATATAGATGGATGTTGTTAGTGTTAGGTGGCCATGATGGTGATTCTCATCTTATAAACTAAATCATTTGTGTGGAAAAAATTTGGTTAGAGTGGTGAGGATAGGTTGTGAACTTGAGAGGTCAAACTCAATTAAGTGATATGGGTTGGGAATGATGGCCGGCCCATGTGGTATGTGATGAGAGTTTCTAGAAATGTATTTTGACTCATGTGTGTCTAATTTCATTTATATATTTGATATACCTAATGTTACTATGTAGTATCCCATAGTGTCATGTGGTTCCTTGTTTTGGGATAATTTTATGGCCCCCATGGATATATGTTTTATTTATATTCATGTGTGAATTTTTAATGAGGGTTCAAGGGATAGGGGTGGGATATTATCTCTGATTAATGTTGGATAGATTCCTGGTTCTGTGATGGGGTCCAACCCCATATTTCTATAATATTTATCAAGGTTCTAGTGTAGTACATGGCCCCCTAAACGGATATCTATATTTTTTAGATAGGTATTCCCCCATGGGTAGTATGATGTATCTAGGTGATCTATGAACGAATGTAGAAAATGTTTCAGTGGAGGGGAATATTTCCACCTAGTGGTTACTTGTTTAAAGACACTATGATGCTATCTAAAGAAGGATTGTTGTTCTACTACTAGTACATGGGATGAGTATATCTTCCATTTATGATTTCCCATCTTCATATATACAATGGTTGTCCTTGAAATATGTATCTTTGGTAATCACGACCCTCTAAAGATTACCTAATTAACCAACATTTATTTTTTTGAGGCTTTACGTCACATTTTGGGCGGGTATGTTGCCTGAGAAAGATTTCACATTATATAATTATTTCATGAACATCAACATCATTGTAGTATAACTCAATGTGGTTGATGCATTTGGTATTCCTATTGAGTCAATTCTATCTCCCTTACCTATGTACCAGACATGGGTTTAATTTCATATGGTCATAATTTCATGATTTCTCTATGGATACACATATCATTTTTAGATGAACTCATGGTTCAATTAGTTGTGTATAAATACCGAGGATTTTTTATATTAGATTATGTAATTTGGGGTAGAGGATTATGTGTTTATTCTTCAATTTATTTTTCATGAGTACATTATAGTGCTCCATTTATTTATATAATGATGTATATCTTACTAGTTTTTTTTCTATTGTGACTATATTTTTTATGTCATGTAGATTATTTACTTCATTATTTTCTAGAATATAGGGTCCATGTTGGATTTATGTTTTATATTTATATATTTTTTCGATGTCTCTTAAATTGATTGGTTATTCTATTTTTTAGACACAAGAATGATTTTTAAGAATTATATTAGAAAGAATTTTGTTTAGATGATTTTTTTAGTCCTTCTCCCATAGTTAATAGACTTTTTTGTATAAGGTTAAATTCATATGGTTCCGTGTTGTCCCCACTATGGTGACATCCTGGCATAATGGGATGAGGTCATTCCAATTGGTATTGGAGAGTGTTTCGGGATGTGATAGTGTTAGATATAAATATAGATTGATAGATAGGACTCTAAGGGTATACCAATCACATGAATATCCAGCATGACATTGACTGAGACTCATGTTTTTGGGGTATATCTAGTGTCATATGTCATCCCTCCATGATGGGTGAGCTGTTGGGTTAGACAGAGAATCCCAATATCATATGGCTGACGCTTTTGATGATTTATAAGGATTATATGGGGCTACTTATTTATCCATCCACCATGATAGGTTCACTATTACAGGATGATACAGGAACCAATTATAGGTGTTTTTTGGCATGTTTCTTCAATGGAATAATATAATGGACCTAGACTTTTACACTTATTATTACATGATTTTAAGAATAATTAGTAATAAAATTACTAGCCACATATAATAATAACTAGAATATTTGGATGATTAGGTATAAGAATCAGAAATCATGGAAATATATTAAAATATACTTATTTTAATCTTTCATAAAGAGATTATAACGTCCATTGAGCTGTTACATCTGCATCGAATATCCTATAGAGTACATGAAATAATTGGATGAGATAAAAATAATTTTAAGGGTATAAGCATTGGAATAAAAAAACCACATGGGTTTGAAGGCATAAAAAGATGGCATAATGGGATATAGAACATGACTTAACCTATGTAAGAATAACATGTTTACAAATGGGACATGTAATCATGGCTTTATAGTAATGCAGAAGAAGCATACAAGATGACATAAGTGTGAGTCAAGGATAACATTAAAGACCACTACACATGGATTAAAAATTCAGATACAAGAATCAAATTCACTCCCTATCCAGAAATTATGTCTCATGAAACATAAAATTTCCCAAACCATTAAAGTGTTATATGGGTGAACCCATCATAACATTATCATGAATATTTTTTCCACATTAAAAATCAATCATAAGGGTTACCAATGGAAATAATTAGGTATCATAATCATGTCATAAGGGATAACAAAAGTGAACATGTAACACCCCTAGAATCAATGGTACACTTCTCTTTGAATAATAAAATAGTGTGTGTCGTACGCAACTTCGAGTTCTAACACACCACAACCAATCAAACTAGAAGTTATGAAAAGAAATACCCACTTTTTAAAATATTATAAATTTTATCTTCCAAAATGGACTTCATTTTTTGATTCCGAATTTCTAAATTATCTTAGGGTGAATTTATGGTATTTTTCTAAAAACATTCAATTTTTGATGAATAGTGAAAAACACTGAGTAATAGTTTACAACTAAATTTTTATATAAATAAATAAATATATTATTTAAATTTATTTTAGTTTAAAATAGATACATAATTCATATATAAGTTCAATGTAATTCATTGGAGTCAGTTTATAATAATTTTAGATATAAAAAAATTTATCGAACTTTTTACTATCTTTTACCCACCTCCTAGGACCATTTTCAAATTTACGAAAAACGTAATTTTACCATTTATGTGAGTTTAATTTCAAAAATATGAGAGACATGGTTGATATCAGTAAGTAAAATTTGGTTCAATAAAATGAAAATAATTTTTAGGTAATATTAACGTTTTACTTTCATTTACCACGGTTAAAAGTAAATAGGCCAATTAAGGGTAAATATGATATTATTATTACCCTAAAAAATGTCCTAATTATATTGGATAAGTGTAGTTCGGCCAAACAAACCTTCTAAATAAAATATGATATTTTAGGTAAACATGGATAAGATTATGACATTTATTATTATTTTATTTAACGAAGAGTTAGAAGACCTAAAATCAAAGATTAATTAATAAAACATTTTTAATATTATTTTATAGATAAGTTAAATTAGACTATAAATATTAATTTTAAAGATAAAAATATTTCCTACATAATGGTATTATATATATATATATATATATATTTATTCACTAAATATGTTAATTTATTTATAGCACAATGATGATGTAGTAATTACCTAAATAATGAAATATTAATATAATTGATATTATAAATATCAAAATAAATGTAATATGAGACTTATTATGAATTAAACTAATTCTATATTTTAATATGACATGTTAGGGTTGGTTATAATACATTTTTTCTAATTAATAATTCTTTTATGAATTTAGAAATACCAAAATACCAAATAGTGTCAAAATTGACATAAAAGTGTTTTTAAAAGAAGATTGTATATTATTAATTGATATTCTATTCTTAAAAATATAAGGTTTGTCCAAATGTCTTAAATAATATTACATATGTCATTAATGATCTACTTGAGGTTCTCTTGGAAGTTTATAGTATTTTTATTAACAATATAATAAATAATTACAAAGAGACATGGTAAATGTCAAACTATTTAACTAAGAGTTAAATCTAAATGATAAAGTTAATATAGTGACCCAAACCTGTTAAAAACCTATTGGTTGAGTGTTTTTCGACCCATCCATACCTTATAATTTAAATAATTCATTTTTTTCCATTAGAAATAGAAATGTATTTTATTATAAAATAACATTTCTAGCTTTTCTTAAGGTGCCCCTCACCCCTCTTATACAAGGGCACACCCCCTTCTCTCTAATTCACACCTTTAAAGCCATTTGGATCGGACAAAACCTTCCCAAATACCCTCTAAAATATCCTACCTTTATCCTAGGAGAATTACATTAGTCATAAAGACAACTTAAGGTGCCCTTTTGATCAAATCAAAAGGAAGAACCCGAAAGAAGAGGTAAATATTGTAGTCACCTCTATCAAGTTCCCGTCTTCATCCACATCCTCTTTCATTGTTGTTTCCATTATAAAATAATAAATCCATTATATTCTATATATTGGGATGTTATTATAAAAATGGTATAACCATAATCATTATTCTATCAATTCTTTGAATGGAATCTCATCATACGTGTGTACGTACGACTTACCTTCTCTACGTTGTGGTGTAGTTATTATCCAATAAATTATTATTTGGATGGGTATAATAATGATATATAATTGATTTAATTAATAAATATAAAACAATAATGATTCTGTATATATGATATACCATCCAATTATATATTATTTTATTATTAAAAAAATGATATTGTCACTTGTGCGTACATACGGATTACCATCTCCATGAACGCGATTAGATTCATTCCCCATCATATCCATTCAAGAATAATTTTAATTTGATGATTAAAAATAATGTTTAGTGACTTAATATAATTATGAAATTGAATAATATACATCATATCAATAACAAATATTACTTAGGTAATAATGCATATAAAAGAAAATGAATCAGTTAAAACACGAAACGACGATAATACTAAAATATTATTAAAAAAACAATATTAAAAGATCATATATGATATCATATTAATATATATTATTCTTTTATAACATAATAAAAATTATTTCACCAGTATACAGGTTTTTAACCTACCCTTGACCAAGGAAAAGTACAAGTAAAGAGTTAATTTCACAATCTCTTCATTATCTGAGGTCGATCATATGTAATTATCTCCTAGGACATCTTTATCATCCACATCCATGATTCATAAAAATGTATTTCAAAACATTTTACTTTTTACTAGACAATGGGTTGAAGTTATTTATACCCTTATTTGACCTTATATGTTTTGAAAGGAATCTTTCTGTCGTTTTCCAAACAAGGTAGTTTTTGACCATTTCGACAAATATAATGTCAGATTATTTTTTTAACTTATACAGTGTGTGAGGATATTTTTTCCATTATAACATCGTCAAATATTACCTTACATTCTTATAATAATATTTTCAAAATAAATTTTTTCTCAAATGATTTCAATATAAAAAGTGATATTTCTCCAAAAAAAAGTTTTGATTTCATCTATGTCAACATCCTTTGATAGATTTTGTGGATATTTGATGTTGATTTATTTTGATACAGAACTTCAATATTGTATTGAAGGTTTTGTGATAGGTTTGACTTTTGATGTGTTATTTCTACACCATTAATGGTTTATGAATAATGTATTGAAATTTCGGATTCCAGTTTTATAATAAACTAGTACTCCGCTCGTGCATTTGCACGACACTCTAAACAAATCATATTATCAATAATAGAATACTAATTTTGAAACATAATAAATCATATTAAAATTAGAAATTTTTAAAACAAAAAATGAGTGGTATTCTATGAAGTGAGTGGAATTAATGTGACAAATGGAAATGGATTGAAGACTAATGCTTGAAGATATGGAACATGATGCAATGGGAGAGATGGGAATCAAAGACAGAAATGAAACGAAAGATGAAGGTGGAGACTGAGATGGAGGCAAGAGGTGAGATTGAGATAAATTGTGGAATGCAAAATAGAGAGATGTTCATGTTCCCAGGGTTAACTGGATTCTATGGGCTTGCAACGATGCATATATGCGGATCAGTAGGAAACATTAATGCATTCCATGTTGGGTCATTGAAAGATAATTAGTATCTAAAGAGAAATATGGATTAGACTATTCATCAATATGGAAGTTATTTTTCATACCCTTGATAACAATTGAGGTTTTGATCACCAAAATAATGTTGAAAAACTATATATATTAAAGTAAACACAATTAATATGTTATATTTATATTTATATCCATTCTATTTTTTAAAAACAATGAAATAATTTTTAACCATGCCACATGTTAATATAATCATCAAAATTAAAATTAAGGGATTGCCACATATTATGTTTGTCCTCCATGTATATAAATCAAATACATTCATCCCATAATCCCAAGAAAATTGATCAATACTAAATCTTGTCTATGCAGGGATGAGAAGAATTTAAGTATGTCCAATATCTCTTTAGATATCACCCACTATCTACACTTTTGCATCTTTTCGACAGCTCGATGTTTTCCCCTGAAATCAATATCTCATAGTGTTGAGAAATCCCTATGAATCCCAACATAATCTTCTAAAAATACCACCTTGACAAGGCCTGGAAAATCTGTTCAACAAAACTGTAGTTAGTAAAATTCTACACTAAAAAAACTAAAATTAAATTCATATAAACATATTGTTGACATTTAAAAAATTGATCAATACTAAATCTTGTCCATGCAGGGATGAAAAAAATTTAAGTATGTCCAATATCTCTTTAGATATCACCCCTATCCACACTTTGGAATTTATTCGACAGCTCCATGTTTTCCCCTGAGATCAATATCTCATAAGGTTGAAAAATCCCACTGAATCCCAACATAATCTTCTAAAAATACCACCTTGACAAGGCTTGGAAAATATGTTCAACGACATAGTAGTTAGTAAAATTCTACACTAAAAAAACTAAAATTAAATTCACATAAACATATTGGTCACATTTAAAAAACTAAACCTCACATGAAAATTGAAATGATGATAGAAAAAAATGTATAGATAACACTTCAGATCATAATTTATCATCAAATTATAAATGAGGAATCAAAAGGAAAATAAATGTACAGAAAACTATTATAAGGGGAAGAAACTAAGTAACAAAACCGCATGAAAATGAACACACCCACCCAACCAACCCACCCAACCAACATAATCCACATTAAAAATATAAGTACTAACAATTTTATTGAAATCTCAAATGATATCAACAAAAAAATTAACCTTTTCATGCTATGAAAATTATCTCAACCTACACAACTGCTTTCATGGTTGTTGGGCACGTTGAATTTAAAGAATGAAATTATAATAACCTTTCAATGTCTGGTATGGAATGAAATGTTTAAATTTCATTTAATGTTACATTAGATTCCTTTTACTTAAACTTTTGTAGGAGTAATATGGTTCAGCATAAACCAGTCATACATGACAACATCTGTTTTATTGACAGTGATGACATGGAAGACTATTTTTTTAGTTCTAAGAGATTAGTGCACATCAGAAGCCACCAAAACTAAAGAATCCAGAATGTTATAAATAAATGGGACCAAATCGTAGTGGTAGTTTTCATAGAGAAATGAAAAAAACTCTGAACAGCCCAAATATTTGTGTGCATTTTAATTGGAGGAATATTCTCCAATAAAGAGTAGAGAATGATTGTGGGTACCTCTAGGAATGGAACTTGCTTCAATGTTCTTGTTTTCCAAGTCATCCAATTTGGGTTCCTTGAATTCCTTTTCATACTTCTCTATCTATACTAAAAATTCAAATACATTGGCATGGAAGGTTGGAATAAATACATGCATGCATGAAAACATACATATGTATGTATGTAAGTATATATAGTATAGGGAGGGATAGTGGGGGAGGGAAAAAATTGTTTTTCAGATAACAAATCTCAAATTTGGGCATAACAGGTACTGCAGTGTATATATAATGTAGTGAAAAACATAATAAATTATTACCAATCACAAGTTTTAGAAGGATTCAACCATACCTTTGAGAAGACATCAAATCCTTTAGCCACAATAGTTAGTCATTATTGATGTTGCACCTTAAAAACATGATGATTGCATGTTACATACCTGAGATGGTGATAAAAAAAACTTAATTAAAGAAGACATGTAATTACATTGGGCGACATTAAAATGATCAAGAAACATAAAAACAATAAACAAACCATGTATAACATCTAATTAGGTAGAACATGCATCAAAATAAAACGACACACTACTCTGAAATATTGTCTACAATTAAGCAAAATCCTTTGTCAGGATCCCCAGTTGCGAAGAACAGTTCAATCAAAATGTTTTAGCTATAAAAATCCGGGGGAATTCCAATACTGTTCATATATTTTGAAACAATAAAAGCATTGGACAGTTCACTGCTGAGTCAAAAAATAACAGCATTACCCATACATCATGTGCTGCATAATATGGCCACCCATAGAATTACCAAATGTAAAACTCTTGGTGCATAAATAGCAAGAATGCTAGGGCCTCTTATTTTGATATCCTCCAATTTCTATGGTCCTTTTTTTATAAAACCAAATGGTACTCAATAGGAAAATTGGTTACAGATAAATTAGTCAGAGAAATGGACATAAATGAAATATCCAAGTTAAAAAGAACATTCAAATGGACATTAAGCACACAACAGAAGTATATACATCATAATATATAAATGGACATGAATGATAATAACATTAAAAGTATCATATAGGTTGGGCGGTATCACATAAAGCATCCCTCTCCCCCCTCCCCTCCCCTACCCTCTCCTCCCTCCCCCTGCCCAACATGTTCCCTTAGCAGCCCCCTCCCCCCTGGCCTCATCCCCCCCTCCCCTCCTCTCCCCCCCTCCCCCCTGCCCAACTTTATTCCCCCAGCACCCCCTCCCCCTGCCACCATCCTCCTCTCCCCTCCCCTCCCCTCCAACCTGCCCAGCCCCTCACCTCCCCTCACCTCCCCTCCCCCCTGCCCAACCATTTCCGCTAGCAGCCCCCTCCCCCCTGCCATCACCCTTTCCTCCCCTCCCCTCCAACCTGCCCAGCCTCTGCCCAGCCCATGCCCCTCCCCTCCCCTCCCCTCCCCTCCCCTCCCCTACCCCCCCTCCCCCTCCAACCTACCCAGACCCTGCCTATATGCTAGAAAATTAACTGAAATTGATTTCGGAAATGTGAAAATTATAACAGAAACTAATTTGGAAATTCTGTCTATATGCTAGAAAATCTGTCTATATGCATGAAAAAAGAAAGAAACATAAAAAAATGTACAATATACAACCTATACTGATGAGAAAGGATAATCGTGTGTGTTATATGTGTTACAACAACATTCCTCTATCCTATAATAAAAGTAGAGTTAAAATTTGATATAAAAATGTATAAGCTAATTTGAAAAAGAATAGGTTCTATAATGTTCTTCTGATACCTTTCATATGCACCACATAATGTCAATATCCTAAGAATGTATTCTATTTTATGTTTTCTTTTAAATGAGGATGTAGTTCATTGGCATGGCTTGTGGATGTTGCATCGTCAGGATTCATTGTAACTATCTATTGCCCTACATCGTCATCATAAAACTCTATCAACAGTTTTTTGTACATTAAGAGATGAATTAAATCAATAATTTACAAAAAATACTAACCACTGTAATTATTTAATCAGTAATTTGATGTTCACAAATTGTCAATTGTATGCAAAAAAATGAATTGTGTTTAAATGATATAATGAAATTGATACTGCAAAAAACAACATTGTCTAATCCAAATATGTAATGAAAATAGAAGGCAGTGAAAAAAAACACCTACCTAGGTTACTATTTTTACAACTTACATGAACACAGACCAATCCTGGGTAAGCAGAGGGGTAGACAGATATCATTTCCCTGAATGGAGACATTCACCCATGTGAAGTAGCATCAACAGAGAGCCCTCATCCACATTAAAAGACCTGACAACATGAAAGTGAGAAAAATTGATAAAGATAGATTGAATGTTGATGTTTCTTAACTCAATGTCTAGAGTGATGTACTGTTGGTTTTAAAGCTCACCTGAATAGTGAAAAGTAATGGATAAACGGTGGTGATTCAAGATTTTTTTCCACTGAATTGAGACATTCACCCATTCCCAGATTTGAAAGGAATCTCTCAACCACTCTAGAAGACCTGAAAACATGATATTGAATTAAAAAATATATAAGAGGACATATTGAATGCTGGGATAGCATGAGAATAAATGTCACCATTCTATTCAACTTCGAAGCTCTGTAAATAATAAGTGCATGTAGAATATTCAATGACATGTAAGGGAATACATATTAAAAAATTCAAAAAAAATCATTACTATATGAATACAATCATCACAGCTTTTGTTTGATTGGATAACTCCATTGTCGACCCCATGAAAGGGTATAACCCAATGAGAAGTCTAGTCATGTATGGTTCTGCAATGGGAGGAAACATTTCCTTGATTATTGAATGATTAACGTTGAATGGAAAAAAACATCTTCCAATGACCATTTTTCTGTCATTATTAAAACATGAATTTACAAATTAAATATGAATCATTTAGAATGTTTCTAATAGAAAATAATATATCATATGTTTTGATGCTAGAAAAACTTTTTATCATAAAAAGTGTTCCAATGATTTTAATTTCATACCATGTTGTGGTTCCAAAGAAGTATTTCTTCAGCCTCATGCCCCTACCCAATTGGAATTAGAAACATGGACCAATGAAAATAAGTTAATATTGGAAAAATCAAAACAAACATCTCATTAATGTTTGACCAAGCATATTGATAGGGCACAATTTGACATTATTAAAAATGATTAAATCAATACACTACAATAAGTAAATTTAAATACAATTTATAAATTGAATCACAAATGATATATACAGTGTATCCCAAACATTCAGAAATCTGCTGCCACATAGTAAAATTAAAAAAAAATATGAATTGAATTAAATCCAATGAAAATTAGAAGGTAGGAATATGAATTGAATTAAATCACATTGAGGTGCTTGAAACCATCAAACTGAACCTTGACAACCTGCACCAATACACTTTGAATTAAATAATCCAACTGCATTAATTAAATCACCGATAACCTATATCGTGTGAACCCGAATTAAATCCGGAAAGAACAACTCCACAGCCTGCATCTGAAACCATGCATGTGCACAAAGAGTCAAGATTTTAAATGAAATAATTCAATTATTCCAGCATAAGAAAAATAGTGAAACTTTTCCATCACATACAAAAATTTACCAGCTAATTGAACAATTATAACCTGCACCAACACACTTTGAATTAAATAAGCCAATTGAATTAAATAAATTAGCGATTACCTATATCTTGTGAACCCGATTTAAATCAACCAAGCACAACTCCACAACCTACATCTGAAACCATGAAATCTTTCATGGAAAACCTAGTTCACTCACAAATAAAGAAAGTATCAGAAACCAGAAAATGGGTTAAATTCTTGGTATGTTGACAGATGCTTTTACACTAAAAATCACGAACAAAGTTAATAGTGGTGGAGGTAGCCCATATCTTCTGAGAGAAAATTGACAATGGATAAGATTCAGTCTCTGTTGAAAGCGAAATCAATCTACATCTTTCATATTTCATGAGAAATATGAAGGATTAGGAGAAAATAAGATGAAGTTCTCTGTATGAGTTGATTTCATACAGAACCAGAGTTTTGAATCACCAATATTACCTTTTCTGAGTTGGATTTTTCAAAGAATAATCCAACCTTGGGTTTTTTTTCAGGAGAATGGAGGAGGGCGAGGTGGAGAAAAATTGAGGTGCTGGTTTATGGTAGTATTTTCATACAACCGTAGAAGTATTTTTGCGAGATAGGGTAGTATCATGGTGTTAAACCTTAGTTGGTTTTGTACTCGATGGAGATAATTTGACAGTTAGCTTCAGCAGTAGAACACCGGGATATATATAGTCTATGAACTTCCGACGAGCAGAAGCACTCAGCGGGTAGGGAATGAAGAGTTGGAAATTGTATGTGCGTGTTGCCGAATCAGGCCACAATAAAGGTGAGGAGGTTGGTCCAATGGGATCAGAGAGATTGAAAAAATGCAGACATTTAGATGCAGAAAAATAGATAGTGGACTCGAAGATGCTTACCGATGCACAGATACAATAAGAGAGATGTGAAGAAAAATCTTTGTAAGAGTAGCTGATTGAAGAACCTACCGAAAGAAAAATGATACCGTAAGCCTCGTCGACAAATTTTGGACGCGTGGTGGAAGGACGAAGCTCGTGGACGAACTGCCGACTGCGGTCGGAGTAATGTTTATACCTGGGGTTACTCACTGCGAACTATATGGAAAGGGAACCGTAGGTGGAGCGGAGGACCTGGATGTGCAAGAGCCGATGGAGGAGTCGCTGGTTGTGGAGAAGTCAAGAGCGGAGGAGCTGTAGTCAGAGTAGCCGAAGACGGAAGCACGGCTGGAGAGGAGAATCAAGATTCCGATGAGCTTGTCGAGGTCGGCGATGGTATGCGCGAGGCGATGTCGGGAAATGAGGTGAGATAAAACCCTAATCGTGGGAGGAGAAGGAGGGTTCGGTGGAGCGGTGAAATCCAAATCGCGGGCGGAGTGCGGTAAGGTTTGGAGGAGGGACGCGATCGTACGGGGGTAAATCCGGAATGGAAATAGTGAGATGGGGGACGTTGAAGATTGAGGAGGTGACACATCAGCCTGGAGGAACCCAGTCTTAGTATATATAGTGGATTTTTATGTTATGTTTAAACATTTTCATATGAGGAATGCATTGGACGTTGTAAGTGATAGGTGAGACTATTATAGCTCCTCAATACATTGGTAGGTCTAATAAGACAAACTAGGGTCTTTGAACAGGGCCTTAATAAAATCTTATTTTTAGTCTTGGCTCAAGGCCTTGACTATGTGGTTATGAAAGTCTGGAATTATGCATTCCATCATTATGAAAGTATCTATTGATTTTTCAAGTGATTATTCGACTGGTAGAATATCCATGTGAGTAAGTACATGGCCTAATTTCGATTTATATTTTCTATATTATGATGAATTTTTTGTTGAAAAGTCGTTTGTTTTAGTTTTTTACATTACCTAAAATGTTTATGCTTATTTATGAATATTTCCAATATATTGATATCCTTACTAAGCATTTGGTCTCACCCCATTCTATATTTTATTTTTTCCAGGATGCGAAGAAGTATATTATGACTGACCTGCAGGGATATTCTATGGGATTTCATTTTTTTCCATGGAAACATTATTATTGTAGTTTTCCATTTTATGAAGTAATGTAAACCTTATGAATGTATCTTGTACTTCGAAGGCTACTAAACTAATCGGTCTTTCAAGAAATGATCTTTTGTGATCATGCCAATGAAACGTAATAATGCACTGACTCTGGGTAACTAGGGTCGAGGCGTTATAGTTGGTATTAGATGATGTTTAATACAAACCATGGAATCTAGATTAAGGTAATCTCTTATTAGAGAACATTTCTCTATGATATACATTGAGTTTTAGTGCAGAATAACTTCTTAATATTTTGGTATTGTAGATATTATGTAAGTTTTCCATGAAATACATCCCTATCTAGATATGGGCAGGTAGAGGCGGCTCTAAAACTGATTTACCTTAGGGTAAAACCCAAAAACATAGCTTTGAGCTAGATTCTAATGGGAACTACTGCTTGACAATTGGACTTGATGCACTCTTGTTTACGACACTCCCAGAAGATATGATTAGGATAATTTCCATTTCATTTACAATCCATTATGAAGGGTTTATGAGTATTAAATTCATAAAAGAAAATTTCTTTTATGATTATGGAAAATATCCCTAAACTCTTCAATTTATGTATAGTGTTTTACATGTTTGGAATTATGTATTTAGATTCATAAACTAATCTAGTTTATGAAATTGTTTAGTAATGGAGCCTAGTGTAATAAATGGAAACTATATCAATGTGCACACTCCATGTATGGATTTCTCCCCTACTCGAGATAATTATAATGGAGCTGATCATACAACTGGTGATGATAATCTGATCACCATTCTGGAACAAATCACTATGGTTTTGAATAATATCCATACCCATATGGATCACAATGATCCACAACGTGAAGGATCAATGTTAGATCGCTTCATTAGGCAAATACCACAAACATTTAATGGGAGTAAAAATCCCTTAGTAGCTGAGGAATAGAGAAATTCCATTGAGAAAATATTTCACGCCTTGGGAAGTAGTGAAAGAAAAAAAGATGTCAATGAATTTTACCACCTCAGTGGAGATGATGCTCAATGGTGGCCATTGATTCAGAACACAAAGGAAGATGATGAAGTATCAAATATGTAATGGTGAGATTTTAAAAATCTTTTATTAGAAAAATACTTTCCTCGTGACCATCGAGAAGATATGGAATGTCAATTTCTGAGTCTGAGTCAAAATGAGGTTGAGAATGTCGCAAAGTATGAGGCTAACTTTACAAGGTTAGCGAGGCATGCTACAGATTATATACGTAACCCAGGAAGTAAGATTGATCATTTATTTTATGTATTAAAACCATTTCTACTTCGAGAATTAGTCTCACAATGCTTCTCATCATATGAATATATTGTCTCATGTTATATCAAGAAAGAAAAAGAATTCTCTATGTCATAGGACTTTAATGCAAAGTAAGCGAATAAGAGATCTACCAAACACTCTGGAAATGGAAATAAGGGGAATATGGGAAAAGATGAATATCCATCCTATTGTAAATGTGGGAAGAAACAAACTAGTAAATTCTTGAAGGGAATGTGTGTAGAGACTCGAAGCTTGACGTACATGGAAATTTCATTACTTTTTCGTAATACATAATACATAATAAAAATAGACACACAAGGACCATAATAGTTTAGTGTCTTTGGAAACTCGGAATAAAATCTTCTAATCGTGGTGAAAGATCTTCAATATCTCCCATAAATATCTTCCCCTTTTTTTCTTACCTAAAACCTTTCTTTATATCCTGGGGAAAAGAAAACATAAAAAGGGTGAGCTCAAATGCTCATTAAGGGTAATCATGGATAAAATAAATCATACTATATACATTTGAACATAAAAACATGAACATAATGTTTAAACATCAAAAGCTTGAGCAATGACATAAAACATGAAAGTATGTAAGGCATAGATCATAAAGAAACATTAAGAATGATAAAATAGCATGGGAATAAAAAATTTAATTGTGGAACCCATTCAGCACAAGTGATGATTTCCATAGTAGCCAAGGCATTGCTGCAAATACCATCTTGGTGGACAAAGTCCATTTCTGAATCGAGTTCACTCCTCGTTTCAGTCCTGTAACACTGAACCAGATTAACTTACCATTCCATCCATGTCTATCTCATGAGATATAAATCATTACCCAATGCATTGGAGGGAGATATAGGTCCCACCAATCTCATAATGAAATCATTCTTACTTTTGCCATAAAATAAACATACATCATTCATAATAACCCAACGAATAAAATGGGTTTCATAAACATCATCCCATCATCACATAATCCATATAGAAGAAATGGATATCATTTCATAATAATAAAAGTGAAACCATGTAAATCATAGAGACATTACTCTTGAAACATAAACATATGAAATAATTTCATCTTAGATAGAAAATGGTTTTGATAAAACACTTGAAATGAATTCTTGAGGAAAATATTCGTTCTTCTTCAAAATAAATTTATTTTCAAAAAACGTCATGCAATTTTAAAAGAAAGAAATTTTGTTGAAAATATTCATTAAATATTTTAGAGGAAGCTTCATGAAAATAAGGCTTTATAAAACAGTAAAAATATGTTCGTGCCGTATAAGTTAAAAAAAGATTCTTTTCGTACTTTTGCCAGAAAATTCAAAAAGTACCGCGTAACATAAACAAAAGAAAGATTCCTTACATACCATGTAGTAAAAGTAAAAAATGGGTAAAAAGGACATTAAACATACATGTAAACACTTTTCTAAAACATGGGCATGGATGATAGTAATAACCCCAGTAAATACTTACGAATAAGCAATCTCAGATAAAAATGAGATTTGAAAATTTATCCCTTTCCTTAGGTCTGATATGATTCGTATGTATCCGAACCTCCTGTATAATGATTTAAATAGTGTTATTGACTGATTAAAGAATCATATTAATTGTTATGATATCATATATGGTTCACTTATGAAATTATATTACCCGTTCTTTTTTAAATTCTATGTTAAAGAGCATTTTGGGTAAAATCGTTTCATTTGTCGTCCATGTTTTGACTTGTAATTATTCATATGATTACTCAGATCATGATTACTTACATCCAAAATGTAAAACATGATTTATATATAATATATATTCAGAATATACATATATATAATAGATCTATAAATGGAATGAAATACACCGTTCATGGAGACGGTAGGTCGTACGTATGCATGATCGTTGTTTTCTTTTCCTCATTGAATAGAATGGAATTAATTTGATGATATACATATATATATATAAATACATAAATCCAGTATCATTATTATGTCATATATTTCATGCTTACTCATTATATATAATTTATACTCATTTATGAATGGATAATCATTGAGAATGAATCTCATCGCGGCTAGGAGACGGTATTCCGTACGTACGCACGAGTGATGATATCATTCTCATGATCGTGGAATTTTATTAGAGTGTATGTATACTATTACAGAATCAATATCACTTTAAAATAATCATATATAGTTATTATTTACACCATTATACCCATCCATTTAAGGTGGTGGTGGAAAATAGATTACACCACAGCATGGAGACGGTATTCCGTACGTACGCGCGCGCGGTGATTTCGTTTTCCGTAGGATGGATAGATGGTGAAATAGGGTTGTTTCAAACTTATAATAAAATATCAGTATATTAGTGATACTGATGTTATTATTTCATAATGAAACAACTAAAGAAGAAGAAATGGAAGAAGAAATAAAGTTGAAAGAATTGGTAACGAACATTACCTCTTCTTTGAAGCGCGTCTTTGGGACCTCCTATTAGGGCACTACAATTGGTCTTTGAAGAAGACCAAAACCTCTAGGATTATTCTAGTGAAGTGGGGAAGTGAAATGGGCAGGGTTTGGCCGAGATTGAAGGCTCAAATTGCTGTGAGTAGGAGAGGAAGGAGGTGCCCTTTTATAAGGGAGGAGAGGGGAACCTTTTGAAATCTTAAAAATATTAATTTATAATAAATCTAACCCCACCTAAAAACCTCCAAAAAAGACTCATATTCGAATATAAGATGAGATATGGTTGTAATCGCATCAACCAATAAAATCTAGACATGTTAGGAAATTATTTTAAACATTATCAACTTGATTTATCCTTACATAATCTATTTATTTTTATTTGTGGTAATAAAATTGTAAATTTTAACATATAACAAAAAATTACTTATTTTTTGTGAATTTTCCATAATTAAATACTTTATAAAATTTTAGACCATATAAATTAAAATTTATAATTTTTAAATATTTTTGTGATTTTTAATCAATTTTATAATATGTTATTTTTATAAAATAACAACAGTGTCAATTTTGACACTATTCATTTATATGAATTTAAATAAAATATATACAGAAGATATGTTCAAAATGAAAGCTTTCATAGATTCATAAAAGGCTGTATGTATATATAAAATTAGTGGAGAACATTATATAGTTCATATATTATTTATTTTATTATTTTTAAAACCATTTATTTGTTTTATCTCTTAAAAAAATAATTACTACAACAGTTTTGTATAATTATTTAATATACATATATGTTGCATAAAAATTAAAACTAAAATCCTATAATGAAGATAAATCTATTAACTTTCACAATAATACTTTTACTCAAATTTATCATCTTAAAATCCCTATAGTTAAATTGTTATATTTTTTTAATTATGAAGGTTACAACTTTGGCATCATTTAAAATAAAATAATATAAGTGTCATAATTGCTTGTATAAGACTCCAAATGGTAAAATTATATACCATTGGATGATTAGTGTTTAAATGTACATGACCAATATGTTTTGGTCAGTGTTTTGTGCCTTTTATGGTCACTATTAGTTTAACAAAAACTATATTCTTGATTTTTCACTAGATATATAATTTCGGCATCACTATTGTGTCACAATTAATGATAATTATTTAATCCCAAAAAATTCTAAATAAATTTTCATGGAGTAGATAATTTTGTTAGATTTCTGTAGAATATTAATGTTATATGTTTCATGAAGTTTATCACTAACTTAAAATTATTATACTTATAGTATTTAAGATAGTGACATGTTGTCACTTTCATTGGTTTTAATAATAATTAAATTATTTCCAGGGAAAAAATCCATTAAATGAATCTAATCTGACCCTTAGTTGATATGGGTCGACTTTTAGTCATCCAATAATATTTTTCCAAGTGTTAGGGTAATTTTATAATCTTATATTTACCCTTAATTACCCGATTTACCTTTAACTATGGTAAATAAAATTTACAATAGTTACTATTCACAATGCCCAAAAATAAAAATTAGATTATTAAAATAATTTGGACCCACTTATTCCAAATATGGAATCCATTTTTCCAAATTCAATACGCAAAAGTTTCAGAAATTAAATTAAAATTAATACCATTGTCGAAAGAAAACAGGTTTTTCTTTAAAACATTGCAAAAGATTGAATTGATTTAGCCTACGAATTCAAGGTAAAATCAATTCTAATGACATAAATTATATTAAATGGTAAAAATATATTCTATTTATACTTTAAAACAATTAAATATTATAATTTAACCACAAAAGATATCACGATGAAAAAAGTTGTTTTTAAATAAAATATACCGTGTTTTTACTATTCATTAAAATATGAAAGTTATCAGAATAAAATGAAAAATTTATCCAAAGTAAATTTTATTTCCTGATTCCAAAGAATAAATTTTATTTTGTCAAATGGTAATTATAAACATTTCAAAAACTAGATTTAAAGTTGGTGCTCCATCAAAAGGCGGCAAAACTGTATTTTTTGAAAAATACTTATTTTACCCGAAATTTTTATTTTCTCCTTATACCATGTTCTATAAAATATGTATGATTAATAATAGTATTATAAAATTCAAAATTTATTTAATAATATTCATAACGGCTAGTTCATAATAATATTATAATAATATATCATTGTTTAGTAAAACTCAGTATTGTGTACAACACATGCTATCGAGGAAGGTCGCGATTGTGTGAAATGCAAGCCAAGTCAGGGTTGCGTGTTGTGCAAGAATCCTTCGTTGTTTCATATAACAAAATCCAACCATATTTTATTTATACATTGAATATATATATATATATATATAAACACACTCAATGTTGCGTAGAATAACTATTATCGAAATTGTGTGTAACACGATCCAAGAATAGTGTTGCTAATACTTCAAGCTAATACAGTGTTGCGTATTGAGCAAGGTAATATTGGTGTAGCATACAACACAAGATATTAATGAAATTAAAAATAATATTTTTCATAAAATCTCGGGGTGTTACATTCTATCCCCCTTAAAATGATTTTGGCCCTCAAAATTTTTCGAGGTTATAAATGGTTTACTCCTCAAAATATTCTTTAATATAAACCCACATCGTAAAAAGGAATACCAAAACCAATATTTAAAAAAAAGTATGAAACGTAACGGTTACCCAAATTAACTCATCACTGGGTTTCCACGTAGGAGGACATAGGTGAAAATATGGATATGGAAGAAAAATCTAACCATCAAGTTCTGATGGAGAGTGGTAGAGAACATGGCTATGAAAAAGCCAACAATCACAAAGCCATAAATTTGTTATTATCTAGGGTACCATCTGGTTTATCGGACATAAGAGCACTAGGACAACATTTTTGGTTTTCAAGATCATTTTCCTAAAGTTGATGAATTAAAAGAAATACTTACATGATTTTGGTACAATCTCACAGTTGTTCATGAATTGAACAATTATCACTTCATATCATAAAGAAATAAAGTTGAATTTTTTATTCGGGAAGAATTTGAAGATCATGTGATAGAATGATGGGTCATTCCATCTGTTTCAATCAAAAGGTTAGAAAAAGTTATAAGTCCATCTTATGGTGATATTAATCGTATATGGTTCCAAAAATGGACTTATACTTTTTTTATCATACTGCTAAATATAATAAAACTAGTTTCTACTAAACAGGGACTTCCTGTAGGCTAGTGGTAGGCGATAAATGCCAGTCGCACTTCCGTTGTGGGTTCGATTCCCACAGCCTTGTCCAACGCGATGGGTTGTCGCCCGTCCTCCAGGTTGTCCTTTTTCTAAAACTACATTACTATAACATCCCATAAATAATATCAAAAAAAAAAGTTCTATCCTTAAACAATTCTAAATTATGTCCAATATAATCCATTCCAATCTTTAGGCTTATCTAAAAAACTATGGTCCAAGCTCATAGTATAAAGAAAACGATAACTTGAAATGTCCTCAACCAAGCATGTGAATACCATCATTTATCCCCCATATATCTTGTTGGTCAAATTCCAATCATGTGAATACATTAATCATGTATTCTCTTGAAAAATGAATACCCATTAAACCTTAGTGAAAACATGAATGTTGTCAAAAGTTAACTCTTTCCACATACCAAAATCCAAAATTCTACATACTCAAACCATGATATAACCTTCTCCTTATATCATTCATGAGCTCATGAATACAATCAAACATATAATTTTCTCCTTATCCCTTCATTATGCGCATATCATCTACATTCCAAAAAATATCACAATAACCTTTCATGGATACTGGTACCATTAATCATACACTTTCAAAACTCAAGGAAAGACAACAGTGTAAAAATCCTTATATGTCTCTTTATTCCATAGTACCATGAGATTAATTATACAACATTACACATGATAAACATGTAATCATTCCACTACATTCTTAAACCATTGACCGAGCTTCAACAATTCTTTCATCTCACATATCATTAGTAGTCTCTTCATCATCATCAACATAGATACTACCCATACGACCATACTGATTCTCTTCATTAGACTTTCTCTTAGGGAATTGGTTTGCATAATTCCCGTACATTCCACATTTAAAACATTTAACCATTGTTGATGTCGTAGCAATACCATTATCCTCATCCCTGCTGTTAACTGAACCTTTTCCTTTTCACTTACTGGCTTTGTGTCCCTCTTTTCCACACCCAAAGCATCTTCCAGATCCTTTGGAAAATTCTCCTTGATGCCTCTTGCCACATGATTTACATAGGGGAAATTGAACTTTCTTTCCTCTATGATCATCATGAAACTCCATCTTTCTCTTATTAGTCGGGTCAGGAAACTTACCAAATTTTACTTTATTGATCATATTATGAGATTTTTGATTCGGCATAATAATGATGTTTGGACTTCCAAATCCCATTTCATTAGGTTGCTCATGAATAATATCATTCCATTGTCCACCATATCCTCCATTATCGTGAATCATCGTGTTTCCAGCCATTTTCTAACACCCAAAAAGAATAGTGTGAGAGGCAAAAATCATTTAGGGAATGCAATATAATAAAAGGGGAGTAACTTCAATATCTAACATCTTGGGTTACCGTAATTCTAGAACTATAACCTATACTTATACAAAACCTTAGGGACATCCCTAGACATACCTTAGAAATATCTCTAGGGTTCTCACTAATGTTTTCGCATCCTAGTTTCCAAAGGTTGACTAAACTTTTCCTCTGATACCAACTGTAGAGACCTGAATCCTGACGTACATGGACATTACATTACTTTTGCAGAATACTTAATACATAATAAAAATAGACACACAAGGACCGTAATAGTTTAGTGTCTTTGGAAACTCGGAATAAAATCTTCTAATCGTGGTGAAAGATCATCAATATCTCCCATAAAGATCTTCCCATTTTTTCTTACCTAAAACCTTTCTTTATTAGCTAGGGAAAAGAAAACATAAAAAGGCTGAGCTCAAATTCTCAGTAAGGGTAATCATGGATAAAATAAAACATACTATATATATTTGAACTTAAAAACAAGAACTTAATGTTTAATCATCAAAAGCTTGAGCAATGACATAAAACATGGATGTACGTAAGGCATAGATCATAAAGAAACATTAATAATGATAAAATAGAATGGGAATAAAACATGTAATTTTGGAAACCATTCAGAACATATCATGATTTCCATAGTAGCCAAGGCATTGCTGCCAAGACCATCTTGGTGGAGAATGCCCCTTTCTGAATCGAGTTCACTCCTCGTTTCAGTCCTGTAACACTGAACCGGATTAACTTACCATTCCAGCCATTTCTATCTCATGAGATATAAATATTTACCCAATGCATAGGAGGGAGATATATGTCCCATCCATCTTATAATGAAATCATTCTTACTTGTGCCACAAAATAAACATACATCATTCATAATAACCCAACGAATAAAATGGGTTTCATAAACATCATCCCATCATCACATAATCCATATAGAAGAAATGGATATCATTTCATAATAAGAAAAGTGAAACCATGTAAATCATAGAGACATTACACTTAAAACATACACATATGAAAAAATTTCATCTTTGATGGAAAATAGTTTTTATAAAACACTTGAAATGAATTCTTGAGGAAAATATCCTTTCTTCTTCAAAATCAATTTCTTTTCACAAAACGTCATGAAATTTTAAAAGAAATATATTTTTTTGAAAATAGTCATGAAATATTTTAGAGGAAGCTTCATGAAAATAAGGCTTTATAAAACCGTAAAAATCCGTTCGTGCCGTATAAGTTAAAAAAATCATTCTTTTCGTGCATTTGCCGGAAAAGTCAAAAAGTACCTCGTAACGTAAACAAAAGAAAGATTCCTTACATACCATGTTGTAAAAGTCAAAAATGGGTAAAAAGGACTTTAAGAATACATGAAAAAACTTTTATAAAACATGGACATGGATGATAGCAATAGCCCTAGTAAATACTTATGAATAAGCAATCTCAGATAAAAATGAGATTTGCAAAATTATCCATTACCTTAGGTTTGATATGCTTCGTACGTATCCAAACCTACTATATAATGATTTAAATAATGTTATATACTTATTAAAGAATCATATTAATTGTTATGATATCATATATGGTTCACTTATGACATTATATTACCCTTTCTTTTGTAAATTCCATGTTAAAGAGCGTTTTGGGTAAATTTGTTTCATTTGTCGTCCGTGTTTTGACTTGTAATTATTCATATGATTACCTAAATCCTGAATGTAAAACATGATTTATGAATAATATATATTCAGAATATACATTTATATAATAGATCTGTAAATGGAAATAAATACACCGTTCATGGAGATGGTAGGTCGTACGTACGCATGAACGTTGTTTTCATTTCCTCATTGAATTGAACGGAATTAATTGGATGAAATACATATATTTATATATATACATAAATACAGTATCATTATTATGTCATATATTTCATGATTAATTGTTATATATACTTTATAATCATTTATGAATGGTTAATCATTGAGAATGAATCTCATCGCGTCGTGGAGACGGTATTCCGTACGTACGCAAGAGCGATGATATCATTCCCATGATCGTGGAATTTTATTAGAGTGTATGTATACTATTACAGAATCAATATAAAATTCCAATAATCATATATTGTTATTATTTACACCATTATACCCATCCAAGTAAGGTGGTGTTGGAAAATAGATTACACCACGGCGTGGAGACGATATTCCGTATGTACGCACAGGCGGTGATTTCATTTTCCGTAGGATTGATAGATGGTGAAATAGGGTTGTTTCATCCATATAATAACATATCAGTATATGAGTGATAATGATTTTATTATTTCATAATGAAACAACTAAATAAGAAGAAGTGGAAGAAGAAATAATGTTGAAAGAATTGGTAACGAACATTACCTCTTCTTTGAAGCGCCTCTTTGAGACCGCCTCTTAGGGAACTACAATTGGTCTTTGAAGAAGACCAGAACCTCTAGGATGATTCTAGGGAAGTGGGGAAGTGAAATGGGAAGGGTTTTTCCGATCTTTAAGGATCAAATTGGTGTCAGGAGGAGAGGGAGGAGGTTCCCTTTTATAAGGGAGGAGAGGGGCACCTTTGAAAATCTTAAAAATATAAATTTATAATAAATCTAACCCCACTTAAAAACCTACAAAAATGACTCATATTCAAATATAAGATGATATAGGGTTGTAATCTCATCAACCAATAAAATTTAGACATGTTAGGAAATTATTTTAAACATTATCAACTTGATTTATCCTTACATAATCAATTTATTTTTATTTGTGGTAATAAAACTCTAAATTTTAACTTATAACAAAAAAGTACTTATCTTTTGTTAATTTTCCATAATTGGATAATTTATAACATTTTAGACCTTATAAATTTAAATTTATAATTTTTTAATATTTTTCTGATTTTTAAACAATTTTATAATATGTTATTTTTATAAAATAACAATAGTGTCAATTTTGACACTATTCATTTATATGAATTTAAATAAAATATATACAGAAGGTATGTTCGATATAAAAGATTTAATAGATTCATAAAAGGCCATATGTACCTAGAAAATTATTGGAGAACATTATATAGTTCATATAATATTTATTTTATTATTTTTAAAACCATTTATTTGGTTTATCTCTTAATAAAATATTTACTACAACAGTTTCGTATAATTATTTAAAATAATTATATGTTGCATAAAAATTAAAACTAAAGTACTATGATAAAGATAAATCTATTAAATTTCACTATAATACTTTTAATCTAATTTATCATCTTAAAATCACAATTGTTAAATTGTTATATTTATTAAATTATGAAGGTGGCAACTTTGGCATCATTTAAAATAAAATCATATAAGTGTCATAATTTCTTGTATAAGACTCGAAATGGTAAACTATTCGACGATTAGATGATTAGAGTTTACTTTTACATGACCAATATGTTTTGGTCAGGGTTTTGTGCCTTTTATGGTCACTATTAGTTTAATAAAAACTATATTCTTGTTTTTTCACTAGATAAATAATTTCTGCATCACTATTGTGTCACAATTAATGATAATTATTTAATCCCAAAAAATTCTAAATAAATTTTCATGAGGTAGATAATTTTTTTATCTTTCTATAGACTATTAATTTTAGAAGTTTCATGAACTTTTTCACTAACTTAAAATTATTATACTTATAGTATTTAAGAGAGTGACATGTTGTCACTTTCTTTGGTTTTAATAATAATTAAATTATTTTCATGGAAAAAAATTTATTAAATGTATCTAATCCGACCCTTAGGTGATATGGGTCTAATTTTAGTCATCTAATAAGATTTTTCCAAGTGTTAGGGTAATTGTATAATCTTATATTTACCATTAATTACCTGATTTACCTTTAACTATGGTAAATAAAATTTAACGTAGTTAGTATAAACAACGCCCAAAAATAAAAAGTAGCTTATTAACATATTTTGGACCCACTGATTTAAAATATGGAATCCATTCTTCCAAATTCAATACACAAAAGTTGCAGATATTAAATTAAAATTAATCCAGTTGTCGAAAGAAAACGAGTTTTTCTTTAAAACATTGCAAAAGATTGAATTGATTTAATCTACGAATTCAAGGTAAAAGAAATGATAATGACATAAATTATATTAAACGGTAAAAATATATTCTATTTATACTTTAAAACAATCCAATATTATAATTTAACCACATAATATATAACGATGAAATAAGTTGTTTTTAATTAAAATATAGCGTGTTTTTACTATTCATTAAAACATGAAAGTTATCAGAATAAAATGAAAAATTTATCCAAAGTAAATTTATATTTATTTATTCCAAAGAATAAATTTTATTTTGGCAAATGGTACTTATAAACATTTCAAAATCTAGATTTAATGTGGGTGCGCCATCAAAAGCCGGCAAAACTGTATTTTTTTAAAAATACTTATTTTACCCGAAAAATATATTTTGTTCTTATAACATGTTATAGAAAATATGTAAGATTAATAATAATGTTATAAAATTAAAAATTTAGTTAATACTATTCATAACGGCTAGTTCATAATAATGTTATAATAATATATCGTTGTTTAGTAAAACTCAGTATTGCGTACAACACACACTATCGATGAAGGTCATGATTGCGGGAAATGCAAGCCAAGTCAGGGTTGCATGTTGTGAAATAATCCTTCGTTGTTTCTTATAATGGAATACAACCATATTTTATTTATACGTTGAATACATATATATAAACACACTCAATGTTGCGTAGAATTACTATTATCAAAATTGTGTGTAACACGTTCCAAAAAATAGTGTTGTGTATACTTCAAGCTAATACGGTGTTGCGTATAGCGCAAGGTAATCTTGGTGTTGCATACAACACAAGATATTAATGAAATTAAAAAGAATATTTTTCATAAAATCTCGGTGTGTTACAATGTGAGTCTGTTACAAGTGTGGTGAAAAAGGACACCATACTCGTGATTGTAAGGGGAAGAAAGAGGTTGTCACTATTGAATGATACAATTGTAATGAAAGGGGGAATTATGAAAATGAATTTCCTAAGCGCCAAGGGATCTTAACTCAGAAATGGTCATGGGATCATGGATAGGCTTAGGCTATCACTACTGCTGATGTTGAAACTTTAAAAGACGTGGTGGCATGTAATTTAATGGTTTCCTCAAGTTTAGAAAATGTATTTTTTGATTCTAGATCATCGCATTGTTTCATATCTTCCTAGTTTTCTAAGAAAATTAGATACTTCCAATTTGATGTAACAAGGGAGTTGTCAGTCATAAATCTTAAGAGAAGTATCATTGCAACAATGTTTTGTGAATTAGTCCCCATTAAGGCATATAAATGTTCTTTAACAGATGATCTCATCATCATACCCAAGATTGAATTTGTTATAATCCTTAGTATTTATTGTCTTGCAACCCATGATGTTAATATTTTTTCTAAGAATAAGTAGGTTACATGTTTTGATGATGATAAGTAGTACCTTATCTTTATAGAAAATGCATCACCACCTAATACTTATCTATATCTACCCCCATTAGCTCCACTAAATTAAATTATTGGGGAGGAATAGAATGAAATAACTATGGGTGAGGAAAATAATTTCCAAATAGAGTATGTAACTATTGTGAAAGAATATGTGGATGTTTTTCAGAGGATTTACCTGGAGATCCTTTATAATGGGAAATTAAGTTTTCCATTTATTTTATTCTTGGTTAAAGCCCTATATCGAAGACCCCTTATAGAATGGACACTGTGGAATTAGTGGAAATAAAAAAACAACTAGAGGAATTGAGTAATAAGAGATTTATTCTCCCTTGTTTTTCTCCAGGGGGAGCCCCTATACTTTTTTGTTATTAAGAATGATTGATCTATGAGTTTGTACATTGACTACAGGGAGATCAATGCTATAACAATAAAGAACAAGTATCCCCAACATAGCATTGAGGATTAATTTGACCAACTTCATGGTGCTCAATAATTATCAAATATTGACATGAGATCTGGATATCATCAGTTTTGTGTGAAGAAGGGAGGCATTCAGAAAACATTATTTCGAAACTGGTACCGGAATTACGAGTTCAAAATAACGCCTTTTGGATTGACTAATGCACCCTCTGTTTTCATGGATCTAATGAACAGAGTTTTCAAGGAATATCTTGATGACTTTTTAGTGGTATTTTTTTGATAATATCTTGTTATAATACAAAAGCTATTAAGATCCTGAAAATCACTTTCACATTATCATGAAGGCTCTTAGAAGACATGAAATATATGGGAATTTTAGAAACTGTGAATTCTGGGTTCAACAGATTTCTTTTCATGGCCATATCGTCTCTAATGATGGAATCTTCATTGATCCTTCTAATACAATATCATTCCAAAAATGGACATCACTAAAAAGTATAACTCAGGTATTCCATTTTATTAGTTTAGTATGTTATTATCAAAGTTTCATCAAAAAATTTTCTTGATTGGCTACCCCATTAACCATGATAAAAGGTAATTGGGTGAAATTTGTTTGGACAAAATAATGTGAAGAATGTTTTGAAGAATTGAATAAAAAATTAGTCAATTCTCTTATATTGACTCTACTATCAGGGAACGATGGGTTTGTTATTTATAGCGATGCTTCAATGAAAGGACTTGGTTTTGTCCTTATGCAGAATTATAGGGTTATTGCCTATGCATCACGAAAGATAAAAATTCATGGGAAAAAGTATACTACTCATGATCTTGAGTTAGAAAATGTAATCTTTTCATTGATGATTTGGAGACACTATCTCTATGGTGAAAAAATGTGATATTTATACTGATCAAAAGAGTTTGAAGTATATTTTCTCACAGAAAGAACTCAACATGAGGAAAAGGAGATTTCTTAAACTACTCAAGCATTATGATTGCATTATACACCACCACCTAGGAAAGGAAAAAAAGTTGGAAGATGCTTTGAGCATAAAGGATCATGGAGTATTGATCAAGATGAGAGTTTAAAGGGATCCGATTTTCATGGATCTAGTAAAGTTGGATATGGGAATAACCATGGAAGGTGTTACATCAATGCTTTTCCAAATGGTTTCCAAACAATCTTTACTAGAAAGGATAGAAAGTTCACTGCCTGATGATGTGGGGTTTCAAAAGAAGATTAAAGCTATGAACAACAGGAGATTTAGTGACTTCATATATAAAGATGACATTTTTAAATTTGTGAAGAGACATTGTGTTCCGAACATAACTAATCTAAAAAGTGTATTGTTGGATGATGCTCCTAGCTCCAATTTCACAATACACCCTTGGAGCATAAAAATGTATAGTGATTTGAAGGAATATTTTTAGTGGGACCATATCAAGAGGGAGATTTTTTATTTTGGGTCAAGATGTATGGTTTTCCAACATGTGAATGCTGGATGGAAACAACCTAGAAGAGTCGGGAAACCTCTTCCCATACCTGAGTGGAAATGGGATTGTATTACAATAGACATTATCATGGGACTACGAAAGAATCCTAGAATGAATGATGCAATAAGGGTCATTATTGATCGTCTTACCAGGTTAGTGCATTTTCTAGATATAATAGATGATTTACCACCAGAACGTCTATCAAGACTATATATAAATAAAGTTTTTAGACATCATATAGTACCCCTATCAATTTTTTCTGATCGCGATCCACGTTTTACATCAAGATTCTGGAAAAGTCTTCAGAATGACCTGGATACTGAACTTCGTTTGAACACTACCTACCACCCCCAAACTGATTGACAATCAGAATGAAGAATTAAAACCTTAAAAGACTTGTTGAGATCAGGCTCAATTGTCTTTCAAGGTATGTGGGATCAATATTTAGCAATGGTAGAATTTTCCAATAACAATATCTTTCATTCAAGTATTAAGATGGCACCACATGAAGCGTTATATAGAATGAGATGTCGCACACCAACCTGTTGGGATGATTTTGGTGAAAGAAAATGCATAGGCCAAGAAATGGTAGAGGAAATGATGGAAAAGTTGAAGGTCATCCAAAACCGCATCAAATTATCTAAAATTTTACATAAGGGATATGCCGATAACCGAAGGAAGAATTTGGAATTTCATGCAGGAGATCATGTTTTCTTGAATGTATCTCCATGGAAGGGTGTTATACATTTCGGTAAGAACAGAAAATTAAGTCCCAGGTATATCAGACCATTCAAAATTCTAAAATGAATTGGGGTTGTAGCTTACCATATCGCAATTCCTCCAAGTCTCTCCAAAGTTCATGATGTATTCCACGTATCATTGTTGAGAAAATAAATGCATGTCCCAACGCATGTACTCACCTATGAGTAATTAGGACTGGTTCCCAATCTGTCTTATTGCGAATATATTTTCAATGTTCTTGATACAGGAGAACAAGTGCTGAGAAACCAGATGAGTCGTTTGGTAAAAGTTCTATGGAGAAACCGTAATATGGAAGAGGCAATATGGGAACTAGAGGAATTAAAGATGAAGAAACACCAAAGTATTTTTATATACTAATATTCTAGAAATTTTTAATATGAAATTATTTTAAGGAGGGGAGAATGTGACACCCCAAGCATCCACAGTACACTTCTTTTTAAATAATATAATAGCGTGTTCTTTACGCGACTTCGAGTTCTGACACACCACAACCAATCAAACTATCCATTATGAATATTAATACCAAATTTTTGAAATTTTATAAATTTTATCTTTCAAAATGGACTTAATTTTTGGATTTAGAATATCAAAATTAGCTGAGAGTGAATTTTATATATTTTTCTGAAAACATTCATTTTTTGATGAATAGTGAAAAACATTGAGTTAGAGTTTAAAACAGTATTTGTAATTAAATAATTATTTATTTTATTTATATTTATATTAGGTCAAAAATAAATACGTAATACCAATATATGTACAATATAATTCATTGGAGTCAGTTTATAATAATTTTCGTTATATAAAAATTTTATTGAAATTTTTTCCGTCATTTACCCACCTCCTAGGAGTATTTGCAAATTTATAAAAAACATAATTTTACTGCTTCTCTGAGTTGAATTTCAAAAATCCGAGAGATGCGGTTGATATTAGTATGTAAAATGTGGTTCAATAAGAAGAAAATAATATTTGGTGAATAGTTACTCTTTACTTTTATTTACTACGATTAAAAGCAAATAAGGTAATTAAGGGTAAAAATGATATTATTACTACCCTAAAAATGTTTTAATTCTATATTATAAGTGTAATTAGACCAAAAACAACCTTAGGAATAAAATATGATCCATTAGGTCCACTTGGATTAGATTAGGACATTTATTATTATTTTATTTAAAAATAGTTAAAATAGATAAAATCAATGTTTAATAAATAAAACAATGTTAATATCATGTTATACATAAGATAAATTAGACTATAAATATTACCTATAAATCTAAAAATATTTCCTACATAATGATATTTAATTTATATTTTTTTACATTAAATAAATTAATTTATTTATGACACAATGATGATGGAGTAATTAGACAATTAATAAAATATTAAAATAATTGATATTATAAATATCCAAATAAATTTAATTTGAGACTTTTTATGAATTAAACAAATTTACTAGATTAATATAACATTTTGAGGTTGATTAGATGAATTTTCTTCGAAGTAATAATGCTGTTATGAATTTAGCAAAAACAAAATACCAAATAGTGTCAAAATTGACCTAAAAGAAATTTTTAAATAAATATTATATTATTAATTGATATTCTGTTCCTAAAAATCTAAGGTTCGGCCAAATGTGTTAAATAATATAATATATGTCATTAATGAATCACTTTAGGTTCTCTTGGAAGTTTATAGTATGTTTATTATCCATATATTATAAAAATACAATGAGACATGCTAAATGTAAAACTATTTAACTAATAGTTAAATCTAAAAGATAAAGTTAATACAGTGACCCAAACCTATCAAAAATAAATTTGTTGAGTGGTTTTATACCCAACCCCACCTTAAACTTCAAATAATTTATTTTGGAGCCATTATAAACTGAAAGTGATTTTATTATAAAATAATAATTCTAGCTTTTCCTAAGGTTCCCCTCACCACTCTTATAAAAGGGCACTCCCCCTTCTCTCTATTTCACACCTTCGAAGCCAATTGGCTCAGCCAAACCCTGCCCAAAAACCCTGTAAACTATCCTTCCTTCATCCTAGAGGCATTCCATTAGTTTGAAAGCATACCTAAGGAGCCTTTTTGATCAAATAAAAAGGAAGAACCCAAAGAAGAGGTAAATATTTCATCACCTCTTCCCAGTTCCTTTCTTCTTCCACTTCCTCTTTATTTGTTTTTTCCATTATAAAATTATTAATTTAGTATCTTATATATACCGTGATGTTATTATAAATATGGTAAAACCATATTCATTACTATATCCATCTTTTTAATGACATGTCACCATATGTTCATACGTACGTCTTATCATCTCCACGTCGTGGTGTAGTTGTTATTCGAAACATTATTATTTGGATTAGTATAATAATGATGAATAATTGTTGTAAATAATAAATATAACATAATAAAGATGTTGTATATATGATATACCATCCAATTATATATTATTTTAATATCAACAGAATGATATTGTCGCTCGTGCGTACGTACGGATTATGGTCTCCACAAACGGGATGAGATTCATTCATCAACGTATCCATTCATGACTAATTTTCATTTCATGATTAAAAATAAATTTTAATGGATTAATATCATTCTCAATATTAATAAAATAAATCATATCCATAAATAACATTACTTTTGTAACAAATCTTATAAAGGAAAATATATCAGATAACACTTGAAACGACGATAATTCTAAAATATTATTTACAAGGAAATATTAAAAGATCATATATGATATCATATTAATGTATGTGATTATTGTATAATTTAATAACAATTATTTTACAATTATACAATAGGTTAAACTAATCTGTACCAAGTAAAAGTACAAGGTATGGGTTAATTTCACAAATCTCCTCATCATCTGAAGTTGTTTATACGTAATTATCTACTCGGACATCATTATCATCCACAACCATGACTCATAAAAATTGTATTTAAAAACATTTCTACTGTTTACAAGACAATGGGTTAAATTCATTTATACCCTTAATTGACCATATATTTTTAGAATGGAATATTTCTTTCATTTTCCAAACAAGGCACTTACTAAACTTTTCAACAAATTTAAGGAATGAATTTTTTTTAACTTATATGGCGGGTGTGGTTATTTTCGATCATTAAAACATCATTGAATCTTACCTTACAAGCATATAAGAATATTTTGAAAATATTTTTTTCTTAAATGATTTCAAGATAGAAAGATATATATACCAAAAAAGGTTTTTATTTAATCTATTTCAACTTCCTTTGATGAATTTTAAGCTTATTTGAAGTTGATTTATTATGATACCAAACATCCATATTGTATTAAAGGTTCTGTGATATGATTGACTATGGATGTGTTATTTTTACACCATTCATGGTTTCTGGATAAATTATTGACATTTTTTATGCTTGTTTTAATTCAAATGTTTATATTTATTTTAAGAATTTTTATATGAAGAATGAATTAAACTTAGTAAGTGACGAGTGAAGCCTGCTAAAGCTCCTTGATGCATCAATAGGTCTCATTGGACAAACTAGTGTCTTAGAACAAGGCCTTGACAAAATATTATTTTTATTCTAGGCAAAATTCCTTGAATATGTGGTTATGAATGTTTGGAATGATTAATTCCATTATTATGAAAGTGGCTATTGATATTGCATGAGATTATTTGACTAGTAAAATATCCCTGTGAGTAAGTAAATTTCATTATTTTGAATTATATTTTCCATATAATGATAAAGTTATTGTTGAAAAGGCTTTTGTATTAGTTCTTTACATTACCTTAAATGTTTATTATTATTTATAAATGTTTTTTCTATATTGATATCCTTTCTCAGCATTTTACCTCACCCATTTCTATGTTTTATTTATCTCTGGATGCGAAAAATTATATTATGACTGACCTGCAGGGATATTCTAAGGGATATCAGTTTTATCCATGGAAAAAATGTTTTTGTAGTTTTCCATTTTATGATGTACTGTAAAACTTATTAATGTATCTAGAACTTCCAAGGCTACTAAACTAATAGGTCATTCAAGACATTATATTTTGTGATCAGGCCAATGATATGTAATAATGCACTGACTCTGGGTAAATAGGGTCGGGAATTAAAAAATATCATATTTGTGTCCATTAATGATTATATATAAATCAATTAAGTAAAATCATCATAAAAATGGTCCTAGATCATAATAAATTATGTCCAATTGAAGTGGAATTATGTAAATACAATGTTTAATAAACATTATAAATGAATCATTTTTCTGTGGTTGAAGGAAAAAATAATGAGCATTTAAAGTGGAAATAAAATATTTGATTTCATAAAACCATAAATGAACCAAGAAATATTTTCATGATAATAGGAGTGGTTTTAGGAAAAAATATTGTTTATTAAGATAGATTATGCTAGGTACTTGAAAATGGGCATGAAATTGGGAAGTTCCATTTAATAGGGCTAGCTTGTCAGAATTGGTTGACAAGAAAACCTTTCTAAAACACATACTCCTATGAAATTTAAGTATTATATGATTAGGGTACATGATTTGGGAACAAATAAATAGAATTTATAATAATTAAATATAAATAATGATGATTTAAATTGGGGTAAAGAATGAAAAAGCATAATCCGAAAGAAAAAATAGAGTTTTAAGGAGAATCCAATAACTTGGTTTTGAAATAGCTCTTCTATTAAACTTAATATCCTCGATGATAAAATTGGATCCATTAATTAATTAATAAACATTAATATTTTTATTTGAATTAATATATCATTATTAATTTCATTAATTTTTTTGATGGGTTATGAGATTCAATTTCATCGTTTTGAAGCATTGGTTTCCTTGGATTTCATTATCTGTTTAGTTATATACATCTATAGAAAATAATGTAAAATTAGAACAGTTTTCCAAATTTTATGTTATATTTTATTAATAAACATACATAATACTGGATTATAATATAATTCATTTTTTAATTTTAGGTGATGATGAATCATTACATAGGTTGGTAGTGAAAATCATTTCGATTATTTTTGTTATTTCGGGATAATCATAAACTAGATATTTTAATTTAACATTATGTATATAAAAATGTTCCATAACATCATATACGATTTAATATATATATTATAAAATTTTCATCCATAAAAATGGTTTTTTGATATTTCATGAAGGAGTTAATAAAGATTCAAAACATACTCATCCTAGAATGTGATAAATTGACACATCAGAGATGATGTAATCATTTTTAGCAAAAAAACAATATGGTAAGAAAAATGAAGATGAATTATTACACTAAAATGTTAAAATTTCGGTATATATAAGATAATATAGTTTTCATGCCACTTGTATAAAGGTATTTGAGGTTGTAATAATAAATGAAAAGAAACTATAATACAATTAATAAAATTTAATATGGTATTACCGCTTGAGTTTGTCTTCATTGATAAGATTCTTAGGGAAAGTGTTTAAGGTTTTTATTGAGTCTAGGGTAACCTAGATTTTGGGGATGGACATGGGAAGATTATTGCGAAATATTTTTAAAATCATGAATCTTAAAAGTTTTGAGGAGAATGTGTGGTGAGGAGAGGTATTTATTGTGGAGGGAGGGGTGTTTTCCATTATTTTATTAATTAGTTTATTATTTTTCCTCAACAGTATAAATTGTTTGAGAATTATAAATAAAGATATTAAAATAATTTTTTAGAGTTTGATATTATAAGTTTAAATCATCTATGTATCATCTATGACACAATAATTCATTTATTTTTCCTATACCATAAATTATTGTATTTCACTATTCACAAAAATTCTATTATTTTAAAAAAAAAAACAAAAAATAATCCTAAACAGTTTTATCATATAATAATTAATAAATTAATTCAATTTTATAAAAATAATTTTCAAAATATTTGGAATTTAATTCATAATTAAAACCATCATTTATTTAACATATAACAATTTAAAAATTATAACAAAATTTATAACGCTTTGAAAAAAATTAATGTCTCATTAAATTATCTTATAATCATAATACATAAAAATATTAATTTATGAATATATTTTATGAATAAAAGTTTTCATTAAAATAATTATATTAATTACAAAATTTAATTTAAGCGTTTACACTTTATAAAAATACCAAAAAATAATTTATCCTTACAAAAATATTTAACAAATTATACTATGATATATTTATATTATATTTTCCTTGATATAAAAACTAAAAATTTATTATAATTTCATTGGTTATGTTACCATTATATTGGTTGGTTTACTATTCATAAGGCTCATATTACTATTCGGAATTTCATGTTTTTATTCCATTTGTATAGGTTATTTAAATTCTAGAAATCCCAATTATTTCATTCATTCATCATCAATAAATTTTGTATTATGATCTCTATGTGATTTATTGAGATTTATAGTAAATAGAATAATTATAAGAAGGGAATTTCCAGTGATAGAATTATGATTTGTTGCATTCTTCCCCCTTATGAAATTTCAGTCTTGAAATTTAATTTTACAAACTATAGGGAAAACAAGTGAGGGTACTTATCCTTCATTGCGTCCTCCAATTCCAATTTTGCCTTTTCAAACATATAATATTATCATAGTAATTTCACCAGATGATTATACTTGTGGTGTAGGAAATTATCTCCTTGATCCATGTTTTTGAATATATGATCCTTGTTGGTTTGTCCATTCTCCAATTGTACCACATATGCATTAAGTACATGTGTGATATCAGTTATGTACTCCTTCAAGAGGGATACATAGAATACATCGTGTACTTGAGGCATGGTTGATGGAAGTGATAGTCAATAGGTCATAGATCCAACACGATCCACTATCTCAAAGTGGCTGATGTACGTGGGACATAACATTCCATTCATCGAAAATCTCATTATATCATTCATAGTGATTTGTGGAGAAATACAATGTCTCCAACGATAAACTCAACACCTCATCGATAATTTAATTCATATATCTTTAGTTGACTTTGGATGAACTTAACATACTATTTAATGGTTTTCACCTTATCCACCATTTCATAGATCATTTCAGAAGTAGAATCATATTCTCACCAGCGTCATCACATCATGCTAGTGTTTTTCATCTTTTTTCATAAAGGGCATCATATGAATCCATTTGAATTATTGAGTGGAAACTATAATGGTATGGGATCTCATTTAATTGTATATGTTGGGACAATACTTCATTTAAGTACATATAACATTCTCCCAACATGTCTTCTAGTTTCAAAATAGCATATTCAGATTGGCCATCAGTTTGAAGATGATAAGTCATATAGAATATAACATCAATGTTTTTAGTATGTTGGAGTATTTTCTAGAAATTAAGGGTGGATATGAAATCTCAAATAGATACAATCGATATTAGTTCTCCATTCAAAATTATGACTTCTCTGATATATATCTGTGTAGGTTTCTATAGTGACATGTCATATCAAATCACAATAATGTCATCTATCTTTGTGAGACAATCCACAACAACCCACATAGCATTGTTTCCTATGGATGTCTTTGAAATTAAAGTGATAAAGTCCATGGTGACTGTTTCCCCCTTCTATGTTGTAATGGGTAATGGTTGCATCATCCCCTTAGAATTATTTATTTCTTCCTTACCATTCTAAATTAATGGGCTCTTCGATGACTAATTATTGATTTCATTATTCATATTTTGCTTACCAATAGTTCTCTTATTGATCTCAATACTTATTTGTGCTCTCTTGGTGAATATGGAATTTTGAGCCATGTTCAACATTCAGAGTCTCTTTTTTACCTTTGGATAAGATGGTTCACATAGTCGTTACTTATATATCATGACTATTTCCTAATCCATTTGGATGTCTATGGATTTCCAATTTCAAATAGCTTCCACCTATTTTCGATTCTCTATAGTATTTCTCTAAGAATTCATTATTTAATCTATGAGGGATAGTTGAGAAATCATTTTTGAAAGGATTCATGATATCATTCCTTAAGGATTCCCAGGTCCATCCTTTTCAAATCTATGATGACTGGATTCTTCTCAATTCTCATTATTGATAAAGATGAAGGATCTATTTTACATAGAGAATCTTCCACCTCATTTTCTTTACATAGAAGATAGTGAATTGAGAAGTTATAATCCTTGATGATATCTAAAAATGTTCATCGGAACATATTAAAATAATACTAAGTGATTTTATATTTAAGGCTATTATGGTCAGTATATATCTCACATTTGACCCCAAATAGTTAATGTGGCTAGATTTTAAATGCATGGATGACATCCGCCAACTCCAGATCATGTGTGGTGTAGTTTTCACATGAATATTTCTAAATAAAATGAGGGGTGGGATATAACATTATCATTTGGTATTAGTAAAAATCCTAATACCTTATTTTAGTCACATTTTTACTCCACAAATAGTTCCCCACTTTTATGTAGTGTGAGCACTAGTGTAGTGATAAACTACATTTTCAACTATTTGATGTCGTCTTCCCATTCACTGGTCTAGAGAAACCTCACTCCATTCCAAGTGAACATCATTATTGGGTTTGTAAATTAGGATAAGTCCATCACAAATCATTTTTAAAACCCTACTACACTAAGGAAACTACTTATCTCTATAATAGATTTTGTCTTGAGCCACTATTTGATTCCCTTTTCCTTGGAAGGATCCATAGATAATCCATTGATGGTTATTACATGACCTAGGAATGATACTTCCACCATATAGAACTCATATTTACTTAATTTTCTTATATTCTATCCCATATAAAATTCTTGACCACTATATTAAAATACTCTTCGTTTTTCCCATGGAGTATATCAGAATATCCTTAATAGACACTACCAAAAAATTCAATGTATTATATGAAGACTCTATTCATTAAATCCATTAAAATTTATGGATTTTTAGATAGTATTAAGTGAATAATGATGATCTCATAGTGTTCATACATAATTTTAAGGATGTATTTGGAATATCATCCTTCCCCACATTTAATTGGGGATACCCCGACCAATTGTCCACCTAAAGGAAGTACTCAGCCACACATAGTTCATCAAAAAACTCATCTGTCCTTGGTAGGTGATACTTGTTCTTTATCATGACTTTATTGAGATCATGATAATTAATTTTGAGACACATTGATCCATCCTTCATTTTTTTCACACAAATAACAAAACATCTATATTTTATAAGAGGTTGTTGAATTGTTCTACTAAACATGAAAGATATAGCAGACTGTATAGAATAATAATCAAATAATATGTTTTCTAATCATGATTTCATAACCATCATTACATTCATTAAATAGTTGCAGTTTTCAACCTCAGTAGTAGTGTTCTCATATTCTGTTACTTATTTCCTTGACTGTTGTTATTGGTGATTGCCTCCAACACCTTGTCTTCGAGAAATGGATTGAATAATTCCCATGTCCCGCGCCGTTTAAGCACTATGATATAGGTTCAGTGTTAATATAAACCTTCCTTTATTCTTTCTCATTATTGGGATTATCCATATCCCTTCGAATGATATTATCTATATGCACCACTCTTCTAAATTTTAAGCATCTTTTGGTTCTCTTTATGTAATTTCAAGTATAATTATTCCAAAACTATAAAAATTTTTGATATTGGTTCTTCTTTCCATAATTAGATGTATCTATAGATCCACCCATATTAAGCTCAATTTTACATGTTTTTCTAAGGGTCCCATGAGACCAGTAAGAGTCTATGACCTCTATTTCAAACATAGGGAGACAAATAGAAAACCGCCTCATAACAATTTTAGTCTCAAATTTCCAACAATTTTAATAGACTTGGATTTAGTCTGATATATAACCAAACCACATTTAATTAGGTGTGCATGAAAAATCCAAAGGCATATCATGAAAACCATGAGAATGTTTCCTTATATTCTCCAAAAGACTCTTCCTCCCCGTTCTTTAGTCCAAAGTACTCTATTTCCATCATATGATGAAGTGTTCATGGAAAATATTTTCTAGAAATATTTCCATTACATAGAATCACTTCCCTCCTAGGACATAATGTTAAGGATCGGTGTCCACCACTGGTCAACTTCCATATCCAAATAAAGAATACCAATACATATTTCTCTTCTTCAGAGCAATATTAGATAGAGAATATCTTCTCAATAGAGTTAATCCATTATTTGGAGATGAGGGTATAATAGGATACACTAATCAATAGAGGAATTTCTAGCATAAATAATTTGACAGAAAAATTGTTTTTCTTCTGAGAAGTAGGTTGTTCGATGCAATTCATGTTTTTATTCATAACATGAGTAGGTTGAGGAAGTATTATCATGATGTTATGATCACATGTTCTTATCATATTTGTAATTTAATGAGTTAAATTGTCACATTTACAATCTCAGTGATTATTGTCACCAGTTATATTATTCTTATCTATTAAATAAGATAAACAAAGTAAAATTTGGTTGTATGAATATTTTTCAGAAAAGTATATAAAATGAAATATTTAAACACATAAGGATAAAAATGTAAATGAAAATCATATCCTTATTGTGATATCGTATGTTCTCAATATAGGTTATCCTTGGTGATAGAGTTATCCATGGGGTTCTTTTTAATGTTCTATATTCCTCATATCCAAAAATAGCCAGTCCATTCCCTAATACCAAATATAATATCCATATCCTTTTACACAAATTATTAAATCATTTTCCGTACAATAATACTTTAAATTAAAATCCTAGAAACGTAAATTCTATTATCTTTGGATGATTTGGTACATAAATCTAAAAATGTCGAAATATAATAGAACATATTTTTTTTAATAATCCTTGAATACCTTATAATAACCATTGAGTTCCTACATCTTCATAGGATAACCTAGGGAATGAAAAAACAAATGAGATGAGATAAAAAACCAAGTAAGTTTATAGTCAAAGGAATAATGAAAAACATATGGGTTAGAAAGAATTACATGATAACATAAATAGGTATGGGAAATTAATAAAAAAAGTAATATTAACATGTAGATAAAGGGAAAATATAATCATTCCATAATAAAAATGTAGAAAATTCCTAACATGACATAATCATGAGTCCAAGCTATCTAATGAGACCATTTCATGATGCGTATAAAGTCCCATAATGGGGTCAGGTTTCCCCTGTTCCCCAAAATGAAATATCATGAGACTAATCATTATCCAATTAATTGGATCACTATCTAGAATAACCCATCAAAACATGTTCATGGGTATGTTTGAAACATGAATAATCAAGTATATGGGTTACCCATTGATTTAATGGGGTATCATAATCATGTCTTAAGAAATAATCAAATGGAATATCATAATGGTGTCCTCGAATGAATATATTTATATAATAAATGTACATTAATAAGTTAAAATAGTTTTATATCATGATAAATTACGTCCATGTTAAATTGAAACATGTTATAATAGTGTTTAAGAAACTTTAGAAATGAAACATTATAGTGTGGTTAAATGAAAATACAAAAGAGAATTTAAAGAAAAAAACAAATATATGTTTTTGTAAATAATGATGTGAAAGAAGATGGTTTTTCATTATAAATTAGTACTTTTATAAGTAATTATGGTGGATTAAACCATATTTGGGATGGTACTTGAAAATTGTTTAAGAAATTGGTATGTTCCCATAAACAGTGCTCTCTTATCAGGGTGAATTTATAGGGTAATATTTCTAAAATTTGTATTTTCTCATCAAAAAAGGATGATAAGATATGGATACAAGAGTGTGGAAAACAAAAAAAATAATTTATAATAGTTAAATAAAAATTAATAAGAATCATAATGGGATTATGTGTGAGAATGTGTAACCCGAAGGAAAAAATAGAGGTTCCAAAATCATATTAAACCATAAGTACAAAATGGTTATACACATGATCATATTATCTTGGGTAATCAGATTAAATCCATTAATTATTTAATTCTGAAAATTTTATAAATTTGTTTAATATTATATTTTTATTATGTTCATTTATGGCCATTATGAATGGTTATGAGAATAAGATTCATCTTTTTTAATATTTGGTTTCCTTGGTTTTTTGGATCGTTTTACTTGTATACATGTATGGAAAATCATGTAAAATGAGAATGATTTTCCAAAATATAATTTATATGTTATTGAACAAAATAAATAAGTTTATAGGGTTATATAATACATTTGGTAATTTTGGGTCAGGAGAAATCATTCTAAAAGACGTTAGTGATAATCATTTAGATTTTTTTGATAGTTTTTCAATAATCCCATACTATTTTAACTATATTCATTAATATTATGTTCAATAAATAGATACAAAACAATAAATAAGATGTAATACGTATATTATCATCTTTTTTATACATAAAATATGGTTTTATGAGTAATATATAAGGAATTTTTGAAGTTGAAAACATCATCAACCTTGAATATGATAAATTAACACATCACAAACGATGTTTTAATTTTTATTAAAAAAAATTAGAGTGGAAGAGAAATCATATTGAATTATTACATTAAGATGATAACATTAAATTATATATAATTTAATTTAATTTTCATTAAACATGGATAAAGGGAGGTGAGGAGAGAAAAATAAAATAAAAAAACTAAGAAGGAATTGAATGAAATTAAAATAGGGTTTTACCTATGGAATTTCTCCCATTTGAGATAGTTATTAGGGAAAGGGGTTTGGTATTTTTTGAGACCAAGGGAAATTATATGCGGTAGATAGACATGGATATATTATTGCTTATATTTTTTACATTTCATAATGCTTCCATGGTTTAGGGAGAATTGGTGGGGACTGGTGGTATTATTATGTGAGGAGAGGGGTGTTTTCTCAATATAATATTCATTTTTTATTATTTTCCCTCTATAATATTAACATTTTGATAATTATAACTAAATATATTTAAATAATGATGGATATTTTACAATTATGGTATTACATTATCCATACATCATATATGAATCAATTATTCCTGTATTCGTTGAATACTGTAAACTACCGTAACCACTATTGGCCAAAAAATCTACTATTATGAAAATTCAATAAAAATAACATTAATCATTTTGTTTCGTGTGAAATTAAAAACAAAATTCCATTTTGATAAAAAATCGAATTATGAAAAAATAATTAATTAAAATTATCATTTATTTGAAAAATAATAATTTTAAAAAAATGAATTGATTTTCGAAAAATTTAAAAAATTAATTAATGTCTCATTAAATTATCTTATCATAACATGTAAAAAAATTATAAATTTATGAATCTATTTTAAGAAACTAAATTTTACTTTGAATCAAAATATTACTTATAGTACTTTAATTAAACATTCTAACATTAAAAAAATGTCGACAATTAATTTATCCGTTTTAAAACATTTAATAACATATACTATGTTATAATTATATCATATTTTCATTTATAGGATACCTAAATTTATATTATAATTTATTTGTCCAGTTTACTAATCTATTGGTTTGTTTTCTATTAATAAGGGTCATATTACTATTCCAAAGGTAAAGTTACTATTCCCTTGGTATAAGTTCTGTAACTTCAAAAAAATGTATAATTTCATTAATTATTCAATGGTAATGTTTTTATTGTGTTCTATATGTGATTTAATGTGATTTATAAGATATGGAATAAATTTCAGATGGTAATTTCCACTCATATAACTATAGGTTGTTACAAATCCATCATTATTTTAAGAAACATATAATGTAATCGACATTTTATCAAATATATTATAAAGTGTGATTACATCAATAAAGATTCAAGTTGATGATTTTTGATTGATTATAATTGTGAATGTTTGTCTATTCTAGGGACATCGTTTTGGGGATTTTGAGATTTTCTAAAAAATATTGTTTTAAAAAGAAAACTCATGAAGTTGCATTAGGGGGCACAAAATAGGATTATAACATAGTTTTATTTGAAATTTCTCTCAAATGTAGTGATTCTTTAGTGATTGGTATTTTTTAGTTTTTCTAAAATATGATGAAAATGGTTATATAATTGTATTTAAAATAGATTTTAAAAATAGGATCAGTTTTTTTTTGAAAAGGTACAACTACGATAACGATTTTATTGATTTAATGTTTTTAGTGAATACCATTGAAAACCAAGGGTTTATGGAAACTCAAGTGTGTTTTTGAAATTGTAAAATGTTTTGATATGATTTTAAAATTCAATGAATACATATGAAAACAATTATTCCTTGAATTTTTTTGTTGGTTATGGTTATTCTAGGTTATAGAGTGTGTGTCTATCTTGTATGCCATTATTATTTAGAAAACACCAATTTTGGTTAGAGGGTAAATTTTCATTGGTTTTTTGTGATGTGTAAAGAGATGTAGGTTCATGTATTGTTCAATTTTATATAATTTCAATTGTTAGTTTCATTGATCCATCTTTTTTCTATTGTATTTGGTGTCTATGTCATTGATGCATCAGGTGATCCACTTATTTCATGTTCAGTAGAGAATATGGATGTTTGTTTAAAGCATCTTGAACTGTGTGACTGGGTTTGGGGTATTAGACCTCTTTATGTGAATTTTCATTATTTCCTACGTTTATCCACTTGATATGCATTTAACATAGGAAATTACTATAATTGGAAGCACCATTAAATGGAAATGATCTCATAGAGTAGAATCCTATAGTGCGAAACACCATAATCCTTGGATGAATCAATTTGTCACACTATATTGTTTTGAAATTTATGGGTTTTGTTAATCATCATCAAGGTGCATGGGGTTTAGTTTTACATTACAATGCTAATGTATGATTTGTGGTTTATTTCATGCCCTTATATGTGGTACTGGATAGAATGCGGTTGGAAGAAATCTAAATTTTATTTCATGATGGTGATGATAATGATACTCTTATGGTGGGGAGAATCAAATTGATTATGGGTGAATAATCACCATATTTAAAGGGTCAAAGGAAAAGCTAAAGCGAATATTATATGGTTGAGATGGTAATAGGATGTAGATAAGAAGATTGAACTTATTGGGGAGCTAATGGTTGTATGAGTTGTTTGATGATAAACCAAAAAAACACACCGGGTGTCATGTTTGGAATCATGTGTGAGTTTTTAGACATTTTGGTGATTCATTTGAGAGTTTATATTGGACAAGGTGATGTGATGGTTAATCAGAAGTTGATGATGATAATTTTTTCAGAAAAATTGTCTAGAATAACAAAAACTGGAATTTTTGTAGAAATGAATCCAATGGTGTGGAAATAACATCAGGATTGTAACTTATGAAACGATTGTAATAGTTGGGGGAATGGATGTAGATTTTTTATGGAAATCTATTGTGGTTTGGATTAGTGTTTTTATTTTCACGATGGATCCCCGTCCACCATTTAGATGTAGAATGTAGCCTATTTGTGGGGAATATATGATTGAGATATGTCAATTATGAATGATGAAGGAATATTGTAAATGTTTTAAGAAGAGAGGTGCTCCTCAATAATGTTTTAGGATTATATAGTTGGTTTTTATCCTATAATATTTCATACCAAGTCCCCCTCTTTCATTTCCCTTCTTGCACGCATTTCCATCTAGTTGACTCCCCCTTATTCATTTCCTCTTACCATGGTGATTATTTTATGGAATTTTTTCTTCGTTTTGAGGTTAATTCCACCTTACATTCACCTTTTTCATACATTAAATTTATATAATTAATTTTTCTAATCTTCTAATAAGGGATCATTATCGATTTACGCTATAAATGGAGGAAATACTCACACTACTTGGTGAATTGGTGTTTTGTTTATAAATGATGCCTCGGGGGGGGAGTATTCTTAATGTTTCTCATCATTGTACTTCAATAATATTTCCGAATTGATTCTTTTGGGGTTTCTACAGGTGTTTTATTAAAATTGAAACTTTATTTGGATTGATAATTTATAACATTTGGGATTATGTTTGGGGGAATGTTTAGAGTAGAAAGTACCCCATTGGCCATGGTTCGGGGTGTCCGGATGAACTTGTTAGATTTTAGGCATTGTGCCTACATTAATTAAATTTTATTTTAATGATAAATTATTATAAATGAATAAAATAATTTATTTCAAATTATATATACAGTATTATTTTAACTTTTTTTTTGCGGATAGGTTCCTAGGAGTAGATGTAATTCTAGGAATAACCAGGGTAATGCGAATTTGGATTAGCTTTAATGGAAATGGAATTGGTTGAGCCATGAGTACATGAAATATTTACCCATTTTTTTATTGAATGATTTTTCATTTTTTTCACCATCATTTTTATTATATGGATTCTTTCATCTTTAATTTTTTGGTTTCACAAATATCCTGCATGGATCTCACATTGATTTAATAGTTAACATGGACTGTATATATTTTTAAATGGATTGATGGAGGAGAATTGGCAGAATAAATGAATTTTTTCTTATTTAGGGATTTTAATGGTGGAATGTGTTCGATTTTCAAGAGAAAACACTTCCAATTTAAAATATATTTCAAAAACTGTTGAATAAAATTGAAATTTGAGGGAAATAAATTTATTTTAGAAATCGCCTTGAAATAGTATTCAAATAAATTTAGGGGTATTAAAAGGAAATTTTTTATGAGATTTTTGACAAGGGCATAGCATGAGAAAATGGGAAAATGTGGTGAATTTTTTAAATTATTGAAATGATAGATTTCACCAATTTCAAAATTAAATATAGAGGGTTTTATTGATTTTTTGTATATTTGGAATTATATAGGTGATTCATTTTATTAAAACATATAATAATTTTACATGTCCCCATTTATATGATTTTATGGTGTTCTTCGCTTTTTATTACAATGCATGTTATTCATGTTTTCTAATGATGGTATCTTTGATATCAAAGTGGAATGTTTATCCAGATAAATTTAAATGATCCCTTTGAGGGGAGATATGTTTCTAAATAACACTAATGGATTATGAAGATGTTAAAAGAATAATGATGGGATAAGAAAAATGGATAGAAATGTAAATGAGGAAAGATGTATGGTATATGTGCTATTATTTTACCTACGGGACCCTAGTAGATTACCCAATATCCAATTAATCTTAAAGACAGTTGGTTGAAAGAGTTGATTAGTGACGATGGGAGGTTTCACCATAGAACCTATTTCATTTATGTTATCCTTATTTTGTTTTAGAGATAAGGATTGTACCTTCACTATAGGTACTGACCTCGATTATGTGAGATAGTTTGGGGAAGATGCATGAACTGTGTTCTACGTGATGAGAGGTTTTGGGAAGATAGTGTGACCTAGGGTTGTTTATGTATTTATATATATAAATATACATATAAATATATGTATATATATATTAGCGCTTATGTGTGTGTTTGTGTGTGATATTACTTATGTCCTATGTTGGGATTCCATGTTTTGTAAGTGGTACCTAGTTCTAAGGTGAGCTCTGGAGACCGAGTATATGTGTTTAAATCCTATACATGTTTCAATTGTGAATAAGGGTTCTAAAATTTAAGGTGGTATATGATCTATGTATAAAGGATGAATAATTACTAGATTTAGGTTGGGGATGGGACCCCATGGGTTGTGCAATATTTGTCTATAATCAGTGGTAAGACATAGTCCCCATAGGTAAATATTTTTTTGGTCAAGGGAAGCATTATACCATGGGTTACATGATGGTTCTGAATGATCTATAGATCCAAAAATTTGATGTTTCTTGGGATTGGTATATTTCCCCATGGTGTTTACTCTTGATCAGAGACACGTTGACACAAGATAAAGAAGCCATATTTTTTTCTCTATTCTTATATTAACATATAATCACCTTATGTGCATGTTTTTGTGCCTTTGTGTCACTTCTCTAGTTAAATGTGTTTCACTATAATGATATAACATTATATATGTATTTAACTCACATCCACATTATAAAATTTCCACTCTATATTGTTGATGCATTGGGTGTTATTACTAGGTTTTTGGATTAAGCCTTTCCTGTATAAATGACACAAGATTCTATGTACAAGGGTATAATTTTAGGATTTCCCTCAAGGAATAGGTATCCTTTTGAGTTGGAATCATGGTCCATCAAATAGTGTCTGGAGGATGAGTATTTTTCAATTTTGAATATGTTAGTAAACTAGAGGCTACTATATTTATTTAATTTTGGTTTTAGGATGTCTTTTATCTTGTGTGTCATTTATTTATATGATTATTCATGTTTTACATGTTTTATTTTATTACAAAAATTTTTCGTTTTATTGTATCAATTATAATATTTATTTATTTCTATTATGAACTTTGGGGGTCATGTTGGATCCTTATTTTATGATTTTATGTTTTTTCATGTTCGTTATATGAACAAGTCATATAAAATTTCTATACATTAAAGAATCAACCTAATGCATTATATTTACGAGAGATTATATCCCAAGTAATATTTTTTTCCCTGACCCTTAGTCACCAACCTTTTTTATATATGTATATTCTTATATGGTCTTATAAAAGGCGCACATAGGATCCATTTCGGTCTCCTAGGTTGGGGTGTTAGACTATATGTATTACTGTAATTACAATACAGAATACATAAAAAATTTGGAAAGTATAAAGGATGTATGAAAATTTGACATAATCATATTAAGTAGTTCATTTAATTAAATCAATAAGGTAATTATTAAAGGGCTATTTCTATTCAATATTAGATAACTACAATATGATAGGATTAATGAACATATAATTAGAATATGTTTGATCAAGTACCACTGAAAAAGATAAAAATTAAGAAGATGGGTTGCATTGATGTGGTACCGTTAAAGTTATTAATCTTAAAGTGTGGATGGGTGATAAATGAGGATATTCATGGAAGACATCCAAGCTTACATACAACTTCTATTCTAAAGAAGATATTTTTAGGTGCTTTTTCTAACAGTACTAAAGATAAGCGACATGGAATGTATGCACATAAGAATATTTTGGTTGTGATAGTTAGGAAGCAATATATTTTAATAGTTCATTATGGGTAAATTAAGATGCTGAACACCATGTATTTCGTGTCACTCCAAATGATTTTCTGAAATATTCATTCTTTGTTTATTAAACTCCCTATAGATTCAATTACCAACCATGACATTTTGAACTTCTAGGGGATTAACATTTTAATATTTTGTCATGAAAACCCCATTAATAGTTTTATTAGTGTATGATCCTAATAAAAAGAAACATACGAGTATTTTACAAATGGATAATAACTCTGTAATATGTAAGAATTAGTTAAAATGGTTCCTTATGCGATATACAGTCTAATCGTAATTATTTACAATGAAGGACGATATGTGGTACTATGTTGTTTGAAGTCCTAGACAGGAAATTTTTTTAGTAAATAGAGGGTCACATACTAATAGTTATTTTAATAATTACTAGGAACGTGTTTTAAAAGTATGTTTTCTAAGAGGACACACCGTGTAGTTGTGAAATATATCATAGAAAATAACAGCTACAAATGTATTGGATGATAAAATCTCTAGACGTTTTATATCTAATACTTTTTCAGAGATTATATCAGTAATTATTATTCTAATAATGATATAATTAGATGGTTTTAGATTCTTATGTATTGGTTTGTTTAGGTTTTATACATTATAAGTTCAATAAATTATAAATGTGAGATACTACAGAATTAGTTGATTCTAGAGACTCATTGGAAGACCAATGTTTATTATAGAAGTAATTAAGATTTGTTGTGATCCATCACAGGGAATTATTATGGGGGTTATTATATATGGTTTGGAACCATATAAACCATCTTATGGAGATAGTGTGAGTGGAAACACTACTAGATATAAAATAATATATTCCTCGACCCTTTTAATTAATATTTTTATCAAGTGGAGACTGTATGTTTCTAACTCAAACAATCCATGGAATGGATTAAATCTCCAAAATCATGGTTAAAAATTTCAAAGCCTTGTTTGTGTTATGTTTATTTACTCTTTTTTATTCATCAAATAATAATATTATATAATTGAGTGGGTCAAACTCTAATATTTCATGGAGATTTATTTCTAGAAAATAAATTTTAAAATAAGTAACACTTAATTACCCCCCTCTCAATAGTAATACCAAATCCAAGAAACATTCGAATTATATATAAATAATGATTACTGGGATTAATGTGTTGTTTCAAGTATAATTTCAATAATTACGGTAACATATTGAGAAATATTTTAAAGATTATGGGGTAATTAAAATTGTAACGTTATAGTAGTCTAAAACCCTATAATTAAGGTTGTTATCAAAGGGGTATGAGTTTATTGGCAAGACATTATATTAATGTGGATATAATTTGATTACATTTCTTAAAGGTTTTTTTTAAAATAATTTCTAATTATATGACTCATAGTCATACATGTGTAATTTTTTTTAAAATCCATTGAGTTTCATTTTTTTTATTTTGGAAGCACGTGGAGGAAGCTTGGAAATTAAAGGATGGAGTTTTGGAGAATCATTGGTAATACAAAATAGATCATTCCACAATTACAGAAATCGTGATATAATTCAATAATGCATATGATTAGAATTTGAAAAAATTAGATTAAGTAACATTAACACCAATGTTTTCTTTCCATGATTATATTCAAAAATGAGGATGATAGAATTTTTCATTCGTGACATTTAAATCACACTATAAAGAAAAATGGAATCACCATAAATTATAAAATCACTCTATAACACTTGGTCCATGTTAATTTAATAATAATATATCTTTTATGGTGTTTAATTATTTTACCCAATAACTTTTTTCACATTGCAATCGAGTGATAGTTTGTGAAAAAGATTAAGTAGAAAATTATTCACCACACTATAATGAATTTGTGTATTTCATGATTATCAGTATAATTATTTTAAATAATAACCATGGAATGATATATTATATAATAATTTTGTCAAATATTATTCTTAGGTGTATTAATTAGTGGTTTAAGGGATACTCTAACTTGAATCTTTAATTACCATAATATCATATAAGGGAGTAAATAATTTCTAGATTGATCTTATGGTTTGAAATAATGATGGGGAAATAAAATTTAAATTAATAATTTGAATGTAAATTTGTGAATTTTTATTTGAATGAAGTTGGGTAATGATTTATATATTGAATGTGTGAATAATAAGTGAAATTAATATAGTGTGATTGAGTGTAGTCGGTAACCATTTAATATCGTGATTAGAGGATAGCTCTTACACCCTCTACCCTGTTTGAGATCTAGACCAAGAATATGGTTTTCCAATTTGGGTCTCACTCGGGACATGTGGTGAGATGGTGTTGATGCTACACCTATACCTCATTACTCATAACAACATGTTTCTTTGGATGGTTGTAACTATAAATCTTTGAACTCTACCTCCCAATCTATTTTAGATGATAGTTTATGATCTTTAAAAATTCACTAATAATATTTTGGATGTTCTATGTCCATAAGATATCCTTGATATTCAAATTTATCCTTTTATAGGTAGTGATAATTTAAACTAAAAACCATGTAGAAATGGAACATTCAATTCCAAGGACTTCTATCATTTTCATTATGAGGGGTCCATCCAAAAACCTTCTAGGTTGCAGAATTTAAGGAAATTTTTTTTTCAACCATCAATATTCTGGTATTTGAAGAGGATTTAGAGGACTCACTTGCCCATGCATGATCAACGTATGAGATATGGTTAATGTAATTTTTCAGCGTGTCATCTCAGCCTAAAAAATGCTGAGAATGTTCTTTATTTATTTTTTAGTTTCTCTTATGAGAAGAAATTAGTGAATTATGTTGATGAGCTAATTGAAATAAATTTTTGTGTGTTTACCAAACTCAAGGAGATGTTTCCTTACATTTTTCAGCTTTTAAAAGCACAAAAATCCAGAATCTCTTAATGGATTTTTTTTCAATGATCATTAACTCCATATGAATATCCCGTAACTCCCTTCAATTTGATAATATTTTTCACACGTTTCATGTAGGTGCAATGGCTATACCCCAAGATGTATCCACTTCTTCATTATTGCATTGTGGTCAAATGTATAACACACTACAATAATTTAAAAACATTTAGATGATTGGCATTTTTGGAAGTATTAGAAGGCCTCTCTTACATAAGAGAATTAGATAGATTCTGCCTATCTTTTGATAGATTAAGGAAAATGTTGATGGAGTAGCCCTTTTATCGGCAGGACCCTCAGGGTGCAGATGAGTGGTTCTCACATATCATGGTTGGTTGAAATTTTTTTTTCATCACATTATTAGATTGGGAATTTCTTAATAATTACATATCTAGGTCATCATTTATTCCATTAAATATGATTTTCATCATGTTAGGACCTTGATTTCGATTGAATTGGATTCTGAAATTTCTATCAATGGATTCAAGTTAAGGACCCAGAATGTCCCATGTATTATCCTCCCATAGTATACTTGAAACCTGGATCTGGAAAATGATATCCATGTTGTGGTGTTGCATTATTACTAGGAGGAAAATATGGTTTTGGATGTGTTTTCAAACAGACCAATCATTGAAAATTGTTATATGGGATCATTTCATATTCCCCTCCTCTGTGCATCATTTGTGGATGCAGACATGATGGGTGAGGTTCACTCTCATATCAATAAACTGCTTGTAATGCTTTAACATTTCCATTAGTTTTTATTAATAAATTTTTTAGGGGAGGTTGGATCGAACCCTGCACATTTTAGGTATAAATAAGATGAAGAAGGATAAAAAAATGAGAAGAATAAGTGAAAGGAGAAATTCATAATGGAAACTTAATGGGTATATCCTCTATATTATTTTAACACAAAACATTGAAATATATCTACTACTATTTTTGACGCAATGTGTTGAGATAGAGAGGGATTCTAGTGCCAGGTGATCGTAAATTAGATAATTTAAAAATATTTAATGTATCATTACCTCACATGTATAGTATTTGGGGAATATAAAAATAACTCTATAATATAGGATTAGATCTAAAATATGAGGCCACAATTGAGTTCAGAAGTTTTGTTTTACCTTTGGCGATACATAATATTTATTAGCGTGAAGAGTTTGGTTAGATTTATTCATGAGAAAAAAGTGAATGAATCAATTACAACCCATTTTAATATATCATTTCAAACATGCAGGAATTACACTAACAAGAATCAATTCATACATTGAAGGATAATTTCATTAATGATTTATATGATTATATTTTTGTTGATTAATTCTATTCTCTAATGGAATTGAATAAATTACAAAACAAATAATTTATGAGGTTCATTCCACACTTTTTAATCTTGGATTTATAGCCCATTTCATAGAATATTCACCATGACCAATTTCATTTGTATTTGTTTTTATAAACACCCTATAATTGAAAATTGTGCAACAGGTATTAGGTGAAACATATCCATATCATGGGTGTGGTTCATGATCAAGGGTGATATCAATGTTTACTGAAAATTATGGGAGATTAAAGGAGGATCTATTTCATTAGTTCTAATTTTTCTTTGACATACGGATGACGACGTCATGGTACAGTGATGGGTTATCTTGATGGGGTATTTTTTTACTGGATCGAAGCTTAGGTTTCGACCACTGGTGAAGATGAGGATTTGATGGGAAATTTCTATGATTTATGGGTTAGATAAATGGAAGATCTATAGAACAAGGTGGAATGATATTACATAGATAAAGAACAATGGATTTCATGAAATCACCCCTTACAATGTATGTAATATGGATATACACTTTCTGTTGGACCTTTTGCTGTGGTGCTAAGGATTACATTGAATGTTAAATATCACACATCATCTAACACATGTCACATTTTATGTAATCTTATGGTAGTGGTCAGGTTTTCACTCTAGGATTATTGGGTCATGGACATGAACATGGTATATGGGTACCACATAATGTAAATAGGCACATTCGGGTATAAACGGGCATGGTCTAAAGGCACATTGAGCACCATCTTAACCAATAAGAAATGTGTAACCCTGAGGGACATTCAATGTATATGGAGGTTTATATTCCATGTGTGATGGAAAGATGAAACATGAACATAGGATAGAATGGTACTTCATTTATCCCAAGTAAAAATCATTTAACTCTTGTGATATTACTTGGAGACATTATCCTACTTGGTATAAAATAGGTTCGATAGAGTGTAGTTACTTGGTATATCCTTATGTGGTTATAATATAGAATTACATAATTATTATTCTACTTTGATCCCCTATATGGGTTATGATTCATATATATTTTATTGTAATCTACTATGAGTCTTGGGGTAACATCCTAATTCTTTTAATTACTATGTATGGTTTCTTTTCTCTATGACCACCTTGTATTGGGATTCCATACCCTATCTATTAGATTATTCTAGAAGGGTTGGTGGAATCCCCCAATATCCATGGGTGTGATCCCTTATCAAGAAATCACAATGATTTGAGGTCCACAATGTAATTATTTTCATGTTTAGATGAGCACAAACTTTTAGAAGAGTTTCCTTACATATAGGATAGAATAAGTATAAGGAACTCCAAGAAAAGCATTACTAAGAAACCTCAAGAAGACTCTTATTTATGTTTGTGTTTCTTGGAACCCCTCTAGACTGATTTTATATTATGACTATCTTAAGGTTTTTATCATGGAAATTTCTATTAACTTTTAGATATATCCTCTTTTGATCTAACTACTCTTGATGATTTATGGATACTGATTTTTGTGTTTACAACTTCTTAATTATTATATTCATCATTTCATGGGATTTACACACACAGGTCATGTATAATGTATACCAAAAAACAATTTATGATTTCCTAGTAATAATATAAGCATGAAAAATAATGAATATGCTAGATTTACCGAGGTTTCTATCAATTATTTAATTTGATAGTATTTCCGTCCATCTATGTAGGTTGGACTCATTTTCAGTTTTTGGATAGGTTTGTATTTTAACAATTTTTATCTATTTCTAATAATTTCATAATACTATGGCATGTGGTAGAAGTTGTGAATGCATTTTAGGTATCAATTTTTGTCTGCATTCTGTTCATTGTATGGACTAGTAGATGTGATCATTTTTATAGTTAATTAGGATAAGGTGTACCATGTGAGAGATAGGTAAATTTGTCACTAGTCGTGAGCCCCTGACCTAATGGAGATGTTATTGGGGTAGTCACACTCATATTATTGGATGATAGGAAGGACCATTGGGGTTAGGACATGATATATTCATATTAAAGGTAGTTGGTTCATCCATGGGACAGGATTTAGGAGTCTTCTAATAGTTATTTTTTGTTTGGAATTTATGTAAATGGTCATAAAGTGTTCCATGTTCATATTATAGACCAGGGACTCTACTGTTGGTGTGGATTCAAACATGTACATTCACTAAAACTTTTATCACCCACTTATTAACTCCGAATATGTTGGCACTGATTGTTTAGAAAATACTTTTACATGTATCATTGTGGTATGGGTTGTTGTTTCCATGTACTTCTAGAGTCATCTCCCAAGATTGAATCATTGACCACAGTTCATCATTTTAATTTTTGGAGGAATCATTGAAGACCACCGGAATTCCACTCCTTGATTATGGAGATGATCTATTGAGTGATGGGGATTCTGTATAGGGTCATGTACCTGAGGTAGTACCTCCAGGTGGGTTTCTAGTTATACCACCACTTATTGAGCAGTATATTTCACAAGTTGTACTAACAAAGGATTTTTACTGACTGACTGCACATAAACTATTTTATATGTAGTGACCACCCATGTTTTGGGGTGAGAAAGTCTCCCATGTATGCAAGAACTGTCTACAATAAATTTATAGAGTATTCCATCCTTTAAGGACACATATTGATCAGATGGTGGTCCCAATGACGAGTCTTCTTCAGGGCTCTACTAGGAAATGGTGGAGCCTACTGAATTAGTAATATGATAACAAATATCATTACTATAGTGTCATTAATATCTCATCAAGGATGATTTATATCCATCCATATTGTGATTAGTGAACATTTAGGGGCTTCTATAGTTGACTAGGGAAGAATGATTACGGAAGATTACTCATTATGGTTCACTGACCTATCACGATACTTTGTGGATATGTTTTGGGATCCATTAATAAGAGATCATACCTTTGATCATATCTTAAAATAAGATATCGTTTTTTTATTTCTATCTATCTTAATTCATACCTATTGTGGAGTTATTTAGAGTAATTTAGTTATTGATAGCTTCTTATAAGAGTAGACAAGAATAGTGGGAGCCGTTAGTGTCAATGTAGAGGTTGAGACATCGATAGTTGGAAATAGATAGCTTTCATAGTGATTAAGGTTTATGCGATCATTCAAGAGATGATAACATGATAGATGAATAGTGGTTCAAGGAAATCAGTATGTCTTAATTTAATTAAGGGATAGGTGGTGAATCTCTAGCGATGGTCGAGAACATCTTGTTCAGGATTTCCAGAAATATCATATAGAAAAAAGTCTGATAGTCAAAAAAAATCACTTTGATTGAGATTGAATTTATAACAGGGAGTTCCATATGGAAATGTATTTTCTTGGTATTATATATAGAAAAAGAGGTAATACAAGGTGTGACTCATTTCTACCACCACCCTAATGTGATATACATCAATCTTATTAAATGTTTTGTCATGGGAGGCGACAGTAATAGGCAGTGGATGACTACAACCCCATGGATCCCTAGATGAGATGATGTATAATCAATGTCTTCTCAAATTTAGTTTCAGTAGGGATAAACTTTTTTGTAAGAAACTCGTTCCTTTTAAATAATTTTTTTCAACAATTAGAGACTATGGTTCATCATTAGGTGTCACTCTTGCACATGGATACTCTTACCGGATGTAACATAATAATAATACACTTATATTGAATGTTTGAACTTACTCATGGAGTCAAATTTCTATTATGGAATCATGTTTTACTAGTGATGAGGACATACAACATCATATTATGAATCTCTAGGCTAGGATATTCAAATATAATGAAAATATTGATAGTTTTATGTATAATATGTGGTGTTTCGACAAATATTGATCGAGGTTTTCCATCATGGATGAGATATAAACTTGGGTAGAGTTGGATGGCATAATTCATAAGAGTAAATATCCAATTACACAGAAATTAGTTAATATTTACCTTAGAGAAATGGATTTTATAGGCTTCTAGTTTCACACTGTGGGGTGGAGCATGTGGATATCCTTCCAACAGAATTCATAGGCTTACCACCTCCCCAAGAGATAGAGATATGAATTTACATGAATACTTTGATGGACCTGATAACTATATCATTGTATTGGATAGTTCATATGGAGATTCGAGAGTTGAGATTTATGTTGGAGGGAATGAAGTGGAACAGATTTATGATAGTAGGTGTTTCTTCCTCTGTTGTCCCAGTGTGGTTCACCAAAAAAGATAACGGGCTGTTGGGGTAGTGTTTTGATTATTGGAACATGAATCGAGTTACTCCAAAGAATCATTATCCACTACTGAGTATTAATTTACTATTTCATTATTTTATAGGGGTGTGATAGTTTTTGAATATTGATATCAAATTTCAATATCACCAGTTTTGATAATTTAGTAATAATATACTGAATATGGAAGTACTTTGTCATTATGGTCACTATGAATAAATGGTGATACCTTTCAATGTGGCAAGAGCAGCAAAATATTTCATGAAACTCATGAAATAGATCATTCATCAATTCATTAATTAGTTTGTGGGGGTCATCATGGATTATATTATATTGTACTCTATGTCGGAGGAGGAGCTTCTGAGACACATGAGGATGGTATGGGAAAAACTATAATTGAACTATATTTATTGGAATCTCTCAATGTTTCATTTCTATATTCATGAGTTTTACTTTAAAGAACATGTCATCTCAACTGATGGTGTAGCAGTTGACTGGGTGAAGGCTGAGGCAATGTTATCTTGGGATCCATCCAAGTTACTGGTAGAGCTTTGGATAATCCTTTTTTAGTAGCCTAATAAATAAGGTTAGTTCATAATTTCCCTAGTATATCATTAACATTTAAATCTTTGACATGAAATTGGAATCCTATTGTGGGGATGGAGAGGTTCCAATATGATTTTTAAGAGCTACAATCATGACTGAAGAGTTACCCCATCTTGACATTGTCAGTGGACATTTACGAGTTTGTAATTTTCTACAATTCATTAGGGAATGTACTAGGTTTTGTTATGACATATAGATAGATAATGATAGAATATGGGTCTTGATTTTTGATACCACACGATCAGAACTACATAACCCGTGATCTAGTGTTGGTAATAGAAGACTTCCCCATGAAGACGTGGCAACACCAACATATGGTTGAGGGGTTTATTGACTATTATGACTATAAGAGACTGATGTCTATTTGATCTCAGAAGGTTATTATCTTGAGATAATGTCAATAGATAGAGACCCTAAATGACTATGACTTTTAGATATTCCATAGTCTTGTGAAGGGAAAAATAGTCAAAGATTCCATCGAAAGGAAATCATGCTCAAAGTTATTAAGATAGGCTTTATTGTAGTTAGACAAAGCGTAGTTGTACCTGGATGAGAAGGATGGTAAATAATATCTATAGTGATTGGATTTTACACCATTACATATAATTTTTATTTTGGATTCTTAACATAGAGATACCGATTCTATGACCATATATTCTCATATATTCACTAAACATTCTCCTGATGGATTTTCTAAAGGTGGGGGCACATCATTTTATTCAAAGTATGGGCCATTTTTTAGGGATATTTTAGGACTTATTGATTAAGGTGTTTTATAAATCCCCATTCACAGTACATCTAAGTGTGTAAATGATTTTCTTGGTCCATAGAGGTCATTTATAGTGGCTAGGTATGAAGAAGGTTGTATCATATTTAGTATCCTGATTTTTCTCTAGTCCGCATGTGATGGACACTATGTTCTGTTCAGTTTAGCTCAACCCAAAGAGGTTCTATTATTTAATTGCAATAGTATTTCTATGGACTTTTTGATGTGGATTACACAAATGAAATTAATAAATTATGTCTAAGGGTGATCATAGACTGACTCATCATGTTATCCAACCTCATAGGTATCTAAAATAAAATTTAGTAAATAGATTGGGATGTCAGTGTGTGCAGGAGATAGTATGGCTCCATAGATTTCCCTCTATAATTATTTTATATTTTTGATGCTCGCTTCATGTCATTATTATAGAGATGATTACTAGATGTATATTGGACTCATTTTCATTCTAGCATGAGGTTTTACCCCTTGACTGATTTCTAGCCAGAGTTGAATATTCTGGTTTTATGGGAAATCATTTCACATTTAATGTAGATTTCATTCATCACGGGGTGGATCACCAAGCCTTGGTGTAGTTTTCATACAACAACAAAAACCATTCCACTATCATTGTGGCACTATTAGAGGCCTTGTATTTCCTACCATGTAAGTCACCACTTTGTTTTACTACTATAAGGGATTCATCACACATTTCAATAATGATAGTGTGATCCATAAGAGAGAATGTGAAGATCATTAAAGAGTTGATAAGGACTACACAAAGAAATCATAAGACCTATGAAAATTGACCATGGTGACATTTGAAGTTCGGGGATGGGGACCATGTGCTTATTAACATCAAACCTCAATGTTTATTGTGTATATTTTTCAAGTATGGAGTGGTATCTCCCAAAATCATCAGCCTATACCAGATATTTCGTAATATTGTAGAGGTGATATAACTTTTGGCCTAACTACCATAGTTAGACATAGTACATGACATCTTCCATCTTTTATAATTAAAGGAGTATATGCATGAACCATTTCACATTATATACATGGTTGATATAAACATTAAGGATAGGGATAACTTTTCAATTTACCTAGTGCTGATTGAGGATTAAAAGTATAAGGTCCTCTATAGGAATGTGATTCCCCTAGTGTGTGCATGGTTGAATCACAAGTATCATCAAAATAAATCATTGGAGCGGGATACATAGAAGTAATCTGGTTACACACATCATTTTGAGTAGCCTGTTTTTTATTTTTATGCAACAAAATTTATAAGGTTGTGAGAATTTATGGTCTATATTTTTCATGTAAAACTTTGTAGTTAATATAATGATATTTTTGCAAATAGATATTTATACGACACATGATTCTGAGGGACGATAAGCCTGGAATTTATATATTAAAATTATTAAATTTATTAATACATCATAGATGTAGTAACCATAAAAAAGTGGAAGAAATCCATAATAGATGCTTGGATAATTAATATGATGCTATTATTGATTTCATGACATGGTTTTTACCGTAGGAATGAGCATGAAATTTTTCAGTGTCATGTGTTTATGAATATTTTGAGGCATGGATAATTAATAAATAAGTAATTTTACATATTTATTTAATTAATTGTTAATGCAGTGACCTAGAGACCCACTATAAATATATTGTTATTTAAAATATGTAAGTTTATCCAAATAACCTTGAGATTGTGATAGGAGATGTAACGTCCCGGACCGGGGTGTCATGCAACGGGTTCCCCGAGCCCGGTTCTCCACATGACCTCAAGCACCTTTCCCAAAATGCCAGAGGCTGATGACTAGCAGCGAGGGCCCATGTCTGATAGTGGGGAAACTATGACCTCATTTGTCAAAGTGTAGTGCATCGGAATAACAAAATAAACAAACAACAACAGCGGAAGCAGTAAACATACACAACTGAAATAACTACAGAAGTGGATATAACCAACAGTATATAAGTGATGATGCTACATGTTTCAAGTTCTAAGAATACAGCCAGAACATGTTATACATCAGTACAATACAGCAGAAAATAGAGTACAGCAAAGCAAGAAAAACAGCTAGCAGTGGCATCGCGAGCCTAGGCTCGGTCCCATTCCCTCCTACTCCTCAGCAATAGTCAAGTACCTATATAGGGAAACTTTCCCCTATCTACACCTGCAACAACGTAATCTGTTTGGGCCGAAAAGCGTGACCCAAAAAGGGTGTGAGAAATATATCTCAGTAGGCACCCACCAAAGGCACATGCTCAACTGTGTGTAAAACATGCAATAAGTGTGCAGTAGTGAAATTCAATAACTAAGCAGTACTCAAAAGTAACTAACATAACAGTTAAATTTCCATTTTATTTTTCATTTAATTCCTTTACTTTAGTAACATTTTTGTGCTCAACTGCACCAAGCCCTCAGGCCAACTAGAACCGTGCCCTCAGGCTAAAATAGTAACCACGCCCTCAGGATTGCCCTCAGGCCATATAGAATCCAACCTGAAGGTATTTCTCTCAGGCATAACAGAAATTATTACCCTCAGGCATACGAAGTGTCGCCCTCAGGCACAGAAGTCAAGCCCCCAGGCACGAAAGGTTCCCCTTAGGTGGAATAACAACATCCCTCAGGAAAAAACAGTCACACCCTCAGGCTAATCACAACAACGCCCTCAGGCTAACAGGTAACCGGGCAATTCCCATCATATCAAAATGTAGTAAACAAGCAATTACTCTCAAGGAAATTCTATAGTTACTACATTTAAGGCATACCCTTAGGTATCCTGGCCAAACGGCTAAACAGAGGAACACACCCATCGGGATAGTCCTAGATCCAAGAAACGATCCCAAACAACATTTTATTAACACAATTTCATCACCTATGCAATTCTAGGCATTAAATATACCAACGACCTTAGCCACACGACACCCCAACATGGATTCGTGGCATGAAAACGCACAAAAACACACGACAGTTGGAAACTGATCATAAAGGAACCTACCTTATACGCTAATGAACATTATACCTGAACACTAATTCCAGAAACGCCCAAGAACGAAGTAAATCCGACGAAGAAAAAAACCCATTCAAACGTAAATAACTTACGTTGGGAGAAGAATTGTCAAGAACGGTACCAGGAGGGGAGAGGTCTCACCCGTGCGGTTCCAACGAAATCGTCTGAAGCCGAAATGGATTCCAGATAAACGCCCGGTGGATCTTCAAAGATCTGGCCTCCTCCTTTGGATCCAAAACGGCTCAAGTGCCTCCTCTGCCAAATGAGAAGGCTACTGCCCGTTTTAAGCCTAAACAACAAAGTACACGACGTGTACTTCAAAGTACACGGCACGTACTCCCTTAATTTAACTGTTCACTTAGCGGTATTGCTACACTGTTCATCAGTCGACATTAGTACACGACATGTACTCTTGAGTACACGACGTGTACTGTCGCCTAGTTGGCGGTGATGCCACCGCCTTACTATTTAAGCCTACCGACTAACTACACGGCATGTAAGATACCACTAGACGACATGTAGTCATTTCCTACACCCTTCGTCGCCGGCATGGCCACACGCCCCATGTACTCATCCCAACACGACAAAAAGTACACTGCGTGTGGATAAAGTACACGGTGTGTAGTTCCCAAAATTTAGGATTTTTCCCCATTTTCCATATTTTCTCAAAATCACTTAAGGAAAAGGAAATGAATAAGCCCATACCTATAAATGAAGTACCGGGTTCTTACTAAGTTCCCCACATATAGCAATTCGTCCCCAAATTGCCCTTTCATGGGTGGCGAAGAGAAAGATCTGAAAAGCTCTAGACACCGAGCACGTACGTCGGCCTCCCTCTCCCAGGTCTCGTCCTGCACTGGGCCATGCTGCCATAGCACCCGTACGAGAGGAACTAGCCGGCCATGGAGACCCTTCGTGCTCTTATCAACGATACGGATCGGATGCTCCTCAAAGGAAGCATCATGCTGACTCTCAACCTCCTCTGGCTGAAATGTGTGAGATGGGTCTGAAAGGTAGCGACAAAACTGAGACATGTGGAAGATGCCGTGCATGGCTTGGTGCCGCTGCGGTAACTTCAACTGATAGGCAACCAGCCCGAATCTCTCCAGAATCTCAAATGGACCCACATACCTCAGCGAAAGCTTACCCTGTCTCGAGATCCGTTTGTGTCCCAGCCTCGGAGAAACACGCAAGAAGACCTGAGCCCTGACCACAAACTCCAAAGGTTGTCTGCGGTGATCAGCATAAGACTTCTGACGAGACTGCGCGGTAGCCATCTGCTTTCGAATCAACTGGACTTGCTCAGATGTCTCCTGCATGAGCTGTGGTCCCAGTAAAGCTGCCTCACCTGCCTCTAACCATCACAAAGGTGATCGGCATGGCCTAACATATAAATCCTCGTATGGTTCCATCTCAATTGTTCCCTGAAAACTATTGTTTTAGGAAAACTCGATTAAGGGTATATGCTTCTCCCACGAGCCCCAAAGTCTAGGACGCATGCGCGCATCATGTCCACTAGCACCTGTATCGTCTTCTCAGACTGGCCATCTGTCTGAGGGTGGTATGTTGTGCTCAGAAGCACCTATGTACCTATCACCCTCTGAAAACATTTCAAAAAATGAGACGTAAAGCGGTCATCCCTATCTGAAATGATAGAACCAGGGAACCCATGTAGATGTATGATCTCTCGAATATACAGCCTTCCAAACTCGTTCACACCAAATTTCTCCTTGATCAGCATGAAGTGAGCTACCTTCATAATTCTATCCACAACAACCCATCCAGCATTTTTGACACGAGGTGACCTCGGCAAACCCATCACGTGATCCATCACGAAATCATCCCATTTCCACTCTAGTATGGGTAGCTGCTGTAATAGCCCAACTGGTCTCTGATTCTCTACCTTCACCTACTGACAGGTGGAACACCTAATAGAAAAACCAGTTATCTCTCACTTCATACCCGGCCACCAGTACTGATGTCTCAAGCCACGGTACATCTTGGTAACCCCAGGATGAACTGCCCAAGCTGAAGCATGAAACTCCCTCATCATGTCCTTGCATATATCCCATGGAACCCATACACGTCCATGGAAATGCAGAACCTCTTCATCACCAATCGTCCAACTAGAATGAGGGTCCTCACTTGCCACCGACTCCCATAGAAATAGGCCTTCTGAAACCGATAGCTGCGTCATCCTCACTATGTCCAGGAGGGTAGAAGTCATAGCTAACGAGGAATGATAAACCTGCCTCTGACTGTCATGCACCTCCAGATGCTTCTTAGGGAACAAATCCATAAGCTTCCACTCACCACTGGCCTCCTGCACTGCCTGTATCTGAGTCTTCTTGCTCAGTGCATCGACTACTGCATTACCTATAACAGGTGTATAGGCAAGCTCAAAATCGAAGGACTATATGTACTCGACCCACCTTCTCTGCCTTAGATTCAGGTCACGCTAAGTAAAGATATACATGAGGCTTTTCTGGTCTGTGAAAACCACAAAATTTTCTCCCAAATAGATAATGTCTCCAACAGCCCAACACATACACAACTGTAGCAAACTCTAGATCAGGCGTCGGGCAATTCCTCTCATTTGGCCTCAACTGCCGAGACCCGTACGCCACAACTCGGTCACCCTGTATCAAAACGGATCCCAACCTATTCCCTGATGCATCACAGTAAATTGTATAACTCTTCCCCTACTCTGGGATTATTAGGATTGGTGCTTATGTCAGCCTTCTCTTTCGGTCCTGAAAAGATGTCTCACAGGCTTCTGAACAAACGAACTTCACACCCTTCTTAGTCAGACCTGTCAACTGTGCTGATAAGCGGGAGAAGTCTTGTATGAAGCATCTGTAGAAACCATCCAGCCCTAAGAAACTACGTTTCTCAAACACGTTCTTGGGATGCTCCTAGGAAACTAATGCTCTCACCTTCTCTGGTTCCACTACAACTCCTTCCTCTGAGATGATATGACCCAAGAAGTGAATATGTTCCATCCAAAAGTGGCACTTTGAGAGCTTAGCATATAGTTGATGCTCTCTCAGTGTACTCAATACGATCTCAAGATGGGTGGCCTGGTCGTGTCGAGTGTGAGAGTACACCAAGATGTCATCCATGAATACTACCACAAATGAATCAAGATACGGATGGAACACACGATTCATCAGATCCATGAAAACTGCTGGCACGTTCGTGAGTCCGAATGGAATAACCTTATACTCATATAGACCATACCTACTCCTAAAAGATGTGAGTGGTATATCAGATGGTCTAACCCGCAGCTGATGATATCCGGACCTCAAGTCAATCATCTAGAACACTCGTGATCCACGAAGCTGATCAAACAGATCATCTATCCTCGGAAAGGGATATCAGTTCTTAACCGTCAACTGGTTCAGCTTCCGATAATCCACACAAAGCCTAAGGGTACCATCCGCCTTCTTCGCAAAAAGGACCGGATAACCCCAAGGAGAAGTACTGGGTCAGATAAAACCCTTCGCCTGTATCTCCTTTAATTGCATCTTTATCTCCTACAACTCAGGCGTGGCCATCCAATAAGGAGGAATGGACACCGGTGCTGCTCCTGGAACAAGCTCGATAGAGAAATCCACCTAATGCACTGGAGGTAGACCTGAAAATTCTTCCAGGAATACATCCCTAAAACGATCGAAAACTAGAGGGAAATCTGTCTGACAAGTCCCCTGGTCATCCAGATATAAGCTCGCAATCTGGTTTGTGACTCCACCTCGCCCATGATACTCAAGTCCAGCTCGACTCGCCTGAACATCCCACACGACCTTGTATAGAAACTCCCCACCCTCTGGTGATGTGAAATGCACCCTGCGATGATAGCAATCTACAAAGGCTCAAAAGGGAACCAACCAATCCATCTCGAGAGTGACTTCATAGTTCATCATCTCCAGGACAAAGAGGTCCCAAAGGAAGTGACACCCAGCACCCTCAAGGGGGAACTCCTTGCACTGACGCACAACAGCCGTTCTGGTCCCCAACGGAGTGTCTAGCATCATGATATTAGAAGAAGTAGAAACACTGAGCCCAAGGATCTCCCCAACGGGTACAGATATAAAACTATGTGTAGCACCTGTATCAAAATAGTACTGAAGACAAGACAGAAGCTACTAGAATAGTACCTCTGACTGTTGAAGGTCCGGGATCCTGCTCTTGCTGGGTCTGTTGTACTGCATATGCATGTCCAGTGTCGCGGCCCTGCTACATAGCTTGGATACCCTGAGTTGTCCCACCCTGTTGCCACTGAGATTCTGGTGTTTGGATACCACGGCCATGACCACTATCTCTTCCTACACACCCTGATGTATTCCAGTTCCCTGACGAGTAAGAAACCACTGGTCCTGCTCCCGCATGTGGAGTTTGCACAGAACCCCTCTCACTAGCCACTGGTAGAAATTCCTTGCAAAAGCGTTGCAGATGACCCATCTTGCCACATGCTCGGCACTACACTGGGTCTCGTGGACACTATGGCCTCCTGTGCCCCTCTCTGCCACACTGGTAGCACCTGATCGGGCCACCTAAAGAAGCTGCCTGGCTGGTACTGCCGCCCTGAGAGAAGTCCATATGTATCTTCCTCTTGGCAGCATAAATTGTACCAGTAACTGGTGCTGAACCTCCCTAGCCCACACCACTAGATTCCTGCAGGTTCCTCTTGGTAATCAATGCCTGGTTCACAATTGCGTGTACATTAGGAAACATGAAAACATTCAACAGCACTCGGATGTCATACCCAAGACCATCCTCAAAACTTCTGGATCTCAGCGTCTCATCACCCACCAGCAATTGTGTAAAACTCTGAAACTCTGTAAAACGAGCAGAGTAGTCCATCACCGATATAGCACCTTGCTGCAGATTCATGAACTCTCGAGCTCTATCTTCCCTCAACATCTCGGGAAAGAAGAATTTATAGAAGACTACCTGAAAATCCTTTCACGCCATGTCCATGTGATTCTCTGACTGGGTGGTAACATCCCACCACCTATTAGTGGAATCGTGCAACATGTATGTCGCAAGCTTGACCCTCCGCCCTGGAGGCGTCTCAAGACACTCGAAAATAGTCTGTATCGATCCAATCTAAGACTCTGCAGCATGTGGTATTCCATCCCTTGAAAACGTAGGCAGATGATGCGGTTAAAAGATACGCGTCAGCTCGGCCATAGATGTGGCAGCCTGCAGTGCTCCCTGAAAGGTCTGCGTGAACGGCAATAATCCTTCATGGAACTGTGACTCTGCGCCTGTGTCCGGTATAACAGCTGGTACCGCATCTAGCTCTACTGGTGGATCAACTGGTAGACCATGGCCCATCATCTCCGGAGTATAATTGTCACTGCTCTCCTGGAGAACAACTCGCGGTCGTCTAGGCGGCATGACTCTACAAGGTCAAAAGAACGCCTCAGATTCAAGATTATTAATATTGAAAGCGAAAAAACCACAAAAGGAACAAGAGGAAGAAGGGATTCAAAATCGGAAAAACAAGACTACACGGCATGTACACTGACTACACGGCATGTACTTGACTTCCCTTCCCCTGCCTGGGTCCTTCCACACGGCTAAGACACATGGCTTCCATTCAACTAAACTACACGACATGTATAATACCTACACGGCGTGTTCGGTGTTATTTTTTCAACTTCCTGTGTCATCTGTGATGCAGCCGACTACTCGGATTTACTCTACACGGCGTATTACACCATCACACGGCGTGTACACCATTCTGTTTCCCAGCCACACGGCTAACTCCACATGGTCTGTCCTCAGACAAGACTACACGACATTTTCCAAACGTACACGGAGTGTTCCGGGAGAGGTGACAATGGCCCATGTTGTTAGTTACACGGCCGAGTCCTCAGGTCTCACTACATGGCATGTCCATAACTGACACGGTGTGTTCTGTCAAGGAGTTCACCGACCTGTGTTGTTAGTTACATGGTCGGACTCTGGGTCAACACTACACGGCGTGTAAAAAAACTACACGAAATGTTTTACCCAATCCCTTCCCTACCCCGTGTCGCCTCCCACATGGTCTGTGACACGGGAAGAGACTACACGGCGTGTACTCAGGGTACACGACGTGTACTCAAAAAGTTCATTTTTCTTCCCGAACAAAAGAACATACATGGCATGTATAAAAATACTACACGGCATGTATACTGGGTTTCCGGACAGTATTCCTCAGAAACATCTCCGGAACCCAGAAAATAATGAAAAACAACACCTAAGTGTCAAATTCCGACCCATGGGGGGCCATACACCCCACAAACCAAAGTTTGATATATTATTTGTGTTATAACCAAAAACAGTCAATGATCCACCAAATTCTGGTCAATGGGGCCCATAATCCCCAAAAATCAAAGTTTGGCGTCCATTTTATAAACAAGCTCAAAGAAAAACACCATATCACAAGGCAGGTATTTATAAAGCAGCTCTCACAACAGCATGCTTTTATAGCACAACAACTAACACAACAACATGCGAATTTCTAATGCACCTACATGGCATGGAAACTATGCATGGCATATGATATCTAGCATGTGCCTATATGATGCATGAGATGGCATACCCTCATCTCATCGGGTTGCGACTAAATAGAACCCATAGATAAAATATAAACATCACAATCCAAGTGCGTCACCCAACGGTGAAAACATATCAACCGTAGAATTGCAAGATCAAAGAATGCAAAGTTCGAGGTAGACTGGCTTTTCCCTGTACACTGGTTAGCTATGCCCGGGCATAGCTTATTACAAACTACCGTTCGTCCTAACTATGACTACGGCTCCAAATAGTAATTCAATGAAATGAAACCCCTTTGATACCACTTTGTAACATCCCGGACCTGGGTGCCACGTAACGGGTGCCCTGATCCCGGTTCACCATGTGACCTCAAGCGCATTTCCCCAAATCCCAGAGGCTTCCGACTAGAAGCGAGGGCCCAGGTCTGATAGTGGGGAAACTATGCCCTCATTTGTCAATGTGTAGCGCAGCGGAATACCAAAATAAACATACAACAATAGCGGAAGCAATAAACATACACAACTGAAATAACTACAATAGTGGATATAACCAACAGTATATAAGTGATGATGCTATATGTTTCAAGTTCTATGAAAACAGCCAGAACATGTTATACATCAATACAGTACAGCAGAAAACAGCATACAACAAAGAAAGCAAAATAGCTAGCAGCGGCATCATGAGCCTAGGCTCGGTCCCATGCCCTCCTACTCCACAAAAATAGTCAAGTACTTGTATAGGGACTCTTTCCCCTGTCTACACCTGAAGCAATGTAATTTTTTTGGGCCAAAAAGCGTGACACAAAAAGGGTGTGAGAAATATATCTCAGTAGGAACCCACCAAAGGCCCGTGCTCAACTGTGTGTAAAACATGCAACAAGTGTGCAGTAGTGAAATGCAATAACTAAGTAGTACTCAAAAGTAACTGACTTAACAGTTAAATTTCCATTTTATTATTCATTTAATTCCTTTAATTTAGTAACATTTTTGTGCTCAACAGCACCAAGCCCTCAGGACAACTAGAATCGTGCCCTCAGGCTAAAATAGTAACCATGCCCTCAGGCTTTCCCTCAGGCCATACAGACTCAAACCCGTAGGTATTTCCCTCAGGCATAACAGAAATTCTCGCCCTTAGGCATACAAAGTGTCTCCCTTAGGCACAGAAGTCAAGTTGTCAGGCATGAAAGGTTGCCCTCAGGTGGGATAACGACAGCCCTCAGGGACAAACAGTCATGCCCTCAGGATAATCACAACAACGGCCTCAGGCTAACAGGTAATTGGGAAATGACCAACATATCAAAATGCAGTAAACAAGCAATTCCTCTCAAGGAAATTCAACAATTACTACATTTAAGGCATACCCTCGGGTATCCTGGCCAAACGGCCAAATAGTGGAACACACCCCTCGGGATGGTCTTGGATCCAAGTGACGATCCCAAACAACATTTTATTATCACAATTTAATCACCTATGCAATTCTAGGCATTAAATATAGCAACGGACTCAGCCACCCGACACCCCAACATGGGTTCGTGGCACGAAAACGCACAAAAATGTGTGACAGTTGGAAAATGATCACAAAGCCACCTACCTTATATTCCAACAAAGGTTATACCCGAACACCGATTCTAGAAACGCCCAAGAATGATGTAAATCTGACGAAGAAAAAAACCCATTCAAACGTAAATAACTTATGTTGGGAGAAGAATTGGAAAGAATGGTACCAGGAGGGGAGAGGGATCACCCATGCGGTTCCAACGAAATCGTCCGAAGCTGAAACGGATTTCAGATGAACGCTCGGGGGATCTTCAATGATCTGGCCTCCTCCTTTGGCTCCAAAAGGGCTCAAGTGACTCCTCTACCAAATGAGGAGGCTACAGCCAATTTTAAGCCGAAAAAACAAAGTACACGGCATTTAATTCAAAGTATATGGCGTGTACTCTCTTCATTTAACTGTTCACTTGGCGGCACCGCCACACTGTTCATCAGTCGACACGAGTACACGGCATGTACTCTCGAGTACACGGCGTGTACTGTCGCCCAACTGGTGGAGATGCCACCACCTTACTGTTTAAGCATTCTGACTAACTACACGACATGTAAGGTACCACTACACAGCGTGTAGTTGGTTCCTACACCCTTCGTCGCCAGCATGGCCACACGCCCCATGTACTCATCCCAACACGACCAAAATTACAAGACAGGTGGATAAAGTACACGACGTGTAGTTCCCAAAATTTTAGATTTTTCCCCATTTTCCATATTTTCTCAAAATCCCTTAAGGAAAAGGAAAACAAGAAACCCGTACCTCTAAAACAAGAACCGGGTTCTTACAGGAGACATTGTAGGGGGGCTTGGTGAATAAAAATAGACCATGGTCATGATTAAGGATCATTTTCTCAATTGAGTTTATTAATATCACCAACAATGAATATGTAATATAGTTCTTCATTAGATATCAATTCAACTTACTCTTGGACTTTTTTTTATAATTTTATTTATCCGTTAAATATCTTGTGATGAATTTGGATCAATTCCCTAACATGGGCAGATTCATTCATTGGTGGTTGATTTATTATTTGATTTATTTGATTATATGACATTTAATTCATTCATTGTTCTTGAATTAACTGATAAAGGGAAATCTATGTAATGGCTGAGGGTTTTCCAATATTTTTATTTTATGGATTTCTCCTCTATTGCTTCAGACATTCATCATGGTAAATTTAATTGTCTCATGTTTGATGAATAATCAGTATTCGATCGTTGTACGACCAATATTCATTGAAATGGGCCAACTCCATTGTTTTTGTTGATGACCGATGGTGGTATCAAGGTTCACTGATGATAGTGACTTACCAGAGAAGTATCGTGATTGGTGGTTCAATTTTTACATGCCTTGATGTGTGATGATGGATTGTTTTGGTGACGATATTGGTCGACAAGATGATTTCCAAGCCAATAGAATCTCATATTCTTCCATCCCTAATGGTGAGGCTCATAATAACAAGAACCACAATATATAGGTGATATAGGTGAATGATCGTGAGGTGATTGAGGCTGGAGCATAATCATAGATTGAACTATTGAGTTCTGGAAATCTTTTGTTACAAGGTGTGTAATCTGAATGGATATGAAGTTTATGTTCACTAGATATGACCCTATAATTTCTACAAAATGATAAATATCACACATCTTGTGACACTATTTGAGTGGCCCCAACATATAATCTAGGACTACAAGGGGTGGAAATGGCCTGGGTAAATGGGCAAGGAGTAAAGTAAATAGGAATTTCCTGGTGTACACTGGTGCAGGAAAGAGGCATGTTGTGTGTCATCTCTACCTCTACACATTCGTTACCCAGAAGGAACATGATATTTATATGGAGGATTAAATGTCTCATCATAAAATGATAAACATTCAAACTAGGGGTTGGAATGTGAAAGTGTGTTCCCCTAGTACATGTAATGTAGTTCATTTAAGATGGATTGGAGACATTTGTATCATTATCATGAACCATGTTTAGTTGATTATTGTAATGTGTTCCCTCCCCAAGAGCATACAACACATCATTACTTCATTAGGATAGGATTTTATTCCCCTATATTTTTTATTATCTATGTTGAGTTTATATTATCACTCCATGAGGCATGGGATGAGATCCTTTATCATATATATCCATGTTAAAGTTCCCAGTATTGATATAAACACCATTAAAAAGGTATTGTCCCCTAAATAGAACAATGATCCAGTAGGGATGGTGGTTCTCCAAAGGGTTCTGTATGCGAAATACTCTATGGAAAGAATGATCATTTGAGGTCTAGTGAGTACATCTTGTCAAGTCCAATGAGAATAAACTCTCAAAAGATTTTATTTAGTGATTTCATGGCTCCAGTAGTGAACAATACCAATAAAGATTTACCTAGAATCCCTGGGAAGAATCTTGTTGGTGGTTGTATTGGTTGAGACCCTTTTACAATGGTTGTTTGTTGTGAGTGCTTCTGAGTGTTAATTGTGGCTATTTATCTTATCTAGTGGATATATCTTGAGTTTAGTTGACTATTATATCTTCTTTATGCTTAGTTGTTTTGTGTTATTTACTATGTATTGTTATGAACACCCTTAAAAGGGGTTTTCTTATACATTTCAAGTCTTATATATATGATAGACTATATTATAGTGTCACTAGAGGACCCGGAGTAGGCCGTGATTAGATTGGGAAAGATATACTAAGGTTTTTACTAGGTGTTGTATTGTATAGTAGTCCTTGTATCATAACATGTTGGACTAATAACATTTTTTGGATGGGGTAGTATTTGGACCATTTTTACCACATTCCAATACTTCTTTTGTACATTTGTGAGTGATATATATTGTTCATTCATTTATTGTTTCCGTAGATCAAACATTTTTAGCATTGTATGGTCTTAGAGATGTGTGTGTGTGTGTTTAGGTACTTAGTTTAATGCCTCCTATGTGTGATATTTGTTGACTCAGTACTTGTCTCCAACCCTTGACTATTGAATATGGGCTTGGGGTTCTCACCCTATGTTTATTTCTTTCCAGGTAGGCCCCAGTGGGATAGGTCATTATAATGGAATTTTATTATGGTTGATGATTATAATTTTATTTTTGCCTTATATTTTCGTATAATTAATTATGTAGTCACACATTACCCATATCGGTATACACATTGTGTAATAGTATTTAAAATATAATCCCTTCTCCTTCATAATCCTTAAGGATAATGTGATCTTTTTATCATGGTCTTTACTTCAACATCTCATGGATTTATCCATTTCTTTTTTTTGGTAAACTATGTAAACCTACTATTTTGAAACTCAATATTTTGATTTGAAAATATTCTAATAATGTTTATAAATCATTTCATTCACTTAAATTATAATTAATGTTTTTCTAATGAATAAATTTTAAATGGAAAAATTTCATATATTCAGCCCCCTATTAATGATTTCTCATAGTAAAATTGGGTTATTTAGAAGTAATACTATATCATTGAATGCATCCATTGATTACGAATTGTGTTTTTAAATTTTTGGAAGAGAGTTTTCTTTGTGTTTATTTTTGTGGATATATGAATTCTACTTTTATACGTAGAACACATTATTTAGGAGAAAAAATAAATTCCAACTTTTTATGGGAATATTTATTTAGTATAGAATGATCATATGCTGGTATATACCTTAAAAATCATACTTAAAATTTTCAAATGTATAAAACATTTTTATATCTATAGTAATTTCTAATGTTACTTGATAAATGTAAATTAATAAATGATAGAAAGTAATATAAATTTATATAAATAGAGAAAGTGTCTGAAAGTGTTCAAAAAAATAATTGAAGTATATACACAATTATAAAATTTTAAATATAACATTGAAAATTATGTTGAAAAATTACTGACTGATCAAAGAAAAAGATTATTAAAAAATAGATATAAATATACAAATGGAGAAATATAAATTTCTCATTGAGAGAATTTATTATTATAAATATGAAAATTTTGGGAATATAACCTCAAAATTAAAAAATTAAAAAAATATGAATAAAAAATGATATTAATGAGGAAAAAAATGAAGATTAGTGTATTGGAAAATATATTTCTGACATAGTTGATAATGTTAATGGTCAAGAGGAGGAATAAGAACATGTTATAGTGGTTATATAGTATGTAGTTTTCAAATTAAAATATACACTCAAAAAATAATATCAATACTTTAGAGGATTTGGGAACATAGAAATGATATGTGTGTTTCATAACAACCATCACTATTAATTGACAATTTCTAAAAGGTAACTTTTTTAGTGGATTCAACATAATCAAAAAATAAAACATCAGAGAAAGACCAAAAATTATGTAATTAAGGATTGAAGATTGTTTTAATCATTAGAATATGTTTTGTGGAATGTTTGACCATCTAGGTAACTTTTTGTGGTTAATGTATCACTATTATACCTACCAATATATGTATTGTTTTCATTGCTAAAAAGTCTCATGACAATAAAGATAAAAAAATGAAGAATAAATTAATATTTGAAGTGGAACTCAAAGAATCTAAAATATAATGTACTAATATATTAAATATTATATTCAATTAATATATGACTATAGATTTAAAGCTCCTTATAAATAGTAAAATTTTAAGAAAGGATTATGGAACATTGGAAAATATTGGTCATGTAAGATAAGTATAATGGGTTTATAAACTATCATAGAACACAAGATTATGTCAATGAAAACATTTTTATTGGTGTTTTAAAATATGTCTGACTTATTGTAAATTAATTTTTTTATAATGTAAATGACTTGGGTTTTCAAACATATTGAATATTTGAATAAGGGTTTTAATTATTAATGAGTAGTTAATATAAGAAATAAATCATAGGAAAACATGTTTCTTATTGATGATGCTAAAAATTCATGTTATATAATTTTGAAGAAAGAAATAAAATTGTAGCCTCAATGACTTATAAACATTGTTCAAAAAAAATATGTGAAAGATTACACAGTGAACTAATGTTCACGATGTTCCTATACCAGATAAGGAACAAACTAGATGGGTTTTATATACCAAAATTGGAATATTGTAAACTAATTACACAAGAAATGGAAGATTCGAGTGTCTCATCCATTGGATCTTATTCATTCATATGTATGTGTGCCTATGGGGAAGGAATGAACAAATAAAGATAATTATGTTATTTATTTTATTTATTTTATTTATAACATCACTCATATAAAATGTATTATTTTCAAGAAACATTTTCTCTAGGCCATGAATAAGATAAAAAAATAATTTAAATATAGAAATGTAATGTGGTTTCTCCTTGATGATGTTACATATGATCAGAAATGTTTAATGAACAATTTGAAAATTTAATTATATCATGAAAGTTAAGGCATTATTTATGACTTTAGTGCAAACCATATGACCCACAAAAATATGATATCTAATGGAATAATAATAATATTGTGTAAATTTTTCTTAATGTAGTGAAAAATCATGATACATCTTGAAATTCATGGAGGCACATTATTAACATAGTGGTTAGATTCAAATTCACAATTTGTATTAACCCAATTCCAATATGTAACCATAAATTATATATTACATGGTGGTGAAAAATCATGTAGCCATTGGATTATCATATGAATAGTATGTTGAAGATATAAATTCATATGTTTATAGTGATGAATAGGAATATTTTTAAGGACATCCATGGATAATAAAATGAGGTGGAGGTCCAAAAATGTCATTATAGATCATTGAAAACTAATTAAATCTTGGAAAACACAGAGTATAAAAATACATATGTCATTAGTTTTTCTAGTTTACCCATGAGATATGAAATAATATTTTTTGAAGAAAGGTTGGATCAATTCTATGAATGGATAGATATAATTTATCAAGTAGAATGATAACTTGTATTTCATCAAAATATAACATATAATATTTTATTACAATGAGGTCTGTATGTTATAAAATATTGAATAAAAAAGGATAGGTGATGAGAAAATAATAATGATTTGTTTAAAAAATATACAAAATATGGAATGAATTTTTTTTCATGATAATTTCATATTGATTTACAATACTGAAACCATTAGTATTTTTCTTGATATAACAGCTTAAAGATGATACAATATCTACCAAATGTTTTCTGAGTCAACCTTCTTTAATGGATAATATAAAATGGTATTAAATTTTGAGAAATATATTCAATTATTTCTTTTTTAATATGAAGGATATAACTTCAATTTAAAGAACATATATAAGGGTCAGAAAAATTTCCATGAATATAGAATTGTAAGATGGACAGTTTCCTAAATTCATAGAAATTTTGAAAAGGAAGAGAGGAAGGAATTGTTTTATCATAGATTGTAATGAGGTGCCTATAATTTTATTTGTCAAAGTAAGTTATATAATAATTACTTAAAATAAAAAATGTATCTTTTTTCGGGTTATTTTTTAAAATAAATAAATATTTTATATATAATTTCATGGTGAGTTAAAATATTTTTGTGGTTTAAAAATTTTGATAGAGGGTGATTATATTGTTCACTCAAAACTGAATCATTCACAATATTTTCTAGGGATTAATTATATAAAGGATTAAATGAATAATTCCACCTCTATTTTAGTTGGAACCAAGTTTTAATAGAATAAATATGGATAAAAGTAAATTAAAGAGTGTTTAGAAAACAAATCGTGAGTTTAGACTACTTGAATGATTCACTGTTTTATATAATGAATGTTCTTACACTTTTTTCCATACATAAACGTTATTAAATGAATAAAATATTACTAATTTTAAGAGGATGCATAGATAATTCCTTGGAATATTTTAATACATTTTTAAATATAATAAAAATCATATGTTTATTCTCATTATATATATATATATTGGGGTGGAAAAATGATGATAAATGATCAAAACTGGTGTGTTTTTATTTCTTGAAGATAGTTGTGTTGCATGGAACATAAATAAGAAAAATTCGATGAACATAACTACTAATTATGTGGACAATGATTCTTAAAAACAAGAAATCACCCAATTTATATCGATAAAAATGGAATTAGAATATCTCATTGGGGATTTGATGATCTTTTTATTTGGTAGATGTAACAATAAAAGAATCAAAAATATACCAATAAACATAATTAAACATTATTAATTGAATTACACTATTAAAAAGGTCACTTTATCAAGGATTTGGTGGTGTATAGAATTTTGAACCTACAATCTCTTCCAAATAAAGAGAAAACAATATATGCTTCCCATAAATTGATTTCATTTGAATCATTCAAAAAAATTTATTTCGATGATGTGAGTTCAACATCTATCTATAAAAAGCAATGATATTGGGATTTGTTCTACTACATTGTTATCTTATAGTTATTTTTTGAAAAAAATGAGTCAAAAAAATAAAATATTTGAATATTTTGTCTCTATTGTAGCTAATCTAATTAGGGTGTTTTGAAAAAGGAAAATTCATTTATTTATCATGTTTTTATATACTAGAAAATGGTGCAAACTATTATAATGATTTTAAGGAGAATTAGTGCTAAAATTTCATGTCTGTAAAATTTTTGAATAGTTTTAAAGTGGTTAGTTGGAATGATAAATGAATGCTATGGAGGATCTATTCAAAAGTTGATATAACTTACCATAATGGGAATCATGATTATTAATTTTTATAATTTTTGATTCCTATATAATGTTCACTCATCCAGCCTCGAAATGATTTAATAGTGATTCATGGCTCAGTTGAAATTGTGATTTATGTTTCATTATAGAAAAAATTCAAATGTGGATATTTTTAGGCCATGTTAATTTATATTTTTAATGTAATATTTTTAGTGGATATTTTTGTTGTCGAAGAATAAGAAACCACTAGCATTGTGGACTCTATCAATGTGGAATGATTTTATAGATGTGAAGTGAATTTTATTAGGATGCAATTTGAAGACTTTATGTTTGGGGTTTTTTCAATTAATTGGACACTTTATGAATCATAATAAATTTGTGGTTATTAATAACACTCCGGCATTAATTATAGTCAGTAGTTATTTTTAAATAAAAAACAGCATAATACAAATAGATTGATTCAGAAATGTCATTAAATCAGAAAATAAAAAAAAAATAGATTTCACTAAAAAAATTAAATTCATCATATGAATTTTTATTGATTTTTCTGAAATGATTGAATTTTCAAAGAAAAGTGAAAAATACTAATTTTTAAAATCCTTTTCTTTTTTACCATAAAAAAGAAATTTAAAATCCTCATTAGAAGCTGTATTTTGTATGAAATTTACATATGATTCAATTTATTTAGAATAATAAATTCAAAAAAAAATTGATATATGTTAATGTTTATAGTTACAATGTATTTCTCTAAACAAACTATTTTTTATAACATTTTTCATATTTATATTCAAATTAATTTTTACAACTTCTAGAAAATAAATATTAAAACTATATACCATATTAGAAATATGAGGATTAAAATTTGGTAAATATACCCATTATATATTTAAGAATCATTATTAGTTACCATGGTAAAATTTATTGCATCGATAAAGGCTAAATTAGGCAATTAAAGTTAAAAATAATATGATACAGACCATTAATCTCACTAATAAATGACTATATCCTTATCTCATATTTTTTTCAACCATTAATATTCAATATTTGAAATTATGGAAATTTATTTCCACTATCCTTTGAATAAATCATTTATATTGTTATAAGTAATTAATCATTCAAAATTTTTATTTTCTTGCTTTTAAATTCTAAAATAATTTTGAACAGGGGAAAACAAATTATGTTTGATTAAAATTTTTTATTTTAGGAGTAAATGATTTTCTATCTGAGTAATTTTTCATAAATTTTTTGTAATAATATAATTACCTTATATTCTTACACACACCAATGCATTATTTATTCAATTAATATAAAAATATATTTTTAAAATTTTAAAACATAAAATGTAAAAAAATTTGGGTGTGTTATAGCAACCCAAATGTTTTATAGATTTCTATGATATATTAGATATTTTTATAATGTCTGTATTTTAATTAAAAATTTCCATAATTTCATTAAATTAAAATTAAATGAATAATTTTAAAAAAGACACTTTTGATATTTTGTGAGAAATATTGTTTCATTAAAATATTTGAAATTAATAAAATTGTTACCATAGTATAAGATATATAAAAAATGTAGACAATTTCATACCACATGAATTTTGAGTAAATTCATTCCTTATAAGTAAACATATAACCATTTATGGTTGAAAATATATTTGTAACATGCCTATATTTTTATGAAATATTTATCTTTAAATAATTTAATTTCTTGGATTGATTATGTAGTATGAAACAATGATATTAAATAAATGAACTAATATAATAAAGATATTATGTGTTTGTTATTTCAAATAAATTATTTTGGATGGTTTGAATAATATTAACTTTTTTATTAAAAAACTACAAATGTCCAATTTATTAAATATCTATTGAAAAATTCTAATAATATAATCATAATTTATTTTTATTAATGCCTTTTTATTCTTGAAAAATACATTTTCTCTTAAAATTGTATTTATTATAATTATTTTCTAAATGTTATAGAAAAATTTATTTTAGGAAAATAATTTTATTTTTGAACTCATCAAGTCATGTCAATATTAATATGAATTTTTATATTTTTCTAAAAAAATATTTTTCCAATGAATACGGAAAAAATATTAATTTTCTTGAAAATCGTATTTTTTTCTTAATGAAATTAAAAATTAAAATTATATTATTGTTAGTATAATGTTTTATTATATTATTTTTAATTTAAATAATTTAACATTGCTATTTTCAATGGATTTAATACATGATTTTAGTATAAAAACATTTTATATTTTAAAAGGTCGTTTTTTTCAGAAAAACTGTTTTCATTCGGTTTTGTTGTTTAATTATAAACTAAATTATAAAACATATAAGATTTTAATTTTCAAAAATATATTTCATATTCAGAATAAGAAAGTCTAAATTTATTAAATACTTCTATATAATTTTAGAAAAATGTGAATAAAGAACATAAAAAATATTTATACTATGTTAATGGGTAAATATAGTAATTAACAAGTAAAAATAAATGAATAAAAACTATAAAATGACCCAAAAACATACCTAATTATTATTTGATGAATATATCTCACCCATAATCATAAAAGGGTCCAATTGATGTCATTTTAGAGCCACTTGGTTAAATTATGACCTTTAGAATAATTTATTTAATAAATATTCAAACATGCCACATTCATTTTTTAATAATTATTGTATTTTTAATATAATGTAATATATATGAGATGTTATAATATAATTATATTTTTAAAATATAAAATATTTATCACAAACAATGTAACATACATTTAATTTTTAGTAATAAAATAATTACCTTAAATTCATCCATAATGGAGATGCACGTATTATTTAATTAACATAATACTAAAATATATGATATTAAAAATATTATAAGTAACATAACTTCATATATTTAATTATATAAAAGTATTATCTATAATATTGATCCTAAAATAAAAAAAAATTATTCTGAATATTTTTAAATGTTATTATTATTGTTAAAATAACTTTATACAATCATTTTTCCATCAAATAATTGGTAAATGTATTTCTCATACATACGTACGGCATACTATCTCCATGTAGCAATACAATTCATTTTTCATAAAAATATTTTTTCGATGGTAATTATGATGGGTTTAATGTTTATTTATGATATTTATTACATAATTATACTTAATTATTTATAATATCATTTCCAGCCTCTAATCAACCAATCTTTTAAGAAACAACAACATCACTCATGTGTATGTATATACTACCTTATCTACGACGTGATGTGATTTGATCATAAATTATATTTCATATGGATTGTAATATAAATGTGTTTTATAAATATATATGATGAATATAACATATTAATTATTTGAAAATTTATTGTAGTTTTTTACCTTCCTTTCCATCAAATGACAAATGAAAATAGTACCCATATGTATGGTCAACCGTCTACAAGAATAGTGTAATTCATTTTTCAATCCCTTATTTTTATGATTTATTAAATATATATAATCAAAATATATTAGTTTTATACCATTCTTATATTTATTTTAATTATGGAAGCATGATAAGTACACATTGAATGATACTATAAAACTGAAACATGCTAGTAAATGTAGCAGTTATAACTCAGAACATAAATTTTAATAAAACATTATTAATAAATGAGTAATAATATGTTATAAAAATCATAAATTATATGATAACGGTGATTATGGTTAGGGTATACATTTATAACAAATATATATTTACATTATATGATGTTTTAATATGAAATAATGAAATTTTAGACTTGAGGATAGGGATAATCATCTAAATTTTATTTCAGGGGGACCTATACATTATATAACATTTGTAACTTATGTGTACTGTATATACTACCAATGATTATATTATGAAATTATTTATATAAATATTCATTTATTTTCATATAAATATATTTTTATTTATTTCACTGGGATTATAATTCAAATGTTCCCAATGTGGTGAGGGTTTATTTCACTATCTCATCATTATTTAGGATTGGTTATTTTTTATCCTCTATTGGGCAATATTAATCTTCCATGTCCATGATTTCTAAAAATGGTTTCCCAATGTTTTTTACTATTATCATAAATTATTTAAAATCATTATTACCCAACTGTCTTTTTAAAAAAATAGTTAGAATGGAATATTTTATCCAAAAGTCTTTTTGTCCTTTCCAAAAAATTGAATAAATGTTTTTAACTTATATTACACGAGTAAATATTCCATCCATCATGTCATCTAAGTAATTTAAATATTTCGTTACAACATTATATTTTTTTTTTGAAGAAAAGTTTATTTCTTTATTATTTAACTTCTTTTAAAAACATATATTTAAAAATGAAAAAGTTGTTTTCATCAATAATTATTTCTAGGGATTGTTCAAGATATTATTCCGGCTATAATAACATTATTTGATGTTACTAATAATTTACTATGAGTGTGATCCTAGAATAACGTAATTATTCTTTCTCTAAATGATTTATTTTTATGATGTCCTGATTTTTTTAAACTCATATAATTTCCATTAATTATGTTTTGTTAAAATGTTTATGAGATCCATTTTTTATAAATTCTAACATGATGAATTATTTTTGGTCCTATAGAACACATATGTATAGTTATCATTTTGTGATAAGTGGTACCTATATGTCTATATAATGAACTATTAAAACATATTATTAAATGAGAATTCAATTTGAAATACGACGATGGGATTGATCCCCTATGAGAAATATGTGTGTTGTGATATACTACAGGAAACAGGCACATCTTGGACTACTATGGGAAACAAGTGCATCCAGATATCTTATGGGGAATAGTATCATCCTTATATACTTTGGGAAGAAGATTCCTCTTTAACTGCATTTTATTTAGGTGTGTTATGATCTATAATGGGAAACAGGTGCATTCGGACCCACAGTGGGTAATAAGGGCATCTTCATTCACACTGGGAAACGAGTGACGAGTATTGATCGAATATATTGACGGACATTGAATTAAACCATGAAATATTAAATGGTTTTCTATATTTATGATGGTTACACATTTTGATGACCTTAGAATATAGTTCATGATTTATTTATCATGAATTCACACTCTTATGGACCTTATTTTCTGAAATGAAAATGTTATAAACCATGACTCATGTTTATGATCTATGACAGGTTTGTTTTGAACCTTTTAAGTTATTTTCACGATAACATACCCATATTCTATCTTTTAATTGTATAAAATAATTGATTTAAATCATTAATATTTACCCACACTAAGAATATGATCTCACCCTTTCAAACGTTTCATTCCAAGCATTATGATAAATGTTTTACGTTGGTTTTTCTTAATAAGATTACTATGTGAAATGATATTTGTAAGAGACAATGAATAGCGTTCATAAAAATGATAACTGAGTTCATTTTCTTGAAAGAAACTAAAATTTTAAAATAATTTTGTTTTTTTCTTATGAAATATATTTAATATTCATCCAAAAAGATGTGATATATATGTATGAAAAGATATAGTCTTTATAATTTGTATGAAAGGAAGGGTTTTGTCAATATTTATATTTTTAGATTCAAAAAATTAGTGAAATACCCTTGGATATTTAAAAATATATTCCTATTAATAATTCTAGAGATATCTCTAACGATAAATCTAATGATTATTCTAATTATAGTAAATATCACAGTTTTTTGGTGAATGGTAGAGAAAGGAGTATCCATAAAATTAGATCCATAACTGGGCACTACAATTTTATGTGGCCATAGTTTAGAGGTTCCTAGGGGTAAAAACTCCGAAAAGGAACCACTGAGCTCGACTCGATCGTCACTCGGTGTATGAAAATGGGCAGTGTTGCACATCATTTTTGACTCTCCTGGAATATGCACTTTGGAAGTTCACAAAATCATTATGAATCATTGTAAGGGATTTAAATAATTTCCATGAATGATCTTGGTCATACCAATGGTTTCATTAATTATAAATAATATTCCATGATTTAGACTCCCTATATGTAATTTTTAATTATTATGTTTTTTCCCATTATTATTATAGTTACTATAATTTTTTGGTTATTGCTAATGGATTGAACCATAAGCCATCATGTTAACATTGAATCTGATGGAAAATTAGTTTACAATGGGAAACTCGGATTCATTATGAATTGAGAGGATGATTTTGGAATTATTCTTAATAATATATCACGACATCTGATTAATAATGTAATGTTTAGTGAACATCCTAACATATAAAATAAGATAAAGATGGAATTTTTTGGAAGTTCATCTGGTTATAATAATTTAGTAAAGATTATTCTACATCATATATATCTTTAAGGTGGTATGAAGAACCTATAGAAATATCTAATGTGGATGGGAAGATTTTATATGTGTTGAAAATAATTTCATAACATGAAACAATTTCATCAAGATTAGTGCCTTTATTGTGGGTAACATGAAAATATTAAAACTCAATGCCCTAAATAAATAATAAAATTTACAAACAAGGAATGACATAATCCATGTAAATCATTGGTGTTGAATAATTTATTTATTTATATATTTTTTTCAACAAATATATTGAAGAAGTATTTTAACAATAGTATATGGTTTATAAGAATAATGAAACATCTAAGTATTTTGTTATGTTAATATTCATCGTCAACATCCTCAGATATACTATCAACATGAGAGAATAATTAAAACCCCCAGAGATATTATAAGATGTTTCTCTATTTATTTCAACGTTGGATTTTATCAACACCTCCCACATGATGAACTTCTGAAATAATACATTTCACATGAGCATTAAGAGGACGCCTTATGAATCCTATTGTTGAAAAAATTATATAAATCCAATGTATTGTAATTATGTTAAAGTAATATTACTAATTTTTAAATATCTATATAATGATATTTTAGAGTAGTTTAGATCCATTCAAAATAAAATTAGTGCGGCACTGATTTGACAAAAAAGTTATGCTGATATTCCACAAAATTATCTAAAATTTTATTTTTAAGATAAGGTATTCTTGATAATATATATTTAGAAGTGATCGAGGATATTTGGAATGAATGGAATTCCAATCCACTAGAATATCAATACATTTTAAATTACCTATCATATTGTAATGGTAGCTTACTGATTACCTCTTCAACCAAATCTCTCTCAAGTTCATGATGTGTTCTATTTATTTCTCATGAGAATGTACATAACTGATATTTCACATATACTAAAAATAAATGTCATACTATTGGGAAAAGATATTTTTCATCAATAATAAATGTTGTATATTCTATATTGTTGATATAATTTTGTATGAAATAATAGTAATCTCTTTGTAAGGTTTTCTGCCGAAACCAAAAATATGAAGAAGTTATGTGGGAACCTAATGATGTGATGAGGCATATGTATCCTCATATGTTTGTATCCAACTGATTAATTTTGAGGGGGAAATTCATTTTCAATGGGGGTATAACGTAATTCTTGGATATTGAGTATGAAATATTCTCTTTAAATAATTTTATTTCATTGATACCTTAGCTTTCAAGCAACATTGAGTTTAAATGAAACACAAAATATTATTAAAATATTTAGTGTCTATTATTTATTAACCATTGTATTATAGGGTATGAATAGGATTAACCCATTTAATAAATAAATATCAAAGTCCAACTCAGCATAAATTTAATGAAAAATTATTATAAATTAATAACACAATTTTTAGTAATGTCACTTTATTCTTAAAAAATATGATTCCTCTAAAAATAGGGTTTCTTATAATAAATATATGAATGATTTATATAAAATTTTTATATAAAATTAATTTAATTTTTTTATTTGGTCTGTCAAAATTATCATACGATTAATTTTTTATAATTTTTTGATAAGATTGATTTTTTAATGAATAGTGAAAAACTAATTTATATTGAAATAAATTATTTTTATTTTAAATTATAAAAATTCTTATAATATACAATAGTTTTTATTAAGATTATATCATAAGTTTTAATTTAAAATATATCATTATTCCTTTTTTCAAATGGATTTTAAACTTGAATTTACTATATTATCAATTTGTATTTTAAAAGGTATTTTTTCCAAAAAACATCTTTTCATTGTGTTTTAATGGTTTGATTTTATATTAAATTCTATTAATTCTCATATTTTAATTTTGAAAAATGTATTTCATATTTGTAATTTGAATGTCCAGATTTTATACATTGGACCCTATTATTTTTAGACAATATGAATTTTAAGCATACAAATTGTTTTATCATTATTGAGAGTAAATCGAATAATAAAATGTTATAAATTTATTTAAAGATTATTAAATTGCCCAAACACTTACCTAAATTATTTGGATGAGTATAAATTGACCATAATCTCCCATCGATCCTATTTATGACATTTTTGATCAACTTCGATATGATTATGACTTTTATAATATTTTATTTAATGAAAATTCAAACATTTTACATTAAATTTCTTCACAATGCCGATGAAGGTATTATTTAATTAATTGAATGATCCAATAAATTGTATTAAAAATATTAAAAGTAACATAATTTCATATATTTATGGTGATACCTGAATTATATAAATTATCATGATATTTTTGGGAAATAAAAATATTTTTGGTATTAATTTTACTTAGTTTATTGATGTTTATAAAGTCAAATTAACAAATATTATAAACATTTATGAGAATGTTATTTTATGGGATTAATATTTCATTAAATTATTTAAATAACATGAAAATATTATATAATATAAAAGGGGACAATATAAGTTCTATAATGTACTACCAAATTCATTGATATTATATTTGGATGTATTTAGTTGTATAAAAGTCTAAATATATTTTAATCATTTGAAAAATTCCAAAAGTGCCCCTCATATCAATTACAAAAAAAGAACATTATCCAATAATTTATAACACAGCTTTAACCCTTATATATAAACCATACTATACCTAATTATATTTTCACCTTACCTAAATACAATCTTGAGGTTTCTTTCATCCCAAAAGACCAGCTCTACTGCCCTTTTAAGGATATTTAAAGGGGTCATTCTAAAGTTGTCGTTCCGAAAAAGTGGAAATCGCTGTAACCGATCACATTGTTTTTTCGACTCTTATTCACCTATTATTAATATATTATATTTACTATAATATACTAACTTAATTATACTGAATATTTTTAATTATTATTGTTTTTATTATTATTATTAAAACAACATTATACACCCACTTTCCCATCAAATAAAAGGTGAATGTATCATCTGTACGTATGTATAGATAACCGTCCCTAAGTTGTGATACAATTCATTATTCATACCCTTATTTCATGGATAAAAATTATTATAGGTTTAATTTTTATAAATTTTATTTATGAAGTAGTATTAATTATGTAATTATAATATCATGTATACCTATTTATCATCCATTCATTTGAGAAATGATAACGTCGCTCATGCATACGTATGAACTGTAATCTTCGTGAAGAGATGTTATTAATTTTTAAATTATATTTCACATGTATGGTAATATGGATGAATTATATATATATATGATATTTATAGAAAAACATTATTCTTTAAAGGTTTATTATTATTTATCATTACTTTTGTCAGTAGAAAAATGGAAGCAATGTTTAGGCTTATGTATGGCCTACTATCTCTAGGAACACTGTTATTTATTTTTCTATCACAAATTTTTATAAATTATTATAAAATTATATTTAATTAGTAAAAAATAATTTTATATCACGATTAATATTCTGTAAATTATGAGACCATGATCAATATATAAGGATCAATACTATTGAACCAAAATATTCTAGGAAAACAAAGTAGTTATCAACCCAAACAATGATTTCGAAAACAATTATTAAAAAATTAGTGATAATATTTTAAAAATAAATGAAAATTTATGTTCTAGATATAAATATTGTTATGAAATACATAAATAATAAATCCATATAGCCTATACAGGTGGTTTTAACATTAATGGAGAAATATGATAATTGAGGTAAGGGATTCTCATCTTACTTCTATTTATTTGGGACATATTACATATATAAAACGTTTTCCTTATATTTGGTGTATAGTTTTCCCATGATTTACATTTATTATAATGATCCTAAGAATTTTAGGACATTATTATTAATCAATTTTTTTTATTTCATGGGGATTACAATTCAAATTATACCAATGTGGTAAGTGTATGTTTCACAATCTCATCATTATTTATCATTGTCTCTATATAGTCTTCCCTGGGGATTATTTATCTTCCTTGTACATGATTTCAAAAAAAAATAACCTGTAATATTATCTTATAATTATTAAAAATAAATTTTATCTTTTTTTAATGTTTTGAAAGGAACATTTTTGTCGAGGATTTTGGTGAAATTTCCAACAAAAATATTAAAGGAATGTTTTTCAATATATATGGAATTAGTGGATTTTCAATATATAATGATGTATAAATTAATTAAAGATTAATTTTAAATATTAAAATTATATTTTCTAGTAAAAAGTTTTCCATTATAATTTTTCATATTTATAATTATATTATTTCAAAATAAAAAAATATTTTATTCAAGAATTATTTCTAGTGATCTTTCCAAATCATTTTAATTATCTGATAACATTTTATAATGTTTCATTAAATTTATTTATTATACAATCTAATGATACCATCCCTATTACTTCAATAAATTATTTATGTTTATGATGGAATGTTTTCTACGAATCTAGTATAATTTCTAAAAGTTCTATTATAATGACATATTTTTTAATCCCATATTTTATGGGTTATAAAATGATTATTTATTTATGATCATGTGGCACACATATATAAATCTTTTATTATGTACTTGGGGGAAAATATATCTACCTACTATTTATTTAGTTAATATTAATATATCATGATATTAAATTACAAAACAAGTCGATGGGCCTTATCCATTTTGGGAAATAGGTGCATCCAGATCTACTATGGGAAACAGGTGCTTCCAAATCTACATTAGGAAGTAGATGCGTCCTGGTCTACTATGGAAAAATGTTACAGACAAATAAACTATTGGAAATAGGTTTTTTCTTGATATACAATTGGAAATAGTTATATCCTGATCTATAAAAGTAAATAGGTGCGTCATGATCTACAATAGGAAATAGATGCATCCTGGTCCACAGAGGGAGATAGGTGATAATTCCCGATCTACAATTTTTATGGTCATAGTATTTATCCTCTAAATATGAAATTTATTTATATACTTTTGATGGTGGAATAATTTTAAAACATGATATTATGGTTTCTGATTTATTTATCATGATTTCATTCTCTTATATCGAATGTTTTGTGAAATAATAATGTTTTATTCCATGAATCATGCTTATGGTCTATAATAGGTTGGGTATAAACCTTTTAAGTTATGTTTATGATCACATAACCTCATTCATACCTTATTATTAGATATGATCATGGATTTATGTGTTATATTTTCAGACATAGTGAGTTTATGATCTCACCCTTTCTTATGTTTCCTTCCACTGGTCATAATGAAAGCTTTGGGTTGGTCATGCCTAAGAGGAGAACTATGTGAGAAGATATTTGTTTTAAATATTTAAGATAATTCCAAAAATAGAAATAATGAGTTTCTAGTCCCTAAGGATAAAAAAAATTAAGTTCTTGGGTATGAATTTATGATATTTATTGAATATTCATCTAAACATATTTGATATTTATGAATGAAAATTGTGTGTCACTATAATTGTTACATCGATTAATGATAAAATTCATTATAGATGTGGTGAAAATGAAAGAGAATATTTAAAGTACCAATAAAAAATATACAAATTTTATTGGTTTAATGGATTTCAAAAGTATCTGGTATTATCATTAGTATTATTTCAAAATTATATTACATTCACTTGAAAATAAAGTTATTATTTTTAAATATTCTTAGTAATTTTGTGTGTATCCTTTCATTCACTATAAAATATTGGCACCTATCATCTATACTATACACCTACAATATCCTCTTATATCAACAATAATCTCCTAAAAACACTTCTCAACATCATTAGCATGGTTCTTGTGGTTATTTTCTTCTAAAAATTCCACCCCCTATGTCCCTTAATTGATGTTTTAAAGGACCTATTACAAATAATAGATAATTATCTTTACTAAACCATGCAAAGTTTTATATTCTTATACATACAATAAACATTTTTAAACCATCCTAAAATAATAAGTCATGTATAATAAATATAATAATATGTTATTATAATTATGGTATAACCATTTTATATGTCTGTTATATTCTAAAAGAAGTGAAAATATTTCTTGTGTGTATGTGATACATTCTATCACCATGTAGCGCTATGAGTATTTATTTACCAACACTTTACTTGTGTGGTTATAAAGGTGGAATTAATTAATATATATTTTATTTATATCATAAATGTTTTTTTCTAACAATAATAACATATATACCTTATTAACATCAAATCCATTGGAAAATGATAATGTCTCCTATGAGTACGGGGGGACTACCACATCAGTGATGTGTTGTGAAATATTTTTCATTTAACATTAAATGGAAGGTATGAAGGATAGATTAAAAGGATAATTATTATATTTATATATTGACTAAAATTATGAAGATTATAGATCCATAATAAAACTATAAGGACCAAAACATCCCTGAAAAAACATTCTGGTCAAAATAAAGCAATTAAAACCTATTCCATATCAATATTTTTTATCATTTTCTTACATGTGTCCTTTTTTAATCAAATTATTTATTAAGTATATTTAATTTTATACATTACTTTTTCAATCTTTTTAAATAATTTTTTATATTGGTTTTCCAAATGGTTCATTTTCAAATTTCATTATAAAAAAGTTCAAAGGATTGTTTTCTTTTTAATGTATATAGATTTAACAAAGTTTCCTACCATCATAACCATTTTACACCCTTTAACTCATTCTATAATAGTTCATTGATTTTTTTAAATAAATATATTTATTCAAAAACTATTTTAAATATTTTTTTCTATTTTCTTTTCTTGGATAAATGAATTTATTTTACTGTAAAATATACTTTTCTGATGGTCATATCTCATATCATAAATAATTTAACAAAAATTTATAGTATCTTGAAATGTTCACATTCTTGTGAAAATTTAAAATTTAATTTCTTATAAATATCTATTATATTTGTATCATGTATGTTATTATATTTAAAATTTTATACTTTTTTTAAATATGGTGTTTTTTATTTAATATTACTTGATAGATAGTTGATATATTGATATTTGGTATTATTTTTTCAATACAGACATTAATTGATAAGGAATATTATTTGTAAATTAAATTGATCATTCAATATATATGGAATTAATTGGACAAGTAGTGACATATGGTATTTGGATTTATATATCCCCCCTATATATCTACTCGTGTCAGGATAGCAATCTGTTAGCCAAAATTATTAATTGGGTTTTTTGTGTATTCTGAAACATAGTTTAAATGCTCTTGTCCTAAGGCCTTAATAGTATATATATTATGATATCAAATATCATTACATCCAATTGAATCAATTACCTTCATTGATAAATTAATAATTATTATCCATGATATTACTACACTGATATTATACATGGTTTCATTTCATTATCATGTTATTGGTATACTATAATGTGTTTCTTTTTATTTACCTATCCATATGAATTTTTCATTACATACTCATAATAGATTCCGTTATATGAAAACCGTACATAGAATTTTATATTACCGTTATTTTTTATCGTTTTCCAATGATATGAATAAAAATAATTGAATTATTTTCTGGGATTATATAATTTTTTTTTGTTATGTTTCATATACTCTTTTCATTGTAAAATGGGCATCGAGTACTAATGTGGTTCTCTAAGACTACAATGATTATAAATACTTTGGAATCAGATCTCTTATACAAGTAAAAATATAATAAACTAGGCATTGTCTACATGTTATTATATTTGATATTGTTATAGTTTGTATGAGATGAAGATTAGTAGAAAACATTGGATATATATTCTAAATGAATGAGGAAAAGAGATAGTTTTGAAAATACCTTATAGTTTTTGAGAACTTTTACCATTATAGTTATTTTTATTTTATATATTAGTATTAAATAATATTATGAACTGATAGATTATATTGTATAATTTGGTTCTAGGTCCTAGGGGAAGAAATAAAATCAGTACCCATTTCCAAATTAAATAGTTCTGTTCTGAGTATGCTGATACAACCGGTGTGGGAGGTAAGCATTCCATGACTTCAATAAGTAAAATGACATTCTTTATGACTAATATCCTTGAAAATATGTAGAAACGTGATGTTTTTTGGAATGATACAACAATATTGGATCATTTCATTGGACGGAGGACTCCGTTATTAATTTGGACTACAAATCTTTTGGTAGTAGACCGATGGTTTTAGTCTCTTGAAAGGATATTTATTGAATTTTGAAGAAAATTAAGGCAAAGGGTTTTTTTATAATATTGGATTCTACCAAATGGTTGGAATTGATCCATTATATAAGGAAGGAATATCTAAAAGAACATATTGACTTTATAAATTTTATAGTCATATTCTATAATAAATATTTACCTCAAGATAAATAACTAAAATATAGAGAAAATTTATCAACTTAAATAAAAATGATGTAAAAAATGGTTAAATAGTATGAGGATGCCTTTAAAAGACTATATTGTTATATAGTAGAATACATCTGTAATCTAATTAGAATGAATAACCATTTCATTGAAGGCGTTAATACAAACCCCCAAAGGGAATCATTTTCTCTACCCTTTTCATCATATGATGTAATAATTTTATGTTCCATAAAAATAGAGAAATAATTTTATAGATACTACATATTACTAGTAAATCAAGAGAGGAATTGGTTGGCTGACCACTAATAATAGGGTAAAGTGTAAAAGAACGAGAAGTGAATGAAGAAATATATATCCTTGAATTTTTTTAAAAAAACATCTTGTGAAATGATTGATGGAAGTATCATTTCCTTATAAATGTAGATATTAGGATCAAATCACTACAGAATTAAATGTGAAGAACCAATCAAATGTTTTATAGTGATTATTCTATATTGAAATGCGGTCTTATTTAAACGAACTTCTCAATCATCATGGAACCTACCATAGAATAGGATCAGAGGAGAAGTCCCAGCATATGTGATCATTATAATAAAGGTTTATGTTATTAAATATGTATTGGAAGGTACACTAATCATAGAATCAAATTTATCTAATGCTTCATTTTATCAAGATGTTCACACTCTTTTAGTTATTCCATATCTTCCATAAAAATTGGATAATTTCCTATCATCTAAAGAAAGGAGTTTTCAGTCAAAACCCCTAGTGGAAACCTCGCCCTAATAAGGATGTCCCAATTTGTTCCCATTATGTCACATAAACATAATTGATTTGAAGAATTTATTATTATACATATGGATTATTTTTATAAAATCCTTGGCACGAGATTGCATTCAAAATATAATTACAAAAAAATATTTCCAAAATAAGTAAATTATTATTAGTGACCTATTGTAAATTAATACAATAAGTTATTTACTTATTAAATTTCTAGACACCCACTGGAATACGAAGTTGATTAGTCTAATTATTTAATCTCAAATGCGAGATATATATTAGTGACTCCTTATAGAATTACCAATGTGAAATTTTTGTTATTGAAGAAACAACAATATGAATTATATGAAAATGTATTTATATTCCCTAGTTATTCAACATGTGGATCCCATATTTTTATCATCCAAAATAACAATGTATATATTATTTTATATATCGATTATGGGAAAAATAGTGATATTATTATATAGAATAAGTTTCATCTATCTACCGTTGATGACTTGTTTGATCAAATTTATAAAGATAATATTTTTAAAAGATTGACCAATATTCTTGGTATCATCAATTTTGATTAAATATGAAATATATTAGAATAGAAACATTTTATATGAGGTATGGAAAATATAATAGCATAGTAATGTTATTTGGATTGACAAATACATCCTCTGTTTTTATGGATCTAAAGACAAAAGTATTCAAGGACTATCCAGATTTTTTATTATTTATTATTGATATTATGATTTACTCTAAATTCTATTAATATAATGAGAATAAAATTTAGACTATTATTTACAATCATTGATAATATTATATAAATGGGAAATTTATAAACTCTATACTATATTTTAAGAATGTTCATTTTCGTAGCCATGTTTTCTACAAGGATGGAATCAAAATTGATCCAAAAAATAAAGAGGTTGTCAAATTATGGATTAAACCAATTAATATAACTGAGAAAAAAGGATTCACTGGATTGGTAGGTTATTATTGGTGATTTGATCAAAAACGTTTATGATTGGATAATCCACTAACCAATATTACATGTAATGGATTTAGCATAACAAAGAGAATGGAATATGAAGAATGTTTTGAATAATTGATTATAATATTAACACATTGGTGAATATAAACACTAATATTGGGAAATTAATGATTTGTGATATACATTGATTCATTAAATAATGGAATTCATTGTGTCTCTATGTATAAGGATAAATTTATTTACTATGCATGAAGGAAGTAAAATAATCATGAATAGAACACTCCTACTCAGGATATTTAGTTGATAGTCAGAATATTTTCATTGGAGATATAAATACATTATCTCTATGGTGAAAGACATGAAATATACACAAACTATAACATCCAAAAATTCATCTTTTTAAAAAATTGATCAATATGATTCAATGGAGATAGCTCAATCTACTCAGGGATTAGGATTTATCGATTCTCTAACACAATGTTATGGAAACTACGGTACCATATGCATTGAGTAGAAAATATCATGGATTTAAAATCAAAAATATTATCGATATGGATTTTATGTTCAGGGATTTGGGGGATATGGATATAGAAATTATTTTTTAATGGGATAAATATCTCTTTTTTAAAGTATTTAAATCCAATCATTAATAGAAAAGAAAAAAACCTCATCTATAAGATGTGAATTTTGAAAAGAAAATTGAAGTCATGCATGTTGGAAAATTAGCTTACTTCATATATGATAATTGAATGTTGAAATTTGTAAATAGATTATATGTTTCAACTAATCCTATTTTAACAAACGAATTATTTGACAATACTCATAGCTAATATTTCTATATAAACCTTGGTACCACCATGCTATATAGATATTAGAAGGAACATTTTTTTGGTATAACATGAATTGGTTAATTAATGATTATGAGTCAATATGTTTGGTTCATCAACATGTGAAAGTCAAGAGAAGCAACAAAGATGAATAATGAAAAATATACATATTCCTACGATAAAATTTGATGACAAAAATATGTAATTTTCCACTATATAACCAAAGACACTGAGATATAATGATACAATATTCATTATTGTTGATCACATTAACAAACCTAAAAATTCCCTCACGATAATAAATTAATTACCTCTTCAAATCCTTCCATGAGTCTAGATTAATTATTCTCTAAGATGTAATGATGCACATATTTTAATTAATTATAATCATTACACAATATTTATATAAGAATCCTAAAAAATCCTTTAGAAGGATCTGAATGTTGAGCTTCATTTGAGAAATGCCTATCACCCACAAACTAATGGAAAATACGAAAGGTCTATTAAAATTTTCAAATACTTATTGAGGTCTTTCTCACTTGACTTTAATATAATTTGGGATCATTATTTACCTCTTCTGCAGTTTTCCTACAATAATATATTCTATTAAAGTAATCAATTAGCGTCTCATGAAGAAATATATGGTAAGAAATTTCATACCCCAACTTCTTTGGATGAAGTTGTTAAATGAAATATTATGGACCCAGAACATCTTCGGGACAGAACAATGATGGTAATGTCTTTTTAAAACAATATTAATATTGATACTCTAAGGAAAAGAACCTATGGTGATAAAAAATGAAGGATTTTTATCTTCAAGTGGGAGATCACATTTTCCAGAACGTATTACCATGGAATCATATTATAAGGTTCAGTATGAAAGAAAAAATATCCTCAGAAGCATGAGACCTTTTGAAATTCTATATTTGATTAGAGGTATGGATTTTACTTTCACAATTTCTCCTACCCATTATAAATTAAATTATGTGTTCCATGTCAATTTATATAAGTAATACATTCCAGATCTAGTTCATGTTCTCACTGATTGTAAATATAATTAGAACATCATTTATCTTATAATGAAATGACTATCCCATTTCATAATATAAGAGAACATGTGTTTAGGAATCATGTGACTCTGTTGGTAATGTTACATTGGAGAAACAAAATAATTGAAGAGGTGACATTGGAACCTAAATAAATTATGCTGAAAAACTAACCAAATTTACTCAAAAGGGGAAATTTTTTAAAATTTTAATGGGAAAAAATATGGATGGATGAATGTGACACCTGAACTTCAATTATAGTTATCTTTTATTTTAAATGAAACAATATCATAATAAAAAATTTTATTCAATAATGTAACCAAAACCTAAATTATATAATTTTATAAGTTTAATTTTATTCCAAAAATTCCATTTTATAAATAATAATATCAATATTAACAGAGGGAGAAATTTTGGATTCTTTTGAAATGATTGAATTTTCAATGAAAATTAAAAAATGTTGATTTTACAAATACTATAATCTATTTTTACTAAAAAAAAGATATTAAAAATTTCCATTACATTTTGGATTTTGTATTAAAGTTACATAGGATATCTTTTACTTAGAATAATCTAATAAAGAGTTTCATGATTTTGATATATGTTAACTTTTTATTCTTAAACACACATTTTTCTTTTAAAAAATTGATTCATTTTACTAATTTATATTAAATTTAAATTTTTTCACTTATACACAACTGAACGTGGAAATATGGATACAATATTTTCAATAATGGGTTTCACAGTTGGTAAAAATTCTCCGTTTTTATTTGTATTCAGTATCAATAGAAACCATTGTAAAACTTTATCACATTAATAAAGGGTGAATTGGACAATTGGAGATAAAATAATGTGATAACGCATATCAATCACCCTAAAAATAGTCATTATATTATTGGATAAGTGTTTTTTTTACAGGACCATTTTTTATTCTAAAATATTTAAAAAATTAGTATCATATTATTATAACCATTATATTATTTTAAGCCAATATAAGGTCTAAAATATCATTCTATTTAAAAATTTGAAATAGCTTGTTGTAGTCACAAAAACTAATGTTAAATTAAACATTTTCTATCGAGATAAATTATTTTCTATCATGGTATTTTTTTTAGTGAGTAAATAATTTCCATAAATTCTTATGCAATGCGGAAACAGTAATTATTCTACTAAAAGAAAAAAATGAAATTATTTAAAAAACACTAAAAATAAAGTTATTATGTGATTTAAAGTGGGAAATAATTTTTATTGATTCATTTTAATATTATATATTTTTGAAATTCTATATTTTAGTTTCATATTTTTTTAGAGTCTTTAATGTCAATTTAAATGAATAGTCTAAAAAATAAAGTTTCTGATATTTTAAAAAAAATTATATTTTATTAAAATATTTAATAATCATGAAAATAATTAAATAGAAAAATAGTGATCATAATTGTCAAAAATTTCATCCCTTGTAAATTCATAAGAAAATTATTACCTAATGTATAAAATTATAAAGATTTTATATTGATCATGTCATAATTGTGGTTAGGGTTAAATTTGTATAATGAACGGGTTAAACCAAAATTACTATATAAAATACCACCTAAACCTATAAATTTTTTTGTCGAATATATTTCAACCACATAACGACTTATAAATTTTTTCCTCATTGTTCAATATGAAAATGAAAATGAATTTATTATATTGAAATCATTTTTATTAATTCCATGAGTATCTTTTCATTCACTATAAAAGAGAAACTCATCTCTTATATCCTATCAAATTCCTGGATTCTTGTAACTCTACCAAAACATTAAAAAAATATTACATAAATAATTATCCATATTATGTAGTTTTTTTCTTAATAATATACCAAAACTAGGTCCCTTAAGGGAATACATAAATGAGCTCTTTTAAAGAATAGATAACCGTCTTTACCAACTTTTTTAAATTTATTAATTCTTTAATATCCAATAAATTTATTTTAACACTACTAACATAATTGATCATTAATCATAAATATATGTATATTTTATTATAATTATGGTACAACCATTTTCCATTTCTTTTACATCCTATAATATGTGAAATCATCAATTAAGTGTACGTATGTGCTACGATAATCAGATAGTTATGTAATTCATTTTTCATCACCACATTGCATAGAATGTAATAAATATAAATCTAATGAATATAAATTATATTTTAGACAAAATTATTCTTTTTTAATTTCAATATCTCATATAATTCTTTACCTAACAATTTATTAGATAATAGTATTGTCACTCGTGTGTACATATTGACTACCACAACCACCAAGTGTTGTGATTTGTTTTTCATTTATGATTAAAATAGAATTAAATAATAAAATATATAATTTTTATGTATAATATTTTTGTCAATATTTATATATTGGATATTATTTGACCAAAATCAAATTACATGGACTAGAACTTCCACAACAAAACATGGATGAGAAAATATTGTCGTTAGCACCCAAAATAATGATAAAAACCCAAGATTATTAGTGAAAAAGTGAAAATTTGTTATAAAACATTATATATAATATTAAAAAAATTTAATATTCTATATGAATAAATTATTTACTTGTTTACAACCATTATAATACAATTTAAATCACTTTCAAGAAAGGTTAAATGTGAGGTAAGGGATTTCATCTAAATTTTACTCCATTGAATCATATTTTTTATTATGAATGTGTTGATTTTTATGTGGTGCATATACTGAATCATTGTGGTATTTGATATATATATCTATTTATTAATGTTGATTATTGTTTTGTATAATTTTTTATCTTTTTAGGTATTACGACATGATTGTTTGTAATATTGTAATAATTCATTTTACTATCTTATTTTTTATGATTTATATTTTTTTTCATTGAATGAATCAAAACATATATTATTTTTAGACTCCATATATATTATTATCCTATTGAGTTTTAAGGATTTACCATGTTTTCTTCCAAATTTCAATCTATTTTTCACACTAATTTAGAAACATATTATTTAAAATAAATGACGATCTTATTTCTATTTTCATAGAGATTATTATTCTCCCATGTCCATATTTTTCAAAATTGTTTTTGAAAAAATTACATTTTTATAACTCAAATGATTAATTAACGCCATATTCTTATATTTATGACATTATAAATGGTTTAATGTAATATTTATAATATTTTACTAAAGGTTCATTTTTAATATTCTTTATAAAAACTAAAATGGAATATTTTCTTTTTATTGCATAAAACATTAATAGACTTTCCCACAATATATAACATTTTATTCAAATTATCTTCTACCTTCAGAATTAAATAATTTTTAAAATGAAGAATTTTATTAAAACTTATTCTAATTGATTCATTTCAATTTTAATCTATTCATTATAATAAATTATTTTAATACAAAATTTAATTTTATTATTGTCATCTGTTATCTCTTGATTATGTTTTGGACATTGAATTTCTCACAAAATGATGACAGTATTGACATCATTATACATTAAATTTCTCAGAAATATCTATATATTTTTTGTCATGGATAATAATATTTCCTAAACCATAGATCATTTCTATATACTATGTTATATACTGAAATGTATTCAATTGAATGGTGAAATACTTTTATTCCATATACATTATAAAATAAGAAAATTTATTATAGAGGTATATTATTTATGAAAAATTTAGATCATTAAATATAAAAGGAATGCAATGGACATGAAGTAATGTGTGGGGACCAAAATTATAAAACCCCAAGATTCATAGATTGGTATAATGAGACAAAATCAATTTTCCAAATATATTAAATGGGTTTTTGATATATCCATACACATGGTTTAAACATTCTTGTAACAAGTCCATGGTGGTATAGGTATCATTATGTTTTGGATCATGATATCCAATATAATTATTGACACTAGAAAACGCTACCCAAAATTTGCTAAATGATCCCATAAATGATCCAAGAGTGTATCCTGTTTTGTAAGCTTTGGTTTTATAGTTCATAGAGCCCGAACTGAGTTACAGATTAGGAAATATGGACATTTGAAGTTGGGCTAGAAAACTAGTTTGCGAAGCCCATTCGTGAAGCTCCCTCCATGATGGCGGAGCACCACTGTTGATCAAGGTGGCAGGATGCTCCACAAACAACATTGAAGTTAGTGATCTTCCATGGAGAAAAGAGGTGGGATACTCCGCGTACCCCTTTGACATTCATGATCCGCCACGGAGTGATCTCTGTCTTCGCTCCACGTAGGATAAGCTTAATGGAATCTCTCCACAATACATACCCAGAACAACCCCCCCCCCATTCCATAGGGTCTCACTCCAACCATAAGTGGTAGATCTCTCCTTTCAAAGAGCTCTACATTCCTTCGCAAAGTGGCTCTGCGAGTCCATGCTCCGCGAGCAGCTTCCTTCGGGTTGCTGCTCTGTGAGTCCATGCTTCGAGGGCACCTACCTTCTTGTTGCTGCTATGTGAGTCCATGATCCGCAAGAATCATCCTTTTCATTTCTTCTCTGGTAGTCCATGCTCTCCAGGTAGCTTTCTTCGTGATGTTGCTCCGTGATTCCATGCTCCAGGAGTCCATGCTCCCTGAGTACATGCTCTGCGAGTCCATATTTTACGAATCCCAATGTTTCTGTAAGCCCCTTTTCTCTACGAAGCTACATCGTGAAGACCTATCCTTTGAGAGGCTCCAACCATTGCACCCTCCAGGATGGTCCCATCACTATCGTCACTGACCCCCATGTAAAATGTAGAGTCACACTTCGAACTATTTAGGTCGGGATGTCGACATTTTTCATTGCCCCCTTAAGTGCACCCACCTTCCACCAATGGAGTACCATGATTTGATATACTCCTATGCACACGCTGAAACACCTAGAGTCGACATATTCCTCTCGGTTCATTTCTCATGTTGTGAGTTGAGATTATCATCAACAATTCTTCCATGTACCATGAGTTGAACCATTCGTAATGCAACTCATCCAAACCCACATAACCTAAATATTATTCCAGGTTGAACCAGAAATGGCCACCCTTGCGTAAGTCCCAAGATCATCCTTTTATAGGTGCCTTATTCCAACAATCATTTCTTCAAGACTCTAAACTATAGTGATTCCTATTTTCCAAACATAGGATTCCTCTTGATCCAAACAAGAGATGCCTTATGCTCCAAGCATGAGATGCCAATAGTCCTCTCTACACAATAATAAATTGTAGTGCACCCTATGTTCTGGACATAAGACGCCTCATTATCCAAACAAGTGATGCCTCATGTTCCAAGAATAAGATGCCAACAGTCCTCTATACATGACTATAAACTAGAGTACACCCTATGTTCCAAACATTGGATGCCTCTTACTCCAAATAGCACATGCCTTATGATCCAAGCATGAGATGCCAACATTCCTCTCTACATGGATCTAAACTATAGTGCACCGTATGTGCCAAGCATAAGATACCTCTTTTTGCAAGAAAAAAATGCCTTGTTCTCCATGAATAATATGATAAAGTTCCTCTCTAAATTACTATAAACTATAGTATTCCATATTAATCAATAATTGGATGCCCCTTGTACCAAATAAGATCAGCCTTATATGCTAAGAACAAGATGCCATATTCCATGATTATAGTGCCCTAATTTAACATTATTTGGAATCCATTCGAGCATTCCACCACTCCACCCCATGCATTGACTATCCTTCATTCGGATCTTCATCCTCATACATGTCTAAAGGGAACCCCTAATGTCCTGGTCACATGCCCCACATTGGGTCACCTACCATCCTAGGCCAATGCCCCAGCAGACTTTGGAAAACACTTCGAGTAAAGTCTTGTGTTTCGAACAAGGTCAATAGTTATTCTCCCTCAGCAATCCACCCTCATTTCATTCTGAATGTCATGAATGTGATTTACACTTCTCATCTACCTTTGTTCAGACTGATACAAATTCCCCTGGTGTTATCCCGCTTGTGCACTAGTGCATTGGTGTATGCTCAATCATATAACCCAACTAACCAGTGAGTTGGGATGCCCTCATTTCCAGACATGAGGAATAAATTACGAGAATATTCCTTGCGTAAGCCACATCCACCATCGTTGCTCCATAGCGGCACCCGGGTAGCTTTCTTGCGTAAGCCCCATTCACTATTGTCACTTCATAGCGACACCTAGAAATCATCCTCGCATAATCCCTATCCACGATTGATACTCCATAGTGGAACCCTGGAAACATCCTCGTGTAATCCCCATCCACAATTGTCACTCCGTAGCGGAACCTGGGCAGCATCATTGCGTAAGTCCCATCCACTATTGTCGCTCCATAGCGGCACCCGTACAACTTATTTGCATAATTACCAGGCACCATCACTACTCTATAGTGTCCCTGGGCAGCTTCCTTGCATATGTCCCATCCATTACTGCTCCATAGCGGCACCCTGGCAGTATCTTTTCATAATCCCTTCTCCCCATTGCCACTCCATAGCGACACTCGGGCTGCTTCCTTACGTAATCCCCATCCACCATTGCTGCTCCATAGTTTCTCCCTAGTAGCTTCCATGCGTAAGCCCAATCAACCATTGTCACTCCATATTAGAACCCAAGAAGCTTCCTTACATAAGACCCATCAACCATTGCTGCTCCAGAGCGGCACCCATGCAGCATCCCTGCGTAAGCCCGATCAACCATTGCGGCTCCATAGCCGCACCTGGACAGCTTCCTTGCATAAGCCCCATCAAACATCGCCACTCCAGAAAGGCACCCAGGTTTCCTCCTTGCGTATTCCCAATTCACCATTGTCACTCCATAGCGGCACTCGAGCATCCTCATTGTGTAAGCCCCACTCACCACCATTCATGGACGTACCATTGCGATGTGATCGTCAGGTCCTTACGGCCTCTTGTTTCTCACACTAAGCAAGACTCACATGGGCTTAGAGTTGTAAGCATCGACCATGACATCCTCTCCAATAATCCTAGAGTGTAAGCCCCAAACTCCATCTAAACTATGTGGACTTTGATCCTTTCCGGGGTAAGGTATGTAGGAATCCTCCACGAGGTTCAAGCCACCATCTATCTGGGCCCCAGGTCCTCCTTTATGTCGGTTCCCACCCCACCTAAACAATGTGGTTTTTGATCCTTTCCAATTAAAGGTACGTAGGAAACCTCCCTGAGGTTCAATCCCCCCACTCATTAGTTTCGACCCCCTTCACGTCAGTTCACCAAACTCCACCTTGAACTGTGTGGTCTTTGATCCATGCCAAGGTAGGGTATGTAGGAATCCTCCATGAGGTTCAAGCCCAACACTAGGTCATTTTTACCCCCTTCACATAGGTTCACCAAACACCATCCGGAACTACGTGGTCATTGATCCCTGTGATAGAATGGTACGTAGGAAGCCACCTTGAGGTTCAATCCCAACTCCCATTGGTCTCGACCACTCCACATTCGTCTTCCCCCGTCTTCCATGATGTTAAACTGTATTTCCCTTTTATCCTGCATGACACAAAACTGTCCCCTTTCCAAGGATATCCCATTTTCAATCCCATCCAGCGGTAAGCTATTGTAACCCCATCCAACAGTAAGGCGTTGTGACCCAATCCAGCAGTAAGCTGATGTGACCCCATCCAGTCGAAAGTTGTTGTGATCCTATTCAGCGGTAAGCTGTTGTGACCCCATTCGGTGGTAAGCCAATTTAGTCCACAGTTGATTGTAATTCATCATCATATATACTACGTGGACTTTCATTCCATGCCACAGGGATACTTAAGAAGCCTCCTTGAGGATCAAGCCCCTCACTCATGTCTCATCCTGATCTCTCCCTTGAGCCTATGTGTTTTGGGAAGTCCATGACCCAACGCGGAGGTTCTATTTCTTCTAGATCCCATCCATGCCTCTATTCTCACAGATCACCTCCTCAGGTGTCCCATCATCACACCGAACTATGCAGACATTGATTCCCTTCCATGAGGATACATTGGAAGTCTCTTCGAGGCTCAAGACCAACACTATCATCACGTCCACGATGGTCCCACCTCATTCCACCTCAACTCCATTCAACTCTCCATCATCCATCATGATTCTCACCTGATCCACCACATCCTAGTGGGAAAATTTGATCCACCTCCTTGATTCCCCTAGTAGTATTTGGTCTTTAATTCATGCGTAAGCCCCAACAAGTCTCCGGGTCATTGTCCACTTTTCACACACCGATTCATCACCCCTTCAAACAATATGGGTTTTGATCCTTGTTATCTACAAAGGGTACGTAGGAAACCTCTATGAGGTTCAATCCTAGTTAATGGTAAACCATGGTGCTCCCCCATTCTGGGGTGCACTCTCCTAGATCCGTCCTCAGTGGGGTCCAGATCAGCCATCACGGTGTGATGTATTCCCTTTATGGGACACACCATATTGGGTCTGCTCTTATCGAGTGTTCTGATCCATCCACCTTGTAAGCCTTCCAGGTGCTCCCTCCTATGGAGGTACCAATTTGATCGGTCTATATGGTACGTTCTGATCACCCTCATTATGTCTCTTCAAGGCCTTAAACTCATGGCCTACCTCGTAATAAACATGAGATGCTTAAGGAAATCTCAGAAGACATGCCTTTGGTGTAACCATCTCTGCTACAAGTTAAACATGCGGAATACTCTGTGATAAACATGAGAGGCATAAGAAAACCTTAGATATATGCTTATGGCATAAGAAACCCCATGACTGATGTGGCATACCTCATGTTTTGAGCCCTTGAGATGCCCTCTTATGAGGAAGAATACAGATTCGACAATGTCCATGCATCTAGAGATGCCCCGACATGCTTGATGTTACCTTCTACTCTGATCATTGGTTACTACCATGTCACCCCATGGAATTTCTTGATGGAAGTAGTGTAATTTATCGGCATCCACATAGATATGGCACCAATAATGAGATTCCCGAACCACGACAAAATATTTAATGGAGACCCAACGAGGTAATGAGTTCCAAGGAGGAATCCATAGAAGGAAGAACTAACGTCTCATCATCCCGTTTCAATCAAGGAGAAAATTAACCTGGACATGGAATAGATGTCGCATTCCTTTGTAAAGTTGGAATGTGGGGAAAGGAAATTGTGCCTTTCATACTCAAGCAGCTGGACACACGCACCTCGGCGAAAGGGTTAAAAACAATCATACATTTAGTTCCTTTATAGTGAAATTGTTATTATCTATTTGATTACTAAATTTATAATATACATTAATGCATTTCTTGCTAATGTTATTGATTAAATGGAATATATTTCATGTTATTTTCGTTTCCATAATGATTGTTCCCTATTTTCTCATAATAGATTCTATTTTACTGATCCATTCCATGGAATTTGATGTCAAATTATTTTTTCATTTAATAATGATATGAAGAAGAAATATTTAAATAAGATTCCTGGATGTTGAACATTATCTTTTCTTTTGTTTAATATATTATTCCCTATGTAATAGGGTATCGTTTATGTATCTAGTTCACCATGTATAAAAAACTGATCATCCATTTGGGATTAGATCCCTTGTATTTATTTCAATATAATTATGTAGAAACATTCTCAATGTAACTATAGATAGGTTTGTTATATTATTTGTAGTGTTTCTAATAATATGAGGTGAATTAAAAATTCTATAAGATCATGGGAGATGTTGCAACTAAGAACATAAAGTCTTATAGATGATATTGTTTTTTAAACTAAACACCATTAATATAATAAATCACACCACAATTAAATAGTATGTAAGTTTTAAATCATTTTTTGTAATATTAAATCACATCGTAACATAAATGGTCACATAGTGATTGAAGCCCAATTATTATTATGTTTGAAATATTTTTAATGACAAGGAAATCATAACCTAGAAGATAATTATTTATTAAAAAAATCAAAAATCATCCAATCATATTTTGGTAATGAAAATTTAGTGATCCTCAATTCAGGAACGTATCGAGTGGTCACACCGCAACTGTAGTGATAGAATGATTGACTATGAAATGGTTTGAGGAGAACTAGATGGTTATTTTTTGAATAATATGGCTGCATAATTATTTTAAATATAACCCAATAATAATTATGTTCATGTCATTATATATATAAGAATCTATAATTTTAGTTTGTTATAATGTTCCAAAATTGATTGGTTACAATTTGTTCAATATCAAACAATAAGTCTTCTTAATCTCATCTAAAGTGGAATTGGATTTATTGTATGATCTATTAGATAAAAATTATGTTACAGTAATATAATGGAAGTTTCTAGTCTTAATTTTAATATAGAATTTAGATTTTTTATTATTAAGAAGAATGAATTTGTTATTCTAAGTATACAAAGTAAGATTGAAGAAGAGAAAGACAGATTGTGAGTGCAGTGGGTGTGAATAAATTTTAGAGAGATGTTGAAGATGAAACATTTGAGGAAAAAAAGAGGTAGCAGATAATTAACCAAAATAAAAATATGATGGAAGTCTGTTCTAGCAGAGTAATCATAAATTTTTTCTACCTATGAATTTCTAATCAATGTTTTTGTGAGATAAAATAACATTTATATATGGACACATGGTGTTACAATGAGTTCAAAGTTACTACCTTTTCACTTGCAATCCATAATTATTAGTGAATCATGTCAACAATTTTTGTAAGAAAATTCTACGTCTAAAGTCATTATTTTGATTAGTGAATATCATAAAAAATTCATATTATGTTTCTATTTAACATGTGTGTGAGTCAATGAAACTGATCCTATAGTTCACTTTAATTAGATTTGAAGGTTGTTTGAAGGAGAAACATAAATTGAAAAGAATTTACTCATTCAATTTATCCCCCAGTAAATCATGTGTTCTGTTTTTTTCCATTTAAAATTTACCAATTTTACTTTCATAAAAAAAATTTCCTTAAATAGCGAGTAGGCTAATTGTTGTTACTTTTTCTTATACCACCTTCTTTAAATTTTCATTAGGATCTGATTGTGTAAGAGACAATGGACTTGTTAAATTGTCGGAAAGACACATTAGATTCCACTATGTGAGGACTCAATGATGTTTTCCTAAGAGATCGTTAATATAAGGCTTCCCAAGGGAATGGGTTTAGTTTATTTCCTCTATAATATCGTGACCTCTGAGTATTTCCTATGATTTTTGGAATATATTATTGCAACTCCCAAAATTATAATAATATAGTATAGATAAGTTTTAAAAATGATTTATTTTCTGTCAATGATCATGGCTCAATATGTTTCTCTAGATAGTCCAATACAATTAAATCTCGTGTATTTATTTGTAAAATTGTGTCATAATCCATGTTATTTATAGGTGTGTATAAAGTGTAATTTTTAGTTCACTAGATGGGCACATTGTTCTAGAGATAAGATTTTCTCATTTCACATTATGTCAATGAGGTTGAGTTATCATCATGTGAATGATTCAATTTGGATAAAATTATATTTATTATTTTTTTTGGATAAAATATTTTTCATGGTTTTTCCCTATGATAACTCTACCATGGGTAACCAACAAGATCAAATATGAAATGTTAAGAAAAAATCTAATCAGAAATTGGATAGAAATAGAATCTAGTCATATAAATCAAAAATATATAATATATTCCCCCTTAATAATATTGTATTCAACTATAAATATATAAAAGGTGTGGTATGGTATACAAATAAATTTCCCTGAATATCAACAGTATATAAAATTTCATATAACTCTATTAGAAATGAAATAATATTTGGTGGAATAATATAGAAAAAACCAAATCACAAATATATCCCAAAATTACTATAATTCTTTACGAATACTACACATATAAATCTCTACCAACTATCCTTCAAGCACTAGGTCTGCACAACCAATGACCTCCACCAACACCCTCATGAATATAAAAAATATATATAATAATTATCTTAAAAATATAAAAAATTAGTTTGTACCTAAATATTAAACTATACCATTGTGATAAAATCCAAATTTTCACAACCTATATAATAAATTATCCCCTTCCAAACCTATAGTAAATATGAGAGTGACCCTTGAATCATGCCTCCAATAGGCCATGGGGTGGAAACTATCACTGATTTTGTGGATAACACATATTGAAGGAATTTCTATAATTAATAGAATGAATAATGAAATAAAACCACCAATAAAGGACTAAAAATAAAATAAATAAAATATACATAAAATACATGTAATTTCATATAAGAGGAACATATCAAGCATGAAACACACCAAAAAACTCTTATAGAAGAAAACCGAACATTTACTATAGGATCCAAGTGAGTAATGTCCAAATCAGTCACTAAATCCCTCCTAGAATCATTAAAATTATATTTTATATCGAGATATATGAGAATACATGTGTAATTATTGGGACAACACTCAATAAATATCATGAAAATTTGATTATTTATACAAATTTTTCAATGAATAAATATCAAAACCAGCTTGCTTTTATCATGTCATCAATCACCAAATCATCTCTAAGGCTCACTCAACAAATATCGCATCCAAGGGTAATATGTTGTGTACTGCCTCTGGTTCTAAAAAAAATTACCTAGTGTTCTATTGTACATAAATATTTTAATGTGGTTTTCAAAGTCTTTTCCATAATAAATTTGGATGATTGGTCCAACAATCACTTAACTACTAATAACAGTCAAAATAATTCCTATCACGATCACCAAATTCATTCTCACCATCAATGTTTTTTCTTAAGGAAAACGATTCTCTAAACATCATAATATTCTTTATCATGATTGTAATATGTTCACATGTCCATACAAACTATTCTCATGGTTACATAATCCCTTATCATGATTTCAGTTTGTTCTCCTGGTTGGATAGCTTATTCTCATGGTCACATTGTCTATTCCCACGGTTGTTTTGTTCAACTAGATGGAAAACATGTCTTTCTAGATATATAATTCAATCTCATGGTCTTAGTTTGGTATCATAGTCAAGCAATTATTGTGGATAAACCCTCTATGGTCACCCCAATATTTTTCCAAATTCCTAGTTTTTCAAAATGTATTGATTATCCAAAATGAAATGAAAAATATATTAAAGAATAAGACAATTGATTTAATGATTTAATTGATGTTTTTAGAGTAAAATTTGTACACATTAAATACAAAAATTTAATTCCTTAAACCCCATGGTTTTAAAAAGGGGTATTTCTTGTGCATTTAAATGAAACCATATTAGGTATAAATTAATGTGGAAATTTACACGAATTTAATTACAAAAACTATATCAATCATCATAAAAGTGTCTGAGCATCGCTACTCAAGAATTTGATTATTTATTAATATATAGATAAACCAAAACAACATTTTTTAACCTCAAGGAGTTACCTGCAGACAACTACTTCCTTCTTGTTCATAATTCCATTAGGGTTCAATATCTTGGTTCTCACTCAATTCTCTACTACAAATAGTCGTACCCTGGGTAGAATCTTGTTAATAATTTATATTACCACACATATTTATAAATATTTTAAGATTAATTAATCCCATACTATCATGATATCTAGAAAGGGACATCCTATTTTTCCATCTTTACAGAGCATCGTGTTATGGAACTATCGCACCTTTATAAATAGATGATCCTAGTTCTCTCCTCCTTTACATGAATATGTGGGGGTTTCATGGTTTTTTCATACAATGGGTAGATATTTAGGCCATAATTAAAGAATATGATCAATTGTATTTAATTAAATTGAATGGGAAAGGGTAGTTATCAAATTTGTTATTTCTTTTAGGATTTTTCATATGTGACAATACATGGGAGTTTCCCTTCTAAAAGACATTGTAGTTGTGATCATTTACTATTTTGTTGTTGATAAGATTTTGAATCCCATATTTTGTTGATTTATTGATCTCAAAATGAATAAAATGAAAAAAAATATACGTTTTCTGGTTTTGTTAATGTCCCGAATATCCAAGGAATGAATTTAATAGTTGGAAATGAAATGACACGAGTTGGTAAATCAATAAGAATGGGATGAAATTAAATATAAAAAGGTGTGAAATTGATGTGTGGTAGTTGGAATAAAGGATTTTAATGATAAAATAGTAGTCTATATTATGGTGATGTATAATGTATTTGTAAATGGGAATTCATGAAAAAATATTTTGGTAAATTTAAGAACTTGTATTTGAAAGGGGGATTATATTTCTTATGTGGAGTTGTGGTGTGGTGTAATATATTAGGGGTGGAAGTTGATTTTGGTGGAGGTTTTGATATATATTGGTGATTTCATAATATCTATTGGATCTATTTTTATGAACTCATTGGTTGGGAATGTGTGTTATCGATTAAACATTGTATTTTACTTACCATTTATATATGATTCCCATCAAATTAAGATAACCTCACCAACACCTAGATGTTTTTGGTTTTAAGTAATTTATACAAACATTAATTATGTTATAAAAGTATGGTTTACTACTCCCACATCCCCTCTCTCTCTTCCATGTGATGTTAGCTCATAAGGGTTTTCATGGATTTTTGTTCTAGTGTTCCGGGGGTTATCATTGGTGAAAAGATGATGCAATTTACTGAAGGGGTTGTGCATTATAGGATAAGGAAATGAGATAGATCACTTTCATGTTCATGACAACATACTATCTTGGATTGTGATGGTGGTTATGCGATGATGAGGATTTGATGGTTGGGTCATGTGGTATGATTATAATGGGGTTGTGAGTTCATAATAAAAATAGGTTGAGAGTGAGGGAACGTCTGATGTGATACTTCTCTTAATGGAATGAGGTAGATTTATATTAAGGTATTTGAGTACTAATACATGCCATTTTTTTACTTGATATCATTAAATTAGTGGTGAAGTGGTTATAGAGAAACATTTATTTTCTATTACTTTGATGCAACATTACTATTGTATGTTTGATTAGGTTAGTGATCCATGGTGAGTTGGGAATAGATTTATGACCTGTTTTGGTGATTGTTCGTTATGTTGTTAATTTGCTACTACGTTAGTATGATCTCCTAAAATGAGTATGAGAAGCCCTGGGTATGGTTTGATTGATTATATATGTTATTCTTAACCTACATATATATGTAATATTTTTAATGTTTTCAATGGGACTATCTGAATTGAGCTATATATTACTAGATTGTATTTTAATGTTTTTTTTTGTGTCACTACCGTAGGACCTATATTTGGATATTCACATGGAGACTTATATTTTCATTTTTTAAAATTCTACAGGAATATAGGGATGTATTGAATTCCTTTTTAGTTAATATGGTATAGATTTTATTGGTGGTTCGTATCCTGTCACTCAATCATTATTATTATTGTGGGAAATGCCTTCCATATGTGATATTTTTATACCATTGATGTTGGTCACCATCCCAAGTCCTACTGGAGGCCAGACGATGGGGTCATTATATTTTTCCCCTAATTATATCCCTATAAGGGGTACCTCTAGCTAGTAGGGTTCATTTAAATGTGATACAAAATGGTGATTGAGTGATAGGATGGAGTCAAGAGTTACACAGTATGAGGATTTCATAAGTTGGTAGGGAAATGTTCCAAGTCAGTCTTGGTACTTGATATATTTTCGGAAGACCTACTAGGACATGGAATTTTAAGGTCATTGTGATCTAATTAAATGAATCTAAACTAATGAAATAACAAATTTAGGTGGTTATTTTTGTTTATTTGAGACATTGAAGAGTTACAAGGATGGTTTTTATTTATGCTTGTGATAGAGTGATTTGGTTTTTGGGAAGTTAATAATTAATTTAATAAATCATTTTGTTTAATAAATTTTTTTATGAATATGTTTGGATTGTTGTTAATAATAAATTGTTAGTTTTTTTTGATTTATTTGTATTAATATAAAGGAATGAGTAAAATTCTTATTAACCGGTGTGATATTTTTATTTGAATCATTATTGAGAAATCAATGTGTTATTACCTATCATGTTATAACATTATTCTTATTGAATAGAGATTTATTTCCATTATTAAAATGAAAAACATGGTATACTATTTTCTAAATAATTGATTTTTTGTTGAATTTCACGTAGTTTAGTTTAATGTAAAGAGTAATTGAAATTTGAAAACCATTTTGATGCACGTTACATGGAGTAGACATCATACTCCTAAAATAGCCATTTTGAAACATGAATAGATTAATTTTGGTTCCCATGAGCTTTTATATGTCATGTGTTTCTTTTCAATTATAATTTCTCATGAGAATGTGTTATGGACATATTGTAAAAAAATTGGACATTTAAATTCTATAATATCTGAAAATTATCACCATGATTATTGTTAATTCATTTAAATTTTTGAAACATTTACATGATTCACTTTTTAATTCCTTTTTTGAATGATTTTTGATCTATAGAATTATTCTATTCATTTTATAAGTGTGTGATTGAAATTTATTGAAAGGATATAAGTTTTTTCATTTAATTCTATTTTTTTTAATGTGAAAAGTATTCTTATGGACAAAAGATAATAATTTTAATGTCTTTATCATCAAAATATATATCTTATGTCTATAGGATGGATAAAAACATAGTAGTGCTCTATTATTTATGTTATTAAACATTAAATTATGATTTTTTTAATTTATAACCCTTCTACTCATGATTTGTATCATTTAGGTTATTGGCGTGATATTTATTCTTTTTTATATATTCATAGAAAACAAGAAAAGTTAATATTATAACCTATTAAGGCTTGAAATTGTTTACAAGATTGAACCTATTGTTTTTAATATAAAAAAACACGAAGTACTGAAATAACGATGCCTCACATGTTAATCCATGAGTAGTTTTTTATTAAGATCATATGATAAAATTGAAAACATTAGAATCACACAATATGTTTTTTTCATAAATATATTGATCGTGTATCATGTTTAGAATGTTGTAATAAGAATACGAAAACATGTTATGTGCTAATCATACTGAATTTCAATATATAATAAAAATAATTTTACCCATGCATTAATGTAAAAGTATGTCTTACAAAACAATATAATGTTTAAAGAATATTTATTTTACACATTTCAAGCATTATACATATTGATAAAATATTTATAATATTATTTTGTTATCCAATATAATATTTGATATCAAAATTTGATATCATTTTCCATATATGATTAATCTTTTACTAAATTTTTATTTTTGGAATGAATAAAAATATATTAGAGAACATATCATATACATTTTTTCCGTCCTGAATTGTGTTCCTTAGAAATAAAATGAGTAGTTTAAGAATTTTTTTATCAATTTTTAGAAACAAAACTTATGCATTTTTTCATTTAATGTGGATGTATGTTAGAGTTATAAAATTTCAAAGTTAAATGTTTCCCCAAAAATAATTTTTATATTTTCAATATTGTTCGTGGTTTCATTTTTTTTGTTTATTTATTCATTAAAGTGTTGGTAAACCATAATTAAAACGAGTTTTTGAATAATAATCTGGTTTTTTAAATGCTATTTATAAATAGGATGTTTCATAATTTAGCTTAATCCATGAATCATTTATATTTAATAACATCGATAACATTTTCATCGTGGAGATGACACTTTTTATTGTTGTGCACATGTAACCATGTAGTGATTATGTGATTTTTTTTGGTTTAATTAATCTAATAACCTATCACCCATAAAAGGGTAACCACGTAGTATGTTCAATGAAAAGTCTGATTGAATAATATTTATATTAATGAAGATAAATTTCTTACCGTACATAAATTTTTATAAATAATAGATTTATTTATGTATTTTATTGTTTGGGTTTATTATTATTATGTTTATATGCGTATTTGGGGTTGCCTATTCAGTCATATGAAAATTGGATACCCACTTACAAATATGGACATGTTATATTTATGACATATTCTAAAAATATGTTGTTGAGTTAGGGAAAACCAATGTGGACAGTATGTTGATGAGGTGAGTGGGTCCCCTATATTTTCTGTCTGTGTAGTAGGGATGGTTTGATCATAAATATTAGATAAGGATGTGTTTTTGTTTTTTTGGTATATTATGGTATGGTCTCAATTGAGGTTGAAATGGTGTTTTGATGGTTTATGTGGAAAAAAAGAGGCTTGTAGTTGATGTGAAATGTAGTGGTGTTGTCCCTGGTAGAGGGTGGGGATTTCAATGTGTCAGATTCTTTATGTATGAGTGGTCTTATATTGATGTGTTTCATTTAATGCAATTTTGTTCTTTCTGTGTTCATTCTATATAATTTTTTGTTTATGATAACCTTTTTATTTCCAATTTTAATGTTATTTCATAAGACTCCATCAAATTTTGTGGTGTTGCGTGGAAACAAGAGATAATGGAATAAATATTTGATGAAAATATAAAAGAAGTAAGTGTTGATGTTATTATATGGATCCTCCAGACATGATATCTATGATTGGTTGGGCATGATGATTATTTTGGGTTAGTGAATAACCGAGATGAATTTTGAGTTTAATTAGTGATTGAGTAACATTTATAGTAACATTGATTTTTCTCGGAGATGGAGTGAGTCTATCTAGAAGAAATGTATTATGGAACATGTCTTAAATTATTCATAAATGATTTTTAAGGGAAGATGTGTGATCAATTTCAGAAGGTTTCTATTGAGGATCACTCCAAAATGGTTGGGATTGTTATATAGAATTCTCTAGGTTACATGTCTCAAGATTCACCAAAGATTAGTGTGGGGTGACCTGCTATGGATATTGAGTGGCTTAGAACTATTGGGATGAGTGGATTGAGGTGTCTTTTGTCTAGTGAGGTTATCTATTTCCAAAGTGATGTTGTGGAATACCATCTATATAATTGTCCAATGATTTAATATGTTTCTCATCCTATAGTGGAGTATTAGTAGAGGGATAATACTATAGAAATTGTAGTTGGTTAAATATGTTCATGAGTGAGAAGTATGGTAACACCCTCGCATCATTTTTTTGTTTTTCTACATTTGAGAGGTATCTCTAGTATCTGCGTTGGATCATGTGATATGTTTTGGGGTTTAGTCATGGTTCATCTTTTACTGAGGATGATTATAGTGTGATGTTTTTCATAGTTATAAATAGAGAGATTGTTTTGGTGAGGTTGAGTATCAGTTATTACTTCTCACATGTCATGGGAGGGTCCAAAAGTTCTTCAACATGTACCATATTATTCCATAACTTTATGATTACTCCCATTTTGTTGACTTGGGAGAGTTGGATATCACAGATGATGTGATATTTTGGGATTACTTGTTCGTACCCAAGATCCCTAAAAAAGGTTTTATGTGGATAAATTCATCCCTTGGTTCATGTTATTTATAGGAATAGTGGATTGATGGAAAAAACATGGAGGTTGAAGTCACATATGTATGCACGGTACCTTGATTTGTATTAATGATTTTCTCATTCCTCTTTTGATGATACATTGTATTTAAACCTTATGAGTTATATGGGGTTATGGTTATGGATTTTCCCTACATATTTGATGTTACCTCACATATTTTGATGCGTACATAATATATATAGACCCTTAAGAGGTATCTTATGTGTAGTTTTATGAAATTATTTACCCTTTTCCTTTTGATTTATTTTTATTCTCTATAATGAGAATTTTTTGAGAAGTATATGATGTAATTACTATATTTCCAAAACACATAAAATATTGTTTTCTAAAGGCCTTAATGTGTGAAGGAAATTTCGTGGTCTTCAATGTCTAAATTTTCAATTCCTTCCAATAATCACATAACATCATCTCTTAGTGGAACAATTTATTATCATGGTGGAAAAATCCCTACAAACAGAAGATTTTTTTTATTTGAAAAAAATTTCTCAGGATTTCATGATAACTTCCCATGATTATTGTTTTTTCTCATGGCTATCCAGTTTTTTCTCATAGGCATGTATTCCCTTCTCATGGTCATAGTTTTTTCTCAAGGTCTAACATCTTTTTCGCATATTCAATTAATCTTTTCTCGTGGTCGTAGTTTTTTTTCATGTTTAGTCAAATTGTTCTCATAGTCATAGAATTATTTCCCTAGGTCATTGTATTTTTTCATCATTGAAAAATTCCCATGATTAAAACCTCAATATTTAACTAATAATTTTTATAAAATCCATGTTTTTCAAATTCAATGAAATTATACAATGACTAAATATTGATTTTAATGTAAAATATTGAATTTAATGCCTCAATATATATTTTTAAAATCAATTTCATGTGAATTAAATATAAAAATAATATTCCATAAACCTTGGTGTTTTAAAAATGGATGTTCCATGTTTTTTAAATGAAACAGGATTAAATGATAATTAAAGAAAAACGTTGACTACATTAATATATGGAAAATCATATATAGAATCATAAAAGTTTAATAACTTCTATGTTAATTGTTTCAAGATGTAATTTATTCTATATATGGCATAATATTATTCCTTAACCACTAATATTTTCATTCATTTAGTTAATTCATTCCTTTTCTAAATTCTATTATTGTTAAACAGCTTAATTCTCTCACATTTTTCTATAGTAGTGACTCTGGATTAAGGTAGGTGATTTTTTCTACATGGTATTTCCAATCTTACTCTATAAATATTATAATGTATGTTAAAACAATATATTTTTTATATCTAGGTGAAAAAATTATCCACATTTTCCATATTTTAATTAATATAAGTTTTACAATTTCTTTTCAATTCCAGGTAGGTAATCCTCATTCTATCCTACTTTATAATCATGTTTACATATTTCAGGATTTTTAATCTAATGGGTGGATATAGAGGGTAATATTAATTCATATAATGAAATATCTTAATTAAATTTATTGTAATATAGAAATATCCTAATTTTTTATTAATTTTTCAATTTTTCTTTGTGATTATACATGTTGGTAAACTTTCGGAAAAATCACAGATAATGGGATACTTTCTTCTATTGTAATTGATATGATTATGGATATCTTTTTTTAGAATATTTAAACTCACCCTAAATAAATGTTTAAGAACATATATATGTCTGGTTTTGTAAATTCATGACCTGACTAAAGATGGGGTTCAATCTACAACCACCCCAAGCCCGCCTCCATAGGCAAAATGCTAGTGACTAACATAGAAGTAATAACTAACACAGTGAGGCCTTCTCTTATGTACATGTATGTACACATAGAACCAATTCAATGGAAAATAATAATGTGAAAGATTAAAATAAGAAACACTATTATAAAGCAACATGAGAATGCATGAACCTCTAGACAGTACTAAAGTATAATAGTGTAAACTAAAAAGTAAAGTGGGAAAACGCATGCCCTAGTAGAAATGTGTCACAAAAATAAAACAAAATTGTAAAAGTAAACTATAGGAGTGCCCAAATTCGAAATCACAAGTTGCGACCACCATACTTGGTTCAAGAACCTGTTATCTCTAAGCCCATTTTAAGTCATTATCATAATATATATCATCTAAAAAAGACACGACACTTGTTGGAAATGACCATGTAATGGTGAGTGTAAACATAATCTATAGAACCCTCGGAAAGTGTGATGGGGGAGGAGTAAAAGATACAATAGAATAGGAAAGTAGATGTTATAACAAGGTCTAATGAAAGAGTAGAACTCAACCTATCCAAGGGTAAATTTAAACTCATCTGAATTAAAGTAGAATGACATTGTGAGAATAAAAAGTTCTCATCGAGTCTTTGATACATATAAAAGTATAGTAGACTCATCCAACCACAAGTATCTAGACAAGTAAATCATGTGTCATACACCTCACATCATCACTTATCCAAAACAAAGATTATCCAAATTCAACATGTGAATCCATTATAAATAATATATATATATATATATATATATATTAGTCAATGAATCCCAAACTATAGAGTGAGGGGATCTCCATATAACAGCTTATCCTGAGAAGAAGAGACGCTAATAGTTCCAAAAGATGGTCCATCTAAGATTCTAGTATCCCACACATCATCCCTGAATATACAAATCTAATGAACTCAATCACAACACCTTTATACTATCTACATTTGCTAGCACTAACTCACCCACAAGGTTTTGGTCATGTCACAAATACGCATCATGGTGGGGAAAGTTTTCATTATCCTTGTGAGTCTAATGAAATTTCAAACCACATCTCATCATTGTCTTACATATTAGAGCGACCAAAATTTCATTTTAGATGACCGACTCCCTTGTGTGACAGTGGGGCCCACCTTGATATTATCTATAGAAGAATCGTGCCCATGATTAATGGAGGTTCAACTCTAATATTAGTTGTAGAAGACTCAAACCAATGTGGATTGGGTTCCACTATAGATTCGCAGTGACCTACGCCCTGGTACAATAGGGGGTTCTACCCTGATTGTCAAGGACCCACAACCTATATTGATGGGGGAATCGATTTAGAGTGTAGAGGACATGTGAATATGCTGATGGGAGGTTCTACTCTAATGGTCATGGACTCATGCCTTGGTATCACTAGGGGTTCCACTCTAGTTCATTGAGGACTTTCTCCCTACACGACCAAGAGATTCCTCTCAGAATTAATTGCAGAGGACCCATACCTATGACGTTAGGAGGATCCAATCTAGAAGAAGTCTCTAGTGATCCCACTAGATCACAAACATCATAGGGCATCAGGGTTGATAGGTTCCTCACTCAAAACATTTCACATCGTTCCTCCAAATCCACAACTAAGGTAGCTACAATATTCAACTCGTAAAAACACTCAGGGTAAGATACTCGCGGGCTAAAATATGAGTTCAAACGAAGGATAAATATAACCTTGAAGATTATTAAATGTGTAAATGGCATGTATGGGACCCACGCCATTTGTGGTACTTCTCTACTATCAAACAGTTTCTTTGAAAGCACACATATTGTTGTCCATGTAGTAAAATAGAGAGTGTAAGTGTATTATACGACGTGTCTCATCCAAAAGTCTGATGAACGCATGAGGCTCGTCATCGTTCTAAGGGGAAAATATAATTTCACTAATATGCCTTTTAAAACATCCCCAGTTAGTCAAAAGGATCAGACCATTGTGATCATCAAAGAAAAATAATAGGGTTACTCTATTCAATTTTCTCTATCCAACACTTGGAGAAAAATTAGTTTTCACTACATCACGGACAAACGGTGCTTAATGGGTCCAATCCACAAGTATGAATTAAATAACCAAAATTTATCTTGATGAATATTTCCTAATTTTAGGGTTATATCACCATATAGGGTTCCCCATTCGGACATCCTATGAGGGAGATATGTCATATATATGATCCCACAATAATAATAATTTTATTATTATTGGGTGTTTCATTTATCCCAAAAAAGAATCTAAAAAAATATCTAACATCAGTCATAAAATGAACATTAAATTCCATTTTCATTCTTCCATTGATGGTTTGTTATTCAAATAATTAATGAAAAATTTATATCTGATATGATTTTATAAAAACAAAAATAATACACTTATTATATTATTGTTATTTCTCTTTCAAAGCCCTTTTTCGAAGGGTTTCACTCTCAAAATATTTGATCCTTCCTTCCATGCGCATCCACCTAGCACCTCATAACATCCCTCCAACATTATTTATAATAATAATATGTTATATTATCATTATTATGAATAAATTTAACCATATAAAATATTAATTTGGAAAACCCTAAATGGCTTAAACCATGTTTCAAACTATCCAATTCCTCCTCCCCATTTTTCTAATTTTTTAATCATTTAATTTCTTTCATTTAAATTATATCCATTTAATATATTTAACCACTACTATTTATTTAATTCCCAATCGTTCAAATATTAAAATTTTATTTAAATTTTATTATCAACCCATAATTTTTATGTCAAAAAATTTATTTTTAGTGAATATAATAATAATAATAATAATTATTATTATCATTCCATTAATTTTTAAAAACTCGGTTCTATTGTTATTATTATTGATAATTATTTTTAATGTTCATTATGTTGACCATATTTGACCACATCTTCATATATCAGAGTCCGACCATCATCAAATACATTTCAATCTTCCTCTACCATAAGATCCCACAAATGACATTCAATTGAAATCAGCCAAGTTATAGTAGACATCATTTCTCCACACCAACTGAAAAAACTGGGGTTATCAACCTGATCCCAAACCATCTCTGATCACAAACACACAGATGTGGTGCCAATCTAAAATGTTCACCAAACACAAGCCCAATAATTTATCAATCTATCCCTAAACTATTGTTCTACATGTCATTATTTCCCCCATAATTAATTTGGTTTTCTACATATTCTAACCTTCCCCAGTAAAGTTGAATCGTGACCTCGTGGTCTAACAATGAAGAACATGAAGAATAAATAGGGGAAATGAAAATAACAATGGTGATAAGTAACATTGACCTAGCGTTCTTGGCCAAAATTTTCATAGTGGGGAAATTAGGGTGTGTAACATGCCTTAATAATAATTAATTTTAAAAGATATTTTATAACAATACATGGGGTCATGAAAAGTTTTGAATTATCACATATCCCATAAAATGAATTGAACATGCTCAATATTTTAATAAAATGGGTGGAAACCGAAATTTATGAGTCCTACCTCTATATTGGATCGATCCTTAGTGAATAATGTGTCCACAAAATTATTGGAAGAAGTTTCAGAATTAATTTAACTTCAATTCACATTGATTCAATAGTTCATCATTTGGTAACAATAGATTTTCCAATGGAGGAATAGAGGACAGATTCACTGGGGGAGGGAGAAATATGGTCCAACCCTGTGAATTGTCCCTAGAAAACCATTTATAGTATTTTATTTGGGTAAATTAATTTAATTAATTAATTACTACACTTAAATTCACTGTCAGTGAGTGAGGGGTCCAAACGTTATGTCCAACAAATTTTAGGTTCTGCTTACGTAAAACACCCTATTAAAAACTCAAATATTTTTTGGGATTTTAAATCTGAGTATCCATCTATGAGTTATTTGGGTTTAATGTTATTTAATAAATAAATCTATTTAATTATCTTATCTAATAAACCCACCAATGGCTTCCCCGTCAGAACATCTCAGACCGATGAACATTAGGTCATGCCTTGGGAAAACACCACATTACGAGCTCATGGGTGGTTTCAAATTTATGATCATTGTCTCTTTATATGAGTTATTTCGGTTTACAGTCATTAAATAAATTTATTAAATTTATTTTTTTATTCAATGAACCAACCAACAACTTCCTCGTCTATACGTCACACACCGACGAACATTAAGTCACACCTCAGGTAAACACCATACTTCAGATTCAACCATTGTCTCATATTTATTATTAGAGAATTTTCTTTTGATATATTCCATTTTTTCTAGAAAATATTGTCTTTTTAATAAAATTAATTTTAATATATTTTTTAAAATTAACCACGGGAACACCATTCCTCATAATCTTGCACCATATGAGAACCTAGATCCGAAAATATTCCTATGAATATTGAAATGTCTTACACTGAATAATTGGGGTTTCTAAATTTTTCTCTTCTTCAACTATTTTCATTCTCCAAATGAAAAAACTAAGAAAATAGGTGGGGACTCTAAGACAACACATGGATCTTCCCTACACTATGGTGTATAGACAATGGAAAATTGTGAAACTTCCTCATCACCTCCTCTTAAATCTTGAATTGGATTACAATTCATCCCTAAAAAAATGATGATGTGATTTCGTTGTTAAAAAAATGCATCAAGTGAAACTCATAAGGTTATCTGGTCATGAAACACTTCGAATTAAATATCCTTGAGAATGTAATGTATCCACATCCCCAAGGTTAAGACTACTACTTTCAGATCTAGGTAAGGATCCATGTAGTTTTGTTCGTGGGGTCTTCACTACATGGAACAATATTTGATTACCATGGTCCACTATATCAATGTTTATGGCTAGGATGAAATGGTTCCAATGAATAAAGAAGGTGTGTAGACTCATCCAACCAAGGGAATATTCACATAGAAAGATGGTGTTATACCTCATCTGTCTCTTAATCACTTTGAAGGAGAGTAAACCAAACCAAAAAGATCAACCACACCCACTAGTTATATCCCATGAAAAGTGTGTCAAACCGGAAAACTCCACCAGTAATGCTTGGACCTTCTTCGATACTCGATTATACAACGTCACCATGAATACACAAGATAGAAAGACTCATCCACTGCACAACAATAATATCTACTTTGGGAAACACTGACTCACCATCATAGATTGGATCACATCTCAAAAATTTATCTCAATAGGGGAAGAACCCCACATCATCATGCATTCGAACCCTTATCGACCAGCATTGTCATTGGATTACAATGGCACCATATGGAACCTCGGTTTAAACCATGAGAAAGATATAGGATGAAAGGAGTACCCAACATAGTGTCATAAAATTTCAACTATAGAAAGTAGAATAGACATAGAGTGTACCACTTATCATCTTGTACACTACGGGGTCACAGATATACAAAGCATATAGTTGTTTCCGGACCTACCTGCCAGCTCCATGAGCCAAATATATGCTACCTGGTTGAAGTGGAAGGACCTCATTGCAGCATCCACGAACCATAAATCATATGGCTCCTCTTTTATCTCTTCCTCCTTGGGGACTTCCTTATCTATGCTGGGAAGATCCTTGTCAAATCATTGTCTCTACCATGGCAGTCCATCGTTTATCCACCTGTACTGATCAACACGTCTGTTCAATATGTTTCACACAATGTGATCTCTCCCATCACAATAAAATCACCGAACCTCCCTAGGTTTCCCATGTGATATGTGATATCCCTAAACTATACAACCATGTGCATAAGCCTTCCCATGAGCAGATTTTGTAATGACTCGACCTTACTTACCCATAGTCGGTGCATTATTATATATCATTGGCATGATCACAAGAAAGATCAGGTCTTGAAAGACCGATTAGTTTAGTAGTCTTGGAAACTGTAGATGAATTCATAAGTCTTATATTACATTATAAAGTCAAAAAAAAACTACAACAACATATTTTCTTCATATCCCACCATATTCTCCCTACAGGTCATTCATAAATTACTTCTTCACATCCTGGAAAAAATAAAACATTGAAAGGGGTGAGCTTGGATGCTCATTAAGAATAACAATATAGAGGAAACTTTCATAAATAAGCATAAACATTTAAGGAAATGTATAACTAAATCAAAATCCTTTTAATCATGAACTTCAGCATAATATGGAAAATATAAAATGAAATTATTCAATTTACTTATTCACATTAATATTCTACTAGTCGAATAATCACATGCAATATCAATAACCACATTCATAATGATGGAATGCATAATTCTGAACTATCATAACCACATAGCCAAGGCCTCGTGCCAAGACTACAAATAAGATTTTGTCAAGGCCTTGTTCCAAGAAACCAGTTTGTCTCATGAGACCCACCGATCCATTGTGGAGTTATAGCAGTCTCCACCCGTCACTTATTAAGTCCAATGTATTCCTCATATTAATAGGTTTAAACATAACATAAACATTAGTATTAAAAATAGCATACGAAATGTCAATACTTTCTTCATAAACCATGAATGGTATAAACATAACACATCCACAGTCGAAACTATCACAAAACCATCAATAAAATATGGATGTTTTGTATCATAATAAATCAACTCCAAATAATCTTAAAATCCATCAATGGATGTTGACATAGATGAAATCAAAACTCTTTTTAGAGAAATATATCTTTCTATTTTGAAATCATTTAAGAGTCATATATTTATAAAATAAAAATATTTCTTTGAAAATATTCATATAAGCTTGTAAGGGATGATTCTATGATATTATAATGGCGTAAAATAGCCACACCCTCCATATAAGTTAAAAAACATTCTTACCTTAATTCTGTCGAAAAGGTTAAAAAGGACCTTGTTTGGAAAATGACAGAAATATTCCTTAATAAATGTCATATAAAAAGTCAACAGGGGTATAAATGAAATTATCTCATAGTCTTTAAAATATTAAGAATTATTTGTAATACATTTTTAAGAAACATGGATGTGGATGATAAAGAGGTCCTAGTAGATAATTTTGTATAAACAACCTCGGATAGTGAAAAGATTGTGAAATAAACCCTTAGCTTTTACTTTTCCTTGGTTGAGGGTTGGTTAAAATTCTATATAATGGTGAAATAATTGTTATTAAATTATACAAGATTCAAATACATTAACATGATATCATATAAGACCTTTTAACATTGATGTGTTAATAATATCTTAGTGTTGTCGTTGTTTCGGGTGTTAACTTACTCATTTTATTTTTTATGTTTTGTTACATAAGACATGTTTTTCATGGATAGGTTGTATCTTATTCATATCCAGAAGGATATAAAGTCCTTAAATATTATTTTTAATCATTAAATGAGAATTTGTCTTGAATGGATACGATGAGGAATGAATCTCATCATGTTCATGGAGACGGTAGTCCGTACATACACACGAGCGGCAATATCATTCTTTTGATATTAAAATAATATATAATTAGTTGGTATATCATATATACAGAATCATTATCATGTTATATTTATTATTCACATGAATTACACATCATTATTATACCCATCCAAATAATAATTTATTGAATAACAATTACACCACGACGTGGAGACGTTAAGCCGTACGTACGCACATATGGTGACATGTCATTCAAAGGACGGATAGAATACTGAATATGGTTGTAACATATTTATAATAACATCACAGTATATATAAGATATTGGAGTTATTATTTTGTAATGGGAATAACAAAGAAAAAAGAAGTTGAAGAAGAAAGGAACTTGAAAGAGGGTGATGAAAATCATTATCTCTTCTTCGAGTTCTTCCTTTTGGTTTGATCAAAAGGGATCCTTAGGATGGCTTTTTGAGCAAACTAAGGCCTCTAGGTTGAAGTGAGAGAATTTTAGAGAGTATTTGGGCAAAGTTTGGCCGATCCAAAAGGCTTTGAATGTGTTAATTAGTGAGAAGGGGGAGTGCCCTTTTATAATAGGGGTGAGGGGAACCTTTGGAAAAAGTTAGAAATATTATTTTATAATAAATTCATATTCTGATTCTAATGGCTCCAATGTAGATTATTTAAATTTTAATCTGGGTATGGGTTGAAGAACACTTAACCAATAGAATTTAGACAGGTTTGGGTCTTTATATTAACCTTATCATTTAGTTTTAACTCTTAGTTAATTAGTTTGACTCTAACTATGTCACTTTTTATTTTTATATTATATTGTTAATAAACATACTATATAGCTCCAAGAGACCCCCAAGTGGTCCATTAACGATACACCAATCATGATATATGTATCTTGGCCTAACTGTAGATTTCTATGAATTTAATATAAGTTAATAATATAATATTTGTTTTAAAAATGCTTTTATGTCAATTTTTAAACAATTGGATATTTTGTTTTCGATAAATTCATAACAGCATTATTACTTCGAATAAAATTTATATAATCAATCCTAATATGTCATATAAACCTAGAAAATTATTGGAATTCATAAAAAGTCTCAAATTACATTTATTTTGATATATATAATATCAATTATTTTAATATTTCATTAATTAGGTAATTACAGCATCACCATTGTGTCGAAATTAAATTAACTTATCTAATGTCTAAAAATTATAAATAAAATACCATTATGTAGGAAATAATTTTATATTTCTAATGAATATTCACAATAGAATTTATCTTATGTATAACCCTATATTGAAAATTTTTTAGTAAATAATCATTGATTTTAACTCTTTTAACTCTCCTTGAATTAAATAATAATAAATGTCCTAATCTAATCCAAGTGGACCTAAATGGAAATATTTTATTCCTAAGGTTGTTTTTGGTCGATATACACTTGTCCAATAGTATTAGGACATGTGTTTGGGTAATATTAATATAATTTTTACCCTTAATTACCCTATTTACTTTTAACCGTGGTAAATAAAAGTAAAAAGTTAATATTCACCAAAATCTATTTTCATCTCATTGAACCACATTTTAATAAATGATATTAACTGTGTCTCTTAGATTTTCGAAATTCCACTCGCAGAAGCTGTAAATTTATGTTTTATGTGAATTTTCAAATTCTCCTAGGAGGTGGGTAAAAGACGGTGAAGAGTTCAATAAAAAATTTATATATCTAAAATTATTCTAAACTAACTCCAATGAATTACGTTCAACTTATATAGGTATTATGTATCTATTTTGACCTTAATTAAATTTATATAAAATAAATATTTATTTAAATAAAAAATCGGTTTTAAACTATAACTCAGTGTTTTTTTCACTATTCATCAAAAATTGAATGTTTTCAGAAAAATACAAAAATTTCTCCCTAGGCTAATTTCGATATTCTGAATCCGAAAATGATGTCCATTTTTTAATTTAAAGTTTATAAAATTTCATAAAGTGGGTATTACTCTTCATAACAACTGTTTTGATTGGTTGTGGTGTGTGTGTTAGGACTCGAAGTTGCGTACAAAACACGCTACTGTATTATTCAAAAGAAAGCATACTGTTGAATCTTTAGGTGTTACATTCTCCCCTTCTTCAAATAATTTCGTCCTCGAAATTTCTAGAATACTACAGCATGAAAAGACTCGGGTGGTTCTTCATCATAAGTCCTCGGGTCCCAATGTTGCCTCTTCCATCTTATGGTTTCTCCACAAAACTTTTACCAGATGAGTTGTCTGGTTTCTCAGTACTTGTTCTCTTGTATCAAGAATCCTGACAGGATCTTCGCAATAAGGCAGATCGGGTTCCAGTTCTAATTCCTCATAGGTGAGTACAAGCGTTGGGTCAAGCATGTATTTCCTCAACAGTGATACGTGGAACACATCGTGAACTTTGGAGAGACTTGGCGGCATTTCCAAAAGGTAAGCTACAACCCCAATTCATTCTATAATTTCAAAAGGTCTGATATACCTAAGACTCAATTTACCCTTCTTATCGAAACGTATAACTACCTTCCATGGAGAAACCTTCAGGAAAACATGATCTCCTACCTGAAATTCGAAATCCTTCCTTCGGTTATCGGCATAGCTCTTCTGCCTACTTTGAGATGATTTAATGTGGTTTTGTATTAAATTTACCTATTCCATTGATTCATCCACCAGTTCTAGGCGTACGAGTTTTCGTTCATCAACATCATCCCAACAGGTTGTTGTGCGACATCACTTTCCGTATAACGCTTCATATGGTACCATCTGAATACTCGAATGGAAGCGTTTGTTATATGAAAATTCTACCAGAGGAAAATTTTGATCCCACAAACCCTGAAAGTCAAGCAAGCAGGATCTCAACATGTCTTTTAAGGTTTGAATAGTCCATTCTGATTGTCCATCTGTTTGAGGGTGGTAGGAAGTGCTCAATTGAAGTTCAGTATCTAGGGATTTCTGAAGTCTCTTCCAGAATCCTGAAGTAAAATGGGGATCACAATTAGAAAAAATCGATAGGGGTACTCCATGAAGTCTCACCACTTCATTAACATATTTCCTTTCTAGACATTCAAGTGTTAAATCTTCCCTTATAGAATGAAAATGTGTTGACTTGGTAAGACAATCAACAATAACCCATTTTGCATCATTCCTTATACGAGTCTTTGGTAGCCCCATGACAAAATCCATCGTAATATTGTCCCATTTCCACTCCAGTCAGGGAAGAGGTCGCATGACTCCTCCAGGCTATTGCCTTCCAGCTTTCACTTGTTGACAAACCATACATCTTGATACAAAATCAGCAATCTCCCTCTTCATGTTGTCCAACAAAAAATGTTCCTTCAAGCCTCTATACATTTTGATGCTCCCAGGGTGTATAGAGAAATTGAAACTATGAGAATTGTCCAAAAATTCCATTTTAGATCAGGTAAATTGGGAACACAATGTCTCTTCCCAAATTTCAAAATTCCATCTTCATAACCAAAGTCATTCAATCTACCATCATTCACAGCTTTAATCTTCTTTTTAAATTCTTCATCATCGGTCTATGAACTCTTAATCCTTTCTATTAAAGATGGTTTGGAAACCATTTAATAAAGCTTTGTCGTTTCACCATCCACGGTTATTCCAATGTCCATCTTCACTAGATCCATGAAAATTGGATCCCTTTCAATTCCCATATTTTTCAAAACACCATGATATTTTATGCTCAAAGCATCATCCATATTATTTTCCTTCCCCGGGTGGTCTTGTATCATACAATCATAATCCTTGACTAATTCAAGCCATCTCCTTTGCCTCATGTTGAGTTCATTTTGTGAGAAAATATACTTCAAACTCTGGTGATCAGTATGAATCTCACATTTTTCACCATTGAGGTACTGGCTCCATATCATCAAAGAAAAGATCACAACTGCTAACTCGATATCATGAGTAGTATTGTTTTGCTCATGAATCTTCAATTGTCATGATGCATAGGAAACAACCCTATTATTCTACATAAGGAAACAATCAAGCCCTTTCTTCGATACATCACTATAAATAAAGAACCCCTCATTCCCTGATGGTTGAGTCAATATAGTATCATTGAATAATCTTCTCTTCAATTCTTCAAAACATTCTTCACACTATTTTGTCCAAACAAATTTAACCCCTTTACGTGTGAGATTTTTTAATCGGTTAGCCAACTGGGAAAAATTCAAGATGAAACGTCGATAATAACCTGCTAAACTAATAGAACCGCATAGCTCAGTTATACTCATAGGTGATGGCCATTCTTGGATTTCCATGGACTTAGAAGGATCAATAGAGATTCCATCCTTAGAGAAAATATGGCCAAGAAAATAAATCTCCTGAAGACAGAATTCACACATGCTAAACTTCACATATAATTCATGTCTTCTCAGAGTCTTCATGATAATGCGCAAGTTATTTTCATGATCTTCATATCGTCTGGAGTATACCAAGATATCATCAATAAATACCACCACAAAATCATCGAGATATTCCTTGAAAACACTATTCATTAGATCCATGAATACAGAGGGTGCGTTAGTCAGCCCAAGAGGCATTACCGTAAACTCATAATGCACGTACCTTGTTCGAAATTCTGTCTTCGAAATGTCTTCCTTCTTCAAACACAACTTATGGTATCCAAATCGAAGTTCAATCTTTTAAAATTATTGAGCTCCATGCAGTTGGTCAAATAAATCATCAATGTGAGGTAATGGATATTTGTTCATTTTTATTACAGCATTGATCTCCCTATAGTCGATGCATAACCTCATAGATCCATCTTTCTTTTTAACAAAAAGAACTGGGGCTCCCCATGAAGAAACACTAGGGAGAATAAATCACTTATTACTCAATTCATCTAGTTGTTTCTTTAGTTCAAATAATTCCATAGTGGTTGTTCTATAAGGGGTCTTCGATATAGGCTTTGATCCAGGAATTAAATCAATGGAAAACTCAACTTATCATTATAGAGGATGTCCAGGTAAATCTTCTGGAAACACATCTACATATTCCTTCACAAATAGGTACATCCTCTATTTGAACATTACTTTCCTCACCCACAGTCATTTATTTCTCTTCCTCCCCAATAATTGAATTTAGTTGAGCTATTGGGGGTGGATTTGGATAAGAATTAGGTGGTGACGATTCTACTCTAAAGAAAAGGTATTCCTTATCTTCATCATCAAAAATCGTAACCTATTTCTTCTTACGATAAATCTTTGAATCATGGTCTGAATGCCAATCCATACAGAGAATTATATTAAACTCAATCATAGGTATGACGATGAGATCAGCAGATAAAGATCATTTATGTGCTCTATTGGGGACTGATTCAAAAAAATATTGTTGCAATGACACTTCCCTTAAGAGTTTTAACTAAAAACTCCCTTTTTAAATCAAATTGAAAATATCTAATTTTTTTCGAAAACTGGGAAGTTATGAAACAACGCGTTGATCCAGAATCAAATAATGCATTTTCTAAACTTGATGAAACCATTAAATTACATGCCACCACCTCTTTCGGAGCTTCTACCTCAGTAGTAGTGATAGAATAAGATTGGCCTTGATCCCTTGGCCTTTTCTGAGGTAAGTTCCCTTGACACTTACAACACTCATTTTCATAATGTCCCTTCTCCCTAAAATTGTAGCATTGTACATCGGTAAATACCTTTTTCCCTTGACACTTACAACACTCATTTTCATAATTCCTTTTCTGTCTTGATAGCACATTAGACATTGTCTTCGTACGATGAGAAGGATTGTGAGACTAATGGTCGACGGAGAAATGGTTTTATCCCATCAAATAAACGATCAATCATACTTCTTGGGTTACGTATACAATCTCCAGTATACCTTTCTAACCTCGTAATTTTAGCCTCATACTTTGCGACATTCTCATTCTCCTTTTGTATCAGACTCAGAAATTACCTTTCCATATCTGCTCGATGGTCACACTGAAAGTATTTTTCTAAAAATAGATCTTTGAGCTCCCTCCATTCCATATTTGATACTTCATCATCTTCCTTTATGTTTTGAATCAATGACCACCATTGATTGACATCTCCAGTTTAGGAGATAAAATGCCATGAAAACTTTTTCCCTTTCACTACTCCCAAATCCTGATATATTCTCTCAAGGGAACTTATCCATTTTCTCAGCTACTAATGGATTTGTACTCCCATTGAATGTTAGTGGTTTCTGCCTCATGAATCGATCTAACATTGATCCTCCAAACTATGGATCAGGGTGCTCCATACGGGTAAGGTTATTATTCATAACCTGAGTGACTTGTACCAGTATGGTGATTATCTGATCAGAACCAGTTGCATCACCGGCTCCACTATAATTATCTTGAGCAGGAGGGAAATCCCGACATGGATTGCATGCATTGATACCATTTTCATTTATTCCACTAGGCACCATTTCTAATCAATGGCATAAACTAGATCAGTTTATGAATCAAAATACATAATTATATACTTATAAAACACTTAACATAAATTCAACTATTTATGGATATAATCCATAATCATAAAAATGTTTTCTTTGAGGACGTATATAGTCATAATCCCTATATTATTATTTGTAAAGAAAATGAGAGTTATCCTAATCATATCCCCTGGGACTGTCATAACAAAGAGTGCAGCAAGGCTCGTTGTCGTGCACCGGTTCTCGTTCGAGTCTAGCTCAAAGCAGTGTTTTCTGGTTTTACCACTAGTTACATCTGTTCCAGAGCCGCCTCTACCTACTCGTATCTAGACAGGGATGTATTGCTTGGAAATCTCAAAAAATCTCTACAATACCAAAATTTTAGGAATTTATTCTATAATAATCCTCAAAATCCATCTTAAATATATGTTCTCTAATAATAGTTTATCTAAATCTCGCATCCAATGTTTGTACTAAACTTCCTCTGGTACCAACTGTAGTGCCCCAACCCCAGTTACCCAGAGTCAGTGCATTATTACATAACATTGCCATGATTAGAAGAAAGATCATGTCTCGAAAGACCAATTAGTTTAGTAGTCTTGGAAACACTAGATATATTCATAAGTCTTACATTACATAATAAACTCAAAAAAAACTTTAACAACATCTTTTCTTAATATCCCATTATACGATCCCTGCAGGTCATTCATAAATTACTTCTTCACATCATGGAAAAAGCAATACTTTTAAAGGGGTGATCTCGGATGCTCAGAAAGGATAACAATATAGCAGCAGACTTTCATAAATAAGCATAAACATTTAAGGCAATGTATAACTAAAACAAAAACCACTTAAACATGAAATTTAGCATAATATGGAAAATATAAAATGAAGTAATTCCATTTACTTATTCCCATGGATATTCTACTAGTTGAATAATCACATGGAATATCAATAACCACTTTCATAATGATGGAATGCATAATGCCAGACTATCATAATCACATAGACGAGGCCTCGTCCCAAGACTAAAAAAAAGATTTTGTCAAGGCCTTGTACCAAGACACTAGTTTGTCTCATGAGACCTACCGATGCATTGAGGAGCTATAGTGGGCTCCACCTGTCACTTATTAAGTCCAATGCATTCCTTATATGAGTAGGTTAAAAAATAACATAAACATTCGTATTAAAACTAGCATATGAAATGTCAATACTTTTTTCATAAATAATGAATGGTATAAAAATAACACATCCAAAGTAAAATTTATCACAAAACCATCAATACAATATGGAAGTTTTTTATCATAATAAATCAACTCCAAATAAATCTAAAATCCATCAAAGGATGTAGACAAAGATGAAATCAAAACTTTTTTTAGAGAAATATATCTTTCAATTTTGAAATCATTTAAGAGTCATATATTTATAAAATAAAACATTTTATTTGAAATTATTCTTATAATATTTTTAGGTTATCTTCGATGATTTTATAACGGACGAAAATAGCTGCACCCGCCGTATAAGTTAAAAAAACATTCGTACCTTAATTCTGTCGAAAAGGCTAAAAAGGACCTAGTTTGGAAAACGACAAAAAGATTCCTTAATAAACATTTTATAAAAAGTAAAAAAGGGTATATATGACTTTATATCATAGTAGTTAAAATAGTAAGAATTATTTTTTATACATTTTTAAGAATCATGGATGTGGATGATAAAAAGGTCCTAGTAGATAATTACGTATAAACAACCTCGGATAATGAAGACATTGTGAAATAAACACTTACCTTGTACTTTTCCTTGGATGGGGGTAGATTAACCTCCTATATAATGGTGAAATAATTGTTATTAAATTATACATGAATCATATATATTAATATGATATCATATATGATCTTTTAACATTGATTTGTTAATAATATCTTAGTATTATCGTTGTTTTGGGTGTTAACTTACTCGTTTTGTTTTATATGTTTTGTTACATAAGACATGTTTGTAATGGATAGGTTGTACCTTATTCATATCCATAATGATATTAAGTCCTTAAATATTATTTTTTATCATTAAATGATAATTAGTCTTGAATGGATACGATGTGGAATGAGTCTCATCGCGTTCCTGGAGACGGTAGTCCGTACGTACACACGAGCGACAATATCATTCTTTTGATATTAAAATAATATATAATTGGATGGTATATCATATATACAGTATCATTATCATGTTATATTTATTATTTACATTAATTACACATCATTATTATACCCATCCAAATAATAATTTATTGAATAACAATTACACCACGACGTGGAGATAGTAAGACGTACGTACACACGTATGGTGACATGTCATTCAAAGGATGGATAGAATACTGAATATGGTTGTAAAATATTTATAATATCATCACAGTATATATAAGATACTGGAGTTATTATTTTAGAATGGAAATAACAAAGAAATAAAAAGTTTAAGAATAAAGTAACTTGAAAGAGGGTGGTGAAAACATTACCTCTTCTTCGAGTTCTTCCTTTTGATTTGATCAAAATGGCTCCATAGGTTTGTTTTCTGATCAAACAAAGGCCTCTAGGATGAATTTAGGGAATTTGAGAGAATATTTTGGCAGGGGTTGGCTGAGCCAAAAGGCTTTGAATGTGTGAATTAGAGAGAAGGGGGAGTGCCCTTTTATAAGAGGGGTGAGAGGAACCTTTGGAAAAGTTAGAAATATTATTTTATAATAAATTATTATTCGGTTTATAATGGCTCAAAATTGGATTATTTAAAGGTAAAAGTAGGGATGGGTCTGAAACCACTCAACCAATAGAATTTAGAAAGGTTTTGGTCGTTAGATTAACCTTATATTTCAGTTTTAACTCTTAGTTAATTATTTTGACACTTACCATGTCACTTTGTATTTTTATATTATATAGTTAATTAACATACTATATACCTCCAAGAGACCCCCAAGTGGTCCATTAGTGATAAAAATATCATTATATAAGTCTCTTGGAAGAACCTTATATTTTTAGGAATTTAATATAAATTAATAATATAATATTTGTTTTAAAAACTATTTTTTGTCAATTTTGATACTATTGGGTATTTTGTTTTTGATAAATTCATAACAGCATTATTACTTCGTATAAAATTTATATAATCAATCCTAATATGTCATATTAATCTATAAAATTAGTGTAATTTATATAGAGTCTCAAATTAAATTAATTTTTTTATTTATAATACCTATTATTTTAATATTTCATTAATTAGGTAATTACTGCATCACCATTGGGTCATAAATAAATTAATTTATATAATGTCTAAAAATTATAAATAAAATACCATTACATAGTAAATAGTTTTATCATTCTAATTAACATTTAAAATATAATTTATCTTATTTATAACCCTATATTAAAATTGTTTTAGTAAATAAACCTTGATTTTAACTCTTTTAACTCTTCTTTGAATTAAATAATAATTAATGTCCTAATCTAATTCAAGTGGACCTAAATGATAATATTTTATTCCTAATGTTTTTTTGGTCAAGATACACTTGTCCAATAGAATTAGGACATGTTTTAGGGTGATATTAATATCATTTTTACCCTTAATTACCCTATTTTCTTTTAACCGTTGTAAATAAAAGTTAAAAAGTTACTATTCACCAAAAATTATTTTCATCTCATTGAACCACATATAACTTTTTGATATTAACCGTGTCTCTAGTATTTTAGAAAGTCCACTCACATAAGCTGTAAAATTATGTTTTATTTGAATTTCCAAATTCTCCTAGGAGGTGGGTAAAAGATGGTGAAAAGTTCAATAAAGTTTTTATATATCTAAAATTATTCTAAACTAACTCCAATGAATTAAGTTGAACTTATAAAGGTATTATGTATCTATTTTAACCTTAATTAAATTTAAATAAATAAATAATTTTTTAAATAAAAAATCGGTTTTAAACCATAACTTCGTGTTTTTTCATTATTCATAAAAAATTGAATGTTTTCATAAAAATACGAAAATTTCACCCTAGGCTAATTTCGATATTCCGAATACAAAAATGAACTCCATTTTGAAAGATAAAATATATAAAATTTCAAATAGTGTGTATTACTATTCATAACGGCTAGTTTGATTGGTTGTGGTTTGTGTGTTAGAACTCGAAGTTGCGTACAAAACATGCTACTGTATTATTCAAAGGAAAGCGTACCGCGAAAGCTTGGGGTGTTACAACTTTCCTTTTATGAGATCCCAAAAACTGGAGAATTTTGGCTATAGATGACTCAGCTATGGGATAACCACTACAACTCCAAATTCTTGGCACCCATTTGACAAAAATATATCTATCAACAATTTCATCTCTAAAACCATGACATAGTTCTGGATACACTTGGGTTTAAATTTGGATAAGATCTCTCTAAGGAGTCCCTGATAAAACATTCAGGCTTTGAAGCAGTCATCTCGAGTCATGCTAAGTGAGTACTGTGTAATACTCTTGAACCTCACTGGATAATAAATAACCTTCATCCCTTTGTTCTATAATTCTAGAAGCTCTGGGATTTGAACTAAGAATATGTGGGGGAGTTTTTACTCCTCAGGGTACAACTGCTGGAAGATTACCCATAAGAGTGTCGACTCACTATGAATCTGTGTAATTAGGCTATATCAATATCCAATTGCTCCATGTAAAAGGCTAGATTTCAACATAATCACATGATCCTCAAATTTTTAGATTAAATTGAAGACACTGAGCACTTAGTGTAGCCTGTCCTCTTCTTCCATACGAGATAGATCACAATAGAACCTTAATAGCCTCTAGTTCTAGAACTCATAGAGTGCACTAAGCCTATGTGTATCCCTAGTCATCTCAACATGTGTGATATTCTTCAAAATTGGTGGAGGTTCATGTACCTACCAACCAGGAGTAAGGTTTTATTGGGAAATACCCTATGTTAAGGCCTCATTACTCATCAGATCGTTGTCATGAACCAGATTTGGTATCCTTTCTTGCTGTTAATGCAGAGGTATCTAGAAAGTGTCAATCACACACCATGACAATTTGTGCCTCTATATATACATTAAATTTTGGAGCTGACTCAATAATTATAGGAAAATACTCGATCATATAGGATGAACTTACCATTAATCTCGGTATCAAATGTCTCAGCATGCTAAGTTGGAAAGCAGGTTGTCCTTGTCCTGTTGAATCGATACATTGGACATTGTACAATTGTTGGACTCCCTGGCCTAAGAGCCATACTAAATAAACTTTGTTATTTCATCCCAAATAACAATAAAAAACTTTTCATATAAACATCCCAACAATTCCCCAAGGGTCGAATAACCTCTGATACCAATCTTTCATGACCCGAACTAAGTCAGGGCTTGATCTGAATCTACCCCAAACCCGCCTCCATAGGCCAAGGGATGGCGACTAGCACATAAAGCATAACTAAATCCTAGAGGCCTTTACCTAATTACATGTACACACACACAATCAACCTAATCAATGAAAAATTGATTAGGTAATGTGTAAAAGATGAAAAAAAACTATACAGTAACTCAAGAATTCATGAACCTTGAGACAATATGAATGTTCGGTAGTGTCAACTGAAAAGTAATGGGAAAAAATTAACACCCAACCAAATAAGTGTCCCAACATGAAAAAAATAGAAATGTAAAAACAAAGAGTTCCTTACTCTGAAATACCATGCAACTACCATCATAAATAGTCTAAGTACACAGTACCTCTATGCTCCTCTGATGTCAGGGTTGGTGAGTATATCATCTTCAAATGACACTACATTTTAGGGTAAAGAAAATGTAAGCATGAGTATATACATACCTAATAAAAGGACCTGAATGGATGAAGGGGGATTAGTGGAAGATACAATAGAAGAGGAATGAAGTGGATAGAACAAGGTATAGTGAAAGAGTATAGTTCAACCAAACCAATAGTGAAATTAATGTTCTCCAAAAACAAGTTTCTCAACCTGGTGACAAGAGTAGCTTCTCGTCACATCTTTGAAACCAATATTTGGAGTGTAGACTCATCCAAACATGTGAATATAGACACATAAAGCACGTGGAATACCCAACGTGACGTCACCTCTCTTTGAAGGAGGGTATCCAAATGTAATGTGTGAATCCATAAGGAATATAAAATATATCCTCAGTCAAAGATTCCAAAAATAGAGAGTTGGGATATCTCTATATCACAACTTAACCCATGAATAGGAGTCTTCAATTGTTCCCAAATATGGTACATCCATAATTACCAACATCCAATGCATATACCCTAAAAAAATCAAAGGAACTCAATTTCCAAACCATGATACTATATACATTGGTTGGCACTAACACGCCCAATTTGTTTTTGTTTTATCTAAAAAAATTATTTCAGAGTGGAATGAATTCCACATTATCATGAGTCCAAATATACATATATAAAAAACTTCTAATTGTTCCACATAGTAGAGGGTCCATAATATCATAACAGAGGACCCATGATCTAGTGCATTGGGGGGGAACTTTGATAGGAGATGTTGAGGACCTGCACCCATGCTGATGGGGCATTCCACTATGATATCCATTGTGGAGGACCCATGCCCATACTAATGGGGGGTTCCACTCATATGTCACGGAGACCTGCACCCTGGTACAACAAGGGGTTCCACACTCATCTTTGAGGACCCACTCCTAATGTCTATTAGGGGGTTTCACTCAGATGGTAGATGAAATGAGCCCATGCGGATGGGGGTTCTACTCTGAGGGATGAGGATATGTGCCTTGGTATCATAAGGGGGATTCACTCTAGGTCATAAAGGACTCACACCATACCTAGTGGGGATTAAACCGGTAATTAACTATATATGACTTATGCCTAATGGGTGGGAGTTATAAATCCTGAATAAGTCTTTCCTGATCCTTCCTGGTCACAATTATCATCAAGCATCACCTAAAATAGGTGTCCTACCTAGAAAATTTCACATCATAATTCCATAGTTCCCACTGATTTCTCCATTGAATTTGACTCATAAAAACACTCAGGATGTTATACTCACAGGTCCAAATCTATGCTCAAACGAAGAAGACATAAAACCTTGAAGAGTCAAAAAGATGTACACTGCATGTAAGGGACCCACAATATGTGTGGTCCTTCAATTCTGTAGGGTCATATCCTTGATATCACGAGGATTGTTTGTCCATGTAGTACAACACGAAGTGTAAGGGTAATATGTTCGGTGTCTCAACCAAAATCCCAATTAACGCATGAATATAATCATCTTTCTGAGGAAAAATAATAATAATTTCACTAATATACATATCAAATGACTTGATATGGCCAAAATGATCACACCATTGAAATCATCATAAGAAAATTCTTGAGTTATTCAATTCACTCTCCACAATCCGACACCAGGTGAAAATGTTACACATCTCCACCTAGTGCATTAACTGTGTAATGACGCAAACATTTATTAATGAAAATTCCACATGATACAATTAAATGCATTTTCATGTAAATTGGTTATATAAAATATATGAACTTATTTTGTTTTATGTTTTTTGATTTCAAACTACCATTCTGAATTCTTATAATTGCTAGTATAGCCTTTGAGTAGTGATCACATGATTAGTATAAATATAAGTCTTTACAATATCCAATTTACTCAGAAAATGGAAGCAATGACCTCATCTAATAGAATTTCTCCTTACGAATCCCATTTGTCAGAGATCAGAAAGGAGGTGGAATCACTGGGATTCTCTCTTGACTAAGCCTATGTCGAGCTTCAGCACGTTAAGCTTAAACAGAACCTCCTATGTGATAAGTGGAAGAAAATATATATTACCTCTCCAATGATGTTATCTATGACACCCCATGAGTTTGTCATTATCTCACAACATACCCTTCGATCATATGCATATGTAATACAGTGTTATGTAAAATGACCCTAGCACTGCGATTATGTAGATAATTTTTATAGTGAATATAAAATCATTTTATTATTGTAACTTTGTAAATACATTTTAATGAAAAAATACCATTTTTGTTAATATTCAATTAAGAAATAAATTTTGATGAATTAATGGATTTTTTGAATTAAATAATATTTTTTAAAAGATATTATTACTATATTACTATTTATTGAAAATAAACAATCATATATGTTTTATGAATACAATAGTTATTTTTATTATGTTTTAAAATCTATTTTGAACAAACCACAAGAATTTTCGATAAATATTGGTTTTTATTTTAAAAGTAAAAAAATCCCATATTTAAATAATAATTAGATGAAATTGATATTATTTTTGGAATCAGGATGTCAAAATTATACAGCGGTGAATGTTTCATAATTTTCTGATACAGTCTATTTTTTGGGTAAAAATTAAATACTGTTTAAATATATTATGTGTTTTATGACAACTTAATGACCTAATAGTGATGTAATAAAATACTATAAACATTTTTTCAGCCAATATATATTTTACCATTAAAATAAAGTGATTATTGTTTTGTTTTATTTTATTACAATGCCTAGGTGGACTCTCCAAGACTTATAAAACATTTTACCTTCTTAAAATATTTTCTTTGAGAGTGTGACTGACAACCACATAATCAAGAATATTATTTTAAAAAGATCGGACACTGGTATTATAAAGTATTTTTCCACTCCCCATTAGAAAAAAATCATAAACCATTGGCTTGTTTTTGGTTGGGGTAAGTTTAATGTATTGTGACACAAATCTAAATAATAAAGAATTCTCTCTCCTTTCCTGTATAAACCTACTCAAGCTCCAACTAACCCCTCACTAAAAGCTCGTGGATCTCGACCAAACATTCCCAACTATCTCCAGAATCTTCTCAAGGATCCCCATTCTCTAAAGAAACCACTTTCAATCCCCTCCAAAGTCTTTGTGATCACACTTCCAAGTAAGGGATTCCTTCCTTTCTCATTCTATCAAAGTTTCTTAATATTGTTATGCCCTTTTATTTTAAATTTTAAATGTTGGATTATAGATTAAAACCACCCCCATACTTCAATATTTTTTTAATGATTAGATACACCTTTTTCTCTTATTAATTCATCCCATGTACTCTCGTTACCATGCTAAAATTCCTCAAAGAATTTCTCTCTCCGTATTTACATTAACCAAATTATTTTGTATTATGAATAAAAAATTCCATTAATTATGTTTGTAAATGTAACTATTTTAACCAATACTATCAATTTAATGTAAATATTATTATACACCCTTTTATCTCTCATCAAACATTATTCATAAATCTTATGTCATGCTGTTATGCAGCAGAAATTACACGGTGATTTTCCAAGCCAAAGTCATTGTGTCATGAATGCCATGCCCATTTCCCTATCAAGGGTATTAACCTTAAACCACATTTACTTTTTGATTTTAGAGTTTCATTTATGAATACCATATTCTGTTGTTGTGGAATAAATGATGAACATTAATGATTCCACGTTTTATGATCCATGTGGAATAATTATGCATGAAATGAAATATTTAAGGAGGGTCTTCCATGATTCCACTCCAATACATTGGGTAAAGATTTGTATCAAGATACATCAAGTGAAATGAGGTTTTACTCATTCTATTTAAACTAGAATTAGGGTTTACTCATGCTCTATTTGCAATGAGCCTTGGATCATGCCAATACCATGTTATATTTAGTTGCAAAATTTCTATGTTATGATAATCATGTTATATCATGCATTTATGTTCATTCTTCTTTTATGATCCATTGATATACATAGTTACTTACATGTAATTAGTTATTCATGTTAGTCATTGTCTACTCCCTTATAAGGCTTTATTTATAACCATTTTATTATGCACATCTTCAGGTTATACCATGCAATGCTATGTACGAGGGAATTTAGTGGTCATATAAAGGAAATTTTGAATACAGATTTTGTGTTTAATGTTACAAGTCATTATCTATTGTTCATAATCCCCAAAAACACTTGAAATATCGATATTCTATGTTTTATCAAGGGAATATTTTATGTAATAATTCATGTTTATATGTTTAATAAAAATTAGGGTTTTATAGTTGGAATCAGAAGATAGGTTTAGTTATTTTTTGGATTATGATTATAAAAATCTAGAGAAGACTTAGAGAAAAGAATAAGTGTAATAAAAATATCCCTAAATTTGGGTAAGTATTGTGTATGTGTTTTATCATGAAAATACAACCCCTTCTAGATACGAGAAGGTATAGGTGGCTTTGGAATAGATGTACATAGGAGAAAAAACTATGACAAGGAGTTTTAGGCTTGACCTGGTGTATCTGTGTACATGACAATGAGCCTTGATACACTCTTGGTTACAACACTACGGGGGGATATTATTTGGAAAATTCACAAACTTATTATCAACCATTGATAAGGGAATAAATAAATTCCCCTAATAATATATGTTTTGAAGTAGATCATGGATAACATTTATTGAAGCCTATAGATTCATAAGTTAAGGAAATAAAAGTTATTTATAAGTAATCTATTTTTTCCCTTGGATTATTGTTTTTGTGTTACCCCTAACTATCCATTTATTAAAAATATCAAGTAATAGTAGGATTTAGGCTCAAAACCGGTGTGAAGATCAATATTATGATTGTTTTAATGATATTCCCAATACAATGGGTGCCGGAATCGTGAACTTTCTCATGATAGTATCCCAGTTAACTCAATCCTTGAAGAGAAACAAGGTTCAAGAGGAACATTCAACCCCCCCCCCCCCACCCAGAAAGAACACGTAAAAATCGAGAGCTTCGTGAGATAAAAGGCGACCTACTTTTAATGGGTTATATTATCCCTCAATCTTCTAACAATGGATTAATTACAATGAAATGATCATCACCATAATCAATGTTCCAGAAAAGAGAAGGCTCTTTTGGTTGCTTATCATATGGTAGGTGAAGCTGATCAATGCTGGATATTGATCAAAAATACAAAGCCTGAGGAGGAGATCAAAGAACCAGAATGAAAGGATTTGTGGAAACTCTATTTCGACGTATATTTTCCTCACACCATCTAACTTAGGATGGAATTATTCTTACATTCCATCATGAAAAATGATGATGAATCCATCAGATCGTATGAAGAAAACATTACAAGACTTGCATGATACGCCTCCAGCTTTGTCGATACCCCTGAATTCAATGTTGACAACTTCATTGGTGGGATGAAACCTATCCTACAAAAGCCCTAGTGATCTATGAATTTGATAGAGATGAGGAAATTTCCTGATTTTCACTCAAGGATGAAATGGAGATCGTTGAATCTCAGGGGTATCATGGGGATAAGAAGCACAAGGTGGATGTCAATTATGGGGTTCTGATAGATAAATCAAATGGTGATAAGAAAATACATCACCCAGATTTTCAAAGGTGTGGAAAGAAGCACCCCATAAAATTCCTGAATAGAATGAGGAAATTCTATATGTGTGGAAGAGAAGGGAACTTAGCCATTAACTTCCGACAAGAAAACCCCGCGGCGGCGACGATAGAGAAGAACGCTTCGTTCGACTCTCAACGCACTGTTCATTACTTCAACATCAAATAACCATGCCACCTTGAAAATGAGTTCCATAATATAAGGGTTCTCAGAGGAAACCACGAACCACCATAGTAGAAAGGTGAGATTTTTTGATAAATATCGCTGAGGTGAACCCCGACAATGATGTGGTGGTAGGTACTCTCATTATTCATTCAAGAATAGAGAACGCAATTTCTGTTTCTGGTTCAACACATTCTTTTTTAAACTGAAGGTTTATTTGAACAATCCTAACACCACCAAAAGTCATGGATGTAAATATTTCGGTGAGTACAATAAATGGAGCGATCATTGCATCCCATTAATATAAATCCTCCCCTATCTTAATTTGTGGATTGAAATTCCCTGGGAACCTCTTCAAACACCCTTTGGTGAAATTTGATGCAATTATCGGCATGGATTTTACTTCTTTATACAAATCCCAAATAGATTTATTTTTTAGGGAAAACACACTCCATTTGGAGAATCGACTCCCGATTCAATATAGGTTCAAGAAGTAAGATGAATCTTCTTAAGCACCATCATCTCTACTGTGGATATTACTACCCTATAAGCATGTGTATCTTTCTCAGATGATTGACTATATGGAAGAAACCATCCTTGAAGACATTCCAATTGTGAGGATATTTTCTGATGTTTTTCTAGAGGAATTTCATATTCTTCTTCCAAGAAGATTTGTTTAATTCTGAATTGATCATATACCTGGGGCATTGACAATATCCTAGAATATGTATTGAATGGATATTAAAGATCTTGGGGAGATGAAGAAACAACTATAGGAGAATATAGATAAAGGGTTTATACACCCAAGTGCTTCACCATGGGGTGGACCAGTCCTCTTCTTCAATAAGAAGGATGTGTCAATGCGCCTTTGCATTGTTTAACATCAGCTCAAAAAATCACAATAATGAAAAGGTATCCCCTACCATGAATTTAAGATTTGTTCGATTAGCTGCATGCGTAGAATAGTTTCCCAAGGTTGATTTTAAGTCGGTATGTTACTATGTAATGGTGAAGAAGGAGGATATCCCCAAGACTACTTTTCATACAAGGTACGGGCACTACAAATTCATAGTAATTCCTTTCGGACAAACTAACTATCTAGTAATCTTCATGGAAATGATGAATAGAGTCAATAGAGATTACCTTGACAAATTTGTGGTAGTATTTATGGACGATATTCTAATATACTCCAAAACCAAGTAGATATTTAGAATCATCTAACAATTTTACTAGAGACCTTGAGAAATGAGAACCTCTATGAAAAATATATAATGTGTGAGTACATGTTAACAGAGGCCTCATTCAGGGTTCATATCATCACAATAAATGGGATATCTGTGGATCCCTCCAAGATCGCTGCAATTAAGGGATGGTGGAGGCCCACATTGGTAACGAATATCCATAGATTCCTTGGGTTAGGTGGATATTATCACTGATTTGTGAGAATTTTCTCAGGAATGTCAAACCCATTTACCACGCTCACTCGGAAGGTAGTAATGTTTCGTTGGAGTGATTAATGTGAATAGAGATTCAAGGAGTTGAAAAAGAGACTTATCACTACGTCCGTGCTCACACTACCCATAAGTGGAGAACTCTTTGGGGTATTCATTGATGCTTCAAAGAAGGGATGAGGCTATGAGTTAATGGAAACAGAAAACATCATTGCTAATGCTTCTTGGAAATTGAAATTTCATGAGAAACAATATCTAACAAATTATTTGGAGTTAGCTGTAGTAATCTTTGCTTTGAATATTTTGCAACATTACCTCTTAGGGAATAAGTGTGTAATATATATGGAACACAAAATCCAAAAATAAATATTCACATGGAAAGAGTTGAAAATAATCCAACGAAGATGGTTAGATCTGATCAATGAATATGACTTCTCAATCCATTACCACCCAGGGAAAGTGAACATGGTATAAGATGATCTATTTAGAAAGGACCCAGTGATTCTATCATTGATGAGAATTGAAAACTATCCAATCATCTTAGATTTGATGAATATTGACATGGGAATCATGAAGAAGGGAACATCGTCAATTCTTTTTACAGGTTATTTCTAAACCATCTCTTTTAGAAAGGACAATTGATGCTAAAAAGTAATATGTAAAAATTCAGAAGAAGGTGGAAACTATCAAAATACGGAAATCCTCAGATTTTAATGTCAATGAAGTGTGGAATTGTGAGATTTGGGTCAAGACTATGTGTTCGATCAAATTTGGAGTTAAAGAAGGAACATTGTTATGATGCACATAGTTCAAATTTCTCCATTCACTCAACAAACACAAAGATGTATCAAGATCTCTGAGAGAATTATTGGTGGGGTAACATGAAGAAGAAGATCACTGAGTATAAATCAATGTTCCATGTATGTCCGAACGTGAAGGATGAGATGTATAATTCTAAGGGGAGTATGCAACCATTACCCATACCATCATGGAAATGGGATAACATCACCATGGACTTTTTCACCATACAACTGAAGACATCCAAAGAAAAAAATTCTATCTAGGTATTTGTGGATCGTCTTACAAAGACTACACACTTTATTGCAATTTGGGAGGATTTCTCACTATATCAACTGGAACAGATATACATCAGGGATGTGGTATGGCTTCATGGATTACAAGAATCTATTGTATCATGTCGAGATCTAGGATTCATCCCTACGTTTTGGAAGAGTCTTCCAAATTCCCTAGATACTGAGATGAACATCGTCATGACTTATCAACCTCAAATAAATTTCCAATCTGAGAAGACTATCCAAACACATGAGGACACGTTGATATCATTCTCAATGGACTTTAATGGAGGATGTGATCAATGTAATTTTCAACTTCAGTTCTCTTACAACAATAATTTACACTCAAGCCACCAAATGGATCCTTAAGAAGCCCTATATGGGAAGAGGTGCAGAACACCGGCATGTTGGGATGATGTTGGGGAGAGAAAACTCATACATTTGGAAATGATCGAATAAATGGTGTAGAAGGATAAGACCATCTAGTAGAACATTAAAGCTACTCAACTGTAACACCCACCGAACCTATCTCAATTACATGATGTATTCCATGTAACACTCTGGAGGAAGTAAATATCTGACCCATTTCATTTACTCAATACAGTGGTGCTACCATTGGATAATGACCTATTTTATGAAGTGAAGCTAATGAAGATATTATATCATAAGGAATAAGTTCTATAAAATAAGACAATGCCCCATGTCAAGGTGTTGTGGTGAAACCAAAAGTTTGAAGAAGAAATGTGGGAATTTGAGGAAGTGATGATGCAAAGTTACCCACATCAGTTTTAGGGTGGGAAAAATAAATTTTGAGGGTAAAATTTCTTAAGGGAGGAATATTTTAATGACCCAATCATTTATTAATGAAAATTCATCTTGATCCCATTATCTGTCTTATTATGTAACATAGTTATATAAAACATATGAACATATTTATTTTTATGTTTTTGAATTTTCAAATACCATTATGAATTCTTACCGTTGCTAATATAGTTTTTGAACAGTGATCAAATGATTAGTATAAATATATGGCTTTAATAAATATAATTTACTTAGAAAAAAGAAGAGATGGCCACATCCTGTAGAATTTCTCCTTAAGAAGCCAATTTTTAATATCTTAGAAAGGAGGTGGTTTCATTGGACATTGCTCTTGACCAAGCCCAATCGGAGCATCACTATGCTAAGCTTGAACGGAACCGCCAATGGGAGAAGTGGAGGCTAATAAAGATTACCTCCCAAGCGATGTTATCTGAGCCACCCTAAGAGTCTATCACCATTACACACCTTACACTTTAATCTTATGTGGGTGTCCTAAAGAGTTATGTAACAAGACCCTAGAACTATGATTTTGTACATTGTTTTTATAGAGAATTTAAATTGATTTTTATTGTTACATTGTAAATAGTTTTTAAAGAAAAAAATATCACTATTTGTTAATATTCAATTAAGAAATCAATTTTGATAAATTTATTGCTTTTTTTGAATAAAATAATTTTTTAGTAAAATATTATTACAAAATTACTTTTTATTAAATATAAATGATTGAATAATTTTTATGAATACAATAGTGATTTTTATTATGTTTTGAAAGTCATTTTTATCAAAACCCATGAATTTTTGTTAATGAAAATTTTTATTTTACATGTAAAAATTCACTTATTTAGAAAATTTTTTAGATAAAATGAATATTATTCTTAAAATCAGTAAATTGATATTATTGAGTGGTGAATTTTTCATAATATTCTGAGACAGTGGAATTTTTGGTTAGAAATTAAACACTATTTAAATATATAATGTGTTTTCTCACATCATAATGACCCCATAGTGAAGTAATAAAATAAATTAAATATTATTTTCGGCCAATAAATGTTTTATCATTAAACTATTGTTATTTTAGTTTAATTTTATTTATTTTACCAAGACTTAGTGGACCCTCCATGAATTATAAAACATTTTATATTTTTAAAATAATTTCATTGAGAGTGTGACTCAACACCGCATAATAAAGACGAATATTTTAAGAAGTTATGATATTTGACATATCAAATATTGTCCTCCAATCCCCTTTGGATAAATCCATTGGAAAAAACCATGGGTTGGATTGTGGTTTGGATTAGATTAATGTGTGGTGACCCAAACCTAAATAATAATGAATTCCATCTCCTTTACTATATAAACCCACCCAATATCCAACATCCTCATTAGTAAAAACCTTTATAGGTCAACAATACCTTGAAATACTATATATATAATCCTCCCAAGGAACCCCAAACTCTCAAGAATCCATTCCCAAGCCCCTCCCAAGATTATGGGATCACAATTCCAAGTAAGTGATTCCTTCCTTTCTCATTTTATCCTAGTTTATTAACATTTTTATTCCATTATATTTTAAATTGTAAATGTTGGGTTATTGTTGATAAACTCCCCCATACATCCCAATTTATGTTTGAATGGTTTTATATCCCTTAATCTATCATTAATACCTCTCATGTACGGATGCTACCATGCTAAAATTCTCTAAGCAATTTCTCACTCCTTATTTACATTCAATCAATTGTTAAATATTATGAAACTGAAATTACATTAATTTTGTTGGGACATGTATATATATGACCACCTTACATTCCATTTTATGTATATATTATGAGACACCCCTTTCCCCCTAATCAACCATTTTTAATAATTCTTATTTCACGTCATTATTCTGCTAAAATTGCCCCTATGATTTTCATAGCCAAAGTCATTGTTTTTTGAATACCATGCTCATTTATCTATCAAGGGTATTCACCTTTATAGACAATTACTTATTGATTATAGAGTTTCATGTATGAATTCCACATTCCTTTATCATTGAATAAATGATGATCATTAATGATTCCATGTTGATTTATTCATGTGGAACACTACTGTATGAAATGAAATGATTAAGAAGGGTGTGCCCTGATAGCACTCTGATGCATTGGGTGAAGATTAGTATCAAGATATTTCAAGTGAAATGAGGGATTAATCATGATAATTAATGTGAATTTAGTGTTTACTCATTCTCCATTATCAATGAGCCTTGACTCATTCTAATACCATGTTATGTGTTGTTGTCATATTTCCATGTTATGATAATCTTTCAATTTAATGCCTTTATGTTATTGTTTATTTTAATCATTGTTGATATTCTTATTACCTAAAACGTATTATATTATTCATGTTATGAATTGTTCACTCCATTATTGGGCTTTTTATCTCACCCTTTTCTCATTCATGTCCTCAGGTAATCCAATGCATTGCAAAGTATAAGGCAATGTAGTTGTCATGTAAAGGAATTTTTCAATAAAGATGCAATGTTTCACGTTTTAAGAAATTTTGTAATGTTCCAAAGCCACAAATGCACTATATCTGTCAATATTCTATATTATATCAATAGAATATTTAATTTTGAAAATCATGTTTAAATGTGTAATAAAAATCGGGATTTTCATAAACTATGCTTCATTGGACGGAGCCACATGTCTGAATTAAATACCCAAAATTGATCTTGAAAAGTTTGACTTAATTTCAGGGTCACAATGTTGTAGAACATTCATCATTCCAATAGTGTGTGAGGGAGATATGATGGATAAATGATCCCACACTGATAATAATTTTATTATTATTATGTGTTTCATTGATCAGCGGCTTTTGTCCAATAAATTTTCCCAACATCAGTCATAAAATGTATGTCTCAATTATAGGTTGTCGAAGCCATTGTAAGTTCTTCATTCAAATACCTCATGGAATAGTTGTGATTGATATGGTGTTTTAACCATAATAATTATAATAATATCATTATTATTTTATTATTTTTGTTTTAAATTGTCATTTCTCAAAGGGATGCATGTTCAAATTTTATTATCATTCATTCCCTACGCCTCCACCTAGAACCTTATAACATCCCTCCCTCCTTATTTATATTATTAAAATTTTATACTATAATTATTATTTTAAATTTAAAAAAAATAAAATAATAAAGCAGAAAACCATAATGGTCATAATCTATGCTGCGCACAAACCAACACCTCCTCCACTTCTCACATTTATTTTTTTAATCATTTAATTATTTCTTTTAAATTTAATCCATTTATTCTTGTTAACCACCCATATTTATTTATTTTCAAATTTTTCAAAAATTCAAATCTCATTTATATTTTCTTATACAACTACACTTTTAATGTAACCACTGATATTATTATTTAATTTAATAATAAAAACAAATAAATATTTAATTTTTAACAGCTCATCACCATAATAATAATTATTAATAATAATTATTTACACTTTTCTTATTGACCAAATATGACCACCTCATCGAAGAATTGATTCTGACTATAGTCCCATCAACATGAAAATGCATTCTCTTTGAGATTTTTCCCACAATATCATCTTGAAACTGACCCCATCATAGTGCATGTCATCTTTGCATGCCAACTAGGAAAACATAAACTATCAAACTGATCTAGAACCACCTTCATTCAAAAACATGCAGTTGTGGTGTTGATCTGATCCATTCAACAAAAATCATCCTTCTCATTTATTAATTCATCCACCAATAATTAATATACATAGTTTTCATGACACCAAAATGAATCTGGGGACTCAACCGTGTTTAAACCTACCCAGGAAAAGTTTAATCTTAAACTTTTGATCTAATGATGAAGAACATGAAGAACGAAGGGGGTAAAGAATAAAATTAAAAAGGTAGTAAGCCTAGTTGGAAAATTATTTTTCACCTATATTTTCAAAAAGAGAAAAATAGCGTGATAAATAAGTAGTTAAAATAAATAAATTTAAAGGATATTTTATTTCGATACATGGGTTTCATGAAAATGGTAAAACTAACATAGATCGAAGATAGAGAATTGATTATTCCAATTATTTTAATAAAAATGTGTGGAAACCACAATTGAAGTGTCCTAAATCTATATTGGAACAATCATTGGTGAATAACATTCTCACACAATGATTGTAAGAATTTTTTTAACTTATTGCGATTTGATTTTCCTTCATCTAGAGGTTCATCATAATTCACCAATGAATTCGCCAAAGGAGAAAGGGAGAAGAGCTTTCCTAGTTGTGGGAAAATTATGAGACAACCATGAAAATTATCTCATAAAACACATTTAATGAATTTTATAAGTTTAAGATAATTTAATTAATTATTCAATTAACTAATTATTTCACTTGAACACACTGCCAGTGAGCAAGGGGTCTAAACATACTACACTAACTAATTTTAGTTCACCCCTGTGGCAAAAAGAACATTATGAAATCAACTGTGTGTATCTGATTTTTTATTTGAGTCTCCAGATATTATTTATTCGGGTTTAGGTTTATTAAATATATTAATTTATTTAATTTATTTATCCAATGCACCAATCAATGAATTCCTAATTTTAATGTCCTTCATCGAGGATCTTTTGGTTTCACAAAGGGAAACAATGCATTAAAAAATCAAAAAGAGTATCATATTTCTGATTTGAGTGTACATATATGAGTTATATGGGTTTAGGGTTATTAAATACATACATTTAAATAATTAAATTATGTAATTCAACAAATGATGGCTACCCCATCCTAACATCCCACGGCAAAAAAACATTAGTTTATGACTTGGGTAAACTCCCCATTTTTGATTCAACCATGGTCTCAAATTTGAGTACACTTCGTAGAATTTATAGTATAGAAATCATAATAGTGGGTTGAAATTAGATTCTTAATAACATAATCTATACAAGAAAAGAAATAATAGAATAAATAAGGTAAGAATAATATGGTAGGAATAAATGATCAGAAAATAATGTTGTATAAAGAATCACATGAAATTAAAAACTATCCATCGATGACATAATTTTTCCACCAATCATATGGAAATCAATAGCTAATTTCAAAATTATGGAATCAATTATATAAGACATATGAAGATTAATATAGATGACATTTGAAAATATAATTTATATTAATGGGTAAGGCCTTTTCCAAATACCCAACCAATTATTAATCATGATACTTATCGATTCCTAGTGCTTATATGTAATTTGATGTTGCACACACCACTTAATATGTTTAATGTATTCATCGTATTAATTAACAACACAAATTAATCAACATTCATTAATAATAAATATCTATTTAAATTTGTGGAATAATAATTTAGAATGTCAAAAATTTCTACAATCAAACTAATCATAAACCATCTAGATAAATCTAGTGAATGGTATAATTAGATTATATGCATAATAAATCATAAATTTCACCAAATAATGTTGATATAGATAAAATTGTTTTTAAGATATCCTTGTATGATTTATTAACGTAAATACAACTTTCGTTTTGATATAAATTATTTAAAATCTAAAAAAAATCCCTAATAGATGGAGATAAATATCCATAGAAATAATAATAGAAACATGTAAATAATGCTGCCAAAAAATACAATTTATGATGGTAGAAAAATTCAATCAAACACTGTATGATAAAACAAATATACCATTCATTCCATTAATAAAAGTACCTCATTCAGAAAATGGGAGGATGATTCCTTTTAAATAATTAAATAAAATTGAAAAAATGGGCCCACACAACCATAATAAATTATCTAAAAAACAGTAAAACCATTATTATAATAAATAAAGAAAAATTATACAATAATTAAAAAGATGCCCAATAGAATAGAAGACAATGTCAATATTCCTAATATATATTATTTTGGATCTCTTGAGTACTTAAAGAGGAAAAAAATGAAAGGGAAACGTTTAACTATGAGAAATAACCAGAATAAATAAAATATATGTTTTTTTTTATAAATATCATATATTTTTATCAATTAAATAATAAAACATGATGAGTCTATAATAATGATGAGATTGTGAAATAAACTCACACCTTGTGTTTGACATGCTTCTATAGTGCTATACCATTCTATATAATAATTTTTTTATTTTTATTCCGTTAAATAATATTTTTTTATATTTATAATATCATATATAATCCACTTATAAAATTTCAGCATTTTTTTTATTAATATTTCATTATGGAAACAAACATTTAGCTGCGTTAACTGTTTATTTTTTCATGGATGTTGTAATTTAATTTTGGTCCTTGTACTTTGATCATGGTTCAATAATATAAATTATTTTAATATATATACAGATATAATATATAATTATTAAATACAAAAATTAAATTATCCATAATATATGTACGAGGAAAATGAATAAAATCATTTTTAGTGGTGGTAGTCTACAATTACACACAAGTGACATTATCTTTTTTGACTAAGTGGATGTATGAGAAATGAAATGATATAATATATTTAAAGAACCGTAATTATGTAATAAATATAATATATATTCCCTATTTCGATATTTAAACTATCCTTATTAATTTGTTATGTAAAAAAATTAAACCATTAGGTGTAGATGGTATGTTGTATGATGAAACAATGATGTATTCATTATCCGTTGGATAGAAAAGACATGGAAATTAATTTTATGATAATGATATTAAAATCTATGTATAACTAATTTTTTGTATTCAATATATTATTATAGTCACAATATATTTATATTATGTAGAATATGGAAAAAATTAACGAATTTGATTAGGATAGTTACCACATATTCAACAAATTTCTTTTAGATCTATTTTTAAGAACCCATAAAATTGGATTTTAAGAAGAATCATAACACTAAATCATGGTTATGAAATATGAAAAGATAATTTTTTAGGATTTTGTGAATTCTAGGTTTCTTAGTGTGGTGTGAATAAGGGATAGTATGGGTGTCCTTTTTTATGCGGGGGTAAAGACACAATTGGAATTTCATAAAATATAAAAACATTGTAATGAATTACTCAAGAAAATTATCTCAAAATTGGATTATTTATGAATAATATTTTATTTAGGGTCAAACTATGGCCATAAAAATACATTTATATATGTTTTTAGGTAATTTTAACCATTATCACATCGTTTCAACCCCATTAATTATTTTTTAACCATATTCGTGGTAACATATCTTTACAATTTTTAATATTCATTATGACCAAAAAAATAAGTTAAACATATAACATATTATTATTATTTATGATTCAAATAATTGGATCCATTTTATCAATATAAATTAACATAGGTGAAATAATTTAATTTAATATTAGACATGAAAAATATTTGGAAACTTAATTTTCTATAAATAATGTTTTGTAAATTTCATGCCCAATGGGGCTTCATAGATAGAAATATGAATGCTCAAGTGATAGGTATTGTAGTATGAATATTTAACTAATGTAATGTGTTGATCCCAAAAACCTTTTAAAAACATTGGTAAATCACTAAAAATGACTTTTAAATTATGAATGGCCCCCCTATTCTGGAAATCTCTCAAAGGATCAAAAGTATTATAGCAACAAAAAATTGTATCTTGATCTTGTCTATGAAATTATTATAACATCGAGGATAACCTCAAATCACGATACAATATAATTGAGATTGTTACTCTAAAAAATCTCACCACTTATTAACGTATAACGGTGTATGTTAATCAGAATGGATATATTATTTAATGGAAATTAAATGTGTAGAATCCATATGGTGGTGGAATATAACCAAAATATTATTGTTCCCTTCAAATGTTTTTAGGTTTCTTCTAATGAAAACTAGGGCATTGATTTACCATTTTAATTTAGGTGTGTGTAATGGTTGTAACATCCCCTTAGACTTATATCTCTTTGTATTAACATATTGTCATTCCAAACTTTAGTATATATACTCGAAAATATCCCTTTTTATAGAAAACCACCATAAAGTATATTTTAAATCTCTATAAATATTTTTTATTCCATGAGGAATAGAGAATTGTTAATTATGAGCTTCATAAAACAACCACTTCTTCAGATCTCGTATTAATGGAATACATAATGAAATACTAAAAAATATCATTCAAATATGATCAGGATTGACCTTAAAAACATTCATTACTTTCTTGTATAATTCTACATCTTCTATCTAATCCTTTTGTATCCTATAATTCATGAATGGTTGAAAAATTTATTTGAATGATAAGAAATATCCCTTTTCGTCAATATACATCATATAAAAATCAATTAATATCGTATCTACTTAAATCATTATCATGGGAAAGTTATCATGGTTTTTATAACATAGATCCCCATCCACCTTATTCTCTTTCACATCGTAGTAATATATTGAATATTCAAAATCATTGATCAACTACAACAATATTCTCTGTAAAACATTCATTTGATTATATGTAAATACAAACAGATGGATCTTTTATGAATTGTATATATGTCACTCTTTTAACCATATAGATAATTCCTCTATATTTTCAATCAAAAAATTATTACTTCCACAAAAAAATCATGGGTTAGGTTATTTTTAAAATGTATATTGAACTGGTGAGAGCCATATACTATCAGAATTTAAATTTTCATAAGGAAACATATCATTCCCTCCATGAATTCAACAATATAGATCAAAACCCCTTATCCACTATAGGGTAGAATATGCATCGGTGCACTAACCACACTTTTCATTGGCTCAATTAAATTATCATCACATCCATTTATCCAAAAGAACATAGTCTCCTTTTGAATCAATATGATGAGTTAAATAATTATTCCTGAGGAATCTCTCAAAAATTTCAAAAATATCTATCCAACAAAATAAAAAATGTTTCTCAATTAAAGTTTTTGGTCAAGGTCATCTATCACTATCTTCATTCATTAAAGGATCCATCAATATACTATTTCAACCAACTATTTGCAGTGCTATAAATGGAGTCTTGTTCAAGTTTTTGTTCAATACACACTAGTTTGATCAAGTATTTTTCAAAAACAAGTGTTATTATGGTGCATATGGATTTTGTTTTGATGGTGGTGGTGTTTCCCAGTGATTTCCTAATTTTTTGTTCAAATATTTTGACGGTGAAGAAATTATTTTTCGGAAAACAATGTAGCAGGCAATGATAACATTGAATCAAAAACATGCATGAATGTAGATTTTGGGACATTTTGATAAAAATATGGAAAATGAAGGAGTTTCATGCAAGATCTAAAATGGTGTGAAAGATGATATTTCACAATAGAAGAAGTTTTGATTTCCAAAATGAAATAATGATTAAGTGAGTGGAGTGAAGGAGGGTATTGATACCGATATGATGTCAAAATTTGTACTTGTATCCATGTTGGATTTTTGTGTGCAAATTTTTAAGAGGTTGATAAAATTATGTACCGGGTTGAGAACAACGATAAATAAGAGGTTACCCAGAGTCCAATGTATGAAATTTTCCAATGAGGATTTGGTGTCTCTATCTCTTGAAGGGGTTGTGCGTAGAAGAGTTACATGTCAAAAATCTTGAATGTGTTGTGTTCCTTGTTTCTATCAAGGGAGATTTAAACTCATTTTTGGGGTACATGAAAGAAAACTTTGGTTTGAAAGTCATCATTCATGAAAAAACCTAAAAATAATGTGCAAGAATAGGTGTTTCACAGTAGTTCTTGAGTAGCTCTTCTAAAAGGTTTTCAATATCCAGTTTGTTTGATCAGTTCTTTCAACTGCATCAATTCATATCTAGAGCAAAATTTGAGTCTCTCGCAAGTCAGGTATAAAGAGATAAATACCAATCTACTGAAGTGAACTTCATGTCATTCCAATAGAGTAATACTTCACCCAATTAAAGGGGCTAGGGGGAGTTGATGGGTGTTTTTTGAGGGTGGAAGTGTGATATCACTAAAATCGTTTAATATCAGTGTTCCTAGTACCAAGTGACTATGTTTGATCTTTTGTATTCCAAAACTAGTGAATATTAATGCAATTTGTTACAACTGAAACACCTTAGGTTATGCACAATATACAAGAATATAGTATTGAACCATGTAAAACTAATGTGTTGTCTCTTTTCATATGAATATTTTATTATTACATGATTCCATCTGAAAATATTAACAATTTTATACTAGCATGGGAACATCATCTACAGATTAAATGAAAATATTGACACCCAGATTCACCCATCCCCTCTTAGGGTTTTCTTGGGTACTAAATATACCCTAAACTAAAAATATATGAATGTAGAATGAGACTATTGTATCTAAAATTTACGCTTTCAAAATTTATCATATATATTCTCCACCCCATGGTTATCAACACAATCCTAGAATTTTCTTGATTCACTTCCTTATTGTTATATATTCAAGAAATCATCTCTAATAGATTACATATGAAGACCAAGGTAACCTATATAGAATCTATTCTTTAAAACCATGAATATAGCAATAGAATAGGTAAGTTGAAATGTAATTAATTCTAAATTTATCATGACAATCCCTTCTATAGAAGATCTAATGGGTTTATAATACTTATTAACCCTTAATGGAAGATATATATATCGAAGATCAATCATAGAAAAATATTGATATCCTCGTAATTGATCAAAAAATCTTCAATAGAGGGTATATGATAAGTTGTTTTTAACATGGATATTCTTATGTTTCCAATATTCTATTCAAAGAAACATTGGCCGTTATGTTTCCTTATTAAAAGAATAGGTGAAACCCATTGGGAAGTTGTATGTAGAATAAATACCCTTTCTAGCCAACTCTACTATAAATACATCAACATATTCCTCAGAAATAACAAAATTTTCGGTTTTTAGTTTCCCTCTATCAATTTTTGATAAATATCCCCCATGAATAGGTAGTAAAATCCAAATGATTGACGTAATTTTCATTGGGTGTTCAGGTACATCATTAAAATGAATTTTCATCATATGATTAATTGGAATATCAAATATAATATTACCTCATTGAAAATTGATATAGAATCCATACTAAAATATCCAATCCACAACGAAAATAATATCAAATTCAATTATTGGAATAATTAGAAAATTTTAATGAATGAAACTCTAAAAACATATATCAATGTGGAGTTATATATATAAGATGCAATCATATTAAAATTGGGATTTTTCAATTAAAACTCAAAATCTTAAACTGCTATAAATCGATAAATTATCCCGTAACATTAACTTCATTAGGATACTGGAATTTTTCTCCACATGTTATTGAAAGTCATTTTCTATTCAAACATGTACCAACATGTTTACTTCTGTATGTTTCACATGTTATAAAATTGTTATTTCTCCACTTCTGTGTATCCTTATTTTGTTGATCTATACTCTTCTGTTGTTTCCTTTTATTGCAGACATTATACTTTTAGAATTATGTATCTATATTAGAGGAAAATTGTGTAACATATTCATATGATGAAAATTTTGGGTTGACTCATACCCTTCAGACAATTGACTTTTTCATATCAACAAAATTGTCAATATTACTCTTTGAATTGTGTATCTAGTTTATAACATGTCTTTATGAAATTTTAATGTTAGTTTCCTTCTTTGTAAAACTTTTATTTTTTTTAGACTCATGAATTACCTCTCTATATCTAATCAATTTTCTACAAGAATATATTTTTCTAATAAAATTATTTTGAAATTATTACTCCATAATAGTTATTTCCTCCACAAATATAGGCTTTTGGATTATTAACCACCATTAATCTATATACCACCTGAGATGATAACCCATATAAAAACATTCTCCCTTTAATTACTTACCAAAGTGATAAATGTAATTTCTAAAAAAATACCTTGTAATCAACTTCAAATTAATTTTTGTTTCATTTAATGATATTGGTTGTTGTTAGATGAACGGTCTAACATTTTTACACCACATTGGGAATTAAAAAGTTTCTATATACAAGAAGTGTTATTAATAATAACTTTACTAATAAATCCCCATATTTTTATAATTTTTATGGATCAATATCTAGCTCTAATTACAATGTTTAATTTGTAAACCAGGTGAAATACCCAAATAAATTGAAAATTTATACATAGGTAATGTAACACCCCAAAATTTTAAGAGAAATATTTTTTTTAATTTTTTTGATGTCTTGTGTTTTATGGTAAAACATGATTAGTTTGCGCTATATGCAACACCATATTCTCTTTTAGTATATGAAACACTATTATTGTCTTTTGATGCATGCAAGAGTGGCCTTCCTCGATAGCTTGCATGGTACGCAATACCAAGATTCACAAAAAAAATGTATATTATTTAAATGTTATTATAAAATAGCCGTTATGAATAGTATTAACTAAATTTTCAATTTTATAACATTATAATTCATCTTACACATTTTCAAGAACATCATATGAGAAGAAAATCTATTTTTCGTATAAAAGAAGTATTTTTAAAAAAAATACAGTTTTCTCGTCTTTTGATGGGCACAAATATTAAATCTAGTTGTTGACACGTTTATAAATTCAATTTGAGAAAATAAACTTATTCATTAAAATAAGTATATAAAAAATTTACTTTGGATAATTTTTTACAATTTTTCTGTTAACTTTCATATTTTGATGAATATTACAAATAGGCTAAATTTTAATTATAAACAACATATTTCATCAAGATAATTTATATGTTAAATTATAATATTGAATGGTTTTAATGTATAAATAGAATAAATTTTTACCATTTAATAAATTCTAAGTCATTATCATTAATTTTACATGGAATTCATAGGTAAAAACATTTCAATCTTTTTCAATGTTTTAACTTTTAAAACCTATTTTCTCAATAGTGGGATTAATTTTAAATTAAATACTAAAAATATTGTGAATTGAATTAGGAAAAATGGATTCCATATTTGGAATAATTTGGTTAAAATTATGTTAATAGGCTTATTTTTTTATTTTTGGGTGTTATGAATAGTAACTACGGTAAATTTTATTTACCACAGTTAAAGGTAAACCATGTAATTAAGGGTAAAAATAATATTTTAAAATTAATCAAACACTTGTCTTGATATCATTGGTTGATTATATTTCTCTCAAAAGAATACTTTGGTATGAATTAAATCTACTGGAACCCACTTGGATATGATTAAGACCTTTAATTTATTTTATTTAATGGAATGTGAAATATGTCTCACACAGACTTTAATAATAAAAGTATATTTAATATAAGGTTATACAGAATTTAAATTTTATTATGAATACCAATTTGAAAGATAAAATTTTTTCTTTGTTATGGTAATATATTAGAAATTTTTATGAAATATTTAATTACCTTAATATCTTATACATTAATGATGCAGAAATTATTTATTTAGTAAAAAGTCAATAATACAGTTTTTATTAAAATACTAATACCCATCAAAAGGACCATAAAGATTACCAAACCTTATTTTTAGAGTATATATATACCATAATAATCCATAGGTAGACTTGTGGAACATTTGGAGCCTTATAAAATTGATTATGTCATTTCAATTATTTTATTTTAAATGATGTCAAAATTGTCACCTTATTCATTAAGAATGATAACATTTTAAAAGTTAGTTGTTTTAGAAGATAAATTCTACATAATTTATTCTTATGAAATATATTATATTTATATACATCATAGTATTTTATTTTTAATTTTTATTACAAAAATAAGTATATTAAATAATTATACAAAAATGTCGTAGTAATTATTTTATTAACACAAATATCAAATAAATGGAATTAAAAATATTAAAGTAAATATTATATGAACTAAATAATGTTCTCCACGAATTTTATAAAAAAATATGAGATTTTAGAAATCTATTTAATATTTGGGATGAACATATCTTTTTTGAGGAATTTATTTAAATACAAATAAATGAATAGTTTCAAAGTTGACACTACTGATATTCTATAAAAATAACATATTATTAAATTTTTTAAAAATCAAAAAAATAATTTAAAAATTATAAATTTACATTTATATTGTCGAAAAAGTCATTAAGTAACCAATTATGTACAATTCACAACACATGAGTAAGTATATATAACAATTTTAAATTTAGAATATTATTACCAAAAATAAGATCAAATAGATTAGATAAGGATAAATCAAATTGATAAGGTTTAAAATAATTTCCCAACATGTCTAAATTTTATTGGCTGATGATATTACAACCCTTTCTCATCTCATCTTTTAATTTGAGGTTTTTATGTGGGGTTTGAGTATATTATAAATTAATATTTTTAGGGTTCCAAAAGTGCCAATCTCTTCTCTAATAAAAGGGAACCTCCTCCTTCTTCTCTTCACTCGATTTTAAGACTTCAATCTCAGAAAACCCCTTACAATTCCACTTCTCATCCTCTCAAGTTATATTATAGAGGTTCTGGTCTTCTCAAAAGGCCATATATAGTTCCATAAGAGGAAGTTTAAAAGAGGCATGTCGAGGAAGAGGTAATCTCTTCTACCGTTTCATTCAAGTTTATTTCCTCTTCTACATCCTCTTCTTTATTTTTTTCATTATAAATTAATAACATAAGTATAACTAATATAGTGATATGTTATTATAAATTTTAAACCATCCTATTTCACCTTATATTCATCCTATGAAAAATGAAATCAACACACGTGTGTGCGTACGGCTTACCTTCTCCACGCAGTGGTATAATCTGTTTTTACACCACCATCTTACATGGATGGTTATAATGATGGAAATAATAACTATATATGATTATTATAACATCATACTTATTCTGAGATATTATATCATCCACTCCAACTACATTCAATAATTATGAGAACGATATCATCGCACGTGCATACGTACGGATTACCATCTCCACGATGTGATGAGATTCATTCTCCTTGTTAACTATTCTAGAATGATTATAAATAATATATAATAATTAATAATGAAATATATTACATAATAATGATATTGGATTTATGTATATGTTATTTACTTACTTCCATTCAGTTTAATAAGGAAACGAAAACAACGTTCATCCGTACATACGGCTACCGTCTCCATGAACGGTGTATTTCATTCAATTTTTATATATATTATATTCGGAATAGATATTATATATAAATCATGTTTTACATTCTAGAAGTAATTAATAATGATCTATGTAATCATATTAATAATTACAGTTCAAAACACATACGATAAATGAAACGATCTTACCCAAAATGCTGCTTTAACTTGGATTTCACAAATGAACCGATAATATAAAGTCGTATGTGAATCATATATGTTATCATAAATTTTATTATGGTTTTGTAACAGGTTAATAATATATATAAACCCACTATATATTAGTCTCATACACATAGAGAAGAAATTGGACATATGGTAAGGGAAAAATATGTCAATCTCATTCATATCCGGGATTGTTTATTCGTAAGTACATACTGAGGTTATGTTTATCATCCATGCCCATGTTTTCTAAAAATTATTTCATAAAATGTTTATGATTATTCCATGTATGTTTAAAGTCATTTTTACCATTTTCTTACTGTTACCACATGGTATAGAAGGAATCTTTCTTTTGTTTACCATATGAGGTATTTTTTTTCTTTTCTAGAAAAAGTATGAGAAGAATGTTTTTTTAACAAATACGGAATGAAGAGATTTTTACGGTTTCATAACGCCTTATTTTTAGGAAGCATACTCTAAAAGATTTCATAAATTATTTTCAAAAAATCCTTTTCTTTTAAAATTGCATGGCATTTTGTGAAAAAATGGTTTTGAAGAAGAGATGATATTTTCCTCAAGAATTAATTTCAAGTGTTTTATCAAAACTATTTTCCATCTAAGATGGAATTATTTAGTATTTTTATGCTTCATGTATAATGTGTCTATTATATACATGGCTTGATTTATATTATGATAAAATTATATCCACTTGTTTTAAATGGATTATTTACTGATGGGATGATGTTTATGAAACCAATTTTATTCTGTGGGTTATAATAAATGATTTATGTTTATTTTGTGGCACCAAAATGAATGATTTAATTATGAGATTGGTGGGACCTATATCTCCCTCCAATTAATTGGGTAATGATTTATGTCTCATGAGATAAACATGGCTGAAATGGAAAGTAAATATGGTTCAGTAATACAGGGATGGAACGGCAAGTAAACCCATTTCAGTAATGGACATTGTCCACTATGATGGTCTTGGCGGAATGAATTGGATACTATGGAAATCATATCATGTGCTTAATGGGTTTCCACAATTAAATTTTTTATTCCCACGCTATTTTATCTTGATTAATGTTATTTTGTGATCAATGCCTTATGTACTGATAAGATTTATGTCATTACTCATGTTTTATGTTCATTTTTTTACGTTCAAATGTTTATGGATTGTTTTGTGTTCTCCATGTTTACCCTTACTGAGTATTTGAGCTCACCCTTTTTATATTTTCTTTTCTGAAGGATATAAAGAAAGGTTTTAGGTAAGAAAACGAAATAGGAAGATCTTTATTGGTTATGTTGAAGATATTTCACCACGATTAGAAGATTATGTTCTGAGATTCCAAATACACTAAACTAATACAGTCTTTGGGTGTTTGTTTTTTTTCATGTATTAAGTATTCCACAAAAGTAATGTAATTTATATATACATAATGCTTGGGTCTCTATAGTTGTTATCATAGAAAAGGTTTAGTCAAACTTTGGAAACTTGGATGTGAAAACTTTTGTGAGATCCCTATATATATTTCTAAGGTATGTCTAGAGATGTCCCTAAGGTAAAGTATAAGTATATATTATATTCCTAGAATTACTAAAACGATCATAGAATTAAAACAAAGATGTTAGATATTGAAGGTACTTCCCTTTATTATTATTTTTTCCTAGAATTATATTTTCCTCTCACAATATTCTTTTTTGGGTTTCAAAAAATGGCTGGAATCTAGAAGTTTCATGTTAATGGAGAATAAAATGGACAATGGAATGGTATTATTCATTTACAAAAAAATGAAACAAGATTTATAAGCCATGACATCATTATTATGCATAATCAGGAATCTCATAACATAATCACTAATCTAAAAATTTGTATGTTTCCTGACTCAGATAATAAGAGAAAGATGGAGTTTCATGATGATCATAGAGGAGAGAAAGTTAAATTTCCCTCATTTAATCTTGTGGGAAGAGGCATCCAGGATAAAGTTTCAAAGGAACTCAAATATTCTTTGGGTGTGGAAAAGAAGGACATAAAGCTCGTAATTACAAAGGATAAGGTTTTGTTAACACAATGGACATGGATAATGTTATTTCTATGACATAAACAATAGTTAAATGTTTTAAATGTGAAATGTACAATCATTATGAAAACCAATTCCCTAAGAGAAAATCTCATGAAGAGAATCAACATGTTCGTATGGGTGGTAATTATGATGATGATGATGAAGAGACTACAAATGATATATGAGATGAAAGAATTGTTGTGGAATAAAATGATGAACCTCGGTCCATGCATTAAGAAGGTAGTAGAATGATTGCATGTTTATCAAGAATAATGTACGGTACTGTGAAATAATGAAAAATATAAGTATTGTTACACTATTGTTTTTCCTTGAGTATTAGAAATTATATGTTGAATGGTACCGGTAACCATGAAAAGTGATTGAAATTTTTTTGGGTAGAAGATGATTTGTGCCTAATGAAGGTATAAAGGGATAATGAGATGTTTGATAGTATTAATGATCTCATGATTGATAAAAGGACAAAGTGATATCATGGTTTGAGTGTAAAAAATTTTCTGTATATTTGGAGTTTGGAAACGGTTAATTTTTATGGAATCCATGTTGTCACTAAGGTTCTATAGTAATTTATGTTATTATCATATTTCAAGAGGATTCAAGAGGAAGTCCTTCAAATGTTTGGAATATAACCAAGAAGATATATCTTATGATATATGGGAGATAAATGACGGTATTGACAAGCCTTTTATATCAACTTTCTAGAAATCGTTTTATTTATAATATGAGATTGGACAGTTGTATTTTGGATAAGCCTAAAGATTGGAATGGATTATTTTAGACATCCGATAGTATTATTTAAGGCTATAACTTTTTGATATTATTTCTGGAATGTAATAATACTATAGTTTACGAAAAAGGACCACCCGTAGGATGGGCGACAACCCGTTGCGTCGGACAAGGATGCGGCAATCGAACCAACAACCGAAGTGCGACATGCCTTTATTCCCTACCAATGGCCTACAAGAAGTCCCTGGTTTGTAGAAATTAGTTTTATTTTGTTATGTGGAGTGATAGATGAAGTATAAGTCCATTTTTGGAACCATATACAATTAACCTCACCATAGATGGACTTACGTATATTTAATATCTTGTGCTGACCTTTTTTCGATAGAGACAAATGGAATAACCTATCATTCTGTAGCATGATCTTCAAATACTTCATGAATGAAAAATTTATCGTCGTTTGTTTAAATAAGAGATGAAGTGTAAATTGTTCATGGAATGACCAATGATGATATTACACCAAAATCAAGTATTTCTCTTTATGCAAAAATTCATCAAATTTAGGGAAATGATATTGAAAACCAAAAATGTTTTCCTAGTACCCTCAAATCTGATGAATCAGATGGTACCTTAGATCATCACAAATTTATGGATTTGTGATTTTTTCCTTTTTTCATATCCATTATCTCTACCAATATCTATCAGAACTTGATGGTTAAATTTCTCTTTCATATACATGTTTTCACCTATATTCTCATATTTGGAATCCCAGTGCTGAGTTACATTGGGTGACTGTTATGTTTCGATCATTCCTTTTTAAAATTTTGTTTTATAATTCATTTTTATGAAGTGGGTTTCTATGAATGAAACTTTCAAGTAGTAAATTATTTATAACCCGGTGAATTTCGAGGGAGAAATTCATTTTAAAAGGGGGTAGAATGTAATACACCAAGATTTTCTGAGAAATATTTTTTTATTTTCTTTGATATCTTCTGTAGTACTCTACACCAAGATTAGTTTTTTCTATACGCGATAATGTATTATATTGTAGTATACGCAACACTATTCTTGGGTTGTGTAGCCTGCAAAAGTGACATTCCTCGATAGCTTGCATGACACGAAATACCAATATTCACTATGCAATGATATATTATTATAATTTCATTATGAACTAGCCGTTATGAAAATTATTAACTAAATTTTTAATTTTATTACATTTTAATTCATCTTACCCATTTTCTAGAACAAGTTGTGAGAAAAAAATCAATTTTTTGTATAAAGGAATTATTTTTCAAAAAACTATAGTTTTGTCACCTTTTTATGGAATACCCATTTTAAATATAATTTTTGACATGTTTATGAGTTCAATTTGACAAAATTAACTTATTCATTGCAATAATTATAAAAAAGTTTAATTCGGGTACTTTTTTAATATTTTTCTGTTAACTTTCATATTTTGAAGAATAGTAAAATTACGATAAATTTTAATTAAAATAACTATTTTCATCAAGATAATTTATATTGTTGAATTATAATATTCAATAATTTTAATTTATAAATAGAATTTATTTTACCATTTAATATAATTTAAGTAATTATTATTAATTTTACATTTAATTAATAGGTAAAAATATCTCAATCTTTGGCAATGTTTTAACTTTTAAAACCCGTTTTATTCAATAGAGGGACTAATTTTAAATTAAATACTTGAAATTATGTGTATGGAATATGAAACAATGGATTCCATATTTGGTATCGGTAGTTCCAAATTATTTTAATAGGCTACTTTATAATTTTGGACATTATAAATAGTAACAACGGTAAATTTTATTTACCACAGTTAAAGGTAAACTAGGTAATTAAGTGTTAAAAAGATATTATAAAATTTCACTAACACTTTTATTGATAACATTGGTTTATTATATTTATCTATAAATAATACTTGGGTCGAAATGAAATCTATTGGAACCCACATTGATGTGATTAAGACCTTTAATTTTTTTATTTAATGGAAAGTGAAATATGTCTCACTCAAACTTTAATAATTAAAATATTTTTAATATAAGTTTATACATTATATAAATATGATTATGAATATTCATTTGAAATATAAAGGGTTTTTCTTTGTTTTGATAATTTATTTGTAATTTTTATGAAATATATAATTACCTTAATAACTTATACATTAATGATGCAAAAATTATTTATTATTCAAAAATCAATAATATATTTTTTATTAAAATAATTATACTCATCAAAAGGACCAGAAACTTGACCAAACCATATTTGTTGAGTATATATATACCCTAAGAATCCAAGGATAGACTTGTGGACCATTTGGAGCGTTATAAAATAGATTATGACATTTATATTATTTTATTTTAAATGATGTCAAAATTGTCACCTTCATACATTAATAAAGATAACATTTTAAAATTTGGTTTTTTTAGAAGATAAATTCTTATAAAATTATTCTTATCAAATATGATAGGTTTATATTTATCATATTATTTTATTTCTTATTTTCTATGCTACAAATAGGTATATTAAATAATTGTACAAAAATATTGTAGTTATTATATTATTGACAAAAACATCAAATAAATGGTTTAAAAAATACTAAAATAAATAATATATGAACTAATTAATGTGCCCCAAGAATTTTAAAGATACATATGAGATCTTATTAATCTATTAAATATTTTTGTTCGTACAAATCATCTTTGTGGATTTTATTTACATTTAAATAATTGAATAGTGTCAAAATTGACACTATTGATATTTTATAAAAATAACATATTTTTAAATTATTTACTAATCACATAATTTTTTAAAAAATTATAAAATGAAATTTATATGATCGAAAAATTAATTATGTAACCCATTATGGTCAATTAACAAAACATATGTATGGATTTATAACAATTTAAAATTTGGAATGTTATTACCACAAATAAAATTAAATAGATTAAATATGGATAAATCAAATTGATAAGGATTAAAATAATTTCCCATCATGTCTATATTTTATTGTATGATGAGATTAAAAACATATATCATCTCATCTTCTAATTTTAGGTTTTTATTTCTGGTCTGAGATTATTATAAATTAATATTTTTTAGGTTTCCAAAAGCGCCCCTCTCCTCTCTTATAAAAGGGCACATCCTCCCTCTTCTCTTAACTCCATTTTATGTCATCTTGATCTGCCAACCCCAACCAATTACTCTTCTATACCTCTCTAGTTATATTATTGAGGTTATATTCTTGTTAAAAGACCAACTCTAGTACCCAATGTGGAAGTCTAAAAGAGGCGTGTCGAGGAAGAGGTAATCTCTTCTTCCGATTCATTCAAGTTTCATTCTCCCTCTACTTCCTATTAATTTTTTTGTTTCATTTGAAAGTAATAACATAAGTTTCACTAATGTAGTTACATATTATTATAAATAAGAAACAACCCTATTTCACCTTATATCCATCATGCAAAAAATAAAATCACCATGTGTGCGTACGTATGGCTTACCGTCTCCACACCGTGGTGTACTTTATTTTTCAACCACCACCTTTCATGGATAGGTATAATGGTAGAAATAATAACTATATATGATTATTATAACATCATAATGATTCTATTATTTTATACCATCCACTCCAATTCCATTCAATAATTATAGAAATTACATCATCGCTTGTGTGTACGTACGAATTACCATCTCCAAGACGCAATGAGGTTCATTATCCTTGTTAACCAGTATACAATGATTATAAAGTATATATAATAAATAATCATGAAATATATTACATAATAATGATAATATATTTATGTATATTTTATTTACTTTTTTCCATTTAATTTAATAAGGAAACAAAAACAACGTTCATGTGTACGTACGACTTATCATCTCCATGAACAGTGTATTTCATTCCATTTATTGATCTATTATATTGTGAATATATATTATATATTAATATTGTTTTACATTTTGGAAGTGATTAATAATGATCCAAGTAATCATATGAATAATTACAATTCAAAACACGTATGATAAATGAAACGATTAAAACCAAAATGCTTCTTTAACATGGAATTGACAAATAAACGGGTAATATAAAGTCATAAGTGAATCATATATGATATCATAAACATTATTATGGTTCTGTTACAAGTTAATAATATTTTTAAACCCACTATACAGGAGGCCTAGATACATATGGAAGAAATTGGACATAAGGTAAGGGATAGTTATTCTAATCTCATTATTATCTGTGATTGCTTATTCATAAGTACTTACTGATGTTATGTTTATCATCCATATCCATTTTTTCTAAAAATGCTTTCATAAAATATTTAGTATTAATCCATGTAATTTTAAAGTCTTTTTTACCCTTTTTTAATTTTTAACTCATGGTATGGAATGAATATTTCTTTTGTTTACCATACAATGTACATTTTGACTTTTCCAACAAAAGTATGAGAAAAATGTTTTTTAACTTATATGGCATGAACAGATTTTCACGGTTTTATAACACATTATTTTTATGAATATTTCCTAAAATATTTCATAATTATTTTAAACCAAATAATTTTCTTTTAAAATTGCATGGTATTTTGTGAAAAACAAAACGGTTTTGAATAAGAGAGGATATTTTCCTCAGGAATTCATTTCAAGTGTTTTATCAAAACAATTTTCCATCTAAGATGACATTATTTAGAAGGTTTATGATTCAGGCATAATGTATATATTATTTACATGGTTTTATTTTTATTATGATTAAATCATATCCATTTGTTTTATATGGATTATGTTATGATGGGATGATGTTTATGAAACCCTTTTTATTTTTTGGGTTAGGATGAAAGATTTATGTTTATTTTGTGGCACACGAAAGAATGATTTCATTATGAGATGGGTGGGACCTATATCTCCCTAAAATTTATTGGGTAATGATTTATATCTCATGAGATAGACATGGTTGCAACTAAAAGTAAATCTGAATTAGAAATACTGGCCTGGAACAGCAAGTAAACCTAGTTTAGTAATGGACATTTTCCACTATGATGGTCTTGGTAGAAATGCATTGGCTACTATGGAAATCATATAATGTGCTTAATGGTTTGCAATAATTACATGTTTTATTCCCATTCAATTTAATCATGATTAATGTTTATTTGTGATCAATTCCTTATGTACTACCACGATTTATGTCATTACTCATGTTTTAAGTTCATTTTTTTACGTTAAAATGTTTATAAATTGTTTTAGGTTCTCCATGATTACCATTACTGAGTATTTGAGCTCACCCTTGTTATGTTTTATTTTTCCAAGGATATAAATAAAGTATTTATGTAAGAAATAAAAATTTGATGATCATTATAGGAGATTTTGAAGATCATTCACTATGATTTGAGGATTATGTTCTGAGTTTCCAAAGACACTCTACATATACGGTCTCTGGGCGTCTATTTTTGTCATGTATTATGTATTCCGAAAAAGTAATGTAATGTATATGTACGTCAAGCTTGGGTCTCTATAGGTAAACTATGAATCATAAAGATAGTATTTGTGTTAATATAATTAAATTATTAAATTATTTTCTAATATTTAATAAAATATTTCAATGATTGTGTTATGTAGCTAAAAAAATCCCCCAAGTGTGTTCATCCTTGTGGTCAGTCTTAGTATGACATGTTGTTCTCTTGTGAAGTTTGATTTAATACCCAAGTCTCCCCTTTTTGAGTTATTACCACTATATTCATCTTTAACTTATAATCATCCACTTTCAAGTTTCCATAAAAGGAAGTATTTTAAATGAAAAGTACAAAATATATAACCTTTAACATCTTATTGAAGATAAACAATATATATAATATTCTAGAGAATCTATGATTTTGTTTTGTTATCTTATACATGTATTCCTTAATCTAGTTCAGAATTTATCTACTAAAACTTCTCTAATATGATGTTTAAGAATCCAAACACACTTACCCTGAAGCTAATGGTTAATTTATTAAAATGGAATAAGATATAGGAAATCACATCCTAAAAAACAAACTAGCTTTATATTATTGAAAAAATAGATACATACATGAATCTCACATTATATTTGGAAAAATAAAATGGCAAATCGTATTTTATATTAAAACACTATTGTTCATACTAATGTATAATTGTTTATTAATCATTGGGAAAATATTATAATGCTAGGTAATGTAAATTTTAGAAATGGATGAGATTAGATTCCTATTAAGGGAATTTGTATTGTAGAAGTTATCAATAAATAAGTAAGGAATGACTAAAGTATATTGAATAAATGATAATGAAATAATTCCATATAAACAATAATATTAATATAAAACATATACATGTTTGAAATAAGATATTGAATAATAACATGTAAATTAATAACAGATTCATAATGATTGAATTCATAATTCAACACATCTTAAAATTATCATGACGGCCTTTTGTCAAGAAATATGAAATAAATTGGAAAGGCCTTTCTAAATAAAGAACATGTTTTTCCAATGAGACATATTGATGCATTGAGGGGAAATGTAATTCCATTACTCCACCTAATAGTTAAAAAGACCAATGTATTCATCATATAAATAATTAATACAATTTAATAAAAATTCCTTAATAATCAATAATTGTTCTTAGTGTAAGAACAAGTGTGTGTAATGGAAATATTATCCCTACTCAAATAGATCCTAGACCATCCAAATAAATATGATGGAATGTATCCCCATTAAATAATAATATTCATAAAATTTTGTTTGACTATATGAAAATATTTTTAAAATATCAATAGAATATTCCTTGAAGAAAAAATAGGTTTCATTTTTGAATCACTTATTTAGAATCATATTTTTTCAAATATATTGAAAGTAATATTATTTCTAAATAACAGTGGAAACATGTAAAATAAACATCAACACATATATTAAAAAAATATAAAATATATATATACACAAAAAAATATTCTTAACTAAATGTAAAACATAGAAAGATTTCCCCAAATAAATTCAATTGAACTGTTTATTACATAAAGAGATGTAAATAATAGGAAAACTTCTAATATATCGAAATAGATTAAAAATATTATATTTGGGGTTTTAGAATGACTATATTATTTCATCCATAAAAATCTGAAACATAAATAATCTCAAGTTAGTATGAGATTGGGTAATATATTATTACCTCAAGTTTGATTTGAATTGAAAGATCTCTAAAAAGAAGTATAATATGTTTAAATTTATATTAATTATATAAAATACAATTAAAAACATATAATATCATATATATCCCATTTACAAAATTTTAATATCATTTTATTAGTAATTCTTTATAAAAGTATTCATTTATGAAGGTTACCAAAATTTTATCCTAAATGTTTCGGTTTCTCAGTTATGGTCCATAAAATTTGGATTTAGTTTCATATTATTCCACTCATGCACTTACCTTTATTCCAAAGGCGATCGAGTCAGGGGGAGAAAAGAAAGGTAAGGGCATCGCTGTTTTGGTTTCTGGAAGTGTCGGTCTATCTTATGAGAATGTTGTTCAAGGTGTGATGGTTGATCTTGATGGGAAAAGTGATGCCCCAACATTTCATAGTATCCTAATGGTCAATGGAGCCAAATAGAGTGTCACTACTATTGTCGGTTTAGCTGGGGAACAAGTGGTGGTCGTCTCTATGACCCACTTACCTAATAATGGGCGGATTGGTGGCGTGGGGATTGAAGCTAGATGGAATGCCACGGTGGATATCCCTAACAAGTTTGATATCCTTTGGAATGTCAGTAAACCAAAAAGAAATCCAAAAATACGTGGGAGTTCAAGGGAACTCTACAACTTGGGTGATTCTTTATAGGTCATTTGCAGATAGGAGGTGGGAGGTAGGTTGGGTAGGATTCTCACTCGCTCCATCAGCTGCCAATTTGGTCTTGTGTTTGAGTCAGCAATTTATTCTAAGAGGGAACACGGTGATTCTGAAGGTATTTTTTAGGATGATTTTTGTGTTTAACTTTCGGTTATCATTCAACCAAAAAAGTAATATATGGGTTTGTTTTGACTCGTGTTGGCAATGGTGGATCTCGTTTGGTAGGTTGTCTCGTATGTGGTTCTTGTGTGGTTTCTCACTTTTTTTGTAAAAGTTTTTATGAAATAAAAAATTTAATTTTCAGTCTTAAGTTCCCTTGGATATGTATTTTAAGAATACCAACACCACATATTCATTGGTAAAAAATCTGAAAAGATAATTTGGTAGAGTTTGTTCCATATAGGTGAAAATGTTGTGAAAATATTTCGAATTCAATATTTGTTATGAAATGTGAAAATATTTAAAATACATAATTTGTTGAAAATGAATATTTTTTCCATGGTGGGTATTGAAATTTTACATCGATGATAAAACAACATTCAATATCATTTTATGTTTCAAAATAAACATGAATAATATTCTATGAAATGGTTAAAGAAAGTGAATCCATAAAGGAAACCTCATGTCCCCATTGCAAAGTACGCCATGCAGACTAATGCACTCTATGGAACTTTATTGCTCTGTGAGGTGTCCCATGAACTAAATCACTCATATGATGAGATATTACCATCAGTTCCCATGAATGAAACAAATTCTTTTCCATGATTGAATGGGGATTTCCACCCCTTAAAAATACCACACACTGTAAATGAAAAATACTTTTGTGCGTAATGGTGGTATTTTCCATCCACTAAAAATGAAATCCTTTTCACTCCTGGGAATCCTTCCTAGGCTCCCACAAATGGTGGCCCCATGGACCACCATGTCCATCCAACCAAGTAGTTGTTTCTGATTCTCCTATTTCAAGATATGATAGGCCACGCTCTAAAGAGGATGGATGAAATATTGAGAGATGGTGTTGTAGAAATCTAATACTCAAAGATCTTTATTGATTTCACCTATCAAACCATATTCATGTGGACCATATTGGAATCCTTACCATGAACGATATGCAAGAGACCCTCTAAAAAAATATTACATGTAGTGGTAGTGAACTTTTTGCCATGAGTTGTCATTTTATGAACCAAAAATGCATAAATTTCCTCGTGGATAGACCCTTTGCAGTTCACCCATTGTGGATGACCCTTCATGGAGAAACCATCATAGAAAACCCCCTACAGACTCCATCTGTTGTTGATATTGATGCATCTCATCCTCCATATATTGCTTCTGCTGACGCATCTCTTCCTGCTACTTCTCCAAACTCTCTATAAGCTCCATTTTAACTCACAACTTCTCTTGATACTATAAACCAGATGATGATTCCACTTGATGAGCTCCTCTCGACCTGAACACCTACATAGCATCAAAAACATAATAATTCACAGTAGTCAAATGAGATAGGATACCAACTACTCGGCATATATCGAAGGCATATCGGGTTGCCTATTTCCATGCCACCTCATCTAAATGGTGGGCACTAGACTGATCAGCCGTCTCAGCCTAAATCATTGTTAGTTTCTAAAATGTCGTGACCTTATATGATTCCTTCAGTTCCAATTTAAATTTAATATACTGATAATATTATATGCAATTAATTTTCAAACTGAAAAAACTAATACTTACCAAAATCTGATGCAGGCAATCACCTTTAATCACTCCAGTGGCCAGATCACTATACATCCTCAATAAATGTTGTACTCCGTAATATCGGGATTATCAACTGCCTATATGTATATAAAATAAATTTTTTATATTATATGTTATATAAAATATTTAAAAATGAAACCTACAAGATTCTCTCTATGCGTACAGAATGTATGGATTCCAGCTCTATGTTTCTCCTCCTATCTCCCCTAGTTCTTCCGGCCTAGTGAACTGTTACTCTGAAATCCACCACTCATCCACTATAAACATAATTCATCCCAAACGTGAGATGAAATGTACTCTAGTTGGTGGTCTCTACATGTCTCATTAAATACTATCAATAATGATTTCTTAATAGTCATCCTTCCCGTATTTTCAAAAAAAGTGATGGAAATGCTCACTCATAGACACGTCCCATGCCTTGGGGATAACGCCACAAATGCAATAATTGATGGGATACCATAAAAACTACAAATAATTTATAAGATCATGTTATTAAAAAAATAATTTTCTATGTAAATAATATTAATTTACGTACCATCCCATGATTTAAAATTACAAGTTTCACATCAATGGTAATTTTTCCCATGTGATACACGGCTGAGAAAAATAATTCTGCAAGATTTTGCTCCTCTTTCCAATAGCTACATTAAAAAATTATGAAAAAAAACAATAATAAAAAAATTAGTATATAAATAAATAAATAATTGCTAACTAAAATACATAGGTTATCATACCATTGTGTGTGTGGATTGAAGCCTGGTCGTGGATGTCGCTCAGGGATAGGGTCAGGAATCATCAGTCACACAAAACCGTGCCCCCTCCGTGTACCCCCTGAACCGCTAGTAAGATGAGGGATAGATGATCCCAAATCCTCCTCATTAAAAAGGTAGATCAACCTCTTCCAACTCATGAAATAGAAAAAGGACCATCATAAACAAAAAAATTATTTTTGTTAGAAGATAGTTGAAAATAAAAATTACATATAGATATATATTAGTTATGATGATAACAGACATTTAACTATGTCAATGTTCACCTTCATCATCATATCCCTTTATAACGTTGTCAATTAATTCATAATCATCATCGACATCATCAATATCCATATGAGTTTCACTTTCATCATCTATTTCTACTTCAAATTAATTTGTAACATCATTAACATCAGCATCACAATCGACCCTTAATTGTGTGGTGTCATCATCGATATATATGTCTCTTTGTGAAAAGATATACTTTGAGTAGCCTCTTGAAAAATTTCAATTCCTTGTACTTCATCAGAACCACATTCAGTTTGAGTAGTCAGATTATCCCAATATTTTATTTTTAATATTCTCCATCAATCACTCAGTTCTCCTGAAGTAGCACAATACATTGCAATATATATTTAATGTGCCTATTGGGAATGTAAAAAATGGTTCATTTACTACCGGAAAACTTCTATATTTAATATTAATGATTCCATGAATCAGATTAATACGAAATCCTTTCATAGTATCCAACCACCAATATTAAAACGTTGTTATATAATTTTTTCCTATATAACACAGTTTAATAATTTCATCTAGAATGTCGTAAGTGTCAACATTAGTTTCTCTATAATATGATCCTCTCAAGAAAACAGCATTGTTCGTTTTTTTATTCCCCATATGCATGTGTATGAAATCGAAAACCACTGAACACATTTTCATTATAATATTTGACCATTTTGGATGGTGGGTTACTCAATATACACATTTTCTTATCAATTTTATCAGCATGATGAGACACCTAAATTTTTTAAAAAGAAGTATCAATATGGTAAGTTATAAACTGATTTTATTTGTTAAACCATCAATAATTTTTGTTACCAGTTTTTGAAACCATTGAGAAAAATATTTTGTATGCGTTCTTCAAGAGCAGCCCTTGAACATTTTTGAAGTTGTATCATGATATGATTATCATATAACCTATAAATAAAATATTTTTACTTATAGTATGATAAATTATAGAATAATTTATAGAATCACTCACAGTAGAAATGATGTATTTTCTTCATAGTTAAGAAGAACATATGTATCAGCTTGGTGATGTTCATCATTTGAAAGCCATCATTCATGAACACCACTAAAGAAATGGTCTGGATAATTAAAAACTTATAATTTATTGGTCATTTCAACATCAAATTTTCCTTCATTCCTTCCCATAAAGTTTTTTTTTGATTTATATTAAAATTAAAAATAATATGAGTAGGAAAAAAATTCCTCTTGCAAATAAACTTCAGCAACGGAGCCTTCAACTGATGCTTTGTTATGTACTTCTTTTCTATTTATGCAAGATTTTTTTGAATGGGTACATCCATCTAAAGTCCACCATAACTCCACATTTAGCATCATGTAGAAAACATAATATTTTATGTTCAATTGTGTCAATGAAATTAGATGGGAATATTTTTTTAGTTTATATATAATTAAAATAACATCTTCTTCCAGTTTTCATAGTGTATCATAGTATGTTGTTACTGCACAAATGTCTCAAAGAAATAGGATATGTCTGTTATCGAATACCAAGTCATAGAATTCAACAATCATCTGAATCCAATCATCGTAATACATTCCATTATAACATGACAATGTTGACTTTTTAATCTAGTAATATAACCATTCTTAACATATCTACCCAGATTGGTAGTATAGCCATCTGAAAGTCTCAAATCAATAAGACACTGAAAAAACAATAAGAATATCTCTTTGGACAGTGTATAAGCTGCTTTTGGCTTCATTAACCTATATATTCTATCAATTTCAAATAGTTAAAGTTCCATTTGTCTAAAAATTTGGGCAATATCTAATCATTCATTTACATTATCTTTGAACTTACATAGTGTATCCAAAACAATATTAAATAAATTATCAAAATAGTTCTTCTCAATATACATGAATTACAACATGTGGAAAACCAAAAAATCAGTCCAATATAGAAGATCCCAAAAAATGCTATGTTTTATCCAATTATGTCTGGTCCCAATGCATTAAATTTTCGGTTGGTTTACTTTTGCCCCAAATTTGATGGTAGGTAATGAAAATACAGCTTATTTTAACCCTATACCTGAGATCAATTTTTCAGGCTCATCCATTCCAATTGTTCCTTTTCTAAAATGAGATTTGTTCCACCTAAAAGGATGACTAGTTTTAACGAATTTGTGATGACAGTCAAAATAAAAATGTTTTTTTCCACTAACTACCATAAAGGCTTTATTGTCTTTCATACAGTAAGGACATGATTTCAAACCATTTGTAATTTATCAAGATAACATGCCATATGTCTGGAAGTCACAAACCATCCACATCAATGAAAATTTTCATATAAATTTTTTTTCATATCAACATCATATGTACTGACACCATTAATCCATTATGAATTTAACTCATCAATCAATGGTTTCAAATAAACATCAATATTCTTTTTCAGATGATCAGGGTTTATTAAGGTCAAAATGATATAGGGATCCTTCATCAACATCCATAGATTTAAATTGTACTGGGTTTTAAATATAGTACGTCATGAATACTGACTACCATAAGAACCAAATGCACTGAAACCGTTAATAGAAATACCCAATCACACATTCCAGACTTCTAATGAAAAAGACGGATGTATCCAGTCAAAATGTTTCCATGAATCATCATCAGATGGACAATTCATGATTTTAACAGTTCAAATTTGGGTTTTGTTCCATGATATTATTGGCGTTGTGTTTTGATACATAAATCAATTCTACAAACTGGGTTTAAGGGAGAAATATCTCAACTATATTACAACATTCGATCCAGACTTCCCCGTTTCAGCTTTCTTATGCTTCGATTTTCCACATATAGGACAACTATACAATGAATCTTTTTCACCAAAATATAAGAAGAAATGATTTTCACATGTATTAATCTTCTGATAACAATGGCCAAGATTATGAGCCAGCCTATTCCTCTTATAGTAATTTTTAGGCAACACATTACCTTCAGGTAACAACGTTTTTTCCAATGAAAATATCTAATCAATATATTTGTTTGGCATTGAATTATCTAATTTAATAGCCATAAATATTGAAACGGCTTCTAATTTTGTTATCTTTCAACTAGGATATATTACATCCTCAGAAGACATCAACAACACATAAAATTCGAATGGAGCCAACTCAAGAGATAAATCAATATCACCTGGAGTTTCAATTTGTCGAACAAATGAGCTTGCAACATCATGTACTAAATTTTTAAACCTTCATGGATCCATAATCATGTTATTATTATATCTTATGGAATAGAATTCATTGTGATGATACCAAAAAACATAATTTGGTTGAAAACCAAACCGCAAGAGATGTCCAATAACAATTTAAAATGTGTCAAATGTTCTCAGAGAACATTTTTTTCAAGGACACTTTTTTTTCTTTCGAATACAAGTTCTATTTTTGATGATTCAAATCATAAGAAAGATTCAACACCCTCAATATATTCAGAATTTAAACCAAAACCATTTGTATTTCTACACTGATTTTTTCAAGCGTGATCATCTAATATTGACTTTTGTCGACTAACTTGTTCCATATTTTTCTAATAAATATAATATCATTACTGTTTTTGAATTATTTGAAATTAGAAAAACATTATCCAAAAGAGATGTTAAATAATTAAAACTACATATTCATAATTACAATTAATTACATGCGACTCAATTTTTAATGGATTGTCAACTATTCTTTTGTTTGACGGCTCATTTACATGCTATTTTTTCACACTGAAATCATAAAGAATAATATTCTCGCAGGTACGTACATCCATTCCCATGTATATGAGAATGTATAAGTGTACCTCTTAGTGGATTCTTCATTTTCATTTCAGTGAGGGAATGATGCAAGAAAATGATCTAACGGACAAAAGAGCCTCCTTTTCGTCGTTGAATCATCTATATCCAACTGTCACCACCTGAATACGTCATAAAAAATGTGGTCTTATGAATGCATATTCAAACCCGTGCAGAAGATATTGTATATGAATATGTTTAAGCATGATTTTCAGAATGGTTTGAGTTGGTGAGAGTTGAAAGGAGAAGTGTTATCAAGCAAACAGAGTGACGCTAATCAAATAGAAATTCTGCTAAGTTATTACAAAAATTTATCATTGATTTTATTTTTAATTATTACTAATTATTATTAATTCTTCCATAATTATTCTTAATTTTTCCATAATAATTTTTAATTATTCCTAATTATCACAAATTATACCAAATTATTCCAAATTATTCATAATTATTCCAATTATTTCAAATTAATCTTAATTATTCTATGTTATTCTTAATTATTCCAAATTATTCCAAATTAATCCAAATTATTCCTAATTATTCTTAATTATTCATAATTATTGCTTATTAATCCTATTTAATCATAATTAATCCGAATTATTTCTAATTAATCCTAATTATTTCTAATTATAACTAATTATTTCTAATTATTTTTAATTATTTCTAATTATTCATAATTATTGCTAATTATTGATAATTATTCTTAATTATTGATAATTATTGATAATTATTCTAATTTATTCTTAATTATTACTATTTATTACTATTTTTTCCAATTTGTTCATAATTATTCCGATTTATCACTATTTATTCCTAATTATTCCAATATCATACTAATTATTCATAATTATTCGCAATTTTTACTATTTTTTCCTACATTTTCCCATTTTTTCATATTTGTTTCTTATTTTTTAATATTTATTCTTATTTATTATTAATTATTACTAATTACTACTAATTATTAGTTATTATTACTAATTATTTCTAATTATTTATAATTATTACGAATTACTACTAAATATTATTAAATATTACTAATTATTTTTAATTTTTACTAATTATTACTGATTATTTCTAATTATTTCTAATTATTAGTAATTATTCCCATTTATTACTAATTAATACTAATTATTCCTATTTATTACTATTTATTACTAATTATATCTAATTATTTCTATTTATTCATAATTATTCTTAATTATTCATATTTATTCTTATTTATTCCAAATTATTCCTTTTTATTCATAATTATTACTATTTATTCATAATTATTACTATTTCTTCATTATTTTTACTCTTTATTATTATATATTACTATTTATTATTATTTATTACTATTTATTACTAATTATTACTAATTATTACTATTTATTACTATTTATTACTAATTATTTCTATTTATTACTAATTAATAATAATTATTACTAATTATTACTAATTATCACTAATTTCTACAAATTATTACTAATTGTTATATTTATTACTTTTAATTACTGTTTATTGCTATTTATTATTATTTATAACTAATTATTACTAATTATTAGTATTTATTACTAATTATTAGTATTTGTTAACAATTATTTGTATTTATGACTAATTATTAGTCTTCATTACTAATTATTTATAATGATTTCTAATTATTACTAATTATTTCTAATTACTACTATTTATTACTATTTAGTACTAATTATTAGTATTTATTACTAATTATTAGTATTTATTACAAATAATTAGTATTTATTCCTAATTATTAGTATTTATTACTAATTAATACTTATTATTAAAAACTATTACTATTTATTATTTTTTATTACTATTTATTAGTATTTATTACAAATTATTACAAATTATTACTAACTATTAATAATTATTAGTATTTATTACTAATTATTACTAATTATTATTAATTAGTAATAATTGTTAGTATTTGTTACTAATTATTAATATTTGTTACTAATTATTAATATTTTTTCTAATTGTAAAAATTTATTACTATGTTTCCTTATTATTACACATTTTTCTAATTATTACTAATTAGTGTTAATTAATATTAATTACTGCAAAATACAGATACTAATTACTAATTACTGCTAATTATTTTTATACATTACAAATTAATAATAATAATTATTAATTATTTCTAATTACTAACAATTTGTATTAATAACATAATTTGGTTGTTAAAAATAAATACTAATGGTAAAATAATTTAAATATAACTTAACTGGAACTAATCCACAATAAATAAAATTAATATAATGAAATGAAATAAATACTTAATTAAATAAAAAAAATACCTTCAAACTTGATCTTTTATAATTGTAGATGGCTTCAGAACTTTTCCATAAAAAAAACTAACTCTGAAAAATTTTAACTCTAAAATTAGAGTTTAGAGAAGTAGAGAAATATGGAATTGAGGAGGAAGGATAAAAGGGATGAGGATATACATAGGTTAGATTAGTAGTGATGGGTCCCATTGCAAAAAGTAACCTTCCGACACACTATTTGCAATGGGACAACATCTCACCACAAATAGGTTCTAATACCGCCGGTTATTTGGGATGAGTCCTTTTACAAGTACCCTTCGGGAGTTTTACTAGTTGCGATTGTAACACCCCAAGCTTATATGGTACGCTTCTCTTTGAATAATGCGATAGCGTGTGTTGTACGCAACATCAACTTCAAACACACCACAACAAGTCAAACTAGCTGTTATGAATAGTAATTCATAATTTTTGAAATTATATATATATTATATTTCAAAATGGACTTCATTTTTTGATTCGGAATATCGAAATTATTCTTAGTTGAATTTTTGGTATTTTTCTGAGAACATCCAATTTTATGAATAGTGAAAAACACTTAAAAAAAACTTTTTAAATCAAGATAATTTATAGTTATAAATTATAATATTGAGTGGTTTTAAAGTATAATTAGATTATATTTTTACCTTTTTATCCAATGGTGTTCATTATAATTAATTTTATTTTGAAATTGGACATAAACAATTGTCAATCTTTTGATATATATTGTTTCATAAAAACACGCTATTTTATTTTAACAGAGTGAATTAATTATAAAATTAATTAATGCAACATATATGATTTGAATTTTGTAATATAGATATCATTTTTGAATTCGGAATATCAATTATAGTTTAGGGTGAATGTTTGGCATTGTTCTGAAAAACATCAATTTTTGATGAATAGTAAAACCACTAAGTGGTAGTTAAAATATTGAATTTTTCATAAAACATAATTTTACCACTTCTGTTAATGGAATTTCAAAAATCCGGGAGACAAGGTTAGTATCAAGTAGTAAAATGTGGTTCAATGAGATGAAAATAACTTTTGGTGAATAGTAGCTTTTTACTTTTATTTACCACGGTTAAAAGTAAATAGGGTAATTAAGGGTAAAAATGATATTAATAATACCCTAACACATGTTCGAATTCTATTGGAAAAGTGTATCTCGAGCAAAAACAACCTTAGAAATAAAATATTATCATTTAGGTCCACTTGGATTAGATTAGGACATTTATTATTATTTAATTCAGACAAGAGTTAAAAGAGTTAAAATCAAAGTTTATTTACTAATACATTTTTCATATAGGGTTATACATACGATAAATTAAATTGTAAATATTAATTAGAAGACTAAAATTATTTCCTACATAATAATATTTTATTTATAATTTTTTCGACGTTAAATAATTTAATTTATTTATGACACAATGATGATGCAGTAATTGCCATAATAGTGTAAAAATTAAAATAATTGATATTATAAATACCAAAATAAATATAATTTGAGACTTTTTATGATTTAAAATAATTGTAAAGGTTAATATGACATGTTATGATTTATTTAATTAACTTTTATTGAAGTAATAATTCTGTTATGATTTTTACAAAAATCAATTATTGAATTGTGTCAAAATTGACATAAAAGAGTTTTCAAAACAAATATTATATGATTAATTGATATAAAATTCCTAAAAACCTAAGGATCAGACAAGAGACTTATATCATGATAGTTGTATCATTGATGGACCACTTGGAAGTCTCTTGGATTTATATAATATGTTTATTAACCATATAATATAAAAATACAAAGAGACATTGTAAAAGTGAAACTAATTAACTAAGAGTTAATACTTAAAGATAAGGTTAGTATTGTAACCCAAATCTGTCTAAATTCTATTGGTTGAGTGGTTTTCGACCAATCCCCATATTAACCTTTAAATAATCCTCTTTGGAGCAATTGGAAACCGAATATGAATTTATTATAAAATAATATTTCGAGCTTTTCCAAAGGTTCGCCTCACCCCTCTTATAAAAGGGCTCTCCTCCTTCTCAATAATTCACAACTTCAAAGCCTTCGGGTTCGGAAAACCTCTTTCCAAATACTCTCTCAACTTCCCTCACTTTATCCTAGAGGACATCCTTTAGTCAGAAAGCCAGCCTAAGGATTCCTTTTGATCAAATCAAAAGGAAGAACCCGAAGAAGAGGTAATGTTTTCACCACCCTTTTTCAAGTTCCTGTCTTCTTCCACTTCTTCTTTCTTTGTTATTACCATTCTAAAAAAAATTACTCCAGTATCATATATATAATTTGGTGTTATTATAAATATGTTACAACCATATTCATTATTCTATCCATCCTTTGAACAACATGTCACCATACGTGCGTACGTACGGCTTACCGTCTCCACGTCGTGGTGTAATTGTTATTCAATAAATTATTGATTGGATGGGTATAATAATGATGTGTAATTCATTAAAAAATAAATATAACATGATAATGATTCTGTATATATATGATATACCATCTAATTATATATTATTTTTATATCAAAAGAATGATATTGTCTCTCGTGCGTACGTACGGACTACCGTCTCCACGAACGAGACGAGATTCATTCTCCATCATATCCATTCATGTCTTATTATCATTTGATGATTAATAATATTATCTAAGGTCATGATATCATTTTGGATATTATTAAGATACAGCCTATCCATGGAAAACACGGCTTACTTAACAAAACATATAAAATAAAACGAGTAAGTTAACACCCGAAACAATGATAACACTAAGATATTATTAACAAATCAATGCTAAAAGATCATAAATGATATCATATTAATGTATATGATTCATGTATAATTTAATAACAATTATTTCAACATTATACAGGTGTTTAACCTACCCCCAACCAATTAAAAGTACAAGGTAAGGGTTTATTTCGCAATCTCATCATTATCCAAGGTTGTTTATACGTAATAATCTACTGGGACTTCTTTATGATCCACAACCATGATTCATAAAAATGAATTTCAAAACCTTTTTAATATTTACTATAATATGGGTTAAAGTCATTTATACCCTTCTTTGAATTTTTATAAGAGGTTTATAAAGGAATCTTTCCGTCATTTTCTAAACAAGGTTCTTTTAAACCTTTTCGACAAAATTAAGGTAAGAATTTTTTTTAACTTATACGGCAGGTGCGGCTATTTTCTGCCATTATAAAATCATTGAAGCTTCCCTTACGAGCTTATAAGAATATTTTCAAAGAAAATGTTTTATTTTATAAATATATGACTCTAATATGATTCCAAAAATAGAAATACATATTTCTCTGAAAAAAGTTTTGATTTCATCTATGTCAACATCCATTGATGGATTTTACTCTTATTTGAAGTTGATTTATTATGATACAAAACTTATATATTGTATTGAATGTTTTGTGATATGTTTGACTGTGGATGTGTTATTTTTTTACCATTCATGTTTTATGGTGAAATTATTGACATTTCATATGCTATTTTTAATACGAATGTTTATGTTATGTTTAAACCTGTTCATATGAGGAATGCATTGGACTTAATATGTGATGGGTGGAGCTCGCTATAGCTCCTCGATGCATCGGTAGGTCTCATGAGAAAAACTACTGTCATGGCACAAGGCCTTGGAAAAATCTTATTTGTAGTCTGGGCATGAGGCCTTGGCTATGTGGTTATGATAGTCTGGCATTATGAATTCCATCATTATAAAAGTGGTTATTGATATTGCATGTGATTATTCGATTAGTAGAATATCCATGTGAATAAGTAAGTGTCATTCTTTCATTTTATTTTTTCCATACTATTTTGAAGTTCAAGTTTAAAATGCTTTTGTTTCAGTTATACATTGCCTTAAATGTTTATTCTTATTTATGAAAGTTTCCACTATATTGTTATCCTTAATGGGTATTTGAGCTCACCCCTTTTCTATGTTTTATTTTTCCCATAATGTGAAGAAGTAATTTATGAATGACCTTCATGGATAATATGTGGGGATAATATTGTGGAATATGGAGACTATATTGTTGTCGTTTTCATTTTATGATGTAATGTAAATTTTATTAATATATCTACTATCACCAAGGCTACAAAACCAATCGGTCTTTCGAGATTTTATCTTTCTTATGATCATGCCAATGTTATGTAATAATGCACTGGCTCTCCGTAACTAGGGTCAGGTCATTAAAGTTGGTATCAGAGGAAGTTTAGTACAAACCTTGGAAGCTATATTTAGATAAACTCTGATTAGAGCACATAGACCTAAGATGGAATTTGAGGATTAGTATAGAAGAACTTCCTAGAATTTTGGAATTGTAGAGATTTTGTGAGTTTTCTGAGCAATACATCCTTGTCTGGATACGAGAAGGTAGAGGCGGCTTTGGCACAGATGTACCTAGGGGTAAAACCCAAAAACACTGCATTGACCTAGACTCAAACGGGAACTGGTGCACGACAACGGGGCTTGCTGCACTCTTGGTTACGACACTCCCGAGGGATATTCTTAGGATAACTCTCATTTTCATTATAAATCATTATGAAGGTTTTAGGAGTATATAATTCCTCAAATAAAACATTTTTATGATTATGGATTATATCCATAAATAGTTCAATTTCTGTTAAGTGTTTTATAAGTATGGAATTATGTATTTTGATTCCTAAACTGATCTATTTTATGTCATTGTTTAAAAACGGTGCCTATTTGAAGAAATGGAAATCGTATCAATGGACGCACTATATGTAGGGATTTCCCTCCTTCTCAAGATAATTATAGTTGACCTGGTGATGCAACTGGTGCCGATCAGCTAATCACCATGTTGGGACAACTCACTCAGGTTATGAATAATAAACTTACCTGTATGGAGCACCCTGATCCACAGCATGGAGGATCAATGTTAGATCGATTCATGAGGAAAAAACAACCAATGTTCAATGGGAGTAAAAATCCCTTAGTAGCTGAGCAATGGATAAATTCCTTAGAGAAAATATTTCAGGCTTTGGGGAGTACTGAAGGGGAAAAGTTATCATGGTATTTTACCACCTCACTGGAGATACTGATCAATGGAGGTCATTGATTCAAAACACGAAGGAAGATGATGAAGTATCAAATATGGAATGGAGGGAGTTCAAAGATCTGTTTTTAGAAAAATAATTTCCTCGCGACCATCGAGCAGATATGGAATGGAAATTTCTGAGTCTGAGACAAAAGGAGGATGAGAATGTCACAAAGTATGAGGCCAACTTTACCAGGCTAGCAAGGTATGTTGGAGATTATATAAGTAAACCAAGAAGTAAGATTGATTTTTTCTTTGATGTTTCGAAACCATTTCTCCGTCGAGAATTAGTCTCACAATCCTTTTCATCGTACGAAGACATTGTCTCAAGTGCTATCAAGACCAAAAAGGAATTCTCTAAGTCTTATGACATTAAAGAAAAGCAAGGAAAGAAGAGATCTTCTGATCAATATGGGAATGGAAATAAGGGGAATAAGGGAATGGTTGAATACCCATCGTGTGGTAAATGTGAGAAGAATAACCCCGGTACTTGCATGAAGGGAATGGGTGTCTATTACTAGTGTGGTGAAAAAGGCCACCAAGATCGTGATTGCAAAGGGAAGAAGGAAGCTACCAATGTTCAATGCTAAAATTACAGGGAGATGGGACATTATGCGAATTAATGTCCTAAGAATCAAGGGAACATACCTTAGAAAATGCCATGGGATCAAGGCCAAGCTTATTCTATCACTACTGTTGAGGTAGAAGCTCTGAAAGACGCAGTTGTAGGTAATTTAATGTCTTCCTCAAGTTTATCAAATGCATTATTTGATTCTGTATCATCACATTGTTTCATATCTTCCCAGTTTGCCATGAAAATTAGATATTTCTAATTTGATTTAACGAGGGAGTTGTCAGTTAAAAATATTAAGGGAATTATCATTTCAACAATGTTTTGTGAATTAGTCCCCATTAGAGCACATAAATGTTCTTTATCTGATGATCTCATCGTCATACCTATGATTGAGTATGATATAATCCTCGGTATGGATTTTCTTTTGGGCTATGATACGAAGATTTATTGTATGAAGAAGGATGTTACGATTTTTGATGATGATGATTAGGAACACCTTATCTTTAGAGCAGAATCGTCACCACCTAATTCTTATCAAGATCCACCCCCAGTAGCTCAACTAAATTCAATTATTTGGGAGGTAGAGAATGAAATGACTGTAGGTGAGGAAATGAATTTTCAAATAGAGTATGTACCTGTTATGGATGAATATGTAGATGTATTTCCAGAAGATTTACCTGGACATCCTCCAAAACGAGAAGTTGAGATTTCTATTGATTTAATTCGTGGATCAAGGCCTATATCGAAGACCCCTTATAGAATGGCCACTATATAATTAGTTGAACTAAAGAAACAACTAGAGGAATTGAGTAATAAGGGATTTATTCTCCCTAGTGTTTCTCCATAGGGAGCCCCTGTTCTTTTTGTTAAAAAGAATGATGGATCTATGATGTTATGTATCAACTACAGGGAGATAAATTCTATAACAATAAAGAACAAGTATCCTCTACCTTGAATTAATGATTTATTTGACCAACTACATGGATCTCAATACATTTCAATGATTGAATTTCGATCTGGATACCATCAGTTGTGTGTGAAGAAGGAAGACATTCTGAAGACAGCAATTGGAACCAGGGACGGGCATTACGAGTTTACAGCAATGCCTTTTGGATTGACTAATGCACCCTCTGTATTCAGGGATCTAATTAATAGAGTTTTTAAGGAGTACCTCGATGAATTTGTGGTGGTATTTATTAAAGATATCTTGGTACACTCAAAAAGCTATGAAGATCATGAAACTCACTTGCGCATTATCCTGAAGACTCTGAGAAGACTTGAATTATATGGGAAGTTTAGCAAGTGTGAATTTTAGCATCAGATGATTTATTTTCTTGGCCATATTGTCTCTAAATATGGAATCTCTGTTGATACTTCTAAGACCATGGAAATCCAAAAATGGCAAGAACCTACGAGTATAACTGAGGTACGCAATTTTATTGGTTTGGTAGGTTATTATCGACATTTCTTCCAGAATATTTTCTCGATTGGCTAACACATTAACGAAGCTCACATGTAAATGGGTTAAATTTGTTTGGACAGAAGAGTGTGAAGAATATTTCGAAGAACTGAAGAGAAAATTATTCAATGCACCTATATTGAATCTACCATCGGGGAATGATGGGTTTGTTATTTATAGTGATGCATCGAATAAAGGACTTGGCTGTGTCCTCATGCAGAATTATAGGGTTATTGCCTATGCATCATGATAGTTCAAAATTCATGAGAAAAAATATCCTATACATGATCTCGAGTTAGCAGTTGTGATCATTTCTTTGAAGATATGGAGGCACTACCTCTATGGTGAAAAATGTGAGATTTATACTGATCGAAAGAGTTTGAAGTATATTTTCTCACAAAAAAAACTCAACATGAGGCAAAGGAGATGGATTGAATTACATAAGGATTATGATTGTACGATAAACTACCACCCGGGGAAGGCAAACAATGTGGAAGATGCTTTAAGCAGAGAAGATCATGGAGTGTTGAACAATATGATAATTGAAAGGGATCCAATTTTCATGGATCTAGTGAAGATGGACATGGGAATAACCAGGGAAGGTGAAACATCAATGATTTTTCAAATGGATGCCAAACCATATTTACTAGAAAGGATTAAGAGTTCTCAGACCGATGATAATGAATTTCAAAAGAAGATTAAAGTTGTGAATGATGGGAGATTGAGAGACATTGTGTATGAAGATGGAATTTTGAAATTTGGGAAGTGACTTTGTCTTCCCGATATACCTGATCTAAAAAGGGAATTGATGGATGATGCTCATAGTTCCAATTTCTCTATACACCATGGGAGCACCAAAATGTATAGAGATTTGAAGGAACATTTTTGGTGGGACAACATGAAGAGGGAAATTGCTGATTTTGTGTCAAGATGTATGGTTTTTCAACAAGTGAAAGCTGGAAGGCAACAGCCTGGATGAGTCATGATACCTCTTCCCATACTAGAGTGGAAATGGGACAATATTACGATGGAATTTGTCATGGGGCTACCAAAGACTCCTAGAAGGAACGATGAAATATGGGTTATTGTTTATCGTCTTACCAAGTCAGCACATTTTCTTGATATAAGAGAAGATCTAACACTAGAACGTCTAGCAAGACTATATATTAATGAAGTTGTGAGACTTAATGGAGTACCCCTATCGATTGTTTCTGATCGTGATCCCCATTTTACTTCAAGATTCTGGAAAAGTCTTCAGAATGCCTTAGATACTGAACTTCATTTGAGCACTGCCTACCACCCTCAAACAGATGGACAATCAGAAAGAACTATTCAAACCATAGAATACATGTTGAGATCCTACTCAGTTGACTTTCAGGGTATGTGGGATCAATATTTAACACTGGTAGAATTTTCCTATAACAATAGCTTCCATTCAAGTATTCAGATGGAACCATATGAAGCGTTATATGGAAAGAGATGTCGTACACCAACCTGTTGGGATGACGTTGGTGAACGAAAACCTGTAGGTCCAGAACTAATGGAGGAAATAATGGAAAAGGTGAAGGTAATCCAAAATCACATCAAAGGAACTCAAAGTAGGTAGATGAGCTATGCTGATAATCAAAGAAGGATTTGGAATTTCAAGTCTGCGATAATGTTTTCTTAAAAGTATCTCCATGGAACGGAGTCATGTATTTTGTTATCAAGGGTAAATTGAGTCCCAGGTACATCGGACCATTCAAAATTCTAGAACAAATTGGGGCTGTAGCTTACCGATTGGAAATGCTACCAAGTCTCTCCATAGTTCACGATGTGTTCCACGTATCTCTATTGAGGAAATACATGCCTAACCTAACACATGTACTCACCTATGAGGAATTAGAACTTGAACCTGATCTGTCTTATTGCGAAGAGCCCGTCAAGATTCTTGATATGAGAGAACAAGTACTGAGAAACTGGATGGCGCGTCTGGTAAAATTTTTATGGAGAAACCATAAGATGGAAGAGGCAACGTGGGATCCCGAGGAACATAGGATGAAGAACCACCCGATTCTTTTCATGCGGTAGTATACTAGAAATTTTGAGAATGAAATTATTTTAAGGAGGGGAAAATGTAACACCCCAAGCTTCTACGGTACGCTTCTCTTTGAATAATGCGATAGCGTGTTTTGTTTGCAACATCAAGTTCTAACACACCACAACCAATCAAACTAGCCGTTATGAATAGAAATACTTACTTTTTGAAATTATATATATTATATATTTCAAAATGGACTCCATTTTTTGATTCGGAATATCGAAATTATCCAAAGTTGAATTTTTGGAATTTTTCTGAGAACTTCCAATTTTTATGAATAGTAAAAAATACTTAAAAAAAACTTTTTTAATCAAAATAATTTATAGGGATAAATTATAATATTTAGTGTTTTAATGTATAATTAGAATATATTTTTACCATTTTATCCAATGGTGTTCATTAGAATTAATTTCACTTTGAAATTGGACATAAACAATTGTCAATCTTTTGATATATATTGTTTCTTAAAAACATGTTATTTGTTGTAACAGTGGGAATTAATTATAAAATTAATTAATGAAACTTATATTATTGGAATTTTGTAAAATAGACATCATTTTTGAATCCGGAATATCAATTATAACTTAGGGTGAAATTTTGGCATTGTTCTGAAAAACTTCAATTTTTGATGAATAGTAAAACCACTAAGTGGTAGGTAAACAACTGAATTTTTCATAAAACATAATTTTACCGCTTCTGTGAATGAAATATCAAAAATCCGAGAGACACGGTTAGCATCAGGGAGTAAAATGTGGTTCAATGAGATGAAAATAATTTTTGGTGAATAGTAACTTTTTACTTTTATTTACCACGGTTAAAAGTAAATAGGGTAATTAAGGGTAAAAATGATTTTATCATTACACTAACACATGTCCTAATTCTATTGGAGAAGTTTATATCGACCAAAAACAACCTTAGGAATAAAATATTATCATTTAGGTCCACTTTTATTAGATTAGGACATTTATAATTATTTAATTCAGAGAAGAGTTAAAAGAGTTAAAATCAAAGTTTATTTACTAAAACATTTTAAATATAGTGTTATAAATAAGATAAATTCTATTTTAAATATTAATTAGAAAGATAAAATGATTTCATACATAATGATATTTTATTTATAATTTTTAGACATTAAATAATATAATTTATTTATGACACAATGATGATGCAATAATTATCATAAAAGTGATAAAATTAAAATAATTGATATTATAAATACCCAAATAAATATAATTTGAGACTTTTTATGAATTAAATAAATTTTATAGGTTAATATGACATGTTAGGATTGATTTAATTAACGTTTTCTAAATTAATCCTTCTGTTATGAGTTTTACAAAAATCAATTATTGAATAGTGTCAAAATTGACATAAAGGAGTTTTTAAAACAAATATTATATGATTAATTGATATTAAATTCCTAAAAATCTAAGGTTCGGCCAAGGGACTTATATCATGATAGGTGTCTCATTAAAGGACCACTTGGGGGGTCTTTTGGATGTATATAGTATGTTTATTAACCATATAATATAAAAATACAAAGAGACACTATAAAAGTGAAACTAATTAACTAAGAGTTAATATTTAAAGATAAGGTTAATATAGTCACCTATAACTATATAAATTATATTGGTTGAGTGGTTTTAGAACCATCCCCACCTTAACCTTTAAATAATCCACTTTGGTTCCATTAGAATATGAATATGATTTTCTTATAAAATAATATTTCTAGCTTTTCCAAAGGTGCCCCTCACCCCTCTTATAAAAGAGCACTCCTCCTTCTCATTAATTCACACCTTCAAAGCCTTTTGGTTCTTCCAACCTCTTCCAAAATACTCTCTAAACTTCCCTCACTTCTTCCTAGAGGCCTTCCTTTTGTCATAAATCCAACCTAGGGAACCCTTTTGATCCAAACAAAAGGAAGAACCCGAAGAAGAGGTAATGTTTTCACCAGCCTTTTTCAAGTTCCTTTCTTCTTCCACATCTTCTTTCTTTGTTATTACCATTATAAAATAATAACTCCAGTATCTTATATATACTGTGGTGTTATTATAAATATGGTACAACCATATTCAGTATTCTATCCATCCATTGAATGACATGTCACCATACGTGCGTACGTACGGCTTACCGTCTCCACGTCATGGTCTAATTGTTATTCAATAAATTATTAATTGGATGGGTATAATAATGATATGTAATTAATGTAAATAATAAATATAATAAGATAATTATTCTGTATATATTATATAACATCCAATTATATATTATTTTAATATCAATAATGATATTGTCGCTTGTGTGTACGTATGGACTACCATCTCCACAAACGCGATGAGATTCATTCTCCATCGTATCCATTCAAGTATAATTCTCATTTTATGATTAATAATAGTATCTAAGGACTTGATATAATTTTGGATATGAATAATATATAACCTATCCAATAAAAACACGGCTTATGAAACAAAACATATAAAAGAAAACGAGTAAGATAACACCCGAAACAACGCTAACACAAAGATATTATTAACAAATCAATGTTAAAAGATCATATATGACATAATATAAATATATATGATTCTTGTATAATTTAATAGCAATTATTTCACCATTATAAAGGAGGTTATCCTACCCCAACCAATGAAAAGTACAAGGTAAGGGTTTATTTCGCAATCTCATCATTATCTGAGGTTGTTTATACGTAATAATCTAATGGGACTTCTTTATCATCCACATCCATGTTTCTTAAAAATTAATTTCAAAACATTTTTACAATTTACTAGAATATGGGTTAAAGTCATTTATACCCTTGTTTGACTTTTTATAAGAAGTTTATAAAGAAACAGTTTCGTCGTTTTCCAAACAAGGATCTTTTTAACCTTTCGACAAAATTAAGGTAAGAATGTTTTTTTAACTTATACGGTGGGTGCGGCTATTATCCACCGTTATAAAATCATCGAAGCTTCCCTTACAAGCTTATAAGAATATTTTCAAAGAAAATGTTTTTATTTTATAAATATATGACTCTTATATGATTCCAAAAATAGAAAGAGATATTTCTCTAAAAAGGAGTTTTGATTTTATCTATGTCAACGTCCTTTGATGGATTTTACAGTTATTTGAAGTTTATTTATTATGATACAAAACTTTTATAGAGTATTGAAGGTTTTTTGATATGTTTGACTATGGATGTGTTATTTTTATACCATTCATGGTTTATAGATAATGTATTGACATTTTGTATTCTAGTTTTAATACGAATGTTTATGTTATGTTTAAACCTGTTCATATGAGGAATGCATTGGACTTAATATGTGACGGGTGGAGCCCGCTATAGCTCCTCAATGCATCGGTAGATCTCATGAGACAAACTAGTGTCTTGGGACAAGGCCTTGGAAAATTCTTATTTGTAGTCTTGGCACGAGGCCTTGGCTATGTGGTTATGATAGTCTGGCATTATTCATTCCATCATTATGAAAGAGGTTATTGATATTACATGTGACTATTTGATTAGTAGAATATCCACGTGAATAAGTAAATGTCATTATTTCATTTTACTTTTCCCACACTATGTTGAAGTTCAAGTTTAAAAGGCTTTTTTTTAGTTATACATTTCCTTAAATGTTAATTATTATTTATGAAAGTTTCCACTATATTGTTATCCTTACTGGTCATTTGAGATCACCCCTTTTCTATGTTTTATTTTTCCCAGGATGTGAAGAAGTAATTTATGAATGACCTGCAGGGATAATATGAGGGGATAATAATGTGGAATATGGAGACTATATTGTTGTAGTTTTCATTTTATTATATAATGTAAAATTTATTAATATATCTAGTGTTACCAAGGATACTAAACCAATCGGTCTTTCAAGATTTGATCTTTCTTGTGATCATTCCAATGTTATGTAATAATGCAATGGCTCTGGGTAACTGGGGTCGGGGTGTTACAGTTGGTATCAGAGGAAGTTTAGTACAAACCTTGGAAGCCAGATTTAAATAAACTCTAATTAGAGCACATAGACCTAAGATGGACATTGAGGATTATAATAGAAGAACTTCCTAGAATTTTGGTATTGTAGAGATTTTGTGAGTTTTATAAGAAATAAATCCTTGTCTGGATACAAGTAGGTAGAGGCGGCTCTAGCACAGATGTACCTAGGGGTAAAACCCAAAAACACCTCTTTGAGCTAGACTCGAACGGGAACTGCTGCACGACAACGGGCCTTGCTGCACACTTCGTTACGACACTCCTGGGGGCTATGCTTATGATAACTCTAATTATCATTATAAATCATTATGAAGGGTTTATGAGTATACATATTCTCAAAGAAAACTTTTTTTATGATTATGGATTATATGCATAAATAGTTCAATTAATGTTAAGTGTTTTATAAGTATGGAATTATGTATTTTGATTCCTAAACTGATCTCTTTTATGCCATTGTTTATAAAATGGCGCCTAGTGGAAGAAATGGAAACTGTATCAATGCACGCACTCCATGTAGGGATTTCCCTCCTTCTCAAGATAATTACAGTGGAGCTGGTGATGCAACTGTTACCGATCAGCTAATCACCATACTGGGACAACTCACTCAGGTTATGAAAAATAACCTTACCTGTATGGAGCATTCTGATCCGCATCGTGGAGGATCAATGTTAGATCGATTCATGAGTCAACAACCTCCAATTTTCAATGGTAGTTCAAATCCCTTAGTATCTGAGAAATGGATAAATTCCCTAGAGAAAATATTTCAGGCTTTTGGGAGTAGTGAAAGGGAAAAAGTTCTCATGGAAGTTTACCGCCTCACTGGAGATGCTGATCAATGGTGGTCATTGATTAAAAACACGAAGGAAGATGATGAAGTATCAAATATGGAATAGAGGGAGTTAAAAGATCTGTTTATAGAAAAATACTTTCCTCGCGACCATCGAGCAGATATGGAAAGGCAATTTCTGAGTCTGAGACAAAAGGAGAATGAGAATGTCACAATGTATGAGGCTAACTTTACAAGTTTAGCAAGGTATGCTGGACATTATATACGTAACCCAAGAAGTAATATTGATCGTTTATTTGATGGGTTAAAACAATTTCTCTGTCGAGCATTAGTCTCACAATCCTTTTCATCGTAGGAAGACATTATCTCATGTGCTATCCAGACCGAAAAGGAATTCTCTATGTCTTATGACATTAAACCAAAGCAAGAGAAGAAGAGATCTACTGATCAATCTGGGAATTGAAATAAGGGGAATAAGGGAAAGGTTGAATATCCATCCTGTGGTAAATGTGTGAAGAAGAACCTCGGTACTTGCTTGAAGGGAATGGCTGTCTATTATAAGTGTGGTGAAAAAGGCCATCAAGCTCATGATTGAAAAGGGAAGAAGGAAGCTACCAATGATTAATGCTACAATTGCAGGGAGATAGGAAATTATGCAAATGAATGTACTAAGCGTCAAAGGAACTTACCTCAGAAAAGGCCAATGGATCAAGGCCAAGATTATGCTATCACTACTACTGAGGTAGAAGCTCCGAAAGTCACGGTTGTAGGTAATTTAAAGGCTTCCTCAAGTTTAGAAAATTCATTATTTGATTCTGGATCATCACATTGTTTTATATCTTCCCAGTTTTCTAAGAAAATTAGATATTTCCAATTTGATTTAACAAGGGAGTTGTTAGTTTAAACTCCTAAGGTAAGTATCATTACAACAATGTTTTTTTAATCAGTTCGCAATATAGTACATAAATGTTCTTTATCTGCTAATATCATCATCATACCTATGATTGAGTTTGATATAATCCTTCATATGTATTGGATTTTGGACTATGATGCGAAAATTTATTGTAAGAAGAAGGAGGTTACTATTTTTGATGATGATGATAAGGAACACCTTATCTTTAGAGAAGAATCGTCACCACATAATTCTTATCTAGATCCACCCCAGTTGCTCAACTAAATTCAATTATTGGGGAGGAAGAGAATTAAATGACTGTAGGTGAGGAAAGTAATGTTCAGATAGAGGAAGTGCCTATTGTGGAAGAATATGTAGATGCATTTCTGGAAGATTTACCTGGACATCCTCCAGAACGAGAATTTGATTTTCCATTGATTTAATTCGCGGATCAAAGCCTATATCGAAGACCCCTTATAGAATGGCCTCTGTAGAATTAGATGTACTAAAGAAACAACTAGAGGAATTGAGTAAAGAGCGATTTATTCTCCCTAGTTTTTCTCCGTAGGGAGCCCCTATTCTTTTTGTTAAAAAGAAAGATGGATCTATGAGGTTATATATCGACTACAGGGAGATCAATGCTATAACAATAAAGAACAAGTATCCCCTACCTCGCATTGATGATTTATTTGACCATCTTCATGGAGCTCAATACTTTTCAAAGACTGAACTTTCATCTGGATACCATCAGTTTTGTGTGAAGAAGGAATACATTCCGAAGACAGCATTTCGAACCAGGTACGGGCATTACGAGTTTACAGTAATGCCTTTTGGATTGACTAATGCACCCTTTGTATTCATGGATCTGATGAATAGAGTATTCATGTAATATCTCGATGAATTTGTTGTGGTATTTATTGATAATATCTTGGTATACTCCAAAATCTATGAAGATCATGAAAATCACGTGCGCATTATCCTAAAGACTCTGAGAAGACATGAATTATATGGAAAGTTTAGCAAGTGTGAATTTTGTTTTCAGAAGATTTCTTTTCTTGGCCATATTGCCTCTAAAGATGGAATCTTTGTTGATCCTTATAAGACCATGGAAATCCAATAATGGCCAGCACCTACGAGTATAACTGAGGTACGCAGTTTTATTGGTTTGGCAGGTTATTATCGACATTTCGTCCATAATTTTTCCCGATTGGCTAACCCATTAACGAAGTTCACACGTAAAGGGGTTAATTTTTTTTGGACAAAAGAGTGTGAATAATGTTTTGAATAACTGAAGACAAGATTATTCAATTCACCTATATTGACTCTACCATTGGAGAATGATGGGTTTGTTATTTATAGTGATGCATCGAAAAAAGGACTTGGTTGTGTCCTTATGCAGAATGATAGGGTTATTGCCTATGAATCACGACAGTTAAAAATTCATGAGCAAAACTATCCTACTAATGATCTCTAGTTAGCAGCTGTGGTATATTCTTTGATGATATGGAGGAACAACCTCTATGGTGAAAAATGTGAGATTTATACTGATCACAAGAGTTTGAAGTATATTTTCTCACAAAAATATCTCAACATGAGGAAAAGGAGATGGCTTGAATTACTCAATTATTATGATTGTATGATACACTACCACCCGGGGAAGGCGAACAAGGTGGTAGATGCTTTGAGCAGAAAAGATCTTGGAGTTTTGAACAATATGAGAATTTAAAGGGATCCAATTTTCATGGATCTTGTGAAGATACACATGGGAATAACCAAGGAAGGTGAAACATCAATGATTTTTCAAATGGTTTCCAAACCATCTTTACTAGAAAGGATTAACAGTTCTCAGACCGATGATGAAGAATATCAAAAGAAGATTAAAGCTGTGAATGATGGGAGATTGAGAGGCTTTGTGTATGAAGATGGAATTTTGAAATTTGGGAACAGACTTTGTGTTCCTGATATACCTAATCTAAAAAGGGAATTGTTGGATGATTCTCATAGTTCCAATATCTCTATACACCCTGGGAGCACCAAAATGTATAGAGATTTGAAGGAACATTTATGGTGGGACAACATGAAGAGGGAAATTGCTGATTCTGTGTCAAGATGTATGGTTTTTCAACAAGTGAAAGCTGGAAGACATCATTATGGAGGACTCGTGCAACCTCTTCCCTACAGGAGTGGAAATGGGGAAAAATTACGATGGACATTGTCATGGGGCTACCAAAGACTCATAGAAGGAACGATGCAACATGGGTTATTGTTGATCATCTTACCAAGTCAGCACATTTTCATTCTATAAGAGAAGATATACCACTAGAACGCTTATCAAGACTATATATTGTTGAATTTTTGAGACTTCATCGAGTACCCCTATCAATTGTTTCTGATCGTGATCCTTGTTTTACTTCATGATTCTGGAAAACTCTTTAGAATTCCTTGGATACTGAACTTCATTTGAGCACTACCTACAACCCTCAAATAGATGGACAATCAGAACAAACTATTCAAACCTTAGAAGACATGTTGAGATTCTGATCACTTGACTTTCAGGGTATGTGGGATCAATATTTACCTATGGTAGAATTTTCCTATAATAATATCTTCCATTCAAGTATTCAGATGGCACCATATGAAGTGTTATACAGATAGAGATGTCGTACACTAACCTATTGGGATGACGTTGGTGAAAGAAAAATTGTAGGCCCAGAACTGGTGGAGGAAACAATGGAGAAGGTGAAGGTAATCCAAAATCACAACAAAGCAGCTCAATGAAGGCAGAAGATCTATGCTAATAATCGAAGAAGTATTTGGAATTTCAAGATGGTGATAATGTTTTCTTGAAGGTATCTCCATGGAACAAAGTCATACATTTTGTTAAGAAGGGTAAATTGAGTCCCAAATACATCGGACCTTTTGAAATTATAGAACTAATTGGGGTTGTATCTTACCGATTGGCAATGTCGCCATGTCTCTCAAAGTTCACGATGTGTTCCATGTATCTCTATTGAGGAAATACATGCCTGACCCAATGCATATTCTCACCTATGAGGAATTAGAACTGGAACCCGATCCGTCTTATTGTGAAGAGACCGTCTATATTCTTGATACGAGAGAACAAGTACTGAGAAATCGGACGACGCGTCTGGTAAAAGTTTTGTGGAGAAACCATAAGATGAAAGAGGCAACGTGGGAACCCGAGGAACTGATGATGAAGAACCACCCGAGTCTTTTCATGTGGTAGTATTCTAGAAATATCGAGGACGAATTTATTTGAAGGAGTGGATAATGTAACACCCCAAGCTTCTACGGTACGCTTCTCTTTGAATAATGCGACGCAACATCAAGTTCTAACACACCACAACCAATCAAACTAACTATTATGAATAGTAATACCTACCTTTTGAAATTATATATATTTAATATTTAAAAATGGACTTCATTTTTGGATTCAAAATATCTATATTATCCTAAGTTGAATTTTTGGTATTTTTATGAGAACTTCCAATTTTTATGAATAGTGAAAAATACTTAGAAACAACATTTTTAATAAATATAATTTATAGTGATAAATTATAAAGTTGAGTTGTTTTAAAGTATAATTAGAATATATTTTTACCATTTTATCCAATGGTTTTTATTAGAATTAATTTTACTTTGAAATTGGACACAAACAATTGTCAATCTTTTGATATATATTGTTTCTTAAAAACACACTATTGGTTATAACAGTGGGAATTATTTATAAAATTAATTAATGCAACATTTATTATTGGAATTTTGTAAAATAGACATCATTTTTTAATTTGGAATATCAATTATAGTTTAGGGTGAAATTTTGGCATTGTTATGAAAAATTTCAATTTTTGATGAATAGTAAAACCACTAAGTGGTAGTTAAAAAACTGAATTTTTCATAAAACATAATTTTACCGCTTCTATGAATGGAATTTAAAAAATCTGAGAGACACGGTTAATATCAAGTAGTAAAATGTGGTTCAATGAGATGAAAATAATTTTTGGTGAATACTAACTTTTTACTTTTACTTACCACGGTTAAAAGTAAATACGGTAATTAAGGGTAAAAATGATATTAATATTACCCTAAAAATGTCCTAATTCTATTGGACAAGTGAATCTCGACCAAAAATGATCTTAGGAATAAAATATTATCATTTACGTCCACTTGGATTAGATTATGATATTTATTATTATTTAATTCAGAGAAGAGTTAAAAGAGTTAAAATCAAATCTTATTTACAAAAACATTTTTACTATAAGGTTATACATAAGATAAATTATATTTTAAATATTAATTAAAAATCTAAAATGATTTCCTACATAATGATATTTTATTTATAATTTTTAGACATTATATAATTTAATTTATTTATGACACAATGATAATGCAGTAATTACTATAATAGTGAAAAGAATAAAATAATTGATATTATAAAAACACAAATAAATATAATTTGAGACTTTTTATGAATTACACTAATTTTCTATCTTAATATGACATGTTACGATTGATTTAATTAACTTTTTTCAAAGTAATCATTCTGTTATGAGTTTTACAAAAATCAATTATTGAATAGTGTCAAAATTGACATAAAAGAGTTTTTTAAAAATATATTATATGATTAATTGATATTAAATTCCAAAAAATCTAAGGTTCGGCCAAGAGACTTATATCATGATAGGTGAATCATTAATGGACCACTTGGGGGTCTCTTGGAAGTATATAGTATGTTTACTAACCATATAATATAAAAATACAAAGAGACACTGTAAAAGTGAAACTAATTAACTAAGAGTTAATACTTAATGATAAGGTTAATATATTAACCCAAACCTGCCTAAATTCTATTTATTCAGTGGTTTTAGATCCATACCCACCTTAAACTTTAAATAATCCACTTTGGAGTCATTAGAAACCGAATGTGAATTTATTATAAAATAATATTTCTAGCTTTTCCAAAGGTGCCCCTCACCCTCTTATAAAATCTCACTCCCCCTTCTCATTAATTCAAACCATCAATGCATTTTGGTTCGGTAAAACTCTACCTAAATACTCTCTAAAATTCCCTAAATTAATCATAGAGGCCTTTCTTTAGTCAGAAATCCATCCTAAGGATCCCTTTTGATCAAATCAAAAGGAAGAACTCGAAGAAGAGGTAATTTTTTCACCACCCTTTTTCAAGTTCCTTTCTTCTTCCACTTCTTCTTTCTTTGTTATTACCATTCTAAAATAATAACTCCAGTGTCTTATATAAACTGTGGTGTTATTATAAATATGGTACAACCATATTCATTATTCTTTCCATCCTTTGAATAACAAGTCACCATACGTGCGTACGTACGACTTACCGTCTCCACGTCGTGGTGTAATTTTTATTCACTAAATTATTAATTGGATGGGTTTAATAATGATGTGTAATTCATGTAAATAATAAATATAACATGATAATGATCTTGTATATATGATATAAAATCCAATTATATATTATTTTAATATCAAAAGATTGATATTGTTGCTTGTGGATACGTACGGACTACCGTCTCCACGAACGCGATGAGATTCATTCTCCATCGTATCCATTGAAATATAATTCTTACTTGATGATTAATAATAGTAACTAATTAATTGTTATCATTATAAATATGATTAATATACAACCTATCCATGACAAACACGTCTTACATAATAAAACATATAAAAGAAAACGAGAATGTTAACACCCGAAACAACACTAACACTAAGATATTATTAACAAATCATTGTTAAAAGATCATATATGATATCATATTAATGTATTTGATTCTTGTATAATTTAATAACAATTATTTCACTAGTATACATGAGGTTAACCTACCTCAACCAATGAATAGTACAAGTTAAGGGTTTATTTCACAATCTCTTCATTATCTGAGGTTGTTTATACGTAGTAATCCACTGGGACTTCTTTATCATCCACATCCATGTTTCTTAAAAATGAATTTCAATTTTTTTTACTATTTACTAGAATATGGGTTAAATTCATTTATACCCTTGTTTGAATTTTTATGAGAGGTTTATAAAGGAATCTTTCCGTTGTTTTCCAAACAAGGTTCTTTTTAACCTTTTCAAAAAAATTAAGGTATTAATGTTTTTTTAACTTATACGGCGGGTGCGGCTATTTTTCACAGTTATAAAATCGTTGAAGCTTCCCTAACAAGCTTATAAGAATATTTTCAAAGAAAATGTTTTATTTTATAAATATATGACTCTTATATGATTCAAAAAATAGATAGAGATATTTCTCTAAAAAGAGTTTTGATTTCATCTATGTCAACATCCTTTCATAGATTTTACGCTTATTTAAAGTTGATTTATTATGATAAAAAATGTCTATAATGTATTGAAGGTTTTGTGATATGTTTGATTGTGGATGTGTTATTTTTATACCATTCATGGTTTATGGAGAAATTATTGACATTTTGTATGCTAGTTTTAATATGAATGATTATGTTATGTTTAAACCTGTTCATATGAGGAATGCATTGGACTTAATATGTGACGGGTGGAGCCCTCTATAGCTCCTCGATGCATCGGTAGGTCTCATGAGACAAACGAGTGTCTCGACACAAGGCCTTAGCAAAATATTATTTGTAGTCTTTCCACGGGGCCTTGTCTATGTGGTTGTGATAGTCTGGAATTATGTGTTCCATCATTATGAAAGTGGTTATTGATATTTCATGTGATTATTCGATTAGTATAATATCCATGTGAATAAGTTAATGGAATTATTTCATTTTATTTTTTCCATACTATGTTGAAGTTCACGTTTGAATTGATTTTTTTTAGTTATACATTGCCTTAAATGTTTATTCTTATTTATGAAAGTTTCCACTATATTTTTACCCTTACTGGGAATTTGAGCTCACCCCTTTTCAATGTTTTATTTTTCCCTAGATGTGAAGAAGTAATTTATGAATGACCATCATGGATAATATAAGGGGATAAGAATGTGGAATATGGAGAATATATTGTCGAAGTTTTCATTTTATGATGTAATGTAAACTTTATTAATATATCTAGTGTTACCAAGGCTACTAAGCCAATCGGTCTTTCGAGATTCGATCTTTCATGTGATCATGCCAATGTTATGTAATAATGAACCGGCTCTGGATAACTGGGTTCGGGGTGTTACAGTTATGGGGATCCCCTGTTGCAACTACTGTTTACTTCCTCCTGGTGTTTTCAATGGGCGGCTCCTACCCATCGCAAATAACCTCTTCAATGGTCTATTTGCGATGGGATTTATTCCCGTTGCAAATAACCTCTCGCAAAAACAATTTTTTCCCATAGTGATGGGCCTCATTAAAATTATAATCTCCAATGAACATAACTAAGTGGTCTTTGATTCCCAACTCACTAGGATACATTATAAGCCCCTATGTTTCACAAACCAATCAACCATATTCAAACTAATGTTCCCTAAGCGATATTCTCGTTAGGGTCATATACACCTTGTAGACTGCATCTCTTCCAGGTCCCTCTGGCTGCCTCGACACAAGTCCCACACTGGACATCGACTAGTCACCTTTCACCTAGAATTTCATTTGTTATGTTGTTCTACTTCAGTATTAGGTCCTTATCACACGACCATATAAGTTTTTGTGCCCTATTAAGAGGCACCGAACTACATGGGCTCTGCTTCATTTCATGATTATTTGTAAGAATCCAAGTATATACGTTCGATGACAATATCAAAAAAAGTCTCCCTGAATGACATAAAACAAATGAGAACTTCAACACATGGATTAAAACAACATTTTCTTGATGAAAGAAAAAGAATCTATAATATTTATATAAGAGGGATTCAGTGACAAAGATACTCATATATATAAAGATCTATCCATTGGTTGAGAACCTCAGATACATATAGAAGATTCTAAACACATGTATGTTTGTAACTGATCACTAACTCATGGTGATCTAAGTATTCAAACATGGGAATGAACAAAGGATTCATGATCAAATCCTTAATCTATAAGATCATCCTAGAGTAGGAAATCATTCCCCCAAAAAGTGTGTGATGATCCAAAATTTCCATCCACTTGGCCAATGTGAGTTCGACAGTTTTGTTAGCCAATATCCACAATGAATTCTTGAATTTTGAAAGTTGCTCCATGATTTATCATGGATATGAGATATGTTGGGTGTTTCAGGATATGTGAAAAAAAATTAGAGGCTATTTTGTGGTAGTAAAACTAATGTAATCATTTTTACAAAACTCTACACATTTAAATCACTTATCAGTCCAATCGAATTATAATGGAAACAAAATTGTGAATCTGATGTGATCCTTAACCAAGGTGGTGATGTTCCCTTGCATCATTCCCCCTTTCACATTCAAAATATAAAAACCCCAAATGAGACCACCAATAACACCTGTGGTCATGATATAATACATTGAAGTAGGTTTTTTCCTTATTTTTCACATATATATTAGAAAATTCACATCATAACTCTCTTCATCCCAATGGTGTCTAATTATCATTCGTAGGCACATGCATCATCAACTGTAAAAGTTGGGGATACAACCAAATAGAGGATTCCATCGCTTACCCAATGGCTTCAATTATGGGTTTCAAATTCAGTTTTTGTAAGAGTACTACAAGAATGATACTCTCCAAAACATGGAGATAGCCAAAAAGTCACTCTAGTCCATGAAGCCCTACCATCCATCCACCCATTGATGGTTAGCATTCCAAAACTAGATGGTCTCAATGGCTATCTCAAACAATTTTAGGAGCATGTCCCCAGAATGAGGTAATACGTTCCTCCCTCGGCATAGGGATTCTAATTAAGTCATCACCAAAACACCATCCTAGAAGAATAGTGGTCCCACCGGAAGGCCCCTACTATAAATCATCACCATCAACTCCTTACAGCCAATAATTCTTATCATAAAGAGGATACTACACCACTATCCCATGAAGTACAACAATCCAAGGTCCCCAGGTTGGCACATAGAGTTTGATGTTCACGAAATCAGGAATAGGTCATCATCCTTATACCTTCTGAATAATCTCTCCATGAAAATACTGTGGAAAACTATGAGAATATGTATATAACTGTTTATTCATATCATGTTTGTCAGTCAAATACGACATCATCCCACATGAAGACAAAAATTTATGTGGATGCATACAACACCCGTCAAAAAAATATGATGATAAAGTACGAGAAGACGTAAATTCATGGTCATTAAAATCAAGACTTCCATGAAAATATGACATAAAATTATAGGTACATGAATATATCTACAAAGGCCAATGATACTCATAATCCATATTCGACGACAAACTACTATGAGTATTTTCACGTCCCTGATTATTCTTATTATGCCCTCCATGAAATTATGGTAGAAAATTAAAATCAAATTAAAATTCAGTGTTGTTGAAAATGATCCCAACATGTAAATATGGTGGAAAAACTACGAGAAGAATAAAATTCAGGTTCATTCCCATCAGGACTGCCATGAAAATACAGAGGCAACCCACAAGAATATGAAAAATCCTAAGGATGCATATGAATCCCATCATCCAGATATGGCAGTAATTAAAGAACATAGTTGAAATATATTGGATAAAAATTAGGGGTAGTGAAAAGATCCATCCATGTTATCAGAATGCGTGTATATTCTTTTTCTTGCAATGTAAATATCTAAACACGTCTTAGAAGTTAGGGAGGGTCATACATCAATTATGGTCCATAAACAACAGACATTCTAGGATGAAATCACTTTAGATAAAATTGCAAGGAGTTTGGCCCAAAACCTCATCTCCCCAACTTAGGTGACTCATCTACTCAATGGGTTGATTAATAAGGAGCATAAATTCATCTTTTTTCCCTATGAGGACCGTTTTTTGAAATATTTCGTGATATATAGACAATAAGATGGGAATAAATACCCATTACAACTGGGAGACACCAGTACACTTCTATGGCCTCTCAAGGGCTTCAATATATCCCTTCCATAATTCTATAAGCATATAGTTATATCCATCCTCCACCATGGGATCCACTTTAATGGGCACCAGTATATGAGGTTCATCACATATAGAAATAATCCCTAGTCACTCAAAATGTATCTCATATAAATAAATCATTATAAAGGAAACAAGAAAATGAAAAGAAGAATCATAACACTACTTTTCTAGAAGACAAAGAACAATTTTCTATCAAAAATATTTCCTTTGTGGCCTATGATCTTTAAAATATGTTACCAATTTATGGGGTTGGCAGTAGAAGTTGTGAAATTCCTCGACAAAACATTCTTACCATCGGCTTTGAGGGTCCTCCATAGAGAAACTACAACGAAGGCGTCCTTAGTGATCATAAAATAATCGATCAAGAGAGCCTATATCATTATGAGAAACCTCGTAGACCACTCCATGGAAATAATAACAAATTGAAATAATGTCATCCCATTTTTGTTGTCTATACTGAAGGTTTTCCCTAGGGTATATGCTGCAAAAATTCTAATTATAGTTGGACATCGAGTTATGGTGTTATTCCACACTATGATGGTATTCACTATAGATGACCTCCCCATAGTTACAGTTGATTTCAGCAAGAAGGACCTCAAATGGCTGAGTCAATTCTATGAAATCCCTCATATTCATATGTGTTTAGAACAGTGGGTCCAGTCATGTTAGAGTTCCTATCAATGACCAGTGACATCCATTCTCAACTAGTAGATTGGCTGGGAAGACCCTCTTCCTATGATCCACCCATAATATCATTCCCATACCAACATAACCTCCAAAATCATCACAACATATGATAAACTCATAAAAAAGTGTTCATGATGGGATGAATGAGTATAATAGTCTCTTGTTGATGAATAAAATGATATGTTTCTCATCATAAGATAATTGTCAAGGGATGAAATTCCCATCATGTTTTTTCCATCATCCAAATATTAGTTTGAAATTATAGAGGAATTGTCATAAGACTTCATACACAAAATCTTTCTGAATCTCAGGACAACTCACTACCAACTACAAGGTAAATACTTATCTTTAAATGGGTATCTGAACCATGTCGATATATTAGGATATCTTATTCATCAAGCAATCTTGGAATCTCTCTCATCTGCATAGAGAATCTGATTAAATAAAAAAATTAAAGGAACTTCATTCAGTATTCCTCAATAAGTTTCATGAGTTGTATCATCTAGTGATTGATGCAGAACATTGTATTTAAACCCATGTATTGGGGAATATTGATCTATGAATTTCACACCATGCCCCCATTAAATAAAACTCACAATAAATGAAATCCCTTCAGGTCATTTTCTCAAGAGTCCATCAAGAAGTACCCATTCACTGGAAATATGGCACACTAAATAAGAATTAAATCTCAATAAGTATCAAAATAAATTGGGTTTATTAGAGCAAGACATTAAAAAAATCATGAGATATGAAACTGAGAACATTCAGTGGGCTTCTCTCTTAGGGGAAGTCAATCATCATGCACTGCTAATGTCCTTGGAAGTAAACAGTTTGCGTATAGACATGAAATCATATTTGGCTGACCCTTAAACAAGGATGTTTGAGATCAATAGGGAAATGATAATAGAATAACACATCATAGTATTGGATCAACCCTATCCCAAAGGATTATAATGTTTTACCACAAAATTCTCCCATAAAAAATATATGGTGTGAGGCACACCCACAAGAGAATGAGAGAAACACCATCCCATATAGTAGGGGGAATATATACCACAACCACCCCCTCAATGTAAATCAGTATTTTCCCATTTAGGGAGGACGATATGTTGTAAAGTCTACTATTTCATCACATCTCACAACCCATTTCCTCTATAAAGGAGGTCTACAACCAGGATGCCTGGAGGTTCCCTCTAACCGACCCTCTTTTAGGAAGCTCGATGAGGTTCCATGAAATTAAAGGGGGGGGTCTAAGAAAGAGCATAAACAACCATCCATTTACATGACATCCAATATAATCCCAACAATGCATTTTGAATTCATAAGAATCGTGGAGTTAAACCCTACAGATGACACTCATAATGATGAAAATGAAAAAAAAGGATAGTTTTGTTCCCCATAGAATATTGTCCACAATGAGAATGAATGTGTGCATAATTGGAAGTAGATAATCAACCTAAATTTGGACACACCCTAGACCAATCCCTCACTTCCTCCTCATATAATATCTAATAATAATAAAGAATGGTCACATATACCCTACATCCTCTTATCAATGAGGAAGAGATCCCTACCCTTGGTGAATGATTCACTCTCTGAGAGGAAGAAATAAAAGTGTCAATGAACCTCAATATTGAGTTTCTTTGTGGTAGAATTCATATTGAATATTCACTCCAAGAAGGTCCTCAAAATAAATTTCCAACAAGTATACCACAACTACAAGGATACATCCCGACAATTAAATCATGGATATAATATCCACCCAACCAAGTACATGGAACATAAGTCTAATTGGTGTCAATCGTGGATATATATCAATATTTATATAAATTAAGGAGACAACCATAATGGGTGTAGTAAGATCCCCAAAATATTTCCTTGGATAAATATCTTCCTTAACTAATGGAAGAACTGGCACACTATACCCAAATGATTGTTGTACATTCTAGAAATCAGGTTCAACCAAACACTCATCAATTGATTATCAACACCATTGAGTCATTGGCAGCATGATTTGAAGCCATGGAGGAGTGGTGTGCACTAGTGTAGTCAGAACGGAAACCATTACCTAACTAGGTGAACGGCACCCCGAGACCTCTAAATTTTAAGTGTCATAAATTTCAAAATTTCAATGGTTAATGTGACATATAAAAACATATTATTCATTATACATCTCATAGTGATCCCATAGTGGTACCTCTTAAGAAAAAAGAAGTAGTGAAACTCATATTATTCATGTGATCCTTTCAAGGACCATCCTTAATATGGTACACTAGTTTTTCAACATTTTTAATCATGGGATGTGAGTTTCTCTATCAGAAGTGCCTATTTTAGTTTAGTTACATACTAATAAAGACAACAATCTATAGACAATGTAATAAAAAACATTGAGGAAATGAGAGTGTATGATTTTTTCTCCAGATGGAAAGGGCTGACCTACTCCTGGAACTCACCACATCCCCCAAATGATATTATTTATCATTACATAGAGAACCTTATTTTTGAGCTAAAAAAATGCTCATTCAGGTGAAATATATGGGTGGGTTTTAGGATTTCTCATCCTTCAACCAAAGATTAGAATGTTCCAAACTATAGACTAAGCTAGTGTGCTAGATAACTCCATGAGGCCAAAGAAAAGAATAGGAAAGGAAGAGGCAACCTCTGTTAAGCTTAATCCATTCTCCACACCTTCATTATCTTTGAAACCTTAATTGTATCATGAAAAACCCATGGGATATTAATAGTGACACACACCTCACTAGGATGAACATAGGGGACCCTAGAGAAATAAATTTTAGGGGAAAATAAAAAAAGTTCACATATTACAAGATGATCAAGTATGTTTATATTTTATACCTACTATAGACAACAATTTTCTCTTCCTTATAGAGCCAAAAAGGGCCAAGTAGGTGGGTCCCAAGGACCGGTTGTATTATTTTACCTGTCACTAGATATAGGGAAATTACATTGAGGAATTAATCTTTTTTAAAGATATCCAACAAAATATGGTAGATTATGGGAGATTAATGTTGGGAAGGCCCCAACACAAGTGGTGTAGGTTTCTTCCACTACCCCCCCCCCCAAGATGTTGAAGAGTGGAAAGAATATGTGAGTATTAAGAAACATAAATTTAATGGTTATATAACTCAGAATACTATAAAATGATATCATTGTATTCTACATACATAGTTAAAAAAACAACCATCAACCCAATAGATTATTCTACCACACAACCAACATCATCTGCCCCAAAACAACTAAAATCCAACCCCTCAAAAATCATCCAGACTATAAGGGTAAGGAGTGAGTGTTAGAGGATAAACCTCCATCGAAGCCAAAGTCATATTTAGGACTCTCAGAATTTATTCCCCTAACATGAAACAATGGGAACCGACCCACAAAATGACACCACTAAAAAGGTTCATCTAGAAAATTTACACATCAAATGAAGAGTTGGTCTTCAGTTCAATTAATTCCATTAAATTAATGGATTCCATTCTAATGATGCGTATTTATATGAACTCTATTTCCCAAAACCTGATCAGGAAACCAATGTAAGAGATCACATGATATTAGGACATCGAAGAAGATTTAATCCTAGAAGGATCCATAAATATATCCATGTCATTACTCAGACTATCAATGCTATATGAACTCAGGGAAGAGACCTTCAAAAGATCCAAAAAAAGATGAAAACCCACTTCCACCTACCAGAATCCACTCTGATCCAATCAAAATAGAATATCAAGAATAACAGTAATAGGTTTTCAACCATCCTCAGCATGTAAGAAGACCTTCTTGGCCCAACCCACCAACGATAGGAGCACCTCTATCACTTGTCTCAATGGATGATCCATCAACATCATATACATAACACCTTAAAGCGCCAGTGAAGGAGAATCCTCACCCAGTAATGCATAGGCCTTTACTCAATAGGTATGATATCCTAGAATATTTATAACTTTTTCAAGAATAACTATCTATCTTGGATGCCATTGGATTGTCAAAAGACACCATGGAAGAACTCATAGAGGCTTTACAAAGACCTTGGAATTTTGAAGTTGAGGCTCTTGCTGACGGGGTCTATAATACAAAGACTAGCCCTACATAATTCCATGAAATTATATACCTCATGAATCAATATGTAGATACCATTATAAAGGGGAAAATCATACACCTGTATATTTATACCATGACAAGCGGTGTTGATATTAGAAAATTTTTCATTGACAATGGTTCTGGAGTTAATCTCCCGCGAGTATGAAAACATTAGTAGCTAGGATGTGATGATTATAACATATCACCATCTTCTATAACACTTTTGGGATATAAAAAAAGTGTGTAGTGTAAATTTTACCAAGCCAAACATAATGCTCAAAATGGAGACCTTGTAGCTGACATCGAATTTTCGTTGGTTCTAAGGAACGCAACATTCAATCTATTGATAAGAAGTATATGTTTCCATCAAAAAATGTAAAGTCCCTCAATATACCATCATTTCATCAAATACATCATTAATAGAAAAATTTGGTACATTCATGCTTATAAGGCCATGTTCGAATCCTAAAATTATCATTTTACCAATGAATTATTCTATTATAGATAACTAAAACTACCCCTATTTGATGGTTTTGGTTGGGTCACCACGCCTAAATAGTCTTCAAATGGTCCTATCCAACCCCTTCAAACATCTCATTGTAGAATTTTTGTTACCCAAAAATCAGTTTGGGAATAAGAGCCCCAATACCTGCACATATTTAGAAATCATTATGGTTTCGGTCAAGAACATTGAGTACAAGTGTGTTGAAATGTTTTTTGACACCATTGATAGTGATGGAATCATGGATGAATATTCAATCCTTTCAATCCTATAGCTTTATGAAATCCCATCCTCACCATATGAGGAAGAATATATTGTCTCGTCACCCAAAGAGGATGAGGTCATTCCTTTTCCACAAATCACTACATCCTCTTTAGAGTTTCAAGGAAATCACAAATTATTAGTTGGGTAAGTGGAAGTTGCTTCATCTTTGTGATGCAAACATATCAGCCCCTCCCCTAAATATTGAGGAATAATCCCACTAATTTATCCTCATATATAATAATTGGAAAAATAATAGGTTGAGTTTGAAGAGGAGGAGGAGGAGAAATACTATAGGGATTCCCATCCATTATTTTTGGAGGTCATCTCCACCACCATTGATGAGCATGATGAAATAAATCTAGTGTAGAAGAAGACACACAGACCACCTTGATTAGTGTAGCCTTTTCTTCCAAAGAGAAAGAGGAAAATGACTCCTTATGGATGAAACATCAAGATGTTCTCTCTTAGGAATAAATTGAAATTTTAGGTCATGATCTTAAGGGGTCCACTCACCACATTGTCCTTCAATAGAACTATCCAAGGTATAAGCAGGTAGCTACATGGATGCACCTAACACAAGGTTCCAAAATTATTGATGAAGTTGAAAATATATTCAAATTAAAATCCACTTGAGAGGTCCAATATCTGAAATAGATGGCCAATATCATCCTCATCATGAAGAAGAAAGTAAAAAATCATATTCTACATCAATTACATGGATCTCATCTGACACTTCACATTGGATTATTTCCCAGTCCTGATCATAGAACAACTGGTTGTTGAAATAGATGGATATCAGGTTCTCTCTTCAAGGATGAATATTCGGGATACAATCAAATATAAATGTCCTAGAAATATTAAGATCCATTTAATTCAGGCACCCATACGGAATATTTTTTTATCTAGTAATTCCCTTGAGCTTTATGATAAAAGGTGTTACGTACTAATGTTCTACATGTCACATCTTCAAACACTTACTGGGAATGTTCGTTGAATTTTATGTTATTGAACTGTTGGTTAAATCTTGACATTTCTCATACCACATGATGAATCATTAAATGTTCTATAAACAACTATTATTACCCAAAATGAAAATAAACCCCTTGAAATTTTCTATCACTGTTACCTTAGGGAAATTTTTACATCATTGTACAAAACAAGGACATAATAGTCGATCTGCTGAGGAAAAAGGCTATCCTTAGCGTTTCACATCCCAAAAACCTCATACAGTTGAGTGGACACCAAGGAAACTTCAGCTACATTTTTTGCTTCATATAAAACCTTACAGAGAAATGTCTCCCTTATCTAGGATGATGAAAAATGGTGTTATATATCCATGGATTGATAATAGTTAGGAAGTATTTTATAGCGTCATGATATATCCCTTAATCCTTCTAGCACTAATTCAACCTATTGATAGAAGACCACTTATTTTTCATGAGACAACCTTATAGACATCACTGGGTGACTTTCTCATAAATATAAAGACATAAAATGAGTAAAATATCTTTATTATCTCTTTCAAACTAGGTTCAATGTTGATACTCATTACACATATATCGAGAAGAACTATCTGGTGCTAAAAGTTTTTGTCCAAAGACTGGGAAAAACCCTACAACATCACAATATTTATTTTTTATCTCTTAAAAACCTAGTAATATAAATTAATAGTCAGCCATTGTTTATCAAATGTCGGTCATGGTGGGCGTTCATCCTACATCTTTTTGAAATTTAGTTAATTCCTCAGAGACTAATCAATGTCCAATAACTAACAAATTTTCTAGAAGAGAGCCCCTTAGGTGAAATTACTTCATTGGATGTTAAACAGCTCAATGAAGAGGTTTTGTCTATTTAAGAGGGCCCCCAGTTTTGGGAAATTTGTTTTGACAGTGCATCTAAAAGACTAATAGAGATGGGGATTGAATTCCCCATTCCCAAAATAGTGGGTCTATGATTCATTCTAATTTGTACAAAAAATGCGGACCTGCCTTAATCGTTACTACTTTTAGGAAGGTGAAGATACAAGTAATGATAATATCAAACTCTCATTGAAGGTCTAGATCTATAACATAAGCTACGTGTCAATTACATGAAGATAAAAGGATATTTTGAACTTTTCATCAAGAAAATAAATTGGTGTTATGAAATCAAAAAAGAAGATATAATACCATGATAAACAATGTAAACAGACAGATGGTGGAATTCCTTTCTGACACAACATTGAATCTGATCCCATGATCATATATAGCGAAAGATGATGCATTGTAATGTGAAACCATATCTCTATAAAATCAGGATTGGGATGAAACAATCAACCACATTGTGAATATATGAGTCATATCACCTTTAATTCAATCCAACAAAAAAGAGACCAATGAGATTGTCCCCATCCCTGAACTATATGGTCTAACCACCAACTTAAAGACACCCATTGTGGACTACCTTTAAAATAGAGAGCTTCCACCAGATAGATACTGGAATGATAAAATATGAATCCGGTAAATTAACATTGTTCTATATAATGGAACGTATCTTCATAAGGTACTATAATAGAGGAGGCTTCATGGGGTACTTCATAGGTTCATTGATGGAGAAGTGAAATTATTTGTCATGATGGAAGTGCATACTAAAGCCTGTGGTGCCCACTAGTTAATATCCATTATTTCCCATCAAATTCAAATTAATGGACACTACTAGTTAACTATAAAAAAAGACTGTACTAAATTCACCCAAATGATCCATTAATTCCATTTTTATGGAAGCTTCATTCACCAACACTAGGAGTTTCTTAACATAGACAAACACTCCTAGATAATTTCTATATAGGGAATGGAAATCATTGGATCATATCCTCCCACTATGACCAAGTACCTCAAGTACATTCTCAAAACATCTTGCCTCTTCTCTAAGGGGTAAGAGTTCATAACTCTAAAAGAGATTAGGGTAGGGAAAATTTTCTACTTCATGAGAATTAAAATCATCACCTTTTTTGTTGTCTCTCACACTATACGGATGGAAAATGTCTCCAATTACTATTATTCTAAATTGGAAATACTATAGAGTAGTAAGAAATAATTTCCAATATTATATTAAACTACCATGTAGATTCTAACATATAGATAGAGTCCTCTAACAAGAATCTACAAAATATACTCTAAAATATTGTAGATAAAGATCATAAGTCTTGGTCGAATGAGCTCCTACATGTATTTTAGTCTTACCAGACTATGAACCATACTTCCACACAGGAGATTCCATATTCATTACAATACAGTGAAGAGGGGGTCCTTCCCATTGATGTTCAATTTCCCTCACTCCAAGACACTATATGTGATCAGTTATCCATATATGAGCATTCCCAGAAAACTATTGTAATAATGAGTGTGTCTTAATGATTACAGTTATGATTCCATGAACAATATAGAAGTCCACTAAATTTGGATTCCATAGGCCTTTAGTAAATAAAATTTTACTCTCTTATTTACATGAGAGAGAGATGGTGTTAGTCCTCCGGACTCTGATCATACTCATCAAGAAACATCCAATGTTGGATCCAAATTGGGAGGGAACGTATGTCATACAAAAATTTCACTCGAATTGATCCTATTATTTGATATCAATGTATGGGTATATTATCACAACCATCTCCAATAGAAGGTTCCTAGATAAGTATTTCACATAATCACAAGATGCAATCATCCTGATCACATGATGTTAAACTATATGTCACATCGTCCTAAACACATGATGTCAAACTACATGGTATAATATCTCAGTGGCATGGCATTAAAATTCATAGTCATTCTTTGTTGTGTGACTATAAAATTCATGATATCTTTATTTAGATCTCAATACAATAAACTAAATGATAATAATGTACTCATTGTAGGATGTTAAAAAAACAACACCATAATTTCCTCACAAAAGAGGACATCGTACTTGATAACGGTCACCTAACATTTCATATTGAAGAACATTGTGTGCCTTCATTCCTATAATTGTAGTATACACAGTGATGCTTAAACCACATGAAATTTTCCCATCCACAAATCTACATCCATTCATAAGATGATTTTATTACCATCCTTTTTCCTTAAGGCATTTTTCATGTCCGGATTATGTTTCTCATTGTTCCACAAAATCCTTCTTCCCATAACTACAAGATGAAATCATCCTAATCACATGAAATTAAACCACATGGTATGTCATCCATGTCAAAATTCTATAAACTGCATGTCACCAATTTCAACATTTTATGATGTAAAACTACCAGCACCATAATGTGCTTACATGATAGGATGAAATCTCTAACATTGGGCATCTACCAAGAAATATTAAAGATCAAATTGTTGGATGATTCTTATCCACACATGACACGTAACAGAAACTATATTTTACATCCTAGTCTAGAAGCTCCAAAACTCCCCCTCCCTATGTTTCGGTAAAAAACATGTAGGGAGAAATCCTCAATTACTACGTGTTTATTAATTATCATTGCATGGGATAAAAAGTGTTTTCTAGACCACATTTCATGGATACTTCTACAAAATATGGTAAATACCCCTCCCATGTATACGATCTAAATAGATATAGGGAACTCTGTAAATGGTCGTATTTACATGTCCATTTCATGACAAAATCCATCTCCCTACACACAAGTCTTATATATGTAGAGAAGAGAATCTAGAACTATTTGTGGCTTTGTTATTTCCCACACAGGATATGTAGAGACATCCATTTCTCTAATCTAGGCTCCAAATACAATAATCAAATAATAAAATACAAAAATTTCCCCCTCAACATACATATTAGACCTGCGTAATGAGTTCTCATTCAAAACATCATGTGGATTAATTCACGTCATCAAGGGATAAATAGTGACACCAGAATCTCAAATCTCTGGTCCTGCTTGAAAAAAAGATAAAAATTCCCTCCTCTCTATGTATGGTTTAGATCTTTATCGATATTCTTCTAAAAACTATGTGTGGCATGATTCCTATAATCATTGGATAAAATGTGACCCCATATTTCTAATTATGTGCCCAAATACAACATTACCCCTATTTTAGATCAATAAAATTCATCCATACCAAATGAATTTAAACTCCATGGGGTCCCAAAACAATGTGTTTCATGATTCTCGCCATAATGAGATACATAGTTACACCTAGAGTCTACAACCTCTTCTAGACACCACAAATTCAACATGCTCATATAATTCATTTTATCACCTAGGTGTGGTGGAAGAAACCTTTTCCACCCCCGGATTCCCACAAATATCATATCTCATATGTTATTATGAATTTTGGTACAACATTACATACATAATAAATCCATAAAAATAAATATTATGGTTTCTATGGTCCTTGTAGCAAGACCTTAAAAGGAACACCAGATACCCCTACCACATGATATGAAGTTGTGTTTTAAATGTTAGATACAAAACTATTGATGGATTTATTCATTAAATTACATGATTCATAGTGACACATATGTTTTTAATACTAGGCCAATCCATAATATATCCTCTTCACATTGGGGAACAAACATCCTTACAACATTACGTTAAACAACATGGAGATTGGCCTTTCCAAACAATATTAAACTGTAGGGTACCTGAAGAACTATGTGTGGATTTATTCCCATTTCAACATGATATATAGTGACGACCATACCACTTTACCATGTATTAGCCATGAGTAAAAATATTTCCCCATATCATTTATATAAAAAATATCTATACATAGGAAATCATTATTGGGTACCTCTTTCTGTAACCTATCTATGAAACCAAAATGCCCGATCTACATATGTGTCAGATCTATGTAAAAAATTTCACACTCCAAGACTAAAAATGGTCACAATGTTTCTTTTATACCACAAAAAAATTCAATCCATTCGTCAAACTATGTTCCTCAGAAAATTTTGGATCTTCAAAATCTTCACTTGGCCATCGGAATTGGCGGTTCATTATCCTGAAGATGCATTTTTTTCTATTCATAATATGCCTCAGTTAGATTTATATTATCTACCCTTAAAAAAATTTGTAACCATAGGAAAATTCTTCTTCAAGAGAAGAATATACTATATCTATAATTCCCTTTGTAATTTTTACCCCATATAATTTTTCTTGATCCAATAATACAAAGAATTGAGGTTTAAATATTATTTCCCCCACCCGTTTAATGCATTTTAGAACATCCGTACCTGATGAACATCCTATTACACAGCATTTATATAATAATTGGTCCTAGACATATGACCTAAAACTGGAGGACCCCATGTCTTCCTTACCACATGAAGCTAAACTGTATAACTGGCATCCCTCTGATTCAGCATTAGAGTTCAATGACTATATGTAGTTTTCTTCTCATCATTGCAAGATATGTCTTGACACTCAGATCTCCATATTGAATTTAAGTTATCATATTATCTTTTTAATGTCAATTCACCATAGTACTCACTACATGACCTTATACTACATCGAATATTTCCTTGTGACATGACACTAGACAACATGAATTCAAAGATCTACGTGTGTCTTGATTTTTGTTATAAAGGGATATGTAGTAAAATGTTGATAATGAATATATGGTCTAACCATGATATTAAAATGCATACCCTTTGTCTATGTATCAGTTAAATATGCATAGTAATATTCCAACCACAGCAAAAAAAATCCCCCACGTTCATATACATGAGGTATACTTGTATTGGAAGGTCCAATATATCTCTCACCCCACTTCAGGGGTCATATTATAACTAAAATTCCTTCCCTTAAGTAAGAGAATGATCAATTCATGGGGTACCATTCACATAACTATATATATATTGATTCTTATTTTGATGATATACATAGGGATGCTCAGACCTTATATCTGAAGCCCTGTTGTAATTAAAAAAATTCATTCCTTTATACTGATTAGACTTGTGTGACAGAAATGTTTCTACACATTCTCAAAATATTTCAAAAGAAAATGCTCCTTTCATTTTTAGTAACTTTCCCTCAACAAATCATACATTGTTCCTATGTATGTATAAATCTTAATAATCCTACATGTCCCTCAAAAATGGATGTTTAGTGTTTTGGGGGAACCTTTTTTTAACTATAAATAGTATGCCTCGGTTAGCTCTGAATAAGTCACCTGAAAAAATGTATATCAACCAAAGGAAAATTGGTCAGCGGGATATGCATTTTCATATCCCTGTGTTCCCCAATTATTGTTTCATCCCTATTAACCCATGTATTTTGAAACCAAGAGATTCAATCTTAAAAACATTCCCCTTTATTCCTAATGATGATGGAGTATTCTTGGAAATATTATAGTGAGAAAGGAAAATCATCTATTTTTCAGCCAAAGCTACGTGACATTAAATATTAGACCATGAGAACACAATCAATTAGATATAAAATATTATGGTCCATGGACAATTTTCTTGAGATTAAACTATATCATGCTCCATCCCTACTTTACAAAAGGAAAATTAATATAGGAGTTTTTTATCATTCATTGACCTTTCCAGAATATATTCCCTCATAATTTTTAGACACAATTCCCTTGACAAGCCACCCTTAGTGGTCTTGAGAAATATGAATTTTCATAACATTTTTTTCTATAAAAAATGGAGTGTTAGTGTCATGGGACACCATTTTTTGGACATGCACAATATTTCATAGTTCGATATGTATAATTTGACCAAAAAATTCTTGTAAATAAAAGGAATTTTTCCCCCATTATATGATTTTCCTACCTCTGTATTCCTTAATAACATCATACTAGAAACCATTATTATGGTTAATCATCATGTACCAACCCCTTATCATGTATCAAATTTGAAAAATAAAAACATGTGGTCCAAAAATCCCCCATACATGTTTGAATAATATCAGTACATTCTCATCTATTACTCCGTATTGGGGTTGTCACCCCATAATTCACGGTCAGAGATGTTTGACCTCAAACATAGTTGTGTTAGCCTAACATGAATGGCTTTAAACTACCCAAGAAAAAACATGAAATCACCTAGTGGAAGAAATAAAAATGGATCTCAACATAAAAGACTAGTACCATCCAGATAAACATACACTTTTCATGGATTAGGAAAAAATGATCAATAAAAAAAGAGGAACAAAACATTTTTTGTTAAAAACCCACAACATGAACCCTATGATAAAGTCAGGGTATCGCCACTAATCCCATACCATAGTAGACATAAAATTTATGTGGTAGAAAAAGAAATAATTTTTTAGGATTTTCCATGTAACCCTAGAAATAGTGAAACTATATATACTCGCTAAGTCCCTTTTCTCAAGAAAATATGGGAGAATTACCCGACCATTGTTTTAAATATAGACAACTTCTTCATCTGAAAAACCTCATCTTTATCCCGATTAAAGCCCATTCCAATGGGGGAAATTTTTAGGTCCTAAAAACTCTACATGTATGATAAACATACATTCATGACTTAAATATGGTTAAAAAAATCCAGATTAAGAGTTTAAGAAAATATTGAAGGAAGTGAAGCTACAATGACAGGCTGAGAGATGCATTGAAAATTACACCATGCAGAACACTAATCCATGTGGAATTATTCTACTCTTTGAGTTTTATTGTGAATGAAATCATTTTCAGGAATAAAATTTATCACATTCTCACATTAATGAAAAAAATATTTATGTGAGTTTGTTTGGTGATTTCTTCCCATGCGAAGGTTCACCCCCTATGAATGATAATTTTTTGGCAGGTGAGGGTGGTATTTTTCATCCACCATGAACAAAATAATTCATAATCTAGGGTGTTCTTCCTAGGATCACAAAAATGTGGTTGTATTGGCCCACCATGAATGAACAACCCAGTAGTCTTTTGTGCCTCTCTCTAATAAAAATATTATATGGGGAATCGATAGGTGGGAAAATGTAAGATCAAGAGAACACAAGGGAGAAATCCCACACCCAAATTGCTTCGTATACACCATCCTGTGAACTATTTGTGGTTTTCCCTATGTGGGAACCATCCAAAGTACTATATGCACAAAAACCTCAGAAAAATATTCCATATGGAGGGAGTGTTGTTTGCGATATGAGGCTATATTTCATGAACCCAAAAATAAATAAATTTCATTACATTTAGACCCTTTGTAGATAACCCTTCACAAATTAACCTTCACAGATTCACTTTCATGAATAAAATTCATCAGAAATCTTTTTCTGACTTCTCCTTCATGGAATCACATTATTATACCCCCTTTTTAGAAGACCATTCATAGCCAATCATTTGCACCGCCAGAAATCCCATCACCTAACTCCAATTATTGGTTGAACCAAAAATGGTTTCTCTTACATAAGTCAAGAACATTCCATTATTAAGAATATTCCTCCTTGTCATCATAACCATAGATGTTGAACTATATGTATCTTTTCTAAACCACATAACATTAAACTATATGGAACTAGTCCCCACAACATTTCATTAAATAGTGTTTTGTTTTTCCCTATAACATGACTTAATCAATGTGTTTCCATACTCCTAGATCTATGAATTTAAACTATAATATAACCTATAATAAAAAATAGGATGTCCTTGAAAAAAAAACATAATATTCCATTTGCATCAATGATATCATAGCTCATCAAATGACTATAATTTGACAACCAAACATTCTAATGGGAATCCCCTTAGGACTAAGCACCTACCAATATATAGAATCTCTCCTAGATTAGGGTTATAGCCTCTCTTGTGGAAGGTGTCCCCCTTAATCCACTTTTCTAGTCTAGTAAATAGCGAGAAGGATATCCAAATTTGACTATCCCTGCTACTAGAATAAAAGATAAGGCTAGCACATTCAATTCCATCTCTCTCCCTATAGGCTCCAAATTGTATCCACCAGTGAAAAAAAGTGTATCATGTTATCATATGTTCTACAGATTCCTCATGATTTCCTCACATATCACGACTCATATAAGCTTAGATACGAGTAGAACTAATGACATATATGTTTTTCCAAATCTAAAGGAAATACCTCTAGGTTTAAGCCTCAACTTCACTGGCCTTTCTATATATATAATCCCAGACCTCCATTAACATGGGCCACCAATGCTGTATTATCACCAATAATCACCCAATGGGTCTCTTAGATAGTAAAATCTCCATAAATGCTCAATTCACATCCTTTGAAGTGTAATACCCAATCATGTCAACAAAAATGGCTCACCTACATAGCATAAGCCATGAATCCATACCTAAACATTAATGGTTGCATATTCTAAATAAAGTATCACCAAATGGGCCACCTAAAAGGTGTAACCCCAACCTACCAAACTACATGGGATTTGATTCCCATCTAACTATGATACATAGGATGCCTATCTGAGGTCCAAACCCAAAACCCATGTTTACCCTAATGTTACCTATTCCATATTTATGATAGATTCATGTCAACTTTGGATACCACATCTCTTCCTGGTCCGTCGGCCTACCTCGACATAAATCTCCAACCAAACGTTGACAAGGCACCATTACGCTGGATATCCTTCCTACCTGAAATTAAACTGCATGGTTAGGTCCTCATCAAAAAATATAGAAGGTTTTCTTTCCTATTAATTGGCACTAAACTACATGGTTATTGATTCCATTTGGGTGGATACATAAGAATCCCATTATATGGTTTTGATCTTGATATCAAAACAAATTATTTATCCCCATATGAAAGAACTATCTAGAGCACTTCACCATGTCACTTAGATGATCATTATGATAATATGTGACTGAAAAATTCCTAATATTTCCACAAAAAGATTCAATTTATGGAGAACCTCGGATACATACAGATCCCTCCAATGATTGAGAACCTCATAAACATACATAGATTATATGCCACTAGGCCTATTCTCATTAGTCAATCTACCTCTAACCATGACTAGAGAGACCTGTGGTCATACTAACATGTTATAAATAATACCAAATATAACTACATAAACTAATACTTGATGAAATATTGCTATCTCAAACGTTTTCATGGGTCATACTATACTAAATAATGACCAAATAATGGTCTTTCATAAATTCTCACTAAAATCCCATGACCTAGTGCCATGTAATCAGGGTTAACTAAGGATACCTATGCCTCACTAGAACTCATAATTTCTTCTCATTTTCATACACCACTTATGATTATCAAGTAAAAAATTAACATCTCATTACATACAAGAAATATGTTAGATAAAAAATGTAACGACCTGAAATTTTGAATAAATCTTGTTTCCTAATTTTTTGTGTCATTTTATTTTTATACTCAACAAAACTGTATCATTTGATAACATTAGTATAATTAAAATGAGACCATTGGATTTTTAAATTTATATGACCATTGGTCAATATGACCGCTGGAAACTAAACATTTTGATTATTGTCTCTAAATACAAGTGATCTTGGTTAATTATTATAGAAAGAAGATTTGATGGCCTCATCCAGTAGTCTCGGGCCAATCGAATCCCATCTAACCGAACTTGAGAATGAGGTAGCACCACTGGGCTTTGCTCTGGACAAATCCCAAGACGAACATCATCGTGTGAAGCTAGAACGGAATCGCCTTCCTGAGAAGTTCAAAATGATATAAATTACTACTCGTGCAATGTTGGCTGAGCCGCCCTCAGATTCTCTCACATTAGCACACCTTACACTTATGTGCTATGCTGGGGTTATAAGGGGCTATGTAAGGAGACCGTAACTATCTTGTGTAATACTTTGTTTTAAATAAAAATTTTGATTTCTTCTTATGATAAAGTTTATGAATTTTCAAATGTCCAGATAAATATAGTACGCATATTTTTGATGCATTTTAGAGAAAGGTATTTTAAAAATGTTTATGTAAACCTTAAATAACTAAAAATGTGTAATGATTTTTAAAAAATGGTCTTCTACGATTATGTTCAGTACTAAATTTAGAGTATAATAAGATCAACATAATTTTTGATGAATAGTAAATTATGAATAGTGATTTTATGCTTAGGATTGGTAATGTGACCAAATGGATTAGTAATCTCATTTAAAGAAATTATTAATATAATCTAGGCACCTTGATTAACTAATGTTACTCAATAAAATGGTTAAATAACAGTTTCATAAATTATTAGTCAATTGTTAGGTTTTTCGGGTGAATAGTGTTTTTAAATTAAAAATTAAATTGAAAATATGTTGAAAATTATTTTTATAAAATGGACTTTATTTTTGAATTCAGAACATCCATATTATGCTAAGGTAATTTTTGGGTATTTTTCTGAAAAAAATGAATTTTCAGTGAATAGTGTATTTATTTAAAAATTAAATTAAAAATATTTATAAAAATATTTTTATAAAATAGAGTTCTTATTTGAAATCATAGCATCGATATTTGGTTAAGGTAAAATTATGGGATTTTTTTGAGAAAGTTGAATTTTTGATGAATAGTGAAAATACAATTTTTTAGTTAGGGGTGTTTAATGACAGCATTAAATGATATATTATGTATTTAATCAATATGGTCGACTTATTAATAGTAATATAAGGTATGAGGTGTACCAAGTGGCCATTACCATGAGCAAATACCCTGGGAAATCCCATGGTTTTTCCAAAACCACAAATGAGGTGTCCCTTGGTTAGTAATGCCTTGTCACCTCACTTTCCATTAAAAAATCAAGCCATCCTCTCATCCATTCGACTCCAAAATCATCCTCAACGAAGTTAGGGTCTCCTTACCTCCCATGGAGTCCTCCCAAGGTTCCCCCAGACCCTCAAGGTCCCAACCTTTGAGTTTTAAAAGTTAAGTTTAAGGTAAGGTATCCTACCTCTCTCTTTCTTTCCAAGCACTCTCTTTTATGTCATATCTTTTATGCTCCATGTTATTATGTTGGAGGATGTTATTTTATATTCATACTACTGTCCTTTTAATGTTCAAATGATGATATATCCCCTCTTAATCTCATCATTTCGGTTATGAATGTTTAAGTGGCGTCGTTAGGCTGCTGAATTTTTTGTAACAGATTCTTTCACTCTTCTCATTTTCAAGTTCCATTTTATTGTCAAGTCTTTAAAGTTCCTTTTTATTATGTTGGGGTATGATCTCTATATCTATCATAATGATCATTTATTTTCATATTATGAGGGACCCAATTTTATCTTGTTAATTCATTTTTGTTGATGTTTAAGTGACGCCGTTAGGCAGCAAAATTTTTAAGGGATTCTTTCACCTTTCTCCATTTTCAAGGTTCAACTTTCATTTCTAGTCTTTCAAGTTCCTTTTTTATTATTTTGGGGTATGATCTCTATATTTATCATACTGATATTTTATTTTCATATGATTAGATACCCTATTTGATCTCGTCAAATCATTTTTGTTGAAGTTTAAGTGACGCCGTTAGGCTGCCGATTTTTTTAAGGGATTCTTTCACCTTTCTCCTTTTTCATGTCAAGTCTTTGAGGTTCCTTTTTATTATGTTGGGGTATGATATCTATATCTATCATACTGATATTTTATGTTCATATAATTAGAGACCCTATTTGATCTCATCAATTCATTTTTGTTGAAGTATAAGTGACGCAGTTAGGCTGCTGAATTTTCATAAGATAAATCTTATTTGTGTCCTCCTTTTATATTTTTCATTTCATATGGAATATCTTTCAAATTTCATTACCATGTTCTTATACCCTTTATATTATGTCTCTATACTATTTTATGGATCATTTATGAGTGGTTGACCCATGTCCCTTCTCTTTTCAATGTTTTCTAAAACACCAAAACATTACCGTTATACTGCAAAATTTCCATCTCAAATTCTCTCTCTCTTATCCTCAAATTAATTTTATTAAGTGAATACTCAAAGCTCTTTATTCTAAATGGGTATTCACATATATACCAAAATTTTATATTTTAAAGTCTGGGATTTACATACATGAGACCCGCTTTCCCTTTCCACGGGTTTAAAGTGACATAATGATCATGTCTTTAAAGCAGTTTTTAAAACATTATGATTATGAAACGAAACCCATTTATTTTATGCTATATGGGTTGTTTATGAAATTATTGATGATGATGTATGTGGCTCACATGATAATAAATTCAAATTAAGGGTGTTCCCTGATATCTCTCTAATTCATTGGGTAAAGACTTAATCTATAGGGATGACCATTTTTAACGATGCCTTGGTCAATAACCTATGTAGTTTTTAATGACATTTTGGGGATGGACCTTGGTGAATCAGAAATTATTGTCAATATTAAATGATGTAGCCAAATCTTCAAGTTATTAAATAAGTTATTTTTATTATGATATTCATCATTATTTCTTTCTCATTCCTTAATGTTCTTTTTCATGACATTGTTAGTGTATCTCAAGTTAACATGTTAAATGTTTTCCCTTGTTTCCCTTACTGGTCCATCTGCTCACCCTTTATTTTGATGTATGTACCCATGTTATGAGATGTAGTAATGATCCTAGGATGAAAATAAAGAGAAGACTTTAATGTTTTTAAGAAGAATGTTTTATGTTTTCATGTTTTAAGTTCCTGGTTTCCAAGACACTAAACCTTAAAGATCCTCGGTTTTGTAAAATGTAATGAAAGTTTATGTGATAAAATGGCGTGATGCTATGGTTGGTATCGAAGGATGGTTTATTTATTTGTGGAAATTAAGATATGAAAACTCTAGGAAGAATCCTATAGAAAATATTAAATATAGTAAATCTTTCTCGTATTTTGGTGAGTATTGAGTAAGGTATTGCCAATAAAATACATCCCTGTCTGGATACAAGCAGGTAGAGGTGGCTCTGGCACAGATATACATAGGGGTAAAACCCGAAAACACCGCTTTGAGCGAGACTCAAACGGGAACTAGTACACGAAAATGGGCCTTGCTGCACTCTTGGTTATGACACTCCTGGGGGATAATCTTTGGTAAATTCATAATCTTAGTATGAACAATTATTAAAGTAACATAGATAAAATAAAATAATGATTCACAGATGAATATATGATCATGGATAACCTATATTGGAACCCAGGGGATCACATGATAGGGTATACTTTCCTTCTACAAGTTTATCCTTCTATTCTTAATGTTTCCTTTTAATGGTTATTGGATAAGTTTTTAAGACCCCTAATTATACGTTCTTTTCTTAGTTAATGGAGCGAAATGGAAGAGCATGTCCCAACAACCAATGTGATAGGAAATGTGATGATTACCCTATTAATGTGACAGAGATGACGAAATATCAAGTTGAACATATTGTGATTATGCCAAACTAGCTATCAAAAATCACAATTAATAATTGGTACGTAGTTGAATGCCCAAATTCATCAAGGAAGAAGAAGAAAAAGTCTCAAGGATGTTCACCAGATAACGTTGATAAGGGAAAGAAGACCCAATTTCTTTTTTTGAAAAATGTTTGGGAAGATTCACCAAGGAGAATGTCACAATGGAACCGGGAGATGTTTTAAGTGTGGGATGATAGGGCATAAAGTATCCAATTTCTTTAAAAAATGGATAATGTGATGAATGGAGATAAGGTTCGATCTGATGTACCTTATACATTTTTATGTCATAAATGTGGAAATGTTAGACATTACCCATGGCAATACTCTATTCGGATGGGTGAGAAGCATGATGAGCATCAACAATCTTCGAGGACAAGGGAATAATGCAAGTCCTATGCTGAGATGGATCATGATGACTAAAGTAAATGTAACTTCTTCGCAATAATTGTCTATGTCATGTTGTATTTTAGTTCGTGCTCTATGAGAATCTATTTTATGTTTTCAAAGATCATCGAGTCACTACCTAAGATGATTTTATATCATTAAGGAAAAAATCTATTGTTATGTACCACATATTGATGTAGTTAAGCTGTTCTTCTTAAAAAAAAGTGATTAGGGGATTAAAAGATGATTATTATTTTGGAATACATTCAATATTTTGGGAACCCTATTTAATTAAGGTGAATAGATTACTACGGTGTTTTTTGGAGGAGTAAAGGTTGACTAATATTTTGAAGAATCTATGAATTTAAAGAGAACTTATAGTAATTTAGGTTACATATGGAAATGATTAACCTATCTTGGGGAATATGTGATTAGGTAAGTTACTTTTGTTATAAGATTATAAGAGTGGTTGATGTTGCTTGAAGATGAACGATAAAGTCTATCTTGGAAGACTATGTTATGAGATCATTCTTATAATGGGGTTTCAATATTATTTTGGTTTATTTTGAGGATTTTTTAAGGAAAGTTATTTATGGAATGTTCTATGATGATCTTTGGGTAGTACCATGGAACATTGAATATTTAAAAGCAGTTTCCCTTCCTATGGGATTATTTCTTTTTGAAGAGTTGTTTTATCTTACCATTTCTGTTTTTGGGATAATGATTAAAGACAGAAGAAATTGATAGTTGATCTTTTGTGTATTACATGACTCTCAAGAACATGATTCTTGTGTTTTGATGAGACCAAGTGTTTTTGAATGCTCAATGTTTGGAGAAAAGATTAGTTTTGGTAGAAACTTATTAAAGGATGAAACTCTACTTGAAGGTAGTTATATTTCCTTATGTTTTTGTTCAATGTAGTAAATTAATTCCTCAAAATTATTAAAAGGAACGTAAAACAAAAACTTTGTTGGTTTATGTTTCCTACTAGGTAATCAACGACCGTTTACACACATCCTAAGTTTGTGATTTTCTTGTGGTTAACATCCTTCTAATCATGTTTTCTATCACTATCCCTCAGAACATGACCCTTTTTTTCTCCTCCATTTCCTTGTTTTCCTACATGGAATCCTAGTGTGGGTTAACTTGGGTGACCTTCGTACTTCCCTTTCTTTTAATGTAATATTTTTACTGACTCCTTTTCCGATGTGGGACTTTCAATGAAATTTCAAAACCCGATTTTAAAAATTGCGAGGAAACAATTTCTTATGGGGGGAAGATTGTAACGACCCGAAATATTGAATAAATCTTATTTCCTAATATTGTGCGTTATTTTATTTTTATACTCAAAAAAACTGTTTCATTTGATAACATGAGTATAATAAAAATGAGACAATTGGGTTTTGACTGTTATATGACCATTGGTCATATTGACCACTAGAAACTAAACGTTTCGATTATTGTCTCTAAATATAAGTGACCTTGGTTAATTAATATAGAAAGAAGATTTGATGTCCTCATCCAGTAGTCTCGGGCCAATCGAAGCCCATCTAATGGAACTTAGGATAGAGATAGCACCACTGGGCTTTGCTCTGGACCAAACCCAAGCAGAAATTCATCGTGTGAAGCTCAAATGGAATCGCCTTCGTGGGAAGTTCAAACTGATAGAAATTATTACTCGTGCAATGTTGGCTGAGCCTCCCTCAGATTCTCTCATCTTAGAACACCTTACACTTAGGTCCTATGCTCGGGTTATAAGGGGATATGTAAGGATACCGTAACTGCCTTGTGTAATCCTTTGTTTTAAATAAAAATTTCGATTTCTTCTTATGATAAAGTTTATGAATTTTCAAATGTCCGGATAAATATAGTATGCATATTTTTGATGAATTTTAGAGAGGATATTTTAAAAAATTTTATGTAAACCTTAAATAATTAAAAATTTGTAATGATTTTAAAAAAATCATCTTCTACATTTATATTCAGTACGAAATTTGGAGTCTAATAAAATCAAAGTAATTATTCATGAATAGTAAATTATGAATAGTGATTTTATGCTTAGGATTAGTAATGTGACCAAATGAATTAGTAATCTCACTTAAAGAAATTATTAATATAATCTAGGCACCTTGATTAAGTTAGGTGATTCAATAAAATGGTTAAATAACGGTTTCCTAAATTATTAGTCAAGTATTAGTTTTTTCAGGTGAATAGTGTTTTTTAAAGAAAAATTAAAATTAAAATATTTAGAAAATAATTTTTATAAAATGGACTTTATTTTTGAATTCCGATCATCGATTTTATGCTAAGGTAATTTTTGGGGATTTTTCTGAAAAAAAAAATGAATTTTCAGTGAATAGTGTATTTATTTAAAAAATAAATTAAAAATATTTAGAAAATTATTTTTATAAAATGGAGTTCATTTTTGAAATTAGAGCATCGATATTATCTTAAGGTTAAATTTTGGGATTTTTTTGAGAAAGTTGAATTTTTGATGAATAGTGAAAATACAGTTTTTAAGTTACGAGTGTTTAATGACATCATTAAATGATGTATTATGTATGTAACCGATATGGTAGACTTATGAATAGTAAGATAAGGTATTAGGTGCCCATGTTTCCAATACCATGGGAAAATACCATGGGCAAGCCCATCGTTTTGCCAAAACCACCAATGAGGTGTCCCTTGGCCATTAATGCCTTGTCCTCTCACTTTCCCTATAAATACCAAGTAATCCTCTCATCCATTCGACTCCAAAATCATCCTAAACGATGTTCTGGTCTCCCTACCTCCAATGTAGTCCTCCCAAGGTGACCCCAAGCCCTCAAGGTCCCAACTTTTGAGTTTTAAGTGTTACGTTTAAGGTAAGGGATCCAACCTCTCTCTTTCTTTCCAAGCACACTCTTTTATGTCATATCTTTTCTGCTCCATGTACTTATGTTGGAGGATGTTCTTTGATATTAATTCTACTGTAGTTTTCATGTTCATATGATTAAAGATCCCTTATTAATCTCATCATTTCATTTTATTAATGTTTAAGTGGTGCTGTTCGGCTGCAGAAAGTTTTGTAACAGATTCTTTCACCATTCCCATTTTCAAGTTCCATTTTATTGATAAGCCTTTCAAGTTCCTTTTTATTAGGTTGGAGTATGATCTCTATATCTATAATAATTATCTTTTATTTTCATATGATTAGAGACACTATTTGATCTCGTCAATTCATATTTGATGTAGTTTAAGTGACGCCGTTAGGCTGCCGAATTTTTAAGGGATTCTTTCACCTTTCTTCTTTTTCAAAGTTCTACTTTGATGTCAAGTCTTTAAAGTTCCTTTTTTATTATGTTGGGGTATGATCTATATATCTATCATAATTATCTTTTATTTTTATATGATGAGAAACTCTATTTGATCTCGTCAATTCATTTTTGTTGAAGTTTAAGTGACACCGTTAGGCTACCGATTTTTTAAGGGATTCTTTCACCTTTCCCCATTGTCATGTCAAGTCTCTCAAGTTCATTTTTATTATGATGGGTTATTATCTATATATCTATAATACTGATTTTTAATTTTCATAGGATTAGAGACCCAATTTGATCTCGTCAATTCATTTTTTTTAAGTTTATGTGATGTTGTTAGGCTGCCAAATTTTCATAAGAGAAATCTTATTTTTGTCCTCCTTCTAGGTTTTTCATTTCATATGGTATATCTTTCAAATTTCATTACCATGTTCTTATACCCATTATATTATTTCCCTATATTGTTTTATGGATCATTTATGAGTGTTTTAACCATGTCCCCACTTTTTTCAATGTTTTCTAAAACCACGAAACATAGCAGTTATGCTGCAGAATTTCTGTCTCAAAATGTCTCACTCTTATCCTCAAATTAATTTTGTAATGTGAATAATCAAAGCTATTTATTATAAATGGGTATTCACATATATATGAAAATGTTCTATTTTAAAGTTTTGTATTTACATACACGAGACCCTCTTTCCCTTTCTGTGGGTTTAAAGTGACATAAAGATCATGTTTTTAAAGTAGTTTTTAAAACATTATGATTATGAAATGAAACCCATTTCTTTTATGCTATATGGGTTGTTTTTTAAATGATTTATGATTATATATGTGGTTCACATGATTATAAACAAAAATTAAGGGTGCTCCCTGATAGCGCACCAATGCATTGGGTAAAGACTTAATCTCTAGAGATGACCATTTTTAACGATGCCTTGGGGAATAACCTTTGTAATTTTTAATGACACCTTGGGGATGGACCTTGGTGAAAAAGAAATGATTGTCAATATTAAATGTTGTAGCCACATCTTCACGTTATGAAATACGTTATTTTTAATATGATATGCCTCATGATTTCTTTCTCATGCCTTAAAGTTCTTTTTCATGACATTGTTGATGTATCTCAAGTTCACATGTTAAATGTTTCCACTTGTGTCCCTTACTAGGCCTTTTGCTCACCCTTTCTATTGATGTATGTGCCCAGGTTATGAGATGCCGTAATGGACCTAGGATGAACATAAGGAGAATCCTTTAGAGTTTTTAAGAAGAATGTTTTATGTTTTTATGTTTTATGTTCCTGGTTTCCAAGACACTAAACCTTGAGGATCCCCAGTTTTGTAAAATATAAAGAAAGTTTATGCGATAAAAAGGAGGGATGTTGTATAAAACTTATGTTTCTCCATTAGTATTCATCACAACCATCCACTTGATTTCATGTAACACTTATTCCCAATCTAAAAGACCCACAAATGTCACCAAAACCCTTTAATAGACATCTATAAGATTTATATATGGTTGATCATACTATCCAATCTCTAATATTACCATATTGAGACCAATATTAAGTCATATGAACAATACATACCACATGTGTTCAGTAAGAACCCAATCTATTTTTTCCCATATTATAGTGTATCAAAGAAAAAACTCTTACAATATCTTGTAACCACTACCATTGTTGATTGAAACTCATAATCTATTAGGCATATCAGATACCTTTCACTGTACTTATCTCATGTTACCGTGAGTTATATCCCATATTCCAATGAAAAAAATCCCTAATCATCTGATCATATATCATATCCATGTAAATACAATCACACCTTAATAACTATCATTCCATGATTCCTATACACACATCCATAGCATCCATCAAATTTAAAAAATCCCCCAACCACAAAGTATCCATGTATTATTCATATCACATGAATCATATTACCATGCTTCCCATTTATAAGGCATTAATTAGGCTAGGATAACCCCTCACTTCTATGATAACCTCATATATCAAAACTCATCATAAGAAGAACAAGAAAACACCCTTTCTTCATTCCCAATGTACTTAAATAAAAAATTATCTGAAGTAACAAATCACCATTTCTATGATTCCTACCTAGTCCATGAATTATAAAAACTTGTATCTCACATCCCACAAACCGTATTTATCTCCATAATGTCACATAACACTATAAAGCACATATACTATCTACCAAACCACAAATATCCAAATAATATCAGATCTTCCCACACCCATAATACCCTATATAAGGATATCCTAGTGTATCAAAATTATATCCCATTATAAATATTCACATAAACTATGTTACCAAATATTAACCACATATTTTGTTTTTTAAGTATAGAACTTACAATATGTTATTTATGAAAAAAATCAATATGTAATTGTAGTTATTTTAAATAATTTAAGTCCTTCAATTCCCTCAGAACCAGATTCCTCAATCACACATAGGAATGCAGATTACATGGGATACTACATGATATGTATGATGCATAATATAATTCATATTTCCACCCGAGTTCCAGAGAAAAACAAAAATCAATAACATTAGAATAACATACTTGTATAAAGTAGCTCACCTATGACAACGAAAATCAATAGAAAAAATTTGAACACTATATAAATTTTTCAATAAACAAACATAACATCCATGTTAATTTCTAAATTGTCTTTAACACATCCATAATAACCCCAAATCAGTAAAAGAAATAATGTAGTTCTTGAATACCACCTATTAACCTCTCATAGTTCGAACCCACCAATTTTTCATGAACTATAGTATTAAAAATTTCAATCATGCCTCTCTGTATACCAAGCGATGCCAACTAGTAGGGAGAGTAGGATAAAAACAAATGGGTAGAGAATACCCTGAAAATCATCATTACAAATGTCAACTATATAATAAAATATCCTAAAAATAGATACAACATTGGAGAATAATAATATATTTATGGTATAATGTGGGCAATATAAATGAACACCCAACACTTAATAAAAAATAAGACACACGTCGAAAAAAAATTCATACATCAATGGAAGATTTCCCAATGGGATTATCATATATAATAACAATAAAAAGGATACAAAACCACTATCTTTAAGCTCACTACAGACTAGTCACTGTAACCACATTGAGAACCTCTGATTCATATCCTTAAAAATGAGTCATTAGCCTGATCTTCTTTTTAACAATAAGTTCTATATATCCAATAGGAGTTCATTTTGGGTGTGATCAAAAAACATAATAGGCATTCATCGATAATGAAATTAATAATAACCACAATATATGTGAATATATGTATTTAATGAAATAAAATTCATAAAAAAAACAAATGTGTGAACCTATCAAATGGTTAAGTACAAATAAATGCATCAACATGGTCGAGTCACACATTAATTGGCCAATGCCAACTTATTTTCTATCACAAATCATAAACAATGGTGTTTAATGAATCATTCAGCCCTTAAAAAATAAACAACAACAAGGTCTCCATCTATTTATACCCCAAAATTATTTAGTTTAAATGAATAATATGATTGATATATTATATAACACTAAATACATAGATTTATGTGAACTGAGATATATTTTAAAAATACTATCAGTTGACCATTACAACATATCCACTGAATTGGAAGGGATGAATATGAGTACCAATATTATAAAATATATTTTAAATGGTCGTATTAAATAGAAATTTATTCTGTATTATGAAATCAATTTTTAGTAAAGTAATTTTGTGATTTAAAATGTAATTTTATTCAAAAATGATTTTTATTTCATTTTGTGCATGGAAATTAAAATTAATTTCAGTAAAAAAAATATAATTACGTTTATAAAATTATTATAATTTTTTATAACGTAATATCATAATAATTATAAGGTTAATTGTTGGGACTGTTTGAATTGGTTTATTTTTTATTAATTAATGAAAAATATTAATCTTTCAAATAGTATCAATTATTTTCATTAAATAAAGTAATTTAAAATTACCTTGTGATGGATGATAGCAACATTGATTTGGAAATTACTATCAAGGATGAACTAGAGAACATGGAGGGTCTTCTGAGCCACATTGCCAACATTGTTAATAATCACGGTTTCTCGGATAGGAAATATTTTTGTGTATGGGAGCCTGCGGTTAATGGTATTCTCTCTTCAAATCTTTATTAATGACTTTTCTTTGAATTGTTTCCTGGAAGAAAACTGGATGGGTAATTTTCACAAAATATTCATTAGACCATCTCGCTCCATTTTGGTCGGGATAATTGCTCATCGAAAGATACTGACGGATTGTTATCTTCATAATTGTGGTATCTCTTTATGTTCCTCTTGTGTTGTTTGACATCAACACAGAGAGGATGCTAATCATTGGTTTCTTTGATGTGTTACTGTTGCCTCAATGTGGAAGGATCTAAAGGAGATCATTGAAGTCTCAATTCCTATGATAAGATCCATCACGGAGTTTATTCAGAGATGGAAGTCTATTTCTCTTTCTTCATAGTTGTTGGACTTATTTCAAGTTGTTGCTTCTGATTTTCTGCATTATATATGGTCTTCTAGGAATCATGTTCTTCATGGGAATCAGTCTTTCTCGGTAACTGCTTCTTTCTCAATCATCCTTGATGTGATGTGTGTGATAAGCTTACCTAAGAAACTTTTTTGCGCCAATTTTATTAATTATTATTCTGTTCTTGCCCAAATTGGCATCAAAGGAAATTTTAGACCTCCAAATGGTACTTTTGAAGTTTTATGGCAAGAACACTTTTTGGTTGGATGAAACTTAATTAGGATGGTGCCTCAAAGAGAATTCCAGGACCTTCTGGGTATGGCTCCATTTTTTAGGGATCATCTTGGTCAGGTGATTGGTTATTTCCATGGCTCCTATGGTATTGCTTATTCAATTGAAGCTGAGATGCTATGAATTATTGTTGTGGTGGACCAGGCCAAACATCGTGGATGGAATAATCTTTGGTTGGAAAGTGACTCGACTATTATTTTCTCTACCATTAGAGAAGGATCATGTCATCTATCTTGGAAACTTTATAATCATTGGGTGAACTGCTAGGGCTCCCTTCGATCTATGAATCACATTATTACTCATGTCTACTGGGAAGCTAATTCTATTGCAGATGGTTTGGCAAACAATGGAATTAACGGTTTTTACATCATCTGGTATGATAATCTCCCGGATGTTTTTCCCCTTTTCAAAAGGTATTTGGATAGATATCCTTTTTTAGGATCAAGTATGTTGGATTATTTATTTTAATAAAGGGGTCTTTCTTTTCTGGGAAAGGTCTCATCTCCTTTTAAAAAATCATTGTAATTTTTTGGTATTAAATTTAAATATGATCCATTTATTTTAGAATAATGTAATTAAATCCATTTTCATTTGAAATATTCTTTATTTTAATATTTATTAAATTTTTCTCTTATAAATGTATTTTTCTAAAAACAATTTTTCCTTGAATTTTATAATTTTATATTAAAATTTATTTATTATAGTGATATCAAATGTTGAAAAATTAATTCCATTTATGAAATCATGTGGTTCAAATTTGGTAAATATAACACTTTTATTTTTTCTCATTGTGAACAGTAACTGTGGTAAATATTTGTCACCTTAGTAAGGGTAATATTTGTTTAATATGCTTAAAACCAAGAAATAAGATCTCAAAATCAACCAAATGAATGGTTTGATTTCAATGTATTAGATGAATCTGATATTAAGGATCCACAATTCTAATTTAATTCATTTTGGACATATTCTCCCTTGATAATGACATTTATATAGTTTTTTGTAAAGAAAACTCCAAAATATTACTCTCTTGACATTAATATCTTTAATATTTGTTTCATAAAGATTAAAAGTTGATAAGTTTGATTCTATTTTTTTTAAATATCTGTTATATTTTTTTACCATTGTAATTTATTTTTAATTTTTAGTTCTGAATAATATACTTTAAATGCATACCCAATGTAGGGACAGTGCTTGTGCTAGTAGCTAAGAAATCATCTAAATGATATTAAAAACTAGAACATTTATTAATTATGAGTTAATAATACTTAAACTATAATTTCATAGAATAATATAACATGTTAAAGAATTTTTAAATGATGTTATTATAATTAATACTTTCTATTGATTCCATTAATATCAAATTAAATAAATAGTGTCAAAGATTAATATTATTATAATTTATAAAAAATAATATTTTACTAAATTATTTGAAAATAATATAAATATTAATATTGGGAAATTATGTTGATAAAAGATAGAAAATTCCACAACATAAACATTTATTTTTTAATAGTAACCTTATATGTAAAATTATAACCCTGAAATATTAAAATAGTTATGATCAATTTTAAATTTAAAATGTATAATAAAAGGGTTTATAAAATAGATAAGGTTTAAAAATTAAAAAATGCAATATAATTTTTTTTATAATATTATATTTGGAACATATATTCCTTATATTATAATAAATTTATGTTTTTGGACTATTTTTACATTAATTTGAATTTATTGTATTTAAATATTTTGAAAAATTTCAAGAGTGTATCCCCCCTCACTTATAAAAGGAAACTTCATCTCTATTTTATTTACATATTCCTAAAAAACCTAAATCAACAAATCCCTTCCAAATTATCTTTTATGAATTCTTATACCTGATTAAGTGGTTCTAGTATTTTCAGAAGACTATTATAATGGTTATTAATAAGGGGTTTAAAGGAGGTCGACTAAAGAAAGGCTAATTGTGTTTACTGTATCTTTTAAATTTTAATATTATTATACATAATATAAATATATTTTTAACATAGAAAAATAATATGTTTATAAATTTAAATATAATCAAATCTTATTATTGTTATGGTAAAACTATTTTCCATTTAATTTTCATCTTATTAAATGATAAAACTTCTAGTGTTCGTATGCGAGGAATACTATCTCCATGTAGCAGCCAATTCACTCTTCATCACCAATTTACATGAACGACTATAATTAAGGATATGATGAATACATATAAAATTTATGACATTATTACTCTTCTGGAATTATAATATCAGATCTAACTTCTTACCTCTCAAACCATTGAAAAATGATAACATCGCTCGTGCATATGTGTGGACTACCAACTCCAGGAAGTGATGTGATCTGTTTTTTATTTCTGAATTACATGGATATAAATAGGGATATAATTTAAGAATATATATGATATATATGATATAAAAATGATTATTTAAACATGAATTTCATTTTACCTATCTTTTGTTCAATCTGTCTAAAAGTTAAAATAGGTTTCATGCATAAATAAAGCCTACTATGTCTATAAACTGCATAAATAATTTATATATCTATAAATTTTATAGATCAATATATATATATGTATCACATTAATATAGATTATATTTATATCTTAATTATTATTCTAGAAATTATTGGAATGAGATCAAAGTATAAAGACATAAACTACTAAACCAAAATTCTCATGAAAAACGAAACATTTTACACTTGGAAATGATGATTTCTGTAGTAATAATTATTAAATAGGTGTTAATATGTTATAATTTGATCATATATGATTATAAATGTATGAAAATTATTCTGTTATGTAATTATATCAAATTAATGTTTTGGATTAATTATGTAATGACACCTTCAAATCTAGTAGAACATGAGGTAATGGGATTTCACATATCACTTTTAATTGAATTAAAAATATGACATATTGATCACTTGTTTATAGTATTAGGTTTATATAAATCCAATTAAAAACATTACGATGATTTTTATGAAAATAATGGGATCTAAAAAACCATATAATATTCTATATTTTAGGACATATTGATATAAATATTACCAAAGTATACCGGGTTCTTCATCTTAATACTTTGCTATTAAGAAATGAATGATATTATGAACCTATTTATGTTTAAGAATTGTGTATACTAAGAATTTTAAAAATTAAAACATTATTATCATTATTTTTAGGATATTTAAAATGTTATTTTATGTTATTCTTGCATGGGTCTATAAATTCAAAAATTAAAAAGGTGGTAAGTGATTTATGATACAATGTCCTTGTTTGTTGGGAATGATTATGAAAAAGTATTTGATGATCAAATTTTATGACATATCAATCATGAATGTAAGGAATTTTAATATCCTCTATTTATTTTTGATTTTACATGTTTTCATTTAATTTTCTTATATTTATAATCCCAATAGACCAAACTATTGTTTCATAAAGAAATTCACTTTATTTCAATTCCCATTAAAAAATAAATTTTCATCCTTGTTTATTTCTATATAATGTTTTTTAAGAATGTTTTTACTATTCTTGGGTCATCTTAGGATTTATAATGGGTTATTTTTTTGGGTAAATTAGAACATTTGGTGTTTTTGTCAAGTCCAATATAATTATAAGCATCAGAAACTATTTATGAATGTTTTTGTGACCCATGTCATTGTTTTCAAGCATGAACCACAGTTTTCTAGAAATCATAGGTGTTCGGGAAAACTGAAAAATAAGGATAGACGACATGGTATTTTGAAAATAGATATATCTATAACTATATATTGTATAAAACTTACATGATGTGTAATTCATTTACATGTTGTTCATCATGGCATTAAGACTATTGAGCCTACCCAAGGAATTCCGGACGTGTACCTGATTTACACATCGTGAACATTATACAAGTCTTTTAGAAGTTACATAGTGTGTAAAGTGTGAGTAGAGTTTGTTTAAGATCCAAAAGGCGACTGTCCCCCTTATATCCATTCCTCCCACTGAGAGGTAGAGGGTGGTACAAGGATCTCACATCACCTCCATTACATTCTCCTAAACTTGGATTATTCTTCTCTATCTGATCTTCATCTGTATGTTTTTAAGAGAAGTGGTATCCTCATAACTCCACCAGATAATCTTTCCAGTTCATCTTCCAACATAGAATTCTAAAACAATGATACATATTTTTTCCTATTTCAAGGTTTTCATATAATAGTTATTTTCATCAGATTCATCTTGAGTCAGAGGATGATATTTGATGCTCGAGAACCTATTAACATAAGTTATTTATTGCCTAGCTTTATCCTTTATTTTTTGGATTGGTTTGGTGGTGCAATACAATACTCTAATTTGGGTTTTTTGAGTGAGACCATAATTAATTAAATGAATTATTTTAAAATTATTAATTGATTATAAGTTATGCCTATTGGAATTCTCTTACAAGACTAAAATTGGTTATTTTGGGTAAGGTTGTTGGATTAACATGGAATGTTTAGTTCAGGGGTGTAAATTGAATTAATTAAAATTCTTATATTGATATGATTTGTTCTAGGTGAATGTGGTGGGATTATATTGACGGTTGAGGTGAATTTAATCACCAATACAGAGGTAATAAATTCATTACAATGATAATGGATGAGGATACATTCTATGATATTGATCAATATATTGAGGTGACGTGGCCATCGAATTGAGGTGATGAGGTCTTCAAGATGATTGAATTTATATTGGGTCTTTTTATGATGTTGAATAATGAGATTTAGTGATATTTTTATAGGGAATTAAGTGGTTGATTATGTTGGATATGCATGTTTGGTTATTTTTTTAACCGATGTTGGTTGATTCGTTATTAGAGTCATGTGTACATAAATAGGACTCAGATGTGGTGGTTTTGACCACTCATTGAGGGAGGATGCACCCATAGATTTAGAGCCTTATTTAATGGTTTTAAACATCTTCTATGTTTGTAGTGTTCCAAATATAAAAACACATTGATATTATTGGACCATAGGATGATAGTGCTAAGGCCATCGATTGTGGGCTGAGGCTGGTCAATACACATAAGGTCACAAGTCTAGGATATTATGAGGTTCGATGTCATCATGCCTTGGGACATCAATTTTTTAGCTAATGGTGATTTCTTATAGGATGATTGATATCTCCTTGCCTTAGGATTTCACGCTTCGAGCAGATAGTGATTTTATAAGTGGAGTTAAAAGGGTCATCATTTTTATTTTTTGGGTGTGCCCTTTGGATGTGTGATACTGGAATTTCGGAATGAGGTTCTAGAGACATTATTATAGGTGTAACATGATAATTCACAATTTCTAAGACTCTTTAGGGGATTCCATGGGCACATAACCATATATACCTACCATAAATTATTTATATGTGGAAACATGTTCATTTTGAAATATATATTTTTTCACCCATGTAAATACACTTATAAAGGTGATGGATGAAGCATGAAGACACTTCCTTATGGGTTTTGAGAACAGGGGATGTGGTTTGATTCGTAAATGTGTATTGATTTATCAAATTATTTAGTTTATCATACAACTTCATAATTATGGATGTAAGATATACTTGCAATTGTGGTGGCTGACTATGTTCATTATCACACCCTACATGGATCCTTCGGGACACATGTAGACAATATATCTCTTGAATCGGGTATGGATCAGGATTGGGAGATGGACCTTTGTGATCCTATCATACCTTTTTCATGGGATGGATGATAGTGGACCATAGAGGTTTCTCAACATCTATTGAGTATTACTTTTGGAGTTTCAGCAAGCTTATATATGTATGTACTATTATTATCAACCACAACTGACCCTAATTATCTATCTTCTGTGACCTGTGGTGACATATTTGTCTTATACAAATTTTACTATGATTTTGCGACTATTTATTACTACTAATTATTATTAAGCTCATGATATTTTATTCTATTACTCTTATTGAGTTTTTGTTCTTCTTCTAATGATATATTTATATATGAAACATTATTAATATCACCGTTGAAGGGTATATTCTTGCTACTGTGACATCATAAAACCATAACTACAAGTCGTAAGCCTTTAGAATATTGGGAGCTGCACCTAAGTTCTAGTAGCCAACTGTCCTGGATAACTATTGAGTAGAAAATGGTTCAGGGATCTATAAATGGTATCAGATCAATTTATTTTTTATTGTTTCCTTACAGTATCACAAGGATTGGGTATTAAAATGGTAAAATTCTTCAACAAGTTATAGATGGTATTAGAGAAGGTTTTTCTATTGGTTTTTCATCCCAACATCACATGTCCTCAGTATTAAAATGGTAATCAAAATGTGCTATTTAAAAATGGTGTCAAAATAATTCTATTTATTATATATATTTGGAAAATGTTATATACGATATGGTGATATATTTGGTACTAGTTATGGATCTCATGTTTGGGTGCATGTAGCCCAATGAACATGGGAAATACAAAGTTTCTAGGGATGTGAATTCGATGCCATTATATTAACATTTACTATTGATTTGATTTCAACTTCAATTGGTGCACGTGGGTGTAATTTTTATCTTTTATATGGTTTGGACCATTGTCTTGGTGTGGAAGGGAGAATTTTGTACGCATCATGATAGGAACATATTCTCATATGATTTATTTTTTATTTTAATTGGGAATCTTAAATCATCTAATAAGTTTTGGGATATTTAATTTTTCAAAAAGAAATATGAATAGAGTTTTCATACCCTCCATTGGTGGAATTATACTCTACCATCCCAGGAATATAGTTGAAATGAAATTTGTAAGTGATTATCAATGTATGTGGTATATTGGTTGGACTATACAATGAGTAGACATGGATGATTAAATTGGTCTTTTTGTTTAATGTGTCAATAAATCATTTAATAGGATTCAATTATATAGCCTCTTTAGGGGTATTATACTCAGATTCATTATATTGATATATGTGATATGTGGTTCATGAATCTATTATCAGTAGGTAGGTGGCCATGAGGGTGGATTATATGTGATGCCAAGCTCTATTATGAGAATACAGGGGGTTGTGAGGCGAGATGATATATGAAACCTGACTATGATATGGGTAGGTGAAGTTTCATGAGGATGGGCATTGTGTGGCATGGTGTGGTAAGAGAGTTTAATTGTTCTAGGAGGTGTCTCCTTTTACATCTTTCCTTATCTGAGATACATACATATATATATAATGGTATGGATGTTTGAGAATTTTTATTTGTATTCTGTGTGACGCCATAAAAAATCATTTAGTGTAGCGTAAAGATGGTGGTGATATGGTGTTTCATGAGAATGCATGAAATGTGTCCCCTGACAATCAGGATGAGGCCCCCGAGGGTATTGATGAATTTGAGTTATAGGTATATTCCCTAATATAGAAAGGACATCTGTATGTGGTAGGATTTTGGACTTGTTTGGATGAGATGCAAAAGGTGATCCTAGTCATAGTTACATAGGTCATTGCTTAGGGAGATCAATAATCTGGTCCAACTATAGAATACTAGACTAATGTGTTCTAGTCTTAGTACCCACCACTATTCTAGATTTAGTGTAGATGATAGGTAGTAGAGAACATGATCGAGTTAGTGAAAACTATCGTCAACATTCTTCTGACACCCCCAGGGAGAATTATGAAGCTCGAAAGAAATATGATGAGAGGATTGAGAAAGAGCTGGTGGGAGGTACATGATCATGTAGGTTGATAGGAATGAATTTCTTGGAAGGATTTCAAGGCTATTTTATTCATGCACTTTTCTCAGAGACATTGTGGGTAGATAGAGATCATGATTTCCTGAACCCATTGCGGGTATATTTGGCCGTCATGGAATATGCATCTTGTTTCGTAGAACTATCTTGTTTTTAACCTACTATGGTGGGAGAATAAGACTCCATTTGGTATTGTTTTTTGGAAATCTTTTTGTGTGCCATCAATGATTAGGGGAAAACTATCAGGATGACCGTGTTCTAAAAGGAAGTTAATCAGACATTAATAGATGATGGAAACATGATAGACCTCTGTATTTTTGTCAAGTGATGGCATCATGTGAGTCATGTGGTGAATCTCTGGCTAGTAGTAGGAAATATCGTGATGATTCTCTATAGGTAATACATGATAGAGATTTTGAAATACCACCAAGTGGTGGGTCATCAGTATTGTGCTCTATTATGGGTATAAAGGACATATATGTACCAAATGTGATTGGGTTCTAAAGGACTTTTAAGGATATAGAAGATGGTCCACATAGAGAGGTTTTATATGAAGATTTCTTGGATAGAAGAGAGACAATGTTCATGAAATACTATAGGATATGTGGCTAGACTGGGAGAATAATCGGGATCTAGTAGTTGGGATTCATCTACATAAGGGGGGGGGGTCTTGGTAGATTTAGAGATACCCATAAGTGGGGTCAGTGTTCGGTAGATGGTGTAGCTATGTAAGGATGCCAGACTTCAGGTAGTCAGGATTTAAGCTAGGTGCATGTCATTGATCTTCTAGGTGGATATAATGTTTTCGCACTAATGAAAATACGATTCATTCAAAGGGAGAAACAATATTTCATTTTTTTTTGGAATTTGGATTTTTTTGGTTCAAGATGTGAATATGTATTGTTTTTTGAATAACCAGCTATTAGTTAGTAGTTTGGAATCAGGTATTACGAGTGATGATTATATATATATGAGGTGTGTTGGCACAAAGTCTTATTGTGGGATTATAGGTGATTATGTTTTCGTACAATGTGTGAAGGAATTGTGAATTTGATTGGGAATGATTATTTATATATGATGTAGGATTATTTTGAAGTTCAGTTGAGGTGTATAAGATACACTCATCCAAAAAGATGTAGGTTATCATGAGGGTTTTTTTTTGGCATAGTTACTTTTTTCAATATGTGTAGATACATGACTTGATGGTTGAAAGATATAACACATGTACAATTTGACCACCTGATGATTTGTTTGGTTAATGATGAGTCAAATAAGGACCTTTCAGTATGAGCATGGTTGTTGTACCATTGAATGTTTTATTTTAGGTTGGGAAGAAACCAGGTTGGTAAATCTTATGGTAGGGAGAGCCCTTAGGTATATTGACCTTTTAATTGATGACCTGGGTAGACCTAGTATGTTTTGATAGATGGGTATGTTTTTAAATTATTCTAGAAATTATTGATAGCTTTATGATCAGCAATGTTAATGTCGGGATTTTGTAATATCCCTGAACATTGATTAGGTTATTTTTTTGGGTCAATATGACCTTTTGGGTTTAGTGTTCAGGATAAAAAAATTTATGGTTTTTATCAAAATTTATATAGTTTCCTTGACTTGAGGTATTTTATTTGGGAATAGTCTTTGGTTTTTTGAATGTACCAGTTTTTTGAGAAATAACCAGAGGAATGAAAGAGGGCATGGGCTGTTCAAACCAACTCCATTCATAAGTAGACATTTGTAACTTTTTTATGATATGTAAGTCAGTTAAGCAATTTATAGTTGGGAATAATGAATCGGTGAGTATACTAGAGGAATTAATTACATGTAATAGGTCTATCCATCAATAACCAGATACATGTATAGTACAATTTACATTCCATGTAAAGATCGAAAAAAGGATTTTATTAAAGATTCAATTAGGACTTGACCCCCCTTATTTCACTTCTTCCACACACAGTGGAAGAGGTAACCTAGGAGGTATCTTAGTGCCTCCCTTTCCCTATAATATGTTTGGATCATCCCACTCCATCCAAGCTCAAATATAAGCATCTTCTATCTCATTGAAAGAGTAGTGGTACGCTATTTACTTGTCTAGCATCTCTTTCTAGTTCATCTCTCCACACAGAATGGTAATTTTATGACAGATATTTTTCTATATTTTCATATAGTTAATCTAAAACACAATTTTCTTCCAATTCATCTATATTTAGAAGTCATTATAATATGAGAGATCATGGCCTAACCTAACTTTGGCGGTACCGAAATGTATCCTTTATATTGAGAGTGTTTCGGTGTTGCATTCTAATTGCCCATGTCGGTTGTCTGAGATACACCCAAATTAATTAAATGAATGCTTCTTAATTTGTTAACTGATTATATGAGATGACTATGATAATTCTATTTATACACTACAAATGGTAAATTAGGCTATGTGGATTGGACCAAATTGTGCAGTTTATGCAGGGAGTATAAATTGAATTAACTAAATTGATTATAATTATATGTAGAGTTACATGGGAACATTATGGGATTTTATCGAGGATTTAGGTGATATTGAACACCTAGTGTTAATTAATTTAATCATCAAGATTCTCTTTTCTCGATATATATAAGGAGATATTGATCACCAGGTGTAGTTGACACGATTATTAGATTGAGGGGATGAGGTCGTCAAGATTAGGTGATGGATCTCAAAAATTTTTATGATGTTGAACATGAAGATTTTGTGACATCATCATATGGAATGATGTGCCAGATGATTTTTCATATATATTTATTGTTATGTCACTCACCATTGTTAGACGGCGCACTGTTGGAGTCATTTCTACACAGATAGGACTCATATGGGATTTTTTGGACCATTAATTGTGGGTGGATACCCAATAGATTAAACCACCTATATGATGGTTTTGAGAAGCTGGGTGTTATTACCGTAGTAAGAATGGTGGATGGGGATTGTCCATTAGTATCTAGTGTTGAGGACAACTCTTATTGGATAATGTTCATCATTTCACTTGAGGTTGTGGGTCTACTATGTTGGGAGGATTAATTTTGTCATTCCTTGAAACATTGTCATTTGATATGGTGGTGGTTATTTATTCGTGGACAAATATTATTGTTCCTTTGGACGTCAAGATTCAAGTTGATGATGATTTCTTGAGTGGATGTCTAAAGGACCTATGTTATATTAGTTGGGTGTGCTATTTGGATGTCGGATAATTGATTGATGGAAAGAGGTGATGGAGACATGATTATAGGTGAACCATGAGGGTTCATCTAGTATAATACTCGTTAAGGGATTCCTAGTGTGATAATCCATTGATCCTCACCGTTGAATATAAATATATACATGTAGATATGTTTTGTATGCCACATATATATATATATATATATTTGGGGGCACAAGTTCAAACATTTGTACTGGAAATGGCCAAATATGGTATAAACATAGTTTTGGCTGTTGGGCATAAGTGAAGTGGTTTTATTCATGAATGTGTTTTTATTTATAACCTTATTTGTTTTATCACGCACCTTTAGAATTATGAATATAGCACAAGAACAGGTTGGTGGTAGCCTACTGAATTCATTCTCACACCATATACAGACCATTCAAGTTGTGTTTGGACTTATTTTTGTTAGATCAGGTAAGATATCAAGCTCGGGAGATAGAACATACACTAATGGAAATACGGGTTTTAACGTCGTCGTAATAACGTCGGTTCTCTAAAAACCAACGTGAATAGTATGTGAGGGGAATTTATGGCATCGGTTTTACAAAACACTGACGCCAAAAACAATTATCTGATGATGTTTCGTGTCGGTTTTCAAGAAACCGATGCCAATAATAATAATAAACATATTTTCCACGTCGGTTTTTAATAAAAACGATGCGGAAAATAATTTAAAAAAAATTTCTCCGTCAGTTTTTTCCAAAACCGATGCCGAAAAAAAAAAGAAAAATTCGGCATCGGTTTTCGGCATCGGTATTCATGAAAAATGACATAGAAAAAAAAAATATCGGCGTCGGTTTTTCCCAAAAGCGACGCTGAAACAAAAAAAAATATGCATCAATTTTCTAAGTCGGTTTTTAGGAAAACTGACGCGGAATATAATTTTAAAAAAATGATCGGCGTCGGTTTTCATGAAATTGATGCCAAAATGAAAAAAAATTCGACGTCGGTTTTCAGCGTCGGTTTTCATGAAAACCGACGCAGAAAACAAAAACAAAAAAATTATCGGCATTGTTTTTCATGAATACCGACACCGAAAATAAAAAAAATAAAAAATTCGCATTGGTTTTTTATAAAACCGACCTGATAAAATATATTTTCCGCGTCGGTTATTTTGAAAACAGATGGTGAAATGTTTTTTTAAATTTTCGGCGTCTGTTTTCTTTTAAACTGACTCGAAATGTCTTTTAAAATTATTTGGGGTCTGAAACCCTCATTTTTTTCAATCATCGAAATCGACTTTGGCTGCGGCGCTTTGGACTTCCGATGACCTTTGAACCTGATTTGCGATCTTGGACGGACATTGTTGAAGTTTTTGTGCCATTTGCACGATTTTTGGTATGCGTTCTTTCTCTTTATCTCTTGTTTCATCTCCTATTGTTTATTTCTTCTTCAAGAACCCTATTTTGCACGATTTTCTTTGTTGGTTCGATTTTAGTTGTAGTTTATCATTATTTATTGTTTGTATTATCATTGTTGGTATAGATTTTATAGTGTTTGTTTTTTGAAGTCATTATACCGGTCGCAGTTTGGATTTAACATCTCCATTCGGGTTGAACTACAAATTTTTTTTGTATTATCATTATTTCAGTTTAAAATGATGTCTCATTACATTATGAAGAGCTATATTTTTAATTCCATTTCCATATTAATTAATTATTTTTCAAAAAAATAATTTTATTGGGTTATTTATTGTTGAACTTAGTGTGGTTTGGTTGTAGTTTTTCTTTTTTTTTTTGTATCTATATTTATCATTTAGGTCATGTTGTGTTATCTGGGATTAAGATGTGAAAATTTTATTTCATCAGTGACTTTGAATTAACTGTGATTGAAGTTATAAAATTACATTACACCCATTTTCATTGATATCTTAAATTTTAAAACAACCAATTATATTTTTTACTTTCAATAAAGAATTGAGATTTATTAATAATTTATACATATTTCCATGTACTCCCACATTTCACTTATTTCTTCCTTTAAATTAATGTACTCTTCAATATTTTATACACATGTAACATCAAAATATTGAAACTATGTAAAATGAACTAATAAATTTTAAGAGAATGATATTATAATTAAATTATAATATCAATATAACACACATGTTTAAAGTATGAAAATAAACTGTTTACTCTATTTGTAAACGTGTTTCATATCTGATGTCTTTTATCTGATTATCAATAGTTTTTATGGAATATGTTTTTGTTTACAATTTATCTGATAGATATTTAAATGTTTATATGATTTAATATATTCATCAATTATATTGTGATTTTAGGTATTAATGGATCATAATAAGATTTATTTATGATGAACTACTAGTGAATATGAAAAAAGGAGTTGATAATTTTTTGGAATTTTCTAAACAAAATATTCAAAATATTGATTTGATTTTCTGTCCATGTGTGAAGTGTGTAAATATAAGAAAGTTAAACCCCAGAGAAATCAAGGATCATCTCATTTGTTATGTTTTTAGCCTTAATTATACACGTTGGATCTTGCATGGTGAAAGAACTGATAATTCAACTTCCAATGTTGATGACGATATTCATAATGAGGAAGAGGATCGTATTGAAGAATTAATTAATGATTTAGGTGTTGAAACCATCGAAAAACACCAACTGTTGAACGATTGTATGGAGATTCTGAGAAACCATTATTCCCAGGTTCCAGTAAATATATAGTGTTATCAGCAGTTTTGAGATTAGTTAACTTAAAAGAAAAAAATGGGTGGAGTGATAAAAGTTTCTCCAGTTTACTTGATCTTTTAAAAGAGATACTTCCAGAAGGCAATGGTCTTCCAGATTCCAATTATGAGGCGAATAAAATATTATGCCCAATGGGATTGGGGTATAAAAATATACATGCTTGCCCCAATGATTGTGTACTATATAGGAAAGAAAATAAACATTTATCAAGTTGTCCTACATGTGGGACATCGCTCTATAAGATGAATGAGAAAGTCAACTCAGATTAATTCTTAGGTAATGTCATGTAACCTTATGAAAAATCAATTTTTTACTTTCCAATGATATCAACGAATATTTTTTTCATACAATTCTGATAATTCAATTCTGATTTATTTTTAGGTACTAGAATCAAAACTCCAGCTAAAGAAAATTGGTACCTTCCAATAATTCCTCGTTTGAAGAGTCTATTGGAAAATTCAATTGATGCAAAAAGGATAATATGGCATTTAGATGAGCGCATCTCTGATGGTAACTTACGTCATCCTGCCGATTCACCACAATGGAAGAGTTTTGATAAAAAAATTCCTGATTTTGGAAGTGAAGTTAGAAATCTCAGAATGGGATTGTGTACTGATTGAATGAACCCATATCGGTTCCTCAGTAGCCAACATAGTTCATGGCCTGTTTTCCTGGTACTTTACAACTTGTCACCACATCTATGTATGAAGAAAAAATATGTTATGATGAGCTTGATGATTTCTGGACCAAAACAACTAGGAAATGATATTGATGTGTATTTTACACCATTGATTGATGATTGTAAACTCTTATGGGAGGAAGGTGTTAATGTTTTCGATGCATACAAGAAAGAGTATTTTCTTTTGCGTGCTATGATAATTCTCACTATAAACAACTTTCCTGCATATGGAAACTTATCTGGATATAGTGTTAAGGGACATAAAGCATGTCCAATTTGTGGAGAACAAACTTCATATTATCAATTGCAGAATGGAATAAAGACAGTGTACATGGGAAATCGAAGATTTTTGCGAATTGATCATCCTTATCATAGATTGAAAAAAGAATTTAACGGTTTACAAGAATAAAACCTCCCCCCTCAACCATTGTAAGTTGTAGAATATTATGACAGAGTGAAAGATATTGATTTGACATTTGGAAAGAGAAAAATTTCTGGTTTACAAAAACATATCCGGAAGAAGCGGTCTATTTTTTTCGTACTATCTTATTAGAGATTTTTAGCGATAAAACATAACATTGATGTTATGCATGTTCAGAAAAACATATGTGATAGTTTGATTGGAACTTTTTTAGACATAAAAGGAAAGACAAAATATGGGTTACTTGCTAGATTGGACTTGATATTAATGATAATACGTTTGGAGTTATCTCCCGCTGTGAAAGGAAACAGAACATATTTACTTCCGGCTTGTCACACATTAATAAATATTGAAAAGATGAATTTTTCTTAGTGTCTTCATGGTATTAAAGTACCCAGAGGTTTTTCTTCAAATGTGAATAATTTTGTGTCATTGAAGGATTGTAAATTAATAGTTATTAAATCACATGATTACCATGTGTTGATGCAACAAATTCTACCAGTAGCAGTGCGTGGTATATTACCAAAAGCTGTCAGAAAGACAATCATCAGGTTATGTAATTTCTTTAAATCCATTTGTAGCAAAGTCATTGATCCAAATTTGTTAGATGTGTTGGAGAATGAAGCAACCCTTATTCTTTGTCAACTAGAATTGTATTTCCCACCCACATTTTTTGATATAATGGTTCATCTCTTGATTAATTTGGTGCATGAGATAAGAATATGTGGGCCTATTTATTTAAGATGGATGTATCCTTTTGAAAGATATATGAAAATTTTGAATGGATATGTTAAAAATCCTTATCGATCAAAGGCCTCTATTGTTCAAAAAATATGTATTAGAAGAGGTGATTGAGTTCTGTACTGATTATTTGAATGAGGTGGAGCATATTGGTCTCCCTGTATCTCGACATATGACAGTTGATAGAGAAGGTAGAGTTGTTCGAGGCTTAAAGGTAAATTTCATTCCACGTGATGAGGTGATGCAAGCACATTTATACATTTTGAACAACACAGATGAGGTTCAACCATATATATCCTCACATATTGCTGAATTAAAGTTACGATATCCGAAAAGAAATGAAAAGTGGTTGATGATTGAGCATAAGAAGACATTTTTTTCATGGTTTAAAGAGAAAGTCACCCCCAATATATTTGTATCAAAAACATTGAAGTGGTTAGCAGGGGGACCATCTCTTAATGTGATCACTTGGTCTGGTTTTGATATCAATGGCTACACATTTTACACAAAATACCTGGATGACAAGAGTACCGTTCAGAATAGTGGTGTGATGGTATTCGTTGAAGTAGTGCATATTTCAAGTGCCTAAGATAAAAACCCAATTTATGCATCAACGTCATATTTTAGAGTTATTGAAGACATATGGTAAATTGATTATATGAAATTTCGAGTCAATTTTTTTAAGTGTAATTGGGTTGATAGTAATAGTGGCGTGAAACATGATGAATATGGGTTTAAACAGGTTGATTTGAAAAGATTTAATCACAATGAGGAACCATTTATCATGGCGACACATGAAAAACAATTATTTTATGTCATTGATCCGTCGAATGATCAGTGGTCAGTTGTTTTGCAAGGGAAAAGATACCATTTGGGTGATGAGGATGATTCTGATGATGCTAGTGATTTACATGATCCTTATTCATCTATTACACAATTTTCAGATGATTACAATGAATATAAGATAGACATAGTGCATGCAGTATGTACCGATCATGATGAAGGCATGTGGGAAAACACCAAATTAGTCCCCTAATTTTTCTGGTAAATATTTATATTTTGTGTCTATTTTTAAAAATTACAAATTCATTCCTCTATTTTTACATATTTATTTTTATCGTCCTTGTTTCTAATTGTTCAGTTTTCTGATGATTTGCAGGTACACAAAATTTTATTACACTTTCTAGTAGCGATGTCAGATACAAATAGAGAGGAGCAGTTACTGAGGTATATCTATTTTGACATATTATTAAATATTTAGTAATATAATTATTTAATGAAATAAAACTGTTAATTTAGAAAAAAAAATTTGCAGGACTACTGATGCGTCCTTGGCGGAGGAGACTTCTCCAGTTACAACTCAAAAATCATGTTCTCTAGTTGGTAAACGTGGTATTACATGTTTACCAAAACTATCACTTTCTCGTGATGATAACAAAGAACACATCCGTTTTGATGATAATAATAATGCAGTTGGCCCAAATGTAGTTTAGTTTTTCAGTTATATAGCGATGTAGAGCCATTGCAGGATTAGTATTTTATATCCTAATTGGAAGTAAGTGGATAGGATGGCAAAACAACAACTATGGGAGGCTGTGGCGGTAAAATATCGTTATTTATTTATTTTATCTCATTTTTTAATATTATATAGTATAAATGACATATTTAATTTTTTTCAATTACAGATGACATTTAATTTTGAGGAAACCAAAGAAATTAGGAAAAGACATCTCTCTTTAGCGACAGTTCGATGGAGAGATTTTAAAACCAAACTGACAAAAAATTATGTTTTTTGAAAGAGAAGGTTTGAAATCCCATGTCTTAAGGGTCCATATATAGATGAAGAATCATGTAAGCGATTTGTTGACAGTTGTCAGGAAGAGAAATTTCAGGTATTGTAATTGTTTTATATTTTAAAATTTATGCTATATTTTCCTTATTACTTAGTAGTTTATTTTTATGTAACTGGCCTCCAGGAGATCTCATCATAAGGTCCAGTTGAAAAACGTATACCCTCATACTTTATCATGTGGAGGGTACTCGTATTTAGAGCATAAAATGATTGAAGAAAAATTTGAAGCATTAAGATCTCGATCAAGTAGTGGTTCAGAAGAGGTCCAGTATGGTCCTCCATCTCCTCCCACTCGCCATGAGAAATGGAAACGAGAAAGAAGTAAAAAAAAGAACAATATCATATAGACGAAGCTCATCATGTGGCTGAGAGAATTGTAAGTAAATATTATTTATTTGTTAACAATTTTCCATTTTTATAATTTAAAAACAATAATAAAACTTTTTTATTTTTTATTTCAGGATGAACTTCAGGAGCACGAGACACAGGGCTCTTTTATCCCCGAGGGTAGGATGGATATCCTAGCCACTGCTTTGGGAAAGGCAGAACACCCCAGCTGTGTTAGAGGATATCAGGAGGGAGTTAGTACTTGGAAGGTTTTTGGTAAGAGTAAGCAATCAATAGACCCAGAAATCGACTCCTTAAAACAAGAGCTGCATAATATGAAACGGTCTATGGGTGATCAAATTCAAGCAGCAGTATAGAAGGCGTTATTAGAACACTTGGAAAGACAGTCACAGTTTTCTCATCCTTTCGAGGTATATTATTTACTTGTCATCAATTTTTCTTTTTTTATAAATTATAAGCACTGATATAACTTTTTCATTTTTCAACATTCTCAACCTACTCACTCGGACTACCCTGCCTCATCTGCTCACCCAGCTTCGTCTAGGTAGCCTTCCGAGGTATATTATTTACTTGTCATCAATTTATCTACTTTATAAATTATAAACACTAATATAACTTTTTTATTTTTCAACATTCTCAGTCTACTCACCCGGACTACCCTGCCCCATCTGCTTAGCCTGCCCCGTCTGCGCAACCTTTTGAGGTATATTATTTTATTTTATTTTTAATCAATTTTTCTATGTTATAAATTTTAAACACTAATATACCCTTTCCATTTTTCTGCCTTCTCAGCCTACTCACCCAGACTTCCCTGCCCCACCTGCTAACTTTGAGCCTCCACCTCCTCCCTCATATCAAGCCTTATATTTTGAGTTGTTTGCGGGAGATCCTCATGTACATATTGTTGCGTTAGGATAGGTGTATTTTTTGGGGGACTCGTTACATCATCAGCCTATGCAGATGGGTCGGGTTAGAGTATCATTACTTGTTATTATAGATCCTACTGCTCTACTTCCATTTCCTACTGTGGAGATCACCAGTGTTGGGGAAAGTATGGGACATTTTTAACATTGGCCAACTGCCCTTATTCGTTATATTTCACATGAGGTATGTGTTATTTTAAATATTAATTACAAATGATTCCAAATTACTTATAATGTTTTCTGACATTTAACTTATAGGATTATCTAAAAGCAAAAGAAACTTTAGAAATACAACAAAATGTTCAGGAACAGTCGGCTGTAGATACTTCTGATATTTCTTATTGGTTGAAAATATTATCTGATTCCTCTTCTTCCTTGAATTTTATCTAAGAGTTTCGGATGACGCCCGATATATGTGGAAGAAATTATAAATTGAGAATACTGAAAGTAGATATCATGAATTTAGTTAATTTTGAAGAGATCTGGCTAAATGTGGTGCAGCTGTTTTCCATGTAAGTAAATTGACGTTTGAATTGATTTTTCTTTAATAAAAGATTGTTATGTCATTGACTAACTATATTTTTTTAAAAAAATTAGGTATCTACAAAGGATTCTTTTACAAAATGAAACTACCAGAATTTACAGTTTTATAGATGCAGAGTACATTTCCTTGGAAGTCAAACATGTGAAGAATGATGAAAGAGTTCAATATATATCTGAGAGATTATCACAAAGAGAGATTCAGTGTTGGTTTTTTCCATTTCTTGATAAGTAATAACATCAAAATAATTTTTAACTAATGATCATTGTAATGTCATTAATTGTGAACTTTTTGTATTCTAGGGGCATTGGATGTTAGGCGTATTTTTCCCAAATGAATGCACCTTATATTGGTTTTTATCTTTATTAGGAAATGTGCGTAAACCATTTTCCAACTTATTAAACAGGCAAGTTGTTTTTTATTTTTATAAGTTTTTTATGTTTAATTTTAATTGTTTGCACAAGTTTTATTAGTTCTTATATAAAAAAATGCAGTTCATGGAAACATTTTGCAAAGGAATAGAAACCAATGAAAATCAAATATGTGGACGTACAAGTAATTAGTTTTTATATTTTTGTTATATATTGGTTTTTATTATTAGTTAAATGTTTTATTACTGCAGTGTCATCATCAAAATGGAAATGTTGAATGTGGTTATTATATTCTACGATTCATGTACGAGATAATCACAACTGGGTAAAGTACTGACTTTCATAAGGTTAGTTGTATTAATCTTTTTATGTATTTTATGCCACTTTTTTCTATTTATTAATTTCATATCATTCAATATTATTGTAGGCATTTAATGATTCACAGTCTTATTCCCAATCTGATATGATTCATATTTAATCTACTTTTGCAATCTTTTTGTTAAGTCTGATTAAGATTTGAGGTATGTATATTGATTAAGATTTGAGGTATGTATATTCTAATATTTCAGGTACGTGTATTTTAATTCTACTTTACTTTGAGTTCTCTCAAGTTCCTCTGAAAAAATATTGTTTGATTGTTTTTGTATACTGTTTTTTTAGGGGTTTCGATTATTTTGGAAGTGAAATTGTAATTATTTTATAAATATTTTTTATTTATGGCGTCGGTTATTTTCAAAACTGACGCTGAATGTTTATTTGAACAAAATGACTTACGGTGTCGGTTTTATCTAAAACCGACGTCAAAGAACCGATTTTCAGCATCCGTTTTCTATAAAACTGACGCTGAAAATACATCTTTCACCGATTTTCGGCGTCGATTTCCTATAAAACTGACACCGAACATACAAGTTTCACCGATTTTCGGTGTCGATTTTATAGAAAACTAACGCTGAAAATCCAGTGGACTCAGTTTTCGGCGTTGGTTTTCTATAAAACCGACGCCGAAAAGCCCGTGGATTCCAGTTTCGGAGTCGGTTTTATAAAAAACCGATGTCGAAAACTGAGTCCACTGGATTTTCAGGGTCGGTTTAGAAAAACTGACGCGAAAACTCTATTTTTAACGTCGCCTTTAAAGACGTCAGTTTATAACCGACATCAGAAATCAATAAAAACCAACGTTAATAAGTGTTTTTACACTAGTGATAGTGATCTTGTCATATATTTTGCAAGGTATGGATGGAAGTGGACAATGGGGGTTCCTCAGCATCAGATGAATTTTAATATTTAGTTTTACCTCTCTTATATATGTATGTACTAATATGTTCTACCACAGGATACCCTGATTATCATTCTTTTATGACCAATTGTGACATGCTTTTCTTCTATAAATGGTATTGTCCTTCTGGGCTTGTTTATTACAACTACTATTTAATATGCTTCCAATATGTTATTTTATTTATTTATTTATTTTTTGTTCTTCTTCTACTAATATATATATTTATGTATGTATGGTCCATTGTTATTATCACTTTCAGTGGATAATGTCCCCCCACTGTCACCTCATTAATCCCTCCTTTATAGTCAGCAGCCTTTGGCATATAGAGAGGCGTTCCTGAGGACCAGTGGAAAACCATTCCAGAGCACAGTTGAGTGGAAAATTGGCCAGGGCACAATAATTATCATCTTAATTTTTAATTTAATTCTTACCTATGCTAGATTTTTTACAAAATTATTTAAAATGAATCATCTTTTCCTTTTCCGAATGTAGTAATTTTTACTTTTTACAAAATATGTGGAAAATATATTTATTTTATCATACATAGCATGAGTTAAATTACCCATCGACATCAGAGGTAAATGAATTTATGTTTCCTTTAAAATTTTATAATTTTATTTTCAACAAAAATTATTTTCTTCATATTTTCTTCATATTTTTATATATTAAAATTTTTAATATAAATTTAAAATGGAATTATCTTAATCAAATGTTCTGATGATCATTTAATGGATTTTTTCTTCTCTGATAACATCCTTTGATGTTACTTATGATTTAATAAGATTACAATAAAATTTTACCGTAAATGTTTATTTTTTGTATCTACTATGAATATAATGATTTGATTATGATTCTATAAAATTGGGTTCCTTCTTGTGGGATAATTATTTTATGTTGAAACCATTATGAAACCCATATCTTTTCCACTAGTTAAAATATATGATGAATAACTTATTATGGTATGGAACACATGTGAATGGATAACGTTTCATTGATAGGTTGGCCTAGAATTATATATCCCTCCAATGCATTGGGTAAATATGGATTTCTTGCAAGACAATAATGATTCAAATGGGGAGTAAACGTAGTTCAGTGAGTTACTCTATCCACTATGATAGACATAATTGTGAACCATGAATAAGATAATTATAGAATTTGGACTGAACTCAATCCACTATGATAATCATGGATGTTATCCATGACCTTTTAAATTACTTTCTAGGATTATATGTTTGCTAAAAAATTATCTATTATGTTTATGATATGTTCTCATGGCTTATTAATTTTGATTCTCTTGTGACTATTATCCTCAAAAGTACTATGATTTACATAATGGCTCATGATTATGATCTAAAAACTATTGGTTAGGATTTATTATTCTTAATATCATGAACTCAAACGCTTATGATTATGATCTCTTATAACCATGGATTGATGTCTCCATTGTTTAACCTTACCCAGCATTTAAGATGACGCTTTATTATGTTTTCTTTTTTCCTAGGGATATATAGAGTGGTTTTAAGTATGTTATGTCTAATAAGGATTCTAAATCATTTGAAATTTGTGGGAGGTGATTTAAATTTTTATGAACATGTATTTTTTGTGTCTATGTTTCTAGAGAAACTAAAACATTATGGTTATTGCATGGATACTAATGTTATGTAATGAATATTAATAAATTATGATGAATTATTTCAATATTAAAATTATTGAATGAAAGAGCTAGTACAAGAGTAGGGTTATTAAATATTTTGAGATAGTTTTTATAGAATTATGTTGAAAACCCTGAGAATAATCCTCTGTATAGGTTAACACCCTAAAGTTCTAATAAGACATATATTATATATTTTTCATAACAATACATCCTAGTTTGGACACTACATGTGGACAAGGTTCTAGTGTATATTCCTATACGGAAAATAACCCCAAAAATAATTGTTCGAGTATATCTCATCCATAATTCTGGTTCATGGTGAGTGTTCTCTTACCGCACACCATGTTTGATGCTCATAAGGGATATTCTTAGTTTAACTCATACTTTATTTATAAATTATTATATATGATTTTAATAGATAATGACAATGAATGATATAGGTTAACACCCTCATGTTTTAATAAGACATTTATTATATAATTTTCATAACAATACATCCTAGTTTGGATACTACATGTGGACAAGGTTCTAGTGTATATGCCTATAGGGAAAATAACCCCAAAAATATTTGTTCGAGTATATATCATCCATAATTCTGGTTCATGGTCAGTGTTCTCTTACCGCACACCATGTTCGATGCTCATAAGGGATATTCTTAGTTTAACTCATATTTTATTTATAAATAATTATATATGATTTTAATAGATAATGACCATGAATGATATAGGTTTAACCTAAGGTGGAATAAATTTAAAATAAAGTGATCATATTTAGACATCCTATAAATGATATCTATAATTTTATGGTTTCCCAAAATGATTGTTGTTTAACATACAATGATTTATTTAGTCAATTGTTATAAATCGAAGAAATTGTGTTAGCACTAAATTTTATGGACAATGCAATTATTATAGTCATGAGAAACCAAATTAAATGGGATCTAGAATAAAAAATTATGATTATACTTATTAGTTATCACATTTTATGATTGAAAAACTAAGCATTGGTTAGTTTTCTAACACACAAAATAATAGAAAAATGAATTTTCATGAAGCTCATAAAAAGAATGAGATTTAACATCCAATGTTTTGAGAATGTAGGAAGAAGCTCTTTGATAATTTCGAAAAGGAACAAAAAGATGTTTTTAGAGTGGAAAATAATGGAATAGATAAATTAATTTTTGAGGAAAAATAAAGGGTTAAATGGAGGTATAAAAAGAGAATCTTAATAGTCCATTTACAGTTAAATTTCTTATATGAGGGTAACATGGAAATTATCTGAGTTAGTTCTTTAATCTAATAGTTAATTCCTAGTCCAATGAATGATATATAATTTAAGTTAAATGTTGAAGGGTTTATATATTTTTATTTGAGAATTAAATTATATTAGTGTTATATCAAATATATTTTGTTTATATGAATTATGAAGATTATAGGTATTATTCCCAATTAGTTTTTATTTAAGGATTTAAAAACAAATATTTCATATTTTGTATTAATATGAAATGTGATTTCATGGTTAGGTTTTTTTATAACTCATCATTTAGGAAAATATAACACTTAATTGGTGATTGATGTTGATATAATAATGTTTAGTTTGGATAAAGATAATATTTACATCATTAAAGAAAATTCAAAAGTATTGGTGACATTGAAAGTGACTAGTGATTTATGGAAAATGTAATTTATACCATCATTAATAAAATTTATTTCTTTTTTTGACTTATGTAATATATAATATTGAATTAGTTTCAAGAATAATGTATTCTTTTAATTAGTATTTAAGGTAATTCAGATTATTTTTTGAAATGATTATCATGTTTTAGGAGGTTATATTATCATGGTATTCACATGTTTATTATGTGACATTTTGATCTACATCATGTTGAATAAGGATAAATTTTAACGATGATATTAGAATGAAAAATCTTGAAAATATGTTCTATTTTGGGGTTTTTAATTTTTTTACACATATTTTGGAGGAGTTATAAGGTAATCTATTTGTGTAATGGATTAAGTTGAACATTGGTTTTTAATGTTCAGTTTTTAGAGATTAATGTACTATTTAATAAGATAAAGGTTAATTCTTATTAGATATATTGTGATATCCATTTGGTTTTTGATAATAACTCATGTTTTATGGAAATAATTATTTTTATTTTATGGATATTAAATTCCAATAAAAGTTAATTTTTTCTTAGTGAATGAATGAATAATTTTGAATATTAATTTGTTCCAATAAGATATAAAGTTGAAATTAAATGAAGCATTACCAAAAGATGATAGTTTTCTTATGAAATGTAAATAAATTCAGAAAGAATTTTTTCTTGTGTTATCGATAATTAAAGTAAAATAATCCTGAAAAATTAATAATATTATTTTAAAAAAATTAATTTTTTATCTTTATTTCTGATGAATCGATGGTCTTTTCACCAATTACAAATTCATTATTCTGTGGTTCTGAAAATTAATATCACCATGTTCTCTAACTCTATTTCTAATCATTGGAGGTTATTGTTCTCCTCCATGTATAAATTTTATATCCCCACCAATTTTATTATTATTTCATAATATTATTATGTGTAATTTCAAAAAAAAAATTAGTTTTCCACTTTCCATTTAAGAAGAATTTTTATTATACCAATGTGTGATGTGGAATTTCAATAAATGTATATTGAAATATTAACCATTTGATTATTGAGATAAAATTTTCTTGGTGAAATTTATTTAATGGAGGGGTGAATATAATGAAATAAAAATTTATTTTAAAAGATCAATAATAAAAATCACTTTCTTGATACGTAACACCATCGATTTATGCGAATGGAGATATATTCTAAAAATATTATTATATGACCAATAAATTATAGTCATTGAATTTGAGGGTTTTAATGTGAGTAAATTAATTGTTAATTATATTTATAATGGACCTATGACATAAAAATTTATTCATTAATTATCACAAAATATTAATTAAATTCATTTTGTTCTTCATTGAAGAATTTTATTTAAAAATTATTTTTATTGATTATTTTGCATGGAAATTATAACTAAATTCTTCTAAATTTAGAAATATTTTTTATAAAATTAAAATAATATTTTTAAATTATTATATCAATGTATCTTTATTATGAATGTTTTGAGTTTTTCTACTGTGATTTCTTTTTCAATGAATAGCGAAAAATATCGATTTTCCAAATATTGTCATTTATTTTCATTAAATGAAGTAATTTTAAAGATCTATTTTTTTAAAGGTTAATATAATCTAGTTTATTTATAATAAACTATTTATGTTCATTTTATTTATAAATATTTATAATTTTTTTATAAGTTACTTGCTACGATTAAAAACACATTTTTCTACAAACTCTTTTCTACTGTGTTTTAGGAATTTAAAAAAATTATTTCTAAAAAATGAGAAAATTAAAACATGAAAAATAGACACAATATTTTGAAATAGGAGTTTGAAATTTTTTACATCTTTCCCTTTTAATTTTTTTTCATTTCCAGTTGTAACTATGGTTAATATTTGTCACATCAGTAAGGGTAAAATGGGTATAATAGAGTTAAAACCCTAAGATAATGTCTCCAAATAAGCCCAAAAAATTCCTTTTTTTTCAGGTAGAATTAGACCATTTACATTCAAAATTATAATATAAGTAATTTTAGTTCTATTTTCCATGGATAATGATATTTATATTATTTTATGTTATGAAAATTCCAACATGTCACTGTCATGACATTAATATCTAATTTTATTCCATGTATATAAAAATATGATAATTTAGGATATAAGTGGTTATTTTAAATAATATTTATTTTATTCTTGGTACAATGTATGATATTGGGGATTAAATAATTACCATAAATACTTAGACAAAGTCAACACAATGATTGTGCAAGTGGAAGAAAAATCGTGTAAATGATTTTAAAAATTATAATAGTAATATTTTTTGGGAGACTTATGGGTTATCATGAAGTTTATATATTATTATAACATATAAAGTATGTTATAAATGATTATATACTAATTCCATTTAAATCTTGATGCCTTTAAAGACAAATAAAATGAATAGTGTAAAATGACATTGATGATATTTTATAAAAAATATTATTTTATCAAATTTTTTGAAAATGATAAAAATATTTCACGATTGAAACTATAATTTTAAATGATTAAAAAAATCATTCCTTTTAAATTTATGATAAATATTTTAACTTTTAGGTAAAATTATTACCCTTTAATATTGAAATAGTTTTTACAGTTGTTAAAGTTCAAAATGTTTAGTAAAGGGTTAATAAAAAAGTTATGGTCTAAAATGATATCTACAGAATTATAAATTTTTCTAAATGATTAAATTTGGATAATATCATCCTTATCCTAAAATACATGAAATGTTGGAACCATTTGGAATTCAATTTAAATTTATTATATGTAAATATTTTAAAAAATTATAGTAGTGCCCCTCCCCAAAATTATAATAGGACACCCCTTTTCTATTTTATTTACACCATCAGGAGGAACATATCTTGAAAAAAAATAGTAAAAATAGATTTTAAATATCCATATAAATGAATTATATCTTCATATATTTATAAAATATCATTCCAAGGGTCCTTGATAAGGGATCTAACGAAAGTCTATCAAAGAACAGTTAATTGCCTATACCAATTCATTAAAATTTATTTCTTCTACTACACCCAATAAATATGTTGTACCCATCAAAAAATATTATCTCTAGTTTAATAAATATAAAAATAATTTATTATGATTATGGAAAAACAATTTTCCATATCTTTATAATCCTATAAAAAGTAAAAAAACATTTCTCATGCATACGTATGACATACCATCTACACCTAGCGGTGAATTTATTTTTTCATCACTGTTTTTGTGGGATGACTTTGATGATAAAAATAATGGTAATGTATTTTTTAAAAATAATTATTCTTTAATAATTATAATTTCATATATATCTTCTTACCATCCAATCAATTGCAAAATGATAACACCACATGTGGGTATCAGTGGGTTGCCACATCCATAAAGCAGTGTGATCCTTTTGACATTTTTTCTTTCCATGAGTAGTAATACCAATAGATTTAATCAATATATATGATATATATGATACAATAATTATATTTTAAATGTTAATTATTATTTATCATACTCTCATTCCATCTTCAAAAAAGTGAGAATAGTTTTTAAGTATATATACAACCTATTATCTCCATGAATGGTGTAAGTAATTATTGTATTTATACCATATATAAATGAGTGTAAATTTATATATCATGAATATATATGATATTTATTTTCTCATCAACTTGTTTATATAATATAACTATAATTATAGTATAAGTACAAGAACTAAAAACATTAAATTCTCATGGAAATCGAAACAGTTGACCCCCAAAAATGATGATTTTAATAAGGAATTACTAGTAAATTTGTATTAAAATAGTATATGTGGAACTTATATGATTTTATAAGTATGAAAATTATTATGTTATAGAAATATAATAAATTTAAATTTATTAAACAAAATTTTATATTTCTTTCAATTCAAGTCAAACTTGATCAAAGAGGATTTGTCGTGTCAATTTTATTTTCTATGAGACACATATCATATTCACCACATGTATCCTTTGTGTGGTTTATAAAGTAATAATTGATATATTTAATGATATTTTCCATAAAAATTATTAGGATTTCAGAATTCAAATAATTTTCAATCTTTTATAAGTTTTTGATTCATGAATTTCCAAGGATATAGTGATCCATAATCTGAATATTTTTTTATAGAGACAAGTTTGTTGTTATTCACCTAATTATGTTTATAAGGTTTATATACTACTAGTTTTGGATTTTATTTCATGTTAATATTTATTTTAATGATATATATAGTTTCATTTTTAGTTATTCTTCTATGAGTATTAGGATTCAAAATTTATTTAGGGATTTATAATAAAATGTAATTGTTTATCGATATTGTTTATGATTATGTTTCTGATAAAGAAATTTTATGAACTATATCTTTATATTCCAATGAATTTTCTTATAATATTGTAATTTATTAAGATTAAATTTTTTTCCTTTCATTTACATCTCAATTATAACTCAAAAAACTAGCCAAATTGTTTTTTTGGAAAACTGATTTATTTCCCACTTCATCCGAAAAATCCTTTTTCTTCTATGTACATGTTTTTTAAAAAGGCAATCAAGAATTTTTTTACTATTATATGATTATTTTTTAAATTAATTTTTATAGATAGTGTAATTTTTTCAAAATGGATTAAAATGAATCTTCTTATAATTTATAAAATTAAGTACTATTGATTTTTTTTCTAAAAATGTAAAAGGAATATTTATTTTAATGTACACACCATGAATGAAACTTTTCACCACCATATATGATAAATGATTTGATGTTTAATTTATTAAATTCCAAGTTTCATTTAAAATAAAAAAATTTCATTAATATATAGTGATTTTTTATATCTTAAATAAGTGATTTCAATGTGAAAATAGTATTTTCCTCGAGAAATGTTCCAATGATATTTTAAAAGAATTTTTAATCTATGATAACATACTTAAATATTAATTATTCTTTAATATACTTATTCTCAAAGGATTCAAAAATTTTTATTATTATTATAGAAAATTATGAGTATGATTTATGGTTGATTCATTGAAACAAATTTCTTTCCCATGGGTTAATTGTGTTATGTTTAACCCTTTATGAAACCCATTTCATTTACATGGGTTATGATTTTTGACGATTGTTTTATGATCTTATGAAAAACATGTGAATGGATTATGATTGTGTGATGGTTGGATTTGAAATTTATATCCCTTTATTGTGTCAGGTAAATTTGGATATCTCAAAAGATAATAATGACAATAATTTGGAGTGAACGTTGTTTTGTAATAGACTCTTTCCACTATGATAGTCATGGGAGTGGATATTGTCTAATGATATGTTTTAAAGGGGTGTGAATCCAATATTTATGGTATTCTTGGTGGTGAAACATAACTTACTATTGAATTTTCAATTATTATGTGTATGCCACACATTTCTATCCAATTTAAATGACATGTTCTCATAGATATTGAATTATAATTCTCTAATAATTCAAGTCTCATGAACTACCATGATTTACACCAAGACTCGTAATTACTTTTGTGTATTTTTTGGTGTGATTTTCTATTATTATGATAAATTTATCATACCCTTAATCATATGTTCTCTTATAATCATGGACTTATTTATCTTATGTTTACCCTTAATAAGTATCTAATATTACCATTTCTAATGTTTTATTATTCTTATATATATGATGGAATTTTTAACGATTTTTATTCCTATAAAGGGTACTATATTTGAAGAACTTAGTGGGAAATTATGTGGATTTTTATGAATATGTTTTCTATGTATACAATATTCCAAACACACTAAAACATTGATGTTCAATAAAGGATCCCAATTATATTTATTTAATTATAATCTAATAATATGTAATATATATTAACAAACTTTATGGTTCATTATAATTACTCTCTAGCCTTACATAATTATAGGCTCGTAAGTGGGAATATTATTGAAATTAAATCTTATTTTCTCAAAGGGGATCACAATTCAAGGTATTCACCATCCATTTTCCTGAAGGCCTTCATTTTCTTATTGATTTTGATTGACCATTTTTCAAGGGGTGAGGTGGAACCCTTACAATTACTGTAGGTGTAAGTATTACATAGCCCATAGGCTTTAGAGGAATTCATTGACAGTAGGCTTTAAAAATTACATACAACCCAGAAAAACTACTTGGAACTGCTCCTCCAAACATCTTCATCGGGAAATCAGCTCTCCAACTTCGCATGGATATTCGCCTAGGCTATCCCATTCCTGAACATACATTTCATGATAGCAGGTGACATACCCTCTCATTCTTGCTATCAATGTAGCTTCTGTTGTGGGGGAAATCTCCTTACTCATCCACCTATAGAGCTTGTTCCTTGTAGGTAGTCTGGTTTTTATCAATACTTAAGGTGTCCTGAAGGACATGAGGAAGCCTGAAGGCCTTGTTAGCCCAAAATCATGGCTGGCCTGAAGGCCTTAAAGGACTTGGGGACCAAATCGGTGGCCCAAAGGCCTAAATTGGGGAAAATTCTCGGCTGCTAGAGTGCCAAACAGTGACTGCTACATATCCCGCTATAGTAACTATTATAGTACTACAGTATTCCCACTATAGTAATTCTATATTACATGCTACATTACTACTACAGTACCCAGAAATTGTGCCTCCACTTGGATTTGATCCCGGGTCGGCTAGATGCACTTAAGAGTCCTCAAAAATCAGGCTATGGTTCATGTTCCAATTCAAGGTATTAAATATTAATATAATAAGATATATTATTCATGAATAAAATGTATGGATTGTAATGATACATGTTCAATAATATTCTAATAAGATTTAATATTAATTAATGAAATGTACGAGTCACTATAATCTCGGAAAAACCTCTCTTAAAAGCTGGTTTGAAAGTTTGAATATCACCAACATGAATCCTATTATCTTAAAGGGGAAATGTATTCAAACTAGAAGAACATAAAAAGGGGAAATATACAACAACTAAAAACATATATAAATAGGGATTATAAAAATAATGGAAACACCTATCATGGTGAAGAATTTTCCACCTAGAAACACATCTCATGTAGTAGTTCATTCCACTTGGAAACTGCTCTTAGAGGGTAGTATATCACATATCAAAACTCTTTGTTAGGGGTAGTGTATCTCACCATGAAACATATATCATTTATTAGTATGTATAGACTATAAATAGATATAATGGGTAGTATACAATAAAATAAAACCACATATCTTTTGGATATAAATCCCAATTAGAGACAACTCTTAAAAGGATGTGTGTTTTTCCTTGAAACTCGTCCTTGGTTGAAATATATCCCACCTAAAAACACATCTCAAGGGGGATTACATTCCTCATAAACACACACACACATTGGGGTAGTTCATCCCACTAGGAATTAGTCTACCAGATCACATGTATATTTTCACATCCTAACCAGGCTCAGTCTATGAACAATTGCCAAATCAGTTGGCATAATGTATCAATCATTCCTCCACATATGATTGAGGCAGATGACTAGGATTGAGGGCCTATTCTATGTTTTAGGGCATAATATTACATTTTATAAGAGTATTATAAACATTATAAATAATTAATATCATATATATAATTAAATAAAAATAGAAAGTAAGAAATAAATATAACATGGCGGTAATAAAAAATGAAATGTAGCAATGGAATGTAAAATCATTTTATACATAAAACATAGATCACACAATATACTGACCATATATACAAGGATAAAAGAAATTAAAAATTTATAGGTATTTACTATTGAATCTAAATTCACTAAGTGCATGGTCTCCAAGAAACAATTGAGATACTATAGCATGATCACAAGAAAACACAGCAGTATCTTTACTCGATCATGCAACCATTGGAATAAGCTTATCCATCATGTATTTATGCTCAAAAAACATATCTAAATAATATTATTTATCATAATGAGGATAATATATAGTGTTTGCAAATAAATAGCTATAGTCAATACCTAATGGTGAACCTATAACACACTTACATAAGTGAATTATCATAGAATATACTAATCAAAGCTGAGACACAAATGGAATGAAAAAATAAAATAAATTCACATTCAATCCTTGAATTTTATACTATATTCAACCAGAAATCATATAAATTGGTCAATGATCCAGATTCCATACCATTCAATCCATTTATAATCCAAAGAATCCATGGGTCTCTGAACTTGATCATCCATACAAACTTCAGCCACTGTCTATATTTTTTATGAGCAAGATATATCCCCATGGAGTGAAATAAGTCGTATTCATGGGATCACATATTCCCACTTATTCTCTATAAGTTAAGGATTCCATTATTATACTTTAAATCCTATAAAAAACGCTTAGAACTATATTTCATACCACTCAATCCATATGTCAATACGATATGATGTCTTTGTCCAAGGTCCACCAAAAATATGGAGAGTATCTTAGGACTAGTATCATGGAGATCATCATCAATCCTCGAGGAATTCAATAGTGTACAATACATGGGGAAATTATACCAACCAATAACATATGGGATCACATGGATACTATTGAACTAGAAATTTATAGTGAGACACAAATTTAATAGGGGTTCTCAGAAACACTCGAAAACCTTTTCTAAAATTCCTTTACATGGAGGAATCCATGTAACTAATGGAAGTTCTAGTAATGGTAACATTCAATTAAATAAGGCCCATAATAAAGATCTTAGGAAGTACCTCAGGATAACCACACTATAAATCATATCACAATATGATCATATGATGAGTTATAGGAGGAACATATATAGTCTTTAGTTGAATTAGTAGTACCCATGTGAAGGAAGTAAAGATGAGTGTAGGGTTGGACGAACACCTCATCCCATCACTACTTCCACAGTCCGTCCTGATCACATGTTTAGTATTAGTTCTAAGGTAACACCTTAAAAAATATCTTCTAAAAACCATCACACACTTTTTAATCATTGTTCAATCATCATACCACCCACTGGGGTTTGTTTGGTCAATAAACAATATAGGAATATCTTGTAGGATCTCAGAGCTCCACACATAAGTGAAGGCATACCTCTTAGGATACTCTATGTAATAACATAAGCACATGTATCCCTATTTATATCCTTTGTATGATAATTATTAAGTATACATTCAATAGTGTCTCCTCTAGGTGAGTTCATGATTGGAGGAATCACACATTGGAGTCCTATGTCACACACAAGTCTCTCGGTCTAATGTCCAACTCTCAGGGTGAAAACAATTTCTAGAAGTTTCAACATAAAGAACAACCTATTGGCCTCAATGGGAAATATGTTTAAACATAAATATAACGATATAGATAATTACCCACATTTTATCATTGTTCTAATCTAGTTTATCACAAACAAACATCCTCACTACTTCCTCGAGTCGCATCTCAGTGCTACTATCTAGGGACTATCTCAAGAAAACACCAAAAAGGAATTTAGTAGTCACATTCTATGCCAACCAACAATTCCCATGATAATAATTTAGGTATTATCCCATCACTCACTTAGAAGAAACTATTTTATTCTCTTAAAGGATCAATAAATTATCCATGATAGGTCACTCTGTCCAAAAAAACCCACTTTTGATTCATAAAATATCCCCAAAGGTTCCACCATTGCAATCTAAACATAAAAATAATTCAAATGGTTTCATATTTTGTCCAATTATAACAATGAGTCCTAAAAGATCCTAAAACTATCAAATGTTTAGTGTGGGAGTAGTATATGGAATGCATACATGATTATGTAGCTGTACTCTCAAATCCCCAACAAGGAATGTACTTTAGTCAGACATAGAATATAAAACCTAAGTGCACAACATGTTAATAATTTATTAATAATGTACAAGAAATCGGGTGCCAACTAATGTACTATAAATGGAATGGACATGTTTCATCCTAGGCATCAACTCCTACACTTCATGCATCCCACATGGGTTCTGGTCGTGTACCAAACATGATCATGTACCCCTACATGAGCTATCTCTCCATGTACTCATCCACATCCCTTGCGCACTAAACAACATGTACTCCATGTAAATGTCATGTACTTATAAAAATTAATCTTCCTGAAACAAGAAGAACAAATGATGTTATTTAATCGAACCAAACACTATGTGATCAGGATTTCTTGAATGGAAACCCCCAGAATCATCCCAAAACCCATGTTTCCACCATAACAACCATAGAACATAATCTATTGTGTCCATAAAAAACATAATAGGGAATTAAAAACCAAAAGTTATTAATATATAATAATATATAAAAAACATTAAAATACCCTACCTTTGGTTGGAATCCCTGAAATCTTCACCTATATCCAAATTTCGTAGTTGTCGCATGACAATCTAGATCCTCCTAATCTATGATGTGGAACCTCCCTTATCCCTTATCTATATTTCCATTCCACTCTCCCTATAATATCTCATTATTATCATGGGGAATCCACAAGGGGGTTATACAACCTAATTTAGGGAAGGGAATGAATTAAAAGGGAAAAAGAAATGGATGAAAAAAAATAAAAAATAATAAGGTTGATAGGGACCAGTCCCAATTCCCAAAGTATGTTTATCCCTCATGTATGAAAAATACCCAATTCTAAACTCAATTATAGAGAATGAGTTTCAATAAGACCCTCTTTTGAAAAGATATATCCAAAAGAACATGGATGAATAAATTATTGATTAAATATTTAATAATAATTATATTGTGCAAATATGAACAACTCATAATTTCAAAAAACTCCTATAGTAAAGAAAAAAATTTATTTTTGAACCAAAGGATGGGGAAACAAAATAATGTGAAATCAGATGATAGGGTAAAATGACCATTTTACCCCTCAAGATCATCTTAATTCTAAAATATAATTTTCTACACAATTTCAAAATTTTGAGAAACATGGGTCTTTATAACCTCTCCCCCATAACCCTTTTGATACCCAATATGCCTTTGTGGTCAAACAGATACCATTATCTTTCCCTTAGCATCTTCAAAACTATTCTACATTGACTACCCAATCACCAGTCTCACATCAATCAAAACTCCACTAAAATGTATGATTTAAACTGCGACCAATCTAGTACTCCACACCATATAAGTATACTTATAATCCTCTTATAAATGAGTTAAAATTTACATGGATTATGCTCTATCCATTACTAAATTCAATGATTTTAATTAATCAGAACCAACCATTATCAAGAACCAACTCATAACATCACATGTTACTGCTTCTTGAGAATTCATTCAATGACAACCATTGTATTTTAACTCATAACGAGGGTCATCACCATCAATTGTACAATGGTCCACTCATAACCATTTGGATAAACATATAATACTCCTCAAGAACAACCCCAATAGCATAATCCATGAAAAAATGGATAAACTTTCAAGAATTTCCTACTATCCTATCAGTACCTGACTAAGATTGATCCAGATCGTTCTGAGAACCACACACAATCGATTATTGATGGCTCCTATTCCACAATGGGGAATTACTATTTTAATAAAAACATCGAGGAAACCATGCCTTAAAAATATCTGTAAACCCACTAGTATTCATATCACACATGTTATCTCATAGATTTATGATTTAAATAGTGCCACACACAACTAGAGAGTACAATGACAATATCATACAACACAGTGGTATTATAATCTCATACCACCCATTTACACCACTGGAGTAATTCTTCTATGAGGCACATGTTACTAAGGACAAGCTGACTATGCTACATGAAATGTCAATCTTAACATGCAAGGAGATCCCTTGCTACTTCTCTTCTAAATAAGGCACCCCACCATTGTTGTGATTTATTCCATGACCACCCTGTACATAATGAACTTTTTCACTGAGGCTATGCATCAATAGTTTGAATGTATATACAACACCCACATGCTTAGCATAAATCTTGAACCATCATAATCATGAGTGTCTAACCATGATCTGTCCATGTTGTAAATTGTGTAACCACTGGTCTATTGGGATGGGTAGCTAAGTAGTCCATAAGTCTAACTCAACCTTGAAACACAATCAACCTATATACATCCTCATAAACCAATAGCATCTCCCATCCTAAATAAAAAACATAACTAGCTCTTATGTATCTATCTCAACAAAAGGGCACTGCCAAAATCATTTCCACTATAAGTATCCATAATACTAAGCCAACACATCTCACATCATTCCCTAAATCAAAATAACCACTAGATCACTATGGCCTGAGTGAAAACATACATCCTTCAAGTTTCCAACATATCCATACAAATACAGTCTAAAATTCAGGGACACTAGATCCCATCTCATTTAACCCATAAAATGGGTTAATCTAAAGCTAGGTAAAAATAACATCAAGCTAAATTAATAAAAACCTATCAACATGGGTTCAATTAAATAGGTTTTAAATTCCATGTTATGTGGGGAAACACCCAAAAATTTCTAATTAGAACCATATTTTAATTCAACCCATTATAACTACTGGACTAATAAAAGGACTCTAATGGCATAACTTGCCAGGAATTAACCAACCAACCCGTGATCCTCATGAAGAAACCAAAAAGATGAATTCTCCCTACAGGGTCATGACATGAATGTGAAAAAAAATATAATTAATTGATCATCATCAGAAATCTATATATGGTACTACTACTTACTTGTTCTAGTTCACCAATAAGTTATCGGATTTTTATTTGCATCACATTAAAACAATCTTAATATATAACCATAAGAAATTTTCATCAAAGTAATGTATAATATAAATATAGATGATCCATCGCCATATATGATGTAATGAATCTTTAGTTAACGAATCCTATAAAGGATACACCCAAATATTGTATATTGGGATGTAATTAGTTTCACAACTAAACAAGGTTATACTAATGTTTTTTCTCAATGGCTCACATGTTGATAATGTCCAATCATTAACACTAAAGACACACTATGAACTGATTTAAACTGACTAATATTTGTTTCACTACCATGGTAGATGACTATAATGGTGTCAAAATATCTAAGTTACATCACAACAAAGTCCACTAAGCATAACTAAATAAATGAAAAAATGGAGGTTCAACAAAATAAAATGACCCCATGAAACTGTATTTTAAAACCACATTTTTTCATTGTTTGATCATTATATAGTTGGACGAGTTCATTATAAAATATGAAACTATATGTTCTATAACATGTGCACCCAAATTTCTGAATATAATGCATGATTAATGCCTCTAGCCTCTATATTAAAAGAGTAAAAATCAAAAAGTGGATTATATTCAATGGGAGGAGAGGAAAAAATCCATAATTAATCGTAAAAGCCAAAACAAACGTGCATTACAAAAACATCATATATAACTATAAAATTTCATACCAAGAACAAAAATTCCATATCTCTGGAAACATGGACTTCTTATCAGAATAAGGGTCCTCAATGAACCAATGTGATATCCCTCATATGTAAGAAAACAATTCTAATTATCATATTTGTTGGAGTTGGTTCCCTAGAACCAAAATATGTGTATTTTATGATCACATGTATTCAAAGTTTTTAATATTAATAAACTACTTATAAAATTATGATTATTATTATGTGTAACGAAATATGTTATAATTTCATAAGAGTATCTATTATTTTAAGAGGATATAGAAGTTCCCCACAATGATAAGAATCCAAAAGTGCTACGATACTATTAAAAAATATATGTTCTATAATTTGATGATATCATTTGAGGGAAATAAGTGATACTGACCATCAGGGGTGGATACATTTAGGACATTGAGGCACCTTTTCATGGTGTACTCCCTCAGTAATATCTAATGTAGGATATTATGTGAGAAAGACTTATCAGTAAGAAGTATGAATTTATATGTTTCATTAGATATTCCTATTTTGAGGGTATTTGTATTTATCTTTACACATTATGATTAGTATTAATGTGTATTATGAGTCATATACCTTGATTTATTGACAGAAACTATAATGAAATATTTTCACAGAGAGGTAGAATACATTGGTGAATGTCAAGTAATACAGAATTAATGAATAATGTGATAAAGGATTCTTACCTATTATTATATAATTAAATTTTATATCTTCATCCATTGGATAGAAATTTTATTACATAAATAAATCCATGTCCATGGTCTTCTGTATGAAAATTCATTTTTCAGGAAGTCAAAGAAATATACATTAAGCACATAGGTTGATGGCATTGGTATGTAGCCAGCTTGATTAGAGATATCAGGATAAAGGAATTATATTACCCAATATGTTCCCATATGTGTTATGATTTCATGGTAGCATTAACATCATTCTCTAGGGGTGCCTTGGTGTGTTTCAAGGAAATAACCTTGGACATTATGCTTGTTTGCATAATTACACTGAGAAAGAGGCCTAAAGGGTCACACACTAAGTATATCTAGAATTTCAGTTAAATAATATATTATTATTATTTTCACAAAAAGATGAATAGATATTATTTATAGTTGTGGTTTAATAATTATTCATCTTCTCTCGATTAAATTTATTCTCTCACCAGTTATTCGAGAGAATAAAATGTGGGAGGAATATTTAATAAATATTTATTTTCTATTCATGGGAATATAATAATTATTTTCATATTTATTAATAATGCCATTATATTTACTTAATAAATAAATAACCATTATTCAAGGCCTAATAAATATTTTGGAGGAATGTCGAACTGAGTTTAACGGTCTGGAAAGAAATAATAAGCATTGAATATTATTTTATTAAATAATATATATTTTAATTTTCATGTTAAGAACATGTTGAGAAACAATATTGTTATTATTATTTGATATGTGGTTCTATATTGATTAAATAAATAATAAAGGTAAATTCTAAAAATTTTTTATTTTAACCCTAGTAATATATAAACCCATTATATTATTTTCACTTTGGGACAATTCATTTGATCATTTTTTTCAAAACTAATTTTAGAGAATCCTATCAAGACCTATAGAACTCCCTTCACAAAGAAAGCTGCCAAGAACAAAGACTGGTCTTCCTCCACCTCCCACTATCAATTCAAGTGAGATCCAGGAGAACTCTATGTAAGTGGTTCTCAAAGAAAATCAAAGAATGAAAATAAAAACTGTAGAATCTATCATTATAGAACCAAATTATTCTAATGAAAATGTTCAGTTATTTTAGGAACACATGTGTATCCCCGCTAGAGTGAATATTCACTTGATTTCCACAACACAATGGCAGTATAATGTAGATATATTGTCAGGTCATTCATTGAAGAAAAAATTAAAACAACGAAATTATTTAATTATTTAAATTGATTGTAAATTATATGTGATGCACCTCTATTTGGTTTTGTAATTCTATCCCTTTTCTATATTCATTGATTCAATTATTTAAATTAAGAAATTTTATTGTTGATTTAATATTAGTTTGATCATTGATCATGACAAGAACCAAAGTGGGGAATGACCCACACATGCTTCCAGTATGCCCAAAACCTCCACGTGGTATCATAAAGGTTACATAATTATTTAAAATTATTTAAAGATAATTGATTGTTTATGCATTTTTCATTTCCTTTTAAATTCATGTTTAATAGTTTTTTTATTCTAGACTATGAGATATACTTCTCTGACTTTTGTTTTTTATAGATAACATAAAAACAATTAATTTTTTTAATGAAATAAAGTCGAAGATATCATCTATAGGTGTTGAGGATTCAGGACTGATAGCATAAGAGTACATTTCCTATAACCAGAGTTACATGTAGTGTACATTTATTCAATTCATTAGAAATTAATTCAGAAACATATTCAAACTCTGTGCATTGATAAGACATGTTGCAGTTATTCATTATACCACGTGTAGACTAAGACAACCTAGTAGAATTCCTACTAGAGTATATGTCGTTTATCCCATGTACATGTTGTGCAGTCCTCTGAGTCACAAATGGGACATGTATTTCCATTCATGCCCTATCTCACAGGTTACCATATAACTCGAATACCACACACCTTTTTTTATAATAAAAGGTGTGTAATCCAAATTTTCCGAGGCACAATTTACAATATGAGTCCCTAGGCGTGTGACTTGGATAGACTCTAAGAGATGTACACACCATGTAGCTTGAATGTATGCACCATTTACTTATACCAAATTATGATTAAATAAAATTTATTTATTATACTATGTGAACCTTATCGACACATTCTTGTGTGTGGTCATTAAATTGATGGTACACTCCATGGTAAAGGTTTTAATATATATATATTTTTATATATATAATTTTTTAATTAAAATCTCAATAATGTTCATATATTCATACCATGTTTTTGTTTTATAATATTTGTTACTCTATGTGTATTGAAGCCTAACATGTGACCAAAAATACATGTAATTAATTTAATCATTTTTTTATAGTACACATCATGGAATTACATGATAATTCATGTATTCCATATGTTACAAGAGTAAACAAAATATGCATCAAATTCATATTGGGTAGATTCATTTGAGTATTCACCATGTTTCCTCTAGGTTAAAGTTTTGTACATTTTTTATTTTAAATAATGTTATATAATTTGATGAAAATTATTTTAGAAGACAATCTCCAGGAAATTTAGGAGATAATTATGAAAAATAAAATTTAATTAATGAATATAATTAACTAATTCCGGCATGATTTATCTTCAATAGGAATGATTAATAATTTAATGATAGTTTTATTAGATGCATAATTTTTTTATGCTTGGGGATGATCATTACCGTAGACCAAACCTTTTATTGTTATTGGTTTCAGTTAATTTATTATTATGTTAAATTATTGGCATGTGTACATTATCTCCTCTTATTATGTAAGGGAATGCATGCCCATGGAATAATTTATGTCAACCCATTTCCCCTCACCAACATGTGAGTAATAGAATATGTTATGGATGGAGCTCCCATGCTGGTGGAGGCAGTTCACATTTGGAGATGAGGCAAATCCGATCTAAGAGAGATACATGGGTGGATAGGTTGAAAGTAGTAACATAACCCTTAATTTGATAAATATATTTCAACCCTAAGTAAATTGATGGTTTATCAACGACTAGATAAACTAACCATTAGTAAAATCTCATAATCATAACCCTTTATTATTCGACTTATATTAAGTTGTATGGTCATTTCATTATGTATGTTTTTTCATGATAACATGAATTTATGAAATTAACGAACCAACAACATAGAACTAAAATAAATTGGATTATGCTTAAATATTACCTAAGACATGGTAAATCACTTATGTAAACCCACTTAATAATAATGAGAATCTGATCAATATAATAATTTTAAATTTAGACATAAAGGATGAAATCCATAAATTATATATATTAATTCTGTATAGCCTTCCATTAAAATTGTTAAAATTAAACCATACTTCAAAATGCATGACCAGACAATGATGGGGTGTTTTCAATTATTGGAAAATTATAACAGGATGTTTTTGGATGACTTGATGTAGTTCACATCAAGGGTTGACTTCCAATGAATAACATTTTGTAACCAAAAGGAAAGAGTTGAGGAACTTCAATTTATTCATTTTAGGATTGGAGAGTCCACTCAATTGATAATGGAATTGTTTGTTAGTGTGGTTGGATTTAGGAAATCCTACCAAAATACATTAAAAATATTTGACCAACCAATGTTGGGGCAACGAAAAAGGGGAATATGGATCCTTGCCTCTAGAATTTCGAAGAAATGGGATATTCTGATGCAAATGGTGAGGACTACTGGGTTTTGATAAATTAGTGAGAGATTAACTAAATCATTTCTCATCTAACATGTATAAATAGAAATAAAATGAACTCAGACATATCATTGTGATCAATACATGAAAAGAATATCTTTTTCACCAGATCAAATTTCCAACCATAGAAAACATGCGTACACATTATCCTTCATCATGAAAGGAAATTTTATGTGTTAGAAGAACATATTACTGATGGGCCTGGAAATGAGGCAAGTGATAAAGAGTTATAACTATCTGAGATACATTTTAATGTTTCTGAATATGTTTAATGATTCCTGATATCATTCATACCCAATTTGATTTTGAATCAACACAAGTACATAGATTCATATAGCATGGCGTCTCACCATTGAGATCTATATCCATAGATGGGGAGATAAGAGAGATCATAGATCTCTAAGGCTTTTTTTAAAACTAAGATAGGAGAGTATGCACCAGTTAGGCCTCATGTAGCCATGACTAATGGATACATTTAATACCGAGACATCTTAGGTATTACAATTCTAGATGATTTATGTATATATATCATACATTCATGACTAACCAGTAAATTCTTTAATTTTATTGTTCAATAAATCTGTGCAACAATGAGAAGAGTCTTTCATAAATTATTACCTTTATTTTCGAAGTGGATAAAGACTTAGGGTGTGATAAATACAGGGTTATTCTGGTGAATAATAAAATAAAGAAAATGTAAACGGGTCCCAACACTCATAATAAGTATAAGGACCTAGAGAACCATCCTTCTAAGATAAGGAATATCTTGAAGCAGCGCAATGAAAATGAGGTGTATGCTTTTCATGTGGTAATCCAAGCCACTAGAAGAAGAACTAAAACTATAATAAAGGGGATGGTAAAGTTTTGTTCATTATCATGATTAATATTTCAATATCTACACATTGGGTGTTATATACAGCTTTTGGTCCTCACATATGTATGCAAATACAAGAACCATATAGATTTTGAGATAATTCTAGAGGAGAGGTGGATTTGTGAGCTGCCCAAGGTGTGTGGTTGGTTGCTCTAAAAATTGGGGACTACTAACATCCAATCTTAATGGGAATTATTTCATATTTAAATGAATTTTATTATTTATTGAACATTATGAAGAACATAATTTTTTGTGTCATGATTAAATGCCAATGGTTTTTTTTGTTTGGAAATATTTTTTTCTTTTATATGAAAAACTTATGTTATCGTATGGCATATTAAAATAATGGCCTTTATATTTATATTAAAAAAACTAGTATTGGGAACTAGTAATGAATCATGTTTACACAATTAATATAAACCTCATCTATGGAATCACTGTCTTAGTTGTGTAACTGGTCAGTGTTTGACAAATCTCTATTAGGATGGTTATTAACACTCTTTTGAGATAAAACCACTTGAAATTTTTCATGATAGTTTACAAGAAGAAATTACCAAACCACCATTTAGTGGATGTTGTGTAAGGTCTAGAGAGATTATATGATTGGAAAAAACTAATGTGTGTGGACCTTTTCAAGTAGAAGATAGAGGTTCACATTCGAATTTTTTAACTTTTACTAATGACTAGAGTAGATATGGATATTTCTACATGATGAGGTATAAGTCTGTGTCCTTTGAGAAATACAATGAATTCAACAATGAATTACAGTAAAAAAAATGGAAGGAATATAGATAATATTTGATCAGATCAAGTTCATTAATATCGTAGACAAGAGTTTATCAAATTTCTACAAGAGTTTGGTATTTTATCACAAATCACTCCACATTATACATCACAATGGAATGGTGTAAGTGAAAGTATGAGCCATACATTGTTTTACATGGAATGATCTATTATGACTCATGAAATCTTACATTATACTATTGGGTATATAGATTAAATAGTATGTAAAATACATTAAACCAATTACAAATTAAAGTGAAAATGGAATTATCTTTGAGTTGTGTAGTGGAAGGAAACCTGTTATATTATATACACATGGGTGGGGATGTGAGAAATTTTTTAAATCCTTCTCAAGAAACAAAGTAGAACCCTAAGGTATAAAGTGTATCTTTATAGGGAATCCGAATGAAACAAATTGATACTACCTATACAACCCTTCATTCAATAAATTATTTTCACTATAAATAAATCTTTCTTAATATGGATCAAATCCTCAAAAATGATAGGTAGAGAAAGATCTACTTCAAGGGTGTTCATTATCAATATATATAAGAGTGGGTATAGAAAGAGGTTCCATAATTCACCATGAAAAAAGTAGTTCCTAAAATATAATTACTTCACAGGATTGAAAAAGATGTAAATGAACTATAGAGATATGGTATTCTAGTCACCGAAGATGGTTACTCATAATTTGGTTGAAAATGATGAATGTCACTCTTACAAAGAGGAAGTAGAGACCTTAAAATTTTAAAGATGGAAAGAAGATGTAAATTTGGATATGTATTCCATGTATCTAAAACAAATATGGGATCAAGTCGATGCGCCAATTGATATAATGCCTATTTGGTGGAAATGGGTATTCAAGAAAAAAATAGACAAGGAAGGTAATTTAAATAACTATAAAGTAAAGCTAGGGGAAAGGGTTTAAAAAGCATCAAGGAATTGACTACTACGAATACTTTTAATATTTTTCTATTTTTAAATCCATTATAATTGTATTTCCTTTAACAACTTAACATGACTATGATATTTGAAATATGGATGTCAAAACAACATTCTTTAATGGGATCCTAGAGGAAGATGTTTTTATGCCACAACTAGAGGTGTTTATGACTCCAGGTGATGCCAAAAATAATTTCAATTTGTAGAGATATATTTATATATTGAATAAAGAATCCAGGTCATGGATCATTTGATTCTATGAAGCTTTAAAAGTTTTTGGTTTCATTAAAACAAATGTGGGACATGTGTTTAAAATATTTTTAGTTTAAATTCAGTAATTATCCTAGCAGTATTTAGTAGTGACATATTACTTATGAGAAATGACATACAAATCATATAGTCTATTAAGGACTATAAAAACAAAGGTTTTTTTTATAATAGACTCTTTATTAATCTACTTATATTCGTGGGATCGGTATCATTCATGGTAGATCCAAGAGGCTGCTTGAACTATGTCATTGTACCTATATTGACTAAATACTAATAGATATTTATTATGGAAAAATAAAAGAGGTTATTAGTTCTAGTGACAAATTAATTACATCTTTCTAATAAAATGTATCCTCAAACATAAAAGTAGAATGTGATAATGAGTACGATTCCATAAAATTCATCAGTATGTTCAACCATATATTCCATGATATATAATATACATTATGTTTCCTATGAATTTATCATGGTTGGAAGATATAAAATAGATCCAATAGAATAGCATTGGTTTACTGTTAAGTATATCCTCCAGTATCTAAGAATAACTAATGATATATTATTAGTGTATAGAGAAGACGTGGATCTGGAAATCATAGGATATACTGATGCTAGATTTAATATAGATCTGAATGATCTGATGTCATAGTTAAGATTTTTTTTCTATCACAGTTTGTCCATCCCCTGTGATAAGAAAAACATTCCCACTCATAGGATTTGCCTAATATTCTTATCCCTAAATTTGATTAAAAATATATTATTTAGGTGTATCCATGCATGATTTAGATAATGTCGGCACGCTATAGTGAAAAGGGATTCTACATCACATTTGGGAATCAAAATATCTTTCTCTTGAGAAAAAAATTCATTCTAATTTGAAATCAAATTCATACATATGATTATTTAAAAGTCATCCATATGAATAATAATTAAGTATTAAAATATAGTATGTTTTTCGATCATAATGGGAACTAACTCGAACATCATTATTGTAATAAGATTTCTACTAGCAGTCTTGAATGAAAACTCACTTATTAAGTTGCTTGGGAAATATATAGTTTTCTTGAAAATTAAGGATTATATAAAAGAGTGAGAAGATCTAGAATAAAAAAATCAATATCTAAATTTTATTTCATGATCAATGTAACTTCCTCCGCATCATTTGGAAATTCAAACTTGTATATAGTAATCATAAAAAAGTATGACATTCCCCCCTTCACTCTTATATGGGAGATTCCCTTGACACTTTGTACATTAGTTAAAATTATTAGACATCTCTTCAAAATTAATGAACTAGACAAATGTAGTTTCCATATTCCATTTTGATTCAATATTATTTGGGCCACATTCTCCATAAAAATAAAAAATTATATTCCCCTTATGCAAGTAACTAGGTGTGTATTTCCAAAATTATCACATGTTTGAAATCCCATCCTCTCATTCTTCTTCCTTGACACATCTGTTATTTCTTAGTGCTCAACCGAACTCTTATTTTCTTAACATCCCTTGATGATATAATACCAAGAAAATTATTTCCATATAATTTAAAACATTATAATATATCATTATATGTCAAAAATGTTATAGAAATATGAAACCATTATAGACTCCTATTATTCCTATAAAATAAATGTTCGGTAATTTTTTGTTGGATTTTTTACATAGTCCACAACTTTCTTGGATCATCTTGTAATATTATCCACATGTTCTTTTAAACATTCTTATTATTTCTTCATTAAGGTGAGGATCCTTATCTTTAGTTTTTCAGGTCAATGAACACCATTTATGAACATATTTTTTCAAATAATATATTTTCTAACTAATAATTTTACAGTAATTACTTGTAAAATCCATGAATAATGTTTTGATGGGATTAATCCATTACTCTAGTACCACTGGATTAGTATTTCATTAAAAGATTTATGATTTAATTGAATTAAGTAATACAACATAGGTAAATCATGTGGTGAAATAATGGGTTTCCCTCTACATTAACATTCATTCATCATAACTTGATTTAATTATCTTAATATGGCCATGATCTTCTCTGTTCCAACATAATCTACATTGGCTTGAACCATAGGGAAATCAATACATCGATTATAGGTGTTGGTACCACTTCATTCATTAGTCACCATATCTAAAAAATGGAATACAATGAGTTATATCACAATCATTGTGAATATTAATCTATAAAATATAAATCCCTATGATGGTAAAATTTGACAAATACCATAAAAAGTATCATAATTATCATGTAATCCATGTTCATTTAACTACATGTTCTTAATCTTCCATCTAAAATTTACCTGATACTAAATCTATCAACCAATTGTTTATAACCCAGGGAATGTTTTTACTTTATTACATTGGTTTGGGATACAAGGTATCTAACCCCACATGATCGATTGGTTTAGAGTTCCTGGAGAACTAGATATATACATGATTCCTATATTATATTGGACATATGAAAACATGTTATATGAAACATTATTGGATCCTCTTTACAATTCATAAAATATTTCTTCTTATCTTAGGTAATGAAAAATAAATAAAGGATGAGCTCATATGCTTAGTGATAGGTATGTATAGTGGATGCTATAACGATTAAATAAGGCATAATGTATATAACAGAGTGGATAATAAAAAAACATTCCATTCAATTCATAACGTGAATTCAATGAACATACATGGATAATAGCAACATTGATAACATATGTATAATGAAAATTTAATTATTGATAAAGAAAATACATAATTATAGTCATCCATGATCCCATTATATTAATTAACATGTAATGAATCTTACATTTAAGGACCCTCATCCAATAAAGCATTCTAAATAAATCGGTAGGTGTAAAAAATACCAATATAATATGGAATTCTTATTTCTTATCATGATATATATCAATTCATAAATGGTATATATATAACTTGGATCCCCCCATTATGTAACATCCCACCCCTCCTCGTTGTATTGAATTGTTTCTGAATTTCTACTTGGCCTTATGTGACATCCCCAAGATGCCAACGGAAGGCAATAAGTGCCATGGGATTTAATACAAATGCGGGATGATTTTCCATTTGAAATTAAACAAATGAATAACCAACATTCCATAAACCAAAATTAAAAAATTATGTATTATAATAATATATATATCTCAAATTAAAAAAATACAAATTATATTAGTGTGCCAAGCGGAAATGAATATCAACATCAACTACAAAGCAGAATACAAAACCAATTAAACTCAGAAGACTCCCAATACTCAAACACAAAAACATCCACCAAGCTCCAAAAACTAAATCCAATATCCATAATCATGTATAATCAATCACAAATAAAGAAAATTGATACCTTCCCTTTAACTGTATCTTGATTAATAATATTTTCAAAATCACAAATGTGCCAAAGCAGAGGGGGAATAATGAAACTGAATAGATATTCCTAAAATTAATTTAAATACACTCTCTACTAGGATAAAACATGTTAGAACATTTATTTAAGGATAATTTTATAAAAAAAATTATAAACTGATTTGAAATAGTTGATATCATAACAGAGTACCACTGTAATACTAAATAGTTCTGCCAACCAAACACATTTCAAAGGAGAGAATCCGAAAAAGTCAGGTAACCATTTCTCAAATACCATTATGGAAAACCCCATTTCATTTAACTTATCCACACACACTCTTACACACACAATATTTTGTTTTTACCCTTGATTATTGATCTTCACTTCCATAACCTATCCCTTTGATAACGGAGCTTGACAACCATAATATATCCAATTTGATTCGTATACAACCATTAATTCCAAATACCATAAAAACTATTATCAAACCCATTTCAGTAAAAATATCCTTTTATTTATTTTTTTAATTTCATAAAAACCTAAAATCCATTTAAAAAATATGAATTTTAAAATCCTGCTACCACATTCACTATCCCACAAAACACCCAATTACTACTAATCCATAAACTGCGATGAAAGATAGATTCCATTATAAATTTCACAAAAAATTCATAGTAAATTTCAATAAAAATAATAAATTTGAATTCAACCATTCATCCTATTTTACTAAGAGTTAAGAGTGAATATACCTATAACAGAAACTATGTTTAAAAAAAGAACGATACTAATTATTCAACAGAATTGGGTTGAATCTCCATTAACCCAGATTTGATCTTCTACTGTAACATCAACATAGCCATTAATCGTCATTAATGGAACCCACTATCCTATATGTATATATATCCCAAAAGGGTCATACTTATGAATATAAGTGATGGAAAGAGAGTAGATATAAGGAAAATGACCAATAATGGTGACTTTTCAAGGAATTCGTCCTTCAACGGATAGATAGTTTCCAACGAATAACTCCTGAATTGAAGGATAAATCCGCCACATTTTTTAGGAGGAAGAAAAATAGATTTATAGTCAAATGTAGTAAAAAATTATCATATTTTGGGCTAAAATAGGTTAGATCCACTTTTTAGGATCTAACATTTAACTATGTGAGGTTATTCCCATTGTTAGGAAAACCATGCACCAAAAATGCAAATTCCTCTAACATAAAAAGAATAGTTTCTACTAGATTTTGACATGGTCTCCCCAAATTGTGAGTCTAACAGTGCACCGACCAAGAGACCACTCCCTCACTTTTCATGGTTCCCTTTGGGAGTTACATGATTTGTACTAACCATTCTCAATTAGTGTTACTCTAGAAAATCCACAAAAAAACATACCAAAATTCTTCCAATCCCACTCAAACATCACCTAAACAATTTAACTACATAAAAAGGATAAATAAAGGGTTACTTATGTTACAATTATGGTTCTACACATCACATTCATGTCTTATTTATTCCATATTTTTTAAATTATTAATAAAATTCGTTCAATAAATTACTTATAAGTCAAAAAACATTCGTATTAAAATAAATAATACATAAAATAAATATTTCATCATCATAAACATTCCATTTAAATAATAAATAAGGTATCATTATATTATAACCATATAAACAACTGTAGGTGTTTTCATAGATGAAAATACAATTAATGTTAACTATTAAATTTCTTATGTAAAATAACCATTATATTTATGAAATGAATTATTTAAAAAAATATCTCAAACATTAGGGAAAATATTTTATTTCAAAAAAAGTAAATATGTTAATTAATCTTCCATGACAATATTATCCTAGATGAAAAGAAAAAAATTTCAAGTGGTGCATGTCAAAAAAATATTTCATGCTCACCATTCATAAAAATAACTTCATTCAAAAAAAATATTCCTTTTTAAAACATTTTATATAAATTCATAAACTTTTTCAAAATGAATTTAACAAATCTTCAGAGGATAGTAATAACATTCATGAAATCTTTTAATCGAGAATATGTTCAAGGAATAAAAAGGGTTGGATGGAATTCTTCAAATTAATATATTTAAACGAATGCCCCTTAATGGAAATATGAGGTTTATTTTTCCCAAAAGAAAATAAAATGAAAATAAAAATGTATACCCTAAAACAAAATGAGAATAAGAAAATATATGGGGTTTAATAGGTTAATATTATATAGAATTACAAATGGAAATTGCAATCTAAATAATAGGAAAAAGTGTTTTGAAGGAATTAAATTACCTAATGTTTGACATACCTCATTATTCCTTTTAACCGCATATATAATATATTTAAATTTATTAAAAATTTGTACCAAAACCATATATATATTAATATCATCTCTTATACCATTTAAATTACCATTTATTCATAATTCTTTATTAAAATCATTACTTAAAATACTTTAATGTTTTGTTTTTTAAGAATGTGTTGTTTAGGTAGTTTTGGTCTCAGAATATTTATTTTAACACCCTGAATTTTTATAAATTTTTTTTGACCGAATTAAATTTGTTTAACAGCTTGTAATGCACGCTACACCAACTATGCTTTCTTTAAACACAACATAAAGTTAATATAGTGTTTAATGCAACACCCAACCTAGATTGGGTTATGTAAAATATCGATCTCATCATTCACTACATGAAACACGATTTATTTACTTTTGTTACATAAAATTCAATGTTTATTTAATAGTTTTAATTACATTCAAAAGTGAGTTTTACCAAACTACAATATTATATAAATATTATTGTTAAAATATTATGATAATTGTTACCTAGAAAATAGAATATAAGTAATAAATATTAATAACTAAATTATTAAGATTTTTTTTACATATGTATATAAAATTAATTATTTATATACCCATATAATTATAAATTAAAATTATAACATTTTAAAATAAAAGGAAATCTTTCTTCAAAAAAATATTATTCACACAAGTGACTTTTATATCAATAAAATAAATAACCACATTAGATTAATGATTTCAATGAAATATATATAATATAGGTTAAACAAACTATTATAAAATAATCTTATGTAGTTATCATAAAAGATATAATAATTAATCAACTTTTATGATTAAAAGGTATCTTTTATAAAAGGTAGTTTTACAACCATTCAATGACACGCTTATTTTAAATTTAATTATTAAATTTTATAAATTTTTATTTGAATTAAGAAACTAAATTTTTTGAAGAGTAATGTCAAAATTATTTTAGGATGAATTTTTGGTATATTTCAATGAAGTTTCATTTTTGGAGGAATATTGAAAATAATGAATTTTAATTGAAAACTTCTTTTTCACATATTTTATTTTTATATAAAAATTGCATTTTTTTTAAATTATATTTTTATCAATTATTCAACTCTTAATATAATTTATATCATTTCAAATAATTTCACATGGATGTTATTTATAAAAACATTTGAAAATTTTGATCATTTTCGCTTTAAACCCCCATTGTTTTGTCTCATATGTGGGACTAATTTTTAATTAATTTATTTCACTTAAGATACTGGAATTTAGAAAAATATATACCTTTCATGGGATAAGAATTAATAATAATTTCTAATATTTCCAAAATAATTTGTGACTAAAAATTATTAGTGAAAACAGTTACAATTAATCACATTGATTAAGAGAAAATTGAGTTTACTAAAGACTAAACAAATTACTCAAGGGAAAAAATTACACATAAAATTTTGGAAACCCCATTTTATGGCCATATGACGAAACTATTTCTTATTTAATCAAAAATAGTTTATCATTAGAGGAACATGATATATTATAGACATCTCAATAGTGTTTAACTTTTGGTATTTACAAGAATGAGACTCCTCCCCCATTTTAAAATGGAATTCACTCTCCCCTCTTATTCACACCTCTCAATACCATTATATCAGACAATGTATATCAAAAAATATTCCAAAATCCCTTTTTATCATACTATATTCATCACTTTGGGCATAAATCTAACCGCATATTTACTTTTGTGGAATCTAAAAACAGTCACCCAAAGAAGAGGTAACATCCATCAATGTTAGTTTTTGTTTTGTTTCCTTATCCACCCCCTTAAGTTTTTATTATATCAAAATTATATAATACAATAAAAATAATTAAAATAATTAGATGTTGTCTTGATTTTTTAATGACCTACACCTTCACAAACTTCCATAAAATGGGATACACCATCATCATTAATGTGTATGGTGAACTGCTGCCTTTTTGAATTGATGAAATTCATTATTCCATTATCACCTTTCAATTGTAGGAATAATAATTGATTTATAGTTTATATATGTTATATAATTTTTTTATGATCGTATTATTACTATTTTATTTTAATATAACACATAAAATCATGATTTCCTATTTATGAGAATGTGATAACATGATTCGTCTGTGTAGCGAACTGTCACCTCATGAAGTGATGTGATTCACTCATACATTAAATAGAATGTATAAATAGTGAATTTAATAAAAGTATTATATATTTATATATATAATATAATAGGGATAATATAATGATAACACATGTGTGTTGTTATTTTTATATATCATTTTTTCTTGATTTCAAAATTACAATAAAATAGAAATAACATTCATGAATATGTATAGCCTACAAGCCCGTGGGGGCTAGGTGGGTTGGTTCAAGGCAGTGGTGTCCTATCATTGAGGTTCTGGGTCCGAGTCCTCACAAAGGCAACGTGCACCATATGCCAGCGATCCTCTCGTCCCCTCAACCCCGTGTGGAACTGGCCCAAGGACAAGGATTGGCCACCTTTGGCCTTGCTGGGGACGTGCGGTACGTAGGTGGGACGGCCAGCTAAATACCTCATTACCCAACTACATGTTTTGCCCGCGGGGGCTGGGTGATTTGGTTCAAGGCGGTGGCGTCCCGTCGTTGTGGTTCCGGGTTTGAGTCCTCACAAAGGAAACGTGAACCATATGCCAGCTATCCTCTCGTCCCCTGACCCCGTGTGGAACTGGCCCAAGCCCGAGGATTGGCCACCTTAGGCCTAGCTGGGGATGTGCGGAACACAGGTGGGTAGGCTAGCTCAATACCTCGTTACCCAACAACATGTTTTATTGCTGCTTCGGTGGTGGTGTAGTGGTGCAGGGTCGAGGACCATACCAACGGTGTTCGATGAGGTCTGGGGTTTGATTCCTGGGAGCCCTCTCTTGGGGTAATTCCTACTCCCTTTCCCCGCTCGCCTAGCCGGGTCACCCGGTGTCTATTCGGGTGGGCAGAATGGGCGCACTTCACCTGGCTGACAGATTGATGTGTCATACCATCGCTGATCGAGGTGTTACCCCACAAAACACAATTTCATCTTGGCTGACAAAGGCTCCTCTCCGGGTGGGGCTTCTCCAGATGACCTCTTTGTGGATAGGGGGGTTCTCGAATGTGGAGGGTTCGAAAAGGCCACTCTCAGGAATTCCAATTCTCTCACATGTATGGCCTACCATCTCCATGAATAATGTATTTCATTTACAATTTCTATAATTTATATATTATTATAAATACATATATACTGAATATATATGATATTTAAATCATGTTTTATATTATATAACTGATGAAATCATAATCCACATAAGTGGACCAAGAATAAATAGTCAAAATATGTTTGAAAAACAAAGTAGTTATTAATCTAGACATAACTAAAGCATTGAATTTTTAATAAATTAGAAATAAAGTCATAATTAAATAATATATGATATTATATATATTAATATGGATCATATATATATATTATAATAAACATATTCTTATTATACAAGATGGTTTAATGAGTAATAACGAAATTAACACTTAATGTAAGGGTATTTCTTGTCTCCTTTTAATTTCTATGATACTTATGTCATATTCACTAGTTGTTTATTTTTTATAGTTAATATAATACCCTATGACATGTTATATCATTAATTTAATTTATTCCATGATATTAAATGATTAAATTGATGTTATTCTTTCATTTTTCTTACGATTCAATGGTTACTCAAGTAGTAATGGTTTTTAGTCCAACTTGTTACTTTTGTGAGACACATGCTATATTCACCAACTATTTTTTCTATGTGGTGTATATAATTCCCATGAGTGTAAATTATCATTATTATTATTTAATTTTTTTATTTATATTCCCAGTTTAGTATCTCTCTTTCTAGGGGATTCAGATTAAATGTTAACAAAATCGTAAGTGAATTTTGTCTTAATTTACCTTTATTGTGACACATGTTATGTTATGCAACTATATTATTTTATGAAATGTATATAGTTTCTATTTGAATTGTTATATCATTAAAATACATAATTTTATGATATTTCAAACATCTTTTATTTTTATTATTTCATGAGGATTCTGATTCAAAATTACCAATGTGGTGATAGTTTATTGCTACAATCTCATCATTAATCGGGATTGTCTGTAATTATACTTCCAATGATGAAATATTTTGATCTATAACTCAATAATTATCATTACTTTTATTCTCCTATTTTTATTCATTATATATTTATTTAATTTTTCCATTTATTCCAATGTTCCCTAGTTTTGATAATTAAAAAAATGTTTTTTAAATACAAATTTATTTCTCTCTTCAACTAGAAATATATTTTCTCCCAAAGCTATGTTTTCGAAACATGTTTTCAAAAATATTATTATATTGTCATATTATTTATTAAAATTATTTTTAACCCATGTTTTAGTTTTTCGAAATATGGTTTTAAATGTTATATTCTATTCATTTTTCGATAAAGGCACTATTATAAACTTTTTATGGTGAAAAAGAAGTGGTCATCAGGTACAGATTTATCTTCAATCAATACCATTATTTTTTTGAATCATCCTTTGAATGATTTTAATTTTTTTAAAGAATGTTTTCCCATAATATTCTTGAATGTAGTTTATAAATTTCTTATCAAAGAAAATAGTTTAAAATGGTTTTTTGTTTTAAAAATACTTTTCAAATTATAATGGATATTTTCATAAATAAACGTTTTAAATGATTTTTAAATATTACGATATGTGTTTTAAATGTGGGTTTCAAAGAAAATTATTCTAAAAATGTTTTCTATTTTTAAAAATTGATTTTCAATTAAATGTTATTTACCTTATGAAAATAAACAAGTGATCATCTTAAATCATCCTCCATATTTGATGACATCGTTTGATAATGTATATGATTTACTGGGGATATAATACATGTATGTTATTATTATTCTTTCACTGTATGGTTTATATTTAGAAGGAAATGTTTTTTTGAAAATTGTTTCACATCCACAGATTACACTATAATGAAGCCCACTTTTTTTGGGGATATGCGATGATGAAATTATTTATAAACCTATCTCTATTCAAAATGTTATGATATTATGAATATTGTATAAATTTTTTGAACACTAAAAAATGGTTTTCATTATCTGACGGGTGGGAACTATATATCTCTTGAATGAATTGGGTAAATATTTATATCTCATACAAAATACTCGGATGGAATGGGCGGTGAACTCATTTTAGTAATCGACTATTTCCACATTAATTGTCTTGGGAGTCAACATTGACTAATAATATGTTCTTGGTCGTGAACATTAACTACTAATGGGGTACTGGGAGTGAACCTTGACTACTAAAATGTTTTGTGGAGTGATCCAATTCCATTGAGACAACCTTAATAGTGAACCATTACATCTATGATGTTATTTGTGAAACTAATTACATATTTAAAATGACATGCATGAATATAATTACATGTTAATAATGTAACTTTTGGTTTTAGTTTCATGTTGATAATTTTATACAAGGACATTACTTTATGTCCTTATCTTAATGATGGAACGTGTTTCTATTTATTCATTTTCACAATGTTATAAGATGATATGTGTGCCAAAAATATATTTTTATGCCAATGTTATGCACTCATGAGTCTTGTTCTATGATTTCATTATGATTCATGTCTTATTAATTTATAATATTTATTCCATGACTCGTGATTATGATCTTTGATATGCATAGTAAGATCCTCAATTGTTATGCTCATGTTCTCATACCCTTATGTTCATGTTCGGGTTATGTGTCTCCTTAATTTACACTTACTCAGCATCTAACCTAACCTTTTTAAAAGTTTCCTTATTCCATACAATGATGTAAGGATTCAGCACGATTTCTAAGGTGGAATATATTTATGGGGGTCATTGGTGTTCTTTCACCAAATTATCAGATATTTTGATCCAATTTTTCATAGACACTGAACTATTATGGTACTCAGGCATTTAACTTTTGTAATATGTTGAATATTCATCTAAAATGATGTAATATACATGTATGCTAAATCTTGGGTCTCTATACTAATCATGGTTAAATAATTTTTACAGTTTTATTAGTAATATAAATATAATATATATTCATATTTATAATCATCCTTGAAATTACTAACTTAAAAATGAATTACATTGCTTCATGGAGCTGGTAGTATTCATATACTCAAGAGAAAAATTAACAATTTTTAATAGGTATAATGGTAATAAGGTGAATGATATATTTTGTATTCTTTGAAATGATGAAACCCTTATAAAGGGTGAATAATGATATATAATTGTAATAAAATTATTCCTTGGTTATGGATATTTCTCTCTCACATTGATTAATAATTTTATTTCTCTATCATTCCTTTCATTGAGTTATTGAAGTAGTAAATGAAATAGTAGATTTACATTGTTCCACCACACTATTATATATACAAGGATCATGAATATTAATTTTAATTTGATCTTGAAAAACTAAAATCTCACTCCATTACATGTATAATTTGGAGCATCCTCATAGACCCTCTTTGTTCACTACCATGAACAATTGGAAAACAAACTACTCTCCCATATGAGGGTAATCACTACTCTATATGATGAAATATTTATTCTTCACCCCATGATAAATGAAATATTAAACAAAAACATTGTTTCTATTTAGCATTAGAATTCTTAAACATCTAATAAATAATTAGAATCATGGAATCACACCTTCTAGGATCTTTAATCTTCCAGATGTAAACTAGAATATCCCTCTATTATTTTTAAATTTATTCATTTGGTTGTGTCACTAATCATATAATCCCCTCTATTATAATTCACATTAAATTCTATTCTTAATGTGCATTATATTTATCTTCATGAAGTCATGTATTAAAGTCCGTAAAATCCTACTTGAAACCAAACATTATGTGGAATTTATAACAGACATAATTGAACAAGAGTATCATAATGTATTTTTCTAGATTTTCATATTCAAATCTGAAAATATGTATCAACGTATCATAGTACACAATACTTTCCCCATTTCCCTTCACCATTCTAATCATTATGCTCATTTACTCTTTCTGTAATACATTTTTCATAGTTTCACTTCCTCCTATCAACGGCCTATAATATGTTCATAGCGTGGATCCTAGGGGATCATAGGTAAATACCTATAATTTCATGTCTTGAACCATAACAATATAGAACTTCCTTTTAATAGCAAGTGAATTCATAGGTCTTCTTTCAATGTTAATAAAAATGGTTCAATTCAGTTGTTCATTTTTTAAGGGGCACGATTAGTGAAATGATAATACATAGATTGAGTGTTTACCACTGGTTCACTAGAGATACATCATTGGGAGAACCAATGTGTGTTCTTGGCCTTATTGAAGACGTACTTCACTAAACATGACAATCTCTCTCCATTAACATCCTATGAAGAATTTTTCAACAAAAATATCAATAAGAATAGTCTAAAACAATTGATGTATTTTTACTAACAACCAACACTTTTGGATTATTTTAAAACACTCCAATAATAGATTCATCAATCATTTAAAACAATGCATTCAATATTTGTATCATTGATCCACTAATCATCAATTTTATTATCATGGGATCCCTACCTAGTGTGAGAAAAAATAATTGGATGAAATGTTTTTCATGAAAACATGCCTTGAATTATTTAAACAATAATCACACATCTTTTACCCTAAGTTTTTATTGCAATACACTAACCCTTTGGAACTTTTACCCCTTTTAAATGCACTTGGAAATTTCTCCCCTTTTGAAAATGAACCTAAAGAGATAAATTCTCTAAAATTATAATAAGAGAGAGTTAGAAATCTAATAATAAAAGGTGATTAAACATTACTTTCTCATGATATAAATTATGGGTAGGGGTACTATCTTGGAACTAATAATATTTATGGATATTGTTGGGCTTCAACATCTAACTCATGATTCTCAAATACCACTTATGCAAGAACCATTTCATGATGGCTTATACTTGATCATGAGTTGACACATACATAAAAATAAAAATTTATTTCCCAAATTTCAACTTTTTGAAAAGATGATCGATCTCAATGTGTTTGGTTTTTGAAATTTGTATGGGATTTTTATAAATATTGATTTTACATGAGTTATTGATCATTATTGGAATATGATAAATTGCCTCTAAAAAATAATCATTATGTTTTTATTTCAACCAACGTCTTTGAGTGCATTCTTGAGTGGTAGTAATTTATTCACCCACCATGGTCCTCAAAGAAATGAAATCATTCTTGCTACATGTCTATAATATGTATGAACTCCCTTGTTAAATACCACAGCTTGAATTAGAATTTAGATCATCAACAAAACTAGCCTAGTCTACATCAGAATATCTGAACCATCATTTTTAGTGACTATGCTAATGTAGCCCATATTTTATTATATGATTTACACAGATAAATATCGTTTTAATAGTTATCATTTGAATATATTTGGTAAAAATGTTATATCATGTGGATTGACATGTGGAAATCATAATTTCTAGTCAATTTAATGTCACTAAGTGTGAACTGGAAACCATTTATTTATATTTAGTGACGTCATCCTTTTATTATTCATCATATTTGGAAACAAAATTCTAGGAATCATTTGGATTTTCCATCAGTCTCATACCAACCATCTAATTTTTTTAGAAAATCCCTAAAAATTATTTTGAAATATAATGATATATTCTTTTATTTGAATCACTTGTAAGCCTAGGAAAAATAAAAAATCACAAATAAGTAAAATTTCAAATCCAAAACATGTGATGGGAGAAAATTTGTTACATTGGATGTAATTTATCCCTCAAGGATAATATCATATTCATTGGGAAGCACTAATATATGCAGATTATTTTATTTATTGATATATAGGTTGTGATCCACCCCTACCATTTTAAATAAATGATTCTTTTAAATATTGGTAAAACCATGAGTACCAATATCTTGATTCTTACATGAGCCTATACAAGTCCTTATTCAAGTAAAATACCTTATTTTAGTCATTGTCTATGATAAATCCATCTAGTTTCTTGATGTAGAAATACTCATCAAGGATCCAATTAAAAATCATGATTTGAATTCCATGTGGTACACCTTATGTCCATTCTTCACTTCTAGTTATATAAATAATCATATTATTTCAACTCATTCCCCCCAACGAAAACATATTTTCAACAAAAATTCCTTAAATTGTAGAATACCCCTTTCAAAAAATCCTTAATTTGTTATAAATCACCATATTAGTGTCATTAATGTAATTTCAGAACACCTACTAGGATTCCATGAAATATTTGTTAAATGGTCTTGGAACAACTTCCCATGTCTAGTTCTTCACTATTTAATCGAGCTCTTAACTTATATCCTTGATCCAGCTATCATAATGTTTTGATTTATTGAATGATTTTTGTTGCATCAAAGATAATAATGAGACCTAATAATAATTCATCACTATTTCAATATGAATCAGAGATGTTCAGTCTCCATAAATATTCTCTTTAATGATTTAATCCATGCTCATATGTCTTCTATAAAAAACTATAATGGTTTTACATTCTTCACTATAATATATTTTATCATAATTTTTATTATACCTTGAAACAACAGTATTCCATTTGCATCCTCATCGATTTTAGCATAAACAATTATAGGGTTTTTTAAAAAATCATCCCATGCATGGCTATCATTTTCCAACATTAAACAAAATAACAATTTTTCTCTCAATAATTTTAATATGTTTATTGTTTAAATATATGTCAAATTTTTTATTTAATGATTAACTAATAATTATACGTTATTACCCTGGAAACAAACCTTTTTCTTTTCTAGTTTTTCAGAATGAAAATGTTACATTCAAACTCCAAAAATTACATGAATGAGTGATTATTTTCATACAGGATTTCATATGGTTTTCCCCATTCATTTAGACATATAAATGCATTATTTGATATTTTCACTGAATCAAGAAAAACATATTTCCAATACCTTTCTAGAAGGTGAATATTTATAAAAATTTTATACTCTATGTTTTTTATTATGATATTTCTTCTTTCTACTACACCATTTTTTTTGGTGTTCTAAATACTAAAACCTGATTTTGAATTCCATGAGTCTATAATTATCCACAACTTGATGATTAATGAATTTTTTTTAATTTTTAGATTGAAACCTTTGAATCTTCAAACTAATCATATTTTCATACCACAAATATAGTGAGTTATATATATATTTATCTCAATCATATGTGTGATTTGAGTTATTGATTCTAACCAATAGAAATCATCACTAAAATATATATTAATTTTTTTCTATGGATCTATTTGAGATTGTAAAACATAAATGCACATGAATTGGATCAATAAACATTGATTCCTTCACCTTTTTTATCTTATTGGTCTTTCAAATGATCATCCCCCATGGAAATGAATCACAGATGTTTGTGTAATAATATATGGGATGGGTAATGTAACATTCACCAACTATCATTATTAAATTCACTAAATATTTTTGGATCAAATGGCCAATCGACTTATTTCATACCCTATTTATCTTCTCTTTATACAATTTACACAAATTATCCTCTTCATCAAGGTATTTATTTACATTGGTTCTTATTATATATAGACTTATTTTACCATATTTAGTTTCGATAATAACTATTAATTTCTTAAAATCCGATACATGAAATTAATAATATTGTGAATTATACAATTGGTTAAGAGAAAAAAAACACACCCAAGAACTTTTCCACTAATTTTATATTTTCTAGAACCAAACATAATAAGAGCCTCATAATTACCAAAAGAAATGAAACTATCATTTTTATACTTCATATTCACAATTAGGTAATAATTTATGTTAATATAAAGTATACAACCACAATATAATATTCATGAACCTGGGTTTTCTATTTCCCTCTATATAATATTAGAAAAAATATATTTTTTAAAATTTCTTTATTTATACATATTTGTGATAAGTGTGTCTGCTCAACCTCAAGATCCAAGAACTCTTCTACTTCATGAAATACTGAAAATTTGTTTTTAGTTTCAATTATTTTGGATAAAGATTAATGGTTTTACTTTATTCCACATTGAGACATTAATGGTTCCCTTTTACCCATTAAGAATAAATGGTTTTTTATATAATTCTTGGTAAAATAAATATCCATTAATAACAAAATAATGATTAAAAATTTGGATTCCCTGTTTGGATTATAATTACTAATTGAAAAATATATCACATAAAGAAGTCACATAATAAGTGTTTCCAAAATTTCAGAAAAATAAATATATCACCCTTTATGTACCTATATCTACCTTGGATATAAAATATTTAGCAACTCTGCTATTATGAATATCTAACGTTACTATAGAGTATAATTTTATGTTTTGAAAATACTATTGTTTGTTTTATTTCTTCATCATGCTTCTCTATAGTTTTCTATTTATCATTGAATTAATGTACTTAAGGAAAAATAGTGTTATATTCCTTATAAATCCCTTTGTATTTTATTCACGATGATGTATTGTATTTCCTTATCATAATGTCGGGTGTCACTAATATTTCATTGTCATCACACTTTTAATGTAATCTCAATATTTCATCTTGATGATTCTCAATCATTTTAACAATATTTTGGATAGTTTTTTTCCAAAAAAATAAATTATTCATGTATTATATTCCACTTTAGGATCCAATTAAACGACCTCACGAAAATATCCAAAAATATATGTAATTTATGTCTTTTCTTGTGGTTTTTGTTTCATGAAAATCTTATAGTCCTGAACTACTGAATTAGCCTCCTTAGTCTTTAATATCAAAACATCAATATATTAAAGGGTTTATATAGGTTTTATTATAAGATAAACTCATCCAAAAAATTCATTCGTTCTCATCATCATTATATTCATCCTTTTTCTTATATTCAATATCCACCAAAATATCTTCATCCACGAAATCTTTGAATTATCACGAAGCATCCTTCAAAAAATGTGTCAACAAAAACAACCCAAAAATCCATTTTAGGGATTTTTTATAATATTAAATTAAATTTAAATAATAATAATTATATCAAAAATATCATATATAAATATTATATCTATCATAATAACAATCCAATAACAGAGGAGATGAAAAAAATGTTACCTCATATGGTTGTAATATATATGTATTCACAAATGATGCTTTTATTTCCAATTTCATAGAGATATAGATAAAATACATATATCACCATATAAATAATAGACTATAAATATATGAAACAATGAAGTTGTTATATAATAATGGATATCATATAATTGATGGTATTGTAATAAAAAATATAATATAAATACTAGGAAAAAAATTATACATATTTTTCAAAAAACCTCTTTAGATTTTTACCTAGACCCTTCATAGGATGGTATTATAATCAAACTAGAACCTGTTGAACATGTGGAATGGTGTCAGAATATTATTTTTTATGATTTTTAATGAGCTAAGATGCTCCATAAGATTTGATAATAATGGATATTTGGTGTCAATTTATTTTTAGGCAAAACGATACACTTGGGATTATTAAAATAATTATAATATATTAATTTACTAAAAAAATAGAAAATGGCTCTAAAATGACTAATATTTGTAAATGAAAGTGAATAGTTCTAAATACTACTAACCAATGGGTTTTTAATAATGTTATTTGTGTTTCAGAGAAGTCATATCCATTTATTTTTAACAACTTGAACCCATTTTACCCTTGATTGAAATTAAATTAGTTAGACTATTTTAAATATAAATTGAATGATTTGTCTTCCAAACCAATTGAAAACTAACAGGTACCTTGTAAATAAATTATTAAATAAAAAATAAAAAAAATATTTGATGAGTAACATTTCATATATTTCCAAAATGTTATGAATATATTTTTACATTAAACATTATATTTTTAAATGAATTATATTACAAATAGAAGTATTATTTTTCTATAAAAAATGGTTTCATAATTCTCAAAGTTGTTCTTATATCATTATAATATCATAAAAGTGATAGTATTTTAAAATAATTATCTTTCATTAGTTAACTTAAAATAAAAAATTTATCAAAGATATAAAAATGTTACTCTCAATATAATTTTCATATAACGAATTAATAAAGTGACTTAATTTATTCTAATAAAATTTATAATATTTTGGAATATTTTTTTTAATGACGTTCTTGAAAAATTATAAGGTCATTATGTTATTATTTCAATAGTAGAAAACAATTCTAACTATAATTTAATCTCAAGCATTATTCTCTTCTCTAAAAAATCATCTTTAAATTTTATTGAATTACACCTTTTTGAAATTTGTTGTTATTTTATCTATATAATTTCCTCATGTACCCATATTTCCAAATCTAAATTATTATTTCCCTAATGTTCCTTTACAATTTGAGTTTTATAATTTTGAAACTCTTATTATCTAGTATCAATAAGATGAATATGCTCTTCGTAGTATGATAAATTAGTTTCCAATTATATTTGCAATGAGGTGAGAACATGTATTGGGACATGTATATACATCCTTAACAAATAGATTTGTAACACATCACAAAAATTATATATTATAGGTGGAATTAAATATGTTAATATATAGTTCTAGTGTTTCCTAGAATTTATAAATGCTCAATTTTCCTATGACACAGATTTCCATTCTTGAAAACCCATATAAATCATTTAAATTAAGATAAATTTATGAAATTTTGATCTCCTACATTAAATTAAAAATAATTTATTTGGATATCTACATGTGTCTTTTCATTGATTTGAGTTACACTAATATGACTCTAAATAGTTATCAATTTTAATATTCAATCCAAAAATGTTCTATGGCTAAAATATTCCCATCAAAAACATCATTCAAAAAAGTTTTAGTATGAAATTTTTTCATATAAAAATATTCATACAATGCAATTAGACTGCATGAATGGAAGCTACTATAATATGAATATTCCACCAAACATAAATAATAATCATATATACCATGAATGTCTTATAATATGACATTAACATGTCTTATAATATCTTCACGGTTCTTTCAGACTATCCATCTATCTGAGATTGATAATAAATACTCAAATTTCCCTCAGTGTTAATAACCATTAGAAGACATTTCGATATTGTTTATGTAAACAATATTCCATGATCCTAAATAATAAAAATAGATCCACTATAATGTCTAAAAACATCATTAATATAGAGATGAAATGAGGGGCTTAAGTGGTAGATCTTCCCTTATTATGGGAAAATTTGAAGACATTGTTTGTAGATCAATAATAACCCCTATGGAATCTTTTTTTTTCAGAGTCTTTTTAATTTTACTGAAAAATTATAGATTAATATCATTCTATCTCGACACATGAATATGGGATTTGTATTATCACAGTGATCATAGAACTCTCGGTGCTCTTTCTTCTTCCCCATACTCCTAGGGTTTTATTTTCTCTTTTAGTAGAGATAACACACCTCTCGTTGAATGGAATTTTCTTCCCTTATTTATCAAGATTTATCTTTCCCCAACGATTTATCAATTTCATTTCCCTGATGTAGAGCTCCTTGCCTCCCATTGCTTCATTTTATATTCCTGATCTGGATTCCTCCTTCCCCCTCTTGACTGATTTTTCTCACTATAGTGGGTATAAAAATCATTTCCTATCCCCTCGCTCTACCTACCCCTATGCATTGGACATCCATATTTAGGTTTAGGTGCTTGTGCTTTAGGCGGTTTGGGTCGACATTGGTGGTGGAATCCATATTTTTTCCTCACTGCTGCCCTTCCTGACCAACCCATCACATTTAAATCAATTTTGGTCGGGCACGATATGGGTTTCTAGAAACATAGTATGGTGTTGGGTAGAATTAGAGGCAGTCTCAAGTATTATTATTCATTGGATTCATCATATTCGGTTATTTTATTTGTTTGAATCTCTTCATTGTGGGGTATCTTCTAAGTGATGTTTTTTGCCATTTTTATTGTTTATTTCATAAGGTTATATTTAGGAGGACTTTTTTTATCATCATTTGGAGTTGGTCAATGTGATTCTATGATAATAATAATTTATTGAGGCAGCATATTTTTTCTTTTTGTTTTTTGGTTTTCTGGAAGCATGGGTCTTCAAAAGAAGGGGAGATGCTCTAGTGAAGTATTTGTCCTCTACCGAGGCCTTTTTTGCTAAATATGCTATAACATCCTAGTCCAAGGATCCCATACCAATTATTTTGGTGTTGTGGTCTCGCATGAGGTTATGTGATGTTATATTTTAGAGGTCATTGGTCTTCATATAGCGTATCCAGTGTAGGATTCTCCACATTAAGTTTCAAGTGACATTTATTCAAGTATATTTTGGATGAAGATGGGTTTTCTTGGAGATATTATTGAATTTTTTGTTCTTTAGGATTGAATAATTTATTAATAATGAATACAAGTTTTGTTCAACAATGGTTTTGGGGTTTGGTGAGTGGACAATATAGGTTGGTGTTAATTGATGGTTGTGTAGACTATGATTGAAGTGGATGGGGGTGATGAGATGATGACGATGGTGATGGTATGTTCATAGTAGCGATGAAGTTGATAATGAAACTGTATCAACATGATATAACATAATGTATGGTTCCACGTGTTTTTATGTGATTTGTAGGGATTATTGTTGATATGACATTCTAGTGAAAAATACATAGTTTTTTTAGTTGATTTTTGATTTTTAATGATGGATTAGTGACTTGTACCCACTGAAAATTTTAATTTGAAATTATGAGTATTCCCAATCTAACCCTAAAAGTGGTAATATAAAAATTATAAAGTTAATTAATGGATCATCTCACACAAGAATAGGCAGATACATCGTGAATCCTTTACAAGGTTGTCTCATAGCCCTTGAAAATTGAAAAACTAATCATCTTGAAGAATATTCTAAAAATATTCATTTCATATTATCTAAAAAAATTTCCTTCAAATTGTGATACATTTTAGTGGTACTAGGTTGTTGGGGGAAATTTATGTTATATTATTCATCTAATTAACTTCTCTTCATCTGGTGAATGGATTGAACAGATAACCTCTTTCCAAATATCAAAATATTATTTTCATGGAAGAAGTACACCAACCTTACAACATTTATGGATTCAATTATTTTAATATTATTAGCATCAAGTTTAGAAAATATTTTTTCTATAAAAAATATGGTTTCAAAATAATTTAGAAAAGGAGTAATGTTTCTACTTCCTTAATTATCCCTATATCAAGATTTACTAAATTCATTAATATGGGATTTTTTCAATGATCATCTTAATTAAAATATCATGATAATTCATAATCAATTAGTCCCCTCTTTATTATATTTCCCGGGGTGGTAGTATATTTATAAATCATAATCCTCGATTAATTATATCCATATCTGTTTCCCAATGTTGAGCTCTCTCTATGAGAATTTTTATTTGAAAAAACAATCAGTGACATATATATCTCATCTTACACCATATATGTAATTTCTCTATAGATTCAATGAAAAAATTACTCAATCCAACTCAAGATCATGGGTTGGACAATTATATTCATGGATTTTTAACATCCTTGATTAATAAGTAATTACTCTATCATTCTTCACAATAACTATACAAATCCCTTATTAGATGCATTTAAAAATAATACAAATCCCACCATTTCAAGATGTAATGTAAACACAGGTGGATCTAAAAATATCAACATTAATTTATAAAATAATTCTTTAAATTCTTCAATCTATATAAACATGTAAACTTTATTTGTCAACTTGTTTAACATGTTAGATTGTACATTAAAATTTTGGAAAAATAGTAAATAGTAAGCTATTAATCCAAGGAAACTAAATACCTTGGTAAAATTTATTGTCATTATTTCATTTTATCCCATTCTTTTTCATTGAAGGGTAATTTGATATTCCATTATTAATGAAAATATATCAATGAAAATAAACTTCTAATATCCAGAATTCATATTTTGAAAATATTCCACACAACTCCTTTTCGCTAAGAGTCTTATGAATGATTTTCAAAAAGGCTCTTACAATAATCATGTATTTTATAGTGGATCAAGGTCTCATTAATAAATAACACTATAAAATAATCAATATAATCCTTAAATAATTCATCAATAATATCCAAAAAAATAGAGGGTGAATTAGTCACTACAAAGGTCATTATTATAAATTCATAATGCCCATACCTCATTCAAAAAGTATTCATGGTAATATCATCATTATTTACTCAAAGTTAATGATACCTATAATGAAGATCACTCATTTATAAATATTGAAATCCTTCTAGTTTATCAAAAGTGTCTTCAACGTGGGGAAATGATACATGTTATTTATTGTAATTGAATTCATTTTTTATAATCGATGCACAACCTCATAGACCCATATGTTTTTTTAAAAAAGTACATGGGTTCCCCATAGTGAAACACTTAGACATATAAATGTATTATGACAACACTCCAATAATTGATTATTCATTTCCAATAATACTAATGTGTCCATCTTATAGATAGTATGGGATATATTAATTTCATTTAGGATGAGATCAATAAAAAATATACTTCTCATAAGGAGAATGAATATATAGTTTTTATATAAACACTTCATTGAATTCTTTAAAAATAATTAAATAATCTATAATAACTATACCGTCCCATTCATAGGTGGTTTCTTCTCTACTCTTAATTGACATTCATTAATAAGGGTAACTCGAAGTAGATCTAGACATGATTCTGATAGTGCATTCACCCATCTGAATATAATGAATTCCACAACTCCTTCATAAATCACAATCACTTTATCAGGATTATAAATTTTATCATTTATAATTTGAATGGTAATCCATACCACGTATTATTTAATTGTAAACTATAAGATTAATGAATTTTTTTTAAAATAGGGTATTCCAATGTGACATTGTGGAAATTATCTAAAACATTATGGTTGCATAAATATTTCCACTATGATTTTGGATTACTGAAAAGATTTTTTTGGTGCAAAGGAAATATGAAAATTAATTAGATAGAAAAGATATAAAAGTTTGTGAATATCAAAAATAAAATAAGACATTATTAGTATTTGAGTTTATGGTCAATGTACTTACCTCCCAATATTTCAAAACATCAACCTCGACTATAGTAATCATACAATCTTGTACATATTCCCATGGCCTTTTCAATAGTAGGTTCCCTTGATTATTGGTACATTTGTTTCAATGACACCCTATCTCTTTAAATTTTAACTCATACATTGAAATGTTTTATTTCATATATTTTCATTCAATTAACTTATCACCCCATTCAACATAATAAAAAAATCACATGTTCCCATTAATTAACTACCTGGGTGGTTCTTTCCGCAATTATCACATGTTGGAAATCATATCCTCCCTTTCTACTTATTTGAAACATATATTTTTTATCAGTTTTCAACTGAACTATTCTTTTCCTAACTTAACATGAATGTATATTTCATAGATATTTACTTCTCTATATTGATGGCACTTCATACTATATCATCATATGATCAAAATATTTAATAAACCAGTTCCATTATGATCCTCAGATTATACCCATAAATGAAATAGAAAATATTTCTTTTAGCATTATTTATGTGTTATGTATCATGCATGGATAATCTTCTAATCATAGCCTCATAATGTCCCACACCACTTTCTTCCATATTCATGAAAGTATGGTACCTACACAATTTTTTAGCTTAGTATACTTGAGTAACATATTTCTCAAATAAAATCACATTAAGAGTTCCCCATTCCATAACTTCTATTTCATTGTACCCTTTAGTGTTCGAGATAGAATACCGAAATTGATAAGTATGTCCAATTAGAAAATGAACAACAACAATAACTGTTTCAACTTCATTACATCCCAAAACTAGGAATATATTATAGAAAGACTACATCCATTATTCATCTACCAATGTATTAGTATTTTCATTAATGTATAGGGGATTATATCTAATGAAGTGATATAGTATATCTCAATGATGCTATGGAATAACATTTTTCTCCATTCAGTCAATGTTATTCAACATAACTTGGTTTTTTCCCTAGTATATCCATGATCTTTTCAGTTTCAACACTGGTTATATTGTATTGGTAAGTTGTAAATTACTACATTGATTATAGGTGTTTATTATTTTTCGGTCAATAAGAGAAGACTCTAAAAAATGAATCATAATATATTAGTGGATAATCATTATGAATATTGATCCAAAAAATAAAAATCCATATAATAGTAAAATTTCCCAAATACCCTAAGAGATTATCATAATTCTCATGTTATTTAGGTTTATTTAAAATCTATTCCCATAGGTTTTAACTAAACATTCTTTGATACCAAATATTAAACATTGACTGTTACAACCCAGATCATGTGTGTAATTTATTACAATGGTAAAAGATACAGTGGATCTCACCATGTGTGATTGACTATTTTATAAGTCTTATAAAACTTGATACATTCATAATTCACACATTAAATTGTAAATTAAAAACATAGTATAGAAAACATTAAATCATCCTTGAAAATATTCATAACATAATTATTTATATCCTTGGGAAATGAAAACAAGTAAATTTTAAGATCAAATTTTTGTCGAGGGTTAGGTATAATTGAAGCTATTGTGAGTAAATATACATAAACAAAATGGCGTTTTGGATAATAAAAACACATTCGATTTGATGAAAATCCAAAATTTATTGAACAGTCATGGATGATATACACATAGAATATACATGGTGAAAAAAAATTAATTCTTAATAAATGAAATGAATAATTCTATACATTATTGATCAAGGATTCTCAACCAAGATGTTGTGAATCTTACATCCATGGCCTCTCAACAATGATGCCACTCGTAAATAATAATTTAGTGTCAACCAAATACCCATCTAATATGGAATGATTTTATTTTGTGTCATAATACTGATCCATTCTTTCAGTTGATATATATAATTGGTCCCCATTAATCACTCGAACATCCGATTGATTCAATATATTTTAAATGATCAATACAATTCATTCTCAAAATTATTCATAAGTAAAAAACGATTATCCATATTGAATCCAGAATAGAGATATTCCACATTTCACCATCATAAATCATCTATAGAATGAATAAATATTTTATTATAGGAATATAACACTAGTAACATCCTTAAAAATTATTATAGATGGAAATACGTTTAATAGATCACTATCACATTTCATGATGATATTATACTCTTCATTTTTTAAATAACTTATTTAAAATAGAAAAACATCAATTATAGTAGTTAACAAATATATTTTAAAATAAACATTAAAACATTTAAATTATTTTACATGGAAAATAATATCTATGAAAGTGGGAACATATTTTCATTTTGAGTACATTAAAATAATTTTTTTTTCAGAATTTAGTAACAAGTTCTACATTTAGAAGACAACAAGAATATTCATTTTAAAACATTTTATATAATATAAAGAATTCTAGAAATTAAATATAATAAATATTTAGAAAATATTAAAAACATTATAAAAAAATTTAAATAAAATATAGACAATTATGAAAAAATACTGGATTGAAATCTTCAAAAAAATGAATTTTAAAAGAAAGTATCTTACATGTAAATTACAAAACCATTCTTGATTCAACAAGATAAAAAATAAAAAATAATAATGTCAACCCCAAACATAATAGATATAAATAACATAGATGTATTTTAATATAATAGTATAATATATATTTTAAAAAATAAATCTTTTACTAAATATTCCTGAAATAAAATGAGATTATAATAGAAATCCCTTACCACATATTCATCTTACCTCATCATAGATTTTAAGCCATGGACAATTTTTTTGGATTTATTATAATTTTATCAAAAAACCATGTACATAATTATAATATCATATATGATCCACTTATAACATTTCAATACCCCTCTAATAGAAATTCAGTAATTAAATAATCATTTCACAGTGTTAACAGCTAGGTTTTTCATATAGGTTTCAGTTTGGTAGTTTCCCTCATTGAATCATTCTCATGGTTCCATAATGTATATAATTTTAATAATAATAAAAATTGAATATATTGCCATTACATACATATTTATAATCATACATCAACGGAAGAAATGAAATATTAATTGCATCACATCATGGAGGTGCTAGTCTGCACGTAGGAATGATCGATATTATCATTTTTTTAACGAGTGGAAAGTAAAGAAGGTAAATGCTATGTTATATTTTAAGAATAATAATTATATATAAATATAATATATACATATATAAATTATATACAAAATAATAACTATCCATGAATGGTGGAGATGAAAATTGAAATACATTGTGTCGTGAGGTGGTATTCCCCATATACACACGAACGATGCTTTTATTAATCATTTGATGGATAAAAAGATAAATAAATATAGACATTTAAATAATTAAAACATAAGTATATAGGTGTTATCTATGTTATTATATAATTATTATTTCTCTGGAATTGAAGGAGGTATAGGAAGAATTAAAATAAAAATACTCAGATAAGTTATGTACCACTTCATTGGATAACCTTCTTAGGTTTATAAATAAATAATCATTAATATTGTATTATGAACACAATGGTACCTCTAGAAAGTGTGGAAGGATGGTAAAAAATTATTTTTTAGGTATTTTACAAACTAAAAGTCACTTTATGTGTGGAGAAGAGTGGATTTGGGGCCTTCTTTTTTCTGTGTAGGAATGGAAACATATAAAATTTTAAAAAAGATTAAGATATTTTAATTTATTACTCAAAGAAAATGCCTCCAAAATTAGTCATATATGAATTTTTTTATGGGATGGATGAAATAAAACCAATAAATGGGATTTAATAATGTGTTCTGTGTTATTATGAAGCCTTAAATTTCTATTTTATACAATTTAAACAATTTTATGGTTAACTGGTGTGATAAAACATTATCATGGTTACAATTATTTATGAACAAAAATTAATTTAGAATTATTACTTAATATTAATTATGATGATACCAAATATAAAATATTTTTTTCATGAAACCACTCCTAGACATGGACGAAATTAGATTTAATATATGGTCATAAAATATGTTATAAATAGTTTTTACATAGATAAATTTTTATGAATAAAAACATTCTACTTAGTTATAATGTATAATATTTATTCCAGTGGAATTAATTGGATTCAAAAAATATTAATGTTTCATAAAATTAGTTAACTAAAAAACAAATAAAAATTTAATTGACCAGAAACATTACTTAGAATTACAAAAGTAAATCATATATTTCCATTTTCAAGATTTCATTTTCTATAGAAATTATACTATATATTTAATATATATTTCGGCCAAAAAATGATTTTTAAACTTTCAATTTAGTTATATTATGAAAATATGAGTCATTATTATATATTAATTCATGATTTATTAAAAACTAATACACATAATTCAACCTAAAATATCAATATTATTAGTATATCTGGTAAATTTGGTACATTACATAACAACATAAATAGGGGATATATCACTATTATTTAAAATTTCATTAACATGCTCATAATATATCATTGTGAAAAATAGATCATACCATGATGAATGTATTACATTTTAGAAGAAAGAAAATTATAGGGGGTATAAAATGGGTGAGAACCATAAAAATTATCAATAAGGCATGATACACCATGATAACCTAAATGTAACATGGGAATAGGGGAACAACATTAAACATGAGATTATGAGAATATGTATAGGATAAAAGCCAAGGAAACCTACCATAATGTTCTTAGACTAAACCCCCACAACCATACATGGTTAGTCATGAGTATAAAACACTGAACAATGAATTGGATCGCAATATGGTCACACCCATCATAATCATATCGTGTACAAGCACAAGTTGTACACATAGATCAGATAAAATAAGTACATAATTAATAAAAGTTAATACCATTAGAATTTATTGTGGATTAAATATGTTAAATTATATAATCAAATAATTATATGTTCATAAAGGTGAAAATCCTTGATATGAAATGGGTATGGGTATTCCGTAACCATTTGTTCAGCATGAAAAATCATAGTGAAATGTTGTCTGAATAATGGTGAAAAATAAATGTTCATAGCAGGGATTAAAGAGAGTAAAAGGGATCTATCATTATTTGGAAATAATAATGGTTGTCAGGAGTGGTATGAAAGAACATTTCCCAACATTAGAAATTAGAAATAAATGGTATATGATAATTTATATTCTTGAAAAAAGATGAGGAGAGAATCCCTTTTCCTTGAGAGGGTGATTCCAAAATCATGGGAGGAGCTACATGAGAGATTTCTGGCACATTGGGATGACACTATAGTGGGTATGGTAGATTAATGAAGTGATACAATGTTTTTAGAGAATATGAATTGTAACTTGGTTGGGATTATTTAGGAAATGATATGGGAGTTCTTTATTATTTCCCAAACAAAGGTTTTGGACTATATACAGTAATTTAATCAGAACTAGAAACATTACCAGGGTTTTACAAATTTTTTCTACCACATAGTCAACCATTTAAATATTTTATATGGAAAAGGGTTGAAGATTTTAATATATTACCCTCGGTAATGTGAAATTGTGTCATGTTCTAAAGGAAATCATTTTAAAAACTTAAAATATAATATATGTTTTGGAGGATTCAAAAAGGTTTTATAAAGTTAATAAAATTAACTAAAATACATTATGTTAACAGGTAAACATATATTTGGATAAGGATACCTTTTATATTATAAATTACATCACTTTGGGTCATTATGTTGTTATAATACATAATGTATATTTATATTTTTTTTAATTTTTACATAAAAAATTTTCCTGTCATGATATTTTATCAAAAATTAATCATTTGATAACTTAGATGTGATTAATCAAACAATAATATTTATTTAAACCAAATTATTTTCTATATAATTTAATTTTTACTTTTAAAATAATATTGATAATTATTGAAAAATGATTGGTTTTTGACTAATAGATTTCAAACCCATGTAAAAATTACATTCAAAATCATAAAAATTAAATTATAATATACATTTAATAATTATTATTTAATAATAATATTTTATTAAAATATTATTTATTTTAAAAATACATTCATTCATAAAAATATATTTCTTAATTGCAATTTCATATTTCCAAAATTATAATTTTTATTTTATCATGTCGAAATAAAAATCATTTAAATAGTAACAACAATAACAAGAAAATATATTAATCATTAATTTAAATATAGATATTAATATTATTAGGGTCTCGATACATATACCTTTATTATACCAAAAAATTCCATAGGGGTAAGGTGTCTGATGTTGATATTTTCATGGAGTGGTTTGGCGTACATGGTCTAGGTCATGTTGTCCCTGAGTTTGAAATTCTCTGATAAATGGTTTTTATCAGGCATTAGTTTTTGGATACCAACCTGTTCTTGGACAAGGGAAATCTTAGTGGTGCAGTCTCTCTTGTAAGTTCCAATAAATGGGCTTCATAGGGTATGACCCTTCTGGTCAACGTCATCACATCCTTTGTCTGTCTCAATTGGATATATCAAAACCATATATATATACTAATCATATGATAACTATTGAATATCTACTTTTTCAATCGATATGATGCTTAAAATTATTTTAAATATGATAGAATATAATAAAACCAGGAAAGATAATGTGTTTCCTATAACTATAATACATAATATTAATGTTAATTTAGTCATAGATAGAATTATATTTATAAAAGTTTAGGTCGTTAAAATATCCCCCAACCCCGCTTCATAAATTGTACCTCACAGATTTTATTATCACATACAAAATTAGATGATTTTAATTTTTTTCATCACTTCCGCTAATTACCACATCACTTCTTCATAATTGTGGTTTCTTTATATCACTTTGGCACGATGCATTATCTAATTTCATAGAACTTTATCTCTATGATCTAATATAGTCACAAGATACTTCTCATGTCAAAGACCATTCATCAACGGTATTTCTTATGGATTATGATATATTGGGTGTCTATTATGTACTTCCTAAATAGTGATATATGGGAAAAATAATTTACTTTAGATAGGTTTGGTATGAGTTCCAGTTGATAGGCCTCCACTCTGATGTGAATAAGGATCTCAAAGGGATCGGTGTATCCTGTTCCAATATTTTCATTTCTCCCAAATATCATGAATCCATTCTAGGGAGTTATGTGCATATATACATCATCTCAACCAAATAACTCTATGTCTCATTGTTTATTTTTATCATAGATATCCAGTTGGATTTGAGTAGCCATGATGTGTTGTTGAATGGTCTTAACCATTTCCACCATTTTATCAATTATATCAGGACCTAGAAATTTGAGTTCACCATCAACATCCCATCATGCAGGTGTTCTATACCTCTTCCCACAAATGGATTCATATGGATCCATATGGATGCTTTATTGGAAACTATTATTGTATAAGAACTCGACCACATGAATACATTGATCCCATTATCCTTTGAAGTCTATTATGTATTCTTTCACAATTTCCCCAACTTTCTAGATTGTTCATTCATATTGGACATCCATTTGAGAGTAATAAGTCATTAAAATGTTCAAATTATCACATAGAGTATGTTGGATACTCTTACCGAACATGAAGGTAAATCGTGGAACTCGATCAAATACATCCAATACTTTTCTTCTATATAACCTCACAACATCTCTATTTTGTGTAATTTTATATTGATCAAGTGAGAAGATATCTCAAACTGTAATGAAGTGAGAAAACTTTGTATGATGATCCACCACTACCCATATATAATTATCTTTTCCTATCTTGATAAGACCAATGACTAAGTCCATGGTTATTTTTTCCATTTCCATATAGGTATCGATAATGGTTGCAGCATCCCTTTGGATTTTTTCCATTCAACCTTCACTTGCTAAAATACAACACACCTTTATTTTTATTACTAGATCTATTTCCTAATATTTTCCCACCAGTAGTTCTCTTGATGATCTCGATACATATTTCTTCTCCATAGATGGGTATAAGAGGTTTATATTTTTGCATCATCAAATTTCCACTTCTTTAACTCAAGATTAGATGGTACATATGCAAACAAAATAAATCTTACTACTCCTTATTCATTAATAACGAAATATGAGGATTTTAGTTTTCTTATAGATTTCAAAATATTCTATGTTTCCCCATTTTCTTCTTGAGAATAAATTATCTTCTATTGATGAGATGGGTGAGAAATCATATTGAGATGATTAATTATTACCCTTCATTTATGAGTCCCATTTCTATCCTTTTCAAGTCTAAGAATATTAGTTCCTTCAAAATTTTCATCTATTGTAAAAATGTTAGATCATTTCTAATTTAAGTGTCTTCCACACTATTTTCTTTCCTAGGATGTTATTTTATTGAGAATTTGTAGTTCTTAATTAGCTATAAAAATATTTTTTGCACATATTCTTATATTTCTATGTGAATATATACTTTATGATCTTATGATCTATATATATTTTACACTTATTCCCAATAAGATAATGCCTCAAGATTTTCATTTTCAATAGAACTTCATCCTACTACATATCATTTTTATCATAGTAATATTAATTAAAATTACAATTCCTTTTGGAATATGCTATCACTTTTTAATTTTTCATTAGTACATAGCCCAACAATTTCTTTAAATCATCAATGTATAGCATGAAAATATCCGTACATGTAGGTAGAATCAGTACGAGTGAAGTGATAACCCTGTTTTTTAACTCCTTAAATATCCCTTCACATTAATTATTCAAAAAACCCTGACTCCTATCCAAGTTATTTTTGTAAAAGCGTTTGAAAATTGTGATAAATTTATTATGAATTGATGATAGTACCATGGTAATCCTTGTAAATAATGTATTTATATCATAAATTTTGGCCTTGATCATCCTTCAATTTCCTCTATCTTTACAGAGTCCACATATATCCCATTACATATGATAAAATTATCCTATAATGATGTTTACATAAAATATAACCCACATTGTATATACTTTTCATCAATAATATCCTTTCATAATGCCTTTAGGACAACACTAAAATCCTCCTCATCCTCCTCCTTTATTTTGAAGTATATTTGAAAATAATATTTAAGGACTACCAAAAATCTATTTAAGTAATCTATGAACACTCTATTAATCATATTAATTAAGATTTATTGAGAATTATTGAGTCTAAATATCATTACTATGAGCTCATAGTACCTGTACCTTATAATCAAAGCAGTATTGGGGATGTCCTCCTTTTTCACGGCCCCTGGATAATACCCTAACCAAAGATCCAAATTATAAATGTATTGTGATCCTTATACCTAGTAAAACAAGTCATTAATCAATGAGATAGGATACTTGTTCTTTTCAATGTTTTTTTTTCTCATGATAATCAATTCTATGTCACATTAACCCATCCATTTCCATAATAAAGAGGACCGGTTCACCCCAATGTGAAGCACTTGAGCATATGAACCATTCAATCATATTATCTGATTGTTTTTTATTATACTCATCATGTTCCAAAATAGTCATTAAATATATATTTATTGATTATGGAAACACCCTACGTATAAGCTCTATTGAAAATTATACCTCACTACTTGGAGGAAGATCGACCAATTCATTGCGAAACACATCAATGTACTCCCTTAAAATTGGAATGTATTAAAGGATGATATTTTACATTTATTGAATCATTGTGCTATATACTTTTACTCATCATGAAATAATATTAATGCATGGTATGTTGGCTCTAAATAAGATTCATCTACCTTATTATTTTGGTACAGAATTGGAGGATGGATTATTATATAGATACAGATTTTTTCTTGAATCAATTTATGTTTGATAAATATATGTAAATCCATTCCATTCCAAAAATCACATGAAGTTCCACTAAATTGAGTATCACATGGATCGTTGTGAATTTCAATCCACAGATTTTTATAGGATATGAATTATATACTTAAGAACAACAATATCCCCATTTTTCAATTTCACTGAGAGCTCTACTTCCATGATTTCTTGTGTTGATGAATATTTTTTCTATACTTGTGTGATTTTAAGGAATACATAGAACCACAATAAAAAAACTATATCCACTTTTCTTTATTGAATAACTAGTATACATGTCAATAGTTTTATTTTCAGATCCACCTCTGTGGTTGTAATGGCGCATTATCTCCCTTTCTCCCTTGGAGTTTTTTTGGCATTGATCATAACTGAAAATCCTTGTATTTGGGTAGTGTATTATACATTATCATTGTTCCTAATATTTTAAATAGGGGACACTAGATGAAGGGTAGACTAGAGAAATAATCTCTTCCATTACAATGGTGGGTTTATCCCTTGAGGATTCGATAGCTATGACCCCTTCCGTTACACACTTAAATCATTTCCTCATCACAAAAACAATTTATGGGGTGCTCCTTTATACTCTTTTGGAAAGTGGGATTTTGAAATTATGTACCACCATTATATTTCTCCATGGAACATTTTTTAACACCCCGAGCTTCCACGATACGCTTCTCTTTCAATAATGCAATAGCTTGCATGTACGCAAGTTCGAGATTCTAACACACCGCGACCAATAAAAATAGCCATTATGAATAGTAATACACACCTTTTGAAATTATATATATTATATATTTCAAAATGGACTTCATTGTTTGGATTCAGGATATCAAAATTAGCATATGTTGAACTTTTGGTATTTTTCTATGAACTTCCAATTTTTTATGAATAGTGAAAAATACTTAAAAAAAACTTTTTTAATCAAATTAATTTATTGTGATAAATTATACTATTGAGTGGTTTTAAATTATAATTAGAATATATTTTTACAATTTAATCCAATGTAAGTCATTAGAATTAATTTCACGATGAAATTGGACATAAACAATTGCCAATCTTTTGATATATATTGTTTCATAAAAACACGCTATTTGTTGTGACAACGGAATTAATTATAAAATTAATTAATGAAACTTATATGTTTGGAATTTTTTAAAATAGAAATCATATTTTAATTTGGAATATCAATTATATCTTAAGGTGTAATTTTGGCATTGTTCTGAAAAACATCAATTTTTGTTGAATAGTTAAACCACTAAGTGGTAGTTAAATAGCTGACTTTTCATTAAAATGAAACATTACCACTTTTAGGATTTGATTTTCAAAAATATGAAATACATGGTTTTCATTAGAAATCAAAATGTGGCTCAATGGGATTAAAATAATTTTTTGGTGAATAGTAACTTTTAAGTTTCATTAATCGCGATTAAAGATAATTAGTGAAAATTAAGATAAAAATGATTTATAAATATATTAAAATACCTTTAAACTTGTCCTATACGTATTGGATGAGTCATGGACGACCAAGAAAATACATGGGTCAACTTGGGGTCCTCATGGAGCCACATTGGTAGGAAAATGACAATAAAAACGTTTTATTTAATGTTAAAATAAAAATGTCACAAACATGAGTTGTATTACTAAAACAATTTTTAAATAGGGTTATACATGGTATATTTTTGACTATAAATTTTCATTAGAAATAAATAAATATTTTATATATCATGATAATTTTTTTATAATTTTTAGGCATTAAATAAATGAAATTATTTATCACACCATGATGATTCAGTGATTACCTCATTAATTAACTATTTAAATAAAATAAAAAGATAATGTAAAATCTAAGACTTACAATTGTGATAAACCTATTGGATGAGTATATTTCGAACCCTTATCACCTTATCCTCTAAATTTATAAGTGTGGGACCTTTAAAATCCGAAACTCATTATATAATAAAGTAACATTTCATGACTTTCCAAGAGTGCCCCTCCTCTCCTCTTATAAAAGGCCCCCATCGCTACCACCTTATTCACACCTTCCAAGCCATTTGGCTCAGCCAAACTATGCCCAAATACTCTCCAAAATTCCTTATCTAACTCATAGAAGACTCACTTTGGGCAGAAGTCTTCCCAAGGAAGCATTTGGCACAAATCAAAAAGAGTTATCTGATTTTAAGGTAATGTGATCTCTTATGTTATTTTGTTTTATTTTGCTTCTCCAACCCCTTAAACTCTTTTTATTCTTTTATTTTGTAACAAAACCAGTATATTGAATATAATAGGATGTTTATATGAGAAGTATTTTATTTAAACTTACACACACCTTCGTTAAATGGTTGAAGAACATACTATATCTATGGGAGGCGAATTACTGCCTCACGGAGCGATGATTGTTCAATATTATTTTAACACCTCTAATGGTTGCCATTATGATGACACTATTTTCATACATTATATATATTCTGTTTATGTTTTCCTTATGCTTCTTTATTTTTCATTTATGGCACACATTTATTATTTTCATTATGGGTAAACGCGATAATTTCATTTTAGGAACTGCGGACTACTGGCCCCTCAATGTGATTTGAATCATTAATTCCATATGTGGGATGTAGAAAGGATGGAGTAAATGGTATTATACATTATATTATACTGTAATTATAGTATACCTTTATATAGTTAAAATTCAATTCCATTAAATATGAAATAGAAATGAAAGTAGCGTTCATGCGTACGTATGGCTTACCGTCTCCATGAACGGTGCATTTCATTTTTTCCCTCTAAATTTTACGTAATATTATGAATGAATCTATATACTAGATATATATGATATATATGATATCTACATCATGAATATAATTCTGGATATAATGGATATTTTACCACATGAACAACTTGTAATTATAAGAAGTTTATTGTTGACTCATGTACCAAAGATCGACAAAACGACCGTTATTAACTTAAATGACTACATAATTTTTGTAACATTTTAATAAGTGATATAAAAGAAATAATGAACTTGAAAAATGTTTTATGAAAGTATAGATTAACTCTAGTTTATTATTCAGGAGGTTAAAGAACGATCGATTCAAGTCGGACATGAGGTAAGGGAATTTCTTAACCCAATTTCCATTCATTGAGTTAATCTCCAACTTTCAAATTATGTCATGATATTATTATGTACTATATTGTATGTGTACTTTCTTTATGTGTACCTATAGTAAATACCCATAATAGATCAATTTTATTTTAAAAATGATCTTTGTAAGGACTTCGTTTAAATATCCTTTCATTGAGTCATATTTGGTTTTTTACACAACTTTCATTTATACAGTGTATAAAGCCCTTTGACTTTTACATTTATTCAAAAGGAATATTTTCATACCAATAATTTTTACTAAATGACAAAAGGAATTTTTTTTCTTATGTATGCGGCAACAACGACTTCTCTACCTCTGTGACTATTATTTGAGTTTCGGCTTCCTCTATAAGCCATAACTTTTTTTAAAAGAAAAGTAAATACCATGTTTTACTTTTCATTTATTTTGGTATTGAAAATGGTTTTTATAAAGTTTTTATTATATCAATTTGTTGTTTTGATATCTTGTGATTAAAGTGTGGAAATCTTATGTTTCCTTTATGCATGTTTTATGTGATACAATTATGTTATGGTTTATGATATGTTTAAACCTGTTCATATGAGGAATGCATTGGACTTAATAAGTGACGGGTGAAGCCCACTATAGCTCCTTGATGCATCGGCAGGTCTCATTAGACAAACTAGTGCCTTGGCACGAGGCCTTGACAAAATCTTATTTATAGTCTTTGCACAAGGCCTTGGCTACGTGGTTATGATAGTCTGGAATTTTGCATTCCATCATTATGAAAGTGGTTATTGATATTGAATGTGATTATTCGACCAGTAGAATATACATGTGAAGAAGTAAATGGAATTATCTCATTTTACTTTTTCAATATTCTGTTGAAGTTCATGTTTAAAGGGCTTTTTTTAGTTATACATTGCCTTAAATGTTTATGTTTATTTATGAAAGCTTCCGCTATATTGTTATCCTTACTGAGCATCTGATCTCACCCCTTTCAATGTTTTAATTTTTTCTAGGATGTGAAGAAGTATTTTAGGAATGACCTGCAGGGATAGTCTGAAGGGGATATGAGTGTGGAACTGGAGACTATGTTATTTTAGTTTTTCACTTTCTGATGTAATGTAACATTTATGAATGTATCTAGTGTTTTCAAGGCTACTAAACTAATCGGTCTTTCAAGACATGATCTTTTGTGATCATTCCAATGTTATGAAATAATGCACCGACTCTGGGTAACTGATGTCGGGGCATTACAGTTGGTATCAGAGATAGTTTATTACAAACCTTGGAAGCTAGATTTTGATAAACTCTGATTATAGCACAACGCCCAAAGATAGACTTTGAGGATTAGTATAGAAGAACTTCCTAAAATTTTGGTATTATAGGGATTTTGTGAGTTTTCTAAGCAATATATCCCTGTCTGGATACGAGTAGGTAGAGGCGGCTCTGGAAAAGATTTACCTAGGGGTAAAACCCGAAAACACTACTTTGAGCTAGACTCGAATGGGAACTGGTGCATGAAAATGGTCCTTGCTGGACTCTTGGTTAAAACACTCCCGGGGAATATGCTTAGGATATTTATCATTTTCTTTACAAACAATTATGAAGGGTTTATGAGTATATACTTCCTAAAAGAAAACGTTTTTATGATTATGGATTATATCCATAAATAGTTCAATTTATGTTAATTATTTTACAAGTATGGAATTATGTATTTTAATTCATAAAATAATCTAGTTTATGCCATTGTTATGAAATGGCACCTAGTGGGGGGAATGGAAACCATATAAATGCACGCACTCCATGTAGGGATTTCCCTCCTGCTCAAGATAATTACTATGGAGCTGGAGATACAACTGGTGTTGATCAACTTATCAGCATACTGGGACAACTCACTCAGGTTATGAATAATAACTTTACTCGTATGGAGCACCCTGATCCGAAACGTGGAGGATCAATATTAGACGGCTTCATGAGGCAAAAACCACCAACATTAAATGGGAGTACAAATACCTTAGTATCTGATCAATGGATAAACTCCTTGGAGAAAATATTCCACACCTTGAGGAGTAGTGAATGGGATAAGGTCATCATGGCAGTTTACCGCCTCACTGGAGATGCTGATCAATGGTGGTCATTGATTCAAAACACAAAAGAAGATGGTGAAGTATCTAATATGGAATGGAGGGAGTTCAAAGATATTTTCAAGAAAAATACTTCCCTCATGACCATAGACCATATATGGAAAGGCAATTTCTAAGTTTGAGACAAAATGAGGATGATAATGTCAAAAAGTATGAGGCTAACATTAAAAGGTTAGCAAGGCATTCTGTAGATTATATACATAACCCAAGAAGTAATATTGATCATTTCATTGATGGGTTAAAACTGTTTCTCTATTAAGCCTTAGTCTCACAATCTTTCTCATCGTATGATGATATTGCCTCGTGTGCTATCAAGATAGAAAAGTAATTCGCTAAATCTTATGACACTAAAGTAAAGCATGAGAAGAAGAGAACGGTGGAATAAGAGACAGATGAAGGGAAAAAGGAAAAGAAGGATTTTCGATTAGGCGATAATTGTGGGAAGAATCACCCCGGTACTTTCCTAAAAGGATTGGGAGTTTTTTATAAATGTGGAGAAAAAGGTCACCAGGCTCATGATTGCAAGGGAAAGAAAGAGGCTATCAATGTTGAATGATACAATTGTAGTGAAATGGGGCATTATGCAAATGAATGTCCTAGGCGTTAGGGAAAATTATCTCATAAAAGGCCAAGGGATCAAGGAAAATCTTATGTTGTTACTACAGTGGAAGTGGAATAATTAATGTATTGGTGCTTTTGGAAACATGGATAATATTCTGGTAATAAGAATAATGTGATATATATAAGGATTATACTGCAGTACTTGTTGTTTCCATTAAGGTTTTAATATGATTAAGTTAATCATACTTTTAGGATGTGACAATAAGAGAAACTTACCTTTATTTGGGGAATCTGATGTTATAATTGATTTTGGAATTTAGAGACCTTTTAGAGAAAGTCAGGATAGAGGTATTTTGGATTACTATAAAGGTTGGAATTGATTAAGTTGAACATTGGATAGTATTGTTTAAGGTTAAAACATTTCTGAAGATTATTTTTTGAATATTATAATACTATAGTTTTAGGAAAAGGAAAACCTGCAGGTTGGGGGATAACTCGTCGCGTCAGACAAAGCTGCAGGAATCGAACCCACAACCATAGTGCGACATGCCTTTATTACCTACCACTAGCCTATATGATGTCCTTGGTTATTACTAAATTGTTTTCCTACTCTAAATTGTATGTGTTAATATTTTGAACCTCGTACGATTAGGATAAATATAATATTTTTTACTTTTATAATCTTTTTGAGTGAAAGATGAGTTTGTGGAAGAAATTAGTTGAAGGTTGAAACTCTACTGGTCAGGCATAAATATATATATACCTATCTCTTATTCTATGAATAAATTAATTATTAAACATTAGTAATGGGATATTAAAACAAAAAATGTGTTATCCTAATACCTTATTTCTTGTTGAACTAATAATATTTTAAATCAACATAGATTGAAGGCATTGAGGCCCTCAATTTTACACTTGTTTATGATTGATGATCGCAATCACACCGTACAAATATTTATGTTTTTCCACCAATTATATGTCTCTAATTTCCACCAATGTTCTGCTTATCGAGATCATAATTTGGTGGTGACTTTTTCATCTCTCTTTACCCATTATTAAGGCTAAATTATATTAACCATATTTCCGATGTGGGTTTTCCAAAAAGGTATTTCCTATATTCACCCTTCTATTTTCAAAGAAAAATTTCAAATTGAGAGGAAGAAATTTATTGAATAATTGGAGAATGTAACACCCTGAGCTTCCACGATACGCTTCTCTTTCAATAAAGCAATAGCTTGCATTGTACGCAAGTTCGAGATTCTAACACACCGCGACCAATCAAAATAGCCATTATGAATAGTAATACCCCCTTTTGTAATTATATATATTTTATATTTCAAAATGGACTTCATTTTCGGATTTAGGATATTGAAATTAGCCTATGTTGAATTTTTGGTATTTTTCTGAGAACTTCCAATTTTTTATGAATAGTGAAAAATACTTAAAAAGATGTTTTTTAATAAAATTAATTTATAGTGATAAGTTACAATATTTATTGGTTTTAAAGTATAATTACAATATATGTTTACAATTTTATCCAATTTTGGTCATTAGAATTAATTTCACGATGAAATTGGACATAATCAATTGCCAATCTTTTGATATATATTGTTTCTTAAAAACACGCTATTTGTTGTAACAGCGGGATTTAGTTATAAAATTAATTAATTCAACTTATATGTTTGGAATGTTTTAAAATAGACACCATTTTTGAATCCATAATATCAATTATATCTTAGGGTGAAATTTTTGCATTGTTCTGAAAAACATCAATTTTTGATTAATAGTGAAACCACTAAGTGGAAGTTAAAAAACTATTTTTTTCATTGAAATGAAACATTACCTCTTCTGTAATTTTATTTTCAAAAATACGATATACATGGTTTTAATTAGTAAGTAAAATGTGGTTCAATGGGATTAAAATAATTTTTTGGTGAATTGTAACTTTTATGTTTAATTAATCGCGATTAAAGGTAATTAGTGAATTTTAAGGTAAAAATGATATTATAAAAATATGAAAATACCTTTACACTTGTCCTACACTTATTGGATGAGTCATTTACGACCAAGAAAATCCATGGGTCAACATGGGGAACCCATGGAGCCACTTTCGTAGCATAATGACATTAAAAACTTTTTATTTAATGTTAATATAAAAATGTCACAACCATGAGTTGTTTTACTAAAAAAAAATTAAATGGGGTTATACAAGTTATATTTTTGACTATAAATATTAATTATAAAGATAAAAAGATTTCCTATATCATGATAATTTTTTTATAATTTTTAAACATTAGATAAATTAAATTATTTATGACACCATGATGATGCAGCGATTACCTCATTAATTAACGATTTAAATAAAATAAAAAGATAATGTAAAATCTAAGACTTATAGTTGTCAAAAACCTATTAGATGAGTATATTTAGAACCCTTATCACGTTATCCTCGAAATATATAAGTTATGGACCTTTAAAATCCGAAACTCATTATATAATAAATTAATATTTCATGATGTTCCAAGAGTGCCCCTCCTCTCCTCTTATAAAAGGCCCCCACCACTACCACCTTATTCACACCATCCAAGACATTTGTCTAGGCCAACCTCTGCCCAAATACTCTCCCAACTTCCCTCTCTTAATCTTAGAATCCTCACTTTGGGAAAAAGTCTTCCGAAGGAAGCCTTTGGCTCAAATCAAAAAGAGTTAACCGATTATAAGTTAATGTCTTCTCTTATGTTATTTTTTTTGCTTCTCCAACCCCATAAACTCTTTTAATTATTTTATTTTGTAACAACACCAGTATATTAAATATACTAGGATTTTTTATGAGAGGTATTTTATTTACACTTACACACACCTTTGTCCAATGGTTAATGAACATACTGTTTCAGTGGGTGGCGAATTACTGCCTCACGAAACGATGATTGTTCAATCTTCTATTAACACCACTAATGGTGGCCATTATGATGAAAAAAAATTCATACATGATATATATTATGTTTATGTTTTACTTATGCTTATGTATTTTTCATTAATGCACACCTTTATGATTTCCATTATGGGTAAACGTGATAATTTCATTTTAGGAAGTGCGGACTACCGCCCCCTCAAGGTGATTTGAATCGTTAATGACATATGTGAGATGTATAAAGGATGGAGTAAATGGTATTATAAATTATATTATAATTAAATTATATTATACATTTATATAATTATAATTTCATTCAATTAAATATGAAATAGAAATGAAAGTAGCGTTCATGCGTATGTACGGCTTACCGTCTCAATGAACGGTGCATTTCATTTCTTACCTCTAAATGTTATGTAATATTATGAATGAATGTATATAATGGATATATATTATATATATGATATTTAAATCATGAATATAATTCTCGATATAATGGATATTTTACCACTTGAACAACTCGTAATTAATAGAAGTTTATTGTTGACTCAAGGACCAAAGATCGACAAAACGGTCGTTACTAACTTAAATGACTACATAATTTTCATAACATTGTAATAAGTGATATAAAAGAGATAATGAACTTGAAAAAGGTTCATAATAAAGTATATATTAACTCTAGTTTATAATTCAGGAGGTTAAAGAATGATCGAGTCAAGTCGGACACGAGGTAATGGAATTTCTTAACCCATTTTCCATTCTTTGGGTTAATCTCCTAATTTCAAATTACGTCATGATATTATTATGTCATATCTTGTATTTGTACATTATTTATGTTTACATACAGTAAATACACATAATATATCTATTTTATTTTAAAAATGATCTTTGTAAGGACTTCGTCTCAATCTCCTTTCATTGAGGCATATTTGGTTTTATACACACCTTTCATTTATACGGTGTATAAACCCCTTTGAGTTTTACTTTTTTTCAAAAGGAATGTTTTTATATGAAGAATTTTACTAAAAGACAAAAGGAATGTTTTTTCTTACATAGGCGGTGACAACGCCTTCTTCGCCGCCGTGACTATTATTTGAGTTTTAGCTTCCTCTATAAGCCATAACTTTTTTTTAAAAGAAAAATAAATACCATGTTTTACTTTTCTTTTATTTCGGTATTAAAAATGGTTTTGATAAAGTTTTTATTATGTTAATGTGTTGTATTGATATCTTGTGATTTATGTGTGGAAATATTATGTTTCCTTTATGCATGTTTTATGTGATACAATTATGTTATGGTTTATGATATGTTTAAACCTGTTCATATGAGGAATTCCTTGGACATAATAAGTGATGGGTGGAGCCCGCTATAGCTCCTCGATGTATCGGCAGGTCTCATGAGATAAAATAGTGTCTTAGAACGAGCCCTTGACAAAATATTTTTTGTAGTCTTGGGACGAGGCCTTGTATACGTGGTTATGATAGTCTGGCATTATGAATTCCATCATTATGAAAGTGGTTATTGATATTTCATGTGATTATTAGACGAGTAGAATATTCATGTGAAGAAGTAAATGGAATTACCTCATTTTACTTTTGCCATATTATGTTGAAGTTCACGTTTAAAAGGCTTTTGTTTTAGTTATACATTTCTTTAAATGATTATGTTTATTTATGAAAGCTTCTGCTATATTGTTATCCTTACTGAGCATCTGAGCTCACCCCTTTCAATGTTTTAATTTTTTCCAGGATGTGAAGAAGTATTTTAGGAATGACCTGTAGGGATATTCTGAAGGGGATATGAGTGTGGAAAATTGAGACTATTTTATTGTAGTTTTTTACTTTATGATGTAATGTAACATTTATGAATTTATCTAGTGTTTCCAAGGCTAATAAACTAATCATTATTTCGAGACTTCAACTTTTGTGATCATGCCTATGTTATACAATAATGCACTGACACCGGGTAACTGGGGTCGGGGAGTTACACATTTAGATTTAAACTCCATCTTCTAATTATTATCCCCATGATAACCTTGTGATTTATTAACTCCAATTTTGAAATTATGGGAACATCGAAATATTTCCTCATTTCAATCACACCCTCAGATCCCCATAGAATTTCATAGATATGGATATATCCCACCAACCAAGTTGTCAACATTTCATTTAGAGGTAACAAAAAATCCATGGGTTTATCATAAAATCCTTGTGATATTTTTCTCATATTCCCTAATGGATTAGTCATATTTCATCTTGAGGGTAAGAAAATACTTTTAAATTTTATATTAGAGAGTGCGGGGAAAATGTTTATCTGAAAATTATTTTATTCCTTCAATACCATCACTGAAATTTCTTCCTCAGTCTTTTTATCCTTATTTAGTGTTCATGACTGATCAACTCTTCCCCCCATATGATAAATATCCAGTATAACATTCTTTTATATTCAATATTTAATGATGGATAATATATCCTCAATGGAGTTGAACCATTGTTCGTTGATTAATGAGTTGATGATACATTGAAATTAATCGTCATTTATTACATAAATTCCTCAATTGAATCTTGTTCTTTCCTTTGGGGATTTTATTCTCATCTTGTTTCAGGTTTATATTTACAACCTGAATATATTGGGATAGTATCATCACTGAGTTCAAAATTCATTCTCTTATCTGGATGGGAATCTCGTTTGGGAATTCATTACATTTCCATTCACAATGGTTGTTACTCAGTTCCACTTATTTAAAACCATTAGATAGAATAATGGGAAAATTAAGGATGAGTAGTTATAAAATATTGGATACCTAAATAGGAATCCATAAACATTAATGGGATAACTTATAAATGACATTTTTCATTAAAATACGAACTTATTGGTCATAATCTATGTTATCCGTGATATATTTCCAAAAATTAATTTTTGAGAAATTGTTTTATTCCGCTAATAATGGTTCATAATGATCGTTTTAACTTAAAAAATAATATACCCATGGAGTTTCAAACCCGGTGTGTAGTAAGTCCTGTTGTCATGAACTTGTTCTGAATTGAGTCAAGCTCAATATGATGTTTTTGGTTGTAACCCCTATGTACATCTATGTTACATCCAAATCCACTTTTAGTATCCAAAGAGGGATTTATTTTCTTGGAAAATAAATAAACTATACTCTACCAAAATTTTGTAATGTTTTCTCATATTTAGTCTTATTCTTAAGGAATTCTCTATAGTTTCCAAATCCTAGCCTAGAAATAAACTAATATTTCCTTTGATACCAGGTCAATCCAAGACATTATTACACATTAATTCATGATTTATTATAATTTATTAAACATAATACATCCTGGAAGATTGATTAGTCTGGTGACATTGGGTAATAAGGTACATTACAAAACAATTTAAACAGGGGATCAATGTAATTATTTAAAACTTCTTTAACATGATCATAATATTCCATCGTACTTAAAAATAAATGGGACAAATTGGGGATGTATATAAGAAATTGGTGATCGATATATCCCAATAAGGGAAAAACAATGAATAAAATGAATATTTTATTACATGTTAGACAATAGGCATCTCCATTAGACCTAAAATGGGTGAGAATCATAAACATTAACAATGAGGCCTAATATTGCAATATAATATAAAGGCAACATGAGATTATAGTAATGAAATTAAACATGAGATTAAATACATATGTCAATGTTAAGGACCAAGAAAATATAACTTAATGTACTTAGGATGACCTTTTTTCCCTAAATGGTATCATATGAGACTAAAACATTACCCAACTTAATGGAGGGATATATGGGCGCACCCATCATAATTTTATCATGTACATGAATATGTGTGCCACGTAAACTATATACCATAAGCCTATATTTCATCATGTTTCATCCCATCATAAATGAGTATTTATTAAATATATATAATTACATAATTAAAAAAGTATAATTGTATAAATTTTAACACCTTTGATATGAAATGGGTATGGTTATTCACTATATAAAATTTTGGCATGTAAAATTGCAATAAAATTTCAGCAGCATAATGGGGAAACATAAATGTTCATGGGAAGGATTAATGGGATTCAAATGGATCTATCATCATTTATAACCCATAAGGAAATTAAGAGGGGTATGGAAGATCATATCTCAACATTATGAATTAGAGATAAATGGAATAATATAATGAAAATGATAAATAAGGTGGGAAAGGAGAGGATCCCCTTTATTTAATGGGTGATTCCAATAGCTTGGGGGGAACTTATTGAGAGATTATTGGGACCTTGTGGGGGATTTATAGAGTGTAAGTAAGATTACGGATGTGATATAAGCTTTTTAGTGAATATTAAAGGGAGCTTGGGTTTGTTTCAATAGGAATAAAGAGGAGAATTTTTTATTATTTCCCCAACAATTGTTTTGGAATGTATATAATAAATTAATCAAAAAAAATGTTACAATAGTTTTTTTCTTGGTTTCTACCAAAGAGAAGTGGTTTTAATTATTTTATTAGTAAAACATCCTAAATTATTAAAATATTACCCTTTGTGATGTGGATGTGGGTCAAGTAAAAAAATAAATAATTTTAAAACCATAAAATTTAATTTAGGTTTTTGAGGATTCATAATTGATTTATAAAGTCAATAAAATAACATCAAAAACACATTAATTAAAATCAGAATCATGGATTTTGTTTTTGATAACTTTAGTATCATTTATTATATCACTTTTGGGTCATTATGATATCATAATACACATAATATATTTATATTGTATTTAATTTATATCTGACAATTATGTTATCTCAGAAAATTATGAATCATTTATAATGGGATAATTTTAACATGATGATTCAAAAAATAATATTTACTTAATATAAATAATTTTATAAATACATAAATTTTCACTTTAATAATATAATCGACAATGATTGATAAGTACGAGTTTTTTCGACAATAACATTTTTGGATTCCTATAAAAATTTCATTTGATATCATAAAAATTATATATTTATTTAAATTATATAATAATTATTTAGTGATAGTATTTTATTGTTATTTTATTTATTTCAAACATCCAATAATTCATCAAAATAAATATATTAATTGGAATTGCAAATTACCCAAAAATAAAATTTCCATTTTATCGTATCAAAATAAAAATCATTTATAAATTGACAATAAAAAGAATAAAATAAATTCATTATTCTAATCAATATTAATATTCAAATTATTATGGTCTTGATTAATATCTTTTTATTACACCAAAAAACTCAAAATGGTTAAGAAGCATGATTGTTGGATTTTCATGGGGTGGTTCAGTATATATATTTTGGGACCTCATATCCTTGAGCTTGAAATCCTTTCATAAATGGTTTTTAACATCTGTTAGTTGTTGGATCTCTTCTAGGGAATGGTCATGGGATATTCTTGGAGATTCTATCTCACATAGAAGCTCCAATAAATGGGATTTATAGGGTAAGATCCTATTAGTTAAGGTTATCACATACTTTCTATATTTCAATTGGATTTATCAAAAACCTATATATATACTATTCATATGATCTCTATTTGATGGCTATATTATCAACGATTATGATGAATAACGGTATTTTAAATCTGATAGGATATAATAAAACTAAATAAGTTAATTTATTTACCATAACCACAATTAATAATATTACATTTAATTAAATCAAAATTGGGATTTTATTTATAAAATTTCATGTCATTTAACTGATATCATTATAATTTTATAAAAGGGACAGTTTTTAAAATTTTGTATTTTTTACTATTCACCTAAAAATGGAATATGTTTTACAAATCTAAAAAAATTATCTTAAACTAATTTGTAAATTACTAATTAAAAAATGAAATAAATTTCATCAATTTAAATTTATAAAATTTTGAAACCTAGTTTTTAATCACATTCTTAGATAAATCAATCTGCATTCTATTATTATTTCATTAGAAAGAAAATATAACTTACTATAACTGAATATTTAGGGTTAAAAATAGGGTTCATCAAACTATTCCAAGAATAATAAATCATATATTTACCTAGTTTGGGAATTACAATTAGTTATGGCTCAAGGATTATTTGAATGCTCCTTGGTTGATAGGACCATGTGCTTGGTCTTTGAGTGGTTGAGGTTCAGACCCAGTTTCATAGGGTCCATATTGGTTGAAACCCATGGTCTAGATAGACATAATGGGGAATATAGTTTGTTAGGGTTCTATTTATTTATTCTTACATATGACTCTGGGGGATTGTTCAGGAATCCATTTGTTGGTGTGGAGACTCCCCTTTGGGTACGCTATTGATAAAAGATCAAGGGTTATCCATTAACGGGCTCTTATAAATGTTCCTCTTAATGATATTTTATTTTGGTTTGGATATAATAGTGGGTCCCCTCGTAGGTTTCCCTACTATATCATTGTGGATTCCTTCTGGGTGTGCGGTGGTCTTGTTTGTGGTTGGGTGTTGAGTCACCGATTAAGGATTCGTATGTTGGGAATAGCTTCATTTTGAGATGGGTGTAATCCATGGTTCCATGGGAACCACATGATTTATTTTGACCAAGGTAGTGGGTTTGTTCTTTCTTGTTATTGGAATCATATGGTGTCCACTAATTACCCATTGGTATAGTAATTTGAGCCTATATTGTTTTTTGTGATTCACGGGACAGAGGTATCCTTGAGCTAGGCTGACCATGATAGGTTTGGTGAAGATGTTTTGAGAATATAGATTATGGGTCTCATAGTAGATTGAACCATTATTTTCTTCCCATTATCTAGGATGTTGGAGGCATGGCATGCTTAGGTTATTGATGTAAGAGGATATACATGGGTTTTCATTAAACTTGGGGTTTTCCCTATGTTTTATCTAGTTCTCTCCTCTAAGGTCTTGCTGTGGTTATATAGTAATAGGTATATAATGGATGATACATAGGTAGCTAATTGATGATATCATTGGACTTGTGGTTCTTATATGATTTTGATCTCCATTTTAGATTCAGAGGATGCACCTAATGTTCCGTTCTAGGGTGAGGTACATGTTAAAAATCACCATACATGTTCTATTGTAGGGATATGTTTAATTCATGTGTTTGACTATATCATAGGGTTGGATATTTTATTTTTTCATCCAACTTCATTTAATACAGTTGTTTTTTATGAGAATATATTTATTGATTTCTCTCATTTGTTTTTATTTTTACTAGACTAGGCATATCACATATTGGAGACACTTTTTTTAAAAGAATATTGTCAAATTAAAAAAGGGGCGTCTTACTGAGAAGTATTTAACACCCTTAGTATGTGAATATCGATGTGTATATATGTCATTTTTCATGATTTTATGTTGGAGCATAGTGTTCAATATTGATATGGTTAATGTTCAAATTTTCTTGAACATGTGGGATTAATTTTTAAGGGTTTTATGATTTAGGTGGAACAGATTAACCGTTTAAGACCAGGTATGAATTGTAGCTCCAAGGCAGTAGTAGAGTCATCCTATTTTTTTTATTTACTACTGGTATATCATTTTTCTCATCATGTAAGAGTGGTTATTATTATTTTTATCATGATTGTGAGTCCATATTTTTGTATATCACATTCTATTTTATTATAGTATGCATATGTTATATTTATTTATATTTAATAATTTTATTTTTATGTTGTTGACATATATTTTATTTCTTCTTTTCAGGTACTCTAACAAAGGGTATAGTCTCCCCATTGTGTCTTTTATACCCTCATTAACATGACCAAACTCTTTCATATGTGGATTGGTACATAAGTCTATGAAAATATATGGATTATGTGATGTGTAAAGTCTACATAGGCATGTTAATTAAAACAATATTATCAAAGTAGGTTCAATTTCTTGATTTGGGGAGTTAATAAACTTATTATTTAGGGATCAGTTAGGTAATGTGATTGTCCTCAGACTAGTGAACCATGAGCACTTTTTCTCATGTAAATTCTATGTTGTCTTGGGGATGGGATTTCTAATTTTAGTATCTTTTTTACTTTTTTATGATTTCACCTTCGGTGATGTAATTTTTTTATGATTTAAGGATTATTTTTTATGACACTTGTCTTGTTGGAAAGTGGTTGGTGTACAATAATCATTCCAAGCATGTATATTTCATGTGATATATACATGTCTAATTGCGATTTTACAAATTATGGACTTCCTATTGTCTAAACTTTCTAAAATGACCTATATATATCTATCTAATATATCTATATGGTTTTATTCTAATCAATTAACCATTGTATTTTCCTTTTTAGGATAGGTTTGTTGATCATTCGGTGAGCTGTTCATAGGTGATGAAAAAGTAGTCCCATTATCAAGGGAGTTGAGTAGAACCTAGATGGTTAGTGAAGACTCTAGAGGCCATAGTTTTATTTCAATGAGCAAAATAAATCCTAATAAGTTTTCAAATCGGGAACAAGATTCCTAGGGTTTGAGTTTTAGCACTAAGAGTGATCATGTTTATTATGATTCTTGAGAGGGAAGGGTTAGAATATGTCATTGCCTTTTAATTTCTTGATTTGAATATTTATTTTTTTTAGGATCATGGTTATCTTTGGAGAATGTACACATAGAATCTCACAGTTTTAGTGACAATTGAGTGGCAGGTGGTCATATAGTTTTTCTTGGATGGACATTGAGTTTCATTGTTTTGGTTAAGCAATACTGAGGGTGAACAAGTTTTTTTTAGTTGACGTACATGAAAAGAGTGGAAAATGGTTAAATCTTGTTAGTCTAGTTTTGTTAGGACATGACTCATGTGATCATGGGTTAGCTTTTTTTATTAGATTTTTTGGAAATGTGAAAAAAAATCAAGTGGGCTTGAGCTGTTTATCACGTGATGGTGTATGTGCATTGATTTTATTATGTTATGTGGCTCATGGAATTTGATTTAGTCAATCCAATTTTTTAAATCCTCAGGAAACCTGATCAACATCTTCAAATTGGGGATTTTGATGTTTTAGTGTGTTATTTGTGTCCAAACATCATTTTCAGAATTGGATGGATCACGTTCCACAAATCATCATGATCTGATCTGGGTGTTGGTGAATTTACTCATATGGTGGGGAACATCCTCCCAATCGCATGTTGGCCATTTTGGATTTGGATTACCTATATGATGTTGCATCTATATTGTTTTGGATTTATGAAAAATATGATATTAGAAATAACATGAGGCATTACATTGAGTTAAGACGTTGAATCACGATTGGGATAGAGTTTGTGTGACCCTTGTATTGAAAATTGAATTTGTTATCCCAGTAGTTGAGGAATAGGGTTATGAGGTGAGTCATCATGAAGGTATATGGATTTTTTTTCAGTGTATTTCTTTGTAATGGTTTGGAAAACACATTAGGAATGTTCTTTGAATCGTGTTCTATGTGGTTCAAGGATCGAAATGATTTTTTTTGCTGAAGGGTATTGTGAATGGTATTGGAAAATAAATTTACATGTTGGAATGAATTTGTGAAACACCAACCCAAGAAGCCCAGAGGCAGTGCATTATTTTAATTCATTGGAATGATTACAAGGAATCATGTCCCAAAGGACTGATCAGTTTTGTAATCTTAGAAAATAGATTAAATACATGAATGTTACATTACACATTAAAACATAAAACAGAACATAAATAATCGTTTGATAATTCCATTATTCCTATATCTTAACCATGTATATCAAACATAATACACTTCTTGGAATCCTAAGAAAACAAAACATAAAAAATGGGTGAGCTCAGATGCATAATAAGTATAAATAATTTAGAGGAAGCTATGAAGTTTTAAGGAAAGATGTGTAATAAAATAAAAAACCTTTTAAACATAAACAAGAATATAATATGAATAAAATAAATCAAACATTATCATATAATCATGCACATGGATATTCTACTATTTAAATAATCATATGTAATATTTAATTTCGTAATGAGGGAATGCCTAATGTCGAACATCATTAACATATAGTCAAGGCCCTGTTCCAAGACTATGAATAATTTTTTTTCAAGGAATTATTCTAGGACACTAGATTGTCTAATGTGACCAACCAATGCATCGAGGGGCTATAGCGGGCCCCACCTGTCACTTACTAAGTCTACTTCATTCCTCGTATAAAAATGTTGAAACATAACATAGAAATTCATATTAAATATAGCATAGAAAATGTCAATACTTCAACCATAAACAATGAAGGGTACAAAAATAACACATCTACATTCCAAAATATCATAACTCATTCGATACAATATGGATGATTGTATTATAATAAATCAATCTTAAACAAGAATAATATCCAGTATTGAATTTTGAAATATTTAAAAATGGACAGTAAATTTTTTTGAGAGAAATATCCATTTTTGTGAAAAAATTCAAAAGTCACACATTTATAAAGGAATTAATTTAAAATAGATTTTTCAATCAAAGTATCCCATACCACTTTGAATCTTTTTAAAGGAACTAACAAATTAAAATAATCATGTCCTTATAAATAAATCCTTAAAACCATTTTGAAAACATGGATATTAATGAGATAGATTTAAAATAATAAATATTTAAAAAATTTAAAATGATGTTTTAGTTAAAGAGTAACCAAAATGAATAATTTTGAAATTCTATTTATGAATCATGGACATGGATAATAAATATGTCCCAAAAAATACTTACACATAATCAACCTCATATAATAATGAGATTGATGAATTAACCATTACCTTGCACTTTCCTTTGGTCGATGGTACATTTAACCACTTTTATAAACACCATAGAATTTTTTTTAATTATACCAAAACCATATTCATATTTATTATATCATAAATGATTCATTTATGACTTTATACTAACCTTTAAAAAAATATTTCCATGTCAAATTAATATTTCGGTTAATAATCGCTTTCATTATATTACATGTTTTAAATTGTTATTCATGATAGTATCATTTAGATCAAGAATTAAATACATGAATAATATAAAACATGATTCATATATAATATATATTTATAATATAAATATGTATAATAGTTAGATATATGAAATTGAAAAAACTGTTTATGGAGATGGTTGGTCGTACGTAAGTATAAACATCGTTTCCATTTTCATATCATATTTAAAGGAAGTAAGTTAATAAGATTTATGTAAGTAAATATATATATATATATATAGTAGTATTGTTATATCATATAGTACATACTTATTAAAAATATATATTTTTATAATCATCGTTTAATGGTGAACCTGGAAATGAATCTCATCGCGTCGTGGAGATGGTAAGTCGTACGTACACTTGAGCAACGATATCATTTCCTTAATAACTAAAAGGTATTGAATTGGATGTTATATTAATAGTAAAGAAAATTTTCCATTATTTTTATTATTTATATGAATATTACTCATCATTATATCCATCCAAATATTATATTCTTGAATAAAAAATTACACCACAGTGTGGAGACAGTATGTTGTATGTACTGACACATGGTGACGTTATTGTTCATATGATGGATATAATATTTAGTATGGGTGTATAATATTTATAATAAAATCACATTATGTAGAAATTATATGAGTTATTTTTTTGGTATGGAATTATCAAAGTAAGAGAATGTGGAAGAAGAAAAGATCTTTGAAAAAAGTGATAAAATAAATACCTCTTCTTTGGGTGTTTCTTTTTGAGTTGAACAAAAGGGATAAATAGGTTGGCTCTATGATCAAAATAAGGCCTCTAGGTTGAATTAAGGGAAGTTTGGAGGAGTTTTTCTCAGGTTTTGTCTGTGAAAATAGCTTTGGAGGTGTGATGTTGAGAGAAGGGGGAGTACCCTTTTATAAGAGAGGTGAGAGTCACTTCAGGAAAAGTTTGAAATATTATTTTATTATAAAATCATTTTTGGTTTATAATTTCCCCATATTTATTTATTTGGATGCAAGGATGGGTATGGGTCTAAAAACTCTCAACCAATTGGTTTTAGGGAAGTTTAAGACACTATATTAAACCTATCTTTTAGATTTAACTCTTAGTTAAATAGTTTAATTTTTACCATGGACTCTTTTGTTATTATAATAAATGGTTAATAAACATACAATAAAATGACTAGAGAACCCAAAGTGGTTCATTATTGATATATATAAACTTATCTAAGTCCTATGGCCAAAACATATATTTTTATAAATATTATATCAATTAATAATATAGTATTTATTTTAAAAACTCATTTTTGTCAATTTTGACACTCTTTGGAATTTTGTTTTTGTTAGAGCCATGAAAACATTATCACGTCCAAAAAATTATTTAATAAACCATAAAATGTCCTATTAACCTAAAAAATTCATATATTTCATCAAAAACATCAATTTAATTTTATTGTTATATTTATAATATCAATTATTTTAATCTTTCATTTATAAAGTAATTACTGCATCATCATTGTGTCATAAATAAATTTAATTATTTAGAAAATAAATATTATAAATAAAATACCATTATATAGGAAATAATTGTATATTTCTAAGGAGTATTTATAGTCTAATTTATGTTATGTATATCCATATATTAAAAATGGTTTAGTTATTAAACTTTGAATTTAACACTTTTAACTCTTCTATAAATAAATTAATAATAAATTTCCTAATCTAATAAAAGTGGACCAAAAGGAACATATATTATTACTAAGGTTGCTTTTCGTCGAAATACACTTATCCAATAGAATTAAGACATGTGTTAGGATAATTATAACATCATTTCGACAGTTAATTACCCTATTTACATTTAACTGTGGTAAATAAAAGTCAAAAGTTACTATTCAAGAAAATTATTTTCATCTTATTGAACAAAATTTTACTTACTGATGTAAATTTTGTCTCTATAATTTTTTAAATTCAACTTACAGAAGTCCTAAAATTGCGTTTTATTAAAATTTTTACATGTTCCTTGAAGGTGGGTAAAAGAAGTTAAAAAGTTCAATAAAATTTTATTCATCTATTTTTATTATAAATTGACTCCAATTAATTACATTGAAATTATATAGGTATTATATATCTATTTATATTTAAAATAAATTTAAATATAATAAATAATTATTTAAATATAATATCTATTTTAAACAATAACGTAGTGTTTTTCGCTATTTTTCAAAAATAGGCAGTTTTCATAAAAATAAAAAAAATTAACCCTAAGATAATTATGATATTCTGAATTAAAAAATGAATTCTATTTTACAAAATTCAAAACATATTAGTTTCATTAATTAATTTAATATTAATTTTTGTTTTAAAAACCAAAAATGGATTCTTAAAAAGTTAAAACTATTAAAAGATTGAAATTTTTTTATGTCAAATTTAAACATGAAATTACTTATAACGACCTATATTTTATTAAGTGATAAAAATATAATCTAATTATACTTAAAAACCATTCAAATTCATAATTCTACCCTATAAATTATTTCTATTAAAAATTATGTTTGACACTAAAATTAAGTATTTCTCAGTATTCATCAAAATATGAAAGTTATCATAAAAGTACCCAAAATTTATCCAAACTAAATATTTAGGTCACAATTATAAAGGAGATTTAATTTTTATTAAATTGAATTTATAAAAGTGTACAATATTGGTTTTAAAACGTTTTCTCTATTAAAAGGTGGTAAAATATCATTTTTTGAAAAATACTTCTTTTATCTGAAAAAATGAATTTGTTCTTATATTGTGTCCACAAAACACATAATATGGATTCAAAAATTATGTGGAGTATATAAAATTCAAAATTCAGAAAATAATATTTATTACAGAATTTTGAATGGATGGTTCGGGAATTCGTGGTGCTCTTGAACTCGGTGTTCTGTGTAGTTCATGTTATTGAATTACTTTAGAAAGATAATGTACTATGAAATATTGGGGTGTTACATTATACCCTCCTTAAATAAATGTAATCCTTCAAATTTGTAATTGTTCTTAGAAAATAAAAGGTTAAAAATAAAAAAAAATACCTTTGTAGAAAATCCACATTGGAAATTAGGATAAAACAATTTAGTCTTAATAATAAGGAATGGGAAATGAAAAAGTATCCAAAAAATTATGATCTCGATTAGGTGAAAATTGGTGGAAATTAGAGACAAATAATCAGAGGAAAAATGTAAATATTTAAAGAGAGTGATTGAGTTCATCAATCATAATCAAGTGTAAAATTGAGTGCCTCAAATCAATCAATCTATGATGATTTAAAATATCATCAGTTCATTAAAAAATTATGTATTCAGATAACACATTTTTTGTTTAAATAAACCTTCCCTAAAGATTAAGAATTAACTTATTCATAAAATAAGTGGATAAAATATAACTAAAAAGTAGATTTTAATCTTTCAACTTATTCCTACCATAAACTCAACTTTCACTGCAAAAGAGAATTTAAAAATATTATATTTAACCTGATGGTATAGGGTTCCAAAAATAAATAATTTATAATTAATTTATCAGACTGTTTAAAAAATATAAATTATACAACCAAGACATCACGTAGACCAGTGTTTGGTGATGCAACCTTGTCACCCATTGGTTGCGGGTTCAAGTCTTGTGGCCTTGATGGACATGACGCGTTGTCACCCGACCTCCAAGTTATCCTTTTTATAAATATGCAAAAATAATCATAAGAAATTGATTAATCCTATAAATAGTAACCAATGTCCAAATTAATCCATTCTAACTTTTACTCCAATCCCAAATACTTTTGTCCAAACTCACAGTCCAAAATTTATAAAGAAGGTAACACAATGAAGATATTTTTTTCCACGTAGAAACATGTGAATACCTTCATCATGTATTCTTTTAAACAAAAGTTAACACCATTAATTACTATAAAACCATATTGATTACATTCATTCTCCCTTATTCCTTATAGAATACTGGATATACTTTTTATTTCCAAAAATTTTGTAAGCTCCAAAAATAATGGAATAATGAAATAATTAATTAGTTTCAAAGTAGTCAAGAATATTGAATATAATTTATCCAAATCAATCATATCTTATTCCAAAATCACTACCTCTGTATTAGAAAAATATTAAGGATTATATTTCCTTCAACCATTTATTTACCAAAAAACATTACTTGCTTCTGAGTCACTTTTCTCAGAACCATATAATCTCAAATCCTCAATGAAATAGTACTGCAGTATAATCCGTATTTATTTCCATAATTCATATAACCAGTACTTCACTGATACAACACTCAAATGAAGTAATTATTTAATAAAAACATAATAACACTAGTCATTCCCCTTCAACTGTGGTAGTATCATAACATGATTATTATCTAATAGCATCATTTGGGGCATACTCTGATTATTTAGACATTGATTTGTGTAGTGACCCAACTCCTTGCAGATTAAGCATTGTACATCTGAAAAAAATTTCTTACCCTTGCAATCATGTACGTGGTGTCCATTGTCTATACACTTATAAAAAACTAACATTCCCTTCATGATTTTACCGAGGTTATTCTTTCCATATTTATCACATATGATAAAATCCTTTCCCCTCCCCCCTCTACCCTTTATCCTTATTTTTCTCTACCATCCTTTTCTTCTCTGTCTCCCATTCAAATTCATAGGACTCAAATAATTTTTTACTTATCTTACTAACACATGATACTACTTCTCCATATTATGAGAATATGTGGGAGACTATTTCCCTTCTAAAATTTGGCATAATACAATGAAAGATATGATTTCTCTTACTCTTTGGATCATGTGTATTGTTGGAGTTCTCATTCCTTCTACTGGGTTCCATTTCTAAACAATGGAATATAATATTCTTATTTATTAATCACATTTCATAATTCCAAACATGTAAAATACCTAATGTAAATTTAATAGATTATTCATATAATTTATAATCATAAAAAATGTTTTCTTTGAGGAATTATTTACTCATAAATCCTTCATAATGGCTTGTAATGAAAATTTTAATTATCCTAAGCATATCCCCAAGGAGTGTCATAACCAAGAGTGCAGAAAGGACAATTTTCATGTACCTTCATACCTCAGGTCAAGCCCAAAACTCCTTTTCATTCTTGTCACTCATTGGTACATCTTTTCTAGAACAACCTCTAACTGTTTGTATCTATACATGGATGTATTTCATGAAAATTACACAAAATCTCTACATTACCAAAATTATTGGATGTTCTTTTATACTAATCATCAATGTTTGTTTTAGGGTAATATTCTCTAATCATAGTTTTTATTAATCTAGTTTCTATGTTTTTTACTAAAATTCCTCTGATATCAGCAGTAATGCTCTGACCACATAATCCCAAAGTTGGAGCATTATTTTAATACATTGGCATGATTACAAATAATCATGTCCTGAATGATTGATTAGTTAAGTAGTCCTGGATGATATATTACATACATGAATGTTACATTAAACATTCAAAAATAAATCACAACATAAATAATTTGTTAAGAACTCCATTATTCCTATATATTAACACTACATATCAAACATAATACTCTTCTTGGAATCCTAGGAAAACAAAAAAAGAAATGGGATAGATCAGATGCTATGAAAAGGTAAATAATTTAGAAAAATCTATAAACCTCTAAGGCCAGTTGTGTAATAAAAAACACCCTTTTAAACATAAACTTGAACATAATATGGAGAAAATAAATCAAAAATTACCATATACACACGCACATAGATATTCAACTAGTAGAATAATCAAATTTAAAAATTAATTTCTTAATGAGGGAATGACTAATGTCGGACATCATTACCACATCGTCAAGGCCTCATGCCAAGACTACAAAAAAACAAATTCATTTCCTTATTCCAAGACACTAGATTGTCTCATGATACCTACTGATTCATCGAGGGGCTATAACGGTCCCCACCCATCAATTACAAAGTCCACTCCATTCCTCATAATAAAATGATGAAACATAACATAAACATTCATATTTGAACTGGCATATGAAATTTTTATAATAAAACCATAAACCATGAAGGGTATAGAAATATCACATCCATAGTCAAACATATCATACCTCGTTCAAAACAATATGGAAGATTGGATTATAATAAATCATCCTTAATCAAGAATAATATCAAGTATAGAATGTTGGAACAGTAAAATATATTCAGTAAAACAAGTTAAGAAAAGTATCCATTTTGTGAAATGAATAAAAAAGCACACATTTATAATGAAAGTAATTTAAATTTGATTTTTGAATCAATGTTTCCCATACCAATTTGATACATTTAAAAGTAATTAACATTTTAAAACAATCATTTATATATAAATAAATCCTTAAAATAATATTGAAAACATGGACATTAATGAGAATGATTTAGAAGAACAAATATTTAAAAACTGTAAAATAATTATTTAGTTAATGATCACCATAAAAGAATCATTTATAAATTCCTTTTATGAAACATATATATGGATAATAAATATTTAACAGAAAATACTTACACATAAACAATCTCTGATAATAATGAGAATGAGTAATTAACCCCAACGTGCACATTCCCTTGGTCGAGTGTACATTTAACCTCCTATATAATGACCATAGTATGTTATTAAATTATAAAATAACCTTATTCATATTTATTGTATCATAAATAATTCATTTATGACTTTATAATCCCTATTTAATAATGATTTCTATGTTAAATTAACAATTCAGATAACAATCACATTGTTTATCTTATGTGTTTTAACTTGTTATTCTTGATCGTGTCATTTAGGTCGAGATTTTAATATTTCAAGTATATAAAATATTATTTATATATAATAAATATTTAAAATATAAATATATATAATATATTGATATATTAAATGGAAATCACTAATTATAGAGATGGTAGGTCATACGTATGCATAAATGTGGTTTATGTTTTAATATCGTATTGAATAGAAATAAGTGAATAAGATATATGTAAGTATATATATATATAGTGGAATTATTATGTCATATAACACAAAATTATTAATAATATATATTTTTATAATCATCGTTGAATGGTGAACCTTGAAATGAATGTCATCGTGTCGTGGAGACGGTAAGCTGTACGTACACATTAATGATGATATCATTTGATTAATGACTAAAAAGTGTGGAATTAGATGGTATATTAATTTTAATGGAGAGATAATCTTTTTATTTTAATAATTTTTATATATATTACTCATCATTATATCGATACAAATAACATGGTGTTGAATAACAAATTACAACATGACATGGAGACTGGAAGCTGTATGTACGCATGCATGGTGAAATTATAACTCCGAGGATGAATAAAATAATGAGTATGGTTGTAACATATTTATAATAACCTCATAGTATTTATATGGTAATGGTGTTATTATTTTTTTATGGAAATAACAAAGAAAGATAATGTGGAAGACAAAAATAACTTTGAACGAAGTGGCAAAATAATTAACTCTTATTTGGGTGTTTTCATTTGATTTGAACAAAAGGTCTCCTTAAGTTGGAATTATGGTCAATGGTTGGCCTCTAATATTAAGTTAGGGAAGTTTATAGTATATTTGGTAAGTTGTTTTTGAGGAAAATAGATTTTGAGGTGTGATTTTGAGAGAAGGGGGTGTACCCTTTTATAAGAGAGGTGAGGGTCACTTTGGGAAAGTATGAAATATTATTTTATTATTAAATCATTTGTGGTTTATAATGGCTCCATATTGATTTCATTCAATTATAAGGTTGGTATGGGTCTAAATATTCTCATCTGATAGGTTTTATACAAGTTTAGGTCATAATATTAACCCTATCTTTTAGATTTTACTCGTAGTTAAATAGTTTAACTTTTACCATATCCTCTTGTATTACTATAATGAATGGATAAAAAATGTACTATAAAAATAAAAGAGAAACATAAGTGGTTAATTATTGATATATATAACCTTACCTTTTTCCATTGGCCAAACCATTGATATTTAGAAATATTATATCAATTAATGAAATGGTATTTGTTTTAAAAATTCATTAATGTCAATTTTGACACTATTTGATATTTTGTTTTTGTTAATGTCATAAAAACATTATCACATAAAAAATTCATTAATCAACCCAAAAATATCATGTTATCCTATAAAATTAGTGGATGGCATCCACATCCCCAATTTACATTTATTTTTAGATTTATAATATCAATTATTTTAATTTTTCATTGATAAATTAATTATTGAATCATCATTGTGTCATAAATAAATTTTATTATATAATATCTATAATTTTTGAATAAAATAAAATTATGTTTTAAATTTTATTATCCTTCTAATTAATATTTATAGTCGAATTTATCTTATGCATATCCCAATATTAATAATGTTTTAGTAATTAAGCTTTGAATTTAACACTTTTAACTCATCTTTAAATAAATTAATAAAAAATGTGATAATCTAATCCAAGTAGACCGAAAAGGTCATATGTTATTCATAAGGTTGGTTTTGGTGGAGATAAACTTATCCAATTGAATTATGACAATTGTTAGGGTAATTATAATGTCATTTTGTCCTTTAATTACCCTATTTATTTTTAATCAGGTCAATAAGTCAAAAGTTTCTATTCACCAAAATTTATTTTCATCATATTGAACCATAATTTACTTATTTATGTCAATTTTTTCTCTCATATTTTTGAAATTAAATTCACAGAAGTGGTAAAATTACATTTTATTCAAATTTTCAAATGTGCCTAAAAGGTGGGTAAAAGATTTTAAAGTTCAATGAAATTTTTTACATCTAATTTTATTATAAAATGACTCCAATGAATTAAATTGAACTTATATATATATTATATATCTATTTTGACTTAAAATAAATTTAAATGAAATAAATAATTATTTAAATAAAAGTTCAGTTTAAAGTAACAACGTAGTGTTTTTCATTATTAATCAAAATTTGAATGTTTACCGAAAAATGAAAAATAAACAACCTAAGATAATTTTTGTATTATGAATTAAAAAATGAATTATTATTTACCAAATTCAAAACATAAATGTTTAATTAATTAATTTAAAATTAATTCTCATCGTCAAAACCAAAAAACCAGTCTTTAAAAAGTAAAAAATATCAAAAGATTGACATGTGTTTACGTCAAATTTCAATGTGAAATTTTTTATAATGAACTAAATTGTATTAAATTATAAAAATATAATATAATTATACTTCCAAACCATTAAAATTAATAATTTAGAATTATAAATTATTTCAAATAAAAATGTTGTCTTCAATTAATATTTTGTATTTTTCATTATTCATCAAAATATGAAAGTTATCAAAAAAGTACCAAAATTTTATCCAAAAGATATTTTCCGGTCCAAATTCTAAAGAGGAATTTAATTTCATTAAATTGAATATATAAAAGTGTCAAATATTGGTTTTAAAAAGGGTTCTCCATTAAAAGGTGATAAAATTTCATTTTTTGGAAAAAATACTTCTTTTATATGAAAAAAATGAATTTGATCATATATAATGTCAATGAAACACATAATATGGATTCTAAAATTATATGGAGTATTTGAAAATCAAACTTCAGTTGATAGAATTCATAAACGCTTTTTGAAATGCTATATTGGTATGTCATGGTGCGTTTGAACTCGGTATTTCGTATAATGCAAGCTATTTAATTACATTGAAGAGATAATGTACTAGAAACTTTTTTGGTGTTACCGATGTTGAGGGTTTTGAACCAAAATGTAGCCTATTATCGATCATTCAGTAACCATGTTAGATCCATATTATTATTTTTTATCCATATAATCTTTTAATATAAGGTTTTTTTAATGGTATGGAGTTCATAATGATCCACATCATTATGGGTTGAAAATTTTAATTAAATTTTAATTTTTTCCTGGTTGAGGGGTTTTTTGATGAATTAAAATTTAAATTCAAATTCTGTTGGATAGATCTGCTTTTTGGAAGTGTTTTGGGTATTGTTTGAGTCTTGAAGTATACCTCATGTGATCCGACGTATCTCAATAGATTTTGTTAAATTTTGGATTTTTTTAGCTTAGTTTTGATCATGACACACACTTTTGTGTGCATGGTTTAGAGAAAATAATGATTCATTTAAGGACAATGGATTTTTCTATTTCATAAGGACATGAATTTGGAGAATATAATGACTCTTATTTACAAAACATCATATCATTTTTAGAGAAAACCATTCGAGTCTGGATTTTCATAGGTGTCGGGCACACATCTTGCGCATGGTTATTGAGAAATGTTGTGAGGTGTTACATAGGTGTTCTGATGTGGTTTTTCATATATATTTCACTATTATAAAACCTTAATACCCAAATTTGTGAGGGGTTTTCTTGGTATGTTCATGCCTCATGGTGTATAAATCCATAAAAACCAACTATACAGATTTCCAAAATTGGTTAATAATGGTAAAAGGTTAGCATTCTGCCATAGTCTTATGTGAACCCTCTCCCTTTCTCTTCCCTTGAACGCATGGGCTACATAACTCCCCCACTACATTTTTCACCTTCTTCACTTGTGTTCCGAATGTGATTTTGGTTGTGTTCAATGACATTTTTATGTCAAAATATTTCTATTCTTCTTGTATTCAACTTTATACTTCATCTTGATTTTGGTAGTTCTTATTTTTGGTTTTAGTGTTGATTCCACAAGAGCATAAGGGGGTCAACTTATAGTGTTGGATATTCCCAATTCCATAGTAAAACGTTGTCCCAAGATGGTGTGTGCACATCACCACTCAAAATTTCTATCAAGGAATGATCATTGGTGTATTTTTATTCTATTTTCAAATATATTGAAAATAAATTCCATGTAATTTGTCATCATAGATTAATGATAGATCCTAGCATGGTGTTGTAATGCATCGGGGAGACTTAGATGGATGGTTGGTCATAGTTCCATAGAGTTCATGTGCCTTAGTTAGCATTCAAACTCTAATATTTTTTGTTTCAATTAATTAATTAATTGTTAATTCTTTTAATTAATTGAATATCATAGTATGGTGTGATTTAGGGGGTACAGTTATTAGTGGATCATGGTTTTGGGCCTAAACCATCAATGGTTACTCCTTGAGGTATATCATGATTTTTTTTGTTATATTTTCCTACCTTATAATCATTTTAAAATTTTAAAATGTTTTTTTTCGGGTTAAGAGTCCATTAGATAGTAGTTTTTATTGAAATAAGTTGATCAGGTGTAATGGATGCCTTATAGTGGTGTTTTGTTTTGATAATCCCTCTTTCATGGAACTTCTTTCAAGGTCGCACCTATAATGTTCAATGGTGATGGATAGTGATAATGTGGGGGGGGGTTGCGATTCCCATCACAATATACAAATGTAAGTGGTGTTTTTATTGTCCTTTTTGAGTGTTTCCTCCTATATGGCATGTGACAGTGAATTTATGATAACATAGGGTCCTTAGAGTGGTTCTTGGGGTTGATCAAGGCTAATTAAATAGCTTTTATTGAGTTTTTTTAGAATTACTATGTGGAGGTTCTCCCCTAATTGTTTGTATGTCTTTGGGATGATAACAGGTTTTCCATGACATCACTCTTGATAGAGACACATTTATGACCCAATTGAGTGTCATGGGTATTTTTTGATGACATAGCATAAGAGGTTTAAAGGGTGCTTATTGAGGTTCTTTTAATGATTCATGGAAGTATTAATTGAATATTAATAATGTTCATGAATGGTAAAGGTTTTTAGGTCGATGTTTCGTGGGATTGTGCAAAGTCGATTGGGCCATACACTTGGACTTTGAGATGTTAAGGTATAGAATTGTTTTCTTGGTTTCTAGTTTCTGTTAGGATATTTGGGATAGGTCGACACCATGGGGTGCCGAGTGTGGACCAATTTCATTTATCTATGGATAGATAAGATTTTGAGGGACTCTTGTCGATGCCACTCTTGGGAATTGTTATCCTTTTATATTCCATTATGGTCTCACTATTGAACTAGGATTAAGGTTTTTATACTGAGTTCTACTAGGGGTTTATTTATTTTTTGTATTTTCTCATTCTTTGGATGTGATATAGGATCCCCTTATGAGGTGTAAAATTCTATCCCATTTAATTATCGTTTAGGTGAGTGGTGGTATTCATTTGTATTGGATGTTGATTCAACAATTTAGGACTCTTATGATAGGTGTAACCCATGTTTTGATATGAATATTGTACATAGGGCTGCCGGAGCCCCGTGCTTTTGGATGACCCTATGAGGTTTTAGTTATTGATACAATTTTGTGATGTTTATTACCATTTATTAAACTATAGGTGTGGTGGTTTGATCATATATTTTCTATTCTATTATTTTAGGGGACTAAGGGAACCTTGATCTTTATTGATCATGACATGGTCAGTGATGACGTTTCACCAGTTTATAAGATGCATTTCAAAATTGATTGGACCATTATTGACCAGAATTTGTAGATGATGTTTGAGATAGTTTTCCATTTTATTTTGGACTAGAAGTAGATTTTTTGTATATAATTGGACTCAGACATGACCCTAAGTGTAATCTAGTTCTATATTATATTGGTTTTAAAGTGTTAGATTGGAATAGAGAGAAAATGGATGATCCATAGGAGTGTAGCCCTCCCCTATTCTAGTGGTAATTACCCTGCTATATTTTGTGTGTAGGTTGTCATGGAAACAATGAGGGACTCATGTTGGGATTTATAGGTTTCCTTGAATTTATATTTTTGGTCGTTGATTAGTTCAATGGGATTTTTATTCTTTGGCTAGGTTCTGTCAGTGTTAGTATATCTCCTACCCTAAACCCAAATCATTCAATTGGATCCATAAAGAATGATATTGTTTTGTGTTCTTCTGTGTATTCCTTTTGAAACTACATAGTGACAAATATTTTTTACAGTATCATTGTTAGACATTTTGGGGACATTTTGTATATTTGGTCAATGAAACAAAAGTTATGTCATAGGGTATGTATCATGCTAAAAATCATATAGCATGGTTCAGAGTAGGGGTATATCTACCATATGTGACAAACAATATCTTAAGGTGTATAGTTTTTTTGTTTCACCCCTTTATTTATTTCAATACCATTTTTATGGATTTGTACTGTATATTATTATTATTGGAAAAAATTTGGAATATCCTGTGTTGAAAACACTTTTTATGATTTTATATTATTGGTTCATCTTTTGTGATGTCCTTCTGAGACTATTTTGTCACCCCTTATATGATAACCTTTGTGTTTGTTAAAACCCTTATGCTTGTCTCGATGTTGGTGCATGGGTTTTGATATGTATAGTGATGAACCTATGTTTTTCTTGATTTAGTTGATGTAATTGTGTGTAGTTTGATGATTGGAAAATATAATCATTATAATTAGAGACTAGATAAGAGTTATTTCTTAGAGTTAACAATAGATCATTTTTCCATTATTAACTACATGTTTATGTGATCATCCTAGTGGGTGGTAAGTCGTTGTCTATTTTAGAATGCTTGTGAGTATGTATGATTGTATGTTTTATTCCATTTATTTAGAATGATTTTGTTTTAGTTATTTATATTGTGAAATCAGATGTTTATGTTGTGAATATTTTTCTATTTCTACTTTTATGGTTATGTGTCTAATGATATAGTCTCCCCATGGTAACTTTTTGACCATCACCATTAATTAAAAACATATAGCATATGAACATGTATTCTAGATTCCCAAAATTCTAATATATAAATATTATATCCTTTTATATGAATATTCATTACATTACATAAACACACTACTTAGTGTCATGAAGGTATTATGACTCTCTAAAATTTAACACAAAAACAACAGTTTAATAATTGAACTACATCATCTCCTAATATGTTTTTCATAAATAGTAACACTATTAAATATATCTTACACAAAAAATTTAATATTTACCTAGAAAAAAAAGAAATATTATAAAGGGTGATCTTAGATTATTAGCAAGGGTAAACATTGGAGATATCAACAAATCATTATTAGAAGGTTATGATAATAAAAGAATAACATTTGAAAACTATACCTTGTATATCATAGATGATTAACATCATCCATGAATAAATCAAGTAATTTCAATAGATATGAGTAATATGAAATCATATAACATGAACCATAAGAACATAACATTGGAATAATACACAGATTTGTGGGATACATATAACCATAGAAAATAATTTCCTTTGTAGTTCATGTTTTATTTCTAAGACAATCATAACAGGATGGGTTTACTAGCCAAACCAACGAAGTAGTTAAGGTTCACTCCCAATACTATCATAAGGGATATATTCCCATAATAAATTGGGTTCAATACCTATTCAACTTATGAGATTTCAATATTTACCGAATGCATTAGAGACAGTTATAGGTCCCAAACATTACATAATAAAAAAACTAAACCATTCTTGTACTACAAGATCGTAAAATAATCATCATATGATGACCATTAAAGATAAATGGTACTCATAAAACATTCATCATATACAAACCCATGATAAGAAATGGGTTTCATTAAACTTTCACCAAATGTTAACTTGTAGAAAATAAATAGTTTCCATACACTTTTCATCATAATATAACATGTGGAAAATGAGTTTGGTTTCATGATAATTTTCTAAATTTATAACCCATGGAATAAGAAGTGGGTTTCATAATCATTTTATCATGATATAACCCATAAAAGGGTAATTATTTTGATAAACATCATTTCATCCTAAATATAATCCATTTAAATAAATATTAATAATGGTTTCCTTGGATTTTAACACTTTTCAATCATAGGTTACCTCAAAATATGTCATCTTAAATGGAAAAATATTTTAAAAAATTATTTTGAACATTTATTGTTGAAAATAGCCTTTCCACTTTGAAAAAAACGTTCTAAAACATAAAAAAAATCAAATTCATTTTATTTTAAAATAATTTTTGAAACTTGTAGAGGAATTTTTTATATAATTTAAAACAAATCATGTGGAAAATACATTTTCCAATGTGAATAAATATTTTAAAACATAAATAATTTTAAAAATTACATTTAATTTAAAATAACTTTTTAAAATTATATATTAAACTTTAAATAAAATAATGGTCATCATGGGGGAACTATTTTTATGGTCGTACATGTTAAAACAAAGAATCCACTCAAATTTTAGAGAAAATACAAACGAGAATTATTTGGAAAATGTCATAAATATTATATAAAAAACACTATGTAAGAAATCATACATGTGTATAAATTTCATCAATAAATCATTTAGATAATGTTAAAATATTATTAAGAATGATATAAAACTACATTTTGGAAGAAAATTGGATTTTTTGTGCAAGATTTAAATAAAGATGATTTTTATTAAAATCATTATTTAGAACTGTTGAATACAAAAATAGATGAAAATTAAGAGGAAAAATGAATTAAAATGACATAAAATGGATAATAAAATTCATCAATTTTTTGGTATTATATCATAATATTTCGTCATTAGATGAAAAACATAAATAATATTGATAAAAGATGACACAAAATCCAAAAAACCATTACCACTTTATTAATAATGAATCACAAGCCCCATGAAATAATAAAGTTAAATGAGACATAATATATTGGGAATATAATTATATTCAAGAAATATCATTCCAAATGAGAATTATGTACAACTCATAAAATAATATTGGCCCATATCATGATATATGTCTCAAATGAATAAATTTGAGAAAAAAATCCCTTACCAATGTAGTATATTTTGAAATATAAAACTCATGAAAGAGAGATAATTAAATGGATATTTGAATCAAAATAAGTATAATTAAAATAAATATAAAATACATTAATGGTAATTATATACTACATATATAAGAATTAGTAGGTAATATAGAATTCATCTAACAAAAATAAAAGTGAGAAAAAATACCATACCATAAGTCTCAGATTCCTTCATACATGTTTAAAAATACAGTATAATAAATTTTAGATTATTATAAATATATTATATAACCATAATTATATATATATAATATAATATATTATTTACTTATGACCTTTTATTTCCCATTTATTAACAATTCCTTAAATATCATGTATTAGATAAGAACCTCTTTGTTTAAATAATAACCACTTTGTTTTTCATGAATGATTCGATTTTCTATTTCCTATCCTTTTACATTGATCATGATTACATAATATTAATAATTTTAACCATGTTATAAATATCATTTATATTCAGTATATATATATTTATAATAATCCATAAAAGTTATAGATTTAAAATTAAATACACCATTCATAGGGATTGTATGTTGTACGTGCACATGAAAATTACTTCCATTTTCTACATGGATGAAAAGAAAAAAAATTAAAATTAAATATTTACATTAAATAATAGTTTTTATGTCATATATATCTCAATAATTCCTCAAGTTTAAAATTTTTCCATCCTTAAAATTTGTTAGTGAAAAACAAATCCCATGTCTTTGCAAAGCGGTAGTACATTGTACACACGAACAACATTTTCATATCCCCCACAGAATTTAATGTAAGAAGGTATATGTGATATTTTATTCCATAATTACAATTAAGTTAAAATATAATATATATTATTCCATACATCATTATTACCATTTAAGTAAAATGGAAATTTAAAAACCCATCATATCAGTTCGTTAGAGGTGGTGATGGAAACCAATTAACATCAATTCACGTGGTTGTAGTTTGTCATAAAAAAAAGGATTATTTCATATCAATTTTGATGGAATATGAGATATATATAAGTAATCCCAATAAGATAATTAAATATAAGTATATTTTGTATACTTATGTCATAATATTAGCATAGTTTAATAATATATTAAATGTTTATATGAAAAAAACAAAAACACATAGTTAAAAATTTTAACTCTTCTTCAAACAGAATATATTGGTTTAACATAAATCCTTCATATGCTATCATTATGATCTCATTATTTCCTCTATAATTTGGGTATGAATGTAAGTAATGTATTTTCAAATTTATTTTCTTATCCAAATGGTTTTTGGAATTTTTAAGAGGAGAGGAGTGGGGTGACCTTTTATTAGAGTGGTTTGTGGAACACTTGAAATTTTTCAAAAATATATTATACCCATGTTTTTAAAATTTAAATATATATAAAATAGGACATTATCAAACCACAGAGGTTATAATGTCACAATTATTCCCTAAAATGTTTTCAGTAATGATTTTTAGTCATTTTTGTTCTTTATCTTTTTAGTTTAAACCCACGTAATCCGACATTTACCTTAACTATGGAAAAAAAATTGTACCATTTTTATTATTCATTATGTTCAAAGATTAAGTTGAATTTATTAGAAAATATAAATTGTTCTTATTCCAAGAAATTAAACCATTTTTCAAATTTAATTCAATAAAATTATAAAAAGTTATTTTAAAATTAAACTCATAAATGCAATGAAAAAACAATTTTCCAGAGAGAAAATATTCAAATGTTTAAAAATGTTTAATATAAAAGCTAATAATTATTATTTTTTCAATTAAACTAAATTTTATTGATAAATATATAATAGAAATTATTTTACTTTTAAAACCATCTTAAAAGTTTCGTTTTTTAGAGATTTAAATGAAATGAAAATTTGTAATAAAAACCTAAAACCATTACAAATCATCAAAAACATTATCTTCTCTAAAAATTATCAAAAAATGACCCTAAAATAATTTCAAAATTATTATTATAAAATTAATTTAAATATCCATATAAAATTTTCAAAAGGTTCAAAATTAATTTTTTTTAATAAAATCGAACAAAATATGAAAAAACTGCATTCTAGAGAAATTAGGTTTTTAGGAAAATATTTGATTTATTTTATCCCATGAAAAGAAATCATATTATATGAATATTAAATATTAGATTAACTATATAATATAAAAATTTCATAAATATCATTCAAAAAAAATTATTTAATTAATTGATGTGAAATACGTTTTTTATCATAAAAGTAATTTTTCATGAAAATATTTTCTTTATTTTAAAATGGTTCTTATATTCATTCCTAATTAATTTGTAACCAAAGAATTAATTTAATATAAATCTGTAAAACATATATTTAATAAATTTTTTAATCCTATTCATACATACAATTCTAATGTCTAGGTGATAAATATCATATTTAATCAAAATATTTTAATAGTATTTTTTGAATCCATTAATCTCTAGGTCATGTGTAACACAATATAAACATGTTGTTACATGTAATTCTATATATCAAAAAAATTAAATTTATTTAAAAAACATATTTCCCCAAATCAATATTTTTCACATTCTAACACCTTAATAAATTTCATCCTATCTATTTGAATTTGTGATCGGTAATCAATGGATAATCATTTGAAAATACGTTTTTGGGAAACCCAAATTTTAAAAAGGGTTGATAAAATTTATTTTTGAAAAGATACAAAGGTATGTGTGTGGTTCATCTGGAATAAAACATAATAGGATTTCAAATAAGTGAACAAGGGTGGTAAGTGTGGATTTTGACATAGAAGAGAAGCATATTTTTCAAATAACAATGTGGTTGGAAAGAGATCATTGATCACAAAAGAGTAAATGATCCATAGAAAATTGACAATAATAAAATCATACATCAAAGAGGTGTAAAAATTTTTGTTGACATCAATCAAATATTATAGTAATAGGAAAACATTTTATTTCATGATTAGTTTCGTAAAGTTTGGTAATTTTCAAAAGAATCTATAATTTCATGATGTGATTCCATTTAATAAGAACAATATCATGCCTTGGATGCACATTGATTAATTTAAACTTTACATATTACTCTAAGAGATGATTTTTTAATGACTATGCTACTAATGGATAATAATATCCATAAAATAATGATAATTCATTCCTTTTTTCACATGTTTTTATCAAAAAAATTTGTTATCACAATTTATAAATAAATTTTCATGTTGGGGAATTAATACATTAATCATCAAAGCCTCTTCCAAAATTCAGCTTAAAAAATTCCATAAATGTTTAACCTCATAAACCTTCCATAATTCAAAATTTATAATGAAATTCCCTATATTTTACAAAACAAACTTAATAGTAATCCTTAAAATATCTATAAGTAGATATTAATGGTAACATACCATGTATGTGAGTACCTTGGTAAAATAATATCCTGAATAATGGTAATAACAAAAATTAATATAAAACCTTAATGAAAACTTACAAGATTAAATCTATTATTTATTTCCTAGAAAAAGAATAAATTATTTAATTTATTCCATAATTCTAGAAGTGTTATAAACTCTGTCAATGATTACATATTCCAATTTTTAAACAAATAATTAATCATTTTTGTGGTCATCAAAACTATACAGTTTACATTATCCATATCAATCACCTCTTTATCCAAATTAAAAAACATTTTCTCATCATTATTAATATATTATGTTTTATCATTCCTTAATTATGTTTTTGTACAAAATGTCATCATTAATTTAAATCACTATTCTATTTCATCAGTACCATTAATCATATTATTGAAAATATATAATGAAAAACTTATACAAAACAATCTTTATATATTCCACAATTCATATAACATAATTCTTTTATTTCTATATATAAATGCTTCAATAATTATACTTCATTATTATACCATTAACTAAGATTAATAAACATTTCCATTTATAATAGTAATTTCTTACAATATAAAATATGAATAATGTCATAACATTCAAAAACCTCAATTTAATATTGTTTCTGTTCAATAATATAAACAATACTATTAAAATAGAACATACCTTTCATATGTCTTTTTTTGGTCTCTTCATCATTTCCAACATTACTATTATCCATACCAACTTTCCTATTCTCCTCAGGATATTTATGCTATTAAATTGATTTTAATAATTTTTATATTCTTCACATTTCTAATATTCATCCATTGATGAATCCTGAGGTAATGAATAATTCTCCTCCATATAATTTATAAAACATTTCATCTTTCTTCTAAAATTATTTTCTTTATCTCCTCTTTTTCCACACTCAAAAACTATTCTTGATTCATTGATACAATCTATAGAGTAAATCCTCCTATGGTATCGACATATAGGAGATTGACTATTCTTTCCTCCTTGGTATCTACAATATGAGTTCTCTGCAAACTCTTTCTTTATATTCTTTTTTTAGTATGATATTTAGTTGATGTGAAATTTTTTAATCATACCTCGTTATAAATAATTAGGAATAATCAAAATATCCTTTACATTATACATCACCCCATTTTTTTCTCTCATAATCACATTTTCTATCACATTCTACATTAATTATGTTTCTTCTCATTCCCTCCATTCACTGAAACCAAAAAATAATAATTTGAGTAAGAAAATTTTCAAAGTAGAAAACTACATAATCATGAAAAATACCATATATGATGTCTATATCATGAATCCGTATAATTATTCTTTGAAATATTATGAATAACCAAGGTAATTATTGTAAATTATTTAAATCCTTCCTGATATTTTGTAAAGATATTGGGAATTTTCAAACAATAACCCTACGGATTGTCAACCCAGGTTTGCAGCAAAGCTCATTTTCTTACACCAGGTAATGATCAAGTCTAGATAAATAAGTCTTTTCAAAATTTATGACCCCTAGGTAAATTTGTTCCATTAACATTTCAACTAATAATATCCATACAGGGATGTAATTTCTTGGAAATCACTCGATCTATACATTACCAAACATTGAATACATTTTCATATACAATGAATCGTACTTAGACTTATCCTTAGGCATTTTGCTATACATATCATTTGATAAATCCCATGGATACTTACTAATGTTTTCTCAATTGAGTTTATAAATATTTTTTAAACATATCATTTGATAGCAATATTATAGAACCAAACTTCTCATGTATAGATATTACATATTTTTAAGCAAATGTTCATTACATTACTCAAATACACGTATAAGGAACATAAATATTTTGTTCCTTTGGAAACATGGACAGATAGAATATTAGCCCATAAGTGAGATACACAATATTCTACTATGTTCTTCGAAACTAGCCCCATTATTAATCATATCATGCATAATTACTTTCCCCATAAATTGGGTTAATGAAAAATAATGAAGGATAATATCTAATTCTTGATAAGGGTAAAAAAGGTAGATATCAACATACCATGAGCATAATGGTATAAGAGGATGAGAATAAAACTATAAAACTATACCCTATTATCATAGTTAATAAACATGGGTCATGTCATCTATCTTGTTTGTTCATAATACTTGAATTATAAGGAAGTCAAAGAACATGAACCATGAAAACACACCATTTTCAAAATACATATTTGTTTCATTCTTTTAGGTATATAAAATAATTTTCTTTGCAGTTCAAGGACCATCTACAAGACTACCATAGTAGAATGGGTTCACTACCCAAACCATCATAGTAATCAATGTTTACTATAGAGAATATTATATTTGAGAAATTTTCATACTATATTACTTTCACACCCCCATTATATTAGTTTTTATCCCATGAGATATCAATATTTACCCAATTAATTATAGGGAAATATAGGATCCACCCATCACATAATAAAAATCATACATACATGTTCCTAAAGAACATAAGACATTAATCATATCAGAACCCATGAAAGGAATTGGGCTTCATAAGAAATTGATCGTAACAAAACATGTGAAAATAAAATGGTTACACAAAGATTTAATCATATATTTTTATGTGGAAAATAAATAGGATTCATAATAATTTTACCATTTCATCACAGCATAACCTATCGAGAAATAAGTGGGTTTCATAAGAATTTTATCATGGAATTACCTATTGAAGAATAAATGTGTTTAATTATAATTTTATAATGATATAAACCATGTTAGAGATATTAATTTCATAAATTGTTTTCAAAACAGTGGAAAAAATTAATATAAATAATATTAATGGTTTCATTATATTATATCCTCAGTAATTCAGAGGTTACATCAAAATATGTCATTTTATATAGAAGGCGATTATAAAAATTTTCATCGAAAATCTATTTAGGAAGATAGCCTTTCCACTATTAGAATACATAATCATAAAAAAATCAGAATCCTTTTCTTATAAAATAACAATGGAAACTGATAATGGATGTTTTACAGATCATTTTGAAAAGATAAGAAAATATACTTTCCACTTTAGAAAACATTTTTTAAAAAATATAAATCTTTTTTAAAATAAATTACTTTGAAAATAATCATTTAATGTTTTAAATTAAACATCAATTTTAAAAGTGGTCATGATATAAGAAATCATGTTCATGTATTACATGTGAAAACCAATATTCCATTCACAGATTTGGTAAAATCCAAATGAGAATTGTTTGTAAAAAGATATAAATATTCCTTTTTTTTATATTAAAAAATTAAATGAGGTAAAAAATTTCTTAAAAATATAATCTGAAAATATTTAAAAAAAAATTAATATATTTTTAGAATACATGGTTTTAGAATAATATGGGATTTCGAACGAAGAGAGAAATAAAAAACATTTTTTGTAAAAATGTTCTTTGAGAGACATCAGTACATAAATACCAAATAATAATGGATAAAAATTTATTCTCATTAAATTAACTTTGTAGAATAAACTTAATCATATTCTTGAGATATTGATCATAATATTTCATCATCGGAAGAATAAACAAAAACAATATTGATAAATGATGAGATTGTATCATAAAACAAACATTTCTTTAGTAACATTGAATCATAAACCCCATGATATAATAATGTTATATTAAACATTATATATCATTAATATAATAATGTTATATAAAACATTATATATCATTAATATAATTATATCTGTTATATAAATTTTATAATGTATAACTTATATACCTCATAATAGAAGATAGGTTTATAAGATAATATTTGTCTCAAAGAAGAACAAATTGAGATAAAAATTCCTCACTACTTTGGTATCTTCTGAACGACAAAAAATGTGAATGATATATACTTATATGGATATTTAAATACTCATAAGTTTAATAAAAATAAATATAATATATATTCATGATAATTAAATACATCATACATAAGAAACAGCTGGTGAATATACAATGTATCTCAAGAAAATAAAAGTGATACAAAAACTACCTTACTATAAGTCTACAATTCCTTCGTACATGTTTGGACCTCTTGTATAATAAATATAATTTTATTATATATTTATAAAATAAAAATAATTATATAAATATATATATCATAACATATATTATTTACATGTGATAATTTCTTTCCCATTTGTTAATAATTCTTTGTCAAAACCACATTTCGGGTAATAACTGTTTAGTTTTTTAATATATGTTTTGAATTTTTTTTACAGTAATCATATTGGGATCATAGATAAATAATATCAGTAACTTTATACCTAATATAAATAACATATATATTATTTATAAATGTATTTAGAGTAATCTATAAAATTTAGAGATATAAAATGTAATACATCGTTCATGGAGCTGGTATACCGTACGTACGCATGGATGTTGTTTCCATTTTCTCGAATAGTGAAATGAAGAATGTTAAATGACATATTACTCTTATATAATCACTTATTATATATATATATCATATTTTTATTGAATTTTCCCTTTATTAACTTTAATTAAATGATTTAGTGAAGAAAATTATCACATCGATTTGTGGGCCGATATTTCACCATAAACCTGAACAATGTTTACATATCACCCGAAAAATAGAAAGTAAGATTTTTTAGGTGATATATTTAATAAATAGGTATAATTATATTAAAAATATCATATATATTTATTTAAAATATTTTTATTAACTTTAAATTAAAATAGAAATTGAAAAACATGACACATCGGTTCGCGAGGGGTAGTATGTCTCACACATGAGCGACGTTATTTTTTTACCAGGGGATAGGAGGTAAAAAGGTAAATGTGGTATTATAAAAAAAATATTTAAAATAATATCACAAATATCATATATAACTATTATATCCATAATTATATCCAAATATGATAGGTGGTGATGGAAAATGAATAATATCAGTTCGTGAGGTGGTAGTCCGTCGTACACACAAATGTTTATTTCATATCCCCTATGATGGAAGAGGATATAGATATATTTTATTAAATTAGAATTTACAAATATTATTTTATTTTATATAATTTTTTATTATATTTTTATTGAATAACAATATTTTAATGCATAGTAATAATTAGTAAAGAAATGCATAGATAAAAATATTAACTATTCTTGGGGAAACCACTTAAGGTTTAATATAAATATTTCCTAGAATGGATTTATGATATCACCAAGGAATATAAGATGTATATAGTGTTTTATTTAAGTTATTTGGGTACTTATTTTCAAATCCAATGGGTTTTGGAACCGTGTATTGTATAGTAGAGTGGGTGGCTTCTTATAAGTGAGGTGAGTTGCAAACTTATAATATTTGAAAAGAAAAAGGTGTACCCACATTATTCACATTCCAACAGGCTAAAAAAACGGGGCATTGAAATACCTTTTAGGTGATAAAGTCTATATAAATCCATAAAATTCTTGTTTTAAAACTTTTTTTTTCATTTTAATCGTTATTTATAAGTTTAACCCCTTATAAACCCATTTTTACCTCAAACAGGGAAAATAATTTTTAATGTTTTTACTATTCACTATGGTAAAAAAATATTTATACCTTATTATATAACATATATAATTATTATTAAAAATACTTAAAACATTTTTTGAAATTAAACTCACATAAGTTTTAAATTTTATTTTGAAAGTAAACCCACAGACGCAACGAAAAAGTGGTTTTCCAATGAGAAAATAATCCAATATATAAAACAGTTTTATAAAAAATTAAAAAAAAAATTATTAAAATTACATAAATTGTATAAATATATATTTATATAAGTAAAGAACTTTTACATTTAAATCCATATAAAAAAATGTTTGTTTTTAATATCATTAAAATAAATGATAATTCATAATAAAAACCATAATTTTTCATTATTCATCAACAAATTTATATTCTCTGAAAATTATAAAAAAATAACCCGAAGATAATTTTTTGATTTCTGATTTTAAAAAAAGGGTTTAATATTTCAAATATATTTTCTAAAATTTTGAAAATCAATTTTTAAAACAAATTGCAAAATGAGACAAAACTTATTTTTTTAAGAATAGAATTTGTATGCATAAAATTGAATGTTATTTATCTCATACCAAGAGAACACATTTCAAGAATGTTAAATATAAGATATAACATATTATATATTCATTTTTTTAATGTCATTTAAAAATAGTTATTTTTTTTATTTGAAACATGTTTGTGAGCATATAAATAGTTTTTCAGAAAAGTAATTAATTTGTATTCAAATGGTCCTTATTTTTATTTCTAGTTAATTAATTCCCAAAAATCATTTTATATACATTTTTTAACCATATGTTTTCATAATCTAGTTCATACAATTCGTATACATCATTCTAATGTCTATAAAACTAATATCATGTCAAATAATAATATATAATTTTTTTCATGTTCTATTTATATTCATTATTTCATGTAATAAAAGATAAACTTGGTGTTCTATGTAATGGAAGATATTAGAAAAATTAAATTTATTTGAAAAAAATAGTTTACAAAATATCAGGGCACTACAGGAATTCTTGAAGAGTGAGCCAGATTAGATAATGTTTTCAATTGACGTGTGTTATTTCATTACAGGGATCAACATGTTTAACCTCTACTAGTTGTAATAACCCTACATAATTTCATGCAATATAAACCAAGTTATTTATATAGAAAAATAATTTTCTAGTGGAAAATTTATATAATAAATCTATTGGTAATTTATTCATTTATTTTTAATGTAGTGAATAATAGAATGTTATTATTGTTTTAAACCATCAAAAAGAATATGTTGTTTAATGGGGGTCATCAAATCAAAATACTACGGAGGAAAATATACAAAACATGGAACTTATTTCTCTTATACAATTATTCCATTGGAAATATTGTCCTTCAAAAAAATGTTCTTAGGCAGAAAATCAATTTCTGTATTTATGAAAACATTTAAAGAGACATTGTTTCTAAAAATGAGAAAAAACATTACAAGACTAGAATGAAACAATATATATTACGAATGTAATATAGAAAATAATATATATCACATTATTATTATATTAAATCAAATATTTTGAAGAGAATTAGTTTCTCCAAAAAAATTGATCGTATAAAAAGATAGTGAAATGGTCCATCATGACCATAATTAGTTCCCTAATTCTTATACAACCAAATTAAAGAATAGGAAGACGGTGGATATATTCCATTTATAAATAAATATAATTATAAAAATTATTGGACAAAATTTCAGTTTGTAATAATTATAGTAAGAAATGATAAGGGATTTCCTAAAGGGCTTGGGAATATTTTTCATGTATGGAAATTATGTACATAAATATTTTTCAGTGAAAAGTAATGAGAGATGGTAAAAATGTCCAATGCTAAAATTGTGATAATATTGGAATCAATTTTAATCAATTCTCAATGTTAAAATAAATTATATCTTAGAGGAGGCAAAGAGAGAAAATAAAATCTTATGCAGCTACTATGACTGTGGTTGATGATCCAATGAACATTATAGCTAGTGCTAGGATCATAAACTCAAAGTTATCTAATAAATGAATTAAATTTTGACCTGTTTACTATATTATATCTTGAATGTTTCTATGAACATTGAATAATTTCATGATATATTAATGAAGGATCAATCATATAATATAGATAAAGGAAAACATATGACAACAAAAAAATATAATTCACTATTCCTATTAGAATTCATGGAGTTAATCTAGTTGTAAATATAATGGTTATTATAATTTTTGGATTTGACATAATTAGTAGGATCTATTAGTTATAAAATTATATTCCAAGCATTTTATATTGAGATAAAGATATTAAATTCAACAAGGCAGCTGTAGTCCACTTTTTTAAAGGATATACTTAATTATATGAGTCATATCTAGAACCACATCCAATTGAATATCTTTATAAAATTCATGAGGAATCATAAGATCATAGTAAATATATAAATGTGGTAGATATATCAATATTTCCGGATTTATTGATCATAAAGTATTATATTTATGTATTCCCATAGAAATAACATGGATATCATTTTAATAATGAATTCAAATTCCCTAATAATGTTATCCTTGATACAAAACACATATCGAAGCCACACTATATAATGGATCTGGTGGAATTGACTATGAAAATTAAACAACTATTAGAATTTTGTGATAAAGGATACTTATATACTAGTATCTCAAATTGGGGAGAAACCTTTTTTTAAAATTATGGATCTATATGTTTTTGCATCAAATATAGAGAAAATTGTGTTTACTATTAATAATAAGTATCATTTTATTTTCATTGATGGTCTATTTTAATAAAATCTAACAGATCAATACATATCAAAGATTTTCTTTTTTTTGGATATCATTAATAATTTATTTTGAAATATAGTATACTTAATATTGTTTTTTCTATAAATATGTCCCAATCATAGAAATATTTATTCTTTAAGCATTTGAAGAAATCATTATCTAATTGTTGATGTCAATTATCACAACTAGAACATCTACTTGTAATTTTATTCTAGAATTTACCAATTATTCACATTTAAATTCATAGTCTCCCTCACAAGACTCAAACAATACAACGAAAACTCGCATTATTGAACTATTTTCCACAGTCTATGAAAGTATGAACATTGTCCAATATATTCAACATAATCCTCCATGTTCTTGATTTTTATATTTTCCAGTTTCCAAATACACTATCCTTGATTGATTATCATAGAATTAATCCATGGTCTATAGTTCAATAGATAATTAGATATATCTTATCTACTTGCATCCAAATATATTTGATAAACTTAAACCATTTATAGTTTGGGTTCCCCACACATAACACCCCAAGGGATCACTAAAATTTCCCTCGAAACAATGGTTATATCCAATAGTATCAGATGGATTACATTTCACTATAATATTTCCTCTATAAATTTTCTAGGAATACTAACACATACAACCTACGTCATTACCCAAACAACATCCCTCATAATCCATGATCTTTTATTCACGATAGACTATAATGAATTGTCCCACATTAATCCAACCCATTATTAGACCTAACTTTTCAAGACCCCCTCCCTCTAAAGATACCCCTATAAGGATGTCAGTGATGATATTTTTGTAATGAATCCCATGTCTTGCTTCCAATTAGCCCCAAGTTAGTGACTACCACCAATAGTGTAAAAATATCACAATTTGAGAGGCATTTCCCTTTATAAGAAAACATGGTCAGGAGATAGGATGTATCATCCAAAACCAACAATATAACATTTATGTAAGAAAAAAAAGATATCCCATAATGAATGAGAAAATGGAACTAATACAAATAAAATTATCCAATGTAAATACCAAAATGAACTATAGCCGGAACAGAAAAACAAATCCAAGGTATTGATAGCAATTCCCCTTACAGTCCACGTAATCCTCATAGAAACCATAATATATTTTTATATACATAGGATCAGTATACAGTTATACTTAGTATAAAAAACCCCTTTTGTGAAAAAGAGGAAGGATTATCATAATTCACCTGTGAAAAACAATAAAAACCAAAAAGAACAAAACTTATGGACTAAGCATAACACCAACCTCACCAAGACTCACTCACTAAATAAATCTATGTAATATAATATAGTATAAATAACATTTATGATAGGGTTCCCCGCACCACATTCCCACTTATTAGATACTCTTACAAACTAGTGAAATACATGAAGGTAATACCACCTCTTCCAAATATCGAACACCACATCCCACCTGCACAAACCCATGCCTCAAAACACATTCCTCCCACACACATCTTGTCCTCACAACACGACCCACCCACACACACCTAGGCCAAAACAATCCCTCATGTGCACACTGAGGCCTTAAAACATGTCACATATCATCTCAAAGACACCTGGGAAAGCACACCACACCTTATCATGAAGACCTTTGGGATGCTACATCTCATCACATCATGCCCAAAGAAGCTTGGGTCATCATCCCTTATAAGAGGGAGCAAAGAACAGTGGGTTCCCATCAATCCATCCTCCCACCGAGATGTTGTGAAATTCACCCTCTCATAAATCATAAACAAGGACCCCCAATGAATATGATTTTCAATTGGTATTTAGACCATTCAATTAAAAATATTGATCGAGATATCAATAAAATAGTAGGATCATACATCACATTCCACAACCACTTTATATTCATTTTAAAAAATTTGATTATGTATTTTAATTCATAATCGACTATCTCCAGAAGGATAAACATTTATATACCCATAACACATGATACAAAAATTAAAAAATAGGAAGGAAATCCTACTTTAAATAAAGACAATCAACACTACCTTGTTTCACAAAAAAAGATGTGTAAATATTGCATGATGTTTTCTTCAATGGGAACATGAAATAGCTAAAAGAGAAATATCCATGTAATATGGTCTTGGAGACGTCCAATCTCAATATAATCATGACAAAAATAATGTCATGGCCCATCCCTCAGGGCCTATGTCGTGACTAACCCAAGCCAGCCTTCCATAGGCCAGGGGCTGGTGACTAGCTCTGGAAAGGCATATCCCTTAAACGGGAAGGCATTGACATTTAAACCTGCACAAACACAAAGTCCATGAACACAACAAGAAGTAACCACAAAAACTAGAATGCAATAAGATTCAACCACAAATAAACTATTGTAGTAAAAGAGTGCGGAAAGTAAAAAGGGGCCAGAATACCAGCCGATCTGTAAATGTTCACGTACGACTGGAAGTAAAATACAACTGAAAAAAGGAAAATAGCTAATGGGTTGTCCTCTGAGGTTCCTTCCTGAATGGTAGGTACAGATCACCTACTTAGAACTCGACGTCAGTTTCTTCAGAATCATGTCACACTGAATGGTCCACCTCCAAGCATTGTCTTGTACTAGCTCTCGCAGCTTCGATCAATGTTGTACGTCATCTGTACCAGAAACATCAACGTGTAGGTGAAACCTGTGCATGGGTGTGTATAACAATACACAGTAGGGACCCCAAGACCCTCATATGTCTCCACGAGTACCATAATGAATACCCCACAAAGCAAGACATCGACTCTACTTAGGAAAATGCCTATACATATACCAAAGTTCTCAATATATACTCATCTCATACATGAGAGAAGGATGCCACATATGTAACACCATAAATTTAGAAGTTCCACACAGGTAACACCACGAAGATAACACCACGATGGTAACTCCATGATGGTGGAAGTACCACACAGGTAACACCACAAGGATAAAAGTACAACATAGGTAACACCACAATGACAATTTCATAAAAGAATAAGTACCACACAGGTAACACAGTAGAGATAGGATTACCACACAGGTATCACCATGCAGATAGAAATACAACATAGGTAACCCCATGAAGATAGAAGCACCACATAGGTAACACCACGAAGATGATACCACAAAGGTAGAAGTACCACATTGGTAACACAATGAAGACAGAAGTACCACACCGGTAACAGTAGAAATCATGAAGTACCACATATGTAAAATTCTCATCTCACAATTAGGTATAACTTAATTATATAATTATATATGATTAGTCATAAACTAGATCATCTTATTCTGTTATGAAGCACGATTGCTGACCCACATTGGATTGATAGGTAACTAACCCCCACCGACCCACACAGGATTGATAGGTAACTAACCCCCACTAACCCACAAAGGATCTGACCCACATAGGATTTGTGCCTACTGACCCATATAGGATAACTGAGCACTGACCCATATATGATCTGACCCACATACGATCGACAGATGCTGAACCACATAGGATCGATGATCTTTCTTTACATTGCAGCTTTCCATAGGTTTCCTAGCACCTGGTGCACTCGAGTTATGTATAATCTACCCCTTAAGATATTTTTCCTACCTCTAAGAATAGTTAGTTGAATAGAGGAGTGACCCAATAGACCATCATTTCAGAAGGGTTACAACGCAATAGATGGCGCATCAATCAGACGTCGAGTCTGTGAGTTATAAGTGTTTTTGCTCCGAGGGCCTAGTTAGATTCGGGTTTGATCCAACCCGTCCATACTCCAACATTCTCTAAAACTCAATTGGAGTATACCAAATGAACCTTCTTGTTCCAAATATCCTAACACTATAGACGGTTCGTCAAAATAGGCATCTGGTTCTCAAGATGTTCCCCATTAAGTGTTTTTGGGTCCGTTTGGGCCCGGTTCGAGTCTGGACTGGTCTGACCAACCCAGACCAAATCGGCCTGGGCCAGGCCTAGGTGGACTCAGCCCACTGGGCTGATGTCTGGTCCGGCCCACAAGGGTGGCATCCCGTGAGGGCGGCCCTGGCAAAATAGGTCGGCCCGACCAGAATAGAGCGGCCCGAAAAGGGGAGGCCTAGCCCACAAGGGGGAGTCCCGGCCTATGTGGGGCGGCATCCCGCTAGGGTGGCAGCGCGGTATGGGGTGGTAGACCGCTGGGGAGGCATCGTGCATGGGTATCACCCTAGTCCGAGGGAGGTTGCCTTCTCCAAGGGAAGCATCCCGCTACGAGGGTGGAAGCTCGGTGAGAGGGCGGTGACCCGATCTGTGTGTGGCAGCCGAGGGAAATGGTTGCGGCATAGCATGACGGCGGCAGCCTGGCTTGAGGACGGTGTCCCACTCCAAGGGTGGTGACCCGGTTCAGTCCAACCTGGAGGGTGTAACCCCCCTATCACTTGGATTCTCGATCATCATGGAGGTCATTCTGTTGGCGAGGCGGCGATACGGCGTGGCCACCACTCGGTTGCTGCGGAACCCGCCGGAGACGGGTTTGGCCTCCACCGCAGCTTCAGTCATGGATTTTGATCATTAACAGCTAGGTTTTCACGCTGCCTTTTTTCTCATAGTCGGACATCATGTCATCTACTACCACTATTCATTGTGTTTGGAGAGCCACGACCCTCCTCTTGCAGTGTGTGTCTACATGCTCACAGTCTTCCGAGTTAGCGCAAGGAAAGCAAGATAGTGGAGGCTTTGGGCTGGGATCATTAGTCATGCACCCTTTGTGACAACTCATAATATAGATAATATTAAAGTAGTTAAATAAACTATTGTATTGAACACAATATTAAACCCATAAGATTCCATGAAATAACCTCCTGTCAAAATGAATGAATCTCAGGTCAACCCATTATTCAGTTGACTTGGTTTCTTTGTGTTATTCAAGAACGGAGAAGAGGAAAATCATTTAAATTAATAAATGAATTAAACCCCCTATCTGGAAGAGACATCAATTGACGGCAGTCGATGGAACCACCTTCATCATTTTTGTCGGTTTGTGACTCGGTGGTGCTCTCCACCGCTCGTTGGAACCATTCTCATCCTCCATGTGGTTGGCGTCATGGTACTTTTCCAAGGCTTCGTCACTTGGAGAAGATGTTCCAACACCCCTCCCTGAGCTCCATATAAATAAGAGATGAGAAGGAGTGTGAAACTCTTGGGGAATTAATGAGGTTCATTTAATGATTAAACCTCCTGAATTCCCAATGGTGCGGTTACAGGAAAAGAAGATTCAATCCACTTATTGGATTGACACATCGCTAGTCCCACCAGCATTGTTCATCGATTGGTGGAAATAATGAAAATAAAATAACAAAAAAAATTATTTAATTAATCTTTCAAAAGTCCACAAAAATAACTTTTTCACCCTACCTACTATGGTCAAAGTTATGCATCCCATTAGAAAATCATTATGTTGTGGATTCAACGACGCCCTCATATTTTTAATCCATGCAACGGTTCAAAAGTTAGAAATTTCTACTCACGCATTTACCGAACGTACCCAAAAAAAGTTTATAAAATTATTATAAGTCACCCTCGACCTATTCTGGTCAAGGTAAGGCTCCTCATATGTGAAATACACCCCAAAAAACCAAACTATACTCTCAGATTTCTAAACCGAGTTACCATTTAAATGTTATGAATTTTATAATAAAATATTTGTCACTTAATTATTTTATTTAAGGCCATAAACTAACATTAACTTGTGACTTGTGCCGGCCAATGTTAGTATCTACCTGAAGAAATAATACCCTCTCATGTTCAGCGGTAGTCACATATTTTTAATTTGAGTTACCATTTTTTAGTAATATGCCTTTGAAAAATAAAATAACTTTATTTAATTAATTTATTTATGGTTATGCCATTTTTGGGGTTTCTCACAGGAGGCATGCACTAATTAAACTTAAGTTGTACCTAGGATAAACCCACCATCCTGAGAGAAACAGTACCCTTATATTTCTCATCTAAGCTAACATTTAAGATTTATTCCACTTTTTCAGGAAAACAACTTACGTGTGCTAATTAAAGATTAACAAAATTTCGACGGGTTATTTCGGGCACTCTAGGTCTCGGAATTGCACGCCGTCAGATTTAATGGTCTCGAAATAATTCTATTTAATTAAAAAAAATTATGGAATTTTCGAGACATTACATTCTCCACACCTTAGTGACTTAGGTACCTGAATGTCACAGCATAGACTAAGGATACAAATGGGGGTACTGATCATGGATCTGAGCCTCCTTCTCCCATGTGCTCTTCTCAAGAAATTTGTGCTGCCAGCAAACGCAGACAAAAGATATCGACCACCCACAAAAGACCAACTCTTGTCGATCCTCAACTCCAATGAGTACTCTGTAATGTTCACCCCATCATCAAAATACAACTCTCTCTAGTTAATAATGTGTGATGGATCATGCATGCATCTCCTCAGCTACGACACAAGGAAAACATTATATACCTAGTGAATCTTTCAAGAAATAGATAGATGGTACAACACCTCGCCCACTCTGTAGAGAATCTAGAATGGTCTGATGAACCATGGAGGTAACCTAACACCTCGTTCAAGTCTTCACAAACCTCTTTGAGGTGACACTCATAAGAAGTCATGGTCTCCCTCCTCCTGTTGGCATAAGACTCTTGCCTGATCTGAGTAGTTTTCACTTGCTAACAATTGAGGCATCGTGATACAAACTATTCCACTGCTTCCATTATCTCAGGCCATCGGTACTGACATCGGAGGTCCTGGTATATCTTCTCCACTCTATAATGTACCACCAAATGGGACTTATGTATGTCCCTCTGCACCTCCTCACGTAGCTATACTGGTACCATGGTACGTCCTATGAAGAGGATGATGGGCTCCCCACCTTCATAAAATCCATCAGGTTACTGCCCTGAGGATATCTATCTACATCGACCCTCATAGTCAGTGTACCCAAGTTCCGAATCCCTCTCCCGCAGAAAGAGTGGGGGTGTGACTATCATATAATAGTGGTATGTTTCTCCATCTCTATCCACAAAGGATGTCTACAATGTAGCTAGCTGCTCTATCACCTCACTCAACAACTGCAGACCAAACCTCCTTCTGAGTGCATCTACTACCAAATTCCCCTTCCTATGAGTATATACTATCTCAAATTTATAGTCCTGGAGGAACTCTATCCATTTCCATTGTCTGAGGTTCAGGTCCTTCTGAGAGAAGATATACCTTAGACTCTTGTGATAAGAGTAGACTATAAAACGTTCGCACATCATGTTTTTCCACCACATCTTTAGTGAAAATACCACAATGTCTAACCCAAGGTCATGGGTAGAAAAGTTTTAATTTTCCTTCTATGTCTCAACTTCTGAATTCTCTACTAACACTTATATTCCACAGGAATGGCTCCCCATTTTTTTCAATGGTGATAAGGGTGATGCCACTATGGAGAAGTCGGGAACAAAATTTTTTCCAAATACAGTCAATATGATTATGAACTATGGATGTCCAGATAATACCCAAACTAACGTTTTAAGGACTCAATGATTACACAAAGAGGTTCCAAGTGAAACTCTCACCTTAATGGTCAGGTCACACCATCGGTGTAAGTGTGATTATCGAGTCTCCACCTAAAGGTTTCTCTGGAGGTGAGGGTCAAGTCAACAGCTTAACCGGAAACACTGGGCCTTGGACATGATTTGTGGAAGGAAAGAATGATTCATGTCTGTTTTTATTAATATGGAAGCTAGTAGTAGACACAGAATGTTAATCGAATCATTCCTAGAGCCCATGGGTCACTCTCTATGACAATATACAACTACTCCCTTCCCCTGTCCTCCAGCTCCCTGAGTCTATTGGGGACCACAAAAGGGGTGGTTGTAACATGTCAAAATGTACATCACCTCATGATTCTACACAATCTTTCCTTCCACATCTATAGCCTTATAGATTCATATATCCCTAACACTTCTTCCTAAAACATTTTTACATTACCAAGTCTTTGAGAATGGAACCTGTTTCTTGATTTCCCACTAATAACATTCACTGTCTATATCTGATCAGCTAAAGAACATTCAGCCACAAAGGTTCATTCTAGCAACCAAACATATGTAGGAATGCATATACGAATAGTGATGGCTCAAACATCCTTAAACATACCACCCTCAGAAGTCTAATCATTGATGCATTGATCATATCATATTCATCGATTACGAGGAATGGTAGGTATACCTTGATGAATACTTAGCTACCGACATGTCATCATACTGAAACTATAGAAGCTCTAGAGAACACTCATCCACCTCCACAATATAGTCCTCAGTATCCTGTCAGTCAGGCTCACCTCGGAACATGACGGGTATCTAATGTTAAAACTCATGTAAGGTACTAAGCCTAATTGTGTCCTCTACCAGTACTGATGGTTATAACTACTGCCCAACGGGTGGTGGTTCTACTGGTACACCACCTCATGGTGCCAACGTATTAAGAGGGCCCTACACCGAAGCCTCATTTCTTGGTGGGACCTCATCATTTACTCTCTCAGGAAACCTTTGTGGATGTCTTTTTGGAAGCATCCTGAAAAAGAACATGTGATCCATGGTCATTATGTTAACCCTGGTGAGCTGACTCCAATGAAATCAAAAGAAAAACATTTCAAAAGAAGACACAATCTATGTTTTCATGTGATGATTTGAAAATCAGAATTCAAGGTCCTGGAGTATGGATACGTCTGTCACCGCACCAACACTAGACTCCCCAAATTGAAAACCACACTCATAACCCTTAACACAATTGCTTCGCAGAAAATATCAGAGTCTTATTTCATTGGTAGAACTGAACTCCTCTAATAGCACGTTTTCATGACCCGTCCCTCGAAGCCCCTGCCTTGACTAACCAAAGCCCGCTTTCTATTGGGATGGGGTTGGAGACTAGAATCAGATAGGTGTATCCATTAAACACGACGGCTTTGTATTTTTACCCGATACAGACACATAGTCCAAGAACACCACAATAAGAAACCAGACAGACTAGAACACAATACGATGTAACCACAATGTAAAATGTTCTATTAAAATAGTTTTAATTGTAAAAAAGATGCCAGAATACAAACCCAACTGTAAAAGTACAAGTATGACTGGAAGTATAATATAACTAAAAGATAAAGGAAAAATGTTATTGGGTTTTCCTCTGATGTTACAACCTGTAGTGTAGGTACAGATCACCTCCACAGCACTCCATGTCAGTCTCCTCCATGTCACGTCACGCTGAATGGTCCACCTCTGTGCACTATCCAGTCCAATCTTCCTTATCCTCGATCAATGTTGTACGTCATCTGCACCAGACACAACAAGGTGTGGGCAAAGCCTGTGCAGGTGTGACTATAATATTACTCAGTAGAGACCCCAAGACCCACGTAGGTCTCCTGAAGTTCCACAATGGAAAACCCACAAAGAAATAAATCAACACTACTTAGGCATATGCCTATACACATATCTATGTTATCAAGATATACTCATCTCATACATGAGGGAAGGACACCACATAGGTAACACCATGAAGGTTGATGTTCCACAATGGTAACACCCCAAAGATAACACCACGAAGGTACCTCCATGAATGTAGAATTACCACATAGGTAACACCACAAAGATATAAGTACCACATAGGTAACACCATGAATACAATACCACAAATGCAAAAGTACCACCCAGGTAACCCCATGGAGATATAAGTAGCACACAGGTAACACCACGTAGATATAACTACCACACAGGTACACCATGAAGATAGAAGTACCACACATGTAACACAAAAAAGATGATTCCACAAAAGTAGATATACCACATAGGTAACACAACGATGTTAGAAGTTCCACACAGTTAACACAACAAAGATAGAAGTACCACACTTGTAACACCGCGAAGATAAAAGTACCACGCATGTAACACCACAAAGATTAATGTCACACATAGGTAAAAGACTCAGCTCACAATCAGCTATAACTTATGTACAAAAGTATAGATGATTAGTCCTAAACGAGATTATCTTATTATATTAAGAAGAAATACTCCCGACCCACATAGGATCGATAGGTAACTAACCCCCAATGACCCACACATGATCGATTCGTAAAAAAACCCCGGTCACCCACACTAGATCTGACTTACATAAGATCAGTATGACCTGACCCACACATAATAACATAGCACTGACCCACATAAGATATGAATCGTAGATGATCAATAGATGTTGACCCATATCGGATCAATGTCCTTTCTTCACGTTTCATCTTGCCACATGTTTCCTCACACCTGGTGTGCTCGAGTTCCGTAGAATCTTCCCCTTGAGATATTGGTTGGACTTTTACCACCACTAAGCCCAAAAATAAGAGTAACCCAATGAACCACTATGTCGTTAGGATTACAATGTGATAGGTGGAACGTCAATCAGATGCTCGCTCTATGATTTATTATTGTTTTAGCTCTGAGGGCCTGGTAATATTCGGGTTCGATCAAACCCGTCCGTACTCCAGATTTTTCCCAAAATCATGTGGAGTATACAAAAAGAAACTTCTCGATCCAAGGATCCCAACACTATAGACAGTTCATCAAACAGATGTTCGATTTTCAATATCATCCCCTCTAAGTTGTTTAGGGTCCGGTGGGGCCAAGGTCCGGTCCGACCCGGTCAGACTGACCCGGCCAGACTCAGTCTAGGCTGGGCCTAAGTAGACTTGGCCTTCTGGGCCGATGTCTGGTCTGGCCCAAAAGAGGGGTGACCCACAAGGGCGGCCCATCCAGAATATGGCATCCCAGCCAGAATAGGGAAGCCCGTAAGGGGCGGCCCGACACGCATGGGGCTGCGACCCGCAAGGACGACGGCCTGGTCCAATGCAGCGACCCACTAGGACGGTGGCCCACATGGGTGACGGCCCACTATGAGGTCATCATCCCATTCTGAGGGCGGTGGCCTAGTGTGAGGCAGCAACCCAGTCTGAGGGAGGCGACCTAGTGCGAGGGAAGGGGCCCGGTCTAAGGTCGTCGGCCCGGTGTGAAGGCAGTGGCCCTCCTCCAGGGTGGCTGCTTGGCTCGAGGGCGGTAGCCCACTCCGAGGGAGGTGGCCCAGTTTGGTCTGTCATGGGGGGTGTAACCCACTGGTCACCCTGATTCCAGAATGGCCTCGAGCCCTTTCTGTTGGTGAGGTGACGGCGTTGCGTGGGTGCGACTCGGTTGCGGAAAAAAACCCATTGGATGTGGGTTCAGCCTTTTTCACAGCTTCGATCGTGGCTTCCATTTTTTGGTGGTGTGGCGGTCGCGCAACCTTCCTTCCCACAGCTGGTCATCATGATGGTTGCCACCTCCGTTCACCGTAGCTGATGAGTCACGACCCTCTTCTTGCGGTGTGTGTCAACGTGCTCGCGATATTCTGAGGTAATGCAGGGAAAGCAATATAGCAAAGGGTTTTGGGTGGGTCTGTTCGGTTAGCACCCTCCATGTTTTCTCATAATATGGAAGATATTATTGGTGATCAATAAACATTTTTATTGAACACAATATTAACCCCAGTAGATTCCCCATAATAACCTCTTATAAAGAAGAATGAATCATGGGTTAACCCATTAGTCGGTTGACCAGTGTTTTTTGTGATTCAAAAACAAAGAAGAGGAAAATCATTTTAATGCATAGTTGAATTAATCCCCCTACCTGGAAGATATTTCCAATGACAATAGTCGACAAAAAATCCTTAATCATTTTTGTCAGTTCGTGACTCGGTGGTTCTCATCACCGCTTGTTGAAACCAGTATTGTCCTCCAAGTTGTAGTAATAGCTGTACATTTCCAGACCTTCATCAATGGGTGATGTCATTCCAACACCCCTCCCCAAGCTCCATATTAATAGGAGATACGAAGTAGGGTGAAACGCTTAGGGAATTAATGAGGTTTATTTAATTAATGACCACCTAAATTCCCAAGGGTACACCTACTAGAAAAGTGGAGTCAAGACATTTATTGTATTTACACGTCGTCGGTCCTACCAGTTTTGTTTTTCCATTGGAGGAAGGAAAGAAAATAAAAAAACAAAACATGTTATTTTATTAATCTTTCATAAGTTCACAAAAATAACTTTTTCACCTGACCTATGATAGTTGATGTTATACATCCATTAAGTGAATTCTAAAGCTATGGATTCAAAGGTGCCCTTAGATTTTTTTCGGAGAAACGTTTCAATAGTTAGAAAATACTGCTCATGCGTTTACTGAACATAACCAAAAAAATGTTCGTAAAATTTTTAGCAGTAACCATTGACCTATGCTGGTCGAGGTTAGGCTCTGCCTAAGTGAAAAACTCCCAAACGAACCCAATAGTAATATTGGATTTCCAATCCGAGTTACAATTAAAATTTTATAAACATTACAACAAAATAATTGCCACTTAATTATTTTATTTATGGAAAAAACTAAATTTCACTGGTGTCTTGCGTAGGAAAATGTTAGTTTCTTCATAAATAAATCATACCCTCACGAGTTCAGAAACTATCTTGGATTTTTAATCTAAGTTACCATTTGTGAGTTATAAGCATTTGTTAAATAAAATAAATCATTTTAATTATATTGTTTACAGTTATTCCATTTTCAGATTTTCCCAAAGGAGGCATGCACCGACTAAAATTAATTTTTGCCTAGGATAAACCCGCCATCCTGAGCACAATAGTTCCATTAGATTTATGATTCGAGTAACCATTTAAAATTTATTCCACTTTTTCTTGAAAACATCTTATGGGTGCTAATTAATGCTTAACAAAACATTAATAAATCATTTCGGGCAGTCTGGTTCTCAAAATCACGCGTTGTCATATTTTTCTGTCTTCAAATAATTACTCATAATTAAAATATATATATAATTACTGGGAAATTGAAAATAATGGAGGGAATAAATGATATATTAGATATAGAAATATCTTATCTTAGACCTGGGGATTAGATACCATTTAAATTGTCGTTAAAGGGTGATCTAACAATGTCCATTCATTTTTACCATTTAAACACCTATATACCTTTTTCAATATAATTACATGATTTATGGAATTTTGAATGACTTATTAACCTCTAAAATATGGAATTAAAATAATTATTTGTCAATGAAAGATGTAAATAGGTAAAAACTGGGAAAACTGGAAAATTTTGTAATTTTGGAAGACTATTGAAACATGTCATCACCACTTCTAGGATGGATCACTGCTAGACGAGTCACCTCCTGACGAGTCTCGGCACACGAGTCACCACTAGTGTGTCACTTCAAGTGAGTCACCGCCAAATTAGCCACCTCTAGTGCTTCATTGCCAACGAGTCACCACCATCAAGACACCACCAGACGAGTCACTGCATATGAGTCACCACGATATGATTCACCACTAGAATAGTCACTAACAGACGTGTCACCACCAGCAAGTCATAACCAATGATCAACACTAGAGAGTCACTGAAACCATGTCATTTCCATCGAGTCACCATTAGATGTGTCACTATGAGGATAAGTTACTACCAGAAATAGCTACTGCAAGGATGAACTACCACCAGAACAAGTTATCTAGAGAATGAGATACCTTAATAATGAGATACTTCTAGAATGATCTACCATTCAAAAATTTTAATTCAAGAAAACAGTTAAAATGAGTCACTAATGGAATGAAACACAATTGAAAAACACCCCCATACACCTCAATCATCATATCTCTATCAATGTAATGAGCCAGAAGGTTCAGAACATTACATCAGATACCCCTCAAAAAATTATCTCCCTCAAGAATTCAAAACCAACACATAAGAAATGATTGGATAGGGTATATGAAACTGTCCCTTGAGATACCTATAAAGGATCTTGTTACACGAGAAACAGTGCCAAAAATCATACACACCAACCCAAATGATCATAAAACACACTACATAACCATCTCAACCTCCACGAAACCTAAACTAAAAAAATACTATAACCAACAAACTGCACCATCCTGAACACACTAATTGGGGGATTCCATCTTCCATTCCTAGATACTATCTTCTCTAGGTGTCACTAACTCCCCTAAATGGTTTTAATCTCATCGCAGCTAATGATCCATGATTAGGAATCATGGCATCCCCTTTTCATATGTTAGTAATTAATCACACATCACACCACACTCAAGAAAACCTGAAAAATAGTGAATTTTGTAAAACAAAATGATTGAAAAATCACATCACAATGATATAAGAGGAAGGGAAAACTCAAAAATACTCCAAGTACTAGGATCGCATCAACATATCACAATCCCAAGCACTCTCCTGTAAGACACCATCCCTCCATAGCATCCAAACTATGTGAATGGTTCGTCCTCACTTCACCTTCTCTTGACACTCATGGATCTCCACTACATTCTCTATGATGTTTTTTTCATCATCAAAATCCAACTCTACCCATTCAATGACATGGGAGTCTTCATGATGATATTGATGGATTTGAGAGATGTTGAAGACTATGTGGATCCTCTCCAAATGTTGTGGCCACACCAACTAGTATGACTCTTTGACAACTCCCCCCAACACCTCAAAGGGCCCAGTAATCCTTGGAAAAACCTTTCTTCCTCTATAAAACCTCTCTTTCCCATGTTTAGGGGAATCCTTCTAGAACACGTGGTATTAAACATTGAACACTAGGGAATTCCTCCTACAATAGAAAAAAGAATAATTCTGGTCTTATGCAGTTTTTAACCTCTCATTAATAAGATAATCATTATCTGTCATGCTTTGTACCACATCAGGGCCAAGAATTTTCACCTCCCAAACCTAGTTCTAGCATAATGGAGAACAATGTGGTTTTCCATACAAATCCTAAAATGGGACCATATCAATGGTAGAGTGATATATATTACTATAAGAAAACATATAAAAGGATAAGTGTTGTTACAAAGATTCAACATAGTCAAAGATACATTCCCACAAATTATCTTCCAGTTTCTAGATAGTGCAATCTATTTTACCATCCATCTGATGGTTGATGTCAGTGTTGAGGTGTAAATGGGTGCCAAAATCAAGCTACAATACTCTCCACACTCTTGAGGTAAAACATGTGTCCCTATTTAAGAAAATGGACTTTCATACCCTATGAAACTACAGCTCATCATCCACGTACTTGTAAGATAATGTATCCACCTCACCTAAATCCTATATCATTAAAAACTGAGACGATGTCATCAACCAATCTGTGACCACCCAAATTGCATCACAACCTCCAATAGTTCTGGGTAACCCTGTGATGAAATCCATTTAGATTCTATACCATTTCAACTTAGAGAAAGCCAAGGCTACTTTAGACCTCTCAAAACATGATGTTCATCCTTTACTTGTTGGAAGACCAGACACCAAACCATAACCTCTTCCAGTTCCCATTTCATCTCAGGCCACCAAAACTATAGACTTATTCTTTGATACATCTTTGAAACTATTCATTGTACCATAAAATGTTAGCTATTATACTCATGAAGGAATCCATCAAGCATTAAAACCAATAAAAATAAGCTTCCACAGAACAATATCTGGTTTTTACTATCCTATGACCATACATCCAGAGAATCACCAAAGCCAACACCATTAGGCATGGCATCTACTTCTATGTCTTCCCATTGAAACTCATCCACCTAATACATCAGATATGATGGTACCATCATCTGAAAAAAATATCCTCTACCACCATATACCATTCTAGATAAGTGTAGGGCTTCCTACTCCACCACCTCTCTCCAAGCATCCGTAGACTCCCAAACAATATCCTTCTATGACATCCTACTCAAATTGCTGGCTTTGACATTCCCCTTTCATAATGTGTAGGAGATATCAAAACCAAATTCCTAAAGAAACTCAATCCACATTTTTCGTAGATATAGGTCAGGTGGGGAAAATATATAAATCCTACTTTTTTGATCCGTGAAGGCCACAAAGCGCATCTAAATTATGTATGGTTTCCACAAAATTTGCGCAAAGAAAATTTATTTTTTCTCCAGATCATGGGTGTAATAGTTACACTAATTGGGGAACAACTTCTGAGACCCATAAAATATCATTTCCATCTAATTCATTTAGAAACATCCTAATCCTAGAAGAGAATCATCACAAAACACCCCAAATATTACACCCTCCTCTAGCAATTGAAGAACTAGAGTTCTGACCAACATCCTGTTTAGGTAACCAAACGCTTCATGGCATTGATTGGTCCACACAAAAGCCCGAAATAACCTATTAAATGATATGAATGGGGATGAAACTCAAGATAATTCATGCACAAATCTCCGATAATAACCAATAAGACCAAGGAATTTACAAAAAATTCACATTCTTGGGTGATTCCCAAGAAAAAATTTCTTTGACATTCGTTTGGTTAACATTCACACCCTGATCAAACATACATGCCTAAAGAAACTGACCTCTCATGTAAAGAAATTACACATCGACACCTTTCTATAGATATGGTTGCAATGAATAACCTACAAAATTGATCTGAGATGTTGTAGACGCCGGAAAAGTCCGTTGTTCCCAAACGAAGCTCCGGATGCGGAAAGCGAAGTGATATTTGGAGTTAGAGGCACGTTCCGGAGGGCCCGGAGGGCTTGCGCGAAATTTCAGAGTTCCGCGCGCAAAGTTGAGTCGCGGCGCGCAATCCTCCCGGGATGCGCGCAATGCGCTGTGCCGGCGCGCTATTTTGCGCGCCCGTGGCCTGCGCGGCTCCTTTGCGCGCCGGGTCCGGATTCCGCGCCCGCGAAGCGAATTGCGCGCCCGAGACCGGATTCCGCGCCCGGGGTTGCCTATAAATATAAGGCGACCCCCGACGTTTTGAAGGTTGCCAGAATCCGAAGCGTCGCTCGTTCGCGCAATCCAACCCCCTCCGCGCGCAATGCCGATCTTCAGGTAACCTTCTTTCTTTCGCGCAATAGAGCCTTGGGGTCCGCCTTCGCGCGCAATCCCCTTGGCTCATTTCCTTTTAAAAAATTTCAACCCGAAGGCCTTTGCGCGCAAAAGAAGCCTCTTGCGCGCAATTGCCCCCGGGTGCGCGCAATCCGCCCCGATTGCGCGCACCCCCCATTTTCAAAGTGGCCATTTGTTAGAGAATGAGCTGTTGCCCCCGCGCGCTATTCGAAGCCCGGTGCGCGCAATCCCAACCATCCGCGCGCGAAGCGCTGGCCCAATTGCGTGCCAGCCCGCCATTTTGCGCGTCGACCCGCGGTTTTGCGCGCAAAGCTCCTCTTTTGCGCGCAACCCGCCAGGGTCGCCTCCCTTGACCCCCCGAGGGTACCCGCCTGCGTGGCGCCCGATGATCCTCATCCTGGGCGCCCGAACCGTGCGCTGTCTTCCCGTGCAGCCTTCCAGGCTCGTGCGAAGTGACACGGACCCATCAGCGGCAATCATTCGTCCAGCATGACGTTAAACTGCAGATTCGTCCAGCATGACGTTAAACTGCAGATTCGTCCAGCATGACGTTAAACTGCAGATTCGTCCAGCATGACATTAAACTGCAGATTCGTCCAGCATGACGTTAAACTGCAGATTCGTCCAGCATGACGTTAAACTGCAGATTCGTCCAGCATGACGTTAAACTGCCCATACGTCCAGCATGACGTTAAACTGCACATCCGTCCAAGCTGCACGACGCTAAACTACCTAGCCCCCATCGTCCGCGCTGCAAGACGTTAAACTGCCAAGTGTTTCGTCCTCAACACACGACGTTAAACTGTACTTCGTCCGGCAAGACGTTAAACCGTCCGCCTCGTCCTCAACACACGACGTTAAACTGTACTTCGTCTGGCAAGACGCTAAACCGTCCGCATCATTCGATCTCGTGCCTCACACGCAGGGTCTCCCCCGGTTTGGACGTGGCCCCCACCCGCTCGTCTCTGCAGGGATGTCGGGATTGTCCCGCTTTTGGGACGATTTAATGGGAGTGGCTTTTCCCTACGGGGGCAGGGTATTACAAACCCCTAGTTTCTCGTGGGAGGCTGCACATGTGTATCTCCATTGCACCTCCCCGCTGCCGAAGCCAGTAGAGGGTATGACTGGGATCGAGGTGTCTTCTGCTTTCGGTCCAAGTCCCTTCCAACTGAGTTTTGCCGCATCCGGGCTGCCTCAAGTGCGTAAGTCCTGACAGAATGAACTACGTGGACTTTGATCCCTGTCTTCTATACAGGGTACGTAGGAAGCCTCCCTGAGGTCCAAGCCCGCCACCTGGTCGTCCCGGTCGTATTTACGTCGGTTCGTCCATCAGTGGACCCCTCCAGGGTTCACGCTTGCGTCGATTCACCTATGAATCCGCCCCTGTGGGAGACTGCCCGTGTGTATCTCCACGGTGCCTCCCCACAGCCCCCCCTTTTTCCATTTCTCCTTTTATCGTCCAGCATGACGTGAAACTGTGATCCACCCGGCCGTTCCATCCCCCTCTGTGCGAGGTGGTTCGGTTCAATCCTCCGCCCGGCGGCCTCGATCTCTTCGTGAGTCGGCTTGCCGACGTCCAGCATGACGTTAAACTGTATACCCGAACTACGTTGACTTTGATCCGTGCTAACGCGCGGTACGTAGGAAGCCCCTCCGGGGTCCAAGCTCTTCACTCCATCATCCATCCTGATCCTTACCCGGGCCGCCACATCCCGGTGGGGTCATGCCACTTCACTCCACTCCACGTTACTTGGGAATCCGCCCATGTGTTGGCCCCAACGTCGGAGGTTCCCCGCAAGGGGTTCTGTCATCTGATCCACTTTTCGTGTTGATCGGTCTGATGCCGTCCCCGCTGGACATTAAACTCGTGGCATACCCCGTGTTAAACATGGGAAGCTGAGGAAAACCTCAGGTGACACAGTTCCCCGCACCCAGTACGGGATGCCTCAGGCCATCATGCCTTCGAGAAGCCCTATTAGGGACGGAAGACAGACGTGCAGAGCCGCAGTGTTACGACACGCCCCCAGCACCCAGAGCCACCAGGCCTTCTCACCGCAGGTTGCTGCCCCACCCAGACTCCTTGGAGCGTCCGGGTGGAAGCAGCGTAATTAACCGGTGTCCATGAAGATATGGCGCCGGGAACGAGATTCACGAACATTCTTAAGTCTATGAGGGAGACCCGGATTAGGCGACGAGTTCCGAGGAGACGTCCAAGGAAGGAGGAGCCGACATCCCATCATCCCGGTTTCGATCAAGGAGAAGACGCCCCTGAATAAGGGACGGATGCCGCCCGCCCATGGAAAGCGGGACTGCGGGACCACAAGCCGCACGCCCATCCCCTCGGGTTGACGGGTGCACGCGCGAACGCGTCCTGGCGGAACAGCGTAACCCGACGCACATCCGCACCGAAACAGAAAAATGGTGAACCCGACGTGAATCTCTTCTCCTCGATACGAAGACCGATGGCTTTCAGAGGTGTTGGAAGACCGGCATGTTGCCCGGCCAAGCATTCAGTCTTACCCGCCAGGGGCTGGGGAAGTGAAATCGGGCACTCCGTCTCGCAACGTCGAGGGCCTGGGTTCCCCCCACGGAAGGCGTCGTGGCGCTAATGGTTGGTTGATGATTCCTTTTTCCTGTCAGTGTTAATGGGTTCTTCTCCCTGCTTTCAGAAATCAGGTCGCCCGATCCAGTTCCCGATCGCCACCCGCCCACTGGCGCAGGGATAGGGGAAACACCGACGCGGCTACTCCGCGCGGTCCCGCCCGTTCCACAGTCGTCCCAGCAGCCGCAATTGCGGGATGACCACGCCCTCTCTCCCCCTCGGAGGTCATCCAGAGAAGGGTGATCAACACCCTGGTGCGGAGATACGAGGAAGAGGGAGTCATCCCCACTAGGGAAATGGCTCGCCTAGACCTTGAGGAGGATGCACCTCGCCACCACCGCCGCCCCCGAGGGCCGCGCAAGGAGGCACCGCTGCCTACCTCAACGTCCAACCGCTTCGGGAGCTTATCCCCGGAGCGCTCTGACAGTTCCCTTCCTTATGCGGATGAGGTGGGAGATGCCCGGGATCACCCTATCCGAGGTCCGCTCCAAGGATCCACGATAAGGGCTCCCGCCAGGCCACGGCGACACCGCCGCCAGGCCCCTCAAGTCGAGGAACAGGCTCTCCACCTGCCCGCGACGCTCATTCCGACTCGCCTGTCCCGACGCCAACGTCGAGCACGAGCGGAAGAGGATGCCCACCTTGGGGCTCTAGCGACAGCGGCCGCATTGGCCCAAGCCACTGCTGGCTCCAGTCGCCAGGCCTCTGTGCATCCTGAGTGGGGTAACTCCTATGCCCGACCTGGATCGAGGCCCCGACCGCCCCAAAGGCAGGTTGGGTCGACTCTCCCGGTTGCTGGCACTGGCAGTAGCCACCGCGGACCATCTCGCGGTAGCGCTATTCACCGGCAGGATCTACTCTGTGTGGCCGATCCAGGAGGCATGGGTCATCCCACCTTCCGATCCCGGCCCGGAGGCCTGCCCTGAATCATCTCTCCCCGCGTCCCCTTTGATATCTGTCCCGGTGCCCCTCGCACCTTGGTTCCCAGTCCTCTTGGCCCCAGCACCAGTGCGGCCGGAGGACGCCAGGACAGAGGTCAGCCCTGCCCCGAAGAACCACCCAGGGGCAGGAAGGCAAGGCGTCGACGCCGAGGGAAGAATGTTACGGAATTCCGGACAGAGATCCGACCGGTTTGCTTCTCTGACTCAGAGGCGGAGTACGATTCGGCGACAGAGCCCCTTCCCCAATCCCGCCAGTCAAGGGCAGGGGTAGGAATGCGGCACGTCAGCCTCGTGCTCCCCGAGAGCGAGATCGATGTGATCCCCGCTTCTCTCCGAAGGTATATTCGGAGTAACGAGGGCCTGGTAGACCCCCAAGGATCATACTTGCGGTTGGTACCGGCCCCTCCAGAAGTGCCTTCCGTCTCGATCGGAGAAGCCGGAGACTTTTTCTGGGGACCGACGGTCGAACCACGATCTGGTGTGCCCTCGGCGAGCACCGATGCTACGGCAGGATGTTCGCTCGCCGGCCCGTCCTATCGTGATGTGGTAGCCAGGGCACTGCCACCCTCAGAGGGCGGCCCGGGATATGGAGGCCAATCGGCCTGTTCGCCGTATTCACCGCCGTCCAGCCCGTCGGCCCGGCGGCCCGCCTCGGCACCACTACCAGTTTCCCGTCCGTTCCCAGCCATTGAAGAGGACCAAGGAGATCTGGGTCCCGAGTTTTAGTCGTGGAGCTTCTGGACCGTCCTTGCAGAGGGCCACTTCCCTGAGAAGTTTTGGCCAGTCGCAGGACCGGGCTTTGATGCACCCGAATCGCTCACCCCGGATGAGTTCGAATGCTTCCGCCGAACTCTCCGGGAGACTCGCTCCTGTCTTCACCGCCTACAAATGCCATACCCCGGGAGTCAAGCGCACCTGGAGGGTATTGGTGAGCAGTGCCGTCAAATTGACCTGGCCATGCTCCCCGCGGTTCGGCACCCCGGGTCATTTGAGCGCCACGAGGCCCTCCAACAATGATGCGTTGAGTGTTTTCAAGTACTCCGAAAAGTTATTGAGGAAGCCACTCCCCACGTGTATATCCGTGGATGGGGGCAGTACGATGCCCTACGCTTCAGTATGATTCGCCGACAGCCCGATTCGCTGGGTGGCCCTGAGGGTATATCCCCAGGGACAGGAACGGTCAACATGGCTGACCTGTCGGGAGAGGGGAACGACTTGGAACTTCTCGACGGGGGCTTCCCCCCCGAAAACAAGCCGTCGTCAGATCCATCGGTGAGAGTTACTCGTCATCAGAGGAACCTCCTGGGGCTCCCCGCGCCCACTGAAGCACTGACGTTGAGCCGAAACGTCAGCAAAGGAAAAGAGCACAGCGAGGCTATAAGGCCCGCCGACCCATCTGCCTCCATGCAGAGGGCAGAGGAGGATCCCGAGAAGGCTACGCTACGTCAGCAGCTCGCTGAACAGAAGAATCTGGTTGACCAACTCCTCGCCGAGCGCGCTGCAGAACGGCGGCCTGACTACGGTGATCCCAGGCCAGGACAGCAGGGACCGGAACAACCGCTCCTCGATGAGACTCTCCCGGGCAACCGTAATTACGCCGTGTTCGCCGACAGGAGAGAGGCCATTGCCTATGGCAAGAGGGCGCGGTATGTTTCTCCACACCCTCCCGAGCGGCGTGACTACTTGAGAGATCCCGCTCGGATTCCTCCCGCTGCCCCAAGGGCCGCTCCGCCCGCCATCCCACGAGCTGCCGAGTTCGACGACCCGGTCGACGACCCGATTGAAGGGCCATGCAATGCGCTCGTGGTTAGAGATCCTCGCCAGGACTGGAACCCATGTCCGGACGATCCGATGGCGGCACTCATTGCCCGCTTGGAAGCCTTGGAGACTCGGCAGGTGGCAATCCCACCGGACGGAAAGCCCTACCCAGCATGGGTGGATGACATGCCGGCGCCTCCGGGATTCGGGAATCCCACTTTCGCCCCCTTCAACGGGACTGGAGATCCGCCACAGCATTTAGCCCACTTCAACTCGAGGTGCGGGCCTATGTTGGGGACTCCGGCGCAGCAGGAGGCCGCTAAGCTTCGCTGCTTTGTTCAGACACTGGAAGGGCCAGCATTTGTCTGGTACAGCCAGCTCCCCGTCGGGTCGGTAACCAGCTGGGAGGACCTCCGTAGACAGTTCCTCTACCAGTTCAGTTCCACGACCCGGAAGACAAGTATCGCAGACCTCTTCAAGTGCAAGCAGAGGCCTGATGAGCGAGTCGCGGACTTCGTCGCCCGATGGAAGGGTCTCACGTATTCCCTTGACATGCCATTGACTCAGGAGCAGTTGCTGACAATGTGCGTCGGGAACGTCAAGACCGAGCTGGTCCCTTCCCTGATCACTCAGAATTACCCCGGAGGGTTCAGGGACTTCTCGGACAAAGCTCAACGTCTTGAGGAAGCTCTGCAACAGGCCAGCCAGGCACACCCGCTGCCTCCTATGATTCCTGCAAGGAGAGCCAGCAGGGCTGAGCCCGCTGCTGTGGCCCAGATAGAGGCTCCCAGGCCGTTGGAGCTGCTGCCGGCGAGACCAGCTCCACAGCCTCACAGGAATCCGCCTCCACGGGCTCAGTTCCCGGCCCAGCAGCGGCAGCCCCAGAACCGGCCGGCCCCTCCGCGTAATGTACCGCCGCAACCCAGGCGGGATAATCAGGGTCCACCTCCTCGGCCGGCCCCTCCAGCCCCTCGTCAAGACCACGCTCCCAGGGGCCCGCGACACCTGACTTACTCATTCCACGAGGATCAGGTCCCCGGTTATTTCCGGAGCGCCCTGGAGCAGAGGATTGTGCGACTGCCTGAGTGTTGGAAGCCAGAGGAGGCACATCTTACGAATAACCCCCGCTACTGCCCCTACCATCGAGCCCTGGGGCACACCATCCAGCGGTGCTATGTGTTTAAGGACTGGCTCCAAGACCAGATTAACAACAATGTAATCAGGTTGGGCCCAGCTCCAGCACAAGTGGCGGGCGTGTTCGTGGGATCAGCTGACGATAGTGGCAACGAGGACGAATGGCAGCTGGTCTCCGACCGCGGGTCCCAGAAGTATAAAAACCGGATGGCCCGCAAGACGATCATTCGCGCCCATGGAATCATCCGTGCGCGCTTGAATCAGCCTGAGCCCCCAGAACCTGCGGGTGCTGCTTCGGCATCATCGTCCTAGCCTGCCTCCTCCAAAAGGAGCAAACGGCGGCAGCGCAAGAAGGAAGAGCGCGCCCCGCCGGTTCCGCCACTATCCCGTACTCTCGGAGATTTCATGCCCCCGGAGATTGGGGTCCCTCCTCGGATCTGCCCGGTGATGGATGATTCATCCGATGACGGTATTGGGTACGCTTCGGTTAATATCGTCGAGCTGGTAAATCCCTTCTCGGTTCCCGACGTTGAAGAACACCAGGTGGACCTCCCTAGTGTCCCCGGTCGTCGCCACCGTCGGAAGAACCGCAGCAGCAGGAGTCGCTGGGGCACAGCCGTCGGTACCTCCAGCCAGGCCGTGCACGCCACTGAGACTAGGCAGCAGGCTCAAGATCGAGCTCAACGTGCGCAGGCCCCCCATCCGGGGATGACGGATTCGCCTCCGCCACTGTTTGTGGTGTGGGACCAGGCAGAACCGCCTCAGTCGCATCGCGACCAGCTCCGCCCTGCCACAAGTCCATCCCGGCCTCCTGACTCCAGTACGGTGACCATTTCCCGGACTGCGACCAGTGAACAGCGAGATGCGCCAAGTACCAGTCGGCCGCCGATCCAACCGGCAAGGCCCGTCATGCCACCAACCGCAGAGCAACCTCCTGCAACCAGGGGCTCGCGCTTGGCCAAAAAGTATGATGTCCTGAAGCACTTGGCCGACATCCCAGCAAGGCTCTCCATCCTTGAGGCTCTGCGCATGTCATCTGAGATGCGCGAGCCACTCGTTGAAGCCCTGAAAAGCCCCCTCCAGTTTGAGACAGAGGTTGCTGCTGCAGAGGCCTTTCACGCCGAAACGATCGAGGACGCCGAATGTCAGGCAGTTATCTCGTTCTCTGGTAAGGATGAGGACCCTCCTATACAGGGACACATTCGTCCGCTGTATGTCACTGGCCAGTTCAATGGCCTTGAAGTCCGGCGCTGTCTTGTCGACACGGGGTCCGGGATTAACCTGATTCCAACTCGGACGCTCCGGAGACTGGGGTTGTCTGAGGATGACTTGATTCCCTCCGACCTCAGGATCCAGGGGTACGACCGCACCGAGCAAACCCCGGTCGGCAAGATACGTCTGAAGACCCAGTTCGGTGAATTGGTTGCCAACACCGAATTCATGGTAGTCTCTCAGGACACTGCGTATAACGCATTGATGGGCAGGCCATGGCTTCACCTTCACGCGGAGGTTCCCTCGTCATACCACCAATGCCTCAAATACTCCCTTAATGGTCGAGTAGGCGTGCTTCAAGGAGATGCCTCTCCTTTTGCCTCATGTGAAGCCCGCTATCTGGACGCGGACTATTACAAGAACAAGGATAAGCAGATCCTGGCAGGTGAGGTTGAGCCTGTCGCTGTTGCAAGCGATCCTTGGGCAAGTCTGGATGACGCCCACGTCCTCCCGATTCACCGGTTGGACGTCGCCATGGTCTTGACGGTCCGCGAGTCTCCTGATGAGACGGCCGCGACCGCCCGCGCCAGCACCAGTGGCCCAGCAGGATCTGGTAGCCCCAATGCAGTTTCCAACGCAGTCTCTCCCGTGGATGATCCCTCCCCGAGTGGAGAGGATATGGAAGACGCACCCCCAGCCTTTGAGGAGGGCGTCCCCGCCACGGTCGATGAGTTAATACAGGTGAACCTTGGAACCGAGGTCAATCCAATACCCACATTGGTTAGTGCCGCCATGCCCTCTGAGGAGCGGCAGCAGTACGTGGACTTTCTCAGGAAGCACCGTGATGTGTTCGCTTGGGGCTATGATGAGATGCCGGGGCTAGATCCCCAGGTAGCCGTCCACCGCCTTGGTCTCCCGGCGAACCATTGCGGGTTCAAGCAGCCTCCCAGGGAGATGCACCCATCCCACGGTGCCATGGTTGAGGCTGAAGTTGACAAGCTTATCAAAGCCAACTTCGTGAGGGAAGTTCAGTACCCCAAATGGCTGGCCAACATTGTGTCGGTCAGGAAGAAGAAAGGGCAGATTAGAGTCTGCATCGACTTCCGCGATCTCAACCGCCACTGTCCGAAGGATGATTTTCCCCTTCCAGTGACAGAGCTGTTGATTGATTCCACGGCAGGGTTCCAAGCCCTCTCCTTCATGGATGGATACTCCGGATACAACCAAATTTGGATGGCCCCTGAGGATGAGGAGTTCACTGCCTTCAGGGCCCCCCAAGGTACCTTTTGCTACCGGGTCATGCCCTTCGGCCTGAAGAATGCAGGTGCCACCTATCAACGGGCGATGCACCGCATATTCAAGCCAATCCTCGGCACGCTAGTGGAATGCTACGTCGACGACTTGGTTGTCAAATCGCGCCAGCGTCGGGACCATCTCAAAGATCTTGAGAAAGTGTTCAGCTTCCTCCGGTCTCGCTGCCTGAGGATGAACCCGTTGAAGTGTGCCTTTGGGGTCACCTCCGGAAAGTTCCTTGGATTTGTGGTAAGATACCGGGGTATTGAGATCGACCCAGAGAAAATCAGGGCGATTAGCCAGATGCCTTCCCCGGGTACCGTCCGGGAACTGCAAGGGTTCCAAGGCCACTTAGCCTATATACGCCGATTCATCGCGAATCTGGCCGGAAAGTGTAAGCCCTTTTCTCGGCTTATGAAGAAAGGTGCCACCTATGTATGGGATAAAGAGTGTCAGACCGCTTTCGAGGAAATCAAGCAGTACCTGCTTCAACCTCCGGTCCTGATGCCGCCCGTATCCGGAAAGCCGCTGGTCCTTTATGTGACCGCCCTGGAACGGTCCCTGGGTGCCCTTCTCGCCCAGAAGAACAACGAGGGAACAGAGAATAGCCTCTATTACCTCAGTCGCATGCTCCTCGATGCGGAAGTTAGGTATTCCCCCATCGAGAAGAGCTGCCTGGCGCTCGTATTTGCCGTACAGAAATTACGGCACTACTTGCAGCACCATGAGGTACAGTTGGTTTCTCGGATAGACCCGTTGAAATATATCCTGAGCCGGCCTATGTTGACTGGCTGCCTAGCGCGGTGGGATGTGATTCTCCAGCAGTTCGACATCAGGTATGTGTCTCAGAAGGCCATCAAAGGGCAAGCATTGGCAGACTTTCTGGCCACTCACCCGACCTCCGCGGATCAGCCGCTGGATCTAGGCTTTCCTGATGAGGCCATTCTCTCGGTTGATCGAGCCGATCCATGCTGGCAGATGCACTTTGATGGTGCATCCCGGAGCCCCACCGGTAGAAGACTCGATAATCCTAAGCTCAACAGAGTGGGTTTGGGCATCGTCTTCATTACCCCGGAGCGAGCCGTGCTGCCATAGTCTTTCCTGTTGTCAGAGGGCTGTACCAACAATGAGGCGGAATACCATGCCCTCATCACCGGCCTCGAGTTGGCTCTCGAGATCGACGTGCCCCGTCTGTGCGTGAAAGGGGACTCCGAGCTGGTCGTTAAGTCGATCAATGGCGACTACGTTGTCAGGAAGCCGGAACTTGTGCCATTGTTGGAGTGCACCCTCCTTCTGATGGCCCGGTTCCCTTCTCGGCCGGAAATTTTCCATGTTCCTCGGTCACAGAACGGTCGAGCAGATGCTTTGGCCAGCCTTGCTGCGTCACTTGCGGAACCTGAATAGGACAACCTGATCGTCCGCGTGACGCGCCGCAGGCTCATCGCTCCCGTTATCCCGGAAGAATATCGCGGCCCGTTGGTAAGTAATCTCACCACGGTTGCCCCTCTGCCCGGAGCCCCGAGTACCCCAGACATGACAGTCGGATCAGCCCCTGATTGGAGGACGCCTTTGGTTGAGTACCTCCAACATGGCATTCTTCCATCGGATCGGGCCGAGCGCGAGCGAGTTCGACGCCGCGCATCGCAGTTCGTCCTCCAGAGCAGTCCCGGCCTGGAGCAGATCCTCTACAAACGCGGATTTGATGGTATTCTCCTCCGTTGCCTTCAGGGAGTTGAGATCCCACGAGTCATGCAAGAGGTTCATGCTGGTTCGTGTGGAGCCCACCAGACTGGGCCGAAGCTGTCCCACCAGATTCGGAGGTTGGGATACTTCTGGCCCTCTATGATCCATGACTGCATCGAGTATGCCAGGAGGTGCCATGCGTGCCAGGTTCATGCGAACTTTGTGCATCGGCCGCCGGAGCCTCTCCATACCACAAGGTATTCCTGGCCCTTTGCAGTCTGGAGACTGGACGTTGTGGGACCTTACCCGCCGGCGACAGCTCGGCAGTGCCGGTTCATTCTGACCGCCACGGACTTCTTCTCCAAATGGGCAGAAGCGATTCCGCTCAGAGAGGTCAAATCATGTTCGATCGCTGACTTCGTGACCTCCAACATCATCTATCGATTTGGAGTGCCTCACGCTATCCTCACGGATAACGGAACCAATTTCCGAGCAGCCGAGTCGAAGAAGTTGTACGCCAAGTATAACATTCGCTCGAACCATACATCTCGCTATCATGCGCAGGCGAATGGACAGATCGAGGCGTTTAACAAAACCATCTCTAACATTCTGCAAAAGATGGTTGGTCAGAACAAGAAAAGTTGGCCGGACAAGCTCCCCAACGCCCTCTGGGCTTATCGGACGACGACTCGCAATTCCACCCAGATGACCCCTTATTCCCTGGTGTATGGAGCTGAGGCCGTCCTACCCATCGAGATCCAGTTGCCGTCCTTGCGCACTGCGGTCTACGACCAGCAAGCGCCGGACAGAGTCGCTGAGGCCCGTCTAGTCGAGTTGGAAGCACTGGATGAGAATAGACTTCGCGCTTTGCACAACTTGGAGAGGCATCAAAGCAGAATGGCTCGAGCTTTCAATAAGAAGGTTCGCCTCCGCTCCTTCCTGCAGGGTGATCTAGTGCTAGCCCTAAGAGCGCCAATGATCCCCGGCAGGAAGCCGCCAAGTTGGAGCCCAAGTGGGAGGGACCTTTTGTTGTCCACAAGGTCTATCCCAATGGCGCGTACTCCCTAGCGACTATGGATGGTGAGCGTGTCACTCCTCCCACCAACGCTAGGTTCCTCAAGCAGTACTTTGTCTGAGTGTGCCTACGTCCTGCACGACGTTAAACTGCATTCGTCCAGGCTACAAGACGTTAAACTGTTCAGCATTCGTCCGCGCTGCAAGACGTTAAACTGCCAAGTGCTTCGTCCTGCATGACGCTAAACTGCACTACGTCCGAGCTACAAGACGTTAAACTGTTCAGCATTCGTCCTGCATGACGTAAAACTGCCCCTCAAGAACTACGTGCGGCTTGATTCCCATCCTTATGGGATACGTAGGACCGCCTGAACCTTCATGTTTCAGGCCCAGCCCCATCTTTTGGGAATTTCCATCCCAGCTCGGGCCCTTGGCCCAGTTGCCCCCGGGTGTGCGGCGTATGGTGTGAGCGTGGGGCTATGCCCTCATTCACGTCGGTTTGCTCGTCACGCTGTACGCCCCCCACGTTTGGGGATGCCTTCTGCTCCCCCCTTCCCTTTTTCTCTCTCATCGTCCTGCATGACGTTAAACTGCACTTCAAGAACTACATGTGGCTTGATTCCCATCCTTATGGGATACGTAGGACCGCCTGGACATTCATGTTTCAGGCCCAGCCCCATTTCCCGGGAATCTCTATCCTGCGTTGGGCCTTTGGCCCAAGTTCTCCTCCTTTTTGTGCGAGGCGTATCGCGTGAGCGGGGGATTATGTCCTCATTCACGTCGGTCTACTGGCCGCGCCGTACGCCTCCCCCGTGTGTGGAACTACCTCACACCCCTCATCGTCCTGCATGACGTTAAACTGCCTCTCCAGAACTACGTATGGCTTGATTCCCATCCTTATGGGATACGTAGGACCGCCTGGACGCTTGTGTTTCAGGTCCAGCCCCGTCTCTTGGTTGATCATGGGGATCTGCCCTCTTTTGGTTGCTCTCAGGGTGAGTCCTCTGACCCTTTCCGATGATCTGTTAACATGTTTTGGGTACTTCGGTCTATGACTCGTAGTGTCAGATTCAATCCCGACAAGCCCTGTGTTGCTTGTCGGTTCTCGCGCTTCCTCTTGTTTGAGCCTTCACTCAAAGGGATCCTCGTTAGCGGTTTGGGTACGATGCCTCAGTGCTCTCCCACCGCTCCGGGTCGATTTACCGGCGGGTCTTGGGCCGCAAATCGATATGAATCCTGCGATTGAGCGGTTGATGCTCGTTTGCTTGCCCCGTCTTAGGCTGACGCGATCGGATGTTGTGTTGCGAATGCGTCAGCAACATCCTTGATCGCCATGTCGGCTCTTTCAGGCTCTGAACATTGGTTGCGCAGTCCTCATCACACTCCGACTTTGTGCGTTGTAGTGGAATCTCGACACTCTCTTCATACTGACCTCCAGTACACCTCTACACGTTAGGCAGACCAACCAAGGTAATGATGTCGTTCGAGGCTCCCATGATCTGAGAACCAAGGATATATGCGGGTATCCTCCCTAAGGGCCATGCGTAGCTGGACCCTCGTCCCCATAAGGAGGAGGGAGTCTCCCGAACAATTGCGTTCTGGGCCCAGTATATCTGGAGGCTAGCATCTCTGCCCCTCGGGTGATGGACATATGCAGACCCCTATCCCCAGACTCTTCTCCTGGAATCGTGCGTGACCGCAGGGCTGGGTATGTTCCCACCTCCGCCGTGTCCTCCGTACCGCAATAAGCGGATTCCTCCATGGTCCGAACCACACGACCTTAAACTGTGTTGTCTGGTCCTACCACACGACTGTAAACTGTGATCGTCTTGGCCGCCCGACGAGAAACGGCACTGCATCGTGATGTCCTCCTCAGGGGACACTCATGTTGGGCGCTGGTTAATGACCACGCCATTCATCAATGCCTTCCATGGCTTGATTATTGTGGCGACGCCAGAGATTTCTCAATCACAGGCATGTCGCCGCACAAAGAAAAACCATTCATCTTTAAGGACAAACAAGAAATATCAAATGCCGCTCCTTCTGTGTGCGAGGGTTAGACCCGCACTCTTCCCCGCGCTGGTGCCCGATTGTGTTGTGTCGCGCTTCAAGAACTACATGCGGCTTGATTCCCATCCTTATGGGATACGTAGGAACGCCCGGATGTTTGAAACTTCGGGTCCAGCCCCCCACCTCTTAGAGATTCCCCCTTCTCTGGGGAATCCGCCGCCTTCAGGTCACCCTCAAGGCGTGTTCCCCGACCCCTTGCCGTGGTCCACCGGTGTCAAGAGTACTCTGGTTTATTGCCAGGAGGGTCAGGATCCGCTTGGTCAGGTTTCCTCCACTTTTCAGGCTTCGTGCTCCCTTTCATTCGGACCCATCGTCTACGCCCTGGGTGGAGCCCCCGTGAACGGTTCGGACACAATGCCTCAGTGCTCTCCCACCGACTCGGGCCGGTACCCCCAATGGCCTCGAGCAGCAAATCGATATGAATCCTGCGATTGAGCGGTCGCTGCTCGTTTGCTGCCTCATTCCACCAACGGTTAGTGCGATATTGATGCTGCTTTTCCGCCACGGTCGGCAGTACTCCCATATCGTTACGCCGGTGCCCCCAGTCCTTGAATGAATGGACGCATGATTCACATTTTCCACCTCCCATTCCGGCCAGGCGAAACCTAGACACTCTTGACACTATCCCTCAGTGCATCTTCGCATATCCAGGGGATAGGACCACGATGCGGCGTACTTTGAGGTCCCTATGGTCCGAGCTCTAAGACCTTAAACTAAGATCTCTCCTTATGGTCCGAGCTCTAAGACCTTAAACTAAGATCTCTCCTTATGGTCCGAGCTCTAAGACCTTAAACTAAGATCTCCCCTATGGTCCGAGCTCTAAGACCTTAAACTAAGATCTCCCCTATGGTCCGAGCTCTAAGACCTTAAACTAAGATCTCCCCTTATGGTCCGAGCTCTAAGACCTTAAACTAAGATCTAGCCCTTATGGTCCGAGCTCTAAGACCTTAAACTAAGATCTCCCCCATGGTCCGAGCTCTAAGACCTTAAACTAAGATCTCCCCTTATGGTCCGAGCTCTAAGACCTTAAACTAAGATCTCCTTTATGGTCCGAACTCTAAGACCTTAAACTAAGATCTACCCCTATGGTCCGAGCCCTACGACCCTAAACTAAGATCTCCCCAAATGGGGTCCTACGTCCTGCATGACGTTAAACTGCACTCTCAGAACTACGTGTGGCTTGATCTCCAGCCTGATGGAGTACGTAGGAACGCCCGGGCATTCCAACTCGGGTCCAGCCTTAGGGATCGTTAAGTCCCGCCCCTCCTCGTCGCCGGCCGTCTGGCCTGACTTCGGGTAGAGTGGTGCAGTTGTGATATTCTCCCCGATTCAGCTCGGGATGCCCCATCGCAATGATGGGAAGCGACGGTTTCCTCGTCAGAGAGGTGCTGTCTGAGAATTGAGGTGACTCACGGCCGGATTAGTGCATCTGCCTAATACGCTTTCCCCACGGTGGCGCAATTTTGAGAGCGTTGGATTCTGTCCGAACAAATCATCACTTCGCCCCACGCTTCGCATGCCCTGTTGATCTGGATTTTCCACCCTTGTGTCTGAAGGAACCCCAAAGCGGTATTCATGATGACATGTGGTCCGCCTCCTGCAATATGAATGATGGCCTTTTTCGGTCCGTCTATTGCAGTTGTTATGGTCGATCCACTGTCCGCCTACCGTCTTGGGAATTTCCTGGAAGGCCGACCGTTGTGGATGTCCGGATTCGGGACACGCGATTCACCCTTTCTCATTTCCCTATGTTCGGATAAAATCTCAACGCCCCTAGCATTGTCCCGCTCGTGTGTTGGAACAAGTTGGGGGGATGATACATTGATTAGGTCTGAGGTCTCCTTTCCTAGGAATGACCTCCCTCTTTATCTCCAGAAATCCAGGCCCAATTATGGATTCCTGATGCTTGGTTAACGCTCCCGCAAGACAACGAATTGTGGTTGAGCATGTTAAACCAAAAGATGCAGATAAATATATTGATTCATACAAATGGATCAAAGTAGCGGAAGCAAATGTTTTGGGAATGGCAAAACAAATCCCTTAGGGATTAGCGTGCTGAATGAGTCTTTCTAATGCCGCTACCCTTTGGCTGGTGGCCTCCAGAGCTGCTTCTCGCTCTCTGCGTGCCCTCTCTTCGTCGGCGGTCGCAGCGCGCAGTTCGTCGATTCTGGCCTGTGCACGCTCCCGCTCGACCTGAATTGTGACCATCTGTTGGCCCGCCTCCGTCAGCTGTACCTGGGCGTCAACCAGCTGGGCTGCTAGTTGCTCCACAAGCTCGGTACACGTTGCGACGAAGGCCTCCTTCTCTGCCGCCTTCCCTTCGAGGCGCCGGACTTCCTGCTCCGCCGCGAGGAGCGCCCGCGTGCTCTCCGACATGTCACGACTTTGTGTGACGTCGGCACGCCGGCAGCTCTCGCGCATCTTTTCGGCCATGAAATCACGGACCGTTAGATGGAGGCGTTGAGCATCAGCTCCCCCGGCACACAGAAAGCGCAGCCAGGTTTGAAGTGATCCCATGCGCCCCAGCCACTCCGACGGGTCTCGCTTGAGGAAGCGCTGGATGCACTTCCACCCCCGACGGCGCGTTATCCGGCTCTCCTCGACCGCCTCCGTGTCTGAGTCGTCCATCTCCTCGGGATCGGCAGGCCGGTAGGCAGGGAAGGCTGCCAGCAGGTCTGCTGCAGGGTCCGCCCCTGGGAGGTCCTCACGAGGGATAGGTTCCCCAACATCCGGGCGACCTTCTTCTCTCTCCCCAGCGGCGCTGACACCCTCGTCAGCCCCCAACCTCTCTCCGATGGCAGCACCGCCGACGTCCGGAGCCCCTTGATCAGCAGTTGGTGGGGCCGGCTCGGTTTGGGAAGTCTGTTCCGGAGCAGGCGGCATGTCTGCCACCGGTCCACTCGTGGATGGCCCGGGTTCGGCAACCCGATGAGCCTCCAGTGTTGAGATCACTGCGCAGGGCATGCCATGGTTAGTCACGGATCGTCAACGGCAAGCACCAGCAGTAAAGTAGGGAGACTTACGGGGGTTCGGAGCGTCATCTTCCGCTATCCCGGTCGCCGCAGGAACAGTTGCAGCAGGGGACCCCTTAGCGCTTGACAGTTCGATAATGGGTGCCTGGCCCCCGCCTTGTCCTGCTGGCGCCTCCCCTACTCCCGCTGAGGACGCCTGACCGACATCAGTGTGCTCCTGAGAAAGATGGAGAAATGGGTTAGAAGCTGCATAAGAGAGTGGATGAAGCAGATTGAGTAGGGATAGAAGCGAACCTCGAGGAGCTCAGTGACATCAACGTTGTCAGAGCCGGCCACCTCACCGCTCTCCCGTGGGCTCCCCTGATGGGATCTTCCCTCGGAGCCTTCATCCTCCCCCATTTCCCCCTCTTCTTCGGAGTCGCTGCTACTGTCATCTTCTTCCGGCGGCATCTGTTCCAGAGCGGGCTCGAGACCGAGCATCACCTTCACCAGAAGGGATGGCTCCGCGCGCTGACCACGTTGGCGCGCGTACTCGTCCATGGCCGTCAGATATGCGTACTGCCGGTTGAAGTCCACTCTGTCGGCAATCTGGAGGCGCCCGACCTCTGGCAGATAGATTCCTTCCCTGAGTATCTTTCGCCAGATGGCGTCGGTCCCCAGTGACTGCCGCAGAGTCATCCAGGCCGACCACAGCGCCGGGAAGACCGCATCATGGGAGGGTTCGAGCAGACGTCTCACCTGCTTCCCGGGCCGCTCGTCGACCACCGTACGTGCCCCCTCTCTGGGCGCTGAGGTCGTGGCGGCAGCTCGCGATGTGCCCGCCGCCGAAGTCCCTGCCCGCGCCGGCTCCGCTGCTTGGCGCGCCTCCGTTCTCCCCCGTGTGGCGGCGCCTCGCCTCCTTCCTTGACGCCCGGTCTCCGCACGGGTAACCTCGAGCCGCCGAACTAGCTTCCGCAAGAGCCCCTCGGGGTACGCGATGGCCCAGTGTTCGGCGTACTCGGTTGCCAAGCCTGCGTCAACTCCGGTAGGAGGGAGAGTGATGACGTCGCCAGATTCGAAAGCGACAAACATCAGCCACATCTGACGAAGGACGCCAGGGTTCGTCTCCTCCCGGACAGCAGTGAATACCCTCTTCGGCATCCGTTGAAGGCACCCGAACTGCCTGGAGAACTGGGTCGGCACGTAAGGCTCGCAGATCACCTTCCCATCGATCCGAGCCACGAGCACCCCGCCCCGCATGTTCAGGAAGTATTCATGCTGCTCCAGCGGACCCTGCCCGTTGTCGATCATTTGGCCAACGGGAGTGGGGAACGGACTGAAGTTGAAGTTGGCATGATTGCCAATCCGGATCCGCACGCCCTCCTCACTTAGGGTCATCGGAGCGACCCCCGCAATGTTCAGCAGGGAGGGTCGCAGGCCGTTTCCCGGAGGAATGATGGCGTTCGGAAACGTGTACCCACCGAGGTGAGCAGCCACCCAGCCGTGGAAGAACTGAAAGGGCCCACAGATCCTTCGTGGCGACCCCCCTCGTGAGATGCGTCCCAGGATGGCATACAGCCTCGCCAGCACTGGGACCCCGAGGTTGTATCTCTTGTTGGCGGCCATAGCGCCCGCCATCGCCAGAGTCGCCGGGCGAACGCCCATTCTCGCGTCCCGCACTGGCAGGAGCCACCCACTCAGAAAGGCGTCCAGGAACGCCGCGTACCGGACATTTGGGTCCCGGGCCTCGATGACGCGGTACCCCCATGAGCGGTAGTCACCCGTCTCCAGGACCCGCCAGTACGACCCGTTCCGGCTCCTCTGAGCTGCGGTCGGGCACCGCTTCCCCCTGCCTGGCATCTTGACCGCCGGGTCATGCTCCAAGAACTGGCCGAACCATTCCTTGTAGGCTATGTCCTTCTGGAAGTATTTGATCCCGAGCCGCTGCGTAGCCAGGTCAAGCAAATGCCAGGTCAGGATGGGAGTCCGTGACCTGTCCTCCCAGGTGTTCTTCGGTGGCAGGAACTCATCGTATTGGTAGCCCTCCAGCGGGATACCTCCGATGCAGTGGATGTCCCAGAGACCGATGCCGACCTCCCCATGATGAAGATGGAAGGTGTTGGTATCCGGAGACCATCGGGTGAACAGCTCCGGCCCGAGCTCGGACTGCTGGTAGAAATGGAACGGCGACGTCCACACCGCCTCAAACAGGCCGATGTACCGCAGCTCCTCTGCGAAGTGATCGCAAGTGTGGCGTACCCAGAACGCCCAGGCCCACTCACTGGTGAAGTTGCCCCCAGACCGCAAGTCCCAGTCCTTCAGCCAGCCCTTGGTGTCGTCCGTGGCACTCTGGCGGTATATGCTCGAGTAGAGGACTGGAGAATTCTCCGCAGTAGGCTCACCCCCGTCAATGGTTCGCGTCCTCGGGTTCAGGACGTAGACGTCCAAGTGCCTGGTCTCCCTGGCAAGATGCCCATTGTTGGTGATGTTATAGCGGAGAAGCTCGTCCTCCCGGGTCACCCAGGTCCGCGGCGCATCAATCTCGAACCCTGGCACCGGAACCTCATCTAGGATGCCGAAGTTCTAGAGCGGCAGGTTGTCCGACAGTGGTTATGTCTTCTGGGCCGGCGTTAGTAAGTCGAACAAGGATTGATTGTTGGAAACAATCTCCTTGGCTCCGTAAACCTCCTCGTTCATCGCCATCTCAGCCCTGCGAGTGGCGGCATCCCCCTCATTTCCTCTGTGCGCGGCCATCTCGGAAGTTTCGGGAGTCGTGCGGGTTAGGGGATGAAGCGTGCGGGATCGGACGAGGCTGGTAGAGAAGTTTGAAGGCCGGCGCGCAATCCAAGAGGACGGCGCGCAATTGGGAAGACTGTCGCGCAAAGTCCCGGGTTTTCGCGCAAAGACAGGCGAAATCAGGACGGTTTTGCGCGCCGATCGGGCGAATTTCGCGCCGGAAAAGGCAATTTCGCGCACGAGAGCGTTGGAGCTTATCGCGCGGAAGGCCTGAGTACGGAACGCGGGACCCAGGGCCCCTATTTATAGGCGAGGCCGGGGTCCGCGCTGTGCGAAAGCGCTTTGCGCGACCGCAGCGGCGAATTTCGCACCCGGCACCCCTTTTTGCGCGCCTAAGTCCCGCGCAGCCCAGGACTTCGGCATTCCGGCGTCTCCCTCGGAACCCGATCGTTGCGACCTCTCGCCGATCAGATTCCGAGGGGGGGCTTTTGTAGACGCCGGAAAAGTCCGTTGTTCCCAAACGAAGCTCCGGATGCGGAAAGCGAAGTGATATTTGGAGTCAGAGGCACGTTCCGGAGGGCCCGGAGGGCTTGCACGAAATTTAGGAGTTCTGCGCGCAAAGTTGAGTCGCGACGCGCAATCCTCCCGGGATGCGCGCAATGCGCTGTGCCGGCGCGCTATTTTGCGCGCCCGTGGCATGCACGGCTCCTTTGCTCGCCGGGTCCGGATTCCGCGCCCGCGAAGCGAATTGCGCGCCCGAGACCGGATTCCGCGCCCGGGGTTGCCTATAAATATAAGGCGACCCCCGACGTTTTGAAGGTTGCCAGAATCCGAAGCGTCGCTCGTTCGCGCAATCCAACCCCCTCCGCGCGCAATGCCGATCTTCAGGTAACCTTCTTTCTTTCGCGCAATAGAGCCTTGGGGTCCGCCTTCGCGCGCAATCCCCTTGGCTCATTTCCTTTGAATAAATTTCAACCCGAAGGCCTTTGCGCGCAAAAGAAGCCTCTTGCGCGCAATTGCCCCCGGGTGCGCGCAATCCGCCCCGATTGCGCGCACCCCCCATTTTCAAAGTGGCCATTCGTTAGAGAATGAGCCGTTGCCCCCGCGCGCTATCCGAAGCCCGGTGCGCGCAATCCCAACCATCCGCGCGCGAAGCGCTGGCCCAATTGCGCGCCAGCCCGCCATTTTGCGCGCCGACCCGCGGTTTTGCGCGCAAAGCTCCTCTTTTGCGCGCAACCCGCCAGGGTCGCCTCCCTTGACCCCCCGAGGGTACCCGCCTGCGTGGCGCCCGATGATCCTCATCCTGGGCGCCCGAACCGTGCGCTGTCTTCCCGTGCAGCCTTCCAGGCTCGTGCGAAGTGACACGGACCCATCGGCGGCAATCATTCGTCCAGCATGACGTTAAACTGCAGATTCGTCCAGCATGACGTTAAACTGCAGATTCGTCCAGCATGAAGTTAAACTGCAGATTCGTCCAGCATGACGTTAAACTGCAGATTCGTCCAGCATGACGTTAAACTGCAGATTCGTCCAGCATGACGTTAAACTGCAGATTCGTCCAGCATGACGTTAAACTGCCCATACGTCCAGCATGACGTTAAACTGCACATCCGTCCAAGCTGCACAACGCTAAACTGCCTAGCCCCCATCGTCCGCTCTGCAAGACGTTAAACTTCCAAGTGTTTCGTCCTCAACACACGACGTTAAACTGTACTTCGTCCGGCAAGACGTTAAACCGTCCGCCTCGTCCTCAACACACGACGTTAAACTGTACTTCGTCTGGCAAGACGCTAAACCGTCCGCATCATTCGATCCCGTGCCTCGCACGCAGGGTCTCCCCCGGTTTGGACGTGGCCCCCACCCGCTCGTCTCTGCAGGGATGTCGGGATTGTCCCGCTTTTGGGACGATTTAATGGGAGTGGATTTTCCCTACGGGGGCAGGGTATTACAAACCCCTAGTTTCTCGTGGGAGGCTGCACATGTGTATCTCCATTGCGCCTCCCCGCTGCCGAAGCCAGTAGAGGGTATGACTGGGATCGAGGTGTCTTCTGCTTTCGGTCCAAGTCCCTTCCAACTGAGTTTTGCCGCATCCGGGCTGCCTCAAGTGCGTAAGTCCTGACAGAATGAACTACGTGGACTTTGATCCCTGTCTTCTATACAGGGTACGTAGGAAGCCTCCCTGAGGTTCAAGCCCGCCACCTGGTCGTCCCGGTCGTATTTACGTCGGTTCGTCCATCAGTGGACCCCTCCAGGGTTCACGCTTGCGTCGATTCACCTATGAATCCGCCCCTGTGGGAGACTGCACGTGTGTATCCCCACGGTGCCTCCCCACAGCCCTCCCTTTTTCCATTTCTCCTTTTATCGTCCAGCATGACGTGAAACTGTGATCCACCCGGCCGTTCCATCCCCCTCTGTGCGAGGTGGTTCGGTTCAATCCTCCGCCCGGCGGCCTCGATCTCTTCGTGAGTCGGCTTGCCGACGTCCAGCATGACGTTAAACTGTATACTCGAACTACGTTGACTTTGATCCGTGCTAACGCACGGTACGTAGGAAGCCCCTCCGGGGTCCAAGCTCTTCACTCCATCATCCATCCTGATCCTTACCCGGGCCGCCACATCCCGGTGGGGTCATGCCACTTCACTCCACTCCACGTTACTTGGGAAGCCGCCCATGTGCTGGCCCCAGCGTCGGAGGTTCCCCGCAAGGGGTTCTGTCATCTGATCCACTTTTCGTGTTGATCGGTCCGATGTCGTCCCCGCTGGACGTTAAACTCGCGGCATACCCCGTGTTAAACATGGGAAGCTGAGGAAAACCTCAGGTGACACAGTTCCCCGCACCCAGTACGGGATGCCTCAGGCCATCATGCCTTCGAGAAGCCCTATTAGGGACGGAAGACAGACGTGCAGAGCCGCAGTGTTACGACACGCCCCCAGCACCCAGAGCCACCCGGCCTTCTCACCGCAGGTTGCTGCCCCGCCCAGACTCCTTGGAGCGTCCGGGCGGAAGCAGCGTAATTAACCGGTGTCCATGAAGATATGGCGCCGGGAACGAGATTCACGAACATTTTTAAGTCTATGAGGGAGACCCGGATTAGGCGACGAGTTCCGAGGAGACGTCCAAGGAAGGAGGAGCCGACATCCCATCATCCCGGTTTCGATCAACGAGCAGACGCCCCTGAATAAGGGACGGATGCCGCCCGCCCTTGGAAAGCGGGACTGCGGGACCACAAGCCGCGCGCCCATCCCCTCGGGTTGACGGGTGCACGCGCGAACGCGTCCTGGCGGAACAGCGTAACCCGACGCACATCCGCACCGAAACAGATGTTTAGAATGCTTTTATATTATCTTTGAGTAGATCAAAATGTCCTCAATGAAGACAAAAACATTCTGGTATATGAACTCATGGAACATTGAGTTCATAATCACCATTAACACAGTTAGTGAATTTGTAACACCAAAATGCATGAATACAAACTTGTAGTGTCCATACCTGGATATGACGGTAGTCATTGGGATATCACCCTCCTTCACCCATAACTGGTGATATCTAGACCACAAGTTGATCTTAATTAACCAACACATCCTCTGAGCTAGTAAAATATATCATCAATCCTCGGAAGGGGGTAACACTTCTTGATTTAATTTTATTCACCCTTTGATAGACTATAAACATCCTCAGACTACCATCTGTATTCTTGATGAACAACACTAGAGCACCCCATAGTGACACACTTGGCTAGATGAATCCCTTCTTCATCAGATCATCAATATGAATCCTTAATTCCTACCACTTAAGGGGTTCCATATGATAATGATCCCTCGAAATCAAAGAATAATTATAATACAAGTCTATCACAAACTCATTGTCACGTTGAGGGATTTCATTCAGAACCTCCTTGAGGAAAATTTCAAGGAACTTCCTAGTGACCCTAGAAGTCTCTACCATCCTAGAATCCACTAATTCCATAGATAAATCGTCCAGAAAGTAAATAAGTGTCTCCACACATTTATTTCACACCTTCTAACTCCACTCGCTAATGAAAACCACACATTGGTCAGCCACATATGAAACCATGACTCTCCAATGGAAACAATTGATAATAGCATGTATAGAATAAAACAATTCAATGGAAGGGATGAAATCATATGAAAGCATCTGTAGCATGAAAATATAACCATAGGAATGACCAGTCTCCATTATTTTCCTACACCCCTGACACACATAAAACAAACTATTTTGACCTCCAACTAGCGTAGTCAACACCAAGGGTACGTGAATCCTCTCTATATCTTATCCCAAAGCATGGCCTAGAGATGGTGAAACAAAAGAGAATGAGGCTCCTCTTTCAAATAAGGCACAAAAGGGTAGATAATAAATTTTTTACCTATAAGGATCTCTGGAGTATCTTCTACTGCGACCTCTACTCTATGCCACTGACCACACCCATCTCCCATTCATCTCTACTGGTTACCACCTCTATGGACACGCTCGAGTCATGGTCCCTTAACACAAGGAACATCTTGAGGTTAAACTATACCTTCTCCATCTCCCCTCAGCGGAGAATAATCTTACTTCCACAGCTAATGAAACAGACTCACAAAAAACTATTGTTAAGGATGGAATTGAACCTATCCTTATCCACAAAAATGAGCTCAAGAAACCACTGGGCACTACTTCTAAATATGGTCTGAACCCCATAGAAGAAAGAAATCACCCCCAATCCCATTGGAAAGGCAAGTAAACTAGAAGTTCGAAGGTGAAGCTGTCGAGGTTGACTATCAAGTGGTCAAAACCTTGAGGGTCCAAGTTCCTAAGTCATGCCACTAAGAACTCTTCCCCTCGAGGAACCTTACTGGTTCCCTTCTTGAAAAACCAAACACCCTCTTGGGTGTATTTTCTCAATTAAATCATCCTTTTTATGGATCTCGAGGTATGATGGAAACGTAAAAGGTGTAACTGCATACAAAATCAAAGGAATTAGTGCCTCTTCAAAATGCCTCACTCAAGAACCTGAATCCAGAAAAAGATCTAGGGAAAATAACACAAGGTCCTTGAACATAACCCCAAGCTATTGCATTGACATACTCTCTTAATGAACGGAGAGGAGCTCCTTCATATACTTATAATTCATTATTGGTGAAAGGAACATTACTCAGAACTCCTTCTGAAAGTGAACCCATGAAACATCTACATCTTTATACTCTCCAAGGAATAACATCCACCCCTAATGTGCATACCCTCACAATAGACATACCACCAAAGGGACCATGTACACTTTTAGGTCTCACATCAAACCAAAATCGATCTACAGTTCCGCTATCCAAATCTCATTTCCATATTAGAATTTCTCACCTCATACTTTTCCAAATCCTACGGTGTAAAAGCATGCAATATCCTCTACCACTGATAATCATCTTCAATCATGTAAACAATCCATTGATCAATTGGGTCAGCTGGCTGAACCCCTACTGCCTGAGCCACATGAAGATGATGACCAGAATCCATTGCTAGAATATTCAAAAAATATTCCTAATACTAGTAGTATAGATTTTCATTATGAAATATTTTAATTTTATTTAATAAATTTAATTTATTAAACCCATTTTAACTTTTCCCAGAAAACACAATTCAAACAAGAACAAATGTCATCATGGTGTATGTACCTCTCCTAGGTCTCTACCCTACTAGAAATCACATCTAATTTCATTATTAAAAAACATTAGGTTCTTTTCACCTGATCATGGGGGCACTAAAATCCCATTCCATAACTAGTCTCCATGGACTTATGTCATGCACCAAGGTCAACTAATACTATTCCCATACCAACCAATTTAGACATCATAGTTCCTAACTCCAGACATCACACTATCACTCAACCATCATCCTCTAACACCATGCTATCATGACCACCACCCTCCAGAGATACCCCAATTGGGTTATCAATGAAGAAAGGGAGATAATCACCCCTTAGTCCCACCTCCAGTAGGCCTCAGGTTGGCTACTAGAACCAAGGGTGTACAAATATCACAATATTGTAGGAATTTATATTTATATAGAAATAATATAGGGAGATTGGTTGTATCCTCCAAAACTAACTCCATGACATATATATAATAAAAACCATCCCAAAATCCATGGGTAAATAGAACTGATAAAAATAAAATTCTACAATGAAAATACCCTAAAACAAACTAGAGAAGCAACAAAAAACATTCCCATAGTACATCTAGTAACGCTCAGCATGGTCCACGTAATCCTCCTTAAAACCAAAAAATAGTTTTATATAAATAGGGTGAGAATATAGGTATACTCAATATGAAAACCAAAATCTCTCATGCATATGTGGAAGGATCATAATAATTCACACATAATGAAATGTAAAACTAAACGTCACCTAACATGTGGACTACCATAACTCCAACCCCACTAAGGCTCACTTACCAAATAATTCATCAACGTAATATAATATGATATCAAGAAAATCAATGATAGGTTACCCCATACCACTTTCGCCTTAATTATACACTCTCACACCCCCAATAGAATATAACATATTTCTCCCACCTCTTCTGAGCATGACACTTCACGTCCCACCCATAAACAATTGGGCCTCACATCAAATCCCACTCGTACAAACATAATCCATAAAACACATACTACCTTAACACACTTGGGCCTCATAACACATATATCCCACACACACATGGACCTCAAAACTCATCACATCTCATCTTGAAGACACCTAGGAAAGAACATCACAACTCATCCTGATGACACATGGGAAACCACATCTCTTCACATCCTTCCTGAATAAGCTTGTATCGTCATCACCTGGAAGATAGAGCAAGGAAGAGTGGGTGGTTAGCCATCAATCCTCCCACCGGGATGTTTGGAAATACACCCTCCCATGTGTCTATCTTGGTGTCAACCCATTTTTCTTGATAAAGGTGGGGTGTGTATAGAAATCATGGGAACATACATTATTTGTACATATATAAAGAGAAAGGAACACAAGCCCATCCTATGGGTTTACAAAAAAAACACCAACCTACTCATGACTTCCCCACTTTGGTGAAACCTCTAAATTAATAACACCTTACAACAAAATCGAAATCCATAGTTCATTTATAGACATAAATTAATATAAAACCATTTTCTATATTTTTTATTTCCATCCCATTCCATTAAATATATAGTTTAAATCATTATCATGTAATAATTCCAATTCCAGATTATTATTAATTTCCCTATCCATACCAACCTAGATTCTATCACCACACAACACATATAAAGAAGCGCATTAAAAAAACCTAGAAACCATGTCCAAAACCATCCTCCACCGTATCCTTTCTACACTACCACGCATCCATCATTTTATCCATGATGTATGAAACATCTAATCCAATACCCCGACATATCACAACTTAGTTATACTCCATCCATCATATAACCATATCCAACCCAAACACATAATCATGTCCACAAACATGTTACAAAACATAATAGAGAAAAATATACATTTATATTTTTCAGGGCATCCCTTATTCAATTTCACATAATTTATGATGTTATCACAGAAACTGCATAATCATGGGGAATCCATTTATTTTAACCGAATATATGTGATTTACCAATTATATAACAATTGAGGTAAATAGACACATAATATACTGGAATTCCATGACACATAAACTAGCTCACAAATAAGGACCCACAACAACCATGATTTTTAGTGGGTATTTAACCTATATAATTAACAACATCGATCAAAATATCATAAAATAGTATGATCACACATCACATTCCTCGACCCATTTATATTTTGTTTAAACTAATTTGATTATCTATATTAATCTATAATTGACTATCTCCACAAGGATAAACATTTTTATAACCATCATGCATGATACAAAAATAATAATGATGAAGGAAATCCAGCCTATAAGAAAGACATTCAACACTACCTTATTGTACTAAAACATAGTTACGTGTATAGCAGGAAGTTCCTCTCTAGGGAGACACAGCCCAACTGTAAGAAAACTATACAAGGAATATGGTCTTGAGGATTTCTAGTCTCAAGAGTAATCCAATCTAATTTAATGAAGGGAAATATGGGTACCTTAGCTTTAGAAAGATAATATCTGATACACAGGGATTGGATACAGTTTGAATTTATGTTAAAGGAAGATCTGACCAAGACCATGAATTATTACCATTTAAAATCCTCTTTAAATTTAAATAAATAATGATATGATTTTTGGATTTTAAAATGACTTCAAAAACTGTTAAATATGTAATTAAACTCATATTACATTAAAAAAGGACATCAAAAGGGCTAGACTATGAAAATGGGAAATTATGGAAAATTTGAACAGTATGGAAATGAGTTGCCACAACCACCATAATAAGTCACTGTAAGAGGAGTCGCCTGCAAAAATTCATACCCAGTGAGTCACTACCAGTGAGTCACCACTAGTGAGTCATTTCTAGAAGAGTCACAACCAGCGAGTCACCACCGGTGAGTCCCCACCAGCAAGTCATCACCAGACGATCACCGCCAAACATGTCACCGCCAAATAAGTCACCACCAAACGAGTCGCCACTAATGAGTCATCGGCCGAAATTCATCATTGGTGAGTCATCACCATATGAGTAACCGCCAAGGTGAGATAACACTAGAATATGTTACCACAAAAATGGCATACCATCAGAACAATCTACTGCTGGAATGACCTAAAACCAGAATGAGATACTGCCAGAATGAGCTACTACCATAACCATCAACCCTTGGAAAACTAGATTTTTTTTTGAAATATTTTGAAATAATTTACCATTGGAATGACAAACATGTCCCAAAATAACCCAATAGGAACCCTGAACTACCCCTGACTTCTCGAACATCATATTTATAAAAAAAATTAACAAACCAAAAGGTCTAAGCCATTACATAGCTTCCCATAAGGCCAAAATATCATTCTCAGTCATTATGGGATGACCAAAATCACTAGGGTATCATCCTTAACCATTTGGTAATGGTTTAAACTTGGTAATCCAAATATCCAAATGATGAATTAATCCCACAAATCTAGAATCATTAAACCATACAATAAAAAGTCTTAAAAATAATTAAATATCAAAATAGAGTAAAATTTCTTATAAAAACAAAAAAATACCATCTCCTACATCAGTTTACTAATTATTTACAATATCTATAAATCAACATAAAAATGCTTAAATGGCATCATGGTTGTGGAGGAAAATTAAAAACATACCTAAGAACCAAAAACCAAAATTGACACACATAAGATAAACTCCATGATACCCTAATATATACCATCTTGAACCAACAAAGTACATCAGTAATCAAGATGCTCCACTAGAAAAATAGTTCCTTCACATTTTTTTTCCTAAGAAACCATGTTTTCATATGCCCAAAGGAAATTGTAGGGTGAAAGGAAAAATTCCAATAGGATATCACCATAAATATAAATAGTATATTTCTCCTTGATGAATTATAACTATAGTTTTAATTTTACATTTAAAAAAATTACATTGAAAATTTTTCATTAAAATCCCTACAAATTTTTTTGTATAAATCACATTTATAAATCTAGAATAAATAAGTTTTAAAAAAAATATGGGGCACATTTTAGAAATATTGTAAACTAACCCAAACATGGAATAAGAATAAGATTAAGGATCAACATATATCTTATATGGGGATTACGAATAAATTCCAACGATTCTAAATCAACTATAGAACATGTAACATGTAATATAGCCTATAATCAATGGGGTATAGAATGTCTTATTCTAACACAATTTAAATAGATGATACAAGTAAAAATTAATTGATTTGGATATCTCTCTATATCCCTCAACACATACATTCATCCCATGGGATCTTTTTTTCCACAGGAGATACATTCCCTATCAAGTCTACAATAAATATTAGGTATTTCAATTATATAATCCAACAACAAAACCAAGGTTTCCCATTTTCCATATTTTACTAATAACATAAATCATAATAAATTAAAATTAAATAAAACATACATGCAGAAAACACATCAGTCATTAATCACAAGGTAATACCTTTTCAAAAACCCTTTTATAAATCCATTTTAATCCACAAAAAACTCTCTGAATCATTTTTGAATACAACTTGAAAGAATCAAAACAAATTCATTTGGAAAATACATTTAAAACCATAAAATTTCAAATTCATTAAAGGATTGAAATATATAATGGAAAATACATTATTATGAATAAATTAAAATTTAATTTAATTAATGAAAACAGAAAGTGATTAAAAAAATGGTAATCTATGGGAAACTACCACTAGGTTGTAACAAACACAAAGAAATTTAATTGAAACATTTCACTACCATCTTGGGTTTTTTCAAAGACATGATAATTTATCGATTCTATACCATCTCTATACTACTACTTAGCATCAACACTAAACATATATATGAATATAACATCACAAATTAGAATTTTCTGGACTCAGAATGCCATGTCCCTTCAAAACTAGCCATTACAAATGATGCATAATCACTCATGTTCCTCTCTTAGAAAATATACAAGGAATAACCACACCATTAAAATAAACATACTAATACCATTAATTAATTAATTCTACATGTAAGAACCTAGGTTTTTAGAATGGGTCAAAATACCGACCCTGTTTAAATTTTTGATAGGTTTCTGAGGAAACAGGATTTACAGGGATGTTTCTAGAAATTTCCAGACTACACGCTGTGTACATTAAGTACACACCGTGTATATCTCGTAAAGTGGCCGACCGTGTACTCGCCGAGTACATGCCATGTGGGTGACCATGTAGAGTTTTCTTACTACACGGCGTGTAGTTTTGAACAGGCCGTGTAGACCGCCGATCGTGTGAAGCCATAAATGGCGTGTAGGCTATTGGCCGGGTAAGAACCAGGGACACACCGTGTTCCCTTTGGACACGCCGTGTATGAGGGATATACATGGCGTGTGAGTATGTCGGCATGGAAAGGAAGAGGAACCCAGTACACACCGTGTACCCAGAGGTTCACGCTGTGTACTCATGTCGGCAGGCTTTGAAAGTAAGTCAGCGAGACCTTTCCGTCTAATGAATAGTTAAATGAACCATACACGGTGTGTAGTCCCAAAGTACACACCGTGTACATTCTCTTTTTTTCTTAAAACGGGCAGTAGCCTCATTTTGAGGCAGAACACACCATCCTCTGCCCCAAATCGGCCGAATCTTAATTGGTTTCCCGATTCTTCGTCCGAACTCCGATCCGATCACGGTTGGATGTGTTGGAACCCCCTCGGTAAGGTCTTGATTCCTCTTTGGCCGTTTTGTCTGATTTTCGTTCTAGAACGAGTTATAGCCCATTGAGCGGTTTTGAATCTTTTGTAGATTTACCGCGTTTTAGACCGAATTGGCGGGTGTTACCGGATGAGTAGAATCATGTGAGTCTCAGGTAGGTGGTGCATACCTCATTTTGTGTTTTCGTGGTTGTTTGGGTGACGCGGCTTTAGCGCATTTTCACGTATTTTTGAGCCGGACCCGTTTTATCTACTTTTGCATACTGAATTGTTTATGGGACATCTGGGATTCCCTTAGGTATGCCCAGTTACCAGTTTTGCGTGAGTGGGGCCGGGTGAGGGCTCGTGTCTCATCGGGGCATTTTGGCCGGGGAACGCCAAAATGGTTTTAATTGCAATATTATTATGTTAAAATGTTAGTTTAAATTATTTTAGCCTGTTATAATTGTTGGAGGCTTTTAAGACCTCTGTGCTGGTATGGGACAACACCTGGTATAGTGCAATTCGACTGTCTAGTTGGTTTTTCCTGGTTATGTTTTCTGGTAAAATATGTTATATATGCAATTGCTGAATTGCATTTGCTGGACCCTTTTTGGGTTGTGTTGGGCTTGGTCCGGTTACGCTTGAGTGATACTAATCACAGGTTGGGGTTGTGCCCTGGTAACTTTGGGTGGTTTTGACCACGGGATTGGGCGTCATGGACGTCGGTTTAAGGCAGTACATTTGTCAGGTTGGGCATGGCCCGGGATACTTGGATGTCGAGGCAATCGTACTTGAGAAACGTGGTCGCGGGGACACGAGGTGTCAGATGTTTGGTGTCTTAGGACTATTTGGGTGAGTACCGCTCACCGGGACTTTGAGTAGTGTGCACATAGGGATACTCCATGATGAGGTGGTTTTGACAACTCGTGTGGGTAGAGGCCCCCGTAGTTGCGGTTAGGTATTTTGGTTGGGGGTTCTTGGCGTAGAAAGACACGTGGGAGGCGAGGAGCCTTCAGGGAATGGGCATCCCTTCGGGACGTCGGTACTTGAGACACGAGGTATCAGGAGGCACATGGTTCCAGGTTACTATTTTGGGCGTGCCTTCAGGACATCGGTACTTGAGACACGAGGTGTCAGGAGGCACATGGTGCCAGGTTACTATTTTGGGGGTGCCTTCGAAACGTCGGTACTTGAGACACAAGGTGTCAGGTGGCACATGGTTCCTGGTTACACGACAGAGATTCTGGCATTGGCCGAAGCAGGTGACACTCCATGGTGGCTGTTGAGCACCAGTGGAGTTTTTGTTTAATTGTGCATCATATTGTTTACTGCTTTCTTGGTAAATTCATGACTGCTTAAACACATATATTTGGTACGCACCGTTGTGTGGTATCCTACTGAGATTTTCCTCACACCCTGCACGGGCCCTTTGGGATACATGTAGACATTATGGATTTACATGCAGGAAAGAGGCCAGCTTCAGGAGCTGGGCTACGTTAGTTATTGCATGGAGATGGTATGGACCTTTAGGTCATGCCTAGCTGGGTTTACATTGTTTTGTTTACTTTCTGTATTGGCATGCTTGTTGTAGCAACTGTTGGTTAGCCATTGGCGCCCTTTTTATATTCAGTTGTGTATGAACTTCTTTGGATTCATGTTTTAATGTTCAGTAGTAGTTACATGTTATCAGCATGCTGTTGTGTTTATTTCCACTGCAGTTGTCTCCTATATTGATTCCGCTGTATATTGTTATTGTATGTGCTTCCGCTATGTGGGTCTAGTTCGAGTCTGCTGGGTCTTACTCTCTGCTGCATATTTACTATTATACTCGAACTAGTACCCTTACAATGATCCTCCAAGAGGGTATAGACTCCCCACTATAACTATTCAGACCCTCGCTGCTAGTCGGTAGCCTTTGGTATTCGGGGAGGTGTGCCTAAGGTAGTAACACCCGACCCGTTCGGCACAATTCGGGTGGCTGGCCGGGTCTTGGATGTTACAAAGTGGTATCAGAGGAGTTCTTGACAAAGATTTAGTAGAAGTGTTTTTATGGCTACTAATGAGATTGAGACTTCTCTTTTTATTTCTGCTGGTTTTACTTTTTGGGATATGGTAGACTGGAGATAAGTTGTTGTAACTGGAACTGGGTTTCTAGCTTGTGCTTGGGAGCCTGCAGCCCCAGGTACGTGGGGAGGACCAAGTTTCCATGGGTGGGGACTGCTGTTTTCTTTTTCTCAGGTTACATTTTATACGATTTCCACCTCGGTGGCTCACTTGATGTATGATGTTCTTGATTGTGATATGTGACCCTTGACCCGGTGTGGTAAGGGAGAATTGAACCTTGGCCCGGTATGGAAAGGCTTGTTGCATGGCTTTCGATAGACACATTTTTAGTGTATTTCAATTTCATAATTGCACGTATTCTTTGTGAAGTGATAATACCATGTGAATAAAATAAATCTATTTCCATGCTTTATCTGCTTTGAAATGTAAAATGATGAAATTCCTTATAGAATTGCTAGTTGTTGCAATGTGTATGCCATGCTTTATTTTTTGTAGAATTGCATGTGGCAGGGTTTTGGGTCTGACTCTTATGAGAGCAGGCATGTACTATGACTGAGGCAGTGTAACTGTCAGGATTGGGCGACTCGGGCGTCAGTTTGAGGCAACGTGAGTTGTCGAGACGGGAATGACCCGAGGTACTTGTGATACTTCGCTCTGTTAAGGCTGGGTAAGGAGGCCGTGAGGTCGGGATGTCGTGGGGCATGGGTTGCGATGAGGGGTAGTAAGGGTAGTTGTTATGCCCTTCCTTTTAATGCTTTCCTTATCAACGTAGAATATAATGTTATATATATATATATATATATATATATATATATGGGTTGCCTGACCATTTATGGTACTTAGCGGGTTACTCCTTCATGTCTCAATGGAGCGTTAGGCCAGAGATGATACAGTGCCGCAGGACCGTGGCCAGACTTCGGTACAGGCTGAGCACGAGCCACAGGTATAGGCTCAGGGATAGGAACAGGATCAGGATCCAGTATAGGTAGGACAGCAGCCGGGTTTGGTATCGTTCGAGTCGTGGCTTGACGAGCAGCTTCGAGCTAGCCTGGTACGCATCTTGCAGGGGCTTGACGGAGGCGCGTAGGGTACAAAGCCTTCTATGGCGTATCTGACGTGGGAGATCCACTCGCAGCGCCTGCCGCTATTTCAGGGTGAGGGTGGTCCACAGGTGGCTGAGAACTGGATAGAGAGCATGCAGATGATCTTCAAGCAGCTCAAGACGCCTCCAGGGCAGATGGTCAAGCTGGCGACATATATGCTGAGAGGACAGACAAAGCGTTGGTGGGATGTACAGGTGCATGCCCGTAGGCACGAAGGACTAGCTTAGAAAGACTTATAGGACAGGTTCTTTGATCACTTCTACCCATAGACGCTGAGGGAAGAGAGGGATCGAGAATTCTTGAGTCATCAGCAAGGAGACATGTCCTTTATGGACATCGCAGCTACATTTACTGAGCTATCTCGCTTTGCACCTGGTATGGTGAGCGATGATGCAGCTTGGGTGAGGTGCTTCGAGGATGGCTTACGACACGCCATTCAGGTCCAAGTGAACATTTCCAGGCTGATTTCCTTCTCCGAGGTGGTGAATCAGGCGCTTATAGCCTAGGGAAACGAGAGGGAGAAATATTTCTTGGGCAGGACGACAGCTTCAGCTAACGGTTTGGACAGTAGGAAGCGAGGACGAGATGTGTTCCAGTAGGGCAGTCAGGCCAGGGATTCAGCTAGACCACCTCGTGGGAGTTCATCGGTGATTTGCTTCTAGTGTGGACAGCCGGGACATGTTCGGGCTCAGTGTGATAGGCCTCCGAAGAAGTGTTGGGCATGTGGACAGGATGAGAATCTGGAGAGGTTTTGCAGGCAGTCTTCTCATATGACCGGCAGACAGGGACCAGGATAGGCTACAACGTCTGGAGTTGGTTCAGGTTTGGTACCCGGAGAGGGTAGTCGAGGTTCAGCTATGTGCAGATGCCGTGACAGAGACAGTGGGACCCAGCTCAGGGGTCAGTGGCCGGTGACTAGAGCAGCAACGCAGGGAGGTCAGGCGTCAGGCAGCCGTGTTTCAGGCCAGGTGCACGCCGTGGAGCTTCTAGAGGCTGAGCAGGCCGGTGAGCCGGTGACAATTAGAGGTACACCGCAGTGTGACTATGATCTCCATGTTTCCTTTTTGTCATGACTTGTAGAGGTACGTCTGTTTTGAGTGAATGTGGTGCACATGATCATTTTGGACTGACTAGATTCTAGTCAGTTGGATTGGCACCATATCGGGTGAATGATATATATATATATATATATGTATATATATATTTATTTATATGTGTGTGTGTGAGGTGTCGTGGGCATCAGGGAATCATGGATGCGGGTTACATGAGGTGTTTTGGGCATCGAGGCATCATGGACGTGGGTTACTTGAGGTGTCGTGGGCACCGGGGCATCGTGGATGCGGGTTACTTGAGGTGCTAGGCACCAGGACCTCATAGAGGCGGACCCCGATGCGGTGCGGGATACTTTGTGTGTTAGAAGCGACACAGGAGCACCAATGAGGTGCAGGGGTGACAATGCGTCACGGGAGGACTATGCATCCGGAAAACTGTTTAGTAAACCCTGTTTGTTTTATGTTTTGTTGGGTTGAGACCAGGTAAGGCAATTCCTAAGGTGGGGAGCCCCCTTGGGGAATTTGGATGGAACCTTTGAGACCGGGGTAGTCCAGGTTGTTTAACTGGGATGTGCGTGTTCGGTTCCATATTTGGGTTTCGTTTGGTATCTTGGGGACGAGCTACATTAAGGCGGGGAGTTTGTAAGAACCCGAGTTTTTAGAATGGGTCAAAATCCCGACCGTGTTTAAATTTTTGACAGGTTTCTAAGGAAACTGGATTTAATGGGAAGTTTCTGTAAATTTCCAGACTACACGCCGCGTACTTTAAGTACATGCCGTGTATGTCTCAGTGAGTGGCTGACCATGTACTCGTCGAGTACATGCCGTGCGGGTGACCGTGTAGAGTTTTCTTACTACACGACGTGTAGTTTTGAACACGCCATGTAGACTGCCGATCGTGTTAAGCTATAAATGGTGTGTAGGCCATTGGCCGGGTAAGAACCAGTGACATTCCATGTTCCCTTTGGATATGTCGTGTAGTCTAGCCGTGTATGAGGTATATACATGGAGTGTGAGTACATCGGCGAGAAAAAGGAAGAGAAACCTAGTACACGCCGTTTACCCAGAGGTACACGCCGTGTACTCATGTCGGCAGGCTGAGAAAGTAAGTCGGTGGGACCTTTCCGTCTTATGAAAAGTTAAATCAACCATACATGGCATGTAGTCCCAAAGTACATGCCATGTAATTTCTTTTTTTTTGCTTAAAATGGATAGTAGCCTCGTTTTGAGGCAGAACACACCATCCTCTGCCCCAAATCGGCCGAATCTTAATTTGCTTCCTGGTTCTTCATCCAAACTCCGATCCGATCTCGGTTGGATGCGTTGGAACCCCATCGGTAAGGCCTTGATTCCAATTTGGCCATTTTGTCTGATTTGCGTTCTAGAACGAGTTATAGCACTTTGAGAGGTTTTGATTCAGTTGTAGATTTACCGCATTTTAGACCGAATTGGAGGGTGTTACCGGAGGAGTTACATCGTTGGAGTCTCAGGTAGGGCGTGCATACCTCATTTTGTGTTTTCGTGGTTGTTTGGGTGACACGGCTTCGGTGCATTTTCAGGTATTTTTGAGCGGGACTTGTTTTATCTTATTTTTCATACTGAATTGTTTATGGGACCTCTCGGATGCCCTTGGGTATGCCTAGTTACCAATTTTTTGTGAGCGGGGCCGAGTGAGGGGCCATGGCTCATCGGGGCATGTTGGACGAGGAATGCCAAAATGGTTTTAATTGCAATATTATTGTGTTAAACTGTTAGTTTATAAAATTTTAGCATGTTATAATTGTTGGAGGCTTTTAAGACCTCTGTGCTTGTATGGGATAACACCTGGTGTAGTGCAATTCGACTGTTTTGTTGGTTTTGTCTGGTTATGTACCCGGAGAGGGTAGTCGAGGTTCAGCAGTGTGCGGAAGCTGTGACAGAGACAATGGGACCCAGCTCAGGGGTTATTGGCCGGTGACTGGAGCAGCACCGCAGGGAGGTCAGGCGTCAGGCAGCCGTGTTTCAGGCCAAGTGCACGCCATGGAGCTGCCAGAGGTTGAGCAGGCCGGTGAGCCGGTGACAGTTAGAGGTACACCGCGGTGTGACCATGATCACCATGTTTTCTTTTTGGCACGACCTGTAGAGGTATGTCTGTTTTGAGTGCACGTGGTGCACATGATCTTTTTGGACTGACTAGATGCTAGTCAGTTGGATTAGCACCATATCGGGTGTGTGATATATATATATATGTGTGTGTGTGTGTGTGAGGTGTCGTGGGCATCAGGGCATCATGGATGTGGGTTACTTGAGGTGTCGTGGGTATTGGGGCATCGTGGATACGGGTTAGTTGAGGTGCCGTGGGCATCGGGGCATTGTGGATGTGGGATACTTGAGGTGCTAGGCACCAGGACCTCATATAGGTGGACACCGATGCGGTGTGGGATACTTTGTGTGTCAGAAGCGACACAGGAGCACCAATGAGGTGCAGGGGTGATTATGCGTCACGGGAGGACTATGCATCCGGAAAATAGGTTTGTAAACCCGGTTTGTTTTACTTTTTGTTGGGTTGAGACCGGGTATAGCAATTCCTAAGGAGGGGAGCCCCCTTGAGGAATTTGTTCGGAACCTTTGAGACCGGGGTAGTTCGGGTTGTTTAACTGGGATGGGCGTGTTTGGTGCCATCTTCGGGTTTCGTTTGGTATCTCGGGGACGAGCTACGTTATGGTGGGGAGTTTGTAAGAACCCGGGTTTTTAGAATGGGTCAAAATCCCGACCCTTTTTAAATTTTTGACAGGTTTCTGAGGAAACTGGATTTAATGGGAAGTTTCTAGAAATTTCCAGACTACACACTGTGTACTTTAAGTACACGCCGTGTATGTCTCGGCGAGTGGCCGACTGTGTACTCGCCGAGTACATGCCGTGCATGTGACCGTGCAGAGTTTTCTTACTACACGGCGTGTAGTTTTGAACACTCCGTGTAGACCGCTAATCGTGTGAAGCCATAAATGGCGTGTAGGCCGTTGGCCGGGTAAGAACCAGGGACATTCCGTGTTCCCTTTGGACACGTCGTGTATTCTAGCCGTGTATGAGCGATATACATGGCGTGTGAGTATGTTGGTGAGGAAAGGAAGAGGAACCCAGTACACGCCATGTACCCAGAGGTACACGCCGTGTACTCATGTCGGCAGGCTTGAAAAGTAAGTCGGCGGGACCTTTCCGTCTTATGAAAAGTTAAATGAACCATACATGGCATGCAGTCCCAAAGTACATGCCATGTACTTTCTTTTTTTGCTTAAAATAGGAAGTATCCTCGTTTTGAGGCAGAACACACCATCCTCTGCCCCAAATCGTCCGAATATTAATTTGCTTCCTGGTTCTTCATCCGAACTCCGATCCGATCTCGGTTGGATGCATTGGAACCCCCTCGGTAAGGCCTTGATTCCTCTTTGGCCGTTTTGTCTGATTTTCGTTCTAGAATGAGTTATATCCCTTTGAGAGGTTTTGAATCTTTTGTAGATTTACCGCGTTTTAGACAGAATTGGGAGGTGTTACCGGAGGAGTTCCATCACGCGAGTCTCGGGTAGGGGGTGCATACCTCATTTTATGTTTTCGTGGTTGTTTGGGTGATGCGGCTTCGGTGCATTTTCAGGTTTTTTTGAGTGGGACCCGTTTTATCTTCTTTTGCATACTGAATTGTTCATGGGACCTCTGGGATGCCCTTGGGTATGCCCGGTTACCAATTTTTCATGAGCGGGGCCGAGTGAGGGGTCGTGGATCATCGGGGCATTTTGGCCGGGGAACGCCAAAATGGTTTTAATTGTAATATTATTGTGTTAAACTGTTAGTTTAACTTATTTTATCCTGTTATAATTGTTGGAGGCTTTTAAGACCTCTGTGCTTGTATGGGAAAACACCTGGTATAGTGAAATTCGACTGTTTAGTTGGTTTTTCCTGGTTATGTATTCTGGTTAAATATGTTATATATATAATTGCTGAATTGCATCTGCTGGACCCTTTTTTGGTTGTGTTGGGATTGGCCCGGTTACGGTTGAGTGATGCTGATCACAGGTTGGGGCTTTTCCTGGGTTACTTTGGGTGGTTTTGACCACGGGATTGGGCGTCATGGACATCGGTTTGAGGTAGTACGACTGTCAGGTTGGGCATGGCCCAGGTTACTTGGATGGCGAGGCCATCGGACTTGAGAGACGTGGTCCCAGGGACACGAGGTTTCAGATTTTTGGTGTCTTAGGACTATTTGGGTGATTACCACTCACCGGGACTTTGAGTAGGGTGCACAAAAAGATACTCCGTGATGAGGTGGTTTTGACCAGTCATGTGGGTAGAGGCCCCCGTAGTTGTGGTTAGGTATTTTGGTTGGGGGTGCTTGTCATAGAAAGCCGTGTGGGAGGTGAGGAGCCTTCAGGAAATGGGCATGCCTTCGGGATGTCGATACATGAGACACAAGGTGTCAGGAGGCACATGGTGCCAGGATACTATTTTTGGAATGCCTTCGAGACGTCGGTACTTGAGACACGAGGAGTCAGGAGGCACATGGTGTCGGGTTTCTATTTTGGGCGTGCCTTCGGGACATCGGTACTTGAGACACGACGTGTCAGGTGGCACGTGGTGCCGTGATACACGACAGAGATTCTAGCGTTGGCCGAAGAAAGTGATGCTCCATGGTGGCTGTTGAGCACCAGTGGAGTTTGTTTTTAATTGTGCATCGTACGGTTTAATTCAATCCTGGTAAATGCATGACTGCTTAAACACATATATTTGGTAGGCACCGTTGGGTGGTATCCTACTGAGATTTGTCTCACACCCTACACTGGCCCTTCGGGACGCGTGTAGACTGTACGGATTTACGTGCAGGAAAGAGGCCAGCTTCAGGAGCTGGGCAGCGTTAGTTATTTCATGGAGATGGTATGGACCTTGAGGTCCTACCTAGCTGGGTTTACATTGTTTTGTTTACTTTCTGTATTGGCATGCTTGTTGTAGCTACTGTTGGTTAGCCATTGGCACCCTTTTTATATTCAGTTGTGTATGACCTGCTTTGGATGCATATTTTACTGTTCAGTATTAGTTACATGTTATCAGCATGCTGTTGTGTTTATTTCCACTGTAGTTGTCTCCTATATTGCATCAGTTGTATATTTTTATTGTATGTGCTTCCGCTATGTGGGTCTGGTTCGATTCTACTGAGTCTTACTTTATGATGCATCTTTACTATTATACTCGGACTAGTACCCTTACTATGATCCTCAGAGAGGGTATAGCCTCCCCACTATACCTATTCAGACCCTCTATGCTAGTCGGAAGCCTTTGGCGTTCGTGGAGGTGCACCTAAGGTAGTAACACCTGACCCGTTCGGCACTGTTCGGGTGGCTGGCCGGGTCTGGGACCTTACAATAGATATCAAAACATCATACCAAAAAACCCACATATAATATATTATACCAAGCTAACCACCCTCAAAATAACCCACAATCACCAAACCCACAAACTCAATGCGATATCATGTCACATTATAATGATCCCCAGCCCCCCACACCTATCCCCTAAAAAAGGTAAACAGACAAGACACTATTCACTAGCAGCACATCTATCATCATCCAAAACAAACTACATAAAAGTTTCCATATCCAACTACATACTATAAGTCTCATATTCCCAATGATACATATTCTTCATCAATGAAAACATGTTCCAAGACACCGAATCTGTTTTTAAACCTAATTATGGTTTTAAAACAACTAGTTTATTCTCCATCATGTTAGGCATTGAACAATAAGGGTCATAATAAATAGTGATAGAATACAATATCTATTATCCCCAAATGAAACATTTCAACAAAAAACATAGCTGATATCATCCTGTTATACAGTACAATCCATATCCAAGGGTCTCACCATCACAGATCTCTCTCTCCCTATCTTTGTATCAAATTACCATTTTACATTTTTTTGGTAGAATACATAGTGGTATATATCACCAAGTTACTTAAATGATCATGTATTTCTTAATTCACTTTCATTTTATTTCATAATATTAAAACAAATATATAGTTTCTACCAAAATATTTTATAAATATTGAACTCTACTAAAAATCATTCATTATTCAAATCCATTAATCACTATTCCCTTAAGGTAAAAAATTTTATGTCTTTTCATTATTCATCATGAATCTAAATTTTAGCCATTCATTATTTATTTAGACACCACCATTTTGGTTTTGTAATATATAATATCATTCACAATTTAGAAAGGAAAAAAACCTTGTAAGCTTCTTACTGAAATCTTATTTAACAAAAACCATCACTTTATTAACACAACTATATCTACCAAAAAAATTTAAGTGTTCAATCAATGAGTTTGACATGTAAAATTACACCATACATTTATATACGAAAAAATATAAATAAATGATTGTGGAAAATTTAAATTATCAACCACTATCAATTAACTAAAATGTATATAATGATAAAAATCATAGAGAATATGTTAAAAACGACCTATGTGAATACCAATAAACTATAAATACCATGAAACATATGGATGACATATAAATCATATATGTGAAACATGATGCTTCAATATACATCTCCTCTTTCCAAAATAACCAAAAGTACAAATAATCCCATTAATAAATAATGATAAACCCAACTGACCATAATTAGATGGAAATCAGTCAACTATAAAAATTCAAATAAAGAACAATTCATGCCCATAGAAACATGTATTTTTCCTCACATGTGGGTCTTAAACTCCTTGAAATGAGTTCAATACCAAGATCCATGAACATGATATTCTCTTATCTACCATTCCCAAATAGTAAGATAAAATAAATAAGATTCCAATATGAATCATTAATTTCTTACTGAACTGACCTATTGAAATAGTTCCTTGTCCTACGTCAGCATAGTGCCTCAGGTGTACCTCTCCATACAATAGGGGTTACTAACAAGAAGTGAGGGACCATGATGACACTTTGGAGACATAATTAACTTATTATTTAAATTGTAACATATATTTAAACAAGATAAAATATATACAATATCTGTATGAACATCACAATATGGAAAATATCTAATAAAAAGATACAATATCACATGTGATACCAAATAAATGTTTCATATATACCAAAATAGATCCATCATGGGAACATATTTCACAATACTAATAAAATGAAAAAAATGATGTTAATATCCCATTCCTAACTAGTTCGAAGTCTCTCCTGGTCCCATTAACCAAAATCCAACCAAGGATGAAAAATTGCCCTGCATCAAGCCTATCAGGAGTCCAATCATGTAATTATATAGGATCATCTCAAGTACCCAATTGTCATGGTAGACCAATCAATGATTGAGTATAAATCAGATGGTTATAAAATATTACATACAAAAATATCACTTAGTTTTAAAAATTTCATATAGAAATGATCCTGGCTATCATTTTAAAATTATTTAAAATATTTACGAAAAATAATAAATTTAACACCCTGTGATTTGGGGAATTTTTTTAAAATTAATTTAATCAGTTTGATTTCTATTTTACATGAAAAAAATAATTATATCTTATGTTATAAGAAAAAATATGGTTGTATTGTGTCACATGAAACTACATGTTTCTTAGAAATTGTGCATGACATGTGACATTGATCTTTAGTGACCCATGAAATATTATTATTTTAAATATGACCCTTATAACTTAATAGTTAAATAGTAGGGTATGAATAATATTAAATACATTATTACATATATATATATACTACTCAATATAAATTTATTTATAAACACTCAGGAAATAATCAATAAATTCTTACTAAAGTAATTATATTCATTAAAAAACGTTTTATTTAAAAATGTTTTTTAGATTTTTTGAAAAAATATTATAATTAAATTATAGATATTCTAAAAATATATTAGATAAAATGATAGTAATTTTTTAAATAATCATCTCAAATTTTTTGGTTTTTAATTTTTCAGAATATGTTGAAAATATTATTTTTTTGAGAAATAGTGAAAAATATAAAATTATAATTGAAAACTGCCTTCTCGTTTAAATTAGTAATAAAGGTAAATTATATTTTATATTTTTTAACGTAAAATTTGATTTATTATATGTATATATTAGTCCAATATATCTTATTCAAACTATTTCATATTGAAATTTGATATAAAAACCTTCTAACTATTTAAACATTTTCCTTTGAAAACCCACTCTCTCATCGCATCTGTGGAATTAATTTTACCACTTATATGAATGTAATATGAAAAAATAGAATACTTATTTTCCACCAAAATAATTTATATTATATTAAAATTTCAACTGAATATTTTTCAAAAATGAATATGAAAACCAATAAATATTATTTTCCATGGTTAATGTAAAATTGGTTTATCGGGATTTAAACAAAAAATATATGGGTTAAAATGACTTAGATTTTTTCTAAAACCTATTTTGTCAAAATATTTTACCCTAAAATTTCTAATTATAAGTAATATTATATTTTGGATCTTTTTTCCATCATAAAATTGAGGTTACCCCGTTTTCTTCTAAAATGATAATATTATTCCAATAATCTCACGTATAAATGGAAAGCCCCTATTATATATTATTCACACCATAAAAAATATTGGTTCATCCAATAAAAACACACCTTTTATAAAAAATATCCTCCAATAATCCTAAAAGCATTATAATTTTTAGAAATCCAACATTGGAAGGTTTTTGGTTATTTCCAAAGGAGGTTACCTGAAAAAGATATAACATTCTTCAATGATAATATTTATATTATTTTTTTACTCCCCCTTCATTTAGAATTAAAAAAATAAATATATAATAACCTAAGTACCTTCCATATTTTTAGATGTTTTTATTTTAATGTTATGACCTACACCAATCTCCACTTCCATTAAATGGGTTATTAAATCAAAGTTTTTGTGTATGAATTACTACTACCATGCGAACTGATGATATTCATTTTTTCATTACCACCTCTCACAGTAGGTTGTAGTGATGGGTATATAGTAAAAATATTATATTAATAACATAATAATACCTCTTGATTTATTATATATTATATAAATTTATTACATTGCATTATTTAGGGTATACAATAACATATCTCATGTGTATGGGGGACTACCACATCACCAAGGAATGTGATTCATTTCTCAATAATGTTTTATAACATAAAAATAAAGATAAAAATATAAGACATAAATTAAATAATTTTTAAATTAACAAGAAATTTATAAATATTAAAATATAATATATTATTTTATTTCTTACCATTTAACTAACTAAAAGATAATTATTTTTTTCGTGTACATGAGAACAGCCACCTTCACGAAGTGATGTGACTGTCTATTTTCAACCCCACACCACATGGATGATATGTATAATTTTATTTAAATAAATAATATTTTAATTATGATATTATTATTAATTTTTAAATATAACATATTACTTACAATATTTACATAATGATCATTGAAAAATAAAAACATTACTCATGGGAACGTACAACATATTGTCTTCATGATCAAAACGTACATCATTTCATGATCTAATTTTTATAATATCACTTAAAATAAAATTTTATCCTCCATATTTGGTGGAAAATTTGATTTTAATTAAATTATTTAAATGTGAAAAAATTATGAATGTCTTAGTGTTTAAAAAAATTATAAATGTGGAATGGTTATTTTCTTTAATAAATTTTATTATTGATTAATGAAACTTGATTTAAAAATTTTCATGTTTATTTTCAAAAAAAGAATTTCTAAAATGTATTATATTGTAAAAATTATTTTCAAATGGAATTGATCTTATTAAGGAAATTTTCAATGTAATATTTCAAAATAATTCTCATTCTAAGATGAAATCCTTTAACGATGCTTATTCTAAACTAGGGATGTGATACAAGGGTAACATTATTATTATTTCTTTGGATAGTTGATGTTTTGGATAAAAATAATTTTATGAAACACATTTCAATTATACCTTTCACACAATAAAAATTTCTTATGAAACCTGTTACTTTTCAGTGGTTATATAATGATTAAAATGATTAAATGGCTATCAAAAATCTCTATTTTTTAAAAAGATATGATATGATGAAATTTTATAAAAACCAATTAATTTCATATGTTATGATATGTTGAATAATAATAATCATTTGTGACACCTAAATATGGATATCACTTAGTGGTGGGTGGGACCTATTACTCCATCTAATTTATTCGGTAAATATTTATATCACATGACTATATAGGATTGGAATGGGAAGTGAACCCAATTTGGTTAGGTTTTTTTCCACTATGATGGTCTTTCGAGTAAACATTAACTTATATGATTATTTAGGGAGTGAACCCATGCTACAATGAAAACCATAGTAGTGAGCCTTAATACTATGGAAATCATTTTTATTCGTATATGTATGCCATAATTTCTTGTCTTATGGAATTGTTATTCTAACATGGATCATGTTCTTTGATTTCCTAATGATTCATGTATTATAAACTTTCAATATTTATGTCATGACTCTATGTCACGAACTTTAATATTTGGGGTATGGTTTTCAATTTTTATGGTCATTTTCACATACCCTTATGTTCATATCATGTTTAAGTATCTCCATTTTTACCCTTACTAAGCATATGAGCTCACCCTTTCATATGTTTAAATTCCCTTTCTTATGAAAAAATGCATTAAGTAGGTTATTTCTATGAATAATACATAATTGGAAGATAGTTATGGAAAAAATTGAATATATTTCACCAAATTAGATGATTGTGTTCCTATTCTCCAATTAAATTAAACTATTATGGTCCTCAAGTGTTTTTTGTGTAATGTATTAAAGATTCATCTAAGAAGAGGTAATATCTATGTATCAAAAGCAAGGTATATATAGTTGGTATAAAAGAAGAGGTTTAGTTTTCCTTTGGAAACCAGGATAGGAAAACATTAGTGAGATACCATGAGTTATTTCTAAGGATACATCTACGGATGACTCTAAGGATATGTATATGGACAAGTAAAACTATTGGAAAATGTCGTAAAATATTTATGGAGGATATAGAATGTGCATCCAGTGAAATTAAATCCTAGTATAGATACTATAATTCGATATGGATTTGGAACAGAGGTATATAGGGGTAATAACACCCAAAGGGGTGTATTGATCTGGACTCGATCATCACCTGGTGAAAAAAATGTGCCTTCTTTCACACCAGTTTTGACACTCCAAGGGGTTATTCTTTCAAAATTCAAAAACTCTTTATAAAACATATTGATGGATTTAAATATTTGATTACTATGAATAACCAAGAATAAACCAATGTTTTGATGGATTAAAAATAAGGTGTCATGATAAAGAAATCTTCTATGTGATTTTCATGATTATTCAGTTTCCCATTAAGATTATTGGTTCTCACATTTTGATTTTTGGTTTTAGTGCAAGGTGGGAAGTAGAATAAATTGGGTTAACATTGAATATGATAGAAAATATTTGGATGAACATTAAAATTTGATGACGACATTATTGAAGAAATTTGTGATTATGAATAATAAATTATCACAAAAAATGATTAACAACATACATTTTAACCAACTATCAGACTCACAAAAGAAGAGAATGATAGAGTGCACTGAGATTTCATGTAATGGAAACCAGAGAGGAATGAAGATTCATTTTTCTATATGTTGAGACTGGGGGATGAAGTACCCAAGTGGATTTCTTATAGGAAGGGGAAGATACATTGAGTGTTTAAAATAATGACACATGTAAGTAATTGTATAATAAAAAATGAAATTTTTAGTTAATGAAATCAATTATAATAATAGTCTTGTTATGTTATCATTGATGGTTGAATTTTTCAAGCGAGGAAAGTATGGGAATTGGATAAATTGATTTCTTCTGGGTGAAGATCCTAAAGACAATCAACAAGGAAGTATGATTAATGGTTATATTGAAAGTGATGAGGAGACTAAAAATGATATATGAAAGGTAAGGTTTGTTGTAATAGTATTTTCAATATTAAACCTGGGAACTATGAATAAATTATGGTGGATGAAATACATGATTCATATCTCATATTGTAGGTAAGATGCATTAAGGAATAAGATAATGAATCCATGTAAATGGTTTAAGAATTATATAATATTATTTATGTGTATATGTGTTGGAGTAAGGAATTTTTTTTATGTGAATCATGAAATATATAAGGATTTTTACTATAATTTTTTCATTAAATATTTTAAAAAATAGGTTCAATATTACTATTGATCTAGAAAAGTGGCTTAATGTAAAGGTTATAATTTATGGAAAACATGTGATTTAGGAAAGTTAACCCCTAACATATTCCTCATGTTGAGAAAATTTTGTTTATTATTTAAAATGATATGATTGATATGAATAAATTAAATTGGTTTTTATGGATGGAATTAGAACTAATTAATTATTTGTGGAAAAAGTGGTTTATGTTATAATTGATGGAGTTTATAGCATTATTGGTTTTTTTGAATATCTCTACTAATTTTTGTTTTTATTAAAGGAATAAGGAATACTTTATATTTTCAATAAGGTTTTATTTAAATTATGGTTATTAAAATGTTTTTAGAGAATAGATGATGAAGGTTTTAGACAATTGAGAGCTACTTAGACTTGTTTCACTGATTAATGTAATATTGATTTTGAGACATTTAGTTACCTTCTTTATACATTTTTTATTTTGTAAGAGGTATATATTTAACAATTTATGGAAGGTTCTAAGTTGATCTTTATTTGAGATTTTATATATTATTGCATTATTTATCCATATGAATATTTATCCATAACTTTGTTGTGATTATAACTAATGATAGACAGAATGACATATAATTATCTTTATGGATATTATGATCCATTAATTTTTTAGGCACAAAAAATTCCCTTGTGTTTCTTAGAGTAGGAGATGATGTTTAAAATGATTATTTCACAAAAAAGGATAATTTTTTTCCTACGAAACAGAATTATGTCAAGTGAATTTTCATATACTCTCAATCAAGATGGAAAATGAATTCTACAACATTTTGAAATGGCTAATGAAGTAAAATGTTATCCTATTTTCATAATTTTTTATGAAATCAATGACCTATTTCCCACCAATTTGGGTTTTTATTGGTTTTTAACCTTATCTATATCACCAAAATTCTTGTAATCAATGATCTCTATCACTCTCTATAATTATTTACACGTTTCTTTAATGTCTAAATATTCACTTCCCACATATGATCTTCTATGTGGAAACCAAATTATGAGTCACTTTAGGTAACTTTTATGTTTCCAAATATCTATTTTTAAAGGGGATTTTATTATTATTATTATTATTTTTGTGGGTTTCTATGAAGGAATTTTTAAATGTCAAACCTTTGATAATAAAGTCAAATTTTGTGTGGGAAACACGTTTTATGGGGGGGGGGTAGGATGTAAAACCCTGAGATTTTTGAAATATTTCTCTTTAAATAAATTTAATATTTAATATATATTTTGTTACACATAAAATAGAGTATTGTTTTTGTTATACCGGACACCATGTTTAGGTTGTGTTACATGGATCAATGTGTTTCTCTTAAATCATGCAGGGCACACAACACTGGGATTCAATAAACCATGAAATAATATTATATTATATATGACTATTATAACCTAGTCGTTAAATAAGAGGGTATGAATAACATTATCTAATATATGAAACATACATATAAATTTCCTTTTAAATAAATATTTATTTATAAGTACTTATCAAATAATCAATCAATTATTCATGAAGTAATTATATTCATCAAAAAATGTTTTCTTCTAGAATGTTATTTTTAATATTTATGAGAAAATATTTTATTTAATTTATAAAGGTACGAGAATTATTTTTTATAAAATGAATTATATTTTTAAATCCTAATTTCAATATTATATTTTTGTTATTTTTTGAAAATTTTCCGAAAAGATTAAATTTTCAATGAATAGTTAAAAATACTGATTTTTAATTTAAAATTTTCATTTCCATAATCTTTTTTATATGGTTAAATTATGTTTTAAATTTTTTAAAATAAAAATTATCTCAATAATATATATATATATATTAATTCAATTTAAGTCATTTTAATAAATTTCATTCTAAAATTGTATATAAAAACTTTTTAAGCATTTGAATAGTTTCTCTTTGAAAACACAATTTTTCATCACACCTGTGGGATTAATTTCCCAATAAAATTTTCCATTTATATGAATTGAATTTGAAAAAATATATTCCATATTTTTAATAAGAATAATTTATATTATCTAATAAGTCTCACTTTATTTTTGACCAAAATAAATAGTAAAAACAATAGATATTATTTACTACAATTAATGTTTAAATGGGTTTACCAAGGTTAAATTAATATATAAGGGATAAAATGATATGAAAACATTTATAAAATACACTAGTAAGAAATATTTTGACCCTATCATGTCTAATTATTGATAATACTCAATTTTGGATCCTTTTGTATAATAAAAACGTGAGGAGTCCTTTTTTATTTTCAAAAAATTACAATTATGCCACTCACGTTACTTATAAAGGGACATCCCCTATCCTCTATTATTCACAAATAAAAAACCTTATGTTTTATCCAATACCCACCCAAATCACTTCCCAAATTCACTGATCATACCATAGAATTCTTATTTTTGGAATAAATCTAACCTAATAATACTTTTGGTGCAAGACTAAAGAGGTTACCCAAATAAGAGGTAGTGTTCATCAGCGAGCATTTTTATTTTATTTCATTATATACCTACTTCAATTATTATTAAAACATAATGATATAATAATCTAATTATATTCAACATACTATGAATTTTTAATGTTTTTTGTAGTAATTTTGACCCTAGAAGATCAGATTTGGTGTCTTACAACATTACATTGGCAGAAGATATAAGGAATCGCATCCCGAAGGACTAGAATGTTTAATAGTTGTGGTAAACTAGATAAATTCTTGAGTATAAAATTATATTTTAATACCCAAATATCAAAATATTTTTTATGGTATCTTTATTTTATCTATTGTATCCCTACATATTAGTAACATAAAACTTCATGGAACCTTAGCGACAGAAAATAGAACAAGGTGAGCCCGAATACTCATTAAGGGTTAAGTACATATGAGTGTAACTTTAGTAAAAAAAAAAAATAAATTTGTAGATGGAAATAATTGAGCACACATACTATTAAATTTACTAGATAAGGAATAATAAATATAGAATGTTAAATAACTTAAAACATGTGACTTTTAAATAACTTGACTATCTTGATAAGACAAGTCATAATCAACAGGGAAAGGAAAATAATTGAACACGCATTCTATTTAATCAATAGATTAAGAATGAAATGCATCTGTAATTTTTTTCATAGTTAAAATATCGTGGATAATAATAACTAAATCAGAATAAAGTCAATGCTTAGTGATTGGATTTACTGTTTCCTAGGCACATGATACCTTTACCATCACGATATATCATCAATACTGTATATAAAATACTTGGTAAAAACTCATCAGAATTGTGTCAAGACCATTCACAAGACACATACAATCGATATATTTCTTCAATATAGTTTAAAAAAACATTGTTCCAAATTCAAAGGGTTTTTAGCCAACTAATTTGGTCTCATGATACTATCGATGCATCAATGGTATTTCATTAAATGGTCTCTTATGAATATCCTATATTTCTAAATAATTGCACATATATTGAATAAAAGATTTAATTATGAACAATGTTCCTTATCAAATATCTATATTGGGTAATGGATACAAATTTACCAATATTACCCAAAATAATAAAACTACTTTAAAAGTAAACACTATATGTAAAAATGGTATATGTTTTACAAGATAAATATATCCATGAATAATAATATGGATATTTATGGGAAAAATAATGTCCAATGATCACATGTAAGTGAATATTTCATGGAAGTGTTAATAACTACAAAAATGAATGAAGGAATTGAATGTTAATACTTTCAATGGTAAATGTGATCATAAATAATCTAGTGAAATATTATGGATTGTATTGACAAAATATATACTATTTTTAGTAATAATAATGTTTTTTTGTCATTGGTGATTATGAAATTCAGAAAAAGATATTTAAAAACATTATTTGGGAAAACTCCATTTCATTTTGAAAAAAATTCCAAATACATTCCATTATAAATTCATTTAATAAAGAAAATTTGTAATACATTTTTTTGAAAATTACTTTTATTTATAATCACATTTGAAACGTATAAAATAATATATAACAATATTTATTGGCCATGACTACTGTAACACCCAAAAAATTTATGAGAAAAAATATTTTTAATTTTATTTATGTATTGTCTTGTATGCTACACCAAGATTAGCTTGCGCTATATGCAACACCGTATTAGCTTGCAGTATACGCAACACTATTATTGTCTTGTTTTCCGCACAATTTCAAGTTATTTGGATAGAAATCAAAATGGAATATAGATTTTTTTCAATGAAATAATATTTGATTATGTTATATGAAACACCAAATAAATATTTCCCACAACACTGACTTGGCTTGCATTACACGCAAAAGAAACCTTCCTCGATGGCTTGCGTTGTACGCAATACAGAGTTTCACTAAAAAACAATATATTATTATAATATTGTTATGAATTATACATTATGAGTATTATTAACCAAATTTATAATTTTAAAACATTATCTTTCATCTTACGTATTTTATAGAACATGGTATTAGAATAAAGTTAATTTTTCGGATAAAATAAGTTTTTTCTAAAATGTAGTTTTATATCCTTTTGATAGTGCACCCAGTTTAAATCTAATTTTTGTCAATTTTATAGTTTCAATTTGAAAAATTAAAATTCTTCTTTTGTATCAGGATATATAAATTTACCTTGGATAAATTTTTGACATTATTCTGGTAAACTTCATATTTTGATGAATAGTAAAAATACGCTAAATTTTAATTAAAAAACAACTTTTTTCATTGATATAATATATATGGGTAAATTATAATATTAAATGGTTTCAAAGTATAAATATAATATATTTTTACCATTTAATATAATGTATGTCATTAGCATTAATTTTACATCGAAATCCTAGGTAAAAACATTTCAATCTTTTTCAATGTTTTAAATTTTAAAACCTGTTTTCTCAACAACGAGATTAATTTTAAATTAATAACTACAACTTATGTGCTTTGAATTTGAAAAAATAGATTCTATATTTGGAAGCAGTAAGTCCAAATTATGTTAATATGCTACTTTAATTTTTTCCCATTATGAATAGTAACTACGATAAATTTTATTTACAATAGTAAAAGGTTAATTGGGTAATTAGGGGTAAAAATAAAATTATAAAATTACCCTAAAACATTTCTTAATATAATTGGATTATTTTAATTCTTCCTAAAATATACTTGGGTTTAACTGATATCTATTGGAACCTACTTGTATGAGATAAATACCATTAATTTATTTTATTTAAAGGAAAGTGAAATATGTCTCACTCAAAATTTAATAATAAAATTATTATTAATATAAGGATTAATAGAATATGAATTCTATTATAAATACTAATTTCAAAGCTAAAATTCTCTTATTTATCATGATAATTTATTTCAAATTTTTAATAAATGTATATTTACCTTAATATCTTATACATTAATTATGCAAGAAATTATTTATTTACTTGAAAATGAATAATATAGTTTTTATTAATATAATTATACACATAAAAAGGCCCAAAAACTTGACCAAAACTTATTGGTCGAGTATATCTACAACATAAGCATCCAATTGTCGACTTGTGGACCATTTGGATCCTTATAATATAGATTATGACATTTATATTATTTTATTTTAAATTATGTCAAAGTTGTTACATTAAATATTTAATAAAAATAACATTTTAAAAGGTGGGTTTTTGAAAGATAAATTAGAATAAATGTATTTCAATGAATTCTATTTGATTTATCTTAGTCATAGTATTTTATTTTTACTTTTTATAAAACAAATAATTATATTAGATAATTATACAAAAATGATTTTGTAATTATTTTATTAAGAGATATCTCAAATAAGTGGTTTAAAAAATATAAAAATAAATATATATGAACCAATTAATGTGATCCACAGATTTTCTAGATGAACATGACATGTTAGGAATCAATTACATATTTTTTTTCAAATCTATCATCTGTTTGGATTTTATTTAAATACAAATAAATGAATAGTGTGAAAATTGACACTATTGATATTTTATAAAAATAACTTATTATTAAATTGTTTTAAAAATAAAAATAACATTTAAAAACTAAAATTTTAAATTTATATGGTCAAAAGTGTCATAATGTATACAATTAGGGAAATTTCAAAAGACATACATAAGCATTTATAACCATTTAAAATTTTGAATATTATTACCACAAATAAAATAGAATATATTAAATAAGGACAAATAAAATGATAGGGTTTAAAATAAAATCAAAACATGTCTAAATTTGATTGGTTGAATATATTACAATGCTATCTTATATAATAATATTTATTTAGTCACTTTTTATGTTTTTAGGTCGGGATTGGGTTTATTATAGATAAATATTTTAGAGGTTTTCAAAAGTGCCCCTCTACTCTCTGATAAAAGGGCACATCCTCCCTCTTCTCTTCACTCCATTTTGAGATTTAAAACTCAGAAAAAACCTACCCATTTCCCCTATCAACATACTTAGAAACATACTAGAGGTCCAAGTATTCCTCAAATACTAGATTCAGTTCCCTAAGAATAGGTTTAGAAAGGGAGCGTCGAAGAATAGGTAATATCCTTTACTGATTCATTCCAACTTATTACTTCCTATACATACTCTATGTGATTTGTTTCATTATTAAGTAATAACCCCAGTATCACTTGTATATTGATATGTAATTATGAATATAAAACATCTATATTTCTCTTTCTATCCATCCTATGAAAAACAACATCACCACACGTGCATAGGTATGGATTATCATCTCCACGTCGTGGTGTAATCTATTTTTCCCCCACCACCTTACATAGTTGAGTATAATGGTGGAAATAATAACAATATATTATTAATATAACATTATAATAATTATGATATATTATATCATCCACTCTAATGAGATTCAATAATTATGGGAATGATATCATCATTCGTGCTACATACAGATTACAGTCTCCAAGACAGGATGAGATTCATTCTCCATGTTAACCATTCAAAAATGATTATAATGTATATATCATCATTCGTGCATACATGCGTATGTACGGCCTACCGTCTCCTTGAATGGTTTATTTCATTTCATTTATATATCTTTTATATATCTACACTGAATATATATATATGATATATAAATCATTTTTTACATTCTGGGAGTTATTAAATCATGATATAAGTAATAATATCAATAACAACAAGTCCAAACACGTATGATAAATGAAACGATTATTACTCAAAACGTTTCATCAATATGAAATTGACAAATGAACTGGTAATATAATTTTGTATCTGAATCATATATGATATCATAAAAATTACTATGATTCTTGAATAAGTCAATGACATTATTTAAATCATTATAAAATAGGTTCAGACACATAAGAAAGAAATCAGACCTAAGGTTAAGGATTATTTTGTCTCACTTTTATTTCTATGAGACATATGCCTTAATCACCATCTATTTCTTTTGTATGGTGTTTATGATTCCCTTAAATGTTTTATGATTCTTATTAGGAAGGATATGATATTTACATATGCATGTAATTTTCTTTATTTTATAAAACGTATGATTCCACTGATCATAAATGGTAAGGGATAATTTTGCAATCTAATTTTATCTAATATTTCTTATATTTAAGTATTTACTGGGGTAATATTTATCATTCATGTGCATTTTTTATAAAACTATTTTCATAAATTATTTACTATACTTCTGTTAAAGTTTAATGTCATGTTGACCTTTTCTGGATTTTACTATGTGGTATAGAAGGAATATTTCTTCTGTTTACAAAACAAGGTAATTTTTTAATTTTCCCGTAAATTTACGAGGAGAATTTTTTTAACTTATACGGCATGAATAGATTTTTTATCATTTATTATGGAATTATTTCCATGAGTATTACATTAAAAGTTTTCCATTTTAATTTAAATTAACTTATTTTATTTTAAAATTGACTGACATATCGAGAAAAGTAAAATGTTTTTGAAGAAGAAAGGATATTTACCACAATAACTAAGTTTAAGTAATATATAAAAATTATTTTTCATCTAATATGATATAAGGTTATGTTTCTATCCGTATTAAGGAATTTATTTGATTATTTTATGATGGAATTATTCTTATGAAGTCCTTTATCTTATATCGATTATGTTACGATGGCAAGATGTTTAGGAATCCCATTTTATAACATTGGTTATCCTATGATGTATGATTTATTATATTGTGACACAAATAATATGGTTTATTTATGAGATGGGTGGGACCTATATCTATTTCCAATGCATTGGGTAATGATTTATATCACATGAGATAGACATGACTGGAACGACAAGTAAATCTAGTTCAGTAATACAGGGCTGGAAAGACAAGTAAACTCAGTTCAGTAATGGACTTTGTCCACAATGATGGTCTTGGTAGCAATGCGTTGGCTACTATGGAAATCATATCATGTGATTAATGGTTTGGCACAATTACATTATTTGTTACCAAGCTATTTTATCCTGATTAATGTTCCTTTGTGATCTATGTCGTACACACTACCATGATTTATTTCACAACTCACGATTTTGATGTTTAAAATTTATGTTCATGTTTTTATGTTCAATTGTATTTTTTTTATTTTCTCCATGCATACCCTTAATGGTAATTTGATCTCACCCTTTATATGATTTCTTTTCCCCTAGATTTAAAGAAAGTTTTTTGGTAAGAAAACAAAAGGGGAAGATATTTATGGGAGATGTTAATGATCTTTTACCATGATTAGAAGATTATGTTCTGAGTTTATAAAGAAAATAAACTAATAAGGTCTTTGAGAATTTGTTTTTGGTATGTATTTAGTATTCAAAAAAAGTAATGAAATGTCCATGTACATCATTATTGGGTCTGTTATAGTTGGTTTTTGATCGAGATCTAGTTAACCTTCGGAATCTAGGATTCAAATACTTTAGTGAGATCCCTAGCGATATATATAAGGTATGTCTAGGGATGTCTGTAAGGTTAAGTATAAGTATAGATTACAATCCTATAATTATGATAACAATCATGAATAACCAAGGATTAAACCTAATATATTAGATTTTGAACGTAATCCCCCTTGATTTTTTTTCTTGGTATGATTTTTTCCCCTCATACTATTCTTTTTGGGTTTTAGGAAATTTCTGGAAACCGGAGGATTCATGTTAATGGATAATATGATAGATAATGGAATGATATTATTCATGAGAAACCAGATGAAATGGGATTTGGAAGCCTAAACAATATTATTATTCCTAATCTGTAATCTCATAATATGATCAATAATCTCAACTTTGGTATGTTTTCTGACTCAACTAATAAAAGAAAGATGGAGATTGATGATGATCATAGAGTAAAAAAGGATTAATTTCCCTTATTTAAATCTCGTTGGAAGAGACATCATGGAGAATGTTTCAAAGGAACCGGAAGATGTTTTGGTGTGGAAAAGAAGGACACAAACTAATAATTTCAAAGGAAAAGGTTCATTTAACACAATGGAAAAGGATAACAGTTTTTCTAAGACATAAAAAATGGATAAATGTTTTAAATGTGGAATGTATGGGCATTATAAAAATCGATTCCCTAAGGGAACATAATATGAGGAAAATAGGCCCGGTTGTATGGGTGGTATTTATGTTGCTGATGATGAAGAGACTACAAATGATATATGAGATGAAATAAGTGTTGAGGAATAAAATGTTGAAGCTCGGTCAATGGATTATGAAGGTACTGGAATGATTATATGTATGTCATGAATAATGTTTTATAAGTATTTTAATGGTACTATGGTATAAAGAAACATCTAAGGATTGTAACACTATTTTTTTTCCTAAAGTATTTGAAAGTATATATTGAATGGTACAAGTAACCATGAATGGTTATTCATATATTTTTGAAAAGTAGATGATATGTGAATAATGATGGGATAAGGAGATAATGATATGTTTGATAGTATTAATGATCTCATGACTGGTATAAGGACAAAGTGATATAATGGATTGAGTATATAGATTTTTGTGGGTTTTGGTATGTGGAAAGAGATAACTTTTAACAGCATTCATGTTTTCAATAAGGTTCTATGGTAACTCATGATTCAAGAGAATACATGATAAAGGAATTCACTTGTTTGGAATATGACCAAAAAGATATAACTTATGATATACAGGGGTAAATGATGGTATTCACATGCTCAGTAGATAACCATTCTAGTAATCATTTTCTTTTTACTATGAGATTGGACAAAAGTATTTTTGATAAGCCTAAACAATTTAATTGAATAAGCTGGACATCAGATAGTATAGTTTAAAGCCAAAACTATTTTCTAGAATGTTGTACTAATATAGTTTTAAAAAAGAACTACATGTACGATGGGAGACAACATATCGCATCAGAAAAGGTTGTGGTAATCAAACCCACAACCGATGTGCGACAGACATTTATTGCATTCCACTGGACTACAGATAGTACCGAGTTAGAAAAATTTAGTTTTATTTTATTACGTAGTATGATAGATGATGCATAAGTCCATTTTTGGAATCATATATGGTAAATATCCCCATAGATGGACTAATTTATATATAATAATTTGTGATAACCTTTTTGCGATAAATACATTTGGAATGACCTATCATTCTATCACATAATCTGCTAACACTTCATGAATGAAAAATTTAACTTCATTTTTTAAATATCAGATGAAGTGGAAATTTTCATGGAATGGCCAATGATGATATTAAACTAAAATCAAGAAAGTATTTCACCATATGAAAAAATTCATCAACTTTAGGGAAATGATCATGAAAATGAAAACAATTTTCCTAGTACCTTCATATCCGATGAATCAGATTGTACCATAGATCATACCAAATTTATGGTCTATGTGATTTTTGGCTTTTTCATAGCCATGTTCTCTACCGCTCTCCATCAGAACTTGATGGTTGGATTTCTCTTCCATATCCATTTTTTCACCTATGTTCTTCTATGTGGAAACCCAGTGATGGGTTAATTTGGGTAACCATTATATTTGTTACTTTACATTATAAAATTAAGTTTTAGTATTCCTCTTTACGATGTAGGTTTCTATGAAAGAAACATTAATGTATTAAACCATTTATAACCACTATGAATTTTAAGGGAGAAATTAATTTTAATGTGGGTAGAATATAACACCCCATAATTTTATGAGAAAGATTCTTTTTAATTTTTTTGATGTCTTGGGTTGTATGCTACACCAAGATTAGCTTGCACTATAAGCAACGCCGTACTAGCTTGTAGTATATGCAACACTATTATTGACTTTTTTGAAACACTATTTCAAGTTCTTTTGATAGAATTCAAACCTGAATATAGATTTTGTTCAATGAAATAAGATTAGATTATGTTATATAAAACACCAAAGGAATCTTTCAGGCAAGAATGACATGGCTTTCATTACACTCAAAAGCGACCTTCCTCGAAGGTTTGCATTTAACGCAATACCGAGTTTTACTAAACAACAATATATTATTAAAATATTGTTATGAACTAGATGTTATTAATATTATTAGAAAATTTTTTAATTTTATGAAATTATAATTCATCTTACATAATTTCTATGACATGTTATAGGAACAAAATTAATTTTTCGGATAAAAGAAGTGTTTTTTAAAAGCAGTTTTGTTGCCTTTTGATGGCGCACACATTTTAAATATAATTTTTTAAAAGTTTGTAAGTTCAATTTTAATAATTAAACATCTTATTTTGAATCAAAATATAATAATTTACCTTGGATAAATTTTTTACATTATTCTGATAACCTTCATATTTTGATGAATAGTAAAAATACGCTAAATTTTAATTAAAAATAACATTTTTAATAAAGATAATTTTTATAGATAAATTATAATATTAAATGGTTTTAAATTATAAAGAGAATATTTTTTTACCATTTAATATAATTTATGTCATTAGAATTAATTTTACATTGAATTCATTGGTATAAACATATCAATCTTTTTTAATGTTTTAAATTTTAAAACTCGTTTTCTCAACAACGGGATTAATTTTAAATTAATTACTAAAACTTTTGTGCTTTGAATTGGGAGAAATGGATTCCATATTTCTAATCAGTAGTTCCAAATTATGTTAATTGGAAACTTTAATTTTTGGCCATTATGAATAGTAACTACGGTAAATTTTATTTACCATAGTTAAATGTAAATTAAGTAATTAAGGGTAAAAATAATATTATAAAATTACCCTAACACTTATCTTAATACAATTTTAGGATTATATTTCTTCCTAAAATATATTTTTGATGAAATTATATCTATTGGAACCCACATGGATGAGAATATAACTTTTAATTTATTATATTTAAAGGAAAGTGAAATATGTCTCACTCAAACATTAATAATTAAATAATTTTTAATATAAGGTTAAACGAAATATAAATTAAATTATAAAAACTCATTTGAAAGATAAAGCATTTTTATTTATCATGTAAATTTATTTATAATTTTTAAAAAATATATAATTACCTTAATAGCTTATATATAAATGATGATGAAATTAATTATTTAGTGAAAAATCAACAATATATTTTTTATTAAAATAATAATATGCATATAAAGGCCCAAACACTAGACCAAAACTTATTTTTCGAGTATATATATACAATAATAATCTAAGTGTAGCTGTTTGGACCATTTGGATCCTTATAAAACTGATTATGACATTTATATTATATTATTTTAAATGATGTCAAAGTTGTCACCTTCATAATTTAATAAAAATAACATTTTAAAAGATGGGTGTTTTAGAAGATAAATTCGACTAAAATTATTCTAATGTAATTTTTTAGATTTATATTCAAAATAGTATTTTATTTTTAATTTTTATGCAATAAATAAGTATATTAAAAAATTATAAAACAATGTTGTAGTAATTATTTTATTAAGACAAATATCAAATAAATGGTTTTAAAAATATTAAAATAAATATTATATGAACTAATTAATGTTCTCCACAGATTTTATAGATGAATATGACCGGTTATAAATATATTAAATATTTTGGTTTGACTCAGTCATCTGTTTGGTTTTAATTTAAATTAAAATAAATGAATTTTTTCAAAATTGACACTATTGATATTTAAAACAAATAATATATTATTAAACTGTTTAAAAATCACAAAAATATTTACAAATTAAAAACTGTATTTTATATGGACTAAAATGTCATATAGTATAAAATTATGGAAAATTCACTACATAATTATGTATTTATAACCATTAAGAATTTAGAATATTATTACCACAAAAAAATTAAATATATTAAATAAGGATAAAAAAAATGATAAATTTTAAAATAAAATTAAAACATGTCTAAATTTGATTGGTTGATGATATTAAAACACTATCTTATCTAATATTCTAATTTGAGTCACTTGGTAGTTTTTATGTGGGGTTTGAGTTTATTATAAAATAATATTTTGGAGGTTTCCAAAAGTGCCCTTCTACTCTCTTATAAAAGGGAACCTAGTACCTCTTTTCTTAACACCATTTTGAGCTTTAGAAATCATCCAAACCATACCAATTTCCCTTCTCAACTTTTCTAGAAACATAATAGAGGACATTGTCTTCTTCAAAAACAAACTATAGTCCCCCAAGAGGAGGTTTAGAAGAGGCGTGTCAAAGAAGGGGTAATATCATTTACCGATTCATTCAAACTTATTACTTCTTATACATCCTCTATATGATTTGTTTCATTATTAAGTAATAACTCCATTATCACATGTATGATTATATGTTATTATGAATATACAAAAAATCATATTTCAGCTTATATCCATCCTACAAAAAATGAAATCACCGCACCTGCGTACGTACAACTTACCTTCTCCACGCCGTGGTATAATCTGTTTTCCCACCACCACCTTACAGGATCGGTATAATGGTGGAAATAATAACTATATATAATTATTATAACATTATAATAATTATGAGATATTATACCATCCACCCTAATTACATTCAATAATTATGGGAATGATATCATCGCTCGTGCGTACGTATAGATTACCGTCTTCAAGACACGATGAGATTCATTCTCCATGTTAACCATTCAACAATGATTGTAGATTATATATAATGAATAATAATAAGATATATGACATAATAATTCTACTGTATTTATTTATATATATATATATGTATGTCATCTACCTACTTCCATTCAAGTCAATAAGGAAAGGAAAACAACGTTCATGTGTACGTACGACCTACCGTCTCCATGAATGGGGTATCTCATTACATTTATCTATCTATTATATATATATATATATACTTAATATATATATATGATATATAAATCATGTTTTATAGTTTGGAAGAATGTAAATCATGATATATGTAATTATATCAAGAACAATTATTCCAAACACGTACGATAAATGAAACGATTATTACCCAAAACATTGCTTCCACATGAAATCGACAATGAAACAGGTAATATAAAGTGGTATGTGAATAATATATGGCATCAAAAAAATGACTATGATTCTTGAATATGTAAATGAAATTATTTAAATCATTATAAAGGAGGTTCGAACACGTAAGGAATAAAAAAAACTAAGGTAAGGGATTATTTTGTAACACTATTATTTTTGTGAGACATATGCCTTAATAACCATCTATTTCATTTGTATAGTGTTTATGCGTCCCATGAATGTTTTAGTATTTTTATTACAAAGTATATAATATTTACATATGCACATAATTATCTTTATTTTTTTAAAACATGTGATTCCACCAATCGTAAATGGTAAGGGATAATTTAGCAATCTCATTTTTATCCGAGATTCTTATATGTAAGTATTTATTGGGGTTATATTTATCATCCATGTCCATGTTTTATAAAAAAAATTAAAAAAGTATTTATTATTCTTCTATGTATGTTTATAGTCATGTTTACCTCTTTTTGTCTTTTACTATGTGGTATGGAATGAATCTTTCTTTTGTTTGCAAAGCGAGGTACTTTTTGATTTTTTTCGTAAAAGTACGAGGAGAATATATTTTTATCTTATAAGGCATGAATAGATTTTTTTTTAATCATTTCATAGAGAATAATTTCCATAAAGCAGCCATTATATGTTTTCAAGATTAATTTAAATTATCTTATTTTATTTTAAAATTTCATGACATATTGAGAAAACAAAATTTTTTAGAAGAAGAATTGATATTTTCCTCATGAACCATGTTCATGTGTTTTATCAAAATTATTTTCCATGTAATTCGATATAGGGTTATTTTCGATCCCTATTATTACTTTGATTTTATTATTTTGTGATGGAATAATTCTTATGAAGTCCTTTTATCTTATATGGATTTTGTTATGATGGCATGATGTTTAAGAATCCCATTTTATTACATAGGTTATCCTATGATGTAGGATTTATGGCTTTGTGGCACAAATAAGATGGATTAATTATAAGATGGGTGTGACCTATATCTCCCTCAAATGCATTGGGTAATTTTTTATATCTCATGAGATAGACATGTTTGGAATCACATGTAAATCTGGTTCAGTAATTCAGGGCTAGAACGAAAATTAAACACGGTTTCGTAATGGACTTTATCCACTATGATTGTCCTGGAATGAATGCCTTTCCTACTGTGGAAATAATATCATGTTATTAATGGTTTTCCACAATTTCATGTTTTATTCCAGTGATATTTTATCATGATTAATGTTATTTTTTGATCTATGCCTTACATTCGGCCATGATTTATTTCCCAACTCATGATTTTTGAGGTTTAAAATTTATCTTTTTGTTTTTAAGGTCAAATGTATATGTTTTCTTCTCCACGATTACCCTTACTGAGAATTTGAGCCCGCCCATTATATTTTTTCTTTTCCCTAGGATTTAAATAATGGTTTTAGGTATGAAAATAATAGGGGAATATCTTTATGGGAGATATTGAAGATCATTCACCATGATTAGAATATTATGTTCCGAGCTTACAAAGACACTATACTAATATGAAATTTGGGAATTTTTTTTCATATGTGTTAAGTATTCCGAAAAAGTATTGTAATTTCCATGTACTTCAATCTTGGGTATTTTATAACTACTAGAAATTATTTTCATTTCATACATGTTCAAATAAATTATTTCACCTTTTAGTAAAATTTAAATGTAAATTATTTTGAAAATGACATAATATTCCTTTGAGAAAATTTTGTAAAGAGTAATATTTGTTAAAAATAAATTAATAAATTATTTTAATAATTTAAAATATATTTAAAATCATTTCTAGAATGCATGGTTTTGGAAAAAAAACGTAACTCTAACCGAAGAGAGTAATGAAGTTGTATTTTCATGAAAATATTTTCTAAAATATTTTAAGTACCAATGAGTGGGAAATTTATCTATTTCGTGAAAATATAATGAATAAATATAAGAGAAGAAAAATGTAATGGTTTTATTAGTAAATGTCCATGTAATTTCTTTCAACACATATTCAAGAAAAAATATTTACAATTAGAATGAGATTGAGAAATAAACCCTTAAAATTATTATAATGTTGAACTAAGAAATGATAAATGGATTTATTATGGTTTTCAATTGTAAATACACATTAAAATTGTAAATAAAACTTAATATTATCAATAATACGTTATATACATAATCAAATAGTATCAATGAAAACAAAAAATATATTTAACCCAGTAAAAATAAATTTAGTTATGAAATTATTTACCACTTGGTAACATTTAATTGAAATCCCATTAGATGAAATATTCAAAATTAAAAAACAAAATAACATTAATAATGAATTATTAATTTAATTTCATGTCAAGGGGTAATTATATACACCATACAAAAAAATTATGTGAATAATATTACAATATGCCTCAATGAAATTAAATTGAGACGAAATACCTTACATTATACTTCATTTTGCATGTGCATACATTAGCACAATTTATAGTGGTTTTATAGTCATTATTAACTTATAAAATTACCATATTAATATTTATTTTACCATATATAGTCCATTTATAAAATGTTACCCCCATTTGTTAATAATTTTTCAATATTTTCATTGTTTTGGATGTTAATCGCCTTCTTTTCATACTCATGTTTTTTACAAAAGATATAATTAATTAAAATATTATATAGTTAGAGCATATGAAAAATAAAAATAATGAAATAATTATCATATTTATACTTTAATTATAATTTTAAAAGAAATCATTAATGATTTTTAGTAAAAATTATGTATGTTACGATCTTAGAGACGGTAGGTCGTACATAAAAATGAGTAACATTTCAAATTTTCAATGATAATTATGTAAGGTAGGTATGTAATATTTTAAATTTACTTAATGATCATAAAATAATTTACACTATATTATATTCTTATATATATTCATCAATATCATGTAATGATGAAAATAGAGTCACATTGCATCATGATGGTGGTAGTTTACACGAACATGAATGGTGTTATCATCTTTATGTTAATGTAAAGGAATGAAATAAAATGATATATATTGTCTTCCCAGAATGATTAATATTTAATTAATATCATAATTATGTTATTTCTATCATATTTTATCATTAATTGTTTTATCACCTTTCATGTGATGTGTTCTCAAGAAAGGAATCACATCGCATCGCGAGGCAATAGTCCACCATACACATGAATAGTGTTATTGTGGCTCGTACAGAATGGAAGGTATAATTAACTATATGATATAAATAATGAATAAGTATATTAATATCATAAATATCATATATAAAATTTATATCACTCATTATAACCATCCAAGTGAGGTTTTAATAGAAGAATGGATGATGTCAGCTCACGATGTGGTAGTCAGCCACACACCTGAATGATGAATTTATTAAAATTTAAAAGTAGTGGTGGTGGTTTTCAGTAATTAAATTTTTATAAAAACATAATTTTATATTTAATATACTTATATTATCATGTCATAATGGTTTTATAAGAATTTATGGGGGTAGAGAAGAAAATAAAATAAGGATGCTTGTTGAAGAATATTACATCTTCGTTGAGTATCCTCCTTATGTTCGCACTAAGGCCACCAAAAGATGAATTTATTCCAAATATTAAGTATTATAAAATTATTATATGGAATTTGGGGATTCATTTTAAATGTTATATTGCAAACCCATGTGGTTTAATGTTCTGAATAAATGATGAGAAGGGATGGACTTTTATAAGTGGGGTGAGTGGCACATTTGTAATTTTTGTATAAGAGTTGGTTATACTAACACTATTACATATTAAAAGAACCAAATAATAAATATAATTTACACAATTAAGGTTTATGTTCTAAATAATTCCATCCAATATTTTTTGACACGTTTTGGGACATTTTTACACATTTTATTTTAAGTTTAATCACAGATAAGCTCGTTTGTTTCCCATAATCTTAGTAATAGATTTTATCTTCTTTCTCTAATAATGATTGTAAAAAATTAAGTTGAAATCATTAAAAATTCTAAATTATTTTTATTCCCAATATTCAATCCAATTTATAAATTATATTAAAATAAGTACAAATTCATATTTAAAATTAATCCCGCAAACATGATGACAAAATATTTTTTTAATGTAAAAATGTTATAAAGTTTGAAATGATTTTATATCGAAAATCAATATGAAATTGATTTCAATAAACTAAATTAATTTTATTAATATATTATTTAACTAATATTAATTTATAATAATTTAACAATATTATATAAAATTAATTAATTTTAATGAAAATGATTTTTTCAATTAACCTCATTATTTTTCACTATACATCAAAAAAAGGAAGTTTATCAGAATAATCCCTAAAATTAAACATATTTTAATTTTGGTAAACTGAAATAAAAAAGAAGTTTTATTTCAAATAAATTTTCTAAAAGTGTTAAAAAATAATTTTAAATTATCCATGAATATATAGTTTAAACTATTCTTCCGAAAAATATAGTTTTTACAAAAATAATTCTTTTTATTTAGAATTTATTTTAATATTATTTCTAATCCATTGATAACCATAACATTAAAAAATTTGTTAGTAGTATTAATACAGAAGAATCTAATGGATAGGTATACATATTGTATTAAATAATAATATTTTTATAATATATAAAATTTCGTTTAAAACCGGTGATGCATGTAAAAAAAGATAAACTCAATATTTTGTGAAAAGAAAGCTAAAAGTAGTTTTAATGTAAAAAAATTCTAAACCCAATGTTTAATGTAATATATGTTGTAAAAGAGATTGAATTTATTTAAAAAAAATATTGTAATGTTTTTGAGCATTGTATTATATTCTATGCTAAGTGTAGTGTTTCTCATTTTATATCAAATAAAATGTTCTTGTTTTAGAATTTCATGGTTTTGAATTTATTTTAATTTCATGAAAAATAACCATATCCACTTCCATTAAATGGTTTGTGAAATCATCTTTATTATATGGTGAACTACATCCTTGTGAATGATATCATTCATTTTTTCATTACCACCTCACGATGTTGGGTATGATGATATATCTATATTATATATATGATTTTAATAGAAAAATTATTTGTTTTAATTCATTATATCATATATAATGTTTTATATTCCATTTTATAGGGGATACCATATAATCACTCGTGTGTACGATGGACTACCAACTCATGAAATGATGTTATTCGTTTTAACAAAATATTTACATGGAAGATAATATGAATAAATATATGTGATATAATTGACATAATTATTATATTAATTAAATATTTATAATTCTAAAAAGATAATATATCATTTTATTCCTTACCTTTTCACCCACTGAAGGTTGACAACATCGTTCATGTACATGTGGACAACCCCCTTCACGAATCGATGTGACTCTCTCTTTTCATCAACACACCACATGGATGATATGTATAAGTATATTTAATTAAATAATAAGGTAATTAATATATTATCATCATTATTTAAATATAATATATTACATACCACATTTTTATTATGATCATTGAAAAATGGAATTGTTACTCATGCATATATATGCCCTGCCATGTCTGTGATCATAACATACATCATTTCTCTAAATAAAATTTCCTGACATATATTAAAAGAATAATTGATGTATAAAAATTACAACTATATCATTATTATTATTCTAGATATGATAAAACCATGATAAAAGTAAGTGGACCAAAAATAACAAATCAAAACATGTGTGAAAAGAAAAGCACTCCTATAATGAAACATGATTTTAACAAGTAATAATTAATAAATGGGTAATAGCGGTCATAATTAAATCATAAATTACAGTATAAATACTTTAATTATAATATATTTTCATTTATTATATTGTAATTATGAAGTTGTATGATGAATTTTGAGACTTAAGTTAAAGGATTTGAGTCTCCCTTTTAACTTCTGTGACACACATTCCTAGTTTTCCACACATTTATTTTATGTATTGTATATAATTCACAATAATTTATATTATTATTCTTATCAATAAAAATATGGGGTCTTAAATATCAATTTTAATCTCTCTCTCTTATGGGTTTTACGCTTCAAAATGTAACAACTCGGTAAGTGTTTTTTGTCTCAATTTGCCTACATTGAGACTTATGTTATATTATGCATGTATCTTCCTTTACAAGGTTTATATACATCCAATTTGAAATTTAATATCATGAATATATTTAACCTCATAATATTTTATGTTTCATTTAATAATGTTCCTTTATGGTTCTTATGTTACAATATTTTTTATATGGAAAAGATTTTATGTTACAATCTCATCGTTCATTTGTAATTTTTATGATTATGTTTTTGATGAAAATATATTATGATCAATATATAATGAAAATATTTATATTTATACTCCACTAGTTTTTCATTATAATAATATTACCATATTTCTACTCTTTGGTACATTATGTAATTAATCAAATGTTTTTAAAACAATTTGACATTATTTCTATCTTTGGTCGGAAATCCTATTTCTTCCAAAATAATGTTTTCTAAAAATTTATTGTAAAAAATGATTTCCTATTATCCTATGGTTTTTAGAATAAATATTCATCCATTTTTTATATATTTAGAAAAAATTTAGTTGAATCTCCATGTCATCTTGCAAACAATGTATGTTTTTCTTTTACCATAAATTTGAAAAGAATCTATGTTTTTTAGGAGCAGTTATAGTTGTGTATCCCATTGTAATGAACGCTCAAATAGTTCCAGAAACCCTTTTAGTTTTTCAAATAAATTTTCAAATAATATTTTTTCCTTACTATTATAGAAATAATTTAGATTTTATGTTAATTACTTGAAAGTGAATGGAATTTAAAAAAATTGTTTTCAAATAGTATTTCATTAAACTAGAAAGTAAATTTTTTTCACGTAAGGTTTTTAATGATTTCTAAATATTAATTTATAAGTTTTCAAATTTTTTTCAAATAAAATTATTTACAACATGATTTAGGTTTTAAAAATTATTTTCAAAGAGATGTTGTCTTCCTCAAGAAATGTTCCAAGTAATCTTTCGAAATCATTCTCCATCGATAATGGCATTCATTAAGGTTACATATTATTTAACATGGATATGATCCAATGATACCATTATTATTAATTATCTGAATGAATTATGTATATGATGGAAATATTTTTATGAAACCCACTTTTTGTCCATAGATATTTCAATGATAAATTGCTTTTGTAACCTCCTTTTGTAAATGTGTTATACTATGATGAAATAATGAAATAATTATGAAAATTATCTCTTTTCCACTAATTATGATATGATGAAATGTTTATGAAAACCAACTCATTACATAGGTTATGATATGATTAATTTTTATCACTTTTATAGTGACCCTGGCCTTTTAAAAAAAACATTACATGATTTTAAGCATAATAAAACATCATATTACAAGCCAAGGATCATAAAGTCTTGTATCTTGGATGACTTGTTATATAAAACATAAAACATGGGACTAAAAACACTTGTTTATTTTATATTCATAAATTTATCATAACTTCTATTTAGCCCTTACATATTCATAGGGTACCATGGGGATCACACGAATGAAGGGATGAGATAAAAGCCCAGTAAGGGAATATACATAAGAATAGGGCTTTAACATATGGGTTAGATATAATAACCTAAAAATATATAATGGAATATAGATTAATAACTTATAAACATGGGAACTATAGATACCCAAGCTTGACATACATGTACATTACATTACTTTTGCAGAAAACATAATATATAACAAAAAACCAACACTCAAGGACCGTAATAGTTTAGTGTCTTTGGAAACTCGGAACATATTCTTCTAATCATGGTGAAAAATCTTCAACATCTCCCATAAAGATATTCCACTTTTTTTCGTACCTAAAACATTTCTTTATATCCTGTGCAAAAGAAAACCTAAAAAGGGTGAGCAAAAATGCTCAGTAAGGGTAGGAATGGAGAAAATAAAACAAACCATATACATATGAAAATAAAAACATGAACATAATATTTAAACATCAAAATCTTGAGCGATGAAATAAAACATGGCAGTACGTAAGGCATAGATCGTAATAGAACAGAAATCATGATAAAATAGCATGAGAATAAAGCATGTAATTGTGGAAAACCATTATGCACTTGATATGATTTCCATAATTTCCAAGGCATTGCTACAAATATCATCTTAGTGGACAAAGTCCCTTACTGAATCGATTTCACTCCTAGCTCAAGTCTTATATCACTAAACCAGACTAACTTGTCGTTCAATCCATGTCCATCTCATTAGATATAAATATTTTACCAATGCATTGGAGGGAGATATGGGTCCCACCCATTTCATATTTAAATCATTCTTACATGTGTCATAATAAAAACATAAATCAGTCATCATAAATCCATAACAATATGTCCGTATCATGTACGTGTGGAATGATAATAATTTTAGAAACCATTTTATATGTCATGGTTAAATAAAAAGACCATCAAATCATAGTGAATTTGGAATCCATATTATTATCACAAAGCATAATAGATTAGGAATCATCAACATTTTCCTATATTGGATCAAGAAAGTTTCATTTTTTGTCAATGTGGATCAACCACATCAGCCTATGTTTTATATCATATCGAGGATATTAAATTGTTTCCCATAATTATCTCATGAGATATGAAAATGTACCCAATTAATTGGAGGGAGATATTTGTCTCACCCATAAAAAATCTATATATTTTTGTTCCAAAAGAACCTAAAACATCCATCATATCATTAACCATGAAAAAAAGAATGTTTTATAAACATTTAATTATGGAATAACTCGTGGAATGAAATGAGTTTCATAAAAATTCCATCAATTCATCATATTATTACACATATTAGAGTAATGGATTTCATAAACCAATTTTCATAAAAATCATAAAAAAAATAATACAAATAAATTATAGGGATCATATCATAAGACATACCCCAGTAAAACACAATTAAAATCAAAGGATGTTGATGATGATGAATATAAATAAATAAAAATTTAATTAAAAAAATCTTGAGAAAAATAAATTTTTCTTTTGAAAACACTTATTTAAAATCTAAAATAATAAATATTATTAAAGAAATAATTTTAATTGAAAAGATCCTTGAAAATTTGTAATGTAATCTTCAAATACATGACTGGTCATGATGGTGAAAAAAGTCATCTCGTACACATTGAAACAAATATTTCTATTACATTTTCTGATGAAATTCCAAATGATGATATTCTAAAATGACAAGAAAATTCATTTTAAACAATTTATTATAATTTTAAATTTGGAAAAATATATTTAAAAATTACTTAAAAATTGTAAACACTTCCTTTAAAACATTTGTATAAAACATGGACATTGAATAACAATGATTTTCGTCCAAAGAGGGAAATAAAGTCATTGTCTTAAAGAATATATTTTCGATTGTTTAGTCATTAAATAGAGTAAAATAAAATTACCACATGTATCATATATATATATATATATATATATTGTTATAAAATTCATATTTTTCATGAGTTTAATATCATAACACTTCATCATATTAAAATTAATAAAAAATAATCCTCAAAAACCATGAAATTGGAACATAATATTGTTACCACTTTAGAAACATTTCAATATTGAGACCCATTAATGAAGAAACCAAATAAGGATATTTAAATTCCAATAATATTCATAATAAAATTCATAAAATACATTAATGGGTGGTATATACACCACATAAAATATACAAGTGGTTAATATGTCATGTATCTTAATGAAATAAAAGTCAGATCAAAATCCCTTACCACATTCAAATATTTTGAATAATAATCCCTAATAAATAATAACTTCAAAGGAAAATTAAAATATCATTAAAATAATGATATTAATGATATAAAATGTCAAATGTGGTTTATATACACTACTCAAAACAAACGAAGGGTGAATATGGAACATGTCTCCCAGAAATAAAATAGAATCTATAAATCCATTACCTCAAGTCTTGACTTTATTTATACCCATTAGAACCTATTATAAAATATATATTTAATAATTATATATATCTCTTATAAATAATACCATATATATCATACCATTTATGATTTACTTATGACATTTTACTACCAATTAACCAAAACTTCCTATTAAAATCTAGTTTTAGTTAAAAACTACTTGGTTTTTCACATAATTTTTAATTGGTATTTTTTTCCTTATACTCTGATAATAGTTTAATCATATTCATAATTTTAACAATGATATAAATATAACATATACTCATTATATGTATATATTTATTATAATCCATAAAATTTTGATATAAGAAATGAATTACACTTTTCAAGGAGATCGATTGTTGTACATATGCATGGAATTTTTTTTCATTTTATTGATGGATGGTATGAAAGAAAGGTAAATATTAATTAAAAATTATATAAATATTTTTATTTAATATATTTCATATCTTTTCATTAAATATATACTTTTTATTATCCACGTCAAAAAAAATTAAAAACATATCACATAGCTTTGCAGATGCGGTAGTCCACTCATAAAGCTGAGTAATGCTATCATTTTCCAATGGATTGGAATACAAGGAGGTATATGTGATATTATAATTTCAGAAGTATAATTATTTTATAAATTATATATATATATATATATATTTGTGTGTGTGTGTGTTTTTTTGTGTGTTAAATCCATCATTATACCTAGTTATGAGAGTTAGATATAGAAAATGAATTACATCGCTTCATGAGGTTGTAGTTCACTATACACCGGATCAATGGTTTTGTTTTCCATTTTATGGAAGAGGATATGGATATTCTTTATCCAATTAAAATATTAAAATATAAGTTAATGGGAGATAATTATTTTATTATATCATCATAGTTGGAAAATATTTTATGGATGTTGAAGAAGAACTAAAATGAAAATGCTCCATAAAGACTTATAAATCTTCTTCAGAAAGCCTCCAAAAGCTAACATCAAAAGCCTTTTTAGGAGGATTTTATTCTAAAACAATTCCTCTCAGATGTGTTGAGGTAATTAAGGAAATTATTTGGGTAGTTATTTTATAAAAAAAATTATTTGGTACTATGAAAATTATAGTTTATGTAATGTACATTTATAAGGGGTGAAAGGAACAATCATTAAAACTACATGGAAATTTCCAAAAAAACCCAAAATGATAAAGAAATTACAAATAAATAATCATTCACATTAATTTATATTATAATTTATGATAAAATAATATAGGAATATGGTAATAAAATAGATTTTAAACAGGTTTTAATGGAAAATGTAAATTTATCTTTTAGTTTAACCCCTGGTAAAACAATTTTACCATTAACCACAGTGATTATTTTTTTGGGTTTACTATTAATTCTGAAAAAAAAATTTACTTGATCTTATTATATAATATAAATAATTCTTGTACCAATAAGGGAATCAATTTTTTCTTATTCCATTCAAAGAAGTGAAATATTTTAATTTAAAATCAAACTCATATATGTGAAGACAAAATGGTTTCTATTAGAGAATTTTTTATAAGTAATGAAAGAATTAACATAAAAAATATACATGAATTTGATTAAAATTAGATAAATTTTAGTAATAATATAATAATTGGATGAATTTTTCTTTTAAAACAATATTAAAATAAAATTTATCAAGTAACTATTTCATACTAAAATGATTTTTTAATAAAAATTATTACTTTTTAGTCTTTATCGATGAAATTTATATTTTTAGAAAATTTTATAAAATACACATATAGTTAAATTTGACTAGTAATTTTAAATAATATATTTTTTTCAAATAAATTTTATAAAAGTTTCAATACTTCCTTTTACAATTTTTCCACAAAAATGGATAAAATATTTTTTAAGAAAACGTTAGTCTTAAAGTATATAAATACTATACTAAAAATGATGTACCTTTTTATCAATTTTATTTCTTCATATAAAACCATTATAATTATTTTTAAGAAATCTTTATTATTATTCACACTTCTATATTAAATGTCTTCTTTATAATGGTCATTTTTTAATAAAAATATTAACATTATTTCACATTTCATTAAAACATGATTTTTCAAGTAACACAATCTATCGATGAAATTAAATTTTTTGGAAAAATAATATATTTCATAATAAATCAGGATCTTATAGTCATGAACAAACTTGGGTTTCTATACAACATGACACCATCCCCAATTAGTGACATAGAATGAATGGAATTCTGGATCCCTATGGGCTGTAAACTAGTTCCTATGTATCATTGAACACTTTTTGGAACATTTTCTTCGAGTAGAATAATAACTAACATTAAACAATATTCGCATACATCTTAAAAACATCCCAAGCATAAAAGATAAATTAATAAAATAAAATTTCAAATGAAGATTTAATAATTATAACTGTAAAACATCAACAAAATGGGGTGGGGATCGACTTGATGAAAAAAATACATTCATTTCATGTGTGTATTCTCTAACCAGGCCACCACCATCAACACCTTCCAAGAAGAGACTTCAAGAATTAGTGACCACCATCACCTCTACAAAAGGACTTACCTTTACATAAATCAGACAGAACTAGGTATACATATAACTAGGTTTTATTTCTGTTGTGATCTCATTACCCTAATTAGATACCACCCAAAGGATCCATGAATATAAATTATAAGATAAATAAACATGATTTTTTAATGAGGAAATGATATTAATTGAAAACATTCTTTTTCTAGAAGAAGACATGGAAGTAATTTATTTTATAAATCATTTTATTAGAAATTATTTTATTTAAAGGTGAATAAGTAAAATATAACAAGTAGATCCATTGAATAATCACCATGAGTAATAAATAATAATCTAGGGTTATTGGGAGCATAGGATCTTCAAAATCTTGATGGTCAATCCTTGATATGAAGGTCATTATTATACTCGATCCAAACAGAACACAAAACTAATTTTTTGTTAGTGTCGTATTGTAAACCTATTTTCTAGGGTGGGTCATTCCTAGAAAACTTATATTGTTCTTCCAACCTTGTTACCTAGATTTCCTAGGTTATTTTTTATTAACTAAACAATGAAACCACCATCCTACACAAAAAAAATAATCACATATCAAATCACAATAGTTTTGAGAAGATTTAACTATTTTAAAGTCATAAATGCACCCTCCTTTTTGAAAAGACCCATTTTAACATAGACACAAAAAAAGGATTCATTTAGAAAACAATAATAGTGTGTTTAAATTATCAAAAAAAATTATAAGTAGAGAACCACATACCTTTTACAAGAAACCACACAAATACAATTTAAAACCACAAGACCCCCATAGAAGATCTATAAAAAATAATGAACACAGTAAACTATAAAAATAAAAAAACAAATAAATGATATTAAACTCATTTTGGGTTTTAATAACTACTAGATAGTTTATAAATAGTGAAGAATTAGTAGTGAGTCCATGAATCGGGATTAGAATAATGGAGGGAGAACATGCTTAGAATTTCTTGGAGAATTCAAATGTAAATCTACACAAAAATCAAGCCAATAGGGAGTGGAGGATGATGGAAAATGCACCTTGGGATGGAGAGGGTTTAATTAGAAGAAGTATTGGGGTTAGATGATATAAACAGAGGAGGTTTTTAATTGGAATTTCAAAACATTTAATAATCTGTTAAGCTTCTTGGTTTGGCTACACACTATGTCAGACAGTATTCCAACAATGTGGTTGATCTGTATAAGAGGAGGGGTAGTCCATTTAGTTTCCTAGGAAGGGTGAATGGTCATTATTTTAACCATGTGAACTAGAAAATGACATTATCTAGATCACATGGTAGGAGATGGCCATACATATGGTTTCCCAGATTCATGAGTGAACCATGCGCCTCCTTATGTCAATAGAAATAGTCATTTTTCATAGAAAACTCACAAGAATGATTGTGAACTTAAGTAAGACCAAAAATAAAAGAAAAATAGGTCAAATAATTACACTTATATTGAAATTATTCCCCAGTGTAAACATTGCACCCTTATAAAGTCAAGTTATAGTCTAATTAGAGAATAAATGAGGATCCTAATCCACCACCCATGAAATTAATTCCCACATATTGTTATCATAATTACTCTGTTTTCATTGGACCTAAACTAGTTGTGTAGACTTTACCTAGAGAACATTCATCTAATATTCCATAATTCAAATTAGTTTCTCAATTACTAAAAAATTGGGTTCCTCATCTATATCTTCCCAATACAGTATTTGAGACGGCTATAGATTATACTTCTATATTTGCGAGAGATGGAAGACATCATGGATTGATATTATCTTGGAATGAAATTAAATATGGTATTCCACCCCAATTTTCTTTTTGGTTACCATAAAAGGTTCAACTTACCTCAGTGAGAGATTCCCCTTCTTACCAAGATGATGATTAACCAAATGAGGTTCCACCTTCGAAAACATTGTGTAAACTATAATAATTTTCAGGGAGTGACATTGCTGATCATTATAAGAGTTATGATAAATCTGAGATATAAAAAATTGTTGCCGGATTTAATTAGTTTTGAAAATCATCTATTGTATCAGACTTGGCCCCAGTAAATAGGCCTCATAAACAGTTGTATAGAACTAATAAAACCAGCAAGGTTGACCATAAGTTTCATTGAAGAAAGCCATCATGACTATGGATTGGTAACTATTATTGTAAAAAAATTCCAAGAAATAGAAATTATTATCCCATAATCCCATGAATTCAATCATGCACAAATAGTTTATGTCTTCTAGAATATAATTTTTTGGTTCTTTATAGCCTTCTATTTGAGGATGGTATGTCATACTAAGAATTACCTATGATCCAATTTCCTTTTGAAGGTCTTCACAGAATTGAGATGTAAATCATGATTCATTTTCTAAAATAACATCGGATGTCAATCCATTAAGCCTCATAATTTGATGGATTTATATCTAGTCTTATTCCTCCACATTTGTCAAATTATTTTTAAAGTTAAAATGAGCATATTTATTTAAACAATCAATATCCACCCATATTGTTTTAATTCACTAGGGTGTATGAGATTACCTAAAGATTAAACCCAAGGAGACATTATCCCACTTCTATATAGGAATAGAGATTTTTCAATGAATACATGAGGGTATCTAGTTCCTAGATTTAATCTTTTAACACATATAACATCTAAATAATAAGTCATATATATCAATACATATATTGAGCCACTAAAACTGATGACATACTTTATAAAAATCATGGTTTCAGTAGGATAAATAGACCATTGATACAGTTGTGTATCTTCAATCACCACTTTTTGTAGATACATTATCACCATGAAACATTCCATGATGTAGATAATTCCCTTGAAAAACATCAACCATCTATTAGGAACCTCCCCTCTCTTTAAAAGTTTTATAGATCACTTGTATACATCGTCTTTAAGCATCTCCTCACGGATCAATTCAAGAAGGGATAGCTTAAACTAGATTCTATTATATAAAATAATTCATTTATACATAGATATGAGATCCTTCGTGGATGGGGTTGCTAATATATCTACTGAGATCATTGGGCCATTATCAAATGATGTCAAGGATCCTGATTTTTTCATCAATCTAAAGCATTTTCATCTCCATTCACAACCATCGATTTCATTCACATCGAATGAGGTAACACTTCATGCATCAGATCTATGTTTTGTTCTTATTGGGATGTTTTTAATTGGATGGATGCCATTTTAATACCTAATAACCTCTTCTGAAGCCATCGGCTTCTTGGGTTTCCATATCGGCCTTCTGACATCCTCCAACATTGTTTTTCACCATTCTTCAGAGAATGATTATTATCACCTTTGGGAGAAGAGATCATGGTTTTTTGGGTGTTTTTTAATGAATTATCTTAAATAGACACCCAATTTTGATCCCTACTCTGAATCCACTATTTTTTTCTTTTTGATTGGTTTCCTTGGGTTGCTGCTGTAAATTTTTAAATAATATTCTCGTTTTCTGATCTCCATGATCATTGGTAATCATTTAATGATGGACGCAGCAACCAGGACTATTTAAAGACCATCTATTGATAGAATAAGTGTATAAATTGATGTATCTAAGGAGGTCCCCTCTCATATCTAGATCCATAATGGTAATTGTGGATTCTTCTAGTAGATTTTTTATAAAGGATCCCAAATTACTGTATTTCTTATATTATGAACAGGCGTGCTATGAAATAATGTAGTGATAAGGCTGAACTTATTGATTCTAGAAAATTCAAAATCGTTGAATAATGAAATAAAAATAGAGCAATGTATGGGGATAATGTTGGCCCTCCCTGGGATTCCTAATGAAGGAAAAAATACTGATGTGAACAATGGGATTTTGAGTATTCTTGAATAGCCTTCTGATGGTAAAGAATTATCATACATTGTTGATATCCTGCTTGTGGGTACTCTAGTAGACGATCATGAGAAACAATCTCAATCACATTATTCATGGGACAAGGAGCAAGGTAGCCTCTCTTATTCTAGTGATTCATTAATGGAGGATGATGCTCAATCTAACCAAATTGAGGAATCATATTTCCAATAGAGTGCTATGAAAGGAAACCCCTAATGGGGGATGTTGATGGTTACATCACCCAAAATCCCAAAAAAAATATAGGAAACAATGAGACTAATGTAACCTTGAGATAACAATAGTTACCAGATCTGTTGATTTCTCTAGGATGGTAATCATTGAGCCTCTAAAATAATAGATTTTTGTTAAACCAGTTGCATACCATAATTTTGAAGAGGATAAAAAATATCTTAATAATGATCATGTGTACAATGATTCCTGTAATATTATGGATGATGTAAGCGACATTGTTGATGCATGTATAACTCAATAGGCTGAAACCAAATTCTAGAAATACAAAAATGGTGACATATCAGTTCAGATGTAACTTATAATTGGGAGGAATATGTTCACCAGGATGGTAGATGTATAAGAGAAAGAACCTGATTTTAATTTTAGTGGCATATGTTGGGAATGATCCATACTGTCTTATTGATTTTTTATTGCTGGTGTTTTTTTGGGCTTACTTATATTGCTCGCTACTGATCATTTTTTAAGACCATTGTTGTTTTTTCGTTCCTGGCTGGATCTTGGAGGCTCGTTAGACTACATTGGAAGTGGTTCCATTTAACCCTTCAAGCTATTTTGTGGGTGAAATTAATTACTTTTGAATAGATGATCAGTTCCACCTCGCCCCACATTTTTGAAATTTGTAGATACAGTCGGACATGTAGGGCATTTATCTGCCTCTGAGGTATTTTTGTCACCTAACTATTTGTAGAGTCAGTCCATCCAAAAAATTACCAGTAGTGAAATGTATATATTCTCCCTTAAACTTCTTGATTTATTGACTCCATATGCTTTCTATTTTAGGGGAGCAATTACCATGTAACTGCACATTTGGATATCATGGGATGGATGATGTTAGGGTGTATATTTTTTTGTTTCTCATGGATATTATTCTTATTTTCTTATGGAAATCTAGGATTTTATTTACCTCAATAACTGCTGGTGTACTTCCATTACACTCATGCTAGTATTGATACTTTTTCTTTTAATAAAACTTATAGGGGCATGAATTTGGTGACCAATTCATGTCACAGCTTTTATAAAAAAACTGGACTCCTTAAAAAAGTTTAAAGAATATGATTTAATAAAAAAAATTAGAACTGTAGAAAATTAAATTTGTGTAGATAATTGAAAACAAGAAGATCCATGTAATAATCTCCATGATTAAAAATTATGTACCTTGGTCTAGTAGGAACCTAGGATCCTTTTACTCTCAATGATTTTTATTAGATGAGAAGTTTTATCTCCAGGTCAAGCCAACCAAATCCCAACATTAATGTTTTGTTAGTGTTGTATCATAGTCCATATATGTATTTTGGTTTATCCCTTTTATACTTTTTGTTTTCTACCTACCAATATACATAGGATTCCTATGTTATTTTTCAATTACTAAACCACAAAGAACCCATCCTTCAAAGACCAAACCATCACATATCAAATAAAATCATTCCAAGGGGGTTTCACTATTTTGAAACATTACACATTTCCTCCTTTTGGAAATCACCCATTTTCAAACAAAAAATATTACTAAAGATGTATTTAGAAAATTATAATTGTATATTTAAACTATAAAATAATGTCTATTCTTGGAACCACCTACATTTTAATTGGAACCACCCAAATCTAATTGAAACCCATAAGTCAAACCAAGAGAAGAACCTAATAAAAATACTATCAAAATACAATATAATGAAATGATATTGAACTAATTATACATTTACATAAGTTTGGTATAATAGATAACCCAAGAAATAATAGATGTGAGATTAAGAATATGGAAGATTAGAAATAAGGAAAGACTTAATTAGAGTTTCACAGAAGAATATAGTATAAATATACTCAAAAATAAATCCAAGGGGGAGTGGAAGAAGATGGGATGGGTTGAAAGGGTTTTATTGGGATGAATGGGGTGAAATGGAGGGGTTATATAATTAAAATTGGGGTGGAAAATAATTTGAATTTCAAACTATTTAAGAATATAGTAGGTCATGCAGTTTGTCTGCACGGTCTTCTAGATCATGTGCCAACAAAGTCAAATATCTTTCCAAGATGAGGGATTGAATGAAAATTTATCTATAAGGGTTCCATTTTTGTGATCCTAACCATGTGGACATGATATTACCATTTTCTGGGTCAGCTAGTTTCAATTGAGGTGGCACACAGTTTCCCATACTATGTTCAAATCATGTGCCTCTTTCTGTCATCCCAAAAACAAAAATTGTTTTTAGAAAAAGCCTTCTCAATCTACAAAACGTAAGTAAGTTAAAACATAAATGGATATTTACCTAAAAGAGAACAAGGAATGTGAAATTTACTAAATTACATCCACAATCATATCAACTTGAACAATGAATTGGTTTTGATACATGGAATCCATCTCAAAACTCATGGATTATTATCATCTAGTATGTTCTATTAAAACTACTACCTAATTTTATTCCATCATACCATTATTATAAAAAAATAATGATTCACCATTGTAGAGGACTAGAAATGTATAATTTTTTAGTTCATAAAACCACTGGGATCCAATATATTGTGTTTCGGGAATAACATCTTCCATGGGGACCTATGGAATATATTCCTACACTAACTCTTGGAATATCATGATTATCAATATCATTGAAGTCAAACATTATCCCACTATTTTGTGAGGCTATGCTACATCTCAATAAAAATAACTTGTCTTATGATGAATAAATTCTTGTCTATGTGGTTGTATATATAGTGTACCTTATTTCCTTGGGATACCAAAAAGAAATAGCATTTGATCCTCAGGTGCTAGATTGTTTCCAGAGGTGGAATTAAAATATTCCTCACAACCCCATTCAGGAATATGTGACAAAATAGGATTATTTAATGTATATAAATCATGAGTAATACCATATTCTAATTTAGTTGGAGAACATTTTATTGAGCATTCAATTATGTGTAATGAGTATCCTTGAAATAACAATGGATGATTTGCATGTATCATGATCAACCATACCCTGTCAAGTGAGTTATTGTTCCTCCATTTACTAACACTATAATATTGGGGTGTGTAAGGAAAATTTAGTAAGGATATGATACCACACAATCATGGAAATTCTATGATTTATTGTTTAATATACTCATCACCTTAATTAGATAAATGCTTCTTTATATTCTTACCATGTTGATTCTCTACTTCATTATGTAATTCATTTAATTGCTAAAAATATTTTAATTATATCTCATTAATTATAGAAATCCATATTTACTTAAATCATTTGTAAATGTAATTATTTAAGAATACCCACACCTATATTATACTAGAAATTATCCATATGAGTTAGTGTGTTCCAATTTCTAAACTCTCTATCTCTTTCATATTTACCATGAAATGGTGGATTAGACATATTTTCATGTAAATGACGATCAAATCTATCAATTTGATTTATCTCAGAAGATTATATGTTACCATGATTATTGAGTTTTTTCAAATGATTTTCATTTACATAACCACAAAATTGATTACATATATGGATTTGAATTTGGTCATTCAAATATGATTCATTTAAAATTTCTGATACATGGATATCTTAATTTTATAAAAAAAAGACCATTATTTAAATTCCCCAAACCACAAAATATGTTTTATATATAAAAAATTATATTTAACCAAAAAATAAAATAAAAATCTCTATATCTAGAATGAATATATAAATAATTTTTTAGGAAATAGTTTGTACATAAAAACAATCTTTTATAATTAAGACAATCTCAACTGGAAATGGAAGGTGGTAGTATAAAATGGATAGATCATCCAAACACACAACGTTTGAAAACCATAAATCCACTACTACTTGTGAAATATTTTTAAATATAATTTATTCCTTAATTTTAAGAATTCTTTGAGCACTATATACTTTATTAAGTACTCATTTTTAAGATATAAAATGATTTCACACGATAACGAACACACCTGAAACTTTTCATACCTTTTTTAATTCGGTGAAGTTATTCTTCAAGGGGGTCATATTTCAACTAGAAAAAAATAAGAAATCATTTTAATTTTACTCACATTGGATATTCCTTTTCAAAGGATGAAGATTCTTTAGATCCTAAGAAATATAATGTGTATTAGTCCCCTTTTCCTTATTCTTCATTTTCTTATTTACCATAAGGACCATAGGAATTTCATTCCCCATGTATTTTTCAACATGGATAATGTAGATAAGGAGATGAAAAATTTCATTTTCCCTATTAATCATATTATGATTAATATTAAAATATGATAAACTCTTTAGCAGGGATTGTAAACCCCGTGATGTCTATTTGCTCAAAGTAGCAAATTATCTTTTGTACGTGAGGCCTAACTGGAACAAACTCTCTAAAAATGTATGTGAATAGTGCATTGGAGATTTTATAAATATCTTATCTCACTATCTCTTGATATATATAATTAAGGTGAGATACGATGAAATATACATCCATATCCACGTGTTGATTTATAATCTCATTAGATATGATTAACAGTATGAAACATCGAACATTTGTTGTGTCAAAATAATGTTTCATGTAGTGATATTTTTCTTTCTCACTAGACTCTTTGATAGGAAACATAGTGAGTGGGTTTTCCTATAAATATAATTTTCATTCATCATGTAGTATAATGTGTAAACGTCTATACCATTCCTAGAAATTTGAGCCTTACAAAAGGTAATTCTTTTATAGAATGGAACATAGTGGTATAGTCAAATTTATATTAGCTTCCCTTTTAATATTAAATATAAGGATAATTTTAGTAATTTATTTGTATTACGAAATTTAGAAAATAAATTTAATATTAGATAATCTCCCACTATTATATTTAATCCTAATATCCCTCACCCTTAGTTTTTAAATATAATGCTGCAATGATATTCTTAGAGAAAGGATTCATATTCTGTAACACCCTGAGATTTTAAGAGAAGTATTATTTTTAATTTATTTGATGTCTTGTTTTGTATTCTACACTAAGATTATCGTGTGTTATACGTAGCATTGTATTAGCTTGTAGTATACGCAACACTATTCTTGGATCGTGTTACCCAAAATTTCAATTTCATTGGATAGAAGTTATTCTACGCAACATTGAGTGTATATATATATCTATATATATTCAATGTATAAATTAAATATGGTTGGATTATATTATAAAAAACAACAAAGGAATCTTAAACTACACGCAACACTGACTTGGCTTGCCTTATACTCAATCGTGACCTTCCTCTATAGTGTGTGTTGTACGCAATACTGGGTTTTACTAAACAACAATATGTTATATAAACTAGCCGTTATGAATAGTAATACCCAATTATTTAAATTTTATAAATTTTACCTTCCAAAATGGACTTCATTTTTTGGATTCGGAATATCAAAATTAGCCCGGGGTGAATTTTTGGTATTTTTTGAAAACTTTCAATTTTTGATGGATAGTGAAAAACACTAAGTTATAGTTTAAAACCGAATTTTTATTTAAATAATTATTTATTTCATTTAATTTTATTTTAGGTCATAATTTATATATAATACCTATATAAGTTAAATGTAATTCATTGCAGTCTTTTTATAATGATTTTAGATATATAAAAATTTTATTGAACTTTTCACCGTCTTTTACCCACCTCCTAGGAGAATTTGAAAATTTACATATAACATAATTTTTTCGCTTATTTGAGTGGAATTAAGAAAATCTGAGAGACATGTTTAATATCAAGGAGTAAAATTTGGTTCAATAAGATAAACATAATTTTTGGTAAATAGTAACTTTTTACTTTTATTTACCACTGTTAAAAGTAAATAAGGTAATTGTGTGTAAAAACGATATTATTATTACCCTAAAACATGTTATAATTCTATTAGATAAGTTTAATTCGACCATAAACAACCTTAGTAATAAAATATGACCATTTAGGTCCACTTTTATTAGATTAGAACATTTATTATTAATAAGGGTTAAAATGGTTAAATTCAATGTTTAACAACTAAATCATTTTTAATATAGGTTTATACATAAGATAAATTCAATTATAAATAATCATTATGAATATAAAACTATTTCCAACATAATGGTATTTTATTTATAATTTTTAGACATTAAATAATTTAATTTATTTATGACACAATGATGATGCAGTAATTACCTTATTATTGAAATATTAACATAATTGATGTTATAAATACCCAAATAAATTTAATTTGAGACTTTTTATGAATTCCACTAATTTTATAGGTTAATATTTCATGTTATTATTGATTAAATTTACTTTTATCGATCTAATAATGTTGTTATTAGTTTCAAAAATATCAATTACGAAATAGTGTCAAAATTGACATAAAATAGTTTTAAAAACAAATATTATATTATTAATTGTTATTATATTCCTAAAAATATAAGGTTTGGCTAAATTATTTAGATAAGGTTATATATATTAATAAGAAACCACTTTGGGTTCGTTTGTCTTGTTATTGTAAGTTTATTAACCATATATTGTAAGAAAAAAAGAAGACATGGTAAAAGTTAAATTATTTATCTTAGAGTTAAATCTAAATGATAAGGTTAAATTAGTAACCTAAACTTGTCTAAAACCTATTGGTTGAGAGTAATTCGACCCTTCCCCACTTTATAATAGGAATAAATAAATTTGGAGCTATTATAAACCGAATATGTTTTTAATATAAAATAATATTTTATGTTTTTGCAAAGGTGCCCCTCTCCTCCCTTATAAAAAGGGCACCCCTTCCCACTTCTCTTCACACCCTTTTGACCCTTTATGTTCAGCCTACCCCTGCCAATTACTCTTAAAAACCACTCTAGTTATATCATAGAGGTTCTGATCTTCTAAAAAGACCAACTCTAGTGCCCTAAGAAGAAACTTAAAAGAGGTGCGTCGAAGAAGAGGTAATCTCTTCTACCAATCCTTTCAAATTTCTTTCTTCTTCAACTTCTTCTTCATTATTGTTTTTATAATAAATTAATAACATTAGTATCAATAATATACTGATATGTTATTATATATATGAAACAATCAAATTTCACCTTATATTCATCCTACGGAAAATGAAATCATCGCGCGTGCGTACGTACGGAATACCGTCTGCACGTCGTGGTGTAATCTGTTTTTCCACCACCACCTTACTTGGATGGGTATAATGGTGTAAATAATAACTATATATAGTTATTATAACATCAAAATGTTTCTTATATATTATATAATCCACTCCAATACAATTCAATAATTATGGGAATGATATCATCGCTCGTGCGTACGTACAGATTACCATCTCCACGACGCGATGAGATTCATTCTCCATGTTAACCACTCAATAATGACTATAAAGTATATATATAATGAATAATAATGAAATATATGACATTTTAAAGCTACTTTATTTATGTATATTTATATATATGTCATCTACATACTACCATTCAAGTCAATAAGGGAAAAAAACAGTGTTCATGCGTACGTACGGCCTACCGTCTCCCTGAATGGTGTATTTAATTTCATTTATCTATCTATTATATATATATAATGAATATATATGATATATAAATTCTGATTTAAATTTTATATGTAATTAAATCATGATATATGTAATAATAATATCATGAACAACAAGTCCAAACACGTACGATAAATAAAACGATTTTACCCAAAACGCTGCTTTAACATGGAATTTACAAAATAACGAGTAATATAAAGTCATAAGTGAACCATATATGATATAATAACAATGAATATGATTCTTTAATAATTCAATGACATTATATATATCATTATATAGGAGGTTCGAATATGTACGAAGCATATCGAGATAAGGTAAGGGATAATTGTTCAATTTCATTTTTATCTGAGATTTCTTATACGTAAGTATTTACTGAGGTTATATTTATCATCCATGTCTCTATTTTATAAAAATGGTTTCATATATGTTTAAAGTCCCTCTTACCCATTTTTGACTTTTACTACATGGTATGTAAGGAATCACTCTTTTTTTACCATATGAGGTACTTTTGGACTTTTCTAGAAAAAGTACGAGAAGAATGTTTTTTTAACTTATACGGCATGAACGGATTTTTATGGTTTTATAGAGCCTTATTTTCATGAAGATCCTTCCACAATATTTCATGATTGTTTTCAACAAAATATTTTTCTTTTTAAATTGCATGGAATTTTGTTAAAAAAATGATTTTTAAGAAGAAAGGAAATTTTCCTCAAGAATTCATTTCAAGTGTTTTATATAAAACCATTATCCATCTAAGATGACATTATTTCATATGTGTATGTTTCAAGTATAATGTCTCTATTATTTATATGGTTTAACTTTATTATGATGAAATTATATCCATTTGTTTTATATGGATTATTTGATGATGGGATGATGTTTATAAAACCCATTTTATACTTTGGGTAATGATGAATGATTTAAGTTTGTGTTGTGGAACGAGTAAGAATGATTTCATTATGAGATGGGTGGGACCTATATCTCCCTCAATTGAATTTCGTAATGATTTATATCTCATGATATAGACATGGATAGAAGGGTATGTTAATCTGTTTTAGTGTTACAGGACTGGAACGAGGAGTACACTCGATTCCGAAATGGACTTTGTCCACTAAAAAGGTCTTGGATGAAATGCCTTGGCTACTATGGAAATCATATCATGTGATTAATGGTTTCCACAATTACATTTTTTATTCCCATGATATTTTATCATGATTAATGCTCCTTTATGACCTATTCCTTACGTACTTCAAAGATTTATTTCACAACTCAATATTTTGATGTGTAAACTTTATGTTCATGTTTTGAAGTTCAAATGAATATGGTTTGTTTTATTTTTTCCATTCTTACCCTTACTGAGAATTTGAGCTCAAATTTTACATGTTTTCTTTTCCCCAGGATATAAATAATGTTTTTAGGTAAGAAAAAAAGGGGATGATCTTTATGGGAGATGTTGAAGATCTTTCACCACAATTAGAAGATTATGTTCTGAGTTTCCAAAGATAGTAAACTAATACGGTCCTTGTGTGTTTCTTTTTGTTATGTATTAAGTATTCCAAAAAAGTAATGTAATGTCCATGTATGTCAAGATTTGGGTCTCTATAATTGGTATCAGAGGAATGGTTTATTCAAACTTTGGAAACTAGGATGTGATAACTTTAGTAAGATACCTAGAGATATTTATAAGGTATGTCTTGGGATGTCTCTAAGGTTAAGTATAAGTATAGGTTATGGCTATAGAATTAGAGTAACGATATTATAATTAAACCTAAGATGTTGGATATTGAAGGTACTCCCCATTTATTATGTAGTTTTCCTAGCAAGATTTTTTCCTCTCACACTATTCTTTTTGGGTTTTAGAAAATGGCAGGAACCAGGAAGATTCATGATAATGAAGGATATGATGGACAATGGAATGATATTCTTCATGAGAATCCAAATGAAATGGGATTTGGAAGTCCAAACAGCGTTATTATGCCTAACCATAAATCTCATAATATGATCAATAATATCTACTTTGTTATGTTTTCTGACTCGACTAATAAGAGAAAGATGGAGTTTCATGATGATCATAGAGGAAAGAAAGTTCAATTTCCCTCATGTAAATCATGTGGGAAGAGGAATCAAGGAGAATTTTTTGAAGGAACTGGAAGATGCTTTGGGTGTGAAAACGATGGACACAAAGCCGGTAAGTGTAAAGGAAAAGGTTCAGTTAATAGCTTGGACAAGGATAATGGTATTTCTATGACATCAACAATGATAAAATGTTTTAAATGTGGAATGTATGGGAATTATGCAAAACAATTCCCTAAGGTAAAGTCTAATGAAGAGAATCATCATGGTAATATGGGTAGTATTTATGTTGATGATGATGAAGAGACTACAAATTATATGTGAGATGAAATAATTTTTCAATCTTGGTCAATGGTTTAAGAAGGTAGTGGAATGATTTATGTTTATCAATAGTTATGTTGTATAGGTAATGGTACTATGGAATAAAGACACATCTAAGGATTGTAACTCTATTTGTTTTTCTAAAGTATTTGAAAGTATATGTTGAATGGTACCGGTAACCATGAATGGTTATTCGAATATTTTTATAAATTTGATGATATGCAGATAATTAATGGATTAGGAGAAAATAATATGTTTGATAGCATTCATGAGCTTATGATTGATGTAAGGACTAAGTGATATCATGGATTGAGTATATAGAATTTTGGGGATTTTGGTATGTGGAAAGAGTTAACTTTTTGACAGCATTCACGTTTTAACTAAATTTCAATGGGTATTCATTTTTCAATAGAATACATGATTATGGAATTCAAATGTTTGGAATATGACCAACAAGATATATCTTATGATATATGGGAGATAAATGATGGTATTCACATTCTTGGTATATGACTACTCTAGAAATCATTTTCTTTATACTATTAGATTAGACAAATGTATTTTGGATAAGCCTAAAGATTGGAATGGATTATGTTGGACATAAGATAGTATTATTTAAGGATAGAACTTGTTTTTTGATATTATTTCTGGAATGTTATAATAGTATTGTTTTAGAAAATGGATAACCCATAGGACGAGCAACAACCCGTCGTGTCGGACAAGGCTGTGGGTATAAAACCCACAACTGAAGTGTGACAAGCCTTTATCGCATACCACTGACCAACAAGAAGTCCCTGGTTAGTAGAAACTAGTTTTATTTTATTAATCTCTATGATAGATGAAGTATAAGTCCATTTTTTTTATCCATATATGATTAATCTCACCATCGATGGACTTATGTATATAACTTTTTCTAACCATATGTTTAAGACAAATGGAATGACCTATAATTCTATCACATGATCTACTAACACTTCACAGAAGAAAAATTAAACTTCATTTCTTTAACATATGAAGCGGAAATTGTTAAAGGCACAAACAAATGTGAGATTGTATCAAAATCAAGTAAGCATTTCTTTAAATTCTTCAACATTATAGAAATGATCTTAAAAAAAATAAATTATTTCCTAGTTCCTTATATCTGATGAATCAAATGGTACCTTAGATCATCAAAAATTTATGGCTTTTTGATTGTTGGATTTTTCATAGCCATGCCCTCTACCACTCTCCATCAGAACATGATGGTTTGATTTCTCTTCCATATCCATCTTTTCAACTATGTTCACCTATGTGGAAACCCAATGACGAGTTAATTTGGGTAACCGTTATTTTTCATAATTCACTTTTTAAAATATGGTATAGTGTTCCTTTTTACAATGTGGGTTTCATTTAAATAAACTTTCAAGTAATAAACCATTTATAACCCCGACAAATTTCGAGGGAGAAATTCATTTTAAGGGGGGTAGAATGTAACACCCCAATATTTTATGAGAAGTATTATTTTTAATTTGTTTGATGTCTTGTGGTGTATGATACACTAAGATAATCGTGTGCTATACGCAACACCGTATTAGCTTGCAGTATACACAACACTATTCTTGGATCGTGTTATACAAAATTTCAATTTCGTTTGATAGAAGTTATTCTACGCAACATTGAGTGTATATATATAACTATATATATTCAATGTATAAATGAAATATTGTTGGAATATATTATAAACAACAAAAAAGGAATCGTTCACTACACGCAACCCTGACATGGCTTTCATTACACGCAATCCCAACCTTCCTCGATAGCGTGTGTTGTACGCAATACCGGGTTTCACTAAACAATGATATGTTATATAAACTAGCCGTTATGAATAATATTACCCATGTTTTGAAATTTTATAAATTTTATCTTTAAAAATGGACTACTTTTTTGGATTTGGAATATCAAAATTATCCTGGGGTGAATTTTTTGTATTTTTATGAAAACTTTCAATTTTTTATGAATAGTGAAAAACACCGAGTTATAGTTTAAAACTAAATTTTTATTTAAATAATTTTTAATTATATTTAAATTTATTTTAGGTAAAAATTGATATATAATACCTATATAAGTTCAATATAATTAATTGGAGACATTTTATAATGATTTTGGATATATAAAAATTTTATTGAACTTTTCACAATCTTTTACCCACCTCCTTGGATAATTTGAAAATTTACGTAAAACATAATTATACTACTTCTTTAAGTGGAATTTCAAAAATACAAGTGACTCGGTTAATATCAAGGAGTAAAATTTTGTTCAATAAGATAAATTTTTTTTGGTGAATAGTAACTTTTTACTTTTATTTACCACAGTTAAAAGTAAATAGGATAATTAAGGTAAAAAAATAATATTATTATTACCCTAACACATGTCCTAATTCTATTGGATAGGTTTAATTAGACCAATAAATCCTTAGTAATAAAATATGACCATTTAGGTCCACTTGGATTAGATTAGGACATTTATTATTAAGAAGGGTTAAAATAGTTAAATTGAATGTTTAATAACTAAATCATTTTTAATATTTGGTTATACAAAAGATATATTCCACTATAAATATTAATTAGAAACCAAAAAAGATTTCCTAAATAATGGTATTTTATTTATAATTTTTAAACATTAAATAATTTTATTTATTTATGACACAATGATGATGCACTAATTACCTTATTAATGAAATATTAACATAATTGATGTTGTAAATACCCAAATAAATGTAATTTGAGACTTTTTATGAATTAAACTAGTTTTATTGGTTAATATGAAAAGTTATTATTTATTCAATTAACTTTTATCGAACTAATAATGTTTTTATGATTCACACAAAAATCATTTACCAAATAGTGTCCAAATTGACATAAAATTGTTTTTAAAACAAATATTGTATTATTAATTGTTATTATATTCCTAAAAATCTAAGGTTCTGAAAAATGACTTAGATAAGGTCATATATATTAATAAGGAAACACTTGGGGTTCGTTTGTTTTGTTATTGTATGGTTATTAACCATATATTGTAGGAAAACAAGAAGAAACAGTAAAAGATAAATTATTTAACTTTGAGTTAAATCTAAATGATAAGGTTAAAATAGTAACCTAAACATGTCTAAAACCTATTGGTTGAGAGGATTTAGACCCATCCCCACTTTAGCTTCTAAATAAATCAGTTCTGAGCTATTATAAACCGAATATGACTTTTTTATAATATAATATTTTAAGTTTTTCCAAAGGTGCCCCTCTCCTCACTTATAAAAAGGGCACCCCTTCCCTCTTCTCTTCACACCATTTTGATCCTTGAAGCTCAGAAAATCCATGAAAATTCCACTTTTCAACCTCTATAGTTATATCATAGATTTTCTGGTCTTATAAAAATACCAACTCTAGTGCCCTAAGAAGAAGCTTAAAAGAGGTGTGTCGAAAAGGAGGTAATCTCTTCTACCTATTCCATCAAGTTTATTTCTTATTCAACTTCTTCTTCTTTATTTGTTTCATCATAAATTAATAACATAAGTATGAATAATATACTTATATGTTATCATAAATATGAAACAACCCCATTTCACCTTCTATCCATCCTACGGAAAACGAAATCATCGCCCGTGCATACGTACGGAATACCGTCTCCACGCCGTGGTGTAATCTATTTTTCCACCACCACCTTACCTGGATGGGTATAATGGTGTAAGGAATAAATATATATAGTTATTATACCATCATACGGATTTAGAGATATTATATCATCCACTCTAATTCAATTCAATAATTATGGGAACGATATCATCGCTCGTGCGTACGTACGAATTACCGTCTCCACGACGCGATGAGATTCATTCTCCATGTTAACCACTCAAGAATGATTATAAAGTATATATAATGAATAATAATTAAATATATGACAGGAAAGAGCTACTGGATTTATTTATATTTATGTATATGACATCTACATACTTCCATTCAAGTCAATAACGAAAAGAAAACAGCGTTCATGCGTACGTACGACCTACCATCTTCTTGAACGGTGTATTTCATTTCATTTATCTATTTCTTATATATATATGGAATATCTATGATATATAAATCATTATTTACAGTATGTTATTAATTAAATCATGGTATATTTAGCAATAATATCATGAACCACAAGTCCAAACACGTATGATAAATAAAACGATTTTACCCAAAACACTGCTTTAACATGAAATTTACAAAAGAACGGGTAATATAAAGTCATAATTGAACCATATATGATATCATAACAATGAATATGATTTTTAAATAAGCCAATGACATTAATTAAATCATTATACAGTAGGTTAGGATATATAAGAGGTATATCGGACCTAAGGTAAGGGATAATTTTTCAATCTCATTTTTATACGAGATTTATTATACATAAGTATTTACTGGGGTTATATTTATCATCCAAGTCCCTGTTTTATAAAAATGGGTTCATGTATTTTTAATGTCCTTCTTACCCATTTTAGACTTTTACTACATGGTATGTAAGGAAACATTCTTTTTTTTACCGTATGAAGTACTCTATGAATTATCTGGGAAAAGTACGAGAAAAATGTTTTTTAACTTATACGGCATGAACAGACTTTTTCTGTTTCATAAAGCCTTATTTTCATGAAGCTTCTTCCACAATATTTCATAATTATTTTCAACAAAATATTTTTATTTTAAAATTTAATGGCATTTTGTTAAAAGAAGATGATTTTTTAGAAGAAAGGATATTTTCCTCCAAAATTCATTTCAAGTGTTTTATCAAAACCACTTTCTGTCTAAAATGACATTATTTCATATGTGTATGTTTCAAGTATAATGTATCTATTATTTACATGGTTTCACTTTTCTTATGATGAAATTATATCCATTTTTTTATATGGATTATCTGATGGTGGGATGATGTTTATGAAACCCATTTTATACTTTGGTTAATGATGAATGATTTATATTCATGTTGTGGCACAAGTAAGAATGATTTCATTATGAGATGGGTGGGATCTATATCCCCCTCCAATGCATTTGGTAAAGATTTATATCTCATGAGATAGACATGGCGGGAATGGTATGTTAATCTAGTTCAGTGTTACGGGACTAGAATGAGGAGTAAACTCGATTCAGAAAGGGACTTTTTCCACTAAGATTGTCTTCGCAGCAATGCCTTGGCTACTATGGAAATCATATCATGTGATTCATGGTTTCCACAATTTCATGTTTTATTCCCATGCTATTTTATCATGATTAATGTTCCTTCAGGACATATTCCATACGTACTACCAAAATTTATTTCACAACTCAATATTTTGATGTGTAAACGTTATGTTCATTTTTTGAAGTTCAAATGCATATGGTTTGTTTTATTTTCTCCATGCTTACCCTTACTGAGCATTTGAGATCACATATTATATGTTTTATTTTACCCAGGATATAAAGAACGGTTTTAGGTAAGAAATCAAAAGGGGAAGATCTTTATGGGAGATGTTGAAGATCTTTCACCATGATTAGATGATTATGTTCTGAGTTTCCAAAAAATATTAAACTATTATGGTCCTTGTGTGTTTTTTTATGTATTAAGTATTATGAAAAAGTAATGTAATGTCCATGTACATCAAGTTTTATGTCTCTACATATTCTCCTTCTCATAACCCAAACTTGTGCCTGAAAGGTTATTTGATTTGTTTTGGGTAGTTGTTACTTTCCAACAACATTGTCTCACAATTCCTTTATTTTTTGAGTAGACCCCAAAATCCTAAAGTCCAAAAAAGAAATTTCTTCAACTATTTTACACTTTTTAACATGAAGTCCTACATAGAAATTAACACTTCATATGAACTAAGTTATGTCCACCCAGTAAATTTGGTCTATATTATCCAATAATTAAATGTACCCTAACTTGTTTTGGATAATCACTTTGAACATGGTCTGATCTTAACTCAGTTACAAGAGGGCTATACCAAATTACTATTTATTTTGGTGAATTTTTATTGTTATGTATAAACTATCCAACTTATATTATTACATGATTCTTAACATTAATTGAAATTTACTAAACTGATTAACCTTCTATATATAATGTTTACACATGTTATAATTTAAATTCTAATTCCATATTTTTTACTTCTAAATTAATTAGTTTAATGATCTAAAAAACTATACATAATTGAACATGTAACTGATAGATATAAATTTAAAAAATGGAATGAACATGAGCTTCTATAATGGGTGGTTTATCTATAGGATGATAAACCAACACCTCATCCAAATGAATTTACTTATGGGACCATCTCTTGAATGGTACAAAGGCCTTCTTTTTTTGTTGATTTTTGATAACCTCTGTTTCAAGGGATGAGGTGGAACCCTTAGGAGGCCTGTAGAATTAGATATTACAAGACCCGTAGGTCTTAAAGAAATATATAGATTATAAATACATGAAAATTATCTTCCCTGACTTCTTCATCATGATGTCAGCTCTCCAACTTCACATGGCTTGTTTATCTAGGATTCTCAAGCAGGAACAAGCTGGTCCAAATGGAAATGTCATACCCTCTCTTTTTGAAAAATCTGCTTATCTTATGCTCTAGTTAATTCACCTTCTCTAAATCCTAAACTGGAGTCTAATCATTGTAGAGTTTGTCTGGTCATTAGGAACAATGTTAAGTGGTCTGATGGCCTTGAGGTGGCCCGATGGCCTTAAGGTGGCCCAAAGGCCTTGTGGTGGTCTGAATGCATTACTGGCCCAAGGTCCATGGGTTTCCTGAAGGCCTTGAAGGACATGAGGTCCAAAACGGTGTCCCAAAATACCAAACAGAGGAATAGTATCATCTTCTATAGTACCGAATAGTTCTTGCTAATGTACTTCTACTGTAACCTAAAATTATGTCTCCACCAAGTTTTGAACTTGGTTCTCTTAGATACACCTGTCAAGTCCTCACCAACTAAGACGAGGCTATTGTTCTCTAGGACCATGCCCATTTTGAGTTATTGTATCCTATCTATAATCAAATATACCTTCTAGATTAGTTCCTCCATATCAATAACCTTCAACAACCTATACTCACTTAGGACCTCCATCCATGATATGATTTTACTGAAATAAAAGTGATGGGAACAGAAGGATTGGATAAAGTTGTTTATATAATATAAACCATAGGCACGTAGACCCAACATAATGAGTAGAAGGATATGACTCACATACCATTATTTAATTAAAAAAATTATTTTAAAAAACATACAATAACAATAAATTAAATAAACAGATCACATACACATTATCATCTTGACTCGTTTTCATCCACCTAGAATGAAATGAATGATAAAGTGTGTAATATCTATCATTAACTTCAATTAATTAATTACTATTATGATAACTATGAAATAATTAATTAATTATTTTATATTATTTATCTTAATGACCATCAATAGTATGTTGAAGATATCCACAAAAATGAAATAAGAAAAAAAGGGTAAAAGAGTAATTACATATTATTAGAAGGAATTAATATAGAATATATTAATTCTACAATCCATTATTACAAAGTCAAATCATCATATTACAATGATGTATTTTTTTAATGATTCTATTAATTATTATTTAGTTAGTTTAGTTTTTTTATTTACTTAGTGGCTATATGGAATGTACTAATGAGTAACATTTCATATTTTTCACGTTTCATGTATCAAGGTTAAACACTTAGGGACTCGGTGTATATCTCTAGCATTATATACGGTGTATACTAATGAGCTAAATGTCATTTTTTCTACATTCTATGTGTATGTGTTACATGCTTGTGAATATTATTCTTTCATGGTTTTATGCCACGTATATAAGCATACACTTATCATGAATTTCACTAAAATACCATGCAGACTGCATAGTGTATATTCCATGAAAAGTTCATGTGGTGAAAAATTTTGTGATCCAAGCTAGCATAGTGAAAATATGGTGTGCATAACTTCTCTATGTTTCATTGCTGCTTGATGAGTCATCTATCACATGATATGTCCATTTATCATGAACATAGGGGTACTACATGCACTTTTTGTCACACACCTTTTATCTATTTCCTCCAGATAGAATCCTCATGCCTCCAGGTGGAATCACTAAATATTATTCATTTTTTATTAATATTGTTAAGATGATATAAAACATGGTCAAATAATCTTAATATATGAAAATCATATTAAGGAATCATCATATTAAACAACAAATAATATTGAATTTAAAACCTACAATAGGTGTATATAATCAATCAATAAATATTAAATAATTAAAAATAATTATGTGACCAATCTAATATAACATGATGATTTCGGGTGTAATTGAATAATGTCGTGAAGTTCCCAATAAAAATACTCAATAAAATTCATTGGATTTATCCTTTTAATTAGATATAGATGTGTTCCCATAATCAATAAAGATAGGATATTTACATATACATTTGATAATTAATTTACATAATTATGAATTCTTATTAATTGAGTTATTTCTTCATCAATGAATCAGTAGAAAAATCTGATAATACCATCATTGTGTTTGAGAAATAAATAGAAAATTCACTCTATAAATGACCCACATGTTCTTCATGAACCTCTGATCATCACCATAGAAATCTATGGGTTCTAGCATGGATGAATATAATGCATTTGATGGTCATTATTGATCCCAAATTTATCCATGAAGTGGTGAAGAATTCATTCTAGTAGATTAGTATAACTTCTCTGTGTTATTTAGAAAATATTATTGAGGGGATCTCTCTACATCTTGGGAGGATTATTTTTAAAACTCGTCATGCATAAAAAAATAATGATGCTCTCACCTGCACACCCCCATCAAAAAAATGTCACAACTGGGATTATATAGTGCTATGGGTAGAAAAAAAATAATTAAATGAGGGTCCTTATGGTTTTCATAATCACTAGAAAACCCCATGTCTAAATAATAGTATTGTTATTATTTACATGACATTCACTAAACACGCATAAACAAAAATATTATTTTCTTGAATAAATATATTAATATTTATTCAAATAATATTTAATATGAAATATCTCATCAATCCGTAAAACTATGTCCTCCAATACACATTAACATTTATCATTTGTGGAGTAATGAATACTTATTTAATTAAATAATTTTCACTTAATTATTCTCCATTAAATCTATAGCTATCTGTATATATATAAATATATTTCACTTAAAATAGTGAAAAATATTCAATAATTATTTACGTATAACAATAAATTAATATTCATAGCCTTAAGAATAAACCATAATAACTAAATATTTTTTATTCATGTAATCAAATAATTACATGGTTAATAAATATTTATAAAATGTTCAACATTCTTATATATTCTTTCAATTAGTTGGGGATTGGAAATTTGTGATCAAACTAACACGAATAATAAGTAAAACATGTATGAGAATTATAATTATATAACATTTAAAATTCATAAGTATTTTAATTTTGGTTTTAAATATTTTTAGTGTGTAACCCAGTGTTCCCCTCTCTCATTAACATTTGGTTACACCTACTAGAGTCCAAGGTTAGCTTCTATAAAAATGTCAAGGATCCAATTGAGAAATAAGTTAATGTCAAAAAATTATATAACTTCTTTTAAATGATCATTGTGTAAGAAAATCCCTATATATATTTTTCATGAGAGTTATGTTTTTTACACACTTCTGTGGAAAGAGTGTGAAACAACATTGTTCAAAAAAGAACATCAAACACTGTAGAGGATAACGAAATTATTAAAATCCATCAGGAACCTATGAGACACCCCCTATATAATTTCAAGAAATGATCAGTGAACTTTGTATCCGGTTCATCATTGATAATGTTTTAGAATTCATAGGCCAATTTTTCCAAAGCTCGCATGAAATACTCATTGTAATATTCTTATTGTTGGAGCCTTTGGTCAGAATTAGATGTTTATCGTCAATCCAATCACCCTACACTATTTTTGTCTCCAATTTAATTGGTCTCTAATTCATCCTTTCTACATCCTCATTTGATGCATGAATAATCAATAAATTCTACAACATCTATTCCTTTGAGTTCAAAATAAGGTTCCATAAACCTTAGAGTTATTACCTTTGACAATTTCACTTTCAATCACTAGATTTATGTGAAACTCCTTCACTTATTTATTATAAGATAGCTTACACTCCATTACCTTAGTCCCAAATTTTTCAACTAATCTTGTCTACATTTTTATAATAATGTATAAGTAATCCTTAAATTGTATTTCCTTCTATTTCTCATAATGCATCTACATGATTAAATGATTTATTTATATCCCTTCTTCCACCTTGGGTTGTGAAGACCACTAATGGATCCTCCATTTGCACTATATTTCGAGAGTTTCCCATAATTCTCTCCCCCCAACTCAGGTCTTGAGTAGCACTTGAACCATTTGGCTCCTGGTCAGGAGTATTTGATTCCAAACCATCAGACCAATTTCGAATGTTAATAGAGGATAGGATTGATCTCTAAATTGTTCTTTTCTAAAAATTCTCCCAACTCCCCATGTCATCTACAAATTCATGCATTTGAAATTTATGGCCCTTTTTGTCTGGTAAATCTTGTAAGAATCCATTTCAAATACAAACGAAATCTTTGTTATAAGGAGTCTTAGATGAAGTGTCCTCTGGTTGAATAGGATCAGCTAAACCGGTATCCCCTTACCCTGGAATAACCTATATAATTGTATTACACTCAGACAAATAATTTCTTATCAAATTGAAGATGTCCACTACCATCGAGCTAGAATTATTTGGTCTTTCCACCTTCTAAATGATAATATAACCCCAAAACATCATTTTTTTCATGTGATCAACTGAGAGGACACCCTAGGTGTTCAGCCCAATATACTATCCAACAACATTCACTATATTCTAGTCCCTAAAACCCCTATGGCGTGAGTGGAAATAATTCCCCACATGATTACAGAATGACCAAAAATCAGTCCAAGATTCAAAAACTACCACATGTTTATATATAAATTCTTCTTTTTTAGGGATCCAAATCAACTCAATCGGTGGCCTTGATACACCATCATTAATGGATATTTCATGGTGAAATTGGGTGACAAATAGAATTAGTCTTTTTATCGGAGCACAAATAGCATCCTACTAGGTTCCCTGTCCTATATAAAATAGAGTGGTTTAGAATGGGAAGTTGATTTTTTTGGATCCTTAGCCACAAAACTATTATTGTAGTGCTTGATTTTAATGAAAATCATACATACATAAAAATAGATAGAAGTTACACCCATTGAAATCTCTCTGAGATCTGGACTAGGAAAGAATCAAATATTCCTCTATACTAGAGAGAGCCATCATGTGACATTTTACCAAAAGTCCCATCACCGCATGATCTTGGAGACACTAAGATCTGAATACAAACATATTAAAGGAATTGATCAAGGGAATGTTAAGGCTTAATCAATACACCATGTTAATAATAGGTATATGTGATCCATCTGTAAACTCTGAAGATGAGAGTGAAAGTTGGGGAAATATGTTATAGAGATATGAAACCTTTTGGAAGAGTGTGATAGTGGGGAATGAATAATGGAAATCTAGGAAACTTAAGGGAATAAATGGAGTAGTTCGGTCACAAATAAAGTGTAGATGAATATCTTCCCCCCCCCCACTCTAAAGGAGGAGAGGGTAACATGGAGCTGCGACCATCCTCCTACTACATCGTGAAGAGGATGATCACCACAGTTGAGAGAGTAACATCCCAGGTAAATAAAGACTATTCTATTTTCATATTTATTAATATTTTTTAATTAAATATATATTTTAATTTATTTTTGATGATATGTCTGATAGCCTACTCAATCCACAACAACAGGTTTCGTGGAAATCTTATGTTAAACAAATTTTAGTTATACAGAAAAATAATATAATTATTTTACGTATTAGTTAACATCTAGCCGTTGGAATTGAAAGAATTATTAGTATCAAATGAATTTTGAAATACGGTTTACACATCATTAAATGATGATTCATTGATCACAAATTTTTTTTTTAAAATTGAAATAAAAAATAATTTAGTATAACAGATGTGTTTTTATGAAAACCTATTTAATAGGGAATAATTATGTTCTCATATCACCCTTTATAGATTTTTATTTATTAAAAAATATATGATATATATTCTATGTAATTTTTTAAATTCATCTTATATGTTTTCTAGATATTACTTAATAAAAAATTTATTTTTTTGGATAAAAGAAGTATTTTTATAAAAGAGCAGATTTACCACCTTTTGATGGAGAACCCTTTTAAATATATTTTTTTTCACCTTTATATGTTCCATTTGTCAAAATAAAATCATTATTTATAATTAGTACATCAAATTATACTTTGGGTACAAAATTTGTATTTTTTCGATAATGTTCAGGTTTTGTTGAATTGTGAAAAATACTACATTTTAATTCAAAACATCCATTTAATATAAAATATTTATATTTTTAGACTGTCCTTATAATTTGTTTTAATGTGTATTTATATTATATTTTTATCACCTAATACAATTTTGGTCATTTAAATTAATTTTACGTTGAAATTGGGAAAAACATTAGCCATTTTTTTGTAGTTTTTACTTCTTAAAACACGCTTTTTTGTTTTGAACAACTAGAATTAATTTTTACAACATATGTGTATTGAATTGGGAAAAAAAATATTTCTTATTTGGAATCATGAGGTCCAAATTGTATAAATAGGTAACTTTTTTTTAGTTAGCAAGAATAGTAACTTCAGTAAATATTTTGTTTACCCTGGTTAATGTCTAAATCAGGTAAATAAGGGTAAAAAATAATATTATAATATTATTAAATCACCCTAAAACATGTCCTAAACCTATTGGTGGATACATTTATGATCGTAGGTATCCTTTTTTTGATTTTGAGACCCCATGGAGCCACTTTTAAGTGAAAATGACATTTTATAAATATTAATTTAAAGTTAAGGAATTGGTAACATAAACATATATATTTTGGTAAAATAATTTTTATATGGGGTTATATAAGAGATATTTTAGACTATATATAGTAATTATAAAGATAAAAATATTTCCTACATCATGTTAGTTTATTTATAATTTTTATACATCAAATAATTAAATTTATTTATGACACAACGGTGATGTAGTTATTACCTTATTAATGAATAATTTAAATAAAATAAATTATAAATATTAAAATAATTCTACTTTTAAACTTTTTATTCCATTGAAAAATTTTAGGGATAATTATTACTTGTTTTATGGAAATTAATTATGTATTTTGAATGAATCAAGTAGTTATTTATTTTTTAAAAAGTCGTTATATGAATTGTATATAAATTGAAAAAAATGAGTGTCTAAATCAATTAATATTTTATTAGTTTATATAATTGTTCCCAAAATCTAAGATTCAGAGCACTAACATATATGATTCTAATAATATCATTAAGGATACATTTTTTTGGTCTCTTTTCATTTTATAGTCAATATATTATCCATATTGTTTGAATAAATAAGAGAACATGCTAAAAGTTAAACTAGTTAACTAAATATAAAAAAAAGATAAGGTTACTATTATTCCCTAAACATTTCTAAACCCCATTTATAAGAGGTTTTAGAAAATTACTCACCTTATATTCTAATTAAATGAGATTGGGACATTTTGAAACCGAAATTCAGATTATAATAAAATAATCCTTTCAAACTTTCCTAAAGTGCCCCTCCCTTTTATAAAAGGCCACCACCTCTAACCCAATACTCACACTCTCATTCCCCTAGGGTAATCCAAACTCTACTCAAATAATATCCCAACATCCCTATATTATTTCTAGAATCATTCCTCTATAAATAAGTCAATTCAATAAATCCCTTTGGCTCAAATCAAAAGAAGTTACCCGATTTGAGGTAACACCTTCTCTCAAGTTTCATTCCATTATTTTTCCTTCTACACTTCCTATGATCTTTTTATTAGCTTTTTACATAAAAAAACCTATATATTAAATATATTAGAATTTTTTTATGATATGGATTTAAACAAACCCTACACAAACCTCTATCTAATGTATATAGAACATATTGTTTTTATGGACGGCGAACTATTGCCTCACGAAATAATGATTTTTCAATTTTTCAGTACCACCTCTCCTGGTGTCCTTTATGATGGAACTGTAATTATATATGATATATATGATTTTTATTTTATATATATGCATCTGTAAATCTCATTTATAACAATCCATTATTCTTTTCATGTTGTATAAATATGATAATTTCTTTTGAGGAAGTGCGGACTACCGGCCCCTCAAAGTGATATGACTCGTTCATGTTATACATGGAACATATAAAGGATATAATTAATGACCTTATGTAACATTTATAAAATATATATGATACTGGAATAATAATACAACCATTTATAATCTCGTTTTAATTCATTTAAATATGAAAAATAAATTAAAGTAGCATTCTTTCGTACATACGACATACTGTCTCCATGAATGGGCATTTCATTTCTTATATTCAAATACAATAGTCAATTATTAACACATATATACTGAATATATATGATATATATGATATCTAAATCATGCATATCGTTATGTGGATAATGAAATTTTGACCACATGGACAATTTATAGTTATAACAAGTTTATTTTCGACTCAAGTACCCAATATTGACAAAACGACAGATATTAACTTAAATAATTATGTAATTTTTATAATGTTGTAATAATTAATATAAAATGAATAATAAGAATTAAAATTATTTTGGATAAAGTATAAATAAACTTAATTTTATTACTCCGAAAGAACAAGAAACATACGAGACAAGTCATACTGGAGGTAAGGGAACTTCTTAACCCAATTTCTATTCTTTGGGTAAATCTTTCTTTTTTTGTTTTTTTCATGATATGATTATGAGAGAAAATAATATTGATATCATATATTTGATTATTAATTTTGTTATGTGTATTTATTGTGAATTCACATAATCAATCTATTTTATTAACAAAATGATCTTTGCAAGGGAACCTTAAACCCTCCTCTATTAGTTAAAGACTTAGTTTATGTCTTGTCATTTTAATTTACATTTTTTTATGTTCATATGTGTTATTAAATATCCTTATTGCTGTAAATTTTTTGCTCAAGTGATAAGGGACCCTTTTCTCTCTCATTAACTCCTTCTTCTGAATTTTAAAGTGACGTCGTCAGGCTGCCAAATTTTCTTAAGGGATAACTACTAAATCTCCTTTCATTGAGGAATATCTTGATATTGTGCACCTTTATTGTCTTATAAGGTGTATATATAACTTTTTTGACATTTTATATCATTAATTTCTATATTATCATAATATTTTTTTTTTGATGTCATTCTTTAATTATTATTATTCAAGTGCATCTCAAGTGTTACAAGACTATTTAACTGAAACATTATTTTAAATGTTTTAAATATTTATTCTTATAAATATTTCACAAAAATTTCAATGTTTTAAAAATTGTTTTATGGATTTATTTATATGGAGATTAATTATTTACATTTTTAATTCATTTAAAATCTTCAATGTGCAATGGGACACATTGATTCAAAAATATATTTATTAAATGTTTAAAATGGTCTTGATAAAGTATTGATTATATCAATATCATGAAATGATATATTGTTATTTCTATGTAGAAATGTTATTTTAATTTGTAATTGTTTTATGAGTTATGAATGTGTTATGGTTCTTGGGAATTTTTTACGTATATGGGTGGTTTAGCGATAACCCATGGGCAGGTGAGCCCGAAATAGATCTCTAATGCATTGGTTGATGTGACAGAGGTTCAATTATTATTTCTCATAATAGATTTAGGTATTCTACTATGATGGGTATTTCAAATGTAACTTCTTATGTATAAATCTAAAATGTAAGTATGATATAGATTCCACAAGTTACCTTTATGATTTGAGATTACTATGTGTTATTTCTTAATCTTATGGTTTCATGAGATATGTTAAAGAGCATATGTTTTGTTTGCATTGATGAACTAATGTTTTATTTTTTTTATTTTAAAACCCTTACTGAGATTTTTATGCTCATCCCATGTTTTTGAAATGTTTTTCACAAAACATAAGGTGGAATAGGATTATGGATGGGATCCATGCGAAGTCATTATATTTTTAACATGGTAGTAAACTTTTTTCTTATATTTTAAGAGTTTTTTTATAAAAAATGGATACTTATTATAAGTGTCTACATGTAATATTGAAGTCGTTTTGTATAAGTGATGACATATTTATCTAAATCTCTAAACCTAAAAATATCCTCAATTTGAATTTTTAACATAATTTAAGATTAATTAATTTTTAAGGATGGGGTGCTATAGTTGGTATCATAGGTCGGTTTAGATAACTTTAGAGGTTAGGGTGTTATATAATAATAAGTGAAATAACCATAATGGTAAACATATTAGAAAGATTCATAGTAAATTTAGATAAATAGAATGAGTTTAATATAACATGAATAAATATACCTTAGTCTTACCCTGCTCATAAGATATTATATGAGGGTTTTACTGGTATACTAACAGTATCCTTATTGGGTTTAGTAAATGGATAGATCTAGCCGGAACCAAAGTTACAATGGATGTGTAGGAAACTATGGTCGTTTTTTTAACGCACAACCGAATGAAATTGGAGATTCAATGAGAACTCTTGTGGTTATTCTTAAACAACTATCTAGAGTCATGATTGACCACTTATACCATGGTGATTTTTATGATGGATTGTATATGCGACAAACAAATCCCTATGGAAGTTTAGGTAATAAACATAAAGTTAAGTATATTCAAAAACCTATGTGTCAAGGATATGGAAAGAAACCCCTAATAAAATTCTTTAAAGTGATTGGAATATGCTATATATTTGGTAATGAAGGTCATAAATCAATAACCAGCCCTAGAAAAAGGAATCATCTAGTTGTCTCTATGAAATGGAAAAAATTTCGTTCCAAAGGATCAATTGAATGTTTTAAATGTGTTGTACATGGTCATTATAAAAATATATTTCCCACATAGAAGGTTCTGGAATCGAATCAATAGGATTTTACAAATACATGTTTACCAATACCTAATTCCATTCCAATTTAGTTTGAGGAAACTGACAATGACCAATGAAAGGTATGGATTATTTCTTAGCTGATGTTCTGACATTATTGAATATTAGGATATGATTCATGATTTTTTTGTAGGAAATACGTATTACAGAATAATTTGGAATAGAATGTTTATTGGATCATGAATAATTTTTAATTAGTAATAAGTATTCAAATAATGGATTCAATAGTTATGGAAGATTTTGGGATGCTGAAAAGCCAAAAACTACTGAGGCTCTTTTGATGATAGGATTACATTAGAAGACGTTTTCTTGTATATGTATCCCAGAATTTTGGCATGTAAAAATGTAATTCAAGGAATAATAAAATTTTTATTTGTGGATATGGTTACATAGAATCTTTTGGGTTTATATGATCCTTGAATTTAAGGCAATTACAGGTTATTATATTTTGGGATTCAAAATGAAAGTTATTAGATAACCATTGAGGATAAAATAGGTTATGGTTATTTTTTAGGAAATTATATTAATTTTTAGAATGTTATAAGAATAATATGGTTTTAGAAAAAGGAAAACCTACAAAATGGGTGACAACCCATCTTTTCAGACAAAGCTACTGGAATCAATCCCACAACCAAAGTGTGATTGGGATTTATCACATAGCACTAGACTACATAATATCCCTAGATAGTATGACTAATTTTTTAGATAAATGATTTTTTGGATCAAGAATAAGTTGATTTAGGTATATTATGTTTTATCCAGTGGACATGCATAGTATATAAAATTATTTGGAGTTTAAGTGATAAATTTTATTTGGGAAGACGTTCCCTATTTTTGGAACACTATATGCTTAAGGAAAATTGAATACTTTGGGATTTCAATTGAGGAGTAATGCTGGAATTTTTTTTAAAAAAATCTATGTCTTTATTTAGTAAATACATATATTATTTTTATTTACAGAAATTATTATCCTATCATATAGAATATGTGTTTACATTAATTAATTTTTATTTTTAGACTTTAATGGTAGGAGGTGTTATTTGGAGATTAATGTTAAGATTTTTGTGGAAGACTATGTGATCTAATCATTCTGAATTTTGGGTTTCAAACATATTTTTGATTATTTTGAATAATTTTAAGGGCAATTGTGTATTGAATGGTCTTTTTTGATCATTGGGTTTTTTTTGTTCAATTTTTGAGAATAAGAGTAGTATTTATTTTTTCTAAAAGATTATACTTTTTGGTGATTATCTGATATTGTACAATCCATTTTGGATTTTTTAATGTCTAAAGATAGGGGAAATATATATTTCATATCTTATGGAATATTTGATTATCTATAATTTGATTCTATCACTTTAGGTTTGTCCATGTCACCTTGAATACTCATCATTTGGAGAAAATATTAGATTTTAGAAGAAACTAATTAATGGATTAAACACTAATTTGGGAGTTAGTATGTTTCCTTATTATAACAGAATATATTGTAATAATAATATATAACTCTATGAAATGGATCTGGAAGAAAAAAAATTATTTTCATTCTTTTATTATCAGACTTTTACCCATCCAAAAATTTATCGTATTGTGGTGGTTAACTTTTTATGATCAAGATACCTATCACTCTATATTAATCTATGAATGTTAGTTTCTCTTCCTTATCCATTATTTCTTACCTATAATCCTAGTATGGGTTATCTACAGTGGCCTTTTTACTTCTCTTTGATTCTTTTAAATTGATGGTTTTATTGAGTCTCTTTCCAATGTGGGACTTTTAGTAAATTTTCTATGCCCAATTTAGAAATTTCGAGGACGAAATTCCAAAAGGGTGGGTGGATTTAACATCACAATTAAATAAAGAATTTCAAATTTTTTTATTTATTGAAATTTTGTGAATTAAATATTAACTTTACTTTAAAGGGTATGTTATGTCTGATAGCGTACTCAACACACAAAAATAGCTTTCTTTGAAATCTTACATTGCACAAAACATTGGGATATACTGAAAAATAATATAATTACTTTAAAATGTAGTTAATGCTTATCTATTTCAATTTAAGGGATTAATAGTATCAACTTAATTAAAAAATATGGTTTTCAAATGTTTAAATGACAATTCATTGATTACCAAATTTATTTGAAATTGGAAAAAGGAATTGAATATAACAGATGTGTTTTTATGAAAACCTATTTAAAATAGAATAATTGTGTTCTCATATAACCCTTGTTGAATTTTAATTTAATGAAAAATATATGAATTATATTCAATGTAACATTTTAAATTCATCTTATATGTTTTCTATATTTGATATAAGAATAAATTCATTTTTTTGATAAAAGAAGAATTTTTCTAAAAATGCAGTTTTACCACCGTTTGATGGAGAACCGTTTTTAAATCGAGTTTTTGCCAATTTTATATTTTAAAATTACAAAAAGAACTCTTTTTTAGAATCACTATATCAATATTTACATTGGGTAGATTTCTTGTCTTTTTCCGATAAAGATCATTTATTAATAAATAGTGAAAAATAATGCATTTTAATTCAAAACATCCTTTTAATCTATCATATTTATATGAGTATACTTGGATTTTAATTAGTTTTTAATTGTAATTATATTATATATTTATCTTTTATTCCAATTTTGGTCATTTGATGTTATTTCACTTTGAAATTGGACATAAACACAAGCCAATCTTTTGGTAGTTTTTACTTCTAAAAAACACGCCTTTTGGTTTTGACAATGAGAATTGATTTTAAATTAATTTTTGAAACTTATAGGATTTTAATAAAGAAAAAATAGATTCCATATTTAGAATCATGAGGTCCAAATTGTCTAAATAGTTTAATTTTATATTTTGACATTATGAATAATAACATTAGTAAATATTTAATTTACCATGGTTAAAGGGTAACTATGGTAAAATAAGGGTAAAAAATAAAGTTATATTGATATTATTTTATCCTAAAACCTACCGTAACCCAATTGGATGATACATATATAAACATGGGTATCCTCGGGTCGATTTTTGGTCCCCATGGAGCCACATGTAAGTAAAAATTACATTTTATAAATATTAATTTATAGTAATGGAAAATGTAACAAAAACATATATCTTTTCATAAAATAATTTTTAAATGGTGTTATATAAGTGATGGATTCTACTATAAATATTAATTATAAATCCAAAATTATTTCCTACATCATGGTAGTATCTTTATAATTTTTAGGCATCAAATAAATAAATTTATTTATGACACAATGGTGATGGAGTATAGCATCCCGTCTTTTTATAACATAAACTTTCATTACATTACACACAACTGAGGATCATTAAGGTTTAGTGTCTTGGAAACTAGGAACATAATACATGAAAACAACATAAATCATTCTTCTTAAACACTTGAAAGGCTTCTCCTAAAGTTCATCCTAGATTCATTACTGCATCTCATAACCTGGGGACATACATCAAAAGAAAGGGTGAGCAGAAGGCCCAGTAAGGGAAACAAGAGTAACATTTTACATGTGAACTTGATATACTTCAATAAGGACATGAAAAGAACTTTAAGGCATGAGAAAGAAAATCATGAGGAATTTCATAATAAAAATAACATTTTTCATAACTTGAAGATGTGGCTACATCATTTAACATATAAAATCATGAACATATCACCAAGGTCCATCCCCAAGGTGTCATTTGAAAATTACCAAGGTTATTCACCAAGGTATCGTGAAAAATGTAATCTCTTGTGGTTACATCATTACCCAATGCATTGGAGCGCTATCAGGGCGCACCCTCAAAATTTCCTTTTTTATCATGTGATACACACATATCATAATCAAAAATTTCATAAATAACCCATATAGCATAAAATAAATGGGTTTCGTTTCATAATCATAACGTTTTAAAACTGCTTTAAAGACATGATATTTACGTCACTTTAAACCCACGGAAAGGGAAAGCGGGTCTCATGTATGTAAATCCTAGAATTTAAAATAGAGCATTTTGATATATATGTGAATTCCCTTGTAGAAATAAGAGCTTTGAGTATTCACTTTATAACATAAAATAATTTTGAGAAAGAGAGAGGCACTTTGAGACAAAAATTTTGCAGCATAACAGCTATGTTTTGGGGTTTTAGAAAACATTGAAAAGAGAGGGGACAAGGGTCACCCACTCAAAATTGATCTATAAAAAAGTAGGGGGAAAGAATAGGAAGGATATGTGGACATGGTAATGATGTTTTAAGGACATACCATTTGAAATGAAGAACATGGAAGGAAGACAAAAATTAGATTTCTCTTATGAAAATTCGGCAGCCTAACGGCGTCACTTAAACTTCAATAAAAATTAATTGACAAGATCAAATAGGGTCTCTCATCATATGATCATAAGAGATCAGTATGGTAGATATAGAGATCATACCCCAACATAATAAAAAGGAACTTGAAAGACTTGACATGAAAATCAAACTTGAAAGATGAGAAGGGTGAAAGAATCCCTTAAAAATTCGGCAGCCTAACGGCGTCTCTTAAACATTCATAAAATGAAATTATGAGACTAATAGGGGATTTCTAATCATATAAAAATGAAAAGGGAAGTATGAGGAATAGAAAAGAACATCCTATCACATAAGAAGATGGAGCATAAAAGGAACAACATAAGAGAGATTAAATGAAAAGAAAGAGACGGGTCAGATCCCTTACCTTAAAACGTGACTCTTCAAACTCAAAGGTTTGGACCTTGAGGGCTTGGGGGAACCTTGGGAGGACTCCTTGGGAGGTAAGAAGACCGGAACGTCCTTGGGGGAGAGTTGGGAGTGAAAAATAAAGGAGGAAATGGTTGGTATTTATAGGGAAAGTGAGGGGACAAGGCAATAATGGCCAAGGGACACCTCACTAGTGGTTTTGGAAAAACCATGGGCTTGCCCATGGTATTTCCCCATGGTATTGGCCACTTGGGACACCTCACACCTTATCTTACTATTCATAATTCGACCATATTGAATATATACTTAATACATCATTTAATGATGTCATTAAACACTCGTAACTTAAAAAACTATATTTTCACTATTCATCGAAAATTCAACTTTCTCAGAATAATCCCAAAATTTCACCTTAACCAAATATCAATGCTCTGATTTCAAAAATGAAATCCATTTTATAAAAATAATTTTCTAAATATTTTTAATTTTATTTTTAAATAAAAACACTATTCATCAAAAATTCATTTTTTTCAGAAAAATCCCCAAAAATTACCTTAACATAATATCGATGCTCTGAGTTCAAAAATAAAGTCCTTTTTATAAAAAAAATTTCTAATTATTTTTAATTAAATTTTTAATTAAAAAACACTATTCACCCAAAGAAACTAATACCTGACTAATAATTTATGAAACCGTTATTTACCCATTTTATTGAATCACATTACTTAATCTAGGTGTCTAAATTATATTAAAACATTCTTTGAGTGAAATTACTAATCCATTTGTTCACATTACTAATCCTAAGCGTAAAATCATTATTCATAATTTACTATTCATCAAAAATTATGTTTATCTTATTAGACTACAAATTCCTTACTGAACACTTTTGTAGAAGACCATTTTTTGAAAATCATTACACATCATTAGTTATTTAGGATTTCCATAAATATTTTAAAATATCTTTTTTTTCAAAATTCATCAATAAAATACATTCTAAAATTACCTGGACATTTGAAATTTCACAAACATCACTAAAGGAAGAAATCTCAATTTATTCACCCGAAGGGATTACACAAGGAAGCTAGGGTCTCGTCACATAGCCCCTTATAACACCGGCATAAGACCTAAGTGTAAGGTGTGCTATGGTGAGAGAATCTGAGGGAGGCTCAGATAACATTGCCCTAGTAGTAATCTCTACTAACTTGAAATTCTCCCGTAGGCGTTTTCGTTCATGCTTGACATGCTGGAGCTCGGTTTGGGCTTGGTCCAAAGCGAAGCCCACAAATGCTACCTCCTTCACAAGCTCTGATAAGTGGGCTTCATAAGGGTCGAGTCTACTGGATGAAGCCATCGACTCCTCTTTCTGCATTAACCATTAACATCTTATTAAATCAATAAGAGTAAGTTAATATACTACTCAAAAAGATTGGGTCATTACATTCTTCCCCCCATAAGAAATTTCGTCCCCGAAATTTATACATGAGGCCTAGTCGAAAAGGTGAGGGTACTTTTGCTTCATCGTTTCCTCAGGATCCCAAGTCGCTTCTTTGTACTTATGATTCCTCCACAACACTTTCACACGGTGGGTAGTCTTGTTTCGTAGAACCTTGTCTCTACGGTCCAAGATCTCCACTGGCTGCTCCTCATAAGAGAGGTCATGTTCAAGTTGTACCACCTCTGGGTTCAGTACATGCGAAGGGTCGGGTATGTACTTCCTCAAGAGAGATAAATGGAAGACATCATGAACTTGAGCTAGGTTCCGTGGAAGTGCTAGATGATAGGCCAATTCTCCTATGCGATCAAGGATTTCATAGGGGCCAATGTACCTAGGGCTGAGCTTCCCTTTCTTCCCAAACCGAATGACTCTCTTCCATGGAGAAATTCGAAGGAAGACTTTTTCACCAACACCAAACTCCAAGTCCCATCGACGATTGTCAGCATAGATCTTCTGCCGACTCTGAGCAGCCTTTATGTGTTGTTGGATGGCATGAACCTGTTCCGTCATCTCTTGCACAAGATCGGGCCCAAGAAGCTTCCTCTCACCAGTTTCATCCCAACAAGTAGGAGTTCTACACCACTTTCCATACAGATCTTCATAGGGTGCCATCAGAATACTCGAATGGAAGCTGTTGTTATAGGAGAACTCAACTAATGGGAGGTGTTGATCCCATCCACCCTTAAATTCCATTAAGCATAATCTCAACATGTCTTCAAGTGTCTGAATAGTCCTTTCAGATTGGCCATCATTTTGAGGATGATAGGTCGTACTAAAATTCAATTCAGTATTCAGAGCATGTTGCATACTTCTTCAGAATTTTGATGTGAATCTTGGGTCACGATCAGATATGATGGATAGTGGTACCCCATGCAGCCTTACCACTTCCTTCACGTATATCTTGGCAAGCTGATCCAGAGAGAAATCTTCCCGAATAGAGATAAAATGGGCTGTCTTGGTGAGACGGTCCACAATAACCCATATCGCATTGTTTCCTTTGGATGTTTTCGGGAGACCAGTTACAAAGTCCATAGTGATATTATCCCACTTCCATACTGGTATGGGTAGCGGTTGTAATACCCCCTTAGGAAGTTGTCGTTCTGCCTTTACTTGCTGACACACCAGGCACCTTGTAGTGTAATCAGCAATCTCCCTCTTCCTGTTATCCCACCAATAATGATCACGAAGGTCTCTATACATATTAGTGCTTCCCGGATGTATGGAGAAAGTAGAGCTATGAGCTTCATCCATCAATTCTTTCTTTATCTCTGTAATAGATGGAACACATAGTCTTGTACGAAATTTCAATACACCTTCTTGATCAATATTGAAATCAGGGAACTTCCCATCCTTTACAGCCTCAAACTTCTCCTACAGCAAAGGATCTTCTTTTTGAGCCTTCTTGATCTTCACTAGTAATGAAGGTTGAGAAATCATTTGGGATAGGGTTGATGATGTCACTTTCCTTATAATTCCCATGTCCAGTTTTACTAGATCTTTAATCAAGGGATCTCCTAAGATCCTTATTGTTGCCAGAACAACAGGATCTTTCCTACTTAACGCATCCGCGACTTTGTTTTCTCTTCCAGGGTGATAATGTATTGAACAATCATAGTCTTTAATTAGCTCCAACCATCTCCTTTGTCTCATGTTCAATTCTTTCTGAGTGAAAATATACTTTAGACATTGGTGGTCAGTGTATATATCACATTTCTCCCCATAAAGATAGTGCCTCCATATCTTTAGAGCAAAAAAAACTGCCGCCAGCTCTAGATCATGCGTAGGATAATTCTGCTCTTGAATCTTCAACTGTCGAGATGCATAAGCAATTACCTTGTCATTTTTCCTGAGGATGCACCCAAGCCCTTTCAGAGATGCATCGCTAAAAATAACGAATCCTTCTCCGATAGAGGGTAGTGTTAACACAGGTGCAGTAACCAATCTCTTCTTCAGCTCTTGGAAACTTTCCTCGCATTCCTTTGTCCAGATGAACTTAACCGCTTTTCGAGTCAACTTGGTTAGTGGATTAGAAAGTCGTGAAATTTTTTTCACAAACCTCCTATAATATTCCACTAAACCAAGGAAACTACGAATCTAGGTTACTGTTGTGGGTTGAGGCCACTCCTCCACAACCATTGTCTTTGAAGGGTCAACCGAGAATCCTTCATTGGTTACGATGTGCCCCATGAAAGCCACTTGTTGTAACCAAAACTCACACTTGCTGAACTTCCCAAAGAGCCTCTCCTTCCGAAGAGTTTTCAATATAACCCTTAGATGATCTTCATGCTCCTCACGACTTTTTGAATATATCAAAATATCATCAATAAAAACTACCACAAAGTTATCAAGGTAGTCCTTAAAGACTCTATTCATCAAATCCATGAAAATAGCAGGAGCATTAGTCAATCCGAAGGGCATAACAGTAAACTCATAATGCGCATATCTTGATCGGAAAGCAGTCTTTGGAATATCTTCCTTCTTCACCCTCAGTTGATGATAACCAGATCGAAGGTCAATCTTAGAGAAGAATTGAGCCCCGCGAAGTTGGTCAAATAAATCATCAATTCTTGGAAGAGTATATCTGTTCTTCACTGTGATCCTGTTCAGTTCTCTATAATCAATGCATAGCCGCATTGATCCATCCTTCTTCTTCACAAAGAGAACTGGTGCTCCCCAAGGAGACACACTCAGTCGGATAAACCCCTTCTCCAACAACTCTTGGAGTTGTTTCGTTAACTCTTCTAGCTCCACATTTTCCATTCCATATGGAGTCTTTGATAACGGTTGAGACCCAGGTATGAGTTCAATGGAGAACTCTACCTCTCTTTCTGGGGGAGGTCCAGGTAACTCCTCAGGAAATACATCCATGTATTCCCGAACAATCAGAACATCTTCAATTTTTATGCTCCCTTTCCCTTCTTCCTCGTCACTGATTAACTCCATAAAGAAAGCTATAGGAGGTGCTTCTAGATAGGGATCAGTTCGGGATATCTCTCCTTGGAAGATAATTGTAGGTCGTTTATTCAAGACTACTGAGATTTCCTTACTTCTGCATTTGATCTTAGCATTATACATTGAGAGCCAGTCTATCCCTAGTATAACGTTATATTCCAACATGGGAATGACTAATAGATATGCGATAAGATTTAGCTCACTAAAGTAAAAACTAGATTCTCTAAACACTGTTGATGCATGGATAATCCCACTTGGAGTCTTGACTGACAACTCTACCTCTAGCAGTTCGGGGATTGATTCTATATTCCTTGCAAACTTGGAGGAAATAAAGGAACGCGTAGAACCAGAATCAAATAAAGTACTTGCTATTTTTGAGAGGACAACAAGAGTACCTGCTACCACATCGTTCGGAACTTCAACTTCAGTTGTTGTGATAGCGAAATCACGACCTTGCTCCCTTGGCCTCTGCTGAGGTTGATGGTGATTCCCCTCCACCACCCTCGGATTTGGACATTGATTAGAAAAGTGCCCAAGCTATCCACACTTGAAGCATGTGACTTCGGGTAGGGCCAGAACCATCTTTCCTCTTTTGTTAGTGTCGAGAAGTTGGGGCTTCACATCACTACGACAATTCCGAGAAATATGGCCTTCTTTTCCACAAACTCTAGTTCAACTTTCATAGCACTTCGAACAATTTCTTCATAGCTACCATAGTCCCTATTGGCTAGATTCTTCCATAGATGAGGTCGTAGTCCACCAAAGAATCTATCAACCTTCCCATTAGGGTCCATGACAAAGCTTGAGGTATAACAGGAAAGCCTTGTGATGTTTATCTCGTAGGTTCCAACTGATTCATTCTCCTTTTGCTTCAGCTCGAGAAATTCTTTCTCCATTCTCGTTCTCATTGAACGAGGGAAATACTTATTAAAGAATATTCCCCGGAACTCTTCCCACTCCATAGCTTCCATCTCTCCTCATGGCTTCGTGTTTTTGATTAGTGACCACCACTGATCAGCTTCTCCCTCTAGGCGGTAAAAATCAAGGGTGACTTTTTCTTGTTCTGAACAATGAAGTACAGAAAAGATCTTTTCAATGGTGCTTATCCGTTGTTCCGCAACCAATGGGTCAGTAGATCCACTGAATGTTGGCAGTCGTTGACACATGAAGGACACAACAGAGTGTTGTTCCCTTCGTGGTGAGGTCGGCCTCTCAGCTTGATTCAAGTTATTACTCATAACTTGAGTCAGTTGGTTCATCATTCGCAAGAATGTTTCCATTCCGGCTTCCATCGGAGGGTCGTCAGCACATGGTGCATTGCGGTCACCATCGACACGGTTCCTCATATTGCCTGGCATCTTCTAAAAGAATAAAACCTTAGTGAGAAACTTATTTAATTTATGAATCTTTTAACTAAGACTTCATGCTTAGACAATTATACTTCTTTATAACTCCTTCATAATGATTCATAAAAAGCTTTTGATTAATCAAACATATCCCCCGGGAGTGTCATATCCAAGAGTGCAGCAAGGCCCGTTATCGTGCACCAGTTCCCATTCGAGTCTAGCTCAAAGCGGTGTTTTCGGGTTTTACCCCTATGTACATCTGTGCCAGAGCCGCCTCTACCTGCTCGTATCCAGACAGTGATGTATTTGTTTGATAAACCACTTACTCAATACTTACCAAAATACCAGGAAGTTTTCCTATATTTAAACTTTTCTATAGGGTTCTTCCTAAAGTTTTTATATCCTAATTTCCACAAATAAATAAACCATCCTTTGATACCAACTATAGCATCCCGTCTTTTTATAACATAAACTTTCACTATATTACACACAATTGAGGATCTTTAAGGTTTAGTGTCTTGGAAACCAGGAACATAATACATGAAAACAACATAAAGAATTCTTCTTAAACACTTGAAAGTCATCTCCTTAAGTTCATCCTAGGTTCATTACTGCATCTCATAACCTGGGGACATACATCAAAAGAAAGGGTGAGCATAAGGCCCAGTAAGGGAAACAAGAGGAACATTTTACATGTGAACTTGATATACTTCAATAAGGACATGAAAAGAACTTTAAGGCATGAGAAAGAAAATCATGAGGCATTTCATAATAAAAATAAATTTTTCATAACATGAAGATGTGGCTACATCATTTAACATAGACAATCATGAACATGTCACCATGGTCCATCCCCAAGGGGTCATTTGAAAATTACCAAGGTTATTCACCAAGGTATCGTGAAAATTGTAATCTCTAGTGGTTACATCATTACCCAATGCATTGGAGCGCTATCAGGGCGCACCCTTAAATTTGCCTTTATTATCATGTGAGCCACATATATCATCATCAAACATTTCATAAATAACCCATATAGCATAAAATAAATGGGTTTCGTTTCATAATCATAACGTTTTAAAAACTGCTTTAAAGACATGATCTTTACGTCACTTTAAACCCACGGAAAGGGAAAGTGGGTCTCATGTATGTAAATCCCAGAATTTAAAATAGAACATTTTGATATATATATGGGAATACCCTTGTAGAAATAAGAGCTTTGGGTATTCAATTTATAACATAAAATAATTTTGAGAAAAGAGAGAGGCACTTTGAGACGAAAATTCTGCAGCATAACAGCTATGTTTTGGGGTTTTATAAAACATTGAAAAGAGAGGGGACATGGGTTACCCACTCACAATTGATCCATAAAACAGTAGGGGGACATAATAGGAAGGATATGTGGACATGGTAATGAATTTTGAAGGACATAACATTTGAAATGAAAAACATGGAAGAAAGGAAAAAATTAGATTTCTCTTATGAAAATTCGGCAGCCTAACGACGTCACTTAAACATCAATAAAAATGAATTGACAAGATCAAATAGGGTATCTCATCATATGATCATAAGAGATCAGTATGATAGATATAGAGATCATACCCCAACATAATAAAAAGGAACTTGAAAGACTTGACATGAAAATCAAACTTGAAAGATGAGAAGGGTGAAAGAATCCCTTAAAAATTCGGCAGCCTAACGGCGTCTCTTAAACTTTCATAAAATGAAATGATGAGAGTAATAGGGGATTTCTCATCATATAAAAATGAAAAGGGAAGTAAGAGGAATAGAAAATAACATCATATCACATAAGAACATGGAGCATAAAAGGAACGATATAAGAGAGATTACATGAGAAGAAAGAGAGGGGTCGAATCCCTTACCTTAAAACGTGACTCTTGAAACTCAAAGGTTTGGACCTTGAGGGCATGGGGGCACCTTGGGAGGACTCCTTGGGAGGTAAGAAGACCATAACTTCGTTGGGGGAGAGTTGGGAGTGAAAACTAATGGAGGAAAGGGTGTGTATTTATAGGGAAAGTGAGGGGACAAGGCAATAATGGCCAAGGGACACCTCACTAGTGGTTTTGGAAAAACCATGGGCTTGCCCATGGTATTTGCCCATGATATTGGCCACTTGGGACACCTCACACCTTATCTTACTATTCATAATTCGACCATATTGAATATATACTTAATACATCATTTAATGATGTCATTAAACACTCGTAACTTAAAAAACTATATTTTCACTATTCATCGAAAATTCAACTTTCTCAGAATAATCCAAAAATTTCACCTTAACCAAATATCAATGCTCTGATTTAAAAAATGATATCCATTTTATAAAAATAATTTTCTAAATATTTTTAATTTAATTTTTAAATAAAAACACTATTCCTCGAAAATTCATTTTTTTTAGAAAAATCCCCAAAAATTACCTTAACATAATATCGATGCCCTGAGTTCAAAAATAAAGTCCTTTTTATAAAAATAGTTTTCTAATTATTTTAAATTAAATTTTTAATTAAAAAAACTATTCACCCGAAAAAACTAATACCTGACTAATAATATATGAAACCGTTATTTACCCATTTTATTAAATCACATTACATAATCTAGGTATCTAAATTATATTAAAACTTTCTTTGAGTGAAATTACTAATCCATTTGGTCACATTACTAATCCTAAGTGTAAAATCACTATTCATAATTTACTATTCATCAAAAATTAAGTTGATCTTATTAGACTACAAATTCCTTACTGAACACTTTTGTAGAAGACCATTTTTTGAAAATCATTACACATCATTAGTTATTTAGGGTTTTCATAAATATTTTAAAATATCCTATTTTTCAAAATTCATTAATAAAATACATTCTAAAATTACCTGGACATTTGAAATTTCACAAATATCACTAAAGGAAGAAATCTCAATTTATTCACCCGAAGGGATTACACAAGGAAGCTAGGGTCTCGTCACATAGCCCCTTATAACACCGGCATAAGACCTAAGTGTAAGGTGTGCTATGGTGAGAGAATCTGAGGGAGGCTCAGATAACATTTCCCTAGTAGTAATCTCTACTAACTTGAACTTCTCCCGTAGGCGTTTTCCTTCAAGCTTGACACGCAGGAGCTTGGTTTGGGCTTGGTCCAAAGAGAAGCCCACAGATGCTACCTCCTTCCCAAGCTCTGATAAGTGGGCTTCATAAGGGTCGAGTCTACTGGATGAAGCCATCGACTCCTCTTTCTGCATTAACCATTAACATCTTATTAAATCAATAAGAGTAAGTCAATATACTACTCAAAAATATTGGGTCGTTACATGGAGTGATTACCTTATTAATGGAATATTTTGATAAATGAGATTATAAATATTAATAAATTTATATTTTTAAACTTTTTATTCCATACACAAATTTTAGGGATGATTATGACTTTTTATATTGTAATTAATGTTTTTTTTGAAATAATGAAGTTGTTATTGGTTTTTAAAAAATTCTTGATATGAATAGTATAAAAATTGACATAAATGAATTTTTAAATCAATTAATATTTTATTAAATGATATAATAGAACTCAAAATAAAATATTCATCCAACTGACATAAATGATACTAAAAATATCAGATATGATCCATTTTCGGGGCTCCTGGCATTTTATTGTAAATATATTAACCATATAGAATGAATATACAAGAGGAAATTGTATAAGTTAAATAAGTTAACTAATACTTAAAGATAAAAGATAAGTTTAATTTTTATTCCATATACTTGTCTAAAACCCATTGGATGAGAGGATTTCAAACAATCCTTACCTTATCGTCAAATTAAATGAGTTTGGGACCTTTTGAAATTGAAATTTAGTATATAACAAAATAATACATTCCATCTTTCTTAATGTGCCCCTCCTCCCACTTATAAAATTGAGGGACCCTAGGTCACCCTCATAGGGGGGGTGAATCAGGGTATCATCATTTTCTCTCATTTATGGGATATTTTTACAATGTTGACAGGAACTTAATTAATAATTTATGATAGATATTTTATGTAATTAAAACATTCACATGTAGAAGGAAATCACAAAACTTTTACATGGTTCACAACTAAGCGCTAAATCCATGGAGCATACGCCGATAGGTTTGCAGTTGTACCTAATTCCACAATTCTTCAAGAGGTCTGGATTACAAGGTTTAGGTAGATCCACTCTATCTGAGAGACACTTACCTTACAGAATTTCAGGGATTTATCACTAATTCCCTAGGATCACTTCCATTGAGTCCCCTTGGCTCACTACCTTAGACAGGTCACACTTAGTTTATGGACGCGAAGGTCCATTCAAGAGTAGAGCCTGCATGCCTTAGGCTCCTGTTCATTATGAGAAATTTCTTGCATCGAGGTCCAAAGTTGATTATCTTTGACGTTCAATATTTTTCTCTAGTGCAACAACCATATGTACTAAAACTTCTTATTAATCTTTTCCAAAATCAAAAATTCTTTTGTGATTGTTCAAACACTAAAAATCAGTTCACTAAGCATCATAATAATCAACTCTTCTTATTCCATGTATTCATGTGACCATATATGTGAAAATATAGATGTTCTCTTCCTCTTCATTTCTTTAGACATGTGCACCCATGGTTTATGATGCTTCTCTTCAAAGTATTCATGTATGCCTGCACTTTCTCTTCTTTTTTCTTGTGTGAAGTCCCAAATGTATATGGTGGCTTTTAGTACACACATGACCTCCTATTTCCTTTGAATGTAACTTGATTCTGATTTTATTGGCCTTTAATTGTGTTCTTATTCTAATCATGCATATGAATGCATGCACTTTAATAATGGCCCGAGTTGTTGGAGTTCCATTACTTAGTAAATATCTGATGTTTGAGGTGTTCGGGGTGGTCTGGGAGGCCATCCCAACTTCTCGGTGAAGTTTGACCCATGGTAGGCCTATCGGTTGCCTTATCCTACTGGTAGCTGAGTCTACCGATAGCCGCCACCTACAGGTAGCTCGGCCTACCATTATCTCGGTCTACCGGTACCCGCAGCCTACCGGTAGCTCAGTCTACAGGTAGATGCAGTCTACCCATAGCTCAGCCTATCGGTGGCTTGGTCTACCGGTAGCCTACGGCTACCGGTAGCTCGGCTAACTGGTGGACCTAGCCTAACCCCCACGGGTTAGCCAGTATCACCTCCTTTTTGCACAAATTGAGTTTTAAACCATATTTTGACCCATTTACTCCTGTTTTAAAGCCCGTTAACGCCAATTAATGGTGTTTGATTAAGTGAGGTACCCTGGTGTGCTTCGATTTAAACCTCCCCTAATGGTGGGACACTTTAATGACGTGTGGGGCCGTGTGGTCAACCCACGACCCCCACTCCTTATGCGGTTTCACGTCCTTATCAATGTATCTCAACCGTCCTCATACCTTATAACCAAAGGGTTCTTCCTTGGTTTCTTTTTCTTAGCCACCCTAAGATAGATTCATCTGCATGCCCTTGAGTTCCAGTGGTCACACCCCTGTAATTTCCTCGTTCTTGAAGAGAATCTTCGATTGTTGATGAATCAGGTAGGGTTTCACCTTCGACTCTTCTTTCTGTGTATCTTGCGGGGTGGGTATGCTACTGCTTCTATAAAATTGGATGAACCAGTCTTTACTAAAGATAATAAACGGATTCTAAAGAACGAAGGGATGGGGTGTGACCAATGATGCTGCTATGTTTTTCTCTTCTTTCCTGATTAATGGTTTCTGAATTGTAGGCTTTTACATCTACTGAAAATCTTTCCCATTTGTGGTCTTTCTCTCTTCATTAATGAACCTTTACTTCTCGTGTCGGTCGTGTAAAGAAAATTGGTTAATTACGTATATTCACTAAATAAATTGAAAGCACCAGGATCAATCCTTTTCTGTGATAACCCCAGTTAAAGAACAATGGAATTGGAATCATGGAGTGTGTTAAATATTTTAAATCTGAAAATACCGGCATGGGCCTGCTTTGTGTTGGTGGCAGTAGTTTTTTTGTTTTTATTCATAGGAAGATTGCTGAGTGATGTGGGTTGGGATAGGATCCCATGTTGTTATGGTTTCGCTGGTTGTGAATTTGAGGCCACATGGTTACCTTGATTATATCCCGAATTGGGGTAGGATCATCTATTTTTGAGAAACCGTTGGCTCCTGGATCTTGGTAACATGGGGCTGTATCTTGGGGTTTTCATTGGTTCCAGTACTTCGAGGGATCTCACTTATCCCTTTGTTTTTGTGACTTTACAAGAGAACCAGGTGTGAATGTTTAAGTTGATGTTTGACTGTACTATTTCCTTCGCATGTTCTTATGCTTTCTAGTTGCCTAAGAAGTTGCAGAAACTTATTTAAATAGTATTAATGAACATGAAACAAGGATGGGTGAAATGGGTTTTGGTTTGGTGTGAGTTGTGACTTGTTCATGGGTGCTGATTATGTTCTTTATGCTACCTGAAGAAAAACCAAGATTTGGGTTAGTTCTTGTCACCTATTCATATACTTGTGGTTTTTTTGTTTCTTATTCACACCTCACCGAAGTTGAGCACTTAGTGAAGAACACCCCCATTTCTTGGGGGAGGGTATTTTTCCCAACACTTATATTAGTGGCTAGTTATTAGCTCTTTTCTTCTCCCTTTATCAGATAGCCCAAGTATCATTGGGAAGGCTATGATGGCCTGAAGTCCATTAGTAGCCCAAGAATCTTTGGGCAGTGTGTAATGGTGGTTGGCCCATGTGTGTGTGGGAAGGTTGTTTCCCAAGTATCTTCGGGATGAGGCCTAGGTGTCTTCAGGCGTGGCAGTCATTGTTTTGGCCTAGGTGATTGCAGGAATGGTTACATGTGACAGTTGTGGCCAAGGGGTTTGCGGGTGGGATAGTGGTTGTGGACCAGGTGTTTGTAGGTGGGATGTGTGGTTGAGGCCCAGGTGTGTGCGGGCAGGGTATGGTAGTGGGACTGCGGTGAGAATGGCGAGATTGGTCCGATGCGAAGGATGTCTTCAATAACCATTGGAAAAGTGGAACGGGGTTCCCAAACATCGATGTACTATTACTATACATTACATGAATTGCGTTATTTGGGGAGTGTGCCTTGGTGAGGCTTGGGTGATTAGTTTCATTGGTAGGTGCTTCATTATCTCTTTTCTCACAGGGCATTAGTATGCCTCTCCACTTTTCCATGAGTGTCATTGGTTTTCCCTACTATGTATACTTGTATGCTCAACCTACGTATATAAACTACTTTCAGGTTTCTAGGAGGGCTTCGGGGATTCTGCTGGACCTTACTAGCTCAGACCTTGAGATAGATCATCGTAGTTTTTGTTGTTCTTTATTTTGTTACATATCCTTGTAGTCTCCTTATACATTGTGGATTTAACTTTTGTAACATGCATTGGGAATATTTTATTGTCTTTACTTTTACTTTCAGTCTTGGTGTTTTTGGATTAACTATTTTATCTCTCGATCCTATTAAAAGAAAAAAGGGTAATTCCTTCCATTTAGTGTGTGATCTCATGACCTTGGTGCCGGTCGCCACTCAGGGACCTATTGAAGGCGGGTTTCGGGGGCCATTATCTCTCCTTCAACTTAAAGAAGAAAGGGTATGGAAATCTGCTGACCCTTCCCTCCTTTTTGTGAAGGCAGGTCGTGACAGAATGGTATCAAAGGTTGTTGAGAGATAGGATGGATTCTAGAGTTAAGCATAGTGAGGATTGCATGGGATGGTAGGGAAACGGTGTTGGGTGACCTTGGTGCGTGACTTAGTCCAGGGAAGTCCGGCTAAGAAATAGGATTTTAGGGGCCCCACGTGATCTAATTCACGGACTCTGGAGCTACAGAACGACTGAGTGAGGCCACGCTGATTGTAGGGTAGTGACCCTAGGGAAGGTACATGCATTATAATGACTTGTTTTCTCTTGTTTCTGGGGTGTTTTGGGAATTTGAAATAAATAACAAGTTTAAGAAGTTTTAAGAACAACGTTCTGCACTACATGGGATTAGGTATTCTATGTTTACCTTGCAGCTATGGAACCTGAAAGATGACCATGAGTTGTACCGGCAATCGAGGCCCAGGAGGTTGACATGGCCGATCAGCATAGGGCTGATCGAGAGGAGGAGGATGACCAGTGATAGAAGATGCTTCAAGCCTTCTAGCGACAGACCCTCGAGATGTATGAGGGAAGCACCTCTGACATGAAGATGGAGAGCTAGCTAGAAGATATGGTGATAGCTCTTAGTCTGACTCGGGCTCCGACTGAGTACTGGATTCCTCTGGCTATCATCTAGATGCAGGGAGCAGCGCGTTAGTGGTGGACGCTCTCCCTGGGGGAGAGGAGAGAGGCTGAGATGGTAGGGGCTTATTTCGAGAAGGAGTTCCGGGTGGAATTCCTCTCTTCTACGATGAAGGTGGAAAAGAGGCAGGAGATACTCTCCCTCCAGCTGGGGAGTATGTTAGTAAGGGAACAGGGAATCTGGTTCAAGGACCTCCTATGTTTAACTCCAAACCCCTTTCTAGATGAGGAGTCTCGAGCAAGATGTTTATAGGAGGCACTCCGACCCTCCCTCCAGTACGTTGTTACCCCCTTCACCTTGCCGACATACTTGGAAGTCTAGAAGAAGGCCGATGTGGTGTAGAGGATGAACGCTCTAAGAGGTGTGTCGCGAGAGGGGATCTGGCTGGGATCATCGAAGGGGAAGGTTTTCAGCACCATACCACCAGCATCCGGACCCTCTCGGTTCTGACTAGAAGGGAGCAGGTCGCAACAGTTCCAGTTCCGGTCCCCCGATCCTCGCCTGTTTCTTTCGGGCCTGGGACTAAGGTTCTTCATCTGTGGGAGCCATGGATATATCTGGAATCAGTTCTCGGACCGAGTAAAGTACGGCGGTGGCAGATAGGCCCATCACCCGCACCAGCTGCATCTTCCAGCTCGGCCCTTCCAGCAGTAGAAGCAGGGGCAGCGAGTTCCCGCTCCTCTGAGGGTCGACGTTGCAGTGGGAGGTTGGCCTTAGGGTTCTCCTCAGGGTCCTCGACCAGGGCGTGGTCGGGGAGGCAGCCAACAACCGAGGTGTAGGGGAGCTAGATTTGGATAGTTGCGCGCCGCGGAGGTAGCAGTTCAAGTGGGACCGGAGGTTGTTCAATGTACGATTAGTTTGTTCAGTACCCTTGCTTAAGCCTTATTCGATACCGGAGCTTCGAACTCCTTTGTTGCACCCGGTTTGGCCCATGCTCTGGGTCTAGATGACGATAGACTTCCAATGCCCCCGGTGCTGAGCACACTATTTGGAGGTCTGACCGACTTGGTATATGTTTGTATGGGATTCACACTGATGATAGGGCCACACCAGTCGATTAGGGATCTACTACTACTACAGATACAGCCATACGATGTCATCCTATGCATCGACTATCTATCCTCTGTGTGTGCCATCATCGACTGCTTCCAAGGAAGGGTTGTGTTCTCAGACTTGGGTGGACGATGCGTTACTTTCACCAACGAGTGAAATTGTTAGAAGTGCAGTAGGTGAGAAGAACCCCTCCTCTCCTTGTTAGTCGAGCTGTCAGTAGAGTCAGTAGATGCTGAGATGGTGGAAGTACCAGGGATCGTCAGTGAGTTTATGGACGTCTTTCCTGACGAAGTAACAAATCTACCCCCTCGACATGATATCGAGTTTGGGATAGATTTTCAACCTGGCACTAGTCCTATTAAGATGGCTCTTTACCTGATGGCACCTTCAGATCTATGGGAATTGCAGATTCTCATTGACGATCTGATGAAGAGGGGTTATGTTCAACCAAGTGTGTCACCGTGGGGTGCTCCATTCTTGTTAGTAAAGAAGGCAGATGGTGGTATCAGATTGTGAATAGACTACAAGAGGCTGAATTTGGTGACGATCAAGAATCACTACCCTTTTCTGAGGATAGACAATCTTTTAGACCAGCTTAAAGGGGTAGGATGGTTCTCAAAGATCGACCTGCGGTCTGGGTATCACCAGTTGAGGGTGAAAGAGGGCGACATCCCAAAGACGGCCTTCAGGTGAAGATATGGACACATAGAGTTTGTAGTCATGACTTTCGGTGTTACGAACTCCCTGGCTGTGTTCAAGGGGCTTATGAACACCATCTTCCGGGAGTACCTGGATCAGTTCGTAGTCGTATTCATCGATGGCATCCTAATCTATTCAATGTGAGAGGAGGACCAGGCGTAGCACCTAAGGATGGTTTTGGAGGACCTCTGACAACACTATCTCTACAAGAAGTTGAATAAATTCATGTTCTGGACAGGAGAAGTGCACTTCCTAGGGAACGTAGTGTCCGAGCAGGGGGTAGTGGTGGACCCATCAAAGGTTGAGGCAGTTGTTTCTTGGGAAGCACCCAAGAATTTGCAGAGGGTCGCAGTTTCCTTAGGATCGCGGGTTACTATTGAAGATTCATACCCAACTTCTCCCGAGTTGTATCCCCTTTGGCAGCCTTGACCAAGAAGGACCAGGTCTTCATGTGGAGTGAGCAGTGGGAGACATCCTTCAGCTATCTGAAGGAGATGTTGGTTAGTGCCCCAGTGCTGAGACTACTAGAAGAAGGGGTGGTGTATGAGGTGTTCTGTGATGCATCAGGGAAAGGCCTTGGATGTGTGTTGATACAGCGACAAGGGGTGATATCTTCTGTGTCTAGGAAGCTATGCCCTCATGAGAGTAAATATGCCACCCACGACCTGGATCTAGCAGTGGTCGTTTTTGTGCCAAAGTTATGGAAGCATTACCTCATCGGGGAATGCTTTGTGGTCATCATAGATCACAAAAGTTTGAGGTATATCTTCTCCCAGTGGGACCTAAACTTGCGACAGTGAAGGTAGATGGAGTTCTTCCAGGATTACGAATTTGAAATTTACTACACTTCAGGGAAAGGGAATTTAGTGGTCGATGCCTTGAGTAGGAGATCACAAAAGGATGTGGTCTGAGAGTCGGCAGATTCCAGGAAGGCAATGGAGGAGTTGGCTGCCTTGCACCTAGATGCGAGGATGGATAGTGGTAGAAGTTTCCTATATCATATGACAGTGCAGTCTTCTCTGTTTTAGATAGTGTAGGAATCTCAGGGGGGGCCGAGAGTGTGAAGTGATGCGTGACCGAGTTGACCAGAGAAATGCTTCGGGAGCATGGGGGAGGATGGTCAGAATCAGATTCTTTTCTAGGGAAAGCTATTTGTTCCAGAGGCGATGCGCAACAAGGTTCTTAGTGAGTTCCACAGCACAACCCTAGCGGTACACCCAAGAGTTTCAAGATGTACCAGGGTCTGAAGAGATAGTTCTAGTGGCCCAGAGTAAAGAGAGCAGTGGCAGAGTTTGTGGACAACTGTCTTGTGTGTCAGTAGTTGAAGGCTAAACACCAAGTTCGAGGTGGACCACGTGTTCTTGAAGGTCTCCCCTCGGCATGGATAGTAGAGGTTTGGCAAGGGGAGTAAGATTTCTCCCAGTTTCATCAGACCCTTCGAAGTGTTGCAGTGGGTCAGCGAAGTGGCTAATCAGCTAGCGTTACCACCGCCGCTACTAAGGATACATGATGTCTTCCTTGTGTCCCAACTCCATCGGTATCGGCATGACGATTCACACATCCTCGACTGGGGAGAGCTAGACATTGAGGATGACGTGACCTTTGGGGAAAGACCAGTGATGATCGAGGATCGTGAGGAGAAGGTGCTTCGTGGGAGAACCATTCCCTTGGTTTGTGTGTTATGGAGACAAGATGGGCTTGAGGAAAGTATGTGGGTGAGGGAAGCACAGATGTGTGCCCAGTACCCAAAGTTGTTTTTAGTTTTGTACTTTTCTATTTATAATTTTTGTGGTGGAGCTCTTTACCCTGTTGGCTATGAAAAATGTGGTTTTTTTCTTTCCTCTAGATGTGTGTGGAAAGTCTTGGCTATGGGGAGGAGAGGACCCGACCCCTAATCAAGACGCATTAAGGTGGATGAGATTAAACCTGTGCGGGAAAGTCAGTGCCACCAAATGTGGATAGTATCTTGACATGGGGAAAGGACTCCCCAACCCACATGACTGGGCAGTTTGACATGGTATGGTGCTTGGTTCTTTAGAGGGAGGTGTTTTTAGTTAAAAATTACGTTCACACCTGAGTGGTATCTTTCGAGGTGTTTGTTCAGACCCTCTCTTTCATTATGGGTTGTTTTGATTTTCGAGGGTGAGAATAGTTTGAGAGGTATCTGATGTAATGGTCAGGGTTGTTGAATGTCCATTACTTAGTAAAAATCTGATGTTTGAGGTGGTCTGGGTGGTCTGGGAGGCCATCCAAACTTCTTGGTGAAGTTTGACCCATCGTAGGCCTACCAGTAGCCTTAGCCTACCGGTAATAGACCTACCGGTAGCTCAGTCTACAGGTAGCCACAGCCTATCAGTAGCTCGGCCTACCGGTAGCAGAGCTACCGATAGCTCGGCCTACTGGTATCCGCTGCCTATTGGTAGCTCGGCCTACCGGTAGCTCGGCTACCATTATCTCGGCCTACCGGTAGCTCGACCTACCTGTAGCTCGGCCTACCGGTAGCTTGGCCTACAGGTTGCTCGACCTACCGGTAGATCAGCCTACCGGTAGCTCGTCCTACCGATAGCTCGGTCTATCAGTAGTCACAGCCTACTGGTAGCTTCGCCTACCAGTAGCTCGGTCTACCCGTACCTACAGCCTATCGGTAGCTCAGCTAACTGGTGGAGCTAGCCTAACCCCCACGGGTTAGCTAGTATCACCTCTTTTTTGCGCAAATTGAGTTTTGAACCCTATTTTTACCACTTTACGCCTGTTTTAAATCCCATTAACGCCAATTAATGGCGTTTGATTAAGTGAGGTACCAGAGTGTGTGTCGGTTAAACCGCCCCTAAAGGCGTGGACCCTTTAATGATGTGTGGGGCCACGTGGTCAACCCATGACCACCGCTCCTTATGCGGTTTCACATCCTTATATACATATCTCAACCATCCCAGGACCTTATAACGAAATGGTTCTCCCTTAGTTTCTTTTTCTCGGACACCCTGCGATTGAATCTTATACTCGTCCTTGAGTTCCAGAGGTCACTCCCCTGCAATTTCCTCGTGCGTGAAAAGAAGCTTCGATCGTTGATCAATCAGGTAGGGTTTCACCTTCAACACTATTTTCTATGTATCTTGCGGGGTGTGTAATCTACTTCTTCTGTAGATTTGGATAAACCAAACTTTAACGAAGATAATAAACAGATTCTAAAGAACTAAGGGGAGGGGTGTGACTGATGATGCTGCTCTGTTATTCTCTTCTTTCATGATTAGTGGTTTCTGAATTGTGCGGGTTTACGCATAATGAAAATCATGCATGTTGGTGGTCTTTCTCAGTACATTAATGAACCCTTACTTCTCGTGTTGGTCATGTAAAATAAATTGGTTAATTACATATATTTCACTAAATAAATTGAAAGCACTAGGATCAATCCTTTTCTGTGATTACCCTGGTTAAAGTACAACAGAATTGGAATCATAGAGTGTGTTAAATCTTTTAAATCTGAAAATACCTATATGGGCCTACTTTGTGTTGGTGGTAGTGTTTTGGTTGTTTTTATTCGTGGGATGAATCCTGAGTGATGTGGGTGGGGATGGGATCCCCTATTATTATGGTTTTTCTGGTTGTGAATTTGAGGTCGCGTGGTTACCTTGCTTATATCACAAATTGGGGTGGGGTCCTCTATTCTTGAGAAATCGTTGGCTCCTAGATCTTGGGGACATGGGGCTATATCTTGGGGTTTTCTTTGGTTCCATCACTTCGAGGTATCTCACTTATCCGTTTGTTGTTGTGAATTTACAAGAGAACCAGGTGTGAATGTTTAAGTTGATGTTTGAGAGTACACTTTCCATGGCTTGTGTTTATGCTTTCTAGTTTCCAAATTAGGTGTAGAAACTTATTTAAACATTATTAATGATCATGAAACAAGGATGGGACAAATGGGTTTTGGTTTGGTGTGATTTGTGACTTGGTCATGGGTGCTGATTATGTTCTTTAGGTCAGCTGAAGAAAAACCTAGATTTGGGTGATTTCTTTTTACCTATACATATATTTGTAGTTTTTTTGTTTCTTATTCACCACCCACCCATGTTGAGAACCTAGTGATGAACACCCCCATTTTTTGGGGAGGGTGTTTTTTACAACATTTCTATTAGTGGTTAGTTATTAGATCCTTTATTCTCCATTTCCCGGATAGCCCAAGTATCTTCGGGAAGGCTGTGATGGCCTGAAGTCCAATATAAGCCTAAGAATCTTTGGGTCGGGTATTATGGTGGTTGGCCTAGGTGTGTACAGGAAGGTGGTTTCCCAATTATATTAGGGATGAGGCCCAGGTGTCTTTGGGCGTGGCAATGGTTGTTCTGGACTAGGTGTTTGCAGGCATGGTTACGTGTGAAAGTTGTGTCCCAGGTGCCTACGGGCGGGTTAGTGGTTATGGCCCAGGTGCTTGCCGGTGGGATGTGTGGTTGAGGCCCAGGTGTGTGCGGGCGGGGTATGGAAGTGGGACTGTGGTGAGAATGGAGGGATTGGTCCTATGTGTAGGATGTCTTTAATAACCAGAGGGAAAGTGTCGCAGGGTACCCAAACATTGTTGTGCTATTACTATACATTACTTGACTTCTATTATTTTGGGAGTGTTCCTTGTTGAGGCTTGGGTGGTAAGTTTCCTTGGTAGGTTCTTAGTTATCTCTTTTTCTTTCAGGGAATTAGTATGACTCCCCACTTGTTCATGAGAGTCTTTGGTTTTCCCTACTGAGTATACTTTTATGCTCACCCTATGTATATAATCTGCTTTCAGGATTCCAAAAGGACATCAGGGGTTGTGCTGGACCGTACTAGCTCAGACCTTGTGACGGATCATCACAGTTTTTGTTGTTCTTTCTTTTGGTACTTTTCCTTGTAGTCTCCTTATACATTGTGTATTTTACTTTTGTAACATGAATTGGGAATGGTTCTTGGATTTACTTTTTCTTTCAGTCTTGGTGTTGTGGGATTCAATATCTTATCTCCCATTCCTATTAAAAGAAAAAAGGGGTAATGCCTTCCATTTAGTGTGTGATCACAAGCCCTTGGCGCTGGTCGCCACTCCGGGACCTATTAAAGGAGGGATTCGAGGGTCATTATCTCTCTTTAATCTTAAATAAGGAAGGTCTTGGAAATCTGCTAACCCTTCCCTCCTTTTGGTGAAGGCGGGTCGTGACACACTCAGTTCTAATCACCATTCACAATCTTTTCTTCTCCCTTTTTAACACACAATGTTCACTTTTATTACTTTATAGTTATGAGCATGTGATTTTCTTCAAAATTAAATGTGTATATTTTAGTATTGATTGAGGGTATTGTTTTCCTTATATACACCAAAGGTGAAGAGTTCTCTTATGAACTTTGTCTCCTCCATGAACCAGGATGATTTCTGGAATTTACATGAGATAAGGATGTGCGAGAATTCTTCACACACAAAGTGAAGACCTCCTTTTCATAACAAGAGGTACACACTTCTCTTTGTTCGTGGGACCTCCTATTTGCATCATCAAAATATTACGTGGTTCCATTTCATCATCAACCTAGAATGGTTTGAGGAAACACTCTTCACAAACTGAGAATAGTTCGCAGCTCTCTTGTGTTGCGTATCAAAATGGTACATGGTTCCTATATTTTTGAACACGAAGGGTACTCGAGACCTTCTCTTCCGGAACCATAAGTGGTTCATCGTTTTTCATATTCACTAACCTAAATGGTACATGGGATAGACTTCACTAACCTATAATGGTTTATAGATCTTGTATTACCCTTCTTCAATTTGAATATCGGAGAAACCCTATTTCTCTGAACAGGATCTCTCAAAAATCATGAGAGAAGCAACCTCTCATCGAATTGGTGAGTCTCTTTTTATTAGTATATATCATATCATTATATTTCAAAAACCCACATGATACAGTCTTCAATATTATACCTTGAATAATCAAGATCTTTGGTTCTTTAATACCTTCAAACCCATGTAGAGATAAGTCGAATAGACATGGCCTTGTAAACTTGGTTTTCCTCGACCATTATCTCTCTCTTTGTTTTATTCTCATGCTTGAAAATGTAATTTAATGAATGTGATAATAGAATCTATATAATCATTGTGGGATTGAACTGAGCTCAATTGACGACCAGAGTGGTTTGATCACCGTTCAGCTCGAGCACTGGTTTGCAAGTGCACGTGGGTGTTCGGAGGATGAAGAAAACCTTAGTGGAGGAGATTGGACAACCCTGCTTCATTCATGAACTGTGGAGGTCAGATGGATGGCTTGTATGTGCAATATCAATCTCATGATTGATTAGATGGTACACCGCATGTCGTTGATGGATCAACGATTGAGATTAGTTCCCCATCTTTAAAACCTTATCCCACATCGAAACACCACGATGTTTTCTCATAGTTTATCAATCAAGTCGCGGAAATAGGAGCTCAAAATACTCATCTTCCCTCCACTATACCACCTCATACCATCTTCACCTTATGGGAGTGATCTTAGGGCCCACTTTTCACTTTTGGTGTGCTCTTAAAGCCCACGCTACACGAGTTCACCACCATGTGGCACCTGCAGGATTATACATGGCCCACACACACCTTGCCTCATACGGGGCTAGCCATGAGGGATTCCATCGATTACAGTTGACCCCTTGAGTCCTTCATATTCTTGAGGTGAGGACCACAGATGGCCTCTATGTATATATCCTTTATTTTTGTAAACTGTATATAAATGAAATAACTACTTAGTGTAAAACTAAGTGTTTACAAATATAAAATACCAAAAAACCATTCCAAATATACTCCACAACCGCTTCTCCTCATTTTCTTCTACTCCTTCCAAAGAACACTCCAACGATCCTTAACTGTTGTGGGCAATGTATCACTACTAATACACATATATGAAACATAGTATAAAGGTCAAAAAATGTCTAGTTTCCATTATCCATCTTACTTAAGAGAGTTCCATCTTCATGTTGATCATCATTTACATCCATTGAATCTCATTGAAAAAATATAAAATATTCATATACAAAGCTATCCATTTTCCTCTGATCATGATACCTCATAGTTATGAGAACTCAAGTACTTCTCTTCAAGGGACATTCCAGTTTTATTATGTCACTGATTGATTTAGATAGTCCACCTTTGTAAAATAATTTTTTTTGAGTAACTGAGGTTTAGAGATTAAGAAATGACATTTATTTTCTAATTATATGATATTCAGACAATCCTCAGAGTAATTAAATTTGATACTAACTGAAGTTGATACTAATTGAAGTAATAACTCCGGTAGATTCTTTATGTGTCTCCCCCTCAAGGGAACACTTCTCAGGTCCCCCCGCCCCCCTGAGTGCATTCTTCACCATCAATTCCCAATATAATTAGTACAATACTCAAAGTGTTAAGGGAATAAGGTGGATCCTACTTGATTATTCAATATGAGCTGGAAGGATGATATGATTTTCTCAAACATGATACTATGTTTTTTTCACTCCCCACTAATGCACATTTGATATTCAATTTTGACTTTGGTTGTGTGTAACTCAATATTTCTACTATCTCTTTGTGTGTGAGTCTTCTTTCTTCAAGATATATCAAAGCACTAGAATATCTTGATGTAACTTTCATCTTACTATGGAATTCTACTTTGGCTGGAATAAATGCACCGTAATTATTAGCAGTGTAACCAACCTTGTTTCACCTCACACACAAGACTTTTCTATCATTATGTGGAATCCTCTTATTTCCTTTTTCACTAGCCTTATCCTGTGAATCTTCTTTTATTATCATTATTTTTAAATATTCAGGACAGATAACCAATATGTCTCTGGGAACAATGAAAGTACGTTTTGATTTTCCACATGGACTCTTCAAATGTCATCATATTTAATAATTTATTTGAATTTTCCACTCTTAGACTTCTTGGATTGTGAATCCAATAACTTCTCACCTTTCCTTCTTGGAGTCTTCTTTGAAGATTTTTTTTTCCAAAATTTTTATGAACTATTCCCAAGGTAGATTCTTCTTTCTTAGTTGGATTATGTGATCTTGTATTCTTATCAGCTCTACACATATGTTGAGATAAGCATGATTCATTCTGGTGACCACTTGCATTGCATACATCACATATGTTTTTTATCATTCCAAATATGTTGGTGGTATACAAATGCTTCTGGATGAGTTGATGTTTATTTTTTCTGCTCTCGTTTCCACCCTTTTAACAAATTATTTCACTATGATTTTTCATTTAATGGATTCTACCAACAATCCAGTTCCTAATTCCCAAATCTTTTACAACACAAACATTTACCCACAAATATTGTCTTCTTGATATCTTCCTTATAATGTTGTTGGGTGTTCTTTTTAATGTGTTGTGCTCTATCTGGGGAACATTATTCCATCTTCTTCTTCTTTTCCATCCTAGCCATGGGGGTAGGTTTATTCTCCTCACATTTCCTCATCCATAATTTTTTAGAGTTTTTCTTCCAACCTTCACTTTTAGTAGGATCATTTTTTGAAAAAACAATACATGTTTGTATGGATGGTACCTTTATATTATTAGCTTCATGTGATGGATTAATGATTGAGGTCATTATCTTCTTATCACGTGTTGGAGGCCTTTTGGATTTAGAATACTCGAGTGAGCATTGAGTAGTAACAGACACTATTTCATAATATGGATAATAAATATTTGTCATAATCTTCTTGTCATATGTTGGAGGTAATTCTGTTTTAGAATCCTATAATGAGAATTGAGTACTGGAATCAACTATTTCATTCTTCTGTGAAGTATCAATATGTTTTTCTCCTCTAGATTGGTCAACTGAGCTTCCAATTTTAGACATTTCATATTGATTATGATCTTATGATCTTCAGTCATAATCATCTTCTCATCACAAGAGTTTTTCAATCTGTCAACCCCATGTTCATCCAAAATTAATTTGGTTTGTCACAATGAGTCAAGTTCCCTCAATTTCTTAGATGCTTCTTGAAATTTATAACCTTGACTTCTGTTCTATATTTCAGATCATCTTTAAATGTACGGATCTTTTCATCTAGAGTATTATTGACTCCCTCTTTCTCTTCAGAAGCATTGATTTTTCAAGATAGCTTATAATATGATGACACTTTATTTTCCATGACTTCATTTATATTATCATCTTCTCTTCCCATTCAGAAAATCTTATCCTACATACATTGAAATAGTCTACAAATAGTAACTCATTATTCAAGAATACCATTTAGATAGGTTCTTAATTTCTCGTGATCACCTGAGAAAGAGATAGAAGTGTCTCCATTTTCACTTGTAGAAACCTAATTCATCTTCTCTTTACTTTGAAAGCATGATATTTCTTCTTTTTTGGAAGGGCACAAAGAACCAAACACTGCATATTCTTTAGTCATGAATGAATTTATCAACTGCTTCGTCTCTTACTTTTTTCCTGTTCATCATGGTGTTGTTGGGTATCGACTTCTACTCATAGATAACAGAACATTCATCAAGACTACTCTTCATTGTAGACTCAAAGAAGAAACTATATTCCTATTCTAAATAGAATTACTATAATGTATCCAACATATGTAAAACCATTCCCTCTAATACCAATCGATGGACCCTCGGTCACCCTCAGATGGGTGGGTGAATCAAGGTGTCAATATTTTCTCTCGTTTATTAGATATTATTCCCATATTGGTAGGAAATTAGTTATACATTTATGTTGGATATCTGCAGTAATTAAAACATTCACATATAGAGGGAAAACACATCACTTTATCTTGGTTAACCACTAAGGGATGCATCCAAGGAGCATACGTTAAATGGTTTCCAGTGGTACAAAATTCCACTATTCATAAACAGGTGTGGATTACAAGGTTCGGGGACAGTCACTATGTCCCAACCACACTGCATTTACCAATGTTCATGGATAGATAACTTCTTCTATCAGATCACTTATGTTGACTCCCCCAGGCTCACTACATTAGAGAGTTCACACTTATTTTATGGATGTGAAGGTCCCTTCAATAGATAGGCATGGTAGTCTTTGTGACATATTCAACATCAAACATTTCTTACATCATGGTCCATAGTTTATTCTCTTTGATGTTCAATATTTTTCTATAGTCCAAAAACTAGATGTACTAAGTCTTCTTATTATTCTTGTCTAGAATGAAAAATTCTTTTGTGATTTTTCAAACACTAAATACCAATTCACTAGGCATCACCAGAATCAAATATTCTTATTCCATGCATTCATGTGATAATTCATGTCACAATATAGAGGGTTTCTTCTTCTTCACATCTTTATACACATGAAACCTTGGTTTAGGATGCTTCTCTTCAATGTATTCACATATGCATTCCCTTTTATCTTCTTCTTTCTTGTGTGAAGGCCCAAAGGTGTATGGTTCCTTTTAGTACACACACGACCTCTTCTCTCATTTTCTTAGCACTTGATTCAGATATATTTGGCCTTCAATTGTATTCTTCATCAAATTATGCATATGAATGCATGCACTCACTTCCCATAACCTTGAACATTCATTTCTTCTCCCATTCTTAACACACAATTTACACTTTTATTTGTTCATAGTTATGATCATGTGATTTTTTTCAAACATCTATATGTATATTTTAGTATGGATTGATGGTATTTTTTTCCATTTACACACCATGGGAGAAGAGGTCTATTATGAACTTTTTCTCCTCCATGAAATAAGATGATTTTCAGCCTATCATTGTGCTAAGGATGTGCGGGCTTCCTTCGGACATGAAGTGTGGACCTCCATTACATACCAAGTGGTATTTTGTACTGTTTCTTCACAGGACCTCCTATTTGAAGAACCAAAACGATATGCGGTACATTTTTTTTTTACAAACCTAGAATGGTTCTCAGAAACTCTTTTCATGAACCAAGAATAGTTCACAACTCTCATGTCATGTGTATAGAAGTGGTATCTATTTTTTTTCTTCACGAACCCGAAGGGTACGCGAGACCTTCTCTTTACGAACTAAAATTTGTTCACAGGTCATCTTCTTCTTGAAACTAAATGGTACTTGGGTTAAATTTCATGAACCCAGAACAGTTTGGGGATCGTGAATTCCCATTATCGAATTTGAAGATTGTAGATACTCTATTTCTCTGAGTAGGAGCTATTGAATATATTGAGAGCAACAACCTCTTCTCAAATCGGTGAGTCACTTTTTATAAGTTGAGATCATATATATTCATGTCCAAAATCTGAAAGATACATTCCTCAGGATTCTGCCTTAAATAATCAAGACCTTTAGTTATTTAAGGCCATCAAACATGTGTGGTGATATGCTGAACCCACGTGATCATGTCAACTTCATTTTCCTCTACCATTGACTCCCTCTTTGTTTCATTCGCATGAATGAAAAGGTAATTTCATACATTTGATCATAGCATCCAGACAATCCCTATGGGCTTGAATATAGCTCTGTTGATAACTATAGTGGTGAGATTATCATTCAGTTCGAGATCTGGTTCACGCGTGCATGAGGGTGTCTGGAGGTTTAAGTTAACCTCGGTGGTGGAGATCATACGTCCCTCCTTCAATCATGAACCACATTGATCAGATGGATGGCTTGGATGTGTGGGATCAATCTAGTGATTTATTGGACTAAAAACCACATTTTGTTGATGGATCAACAGTCAAGATTATTTCCTCCTCTTTAAGACCTTTCCCCACATCCAAAATTTTGTGATGTTTTCTCGCGGTCTATCAATCAAGTCGTGGCAGCAGTGGCTTAGAATACTCTTCCTCCCTCCACAGTACTGCTTCATACCATGTTGACCCTTTGGGCGCACTCTTAGAACACACTTTGCCCTTCCAACACGCTCCTAGCACCGACACTGCATTGGTTCACCACTGTGTGGCACCTTCAGGCTTATATGCGGCCCGCACACACCCTTCCTCATGTGGGGTTCGCCTTGAGGGCTTCTGTAACACCCCGATATTTTATGAAAAATATTTTTTTTAATTTCATTAATGCCTTATTTTGTACGCTACACAAAAAGAATCTTGCACAACACACATCCTTGACTTACCTTTCATCACACGCAAGCGCAACCTTCCGCGATAGCGTGTGTTGTACGCAATACTGAGATTCTCTAAACAATGATATGCTATTAAAATATTATTAAAACTAGCTGTTTGAATATTAATAACCACTTTTTTAAAAATTTTAAATTTTATTTTTCAAAATGGACTTCATTTTTGGATTCGGAATATCGAAATTATCTTAGGGTGAAATTTTGGTACATTTCGGATGACTTTCATTTTCTGATGAATAGTAAAAATTACAAAATTTTAATTAAAAACAACCTTTTTAATAAAAATCATGAATAGTGATAAATTATTAATTTGAGTGGTTTTATAGTATATTTAGAATATATTTTTACAATTTAATACAATGTTGGTCATTGGATGTAATTTCACATTTAAACCAGACATAAACAAATGTCAATCGTTTGATAGTTATTATCTCTTAAGAGCACGCTATTTGTTTTGACGATGGGAATTAATTTTTAAATTAATTAATACAACTGATATGATTTTATTTTGGTAAAATAGACATCATTTTTGAATTCATAATATCAAATATATCTTAGGCCTAATTTTTTATATTTTTCTGGAAAATTTCATTTTTTGATGAATAGTGAAACCACTAAGTGGTAGTTAAAAAAATGAATTTTGAATAAAACATAATTTTACCGCTTCTGTGAGTGGAATTTCAAAAATCCGAGAAACACGGTTGATGTCAGTAAGTAAAATGTGGTTCAATGAGATGAAAACAATTTTTGGTGAATAATAACTTTTTTCTTTTTTTACCACGATTAAAAGTAAATATGGTAATTAAGGGTAAAAATGATATTATTATTACCCTAAAAAATGTAGTAATTCTATTTTATAGGTGTAATTCTACCAAAAAAAAACCTTAGGAATAAAATATGACCATTTAGGACCACATGGATTAGATTAGGACATTTATTATTATTTAATTCAAAGAAGAGTTAAAAGAGTTAAAATCAATGTTTATTTACTACAACATTTTTAATATTGGGCTATACATAAGATAAATTCGATTGTAAATATTCATTAGAAAGATAATAATATTTCATATATAATTATATTTTATATATATTTTGTAGTCATTAAATAAATTATTTATTTATGACACAATGATGATGCAGTAATTACCATAATAGTAAAAAATTAGAATAATTGATATTATAAATACACAAATAAATATAATTTTAGAATTTTTATGAATTAAACTAATTTTATAGGTTAATATGACATGTTAGTATTGATTTAATTAACGTTTTTTGTACTAATCATTCTGTTATGAGTTTCAAAAAAAAACAATTACTAAATAGTGTCAAAATTGATATAAAATAGTTTTTAAAACAAATATTATATTAGTAATTGTTATTTTATTCCTAAAAATCTAAGGATCGTCCAAATGATATATATAAGGTTATATATATTAATAATAAACAATTTGGGGTTCTTTTGTCTGCTTATAGTAAGTTTATTGACCTTATAGTGTAAGAACACAAGAAGACACGGTAAAAGTAAAATTATTTTACTTAATGTAAAATCTAAATGATAAGGTTAAAATAGAACCCTAAACTTGTCTAAATTATATTATATTATAGGAGATAGACCCATACGCACCTTATATTCGAAATAAATCAATTTGGAGCTATTTAAAACCGAATTTGTCTTTATAATAAAATAATATTTTTAGTTTTTCCAACGGAGCCCCTCTCCTCCCTTATAAAAGGGCACCTCCTCCCTCTCTTCCTCACACCACTTTGAGCCATCAATCTCTGCCAAACCCTACCAAATTCCATTATCCACTACCATAGAAACATCCTAGAGGTTCTGGTCTTCCTCAAATACCAATTTGAATGCCCTTAAAGGAGATCTCAAAGAGGCGCTTCAAAGAAGAGGTAATGTCCGTTACCGATTCTTTCAACTTTATTTCTTCTTCCACTTCTTCTTCTTAGGTTGTTTCATTATGAAGTAATAACATCAGTATCACCCATATACTGATTTGTTATTATAAGTATTAAACAAACCTATTTCACCATCTATCCATCCTACGGAAAATGAAATCACCGCGCGTGCGTATGTACAGAATACAATCTCCACGTCGTGGTGTAATCTATATTCCACCACCACCTTACTTGGATGGGTATAATGGTGTAAATAATAACTATATATGATTACTGTAAAGTGATATTGGTTATGATATAGTATACATACACTCCAATACAATTCCACGATCATGAGAACGATATCATCGCTCCTACGTACGTACGGACTACCGTCTCCACGATGCGATGAGATACATTCTCCACGTTAACCATTCATGAATGATTATAAAGTATATATAATAAGTAATCATGAAATATATTACATAATAATTATACTGGATTTTTGTGTATATATATGTATGTAATCTACTTAATTCCATTCAACTCAATAAGGAAACGAAAACAACGTTCAGGCGTACGTACGGCCTACCGCCTCCATTAACAGTGTATTTCTTTCCATTTACTAATCTATTATATATATATTATGAATATATATTATATATAAATCATGTTTTATATTTTGGAATTAAGTAATCATGATCTAATTTATCATATGAATAATTACAAGTCAAAACACGGACGAAAAATTAAATGATTTTACCCAAAACCCTCTTTATTATGGAATTTACAAAAGAACGGGTAATATAAAGTAATAAGTGAACCATATATGATATCATAACAATGAGTATGATTCTGGAATAAGTCAATGACATTATTTAAATCATTATACAGGAGGTTTGGACACTTACAAAGCAAATCTGTCCTAAGGTAAGGGAAAATATCACAATCTCATTTTTATCTGAGATTGTTTATACTTTGGTATTTACTGGGGTGTATTTTATCATCCACATACTTGTTTCCTCATTATGTAATATTATTTCAATCCACATAAATTTTTTTAAATCCAATTTTACCCTTCGGTGAGTTTTTAGTAAAAGATATGAAAGGAATCTTTTGTCGTTTTTCGTACGAAGTACTTTTTGACTTTTCGAACAAAAGTACGAGAAAAATGTTTCTTTAACTTATACGACATGAATGGATTTTTAAAACATTATTTCCAAGAAGATTCCTTTAAAAGTTTTCAACTTTATTTTTAATCAACTTTTTTTAGTTTCAAATTGTATGACATGTAATGAAAGGAAAATGTTTTTGAAGTAGAAAGGATATTTTCCTCAAGAATGGAGTTCAAGTGTTTTATCAAAATTATTTTTCATCTAAGATAATAAAGGGTTCTGTTTCTATCCCTATTAATACATTGATTTTATTATGTTATGATGGAATTATTTTTATGAATTCCTTTATCTTATATGAATTGTTTTATGATGTCACAATGTTTAAGATTTCCATTTTTATTACATGGGTTATGTTATGATGTATGGTTTATGATTTTGTGGAAAACATAAGAGTGGTATCATTATGAGATGGGTGGGACCTATATCTCCCTCCAATGCACTGGGTAATGATTTTATATCTCATGAGATAGACATGGCTGGAATGGCAGGTTAAATAGGTTCAGTGAAACAGGACTGAAACGAGGAGTGAACTCGGTTCAGAAGTGGACTTTGTCCACTAAAATAGTCTTGGCAATGAGTCATGACTAACAAGAAATGATTCTCAATGATTATGTGTGTATGCCACAAAGTTTCATGTTTTAAATTTTGATTATTGGGATTACATTTCAGTACTATGATTTATCCCATGTTATGATATTATGATATCTTTTGAAGGTTAAGATTTCCAAAATGTTATGTTCTTATGAATATGATGTGATTGATATTTCGTTTGTTTACCCTTACTGAGCATTTGAGCTCACCCTTTTATGTTTTATTTTCCCTAGGATATAAAGATTGTTTTTAGGTATAAAAAAAGAGGAAGATCATTATGGATGATGTTGAAGATCTTTCACCATGATTAGAATATTATATTCCAAGTTTCCAAAGACACTAAACTATTACGGTTACTTGTGTGTGTGTTTTTGTTATGTACTAAGTATTCTGCAAAAGTAATGTAATGTCAATGTACGTTATGCTTAGGGTCTCTACAGTTGGTATCAAAGGAAAGGTTTAGTCAACCTTTGGAAACTAGGATGCGAGAACTTTAGTGAGATCCCTAGATATATTTCTAAGGTATGTCTGGGGATGTCCTTAAGGATAAGTATACGTATAGGATATAGTCCTAGAACTAGGGTAACAATATTAGATTAAACCAAAAATGTTAGATATTGAATTTACTCCCCCTTTATTATGATTTTTACCTCTCACACTATTCTTTTTGGGTTTTAGACCATGGCTGGAACCCGAAGGAACCGTGTTGATCAATGTAATGGACAATTCAATGATTGTCCTCTTGAACAAAAAATGTTATGGTAGATGGTGTGCAAAATCTTATTTCTATACTTACACAAGCTATGAATCATTCTGGACTTCCAAACGAGCATAGATGGGAACAATATTCTATTGAGTCATTCATGAGGCAACATCCACCTGCTTTCAGTGGGTCTTCTGATCCACTTGTTGCTGAATAATGGATCAGTACTACTGAAAAGATATTTTCAGTTCTTCAATGTTCTGAAAATGATAAAGTCATCTTAACAGTGTATTGTTTGGAAGGTGATTTTGATCAATGGTGGAATCTTATCAAGAATACGAGGCCAAGAGATGAAATTGAGTCCATGGAATGGGATGAGTTCAAGAACTTATTTTTCAATAAGTACATCCATTGTATTCTTCGAACAAAGATGGAGAAGGAGTTTCTTGAACTAAAGAAAAAGGATAATGAATCTGTTGGTATATACGAAGAAAATTATACAAGGCTTTCAAGGTATGCAACTAGATTTATCATCCAACCTTAAAGTAATGTTGATAGATTCTTCAGTGGCTTAAAACCAAATCTTTGATGGGAATTATCTATAAGAGACTTCAGTAGCTATGAAGAAATTTTGCGTTGTGCTATCAAGGTAGAAATGGAATTTGGTGTTACTTATCCATCTCATAGTTTTGACAAAAAACAAAATATGGAGTTCAAGGAAAAATATTGGAATAATGGTGCAAAGAAGATGATTGTTTCCTTATGCTCAAAGTGTGGAAAGAAGCATGGTGGAGATTGTCTTAAAGGGACTAGAAAATGATTTAAGTGTGGAAAAGAAGGTCATCGAGCAGCTGAGTGTCGAAGTAATGGAAAAAGGGTTTCTAATGATGTGAATAAAGAAAAGACTGCAGAGAACACACCACCAACACTTCAATGCTTCAAGTGCAAGGAAATGGGTCATTATACTAATAAATGTCCTAATCCAAGGGTTAGTGATGATCGACATGAGCAACCACTTAAGGAAAAGGAAAAAGGGAAGTCACATGCGATCACTATTGGCGATGTTGAATATGACAACGATGTGGTGGAATGATTAAGTGTTTATGTAATGGGATTCCCAAATAATGTTGTATATAGTATCGTGGAATATTGGAATATTTGTGTATTGGACTATTGTGGTTTTCAATGGTACCGGTAACCATAGAATGTGATTGAGATATTTTTGGAAAAAAAGACGATATGCGCATAATGAAACGAAAATGAGAAAATGAAATGTTTAACCGTATTCATGAGCTCATGACTGATATAAGTAGAAGGTTATATCATTGTTTGAGTATATAGAATTTTTGGATTTTGGTATGTGGAAAGAGTAAACTTTTAACTGCATTTATTTTTTCACTATGGTTCAATTAATGGGTATTCATTTTTCAAGAGAATACATGATTAAGGTATTCACATGTTTGTAATTTGACCAACAAGATATATCTTATGATATATGGGGGATAAATGATGGCATTCACGTGATTGTTATGTGACATTTCAAGTAATCATTTTCTTTATACTATGAGCTTGGACCAAAATATTTTAGATAAGTCAAAAGATTAGAATGGATTATGTTGGACATAAGTTAGGATAGAACTTTTTTCAATATTATTGATGGGATGTTATAGTAATATAGCTTTAGGAAAAGGACAACCTGCAGGATGGGCGACAACCCATTATGTCGAACAAGGCTATGGGAATCGAACCCACAACCGAAGTGCGACTGGCCTTTATCGCCTACCACTGGCCTATAGGAAGTCCCTGGTTAGTAAAAACTAGTTTTATTTTATTACGTGGTATGATATATGATGTATAAGTTCATTTTTGGAATCATATACGATTACCCTCACCATAGATGGACTTATGTATATTTGATAAATTTTTCTAACCTTTTGTTTGAAACAGATGGAATGACCCATCATTAAATCACATGATCTATTAACACTTCATGAATAACAAATTCAAATTCATTTCTTTAATAGATAAAGTGTAAATTGTTCAAAGCACGAACAACAGTGAAATTGTACCAAAATCATGTAAGTATTTCTTTTAATTCACCAACTTTAGGGAAATGATTTTGAAAACCAAAAATGTTGTCCTAGTGCCCTTATATATGATGAATCAGATGGTACCTTAGATCATCGCAAATCTATGGCTTTGTGATTGTTGGCTATTTCATAGCCATGTTCTCTACCACTCTCCATAAGAACATGATGGTTAGATTTTTCTTCCATATCCATATTTTCACCTATGTTCTCCTACGTGGAAACCCAGTGATGAGTTAATTAGGGCAACCGTTACATTCTATAATTTAGTTTTTAAAGCCTTGTTTGGGTATTTCTTTTTACGATGTGGGTTTCTATTAAACAAACTTTCGAGTAGTAAACCATTTATAACTCCGACGAATTTCGGGGGTGAAATTCATTTTATGGGGGGTAGAATATAACACCCCGAGATTTTATGAAAAATATTCTTTTTAATTTCATTAATGTCTTGTGTTGTACGCTACACCAAAAGAAGCTTTCAAAACATGCATCCTTAACTTTCCTTTCATTACACGCATGCGCGACCTTTCGCGATAGCGTGTGTTGTACGCAATACCGAGTTTCGCTAAACAATGATATTCTATTAAAATATTATTAAAACTAGCCATTATGAATAGTAATAACCACTTTCTGAAATTTTGTAAATTTTATTTTTCAAAATGGACTTCATTCTTGGATTCAGAACATCGAAATTAGCTTAGGGTGAAATTTTAGTACTTTTCGGATAACTTTCATTTTCTGATGAATAGTGAAAATTCCTAAATTTTAATTAGAAACAACCTTTTTAATCAAAATAATTAATAGTGATAAATTATTAATTTGAGCGGTTTTAAAGTATATTTAGAATATATTTTTACAATTTAATACAATTTTGGTCGTTGGATGTAATTTCCCATTTAAACCAGAAACAAACAAATGACAATCTTTTGATAGTTATTATCTCTTAAAAACACGCTATTTGTTTTGACGACGGGAATTAATTTTTAAATTAATTAATGCAACTGATATGTTTTGAATTTGGTAAAATATATATCATTTTTGAATTCATAATATCAAATATAGCTTAGGCCTAATTTTTGGAATTTTTTTGGAAACTTTCATTTTTTGATGAATAGTGAAACCACTAAGTGGTAGTTAAAAAAATGAATTTTTCATAAAACTTAATTTTACCGCATCTGTGAGTGGAATTTCAAAAGTCCAAGTGAAACGGTTGATGTCAGTAAGTAAAATGTGCTTCAATGAGATGAAAATAATTTTTGGTGAATAGTAACTTGTTACTTTTTTTTACCACGATTAAAAGTAAATATGGTAATTAAGGGTAAAAATGATATTATTATTACCCTAACACATGTACTAATTCTATTGGATAAGTGTAATTCGACCAAAAACAACCTTAGGAATATAATATGACCATTTAGGCCCACATGAATTAGATTAGGACAATTATTATTATTTAAATCAAAGAAGAGTTAAAAGAGTTAAAATCGAAGTTTATTTACTACAAAATTTTTAATATAGGTTTATACATAAGTTAAATTCGATTTTAAATATTCATTATAAAGATAATAATATTTCCTACATAATGAAATTTTATTTATAATTTTTATCCATTAAATAAATTACTTTATTTATGACACAATGATGATGCAGTAATTACCATAATATTGAAAAATTAGAATAATTGATATTTTAAATACCCAAATAAATATAATCTGAGACATTTTATGAATTCCACTAATTTTATAGGTTAATATGACATGTTATTATTGATGTAATTAACAGTTTTAGAACTAATCATTCTGTTATGATTTTTAAAAAAATCAATTACTAAATATTGTCAAAATTGACATAAAATAGTTTTTAAAACAAATATTATATTAGTAATTATTATTTTATTCCTAAAAATCTAAGGTTCGGCCAAATGACTTAGATAAGGTTATATATATTAATAATAAACAACTTCGTGTTAGTTTGGCTGCTTATATTAAGTTTATTGACCTTATAGTGTAAGAACACAAGAAGACACGGTAAAAGTAAAATTATTTTACTTAATGTTAAATCTAAATGATAAGGTTAAAATAGGAACCCAAACTTGTCTAAATTCTATTGTACGAGAGGATTTAGACCCATCCCCAACTTAGCTTTGAAATAAATTAATTGTGATCTATTTAAAACCGAATTTGCCTTTATAATAAAATAATATTTTTAGTTTTTGCAAAGGAGCCCCTCCTCCCTTATAAAAGGGCACCTCCTCCCTCCCTTCCTCACACCACTTTGAGCCTTCAAGCTCGGAAAACCCCTACCAAATTCCATTCTCCACTTCCATCGCAACATCCTAGAGGTTCTCGTCTTCCTCAAAGACCAATTTTACTACCCTAAAAGGAGATCTCAAAGAGGCACTTCAAAGAAGAGGTAATGTCCGTTACTGATTCTTTCAACTTTATTTCTTCTTCCTCTTATTATTCTTAGGTTGTTTCATTATGATGTAATAAAATCAGTATCACTCATATACTGATATGTTATTATAATTATGAAACAACCCTATTTCACCATCTATCCATCCTACAAAAAACGAAATCACCGCACGTGCGTACGTACGGAATACCGTCTCCACGCCGTGGTGTAATCTATTTTCCACCACCACATTAATTGGATGGTTATAATGGTGTACATAATAACTATATATGATTATTGTAAAGTGATATTGATTCTGATATAGTATACATACACTCCAATACAATTCCATGATCATGATAACGATATCATCGCTCGTGCGTACGTACAGACTACCGTCTCCATGACGTGATGAGATACATTCTCCACGTTAACCATTCATGAATGATAATAAAGTATATATAATAAGTAATAATGAAATATATGACATAATAATGATAATGTATTTATGTGTATATATATTTATGTCATCTACTTAATTCCATTCAACTCAATAAGGAAACGAAAACATCGTTCATGCATACGTACGGCCTACCGTCTCCATGAATAGTGTATTTCTTTCATTTACTAATCTATTATATATATATTATGAATATATATTATATATAAATCATGTTTTATATTATATAATTAAGTAATCATGATCTAAGTAATCATATGAATAATTACAAGTCAAAACACAGATGAAAAATGAAACGATTTTACCGAAAACACTTATTAATATGGAATTTACAAAAGAATGGGTAATATAAAGTCATAAGTGAACCATATATGATATAATAACAATGAGTTTGATTCTGGAATAAGTCAATGACATTATTTAAGTCATTATACAGGAGGTTTGGACACTTACGAAGCAAATCGGACCTAAGGTAAGGGAAAATATCACAATCTCATTTTTATCCGATATTGTTTATACTTTGATATTTACTGGAGTGTGTTTTATCATCCACATCCATGTTTCCTCAATATGTAATATTATTTCCATCCACCTAAAATTGTTTAAATCCAATTTTACCCTTCGGTGAATTTTTAGTAAAAGATATGAAAGGAATCTTTTTCCGTTTTTCGTACGATGTACTTTTTGACTTTTCCGAAAAAAGTACGAGAAGAATGTTTTTTTTAACTTATACGGCATGAATGGATTTTTAAAACACTATTTCCAAGAGGCTTGATTTAAAAGTTTTTAAGTTTATTTTTAATCAACTTATTTTAGTTTAAAATTGTATGACATGTTAATAAAGGAAAATGTTTTTGAAGTAGAAAGGATATTTTTCTCAAGAATGGAGTTCAAGTGTTTTATCAAAATTATTTTCCATCTAAGATAATAATGGGTTCTGTTTCTATCCCTATTATTACATTGATTTGATTATGTTATGATGGAATTATTTTTAGGAATTCCTTTATCTTATATGAATTGTTTTATGATGTCACAATGTTTAAGATTCCCATTTTTATTACACGGGTTATGTTATGATGTATGGTTTATGATTTTGTGGCACACATAAGAATGGTATCATTATGAGATGGGTGGGACCTATATCTCCCTCCAATGCATTGGGTAAAGATTTTATATCTCATTAGATAGACATGGCTGGAATGGCAAGTTAAACCGGTTCAATGAAACAGGACTGAAACGAGGAGCGAACTCGGTTCAGAAGTGGACTTTGTCTACTAAGATAGTCTTTGCAATGAGTCTTGACTAACAAGAAATGATTCTCAATGATTATGTGTGTATGCCACAAAGTTTAGTGGTTTATGTTATGATTATTGGGATTACATTTCACTACTATGATTTACCCCATGTTATGATATTTTGATCTCTTTTGCAGGTTAAGATTTCCAAAATGTTATGTTCTTATGAATATGATGTGATTGATATATTTTTTTACCGTTACTGAGAATTTGAGCTCACCCTTTTATGTTTTCTTTTCCCCAGGATATAAAGAAAGGATTTAGGTATGAAAAAAAAGAGGAAGATCTTTATGGGAGATGTTGAAGATCTTTCACCATGATTAGAAGATTATATTCCGAGTTTCCAATGACACTAAACTATTACGGTCTTTGTGTGTGTGTTTTTGTTATGTACTAAGTATTCCGAAAAAGTAATGTAATGTCAATGTACGTTAATCTTAGGGTCTCTTCAGCTTCCCTCAAGTGTGGTTGACCCATCAGGTCTCACATGTGCTTGAGGTGAGGACCTCAGCTGGACACCCTGGATGGACCCTTTTTTTGGTAAAGGAATATAAATAAAATAACTACTTAGTTTAAAAATTAGTTTGTAAAAATATAAAATTCCAAATTAACATTCTAAACCTCCTCCTAAACCTCTTCTTCTCCTTTTCGTCTACTCCTTCCAATGAACACTCCAACCATCCTTAATTCTGGTAGACTATGTATCACTCCTGAGAGACATATATAAAACTTCTGATATAGCTCAACCAACGAATGGTTTCTATTCTCCATTATAATTAGGAGAGTTCCTTCTTCTTGTTTATCATCATTGACATCCATTGACACACATTTAGAACAAATACTATCTTCATATACAAAGTGGTTCCAAAAATAAGGAACCACGTATAACCCATTAATCACACCTCCCAATCCCCTTGTCTCATCCAAATTATGATCCAATAATCTCCCAACACCCTTACTTTCCTATTATAAGGATTCCCCTGGGAAGAAGCCAATTCATGAGTGCCATGTGGCTCCAATCGAATAAAGTTAACCAGTTTGAGGTAACGTCTTCTCTCATGTTTCTTTCCATTATTTTTCGTTCTCCACTCCCTATGATATTATTGTTATTTTTTACATAACAGAACGTGTATCCTAAATATACAAGGTTGTTTGTATGATATTTATTAAAACAACACTTACACAGACATCTATCTAATGGATTTAGAACATATTTTTTCTGTTGATGGTGAACTACTACCCCATGAAACAATAATTGTTTGATTGTTCCGTGACACCACTCATGGTGAACATTATAAAGGCACTGTAATTATATATAATCTATAAGATATTTATTTTATATATATTATTTTGTAATTTTTATTTATAACATATATTTATGCTTTTTGTGTTTTATACATACGATAATTACATCTGAGAAAGTGTGGACTACTACCCCCTCAAAGTGATATGACTCATTATTGCTTCACATTAGACATATAAATTGTGTAATTAATGAAATTATTTATCATATATACCATATATATTATAATGGAAGTATAATATACCTCTGTATCATTTATTTTTCATTCTATTAAATATGAAAAACAAATTAAAGTAGCGTTCATTCGTACATTTGGCTTACAGGCTCCGTGAATGGCGCATTTCGTTTCTAATATTCAAATACCATAGAATATTATAAATATACATATTCTAGATATATATAAAATATATGATAACTAAATCATGAATAAAATTATGGAGATAATGGAATTTTGACCACATGGACAATTTATAATTATTACAAGTTCATTTTCGACTCTAGTACCGAATATCAAAAAACAACTGATACTAACATGAATAATTTTTTAATTTTTATAACATGGTAATAACTGATATATAAAGAATAATTAACTTTAAATGGTTCTTATTCATGTAGAAATAAACTTATTTTTATTATTTAGGAATTACAAGGAACATACGAGACCAGTTGGACTCGAGATAAGGGAACTTCTTAACCAAATTTCTGTTCATTGGGTTAATGTTTGATTTGTTGTTTTTGTACTGATATGATTATTTGAAAAATTAATTTGGATATCATATCTTGTATTTATACTTTCTTTATGTGTATATATATTGAATTCATGTAATCGATCTATTTTATTAACAAAATGATCTTTGTATGGGATCCTTTCACCCTCCTCTTTTAGTCAAAGACTTATTTTATCTAATTTATTTTAATTTATATTTTCTTTTGTTGGGATAAGTTCTTCTATATTATTATTTCTGTAAATATTATGTTAATGTGATAATAGAACCTTTTTTCTCTCATCAACTCATTTTATGAATTTTTATGTGATGCTGTAAGGCTGTAGAATTTTCGTAAGGTACTATGTCTCAATCTCCTTTCATTGAGGCGTATCATTATATTGTGAACATTTATTTTCCTATAATGTGTATATATAACAATTTTGACATTTTATATCATGAATTTATATATTCTCATGAAATTTATGTTTTTTTGGATGTTATTATTTATTTATTTTTATACAATTGTTTCTCAAGTGTTACAAGACTATTTAAATGGACCTTCGTTTTAAATGTTATAAAGATTTATTCTTCTAAATATTTTAAATTAATTTACATGATTTCAAAATGGTTTTAAGGATTTATTTAGAAAAATTAATTATTTAAAATGTTAATTATTTTGAATGATTCAAAGTGGTATGGGACACTTTGATTCAAAATTATCATTATTAAATGTTCTAAATAGTTTTTAAAATGGTTTCGATAAAGAATTTATTATGTCAATATTTTGAAATGATATATTTTAATTGTTATCTGAAAACTATATTTTCCTTTATGATTGTTTTATGTGTTATTAATATGTTATAAATCTTGGGAATTATTTACGTATAATGGTGGTTCCATGATAAACCAAGGGCGGATAAGCCTAAGATAGCTCTCTAATTCATTGGGTAACATTACAGAGGTAAACGTTAATGTTTCTCAAAAAATATTTAGGGAATATACGATGATAGGTATTTCAAACGTAACTCCATATGTAACTATGAAAGCAAAAAATGTAAGTATGATATGGATTCCACAAGTTACTATTATGATTTGTGATTACTATGTGGTATTCATAAATCTTATTATTTTATGATATTTTTTAAAGATCTTATGTTTTGTATGTAATTATGGACAAATGTTTGCTTCCTTTATTTAATAACCCTTACTAAGATTTTTATGCTCATCCCATGTTTTTGAAATGTTTTTCACAGTACTTATGGAGGAATATAGTCAAGGATGGGATCATGAAAAAGTCATGTTGAATAAAACATGGAACTAAAGTTGTTTCTTTTCTTTTAAGAGTTTTTCTTATATGAAGAAATGGATACTGAGTAGAGTTTTTTGTGTAATATTCAATTCATTTTGTATAAGCTTTAAGCTAATTATCTAATGCTTTAAACTAAAAATATCCTTAATCTTAATTATTAAATTAATTCAAGATTATGGAATGTTTAAGGATAGGGCCTTATAGATATTCCAATGAATGAGGTTTCAGAGTAACCCTAATACCATTATGTTAATATATATAATCAAGAAGGTTGCATGCTAGTGTCATCAACTCGTGCACATGATGCCTCTTTCTTTGAATTTCTGTAAATGAACATACTGAAAGAACTAATGTGGAAAAATGACTTAATTAGGTGGTTTAATTATCGTTAAAGGGCATAAGATATCAACCCACATTAAAGAACAAAATCTGGAAATATACTCTCTCAATATTAATTTATAAATCATCGCTCATGATATACCCAACGTGTTATATATTTTTTGAGCATATGTCATCACGATTTCAATCAATATAGTAAGGTGCATAACTCCTGACAAGTATTAATAAAATCATTTAATTAACATGATCATTACAGATATGTGTGCATTAAAATATCGATTAAAATGTATAAATTTGGATTTATTATTAGCAGGTAATGTTCTCATAATCTCTTACACAAGAGATTACCATGGGAATATACACTAAGAATGTATGTCAATGTCCTATGGGTTTCAACCCATGATAGCCAAAATCATTTTATTTTCATAAAATAAATTCATACAACTATATGAAATATATTTAGGAATATTGTCATGGAACTTCTAGGTTCTTATAATTTGGGGGAACTATTATGGACTTTTAATACGACAATACACATAGGAAATTATAAAACACTCTGTCAAAAACAAGAGTAATAATTTTGTGATGATAAATTTTATTAATATTTAAATACCTGAATATAATAAACCATTAAATACATAGATATTGGTTCTATAGAACCAACTCCAATAGTTTCTTGAAATGATCCCCCTCCTTATATTAGATGTTATTAATATCTGTAAAATAATCAGATTCATCACATGTTGAATGAATAGCCCCACTCTAACTTCATTCATCTAGTGGGGGTTCTTTATATATATATATATATATAATTTTCTCATCCTATTACACACGAGACATGTTTTATTAAATTCATTCATTAATTTTCAATATATATAGATTAAATGATGAAAATCATTTCCCAATTCTATAAAAAAGAACTATCATTGAATATATTCATTAAGTTTCCCATAATTTTATTTTTCAACTCAAAGGATATTAAAAAAATTACCAATATTTATTACACCAAACACATCTATGCTTCAATCTCTATAGTTGTTTTTAAAAAACACACAACACATCATCTTGCAGAATGGATCTTAGAATATTTCATAAGATCTTCCCAATAATCTTGTATAGATTATAGTTTAGCCTTGAAAATTCCCAAATAATCTCAAAACATTCTTCTTCTAATAAATTTATCACAAATTATTTTATTGATATAAAATAATATAATGAAACCTGCATAATATCGTTAGATTTTTTTCATTTCAAGATATATCCATTATGGAAAACTTATAATTTTAGGTAATGGGTAAATTTATAAAATTCATCCAACATAAAGAATATTTTTAATAGCCTTTCACATAATTATCTCACTAAAATAGATTAGATTACAATGATTTAGAACTGAATAAATATTCCAAGCATCAATGTAACTTCATATGTATTATTTTTTAAAACCCAATAAATTTATTTCCATTAAAAAAAGAACCCCATCTCAAATCAATCAAATCAGTACTATATAATATATTAATTGATCATCCTAATGTTCTAGACAATTAAAAACACATATGGAATCATCCTAATTTGATTTTTCCTTCAAATGGGAAATCTAGAAACAAAAAAAAATCATTATAATCTCAGTTTTTTTATGTTTGGAAGGACTCCTGAAAAGGCTACATAATTCATAAGATAAGGTCATCAGGACATATACACATGTCATAATGACACATATACAACTTTGAGGTGACTTGTACACATCATCAGTTTTCTTGTACACATCCTAAAATAAATCTATTTTTCTTGTATGCTCTAATATTATTCATTATCAATTTGAAAATGAAACATAAACTCCTCCCAATAAATCACATGTAGAGAAAACAATGACCCATACACTGATCTAACAACACATTCGTAACAAAAACATCACATATACACAGATCATTCATTTTTTATTATTTATTTTAGTAATAGAAAGAAACATACATATACCAAAAATGATTTATATGAAATTTATATAAAATTAACCATATAGTTTTATAATTTATCCAATTTTATGAATTGTTTTCCGAATAAATTTTATGAAGATTCCAATACATTTCCAAAATCGTATCTTCAAGAATATAAATTCTAAAATTCATCAAGGTAAATCTTAGTCACCATAAACCATCATAGGACTTCTCAATACATTATCTAATAGTATTTGAAAATTAAAAGCAATGAAAAATATATTATAAACATTATGGATAGGTTGTCCAACTTCATCTATAATGTTCTTCAAACATTGATAAAAATTTAATAATTTTGAATCCATATTTATAAGATGTCCATAATACCTCCAGTATCTAACACCTCACCACCTTTTTAAATGTTCTAGATAGTACTTTCATATTTTTGGTACTTTTATTAGACATAAAAACCATATAAAAAATCATATGATTTTTATAGACATGAACACATAGCACCCAACTCTCCTCCATTACCCACATATCATGGGAATCTACATTATCTTATCATCAATGGGATGATATTCCAAAAAATGACATAAATTATCTATATTGATATTGACATGCTCATTATAAACCATTGACAAAAAATAGAACCAAAAACTACATTGTTGTAGATACCTAGACTAGATGAACCACTTAGAGGGGGTGAATCTGTGGTAACATTTTCTAAATTATCTTTTCTCAATTAAAATTCTTTGGCTTTTCAAGGTCACGATCCTTCATTCATTGAAGTCTAACATTTCTCATACGAATGAACCAAAAAGAACATGATTTTTTTTATATAAATTTCTTCTAAATAATACTCATTTTCCTGATTAACCTATGGTTATTTATTATATTTTCTTATCACATTTAATTTTAGTGATCAGAAATGTAGTATAATTCAAACAAAATTTTAGATAGGTAATATCCATGCCCTGTAAAGGATAAATGGAGTTATTTTTACTAGCACCACTGGTTCATTAATATGTCTTCATCAACCTCCTATGAACAAGTCTTAATCTTATTCTACCTACTAATGTACTAAGCATGTTTTCTTTGTTCTATTTCAAGTCCATTCCTTCAAACATTCTTTTGAATCACTACTATCATTTTTCACCTTTAGGTATTAGAACTATTCATTTTATGATATCTCACTAATATTTCTAGAAATTTGAATCCTAGAATCATAAAAAATCATTTACTTGCACTAAATATAATTAATAACACTACATTAAAGTTGGCCATGTACACTTCTGAACAAGTAGAAGATATTACGTATACTACATCTCAATGAACTATTAGAATAGTCAACTAAAAGGTCATTAATACCGTACATATTAACATATTCCAAAATTCAAGAAAAGATATCACTTTATCATAAGAAAATATTTTTTTAAGGTATTTTGAATTTCACTATGCCTAAAAACATATGAATATTATTTTTTAAAAAATAATATTTCATGCATGGTATTATTGCATCACGCATTCTTCATGAAACAACACAACTGTGTGCATATGAATTATATTCATAAATGAATGTCATCACTTGTATAAAATACTCTCCTACTATTCAAATATTCATATCCTTTGTAACAATATCACTGAACAAAGTATCACCATGTGGTGAACCTTATTTTTTTGAAAACATTAGGTCATGTAATTTGTTACACAAGATAAATGTGAATTATTTTGGATACCAATACATGTATTACTACCAGTAATTAGTGTATTTTTTTATGAGATATATTCTTAAAAAAGATATTAATCCCATTGAATAAACTATTCTTTTTTATAAAAGTTTTTATATGTGGAACATGTGTTATCATTTCTTCTTGACATATGTGAAAACACTCTATGCGGGAATTTATTATACTTCACATAAGGTTTTATACATGGAACAATCCTTCATGCAACACTGTGTGTTCATGGAATCAATATTCTTCACATTATTTTTTTCACTGAAGGATCACCTCTCATGGTTGTATCTAAATAATTCATATAGGAGTATATTTTATTTCTTTTCTAAACATGGAAGTATCACTGTATTATTGCTTTTGTGAAATATTCATGAGAATACTTCATTTTCTATGAACTAGATCTCTCTAATATAAAAACAAGAGTGGAATCACACACTCTCAACCTTAGACCCTCAGTATTTATAGGAAATATATAACCATGTTTGATCCACTTTTTAATCCATGTTGAGGTTCTCGAAATTATTATCATTTAATTATTTTAACATCTATGAATGTCAATGCATCTATCAAATACCCATATGTCAAAAAACTCGGTGTCATCACGATACAATATTTCATCCATGACTCACGTGCATGTAACTAATTCATATTATACCATTTTAGAAGATCAAACAAGTCCATCCATTACAAATGTTCAAAAATAACCCTACAAATACATTTTCACTCAACCAAATAATGTTCTTCAAGTTATGACATTCCTATAATACAAATTTTAAAGAATGGATTTGGGATGTCGAACTGGTCTTCTTTGTCTCAGTTTAGTCAATGGAATATGATTGGAACATTGATTATAGATTGATAATATTTATTCATTAAATAATGCGTGTTAAAGATAGAAGGACCCTTGTTAGGAGATAGGGGATGATGCCGATAAAGTTAAATTGAATTACATGCCCATGATTATATGCATATGATTGTATCATATGGGAACAATAATTTCACTTTCTCACTCCACATCAGACATTATATTGATTTGGACACACATTATAAGAAATATTCTTCCCTCTGAGGCTTTGAGTTGACACTAGGGTCAACACCTGAATACATAATGTACACACATATATGGGGAAGGCTAACCCGCCTTCCCCCATTCACACCACCATGCCTGAATGGCATGTGTTATGTTCCCACATATTCTTCTACCTTCCTCTTTAGGCACTCACAATCACCTTTGACTCCATGTCTAACTAGTTTGGCTAGTTCCCATGTTTTGTTAATCCTTTCATCCATAATAATATAGTTGGGCTGGCTTGGTTATCCAATAAGTGGTTTGATAATTTTTTTTGAGAAGTCCAAACATAAATAATAGATATATAATTATATGTTTGGATATCATAAGTCCAAGCCTTCTTGAATTACTCATGGAAAATATATATTAATTTATAAGTTCTTATTTTTCATGATAAATTCGTAATTATGTAATGTAATTAATTTTTTTAGCGTGGTCATCAAATGATATCCTCACACAATCAATATTTTCATAGTCACCACCAACATCCTCAAACATCATCTAATTAGAGAAAACATTGAATGGATCATCTTCAATGAAACCACATCCTGATAAATATATTTTATGTGTTCTTGTACTTCTACTTCTCTAAATTATTTACATTGAGACCTATTTATTTTCTTTTAAGACTTTCAAATATTTCTATATGTATTTCAAGAGCTAGCTAATGAAATGGAATGCCATTCCAATGCTCGGTGTGTAATGAAATAAATTTTATAAAATTGTTAAATATATTTTATATTTTTCTCACATAGTTAATTAAAAAAGGAGATAACTCTTAAATGACTGATCGTATTTGAAATGTGAGACTACAGTTGGGTCCAGAACATAAATATTACACTAGGTGTGACATAAAATATGTCAGTGAATTATGTTTGGACCCATCACTAGTTGGTGGTCCATTTAAGTGGATTAAATAAATAATTAATTAATTAAAAATTTTATCCTCCATGACATACATAAAAATACATCATTATATAGTTTTTCCGTAGTTTTTGGAAAAAAATTCACAATTCTCCGATGAAGCTCTCCTCCCCTCTTCCTCTACGAAATAGGTTTGAGGTCAACGATGAAGCTCTGGATCAAGGATAATGGAAGAAAAACAAACACCTCGGTTTCTTAAAATAATTTTATGAGGACATTCTTCACCAATGATCTATCTAAATAGAGGTAGGACTCACCTTTTTTTGGTTTACTACTCTATATTAAAGGTTTAGTATATTGTTAATTGTTCTTCAATCTACAAAACTATCTGCACCCATTTCATGTCCCAATGCGTGGAAATTAGTTTTTTTCATTGGTTTATCTATACCTAGATAATATTCATGATCGTTGGACAAGAATTCTTGGACTGTGATCATATACAATTTTTTCGTGTGATTTTCTCCATTTTTCTTCATGTTCGTCATCGATTCAAATCATATAGTTCATGGTTCGATAGTTTCTAGGAGATCTGAGCTTGATCGGGTACCTGAATTCATGGAGGATCAATCAAAAAAAAAGATTTTATGAGACGAACACAAATCAGGAAATCATTCATGGAAAGGGAAACCAATTGGGTTGTTCATCTTCAAGATCATCATGATCGAAGCCTTATGAGAATTTGAACTAAACCCTAAACAATTGTGAACCACTCATGGCTTCTTTATATAAAATGATTGCTAGATATGATGATTGGTGCAAAGATCTATGATTTTCGGATTGATTCATGGTGGGATCTATGTTAGTTTAACTGGATTCGAAGGGAGAGATCAGATCTGTAAAATCTAAAAATTCCAAAAAATTTGCACTACACACCATATTGTATGAATACAAAATATAATATTGCCTAAATCAGTGGTGGTGAGGGTTTAGGTAAAGTTAAAGACCACCTGGAGTGTAGTCCTCCCCCACACGCCATATATCCCTTCCCCAATTGGATAACACGTTCGATGGTTTGTAAGATAGGGGAGTCCATGTATAAGGACACAAACATGGGTTTACTACATGGGAAGAATCATGTGTGGAACCACACATCATGTACCTGCATGAATATGAAGTTTGAGTGTATGGACATGGACAGCCTACATGGCCCAGTCCCCGGATAGGTTGGACACGCCATGTTAACCTCCTAAATGGAATGTACCCCTAAACATATGGGAGCTATGTACTGTCCGAATACACATAGAAGTGGTGATGTGGGATAACAAGATATGTAGTCCCGTTACAAATTGTGTTATACTTTATCTTCATTCAGGAGACTTCAAATGACCGGATCTTCTTCATTTGAACTCGGATTTTGACCTATGAGTAGCCTATCCTGAGTGTTTTTACATGTATAACACATTAGTGTCTTAGTTAATAGATTTTGAGATATGATGTGAAATTTTATAGGTCTAGAACGTTCTTAGTTGAAATCTGATAATGGTAGTGATCGTACAGTATCACTAGAGAATCATGGGCTTACCCTTAAGTAGTGGTGGGATTGGAGTTCCCAAATTAATATACTCGGCAAACCCTCTAGCATAGTCCAGCTATGGAATTCCTCAAAGATCATTCTAGGACTACCCTCAAGTAAGGATAGGTAGTGGAATTCCAGGATGATAGTACCAAGATTACCCTCCAGAAGGACTGGGTTGTGGAGTTCCTTGAAATCTCGGGACTACCCTCCAGTGGGACTGGGAAATGGAATTCCTCAATGATAGTACTGGGCTTACCCGCCAGTAGGGCTGGGTAGTGGCATTATCTGATGATCTTTCTAGGTATACGCACCAGTAGGGTTGGGTAGTGGCTTCCCCTGATGATCCTTCTAGGCATATCCTCTAGTATTACTATGGAGTGGAGTTCCCTGAAAACATTCCGGAGTGTTACCCTCAAGTCAGTATGGGTAGTGGAGTTCCTCAGTGACTATCAAAGTAGGTCCCACTTGTTATACCAAGTCGTGGAATCCATACTAGAAATTTGTGGTAATCGACTATTCGGCATAGTGGCTAGACGTGGATCAATGTATTGTTGGAATCACAAAGAATAAGAATTATTTCCACTCCAAGATGAATCCTTACAATGCGACATAAAACCATGATGGTAACTCAGTGATGCCCAAATTGGATATTATATAGCTTTAGTGGTTCAGTTCTGTAGACATATTTTTTCAAGGCAGATACATGGGATGCTCATCATCATTTATATTCTTTTGGAACTACGGAAAACTCTTCCTCTTGGTTTTAGCTGTGAGATTGAAATCCACTTACTCTCTAATTTATGATTATTTTACTAATCTTATATATATATATATATATATCTTCTAGAATCAACCTTTTGTTTTGGATACTCTTTTTATTGTAGAAGTAAAAACATGTGGGGGGGTGCCATGTTTTTTTTCATGATTAGCTTCAAATGGTTGGATGAGTCCACTAACCTACTTTAGGTAGTGAAGAGTCAAGGAGAAGTTCATCCTCTCAACATGTCAATCTCTTTGTGTTTGGATGTGTTTTCTTTCACTCTTGGTTGGGTTGAGTTCTACACTTTTACTCTACCTTGTTCTATCAATGGATTTCCTATTTACATTATCTCTTACTACTCTCCCTTCACCTCTTTGGGGAATTCAACTGGGAATGTTTATACACACCCATTTATGGGATTCACCCACACAAGTCATGTCTTTTAGAGATGAAGGACATGTAAACCAAGGCTTAGAGGAGTTTAGATTTTTTGGGTGCTTGGACCATATATTGCAGACAAAAAATAATATATTAGAGATGGGATTACTCATCTATTTCCTCTTTAGCAATTTAGTCAGGTTGAGACACGTTTCTAATTACGAATTTATTTTTCCTCTATACTTTTAGTTTACACTACAGTAATTTTTTTTCTAGAGGTTAATTATTAGTTGGTTTTCTTTACATTAGTTTAAATATTTTCTAGTTTCCCTCTAAAATATTTAATTGAGTTGGTTGTGTGTGTGTGTGTGGGGGTTTTTTAGAAAGGTCCTCCTCGAGATTTTTGTTCCTTTGGCTCTTGAGCCTCGGTATGGGTCAGTTCATGATACATTGCTATCATAGTGAGTTCATTCCATCATATATTGTTCGAATGTTTACCCTTAAGAGGATCATTTGGGTTTATAAAAAAAGTGTCTATGTGTCTTAAGAGTATCTCATAGGTCGACGAGTCCGGTGATGGTATAGGTGGCCAACGTAGATATTCACCAAAACCTTGACTACTTGCTTATTGACTCAACATGATGGTATATACATGAATCATTTATAATTGATTCATTGAATGTCCTTATTGAGTTACCTACCCATATTTGTTTATATATATATATATACATATGCTCATCTGATGGTGGTACACATTGATAACATTCAGGATTCCTCCATGATGACAGCTATCCTGGATACTAGCTTTGGTTTGTGATGATGGCCCTATGAGTGATGATGCCTCAATTCAAGGTCCATCATGCAACCCACTTCCCCAAGGTGGATAGGTAGTAGCACATACACCTATCAAGAATTAGTTAGTCCTATAAAATTAGGATCAGGAAATGTGCATATTGAGCGCACCCCATGAGTTATAGCATCAAAGACTATTGAGGTTCTAGGGTGAGCCAAATCCTCATGCAGTGCATAATTGTCTAGTGTTAGTGGTCCACATCTTGAAGGTTGTTCGGAACCTAATAGATCTGATGGTGGCACTAGCAGCAAGACTTTTTACATGGATCATATGGGTATGGGTGGAGCCTAGATACACAGATACATGATGAGTTGACACTCTTGTGGAACGAATTATAGTAGGTGTTCCATGAGGAGTACTACCCCTCATTTCTATTCTCAATCCAAATCCAGGAGCTTCTGAAGCTAAGGAATAGAGGAATGATAGTTACTAAATATGTGGAGAGGTTCACAGACCTTACCCTTTACCCCCTTGGTATGATTTGAGATGAATACATCTAAGAATGGAAGATTGATTGGGGACTCCGTAAAAAAATTTGATCCATTTTTATGACCTTGTTCATCCCCACCTATGTCCAGGTACTGGAGAAACAACATGCGATAGGGATCATTTGGTCAGAGGAATTCCAGATAGCTGGGGATAAAAGTGGGTGAAATAGGGCTGATTCATTTGCAGTTTCTTGAAGGCATTGAGCTCTATGATCTCAGAAAAGGAGACCCTTTAGTGAGCAGTCTCAGGGATGTGTTCTTATAGTACTAGGATAGTACAGAGCACTAGTATAGGCCGAGAATGGTTAGTGATTTAATTGTGATGGGTGAGGTCACATGGAATGGGACTTCCCAACCAAACATGTTGACCAGTCTAACCAGATAAGTGATGGACAACCACAATAGAGAAAACATCATGACTAGGGATCTTCTAGGTGTGGAAAGGGTGGTCCCTAGGGAAGAGGAGCTGGAAAAGGATTATAAGGAGCTTCAGGTGTATGATTTCACTATAAGGCCCTTCCACCACAACTAGGGGGTCAGTGTAAACCTCATCGATATGGCAGTCGGGGCAATGGATATGTAACGCCCAAATCATATAAGAATAAATTTCCCTTTTATTTAATGTCATATGGATATAAAAAATACATGAACTCATTATTTTTGAGATAAATGACAGTTATGTATCATTAAATGTGATAATATAGTTGTTGAACAGTGATCAAAGAACTAATATAAATATATGGTTTTAAAAATTCCTTTCGACATAGAAAAAGTAGAAATTGCCTCATCTAGTAGACTCAGGCCATATGAAGCACATCTTTCGGAGCTCCGAAATGAGGTAGATTTATTGAGATTTTCTCTTGACCAAGCCCAAGTTGAGCTTCAGCACATTAATCTGGAACAGAATCTTTTATGGGAGAAGTTCAAGTTAAAAGTGATTACCACCCAGACGATGTTAGCCAAGTTTCCCTAAGAGTCAGTCACCATCACACACCTTACCATTAGATCATATGAGGGATTTATAAGGTGTTATGAAACATGTTATTAGTTACTTAGTATTTAATACATTTTTATAAATTAAATTCTTATTCCACCAATTCTTTATGAGAATAGTCTTTCTTAAAAAATAAATAATTTGATAAATTTATTTTTCAGGTAAAAATGGTACTTTTGAGAAATATATAAATTAAGGTATTTATTAGAAATATGATAAAAAAATATATTATAAATGATGATTATATCATCTCTTTTATAAAAATGATTAGTAAATCAATTTGATAAGAGTTATATTTTTATAGGATAACACATATTGTGTATTTTTTTAATTAAAGAATTTATTTTGAGGAATTAATGAATTTTTTAAATAATAAATATTTTAATAAAACATTATTAACTATTTACTTATATTAATAATAAATGACCATATAATTTTCATGAAGTAAAATGTAATTTTTATTATTGTTTTAAAAACAATTTATTTCAAACCTTGTAAATTTTCAATAAGTGTCAGTTATCATTTTAAAAGTAAAAATTTACATATTTAAAAAATCATTTAAATAAAATTAATATTATTTTGGAATTAGGATGTCAAAATTATCTAACAGTGAATTTTTCATATTTTTATAAGATAGTCGAATTTTTGGGTAAAAATTATATAATATGAAAATATATAGTGTGTTTTACGACATCATAATGACCTAAGAGTGATGTAATAAATACCATAAAATGTTTATTCTACCAAATCAATGTTTTAACTTTAAAATAATGTTATTTTATATTTATTTGACTTATTATATAATTCTTTAGTGAATCCTACAAAATGTATAATATATTTTAGGATTTTAAATTCATTTGATTGAGTGTGTGAGTCACCTCCACATAAAAAATGATAATATTATAATATCATAGGACATTATCATAATAAAATAATTCATTCCAATACCTTTTTTCTGAATCCATGGGAAAAAATCCTAGGATGTTTTGTAGTTTTGGATATTTTATAGTGTAGTGTCCAAAACCTAAATAATAAATAATTCTCCTTCCTTTCCTATATAAACCAACCCAATCACAATTTACAATTCACTAAAACTCATTTAATCACATCCTCTCACTTTTCTACACATCCTATTGTCCTCCCTAGGATCCCCAGGATCCCTAGAAGCCTCTCTTGAGCCTTTGGGATCACACATCCTAGTAATGGATCCTCACTTTCCTTCCTTTCTCATTTTTCTCCATGTTTACTTATATTGTTATACCCTATTATTTTTCAATTACAAATTATGGGGTACATTTTCACACCTCCCCCATATTTCCCTTATTATGTTTGAATGAAGATATACCCTTTTCAATCTCGTTAATCACTCCCATGTACACCCGTTACTGTGAAGAAATTCATTAAGGGATTTGTTTCTCCTCATTTTCATTAGATAATTTATTTTATATTATGCATATCAAATTCCATTTAATATATTAATATATTATGCTCCATGATCCACATACTTTTCATTTAATTTCTAAGTGATGAGATACCCCATTTACTGTCATCAACACAATTTTTGAATCCCCACCTAATGTCTTTATGGTGCCAAAATTGCACTGTGATACTTAATGCCAAAAATCATCATATAGAAAATATGATGCCCATTTCTCTATCAAGGGTATTCAAATTTATCAAAATATACTTATTGATTATATAATTTCATGTATGTATCTCACTTTCTTTTATCATGGAATAAATGATGATGTTGAATGAATCCATGTTATATGATCTATGTGGCACACTTAAACATGAGATTAAAATGTCCATGAAGGGTGCACCTTGGTAGTGCTCCAATTCATTGGGTAATTTTTAGAATTAGGATATGTCATCTTGGGATAGTGGTTTACTTGATTCCTTTTAAGAAATTTTTCCACCATGTTTGGATAGGGGTAACCTGACTCCTTTATGTTTATGATGTACAGTTTTAAGTAGTTTCCACATTTCTGTGTTATGATAATCAGGCTATACCATGCCTTTATGTTAATGTTTATCTTATGATCAAATTATATGACTGTTAACTAACATGTATTGTATTCATCATTTTGTTCCTTTTTTACTCCCTTACTAGTCTTTATATCTCACCCATGTCTAGTGTACATCCTATGGTTATCACATGCAGTTTTATGTACGAAGGAATGTTGTGGCCATGTAAAAGACGATTTTAATAAATATATTATATTTCATGTTTTAAGATGTTAGGTAATGTTAATAAGCCCCCAAGACACTATACCTCTTGATCTTTTGAGTTTTATTAAGTGAAATTTTATCCAAAATATCATTTTTAAATATGAAATAAAGAGAGGGGTTGTTATAGGACAACAATAATATTTGGATCTTTATGATCCTTTGTTAAACAAGTAGATTTGAGGTACAAAATGTGTTTATTCTTTTCTAGACTCAGTATTATTAAACATAGGTGTGAGACATTTTCTTATCTCTCAACTCTTATTGTGAGAGATATATATCCAATTAGAGACACTAGTACAACAGCTTCATCTGAAGGATCCTACAGGAAGTGATTCTTTTGAATCTTTCATATTTTGATAGTGTGAGCTATCTCTCGAAGGAGAGATGTTCATGTGGCACATTTTGGTCATTATGATGGAACCCTATAACATCATTTTGGGAAAGGAATGGATTTCCACATGCTAACACCAAAAAAACTATCATTAAATACTAATCATTTGCCTCTACACTAATGGGGTGATATTCTATTTTTATAGTGAGCAATATCTTATTACGGGTATGTGGGTTAGTGATAGGACAATACCACACATCAAAAATTATCTAGAATGTATATCCCTTAGTGAATCAGTCTTTCTGGTTTCTTTTAGTTATAAAAGATTATATGAATTTTTTCCCTAAAGTCATTTTGGGTTTTCCTCCAAGGAGAGAGATGGTGTTTTGCATCAACTTTTATCCAGGGACACCCCATATTTCTTATATGGAAAATTGGATTCCACCTACCAATCTCAGGGATCAACATTTGAATTTGTAGGACCTTTTTGAGAATGTTTTCATCAGACCTAGTGTGTCCCCCTAGGTACCACTAGATATGATCTTGATGTAGTCAGATGGTAGATTATGACTTTTCTTGAATTATTGTCGCCTAAATCAGGCTGCGATAAATAACTAGTAGCCCTTTAACCAATTTTATGAAATATTTTACAATTTTTGAGTTTTTCAGTGGTTTATGAATATCGATCTCAGGTTTAGATACCACCAGATGTGGGTTCGTGAGCCTAATATTCCAAAGTTAGAATTTTGATGTTTCCACTGGCACTATGAGTTCTTAGTGATTCCCTTTGGTGTGAAAACTGCCCCCTCTGTTTCATGTATTTGATAAACTAGGTTTTCCAGTGATACATGGACTTGTTTTTATGTATTCATTGACAACATAATCATCTAAACTGCTTTAGAATAGGAGAATGTAGATCAATTGATGGTGGTTCTTGATTTTCATCAAGAGCATCGTTTTTATAGAAATCAATTGAATTTTCAGTTATGGATACATGGGGATCACTTTGTATGAAATTTAATTTTTGAATAATGTTTTTTCATGGATCCAGTAATGATTGAGGTATTTCTTTCTTGGGAACCACTCCAGAACATGTCAGATGTGTGAATCTTACTTGGTTTGGTGAGGTTTTGCAGAAGATTTGTGGTGGACCTCTCTAGAATTATTGCCCCCATGACCGAACTGATGTGGAAATGGTTATAATTAACCTGTTATAAGTATTTCTTGAGGTCCTTTATGGTGTTATGTTAGAGGATGAATATTATACCATTGGTGAGACTACCATATGAAGGTTTTAAGTTCATAGTGTTTTGTGATTACTTAGGAGGTGGGATCGGTTGCGTGTTGATGTAATGTTAGGTAGTCATCACATATGGGTTGAGGTAGTTGACATTCCATGAGAAGAATTATGGAACTCACGAATTGTAGTTGGAAGTGTTAGTCTAATCACTGAAGATGTATAGACACTACCATCTAGGATATTGCTTTGTGGTGTACTCATACCACAAGAGTATCAGATATATTTTTACCCAGAGATAAATGAACATGATATATCGATGCTAGAAGGAGTTCATATATAACTAAGACATACATGTAGTCTACACTATAGTGAAGTTAAATGTTGTAGCAGATTCCCTTATAAGGAAATCCTAGGGTTTCTTAGTGAAGGAAGCTTTGGAATAGTTAACTTCCATGAGGCTAACACTGGTGGAGTATGTGGGTACAACCTTAATTCAGTTGATGTTGTCGATTTCATTAATTCTCGAGTATCTTAGAGAGTCCCAGTTTGGATAAATTGAATAAAATGTTTTACAAGATCATATACCCATAAGCGACTCTCTGGATATATATTTTAAATGAGGGAATCATGGAATCTTGTTCTAGGAGTTATCGGTGTTCCCATTCAAGATGTGGGAGGAGGTGATGTGGAAGTTCTACAATTCTCCAATGTCTGTATGTCCTGGTATGGGGAAGATGTACATATAATTTCAATGATATTTTTGGTGATATATCATGAGACACATTGTAGTTGAGCTCTTCTCACAGTGCCTCACCTCTCTGTACGTGAAATCTGAAAACCATGTTTCAGCTGGATTTTTACTGCTCTTCAGGATTCCAGAGTGGAAATGGTATGGCATAACCATTGATTTATTCATAGGGATTCTACATATATTAAACTCAAAAAATGAAATATGGCTGTTATATTATCAAATAATAAATTATGTTCCCTTACTTTCCATAAATGAATAGATTTTGTTGGAGTGTTCGGAGTCATTGTACGTATAAGAGATTACTCGCCTTCACGAAGTGCCCTCGGTGATTAACTTTTATCATGATGTGTGGTTTACATCATGATTTTGGAGTGTGCTGAAGTAGGAATTTGATAAAAAGTTGCAGATGAGTATAGGATTTCACGCCCAGACCAAAAGGCGGATCGAGAACACTATCTATGTGCTGGAGGATATGTTGAGGACTAGAATGTAGGACTTCAGTCGGATATGGTAGGATCATACTCCCCTGTAAGAGTATGTGCACATCAACTAAAACTCTACCAATGGAATGTGACCTCTTGAGACCCTATACAAAAGACCCTATACGTCACCCGTATGTTTTACAGAGATAAGTGATTCATCTAATGTAGGCCCAGAGCTAGTGAACGTGACAATAGAGAATGTACAGGTCATCTATCAAATGGATTGGCTTGGTCCAGAGTAGATATAAATCCTATGACGACCACCTTCATAGGAACTTTAAATTAGATTCGGTATACCATTTCATCTTGAGAGTCTCTCCATGGTGAGGAATGTAGAGGTTCATCTACGGAGGCAAGCTATCCTCGAGGTTCATCAGGTCGTTCGATATCTTATTGAGGGTTAGTGAATTTGCATACACACCATTCCCTACCCCCCACATCTAGATCAAGTGCGCGATGTCTTCCACATGTCTTAGCTGAAGAGATACCTAGATGATTCCAGGAACGTCATTGATTGGGGAGAACTAGACAACCAGGATGGAGACACATTTTCGGAGCACCGATTGGTAATCGAGAATCATCAAGAGAGGGTCTTATGTGGATGGACAAACCCTTTGGTTCACCTTTTGTGGACGCCTGGACATATGTAAGATAGTTACAAGGATTGGGGGAGCCATATTTATGTTCATTATCCCTATTTTTTCCTATATTTTCTTTTTAGGGATGAAAATATTGAAGGACAAAATTATTTAGATACCTATTTCTTCCTTGTAATATATTGGAATATTTCGATGTGTATTTCAAATTCTAGTAGATAATATGGAATGTGGTTCAAAGGCCTGGTGTGCCCATAACAAAATTTTATAAAAATATTAAGTATATATTATATTGTGCATGAATAGTTAATTAAAAAAATGGATAACTCTTTAATGGTTGATTGAATTGGAAATCAAAGCCATGATTGGGTCCAAAACATGGTGTTTACCCTAGCTCTCATATAAAATAAGTTGGTGTAGGATGTTCATACCCCTCTCTCATTTGAAGTGTATTGAAGTGGATTAATTAATTAATTAAAACATTAACCTAAATTATATACATATAAATATATCATTATAGTGTTTTTCCAGTGTTTATATCATATAAATCACAATTCTTTTGTAAAGCACTCCTCTCTTACTCTATAAAATTTATTGGAGACTAAAGTTGAATGTATGGATCAAGGATAACTGTTTCAAGATTAATTCATCAACGTCTTACAATAATTTCATGATCTCGTTCTGCACTAATTATCGGTCCAAATAGAGGTAGGTCTCTCCTTTTTATTTTATACACATCAGGATTAAAATTTGATTATATTGTTAATTGTTCATCGATATGTGTCCCTACCTATATACTTTACATGTCCCAAGGCATTGAAATAAGTTTTTTTATGGTTTTATCTAACCCCAGATCATGTTCTTGATTTTTGTACAATTAATCTTTTTAAACAGTCACATAAACCATTTTTTGGTGATTTTATCCCTCGTTCTGCATGTTCTTCACCAATAAAAATCTTGTGTTTTCGTAGTTCGATAGTTTCCAAGTGACCCATGCTTGATCAGGTACCTAGATCTATGGAGGATCAATGAAATTATGACATTTTTTATATCCAACCATAGATCTTGAAGTCCTGTGAGGCAAGGATGACCAATCCTGGGGTTAATCGTCATTATCGTGATGATAGAATCCACGAGTGTTTGTGGAATAAACATGAAACCCTCGTAAACCATCTGTAGCTTATTTATAGTTAATGAAGTTTGGAAAAAATTAATGAAACATAGATCCATGATTTTCAGATCGTTTCATTGTGTGAGATAAAGAGTTTTGACCAGATTCAATGTGGGAGATCAGATCTAAAAAATATGAACAATAATGAAAAATCCTGACTACACACCATGTATTATGAAGAAATCATGGAAAGTGGCCTCCCTCATCTTGGGCACTAGGGTTTGGAAAAAAATTAAGGATGAAATGCCATGTAGACCTCCCTCACAGGTCCTGAATCCCTTCCCCAGTTGGACAACATATGTGATGGGTCATCCGAGTGGGGAGTCTAGGTAGAAGTACATAGACACGGGTTGACCACATGAGAATCATATTGTGTGGACCTACATATCATGTAACATAGTACGTGGAAATGGGGTCCGAGTACACAGATAGGTCCCTATCCCCGAATAGGATGGACGTGCTGTTTATTCCACCTACACTGTGTATACACATAATCATATAAAAGTCTTGTACTTTCCAAATACACAGGCATGCGATGAAGTGGTACCACAGAACCTGTTGGCCCCTTACACCCCATTTACTACTTTATATCTTTTTATTATACTTCAATCAAATGGATATTCTTCTTTTGAACTCATATTTTGTCCCACCAATATCCAATCTTATGTGGGTTTCCATATAAAATGCACTAGTGCCCTCAAAAGATGATTTCTGGATATGATATGAAAGGGTTTGGGTCTGGCCTGAATTTTGGAAAAACCTGATGATGGTAGCGATCATACTAAATCACCAAAGAAATCTTGTCTTACCCTCCATCTGGGTTGTTCAGTTGAATTCCTGGATGATTGTACCAGGCTTACCATCTAATAGTTCTAGGCAGTGGCATTCATCGATGATCTTTCTGGTCTTACCCTATATCTGTGCAAGGTTGTCGCATTCCTAGATGACATTACTGGTCTTACTTCCCAATGGTATTGAGATGTTTCTTTCCCTGATGATCATTATGGTTTCCCCTCCAATGGAAATGAGCAATAGGGTTCCTAGACGTTCTAGCCTTACCATCCGGTGGGACTAAGAAGAGGCCTTCTGCAATGACAGTACCGGGCTAACACTCCAACTGGGCTGGGTAGTGGCATTCCCTGATTATCTTTCTAGTCTTACCCTCTAGTAGGGTTGGGTAGTGAAATTCCTCGATGATCTTTTCAGGCATACCCTCTAGTAGTACTAGGCAGTGGCATTCCCGAAAAACATTTCTGAGCATTTCCCTCTTGCAGGATGGGATATTGGAGTTCCTCAGTGACTATCATAGTACGACCCTCCTGTTGTACCGAGGTGTGGGATACTTACCAGGTGTTTTTAGCTCTCGACTATGCAGCATAGGGATGATATGTGGTTTCGTGTATACATGAACTTGTGAGGACGTGGAAATCTTTCCAAAATAAGACATGCTCGTGCGACATGAATTAAAACTATGAGGGAAATCCAGTTGCAGCCAAAGCAGATAGTATCGAGGTTTGGTGATTGAGATCCTAGGAATTTTGTGTTTTGAGATGATGCATGGGGTGTTGGGCATCATTGATGTACTTTTGGAACTATTGGGTACTCTTCTTCTTGGGTTGTGGTGTGATATGGATATCTTATTATTCTCTTATATGGGATTATTTTACTAAGAATATATATATATATGTATATATATATATATTATTTCGTTTTTATTATCCCTTTATATTTGGATACTCTTCTTCCCAGAGAGGAAAAGACATGTGGGGTATGCCATGAAATTTCCATTTTTATCTTCTTTTGGTTTGACGATCCCACTCTCCTACTATAGGTAGCAAAGAATCGATGAGAATTTAATCTTCTCACCGTGTCGAGTTCCTTGTCTCTGGATGACTTTACTTTCACTCTTGGTTGGGGTTGAAATGTACTCTTGTACTATTCCTTTTTTTGTCTACAACTATCCTCTTTAGTTGTATCTATTACTGCTGCACCTTCACCCTTTTAGGGTATTATACTAGGTATGTATAAAATCAACCCTACATGGGATTCTACCACATATTTCTTGTATTTTACATTTGATGGGAAGTTCTACTGTGAAATTAGAGGATCTTAGAGGTAATGAGTGCTTAGACCATGCATGGTGGTCATAGATGGGGATATAGGAGTTGGGCTCTCTCAACTTTTTACGCTTTTCCAGTTTTTCTGGTTGGGGCATATTTCTGTTTGGGCATGTATGTTTCCATTAATATTTAGATTAAACTATCATAATTTATACATTCTAGAGGTTCAGTCATGTATGGTTTACTTTAAAACATTCTACATCTTTTCCACTTTCCCTTTTTACTTTTTCATTGAGTTGGTTGTTGCGTGTGTATAGGTTCTTCTTAAAATTACACCCATAGTTTGATGTGTCTTGTATCTTGTTTCCACTCCCATAGCCTTTAGAAGCGTTCTTGGGGTAGTTATGGATCGATCCTCGGTATTGGTCCAATGTTGACAATTCATGTATTAATAAGGGTATCACATACCATCATCAAATCATGTTCTTTATGAAAATAATTATTTTAATGTTAATCACTTTGTTAAATGTTGTAGACAATGTTCACTCACCTAGGGAAATTGGATTATGTTTTTGAAACATAATAATAGTTCTATAATTTTTATAATTAACCTAGAGAAAATTATTACCAATTTCCATTAATCGAATCTAAAACAATTCTCCAAGAATCACCACGTTATCTTCTATCTTTGAGCTTCATTATGATATAGAAATCAATGAATACTCCTCATTCATTTGAAATATAATTGAAAATATTACTTATAATAAATAAAATATATACATAGTGGGTTCAATAATCTCCCCTTTTTTATTTTCATTTTCCATAAGAATACTTTCCTAAAATGATATTTCAATATGTTCTCATACATTTTCTCCCCTTTCTTATCAAACTTTCATTTCACTTTTATCTCTTTGTTATTAACAAGAAATAAAATGTATTTGGGGAAATGATTATCAATTCATACATAGGAAGGTACCATTATTCATTGAAATCTAAGTCTATGGATCAATTATTGGTGTAGAAAATAATGGGGTTTTATTTAGATAACTATGATTTCCAAAAACAATTGATACCATATAAAATGATAGTTCAAAGTCTTCTTTAAGAAATCTCCAACTATAATGTAGTCTTAGACTAATGATTGATACCAATATAAAAATCTCAATATGAAACACTTTCACACACATAAAAAATTGATTAAAAACACTCAATTACAAATTTAAGGAATTGATAATAGCATTATAACTCTCCATGAATTCATTTTTCATGTCAATGATAAAAATAATTTTCTCCCCCTTTGATTACAGTATTATTTTTTATCAAGAATTATACATAACGAATACATACCTCTTTGATGAAATTTTCATTCAAGAACCTAATATAATGTTTATATTTTTATGAATAAATTAATTTTGGTAGCTTCATATATTTATTTGTATACCCCTTAATTGAAACACTCCTCAACATCTACATAATAGTGAACATATTTAAGAATTAATATCGAGATGTTACAATATATATAATAAACAAAATAGGAAATTCAGCATGTGGTTGTATGGTGTTGACTACCTCCACATTATCAACAAGAATAATCTTCATTAATTTATGCTCTTTAGAATACAAACATGATATACCAATCCAGTATTAGATCATCATCCTTTTTATTGGTAAGTCTCTAAAGCATTTTCATCAATTTATCCAATGTTCTCTTCCTAACAACATTATTCACCTTATATTCCCTATATTATAAGAATTAATATATTTATGAAATGATTTTGGGAATAAGGTGGCTGTTATTTATTTTCAATGCTACTAGTTAGGTTGAGATTTTTTTCTCAACTGTGTTAGTCAACTTTCTCCATTATCCTTACTTCCACATATGATCTTCAGTTCTAACTTTTTTCAGGTTGCATGGACCTCATAATTTCATCAATTTATTTATGTTTATACTTTCTCTTTACAAGATCTTTGAATAAACTTTCCTCCAATAATGCCACTTTCAACATTTTTAAAAACACTTATTGTTAAAGAATTATTGTTGAATAATCATTTGGTGAGTGTCCAGCCATGTTTCACCTACCACATATAACTTCTCTATTATAAGATATTTTCATTGATTAAAGGATATTGTGAAATCCATCTTCTTCAAATAATATCTCCTTTTTTTTAAGTTTTTACCACTCTTTTTATGTGGTGGTTACATGTTTCTTACTCTTTGTAAATTTTGTTACCAAATAACTAATATATCATTGGGGTTATTTGCAGCCCTCATGGGGTTTCAACATGGAATAAAATGAGTTCCTTTATTCAAATTATTGCTTGATGATGTATAAATATTCATTATAATCGTCATCAATTTATTTTGACTATCTTTTTATTTATTTATATTATTTTCCAAGGGGGACTTATTCTGAAAAATCCTCAGTATATTTATTTTTGTATCCTTCTTTATATTTATACCTACGGGTTACTATTATGTCTAATATGGTCATCACCTATCATTATTCTTTGATTCATGTTGATATGTATGTGTATCATTTTTTGACCAACAACTCCTCCAATATCATAGTAATCATTGATTAAATCAAATATATTTTATATAAAAATAATCTTATTGTTTTGTGGATGTTTCAACTTCATCTCTATGCTCCCCCTTGGATTAGGGTTCTTTTTTATTTAGCATGTAAGGGTTGTACCTACAATCCAGTTCACAATTCCCAAATTTGTTTCAAAAAAAACATTGAACCATAAATGTTAATTTTTTTATCCTCTGTATGTTGTCAAAAAATTCTGTAGAAATCATAAAACTATTTTTGGGTAATCATAATACCAGTTGGAATCTACTTTGGGAACCAATATCCACTCATCTTCCATAAAACATGGACAAGGTGGAAGGATATTACTCATATCTCCCCATCCGTATTTGTACATAATTTTTATTTAAATGTGAATATTTTATATAAAATGATTTCAAAAAATTATTACATTGAGATAATAATGGTACCTGTATCTCTACAGTTTCATTAGATAGATAATTGGGTGATGTAGAGATATTATTGCCATATAATGGTGTCATTTTGTTTGTAGAATACTCCAAAAAACATTATGTTAGAGTATAAACATAATTATTTGATTTTCAAGTCTCAACGTTAGACTTTTCAAGATTATATTAATTGATTTATGATACATGACATATCATACTGAGGGTAATATTATGATATTTATAAAATTCCATTCTATATTCACATACTTTTCTCATCTTCTCAACATGCAGTTCATGCATTGTAACATTTTCTTATAATAGTGAGTCATGCTCTTTAATCCTCTTGGATTTTATTTCCAATGGACTATTCTTAACAACAATTATACTTGTAATATTTTCTTATAAATCATAGATATTATTATGATAATCTTTAGTGACCACAACCTTTCAATTGATTGTTTTACCCACTCTTATTCACGTTTGTAGTGTATTTATTTATGATCATCATTTTCTACGTTATTGACTCCATGTTGTACGGATATATTTTCAATAGTGTTGAAATTTTCCTTCATTTCCATTTAATCAGATCCAACCTCAATAAATGTTATTTAATTTTTCAGGTTTTCCAAAATCCCAAAAATAATATAAAAAGTATCTTTCAAAGAACAATAAATCACATTCCATAAAGCTTCAATTGAAAAATAAACTATAATGTTATCACTTCAACTATTTCTTCACCCATCTCTATGAAAATATAAACAAAAAATAAAAAATTCCTCATGATCACATGAATACATTAATATCACTAAGATAATAATGTTTTCCATTTCCTTGGTTGTTGAAACAACCAATTTTTCACCTCTAACAATTTCATATACGGATTCATCATTTCATAGAGGGAATAAAACTTCATTTCCTGCTGTTGAAAATAGGGACATATCCTTCATTATCTTTTTCTCTTTATTTTTCAGTTCATCAAATACTTGGAATAAATCATGATCTAATTTGAAATAAAAATAAATTATATAGAACTTAGTATCCTTATAAGTTTAATAAAGAGATTCTAATCATAAAATGAACAAATTCAAATGTACACAGTCCAACTGAGGGAAACATATGCTCTGATACCTCTTGTAGAGCCCCATGCTAGATGAACCACTTAGAGGGGGAATTAAAAGGTCAATTTTTATGAATTCAATTTGAAAATTAAATATTTTTCACTGGTTAAAGAATATATTTCTAATTTTTTCATGTGACAACATTCATGTTTTCAAAAAATTAACATAAAATAACACTATGTTTTTTACATGGTTTTGGCCAAAACTATCTCATTGATATGATCTTCCTATGTTTGTTTCATGGATTTTCTTGTCACAATTTATTATATTGATGAAAAGTATCGTAAAATTTGAACACAATTTCAAATAGTAAAAACCCAGGCCTGGTAAAGGATAAATGGTGTTATTTACACTGGCACCACTAGTTATTAAAAGGATCTTCAAAAACCTTCTATAAATAGGTAAAAAACTTATTCAACCTGATGATGTAGTGTGTATGGTTTCATTATTCAATATTAAGACTATTAAATCAAATATTATTCTAAATAATTGTGGTCCTTTCTCACCTTCATTTATCAAAACATCTCAACTTTTTATGTATCCCTAATATTTACATTAAATTGAATATTTATTTTCATATAAAGACTTTCACTGCCAGTGAATATAATTAGTAAAAATATATGACAGTCGATATAGTACTCTTTTAAACAAGTAGAAGATAACAATTCTACTAGATATCACAAAATTTTTAGACTGATCCACTAAAAGGTATTGAAATCACTAAAAGTTATCTTCTTCCATTCTTCACTAAATTATATCACTTTTGCTCATGAAAATATTTCTAACAATATTTTTAATTTTTTAATTTATAATTTAATATGAATATTATTTTTATGTATACAATATTTCTTTTATTGTTTTCTTTCATAACAAATTTTCTATACAAAAACACCAGTGTGTTCATATCAATTTCCATTATCCGTTAATATCATTTCATGCATGTAATGCCCTCATACATTTCAAATAGTCATGTTCCTAGAGACACTATCACTAAATAAACTATCTCCATGAAATGAACTATATTTATTTACACACATTAGTTCATGTAAGGTAGTATGAAGGCTCCCTATTAATTTCTTCATGCAATAATATATGCAACATTATATCTTTTCAGTGTAATTTGTTAATGCAGGGTATATTCTTCAAAAATCTATTAGGCCCACGGAATACCCAAAAAATATTATTATAAGGTTTAATTCATAAAACATAGGTTATAATTTCTTATTTTTGTAATGGTAATAAATTTATGTTGGACATTCTTCTACATTGTTAATGGTTTTATACATACAAAAATCTTTCTTCAAACATAGTGTGTTGAAAAAATCATGATTCCTTGCATGAATGTATCAAGCATGGGATCACCTCTTAGTCATGATGACAACTAATACTAATGGGAGGATATTTTGTGTTTTCATGAAACCAGGCATAGTGGTGGTACTCTTCCTTTACTTCAGGTGGAAGCATGAGAATGATATTTTTTCATAAAATTAGATATTGAGAATAAAAAACAAGAGTTTCATCACACACTCTTAGTTGTAGACCCTGGATATTTATATATCAAGTATCACCATCATTGATCTGAATATTAAGTTCCATAGAGGCACCCAAATGTTATTTTGTTTCATTGTTTTTAATATCTATCAAAATAGTAACATCTATCAAATACACTTAAACTAAAAAACCTAGTGTCATCATGATACGAGGTTTATTTCATGACCCACATGCATGTCATTAATTAATTCTCACTCATTTTTTGAATGTTGAACATTTATATCCATTATAGATATGAAAAGAAATCTCTACAACTTCTTTTTCATTCATCCAATGCATGTTTTATGAGGTTCATCATGCTTGTATGAAAATTTTTCATAAATGGCTTTGGGATGTCAAGCAAGTCTTCCTTGTATCAGTTTGATCTTTGGAAGATGCCCATAACATTTATCATCAAAATATTATATATTATTGTAAAATGTTGCATGAAAATGGAAGATAAACCCTAGATTGGAGGTTGGAAATGATATTTATAGTAACACCCCGATATTTCATAGTAAGTTATTTTCATTAAAATAATTCAATAGCGTTCTCTACACGCAACACTGAGATTGAGCACACCACGACCTACCAAACTAGCTGTTCAAAAAGCAGTTATGATTAATATTAACTAAATTTTGAATTTTATATACTCCGTATAATTTTATAATCCATATTATGGGTATCGTAGACATAGTATAAGAACATATTTATTTTTTTAGATAAAGAATGTATATTTTGAAAAATTCAATTTTACCACCTTTTAATGGTGTACCCATTTTTAAACCAATAATTGAAACTTTTATATATTAAATTTAATTAAATTAAATTATTTTTTAGATTCGGGACATAAAAATTTATTTTGGCTAAATTTTTGGTACTTTTCTGAGAATATTCATATTTTGATGAATAATGAAAAATGCTTAATTTTAATTGAAAACAACATTTTTAATCGAAATAATTTATATAATTTAATTGTTAATTTTAATTGATTGGAAGTATAATAATATTATATTTTTATCATTTAATACAATTTAGGTTATTATATGTAATTTTACAATTAAATTTTACATAAACACGTGTCACCCTTTGGATAGTTTTTACTTCTTGAAAATCTGCTTTTTGGTTTTTACAACAGGAATTAATTTTAAACTAATTAATGATACTTATATATACTGAATTTTCTAAAATAAAATTTATTTTTAAATTTGGAATACAAATGTTATCTTAGGGTGAATTTTGGGTGTTTTTCTGAAAATATTCAATTTTTGGATGAATAGTGAAAAATACTCTGTTATGGTCTAAAACTAAAAATTTATTTAAATAATTAATTATTATTTTTTAATTTATTTTAGGTAAAAATAGATACACAATACCTATATATGTTGAATGTAATTCATTGCAGCAACTTTATTATAATATTAGATATATAACATTTCATTGAACTTTTTACCGTCTTTTTCCCACATTCTAGGAACATTTTAAAATTTGCATAAAAAATAATTTTACTGCTTCGGTGAAATGAATTTCAAAAATATGAGAGATAAGATTGATTTCATTAAGTAATATGTGCTTCAATAAGATGAAAATATTTTTTTAGGTGAATAGTATCTTTTAACTTTTACTTGCCACGGTTAAAATTAAATAGGGTAATTAAAGGTAAAAATGATATTATTATTACCCTAACACATTTCCTAATTCTACTGGATAAGTTTAATTTGACTGAAAACATCCTTAGAAATTAAATATGATCCTTTTGGTCCACTTGGATTAGATTTTGACATTTATTAATATTTTATTTAAAGAACAGTTAATAGTGTTAAATTCAAAGTTTAAAAACTAAACCATTTTTAATATAAGGTTACACATAAGATAAATTCGAAAATAAATATTCATTAGAAAGATAAAAATATTTTATAGATAATGTTATTTAATTTATTTTTTTTAGACAATAAATAATTAAGTTTATTTATGACACAATGATGTTGGAGTAATTTTTTTATTAACGAAAGATTAGAATAATAGATATTATAAATATCCAAATAAATTTAATTTGTGACTTTTGATGAATTTCACTAATTTTTTATTTTAATATGAAATGTTATGGTTAAATAAATAATTTTTTAAAGTAATAATTCTGTTATGATTTTTACAAAAACCAAACTCTAAATAGTGTCAAAATTGACATAAATTAGTTTTTTAAAACAAATACTATATTGTTGGTTGATATTATATTCCTGAAAATCTATGGTTCAGAAAAAGGTATTAAATAATATTATATATGTCATTAATGAACCACTTGAGGTTCTCTTGGATGTTTAGAGTAAGTTGATAAACCATATAGTGTACGAATACAAGAAGACACGGTAAAAGTTAAACTATTGAACAAATAGTTAAATCTAAAAGATAAGCTTAATATGGTGACCTAAACATGTCTAAAACCTATTTCTGGAGATTATTTCGACCCATACCCACCTTATCTTTCAAATAAATCAATTTTATCCATTATAAACCAAAAATTATTTTATAATAAAATAATATTTCATGTGTTTTCTAAGGTGCCCCTCACCCCTCTTATAAAAGGGAACTTCACCTTCTCTTAATTTCACACCTACAAAGCCATTTTTCTCGGCCATCCGATGCCCAAATATCTTCCCAAAGTACCTCACCTTATCCTAGAGTCATTAATTTTATCATAAAGAAAATATAAAGATCCCTTTTGATCAACTCAAAAGGAAACACCAAATGAAGAGGTAATAATTTCACCACCCTCTTTCATGTTTTTTTCCTCTTCAAATTCCTCGTTATTTTTTGTTTCCATACCAAAATAATAAATCCAGTACCTTATACATACTATGATGTTATTATAAATATGTTACAACCATATTTTTTATTCTATCCATCCGATAAATGATAAAGTCACCATACATGCGTACGTACGGCTTACCGTCTCTACATCGTGGTATAGTTTTTTATTCAAACACATCATTACTTGGATACATATAATAATGAGTATAACTGATATAAATAATAAATATAACATGCTAATGATTCTGCATATATGATATACCATCCAATTACATATAATTTTACCATCAATATAATGATATAGTCGCTCGTGCGTATGTACGGATTATCGTATCCACAAATGTGATGAGATTCATTCCCCATTGTAATCATTCAAGAATAATTCTAATTTTATGATTACAAATAATTTTTTAGAACTTAATATCATTCTATATATGAAGAAAATACATACTATACATAACAAAAATGACTTGCATAACAAAACATATAAAGGAAAGTGAATCAGTTTACAACCAAAACAATGATACTACTAAAATATCAGTAACAAAGCAATATGAGAAGATCCTATATGATATCATATTAATGTATTTGGTTCTTGTAAAATTTAATAACAATTATTTCAACATTATAAAGGAGGTTAACCTACCTTATACTAAGGAAAATTACAAGGTAATGGGTTTGTTATCTCACTTTTAATTCTATGATATATCCATTGTTCAACACTTATTTATTGTATGTGGGGAATTGTGTACTGACATTTGATATATATTGTCATGATTCTATTTATATTCATTGTATTTTGTGATTATTTTTGTGTTTATTAACTTTTGGTCTTACGAATCGATTGATTACAATGTGGTAATGGGTTTTCATCTCACTTCTTATTCTCGTGAGATTCATGCTATATTGCAACTATTTCCTTTGGTGTGGTACATGTAATACCCATGATTTTATTCATTATCTAATATACATTAATTTATGGGTACTTAAATATTCATTTTATGTTCCTTCTTTAATAGGGTCTATGTTTCTTATGTTACCAAATATGTAAAGGAATTTTTAATTTTGATTTCCACTCATTGAGTTTTACGCAAACTTCATTGATTATTTTACACCACGATTATGTGTGAAATAACTATTTATTTATTTATGTAGTAATTTCCACTCCCCTTTATGAAGATATAAATTTTATACACATAATCACTCCATTGTTAAAATCACATTTCATTAATATGAGCTTTTTAAGGGAAATCATTACTCGTTTTCCATTCATTGAGTTAAACATTCAGGTCCTTGGTTTTATTTTTACAAGAATATGTGTCAATGTAATCTGATGGATTTACACTGAATGAAAATTATATTGAGGGTTTTTATATTTTTCATAAATAATTATTTCATTGACTCATCCTTAGTTTAGGTATATGGTCTTTATAAGGCATTTCATCTCAATTTACATTCCATTGAGACCCCTTTGTAGTCATGCCAAAATTTACTTTTATATGGTGTATATACTATCCTTTGAATTATTATATCATGATTCATTTTATTATCATGATATTATAATATTTTGATTAATATTATTCCTCAATTACTTGTATCCATGCGTCTTTTAATTGGTTTGGAGGTTTTTAAATAAAATATTGTATTAAAATTTTTATATATTTATTCTTCTAAATCATTTTCATTAATATCAATTTTTCTAAAATGGGTTTTAATATTTATTTATATGGACATAAATGTTTTGAAATTAAAATTCATTTTAAAATATTGAATGTGGTATGGTACACTATGATTCAAAAATCAATTTTAAATAAATCCTTTGATAAATAATTCAATATTTAAATGTGTGGGAAATAAGGACTTAATGTAAAGAATTACTGGGGAAAAATGAAAATTACTAGGGAAGAAAATAAATATGATCCCAGGAATCCATTTATAGTAATTTGAAAGAAATATATGGGACCAAGGAATTACCAAAGGGAATTCCCTATTCTATAGTATAACCTCTTGGTCAAGGAATAACCTATGTGGAAATAAATGGATGGTGAAATGTTTAAAAGTATTAGTGCTCTTTGTTGATGGGATTACATTGGAAGACTTTTCTCTATTATTTGTAACCCTGCAGCTTGTTATGTGAAAATTCCTTTTTTGGAAGAATTATATTTTCTTTTTGGAATAGAGTTATAAATAAGCATTTGGGTTTATATGATCTTGGAATTTTAGGTAATTACAATTTATTAAATTTTAAAATGAAAATGCAAGGTACGAGATAGAATTTTTGGTGAAATTATGTTTTGGTTATTTTGATGAATTTATCTCATTTTAGGAATTTTAAAAAATATAGTTTTTGAAAAGGACAACATGAAGACTGTGTGACAACCTATCACGTCGAACAAAGATGTGGGAATCGAACCCACAACCAATGTGTAACTAGGATCTATCGCCTACCACTGTTCTATGTGAAGTCCCTGGTTAGTATGACTAAATATTTTTAATCAAATTATTTTATTGATCATTAATAAATTGATTTGGGATCTTATTTTTCTTAAATGGATATCCTTAGCATAGAAATAGGATTTGGTTATTATGTGATACATGTTATTTTGGAAGACGTTCGCTCTGTTGGGAACTCTATATGCCTAAGGAAAATATAATACTATGGGATTTCATATAAAGAGTAATGGTGGATTTTTATCTATTTTTTTATTGTGGACTTATCGTGATTTTGGTTATTTATGGAAATTATTAACCTATCATAGAGAATATGTTATTAAATTAATTATTTTAAGTATGTGACTTTAAGATTATTCGATGTTATTTGGGGATACAATTTAACATGGAAGATTACGTAATAAAATTCCACCATGTTTTCGGTTTCAATATTAGTTTGGATTATATTGAAGGATTATAAGGACAACTGTTTATTGAATGGAATTTATTGAACATTGCATATTGTTGGTTTAATTTTAGAAATTAATATTAGTATTTCTTTTTCTAAAGGATTATCATTTTTGGGGATCATCAGATCATGGACTATCCATTTTGGTTTTGGTTAATATCTAAAGTCAAGGGAAATATATAGTTTAGAATTTTTGGATCATGTGATTCTCTAGAAGTTGATTCTAGTGCTGTATGTTTGATGAAGTCATCTTGAATACTCATCATTAGAAAAAAAAGACGAGGTATTGCTAGAAATTTATTAAAGAATGAAAATCTACATAAAAAGTAAGTATATATCTTTATGTTCTTAGTCAATATCAAAAATAAATTACTCAACTTTATGAAATGGAATGTAAAATGAAAACATTTTTTGTTTACTTTTCCTAATGGTAAACTAAAGACCGTTTATCCCACCACAATTTTTGGTTTATTTGTTGTTAGCTTTTTCTTGATCAAGTTTTCTATCACTCTCTGTGAGAACTTAACACTTAGTTTATCTACCATATCCATGTTTTTGCTACATGGAATCCTAGTATGGGTTATCTCAGATGACCTTTTTACTTCTCTTTCTTTCTTTTATAGAGATTGTTTTATTGACTATTTTTCTGATGTGGGACATTCAATGAATTTCCAAAGCCAAATTTTAAAAATCCAAGGATGCAATTTCCAAACTAGGGGAAGAATGTAACACCCCAAGATTTCATAGTTTGTTATTTTCTTTAATGTAATTCAATATCTTGGGATACACACAACACCGAATTTAAGCACACCATGACCTTCTAAACAATCCGGTCAAAAAAGAGGTTATGAATAATATTAACTGAATTTTGAATTTTATATAATCCATATAATTTTAGAATACATATTATATGTTTAGTAGACATAATATAAAAACATATTCATTTTTTTCTTATAAAAGAAGTATTTTTTGAAAAATGCGATTTTACCAACATTAAATGGAAAACAAATATTAAAACAAATATTTTACACTTTTATTTATTCAATTTAATGAAATTAATGTATTATATAGAATATGGAAATAAAAATTTATTTTAGATAAATTTTTGGTACTTTTCTGATAACATTGATATTTTGAAGAATAATGAAAAATATTAAATTTAATGGAAAAAAACTTTTGTAATAAAAATTATTTTTTGTGTTATATTAATAAATTGAAAGGTTAGTAAGTATAATTGTATTATATTTTAATCATTTAATATAATGTAGGTCATTAAAAATAATTTTACATTTAAATTTGACATAAACAGATGTCAATCTTTTGATAGTTTTTACATCGTAAAACCTCGATTTTTGGTTTTGATAAGGGGAATTAATTTTAAATTAATTAATTCTACATATATGTATTGAATTTGGTAAAATATAATTAATTTTTCAATTTGTAATATCCAAATTATCTTCGGGTGAATTTATGGTATTTTTCTGAAAATGTTCAATTTTTGATGAATAGTGAAAAACACTACGTTATTGTTTAAAACCGACTTTTTACATAAATAAATAATTATTTTATTTAAATTTATTTTACGTAAAAATTGATACATAATACCTATATATGTTCAATATAATTCATTGGTTCCATTTTATAATATTATTAGATATATAAAATTTTATTTAACTTTTTACAATCTTTTACCCACCTTCTAAGAGTATTTGCAAATTTCCATAAAACATAATTTTACTGCTTCTGTGAATTGAATTTCAAATATCTGAGAGACAATATAGATATCAGTAAGTAAAATGTGGTTCAAATAGATAGAAATAATTTTTTTTGAATAGTAACTTTTTACTTTTTTTACCACGGTTAAAATTAAATAGGGTAATTAAAGGTACATATGATATTATTAAAAACCTAAAATATGTCCTCATTCTATTGGATAAGTTTAATTAGACCAAAATAAACCATAGAAATAAAATATGATTTTTTGATCCACAAGGATTAGATTATGACATTTATTATTATTTTATTTAAGGAAGAGTTAAATGTGTTAAATTTGAGGTTTAATAACTAAACAATTTTTAATATAGGGTTGCACATAAGATAAATTATAATATAAATTAATTATAAAGATAAAAATAATTCATACATATTTTTATATTATTTATAATTTTTATACATTAAATAATGAAATTTATTTATGACACAATGATGATGCAGTAATTACCTTATTAATGAAAGATTAGAATAACTGATATTATAAATATCCAAATAAATGTAATTTGATACTTTTGATGAATTACACTAACTTTTTTTGGTTAATATGACATTCAAGGGTTGATTAAATAATTTTTTTCGATGTAATCATGTTGTTATGATTTTCACAAAAACCAAATACTAAATAGTGTCAATATTGACATAAATGAGTTTTTTTAAAACAAATACTATATTATGGGATGATAAAATATTCCAAAAAATATAACGTTTGGAAAATGGTCTTAGATAATATTATATGTGTTATTAATGAACCACTTTTTGTTCTCTTGGATATTTAGAGAAATTTTATTAACCATATATTTTAAGAATATAGGAAGACATCGTAAAAGTTATACTATTTAACAAGTAGTTAAATGTAAAAGATAAGGTTAATATGGTGACCAAAAATTGTCTAAAACATATTGGTTGAAAGGATTGAGACCCATACCTACCTTATCTTTGAAATAAATCAATATGGATCCATTATAAACCGAAAATTATTTTATAATAAAATAATATTTCATGTTTTTTCTAAGGTGCCACTCACCCCTCTTACAAAAGGACACATTCCCTTCTCTTAATTTCACACCTCCAAAGACACTTGTCTTGGACGAACCCTACCAAAATTTCCTCCCGTATTCCTTCACTTATTCCTAGATTCATTACTTTGATATGAAAGCCAACCTAAGGATCCCTGTTGATCAACTCAAAGGAAACTCCCAAAAAAGAGGTAATAAATTCACCACCATACTTCAAGTTCTTTTCCGCTTACAATTCCTCTTTATTTGTTGTTTCCATCCCAAAATAATAACTCCAGTACCATCTACATACTGTGATGTTATTATAAATATGGTACAACCATATTATTTATTCTATCCATCATATAAATGACAATGTCACCATACGTGCATACTTACGGCTTACCATCTCCATGTCGTGGTGTAGTTTGTTATTCAAACACTTCATTATTTGGATGGGTATAATAATGAGTATAACTGATGTAAATAATAAATATAACATGATATTGATTCTTTATATATGATAAACCATCCAATTACATATGATTTCACCATCAATATAAGGATATTGTCGCTGGTGCATACGTACGGATTACCGTCTCCACGAACACGATGAGATTTTATTACCCATCACAATCATTCAAGAATAATTTTATTTTTATGATAAAAAATAATTTTTAAGAACTTAATATCATTCTGGCTATAAATAAAAAACATCCTATACATCAAAAACATGACATATGTTACAAAACTTATAAATGAAAACAAATCAGTTAACAACAAAAACAATGATACTACAGAAATATCATTAACAAAGAAATATTAAAAGATATTATATGATATCATATTTATGTCTTTGGATTTTATATAATATAATAACAATTATTTCACCATTATATATGAGGTTAACTTACCTTATACTAAGGAAAAGTTCAAGGTAAGGGGTTTCTTATCTCACTTTTAATTCCGTGAGATTTCCATCATTCGCTACTCATTTATTGTATGTTGTGTATTGTGTAATACCATTTGAGATATATTATCGTAATTAAATTTATATTCATGGTATTATGGGACTCATTTGGTGGTTATTAACTTTTTTTCTTATGACATGATTGATTAATACGTGGTAAGGGGTTTTCATCTCACTTCTTATTCTCATGAGATTCATGATATATTGCCACTGTTTCCTATTGTGTGGTGTATTTACTTCTCATGATTGTATTCGTTGTGTAATATTATTTTATTTCTGGGTATTTAAATCTTTATTGTATAATACTTCTTTCATGGTGTGTATGATTCATAGGTTACCAAATTGGTAAATGAATTTCTAATTTCGATTTCCACTCATTGAGTATTACGCAAACATCATTGATTATTTCAGTCCAAGATTATGTGCGAAATCACTATTTGTTTATTTGTTTTTTATTTCCACTCAACTTTATGTGGATATAATATTTATACAAATAATAACTACATTAATAAATTATCATTCCATTGATAGGAACTTTTTAAGAGAAATCTTAACTCAATTTTCATTCATTGAGTTAAACATCCAAGTCATTGGTGTTGTTTTTACAAGAATATGTGTGAATGTAATCTGATTGATTTACATTGAATATCCAATTATATTGGGTGTTTTTATATTTTTCACACATAATTATTACATTGATTCATACTTAATCTAAGGATACTATCTTTATAAGGTATTTCATCTCAATTTACATTCCATTGAGACCTCTTTGTCGTTATGCACCAATTCACTTATATATGGTGTATATACTGTCCTTTGAATTATTATATAAAGAATCCCTTTATTCCTAATATATTATTATTACCATAACACATGTACTAATTTTATTGGATACGAGTTATTCTACCAAAAACAACCTTAGGAATAAAATATGATCAATTTGGTCCACTTGGATTAGATTAGGACATATATTATTATTTTATTTCAAGGAGAGTTAAATGTGTAAAAGTTAACGTTTAATAACTAAACCATTTTAAATATAGGGTCACATGTAATATAAATTTGACTATAAATAATAATTATAAAGATACAAATGTTTCCTACATAATGGTATTTTATTTATAAATTTTAGACAATAAATAATTAAATTTATTTATTAAACAATGTTGATGCAGTAATTACCTTATTAATTAAAAATTAGAATAATAGATATTAAAAATATCCAAATAAATGTAATTTGATGCTTTTGATGAATTTCTCTATTTTTTTTAGGTTAATATGACATGTTAGGGTCGATAAAATAATTTTTTTGAAGTATTCATGCTGTTATGACTTTCACAAAAACTAAATACTAAATAGTGTCAGAAATGACATAAATATTATTTTAAAACAAATACTATATTACTGGTTTATATTATATTTCTAAAAATATAAGGATTGGAAAAAGGTCTTAAATAATATTATATACATCATTAATGAACAACTAGGGATTCACATGGGAGTTTAGAGTATGTTTATTAACCATATAGTGTAAAAATACAAGAAGACATGGTAAAAGTTAAACTATTTAACTAATAGTTAAATCATAAAGATAATATTAATATAGTGACATAAAATAGTCCAAAACCTATTTTTTGAGAGTCATTCGACCCATACCCACCTTATATTTGAAATAAATGAAATTACATCTATTATAAACCGAAAATGATTTTATAATAAAATAATATTTCCTGTTATTCCAATGGTTCCCCTCACCCCTCTTATAAAAGGAAACATCCCCTTATCTTAATTTCCCACCTCGAAAGCAATTTGGCTCAGCCAAAACCTACCAAATTATCCTCCCAACTCTCCTCACTTCATTCGAGGGTCATTACTTTGATCATAAATCCAACCTCAACAGTCCTTTTTATAAACTCAAAAGTAAACACCCAAACAAATATGGTACAACAATATTCGTTATTCTATCCATCCTATTAATGATAAAGTCACCACACGTGTGTACGTATGGCTTATCGTCTCCACATCGTGGTGTAGATTGTTATTCAAACACTTCATTATTTTTATGGGTATAATAATGAGTATATCTTATGTAAATAATAAATATAACATGCTAATGATTCTGTTTATATAATATATCATCCAATTGCATACGATTTAACCATCAACATAATGATATTGTCACTCGTGCGTACGTATATATTACTGTCTGCATGAACGTGATGAGATTCATTACCCATCATAATAATTCAAGAATAATGTTCATTTTAGGATTAAAAATAATGTTTAAGAACTTAATATATTTATGGATATGAATAAAATACATCCTATACACAACAAACAAGACCAATGTAATAAAACATATGAAGGAAAACGAATCAGTTAACAACCAAAACAATGATACTACTGAAATATCATTAAAAAATAAATATTATATGATAAAATATGATCTCATATTTATGTATTTGGTTATTGTATAATTTAATAACAATGATTTAACCATTATATATGAGTTTTGGTCACAGTAGATTTCTCAAGATGGGAGGGGTGAATTGAGTAACTATAAATATTTCTGAAAAAAATATTTCTAAAAAGGTTCCCCCAAAGATTAAATAATGAGTAGTTAATCTAGTTTATACTGTTATAAGAGTTTGACTGTTTGAGTAACATCATAGAAGATTGATTAATTCTCAGTAATCTTAAATTGTGTAATTAATATTACTTTTGAAGTTATTATACAAAGGGAATCCATTTATAACATCTTTCCAAGACTAACTATCAAAGTAAAATTAGTGATTTTTGAATTAAAAAATAAAGAAATAAAATAGATAAAACAAAATTAAGAAGAAAACCAGATATGAAACAAGTGGTTCAGTCTCAAGCCGAGATGTAATCCACTCCACTAGGCGATCACCTACCACCAAGAAGTTTATATAAATAAACATTTATTCACACCTTGGATCGAGGTTAAAAACAATACACAGACTGTCTAGGTTAAACACAGACCTCTTCCCTAGTTTTTGTAGGGATAAAATACTAGGCCACACATGGACCTCTTCCACAAATATCTGTGGGTATAAAAGCGTAAGAGAAATGTTGAGAAAGGATGTCTTGTAACCTTCAGTTTAATGTAGGAGACAAAGTGTGTTGTTCTACAGGTACACACTCTGCTCAAAAGGTAATAAACAGATACACAACATAGTAGAAATATGGAGATGTTTTTAGAAGTTCTCTATGTGATTGTCCTTGCATCTCTAGACTTCTGAGATGAAGCAGATGCAGAGTTCGAGTCCTTGTCTGTAAAATAGAGTGTCACGATTCATCTATTGTTCTTTGTAAGGTTCAATAGAGAAAATATGTTCCCTAATATTAAAATATGATTCTTGTGTTCTGCAAGAGTGTCGATATGCATACAGTGGGCCATTCCTTTGAAATATTCTCTATGTAAATTCTTCATTATCATGCTCATTTCCTTGTTTTTAATTCAGTTTCTCAATTTTTGATTCTTGGCCACACTTTGCTTTTATCTATAATGCATCTGTTAGAGCCAACACGCTGCATGTATTCTACACCTCGTACCTTGTACTGTCTGATGATATGTCTAAAAAGAAACATTAATTATTTTATTGCCTTAAAATCATCAAATATGACCATTAGAAATTAAATTTAAAGACGTCAAAATAGTTTAAGAAATGGTTTCATAATAATTCATGGAAACAGTGTCTCCTTCACACCGTTTCAAGATTGATCACGTTGTATGATTTTCATGGTGTCTCATGGTCACAACGTCTTATTTCATGGTGTCCTGTTCATGGTGCCTTGTACACGGTGTCTGCTTCACAATGTCTTTCTTCACGGGGTCTTATTCATGGTTTCTTGTTCACAGTGTCCTGTTCACGGTGTCTGGTTCACGGTGTCTTGCTTCACAGTGTTAGAAAGACATAGCCAGTGGAAGACTCATGGTTTAATAGTCTTTTCAAAGTAACTGTGATCATACTTAAGCAATTATGATAATAAAATTGATTAGACTTAATCATTTTTCAAGGAAGGTATTATGAGAGTAAACCAAAGATAGTATAAAGTAATTAAACTGGATGTAGAGAAATTCAGAACTTTAATGGATCTTCCTAAAGCATGAGAATAATTTAAACATTAATTCACATGATTTGATATAATTTACAGGAGTTAACTAGGTTGAATAAGATTTGTGATCATTAAAACCTGATTAATACATGAGGATTCCGACCATCTCATAATTTTTGATGATCACAAGTCATGTAAAGTTAAGGTGTATATTGGATTAAACTATAGAGATAAATGTATAACATATAGAAATTTATCCCCCTTTTGGGATTATCAAAAAGACGGAATAAGAGAAGTAAAAAAATTCACATTCCATTAAGAGAAAATAAGGTTCAGTACAAAACATAAGTGTAAAAAAAATCAAAATGATCCATATAAAAAAAGAGTAATCATGATTCATCTTCAAGGGTGGCCTTCTCTTTGCCTTTAGCTACATAATAGGATGCCATAGGGGAAGAGGTCTAGGTAGAAGAAGCTCGGGAGGAGGATGATAAAGAGGATAAAGGAAGACCTTCAATGATTGATGGAGCCAAGATAAGAGCAGTATAAGATCTAGGCAGTTGTTGATCAAGAATGGCAGGCCTAATCTAACTGAGTGCTTGGCCAATAAATATAGTGGTTGAGGTTAGGGCAGATGTGAAGGTAGGCAGCCTAGGTCTGAGAGGTGCAGCCACTGGAGCAACAATGGATGTACTCTGGATATGAAGATATGGCCTCAAGAGTTTGATGAAATCTGTAATGATATCTCCACCACACTGCATTTCTTTCTCAACATCATCCTTGTTCTCCATAAACTTTTCCGAAAATCGAGTAAACTCTGTGAGCTTCTGGACTTGGGTATTGAAATCTTGAGTCACATGAGGAATCCACAAAATTTCTACAAGATACTTGAAATGGATTGTCATATTTGTCTTGGAGAAGATTCTGTTGAAGTAGAAATCCACATTCTTGGTAATATCTTACTTACCATCATTAGTAATCATTTTTTTGATTTGCACTAGGTCAAGAACTGAATCACTGTTCTTGAAAACTTCTGATAGATAAGCCATATTAAAACAACTAAGTACCTTATGAAGATCTTCTTTAACTACAGTTCTGAGAAGATCACTGTCCATAGAGGGTTTAGAGGATTAACCAAATGATTTAGATGCACTAACAGCTGTAGTCAGAGATTTTAATTTATTCATCACCATTTTAAGACACCCTTTATACTGATCAGTGAGTTTATTAAGATTGAAAACAAGAACTTTCATTTCCTTCACAACTTGTTTGTTCCTTTCAGTGATCCTTTCATCTAATGAAGCTAGATAATATTGAATCTAAGACACAAAAACCTGTGGTATTTGTGGAGAAACATGTTCTAAAGGAGGATCAACAACCTCACATCTCGAATGAATCTCTCTCTTCATGTCATCAACCACACTTCATAGGGTCTTCACTTCATTACTGAGAAACTTATTTTAAACTCTTCTTGAATCTGAGGAAGCATCTTAGGTTGTATTTTCCAAATTATCTTTTCCATTAGTAGTGAGGCATCTCTCTCATATAAATAGATCATAGGAAGAGGTTGAGTAATCGTGAGTTTCTCAACTCTAGATAAGAGGGTAGAAAAAAATTCTTTCATATCATCCTTACTCACAAAAGATGGTTGTTCGGATAATCGTTTAGAAATAGGGACTGGTACAAGCTCATGTTCCTTCTCAGGTGAAATATTGGAGACTGATATCAATTGGAATATAGAGTAAAGATTATGTCTGATTGTTGTAACCTTCTGTTAGTCACCCACGTCATAGAATCTAGGAAAATATTACTAAGTGTCAACAAGACTTTACTTAGTCGGATGTGAAGCTTCAATAGACACAAGATTTGGGGTTTGACCCCCCTCAACAGGTGCCTCCTTCTCATGACTAAGAGGCATAGGATCTTTGTCTAATTCCACATACTCAGCTCTAAGTTCTTCACTAATTTCTTTTCTAGATAGCTTAAAACCTAGCTCCATCTGTTCATCAGCTGAAGGGATGATTTCATGAATAGATTGTTCCCCTGGGAGTTCCTCATGATTGACCTCTTGCAAAACAGCTAGCTCTTCCACTACAGGCTCTTATATTGTAGGATCTTCCATTACATTCTTCCCAGATTATTTGGAAACTAATTCTATTAAAGCATCAGGTTGAGTTTCCATATTAACAGATTCTTTAGGAGCAAGAACTTATTCTTCAAGAACAACACGAGGAATAGTATTCATGTCTTCCTAAAAAATAATAGCCTTCCTATGAGGAACTTCATCCTCTAGATTCTATTCTTCAGGATACTCAAAAAAATCATCTTGTTCTAAACCAGGATCAGAAATATGAATTGGTCTTGAGGGATATTCCAACGAATTGAATTTCTTATAAATTATATCATTTCCTTCCACCCATTCCTTTTACTATGTATTAGAGTTTATCTTCATTATTTTGATAGAGGATTTTGAGAGAAAAAACTCACAGTCCTTAATCACTTCCTCATTAGGTCCAACCAAACCTTTGGAAAGAAGCATGGCTAAGATTAGTTGAGAGTAAAACAAGAATGTTGACTTAGATGTGACTTTGATCAGCTCCCACATGTGATCAATGATATACTTGCACAGTTTGATCCTATGCTCATTTTTTATAAGGTGGATCAGAAAAACATCTTCATATTTTAAAATAGAAAAATATTCTTTTCTAGGAATAACTAAATTCTGTATAAACATGGAAAAAATCCTTGATTCTCCATCTAATTCAGCAGCAATGTCTCTCCTCTGGGTTCCATTTCCAGTTAAGGTTTTCAGGGTATCTTCTAAATCAAATAATTCGGTTGTTGGTGGAGGTATTATCTGATAGTCCTCACAAATTCCTTCATGAGTTATCCTATGACATGCACCCATAACCTCGAAGAGAATGAGCATTTCTGGCCATTAACCCAGCTTCTTACAACATACCTATCACCAAAATCAAAAGAGAACTGTACATACTGGTAAAACTGACCCACTAACATAGCGTTAATGGGTCTATCTTCCTTCGAGAACCACACTAACCCGCCTTTCTATTCTAACACTTTCAATACCATAGACATACCAGAAAGAATCCATTTTTGGAAAATCTCTTTATCAGGTACAACAATATAGTATACCATATTCAGATTTAAAGGTCTTTCAGGTGTAAGCTTAGGAGAAATATTCTTCTTCTTCGAGCTGTTCTTCTCAGGTGTCGACGATGAAGGACATTTCATTAATGGTATACACTGATGGTTCGAGCGAGAGAAGGATTAAAGGGATGAAGAAGGTTTCGAAAATGGTAAGTAGAAGAAACCCTAATTGAAAAATTGAGTGATACTTTCTTTATTTTATCATTTAGGAATACCAAACGTTGCAAAAATAAAAATGTGGGAAAATACGGAAGGGAAAGGAATAAATACCATGATACAGGTTTTCACAAAAAAATTATAAAGAATTTTTATGATGAGACTGTGTCTGGTAATTACAGTGAGACAATAAATTCATGTTATGGTTTGACAGTGAACAAACTTCACGGTGAGTGTTATGGTGATACAGTAACGGAGAGATAGTAATCACTGAATACAGACTATGAGACCATAAACATGAACTTTATGGTGAGACAGTAAACTTGAGAGATAGTAACTGAGTGTTGCGGTGAGACAGTTAACATGAGAAACTGTAATCATGAAATAATAAAGTATAAAATTGTAAGAAATAAAATAGTAAGAACTTAACTAGTAATAAGTAAGGTATCTATTCGAGATTTATCATGCCTAGTTTATGAATGATGTAGTCTATTCTCTAAAAATTTAATGGTTTTGTGAATATATCAGCCAGTTGATATTTAGTACCAATTACTTCCAAAGTGATATCACCTTTTTGATAATGATCTCTCAAAATGTGATGTCTTACATCAATGTGCTTTGTCATAGAATGTGAAACATGATTTTTTTAGATTTTAATAGCACTTGTGTTGTCACAATTTATAAGTACATGTCTAAATTGATATCCATAATCTAGTAATGTGTGTTTCATCAACAAAATTTGTGCACAACAACTTCTAGCATCTATTTATTCATCTTCTGCAGTAGATAATGCATTGGAATCTTGTTTCTTACTACACCATGATACTAGTGACTTTCCTAAAAGGTGACATGTTCCAAAGGCACTTTTTCTATCTAAATTACATCCTATAAAGTCAACATCATAATATCTAACTAATTCATATGATTTCCCTTTAGGATAAAATAGTCCTAGATTGGGTGTATGCTTGAGGTATTTAAAATTCTATATGTAGAATTTAAATGATATTCCATAGGGTTTTCTTGAAAACAAGCACACATAAACACACTAAACATAATGTCAGGATGACTAGTAGTTAAGCAGAGTACACTTCCATTCATTCCTATATAAGTGTTTTGATCAATAGATTTTCCATCATCATCAATATCCAACATACAAGTGGTACTCATGGGAGTTTCACTACTTTTAGTGATTGTAGACGCCGAAGAAGTCCGTAACACCCAGAGGAAGTTTCGAAATGATGAAGCGAAGTCATATTCGGACTCGGAGGCCTAGTCCGGATGGCCCGGAAGTGGTGCGTGAAATTAAGGAGGACCCGTGCAAAAAACTGATGTTTGCACAAAGGATGTCCGTGATTCGCAGAAAGAACACTGGGATGGTGCGCAATTTTGCGCGCCCGGTTCTATGCGGTGAGGCTTTGTGCACTGACAGGACCTAGCGCAGAAGATTTTGCGCGTAGCCTGGATTTTGTTCCAGCAGATGCCTATAAATAGAAGGCGACCCCAACCATTTTGGGGTTATGGAATTCAGACCATCTCCCGTGCACGCAATTCAGACAGATATGCGTGCAAGATGACTTCCTGGTAATTCCCCTTTTCGTGCAACCTTGCCTCGTGGTTCGCCTTTGTGTGAAACCCCACTGGCTTAAATGAATTTTCCAATGCCTCCAGGTTATTCCTTTGCGCACAATCCTTTCCCCTTGTGTGAAATCAAGTCCAATTGTGCGCAATCCCTTCCAAATTACGTGCAATCCCTCTGTTAGGTTTTTCCATTCCTTAGGGGTCAGCTCGTGCCCCATGTGTAATTGAGGCCCTTTGCGCGCAATCCCCTCTCCGCGTTCAATCCAATCCCTTTACGCGCAATCCCCTATCCGCGCACAATCCTCTGGCCCAATTACGCTCCATCCCGGTGTTTTTCATGCAAACCTTCTCTTTTTGCGCAAAATCCAGGACCCCTCACCTTGTCTCCCCTTGGTTGCCTCTCTGTGCCAGCGCCCAATATCTTCTGTGTCGGGCATGCACATCATGAGTTGTTTTCCCGTATGGCCTTCCAGGCTCGTATGAAGTAACCTCAAGGTCCCTTGGGTGGTGTTTCCTGTTAGGTTGCTTTTCCTTATGCTTCTCATCATAGGCACGCTAACGGATATTGTTTCTTCGTATAGTCGCACTAACGTGGACCCCTCGATGGTTCGCCTTGCAGCCCCCCTTCACTACGGCCCTGCCAATGCCTTCCCTCCCACAAGGGGTAGAAGGTGTTGGGAATGTAATCCCTAGGGGTGTGGATCGAACCCACCTCTTCCGAGCTGCAGAACGTTAGAATCTCAAGCACCTCGTCCTCAACACATGATATTAAACTATGGTCCGACCCCGTGCCTCGCACACAGGGTCCCCCTAGCTCATACATTCTTTACACCCACTAATCTCCACGGGAATGGATTATTCCTCACTTGGAACGAGATCCTCATTGTCGGAGTGGCGTTTATCCATGGGGGAAGGGCTGCCTCAGAGCGTAAGCCCCTAGCCTCACTTGTGAAAGGTTGCACCCCTGCACCTCCGTACTTCCCCACTGCCAAGGCCATGGGAGACCCTTTCCCACTGCTCTATGTCGCACCATAGGCTTCCATCCTGGAGTAATCCCCGACACAAAGAGCCGCTAACCATGCATAAGCCCCTGTTTCCTCTTTGGACTGCTCAACACGTAAGCCCCTTTTTGCTTCTCATGAGTGCACCCTTCGTGGCTTGATCATCTGGTCCCTACTGCCTCTTGTTTCCCACACCGAGCATGACTCACGTGGGCTTAGAGCGAGCATCAACAATGACCACCATCATGGCCCACCCCAGAGCGTAAGCCCCATCCTAGCGCACTACATGGACTTTGATCCATGCTAACACATGGTACGTAGGAAGCCTCAACGAGGTTCAAGCCCACCACCCGGTCATTCCATCTTTTTCACTTCAGCTCACCAACACCGTTATGGGCCACCTTAGAGCGTAAGCCTTATATAGATCATCCCGCATGATGCTAATCTGTATGGCCTCATGCCATATGACGCTAAACTATATTCCCTCCTCCTGCATGACCCTAAACTGTATGCCCTCATCCTGCATGATGCTAAACTGTATGCCCTCATCCCGCATGATGTTAAACTGTATGGTGTCATCCTGCATGACACTAAACTGTATTCCCTCCTCCTAAATGATGCTAAACTTTATTCCCTCATCCCACATGATGGTAAATTGTATGACCTCGTCCCGCATGATGCTAAACAATATGCCCTCGTCCTGCATGATGCTAAACTGTATGCCCTTGAACTACGTGGACTTTGATCCATGCTAACACATAATACGTAGGAAACCTCCATGAGGTTCAAGACCCTCAATCAGTTGTTTCGACCCCTTAGCGTTGGTTCACAACCACTGTTATGGGCCACCTCAGAGCGTAAGCACCATACCCACCGTTATGGGCCGCCTCAGAGCATAAGACCATATACCTCACACCCACCTCTCATCCTGACCTCTCCCTCAATCCCACATTCCCCGAGAAGCTCATGCCCTATCCCAGAGACCTTACTTCTTCCAGGCTTCAATCCATGCGTTCATTCTCATGGGTTGCCTCTTCAGGTGTCCCACCGTATCACCAAATTATGCAGACTTTAATTCCCTGCCATGGGGAAAAGTAGGAAGCCTCCATGAGGGAAAATACCATCACTCCATCACCCATCGTGATCCTTACCCGAGACACCACATCCTGGTAGGATCATTCCACCTCATTCCACTCCACAGTATCTGGGAAGCTGCCCACGTGCTAGCCCCAACATCGGTGTTCCCCCTAGGGGATCCTTCAATCTGATCTACTCTCAGTGTTCTGATCATTCCAATCCATCTCTGCAAGATGTTAAACTCGCGGAATACCCCGTGTCAAACATGGGAAGCTGAGGAAAAGCTCATATAGTACACAATCTCTCGGGTTCGATGTGGGATGCCTCGGGCTTCTGCGCCCTAGAGAAGCCCTATAATAAGTGATAGAGTATAGACATGCCAATCCCCCAGCATCAGGACATGCCGAAGACACCCCAGCGTGACCATTCTCCTCACCGAAGGTTACATACCTGACCATATCCCTTGGAGCATATTGATGGAAGCAGCGTAATTAAAAGGCGTCCATGAAGATATGGCACCAGGAACGAGCTTCACGAACCTATCTTAAATCTATGAGGGAGACCCGGACTAGGTGACGAGCTCCGAGGAAGAATCCAAGGAAGGAAGAACAGACATCCCATCATCCCGGTTTTGATCAAAGAGAAGTCTTCCTTGAACATGGAATGAATGTCGCCCGTATTTGGAAAGCGGGAATGCAGGGCCTCAATCCACGCGTCCTCCCCCGCGTGACGGATGCATGCGTGCGCCCCGGCGTAAAAGCATCAGAAACAGAAAATGGTGTACCCGACGTGAAGATCTTCTCCCCAATATGGGGACTAGTAGCGTTCGGGGTGTCATAAGATTAGCATGTCACCAGATCCAGTCACCTAGAACCGGGATGTGAAATCTTCCTGGGGTTGAGGCATTCAGGACATTGATCACTCCGTTCTGCGATGTCATCAGCGTGGATCCCTCTCGCTGACCAAGGAAGACAGAATGACACTGGACTATTGGTTGTCAATTTCATTATTGTTAGTACTAATGGGTTCATCTCCCTGCATCCAGGAATCAGATCGCTGCATTTGGAGCTCGATCACCACCTGCCCACCAGCGCAGGGGCTGGGGAAGTACCGACATGGCCACCCCGCATGGTCCCACCTTTTCCACAATCTCTCCAACTCCGACCTCCGTAACTGTCGGGTGCTCACGCCCCCTCTCCCCAGCAGAAATCATCCAACGAAGGGTGATCAATGACCTGGTTCGTAGGTACGAGGAGGAATGGGTCATCCCCACCAGGGACATGGTCCGTTGGCATATAGAGGTAGCCACGCCTCACCACCGTCGCCACCCTCGAGGGCTGCGCAGGGAGCCTCCGCTGCCCACCCTGATGTTCAACCTCTTCGAAAGCCTATCCCCGGAGCACCTTGACACCTCCCTCCCCTACGACAATGAGGTGGGGGCTGTTTGGGTCCGCCCGATCGGAGACTCGTCCCAGGGGTTCATAGCCAGAACCCCCGCCAAGCTGTGTCGATGCTGCCGCCTGACTCCTCAGGCTGAGGAGCAGCCAATATTCATGCCCGCACCACTGGCTCCAACACAACTGGCCCAATGCCAATGTAGTGCACGAGTGGAAGAGAATGTATGCCTTGGGGCACCAGCATTAGCAACCACTGTGGCCTGATCCACTGTTGACTCATGTTACCAAACCCCTGCACACATTGAGAAGGGGGAGTCAGATGCCCGACTTGGATCGAGGCCCCGACCTCCCTACAGGCAGGTTGGGTCGACTCTCCCTGTCGCAGGCGTAGGTAGTGGCCACCGTCGACCATTCTACGGTAGTGCCACCCGCCATTAAGGCCGATTCAGTGCCACTGATCTAGAAAGCAGAAGGCTTCTCCGCGAGAGCTATGCTCTAGGTATGGATCATTCCAGTGCCCAATGCATTGGGTATGAGGTCAATTACCCTATTTCTTGCCGCCAGTATGGAGTCGTTGCGTATCCGGTCGCTCACCCACATGGAGATCCTCCCCATGTCCCTTTCGACATCTGTCCTGCTGCTTATCGCACCCCAGCCGTCAGTCCTCTCTACCCTAGCACTATTGCGGCCAAAGGACTCTTGGACGGAAATCATCCTTGCCCTGAGGAGCCACCTAGGGGTAGGAAGGCGGGATGTTGTCACCGTAAGAGGAATTTTAGGGGAGTCCGGACAGAAATCAGACCTATCCGTTTCTTAGACTCTGAGGCGGAGTACGACTCGACGATGGAATATTCCCCCTAACCCTTTGAGTCGATGGCAGGGATGGGGACGCGGCGCGTCAGTCTCGTACTCCCAAAATGTGAGATCCGAATGATTCCATCCTCCCTCCGAAGGTATATCCAGGAGGACAAGGACTTGGCGTACCCCCAAGGATCAAACTTGCAGTTACCGTTGGCCTCACTGGAAGCACCTTCCACCTCAGTCAGTGAGGGTGGGGAACTTTTCTAGGGACCGACGTAAGATTGGATACATGACACACCCTTGGAAAGCACCAATGCTGTGACAGTAGGCCCATTCGCCGGCCCATCCTATTACGATGTGGCAGCCATGACACCCCTTGGAGGATGACTTAGGGATCGGCGGCCAATCGACCTGCTCGCCGTATTGTCTTCCAGCCAGCCCACTGGCCCGACGGCTTGCCTTCGCACCACTGCCAGTTCCCCGGCCATTCTTGGTTGATGAGAAGGGGAAGCAAGGGCCGGATCCCGAACTAGAGTCGTGGAGCTTATGGACCATCCTCGCAGCGGGCCACTTCCCCGAGAAGTTTTGGCCGGTCGCAGGATCAGATTTTGATATTCCAGAGTCTCTCACCCCGGGAGAGTTTGAATGGTTCCGCTAGACTCTCCGGGTAACTCACTCCCATATTTTCCATCAGCTAGTACCTTATCCCAGGAGTCAGGCACATCTCGAGGATATCAGTGAGTAGTGCTGTCGAGTCGACCTGGTCGTGTTCCCCATGGTTCGGCACCCCGAGTCACTTGGCCACCACAGGGCCCTCCAGCAACAATGCATCCAGAGTTTTTAAATACTCCACAAGGTTATCCAGGTATCCAACCCCCACGTGCATGTCCGTGGATGGGGGAAGTATGATGCCCTTGTTTTCTGTGCGATATGCCGACAGCCCGACTCATTGGGCGGCTCTGAGGAAAGGTCTCCAAGGGCAGTGGCGGTCAACATGGATGACCTTTTGGGTGAGGGAAACGGTGTAGAGATCCTAGATGGGAACTCACCCCCTACAGACAAGCCACTACTGGACCCATATGAAATGATTAATCCCCAATAGAGGAGCCTCCTAGGTCTCCCCACACCCACCAAGGAAATAACGCTGAGCCGAAACATGGGTAAGGTTAAAAAACACGTCGGGGTTGTCATGCCCATCGACCCATCTGCCTCAGTACAGAAGGCAGAGGATGGTCCTGAGAAGGACACGCTACACCAACAACTTTCTTACCAAAAGAGGCTGGTCGATGAGCTCTTGGCCGAACGCATTGTAGAGAAGCAGGCTGACTACGGTAATCTAAGGCCAGTACAGTAGGGGCCGGAGCACCTACCCCTTGATGAGATTCCCCCGAGCAGCCCCGACCATGGCGCGTTCGCCGACAAGGGAGAGGCTGGAGCCCATGGAAAGCGGGCGTGATACATTTTTCCGAACCCTCTTGAGTGGCGTGATCACCTAAGGGACCCCGCTCGGTTTCCTCCCGCTGCCCCGAGAGTCGCTCCGCCAGCCGCCCCGCCAGTTGTTGAGCTTGAATATCGGATTGAAGAGCCTGGTAATGCGCTTGGGGTTAGAGATCCCCATCAGGACAAGAATCCACATCCAGAAGATCTAATGGAAGAACTCATCTCCCGCTTAGAGGCCCTGGAAACTAGGCAGGTGGAAATCCCACCAGACAGCAAGCCATACCCAGCATGGGTGGATGATATACCGGCCCCACCGGGATTTGGGAACCCCAATTTCTCCCCATTTAACTAGACAGGAGACCCGCCATAGCACCTTTCCCACTTCAACTCAAGGTGCGGGCCTATGTTAGGGACTCCGGCGCAATAGGGGGCCGCCAAGCTTGGTTGCTTCATTCAGATGCTAGAAGGACTAGCATTCGTCTGGTACAACCAGCTCCCTGTCGGATCTATGACTAGATGAGAGGACCTTCGCAGGAAATTCCTCTACCAGTTCAGTTCCGCAATTCGGAAGATGAACATCGTAGACCTCTTCAGGTGCAAACAAAGGCACGATGAGCGAGTCGTGCACTTCGTTGCCCGGTGGAAGGGGCTCACGTACTCCCTTGACATGCCACTAACTTAGGAGCAATTGATGAAAATGTGCATACGGAACATCAAGGAATATATTATTTCCTTCTCTGATCACTCAGAATTCCCCAGAGGGTTCTGGGACTTCTTAGAAAAGGCTCAACGCCTCGAAGAATTCCGGCAAAAGGCCAGTCAGGCATGCCTACTGCCTCCTGTAATCCCTACAAGGAGAACCGCCAGAGCCGAGCTCGCTGTTGTGGCCCAGATAGATCCCCCCAGGTAGCTAGAGTTTCTACCAGTAAGACCAGTTTAGCATCCCCATGGGGGTCCACCCCCACAGGCACAACCTCCGGCCCAGCAACAACCGCCTCAAAATCGGGAGGCGCCTCCTCATAACGCACCACGACCACCTATGTGAGATAATCATGATCCACCTACTCGACATGATCCTCCAGCCCTTGGTCATGGACAGTCTCCAAGATCCCCCTTTCCAGACAGAAGGAATCAGACTTACTTGTTTGATGAGGCCCAGATACCCGGTTATTTCTATAGTGCCTTGGAGTAGAGGATCGTGTGGCTGCTTGAGTGCTGGAAGCCAGAAGAGGCGCGTCTCACTGATCACCCTAACTACTTCCCTTATCACCGAACCCTGGGGAACACCATCCAATGATGCTATGTGTTTAAGGACTAGATCCAAGACCAGATTGACAACAACATAGTTTGGTTTGGCCCAGCCCTGGCGCAAGTGGCAGGTGTCTTCGTGAGATCAGATGGTAGTAGTGGCAATGAGGATGCGTGGAAACAGGTTTCCGACCATGGGTCCCGGATGTATGACTACTAGATGGCCCATAGGATGGTTGGCCACGCCCATGGAATTATATGTTCCCGCATAAGTCAGCTAGAGCCCTCAGAATCTAGGAGCTCCACTTCGACATTGTCGTCCCAGCCTACCTATTCCCAGAAAAGAAAGGTGCAGCGCAAGAAGAAAGAACGCGCCCTGCCAATGCCGTCATCGTCCCAAACTCTTGGCGATTTTATGCCCCCAGAAATGGGGATCCTTCCGAGACTCCATCCAGTAGTGGATGACTCCTTGAGTGAAAGCCTGAGGTATGCATCAGTTAACAATGTAGAGTTGGTAAATCCCTTTTTGACTCCCAATGATGAGGAATGCCAGGTGGACATTTCCAATGTCCCCAGTCGTCGCCAACATCAGCGGATCAGTGGCTATGTGAGTTAATGAGGGCATGGAAGTCGACACATCTAGACAAGCTGTGCACGCTACTGAGACTAGGTAGCAATACCAATACAGAGCTCAGCACACATGACCCCTTCATCCGGTGTCGACAGGTTTGCATTTACCACTGTTTGTGTTGCTGGATCAGGCAGAATTGCCTCGGTCATGCCACGACTAGCTCTGCCCTGCCACCAGCCGACCCCAGCCTTCAGGTCCTTATCCGACAGCCACTCTACAGGCTTCGACTAGTGAACAACGAGACATGCCTAGTGCGAGTCAGCCACCGGTCCCGCTGGTAGGGCCCGTCATGCCTCTAATCGCAGAGCGGACTTCTGTAAGAAGAAGCTCGTGTTTGGCTCGAAAGTATGATGTTCTAAAGCACCTGGTCAGCATTCTGGAAAGGATTTCTATCCGTGAGGCTCTTCTCCTATCGTCTGAAATGCGTGAGGTGGTTGCTGAGGCTCTAAGGATCCCCCTCCAGTTTGAGACGGAGGTAGAAGTTGCAGATGCCTTCCACACTGAGACGATTGAGAACACCGAATGTCAGGAGGTTATCTCATTCTCTGGTGAAGATGAATACCCTCCCATATAGGGGCACATTGGCCCACTATACATCGCCAGCCAGTTCAATGGCATGGAAGTCCGACGCTGTCTTAATGACATGGGTTCCACGATTAACCTAATCCCAACCCGGACACTACGGAAATTGGCCCTATCTGAGGATGATTTAACTCCCTCCGACCTCAGGATCCAGGGATATGACAGGACCGAGAAAACTCCACTCAAGAAGATTCTCTTGAAGACCTAGTTTGGCGGCCTAATTTCCAATACTGAATTCATGGTTGTCTCTCAGGACACTGTCTACAACATGTTTATGGGCAGGTTGTGGCTCCACATAAATGCAGTGGTCCGGTCATTATATCACCAGTTCCTCAATTACTCAATTAAGGTTCGAGTAGGCGTGATCCAAGGAGATGCATCTCCTTTTGCCTCTTGTGAAGCCCGTTATCTTGACGCTGACTTTTAGCAGAGCAAGGTCAATCAAATCCTGGCAGGTGAGGTTGATCCCGCCACTGTTACAAGTGATCACTAGGAAGGTTTGGATGATGCTTATGTCTTCCCAATCTATCAGTTGGAGGCCACAACCCCCGACATGGGGCATTGATTTGATGTTTCGGGTACTATAGGAAGGCATATTTCTGGGTCCAAGTGGCGGCGGGAAATCACCTTTTACTCCTACACCAACCAGGATCAGGTGATTCCCGAACCTCCTACCCCTATACTATATTGGGACGTTAGGCTCATGGAAACGGTAGTACATCATACGTGTCTGTTTTGCCGGGCCGGAAACGACCGGCTCAAGCCAACTCACCACTACTACATTGATTTCATAAATCATGGCACCTTGGGCCGAAGGCTAGATGGGATTGGATTAACCGCCTTTATCGCCATAGTCTCCATAGTGCATGAGTTTCCTGACGTGATGACCTCTGCCGCCCAAGCCGACTCCAGCTTCCCATCAGGGCTTGGCAGCACCTAAATGGCTCCCCCCATGGATGATCCCTCCACAAGTGGATAGGAGGACATGAAGATGCTCCCGCTTCATTTGAAGAGGGCGTCTCCACCACGGTCGACGAGCTAGTGCAGGTGAGCCTCGGTAGCGAGGCGGACCCAAGACCCACATTGGTCAGTGCCGATATGCCCCCCGAGGAACAGCAACAGTACGTAGACTTTCTTAGATACCACCGTGATGTGTTCTCTTGGTGTTCTAATGAGATGCCAGGACTAGATCCACAGGTAGCCGTCCACCACCTTGGCCTTCCAGAAAACCATCGCGGGTTCAAGAATCCTCCCAGAAAGATGCAACCCTCTCACAGTGCCATGGTTGAGGCCGAAGTTGATAAGATCATCAAAGCCAACTTCGTCAAAGAAGTTCAGTACCCCCGATGTCTAGCCAACATTGCGCCATCCAGAAAGAAGAACATACAAATTAGGGTCTGTATCAACTTCTGTGATCTCAATCGCCACTGTATGAAGGATGATTTTTCCCTTCCAATGACAGAGTTGTTGATCAATGCTAGGATCGGGTTCCAAGCCCTCTCCTTCATGGATGGGTACTCCAGGTACAACCAGATCCAGATGGCCCCCGAAGATGAAGAGTTCACTGCCTTCAAGGCCCCCCATGGTTCTTTTTGCTACCAGTTTATACCCTTCGTCCTGAAAAATGCAGGAGCCACCTATCAACGGTCCATGCACCTCATATTCAACCCGATTCTTGGGACACTGGTGGAATGCTACGTGGCCGACCTGGTTGTTAAATCTCGCCAGTTCCAGGACCATCTCAAAGACCTTGAGAAATTGTTCAGTTTCCTTTGTTCTCTCTACTTGAAGATGAACCCATTAATGTGTGAATATGAGGTCACCACCGGAATGTTTCTTGGCTTCGTTGTTAAATACCGAGGAATCGAGATCGACCCGAAGAAGATCAAGGCCATCAGCCAGATGCCTCCCATGAGTAATATTTGGGAGCTGAGAGGCCTTCAAGGCCACTTTGCCTATATACGCCGATTCATTGCGAATCTGGTCGGCACGTGTAAGCCCTTTTCTCGGATCATGATGAAAGGCGCTTCCTATGAATGGGACGAAGAGTGTCAGATCACTTTTGAGGAAATAAATCAGTATCTGCTCCAACCTCCGGTCTTGATGCCACCCATTTCCAGAAATCCACTGGTCCTTTACATGACCACCTTGGAACGATCCATCGGCGCACTTCTTGCCCAGAAGAACAACAGGGTAACAGAGAATTGCCTTTACTAACTCAGTCGCATGCTCCTAGATACGAAAATTAGATATTCTCCCATCGAGAAGAGCTATGTGGAGCTCGTATTTGCCATGCAGAAATTGCGGCACTACATGCAGTACCACGTGGTACAACTGGTCTCTCGGATAGACCCATTGAAATACATCATGAATCGACCTATGTTGACTGGCCGACTGGCGTACTAGGCAGTGATCCTCTAGCAGTATGACATTAGGTCCGTACCTCAGAAGGCCATCAAAGGATAGGATTTGGAGGAAATCCTAGCTGCTCATCCAAACTCCACAGATTATCCACTGGATCTAGGCTTTCCTGATGAGGTAATTCTCTCAGTCAATCATGCCATACCATGCTGGAAGATGTGCTTTGACGGTGCCTCCCAGAGCCCCACCGGTAGAAGGATTAATGATCCTAGGCTCAACATAGTGTTCATGTGTGTTATCTTCATCACCCTGGAGAAAGTTGTTCTGCAGTATTCGTTCTAGTTGTCATAAGGCTTCACCAACAATGAGGTAGAATATCATGCCCTCATCACTGGCCTCGAGTTGGTTCTCAAGATTGACATACCCCATCAGCATGTGAAAGGGGGCTCTGAGCTAGTCATCAAGAAGGTCAATGGTAACTATGTTGTCAGAAAGCTAGAACTCGTGCCATTGCTGGAGTGCACCATCCGTCTAATGGCTATGTTCCCCTCTCAGCCAGAGGTCGTTCATATCCCCCGGTCACAGAACAGTCGACCAGATGCATTGGCCAGCCTGGCTGCATCACATGCCGAGCCCGAACAGGATGACATAATTATCCACATGGAACACCGGAGAGTCATTGCTCCTGTTATTCCGGAGGATGATCGTGGCTCGTGGGTGAACCATGTCACCGCTGCTGCCCTTACGTCAGGATCCCCGGGGAGTTCAGATGTGGTAATCGAGACAGTTCTTGACTATAGGACTCCCTTGGTTGAATATCTCTAGAACGTCAATCTTCTGTCGGACCGAGCCGAGCGCGAGTGAATCCGACGCAGTGCGCCGCAGTTTACCCTTTAGAGTGGTCCCAGCCTTGAGCAGCTCCTTTACAGGTGTGGATTTGATGGTTTTCTCCTCCGTTTCCTTCAAGGAGTTGAGATCCCATAGGTCATGCAAGAAGTTCATGCTGGTTCCTGTGGCGCCTACCAAGCCGGGTCGAAGTTGTCCCACCAGATTCGGAGGCTGGGGTACTTCTGGCCTTCAATGATCTACGACTGTATCGTGTTTTCCAAGAGGGGTCATGTGTGCCAAGTTCATGCTATCTTTGTGAATCAGCCACTAGAGCCTCTCTATACAACCAAGTATTCTTGGACCTTTGTAGTCTGGGGGTTGGATGTCGTAGGACCTTACCCGCCGGTGAGGGCCCGCCAGTGACGGTTCATCCTGACCACTACGTATTTCTTTTATCAGTGGGCAGAGACAATTCTACTCAAGGAATTCAAAGCCTATTCTGTCAAGGAATTCATGATCTCCTATATCACCTATTGATTTGGAGTACCTCATGCTATCGCCACAGATAACAGAACCAACATCCGATCATTCGAGCTAAAGAAATTGTACGCCAAGTACAACATTCGCTCTAACCACTCCTCCCGCTATCATGCGCAGGCGAATGGACAGATTGAGACATTTAACAAAACCCTCTCTAACATTCTGCAAAAAATAGTTGGTCATAACAAGAAATGTTGGCCAGAAAAGCTCTCTAATGCCCTCTGGGCTTATAGAACGATGACTCGTAAGTCCACCCAAGTGACTCCATATTCCCTAGTATACGGAGCCGAGGCCGTCCTGGCCATCAAGATTCAGTTTCCCTCATTGCGCACGGTGGTCTACAAGCAGAAAGCGTCAGGTAGAGTTTCACACATCCATTATAAAAGGGAATTCCCATTCTCATAATTTCACACCACCAAATCCATTTGAATCAGACAACCCCATCCCATATATCTTCCCAACTTACCTCACATCAACCTAGAGTCAGTAATTTGGTCATAAATCCAACCTAAAGAGTCCTTTTGATCAACTCATAAGGAAACACCTGAAGAAGAAGTAATAATTTCATCACCCTCTTTCAAGTTCTTTTCCTCTACCAAATTCATAATTATTTGTTGTTTCCTAACGAAATAATAACTCCAGTACCTTCTACATACTATTATTTTATTATAAATATGGTAAAATCATATTTTAATTATTCTATCCATCCTATAAAAGACAAAGTCACTAAACGTGGGTACGTACAGCTAACCATCTCCACGTCTTGGTGTAGTTTGTTATTAAAACACTTCATTATTTGGATGGGTATAATAATTAGTATAAGATATTTAAATAATAAATATAACATGATAATTATTCTGTATATATTATATACCATTCAATTACATACGATTTCTCTATCAATATAATGATATTGTCACTCATGCATACGTACGGATTACCGTCACCACGAACACGATGGGATTCATTCCCCGTCGTAATAATTCAAAAATTATTTTCATTATATAATTTAAAATAATGTTTAAGAACTTAATAAAATTCTGGATATGAAAAAAATACATCCTATACATAATAAACGTGACTTACGTAACAAAACATATAAAGGAAAATGAATCAGTTAACAAGCAAAACAATAATACTACTGAAATATCATTAACAAAGAAATATTAGAAGAACGTACATGATATCATATTTATGTATTTGGTTCTTTTAAAATCTTGTAATAATGATTTCACCATTATACAACAGGTTAACCTATCCTATACTAAGGAAAAGTACATAGTACGGGGTTTCTTATCTCACTTTTAATTCTTTGAGATTTCCAGTGATTGTCACTTATTTATTTGTATATGGTGTATTGTGTACTGACATTTGATATATATTATCATTATTCTCTTTATTTTCATGGTATTCAATGATTAATTTGGTGTTCATTAAACTTTTTTCTTAGGACTCGATTGATTAAAACGTGGTATCTGGTTTAGATCTCACATTTCATTCTTGTGAGATTCAGGTTTATTACAACTATTTCCTTTCGTGTGGTTTATGTACTACCCATGATTGTATTCCTTGTATAATATACATTAATTTATGGGTATTTAAATATACATTGTATGATCCTTCTTTCATGTGTTGTATGTGTTTGAAGCTACCAAATCGTTAAATGAATTTTTTATTCCAATTTCCACTCATTTAGTTTTACACAACCATCATTGATTATTTTACACCAAGATTATTTGTGAAATCACTATTTATTTATTTACGTAGAAATACCCACTCCCCTTTGTGTGGATACACTTTTGATACACATAATCACTCCATTGAAAAATTCAAATTCCATTGATTTGAACTTTTAAAGGGAAATCTTAACTCAATTTCCATTCATTGAGGTAAACATCCAAGTCATAGGTTTTGTTTTTATAAGAATTTTTGTGAATGTAATCTTCTTGATTTACACTAAATATCCAATTATATTGAGTGTATTTATATTTTCCACACATAATTATTTCATAGATTCATCATTAATCTAAGGATACAGTCGTTATAAGGTATTTCATATCAATTTACATTCCTTTGAGACCTCTTTGTCATTATGAACCAATTCACTTTTATATGGTGTATATACCATCCTTTGAATTATTATATCATGAATCCCTCCATTCACATGATATTATAATGTTATGATTAATGTTATTCCCCAAGTACTTGTATTCAAGAGTCTCTTATTTGGATATGATCTCTATAAATAAAATATTTTTTTAAATGTTTTAAATAATTATACTTATAAATCATTCTCATCATTGTACAAGTTTTAAAAATGGTTTTATGTATTTATTTGTATGTACATAAATGTTTTGAATTTAAAAGTACTTTTAAATGTTTCAAAATGTTATGTGACACTTTCATTAAGAAATCTCATTTAAACAACTTCTTGGATAAATAATGCGACATTTAAATGTTTTCAATAAAATGGGGATATTTCTCACAAATAGTTTTAATGACTATTTTTATCTATTTAAATATCCTTTTCTGTGTTTTATTCTTTATTGATGTTGATTTATCATAATACAGTCAACCATATTGCATTGAATGAGTTAGGTTAGACTTTGGATGTGTTATTTTTATGTCATTCATGGTTTGTGGTTAAAAAATTTACATTTCATATGTTATTTTTAATAATAATGTTTAGAATATGTTTCACCCTGTCATATGAATAATTCATTGGATGTAGTAGGTGATGGGTGGAGCCCTCAATAGCTCCTCGATGAATCAGTAGGTCTCATGAGACAAACTGGTGTATTGGCACAAGGCCTTGAAAAAATATTATTTTTACTCCTGACATGGGGCCTTGACTAAGTGGTTATGATGTCCAACATTTTTCATTACATCATTATAAAATTGTATTTGGATATTACATGTGATTATTCTACTAGTATAATATCACTGTGAATAAGTAAATGGAATTATTTGATTTACCTTAACGATATTATGCAGATGTTTATGTTTAAAAAACTTGTGTTCTAGTCTTATACATTACCTTAAATTTTTATTCTTATTTATGAAAGTTTTCATTATATTGTTATCCTTACTGAGAATCCGAGATCACCCCTTCATTATGTTTTATTTTTTCCAGGATTCAAAGAATTATTTTAAGATTAACATATGGGAATAGGCTAAGGGATATAAGAGTGTTCCAAGGAGACACAATGTTGTCTTTTTATTTGATTATGTAATGTAAGACTTATGTATGTATCTAGTACTTCCAAGGATACTAAACTGATCGGTATTTCGGGACATGATTCTTTGTATCATGCCAATATTATTTAATAATTCACTGATTTTGGGTAACAGGGTTTGGGGCCTAATATCTATGAACATCATACATGTAAGATCAGCATAATAAGACGTTTTTGGATATATGTGTTTGATTTAATGATGCAATAACTATAATATTTCTTCATTGTACCGCATTATAAATTTGTTTTTTTCTTTACAATCATTATAATAAATATTATTCCCTTTGAGACTTCAAACCCACAATAGCATCAAAACCTCTATACATTATCCACACAGCTATATAAGGAAAGTCGACCCACCTACCCCCATGTGCTCCACCATATGCCTAAAAAACTTTTATACACCCATGCATTCTCTTTAATACTTATGTAGTTTTTTCCGTCAACCATGCTGCCATGGTTGGCCAGGTAGCCTCATTCCCATGTGTGGATCAACCTTACTCCCACATAGGTATGTTTGACCTAGCTTGGAATGCTAGTAAATGGTTGTCCAATTTTTGGAATAATTTCTAATATAAAAAATACTTAGAAAAATCCAAGTATAGAATTCATGAATCCATGCCTTCTCAAATTCCTCTTGAAAAACATAGATTGTTTTTATGGAATTTTTTTCATGAAAAATTCTTAATTCTAAAATTTAATTACGTTATTTAGAATTGTCTTCTTGTGATCACCTCATGAAATAAATATTTTTATGTCCGCCTTCTTCTTCCTCAAACATCATCCAATCAGAGAAAAAATTGCATGGATCATCTTTATTAATGAAACCTCATGGAAAATCTCATAGTTACTCATGTTACCCCCTGTAATGATTCTTCAGCTCTATATTTCTACAATAATGATAGTGCTGCACGTCCATAAAAACACTCGTTGAAGTTGGGGAATGAAGAGTCCTATAAAAATACACAGGCCTCATGCCATGACTCTACTCCTTCTATTAGTATTGTTAATTCGAGGTAATAATCTCTGAAAAAACACATTGTGACACTAGATGTTACCAATTCCATTGGAAATTCTTAGACCAACTACCCTAATGAAGAAGATCAATCTATAGAAGTTGGTCAAAGAAATAAAGAATCGATAACTACTATGTTTCTTTCATGTCAGTCAAATTCATCTAGGAAGGACATTTATTAGGAAGAGAATCCTAACATTGTTGTATATAGTAGCCCAAATCCTATAGAAACTCTTACCCCGATGGATATGAACACTCCACGAAATGGCATTGCTAAAGTTCGGCCTACCAGACACTCAACCTAGAAGAAGAAGTCAATATGAAAAAAAAGTGGGATCTACCCCCACCCGCATGTTCAAATGAATTTTATTTATTGGAATTCCCAAGGATTGGAAAACAATGAAAATGTTATCTCCTAACACATGCCTATCCTTGTACATAAACCCAAATTTTTGGGCATTGCTGACCTTAAAAAAATTCTTCGGGTTTTGAAGGATTGGAAAAGATAGGTTATAGATTTATTAGAGGTAATTGTTCTTTTTGAATTACATACCCTTTATGGATCTTTTCACATGTTTCTATTTTCCATGTCACGGCATTCAATGTTGATGATCATATCATTACTTATGAACCCTACATTGTGAATTCACATTTCTAATGCTCATTTATCTATGAGAAGAAAATATCAAGAACCGAGGAATCCTTATAAGAATAGTGAGTTCATAAATATTATAATTCTTCATTCCTAGATTATCCTGGGTGATTTTAATGAAACTCTTTACCCAAGTGAATGATTGGGAGTTGTCCAGTACATTGTATCCTCAAAGGAGTACAAGGCTTTCAGGGAGGGGATCAATCTAATGGAAATCAATCTTCCTAGAGCCATGTATCCCCAGTATAAAAGTCATAGAAACATAATGGTTTCTATAATTATTGATATATCCTTATCTAATGTTCATGAACTTCTACAATGGTACAATATCCCCCACAAATCAAATTTTTATTCAAAACATGCAAACAAAACAACCTCAAGTGACCCATGTCTTAGGGAGGTCTGAAATAGTGAAAACCAAGGGAAAACCCTCTAAGTATGTTAATGCACTTTGGTTTAAATCTATTAATAGGGACACAGGAAGTGGAGGTGGAGCTCTAGACCTCCAAGGAATACAAGTGATCTACTACCTTATTACCCTCCCTCCAAGTGTGAGACACATCAATATTGGGACTTAGAAGAGATGTACATTTTCTATCAATGTAAGCAATAGTCAATGTGGAAGACTCGATTCCAAGCATGGCTTCCTGGAGAATCCTAGAATCAGTATTCACCTTGGTTAGATCCATCTTCTCTTACCGACAGAGGGAAATCCCATTGGGCATGGTCATAACCTCGACCAATAGAGACAAGCCCTTCCCAAAGAAAGACATGAACACCATCACCGCCTCCCCCTAGGTCCATAGACTACGCCCTCTTTTTTCTTCACCCCCATAGCGCGGGACCCATCAGTATTCATCTTCAAACCTGAACCATGAGGTTTTCGACTTAGCTAGTTCCCTTGTTAAATAACACATGTAGGAGAAGCCAAGGAGCTTCTGGAATGTTGTCGGTTGAGAGAGAGCATCCCCAACAAGTCCTTGATGTGTGGAGCCAAATCAATTAGGAGGAAGTGAGTCCACACAATGATGGACCTACCCGAAGGAGCGAGGCCTTCAAACCTTGACTAGTTCCTATCATGCCACAAGCACCAACAACCTACACTAAAAATTACAAAGAAAACCATCATACCCTTCTCGAATCTTATAACACCTTGGAACCAAAATTCCACAAAGTTTGTGTCATTCTACTCAAGAGTGGAGAGCTCCAAGGAGCCACCGAACCATGACCACACCACCTGAGCCCAATCACCTTCAAAAAAACAAGTGTTTCTTACTCTTTTCCCAAATGTTTTATTAGAAAGATCACCTCAATGCCAAACTGATACCCATCTTCTTAACATTCACATTCATCACTAATACAGCATTCCTGATGCACCTTGTGAGAAATTTTAACTTTGTAGAAATATTTTGGCACCACACAGCACCATTCCACCCTTCCTGAAGATCCTACTCAGAAAAAAACTTGCGGAAATCTATGTAGGAGAAGGCCCCCAAAATAATGGTGCTAAAAACGCACATGTCTAAGTCATCATTTAACTCTATGGACTCAAGAAGGACCTGTTGATCCTCATTCAGGATTTCCAAGGTCAAAATAGGGTACTGACAAGCTTATTTAAACATAATCATCGGGGCCATGAAACTAGGGGAAGTTAAAACAGAGCTCTCCCAGTTCCTATGGCAGAAAAGGCGATCCCCTGATCCAAGAATACCCCAAGAGTTGAGATGTATCATCTAATACAGGGGGTAAAATTCAGGCCACATAGGAGAAGTATAACCATTGGTAGCCGCTAAACTTCCACCATAGAGAGGAAACACAATTTTAACCCATAAAGACCACTCCTCCAGAACATCCCATACATGCATTCCATGTATGCAGCGAATCGTGATCTGAAGGCTCTTCACATTAATCCCACCATCCTAAAATGGACTCGCCAACATACCACATGGAGCCCGGTGCGTCTTCCCTTCCGATCTGACATCCCACACAAAGTTTCACATGATTTTTTTGATGTTCTTAATCACACCTTGAGGTATGTTGGAAGAGGGCATTGCATGGATGGGAATGGCAGACAACACACTTTCCACCAGAGCTATACGCCCCCCAAAAGACAAGATATTATTAATCCAATTAAGGATACAGCTAGAGATTCTACTTGGAATGTGATCATAGTCTTTGATTAGGATTCTACTAGAAGAAATAGGAAATCCCAGGTACTCCATAGGGAAGGAACCCTGCTTCATGTCCAGGTGATTGCACAAGGAGGACACCATCCTTTGAGAACTTTTATTGGATATGAAAATACTGCTTTTAGTGATTCTAACAACATTCCCACTCCAGTAGAAATTATCATCTAGAATTCCCTTGATCCCATGAACCGATCCCTGGCCAACATTGATGAATATTATCGTATCATCAACGAACATAATATGAGACACCATTGGAAGACTCATTTTCCTCCAGAAAGGGATAATAAACCCTTTGGAAATGCCTTTGTTGATGAGCCTGCTGAGGGTGTCCTGAGCCAAAATGAAAATACTGGGAGAGAGTGGGACTCCCTGCCAGAAATCCTTCGTTTCCTTGAAGAAGTTGTGGGTCTTCCCTCTGAACGACGCCACCAACAATGAAAAATTAAAAACACCTGAAAAAGTGGTCCACTACCATGTCTGACAACCCAATGCCTGGCAGGACTCTATTGATGAAACTCCATTCGAGCCTACCAAATTCCTTATTCATATCCTATTTTATTGCCATGTTAGAAACATGAGCCTTTAAGTTGATATCCCTTAACATCTCCTAGGTCGTAGCGATGGAAACCAGAATGAATCAGCCTCCCACAAAGTCATGTTTCTCAACTAAAACCCATCAGGGAAGTAGATTTGCCAGCCTTTGGTTAAGAACATAGGCAAGGATTTTATATGAGAAGTTACAAAGGCTCGCCAGCCTATAATGCGAGGGATTAGAAGGGTCTTTGATATTGGGAACGATCACCAGGGTAGTTACACTAGCCACTCAAGGAAGGCATCCACCACGGAAGTAGTCTTGGATAGCATCGATGATGTCTCACTTCACTACATCCCACATCCCCCGATAAAAGAAACCTAGAAAACCATCAGGTCCAGGAGGACTCTCTGTGTCGAGCTTTTGCATGGTAGCATGAACTTATTCCTCGCTTGGAATCTCCTTTAAGACCTTGTTGTCATGATTGGACACTAAAGAGGGAATCAACCTCCACAACCCTATGTTTCCCCTTGGATACCCACTAGGAATCCTCGGATTTGGGCTAGCAGGCCGATATTTGAAGATAAATTGTGACATTCCCTTCTAACATGTCACAGTTATCAATATAGGAGCCATCCTTGAGTAAGAAGTTCATCAAGGGAAGGTGTTTTCTTTTTCTAGTGCAAGAATAGAAGTAAGAAGTATTTTTGCCTCTTTCCTTTAGCCACCTTACCTAGGAACGATCGCGAGCCAGCCGCTCCTATTTGAGAAGCTAATCCTCCTAGATCAACTTGATTCCCACAAGCTCCTCAAACACCGAATCAACCCACTCCTCCTCTAGATTGGATTATATACTCTATATTCTCTTCTTAAGATCTTCCATATTATGTTCGAAGTAAGGAATCCCCCTTGTCAAATATTGCAACATTCAGATCTTTTTTTGGAGAGAAACCCATGTATACCCCTGGGTAAGAGCCTCCCATGAATTCCTAACGAGCCTATAATATTCATGGATCCAAGACCAATGCTGAAAGAACCTGAAGGACTCCTGGGAAACATTTTTGGGAATCAGAGACAGTAGTATAAGAGACTAACCAGAAATACCTCAGACAAGATGCTTCACATTGGCATATGGATAAGAGATGAATGCCTTATTATTTTCCAAGAAACAGTTGATACTGCTCTAACGTCTCCTTCCACTCATTTGGTAATTACACCATGAAGACTTGTCTCCAGAGCAGCCTAAGTCGAGGAGACCCTTATCTTCCACGAAGAGAGCAAAGTCTAAGCTGGCCTGACTAGGGAAGGAACCCCTACCCTTCTTCTCCTTTAGGTCAATAATGGCGTTAAAATACCCAACAACAAACCACGGAAGGTCCTCTAGGTCAAACTGCCCAAGCCCGTGCCACAATCTCCTGCATTCTGGAGCGTCGCAGCTTCCATAAGAAAATGAAACAAAAAAACATCCCTCTCCCTTCAATAATTTAATGGTGATAAATTGGTCCCTTGCCTCAATCAGCTCCATTGAAACCTATGAATTCCAAAAGATCCAGATATTTCTGTTAGTCAGATATGCATGCATGGAGCTCTGAAATTGCACCTTGCGACTGAAAGACTAAATCTTATTCAGTTTTTGATTGTTCGCAAGAACCGCGATGATGCACACATTATGATTCTTAAATTCTGATGCTATAAGATCTATCTTCACCTGAGGGCCCATGCTAGGATAATTACACAGTAGCATAGATATCATTAATAATGGGTAATCTCGGCTTTGGCCCCAGGGTCATCGGTCTTCCTACTGAGGGGAGAATGGTTTTCCCTAATATGTCTTGATTCTGCTCGGGTACACACTCTGGTGCTCTAAACAGTAGTAATCAGGACTAAATATTGACAACTTAAAACTTCCACCCTTCCCATCACTGTCTTTTGAGAGGAAATGTAGGATGAGTTCTTCTCTTCCTGACCCTCCACCCAGAGGTCTCTAGAGAAACCCTTGAAACACCAAAAATACTACCCTCCAAACCAGCCTCACAAAGAATTCGAACCTGAGGCTTGAATCCCAACGTCTCCAGAACCATAGTAGGATCCTCAAAAACAACCAGCAGTGGTGAATTGGACCCCCCATCTCCCATGTAGGTGATAGAGAATCCAAAAACATTTTCCATTGTCCCCCAGCAAAATACCTCTAGTCGCGAAAGAGTAACTGGTAAGAAAGGGCATCATCCATATATTGAGCAGCATCAAACTTGTAAGGTACCAGGTCCTAGAAATACGGAGCCTCGAAGACAGTAGGGAGAGCGGGTTGATCCTCGACATCCGACATGGCTGAAGGGTCCTGAACCCCTATCGGGAGGCCTATATCTTCCCAAGGGGAAATAGACTCTAGGATACCTAGATTGAGAGGGTTTATGATCCCCTATAGAATGAAATTTCAAGCCACGCCACCCTGCTTCGGGTTCCTTCACATCAGCCTAGAGTGGCCTTGAAGACCATAAGACAAGCAGAACCTTGGAAAAACTAGGAAAGATAGGACTTGCTCCCACTCCCCAACATCCATGGCCTTCAAACCAACCATCTCTAGAGGCGCAACGGCAGATCCAACTCAATGAAAATATTATGAAGTAGGATGTCTTCAAAAGATAGGGTGTGGACATCTGCGCACAAGAAATCATCGATAGAGTCACAAATTGCCTTTAGGAAAGCACTATTTTAAAAGGTAAAGGCATGCCAGGAAGACCTAACCAAACCGCAACTTAAAGGCTTTCCCACCCCTTGCGATCCTCCGAAGACCAAGGAGCTAGGCTGAATCTCCATATCCCAAATGATCTAGGATCTTTTCACCACACGGATATGAAATCCACCTCTAATTCTAGCACAAAATAAAAGGAATGATGATGGATCACAGAGATACACACCTGTCCCAACAAGCCCCATGATCATATGAAACGCTTGAAAACTAATAGGGAAGGTTTCTCTGCCCCAAAATGAGCTATTAAGGTCCACTAGAGAAGATCTACTGCCTCCACAAAAGCCATTGTGGGACCTCCAAAGAAACACCATCGCCATCCATCGAGACCGCCAGATCAAATGGTCGCATGCCTAGATGGAGAGCGATATTGTCCCTCTTGAAGACATCCATAACAAGATATAATTAGAGGTCACTAATTCTGAAATTAGAGATAATATTTAGTAAGAAATTAACCTCACATTCAGGAAGAATGTGCTTCTCTCCCTTAAAGACAACCTTCAGATACATACATTCATAAGTAATTTCTTAAGGACAGGGATCAAAAGACCAAATTCTATAATGAAAAAAATATATAGGGAATATTTTAGGCCACTAACCTATCCTAATGATGGAAACAAACTCATTTAAAATGATCAATCCCTCACTAATCATATTGTTAACTATTTCCCAAATCTATTTAATGGACCAGATATGAATACAAACCTAGAAGAAGCAATAATTCCTAACATCGTATGTGAGGAAGATAACATTAGACTTACTAGTATTCAATATGACATTGATATCATAGATTCTACTTTAATCATGAATAATAAAAATTTCATAGGTCCTAATGGCTTATATAATTTATTTTACCAAAGGTATTGGGGGTTTTTTTTTTATGACTGTAGGCTAGTCAGAAATTTTTTTTGAGCAGGTCTTTTACCTCATATAAATAATGCTCAATTCCTCAGGCTAATGCCCAATGTTGATAATGCCTCATAAATTGATCTCTTCATAACCAATTGAACCTATAGGCAACAAGTATAATATTATCACCAGACTCTTAGAAAATTGTCCCATCGATATTGTAGGAAAAATTGACTCTTTGAATCAATTTTTATTAAAGAAAGAAAGATCAAAGAATCTTAAAGCACTGCCTCGAAATATTCTAATATTCTAAATAAATATACCAATGGAAGTTATCTTTATTTCAATATGGATATTATAAAAACATTTGACATTATGTAATTGGGTTTTATTTATAATGTTCTTCACATTTTTTTTGGTTCAATGTAACTTTCATCAACTAGGTGAATGTTATTTTTGAGAATTGTCATATCTCTATGCTCATTAATGGTTCTCTAAAATGGTATATTAAATTCTAAAAATGATACAATCTAGGTGACCCTCTCTCTTCCATTCTATCTTCTATAATAAAGGACTACTTGAGGGGGCTCATTTCTCAGATGAGATAATAAGGAAATATTAATCCTATTCATGAGTTAAGTAACCTCGCTTATCAAACTCACCTTCTCTATTTTGATGACATGATCTTTTTTTTCAAGGCGGAAAAAAATATCCACAATATTAAGAAAAATAGTTTTCAATATGTGGATATTTTTGGGTCGTCAATCAACTCAAATAATTCATTCATTTGTTTTGGGAAATGAAATATAGCAACCAGAAGATCACATATCTTGTTAGAACTGAGAATTTAATAAGGCTCCAAGCCCATGCAATATTTGGTAGTCCCACTTTTCCAAGGAAGACCTAATTACCACCACCTCATCTAATAATATCAAAAATCACATCTCTTCATGGAAATAAAAGTCACTCTAAAAAGTGGTTATGGTATCTTGGAATACTTGATGTAAACCCATTGACATGGGTAGCATAAGAATCCAGAATACCAAGTTTTTAAATGAATCATTGCATGCCAAGTTTAATTTGAATCTCCTTTCCAATGACTTGATGGGTCTTTTATTTAAAAGATTCATTTTCATTGACAAGATGAGAAAGGGAAACAATGCCTATACGGGATCTCTAATCTTGTCAGCTACCAAGCATATTTTCAGAACATCATTTCGCACTCAAGGTGGATCACCTGTGAGGAATATTCTCTTAATTTCTAGAATGATAATTTTATAGGAACACCACTTATTTATTCTATTGATTCGTAGTATCTTACTATGGACATTAGTGTATCAATTCATGACTTTTAGGCTTCTCCCACTTTATATTTAAATGGTGACATCCATAGCCTACTAACCAATTATTTCATTTCTCAACATAGTGAGACATTATTATGGGAATTGGCCAAGAATGTAATTCATGACACCAAAATATTCTATCACTCCCATATTAAATCAGATGATGATTTCCATTGGCTCAAAATGTTTGATAAACCATGGATCATACCATCAATATTGACCCTCACATAGATGATTTCTCGTAAAAAACATCCATCTTATGGATACATACAAATTATGGTATTGTTTTATATTCCAGGTTACTATCCTTCAACCAACACAGGGATGATATCACTCATATATTCGTCTCATGTGCCACTACCTCAGCCCTATGGATGGTGACATATATAATTTTTGAACTCATGATACCTAACATTCCCAATCTTCTCGACCTTCTGCAAAACTACACGAAAGTACATGGTTCTCAAATAAAGTACATATTTCTAGAAGATATTATTGAAATAATTAATAATATATGGAGAAAAATGAATTAAAGTCAACATGGATATTCATATGTGTCTAGTAAGTCTTATTTAGTGCACATTATCACTTTATAATAGGGCTCTTATATCACCTAGTATAGTCATTGCTGCAACTCACTGTAGGATTACATGGTTATCATCAAACATCGAATCTTTGGTATGTACATGAAAGCCAAAGTCTTTCTTGATATATTTTAGCAAGCACCCCTCTATGGTTGGATAAATATCAATGTAGATGGAGCTTCGAAAGGTAATTCTGGTCATGCTGGATGTGGTGATATATTTCATAATCACAATGGATAGAAAACTGGATGCTTCTTTGGAAATTGTGGAATCTACCTCTCATTAGATGCCGAAATGATCAGTGTGATTTATGTTTTTCATTATAACAAGATTAAAGTCCTGAATTATATTTGGTTTGGGAGTGATTCTACAATGGTTTTACAAGAAATTTGGAATGGAGTGATTCAACTCTCTTGGATACTCACTGATCAATGGGTGCATTGTCTCACAACTCTATCAGAGCTCAATTACATTTTCACACATGTGTATCGATAAGAAAACACAGTGGAAGACACACTCATGAACAAAGGGATCAACAAAGATCTCACGAGGCATGATGATTTACCTTCTGATTTTAATCATATTTATGTAAAGAACTGTAATAAGATCCTTACCTTTCGCCTCTTAAAATTTTGACTTTAATAAATTTATCTTGGCCCATTTTGGCCAAGATACCCCCTTAATGAAATAGAGTATTGTCTTTAAAAATGACAACCAATGAATCCATAATAATTCTCTAAGAATCACCACTTCATCTTCACCCACTAATATTATTCAACATATTGACATCAATTTGTATCGATCATTCACTGAAAATATCAATTATAATCTTATTAAAAATAAATAATATATATACAATGTGGATTCAACAATTTGGAATTTCAATCTACCTCTTTGTGTTTTTTAGATACCATCATACTTCTTCACTTCAAATCATGTCAATAATAGTTAAATTTTACCCTTCCCCATAATGAAAATAGATAAAATGGTGGAAATATACTTCCACTCTTTCGTGTTTATAAAATATACGAAAGGGAAGAAATTCCATTGGAAAATTGTTCCCAAACATACTCATATAATTTATGAACCATATTATTTTAATTGATCTTTCATTTCCTATATAGAATGATGTCCATAAATATTTCATAAAAAGGAACTTAATGTTAGTTGCCTATAAGTCTATACCTACTATAGAAAACAATACTGATTTTACCAATGAATAAAAATTGTTCATTTAAATTTCTCAATGTTATACATCACAATAATTCAACTCATGAGAGATTTTTCTACAAATTTTAATGATATTTTCCAACCTACACGCAACTTTAGAAAAAACATCAAAATATTCAAGTGCTAGTAAAATCTAACATAGTTTTGGTATTGTAATTACTATACATTGATGATTAGAAAATTCATAAATCAATACCGGTATATGAGAGTAGAAATTATAACTCAAAAACCATTTATAGATGGGATCTTTTGAATTACAAATTTAATATAAAAAAAAACTATGGAAGAATCCCCTCTTTTAGTATCTCTCTCTCATGGATTTCTCTCTACATTGTACAACCGTGGGAATTTTTTTCTACAAGTAATCTCAAGAAAATTTTGATACTAGATAACATCTGATATAAATTGAAAATTAATACAAATTGAAATAATAATTATGATGGGTATCTTCCTTTCATATCTACCTTATATTAATTCTTCAAATTACAACCATGAAAATGTAGGAATAAGGTGTGTTTTTCACTGCTACTCAGTTATAGGATTTGGTTTAGCTTTATATTTCAACCTATTATTTTAGTTCATTAAGGGTCTAAATACTTTTCAATATTTCTATAATTTTCTTTCTTTATATTTCTCGATATTTTCATTTTTTGGTAGCATAAACCCATATTACTTCTCATATTTCTTCATAAATTGAAATGTATTCTTAAAATGACTAGTAGTAGTAGCTTTACATAATTTCTTCATTATATATTCCTTTTCATTTTAAAAAAATCATTCCATATTACTAAAACAATATCACTTATTCTATCAATCATACATAATAGGTGTGGGTCTATTATTTATAGAAAATTATCTATAACATAGAATCAATGGTAATTTATCTGTGTCATATTTTGTCTATTTTTAACAAGAAAAAATTACATACCCTTCTTGGATATATGTTATGTATTATTTCACCTTATACACATAGTTTTTTTTCATCTTTGAGTTTCATTTATTAGGAAACTACTAAACATTATCATTTGTGATTTCATCCACAATTTGAATAGTTGTTTACATATCATTTATTGGCATCATATTTTTTTCTATATTTTGTCCATTTTCCTTATGATTTTTTATTTAAATTATGAAATGGTTTATAATATTGAATTTTCTACCATTGTATAAGCCACCATTCTAATTAGGTTAATATATTCCTTGGTGTTCAGTAGTGACTTCTTAGGAGTGTAATTATCTGATTTCTTTATTAGTTCACTCCCTAAATCCTACAGTAATTAATTTCTGCTTCTTAATTTTGTAGTCGTGAATTTCTTATGTCATTAGTATGATAAATTTGGTTGGTTGGAACATATAATAATTTTTCATATGTATATCCACTAATGTTTTGATTACCATAGATGTTTTCAAGTGATTCAGTAATCTTCATGTAAGATGTATTCTACTTTTTAGTGCATTAAACATCATATCATACTTTTTTCAAAATGTTTCAACAATTATCCCCCGGAATTCATGATGACATTGAGTTCTATAAATTAACTTATAATACCAACACTTCATCACATAATGTTCAAATATCCAACAACACAAATAATCCAAAACAAGGCTCTTTATTTGTTTTATAGGTGTACTATTTCCATATTTATATGTATGTTATTCATTGGTAAAAATTCTATTATTTTGGTTCCAAAGAAGGAAATAAATATCCTAAACCTTATTTAATACTTCATCAATGATATGGCGGTTTCCTTATCAATTTTACTCACCCAAATATTTATATATTTTACATTTTATCCATCATAGTTTTTGTAAAAAAAATTGTATGGCCATAATTCTTTGGAAAGTGGGTTTCTTATATTTATGAGCTAGAGTTGGAAAGTTTTATAGATGATCCATGACTACACTTTACATTATATATTCTTCCATTATCCAAGAATCACATTTGATGTTTTTTTTCGATAGGTTGTTTCAAAACTGTTAAGGATGTTTTGGGTTTTTACACTTATGTATTTTATAATTTGATCTTGGTCTTATAAAATTTCTGGTTTAGAACATTTTTCACATAATTATGTATCCTAGAAATTCCATTAATTTCACTATTTATCTCATAAAACATTTCATCATACGTATTTCTTCTATCATTCATATATATTTCAAGGTATTACGCTCTTTTATATTTTACGAACAATTGATTTTTATTGACATTAAGTTTACCCTTGTAATATTATTCAACTTCATGGAACCTATGTTTAATAAATTTTTTAGTCTATTATTTATCATCAATTTTTAATTACATGTTTTCTTAAACAATTTATATTTTCTCTCCAAAAATATGTGTGTATTTCTCTTTGGCCTTTAATTCCTATATGTGAGTGTTTCATTTAAGAAACTATCAAACAAATACTTTTTTATTGCAACAGAATATATTCTTATCTATTATTTTTCATTATATAACACCTAAATAAATTTAAATATATTAGTGATAATTTAGAATGAAAATTATTTCGTATTACTTTTCTCATCTCCTTAGACACATTATTTTTTATGTTTTCTTTAGATTTTGGAGAGACTATCAAAGGTGTATCAATGGAGATTATATCTATTTATTCCTTTATATTATCTTCTCTAAAATATAAAAATTTACATGTAATCAACTAATATAATAATACTTGTGAAAGTGAAAATAGATCCAACCATATGGAACCTATTATCTAATACTAATTAAAATTTACATTAAGATCAGTGAAAATAACCAAGTGGACGGGTGAATCATGTGTTGCCTAATATTTAACAATTACTAAATCATTTTCAATTAATAACATCCTTTATTTTTTAATATATTCTCTTTGCTGTGAAATATGGATCTATATTGGTTGAACTGGGAAATCAATATCACATGAAATGAAGGATCGAAAATAAAAAACCAAATTATATTTTTGATGGGATTGGTACAATTTCTTACTCCTTTCCATTTTAGATTATTCTCCCCAATCACGGATTCTACACAATAATAAAATATTGAATATATTGTATGGTTTTTCCCATACATAGATTCTCACTACTCGTACACTTGCATGCTTCTCTAAAGACTTCCACAAATAGATTATCAATGTAGATAAAAGAGAAGAATTATGATCTCCCAACATACCCTAAGACCCATATGATATAATATTAATAAAATGTATATTAAGAAACTTACTTTTAGGTCCTTTATGATGTTGATAAAAAAATCTCTATAGGATGATTCTTTATCAACAAAACATTTCTCCTTCTAAGTAGTAGTGTATTCGTTGAATCCAAAAAAAATATTCAGCAATACTATCTAACTTATCCTCCACATTCACATCATCATACAAAATCTTCACAATAATTTCACCCCTTGATTTATCAAATAAACCAAGCTCTAGATATATTTTCAATTCCGACATCCATTCAACTCTAAAAGGCACTACCCGAAAAATCATAACATGCACAAAAAATTGGTCTCTCCTAACTTTTTTCTTCTTCTTCATAAACTATATAAGTTCAAAATAAACTAATCAGCTTACTAACCATACTTCCTTCTTATTTTATTTATTCCAACCTCAACATAATTTCATCGTTAAATAGGGGAGTCATTATCTCTTATTTTTCCTCACTACAATATAAAGTAGAATATTCTCCCTCTTTAACTTCATTAAGATTTATTTAGATCTTCTTCTTAGTTTATGGTCTCAGGACTTACATATTAAATTGCTAAAGAAGAATTTATTTATTTTTATTCTTGTTTTGTACCACTTTTTTCTCATCTTCTCACATGCATGATCACCTGATGAAATGCCTAGTTTTATATTTTAAAATTAATAAATAGATTCCTAAAAGGAAATTATCACTACTAGAAAAATGATACATCATATAATATATGCTGTTATGACCCCATTATATTCATTTTAAACATAATTGATATTCAAAATATACCCTAATTAAATAGACCTCACACTTCTTCACTTGAATATCTAATTCTATATATAAAAATATATAATAAGTCAGTTTATGTTGTGGAACACCATTTACAACATGAGATCTTAACCACAATATAGTATAGATTACTATTTAATATTACACACTGGTAGCATCATCTAAAATCCTTATTTTAATTAGGCATGGATCAAAAAATTTTGATGAAATTTAATCACTAAATAAGTCCCCAAAACATCGATATATTTTTTTTTCAAATTTTATCTAATTGAGACTACTTATCATTTTAATAGAAGAAGATTATGAAATTTAACCTTACTCAAGAATCTTCTAAACATCCTTAGATAATTTCATCACCCTCAAATATCTCAAATTATAATTATTTGAAACTAGATAAACAATCCAATCTTCGATGAATCTTCATCTATATTATTCCAAAAAAACCTAATAAATTCATTTTCAATATCAAGAGTAGTGAACCCCATAATAGCTCATTTAAATTAGAAATCGTTCATTCCTTAATTAAGCATAATGATGTTCATGACATTTATGAACACCTCTTTCACCATCAAAATTTTTTTTTCCCTTTAGATATAAAATCTGGAAAAATTACATTTTATTGTGAAGAACATAAATTCTTAATAAATTTTTAATGACTCATAAACAACTACAAATGACAAAAACACCCATTTTGGATGAAACATACGCAAGTCACAATGAAACAAACATATATTTTAAAATACATATTCATAAAATCATAATATTAATACAAAAATTACACATATTCAATTTTTCTTTTCTAGATACAGAGGAATCATATTCACTCTCTAATTGACACATATAGTGCATGAAATAATAGATACTAACAGTCAAATGACTCAAACACTAATCTAATGGCTCAAAATTAGCATCGAATTCACTTTTACATTTAGAATTACTTTCTAACTATTATTATATTCTATGAAATGTCACAATCATATGTGAAAAATAAATCATTTGTAGTATACATAAAAATAATCATACAGTTCTTATACATTTCCATTTTTCTAATTTTTAAATTGAATGCCCCATACATATATTCTAATATTTATACATATTTTAAAATTAGGGAACATAAATTTCATATTTCATTAAGGTAAATCTGGGTAACTCTAAACTTTGTTTGGCATTCCCAAGACTTCATCCAAGAGAGATTAAAAATGTGATATAGAAACAGGTATATTCAAAACAGCAAGGATGAATTATTCATATTCTACTAGCTTTTACTTCAACCATTAAACATTTTTATGTTCTCTAAATAAAACAATATAGTATATCCAGAATAATTCCAAAAATTATCTTTTATCCACCATTTTAAATTTTATAGATAGTAACTCCATATATTGGGTGCATTTCTCATCCATTCAAACCAGATCAAAATCATGTGTTGTTTATGAGGTTACACCCTTAGTGGAAAAATTTTCTCCAATACTATGACATCATGGATAGGACCTTCTTCTTGTCCTTAGTGGGTGGATACAGTAATATATCACAAAAAATTACCACATTCCTATTAACATGATAATTGAATACCATATACAATAAATACAACAAAATATTTCTTTTTTCACTTTAATAACTAATATAAGGATTAAATATAAGTTTCAATAAGCCTAACATGGGAACATATAGGACGAGGACCATAAATCATTACACATGAGAATGGAATAAGTGAATGGAATTGTTGAATCTAGTTATTCATGAGGTTTTTATTGACTTTGCACAAATATAAAACATGCCATTTTAAATATAAATAAATGATCAATTTCAATAAACCATAACATAATATATTAGTATATATTCTAAAAAACAATATATAATATCACTTGAGTAATGATCACTACCAAAATAATTGGGTGAAAATAACCACCCACCACATCATAATATGTTATTCAAATGTGTTCTAAATAGAAAAATACATCATAAATCAATTATTAACCTAAAAGAACACCATGAGAAAAAAATGGCTTAAATAATAATTGAATAAAATATATATTAGGGAATGTACTTATAAAAACCCAAAATTAAAAGGTGATACAATATTTTATATGTAAATGAATAGTATTAGAGGGTAATAAAAAATTATAGTCCATGAAAATAAAAATATAAGTGAATTAAACAAAAAAATGTAATCTATGAAAATTATAAAAAATAATGTATTTACCACCATTGAAAATAGATTAGGATTAATTCAATGGGTGTAAATAAATCAATATCATTAATAAAAAATGAAAAAATTAAAGATCAATTATATAGAAAAACATATTGAAAATATAAAAAGATTTTATGAGAATGATAAAATTAGGATTAATGAGAGAGATCACACATATAAATTGAAATACAGAAAGAAAGTGAAGTATCCCCCTCCCATTGAGTCTGGAAGGCATTTGATACTACAATAAACCCAAAAATAATAAAATTAGATAGGTAAATTAATTTATTTAATAAAATTTCATAATTTTATTCAATTATTATCCTATATTTTATTCATATATAATTTAATTATATATTTTTCAAATTTTTTTTGTTGATCAATGAGTTTTTTGTCTCATGGTTTCAAATTTTCTATAATAATATGATATTAGTAAATGTTTTTTTGCATGATTAAATAAGTTATAAAAGTTTTTAGGTAAGTGTTCATGTCATTTTAGAGCTATAAAATTACTTGGGAGATTCCTGGATTGTTTTTTCAGATAATTAATACTATACAACCTTCATTTTGGAAATTGCAATACAATTTGTAAGTAAGTTTTATCTAACATAAAATGTTCTCTTGCAGTAATTTTTTTGTGGAAGGAAGAAAATATAGATATCTAAATTTTACACCAATTCTAACTTCATTGGATGTACTAGTACTATAGTGGTGCATGGTTATCTTCATCAGAAGATGTGAATTATCACTGAGTTCATCGAAATATGGTGAAGCTTCTTTTGATGCTAATAAAATAAACTATAAATAATGTAAATTTTAACATTTCAGGGTTTACCAAAAAATTAAACTGTATCGTCATGAGTCTAAGGAAGAATAGAGTGGAAATATCTTGTAATATGAATGTTTTTTATTTTCATGACATTTTTCAAATACTAGTTGTTGGGAGTTCTTGTGATCATTGTCATATTTTATTCCAATGTGTTCTTTCTAGGGGATATATTGTGTGAGGTTTGTATTGTAAATATCTTTAGAATTTTCTATTTGTATCCATTGTTTTTATGATCGTTGTGATATTGAGAATTTGGGTATAAGAATACATAGCTATGTCAAATCCTATGTGATAATAGGATTTTAGGGGTAGGAGGTCACATTTCTTTCTAATCATTTTGTTCATGTGAATCTAGTGATAGTGTGATATACACCTTTTAAAGGGTTTATGTCAAGGGTTTTATTAATGGAAGATGAGATCCTTATATTTGTTTGAATGATCACCCTTGTACATCGGCTAAAATGTGAATTCAATATAACATTATTTGCCTTTTGGGATGGTTTATGAAATTGGCACTAATTTTTTTAAATAAATTAGCAGTGGCTTTTAATAAAATTCAATGGAATATGGTTTTTTATAGCACAACACTTCTCCCCACGACTCCCCTGACTCCCTCGATGCCCCTGACTCCCCTGCCCCTGCGACCCCCTAAAGCCCTGGGACCCTAGCAACCCATGTGATCCCAGCGACCCCCCCTGAATCCCTCACTACGCCTTGCCACACCTCACCACTCATTTCCACCCATCAAGACTCTCGCGACCCCCCCCCCCCCGAAGCCGAAGGTTCCTTCACCCCAACCATCCCCCATGACCCCAGAAACCCCTTGAATCTCTCACTACACCTCGCCACCCATCACCATGCCTCTCCACCAATTACAACCCCTGCGGCCCCCCGAAGCCCTAAAATCCCATGACCTTGGAAACCATCGTGACCCCGACAACCCCCCGAGTCCTTCATTGTGGTAAAAATATATCATTAGTTTGGTTCATCTATATCATTAGTTTCATCCTTCTTGTTTGTGTTATTTAAGTCAAAAAATTCATCTATTTCAATGATATTATAACATTCATTAGGTTTGTCAGTGTCACCCATATCATTCCTTAATTAAATTTAATTAGGTAAAACTATATTTTCATCATGGTTAATATCCACTATATCATCAAAGTACTCAGTGTACTGAATTTCAAACATGCCATCATTGTTATTTGGTTCATAAGTTTTGGAGATGTAATTGGATTCTTCTATCTCATCAATATCATCAGTGTCTCTAATCTCATTGGGTTCATTAGATTTTAAAAAAATTATGGTTTCATTCGATTCATCAACATTATTGAAGTCATCAATGTAGTCACATTCATTATCATATATGGTTGATTTTATGTGATCAAGGTAATAACTATCATCATTGTGACGTATGCCCTCAATTTCTTCAGATTCATTGGTTTCATATGTTTTATTTATTTCAAGAATTTATTCAGAATGGTTCATCTCAATTGTGTTGCTGATGTTTCTTATCTCATATATGTATTCATTTTCATTGAAATCATTGAAATTATTAATGTCATTATTTCCATTGGTATGGTTCATGTCTTCAATTTCGTTGGTATGATATATGTATTTAGTGTCATTTTGGTTATTAGTTTTTTCATCAACTTCATTTTTCTTTGGTTCTCTAGTTAATTAGGGACTTCATCATCAATGGTTTTTTTTACATCACCACAATCAATGTAATTGTTATTGTTATTGTAATCAACAACATTATTAGTGTTTTTTTCATAAAAACATAATCCATATCATCCATTTAATTGGTGTTATCTGTTTCTTTCATGTCATCCAATGCGTCAATGTTTTTAGTGTCATTTTAATCATATATACTCTTGGTTTTTTCAATTTAATTGGTTTATTCTGTTTATTTTTTATAATTAGTGTGATCGATAATTCATGAAATATTATTCTCATCAGTGAAATTTATTTCATCCATATATTTATTACATTTTCTTTCATAGGGGATATTTTTTTCATCAGCTTCTCAAGTGCCATTGGAGAGCCCGAGCATTAGGGGTTATTTACTACCTTTTAATAATACTTTTTTTATTTGTACCAATTCTACATGTAAATTATTATAGTTTGGTTATATTTAGGGATATCATTGGTGATGTTAAATTTAATTATAGTCACAACTTTCTCAAGTTATTATGGAACTTGGTACCCAAGTTGATTCTACCTGATTGTAGGCTTGGGTTTGGGAATGGTTCAATTCTTGATGATTGGATTGCTAGGAAAAAGCCTATGAGTTTGGGACTATGATCGGACTTTGGACCATCTTCAATGTTCTTAGTAGTTTGGTATTTTTGAATTTTGGTTTCTGATGTGTATGATCTTCTACTGATGTATTCATTTCCTGACATATAATATAGAGTTCATTTGTTATGGAATGAATTGTTTTTTATTATCTCTCTATTATTTTATTAGTCTTTCTAATTTTCTTTCTCTGGTTTTCTATTGTGTGGGTTCATTATTTACCATATGTATTTATTTAGGAAAACCATAGTTAACATATTTATATATACTATTCAACTAGTATATATGATTCTATTTCCATATTTAGTAATAGTTATGTGTTTTTTAATATTGTGTAGGCACATTGTGATATACATAGATAAAAGATGGATCACATTGTCGGGGAACACACCTCAGTATGATAAGGGTTTGGATGAGTTTTTAGATTTTTTAATTTCAAATTGATCTGTTGAAGGGAGAATAAGATTTCAATGTCCTAAATGTAATCATAGAAGATGGTTGATAAGATATGAAGTTTATGAACATTTAATATTGAATAAATTCCCTACTAAATATTTTTGTTAGATTTTTCATGGATAATTGAAGGATACAGAAAGGATGAGCACTGATGTCCATCCACAGAAAGATCTCTCAGCTTCATCTAGAATAGAAAATGAAATGAAAATCCTTATTAATAGGAATTTAGAATTTCAAGAAACCGCCATCAACATCAAAACATATCAGAACCACTAGATGTGGGTGCAACAAATTGCATCGTGACATGTGATTTTTTTAGAATATTGGACAACCAGATCAAGATATTATCATATCATTGGATCCACTTCTTGATTATGTGGAGACTAATGTATGAGAAAACATCACTAAAGAAAATGCATTCTCTATTTTAGTTAATAAAGGAAATAAAGAGTTTTATAGTTGATGTTTGAAATATTCAAAAAATATCAGATGAAGTTGTACCATATCAATTGTCTGTGTGGAATTAAAAATAAGGAAATCACCATGATATTAGAATTTTTGCATGATGCTATTCCTAAATAAAACATTCATTAGTATTTTTATGATATTAAAAAAGTTGTCAAAAGATTGGTCCAAACTAAAAAAAATACATGTGTGTCCCAATGAGTGTCTGATTTATTAGCGAGAGGATTCAAGTATACAGGATTGAAAAAAAATTTCTTCTTCTATATGGAATGTAATGGGTGATGCAGGAAGTATAAATCAATATACTACCATGAAGAAGAAGAAAAGGAACACACCATTAAAGGTTTTGCATTACTTTCCTATAAATCATTTATTGTAGATATTATTTATGTCATCAAATGTAACATCCACAAATGATAAAGGGTTAAATGGATAAAAGATATCACTCATGTGAAAAAGGTGCACATTCATTTTCGGGAGCCTGTCTGATTAGAACTCCATAGTTAAACATGCTTGGCCTGGAGTTGTGATCAGGATGGGTGACCTTCTGGGAAGTTTCCCAGGGTGTGTGTGAGTGAGGACAAAGCACACTAGAAAGGACTAGTGTTGGCCTGTGGGGACAATCATTAGTCAGATGACCCATTCAGGCATGTGGGTGGACCCTGGGGTGGGCCCCACGTGTCTGCGGGGGACTCTGGTGGTACCTGGTAGGTCAGGACACGATGGACATGTTAAGGCGGGGTGTCTGTGCTATCACCAGGACCCGGTTGTCACATTTGGTACAAGAGGAGGAGCCCAGCCTTAAGTGTGGTGCACTTCCTGGGTTGAGATGTAGGGCCCACAACGAGGGCGTTGTGCTCTAAATAGGGGTGATTGTAACATCCCCAAATGATAAAGGGATAAATGGATAAATGATATGACTCATTTCAACAAGGTTCTCCTTCCTTTTCAGGAGCCTGTCTAATTAGAACTCCACAGTTAATTGTTCTTGGACAGAAGTAGTGATTTGGATGGGTGACCATCTGGAAAGTTTCCCAAGGTGTGTGTGAGTGAGGAAAAAGCACACTAGAAAGGACAAGTGTTGGCCTTTGGGGACAATCATTAGTTAGATGACCCGTTCAGGCATGTGGGTGGACTCTGGGGCGGGCCCCATGTGTCTGCGGGGGCAACTGGTGTTACCTGGTAGGTCAGGACCTGATGACCATGTTACGGCGGGGTGTCTGTGCTGTCACCGGGACCCGATTGTCACATCAAAACCACCAACCACATGAAGTGACATTATGTAGATAAAAAAATGATAGGTTAATGAGAAATCCACCTGATTCACAAGAGTGAAAGACATTTTATTCATTACATCTATACTTCTCAGCTAATCCTAGGAATGTTTGACTGGGATTAGCTGCCAACAGATTCAACACATTTGGGACATTGTTACGAGTTTTATCATTTTCTAGTTGTTTTGATCCCATACAATCTACCTCCATGGATGTGTATCGACCAAAAATATTTTATCATTTAGATGATTATTCCTGGAAATGAGAATCCTAGAAATGATATTGATGTATAATTTTATCCTTTAATTGGCGAATTACAGGAGTTATAGAGAAATGGTATTGATACATATTTTGATTCTTCTAAAACAATGTTCAAAGTACATATTTCCTTAACATGGACAATTAGTGACTTCCCTTGACTTGGGAATTTATCTGGATGGAACACTTACATTGGTTTGTCTTGTCATATTTGTGACTTTGATTTTGAGCCCAAATTGATAAATCAGAGAAAAAAATGGTTCATCGTGTGCCATCAAAGATTTCTCGATGCACCTCACATATTTCGATTAAACAAATCAAATTTTAATAGCTTCATTGAACATAGAACAGCTCCTAAGTTGTAAACTGGTTATCAAATATTATCACAACATGGAAATGTTGAAAACAAATTTGGGACGGTTTATCATTTGTTTGTATTGTGCATCTGTTGTCATTTTTAATATTATTTATACATAAAATTCATGAAATATATCTTCTAAAATTAATTTTATTTGATTAAATTACCATAACACCAAGGGGGAAGTGTTATACTATATGGTATCTGACCAGAGAGAATATAGTTGTCCCATTTGATTCATATGGGGTCCCTACATATGATGTTGTATGATTAATTGGTCATATTATAGGACATATGGCCATGAAGGAGGTTTCCCTTCCAATTTCGTATGATTATTAGAGTCAAATAACTACATTCCAGAATACGTTGATTGATTTATATCAAAATACGTCCAGATCTTCCCCTAGTGGTATTGCATTGATTTTTTGTGAGCAGGTAAATCACAAAAATTCAAAATCTTCTAGTTTGCAAACATTTATTGGTTTTAAATTTTAATATAAATATAAAACTATATTTAATTGTCAATATAATGTTCTTACAGGTGGTATCAGGAAGTAGATATGGAGGTGGAGAAGGTGAGGACCTATGTTTATCATTGTAAAATGGTTAGTTGTATTGTTGATATGTTGGATAAATATGGTAATAGTCAGTTTTTATATGTATCAGGTGTGTCACAGAGTTGCCACCAAACATTTTCATGACCTAACATTCTATAGATTTATCATGTTTCCATTTATATTTTATAAACCCAGTCTTCTAAATACACTAGGAATTTATTATCCATATTTTTTATTAAAGGATAATTATATTTATGAATCATATAATAATGTGTAAAATTTTCACCAAGATTATATGATCCTCCAGTGTCATGATAAGAATATAATAGGAAAAATTTTATACATATAACCATATATGGTGCATACCAGACTAAACCTTATCCCACTGGATCATTATACTGTAATCCTAATTGTTGAATAATTTTAGATAAACATTGAAAGATCCCATCACTAGTATAACATAATGCAGGTATTGAAAAGAGGTAGAATGAATAGTTTCTGCACGTTTTCCTAGTTTTTTCTCCTGAACTGTGAGAACACCCTTCATAATAAGTGGAATGAGAATGTTTGGCACAGAGTTTGGATAACCATGTAAAACAACTATGATAATCATTTAATAAGCTTGAAATTAAAAAGTTCCCCTCTATCCATATTTTTTCAGCCTATCTTTATTTCTCCTTTGTGTACTGAAGGGGTCTCCCACCCATGATCTTCCTATACTCTCCTCTCAATGGTTTGGAATCATCCCCAATATCCGTTGTTTAATTAAACCTCTATCAGGTGAGTTTTATGTCACTTAGTGAGTATAAAAATCTCCCTTATTTCTTTCCACATTTATCTCCTCTCTAGAAGCTTTATTTTGGTACAAATAAATTCACCATATTATCTGGTCATTCATCTATTTCTCAAATTTTTTTGGATACAGATAGAAACATGCCTTGATATTGGTCATGTCTGTCATCCATGGTATTTTTTAGGTGGTCTATAGCATTTTCCATAGAGTATTTATGTTTTATAAATTATTTCACTATGATTTCTGGAGGGGAATCCATGCGGGGACTTGGGAATTTGGTGTTTAATTTTTGGAAAATAGTTCTTTTGGATTAGTATCCCTTATTTATTAAATTTTCTATGTTAATAGCCATGAACCACAAATTTGAACCTCACATAATTTTGTAATCCTTTAATGATTTAATATAATTAGTTTTTATTTAATAAAATACCCTTTTAAGTGTATTTTTTCAAAACTATCAATGTGAAGTTCAAAAATATTTTGGTTGGACGTGACAACCCCCTATATATCCTTAGTGACAAAATCATCTTTTTGGTAGTTATGGCGTAACTCTTATTAAGGGAACTAGATGTTCTCATATGGATTTAATTCTAGAATGGTCTACCACGTACCATTGCATGCATGGTGTTAACTGCCATGGGTAGTCCACATGGACCTATTACTTTTATTCAATCCATAGAAACCATTAATTATGTAATTTACATCATAATTAATTAAATGGAATGGTATGAGTTATTTTTTGATTAATACATTTCCCTTATCACTTTTCAATTGAAATGGATTGTGGTTGTGAACCTCATTAAATCCACTTTATTTATAAGATCTCATGTCTCTACACATGGAATCATTAGTATTTAGAACTTAATGATAATCAATGTATTAGTTACACCTTTAAGGACAATTGTTTTCCTCTTTAAAGAATACTAATGATGGGATCATAGGTTTTTGATACTTTGTACTTCAGGGTAAATACATGTTATATCATGAATGATCACACTGTTCGAGTTACATAGCTTAATATGAGTAACACTGGATCCCAAGGGGGAACACATGGATGGGCTCGGTGGAAAGTTTACTACACCATGCAGTGAGTGATACTCAGACAAGTGTTTGTGGATTTGAACATGATTTTTCTTATGAAAATTTTGGTTTTCTTGTATTCTTCTTTATGTATTATATATGTTCATGTGAAGTTGGAATGGTTTTTTTCAAGGAACTAGTACAGTTACATCAGATTAAGATGTATTTTTTTTGTAAATTTGGCTTTAGTGGTGATTTAAATATCCTGTAAGTAAATAGATCATATTTATTAGTTGTTAAAATTGCCTTTAAAATTTAATATTTTACAATCAGAGGTGGATGAAACCACCGCTACATATAATAATTTATCTGCAATTAAAACTGTTGGTACACAGTTTTAATCTTACATTATCTTTTCATGACCATTATATTTGTTTTAAAGGAATTTCTCCCATAGAAAATGAAATTATATTTTAGCAACGATGTAAACCGCCGAAAAAAAATAATTTTCTATTGAGAAAACCACTGCTAAAACCATAAAAACCTGCCGTGAAATTCCTTCACTAGGACGGTTACCCTAAAACGCCGCTAAATTGATGAAACTATCGCATATTTTATGCCAATGCAAAATTTAGCAGTGGTTTTTTGATTTCGTTGCAGCCACATATTATGGCGGTTTGAAAGGCCACCATATAAAAAACTTCCACTATGTGGTGATTTGTCTCTAGTGATTTACAATATCCCTTAAAAGAGTACTTGCATTGTAATCCAATAATCCTTGTTTTTTATATTGTTCTTATTATTGAATTTCTATTATTTGTACTCTTGTAAATTAGAGGATGATCGTACTATCATATCTTATAATAGTTATAAACCGTGATGAGGATAAAAATTATAAGTTGCACTTCAAACTATAAATCACCCAGACTTCCTGTAGTGTGTCTTCCTATCTTATTTGGGACCATAAAATATAAATAGTCATATAGATACTGTAAAATAGATTTAAATTTTATATTGATTCTTGGTAGGGATCTTATTATGTTATTAAACTAATTTTGATGGTTTTTTATTAATATTATTAATATCATTTATATTTTATAAATAAAAAATCCTACAAAATCATAATTTAATTATTAATATTATAAATATAATTGACTTCAATTTTTAATCCAAAAATGAATGGTGGTATTGAAAACAATCATCAATCAAAAATCTTTTATAAATATACAAAGGTGTGAGAGGTGTTTCTATGAAAAACTAAAAGAAATGAAAAATAATTGAGTCTCTATTATTATAATTACATTAAGGTGCATTTATAGAAGAATTATAATTTTTTATATATTATATTATAGAGTTTAAAATGGGTATTATTTGAAATATAATCAAAAAAATTGTAAGGTAATACAATATTACATTTCTTGATACACCTACTTTAGAATAATCATTTAGGTTTTAAAGGTTTATCCATTGATTAGATCATGGCTCCTAACCAATTTCTTTGATGGTTAGGAGAGATGTTTTGGTAATTTTTGGAAATAGAATACATTTTGGAACTTAGAAGAAATTGGTGGATAAGGGATATATTTATATTAAAAAGAGATGGGTGGTTTTAAAAAAATGTTAAATAATTTATTTTTTTATCTTGATTGGGAATTGTATTATTTATTACGACCATTTATAATTATTTATTAAAGATTATATATTTTATTAAAAGTTATGTACCTCAAAAAAATAATGATTTCATTGAAATATTTTGGTCACAGTAATGAATCAGAAATGTAATCCTATTTTGATGAAATAAATTTTTATGTTTGGAAATTGATTTATAGGTTTTGAAAAATTATTTAATATTTTAAAATATATTATTTTAATTAATAAATTAATTTAAATCTATGAAAATTATTTTATAAATTATTTGTTAATTCTTAAATTATAATAATGTCCTATAACATCAAAAATAAAAATAATATTATTTTTATTATTCACCTCAGAATCTGTATTTTTTTTTTAAAATTGTCAAAATATTATTATTATAAAATTTTAATATGATTTTTATAATAATGATATTATTTTAACAAAATATATTTTTGAATTTTAAAGTTATAATATATCATTTTAATATAAAAATAATTTTTTTACAATTCATGTTGAAATCATTCTTACTAAATATATAAAATCCTAAAGATTTTATGTTATAGGATTTGAATATTCATTTTATGGTATCCAAGTACTTATATTTAATTATTTTATCTACTGAAAAATTTATTTATCAATAATTTCATAATTTCAACAGTTCTATTACAATTTTAATGGTATGGTTATTATTTTAACATCCATGTCAATATTACAATTATCATATAATCCAAACTCCTCTTATTATTATATGTTATTTTCATCTATTTTCAAAAAAAATCTCTCAATGTTCTTTATGATTAATTCAAAAAATATAAATCTTTTTTAAGGATATTTTATTTTTTTAATGTTTTTTCAACTATGAAATTTCTAAGCGACCATGGACCATTGTATTTCATAATTTTAGTTGTATTATTTACTCTATTATAATAAAATTTGTCCAGATTGATACTTCAGAATTTATCCATCCTTATTTTTAATGTTAATTTATAAAATAAAATGAGGTTTGTTTTGTTAAATGCATCAAATGATAACATAATCTAGTATTTAGGTAAATAACTTAAATATAAATAATATGATTTTTGTGGAAAGAATATTCGTAAAAATAGAGGATGTCACATTTCTCCCCATTCAAAAATTTATTCCATGAAAATTTATATCGAACTCTATGATAAATATAGGGGATGGTACTTTTATTTCATTTCATCCTTGGGCTCCCCTATTGTACCTTCATACATATGATTTCACCATAATACATAGAAAATATGAGTTGTTTGGTTTCATAGCACATTATCACTACAATCTAAGATATCCACTAGAAACTCTTTATAAGGTAGATCATGTTCAAATTACACCACCTATATATTAAGTATATATGGGTTATTTCATATTTATTTTCATGTGAGAAATTTTTATAATTCATTATAATTTTTTTATGTTCCAATCAATTGGCTATATCTCCATCTTGATCAACAATATTTAAGGGGGTAATATACCATTGGATTGCCTTTCCATTCATCAAAAAAATTATCTTACATTGAGATATTGTAGGTAATTATTTATCTCCAACTTTAAATAACATGTATTATTTATGATTGTTAATATTTCTCTTTTGTTGTCTCTTTGTTTATATGATGTGTTGTTGAATTACTTAGACCGCCTCAGTCATTTCTTCAACCTTTTTTTGTCCCTAATGGATTTTCTTCCCCAATTCCATTAAATCAGGTTGTATTTATACATTTATTCCAAGAAATATATTAATATGGGTCTATTTAAATTCCTTAATTTATGCTATTATTTTATGAGAACTTTATCACAAAAAGATATTAATCCTAGCCTCCTTTTAAGCCTACAGAGTATGCTCTATGCATGTATTCTAGATTTTAAAAAATTATGTATAATTGAACTTATATATAAGGATAATGAATTTAATTAAATTTAAACATAGTGTTTAATACCTTATAAACACTCCCACAAAACGTTTTGGATGGCCTAATATCTCAATCGGAGAAAATCAATAGTGGTGGTTCGTGTATCCTTACTGCATCTTTGATATATATATACACAAGTTGATTTATTTTTAGGTGTTCAAAAATTGTGATTAAGTGATATTATATTGTAAGATAATCCACCACAACTCATATGGAATTTAGTCTTTAAAATTTATTTGAAGACCAATGAAAAACTCTAAAATTATGTTATCCCATTTCAAAACTATTATGGTTAACGGTTTAGACATATCAATAGACTTTAGTAGTCATTACATTAATTTTTGGAATATAAATCACTTTGATACATATTCAAACACATTATTATTATTATTTTCCCACCAAATGTTAACTCAAATGTCTATATATATCTTTGTGATTCCTTTTTGGGTTAAGAAATATAGGTTATATGAATTATATAATATATATTTCTTTATCTATGGAACTGATGGTATATTTAATTATGTTCCAAATATTAGAAAATTATCAATATCAATGATAAACACTATAATTTTCTCCTTATCTAATTTTTATATCTTTTCTTATCTCTATTTTTTCAAATTATTCTTCTGTAATCTTCTCTAAGATAGATGCTAGAGTAATTGACTGAGAAAGGTAGTATATTGTGATATCCATTATAATTTACATTTCTACACATTTCATATATAATATGAGTACATCTATTTGAATCCTCACAAAAAATAATGTTGTAGGATTTTTTCTACTAAGATAATCTTCCACTTTGATCACATTTAGATGAAGGTGATTGATTGATTAGTCATATTTTTTTATCAGCTATAATAATCTTCATTAGAATATATTCTACATATATTATTTGAATATATAATTTAAAATTTTATTCATAGTATATATGTCTCAATTTTATCCTTAGTGATAATTATTCCAAATAATTCAAATAAATATTACCACTACCAACTCTAAATATTGTTTTAGACAATTCTTCCAATGGACCTTCAAAAAGCATAAAGAATGGGCTGTCGATTTAACATTTTGCAAGAGTAGATGAACTAATCCATTCTTTGAGGCATTATTTTGTATAAAAACCCATCCTATTCTTGAGGGTAGTTTTATTTCATGTTCATTATTTTATCACTTTTCATGGTTTCATAATTTGGGCCTCTATTTTATGAATTATTATATTTCAGAAACCCTTCCCCACTTGAGGGTTGTTTGATTGTAGGTGCAATGTAACACCCAAACATCAAATATTATAATTAAACATTATATAATAATAAAAATTAAATACAATTCACATTTTGATATTTCATGGACCAAATGTGTTATTTTTATAGGATGAATATTGATTTTGGACAAACTTGGGATAAATAACCCAATAATGAATTTTTTAAATTATCCCTTAGAAATAAGATTTTTTTAATGATAGAAAATGTAGTATTTATCTCTTAATACTTATATATAGCATAATTTAATATAAAACTTGTAAATAAAAATTTATTAACTATCTATTTGTTATAAAAAATTATAAGATCATTTGGAGGAAAATAGTGTTATTTTTTAAAAAACTAATATTTTTCATAAAACTATTTTTTATGTCATAATGTATTCCATTTTTTAATTAATTAAAAAAATTATGATAAATTATTTAATATAAATTTATAAATTATATATATAAATATATTAATTTAAATCCTTTTAAAGATGATTTCATTTCAGTTACTTAATATATGATGATCATATGCTTGAAAACTCCATTTTTTCTAAAACCTTTGTTTAATCCTGATCGAGGTTTTAATTTTAAATTAAATTATAACACTTAAATGAATTGAGTTTGATAAAATTGAATATATATTTTTGATAATTATAATTAATATTATTTAATACTATCAAATTATTCATTCCATACTGACTAGTAAAAATAGGAAAAAAGTACCACGGTAAGTTAAAAATGAGGTTTTGTGTGTTGCATACGCTTGTATTAAAATTACTATGACAAAACCATAGAATTTTTAATTGATAAATTAGATTTAATATATATAATAAATTATTCCATATTATCTAATAAGGGTAATTTTATTTTAGGATTAATTGATAAATTATCTAGGTTAAAAAACTAGTTACTGTGGTGACAAATATATTGGTAAAAGTAAGTAAACTTTGTGGTAAAGAATATAACATGTTTAAAACTTGTTTCCATTTAGTTTTGTAGGTTTTTATTGACCATATAATCCATAAATCCTATTATTTATCAATTTCATAGGTACTTTTTGTTTGAGTGACTTTCTATTATCAAAAAGTTTTGAGTATTTAGAAAAATGCCACTTCTCTCTTATTAAAATGAACTCCCTCCACTCACTTATTCAGTCCTATCTAGAAATTTATATTGAAATACCATTATAAAATATCTCCCAAAAAATCTTATCCATGTAATATAGGTTTCATTATTTCCAAAATACCAACCCTATGGTCCTTAAGAAGAGATGTAAATGGGGTTTCTCCCAGAGAAGGTTATCTTCTTAAAGAAGCTCTTTATTCTTCTTCATTCTTTTACGAACATCAATTATTTCTTAACACCTCAAAAATAAAAAAGACCAGTATATTGAATATACTTATATTTTATTATGTTTATGGAATAATAATTATCCACATGCTTCTCCCTCAAATTTAAAATAAGGTAATCGCTTATTTTTACGGTGCACTACTTCCCCATGAACCGATGTAATTTTTTTCCATAACCAAATCACATTGATTTTCATAATGATTGAAATAATGAAAATATATAATACTTATGACATTATATATAATTTTTAATGTTAACATATATTCCACTTAATTATCCATTTTCCCCTTAAATAACTGATTTTTCCACTTGTGTATATGTATGACTTACCTTATCCATAACGAAATGTGATTCATTTTCCATTTATAGCATTCAAGAATGATTATAAAATCTATATAGTGAGTGAATATGATATTTATAAATTCTATATAATAAGATATATTATATAACTACATCACATACAATATAAATGTAACCTTCATGACACACATGCATGATAAAATACGGCAATTAACCCTTGAAATAAGGGTAAAAATGATATATTATTAACAAATGGGTGATAAGATGTAATAAAAAGTTCATATATTATATTATAATTATTTATATGGTAATATTATAATTTAATAACATTTTTGAAACCATTACACAGTATTTTAAAACAGTTTTACCTATGGGATGTTTGAATTAAGGGTTTTTGTCTCATCATACTTTCATTAAGGCACATTTGAATGTTATTCACTATTTCACCCCTTTTATTCATGGAGGATGGAATGATTATTAAGCGAACCTTGGGTTTGTTAAAAGTGAACAAGATACTCAAATATAACCTAGGGACCTTTCTAAATTTACTAACGAGCACCACCCCTAGGCACCAAGATACTACTTAAGGCCCTACCCGCACATCCTAGAAGGCACAGTTATCCCTGCACCCACTGCCTGTGATGTGCTTCTACATAGATCAGATGTTTCTTCCTCCCCTACATGGAATAACTATGTCCATCACTTATGATATATACCTTTTAAGACAACTTTTCTCACCTAGGGTCCTATGCTTTCCTATAAATGGGACCCTTGGGTTCCTCATTTGAACAACCAGAAATTAGAAGAACCCCCAGATCTCTCATTGAAAAGAACCATCACACAGGTCCCCCAAAATTTCATAGGTATCTCTCCAAAACAAGATATTACATTGAATTAATGGTTATAAAGAAGATAAAAGTCCTTCCATTTTCTAAATACATAATACAACTCCATGGGTACCATTATTCGAAAAAGAGAAATCACCTAGGTGAGGTCTCTCTCCCACACCAGGGACCTAAGCAGGACCCTTTTAAGAACACCAAAGGAGACCAAGGGTGCCTTGGAAAAAGAATTTCCTGATGTTTCTTTCCCTAGTGGCCCATTTTTTGAGGTATATCCATCTTTAATAGGAATTCCCCCTACATTAATCACTTTCAGTTCCACCCATGCCCTACACGACACACATGTGTGGCATACCTACACTTCGAAACTACACCCAACACTTGTGTTAGCCACCCTTCATGCCCTTTTCCAAGCCACCCATAGAAGTTTTGCTTCTTCTTTGTCTCACTTTTCTTAAAGGGTATATGTTGAAAGCTCCACTAAGGCCTCATGATTTGAAAAACCTTTAGAAAAGGTGCATTTGTGTGTCTTGTATTTGGTTTTGTATTTCTACGGTTAGAGGTTTATTTAACTTTTCCTACAATGGGATAAGATCCTTGGGGTGTTTGTGGATTTTTATATCTATCGTCATAAGGATGATTAAACCATGGAATGTGTTAGGGAGTTCACAGTTTTTAGGATTATGGTTTGGACCATGGAATTCCTTTCTCAGCTTTTTGTACCAGAGCCTCCATTTCCCAATGGAGAGGGTGAGGATTACACTTTCTTTTCCATTCAATGTGCAATCAGATCTTCATCCCACTATCGAACCAACTCTAGGGAATCACTCCAAGAGTAATCCAATATCATTTATTATAAGATGTTGCAGTATTTCTTCTCTCTACCATTGTGTCATTCACCTTAATTCATTTCTAGGGTTAGGAGAATAGAGGGAAGTATCACAAACCTAGCCTCTTCCACTGTCATCCTCTTACATTTCTATCAGTAGAGAGTGAAAAGTGTGTGGAATTTAAAAAATTTCACTTCCTATTGTTTCTCACACCAACAATGAATGACATGGGATTATAGTTTAATTATTATCATATCATCTACATGATCCATGTAAAAAATTGATCTATGAGAACTATAATTCTTATTAATGATACTACATTAGAATCCAACATTATTCCCATGATCAATGGAAGTCCCCCTCAAGAGTAATCCTCAATCTCAATTCCCTTAATTCAACCATCATCCATTGGAGTAAGCCCCAAGTTAATCCATCAAACCACCATCAGTTAATAAATCCCTCATTGTGACTTTTACAAGGTAATCCTCTTCAAGAACAATCCCCAACATAATCATTTAAAAGGGTCATACACCACTATGATACATACCCCTGAGGGCCTCTGTAGGCATGGTTCTCATGATCAAACTACATGTGATTTGAAGCTTATCCAAATTGGATACGTAAGAATCCTACCTGAGGTTTTAACCAAATAATATAATCAACCATGTTCTCTATATTCCACATTCCTTGTAGGGTATAATTCAAATTGGAAATTCATATCACTTACAGGTTCATTAGGAAGCTTCAGCATATGTCCAACAACAAGAATTGACTAGGAACTTTCTACCTAGAAGTTTTTTCCAGATGACATTAAAACTGTACTGTTAGGTCCTTATTACATGACCATAAATGTTATGATGTGTCCCCATTATGTTGCAACAAACTATGTGGGTTATGATTCCTTTCATGATGATATGAAGTAATTCCATCTAAGGGTTTGATCCCAACATCAAAACAAATTTTGCATCCTTGGATAAAAAAACTCTAGAGTACCCCACTATGTAGCTATAAAACCATCATTTCCATAATAAAAATAAAATAATCACTAATTTTTACTTAAGAGGACACCATTTAAGGAGAACCTCTGATACATACAAGCATATCCATCAATGAAGAACCTCATATACAAACAAATGATTCGTATATTTATACATGTTAATAATTTATTGTTAACTATAGGTTAATCCATATCATACTTGAGATTTAATAATGATTTTGGAATATGTCTTAAATATATAAGAGATTCCAGGAGTGGGAAATAATTCCCCCCAAAAGGGTACGATGGGGCCAACTTCCCATCTTATCAACCAATGAGAGTTCTCAGTCATTGTCAGCCAAATCTACCGATGAGTGCATGTATTTGGAAATCATATCCCCTTGGATGTAGAGTTTTTGGGTGTTTCTAGTTCCACAAGTAAACCAATTAGAAACTGTTTGGAGATGATGATTCCTTACCTGAACTCATGATTTTGAGAGAATCAAAAAATGGTGAACCCGACATGAATCCTCAACCAAGATGATATTGTTACCCATCTAGCATGACCCTTTTCATTTAAAAATTTAATTCCAGATAAGACAATCAATCATACATATATTTTTTCAAATGATATGATGCTTTGATAGAGTTTCTTGTTTGTGTTTTTTGTAAATATTCACGCCAACCATCAGAACTCCTTTAATTCCATTGGGGTCATTCAAGGTTTCACCAATAAACTCCATCTATGTTTCATCCATCGGGTCTTCATCAATTCGAAGGACACCATCACCCACACAAAATCATAAATGATGGGTCTCAAACTACATGGCCCCAGAGTACTACCAGAATGGTACAATCCCAACCATGGAGGCCACTTTCATATGCCCTCCTGCTCAATGATCATCAACAATTATCTAGTCAATGTTGACTGATGGTCCTAAAGCAGACGGAACCAACCACCTTCTTCAACATCCTCGAGTGATTATCCCCATAATGTATCTTAATTAGTTGAATCAAGAGGACACATGTGGCCTCATCCAGGAGACATAGGGGTCATTCTCAAGAAATTCTTTCAGTAATGGCCATTGCCAATGTTGCGTGGTAGATACCCCTCAACCTGATAAGAGTGTTATCCTTGGCTGATAGGCCCAGTTTCTTCAAATCCAATCAAGAAAAATGGCATGTTGGGAATGTAAAATGGCAAATAGGGAGTAGCGTCACACCTCTTCCGCCTCTAGAGAAGCATGCCAAACTAGTTTGGTGGAAAACAACGAGAGGCCACATACACCCATTCTCCTTCATCTGGTCAGCCATTAGACTCAACTATCAGTATCAAAGGAAAACTACCATTCAAATCTAGCACAGTACCATGAGAAGGAACATACACCTACATTCACCAATTAAGTTGGTCAGTTGCCTCATATAGCAGCACCAAAAGATGTCATTCAGAATGTCTCGATGACAAGTAGAGGGAAGACTCAACTCTCTTACCCCACACATGAGTACATTCAGTATACACATGCAGGAAAGGGAGGATTGGAGCATGTGCATACACATACACTACATATGGAATGTAAATATATCCTTTTTCATTTTATGAAGTCACTAATCATGTATTAGAAGTGATTAAAGGATAGACACAAATTCTTTATCCTATCATGTAGAGTTTCTAAGACATCACAATGGTGATGACAGTAGTTCCAGAGGAAAAACAGATGATTATATCCCTATAGATGCAGCGCCTCATCAGTATAACATCTTAGAGTAGAAACGTACATATACTCTTGTCCATGAGGGTTATAGGGAAAACTCTTGTATATTATACAGATTGTCAGATCCAAAACATGAACCCACTCCAACTGGCGGTAATGATCTTATTCTAATGTCCTATCCAGGGTAGGGACAAACACCTTCCCATGAAAACTACTTTTTCACATACATGTCCCCAATCGCTCATAATATTGTATTAGAGAAAAATCCTTATCAAACATGATTTCAAGATTAATATTAGATCTATGATCCAAATCAGCATAATACTGGGCTTTATTATGCCTTCAGAAATATGTCTATTACTATTCAAGATCCTACCATCCCATTAAAAAATTATGGGATTAGTATCATTAATTCTAAATTTCAGTTTCGAACACATCACCATGAAAGATTTCTTAATTACTGTAATATAGTCAATCTTGGGAGCCTATCTATTGATGGAAACCACGATAACCCTCCATATGGCTAGAAGGCTGAGGAGAAATAGGGTCGTCCCCTTTCTGTCATCCACCATGGTGGTCCTCCCCATGATGGTTTTCACTGTGAAATTCCTCTATGAATTATTATTTTGTAGTGTCCAGAGAATTCTCCAATTGACTCTGCAGTGATTAGAAAGCCCTTCTACCATGAGGCACTTGCAAACACAATTCCAGTCGTGTCTGATACTTTTTCAATAGAATTTGAAATACATTCCCAACTAGAAAACATCCTAAGGTGATGATCATTATCTGAGCCATGGATTTTTTGTCATCCAACATAGCATAGGAAATCCCAACCAATCCCATTTCTTATGGTATATAAATTGTGAAGCATCAACTCTAGTCTGACCAGGTTGAGGAACCCCTGGTGAAAGACGAAGACGATCTGGTAAAAATTAGGAAACATAGTTGGCTAAATATTATATATCAATTATGTTTTGGAATTTATGCACCCCTCAATATATAATTCTTGTGTTGGTATATGTTTTTTCACACAACATCTTCCTCAACATATGGGAAACACATAGTCACCAAAAAATAAAGGTATTTCCCAATGCTGAGTATCAAACTCATAAAAAGTTAATTGAAGGGTCGATACACCAAATTGAGTTGGCATATCTCCTCTCTCCATGACATCCAAATATTGAGAAATAGTAAGGATCCCATCAACACGCATTACTCAACTCATTAATGAGGTTGTGAGAGTTGATCATGGACATCATATATAGTGTTTCTATTAGGGGATGGGGTGAACATGGATAATTTCATTGTACTCCCAAACTATAAAATCCCATAAAATGAGGTATGATGTAGTGTCATAGCCCTAGGATGGCTCTAACAGATTGAATCTGTTCAAGAACAAAGTTATGCTCAACAAGAGTAGTCCCCTACTGACTCTCACCAAAATCATGATAGAACGGACCAGGATGTTGAAATACTTCTCACCAAGCATCTGAGAACATCAAGATGGAATCCCTGTTAGAGGATACCAGACTTCAAAAAGTGAAAATATTAGAAATATCAGAAATGTATTAAAAAATGGGATATTCAAGTGTGTCCAAAATGATGCACCCAACCCACATATAAAAAAAATTCAATAAAATCATATGAAAAGATGTAGTAAGATCATACCTAGAGATTAGATAATAACCCCACCCAATATATCTGAGGGATTTTTAACCAAACCCTAGAGTTCGACAAACTCAACCTGGAGAGTTGTGAAATAGGAACAAGAGAATCCCCAAACCTCTTGGTTTGGGGATCATTCATCTTAAAAATGACCTCTTTTGTGGGAATCCATCTTCTCCCAATTGTGGAAAATTCAACATATTGAAATCACCTAGTTCATCCCATATCAGGATATAGTATTCTCATTAAGGACATGTATGACTGAACTATATGGATATTATTATCGGTTCACTATCCGCTAAATAGATCCCTTGGCATCAATAAAGAAGAGGAAAAGGTCTCATGGAGGGTTCAGAAAAAGATGATCTCAAAAAAATACTTCCAGAATGCATGTCATGCATTATGTGTTGGTTATCAATAATGTTACTAAAAATCCTCTAGAACATGATTCCAATTAGAGGAGTTTGAAGATGAAGTTATGATTTAGAATCTGGTCCACCCTAAAAAATGAAGGAGGTGTGCATACCCAAAACCAGAGGTTTTCCCTAAATCTAGGAACTCCCTAAAACATTCTACCATTATGTACATGAAAGTTTAATATATAAAAAGGTAAGTCCAAGACTCTACCTCACCAACCCCAAGAAGAGGGTCAATCCCTTTCAATAGTGGAATAATTTCCTCAGTAAGAGTAGGAGATGAAATAATTGAGAAGACTCAATTCAGAGTTTCTCTGTGGTTTCCTTCCTTCCAATTATGCTCTAAAAGAAGATCCTCAACTTACAATTCTAGTTGTAACACCTCAACAAAGAGGGGTTGTCACGAAAACTAAAGCATATTTGGAACATCCTCTCAATATGGGAATCCAATCACCAATATATTTGGATCCCTCCCAAGAAAATCAACAATTCAAACCACTTGGTTCATATCCAGAACATCGACATGAACAATCATATTGGACTACCTCTATAGGATACCCATTGTCCCATTTACAAGGGAATCCTCTTCAAAAATAAGCCCCAACTTAATCATTTAAAAGGGTCATTACCCCCTATGATACATACCCCTAAGTGCCTCTATTGGCATGGATCCTCATGATCGAACTACATGGGATTTGTTTCGTATCGAAATTGGATACATATGAATCCTACCTGAGGTTTTAACCAAATAATATAATTAACCATGTTCTCTATATTCCACATTCCCAGTAGGGTCTAATTCAAAATGGAAATTCTTATAACTTCCTAGTTCTTTATGAAGCTTCAGCTTATGTCCAACACGAAGAATTGACTAGGAGCCTTTTTCCATGATTTTCTTTCCAGATGATGTTAAACTATATAGTTAGGTCCTTATCACATGATCATAATTGGTATTATGTGTCCCCTTTATGTTACACCAAACTATGTGGGATCTAATTTCTTTCATGATGATATGCAGTAATTCCATCTGAGGGTTTGATCCCAACATCAGAACAACTTTTTCATCCATGGATGAAAAAAACTCTAGAGTGCCCCACTATGTAGAAATAAAACCATTATTTCCATAATAAAAATCTAATAATCACTAATTTTTACTTAAGATGACACCATTTATGGAGAACCTCTGATACATACAAGCATATACATCGATGAGGAACCTCATATACAAACTAATGATTCTAAGATTTATATATGTTAATAATTAATTGATAATTCTAGGTTAATCCATATCATACATGAGATTTTATAATGATTTTGAAATATGTCTTAAATATATAAGAGATTCCAAGAGTGGGGAATAATTCCCCCCAAAAGGGTGCAATGAGCCCAAATTCGCATCCTATCAACCAATGAGAGTTCTCAATCATCGTCATCCAAATCTAACGATGAGTTCCTGAATTTGGAAAGAAGGTCCCCTTTGATACATAGTTTTTGGGTGATTCTGGTTCCAAAAACCAACCAAATAGAAACCATTTAGAGATGGTGATTCCTAACCCAAACTCATGATTCTGAGGGAAACAAAAAATGGTGAACCTGACAAGAGTTCTTAACCAAGATGATAATGTTTCCCATATATCATTCCCCTTTTCATTTAATTATAGAACTCAAGATAAGGAAATCTATCATGCATATATTTATTAAAATGAGATGATTCTTTGACAGAGTTTCTTGTTTGTGTTTTTTTGTATATATTGGAACCTACAATCAGAACTCCCCTAAATCCAATGGTGTCATTCAAGTATTCACCAATAATCCCCATGTATGTTTCATGCATTAGGTATTTATCCATTAGAAGGATGTCATCACCCACACAAAATCTTCAACGATGGGTCTCAAACTAAATGGCCCCAGAGTACTATCAGTATGGTACAATCCCAACCACGGAGTCCACTTGATAAGACCTCCTCCTCAACCATCATCACCAATTATCTAGTCAGTGATGATCGGTGGTCTTAAACCATATGACACCAACCACCTTCTTTTTCATATTCAAGTGATTATCCCTATAATTCAACAAAAACCCCATATTTTCTCAAGTAGGTGAATAAAGAGGCCACATGTGGCCTCATCCAGGAGACACATGGTTCATTCTCAAGAGATCCTTTTAGTAATTGAAACTGCCAATGTTGTGTGGAAGTTACACCTCAACCCGATAACAGTGTTATCCTTGTCCGATCGGCCTAGTTTCTTCAAACCCAATAATGAAAGATGGCCTGTTGGGAATGTAAAATGGCCAATAGGGAGTATGGTCACACCTATTATTCCTCCAGAGAAGCCCGCCAAACTAGTTTGGTGGAATACAACGAGTGGGCACATACACTCATTCTCCTTCATCCAGCCAGCCAATAGACTCACCTATCAGTATCAACGGAAAACTGCGATTCAAATACAGAAGAGTACCTTGAGCAGGAACATACACATACTTTCACCCATTAAGTCGGTCAGTAGCCTCATATGGCCGCACCTAGAGATGTCATTTAGAGATTCCTGATGTCATGTAGGGGAAGACTCAACTCTCTTCCCCCACAAGCGAGTACATTCAGTATCCACTTCGATGAAAGGGAGGATAGGAGCAGGAAAATACACTTACACTACATATTGAATGGAAATATATCCTTGATTCAGTTTCTGGAGTCACTAATCATATATTGTAATTGATAAAAGGATATACACAAATTCATTCTCATATCATGTAGAGTTTCTTGGGAAACAAAATGGCGATGACAGTAGTTCCAGAAAGAAAACAACTTATTATATCCCCATAGATGCAGTACCTCATCAGTATAACACCTTAGAGTAGAAACATAAATATACTCTTTTCCAAGAGGGTTATAGGAAAAAATCTTCTATATTATATAGATTGTTGGATCGAAAACATGAACCCACTCCAACTGGAAGTAATCATCTTATTTTAATGGCCACTCTAAGGTGGGTACAAACACCTTCCCATGAAAACCACTTCTTCCAATATGTGGCCCTAATCACTCATAAGATGGTATTAGAGAAGAATCCTTATCAAGAATTATTGCAAGATTAAGATCAGATCAATGATCTAAATCATCTTAGTACTGGGGTTTTTTATGCCTTCAGACCTTTGTCTATTAAAGTTCAATATCCTACCCTCCCATTAAAAAATTATGGGAGTAGTATCATTAATTTTAAATGTCACTTCCTAACACTTCACCTTGAAATATTGCTTCATAATAGCAATATGTTCAATCTCGAGAGCCTGTCTCTTGATGAGAGCCACGATAACCCACCATATAGATAGACGGATAAGGAGAAATAGGGTCTTCCCATTTCTGTCATTCACCATGGTGGTCCTCTCCATGATAGTGTTCACTGTGAAAGTCCACTATAAAATATTATTTCAAAGTGTCAAGAGAATTATCCAATTGAATATGTAGTGATGAGAATTCCCTCCTATCATGAGGCATATGTAAACACAACGCCAATCATATATAATGGTTTTTTAATAGAAGTTGAAATACATTCCCAACTAGAATACATCCTAAGGCGATGATCATTATCTGATCCACAGATTGTTTGTCATCCAATATAGCAGAAGAAATCCCAACCAATCCCATTTCATGTGGTAAATAAATGGTGAAGAATCCACTCTAGTCTAGCCAGGTTGAGGAACCTCTGGTGAAAGTCGAAGAGGATATAGTAAACATTGGGAAATATAGGTGACTAAATATGATATATCATTATTTTTTGGCATTTATGCACCCCTCAATATAGAAATCTTCTGTTGGTAGATGATTTTTCACACAGCATCAGCCACAACATATGGGAAACACTTAGTCGCCTAAAAATAAAGGTATTTCCCTATTTTCAGTATCAAAATCACAAAAAGGTAATAGAAGGGTTGATACAAAAAATTGACTTGGCTTATCTCCTTTCTTCACGACATCGAATTTTTGAGAAACAATAAGGATCCCTTCAACATGCATGCCTAGCCACATTAATGAGTTTGCACGAGTTGATCATGGATACAATATATAGTGTTTCTATTAGAGGATGGGGTGAGCATGGATAATTTAATTTAATTAAACTCCCAAACCTGAAAATCCCATCAAATATGGTATCACACAGTGTCATATCCCTAGGAAGGATCTAACAGATAGAATCTGTACAATACCAAAGTTATTCACAACAAGAGCAGGCCCTTATTGACTCTCACCGAAATCAGGATAGAAGATAGTAGGATGTTGAGATACTTTTCACAAATAATCTGAGATCATCAAGTTGGAATACCTCTTAGAAGGTATTAGACTTCAAAAAGTGAAAATATTAGAAATATCTCAAATGTATTCCAAAATGGGATGTTCAAGTGTGTGAAATATGATGAATCCTGCCCAAATATGGACAAAATTCAATAAAATCATATGACCAGATGTAGTAAGATCATCCGTAGGAATTAGAGAACAACCCCACCCAATGGGGATGGGGGATTTTTAACTTAACCCATGTGGTCAACAAACTCAACCTGAATGGTTGTGAAAGAGGAACACGAGAATGCCAAAACCTCATGGTTGGTGGATCATTCATTTTTCCTTAGTGGGAATTCATCTTCTCCCAATTGGGGAAAATTCAACATATTGAAATCTCTTAGTTCATCCCATATCATGATCTGGTATCCTCATTGGGTACATTTATGACTGAACTATATGGATATTCTAATCGGTTCACTATTTTCTAAATATCTCATAGGGAATCAATAAAGAAGAGGAAAAGGTCTCATGGAGGGTTAAAAAAATGATCTCAAAAATATTCTGATAGAATGCATGTGGTACATTATGTGTCAGTGAATGTTAACAATAATGTTTCTAAAAATCCTCCAGAACGTGATTCCAATTAGAGGATTTTAAAGATGATGTTCTGATTTAGAATTTGTTCCACACAAAAAAAAATGAAGGAGGTGTGCATACCCCAAACCAGAGGTTTTCTCTGAATCCGGGCACTCTCTAAGACATTCTACCATTACGTCCATTAAAGTGTAATAAATAAAAAGGTTAGGCCAAGACTCTACCTCTCCTACCTCAAAGAGTGGGTCAATCCCTTTCAATAGAGGAATAATTTCCCCAATAAGAGTAGGAGATGAAATAATTGAGAAGACTCAATTCAGAGTTACTCTGTGGTGGCCTTCCTACGAGATATGCTCTAAAATATGATCCTCAACATAAAATTCCAATTGGAACACCACAATAAAGAGTGTTTCTCACAAAAACTAAACCATATTTGGAACATCCTCTCAATATGGGAAACCAATCACCAATATATTTGGATCCCTACCTAGAAAATTGATAATTCACACCATTTGGGGCATATCCAGAACCTCGACATGAACATTCTTATAGGCCTGCCTCTGAAGGATAGCCATGACAAGAGCATTACAATTAGAAAGAACTAAAAAATTTATTAAACCCAATACTAAGATTATTGGAATTAGATAACCTATATAAATCACAGTGAAGTGAACAAACCTACGAATCTAGATCATCATTTATAAGATCTTCAAAGTTTTTGTCCATCTTGTCCCTTGTTGGAATATATTCCTTAAAGTTGATCTTCCATTTTTGAAATCCAAAAAAAAAGTGTTCTTGTTTATTTATCCACAGCCTTTTCTCCTCATTGGTATCAACTCAAATCCTTTGCTCATAAATTCCATTAACCTTTTACTTCATAGAATTGATCTTAAAGTATGATATAAGGATTTATTTTTTAGTGTGTAAAATGCTCTCCAAACTTCCCCCATTATTCATTTACATTTTTCCTACCATTTCATTATACACTAAATTAGGATTTCATACCTCAAATAGATCTATATATTCACAGTGTGGCTCCTTGTTGACCCCACCTAAGGTTTTCTCACCTATCTCAGTAGGCTTTTAAATAATCACTTCATCAATTTTAGATTCAGTTGGCCTCGTTCCAGTCCTACCTTTATTTTTCTTTACCTAAGGTCCAAGTTACAGTAGTATTTTGTAGATTCATGTATTCTTTATGAGTCCTTGGTTCTGCCCCTCCCCTTTGAATATAAATATTTATAGATAGAAGATTCCCTTTCTTACCATTCATTAATTCAGATCCAATAGTTATGTTCCCATATGGATCCAAGTCAATACATGTCTCTTGATGAGTATTTTTTAAAACTCAACATAAAGTCTTTAGTGGATATTTCCCTTTAATGTTTATTTTTCCATTTTGGTACAAAATTATTCAACCCTTTAGAGTTAACCACTTCATTCACATTTCCAGTAAAATGATTTGCGAATTGGATTTATATTGGGACATTCAACTAGTTTGAAGATCCCCATTCCTGAACAACATTTTCAATCTATCTATGAGACACCTGAAATAAAGTTGATGGACAAGGAATAGAAGGGATATTATAAGTAACCTTGATACCAACACCATGAATAAGATCATTTCCACTATTATTGCCACTATACATCATTATATCAATAAAATATGTATAAGTCATTGAATAAGTCAATCAGTTTTATTTAAGGACCTCCACATCCAACTTGATATCACTCAAATCTTACTTCAAAAAAGAGAAAATATCATAAACCCTCAGATAATAATTCAAATTTCCTTTCTCCTTTTGAATAGGATGATCACCAAAAGTTTCCTCAACACCTAATTTTCCAACATAGAGAACATTAGGAGATACATACCCCCTCTGAGAAATAGAATATACCTCCCCCTGATAGAACTCTCAACCATCACCAAAGAATTCGAAAAATACTCCATTAGATGAAGAGAAGTGGAAAAATATATCCAAATCTCAAAGATCACTAATTTATGACACCAAAACTCATCACCAACAAATATACAAATCCAACCAAAAAGTTCCTTAGAACCATCAAATTAAATATAGATATGCGAGGAGATTGGATGACAAACTGAATAAGTTCCACTATCTAAGAACACAAAATATACAACAAATATTTTTATAATATGAATAAATGGGGTATTTCGGAAAGTTAGAGGGTGTATGGGAAATTATCCCCTAAGATACCAAGGAGGAGAATCACCTTTCATATGAAAATCATAAGACCAATGAAGTAGACATGAGATATGTTTCGTGTGCGAGGAGCTTTGGACTGTGAAATCCTTATTTCCTCCTTCGATGGAAATTGAACAATAATATGATGATTATCACGAAGCTCGATGCTCGCTTGGTCATGTAATCCCAAATAACCAAAAATAATTTTTTTTAGGGTATTGTCTGATGGAAAATGATGTATGAATCAAGACACAATGGTTAGGTTCATGATCATTGAAGCGTTAGATAACTCTTATGAAGAAAGTGATAGATTGGGAAAACTATTGTGAATATTTGGAAATTTATGGAATAGATTGATTATTGGGAATGGGGGAAGGATATTTGTGTTGGGGAATAGATAGAATGGTGGATTAGACACAAAATGATAATGTGTCCTGAAATATTAAAATAAATACATATTAAAAAGATTATATAATATAATATTTTTTAATTTATAAAACAAATAATATTTATTCATTTAAATAATTATTATTCAGGGTTTGATAAATGTAGGGGAGGATTAAAAGGCCGATTCAAGGACCCATGGGAGATGATATAGTAATCTGTGAATTTAGAACATGTCATAAGAATATAATGAAAATATATTATTCTCATTTGAAATGCATATGACATATAATAAAAAATTAGACAAAGTTTCAATGTAAAATTATTAACTATTTAACCCATATTACATATTCCAAATTACATAATTTTTTAGATTGAGAATTTTGTTCACAATGAATTATATCAAGAGTTTTAGACCCAGTGTTTTCTGGCTCTTCTTGTGGGTGTTTGTAAACTATCCATGATAGGTATATTGTAGGGTTATGGATGTTAATAATTTTTTAGTCCATTATTAGATTTTCATATGGTTTTTACATGATTGATAATACCCTCTCCCTAACACGATGTCACAAACCGTCCCACAGGGCCCGTACGTGACTACCCCAAGCCCACCTTCCATCGTCCTGGGGTTCGTGACTAGTACCTAAATAATTTTCAGGAATAGGGAAGGAATTTCCTTAGTGATCTATAGACACTCAAAAAGTGAAACTAATGTAAACATCTAACAAAAGTAAGGTATAACAAAGAGATTAAAGTAAAACCACAAGTTCAACTGTAAACTGAAAATAGTGGGCTGAAATAGAAGCCCTGGAGACATAAAAGAGAGTAAATAGTTCTCACATCTTCCCTAAAGCTCTACCTAGAGATTAGTAGGTATATGTCTAAAGTCAAAGAAGAGGATATCGACTACTACAATCTCACCAAACTACACCAAGTCCTGAACCCCAAAAGTGTGCCTAAAATTTTCAGTAGTCTGAACCTGACACACATATGCGGATAGATCCCGTGCTGGGGTGATTGTAAAAACATAGTAAGGGACTTTGAGGCCACCAAAGGTCTCTTAATAATATAGGAAGAAAAACATAACAAGAAGTACCACAAATGTAATATCACAAGCATGATCTAAATCATGAATCACAAAGAAAAAGATACAGCTCACTCTAACAGTACAACATCAAGGTTAATAGGATAGGGATGACTAGTCATAAATGTTGATCATCCTATCCATATTAAGTAACTAATTACCTGTATAGGTCAATGTATGATAACTCATATTGTTCGCTAGATCCTGATCCATGTTGGTTGCTGGTGTTGACTTATATTGGTCGCTGGTGCTAACCCGTATTGGTCGCTATTGCTGACACGTATTGGTAGCTGGTGCTGAATCATATTGTTCACTGGTATAGAGGGAGGTGTGATTTTCCATAAAGCTAGATAATCCCACTGTGGAGTTTCTGATGCTGACCCATATTGGTCGCTCTTCTTCTTTATGTCACATCCAACCACTGCATTCCCGTACGTAGCACGCCTGATCCCCGTACGATTCTACTCCTCAAGACATCGGTCATATTTGAACAAGAATGAAGTCCCAAAAAAATCATAACCAAGGTACAAACCCTTTATAGGGGTCCTAATGTGATAGATGGCACATCGATTGGACACCCGGTCTGTGAGATATAGGAACTTTTGTAAAATGGACCCAGTTGGATTCAAGTCTAATCTGACCTAGTTATCACGTCAAACTCTATCAAAATTCACATAAAGTGTCTCTAATGGACCTCTCTGTCACAAGGATCCTTATTCCATGGACGAGGCATTGATCAGATGCTTGGTCTGTTAGTTACACCCCTTTCTGTGAAACAGGGGTGATCACACCTCAGTTCGGCCCACCAAAGTCGAGAACGCCCAAGTATTCCAAAGGGAGCACTTCCCAAAAAGGGTTCACAACACCACTAATGGAGTGTAAAATGGACACTCAGTTCGTCAGTTTCAAGTGTTTCTTTATTCGGGGGCCGGATGGGTCTGGGCCCAGTTCAACTTGGTCATGTTGGCCTGACGGAACGAGTCCTTGGGGTTCCCTGACCCCACAAAGGTCTAGCCTCTTATTTGTCAGCCCATTCCACTAGGTACAACATGTCGGGGTCATCCCAGCTGGTTCACAGTCCCAGGCCACAGTTGGCCCGACCTGTCATGTGGGGCTCAGCCCACCTGTGCAGGCACCCTGGGCCGCAGGTCTGCCCCGCTTGGAGGGTCCAACACATTCGGTCAGACTGCATCCAGCACGGTCCACCTGATGGTGGACCGTTTTTTCAGCCGGCCCCATGGAAGTGGGGCCATTTCATCAGGCCGGTGGGGTTCTACCCAACCACGTGTAATGGTCGGCCCTACAGCCGACCTATCTCCAGTAGAGGTGGCTCGGCACGGGGTCGTGTTGCCCGTCTTTTCGCGGCCTGCGGGTTTCTCTCCCTACTGTCGCGGCCTGCAGGCACTACCCTTATCCCGCACGGCCATCTCTGGTCGGCCGCCTCTAGCCAGTGCGGCATGGGTCGGCACTCCACCTTCCCTCCGCCTGTGGTCGGTTGTCGCCGGCCTCCTCCAGCCTCGGCTGGCATGACACGTCGGTGGTTCTTTCCATGTTCCATCGAACGTACTCCAGTGGTCCGTTCATGGTGTCTTCTGTGCGTATGAGCCTCTTGGGTCACCTCCGCCACTACGTGACCTGGATTTCTGCCTTTCCGTCACATTTCCCAATAGCACAAGAGAAACACAAGAACAATAGGGTCGATGGAGGGTCTGGTCCTTGTTCGGATTGGCCCGCGCCCTTCGTGTTAGCATTTTAACAAGGGGTGTTGACAAAATTCCGAGAATTTAGAAATAACTCCTAAATTGTAACCCCACATCAACCTCCCATGATTAATGTACAATCTACGGATCAACCCATTGGTCATTTGATCCATGTTCTTCTTATAAATCATCAATGGCGAAGGAGGAAATTTATAAAATGAAAAACCAAAACCCCTACCTGGATGAGACGTCTACTGATGGAGATCGACAGAACCACTTTCGTCATTGTCGTTGGTTCATGATTCGGTGGTGCTCATCATTGCTTGATGAATCTGTTCTCATCCTCCAGGTGAATGTTTTCGTAGGACATCACCATATTTACATCGTTTGAATAAGTCATTCCAAAACGCCACCCTGAGATCCATTTACCTTAGAGGGGGAAATGTGAGTAATGCCTTGAGTAATAAATGAGGTTCATTAAATAAATTAATGAAACACTTTTAATTCACAATGGTAGATTTATGTAGTTGATGGGTCAATCCATTAAATGGCTAGAGAATTCATCAGGCTGGCCGCCAGTGCTCATCCGTTGGAGAGAAAGAAAATAAAATAACAATTACATTTTATTTTACATTTCATTAAAAAGTCCAAAAACTATCTTTTTCGCCTAACTTACTGTGGTCGAAGTGAAGTCTCCTTTAAGTGAATCATGGAACTTCAGATTCAACAAAGTCCTTGGATTTTTAATCCGATCCCCGGTACAAAATATAGAAATTGTCACCCTCACGTTTACTGAACATACCTTAAAAAAGTTAAAAAAAATCCATTCTAGGAATAACAGGCCTCAGAATCACACGCCTTCAATTTTTGCAGACTCGTAATAATATAAAAATTTTAAAAACATTACATTGAATTGTCGAGGTCTTTAAATTCTCCCCATCTTGGGTATTTACTTCACGAAATTCCAAAGAAGGCTACAGAAAAAGGGGGTATTGGGCACACAAATGATCCTCTCGCTCCCATGTGCTCCCTTTGATATTACTATGTAGCACAGAACGTGAAACAGAGGTATCGAACTCCCACAAAAGAATTAGTATTATCGATCCTCTTTCTCCACTGGGTACTCCGCAAAAGTCTCCCCATCGTCAATCTCTATCTCTCCATGGTCGATGACGTGAGATGGGTCATGCACATATCTCCTCAGCTGGGATACATGGAAGACGTTGTGAACCCTCTCCAACTACGATGGTAGTGTCATGCAGTATGCCACCTTTCAAATACTATAATGGATCAGGAATGGTCAGGTAAATAATGGTGAGAGTTTTCCACCTCGTCCAAATCACTTTAGTCCCCATCGAGGGAAGTATCTCAAGAATAGGTGGTCCCCCATAGAACTTCAGTGGTCTTCATCTCCTATCATCGTAGGACTTATTTCAGCTGTGTATAGTATTCATCCACACTCGGATGACCTGAACCTTCTTAGTGATAACATGTAACATATCTAGTCACATGAGTACTGGCTCTCCTAGATCCATCCACCACAAGGGTGATCTACACGGTCGTTCATACAATGCCTCAAAATGGGTAATACCAGCGGTGGAGTGATAGATTTTATTGTAAGAGAGCTCCACCAAGGGTAGGTGGTCCTCCCAACTGTGACCAAAATCTAGAACACATACAAGAAACATTTAATCCATGGTCTGGATGGTCCACTTAGACAAAACATCTGTTTGCGGGTAAAACGATGTGCTCAAGCGATGCTGAGTCACGAAAGACTCCTGTAATCCTATATATAATCAGGATTTGAAGCAATCATCAAATTCCAAGACTATCATCAATGGCACCCCATGAAGTCTCATTATCTCCTAAACATATAGACGCCACAATCTCTCTTATAAACCCTTCCCTCAAATAGTATGGAACTTGGCCTACTTGGTGAGTTGGTCAACGATCACCCAAATGGTTTCATGCCCCCCGAAAGTATGTGGTAACCCCATTACGAAGTCCATCGATATCCATTCCCACTTCCACTATGGTATATAGAGGGGTTGGGTCAAGCCTGCTGGTACCTGCTACTCAGCCATCACTTGCTGGAAAGTGAGGCATCCAGAAACAAACTCTACCACAACTTTCTTCATCCCTAGCCACCAGTACTAACTCCAGAGTTCCTTATACATCATCATAATTCCTATATGTACAACCAAGGTAGATGTGTAGAACTTCATTAGAACCTACTCTAGTAGCGCCACTAGTACTATTGTATGCCCTTTGAAAAGGATAGTGTGCTCCACACGTTTTGAATATCTGTTAGGTACACGGCATGAGGATATTTAAGCACGTGTAGTCTCATAGATGTTGTCTCCAAGTTGATCCTCCCTGACACACTGAAGGAGTACATGGGAAATTACCATCGACTGGAGGTAGACTATATTATCATTATCCACATAAGATATTTGATGTAAGGATAACTTCTCTGAAGACTTGTTCAGTAGATGCAATCCCGATCTCCGGCTAAGTGCATCTGCCACTACATTCCCCATACCATGAGTATATACTCTCTCAAAGTCATAGTACTAGAAGAACTATAGCCAATGTCGTTGTCTCATATTCAGATCATTATATGTGATGATATATCTGAGACTCTTTTGGTATGATTAAACAATTAACCGCTCTCCCATCACGTTGTCTTTCCACATCTTTTGTGTGAAGACTACTGCTGCTAAATCCATGTCATGAGTCTCATAGTTTTCCTCATGAGGCCTTAGATATCATGATCTGTAAGCAATCACTACATCATTCTTCATTATTACGCAATCGAGTCTGGTCCCAAATGTATCACAATAAACCACATAGTCATTTACCTCCTCTATCACCCTCAGGATGAGAGAAATGGTCTTATTTTAGCTATTCAGGACTTCTTCAGAGGGGGTGTCCATCCTGGGATCACAGTTGCAACTACGCTAGTTCTCTTGCTGAAGATCAAAGACCCGTCATCCCTCATCCATTATCATCCAGTGAGATTTTTCAACGTCCCATATAAAATTTTATCATGTTTCACTAATCAGAGGCTATCCAGCAGGCTCCCTCGATGGATATCCCTAGAACATCATGGGTTCGCTAAAGATCATTCGATCCATGGTGTTATGGCGATGTTACAAGAGATGTTGAGAGATATGAACAAAAATTATTGTGGCTCCAATGTGGCTGTTAAGATGGATATGAATAAGGCCTATGATAGGATGGAGTGGGGCTTTATTACTAGAGTTCTAGAAAAGATGGGGTTCTCCACGTGTTCTTGTGATATCATTTTTAGGTGTGTTTTTTCACTGTGGATGGTTGTGTAGTTTTAAGGGAGAACTCATGGTTTCATTAAGACTACTCGAGGGATGTGACAAGGAGATCCGTTATCACTGATCATCTTCATCCTTATGCAGGACACTCCTAGCGGGCTGATCAACAAGGGGCTGGACAATGCAGATATTTTTCCATTCAACAGGAAATATAGACAACCCCCAACAACACATATGATGTATGTTGATGACATGATAAGTTTTCTAAATGGTGGGCAGAGATTCCTAAATGCGTTTAATAGGATCCTTATGGTGTATTTCCATTAGAGTGGTCATATTGTCAATAGTGAGAATAGTAGCATCTATGTTTCTAACTATTGAATTTCGAGAATGGTGGATCACATGAGGAGGGAGATGGGCATGAGTCGTGGTTATTTTCCCATGGAGTATCTCGGAACCCACATTTCCTTAGGAATACTGCAAACCAAGGACTTTGAAAAAGGGGCTAATAAGCTTTTGGATCAAATTAAAAACTGGAAAACCCATTTCTTCTCTTTTGGTGGATGGATCACTCTTGTGAATATTGTTCTCTCTACAATTCTAGCTTATGCTAGGTCATATACCAGTGTTACGAAAGGGTTTACCAGGTCCATTGACAGAATTCTGAAAATCATTTTCTGGGATTCTTTATATGAGGGGAAGAGACAATGGGGGTCATGGCAGAATATGTCTCCACCTATTTGCAAAGGATGCCTCAATGTTAGAAGTATGGTGACCACAATTCATTCCATGCATGCGAAGCATGCATGGAATGTTATCAAGGAACACAAAACATGGTGGAATCATATGTCTCAGAGTTTTAAGGCTATCATTGTGACTTCTCCAGGAAAGGGAACATCGTTATGGTCTTTGGTCCACCACATCATTCATGAGCCTCATTCAGCATGAAGAATAGATCATTGGGGAGGGGAAAAATCTTATCATGGTATCACAACTAGTCGGGTGACGTGCTTGGGTATCCAGGATTCACATCACCCTCTATCTCCTTTAGGGAAGAAAGAATGCATCCCCAGTTTTTTAAGTATTTTCTGGATGCATCTCAACAAGAACTGTTTGATTTGGTTATTATTAACTCCGAGCAAGACAGGTGCTTCTACACCCCTTCTATCTCTGATAAGTTTAAATTGATGGATTTATACAGGAGTAACAATCCACAGGGACAACAGGACAGGTAGAACGACATGGTTTGGGGCAGCCAAATCCCTTCTAAACATAACATTATCTCATTGAGCATTTGAAACATGGAAATTTCATCTGATGATAGCATTAAAAGTCTGGTCATAATCATGGTTTCCTTCTATCACTATTGTGTGAATAAAAAGGATTAAATCTTGAATCACTTCTTATTAGATGGGGAATGGGCAAGGAATGTGTGGAGTTTCTTTGGATTGGTCACTTGTTACTCTCCCAAAGACGTTTCCAATGAGTGGTTTATAGAGAGCTGGTACTAGGGGACGAATGGGTTGGTAGTGTAGGCAGAAGCATGAGGCATCATTTTTAATGAGGTATTTTGGATGATATGGTAGGCTAGGAATCGTGCCAGGTTTGAGGGAATCACATCCTCTAGTGGTGCTATTGTGACAAGAACCAGGTGCTTGTTGATTGAGTTGATCGGTTTAGCCAGTTTCAGGATGGTTGCACCTTCTTTCTATGCGTTTCATATTACATAGAGGGAGGCACAAAATCTTGGTCATGAGTATCAGGGGAGATGGATTTACTGGGATCATCCAGCATTCGGTCTCAAGCATAACATAAATTGTTCTTTTGCAAGGGGAGAGATGCAAGGTGGGGGAGTAATCTGCAACCACAGGGGTAGTGTGGTGACAGTGTTCTCAGCTCATTTTGGGGGTGGAAGTTTGATCCAGCCCGAGGCTCGTGCATGTCTTATAGGGTTATATATGTGTAATCAAAGGGTAATTATAATCAAACATTTGGAAACAGATTCTATGATCGTCTATGATGCATTGATTGGTGCATTCACTATTCCATATTCAGTCTGTTATATAATTAGACAATTCAAGGCCCTCCTCAGATGTAAAATTAGAGTTTCTCACAAGTTGTGTGAGGGAAATAAAGTGGTAGACTACATGTCTTCTCTTGCGCTCCCCAGGACAATGGTTAGTTTCCTTTGGAATATGTCTCATTTTAAACCAGAGGTGGTGAACCTAATTTCGAGCGAGGCCCTCTGCCACCATTATTTCTTCCAACCCTAGGAGGGGCTTCCTCTCTTCCATTTTTTATTTTGTCTATTTTTTTAGAATAAAAATTTTAAAATTGGATGGTATCCTTCTTATCCAAGAAATCTCCACACTTCGGTAACTCTCTTGGGTGTCTCCGAAGAAATTATTTCCTCGATCTTTGCTAGATCCATAGCAAATCCAACCTCTAAGATGATATGTCCCAAGAAGTGGACCTTTAGTATCCATAACTCTCACATCAAGAGCTTCCCATATAACTGGTGCTCTCAGAGTGTGTCTAGAACTTTCCTCAAGTGTACAGCATGCTCTTCCTTGGTCACTGAGTACACCATGATGTCGTCAATGAAGACCACCACAAATCGATCGAGGTATGGGTGAAAGATCCTATTCCTGAGCCCCATGAACTCTTCTAGAGCATTGGTCACACCGAAAGGAAACACCAAGAACTCTTAATGTCCATACCGACATATTAAAGTTGTCTTCAGTACATCCTAGTCTCATACTCTATGTTGATGATAGCTTGATCTGTGGTCTATCTCTAAGAACCACTTCTCTCTTTTCCAATGAACAAACAGATCAGCAATCTCTAACCAAGAATATGTTTCCTTAACAGTCACCTTGTTTAGGTTCCATAAGTCCACCCATAACCTCAAAACATTCGTCTTCCTTCTTGGAAAATAACACTGGGGATTCCCATAGAGAAACAATGGACCATACAAATCCATTTCTATTTAAGTCCTCTAACTATACCCTCATCTCCCAGAGATCATTAGGGGCCATCCGATATGCTGGTGTAGATATCGGTATGGTTCCTGGGTACAATTAAATGCAGAAGTCTACCTATCTATGAGGGGGTATTCCTAGGACATCTTCTGGAAAGACACCCTCATACTTGTCCACCACCACAGGAATCTGTGGACTTGCCTCATCCACCATGTTGAAGGTCGTGTAAGCCATCTGATATGTAATCGATTTCACCCTACTAAGCGCAAGACCATCTCATGCTGCTTTGTTTACCTTCTCACCAATAAATTAAAACTAGCCTCTATCTCTACGCATATATTGCATTGTACGTCTCAAGTAGTTAATATGTGCGTGAACTACTGATAGCCAGTCCATGCCTCGAATGATTTCGTAGGGATTAAATGCCTCTACTAGAAGATTCCATCTAAAAATCTCTCATCTGAGAGTAAGATCACACTATTGGTACCATGGTGTGATAACTTAATCTCCTCCAATAAGAGTATCCAAACACAGTGGTTGAGCTAAAATATTAGTCAGAATCTCAGAGACTCGAACTAAGTCTGCAGCAAGGATAGAATGGCCTGCACAAGTGTCGATATGCACTAATGCTAAAGTATAGAAGATACAGATCATACCTGGTATCATCTTAGGGACATTAGGTTCAGGAGCCTCTACTACCTATACCTAGGTCTATTGCAGTCCACCCACTCCCTTAGCTCATGGTGGACCATCTGGGGGTGGTGGTGGAAGTGTTGGGTGACTATGACCACCTCTGGCTACACATCCTGCTCCCCTTCCTCATCTGCCGCCTAGCTGACGCACTTGATCCTTCCATGAACACTACCTCGGTGGCCCCTCCACTGTCAACCGATCATTCGTATGGGGATTTAGATAGTCACCGGCTCTATGAACCTATCCACCATAGGAAAAAATATTATTCCTCATAGGTGGATCCCTCATCCTCTCAAGAATCATTCCTCTGACCCTCAATCGCCATGCCACTATCTAGATGATCTAGCCCTCTTGGGATTCTACATCATTTGTCTACTACGAGCTGTAGATGACTCTGCTACCTGTCTTATGGTAGGTTCTCTCACTGTCAGTGACTTCTTTTCAAGGAAGCTCTCCTTCAACAAATCTTTCTCTAGCACCCTATCCAACATCGGGATACTGAGATAAATGGTCACAGCTCTGATATCTCTTCAGAACCCTTTCTCAAAAGTCTGGCCCTAAAAGTAAGGGTCACGTACCATGTTAGTGGAGTATTACGAAAGTCCAGCAAATCCTACTGAGTATTGAGCCATAGCTTGGATGCCTTACTACAGATGCAGCTGCTCTGAAATACACACAGAGTGTAGTGTCACTGGAATGAACTCCGCCATGAAAAGGCTCTCAATATCTGGCCATGTGGGGGTTTTATTCCCATTCACCTAGAGTGTCTAGCACCACCATTGTTCTACTGATCCCTAAAGAAGGCTAGTGTCCAAGATCTCCATCTACTCGGTAGGTGTCTCTACTATGCGAAATACCCACAAAACCAGATCATACTAGTCCTCTACTGCCTAGGGGTCCATCTCTGATCAAAACATTGGAGGCCTCTATCTTGGGAACTCATGCAATGCTCTTATTTGGTGTGCATGATCCCCTAGTAGCATCTGCTACTCAATGGGTGGTGGTGTTGCTCGTACACCACCTGAAGTTTCCATCACTGTGAGTGGTCCCTATACCGGTGCCTCGTCACATAGTGGGACACTGTCATGATCTCTAACGAAAATCCTAGCTGGCTGTCTTCGTGGAGGCATCCTGTAAGAAACATATGTTCCATGGTCAATAAGTTTTACCTGGTAGGATGACTCAGGAAAGTTCAATAAAACTTTTCAAAACACTAGAAACTAGTGTTTTCATGTATTGAGTTGGAAAACATAATTCATGGTCCTGGTGTATGGATATGTCTGCTGCTGCACCCACACTAGACTCCCTACACTGAAAACCGAACTTGAGGCACATTACACCATAGCCACATTAAAAGTTTCCTATTTTTTATTCTCATAGAACAAAGTTCCCTTTCATACCACTTTGTCACGACCTATCCCACGAGGCTCGAATGTGACTGCCCCAAGCCCACCTTCTATAGGCTAGCGGTGGTGACTAGAACTTGAAGGAATTTTCAGAAAAAGGAAAGGATCTTCCTTAGAGATTTATACACACTAAAAAAGGGAAACATAAGTAAAAAAAACCAAAGTAAGGTATAACCCCAAGAGTATAGTACAACCACAAGTACAACTATTAATTTAGAAAAGTGGTTTGGAATACATGCCATAGAAACTGAAAAGAAATTAAAATAATTTCACATATGCCATGGAGTTCTGTTGGGAGGTTTGTTTCTGTAAGTTTGAAATTGAAGAATATGATCTCAACTATTCTAGTCACACCAAGATCCACCAAATCTAGAATAGCCAAAGTCTACCTCAGAGCATCAGTAGTCTGCACCAGACACACATGTACGGGAGAAGCCTATTTAGGGGTGATTATAAAAACTCAGCAGGGGACCTTGAGACACCCAAATGTCTCTCAGTAGTCCACAGAGGAAAACATCCCAAAAAGTACCACAAAAGAAATATCACCTGAATGATCTAAATCATGAAGAACCAAGAAAAAGAGATAGCTCACTATAATGGTATAACTTCAAGATTACTAGGATAGGTACAACTAGTCATAAATCCATATCATCCTATCTATAATAACTCTACTGCTAACCCATATAGGACACCATATACTGACCCGTATTAGTCACTAGATGCTGACTCATATTTCTCCCTGGTGTTGACCCGTATTGGTCGCTGGTGCTGGCACATGTTGGTTGCTGGTACTGACCCATATTGGTTACTAGTACAGAGGTAGAGATGATTAGTTGAACAGCTAGATCATCCCACTCTAGAGTTTCTGATGCTGAACCATTTCTGTCGCTCCTCTTCTTCATGTCACAACCAACCACTGGATTCCCATACGTAATATGCCTGATCTCCAGACAATTCTGCTTCTCAAGTTGTTGGTCATATTTCAAATGGTACTATGTCCCACTAAAATCTTACCCAATGGACCACCTTTTCATAGGGGTTCTAACATAATAAACGGTGCGTCGATCGGACGAACGGTATGTGAGATATGGGAACTTTTGTTAAAAAGGCTCAGTTGTATTCATGTCTGATCCAACCTTGGATGCACATAAAACCCCATCAAAACTCACTTAGATTATATCCATAGAACCACCTTGTCATAAGGTTCCTTATTTCATAGACGACACGTCGATCACATTCCCGGTCTGTGAGTTACACCCCTTTCCGTGAAACGGGGGTGATCACACCTTAGTCCATCCTTGATTGGTCCGGCCTGCAGGAATATGAAAAAGGGGACTCTTCCAAAAAAAGGGGTCCCAATGCCACTAACAGGGATGTCAAACGAGTACTCAGTTTGTCAGTTACAAGATTTTCTTTATTTGAGGGTCGGTTGGGTCTAGGGGCAGTCCGGCTTGGTCATGCCGGCCCAACACAATGAGTCCCAAGGTCTACCTGACCCCGCCTAGGACTAGCCCATTAAGGTTTGGCCCAGTTCATGAGTTCTGTCCTATCGGGGTCATCCTGACTGGTTCGTGGGAATGGTCCATGGTTAGCCCGGCCCGTCGGGTGGAGCTTGACCCACCCACACTGGATCTTTGGCTCTGGCTTCTGTCGCCGCCCTTCTCCCGCACAGCTGACTCAGGTTGGCCGAATCTAGCTACTATTGTGTGAGACGGTGCACCGCCTTCCCACTCTATGTGGCCTGTTGGTGTAGGCCTCTGCCGACATGGCGCTCTGGTGGTTCTATCTACGGGCCACCGGACGTGCTCTGGTGGTTCGTTATTGGTGTTGTTTGCGCCTACGATCCTCTCAGGTCACCGTCACCACATTGTGACACCTATCAATACATTTCCATCACATTTCCCAGCCGGGAATGGGAAACACAAGAACAATAAGATCATAGGAGGGTATGGTCCTTATTCAGATAGTCATGTTCCCTCCGCATTAGCGTTTTAACAAGGGGTGTTTTCTACAAACAGAGAATTTAGAAATAACTCCCAAATTGTAACCCGGAATCAACCTATAATTTTTAATAAAATATTCATGGATCAACCCATTGGTTGGTTGATTATCATTATTCATATAAATCAAGAATGGAGATGTAGGAATTGTTTAATATCAAAAACCAAAACCCCTACCTGGATGAGTCATCCGCTGATTACGATCTATGGAACCTCCTAAATCATTGTCACCAATTCGTTATTCAGTGGCACTCATAATCGCTTTCTGAATCTAGTCTCATACTCCATGTGGATTTTTTCATAGGACATTTCTAGATTTTCCTCACTAGAAGAGGCTATACCAAAACCCCACCTCGATCACCATTTAAATTGGAGGCGGAAGGTTAGTTACACATTGGGGAATTATTGGGGTTAATTAAATAAATTAATAAACCTATTTTATTTCACAATGGTGGTGTTATCCAGTTGATGTTTCAAGACATTAAATGGATTGGAAAGTCACCAGTCCTACCACCGATGCTCATCCTTTGGAGAAAAATAAAATAAAATAACAATTACATGTTATTTTACTTTTCCTTAAAAAGTATAAAAACTAACTTTTTCTCCCAACCAACTATGTTTGAAGTGATTCCTCCCTCAAGAAAATCCCGATGTTGCAGATTCAACAGTTTCCTCTGATTTTTAATCCATGAATGGATTCAAAAGATAGAAAATGTAGCCCACACATTTACTGAACATACCATAAAAAGTCCAGAAAATCCATTCTGCGGACAATGGTCCATGGAAAGAAATTGTGATAGTTGGATGTCCAATGAGGAAAGTATCAAATAAACCATTGAGAAATTTTAGATGTTTGTAGGACTTATTCATGGTATCAAATATGGGATAAATTTCAGTCATCCCTCAGGTAATGTTGATGTAATGATTAGTAGACCTAGCATTCTCTAGCTCTCCCCTTAGGTATGTTTGACCAGGCCATAACAAGCTTGCTGCTTGAGGATAATCTATTACAAGTTGAAATCCCCAGATTGGGATGTGTTAGGTATATTGTTTCACTGATAATAAGGGAATAACCATCTCCCTATCATTAGTCTTTTCCCTTAGAAATTGGGGGAAATTCCCTAGGGATAAAACTTTAATGGTGGGATGCATAAATTTTATTGATTGTCATGCCAGTCTTAAAGAAAATCAAGGGATTGTGTTTATGGATATAGAAAAACTATCTATAATAATTTTTACATGATTTTTTATGTGTTTGAAATGTACTATGATTAATTAATGTGGATATTAATTAATTATTGGGGAATTTAGAAATTTGGTGTTAAGGATGAAATTTCAAAAAAGTATAGAATCTATATGAGTAAGTTCTTATCCAACTTATGTGGAATAAATTGGTTGTATATTTATGAGTAATTATTTTTGTATTTGTCATTCAACATCTATGAGCATGCCATATAAGAAGAAATATTGAAATATAGAAAAGCCATGACCCATATATGAGTGAATTTGGAATTTTATATGGGTAATTCCTTTAGAATATGTGTCATTGGATATATAATATGTGTTATTAAGCATTGTTTTTATGTCTTATATAGTCCTTAAAGATTTCATTCTAGACATATAGAAATTATGAGATACTACAAAATGAAAAATGATGTTTCTAAATTAGCGTTCTGATGAATAAAAACACATGGTATAATGTAAGAACTATTCAATCATGATTAAGTACACAATGAGTATTTTTTAATCGATGATACAATATTTATATTGAATAAGAAACTTAGATATATTTTTGGGAGTTTACCCAACCTATAAATTATATAACTTATAGATTTTAATGAATCTATAAGTGAAAAAACAATCATTTGATGCCAATGAAATTATTCAAGAATAAGGTATCAAAAAATGATTTCTGATAAAAACATGAGGAGTGGAATAATAGGGATTAAATTATTTAAAAAAATTTATAGGCTCAATTATGATTCTGAACATCCACCATGGGATGGACTCATGAAAAATTGGGACACTAAAATTATTACTTTTATGTATATTTTTCATTGCCTAAAAAAATATTTATATAGAATTATATTTTGAGAAGAATCAATGCAACTGCAGATGAAGGAGAAGAATATTTATTCAAAGGGAAAATGATATTTAATAGGAAAAAAATTGTATTTCTAGAATAATCTTTAGGTTGAGATAGATACATCATTTGAAAAAATAAAAGGACGGTTTGAGATTTTGGATTTGGCTATCACGTAAAGAGGTTTTTTCAGAATTATTTATGTGAGATCTTCCTGGTTATGAAAACTAAAAAGACTTCAATAAAAAGCTGCAATTGATCCACCAAAAGTGAGTAGACTCTCTCAAAAAAAGAAAGATAGTAAGAGGCTTGTTTTCATTAGTGTCATGGAGAGATCTGAGAGTGAATGAACTCTCTACGTAAAAAGGATGAAGAAGTTGTAAAGAGAGATAAAAGAATCATATATCACTTCTGGAAGGGTTATATTAATTTTGAATATGTGAATTAAAATAATATATTTCGGATATCAAATACCTAATATTGTAGGATATATTTTAGACTGGAAATTATGATTGAGATCATCATCGATTGATGTTCTTAAAGTAGTGTACACATGCACACTTATGATCCAGTTTATTCATAGAGAGAGATATATGTGGAAAATGTGGATCTAATCCAATGAATTTTAGTGTGACTTTTATCTTGGAAGTATATTAAGAAACTATAAATTATATCATTTTGGGATCAATTTTAGGTGTGTGAAGCATTATGGGATAGGATAAATATATCCCACCACATTTATAGAATATAATATTATTATTAGTGGAAAATATGTGATTGGGGGACTAACTAATCATGGAAAGGAGTAGGTTTCCCATAGTGTGACAGAATATTCTAAAAACATCAAGTGCCAAATTTACTACTATATTTTCTAACATGTAATGATTGTGGTTTTAAAAACTAAAAGAGAGATTAATTTGTGTCATAATATACTTATTAGGTTCAAAGACTAATGGGATGAAAGAACTTTAAAATAAAATATGTATTTGGTAAAATAAAAATATTTGGTCACATCCAATTCGCCTCCCCCTAATAGGCGTTATTTCATGATCTTACTTGGAATATCAATTAGTATAAGAGTAGGGTTCTGTATTATTGGATCTTGAGGTTTAATATAGCTATAAAGAGAGAAATATAATTCATCTAATAATATATATAATTTTTTTCCAACATTATTAATTCATAATTAGATATTTCATATTTGACACTGAGAAACAAGAATGAAATAAAGGCTAAGAAACAAATAAAAATGTCAAAGAGGAATGAGGAATCACAACTAGTTAAATCTATTCAACATGGTAAATAATGTGATAAATATTTTTAATATTTTTAAACTATTAATGAAAGCTCAATATGTGATAAACCTAAATTTGTTGAGTCGCCTCATGAAATTTATTATGAAATAAAGGATCACTTAAAGAAGTCTCACTTGAATTGGTTGCATATATACTACTATATATTAATGTAATTATAGAATAAAATTAACATCTATAAGAATATTTTTTTTGTTTTAGAAGAACCATTATCAATGAATGTATTTTTTTCAACACTCTTAAAAATATAGTGAATGATAAATATGAAATTATCACCCTTTGGAATGAATTATTTTCTTAAGATGATGATAAATTGAAAAGATATTTTTATGAAATATATATTTTTGAAGAATATATCAAGTAGGAGTTCCAATAATAAGAGAAATTACATCATCTCTCTATAAACATAATTGAATATCAACATGAAGATAAGGAAAAATAGTATATTAGATGGATAAATCTTCACTAGAGCCTCGTAAGAAGAATAAGGAATAAATAATGAAGGTGGAACATGAATGGGAATTAAGGCTTTATTCAGATGGGGATGAGAAGAACAAAATTATAAAGAAATATCTTAACCTATAAATAAAGATAAATAATCCATAATTATCTCTATATAGAACTTCCTAATCTTCTGAGAAAAGATATAATACCAAAACAACTTTAGATAGTATTCCTTTATGTGATGTGACTAAAAATGGTGGTAGAATTAGCTAGAGAATCCACCTTAGGATTATGGAATAAGGTATCTCATAAAAATTTCAAATCTTTTGGTACTAATTCTAAATTAATTGTATGAAAAAATTAATATTGAAAAACTATAAAAATTTTGAATAGAAAAAATTTGATACATTCATTAACATGTCGAGGATGTATGTGACTATGTCTACGAAAAGGAACTCCCCAAATGCAGCCCAAAATATTTAGATTACAAGAAAAAAATATAAAGATAACAGTGTTACACAGGATACATGAACTGGAAAAAGAAAAATACTAATTAGAATACGTTAGTGTTGTATGAAGTTTAGGAATATGACTATAGAATATTTTAATAACATTCCAGTGTGTGTGTGTTAAAATGCCTGAAGTGATGGCAGTAGAGTAATAAAAACGAAAATAAACTTTTTTTACAAGTAGAGTTATTATAATGGAATAAAAATATCTATATGGAACAAATTTGGATGTCTTAATAACTTATATGAGTTTTTATCATCTATAGACACCATTATGAAGAGCATTACTTTACACCTATTGATTCGGAATCATTTTCTAATTAGGAGAGAAGTCCATTGATATAAATAAATCAGGTTATGAACTAAAATATGTACTCATAGGGTTATAAATCAAACAATAAATCTAAATCTACAACTCCTAAGAATTAAATTAATTGTATTAAGAAGGATCTGAGACTGATAGGTAAAAAGTGATTCTATTGTGGTAATAAAGATCATTTCATATACCATTGAAAAATAGACATGAACATAATGGATAAAGGAATCAGTATATAATTAAATATATAATACACCCAACAGAGAGATAGTTATATTTTATTAGTGGTTGGGGCACCTTGATAAAGAAGTAGATGATATTCTAAAAAAGGGAAAGGTAAAAGTAGAAAGAGAAGTGTGTGAAATGCGCTAATAGGGACGAAATACGGATAAAAGATGAATGAACATTTGGTTAATAAAATTAATAATTATGTAAAAGAAACTATGAATCTTACCCACAAGAAAATTATTATAGAGAAGAATTATAAATGTGAAAATAAGGTTGAAAATATGAAAAACCAAATATCTATTCAAATGGCCCAACTAGGTGGAAAGGAAAAAATGACATAGAAAACCACAAAGAATAAATGTACTATAATTTATTAAGTGTAAAATATTATTCAAGCTAAGAATAAATATAAAATTAAGATTAAAACCATGATTCCTAAATGTGAATATACTAGAGAAGTCAATAGTTAATAAAATATTAAGAGTTATAGACACTTTATATCGTAAATGAAAGGAATCACTAGGTTGAGAAATCAATCTCATCCCTATAGCTCAAATTGAAGTGTTTCATAGGGATACACCTTATAACCTAGTCTAAATTACTTGTATTACAATGATGATAATTTTAGTTAATGAGTAATGGGGAGAATCTGTTTAGGGGAATCCTTTAAAAGGCATGAATCTATCAAAGATTTATAAATTCCTATTAAACCTATAAATTTAGAAAATCACTTTAACATTAAATAATGATGTATGATTTTAAATCTCCTATTGTTATTTTTATTTTTTATAAATATATTTATCAATGGTCAGTGATAATATAACAAATGGGGGGAATAAAAGGACATTCACTAAAACTACATTGATGTTTTTATTAACATAAGTGAAGCATTATGAAACTTATTATTAATATATGAAATTATTTCCTGATATTTGGAAGTTAGAGTTGGTTCTAAAATGTGCGTTCTTCATTGGAACCCTTTTTTATCATAACTAGTTAGTCTTATTTTAAATGTATTTCCCATCGAGACATATATATGATTAGTTTATGGATTATTGCAATCAGAAACATATGGTTCTGCCCTTATTGCATAGAATAATTAAAAACATAGAAAGTTGTAAAAAAGGAATAATATTTAATTTTAAAGGGATAAGAGGGAAAAAATAAAATTTAAAAAAGTATTTGAATACTTTTTCCACCTTTTCAATTCATTTTAATAAGGGGGAGAGAAATGATATTGACATTATATGTAAAATGGTACTGAAAATAAATTCCAATGGGGGTATTGAAGAAAATGTGGATTTAGCACTTGAGCCTCAAAAATATTAATAGAACTTTTTATATTGATAAAACTATAAAATAAGGAAAATTAAAATATTTCATGACTTAAAAATTTTAATTTTATACTTGGAATTATGATTTTGAAATTTCTTTGTCAAAATATGCCTATAATAAAATTTGGAAATTTTCCATCTCAAATAAACTTTTATGAATAAATTAAAATATAGTATTTATATATTCCTACATAAATTTATAATAACTAATTATTTAATTTTCATTCAAAAAATTTATTAACTATTAATTTTATATAAATAAATATAAGATCATTTGGAGGTAAAAATTAGTATTATTCAGAAAACCTGTATTTTTTAGAAAACTATTTTTTTCAGGAATAATGACTTCCCATTTAAATTAAATAAAAAAACATTAATTATTAATTATTCCAATTAAAATTTTATATTATATATTTAAATATATTAATTTTAATCCATATGACGATTATTACTTGTAATATAGTTAATATAAGATCATACTATTCTTGAAATTTAAATTTCTTAAAAAACAATTTTTAATAAAGATGGAGAATAATTTATATTATATTCTGAAACGTATGTGAATTTAATATGATAAAATTGATTCCATATTTATAATCATAATAATTAATATTAGGTAATAAGTTACACATAATTTTTTGTCATAATGACTATTAAAAACCGTGAAAAATTAATTACCCAGGTAAAGGTTAAAAAGTGGTTTTGTGTGTTTCATGCACTTATATGAAAATTAATTTTCCACGGACATATAATTAAAATTTGATAAATTATATTTAATATTTAGAATTATTTGGTCATAATTATCTAAAAATTATAATTTTATTTAATTCTTAATGTATAAATTATCTTTGTTAAAAACTAGTTACCATTGTGAAAACTAAAATGCCAAAAGTAAGTAACCTTAGAGGTAATGGATATAAAATGTTTCAAACATGTTTATTTTCAGTATTTAAGGTTTATAAAAACCATATAATTAATCCAACCTATTATTTATCAATTTTTTATGTACTTGGGGTGATATTGGAACCCTATTATTAAATAGTTTTGAGTATTTACAAAAATGTCACTCTTCCTCAATTATAAAAGGGAACCCCAAACTTTCACTTTTTCATGCCTTTAAAGACAATTAACTCAACATCAACCTATGAAAATACCACACCAACATCCTTATAAATGGTCTATTCTTTCTGGAATTTCCAAAAATACTAACCCTAAGGTTATTAATAAGATATCCAAAGTATGTTTGTTTAAGAGAAGCTAATCGTCCTAAGAAAACTCTTTATATTTTTTATTTTACAATATTAAATTATGTATAGAAATATAAATTATAGTTATAAAAGTATGTACAATATATATATATATATATATTGTATTATGTTTATGTAATAATATATAACCATATCCTTCTTCATCAAATGGGAAACAATGTAATCACTAGTTTTTTTAGTAGACTATTAACTCACAAACCGATGTAATTTATTTTTAATAAATCACTCACAAGGATAGTAATAATGAAGTAAATAATGAATATATGTAATAATTATATCATGATATGTATTTTGAGAAATAAATATATCATCCCCTTCCTTCTCATTTCACCCATTTATGAAATGATATAATCGCTCATGCGTTTATACAGTCTACCATCTCCATGAAGAGATGCAATTCATTTTCCATTTCCAACATTCATGAATGATTTAAAAACGTATCTAATGATTAAATATTATATTTATAATATTAATAAAATTATATATATGATATAAATAAATCCCAAACACAATAACACGGACATTCTTGACAAACATGAATGATAAAACAAGGTAAATAACACAGAAAAGAAGGGTAACAATGAAATATTATTAATTAATGGATGATTATATGTTATAAAAATTATTAAATTATATTATAAATATGAATATGGTAATGGTATAAATTAATAACTTGTTTAAAACCATTATAAATGAGGCTAGATAACTTTAAAATAAAGAAAACTTTGAGGTAAGGGATTTTTTCTCAATTTTCGTTCATTGAGGAACATTTGAATATTATGCACCAATTTCTTTTATATATAATAAAATGAATCTTTAATAATTCTTAGTATTTTATGTTTCAATTTTAATTATTTAAACCAATGGTATTTTACATTGATGTTACCATGTGGAAAATGATTTTATCTCAATTAACACTCTATTGAGACACATTTGTTATTATGAACCAATTTTTTATTATGTGGTGTATATACTACTTGTTTGATGTAATTAACATGAATAAATGTCTATTAATTATTATTAATGTTTAAATTCATGTATATTATTTTAAAGGGGTACAATTTTAATGTTTACAAATGGTAAGAATCTATTTTACAATCTCACATTCATTTGGGATTACTTGTCTTTTCATTGAAGGAATCATATCATCTACACTTAATAAGCTCTAACCAATTTATTATACAATTTATATTTAACGAATTTATATATTTTATTCCAAATTTTTCACTATTTGGTGCATGAATCAGGAAATTAAAATTAATAAATAAAATATGATTTATTTCTATTAAATAGGATATATTTTTCATTCATGGCCATGTTTTTCAAAAACAATTAAAAAAGTAAATTTATTTAACCAAATTAATTAAAAAGGATGTATTATGTTATCTTTGACATTCTAAAAAGGTTTTAAATAAATATTTCTACTATTTTATGAAAGGTAATTTTTTGTCTTTCTTTATAAAAAGTTAAAATGAATGTATTTTATGTATACAGGAAATACAACCTTCCCCACCATCGTAACCATTTTATGAAATTTACCTTTATCTACAAATTTTTAATGGTCTTGAAAACATATATATTTTAAGATATATTATTTTAATATATCACTTTAATTATATTTATTATTCAAAATTAAGTTATTTTATTGAAATAAATATATATTCCTGATGACTTGACGCTCACCTCTCATCTCTGGATTAATTCTTTTATTGTCAACATTATTTTGAGATAATCACTTTCTGATAATAATTTTCATTATAAATTAAATTTATATAAAATATACATATTATTTGTATTGTGTATATTATTATTTCATAAATCATATATTATTTTTACATATAGTATTTACTTTTAATGTTATTTGAGAAACTAGAGAAATATTGAAAAAATATGTATTATTTACTCAATATAGATATTTTCTGATAAGGCATATTGTTCATAAATTAAATATATCATTTGATATATGAGGAGTTATATGGACATGTAGTTACGAGTGGTAGAAGGAATTATATAACACCTCGAAGCATAAACATGTCTCATGAGACAAATCAATTACAAAAATCAAAATGGGGTTTTAGCCATTGTTTTAAACTGTCTTAGAACAAGGTCTAAAGAGTATATAAATCTTGATGTTTTAGAGCATGATGTTAAATATTAAGCATTTACTTCATTGATAATTCAGTTATTGTTATCTATGAGATTATTTCAATTATATTACCCATTAATTCATTTTATGTACAACTTATTGATTAAATATCATGTTTGTTAAGTTATTTAACTTTAAATATTTATGATTCATTATATAATGATGATATTCAAGTTATTTATTTAATATAATGAATGTTAATTTAATTATCTTTCCATATTGATTATTCTTCATTAATTCAAGATACTTTTTACTGTATGTAACCCAAGCTAATTATTTGAGATCACCATTATTTTGTTTCCTTTACCTTGGATACAAATAAGAATACATTGAATAAATAAAAGGATGATGAATGTTATCAATTAATATGTCTTATATTATATTTCCAATGTAAAATTGGTATCATGTATGTATCAATATTTCTGGAACTACAAAACTGATTGGCCATTTGGTATTTTACCCATTATATCTATGACAATGTGATATATTAAACACTAGATCAGGGTTGGTCAAATTTCGGTTATTATAGTCAGTATTAGAGACAATTTACTATAAACCATGAGACCTATATTTAAGGAAAAATAGATTCGGAAATATAACCGTATGATATACTTTGAGGGTATGTCAAACTATAGAATAATATCATAATGTTTTGGTAAGATATTATGTGTTTTTTTAAGAAATACATCCATATCTAGATTATATAAGTGGGCATGGCTCTAGAAATGTTGTACCTAGGGGTAATAACTCGAAAAAGGATTCATTGGGATTTTACTTGATCATCAACTAGTGCATGAAAACAGGCCTTACTATGCACCAAATTTTCCAATCTATGGGGAAATGTTTAGTATAATTAAAATTTTCTTCACAACCCATTATAAATTAGTTGAAAATAATTAAATACCTAATGAAAATAATTTTATGTTTTGATGATTAAATGTGCATAAAATTTTAATTTATGATCAGTGTTAACCCTGATTTAGAATTATACATTATGATTTAAAATTCATAATTTCATGACCTAATATAGTATATTCTATTGTTTAGAAATATATCCCAGAATAAATTAGAGTATCAATTATCATTTAAAATGTAGATAATTTCGTGTTGACAAAGCCAATACAGTTGGTATTAGAATTGAGTATATCATGGCTTTATTATGGAAGCGTATTCCGGTTATCATAAATAACCCTACTAAAATGGAGAAACATATTATTCCACTATGTGATTATCCAATGTTGGATCACTTCATTTAGTGGGACTAATAATCCAATGGTTACTGAGTAATAGATTATGTAACATGAAATGAGTTTTCTATACATGGGATGCAATTAAGAGACAAAGGTTACACATGTAGTATACTATCTCATGGGTGATTTCTGTTAATAGTGGTCATTGTTCTAGAATACTAGGGAGGAAGAGGAAATTGATTTCCTAGAATGGAGAGATTTTATAAAAAATTTCTTTGATAGATATTTACCCTTTGAGTAATGAACGAAAATGAAGAGAATGTTTCATATCTTAAAGAAAATGGAAGAAGAATGTATTGTAGTGTATGAGGATAACCTTACATGTTTATCCAAGTATAATGTGGATTAAATATGAAATTTAGAATGGAATATTGACCATTTATTTTAAGGGATTAAGACTAGTATCTGAAGGGAACTGGTTTCTTTTCCATTTTACATTATAAGATGAAATATTTTAATATTCCAACAAAACTGAGAAAGAGATCTATAGATCCTACATATTCAAGGGGGTTTAATATTATAAGAGGTTATCATAAAAACATGAAAAATGTAATGCATCAAATAATAATAATTAAAGGAATCAATTTCCATTAGGTGATATTTTTGAGAAAAAACATTCTATAAAATGTGTGAATTACATTGGAGTTTGTTACAAGTGTGAAAATAAGGGTCATTTGTATAATGAATGAAATGGGAAACAAATCGATGGTATCCATTTATTTAGACATAAATAAATTTTACAATATTAACTCAAATTCCCCAAGCATCAAGGAAACATCCCAAATAAGTGGTCATAAGGAATATCCCAAGCCTGTAAGATCATTATACTAGAAGTAGAAGTTCCCAATGATGTAGTGGTAGGTACTTTAATCATAGACATAAATTTATCCAATGATTTTTTTATTATGGATCATCACACTTGGTGATATTTTCAATGTTATCTAAGAGAACATTATATTTTTCAATCACCATAATAAGGTAATTATCAGTTAAAACTCCATGTGGAAATCTGACTATGACTAGTATGTGTTAAGAAGTTCCCCTTATGACACATAAAAATACTATATTTATTGCCTTTATTATCATAAATATGGTTTACTTAATATAATCATTGTTATGGATTGTGTTTCAAAATATGGTGCAAAAATTTATTGCATGGAGAAAGAAATTATGATTTGTGATGAAGATATGAAATTCCTTATCATTAGAGTATAGACTTAATCATTTAAGTCATGTCTAGATCCACCACTATTAGCACTTTTGAATGAGATTTTTGGGGGAGAATATGATAAACAATCTACATATGGGATATGTAATCTTCAGTTTGTGTATTTACTAATTTTATAAGAATACATTGTTATACTTTATAATGAATTACATATACATCCCCTAGAATGTGTGATTAGATGAAAATATATATACATATAGGATATATTTTTAATTTTTTATTCATGAGCCATTCGATAATGCATTGGGTTTTGGTTTTTTGTAAAAATTGGTAAATATATATTTCAAGGAATTAATGATCAAAAATTACAAAAATAGCATTTAAATTCCATGTATCACATACACATCTTGAACACCTCATTCACCACATACCTGCTTGTCCACAGACCATCTGATGTAGCTTCTACATGATGTGAATAAATTACATAGTGTGTGAATCCAATATACAACTTATAGATTTCAATTATTATATTAACACAATAATTTAAATGAATACAAGATGTGCAGATATTTCATGATGTGAAAATTTCAAAGAATCTCCCGGTTAAAGATACAAATAGATACATTGGTGGGAGAAGTGGATATCAATTACCCGGCATGCAACCTACTTACATGATGTGTAGATATTATGACCCAAGTCACTTAAGCAAGTCCACTACATGCATAAGTTTCAAGATTTGTAATTATTGGTCAGATTGATATTTACTGCTCACCGTTGTCACCAGATCATTTTACATCCTTCTTTTCTCTCATTTTTCTTCAGTCCTTTTCATTCATTATCATCCTAAACTATATTCATATCATTCCATTTATTGTTTTTCTGAAACATTGTGAATTGTTAATCCTTCTTCACCCATTCATCACTAATTTAATCCATCTTTTGTTTCTTATGTTCATTTCCATCTCCTCCTATCATTATTTATCAACGCTTGAACCTTCTCCAATAGTTCTTCATTAACAATAAGTTATGGATTGTTTATTATTTTTTTTATATTAGAAAGTTTATCATTTTTCAAAATTTCATCTGGAAATGTATGTTTATGATTATATATTCATTTCTTGCCATTTACTCCCATTTATTCGTTCATGTTTAATCTTGGATTGTCTCTTTTGAAACTATTTTATGATTATGCAATACATGCTTAATACTTATTGAATTTTGATCATCTCCACTATGTTTGACTAATCTAACTAGGGTTAAGGATCAATAGTAGGGATGTTCCTAAACCAAATAAATATTTATAGTGAACCATGGTAACCCAATGGATAGAAATTAGGTTAATAATAATTGTTCATCTCATTCTTTCACACAACCATGACCTTGGGAAGTGATATTCAATAAACATAACCTAATTAGAGGTGAGTAGGACTATGACCATTAGACTTTGACTTTTTCCACAAAGAATCCAAGAATAATTCTCCAAATTTTTAAACTATACCCTAACCATGGGATATTTTCAGCTAATTTGATTCAGATGGTGTGACCAAAACCAATTGGGGTCTTCTACACCGCTTCGGAGCCTAAGACAAATGGAATTTTCCTAGTTAAATATAGGATTATATTTTGTTAAAATCCCCAAAATTAACTGTGATAACTTCCATTGTTATATAAATTAAAATAAAACTAAATACACTTAGATAAAACCAAACATGAATAGTGAAATAGAGGAATCCTAGTTAAGTGTTTTGTTCAATTGTCTACTGACCTGCTAGTAGTCCTCATGAATTTGACCCCACACTGCCACTTTATTACACCCATGTTGTAAGTATATTTTGGTGCTATAAATTATAATCGGATCTCATCCCAAATGAATTAAATGATGTATAAGGGTGAGTCAAATTTTGGCATCGTTGCTGGGTATTATTGTTTCCCAGGAAGAGTTACCTTCTAAATTAACCCCAAATTCCAACAACCCTCCCCCTTTTCATCATTTTTACTTCCCCATTTCCTTTTTACTTTTTCTCTCCTTCAGGTGAACATGTGTCCTCTTTCATTCTCTCTTTCTCTCTTTTCTTATAGTTTAGTGTATGCACTAGGGGCCCTTCAGTCACTCAAGATTACAAGATTCATAAGAACAAATTCGTTGCAATCCTGATATCAATAGAACTGTCATTGCTTACTGCCGCATCACAATGGATGATCATAAAAATATTTTATTGCCACAAATTTAAGACCCCAAATATGCACCACCTGAAAATTATGGTGATCATCTAGCACTGTAGGGATGCACCATTATGGAATAATGTTTATTATCCATTAGTGGTGTTATTCCCAAAATTATGTACATTTCTATTCACGTTCAAACATCTGAAATAAAACCTGGACACGTTCACCTGATCCATAATATGGGGAAGTTATGTGGGGTTCAATGAAAAGACCCCCAAGAGTAAGTTTCAAAATTTCTTGATGTTTTTGGTACCTTTTACAACCAAGTTGAATCATTTGATTATATTTGATTAAGAGTATTAATGTTCTCCTTGGATGATAGATCCAATGATTGGATAAAAATTTAATCTCGTGATTCAATCAAGAAATGGGATGAATTAGAAAATAAATTTCTTGAAAAATAATCACCACCAATCTGAACATGGAATCTCCATAATGAAATTCAAATCTTCACCCATGATGATGGAGAATAATGATGGGAAGCCTGGGATAGTTTCTAAGAGCTATCCCAAAAATTATCACATCATGGACTATATGTGTGGATTTATCTTCAAACATCATTCTAGGACAGTAACATATTTCATGTAATGTAGTAGATTCCACTGTTGATGGAAGACTCATGATCAAGATGTCATAAGTTAAAAAATCATTTTTAGATGAAGTCTCTCACAATTTCAGTCTATATAAAATTGATAGAGGAACACCTCAGTATAGGTTTCAATAGCTGGAAGATTCTACACACCTCACTACTCATGTAGGGCCCCTAACAATGAAGCTGGAATCATTTTTGTTATTTTATATGCCACCACCCCCTCCTACTATAGTGTTATAAATTCTATCTTGTGAGATGTTTGGAGTCATGCACTCTTATTGAATGTGGGGAAGGGATGGATGTAACCCAAGTTTAATATTTTAATTTTATAAATTACATTCAATAAGTAAAATAGTACTTGTATCTTTATAAGTATCTACAACAAAACTAAGAAAAGTGTTTAGCTCATAACCATTATAAAAACCAAGGGTACTTTTAATAATGGCATGAAAATGTACCAAAAATAAATCAGGGACCACATGGGTACCAACTTTCGGGTCTATCTCCTTGACCACAATAACAATTCAAATAACCTTTTTCTGGAGATCAACTGTTTCTACTTGTAAAACAGTAATAGTATCAAGAATCACAACAAATAATACCTAAAAAATCCCAAACCCACTAGAATAATCATGAAAACATACTTAATTACTTCATGAATAAATAAGATCAAAGGATGATAACCAAAGAGACAGAAATGAAAAACCAAAGAGTATCCATGAAAATTGTTGAGCACCAAATAGGTCAAATTTTAAAAACCCTATAAGACCGACTACTATGTACATTCCCCAAGAACATTGTAATTCACCCATTAGAATAAGAAAAGAAAGTAATTCTTAGGATTGGGGAAATTCTACACATCCATCAACTATGAAAATATGAGGAAGGGAAGATGAAGGAACATGATAAATCAGAAACTAACATTAGTTAAGATGACAATGATCAAAAAAATAAAGGAGTTAAATAAATGAGTATAAAATTATAATAAGAAACAAAACCCCCCAAAAAAGAACATCCTAAAAGTGAATAAGTCTATATTGTACGAAAAATGTAAAAAACCCCTGTACAATTTCCAAAAATAATTAGGCAATACATGACCAGGGAATAAAATAAAATGATTCTAGCAATGTTAAATAAATTTTATATCAACATCCCATTTTCTAAATCTATTTACCAAATTCCTCCCTAAAAAAATCCAAAGGTAACTTCTCTCTAATAAGAGGATATGGAAGAACTAGGATTCATCTCCCTTAATAAATAATGTTATGATTTTGTTCAGTGAAAGCTTCCACCAAATATGCGTGACCCTGGTAGTTTCTCAATCCATTTCACCCTACGGGGAATGAATATTTGGAACGGAATTATTCGATCTAGGGGAAGTATAAATATCATGTCTATACATGTATTTAAGAAACTAGGTCTTGAATAATTAAAACCAAAAGTAGAGGAACTTCAAATAGCCGATTGATTGGTAAAGTATCCCCAAGGAATTATCGAAGATATATTAGTTAAAGTATGAATGCATACCTTTCTTGAATATTTCCTAATTTTATACATGGAATAATAAGGAGACATTACAATAATTCTAGTATGAAAATTTTAGCCACTAGGATGGATTTAATAGATGTCAACCCAGGAAGAATGATTTGCATAGTTGGATATGAACAAGTTTTTCTCAACTTCGAAATGGATTTCAAGAAAGGAAATGATTCTCTTGACATTAAAGTTATCTTTTATATTTATGAAGGAGTTTATTTTAAGATCATTGATGGTGATAGGGAGACCCTACACCCTGATGAAGACAAACATGGTGATCAGGAGAGTACAAATTACCTTTAACCATTAAAGAGAGACACTAAATGGTCATTCATACCCTATGTCGTTAATACACATTCATTGCAATTAAAACCTTTACCAAACACAATTAGGTACTCACTCCTTGAGACTTTGGAAACATTCCAGTCATTATCATCAATAGATAACCCAAAAATTGGAGTACTAGTTGATTGAAGTCATTAAAATACATAAAAAATAAATATCATTGGTAGTGTCTCACTTTAAGGGGATCATCCCTATAGTCTGAAACCATATTATTTTGTTGGAAGAATGTTATAAACCTAAATACCCACCCCAATGTGCACTCACCCTAGAAATTAAAGAGGTGGTTAATAAAGAAGTTCTATAACTTTATGCTGATAGAATACAATTTTCAATATCTGGCTGATAATGGGTGAGCCTGATGTATGTTGTTTTGAAGAATGGTGGTCTAACTATTGTGATAAAAATGAAAATATGATCTGATCTCTACTCAAACCATCATTAGATGCTGAGTATGAAATAAAATTGTCAAAACCTCAATATGGAAACCTGAAAAGTTCATTTTCTAGTACCCTTCATCGATCAAATTCTGGAAAACTAGTGGGGCATGAATTCTTTTATATCATAAAGGGATATTCAAGATACTATCAAATTGAAATAAATATAGATAACCACCCTAAAACTACATTAAATTGTCCCTTTGGAACATTCTCCTATCGATGTATGTCATCTGGTATGTGTAACACACTACAAAATTTTCAATAGGTCATGATAAATATATTCCAATATATGGCAGAGGAATTCCATGAAGTCTTCATGAATGGATTTTCTGTTTTTGGTAGATCCTTCTTGGTGTTCTTGAGAAATTTGGAGTTACTATTGAAACTCTTTGAAAAAAAATAGGGTATTAAACTATAGAATGATTCATTTCATGGTCCAAGGAGGTATAGTCCTATGAAATAAAATCTAGAAACAATTCATGGAAGTTGATCCATCAAAAAATAATAGTTATAAAATACTTACATGAAAATACAAATGTGAAAGGAATAAGAATATTTTGGGGCCACAAAAACATAGATCACCACTTTGTTAAAAACATTGCAGAAGTATCCCACCCCTTGACATAGTTATTGTTGAAAGAAAATATTTTTGAGTACACCAATGTGTTTATATGGGACTTTCATACCATGATTAATATTTTAGTGGTATATCCTATCATAAATTCACTATATTAGATCAAGGAATTCGAATTCATGTGAGATGAAAGTGAATTCACTGTTAGAATTGTCTAAGGAGAGTGATCGTAAAATATGTTTTTTCTTATAAACTATTCTAGTCACACACTGAATAAAACTATAGTAAATTATAAGACTAATAAAAAAGAACATTGGGACATCATCATTTATTTTTAAAATATTCACTCATACCCTGTACTATCAAAATTAATGGTCTACAATGATCATTCCACACTAAAATATCTGGTAAAAAATGATACCAAACCATGTCTGATACGATGGGTCAGGATTCTACAAGAGCATGACATAATAATAAAGGATACAAAAGGAACTGAGAATGACATCATGGAATATTTATCCATACCACCACAACCAATGATCAAATATGATGATAATATTAATATCATGCGTGACTTCTCTGATGAAACACTTCTCATGATAACAACCCAAGCTTGACCATGGTTTTAAGATATTGAAATTTATCTCACCATAAGACCACTATACTCTCACATTACCAATCAAGAGTGGAATTTACTTTTAGATGAATCCTCACATTACTACTGGGATGAGATTCCACTTTTTAAGAGCTCTTCTCATAGCTTAATGTGGTGCTGCATTCTTGAAGAGAAGAAATAAAGTGTTATTTACATGTTTCATAGGTCACCACCAAGAGGATATCATGGAAATAAATGTACCATGGCTAATATTATTCAAAGAGTTTTATTCTCACCCATGGTTCATCATGATCTAAGGATCTTTTGGTGAACATGTGATCGATTCTAGCATACATGGACCATAGAAAAAATAAACTAAATTCCCCAAAATACCACCCTAGAAGTAAAAATCTTTGATCTATGGGTAATTGATTTCTTTTGACCATTCCATAATTCTCATGGTAATTTTTATATACTAGTTAGTGTTAACTAGATCTCCAATGGGTTGAATCCAAATTCACTACACATGAAATAGAAAAACTTATAATAAACTCTTTATAGAAAAAAATATTCTCCTGATTCATATTTCACCAATTACTCATTAGTGATTGGGGAACTAATTTCACTAATACCTCTATGAAACTATTTCTTAAAAGGTAATGAATTCTATGTAATGATGGTACTCCCTACCACCTGGAAACAAGAGGGAAAGTTATTGTGTCAAACCAGGAAATTAAAAAAACATTCCTGAGAAGACAGTGAAAACAAGTAGAAAGGATTGGATTATAGAACTGGATGATTCACTTGGGGAATATCGCATGGCCTAAAAAATATCCATTGGCACTAATGCCTTCTAACTGGTTTAAAGAAATTCATGCCACTTTCCATTAGAATTAGACCACTGATATTTTTGGATGATTAAAAAGTAAAACATGTATTCTCAAAAATATAAAGAGTTATCAGTTTTCCAAATAGATGATCCTGAATAAATCATCAACAATTCCTATGAAAATTACAAAAAACATAAAGAAATTACAATCATGTGGCATGAAAACCAAATTATACATCGAATCTACAGTCCGAGGGATAATGTTCTATTATTAAATTCTCAAATAAAATTATTTCCTAGAAAGATGAAATCATGATAGATGGGACCTTACCAAGACCTTATGGATTTACCTTATAGATATATTGAGATTTGGAAAGGAGGAGAACAGTCATTCAAGGACAATAGGAAAAGGATAAAAATTTTCCAAGAAAGCTTCTACGAAGGGTGCTTCTTCAATCTCAAATTCACCAAAATATATATAAGTTTGTATGATGACACCATTGTTATTTCTTTATGAGAGTAAACCCATTTTTTTATTCAATCTTTTACTTAGTATTTTTTTCAATTTATTATCATTCTTATTCATAGGACGTCCTTGAAAATCACTGTACCCACATATCTGTATGTATTTGTGATTTGTTTTCTTACAACTCACTATGTGAACATATCACTTCAATACATTCATCATATTTAAACCCTATGTACTTTTGTTTTATCTATTTTAGTTTTTTTCATTCTAACACATTATGCAAGTTTCCTAAATTGAAATCATCATCCACCAAGATTCTCAATGGCATGAAAATAATTACAGGAAGCACTCAATTCCCTAAATTGAATTTCAAAGTTTCCATTTCATTTTAATATTCTATATATATGATATATCTCCCATGATGATTTTTATGATAGTGCAGATACTGTCTCATTTTAATTATGGTGGAGTCTTTCTTGATATCTATTATCAATGTACTGGGATTATTCCTTTATTTCACCTATCTATGAGACATTTTTCACTAAAATAATGATTTCAATCTTAAAATGGTAAAACTATTTTAATTGAATGAATAATATAGGTTGGAAACTGATGAAATGTATTTTTTCCTTGGTTATTATTTTAACAAATATTTTAGAGTTTAGTAATATAATTCATATTCAAAATTTTTTACATTAACATTTCTAATCATATTAATGAATTTTCTACCCTGCGTGATTTCTAGTTATTATGTGTATACTATCATTCATAAGAGTATTATGGTCCCACAATTTCATATTCATTTTTAAACATATTTAATAAGAGACACATGGGGAATGTAAACCTATCATAACATTCAATTATACATTATTGATAATATGTATAAATGAATACATTTTCAATATGATTTATTAAATATTTATTGAGCCACTTTTTCTTAATAACCACATTACATTTTTACTTCTTTTTTTTCTATAGTTTCCATAAATAACCTTTTTTGGATGGATCTGATTTGGGATGATTACCCCTTCTTACCCTCCTCTTGGTATTATGAATGATTATTCTTAAAACAGTTTTGGGGGAATTTTTTGCTAATGGACAAGGGATGTTTTGATTGAGAGTATGTACTGTGGAATTTTTACAAAACATATATGATGTGTCCCATTTTTACTCTTGGAATTTTACATCTACAATGTTCGTTTAAATATTTATATATAAGAAAAATAATGAAAAATATTTTGGTATGTGTATTAAGATGGTTAGAAATCACCTTTTCCCAACCAATTAATCCTATAATAGATCATATGGGGTTAGGGTATAGATTTGATATCTATCATGAACATGAATTTTGAAACATAAATAAAACATAAATTAAAAATTAAGGAATATGGATCATTTTTTATATATACATGATAAACTCAGGGATCTACTTAATCTTTTTGAAGAATAGACACCATTTGTTCTTTGAGGGTCCACCTAATTTAACTATTCATGTTTATAATGATTTATATACTATATATCACCCTCCTTTTTAGATTTAGTTTCACTTCCTACCTACCTACCCTTAACCACAGAGTCATTTGAAATCTTTTTGTTAAATTCCTCTAGATTGATTTTGTGTTTGTCATTATGAACTGAAGATGGTAGAACCAATGAAAAACTATGGTTAGGAACAAGTATTTGGGTTATGAGAATAACTCTAGTTACATTTTACCATGGGTGAGAGAGAATATTAATTATGAGGTAATTTGAAAATTGGTAATAGAATTTAAGGAATAGATATGAAATTGTAATTAAAATAATAAAGAATCTATGTAATATATTTAACTATTTGGAATAACAAATTTTCATTATAGAATTGATTTTGGAGGATTTTATTTTTCTAATTACACTTAATTTTATTTTCATGTATGTAATTCATTTATCTTATTTTAATTTTTTTTCTTTTGGAGACTCTATAAAGACATTTATCATTATGGACAAAAATTATTCTTATATGGGAAAATTTGATTAGAAAAAATTATATATACATATTTCATGTATTTATATATGTTTTATCCAAGAGAAATTTGACAATACTCTCAGTTTCGGTTTTTTTCATAGGAATTGGGGGACTTAAAGGAATAAATGATGAAAAGGTTCCAAAATTGGCTTTACACTTTCTGTATCACATACACAACATATAGACCTCATTCACAACATACTAGAAAGGGAATATACGAGACATTAAAGCATCTACCTGATGTGAAGACATTACAAAATTTCTGAATCCATTACATGATATGCATATTTTAAATTTCATAATCTAACCAAAAGTGAAATGAATACCGGACATGCATAGATTACATGGCGTGAATGTTTCAAAGTCTCACCCTATCAAAGATATGAACAGTTTCTTCTATAGGAAAAGTGGATCTCAATTACATGGAATGAAACCATGTTACATGAAAGAAAGTTATCTGGACCCAAGTCACATAATCCAGTACAAGACGTGCTGGTCTTTCACATCATGTACTTCCTAGTCCTATTAATATTTTCAGTGCTCTATCGAGCACTAGATCATCCCATGTCATTATTTTATCTAATTTTATTCAGCCATTTTTATTCTTTATCATCCTAAAATAGATTTATTTCTTTTGATTTTTTGTTTTATTGAATCATTTTGAGTTTTTAATCCTTCTACACCCATTATTCACTCATTGAATTCCCACATTTGTTTCAGATGTTTGTTTCCATCTGCGCATGTCATTCTTCATTAACGCTCATATCATTCTTTAATTTTTATTCATTCTTAGTAAGTTCTTTATTTTTTCTTTTTATTGATTGAAAGGATTCTCATTATTCATCATTTCAACATGCAGAGTCAGTTTTATAATATATCTACTATTGGACTCCGCATGTATTACTCATGTTTTAATGATCACAAATCTCAATAATAATTACACATCATGGGTGAATGGTAGCAAATCATATTGATGTTAATCAATATCACTATTATTTACAAATCCTATGCATGATCACAAATCTCACTTATCTTATCAAACCTTTTTATTTATGTTTCAAATTCTATTACTTTCTAATGGTTAAGCTTAATTCATATTCTGCATATTACTGTTTAAGTATAAATATAGATATTTGCCTATGTATCAAGACATCGTGACCCAGACACCGTGAAGGACACACCATGACCCAGACACCGTGAAGGACACACTGTGACCCAGACACCGTGAAGGACATACCGTGAGCCACATACCGTGAGCCATATACCGTGAGCCACATACCATGAAGCACATACCGTGAAGGAGACACCATTTACACAACTACTATGACACTGTTTCTTAACCATTCTGTCAATATTATTTAAATAATACTGATGGTCTTATTTGATGTCTTTAATGCAATTAATGTTATTTAATGGTAGTTGTTGTTCTGTCTGGAAACCGTACCTAGTATCTATGGAAAGGAAATCATTACTTTTTATGGATCTCATGTAATAAATGGAATATTGAGCTACAGAAGAGTATACGCGTGTGCTTGACACATACTACAATACACGCAAGCTCGGTACTAAACAAAAGAACAATCTTGAGAACAACTATGAAGAACACATTGCACGATCCTAAAAAGAAGTTCCATACATGCAGTCGTACATTACTGAAGAACACACGATGAACTTTGGAGTCAAGATAACATCTTCTCTCCTAGAGAAACAAAAGTTGAACCACGACACTCTGTTTTTCAACAGAAAAACCAGAGAAAGACTCAGTAGTTATTCTGTTGAATCCAATGAGTCCAGAGCTGCACTGCCAATCACTAGTGCTTTCTAAACATTCATATACTTTCTCTAAGTGATTAATTATTTACTTTAGGGTAGTGTGTGTATCCTATATATTTTACACAAACACTATCTCCCATGCTGAATTGGAGGATATCACAATACTCATACCAAAACTCCTTACTCTTATTTACCCATGACAACTATGGAACAGGTCCTGGTGTGTCCTGGTCTATATTTTCTTTTCCCACGAAGAACGGTGGTAGAGGTCCATGTGTGGCCTAAACATTCATGTACTGCTTTTAACCCCGATCCAGGGTGTGGATCATTTTTATATATATAAATTTGAGAGGACTAAGTCTCGTCTTGAGATTGAACCTATTGGTTACAACTGATGTGCACTTTATATTAAGTCATAAGTATACTATAAATATTTTATATTCCACTTCTATTACTTTGAAATACCAAACTCTTTTAAAGAAACTTTTATAGTTAAATTAGCAAGTGTTTTTACTTATTGTAAACCAGTAAGTTAGTTTCAAAAGTTAATTTAATCTTCAGATTATGTTAACTGAGACCTAATCAATCTTGAAGAAAATGATTGAACATTTACACTCTGTATAGATTCACTACAGTTTAACATTGTTTTTAAATTGGGGGATTTTAAGAGAAATATTTTTAGTATAAATTTTAATTGGAACTCAATTCACCACCTCTTGAGTATCCACTCCGACCAACATTTGGTATCAGAGGATTGTTTTTATTAATAAAAGTTCTGAAAACACTCTATTTTCAACTGTGATTTTAGTTTCATATTTAGAGATCTTAAATTTCTGTTAGTTCTAAATTTTATCTCTTTAAATTTACTTTCTAAAATATAGATATGGACAATAGACTATAGGGTTCTGCTACTAACCGGACACATTTCTTTAATGGTACAAACTATGCTCAGTGGAAACTTAAAATGAAAATTCATTTGGAAAGTATGGGGTTTGATATCTGGACTACTATAGAGTCTCTATATAAAATTCCAGAAACTAAAAGAACAACATGGGATGAACCTACTGAAGTATCTTACAATAATAAATGTAATGATATGAATGCTTTGTATTGTGCATTAGGAGATGTGTAATTTAATATAATATCTTCTTGCAAAACTGCTTATGAAATTTGGGATACTTTAACTGTTTCTCATAAAGGAACAACCAATGTTAAATAAATGAGATTAAATACTATTAATATTAAATATGATATTTTCAAAATGAAGACTCATGAACCTATTTTGGATATGTATCTCGGGTTTAATGATATATTCAATACAATGAGTTCACTTGGTAAAGTTCTTCCAGCAAAGGAACAAATTATGAGGATACTAAGATGTCAGCCAGACCGATGGAGAGGCATATCTGTTTCAATCAGAGAATCATGTGACATTGGAGCTCTTCCTATCAAAGAGATTATTGGTAAAATAATGATGTATGAGGAAGAACTCAAAGTGAATAAGGAGGAAGATGATGAACCACAAAGAAATTCTGTAGCATCTAAATCTACTACTTCTAAAATCAAGGACAAAGAAAAAGTTCAAATACAAAATGAATGCTCAACTAGTGGAGATTCAGATTCAGAAAGTGATGTCGAGATGGCTCAAATAGCCAGAATATTTAAGAAGTTTTATAGGAAGAAAAAATTCTTCAGAAAATCAAATTACAAAGGAAAGTACGACAATAATGTTCATTGGAAAAAGGACAGGAAGAAAGGTGATAAAAATGATGAAGTTTTCTACTATGAATGTAAAAGAAAAGGTCACATAAAAGCAGACTAGCAAAAACTGAAGTTCAAAAAGAAACATGATTATAAGGACAAGAAGTACAAGAAAGCTATGAAAGCTACTTGGAGTGCTTCATAAAACAACAAAAGTGAATCTGAAATCTTTGATTCTGAAAATAATCATGCCAATATGTGTTTCATGACCAACACATCTATGGTAACCTTAGATACTGTTGATTTAAATTCCTATTATTTTGAAGATGATGCAGAATCTGATTCTGATTCTCAAGATATGTCTAATGATAAATTATTTAAATATTGTAACATGCTAGAAGAAACATGCAATGAACATAAGGACAAGTATAATTCATTAAATAAAAAAGATTCTCTCACTTCAACTGTTAAATCTACTCTTGATGTTGAAAAAAGAAAAGAACGCTCAACATTTAAAGGAAAATGCATAATTAAAAATGTCTAATGAGAAACTTAGAAAGGACTTAGAAAAGTTCAAAATGGAAAATGATACACTTACTCAAATTCGACGAAAGCAAGTGGCAATGAAATACACTACTAGAATAGGCTACCAACCTGGACAGAGAAAGATTACTACGAATAGATTTATTTTTAAATCTGTACAGTTAACTGTTAGTTCTAGTTCTAGAAGTTCATATGCTTCAACTAGTTATCCATATGTTATAGACCAAATAAAGTTTATCTTTAAAAATATTTTTATTCTGTAAATTATATGAGACCCATAAGACAAATTTGGGTACCAAAATCATTAATTGTTGACCTGTATGGACCCAAGAAGTTCTGGGTACCAAAGTAATTTCCCATCTAAATCTATTTTGTAGGAAACCTGTTTGAAGAGTTCCCACAAGAAGACATGGTATTTGGACAGTGGATGTTCAAGACATATGTCTGGGGATTACTCATGCTTCAAGAGCCTAGTCATGGTTGATGGAGGCGATTTCAACTTTGTTGATAATTATAAAGGAAAAATCATCGGCCTTGGACAAATTGGAAACACTAAGTCAGTTTTAATTTCTAAATTTTTATTTGTTGATGGTTTGAAATATAACTTGTTATGTATTTCTCAATTATGTGATGATGGATTTAATGTTAAATTTGAAAATATTTTTTGTAATTTTTTTATTCTAAGAATGTTTTTGTATTTTATAAATTATGAAATTAAAATTTTTATGCATTTGATTTAAATTCTTTAGCCAAAAAAAATGTTACTTGCCTAAATTCTTTTAAAAAATAATCTTGGTTATGGCATAGAAAATTAGGACACAGAAACATCCACTCACTTAGAAAACTAACCAGGAATAATGTAGTTAGAGACTTACCCAAACATGAGTTTCCAAATGACAATGTCTGTAATCCCTGTCAAAAGGGAAAGCAACACAAAATCTATTTCAAACCAAAGAATGAAGTGTCAACTTCTCAACCTCTCGAGTTGGTTCACATGGACTTGTTTGTACCTTCTAGATTTTCTAGCTTAAAAGGGAAGAACTATGTCTATGTCTTAGTAGATGACTTTTCTAGATATACATGGGTATACTTCTTAGCTCACAAAAGTGAAGCTTGTTATTACTTTATGAAATAGTCCAAATATGTATAAAACCTTAGTGGAGTTAAGATTAAAACCCTGAGAAGTGATCATGGTCGTGAGTTTGGAAATCAAGAGTTTCAATCTTATTGCCCACACAATGGCTATAGTCACAAATTTTCTATCCCTAGGACACCTGAACAGAATGGTGTAGTAGAAAGAAGAAATAGAACCCTTTAAGAAATTGCTAGAACCATGCTTAATGAGTATGACCTACCTATTTATTTTTGGGCTAAGGCTGTGAATACATCTTGTTATATCATCAATAGAGTCTTAGTCAGACCTGTTCTCATGAAGACCCCATATGAACTATGGATTAATAGAAAGCCTAATGTTGATTACTTTAGAGTCTTTGGATGTAAAGTATTATTATTAATACAAAGAGTAATCTGGACAAGTTTACTTCTAAGAGTGATGAAGGAATCTTTTTAGAATATTCTTTAACTAGAAAATCCTATAAAGTTTTCAATAAGAGAAACAAGTGTGTGGAAGAATCTATTCCCATCAATTTTTATGAAACGTATCCACATGAGCCTAAAACCTCTCTTTAAAATCTTGAAGAAAATTTATCTATTCTGAACCCTAATGATAAAATCAATGAACCTACTGTAAATACAACCAGTTCTGGAAATATTTCAGAATCTGCTCCTAATGAACCCGAACCTTGATATGAACCTGAAATTTCTAGTCCTACCTTTACTAGATCAACTATAATTCTAATGATTCATCCTTTAGATGCAGTTTTTGGTAATCCTGATAGAGGTACTCAAACTAGAGCTTCTCTTAAAAATCAGGTCGAACATCAAGCGTTCATGTCACAGCTTGAACCTAAAAACATTGATGATGTTATTGATGATTAATTTTGGGTAATTTCTATGCAAGAAGAACATAATTAGTTTGAAAGAAATAAAGTTTGGAAACTAGTAGAAATACTTAAGGACACTTTCACCATAGGAACTAAATGGGTGTTTAGAAATAAAGTAGATGAATCTGGAAATATAGTTAGATACAAGGATAGATTTTTTACACAAGGCTATAGTCAAGAAGAAGGAATTGACTATGAGAAGACTTTTTATCCAGTAGCCAGACTAGAAGCCATTAGGATCTTAATTGTTTATGCTGCACATCTAAATTTCAAACTATATCAAATGGATGTCAAGAGTGCATTCTTAAATGGGTATATAGCATCGGATGTTTTTGTTGAACAACCTCATGGATTTACAAGACCTCATTTTCTAAATCATATTTTCAAATTATCAAAAGCATTACATGGTTTAAATAAATCTCCAAGTTCTTGGTATGATAGATTAAGTGCTTTTCTAATTTCTAAAGATTTAAAAAAATGAATAGATGATCCTACTCTTTTTATAAAATGAATTTCTAAAGATGTTATAGTTGTACAAATTTATGTAGAAGACATTATTTTTGGATCTTCAAGAAATTCCCTATGTACTGATTTTTCTAAAATGATACAAAATGAATTTGAAATGAGTTTAATGGGTGAACTTAAATTCTTTCTTGGATTTCAAATCATTCAAAACAATAATGGAATTATTTTAACCCAAAGTAAATATACTAGAGATCTTTTAAAACATTTTGGATTGGATAGCACAAAAATTAGGGACACTCCAATGGGAACCACCTGTAAGTTGGATCTTGATGAAGATGGAAAATCTGTCGATCAAACCACTTATATAGGAATGATTGGAAGTCTACTCTTCTTGACTGCTAGTCGTCCTGATAATATGAATAGTGTGTGTATGTGTGCTCATTTTCAATAAAACCCTAAAGAGTCACATTTAAATGCTGTAAAGCGAAATTTAAAATACCTCAGGCTTACTCCCAATTTAGGATTGTTCTATCCTAAAGGTCAATTGTTTGAACTAGTTAGCTATTTTGATGATGATTTTGATAGATGTAAGTTAGATAGAAAAGACACCTCTGGAACGTGTAACTTTTTAGGCAAGTCACTAGTATCATGGTGTAGTAAGAAACAAAATTTTGTTGCATTATCTTCTGCAGAAGCTGAATACATAGATGCTAGCAGTTGTTGTGCAGAAATTTTGTGGATGAAACACACTTTACTAGACTATGGATATCAATTCAGACATGTACCAATAAATTGTTACAACAGAAGTGATATTAACATTTCAAGGAGTCTTGTTTCTCATTCTAGGAAAAAGCATATTAATGTAAGACATCACTTTTTGAGGGATCATTACCAAAAACGTGATATCACTATGGAATTCATTGGTACTGAATATCAACTTGCTGATATATTCACCAAACCATTAAATTATGAGAGATTAGACTACATCATACATGATCTCAGTATGATTAATCATTAATAGACATCCTATTGATCTTACTATTTACTATTTTGATATATTTTACTTTACGGTTTCATATTCAATGTTTCGTAGTTACTGTTTCATGCTTATGGTCTCAAAGTAAAACACCTTGTGTTAACGGTCTATCACTTAACTATCTCACCATGATAGAAAAGTTCACTCACTGTCTCACCGTGACTGCACAGAATGGTTACTATCTCACCGGGATGACCACCACCTGTCTCACCATGACAAATGTTTTTCATCGCACCGTAATGCCTACTCACGGTCTCACCGTGAAGATTATTTATATATTTATTTTTAACCCGCATCACGGAAATTTCTATTTCACCGGTATTTGATTTCCCACGTATTTGTTTTTATAACGTTCGACATTCCCAAATAATAAAACATAAGGTTTTTCACTCGATTCATTAGCCGATCTATCTCCTGCTCACTCTCTCGAACCCTCTGTACCTGGAAAGCCTTCTCTTTTCCCTCACCTGAACCGTCAGTGAATTCCAAGGATGAAGCGTCCATCATCACCCTCGTCTGAGAAGCACCACTCTAAGAAAGAGAAAAGAGCCCCGAGGATAGCACTCGAAGGACATCTAAATCTGAACCTTGTAATCCGTATTGTAGTTCTTGAGAAAGAGATTTTCCCTGAGAGGTTGCTGTCTAGCAAGTCTTTGGTCCTGAAAATATTAATAGAACAAGGATGGTTTGAATGGTTCCCTAGACAAGATATACCGATTTATCCAAGGTCAGTATCTCAATTTTACCAATTCGTGATGTTTTCTTTTGATGCTGGAGAAAGCTATATGGTAACAAGATTGATCAATGGACAAAAGTGTTCATTCTCTTCATGGCTGTGGGATGCATGCTTGAGGATTCCTCATGAAGGAATTTGTGATGATTACCAATGAGACCCTCCTACAACAACTGATATATTTGATCTTGGATAATGCTTTGGAAATACTGACTGGAAATGGCACTGAGAGAATGGTCATAGCAGCTGAATTGGATGGGGAGACAAGACTACTATTCAAATTTGTTCATAATTTGATTAGTCCAAGAAAAGGTGATTTTTCTATGTTGAAGTATCAGGATGTGTTCCTGATTCATCTATTGAAGAATGGCCATAAGATAAAATTGTGAAAATATGTCATTAACCATATATGTGAGCGGATTAAAGTCACTTCCAAATCCACCTCATTGTTTTACTCAATGTTGATTTCAGCCATGTTAGTTGCCAAGGGAGAAGTTGTACCGAATTAAGAAAAGCTAGAGGATTTTTATTTCTTTTTATCCAAGCCTATCATCAGAAGGATGAGGATTAATTTTAAACCCTAGAAGAAGTAGTGGGTGGAGGATAATGATCAACTTTATAAGAAGTACAATCCTCTTGATTATCCAAGAAGGTCAAAGAATGTAACTAATCCTAGTTTCGAATCAGATGAAGTGACTGATTAACCATAAGTAGAATAATAATAATAATAATAAGAGGCTGAAATACCTCAAGAGAAACCAGATCCTTTTGAGAAAGAAAGGACTGTTGTCCCTGCTGTTGTTCCTGCTGAAATACCTCTTAGAGAGGAAGTTGTTGATGTTTTTAGAGAATAATAAGCTCCTGAATCTAGAGATGATTTTGATCAAGAAGTTCAGTCGGAGGCTACACGAGATATGATTATCCCTAATTTAGAACAACAAGTCATGGAAGAATCTGATCTAGGAGAAATCCCTACTAGGGAAAATGTTAATCAAGAGGATCCCCCAGTTGAAAAAGAAGCAACTCTGTAAGCACAACCAGTAGAAAAATCAGTTCCTGAGTACATACCCTCTGTGGAATAGAGGATGGAAATTGCCTTTCAGTTGTCAAGGCAAGAATTTTCTGAAGATATTAGAGCTGATCCTATGGATCTTGATCATGCAGCTATGCCTCATGAACCTGAAATAGAAGCACATTTTTAGCGGGAGGAACCTCAAAACCTTGAGATTGAAGAAGTTGGATCTGCTAGAATATCTCGACCAAATGTCACACTTTCTGTGTACACTGGGTATGAGTTTCCAAGTTTTAATGATGTGAGCGAATCATAGCAAGTGACTGCAACTGGTACAGATCTTTCTTCTTTGTTTTAACTGAAGTTAGTAGCTCATCCAGAACTAGAACATGGGCCTCATCCTTCATCTGAATCTGAAACTAATTCTGAGTCGCAACCATAATCTGCATCAGAACCTATACCACTACCTTTGACTACACTCTTATCTGAGAAACAATCCTTTTTAACTAAGGATGATTAGAAAGTCTTTGAAGATACTATCTTGGCTGGTGTTGAGAAGATTTTATCCACTCTACCTCGACCAGTGACTCAACAAAGTCAAGAAGATGCATCAATTCTTTTGGAAAATATTATTCTGCATATTCAACCATGGATGATTCGAGAAATAAAAGATGTCAGAGTTAAAAATAGGTTACTTAGTGCTGATGTTGCTAATTTGAAAGGTTTGGTGGAAATCCTGCAAATATAATTGTCTTCAAGATCAGATCATGTTCCTGCTCCTATTACTACACCTGCACCTGTTGCTGCTTCTCATGAGCTAGAAGTTTCCAACCTTTCTCGAGAGATTTTGTCTCAAGTGTATCCTTATCTGCAATATATTGATGAAAATATTGGAACAAGACACACCATGATGATACAATTCATGAGAGAGCTTGTGGAAAATCTGAATAAGCTCACAGATGAGTACACTGGATGTCGGCAAAATGTTTTGAAATAGCTCAATGTTCTAACTGAAGCTATTAAGGCTTCTCCTCCCTTTGGCTAGACCTCTACACCTTTTTGGATGATTCATTTCTTATGTCCATAATCAAGGAAGAACTTCAGAATTCCCTTAGTGGTTTCGATCTATCTCCTCTGTCTGATGTTATGAAGAATAGTGATAGAGCACTTTATCTTGTTTAGATTCATTCTATGATTGCAAATGATGCTCAATAAGAGATCACTAAAAAAATAATCCTTTTATCTCACCCAGTTTTTCTCTAAAAGTGACATGAAAAATCACATTAAGTATCTCTTGGAGGACCTGAAAATCCCTCCAGTGACTCGTGCTTTTAAATCTCATGTTCAGAAGCATACATAGTTCACCAGATTGTTGGACAAGTTCATGGAGAATAATGACGATTTTGAAAAGGCTATGCAATATGGTGTAGAAATCATTACTGATTTAATCAATCTTTAGAAGCCATATCTTCATGTGTAGAGCACTGCTATCATTGCTCCAGCTGCTACACCCCTCAGACCTGGTCTATATACCTTAGCCTCAACTGCCATGTCGGTCAGTCAAGCCCTTTCTCAGATCCGGCCCGTCATTCTTGACCAACCATAGACTAGATCTTCTACATCTCCTTCTTTGGCTCCATCAATATTTGAAGGTCTACCCTAACCATATTTTTCTACCACATATATGACTTCTTCTACATCAGCATCAGCTACTGCTATTGATAAAGGAAAGGCAAAGGCTGATCCCTGAAGAGTCAAGTGACTACATTCCTTTTTGATGGGATGTCATTTGCTGTTTACCATTTGTATTTCTATTGTATCATGTATTCTGGACATTTTTAATGACATATGCATTTTTTCACTCCATTCATTTTGTTTCACTTTTTGATAATCTCCAAAGGGGGAGAAAGAGTAAATGTATTAGTATTCTAAAGAGCTATGTTACATTAGAATCTAAAGAGTTCAAGTATTAGTATTCTAAAGGGATATGTTACTGTAGAATCTATTCTCTAAATCTGATATGTTATTTTCTCTAACATTGCACTTCATTTATATTTTACCTATACATGATTTTTGATCATCAAAAAGGGGAGATTGTTGGACTCTTCATGTATTAATCATGTTTTAATGATCACAATTCTCAATAATAATTACACATCATGTTTGAATGATAGAAAATTTTATTGTTGTTATTTAATCTCACTATTATTTACTAATCTAATGCATGATCACAAATCTCAATTATCTTATCAAACCTTTTTATTTATGTTTTAAATTATCTTACTTTCTAATGGTTAAGCTTAACTAATATTCTTCATATTACTGTTTAAGTATAAATACAAATATTTTCCTAAGTATCATGACACCGTGACCCAGGCACCGTGAAGGACACACCGTGACCCAGACACCGTGAAGGACACACCGTGACCCAGACATCGTGAAGGAAACACTGTGACCCAGAAACCTTGAAGGACATACCTTGAGCCACATACCGTGATCCACATTCTGTGAGCCACATACCATGAAACACATAACGTGAAGGAGACACTGTTTTCACAACTACTGGGACACTGTTTCTTAACCTTTTTTTCAATATTATTTAAATAATACATACAGTCATATTTGATATATTTAATTCAATTAATTTTATTTAATGATAGTTGTTGTTCTGTAAGGAAACCATACCTCATATCTATGGAAAGGAAATTATTCCTATTGTCGGAGATCATGGAATAAACAGAATATTTAGCTGTAGAAGAGTATACGTGCGTGCTTGACACATACTACAATACATGCATGCTCTGTACTGAACAGTAGAACAATCCTGAGCACAACTGTGAAGAACACATTGCACAATCCTAAAATAAGTTCCATACTATAAGGCCCTAGCCTTAAACCTTACAAAATCTTGAGTTATTACAAGATTGCACATTGAGGATCTTTTCGGGTTTAGAGTTTTAGAGAATTAGATCATAAAACTTTCATTACATTCAACATATAAAAAAAGAGGTTACATAAAGATAGTATTCTTCTTTCCCATCAATGGAAACATATTTAAAATAAAACATGGATTCTTTCTTGACACTTCCTTGACACTATCATCATATCATGCACATTTCCCTTGACCTGTGAAAAACATTTCAAAAAAACTTGGGATGAGCATAAAATTCTCAGTAAGGGATATAAAAATATATGGAAAGGAAACATGGGTACATATATACATAAGAATGAAATCATACTTTACCCATAAAACATAAGCACTTTAACAAACCTCATCAAATCATGAATAAATCATAGAAATCATAAGACATAAAGGTAACTTTAGGCATTCATAACATTCTTATGTAGGGAGTAACCCTCTTGGTTACGTTTTGAATACCGATCACAGTATATTACCTAAATCTATTTGGAGAAACCTTAAATTTTCACTCATTCGCGTTACCCAATGAATTGGAGAGTTATATCGGGCTCACCTACCCTTAGTTTATAACGGATCCAACCATCTTCATAATAATGCCCAATAACTTCAACAAAATTGTATCACATAAAACATGCATAAAGGAAACATAACATTCCCACCTTTCAATCACAAGATATCAATACAACAAATTGATATAAATACATTATGAAAACCATTTTCAATACCAAAATAAAAGAAAATTAAAACATGGTATTTATTTTTCTTTTAAAAAGAAGGTATGTCTTGTAGAGGAAGTCGAAACTCAAATAATGGTCACGGCGGCGGAGAAGTCGTTGTCACCGCATACGTACGAAAAAAACATTCCCTTTTGTCATTTAGTAAACGCTTCGTATAAAATAGATTTCTTTTGAATAAACTTAAATGTTAAAGGGGTTTATACACCATATAAAAGAAGGTTGTGTATAAAACAAAATATGCCTCAATGAAAGGATATTGAGACGAAGTCCCATACCTCGGGTCCGACTTGACTCGATCATTCTTTAATGTCCTGATTAATAAACATGAGTTAATTTCTACTTGATTAAGAACCTTTTTTAAGTTCATTATTCCTTTAATATCACTTATTTCCATGTCATTAACACTATGTAATTATTTAAGTTAATAACGGTCGTTTTAACGATCATTGGTACTTGAGTCAAAAATAAGCCCTTTATAATTACAAGTTGTTCATGTATCCATTATATCAAGAATGGTATTAATGATGTAGATATTATATATGTCATATATATCCATTACATGCATGCATTTATAATATTACATAATCATTTAGAGGTAAGAAATGAAATGCACCGTTCATGGAGACGGTAAGCCGTACGTACGCATGAACGCGACTTTCATTTCTATTTCATATTTTATAGAATGGAATAATAATTATATAAATATATATTATAATTCCAGTATAATATAATATATAATATAATAGTTCCATCCTTTATACGTCCCACATATGGTATTTAACGAATCAAATCACTTTGAGGGGGCGGTAGTCCGCACTTCCTTAAATGAAGATATCACGTTTACCCATAATGGAAACCATAAAGGTATGCCAAAAATGAAGAATACAGAATCATAAGTAAAACATAAACATATTATATATCATATATAAATATAGTGACATCTTAATGGCCACCTTTGAAGGCGTTAAAAGAATGTTCAACAATCACCGTTTCAGGAGGCATAAATTCACCATCCACGGAAACAGTATGTTCTTTAACCATTAGAAGTAGGTGTGTGTATGTGTAGCTCAAATCCATCTTATAACAACATCATAGTATATTGAAGATACTGGAGTTTTTACAAAATAAATGAATAAAAAGAGTTTAGAGGGTTGGAGAAGCAAAATAAAACAAAAGGACTCAAGTGAATAAAATACCTTAAAATCGAGTAACTCCCTTTGGTTTGAGCTCAAAGGCTTCCTTGTGAAGACTTCTGCCCAAAGTGAGGCTTCAAGGAGTAAGAGAGGGAAGTGGAGAGACAAAATGGGCAGAGGTTGGCCGAGCCAAAGGCTTTGGGAGTGTGGGTAAGGAGGTAGAGGTGGGGGCCTTTTACAATAGGTGAGGAGGGGAACTCTTCAAAAGTAAAGAAATATTACGTTATTTGAAAATGAGTTTCGGATTTAAAAGATCCCACATTGATATAATTCAAGGATAAGGTGATAAGGGTTCGAAATATTCCCACCCTGTAGGTTTCGGAATGTGTAGGTCATAGATTTTACATTATCTTCTCATTTTATTTAAATCATTTATTAATGAGGTAATCGCTGCATCATCATGATGTCATTAATAATTTAATATATTTAATGTCTAAAAATTATAAAACAAATACTATGATGTAGGAAATCTTTTTATCTTTGCAATTATTATGTATAGTAAAAAATCTGACTTTTATAACCCCATTAAAATTTTTTTTTCGTAAAACATGTTATGTTTGTGTCATTTTTTACTTTTTCATTAAATAAAAAGTTATTTATGTCATTTCCCAACCAAAGTGGCTCCATGGGTTCCCCAAGATAACCCATGGATTTTATAGGTCGTCCATGACACATCCAATGAGGGTAGTATATGTTTCAAGCTCATATCATAATATTAAAACATTATTTTTACCTTAAACTACACTAATTACTAGTAATCGCGATTAAAAACTTAATAAGTTACTATTCAAAAAAAATTTATTTTAATCCAAATGGACCACATTTTACTTCTTAATGAAAACCATGTATCTCGTATTTTTGAAATTCAAAACACAAAGGTGGAAAATTTTCATTTAAATGGAAAAATCAGTTTTTATAAGTACCACTTAGTGGTTTCACTATTCATCAAAAATTGAAGTTTTTCAAAAAAACACCAAAAATTCACCCAAAGCTATATTTGATATTCTGAATTCAAAAAAGATTTCTATTTTAAAAAATTAAAATCATATAAGTTACATTAATTAATTTAATAATTAATTCCCACTGTCATGACAAAGAGCGTGTTTTTATGAAACAATAAGTATCCAAAGATTGACACCGGTTTAAGTCCAATTTCAAAGAGAAATTGATTCCAATGACCACCATTGGATTAAATGGTAAAAATATATTATAATTTCACTTCAAAACCAATTAAAAAGATAATCTAATCATATAAATAAATTAGATTAAAAATCAGTTTTGATGTAAAATGCAGTATATTTCACTATTCATTAAAAAATGAACATTGTCAGAAAAATACCAAAAATTCACACAATGTAAATTTTGATGTCCCAATCATAAAGAATAAGTTTATTTTGACAAACATAGTTTATAAAATTGTGAAACGATAGATTCAAAAATGGTTTTCCATCAAAAGGCAGTAAAACAATCTTTTAAAAATATTAGTGTATTCCATGCTTAAGATTGGATTTATTTTAATATTAATTCTCTAAAACACTAACTAATTCATTAATAGAAATAGATAAAAATATCTATCATTCATTACCTTAACCTGATTAATCACCTTATTTCGTAACACTTGCTCCCTGTGGTCAAGAATCTGGACCGGTTGTTCCTCATACGATAGGTTCTCTTCCAGCTGAACTACCTCTGGACTCAAAACATGAGATGGATCTGGCATTTACTTCCTCAGCATCGAAACATGAAAAGCATTGTGTTCCTGAGATAAACTCAGAGGTAAAGACACTCGGTAAGCAACTGATCCAACTCTCTCCAGAATTTCATATGGTTCAATGAACCTTGGACTCATCTTTCCTTTCTTACCAAACCGCATCACACTTTTTCATGGAGATACTTTGAGAAAAACATGATCACCTACCTCAAACGATAGATCCTTCCTCCGGTTGTCCGCATAACTCTTTTGCCTTCTCTGAGCTGTTCTCATGTGTTTCGGAATCAGCTGAAGTTTTTCTGCCATCTCTTCTACCTATTCTGGTCCCATCAACTTCCTTTCACCCACTTCATCCCAGAAAGCTGGAGTTAGACACTGCTTCCCATATAACGCCTCAAATGGTTCCATCTGTATACTAGAATGAAAGTTGTTATTATATAAAAATTCAACCAAAGAGAGATGTTGGTCCCAACTTCCCTGATAATCCATCGAACAAGCACGTAGCATATCCTCCAAAGTCTGATTGTTCGTTCTGACTGCCCATCTGATTGAGGAGAAAAGAAGTAATAAAATTTAATTCAGTACCCAACAACTTCTGAAGGCCTTTACAATAGTTAGAAGTGAACCTGGGATCACGGTCAGATACAATTGAGAGAGGAACTCCATGTAACCTGACTATCTCTTTAAGATACAAACGAGAAAGTTGATCTAGGGAGAAAGTATCTCGTATAGCAAGTAAATGAGCATATTTGGTCAAGCGATCAACAATAACATAGATTGCATTATTACCTCGAGATGTCTTCGGTAATCCCACAACAAAGTCCATGGATATATTCTCCCATTTCCACTCTGGCACTGGTAAAGGCTGAAGCATCTCTTTCGGTAACTGCTGCTCTGCTTTAACCTGCTGACAATTCAAACACTTCAGAGTAAAATCATCAATATATCTTTTCATTCCATCCCACCAGTAACACTCCCGAAGATCTCTATACATATTAGTACTGCCTGGATGAACTGAAAACGGAGAACTATGAGTTTCACATAACAACTCTTTCTTCAACTATGAATCACAAGGAACACACAATCTCTTCCCAAATCTCAAAACGCAATCATTATCAGTGTTGAATTCAGGCAACATACCTTTCTGAACCAGCTCTACCTTTTTCTGCAACTCACAATCTTGCTTCTGTGCTTGCTTGATTCTGTCTGATAGAAAAGATTTAACTGATACCTGAAACAAAACAGAAGAAATTCCTACACCAACAACTTCTATGCCAAAGTTCATCAAATCCTTAACCAAAGGATCATGTTCCAAATGCAACATTGTTAATGAAGCATTACATTTTCGACTCAAATAATCAGCCACTTTATTTTCTTTTCCCGGATGGTAATGAATTGTACAATCATAATCCTTGATTAATTCTGGACATCTCCTTTGTCTCATGTTCAATTCTTTCTGAGTGAATATATACTTTAAACTTTTGTGATCGGTATATATTTCACACTTTACTCCATACAAATGATGCCTCCAAATTTTTAAAGCGAAAACAACAGCAGCTAATTCAAAATCATGTGTAGGGTAATTTACCTCATGATTTTTCAACTGTCATGAAGCATAAGTAATTACCTGATCATTCTGCATTAGGACACAACCAAGTCCTTTTAATGAAGCATCAATGTAGATAACAAAATCTCCATTCCTGGAAGGTAGTGACAAAACTGGTGCATTCACCAATCTTCTTTTCAATTCTTGAAAACAATCATCACATTCTTTTGTCCAGATAAACTTAACACCCTTCCGAGTTAACTTAGTCATTTGACTAGATAACCGTGAAAAATTTCTAACAAACCTTCGGTAATAGCCTGCCAAACCATGGAACCAACGAATCTCAGTTACATTTGTGGGTCTTGGCCATTCTTCCACAACTTTTGTTTTTTGCAGTATCAATAGTTATTCCATCTTTAGAAACAATATGACCAAGGAAAGAAATTTGTTGCAACCAAAACTCACACTTTCTGAATTTTCCATACAGTTTCTTTTCTTTTATGGCTGGCAAGATAACCCTTAAATGTCTTTCATGCTCCTGTTTAATTTTAGAAAACACCAAAATATCATCAACAAAAACAACCACAATCTTATCCAAGAACTCATGGAAAATTGTATTCATTATGTCCATGAATACAGCAAGTGCATTGGTTAGCCCAAAAGGCATTACTAAAAATTCATAATGGCCATATCTTGTACAGAACGTGGTCTTTAGAATATCTGCCTCCTCTACCTTCAGCTGATGGTACCCCGATCTCAGGTTAGTATTTGAAAAAAACTGAGCTCCCTGGAGCTGATCAAAAAAATCATCGATATGAGGCAAATGATATTTGTTCTTAACAGTGATATTATTCAAGGCCCTATAATCAATGCAAAGTCTCATTGAACCATATTTCTTTTTAACAAATAAAACAGGAGAACTCGGTGGTGATGTGCTAGGTCGAATTAAACCTTTCTCTAATAAATCTTGCAATTTCTCCTTCAACTCTAAAAGTTCAATTTGAGCCATTCGATAAGGGGGTTTTGAAATTGTCTTAGCATTAGGAACTAAGTCAAAAGTAAATTCAACTTCCCGATCTTGTATTATTCCAGGAAATTCATCAGAAAAAAAGGATACTCATTTACCACAGGCATATCATTAATCTGAACATTTCCCTTGTTTTCAACAATGTGTGCAAGGTAACATTCATTTCCATCTTTTACAAGTTTCTTGGCCTCTTGATATGTTATCAACAGTAAGGGTACATTCTAGTACACAAAATGAAAGTATTTCAGAAAAGAAACTTCTTTAGCTCTACAGTCAATCTTAACATGGTAAATAGAGAGCCAATCCAAACCCAGGATAAAAAAAACTCTACTATAGGTAAAACAATAAGGTTCGCAAGTAGGTTCTTCCACGGATAAGGATAGGATGATTCTTATAAATTATTTTTCCCTCAACATTTCTCCCAGGTGATTTTACCAGAAGTTCAGGAGTCATTTCTTGAGATGGTATTCCCATTTTACTAGAAAGGTTTTCAGAGATGAAAGAATGTGTAGACACCGAATCAAACGACACCCTGACATAATCTGAAAAAACAAACAAAGTACCTGATACAACTACATTTGATGGCCCGACAACTGCTGAAGTAGTTGCAAAGGATTTCACCACCACTTTCTGCTTGTAGTCTAACTACTTCCCATCACTCAAGGTCTTTGTCGGACACTCATTTGCATAGTGACCCATCTCATTGCACTTATAAAATTTCACTAACTGTAAATAAAATTTGGTCTTACCATCACCCTGATCTTTTTCAGTGCAATCACGAGCCTTATGTCCCATTTTACCACATCAGTAGCACTTTGCAGAATTCAGAAGACATTCCCCAGCATGGCTTTTTCAACATTTATCACAAAATGGAAACATAGTTTTCTTACCATCAGACTTTTTTGAAGAATTATTACCTTTATCCTGCCACCTCAGTCTCTTCTTCTGTTGGTTGTTATAGAACACTTGATCATCGGAAAACTCCATTTCCACCTTCCCAGCACATCGAACAAGCTTTTTAAAACTTTTAAACTCACGAGAAGCTAATGCCCTTCGATATTTTGGATTTAATCCTAAGTAAAAATGATTTATTTTACTATCAAGGTCTCGGATAAAATTCGGAGCATACCTTTCCAATCCAGTGAACCATTCTTCATAGGTAGTCACCGAGTCTTCCTCTTTTCTCAATTACAAGAATTGATTTTCCATCCTATGTCGAACTGCCTTAGGAAAATACTTCTCAAGAAACATAACTTTGAATTCATCCCAGTCAAGAGCATCAATCTCATCAATGTCCCTAATATTTTTAACCATCGACCACCACTGATCTGCTTCACCCTCTAAACGGTAAATAGCAAGGCTAACCTTTTGATTTTCTGAACACCCCATGACATCAAAAATCTTCTCCAGTGCTTTAATCCACCCTTCAGCTAGCACAGGGTTAGATGATCCTCTAAATGATGGGGGATGTTGCCTCATGAAATGTTCCACCACTGACATGTTCCTCTGCGGTTGATCTGGCTGATCTCGTGCATGGATACCACCACCATTTATCGCTTGAGTCAACTGCGCCATTACTGTAACAAACTATTCAGTTCCAATTCTGACCATCTCAAGATGCTGATTCGGAAGGTTATTTCCTTCTATATTCCTTCCTAGCACTGCTTCCCTGTTTCCTCTGTGGAAAACCATTCTGAACAAACATGTCTTAGATGAAGCAACATGGTAATCTTCAAATGCTATATCACTTCAATTTGACCATAAAAAAATATTTTTGGATAATCATTTAATATAATTCTAACCCCTAAAGTTATCTAAACCGACCTTTGATACCAACTATAAGGCCCCATCGTTAAACCTTAATTAATCTTGAGTTATTACAAGATTACACATTGAGGATCTTTTTGGGTTTAGAGTTTTAGATAATTAGATCATAAAACTTGCATTAAATTCCACATATAAACAAAGTGGTTACATAAAGATAGTATTCTTATTTCCCATTAATGGAAACATATTTAAAATTAATCATGGATTCTTTCTTGACACTTCATTGACACTATCATCATATCATGTACTTTTCCCTTGACTTGTGAAAAACATTTCAAAAAAACTTGGGATGAGCATAAAAACCTTAGTAAGGGATATAAAAGTATATGGAAAGGAATCATGGGCACATATATACATAAGAATGAAATCATACTTCACCCATAAAACATAAGCACTTTAACATACCTCATCAAATCATGAATAAATCATAGAAATCATAAGACATAAAGGTAACTTGAGAGATTCATAACATTCTTACGTAGGGAGTAACCCTCTTGGTTACGTTTGGAATAACCATCACAGTATATTCCCTAAATCTCTTCGGAGAAACCTTAACATTTCACTCCCTCGCGTTACCCAATGCATTGGAGAGCTATATCGGGCTCACCCTCCCTTAGTTTATAACTGAACCACCCATCTTCATAATAATGCCCAAGAACCTCAATATAATTGTATCACATAAAACATGCATAAAGGAAACATAACATTCCCACCTTTAAATCACAAGATATCAATACAACACATTGATATAAAAACATTATGAAAACCATTTTCAATACCAAAAGAAAAGAAAAGTAAAACATGGTATTTATTTTTCTTTTAAAAAGAAGGCATGGCTTGTACAGGAAGCCGAAACTCAAATAATGGTCACGGCGGCAGAGAAGTCGTTGTCACCGCATACGTACGAAAAAAACATTACCTTTTGTCATTTATTAAATGCTTCGTATAAGAAATATTCCTTTTGAATAAACATAAAAGTCAAATGGTTTTATACACCATATAAAAGAACGTTGTGTATAAAACAAAATATGCCTCAATGAAAGAAGATTGAGACGAAGTCCCATACCTCGGGTCCGACATGACTTGATCGTTCTTTAATGTCCTGAATAATAAATATGAGTTAATTTCTACTTGTTTAAGAACTTTTTTCATGTTCATTATTCCTTTTATATGACTTATTTCCATTTCATGAACACTATTTAATTATTTAAGTTAATAAGAGTCGTTTTAACGATCAATGGTACTTGAGTAAAAAATAAGCCCTTTATAATTACAAGTTGTTCATGTATCCATTATATCCAGTATGGTAATCATGATGTCAATATTATATATGTCATATATATCCAGTACATGCATGCATTTATAATATTACATAATCATTTAGAGGTAAGAAATGAAATGCACCGTTCATTGAGACGGTAAGCCGTACGTACGCATGAACAATACTTTCATTTCTATTTCGTATTTTATAGAATAGAATCATAATGATATAAAGGTATATTATAATACCAGTATAATATCATATATAATATCATATTTCCATCCTTTATACCTCCCACATATGATATTTAATGAATCAAATCACTTTGAGGGGGCGGTAGTCCGCACTTCCTTAAATGAAGATATCGCGTTTACCCATAATGGAAACCTTAAAGGTATGCCCAAAATGAAAAATACAGAAGCTTAAGTAAAAAATAAACATATTTTATATCATATATAAATATAGTGACATCTTAATGGCCACCTTTTAAGGTGTTAAAAGAATGTTGAACAATCATCGTTTCGGGAGGCATAAATTCACCATCCACGGAAACGGTATGTTCATTAACCATTAGATGTAGGTGTGTGTAAGTGTAGCTCGAATCCTTATTATAACAACATCCTAGTATATTGAAGATATGGTAGTTTTTACAAAATAAATGAATAAAAAGAGTTTAGGGGGTTGGAGAAGCAAAATAAAACAAAAGGACTCAAGTGAATACAATACCTTAAAATCGGGTAACTCCCTTTGGTTTGAGCTCAAAGGCTTCCTTGGGAAGACTTCTGCCCAATGTGAGGCTTCAAGGAGTAATATAGGGAAGTGAATAGATAAAATGGGCAGAGTTTGGCTGAGACAAAGGCTTTGGGAGTGTGGGTAAGGAGGTAGAGGTGGGGGCCTTTTATAAGAGGAGAGGAGGGGCACTCTTGGCATATAAAGAAATATTTCTTTATTTGAAAATGAGTTTCGGATTTAAATGGTCCCACATTGATATAATTCGAGTATAAGGTGATTAGGGTTCTAAATATACCCACCCAATAGGTTTTGGACATGTGTAGGTCATAGATTTTACATTATCGTCTCATTTTATTTAAATCCTTTATTAATGAGGTAATCGTTGAATCATCATAATGTCATAAATAATTTAATTTAGTTAAAGTCTAAAAATTATAAAAAAACTATGATGTAGGAAATATATTTAGATTTCCAATTAGTATTTATAGTCAAAAATCTGACTTGTATAACCCCATTTAAAAATTGTTTTCGTAAAACATATTATGTTTGTGTCATTTTTACTTTTTCATTAAATAAAAAGTTATTTATGTCATTTCCCAAACAATGTGGCTCCATGGGGTCCCCAAGTTGACCCATGGATTTTCTTGGTTGGCCATGACACATCCAATGAGGGTAGGACATGTGTCAAGCTAATATCATACTATTAAAACATTATTTTACCTTAAACTACACTAATTACCACTAATCGCGATTAAAAACTTAATAAGTTACTATTCACCAAAAATGTATTTTAATCTCATTGGACCACATTTTACTTATTAATGACAACCATGTATGTCAGATTTTTCAAATTCAAAACACAAAGGTGGCAAAATTTCATTTAAATGGAAAAATCAGTTTTTATAAGTACCACTTAGTGGTTTCACTATTCATCAAAAATTGATGTTTTTCAAAAAAATACCAAATCTTCACCCAAAGCTATATTTGATATTCTGAATTCAAAAATGATGACTATTTTAAAAAATAAAAATCATATAAGTTGCATTAATTAATTTAATAATTAATTCCCGCTGTCATGACAGATAGCGTGTTTTTATGAAACAATAAGTATCAAAAGATTGACACCAGTTTAAGTCCAATTTCAAAGTGAAATTGATTCCAATGTCCACCATTGGTTTAAATGGTAAAAATATATTCTAATTTCACTTCAAAAAAAATTAAAAGATAATCTAATAATATAAATAAATTAGATTAAAAAGTATTTTTGATGTAAAATGCAGTATTTTTCACTATTCATTAAAAAATGAACATTGACAGAAAAATACCAATAATTCACACAAAGTAAATTTTGATGTCCCAATCATAAAGAATAAGTTTATTTTGAAAAATATAGTTCATAAAATTTTCAAAAGATATATTAAAAAATGGTTTGCCATCAAAAGGTAGTAAAACAATCTTTTAAAAATATTAGTGTATTCCATGCTTAAGATTGGATTTATTTCCATTTTAAGCCTCTAAAACACTATCTAATTAATTAATAGGCATAGATAAAAATAACTATTATTCATTACTTACTTGGGATGTTACATCCTTCCCCCCTTTAGAAAATTGCGTCCCCGCAATTTATTTACTTATCGAATAAATCGGGGTACTTATCCCTCATTGCATTTTCAGATTCCCATGTTGCCTCTTCTATCATGTGGTTTTCCACAAAACCTTTACCTGATTAATCACCTTATTTCGCAACACTTGCTCCCTATGGTCAAGAATCTGGACCAATTGTCCCTCATACGATAGGTTCTCTTCCAGCTGAACTACCTCTTGACTCAAAACATGAGATGGATCTAGAATGTACTTTCTCAGCATCGAAACATGAAAAACATTGTGAACCTGAGATAAACTCAGAGGTAAAGCCACTCGGTAAGCAACTGATCCAACCCTCTCCATAATTTCATATGGTCTAATGAACCTTGGACTCAACATTCCATTCCTACCAAACCGCATCACACTTTTCCATGGTGATACTTTGAGAAAAAACATGATCACCTACTGGAAAAGATAGATCCTTCCTCCTGTTGTCCTCATAACTCTACTGCCTGCTCTGAGCTGTTCTCATGTGTTTCTAAATTAGCTGAATTTTTTCTGCCATCTCTTCTACCAATTCTGGTCCCATCAACTTCCTTTCACCCACTTCATCCCAGAAATATGGAGTTCGACACCGGTTCCCATATAATGCCTCAAATGGTGCCATCTGTATACTAGAATGAAAACTGTTATTATATGAATATTCAACCAACGAAATATGTTGGTCCCAACTTCCTTGATAATCCATCGAACAAGCATGTAGCATATCCTCCAAGGTCTGAATTGTTCATTCTGACTGCCAATCTGATTGAGGATGAAAAGCTGTACTAAAATTTAATTCCGTACCCAACGACTTCTAAAGGCCTTTCCAAAAGATAGAAGTGAACCTGGGATCACGGTCAGATACAATGGAGAGAGGAACTCCATGTAACCTGACTATCTCTTTAAGATACAAACGGGAAAGTTGATCTAGGTAAAAAGTATCTCGTATATCAAGGAAATGAGCAGATTTGGTCAAGCGATCAACAATAACTGAGATTTCATTATTACCTCGAGATGTCTTCGGTAATCCCACAAAAAAGTCTATAGATATATTTTCCCATTTCCACTCTGGCACTGGTAAAGGCTGAAGCATCCATTTCGGTAACTGTCGCTCTGCTTTAACCTGCTGACAAGTCAAACACTTCATAGTAAAATCAGCAATATCTCTTTTCATTCCATCCCACCAGTAATACTCCTGAAGATCTCTATACATCTTAGTACTGCTTGGATGAACTGAAAATGGAGAACTATGAGCTTCACATAACAACTCTCTCTTCAACTGTGAATCACAAGGCACACACAATCTCTTCCCAAATCTCAAAATGCAATCATTATCAGTGTTGAATTCAGGCAACATACCTTTCTGAACCATCTCTACCTTTTTCTGCAACTCACTATCTTGCTTCTATGCTTGCTTGATTCTGTCTGATAGAGAAGATTTCACTGATACCTGAAACAAAACAGAAGAAATTCCTGCACCGACAACTTCTATGCCAAATTTCATCAAATCCTTAACCAAAGGATCATGTTCCAAATGCAAAATTGTTAATGAAGCATTACTTTTTCGACTCAAAGCATCATCCACTTTATTTTCTTTTCCCGGATGGTAATGAATTGTACAATCATATTCCTTTATTAATTCTACCCATCTCCTTTGTCTCATGTTCAATTCTTTCTGAGTGAATATATACTTTAAACTTTTGTGATCGGTATATATTTTACACTTTACTCCATACAAATGATGCCTCCAAATTTTTAAAGTGAAAACAACAACAGCTAATTTCAAATCATGTGTAGGGTAATTTACCTCATGAGTTTTCAACTGTCGTGAAGCATAAGAAATTACCTGATCATTCTGCATTAGGACACATTCAAGTCCTTTTAATAAAGAATCACTGTTGATAACAAACTCCCCATTCCTGGAAGGTAGTGCCAGAACTGGAGCATTCACCAATCTTCTTTTCAATTCCTGAAAACAATCATCACATTATTTTGTCCAGATAAAATTAACACCCTTCCGAGTTAGCTTAGTCATTAGACTAGACAACCATGAAAAATTTCTAACAAACCTTCGGTAATAGCCTTCCAAACCACGGAATCTACGAATCTCAGTTACATTTGTGAGTCTTGGCCATTCTTGTACAACTTTCGTTTTTGCAGGATCAACATTTATTCCATCTTTAGAAACAATATGACCAAGGAAAGAAATTTGTTGCAACCAAAACTCACACTTGATGAATTTTCCATACAGTTTCTTTTCTTTTAAGGTTTGCAAGATAACCCTTAAATGTCTTTTATGCTCCTCTTTAATTTTAGAAAACACCAAAATATCATCAATGAAAACCACCACAAACTTATCCAAGAACTCATGGAAAATTCTATTCATTATGTCCATGAATACAGCAGGTGCATTGGTTAGCCCAGAAGGCATTACTACAAATTCATAATGGCCATATCTTGAACGAAACGTGGTCTTCGGAATATCTGCCTCCTTTACCTTCAGCTGATGGTACCCCGATCACATGTCAATCTTTGAAAAAAACGGAGCTCCCTGGAGCTGATCAAACAAATCATCAGTATGAGGAAAATTATATTTATTCTTAATAGTGATATTATTCAAGGCCCTACAATCATTGTAAATTCTCATTGAACCATCTTTCTTTTTAACAAATAAAACAGGAGCACCCCATGGTGATGTGCTAGGTCGAATGAAACCTTTCTCAAATAAATCTTGCAACTTCTCCTTCAACTCTAAAAGTTCAATTTGAGCCATTCGATAAGGGGGTTTTGAAATTGGCTTAGCATAAGGAAATAAGTCAACAATAAATTCAACTTCTCGATCTGGTATTATTCCAGGAAAATCATTAGGAAAAACATCAGGATACTCATTTACCACTGACACATCATTAATCTGAACATTTCCCTTGTTTTCAACAATGTGTGAAATGTTACATTCATTTCCATCTTTTATAAGTTTCTCAGCCTCTAGATATGTTATCAATAGTAAGGGTTCATTCTTGTACAAAAAATGAAATCCTTTCTAAAAAGAAACTTCATTATCTCGACAGTCAATCTTAGCATGGTAAATAGAGATCCAATCCATACCCAGGATAACAACAAACTCTACTAGAGGTAAAACAATAAGGTTCGCAAGTAGGTTCTTTCCACGGATAAGGATAGGAAGATTCTTATAAATTCTTTTTGCCTCAACATTTCCCCCAGGTGTTTTTACCAGAAGTTCAGGAGTCATTGTTTGAGATGGTATTCCTATTTTAATAGAAAATTTTCCAGATATGAAAGAATGTGTAGACCCCGAAACAAACAACACACTGGCATAATCTGAAAAATCAAACAATGTACCTGATACAACTTCATTTGATGGACTGACATCTACTGAAGTAGTTGCAAAGGATTTCACCACCCCTTTCTGCTTGTAGTATAACTACTTCCCATCACTCAAGGTCTTTGTCGGACACTCGTTTGTATAGTGACCCATCTCATTTAACATATAACATTTCACTAAATGTAAATAAAATTTTGTCTTACCATCACCCTGATCTTTTTCAATGCAATCACGATCCTTATGTCCCATATTACCACATCGGTAGCACCTTCCAGAATTCAGAAGACATTCCCCAGCATGCCTTTTCCACATTTATCACAAACTGGAAACTTATTTTTCTTACCATCAGACTTTTTTGAAGAATTCTTACCTTTCTCCTCCCACCTCAGTCTCTTCTTCTGTTGGTTGTTATAGAACACTTGATCATCAGAAAACTCCATTTCCACCTTCTCAGCACATCGAAGAAGCTTTTCATAACTTTTAAACTCACGATAAGCTAATTCCCTTCGATATTTTGACTTTAATCTTGAGTAAAAACGATTGATTTTACTATCAAGGTCTCAGATAAAATTTGGAGCATACCTTGCCAATCGAGTGAACCTTTCTTCATAGGTAGTCATTGAGTCTTCCTCTTGCCTCAATTCCAAGAATTTCATTTCCATCCTAAGTCGAACAGAATTTGGAAAATACTTCTCAAGAAACATACCTTTGAATTAATCCGAGTCAAGAGCATCAATCTCATCAGCGTCCCTGATATTTTTAACCATCGACCACCACTGATCTGCTTCACCCTCCAAACGTTAAATAGAAATACTAACCTTTTGATTGTCTAAACACCCCATGACATTGAAAATATTCTCCAGTGCTTTAATCCACCCTTCAGCTAGCATAGGGTCAGATGATCCCTTGAATGATGGGGGATGTTTCCTCATGAAATGTTCCACCACTAACATGTTCCTTTGAGGTTGATCTGGCTAATCTCGTGCATTGATACCACCACCATTTATCGCTTGAGTCAACTGCGCCATTACTGCAACAAACTGTTCAGTTCCAATTCCAACCATCTCAGGATGCTGATTCAGAAGGTTATTTCCTTTTGTATGCCTTCTTAGCACTGCTTCCCTGTTTCCTCTAAGGAAAACCATTCTGAACAAACATTTCTTAGATGAAGCAACATGGTAATCTTCAAATTCAATATCACTTCAATTTTTCCATAAAAAAAATATTTTTGGATAATAATTTAATAGTATTCTAACCCCTAAATTTATCTAAACAGACCTTTGATACCAACTATAAGGACCCAGCCTTAAACCTTACTTAATCATGAGTTATTACAAGATTACACATTGAGGATCTTTTCGGGTTTAGAGTTTTAGAAAATTAGATCATAAAACATGCATTACATTCCACATATAAAAAAAGTTGTTACACAAAGAGAGTATTCTTCTTTCCCATCAATGGAAACATATTTAAAATAAAACATGGATTATTTCTTGACACTTCCTTGACACTATCATCATATCATGTACCTTTCCCTTGACCTGTGAAAAACATTTAAAAAAAACATGGGATGACCATAAAAAGCTCAGTAAGGGGTATAAAAATATATGGAAAGGAAACATTGGTACATATATACATAAGAATGAAATCATAATTTACCCATAAAACATAAGCATTTTAACATACCTCATAAAATCATGAATTAATAATAGAAATCATAAGACATAAAGGTAACTTGAGGCATTCATAACATTCTTACGTAGGGAGTAACCCTCTTGGTTACGTTTGGAATAACCATCACAGTATATTCCCTAAATCTATTCAGGGAATCCTTAATGTTTCACTCCTTCGTGTTACCCAATGCATTGGAGAGCTATATCGGGCTCACCTGCCCTTAGTTTATAACAGAACCACCCGTCTTCATAATAATGCCCAAGAACCTCAACATAATCGCATCACATAAAACATGCATAAAGGAAACATAACATTCCCGCCTTTCAATCACAAGATATCAATACAACAAATTGATATAAAAAAATTATGAAAAACATTTTCAATTCAAAAATAAAAGAAAAGTAAAACATGGTATTTTTTTTCTTTTAAAAATAAGGTATGGCTTGTAGAGGAAGCTGAATCTCAAATAATGGTCACGGTGGCAAAGAAGTCGTTGCCGCCGCATACATATGAAAAAAACATTCCCTTCTGTCGTTTAGTAAACACTTCGCAAAAAAAGATTCCTTTTGAATAAATGTAAAAGTCAAAGGGGTTTATAAACCGTATAAAAGAAGGTTGTGTATAAAACAAAATATGCCTCTATGAAAGGAGATTGAGACAAAGTCCCATACCTCGGGTCCGACTTGACTCGATCGTCCTTTAATGTCCTGAATAAGAAACTTGAGTTAATTTATACTTGTTTAGGAACATTTTTCAAGTTCATTATTCCTTTTATATCACTTATTTCCATGTCATGAACACTATGTCATTATTTAAGTAAATAACGGTTGTTTTAACGATCATTGGTACTTGAGTAAAAAATAATCCCTTTATAATTACAAGTTTTTCATATATCCATTATATCCAGAATGGTATTCATGATGTAGATATTATATATTTCATATATATTCATTACATGAATGCATTTATAATATTACATAATCATTTAGAGGTAAGAAATGAAATGCACCGTTCATGGAGACGGTAAGTCCTACGTATGCATGAACGCTACTTTTATTTCTATTTCGTATTTTATAGAATGGAATCATAATGATATAAAGGTATATTATAATTCCAGTATAATATCATATATAATATCATAGTTCCATCCTTTATACGTCCCACATATGGTATTTAACGAATCAAATCACTTTGATGGGGCGGTAGTCCGCACTTCCTTAAATGAAGATATCGTGTTTACCCATAATGAAAACCATAAAGGTATGCCCAAAATGAAAAATACAGAAGATTAAGTAAAACATAAACATATTATATATCATATATAAATATAGTGAAATCTTAATGGCCACCTTTAATGGTGATAAAAGAATGGTGAACAATCATCGTTTCAGGAGGCCTAAATTCACCATCCACGGAAACAGTATGTTCTTTAACCATTAGATGTAGGTGTGTGTAAGTGTAGCTCGAATCCTTCTTATAACAACATCCTAGTATATTGAAGATACTGGATTTGATATAATATAAATTAATAAAAAGAGTTTAGGGGCTTGGAGAAGCAAAATAAAACAAAAGGACTCAAGTGAATACAATACCTTAAAATCGGGTAACTCCCTTTGGTTTGAGCTCAAAGGATTCCTTGGGAAGACTTCTGCCCCAAGTGAGGCTTCAAGGAGTAAGAGAGGTAAGTGGAGAGACAAAATGGGCAGAGTTTGGATGATCCAAAGGCTTTGGAAGTGTGGGTATGGAGGTAGAGTTGGGGGCCTTTTATAATAGGAGAGGAGGGGCACACTTGGAAAGTAAAGAAATATTACTTTATTTGAAAATGAGTTTCGGATTTAAAAGGACCCACATTGTTATAATTAGAGGATAAGGTGATAAGGGTTAGAAATATACCCACCCAATAGGTTTTGGACATGTGTAGGTCATAGAGTTTACATTATCTTCTAATTTTATTTAAATCCATTATTAATGAGGTAATCACTGCATCATAATGATGTCATAAATAATTTAATTTATTTAAAGTCTAAAAATTATAAAAAAAACTATGATGTAGGAAATATTTTTAGCTTTCCTATTAAGATTTATAGTCAAACATCAGACTTGTATAACCCCATTTAAAAATTCTTTTCATAAAACATATTATGTTTGTGTCATTTTTACTTTTTCATTAAATAAAAAGTTATTTATGTCATTTCCCATCCAAAGTGGCTCCATGGGGTCCCCAAGTTGACCCATGGATTTTCTAGGTCGTCCATGACACATAAAATGAGGGTAGGACATGTTTCAAGCTCATATCATACTATTTAAACATTATTTTTACCTTAAACTATACTAATTACCACTAATCGCGATTAAAAACTTAATAAGTTACTATTCACCAAAAATTTATTTTAATCTCATTGGACCACATTTTACTTCTTAATGAAAACCATGTATGTTGGAATTTTGAAATTCAAAACACAAAGGTGGCAATAAATTCATTTAAATGGAAAAATCAGTTTTTATAAGTACCACTTAGTGGTTTCACTATTCATCAAAAATTGAAGTTTTTCAGAAAAATACCAAAACATCACACAAAGCTATATTTGATATTATGAATTCAAAAATGATGTCTATTTTACAAAATTCAAATCATATAAGTTACATTAATTAATTTAATAATTAATTCCCGCTGTCATGACAAATAGCGTGTTTTTATGAAACAATAAGTATCAAAAGATTGACACCAGTTTAAGTCCAATTTCAAAGTGAAATTGATTCCAATGACCACCATTGGATTAAATGGTAAAAATATATTCTATTTTCACTTCAAAAACAATTCAAAAGATAATCTAATCATATAAATAAATTATATTAAAAAGCAGTTTTGATGTAAAATGCAGTATTTTTCACTATTAATTAAAAAATGAACATTGTTAGAAAAATACCAATAATTCACACAAAGTAAATTTTGATGTCCCAATCATAAATAATAAGTTTATTTTGACAAACATAGTTTATAACATTTTCAAAAGATAGATTCAAAAATGGTTTTCCATCAAAAGGCAGTAAAACAATCTTTTACAAATATTAGTGTATTCCATACTTAAGATTGGATTTATTTTCATTTTAAGCCTCTAAAACATTATCTAATTCATTAATATACATAGATAAAAATATCTATTATTCATTACTTACTTGGGATGTTACAAATACATGCGATCCTACATTACTGAAGAACACACGAAGTACTCTGGAGTCAAGAGAACATTTTCTCTCCTCGAGAAACAAAAGCTGAAACAAAACTCTCTCTTTTTCAACAAAAAAAACCAGAGAAGGACTCAGAAGCTATTTTTCGGAATCCAACGAGTCCAGATCTGCACTACCAATCACTAGAGATTTCTAAACTTTCATATACTTTATCTAAGTGATTTATTATTTACTTTTGGGCAGTGTGTGTATCCTGTCTATTTTACACATACATAGTCTCCCATGGTGAACTGGAGGATATCATAATCCTCATACCAAAACTCCTTACTCTTGTTTACCCATGAAAACTATGGAAGAGGTCCTTGTATGGCCTGGACTTTATTTTCTTTTCCCATGAAGAACAGTGGTAGAGGTCCCTGCATGTCCTAAACAGTCCTGTTCTGTTTTTAACCCCGATCTAGGGTGTGGATCACTTATATATATATATATTTGAGAGGACTATGTCTCGGATTGAGACAGAACCTCTTCATTACATCTGTTTTACACATTAGGTTAAGTCATATGTATACTATAAATATTTTATATTCTGCTGCTATTACATTGAAATAATAAACTTTTTTAAAGCTACTTTGATAGTTAAATTAGCAAGTGTTTATACTTATTGTAAACCAATAAGTTGGTTTCAAAAGTTAATTTAATCTTCAGATTATGTTAACTGAGACCTAATAAATCTTTGAGAAACTGATTGAACATTTACACTCTATATAGATTCACTACAGTTTAACTTTGTTTTTAAATTGGGGGATTTTAAGAGAAATATTTTTTACAAAAATTTTAATTGGAACTCAATTCACCCCCCCTCTTGAGTATCCACTCTGAACAACATCTTCATTTCATTTATTTTTTTTCTTCTTTGATTATTTCATGTCTAATCCTATATTATCTCTTTTGAAACTGTTTTATTATTATGCTCAACATTTTTAATTATTTCTTTTTATTCATCATCCCTTCCATGAGAATCAAATACACCTAGGGTTAGGGGTTGAGGGTAGAGGTGTTCTCAAACCTAATTAATCATTATATTGAACTATTTCAAACATATAGATAGTAATTGGGTTAATAACAATTATTCATCAAATTATTTTTCACAACTTTGACCATGAGAAGTGAGATTGAATGAACCTATCCTAATTGGATTTTATTAGGACTATGAAAATTATCATGTGATTCTTTATATGTAGTAGAAAATTGTAATTCACATAATGTTTCATTCATATGCTAACCAAGGGATAATTTCAACAAGGGTAGATCTAATTGGTCTTACCAAAACCAGTTGGTGTCTTTTTCACAGCTTTACAGCCTCAGCTATATGACTATTCCATGTTAAATATAGTATTATCCTTTATTACAATCCATTTAATTGACCCCAATACCTTCAATTTTTATCTAAAATAAAACGAAACTATATAGTCTTTATTAAAACCCAACTTGAAGATTGAAAGTGAGTAATCCTCATTAAGGGTTTTGTTTGATTGTCTCCTGACCTGCCAATAGTCCTTTTGTGTTTGACGTCACACATCCACTTTAATAATCTTGTAGTAAGTGTATTTTGGGACTATAAATTATAATATGATATCAAATCATGATAATTAAATAATATGTTTGGGTGAGATATTGTGAAGTTTAGTTTTCCATTGATTGAATCTCCAATGGAAGACCTATATTAAAAACACCATGTAGAAAGTTCATTGTGGAATTAGTGGAGTTGAAGAAACAAATTGATGATTTGTATGAAAATATATTTATCAACTATAGTTTTTAACCATGGGGATAGACTATTCTCTTCGTTATAAAAAAATATGGATCCATGAGTCTACACATTGATTATAAGGAAATTAATGTTATTATAATAATGAACAATTATCATCTGTCACACATTGATGACTTCTTCAATCAACATAGTGAAAGATAAATATTTTTTAATGATTGAACATTATTCTATGTATCATCAATTTTGAGTAAAAAAGGAAGATATTCTAAATATATCATTCCAAAATAGGTATGGAAATTATGATTCTATGGTAATAACATTTCAATTGACTAATGCACACTCTATTTTTATAGATATAATTAATAGATATTAAAGGAATATCATGATGATTATTTGATGCATTAATTGATGATATATTATTTTATTCTATGAGTTCTTGAGAATCATGATAATTACATTCATATCACACTTGAGACTTGTAAAAGAAAATAGTTATGTGGGAAATTTAGAACATGTGAATTTAGTGTTCGAGAAGTTTCTTTTCAAAGCCATATTTTCTCCAAAGATGAAATCTCAGCTGATCTTCTGAAGAAAAGGGCAGTCACACAATATCTTACTCCAATGAACATAACCAAGATACATGGTTGCATTGTTTTTTTGGTTAATATCTGTGATTAATTCAAAAATTTCCTTTATTAACCAAGATTACACATAAAGGTGTTAAGTACCTATGGATAAAGGACTGTGAATAATTGTTTGATGAATTGAATAGAAGATTGGTCAATTGTCTAATTTTGACTCTACCATCAAGAAATTATTGGATTATGATAATTTTTATTCTTTTAAGAAGTTACTTGGTTGTTTCATTATGTAAAATGATAATGTTATTATATATGCATCAAGGTAGTTAATGATTATTCAACAAAACTATCCAAACAATGATCTTGAGTTGGAATCTAGAATCATTTCATTGAATATATGTAGAAATTATCTCTATATTGAAATATATGATATTTAAACAGAACATAAGATCCTAAAATACATATTTTTAAAGAAATGTTTCAACATGTGGAAAAGTCGATGTCTCAAGCTACTCAAGGATTTTGATTTTTTCAATACACTACAATATAGTGAAGGAAAATAAGGTAGAAAATTTGGTGACCAGGAAAGATCATGGATTTCTAAACCAAATAATGATTGATATGGATCCTATGTTCATGGATCTAGTAAATATATATATGGTAATTATTATGTAAAAGAATACATCACTACCTTTTATAATGACTTCTAAACCATATTTATTAGAAAAGATAAAATTTTCTCAATATGATGATGATAATATTCATAATAATAAAAAAATTATGAGTGATGGGACATTGGAAGACATCATTTGTGAAGTTGGAATACAGAAACATGGAAATAGACTATGTATTCCATCTATATCTGAGATGAAAAGGGAATTTTTGTTGTTTTTATGCATTCATTGGGGTGCACATCCATCCTTCCTCCTAGTGGTGACACATTGATTTCTTGTTTCCCCACATTACTGCTTTCCTAATGTAGGTGGATTCTATTACTTTTATCGATGGTGTTTGATTCTTGATCAAAATGGGATGATGATATTTTAGTTCATTATTCTATGGATTCCTCCTTAGTTATCCTCACATAGTCTAGGTCTCCCTCATAGATTTAAGTTATGTTCATTAAAATAATTCCAAGAACCATCTAGACTTGGATACTAGTTAAGTACACTACTTCTATCTCAGTAGATCTGCAACCTTTAGTTACACGGAAGGTAGAATTATGAATGTTGCGAATATCTTGACATTGGGTAGATTGGTAACCCATAAATAATTTCTTTTTTGGAGGGCATCTCATATGCGAGGCATCTTTGGTGTGGAACCCAAGTAATCACATGTCAATAATGAGTTAATTAACACTAGTGGTTTAATTCTTCCAAGGCTTTTAACCTCAAGAATCCCACATTTATTGTATGGGGTGGAGATTTTGGATCAAGGCATGAGTTTAGGTTATTTTGGAGTTGAGGGGTGTGTTTCTCCATAATGTGGGTGATTTCACACTTGGATTGTTGGTGTGTGTCCCCCAAGGGGGATAATTTCACACTGGATGATGGAGTGTGTCCCCCAAAGGGGGTTAATTTCACACTAAGTGATGTTGGGATTAAACCTCAAGGATGCATCCTATGTATCCTATTAAAGATAATAGAATCAAAAACCATGTAGTTCGATGCCACATTTTAAGGTCATGTTATAAGACCATTCCATGAAGTTTAACATCGTGAAATTAGAATTCTCATGTTCGGAGCATCAGTGATGGATCGTGTGGGGATTGCGCATGGAAGGTTTTCTAAGTAGAGGTTTCTTTCCTAGTTTGGAGTTTTATCCCATGTAGAGGGAGTATAGTGTAAGGATTATGCATTGATTCTTCCCATGGTAGTTGTTTCATCCCATGGCAGGGAAGGATGTGGAATATCAATATTATCATACATGGGGAATCTTGTTTTCATCATACAAGGTAAGGATACAAATTTAAATCATGTTCTAAAGAAATTTTCAGGAATTTAAACATTATATGACTAAGATGTTGAGCTGGGTAGTTTTATAGCTTTCATATCAGATTTAGATGGATTTTAAACCACTAGGGGCCATGAAAATATTTGAGGAAGATTATTAATAAATAATCCTCACCGAGGAAGGTAACCAATTTCTCCCCAAAGAATCCACAACTAGGGATTACATGATCACTGATCATGCACCTCTGCTGAACGAATGACATTGGAAAATATGTGGATGATTGGTAATTAGGTGTCCTCATATAAGGGTACCTATACTTATGAGTTATAGGTATTATGGTACCTATGATTAAGATAAAAAGGTAGCATAGTGGTTTCACTAGAGTCATAGGGGACATCGGGTCTTAAAATCAAAAGTTATTTCATGAAAATTTATTATCTTGCACACAAATATATTCGTGCAAGAAAGAGGCTCTAGAATAAGGAAAACACATGGACTCTGAAGTTCCATTATTTCCTTTTCACAAACCCAACCATCCTTGTGAGGTTTTGCATGAGGATCTCTTAATCACAGTCCAAGTCAAGTTTAGACCCACGTGATGTTTTTTTCACAAGTTCTCTAACTTTGAGGGTCCATTACTTATGGTTTTCCATGATGTCATTGAAATAGGGGATTTTTAGATTGATATAATCTCTTAGTCTTTTGGAGATCTTCTTCAAGGATTGGGGTGGGGCCTTATTTATAGCTGAAATCATCAATTGTTGTTGTGCAGCTTCACAATAGCATGGAATAGAGTCACACACTTCTTAGTCTACCTATTGGGACTTGGCCATGCATCCTTATCTCTTCTACATATCCTTTATCACAAAATTTGGATATTTTTTTGAGGGGTTTCTTGTAAATATTTCTTATTTCACACACATTCCATGGGAGCCATAGGCTAGGCCACATAACCTATGGGAGTCATCGTCACCTTTTGTGAGAAATTGTTTGGCCATGAAAAGGAAGTTCATCCACACTAGACTCCTTTTTACATGCATGATTCTTGAGAATTACTTTGGGCTCAACAATATTTTTATATCTTAACATCTCCATAGGATTACATATTATTTTCCTGTTGAACCGTTGCTCTGAATGCATCCGTTCAAACATACATGCAACAATATCATCTTCCCTAGAATGTTTCTTAGGTATGGGTTTAAAGTTCAATTCATCCATATATGGAAATTTCAGGAGGTAGAATTGTTTTTTTAACCAAAAAATACCCCCCACAAAATTAAAGTTGATAGGGGATTAGAATGTCACGTTCCGAGGGAAATTCCAAATAGTGTGGTTGATTTATTTTTTTTTTTCACGCAACTCATACCTTGAGTTCTGAAACTATGTTACGTGCTTCACCAAAGATGGTGTCTTGGGCCTATATGTAGGGGTGGGAACCTTTATATGGTACTCTAACTTTTTTGTGTGATAAACCATATCTCGTGCATATAACTCACCCATTTGCGTGAAATTCCGATATTTGGTCACGAATTTAATGCAAATCCTTTCATAAATCAAATTACATTCCTCATATGGAATTTTGTATGACCATCCCCAAAGTTGTGGACCTTGTTAAACTTTCACAACCATAGTTAATAATTGTGTGCTCCTTACTTATAACCCAAAAATATTAAATGAATGGAAATCCCTACAAACCAAGATGAGATAGATGTTGATGATCTTGACGCTACACAAAGGCCTGAGATGGTTGGGAAGAAAGAAAATAATCAGGACAAAAGGGTGGTTTATGACAATCAGGAACTCATGGGTTTATTGACCAAATCTCAAAGAGGATATATTATGATAAATAATCTACCTCTATATAACATTATGATAACAGATGAGGTTGATATACGAGCAATAGAGGTGAGTATGTCACAAATATGGTTCTCTCATCATGATGAGCTGACCCAATAGAACATCATATCTCTAGGATATCCTACCACGGATCATGAAGATACCACTATCTACACTCTAAGTGGATGGATGGGGGTGGTAAATGGGGTGCTGCTAGAAAATGATGTGTTCCGACCTCCCTATGCCATCACCTTCCATAATTTCATCGTGGAAAACAATAGGGGAATGTACAAGGATTAATAACTTTGGGTTGTGGGTAAATTCACTAATGATATCTCTTGTTCATACTGGTTATGCTTCACTTTTCCAGAATTTAGAGGTGAGATTCATTATATTGGGTTTTACAAGACAGTGGATTTCCCAGTTTCATGTGTATTGTCAACAGGATCTACTACTTGAGCTCCATAGCCATTTTTTCCCAAACATCAACACCTTCCACCTCTATCATGGGAAGGTGGGAAATAATATATGTGATTCCATTGCATTGGATAATTCATTTTTATGGTATTTTAGTATGATTTCTTCCTCCATTAACTGAATTCTGAGGGTGATAGGCAACAAAACCCTCTCATGGTATAGATGCTTCTGCTCATATTGAAAATAGAAATGAAGAGTCATCCCCCCTTTCCCTGGTTCATCAAATTCCAGACATTCCTGGGGATGGTTTAGAAGAACATTCCAATCGTAGAAATGTCAGGGTGGAAGAAGTAGTTTTGAAATGTGTGTAAGAGGAGGATGTTGGGATCCTATTGACTGGTCCTAGAGTAAGAGAGTTATGAGCTTTGGGGATACAACATGGCAGAGTGTTGGTAGACTATAGTCCTCTACACCGTGTTTGAAACCACATTCTTCAGCAGCTAGCTAATTCCTATGTGGGATGCATACATGGAAATGTGTTTAAGGAAACTTTTGATGGTGGATATCATGGAATCCATTAACTGGGTAATCCTTTGGGTACTTCTGTTGGCCTATCTCTATATCCAATTTGTCCATATGCATAAGGGATCATTCCTAGGAGAATCATCGATCCATTCATATTCTCACATGGATAGATCAAATTCACTTTAGATGATATAAAATCTAGAACCCCATCACTCCCTAAAATTATGGTTTTCCCCTTCATTACTAACAATTATTTGGGTTCATAAGGTGGTTATCAACAAATTCTTCATCACAGTCAACTTTAGAAACATTTTCAACTTCAAATTCCATCATTATTAAACTCCTTTTAGTGAAATGATTGATAATTTTAAGGGAATATTGGAGGATTGGGAGAAAATAAATACCTTCTCAGGTGGCGTATTAGCACCCTCGATATATTGGAAAACTTATTGTGAGTTGTATATGCTGTCTCGGTTCTCCTAACAATTCAGATTCCTACAACATCCAAAGAAGATAGTTTACATGGGGATTCATGTGGAAAGGCATGTATGTATCCATTGGTAGTCATGGTGGATGTTCACAAATGAAAGAATGGGGGAGTTTATCATGCTTCCACAAACCAATATCAATGACGTCTTATGTCACACCTATGCCAGCAATTTTATTACGGTATACCGAGGAACAATTCTATAAATGAGGCACAAGAGAAGCATGGAATTATGTGGGATACTCATCGAGGGATTTGTATGCGTCGAGGGCTCCAATTGAGGCTATGGCGGGGGCACCCCAATGTTTTTTTGCACCCTCACCTCATGGAGGGGAGGGACACCCTCAAAATTGACAATGGGAGCTAGTAGTGGGCTTTTAGGCTGAGACTAATAGAGCTAGGGAGGATCCAAGAAATAAGTTGTGGTGCCTGGTTCCACCAACCATTGATGCTTCCTCCCCCTACAGAGGGTTCCCTAGAAGATGTTTTGGATGACCCTAACGACATAGCAGCTATGGAAGAAGCTAAGTCAAGAAGGGATTGATCTCCCAAAAGTGGGATTCACTATGATCACTCCTAGATTTAACCGCCATGAGAGGTTTTAAGACATTGAATCTATGGATTACTATTCATGTAAACATGGGGTACCCAATCATTACTCTAATCTAGTGAGAGTGATGTTGGAAAGATAGTATGATCTTGAGGATACAACATCTTCCAAAGAATCATTACAGGATATGTCATCCCTTGGTGCGGATACTAAGGGCACTAGTGATAAGGAATCCTAGGGATCAACTGCTGATCATGAAACTTCCAAAGAGGGCAGTAATGTACCACTATGGATGATGACATGGTCAAGATACTATTCAGTGAGGTAATATAGGTTTTTTAATTATCCTATATATCATATTCCTTCCCATTATTTTTAGAGGCTCTTACCATGATTTTCCGTATACATAGTCTATTAGAGGGTGACCAAGGGGTTCCTATCAAAGATAATGAGGGTTCGCCAATATATATCATTGGGCCCACCTCAGAATATGTGCCAGGAGCTACTGCAACTAGAGGGCCCAATGAAGAGGTCATAGTGGAAGTCTCGAAGCCCTTGGTACTCCAAGTAATCTATGGGGGACCACCCCTATTATTCTAATGGATTCATCCACCACTAGTGTGGTAGACCATCCAGGATGACTAATCATCGAGATGCCCATGTTGGGAGGTAATATTGAACCTCAATAATCCTTGTTATTTTAAAATATTCAAATCTATTGAATCATTGTGTCAATATGTTTGTTTTCATTTATGTATCTTCCACCCCACCAGCACTAAGGGGCTTGGTGTTGTCCAATAAAGTACTAAGAATTAATGGGGGTACCATATTGTGGAATTCCCTACCAAACACCAGGATCCAAATTTTCTGAAACTCTCACCTTATGTATGTCTCTCTTTCCCTAACATGATACATATTGGCAGAAATTTTCATCATTATTGATACCAAAATGCATGATTTTAATTAAAATAGTGATCGAGGGGGTGCAATACTAGAAAGTGGAAATGGTTATGGAATTTAGGTGCCTCCCCCAGTGGTTGTTCCAAATCATGGTGAGACGGTTGTCCAAGATAACTCCACCCTTATCCCCGGAGGGAAGCATATAGCAGAAGAAGGTGATACATCTGAAGGGGATGAGCTTGATGCTGGTAGATATGGTTTTTTCAATGAATATTTAGATGAAAATTGACCCCCTATCAACATATATCCTATCCCATATGAGAGGATCCAAGATGAGGACCCGACTGATGTTGTTCTCTCAGCCTTCCCAGATAAAAGTTTGCACCACCCAAGAGGCATGCATCACATTATAACCTACAATTCAGAGCCAAAACTGGTGAGCTAGATCGTGTAAATAAACCACTATCAATGTAACATGGGATCATGAGGGGTAGACACTTGATCCCTCCATGAATTGGTACATGACTACCTTGCTGAGTGGGTTGGTGTGGAGAGCTAAGAATTTAACATCACCTAGAACCGAGAGAAATCTAACGTCACTAAAAGTCTCCAAGAAGAAAATGAAGAACCTTAATTATTGTATAATTAGGTGAATTAGCATGTGGTTGTCATAAATTCCCAATTATATATCACTAGTTAGTTGAATTATTAGCTAGTTGTGACCAAATATTGTGCAAAGAGTTGGTATCTCAGATAGACAAGTTCTAGGTTGAGTATGATTTGGTGTAGATCAAGGATGAAGAGATTCACCCCATGGTTGATGTGGTGGAGGTAGAGTATTGTAGGTTTTAATAGGTCCTTGAGGCCATGAACCAGAGGCTAGATGGGTTGGAGAACTTGATTACCATGGTAGAGCCTTATGGGGAATTTTACCAAAACAATGAGAGGTTGTAGCGAGTGGATGACCCTCTCAAATAGATAATGTTTATTTTTTTTGAACTTTTATATATGTAAATATAGTGACCCAATCCTTTTAAATATAGCATTACATTATTTTAAGCATAATTATACATCAGAGTATAAGCCATGGATTATTAAGTCTAGTGTCTTGGAAGACTAGGTACATAAAACATAAAACATGAGGCTAAAAAACACTTCTTTATTTAATCTCCATAAAGAGCTCCTAGATTCCTTTGAGATCTTAAATTTTCATAGGGTACCCTGGGGAACACGTGAAAAAAGTAATGAGCTGAAAATCCCAGTAGGGGAAAGAACGTAAGGATATGTCTTAAGCACATGAGTTATGAGGCATGACATAGTGATATCTAAAGCTTGGAACATATAAAATCGTATCATATAAACATGTGATCATATATATATCTAATCATATAAATGTGGAAGAATCGTTAAATATTTTTTTATTATGGGTCAAGGTGAACTGCCAATCCTGTTTCTCATTTTTGTATGGGTAATGGCTAACCGCCAATCCCGTTTAACATCACATCTCATGAGACTTAATTTTACCCAAGGCATTAGAGTGCTATTTGGGAGAACCCATATAAAAAAATTATTGGGTATTTTTTCCACAAAAATAACTTTTCTACATAAATAATCTTACATAATCAACCATTCATAAACATAAAGATATCCATGGAAAGAATTGGGTACCACAATCCTGACATAAAACATAACCAATGAGAGAATCATGAAAATGTCCATGAAAGAAAGGGATTAGAACATACATGGATGTATATAAGGTAAAATAGGCATATAAAATAGTAGGAAGTTTAAAATATAAGTGACAATGTTTAAGTAATTATTTAGAGAAACATTAGCAATAAATCATTTTTTGTTCAGTTTTAAGGAAAATAATATAGAGATTTGAAAAGTAGAAAAGATAGATTTTTTTTATAAAAACTAGAATTGGACCAAGTTTTTATGTTATATACATCATCAATGGAATTTTTCACTATACACAACACTATCTTGGTTTTCTTTACACGCAACCATGACCTTCCTTGATAGCTTGCATTGTACGCAATACTGAGTTTCACTAAACAACGATATGCTATTAAAATATTATTAAAACAGGCCATTATGAATAGTAATAACCATTTTTGAAATTTTATAAATGTTATCTTTCAAAATGGACTTCATTTTTGTATTCATAATATCGAAATTATCCAAGGGTGAAATTTTGGTATTTTTCTGAAAACTTTCAATTTTTGATGAATAGTGAAAACACTGGGTTACTATTTGAAAATCGACTTTTTATTTAAATAATTATTTATTTTATTTAAATTTATTTTCGGTGAAAATTGATACATAATACCTATATAAGTTAAATGTAATTCATTGGAGTCATTTTATAATAATTATATATATATATATATATATTTTATTTAACTTTTCATCGTCTTTTACCCACCTCCTAGCAGAATTTTTAAATTCACATTATAGTTAATTTTACCACTTCTGTAAGTGGAATTTCAAAAATCCTACAGACACGGTTAATATCAAGGACTAAAATTTGTTCAATTCGATGAAAATATTTTTTTGGTGAATAGTAACTTTTTACTTTTTTTTACCACGGTTAAAAGTAAATAGGCTAATTGAGTGTAAAAATGATATTATTGTTACCCTAACACATGCCATAATTATATTAGATAAGTTTAATTCGATCAAAAAGAACCTTAGGAATAAAATATGACCATTTAATCCCATTTGGATTAGATTAGGACATTTAATATTATTTTATTTAAAGAATAGTTAAAATAGTTAAAATCAAAGATTAGTAACTAAAATATTTTTAATATTGGGTTTATAAATAAGATAAATTAGACTATAAATATTCATTAGAAATGTAAAATTATTTCCTACATAATGGTATTTTATTTATAAATTTTATACATTAAATAATTTAATTTATTTATGACACAATTATGATGCAGTAATTATCATATTAATGAAATATTGACATAATTGATGTTATAAATACTCAACTAAATGTAATTTGAGACTTTTTATGAATTATAATAATTTTTTAGGTTAATATGACATGTTATTATTGATTAAATTAACTTTTTGCAATCTAATAATTCTGTTATGATTTTCATAAAAATCAATTACCAAATAGTGTCAAAACTGACATAAAATATTTTTTAAAACAAATATTATATTATTAATTGTTATTTTATTCCTTAAAATGTATGGTTTGGAAAAATTAATTATATAAAGTTATATATATTAATAATAAACAACTTGGGGTTTGTTTGGCTTGTTATAGTAAGTATATTAACCTTATAGTGTAAGAAAAAAAGAAGACATGGTAAAAGTAATGTAATTTAACTTAAAGTTAAATCTAAATGACAAGGTTAAAAATAGAAACCTAAAACTGTCTAAATTATATTGGATGAGTGTATTTCGATACATCCCCATATTATCTCATAAATAAATCAATTTAGAGATATTAAATACCTAATATGACTTTATAATAAAATAATATTTTATGTTTTCCTAAGGTGCCACTCTCCTCCCTTATAAAAGGGAACCTCTTCCCTCTCTTCCTCACACAACTTTGAGCCTTTAAGCTTGGCCAAACCCTGCCAAAATTCATCTTCTCCACTTCCCTATAAACATCATAGAGGTCTTTTTCTTCTTCAAAGACCATATTTATTGCCCTAAGAGGAGGCTAAGAAGAGGTGCTTCAAAGAAGAGGTAATGTCCGTTATCGATTACTTCGACTTTATTTATTCTTTTACTTCTTCTTATTTTGTTGTTTCATTATGTAGTAATAACATAAGTATCACTCATGTACTAATATGTCATTATAAGTATGAAACAACCCTATTTCACCATCTATCCATCCTACGGAAAACGAAATCACCGTGCGTGAGCACGTACGAAATACCGTCTCCACGCCATGGTGTAATATATTTTCCACCACCACCTTACTTGGATGGGTATAATGGTATAAATAATAACTATATATGATTATTGAAAATTGATATTGATTCTGAAATAGTATAAATACACTACAATACATTTCCAAGAACAGGGGAACGATATCATCGCTCGTGCGTACATACGGAATACCATCTCAACGGTGTGATGCGACTCGTTCTACATGATCTTCATCGCATAATGATTATATAAAAGAATTGGAGGAATAAATATGAAATATATTACACTAATAACATTCTAGAAATGTGATATCTATAACCTAAAAAGAAGAATAAGAATTTATTCGATAGAACACGCATATGAACAAAAAGTAATAAACACTCGAATAACAAGTAGCAATTAAATATTACTAATAAGATTCTAATAATATGAACATATATGATATCATAATAATGAGTATGATTCTTTAATAAGTCAATGAAATAATTTAAATCATTATACAAGAGGTTCAGACACTTACGAAAAAAATCAGACCTAAGGTAGGGGAAAATCTCGCAATCTCAATTTTTATCCGATATGGTTTATACTTCAGAATTTACAGGGGAATAATTATCATCCATATCCATGTTTACTCAATATGTAATTTTATTTATATCCTCCTACAATTTTTCAAATCTAATTTTACCCATCGGTGAGTTTTTAGTAAAAGATATGAAAGGAATCTTTTGTTGTTTTTCATACGAGGTACTTTTTGACTTTTCTGGCCAAAGTACGAGAAGAATATTTTTTTGCTTATACGGCATGAATGGATTTTTAGGAAATTATTTCTATGATGCTTCATGTACTATTTTTCATGTTTATTTTTAATAAACTTATTTTAGATTTAAATTATATGACATTTTAAGAAGGGAAAAATGTTTTTGAAGTAGAAAAGATATTATCCTCAAATTGAAGTTCAATTGTTTTATCAAAATTATTTTCCATCTAAGATAATATTGGGTTCTATTTCTTTCCTTATTTTGACATTTATTTGATTATTTTATGATGGAATTATTTTTATGAAGTCCTTTTATCTTATATTATTTATGTTATGATGGAATGATGTTTAAGAATCCCATTTTTATTACATGGGTTATGTTATGATATATGATTTATGATCTTGTGGAACACATAAGAATGGTTTCATTATGAGATGGGTGGGACCTATATATCCCTACAATGCATTGGGTAAAGATTTATATCTCATGAGATAGGCATGGATGGAACGACAGGTTAATACGGTTCAGTGAAACAGGACTGAAACGAGAAGTGAACTCGGTTCAGAAATGGACTTTGTCCGCTAAGATAGTCTTGGCAATGAGTCTTGACTAATAAGAAATGATTCTCTATAATTATGTGTGTATGACACAAAGTTTCATGTTTTATGTTATGATTATTTGGGATTACATTAAACCACTATGATTTATCCCATGTTATGATATTATGATCTCTTTTGCAGGTTATGTTTTCCAATATGTTATGTTCTTATGAATATGAGGTGATTGATATTTCTTTTGTTTACCCTTACTGAGCATTTGAGATCACCCTGTTGAGGGTTTTCTTTCCCCAGGTCAGGAAGAAGGGTATTATGTAGAATATTCCAAAAGGGACTCTAGATATGATGAAATTGATGGGAGACAACGTAGATGATTTATGAACCAATTGTTTATGTTTCCCAGTTTCTAAAGACACTATACCTATACATTCCATTCCTAGTTTTGTTATATGTTTTAATAAGTATGCTTCAATTCTGAAATAATAACAATGTATGTGAATTATGGGTCATTATAGTTGGTATCAGAGGAGAGGTATAGTCAACCTTTGGAAACTAGGATGTGAAAGCCTTAGTAAGAACCCTAAGGATAAGTCTAAGCATAGAACACAATCATAGTGTTTTAGAAATGCCCATGAATACCCTCGATAAGACCTTATGTGTGGTATTTTATTCTTGATTATGTGGTTTTACTAGTGTTTCTCACACTATTCATCTTGGTTTTAGTCAATGGATGGAACCTGAAGGAACTGTGTTAATGCGGAATGTGACGAGCAATGCAATAATTATACCTCTGAGAAACCCAACGTTATGGGATCTAGAATGAAAAATAATGTAGCCATGCTCACACAACTTTCTCAAGATATGAATCATGTAGGAATTCCAAACAAGAAAAGGAAGGAGCAACATTCTGTTGAATCCTTCACGAGGCAACATCCCCCCTCATTCAGCGGGTCTACTGATCCATTAGTGGCTGAACTATGGATCAGTACCACTGAAAACATATTTTCAGTTCTTCAATATTCTGAACATGATAAAGTCATCTTGGCAGTATATCATTTGGAAGGTGAAGCTGATCAATGATGGAATATTATCAATAATATGAGGCCAAGAGATGAAATTGAGTCCATGGAATGGGACGTGTTCAAAAACTTATTTTTCAATAAGTGCATCCCTCGTATTCTTCAATAAAATATAGAGAAGGAGTTTCTTGAACTGAAGCACAAGGATGATGAATCTGTTGGTACCTACGAAGCAAATTTTACAAGACTTACAAGGAACGCATCTAGGATTATTATCCAACCAGAGAGTAAGAATGATCGATTCTTTAGTTGCTTAAAAACAAGTCTTCGAAGGGCGTTAGAAAGAAGGGACTTCAATAGACACGATGAAATCATTCTATGTGATCTCAAGGTTGAGATGGAGATTGGAGTAACCCATCAGTCATATGGGTTTGATAAGAAGAGGAAAATTGATTTCAATGGAAAATATAAATAGCACACGAAAAAGAAGATGAGTTTTCCCTTATGCTCAATGTGTGGAAAGAAACATGGTTGGAGTTATCTTAAAGGGACAAGTAAATGTTTCAAAGGTGGAATGGAAGGTCATCGAGCTTTTGAATGCTGCAATGATGGGAAGAATATGTCTAGTGATGCGAACAAAGAAATGGCTACACAGAGTGCACCTCCTACACTTCAATGTTACATGTGCAAGGAAATTGGTCCTTATACCAATCAATGCCTTAATCCAAGGGTTTTTTATGATGATCAACGTCAACAAACTCTTAAGTCTAAAGACAAAGGAAAGTCACATGCAATTTCTATCAGTGATGTGGAGTATGAGAATGAAGTTGTGGAAGGTACACTTACCATACACCATAAAGTAGAAAATGTTTTATTTGATTATGGATCCAACCACTATTTTATTTCTGAATAATTTTCTAAGGGTATCGTCATATTACCTCAACAATTAGATGTTGAGTTAGCTATGACAACCCCTAATGGCACAACAGTTGCATCAAAAGTTTACAATTCTTCTCCGATTGATGTTTTTGGGAAAGTGCTTCCTGCAAATCTTGTGATCCTTCCTATAGTGGAATTTGATGTGATTCTTGGCATGGATTGGATTTTTTTATATGGATCTCTGATCAATTTCCAAAGAAGGGAAGTCACATTTCATATTCCAGATCAATCTATTATCGTCTATCAATGCAAGGATGAACATAACCTTCCAGTGGAAATTTATTCCATCTTATGTGTCTTGATTCCACTAAAGGAAGGTTATTTATCTCAAATTGATGGAGATAAACTCATGATTAAGAATATTCACATTTTATGGGAGATTGATGATGTCTTTCCAGATGAATTGCTGGGTCTTACACCAAATCGCGAAGTTGAGTTTCCAATAGAACTCGTACCGGGTGCTTTATCTATTTCAAAGACACCTTATAGAATGGTCCTAATTGAGTTCCAGGAATTGAAGAAGCAACTCCAAGAGAATCTTGATAAGGGTTTCATTTTCCCTAGTGCGTCACCTTGGGGAGCACCTGTTCAGTTTGTTAAGAATAAAGATGGATCAATGAGACTCTGCATTGATTATCGAGAACTTATCAAGATCACTATCAAGAACAAATATCCTCTCCCATGAATTGATGACTTATTTGACCAACTATGTGGAGCTCAATACTTTTCCAAGATTGATCTTCGTTCAGGGTATCATCAATTAAGGGTCAAAAGGGAGGATATACCAAAGATGGCTTTCCGTACAAGGTATGGACACTATGAATTTATAGTGATTCCATTTGGTCTTACTAAATCCCCTTCTATCTTCATGGATCTAATTAATAGAGTCTTTAGAGAATATCTGGATCAGTTTGTAGTAGTATTTATAGGAGATATTCTTGTCTATTCAAAGATCAAGTAAGAACATGAAGATCACTTGATAATTGTATTGAAGACCCTGATAAAGGAGAAGCTTTATGCCAAATTTACCAAGTGTGAATTTTGGCTTCAAAAAGTTGCATTTTTTGTTTCACATAATCTCAAAAGAGGGGATATATATGGATCCAGCAAAGATAGAGGTTATCGAAAGATGGATGAGACCAACAATAGTAACTGAGATATGAAGTTTCCTTGGTTTGGCTGGATATTTTCGATGTTTTGTGAAATATTTTTCACGATTATCTAATCCACTCACCAGGTTGACTAGAAATGGAGTTAAGTTTATGTGGACGGAGGAGTGTGAAGAGAATTTCATGGAGTTGAAAAGAAGGTTATCCAGTGCACATGTACTCACACTGCCTTGTAGTGGAGAAAGATTTGTGATCTACAGTGATGAATCCATGAAGGGACCGGGGTGTGTTCTCATGCAAAAGGATATGCAGATTGCTTATGCCTCACGACAGTTGAAAATCCATGAGAAAAATTACCCAAATCATGATTTGGAGTTATCTGCGGTAATCTTTTCATTAAAGATTTGGAGGCATTATCATTATGGTGAAAGGTGTGATATTTATACTGATCATAAAATTTTAAAGAATATTTTCACACAAAAGGAGATGAATATGCGCCAAAGAAGATGGTTGGAGTTGATTAAGGATTATGAATTCTCAATTCATTATCAAACTGGGAATGCAAACAAGGTGGAAGATGCATTAAGTCGACAATATCATGCTAGCTTATCCATGATGGGGATCAAAAAAGATCCAATATTTATGGATTTACAAAGGATGGATCTTGGAATTATAATGGAAGGGGGGAAATCTTATCTGTCTCAAATGAATGATCAACCATCTATAAATGTGAAGATTAATGTGGCATAGAAAGAAGATGTATATTTACAAAAGAAGGTGAGAAATGTTCTGAAATTCAGCCTTGATTGTGATGGGATAATAAAGTTCAGGAATCAGGTTTGTGTTCCTCTCATCCCAGAATTAAAGAAGGAGCTACTGGATGAGGCTCATAGTTCATCATTATCTATTCATCCTGGAAGCACAAAGATGTATAGGGACCTGAAAGAGTACTTTTGGTGGTATGGTATGAAAAGAGATGTTGCTGAATATGTCTCTCGATGATTGGTTTGTCAGTAAGTTAAAGATGAGAGACAGAAGTCTAAGGGGGTGTTACAACCATTACCCATTCCCGAATGGAAATGGGAAAACATCACCATGGACATTGTCACTGGACTTCCTAAAACATCCAAAGGAAATAATGCTATCTGGGTCATAGTTGATCGTTTTACAAAGTCAGAACACATCATTGCTATTAGAGAAGATTTCTCTCTGGATCAGCTTGCCAGGATATATTTAAAGGAAGTGGTAAGATTTCATGGAGTGACACTTTCCATTACAACTGATCGGGATCTGAGGATTAACTCAAATTTCTAGCGAAGTCTTCATCATACTCTGGATACAAAATTGAGTTTCAGCACTACTTATCATCCTCAGATAGACGGTCAGTCTGAGAGAACAATTCAAACTCTAGAAGATATGTTAAGAGCTTGCTCTATGGATTTCAAAGGTGGTTGGGATCAACATCTACCTTCAGTGGAATTTTCTTATAATAATAGCTTTCACTATAGTATTCAGATGCCTCCTTATGAATCTCTCTATAGAAAGAAATGTCGAACTCCAACTTGTTGGGATGAAGTTGGTGAAAGAGAGCTATTAGGACCTAATCTTGTGGATGAGATGGCAGAAAGGGTCAGATCTATTCAACAACACATTAGATCCTCTCAGAGTTGACAAAAAAGTTATGCCAATATTCGAAGAAAAGACCTAGAGTTTGAAGTGGGTGATAAAGTGTTCTTCCGAATATCTCCTTGGAAGAGACTAATGAGATTTGGAAATAAGGGAAAGCGGATCCCTATGTATATCGGTCCTTTCGAAATACTAGACCATGTTGGGAAGGGAGCTTACCGATTGGCACTTCCACCGAATCTCTATCTAGTCCATGATGTGTTCTATGTATCTCTCCTAAGAAAGTACATACCCAATCCTTCACATGTACTCTACTCAGAAGTTGTACCGCTGGAGCAAGATCTTTCTTATGAAGAACAGCCAATACAGATTCTGGATCGTAGAGAAAAAGTCCTACGAAACAAGACCACTCACTTGGTGAATGTTTTATGGAGGAACCACCAATTAGAAGAATCTACATGGGAGCTTGAGGATATGATGAGGGAATGGTATCCTCATCTGTTTGTTACAAAGTGACGAATTTCGAGGGTGAAATTCATTTTAAGGGGGTAGAATGTAACACCCGAGATTTTTATGAGAAATGTTTTGTTTTTATATTATATACATCATCAACGGAATATTTCACTATACACAACACTATCTTAGCTTTCTTTACATGCAACCGTGACCTTCCTCGATAGCTTCCATTGTACGCAATACCGAGTTTCACTAAACAATGATATGCTATTAAAATATTATTAAAACTAGCCGTTATGAATAGTAATAACAACTTTTTGAAATTTTATAAATTTTATCTTTCAAGATGGACTTCATTTTTGGATTCAGAATATCGAAATTAGCCTATGGTGAAATTTTGGTTTTTTTCGGAAAACATTCAATGTTTGATGAATAGTGAAAACACTCGGTTACTATTTGAAAACAGACTTTTTATTTAAATAATTATTTATTTTATTTAAATTTATTTTAGGTAAAAATTGATACATAATACCTATATATGTTAAATGTAATTCATTGGAATCATTTTATAATAATTTTAGAAATATAAAAATTTTATTAAACTTTTCACCGTCTTTTACCCACCTCTTTTGGATAATTTGCAAATTCACATAAAATAAAATTTTACCGCTTCTGTGAGTGGAATTTCAAAAATATGAGAGACATGGTTAATATCAAGGACTAAAATGTGGTTCAATGAGATGAAAATAATTTTTGGTGAATAGTAACTTTTTTCTTTTTTTTACCACGGTTAAAAGTGAATTGAGTAATTAAGGGTAAAAATGATATTATTATTACCCTAACACATGTTATAATTATATTTGAAAAGTTTAATTCGACCAAAAACAACCTTAGGAATAAAATATTACCATTTAGGCCCACTTGGATTAGATTGGGACATTTAATATTATTTTATTTAAAGAATAGTTAAAATAGTTAAAATCAACGTTTAATAACTAGAACATTTTTAATATAGAGTTATAAATAATATAAATTTGACTATAAATATTAATTAGAAAGAAGAAAATATTTCCTATATAATGGTATTTTATTTATAATTTTAGACATTAAATAATTTAATTTATTTATGACACAATGATGATGCAGTAATTATCTTATTAATGAGATATTGACATAATTGATGTTATAAATACCCAAATAAATGTAATTTGAGTCTTTTTGGGAATTTCAATAATTTTATAGGTTAATATGACATTTTATTATTGATTTAATTAACTTTTTTGGAACTAATAATTCAGTTATGATTTTCATAAAAATTAATTACCAAATAGTGTCAAAATTGACATAAAATAGTTTTTAAAAAAATATTATATTATTAATTGTTGTTTTATTTCTAAAAATCTAAGGTTTGGAAAAATAACATATATAAGGTTATATATATTAATAATAAACAATGTGGGGTTCTTTTGTCTTGTTATAGTATTTTTATTAACCTTATAGTGTAAGAAAACAAGAAGACACGATAAAAGTAATGTTATTTAACTTAAAGTTAAATCTAAATGATAAGGTTAAAAATAGAAACCTAAACCTGTCAAAATTCTATTGGATGAGAGGATTTCTACCTATTCCCACCTTAGATTCGAAATAAATCAATTTGGAGCTACTAAAAACTGAATATGACTTTATAATAAAACAATATTTTATGTTTTCCTAAGGTGCCTCTCTCATCCCTTATAAAAGGGCACCTCCTCCCTCTCTTACTCACACCACATTGATCCTTCAAGCTCGGCCAACCCCTACCAATTTCTCTTCTCCACTTCTCTAGAATCATCCTAGAGGTCCTGGTCTTCTTCAAAGACCATTTTTAGTGCCCTAAGAGGAGGTTAAGAAGAGGTTCTTCAAAGAAGAGGTAATGTCTGTTACCGATTCGTTCAACTTTATTTCTTCTTCTACTTCTTCTTATTTAGTTGTTTCATTATGAAGTAATAACATCAGTATCACTAATATACTGATATGTTATTATAATTATGAAACAAACCTATTTCACTATCTATCCATCCTATGGAAAATGAAATCACCGCGCGTGCGTACATACGGAATACCATCTCCACACCGTGGTGTAATCTATTTCCCACACCCACCTTACTTGGATGGGTATAATGGTATAAATAATATATATTTATTATTATTGTAAAATTATATTGATTCTGAAATATTATAAATACACTCTAAACCAATTCCACGATCATGGGAACAATGTCATTGCTCGTGCGTACGTACGGAATACCATCTCCACGATGTGATACGACTCGTTCTAAATGATCTTCATTGCATAATGATTATATAAATGAATTTAATGAATAAATATTATATATATTAAACTAATAAAATTCTGTAAATGAGCTATATATAACCTAAATAGAAGAATATGAATTTATTCGACAAAACACACATAAGAATAACAAGTAATAAACACCTGAATAACAAGTAGGAATGAAATATTACTAATAAAAAGCTAATAATATGACCATATATGATATCATAACAATGACTATTATTCTGGAATAATTAAATTACATTATTTAAATCATTATACAGGAGTTTCGGCCACTTATGAAGAAAATCAGACATAAGGTAAGGGAAAATCTCTCAATCTCAATTTTTATCCGAGATGGTTTATTCATAAAAATTTAAAGGGAAATATTTATCATCCATGTTTACTCAATGAGTAATTTTATTTATATCCTACTACAATTTTTTAAATCCAATTTTACCCGTCGGTGAGTTTTCAGTAAAATTTATGAATGAAATCTTTTGTTGTTTTTCGTATGAGGTACTTTTTGAATTTTCGGGCCAAAGTACGAGAAGAATGTTTTTTTAGCATATAATACATGAATGTATTCTTAGAAAATTATTTCCATGAATCTTAGTTTACAAGTTTTCAAGTTTATTTTTAATCAAATTCTTTTAGTTTAAAATTATATGACATGTTAAGAAGGGGAAAATGTTTTTGAAGTAGAAAGGATGTTTTCCTCAAGAATGAAGTTCAATTGTTTTATCAAAATTATTTTTCATCTAAGATAATATATGGTTCTGTTTCTGTCCATATTTTTAAATTGATTTGATTATTTTATGATGGAATTATTTTTATGAAGTCCTTTTATCTTATATGATTTATGTTCTGATGGAATGATGTTTAAGAATCCCATTTTTATTACATGGGTTATGTTATGATGTATGATTTATGATTTGTGGCACACATAAGAATGGTTTCATTATGAGATGGGTGGGACCTATATTTCCCTCTAATTCATTGGGTAAAGATTAATATCTCATGAGATAGGCATGGCTGGAACGGCAGGTTAATCCGGTTCAGTGAAGAAGGACTGAAACGAGCAGTGAAATCGGTACAGAAATGGATTTTGTCTGCTAAGATAGTCTGGGCAATGATTCTTGACTAATAAGAAATGATTCTCTATGATTATGTGGCATGACAAAAAGTTTCATGTTTTATGTTATGATTATTTTGGATTACATTTCACCACTATTATTTATCCCATGTTATGATATTATGATCTCTTTTGCAGGTAAAGTTTTCCAAAATGTTATGTTCTTATGAATATGATGTGATTGATATTTCTTTTGTTTACCCTTAATGAGCATTTGAGCTCACCCTTTTGTATGTTTTCTTTTTCTAGGTCAAAAATAAGGGTATTAAGTAGCATATGCCAAAAGGGACTCTAGATATGATGAAATTAATGAGACACAACGTAGATGATTTATGAATGAGTTGTTTATGTTTCCCAGTTTCTAAAGACACTATACCTATACGACCCTTTCATGGTTTTGTTATATGTGGTAATAAGTATGATTCAATTCTGAAGTAATAAAAATGTATGTGATGTATGGGTCATTATAATGGGTGATTAAAACATAGGATAGAGTATAAAGACTCGTAGCCTGACTTACATGGACATTACATTACTTTTGCGGAATACTTAGTAAATAACAAAAACACACACACAAGGATCGTAATAGTTTAGTGTCTTTGGAAACTCGGAACGTAATCTTCTAATCGTGGTGAAAGATCTTCAATATCTACCATAAAGATCTTCCCTTTTATTTTACCTAAAACCTTTCTTTATATCCTGGGGAAACGAAAACATAAAAGGGTGAGCTCAAATGCTCAGTAAGGGTAACAAAAGAAATATCAATCACATCGTATTCATAAGAACATAACATTTTGGAAATCATAACCTGCAAAAGAGAGCATAATTTCATAACATGGGATAAATCATGGTAGTGAAATGTAATCACAATAATCATAACTTAAAACATGAAACTTTGTGGCATACACACATAATCATAGAGAATCATTTCTTGTTAGTCAAGACTCATTGCCAAGACTATCTTAGTAGACAAAGTCCCTTTCTGAATCGAGTAACCCTCGTTTCAGTCCTGTTTCACTGAACCGGTATAACCTACCATTTCAGCCATATCTATATCATGAGATATAAAATATTTACCCAATGAATTGGAGGGAGATATAGGTCCCACCCATCTTATAATGAATCTTTTTTATGTGTGCGACATAATCATAAATCATAAATCATAGTGTAACCCATGTAATAAAAATGGGATTCTTAAACAACAAGACATCATAACACAATTCATATAAGATAAAGGAATTCATAAACATAATTCCATCACAACATAGTCAAATCAATGTAAAAATATGGATAGAAACAGAACCCTTTATTATCTTAGATGGAAAATAATTTTGATAAGACACTTGAACTCCATTCTTGAGAAAAATATCCTTTCTTCTTCAAAATCAATTTCTTTTCACAAAACATCATGCAATTTTAAAAGAAAGAGATTTTATTGAAAATATTCATGAAATATTTTGGAGGAAGCTTCATGAAAATAAGGCTTTATAAAACCGTAAAAATCCGTTCGTGTTGTTTAATTTTAAAAAAACATTTTTCGTACTTTTGTCGAAAAAGTCAAAAAGTACCTCGTACGAAAAACAACAAAAGATTCCTTTCTTATCTTTTACTAAAATTCACCGAAGGGTAAAATTGAATTTAAACAATTGTAGGTGGATAGAAATAATATTACATATTGAGGAAACATAGATATGGATGATAAAATACACCCCAGTAAATACCAACGTATAAACAATCTCGGATAAAAATGAGATTGTGATATTTCCCTTACCTTAAGTCCGACATGCTTTGTAAGTGTCTGAACCTCCTGTATAATGATTTAAATCATGTTATTGACTTATTTCAGAATCATATTCATTGTTATGATATCATATATGGTTCACTTATGACATTATATTACCCGTTCTTTTGTAAATTCCATGTTAAAAAAGCGTTTTGGGTAAAATCGTTTCATTTATCGTAGGTGTTTTGACATGTTGTTCTTGATATTATTATTACTTATATCATGATTTAATTAAATAAAGAATATAAAATATGATTTATATATCATATATATTCAGTATATATATATATATAATAGAAAGATAAATGAAATGAAAAAACACCGTTCATGGAGACGGTAGTCCGTACGTACGCATGAATGCTGTTTTCCTTTCCTTATTGTCTTGAATGGAAGTAAGTAGATGACATACATATATATATATATACATAAATCCAGTATCTTTATAATGTCATATTTTTCATTATTATTTCTTATATATACTTTATAATCATTCTTAAATGGTTAACATGGAGAATGAATCTCATCGCGTCGTGGAGACGGTAGTCCGTACATACGCACGAGCGATGATATCATTTCCATAATTATTGAATTGAATTGGAGTGGATTATATAATATATCAGAATCAATATGATGTTGTAATACCTATGTATAGTTATTCTTTACACCATAATACCCATCCATGTAAGGTGTTGGTGGAAAAACAGATTACACCACGGCGTGGAGACGGTATTCCGTACGTACGCACGCGCGGTGATTTCGTTTTCCGTGGGATGGATAGATGGTGAATTAGGATTGTTTCATACTTATAATAACATATCAGTATATGAGTGATACTGTTTTTATTACTTCATAATGAAACAACCTAAGAAGAATAAGTGGAAGAAGAAATAAAGGTGAAAGAATTGGTAACGGAAATTGCCTCTTCTTTGAAGAGCCTCTTTGAGACCTCCTCTTAGGGCACTTAAATTGGTCTTTGAGGAAAACCAGAACCTCTAGGATGTTTCTAGGGAAGTGGAGAAGAGATTTTTGCAGGGGTTGGCCGAGCTTGAGTGCGCAAATTGGTGTGAGGAGGAGGGGGAGGAGGTACCCTTTTATAAGGGAGGAGAGGGGCACCTTAGGAATATCTCAAAATATTATTTTATATTAAAGTCAAAATCGGGTTATAATGGTTCCAAAGGGTCTTATATTGAAGATAAAGTGGGGATGGGTCGAAAGCATATCATCCAAAAGGATTTAGACAAGTTTAGGGTATTATTTTAACCTTATCAATTAGATTTAACTCTAAGTTAAATAATTTAACTTTTACCGTGTCTTTTTGTTTTCTTTCACTATATGGTTAATACACTTACTATAACATGCCAAACGAACCCAAAATTGTTTATTATTAATATAAATATCCTTATCTATGTCATTTTGCCGAACCTTAGATTTTTAAGAATAAAATAACAATTAATAATATAATATGTTATTTAAAAACTATTTTGTGTCAATTTTGACACTATTTGATATATGATTTTTGTGAAAGTCATAACAGAATTATATGTTCGAACCATGTTGATTAAATCAACACTAATATATCATAGTAACCTATAAAATTAGTGTAATTCATAAAAAGTCTCAAATTACATTCATTTGAGCATTTATAACATCAATTATGTTAATATTTCCTTAAAACGGTAATTACTGCATCATCGTTGTGTCATAAATAAATTAATTTATTTAAAGTCTAAAAATTATAAATAAAATATCATTATGTATGAAATCTTTTTAGCTTTCTAATGAATATTTATATTCTAATTTATCTTATGTATAACCCCATATTAAAAATGTTTTAGTTATTAAACATTGATTTTAACTATTTTAACTATTCATTAAATAAAATAATATTAAATGTCATAATCTAATACAAGTGGACCAAAATGGTCATATTATATTCATAAGGTTGTTTTTTGTCGAATTACACTTATCCAATAGAATTAGGACATGTGTTAGGGTAATAGTAATATCATATTTACCCTTAGTTACCCAATTTACTATTAACCGTGGTAAAAAAAAGTAAAAAGTTACTATTCACCAAAAATTATTTTCATCTCATTGAACCAAATTTTACTTACTGATATCAACCGTGTCTGTCGGATTTTTGAAATTCAATTCACAGAAGCGGTAAAATTAAGTTTTATGCAAAATTCGGTTTTTAACCTACCACTTAGTAGTTTCACTATTCATCAAAAATTGAAGGTTTTCAGAGAAATGCCAAAATTTCATCCTAAGCTATATTTCATATTCTGAATTCAAAAATGAAGTCTATTTTACCAAATTCATAACATAGAAGTTTCATTAATTAATTTTATAATTAAATCCCGCTGTTAAAACAAATAGCGTGTTTTTAAGAAACAATATCTATCAAAAGATTGATAGTTGTTTATGTCTGGTTTAAATGTGAAATTACATCCAATGACCAACATTGTATTAAATTGTAAAAATATATTCTAAATATAATTTAAAACTACTCCAATTAATAATTTATCACTATTAATTATTTCGATTAAAAAAGTTGTTTTTTAATTATAATTTAGTAATTTTCACTATTCATCAGAATATGAAAGTTATCCGAAAAGTACCAAAATTTCACCTTAGGCTAAATTCGATACTCCGAATCCAAAAATGAAGTCCATTTTGAGAGCTAAATTTTCTAAAATTTTAAATGTGGTTATTACTATTCATAACGGCTAGTTTTAATAATATTTTAATAGCATATCGTTGTTTAGTGAAACTCAGTATTACGTACTACACACGCTATCGAGGAAGGTCGTGATTGCGTGTAATGCAAGGCAAGTCAAGGATGCGTGTTGTGAAAGCTCCTTTTGGCGTAGCGTACAACACAAGACATTAATGAAATTAAAATGAATATTTTTCATAAAATCTCGGGGTGTTACATTCTACCCCCCTTAAAATGAATTTCTCCCTCGAAATTCGTCGGGGTTATAAATGGTTTACTACTTGAAAGTTTCTTTAATATAAACCCACATCGTAAAAAGGAATACCAAAACCAATCTTTAAAAACAAAAGTATGAAACGTAACGGTTACCCAAATAAACTAATCACTGGGTTTCAACATAGGTGAAAATATGGATATAGAAGAAAAATCTAACCATCATGTTCTGATGGAGAGTGGTAGAGAACATGGCTATGGAAAAGACAATAATCACAAATCCATAAATTTGTGACGATCTAAGGTACCATCTGATTAATCAGATATAAGATCACTAGGAAAACATTTTTTTGGTTTTCAAGATCGTTTCCCTAAAGTTGAAGAATTTGAATTAGAATAAATACTTACTTTATTTTGGTATAATCTCAATGTTGTTCGTGCCTTTAAAAATTTCTACTTCATATCTTAAATAAATGAAGTTGAATTTGTTATTCGTGAAGTGTTAGTAGATCATGTGATAGAATGACAGGTCATTCCATCTGTCTCAAACAAAAGGTTAGCAAAAATTATATACATAAGTCGATCTATAGTGAGATTAATCATATATGGTTCCTAAAATGGACTTTATACTTCATATATCATACTGCTTAATATAATAAAACTAGTTTCTAATAAACAGGGACTTCCTGTAGGCCAGTGGTAGGCGATAAAGGCAAGTCGCACTTCGGTTGTGGGTTCGATTCCCTCAGCCTTGTCCGAAGCGATGGGCTGTCGCCCGTCCTGCAGGTTGTCCTTTTTCTACTATAACATCCCATCAATAATATCGAAAAAACTTCTATCCTTAAACAATACTCACTTATGTCCAACATAATCCATTTCAATCTTTAGGCTTATCCATAATACTGCAGTCCACTCTCATAACATAGTGAAAACGATTACCAGAGATTTAACACAATCGTCGATCCCCATATATCATAAGATATGTTTTGTTGGTCACATTCCAAACATTCAAAGTCCTTAATAATGTATTCTATTGAATACCCCTCTTGAATACCCATTGAACCATAGTGAAAACTTGAATGCAGTTAAAAGTTAACACTTTTCACATACCAAAATCCTCAAAATTCTATATACTCAAACCATGATATCACGTAGTCCTTATATCAATCATGAGCTCATTAATACTATCAAACATTTAATTTTCTCTTTATCCCTTCATTATGCGCATATCATCTACATTCCAAAAATAAATGAATAACCTTTCATGGATACTGGTAACATTAATCCTACACTTTCAAAACACAAGGAAAGACAACAGTGTAACAATCTATAGATGTCTCTTTATTCCATAGTAGCATGAGATTACTTATACAAAATTACACATGATAAACATGTAATAATTCCACTACATTCATAAACCATTGACCGAGCTTCAAAAATTCTTTCATCTCACATATCATTTGTAGTCTCTTCATCATCATCCACATAAATACTATCCATATGACCATACTGATTCTCTTCATGAGTCTTTCCCTTAGGGCATTTGTTTGCATAATGCCCATACATTCCACATTTAAAACACTTAACCATTTTTGATGTCGTAGCAATACCATTATCCTCATCCATGGTGTTAAACGACCCTTTTCCTTTGCACTTACTTGCATTGTGTCCTTCTTTTCCACACCCAAAGCATCTTCCAGTTCCTTTGAAACATTCTCCTTGATGCCTCTTCCCACATGATTTACATAGGGGAAATTGAACTTTCTTTCCTCTATGATCATCATGGAACTCCATCTTTCTCTTATTAGTCGAGTCAGGAAACTTACCAAATTTTACTTTATTGATCATATTATGAGATTGCTGATTCGGCATAATAATGATGTTTGGACATCCAAATCCCATTTCATTTGGTTTCTCATGAATAATATCATTCCATTGTCCATCATATCCTCCATTATTGTGAATCACCTTGTTTCCAGCCATTTTCTAAAACCCAAAAAGAATAGTGTGAGAGGAAAAAATCATGCTAGGGAAAACAACATTATAAAGGGGGAGTATCCTCAATATCTAACTTCTTAGTTTAAATTCTAAGATCGTTACCGTAGTTATAGGGCTGTATCCTATACGTATACTTATCCTTAGGGACATCCCTAGACATACCTTTGAAATATCTCTAGGGATCTCACTAACGTTCTCACATCCTAGTTTCCAAAGGTTGACTAAACCTTTCCTCTGATACCAAATATAGCGGTCTAGAATTACTTCCAGTGGACTACAATTGATACCTATCAGGGCACTCCATGGGCGGCTACACCCCCTGGGCGGGACACACCACCATCCCCAGTGGCAGCCATTTCCTCATGAAGCCCTTGGGCGGAGAGCCATGCTTCATCCAACGCTCACATGTGAGAGTTCCCAAGGATCGGATATATTCCTACCTCCTTTGCCTCTGATACCAACTATAAAGACCCGTAGCCTGATATACATGGACATTACATTACTTTTGTGGAATACTTAGTAAATAACAAAAACACACACACACGGATCGTAATAGTTTAGTGTCTTTGGAAACTCGGAACGTAATCTTCTAATCGTGGTGAAAGATCTTCAATATCTCCCATAAAGATCTTCCATTTTTTTATACCTAAAAACTTTCTTTATATCCTGGGGAAACGAAAACATAAAAGGGTGAGCTCAAATGCTCAGTAAGGGTAACAAAAGAAATATCAATCACATCGTATTCATAAGAACATAACATTTTGGAAATCATAACCTGCAAAAGAGAGCATAATTTCATAACATGGGATAAATCATGGTAGTGAAATGTAATCACAATAATCATAACTTAAAACAGGAAACTTTGTGGCATACACACATAATCATAGAGAATCATTTCTTGTTAGTCAAGACTCGTTGCCAAGACTATCTTAGTGGACAAAGTCCCTTTCTGAATCGAGTAACCCTCGTTTCAGTCCTGTTTCACTGAACCGGTATAACCTACCATTTCATCCATTTCTATCTCATGAGATATAAAATCTTTACCCAATGCATTGGAGGGAGATATAGGTCCCACCCATCTTATAATTAATCCTTTCTTATGTGTTCCACATAATCATAAATCATAAATCATAGCGTAACCCATGTAATAAAAATTGGATTCTTAAACAACAAGACATCATAACACAATTCATATAAGATAAAGGAATTCATAAACATAATTCCATCACAACATAGTCAAATCAATGTAAAAATATGGATGGAAACAGAACCCTTTATTATCTTAGATGGAAAATAATTTTGATAAAACACTTGAACTCCATTCTTGAGAAAAATATCCTTTCTTCTTCAAAATCAATTTCCTTTCACAAAACATCATGCAATTTTAAAAGAAAAAGATTTTATTGAAAATAGTAATGAAATATGTTGGAGGAAGCTTCATGAAAATAAGGCTTTATAAAACCGTAAAAATCCATTCGTGTTGTTTAAGTTAAAAAAAACATTCTTCATACTTTTGTCGAAAAAGTCAAAAAGTGCCTCGTAAGAAAAACGACAAAAGATTCCTTTCTTATCTTTTACTAAAATTCAACAAAGGGTAAAATTGGATTTAAACAATTTTAGGTGGATGGAAATAATATTACATATTGAGGAAACATAGATATGGATGATAAAATATACCCCAGTAAATACCAACGTATAAACAATCTCGGATAAAAATGAGATTGTGATATTTCCCTTACCTTAAGTCCGACTTGCTTTGTAAGTGTCTGAACCTCCTGTATAATGATTTAAATCATGTTATTGACTTATTCCAGAATCATATTCATTGTTATGATATCATATATGGTTCACTTATGACATTATATTACCCGTTCTTTTGTAAATTCCATGTTAAAGAAGCGTTTTGGGTAAAATCGTTTCATTTATCGTAGGTGTTTTGACTTGCTGTTATTGATATTATTATTACTTATATCGTGATTTACATACTTACAGAATATAAAATATTATTTATATATCATATATATTCAGTATATATATATATAATAGAAAGATAAATGAAATGAAAAAAACACCGTTCATGGAGACGGTAGTCCGTACGTACGCATGAACGCTGTTTTCCTTTCCTTATTGTCTTGAATGGAAGTAAGTAGATGACATACATATATATATGTATACATAAATCCAGTAGCTTTATAATTTCATATATTTCATTATTATTCCTTATATATACATTTTAATCATTCTTAAATGGTTAACATGGAGAATGAATCTCATCGCGTCGTGGAGACGGTAGTCCGTACGTATGCACGAGCGATGATATCATTTCCATAATTATTGAATTGAATTGTAGTGGATTATATAATATATCAGAATCAATATGATGTTTTAATAACTATGTATAGTTATTCTTTACACCATAATACCCATCCATGTAAGGTGTTGGTGGAAAAACAGATTACACCACGACGTGGAGACGGTATTCCGTACGTACGCACGCGTGGTGATTTCGTTTTCTGTGGGATGGATAGATGGTGAATTAGGATTGTTTCATACTTATAATAACATATCAGTATATGAGTGATACCGTTTTTATTACTTCATAATGAAACAACCTAAGATGAAGAAGTGGAAGAAGAAATAAAGGTGAAAGAATTGGTAACGGAAATTGCCTCTTCTTTGAAGCGCCTCTTTGAGACCTCCTCTTAGGGCACTAAAATTGGTCTTTGAGGAAGACCAGAACCTCTAGGATGTTGCTAGGGAAGTGGAGAAGAGATTGTTTTAGGGTTTGGCCGAGATTGAGTGCTCAAATTGGTGTGAGGAGGAGGGGAGGAGGTACCCTTTTATAAGGGAGGAGAGGGGCACCTTAGGAATATCTCAAAATATTATTTTATATTAAAGTCAAAATCAGTTTATAATGGTTCCAAAGGGTCTTATTTCGAAGCTAAAGTGGGGATGGGTCGAAATAATATCATCCAATAGGATTTAGACAAGTTTAGGGTATTATTTTAACCTTATCAATTAGATTTAACTCTAAGTTAAATAATTTAACTTTTACCGTGTCTTTTTGTTTTCTTTCACTATATGGTTAATACACTTACTATAACATTCCAAACGAACCCCAAATTGTTTATTATTAATATAAATATCCTTATCTAGGTCATTTGGCCGAACCTTAGATTTTTATGAATAAAATAACAATTAATAATATAATATTTTATTTAAAAAATATTTTGTGTCAATTTTGACACTATTTGATATATGATTTTTGTGAAAGTCATAACAGAATTATATGTTCGAACCAAGTTGATTAAATCAACGCTAATATATCATAGTAACCTAGAAAATTAGTGTAATTCATAAAAAGTCTCATATTACATTCATTTGAGCATTTATAACATCAATTATGCTAATATTTCCTTAAAAGGGTAATTACTGCATCATCGTTGTGTCATAAATAAATTAATTTATTTAAAGTCTAAAAATTATAAATAAAATATCATTATGTAGGAAATCCTTTTGTATTTCTAATGAATATTTATAGTCGAATTTATCTTATGTATAACCCCATATTAAAAATGTTTTAGTTATTAAACTTTGATTTTAACTATTTTAACTATTCATTAAATAAAATAATATTAAATGTCATAATCTAATCCAAGTGGACCTAAATGGTCATATTATATTCATAAGGTTGTTTTTGGTCGAATTACACTTATCCAATAGAATTAGGACATGTTTTAGGGTAATAGTAATATCTTATTAACCTTAGTTACCCTATTTACTATTAACCGTGGTAAAAAAAAGTAAAAAGTTATTATTCACCAAAAATTATTTTCATCTCATTGAACCAAATTTTACTTACTGATATCAACCGTGTCTGTCGGATTTTTGAAATTCAATTCACAGAAGCAGTAAAATTAAGTTTTATGCAAAATTCAGTTTTTAACCTACTACTTAGTAGTTTCACTATTCATCAAAAATTGAAGGTTTTCAGAAAAATGCCAAAATTTCATCCTAAGCTATATTTCATATTCTGAATTCAAAAATGAAGTCTATTTTACCAAATTAATAACATAGAAGTTGCATTAATTAATTTTATAATTAAATCCCGCTGTTAAAACAAATAGCGTGTTTTTAAGAAACAATATCTATCAAAAGATTGACAGTTGTTTATGTTTGGTTTAAATGTGAAATTACATCCAATGACCAACATTGTATTAAATTGTAAAAATATATTCTAAATATACTTTAAAACTACTCCAATTAATAATTTATCACTATTAATTATTTCGATTAAAAAAGTTGTTTTTTAATTATAATTTAGTAATTTTCACTATTCATTAGAATATGAAAGTTATCCGAAAAGTACCAAAATTTCACCTTAGGCTAAATTCGATACTCCGAATCCAAAAATGAAGTCCATTTTGAGAGATAAATTCTCTAAAATTTAAAAAGTGGTTATTACTATTCATAACGGCTAGTTTTAATAATATTTTAATAGCATATCGTTGTTTAGTGAAACTCAGTATTACGTACTACACACGCTATCGAGGAAGGTCGCGATTGCGTGTAATGCAAGGCAAGTCAAGGATGCGTGTTGTGCAAGCTCCTTTTGGTGTAGCGTACAACACAAACCTTTAATGAAATTAAAATGAATATTTTTCATAAAATCTCGGGGTGTTACATAGAGTACACTAGAAATTGGGTTAAAATTCAAGAAGTTTTCTTAAAACATGATTGTTTATTCGAAAGTTCTAAGGAGGGAATATTTTAAAAAAACATGTATATCCCCAAAAGATAATGACAAAAGGGTCTTCATAATTGATTTTTATAAAACTAAACATAATTTAGAATATGTACATAAAATTATAAGACAATTCCACTTGGATATAAAGAAAGATAAGGCATCCCAATTGAACAAAAGGGGTTTGGGTAGAATTCGTTACGGTTTATTGGCATAGTGTCAGGTGTACCTAAAAGGTCACGATGGGAGAGTTAATGGGTATATAATAACTTGTAAATTATTAGTAAATTATAGTGGAGGATAAAATACATACCTTGTCATCTTTTATTATGCATAAAAGGCATATCATAGAGGAAAATTTGGATTATGATGGGAATGAAGAGGATATCGTACCTCAATTCTTTTGGAATTCTCCACTTGTTATTAAAGACCTGAATAAAAAAATTAGGTTTCTTAATTTATAATTACACAAACTATTCTACATTTAATTGGTTTATAATAATAATTTTATGTTCATTTATAACTGTCGTGATTGGTTATAATGTTCAATTTAATTGTTCAGGCTTGTTCATTTACATGGTTTTAATTACTGATTCCCTTATATTCATGTTTGGATAAACATGTAAGATGAAAGTGTTTGTCCATAATTGAAGTTATATGATATTAGTGAACATATCTAAGATTATATGTTTATAAATTTAATTTGGTTACTTATATTGATGTCAAATTATTATATATATAACCTTAGTGACAACCGTTTTAGTTAATCGGTCGGTTTGATTACAAAGAACATGTTTTTACTTATAATGTAATACCATTAGTAAAAAAGTATTACCAAACAAAAACAATGATATATTACGTATATAATAATTTTTTTCAAACATAACAAAAATGGTTTCATGATCATAATTAATGATAATAAAATAAATTGACAAACTGTTGTCCTTGATTGTGCTAAATTAGTGCATCTCAAACGGTACTTTAATTTATATCTAATAAAAAGGTGGCGAAAGAAGAGAAGATAATGAAATATACCATTAGCATAAAAAAATTCCAGTACATGTATTTTACTGGTGTTATCATACAATTTTGGTGAAGGGAGGTGAGGAATGAAACAAAAAATAAAAGAACTTAAGATAAATGAAGGAATTGGAAGGAGGAATTTACCTCTTGAGGCTTCCCCCTTTGAGAACCTCTTAAGGGGTGAGGTTCTGGTATTTTGAAGACGCTAGGAGCTTTTGGACATGGGGGGATCTTGGGGATATATTTAGTTAGAATATTTTCAGGGCACAAGGCTTGAGAGGAGTGAAGGGAAGGGAGAGTGAGGGGGGTTTATAGTGGAGGATAGGCGGGTTTTCATAATTTTTTAATATTTAGTTTATTATCTCTTCACAAGACATGGAATAGTAAGTATTCCATGACCAAGAACAGTAATAAATGCATGTGAATTATTATAAAAGGCCATTTACATCATCCATGATTCAAGCATGATGCAGAAATTATGGTTTTAGCATTTATTGTGAATTATCATATTTTACTATTTATCAAAAATTCATGTATTTTAAGAAAAATCCCAAAAATTCACCCTAACCATTTTTCGATGTGTAGAAGCCAAAAATGAATTTCGATTTTCAAAAATAATTTCCTAAATATGATTAATTTAAAATTTAATTAAAATAATAATTTATTATTAAAAAACAATTTTAAAACATTCATTTACTTATTCTAAAATATATGTATATCATACATTAAACCTGAATAATATTTATATAATATCATAGGTAAGGTTACAATTAATTTGGGTATACCACCATTCATAAGGGTATGTTACTAATATTAATAAGGGTATGTTATTATTCTCCAAAATTATGTTATTCTTATCAGAATCAAAATAACTTACTGATTGCAACCGTGTATGTCAGATTTTCAAAATTTCAAACACATAAGTGACAAACTTATGTTTAAAGGTCTCTTAGCACTTTTTAGTTCATTATGTTCTGGTTTCATGTGATTTTATGACATATATATGAGAAGGTCATTTCTATTGAAAAACATTGGGTTGTTACGTTCTTCCCCCCTTATGAAATTTCACCCTCTAAATTTCATTTTACATTATAATACAAAAACATGTGTGGGTACTTTTCCTTCATTACTTCTTCTAGTTCCCATGTTGCCTATTCGTACTTATGGTTTCACCATAGTACCTTGAACAGATTAGTAGTCTTGTTTTGTATAACTTTGTCTCTGTGATCCAATATCTTCACTGGATGCTCCTCATAAGAAAGACAATTCTCCAACTACACCACCTCTGAGGAGAGTACATGTGAAGGGTCTGGTATGTACTTCCTTAAGAGGGATACATGAAAGAAATCATGAACTTTTAACATGGTAGGTAAAAGTTCCAGTCCATAGGCCACAACTATGACTCGGTCAAGGATCTTGAAGGGGATGATGTACCTGGGACTTAACATACCTTTCTTCCAAATCCTCATGACATTCTGCCATGGAGATATGCATAGAAATACAATTTCACCAACTTTGAACTCATGTTCTCATCGACGGTTATCAGCATAACTCTTTTGTCGGCTTTGGGATGCCTAGATTTTTTGCTGAATGGTTTGTACCTTCTCCGCCATTTCATTAACCATTTTAGGTCCTACCATCTTATGCTCACTACCTTCATCCCAAAATGCTGGAGTTCTTCAACCTTTCCCACTAATGGCTTCGTATGGTTTCATTCAGATGATCAAGTGGAAACTGTTTTTGTATGAGAATTCAGCCAATATAAGATGTTGTTCCCATTTTCATTTGAATCCCATAGAACATGTTCTCAACATGACTTATAGTGTCTGAATAGTTCGTTCAGATTGACCATCATTTTGAGGATGATAGGCCATACTGAAGTTTAGTTCAATGCTTAGAGCATGTTGGATACTTTTCACGAACATCGAGGTGAATCTAGGATCACGGTCAGATACAATAGATAGTGTTACTCCAAGAATCCTTACCAATTCTTTGATGTAAATCTGTGCAATTTGATCCAATGAGAAGTCTACTCAAATTGCAATAAAGTGAGTTTTCTTAGTAAGATGATCCATAATGACCCATATAGCAATGTTTCCACTGGATGTCCTTTGAAGTCTAGTGATAAAGTCCATGGTAATGTTCTCCCACTTCTATGCTGGTATGGGTAGAGGTTCCATCATCCCCTTATACTTTTTTCTCTCATCCTTCACTTGTTGACATACTAGGAAATTTGATGTATATTCTGAAATCTCCTTTTTCATATTGTCCCCCCAAAAGTTTTCTCAAAGATCTCGATACATCTTTGTGCTCCATGGGTGGATAGAGAAGGTAGAGGTATGTGAATCATTCAATATCTCCTTCTTTATCTCTAGATGTAATAGTACACATAATTATGTTCCAAATCATACAACTCCTTCATCATCAATTTTAAAATCAGAGGATTTCCCATTTCTTATAGCTTATACCCTTTTTTGAATTTCCACATCTTTTATTTGAGAATCATTTATTTTCTCTAAGAGGGATGGTTGAGGAATCATTTGAGAAAGGATTGACGGTGTTCCACCATTAATGTTTCCCCTGTTTTTCCTTTCAAAATCTATGAAGGTAAAATCCTTTTAAATTCTCATCATTGATAAAGATGTAGGATATTTTTCTACTTAGACCATATGCTACCTTGTTTGCCTTACCAGTATTGTAGTAGATTGAGCTATCATAATCCATGATGAGCTATATCCATCTTTGTTGGTGCATATTAAGCTCTTCATGTGTGAATATATATTTGAGACTCTTATGGTCAATATATATCACAAATTTATCCCTATAGAGATAATGACACAAGATTTTCAATGAAAAGATCATTATCGCAAAATCTATATCATGTGTGGGATAGTTTGGCTCATGAATTTTCAGCTTCCATGAGGCATAGGATATCACTTTACCATTTTTCATTAGAACATATCCTACGACCTACTTAGAAGCATCAATACACACCACAAAGAGTCCTCCACTTATAGAGAGTGTGAGTACTGGCACAATGATAAGTCTATTTATCAAATCCTTGAAACAGTCTTCACATTCTTGTGTCTAGAAAAGATTTTATCCATTCCATGTAATCTTGGTCATTAGGTTTAACAATCATGAAAAGTTATTCACAAATCGTCAATAATATCTTGATAGACCCAAACATTTGTGGATCTCTATTACAAAAGTCAGCTGGGGCCACTCTACAATTTCCTTCATCTTGGAAGGGTCCATATATATACCTTTCCTGGTGATAACATGCCCCAAAAATGATACATCTTCCATCCAAAACTCACATTTACTGTACATTTCATATGACTTCTCCATTTACAATATCTTTCACAGGGTATTCAAATTCTTATAATGTTTCTCCTAGCTCTTGGAGTATATTAGAATATCATCAATAAAGACTACCACAAATTTTTCTAAGTAGTCTCTAAAGACTCTATTTTTTAAATACATTTAAATTGCAGGAGAATTAGTGAGTATGAATGGCATCACTATGAACTCATAGTGTCCATAACTCATTTGAATGTCAGTCTTGGGAATATCTTCCTTCCTCACCATTAATTGGGGATATCCCATCTGAAGGTCCACCTTAGAAAAATAACTGGCCCCACGAAGGTGATTGAACAAGTTATCTATTCGTGGAAGGGGATACTTGTTCTTTATCGTGATTTTATTGAGCTTACGATAACCAATGCAGAGGTGCATTGATCCGTAATTCTTCTTGATGAGGAAGACTGGTTCACCACATAGTGAAGCACTAGGGCATATAAAACCCTTCTCCATATTCACCTGCAACTGCTTCTTTAGTTCTTCCAGCTCTACGGTGGCCATTCTATAAGGTGTCTTTGAGAGAGGCTGAGATCTAGGGATAAGTTTAATTGAGAACTCAACCACTCGGTTAAGAGGTTGACTATGAAACTCTTCAGGGAATACATCAGTGTAATCCCTCAGAATGGGCATGTCATCAAGCATTATTCTCTCCCTTGTCTCAGTCATTTTAGCTAGATATTCTCGCTCAATAGGATTAAATATCAAAACTTGAGATGAAGATTCTATAAGAGACTCATCTTCCTCCTTACACTTGTTATGAATCGGAGGATGCTTCATGATGTGAACAGTGATCTCCCTTTCCCAAAACATATTGTTGAAATTGTATAATTATAGCCAATACATGCCCAAAATAGCGTCAAACTCCACTAAAGGAAGTACAACAAGATTTGATGAGTGGTTCAGTCTATAAATTCTAACCGAGGAAGAGTTATAAACCATGTATGCAATGATTTCCCCATTCTCTATTTTCACAGCTAACTTTTCGTCCAAATTTTGAGGTGGTGTTTGAATAGTTCTACTGAACTTTCATGATATAAAATAATGTGTATAACTACAATAAAATAGTACATTTTTCTATTCTACAATGAATAACTAACATACCTATCACTGTATCATTTTCTAGCTCCACCTCAGCAGCAGTAACAACATAAAACTTTCCTTTTTGCCTTAGAGGTTGTTGTTGATTGCCTGCGACAAACCTCAACATTGGTAAATTTTTAGCATAATGGCCATTCTCCTTGCTTTTGTAACACTGCACTGTAGATTGAGTGTTGAGGTGAACCTTCATTTGTTCATCTAAATTAGATAGATTTTCATAACCCTTTGGCAGTTCTTGGCCGGATGATCAAACATTTAACATTTGAATCAATTCTTGGTTCCCTTCATATAGTTACCAGGATATTTCTTCCAGTAATTTTTACAAGGGGAAATGTTAGGTTTCTTTCCATTATGTGATTTGTTTGATGAACCACCCATGTTTTTTTTGCTGTTTTCTATTCTTTTCACTGGGCACACGAGACCACTGAGAGTCTCCAATATCCATTTCAACCTTTAGGGAACAAAGAAAAATCTCCTCATATGTATCAAACTCTCTAATTTACAACACTTTTCGTAGACTTGGCTATAGTCCGCTAATGAAGCGATCCACCTTGCTTTTGGTGTTTATGACAGAGCTACAGGCGTTCCTTAAAATCCTTGTAATGTTTGCATCATACACCCTGATGGATACTTCTTTATTCTATTTGAGTCTGAGGAACTCTCTCTACATCTTGAAATAGAGGGTTTTTGGAAAATATTTGTTGAAAAATATCCTCTTGAATTCCTCCCAATCCATGGAATCAATTTCCTCTTGGGAATTTTTATTCTTGATCAATGTCTACCACTGATCAGCTTCCCCAAGAAAACGATAGACTACCAGTATAGCCTTTTCTTCTTCCAAGAACTGGAGGACAGCGAATATCTTTTCAATAGAGTTAATCTAATTTTCCATGAGGAGGGGATCAGAAGATCATCTAAACATGTGAGGCCTTTACCGCATGAATGATTCTATAGAAACTTTCTCTTTCCATGGTGGAGGAGAGAGTTCTACATGATTCAAGTTATTATTCATAACTCGGGCCATCTAAGAAATTATTGTCATGATGTTTTGAGAACCCACTCCCATCATATTAGGAATATCATTAGGGAAATATTCACAATACCTTTCACATTGGTTGTTCGAACATGTTCTTCTATTTCCCATCATTAAATAAGAAAAAGAATGTATAATTAGAGTTCTTGAATACTTAGCTATTAATAATAAAAAGGAAACTTTGAATATAAAAGGATAAACTTATAAAGAAGATGTATATCTTAACTTGTGATTCCGTGGTTTTATATCTAGGTTATGCTCGATATATTTCTTATCATATATTCTTATGGGATTTTTTGTCCCTTAACAATGGTTTGTGCTAAGCTCCTGAATCTTCCCAAGAATATCCCATGGGAGTGTCATAACCAAAAGTGCAGCAAGGCCCATTGTCGTGTACCAAGATACCCTTGGTCAAGCCCAAAACTCCATGTTGTAGTTTTCACTCCAAGATATATCTATTAAAGATCCGTATCTACCTACTCATATCCTGACATGGATGTATTTTCTTGAAAAACCACTTACTCAATACTCACGAAAATTTTGAATGTTTTCATATATGGTTTCTCATACTTAAGGTTCTCACTAAGGTGCTCTATTCCTAATATCCAAAAATAACTAGACCATCCTATGATACCAACTATAGTGACCCAATACTTTTTCATATAACTTTACATAATTTTATGCATAATTATATATCAGAGTGCAATCCATTTATCATTAAATCTAGTGTCTTGGAAGATTAGGTATATACAACAAAACACATGGGGATAAAAAACACTTCGTTATGTAATCTCTATAAAGAGATCCTAACTTCTATTGAGCCCTTACATATTCATAGGGTATCCTGGGGGACACATGAACAAATAGATGAGCTGAAAAGCCCAGTAAGGGAAAGAACATATGGATACGTCTTAAGCACATGAGTTAGCAGGCATGACATAATGATATCCAAAGCATGGAACATATAAATTCATATCATATAATCATTTGATCAATAAAAATGGAATCATTTAAATGTGGAAGAATCATTACACATTTTTTTAGTGCGGGTCAAGGCTAACGGCTAATCCCATTTCACATTTTAGTACGAGTCAAGGATAACCGCCAATACTATTTCACATCCCATATCACGAGACTAAACATTACCCAATTCACTGAAGCACTTTTTGGGCACACCCATCTCAACATTTTCATGAGTATTATTTCCACACAAATAATCTTTCCAAATAAATAATAATACATAATCAAACATTTATAAACATAAGGATACCCATGGAAAGAATAGGGTGCCACAATCATGACATAAAGCATAACCGATGAGTGTATCATGAAAGTGTCCATGAAATAAAAGGATTAGAACATGCATGGACGATCATAAGGTAAAATAGGAATATAAAATGGTATTTGGTGTCGAATATAAGTGACAACATATAATAATTGTATTTGAGAAACCTTAGCACTAAAATATTTTTGTGAGGATTTGATTGAAAATACTATAGAGATTTGAAAAATAGAAAAGAGAGAAATATTTTATATAAAAACCATAATTGAACCAAGAATGTTTTAATAATAAAAATATTGATTTTATAAAGACAATGGAGGCTTAAAACATAAGATATATTACACTTGAAATTGGGTAAAATTTTGGGAAGTTCCCTTAAAACAGGTTTTCTTACCGGGAAGTTCTAAGGGGGGAATCTTTTAAAATAACATTTATATCCCCAAAAGAGAATGACAAAAGGGTCTTCATAAATGAATTTTTTCAAACTAAACAGAATTTATAATATGTACATAAACATATTAGATAAATGAAGATTGATATAAATAAAGATAAGGCATCCCAAATTACCAAAAGGAGTTCGGGTGGAATTTGTTACGGTTTATTAGCATGGGCTCGGGTGTACCTATGTGTTTTTTATGAGAGATAAATGGGATTTATCATCACTTATACATCATTAGGATAGTATGAGAGAGGTTTGAAAATAGACACCATCATTTGGAATTTCATATAAAAGGCATAGCATAGAGTAAAATCATGATTAATAGAGAAATGGAGAGGATCCCTTACCTTAATTCTGTTAGTTTTCTCCACTTTTTATTGAAGACCTGAATAAACAAATTAGGTTTGTTAATTAATATTTCCATAACAGATTATATATATAATTGGTTTAGTAAAATTATTTTAATTTCATTTATATTTATTTTTATTGGTTATGATGTTTAATTTCATTGTTTGAGCTCATTTGTTTACCTGGTTTTAATGCCTGGTTTGCTTGTATTCATGTTTGGATAAACATGTAAGATGAAAGTGGATGTATACAATTGAAGTTATATGCTATTAGTTAACATCCATGAGATTAAATGGTTTTAAATTTAATTTGGATACTTATATTGAAGTCGAATTATTATATATATAACCTTAGTGACAACCATTTTGGTTAATCGGTGGGTTTGATTACAAAGAAAATGTTTTTCTTTATAACATAATAACATTAGTAGAAAAGGATTATAGATCCAAAATAAGGATATATTACCAATATTATAATCTTGTTCAACCATAACCCAAATGGATTCATGACCAGAATGAAGAATAATAAAATTATTGATAAATCATTGTCCTTGAATGTTCTAAATTTGCGCATCTCAAACGGTGCTTTAATTTCAATCAAAAAAAAAGTTGGGGAAAGAAGATAAGATAATGAAATATCCCATTATCATAAAAACATTCCAGTACATGTATTTTATTGGTTTTATAATACTATTTTGGTGAAGGGAGTTGAGGAAAGAATCAAAAAGAAAAGAACTTAAAAGTAGTAAAGGAATTGGAAAGAGGAAATTACCTCTTGAGACTTCCTCATTTGAGAACCTCTTAAAGGGAGAGGTTTTGGTATTTTTAAGAGGCTAGAAGCTTTTGGATGTGGGGGGGTGGGATATTGGGGAGATATGTGGGAAGAATATTTTCATGCCACAAGGCTTGAGAGAAGTGAAGTCATGTTGGAGTGAGGGTGGTTTATAGTGGAGGTGAGGAGGTTTTTCATACTTTTTTAATCAATAGTTTACTATTTCTTAACAAGACATGGAATAGTAAGTATTCCATGACCAAGAACAGTAATAAATGCATATGACTTCGAACCAAAGGCCATTTACATCATCCATAATTCAATCCTGATGCAGAAATTAAGGTTTTAGCAATTATTGTGAATTATCAGATTTTACTATTCATAAACAATTCAAGTATTTTTGAAAAATCCAAAATATTCACCCAAACCATTTTTCGACGTGTAGAATCCAAAAATAAATTTCCTTTTTCAAAAATAATTTTCTAATATGATAATTTTAATATTTAATTAAAATCATATTTTATTATTAAAAACCGATTTTAAAACATTCATTTACTAATTCTAAAATATATGTATATCATACATTAAACATTAATATTATTTATATAATATCATATGTAAGGTTACTATTGATTAGTGTATGTCACTATTCATAAGGGTATGTTACTATTCGTAATGTCTGGTTATTATTCACCAAAAATTATGTTTTTCTTATCGGACTCCAAATAACTTACTGATTGCAACCATGTAGGTCAAATTTTAGAAATTACAAACATAGAAGTGACAAAATTATGTATTAAGGTCACTTAGCACTTATTAATTCATTATGTCGTGTTTTCATGTGATTATAGGACATATTTATGAGAAAAGGAATTTCCATTGAAAAACATTGCGTCGTTACAAGACATTTTTATTTTCACTTTTTATTGTCATAATTCAATCAGACTCACGAGACAACCAATGATCAATCACTATGATCAAGTGAGTCATGCATTGTGTGAGAAACAAGAGATGACCATGTGATTTAACACTCATATAAGAGTGTGATGAAAATTGATAAACACATTGTTCTTTGATGAGAAGGGCAGTGGATGGAGAATGAGATGAAAAAAAATAGTCGAATTTCTTGTCAATATGTGCTAGTTCATGAATAGGGTAACATAAGGGGCATTAAATTTCACCCGAAGAAAGGAGATATCAATATCATTAATCGTGAAACCTGGAATTTGTAACACGAAGGGGGTGGCATAAAAATTGAGGACAACTATTGAACATGTTCAAAACACAACATTCATTATACTTTTGTCAAAGATAGGGACAAAAAATGAAGATCGACCCCTGACCACATTCAAAACATGGGACCTATATTAAGATGATTCTAGAAGTCTCTGAGGGCATGTGACTAGGATGGAATGTGATCCAATGTTTCATTGGTCAATATCGTCAAAGGGGGGATGTTCAAATGTAGATGATAATGAGGATTCAAGTCAATAGAGACATGAAGCATGGGGATAAAGTGATTGAATGTTTGAATGGAGTTTCACACTCTTATAATTACGCCAGAATTGATTCAAGCACCTGAGGTAAGCATATTAGTTTGGAAAAAGTTCAGAACCATCATCCAAGGGGAACATCATATCGGATGTTGAGAAATAATCAAAGAATATAAATTATTTGGTAGGTGACCAGCACTGAAGATTGAAAAGGGATTATCATGTAAGGGCCTAATAGGCTATGTAGTTTAGTGTCAGGTCCTGAGGATGATGTACATGCAATTTACCATTATGTTTTAGGAATTATGTATCACATAATATAACATTGTGTGATTGGGACATTTCTTCATACATTTTAATATCGTGTGACCAAAATGTTGGGATCATAGTTTAAGGTCATATAGATTGAACCATGGGATCTTAGATTATGGTCATAGAGTAATTTCCAATTGAAAATAGTTCATGGTTTTAACTCTTGGAATAGGTTAGTAGGTATTCAAAGAATATGAATATTATAGAAGGTAGGTTATGAAATGTGAAGTGATGGCTATGAAGGCTACCTGATGATACACCCAATATCTCAAAGACAACAAGCACATAGTTTAAGGTCCTGATGCTTGGAATTAGGTTCCATGTTTAAGGGATTACATATCAAACCACAGGCTCTAAGTTTATAGTAATAGATTTCAGACCGTTGATTACCTATGATGTTTGTTGTAGAAAAAGGATTATTAACCTGACACGAATGGTGGGTTAAGGGAGGCCTTATGCCGTGAAAAAACATGAGGTGAAATTTGATAATACTTTAAGATAGTTATTCTTAGACCTGGGGTGAAAATCCAAAAATGAAATGTGTAGCATAGAATACAGACAACCTAACATGAAGTGAGGTCCAAGGAGGCTCGACACCAAGCATATCATTCCATGGATGACTAAAACATAGTTTAATGTCATGATTCGTGGTCTCTGTCTCCTAATTTAAGGTCATAGATATTGGACCATGGGGAACTCGTGCATCTCAAAATTATGTGAAGAAAACTTCCCCCCAAGTTCTAATTTATGAGCTATTCATGATGAGAGAATTTAGGAATGTTATGAAGTTTCAATTTTTTATAGGGAGAACACAAATAAAGGAAGAAAATGACTGGCAAATCACATGAAAGGGATCATGACATTCATGTCCTAGAAAATAAAAGGATAGTGACCGAAAAATGGTGAAATTTTTTTGACCATGTTTGAAATACTGTTTCTATACCTATATCTATTTAGGATGAGGATAACAAATAAAGTATTGACCATTGTCTTAGTTCAAAACATGGGGAAACTATTTATTGTCGAAGATCCTTCAATGGGGGGAATCTACTCATTTTAGGTCACATAGATTTAACAAAAAGGGGGTAACACATGTCCCGAGGAGGTTTATGTGGAATTAAAGAGTGATAAAACAATGTGGAAGAAGGGCCAAATAATCCTTCAACCACAACAAATCAAAAAACCATACCCCAATTCAATATCATGACATTAAAGTAGGAAGAACCATGTATGTATTCAATGATGAAGGGCTTGGGATTAGGTTAAGATATATGGGCATCATTATGTATCCCATAATAACGGGAATCAATCCTCACATAGTTCTAGGAGGCATCATGGATAGAGACTAATGTCGATGGGGTGAAGTCTTCTATGGAAAGTATATCAAGTCATCTCAAACATGAAGTATCCTGAATATATGCGATTAGGCTATGGTATAATTTCTTCGGTAGAGGATATTGGATTCATTTCACCCCATTATTTTCATATGGGGAATCCCAGTTTCGTACAGGGAATGGGTATAGTTTAATGTCTTGTAATGTTGATATTTTGTGGGATTATGTATTGGTATGACCTTTCTTACCTTCATTGTGTTAGTTCATTATATAATCTTATCTTGCTAATGGATTAAGGAATTTTAATAGGGATTATACATGATGTTGAGTCTTGTTAGTCCATTTTGGGGTGATAGAATTGTGGGTAATTAGTGGTTTTGAGTTGATTTCATGGATGGACCTAGAGAGAGGAGGTCTAGGTATCACTATGTAACTAATGGGAATTGGAACCAAGAAACATGAAGTTTTAGAATGTGGTGGGTGAATATAAACAATAAAATAATATGGGTTAATAAAACCAAGTGAATTAGTGGAACAGAAGGGGTATTTTAATAATTCTTGGGTGAAGACTCACATTTTATGTTTATAGAGATTGAACCAAGACTCTTAGTTTTAGGTCATAATGTTTAGACCATATGGGAAGATAGCTCAAAGATTTTTGGGAAATATAATGGTTTTAAAACCCAAAATAAAAGGATCTAAGGATTCCTTTCACTATACAAAAAAATCCTAGATTCAGATACACACAGTTTAAGGTCATAATTCATGGACCATAGTTGGAAAATAGTTTATAGTCATGATGCTTAAACCATTGGTAAACTATTTAAAGTCACAATGCTTGGACTAAGGCAGTGTTTGTTTCAAGGGTATTTACATGAAACAGAATAGGTGGAACCAGATGTGAAATGGGGGAGAATTATTCTCATGTTCCACCATAATATCATATAAAAAACTGTACATAGTTTTATGGTCATAACACGTGGACCATAACTGGGGACAAAGGTCCCGATGTTGGTGAAACCACAGTTGGGATCATAGATAGGATGTCTAGGAATCATTACATATCCTATGGGAATGTGAATCAAGACTCACAATGTTTTATAAAGAGGTATAGTTTTAAGTACAACATTTGAGGTAGGTGAAATCCTCTCTAATTGGGGGAATTGAGGAATCCCACAATTTTAATGGGGAATCCCATGCTTACATCATAGGGTATTTTCTAATGTTCAATGTCATGTGTTGAGGATGTTATCCATTTTCTTCGTCTAAAACTTTTCATATGAGGCATCATGTCCGTTTCATATGGTAAGTTTGTAGTTTAATGTTGTGTGATGAGGACATTTTTCATTATAGTTTAATGTCAAATAACTAAGACTATGGTTTCTACTAGTTTTAAGTCATAGATCATGGACTGTAGGGTCTGAAAATTGTTTATATTCATAATGCTTGGGCCATGGGGTCATATTTACATTAAGGTCATAGATCTCATAAAATTATAAAATAGTTTATGTTCATACCACCTAGACCATTGATATCCTATTCTGATTTACTACTTGAGAAACATAGCATTGGTGGGAGGTGTGATATATTCCCCATAAATGGTGATCAAAGAGTATTCACCATATAATAGACCATTGGGATAATGTAAGTTCCTTCCAACTTTGGATAATTTTTTTTCATATTTTTAGGGGTATCATTGATGTTCTAATATCCATTATAAGGTCACCCTAGATGAAGGAGAAGAGGCAGAACTTCTAGTTGAAAACTCTTGATATCCTATTATGGTGCCTCTCTAGGTTATAAAAGAATGAACTTTATTTTCCTCAAGGGCTTCCAACTCGTATAGATAAAATTATACCTCTATTTATGGTATCTTATAGCTACATAAAACCATTCAGATTAATGAAAACTAAACCTCAATGGAACGGACTACCTCTGTTCCATACACAAATAAGTATGGGGTCACCTAGGTAGAATTTGGATTTGTATCCTGATAGTCACATAGGGTGCTAAGGATATTTTCAATCATAATAAATTTGTTTATCCCACAATTTTCTATAAGGTGTTAGAGTGGATAATCTTGAAAACCACAATCATCCCATTTTTCTATGCATGGTAGCAAGAATTATGGTTGGACAATGTTTTTTACTTTTCATAGAATTTATTCATCTAAACAGCCTAGAAGTTTGTATCATTTTATGTTAGAATGTTTTGAGGAACTATGAATCACTGAATGATGTGGTAGGTCATGAACATAACCATAGTCTAGGTTTTTACTTCCTTGGGGGGAATCACTTCTCTCTATTTGGAGAATAATCTTGTTCTAGAAAAATTGAACATGCTTTGTATAATTGTTTCTAGTGGGTATTTACCCACAACATCGAGTCCCCATAAATCAATGGGGCAGGAATACTTGGTGATGTGGATGATCTCTATAAGTTGATACATGAATTTGGAATGGATTTAACATGCATAACACCTTTTGGAAAATGAAATATAGTTTTAGGATATGGTGGGATAGAAATATCCCAATACTTAAATCTAGTGGGAGAGTATCAAACTGCTTTATAGGTACCACATGACTTAGCATAGAACTATTTCATAACCAATGATATCTCATCTACATGTATGCAAAAGGGGATAAATACATTGAATCCAAATCAATAGAGGATTTTCTCAATGTTAGGTCTACTTTGGAGGGTGAACCACTTTGCACACAGATGGATTCGATAACTCTTGTATCAATCTATCCATATAATGACACCCTATAGATAATCGAAGAATGGAGTTTTAAAATTAGTCATTTTATATATTATGAGGGGACTAGAGGGTCCTGGCATAGAATCACTTGTATCCAGTTGGTTTACAAACTGCTTTCTATCATCTTAAGTGGCAAGGTCGATGACCATATGCTATGCAACATGAATGACCAGATCACCCTAGTCAAGATATATGATAGATTCATTCGGGATTTTAAATGAAACGTATTAAACATTATATTAATGGGGAACATGATTCACCTTGGGATGGGAAGGGAAGTAGACTATCAACTGTAGATTGTACTCTAGTAGGGGAACTAACTCATGCTTTCTGATGATTTATTCACACTTGATCTATTTGATGACTTACTCGGAGTCTATATTCATCTATAAACTGTGGACATAAATTTTAGGTCCAACTCAAAACCATTAATGATATCCGGATACTCTTCTTTGTTGTTGGTGAAGCCTTTGATCAACAGGAATGAGGATGGAAAGATGGATTATGTTGGAGTAATGAAGATTGTTTGAGGCCTACTCTATTAATTGTGGGGTTGTTAATCCTTCTAATGGTTGGGCTCTTGGATCAAACATAGAAGTGAATATTATATAATAATATAGGATAATCTATTGAGATAATCACTTAAACTATGAAATTATCATCTTGGGGAATTTTTTCATGGGCTGAATGTGAAACCAGAAAGGATTCCAATGCCTGCACTTTGAGGTTCTTATGTAGGAAAAGACTTAGGTAATACTGTTGTAGTATCATTTCCATTCATGGTAGTCATCCCTTCAAAATAATGTGATTGAGGATATAAACTAGTGAGTGTGGTTGGGGAACCAACTATTTCTCATGATGCTGAAGATATTATTGCAACTTCTACACAATGAAAACTAGCATGAGGTAACTCCTCTTTATGGGGGAGTATCTGGTATTAGTGTTGATCATGAGTTTGAGATAATATAAGATATTTTATTTTCCATCATTATTTTTCTAGGCTCTATAGGTGACAAGGTACCATTCCAGGGCAGTTACATAGAAGACCAAAGGCCCTCCTAAGATTGGAAGCATCATCACCATTGGAAGTAGTACGTACTTCTTGATATCCTTAAAGGTGTTTTTGAACTCTCATCCCATGATTAAATGGTGCATTTTTTTCTCTATCCTAGATAATGGAAAACACTTTCTATCCATTTTTACGATAAATCAAAGTGTGTTGGCTAAGAATCAATGGAGGCCCCACAATTATTAGTTATTTATTTGGGGATTCATTTTATTTATGGAATTGATCTTCTCTGGGACAATATCGATCCCTTTTTATCTTATGATGAATCCTAGAAACTTCCCAGAGGTAAGCCCAAATGCACAATTTAATGGTTTCACCTTCAAGATTCTGTAGCAGAAGAATCTAAACACTATCTCATGATCCTTGAGATGTTCCTAACACTAGTGGGATTTAACCACCAATTTTTTCATGTATAACTCCACCAATGTCCCAAGTATTTCTTTGAAGATGGGGTGCATGGACCACTAATAAGTGAATCCAACTTTCGTCAAGATTAATGGAATCAATTTATAGAAGAAAGTCCATTATAGAACCTCAATGGTGCTAGAATCATTATCCTTAGGGTCCATCTATATTTGATTGTATTTGGAATATACATCCCTAAAATAGAGATAATGGATCCCTGATGTATCATCGATTAACTTATCTATCACTAGAAGGGAGAAATAATCCTTCGTAAAATATTGGTTGATGTACCAAAAGTATATATTGACTCTGATATTCCCTTTATTCTTCCTAATTGGGATGATTTTGGATAGCCATTTGGGTATTGGAACTCCCAAACAAAGTGGTATTTGATAATATTTTCAACTTCATCCTTAACAATAGTAATGTGAGAGGGGTGCATCTTCCAAGGAGGCTTCAAGAACCAATTATGACTCTCTAGGAGAGAAATGTAGTGAATGATGACCTGAGGATCTCAACCTAGATTCTCATTATATTTTCAGGTGAATGTATCATAGTTCTATTTAAAAAAATTCCATATACTACCGCTACTTTTCTGTATACATGACTAATCTAATCGGTTCCGGCCTCAGATCTTCCAGAGTGCCAATGTTCACCTGGGAAAACAAATCAGTGGTGGTGGAGACATCCTCTTTATATTTTAGAGGGGAATACTCCAAATCATCTTTTTGATCAATGATGGGATAATCATAGGGTGGTGGTGGTTTCATTAAGACAATAAATCCTTGGGAAGTAGCGGTTTTTTCTTTGACAAACACTTAATCCCCAATGAGAGTTTCACACTCTACTAAAGCTATGGAAAAAAATGTTTTTGAGACAATTCAATGTGGATTTTTACTACATGGTACACTATTGATGTTGAAGTAATTTATTTGAGTCACTTTTTGTTAATTCATCTCTACTTTTTTTGACATTTTTTAATTCCACATATTAATGGACATGAGGGGAATATCTCGGTACATTATATGAGTAGGGGTTTTCGATATCAGTCGTGCATGTCCATTGTAGAAGTATGAAATATTCTATGTGAAATCCATATTATTAGATAAACAAAAATCATTTTTCTCTGTGATAATGAAATAACCGCTGGTCCTGCACTGGGGGTCTAACAAGTGGATCAAGATAATGATAAAATCTTTATTTTCAACCCAAGGATTAGTTATAGTAGCCATTAGTTCATTGGGGAAAATGATGTGCTCAACCCTATCAATTTAAACTGACTTTCCTTCCCTTTTATATTACTTGAAATCCACATAGAGGGACTCATATGAATCAAAGGGAGTCGCATTTCCTTAGATTACACCTACTCGACCATTAAGGGAGTATTTGAGGCATTTGTAGTATGAATAGAAAACTGTTCCATGAAAATAATGTTATGGACTTCTCAGCAGAGTGTTGTAGGACGTATTTTATGATACAACGTTTAATTTGGTTCTTGATACTAGACACCAAAGTAATTCTTCATCTGAATTATTTTAAATGAATTATTCTCACTCTTATTCTATCTTTGAATTTTCAATATTGAGGGAGTTAGATCTACTTCTATCAGCCCCAAATTAAATAGTTTTTAAATCAAAATGAGGTTGATCTCGAATCCAGTATCTACTAGGAAGTTGAAAATATCCCCACTATTGAACTAGAATGTGATTTAGAATAGGCATATCTTACCCTGTAGGATGACTCCCTCATCTCCTCTAGAAAACAAGATGATTTCTCAACATTCCTCTTTCTTTTCCTCCTCAAAATATTAGCCTTCAACAGTAGAAACCTCTTCCTAGAACTCGAGAGGTATTTTCAAATATTTGGAAAGGGATTAACATGTTTCATTTAACAATAAGATAGCCTTATGGATCAAAACCATTTCATTTATTCCAACAATATGCTTTAACACACCGTGCTTCCAGGTGAGGGGAACAACTTTTCCTAAAGACGGTTTTTAATAGATAGTACAATGGATGCTATTGGATAAAATTTTGGGTTTGGCTAGCGATTGAGATACTTTTCTATATACTAGATGGAAAAATCTAAAAGAATTTCGGCCAACTGTCTATCATATAAGGTAGGGCTCTAGCTAGACGTGGGTGATCATGAAATGTTAATGGTTGAGACACAAAGTAAACTAATATATTCAAATGTGTAAGCATACATGATGGTGAAAACTGGGTGAATTTTACTTGGTAAGCTTTCCTAAAATCCCGCTACCTAGTCTCTGTAGCCTGAACTTCCTAATTGGAATCAATATCATGGTAGATTTAATAGAAATCATGTCTATTTCATCTATTTTTATGATTTCAGAAAAACAAAACAAATATATTTTCAGATCATTCTAATTGTCAGGTGATATTAAGTATTCCATTAGGCCTTTATTATATACAGACATATACTCCTCCTACAACTTGAAATAGTCTCGGGTTGGGAAAACCCTGGGTGTATCTCCCAACATAGTGGTAATTAAGTCACAAAGGGAGTAAGATGTCTTTGGCATCGAATGGGGCTCTGATTTTCTTTAAATCATCATCACATGATCTTATGAGACTTGGAAGGATGTGATGTGGATGTGGAGGTTGTAGTCAGAGGAGGTTTGGAAACTACACGAGGTTATGTGTTACTCAAGTGAGTATGAATAATTCGATGGGTGTGAATGACTCCCTTAATATCCAACCAATAATCATACTTTTAAATACTATGCCTATAATCTTATATCTACTCACTAATTTCTTCACTATCACTATTTGAATCAGTAGAGACATGTGTCTCTTATGATATAATAGTGTCCAACTTCACCATAACACGATCAACTTGGACCTAGAGCTAATTTTTTTTTATCATAAATCACTTTTTGATGGTGTGTTTGAGGATCGTTTGATATGGGAAGCGGTCAAAATGGCCAGTTATTTTAGTCTCCTCGATTCTATTTCAATCTAAAAATTTTATAATTCCCTTCTTCATGGAATAGATGAAATACCTTCGGACTAAAGATTCACTGAATAAATAGGTCATGTTTCTTATTTATAGTAAAGTTACCTTGGGAGTCTACCCTTGATGAGGGGATGGAGCCATATTTTCACATTGAGATTTCTATGCCTATGGAGGATGTTTCAATCAAGGCTACACTGGTTGAGGTTATGCCTAATAGGCATCTACTCAGAAAGGATCATATAGCAAGGGGCCAATAGGTGTATTGGTCCCAGGGCCTCTACATTCATGTCCATGATAGTATCTACTTTCAGAAGTCTTCAATGAGGAACAAGATGTAGAAATGGGTTGAATTATTTTCTACTCAACTACAAGGATTGTTCTAGACACTGAGACTTTTTCAAATAATTCTCAGAATCCAACAAGGTAGTTCAGGGAGATGAGGGTAGGAACCAACTCATTTATAGTGTTATCTATGAAAATTAGGAGCATTTGTTCCTAGGGCAGTGACATATTGAGTAAGCATGTGATTCCCTTTAGTCATGCAACAACGTAAGTGAATCACTCATCAAGCCTCTGTTTTCACTTGAAGAGGTCGGCGATACTCATATTTAACAGAGTGGTATTTAACTAATAAAGGAACGATCATCAGAGATCCTGATATCTGGATTTGGAACCTATGTGTATCTAGTTGCACCATAAAAAATTAGGCCCTTCCAATATCTTTATGAATCAATAGAGCTTTGTAGACTCCTATTGTTCTGGATTCCCCATCATTGGTCCACACCATGGGGTGTAGTGAGCTAGATGTTGTGGTGGATCACCCATCCCATTGAATGGATATAATTTTGGATTACCAAACTCTAGGGGTACTCTGACATGGTCCACCCATGCTAGGTATGTATTTTTGTCAGGAACTATTTCCACCTCTCGTGTTTATAGAGTCTCGATATGGGAAACGAGAATGGATATCACATCATATTGGTGAGGTTTTATATCCAAGTATTTGATGAATGTCTCACCAACTCATGGAGAAACACAACCTTGATCTCAAGGTGAATTTTCATGCTTCTCTTGCTGGGTTAGAGACTTGTACCTAGGTCACTATCCATATATCCTAGCTTGTACTCTATCCATATCTATATAGACACCATGGTTAAATCGGGGAATTTAAAAGTTGAGCACTGTTTTTTCCATTGGATGAAAGATACGTTCCCATAGGGAATTGATAGCATCCATGATCCACTCATAAATGAGATCATTGGTGAACCTTTTTCATTCATCAATTTCATAAAGCAAGGGGATATTGTGGGTTCTGTATCTGCTTTTAGCATGACCTCGGATGGGTCATAGGGTTTGGAATATCCCTTTCTTTTCTCCACATACTAATGGGTAGGTATAAAAGTCTCATTTGGGGTCTCCTAGGGTCAAGTGTCTGTCTCTTCATATGGCTGAGGACACCAATCGAGGGGTCTATCTGGTACTGCGTCTCCCTTTGAGGCGCGCCTTCCCTATTATACATTATATTAGCTACCCGATTCCTATGATCCTATAAAAGTTAGTGATGACCATGTTTATCACGAAAGTAGTCATATGAGGATATTCATCATCATCATATGGGTCTTATTATAAGTCGTTTTATTATTAAAAGATAAGGCTAAAGTGTGGGTAGTATACTATACCCAACCTCTAATATGTATTTGGGGAGATGCCTTTTTCATGACTCGATAGATCCTAGTGAGGATATTTCTTTAGGCTTTCTAGAGAGTTTATCGGGAAACTGGGCTACCAAGAGTGATGTGATCTAATCCTTTTTCCACTACTACATAATGGTGTTAACATGATCTTGGATCCCTATGTAAGTTGTTTACCAATCATGGAGGTGATTAAATGTTCCCCAGATTATTTATAGAAAAAAAGTTTTTGGTCTTCAGTGAGGGACTCTGGGAAGATGAAATCTATATTTTTTTGGTTCCTATAAGACAAAATATATATTATCAGTGTCCAAAACATCCAACAAGACCTCTTGCTTAGAGTAAGGGTCTTACACTTGGTCATTCCATAACCCGACTTGCGCATTCTGAGGTAATGTTGGTGGCACTAATGTAGACCAATTTTTTGGATAATATAAAATAATAACGTGTTTCACATGAGTTGAATATTCAATTATTGTTGAGACATCTATTAGTGGAAGACCCAGCTTCAAGATCATGTCTATATTGGATGGAGTCTTCACTATGGAATCATGTAAGAGAGAAGTGGTTTCCATTTGGGGTCAACAGAGTTCTCAAAATCTAAAGGCATCAACATATATCATGAAATCTCTCAATGTTCTTGTGTGCAGTCAAAGAGGACGGAAGATGGTGGTGATGGGAAGAGTTGCACTGCAAGCCCCTATATATGGCCCAAAACATCCTTCACTTATAGGTATCAATGGAGATATTTGGGGATATTTTGGACTTAAAATTTCAATATTTGAAGCCTCAGTTTCTGGGGTTCTGACCCAGACTCTTCCATTTGGGGTGAAGGTTCTTTCATTGATTCATTCATAAACTCAAAATCTCAGAGGGTGGTGATTAAATGAATCTTCAAAGGATTATGTATCCAATGATGGGTGTTTATCCTCCTACCCAGGATGGTGGTTTAGGTTAGGGTATATATATTTCATATGGAGGACCTCTGTGCTTGTTAGTGGTATCATGGGGAGGACCTCTAGATTGTATTATGTTAGAATAGAAAGGAACTCTGTGTTTGGGGTTTAGGGAGTGTGCAAGATATCCACATTGGCTAGTTATGAGGTTTGGAGGAACTCATATTTGGTTGGTGGAAACATGCAGAGGAACTCCATGCTTATTAGTAGGATCATGGGGTGGAAATCTAGGCTTGTTGATGGTGGTTTGGGTAGGACCTCCACATTGATTTTTCGCATCATGGGTTGTCCAATAATGAATATTTTTTGTGTCAACGACTGATGGATTCAACCCAACCTGCCTAATAAGTGGATGGAGTCCCGATCCCAGGTGGGAAAAGGAAAATCCACATTCACAAGTTATAGGGATCTGCTGGGAAACACTGGTAGTGGTAAGGGCCATAAGAGAATAAAAATATTACCCTTATTGGAAAATGTCTTCGGTTTGCCTCTAATGTCAATGTCGGGTTTTTAGTACTAGGGCCTTTAGAGCAGGGATGATGTCAACATATTCCTCGACCAATGATACTAGTTGGTTTTGGTGCTAATGAGGCATGGTAGGAGCCCTCCTAGGTGACTCCAAATTTTTTCTACAACATGTATAACTTGAACAACCACTACCTCCTAAGTGTGTTTGAGGGATCAGTCAGAGTGCTCTAGGGAGAGAATTCTGAAGAGGTTCACCATTGTTATGGGGGTGGTTTACCCTTTCGTGGCCCTCGTGAGCAACAATATCGATGAGGTGTTGACTACTATAGGTCTTGATGGGCCATGTCCCTAGTTTGAATGACCATTTACTTCTCATACTAGTGCACTAGGGTGTTAATAAACCTCCTCTAGATGACATCAGAGGGTGAGATAAGGCATAGGAACCATATAGTTGATGATTAGGGGGTAGTCATAGTGGGGATTTATTTTTTTGGGTTCACCGCTTCGACATTTCATGTACCACTACACATGTTGTTATGAGAATTTTGGATTCCTATATATTGAGGCCAATAATAAACATAGATTCATATTTTAATATAGGAATAGTAAATGTAATTCTCAATTCCCCAACATCATCCATTCTTCCTAAAGAAGAGAAGAATCCCACACTAACACTTTCATAGACCAATAATTACCAATGTTATCTGCCCAATCTGTTGGTGAGTTTCATGTTGGGCCCACCATTTTCTTAGTGTTATCTAGAAGTGAATATCTAGATTTGATGACATCTAAATCCATTAGTCCGAAAAACATTACTAGTCCCCATGGTTGTGTAAAGAGTTTAACAACGAGTTCACCATTTTTTCAGATACTTTCTCCAGGGCGTAGTGTCATCCTTCCACCTAGAGGAGATGCAAAAAATTCTTGTTTTCCAACATTCCCACTTTCTAAAGGAGGGTGGATTCCATCACATTCAACAGTAGTGTATTTTTATTGATCAAAATAGGATAATGGGATGCTGGTGCACCTGCACATGAATACCTCTATAGATATCACCTCCTAGGCCGAGTTGCACCCATTGATTTATGTAATTTTTTTTAAACACATTCTTGACACCATCTTGATGTGGACAATGATTAATTATGATACTTCTATCTTGACTGGGTATCAACCAAAATTTATGTGGGATGGTATGATTGGGTACATTGGGCAAGTATTAATGTTGGAGAGATTGGGAACCTGTAAAGTCTTCCACGTTTTCAAGTAATATAATATATAAGGAATCTTAGGAACAAAAACTAAGGAATAATATGTCAATAATAGTGTAATTAACACCATGGTCATAATTCATCTATATATTTTTTTTCCTTATACATCCAACATTTTTTATATAGTTTAGGGATTTTGGATCACGGCATGATTTTAACATCTTCTAAACATAGATGGAGAGTTTCCCCATGAGGGGGTGATTTCACATTTGGATTGTGGAGTTTTTTCACCATGGGGTATAATTTCAAACTAGATGATGGAGTATGTCCCCAAAAGTATAATAATTTCACCTAGGATATGTCTATATAGAAAATATTGGATGTGTACTATATACCATGATTAAGAGATAAGGATAAAAACCCACTTAGTTCAATGTTGCGTTTTAACGTCATGTGACAGGCTTGATCCATACTGTTTAATGCCATGTAGTAAGTATGCTCAGGTTATGGAATGGGAATCAGTGAAGGATGGTGTAGGAATTATGTGTGGAAGGTTCCCAAAGTAGGGGTTTCATCCCAAGTGTGGAGTTTTTTCCTATGTGGAGGGAGGATAGTTTGGGGCTTATGCGTGGAAGATTCCCATGAGAGGTGTTTCTTTAGATGGTGGGGAAGGATGTTGAATCCCATGATTATCACACATGGGGAATATTGTGTTCATCAAATAGAAGGTTACAGTTTGACATCATATGGTGAGAATTTTTTCGGTAGTTTAATTTCATATGACCAGGATATGGAGTAGTGTAGTTTTACATATTATAGATCGAATATAAATTGATATTACACATTGAGGGGGGACTATATCATGACTGGAGTAAGAGTAATCATACGTAATACCCACAAATATAGCTAATTGTTCTCCCTTAAATATTCCACCTCTAGGGATTACATGGCCACTTCTCATGCACCATTGGGTGAGACATGGAGTTGGCATTTCTATAGAGGATTGAAAATATGATGGACCAATATTTAGGTACCTATTATTAGAAAATATAGGAATTATAGAACAATTTTTTTGGGTAAAATTAGGGTAATGGATGTACTATAAGCATAAGGGACACTGGATTAGGGACTAAAAAGATTTTTCACACAACATTATTGCATTTTAGGAAAATAGATTTTCATGAGGAAGGGGATATAGATCATGGAATCACATTTAATCTAAAGGAATAGTTTCATGAAAAATTTGGAGTTGTGTGTAGGTCAAGGTTAGGTGAAGGATGATTATCTTATGAAAACCTTTTCAGGATTGGGAGGTGTTGTACATGAATCTCTCAACCATAGACCAAGTCAAGTTTGGGCCCCCAGGAGTTCTTTCCCAAAAGTCCTATAACATTGATGGTCTATTGATTTTAATGTTTCACGATGTCATGGAAAAAGGGTTTTGTTGGAAAGATAAAGTTGATTTCTCTTCTCAAGATCCTCCTCAAGGAGGGGGTGATGATATAATTATAAAATAAATCATCATCTATTATTACGAAAATTCTCATTAGTGTATAATAGAGTCATGTGATTCTTAGACTACCTACTGGGAGTTAGACACACAACCACCACTGTTATAAATTGCCTTTATTGTGTAGTATCTATGGTTTCACAATGGGTTGTGCACAAAGAATTAATATTGTGTGCATAAGACTTGGGTGCCATAAGCTGGGTTGCACAACCTGTGGGAGTCATCGTCACCTTTTGCAAGAAACTTTTTGTTCAAGAAAAGTATGTTCTCTCGTTCCAACCTACTTTTTTGGATAATGTCCCTTGGGAAAAACATTGAACTAGAATGTATCAACAAAATTTTGTTCCACCATTGGTGAGAACATTATTTTCACATGGAACCACATCATTGTGTGTAGATGTTCAAACTTGAGAGTGGCATGATCCCTATCCTAGAAATTTTCCTTCGGGGTGGGTCACATGTTCAGTTCATCCAAATATTACTGTTTAAAGGGTGAGACCCATTTTTAGCACCAAAAACTGTATGATGCTCATTACTCAAATTTCTCTATATTATCAAGTAGAACCAAGATGTATAGGGATTTGAGGGATCATTTTTTTTGGATAACAGGAAGCCGAAAAAATTGTAATATGAACATATTCTTGTTTTTTCAATTAGTGAAGGTTGAGAGATAGCATCCTAGAGGATTCATGTAACCTCTTCCCTATCCTATATGAAAATAAGAACAAATTACTCCTAATATTTTCACTATATTACCAAATTATCCAAGATGAAATGATGAAATATGGGTTATTTTATATCGGCTAACCAGAACATCACATTTACTTGTTATCAGATAAGATTTACTTCTTGATCACATCACAAGGCTCTATAACAATGATTTTATAAGCCTTCATGGTCCACCTCGTTTAATTTTTTCTGATATTGATCCCCACATTACTTTGAAATTCAGGATGATTCTTCAGAATTATTTTGATACTAAACATTATTTGAAAACATCCTACCATCCTCAAACTGATAGATATTATAAAAGTATAATTTAAACATTGGAATACATGTTAAGGTCATTCTCACAAGACTTTCAAGGTATGTGAGATTAGTATTTACCTTTGGAATTGTTTTCCAATAAAAATAGTTTCTATTAAATTATTCAAATGGACTTGTATGAAGAATTATATGCTAATAGTTTTCAAACTAGAATTTGTTGGGATGATGTTGGTGAAAATAAACTTATAATCCTAGAACATATTTAAGATATAATGACAATGGTAAAGAAAATTCATGATCAAATTAATGTGGATTAAACAAAGAAAAATAGTTATGATAATAACTATGGGAATGGTTTTTGAATTTCAAGTGTGAGATCATGTTTCAGGAAAGTATCTATAAGGAAGGGTGTCAAAAGGTTTGGCAAGAAGTGAAAACTATCCCCAAGTACGTTAGACCCTTTGAAATTATAAAAACAATTGGATTTGTGAATTATCAATTATAATGTACACCAAGCCTGTATAAGGTACAATATATACTCTATAAATCATTATAATTGAATTATGTGTCATAACCAATGCATGTGCTCACCTCTGTTAAAATATAATTGGAACCCAATCTATCTTATTGTGAAGAGCCCATTCATATTCATAACACTATAGATAAAGTATTGACAAATTGGTTAAATCAACTAGTAAATGTAAATTTTATAAATCGTAAAATGTAGGAATAAATATGGGAACTATATGATATTGTTAATAATAACCACCTTCATTTGATTATAAATTAATATCCATGAAATTTTCTAGGATGAAATTTTTGTAAGAGAGAAGAATGTATCACCTGACCCTCAAATATTGTAAGTAAACATTCAATATAAATAAAAAAATAAAAAATGAACATTTTAATACTTCATTGCGTAAAAAATACCATTTTATAGGATGAATATTGATTTTGAACCTACTTGGTCAAAATAAGACTAGAATGAAATACTGAAATTTTCCCTTACAAAGAATATTTTTTGAATAATTAAAAATGTAGTATTTATATATTCTTCCTTATATTTACAATAATATATTAGAAAATTTTTAATTAAAAAATTATAAACATTAAATTTCATAAAAATAAATATAAGATCATTTGGAGTTAAAAAGTGGTATTATTTAGAAAACTAATATTTTTCAAAGAACTATATTTTATTAAATAATGAATAATGTCTTCCAATTTTAATTAATTAAAATAAAAATTAATGATGAAGGATTTAAATGATATTTTTACATTATATACCTTAACATATGAATCTATGTCCATATAGTTGAGATTACTTGTCATATATTTAATATAAGATCATCTTATTCTTGAAAAATGCATTCTTGAAAAATCAAATTTTCATCGGATTAATGGTTAAATTTTAAATTATATTAATCCAATTATATTAATTGAGTTTGAAAAATTGTATTCCCAATTTATAATTAATATAATTTATTTTATTTAATAATTCCAACATAAATGTTATCATAGGGACTATTAGAAATAAGAAAAAATTAATTATCCCATTTAAGGTTAAAATGAGGTTTTGCTAGTTGCATGCGCTTGTATTAAAATAAAATTTCCAAACACATAGATTTAATATTGAAATAATAGGATTTAATTTTTATAATTATTCGACCTAAATTTTCAAAAAAGGTTCATTTTATTGTCATCATAATGAATAAATTACCTAGGTTAAAAACATGTTATTGTGGTGAAAACTAAAATGGTAAATGTAAGTAACCTCAGAGATAAAGGGAATAACATGTATAAAAAATATGTATTTTTAGTGTTGGGTTTTTTAATTGACCTTATAATACCAAAAATCCATTATGAATAAATTTTTTAGGCACATGGGGTCACAGTGACTCTCCATTATTGAATATATTTGAGTATTTATAAAATTACCACTCCTCAATTATAATACTCTACTCCCACCCCTCACTTATTCACACCTCCCAAGACATTTATCATGAAAAATACCTAAAATATATCTCCAAATAATCCATATTAAAATTATACAGGTTCTTTTATTTCAAAAATACCAACCCAAGGTTCCATATAAAGATATCCAAAGGAGGTTTCTCTATGATTTGGCAATCATCCGAACAATGCTCTTTTTATTTCTGAATTCAATTACCACCTTTAATTATATCTTAACACCAAAAATATAAAAACACCAGTATCTAATATATAATAAGATTTTTTTAGGTTTATTTAAAAATATTTATCCATCTTATTGTCCTTAAAATTGGAAATAAAGTCATCGCTCGTGTGTATAGTGGACTACCACCTAGCGAACCGATGTTATTTTTTCAATCACCAACTCACATTGATAGTCATAATGCTTGAAATAATGAATATATATAATAATTATGACATGTTATTTATTATTTAAAATTAATATATCATAAAATTAATTTCCCTTTCACCCATTGTGGAAATGATATTGTCACATATTTGTACATAAAACTGATCGTCTCTACGAAGTGATGTGATTCATTTTCCATGTCCAAATTTCAACAATGACACTAAAATATATATTAATATATATATAATTAGTAAATATATTATTTCTAAAATTATTATTCTTCTGTAAATGGTTTAATTTTAACCTATAAAAAAGGATTAAAACTTTCAGATCAAACATTCATTATAAAACAAGGCAATTTACACCCGAAAGAAAGGTAAAAATGAATTATTATTAATGAATGAGTGATAATATATTATAAAAGTAACATATAAGATATTATATATATTAATATATTTTGGTTATTAATTATAAAATATAGAAAACCATTATACAAATTGTTAAATCAGGTTCAACTAAAGGGAAGTGTGAGGTGAGGGATTTTTTCCCAAATTCCCTTCATTGAGGCACATTTGAAGGTTATGAAATAGTTAATTTTATATGATGTATATACTGACCATTTTACATGTCATATAGTTAATCCTACAAAACTCATCGGATTTTTAGTTTCAATTTGATTTTTTTCATCAAAGTGTAATTGATTTGAAAGTAACCAAGTGGTAAAGGATTTCATTTCAATTTACACTCTACTAAGACATATTTGTTATTATGCTCCTTTTCACTTTTATGTGGTGTATATAATGAAATGTTTATTTAATTAACATGAATTCAAATTTATTGATTATTATTAAGGTTTTAATTCAGGTTTATTCTTTCAAGGGATTATAATTTTAATGTTACCAAAGAGGTGATAATATATTTTACACTCTCACTTTTTTTGGGATTGCCTAAATTTTCATTGAAGGAATATTATAATTTATCCTTAAAAATCTCTAATAATTTTATTATCCATTTTATATATAAGAAAATTACAAATTTTATTTCTAAAATTCCACTCTTTGGTATATTAATCAAGAAAAAAATATTTTTAATTAAAATCTGATTTATTTCTCTTTAATCAGATATATTTTTATTTCATGATAATGTTTTTCAAAATAATTTTATAAAATTCATTTTATTTACTCGAATGATTTATCAAGGATATATTATGTTATATTTTAAATTTAAAATAGTTTTAAATGTATATTTATACATTTTTATTAAATGTAATTTTTTTTCTTTCTTTACAAACAAATCTGAAAGAATGTTTTTGTTGACATATACAAAAAAATATGGACTTCCCACCACCAAAACTATTTTACAAAATATATATTATTCTAAAAATTTAATTGGAGTTATAAAGAATACTATATTATGAAATTTCATTTTAATATTTCACTTCTATTACATTTATTCTAACAAAGGAAATTATTATTTTGAAAAAACCTATATTTTTGATGAATCGATGGTATCCTCTTATCTCTTGATTAATTTTGTGGTTGTTAAATTTATATTTTGACAATGACTTTCTTGTTATAATTTAAATTACACATTAAATTTCTCATAAATATTCATATTATTTAATTGATTAAAAAACAAAATAGTAACAAACCTACATTCTTTACACACTACGGATATTTTTTGATAAAAAAATATTGTCCATGAATTAAAAATATCCTTTGATATAAGTAGAATTGTTTTTAAATTTAGTGAAGGGTGGGGACCATTATTTTATAGCCCATTAATGATTCAATGTGCCTCAATGGAATAATTAGTTAGCCAAAATGACCATGCTTGTTTATCCATGACGTGGACCACAAACGTTCCAATATTTCTAGATTTTCAAAAAAACGGACCATGAAATCATTATGTGAGGGGAAAATCATATCTTTTTATCACGACCCATCTTCACTAAATGGAGGGAAGGGTCAGCAGATTTTCAATCCCTTCCTTCTTTATGTTGAAGAAGAGATAGTGACCCCCGAAACCCGCCTTCAATTGTTCCCAGAGTGGTGACCAGCACCAAGGGTATAGAATCTCACACAAAATGTAAGGAATTACCCTTTTTATTTTTATAGGAATGAGAGATAAGATAGATACCCCAACAATACCAAAGATGAAAGTAAAGGCAATGACAAATGTAACCCATTCCCATATGCATGTTCACAATAAATAATACAAGCTACAAAAAAACTCCAAATGTAAAGTACCAAGAAAAGCAAAACGACAATAGAAACTGCCCCAAGGTCTGTGCTAGTACAGTCCCGCACGATCCTTGAAGTCCTCCTGGAAACCTGAAAAAGATTTTAGATACGTAGTGTGAGAATACAAGTAAAATCCATAGTGAAAACCAAAGACTCTCGTGCACAAGTGAGGAGACATTCTAATTCCTCGTGGAAAAAGAGATAACTAAACACCCAACCAGGAAAAGCTATCCACCCAAACCTCACCAAAGCAAACTCCCCAAATAACACAATTCAAGTAATATATAGTAATATATCATAGATATTAGGGTACCCCGCACCGCATTCCCACTTTTTATTGATGACATCCTATGCATCAAACCAATACCGCCATTTTCACCGCAGTCCCACTGCCACACCTGCCCGCACACACCTGGGCCATAACCTCACCGCAGTCCCACTGCCAAACCCCGCCCGCAGTCACTTAGGCCAAAACTGCTATCCCACCCATAGACACCAGGGACACAACCACCTCACGTAACCATGCCCGAAAAAACCTAGTCCAGAACATCCATTTCCATGCCTGATGACACCTGGGCCAGAAAGTTACCGTCATGCCCGAAGACACATGGGCCTCATCCCGAAGATACTTGGGAAACAACCTTCCCGTAAACACCTGGTCCAACCACCACAAATACCCTAACTGAATATTCTTAGGATTATAATGGACCTTATTCCATCACATACTACCCAAAGTTTCTTGGGCTATTTGGGAAAGGGAGCAGAAAAGGAGCTAGATACCTGCCACTCATAGGAGTGTTGGGAAAAACACCCTCCCCATGAAATGGGGTGTTCGGAAAAAATTTCTCAATGTTGGTGGGCGTGAATATAAAATATAAAAGATATAGATATATTTATAGGTAACAAACACTCATCCCAACCTAGGGGTTCCAAAACCAAAGAACAAACACCCTTGTCAACATTCATTCACAAAAGAAGTCACGACACTCGTGGAAAGTCACAACACATTCCCAGAATCAATTTCCCAACTCAACCATTCTTGTTTTCATGTTCAAGTGATCCCATTGGGGTGAATTCTTCACTACTGGGCAAATAAAATGCATAACCATAAGCCAAATAGAAAGAAACAGCCGAACAAAAATTTACGCATTCATACCCGGTTCCCTTGCAAGTCACAACAACAAAGGTATAAGTGAGATCACTCAAAGTACTGGAACCAATGAAAACCCCTAGACATAACCCCATGTCCCCAAAATCTAGGATCCAATAGTCTCTCAACATCAGAGGATTCCACCCAAATTCGTGATGTAAGAAGAGTAACCACATAGCCACAAAGTACTAAAACGGGGGATCCCATCCCCACTCGTATCACCACAGAAAACGGACCATTAAAGAAACAACCAAAACTCTACCACTAACAAAAGGAAGGCCCATACAGGTATTTTCATATTTAAAATATTTAACACACTCCATGGTTTCAATTCCACTGTTCTTTAACCGAGGTTATCACAAAAAAGGGTTGATCCTGGTGCTTTCAATTTATTCAACTAAGTATACGTAATTAACCATTTCCATGTTATTGATATTTAAACATCCAGGAGCACCGATGATCAATAGTGCATATGAAAAGAACATCAACAACCATGATTTTCATTGAGCATAGGCTCATACAATTCTCAACACATAACAGCATAAAGAGTACAACAGAACATTGATCACACCCCCCTTCATTCTTTAAAATTCCGTTAATTATATTCTTTAAGTTTGGTTTCATCAATTTCCATAGAGGTAAAGGAATTCCTACCCTGAATGATACAAATAAAGGAGAGACTAAGGAGAAAATCCCTACTTGGTTGATCAAATATCAACGTTTTTCTTCACGCTCCAAAACAGGGGATGTGCGACTCCCAAGGCTCTCGCACTGGTGCACCACTTTCCTCGGGAAAGAAGGGACTTCAAATGCACAAGGAAAATTAGGAGACTAGCCAAGAGGGAGAAGAAGAATTTCTAGAGTGATAAAAAGATGAGATACCCAACTTTATGGGATAAAAAATTTGAATGCCTTGGATGTTGGATTGTGGTTTTATCACGTGTTTGGGTGGTTACACAGGACTAAATTAATTTTTATTTAATAGGGTGGTTTCTTTGGATTTTTTGATATTAAATACCGGTTAAAAATGGACTTGAAAGGCCGTAAAAAGGTTAAAAAAGGCCTAAAAGGGGAGTTATAAGAAAAATTGTAGAAGGAAAACCTGACAAGGCTGGATGACACTGATCGGTCGCACCGATCGGTAGGTCACGCCGATCGATCGCGACGAACAAGGGACGACCCCTTAGGATCCAAGAATTTGGCAAAGGGATGGGTCATGAGGTTCTGGGCTATTACATTAGATACCTCTCAAATTATTCTCACCCTCGAGAATCTAGAACGAAACCCGAAGGAATAAGGGGGGGGGGGGTCCGAACAACCACCCCAAAAGATACCTCTCAGGATTGAACCTCTCTGACATAGGAACATCTTATCTCCTGCACATCCACGGACGCCCTGACACTCCTTTACCCATGAAACCACACAAAACAAAAGACTAAACCGTCCGACCAGGTGGGAGAGGGGTTTCCCTCCCTCCGTGTTAAGATACAATCCGCTTTGGGCGCCACTAACTCACCCGCATGGGTTTTGGCGCATCCAATTTAATGTGTCCTAACTAGGAATCAATTCCTCCCCTCCCCATCATTTAAGAAACATCACACACATTCACAGAAAAATGAAACTTCACATCCCATATCCAATAGGGTAAATAATTACATAGCAACAAGTACTTACAAAAGAGGATAAACTAAAAACAACTCTGGGTACTGGGCATGCATCTGGCCTTCCCTCTCCCAGGTACTCTCCTCAAGCTCAACATGCCTCCATAACAAACGAACCAATGAGATGGTTCATCCATGAAGCACCTTCTCCTCATGACCCTCTATCATCACTTGTCGTTTCACAAAGGTTGTATCGTCATCGATTTCTAGCTCCCCCTAGTCGAGTATGTGCGAATTGTCATGAAGATACCGACGAAGCTGGGACACATGGAAGACATCGTGCACCCTTTGTAGCTGTGGTGGCAACGCTAGCTGATAAGCCACCTCGCCGACCCGGTGCAACACCTCGAAGGGTCTGACGAACCTGGGGGATAGCTTACTTCCCATGCCAAACCTCTGCTACCCACGCTGAGGGGAGACCTTCAAGAAAACGTGTTCCTCGACCTCGAACTCCAAGGGCCTTCTCCTATCATCAGCATATGACCTCTGCCAGTCCTGAGCCGCGTTCATCCTCTCTCTTATAAGCTGCACCTTCTCCATTGTGCTCTGTACCACCTCCGGGCCAAGAACACCTACCCCCCGACTTCTGTCCAGTGCACGGGTGAGCAACACAGCCTCCCATACAAGGCTTAGAATGGAGCCATGCCAATGGTAGAGTGGTAGCTATTTCTGTAGGCGAACTCTACCAGAGGAAATTTTCGATCCCACGATCCCCCGAAGTCTAGGATGCATGCTCGTAGTATATCTTCCAAGGACTAGATGGTGCACTCCATCTGCCCATCTGTCTAGGGGTGGAAGGCAATGCTAAGGCACATCTGGTTGCCAAAATCATGCTGCTAACCCCTCCAAACTCATGAAGTAAATCGTGCATCCCTATCTGAGACTATGGACTGTGTAACCCCATGCAACCACACCACCTCATCCACAAACCTCCGTTCTTGAGCTTCCACTACACTCGACTCCTTGATTTCCAGAAAGTGAACCGATTTCGTCAACCAGTCCACTACTACCAAGATGGCGTCGCACCCTCCTTGAACCTTGGGTATCCCCGTGATGAAATCCATCGATATGTCTTCCCAATTCCACTCAGGGACATATAAAGGTTGAAAAAAACCACATGGAACATGGTGTTTAGCCTTCACCCATTTACACACTAGGCACTTGGCCACAAACTCTACCACCATCCTCTTGGCCCTAGGCCACCAAAAATGTCTCCTGAGACCCTAGAACATCTTGGAAACTCCTGGGTGCACCGCCAGGGGTGAGATGTGAAACTCACCAAGGAATATCTCATGCATCGCCTCCAGAACGAACAACTTCCCTCGGAATAGCATCTGATTCTAACCATCTTCTATCCACCATTCCGGAGCACTGCCTTGGCTAACCCGGTCACGCATCACTTCGCTCCCTGGGTCTCCCCACTAAGACTCCTCCACCTGATGTAACAGAGAAGATTGTATTGTCACTTGATATAGGAAACCTTTACTGACATCCATCCTTGCATCCAGGTGTAGGGAATCCAACTCCTCTGTCGCCCTCCAAGCGTCCGCTGACTCTTGGACCGCATCCATCTATGATTTACTGCTCAAGGCATCATCCACCACCATTCCTTTACCTGATGTGTAGGAAATATCGAAATCGTAGTCTTGAAGAAACTCCATCCACCTTCACTTGAATAAGTTCAGGTCCCTATGGGAGAAGACATACTTCAATATCTTTTGATTGGTGAAGACCACGAAGCGCTCCCCACCGAGGTAGTGCCACCACAACATTATTGTGAACACTACTTCTACAAGCTCCAGATCATGGGTAGCATAGTTACTCTCATGGGGACATAAATTCCTAGACCCATATGAGATCACCCCTTGATACTGCATCAATACACATTTGAGGCCCTGCCCTGAAGCATCACAGAACACCTCACATGCTGCCCCTTCTTCTGGTAACCTCAACACTGGGGCACTAACCGACTTCTCCATCAAATAACTAAAGGCCGCCCCACCCTGATCATCCCACACGAACAATCAATCCTTCTTCGTCAAGACTGTCAAAGGTGCTGCTGCTTCGGAGAAGTTGGGTACGAACCTCTGATAGTAACCTACCAGCCCAAGGAAACTACGGACCTCTGCCACGTTCTTGGGTGCTGCCTAAGAAACAACCGCCTCAACCTTCGATGGGTCTACCGCCACTCCTTGATCGGACAATACGTGCCCAAGGAAGTGCAATTATCGTTTCCAAAACATGCACCTCAAAAACATCCCAAAGAGTTGGTGCTGTCAGAGGACCCATAAAACCATCCTCAGGTGATCAGCGTGATCCTCCCCTGATCTTGAATAGATCGGGATGTCACCAATGAACACCACTACAAACCGATATAGATACTCCCAGAAGATGGAGTTCATAAGCCCCATGAATACAGCTGTAGCATTTGTAACGCCTAACGACATGACCAGAAACTTAAAGTACCCATATCTGCACCCGAAGTCCATCTTCGGGATGTCTCCCTCCTTCAGCCTCAACTGGTGATATCCAGACCATAGGTTGATCTTGGAGAACCATCCTTCCCCCTTCAGTTGGTCGAAAAGATCGTCTATCCTCAAAAGAGGGTAGCGATTCTTGACCATCACCTGATTCAGTCTCTTGTAGTCTATGCACGGCCTTAGACCACCATCTTCCTTATTTGCAAACAAGACTTGGGCACCCCACGGTGACACACTTGGTCAAACATAACCCCTCTTCATCAGGTTGTCAATATTAATCAGCAACTCCCATATCTATGAAGGTGTCATCCAGTATGGATCCATCTAAATCGGGTGAGCACCAGGCTGTAAGTCTATCCTGAACTCGACATCACATCGAGGGGGTAAATTCGTCACCTCCTTAGGGAAGACGTTAATAAAATCATTGACGATCCCTGGTACCTCCACCATCTCTGCATCTACTGACACCACTGATAGCTCAGCTAACAAGGAGAGGAGGGGTTCCCCTCACTTGCTACTCCCCTGGCAACCGTGTTTACCAATGAAAGTCACACATCGGCTGCTCAAGTCTGAAAACAAAACCCTTCCACGGAAGTAGTCGATGATGGTGCACACAGAGAACAACCAATAAATGCCTAGGATGACATCGTATGGCTAAACCTACAATAGAAGGAGGTCACTGACTAACTGATGTGGCCCTATCGTTAGTCTGCATCCTCAACAAACATATATCAAGTTGGTCTGACCTCTGACTGGTGTGCTCAGCACCAAGGGAACTGGACATCTCTTAGCATCTAGAACCAATGAATGGGACATAATGGGTGTAATAAAGGACTACAAAGCTCTTGTATCAAACAAGGCATAAGAAAGGGTACTGAACAAACTGATCGTACCTCTAACGTCCTCTGGTCCTTTTGGAACCGCTGCCTCCGCAGCATTCAACTTCCCGTGCCCGACTCCTCTACCTCTCATCTATATGACACCTCCACGACCATGCCCAGGTCGAGGTCCCTGAGGAGAACCCAGGGGGTGGCTTCTCCTACAACATCTACCCTCAGAGGAGCGGGAGCTCGCAGCCCCTGCTGCTGCTGAAAGGTCCTAGCTGGAAGCTGCTGCTACTGAAGTGGGTGTTGGGCCTACCCACTATTGCCATACTGCACTCTATTTGGGAACTGGTTCCAAAGGTGCTCGTGGCTCCCACAGACAAAGAAACTTGGGCGTGGGCCTAAAGGGAAAGGGCGAGGGCCAGGGGATTAGAACTGGAACTGCTGAGGCCTGCTCCCTGCTAGTCGAAACCTATAGGGTCCTAATGCTGCATTCATGCTGCTGAAAACCTTCCCCTTCGACGGGACTAGGTGAATACCCTCTCGTGATACACCTCCCAGCGTTTGAATCCTACCCACCACTTCAGCCTTCTTCTGCACCTATAGGTATGTTGGTAGGGTGATGGGAGTCACAACGTACTAAAGGGAAGGTTGGAGCACCTCCTCCAAACGTCTCACCCAAGACTCCTCATCTAGAGAGAGGACTGGAGAAAAGTGGACAAGATCCATGAACTTGATCCCCAACTCTCTCACTTATATACTCCCCTGCTAGAGGGAGAGTATCTCCTGCCTCTTCTCAGAATTCATCGTAGAAGAGGGGAATTCCGCCCAGAACTCCTTCTCAAAATCAGCCCATGTAACCTCAGCCTCCCTCTTCACTCCCGGATAGAGCGTCCTCCACTGACATGTCGCTCCCCGCATCTGGATCATGCCCAAAGGAACCCAGTACTCCGTTGATGCTCGGATCAAGCTGAAAGCTATCACCAGCTCCTCCAGCCAACTCTTCGTATCCATGTCTGAGGTGCTGCCCTCATACTTCCCGAGGGTCTTCCACTGGAAAGCACAAAGCTTCTTTTGCCATTGATTATCCTCCTCCTCTCGGTCCTCCCTCCGTCGGGCAGCCGAGTCAACCTCTTGGGCCTCGATCGCCTACACGACTTGTGGTCATCTCCCAAGTGCCATAGCTGCAACGTAAACAAATAATGCCTCATCCCGGGTAGTGTAGAATATTGTTCTTACATTTTATTTGACTTATTTATTGATTTTTGAATCCCCAAAACACACAGAAACATGAGAACACATGTCATTATAATGAATTACCTTTCCTATGGCCTCTACCCTGCAATCAGTGTAGCCTCACTTGGTCGTTCGGTAGGTCCAGAGTCCTTGCATCGGATCACGGGGGGCCCTAAAATCTCGTGTCATAACCAGTCTTCCCTGGCCTATTTCACACACCAAGGTCACCCAACACTATTTACCTACCATACCATGTAGTCCACACTATTCCTAACTCCAAACTCTAACCTATCTCTTAACACTCCTTTGATACCTTTCAGTCACGACCCGCCTTCACCAAAAGAAGGGAACGGTCAGCAGATTGCCAAGCCCTTCCTTCTTTATGTTGAAGAAGATATAATGACCCCCTAAACCTGCCTTCAATAGGTCTCAGAGTGGAGACCAGTGCCAAGGGTATAGAATCTCACACAAAATGGAAGGCATTACCCTTTCTATTTTTATAGGAACGAGAGATAAGATAGAAACCCCAACAATACCAAAGATGAAAGTAAAGGCAAAACCAAAAGTAACCCATTCCCATATGCATGTTAAACAGTAAATAATACAAGCTACGAAAAAAACTCCAAAGGTAAAGTAACAAGAAAAGGAAAAAGACAATAGAAACTCCCCCAAGGTCTGCGCTAGTACGGTCCTGCACGATCCCGAAAGTCCTCATGGAAAACAAAAAATTGTTTTATATACATAGGGTGGGCATACAAGTACACTCTTTAGGGAAAACCAAAGACTATTGTGCACAAGTGAGGAGACATTCTAATGCCCTCGGGAAAAAGAGATAACCAAACACCCAACCAGGAAAAAGTATCCACCCAAACCTCACCAAGGCATGCTCCCCAAATAACGCACGTCAAGTAACATATAGTAATAGAAAAACAATATTTGGGTACCCCGCGCCGATTTCCCACTGGTTATTGATGACATCATATGCATCGAACCAATCCCGCCATTTTCACCACAGTACCACTGCCACACCCGCTCGCACACACCTGGCCATAACCTCACCACAGTCTCACTGCCAAACCCCGCCCGCAGACACCTAGGCCACAACTACTATCCTTCCCACAGACACCTGGGCCACAACCACCTCATGTAACCTTGCCTGAAAACACCTAGGCTAGAACAACCACTGTCATGCCTGAAAAAACCTAGGACAGAAAGCTACCATCATGCCCGAAGACACCTGGGCCTCATCCCGAAGATACTTGGGAAACAACCTGCCCGTAAACACCTGGGCCAACCACCACAACTACCCTGCCCAAAGATTCTTGGGCTAATAATGGACCTCATTCAATCACAGCCTGCCCAAAGAGTATTGGGATATTCGGGAAAGGGAACATAAAAGGAGCTAATAACCAGCCACTCATACAAGTGTTGGGAAAAACACCCTCCCCCTGAAATGGGGTGTTTGGAACTATGTGCTCAATGTGGGTGGGGCGCAAATAAGAAACATAAAATCTAACGATATATGTATTGGTAATAATCACTCATCCCAACCTAGGGGTTCCAAAACCTAAGACCAAACACCCTTGTTACATTTCATTCACTAAAGAAGTCACGAAACTTGCGACCAAGTCACAACTCATTCCCAGAATCAATTTCCAAACTCAACAATTCTTTTTTTCATGTTCATGTGATCCCATTAGGGTGGATTCTTCACTACTGGGAAACTAATAGGCATACCCACAAGCCAAAAGGAAAGAAACATCCAAACAACAATTTAAGCATTCACACCTGGTTCCCTTGAAAGTCACAATAACAAAGGGATAAGTGAGATCCCTAAAACTACTGGAACCAAAGAAAAACCCAAGACACAGCCCCTTGTCCAAAAAATCAAGGATCCAACGGTCTCTCAACAATAGATGATTCCACCCCAATTCACAATGTAAGCAGAGTAACCACATGACCCCGAATTACAACAACAGGGGATCCCATCCCCACTCATATCACCACAACAAATGGCCCATGAAATAAACAACCAAACTGCTACCACCAACACAAGGTAGGCCCATGCAGGTATTTTCAGATTTAAATGATTTAACACACTCCATGGTTTCAATTCCACTGTGCTTTAACCAGGGTTATCACAAAAAGGGTTGATCCAGGTGTTTTCAAATTATTCAACCGAGTATACGTAATTAATTATTTCTATGTTACGGTTATTAAAAAATCTAGAAGCATCTAGGTTCATTAGTTCATTGATAAATACCACCAACGACCCTGATTTTCAGTTAGCATTGGCTCGTAAAATTCACAACAAATAACAACATAAAGAGTATAATAGAACATCGGTCACATCCCCCCTTCATTCTTTAAAATTCTGTCCATTATCTTCGTTATGTTCGGTTTCATCAATTTCCACAGTGGCAGAAGCATGCCCACCCCTCATGATACATATAAATGAGAGATGAAGGAGAAAATCCCTACTTGGTTGATCAAATATTGATATTTTTTTCCACGCGCCAAAACAGGGGAAGCGTGACTCGTAGGGATCCCGCACAGGTGCACCACTTTCCTAGGGAAAGAAGGGACTTCAAACACACAAGGAAAAGGAGGAGACTAGCCAAGAGGGAGAAGAATAATTTCTAGCGTGATAAAATGATGAGATACCCAACGTTATGGGATAAGGAATTTGAACGCCTTGGAAGTCGTATCATGGTTTTACCACGCAATTGGGTGGTTACACACGACTGAATTAGTTTTTATTTAATAGGGAGGTTTCTGTGGATTTTTAGATATTAAATATGGGTTAAAACGACCTTGAAACGCCTTAAAAAGTTCAAAAAGCCCTAAAAGAGGCGTTAAGGGTAAAACTGTAGAAGGAAATCCCGACAAGGCTGGATGACACCGATCGGTCGCACCGATCGGTCGGTTGTGCTAATATGTCACACCGAACGAGGGGCGACCCCTTAGGATCCTAGAATTTGGCAAAGGGATGGGTCCTGAGGTTTTGCGACATTAAATTTTTCAAATTATTTTTCATCCATCTATCCATGTGAAGATTAAATAGGTCTGGAATGAAGATATAGAGATGATGAATATTTTTATAAATATCCCTATGTTCAGACTTAATTGTGATTGAATGATAAGGTTCATGAATAAATTATGTGTCTCATAAATACCATACTGGAAGATGGATCTATTGGGAGAATCTCATAGCTATTCATTATCTATTGATCCTAGAAGTATGAATATGTATAGAGATCTAAAATATTATTCATGGTTGGATAAAAAGAAAAAGGATATCCAATAGTACCTACCTTATTACCTAGTATGTTATCAAGTTATGGATGGTTTATAGAATTATAAGGGGAAGATAAAACCATTACCCTTTCCAAAATGAAAATGTGATAACATCACCATGGATTTATTCATCATACTCCCAAAAACATCTAAAGTTCAAGATATTATAAGGGTTATGATCAATCACCATAAAAAGTCAACACATTTCATTATTATCATAGAATATTTATATATTCGTCATATTTCCAAGATATAGATAAATTAAGGTTTAAGGTTTCAGGGAGTAACACATTCAATTTTATCTTATTGAGATTTTAGGTTTGACTCAATGTTCTATAGAAGTCTTCATTATTCTCAATGATCAAACCCATGCATCATCCCAACCTATACCTGCAATAAGTTTGGTCTATATGGTTACCCAAGTGTCATGGACACCTGATTAGTTTGGGAGTAAAACTTTTCCGGACACTACTAATGTAGTACAATACACTAATAATAAAATGTAGTGTATGTACATTTGATATGCTTGATAGAAAGTAAACAGAAAATACATACACTACTAGAAATACCTGATTTTGCACCTATAGGACACTAGCGACCACCATTGGTGTAAGAACCCAGTTCTTCTTTTATGGAACAGATCATTACTGTTTAGCTTATTCTTAATAAAATGGGGTAAAAGAGTTTGATGAGATAGTTTTAGGCTTGTTACATGATGTGACATGGAACTACACACTGTGTACTTATAGGTGCTTGCCATGTATGAAAGGCTACATGCCAGGTAGTCCTGGTACACAACCAAGTATGGATTAAGCCCTAATTTTCACGGGCAAAGTGTGTAGTCTCAAGTACACATTGTGTAATTTTTTTATTGATTAAATCAAAAAGTATATTTTTTTTAAAATAGAGAGGTGCTTGTTCGGGTTTGCAAACAACAGTGTCGAGAGCTATTTTTCTTCTTTATTGATCATATGAATTCAAATTCCTTGGTCGTTGGTTGTGTTTAAACCCGATTGGTATGCTCTTGATTCCTATTGACATTTTCTTTGTGGTTTTCTCTCTCGATGAAGTAATTCAAGGTCAAGTGTTTATTTTCTTTTTATAGAGATACTCCATTCTAAGTCAAATCAAATCTCAATGCTAGATGAGGATAGTTGTATGAGTACGAGGTAGGTGGTCTTTGGCCTTTTTCTCAATGTCGATTTTATTATATGTTCTAGATTTCCATTATCCCATGATCATGAATGGAAATTGACCCTTTTTGTTTCCTAATTATGATTATATCATGAATTAAATTAATTTAGGAATGTTTGAGCTTATTGGTTTGACTAAGGGTCACCCCATGGGTGCGTTCCCTTGGAATGATCGTTTATGGCTGTTTGGTCGAGGTTTCCTATGAGGTATTCCTTATTTTCCCTTATAGGGTTGTTAAGTTTGAATTAAATTTATAATGTAATTTCAATTGTGGAAAACTATTAATAATTTTATTAAAGGTTTTGGGTTTAGTGATTTCCCCTTCGTCCCATGATATGTAAATTGTTTTTTATGTCGTGTGACAGTTTTATTCAATTGTTGCTTGTTTTTTATTATTCCCATGTGAGTTTTGACTATGTTAACCACATAATAGTATAATTTAGTTGCAATGTTTATTATGATGAAACTATGATATGATGAGATTGACCCAGTTCGACTATTATTCCTGTGGGTGAGAATTTGTTATGCCTGTATGTGAGGGTTTGTTATACCTGCGGGAAAGGATTTGTCAGGCCCAATGGTGAAGATTGGGTCATGCATGCGGGAAGGGGTATTTATATGCTTGTGGGGAAGATTTTGAATTTAATATTGAAATAGAATGACTTATAATGTGTCTTCCAGGACAATAAAAAATCTTGGATTCGATCTTAACATTTCATGTTTAGATAGATTTTTGAGGTATTTGATGAACCTTTTTTATACGGAGGATTGATGCTCTTAGGCTAGATCTCAAGACATGTATAATTCAATATAATTTAATAGTTGAAATGAATATAGTTAATTAAAATAGAAAAAATAACTTTTATGATTTGTTTCATTTGATTACTTCATAGTTTACTACTTTCCCTTATTGAACACTACATACTTCATATGCTCACTAATAGATTGGCATAGATCATTGGTGGTTTCCTACTGAGATTTATTTCTCACACCCTGTTTGGGTCATGATTTTGGACCTAAACATATTATATTGTTGTAGGTGTCGGTAAGGGAAATTTACCACCTATAGGTACATGTGATACTATTTAAGAGTAGGAGATAATGGGATTGAGTTTCGGATTTCAATGCTTCATCATTTACTTTGTTTCTTTTGTCTTTTGAAACCTAGATTATGGATTTCTACAGTGTACCTGTTTTGGCTATTTTCCTAGAACACAGTATGTTGCATCAACTTTTGTATTGAATGATTCTTGGTTATTTATCATATTAGTCTTCCTATGTATATTTCAATAGTATGATGTTTACTACTTCCACTATTTCATATTATTATTCCGCTTTGTTACACTCTTCCAATGGTGGTATAGTTTCCCCACTATCACACCCAAGGATCTTGCATCTAGTGGGATGTCTCTAGGATTTGGGGACATGATCTTTAGGACATGTGGTCAACTGTATATCTAGAACTAGTTGAGTGGAACATAGATCCAAGCTTTTATAGTTGGAAGTATCTAAATATAGTATTTGTGATCGCCTATGGAGGCCGCCAATACTGTAACAAAATTGTCAGTTTTTTTTCCATATACACTCATCTTATTTTTTATTCTAATTCTAAAGCATACTAGGACATTATAATCCCTTTTATATACCTAAATATTTCTTATTATAGAATAGAAACAAAGATTTTGGATGTGATAAAGAAATATACAAATGGATGGTCCACAAGGCATAGAGAAAACAGAGCAATCATAATCCAAATAGCATCGATACAACATGTTACTTGGCATCAATATGGCGTCACGAAAAATTTTCACTCAGAATATAATAATCATTGAGACAATACTTTTCATAGAATCCATGTGGCATCAAGATAGCATGTCACTCAGAATCCCCAGGTCATTTACTAAACATGTCACTTTACATCCTTAACATTATCATACAACCCAATGTTATTTTTCATGGGTCTATCCTTTAGGCCTTCAAGCCCAACATTTTCCATAGGTTTTTCATCATCATAGTCGAAATACATGCACACTACTCCTCTCATGGGTAACTGTATTAAGATGGTCCACCTATTCTTAGTACCAAGGAAAAAACCAATGGAAAGGTAATGACACACAATAGGGAAGAACACATATGAAAAAAAATGGAATGTTATTATGAAAATCAGGTGAAAATATAAAAATACATTTTATCATAATAAAATATGGTATAAAAAGATACTAAAGAACTTTCATGGAATCAAGCATCATATATTGGTCCCATGGTCTACAAATGCACCCACATGTGATCAATATCTACATAGTCTCACGTGCTACTCACATACATGCATGTGGTCAAAGCATCGACTATGGTATCATTGGTTACACATATACACACATGTGGTAAAACATAGAAAATGGCCTCATAGGATGAACATGGGGTATTAAGACTTGACCATCAGTGGTCAGCATCAAGCCAGTGAACCAAGGACCATCATGGCCCATGGAACTTTTTCTATTTTCATTATGCATGGTTTCATAAATTAATTAAGAAAAAATATTATTAATTAATTAAGAATTGATTATTATTATTAATAAATCCATATAAATTAAGGGTTTTTTCACCTATGGTGGATAACATCATATCACATTCCTATAAACATGAATAATACCAAGTGGTAGAGTACATGGAACCATCTGCCTCAAATGGAGTTAATAATAATCCCAGAAAAGGCCAGTAGTAGTGTTTGAGTTTTGAAACCCCATTAAAACTACATCGATAACCACGATGTTTTACGGATGTTAAATAATTCCATATTAATTAATTATATCTAAATAATAATTATTTAAATTATTACAAGAAAATCAAATTCAGAGGCAAAATGCATACTTTTAGAAAGACTTATCAGATATCACCACCTTATCAGAACCATGACCAACCACCCATGGAAGGTCTACTACATGATTTAAAACTCATTATAAGAAAAAAATATATTTTCTGGGAATTAAATAGAGGCCAATTTAATAATATTAAATTGAACCCCTAAAATTAATTCAACCAAGAAACATACCTTATTAGCAATATCATCCAATGGAGTTCGGACACTCTTAGCACACTCATGATTCTATGAAAACCAAAATACCCATTTCAATTCCATTATCCAATAACCAATTAATCTCAATTTTACCAAAAAAACATAAAATATATCACTATGGGATATAAATTTATCTAAACACCCATTAATGGAATGTGTTTGTCATCATGAGACATCGTCTAACCACGGTCATATAAAGATCCATCATTCTTTGACAATTACATCAAGATATAATAGAATTTTCATCCAACTCATTAATATAGATCTAGATAAAAATAAATAAATTATTAAGATAACCAAATAGAATAGTTTTCAAGAATAATGAAGACATCAAATGATTGAAAATGACAATATTTACCTAAAAAACATCCACGATGAAAGGCACAATAATCCACCATCATGTGAGGTTGAAGGATGCAAATATTGACAACATTTGAAGGATATCACCCTGATTTAGAATAATTTTTCATTTAGATCCCCCCTATATAAAGGGGATATCATGGAAGGAGAATAGAGGAGGTAAAAACCCTAGTGGATTCTAAAAATTTGAGCTAGTGAGTTAAATCCTGAGGGGGGTCAGTGGAAAAAAAGACCAAAAGGGATCTCATATAATGTATTCCCAATGTTCCCCACCATATGGTAGGTTGAGGAGGACTATTAGGTATCATGGATTCTTCCCACCTCAGTGGTGAGGTAGTGTAGGTTCGCCAGCTGGACGGTGAGTCCTGTTGGGAAGCCAAGCACATTCTAGCCCCACCGGCTAGCTGGTTGTTTTTGTACTAGTCCTAATAGATCTAAGACTCCTCTACTAATAAATAATGAATCTAGTTACCCACTATAATTCTATTCATTCCCAAAACATATCATTATTATGTTCCAAAAAGTAAAACCTTGGTTTTAACCTGGTTCTCGGAACAAGAAATCTACTATAAAAACAGTTCCTGTTTTCTACAAAATTCACAACACATGAAGATTAAAGTTATTACCAGTAGAATAATATTATTTTTATGTCACTTTTACAGAAAATAAAGCATATATAATTTAATGATATATAATTTAAGATTTTGGGTATACCTCCTTCAATCTATCACTTTTAATGAAAAATAAAAGACCAATGTTATATTTCACCTTATATCATATCATATATCACAACTTCTAAAATCATGTCAAAAACAACTTTTGGATGTTTTAAAAATCACATTTGGAAGGTTATAATCAGTTGTGTCGTGTATCTTGCCATATTTAATATTTTTGGAAATACTACCCAAAAAACTATTTTAATTAAACTCTAAAATAGTTTTATAGTAACTCTCTACGTCAAACTGAATCCCATTTTATATAACTAGATAATGTGTGTACACATTCATTTAAATTATTGACAAAAAAATTAAAAATTTGAAATCCATAAATGCAATCAAGCATTAGTCTCTAGAAAATCATTTGTGTTGATCAATATATAAATGGATTTGGTGTGATATACATCAAAACAAGTATTATATGAATTTTAATTTGTATCACATGATAGCATGAAATATCATACATTCCCTTTGTTCAAGGAAATTATTGATCTTGGGAAATTAATTATTTCAATACCATATACCCTACACATATATTCTTGACTCACTGAGTATATACTGACTAATTTGATGAATATATCACATGTCAGTCATCATTATGGGTGATCACATGGCATGTCCCTAACCAAAACTGATAATAACATCACATGTACTATCTTGGTGAATCCTAACAGTACCTAATATATCTTATTAGAAGGCCCAGATGTATTAATCAACATATGAATAGGAAAATCCCAACTTAGTTGAGAACCAAATGATGAAATGATCGGCAACATACCCAATCACATCTGATTAGGTATGCCTCAGTACTTACATAAGAAAGGTATCAGAGTATTAGGGTTCTCATGCTAAGTATCTCAAAAAACATAGGCAGAAGTGACTCAAAATATGATTCAACCCCCACCAATATACCATATACATAGTGTCTTGTGCATAATGTGTTCTACTTAGTGGGTCATCTAGTAAAAAAAAACAAGTCTTCACCTCATTAGTATATTTTTTTATCCCTATAGAAAAGGAATACTCACATTAACTTTAATATTTTTTCATAAACTATGAAAATACATGTTTAACATTAGTTAGAGATAAATCAAAGTCATACTTTGTGAGGTACATTTCCATTATACATCCTGAATATCAATGTATATTTATGTAAATCCAATGTGAAAGAATGGTATAATAGATATTTATGTTTATATGATACATTTTAAATTTATAAAACTCATTCCATAATAATTATCAAAAACCAACATATGAACTTCTCTAACATATAATATATGATATAATACCAGATTATACTTTTGTTTTCTATGATTTCTGAGGTTTTATTAACCTATTATATCTATATTTCATTCATTTCACATCTTTATATAACCACCTGTTAAAACCCTCCCACAAAACTCTTTAGTGGGAAACATATATAAATTAATAAATATTGAATAATTGAGAGATTGAGAAATGAAATTCATAATGTTGAAATCCTTGAATGTATTTAAACTCCACAACTCCATGGCATAAAATGCTTCCATTTCAACTTATGTGGTCAACTAAAAATTATTTATATGTTTAAAATCATCATTATTGAAACCCTTTCCATAAAAGGATTCCATAGAATTATTATGATAGTTAATGTAAATATATAAAATATTACTTACCAACACATAATTAAATCTTTTAGGATAAATTGAAATTTTCATGAACCAACTCGAGTCATCTATAAACCGGATACCTAAGTCACCCATGGCAAGGTACAAAGGGAATCCCCGATCCCCACAGGCCAGTAAAATAAACCATAGAATCAAAAAATATATTTGGGGATTTCTTTCTACACAAAAAACAAAATGATCACCGTGTTCCATATAATACATAAAGGAAACATGAAAAAACAATTTCAGATAGTGGAAGTCAAAGGGTACAAGGAAATACAAATGACAATCCAACAAACAGGTAAACCGAAGTAGTTTAGACCAATAATAACCCATATCTATGTGGTATGAGGTCCAACATCACACCATGTCACTGAAAAACTCTTACACCATGATAACATGGATGCCCACCACCTCTCCTTTCCTTTACCTGTGTCAAATAAAACAAGATCTACACACACCCAAAGGTATGTGTAGTGTTTGAGAAAAGACGACCAATAAGATCCCACCAAGTGTTTCATAAGATTTATTTAATAAAAAACATAAATTTACCTTTTAAGGTAATTACTGGAATGAAATATCGCATTGTAAAATTATTGATAAAACATGAAAATTAACTACATCATATAATCTTATGAAAAATGATAAATAAATAGAACATTTTATTCTCAAAACACAATTTATCAAACCATTTTTCAGATCATTCATAAAATAACCATTTAGAAAGGGATCAACATCGAAACTGAGTCTTAGGTTATATTTAGCTTGATTTATCTAGGATTGTCACTCCTCAATGATAAAATGGAAAAGTTTACATGTATCCCTTGACCACAAGCCTTGAGATGATAGAAACACCTTGATATGTGAACCCCAATCATAACAATGTTTAGATATATTTATAGCGTAAATCCTTAATAGTTAGCTATAAACCATCCTATAATTAATTTCCCATTATATCCCCCTCCAAAATAATCAAGTTTCCCATGTTCCATAGTGTAACACCCCAAGCTTCTACGGTACGCTTCTCTTTGAATAATCTGATAGTGTGTGTTGTATGCAACTTCGAGATTCTAACACACCACAACCAACCAAACTAGCCGTTATGAATAGTAATAACTACTTTTTGAAATTTTATAAATTCTATCTATCAAAATCGACTTCATTTTTGGATTCGGAATATCGAAATTATCCTAGGGTGAAATTTTGGTACCTTTCGGATAACTTTCATATTTTGATGAATAGTGAAAATTACTAAATTTTAATTAAAAACATCTTTTTTATTCAAAATAATTAATGTTGATAAATTATGAATTTGAGTGGTTTTAAAGTATATTTAGTATATATTTTTACCCTTTAATTCAATTTTTGTCATTGGAAATAATTTCACAATTAAACCAGACATAAACAAGTTCCAATCTTTTGATAGATATTATCTCTTCAAAACTAGTTTTTTGTTTTAACAACGGGAATTAATTTTAAATTAATTTATACCACATCTATGTTTTGAATTTGGAAAAATGGATTCTATATTTGGAATCAGGATGTTTAAATTGTGTAAATAGGTAACTTTTTTTTTATACATTTTGAATAATTACTTCGGTAAATATTTTATTTACCATGGTTAAAGGGTAAATCTGGTAAATAAGGGTTAACAAATAATATTATAACAATAAAAAATTACCCTAAAACGTGTCCTAAAATTATTGTTTGATACATGGCCGACCATGGGCATCTTTGGGTTGATTTTGGGACCCCATGGAGCCACTTGTAGCTGATAGGGACACATTATTTTAATTAAGTTAAAATGAATACAAAAATGACACAAGCATATATCTTTTAGCAAAACTATTTTTACATAGGGTTATATATGTTGGATTTTCGACTATAAATATTAATTAGAAATATAAAAAGATTTCCTACATAATGATATATTATTTATAATTTTTATAGATTAAATAAGTTAATTTATTTATAACACAATGATGATGCAGTAATTACCATAATAGTGAAAAATTAAAATAATTGATATTATAAATACCCAAATAAATATAATTTGAGACTTTTAATGAATTAAACTAATTTTATAGGATAATATGACTTATTAGGATTGATTTAATTGACTTTTTTCGAAGTAATAATTCTGTTATGAGTTTCACAATAATCATCTATTGAATAGTGTCAAAATTGATACAAAAGAGTTTTTAAAACAAATATTATATTATTAATTGATATTAAATTATTAAAAATCTAAGGTTCGTCCAAGAGACTTATATCATGATATTTATATCATTAATGGACCACTTGGGGGGTCTCTTGGATGTATATGGTGTGTTTGTTAACCATATAATATAAAAATAAAAAGAGACATTGTAAAAGTGAAACAAATTAACTTAGAGTTAATACTTAAGGATAAGGTTAATATAGTAACCCAAACCTGTATAAATTCAATTGGTTGAATTGTTTTAGACCTATCCCTACCTTTATCTTTAAATTATAAACTTTGTAGCCATTAGAAACTGAATATTAATTTATTATAAATTAATATTTCTAGCTTTTCTAAAGGTTCCCCTCACCCTTCTTATAAAAGGGAACTCCTCCATCTCATTTCTTCACACCATAAAAGCCTTTTGGTTTGGGAAAACCCTGCCCAAATAATCTCTCAACTTCCCTCACTACAACCTAGAGGCCTTTGTTTGATCAGAAAGCCAATCTACGGAGCCCTTTTGATCAAATCAAAAGGAAGAACCCGAAGAAGAGGTAATGATTTCACCACCCTTTTCCAAGTTCCTTTCTTCTTCCAATTCTTCTTCCTTTGTTGTTACCATTCTAAAATAATAACTCTAGTATTATATATATAATGTGATGTTATTATAAATATGGTACAACAATATTCAATGTAACACCCCAAGCTTCTATGGTACGTTTCCCTTCGAATAATGTGATAGCGTGTGTTGTACGCAACCTCGAGTTCTAACACACACCACAACTAATTAAACTAGCCGTTGTGAATAGTAATACCTACTTTTTGAAATCATATATATTCAATATTTCAAAATGGAATTCATTTTTAGATTCGGAATATCAAAATTAGCCTAGGGTGAAATTTTGGTACATTTCGGATAACTTTCATATTTTGATGAATAGTGAAAATTTCTAAATTTTAATTAAAAACAACTTTTTTAATCAAAATAATTAATAGTGATAAATTGTGATTTTGAGTAGTTTTAAAGTATATTTAGAATATATTTTTACCATTTAATATAATGTTGGTCATTGGACATAATTTTACAATTAAACCGAACATAAACAAGTGTCAATCTTTTGATAATTATTATCTCTTAAAAAACACGCTTTTTGTTTTGACAGCGGGAATTAATTTTAAATTAATTTCTGCCACTTCTGTGTTTTGAATTTAGGAAAATGGATTCCATATTTGGAATCATGATTTCCAAATTATGTAAATAGGTAACTTTTATTTTTACACATTTTGAATAATAACTGCGGTAAATATTTTATTTACCATGGTTAAAGGGTAAATCCGGTAAATAAGGGTTAAAAAAATAATATTATAATAATACAAAGTTACCCTAAAACGTGTCCTAACATTATTGGTGGACACATACCCGACCAGGAGCATCCTTGGGTCAATTTGGGGACCCCTTGGAGCCACTTGTATGTGGTAGGGACACATTATATTAATAAAGTTAAAATAAAAATAAAAATGGCATAAGCTTACATCTTTTAGAAGAACAATTTTTACATAGGGTTATACATGTTGGATTTTCGATTATAAATATTAATTAGAAAGCTAAAAAGATTTCCTACATAATTATATTTTATTTATAATTTTTAGACATTAAATAATTTATTTAATTTATGACACAATGATGATGCATTAATTACTATAATAGTGAAAAATTAAAATAATTGATATTATAAATACCCAAATAAATATAATATGAAACTTTTAATGAATTAAACTAATTTTCTAGGATAATATGATATATTAGTATTGATTTAATTGACTTTGTTCGAAGTAATCAATCTGTTATGAGTTTCACAAAAATCAACTATTGAATAGTGTCAAAATTGACATAAAAGAGTTCTTAAAACAAATATTATATTATTAATTGATATTAAATTCCTAAAAATCTAAGGATCGGCCAAGAGACTTATATTATTATAGGTTATTTATTAATGAACCACTTGGGGGTCGCTTGGATGTATATAGTAAGTTTATTAACCATATTATATAAAAATACAAAGAGACATTGTAAAAGTGAAACTAATTAACTTAGAGTTAATACTTAAAGATAAGGTTAATATAAGTACCCAAACCTGTCTAAATTCTATTGGATGAGTTGTTTTCGACCTATCCCCACCTCATCCTTTGAATAGTCAACTTTGGAGCCTTTGGAAACCGAATATGAATTTATTATAAATTAATATTTCTAGCTTTTCCAAAGGTGCCCCTCACCCCTCTTATAAAAGGGCACTCCTCCTTCTCTTTTCCTCACACCTCTCAAGACACTTGGCTCGTCCAAACTCTGACCAAATACTCTCCCAACATCCCTCACTACAACCTAGAGGCCTTAGTTTGATCAGAAAGCCAACCTAAGGAGCCCTTTTGATCAAAACAAAAGGAAGAACCCGAAGAAGAGGTAATGATTTCACCACCCTTTTCTAAGTTCATTTCTTCTTCCACTTCTTCTTCCTTTGTTCTTACCATTCTAAAATAATAACTCCAGTATCTCACATATACTGTGATGTTATTATAAGTATGGTACAACCATATTCAGTATTCTATCCACCCTTTGAATAACATGTCACCATACGTGCGTACGTACGGCTTACCGTCTCCACGTCGTGGTGTAATTGTTATTCAATATAATATTATTTGGATGGGTATAATAATGATGTGTAACTCATGTAAATAATAAATATAACATGTTAATGATTCTGTATATATGATATACCATTCATTTATATATTATTTTAATATCAAAAGAATGATATTGTCGCTCATGCGTACGTACGGACTACCGTCTCCACGAACGCGATGAGATTCATTCTCCATCGTATCCATTCAAGTATAATTATCATTTTATGATTTAAAAATGATGTTTAAGGACTTGATATCATTCTGGATATGAATAAGATACAACAAACATGGCTTATGTAACAAAACATATAAAATAAAATGAGTAAGTTAACACCCGAAACGATGATAATTCTAAGATATTATTAATAAATCAATGTTAAAAGATCATATATGATATCATATTAATATATATGATTCTTGTATAATTTAATAACAATTATTTCACCATTATACAGGAGGTTAACCTACCCCAACCAAGGAAAAGTACAAGGTAAGGGTTATTTCACAATCTCTTCATTATCCGAGGTTGTTTATATGTAATAATCTACTGGGATCTCTTTATCATCCACATCCATGTTTCTTAAAAATGTATTTCAAAACATTTTTACTATTTACAAGAATATGGGTTAAAGTCATTTATACCCTTTTTTGACTTTTTATAAGAGGTTTATAAAGGAATCTTTCTGTCGTTTTCAAAACAAGGTCCTTTTTAACCTTTTCGACAGAATTGAGGTAAGAATGTTTTTTTAACTTATACGGCGGGTGCGGTTATTTTACGCCGTTATAAAATCTTCAAAGCTTTCCTTACAAGCTTATAAGAATATTTTCAAAGAAAATGTTTTATTTTATATGGATCTTAAATTATTTCAAAATAAAAGGAGATATTTCTTTAAAAAGAATTTTGATTTCATCTATGTCAACATCCTTTGATGGATTTTAAGATTATTTGAAGTTGATTTATTATGATACAAAACTTCTATATTGTATTGAAGGTTTTGTGATATGTTTGACTGTGGATGTGCTATTTTTATACCATTCATATTTTATGGTGAAAGTATTGTCATTTCGTATGCTAGTTTTAATACGAATGTTTATGTTATGTTTAAACCTTTTCATATGGGAATGCATTGGACTTAATAAGTGACGGGTGGAGCCCGCTATAGCTCCTCGATGCATCGGTAGGTCTCATGAGACAAACTAGTGTCTTGGCACAAGGCCTTGACAAAATCTTATTTGTAGTCTTGGCACGAGGCCTTGGCTATGTGGTTATGATAGTCTGGTATTATGCATTCCAACATTATGAAAGTGGTTATTGATTTTTGCATGTGATTATTCATTTAGTAGAATATCCATGTGAATAAGTAAATGGCATTATTTCATTTTATTTATGCCATACCATGTTGAAAGTTCGTATTTAAAAGGCTTTTGTTTTAGTTATACATTGCCTTAAATGTTTATTCTTATTTATGAAAGTTTCCTCTTTATTGTTATCCTTACTGGGCATTTGAGCTCACCCCTTTTTTTTATGTTTTATTTTTCCCAAGATGTGAAGAAGTAAGTTATGAATGACCTGCAGGGATTTTATGAGGAGTTAATAGTGTGGATTGTGGAAACATTATGTTGTTGTATTAGTTTTTCATTTTATGATGTAATGTAAAACTTATGAATATATCTAGTGTTTCCAAGGCTACTAAACCAATCGGTCTTTCGAGATTTGATCTTTCTTGTGATCATGCCAATGTTATGTTATTAATGCACCGACTCTGGGTAGCTGGGGTCGGGGCGTTACAGTTGGTATTAGAGGAAGTTTAGTACAAACCTTGGAAGCTAGATTTAGATAAACTCTGATTAGAGCACATAGACCTAAGAAGAACTTTGAGGATTAGTATAGAAGAACTTCCTAGAATTTTGGTATTGTAGAGACTTTGTGAGTTTTCCGAGCAATACATCCCTGTCTGGATACGAGCAGGTAGAGGCGGCACTGGCACAGATGTACCTAGGGGTAAAACCCGAAAACACCGCTTTGAGCTAGACTCGAACGGGAACTGGTGCACGACAACGGGCCTTGCTGCACTCTTGGTTACGACACTCCCGGGGGATATGCTTAGGATAACTCTCACTTTCTTTACAAATCATTATGAAGGGTTTATGAGTATATACTTCCTCAAAGAAAACATATTTATGATTATGGATTATATCCATAGATAGTTCAATTTATGTTTAGTGTTTTATAAGTATGGGATTATGTATTTTGATGCATAAACTGATCTAGTTTATGCCATTTTTTAGAAATGGTGCCTAGTGGAAGAAATGGAAACCGTATCAATGCACGCACTCCATGTAGGGATTTCCCTCCTGCTCAAGATAATTATAGTGGGGCTGGTGATGCAACTGGTGCTGATCAGCTAATCACCGTACTGGGACAACTTACTCAGGTTATGAATAATAACCTTACCCGTATGGAGCACCCTGATCCGCAGCGTGGAGGATCAATGTTAGATCGATTCATGAGACAACAACCACCAACGTTCAATGGGAGTACAAATCCCTTAGTAGCTGAGCAATGGATATTTTCCCTAGAGAAAATATTTCAGGCTTTGGGGAGTAGTGAAAGGGAAAAAGTTACCATGGCAGTTTACCGCCTCACTGGAGATGCTGATCAATGGTGGTCATTAATTCAAAACATGAAGGAAGATGATGAAGTATCAAACATGGAATGGAGGGAGTTCAAAGATCTGTTTTTAGAAAAATACTTTACTCGCGACCATCGAGCAGATATGGAAAGACAATTTCTGAGTCTGAGACAAAAGGAGGATGAGAATGTCACAAAGTATGAGGCTAACTTTACAAGGTTAGCGAGGTACGCTGGTGATTATATTCGCAACCCAAGAAGTAAGATTGATCGTTTCTTTGATGGGTTAAAACCATTTCTCCGTCGAGCATTAGTCTCACAATCCTTTTCATCGTACGAAGACATTGTCTCATGTGCTATCAAGACCGAAAAGGAATTCTCTAAGTCTTATGACTTTAAAGCAAAGCAAGAGAAGAAGAGACCTGCTGATCAATCTGGGAATGGAAATAAGGGGAAGAAGGGAAAGGTTGAATATCCATCTTGTGGTAAGTGCGGGAAGAAACACCCCGGTGCTTGCCTGAAGGGAATGGGAGTCTGTTACAAGTGTGGTGAAAAAGGCCACCAAGCTCATGATTGCAAGGGGAAGAAGGAAGCTACCAACGTTCAGTGCTACAATTGCAGGGAGATGGGGCATTATGCAAATGCATGTCCTAAGCGACAGGAGAACTTACCTCAGAAAAGGCCAAGGGATCAAGGCCAGGCTTATGCTATCACTACTGCAGAGGTAGAAGCTCCGAAAGACGTGGTGGCAGGTAATTTAATGGTTTCCTCAAGTTTAGCAAATGCATTATTTGATTCTGGATCATCGCATTGTTTCATATCTTCCCAGTTTGCTAAGAAAATTAGATATTTCCAATTTGATTTAACAAAGGAGTTGTCAGTTAAAACTCCTAAGGGAAGTATCGTTGCAACAAAGTTTTGTGAATCAGTCCCCATTAGAGCACATAAATTTTCTTTATCTGCTGATTTCATCGTCATACCTATGATTGAGTTTGATATAATCCTCGGTATGGACTGGCTTTCGGACTATGATGCGAAGATTTATTGTAAGAAGAAAGAGGTTACGATTCTTGATGATAATGATAAGGAGCACCTTATTTTTAGAGCAGAATCGTCACCACCTAATTCTTATTTAGATCCACCCCCTGTAGCTCAACTTAATTCAATTATCGGGGAGGAAGAGAATGAAATAACTGTCGGTGAGGAAAGTAATGTTCAAATAGAGGATGTACCTATTGTGAAAGAATTTGTAGATGTATTTCCGGAAGATTTACCTGGACATCCTCCAGAACGAGAAGTTGAGTTTTCTATTGATTTGATTCCTGGATCAAGGCCTATATCGAAGACCCCTTATAGAATGGCCACTGTAGAGCTAGTCGAACTAAAGAAACAACTAGAGGAATTGAGTAATAAGGGATTTATTCGCCCTAGTGTTTCTCCATGGGGAGCCCCTGTTCTTTTTGTTAAAAAGAAAGATGGATCTATGAGGTTATGTATCGACTACAGGGAGATCAATGCTATAACGATAAAGAACAAGTATCCCCTACCTCGTATTGATGATTTATTTGACCAACTGCATGGAGCTCAATACTTTTCAAAGATTGACCTTCGATCTGGATACCATCAGTTGTGTGTAAAGAATGAAGACATTCTGAAAACAGCATTTCGAACCAGGTACGGGCATTACGAGTTTACTGTAATGCCGTTTGGATTGACTAATGCACCCTCTATATTCATGGATCTGATGAATAGAGTTTTCAAGGAGTATCTCGATGAATTTGTGGTGGTATTTATTGATGATATCTTGGTATACTCCAAAACCTACGAAGATCATGAAAATCACTTGCGCATTATCTTGAAGACTCTGAGGAGGCATGAATTATATGGGAAGTTTAGCAAGTGTGAATTCTGGCTTCAGGAGATTTCTTTTCTTGGCCATATTGTCTCTAAAGATGGAATCTTTGTTGATCCTTCTAAGACCAAGGCAATCCAAGAATGGCCAGCACCTACGAGTATAACTGAGGTACGTAGTTTTATTGGTTTGGCAGGTTATTATCGACGTTTCGTCCAGAATTTTTCCCGATTGGCTAACCCATTAACGAAGCTCACACGTAAAGGGGTTAAATTTGTTTGGACAAAAGAGTGTGAATAATGTTTCGAAGAACTGAAGAGAAGATTAGTCAATGCTCCTATATTGACTTTACCATCGGGGAATGATGGGTTCGTTATTTATAGTGATGCATCAAAGAAAGGACTTGGTTGTGTCCTTATGCATAATGATAGAGTTATTGCCTATGCATCACGACAGTTGAAAATTCATGAACAAAACTATCCTACTCATGATCTCGAGTTAGCAGCAGTGATCTTTGCTTTGAAAATATGGAGGCACTACCTCTATGGTGAAAAATGTGAGATTTATACTGATCACAAGAGTTTGAAGTATATTTTCTCACAAAAAGAACTCAACATGAGGCAAAGGAGATGGCTTGAATTACTCAAGGATTATGATTGTACGATACACTACCACCCAGGGAAGGCAAACAAGGTGGCAGATGCTTTGAGTAGAAAAGACCATGGAGTTTTGAACAATATGAGAATTGAAAGGGATCCAATTTTCATGGAGCTAGTGAAGATGGACATGGGAATAACCATGGAAGGTGAAACATCAATGCTTTTTCAAATGGTTGCCAAACCATCTTTACTAGAAAGGATTAAGAGTTCTCAGACTGATGATGAAGAATTCCAAAAGAAGATTAAAGCTGTGAATGATGGGAGATTGAGAGACTTTGCGTATGAAGGTGGAATTTTGAAATTCGGGAAGAGACTTTGTGTTCCCAATATACCTGATCTAAAAAGGGAATTGCTGGATGATGCTCATAGTTCCAATTTCTCTATACACCCTGGGAGCACCAAAATTTATAGAGATTTGAAGGAACATTTTTGGTGGGACAACATGAAGAGGGAGATTGCTGATTTTGTGTCAAGATGTATGGTTTGTCAACAAGTGAAAGCTGGAAGGCAACAGCCTGGAGGAGTCATGCAACCTCTTCCCATACCGGAGTGGAAATGGGACAATATTACAATGGACTTTGTCATGGGGCTACCAAAGACTCCTAGAAGGAACGATGCAATATGGGTTATTGTTGATCGTCTTACCAAGTCAGCACATTTTCTTGCTATAAGAGAAGATCTACCCCTGGAACGTCTAGCAAGACTATACATTAATGAAGTTGTGAGACTTCATGGAGTACCCCTATCGATTGTTTCTGATCGTGATCCCCGTTTTACATCAAGATTTTGGAAAAGTCTTCAGAAATCCCTGGATACTGAACTTCATTTGAGCACTGCTTACCACCCTCAGACAGACGGACAATCCGAACGGACTATTCAGACCTTAGAAGACATGTTGAGATCTTGCTCACTTGATTTTCAGGGTATGTGGGATCAATATTTACCACTAGTAGAATTTTCCTATAACAATAGCTTCCATTCGAGTATTCAGATGGCACCATATGAAGTGTTATACGGAAAGAGATGTCGTACACCAACCTGTTGGGATGACGTTGGTGAAAGAAAACATGTAGGCCCAGAACTGGTGGAGGAAACGGTGGAAAAGGTGAAGGTAATCCAAAATCACATTAAAGCAGCTCAAAGTAGGCAGAAGAGCTATGCCGATAATCGAAGGAAGGATTTGGAATTTCAAGTCGGTGATCATGTTTTCCTGAAGGTATCTCCATGGAAGGGAGTCATACGTTTTGGTAAGAAAGGTAAATTGAGTCCCAGGTACATCGGACCTTTCGAAATTCTAGAACGAATTGGGGCTGTAACTTACCGATTGGCAATGCCGCCAAGTCTCTCCAAAGTTCACGATGTGTTCCACGTATCTCTGTTGAGGAAATACATGCCTGACTCAACGCATGTACTCACCTATGAAGATTTAGAACTGGAACCCAATCTGTCTTATTGCGAAGATCCCATCAAGATTCTTGATACGAGAGAACAAGTGCTGAGAAACCGGACGACGCGTCTGGTAAAAGTTTTGTGGAGGAATCATAAGATGGAAGAGGCAACGTGGGAACCCGAGGAACTTATGATAAAGAACCACCCGAGTCTTTTTATGCAGTAATACCCTAGAAATTGCGAGGACGCAATTATTTGAAGGAGGGGAGAATGTAACACCCCAAGCTTCTATGGTACGTTTCCCTTCGAATAATGCGATAGCGTGTGTTGTACGCAACCTCGAGTTCTAACACACACCACAACTAATTAAACTAGCCGTTGTGAATAGTAATAACTACTTTTTGAAATCATATATATTTAATATTTCAAAATGGACTTCATTTTTAGATTCGGAATATCAAAATTAGCCTAGGGTGAAATTTTGGTACATTTCGGATAACTTTCATATTTTGATGAATAGTGAAAATTTCTAAATTTTAATTAAAAACAACTTTTTTAATCAAAATAATTATTAGTGATAAATTGTGATTTTGAGTGGTTTTAAAGTATATTTAGAATATATTTTTACCATTTAATATAATGTTGGTCATTGGACATAATTTTACAATTAAACCGAACATAAACAAGTGTCAATCTTTTGATAATTATTATCTCTTAAAAAACACGCTTTTTGTTTTGACAGCGGGAATTAATTTTAAATTAATTTCTGCCACTTCTGTGTTTTGAATTTAGGAAAATGGATTCCATATTTGGAATCAGGATGTCCAAATTATGTAAATAGGTAACTTTTATTTTTACACATTTTGAATAATTACTGCGGTAAATATTTTATTTACCATGATTAAAGGGTAAATCCGGTAAATAAGGGTTAAAAAAATAATATTATAATAATACAAAGTTACCCTAAAATGTGTCCTAAAATTATTGGTGGATACAGACCCGACCATGAGCATCCTTGGGTCAATTTGGGGACCCCTTGGAGCCACTTGTATGTGGTAGGGACACATTATATTAATAAAGTTAAAATAAAAATAAAAATGGCATAAGCTTACATCTTTTAGAAGAACATTTTTTACATAGGGTTATACATGTTTTATTTTCGATTATAAAAATTCATTAGAAAGATAAAAAGATTTCCTACATAATGATATTTTATTTATAATTTTTAGACATTAAATAATTTATTTAATTTATGACACAATGATGATGCAGTAATTACTATAATAGTGAAAAATTAAAATAATTGATATTATAAATACCCAAATAAATATAATATGAAACTTTTAATGAATTAAACTAATTTTCTAGGATAATATGATATATTAGGATTGATTTAATTGACTTTGTTCGAAGTAATGAATCTGTTATGAGTTTCACAAAAATCAACTATTGAATAGTGTCAAAATTGACATAAAAGAGTTCTTAAAACAAATATTATATTATTAATTGATATTAAATTCCTAAAAATCTAAGGTTCGGCCAAGAGACTTATATTATTATAGGTTATTTATTAATGAACCACTTGTGGGTCGCTTGGATGTATATAGTAAGTTTATTAACCATATTATATAAAAATACAAAGAGACATTGTAAAAGTGAAACTAATTAACTTAGAGTTAATACTTAAAGATAAGGTTAATATAAGTACCCAAACCTGTCTAAATTCTATTGGATGAGTTGTTTTCGACCTATCCCCACCTCATCCTTTGAATAGTCAACTTTGGAGCCTTTGGAAACCGAATATGAATTTATTATAAATTAATATTTCTAGCTTTTCCAAAGGTGCCCCTCACCCCTCTTATAAAAGGGCACTCCTCCTTCTCTTTTCCTCACACCTCTCAAGCCACTTGGCTCGTCCAAACTCTGCCCAAATACTCTCCCAACATCTCTCACTACAACCTAGAGGCCTTAGTTTGATCAGAAAGCCAACCTAAGGAGCCCTTTTGATCAAAACAAAAGGAAGAACCCGAAGAAGAGGTAATAATTTCACCACCCTTTTCTAAGTTCATTTCTTCTTCCACTTCTTCTTCCTTTGTTCTTACCATTCTAAAATAATAACTCCAGTATCTCACATATACTGTGATGTTATTATAAGTATGGTACAACCATATTCAGTATTCTATCCACCCTTTGAATAACATGTCACCATACGTGCGTACGTACGGCTTACCGTCTCCACGTCGTGGTGTAATTGTTATTCAATATAATATTATTTGGATGGGTATAATAATGATGTGTAACTCATGTAAATAATAAATATAACATGTTAATGATTCTGTATATATGATATACCATTCATTTATATATTATTTTAATATCAAAAGAATGATATTGTCGCTCATGCGTACGTACGGACTACCGTCTCCACGAACGCGATGAGATTCATTCTCCATCGTATCCATTCAAGTATAATTATCATTTTATGATTTAAAAATGATGTTTAAGGACTTGATATCATTCTGGATATGAATAAGATACAACAAACATGGCTTATGTAACAAAACATATAAAAGAAAATGAGTAAGTTAACACCCGAAACGATGATAATTCTAAGATATTATTAATAAATCAATGTTAAAAGATCATATATGATATCATATTAATATATATGATTCTTGTATAATTTAATAACAATTATTTCACCATTATACAGGAGGTTAACCTACCCCAACCAAGGAAAAGTACAAGGTAAGGGTTATTTCACAATCTCTTCATTATCCGAGGTTGTTTATATGTAATAATCTACTGGGATCTCTTTATCATCCACATCCATGTTTCTTAAAAATGTATTTCAAAACATTTTTACTATTTACAAGAATATGGGTTAAAGTCATTTATACCCTTTTTTGACTTTTTATAAGAGGTTTATAAAGGAATCTTTCCGTCGTTTTCAAAACAAGGTCCTTTTTAACCTTTTCGACAGAATTGAGGTAAGAATGTTTTTTTTAACTTATACGGCGGGTGCGGTTATTTTACGCCGTTATAAAATCTTCAAAGCTTTCCTTACAAGCTTATAAGAATATTTTCAAAGAAAATGTTTTATTTTATATGGATCTTAAATGATTTCAAAATAAAAGGAGATATTTCTTTAAAAAGAATTTTGATTTCATCTATGTCAACATCCTTTGATGGATTTTAAGATTATTTGAAGTTGATTTATTATGATACAAAACTTCTATATTGTATTGAAGGTTTTGTGATATGTTTGACTGTGGATGTGCTATTTTTATACCATTCATAGTTTATGGTGAAAGTATTGACATTTCGTATGCTAGTTTTAATACGAATGTTTATGTTATGTTTAAACCTTTTCATATGGGAATGCATTGGACTTAATAAGTGACGGGTGGAGCCCGCTATAGCTCCTCGATGCATCGGTAGGTCTCATGAGACAAACTAGTGTCTTGGCACAAGGCCTTGAAAAAATCTTATTTGTAGTCTTGGCACGAGGCCTTGGCTATGTGGTTATGATAGTCTGGCATTATGCATTCCAACATTATGAAAGTGGTTATTGATTTTTGCATGTGATTATTCATTTAGTAGAATATCCATGTGAATAAGTAAATGGCATTATTTCATTTTATTTATGCCATACCATGTTGAAAGTTCGTATTTAAAAGGCTTTTGTTTTAGTTATACATTGCCTTAAATGTTTATTCTTATTTATGAAAGTTTCCACTTTATTGTTATCCTTACTGGGCATTTGAGCTCACCCCTTTTTTTTATGTTTTATTTTTCCCAGGATGTGAAGAAGTAAGTTATGAATGACCTACAGGGATTTTATGAGGAGTTAATAGTGTGGATTGTGGAAACATTATGTTGTTGTATTAGTTTTTCATTTTATGATGTAATGTAAAACTTATGAATATATCTAGTGTTTCCAAGGCTACTAAACCAATCGGTCTTTCGAGATTTGATCTTTCTTGTGATCATGCCAATGTTATGTTATTAATGCACCGACTCTGGGTAGCTGGGGTCGGGGCGTTACATTCAATATTCTATCCATCGTTTGAATAACATGTCACCATACGTGCATACGTACGGCTTACCGTCTCCACGTCGTGGTGTAATTGTTATTCAATATATTATTATTTGGATGGGTATAATAATGATGTGTAACTCATTTAAATAATAAATATAACATGATAATGATTCTATATATATGATATAATATCCAATTATATATTATTTTAATATCAAAAGAATGATATTGTCGCTCGTGCGTACGTACAGACTATCGTCTCCATGAACACGATGAGATTCATTCTCCATCGTATCCATTCAAGTATAATTCTCATTTGATGATTAATAATATTATCTAAGGACTTGATATCATTTTGGATATGATTAAGATACAACCTAACCATTACAAAAATGGCTTACATAATGAAACATATAAAATAAAATGAGTAAGTTGACACCCGAAACGACGATAATTCTAAAATATTATTAACAAAGAAATGTTAAAAGATCATATATGATATCATATTAATGTATATAATTATTTAATAATTTAATAACTATTATTTCACCATTATACAGGAGGTTAACCTACCCCAACCAAGGAAAAGTACAAGGTAAGGGTTTATTTTGCAATCTCTCCATTAACCGAGGTTGTTTATATGTAACAATCTACTGGGATCTCTTTATCATCCGCATCCATGTTTCTTAAAAATGTATTTCAAAACATTTTTACTATTGAAAATAATATAGGTTAAAGTCATTTATACCCTTGTTTGAATTTTTATAATAGTTTTATAAAGGAAACTTCCCGTCGTTTTCCAAACGAGGTGCTTTTTATCCTTTTTGACATAATTAAAGTACGAATGTTTTTTTTAACTTATACGGAGGATGCGGTTATTTTCCGCCATTATAAAATCGTCGAAGCTTCCCTTACAAGCTTATAAGAATATTTTCAAATAAAATGTTTTATTTTATAAATATATGACTCTTAAATGATTTCAAAATAGAAAGAGATATTTCTCTAAAAAGAGTTTTGATTTCATCTATGTCAACATCCTTTGATGGATTTTACGCTTATTTGAAGTTGAGTTATTATGATTCAAAACATCTATAATGTATTGAAGGTTTTTTGATATGTTTGACTGTGGATGTGCTATTTTTATACCATTCATAGTTTATGGTGAATGTATTGACATTTTGTATTCTAGTTTTAATAGGAATGTTTATGTTATGTTCAAACCTTTTCACATGGGAATGCATTGGACTTAATATGTGACGGGTGGAGCCCGCTATAGCTCCTCGATTCATCGGTAGGTCTCATGAGACAAAATAGTGTCTTGGCACAATTCCTTGACAAAATCTAATTTGTAGTCTTGGCACGAGGCCTTGGCTATGTGGTTATGATCGTCTGGCATTATGCATTCCATCATCATGAAAGTGGTTATTGATATTGCATGTGATTATTAGATTAGTAGAATATCCATGTGAATAAGTAAATGGTATTATTTCAATTTATTTCTGCCATACTATGTTGAAGTTCATGTTTAAAAGGCTTTTGTTTTAGTTATACACTGCCTTAAATGTTTATTATTATTTATGAAAGTTTCCGCTATATTGTTATCCTTACTGGGCATTTGTTCTCACACCTTTTCTATGTTTTATTTATCTGAGGATGTGAAGAAGTAATTTATGAATGACCTGCAGGGATAGTATGTGGGGATATGAGTGTGGAATATAAAGACAATGTTTTTGTAGTAGTTTTTCACTTTATGATGTAATGTAAGGTTTTATGAATATATCTAGTGTTTCTAATTCTACTAAACCAATCGGTCATTTGTGATTTGATCTTTCGTGTGATCATGCCAATGTTATGTAATAATGCACCAACTCTAGGTAACTGGGGTCGGGGCGTTACACATAGCCCACACTTGGAGGCCATCAATTTCACAAATTACCATATCATGGAGGCTCAACTCCAAAAACTACCCACACATAAAGGCTTCACTTTCACAGTTTCAAATCATTTCAAGGATATATCTCACATAAAAAATAAAAATACCTAAATTGCAATAAAATATGATTTTAAATCCATTTCATCATCAATAATAGTTGGGAAATCCATTTTTCAAAAAAAAAACAAACTATCACATTTCATTATTAAAAAATCATGGCGTTAAACACTTTATAAAACCAATTTAATTTGAGATGTAAATCATGGTTTATAAAACAATGTTTTTTTCATGAAAACAACTTCCTTAAACACTTTGAATTTCTAAAAACCGAATGAGATCCTCAATATAAAGAGATAGAAGGCTCCAATAAGAATGAAAAGTACATGAAATAAGCCTCAAGCCATGAAACTATAATGTAATAGACTCTAGATCGATAATAGAAAAAGAGAAACACATGACTCTAGTTTGAACAAATAGATATAACATGAAAAGGGAATATTATAGTGGGATGGTTTTCCCAAGACATTCATTTGAACAAAGAATATACCATCCAAAATTCACCCTATAATAATATGAATCTAAAAAAATCTAATGATGAAATTTTGAGGAATTTTAAAAGATAGAATAATTTGAGGATACATTAAATCATCTCTAATAAATAACATACATGCCTCATTCAATAGGCATAACTCTCTCTGAAGAACAAATAGTAGATTAATCCATTTCAGAAATATGAAAATAATCTCACCATAACATGGTGATTCCCACTATAGTAATGGTGTATTTGATTTCACAATTCATAGGAGGCTGGCCACAATGACAGACCATTTCATAGAGGAAAAACATGGTTTTTTAGACCGACCATGCCTTTCACTATGACATGAAGTGGCCATTTTGGATGTGGTTTATAGGGAGATTCACAATTCCCCACACTCATGACCATTCCCAACCAGGACAATTTGATCTCCCCATTTTAAATTTAAAGATTCCATGTACAACATGGCTTCCACCATAGTTTAGTCTTGTTTTTTGTCTCTTAGATTTATCAGTTTCAACCCTTATCCACCAAGAACCAACTGACACATCTCGAACACAAAAGAAACCATCCCAAGGCTCAAAAGGAAGACATAAATTAAACCATGGATGTGATAATATACCCATCATAAAACATTTTATCCCTAGAAAGTCACATTGAAGAAGATTTATCTAACTATATATGATATAATTACCCCCTCGTATATGATTTCTACTTAGACATATGATGAGAATGTTTTCGATAATAGTAAAACACTAGGGCAAAAGGAATATATTTCACACATAGGATATTAACATGAGAGTTGACAACCAAGAATGATTTCATCACTACTAACACATATGGTAACATATTGATCTCCTCCTAATTTAAAACATGAGAGGGATTAGGATGATACTTCATATTCTGAGATGCATGATTGGAAACATTGATAGATGTCAAATGATATGTAAAATAGAATTTATAAGACATTTTTTTATAATCTTGGTGATATAAAAACAGAACACATGCCTTAAACTAATTTTCCAAACATCCCAAACCGAAGTGACCCAACCAAAGACAGTCATTAAGAACATGTGGTAACCTAACATAAATTATAGAGGATAGTGTCGAAGATGCACATAATTTTTATTCCTATATTGATTCATCTTCAATCATTGATGAAAAATACGTATCTTTACAGATGTATCATGAATAATACTAGGTCCCCCATAGATAATTTACAAACCACAAACCTATAAATATTTTACATATATAGTCATCCATAAAAACTATCATAAGGATCCATCTTAATGGGTGACTAGAAAAAATTATTATTAGTGAACTAATTGAGTCCGAAATCTCTTTCCAAATAGCCTCTAAATCCTATAACGCAACCTTGATGGATATCGTCCAAAATTCGAATAAATAACTATATCTTTCTACATATATGAGGACAGAAAGCTTTTCGCAAATTAACTTGAAAAAACATCACCTCCTAGATTCCTATAAAAAATTGAGTTGTAAATCAAGCGTGTATATCAAAAATTATATAAGATTACACCCCATGAAACCTCATAAATTATTGCACATATAATAAAATAGATGGATTTTGGTGTTTAGGTATAAGTTTCTAACATGAATAATAATGAGACACAAAATCATCTATGTTGCATTTCAATCTTAGCCAAAAAAATCAATGCTTCATGTCATAGTATATTCAGATAATTCCAAGATTACCATCCCACTATGAAAAATGAAAACATTCCACCATAGCTTTCCGCATATACAAAGGAACAAAAAACAATTTTTGAAATAGAGATGTCCTTAGAGGGTTATAAATCACTCAATAATGGTATCCACACTATATAAATAGTTTATAATACTTATAAAATATTCATCCCACTATTTCTCTTGAAAAATAAACTCAAGAAGAGACTATTTCAATTAGGACATATTCAGAACAATACCAGTGTCCTACTTTAGCACATACAAGTGAATATGAGTAAAGTGCTCCCTAAAATTCCATTCATATTTATATTATTCCATGACTTCATGTGGTAATTTCATTCCTAGTGTGTGGGATACAATATTCCCCTTCCCTAGGGTGTAAAAAACATCGAACTGGAATGATTGAAGACACTCCACCCATTGTCTCTACATATGCTTTAGGTCCTTCGGTGGGATTTAGTATCTAAAAATATTATGATCAGAATAAATAGAAAACCTTTCCGAGAGAGGTAATGTCTCTAAATATTAAGGGAATGTACAATTTTTGTGAGTTCTAAATCATGGGTGGGGTAATTATTTTCATGTGTTCAAAGTTGATGAGATTTGTACATGACCACATAACCTCCTTGCATAAAAAGCATATGATGACTTCACTAAAAGAATCATATAAAACTACATATCCCATTATTACTTTTTTAAAAGTCTAAAATATATGATGAGTTCAAACACTACTATAATTCATTAAAGGAAGTATGAAACTTGAAATCCCATATAAATTTCTCCCATTTCCTCATAAGACCATTTAATGTTGATTCCAGCTTTGAGAAGACCTTTACAAATCATTGAGAGTGTCAGGATAAATGAAAGAATATTTGAATATCAAATACAATTTTTAGATCCTCCAATGATAAGAAAACTTTTATATTATTATGATAAATGGAGATTCCATGTTTAGAAACTATATGTATTAAGAACAAAGGTGGTGATCCTTGAAGTTTCCTAAAATATATTTCATGTGAATCTCGTGCACTTCATCAGTTTTCTAGTAAACCAAATGTCATCCTCAAATACCATGGCCATGAAATCAAGGTACTAGTGGAAATTATGACTCATCAAGGCCCTGAAAATAGTAGGCATGTTATTTATTCCAAATGGTAACAAAGATATTCAAAGTGACCATACATGATCCTCAAGATGGACTTTGGAATATCTAACTCCTTAACTCTAAGCTAATGACATCTAGACTAAAGTAAAAAATTTGAGAACCAATTGTATCCCTTTAATTGATCAAAAAATTCATCAATACAAGGAAAAGGATACTTATTCATTAACATCACTTGATTATGATTCTGATAATCGATACATAAATCGAGAGTCTCGTTATCCTTTTGGTAAAAATCACATAGGCTTACCATGAAAATACACTAGGATGAATGTAGCCTTTTGATTTCAAATCATCCAACTAAATTGTAAATTCCTTCAATTCCATTAGAACCATATGGTTTTAATTAGTGGATATCAGGTGAATTCCTGAAAAAAAAATCAATTGAAAACTCAACATCCCTCTCAGGATGAAGACTAGTCAAATCAGTTGGAAACACTATAGGAAATTCCTTAACCACCAAAAAAGAGCACAACCCATATGTTCATCCCAAATTTCAACTATAAAAGAGGAAATAAAAAATCAATGTTCTAAAAATGTAGTTATTTCATGACTGGATCTGAAATCCCACCACTATTAAAATTTTAGCAAATGGACATCGATCTGTAGTCATTATTTATCTTAATTGTGGCTATATGTTGATCTATTTCCATAGTCTAATTAAAATCATTTCTATGTATTACCCTCTAGCCATGATTTTAATTTGACCATCGCTATATATCTCTACAAATATACCATGCCCCAAACTTGTTCCCCTTTTCCACCTGACTCCCCCACCCACCCACCAACCCACCCTAAGTTTCTCTTTCTGGACTCTGACACCACAAGCCTGATGACCCCATGACCTTCGACGCTAGATGTTCAATGGAAAACTGTTCCCCCAACCCATCGTTCCGCTTATCCGCCCACAACTCTAGACTTTTCAATGGCTAACACAGCCCATGTCCACACCTCTCCCACTCCCCAGTCCACCTATAAAATTTCATTCCCCCATCCTAGGTTTTAACCATCACTCACACCCCACCCACCCCAACATCCATTATAACTCCTTAAATTTATAATGTACAACTTTGTATACGATATAGAGCATGAAATTAATAAAAAAATTTAAGGTAATATAATATCTTGGGACTATACTATATATTTAATATTATAAATATATTAAATGCAAGATATATCTTGTAGTGAACAAAACACCTCGATAGCTGGTGTTACACACATGATTATGTTTCCCCAAATAAGAATGTATTCTAAAAATATTGTTATTTAATATAATAGGATATATCCTAGCCTTTATGTTATCGATTATGATTATTATTAACTAACTTATGAATTTTTTTGTTTATATATATATATATATATAATTTATTGGTTACCAACTAATGAGAAATGAAAATTAGAACCAATATGATATAAAAATAAATATTATTATTGATATACTTCTAAAAAGGTTTCTCTTAATAAAAATATTTAATTACCATTAAAAAATTATTTTAGTGAAATATATGTGTTATATAATCAATAAAATATTTTTTCTATTCATCCATTATGTTTTATTAGCATAATATAAGAACAAACCCTATTTTACATAGAAAAAAGTATTTTTTTTATAAATGTAATTTTATCACCTTTTAATGGAGAAACAATTTTAAATCTTAATTTTGACACATTAATTGATTTAAAATATCAAAATAAACATAATATTTGAAATATAAACAAATTATTTATGTTATGGTAAATTTTTTGATATTTTTCTGAAACATTTCATTTTAAATGATTAGTTAAAAATACTGAATTTTTGTTCACAACTTCTTTTTCACCTTATTTATTTATATGTTTAGATTATATTTTTAATTGTTTTTAAATTTTAATAAGATATTAATTTTATCAATTAATAAAATTTATGATATTGGTATCAATTTATCATTGAAATTGACAATAGAAACGTAAAAAACTGTTGGACATTTTTACATAAAAGCCTGCATTTTCGTCCCGTATGCGGGATTAAATTTAAATTAATTTCTGCAACATATGCAATATGAAATTGAAAAAATGGATTCAATATTTGGAATAATAATAATTTATAATTTATAATATGTTCAAATTGGTTTTTGACAAAAAATATTACTGAAAGTAATTGATATTAAATACAATTATTAAGGTAAAATTAAGGTTAATAAAGGACTAAACCTTTTACTTAAGGTCCCAAATGACATAGAAACTAATAAAAAACCTATTATATGTCCATATATCAGCCATAAAACATCCATTATTGATTGTTTTTATTTCATATAACTTTTTTATGTATGAAAATTGTATACCTAACTTGTCCCCAAAAAATACAAGTGAGTCCTTTTCCTTCTCTATAAAAGGCCACCACCCTCTTACTTCTTCAGAAATATAAAACCACTTAGGTTCATCAAATATCTGCCCAAATAGATTCCAAAGAAACCTCATATTTACCTTAAATCCTTCCTTTGGGAAGGAATCCTTGTGGTATAAATCAAACGATGTTACCTGATTAAAAGGTAACGTCTTCTCTCAAGCTTTTTAGTTTCATTTCTATCCCCCACTCCCTATAGTCTTATTATTATATTATTACACAAAAAAACAAGTATCCTAAAAATAATTGGGTTCTTTTATGTTGTTATTTTTACCCCAACTTACACACACCTTCTTCTAATGGGTAATGAACATGTTGTTTCTGTGTACAGTGAACTACTACCTCCTGAAACAATGATTGTTCATTATTCCTTCACCACCAACCATGGTGGACATTATGATGGACACTCTATTTATATATTTTAAATATTATATTTATAATTAATTTATTTTTCCATAATTACTTACATATAACATAGATTAATTCTTCCCATTTTATGTAACTATGATAATTTTGTTTAATGAAATGTGGACAACCACCCACTCAAAGTGATACGACTTGTTCACGACATACATTGAATGAATAAAGGATGGTTTCAATAAACCTATGTAACATATATATCATATGTATGTATTTTAATCATAATATACATTTTTTTCATTAATTTTTCATTCTTTTCATATAACAAATAAATTAAAGTAGTGTTAATCCAAACGTACGACCTACCATGTCCATGAATAATGCACTTCATTTATAATCTCCTAATATTATGGAATACTATAAATACATATATAATGATTATATAAGATAATTAAGTTATGGTTTATGTTCAATATATGGTTAAAACATAATCTAATTAATGATAACAATAATTAAAAATTCAAAACATACCTGAGAAAATGAGGCAATTAACACCTGAAATAGCTAAAATAATTAAAGTGTATTAACAAAAGGGAAAAATATATTGTAATAAGTATATATATGATATTATAAACATGAGTGTGGTTCTTTTATAATTTATTAACATATTTTAAACCACTCTATATGATGATAAATACCACAAAAAAATTATGGTTAGGGTAAGGGATGTGATCTCAATTTACATTTCATAGAGACTTATTTTTGTTATACACCAATTAACTATTATTTTTGTATAAAATAACCTTTTATTGTTATTTAATTAATATAATTATTTTAATAATATTATATGTTAAATTTAATTCATAGGGAATTATTATTTAAATGCTTCACTGTGGTATGGGATACATTGTAATGATTAAATATTATTCTTCCTCGAGAATGTTTTAATTTCAGCAACATTTGTTGTTAATTATCCTCCTATAAGGTATTATTGAAAAATAAATATTATTTATTAAATATGTATATTTGATAAGGTATATTATTATTTGATATATGAGGAATTCTTTGGACATAAAATACATGGGTTGGGGAATGTTTTTGTCAAGCCCTGTAGGTTGAGGACTGATTAATTTAAGCCCATCACTGCATCGACAGTCTCCTGAGACGAGTTAGCTTATTAAATAGTATAAACCTTATCTTTAGTAAAGGTATCATGATCATGGGAAGCATGACATAATTTATTATTATTTATCATGGATATTTTTCAACGAAATATCTATGGATACAATTTATTTATTAAATGGAATGTGTTTCTGTATCTTACAGTTCCATATTCATTACCCCTTTTCTAGTTTTTTAAATTGATTCTGTTATTATTTATTTACCTTTCTATGTTAATTTATTTCTATTGATTCAATATTTCTTCCATTTTACTCACCCTAACCGAGCATTTTCAATAAAACTTATTATGATTCATCTCACTTGGTAATGAAAAAGAAATATTTTAATAATATTTCAAGGATGTTGTTTATTTTAATTATTTATGTATCATGTATGTAATTTATATTTCCTGATTTATTATGGTTATCATGTATGTAATCATGATTTATAACACTTCTAAACTGATCAGTACTTCAAGGTTTGATTTATTCTAATCATGCTAATTTGATAATATAATGCATATTCTCTAAGTTTCTATTGTCAGGGTGTTATAGTAGGTATCAAATGAAGTTTAACAGTAACCATGCAAACATGATTTACAAAACAAATATTAGGGAACATGAAAATGACATAGAATTTGATTATGAGTATAGAAGAACATCCTACAATTTTTCTAAGGTACTTATTATGAGGGGATTTTCAATGAAATACATCCTAGTTTGGACGTTATAAATGGACGTTTATCTGGAACATAAGCATGTAGGATTAATAACAACAAAAATGTGTATTATGCCTAACATAGGGTAACCTAGTACCTGAAAACCTTCGATACTATGCACCTTGTTTAACACCCCTAGGAGATATACTTATGATAGTTTATATTTTCCTTACATACTATTATGAAGGATTTGAAAGTATCAATTTCCCCAAAGTATCCAAAGTTTATGATTCTAGGATTCACGATGTATAAATTTATGTGCCATAACATATTTAGAATTTTAAATTATGTTATGATTTAATACATTTTATTTGATTATTTAGAAACAGAACCTATTAGAATGAATTTAAGCCTCACTAATGCACATGATCCAAAGAGTAAGAAGAATCAAATCATTCATGGTATTAAAACAATATTTTAAATGTAAATAGTCTCCCAAACATTCTCATCGTATTAGTACATACTATCATATGACAATAAGATAGGTAAATAATTATCCATGTCCTATGTATTTGAAGGAAACAAAGTCAAAAAGAGGTTTTCTACGAACCATGAAAAAGGGAATGATTCAGAGAAGATAAAGGAAAAGTAGTATTTTCACTCATGTGATAATTGTGGAAAGAAACACTCTGGTACTTGATTGAAGGGAAATGGGTTTTTTATAAGTGTGTATAAAAAGGACACCGTGTTTATTATTAATAGGGTAAGAAAAAATCTTCCAATGTACAATGTTTCAAATGTAAGGAGATGGGACACTATGAAAACTAATGTCCCAAGATTCAAAAGAATATTCCACAAATGATGTTATTGGATAATGATTATGTTTTTCTACTGTAAATCCCAGATGGTTTTTATGAAATATTTTCATTAAATAATTTTTATTATTTAGTATCTCTTGTTTCACGCAATCGTGAATTTAATTGAACAGTACGACACCCTTAGTATAAAATAACTGTTACGACCAAGACATTAGGTTAGCGGGAATTATTATAACTAACTTATGAAAATGTATTGTGGATTTTTTGGCTATCAATTATTTATGAAAAATATAAATTAGATATTTGTATTTTTTAGTGAATTGCATTTGGTGATTAAATTAATGATATATATGATTTTTATATAATTAATAAAATATTTTTTATATTCATCCAATGGATATTTTAGTCATAGGCTACGAATAAAACCACATTTTATGTATAAAACCCTATTTTTAAGTATAATTTTATACATTTTAATGTAGAATCCTTTTTAAATTAATATTTTGACACATTAATAATTTTTATATTGAAAAAAATATGTTATTTTGAATCATGATATAAAAGTTTACTTTGCATGAATTTATGATTTTTGTACAACTTTCATGTTTTGATGAGTAGTAAAAAATATGCCAAATTTTAATTGAAAATAAATTGTTTCATTGAATTAATTTATATGGTTGAATTATATTAATGAATGGTTTAAAAATATAAATATAAAATAGTTGTACCATTTAATATAATTTATTTCATTGGTATTAATTTTACATTAAATTAAGATGTAAAAACATTTCAATCTTTTGAAATGTTTTAACATTAAAACAACTATTATATCATTCTGAAAATGATATTGATTTTAAATTAATTACTGCAACATATGTGTTTTTAATTTTTAAAAATGGCCACAATATTTGAAATTATTATTTCCAAATTATGTTAATAAGCTACTTTTATTTTTGTGCATTGTGAATATTAACTTTGGTAATTATTTTTATTACCATGGTTAAAGGTAAATTGAGTAATTAATGGTAAAAATAACTTTATAAAATTACCTTAAGACCTTTAAAAATATATTTTATGACTAAATTAGTCCCTTATCATATTTTTTTTTTGAAATTGAATCATGTTATGGACACTTACCTATGAATATGACCTGAATGTAATAAAAACTTATTAATGTGGAAAAATGTCACAATATCATTTTATATATGTATATTAATTTTAAATTATGGATAACTAAGAGATAATATCGACTATAAATAGTGTATAAAAATATAAATGAATTACCCACATCATATAAATTTATTTATAATTTTTTTCGAATAAATAATTACCATTAATGATGACATAATAGTGATGTAAAATTTATTTTATTAAAAAAAATATAAAATAAACCGTTTTAAAAATATTGAAAGAAATATTTTTTGAACTAATTAATATTATAAATTAATATTATAGGTGAATAAGACATTTTAGGAGTGAATTGAATGATTTTCCTATTTTATCCATTGTGTGTAGTTTTTTAAATTCAAATAAATTAATAGTGTCAAAGTTGACACTATTGATATTTTATAAAAATAACATTTTTTAAAATTATATAAAAATCATAAAAATATTTAAAAAATTTAAATTTATAATTATAGGATCTGAAATATCATCAAATATACATTTATAGTCAATTAACACCATATAAGTAAAATATTTATAACCATTAAATATTTTGAATAGTATTACCATAATTAAATTTAAATAGAATAACTAAGTGTCAATTAAAAATTGATGGTTTATATTGAAAATGTAACTTATAAAAAATTTATTTATTCATGATATCACAACCCTATCTCATCTCATCTTATAAACTACGACATTTGGGTGGTTTTTTTGTAAGGTTTTGATTTTATTAAAAATTATTATTCATGGAGTTTTCAAAAGTGCTACTCACCTCAATTATAAATGGGCACATCCTACCTCATCTTTTAACTTCATTTTGAGCCTCCAATCTCAGACATACCCTATTATGTTTCCTTATCAACTTCTATATTTTCATTCTTGACGTTTTTTTCTTCTTCAAAAAACAACTTTAGTTCTCTAAGAAGAGATTTAGAGGAAGCACGTCATGGAAGAGGTAATCTCTCCAAACAATTATTTTAAACATATTTCTTCTTATAATTCCTCTTCATTAGTGTTTTAATTATAAATTAATAACATTAGTATAAATAATTTAATGATATGTTATTATAAATATTAAAAAACACTATTTCATGTTGTATCCATCCTACGAAAAATGAAATCATCACGTGTGTTTACGTACATATTACCGTCTCCATGTCGTGGTGTAATATGTTCTTCACCACCATCTTAATTGGATGGATATAATGATGGATATAATAACTGTATGATATTATTATAAAATAATAACAATTCTAAAATATCATACGCCATCTACTTCAACACCATTCAATAATATTGTGAGTTATATCATCACTCGTGTGTATGTATGGTCTACCGTCTCCACGATGTGAAGCGATTCATTGTAAATGATCTTCAGTAAACCATGAATATATAAATTAACTGAATGAATAAATATGATATATATATATATATTATATTAATAACATGTTGTAAATCATATATCAATAACTTAAAAATAGTTATAAGAACTTATCCGACAAAACATTCATAAGAACATAAAGTAGTCAATACCGAAAACACGAGTAATAATGAAATGTTACAAACAAGCGGATGAAAAAATGATCATAAATGTTTTCATAAAAATTATTATGATTCTATAATAAATTATTAACATTATTTATATAATTATAAAAGTGTTTCAGATACATACATATCATATCAGACCAAAGGTAAGGGATAAATTTTCAAATCTTGTTATTATCCAAGATTGTTTGTTCGTAAGTATTTATTAGGGTATATTTATCATCCATTTCCATGATTCCTAAATATGTATTTAAAAATATTCATTATATTACTCTATTATTTTACACATTTGTGAATTTTTACTAAAAGGTATGAATGGGATCTTTTGTTGTTTTTGGTATGAGGTATTTTTTGCCTTTTTCGGCAAAAGTACAAGAAGAATGTTTTTTTAACGTGTACGACATAAATGGATTTTTATGATTTCATAATAACTTTTTTACACCAATATTACAGGTTTATTTTCACATAAAATTATTTCTTCTAAAATTGTGTGGCAATTTGAGGAAGAAAAACATTTTTGAAAAATAAAGGATATTTTTTTCATGAATTAATTTTAAGTGTTTTCCCCAAATTATTTTCCAACTCAGATTACAGAAATTAAATAGGGTTATATTTATAAACCTATTATTACTATGATTTTATTTTGTGTTATTTAAAAATACATTTGTTTTATATCAATTATAATGGAATTATGATTAAGAAAGTAATTTTATTTCATGGGTTTTTCTATTGAGAATATTTTTTTATGTTTTTGTGGCACGTATAAGAATGGTTTATTTATGAGATGGGTGGGACCTATATATCCCTGAAATTAATTTGGTAATGAATTATATCTCATGAAATAGAAATTAATCTAATTAAAATTAAATCTAGTTCACTAATATAGGCTGGAATGAGGAGTGACCTTAGTTCAGTAATAGACTTTGTCCGCTACGATGGTCTCGACAATGTGAATTGACTAATATGAAATGAGTTTCTATGATTATGTGGTTATAACACGAAATTTAATGTCTTTTTCTATGACTATTTGGATAAAATTACACTTTTATGATTTATCCAATGACATGATATTATGACCTTTTATATGCATGATAATATTTTCAAATGTTAAAATCATTATATGATTTATATTTTCCTTGTTTACCCTTGCTGAACATTTGATCTCACCCTTTGATATGTTTCTTTTAATTAGAACATAAATAAGGGTATTAAGTAATATATGTAAAAAATAAGTCATGTTATGATGAAATAAGAGGAATAAGTTGTGGATGTTTTATTAACCAGTTGTTTATGTTTCCCAGTTTCTAAAGACACTAAACCTATACGGCCCTGGCATGGTTTTTGTTTTATTATATAATAAATATTTTTCAATGTTGATGTAACATATATATATATATATATATGTAAATTATGTTCTATTATATAAAATACATTAGATAATGTGGAATGATTAATATTCTTATTCAAAAATGATTAGATTTGAATATATTATCAGAGATGTACTGGTTATAAGAATTAAGGAAGATATGGGGATTGTACTACAGTAGTTTTTTGTTAAGGATTTCCGAATCATATTTTGAATGGTACCAAGAAAATATATTAACTAGAGAGTTAAATTTTTCCGAAAACTCATGATTTAGGGAAATAAAACCCTTAATGTGTTTCTAAAGTTGAGATAATAATGAAGAAATGATTGATTTTGAAAGGTGACGACTAACCTGGAACTGATTAATAACCTATCGACAAGTGTTCTATGATACCATTTATAGAGTTTAAAACACTTTTTTATTTAATTAATATATAAAATAACATGTTTTTACTTAATGAAAAAGGAAGAATTCATTTTTTTCAATAAGGTTTTATGGTAATTTGAGTTATAAACATATTTCATGAAGATATATGATGAAGATATTCACTTGTGTGGAATTTAAAAATTTATAGGTACTTCTTACTGAATAAAGTATAATGATAAGTTCTATGAAATTATTTCTAAAGTATTGGATCATAATATTTTGGTAATGTTAACCATTTATGAATTTCTATATATTGAACATGGAATCTGGTTTTAGAAATTAATATATTTTATCACTATATGATGAATCGTGTTCTATGTGATGAAATAAAAATTGATCAATGCCTGAAAAAAGGAAATTAATGTTCTTATGGAAACATACCAAGAAATAATATTTAATTATATTCTTCGTGGATGAAATTATTCCTCTAATATAGAAAAAAATGATCTTGAAACAAGAAATGTTGACCTAGTACTTTAGTTTATCATGAATAGAATAAGCCTTAGATTAACATGTATTAAAGGTTTTATAATTTTAATCCTTCTCTTAGACAGGTTCTCTATAACTCTCTATCGGAACATGATCGTTATATTTTTCTTCTGTATATGTGTTTCTATTTTCCACCTATGTTCTCATACTATATAACTTAGTTCTGTGACCATTGTACTTTCCTCTATCAATTATTAAGAATATATGTTTTTAACCCTACTAAATATGTGGGTTCTTCAATAATAGTGTCTTAAAATATCAATTCATTGATTTCTAGGATAATATTTAAATTAAAAGGACAAAATTTAATTAACGTGGGGAGATTGTAATACCCCGAAATTCTAATGAACAACTTCATATTCGATAACATGCATGACAGAAATCACCAAGACCATAATGGAATATAATATCATGAGAATATAAAATATATTTCCTATTTTAAATGTATTCAATACATGATATATATTGTAATGAATGCAACAGATTGATATCTTGCATTGCACGCAAGACTATATTTCACCAAATAACAATGTATTATTAAAATATTATTATTTAATATAATATGATATATAATAGACTTTATGTTAGTATTTTTGAATATAATTAACTAAATTATGAAAATTTATGTTTTATATAAATATAAAATTAATTCATTGCTTACCAACTAATGATAAACGATAATAAAAACCAATTAGATATAAAAAAGAAATATTATTGTTTATATGCTTCTAAAGGAGTTTTGACTTAATAAATTAAGTTAATTAAAATTATTTAATGATTTTAATTAAATATGTATTTTATATATTCAATAAAACATTTTTATATTCATACATTAGGTTTTATATGCATAAAATAAGAACAAACCCAATTTTATATATAAAAACATATATTAATATAAAGTTAATTTTGCATCCTTTTAATGGAGAACCCTTTATAAGTAAGTGTTTTTACACATTAATTTAATTAATATGTAAAAATAAATATTATATTTTAAATTTTTATTTAATAAATAGGTTAGGGTATATTTTTTATATTTTTCTAAAACATTTCATTTTTAATAAATTTTAAAAAATACTGAATTTAGTTCAAAAATACTTTTTCATCTAATTTATTTACATAGTTAAATTATATTTTTAATTGGTTTTAAAGTTTATCTCTATAATATTTTTATAAATTAATACAATTTATTTAATTGGGATCAATTTTACTTTAGAATTGATTGTAAAAACATATCAATCATTTGGACATTTTTACCACAAAACTGCATTATCATCTTGTATGTAGGATTAAATTGAAATTAACTTTTCATAATTATGGTATTTTAATTGTGAAAAATGGATTCCATATTTTTAATCATAATAATTTATAATTTATAATGTGGTAAACCTAATTTTTTAACAAAAATATTAGTGAAAGTTATTAAAATTAATTATAATTATTAAGGTAAAATTAAGCTTAATAAAATACAAAACCTTTAACTTAAGGGTATTAATGACCTATCCCATTGTCCAATAACTATTTTAAGGGTATATAAAACATAAATCATTTTATTTTATTTGGTTTATTTTGACATTTTTTACGTAAGAACATGTGTACACCAAATTTGTTCCCAAAAATTTCAAATGAGTCTTTTTTCCTTCCTTATTAAAGGCCACCACCTCTCCCACTTCTTCACATCACTAAAACCTCTTAGCTTCAACCATTATATTAAAAATTTAATTCCCCAAAACCATACTATATACCTTTATTCATAACATTGGTCAGGAAACCATCTAATTAATCTATTTGGTATAATCCAAATGATGTTTCTTGATTAAGCGGTAACGTCTTCTCTCAAGATTTTCAAATTCATTTCCATCCTACACTCCCTATACACTTATTATTCTATTATTACATAAAAAATATGAATTTTCATTATAATAATATGTTTTTATGTTATTAGTTTTACCCCCACATACACACACCGCGACATAATGGGTAACAAACATGTTGTTTCTGTGTACGGAGAACTATTGTCTCACAAAACATTATTGTTCATTTTTTTTAACACCTATCATGATGGCCATTATGATGAAAACTATTTTTATATATGTTATATATTATATTTATAATGTATTTATTATTATTTAATTTTCATTTAAATTATACCTTTAGTTTTTCCATCATTTGTTCACACAATAATTTCTTTTGAAGAAGTGTTGACTACCACCCCCTCAAATCGATATGACTCATTCAGGCCATACCTGGAATGGATAAAGGATGGTTTTAATAAACCTATGTAAATATATAACATATATATGAAGCTTTAATAATAATATACATGTGTACAATCTAGTTTTCATTCTTTTAACAAACTAATGAAATGAAAGTACTATTCATGTGTATGTTTGGTATACCATCTCCATAAACAGTGCACTTCATTTCTAATATTCAAATATTATGGAATAATATATATAAATATATACTAATTATATATGATAACTAAGTCATGTTTTATGTTTTTTATATTATGAAACATTGATCTAAATAATTATAAAAAATACCAATTTAAAACCTACATGAAAAAACTATGAAATTAACAACTGAAATAGTTAAAATAACAAAAGAGTATTAAAAAAGGGTAAAAAATATTTTAAGATGTTAATATGTTATATTTTAAACTTCAGTATGTTACTGTTATAAGTAATTAACATATTTTAAACCACTATACATGAGGATAAATACCACACATCAAAAGGATGGTTAAGGCAAGGGATTTCATATCAATTCACTTTCTATTGAGACATATTTACATTACCCACTAATTAACTTTTATTTGGTGTATATACTGCCCTTTTTAATTTCATATAATGAATATAATTATTTTAATTATGTTAAAAATTTCATTTAATTCATATGAAATTATTATTTAAATTTTACAATGTGGTATGAGACACATTGGAATGTTTAAATATTATTTTTCCTCAAGAATATCTTAATGTCAACAATCTGTGTTATTACTCATCCTCCTATAAGTTATTACTAATAAAAACATATTATTTATTAAATATGGATATTTGATAATTAAAATTATTTATTTGATATATGATTAATGATTTGGACATAAAATACATGGGTTGGGGACTATTTAAGCCAAGCCTTATGTGTTGAGGACTGGTTAATACAAGCCCCTCAATGCATAAGTAGTCTCATGAGATGATTTTGTTGGAATAATAGTGTAAACTATCTATTTATACTAAATGTATCATTTTAATATGAAATATGACATGTGATAATTAATAGTTTCCTTAATTTATAATTATTTAATTATTATTTATCCATGAGATTTTTCATCAACATATCTTTGGATACATTTCTTTACAGTTTATTGATTAAATTGAATGTTTTTTAGTTTCTTACCTTCATATATTAATTTTTCCTTACCTAGTTATTTGAATGGATTTTTTTATCGGTTATTTATCATTCCATGTTTATTTATTCCTATGGATTCATTATTTCTTCCATTTTACTTACCTCAACAAATCATTTGAGTTCACATTTTTTATGTTTCATTTGTCTAGGTAATGAATAATAAATATTTGAATAAGATTTCAAGGATGTATTTTATTTAATTTATTTAACTATAGTGTTTTTAATTTCATTTTATTGATGTATTATGGGTATTGTGTATGTAATCTGTCCTTTTAAGACTGCTAAACTGATCGGTCCTTTTGGATTTCATTCTTTGTAATAAGATAATGCATTGACTCTGAGCTTCTATGGTCTGGGAGTTACATCCATCTTATGTCATAGTAATCACCCATACAATGTTTTAACCATCCATTATGGATCTATGATCTACACTTCTCCCCTCTCTTTCAAAGGGCCCACTGAGCGACGCCTGACCCTATCAATCATCAAATCAATTATTAATGGTTTTTTGTAATGATTCTGTAACAATTTTAGGTTTTTTTTTTTGAATTTTTAATACCAATTTTAAATTTATGATTGAGTTATTGTAACATTTTTTTAATAATTTGTCATTATATTTATACTAGATTATGTTAGGGTTATTTTATAGTTATTTTGATTGATTACAGGTTAGTAATTTCTTTGTATAATGTGTGTTAAATGGTCAGTGAAGTTGTTAGTCAGTCAACTAGGTAAATACCATAATGTAATATTATTAGTCTATTTTTATTTATTTAGGGTAAAAGTTATAGTAAAACATGATTTTAATGATTATTTTTACATTATTTTAATTATTCTACATCTATTTTAAATGGTTTAATTTATTTCAAATTATTTTTAATTCAAAATTATTTCTATATAAACAATTGGAGATAATATTTTGATATCAGAGGAATAAAAAATGTTATTATTCATTAGGGGTTTTTATTTGAAGTGATTCATAGGTTAATTTTATATTTTAAAAAAAATCTTTTTCTTATAATGGATTATATAATCAATATATTTTTATTGAATTATGTAAATTCAAACTTGAATCTTGTTAGATATTGCAGCTCAATTTTGGAATATATTTTAGAAAACAAGGATATAATTTTTATTATAAGAGTGTACATTTATTAAATTGTTTGGTTTATGGGATAATGATTCGTAAAGTGGTCTCATATAATAAATTTAACATATCACACAGGAAATGAAAATTTATATTTTTATAAATATTCCTTCAATCTATATATATGTTTATCATTTTTTTGGTCATGAACAGTAAGTTTACTATTAAATATGATGGCAAATATTATTAGTGATGTGATAGGTCCTTAAGAGAACATATTTTATGTCATAATTTTCAATATGTCACTAATGTAAAGCCAACAATTATTTAATATTAATATTTATTTCATGTAATATTTTATGGTAATCTGATTGTAGTGTAACTTTGTATTTGCATCATTATTATTTTCATAATGAATTGTTTTTCAAAGTATTTTATATTGTTAATAATATATGTTTCCATTTTAAAATGGATAGAAGATGGATTTAGAATAATGAGCATATCATTATTGATATTAAAAAGGAGTTCCAATTATTCTTAGATTTTTTCTATAATAATTCTTCAGATGCATGGTTTATTCGATCTTCCTGTTATAATTATATGGTAAGAACATGGTTTATTTATGATGAAGTCTATTACCATATCATGAAAAATGGTTTCCAATGTAAATATAATTTGTGTTATCATTGTGGAAAAATTTATCAAGATTAGGAAGATAATGAATCAATTGACATTGTTGGTATAGAGCATTTAATACATGATTGATTACCATTAATTTACCAAGAAAAAATCATGTAGTCAAGTTGAATATAAAATGAATACGAGTACATGATTTGTTTTTTTTACTCATGACGAGGTGGTGTAATATGTTTGAAAGTTAATAGAAAATTCAAGGACCATGGTAAATCAGGCATGTCCTAAAATAAAAAGACTAGAGTTTGTGATGAAATTGTATCACGAAAAAAACAATATATGGAATTAGTAATGTCATAATTGATCATCCCCTTTCATTTTTGAAGGAATTACTACACAAATATGTGGTTATTATAGGAAATTATTAATGTATTCAAAGTTAAATTGATAAACTTAGATTTTCATCCAATATGATCCATGATTTCTCTAATTATTAGAGTATGTTTTGGAAGGAACCTGAAAACCTGAAAGTTTTCTAACACTATGGATTATCAAGATACAAGAAAAATAAAATTGGGACCCAATATCATGTATGGTAAATGGTAACATGTCAACTTCCACTAATTTTAACACCTGTTAAACTATTTATTTCAGAAAAATTCGAAATAGCTATATGATGGCATGGAGATGAGAGGAATAAGATAAATAGTCATATAGTTCATCGTGCAGATGGATTAACATGGTATAAATTCTATAGGGAATATCCTACTTATATAGTTGAACCATGTAATGTTAGATTGGGATTATCAAGTGATGGATTCAACTTGTTTCAACATATGTTTTCTTCACATAGTTAATGGAATGTTTTTTACATATATAACCTTCTTCTATGGTCATATATATGAAGAAACCATTAAATATCATGTCTCAACAAACACTATTAAAAAATAGGCATTTAAAATTGGTGAAAAAAGAATTTATCAGTGCTAGAGAATCACTGACTACTGGAGTAATATTCAAATACCTAAGATTTTATCATCTCTAAAAAAGTGCTGATAAAGGGGTCATTTATGAGTGCTTGTAAATGCACTGATAAAGGGGAATTCTGTACAGTGTTGTAACAACACACTACATCATAACAAAACATCACAAAATGTCAAAAAAATAATGTTACAGTACAAAATTTAAATGAAATGAAATTTAAAACAAAAATGCAAGAAAAAATATATATATTATAATCATTCCAAAAATTATTTTATAAAATGCATAAGTAAAAATTATTACATCAATTTGAAAACATCAATGTTCCATTGTCTTCTGATCATGACCCTGAATCATGTTTTTGTTGAACAAACTACCCCATCTCAAGAAAAATATGTTCCCATATATGAAAAAAATTCTTATGTTAGTAATAATATAAATAAATTGATAAATAGAATGTATTAATTTTGAACTATATTTTGAGACATATGAGGAACATTGTGTATCAGTTTGAGTTGTCGCTGCTTCTTACACGTCACACTATTGCTTGTTCATATTCAAACATTAAATATATGAAAATAAATTAAATAATTATAAGATAAATATGATAAATACTTAAATTAATTAATAGAATATAGAATTATGAAAATACAATATAGGATCATTTTCTCAGTTTTGGTGATGTCTTGTGCATTTTAAACTAAAATGACACTTATATGATGAAAAGACACTCTTAGAGTCATACTAGTAACACCGTTCATTGTATTGAGGTGTGCCTCGTTCATAAACATCTCTAATGACTTAGGTATCATTTTCCTAAAGTATCAAAACAATGTGAAGGAATTTTCTTTGTTTCAATTACATCACAAGTCTTTTTTAATAAAATATCATTTTAAACAAGTAACTTGTACTTTGACTCATAATGGTCACATAATATTTTGTTTTTATATGAGACTAATTCCTACACATCAAAAATGATTTATGAATCCTTTTTATAAATTGTCAAGACCATCTAGTCATGTTTTTTCGGTTTTTAGTGAGTGACACTTTTTGAACTAAAATGTTGATTTTAAACTGATAACATGAACATTGAGTTATACTGGGCACATAATGAATAGAATTGTGGTGTGTCTTATGCTAAAATGTCATAAAATACTTATGTATTGTTTTAATAGAGTATAAAAACAATCTGAATGTTTTTCTCAGATTTGAGTAGGTCAATTTTCATTTTTACAAAAATTTATGTCAATTTTAAATAAGAAGACGCACTTAGATTCATACTAGTCACCCCATGCATCAAATTGAGGTGTGGATGATTAATAAATATCTTAAATTCCTTATGGATAATTTTGATAATGTATGAAAACAATCCAAATGTTTTTTTCTCGTTTTTGAGTATGTCACCTGTCTTTTTTACTAAAATGACATTTTAAACTGGAAACACGTAGATTGACTCATACCGATCACACTGTTTGCCTATTTTATGTGAGATTGATTCATGAATTTCAAAAATTATATATGAATAATTTTTAAAAATTATCAATAAAATAGGGGTGTTTTTATCATTTTTTATTGAGTGACACTTTTTGAACTAAAATGTCCATATTAAACTCATAATGAACACTTTAAGTCATACCAGGAATATCGTGTATCAGATTAAGGTGAGGCTAATTCCCAAAAATCACAAATGAGTAATGGGTCATTGTATAAAAGTATCAAAACAATATGAATATGTTTTATAAATTTTCATTATGTCATTTTTCTTTTTTACTAAAATTAAAATAAATTTTAAATAAAAAGATGCACTTGGTGTCATACTAGTCACACAATGTGTCGAGTTGTGGTGTGGATATTTCCAACATTTGTCAAAGTCTCAAAAATAATCATTATTATAAATTTTAATATTCATTATATTATATCTCATTATTGAACATTTAACACTTCATACTGACTCGATGTTCTTATCTAAAAAACCTTTTTCTTCTAAGAACATTGAGTCAATATATAGTGTCGTAGTTCGACAATGAAATCCAATAGAAAGCATGTTAGCATTTTAATTTAGGAATATTTTATCAATTTTGTGGCTAATTGTATATAGTTGAAATAAAAATATGACTTCCCAAAAATATATGTGAAAAAATAAATAAGTATTATATAGAAATGATAAGGTAATTAACTTACAAAAATTAGATAAAATGGTGAAAAAAATAATTCAATAAGCAGTATGAATTCAACTTTTCCTGATGGTTGTATTTATTCGTGACACATTTCCATATTTTCATTATCATTGTTTTAGGTGAAAATTCAAATCTCTCATGAGCATGAGCATCTTCGAACAAACCTCCCTAACATGAACAAAATAATCCACTTTTACAGTAAAATGATTATTATATGAGTAATAATAAAAATAAATAAATGAAACATAAATATGAAATAATACATTAATTCTATGGAGAAATATTTTACTATGAATACATCAATATTACCTTTGTTATTAAGAAGAATGTTGAACAAAATGGATATTGATAAATACCAATGCTGTATGGGTGAAAATCCTTTTGGGGAGAAGAAATTTGTTGAATTTTCTGCAGAGAAATACATGAGAGTTGGATAGAAATCTTCTAAAATAAAGGGACTGTGAAAATATGAAATCCTATAAGATTTTAGAAAAACTAAATAAGTATTAGACAAAAATGATAAAGATATTAACTTACAAATATTAGATAAAATGATGAAATTTTTTATTAAATAAGTATTAGTAATTTATCTTTTCATGATTGTTCTATAAATTATTAGCCCATTTCCTTTTTGGCGTTTTATTTGTTGCAGCCTTGAATTCCAATATCTCTTGAGTATGAGCATCTTCAAACAAACCACCCCAAATGGAACAAAAGAATACAACTTTATAATAAAACAATTCTTGTGAGGGTAATACTAAAATCAAATAACTTAAACAAAAATATTAACTAATAAATTAATTTTGTAGACAATGATTTTACTATGAAAACGTCATGAATACCTCTAAAATTGAGCAGTGGTGGGAACTTGAAGGAAAGTTATGATTGAAAAAACTGCAGTGGTGAATGTTTTTTGAGGGAGAGAAGTCTGATTAAGGTTTAGTGTAGAAATGAATGAAATATGGACATAAATATTCATAAATAAGTGAACTCTACAAGTAATAATGAAAATTAAATCAAAATTTTATTATATAATTTTTTTTAAATAGAGAAATTATATCCTAAAATTATATTTACATATTCCCAAAGGTTTTCTTTCATTATAGTTTTTTCTTATAGGGGAATGGTAGTATCGTGATGTGAAGAATACATTGCGTACACGAGTAGTCAAACATTTAATTTATATTATTTAAATGCATTTGAGAACATACAATACTGCAAAATGGGCCTATACCCACAGGATTTCAAGAGACCATGGGTATAAGGTACCCCTATACCTACGGTTTTCTAAAACCATAGGTATAGGGATAATATGGGGACCTATACCCATGGTTTCTCGCTAAACCGTGGGTATAGATTTTTTTTAAAGACCTATTCCCACAGTTTGGAAAAACCGTGGGTATAGGTGTGTTTTTACAAGACGTATACCCACGGTTTTGGAAAACCGTGGGTATAGGGTTTTTTCGGAAGACCTATACCCATGTTTTTTCGATAACAGGGGAATTGGGGGTTTTATTTTGAAGACCTATACCCGCAGTTTAACCAAACTATGGGTATAGCTTTATTGTAGAAAAAAAATTACACAGGACAACAAAACTATTTGGTGGGAACACGGATTAGATTAATATAATTAAATAAATACACGTAAATGTACAAATAATATCCATAGGTTAGTTGATCGGGTAGTGCTTGTTGTTGAAGGAAGTTCCTTGTTCGAATCTCATCGAGTTTTTTCTAAAAAATTAGTTATAATTAATATAAGTATAGAGGTGTATCGTTTTATGCAAAGAATTTCCACAGCTCAGTTGTTCTGGCAACATATTCTCCTCCAACAGGTCTCGTGTTCGATTCTAAGTGTTTTAAATTTTAGATAATTGGATATATTAATATATATATATATAAATATATGAATATATAATGAGTGTGATGTTGGCTCTGTTTGTTAGAGAGGGCTACAATAATGCGGGGCGTCTCATGTTCAAATCCCAGTGACCGTTTTTTTAAATAAATGCTACCAGTTTTATTAGTATATTAATATAAATTTATGTAGATATATCGAACATCAGGTTGGATTGTTTGGTCAGAGAGGGAGGCAGTCCTACGGGGAGGTGCGTTCTGTCACATGTTCGAATCCAAGATTCCCATTTTTTTTAAAAAAAATGCTTCATGTTGTACTAATATATTTATATAAATATATGTATATATATCCAACATGATATTGTCATGGTTGGTTAGAGAGGGTTGAAGACATGCTTGTGGTTGCGTGTTCGAATCCCAGCGGATTCGTTTTTTCAAAATAAATCCTTACGGTTTGAAACCCATGGGGGCAGTGTGTGCCAAGTGTGTGTCACACTATACAACGTGTCGCCAAACTGTGATACCCCTATACCCACGGTTCTTCCAAACCATGTGTATAGGTGGGGACCTCTATTACGATACCTTTCCAACCCATGGTTCCCAAAACCATGGTTATTGGCTTTTCCCATGGTTTTGGGGGCTATACCCACGGTTTTGAACCGTGTGTATAGGTCGCCTTTCTAGTAGTTATATATTATTATTTAGAAAAACATAGCATATTAAAAAACAAATTTTCCGCCACAATAAACTCTCTTTATTCTTTTTAATGATTTTTGGGATTTTGTTCATCTATTGAGAATTCAATTCCCTCTTTGTGGTCCCCTTTAAAATAAAATACATAATCTACATTGGGACAATCAAGAATTGATTGTGATCTCCCAATGAAAGGGTCTCCCTTGACTGAATGTTCATCTCACATGATATTTTTTTAGTCGTTAGTATGACAATCAACCAATTCTGGTTTTCTGGATCTAAGACATAAAATAATTTCACTTATTGTGATTCCATTGTGATCCAATCATCTTTATCCCCTTTCCAATGAATTTTTCCATCCAGGATCGGTATTTCTGTCATTGTGGTAAAAATTCCTAATGTCCTAAAAAACATTATTCGAGGAATGTTTCAATCAAACTAGGTGTGTTTGTTTTTCACAAATGGGGCACGCCATCATTCCTTTAATGTTATATCCAAATAAATTTCTATAAGTGGGGAATTCATTGATCATCTCATAAAAAATTGTCCACAATGTGAATTCTTTATTTCTATAAGCATCATAAATTATAACACATGTATCCCACCTCAATTTCAAATTTTCTATTAATGGATCCAAGTTGAAATCAATATCATTTCCAGGTTTCTTTGGTCTAGATATATGCATAAAAAACATAATTCATTTGTTCTTAAAGCATAAACATGGAAAAAAGTTATACTTTACCATCTGACAGGACATGTACTATGAGTACTAATCTATAATACAAAAGGATTTATTCCATATGTAGATAACAGAAGATTAAATTTTTTCAGATAATTTCCAAATTTTGGATACTCATAATCAATTTTCATCTACTAAGGATAATCTGTTGGATGACATTGGTTCCCAACTGCAATTCCTGTATTTGTATTCCATACCAAATGTCTCGTTGTTTCTAACTTCTATTTAGAATTCAAAATAGTGGAATGATAGGAAATTAACATACAAATTTTGAAGGATGTGAATGTGTTTTCTTGTATCAATCTGCACCACACATCGGGAATTTTATGAGTTATTCATAGTCCTTGTGAAACAATATGAATCATTTGGACAAGCATGTATATTTTATAGATTGTCCCCATTGAATGTAAATTTTTTTTAGCATCACATGATCGACATGGTAGCTCATTTTCTTCTAGTATCATATCATTCAGGATGCTAAGTTGTTTTGTAAAGCTCATGTCACTCCATCCACTGCTAGCATTCAAATTATATAACTTCAACATAGTTGAAAATGTCTATGTATTTAGTTTAAATGGTTTACACTGGTCTCTTATAATAACTATTTAACTTCTAAAACAACTTTGGAAAATCACAATGTTCATCTTCAATTTCAATTTTCATTTATTCCATGTGATATCCATTAATATTTACACTTGTATTCATATAAAATGATTGATAAACTATAGTATCATCCCAATCAATCTACACATTCAATTTTTCCCCATGTTTAGTATAATATTTATAGATATGATCTATTAGGGGAAAAATCAAATTTTCTTTCAACTCTTCTGGACAAATTTTTATTGAATTGAAATAATGTATATATCAACAAAGGATTTGATAAGGGTCATCTACATGCTCTATTGAAAACATTATCAACTATTTAACTCCATATTCATACTATTTTTTAAAATGTTTATCATGCATCAATTTTTGATCCATATCTATCCTACTGGGTTTATAAAATATTCATTTTTTATGATAAAAAAATAATTACACATGAGATATTCATTATCAAATATGATTGTTAATGATAATCCTAATATGGAAAACCCAACATTTAATTGTCTCAAAGAATTTAATTATGCTTTAAATAAAATAAGTAATTGAATTTAAGAAAATAATTATTCAACAATGGTTGTTCTTATCAAATTAATTCATCCAAATGTGAAAGGAATAAAAAACTTTCATCATCATCAGCTCAACTCCCGAACATTTATCATTCCATTTTTTTATTTCACACTCATCCTCTATCTCTTATGGACATGCACCAATGTTTTTTGAAATACTCTCAATAGTAGTCATCCATGGGATGACTACTTCTCATAGTTGTACAAGAAACATAAAATACAAGTGGGGTAAGCCTTAAGAATCAAATTGTAATAATAACTATTCAAGAGATGAAGCTGATATGGATTAAAAGTTTACTCCATTGTGTCCTCTAAAAGGGGTAATACCTCCCATTTTTTAGTATTATACCATTGTAACTAGTTATTAGCTCAAGTCCAGTTGAAAGTGACATTTTTGGGGAATTAATGTTCTGGTATGTGATTCAAGGGGTCTTGATGAGGACATATTATGATGTATGAAACCTTAGGGCCTCTATGAATAATATATTTTTTAGAGAAAGGAAACTTTTAACATGTCCAATCCACTAACTAAGACTAGAACTATTTCTATTAAAATGATCCATTAAATCATTCTTAAATCACCTATAAATAAAAATATAATATTTGCAATTAAGGAGTAATAAGAAACCCAAATATGATAAAAAAGAGTAATAAACTCTCATTCCATGAATAAGAAGATATAAATATGTATTGATAAAAAATTTTAATATTAATTATAGAAGTTATAGAGGTTTTAAGTTAAAGGGTAGATGACCCACTCTTATATAAATATATTATATTTGAGACAAATCTTCATAAGTAAAATTGGATGATGAATTTCAACCATTGAATGAACTCTGTTTAACATGTGATGAATTATCTGGTTGTATGAAGGATTGTAATGATTTTCTAATAAAAAATATGAAATAATGAATTATAAATGTATTATATGAAAATTAATGGAATGTAAATAGAATTTATTATTTATTTCATAATAAAAGATTTAAAAAATAAATATCATTTCATATTAGATACCAGTTGTTCATTAAATTTCAATGAATTTTCATATTTTCTTTATTACACCTTATTTTTAAATTATTACACACTTTTATGTCATCATCACATGTTATGAAGCTTTTCACTTGTGTTTTGATCCACTTCATAATTTTTTTTATTACAAAACATTCTGTTTATGGCCTTATGTTTAACTAACATTTTTATGATTATCATATATGGCCTTTTGATATTTTGTTAGGATATTTATATTTTCCACATGTTATCATTCATGTTTATGATTTGATACATTATGATATATTTTCCTCTTATTGAGAATCTGATAACTTCCCTTTCATATGATTCAATCCCCTATGTTATGAGGATGATTATATCAATTGATATTTTAAAAGGTATATAGAGGAGAGGGATTATAGAATAGATTTTTCAAGTGTTTTATAATAAGTTTTTTATGAAGCTAATCTCCAAAATATTAAACATTTTGGTCTTCGGGTAGTGTGATTGTTTGTGATATGTATTCTCTAAATCATGAAATTATTTTCTTATTTATTTTATGCTTATCATAGGTTCCTTTATTTATTGTGGTTGTGGTTGTGGTATTATGGTCGATCATTATTTTGTGGTTCAAGAAAGTGGAATTAAAAATTACCATCCCCTCCAGTATCTTTTTACTCCTAATTATTTATATGAAGGTAGAGTATTATTTTATCAACCATTGAGTGATGAAAACCCTCATGACAATTTTTTGATATCTATTGATGTGTCAGTCCCCACTACAATGGCCTTTATTGAAATAAAAAAATTGAAACAGTCAATGGTTGTTATGGGGGCAGTCATAACTTGAGTCTGAATTAATAAGAATGATACCTTTTGGTACATGGTCAGGAAAAATGGAATTCAGTAGGTGTTGATAATTTTGAATGTCACCTGCATGACACTTGAAATAGAGATCTTCATCGCAGTCATGAATACAACCACAATTATAACCACAATAAATCTGAAAAAATTATATATTAGATTATAGAATTGTTGTAAAAGGAACGTACCTTTGCATGCCTTGGCGTGAGGTGAGGCAAGGTGCACTTGGTGCGCCTCACCACTGGTGAGTTGGTGCGACCTCACCAAGACTTGCCAAAGGTGCATGCCAACTCAAGAGGCGCTATAGCTCTGTGCACAGTAAAGGTTCTCCACCAGCTACTAAAATTAGGGAGAACAGGGTAGCATAATTTGTGGGTATCGGGGTGGCATAAATCAAGGGTGACCCAATAGAAATTTGGGGGGGGGGGTGGTGGAGGAAATAATGATGATAAAAAATGAAAATAGATATCTCCAAACAAGAAATCAATGAGTTAAGAGGAGGAGAAAATAACATTCCTTATATTAAAGCACTGAATCATCCTAGAAAATGTAGAGATATTTCCAAACAAGGATTTTGTTTATGCCTTGTATTCATTCGACCCTTGAATCGTTGACGCCTTGGATTCGAGCAATGGAATTATCGAAGCCTTGATTCAATCCTTGATTTGAGCCTAAATTTGATGAGGAGCACTGACCATAGAGGGTATTCATAGAAAGCTAAGGATATTCGGACTAGTTTGTGATGGTAAGAGTTCTTCTAATAGATAGGGACACATTTATCAGTGCTTCCAAAAAATTGTTGATAAAGATACTTTTTATCAGCACTAAGTTAATAATTGTTTATAAGGGATTTATAATTATAATTATAAATAAAAAATTATAAATATAATTATATAATTATATATATATATATATTTATTAAAAAATATAATTATATATATAATAAATATATATAAATAAAAATATAGTAAATAAATTCATTTTTTAAACTTATTTATTATAAATTTATAATTATTTAGATATATAATTATTTAATTATAATTATATAAATACATTTAAAAAATATTTTTATTCTTATATAATTATATATAATTATATAATTATATAAATATATATATTATAAATATAGAAAATATATTCATTATTTAAATAAATATTTAATAAATATTTAATTTTTTTAATTATATATAATAATTTTTTTATCATTATATGAATCCATTTAAAAATAATGATGTTTTTTTATTTATAATAATAAATATATATGTATTTATGAACGTATAAAATATAAATTTATAAATATATTTGTTTATAAATATTTATTTAAAAATATTTTTTTATCATTATTAATGAATGTTTAATTCTAAGTGCATGCATATTAAATATGAGTGGAATTGAATAATTAAAAAAGAGTACACTTTAACAATATTAAAAGAATAGAAAAGTTTTATTAATTAAATATAATTCATTTAAAAAATATTGATATATATTGAAATAAAGAAAAATAATATTGATAATATTAAAACATAGTAAATAAATATATAAAAAAAATAATAGAAAATAATTAAATTCCAAAAAATAATAATAAATAAAACATATTAAAAATTAATTAATACCTAAATGTAATAAAATTTTAAAAAAATTATTTACTGATTAAAGACCTGATATATTAAATATATCATGTTATAATGGAATTTTAAAATGAATACTAAAATTTTAATAAATGGAATTCAAATTTCATTAATTACATAACTATTTGTGTGTGTATGCTATATATAAAAATTCATTAATTATCTTCATGTATGTTAAATTGATATAATATACAATTGATATATGTTAAATTAAAAAAATGAAATTTAATTACGTCTATTACTCGATACAATTACACTTTAATGTCTCGGACCCGAACAACCACTCGAACAGTGGTAAACAGGTCGGGTGTTACTACCTTAGGTGCACCTCTCTAAATGCCAAAGGCTTCTGAATAGTAGAAGGAGTCTAAACAGGTATAGTGAGTAGGCTATACCCTCTCAGAAAATAATAATGGTACTGAACCAAGTTATAATATATTACTTGCAGTGGAAATGAACGACTCAACAAACTCGAACCAGACCAGTAGAGCGAAAGCACAATCAATAGAAAATAAACAACAAAATCAAATTCGGAACAACAGTAATGGAATGTAAACAGACAGAAAGCCAGAAATCAATTGCAACAACTACTAAACAATAATAATGCATCCATAATCAGTTATTCATGTCAATATATATATATGGCGCAAATGGATAAAAAACAGATACTACATATTATAGTAAGCATCCCGATATAGAAAAATGAAAATTAAATACGTAAACTCTAGATACACATGACCTCAAGGTTTATTCCATCTCCATTAAACAACTAATATGATACAACTCCTGGATCTGATCTTTTTCTGGCATGTAAATCCATAAATTCTACACGTGTCCCGAAGGGCCAATGCGGGGTGAGATACAAATCTCAATAGAAATCCACCCAAAGGTTCATACCTAGTATAAGTGTTTAAACATGAATATATTTATATTGAAATCTGTAACTAGTAATATGCACAAAATAACATAAAGTCCACTAGTGCTCAGCATACCCCATGCAGTGTCACCTACTACAGCCAACACCAGAGTCTATTTTATGTAACTTGGCACCATGTGCCTCCGGACACCCTATGTCTCAAGGTATCGACTTCTTGAAGGCACACCCAAAAAAAAGTAAGTCTAAGGAACAATTATTCAGATCCTCAAATAAGTAACTAGTAGGACAATGATGTCTTCCTTCAAATAAATTAACTGGAGGGAAAGCGATATCTTCCCTTAAATAATGTGTCATGGCCCACAACCTCAATCATGGAGAGCCTTAGCTCCGAACCTGATAGTATCGTTGCTATCTCCTAACGGCTCCTTTACTTCCATGTGGATTCCTATAACAAGAACCCTTAGACCATGGTACTTAAACCTCAACTATTGGGAGCCTCTACCCACAAGAGTGTTCGAAACGACCTCATCACAGAGTCTCTCGATGTGCATGTTACTCAAAGTTCCAGGTGAGCGGTAACCACAAAAACAATTTTCCAAGACACAACATCTCAAACACATCCTACCCCTACGACCATGTCACTCAAGTCAGATTCTCTCGCCATCCAAGTTACCCAGGCCATTCCTAACCTGAAAATCACACTGCCTCAAGCCGACATCCATGACGCCCATTCTCAGGGTCAGAACCACCAAATGTAATTTGGGCCAAGCCCAACATGTGATCAACATCACTCAACAATACCCAGTCCATGCCCAACACAACCCCACGGATCCAGCACATACAATATCACACATTACATATATATATATGATCGAAATAAATAATTCTAACAACAAATAAAACTAAACAAATGAATTTCACTATGCATGTTCTCCCTTAATCATGCTTAACAATTTTATTCCCATTAGTTTAAATAAAAACAGTTCAATTATAAAAATTTTGGCACCCCAGCCAAAATTCCCCTTATGCGAAACGACCTCTAACTCAGCGTCTCACAAGAATAACAAAGTGAGGGAATTCCTAACAACATTCCATAAGTCATACAGTCAATTTAATATATCAAAACATGGGTCTCGCTCAATACCCGACATTGCACTAAAAAAACACAACCCCCAATTGTCTATGAAAACAAAAAAGGGGTACACACCACCCACCTAAAACTTGTAGACATAGGCACATCTGATATCCATCTCCAATTCGAATCCAATCTTTGTAGATCTACATTTCCATCAATTCACGAAAATTCTACCCAGATGAAAACTACAGTCTGTGAGGCAATGAAACTAGAACGAAATAGGTTGTGCGGGTTAAGCATTTCCAATGTGATCCCGCAGCCACTGACAGATTGACGAACGAACATTGGATGATGATTCTATGTTATGGAATGTTCTTTGGGATTTTGGAACAGTGTTTTTCCAAAAAATATGTAAAAAGAAGACATTTTCTAAAATTAGATGTGATTCCCTCCATTATAAATGATTAAAAATAAAAGTACACAATGTGTATGGAGGACTACATGTTGTGTAGTAGATTTTTTTGTACTATGAATTAAGAGGTGGTATCCATATGGCTTGGAAAAATCTCACAGGTCAGTAAACAACTAAGATTTGGCTAGTACATGGAAGGAAGATACAGTGCGTGTCATGTGACACTACACACTGTGTCATAGGAAATGTTTACACAGTTACCACATGATATGTACTCGGCCAGCATGCAGCCATTACATTCCAAACATACAAACGACATGTACTTTTGAGTATACAACATTTAATTTGGAAATTTCAAGAATTGTTGAGATTTTTCATAGTTTTTTCAAAAGCAAGTCAAAAATTTAAACAGGGTCGGGAGTTTTCACCCGTTCTAAAAACCCAAGTTCTTACAATCTCTCCACCAAAACATATCTGATCCTAGAGATATCAAAATAAAACCATATATGGAACCAAGCATACCAATCCCATTCAATGTAACCTGGACTACCATGGTCTAAAAGGATCTGGAGAAAATCCTCAAAGAGCTCCCCACCTTAGGAATTTCCTTACTCGGTCTCAAACTGACAAAACTCAAACGAAGAAAATGTCCAACAGCCTATTTCCCAGACCCATGGTCCTATTGTGATGAATCGTCATTCCTTCACCTCATCGGTGCTCCTGTGTCATTTGATGCATCCAAACGTATGCCACACTGCATAGGTGTCTGCCTCAATGAGTTCCTGCATCCCATGGGCACTCGAAACAAAACCAGGTGTCTTTCACCTAAAATAACCCATATCTTCGATGCTCATGATACTATGAATATCACACACACACACACACACACACACATATATATATATATATCACACAAATGAAATGGTTTCAATACCACTAACCAACATCTAGTTAGTCATCATACATCTTTTGAACCTTGTGCACTGAAAATGACTATCCCTCAATAGGTCATTGCAAAACGAAAATAAGAATTTCATGGCCACATACAAGGTGTACCTATAACCATCATCATCTCACCAGCCTAATCAGCCACTGAAATCTCCTTAGTGTGCACCAGACCTGACACATAGATGATTCAATTACATCCTTTACGAGTTACTACACCAGTCACAAGCCAATGACCCCTCTACTGGGTCCCACTATCTCTATCATGTCCACCACATGCTGCTAAAACTCGGCTACCCTCTCCTAGTACTAAACATGATCCTACCCCAGATTCCATAGTCTATCCTAGTCACTACCTACTGGTTGTTTGAGAAGATTTACTACATAACCTCTCAAGATGTCTGACCTGTTTGCATGCTCGACACTCCATTAGAGGCCTATCGCACAGATTCGGAAAATTCCCCAGTTTCGCACAATAAAAGAAAATCACTGATGAACTGCAATTATGTGGTTTAGCTAAGTCCTTGACCTGACTGGTCTACTGGAACTCATCCTGACCTTGCTTCATGCAATCTGAACTATCACCTGAAACTATCATCTGGCCTATGTGAGGCCTCTCCTTCTCATTTTCCTCCACTATGGGCACCTAATTTGCCACCTTTGAGATGGATCCCAGCTTGAAGATATTTTCTATGATCTGAATGGTGTGTCGTAAAAAATATTTGAAGCACATCACCCTTACCGAGTCGTTGCGTACCATAACAAGTAAAAATTGAGAAAGAACAATGAAAGTAGGTACATAGTCCCTGACAGCCATGTCTCCCTACTAAAGGATCCAGAACTATCGGGCTCTCTTATCCCTCAGTGTCTCTGGATAAATGGGATTGAAGAAACTATCATTTAATTCATTATATGTCATTCATTCATGTCTGTGAGCCTAAACCTACAAATCCCACCACCCATTCGCCTTTCCTCTTTGCATGTACGTCGCTGCATGAAGCTCTACCTCGGGGGTGTCTCGAGATTCTCAAAGATCATCCACATGCTCTATATGCAGTTCTTAGCCTCCTGTGGACCTCCGACACCCTAAAAACGTGATGGGTGCTGCTACTGGAACTATCACATCATATATTCCATAGATGGCTCTATACACTATGAACCTTTGTTGATCCCCTGCAAGACATGGACCAGGCTAGTTCAGAGATGTTGGTCTAGCCACGACCTGAACGCTACCAAATCTGTCTTTTGTCCCGCCTGCACTACATACTGAACCTAATCATATCCCTTAGCCTATACCTATGGATCATGCTCTTCCCTCATTGATCTTGAACCTCATCCTAGTCCGGTGACATTGTACTATCACCCACATGGTGCTCCATCTGAGTCGTCCGAAGGAACCCTCTGAATTCAAATAATGGTCTGACAACCCTTATATATATACAATAAATTCAATATAGATAAGGAAAGGAGTAAAGAGATAGAATATACCAACTACCCTTACTCTACCTTACTGAAACCCATTCCCCTGACATTCTGGCATCATGGCCTCCTTACCCACCCTTAATAGAGCCATTTATTAAAAGTACCTCGAGCCATACCATTTCGGACAACCAACGTTGCCTCAAACCGATGAGCGAGTAACCCAATCCTAATGATACAAATAACCTCAACTGTAGTACATTCCTACTCATACAAGAGCCAGACCTAAATACCCCACAACATGCAATTTTACAACATATATAAAGCATGGCATATTACATTGTAATCAACAACAAATTCTATAATGATTTACACCCTTCATATTCCAATATAATCTATATCATAAAAATTGATATTATCTACAGGGTATTATCACTTCACAAATCATAAATGAAGTTATGAAATTTAAATACCCTAAAAATAAGGAGAAAAGGTCCAATTTTACCTTACCGCACTAGGTCATGGTTTACATGTTAGAATCAATAACATCACACATGAAGTTATCCACCGAGGTGGAAGTCATATAAACTATAACCTGAGAAAAATTAAAATAGCAATTCCCACCCCAGGAAACTTGGTCCAACATTCATACCTAGGGATTCAGGCACTCAATCACAAGTTAGAAACCCAAATCCAGTAACAATCTATCTCTAATCTACCATATCCCAAATAGTAAACCAACAAAAATAAAAAAGAGACGTCTCAATCTCATTTTTATCCAGCAAATACTACTACTAAATCTCTATAGATAACCCCTCTGATACCACTTTTTAACGTCCTAAACCCGAATAGCCACCTGAACAGTGCTAAACGGGTCAGGTGTTATTACCTTAGGATAATAGTGGTACTACTCCAAGTAATTATATATAACATGCAATGGAAATTAATTACTCAATAGACTTGAACCAGACCCACAGAGTGGAAGTACAATCAATAGAAGATTAACAAAAGAAGAGAAGTAGAAACAACAAAAGTGGAATGTAAGCAAACCGCATGCCAAAAATCAATTACAACAACTACTAAACAACAAGAATGCATCCATAATAGTTCATACATATCAATATATATATATATAATTAGTGCCAATGTATAACAAATAGTTACTACATATAAAATCAATCATGCTGACATAGAATAATGGAAACTAAATAAGTAAATTCCAGCTAGGTATGACCTCAAGGTCTATACCATCTCCTTTAAACGACTAATATGATTTTGCTCCTAAGGTTGATCTATTTCCTGCATCTAAACCCCTATGGTCTACATGTGTCATGAAGGGACCATGCAGTGTGTGAGAAAAATCTCAGTAGGATACCACCCTTAGGATTATACCTAGTATATGTGTTTGATTAGGCATGCTTTTATAAAGAAAATAGTAAAATTATGATGGAAAAATAAACATAAACTCCACTGGGGTTCCAAATCCACCATGGAGTGTCATCTACTTTGGCCAACATCGAAATCTCTGTCAAGTATCATTACACCATGTCCCTATCGACACCCCATGCCTCAAGGTACCGATGTCCCAAAGTAATGCCCTAAAAAACTAACTTAGAGGGACATTGATGTCTATCCTAAAATATGTATCCAGAGAGAAAATGATGTCTACCATCAAATAAACTAACTAGAGGGACACCAATATCTGCCCTCAAATAAAGTTTCCCAGCCCACAACCTTAATCACAGCGAGCCTTATCCCCCAACCAGATAGTCTCGTCTCTATCTCCCAAAGTCTCCTCTCCTTCCGTGTGGCTTCCTACGGTATTCACCCCAATCAAATAGTACCTAAACAAAAATTATTGTGGGCCTTACTCACATGAGTGGTCAAAACTCCCTCATCATGGAGTCTCTTTGTGTGGACACTACTCATTGTTCCGGGTGAGCGGTAATTACTAAAATAAGTTCCCAAGACACAACATATCTGACACCTCGTTCCCCTATGACCATTTTTCTCAAGTCCAATGGGATCGCGATCCAAATAACTTGTTCCATGCCCAACCGGATAGTCACACTACCTAAAGTCGACATCCATGACACCCTATCCCGTTTTCAGAACCACCCAATGTAATCTAGGTTAATCCCAACCTGTGATCGGAATCAATCAACAATACCCAAGCCATGCTCAACACAAACCGATGGTTCCAGAATTTTCAATATCACACATCACACAAAAACCCACATATAATCAAAATAAATACATCTAACAGGGGAAAAAAATATACAATTTAATTTCACTAGACGTGTTCTCCCTTAATCATGATTAACAGGTTTATACTCACCAGCTTAAATCATTACACTTCAACTATACCCATTTTTGATCCCCATCAAAAGTGCCCCAATTGAGAAGTGACCTCTAACCTAACCACACTCAAGAATAAAAAGGTGATGGAATTCCCAACGACATCCCATAACACATATAGTCAATTTAATATAATGAAACACGGGTCTCACTCAATATCTGATGTTGTGCTAAAAAGACACCACCATCAATTGTCTATGATAACATAAAAATTGTTATGCACCACCTACATGGGACTCATAGAGGTAGGCACATCCTATATCGAGCTCCAATCCAATGAAAATCTTTGTAGATCTATGTTTTTGTCAAATCCTGACAATTATGCACAGATAGAAACTACGATGTGTGAGGAAAAGAAACTATAATGAAAGAGGGTGCACAAGTTTTTCCTTTCCGATGTGATCCTTCAGCCACTGATGGATTGAATAATGGGTGTAGGATGATGATTTTAGGGTAAGGTATGTTCATTGAGTTTTCAGAAAGGATCTGTTCTGACATTGGGGAAGAAAAAGACATTTTATGAAATTAGACGTGACACCCTCCCATATAAACGAATAAAAATGAACGTACACATCATGTTTAGAGGACTACAAGACATATAATATCTTTTTCTATACTCTGATTTATGAGGATGTAGCCACATAGCTCGGACATGCCAAACGGTTCATCACACGGTTAAGATTCAGCCGGTACGAGGAAGGAAGTTACATGGTGTGTAATGTGACACTGCACGCTGTGTAGTATGAAATTTTTACAAAGTTAACAAATGACATGTACTCGGCCAGCATGCGTCCAGTACACGCCTAATATACACACAGTGTGTACATTGGAGTACATTTCATGTAATCTAGAAATTTGTAGAACATCTGATATTTTCCCAGTTTTCTCATTAGAATGTTAAAAATTCAATCAGGGTTGGGATTTGGACCAATTTAAAAAACCCGGGTTCTTAAATGTTAGTAATTCTTTTATTCATATTACTTTTTAATGATAAATCATTCATCAGTAAATATATGACAATTTAATTTAAAGCATAATTTTTTTGTATTATATAAGTCATATTTATATACATTCATATATGTTTATAAATTTAATATATACTATTTATAAATATTATCAATAACTATTTAATTAATAAATTTTTTGATATTTTTCTTAGTTTACTAATTTTTAGTTTTTATTTGTTCAATTTTCATTTTACATATATCTATATATTTAATATAGATTATTCTTTTGTATTTATATTTTATATATAGTATAAATATTTATTCATCAAAATCAATAATTATTTATTAATAAAATTATAATAATTTTTTAATAAACTTGTTTTAATTTATTTCATTATTTTTTTTTATTCAAGACGATTATTAGTGCTAAAAATAAATCTTCAAAAATGGGTACCTCTTATCAGCTCTAATGAAAAGTTCCGATAAAGGGAACCTTTATCAACATTTTTATAGCGCTGATAATGGTCGGCGCTATTAAAGGCATGTTTTTTAGTATCGTAATATCTAGATACACTAATCCTTGAAATGATATTGACATATACTTGAAACCCTTAATCCATGAGTTGTAGGTTTTGTGGAATATGGGGGTGCGTACATATGATGCATCTATAAAAGATAAATTTGTAGTGCTTGTGGCATTGTTATAAACAATAAATAAATTTCCCACCTATACAATGATATCTAGTTGGAGTATGAATGGAATATCATTGTTCCCTATTTTCATGAGAAATAAAAATTCCAGAATCTTAAAACAATGAAGGAATTTTAACTTTTTCATTCACTCTTGATCTATTACATTTGGTCGTCTGAAATTTAATAATCAGAGAAAATTTAAAAATGTTGTTGAAAGAGAATAAACTCCTCATCAAATGTTAAGGGAATATATCTTCATAGATTTTGGTTGTTTTAATTTTGTTATTAGTAAGGGTCACCAAAAATCCAAAAGGAATAGGTTTTCTCATTCAACATTTTAAAATAATTGTAGGAAGAAAATAATATTCTTCAAATTACCATATTGGTCATTAAATTTATTATGATATAGTTTAGATGTAATGCTTACTGAGAAAAATATTTTTGAAATGTTAGTTATGATAGTGCTAAACATGAAGGGGAAAACAAAAATGATTTCTATTCATGTCATGACTTAATATATTGTGTTAAAAAGCCCAAATTGCATGTGGAGGTTATTGGTCATAATCAAGGGAAGGTTCCTTTTTTTTCAACGACAAATTCAGGAAAAAAATACTTACTTTTTTTTGAAAGTATATAGTTTCCAGATGTTTATTCAAGCAACATATCAAAATGGGTAAATACAAAATCTGTTAAACTAAAATCCATTAAAACTCATGATTACCATGTCCTAGGACATAACATGATTTCTATATCCATTTGATATTTTTTCTCAAATGATGTAATGTACACTATTATTAAATTATTTCACTTTTTCTAAGATCTGTGTTCTAGAAGGTTAAAGAGATCTAATTTTAATAAAATTAAAAATGAGACACTAATCACACTTTGTAATTTGGAGAAAAATAATTCCTCCCTTCTTCACATTCATTATGCATATGATAATTCATCTTCCCACTGAAGACTTATTTGGTGAACGTGTTTCATATCACATGATGTATCCTAATAAAATTATGACATGTACTCTAAAATAATATCAAATCAATAAGAATCATCCTGAAAGCTCCATTGTAAATGGATTTTCTCACATGAATGAATTGATTTTTCATAATTTATTTGGTTAATGTCACTTCCATATGTAATTTCTAAATGCGATATTAAGATGACCAAGGTGATCTAACAGAACATTTATTTCACTCACTTCCTCAATCTGAAGGGATATATGGATCACATTACTTATGTACATTTAGCATTACATAGTTGCACATGGATCATCAGAAAGTATTTTTTAATTCTAGTGTGGTATATAATGTGTGGCAATTTTTTTTTATTTTTTGGTCTTCTTATTAAGAAATTATAAAACAATAAAACATATACTTATTTTTTAATTCATTAGAATGGTATGATAGATATATACAAAACATTATGTTCTTTATTAATAATGTGATTAGAGCTTCTGTACAGTTGGGATTTTTTTATTATTCAAATCAAAAGTAAGATAGTTTTGTTTTTACAATACTACTTTATTGATAATTATTTTTTTCAAAAGATTCAAATATGTATGGTTTAAATCATATCAATGTATGATGTTTCTATTAAAGTTAGAAAATTGTTTTTCTATTTGAATAATGTGGCTTGGGTGTGTAAGGAAACTATAATCATTAGTTTCAAATTCATTATAAGTGATCATGAAAAAAACACGGCAACACTACATGAAGGTGTATCTATAAGTGTAAGAACAACTTGTTTTCCACTACATCAGATGGAAATCCTCAATGTGAGGATATATATTATTATTGGTATATTGAAAAAATAGTTATCTTGAATTATTATGCACAAGGTCACGTTTCTATATTGAACTGTATGTGGTTTTTTTCAACAACAATCCAGTCCATGCATATATTCACCAATGTGCGCCTCGTACTTCACCTAGTTTCAAACCTGAGACCTCTCACTCATGAATTTGTGACAGTACCACTCTTATATATAGTTTTCTCTATTTTTTATGTATTTATTTAGTTTTATATATTTCATTTGATTTTTTATCCATATATATATATATATTTATAAAATCTGTTTTTGTGTGTGATCATGGGTTTATAAATACAAATATAAATGTATATATTTTTGTGTGTGTGTGTTCATGTGTGCGTGTGTCTGTAAATATAATTATACGTATTTATATTTTCTTAAATATATTGTATATTAATATTCATATAAATATATTAGAATATATGGATAAATATATATTTGTTTTTTAACATGGACACAAATATATTTATATATATAAACATTATATATAAATTGTTACTGTATATAAGTATTCCTACATTTTTATTTTACAAAAATGGATTTTATTTTTAATTTAGGTAGTATTTATATGTTTAGAATGATATTTTATATGTAAATATGTTTACAAATTAAATTAAAAAAATTAAATTTTTATGTTTAAATATATACAGATATGTATAAGTGTGTATATATTTAATTATAAATAATAGTACAATATGAAAAATGATAAAATGATAACATTATAATATCCATATGATTGTTATCCTTAAAAATAAATTGAGTCTTCATCAAAAAAAGATAAAAATACATCTCTAATCTATGATGAAATTCCATTAAATGTTGAATCAAATTGGGGTACCCCGACAAAAAATTCAGTTTTTAAGGTATTTCATGCCTTTTTTGCCCCAAAAATTTATGATTGGGCATTTCCCTGGTCACTCTAGCGTAGATCTTTTTTGCAAGTTTTGATTTGATATATGACAGTGTTCAAATGGACACTTAGATCAAAATATATGGCTGTTTGAAGTTCAATATATTTTTTCAACTCATTTTAAGTCTATTATTGAGTTAGTGAATTTTTATATCTTCAAATGGTCATTAAATGACTATTTATCGATAAAATTTTTAAATTTTTAATTAATGTTATTGTTTAATTATTTTATAAACCATTTTACACTATATATATTGTAAATTAAATGTGATTACATATTCTGTACTATAGAAATAATATTTTATAACATATATTATATTTATATAAATATAAATATATTTGTATATTAAAATATGATTTTTAATAATATCTATTTTTTATGAAATATACCGTTTAATTTTTTTTTATAATGCACCCAAAAAAGAAAGCTTTCCCAGGGACTCAATCCAATGACTGCCACCCCAAGCCCCAAACCCCCCTGCCACCACAACCACCTACATGGGGCATGAAATATACTTTTTATCAGTAAAAAATGTTTTAGAAGTGATAAAACTACCTCTATTATAAGCATTGTTTTGAGCGTTGATAAAGAGTATTGCTGAATAAATCCAAATCTGTGGAAATGAGTTATATATTATATATCTCTATGTGTGATATATATAGTGCAGATACTTTTCAAAAACTGAATTAAAACATGTAATTTTGTTACTTGTATAATTAATTTTCATCCATTATTTAAATTTTTGGGTTTTTCGAAAAAAAATTACACAAATATAAAGCATCTAATTTTTTCTAAGTGATTATAATATTTAAAATTTTCAGAATAAATTAGTATAAAAAATGTCAAACATTCCAATATTTTTCAAAAATTTATATGAGTTTATGTTTAGTTACATTATTTAAAATAAAAAAAACATCCTTTATTATTATTTATTTGTCAGCATTCTTGAATTGAGTTGTGTTTTGTTTGGAAATGAAAAACATGAACACAAATTTATTTTTCTAGTTATAAATTGTTATTATTCAATACTAATTTATTTTTGTTGGTAGAAATAGGTATTTTTGTTTTTTTATAATGAGTTTTCCTCCTTTTATTTTTTCACTAGAAAAATCATTATTTTATAATCAACATCATTTTATGTTTACCTTTGATGGTTACTTGAAAGTATTACATTTGGAACAATGTTATTAAAATAAGTAAAGAGTAATAGATTGCTAATTTTGGTACGACGTCAGCACGGAGGTGCATGGGAAGTTGCAAGGCTCCTCGCAAACCATGTGCACCCCACCATAGCCTACATTTATATACACCCACCTTTTCACTTTATATATTTTTTATCTATTTATTTACTTTACTATTAAATCTGAAAGATATATTTATTTCTAGATAATTTGGATAGAATAATAAAATATCATAAAGATAGAAAAATTATCTCTTTAAAAATCTACAATATAATATCACAATTCAAACCATTACTATGTATTTATGCTAATACAATATAAAAAAAATAACATTTTGGTTCTTCCTATTATGTTAATCACAATTTGTGTGGCTCATTTTGTTGGAAACATTTGGAAGTTTCCCCACCACAATTATATTCACATTCAACTTTACACATCATTATTTTTTGGAATAGAAATTCTCAATCCAATCACTAACTTTTGTTTCACATGTCCCCTATTCAATAGACAAATTCCCTCCATTTTTAAGGTGCACACCTGTGATCCTAGATTGAAAAGTCAAATTATTTGACATCATGTTACATGAGAGAACCACTAATAAAAATTTGTGAAAATACAATTCTTTAACTTATCAGTCTTCTAAAATATGTTGATAAAGGGCATGCTTTTATCTGTGATAAGAAACACTGATAAATAGAAAATCCTTGTTAATGTTTTTCTCCACACACAGAAAGTTGTTAATTTATCATCATTTATAAAAGTGGATCCTTTATCAGTGTTTCTTTTTAGTGTTGATAAAAAAATTAGGTAAATATATTTTTAAATATGATTTTATATATATCTATTTCATAATATATATTTTATATACATATTAATATATTCTAAAATTTGATATATACATACATACACATATATACATATATATGGGTGGCTGTGAATTCATGTAGTACTATAGGAATGTGATATTATAGCAGACATGGTTATTCAGTACATTAGCAATGACATTACTTATCCCAAATGAGCTTTTCAGGCCATGAAATTGGGTATTCAGACCATCAAAATGTTGGGACTTTGGGACATGTACTGGGGTAGCTTCTAACTAATGGAGTGAAAGACGGTTCGTTGGAAGTCTCCAAATAAATTGGGCAGATTTGACATGATTATCAGAGGGTGGTGACTAGTTTATGGTATTATCAAATGAGTATCTAAAGCTGGCTTCATTAAGGCCTCAAATAATTTTGTGTGGGGCAGCGATGACAGGCTGTGAACAAGTGTTCAGGGTGTGTGTGGTGGACTATAGCAAAGTGAGAGAAGATGTTATAGCTTGGTGACTTTGGGCCACATCTGAAAAATTATGTGTCATTGGGCCTTCATACCATGTATTTCTAGGATTTCAAATCATGTAAGGGTTTCCTACAACCCAGTTAAAAATATGGTTTATCCAAAAAATTAAATAAAACTATAATTGAGGGGTGTAATATATATTTATATATTTATACTTTTATACTTTTATTATTTTCACAAAGTCCTAAACATTTGGATCTAGATAATTTATATATTTCCCCCCACTAGTGGTATGTGTGGATGGAGGGGCAGGGTTTGGGGTGCCGGTTGCAGGGGTCGAGTCCCAAAGCTGCTTTATCTGCAGTTCATTTTTAGTGTGTGTGAGCTGTCGTTGACAATTGTATCCAATATGGTAATATATATATATATATATATATATTACAATTATAACACATTTAATTATAAATATAAATCTATACTTCTTGGATCACCAAATCAATGGTTCAGGCCAGTTTTACCGGGTCTCCCTCTTCCTTTACAGAACCCCTCGATTCTGGTAGCGGTGGGGGATTCTCTGGGGAAATTTCTTTGTGTTGATGATCGTACTAAGATGTTTTTGGATGCAGCTGACCCTCAGATTTGTGTTGAGATGAATTTATCGGTAAGGTTTCTACCTAGATTGCGGGTTAGATTCCCGGAGGGTCTGGACTGGTGGCAACGTCTGGTGTATCTGGATCCCCCCATGTTCTGCACTTCTTGCACTCCTCAAGGTCATGTGGTGGATTTCGGTAGGAAGGGAAGGAAAGGCCTTCGCTCTCGGGGTCCCTCAAACGCTTTGGCTAATTCAAAGAAAGCCTTCCCTTCTAGGATGGAGGTATTTGTCCTTGGTTTATTGAAAGTGTCGTAGCTTTCTGGGTTAGTGTCTCTTGAGGAAGGCAATGAATCATCGTCCTCTTTGGCGCTAGTGAATTACAATGTCCCGAGGAAATTACCTGAAGCTCTATTCGCCTCTGAGACTGGGCCTACTTGTATCTCAGCTTCATCTGGAAATTTTCGGGTAGATCATTTCTGGAATGAAGGTCATGTGACATCTTTGATGTTCCCATGGAAGAAGAGGACTCCTGGCAGGCTGGTCTTGGAAAACTCAATGTTGTAAAAGGCTATCTGGATTCCTCCTTTCCAGGTCTCAAAGGGGAAAGGTAAATTGGTTCCTTTTTCTTTTGCAGATTCATCCATGGTCTCTTCATCCGTGAGTTATTTTTGGGAACCCAATGCTTATACTTTTGAAATGGCGAAGCGATCGTTGTTGACATCAGAATCTGGGTTTTCACATCCGGTGCAGAGAATTTCTCATAGGGTATTCTCAAAGAGGACGTCCAAGGAGATTTTTGCTTCTCAGCAGACAAGGGGTTGACTATTTATGGTTTCATTTATGTATAAAGAAGAGCTTCCAATCCCGCCGATAGAGGAGAAAGGGAAGAAACTCACTCTCTTGGAGGAATCCTATAGCCCCCTGAAGAAGATCATTCACAATCCAAAGAAAGGTTGTTTTCAGAGTCTTCTTCCAGGCTAGTGACTCGGACAATGGCAAGGGAGGAGAGCGGCAAGAGGCTATTCAGTCCTCAGGTAGGTAAACAGGGTTCGAATATCAAGAGTTTCTTGTGATAATGTCTTTATTGTTAATCTGGAATGCTCTTGGTTTAGGGGGTCAAGCTAAATGTTCCTTTGTCGCTGATGAGTGTCGTAGAAACATGATTCTGTTAGCGTGGAATTTAGAACCAAAACAGAATCAAGTCAGGATAGTTTTTTTGCTAGAAATATGGGTTTTGGCCATCATTTGCATGACCATCCTTGTAATAATAATATCTGGATTTTTTGGAAGAATTCTCTTCACGTGGACTTGATGTATGTGAACAAGCAATGTATCCCAGTGAAATTGGTGTGCAGAGGTTCTTCTGTTTTATTTTCCTATGCCTATTCCATCTACAATGGTGTAATTAGAAGGGATCTATTGGATTATCTTGTGTCCTTTAATGTGAAGGATTTTCCATGGTTCGTGAGAGGAGACTTCAATGCGATTACTGATATTTCAGAGAAAGGGGAGGGACTCTGATGTTCAACAATAGTATAATTTATTTTAATTGCTTTATTTATAGCAGGGGTTTGCTGGATTTAGAATTCAATGGGAGTAAATATACCTGGTGCAACAACCGCAAAAGGGGAAATTAGATTTGGTGCAGATTTGATAGATGTTTTGCGAGTATTCAGTGGCTTGATTCTTTCTCAGGGGCATCTGTGGTTCATTTATCCCGGGGCCTATCGGACCATTCACCAGTTCTGGTGAAACTTGGGGCAGGAGATCTAGCCAGACATGTTTTTTTTGTATTCGACAGATTTCCATTACAATGAGGGTTTCAGTCAAATGATGCAAGAATCGTGGGCATAAGATACAGATGGAAGGGCTTGGGTCAGTTTGTTCAGCCAGCTTAAAATATTGAGGGATGATATATGCAAATGGTATACGGATCACCCAACATCAAAGGACCCTATTGAGGTACTTTAAAGGGAGATTGAAAGTCTGGAAGAATCGCTGATTCAGAAGTGGGAGAATTCTACCTTCATTTTTTTATGCGACAAGCGGGAGATATTAATCCAGAGACTGTTGGATGTTGAGAAGGAATATAAAAAATGTTCTAGAGTCAGGTGGCTCAAATAAGGGAATAGAAACACTGGTTTTTTCCATGCATACTTGATGGAAAGGCATAATTCTAAAGTCAACATCAAGTTGGAGGATGGGTCCTTCTCCTCCGACATCAATGCAGTTGGAAAATTGGATTTAGCTCACATCGAACGATTCTGGAAGGGTGAGAATTAGGGAATCCCCAAAGTTGAGAATCTTCCTGAACAAGAATCCTTTATGGATAATATTTCTAGGAGGGTGGAATCTGAGGATAATGAAGGTTTAATATCTGTACCTAAGGAGGGGGAGATATGGGAGGTGGTTTGTAATTTTCCCTCAGATAGTGCCCCTGGTCCCGATGGATTTTTGGCAGCTTTTTATGTGACAAATTGGGGGCTTGTGAGACATTCGGTGATCAAGGTCGTGCAAGATTTTTTCATAGGTGGTACCCTGAATAGGGGATTATGTGCGTCAAGAGTGGTGCTGATCCCCAATGTTAAAGACCCTTGGTCTATCAGTCAGTACAGAACCATTTATCTTTGCAATGTTTCCTCCAAAATCTTGGCGACTATTATCTCCAGGAGGTTTAGCATGTTGCTCCTGATGATCATTTCGCACGAACAACATGGATTTATTCAAGGAAGAGGCAACCAAGGAGTCGTGGGAGTGGCTCAAGAATTATTAGAGGATTTTGATAAAAAGGTGCTCAACTACAATGTAATTATTCTGGTGGAAATGGATTAAGCTTATGAAAAGTTGGAATTGATTTTTATTTTATGGGTGGTGAGGAAAATGGGCTTTTAGTAAGGGGTTTGTGACTTGTGCTTCTGGTGTTATTCTTCACCTTGGATGTCCATATCTCTTTTGGGAATGAGTTTCAGTATCTTTAAAAGTGTGATAGGAGTCCGACAAGGAGATATGCTTTCACCTACCTTATTCATTATGTCTCAAGAATCTTATCTCAGAATTTCCAAAATATCTTGAGAGACAAGAAGATAGGATCTTTTCGGTCTATGGTTTAAGATATCTGTTCCCACATTATGTTTGATGATGACATTATAATCTTTGTTAATGGAAGGCACTCTTCTTTGGATAACCTCATGCCCCTCATGGTAATTTATGGTAGCCTAAGAGGGAAGCAGATGAATCAGGGAAAAAGTAATGTGTTTATTCCCAACAAATGTTCAAGGAGAACATCTCAAGTTATTCAAGAGATTCTGGGTATAAGTCGGAGGCAGTTTCTTTTGACTTACCTAAGGGAACCTATTTCGAAGCGCCGGTTGAAGACGATTTTCTTTGAGGATATTTTATGAAAAATGATTGGGAGTGTCCTAAACAGGAAGAACATGTTCTTATCCTTTGGGGGAAGGGTGACTCTGATCAACAGTGTGGTTTCTTCTATTCCAATGCACGTGCTATCTATTATCACTCCCCAGAAGGGGACGATTGAGGCAATGGAGAAAGTGATGAACCATTTCATCTGGGATGTTAACCTGGTGGGAAGGTCTCATTGGGCTTCTTGGTCTAGAATGGATAAACAATTAGAGGAGGGTGGTGTAGGTCTGAGTGAAATTGCTGCTACTATGTAGGCCATGCAAGCTAGACTCACCTAGGAGTTTTTGTAGGGAAGGTTGTTGTGGGCGCAGGTCATCAGCCGGAAGTATGGAAACAATTGGGAGGATTGGGAGGTAAAAATTCTTTTTAGGTTGGGGAAGACTATCAGGTCCTAGATGGAATTTCATCAGGACTCTGGCATGTGGGTGTTGGGTCAAGGGAATTTCAATTTATGGAGGGACAATTGGCTGGGTGAGAGGCTGTACTTTCCCCACTGTCTGGTTTCAGATTTATCTGTGAAGGAGGCTTGTTCTTATCCATGTCTACTTGAATCAATCATGAACAGAGACCAACTCCAGTCTTTCAAGGAAATTATTTTCTCGGATGAGGAGGATAAATTCTGTTTTACGGAGGCAATGTCAGTTCGTTTCAATGGGATAGATTTCCACCTTCTGACATATTAGGACAGAGAGATCGAGGAGTTGGGGGCATGACTATGGTGTAATGAGATCCCAACCAAGTTCAGTTTTCTAGTTTGGCGCACCTAGAAATCTGTTCTTCCTACTGATGAAAATTTCTAAAAGAAAGGGGTCCAGATGGCTTCGATATTCGTTTTCTGTGACAACCCACAGGCTGAGTCGGTTTTCCACTTATTCTGTTAAAGCGACTAGGTGCTCAAACTTTGGTCCAGCACAGCGAGAGGGGGATTTCTGGTCAGGGCTTGCGACTCCTTATAGGAGCTCTTCTCGGTCTGGTTTTTAGGGACAGAACCAGAGTAGATGGAATCAAAAATTTGGTGCATCATTTCTTTTTCAGTCATCTGGTCTATTTGGGAAGCTAGGAATACGGTGAGACGTGCGAACCAGCCCCCGATTTTCCTTCTCTAGCTGAGGATGTGAAGCCTGGTTCACAAGCTGGGTAGTCAATTAAAAATAGTTATGTTTTCTCATTCTCTTTGTAACCTGCTCTACAGGCCGGTGGCATCTTCGAGGTCCCAAGGATGCTGGATTCGCTGGAATCCTCCAGTGGAAGGGATGAAGCATAATGTGGATAGTTCTCTTCTTCAAGGAGTTATGCGAGGAGGAGGGCTGGTTTGAGATGGGAAAGGTTATATTCTACAGGCCTTTAGTAGCTACCACGGTATTGGGTTCCCCTTGCGGGCCGAGGTACATGCTCTACTCATGGGGTTTAAACTGTGTAAATGTTTTTTCCTGGACTGCGCGGTTCTGGAATCTGATTCAGAGGTTCTGTTCTGAGCGGTCACGACGAAGTGTGAGGTACCATGGCCGCTGATTTATCTATTTCGTAATGAAAATTAGAGATACGCGGAGGTTGTGTGATTCAGCATATCCCAATGGAAGCCAATTTGGCTGCGAATTCTCTTTCTCGTGGGGGAAGACCGGAGGATCCTTTAGTGATTTATTCTAGTTTTGGTTCCTTACCCTGGAAATGTAACTTATTTGTCCAAGGGGATGCCTTAGGGCTTCATCACTTTAGACCTCCGTGACATTTTGGTTTCTCTAGGGTGTCCGCCTGTTCTTTAAATAAAAAAACATTTCCAGCAGAGATAAACATGTGCTTGTGTTCTTTATATAATAACGTGCACACAAATTTATATGTGAATAATTTTTATGTATATTAGTTCTAATATTATATACATTTCTAAATATATTAATTATTAATATTTACACAACAAAATTATTCAATATAAGATTTTTTTATATTAATAGTTAATTTTAGTTTATTATATATATATATTATAACAAAATTAATATCATATGCATTATATATAGGTGGATATACAAACAAATGTGTTATATTCACCTACACATGCACATGTCTTTGGGTTCTTCATACTTGTTCGCGCACACAGTCATATATTTATATATGAATAAAGATGATCATATATGTAAATCAATAATTGAAACATGTATCTTAAAATCTTTAAATAAATTTATAATATGAACCCATATTAAATATTTTTTTAATTTTAATATTAAAAAAGATATATTTATACTAATAAAATTCATAATTAATATTTATGTTTAACTAATGTGTATTTTATATACTTTTGGTATACATACATATAAATATTTATGAATATAATTAGGCATTTATATAATTAATGATATATTTTAAAAAATATTTTTCATTTATATAAATAATTATATTTTTATTTATAATGAATCATTAATTGTTTTTTTATAAAATCTATACAGTATATACATCTATAATTATTGATAATTATATTTCTATATATTAACAATCGTAAATATTTTCAAATATATTTATAAATATTCTGACTTTTCATTTTACAGTTTTATTATCAATAATATGTTGAGAAAAACAATTATACATTTAAATTTTTCATGTTGTTAAGAAAAAATATAATATTTTTTTTTAATATTAATAATTTAGTATTATTTTATATTTAATTGATAGTATATTTTATAATAATTATTAATATACTGAAATAATCTGATACAAATTGAAAAATAGTAATTGATTTTTATTATTTCATTAAGATAATTAGTAATTTATATTAATTTTTAATTGAAAATATAAATTTTTAATATTCATATCAAACAAACATATTTTTTTGTTAAAGGGAAAGACCTTTTGTATAATAATTATTTTATGTCTTGATTAAATTTCATATGTAATATATATATATATATATATATTATTAATATTAGATACATTTATAGAATTATTAGTATTAAATAAATTTATATTTTTCATTCCACTTTTTGTATGTATAGTTATAATTATTAAAGTATATATGTGGTTGGGGTTTTCCTTAGTGGTAAACATCATTTGATACTACATCATGGGTGGGGGATTAAAACCTATTGGACAAAGGATACTATATAATTACAATGGTAGTACTGTAGTAGAACTTTAGTGGTGATGAATAGTGTCGTAAGGATTTTAGAGGTGGTAGTACTATTGCAGACAAAGTACTGTAGAAATATTTTTTACTAGAGGAAATTTGGGAAAAAATATGCTCCTTTAAGGCCATGTGATTAGATTTAATGCCCACTTGACTTACGAGCCATGTTATGGTTTTCCTCCACCCACAAAAAAGAGGTCCCTTCCTTTGTTTCATAAATAAAAAGACTTCGAATCTATTTTTCGTAATTATTCATTAATATAATTCTATATTTATTTAATTAATGATACATTTTTAAAAAAAAATTTATTAATTTATAAAAATAATTTTATATTGACCTTTATCACTACTAACCTTAGCATTGATAAAGCAAATTATATCACTATTAATGTTAACATTGATATAAACCTGATACATAAGGGTCAACCCTTACGTATCAAGTGGTTACCCATATGTATCAAGATTTTATCAGCAATAACCTTAATGCTAATAAAAAGAGCTTTTATCAGTGCTAAATGTAATGATGATAAAATAATGATTGATCAACACTTATGATTTTTGTGATGATAAATCCTCTTTTATTAGTACTTTTTTTAAGTGGTGAAATTTCTCATACTATCTTATTAAATAACAATAACCTCACTCTCAATCATACATTTTTTTTATGCTATTGTGGAGGCCAAACTCATTTACACCCCCATCGCATTCCACCTATACATACAAAGGTATGCAATCTACTATCTTCATGATGTTTTTTTGCTGATTGGTTGGATTATTTTCATTTGAAATGATTCTATATTTCATCACACCCCCTTATGATAATCATTAATAAATTTTATGTTTTTGGTGAGTTTAGTTTCATGTTATTCATTAAAAGTGTCATAAGTGTTGTAGACATGAATGTATAACTGATATTCCATGTTGGTTAGTGTTTAGGTAGAGTTACTTTGAATGAAAATTATTGGCTATAGTGGAAAAAATAAAAAGGCATGAATTGAGTATCTAATTAAAATTTCTATTAAAAAAAAGTCATAAAATTAATTCCCCCAATTTTAAAAATGCCCAGTTAAAAGATACTATAGGTAAATATAATTCACTATTTTTGAATAAAATCCCTGTAGTTTGATCAAAACTCTGCTAGAATGATCTAAGGATTATTCCAAATTTTTGACATTACTATACATACATTATGTAGAATAATTATGGAAAGTAAGATCTAACTATCAAAATATTGTTTCCTTTAACAATTTTTAAAAACGGTTTCAAAAAACAGAGTAAAAAAACATTAAAACATGGTGGAAACAAAATACCAGAGGTGCAGTCTAAAATCGAGACCCGATCTACTCAACATAGAAATCAACCAATTCTCAGCCCAATTTATTAAATAATAAATGTGATCTAGAAAATTGATTGGATTTTACATACAACCTTATGAGGACAGTCTAGGAAACATATCCTCTCCCACAGTTTTTATGGGATAGAAATTATAAAAGAAATGTAGAGAGAGTCTTTGAGTACTCTCTAATACTACAAAGGATATTTTTCTCATGAAATAAAACAATTATAGTTATAAAAACTCTAATAAAAAGAAAACCAAATTAAGAGTAGCGAATTAATTTGTTGAAACAAGGAACATAGATATATTTTTTATAGCTGATTCTTCTCTTCTAAGTTTCCAATTTTGTTTTGGAGATGATGTCCAAAGATAATAGGTATTACTATGTTTTTGTGTGGAAGATTAGTTAAAAACAGAGTTGTAGTGGTGGAAAACATTGCATTAGTTTGTATTTTACACTCATGAAAAATACTGATATATGTGTGTCTCGTATATTATGTCTCTTACTTATTTTTGACCTTCATTCTTCTATAGGAACAAAATTTTTCTTTGAGAAGATTCATTGAAAAATCATCATTGGAAATCCTCATACTCGACATGATTTCTTGGATCCTTAAATGCTTCTGAACAACATTTAATTTTATATAGAAAAGTAGTGGTCATATTATATTTAATAATATAATATTCTTTTAAATAGGACTACTTTAAGTGTGCCATGTCAAAATCCATGCAAGCTTAAACACTTTGTTAAAATTCAGATCAAATCTCTTGAAAAATATGTTTGATTGATCACTTGATCTTACAATTGATCCCTTCAACTTAGAGTCAATCACATACTTTTTTAAAATTCTGACATCTTTCCATGGTCAATTCAACAAGTCACATAGTCACTTCATCACATTGAAAGAATTAAAAATTTTCATATCGTATCTTTACATTAAATTGATTTTTATTTGAATATTATAGAATCTATGATTTCATAGTTCATTCGATAAAATAATTTGTTATATTTTAATAGACATGAATTAATTTCAATTTTTATTTGAGGTCATAGGGTTGTTGTGTGGTTGATCGAATTTTTCATGTCATTGATTTATGAGTTTGTGATAAAATATCTACGATCAATCAATTAGGTGTGTGGTCGATAATCATTCCTTGGGAATGATCCAATTTCCATGTAGTCAACCCACATTGTTTATGCTTGATCCACATTCTTTACAGTTGATCCATAGTCCTTCCAATCCATCCACTTTCATTGTGGTGAATCTACATGCCTTTAGGTTGATCTAATAATTTTATAATTTTCTATGAATTGGAATCAGGGTCAATAGTCTATCTTGATAAGATTTATGCTCAATTAAAGACGTAATAAATTTTAGTATTTTCCAGAAAATAGTTATCTTTCATAAATTATAGAATGGATTATAAGAAACATAATATTGGTTGATGAGTATTAAAATTGATAATCGTTGGACTAAGACAACAATATACACCTTTTGATGATGAAAAATCATTGCATAAATAAATCAAAAAATCCTTAAGAATCTAATGAAATATTATAACCATCATTAACATACAATTTTCTATAATAGATAATCATGTCAGTTTGTTAATATTCCATATTTTACTCCCCCATTTTTGATTATCAAAAAGAATACAAAAAGGTTAGTAGAGTAAGAAGTGTATAAAATAAAGGAATGAAAAAGAATATGAATAAATTATTATAAAAATATATTTCATTAAAATTAAAATAGGTTACAAAGGTACTATTAAAATATTTAGTAAGAATTTTAATCCTCAGTTTATAGTAGTGTAGAAGAAACAAATTTTTCATTCCATTTTCCAACAATATAATGAGATTGTGTAGGATGAGAAATTTCAAAAGCTCATTGAATTGTGATTCTCTTGGAAACTGATCTGATATTACGCATGGTGAAAGAATGGTTGATATTGAATGTTCCTATATGTGGTCCATTTAGTGAGGTAGATATTAGAGGCGAGGAAGCTACAAAAACTAATACTAAAGCCACTGTATAATATTGAACATGATATGAAGATATGTTGGGCACCTGTAAAGTATAAGGTTTCAAAACATGGCAATTTCCCACACACATATAAGGCTCTAACATCTGGGTAATATCGGTTATATACCCATATCCATGTTCCATAATATGAAAGAATTAATCTTCTTTTGATAAAAACTAGCTGAGTAGAGGAGTCATGACTATTTTTTCTCCACAATAACATTAAATGATTCAGTAAAAGGAGGAATTTTCAAGTCTCCTTCCTAATAAATAATATGAGTCTTTAGATCCACCTTAGTGTGGATTCATATAAGATAGTATTTCATATTACCATTTATTACACCCTTTTCATTGGTATCCTTGACTTATTCGACTTTAATCTTATCATATAATTTTTCTCCAAGCATAGAAACTTCCATTTCGCTTGATTTCAAATTTCATTCACATTGTCAGTGATATTCCGACATTACTCAAGGATTAATATTCTAATAACATATACATCAATAGTGACTATTGTAGGTTTTTTAGGCTATGGTACATGGTTTAGAAGGATTAATAATTACTAATAGTTATATTATACCCAATTTTTCAAGAATGTCTATCATATAATTTTTTAGGGCTCTAATATTACCTTTAAAATCCCCCATCTATGTTCTTAAATTCATAATATCATTATTTATATGATCTGTATTGAGGAAAAACATCATATTAATATGTGTAACTATACACATAATAGTATATGAATCATCTTCATGCCATTAATATTCATTGACAAAATTGATATTGAAAAATAATCCCTTAAACACTTCTAAAAGATCATTTTTAAACTGAATAAATTAAAAAAAGTGACTACATAGGGAGGTGTAGAAGAATGTCCATATTTTTGATCAATAACAAGAATAGATTGTAGAGGTGAAGAGGAATAACTAGATTCATTTAACTCAATGTATAAAGGTATTCTCCAAGGTTCTATATTATTACAGAAAATACTAGGGGGTATCTAAACTTCTCTAAGAGATGTATCTAATTTTTCTTGTAATTATTCCATAGCCACCACTACTATTCTAGGTGATGAATTATAAATTGGTTCTCTTTTAAATCAATTATCTGATATATGTACAGGAGAAGAAGGTGTGGCCAAGAGTCTTAATATTTCACCATACGGCTTAAGTCTAATATGATCTTCAGGAACTAGAGAAGAATTCATTGGAACGATAGGCTCTATAACACTTGAAGTAACTATAATGAAATAAACCTTGGGCTTATGGGGACTATCATTATCACCAACATCATCCATATCACCACCATTCTTATCACTATCATGGGATGGAGAAGATATATCACTGTCATAAAAATATTATCTTAAGGAGATTCATCTCTCATAGGTGTGCATTCAAAGATAGTTTCTCCCTCAATCTCACACATTGGTGTCCTGTCACCAATTTTTTCATAATATTTTTCACTCTCTATATTATTTACAATAGGTCCAAAAAAATGATTTATGTGTTATATCCCCCCCTCCATAACAGATACTTATTATGTTATAATTTTTTCCTCAACAGGAACATCCAATTCCATTGGAACTTCATGAACATGAGATCCACCCAATCTATCTTCATCAGAGAGCTTTTCTTCTCAGGATAAATAAAACATATATTGAGAGCCTTCTTAATTATAAGTGTGATTTTCCTCAACTATTTGATATGGATCTAATCCTTGATCAATGATATAACTCAGTATCATAGGTTACATCACTGGATTGACACTTTCATAAGCCTTTTTTTCTCATCTATCCAACTCCCCTTCTAAGGATTATGACTAATTTTTATATAATTTTAAGTGGTTTGATTTAAACAGATGCCACAAGAATATGTTTAAAACTCTACTCCATTTATAATTAACCTTTTCTATTCCAGTATAATAGATATAAAATAGGGGTATAAAAGTGTATTTAATCATGAATAATATTTAATTAGCTCTTCTGTAAGCATCATTAAGTATCTAAAAAATGATTTGGATACCATGGACCATTATGTAGAGATAAAAAATAAATTTATACCTAATAGAGTTAAAAAATCCCATTTGAGGGTATTTGTAGTGATGTATGATCATTAATAACAACCTATATTTTCCACTTAACTCATTTTCACTCACTACTCAATACCTTTATTTATATATTTTTTCTTTTAGAGCATTCCCAATATCAATGTGGGGATGATTCCAATGATAGGATTTCTAATAATCATTAAATTCTCCAAGGTTAGGAACCCTGAAACAGTCATCCCACAATGTGGAAGATAATTTTCATTTATGATCATTTACAATAGTCTTAATTAGGTATTCCTGGTCTCTAGCTTCAAAAACCATGTTCACAAAAAACAATTTTACTAAACATGGATATAAGGGGTTCCTTTTCATCCATAGACCAACTTGTCTAATCTTGATGATGCGTGACACTCCAAACCAAGGAATGAACCAACCTAGACCTTTTAAATTCAATTACTTTTTCTATAAAATCTTCATGAGAGACAATATGGGGCTTCAAAAGCTTTCCATATCCACTCATATTTTCCTTTCCTTTATTAGGAGCATTTGCAGGATTTCATTATATCTTCCTTAAATGATTTTTTCATCTTGACCACACAATGTAGAAATTTACAAAATGAAAACCTAGGGTTTCAATGAAAGAAGGATTAAACTGGGATTCGGTTCAAGTTAGAAAGGATTGTGGTGATTCAGATTTTAATTTGAGATATTTAAATCATTTAGGGTTTTTTAGAATATCAAGCACATGGAAATAAAAATAAATATTTAACATATTTAAAACCCCATATGATATATTCTTAAAATTAAGTATTTAAAATAATATTCTATATTAGTAGAACATATATATATATAGAATTATTAAAATGAATATTATAACTATTACATAAAACATTTTAAACATAATTAATCATACCTAGATCATGTATGATACAATTTAATCTCTCATAATTCACAGGCTTTGTAAAAATTTCAGCAAGATGATGTTTTGTGATAATGAATTCAAGATTGATATCTTGTTTTTGAAAAAGATCCCTCAAAAATTGATGTTGTATATCAATATGTATTGTCCTAGAATAAAATAAAAGATTCGTAGAAATATTAAAAGATATTTTTTTGTCACGGTTTATAGGGGCATGTATGAATTGATATTTATAATATAATAAAGTGTTTTTATCCAACACATCAGAGAATAACAACTGCCTTCACCTATGTATTTAGGTTCAATAGTGGATAGTTCAATAGAGTTATATTTCATACTAAAAAATGAAAAAAGATAATTTACCTACAAGTGATATGTTCTAGAGGTGATTTTTCTATTCAAAATATATTCACTAAAGTCTACATCAGAATAACTACTTTGATCAAATATATGTCCCATAAAATAAAACAATCCTAAATTGTTTTTATTTTTGAGGTATATAAAATTATTTTGGCAACAATTAAATTTGATTACATGGGGTTTGATTAAAAACATGAACACATATGCACACTAAACAAAATATTAGACCAACTAACTATTTTGTAAAGTATTGTCCCAATCATTCCACTGTAAGTGGTCTGATCAACTAGTTTACCAATTTCATCATTATACACTTTATTGGTGGTACACATTGGATCATCACTTTTTTTATCCAGGAAAAAATGTTTCAAAATATATTTAGTTTACTTCATTTGGTTTAAAATAATAATTTATTTAATTTTATGGATATTAAAACCATAAATAATTTTAGTTTTCCCATAAAAATCATTTAAAATTAATTTTTCATAAGTTTTGAAAATTTAGTTTATAAAAAATTTCATAAAGATCCAAAAATAATATCATCAACCTATATTTGTTAAAATAAAATATTTTTTTTTTTATTTTGATAAATAAAGTAGGATTAATAATATATTTTATAAAATCATTTGAAATAATAGAAATGTTGATCCTATCATACCAAGTTCTAGGTGATTTTTTTTAAATCGTAAAGTGCTTTTGTCAGTTTGGAAACACGATTTGGGAAATTTTGATTCAAAAATATAGGGGGTTATTTAAAAAAATCCTAAAATATATGAATTTTGGAAAAAACTATTAACATCTGTTTTATATAATTTTAAATTTAGATGTGTTTCATTGGCATGTACTATTTTAATGGCTTCAATTTTTACTATACATGAAAAATTTTCTATGTAGTCAATGCATTATTCTGGACTATATGATTGTGAAACTAGTATATCATTATTTTTAATCATATTTCTAGAGTCATCAAACTTTTTTAGGTATACATATTTAGTACAAATGGTCAAGGAGTCCTTAGGCATATCAATGAGTTCCTAAACTCTATTCCATTCAAATTGATTCAATTATTCTTGCATTTCCATTACCCAATTTTCATAACTAATTACCTAATAAATGTATTTGGGTTCAAGATATGAAATTAATGATTTCTATTAAACCATTTTTCGAACTAATTCTCTATTTTTTGTTCCTTTATTTAGATTTCCAACTATAGTATCTAAAGGATGATTTTGGTGGGTTCTAATAGTTCTAGGTACAACAGATTATTATAGTTTTTAATTAGGATTTGGTTACTCTAAGAGGTATTTACTAGATAATTTTTCATATAAATGTACTTCAATATTTCTGGTATTATAGGTGTTTTTTATATTCAAATTTGATATATCATTCTCTTGGTTTTCTAAGAAGACTCTAGGTTCATGTGGATTATTCTCGTCAAATATGACTTGAACAAAGTCTTCACCAGATTTTTTCTTTTATTAAAGACTCTATAATCTATAATGGATATATATAACATACATAAAAATTTTCCACAATACATTTTGATGAATATTTATCTATATTACCCTTTGTTTTGAGAATACAATATTTATAGCCAAAAATATTAAAAATAATTTACCTTAGGCTTTCTTCCATTAGATAATTCATATGAATAATTATTTAAAATTGGTCTTATTAACACACAATTAGTTACATAGAAAGTTTTAATTATAGCTTCATTAAAAAATTAAACATGTAGATTATACACATTGAGCATAATCTAGGTAATCTCTTAAAGAGTTCAATTTCTTATTTCAACCACCCCATTCTACTGGTGTGTCTGAAGAGAAGTTAAATTAGATTTATTTCCATATTATGAGAAAAATTATTCAAAATCTTGCTCTTCAAACTCATGAACATGATCAATTTTCAAACATTCAATGTAAATTAGACAACAGCTTTCTGTATATTTTTTATATTATTTATAATATCATCAGGATTCACCCTTGCGAGTCAAGAAATATCACCATGTAAACCTTGAATAGTCATCCATAATTACATAAGAATAATTTTTTTATATTAAATATATAAACTATAAATAGTCCAATAAAATCTATCTAAACCAATTCTAGTTTTGTATAAGTTGATCCTTTTTTCCGTTGTCTGGAATAAACATTATGCTGATTTCCTTTTTGATTGGAATTACACAATTTTTCTATAGGAAAATCTAGATTAGATAAATCTGTGACATAAATTGTTTTTCTATTTTTCGAAGAGGATATATATTACAGTGTCCTAGTCACTTATTCCCATTCCACGATTCATGATGAAACGAATATAAAAAAAATTGGTTTTGAGGAAATAAAAATTTAATTATATAACATAAACAATATTACATCTCAAAGTAATAAATACTAAATTAAATTTATATTCATAAATGTTACAATAATTATTTTTGAATTTGACCTGAAAATTATCATCACATGGTTGATATATACTATGATTATTGTACTTTAAAAAACCAAAAAACAAAACATTAGAATTTAAACAATTTTTAGAGTTACTAACATGACCAAGGCCAATAATTTTTCTTTATTCATTTTCACCTAAAGTGACATGAACACCATCCACTATAATAAAGTATTGAAAGCTTTATAATTTCCCTATAATATATCTAGTGCACCCACTATCCAGATACCATTACTTTGTACATGATCTTTTTAAACATGTTTCCTGCAATTAATTAAATGCACACTAAATTTGATATCTATATCTTCTCAGGTATTTATATTTTATTAATTAAAGCATTAGGAATCCAAATCATCCTAACATATTTATTATCGTATCTATGAAAAAACAAAAAATCATTATAAAATTATGATTTATTATTTTTATATTGTATTGACCTGGATCTATATGTTCCAATTGTATTATTTACAACTCATTTACTGTGTTAACATTGAATAAAATAGATTTTAAAAATTTTATTCTTGTGTACAGGTTGCTTACCAAAACCATCTCTTGGTTTTGGTATAACCTAACTTCCTCGAATATTGTTAATTATTTCTTTTCAAGTATAAAAATATTAAATATTCATTTTTAATTAATGATTTTTTTATTTTAAATCATTATTTTATTTATGATGAAATTGATTTGTTTCTATTCTAATAGAAATATCATATTTAATATAAAAAGGTAAAGCTTGTTGTTTCATCAAAATTTTATACCTATCCTTATGCTCATTAAATGTTTCTTCAAACATATTTCAATACTCAAAAAAATCATCATTGGTGATATTTTCATCAACAATTTCATTTTTAGAAATACTAGTAATATGTGAAGAAGATGTAAGAATAATATATGACACCTCATATGTGTTTGAAATGAAAACATATTTACCATTTCATTGTTTTCTAATTTACATTAATTAGATTCATTGAAGATGTTCTTGGATGTACTCCAGGATTCTTTTATAGCATTTTTATATTTCATCCCTTTATCTTTAAACCATTTCCTGTATTTTAGCTAAGGACAATCAGTCTTGATGATTCATTTTCTTTTAAACTCATAATAGGTATCTTCAAAGTTTTGATCTCTTATTTCTTCACCATTATTGTCATATTTTCTTTTTATATATTTCTTTTTGAAGAATGTTTTCTTCTTGTAAATGTTTTTTAAGATTCTACATGGATGAGACATCTCTTCATCGATATCCAATTCATCATGACTTCTACTATTTCCCTCTTATAGTACTATTTCTTTATCTTCTTAATGAAATTCCTTGAACAAAAATAACATTTTTGGTTTAACATATTTATAATTTACCTTGAAATTTTTTATTTCATGATTTAATATATAGACTCCTTTATTAGTAGTTTTCATACATTACATGTTTTAGGACTAAACATAGTAGTTCCTCCCTATCTATATGGTAAGCATCTTAGAATTCTTAGCAATTGAGACTTTTCATCCATGATCTTTCCCAGTGCATGAATTGTATTGGTGATCTCATTAAATCTAACATTCATCTATGAAATAGATTCAGTATGTTTCATCTTAAATGTATCATATTTATAGTATAAGTATTTAATTTCATTTTTTGTAGTTTTATTTCCCTTATTAAGACGCAAATAAGTTATCCCAAATTTTAAATGAAAAAAACATATAGAAATTCTATTGAATTCATATTCTTCTAATGAATAGTTAATTAATTAATAGATTTTTGTTACAATCATAAGATTCCTTAGTGTAATCACTCTATACTTCTCTTACAACCTAATGTTTCTCATATTGATCTTTAGTTATAGTCATCATATCAGAACCCATACCTTCCATATGCATTTTAATTTTAGTTTTCTATATAGAATAATTTATTCCATTAATATAAAGAGACTTGTTAGTGCAATCCCACCAAGCCTATTATTGTCCATAAAGATAGAAATATTGAAATAATAGAAATTTTAATCTTTCTGGGTAAACACATGATCATAATTAAAATGAAATAAATTATATCCTTTGATACCAACTTTTTTTCAGAGTGGAAAATCAAGAGGGGATGAATTATGTTTCTAATTAAATTATTTGTTTAAAACAATTTGTAAAATTAAATCCCCCAATTTTAAAATCACCCAGTTCACTAATATTGTGGGTAAATCTAATTAAATTATTCTGAATAACCTCTAAAAAAATTTATAAAAAAATCACATATAACGATCTAAATATTATTCCATACTTTTGATATTAATCTACCTTTACTAAACAATAGAAGTATCACAAGTAAGATCTAACTATAAAAGTAAAATTTAATTTTTTATATTTTAAAAATGGTTTTAAAAAATAGAGTAAATAGAAATTCGAAACACTTTATAATAAAAAAATAAAATATTTTTAATCTCAAGCCAGGACCTAATCCTCCCCACTTGGAAATAATTTTTTCTAATGAAAAACATTTTTTTCAATGGTTGATTGCAGAGGGATAAATATTTGGAAAACATTCACATAGAGATGACTATTTTTGAATGGATTCCAATGGTATTTGTTCATGGATTCAGAAAAACCCAATAGTTATACATACACGAGGGACCTTATTTCAAACGGTTGGATCTCATTTGGATTTTTTTTCAAATGGTACTTAAGAACTCACATTGGTCGAGAGGATGGGTGGTCGGTCTTATCACACCCTTTTAGGGGGAATTGTTTCCTATATTTCGACTCTTTTATAGATTTAAGATATGTGAAAAAGCCATTAATTAATTCAAAATTATTACATGGTTCACCCTTTAATTAACAATCAGCTATTACCATGTATGGAATTTATAGTCATCTATATGTATCTGAGGTTCTTTTTCAATGGAAATATTTCTATGTATCTGAAGATCTCCGTCAATGGTATCCTCTTATGTACTGATTATATATTTATTAGTCGTTGTTATGATGATTTTTGTTTTCAGTCACAGAGTGGGGTTCCCTATAGTGTATTTTCATCTAAGGAGACGAGTGTCCTCGATGTTGGGATCAGACCCCTAAAGTGGAAATCCTACATATCCTCATGAAAGAAATCAAAACACATGTCTTTCTGTTCTACTTAATGGGGAGCATCATACCTTTCATGGTAAGGTAATTAAGACAAAACCATATTGTTTTATTTCATGAAACAAGGACATCTAAGAGTAAGGTGCCTAAGTAAAATTTTGTTGTGGGACTTATGCTGAAGTGGTCCGCAGAACCTGTATGGGATAAGTATTCTTTGGTTTAATAATAATCTACTAGGAATATGGCTCAAAGATAATTATGGTTAATTTTGGGTGTTGGGTTTGGACCTCAGGGAGGCTTCTTACATTTCCCATTTAAATGGGAATTAAATCACACATAGCTTGGTTGTGAGGACCCATTACTATGGAGGCTATCATGTTTTGTCACATAGGGGAGTATGACCCTTTGAGAGGATAATGTTAGGGCTTATTCTAGAAACGTTTTCCCTTATTATTGAGGTTTTTTCTGAGCTTACTCTTGGGGATGATTTCCTATTGAACGAGTATAGTGATATATATGGGGATTACACAAAATAAAGATTCCCTTTGAATGAATATGATTGGAGAATATACTCAATAGGAGGCCCATAGGTTGATTTGGGGCTTGCACATAGAATTATTACCAAAGGTGGAAAATCATACATATTTCATGATCTTTTCTATCCTATAATCCTACATGAGACATGCTCGGTGTGAGAAACAAGAGGAAGCGTTAGATCTGGGGAACCACACTATCTGCTTTACCAACTAATGGATAAATGGCCTTGATGACACATACCTACGGTGTCCCTCTAAAGGAATAAAAGATGAAGATACAAGGAAATATTCTCTAAAAAAACATGCATCAAACCGTGTTGATGTCGTGATCATATCCATATACTAATACCATATGAGTCATGATTGATTTTGAGAAAGATGAAATAAAAGATTCCGAAAACCACAAATTCCTCCATCCACAAGTGGAAGAGCGTAAGGATATAGGAGAAAAATAAATGCCTTTGATGTGACTATTACCTCTCCCATTTAGTATCTCGGATAGTTACATCATACTACCCAACTGGGAACAACCCATGGTCTTGGAGAAGAAGGAAGGAAGGAAGTTAGAGAGTACCTATAATAAATATTATGGTCTTACTCTAGGGGGGTTCTCATGTACTAATTGAGACTTATTTCTAAGGATCATGCCCTTACTTTGTTTAGGGATTATTTCAAAGGATGATTCCCTTTTGCTGGTTGGGGCTTATTATTAAGGGGGGTTCCCTTATACTGATTGTGGCTTATTCTAAATTAGTATTCCCTTGAATTGGTTGCAGATTATTCCTAAGGAGGATTTAATTATACTGGTTGGGAATAAATCCTAAGGAAGATTCCCTTGAACTAGTTGGGGCTTAATCCTAAAAAGTATTCCCATTTGCTGGTTGGGGCTTATTCCTATAGAGGATGCCCTTGTTTTGGATGGGGTTCATTTCTAAGGAGGATTACCTTATACTAGGTGTGGATTATTTTTAAGGAGGATACCATTTTTCTGGTTGGAGATTATTTCTAAGGAGTAATCCCTTGTTTAGGAACCATGGTGAGTGTCTCAACTCATGGTAATTTGGAATGAGAGGTGGGTTTGTATGTGTCACAACCCAAAACATCTTGTTCCCGAGCCGAAACGTTCGTGGTGATACTACCCATTATTCAGTAGGGTGAGTTATGATTTCGAAAGGACCAACCCGAAGGGCTAAGTCCATAGTATGGAACTAATCCTGAGGAGGGGTGCAGGGGTGCAACTCATACGGTATGGACCAACGGGTTCACCCAAGGGGGTCTCCCTGGTATTGTTCTACCATTTGAAGGTTGCCCATTTATGGGTCTCTCCCAAGTGTGGGTCACCTAGGTGGGTCTATCCCAAGTGTGGGTTACATAGGTATGGGTCTCCCAAGTGTGGGTCTCCTAGGTGGGTCTCATGCAAGTGTGGTTCACCCATGTGATGGGTCAGGGACCTCACTCTAGTGAGGGAGGCCCATAGTAGGTCACCCATATAGGGATAGACTACTTAGGAAAAGAAGATTCAAAACTAGATCCATCTCCTAGATTTTATATTTTATAGTAGTATTGTCCTTCAAAATTTCAAGGCAACTGAGTATATTTAGACCTGATGGAGGGCCTACACGAATGGGCCTGAATGAATGGTCTACATTGTTAAACAAATTCTTTTACCAAAATTTTTAGACTTTCAAGAGCCATTACTTTTGATCTGTGAGTCCATTTGTGATTTACAACTAGTCAAGTAAAATATTTTGAAGAGATCAGTGCTTCTTGATATGGTTAATACACCATATTTTTACAAAATAAACTCTTAAATTTTATTTTAATGTATCACAATATTTTTATCGTCAATCATAGAAATCCATAGCCTACTATGGTAGGGGGTTATTTCTACTTAACCCTCACTGTGAATTTGCCTTATGGAACATGGAAATACAATTTGCATATTCTTCCAGCATGGAGACACATATCTTCTAAAACTAAACATGTGCTGTCTTAGTAAGGGTCACATCATGAACTATGTGGAAAAGTGCATGAAATTCATTTTCCAGTGTCATCTATAACCCACATCTAAGACCAGTTTATAAAATAATAAACATTATCTAAAACTTTGATCATGTTTTTTATAAAACTATATACAATCATTATAGGCTAAACAACTTCTTCTATAGTTTTAATTGGATATAAATTATAAAATAAATTTATAGACAGTATTTGAGTACACCCCAATAATATATAGGATTTTTTTCTTAATAAATAAAATTATTGCAGTAAACAAAATTCGAAATGATGTAAAAATAGAGTAATAGAAGTGAATGAATTCAATGTAGAAAAAATGTAGGTATATTTTTATATGATTGGTCTCTTCTCAATTTCCTCTTTTGGTTTAAATATGATGTGTAAAGACAAGAGTTAGTTCCTTTATTTTTCACTGAATATCAGGAAAAAATTATAATAGGCATCAAAAATAGAGCACTAGTTGTTATTTTACACTCATAAGAAATTATAATATATGCATGTATCATATATTGAATCTCTTAATTTTTCTTCATCATTGGCATTTTATAAAATAAAAATATTTCTTCATCATTCACCACATATTTTTTCAAATTTTGATATCTTCTAATGGTTACTTCAGTAAGTCACATGGCCACTTCGTTACTTTTCTAGAAGTCTTAATTTCTCATATGGTTTCATAACTTTATCTAAGGATTGGTTGGAATATGAAATAATGTCAAATTTAATCTTGTGTCTAATAAAACGCTTTTTGATATTTTGGTAGATGCACAACTGAATCCATGTAGATTTATGGTTACAAGGTTTCTTGTGCATAAAATAAAACTTTTCATGTAGTTAATACAAATGTTTTTTTATAAAATATATACATCCAATCATATAATATTATGGTTGATCCTTTTTCCTTGTATTCAATACAGTTGACTTTAAGTTGATCCACTTTCCATGTAGTCGATCCACTTTCCATGTATTCAATACACTTTCCATCCATTCAATCAATTTTACTTGCATTAAATACACCTGGATTATAATCAATCTAGTAATTTGATAATTTTACATGCTTTATAATCATGGTCAATTTTATGTCTTTCTCTGCTTTATGGTTGATTCAAGACATAAGAAAATTTCATTTTATTCAGAAAATTGTTATCCTTCACAAACCATAGAATTGATTTGTAGTAACATAAACATGGTTTGTGATGATTAAAAAACAGAATTTCTGATCTAATCAAACAGAAACATTTAAAAATGTTTATTTAATAAAAAACACAAGGTTTGTTTTTTAAGGTTTGAATATTAATTTTAGTTTTAAGTTTATTTCCTATATATATTTTAAGGGGAATTTGTTTTAAATATTAAGGACTTGTTTGGTTCTGGTGTATTATCCAAAAGGTTTCAATTTTTTAGAATGTATATTTTTCATTAAGAATTTATATTGATTTTTAATTAGTTTTCATGAGTGGAAGTCTATTTTGTGTGTTTAAAGTTTAATTGGGTTTTCATTTTCATACAAATGTTATTTATTTTCACAATAAATTACTTGAGTTGTATAATAATGGATTTTGGGTGAAATTTGGTTTTATTTAACTATGTTTGAACTCTTTTGGTTATTATGAATGTGTTTTCATGGTATTTTTTCATAAAAGTTTTTATTTCAACACAATTTTATAATGTTTGATTATATTTTTGTGTGAGTTTCAAATTTATTAATGACAAGTAATTCTTGTTTAAACCATGTGTTATATACCAAAATTTTCATATTGGGATGTGTTTTTATGATGATTGAATACTTGTAGTGAACCATGTAAGGAATTTAGTATGACATTAATCATAAAAAATTCATACTATTAACAAACTAAATAAATAATATGATATAGAGTAAACACCATTGGTAAAATAGATGTATAAAAGTAAAAGTTACTTATCTAAATATGTTTTCTATAGGTGAAAATTAATTTCGAAAATAAAAATTGTTTACTAAATAAATATTCAATATAAAGTTATGGTATACCCATGTAGCCCATTTTTAAGAGAGGAAATATTCACACTTTAGATATCGGTCAAACCCAACCATTATCTCATCACCAATAAAATTCATAATAGTTTTATGTAATTTTCATTAACGTATGATTCATCCAATTTTAAGTGGAAATGAATGAATTACTCTACAATTCATAACAAAGTAAAAAAGGTATCCATTACTAAAGAAATTTCATACCATTCCGATTCTACATTTATAAAATAAATTTAGGTGTTATAAAAGGATTCTGGATAACCAAAAATAAATATGAATAAAATATAAATTTCTTTTCTGGACCCAAGTCCTAATAAATGTAGACATATTTTTTATTAATCAAAATAAAGTCAAGGGATATAACATGGATGTGTACAAAAACTTTTCATTATGGATCAGAAAACCATTTAGAGATTCATAACATTTTTAACAATGAAAAACTATAAATATATGCATCTAAAAAATTGAAGAACACCAAAAAACCATTGATTTTAAAGAAAAAATATTTCTAAAACAAGAAAATATGATTAATAACCCTCACATTAAAAGAAAACAATAAACACATAATGTAAACATGGTATTCATGGAAAAAAATAATTTAATCAATTCTTACATTAATATAATTACATGTAAACTTATAAGAAGAAAATAATATAAAAAACCAATATTACCTGTTGAAATTTACTTAGTAAAATTAAAAACTAATATAAAAAGTAACAGTTTTAACAAAAATAAAATTTTCACCATGTTATAAGTTAAGGTTTTAAATAAAGAATGTATAAATAAAAAACCATCACATACGTTCATATAAATTTCCATTGGAAATATTTAACATAAAGTATCAAAATATTTCTTAAAAACAACCCATTAAAATCTCATTATTTTAGTTGAATTAAGTGGGATATACTATATTTATCCCATACTAATGTATTATAATTTATAATTATATATTAAAAGCGATAATTTTTATAATTTACTCTTGTAAAAAATGAAACATTATATTCATAACTTACGTGTATTTAATTTGTTTTTGATAAATATGAATATTTTCAAACCAAATTGGATGAATTTAAAATTTACGGATTCTAATATAATGAAAATAGATTATCTAGATAGTGTCAGAAATTTTATCCTGTTTATAATAGAGTATGGAAATGACACCTCTCAAATTATTTGGCCAGGTTTACATTATTTTCTATTGAAGATGAATTTCTCGATGTGATTGGAAAGAATAATCGATCTTTCATAGAAGAGATTGAAGTTATAATTGTTGGACTAAACATGGGGAATAAACAAATATAGTCAGTGATTATGATAACAATATTATTTATGGATCCTTGATTTTAGTACAACTATAAATGATAATGGAGATTCTAATGATGAAATGAAAATGGAAATTGAAGATGACTTTCTTGATTTTCCAAACTATTTGAGAAGTTAAATGGCTATAAAAATATTATATTGCATATTTGTTGTACTAAATATAAAAAATTGTTAACAATAATGAATATATATAATTTTAATGTTTGAAATAGATAGAGTGACTCCAACAGTATAGAAATGCTTACTCTCTTGAATAATATATTACATGAAGATAATGAGATTCCTTGATCAATATATGACATTAAAAAAAATTATGTTCCATGGGTATGATCTATAAAATAATACATATCAATACAAAATATTGTATCTATTTTTTCAATAACCATGGATCACATAAAATTCCATATATCAGGTGTGAATCAATACAAGAAAGGAAAATCAAATCCTTTGAAGGTTTTATGTCCATTTCCAAAAAATATAATGTTTATAAAACTATATAAAAATGACAATACAACAAGGAAATTAACATGGAATATAGATAAAATAAGATTATATGGGAAACTTCATCCCATATAAGACTCTCCCCAATGGAAGAAAACTGATCAAGCATATACTGAATTTGAAAACAAAACGAAAATGCAATGTCTTGTGCTATCTACATTTGGAATGAATCCTTTTGGTGCATAAAGTGTAAATAATATCACATTGAAGTCTCTATTAATAAATTATAACTTCAAACCACATGTATGAATGAATTAGACCTACATTGTGTTATTTCTATATGTATCATGACCAAAAAAACGGTAGAATAACAAAAATAAAAAAATCACATTGAGAGTCATGTTGTTTGAGATAATAAATGAATTTCATACATATGAAATCTTTTCAGGATATAGAATTCAAATAATGTTAGAGTACCCCATTTTTCAAGAAGGAATACACTCAGTTAGGTAGAATCATTCTTTGAACACAATGTTTCTGGGACATCATAAATTTTCACCTCGACGACATAAATATCGATCTTGGATAACATCACTCGACTATAATTTAGAATATGGTTCAACAGCTTCTCCATTAACATGTGTTGAATAGTTTTTTTATTTGAAATGATATTTTAACTATTTTTTGTAAATCAATTTTGAATAACCATATAAAATTTGTTTAAAAATAGATTAATTATTTTAATTACCATATTTAAAATGATTTTATATAAATATTTTCGTGATTTAATAAACATAGAATAAATATATGTGATAGTGTGATAAAATAATTAATAAATACATCCCTTAAAAAATATGGAATTATACCTTGGTTGGACATGATTTATATGGGTATAATAAAAGAGTTGGTGCCTATGAAGAGAGAAAGATGGAATTTTCTTCCCCTAGCGACTTACATTATAACAAGGAACGAAAGATTTTATATTTTCCACTTCCTTAATGGTGTAAAGGTTCAAAATTGGAATATATTAAATATCAACAATATCATATTGATGTCTTATTTTAATTTGAAGGTTTTAAAACCACATGGTGGTCATGTTTCTACATAATATTTTTTAATTATATCTTCATATTAAATTTTATTGAAAAATGTCCAATACATATTAGCCATGATTAAATTATTTTTAAAAGATATATAAAGTACTTTTATAGACATATTAACGTTTCAAACTATAGAAAAGGAAATTAATATCATATTAGGTGATTTGAGATGTTCCTCCCATTAAATTTATTTGATTAATGGTTCAATTTATTAAAGAGCGCTAACTATGTGGACATGTACTTTAGAATTAAATGTACCCCATTAATGAGTATATTATTATTTTGAATGGGTTTGTTAAAAATAAAATCAATATAGATGGTTATATTTAATAATGATATATTATTGAGGAATTTTTTAAATTCCATACTGACTAAATGTTCCATGTGGATAGAATTGGTCTCTAAAGTATTATTACAATTGCTGCCTTGTCAGTAAAAGAATTTATGGAAGATATGTATTCATAATTACCATTATCGAGCAAGAGTAGTTTCAACATTACATTTTACATAATAATATAGATTTGTTATCATATATTGAAAATCATAATGTAATTCATAGGTATTTGAATACACTAAATGATGAAATATGCATATCCAATACAAAAAATCAATATTATATTAGATAGATTTGAACCATTTTTGTAAAGAGTTATCTAAAAATATGAATTCAATTTTAGAATAACTTTTATGAATAGCTAGAGGACCAGGTGTACATGTATTATCCTAAAATGGTTATGTACTTACTAGTTATAAATTTTCTACAAAAGAATAAGGTTAAGGTAGTAAAATTAAAAATAGATGAGTTACTCTCAAGGAGGACATGATGCAGGTATCTTGTACCAAGGATAGAAATGTCAGTTATTAAAATATGTCACACATTTGAATTATAAAAAACATGGGAGTAAGATTATACAATATTCGTAGTAAATTTTTTTTAACCCAGATGGGTTGATAATAGGTGTGCAGTGAAAATCAATAAATTGAGATTTAAGAAAGTGAATATCAGTAAGGAAGGTTACAAGGATGAACTGTTTATAATAGAATCATTATAAAAGCAATCTTTTTATGCCTTATATCCCATAAAAAATGTTAATTTGTTCAATTATCAACTAAAACAATTATAGGGTAAAATTAAAATTCCATTGTGTACAACCCTTTTATTTGGATATCATAATCCTTCCATAGTAGTCTTAATATAGACATTATATTATATGTCATATGGTTCCAAAAGGAAAGGATTTTGAAACATGATATAGGGGAAAATCCCTTCAAAAATTAACAAATATACGAGTTTCATGAATTGGTCAAATGCATCTGATTAGTTTTTTTATATAAAATGTTTTTCCTCAAAAATATTAGGTTTTCACTGCTATATTTATGTGTTATAAACATTATATTTAACAACATTTTCAAATAATGGATTCTTCACATGTAGATACTTCAAATGTCAAGGGACGATATTGGCGAAGTTAAAATTTAGAAAATGTTGTATGGTTAAGAATATGTGGTTGAAAAATTATAAGAGCAACATAACGTAATGAAATTAAAAAAAATTATTTTGGTGAGAAGGGTCTAAAATTCTAGGTTAGACAGATACCATATGGATAACCTATTGAACTAAAAAATTCCATTTTTCATTAGTTACATTTTGGTCAAAACTTGAGTTCATGTGACGATTGATATAGATACATTATAAAACGTTGTTCATGCATCGAAGGAAATAATTTGGGAAGTCATTAGGGTAAAATTATGATTGTAACATCCCACCCAAACTCATTTTTCTGAGAGGATGCAGAGGTGATACTAACCAAAGGTGAAATCGTAATGACACTAAAGGCAGAAAAATAAATTCCAAGCCTAAGGAGAACAATGTGGGATGATTTTCACTTTATAAATATAATAACATGAAAACACAAAATATAAAAATCTAGAATATCTATATGATTCCCGAGTATAACTAATACAAATCAAAGGTAAAAAAATAAAAATAATTTTATAGTGACATCAGAATAAGGAACATCAAAAACAAAATTCAAATACAACCTGACCTAAAGTTACTAAAGTGGAATAATCCCATGAGCCACCAAAACTAGCTCTATGATCCAATACCACCTACCATGGTCATAATATCATGATTCACCTCTAAATAAATAAGATATATTTCCAATTCTAGTATCTTAGTATATAATATCTATAATTGAAAAAAAATCCCAATAATTGGGTTAGTATAAAACTCACATGGTAATTTCTAAAGGATTCCCAGCACACACCACTGGGACAAGAACAGATTATTACATTTTATATAAAAAAAGTTAAAAACAATTTATACAATTTATAAAAATATATAAGTAAAATAAAATTTATGAAATCCACAAAAAATCTTATTACCATTCATTAATACATAGTATTACCAATCTCATGTTCACACACACACACACACACACACACCCATACACACACTTAATCTTTATCTCACATATTGACGGTGATGCTTCACAACCATACTCCATCCAACTTTGATAGTGGTACTTCATGAGCTTACTTCATCCCACTTTGAACACAAACCAATCCAATTATGCTAAACTCCATGCAAATTAATTTTATATAAAATGATTTTCCCCTTGAAAACAATTCATCAAACTTCTTTTCTGTATCAAAACTATACCACAATTTTAAGTTGATCATCATAAAATTTCAAATAAAGAGGTTTTCCAAAATCCATCTAATTTCCAAAATATCCATAACATAAACCAAGATGGCATCCTTTATGAAAGAACAAATCATTTCTATATAAAATCTAATATTTTTTGAAAATATAACCAATCCTCCAAGTTCTAGAAGAATTGGAGTTTTGAGAGAACACACCTACCAATCAGTAGATGAAAAAAATCAATAACAACATAAATAACTTCTAGATCTGGGATCACAACAATTTCCCTGAAATAATTACAAAAATATTCCATGACGATTAAAATTATATCACATAGATATATCAATAAAAAATTAGATCTATGGTTTAATGAGAGAGGATAATAGTATATCTAAGAAGAACAAGGATGAACAAGGACTTACAATTTGTTCTGGATATATATCACACTTAGATTCACCAATATGTCTTCCATATAAATGGATATTCTAAATGGAGCCTAGGATAAGAAAATAGTTCGAGAAACTAAGATAATATGAGAAAGATGAAGGTCGTTGTACCTTAATTTTAATTTAAATAAAAAATTTCCAGCATTGAATGTCCATCACATAGTTAGGTCACACAGTTTAACAAACCATGAACCAACCATGAATAAGATATTGGACATCACCCAGCTAGACAAATTGTTGGATAACTATGCACTAACAATGTAGTGATACTATCTTATGGCCATCCACTTTCATAGTTGGATAACACTATTCAAAAAGACATGCATCAACCATGTTTTCCCCACTGTTTCCACTTGCATTGTTTCTCTTGGGAACCTGCATAGTCTTATCAAATTGTGTGCCAACTTTGCACATACATAGTTACTCCCAAAATCACGTATAGTTGTTTTCTTTGAGATAGTTCATGGTTTCTCCTAACCATTCTCAAATTTTTAAACTCATAAACACTTCTAAAACAATTTAAACTTTAATGAAACTCTTGAAACGTAACATCAAAATTATATAACCTAAAAATACACATTATAAGGGTAAATTAGCAAAAACAAGTGGTGTTAAATTTTCCCCACCATTTTTTTCCATTATTAGAGAGTTGGAGATCAGTATTTCTTCTGAAGATCTCAGACCATTTTTCCATCATTTCCTTTTCATGTTCTCGTATCTCTTTCAAAATCTAACCATGATTCCAAAAAACAAGTACCAAACCAATGAGTTTACCTTGAAAGATGTTTTCTCATCTATCTATAATTCATATCAGAACAAGAATCAATATATCATACTATTCAATATCAACATTGTCCCATCAAATCATATAGTTAGGATCAGGCTGGTACTTCTTCAATAGAGATACATGTATCACATTATGCTCAAAATTGGACATTTTTAGTAAATACAACTGATAAGCTACATCGCCAATACAATAAAAAATCTAGAAAGGGACAATATACCATATAGATAAATTTAATTTCATATAAAAATGATGATATCCTAACCTTAAAGAGATTTTTAAAAAAACATGATCAACCATATCAAATGATAATAGTTAGCGATGATGATCCACGTATGATTTCTAATAACTGTGATCCTTCTACTTCCTCTTTTAGATCATCTAAATATTATCCATTTTTAATTCACAAGGAAAGGTATGATAAGTGATGTCTCATCCACTTCTACCCAACAATGAGGGGAGGGAAAAGGATTATCATACAATGCTTTGAAAGGATCCATAACTATGAAGTACTAATAACCATTATTTTTTGATAACTACATTAATGGTATGTGATTATACCATGATCCACTAAAATCCATAACATAATCTTTAATAATTTCTTCCAATGTTTTAATCATCCGTATAGATTTACCATCTATTTGAGGATGATAAGTGAGGACCATGATCTGATAGGTTCCTAGGGCTTGTTGTAAGGACTTCCACAACTGATATGTAAACCTATAGTCCCAATAAAATACAATTTATAATGGAATAAAATTTTTCTTTGAAACAACTATAATATATATTTTGGACAAGTATTTATCATATTATATTCATGAATAGTGATGAAGTTAGCTGAAATCATGATGTGATCCATAATCCCCCATTTGGCATTATGTTTTATAACTGTTTCGGATTACCTCTGAAAAAATAAAAAAAAATTCTCCCCATTCCACAAGGGAATATGTAAATAATGTAACAAACCATATTGATATTTTTATAATTACACTAGCCTTTTACACATATTATTACATGATTTTAAGCATAATTAACCATCAAATACAACTGAAGGATCTTAAAGTTACATATCTTTATAATATTAGGTACCTAAAATTAAAAAATGGAATGTGAATAAAAATTTCTTTATTAATCTCCATAATTACCTCTTAACTCTTTTTGAGCACATAAAACGGCATTGTATAACCTAGAGAATACATAGACAAAAGGGATGATCTAAAAAACACAGGAAGTGAATAAACATGGGATTAAAGCATAACACATGAGTTAGAAGTCATAATATGGTAACATAAAAGGTATAGAACATCAATAATCAAATGGAATAATAGAACATATAACATATAATCATATGATATTGGAAACATAATAATGTGGTAGCAACATATAACATGAAATAAACATGATTCAAGGACAACTTCTAAGACGATATCACAAGGTCGATAAAGTCCCATAATAGATTAGGTTTACTCCCTAATCCCATGAATGACATCACATGAGACTAGAATATCACCCAATGAATATGAGTGATATCTGTGCACACCAATCATAACATGCTCATGCATATGTGTTCCACATGAATAATCGAGAATAAGGGATAAAAATAAGGGTTACTCATTCAAATAAACGGGTATCATAATCATATCATAACACAAAAACAAGGGTCATACAACAATTGTATCAATAAAATAAGGGATTTAAAAACATATTAGACATTAATAAACTAAAAAATTATAGTATCTCATTAATAATTAAGTATAGATTAATTGAAATCATGAAAATGAGTGATTGTAAAAAACTAAAATGATCTAGTTAAATGTGGATTTATGGAAAATAATAAAAAGTATTGAAATAGGATAAAACAATTATGGTTTTCATAAAGACAAAAAAATAAATAAAATATATTTTCATGAAAAAATGAAATATTTTATAAAAATAATTATGTCTTTAATTATTTAATGGAGTGTGAATTAAAATGGTTAAGAAATGAAAAATTTCCCTTAAATAGAGCTTGCTTATAAGGAGGAATTAAGAAGGGAGCCCTATAAATCATGTATTTCTCGAAAAAAACAATGAATAATAGATCTTTATTCACATTTTTGGAACATAAGAAAATATTTTAGGAGATTTATATAAAAATAAATAATAATTACTTTGGCGTATAGAGGGATAAACCGTAACATGAATAAAAAATGGAGGTTCTAAAAGATCCCTTACCTTATGTATGAATGTGTTCTGCACTTGCACATGTTTTCCTGGATAAAAAAATTAGTTCCATTAAATACATAATTCAAAAAGATTTTCTATATATTTATATTATTTATTGTAATTTTATTAAGTTTAATTATAGAGATTTCAATGATTTATAATATTTAATTTTGTTGTTTTGAGAGTTTTCCATTCATGGTTTTATGGTTGGTTTTGATGAGTATAATTATGGGAGAAATATTCTATTGGAATAAAAACTCCCAAATTGGATTGAAATGGTATTAATATATTTCCATAATTTTAAATAGTCTCATATATCATTTTTAGGTATGAAAATGATTCATTATATAAAACGTTAATAAAAAATGGTTAATTTATTTTGGCGGTTTTTACAACCATCATTAACTAGTATGATATTATTTAATATTATATTTATATATTAGATACATAACATGAAATAAATTAAAATATGTAATTTATAATCTGAATTTACCATAAAAATAGTTTTATGACCATCCTTATAGGCGGAAATGAAAGGTAAAAACTTGTCGTCCATGAAGGTCGTGAATCGACACATCATGGACGACGTTTTCAATTTCTTAATAAAAGGAGAAGATGATAAATTTGATGATGGATATTACATTAAAAAAATAAAATTACACTATATTTATGATTCCATTTTTATTGTGATATTTTGGATAGTGGAGTTGAGGAGAAGTTATAAGAAAGAAATAATTTAAAAGAGAAAGGGTGATTTTACCTCTTGAATATCGCCCCTTTGAGAACATCCTTAAGGTACTTGGGTTTGGAATTTTGTTGAAAAAAAAAGATATTGGATGTCGGGAAAAAGGATAAGTAAGGAAATTTTGACTAATGTCAACAAGCTACAAGGCTTAAATGTGTGGGGACAAGAAGTGGTGAGGGTTGGTATCTATAGGGGAGGATATGGGTATTTTTTTAATATTTTATTCATTTGTTTGTTATTTATGATCAAGTCTATCAATAGTGATTGTTACAATAACTGGACACCATATGTGGTTTAAGATATTCCAATAAAATGTGTGATTAAATCATCCATACATCATCATGACTCAAAAATTCAAGTATTTTTTAAAAACCATAAATTATAGTATTTCACTATTCATAAAAAACCAAATATTTTACAAAAATTCCAATAATTAACAATAACCATTTTTCAATATGTAGATTTAAAAATGGACTCCATTTTATGAAAATAATTTTCTAAATATGAGAAATTTATTTTTAATTTAAATAATCACTAATTTGAAAATACATATTTTAATATTATAATTGATATTATAACACATTGAAAAAATAATTAAGTTCTCATAAAATTATTGTATATTTATAATAAAAAAAATTATGAATATATTTTATTAAATTTTTTTTAAATCATTATATTAATTATAAAATTGTAAAAAAAAATTTTTGTTTCAAAAAAATACCAATACTTAATTTATCATTTTTAGAAACTTTATTTACTTATTCCATGATATAAATAAAAAATATTTTCATTAATAGGATACCTAAATTTTATGTCTGCTTGCAAATTTAAATTTACTATTATAATGGGAAGATTACTATTCCTAACTGTCAGACTACTATTCCGAAGGTTAGGTATATGGTCCTAACCTTAAATATAAAATAATATTTAATTATGTTAATAATTCACATTAAGGATATTTTCAGGTTTAGAGTTTTAGTGAATTAGACCATAACTATTACTTTATATCTTGAATATTACATGTTGAAACTTCTACTCAATATCAATTTTTTCAAAAAATAAATCCCCCTAAAATAAAATAAGATTTTTTTTCTTGATATAAATATTTGTGAATTATTTCATTCTCTTACCCTTCCTTATACCCTATGAAAAACATTTCCATGACTTGGGATTTCCATATGAAGCTCAGTAGGGTTTATAAAATAAAGAAAAAAAACATTAGTCCATTAATGGATAGAAAACATATGCTCTTAAACATACATAATGAAATCATAATATTTATGAATAACACATAGAAATCATAAATCATATAGGTAACTTGTGTCATCCCTAACATACTTATGTTGTAGCATTCACAGCGACGCAGCGAGTTGCATTTGGAATACTAATCATGGTATATTCTCTAAATCTCTTAATTGAAACCTTAACGTTTACCTCTGTCATGTTATCCAATGCATTGGAGAGCTATCTCGGGCTCACCCGCCCTAGGTTTATCACAGAACCACTCGTATACCTAAACAATGCCGAATAACCATTCCATAATCATAATACATAAACAACCATAAAGGAAAGATAACATTTCCACATTGAAATCACCACATAATATTTCAATATATTGAAATAATAAATCCATTATCAAAGTCAATTTCAATACCAAAAATATGTAAAAAATATTATATTGTATTTATTTTCCTTTTAAAAACCTTACGACTTATTATGCAAATCAAATATCAAATAATGACCGTTGGGGTGGAAAGGTCACTATCGCCACATATGTTAAAAAGAAACATAAATTTTTTTCTTTATTAAAAAACTTCTCAAAACAAAATTATTTTATATTAAAAGTAAAAGCACATGGGATTTATTATACAGAGTATAAAAGAAATACGTGTATAAATCTATGTATGCCTCAATGAAAGGAGATTTAGACGAAGTCCCTTATTGAGATCATTTTGAAAATAAAATAGATAATTTATGTGTATTAAATAAAATTACACAAAAAGAAAGAAAAAATACAAGATAAGATATCAAAATTAATTTCTCGCATAATCATAGCATGACATAAACAATAAATATAAGATCAACCCAATGAATGAAAATTGGGTAAAGAAGTTATCTTACCTCGTGTCCGACATGACGCATCCATTCTTCAATCTCATGAATAATAATATAATGTTAATTTATACTTTATAAAGAAAATTTTTCATTTTTATTATTTCTTTTGAATCACTTATTACGATGTTATAAAAATTACATAATCATTTAAGTTAATAATAGTAATATTGTCAATATTCGGTACTTGAGTCAAAAAAATAAACTTCTTATATTTTCAAGTTATCCATGTGGTCACAATTATATTCTCTATATAATGATATTATTCATTTAGATATCACATATATCATATATATATCTAGTATATATATATATATATATTTATAATATTACATAACATTTGGAGATAAGAAATGAAATTCACCTTTCATGGAGATGGTAAGTCGTACGTACGCATGAACACTACCTTCATCTCTATTTTATATTTAATGGAATGAAAACAATATTATACCTAGGTATATTATAATTAATGTATAATATTGTATATAATTCCATTAACTCCATCCTTTATACGTTCAACAGATGGCATGAATGAGTAATATCACTTTGTTGGGGCGGTAGTATGCACTTCCTCAAATGAAATTATCGTATTTACCCATTATGTAAATCATAAATTTATTATATAAATTAAAAATAAAGAAGAATATTGACAATATAAATATAATATATACCACATATAAATACAATTACAACATAATGGTTGCCATGATAGGTAGTAGGAGATAATTGAACAATCATCGTTTTGTGAGGCAGTAGTTCACCGTCCACAGAAACAGTATGTTAGTATCCCTTAGATGGAGGTGTGTGAAAGTGTAGTTCTAATACTTCTCAGAAAAACTAACTAGTATATTTAGGATACTATTTTTGTTACAAAATAATGTAATAAAGGTTGTTTAGGGGAGTTTGAGAAGGAAAATAAAAGAAAAGAACTTGAGAGAATAGGTTGCCTTTAAATCGGTTAACTCCATTTGGTTTGAACCAAAAGGCTTTATTGAATTGCCTTATTCCAAAAGTAAGGATTCTAGGTGTAATAGAGGGATGTTGGAAGCCTGTTGGAGCATATCCTAGATGATACAATTGGCTTGAGAGTTGTGATTAATGGGTTAGGGGTGGTGGCCTTTTATAAGAGAGAGGAGGGGATCTTTAGGAAAGGTTGAAAGCATTATTTTATTATAAAATTATAATTAGATTCAAAAGGTCCAGAACTCATTAAATTATAATATAATGTGAATATAATTCAAAAAATCATCCAGGTGACCCAAAATTGATCAATAATATCATTTGAAACATAATATATTTCATTTGGATGAATAATATATTTTTTCAACTATTTTATCATTTAATGAAATATTAATTGATTTAAAAAGTCATTTATGTCAATGTCTATACTATTCATATCATGGCTTTTAAAAAAATCCATAACAACTTTATCAATTAGAAAAAACTTCATTATTTTAAATATAAAACATCCAAATCATCCACTAAACTCGTGGATGATATAAAATGTTTCAAAATAAATTTATTTTAATATTTATTATCTCATTTTTTAAAACATTCTTTAATTAGGTAATCATTACATCATCATTGTGTCATAAATAAAGTTAATTTTTTAATCTCTATAAATATAAATAAACTATCATTATTTAGGGAATATTTTCAACCATTAATCAATATTTATTGTCAAAATTATCAGTTATATAACCTTATAAAAAATTTGTTTTACTAAAAGATGTATGTTTATGTTACATTTTCATTAACATTAAATTAATTTTTATAAAGTGTCATTTTCACATAAAAGTGGATCCATGAGGTTCCAAAATCACCCAAGGATTCCCATTGTCATACATGTATAATCCAATAGTATTTGGACACATGTTTTGTAATTTAATATTATAATAATATTATTTTTTACCCTTATTTCCAATATTTACATTTTAGCCATGGTAAAAAAATATTTACTAAAGCTACTATTCATAAGGTCTAAAAATATAATTTACCTATTTAAAAAATTTGAACATCCTAATTCCAAATTGGGAATCCATTTCTCCAAATTCAGAACACAGATATTGCAGCAGATAATATAAAATTTATACTTATTGTTAAAACCAAACAACGTGTTTTTAAAAAATAATAAATTTCAAAATATTGACATTGGTTTATGTCCAATTTCAAAGTGAAAATACATAAAATGAACACAATTTGATTACATAGGGAAAATATAATCTGATCATACTTTAAAACTGATTAAAAGAATAATACAACTATATAAATAAATCAGATTAAAATACATCTTTGAATTAAAATACAGTATTTTTCATGATTCATTCAAAAATAAACTTTATCAGAAAAATAACAAAAATTTACCAAACGTAAATTTTGATGTCCTGCTTATAAAGAATACGTTTATATATTCAAATGGAACATAAAAAATTAACACAAAATATATTTAAAAGGGGTTCTCTATCGAAAGGTGGTAAAACAACATTTTAAAAATATTAAAATATTTATGCTTCAAATTGGATCCATTATTATTTTAATCCTCTAACTTTTATTGAATAGATGTAAAAACATTTAACAAATATTTATAATAATTTTGTAGTTAGTTCTATTCAATCTTACCAATACAACAACTAGGCGTCAACTACCATTTAAAATAAAATTATACTGTTATTTTTCAATATGACACATCCTTGTGTGAAACATGATATTTTAGAGAAATACATTATTTTGTGTTGGGTATGCCATCGAACATACAATCCCATTTAAAGAAAATTAATATTTAATTCACATATATTAATAAATATGAAAATTTCATATTCTTTATTTATCTGGGATGTTACATCCCTCCCCCCTTTTCGAAATTGTTTCCTCACAATTTTATTCACTTATAAAATAAATGGTGGTATTCATCCCTAATAGCATTCTATGATTCCCATGATACCTCTTCAACCATATGGTTTGTCCAAAAAACAATTACTTGATGAACTATCTCATTCTGTAACACTTTATCTCTTCTGTCATGAATCTGGACTGATTGTTCCTCCTAAGAAATAATCTCTTCCAACTAAACTACCTCTAGACTCAAAACATGAGATAGATCTGGCTTATACTTTCTCAACATTGACACATGAAAAAAATTGTTTTCCTAGGATAAACATGGAGGTAAATCCACTGTATAGGAAAATGATCCTACTTTCTCCAAAATTTCATAGGGTAAAATGACACTCAGACTCAACTTTCCCTTCTTACCAAAATGCATCACACTTTTCCATGAAGAAACATTGAGAATGGCATGATCACCTACCTTGAATGAAATATCCTTATCCAGTTATCCACATAACTTTTATGCTTACTATAATTAGTTCTAATGTTATTCTAAATCAACTAAACTTTGTTTACCATCTCTTCTACCAGTTCTAGTCCCATCTATTCCATTCACTTACTTTATCCCAACAAGTTGGAGTTCAACACCACTTTCCATATAATGCCTAAAATGGAGGAATATTTATACTAAAATGAAAACTATTATTATAGGAAAATTCATCCAATGAAAGATATTGTTCAAAAATTCCCTGATAATCTATTGAGAAAGCACATAGCATATCTTTAAATGACTAAATTGTTTGTCCAACTACCTATCTGATTGAGGATGAAAAATTGTACAAAAATTTAATTCAGTACCCAACAAATTCATAAGACCTTTCCAAAAGATATAACTGAACCTCAAATCATGATAAGATACAGCAGAGATGGGAACTCTTTGTAACCTGGAAATCTCTTTAACATACAACCAAAAAAGTTGATCTTGAGATAGAGTATCTCGAATAATAAGGAAATAAGAAAATTTAGTCAATTGATCTACAATATCCCAGATTACATTATTACCTCATGATTTCTTTGGAAATCCCACAACGAAGTCCATGGATATATTTTCCCAATTCCACTCAAGCGTCGGTAATGGCCGAATCATCCCTTTTGGTAACTTCCAATATGATTTAACATGTTGACAAGTCAAACACTTCGTAGTAAAGTGAATAATATCTCTGTTCATTCCATCCCACTAGTAATACTTCCAATGATCTATGTACATATTTGTACTACCAAAAATAACTGAAAACATAGAACAATGAGCTTTACATAACAACTCATTATTCAACTGTGAACCATAAGGCATAAATATTCTCCTCCAAAATCTCAAAATACAATCATTATCAAGGTCAAATTCAGGAAAATTAATCTTCTGAACCAACTCTACCTTTTTCTGAAAATCAATGTCTTCCTTCTACGCCTGCCTAATTCTGTGTGAATGAGGTTATTTCACTGACCCCTGAAACAAAATAGAAGAATTTCTTACACCAACAACCTCTATTCCAAATTTCATCAAATCATTAATCAAAGGATATTATTCCAAGGGTAACATGGTTAATGTAGATATAATTTTTCGAATAAAATCATCAGCCACTTTATTTGATTTTTTTTATGCTAATGAATCATGAAATCATAATCCTTGATTAATTATATCCATATAATCTATCTTATTTTTAATTTTTTCTGAGTGTAAATATATTTCAAACATTTTTGGTCTGTATATATTGCACATTTTACTCCATACAGATGATGCCTACAAATTTTTAATGAAAAAAACAATAATAACTAATCCCAAATCATGTGTAGGGTAATTTAACTCATGAGGTTTCAACTAACGTGAAGAAGAAGCAATTACCTGATCATTCTACATAAGGTCACAACCCAGATCCTTTAAAGAAGCATCACTGTACATAATAAATTTACCATCTCTCGAAGGTAAAGACAAAACTGAAGCATTCACCAATCTTCTTTAAATTTCTGAAAACAATCATCACATTATTTTTTCCAAATGAACATAACACCCATTCAAGTTAACTTAGCCAGTGGTTTGGATAAATTTTAAAAAAATTCAACAAATCTCTAGTAATATTCTTCTAAACCAAGAAAACTTTGGATATCGGTTATATTTGTGGGTATTTCAAATTCATTAACATATTTTTTTCAGGATTAATAGTTATTCCATTTTTTGAAATAATGTGACCACAGAATGAAATTTTTTGTACCTAAAACTCACACATTATAAATTTCCCATACCATTTATTTTCTTTTATGGGTTTTCAGGTAACCCTTAAATGACTTTAATGTTTCTCATTAATTTTCTAAAAATCCAATATATAATATATAAACACAACCAAAAATATATCCAAGAACTCACATAAAATTCTATTCATTAGATCCATGAATATAGAAGCAGCATTGGTTTACCCAAAAGGAATATCTAAAAATTCATAATGACTGTATCTTGTATGAAATGTTGTCCTAGAAATGTCTTCTTCCTTTAATTTCAACAGATGATACCCCATCCTCATGTCAATCTTTGAAAAATACTGAGCTCCTTGGAACTAATTAAACAGATCATCGATATGAGGAAAAGAATACTTGTTCTAAATAGTTACACTATTCAAGGATCTATAATCAATGAAAAGTCTCATTGAACCATATTTCTTTAAAACAAACCAGACAGGACCACCCCATGTTGATGTTCTATGTAGAATTAAACCTTTATCTAATAACTATATTAATTTCTTCTTTATCTCTAAAAGTTCAATTTGAGCCATTTGATAAGGGGGTTTTGAAATTGGATTAACATTACGAACAAAGTCAACAGTAAAATAAACTTCCCAATCAGGTATTATTACAGGAAACACATCAAAAAAAACATCACGACGCACAATTACCACTAACTCATCATTAATCTGAATAGTTCCTTTGTTTTTAACAATAGGTGCAATGTAACATTAATTTCCATCTTTTACTAGTTTATTAGCTTCCTGATATGTTGTCAAAAGTAAGGGATCATTCATGTATACAAACGGAAATTCTTTCTAAAAATAAACCTCTATAGATCTATTGTTAATCTTATCATGTCAAACAGAATGACAATCCATACCCAAAATAACATCAAACTCTATTAGAGGCCAAACAATAAGGTTTGCAGGTAAATTATTTCCTCACATAAGGACATGAAGGTTCTTATAATTTCTTTTTACCTCAACATTTACTCCTAGTTTTTTTACCATATGTTCCGGAATCATATCTTGCGATAAAATTCCTAATTTACTAGAAAATTCCTAATAAATTAATGAATATGTGGACCCAAAATCAAACAAATCATTGGAATAATCTAAATAAACAAACAGTGTACCTGATACTACTTCATTTGATGGCCTGACATCTGCTGATATAACGACCCATACTTTTCATCCAAATGTTATTTATTCCAAATTTAAGTACACTTATTACAAAATATAAAAAAACCATGAAAGGACTGTATAGGTACAGTGTCTTTAGAAATCGGGAAACATAAACAACTAGTTCATAAATCATCTACATTGTCTCCCTTTTATTTTATCATATCTGGAGTCCCTTTTGGCATATCTTACTTAATACCCTTCTTCCTGACCTGGGGAAAATAAAACATACAAAAGTGTGAGATAAAATTCCCATTAAGGGCAAACAAAATAAATATCAATCACATTATATTCATAAGAACATATCATTTTGGAAATCTTAACCTGAAAAAGAGATCATAATTTCATAACATGGGATAAATCATAGTAGTGAAATATAATCCCAATAATCATAACATAAAACATGAAACTTTCTGTCATACCCACATAATCATAGATAATCATTTCTTAGTAGTCAAGACTCATTTCCAAGACTATCTTAGCGGACAAAGTCCATTTCTGAATTGAGTTCACTCCACGTTTCAGTCCTGTATCACTGAACCAGATTAATCTTCCATTACAGCCATGTCTATCTCAGGATATATAAATCTTTACCCAATGCATTGGAGGGAGATATAGGTCCCACCCATCCCATAATGAAACCATTCATATGTGTGCCACAGAATCATAAATCATAGTATAACCCATGTAATAAAAATGATATTTTTAAACATCATGCCATCGTAACATAATCCATATAAGATAAAAGGACATAATAAAATTAATTCCATCATAACATAATAAAATAAATGTAAAAATAGGGATAGAAATAGAACCCTATATTATAATAGATGTAAAATAATATTGATAAAACACGTGAACTCCATTCGTGAGGAAAATATCCATTCTACTTCCAAAAAAACATTTTACTTTCATAACATGTCATACAATTTTAAACAAAAAGAAGTTGATTAAAAATAAACTTGAAATCTTTTAAAGGAATTCCTCATGGAAATAATTCTCTATGAAATCATAAAAATCCATTCATTCTGTATAAGTTAAAAAAAATTCTTCTCGTACTTTGGCCGGAAAAGTCAAAAAGTACATCGTACTAAAAATGACAAAAGATTCCTTTCATATCTTTTACTAAAAACTCACCATTGAGTAATATTGGATTTATAAAAATTTAAGAGGATAGAAATAATATTACATATTGAAGAAACATGGATGTGGATGACAAATATGCCCCAGTAATTACCGAATTATAAACAATATCAGATAAAAATTGCGATTGCGAGATTTTCCCTTACCATAGGTTTGATTTGCTTCGTATGTGTCTGAACCTACTGTATAATGATTTAAATAATTTTATTTACTTATTAAAGAATCTTACTCATTGTTATGATATCATATATGGTCATATTCTTAGCTTCGTATTAGTAATATTTCATTACTACTTTTTATTCGGGTGTTTATTGCTTTTTGTTCTTATGCGTGTTTTCTCGAATAAATTCTTATTAATTTTTTAGGTTATAGATTCCTCATTTCTTGTTTTATTTTAATGTAATATATTTAATATTAATTTATTCAATTCATATATATAATTATAATGCATTGAAGATCATGTAGAACGAGTCACATCACATCGTGGAGACGGTAGGCCGTATGTACGCACGAGCGATGATATCGTTCCCATGATAATGGAATTGTATTGAAGTGTATGTATAATATTTCAGAATCAATATCACTTTACAATAATCATATATAGTTATTATTTACACCATTATACCCATCCAAGTAAGGTGGTGGTGGAAAACAGATTACACCACGGCGTGGAGATGGTATTCCGTACATACGCACGCGCGGTGATTTCGTTTTCCATAGGATAAATGGAAGGTGTAATAGGGTTGCTTCATATTTATAATAAGATATATGTATATTATTGATACTGATGTTATTACTTCAAAATGAAACAACTAATAAAGAAGAAATAGAAGAAGAAATAAAGTTGAAAGAATCGGTAACAGACATTACCTTTTCTTTGAAGCGCCTCTTCTTAACCTCCTCTTAGGGCACTAAAGATGGACTTTGAAGAACACCAGGACCTCTAGGATGTTTCTCGGTAAGTGGAGAAGAGAAACTGGTAGGTTTTGGCCGATCCTGAAGGCTTAATGTGGTGTGAGGATGAGAGGGAGGAGGTACCCTTTTATAAGGGAGGAGAAGGGAACTTTAGGAAAATATTAAAATATTATTTTATAATAAAGTCAGGTTAGGTTTTAATACCTCAAAACTTATTTATTTAGAATATAAGGTGGGGATGGGTCGAAAAAATCTCAACCAATATATTTTATACAAATTTAGGTTACTATTTTAACCATATCATTTAGATTTAACTCTAAGATAAATAATTTAACTTTTACCGTGTCTTCTTGTTTTCTTACACTATATGGTTAATAAACTTAATATAATAATCCAAAATAACCCCAAGTGGTTCAATATTAATATATATAGCCTTATCTATTTCATTTGTCCAAACCTTAGATTTATAGGAATAAAATAACAATGAATAATACAATGTTCGTTTTAAAAACTATATTATGTCAATTTTGACACTATTTGGTAATTGATTATTATGAAAATCATAACAGCATGATTAGTTCGAAAACAATTAATTTAATAAACACTAATATGTCATATTAACCTATAAAATTAGTGTAATTTATAAGAAGTCTCAAATTACATTTATTTGGGTATTTATAATATCAATTATGTTAATATTTCCTTAATAAGGTAATTACTGCATCATCATTGTGTCATAAATAAATTAAATTATTTAAAATATGAAAATTATAAATAAAATACCATTATGTATAAAATCTTTTTATCTTTCTAATTAATAATTATAGTCGAATTTATCTTATTTTTAACCATTTATTAAAATTGTTTTAGTTATTCAACTTTGATTTTAACTATTTTAACTCTTCTTTAAATAAAATAATATTAAATGTCCTAATCAAATCCAAGTGGACCTAAATGGTCATATTTTATTTATATGGTTGTTTTTGGTCGAATTAAACTTATCTAATAGAATTAAGACATGTGTTATGGTAATTATAACACCATTTTACCCTTAATTACCCTATTTACATTTAACCGTGGTAAATAAAATTAAAAAGTTACTATTTACCAAAAATTATTTTTACCATATTGAAGCACATTTTAATCTTTGATATTAATCGTGTCTCTCATATTTTCAAAATTCCACTCATAGAAGCGGCAAAATTAAGTTTTAGGTAAATTTTCAAACTCTCTTAGGAGGTGGGTAAAAGACGGTGAAAAGTTCAATAAAATTTTTATATATCAAAAATTATTATAAAATGACTCCAATGAATTAATTTGAACTTATATAGGTATTATGTATCAATTTTAAACTAAAATAAATTTAAATAAAATAAATAATTATTAAAATAAAAAGTAGGTTTTTAAAAAGTGACCTAGTGTTTTCACTATTCATCAAAAATTGAATTCCATTTTGAATGATAAAATTTATAAAATTTCAAAAAGTTGGTATAACTATTCATAACGGCTAGTTTTAATAATATTTTAATAGCATATCTTTGTTTAGTGAAACTCGGTATTGCGTACAATGCAAGCTATCGAGGAAGGTCACGATTGCGTGTAAATAAATCCAAGCTAGTGTTGTGTGTAGTGAAATATTCCTTTGATGATAACATAAAAATAGAATATTTCTCATAAAAATCTTGGGTGTTACAGCTGAAGTAGTTGCAAAGGATTTCTCCACCCCTTTTTACTTGTAGTCCAGCTTCATTAACCCAGTTGAGTACTTCATTGAAAACTTATTTGCATAATGACCCATTTCATTGAACCTAAAACATTTTACTGATTATTAATAGTATTTTTTCTTACCCTAGCCCTAACCTTTTACGTGCAATTACGAGCCTTATACCCCATTTTACCACATCAGTAGCACATATCAGAATTCAAAAGACATTCCTCAGCATGCTTTTACCACAATTTTCACAAACTATAAACTTAGATTTCTTACCATCAGAATTTTTTGTAGAGTTCTTACCTTTCATCAAGCACCTTAACCTCTTATTCTATTTTTTTCAAAGAACACCTAATCTTCAGTAAAGTCCATCTCCACCTTCTCTACACATCAAATAGTTTTTCACAACTTTTAAACTAACGACAATCTATGATTAAAAATGATTCATTTTAATATCAAGATCTTGAATGAAATTTGGAAGATACCTTGCTAGTCGAGTGAATTTTTCATCCTAAGCATCAAAAAATTCATCCTTCTCCCACATTTCCAATAATTGTTTTTCCATCCTAAGACGAAGCACTATAGGAAAACATTTCTCATGAAATGTACCTTCTAATTCATACCAATTAAGAGCGTCATTCTCTTATCCCATCTCTGATATTTTTCACCATCTACAACCACTGATATGCTTCCCCATCAAAACGGTAAATAGTGTGACTAAAATTTTACTGTTATGAACACCACATGACATCAAATATTTCTCCAGTTCTTTAATCCACCCTTCAGCTACCAGAGGGTCAGATGATCCTATGAACAATGGGGGATGTTTCCTCAGGAAATGCTCCACTACTATCATGTTCCTCTTTGGTTGATCTGGGTGATCTCGTTCATGGGTACCACCACCATTTATAGCCCGAGTCAACTATTCTATCACTGCAACAAGCATCTTAGTTTTGATTCTGACAATATTAGGATACTAATTAGGAATGTTGTTTTCCTCTAGATTTTGTCCCATCATAGCTTCCATCTTTCATTTGAACAAAACCATTCTAAACAAATAAATATCATAGGTGAAGAAAAATGGTAATCTGTAAATGTTGTATAATTTCAATCTTATCGTAAATTAATATATGGATATTAATTTAACAATATCATAACTCCTAATGTTTTCTAAACCGACCTCAGATTCAAACTATAAGTCCCCATCATTTAACATTATATAATCATGAACTATGTTAATAATTCATATTTAGGATCTTTTCAGATTTAGAGTTCAGGAGAATTTGTCCATAACTATTACATTACATAATGAATATTACATGTAGAAAGTTCTTACTCAATATCCATTTTTTCATAAAATAAAAACTCTTAAAAGGAAACAAGAGTTATTTTATTAATTTAAATCATTTTTAATTCTTCTTATCTCTTAACCTTCTTTATACCCTATAAAAAAATTTAATGACTTGGGATGAGCATAAAAATCTCTATGAGGGTTATAAAATAAAGAAGGAAAACATTATACCTTCAATACACACAAAACATAACTTCTTTAATATACCTCATGAAATAATATGATTTTGGAATTACACATAGAAATCATAAATTACAAAGTTAACTTGGGGCATCCATAACATACATATGTTGTAGCATTCACAGCAATGTTGGGATTTATGTTTGTAATACCCATCATGGTATATTCAATAAATATCTCAGGAGAAACATTAATGTTTACCTTTTTCACGATACCCAAATTCATTAGAGAGCTATCTAGGACTCACCCGCCCTAGGTTTATCACGGAAGCACCTATATGCGTAAAAAATTCCCACGAACTATAACACAGTCCTAATACATGAACAATCATAAATTAAAGATAACATTTCCACACTGAAATCATAATATAACATTTCAAAATATTGACATAATCAATCCATTATTCAAACCATTTTCAATTCCAAAATATATAAACAAAGTATATGGTATTTATTTTCATTTTAAAAATATTACGGCTTATTAAGGATTCCAAATATCAAATAATGAACGTGGTGGAGGAAAAGTAGTTGTCATCGTGTAGGTTAAAAAGAAACCTTATTTTTTTGTTTAGTAAAATTCTTCATAAAAAATATTACTTTTGGATAAAATTCAAAGTCAAAGGGTTTTATTATACAACGTATAAAATAATTTCATGTATAAATCGAAGTATTCCTCAAAGAAAAGAGATTGAGATGATGTCCCTTACAGAGATAATTTTTATAATAAAATAGATCAATTATGTATATTCAATAAAATTACTCATTAAGAAAGTAAAAATACAAGATAAAATATCAAAATTCATTTCTCACAAAATCATATCATGACATAAACAATAAGTATAAGATCAATCAAAAAAATAAAAATTGGGTAAAGAAGTTCCCTTACCTAATATCCGAGTTGACTCATTCATTTTTTAATCTCCTGAATAATAAAATAAAGTTAAATTATACTTTCTTCAAGAACCTTTTTCGAATTTATTTTTCATTTTATATCAATTATTACCATGAAATAAACATTACATAATCCTTTATGTTAATAAAAGTCATTTTGTCGATATTTGGTACATGAGTCAAAAAATGTACTTCATATAATTATAAATTGTCCAAGTGGTAAAACTTACATTATATCCAAAATGATATTCATGATTTATATATCATAGATATCATATACATCCATTATATATATATATATGTGTGTGTGTGTGTATTTATAATAGTGCATAACATTTGGAGATAAGAAATTGAATGCACCATTCATGGAGAGGATACGTCGTACATACCCAAGAACACAAATTTCATTTCTATTTCAAATTTAATGGATTGAAAAATTAATTATACATATTTATATAATAATTTCAGTATAATATAATATTTAATTTCATTAACTCCATCCTTTATAAGTACCACAGATGTCATGAATGAGTCATATCACTTTTAGGAGGCGGTAATTTTCACTTTCTCAAATGAAATTATCATATTTAACCATTATGGAAACCATAAAGGTATGATAAAAGTGAATAATATAGAAGAATATAGAAAATATAAATACAATATATATAACATATAAATATAGTTCCATCATAATTTCCACCATGAGAGGCGGTATGAGATAATTGAACAATCATCGTTTCGTGAGGCAGTAGTTCTTCGTCCACTGAAACAGTATGTTTGTACCCATTAGATGGAGGTGTGAGGAAGAGTAGATAGAATAATTCTCATAAAAACATTATAGTGTACTTAGGATACTAGATTTGTTAAACAAAATGGAATAAAGATAGTTTAGTGGAGTTGGAGAAGGAAAATAAAAGAAAAGAACTTGAGAGAAGATGTTACCTTTAAATAAGGTAACTCCCTTTGGTTTGAACCAAAAGGCTTTATTGAATTTCCTTCGTCACAAAGTAATGATTCTAGTTTGAAGAGAGGTATTTTGGGAGCTTATTGTAGTCGATTTTTTATTTTCCTAGGGGCTTGAGAGTTGTGAGTAATCAGTTAGAGGTGGTGGCCTTTTATAAGATGGAGGAGGGGCTCTTTAAGAAATGATGCAAGTATTATTTTTTTATAAATTTATATTGGGTTTCAAAATTCCCAGAACTCATTATATTATGATTTAAGATGAATATAAGTCAAAATAAAATTTTCCAATAATAATTTGATAGGTTTTGGATATTTATTTAATCCTTATCATTTGTATTTTACCCTTTGTTAACTTATTTTACTTTTACCATGTCTTCTTGTATATTCATACTATATGGTTAATATATTTACTTTAAAATTAAAATAGACCCAAGAAGAATCATTGATGAAATTTCAACATAATATATGTCATTTGGACGAATATTAAATTTTTAGGACTATTTTATCATTTAATAAAATCTTAATTTATTTAAAAACACATTTTTTTAAATTTTTATACTATTCATATCATGACTTTTTAAAAAATATTTAAAATCTTGATAAATTCTAAAAAACATTCTTAATTAAAATATAACATGTCATAATCTACCACTAAATCCGTTGATGAAATAAAAAGTTTAAAAATAAATTTATTTTAATATTTATAATCTTCTTTTTTTTAAACATTCATTAATGAGGTAACCATTACTTAGTCATTGTGTCATAAATTAATTAATTTATTTGATATATAAAAATTATAAATAAAATATCACGATGTAGGAAATCATTTCCGATTTCTAATTAATATTGATAGTAAAAAATATCACCTATATAATCCTTTATAAAAATTGTTTGACGAAAAGATATATGTTTATGTTACATTTTCCTTAACATTAAATTAATTTTTATTGTGTCATTTCACTTACAAGTGGATCTATGGGGTCCCAAAATCAACCCAATGATTCCCATTTCCATACCTGTATCTTCCAATAGCGTTAGAACATGTGTTTTGTTAATTTAATATTATTATAATATATTTTTACCCTTATTTTCCAGATTTAACCTTTAATTAGGGTAAATGAAATATTTATTAAAATTACTATTCATAATTTCTAAAAATAAAACATACCTATTTACACATTTTGGAACTCCTAATTAAAAATATGGAATCTATTATTACAAATTCAAGACACAAAAGTTGAAAAAAATAATTTAAAATTAATTCTCGGTCTCAAAACCAAACACCTTGTTTTTAATAAATAATAAATATCAAAAGATTGACATTTTCTATGTCCAATTTCAAAGTGAATTTACTTCCAATGAACAAAATTGGATTTCATTTTAAAAATATAATTCAACTACACTTTAAAACTAATTAAATAGACAATATATCTATATCAATAAATCAGACGAAAAGAATGTTTTCAATTAAAATGAAGTATTTTCACTATTCATTAAAAAAGATCTTTATCTGAAAAATAACAAACATTTACCCAAAGTAAATTTTGATGTCCCACTTATTAATATGAATTTTATTTTTTTCAAATGGAACATATAAAAGTAACAAAAACAATATTTAAATAGGGTTCTCCATCAACTGGCTGTTAAAACACATTTTAAAAATATTAGAGTATTTAGGCTTAAAATTGGATTCATTGTCATTTTAAGCCCCTAAATTTTGTTTTATAAATGTAAAAACATTTAAAAAACATGTATAATCATATTTTAGTTAGTTCTATTCATTCCCACCAATACAAAGACTATGCATTAACTACCATTTAAAATAATATTATATTATTATTTTTCAGTATGACTAAATATTGTGTGCAACATGAGGTTTCAGAGAAACTCATTGTTGTGTGTTGGGTACGCCATCGAACAGAGAATACCATTTAAATTAAAATTAAATTTTAATTCAAAATTTTTAATAAATATAAAAATTTCATATTATTTATTTAACTGGGATGTTACATAAGTTACTATTCAATCAGTATAAGTTTTTTAATTTATATAATTACCACTTATTTCATTATTCATTTATGTTAATAATGTCTTTATTAGGTTCTATATGTTATTTATGTTTTTTATAACATAATTATAATAAGGGAAATTATGTTTGGTTACATTCCTCCACATTATGAAATTTCAACATCAAAATATCATTTTACATACTATGATGGAAATAGGTGAGGGGTTTTCTTCTTCATTGCTTCCTCCGATTCCCATGTCACTGATTCATTCTTGTAGTTCCTCCTCGATACTTTTAAAAGGTGGGTTTTATTATTCCATATGAATTTTTACTTCTGTTCCAAGATCTGTATGGGTTTCTCCTCACATGAGAGGTCATTCTCTAATTGTACCACCTATAGATTCAGTAAATGTGAGTGGTTAGTTATGTACATCATCAGGAGAGATATATGGAACATGTTATAAACACGAGCCATATGTTGTTTTGTTGAAAGTATATAGTCTACTTCTCTTATTCAATCAAGTATCTAAAAGGGGACAATGTAACTTTGGGTAAGATTCCCTTTCTTTCGAAACTGCATGCCTCTATTCCATGGTGATATTCGAAGGAAAAATTTGTCTCCAGTATCATAATACATATCTCTTCAATGAATGTTAGCATATAATTTTTTATAACATTATTCATTTTTAAATATTTTTAGATGAATTAAATCTTCTTGGTTATCTCTTATACAATATCTATTCCATGTAGATTTCATTCACAAATATCATTAAAAAAATTGTAGTTCTAATACACTTCCCATACAGAGCTTCAAATGGATCCATTTGCATAATCAAGAGGAATCCATTGTTATATAAGAACTCTAATAGTGGGAGATGATGATCCCATCCTCCTTTGAATTAGATTTGAAAATATCTTTTCATATTTAAGAGATTATAAATAGTCCATTCAAATATTTCATTAGCTTATGGGTGATAGGTTGTGTTGAAATTCAATTCAGTGCCCAAAGAATGTGGAATAATTCTCTACAATTGAGATCTGATCCTCAGATCAGGATCAAAGATGAACGAAAGTGGAAACCCATGAAACCTCACCACGTACATCATGTATATCCAAGAAATTTTTTCAATAGAAAATTATTCCATATAGAAATTAATTGGGAGGTCTTGGTGAGTCGATCCACCACAATCCGTATCATAGTATTTCCTTTCCATGTATTCGAGAGACTAGTGAAAATGTTCATAGTGATATTCTTCCATTTTCTATGTGGGTATAGGATGTTGTTTCATCATCCCTTCGGGAATTTTCACTCTACTTTAACTTGATGATATACTAAATATCTAAATATATACTCCACAATATCTTTATTCATGTTGTCCCTCTATAAGTTCTCTCAAAGATCACGATACATCTTGGTACATCCGGGATGGATAGAAAAAGATGATCTATGTGAATTATCTACTATATCCTTCTTTATCATAAGTGAATAAGTCACACATATTCAAGTTCCAAATTGGATGAAATCATCCTCCCTGATGTGGAACTCTTGTATCTTCCATTTCTTTATCGCTTTAATAGCTCCCGATCACCCCTTTGGGCCTCCATGATCTTATCATAGATAGATGGTTCGGAAATAATTTGGGAAATATTTGATGTATTCCCTACCATAATGATTTCCAAATCCATCCTTTTTTGATAAAAAATATAGGGTATTTCTCTATTCACATCATGGATAAGGTTTTGGGATATTTTCTTCAAAGACCATTAGCTCCCTTGTTCACCATTCTTAGATGGTAATGAATATTGAAATCATAGTCTTTGATTATCTCTAACCATCGTATTTGAAAAATTTTGAGCTCCTTTGGTGTGAATGTCAACTTTATACTCTTATGATCGGTATATATGTCACACTTCTCACCGTAGAGGTCTTTCTCCTATATTTTCAAGGAAAAAATTACAACCTCTAGCTCCGAATCATGCACTGTGTAGTTCTAATCATCGATCCTCAACTGTTATGAGGTGTAGGATATCACATTAAAAATTTTCATTAGTACACAACCCAAGATGTTCTTTCAAGATTCATTATATATTTCAAAACCTACCCCACATGTTAGTATTTTGAGAAAAGTTGTAGTGATGATCCTCTTATAAAGATCCTTAAATATTTCCTCAAATTCTTCCATCCAGGTATACATTACCCTTTTCCATGTCATCATGTTTAGTTGGTTTAACAGTCATGAAATGTTCCTCACAAATCATTAATAATAACCATCTAGACCATAGAAACTATACATCAGTGTTACAGATGTTACCGTAATGCAATCCTCAATTGCCTTTGTTTTAGAAGGATCCATGAATATTCATTTTCAGGTGATAACATTAACATGAATGATACTTTCATCGTCCATGATTCACATTAATTGTAATTTCCATATAGTTTCACCCTTCATAATGTCGTTATCACATTATTTAAATGCTCATCATGCTCCCCCATTCTCATGGAGTATATTATAATATCTCTGATAAATACTACACAAAATTTTTCAAGATAATCTCTAAATTCTCTTTTTATTATGTCCATGAATATTGTGGGATAATTAGTAGCTTCAAAGGGCATCACTATAAACTCATCAAATCCATACCTAATTTGAATGGAAATCATGGTAATATATTATTTCTTCAACTTTAATCGGTGATATCGTGAGTGAAGTTTAACCTTAGTGAAATACATGGCCCTATGTGGATGATTGAACAAGTCATGTTTCCATGGTAGGGGATACATGTTCTTTATGAAGATTTTTTTGAGTCCAAAATAATCTATATAGAGGCACATTGATCCATCATTCCTATTTATAAAGATAACTGACACACCCCATGGTGAGGAAGTCGAGCATATAAAACCATTGTCCAAATTCTATTTTAACCCCTTATTTAGTACCCCAACTCAATGTTGTCCATTCTGTAAAGAGTCTCTAATATAGGTTGAGATCTTAGAATTTGTTCAGTTTAAAACTCATCCTCTTGGCCAGGTTGTAGATAGGAATTTTTTTTGGGGAACACATAAGTGTATTCCCTCATGATGTGCATGTATTCAAGCATGACTCTCTCATTTATATCAATCATTTGTGATTGATATGATTACACTTAATTAAATATTATCCACAATTGAGATGATGATTTTTAAGGAGATACATCCTCCTCCGTAAAACTTGAACAAAATTAGATGCTGCCTTGGGATGTGAAGAGTGATCTCCCTGTCCCAACTATTCATGTTGGCATTAGGTAAAGATAGCCAATCCATTACCAATATAGCATCAAACTCCACCATAGAAAGTAAGAAAATATTTTTTGGTAGGTTCATTCAAAAAACATTTACCAAAGAGGATTTAATTACTTTAGATAAAATTATTTCCCTATTTACTGTTCTCACAAAAAAAATAAACCTTCATATTTTTTTGTGCTGTTTGAATAGTTCTACAAAATATGTAGGATATGAAATAATGTGTAGAACCTGAGTCAAATATTACTTTTAGTATTCTTGAATGAACAATTATCATACACATAACCATATTATTATAATTATCCACCTTATTATTAGTGATATAATATTTCCTTCCACTTGGCCTTTGAGTTTTTTTTCTATTGATTACCTCTAAAAACCCTTATATTTGGTCATTGGATCACATAATTCACATGTTCCTTTCAACAGAAACACTACACTATAGGTTGGATGTTGATACGAAATATCCTTTATTCATGCCAATTTTTGGTCTTCTTCATATCCCTTTGAAAATAATTATCATGATGCCAATTTCTTCCACATTTGAAACATCTCCTGGTTCCCATAGAAATTTGTCAAGATTCGTCTTCAAACACTTTTGATATAAGATATTTTAGATTTTGTTTATATCACTGTTTTTATCAATTAATACTCCCATATTAAACTCTATTTACCTATTTTTATATCTAGGATTACAAGACCACTAAGTGTCTCTGATTTCAATTTCAATCTTAAGGTTAAAACATAAAATGTTATCATACCTGTCAAAGTCCAAAATAACCAACCCATTTCATAGACCCAAATTCTATCTAAAAAACATGTGATCCAGTTTTATTTCTGGGTTCATGAAAAATTTGGAGGCATATCCTGAATGTATTGTGAATATTTCATCATAGGCCCTAATAGAATCATCTTCCTTTTGCTTCATTCTGTGGAACTCCCTCTATTTGTTAAGATGGATAGTTCAGGGAAAATATTTATTGAAAATATATTTTTTGGATTCTTTCCATTCCATAGAATCAATATCTACCTTATAAATCATTTAATTGATCTGTATCCACCACTGGTCTGCTTCCCCTTCAAAATTATAGACTAAAAATACAACTTTATGTTCTTCTGTGCATTGACGAACTACAAATATTTCCTCAATGGGGTTAAGCCATTATTTAGTGATCAGAGGATTTGAATATCCACTAAATATAGGAGGCTTTTATTGCATAATGTATTTGACTGAAACATAATATTTCTTAAGAGAAATAGAGACTTCTAATTGATTCATGTTATTATTCATAACTTCATCCAGTTTACCCAGTACTTTCATGACGTTTTGGGATCCTGTTCCCATCAGATTTGTCATCTCATTAGGGAAATATTCCAATTACCTATAACATTGATAGTGGTAACATGTTATCCTATTTAACATAATTAATTATGAAAAAGAAATAAAATATAAATAGTGGGCCTTGAAGACTTATCTAATAAGAATATAAAAAGGAAACATTGAATACAGGAAAATAATGTTATAAATGAAAATTGTATCCTATCTTCTGATTTCATAAGTTTTAATCTAGGTTATCCATGGTTATTGAATTATCCCAATGGTTATTACTAAATTTTTATTGTCCTAATCCATTAAAATTACTATACTGGGATTTCATACCAAATATAATGACCCCATCCTTTTATAGATATTATTACATGAGGTTAAACATAATTAACCATCAAATACAAACCAAGGATTGTAATGTTGAGTGTCTTTGGAAGATTTGGTACATAAAACTGAAAGCATGGAACTAGAATAAAACGTATCATTATTAATCTCCATAATTATCTTTGAACTCCCTATGATCTCCTATAACTACATCATGTAAACTAGGGAATACATAGACAAAAAGGATGAGATAAAAATCCCAGTATGGGAATAAACATGTGATTAAATAATAACACATAAGTTATAAAGCATAACATGATAACATAAAAGGCATGTAACATGAATAATCAAATATAAGAATAAAACATAGAACATGGAATAATATGATCTTGGAAATATAAGAATGTGAACGCAATATATAACATAACATAAACATGAGTCAATGCTAACTTCCAAGACTATATCACATGGTGGAAAAAGTACCATAATGGATACGGTTTACTCCTTAATCCCATGAATGACATATCCTGACACTAAATCATTACCCAGTGAATTATAGTGCTATCAGGGAGAACCCATTATAACATGTTCATGCATATGTGTTCCACATGATGAATCAAACATAATGTATAAACATAAGGGTCACCCATGGAAATAAATGTGCATCATAATCATGTCATAATGCATAACCAAGGGGCGTACAACAACAGAATCCATAAAATATGGGATTTAAATCATTATTGAACATTAATAATGGGGAAATAATATTATACAATGATTAATTAATTACAATTAATGTAAATCCTGAAAAAGAGTCATTGGTTAACATTAAAAACATGCTACTTAAGTGTGATTTTAGGGAGAATAATGTGTCTTCAAAGAGGATGAGGTATAATTGTTTGAATGAAACAAAAAATCAAATAAAATAGTATTTCATGATGAAATAATATATTTTAAAAATCTATTTGTGGATTAAAATATTTTATAGAGTGTATGTGAAAATGTGTAATAAATGGATAAGTTCCCTTCAATCAGATTTGCATATTAGGAAGAATTGAGAAGGAAACCTTATATATCATGTATTTACCCATAAATGAAAGATGAAGTGAGCTGTATAATTTTTTTTGGAGACTATAAAAATAATTTAGGATATTAATATAAAAATAATTAACAATTATATGGGGTACATAGAGAAATCACACAACCCGAAGGGAAAATGGAGATTCAGAGAGATACCTTACCTTATGTGTGAATGTGTTCTTCTCTTTCCCTTAATATCCCAAATAAAAAAATTAGATATATTAATTACATAATAAAGAACCTTATAAACATATATTTTATTTAATATCAATTATTAAGTTAATTTATGTCCATTTTGATGAGTTATAATGTTTAATTTTGTTGTTTTGGGAGCATTCAATTTATGGTTTTTTTGTTGGCTCCCTTGATTGTAATTACATGAGTTATTATCAAGTAGAAAGATACCAGAAGTAGAATAAAATGGTATTAATATAATTCAATAATTTTAAATGGTATCATATATAATTTTGTTTTTAGATATGAGAATGATTCATTAAATAAAATGTTAATAAAAATGATTAGATTATTTTGGCATTTTTTACAACCATCGTGAACTAATATTATTTTATTTAATATTATGTTTATATTTTGCTTAAAGAATATAAAATAAGTTATTATATAAATATTATAATGTGATTTATCCATAAAAAATATTTTATGACCTTCTTTGAAAGCGTTAATGAAAAATGAAAACTCTTCATTCACGAAGCTGTCAAATCGACACATCACTGGCGATGTTTTCATTTTTAGAATAAAAGAAGAATAAATAGATTATATGATAGATATTTAATTTAAAAAATAAATTTCCAGTGTATATATGATTCTATTTCTTTTATGATGTTTTAAAAAGGGTAGTTGATGATATGGTTGAATAAAGAAAGAATTTAAAATAGAAAGAATGAGAATCATACCCCTTGAATTCATCTCCTTATGAACCCCCGTAAGGCACTTGGGTTTAGACATTTGTTGATACCGGAAGATTATAGATGTGGGTAAGAGGATTTATAAAGTAATTGGGTTGAATATTTACAAGATACAGGTCTTATAAGGTTTGGGGAGAAGAGATAGCGAGGGGTGGTATTTATAGGGGATGAGATGGAAGTTCTCTGATTATATTATAAATTTGTTTCTTATTCCATCTCAATAATATCAATAGTGATGATCAAGATGACTATAAAAATTAAATAGTTCATGGGTGTTTGAAACAATAGTTATTACATATACCATACATCATCCCTAACTAAAAAATTCATGTATTTGTAAAATATCGTAAATTATCATATTTCACTATTTACAAAAATTAAACTATTTTATAAAAATCCCAAAAATTCAAATTAACTATTTTTCAATTTTTATATTTTAAAAATGAAATATATTTTATGAAAATCATTTCTTAAATATTATAAATTTAATTTTTAATTAAAATCATCATTTACTCAAAAAATAACAATTTTAATATTATAACAGCTTTTATGACACATTGAAAAATTAATTATGGTATTATAAAATTACGTAATAATTATAATAAAATATATTATTAATTTAAGATTATATTTTATAAAAATAAATTTTATTTTCGATCATTATATAAATTATTAAATTGTAAATAAGTATTTATGTTTCGTAAAAATACAAATACTTAATTTATAATTTTGAAAAAAATTATTTACTTATTCTATGATATAAATATAACATATATTCATTAATAAGATAGATAAATTTTATTTATACTTTCATAGGTGTTGTTACTATTCTAAAGACCATATTACTATTCATAACAGTCACATTACTATTCCAATGGTTAGGTTACTATTCCATCAGTATAGGTTCCTTAATTTCTAAAATTACCAATCATTTCATTCTTAATTTATATGTTAATGTAATTAATGGGTTATATATGTTATGTGTGTGTTTTATGAAATAATTAAAATAAGGAATATTCCATTGATAAAAATTTGGGTCATTATATTGGTGCTCTACCTTAATCTTCTACGAGGTCAAGCGTCACTAGACAAACTATGCCACATTTCTGTTTATGTTAACGCACCAAAACTATGCTCTCAACTCCTTATCCATATTCAAAATTATGGTATGAAAAACCATATTGAATTATGTTATTCATAAATAAGTTATTTCTAATAAGTTGGAGGAACCAAAATCCAATCTCTAAAACATATTTAAAATATCTCATCTGGAACCAATACCTCAATTGTCTCCCCACCATTGAGTATTGACCTCATGGTTAAACATACCAGTTGAAATTCGTGAGAATCTTTAACCTACTGAACCAAATGAAGAACAAGATAAAAAATTGAAAAAACCATAGCATCACCTTAATCAACATAATATATATTCATATCAGCTTTGACTAACATTAGCTACCATTGATCTAAAACCTCTTTATCCATCTGCATATATGAATTCCCAATAAATCCATCTACTAAAAAATTACCTTTAACAATTGTGTACATTATTTTAAATTCAAACTTCTAAAAATTTTCTATCCATATTAATTTCTTTTATTTCAACCCGCTTTGTGATAAAATACATTTCAAGGACTTAGGATCTGTGAACACTATGAATTTCTCACCATAAAGATAATGACACCAAGTTTACATGGCATGGACTAAAATAGATAATTATAAATCATGTTTCGAGTAATTATTATCTTGAACCCACAAATTTTGTGATCCATAAGATATAACTTGATGTCCCTGCATGATAACACATCCCAAAACATATCCAAATGCATCACAATAAGACACAAACCCTTATCCTGACTCTGGAAACATAAGTATTTGTGTTGATGTAAGAAAAACCTTAAGTTATTTAAATTATTTTATGAACATATATCTCTATTTTAAAGGAACAAATTTCCGTAAAAAATATTTCACCAGTGAGGCATGTCATGAAAAATCAATAACAAAGTGTCGGAAATATTCTACTAGTCCAAGGAAACTACATATCTCATAAACATTATACGATGGATTCCAGGAGATAACAAAATTTTCCTTTTTTAGAATCTATAGAAACTTCTCTTTAATAGATGACATGTCTAAGGAAATATTCCATTTGAATATATAAATGACACTTTGAAATATTTATATTAGGTTAGTGTTCCTTCAAGATACCCAACACTATATCTTAGTGTTGTTCATGATCGGACTTAGTCCTAGAATATTCCAAAATATCATAGATGAACACCACTACAGAAGAGACTAAATAACCTGGGAAAATATGATTCATAAATTCAATAAACAATGATAGTTTATTTGTAAGACTAAATGGCATAACCACATATTCATAGTGGCCATAACAACATCTGAATATTGTTTTTGGAATATACTCTCACTAAATTTGAAGTTATTGATACCCTAATCATATATAAATTTTATAAAACCATGTGGACCCCCTAAATTTATCAAACAAATCAGAAATTTCTATAAGAGGATATTGATTTATTATCATAACATGGATGGGCTTATGAAAATCCAAATAAAGCCTTAGTGTATCATCCACCTTCTTTACAAAAAGAATCAGTGCTTACCATGAATTCATGATCAGATGAATGAACACTTTTCTTCATAACACATATAGTTATTCCATTAATTTAATTAATTCTATTAGTGTCATCCTATTTAAAAAAAGTTTGATAGGACAAGTCTATCATATGAGACCAATCATAAATTCCACTTCCCTTTTGTGTGGTAACCTATAGAGATTTTTAGACAATACATTAAAAAAATTTCAATGATGGTTGGATAATATCTATGTTTGATTTCATCAATAGATTCCAAATTTACCACTTCCTAACAATAAGTGATAGTCCTAACCACTGATACCAGAGGAACTTTTTTCCTTTCATTCACATCTGAATCTCCTTTAAATATATGGTTAATTTCATCATATGATGTGAAATAGACTTGCTGAGCATAACAGTCGATATGGACCTTGAAGGATGTCAACCAATCATTAACAAAAATCAGTTCATATAAATCCATCATAACAATAGGGAAATCCAAAAACAATTCAGCCCTATTGATACTTATAACACATGCTACACACATAAAGGATTGATACTCCTGTTATCCCATAGCTATATGAAGTTACATAAGATAACATTTGAATATGAAAACCCATATAATCCACAACACAATCCACAATAAAAGAGTGGGATAATCCAGTATCAAACAAAGCCTTTATGAGAGTAGATTTCTAATGAATCATATCGCACACCATTAAAGGACTAGACTGATCCCCTGCAATCATTTACACGGCAACATAACACTTCTTACTAACTCCTCCCGAGTCCTTACATTCTTGATGAGATTATATAAGATGATGAGTTATGGCATTCCTAGAATGACCTTTCACAGCTCAATTCTGAGGATTACAGTTATTCTAATAATATGTCCCCACTGAATCATATGATTCTTGGGAAACATTAGATTGATTCCTTGAATGACCTTTCACACCCATTATTACTCTTGGGTTGGGGAGGATAGTTAACCAATCTTATGGTATAATTCTGAAACTCTCTACCACATTTTATGTATGTTTCAGTCATCTATTTATTCCTAGATTTTGGGTTCCAAAATATTCCCATGGAGATAATCATATTTCCTCTAGTTGTATTTCTATAGATACCACTTTTCACCATTTTTTCTCCATTTACCATATTCATATAATCTATAATACAAAGAACAAATCTCTTAGAGTGAATCTAACGTTATATAACAAACTTAAATATGTGTTCCATCACGGACACAATAGTATAAACATCTAGGAGAAAACAATCTATATTAACAAACCTAGATTCATTCTCTATTACTGATAGGTTCTCTGATTTATGTCTAAAAATATATTTTTTCGTCTAACTCAAATTTCTAAGAATAGAATTATTTTTTGATAAATTCTTCAATTTTTTCCCAAGTCATGACTTATTGGAATTTAGCTTGGAAAGATAATTCCCAACATCATTGTGAAAGATCTTCTAGTATATATTTTTCCAACATAACCTTTATCTTTGTCGACTTACCGAGGAAATAAAATCTTTGAATCATTTGGTTGAGCCATAATTCTGATTTTTTATGTTTTAAATCACCATAAGAAATTGGTGTATTATGTACCTGAAACTATATGAAGTGATCCGATTATTGGCGTTCATTATTAAGATTTACTCTATTAATGAATTGAAAATCATGAAAAATTCTTTGGATAAGTTTTTGGTTCACCATTGGATCATGTGCTGCTACATTTTCACATCTTCTTCTTATTGATTTCTATGATGTGATCTCGGCTCCAACACTTATAACTAAAAAAAATCTATTTAGTTATCACTCACTAAAAATAGAAGGCTTATAAAATTTTAAATAACCATAAGCAACAAAAAATAATCATTATTTTTAAAATCAAACCATTGCAACCATATTCCATAAATCAAAAAACCAAAAATGAATAATGAAATCCTTGTGGTATGTCTCACTAAAAATGCATGATTTATAACACACAATTGTTAAACCCCAGATGATGAGATGAAAACATACTTAGAAGTATATTTTTAGAATTTTGTACCCAAACCACCTTGGTTACTTGATGATCGACATAAAAAGTCTATCTATGTCGTTATAAGCTATAAATTTCTAGTTCGGACATTCATATCTACAATCTATTGTCCTAAGAGACATATAGACCAACCTAGACTTGTAATATTTGTAATATACTAACCCAACTCGTTTCCATTAGAGGAGGTAGAGGAACTTATTACCTAAGGTGAAATCTCGATGATACTAAAGGACAATAATAATTTCCAGTGCATTAGGTTAACATTGTGGGATGATTTTTCTATTATAAATACCACAAATTGATAACAAAAAATATAAACATCCAAACTATCTATATGATGCATTATTATAAGAAATAAAATACAAAGGTAAAACCAAGAGATTAAAAATATCAGACTGACAACAAAAAAATGAACGTAAATTAACAAAAACTAAAAGAAAACATTTCCCAAATATAATAAATTGGATCAATAAAATGCACTAATCGAACTAGATCTATCTCCAAAACACCTAACGTGCATACACTATCAAGATGAGTTTCTAGAGAAATAATATACCATTCTGTTTATAGTAACTAATTATTCAATATCTAAAAATGCAACAATGTACCCATGTATGGGGTGAGTATAAAACACATTAGGTAATCCCTAGATACATCCCAACACATTCCACTAGGATAATAATTAGTTTGAAAATTTTATATAAAATTGTTTAAAAATAGTTAAATATTTAACACAAAGATGTAAGTGAAATACATGTGTGAAAACCCACAAACAAGACTATTACTATTTAGTAATACTTTTCATAAAAAGTATCATGTTAACACACACAAAAACATACCCATACACACACTTAAGCTTATTATGATACATTGATGGTGGAACATTATGACCATAATATGTTCTTCATTGACGTTGGTTCTTCACAACCATACTTCGTCCCACATTGAACACCCACTAAAACAATTATGCCAAATTTCATAACCATTTAATTTTATATAAAATTTTTCTTCCCTTAAAAAATTCATCAAACAATTTTTTATATAAAACCAATAATATAATTTTTAAAACCTAATTTTAATATTGTATGAAAATAGGATTTCCCAAAGACACCCAATTTACCATATTTCCACCACATAAACCAAAATTGCGTCCTTTATGAAATCACACGATGTTTCTATATAAAATCCAAGAAAATATTTTTAAATGAAACCAAGAATTCATGTTATAGAATTAGGGGAGATGAGAGAATATCAACCTTCCTCTCACAGGATAAAAAAATCATGAATGACAATAATAACTTCAAGATCTAGTGTCTAAAACCCATCCCTTCAATAGATCTAAAAAGATCCAATCATGATTCCCATCATAGAACACAACTTTATCTATAAAATATTAGGCTCTAGAAACTAAGAGAGTGTAGAATATTGGATGAAATAAAAAATAAGAATAACTATTTAACGATGATTTCATATCTCCAACACACTTAGATTCCCATAAAGTTATTTCTATATCCAAGAGAATCTCCAAAGGATTCTAGGAGAGGTGGGGATCTTGATACCTCAGAATAATACAAGAAGAATGTGGGTTTAGGGGACTTAATCCAAATTTAAACTTAATATTTAGAGCATTAAATATCCATTTCATATTTCAGTAACAATTTTTAAAATAAATATGCGAACCATACGCATGATACTAAAATCACTTAGATATCTAAAGATTTTTCCACATGGTTTATAAAACTGTGCACTAATTATGTGGTGCCACTGTATGAAAACCATCAACTCGGACTATTAAAAAAACCACATTCAAACCATATTTTTTACACTATTTTAACATTCATTTTTTCTCCTGGGAATCCATATAGTTAAGAAAATCTGTACTCTTTCCCAGTGACTCCCAGTATCAACTAGCATAGTTTTTTGGAGATTGTGCATAGTTTCAACTAATCAGGCTCAAACCGTATACCTCTACAAGCACTTCCAAAACACTCAAAAACCTATATAAATACTCAATTTATTTACTTTAAATTAAATTCTTTTAATCCCATCGAATAGATATTTTAAGGGAAATTTTTACATTTTATGATTTTAATAGATTTTTTAACTTAATTTCAAAAATGGAAAAATTTTGGATTTTAATTATTTTAATTTTTTCTATATTTTGGAAAAAATAAATTTTATACTATTTTAAATTTTAATATTACATTATGTCGGATTCGATATAAGTTTTTATTCATTTCATTCTTTGGACCCAATGCTCAATCCATCATTTTGATGCCAAAAACAAGCTCACCAATTGACCATCACAAACTATGCACAAATCTAAAATAATATAATTATGGGATCATATCACCCAAAAAAGATTTCCAAATAATTAAAATTATACAAGAAGGTAGATAAAGATCCGGGTAAATACTTTCATAACATCTACCACACCTTATTTTACCTTCTTTAATTTCATTAATTCAAGGGAATGTAGAGAATAGGAATCTGATGATTCACCTATTTAGAATAAATTTCTCAGAGTAAATAAGTTATAAATACTACTTATGGTTTCCAATCAAGATAAACATTATATTAAACATGATAAAGACAAATAGGAACAACATTTATGAAGATAATATTCCCCAATGTGTTCATACAATGGGTCTACCATGTGAATACATTTAATTTACCGATTTGGAGACAAATACATTACCCCTTTTGACTGTAAAAATGTACATAATCTTCATTAGAAATGTTTGGAACTCTAGGGTTACATTTTTAGAATATATTTTTTGTTTTATTTTTCTATAATAATATTCTTCATTTTTATTATATGTTACTATTATTTTTTCACTCAATATCTCATTTTTTATCTTTTGTGTTTCTACATTGATTTCTTCACCACTGTGACCACTTACACTCATGATCATGAGTAACTAACCTAGGGAATCTGCCGAGGGATCAATAAAATGTTGAAACCAAGTAATTTTATATTTTTTTATGTTTCAATTTTTATTATAGTTATACTAAGAGAGATATTAGTGGGAAATGTTCCTTTGTGTCTCCACATTCCACCAGAGGTTTAGCTTTCTCTTCTATTATACTCTCCCTCGATCGAGGAGGTGGCTGTGTGGTCACTAAAAAATCATTAATGGTACTATATATTAAAAATATTAGTAATAAGGTTATTTTCATGCATACTATAGATCATTTTCATTATATAAATTTGAAAATAATTAAGAGATGATGAAGTTTCACTCTGGGTGTTCTCCTGGGAGGATCTTCCTACTATTTAACATCATTCTATATACATGTTTTTTTTCGCACATTAAATTATATATACATATATTACATGAATATTTTAAATTTAATTCTTTATAAAATTTAGTTTCATATTAGTTAGAATTTAAATAGTGACAATAGAATTTCGATGTTGTGTAATTTTCCACCTTGAGACTGACCCTAGGTGTGTACTATACTACATTCTTAGATAAAAAATTTATTAATTGAGGATCCAAAAAAAATTTGTATGCATCAATTTGGCCCTGTTTCAAGGGAGGTTCAATAAATTAATGTACCTTTTCCAAAAAAACACAAAAAATTCATAAATTTCTAAAAAAAACTAAAAATATATATTATTTGTTCACGATGAATTTCAATTCATATTATTCTACATGGACTAACCAATCTAAAGTGAAATAATAAGTTCATAATAATATTAAATCTCATATTCAAAATATTAATGATGCATGAAAAACCTGGAGATCCTAGTAGACTAGATAACTGAATATATACATGCATGTCTAGAGTAATCTGAACCTAAACCAGAACCCAAACTAGAATGAGTGGTGAAAGATATTTCACACATCATTTTTCATATTAAAATACATGAACTATTTGATAAGAATTTACTAAAGAAATTAATAATATCACCCCACACTCAAACATTACTCTAGGAGGTCCCTAAAGTACACATGAAAGCTGATGAACTTATGAGAGATCAACATTTTTTGGAAGAATATTAGAATCCCTTTTTCGAAGATAACCTACAACACGATACTACCATCTTTAATAGTGAAAAATCAGTACCTTTCTTCCTCCCTCTCTAACTTTTTATGACAATGATGAAGACACACCTATTGACATTGATTTTCTAAAGTTCCCATAAGAAGCGATCAATTTACTTTCTAACTTACTTTAAAGGGAATATTTCTTTGTATATTCATATTGATTTAATATTATTCAAGATGAATTATTTCCTAAATTCTCTTTCTTGAAAAATTTTGATAAAAAAATGGAGTAGGACATGGATATTGTGGAATAAGTCACACAATTAGTGGTGGTATAATAAGAGATAGAGAAGTATCTGGCGGTGTGAATACCTCTTATACAATAACGTTGAACTATATGGAGGAGAAAACCACAAAATTCAACAGGGAGCACACCAATCTTCTTTCCCTTCCAACTATGTACAAAAAATCCTCTATTTATTCATTATTGGGGATCATTAATTTTATAATATTATTTGGGGTTCTCAATTTAAGGGGTCTATTCATGGACACTGGTAAAATTAACATTTGGTGGTTCATCTCCAAGAAACCACCCCACTTTTTTGATTGGGGATAAAATTCTAGAATGACCTGACTAGGGGAAGTAAAATCCTAGCACCCACTTGGGGATCTAAACCACGCATTATCTATTTTATTTCCCATTTATATTTCTTTTTTTTTTCCTTTCTTATGTTTCGTTCCTTTATTTTCTTTTAGTTTTAAAGTGACAGTATATATGAGCTTAACTAAAGGTCAACGGTGAAATATAAATTCGGAAATGACTTTCCTTTTCTTTATTTTTTTGTTTCTCAATTATAACTTTGTATAAAAATATTAATAAATTTAATTTTTACTATAAAGATGGTAGTAAATGGAATAAGTTTGGGAGAGGGATTTCAATATATTTTTATAAATTGTTTATTTGATTCCATTTTATTTTTCATGTCTTCTTCTGATTTTTTCATTTTTTTTCTTTTTCATTTTTAGTGTGTTTTAGGATTATTGGGATCAATTGAATAATTTAGAAAATTAAAACCTTATATTTATTATTGAAATATTTTTTTGATTTTAATTTTTAAGGATCTAAATTATTTATGTATGGATTATTATTTTTGATTTCCAATCTATCCACACGATGAAGTTTGTTTGATTATGAATCTCATTTTCACAAGTACTGTCTAAATTGAAAATATTTCCCAACCTGAGAGGTCGCTAAATTTTTCTGAAATATTATTTATATTTCCATTCTTATTGAGAGTATTGAGGGATTTTTTATGCTCTATAAAATTCCATTTTAATATTTTTCAAATATATTATAGTTCATGAAATGTGTTATGTATGATTGTGGAACCACTTTGAAATCATTATTTGCGTTAAACTAAAAAATTGTCCAAGATTTTCATCTAACCATTATTTATCCCTTAGTATCCATGAAATACCTTATTAGAAAGAAAAATTACAATACAATTATCCCTTTGAATCATTTTCAAGATGTTAAATTAATTATTATTGTTGATGTTAAGTGTGGGGAAGGGAGAAGATGAGTAGTATTTTTCATTCCTAAAGAATCTGTTTGAGTTGAAATTAAAATAAATCATTATCATATTTATTGCAGATATAGTGGAATAAATTTAATTATTAAAATATTGATTAGGGTATAATAATATCCCTACAAATATAATTTGAGGTTTCACCTATATTTTAAGATCAAAATTTTCCTCTATTTTCCTCAAAAATATGATTCTAAAGGGAAATCCAACTCTAAATTCAAGATGAAATATTGTTTTAAATTAGGGAAAAAGGGATGAAATTTATCAGCGATGTGGAAATTTAAAGAGCTAAATTCCCAAGAGAATAAAGTTGTTTTTGGGAGGCCTTCTTGAGAAAAATTTGTTTCTTGCTTTTATATCACTTCATACCTTAAACATCCACATTATTCCTCATATGTGCTTACATTTAAATCTAACCAACACTCAGCCTCAGAAAAACAAAGGAAAAAGGTCTCATGATTTTCACATTTATGAATATATAATGTGGAGGAAGGTATGCCATGAATGGGAGTATTAACATGATATTGAATATATTTTTATGATTTCTGAGGATTTATATAATTTTTATCCATATATGTGGAATTATATATTTTTTGTTATTATAATTGTATTTTTCTATCCATTATTCACTCGGAAGTTTGTTTTGGCTTTTGTATTAAATGATTATCTGAAAGTGCAATGTTTAAGTATGAGAGAATTTATATAGAGAATATTTTAAATTATTTTACTTTAAATTTCATTGTTTTTAATCCCACCATTTTTTATTTTAAGGTCAATTGTCACATTTTATGGTTTTAATATCATTTTTAGATTAATTGAAAAAGTTGCCTGATTTTGGATTGTAACCCAATTAATTTGTTTCAATATTTCATCTATAACATTTTTAACACTAATTTATGTTTTGAAATTAGTTTTATCTAAGATTCAAATCAAGATGGGATTTATTTACTTCTTATTGACTCAAGGAACAATCTATCGTTTTGAGGCCCAATATCATCTCACTAGTCGAGCCTAAAAAATTGTGCACAGATCTAGACACTTTAAGTTATAGGATCAAAACTCTCTAAATACATGTCCCAAAGAGAAAACTTTATACAAGATGATATATAAGTAGGTGGGAAAAAACATTAATAAATTTATCCCCACCTGATTAGTCTTACATCAAGGCCATTAATGCATGGGAAAGAGGAGAATTAGAATATGAACAATCACATGTCTAGAATAATTTCTTAGAGTAAATCAGTCAAAATAATTATATATGGTTTCTAATAAAGGTTAAATTTCAATGATTCACAAAAAATACATATATGAATCACAATTATGAAGATAAAAATTCCCAATTCATTCATATAGGGGGTATACCACAATAAAACTTTTGATGGAAAAATTTAGAGACAAAAACATAACCTCTTTTGTCTATAAAAATGTGTTTCATCTTCATTATAATTGTTTATCACTATAAGAAGTAATTTTTAGTGGATTTTTAGTGTTTTTTTGTAAAAAAAATTTCATTTCAAGTATAAGTTAAAGTTATTCTTCTTCTCATTATCTCATTGTTTTTATATTGTGTGTTTCTACCCTGATTTCTTTTCCCCTCTGATGTCTTATACTCGTGATCATGGGTAACTAACCCAAGGATGTTCTCGGCAGATCAATCTTGTGGTGAACCCACATCATTGAACATTCATTTTTTATTTTTATTATTTTCTTATATTTAGTGTGAGGGGGGTATTAGTGGGAAAGGATCCTTTATGTCTCCCCTTTTCACTTAAGGATTAACTTTCTCTTCTGCAATATTCTCTCTTGACTAAAGAGGTGGATGTATGGTCTCTTGAAGATCATTGAGTATACTATATATTAAAAAAATAAGAATAAAGGGATGTTCATGCATACGATAAAGCATGTTCATTATGTAAATTTTACACTAATTAAGAGACGATGAAGGTTCCCTTTGGGTGCTCTCTTGGGAGGATCTATTTTATCTCGAAAAACATTATTTCTACATTCAATTTGTCCAAATTTCATAATATATATATAAATATTACATGAATATTTCAAATCCACATAATTATATTATTTTTTTGTATTAGTTAGAGTTTATAGAGTTATAATAAAATTTTGATGTGGTGTAATTTTCAACCATGAGACTGACCCTTGGAGTGCACTATATTGAATGCTTAGGTATATAATATTTTGATTGGGGATCCATTAAAAATCACCGCGAATCAATTTGGAATTGTTTATAGGGTGGAAAAACACTTGTACACACAATTTTTCATAAAAACACAAAAAATAATTAATTAAAAAAAATATTCTTTTTCAAAGATGCATCTCAATTAAAATTATAATTCATAGATTGACCTATATCATGTTCAAGAAAAAGATAATAGTTATCTTGAAACTCATTTCCTAATTATTAATTATTCAATGCATACCATATAGATCCAAATATAGTGTAAAACTAAATATGAGCATTCATGTCAAGAGAAACCTAAACTTGAACCCAAACCAGAACCAAAACGAGAAATAAAAGAGATTTCACTAATAATTTTTTATGTTAATGATCTTGAGGTTTGTTAGAAGGTTCTGCTAAAACAATTAATGATATCATCCCGCACTCATCCAATACTTGAGGAGGCTCATTAAGTACGTATACATGATGATGTACTTCTGGGAGATCGATATTTTTATGAAAGAATCCCTAAATCACTTTATTAAAGATAACATGAAATATGATCTTATGATTCTTGATAATGAAAAATAAAAAACATTATACCTCTATTCCTATTTGGAATAAAATTATTAAGATGAACCTACTGATATTTATTTTCCAATGGTCCCACCATAAGTGATCAATTTTCAAGTGGACTTTCTTGAATGAGAATATTTCTTTATCAATTCCTCATGTTTTAATCTTATTTAAGATAAATTATTTTCTAACATCTCTTTTTATGAAATTTCTGACAGAAAATAAATGGAGTAGGACAGGGATGTTATTGAATAAGTGATACAAGTATTGGAAATAGACAAAGAGATGGATAAACATGTATTGCTATGACTACCTCCTTTACAACAACTTACATACCATACATAAGAGGAAACTATTGAAGTCAATATGGAACACACTTGTCTTTTTTTCATTCCCAAAATGAACATAAAATTCTCTATTTATTCTTTCTTGGGGGTTGAGAATTTTGTTATATTCTTTGAGGTTCTATATTTATGGTTTCTACTCATAGGCACCAGTAAAATTCACATGTTTTGGTTTATCCCAAATAAACCACATCCACCTTCTGATTGGGGATAAAATTCTACAACTGCCTGACTACGGGAAGTAAAAACCTTGGACCCACTTGGGGGTAAACACCTAACGTTATCCCTCTCCTTTCCACCTTGTATATTTTTTATTTGTCTTATGTTTTTTTCTTTTTTTCTATTATTTTGGAAGTTGTGGAAGATAAGATATTAACTCAAGTACACTATTGAAAAATAAATCAGGTCATGTCTTTCCTTTTCTTTATTTTGTTTTCTACCTAATTAAAATTATGTATAAAAATATTTCTAAATTTAATTTAATCTAAAAAGAGTACATTAAATTGAATATTTGTGGGAAAGGGATGGAAATATGTTTCTAGTAATTTTTGGTATTCTTCTATTTTAATTTTCAAGTATTATTTTTGAATTTCTCAAGTTTTTCTCTTTTATTTTTTGTGTGTTTTTACAATTCTTGAGCTAAATCAAATACAGTGGAAAATTCCAACTATATTGGTATTTTTGGAATATTTATAGATTTCAATTTTTCAGTATTTAAATGTTTTCAAAATGTATTTTTTTCTTGATTTTTGATCTTTTCATTTGATGAATTATGATTGATTTTTAAACTCATTTACATTAGTACTTTCTAGAGTGAAAATCATACCCAAACATAGAGGGTTTTTACCCTTTTTGACATATTATTTACATTCTTACTTTTCTGGAGAGTATTGAGACATATTGGGTGTTCTATAACTTTCTACTTTTATTTTTTAAAATCTATTAGAGTTTAAGGAATGTTTGAATTATGATTGTGGAAATAATTTGAAATCCCTTTTGCATTAAAATCTAATTTTGGTTTACCTATACATTTGACCTATATTAAGCCCCTATTATCCATTAAATACATCATTAGTAAGTAACATTACAAGACATTTATCCCTTTTCAACCATCTCTAGAAGTTAAATGTATGACTATTATTGAACTCACGTTTGAGGGATTGGGGAAGATGTGTTGTGTTTTTATTTCCTGAATAATCTATTTCAGATGAAATGAAAATAAAGTGTTGTCATACTTTTTGTTTCTTTGGTTGAATAAATTTAATGATGTAAATATGTATTACTGGATCAAAATATTTTTAATGATATAGGTTGGGTGTTCACTAATATTTGAATATCAAAATTTCATGTCTTTTCATCAAAAATATTATTATAAAGATAAATTCATATCTAAATTCAAGTTGAAACAATATAGAAAATTTGGGAAAATAGGGAATAAATTTATCATTAATTTTAAAACCACAAGCGTGAATTTATCATGGAAATAAATATGTGTTCTTAAATGATTCATTTTCGATTTAATTAAGGAGCACACCAATCTTGAGAAAATCTGTTTTTATACATTTAGTTCACTTTAGAGATTAACCCTCCTCATTCCACCTCAGCTGTTTTTATCTTTAAAATATTCCAAACCTAAAACTCATAAAAATAAATGGAAAATACCTCATAAAAGCCATGTATCTTCCTTTGATATGATAATTGAGATGTGTTGTTAATTATGCTTTGAGAAGTTTGTTTTGACCTTGGTATAATATTATTTCCCATGAGTTCTATGTTTAAGTGAGGTGAAATTTTTAAGAAAATATCAAATTAATTTACATTAAATAATATTTTTTTTAATCCCACCAAAATGTTTTTTTAAGTGTAATTATCATATTTTATGGTTTTAATAGAATTTTGAGATTAATTTAAAAAAATTAATAATTCGTAATTTTAACTATTTTAATTTATTTTTTCATTTTAGGCATAAATTTTCAAACACTAATTCAAATTTCGAAATTCCATTATTTTAGGATGAAACACATTTTGGGAGTCATTTCATTCTTCTGAAGCTAAATATCAATCCAATATTTCGAGGCCAAAAACCATCTGACAAGTTGATCGTCAAAAACTGTGCACATAGAATTATACTTTAATTTATAGAATCATATCTCTTGACATAAATGTCTAAAAGAGATAAAAGTTGACATGGATATATATAAATATTTGGGTATAACTTTCATAACTTCTTACCCACCTATTTCAGCATTATTCGTGGCCATTAATGCATGATAATGTAGATAATAAGAAAACAAAAAGTCACCTTTCAATAATAAATTTATCAGATTAGATTATTCATAACTCCCACATAATATTTACAATAAATCTAAAATTTGGATTCAAAAAAAATAAAGACATATAAAAACAAAATTACCCAATTCAATAATTACATTGGTATCATATGCGAAAACTTTTGAAGTATGAATTTGGATTTAAAAAGTACACCCCTTTTCTTAAAAAATGTACATCATCTTCATTCCAAAGGGTTGGAAATCTATGTGATCATTTTCAATATATTTGTACTATTATATTTTTATTTAATAACATTTTTCATTTTTTTATATGTTATTCATATTCATAATCTCATTATCATGTTTTTTTATCTTTTGTGTCTCTACCATGATTTTTTCTCCACTCTGATCTCTTATACTCATGACCCTGAGTAACTATCTCGAGGATGTTCTAGGAGGATCGATCCAGTGTTGAACCCTAGTCATTGCACTTTCATTTTTAATATTCCTTATTTTCTTATAGTTTGTATGAGGGGGATATTAGTGGGAAAGTAACCTATGTTTCTCCACTTTCCACCAAAGGATTAGCATTCCCTTCAATAATATTCTCCCTCAATCAAGGAGGAGTATGTTTGGTGTCTCAGCAATCATTCAGTGTACTATATATTCACAAGTATATAATGAAGGGGATGTTCAGGAATATGATCGATCATGTTCATTAAATAAATTTTGATCTATTTAAGAGACGCAGAAGGCTGAATATGGGTGTTCTCCTATGAGGATCTCCTTTCTGTCTAACATCAATCTTTCAGCATTCATTTTGACCACACTACATTATATATATATATATTAAATGCATCTCTAAAGTCAAAATCATTATATAATTATTTTTATATTAGTTAGAATTTAAATAGTGGCAATATAATTTTGATGTTGTGTAAGTTTATTCCTCGAGAATGTCCCTAGATGTGCACTATATTGTATGCTTAGGTAAATAAAATATTGATCGGGGATCCGCAAAAAATCTCCATACATATGGGGTCACTGTAAAGGACCATAGAACATTTTAAATACTTATTATAAAAAATCTTAAAGATGCTGATGGGAAATTAATGACACTCCCACCAGTTATATACACATACATCATAAAACAAGAAACCTTGGATGCTTTTATTGGAAGTTCAGAGGATAAAACATTTAAGGTATAACATAATTGGTATTATTTTATTAGAAATTAAGTTTAATGTTTATTTTATTCAGAAATTTTAACTTATGAAATAGAAATTAATTATAGAAAATTAACATTATGTATAGAAACCATTGCACCCCTTCTATAAAGCAAACATGGGGTACACATTACTTGAATAAAAATGTAATTTATTCTAAATCTGTAGTAAAACATTTATTTGAGATGAAATAATAACATAATTATGTTTCTTTTTTCCGATACGTATTTATGAATTGGAATCCCAAGACACATTTATCATACATCATGTGTAATGGAAGGAGTCTTATGTTAATATAATAGGGCCAATAGTAATTATAAACACATAAAAAGTATAATAATTACATGTAAGTATGAAATTATAGAAATTTTATCATCTTTAAAATAACTTTACATAAAAAAAAGACTACTTATTTTCATATATATTTTATCTGATATAGGCACTATAATTATCACCAACTATATCCGATGAAAAACTACTTTCACTAGCATTGAAAGAGATAGAATAATATGATCATGTTATATGTTCAGGTTTTGGGGTGTCACCCTGAGCATACTTTGAGAAAGAAAAGGAATATCGGATAAAGATATGTAAATGAAAAATATTCATGCACAAATAGATTCTCTAATAGAAAAATTTAGTTGGTAGGTGGATGTAATAAACTTGTTTCATCAAATGGATTATCTAGAAGAATCAACACATCATCACCCAAAACATAATGGGCCACCTACCCTAGCTTTTACGCTACCCATCCCCCTAAAAATAATGTATTACCTAAGGAAATCAAAATTTTCATAATAGTTTCTAGAAAATGTAAATTTAAAACAATTTATACCTTTTTTATACTAAAATTATGAAAGGTAAAATTGATTGTGAATTATATCTATTAATATCCACATATTGCATTGTTGTGAGAGGTATAATGTATAATATCCAATATATTATTCTACATAATAATATCTCTTCAAATATCATTTGAGAGTCAGGATTCACATAGCTCACGAGTGAAGCACCGTGATACATAATTCCTAGGAGGATGTTGATGTACACATGGATGAACTAACTATTAAAAATTTCATATCATAGATTTTTAATCTCATAAAGATATATGATGTTAATGAGGCATGTTATTTTCGATTTATTTTATATTCACAAACATTAATAATTAATAAACAAAGGATGGAACTAAGGTATATTATTACATAAGTAGAAATATATAGGTAAACAGTGGGTAAATTCATTAAAATGTATAGGATAAAATAATAGAATAAATATAACATAAGAAAGTACCTTTACCTTACCAATTACACTACCAAATTTATTAATGTTCTAAATTCATGAAAATAAAATATTCTAGGATAAAAATTGGGCATCTATTGAATTTTAAGAAAAAATTAATGGAGAGGAATTTTTTGAAATTACTGGTATAGATAACGTAAATGAAATTAACAATCATGAATTACTGAGAGCCTCAATTTTGAATATATTAATGAGGTACATTTTTTTAATCTATTTTTTCATTAATTGATATATAATTTTATTTGTTGTTTAATAATATTAACATTTTCTATAGGCGTTTATATCACACACACATAATAAGAAGACCTTGAAGGGAAAATTTTGTATTTTTCATTCCTCAAGTCTTGTCTACACAAGACATATTAATGAATGGTGATGAAATTTTAGAAAGGACAGTTAAAGTAGCCACAACATTTGAAAAAAATAATAGATGACATGATCTTCTTAATACCTATAATATATTGGTAAATCTCTATAATCTAATCATATAAAATATATTATCATTTTTTCAGTTACTAATTACTTTTTTGTTTTTTAAGAATCATTGGATTCTCATTGAAATCTATTTTGATACTCTAGAGTTATATTTTTTGGATCTAATGAATAGATATAAAACAAATCGACCACACATGATGTCCCTTATGAATATTTAATAAAAATATTCAACATTTTACAAATAAACATCAAATAATATATTTTATGATATGTTTTAAAAATATTTATTTTATTATACGGTAAATCATAAAAACCTTTGTATGAGGACATTAAATGTACAAAAGAAGCCTATGTATTTGTAGAATTGGATAAGTATTAGTGTATATATAATAATATTTACTAAGAAAACATACTGCAACCCAAACTAATTATTTTGATGATTTTTTATAGAGTTTCTAAAACAAAGTAAGGCCATTTATTATGTTTATTAAATTCACCAAATTATGAAAGATATCATATTCCATCCACAAACTATAATCAATGAAGAGGTAATTCCAAATAGATGTACAATTTCATTTAAAATATTTATTAAAATATTTTTTATCATAATTTTTTTAGTACTACCATGATTGTGTTGGAGTTGGTGGCCTAGAACCAACTACATTGTACTTTATTCATTAATAAATGCCTTATCCCATCTTGATTTTTCTTCTGCGTGACAATGCATGTGATAATGTCCTAAGGACAGCTGTTGCATTAATGGGTCATAGTGGATCCCTTCTATGATGAGAACCTCGAAGTTCCATAACACTGTTTTTTTATATATGTTCTATGGCCGAATGATTTTATTGGAGGGACTCAAATAATACAAGCCATTAGGGATGAGGACGTATAAAACATTGAGGCACCTTCTCATGGTATAATCCCATGGTAATATACCCAATGATTTTATGAGAACGAGTCCCGCCACTAAGAAATCCACATTTCATGGTGTCATTGGATGTTCCTATCTGTGGATGTGTGTATTGTTCCTTAGACTGTAATATTATTATTAATGGGTATTACAACTCATGCACTTAGATTTATTGATGAAAATTGTGATGAAACATTGTTCGCAGCGAGGTAGGATATGTTGGGTATGTCACGAGTAATACCGCATTAATAGATAATGTGAGAAAGGATTTGTCCCTTCTGTTCCATAACGGAAGTAAATATCTCAGTCCAGTTAATGGAATTGATATAGCCTAAATAAATCCATGGCCATTGTAAGGTATGGGCGAGTTCAATTCCGGAAATGGAAAGAAAGAATAATCAAGCACATGGGTTGATGACACTAGCATGCAACCCGCATGATTCGAGATATTGTGACAAAGGGGTTATATTACACGGTAAGTATTCGTATGAGGTGACACATCATTACGGCATTAACTTCTTTCTCTATGGGTGCCTTGGCATGTTGCTAGACTCTAACCTTGGACATTAGGCAGGCTCTGCCTATTGCCACTGAGAAATAGGTCTAGAGGGTCACACACTAATTGTGTCCATGTATCTTAGTTAAATATTAATTTAACAAGTTAAATAAAGATTATTCCCGACTGTGGTTTAATAATTATTTAACAATGGCTGATCGCATTTATTTCGACACTAGTTATTCGAGAGAATATATTGTGGGTGAAATAATATATTTATTAGAGAGTAATCCAGTTACATTTATTTAAGATATAAATATCCATTACTCAAAGTCTAATAAATTTTGAGGAGGAGATAATGAAAAGTGTAAAATAAAAGTACACACCGTGTATATTTAATATACACGCCATGTAGTTTTATGAGAAACAAGTACTCTCCATTTATCAATTATTACACGACGTCTAGTTTTTTCAGGTGGGATTTTGAGGATATAATATTGTTTTATTAAATGATATTAATTATAGTCAACGTTGGTGCATCTCAAGGAATTAATAATTTGACATGGGGGTTCAATAAGATTTAATGAAATAAATAAAACGCATAACACGTTTATTTATTGTCATAACTCTATAACCTCAAACCCGATTATAAATATCCTCACAACCCCAACACTTTTCCTACCAATAGTTTTTCACAACAATTATAGATAATTCCTTCAAGACCAAAAGAACTCCTTCCAACATGAAGGTTCTCAAGACCGAGAGACCATGGCGATCGAAGGCGGACATCGTAAGAGAAGTTTCTTCCACGCTAGCACCCAAAGATCCCTTCTGCGACATCCGGAGATACGTGGCACACATGTGGATCACCGCTAGAGGAATCCTATACGTGGATTCTATGACGCAATGACAGATCACAGGATCATGGCCAAAGAAATCAATGAAGAAAGAATTCCAGCAATGTAATTCTTGTGATTTAATTAAATTTTTTATAACCAACATATGATGATCCTATCTCTATGGTTCCAGTATTCTCTTTAATTTTTTCATTCTTCATTCTATTACAATGATTATGCATTTTAAATCGTCACAAATCTCGGATTGAACGTTTCTTAACATTAAAATTAGAGTTGGGAAAACCAACCAACACACTTCCACTACGCCCGGAACCTACAAGTGGTATTAGAGGGGTCATATCATTGATTATAATTATTTAGTTTTTCGTTGGTGATTTACGCATTAAATAATTTAGTTGTTTTCAATTCAATTTTAATGGTTTTGTAAATATGAATCTTGAGATCTGTTCCTCCTCCATCATTTCTCGTTCACCTCACCAAAACAAATTTTTCTTTTAATTTTGATTAAAATAAAATAGAGGAACTCATCCGGAGGAGACAAACATTTCTGGCCATATAACACCAGAATACACGGTGTGTATTCGGAAGTACACACTGTGTAGTCTTGGTTTAGGCATCAGACTGGTCTGCCAAATCAGGTCATGTATTGATCCTATCTAAGTCATTTTTGAAATCATGTGTTGACCAGGAACAGGTGGCACACGGTTTCCAGAGTACACGCCTTGTTGTCCAACAGAACACGACGTGTAGTCCCTTCGGATTAGGGTTGGACCGTGTACCCTGTACACGGCCTGCCCGGATGGAAACTGTGTAACGTGGAAACTACACGGCGTGTGTCCCACTGTACACGCCCTGTACTACGAAAATTTCTGATGTACATTAACACGCCATGTCCCCGGGCATGTACTTCGAATGGATGGTGAAGAAAAGTACATGCCATGTATTCGGAAGTACATGTTGTGTACTCACCCAAATTACGCAGATTTATTAAAATTTATTATTATATTATACAAGCCCTTGAGACATGTACCATAGTTAAGGTGTAAAGATGAGGCACAAAATGTGATTAGTGTTTTGTTTATATGTGTTTAATTTAACATATTTTTAATAAATGGGAATTCACCAGGTTGCCTCTACGGTACAAGTTACGTACAAGGAATATTTTCAATAAATTTATTTGTTTAAAATTATAATGGATGAGAATCTCAATGAAGTTAAGAAAAGGGTTTAAGAAAAGATGATTGATTAATTAAAGATAATTAATAGTTTCGAGCATGATTTATCTTAAACAAGAATGATTAATGAATTGAATGCTAGTTTTATTTATGTGTAAATATCATTGAATGTATGGATGATCATGAGATAGACCGAGACCTTTGTATGTGAATGGTTTATTTTAATTTATTTAAATTAAATTAGTTGGCAAGTGAGCCATCTCTTCATTAATATGTAGGGTATGCACGCCTAAGGATTCTTTTATGTAAAAACCACTTTTTACCCCTCACCTGCATGTGAGATAAATGCATATGTAATGGATGGAGCTCCCAAGCTAGTGGAGGTGGCACAAGTAAGGAGCCAAGGTGAAACCAATCCAAGGAGTTAAAAAGTTGGACAAGTGGAATGTAACATCCCAAGTAAATAAAGAATAAATAATTTTCATATTTATTAATATTTACGAATTAAATATTAATTTTATTTTAAAGGGGTTTCTATGTTCGATAGCGTACCCGATACGCAACGATGAGTTTCTTTCAAACTTACGTAGCACACTAGTAATAAAATAATATTATTTTAAATGTTAGTTAACATGTAGCCGTTGTACTGGTGGGAATGGATAGAAATAACTAAAATATGATTGGATATGTTTTTAAATGTTTATACATTTACCCAATAAAAGATAAAGGCTTAAAATACGGAAAGAGTTCAATTTTAGGGCATATATACACTAATTTTCACTAAAGGTTCAATTATCAACTTTTAATGGTGAACCGTCATTAAATATAGTTTTTATCACTCTTATACTTTATTTTGGACCAAATATAACTCTTCTTTAGAATCGGGACATCAAAATTTACTTTGTGTAAATTTTTGGTACCTTTCTGATAAAGTTCATTTTTTATGAATAGTGTAAAATGTTGTATTTTAATTCAAAACCTCTTTTTAATCTAAATTAATTATATGATTATATTATTATTTTAATTGGTTTTAAAGTGAAATTATAAAATATTTTTACCAGTTAATCCAATGGTTGTCATTGGAATCAATTTCACTTTGAAATTGGACTTAAACTGGTGTCAATCTTTTGATACTTATTGTTTCACAAAAACACGCTATTTGTCATGACAGTGGGAATTAATTATTAAATTAATTAATTTGACTTATATGTTTTGAATTTTGTAAAATGGACTTCATTTTTGAATTCGGAATATCAAATATAGCTTAGGGTGAATTTTTGGTAATTTTCTGAAAAACTTCAATTTTTGATGAATAGTGAAACCACTACGTGGTAATCAAGCAAACTGATTTTTCAATTAAATGAACGTTTACCACTAATGTGTATTGAATTTTGAAAATCCGACATACATGGTTGTCATTAAAAAGTAAAATGTGGTTCAATGAGATTAAAATAATTTTTTGGTGAATAGTAACTTTTTTTCATTAATCGCGATTAGAGGTAATTAGTGTAGTTTAAGGTAAAAATGGTATTATAAGAATGTGAAAACACCATGAAACTTGTCCTACAACTATTGGGTGAGTCATGGACGACCAAGACAAGCCATGGGACATCTTGGGGACCCCATGGAGCCACTTTAGTTGGAAAATGACATTAATATATTTTTATTTAATGTTAAAGTGAAAATGACACTAACATAAATTTTTTTACTAAAATAATTTTTGAGTGGGGTTATAAAAGTCCAAATTTTTATTATAAATAGTCATTGGAAAGCTAAAAAGATTTCCTACATCATAGTATTTTTTTTTAATTTTTAGACATTAAATAAATTAAATTATTTATGACATAATAATGATGCAGCGATGACATCATTATTTGATGATTTAAATAAAATGGAAAGATAATGTAAAATATATGAACTACACATGTCCAAAACCAATTGGATGAGTGTATTTCGAACCCTTATCACCTTATCCACGAATTATTTCAATGTGGGACCTTTTAAAACCGAAACACATTTTCAAATAAAGTTATATTTCTTTACTTTCCAAAAGTGCCCCTCCTCTCCTCTTATAAAAGGCCCCCACCTCTACCTCATTTCACACACTTCTCAAGCCTTTGGCTCGGCCAACCCATGCCCAATTACTATCTCCACATCCCTCTCCTCATCCTATAGGATTCCCTTTGGGCATAATCCTTTCAAAGGAAGCCTTTAGGCTCAAATCAAAAGGGAGTTACACTTTTAAAGGTAATTCATTCTCTCTTGTTCATTTGTTTTATTTTTCTTCTCCAACCCTCTAAACTCTTTTTATTTACTTCTTTTGTAACAACCCCAGTATCTTAAATACACTAGGATGTTTTTATAATATTTATTTGAGCTACACTCTCACACAACTACATCAAATGGTTAAAGAACATACGGTTTCCGTGGATGGCGAAATTCTGCCTCCCGAAACGATGATTGTTCAATACTCATTTAACACCTTCAAGGGTGGCCATTATGATGTCACTATTTTTATATATGATATATAATATGTTTATGTTTTCTTTAAGCTTCTGTATTTTTCATTTTTGGCAGACCTTTATGGTTTCCATTATGAGTAAACACGATATCTTCATTTAAAGAAGTGCGAACTACCGTCCCCTAAAAGTGATGTGATTCGTTAATGCCATATGTGGGACGTGTAAAGGGTGGATTTAAAGTTATTATATATGATGTTATACTGGAATTATAATATACCTCTATATCATTATTATTTCTTTCCATTAAAGTATGAGATAGAAATGAAAGTAGTGTTCATGCGTACGTACGGCTTACCGTCTCCATGAACGGTGCATTTCATTTCTTATCCCCAAATGTAATGTACTATTAAAATTACATGTATATAATGTATATATATAATTAATGATATATCTAAATGATGAATATAATTCTGGAATTAAAATATACATACCTCTCATTTAGTTTTAATTCCACTAATATGACAAAGAAATGAAAGCAGCGTTCATGCGTACGTACGGCTTACCGTCTCCATGAACGGTGCATTTCATTTCTTACCTCTAAATGATTATGTAATATTATAAATACATGTACATGCTGGATATATATGATATATATGATATCCAAATCAGGAATTTCATTCTGGATATAAAGAACTTTTGACCACATGAACAACATGTAATTGTAAGAAGTCAACTTTCGACTTAAGAACCAAATATTGAAAAAACAAACATTATTAACTTAAATGGTTACATAATGTTTATAACATGGCAATAAGTGACATAAAAAGTATAATGAACTTTAAAAAGGTTCTTAATCAAGTATAAATTAACTCAAGTTTATTATTCAGGACGTTAAAGAACGATCGAGTCAAGTCGGACCCCAAGGTAAGGGACTTCGTCTCAATCTCCTTTCATTGAGGCATATTTCGTTTTATACACAAATCTCTTTTATACGGTGTATAAACTCTTTTGACTTTTACTTTTATACAAAATGAATATTTTTCTACGAAGCGTTTTACTAAACGACAAAAAGGAATGTTTTTTTAACGTACGCGGTGACAACGACCTTTTTCTGCCGCCGCGAGTATTATTTGATCTTTGGCTTTCTCAACAAGTCGTAATGTTTTTAGAATAAAATAAATACCATATACTCTTTTATGTATTTTGGTATTGAAAATGGTTTTGAAAAATGATTCTATTATGTCAATATATTTATGATATATTGTGATTCAAATGTGTAAATGTTATCATTCATTTATATTGTTTTTCTGTTTTATGATTTTATACTGGTACTTGGACATTTTAACGGGTGGTTACGTTATAAACCATATGACAGGTGGTGTCGTGAATACCAGGATGGGTGGTTACGTTATAACCTCCAATGCATTGGGTATGGAAGTCGGACGTATGGCTATTCCATTAAGTATGTATGGAAATTGGCCGTATGGCTATTCCATTAAGTGATATGTGTGGAAGTCGACCGTATGGTTACTCCACTTAAGTATGTTTATGTCCCAAGTTACCTTTATATATGTTATGTGTTCTTTATATGGGTTTTATGGTAATACTTTGGTTACAAAAAGGTAAGTAATGATACTTTATTCATTGAAGAGTTTTTACTACTTCATGAAGGTGAAGGTATTACTTTGATAGAGTATACATGGTTTACTTGATTTTGAAAAACTAACAGTTTTCATTCTTTGTGTATCCCTTACTGAGATTTTTATGCTCAGCCCAAGTTTTTTTGAAATGTTTTTCACAGGACTTAATGTGGAATAAGGTCAAGGATGGGATCAAGGGAATGTCATCCTATTTAAAACATGGAACTAGACACGTTTATTTTTAAGAGTTTTTTTTATTATGGAAACTTAGTAGAAGTGACTACTTTGTAATCTTTTGAGATGTAATAGTTATGTTCTAATTCTCTAGAACTCTAAACCTGAAAAGATCCTCGACATGAATTATTCATTTAATTCAATATTAATTAAGGTTTAAGGCCGGGGCCTTATAGTTGGTATCAGAGGATGGTTTAGACAACATTAGGAGTTAGAAAAGTGTTAAATTATAATATGATTGAAATGATATAGCATTTACAGATTGCCATGTTGCTTCTCCTAAGATATTTCTGTGTTCAGAATGGTTTTCCGCAGAGGAAACAAAGCAGCTATGTTGGGACGACATCAGGAGGAAGATAACCTTCCAAATCAGCAACCTGAGATGGTCGGAATCGGAACTGAACAGTTTGTTGCAGTGATGGCACAGTTGACTCAGGCTATAAATGGTGGTGGTATCAATGCACGAGATCAGCCAGATCAACTGCAGAGGAACATTTCAATGGTGGAACATTTCATGAGGCAACATCCCCCATCATTCAGAGGATCATCTGACCCTGTGCAAGATGAAGGGTGGATTAAAGCACTGGAGAAGATTTTTGATGTCATGGGGTGTTCAGAACATCAAAATGTTAGTCTTTCTGTTTACCGTTTTGAAGGTGAAGCTGATCAGTGGTGGTCGATGGTGAAAAATATAAGGGATAGTGATGAGATTGAGGATCTTTACTGGGATGAATTCAAAGGTATGTTTCTTGAGAAATATTTTCCTAAGGTGGTTCGTCTTAGGATGAAAAAACAGTTCCTAGAATTGAGGCAGGAGGATGATTCAGTGGCTACTTATGAAGAAAAGTTCACTCGATTGTCAAGGTATGCTCCAAACTTCATATGAGATCTTGATAGTAAAATAAATCGTTTTTACTCATGGTTAAAGCCAAAGTATTGAAGGGATTTAGCTTCTCGTGAATTCAAAAGTTATGATAAACTTGTTCGATGTACGGAGAAGGTGGAAATGGAGTTTGCCGATAATCAGGTGTTCTATGACAAACAACAGAATAAGAGATCTAGTTGGCAGGAAAAGGGGAAGAATTCATCAAAGAAGCAAGGAGGTAAGAAAACCAAATATCTATCCTGTGAGAAGTGTGGTAAAATGCATCCTGGAGAATGTTTATCCAAGTCTGGTAAGTGCTTTCGGTGTGGTAAGTCTGGTCATATTGCTCGAAACTGTAAGGAAGATGATCAAGCAGGAAATGAAAAGCCAATGGTAAGATGTTTTAAGTGTAATGAAATGGGTCATTATGCAAACGAGTGTCCAACGAAGAACTCAACTGGGGGAATGCAGCTAGACTACAAGCAGAAAGGGGTGGTAAAATCATTTGCAACAACTTCAGCAGATGTTGGGCCATCGAATGCAGTGGTATCAGCTCCAGGGAGCTCAGTATTTTTCGAAGATTGACTTGAGGTCGGGGTACCATTAGTTGAAAGTAAAAGAAGCAGACGTTCCGAAGACTGCGTTCCATACTAGATATGGCCATTTTGAATTTTTAGTTATGCCTTTTGGGTTAACCAATGCACCTACTGTATTCATGGACCTTATGAATAAAATTTTCCATGAGTTCTTGGATAAGTTTGTGTTTGTGTTTTGAGGTTTGGGAAGAGGTTATGTGTGCCTTGTGATTCACATTTGAAGAATGAGTTGTTATTTGAGGCTCATAGTTCCCCGTTTTCAGTTCATCATGGCAGTACTAAGATGTACAGAGATCTGCGGGAGTATTACTGGTGGGATGGAATGAAAAGAGACATTGCTGATTTTACTGTGAAGTGTTTGACATGTCAACAGGTTAAAGCAGAGCGGCAGTTACCGAAAGGGATACTTCAGCCTTTACCAGTGCCAGAGTGGAGATGGGAAAACGTATCCATGGACTTTGTTGTGGGATTACTGAGGACATCTCGAGGTAATAATGAAATCTGGTTTATTGTTGATCACTTGACGAAATCTGCTCATTTCCTTTCTATACGAGATACTTTCTCTCTTGATCAACATTCCCGTTTGTATCTTAAAGAGATAGTCAGGTTACATGGAGTTCCTCTCTCCATTATATCTGATCGTGATCCCAGGTTCACATCTATCTTTTGGAAAGGCCTCCAGAAGTCTTTGGGTACTGAATTAAATTTTAGTACAGCTTTTCATCCTCAATCAGATGGGCAGTCAGAACAAACAATCCAGACATTGGAGGATATGCTACGAGCTTGTTCTATGGATTATCAGGGAAGTTGGGACCAACAAATTTCTTTGGTGGAGTTTTCTTATAATAACAGTTTTCATTCCAGTATACAGATGGCACTATTTGAGGCATTATATGGGAAGCGGTGTCGAACTCCAGCATTTTGGAATGAAGTGGGTGAAAGGAAGCTGATAGGGCCAGAATTGGTAGAAGAGATGGTAGAAAAAGTTCAGTTGATTCAGAAAACACATGAGAACAGCTCAGAGCAGGCAGAAGAGTTATGCGGATAACCGGAGGAAGGATCTATCTTTTGAGGTAGGTGATCATGCTTTTCTCAAGGTTTCTCCTTGGAAAAGTGTGATGAGATTTGGTAAGAAAAGAAATTTGAGTCCAAGGTTCATTGGACCATAAGAAATTCTGGAAAGAGTTGGATCAGTTGCATACCGAGTGGCTTTACCTCCCAGTTTATCTCAGGTACACAATGTTTTTCACGTTTCGATGTTGAGAAAGTATATGCCAGATCCATCTCATGTTTTGAGCCCAGAGGTAGTTCAGCTGGAAGAGAACCTATCTTATGAGGAACAACCGGTCCAGATTCTTGACCACAGGGAGCGAGTGTTATGGAATAAGGTGATTCACCAGGTTAAGGTTTTGTGGAAAAACCATGTGATTGAAGAGGCAACATGGGAATCTGAAAATGCTATGAGGGATAAATACCCCCACTTATTTTGACAAGTGAATAAAATTGCAAGGACGCAATTCCCAAAAGGGGGGAAGGATGTAACATCCCAAGTAAATAAAGAATAAATAATTTTCATATTTATTAGTATTTACGAATTAAATATTAATTTTATTTTAAAGGGGTTTCTATGTTCGATAGCGTACCCGATACGCAACGATGAGTTTCTTTGAAAGTTACGTAGCACACTAGTAATAAAATAATATTATTTTAAATGTTAGTTAACAAGTAGCCGTTGTACTGGCGGGAATGGATAGAAATAACTAAAATATGATTGGATATGTTTTTAAATGTTTATACATTTACCCAATAAAAGATAAAGGCTTAAAATATGGAAAGAGTTCAATTTTAGGGCATATATACTCTAATTTCCACTAAAGGTTCAATTATCACCTTTTAATGGTGAACCGTCATTAAATATAGTTTTGATCACTCTTATAATTTATTTTGGACCAAATATAACTCTTCTTTAGAATCGGGACATCAAAATTTACTTTGTGTAAATTTTTGGTACCTTTCTGATAAAGTTCATTTTTTTATGAATAGTGCAAAATGTTGTATTTTAATTCAAAACCTCTTTTTAATCTAAATTATTTATATGATTAGATTATTATTTTAATTGGTTTTAAAGTGAAATTAGAAAATATTTTTACCAGTTAATCCAATGGTGGTCATTGGAATCAATTTCACTTTGAAATTGGACTTAAACTCGTGTCAATCTTTTGATACTTATTGTTTCACAAAAACACGCTATTTGTCATGACAGCGGGAATTAATTATTAAATTAATTAATTTGAATTATATGTTTTGAATTTTGTAAAATGGACTTCATTTTTGAATTTGGAATATCAAATATAGCGTAGGGTAAATTTTTGGTAATTTTCTGAAAAACTTCAATTTTTGATGAATAGTGAAACCACTAAGTGGTAATCAAGCAAACTGATTTTTCAGTTAAATGAAATTTTACCACTAATGTGTATTGAATTTTGAAAATCCGACATACATGGTTGTCATTAAGAAGTAAAATGTGTTTCAATGAGATTTAAATAATTTTTTGGTGAATAGTAACTTTTTTTCATTAATCGCGATTAGAGGTAATTAGTGTAGTTTAAGGTAAAAGTGGTATTATAAGAATGTGAAAACACCATGAAACTTGTCCTACACCTATTGGGTGAGTCATGTCCGACCAAGACAAGCCATGGTCCAACTTGGGGACCCCATGGAGCCACTTTAGTTGGAAAATGAAATTAATATATTTTTATTTAATGTTAAAGTGAAAATGACACTAACATAAATTGTTTTACTAAAATAATTTTTGAGTGGGGTTATACAAGTCAAAATTTTGATTATAAATAGTCATTGGAAAGATAAAAAGATTTCCTACATCATAGTATTTTTTTTATAATTTTTAGACATTAAATAAATTAAATTATTTATGACATAATAATGATTAAATGATGACATCATTATTTGACGATTTAAATAAAATGGAAAGATAATGTAAACTCTATAAACTACACATGTCCAAAACCAATTGGATGAGTGGATTTCGAACCCTTATCACCTTAGCCACGAATAATTTCAATTTGGGACCTTTTAAAACCGAAACACATTTTCAAATAAAGTAATATTTCTTTACTTTCCAAAAGTGTCCCTCCTCTCCTCTTATAAAAGGCCCCCACCTCTACCTCATTTCACACACTTCTCAAGCCTTTGGCTTGGACAAACCCTGCCCAATTACTCTCTCCACATCCCTCTACTCATCTTATAGGATTCCCGTTGGGCATAATCCTTTCAAAGGAAGCCTTTAGGCTCAAATCAAAAGGGAGTTACACTTTTAAAGGTAATTCATTCTCTCTTGTTCATTTGTTTTATTTTGCTTCTCCAACCCTGTAAACTCTTTTTATTTACTTCTTTTGTAACAACACCAGTATCTTAAATATACTAGGATGTTGTTATAATATTTATTTGAGCTACACTCTCACACAACTACATCAAATGGTCAAAGAACATACGGTTTCCGTGGATGGCGAAATTCTGCCTCCCGAAAGGATGATTGTTCAATACTAATTTAACACCTTCAAGGGTGGCCATTATGATGTCACTATTTTTATATATGATATATAAAATGTTTATGTTTTCTTTAAGATTTGGTATTTTTCATTTTTGGAATACCTTGATGGTTTCCATTATGAGTAAACATGATATCTTCATTTAAGGAAGTGCGGACTACCGCCCCCTAAAAGTGATGTGATTCGTTAATTCCATATGTGGGACGTGTAAAAGATGGATTTAAAGTTATTATATATGATGTTATACTGGAATTATAATATACCTCTATATCATTATTATTTATTTCCATTAAAGTATGAGATAGAAATGAAAGTAGCGTTCATGCGTACGTACGGCTTACCGTCTCCATAAACGGTGCATTTCATTTCTTATCCCCAAATGTAATGTACTATTAAAATTACATGTATATAATGTATATATATAATTAATGATATATCTAAATGATGAATATAATTCTGGAATTAAAATATACATACCTCTCATTTAGTTTTAATTCCACTAATATGACAAAGAAATGAAAGTAGCGTTCATGCGTACGTACGGCTTACCGTCTCCATGAACGGTGCATTTCATTTCTTACATCTAAATGATTATGTAATATTATAAATACATGTACATGCTAGATATATATGATATCCAAATCAGGAATTTCATTCTGGATATAAAGAACTTTTGACCACATGAACAACATGTAATTGTAAGAAGTCAACTTTCGACTAAAGAACCAAATATTGACAAAACAAACATTATTAACTTAAATGGTTACATAATGTTTATAACATGGCAATAAGTGATATAAAAAGAATAATGAACTTTAAAAAGGTTCTTAATCAAGTATAAATTAACTCATGTTTATTATTCAGGACGTTAAAGAACGATCGAGTCAAGTCGGACCCAAGGTAAGGGACTTCGTCTCAATCTCCTTTCATTGAGGCATATTTCGTTTTATAAACAAATCTCTTTTATACGGTGTATAAACTCTTTTGAATTTTACTTTTATACAAAAGGAATCTTTTTCTACGAATCATTTTTCTAAACGACAAAAAGGAATGTTTTTTTAACGTACGCGGTGACAACGTCCTTTTTCCGCCGTCGCGAGTATTATTTGATCTTTGGCTTTCTCAACAAGCCGTAATGTTTTTAGAATAAAATAAATACCATATACTCTTTTATGTATTTTGGTATTGAAAATGGTTTTGAAAAAGGATTCTATTATGTCAATATATTTATGATATATTGTGATTGAAATGTGGAAATGTTATCATTCCTTTATATTGGTTTTATGTTTTATGATTTTATTCTGGTACTTGGACATTTTAACGGGTGGTTACGTTATAAACCATATGACGGGTGGTGCCGTGAATACCAGGACGGATGGTTACGTTATAACCTCCAATGCATTGGGTATTGAAGTCGGCCGTATGGCTATTCCATTAAGTATGTATGGAAATTGTCCGTATGGCTATTCCATTAAGTGATATGTGTGGAAGTCGACCGTATGGTTACTCCACTTAAGTATGTTTATGTCCCAAGTTACCTTTATATATGTTATGGGTTCTTTATATGGGTTTTATGGTAATACTTTGGTTACAAAAAGGTAAGTAATGATACTTTATTCAGTGAAGAGTTTTTACTACTTCATGAAGGTGAAGGTATTACTTTGATAGAGTATACATAGTTTACTTGATTTTGAAAAACTAACAGTTTTCATTCTTTGTGTATCCCTTACTGAGATTTTTATGCTCACCCCAAGTTTTTTTGAAATGTTTTTCATAGGACTTAATGTGGAATAAGGACAAGGATGGGATCAAGGGAATGTTATGCTATTTAAAACATGGAACTAGACACGTTTATTTTTAAGAGTTTTTTTTATTATGGAAACTTAGTAGAAGTGACTAATTTGTAATCTTTTGAGATGTAATAGTTATGTTCTAATTCTCTAGAACTCTAAACCTGAAAAGATCCTCGACGTGAGTTATTCATTTAATTCAATAATAAGTAATGTTTAATGTCGGGGCCTTATATGGAAAGCTGTAAACACGATCCTGAAAGGTTAAAGGTGTTTCTCCTCTAGGTCTTGGGTTAGTTTATCAACCACCGGATAAACTAACCAATAAAAAAATCTCATGATCATACCATTTATTTTATTTCTTTCAGTTGCATGGTTTATTTATTGTGGTTCTGTTATCACGATCACAAAATTAACGAATTAAACGATCATGCAAGATGGAACTAAAATAAAACTGGATTATATGTAAATATTATCTTAGATATGGTTAATCACTTAAGTATATCCCACTTAATATTAACAATCATCTAATAAAAGATAATAAATTGGAAATTTATGTATAAAGATAAAATCCCTCAAAAGAAATATTAAGTCAGTATAGCCTTCCATAATCTTGGTTTCAATCGAACCATAGTTCAAAGTGCTTGACCAACCCTAGTTGGGGTGATTTAAATTATTGAGGAATTCAAATTCAAGGTTTTGGGTTGAAATGACTTGGTTTGCATCAATGGTTGACTGCCACAGCAGTGCTTGGTGTGACCAAGAGGCAAAAGTTGAGGAAATCCAAAAAAAAGGATTTCAGGATTGGGGAGTCCACTCAGTGGATCAAGGAGATGCGAGTTAATGTAGTTGGCATTTGTAATTCCTACCTAAAACCCTTCAAGTTCCTTGACCAACCCTAGTTAGGGTAATGCAAATAGAAATATATATCCTTTCCACTAGAAAATTCAGGCAACAGAATATTCCACTGTCAATGGTGAGGGCTATTGGATTTCGATAAAATAGTGGGAGACTAATAAGTATTAATTTATTTGTCATAGTTTTTTTAATAAATTTCTACACCTTTTCTAATCTTAATTTTTTGAAATAGCCAAAAATGACTTCAAACATATCATTGAGAACCATACTCGAAAAATAAAACCTTCTCACTGGCACCAATTTCCAAGAGTGGTAGAGGCGTTTACGCGTCATGCTTCGCCATGAAAGGAAATTGTATGTGCTAGAAGACCCTATTCCAATTGTGCCTGGGAAAGAGGCTAGTGATGAGGAATTATCTCTCTATATGAAACACATGGATAATGCCACAGATGTCCAATGTTTCAGGCTATCAGCCATGTTCAATGAGCTCTTGAAGTAACATGAAAACATGGACGTGTATAGCATGATTTCTCACCTTAAAGATCTCTACCAAGAGAAGGAGAGACAGGAGAGGTTTGAGATCTCCAATGCTTTTTTTACAACTAAGCTTGGAGAGTCTGCGCCAGCTGGGCGTCATGTAGTCAATTATAACATGAACGGCAATGAGAAGAGTCTATCGGAGCTTCTGAACATGATTCTCTAGGTATATTAGTACATGGGGTGTGACAAAACCACAGTCCTTATGGTGAATAGGAAAAGAAAGGACAAGTAAAATGGCAAAAGACTTATAAACGGTCTGAAGCCCCTGAGCACCATCCCTCCAAGAAGGGGATGATCCGTAGGTAGGGAAAGGAACGTGAGGCGGTGTGTTTTGCATGTGGCAAGCAGGGCCACTGGAAGTGGAACTGTACCCAGAAGCGTGGGGATGCTAAAGGTGCATTCGTTATCGAGTGTAATCTTTCTATTTCTTCATATTGGGTATTAGATACATCGTTTGGGGCTCACATCTATATTCAAATGCAGGAACCATGTAGATTTATAAAGATTTCCAGATTAGAGGTGGATCTTCGAGCTTACAATGGCGCAAGGATGGCTATGTTGTCTATTTGCGATTATCACCTCTTATTACCAATTGGCATGATTTTGGTTTTACAAAACAGTTATTATGTGCCTAGTGTTACCAAGAACATAATTTCTGTATCATGTTTGGATATGGATGGATTTTATTTCAAATTTAGAAATAAGGGTTGTCTCATTTATAATAAAAATGTATGTTACAGTATGGCACATTTAAATAATGGTTTTATGTATTAAATTACAAAAACCAAGTGTTGGAAATCAATAACTAAACAAATTCACATGACTCATACATCACCCATTTGTGGCATCACTGTCTCTGTAATGTAAACGAGAAACGCTTAAGAAAGCTCTACTGAGGTGGCTATTTAGACTCTACTGAGGTAAAACCACTTGATAGATGTGACGATTGTTTACAAGGAAAAATGACCAAGCTGCCTTTTGGTGGACAGGGTGAAAGGGCCACAGAGATTATAGGATTGGTACACACGGATGTGTGTGGACCATTTCTAGTAGAATCTAGAGGTGGATATTCTTACTTCAAAACTTTTACTGATGATTTTAGTAGATATGGATATGTCTACTTAATGAGGTATAAGTTAGAGGCCTTAGATAAATTTAAGGAATTCAATAATGAATGAGAGAATCATCTTGGTAAGAAGATAATGAAACTTTGATCGGATCAAGGTGGAGAATATCAAAACCAAGAATTCATCGATCTTCTATGGGAGTCTGGGATTCTATCTCAACTCACTCCTCCCTATACACCACAGTGTAATGGTGTTAGAGAAAGGAGGAACCGCACCTTGTTGGACATGTTGAGGTTGATGATGAGTCATGCAGATCTTCCGTTATCCATTTGGGGATATGCATCAAAAACTGCAGCATACACATTAAACATGGTACTAACTAAGGCAGCAAATGGAATTCCATCTGAGTTATGGAATGGAAGGAAACCCACTTTGTCGCACACACGTGTATGAGGATGTGAGGAATTTTTAAGGCCTTCTCAATAAACAAACTAGCACCCCAAGGCATGAGGTGTATCTTCATAGGATATCCCAAGTAAACCAAAGGGTATTACCTATATAACCCTTCATTAAAGAATGTGACTGTCACCAGACAAGCTGTCTTTCTTGAGAGGGAGCACATCCTCAAGAAGGATAATGGGAGCAAGATTGAATTCGATGAAGTTGATGCTGAAGATACACATGAGTTGGTACAGGAACATGTTCCATGAGTCCCCGTGGAAGAGGTTATAGAAACACAAGTACAGCGTAGGAGCTCAAGGGAGGTAAGGGAACTAGAGAGATTTGGTTTCTTAGTCACCGAGGATGGTGAAGAATTATTGTTGGACAATGATGAACCTCTCTCCTATAAGGAAGTATTAGAAAGCCCAGAATCTACAAGATGGATAAAAGATATTAATTCTGAGATGGAATCCATATATTAGAACCATGTCTGGGTTCTGGTCGATGAGCCAGTTGATGTAAAGAGTGTTGGATGGAAATTGGTATTCAAGAGAAATATGGACATGGAAGGTCATGTTAGCACCTATAAAGCAAGGATAGTGGCTAAAGGATCCAGACAATGTCAATAAATTGACTATAACGAAACCTTCTGTCCAGTTTCCATGATTAAATCCATAAGAATCATACTTTACATAGTATCTTACCATGACTACGAGATTTGGAAGATGGATGTCAAAACTGCATTTCATAACCAAAACCTTTAGGAAGATGTATATATGACACAACAGAAGGGTTTGTGACACCAGGTGAAGCCAAACATGTTTTCAAGTTGAAAAACTCCACTTATGGATTAAATCAAGCATCCATGTCATGGAACATTTGATTGGATGAATCCATAAATGAATTTGGTTTCATTAAAAATGAATTTGAGCCATGTGTTTATAAACAGTTTAATGGTAATGTGATCGTTATCCTAATAGTATATGTTGATGACATATTTCTTATGGGAAATGATGTACCAGTGTTTGAGTCAGTTAAGGACCGGTTAAACAGGTGTTTCTCCATGAAGGACTTGGGTGAATCAGCCTACATTCTAGGGATCAGGATCATTTGTGATAGATCCAAGAGGCTACTTGGACTAATTCAGAGTACATATATTGACCATTTACTAAAGAGATTTAGTCTGGAACAATCCTAGAGGAGATTGGTTCTAGTGTCACATGGCCTACATATTTCTAAGAAAATGTGTCCTCAGACATAACAAGAGAATGATAGAATGAGTAAGATCCCATAAGATTATCTTATAGGATTCATCATGTATGCCATGTTATGTACCAGGATTGATGTTGCCTATGCACTAAGAATAGTAGGCAGATGTCAAGAAGATCCAGGAGAACTGCATTGGACTGCTGTTAAGACTATCCTTAAGTATTTGAGAAGAACTAAGGATACGTTCTTTATGTATGGAGGAGACGAGGAGCTTGTCATCAGAGGGTATGCTGATGTTGGTTTTCAAACAGATCTGAATGATCTGAAGTCGCAATCTATATATGTTATCCGTCTCAACGGAGGAGCTGTGATCTGACAGAGTTCAAAGCAGCCAGTTGTCGCCAATTCTACTGTGGAGTCTGAATATATAGTGTCTTCTGATGCAGCCAAGGAAGCCGTCTAGATTCAGAAATTTGTCCAGGAGTTGATGTGGTTCCAAGAAGTAAAGATCCCATGACATTGTATTGTGATAGTACTACAATAGTGGCTCTTGCAAAAGAAACAATGTCACATCAATGAACAAATCACATACTCTGGAAGTATCAACTCTTGAGGGATTTCTATCATAGGGATGAGGCTACAGTGAGTAGAGTTTCCACGGAAGAGAACGTGGCAGACCCCATGACTAAAGGCCTATCTCAGCAGAAACATGAATATCATGTGAGAGCGAGTGGGTTAAGGTTTGTTAGCAGTTGGTCCTAGTCCAAGTGGGAGTCTGTAGGAGTTGGGGGGCTACAACCAACTACTTTGTTCTTTATTCATTAATAAATTCTTTATCACATCTTGATTGTTCTTCTGCGTGACAATGCATGTGATAATATCCTAAGGATAATAGTTGCATTAATGGGTTATAGAGAATCCCTTATATGATGAGAACCCAAAAGTGCCATAACATTGTTCTTGAATATATGTTCTATGGCCGGATTATTTTATTTGAGGGACACAAATAATACAGGTCTTTAGGGGTGAGGACTCATAAAACTTTGAGGCACATTCTCATAGTGTGCGCCCTTGGTAATATCCAGGAGGATATTATGAGAATGAGACCCTCCAGTAGGAAATCCACATTTCATAGTGTCATTGGATGTTCCTATCTGTGGACGTGTGTATTGGTCCTTATACTTTAATATTCTTATTAATGGGTATTGCAACTCATGCAATTAGATGTATTGATTAAAAATGTGATGAAACACTATTCGCAGTGAGGTAGGATATGTTGGGTGCGTCATGAGTAATACCACATTAATAGATAATGCGAGAAAGGATTTGTCTTTTCTATTTCATAACGGAAGTAAATATCTCAGGCCCTTTGATGGAATTGATATAGCCAAAATAAATCCATGTCCATGGTAAGATATGGGTGAGTTCAATTCCAGAAAGTCAAAGAATGAATAATCAAGCACGTGGGTTAATGACACCATCATGCATCCCGCTTGATTCGAGATATCGTGAAAAAGGGAATATATTACATGGTATGTATTCATATGAGGTGACACGTCATTGCGGCATTAACTTCATTCTCTATGGGTGTTTTGGTGTGTTTCTAGACGCTAACCTTGGACTTTAGGCAGGCTAAGCCTAATGCCACTAAGAAAGAGGCCTAGAGGGTGACACACTAAGTGTGTCCATGTATCTCAGTTAGATTTTAATTTAACATGTTAAATAAATATTATTCAAGACTGTGGTTTAATAATTGCTTAAGGATGCCTGATCTCATTTATTTCGACACTAGTCATTCGAGTGAATATATTGTTGGTGAAATAATTTATTTATTAGCGAGTAATGCAGTTACATTTATTTAAGAAATAAATATCCATTACTCAAGGTCTAATAAATGTGGAGGTGTAGATAAAGAAAAGTGGAAAATAAAAATACACACCGTGTATTAATGATTACACAATGTGTAGTTTTTCTAGGCGGGAGTTTGAGGATATAATATTGTTTTATTAAATGATATTAATTATAATCAGCATGGGAACATGTCAAGGAATTAATAATTCGACATGGGGGTTCCAATAAGAGTTAATGAAATTAATAAAATGGGTAACGTGTTTATTTATTGTCATAACTCTATAACCTCAAACCCGATTATAAATATCATCACAACCCCAACACTTTTCCTGCCAATCGTTGTGCACAACAATTCTGGAGAATTATTTCAATATCGAAAGAACTCCTTCGTCCACGAACACTCTCAAGACCGAGAGACCAAGGCGGTCGAAGGCCAACATCGCAAGAGAAAGATCTTTCGTGCTAGCACCCAAAGATCCCTTCGGTGATGTCTGGAGATACGTGGCACATGTGTGGATCACCGCTAGATGAATCCTACACTTTGATTCTACGACACAATGACAGATCACATGATTGTGACCGGAGACATCAACGAAGAAAGAGTTCCACCATGTTAATTATTGTGAATTAATTAAATTAAATATAACCAACATATTATGATCCTATCTCTATGGTTCTAGGATTCCCTCTGATGTTTTTTGTTCTTTGTTCTATTCTAAAGATTCGGCATTTTAAATCATGATGGATCTCGTATTGAACATTTCTTAACGTTAAAATTAAATTGGGGCAAACCAACCAACATGCTTTTGATGTGCTTGGAACCTACCTATTGTATAAAATCAACATATTTAAATGAAGAAATAATTTTTTTAGAATGTGTGTTCATGTCACATGGTGTAAAATTGTTTACACACATCAAGAAAATGTGATTTCCTATCACATTTTTAATTTTTATATTTCTTATAGATCATATAGGGTTAGTTTATCAACTAATTATTTAGTTAATTTTCATATAATTTTATGTTATATTTAGGTAGAGATACTTTTATAATCGAAAGTATTCTATTTTATTAAAAATAAAACAATATATATGGAATCTTATTTTAGAAAAGGATTGTATATTAATGTTATGAATATGAGATTAAGAGCCCGTGTCATTTCAAAACATGGTCAATTTTTATATTTATTCTCATTTTTGAAATTTTATGGAGATATTAAAGAATATGTACCTCATATGATTCCCAATCGATTGATAAAATGGATAAAGGATTCTAGGGTTCTTTATGATCATAAAATTTCTTTTAAATTCATGGGTAAATTCTATAGGATAGTTATTAGAGATATTATTCAATATCATAGAGAGTATTGGACTTTGACATGACATCTTGAATAAAAAACAATTGTATTATAAATGAAGATGTTAATATGGGTATGTATACATGTTAATATGGATATGATTATAAATGAATGAATTTTAGATAAAATTTGAGTGGTTCAGATTGATGAGAAGAAAATGATATTATATTAAGATGGTATGGACATGTTAAAATAAGATATTGGGAGGAAGCTTCTAAAAGGGTGAGTATGAAAGAAAATTCACTTATCAAAAAGAGTAGAGGATTCCCCAAAAAGATATTTTAGTTATAAAAATCTGTCACATGATCAAAATTTAGAAAAACCACTTGGATTTTCATGATATTTTAGGAAAATAATTAATGATTCATTTTTGATGAGAAAGAATTAATTTTATATCAATCTGACACATAGTGTAGTTTTTATGATTCAAAATGTTTTTTTCATTTTAAAATTGTAATTTTAGTACAAAATTCATTTCAAAACACAAAACTAAGAAAACAAACATATATTTTATTGATAATTTAGGAAAAATATAAATAATGCAATTTTCATGTGTAATAATTTACCTCACATTGATTCAATATACTGTGTGGTTGGTATAGTTAAAAGTGCATGTTTTTAGTTTAAAAGTGACATTTTAGTTCAAGAAATACATCATATACTAAAAAATAATAAAAACACTCAAATTATCTTAATACTTTTTATAACATATCTATATATTATTTTTGATTTATAGGAATTGACCACCCACCAATCTGACACATGGTGCTTCTAATGTGACCAAAAGCGCATGGTTTTATTTGAAATTAATATTTTACTTCAAAACATGAATCACATAATCAAAACAGAGAAAAAAATGTATTGTATTGATATTGGAGGAAAAATATTAAATATTCATTTGATGTGTCTAGGATTTAATCACATTTCAATCTAACAAATAGTGTGGCTAGTTTTACTAAATGAGAATTTTTTCATGTAAAAATTAAAATTTGGTTTAAAAAAATATCACAAACTAAAATCTAAGAAAAATCATTCAAATTATCATGGTACATTAATAAAATTTTCATTCATTCATTTCTGACATGTTACAATTAACCGCATTTCAATCTAACACATGGTGTGGTTAATATGACTAAAAGTGTGTCTTTTTAATTTAAAACTAAAAATTTTAGTTCAAAGAACACATCACATAGTGAAAAATGAGAAAAAAACTCTTTTTCTATTATAACACGTTATTAAAATGATTTCATATCAATTTTTGACATGTAATAATTATCCTCAATTAAATTTAACACATTAGGATTCTATTATGACATAAAGTATGTGTTTTCATTTAAAAGTGAAAATTTAGTTCAACATGTTTATCACATTCTCAAAAATTATATTTCTTTTTATATTCATAATTCTTTATAAAAAAGATTAATTATTCATTTTTTATGTGCAGGTATTAACCACACATCAATTTGACACACAGTGAGACTATTATGATTTCAATTTAAAACGAAAATTTCAGTTCAAAGTAAACATCACATAGCAAAACAGATAAAAAACAATTTTATTGACATTACACATTAGTAAAATTATTGGTTATCAATTTTTTACATGAAATATTTATCCACATCTCAGTTTGAGACATTTTTATTCTTTTATGATAGAAAGTGTGTGTTTACGTTTAAAAGTGACAATTTAGTTCACCATATGCATCACATACTAAAAAATGAGGTTTTATCATGATATTCGTGATACTTTAGAAAAAAGATTAATTATTAATTATTGATGTGTATGAATTAACCACACATCAATTTGATATACAATGCATATGTTTTGAGTGAAAGTGTTTTTTTTAATTTAAAATGAAATTTTTGTACAAAACAAACATAACATACTCAAAACATAGAAAACCTACTTGTATTACATTGATACCTTTGGGAAAAAATATATCATTAATTTATTATTTATATTAATTGACCTCACATAAATCTAAAAAACGCTATGACCAGTATGACTAAAAGTGAATTTTTTTGTTTAAAAGTGAAATTTTACTTCAAAACATGCATCACATACTCAAAACTGAACAAACAAACTCAAATTTTTATGAAAAATTAATAAAAATATTAATAATTTATTTTTTATCAGTAAAAATTAACCATATATCAATCCAACATATGATATATCCTTTTACACTAAAAGGACATGTTTTCTTTTCAAAGTGATATTTTAGATCAAAACAGGCATCACATACTCAACACTGAGAGAGCATAAATTGATTTTCATGATACTATAGGAAAATTATTGGTTATCTATTTATTTTATGTATTAATTTACTTCACCTCAACTCAATAAGTGGTGTGACTAGTATGATTGAATGTGAGTCACAAACTCAAAATAGAGAAAACATGATGGGAGTGTCATATTACTTTGTAATATGATTTATTTATGTATTATGTTATCCTTTTTTAATCATTATGTTTTATCATTCAAGATTCCTAATTTCATTATCTTTATTTATGAATTATTATATCATATTTTTTTTGATTATTTATTAATATTATTAATAACATAATAGTTGTTTTTTAAAAATTAAACAACTATTTCAAGCTGGGGGTGGTGTGTTCGAAAAGTGGTAGTGTGATTAAGATTAATTAAAAAGGGGTCACAAGGGAAATAGAATGCATGTACACCTATTCTATTACATGTTTGATTATTTTTCAGTTGGGTAGAAAATTAAAAATGTTTATAATAAATTATACTTATCAATGTAATTATAATTTATTGAAATATTTGTAATGTGAATTTATTTGAAATTTATTTTATTTTATTATTTTTTCTATTGGAATGTAATGATCATGTGGATAAAAATTGAAATATCTAATGAATTTTATCAATTCAAGAGATATTTCTCAAAAAATCTCTCATCTTTTATCAGTATTGGAAACATCAGTTCTTTTTTAGTGTTAATGAATCCTAAAATGTGCACTGATAGAAGCCAATTCTATAGTAAATAGTGTTAATCACCTTAAATGATATGGGATTTTACAAAATTGCTATTTTTAAACCTCTAGCATTACATCAATAAATGAATTGATTCCTTCAATTATAAACATTTTAATATCATATTATTATATTATATAAGTCTAAATTATCTTTCATCAATAGTTTTAACTCCTTTTATATGTATCATATGATTATTTTTTGTAATGAGTTGAATTAAAAGTTGTCAAAAATTTTATCAAACATATAAAGTTATTTGTTTCGATTTCTTGAGGGGATATGATCTATTGGTTAATTGTATGAATATTTATTTTGGATACGAATATTAACAAGTATTAATCCAATCAACATGAATACATAGGCACAAAATTTGATCTTGTATATATCATCACATATTTCAAGCTGTTGGTTATATATTTTTGTTACAAAGATCGTGAATCAATCAATCTAGATTAAAATGGATACATCCATGATAAAAAAATTATTTGGTTTCCTAATAATTTTATAGATATTGTTATAAATTTGTTAGATTATAAAAATATAAAATAATTAATATATTTTTCACCATGAGTCTTATTAGATGAACTATATAGATCATAATACATTAGTTATGATATTAGGTTCATTAATATATTAATTTATATTTAGTGTTACGTACTTTTTCATGTTATTATTGAGTTGAGTTCAGAGAAGTGTTTTCTATGTTTATATGATTTTTTAAGTTTCTTATAACAGATTACCTATTTAACATAGAGGGAATTGTTTTTATTAATACCTTGTTGTAGGATTTGTTTCATTAAATATATATAATTTGAAAATTTTGACATAAATATTAAATAAACAACTAAAAACATAAATAGATATAAAAAATATTTTATCTACTTAATATAGATTAAGGATTTAAGTAATAATTTTTTTTACTGATATTGCTATTTTGATAAGTGTAAATTATACTACCATTCAACTAAAAATAATATAACACTAGTAAAAATAAGTTTTTTTATGTCAGCTTTTTTGTTTTAACATTTTTTTGTCAAGTGATGTTATTATAAGCAACATAGTAATTATATTATTAACATTAATTAATAAAAGTGATGTCATAATAATTATTTAGAAAAAAAATAAAAACATTACTTGTTTGGTTTTTATAACTGACCTAGAAATTGGTTTTAGTAGTTTGGATTTTATAACTAATTCTGATTGTGGCATTCTATATAAGTTAAAAATAACTGACGACAAAAGTGGCTAATTTTTTAAAATATTTGGATTATAATTACTCTCAGGGATGAAAAAAATCATGAAACATAGAAAATTTGAAAAAAACTAAAATAATCTAATAAAACAAAACATAAATTATTGAAACAATTTCCATCCTTATTGTTGTTCATTTAACATAATTTTTATTGTTGGAAAAAATTCTTAAGGAATCCAAAGCTATGGACTATAATGAATTTTAAACCCCGGCCGATGAATCTGAAGTGAAAGATTTCCATTTTTTACATGATCTAAATAATTATTCGTCACCGTAAAACAATGAATCATTAACATGTATATTTATTAATAAAATTAATCATAAATAAATAAAATAATGGGATAATATTTATAAATACCATTGAAAAATATTTATATTTAGAATATATGGAACAAAGATATGAATCAAATGATTAAATCAAAAATGTGTTAATATAGAGCATGTAAACTTATATATGACCTTTTAAATAGTTTTTTGTATAATTATAAATTCTAAGTGGGATTCAAAAATTGAAAGGCATGTTGTGAAAAAATTGAAATGTTACTATCACACCTTGTATAATTATACTTTAATCGTCTTTCATATAAATAAATGAAGAGAAACCCCCCAATTTCAAGAGTTTTAAATTCAGTTTTTATATAACCCACATTATAAAAAAAGGATAAATTATTTTAATGTTAGTTGTTTATATAATTGATTTTAAAACTCATATATGAAAGACATTTTTTTTAATAGTGTATGTTCCAATAAAACACTTTTAATGACACAAATATTGATATTCCATAGATATTATTCATCACTAGAACATGATACAATATGATTTTGTTAACAAATGATTATAATTTATATGATAATAAAGATTTTTAGGAATGATATTTCAAGTTGAAAGACATAGGTAATAAATGTTTGTAAATAACTCCTACATTAATTCTCCATTATAGATCCATCCAATTTAATATTAATGTATTAGAATTATCACTATTTTATATGAAATTAGTTTTATTAAACACGAAAAGAAATTAAATATAGTTACCCCATAAATTTAAACATGTTATTACGTGATTTTTATATAAACATCCATTAATTATAGTCCAAAGATTGTGAGGCCTTGTGTCTTTGGAAGACTAGGTACATAAAATATTTAATGAAACTAAAACAAAACATCTTTTCTTTTTTTCTCCATAGTGAGATCCTAAATCTATTTGAAATCCTAAAACCACATAGTATGTCTTAGGGAGTACATAAAAGAATGGGGTTAGCTAAAAATCGAAGTAAGGGAATAAAAATGATACGAAACAACTATATGTGATTCAAATGTATATCACAATATAATAAAAGAGAAGGATCATAATTAATAACATGAGAGAATAACATAAAAAACAAGGTATCATAATATCATGTAAATATAGGGAATATTATAGAAATATATAACATGATATAAACATGAGTCATGTCTAACTACCTAAAAAATATCACATGGTGGAAAAAGTCCCATAATGGATTTGGTTTACTGCTTTTTCCCAAAAATAACATCACCTGAGAGAAAAGCTATAACTAATTAATTGGGGTGAAATCTGGGGACACCAATCATAACATGTTCATGATTATTCATTCCAAAAATCTAAATCAATGATAAGGAAAAAACATAATAATTACCCATTGAAAGATAATGGGTTACATAATCTTTACTCAAATCATAATCAAAGGAAATTTAATAATAAAGGTATTTGAGAGATGAAAATAAGGTATTTATTACCCAATAAAAGGAAGGAATAATAAAATTGGTATATGTGTGAGATATATATATATATAATTTATAATAATTCCATAACATTAAATAGAGATACAAATTGAATTACAGACAGAATGGTTATAAACCAAAGAAAATGGTAGTTTAGAGAGATACTATACAAAGATCATAACATTAATATGAGAACTAATTAATGATGTGATTATATGTAAAAAATATAAATCCCTATAAAACAATGGTAAATACATCATGAAATAATAAGATTCATCTCACACGTAATCTTGGAATAGCATAGTCAAAAAATAAGTAATATAACCCAATGAAAAAAAGTTTAGTTATGAAACCCCTTTCCATGAGGCCAATTCATCATGTGCATTATTTATCTTCCAAAATAATAAAATTATGTTGATTATTTAATTAATTAATTACATTTTTCAACCTTATTATTCCTTTTATATTATTTATTATCATGTTATATTCAATTACTTAATCATTTTGGTTCAAGTCGGATGTTTTGATGATGTTCGACTCATATATCAAAAATCAATTTATAATGTGAAATAAAGTCAAATAGATTATTATTTCATCATATCAATAATAACAATGAAATAATTAAAAAATTTATACATCAATTGTACTTTTAAAACCAATTATCAAATATGGTTATGGAAAATGAACTACATTATAATCATGGAGACAGTTGATCGTACATACACATGAGTAATATTTCCATTTTTCAGTGATATTGAAAAAATAATTTTAATTTGAATTTTATATTTATATGATTACATAAAAATATCACATTATTTCATTAAATACACTAAAATATACCATCCATGGGATGCATTAATGAAAAACAAATCATATCGCTTCATGGTGGTTGTAATCCAGACGTATGCACGAACGACATTATAATTTCTCTAGGAATAGAAAGATAAGATAATATATGATATATTAATTTTATAGAATTAAAAATATGTTATTAATATCATATACATATATAAATTAAATAAATCATCATCAATATTCATGAGATGTGGTGAAGGGAAAAGAATTACATCAATTCGTGACTCGGCAGTCTGATGTACACACGAACAATGGTTTTGTTTCATATTTTATAGAATGTGTGATGGATTTATTTTATTCAACTAACATAATAACATATTATTATATGGGTTATAATAGTTTTATTATATCATAATTTTTTAATAATATATCAAGGAATTGGAAGAAGAAATCAAAAATACTTGATTAAGAATTATATCTCTTCCTTGGGAAACCTCTTAAGGTTTACTACAAAAGATTATAGTGGTTGTTTTTTGGATCAATACAGGGACTCTAAAACATTTTTAGGGAAGTAATTAATGTATTTGGGTAGTCATTGGATGAACCAAAACAATATTTATTTGTGGTGATCAAAGAAATATATTTACGTATTTCTATGTGTAGGAGATTCAACAATTATAGTTCATGATGTTGAATCCTTCTTAGAGGTGTTGGTGAGGATTGTCAAATAGATAGTGGACGTTCAATGAATTTTCAGATTTATCACTGTATATGTCCTAGGAAACTCCATGGGTGTGGAGATTGGAGCAATGTATTCAGGCATTTCTCTATGCAGGAGATTCAACATTGTAATTGCTGAGATTGAATCCGAATCATAGGTATTGGTGTGGATTATCCAAGGGATAGTGATCCCTCAATGAGAGATATATTACCTTCTTAGGAAGTTTATAGAGGCTATTGACTAGAATACTATATTCAAACATGATTGGAGTGAAGAAAACTTGTCAGCGGATTGATTAGATTGGGAAATAAGGGATAATGATGTCCTTCTTATTTACAATATCTTAAGGTCCTTGCCAGATGAATAAAAAACATTATCAAAGGAGATACTATCGGGATGCATCACTTTAGGAAACAATTATTTTTTTCCACATCTATTCTATTTTTTTATACTGAATTTTTCCATAATAAAAATTTATCTTTTACTCATTCGGTGAGAATGAGATATGTTTTTTTAAATACCCAAAACTATTTAATAATGGGAAGTCACTCTTAATCCAAGTTCCTTACAAATTGATAAAAAATGTAGTGTATTAAATATGAGGTCCATCCATGCCACCACCACTAATGATGAAACAAGTTTTAAACAAGTTGTTCCCTATCAAATTGTGGTTACTCAATTTTACCCTTTTAGTTTTCACCATTATAACCAGTTTTTACCTATGTAATTAATCATTTAAGATTTAAAAGAAAATGAGATTTATTAGATATCATGGACCCACTAAATATAAATATTAAATAAAATTTATAAAATAAAAAACATATGTGTATGAAAAATTAATTCGAACACATGCACTGGTAATTCATGATAACATGTTTTAACCTTAGTTGCAGTAATTAATTGTTTTACTATTTATGGTAATCATCATAAGGAAAAATTAAGTTGAAATTACTACCTAATAATTGTTATTATAATTAAAAATATTTAATTTATTTTATAAAAATAAAATAAATGAAGTTACGGATTTTAATTTAAAAATAAACCCTCAAACCATACTGGAAAATAGTTTTCTATGAAATGCATTATTCAATCATAAGATGACATAACATTAACTATATGACTATTAATCATCACTATATGAATTTAAAATCATATAAATAGATATATAATATATAAAATTTGTTTAGATATTTTTTTAAGGGTTTTTTAATTAATTTAAACGGATAAACATTAGGAACTTCAAAAAATTTACAGAAAACACCATTTTTAAGGATAAAATTAAACTTATAGAAAAATAAATAAAATTATAGATTAAAATGAAATTATTTAGATTATTATAAATTAAATGGTAAATATATCACTTAAATTAAAAAACCAAAATATAATGTTACTTTTAAATTACTTGATTTAATGAAAGTAATTGACAATATTTGAAAATAGATAATTTTTACGATTCAGTAAAAAGTCAAAATTTTTAGAAAATATCAATATTTCACTCAAAGTTAATTTTTATGTTATAATTTTAAAAATAAACTTTATTATACCAATAATATTTATTAATGTTTAAGAAAATTGTTATTAAATTTTCTCACAAAAATAAATAAAAATCATTTCTAAAAAAATATATTTTCTTGAAAGTAAAATATTTATTAAAAATTATCTTCTCATTTCCAAAGAATAATCAATAAGTATATATTGAGTAGTAAATTTATATATATTTTAAAAATTATTTATTACTATTAATACCTTCCAATTTAACAACTATGTTATAATGGGAATATTTAAATAATCACGGTTTGTTTAGTATTTGTGTTTTATGTTGTATACACTTATGAACATAGTTTTATTTTTAAAAACACTCGATGTTGCTTTATTCACAAATAAATAAATAGAGCCCTCAAAATTCTATTTTTGTCATCATAGTTATATCATTTTTTGAAAACCCACATCATGCATATAAAAACTAAAATTTCATTTAAAATAAGAAAGTTGAAATCATAATGGTTACATGAAATATCACATATTCAGGTTCTATATAAGTAAGGATTTTAAAATTATGACATGGAATATAAGAGTAATTTCCATTTACTAATATAGAGTGATGGATAACATGGTCATGTTAAAATTAATAGATACAAATCCATAAATATGTTATTTGTGAAAAGACCAATAATTTATCATAAATGAAGGTTATAAGATAACATTTTTGTTTCGAGATCCTTTTCATAGAGTTATGGAATTACTTTACCATATAGATAGAGAATATAAGAAATTATACTTATTTAAAAAGTATAATTTCATTCCTTATTATATTTTCACCACAATATCATCTTTTTATCCAAGAAATGAGTATTAAAGATGATTTTTTTAACGCCTAATGTACTAAAATCAACTTTTAATAGATCACATAATCAAAAAATAAGAACAATCCATTCCTACTATATTTAATAAAACCAAAATAGTTATCAAAATTTATGATAATACTCAATATGAATAAACCTTTATATATTGAAATAATATATTATTATAAAAATTCAATAATAAAACCAAAGGTTTAGCATAAATCGTTCCTTAATCAAATAAATATATAACCCAAGTGACACCAATAACCTAAAAATTAAATAATTTTTTAACCTGAAAGGTTATCTCATACCCTTTAGCTTAAATAAAACAACATTATTCATAAATAATACAGTATGTCAAACCTAAGGTATATATATACCTCATCCGAAAGAAATGTATCCTGAAATATAAATAATCACTTAAAAATCATAACAAATTAAAAATATTTCATCCTATAATATGTTTTTTAAAATAAACATAAAATTTATCCATTAAACCATTTATGTAGAAACAATTTCACAATGATCTGGTTATCAAATAGGCTAGTTGTAGCTGCTTCACCCTTGTCTCCCTTTGGTTATCAATTTAAACATCACGACCTTACTAGATGTGATGGGTTGTCGCATTATAATTGGGTTATACTTTTTTATAAATCTATTTTAATATAATTTCTATAAATTTACCAAAAATACGATGAACATCCCCTAAAATAAAATTAGTCATCAAATCACATTGTAATCTCTAAGGGTTTTGATACAACTTATTTTCTTCAGAAAATAAGATAATCTTAATAGATTATAATTACCTCATAATCAATGATAAGATAAAGCCTAAAGTTAACAAATACCTTAAAACTTATATCCAAATAATATAACTGTATTATTGTTTAAATTTTTTTTTACTAAAACCCATAATAATCTTAAGGGTTATATTACCATAAAATTCTCCCAATATACTCTTAATAATCTTATACTTCCCTAACATAAAACCACAAAAGGGGTATTTATAAATTTAAACTTATGATCAACCTCAGCCTTATCAGCCCCAGGACCTTTAGGTTTATCCCATAACACTATGTCATGTTAATGGTTTTATTGATTCATTAACCATAATAGTTCAAAAATACAATGGGAATTAACCCATGAGTATCCCTGATAGTGTCAAATGAGGCGAGAATTAAGGGAACACTCACCGTACATAAAAATGATATCCATGATTTAATTAAACCAACTATTTTTGGGGTTATTACCCCTAAATACATTAATAAAAAATCACATACACTTATATTATCTTGGTAGTGATTTATTTATAGGAAAAATACATAATATATACCTTACCAAAACATTAGGATGTTATCCTATGCTTAGGATTATCCTTGGTTTTTTTACTAATGTTATCTAATCCTAATACCAAAACATAAATAAGCCTTTCTCTAATAAGAACTATAGAAACCCAAGAAATTTTTACATATTATTACATTATTTTTAACATAATCATCCATTAATTACAACCCCAAGATCATGGGTCCATGTGTCATTGTAAGACTAGGTACATAAAATATCATAAGAAACTAGAACAAAAAAATTTACTTTTATTATCTATAGTGAGATTATAAATCTCTTTATGATCCTAATATTTCATAGGATAAACTAGAAAATTTATAAAAGAAATGATTAAGCTAAAACTACTACTAAGGGGATAATCATGATAAGGGAAAATTACATGAGTAAAGTGTATAACATGATATCATAAAATCTAAGGCACAATAGTAATCCCATGGGATGATTACATAATGAACATTGTTTCATAAGATAATAGAAATAAAAGGAATATGGTAGAAACATATAACATGACATATAAACGAGTCAAGGCCAACTTACAAGACAATATCACATGGTGGAAAAAGTCTAATAATGGACATGGTGTACTTCATAATCCAATACAAAATTTCACATGAGAAAAAATATTTACCTAATGCATTGGAGCACTATCTTTCGACACCCATCATAAAATGTTCATGATTATGTGTTCTATAAAAAAATAAATCATTCATAATGAATAAACATAATAATTACCCAGGGAAAATGGGTTTCATAATCTTGCATCATATATTAATCGAAGGAATTTTTATTATGAAGTCACTTGAGAGAAGAAAATAAGGACGTTATTACCCCATAAAATGGAGGTATAATAATTTAGGTATATATATGAGATATATATATAAAAAATTTATAAGCATTCCATTACATTAAAATGTGCGAGAAAGGGAGTTAGAGAGAGAATGGTCAAAACTGAAAGAAATTGATGGTATAGATAGATCCCATAAAAAGATCATAAAATTTATGTGATACTTAATAAGTGAATTTATTATGTGTAACAATCTAAATATAACAAGTTGAAATACAACATAAAATAATAAGATTCATCCCACACATAATCTTGGAAAAACATTGTCAATAAATAAGTTATATAAATTGATGAAAATAAATTTATTTATGAAAAAAGTAACAAAATTATGTTAATTAGTTACTTTCTTAAGTAACTTTTTCATGTAAATTATTCCTTATATTTTATTTATTACCATTTTAAATTCTATTAAATAATCATTAATGTTCAAGTTGGATGTTTTGATGATGTTCGGTTCATGTGTCTAAAATCACATTGGAAAGTGGAATAAGGTCAAATGGATTATTATTTCATCATATATAGAATAATAATAATGATATAATTATCATTTTTATAAATTAGTTATACATCTAAGACAAATCAATAAATATAGTTATAAAAAATGAACTACATTACAACCATAGAGACGGTAGGTCGTACATACGTAAGAGTTATGTTTACATTTTCCAATGATCATTATAGAAAAAAGGTATGTATTAGTTTATATTTATAAATTATATTATAAATATCATATTACTCATATAAATAAACTAATATATACAATCCATGTGATACATTAGTGAAAAATTAATCACATCACTTCGTGGCGGTGGTAAGCCACCCACATGCACGAAAAATGTTCTTTTTTTCTATAAATGAATGGATAAAAAAATCTATGATATATTAATTTAAAATAATGATAAATATTTCATTAAAAACAAATATATATATTATATAAATCATAATAAACATTTGTGTGGGGCAATGATAAAAAAACAAATTACATCAATTCGAAGGGTGGTAGCCAGTCGTCCACCTGAATGATGTGTTTGTTTAACATTTTATAGAAGAGAATATGGATTTAGGTTATTACATTATCATAATAATACCATAGTGTATGGGAGATACTATTATTATTATATCATCATGGATCAAGAATATTCTAAAAAGGTGGATGTATGAAGATAAAATACTTGATTAATAACAATTCCAATTCTTCAGACAACCGATTACAGTTTTCCAAAAAAGGTTCCATAGGTTGGTTTTATATTCAAAATAAGGAATCTATGAAATATGGAGATGAGTAAGGAAGGTATTTTTGAATTTAGTTCCTAAAAAAATACCTTTTATGTGAGGATATGAGTGGAGGGAATGTTCCAATTTATAAGTGACAAGTTGTGGCATTTTATTAAATACCGAAAACTATTCAATAATGGAAAGTGAATCTCAATTAAAGTGACTAAAAAATTGATAAATAAAGTAATTTGTCTAACATGAGGTTGATTAAAACCACCAACACTGACATAATAATTTTTTAAACATGTTATTCTATTTACGGTAATGATTACTCACTTTTTCCCTTTATGTTTTCACCACATAAACTAGTTTTTACCTTAGAAAAATATATATTAAGAATAAAAATAAAATGAGCCATATTATATGATTTTGAAAAATATATTATAAATATGAAATAAAATTTAACAAATAAAAATCTTATGTGTGTGGAAAATAAATTTTAACACAAGGTCATGTAACAAGAAATACCTCATTTTAACCTCAACATGGGTAATTAATTTTAATGTTTTTACTAATCATTATAAAAGATAATTAAGTTGACATTATTAACTAATGTTAATTATTATAAATAATAATATGGAATAAATTTTATAGAATTCAATTCATATAAGCGGTAAAATTTAATTTTAAAATTATCCCACAAAACGTGTCAGAAAATAAGTTGTCAAGAAATGCATTTTTCAAGCATAAGATGATTTTACATTAACTATATGACTAGTAATAATCATTATATAAATTTAAATTAATACAAATAGATACATAATATAAAAATTAAATATAAATATTTATATTTTATGGGTTATTTTATATAACAACTTAGGTATTTAAAAAACAATTTGTTATTATTCTGAAATTAAACAGTTAAATTCATTATAATTTTAAAATCCACATTCATTTTATTTTATTTTATATTAAATTCATTTTATTTTGTTATACTCTATTCACCTACCATTATAAAAGTTGAATTTAAACTCTATGATCTTATATATACTATAATTTTATCATGTTTAGGGAAAAATCATCATCATTCTGCTTCTACACTCCCTTTTATTCTAAAAATGAGAATATCATTTAGGATGTGCCGATTTTCTGCCATCATGGATAATACACTTTCATTTTCCATTATCATCATCAAGTATGGACATAATAACATTATTATGTTTAAATAATATTTCATTATAAACATTATAATTTATTTAATGTCTTGTAACCAATATATAAACAAGATATTTAATAAAATTATATAGGTTTGGGATTATCTTAAAAACTATCAAAACAAATTAAATCATTTTCATTAATGTTTTACCTAATGATTCATCCTCATATCAGAAAAAATTATATATGGTATCATTTAAAATTCTAGAAACATATTAACTCCATTTCATTCAACTTCTGGTATTTTTCTTCCATTCAACTAGAAAATTAATAATGAACCATCCATGGAAACCATCAAATAAATTCACATAAAACTATGAATATAAGAAATTATTATAAATAAATGGGTGTAAATATGTTATAATAATATCATATAATTAATTATAAATATGAATATGGTTATTTAATATAATAATAACACTCTTTAAATCATTATACATAAAGTTTGAAAACATTTTAATTAAGAAGAACCCAAGGTAAGGGAATTCATAACCCAATTTCCATTCTTTGGGTAAACCTTATACATAATTGATTATGTAGTATTATGTATTTTTTGAAATGAATTTTGATTATATTATGTTTTATCATGGGTATTATAGAATATACACATATTCCATTATTTTTAACTGTTCTCACATGAATTATATGTTATTTTTAAGGGACTTTTTCTTAAAAATCCTCTTTTAAATTTATAGTTTTATAAAATTAAAAAAGAATGTTTTTATGAAAGTATTATTATTTTATAAATGTTTTATGGTTCTTGGTAATTACTTATGAGGAAGGGTGGGACATATATCTCCATTCAATGAATTGGGTATGTTTATGTTTGAGTTAAACAATATGGTTACTCCAAGGTTAACTAGGATGGTTACACCAAAGGTAGTTGTGAGGCTTACATCATAATGTAGCCACGAGGATCACATTGTAAGGTATCGGTGAGGGTTAAAATCATATGTTAGTCATGATGGTTAAAATATTAAGTATCTAATTTCCCATGTTACCTTTATAATATTATATATGTTTTCTATGTTTTATGGAAATCTAAAATTTTCACAAAGTAACTGTAAAATAACTTTCAGGTGGGAAGTATGACTTTTTGAAAATTATTTCATATGTTTATAATTATTCATGCACTAATAGTTTCCCTCATTTTTAATTCCCTTACTATTCTTTTTTGTTCTCATACAAAGTTTTAAAATGTTTTTCACCGGTTTTAAGGATGGTAAAGAGAAAAGGAGAATCCAATATGAATTTTGTGAATCATTTTCATAAAACTATCTTAGGTTTTTAATTAAAAAAATATTTTATGGAAGAAATGGATACTATTTTAGTAGTACCCACTTTGTATGATTGTGGGTTGATATGTATAAATTAAGTACTAATATTCTAAAACTCAAAATGGATCATTTCATTTGGAATATAAACAATTGAGTTAAAAATGAATTTACAAGATAATGTAATGTTTAATGTTAGGTCCTTATATTTTAATTAATTAAAAAGGGTATATTTTATGCACATAAAAAAATTTTCCGAAAACATCACTTTTATGCATTAAACTAATCTTATACCAAAATCAATAAAATTTCTGATTCAAATGAAAAAAATTTGATTATTTTAAATAAAATGGATCATATAGAGATTTAAGAACAAATAAAAAATATAAATTTACATTTAAATTACTTGATTTAATGAAAATAAATCACAGAATTTAAAAATATTGAATTTTTCACTATTAACTAAAAAATCAATCATTTTAGAAAATTCCAAAAAAACCATATGTTAATTTTGATACACTAATTTCAAAAATTAAATTCATTTTATAAAAAAAATTATTAAAGTTCTATAAATTAATTATTATATTTTCTCAAAAAAAATTAAAATAATTTTTAAGAAGATAAATTTTCTTGAAGAAAGAAATGACTTTATTAAAATTAAAGTTCTTTTTTTCTAAGGATTTATCAATACATTTATATTTATTATGACCTTTATATATAAAAACATGTATATATCATAAAGAATTTAATCATATTCATATCCACAAACGTATTTGATATGTTATGAAATCCATAATTACATAATCATTGTTATTTTATGATGAGTATTGCATGTCATATATACTATTAAACGAAGATTTATTTTTAAAAACTAATTGGGTTACATGAGAAACACATAAATACTCATAAATTAATTTCTCAACACTTATAAACAAAATTCATTTTTTTTGTGGAAATAAAGGATCCATTTCTTATCACTTTTTAATCATTGTTAAAAGATATTTTCTCATAGGTTTTTTAGAACTCAAAAGTTCCCTAAAGATCTACTATAACCAATTTTACTTATGAATCAAACATAAAAATAAAAAATTTTAAAATAAATATAAATGTATAGAATCATTATCATATGAAATATAAAATATACAATAATTGATGAAATACATATAATATATAAATATAATTATTTCATTAAATAATCATACATGAAGTTATTTTTAAAACATTTATAAATATACATGAAAATTATATAATGTGTGTTGGTGAATCAAAAATATTATAAATTTAAAAAACCATATTAATTTACCTTTAATTTGAATGATATACATTTATATAATGAATAATTAACTATATTTGTTTTACTATATTGAATAAATTTAAATCAATTTTAAAGTTAAAAAATGCATCCAGTCATATCAACCTCCTCATGCATAAGAATTATGTGTGGTTATTTCTTATAGGTCACAAATTAATCAATTATCAATTATACATTTTGATGAAATTCTGAGTGTGTTTGATTAGTGTTGAGTATGTGACATGTGTTTTAAACTTATAATTCAGTTATTTTTCACATAAAATGAAAAAATAAACTTTTTATCGGTCTGACCAAACTAAAAAATACAATGATATGTGATTCATTACTAGATTTCACAAACTAATTGGTGATCGTTATCATAGAGATTCATGAAAATACCATATTGATTTTCCGGTTTTGATTATGTGACACATGTTTTGAATTAATATATCATTTTTATATTGAAAAAATGAACTTTCACTCATACCATCTACATTGCATGTCCAAATGATGCATGGTTACTTTCTACATGTCACAAATGAATCAAATATTATATTCATACTATTTGAAAACAATACAATCATGCATGATCTATTTTGAGTCTGTGGTGTGTGTTTTGAACTTATTTAACAATTACAAAAGTAAAAATACACTTTAGGACATTCTATATACATCGTGCGTTGGAATGACATGTGTTCCATTCCTATAAGTCAAAATTGAATTAAATATCATTTTAATATTGTTTTTTGAAAATATAAGACTCTTTTCGTAGATTATAGTATGTGATGAATGTTTTGAACTGAAATATCATTTTTTCCATTGAAAAAACACTTTCAGTCACACTATCCATCCTATTATTTTTAATGGTGTGAAATGAATTATTAAATGACAAAAATTAATCAAATATAATTTTCATATAGTTATATGATGATCCATGTGGGTTTGATTAGTTTTCTGTATTTAATATTTGTTTTCTAACTATATAACACTTAAAAATGAAAAAAAATTCTTCAGGTCATTCTTACTAAACTATGTGTCCAAATTATAGGTGGTTTATTCCTAAAGGTCAAAATGAATATATGATCATTATTATAGAGTTTCATGAATTTATAATATCATTTTCTAGTTTTTGAATATATGACACCTGTTTTGAACAAAAATATCATTTTCATATAGAAAAGAAACTCTCTTAGGCACATCATCCACCACACACATCATAATAATGCATTATTAATTAATTAATGTCAAAAGTTAAAGAATGATACCTAATATAAATTTTTATGGAAAATTGAGCACATTTGATCATTTTTAGTATTTAATGAATGTGTAAAACTTAATTAACACTAAAATTAGGTTATAATGACTACACATCTTGTTGAAATTATGTGGGGTTTAATATTATATGTTATAAATGAATAACATATGTTTTTAATATATTTTTATGATAATATGATATAGTCCACATAGTTTTAATTAAGAGAGACTTGTTTTGAACTAAAATATCATTCTTTTATTAAAACACATAATTTTTGTCAAAAATTCAACATTGCAATTCATAATGACATCTAGTTAATCCTTACATGACAAAAATGATTCAAAGATCATTTTTATACATTTTTACATAAATATAAATATATTTTCTTATTTTTAACTATGTGATGTGCTTTTTGAACTTATTTGACAATTTAAATGAAAATTTCACTTTAGGTTTTTCAATCTACACTATGAATCAGAATGACTGTGGTCAATTACTATATATTGAATATAAATTAACATAATTTTCATTGAATTGACGACAATATGATTTTTTTTTCTCAATATTTAATACATGGCATAGACTTTAGACCAAAATATCATTTTTATATTGAAATATAGGCTTCTACTCAAACTATCTCTATCATGAATCAAAATAATGCATGGTTCATTCTTACATTCTAAAAATTAATCATTGTTAAATTTCATAGTTTTTATGACTATATGTGGGTGTTTGGTCTTTTTTGAGTATGAAATGCATGTTTTGAACTTAAATAAAACTTAAAAAGGAAAAATAGAATTTAGGCCATTCTATGTAAGATCTTGACCTTTTATAAAGATGTATCAATATCATTTTTCGGTATTTTTTACTTTTTTGTTACACATTGGACTAGATTTATCTTGGGTGTGTTAAGGTGGTTTTTGGATGTATTTAGAAGGAGGTTTGGGCGGTGCACGGTTGGTGCATGATTTGGGAAACTGTGCACCCATCCCAAAAAAACATTGAAATGAAAAAAATATGGTATTATCGTGGTTGGAATGTTTATCAAACTGTGTACTCCTTTAGTAGTATCTAGGAGACTCTTATGATAGGTGAAAAGTTAGGGAACACAGTTTGGAAAACATTTCACCCCATCCCAAGAAATAGTGCTCATGGTTTTTATTTCTAAACATATATTTTATATTCCCAAATCATGGGCTATTACACCTAAATTCCCCATTTTACCCGAACACAATATCCAATCAATATGGAGGCTCCCAGACAGATTCCAAGCCCCCTTCTACTCCATTCTAGACAAATCAAAGATTCAATTAATGGATCTACATCTCTTATGGTTTGTAAGCTCTTCTAGTGTAGTTTCATCTATATCCCATATCTATTCATGGATGAATAGTAATGTTTTATCCTCCATTGGAAAGGGTGAAATATATGTTTTCAATGATCTTAATCCATTTGATCTTGGATCTAGATTTTCATTATAAATATCATCCTTCACCATGTAATTGAACATTCTGATTCAATTTAGGAAATTATCATTTGGGGAACTTCCCTCAATGATCTTGAGGTAGGTGGTCTAAATGTTAATTACCATAGTCTTTATTTTTATTTTGTGTATATAATTGTGAAATTGGAATTTCCATGTTTGGGAATCACTTCTTGAATTTTATTAATTAATTTGTTAGTTAATTAATAGAACAATGGAATTGATGGAGTGAGGTGATTATCGTATTGGATGAAATTATGAGTAAGCAATTGGTGAATAATGGTACTTTGAATTTAATGATTAATTTTAATTAAGGTAATAGTTGGATTAACATTAAAAGGGTTAATGGATTATATGGTTGAATTTTGATAAATGGTTTAATGATGATTAATCATGATTGTTATGAAATATCGTATGTTTTTGATATATTTGATATTGGGATATATGTGATAATATGTGTGGGAGAATTAATTGTGATTCAAAATCCCCGATGTGATAACTTCGAGTGTGGAAACTAACTGATGCTTCAAAATCCCATATGTGATAACAAGGAAGAGTGGGATAGAGACAGATGCTTCAAAACCCCTAGGGTGCTAGAAATGACATTCTATGACCAAAATATAAGAATTGGATAATGTTTCCATGTATCCATGATATGAATTGAATTTAAATGGATAATAAAATTCTAGGTTTTATGTAATCATTACTCCCTATGTGATATGGTTCAGACTTCGACATGGGCCAAAAATGTATTTATGGTTTAAGGTGTCATCCTAAACCCCTGTAAGTTGTGGGTAAATTAAAGAATAATTCAATATGATAAATTTTTACTTTATTTTACATTATTATTTATAAAAAACATACACAAGTACGGACTAGATATTTTTTTATATTCTATTGGCCGTCTTCTACTAAGTTGTACTCACACCCTACTTTGTTTGTTAATTTGCACCGAAATAGAGTTCATGTTTGTAAGAAAGGATAAGTGAAACATTTTTATGTTAGATGGTTGAGTTGGTATGGATCATGGATGAGGGAACCTAACATGATTTCTAGATCCTATTGGGAGTTTTTAAAAAGTCATTATTTTTATTTTTCATGTTTACACTTGAACAGTATATTAAATGTCATATCTACTAATTTAGTTTTGATATGGTTTCCCTATTTTGGTTATTCATGTGATACATGTTTGTATTGATTATGTTATTATTCTTGTTGTTGGTTATTTTATTTGGTTATTTTTTACTTATTTATGCTATTGTTATACTTTGATAAATATGGTATAGTCACCCCATGTTATATATATTAGACTGTTGCTTCTAGTTTGTAGCATCTGGTGTATGGGGAGGTGCTCCAGAGGTCATATATTGAACCAGCATGGGGCATCGATGTGTGGAACCTGGTCTAGGATGTTACAAATTAGTATCAAAGGAGTATTTATTTTGTTTTTCTTTTCAATTACAATTTGGTAACGGTAGACAAGAGACTAGGAAGATTCTAGCCTTGGTTAAGAGCTATTGCAAGGGATTTGTTGAACCATGTATGGGGTAAATTCCAATTTCCTTGGGTTGGATTACTTTTATTGATGTATTTCTATTCCAGTTGGATATTATTTTACCTTAGGTGATGCACCTGTTATGTGATGTTATTATTTTTATGATGTTTCTACATATTGGATGGGAATGACAAGTGAGTTTTCTAAGAATGCATCAGTTTTTCCACTCAGGAATTTTGTGGATTTCAACATTTTAGGAATGTATAGAAAAGCAGAATTTATGGAGAGTAGTTTAAAAGAAATTGATATTCCTTACTATGTAATTTAAACAAGAAGGTACCTAATATGAATTTTATAATTGTAAATTATGTTAAATATGGTAAATGAAATGGATAAATGGGTGTCTAAGGATAACATTGAAATTTGAGAATGTTTTACCCAAAGTGAATCATGACCTAGATGAGGGGTTGTTGAGGGTAGTGTAGGAACCTTAGTTTTGAAAATGTGGTGTGGTATGGTGGATGAATTATTATGTATTTATGTGGAATCCCCATATTAATTATGAAACTATTTTATTATGGGTCATAATACTTGTGTTTGGAATTATAGAGATATGCCTCCACGATGACGCTTGTTGATATGACAACAAGAGAACATTGCTAACAATGATCCTATATTAGTAGAACTATAGGCTCTAATAGTTCTGGGTGAGGAAGCTAGAGAGTAGTTCCATGATAAATTTTCATTTTTTTTCATTTTATGGAATGTAACCCAAAGTGGATTGTGAAAAGTATGTCTGACTTGACATAGGAGTTCCAGTCGCAACACCCTCCAACCTTCACATGAGAGGGAGGAGCTGATGTAGATGAGTTTTGGACTGAATCTATCCAGATGATTCTTGACAACATAGATACTCCTAAAGATATGATAGCCAATCAACCAGTTTACATGATACATGTTCAAGCAAAGCATTGGTGGAACATCTAGACTCACGATAACAAACAGTAGAATATAGAGGGGAAGGACTTTCATGATAAATGATTAGTTAACTTTTTCCCTGATATGCTCAGAAAGGAGATGGAATATGAGTCTATGAGATTGACGTAGGGGAGCATGTTTGTGATGGACAATTCTAGATGCTTTGTGTAATTGAGGTGTTATTTTCCAGCATTGGCATGGGATGAGTATATTATGGAAAATCGCTTACAAGATGGGTTTAAATGTGAAATTAAGTCCCATGTTAATTTGTTTTGGCTGATTTTTTTCAGAAGTGGTGAATGAGGCTCCCATTTATGAGGGTTACTTGAAGAAGGATTCTAGTGATGGACAAGCAGTTTCTACTGGATGACCAACAAGTACTTCTTCTGAGATTATGAAGTGTCTCTATGATAATGTTAACCATGGTGATAACAAGAAGATAGGACAAGGGGAACGTTCAGTTACCTAGTACATTGAGTGATTTTCCCCCAAGATGGTAGGTTGGGTAACATTTTTATATATCCCCCTCGACCACCAGAAGAGTACCAAGCTTATAGAAGGATGGTACATCTACAATAGTTATACAGAAACCCTTTACAGATGGTTAATGATAGAGGATATAAAAAGAATTAAAATGATGGAATGTGATCTTATAACCCTTATCAGTTTGGTAGTTAGAGTTCTTCTAGCCATGACAGTTCAGGAAATGGACATGGTACTTCTAGGAAAGAGCACCCATATCTATAGAGTGGTGCATCTTAAGGGACTAATATTGTAACACAAGAAATAGGGGTATGATAGTTGCATGTATCTCATCTTATAGATATCGATAGCATGGATGAACCATAAATAATTATAGGTTTATTTATTGTATCTTATATGCTTGTTAGTTCCTTGTTTTATACTGGCCCCTCTCATTCTTTAATATCTTCACAACTAGTGAATAGGTTGAGTCTGATGGTGGAATTTGTGAGGGCGTTTATTACGATCAATACAATTTTGGGGGTATAGTCAAGAGGCATCAATTTCTGCAAGTGATGTTCTCTTGAGGTTTTGGAGTATAGTTTTCTACAGGATATTTACATCCTTGAAATTTCAGGATTTGATTTTATGTTGGGAATGGATTGGTTTCTAACATACTGATCTTAAATAGATTATTACCATAACGGAGTGACCATTACATCTTCTAAGTGTGAAAATTATGTTCATCACGGAGAGTGGTATATCAAGGGAGGACATGTTGGTCTAGTTAATAAACAAATTGGGGAGCTCACCACCCAAGTTTCAAGTCTTTTGTTGGATGATGGGGGTGTTTAGTAGGATGCATTTTCCCCAATAGTAGACTAGTTTTAGGATGTGTTTCACAAAGAATTATATGGTCTTCTACCTAAGAGATATGTGAAGTTTACAATTGCGTTCATCTCTAGAAATGAGCTAGATTCTATTCCACCTAATGAAATGGAACCAACATATCTTCAAGACCTTAAGACTCGACTAGAAGAGTTTATGGATACAGATTTTTTCAATATGAGTACATTTCTTTGGTATTCTACAACATTGTTTTCTAATAAGGATGATGGGAATTTGTGTTTATTTGTTTCTACTAGAAGTTGAACCTAATGATAAATGAGAAAAGGCATTGTTTTCTTCATATCAATGATCTCTTGGAATAGTTGAGAGGAACTAGTGTTTTCTCCAAGATTGACTTGAGATCAGGGTAACATTTTTTGAGAGTTAGAACATCTAATATGCCATGGACAACATTAGGAGGAAGGTATGACCTATATGAGTTCATCGAGATGCTATTTAGGTTGAAAAATTCTCTAATAGTGTTTATGGAATTGATGAAATGAATCTTCCCCCCATAGTTGTATCAATATTTTGTTGTTTTTGTGGATGTCATTTAGTTGTACTCCAATAATCATAATGATCATTCCCAAAATATTAACATCATTTTTATTACATTGAGAGAGAATCAACTATACTCCAAGCTATCTAAGATTCAATTTTTTATTGATAGGTTAAATTTCTTCGGTCACATCATCTCAGAAGAATTTGTGTTAGTGGACCCAAAGAAAGTGTAGGAAGTTGCTTCTTGGAAGCATAATAAGAATGTTTTTGATATTAGTATATTTCTAGGATTAGCGGGATACTATCATAGGATCTTCTAGGACTTCTCTCGCTTGATAGAACTACTATCAGGCTTGACCAAGAAGGGAGTTAATTTTGAATGATCTAGAGAATGTGGGATTTCCTTCAAGGAGTTAAATAAGAATTTTGGAACTACTACAATTTTGATCCTACCTAAGCCCGGTGAGGATTATATAGTGTTTTTTATGCATCAGGGATAGATATGGTATCAGTGTTGATATAGGGGTATTGAGTTCTAGTTTATGGATCAGGAAACTTCATCCAACATGAACAGAACAACCCTACGGATGACCTCGATTTAGTAGTAGTGGTGTAGGGTTTTAATTGTGGGTGGAATTATCATTTGGGTGAAAATCTTAATATGTATATTTATCACATGTTCTTAAAGTATATCTTTGACAAGAAATATTTGAATCTTCGACACTGGAGGTGGGATGAGTATATACAGCCATTTTAAAGTGAGCTAGAATAAACACTCAGGAAGAAAAATCACTGTTGATATAACTTTGAGAAGAAATACATAGAATAATGTAGTTTAAAAGTATAGTTTTGAATGGAATATGATGAATTCAAAAGAAGAAATTCATGTTGAATTTCAAGAGGGTCAGGAGTAGATTACCCTCATATCAATATCAATAGATTCTACACTGTTGAAGTGGATCAGGGAGAGGTAATATGAGGATCTAGAGTGTTTTTCCTTGAGAAAACCCCATTATATTGGGGATTTAAAATACAATTGGACTATATAATAAGATGAGATCATCTATAATGAAAATTGGGTAATTGTGCCTCTATGTATGCGATATGATTTGATGCTTGAATTTCAGGCCTTGAAGTGGGCTTTGCATGTGAGTTTGACCAAAATGTACTGTGACTTACATCAATAGTATTGGTGGATGGGTATGATAAAGGTGATTATATTTTTCATGACATGATTTTATACCTTTCAGTAGGTAAATTCCAAGCATTAACAACCTAGTTTTTTACTATAGCTATTTCCCATTTCGGAATAGAAGTGGTATGATGTTACGATGGACTTCAGGGTGGGTCTCCTAAGGATGCCTTAGAAGAATGATTCTATTTGGGTAATTGTAGACCGATTGAAAAAAGTAGTTCATTTTTTTTGTTGGGAAACACCACCCAGATAGTTTTTTTGGTATTATTTTCATTATTTTGGTTATATATTGGTTGAGTCTGTTCTTAGTTTCATTCATTTGAGTTTTAGATGTTTTTGGAGGGTGTTTAGGCAGTGCATGGTTGGTGCACGATTCCCCCAAACTATGCACCCTACCCAGCAAACTATGAAAACCCATATAGAGGGTGTTGGTTGGAGCAAGTAACTTAATAGGGGTGAATTTATTTCCCAATAAAGGTTTATATTGAAACAAGTTTAAATAAAACCCCCAAGTAAAAGAAACATTCCTATTTATTTCAAATAACATTTTAATATAATTTTGATTTTTTAAAAGATTTATCGAAGCTTGATTAGTTCATAGATAAATCAATATACAAATTTCATTAACATTTGATATAAATTTATTCAATAAAATTCAAATATAATCACTAGTAATGATTAACTATAAAATTATATGTTTTGTTTACAGTTTAAAAAAAATAAATTTAAAGATTTTTAATGAAACAAAACAAAACACACAACAGAATTAAAACAAGGGGTGAAATCTCAAGCTATGATTTAATCCCCCCACTAGGATATCACCTGCTACCAAGTAGATTAGATGAATATTTTCTTGATCCATAACCTAGATAAGGTAAACATATAATATCTAACTTTCTTTCCATGCGATATAGGGACCTCTTCCAGAATACCCATGTGAAGAAAATAAAGACATGACACACAAGAACCTCTTCCACAAACACCATGGGTATAAAAATGAAAAGAGAAAGAATAATATATCTTACATATTATAGTTATAGCATAAGAGATAGTGAATGCGGATAAATAGGTCAAACAACACACTTATAAAAATATAAATTCAACAAACATAAAGAGAAAGTATAAATATGTAGAGAATATAGTGTCATTCAGTATAATGTGCTCCTAAATTTAGAGTGTTCTTGGATGTATCTTGATGAGAAAATCGATATTTTTTAAAACACATATTAAAATAGGGCATTGTAAGATTTATTTGTTATAATTGTTGGAAAGGATTCAAATGTTACGTAATCTCCACTCATTCTCATTCATAATGATGTTAAAAATGCTTTCTGTAAAGCTCTTCGGTAATTGGAACACATGATCATCTTCCCACACTAAGATAATATTTTTCATACATACTCAATATTTATATATAAATATGACACATGAGGAATATTTGTTCGAATAAATGAAATTTTATGAAGGAGATTCATTTGAATAATAATAATAAATCCTATGCTTCCTCGTACTAAAATCTGGCATAAACATTACTGATCCCTGAAATAGTTGAGAAAATAATTATAAAATAATACATGGTATTAACTGCGTTAATAAAGATGTTAGAATTATATAGTTAAAATATCCCAAAATAGTGTTGTTGATTCAATCTCATGATGACTCATGTCTAGGGGTGATTTATGCTAACGGTGAGTAGGGCCAGTGTTAAGGCATCTGATTGTATGTCATTCTCAGTGGTGAATCATATCAATGGTGACTCATTCTCAGCAGTGAATTTTATAAACCATGATTGATCTCAATGGTGACTCATATCAATGGTGACTCATCTCAATGGTGAATATTCTCAATGGTTACTCTTCTCAATGTTGACTCGTCTATAAGGTGACTCATATCAATAGTGACTAGTGTCAATGGTGACTCCTCTCAATTGTGACTCGTCTCAATGCTGACACCTCTAAATGGTAACTCATCTCAACTGTGACTCGTCTCAATGTTGAATTTTCTCAATGGTGACTCATCTCAATAACAACTCATCTCAATGGTGACTCATCTCAATGGAAAATAAATTATAGTGGTAGGTCATCTTGGGGGTGAGACATTCTATGCGGTGACTCTTTTCTAGCAGCGGCCCAACTTCATCTGTGAGTATTTTATGGAACCAACTCAAATTCAACGGTGAGTATTTTCTAGTCGTGACTCAAAATAAATGGTGAGTCTTTTCAATACTAATCAAAAAAATTCAAAAAAATATATATTATAAGATTCTATCATAAAAAATAAAACCCATAGAAACACAATTATCATGATTTAGAGATCACTAAAACAAGGGTTTCAATAATCTCCCCCTTTTGATGATAAAAATAATGGATTTTTTGAAACCATATATGAAATAAAAATTGATATAGAATATATAGATTTGAAATTTTAATTAAATCTTCTTAAAACATCAAAATCATATTGTAATTGTTTGACCATAAAATATAAACTATTAATATAGAAGATAAATATTTTAATATGGTATCATTGATATTAACAATAAAAACAAGGTATCAAAGGTCTGATATCAAATAATTAATATAAATATAGTAGAAAAATCACATTAATTAGTCCGATCAAATAAAAACCAGATTGATTCTTCCGATTTTAGGATTATCAAAAAGAAATAAGAATAAATAGTAAATTTAAAGACACAAGAGATAAATAAAAAGAGAGATTCTATTAAGGAAAAAAGGAATCATAACACATGCAAAAAGATTAAAAAAATTAACTATCAAAAACAAAATCATATCCAAGTTAATTATTATCCCAGTTAGTTGGAAAAATATGTGCCTTATACTAATCAGAGGCAGAAATAACATTGGTAGAAGATAAGGCTAAAGAAATGGTTTTAGGTATAAAACAAGAAGCTATTGGAAATGAGGTAGATGGTGAATGTTTATAATGATCATTGGACGAATCTACTGGAATACTTCCACATCAGAAAATATTAGTAGATGAAATTGAGAAGGAAGATGTGCATTTGGATTCTGAGTAATACAATGTTGGAAATACTAAGGATTGGTATCTAGAGGAATCAAATGACAAGTCACTAGAATGGCCTCATGTGTGACCACCATAGTCCCAGACACATGCAGAAAAGGCTTTATTATATTGATTAAGACCATGATGATATTTTCTCCTCACACTATAGAGATGAAAAATTTATTCTTCTCCACCATAATCATATGAAGGATGGGATTTATTTCTTTCAACTAGCTATCTTTCTCCTTGAAAGCTCTGGTGGTTGGTGGAAACCAAAGGTTTTTAGTAAAAAACATAAAATGTGAGTTTAGCTCATGATTGGTATAGATATGGGATAGATAATACTTTATCTTATTTTGATATTTTATCTATCATTACATATATCATTCATACATTCTCTTACCATATTATACACATGATCATTGTTATGCTTGACACTATTGGAAATTAGATCTTTCCCAATGCTTCTATACCAACGGTTTGCAAAAACCGTTGATATGGGTCCCCTTTCCCAATGGTTTGGCCAAACCATTGGGAAAGGCCCCCAAATTGGCCACTTTTCCAAACGGTTTTGCCAAACCGTTGGGAAAGGTAGACCTATCCCAACGGTATGGCCAAACCATTGGGAAAGGCCCACAAATTGGACACTTTTCCCAATTGTTTGGACAAACCGTTGGGAAAGGTGGACCTATCCCAACGGTTTGGCCAAACCATTCGGGAAAGTCCCCAAATATACCACGTTTCCCAACGGTTTGGCCAAACCGTTGGGAAAGGTCCCCAAATATGCCACTTTTCGCAACGGTTTGGCCAAACCATTGGGAAAAGTGGGCCAAAATTCAACATCCTCCACAGAATGAAAATCACAACCAACACCTATACCAACGGTTTTTAAAACCATTGGTATAGGTCTGTACCAACGGTTTTTAAAACCGTTGGTATAGGTACTTTCATTTTTTATCGGACCTTCATACCGAGAACATTATATAAATCAAAATTTAAAATATTTATGAGAATACATATATATATTTATGTAATTATGATCACAAATGTCATGTTAGGTTAGTGGTTGAGTCGTTCAATGATAAATGAAAGGTCCTGGGATCAAATCCCAGCAGATGTTTTATTTTTGGAATTTATATACCAACGGTTCCATTACCATTGGTATAGATTTTATATTACCTATACCAACGGCTTACTTGGCTACGGTTCTCTAAACCATTGGTAAAGGTTAGTTTTCCAGTAGTGTGATCAGCCTAAAACTCTCTTATGTAATATTAGGAACATCTTCTGAAATAGCATGAATCTCCTCCCTAACAACTAATCAAATCATCTCAATATCCAAGGAAAGAGGTGGAGAACTAGAATTAGATTCTATTTAAATAAAGACTCCAACATATCCATTATGTTAGCCATAATTTCCGGAAAAACATTTCTTCATCTCCTCAGTCATAGTCCTCATGTACTCCAATTCATTAGCTAGAATTCTATTTTCTATCTCCACTTATTGAATGAAATGAATCATATGAGGATGAATATGTCATAGTAATAGCACAAACATATCTCTATAATCTCTCTCACAAATATTTGTGTCCATGGTAGATTGATTCCTCATAACCTTATTATAACCAAAATCAATCCTTTCCCAGAATTACTCCAATTCAGCTCTACGAGCAACGTCAACAGGTACTAAAGAAATAACAAATAAATGTGAAAAACATCTATCAACAGTAACCCCTACTAGATTTGATATAGAATAAACATCTAAAATACATCACTTATGTTCCACTACAACATCTATTTCATCAATCATTGATCCCCCAAATCCATTATTTTCATTTATGAATATACCACTATTTGGTTCAGTGGGAACCTCATCAACACAATTCCTGCAAATGATACGATCCAACCAAACTAAAAAACCACAATAAAAGGTATGGTAAAAACAATGTTAAAAAACAAACACCAAAAACAAAAACATTAGTCGAATGAAAACAACAAAACAATGCCCAAAACAGCTATCAATGTTCAAAATTCAAATTCAAATTTCAAACGAAGCACTATCACACCACCTCCGGATAAAACATCACATGACCATATAGAGCCTTGAATTCTCATAGAACCCACTAAAAATCCATCAATGTAATCTTCATAATCATCATCACATAACAATGATCAACAGCTGGAAGCCACAAAAATCACTACCGCCAACAAACCATGAAACCCAATCAATTACTGAACACGTTTCCCGAGAGACCACAATCATTAGTGTCACCCAATCACCACCAGGGCTAAATTTGGGAACAAAAGAAGAATATTTGACCTTACCATCATCAAACCACCATGATGGGAATCACAAGGAGACACTATAATCCTAGAAAACACCTTTTCATTTAAATCATATTAACAATCATTAAACCGAAACATGGTCATCAAGAAGGGAAAAATCCAACAATGATGAGACACTATGAAATACATCAAAAAATAAAAAATCACCACCCAAAAAATCCTAAAAATCAAAAATATGGACTGAATGGAATTGGATCTATAGAATTCTGAAGCCATAGTAGATTGGAAGTTGCCAGGAGATCAATGACAAGCCACAACATAGTCTAGGAATGAAAAACACAACAAAGGACCCTGAATCTCTGAACCCATGATTCACCCCACATAGAATACATAAATAGAGGACCACTACAACTTGAATGAAGCCAGCAGAGGATGAGCCTCTGGAAACACCACTGACCAGTCGAACACAATTAAAAAATCCTCCATGAAACCACTTTTGTCAACCAACCACGAGAGAAAGGAAGGAAACAAAAGATATTATAGCATTGGAATTGGGATAAGACCTCATTATATAAGCACATAATTGATTTTCCTCCAACCCTAACAGCCAAATCCACATCCATGAGAAAATAAAACCTAAAACAACACCTAAGGAATAACAACACTAAGAATAGAGCACTGAGAGAGGGAGAGACTAGCTATTAGATGAGAACCGAAGAAACCAATGCAACCCAACCTGAATGTCACAATTCTCTCTAATAAATCTTGTGAACCAGACCATGATGGGGTTGTAAACACAACGACAGTGAGGAAATGGAAGGGGAAGAAAAAATGACAGATTGACAGGGGCATGACATCAAAAGGTGCTGACCGGGAGTGATAAAGCAGGGAAAAACAAAAAATAATAGGTCAAGGAAAATAGGTAAAGGCAGAAAAGGGATGGTACAAGGGAAGAGGAAGGAAAATGGGGGAGATGTAGCTATAGAAGTGGAACACCAGCCTTCTACCTCTTTGTAATAGATGAGAAAATGATTTTAGAGAGCACCGAGAATAAAATCCACTCAAAGGCTCTGACCAACATCTATTTGAGTGTAATAATTTTTCAATAATTTATACCTTTCGATCCATCTCTACTAGGAATAGAATAGAACATCCAACATTATTCGGTGTGATACTCTAATCGATATTTGAATTCGAAAAATCGAAGCCAAGTCCCAAAAAAACTAGGTATATATCTCATTCTGTAAGAACTAAAACACCTATTCTAGTAGAAGATACAATAAGTTAATAAAAAACTATTGGCTCAACATGGTGACTAACAAGTATTGGGGATTCCTCCCCTCAAATTGTGCCCTAAACTCATCACGAACATCTTCATAAACATCTCAAACCAAGCTAGGTATCTCTAAAAATATATAAGAAATTGACAATCCTAGAGAATAAACATATTCCGGAAGCATCTCACAATCATCAGACTTATCATGGACAGAACCCTATCCATCTTCACTACCATTTCCATCATAATTCTCTTCATTTTATTTATTTACAAATTATTTATCATTATCTCCTTCTTGTTCATCACCTAATTATCCTTCAAAATTATCTTCTTCATCACCACTCTCATCGTATTTTTCAATTCCATTTTAACCATAAAAGGAATCTACAACATCTTTAGGGGATTTGGAAGAGAAAATTTTATATGGTATTTATCCAAAATCTACTAATCATATTCTTCACTTCTTTATCTTAAAAGACTAACTCCAGGTAGTAGATATTTAGGAGGACTAGCTGGACCAAAATAAACAATTGGGATCTTGGGTTTCTTTTGGTCACTACCCTCCTCAACAAAGAATTATTCCTCATCAGTAGCTTATTATTGATCTTCATCTGAATAAACAACCACTTTATCTAGATGAAATCTTAGATCAACATGATTTAAATGTCTAGAAGGTGATCAATAGGATTCAAATCTTCATTAAGATTATCACTATCAACAACCTGTTTCCTCTTCCAAAGGTTCTAGTTAATTTTCATTATCTTATAGATAACCTTGGTCAAATAGAAGCCACCACATTTCACATTGGTTTCTTCTTCCTCATCAACCAATCCATTATCCTCCAGCATGGAAGAAATGAATTTGGGATAAAACAGGGAGTTTGACCTAGAAGATGTCATGAACACCTCCATCACATAAAACATCAAATAAATGATTTTATTAGTAACCATATATATGATAGTATATATATACGATTTAAATTAAAGTATGATATACCTATATCATGGAGCAAGTAAATAAATAATTGTAAACTGGTATTTTTCAAATAAATTATTATTTTATTTATAATTTTAATTTAAAATATATATAGAAAACTATTTTTGATAAATGGATATAATTTACTTATTTTACATGTTAAAAAATGGGGAGGGTTATTATTTAAGATTTTTTTAAAATACATGATTTTTTATGAATAGTGAAATATGATAATTTACAAAATATGTTGAACTCATCAATTATAGAGTCATGGGTGATGTTATACTGAGGTAATCCAAATTGGTTTAAACTCACCTAACTATCTTACTATATTCAGTCAGGGAACACTCACTACTTATTTACTTGAAGGAAACAAATAAACTAATAATTAAAATATTTGAAAAATACCCCTCCCCTCAACTATAAATACCACCTTTCACACACTCATTTCCTCACACCTCTTGATTTGGACTAATTTTTATATAGTTTTTTCACATATATTTAGTTAATTTTTGAGGATTTAATTAATTATTTATGCAACTTTTATTAAATATTAGTGCATTTGTATTTTTATAGTAAATTTTATTGATTTCTCATTTTTATAGATAATTTTTTATTCTTAGTCTTCAAAATAGTTCATTTAGGCTTTCTAATTTTTATAATATTTTAATAAAATATTTAGTTTATTTATTATAATAATCTAGACTTTATAACTTTTGGACATTTTTATTATTTAACTAATTAATCTGGTGGTTTCATTTTGATTTACTTAATTTTCCATTCAAATATTTAATTGTTTAATTTCAATTAATTAAAATAACTTAACTATAAGAATAATTATATTCTAATTATATTGGTTCCATTCAATAAAATTTATCCTTTAATTAAATTTATTAACTCTTTTTATAATTAATAATTTTATTAATAATTTATTCACTTTTTTTAAAATTTAATAATTTTCATTTAGTTAATCTAACCTTTTTATCTAGTCTCAATTTCTTTAATTCTATTATTTAATTGTATAATTTTTTTTAAAACTTATAAATTAATCTTATTTTATGTTTTTATTCATTTTATAAAGTTTAGTTTTAATTTATTATGTCATGTTTAATATATTTTATTTCTGTTCTAGGTTTACTTAAAAAAATGTTTAAATCATTAGTTTATATTATTTTTAGTTTAATTTAGTTAAGTGTTGAGATAATTTTTCATTATCTTATTTTAGTTCATAATTTTTAGTTTTAGTTTAATGTTTTAAAATTATCAGATAATTTAATGATTATTTTTAATTAATTTGAGTTTCATTTCTTTTAATTAATTTAATTTAAATAATTGTTTTGTTTACTTTTTTAGGTTCTACAATGGTGTCGGTCTCATGCCACTAACATCGTTGATCCTCCCTCATACTAATGCTGTAATGGTGTCAGTTCAATGTCGCTTTCCTCTTTCACAACGTTGGTGCCACCGACGCTAAGCCACTCCCTGTGTCCTTCCTCTATCAGTGTCAGTACCACTAGTTCGTTCCACCTTTTCTAATGTTTCATCTTCAATGGTGCTATCGATATAGATTCCCCATATTTTGTCATACCAAAGCAATACCCTTTCCATCCATTATGCCTCCATACCGACTCAACCCCTACATTTCTTCCACTCTATCATCAAACTCCTACCAGAAAACCAATACCCACAGACATCAGCATTTACCAAATCTTCAAAATCCTATAATTCAATAAAATCATCATCAATGTCCATATCCAATTATCATCACAAGATTTGAGTCGAATCCACTACATTTCATGATGGAACCTAGGCCGATTTGTGGGGAATAGGTTCATCGCCTTCGAGCTTCACCGCTGCTGGTTAGGGATGATTCCTTCGTCATGTTGTCGAGTAGCTATTGTGTTATCCGCTGAATCCCACTGCTTGGAGTCTCCCTCCATTATCTGGTTTGACACATACTCCACCGTTGGTCCATAGACAGTCCTTGCTATAGGAAATGGGGTCTCCCTGCTACCGTGGAGGTTTCTCTACAACCACAAGTGGCCACTCGAATTTAGAGGTGTAACATGGACAGTTTCACTATAACCCCTAGAGTCATGCTACATACTTGTTTCTATGATGATTTGAAGAAGGCCGAGCCAAGGGTGAAGTTAGAGATACAATGGTGGACTAAAGAGTACACCGCCAACTATAGATACCTTCTTGGGATGGCGTTGTACATTTTCCCTAGAGCACGATCAACCCCCCCCCCCTTCTTGATGTGTGTTGGAAATGGGAGGGGAAGACAAAAAAATGCACTAAATAAATAATAAATATATAAATAAAATATTTTAAACTAAAATAATAAAAATAATATATAATATATAAATTAAACTAATGTAAATAATTTCTAACAAATTCTTTAATTCTAATTTAATGTTTCAAATTAAAGATTTATAATAAAAATTTAATTAATAAAATGATAATTAATTCAACTGAATAAATAATATTCTTATTTAAAAAATTAATAAATTTATTTAACAAATTACTGATAGAATATTGATTTATTTCATATTAATATTATTTATTTAATTTAATTATAAATTAAATAACTTAATTAAATAATAATAAAAATTCATCCTAAAATAGTATTATAACATAATTAAAATAATTACTTTAATAATCAATAATCAATTGACTTTTTAGATTAAATAAATAAAATATTCAATTAAAATTTATACGAATAACTAATGACTTTCAAGTATGTGATTCAACATTAATAATCAATTATTTTTTTATCATGTTGTAACAGTTTTAACTTTGCATTGATTTTCTTTTTTGTACAGGTATGTGCAGGAGACAAAAAGAGATCCAGTTTCTTTGAAATAGCTCTCTTGGAGTTAGTTACATGAGTTTTTCTTAATTGATGTCTGATGCACGAAATAGTGCATGTGTGCATTCATGGTGGAAGAGCAAATTTTAGTCGGTGGAAGGAAGTAGTGACAAGCCTCTTATGACAGCTGGATACAAAAGCAGAGAATGACTGAAAAATAAGGGGGGAGCAGTGTAAGAAACTAGAATAGGGAAGATTCTCATTCTTCATTCCACGATCACAATAGATGAGCGTGGAGACTCCAATTTTTAATTCCATGCCACACTTTTCAAGGGAAGTTACTCCAAGGAGATGCGAAGAGAATTATTTGAGTTGAAGGAGCCATCAGTGATACTCGAGCTTCATCTTAGAGGTAGGATCTTCCTTCCAATGTTTTAATGTTTTACTTTGTATTGTTGTTGTTAAATTAAATACGAGCATTGGTTAATTTATTTTCATCAGGTGTCTTGATTTCTTACAGGTTAATAATTTATTTTTCTCCATCCAAATTTCATCCAACAAGAATCAGAAACATTTGGGGATATTGAGTCAAATTGTCAAAACATTAATTGAACATGAACCTTCATGAAATTAACTTTAATTCAATGATCTTTTGGTGAAATAGATCATTGAGGAATTAATTTTGAAACATAAAACTCAAAAATGGAAGAAACCTCTGGTGAGGTCGTTTCGATTGTAATCTTTAAATGAATTTGCTGTATGTAGTTTTTGAAGTGGAAAACCTCAAGAAATATAATACAGTGTTAAGTCTTCTAGAGAGGAAGAGTTAACCACTTTTATAAGGTCTAAATTTAATCTAATGAAGAATCATTTTTATAAATAGTATATTTCACTTCACAGGAGCTTACTTTTTGATTAATTCTTAGCATTCCTATTTATAGTCTCTATTATCTTTAGTTTACGCTGTTACTTTTAGCTCTTTCATTTTCCCATTAAGTAAATAATAATTAAAAAATTAGTTTCATTTGTTTTCACTTCGTCATAAAACAAAATATAAAAAAATATTAAAAGTAAAAATGTAAAAAATGTTTCCCTACTACTGAAAATAGTGGGGTTTGTTGAAAAACCATAGGGCACTCACCTAACATCTCTTTGGATTAACCATGAACCACTATGCTAGTGTAGGTTAAAAAATATAATTTTTTGGGCTGTGAAAACCATAGGATAAATCAAAATTTGGTGATGTTGTCGGGTAAGGAACGATTTGAGATTCTATGGTTTTAATAACAAATAATATAAAACATATAAAGAAATATTTTAAAACAATTTCCATTAAAAATCTGTGAAATTGAATCTACTGGTTATTTTGAACATCAAAAACAAATTATGTTATCTGGAAATTAGATGCGTGTTTACAAATATTTTAGTCTTAAAAATGTAATTTAATGAGAACTGGAATCAACCGGGGAAACACTATGATTGTTGCGACTATTATGGGAACACTACCTGGAAGTGTTTTTATAACCAGCCATAACAGGATGTTTACATTGATTAAAATGAACACATTGAATCTAATTCTGAATTCCTAGCTAATCATAAATTGATTGAAATCAATTTGATGCTAGGAATGGTTTTTGGAAGTCCAGGTTTAATTAGAACCATGAAATTCAACTTAGAGATTCACAAGAGAAAGATAAAAGAATGAAAGAATTAGAAAACAGGCTCTTAAAATTTCAATAAAGCGTTAAAGAACAAGAAGAATCTGTATTCAATGAAAAATAAAATGTTTCTAAGAGATTCGAAAATAAAATTGAAGAATAAAGTGATTCAAAACCTTGGAAAATCCCATTTATTTTGAAAAATATGATTTTGATGAACAAAACATGAAAATAACTAACACATTGAATCAAGAAAACAACATTGAGGATCCCAAAAATTAATTAAATTAATATGAGTTGTAAATTTGTGAAAATGAACTAAAATATATTTAAATGGAATTCCCAATTCACTTCATATTTCCTACATAGGGGAAAAATCATTTTTAGATGTTCTGAGAATGCGGTTACTCGGGTTGAAAAAAAACCTGAAATTGAAAACATAAATATTTAAAACCCTTCACTCAACCATACTAAAATTTTGATAAATGATCCTAGAAATTATTTTGAGAACAATATGGAAGAGAATATTAAATTGGATAACATGGAATATGAAATGATTGAACCTCAACTGAAAATTTCTCTCCCCTATCTATAAACTCTAAGCCCAACTATAATTTAAATGTTGATTGATGTTGAATATGAGGGAATTATTTTTGAAGACATGTTAACTCTTGAGCAGTCATTCCCTTATTATTAGGGTCATCACTTTTCTAAAGATTGTGCTGAAATTGTAAATTGTGTTGGCTAACATGAGGAGAATTTTCTTAATTTGAACATTCTGGAAACCGAATTTATTGAATATGAATTGAACAATTCTTCCCATGAAATTGAATTCCAACATACTACTTATTATGTTTTATAAATTTAGCCTTTTGAACACGAACTTGATATAGATACTGAAAACACACTAGATATTGGTTGAACAATTAACTTATTAGAAGCAGAAGATTTTGATTGTATGTTAACTGATGAGGAACTTTTAGAAAATATTTATAAAATTGTTAAACCTGAATTCTTTAGTGATAAAATTAATTCTATATCTTTTTTTTCACTTCAATTCTCAACTGAGTTGGGTGATGAATCTTCCCTTGTAGATAACATTACTTTAGAGGGGGGATTACACTTGATCTCTAATGTACATGATTATGTTTAGCACATTATTGATCCCCTTAGTGAATCTACTAATTAGTATGCACCCACAAGCACCCTTGAGTTTGATATCAATTGAATTGTAGTTGAGAGATACAACCTTGATAATAAGTTCATACCCATAGGATCACCTAGTTAAATGTTTTCCCTTCATGTGAATTCAAATCTTGATAAATCTGAACATAACAAAAAACACTATTTCCACAACTATTAAGGGGTTCCTCTCAGCGGTTAATTCAGGCTATGAGAATTCAGTTTGTGTTTTTTTGAGTCTTGGTGCCCACAAATTTCATTGTTTTTTTAAAAACATTTGGGAAAATAAGATTTAGTTGTTCTTATAAAGGAAACCACACCCACCTAATGAATATGGTTAGTTTTAGTTGAGTCCAGTTGGGGACATTGAAACTAGGACTTCATGGGAAGCAACCCATTTTTTTCTTTGGTTTTCAATAAAACAAAAAAAGTAATTAAATAAAGTCAAACTGAAGACTTAAAACTCAATGGTGCAGGGGTTTCAACCCATGTTTCTTCTTTTATGTTTAATTTTGTTTCTATTCTTATTTTACATTGAATAATGTTCTATTGTGTTGTCTTCTTAACCTTTGTCTCTATTAGAAATTCCTATAATGGTCTACCTGCTTTTTTATTCTCAGGATTCTACTAATTGGTTTCAATGGAGGAGTGTAATTCCCATGTTGAATATAAATAAATTTAATCAGGGAAGTTCTTTTGTTTTTTATATCTATATTTATTTTTTCTCCTAGCTACTTTCATTTTACAAATTCAATCAAAAGTGAGAATTATTCAGATCAACAGTGAGTCATTAAACTACTGTTGTTCTTGATACATTGTTCCACTTCTAATGGTGAGTCATTTCAATGGTAAGACATAGATAAAATTCTAATAGTGAATACTTTAATGTTTTTTTAAATCTTCTTGTATTAGAAATGTTTTTGGCATATATTTTTTCTAAAAATTCAGCATGTGCCTCACTGATGGAAATTGAATTTCATTGTTATTAAAACCACCCACTATGAGAAAATAAGTGTGGGGGTACATGAATGCTAGTTTTTGTTAATTTTATTTTTTCTGCAGGGTGTATAGAATGAACATGGTCTGCATTGTTGAGTATCCAACTGTATCAGTTTTTTCAAACTTACTACACCTCAACCATTGTGCACCTACGTGTAACACATGAAAATTCAAGAACTGTATCGAAAATATTTATCACTGATTAAAATGTAAATGAATATATTTGGATGTAAACATTTTGTTCATTAATTATTGTCGCAAACATACTTGTGACCATTAATGATACCCTTTTAACATGTCATTAATCTACTTAATAGAAAATATTTTTGAACATTCATTGAAAATTCATTGTTCTCCACATTTAAATTCAACATTGGGGAAAATTTTCGGTTTTATGTGTGGGTGAGGGGGTCAATTCATAACTAAAATAAACTTTTCTTAATTGGAAGCCCTTTAATTCCCACTGCTACATCATAGTTTTTATAAAAAATTGTTAATAATTTTTTAAAATTCTTTCACTACTGTTTCGCATATGAGTCTTTCCTAAACCCAGTTCCTTTCTTATGGTTAAGAATTGATTTGAAATTATTATAGATACTATTTAATTATTTTTTATTGATCATTCTTAGTGATTTTATGAAAAATTTGTTTAGGGACTACATTTGAGACTAATGTGAGATACATATTTGTGTAATTGAAATCATAGCTCTAGGAACTGGAAGTTTGAACTTTTTTCTATGGGGCTTACATTATTTTTAATTTATTGAAAGTAATCACCTTAGTGAGAAAATTGAAATGGTTTTTGTAAAGATCTTTTAAAACTAGGGTAATTTAGGCATATGAGATCCCATGATGAATCTCTAGGACCCTAGATGTTGGGTGTGTTTCTGTTAAATTAGTTCCCTCTCTACACTTTCAATAAGGGCACAAGAACAATGCCTAGAAAATGATATATGGCTTAGTAAAAATAAAATAAAGATTATAGGTTCAATAATGATTTCATTAAGGTGAGGGGAATGATGAACACCAAATGAATAAGGGATAAATTGGATTATCTTGGAGTCATTTAGGTTGTATCATTAAGTTGATTCACAAAAAATATTTATTAATTTTTTGAACCTAGGTGATGAGTCAAAGTATAAAGTTTCTTTTATGTTTTTAATTCCACATATATTTTACATGTTGTCACTCTTGTACTTAAAACCTGATTCTAGATTAAAATGAGTCACTAAGAAGAATTACATATGTGACAGGACACTTTCATTGACTGATGATTCACTGCCTTCTTGATTACTAATTAGAATTTATTTATGGAATGAAGTGATTTGAATATACTTTTCAAAAATCCGATTGATAGTTCTAATCCTCTATTCTAAACTACTGGACATGTTACTATTTGAGATTAATCATAAAATTCAATTCTATTTTTCAATGATAATAAAGAATTAGATTGTTTGAGGACAAACAATACTTAATTGTGGAAGAATTTCATATGGCCTTATTTTTACATAGTTTGGCCACATATATTTAATTAAATTTTCACCATTTAATTAATTATTTTTTTAATTTTTGCTATATATTAGTAATCTTGTATTTTTATAGTAAAACTTATTAATTTATCAGTTTTTAAAAAATTGTGTATTAATAGTCATTAAAATAGCTAATTTCATCTTTTTAATTTGTTATAATCTTTTAATATACTATTTTGTTTAGTAATTATAATCTACTGGACTTTTTATCTTTTTGAATTGTCTATTATTTAAATAATTAATCATGTTGTTTAATTTTAATTTACATTGTTCTCAATTAAAATATTTAACTTTTTAATTTTAATTAATTAAAATAATATAACTCTAACAATAATTATATTCTAATTATATTGGTTACATTCAATAAATATTATCCTTTATTTCAATTTATTAACTATTTTTATAATTATTTATTTTATTAATAATTTAGTCAATTTTTTTAAATTTATATCTTTTCTTTTAGTTCATCTAAACTTTTTATCTACTATCAAATTATTTAATTTTGTTTTTAATTGTATAATTATTGTTTTCAAACTTATTGTTTAATATTATTTTAATTTTTTAATTTTTTGTTAAATTTTAGTTTCTAATTTAATATATCTTGTTTAGTATATTTTATTTAAGTTTTAGGTTTTCTTGAAAATGATTAAATCATTAGTTTATATTATTTTTAGTTTAATTTAGTTATGTGTTAAGATATTTTTGCATTATCTTATTTTAGTTTTTAATGTTTAGTTTTAGTTTAATGTTTTAAAATTTACGTTATTTAATTGATTATTTTTATTTAACTTGAGTTTTACTTCTTTTAATTAATATAATTTAAATTGTTTTTTGTTTTCTTTTTAGGTAATATAATGGTGTCAATCTCCCACCATAGCCACTTTTGATACCCCCTCATGTGAGTTTTTTTAAACTCTTTTTTGAAAAAAAACACCATGAGTTAATTTTTTTAGAAAAAATACCACTGAAAGGGGGAATCTGGGATGCTGAATTTTCACTAAAATAGTAAAATATATATTTTAATTATGTTTTTTATATATTTAAAATTTTAATGTTTTATTATTTCCTACGTATGTTTATATAAATATATAAATAAAACTTAATGTTTCAACATAATTTATCTTTAATTCAAGTATGTGAATTTGATAAACTATAAAATATAAACTATAAGACCAATACGTATGAAATTTAAAACATTGATTAAACATAGAACTAGTAGTCCTAAATAAATATAAATTCCTAAAAAAATATTGGTGAAAAATTATTTATAAGCTTTCTAATCCACCTACTTGAAACTTAAAATCATTCAAGTACATGACTTTGTTATCCTATATAATATTAACTAAAGACTGCTATGAATGAAACTTTAAGTGTTGATTAAATATATAATAAGTAGTCCAAAAAAAATAAATTCATAAAAAATGTTGGGGAAAATTTATTTATAAGCTTTCCAATCTACATACTTGAAACTTAAAAATGCTTCAAGTGTGTGACTTTGCCAGCCAATATAATATTAACTGTAAGTCATATATTAATGAAACATTAAACATTGATTAAAACTATAACGTGTAGTCCAAAATAAAAATAATTTCTTATAAAATGTTTGTGAAAAACTATTTATAAGCTTTCTAATCGACCTACATGAAAGATAAAAAATTTTCCAGTATGTGACTTTACTAGACTATATAATATTAACTGTGAGACTGATATGAAAGAAATTTTAAAAATTGATTAAAAATATAACTAGAAGTCCTAAATAAGAATAATTTCTTAAAAATGTTAGTGAAAAATTATTTATAAGATTTCTAATCCACCTACTTAATCCTTAAAAATGTTTCAAGTACGTGACTTTGATAGCTTATATGATATTAACTATAACACCGGTATGAATGAAATTTTAAACATTGAATAATAATATAACTAGTAGTAGAATTTTTATGGTTTATTTATATGGTTCTTATAATTTATATTTTATAGGTTTTGAAAGTCAAGTAGGTGGCTTAAGATCCTCCTCGACATTCTTTCTTTTTTCTCTCACTTTCGAGCGACATTTCATATATTACTTTCAATATAATTTATTTATTTTATTTGTGAAACTCTTTATTTCAATAAATTTTTAGATGATTAGGCTATCTTCTAAATTTTATTTATATTGTTCTTATACTGTATATTTTTTAATCATTTAAATTTATTTACTTGAAATTTACAAATTATTTCTATATTTCAAGTAGTCAACTTTGAAAGCTCTCAAATATAAATTGTTCCTAAAATATAAATGAAAAAGGAAATACTGGATAAACATATAAGAAGAGATAATAGTAATATAAGAATTTTGATTTTAGTAGACATAAAGCATGTAAAGAAACACGCACAATCAATGTCTATGTCTCTAGAGAGGAGATTCTATCCAACACGGCGGTCTACGAATAGGATGTCCACATTGAGTGCGCAATGGAGTCTGATGACCTAGAGAAGGATGATCCTCGGGCACTGGAATGTTGAATGGTGCATCCTCCATCTGTGTGTTAGTGCGAGAAGATGTCAATTGCATCTCGTACTACACTCTAGATCCTTCTTCCACAAGGGTGTCAGAAGGACCTACCTCCATCGTAGTGGGTAACCAATCCTTCGATGGAGCTATACCCTGAGCGATGGATCCCAAGGTTGTGAAGGGTCTGGAACCCAAGATGAAGAGAACTACTAATATCCTATCAGGAAAGACGGATCTCAGGACACCTGAGGCACATCCTGAATCGGATGACCTGGACTACTAGAGGATCGATCTCTGCCAGTGGAACAGGTGATTCCTCACATGCTGCACGATGCTATCAATATCACCATGGTCACAGATCCTCAGCACCAGCAACAAATGCAGGATGTTCCTCTAGGTAGGAACCTCCTCTCTCTAGTCCGAACGCATGAAGATTCTCTTGTAATGTGCACAAAAATATTCCCTTTCCTCCAACGATGTAGCATGGGTGACGACCTGACTAAAGACCCCCTCCTCCTCTTCATCAGTCATGAAATCAAGCTACTCGGTGTGACTTCCCTATAGAGATATTCAAATTGAATTGGAAAATAATTCAATAAATAAACTAATGGAAATTTATTTTCTTATTATCATCTTCCTCTCTATGACGGGTTCATTAAGATACAGTATAGACTTCAATCTATACCATGGATCATACTGAACCTACTCTGAAAAAGAGAATTGATTCATAGAAACACACTAAATACAAAACTTCGCCCATCTATGCTAGTAGTCGATAAGGAATGAATGTACTCAGGACCAGTCATCATTCTTCCACCGTATTAGCTTCACCCCATGAAGCCAGTCTGTCTGTCTCGATAGAAATGGAATCAGCTGAGTATGGAAAACCATTGCATGACTCAATCAGGTTGTTTCCACTCAATAATATGGAAGTGAATGAGGGGCACTATAGCTATAGCATCCTCAATCCCATCAATGTAGTATACTGACAAATGGTCTGTAATACTCTAGTATGGAAGCCATGAGATCTGAAATTACACGTGATTTTTTTAGAAATGAACCCAACAAAAAACCAAAATTGATTTAGTTATTAAATATGTTAGACATCACAAGATTTTATATACATACCTGATCAGGTAAGAGACAGTCCAACTGTAGCCGATATACACCCAAATACGGTCTCGAAACCGATTCAAAATTGTGTCGCTGACACCGCCTGTAAAATACATCATCGATAGTGAAAAATAATTAAAAATTATAGTCAATAACTCATAATATCATTAGAAACCAATAGAAATAGCTGACCATACTAGAATCCATGTGGAGTGTCATACACCACCTCCATCTCGACCGGCAGAACAGCAATCTCAGGGCAGAATGCTGGGATGTTCTACCATTCCCACCACTGAATAATGATGAAGCATCCCTCAAGACCCATGTGGTCCCTCTGGAATAGCTTGCATAATGCTCTGTATGTGTATTCCATATAGGCTGATCCCCAACTATATGTCCCAGCCCAATCAAAGTCCTCTACTAGGGGTAGATACATCATGCGTGCACGTATCCCCACGGGATTAGTACACATGTTCCCTCCAAGGAGTCGTAATATATATGAATTGGCGTAACACATGATAGTATACTCATCGTCATCATCCTATAAGTGTGGAACCTGAGACTCTAGACAATTAATAGATATAGACGCTCCATCTATAGCCCTACGGTCGGGCAAAATATCAACCCGTAACAAGCATTGAGCAAGGACTGGCCAAGCTACACGATTGAGTACAATAACAGGTCTCCCATGGATAGGAATACCAAGAAGCACTGATACATCCTCGAGGGTGATGGTCATCTCTCCCTCAGAAAGGTGGAATGTGTGTGTCTCTGTTCTCCACCTCTCAACAAGGGTAGCAAGTAGGTAATGGTCTACAAATTTGAAATCTGATACGGAAAGGCCATAGAATCCAGCACAGTGCATGTATAGTCTAATGGCATGTGGAGTATCCCAGTGATGAAACTGGTTCACTCGACACACCCTGGTCAATCGATCTTCACAACCCTCTAACACAACCTGTGAAATATGTGTAGGTTACAGAGTGAGTATTATGTTATCATTAATCTAAAAATAAACAAATGAAATGAGTCATATGTGTAAAATGTAAATATAACATTATGGTTAGTATAATGTTATGACATATATAATGGAAGACATGACATGTTTATTTACATTTTTATAATGTTTTTGTTACCAAAAGAAACATAATTCTCTACTTGTTTTGGTTATGAATAAAATAAGGATAACAAGAGGTAAGAAGAAAAAAATATATGGAAAAAATATGTTGTGAAAGAATTTAATTAATGAAAATATATTGGTATGCATTTTATTAATTGATACATTATGTAAGGGAATATATCTTGTTTTTTTTTGAAATGTTTTAGGGATTATATTTATGATTTTTTGGGTTACGTTTTAGAAAACTAAAAAAAATAATAACATTAAATTTACAATATGGGTTAAGTGTTCTGATTTTGGATTTATGAAATAAATTCTATTACCTAAATTATTGGGTCTTGAATTTGGTTATAAATATTTTTGAGAATCATTATGATTAACTAATTAAGGATTGGATTAAGATAAACCATGTCAGTTACTAATAATGTTTTATGTATTTATAAAATTATCTTTATTGAATAGCTTAAGCTAATCATTATGATACAACTATTTAATTATATAAAAGTTTATTAAAATATCACTCTTAATGTTTTCCAAACCCATGGTAAGGGGAGGATTTATTGTTGGGGTTTAGGATTGAGTGTTTAGCGGTTCGAATTTTGATATTAAGTATTAAGAAATATGTTTCTAGGTTATGTGTTAGGATTTTTGGGATAGGGTTTAGAAAACCATGAAAAAAATGAAGAGATAATAACATTAAATTTAAAATATGGGTTAAGTGTTTTTCTTTTGGATTTATGAAACAAATTATATTATCTAATTTATTCAGTCTTTAATTTGGTTAGACATATTTTTGAGAAGCATTATGATTAAGTAATTATGGATTGGATTAAGATAAACCATGTTAATTACTAATGATGTTTTATAAATTTATCAAATTATCTTTATTAAATAGCATATCCTAATCATTATGATAATCTTTTTTGGTTGTATAAACATTTATTAAAATATCATAGATAATTTGATAAAAACCCATGGTAAAGGGATGATTTTTGTGTGTTAGGGTTTAGGTTTGAGGGTTTAGGGTTTCGAATTTTGATATTAAGGATTTGGAATGATGTTTCTGGGGTCTGTGTTAGGATTTTTGGGTTGTGTTATAGAAAAACAAGAAAAAGAAGAAGAGATAATAACATTGAATTTAAAATATATGTCAAGTGTTCTACTTTAGGATTTATGAAAAAAAATCTGTTATCTAATATTTTATTTAAGGAATAAGGAGAATGTTTTTTATTGAAAGCACGCATGTTTTTATTAAATATATTCTATTATCTAAATTATTGGTTCTTGAATTTGGTTAGACATATTTTGTAGGAGCTTTATGATTAACAAATAATTGATTGTATTAAGATAAACAATATCAATTACTAATGATGTTTTAGGAATTTATCGAATTAACTGTATTAAATAACCTATGATAATAATTATTATACTATTATTTTGTTATATAAAAGTGTATTTAAATATCACACATAATGTTATCAAAAACCATAGTTAAAGGAATATTTTTTTGGGTTGGGGTTTAAGTTTGAGGGTTTATGGTGTCAAATTTTTATATTAAGGTTTGGGAAAGATGTTTTTGGGTTAAGTGCTCTGATTTTTGGGTTAGGGATTAGAAAAATGAGAAAAAAAAGAAGTGGTAATAACATTATATTTATAATATGGGTTACGTATACTTCTATTGGATTTTTTAAATAAATTTTTTTTTTGTAGGATTTTTAAGGAATAAATAGAATGTTATTTCTTGAAAGCATGCATGTTTATATGAAATAAATTTAATTATCCAAATTATTGGGTTTTAAATTTGGTTAGACATATTTTGGAAGAACATTATGATTAACTAATTATATATTATATTAAGATAAACCATGTCAATTACTAATGATATTTTTGGAATTTATCTAATTTTTTTATTGAATAAATTATGTTAATCATTGTGATACTATTATTTAATTTTATAAAATTTATTAAAATATCACACATAATGAAATCAAAAACCCTGGGAAAGGGAAGTTGTTTTTTTTTGGGTTTAGGTCTGAGGGTTTAGGGTTTCAAATTTTGATATTAATGTTTAGGAAAGATGTTTCTAGGTTAAGTGTTCTGGTTTTTGGTTTTGGGGTTTAGAAAATAGAAAAAAAAAAGTAGATATAATAACATTTAATTTGCAATATGAGAATGTCACAATGAAGACAATACCTCATTCTGGAAGAGACTGTAAACTCGGACCAAAACATTAGGGAAACATATCTATTTATGAACTTATTTTTGACATATCATGCATCTCAAACTCTACCCTAGATCTTAAGGAAAATCAATCTCAATATGCATCCTACTGGCCTTTGGTTTCCCATGAGGATGCAACCGATTTATGTCAGGTATCACGATCGGTTGGCCATCAAGCATTAGAAAATAATGATACTCCCCAATAGGTGTCCATGATCCACCCTAACATTTAGAAATGGTATTCATCTGATACACTGGATCAACATATGCTTCCCAAGATATGTTCATAGAGGCAAAAGCTACAATGGCATGTGTGCATGGATACCGTAAGGGAAAAAAGTTTCCACATTGACATTGCCTTGTTTCTAGTAATTCAATTATTTTTTCACTGATGCGATTTGTGATGGGTTTTGAGTGCTCTTGAAAATCAAATCAGAAGTATTCTTGTTGAAAAATACAGATATGATAACCAAAAGCATCCTCAATATTCTTTTCAATCTCTCGTTGAAAGTGACTTCCATCTCTTATCCCCTGCTATATTTCTTCTGATGCTAGTTTTTGTCAATCAACATTGTAATTCACGCATCGATATAAGGTCTCCAAACTAGGGAGGTTTTTGGTTACTTGTGAAGACATTTGAAGAAACCATTTATGCACTCTACAATTTTTTTCATCATGTGTCCATACCTCTTCCCCTCATCATATGCCAATGTCCATTTCACTTTTGGAATCTGCATCATATAATCATAAAATTCCCAATTAGCCTGCCGGATTTGTTCAAAAAGTTCATCAAACTACCATTGGTTAGAATCATTCTCTATACATAATAGATGATATTTCACATAATTATATTTTATCTTTATATTAAAATATTAAAAAATAAAAAATAAAATGCATACCAAGCCTCGTGATTTCCTTGTTCATTGGTTCATTGTGGAATTTGTTATGCACATTTCCAGCAATGTGTCTAATGCAGAACCAATGATGTGAATTTTGGTATCTCCATGTATCTGGATCATTATTGATTGCCTCCTTAATTTCCCGATGGTGATCAAATATTAAAAAAACACCATGAATGTTAGTGAAATGGTTGCTGATACATTCTTGAAACCAACTCCATGATTCATAGTTTTCTTTCTCTACAACTGAAAAGGCAGGAAGAAGAGTTTAATGGTTTCCATACTGGGTAACCTCAATAACCAATATTCCCCTGTATTTTCAGTATAGAAATGTTCTATCAATCTGAATAAACTATTTGATGAAACGTAATGTGAAGATACATGGAAGGAATGCCCAGAAAAACAGAAGAAAATGAACACGAGATGGATCAAGTCAGTTATCATGAGACACATGTTCGTTTGAATCTATATTGAAGACAACATGGTTATGATTCCTCATTATGGCTAGAAATTGCAGAAACACCTGATATGAGTCATCCCAATCACCATAGACCTTCATAATTGCTTTCTGTTTTTTCATCCATGCCTTATTATAGGAAATATTATAACTAAATGTATGTTGATTCATATCTTACACAAGGGATATTGGGAAATATAGACATGTCCTAATCATATCTACAATAATATATGACACAAATTCTAAATCCTATGAGGTATTATCTTTTGTGAATCTTGGCTAAACAAAAGTATGAGTCACCTCAATCCTCGAGATTCTCAAACCTCCATATATAATGCCCAGAATCTTCCTCAAGTAAAATCTACAATCATCTCCATAATTCTCATATTTTATGAAATACTTACTACAACATGATTCATGAAATATATAGCTACATTTCCTCTCAATATGAAATATATTTAGCATTCTTTTAAATGCATCTTCACTTGTAAAATTTCTTCCTATATATATGGTTTTGTTCAGCTCACTAAACCTATCTGGTACAACTCTGGGAAACTCAGTTGATGTTTTGAGAACATTATTGTGGAATTCATGAATAGGTTTCATTTCTTCTATCCAAGGTGAAAGGATTGGGGGATGATTTATTTTTGGTCGACGTTGATGTAAAACTAATGGATTTATCATATCCTCCTTCCTAATTTCAGTTGATCCCCCCTCATCCGCACTGTTGTCACCATCTAATCCATCATCACGAAACTTTTCATCAGATGTTCGATTGACATGTATATCTGAGAGAACATTTAGGTGGTCCCTTCTGCTGCATCATTTAGAATAGACTCAATTTCTTAGGGTGGATCGTCTTCAACCACTCATGTAATTATACGTCTTCGTAGAACTAGAAATAGTGGTTGTACAGTGGAAACATCAATGTAAAACTCCATCATGGTACCATTTGAACGTTGAGAAAATAAATTAATTACTTGGACCCACTGTGCATTAGCATCCAATAGACATGCTAGATGCCACGATGTTTCTGGGAATTGAAAATGCCTATAGCTCATTTACAAGATCTGTTGATCGGGTCCCAAATTCAAGGAACAATGAATTCTCTCTTGAAGGTCACTTATAGATACACAATTAGTTGTTTGAACCATCGTTATTGGTTTTGTACTATAAGAATATCCTTTCTCATTCTGGATAACCTCCCCATAGTATTACACACAGACAAACATGACTCTCTACGTCAAAAATGTTTCTTTCATTAGAATTATGATACTGTAACAAAGATTAATAGTTAATTATAATTAACTAATCATATGTATTCATTTTTATTCCAAAGTTATCAATAATTAATCTATAAATAATCATTACTAATAATATGTATTATTTCTAAACTATATATAAATAACTAAAATACTTAATACATAGCATCTTTGATTACTAATAATAACTTTCTTAACTAGTCACTCATTATTTAATCCCTAGTTAATCGATATTATGTTATTCATTAATTATTTATTCTTTAATCCTTAATAATATTATATTCATTAGTTACTTATAATTAACTAATCATTTTTATTCATTTTTAATCCTAAGTTATCATTAATTAGTCTATAATTAATCATTACTAATAATAAACATTATTTCTAAACTATATATAACTAATTAAACTACATAAATAGATTTAATTACTAATAATAAATTTCATTAGTTAATTATTTTGTTCTTATTTCATTCTATAACATCATAATTATCATTTTATCATTGATAAATTTAGTAATTTTACTTCTATTTTCTTATATACATCAGTAGTTAATAAATAATATATGAATCATCTTAAGCATATCCCCAATGTGTGTCAAACCAAGAGTGTAGTAAGGATCATTGTTGTGTACTAGGATACCCCGGGTCAACCCCAAAAATCCTTGTTAGAGTTTTCACTCCTAGGTACTTCTGTGCCAGAGCAACATCCACTTGTTTGTATCCAGAGAGAGATTTTATTTCTTAGATAACCACCTAATCATTATGCAACCAGAATTTCAAAATACTTAATCCTAATTTAATCTTAAGATAATCTATCCTTAATCTATACTTAATCTATACTACTAAAAATAATTATTTCAAACTATATATAACTAATTACACTACCTAATATAAAAATATTTAAAACTTCCCAAACTACCTAAAAATGAGATATTTTAATCCAAAAAGAATGAAATTAAATAAATAAAAATCATTAAATTAAATAAATAAAAATACATTTATATGATTCTTTGCAAAAACCCTCAAAAAATGATTTTTTGGGGGAGAGAGAGAGAGTATTTAAGAGAGATGAAGGCAATAATTGAGTGGGGAGAAGGGGGATGACTTTTTATAGGGAGTGTTGGCAATGTTGACATCCCCACCCCCTGCCACCTTTTCCATCTCATAGATCCATGCCAAAGGCGGCGCGGGGGAGAAAAGGAAGCATCAACGATGCAACCTTGGTTGCATATTTTTCTAGAAAAAATTAACCTATGCCATTAATTTTTTTTTCAGAAAATGTATAAAAAATCCCATGATACCAACACCGTAATAGTTTCAGTTCCACCATTCTTTACTCTTTCACAACATCGGTGCCACAGATGTTAAGACAATCCTTAGGTCTTTCCTCTATCAGTGTCGGTGCCACCAATTCATTCCACCTCCACTACCATTGCATCTTCAACGGTTCTATAGACACTAATGCCCTATATTTTTTCATACTGACACAGTACCCTTTTCATCCTTTCCACTACCATCACCGATGCAACCCTTGCATTGCTTCCGCTCTACGATCAAACTCTTACAAAAAAAATAAACACCCACATAAATTAATATTTTTCAAATATTAAAACACATAAACTTCAATCAAATATGGATCTAGGGCCTTAGGTAATTCTCATCAAAAGATTTGAGTTTAATTCATTGCATCATACGGAGTAATCTAGGCTGATTCACGGGGAAAAGGGTTGTCACCTCCAAGAATCACTACTACCGACCAGGGATGATTCCTTCATCATGTAGTGGAGATATCTTTGCACCGTTTGCATAATTATTCCACTTAGAGTCTCAATCCATTATCTGGTTTGACACACGTGTCGTCGCTGGTTTGGACTCAGTCCCCAGAACAGGATCAGCGGTCATCTTGCTGTAATGGAGGTTTCGTTGCAACTGAAATCTTCCACTTGAATTTGAAGGTGCCGCAAGGAGGGGTCTTCCATTACTCCGGGAGTCACACCACATACCCACCCATTGTGTGATTTGAAAAATTCTGAGACAAGGGGGAATTCGAAGTCACGGGTCCAAGTTCTTCCAACTAACTCACACAGAGTTAGTCACAGGAAATTTTCTCAAACGATGTGTGATGCACAAAATAGTGCCTGTGGGTCATCAAGATGGAAGAGATAATTTTAGTTGAGGGAATTAAGTGGTGACAAGTATCATATGATGGAAGGATAAAAAAGCAGAGCATGACAGTAGAATAATAGGGGGAGTAGCCGCAGAAACTGGAAGAGGGAAGATGCTCATTCGTCATTCCATGATCACACAAGACAAGAGTAGAGTCTCTCAATTTTGAATTCCACTCCAAAACCATCAAGATCGGTTACTCCTATGAGACATGATGATAAGTATTAGAGTTTCAGGAGCCAGTAGCAATATGTGAGCTTCATTTTTGAGGGAGGATATTTCTTCAATTTTTTTAATGTTTTACTTTGTATTGTTCTTGTTAAAGGTAATATGATCATAGGTTAATTTCTTTTGATCAAGTGTTTTGATTTCATACCAGTTAATCATTTTTTTCCTGTAATCAAATTTCTTCCAATGAGAATCAGAAACTTTCATTGAGATTGAATATAATTCTCAAAACATTAATTGAACATGCACCATTAATAACATAATTTCAATTCAATGATCTTTTCATGGAATCGATCATTGAGGCTTTCATTTCAAAACATATAATTCAAAAATGGCAGAAACCTCTGGTGATGTCACTTCTATTGTAACCTTTTAATAAATTTTTGTTATGTTTTGTTTGAAGTTTTAAACCTCAACAGTTGTAATACAGATTGTTAATTGTTCAGGGGAGGAATATTTAACCACTTTTTATGAGGTTTGAGTTCAACCTATTGAAGTATAATTTTTATAACTAGTATATTTCTTTTCACCCAAGCATACTTTCTTAACAATTCTTAGCACTCTGGTTTACATTCTCTGTAATCTTTAGATTACACTGTTACTTTTAGCTATTTCATTTTCCAGTTAATTAAATAGAAATTTATAGAATTAGTGTCATTTTTTTCACATCATCATGAATCAAAATATAAATTAATATTAAAACTCAAAAAGTAAAAAATTATTCTCCACTGCTTACAATAGTGGGGGTTGTTAAAAAACCTTATATCAATCACATTTTTTCTTTATAGATCTACCCAGCACCACTGTGATAGTGTAGGTTAATAAATATTATTTTGAGGGTTGGGATGTCCTTAGACTACATCACCTCTCAAGCTTCAATCCTTGTATAAAATCTATCCAAACATCTCCCCCATCCCGTCCCCCATGTCCAAGATCTTCCAATCTCATCAAAATACCAATTAATGGTTCCTTAAGGAGGATTTGAGAGGTAACTATCCCCTCTCTCATTTCCATTAATTTCCTTTCAATATCATGTTTTTTTCTTAATCTCTCCCCACCTATCCAAATACACAAGGTATGGTAACTCCAATATCTTATATATAAATTAATGTTATGATAATAATGGGATAATATATCATCCAATACCCTTCTCCTCTTTTTTTATTTTATAAAGTAAAACGTTGTCCGTGAGGTGATAATTTATCATCATCAAGAACGACATGTTTTAATTTTACTTTACTGCCTAGAGATCTAGTCATGAAACCATTTTTATGGTTGAACCATGATATTTTATATGTATTATTTTATATTTAATTTTCTATAACTAACTTATGTACATATTACTAAATGATTAAAAAAAGATCGTTATGGTCGAAAAACCACCCAAATTAACCCAAACGATCAGCATTAAATTCTTATCTAATGATTGATTCTCATGTTATATAAAAAATTATTTATAAGATCATTTCAAGTTTTTTGACATCACCAATAATATATAATTAAAATTCAATATGTTTATCCATGTTTTAAATAAACTTTCATTCATGAATACAAGCGAACCGTTCATGAAAACTAAAAAAAAGAACACTCCCGAACGATGCAGTTAAAATATATAAATCCTCCAAAGGCCTATAGAAGATATTAATGTAATAATAATGAAGCGTATAACTGTATAAAATGTTGTGGAATTAGTAATTAATGAATATAATTTTATTATATAGGACATTAAAGTAAAGAAAGCGTTCTGATACAAGGTAAGGGGAAATTCTCGAACGCAACTTTATTTCCTCGGGTTCTCCCTCTTTCACTCCTTTTTTGGTATGGTTACTCCTGAATAAGTATTTGTTCATCCTTTTAATGTCTTTTTTGGGATATAAATGTTTTCCAATAGAGTTTATGTCAAACCAAATGTTTTCTAAAAGAAATATTCTTTCAAAAACTCATCTTTTACTTCTCACTAAAGGTTGATCGTTCTTTTATCAAGTATGTCAATCCCTCTATCTTTTAGGAACCCAAAGTATATGAAGGTGTTCATATGAGATGATACCCACTAATTTAAATGGGTTATTTATGTTCATTATTGACCTATGTTCTTTGTTTCATGCTTGATAATGAAAATGTTTTGAGGTGACAGGTGCACACAAAATTATATAGCACAATATGAATGTTTTAATGTGACGGGTGCGCCAGGAATTATACAGTACTCCAATTCATTGGGTAAGGTGATGAGTATCATGTGTTAAATTTAAATGATGTTTGAACATACTTCTATCTTTTTTCACAACTATTAGTGGTAGTTGATCAATAAGACATGATGTTTCATTTTTATACTTTTTCTCATTATATGCCTTCATGTAATGATTCCTCTCATGATATTGATGATCATGTTATGATTATGCTCACCCAATTCTATATAGTTCATATATATCCTCTCAATTTACTTTTATATCACCCCATTTTTTTATATCTTCATGTGATTATGTGTACTAAGGATTTTTCAAAGTTCAATAAAAAGCTGGAGAAGAATGAATTAAATAAATGTTTGTGCTTGATGTTGTAAATGTTATGTTTGTTCCTAGTCTACCCAACGAACTAAACCTATGGATCCCCCTGGTGTAATAATATTATTTTTTTCAGTATAATGATTTAATAGTAATGTATGAAAAGGTAGGGTCTCTACATTTGGCATCACAAGAAGAACCCGACCTAAAGTGTGGTCCATTGCATGGGTTGAGATGTAGAGCCCACAACGAGGACGTTGTTCTCTAAATAGGGTGTGAATGTAACACCCCATAATGATAAAGGGATAAATTAATAAATGATATTACTCATGTAAGTAATGTGTTGCTTCCTTTTTATGAGCCTATATTATTAGATCTCCACAGTTAAGAATTACATGCCTTGAGTAGTGATGAAGACAGGTGACCTTCCGGGATGTTTCTCAAAGTGTGTGTTAGTGAGGAAAAAGAACACTGAAAAGGACATGTGATGGCCTATTGGGATTGGTATTAGTCATATGGCACGTTCAAGCATGTGGGTGGGCCCCATGGTGGATATGACATGTTTGTGGGGAAACTGGTGGTACCAGGTGGGCAAGGACACGATGAGCATGTTAAGGGAGAGGGGTATGCGCTGCCCCAAGGACCCATTTGTCACATAATATAAAGATCAAAACTTTTATCAATGATATTTATCCCTTATTGTATTAATCCTCAATATATTTAAGAAACAAATGCCACATAACTCTTAAATGAACTACTATATGACCTTTAAACATATATTTTTCACCTCTATGTTTTGAATTTTGAAAATCTAACCTAAATAGTTGTGTCCATGATGAGTTTTGGGGTCTGATGGAACAAAAAAATTGGTGAATAGTAACCTACCTATCTAAATTGTAACCTGCCCTTATGAATAGTAACCTTAAATTTGATAGTATATATATACAACTTTAGTGATAGTATGATATACCTATATCTTGAAGTAAGTAAATAAATGATTTTAAATTGGTATTTCTCAAATAAACTATTATTTTATTTAAAATATTAATTTAACATATTTAGAATATTATTTTTTAAAAATAGAGTTTACTTATATATTCAACATGTTGAAAAATGGTGTGGGTGAATTTTTTGGATTTTTCTAAAATATTTGAATTTTTTATGATTAGAGAAATAGGATAATTTACAAAATATGTTGAATTACTGAATTATAGAGTCATGGGTGATGTTATGCTAATGTAAGACCAATTGGTTAAAACTCACATGATCCCTTTACTTTATTTTAGTCACAGAACATTCACTATTTATTTTCTTGAGGGAAATTAAAAAACTAATAATTAAAATATATGGATAACACCCCTCCCCTCCACTATAAATACCACCATTCACACCCGCATTTTGTCACACCTCTAAATCTTCAAGCCTTGTCTAAAATCAGCCCAAACATCTTCCCCAGCCCCTCCCCCACGTACCAAATCTTATTGTCTCATAAAATTACCAATTCAAGGTGCCTTAAAGAGGATTCAAGATGCAATCCCCCCCTCTCTCTTTTACCTAATTTTCATTTCATTCTCATGTTCTTATCTTAATATCTCACCACCTTTCCTCATCTAGATGTTATGGTATCTAGAGAATCATACATATAATGGAATTTTATGATACTAATGGGATAATATATCATCCAATACCCTTCTCCAATAATTTTTATTTTAGAAAGGAAATTTTTGTTCGTGAGGTGTGAATTTTTCACCATCAAGAATGACATGTTTTAATTTTCCATTACCACAGTTAGATCTGGTCATGAAACCATTTTAATGGTTAAAACATAATATTTTATATGAATTAAATCCTATTTAATGTCTTATAAATAACTTTTTTACAAATAAATAAGTGATTAAACAAAACAAGTTCGTTGTGGTTGAAAAACTGCCCGAATTAACTTAAACGATCATCACTGGATTATTATCTAATGATTCATTCTCATGGTATATAAAAAATTATTTATAATATAATTTAAAGTTTTGTAACTTCATAAATAACATATATTTACAATTATGGATGTTTATTCCTGTTTTAAATGAACATCCATTCGTGAATACAACTGATTCGTTCATGAAAACTTAGAAAAGGAACACTCTCGAACAATGGATTTAAACACTATAACTCATACAAAGGCCCGTAAACAACATAATTAAAGCATAAAAAACCATATTCATGCATAAAAGGTTCTTCAATTTTTAATTAATTAATATAATGTAATTATAAAGTACATTTTTATATATTTTCACATTCCATGTCTTTATCTAGTGACTCCTTTCTTGATTTTGATGATGATGTTATGATTATATTCACACCATGCTATATTGTTATTATATATCCTTTTACTGGGCACATATCTCACCCCCTTTTTATGTATATCCTTAGTTGATTATTTTTACAAAGGGGTTTTCAAGGAATTATAATAAGCTAGAGAAGAATGAATTAAATAAATGTTTATGCCTGATATTATAAATGTTATGTTTGGTTATAGTTTCCCAAGAAACTAAACCTCTTGATCCTCATGGTGTAATAGTATTATCTTATTTATCTTTATAATGAGGTAATATTAATGTATGAAAAGTAAGGGTCTGTATAGTTGGTATTAGAGGAAAGTGTTAGTTAATTTGGGAATTAGGATTAGTTAACCCTAGAGAAAACCTCGAGTATGAGACTAAGTACAAATATGCACAAAGTAATATTAACATAGAGATCCAATAAGTTATTCTTTTAGTGTTAATTGTAGAAATTAATAAGTTATTTATTCATGAATTTTTGACGTATATCTTGTTCTAAAATGTCTATTTTAGGAGATGGTGGGAAGCCAGAGAAACTAGGACAACAACCCATGTGAGGACCAATGAAACGATTTCCTAAATGACATCCCCAATTCTTTGGGAGGTGGATTTGAAAAAATCATAGGGATGATTACCCAACTATCTCAGGTTATGAATAATAAGATGAATAATATAGAATATCCTCCTTCACCAAAGAGGGAGAAACTGGTTATCAAGTGTTTTATATGGCAATGAACACTGATGATTAGTGGATCTTTCGATCCACTAGATTTGGAACAGTGGGTCAACTCCATTGAGATGATATTTTCTGTGCTTCATTGTTCTGATAAGGAAAGCGTGAGACTATTTTTTGTCATCTAGAGGGAGAGACCGAAAAATTGTGAGCATTGATTAAGAACACCCACCCAAGAGACTAAATTGACGAAATGGATTGTGAAGAATTTAAGATCATGTTTCTTGACATGCATTTCCCTCGAACTCTTTGTAAAAAAATCCAGAGATAGAATTCATAGAAATCAAGAAAAATGATGGAGAACTTGTCACAGCCTACAAAGTGTATTTCAGAAGGCTATAAAGGCACACTTTCGGTTTTGTTATCAACAATGATATAAAAATTGATAGATTCTTTGGTTGATTAAAACCACACCTTTGAGAGGATCTTTCAATTCGAGACATTGGGAGTTATGAAGAAGTTGTACGGTGTACCCTCAAAGTGGAGATGGAGTTTGGATAATGTTTCCATGTCTATGTTGATAAGAAATGAATGTTGGATTTTCTAGTTAAAGGATATAATGATAAAGGTGGGAAGAAAACACAACCACCCACATGGAAAAAAATGTGGGAAGATGCATCGTGTGAACATCCTCAAAGGGATGGGGAAATGATTCTAGTTTGGGAAAGAAGGCCACAATTCTCAAGAGTATCAAAAAGATAAAAATTAAGGATAATGTAGTGGAATAATGGAGTGAACCGCCCATGGTCCAATGCCACAATAATTGGGAGAAAGGGAATAAAGTATGCTAGTGCACTAATCCTCAATTCCTTGAGGGTAATTAGCATCACCATCCAACAAATCCAAAGGAACAAGTGAAGTATTATGCAATAAATAATGCGTAAGTGGGGCATGATAATGAAATCATACAAGGTACACTTCATATTCACTCAAGAATGGAAAAAGTCATATTTTCTATTGGTTCTATGCATTCTTTTATATATTTCAAGTTTACTAGAAATTTATAATCAATGACCTAAAATCATGAAGTAAAGATATCTGTAGAAACCCCATGTGGTGAAATTATTGCAACCCAAGTGTTTGAATTTTATGCTATTCACGTTTGTGGGAATATTCTTCTAGAAAATCTCGTAATACCTCCCTTTGAGAAATTCGACCCTATAATGGGAATGGATTGGCTCTCATTATGTGGAGCACATAAGAACAGTCAGGAAAAGGAAATATATTTTTATATTACAAACCATCCCATGCTCCACTACAAATTCCAGGAAGATCCTAAAGTTACTTTGAAAAATCATACAATGGTGTGGGTGTTGATTCCCGGTGAAGAGGCATACTTCGCTCAAATGGTGGAGTTAAAGTAAAGTGTCAACCTAGTAGAAATTCCCATCATGAAGGAATATGGTGTTGTATTTCCTTGAGAGTTACCCTGACTTCCCCTAGATCATGAGGTAGAGTTTTTCATAGAAATCAAACCAAGAGATACTCCCATCTCAATGTTTAAATATATGATGGCTCTTATTGAACTGGAGGAGTTAATGAAGTAGCTGCCAAAGCATTTGGAAAAAGGGTTCATGTTACCTAGTACATCACCTTGGGGTATGCCAGTTCTCTTTGTGAAGTAGGATGGAACAATGTGGTTGTGTATCAATTATCACGAACTCAACATGATCACCATAAATAAGAAGTATCATATTCCAAGGATTGATGACTTGTTCGATCTGTTAAGAGGAGCTCAATATATCTCAAAGGTGGTTTATTGTTTTGGATATCATCAGCTAAAGGTGAAAAGGGAATATATTCATAAGACTGGCTTCTATAAAGGCATGGGCACTATGAGTTATTGGTGATTCCCTTCATACTTACTAATTCCCCTTAAATCATCATGGATTTGATGAATAGAGTCTTTAGACATTACCTTGATAGATTTTTTGTAGTGTTTATCGATGATAGTCTCATCTACTCCAAGATTATGGAGGAACATTAATAACATCTAGACTAGTTTTTGTGACATTGAGAAAGGAGAAGTTATACACCAAGTTTAGAAAGTGTAATTTTTTAATAAAGAAAGTCACGTTATTTGTACATGTGATCACAAGTGAGGGAATCTCTATGGACCCTTAAAAAACAAAGGCGATTGAGGAATAGCCAAGACCCTCTAGTGTCATATAAATCCATAGTTTTCTTGGATTATCAGGGTACAGCTGATGTTTTGTAAGAAATTTCTCTTGATTGTCTTGCATGCTTACTAAGTTAACGAATAATGGGGGAATGTATGTCTAGACTAAAGAATGTGAGGAAATATTCAAGGTGTTAAAGAGAAGTTTGATCACTGAACATGTACTCACATTACTGAAATGTGGGGAACTTTTTGTGATATATAGTGATTCTTCAATGAATGGCTTAGGTTTTGTACTCTTAAAAATTGATAATGTTATGGCCTATGCCTGACAGGAGTGGAATATCCATGAGCAGAACTACCCAATGCATGATCTGGATCTGGTAGCTATGAGTTTTCCATTGAAAATATTGATGCACTAACATTAATTTGAGAAGTGTGATATATACACTGACCACAAGAGCCTATAGTATATATTCATGAAATTGAGATCAACATTCCTCAAATGAGATATTTAGATCTAATCAAGGATTGTGATTGTTCTATTCACTATCATCCTGGAAAGGTGAACAATGTATCTAATGCTCTAGGGAAAAAAGAACCTTCTACTCTATACATGTTATGTATTGAGAAAGGACTTATCTTCTTGGATATTAAAAATATGGATTAGGAAATCATAAGGGTAGGGGATACATCCTACCTTGCCAAAATTATTGCACAACCATTTTTCCAAGAGAAGATAAGGGGGGCACAAAGGAATGATATTTTGTAATAAAAAAGGTAAATTATGTAAAGAAAGGGAATCTTCATGCATTTCATATCGATGATAATGTTGTTATTTGGTTTGGAATGTGGCTTTGTGTGCTTTAATCACCTTGTATAAAGAAGGGTCTATTGGAATATGCACATAGATCGACATTCGCTATCCATCCTGGTAGCACAATGATGTACCGAGATCTCCAAGAACACTTCTGGTGGGATAACATAATGAAATAGATTGAATAATATATCTCAATTTTCTTGGTATGTCATCTGGATAATGTAGAGAGATAAAAGTCCAAATTTATGATGCAACCATTTCCTATACCAATGTGGAAATGGGATAATGTCACATTGGACTTTGACACAAGTATCTCGAAGATATTGATGGGAAGTAATATGATATGGGTTGTGGTTGTGGTTGACCAACTAACCAAGACTTCCCATTTTATCACTATTTGGGAAGATCTGTCGCTTGAACATATTGCAACGATATATGTGAAGGAAGTGTTGAGACTGCATGGTGTTCCACTCTTGATAGACTCTGGTCATGATACAAGGTTCACATCTATATTATGGAGGATCCTTTTACATGCGTTGAGTGCTGAATAAAATTTTAGCAAGCCTTATCACCCCCAAACTAATGGCGAATCTAAAAAGAATATTCAAATTTATGAAGACATTCTTAGAGCCTGATCATTGGAATTTAAAGGTGGAAGGGACAAGAATCTCCCACTGGTTGAGTTCTCATATAACAATAGCTTCCACTTAAGTATTCATATGTCTCTATATGATGCTTTCTATGGAAAGAGATGTAGAACTCCAAACTGTTGGGATGAAGTTGGAGAAAAAATGATACTTGGACCCAATATAGTGCAAGAGATGACATAGAAGGATCAAGTCATCCAGAAAAATATCAATCATCCTCACAGTCGGAAACATATCTATGATAAAAAATGTCAAAGGGAATTGGTGTTCAACATGGAAGATAAAGTCTTACTTTAATATCACCATGGAGGAGAGTCATGTGGTTTGGAAAGAAAGGGAATCTAAACCCAAGGTACATTGGACCCTTTGAGATCCTTTAAAACATAGGATTTGTGGCCTATCATCTTGAACTTCCTCCAAATATGGATCAAGTTCATGATGTGTTTCGTGTATCTCTCCTGAGGAAGTACATACAAAATCCCTCATATAAGCTGAACTCAGATGTAGTACAACTCGAATATGATCTCTCTTATGAGGAGTAGCCAGTAAAGGTTATGTATTGGAGAGATAAGGTAATACTCAACAAGACAACCCACCTTGTGAATGTGTATTGGACGAACAATAAGTTTGAGGAAGCAACTTGGGAACCATTGGATGCGATGAAGGAGAAGTACCCTCACCTGTTTACATAAAACAAAATTTTGAGGGAAAATTTTCAAAATAGGGAAAGAATGTAACAACGCAAACTTTTATCAATAAAATTTCTCCCCTCTTGTATTTTTTTCATTATCAATCACATTAAGAAACACATTTCCACATCATTCTTAAATGAACAACTATGTGACCTTTAAACATAAATTTTTCACCTCTCTGTTTTGAATACTGAAAATCTGACATACACGGTTGCGTCTAGGATGATTTTTTGGTTCAGATGGAACAAACATATTTCTTTTATGAATAGTATCATACCCTTATGAAAATTAAACTTCTATATATTAGTATATATATATACGATTTAAGTGAATGTATGATATACCTATATTTTCGAGTAAGTAAACAAATGATTTTAAATTGGTATTTTTCAAATAAACCAATATTTTATTTTAAATTTTAATTAAAATTATTTAGAAAATTATGTTTCAAAAATGAATTTCATTTTTGTATTCCACTTCAGAAAAATTTGATGGTGAATTTTTGGGATATTTCTGAAATACTATAATTTCTAATGAATGGTGAAATATGATAATTAACAAAATAAGTTCAATTCCTAAATTATAGAGTCATGGGTGGTCTTATACTAATGTAGGACCAGTTGAATAGAGCTCACATGACCCCCTTACTATATTTAGCCATGGAACACTTACTATTTATTATCTTTAAGGAAATTAGTAAACTAATGAATAAATTATTTGGAAGACACCCCTGCCCTCCTCTATAAATACAACCCTTCACACCCTCATTTCCTCAAACCTCTCAAGCTTAAATACTTGTCTAAACTCTACCAAAAAATTTTCCTTATCCCCTCCCCCACATAAAAGTGCTTCTTGTCTCATCAAAAGACCAATACAAGGTTCTTTAAGAAGGATTCAAGAGGTAATTCTCCTCTCTCTCTTTTCCTTTAATTTCCTTTCAATTTCAAGTTATTTTCTTAATCTCTCCACACCTATCCTCATACAAATTGTATGGTAACTACATTATATTATGTATAATGGAATGTTATGATACTAATGGAATCATATATCATCCAACCACTTCTCTACTTTTTTTTATTTAGCAAGGAAAATGTTGTTCATGAGGTGTTAATTTATCACCATCAAGAATGACATGTTTTCATTTTCCTTTATCGCCTACAGATCGGGTCATGAAACCATTAGTATGGTTGAATAGGATTATTTTTTATTTTTTATATCCTATTTAATTTTTGGACCTAAATTATGTAAATATTACTAAATGAATAACCAAACCAAGTTATTTTTCTCAAAAAACCACCCGAATTAACCGAAACAATCATCATTAAATACTTATCTAATGATTCATTCTCAGGGTATATAAATAAATTATTTATATAATCATTTAAACATTTGTAACATCATAAATAAAATATAATTAAAATTCTGGATGTTTATCCACATTTTAAATGAACTTCCATTCGTGAATACAAGCAAACCGTTCATGAAAACTTAGAAAAAGAACACTCCCGAACAATGGATTTAAACTGTATACCTCATCCAAAAGCCCATAAAAGAACTTAATTAATCCATAATTAACTATAGTAATGTATAAAAAGTGTTTTTTAATTGTTAATTAATTAATATAATGTCATTATATATGAAAATAAATTGAATAAATTGTTTAAATACATGGTATGGAGAAATTCTCGAACCCAACTTTCTTTCTTTGGGTTCTCCCTCTTTCACTCCAATTTTTTGTATGGTTACTCATTAAAAATAATATTTTCTTAATTATACTACCTTTTCTGTTATATAATTGTTTTCGACTAGTGCTTATGTCAAACAAAATGTTTTCCAAAATAACTCTTCATTCATAAACACACCTTTTACTTCTCACTCAATGTTGATGGTTCTTGTATCAAGTATTTGATTCCCTATTTCTATTGGGATCCCAATGTTTATGAAGGTGTTATTATGAGATGGAACCCATTCCTTTACATGGGTAATTCATTTTCATTATTGGTATATGTTCTATGTGGCATTCATGGTAATAAAAATTTTATGACGTGACGGGTACACCTGAAATTATATAGCACAACAAGAATGTCTGAATGTGACGTGTGTACCCAACATTATACAGTTCTCCAATGAATTGCGTAAATTGATGAATCTAATGATATAAAGTGAAATTATTTGTGAACAAAATTCTATATTTTTTCACAACGATGTGTGGTAGTTTACCACTAAGACATAATGTTTCATTTTTATACATTGCCACATTTTATGCCATTATTTAATGATTCCTCTCCTGATTTTGTTGATGATGTTATGATTATGATCAACAAATGCTATATTGTTCTTATCTATACTTTTAATGGGATTTTATCTCACCCCTTTTTATGTATATCCTCAGGTTATTATGTTATCAAAGTAGTTTTCATGGGACAATACGAAGCTAGAGAAGAATGAATTAAATAAATGTTTATGCTTGATGTTGTAAATGTTCTATTTTGTCCTAGTTTTCCATAGACAACAAACATAAGGATCCCCATGGTCTAAAAATATTATATTGTTTTTTTATAATGATGTTATAGTATTGTAAGAAATGGTAAGGTCCCTATAGGTTATCCAGCATTGGGGTATCTATGGGTGGGTAATTTCCCAAGGTGGTTAATTTCTAACGGTGGGTAATTTCTAATGATGGGTCCCAAAAATTAAATTTTATCTAAATTTATCATTCCTAATTTATTTTTAATGTAGTTTAATCTCTAAAAATTCATTTCCTTCGTAAAAATATCTACCAGCTAATTTTCAGTTCCAATGAATTCAAGATTTATATAACCATTTTGAAAATGATATCTATAAAATCAATTCCTTACATTAATATGATTATTTATAGTGTGATAAATAGTATTCTTAGAGATATTTATAGAAATTTTGTTTTTAGAATTTATTAGTACCTGTCTGAAATGGTAACCAAAGTCTAGTAGAGTGTGTTTCATCAAAAAAATTTGAGCACAAATACTACATATAACTATGTATTAAGCTTCAGTAGTAGATAGTTAAACCAGATTTTGTTTCTTACGGCACCAAGACACTACAATCTTTACCAATAGATGAAATGTTATAGTGAATATTTTTCTATCTAACCTGAAACCAAAAAAAATTCCATTCCGATAAATAATAATGTCAACTTCTTATCCCCTAGAGTAAAATAATACTAAATATGTTGTATATTTGAGGTATTTGAATATTATTTTAATATAAAATAAATATGTCTCTTTTTGTTTTCGATTGAAAATGAGCACACATACACACACTAAACATATTGTTATGCCAACTGGTAGTTATATTGAGAACACTTCCAATCATACCTCTATAACATTTTTGATCCACTGGTTTCCCCACATAATCAAGATCTAATATATAGGTGGTACTCAAATGAGTGTCCCTAATCTTATTTCTATCCAAACCAAAATGTTTAAAAAGGTCTTTAGTGTGCATACTTTGATTAAAACTATTGTTTATTTATTTTGAAATATCTAAAAACCAAGAAAGAGTTTTAGATCACCCATTAATCTCATTTCAAATTCATTTTGCATCATTTTTTAAAAATCATTAAACAGGATTTTAGAAGATCCAAAGACAATATCATCTATATAGAGTCGAACAAATAAAATATCTTTTTAAATTATTTTTATAAGAAGGGTAGGTTCAGCTATACAATTTCAAGTTTTTTTGATATTTAAAAATATCTCATCCTATCATACCAAGCTCAAGAAGCTTATTTTAAACTATATAAAGATTTTGTTTATTTAAAAACATGGCTTGGAAAATTTGGATTCTAAAAATCGATGAGTTTTTGTACTAAATCATCCTCAACTATATAACCATTCATGAATTCATTTTTTAAATCCATTTGTTATAGTTTGAAATAAAAATGAAATAATTAGTCAAGTAGTATTATTATGGATTCAGGTTGGGGTATAGGTGAAAATGTTTCCTCATAGTCTATACCCTCTTCTTGACTATACCATTATGAAACTAGCCTTTCCTTATTTCTTACTATTATACCGGATTCATCGACCTTGTTTCTAAATACCCACATAATGCCAATATTAAAGGTGTATTTATTTCTATCAACAAGTTCCAAAAAAATATTTCATTCAAATTGGTTAACTTTTTTTTCAAAGACATTAACCATAATTCACCATTAATTGCATCATCGATGTTCTTAATGACTTACTACCGAATGAATTCTTGATGTTCACCTAATTTTTAGGAGATTATATGGTATGTTTACCTCTTTATAGGTATCTTACTACAACATCAATATGGTGTTATTTTAGAGTCTTAATATATCTAGATAAATAAGTTTCAGTATCTCATGGTCTTCTATAGGTTCAGGTTTAGGTTCTAGGAGTTCCTTAGAACTTGATGATTTTTATGATTGTTTTACTATTGTGTTAGTATGTTTTACATTTATATAAAATGTAGAAAAATCATCCTCAAGGTTGTTGAAGTAGTTATATGATCATGTGGATCTATCTCAACAAACTTGACATAAATAGGTTCTTCCATAATCTTGGATCTTTTGTTTAACACCGTATTTGATTTACTAGAAGTTTAATAACCATGGAATATTTTTTCATCATTCATGGAAGAAATTTTTCAAGATTATCTATAGTGTTAATAATAAAGACATTATACCCAAAAAATAAAAATTAATTAATCTTATTCATTCTATTATTCCAAAGTTCATATGGGTTTTTCTTTAAAAAAGGTCTAATTAAGACTCTATTAAATATATAGTCGATTGTATTCACAAACTCTACCCCAAAATAGATAGGTAATTCAAATTCATTTAGTATTTTCCTAGTAATTTCTTAATATGAAATATTTCTTCTTGATATAACTTCACTCTACCCATGGGTATTTGGAGAGATAAGTTATGGTTATATCCATTTTTTGAGAAAAAGGATTCAATGTCTTGAATTTCAAGCTCACGACCATGGTAAATCCTTAAGGACAGAATCCTGATTCCACTTAGGATTTCTAAAAATATAGAATACTTGGTAAATAAGAATATGATTCAATTTTTTGCGATAGAAATAATACCCAAGTATAACTAGAAAAGTAATAGACAAGTACATATACATTTTTCTTACCATTTAAAGTCGATACTCAAGATGGTCCAAAAAAATCCAAGGGAACTAGCTCAAGGGGTTTAGAAGATAAAACTTATTTTTTTATTTGAAATATATCTGGTATTGTTTCTATTTTGTACATGGGTTACACACATTATAATTTGGGAATTCATGTTAAGGTAGATCTTTGAATAACCAATTCCTAGTGATCTTTTAAAATGAGTAAATGTTGATGCGGCTTGGTCTCCTATTCAAAATCCAATATTCTTTATGAAACACACTTACAAAATAAAATTTTGGAGAAAATAAAGAATATAGATTAATAGAATACATATTTTCATTTCTGAATGTACTAAATACAATATAATTCATAGATTCAAAAACACTACAAGCATTCTTTTCAAATTTCTCATTAAAATCATTATCATGCCTCTGTGAGATGAAAAATAGAATGTATTTTTAACCATAAAAAGAGTACAAATAAATGATAACTAAATTATAATTACCTATTTGTAGAAGTTCAATTATTTTTCCTTTATTATTATCACCAAAGGTGACGTGTACAACATCATCCGTTATTAGGTTATTAAAGCTCAAGTAATCTCATATCATATATTTGGAATTGTCACTATCCTCGTACCTTAGAATCTTACTAGATATCTTGAAGAAAGTTCCCAACAAAATAGTTTTATAACAAGAATTATTTTGGTATTCAAATCATATTGGGTCCAGAAATATTATTAATTATTATATAATTAGAAACCAATAATTTCTTAATGGCCTTCCTATAATATTATTGTAAACTCTTAGAAATAGAAACATTATTAGGACCACTTGAAAAATAAGTAATATATTTTTGAGGATTGGATATAGGAAAAAGTCAATCTTGAAAATTATTATCTATCTAGGATGATATGCAATACTAGTGTTATATCTAGGAGAAACCTGTTTTCCTAGTATTTGGGTGATAGTTTATATACAAGTAAAAAATATATATAAGAATTTATTTCACAACTCATTTGAAAATTTCAGTTCTATATTTTCATAGAGTAGTTGAGTATTATTCACTTTTTCTACAGAAAAACTCAGATTTAAAATTTTTAAATAAATTGTGTTGTTTCTTCAGAACATTATACTCATCATTAATCTCATGGAATGTGTATCAACCATATTATTATATTAAATTGTTTTTTTATTTTTCATATTTATATCATTATTTTCCCCTTTAGATTGGTTTGAATTATTTATTGATGATATAATAGGTACCTTAGATATGTTTTTAATGAAGAAAATGATTGATCTATCAAGATTTTTTTCAAGAGTAAAGTCTAAGTCACTAGATCTTTCCTCAGAGGCACTCCAGTTTGCCTTTATTTCTTTATTATACTTTCTATTCTTATCATCATAATTCTTTTTGTATTTTAACTTAGGGCCATCAGCCCTAAAATTTACTTTTCAATTATACTCATAATAGGTAATCTCATTTGAATTATCATCTCTTTTACATTATTTCTTCAAGTTCACTATATTATCATACATTCCCTTGTAAATCAATTTCCTGAAGAATTTATTATTCTTATATAATTTCTTAAACCTTCTGTCCATATGGTCCATTTCCATATCAATATAGGCTGGTGATTCCTCATCACGAGAGCATTCAACTAGAATTTGTTCATTATGTTTTGATGTAGAAGTCCTAAAGTCTACAAATTTCCAACTTGGTTCATATTATTAATCACGATTAACTTTAATATCTTCCTCATACATAATTACCATTCCTATTAACTCTTTGGAAGGTAGTTTGATGATGTCACATGATTCTCTAATTCAAAGTAATTATCCACTCCATCTCTTGGGAAGACACCTCAGCAGTCGCATGATTTGGTCATTATCTGAAACTAGATTTCCCAAGAAACTCATTGTATTCACCATCTCATTAAACCAAAGATAAATATCAGATATTATATCCTTGAGTTTCAACTTGAATGAATCATATTTAATTGTATATGCGTCCAGTCCCATTTCTTTAACATTAGGTGTTCCTTCCTAAGAAATAGATAATGTGTACCAAATTTCATATGTTGTTTTACAAGAAGATATACTATAACACTAATAATTTCTTAATGAATAGTAAATGGAATTTATGTATTTAATATTATTGTTATATTTAGTTTTAGTGAAATTCTCCCATGTATCTCTAAAAGTCATAGGAAATTTATATTTTTCCTTTATAGTAGTCCATATTTCAAAGACCATTCTTTCAGCATGAATTTTCATCTTGATTTTCCATTGAGAATAGTTATTTACATTAATAAAGGAAGTTTTGTTGGTAATAGAACCCATTTGTCCATTATCCATTTAATGAACTAAATTTAGAAATAACAATAATCTAGGATCATTAAAAATCAACTAAAATCACATTTGAAAATATTTTGACAAACATTTGACACCAAATTTTGGAAGGAATAAGTAACACAAGAGGTGGTGATTTATTTCCCATGAAAAATTTATATTAAAAACTTTTTAAATAAAATCTCTCAAATTAAATAAAAATTCCCAATTATTCCAAAGAGTTGTTTAATATAATTGTGATCTTTTAAAAGATTTCCCAAAGCCAAATTAGTGGTCAATTAAATGAATATGAAAATCAATTTAACTTTTTAAATAAAATTACTCAATAAACTACTTATATAAACACTAGTAAAGATTAAATACCAAAGTAGTTGTTTTTTTATCTTATAAAAAAATACATTTTAAATCTTTGAAATGAAACAAAAAGAATTGATGGATTAAAACAAAGGGTTTAGTATGAAGATAAGTATTAATCCCCTCCAAATAGAAATCACCCACTACCAATAATATTATATAGATATATTCTTGATCATTGACCTGGATCAGATAAATAGACAAAAACTAACCAGCTATCTAGGCCACACAGGTACCTCTTCCACAATAACCATGGGAAGAAAATAAACATCACCCACAAAATTACCTCTTCAAAAATCATCGTGGATATATAAATATATAAAAATGGAGATAAAAATATATCTTGTATCTTCCAGTTATTACTCAAGATGTAGTTAAAGTTTATAAACAGGTTGAAAAATGCACTACACAAAATATAATTGTATGAAACAGAATGAGAAAGTATATATATGTAGAGAATATTATATTACTTAGTCTGACGTGGCCTGAAAACTTGAGTCTTCACATATATAGCTTGGAGTGAAGCTTAATTCGTATTTTTTTGAAACATGTTATTAGATAGAGCATCATGATATCTCCTTTTTTGAATATAGTAAAGGATTTGAATATTTTTTATGCTCTAATTTTACTCAGTCATAATGTAGGTAAGAATTATTTGTGTAAATCTCTTCAGTAGGTTGCACACTTGATCATTTATTCACATTTGACCAAGATTTTTTGAAAATACTTTTTATTTCTATATATATACTAAATGAGTGATATTGTTTTGAATGTATGGTGTTGCAATAAAAGAGATTAAATAGAACAAAAATAATCAATCCTTTTCATCCTCATACTAAAGTCTGACATAGATTTTAATGATCCCTGTAATAGTTATGAAAATAATTACAAAAAATTCTTGATATTAATTTTATTAATATAGTCATTTGGATTATTTAATTCAAATATCCCAGAACAGTGATGTTGAATCAAGATAAAGGTAGTCTAGCAGTGATTCGTTCCAATGGAGAGTGAGGTTTACTGTAGGTCGCCAAATGGTATGTCATGCTCAGTAGTGAATCGTCTTAGTGGTGACTTGGTCTCAATGGTGACTCATCTCAATAATGACTAGTCTTAATGGTGACTCGTCTCTATGGTGACTAATCTCAATGGTCAATCATCTCAAAGGTGAATTATCTCTATAGAAACTCATCTCAACGGTGACTCATCTCAATGGCGACTCATCTCAATGATAGATAAATTATAGGAGTTGGTCATCGTGGCAGGTAGACATTCAGGGCAGTGCCTCTTTTCTGACAGTGACTCAACTTTAGTGGTGATTCTTTTCTGGTAATGACCCAACTTCAACAGTGAGTCTTTTCTTGTGATGTCTCAACTCCAATGGTTAGTTTTTTTCAATACTTGGCCAAAATTCAATCAATCCACCTTCTATTATAATAAATAAAACCCATTAATTACATAATTATAATGATTTTGTGATCAATAAAACAAAGGTTCCAATAGAGGTGATTTTCATGATTGGTACACAGTTTTTCAAAATGTATGACCTCTTAGTAGTAACCATGAAACCCCAAGGAGAGGCACATGGTTAGGGTGCGCAGTTTGGAAAGCCATGCACTAAGGCCCGAGAAACCATTCTCATGGGTCTTCTTTCACTGAAATTTTTTCATTAAATTATAAAATCCCACGGTTATTACCCCTATATGAACTATTTCATCCTAACATAATTTATTCTAAATTTGGAAGCTCTCAGATAGCTTCCAAGCCCCCTCTAACATCGTTCTTTACAAATAAAATATCTATTTGATGGATCTTCACCTCTTCCTGTATGCAGTATCTTCAGATGTGGTTTTCTCTCTCTTCTAAATATATTCACGGATGAAGAAAATCATTAGAAAGGTTTGGATTTAGGTTTTTATGTATCTTAATCCATTTGATCTTGGATCTAAGTTTTTCTTATAAATCACTTGCATCGTCATGTAATTGAATTTTATTCTTTATTTTGGGATATTTCTGTTGGTTGAACATCCATCAACAATCATGAGGTAGGTGATATAAATGTCAATTCCCATATTAATAATATTAATTATGTTTATATAATTGTGGAATTGGAATTTACTCATTTGGAAATTGATTCTTGAATTGGATTAATTAATTAGATTTATAGTTAAGAGAACCATGTAACTTGTGGAATGGGTTGATTATCACATTAGTTGAAATTATGATTAATCAATTTGTGAATAATGGGATGTTGAATTGATTAATTAATGGGACATAAGGGAATGGTTATATTAACCTTAAATTGTTAATAACTTGTATAATTAAATATTCATAAATGGGTTAATGATGATTAATATTGATAAGTGTGATATGTGTGATGTTTTTGATATATGTGATATTGTGATATGTGTGATAACATGTTAGGATAAGGATTGATATTAAAAATCCCAAATGTGATAACTACAAGTATGGGACATGGAATGATGCTTCAAAAGGCCATATGTGATAACAATATGGTGTGGGATAGTGATTGATGCTTCAAATTCCCATAGGGCTCTAGACAAGACACTTTAGGCTAAATTTTTTTGTCATTCGACTACGGTTCCAAGTAGCCGTGATATGAATTGAATTTAAATGGATAACAAAATCCCATGTTTTAATGAATTGTGATTCCTAATGTGATATGGTCCTGAATCCAGCATAGGCTGATGCAGGTATTAATGGTTCGGGTTTTATCATGAAACCGAGTAATTTATGGGCTAATTAAAGAATAACGTAATGAAATAACTATTTACTTTTTTTACTTCATTATTTATACAGTGAAAAACACTATTGTAGACTAGATATTTTTTTATACGCTATTGGTGGTGGAATATTGAGTTGTACTCATGCCCTACTCAGGCTTCCTGATTGATACCCATATAGACTTTATTTTTGTAGGATAGGATAAGTGAAAGAGACCTATGTTAGATGACTAAGTTTTCCTGGAGCATGGATGGGGGAACTAGACATGATGTTAGGAATCTCTTGGGAGTTTTTAGTGTGTCTTTATTTTGGGATTTTAATATTGACACATGACACATATATAGAATGATATATCTACTGCTTTATTTTGGATATGGTTTCCCTATTTTTGGGTTATTCATGTGATACTGGTTTGTATTGGTTATGGTATTATTCTTAATGTTGGTTATATCATTTGTTTTTTGTTTATTTATTTCCGTTGTTATTTTTCTTCGATAAAGAGGGTATATTCTCCCTATGTTCTATATTTTAGACCATCATTTCTAGTCAGACATCTCTAGCATATGGGGGGCAGGGATGCCTGAGGTCACATAGAAAACCAACATGGGGAACCAATACATGTCACCTGGGTCGGGATGATAGATTCTAACTACTCCACATGTCATAATTATGTAACATTCATTCTTATTGGTGGGAAATGAATTGAATATCATTATCCTTTATTTTTTGACAATATAAAATCTTTTAAACTATTTTTATCATGTGTCACATGTTTTGAGACAAAAAATTAATTTATATTGAAAATGATCAATTTCAATCACATTGACATCCCCACGTGTTAGAGTGAAATGCAATTAATTCCTATATGTCACAAATAAATTACGGATTTTTTAATAGAGTTTAGAGAAAATAGAATTTTATTTTATAATTTTTGAGTATGTAACATGCATTTTATAATTATTTAACTCTTTAAATGGAAAAGTTAACATTAGATAATTTTGAATACACCATTAATTGGAATTATATGTGGTTCCTTATTTTTTTTCACAGATAAATCAATGACTATTTTATTATAGTTTCATAATAACCCAAGATCATTTTCTTGACTTTTAGTATGTAATTCAGGTTCTGAAGGAGAATATAATTTTTATATTTTGAACAAAAATATCATTTTTGTGGTAAAAACGCCCACTTTCAGTCACACCATCCACCTCTCATGTTGGAATGGCATTAAAATAATTACTACATTTCAAAAAATAGTCAAAATTAATTTTTATATAGTTTCATGATAATCCGAGAATTTTTAATCAGTTTTGAGTATGTAATGTGCAATTTTAACTTATTTAACACTTAAAATAAAGAAAAAAATAAACATTTGATAATTACAATTACACTATAGATTGGGAGGATGTCTAGTTCATTCTAGTAGGTTATAAATGATTCAATGAATGTTATACTAGAGTTTCATGAAAATTTGAGAACATTTCCTTTATTTTGAGTAGGTATACCTTGTTTTAAACTAAAATATCATTATTTTTATTCAAAACATTCTTATTCAATGCACTGAAATAAAATACATGAATGACCAATAGAAAAATAACTTTTTAATAATGAAAATGGGTACTTGTAATTACTAAAAAATTTATGAATTTCACCAGTGAAAATATAATTTTTATATAAATAACTATAATAAAAATAAAATTGCTTAAATTTTAATAGAAATAGTACATAAATAATTAAAAAAAATTAACATACCCCATATGTAAATATATAATTGACTATCCTAGAAAATAGTGTTGGTATTATATTTTTGATAACTAACAAGTGGTTTTTTTTTCAAATCCAACCAAAACACAGTGAAAAGAAAAATCATTTTGGTATGAAAAAATATCTATTTTTTATATAAAAATGAAATCTAGTTTCTTGTTGTGGTGGTTGGGTTTGATAAAAATGATTAACTAGTTATTGAAAATATGATACAAGTATGATTATATATAACCCTTCTTATTCAAAAATTTTCTTTTTAATCTATATTGAATTCAGTATTATAGGTCATCCAACAAGATTTTAATTGCATAGAACTAAAATAAATATTAGTAATAATGAGAGTTAAAGCTAATATAAAAAATTAAGCAATTTATAGATAATTACTTTTTGAAGATTTTTCCTTATTGGGGTGTATAACATCTTCAAGATAAGAATGAATTCTATACATAAAATGTTTGACAATAAAATTCTATACATAAGATTATTATTTAATAAAAATCATATTAATTGAAAACATAATGTGTATAAAAAATTAAATTAACAACATTCTTGAATTTCATAATTTCATTTTTTTTTCTTTAAGAGTTGAAGTGTTTTTCAACATTATAAATTATACAAATTACCTCTTTATATCCATCACTAACATATAGGATAACATCTCCCCAAGGTCCATCATGAAATTCCTATGATGTTCCAAGGAAAGTGTCATTCATTGATGAATTAACACTTGATTCTATAATTGATTTAATTTCAAAAAGAATAGTGGATTAACTTTCCTTTATAGGATTTTTGGTATAACAAATCTTCAAAAATTAAGATTCCATTATGAAGGGGTCATCCTTGTATCATTTTTACTAAAATTCACTTTTATATTTCCAAATTTATAAACTTTTACTCCCATCCTATTATCAACCCATATGAATTGGAAAATTAAACCAGTAAATGTTGTATAGTCATCCCCCCATATTTTTATAATGATTATAAGGTAAGAAATATTCTTATAAATTAGATTTATAACTTTTACACCAAATATATGCATCGCTTCAACTATAATAATGGATCCATTATTTTTAATTTTAGTACGTTCATTATGTTACATTATATAAGACATATAACTATTAATTATGTATCCATTATTGTCTAATAAATGAGAATTTGGTCAATTGGATAACCATATTAATGTACCAAAGGTGGATTTATAATTTTTGTACAACTCATTATAAATATGGTCACAAAACCCAATAATAAACATTTATTTGTGCATGTTTGATATCCATCATAAGGCCTATATTGGATTCACATTCCTAAGAATTTCATTATAAGTTTGAATATATTACAAAACCTCGATACTATTACAAAGAATATACAAGTGAGCCTATTTTCCATATATGAAGGATATTATCACAACATATATTATTGAAAGACCTTCACATTCTATGTCCCAATCACAACAAGATTTTAAAATTCTAATTAATCCATGTTAGATAGGTATTCAATAAAAATAAAAAACATAATCTATAATATAATTATATTTAATAAAACCTTCTAGATGGATTTTATTTTTGACATACTCTTTAGATATCTATATATAGAGTTCAATGGAGTGAATACGTCTAAAATGAATAAGTCCATAAAGTCAGATCTGTGATACCAAATGAAACATCAAGTGAACCCTGATCTCAAAAAATGATATTGGGAAGAAATTATGTAATTCAAAACGTGGAAAACTATATTTTTCTATTGTGTGAAAAAACATTAGTTCAATAACTTTACCAGATATTGATTTGAAAAAAAATCATATCATATTTATTGTACTCTAAATATTATTTTTCAATATGAATTATATTACCATGGGTACAACATCTTGAATAAAAATATAACAGTCATGTTATTTTAATCCTACTAAATTCTGGTCATTTGTTGATACAAAACTCTAGACATTCAATGAATAACCCTGTGGGATTGTTACAGTATTTAAAAATTTAAGGAATTGAAATAACTCTTTCCTAGAAAGATTATGTGACACTGGAGAATAAATAATCATTATTGAAATGTTTATAGGGAATGATTTAAAAATACATTGATGACAACCATTACCATCACAAGTAGTTCTTTTCCTAATAATGGGAGTGGTGACAAAACTACTTATGAGTTCCCATCAAGTGTTTTCATTCTTGATCAAAAATTATGTCATCAAGTTAAAAATCATTAATGTCCAATGTACATATTATTCATACTATGTTTCAATCTAAGTGACTATGTGCCTTCTTCATAAATAAGATACCCTAAACTCTTTTTCAAGTTACACCTTAAAAAAATACCATAATTAGGGAAATAAATTATTTTACCAAATAACATGTATCTCAATATCATTAGTAGGCTATTTCGGTCCTAAACTAAGCAATAAAAACATAATTTATTTGTGTTTCATCCATAATCAGAGTGGAAAATTATAATATACCAACATAATCTTCTTAGTGTAGTGACTGATAATCTTGACCCCATGAGGATTGATGTTATCTATAGATAATGCAAGATGAAAGTTTTATGAATCATTCCTAAATCCAAAATACTCATTTTCAATTATCTTTTATTCAGGACATTGTACATGATTATATTGTTATTAATCATGAACTATTCTATTTTCATTCCATGTTAATTGACTTCCAGTCTCCAAAAATCCATAAAACCATCCAAATCATGTAATATTAGGAATGTATGACATAAATTTTGATAGACTTTGTCTTTTCCTTGTATCACATTTCAACGCACTTAGGAAATATGTATATATATTCATAACTTTTTGAAATAATATATAGTTATTAAGGAATACATATATTTTTCCATAACTCATATCTATCGAACATAACTTTCTTTTACACTACAAAAAATAGATTTATACCTATATAATTTTATTAGAAGATAATATATTTTTTGGTAATAAAAAAGAATTTCAACAAATATTAATTTTTATTTGTATTAATTTTATGAACCAATACTTGTTTTTACCATTATCTACATCTGTTAATATTGATCATTAAATATCAAAAAATATTTTACTAATATTGAAATCTATTACTGTATCATAACAACAACAAAAATTTTAGTAACACAGGAATATTCAATTAATAATTAATATTATGAATAAACATTTTTCCATAAATATTTTTTTACAACAAAACATTCAATAAAAAATATTTTATCAATAACTAGTTAAGAGAAACCAAATTCTATTGCCCTCTCTCACTCTCTCTCTCTCTATATTATTTATAATAAGAAATATCACATTAATTGATTTTTATTTTAATTTTTCTCTAAATTTAAATAGTGTTTATATTTTTCAATTTTGTTCACATAAAAAACATTAAAATAATTTTTATAATGAAATTGTTTAAATCATTACAACATTTGAAATATTTACATATTTTTTTGATCCTCTATATAAACATGATAATTAAATTTTTATATTTAATTTTAATTAATGTAATTAAATACAATCAAAATAAAATTAAAAAATTGATTATTTATATTTAATAAATAAAATCAAAACAATAAACTATGTAATATTTTTTTATTAATAACATATATTCATAAATTGAAATTTTATTTTATATTATAAAACAAAATTTATATTTGTTATAAAATTTTATTCCTTTCAATGTTATACTTATTATTTTTTTAATTTAATATTTTTAATAATATTTGTTATTTTATTTATTTGATTTTATTTTAAAAAACTATAGAATCTATCATTATTTACTGTTCACCCCATGTGTCCCCTAACCCTAATCAATCTACCCTTCCTTGACCAATCCATTTTTAATTCATGGATTCACCTTAAATCTATCCTCGTACCCTTGAAAGCACCTCATGACACTAAATAATTACTATAGATATTCCAACACCCCAAAATTCAAACTGTTTTCACGCTTTATAAGGTAACGAGAAAACCCTATATGATCTTCTAATTTTTAATCATTAGTTGTGTAAGGGATCAGACACAAGTACCCCTTTACATTATGGGTTTTATGCATAAAAGTTGTTGATAGAAGGATCAAGGTGGATCTGGGGAGTTAGGTTGTAGAATTCCAGCTATAGGGGATTCTACAATGAGGAGCCTTGGGATACACCTTAAGTTTGAACACTAGGGTGGGGATAGACCAGATAAAATATAGGGCACCTGAAGGATGAAATTTAGTTATATTTCAATTTTTTTTCATAACTATGATGTGGATTGGGGTTGTGTCATAGACTAATAGAACGTTATTGCATGGAGAGGACTACTACAACATAGCGGTTTTAGGGTAGTTCTACATTTTTCAGAGAAACAACACCCTGAAGGTAGGATATGCCATAACCTTACTTTTGGTGAAGGGTTTCTATGGAATAGTGGTCTTGAATGCACCGTAGTCTCTCCCTGATTTTATAGGATTTTCATTGTGGCTTGCATCATATTTCTAAGATGTGGGCTTGACTAGGATGGTTGAAATGTAGTCCCTTCGATTACATCATTTTATGTCTTATGGAAGCTAGTTATGTGGCATGGAGTTGGGGGTTTCACCATGGTCTTCTAATTTTTAGTTTGCCTATAATTTCCTAAAACCCCTCATAACCCACATTTCTCCCATATTTATCTCTTGAACCCCAATCTCCTAAGAGACATTTCATAAGGCCTTTGAATTCCCTTTAAATTAGATTCATCACCCTCCTTATAAGCATTAATATGTGGTGACCTAGGGTGATTTATTTATATTTTCATGCAGATTATTCCCTCTTAAATATTGTTTCCTCTCATTCCTTCTCACCATGTTGTGGTGTTTGACTGTCATTATAAGGCCCCAGCCTTAAACATTACTTAATTTTGAGTTACTTCAAGAATACACGTTGAGGGTCTTTTCAGGTTTAGAGTTTTAGAGAATTAGATCATAAAACAAGCATTACATTCCACATTTAAACAAATTGGTTGCAGAAAAGATTGTACTCATTTTTCCCATCAACGGAAACATTTTTAAAATAGAACATGGATTCTTTATTGACACTTCCTTGACACTATCATCACGTCATGTACCTTTCCCTTGACCTGTGAAAAAAATTTCAAAAACATGGGGTGAGCATAAAAAGATCAGTAAGGGATATAAATGTACTAAATGAAAAGATTAGTCAATGTATGAAATCATACATTACTCATAAAACATAATCACTTTAAAATACCTCATCAAATAATGAATAAATCATAGAAATCATAAGACATAAAGGTAGCATGAGGTATTCACAACATTCTTACGTAGGGAGTAACCCTTATGGTTACGATTGGAATACCCATCACAGTATATTCCCTAAATAGCTTCAGAGAAACCTTAACGTTTAACTCCTTTGTGTTACCCAATGCATTGGAGAGCTATATCGGGCTCACCTGCCCTTAGTTTATCACAGAACCACCCATCTTCATTACAATTCCCAAGAACCATAACATAATCATATCACATAAAAAATTCATAAAGGAAACATAACATTTCCACTTTTCAATCACAAGATATAAATACAACACATTGATATAAAAACATTATGAAAACCATTTTCAATACCAAAATAAAAGAAAAGTAAAACATGGTATTTATTTTTCATTAAAAACAGTTATGACTTGTAGAGGAAGCCGAAGCTCAAATAATGGTCACAGCGGTGGAGAAGTCGTTGTCGCCACATACGTACGACAAAAAAACATTCCCTTTTTTCATTCAGTAAACCATTCGTAAAAAAAAGATTCTTTTTGAATAAATGTAAAAGTCAAAGGGGTTTATACACCATATAAAAGAAAGATGTGTATAAAACAAAATATGCCTCAATGAAAGGAGATTGAGACAAAGTCCTATACCTCGGGTCGGACATGACTTGATCGTTCTTTAACATCCAGAATAATAAACATGAGTTAATTTATACTTTCTTAAGAAACTTTTTCATGTTCATTATTCCTTTTATATCACTTATTACCATGTTATGAACACTATTTAATTATTTATGTTAATAATGATCGTTTTGTCGATCATTGGTACTTCAGTCAAAAATAAACTCTTTATAATTACAAGTTCTTCATGTGGTAAAATATCCATTATATCCAGAATTATATTAATGATGTAGATATAATATATATCATATATATATCTAGTATATACATGAATTTATAATATTACATAACATTTAGAGGTACGAAATGAAATGCACCGTTCATGGAGACAGTAAGTCGTACGTATGCATGAATGCTACTTTCATTTCTATTTACTATTTAATTGAATTGATTCAAAATGATATAAAGGTATATTATAATTACAGTATAATATCATATATAATATCATTAACTCCATCCTTTATATATTCTCTATATGGAATTAACGAATCAAATCACTTTGAGGGGGCGGTAGTCCGCACTTCCTAAAATGAAGATATCACGTATACCCATAATGGAATCCACAAAGGTATGCCATAAATGAAAAATACAGAAGCTTAAAAGGAACATAAAGATATTATATATCATATATAAATATAGAGACATCTTAATGGCCACCTTTTAAGGTGTTATAAGAATATTGAACAATCATCTTTCGTGAGGCAGAAATTCACCATCCACAGAAACAGTATGCTCTTTAACCATTAGATGAAGGGGTGTGTAATTGTAGCTCGAATACTTCTTATAAAAACATACTAGTATATTTAAGATACTGGTGTTGTTACAAAATAAATGAATAAAATGTGTTTAGGGGGTTGGATAAGCAAAATAAAACATTAGAACATTAGGGAAGACTTTACCTTTAAATTGGGTAACTCTTCTTGGTTTGAACCAAAATGGTTTTTTGAAGAGCTTTATGCCTAAGTTAAGGCTTATAGAATGAATAGAGGGATGTGGAGAGATAAAAGGAGTAGGGATTGGCTGAGCCAAAGGCATGAGAAGTGTGGGTAAGGAGGTAGAGGTGGGGGCCTTTTATAAGAGGAGAGGAGGGGCACTCTTGGAAAGTTACAAAATGTTGCTTTATATTGAAATGTGGTTCAGATTTAAAAGGTCCCACATTGATTTATTTAGAGGATAAGGTGATAAGGGTTCGAAATAGACTCATCCAATAGGTCTTTGAAAAGTTTATGTCTTAGATTTTACATTATTTTTTCATTTTATTTAAATAGTTAGTTAATGGGGTAATCGCTGCATCATCATGATGTCATAAATAATTTAATTTATTTAATGTATAAAAATTATAAAAAAAATACTATGATGTAGGAAATATTTTTATCTTTCCAATTACTATTTATAGTCCAATATATCATTTATGTAGACACAATTAAATTTTTTTTACTCAGGTAATACATTCTTTGTTATATTTAACATTCTTTAAAAATAAAAAGATAAAAAGTCATTATCAGACAAAAGTGATTCCATGGGGTCCCAAAGTTTGGCACAAGGCATACAATGGTCGGCCACGACACAACCAGTAGCAGTAGGACACATGTTGTAGTCATTTTTTATTATTATGATATTATTTTATTATCCTTAACTACCCGATTACTAATTAATCAAGATAATTAAATATAATTACCATCGTTACTATTCATAATGTCCAAAAACAAAAGAGTCTTGATTACAAAATTTAGATATTCTGATTCCAAATATGTAATCAATTTTACCAAATTCGAAACACAGAAATTGCAATAATTAATTTAAATATAATTCTCGTTGTCAAAACAAATAGAGCGTTTTTTAGAAATAATATTAATGAAATGTTTGGCACTTGTTTATGCAAAATTCCAAAGTGAAATTAATACCAATGACCACCATTGTATTACATGGTAAAAATAAATTCTATTTAAACTTTTAAAACAATTAAAAAATAATAATCTAACCATATAATTAAATTAGATGAAAATGCAGTTTTGATGTAAAATGCTTTATTTTTCACTATTCATTAAAAAATGAACATAGTCAAAAAAATACCAAAAATATTAGTGTATTACATGATTAAGATTGGATTTATACTCATTTTAATCCTATAAAAAACTATATAATTCATAAATAGACATATATAAGATTATCAATTATTCATTACTTACTTGAGATGTTACATCCTTCCCCCTTTATAAAATTGAGTACCTGCAATTTATTTACTTAACGAATAAGTGGGGGTATTTATCCCTCATTACATTTTCAGATTCCTATGCTGCCACTTGAATCATGTGGTCTTTTCACAAAACCTTTACTTGATGAATCACCTTAGTTCGCAACAATTTCTCCTTGTGGTCAAGAATCTGGACCGGTTGTTCCTCATAAGATAGATTCTCTTCCTGCTGAACTACCTCAGCACTCAAAACATGAGATGGATCTGGCATGTACTTCCATAACATTAAAACATGAAAAACATTGTGTACCAGAGATAAAATCGGAGGTACAGCCACTTGGTATGCAACTGATCCAACTCTCTCCGGAATTTCATATGGTCTAATGAACCTTGGACTCAGCTTTCCTTTCTTTCCAAATCGCATCACACTTTTCCATGGTGAGAATTTGAGGAATACATGATCACCTACCTCAAAAGAGAGATCCTTCCTCATGTTGTCTGCATAACTCTTCTGATTTCTCTGAGTTGTTCTCATGTGTCTCTATATCAGCTAAACTTTTTCTGCCAACTCTTCTACCAATTCGGGTACCATTAACTTTCTTTCACCCACTTCATCCCAGAAATCTGGAGTTCGACACCGCTTCCAATTTAATGCCACAAGTGGTTCCATCTGTATACTGGAATGAAAACCGTTATTATAAGAAAACTCAACCAAAGAAAATTTTTGGTCCCAAATTCCCTGATAATCCATCGAACAATAACGTAGAATATCCTCCAATGTCTGAATCATTCTTTCTGACAGCCCATCGGATTGAGGATGAAAATTTGTAATAAAATTTAATTCAGTACCCAAAGACTTTTGAAAGCCTTTCTTGAAGTTATAAGTGAACCTGGTATCATGGTAAGATACAATGGAGAGAGGAACTCCATGTAACCTAACTATCTCTTTAATATACAAACCGAAAAGTTGATCTAGCGAAAAAGTATCTCGTATAGCAAGAAAATAAGCAGATTTAGTCAAGCGATCAACAATAACCTAGATTTAATTATTACCTCGAGGTGTCTTCAACAATCCCACAACAAATTCCATGGATATATTTTCCCATTTCCACTCTGGTACTGATAAAGGCTGAAGAATCGCTTTCGGAAACTGCCGCACTTCTTTAACCTCTTGACAAATCAAACACATCATTGTAAAATCAACAATATCTCTTTCCATTCCATCCCACCAGTAGTACTCCCGAAGATATCTATGCATCTTAGTACTGCCTGTATGAACTGAAAACGGAGAACTATGAGCTTAACATAACAACTCTCTCTTCAACTGTGAACCAAAGGCACACAACCTATTCCCAAGCCTCAAAACACAATCATTATCAATGTTGAATTCAGGAAACTTACCCTTCTGAACCAGCTCTACCTTTTTCTGCAACACACTATCTTTCTTCAATGCTTGCTTAATTCTTTCTGATAGAGAAGATTTCACTGATACCTGAAACAAAACAGAAGGACATCCTGCACCAACAACTTCTACACTAAATTTCATCAAATCCTCAACCAAAGGATCACGTTCCAAATGGAACATCATTAATGAAGCATTACATTTTCGACTCAAAGCATCAGCCACTTTATTATCTTTCCCCAGATGGTATTGAATTGTACAATCATAATCCTTGATTAATTCCAACCATCTTCTATGTCTCATGTTCAGTTCTTTCTGAGTGAATATATACTTTAAACTTTTGTGATCGTTATATATTTCACACTTTACTCCATAAATTTGATGCCTCCAAATTTATAAAGCCAAAACAACAGCAGCTAATTCCAAATCATGTGTAGGGAAATATACTTCATGTGTTTTCAACTGACATGAAGCATAACTGATTACCTGGTCATTCTGCATTAAGATGCAACCAAGTCATTGCAATGATACATCACTGTAGAAAAAAAACACCCCATTCCTGGAAGGTAGTGCCAAAACTGGAGCATTCACCAATCTTCTTTTCAGTTCCTGAAAACAATCATCACATTCTTTTGTCCAGATAAACTTTACACCCTTCCAAGTTAGCTTAGTCATTGGACTAGATAACTGGGAAAAATTTATAACAAACCATCAGTAGTAGCCTACCAAATCAAGGAAGCTACGAATCTCAGTTACATTGTGGGTCTTGGCCATTCATCAACAACCTTTGTTTTTTAGGATCAACAGTTATCCCATATTTAGAAACAATATGACCAAAGAACGAAATTTGTTGCATCCAAAACTCATACTTGTTGAATTTCCCATAAAATTTCTTTTCTTTTAAGGTTTTCAAAATAACCCTTAAATGACTTTCATGATCCTCTTTACTTTTAGAAAACAACAAAATATCATCAATGAAAACAACCTCAAACTTATCCAAGAACTCATGGAAAATCCTATTCATAAGGTCCATGAATACAGAAGGTGCATTGGTTAGCCCAAAGGGCATAACTACAAATTCATAATGGCCATATCTTGTATGAAATGTGGTCTTTGGAATATCTGCTTCCTTTACCTTTAACTGATGTTACCCCGATCTCATGTCAATATTTGAAAAAAACTGAGCTCCCTGGAGATGATCAAACAAATCATCGATATGAGGCAAAGGATATCTGTTATTAACAGTGATGTAATTCAAGGCTCTATAATTAATGCAAAGTCTCATTGAACCATCTTTCCTTTTAACAAAAAAAAACAGGAGAACCCCATGGAGATGTGCTAGGTCGAATGAAACCCTTCTCTAATAAATCTTGCAATTTCTCCTTCAACTCTAAAATTTCAATATGAGCCATTCGATAAGGGGGTTTTGAAATTGGATTAGCATCAAGAACTTAGTCAATAGTAAATTCAACTTCCTAATCTGGTATTATTCCAGGAAACTCATTAGGAAAACATCAGGATACTCATTTACCACCGGCACATCATTAATCTAAACAATTACCTTATTTTCAACAATAAGTTCAAGGTAACATTCATTTCCATATTTTACAGGTTTCTCAGCCTCTTGATATGTTATCAACAATAAGGTTTCATTCTTGTACACAAACTGAAAGACTTTCTAAAAAAACTTCATTAGATCTACAGTTAGTCGTAGCATGGTAAATAGAGAGCCAATCCATACCCAGGATAAAATCAAACTTTACTAGAGGTAAAAAAATAAGGTTTGCAAGTAGGTTCTTTCCACAGATAAGGATAGGAATATTCTTATAAATTATTTCTGCCTTAACATTTCCCCTAGGGGTTTTTACCACAAGTTCAGGAGTCATTTCTTGAGATGGTATTCCCATTTTACTAGAATGGTTTTCAGAGATGAAAGAATGTGTAGACCACGAATCAAACAACACACTGGCATAATCTGAACAAACAAACAAAGTACCCGATACAACTTCATTTGATGGCCCGACATCTGCTGAAGTAGTTTCAATGAATTTCACCACCCCTTTCTGCTTGTAGTCTAACTGGTTCCCATCACTCAAGCTCTTTGTCGGACACTCATTTCCATAGTGACCCATCTCATTCCACTTAAAACATTTCACTAACTATAAATCAAATTTGGTCTTACCATCACCCTGATCTTTTTCATTGCAATCACGAGCCTTATGTCCAATCTTACCACATCCGTAGCACATTCTAGAATTCAGAAGACATTCCCCAGCATGCCTTGTACCACATTTATCACAAATTAGAAACTTAGTTTTCTTACCATCATACCTTTTTGAAGAATTCTTCCCTTTCTCCTGTCACCTCAGTCTCTTGTTCTGTTGGTTATTATAGAACACTTGATCATCGGCAAACTCTACTTCCACCTTCTCAGCACATCGAACAATCTCTTCATAACTTTTGAACACACGAGAAGCCAATTCCCTCGAATATTTTGGCTTTAATCCTGAGTAAAAACTATTGATTTTACTATCAAGGTCTCGGATAAAATTTGGATCATATATTGAAAATCGAGTGAACCTCTCTTCATAAACAGCCACTAAGTCATCCTCTTGCCTCAATTCCAAGAATTTTTTTTCCATCCTAAGTTGAACAGCCTTAGGAAAATACTTCTCAAGAAACATACCTTTGAATTCATCCCAGTCGAGAGCATCAATCTCATCAGCGTCCCTAATATTTTTAACCATCGACCACCACTGATCTGCTTCACCCTCCAAATGGTAAATAGCAAGACTAAACTTTTTATTTTCTAAACACCCCATGACATTGAAAATCTTTTCCAGTTCTTTAATCCACCTTTCAGCTAGCACAAGGTCAGATGATCCTCTGAATGATGGGTGATGTTGCCTCATGAAATGTTCCACCACTAACATGTTCCTCTGCGGTTGATCTGGCTGATCTCGTGCATGGATACCACCACCATTTATCGCTTGAGTCAATTGTGCCATCACTACAACAAACTGTTCAGTTCCAATTCCGACCACCTCAGTATGCTAATTTGGAAGGTCATTTCCTTTTGTATTCCTTCCTAACACTACATCCCTATTTCCTCTGCGAAAAACCAATCTGAACAAACATGTCTTAGATGAAGAAGCATAGTAATCTTCAAATGCTATATCATTTCAATTTTACCATAGAAAAATATTTTTGGATCATCATTTAATAGAATTATAACTCCTAATGTTATCTAAACTGACCTCTGATACCAACTATAAGGCCCCAGCCTTAAACATTACTTAATCTTGAGTTTCTTCAACAATAAACGTTGAGGATCTTTTTAGGTTTAGAGTTTTAGAGAATTAGATCATAAAACATGCATTACATTCCACATTTAAACAAAGTGGTTACATAAAAGATAGTACTCATTTTTTCCATCAACTGAAACATATTTAAAATAAAACATGGATTCCTTCTTGAAACTTCCTTGACATTATCATCACATCAGGTACATTTCCCTTAACCTGTGAAAAACATTTCAAAAACATGGGATGAGCATAAAAAGATTAGTAAGGGATATAAAAGTACGAAATGAAAACATTAGTCCATGTATGAAATCATACATTACTCATAAAACATAATCACTTTAACATACCCCATCAAATCATGAAGGAATCATAGAAATCAAAAGACATAAACGTAATTTGAGGAATTCATAACATTCTTACGTAGGGAGTAACCCTCATGGTTATGTTTGGAATACCCATCACAGTATATTCCCTAAATCTCTTCAAAGAAAATTTAACATTTAACTCCTTCAAGTTACCCAATGGATTGGAGAGCTATATCGGGCTCACCCTCCCTTAGTTTATCACGGAATCACCCATCTTCATAATAATTCCCAAGAACCATAACATAATCGTATCACCTAAAACATCCATAAAGGAAACATAACATGTCCACTTTTCAATAACTAGATATAAATACAAAAAATTTATATAAACAAATTATGAAAAACATTTTCCATACCAAAATAAAAGAAAAGTAAAACATGGTATTTATTTTTCATTAAAAAAAGTTATGGCTTGTAGAGGAAGCAGAAGCTCAAATAATGGTCACGGTGGCAGAGAAGTCGTTGTCGTCGTATACGTATGACAAAAAAACATTCCCTTTTGTTATTTAGTAAACCCTTGGTATAAATAATATTCCTTTTGAATAAATGTAAAATTAAAAGGGTTTTATACACCGTATAAAAGAATGTTGTGTATAATACAAAATATGCCTCAATGAAAGGAGATTGTGACGAAGTCCCATACCTCAGGTCTGACTTGACTCGATTTTTCTTTAACGTCCTGAATAATAAACGTGAGTTAATTTATAATTTCATCAGAACCTTTTTCAAGTTCATTAATCCTTTTATATTACTTATTACCATGTTATGAACACTATGTAATTATTTATGTTAATAATGGTCGTTTTGTCGATCATTGATACTTGAGTCAAAAATAAACTCTTTATAATTACAAGTTGTTTATGTGGTAAAATATCCATTATACCCAGAATTATATTCTTGATTTAGATATAATATATATCATATATATACATTATATACATGCATTTATAATATTACATAACATTTAGAGGTAAGAAATGAAATGCACCGTTCACGGAGACGGTAAGCCGTACGTATGCATGAACGCTACTTTCATTTCTATTTCCTATTTAATTGAATTGAATCATAATGATATAAAGGTATAGTATAATTCCAGTATGATATCATATATAATATCATTAAATCCATCATTTATGCATTCCATATATTTCATTAATGAATCAAATCACTTTTAGGGAGCGGTAGTTCGCACTTCCTAAAATGAAGATATCGCGTATACCCATAATGGAAGCCATAAATGTATGCCATAAATGAAAAATACAGAAGCTTAAGGAAAATATTAAGATATTATATATAATATATAAATATATTGACATCTTAATGTCCACCTTCTATGGTGTTATAAGAATATTGAACAATCATCGTTTCGTGAGGTAGAAATTCGTCATCCACGGAAACAGTATGCTCTTTAACCATTAGATGAAGGTGTGTGTAAGTGTATCTTGAATACTTCTTATAAAAAAATCATAGTATATTTAATATACTTTTTTTACAAAATAAATGAATAAAAAGAGTTTATGGGTTGGAGAAGCAAAATAAAACAAACGAAGATTAGAGAAGACTTTACCTTTAAATCGGGTAACTCTTCTTGGTTTGACCCAAAATGGTTTCTTGAAGAGCTTTATGCCTAAGGTAAGGCTTCTAGGATGAAGAGAGGTATGTGTAGAGATAAAATGAGAAGGCTTTGGCCAACCCAAAGGCTTGAGAAGTGTGGGTTAGGAGGTAGAGGTGGGGGCATTTTATAAGAGGAGAGGAGGGGCACTCTTGGAATGATACAAAATGTTACTTTATATTGAAATGTGTTTCGGATTTAAAAGGTCCCAAATTGATGTATTTATAGGATAAGGTGATAAGGGTTCGAAATATACTCATTCAATAGGTCTTTGACAAGTATAAGGCTTAGAGTTTACATTATCTTTTCATTTTATTTAAATCGTTAATTAATGAGGTAATCGTTGCATCATCATGATGTCATAAATAATTTAATTTATTTAATGTCCAAAAATTATAAAAAAACAACTATGATATAGGAAATCTTTTTAGATTTCCAATGACAATTTGTATTTCAATATATAATTTATTTCGAAAAAATTAAAAATGTTTTACTTAGGTGATACATTCTTTGTTATATTTAACTTTCATTAAAAATAAAACGATAAAAATTCATTATCACACAAAAGTGATTCCATGGGGTCCCCATGTATGGAAAAAGGCATACCATGGTCGGCCATGACACAACCAGTATCATTAGGACACATTTTGTGGTAATTTTTTATTATTATGATATTATTTTATTATCCTTAACTACCCGATTACTAATTAATCAAGATAATTAAAGATAATTACCATCGTTACTATTCATAATGCCCAAAAAAGTGTCTTGATTACATAATTTGGACCTTTTGATTCCAAATTTGTAATCCATTTTACCAAATTACAATCACTGAAATTGAAATAATTAATTTAAAAATAATTCCTTTTGTCAAAACAAATAGCGGGGTTTTTAGAAATAATATCAATGAAAAGTTTGGCACCTATTTATGGCCAATTCCAAAGTGAAATTAATCCCAATGACCACCATTGGATTACATGTTAAAAAAATATTCTATTTACACTTTAAAACCAATTAAAAATATACTATATCCACATAATTAAATTAGATGAAAATGGAGTTTTGATGTAAAATGCAGTATTTTTCACTATTCATTAAAAATTGAACATGGTCATAAAAGTACCAAAAATTTACCCAAGGTAAATTTCAATGTCCCAATCACAAATAATAAGTTTATTTTTGACAAATAAACCATATAGAATTTTCAAAAGATAGATTTAAAATGGTTCTCCATCAAAAGGTGGTAAAACAATCTTCTAAAAATATTAGTATATTTCAGGCTTAAGATTAGATTTATTCTCATTTTAAGACAATAAAACACTATATAATTCATAAAAAGACATATATAAGAATATAAATTATTTATTACTTACTTGGGATGTTACATTAATTGTTCAAATGGATTTTCATTTGTCATTTTTTATTGAATTCCTGGAATGAAGACCTTGGGAGAACAGAAATTCCTTACTGGAAAGGTGATAAAATATATGTTTCATTGTTCTTTTCTTGATTGAATAGAATCTAAATTATTAGAGTAGGAGGTTAATTTCTTTTCATTTTATATTACATGAAATCATAAATTTATCATGATTTACCTCTTTGGGTGGTGTTGGAATTAACCATAATAAAGAATAATCTAGAATAATGAAAATAATTGTGTTATGGGTATAACTATCACATGTGTTATTTAATGTGATAATGGTTTGTCTATTATTTTTCTAGATAGTGTTTTGTTTTTTAGTATTTTTTTAAGTAAAATTAGGTTTTGGATAGCTTGTTTAATAAATTATAAATGCTCAAAGAATTTTTAGATAGTAATTTTTTATTGGCTAAATAAATATAAAGTGGCATGTCTAATGAAACATTTGTTTCTTATAACTTCATGAATTCAAATTATGTTTAATGCATGTAAAATTAAACGTTGTTATTATTTTTGTTAATGTAATTGGATATGGAACATGAAGTTGGAATTTATGATGTTGATAATAATTAAAGTCATGTTCGTGATATATTCTACCATAAGGTTGGTCGAATCTGGAATCGATGCTAGAGAGCATGTTTAAATAATTTCACAGCTTGTTATAAATTATTCCTTAGGTTACCCATAGTAGTTAAATTCAATAAATGATTCATTTAATTCATGATGTAATAAAACTAGTGGTTTGATAAAGATAAATGTTTGGGGATGCGTGAGCTCATTTTCATGTGAAGGTTAAATGCTTTGTTTTTAGGGCCAAGTCACCCTATTAACCTAGATCAGTGTTTTCTATCTTCTATGTTTCTATGGATATGAGTCTTTCCCTTAAATGTAATGTAACCATAGGATTTATGATGGCCGATGAGATGTGGGTGGGGGGACTGGGTATGTGATAGTAGTTGATGATTATAATGGATTGATGCATGGTGATATACTTGATGGTGTTAGGGATGACACCATGATTGATGGAATTGGTTGAAGATGGCCTTTTCTGTTGTTTTTATTAATGTTTGGGTGATTTCTAAGTAACATCCCGAGTATTTTTAGAATAATTTTTTATTTATAATTATTTATATTTTTTATTTAAAATGTAATTCTAAAAACAAATAATTTATTATATGTTTATTAATTTTAAAATTCAATTATAGAATTTAATTTTAACTAAACTAATTTCAATTTTGAATTCATAATGTTGATATTATCTTAGTTATAATTTTTTAGAATTTTTTGAAAAAATTTACTTTTTGGTGAATATTAAAAAATACATTTTTTATAAAATTTATTATTTTTTGTGATGTCGTGAAGACAATTTTTTATGTGAAATTTATTAAATTTATTGAATAATAAAATAATGATATTATAAGAGTAATATTGTATATAAATTAATTATAACATGAAAATTATTTTATATCCATGATAATTATAAAAATTATTGTCATTGTTGATGCAGTGCATGCGCAGCCTTGAAAATGTCAATTTTGGTTGTTTATAAATAATAATTGAGTGCTAGAGATTATTTTCAATAATAATTTATTAATTGTAATGTATTATCAATTTTTGGCTAATAATTTCAAATTTTATAGTTATATAATAATAATCTTATCCAAATGCTCCTGCAATGCTTAGGCATAGCATGAAAAGATAAAAATAACAAATTTAAGAAGTTATTTTGACATATATTTGAGTGAGTATAAATAAAGAATGAATAAAGAATTTTATTTTGAACATAATTAAATTATTATTATGTTATTAAATTATTCTTAATATTTATATATGAAATATTTATCATTAGTTCCTATGCAACGCTGATGTAGTTCTTGCACAATCATTAGAAAAATAAATAAAATGTCTTTATTAAAATTATAATAATTATTAAATGTCCCAAATTTTGGATAAAACTTTTTATATAGGCATGTAACGGGCCTTATCATGTTTTTATTTTAATTTTGGACATTGTAGACCCATATGGAACATATTAATCCCATTATATTATTTTATTAAAAATAATGATAACTTGTTCGCACTATGACTTTCAATAAGTATAATGTTTTTAGGAATGTTTTTCTAGAATATTTTTCCAAACATAAAAATTTTATTAATTAATAAAAAATTTATATTTTTCATAGAATTTTATTTATAATTTTTATGTGTTAAATAATTACCTTAATGACTTGAACAATTATGATGCAGTAAATATTTAATTAATGAATAAATAAAATTAATGATTTTAGAAATTGTAAAATACACATAATTAGATATTTTTTTGTCCATTAAATATTTCTACAACTAAATATAATATTTCTATGATATTATAAAAAAATATTTCTTATTGTAAATTTTTTTTGATGTGTTTAAAGTCATGTTTGTGAATAGTTTTTAATTTGAAAAAATTGTTTTTCCATAAATATAATATTTGATTAAATTATTTAAAAATCAGGAAATTATTAAATAGGTCTAAAAATTATTATATTCCTTTAAAAATAAAATATCTTTTCTTTTTTAATCTTTTTTGGAAGTCTGAAAACCTAAAAAATGTTATTATATTTTAATAATTTGAGTAATTCTTATGTTACCCCTCACCTCAATTAGAAAATAGGATCCCTCCATCAAAAAAATTTAGCACCAAAATCCATATTGTTTAGATAAACACTACAATATTACCTATTCCTCATCCCTTTATACATTCTTCAGCTTATTTTCAAACAAAAATACCTCTTCCAAGAGCATTAAAGAGGTTCTCAAGAATGAATTTTCAAGAAGTAAGGTTTCTTTTTCCTGACTTGTAAATTCTTTTTCATTTAAACCTTATCCCCACCTCTTTTCCAATGTTTCATGAAAACTCCAGTATCAAATATATGATGGTTTTTTATGGTATATTCATCATAAAATATCTCATGTTCTCTTTCGAATATTAAATAACTAAATTGTCGTCTGTGGTGCGTTAATTCACCACCTTCATGGACAATGGTTTTTTTTATTTTACCAAAACCATGGAAAGGTTAAATTCAAAATAAATTGTTTAAAATGAATTATATATATATTATCAATTATGGTTTATTATTTCATTTTTACAAGAAATTCCACAAATAAATTGACCTTGGAAACCATGAAAAGAATGCACTCGAAATAATGTAAATAACTAAATATTGTTAATAAATGGGTGGAAAATGTTATAAGAAAAAAAATAAGGTATTATAAACATGAGTTTAGTTCATTAATATATTAATAATACTATTCAAACCATTATACCAATTTTTTGAACACAATTTAAGGAATTCTAAACCAAGGTAAGAGACGTTCCTTTAAAAATCATTTTAAAAGTCACTTTTACAAAATTCAAAAAAAATACTGTTTTTATATGGTATGAGTGGTTTATCCCATTATCAAAGTTATTTATTAATATAATTATTCCTTTAAATGTTTCGATAATTATTATTGAAGTATATGATTTCATTATTATGTGCACGTTTTTTATATTTTAAATGTGATTTGTTTTACGAAAAAATGGTGTTTCGAAAATATGAATGTATTTTGCTCAAGAGTTTAAATGAGTTATCAAGTGTTTTTTTCATTATGTTTTCCTTGGACATAGTTTATGTGGGGTTGATCCCATTACATATTATGATATGATGGGTTGAGCACCATTATAGATCCAGATATGTTGGGTTGAGCCCAGTATAGCTTAAGATATGACGTGTGATCCCCATTATAGATCTTCAATGAATTGGGTACTATAAAGTTAGAAGTTGAATGAATGGTTTTTCCATGTGTAATGGTAAATGTAAGAGTGATATGGTAAATATCCCCTAAGGAAACTGCATGATGTTTCTATGCATGTTAATACATTTTTATGAAATGGGTTTTACAGGTTTTTATTATATAACTTGGTGAACAATTTCATAATTTATATACCATAATGATATTTTTGTGCTCATCCCATGTTTTTATGGGATTTTATAGGTTATAAGGATGTGTAATAGAAAATCATAAGTCATGTTAAATTTTATGATGATTTTTCAAAGAAAACTTGTTTTATTTTTAAATGTTTTATATCATGAAAAAATGGATAATGTTTAGTAGTATCATATTTGTATGAATATAGTTTTTTATGTACATATTATGTCCTAATATGATAAAAATATAAACCTAAATGATCTTTAATGTGAAAGAATGTATGTTCCTAACTAAAACTCAATATTATATAATGTTTTAAAGCTGGGTCCTCATGTTTGGTATGGGTGGATGGTTCAGATAACTTTGGGGGTTAGTATGATGTTAATAGAGTACCATAAATGTTTTAAATGGATGATTGATTTGAAATGATATATAATTAAAAGATTAGTGTGTTGTTTTTTCTAAGATATGTCTATTTATAATGGTTTTCCATGGAAGAAACATGAAAGCTGAAGTAGAAAGGAACCGAAAAAACGATATCATACGGAATCTGTAGCCAGGAATGGTGGGAATAAAAACTGAGTAAATTGTGAGATTAATAGCTCAGTTGACACAGGTGATATATGGTCGTGGTATCCATTCTAGAGAGGAACCTAATCTAAAAAGAAGAAACTTGTCTTTTGTGGAGAATTTGATGAGGAAATGTCCTCCAACATTCAGTTGAAACACATATGCAGTGATATCTGAAGGATGGATCAATGATTTTGAAAATATATTTGAAGTCATGGGATGACTAGAATTCCAAAAGGTAATACTATCAATTTATCATTTTGAAGGTGAATAAAATCAATTCTAGTATTCAGTTAATAATATGATAGAAATAGATGATCTTGAAAGTCTATAATGGGATGATATTAAAATTATTTTTTTGGAAATATATTTTCATAAATCTATTTGAGTCAGAATGGAGAAATAATTATTGGAACTGAAGTAGAAAGATGATAATTCTATGGTTTCACATGAAAACAATTTTACAAGACTGGCTAGGTATGTACTAAATTTTTATTATTACTTTGATAGTAAAATTAATAGAATTTACTCTTGTTTGAAACCATTTTTATTAAAATATTTGTCTTCATGAGAGTTTAAAATCCATGAGAAACATATTCATTATGTTAAAAAAATTAAAAATGGTGTTTTTTGAAACATATGTTCCACATGATGTTAAGAATAGGAAGCATTCGGGTTGGTAAGTATTGGGAAATAATTCATCAAATAAATATAGAGGTTAGAAAATCAATTTCCTTTCTTTTGAAAAGTGATGTGAAAAGCATCTGGGAGAACATATTGTAAATTTTGGAAAATACTATCAATATCGAAATTTTGGGAACACTTATCACGAGTGCAAGTAAAATGATCCAAAAAATAATGAGAATTCGATGGTGGGATATTTTAACATTTAAAAAATGTGTCGTTTAGATAATGTGTTTCCAAATATTGTCACTCGATAAGGGAGTTCATAATATTGTATGTAGAGGGGTGTGTCAAAATCCATTGAAACCGCTTTAGTAGAATTTGAGCCATCAAGTGAAGCTGTATCAGGTACATATATTTTTTTACAAATTTTTTGAATGTGTTTTTTGATTTTGGGTCTACAAATTCCTTTACATTTGATAAATTTTATTCTAAATTAGAAATTCCACCTTAAGAAATGAAGTTAGAACTCATGGTAAAAACACCTAGTAAAAATATTGAGGAAAAAAATTATAAAAATCTACTTATCCTTGCCCATGGAAAGAGTTTACCTAAAAACCTTTTTATACTACCTCATGTGACGTTTGATTCTATTCTGGGTATGGTTGTATTTCTTTTTATCATGAAAATATAGATTGTTGAGAAAAAAGAAGTTTTTTTTCAAAAAAAATATTCATCTTGTGTAAAAGAATGAACCCATACCATTGATAAAATATAGTCATGCTAATAAAATATTAAAATATAGAGTTGAATGTTATCTTGTACACATTTTTTAAAATAAGGGATCTCTTTATATTAATTATGTGTTAGTGGTAAATGAGTATCTTGATGAACTTCTTGATTATTTTTCTTCTGTTATTACAGATCAATAGGTTGAGTTTACTATTGATTTAGTTCCTAATGCTAATCAAATTTCTAAATCCCCTAGTCAAACAGATCGAATGGAACTTTTAGATTTGAAAAATAAGCTTTATGAATTATTAGATAAAGGTTTCATCTGACCGAGCACTTCACCATGGGGTGCTCTTATCTTTTTTGTTAAAAAGAAAGATGGTACAATGAGACATTTCATTGATTATAGATCCTTGGAAAACCACACTGTTATTAACAACTATTCTTTTACTCATATTGATGATTTGTTTGATACGCTCATGGGAGAACAATATTTTTCTAAGGATGACCTCAGATCAGGGTATCATCAATTGAAATCAAATTAAGCGCACATCCTGAAGACTGTGTTTCGTAATAAATATGCGTATTTTGAATTTTTTGTTAGGACAATTGGGTTAACTAATGCACCTTTTCTATTCATTGATCTTATGAATAAAATATTTCATGAGTACTCGGATAAGTTTCTAGTTGTGTGGATTGATGACATTTTGGCGTATTCTAAATGTAAAGAAGATTTTGAAAAACCCATAAGGGTTTTTTTAAAACCTTAAAATAAATGAAACCATATGTAAAATTAAGAAACTGTTAATTTTGGTTGCAGTAAATTTCTTTCTTTTGTCACATTGTTTCTAAAGATATAACAATAGTTGATCCTGCTAAAACAAGAGTGGTTGAATAATGTCTAAGACCCAAAAATATAACAAATATTCACAGTTTCCTTGGATTGGTAGTCTATTATTGAAGTTGTTTGAAAACATTTCATGCTTATCTATACCACTAACTAATTTAACTCGAAAAGGAGTTAGATTCATCTGGATAAAAGAATGTGATAAATCTTTTATGTAATTGAAAAGTAGATTGGTAAAAACTACAATTCAGACCCTAACATACAGAAGTTTCTAATTATTCATCAATAGGGATGCTTCTTTTAAGGGACTTGGTTCTATTCTAATGCATAATTATTAGCTAATTTCATAGACTTAACATCAGTTGAAACCTCACGAGTTAAATTATCCTACACATGATTTGGAATTAGATACATTTTTTTCATTAAAAATTTGGATGCATCATTTGTTATGGAGTAAAATGTGAAATATATAGTGATAATAAAATTTTTAAGTATATATTTACTCGTAATTAATTGAACATGAGACGATGAATATTTCTGAAACAAATCAAGGATTATGATTGCATGATCTATTTCCGTCCTAATAATAAAAATAGAGTGGTTGATACCTTAATTATGAAAAATAATGTTAAATTAACCATTATACTTTTGGAACATGACTAAATAGTGAATTATTTGATAAATTATGGTTTGGATGTTTTCAGTGAAGAAAAAAGATCTGTTTTGTTTTAGGTGTCAGGGTAATATACTCTATCGGATAGAATTAAGAAAGCATAGAAGGAAGACTGTGAGATGCATAAAAAGATAATACTAGTTATGAATGTTCAGTTTACTAAATTTAATGTTGATAATGATTGTGTTTTGAGGTTTGGGAATATATTATGTGTTGCTTTTGAATCTCAGTTGAAGAAAGAATTATTATGTGGAGCTCATAGTTCTCCATTTTTTGTTCATTCGAGTAGCACGGAGATGTGCTGGGATATTTGCGAGTTAACAAGTGGGATGGAGTGAAAATAGATGTTTTAGATTCTATCTGGAAATGATTGACATGTCAATGGGTTATTGCATAGTGACTATTACAAAATGAGATGCTTCAGCCTTTTTCCAATACTAGAGTGGAAATGGGAACATATATCCACGTAATTTGTGGTAGGACAAAAAAATTCATCTTGAGGTAACAATGCAACCTGGGTTATTGTTGATCGTTAGTCTAATTATACACATTTTATTTAAATTCAAGATAATATATCATTAGATCAACTTTCCTGACTGTACCTCAATGTTATTGTCATGTTTCATGGAGTGCCTCCCTCCATTGAATCATATCGTAATCCCAGGTTCACTTCTAACTTTTGGAAAGGCTTTCAGAAGTCATTGGGAATAGAATAAAATTTTAGTAGATCTTTTCATCCTCAATTATATGGGAAGTCAGAACAAATAGTTCAGACAATGGAGAACATGATATGAGATTGTTCAATAGATTATCAGAGAAGCTAGAATCAACATCTTTCATAGTTGAGTTTTCTTATAATAACAGTTTTCATTCAAGTATACATATGGCACCTTTTAAGGCATTATATGTAAATAGGCTTCAAAATCCAAAATTTTGGGATGATGTTGGGGAAAAATGTTGATGGGACCAGAATTGGTGGCATATGTGGCATAGAAAGACTATTTGATTTACTGTCACATGAGGACAACTCAGATCAGGTAGAATGGTTATGCAGATAATAGGAGTAAAAACCGTTCATTTGAGGTAGGTGATCATGTTTTCCTTAAAATACCTCCCTATGAAAGTGTTATTCATTTTGGTAAAAAAGTAAGGTTATGTCCATTGTTCATTGGACCTTTCGAAATCTTGGAGAATTTTGGACCAATCGCCTACCGAGTAGCTTTTCCTCTTAGTTTATCTTAGGTACACAATGTTTTTCATGATTCAATGCTAAGAAAGTATGTGCCAGATTCATCACATGTTTTGATCCCATAATAAGTTTAGCTGGATAAGAACATTTCTAATAAAGAGAAACATATTCCTATTCTTGATCACATAGAGCATGTTTTGTAGAATAAGATAATTTACTTAGGTAAGGTTTTGTGGATAAACCGCATAGTAGAAGAAGCAACATGGAAATATGAAAATGCTATGAGGGAAAAGTATATTTATTTGTTTATAAGTAAATAAAAATTGAGGGGGAACAATTTTAAATTGGGGGAATGTATTGAACTAGTTACGTATAGAATAATTTTTTTAAAAAATTATTTTTATTTTTTAAAAATAGTAATTCCAAGAGAAATATAATTTATTATAGGGTTATTTATTTTAAAACATTAATTTTTTAATTATAGAGTATTTTTTTGAAAAAACTATTTTTATTTTTAAATTAGTAAATTTGATATTATCTTAGTTTTAATTTTTGAGAATTTTCTAAAAACGTGTATTTTTTGTGAATAGTAAAAAATACGATTTTTTATAAAATATGGTATTTTTTGTGATGTCATGAAGACATTTTTATGATATAATTTTTATAAATTTATTGAATAATTAAATAGTGATATTATAAGAGTAATTTTGTATAGAATTTAATTAGAACATGAAAATTATATTCTATTCTGGATAAGTATAAAAAATATTATCACTCGCAACGTAGTGCATGCGCATCATGGGAAACATTAATTTTGGTGTTTTATAAATAATAATTGAGTGCTAAACGTTATTTTCAAGACTCATTTATTAATTTTTATGTATTATTGATTTTTTTGGCTATTAATTTAGAATTTTATTATTATATAACATTATAATCATCCCAATGTTTGTGCAATTCTTGCACATGCAAGAAAAGTAAAAAATAACCAATTTTATATGTTATTTTAACATGTATAGGTGTGAATATAAATAATGTATCGATTATAATTTTATTATGAACCTAATTAACTTATTCTTATCATATGAATTTATTCTTATTTTTTGTATTTGAAATAATTAACATTAATGTTTGTGAAGCTCTGATATAGTGCTTGTGCAAGCATAAAGAAAATATATAGAATATTTTTATTAAGATTACAATTATTATTAAATGATAAAAAATTATCTAAACGATTTTATTTAGGAAATTAAATACTCTTATCATGTTTTTATTCTAATTTTTGACATTTTGGACCCACATGGATCACATTATCCGAGTTATGTTGTTCAATTAAAATGAAAAACTTGTTCACACTATACATTTCAATTACTAAAATATTTTAGTGAATGGATTTCCAAAATATTGTTTTAAACATAAATATTTTGTTAAAATATAATAAATTTAACTTTATTATAGATTGTTTTATTTTAGGTGATAAATAATTACCTTAATGTCTTGAACAATTATGATGCTGTAAATGTATAATTAAAGAATAAATAAAATTAAGGATTTTAAAAATTGTAAAATACATATAATTTGACATTTTTAAGTTAATACACAATTTATATAGGTAAAAATAATATTTATAAAATTAAATAAAAATTTTATTTCTAATTGGAACCTTTTTTTATGTGTTTAAAATCAAGTTTGTGAATAGTCTTTAATTTGAACACAATTGTTTTTTCATTAATAAAAAATTTCATTAAATTATTTAATAATAAAAAAATTGATTAACAAGTCCAAAAATTGTGAAATTTATTCTAAAATGTAACCCCATCACATTTTATGCCTTTTTTAAGTCTTAAAATCTCTAAAATGTTTTATTATATTTTAGTAATTTGAGTAATTCCTATGTTACCCCTCACCTCAATTATAAAAGGCCACTCCCTCCTTCAAAAAATTTCATCACCTCAAGCAATATTTTTCATATAAATTCTACCAAATTCCTTCATCTGCATCACACTTCCCATTATTGAGATTATAGTCACACAAAAGACCACTTCCATGATTCTTAAAGAGGTTCTCAAGGAGGAATTTTCAATAAGGTTCCATTTTCTTCTCTTTTAAATTATTCATCACTTATACCATATCCCGGCCACTTATCCAATGTGTCATGAGAACTCAAGTATCACATATATAAATTAGTTTTATTTTTTATTTTATATTCATAATAAAATCACTCATGTTCTTATTTAAATATTAAATAACTAAATTCTCATTCGTTGTGAGTTAATTCACCACCTTCGTGGATGATGGTTTTTTGTTTCTCTTCTACCAAAATCATGGAACGATTACATTAAAATTTAATGGTATAAAATTAACTATATATATATATATATATTTTATCACTTATAGTTTATTATTTCATTTTTACATGAAATACCATAAATAAAATGAACACAGAAACCATGAAAATAATGCACCCAAAAAATCCAAAATAACTAAATGTTGTTAATAAATGGGTAGAAAATGTAATGAAAAGAATATTTAAGTTATTATAAACATGATTTTAGTCATGTAATATATTAATAAAACTATTCAAACTATTATACAGAAGATTTGAACACATTTTAAGGAAGTTGAACCCACGGTAAGTGACTTTCCTTTAAAAATCCTTTTAGATGTCTCTTTTACAAAATTCAAAAAAATATTTTATTCTAATATAGGATGAGTGTTTTATCCCATTTTCATAATTATTTAATGCTTTAATTATTCATTTATAAGTTTTCATAGTCATTTTTAATTATATGATTTCATTATTATGTGCATAATTTTTACATTTTAAAAGTGATTTATTTTATAAAAATTTGTATTTTGAAAATTTAAATGTCTTTTTATAAAGTTTTTAAAAGTGTTATCAAGTGTTTTATTAATGATATGATCCTTGGAAATAATTTATGTCAGTTTTATACCATTACAACTCAATATATGATGGTTTGAGCCTCATTATATCTCATAAAATGATGGGTTGATCCCATTATAGCTCAAGATATGACGGGTGATCCCCATTATAGTTTTCCAATGCATTGGGTACTTCAAATATAGAAGTTAGAAAATTGGTTATTTTATGTGGAAGGGTGAATGTAAGAGTGATTTGGTAAATATGTCCCAAGGAAACAACATGATATTTCTATGCATGTTAATTATTTTTTATGAAAAGGGTTATATTGTACTTTATGTTATCACTTGACTAATGATTTATTTCTTTATATAACTTACTAATATTTTTGTGATCATACCAAATTTTTAAATATTTTTCATTGGTTATAAAGGTGTGTAAGATAAAGGAGGAAGTAAATTTAAATGTTAGAAACATTTTTCAAAGAAAACATGTTTTATTTCTAAATGTTTTATATTATGAAAAAACATATATTGTTTAGTAGTATCTTCTTTTTGGGAATGTGGTTTGTTATACATGTATTATTTCCTAATCTTATAAGAACATGAACTTAAAAATATCCCCAATGTGAAATAATGTATGTTCTTGTATAAAATTTAATATTAAGTAAGGTTTTAAGATTGAGTCCTTATATTTGGTATTAGAGGATGGTTCACATAATGTTAGAGGTTAGGATTGTGTTAATAGAATACTGTAAATGATTATTAATTTATTGTTGATTTGAAATGTTATAGAATTTAAATATTACCATGTTTCTTTGTCAAATATATGTCTATTCAGAATGTTTTTTTCAGAACAAACAGGGAAGATAAAGTTGAAAGGTACTGAAAAAATGATATCCTTTCAAATCTGCAGAATGAAATGGTCGGAATTTGAACCATGCAGTTCATAACTGTAATGGATCAGTTGAATCAGGCGATAAATGGTGGTGGTATCCATTCTAGAGAGTAACTTGATCTACCATGAAGAAACGTGTCTTTTTTTATCATTTTTTGAGGTAACATCCCCCAATATTTAGTGGAACTATTGATCCAGTTACTGCTGATGAATGGATCAATGCTCTCGAAAAGACACATGATGTCATGGGATGTTTAGAATACCAAAACATAACACTAGACATTTTTCGATTTGAAGGTGAATCCAATCAAAAGTTGTATCTATTTAAGAATATGAAAGAGAGAGATGATCTTGACAATCTGGAATGTGATGATTTTAAGAGTCTTGTTGAACCCTCTGGGAATCTAGTTGCTTTATGATATTTTGATAATCCCAATTATGATTATTTGTATTTTGTTAATCCCTAGTCGATAAATGGTTAAATACTTATTTGGGAATATAGCTATTTTTTTTCTTTAAGAATTGTTCTATTTTTCTATGTTTAAATATTAGTCTTTCGGTTACTGGATGTTTGTACACTCTGACATAACCTATTCTTCCAATAGAATGCTTAAACAGAACAGAGCTACCGATACAGTTGAGTCTACCGCTATGAGAGAGCTACCGATACAAACCAGTCACACTTACATTAATGTCCACCGTTACAGATAATAGCTATCGTTACAGAATAGAGGTACTGATACACACAAGTCCACCGATATGTTGAAGATACTGTTATCAATGGAATTCTACCGATATATCAAAGTCTACTGATACAAGACAGACCTACAGCTACCGATACAAGACAGACTTACCGATATAGATCTATCGATACAAGACAGAGCTACCGCTACCGATATAAGATGGTTACCTTTACATCAAAGCCTACCGATACTCGAAGGTCACCAATATGCAATTCTACCGATATGCAGAAGGTTACCGATATACTAAGCCTACTGATATAAAAATGTTACCGATAGAAAGGCTACCATTACTCAACTCTAACTGTTACACAAGAAGCTACTGTTACTCAGCCCTACCGTGACATCTACCTACCGATATCCAAAGCTACCGTTCCAGAGACTGAACCCGATACTGCTTTAATTTATTTATTATTATTTAATCTAACCAACGGTCATATCAAGTATATTTTAATACACTGACATTTATTTAATGTGTGTTGTTGGTTGTCAGGGAATCGTACCTCGTACCTGCAGAAAGTAAATCATCTTCTGTCGGAGCTCGTGCTTTAAATAAAGGAAGGATGTGCTACTGAAAATAGAGATACATATAGACGAATACATAGAGACATATATACCACGAGGAGAGCTAAAAGAACAACCGAGTGTGAATGCAAAGATACGACATAACGTACACGAAGAACTCATTCATTACTGCATACCATTGAAGAGCTGAGAACGAGAACATAACTCAAGAACATCATCGACTACTATCTCCTCTGTCTCTACACCTGGAAGTCAAGGAAGTAGATGACACTCTGTTTTCCAGAAAAAAACCATAAGAGGTCTCAGAACCAATTATGATCAATCCAAAGGGGTCCAGAGCTGCACTGCAATCACTAGAGCCATTTCTAAACTCTAAATCATTGCCCTTGTAATTTATCTTTTTACATTTTGAGAAGTGTGTGTTGTATGCTGTATTTTACAGACACACTGTCTCTTGTACTTTAACTGTAGGATCTATAAATCCTCACTCAAACTCTTGAATCTTTTATTTCCCACTAGTATTGTGGTAGAAGTCATGTGTTACCTGGACAGCTGGAGCCGCTGTTTTTGTTCCCACGGATAACAGTGGTAGAGGTCTTGGACCTGGACAGTTGCATACTGTTGTAATCCCCGATCCAGGGTGCGGATCACTTTTATATAAAGCATTTAGAGGACAAAGTCTGTGCTTGAGACTGAACCTCTTTGTTAAACCTGTTGTACTTATTTATTTTAAAAGTTATTTTTATTCCGCTGCAAACTACATTAAAACCAAAACTGTTTTAAAGCCACTTTGATAATTAAAATCGCAAGTGTTTATATTAGTTAAAAATCAGTAAGTTAGTTTCAAAAGTTAATAAATTCTTCTGATTTGATTAACTGGGAAATAATCAATCCTTTGAGAAACAAACAGAACCTTTATTTTGATATAAATTCACTACAGTTTAATTCTATGTTTTATTTGGTGTATTTTAAGACCAAGTTTTTAAATAGAAATTTTAATTGGAACTCAATTCACCCGCCCTCTTGAGTGTCCACTCCGACCAATATTTGGAATCAGAGGTTGTTTAAAATATTTTGTACTCGGTTTTTCAAATATGATTTTAATTGTATTTTAAAGTTCTAAAATTTCTGTTATTTCTAAATTTTTATCTCTTTAAAATCTTTTCTTTTAGTAAGTTATCATGGATAACAGACTTGAAGGTGTTCCTACCAATAGACCACCATTTTTTAATGGAACAAACTACGCTCAGTGGAAAATCAAGATGAAAATTTATTTATAGAGCATGGGTTTTGATATTTGGACTGCTATAGAATCATAATATAAAACGCCTACTACTGTTAGATCTACTTGGAATGAAGATACTAAAACAGCCGACAATAATAATTGTAAAACCATTAATGCTCTGTACTATGCTTTAGGAGATGAGGAATTTAATAGAATATCTACTTGTAAATCTGCTTATGAAATTTGGGATACCTTAGCTGTTTCTCATGAAGGAACAACTAATGTTAAGGAAATGAGATTGAACACTTATACTATTAAGTATGATAATTTTAAGATGGATCCTGATGAACCCATTTCTGACATGTATCTCAGGTTTAATGAAATTGTCAACATAATGAATTCTATGGGAAAGGATGTTTCATCAAGGGAACAGATCATGAGAATACTGAGATGCCTACTTGAAAGATGGAGAGGAACTTCTGTCTCAATTAGAGAGTCATGTGATATTGGTGAACTGCCAGTCAAGGAATTAATTGGAAAGCTGATGACTTATGAAGAAGAACTCAAAGTGAACAAAGAAGAAGAATATGAACTAAGAAGGAAGTCTGTTGCGTCCAAGACTTAAACTTCAAAGAACAAGGATAAGGAGAAGCTCCAAGATATAAATGAAAGTTCAAGCTTTGAAGATAGTAAAAGTGCTTCTAACAGTGATACTGAGATGGCTCACATTTCCAGAAGGTTTAATAAGTTCTATAGGAAGAAGAATTTTTTCATAAAATCAAATTACAAAAGTAAGTATGACAGCAAGGGTCATTGGAAAAAGGATTGGAAGAAATCTGACAAAACAGATGAAATTGTTTAATATGAGTGAAAAAGAAAATGACATATACAAGAGGACTGTCCAAAGCTGAAGTACAAGAAGAAGTATGAATACAAGGAAAATAAGTATAAGAAAGCCATGATGGGTACTTGGAGTGCTTCTGAGGATAGATCCAGTGAATCTGAAATTTATAAAACTGAAAACAAAAATTAGGCAAATATGTGTTTTATGACAAACACATCTGAGGTAACAGCTGAAACTCCTACTTTAAATTCATATTATTCTGGAGATGATTCTGACTCAGAAAACATGTCAAAATCTGAGCTGTTTGAATATTGTGTTATTTTATAATAAACTTATAATGAGATGAAAGACAAATACAAAGGTTTAAAGAAACAGTATGCTATAACTGTTAAACATAAATCTGATCATGATATTGAAATTGAAAAGAATGCTCAGTTTCTTTAAGAGAATAATGAACTAAAATTATCTAATGAGAAACTTAAGAAAGACTTATAATAGTTTAAAAATGGTAAAGATACTCTTACTCAGTTCCTAGGTAAAAAAATAGCACCTAGATACACTACTGGTATAGGATACCAACCAGGACAGAGAAAATTTACCCAAACTAAATTCATTCCAAAATCGGGACAGAATGTTGCTAATTCTGAAACTTCATATGCTTCAACTATTTATATTTATAGTTACAAATCCAATAAAGTTCATCTTTCAAAATCTATTGATTCTAGACATTTTATGAGACCCATTAGGAAAATATGGGTACTTAAAACTTTATTGGCTAACCTGCCTAGACCCAAGAAAATCTGGGTACCAAAATCATTTCCCATCTAAATCTATTTTGTAGGAAGACTGTTTAAATAGCTGTTGTAGAAAGACTTGGTATTTAGACAGTGGATGTTCAAGACATATTTCAGGAGACTTCAAATGCTTTAAAATCTTAGTCATATTTGATGGAGGTTTTGTCACTTTTGGTGATAATTCAAAAGGAAAAATCATTAGTTTAGGCCAGATTGGTAACACTGACTCAATATTAATTTCTAAAGTTTTATTTGTTGATGGACTTAAATATAATTTGGTAAGTATTTCTCAGTTATGTGATGATGGTTTTTATGTGAAATTTGAAAATGATTCTTGCAATGTTTTTAATTCTAAAAATGTTTTATTGTTTTCTGCTTTAAGAAATGAAAATTTTTATGCTGTTGATTTAAATTCATTAGCTAAGAAAAATATTACTTGTTCAAATGATTTTTATAAAGAGTCTTGGCTTTGGCACAGAATATTAGGACACTGCAATGTACACTCACTTAGAAAACTTTTTAGGAAGAACTTAGTTAGAGACCTACCCAAACTTGAATTTCCAGCAAGACAAAGTTTGTAATCCCTGTCAAAAGGGAAGTAACATAAAGTTTCTTTTAAATCAATGAAAGAAGTGTCAACTTCTCAAACACTCGAGTTGGTTCACATGGATTTATTTGGACCTTCTAGAGTTTCTAGTTTAAATGGGAAGCACTATGTCTATGTTCTTGTAGATGATTTTTCTAGGTATACTTGAGTATATTTTCTAGCTCACAAAAGTGAATATTGTTCTTAATTTGTTAAATATTCCAAGTCTGTAGATAATCTTAGTGGGCTTAAGATCAAAACATTGATAAGTGATCATGGTCGTGAGTTTGAAAATCCTGAGTTTGAATCCTACTGCTCACACAGTGGCTATAGTCATAATTTCTCTGCCCCTAGGACACACCAGCAAAATGGTGTAGTAGAAAGGAGGAATAGAACCCTTCAGGAAATTTCCATGACCATGCTTAATGAGTATGACCTACCTGTTTATTTTTGGTCTGAAGCTGTAAATACAGCTTGTTATGTTATTAATAGAGTCTTAATCAGACCTGTTCTTAAGAAAACCCCTTATGAGTTGTGGAACCATAGGAAACCTAAGGTTAACTACTTAAGAGTTTTTGGCTACAAAGTCTTTATTCTTAATACTAAAGATAGTCTTGATAAGTTTTCACCAAAGAGTGATGAAGAAATTTTCCACGGTTACTCTATTTCTAGTAAAGATTATAGAGTTTTCAATAAAAGAACCAATTGTGTGGAGGAATCTGTTCACATCAAATTTGATGAAACTAATCCACATGAACCTAAGACCTCTCTTGAAAATCTTGAATATGATCTATCTTCTTTGAACCTTAATGATAAGGATAGTGGACCAATAGTAAAAACATCCAGTTCTGGAAATTTCCCAGAACCTGCGTCTGTTGGACCCCAACCTATTGATGAACCTGAAATCTCTAGTCCTACCATTTCTAAACCAACTAGGAATCTAAAGAACCATCCTTTATATGCTGTTGTAGGTAATTTAGATAGAGGAAAACATACTCGGGCTTCTCTAAGAAATCAGGTTGAACATCAAGCTTTTCATTCACAATTAGAACCTAAAAATATCAATGATGTTATCAATGATGAATTTTTGGTAATTTCTATACAAGAAGAACTAAATCAATTTGAAAGAAAACAAGTCTGTAAATTAGTAAAAATACCTAAGGACACATTAAAAATAGGCACAAAATGGGTGTTTAGAAACAAAGTTGATGAATCTGGAAACATAATTAGAAACAAAGATAGGCTAGTTGCACAAGGTTACAATCAAGAAGAAGGAATTCACTATGAGGAAACCTTTGCTCCTATAGCTAGATTAGAGTCTATTAGGATCTTACTTGATTTTGCCTCACATATGAATTTCAAGTTATATAAAATGGATGTGAAATGTTCTTTTCTAAATGGTTTTATTATTGAAGATGTTTTTGTAGAACAACCACCTTGTTTTCAAATCCTCATTTTCAAAATCGTGTTTTTAAACTTTCTAAAGCTTTATAAGTTTTAAAACAAGCTCCAGGATATTGGTATGAAAGACTTACAAATTTTCTTATTTCAAAAGGATTTTCAAAAGGAATTGTTGATCCCACTCTTTTTTAAAAATGATTTCAAAAGCTGTTTTAATAGTACAAATCTATGTTGATGATATTATTTTTGGATCTTCGAAAAAATCTTTATGTACTGATTTTTCAAAGGTTATGCAAAATGAGTTAGAAATGACCTTAATGGGAGAGATTAAGTACTTTCTTGGATTTCAAATATTTCAAACTAAAGTTGGTATTATTCTGAATCAATGTAAATATACTATGGATTTATTAAAACGTTTTGTTTTGGATAGTATTAAGGGAAGTGATACACCTATGAGTACCACTTGTAAATTGGATATTGATAAAACTGGTAAACCAGTTGATCAAACTAATTATAGAGGTATGATTGGGAGTTTAATTTATATTACTGTTAGTCGACCTGATATTATGTTTAGTGTATGTATGTGTGCCAGATTTCAAGCTAACCCTAAAGAGTCACACTTACTTGCTGTTAAAAAGATTTTCAGATATCTTAAAAATACTGCTAATTTGGGATTGTTTTACCCAAAAGGACAATCATTTGATTTAATAAGTTATTCAGATGAAGACTTTGCTGGATGCAAGTTAGATCAAAAAAGAACTTCTAGAACATGTCATTTACTTGGAAAGTCCCTAGTATCATGGTGTATTAAGAAACATAACTCAGTTGCATTGTCTACTACTGAAGCAGAGTATATAGCTGCTGGTAGTTGCTGTGCACCGATTCTATGGATGAAACACACTATACTAGACTATGGATTTGTTTTTAAACATTGTTCAATTAAATGTAACAATACTAGTGTGATTAACATCTCTAAGAACCCTATGTCTCAATCTAGAACAAAACACATTAATGTTAGACACCACTTTTTAAGAGATCATTATCAAAGAGGTGATATAACACTTGAATTTATAGGCACTGAACTTCAATTAGATGAAACTTTCACTAATCCTTTAAGTTCAGAATGATTATGTTTCATTAGACACGAATTATGAATGATATCTTACCCCTAAACCGTTACAATCCTCACTATTAGAAACCTCGCTGTTAGGAGACCTCACCGTTAGAGACCTCACCATAAGAAACCTCCCCGTTAGGAGACCTCACCATTAGATACCTCACCGTTAGAAACCTCACAGTTAGGAGACCTCACAATTAGAGACCTCACCGTTATAAACCTTACCGTTAGGAGACCTCACTATTAGAGACCTCACCATTAGAAACCACACCGTTACAAACCTCACCATTAGAGAATCCTCACTGTTAGAGAATCCTCACCGATTAGAAGACCTCACTGTTAGGAGACTTTACCAGTACATCTCACGCTGTTTTAAACTTATTTAAATCCGAGACATAGAATTTATATATATATATATATGATTTATTTTATTTGTGTATCCTAAATGTTATTAAACCGAGTCTAGACTTCACTCAATCTCACCGCGAACTCGTATGTTTGAATCCCCCCAACCTAACCCTCTCACGCCGCAAAACCCTAAACCTCGAATCTGTAATGGCCCGTGTCAAGAGACCCCAGGTTACAGATGAGAGTGATGAGCCAAAAGTGAAAAGACTGAATGTAACGAATGCTAGTACCAGTGGAAGTGGAAGTGGAAGTATAGCTCAAGGAAATCCAATAGACCCGCATCTCTCAAAGTAAGAGATTGTCGTTGAGAAAGAGGTGTGTGCAGAATGGCTCATGGAGAGCAAGTCCTTGGTTCTTAAATTTTTAGAAGAACAAGGTTGGAGTGAGTGCTTCACGAACAACAATGGACCTTATTATCTAGAACTGGTGAAAAAGTTCTATGAATTCGTTTGTTTTGAAATGTCTGAAGAAGAAAGCAGAATGATTTCTGTGGTAAATGGTCAGTAAGTATCTTCTAATTCAGTGGAATTGGATAGGAACTTAAGATTTCAACATGAAGGAGATTATGTGTTCTACTCAAAGTCTGTACCTTTGACCAGTGATGTGTTTCAATATAATAATTCTTTGCTGGAGCTTACAGGGAATGGGACCCCTAGAAAGGTGATTGCTGCAGAGATGGCAGGATAAGATAAGTTGTTGTCTAAATTTATCCAGCATGTTGTTAGTACTAGAAGAGGAGATTTTTCTACTTTGAAATTCAAAGACATATATCTGTTATATTTGTTTGAGCACAGTGTGAGAATCAATCTATGTAGACTGAATATGGTTCAAGTGGAAAATATGACTAGACCAAAGTCCAAATCAAATGCACTGTTTTTCTCAAAGCTAATTTCTGTGATACTAAAAGTGAAATAAGTAGTTGGACCTTAGGATGAGCTGGTAGTGGTTAAGGACAAATTCTGTATTACAAGAACTGTCTGTAAATACATGAAAGTCAGCTGGAATCCTTGGAAGAAATCATGGGTAAATGATGATGGAAAATTTTATGACAAGTTCACTCCTATGGATCATCAGTCTAGACCAAAGGATGTGAGGGATCCTGGTCTTGGACCAGATGAGCTAGAACTGGTCTACAGTGATGAAGCTAAAGATGAGGAGGAAGATACATCAGTAGAGGATGGAGGGGACCCACACTTACCCCCTAGTCCTGTGCATCATGTTATTTCTTTTGGAGAAGCTAGCCCTCCAAAAAGGCTACCAAAGAGAGAAACTGTCTTGAAGGACAGTGATACATAGACTACAGAAGAAGGAGAAAAAGCATACCAATATGTTTTCAAGGACACCTATAAGGAGGATGAGGCAACCGAACTTGATCATGATGTTAATGGAGAAAAGGAGGCTGATGGTGAAGCAGATGATGAGGAAAATGTTGAAAAGAGCTCAGTTTGAGTCCTCTAATAGTCAGTATAGTCAGGACAGTGTCTGATCAAGAATAAGTAGTAGCAGCACCAGTTGATGAGAGAGTCATTAAGGACTCAGAACAAATGGCTATTGAATCTGCTGCAATTGTAGAGGAAATTTAAGAATTACCTCAGGAATAATAGTTGGAAGAGATACCTTAGGAGAATGTTCCAAGTGAGGGGGAGAATCTTGGCTCAGTATCAGTGCTATATGACATTGAAGGTTGTACATTAGATCCCGTATATATGATTCTTGGAAATTCTTATGGAGATTCGGATGAGGAAGACCAACCCCAAAAGGAATTAGTTACCTTACCCACTATGGCTGAAAATGTGGCAACCAAGGAGGACCTTGAGTCCTTAAAAGCTGAATTGAAAGAAGCAATAAGGGAATCAGTGGAAGATATGAAGAAAAGTATGGTTGAAGAGATGAAAAGCGTGGAGCTATCCATTGAGTTTTCTATTGGATGTGGTGTGTCTAGTCTTGTGAAAGAAATGATGGATGAACATAAAGTGTGCCACACTTAGATTGAGAGTTGGACAGGAGCTCTAGTTATTTTGAGATAATTGATTGCTTCTCTGACTACCATGCATAGCTCTCAAACTCAAGTAAACTGTGACATTCAATATATCAAAGAAGTGGTCAATAAATTTGTGTATGTTTTTGAGGCCTTTAAGAAGTCAGTCAAAGAACATATGAAGAGTCAGGATGAACTTGTTCAGAAGGTAGTTAGTAGTCTGACTCAATCCTTCAAGGAGACAGTAGCCTTCTCTATGAAACTTATTGCCTCATCTAGCTCCAGTGTGAACCTTTACCAGATCCGCACTATTATTCAGGAAGAATTGGCTAAGGCTAGTCCCAGTGGTGCATCAGATACTCAGATTCTTTCTACCACTAGAGAAGTTAGTAGTTTTTTTCGCGATCACCAGCAGGCAGCTACTGCTTCTCAAGAGGCAATCAAGAATAAGGTGGATGCCTATTTTGAAAAGGTTTATACCAAGCATCAAATGACCAACCATTTCAAGATCTTACTGGAAAATATGAAGTTACCTCCAGTAACCTAAGCCTTCCAAGAACAGGTTAGTAAGCTCAGGGAGCTTACTCCTGCCTTGGACAAATTCATTGAAAATTCAGATGATTTTGTGTCTCCAATGGAGAGGGGAGGAAGCATTATAATGGATTTCAGGAATATGTTTCTGCCCTTCTTGCATGTGGATGCAAGACCTGTAACTGTACCTCATGCCCTTCCAGCTTCTGCCTCTGGGAGTGGTTCTAGATCTTTTTGATAGGATTCACTTTTTTTTGTTCTGATTTTATCAGTGTATCTTTTGTATATTAATGAAATTCCTCTTCATTCTCTACTTTACTGAGTTTCTATTACTTTGTCCTTTATTCTCTGTTAATCTTTATCTTTTCTCTACTACCCTTGTTTTTGTTAATCACAAAGGGGGAGAAAATTAGCAAATGAGAAAATTAGAAAATGAGAGAAAATAAGAAATGAGACCTAAGAGTTAACAAAGGGGTAGAAACACATTAAGGGGGAATGAGAAACTGAGACTTGAAAAAATAATACTTAAGAGAGAATCTTGTAGTACAATTGAAAGGGGGAGGAATATGGATGTTTTGTTCTGAAGAAAACAAAATAACATTTTTCCTCTGATACTATTTCAATTTTCTTGGCATAAGTTGTGATTATCAAAAAAGGGGAGATTGTTGAACCCTCTGGGAATCTAGTTTCTATATTATATTTTGATAAACCCAATTATGATTATTTGTATTTTGTTAATCCCTAGTTGATAAATGGTTAAATACTTATTTGGGAATCTAGCTATTTGTTTTCTTTAAGTATTGTTCTATTGTTCTATGTTTAAATATTAGTATTTCAGTTACTGGATGTTTGTACGTACTAACTTAACCTATTCTTCCAATATAATGCTTAAACGGAATAGAGCTACCGATACAGTTGAGTCTACCACTATGATAGAGCTACCGATACAGACCAATCACCGTTACATTAAATTCCACCATTATAGATAATATGTATCGTTACAGAACAGAGCTACCGATACACACAAGTCCACCGATATTTTGAAGCTACTGTTATCAAAGGAATTCTACCGATATATCAAAGTCTACTGATACAAGACAGACCTACAGCTATCGATACAAGACAGACTTACTGATATAGATCTACCGATACAAGACAGAGCTATCACTACCGATATAAGAAGTTTACCGTTACATCAAAGCCTACCGATACTAGAAGTTCACCAATATGCAAGTCTACCGATATGCGGATGGTTACCGATATACTAATCCTGTCGATATAAAATGGTTACCGATAGAAAGGCTACCGTTACTCAACTCTAACCATTACACAAGAAGCTACTGTTACTCAGCCCTACCGTGACATCTAGATACCGATATCCAAAGCTGTCGTTCTAGAGACTGAACCCAACAATGATTTAATTTCATTATTATTATTTAATCTAACCAATGGTCATATCAGGTATATTTTAATACACTGACATTTATTTAATGTGTGTTGTTGGTTGTCAGGGAACCATTCCTCGTACCTGAAAAAAGTATATCATCTTTTGCCGGAGCTCGTGCATTAAATAAAGGAAGGATGTGCTACTACAAAGAGATATACATATAGAAAAATACATAGAGACATATATACCACAAGGTGTGCTAAAAGAACAACCGAGTGTGAATGCAAAGAGATGACAGAACTTTCACGAAGAACTCATTCATTACTGCATACCAGTGAAGAGCTGAGAATGAGAACATAACACAAGAACTTCATCGACTACTATCTCCTCTGACTCTACACCTGGAAGTCAAGGAAGCATATGACACTTTGTTTTCCAGACAAAAACCAGAAGAGGACTCAGAACCAATTCTGATCAATCTAAAGGAGTCCAGAGCTGCACTGCAATCAATAGAGCCATTTCTAAACTCTAAATCTTTGCCTCCATGATTTACCTTTTTACATTTTGAGCAGTGTGTGTTATCTACTGTATTTTACACACACAATATCTCCTATACTTTAACTGGAGGATCTGTAAATCCTCACTCAAACTCTTGCATCTTTTATTTCCCACTAGGATAGTGGTAGAGGTTGTGTGTGACCTGGACAGCTGGAGCTGCTGTTTTTGTCCCATGGATAACAGTGGTAGAGGTCTTGGACCTGGACAGTTGCATATTGTTGTAATACCCGATCCAGGGTGTGGATCACTTTTATATAATATTTTGAGAGGACTAAGTCTCAGCTTGAGACTGAACCTCTTGGTTAAACCTGCTGTGCTTATTTATTTTCAATGTTATTTTTAATCCACTGCAAACTACTTTAAAACCAAAACTGTTTTATGTCACTTAGATAATTAAACTCACAAGTGATTAAATTAGTTATAAATCAGAATGTTAGTTTCAAAAGTTAATCAATTCTTCTGATTTCATTAACTGGGAAATAATCAATCCTTTGAGAACCTAACGGAACATTTATTTTGATATAAATTCACTATATTTTAATTTTGTGTTTTATTTGTGGGATTTTAAGCCAAAGTTTTTAAATAGAAATTTTAATTGGAACTCAATTCACCCCCCTCTTGAATGTCCACTCTGACGAATAAGTCTTATTTGGGAAGAATATTTTCCTAAAATAGTTTGAATCAGAATAGAGAAACAATTCTAGGAACTGAACTAGCAAGATGATGGTTTTGTGGAAGAAAATGAATCCAATTTTACAAGACTTTCCAGGTTTGTAAAATATGTTACTTGGGAAAATGATAGTAAAATTAATAGATTTTACACTTATTTGAATCCATTTTTACGAAGATATTTGGCTTCCTGAGAGCTTAAAATATCTCAGAAACTTGTTCATCATGATGAAAAAGTTGATATGGACACCTATTTTCCTCCTAATGATAAGAATAAGAAGCAGTCTGGAAGGAAATAATTGAGAAAGAATTTCTCAATGAAATCTAGAGGTAAGAAAAAAATTTCCTTTTCGGTGAAAATTGTGGTAAAAATAAACCTGGAGAATGATTATGTAAATTTTGTGAATTGACATCGATATAGAAATATTGGGTACATGTCTCATGAGTTCAAGGAAAATGATCTAAAAATTAATGAAAAAGCGATTGTGTGATGACTTAAGTGTAAGGAATTGGTTTATTTTTCATAGGTGTGTCCACATATAGTCACTCAAGAAGGGAATCAGTAATATTGGAAGAATAAGGGTGTGAAATAATCCTTGGAAACCACTTCTACAGATGTTGATCCATCAAACTAAGTGGTATCAAGTAAATATCTTATTTTTTCAAATTTTGAAAATGTGTTGTTTGATTCAGGGTCTACACATTCCTTCATTTCTGAGAAATTTTCAACTAAATTATAAATTCCACTTCAAGAAATGAATATGGAACTCATGGTAAATACACCTAGTTAAAAATATTGATAAAAAAAAGATATAATAGTCTATATATCTTAGTCTGATGAAAGAGTTTACCTAAAATACTTATTGTATTGCCTCTAGTAGAGTTTGATGTAATTCTGGTTGTATAATTACTTAATTTTTATCATGATAAGATATATTTTAGGTAAGTAAGATGTTTCTTTTTCATAAAGAGTTTTACTTTTGTAATAGAATGAACCCATACCAATGATAACATATCAAGAAGCTAAGAAACTGTGAAAAGATGGAAATGAATGTTATCTTTCAAATGTTATTGAAAACAAGGGAACTATTTATATCAATGATGTGCTAGTGGTAAATGAGTATCTTGATGTATTTATTAATGATTTTCCTAGTGTTATGCCGTTTGGATTAACTAATGAACCTATTGTCTTCATGGATGTTATGAATTATTACATGGATAAGTTTATGGTTGTGTTTATTGATGATATTTTAGTATATTATAAAATTAAAAATTATCATAAAATAAATATAAGGGTTTTTTTAAACCTCAAAATAAAACAAACAATATATAAAATTTAGCAAGTGTGAATTTTGGTGGCAAGAAATTTCATTCTTTGGTAACATTGTTTCTAAAGATGGATTAATTGTTGATCCTGCTAAAAAATAGTTGTTGAAGAATGGAAAATATTCACAAATATTACCAAGATTCATAGTTACCTTGGTTTAGTAGGCTATTACAAAATGTTTTTTGAAAACTTTAAAAAATTATCTATCCCACTTACAAAGTTAACTCGATAAGGAGTTTAATTCATCTAGACAAAATAATGTGGTGATTATTTTCAAGAATTAAAAATATGATTGGTTAATGGTCTTGTTATGAACCTACCTTCTAGAAGTGGTGAATTTTTCATCTAAAGTGATTCTTCTTTGATATTAGTTATTTGTGTTCAAATGAAAAAATGATTAGGTAGTTTCTTATGTGTCATGTCAGTTGAAACCTCATGAGTTAAATTATTGTATACATGATTTGGAATTAGCTGTAATTGTTTTTGCTTTAAAAAATTGGAGTTATCAGTTGTAGCGAGTAAAATATGAAATATATACTAACCATAAAATATTGAAGTATGTATTTAGTCTAATGTAATGGAATATGATACAGAGAAGATGGGTTGAACTAATCAAGGATTATGATTGCACGATCCATTACCATCTTAGAAAATAAAATAGATTCGACAATGCGTTGAATTATAAAAATAATGATACATTAACCATGACACGTTGGGAACAAGATCTCTTGGTGAATGATTTTATAAACGTTGGTTTGAAAGTTTTTTGTGTAGGAAATACCTCTGTTTTGTTTTAGATATCAGTGAAATCATCTCTATGAGACAGAATTAAGAAAGCACAGAAAAAAGACTATGAGCTACAGAAAAATGTAGAATTGGTTAAGAAAGGTAAGTTGATTGAATTTAATATTGAAAATGTTTGTGTTTTCAGGTTTGGGAATAGATTATGTGTTCCTCATGAATCTCAGAAAAAGATATAATTGTAATGTGAAGGTCATAGTTCTCCATTTTTTCAGTTCATCCTGGTACCACTAAGATGAACTGGGTTTTTCGGGAGTATTACTGGTGGGATGGAATGAAAAGAGATGTATTAGATTTTACCATAAAATGTTTGACATGTTAATGGGTTAATTCAGAGTGATAGTTAATGATGGGTCTGAATCATCTTTTTCTATTACCAGAGTGGAAATGAGAATATATATCTATGGACTTCGTGGTGGGACTACCAAAAACATCATGAGGTAACTAATCAATTTGGGTTATTGTTGATCATTTGGCTAAATCTAGTAATTTTCATCCATTTTGAGATACTATGTCTTTAGATCAACATTCCCAACTATACCGAAAATAGATTTTTAGTTTACATGGAGTGGAAATCTCTTTATTGTATCATATCGTGATCTTAGGTTCACTTATAACTTTTATAATGGCCTTCAGAAATTGTTGGGAATAGAATTAAATTTCAGTAATGTTTTTCATCCTCAATCAAATGGGAAGTAAGAATGACCAATTTAGATATTGGAGTAAATTATAAAAGCTTATTAAATGGATTACCCGGGAAGCTAGGATCAACATATTTCATTTTTTTAGTTTTCTTATAATAAAAGTTCTCATTCTAGTATACAAGATGACACCTTTTGAGGAATTATATGGAAAGTGGTTTCGAACTCTAACATTTTGGGATGAATTTGAGGAATGGATGTTGATGGGACCAGAATTTGTAGAGGAAGTGGAAGAGAAAGTTCAATTGATTTATCCTCTCATGTGGAAAACTCGGAGTAGGCAGAAATGTTAAGCAAATAAAATGCGAAAAGACCTGTCATTCAAGGTAGGTGATTATATTTTCCTTAAAATATATCCTCAAAAAAGTGTTATGAATTTTGTTAATAAAGGAAGGTTAAGTCCATGGTTCATTAGAATATTTGAAATCTTGGAGAAATTTGGAAAAGTCACCTACTGAGTAGCATTGCCTTGGAGGTTATCTGAGGTACACAATGTTTTTCAAGTTTTGATGCTAAAAAAATATGTGCTAGATTCATCTCATGTTTGAGCCCAAAATTAGTTCAGATAGAAGAGAATATTTCTTATGAAGAGAAAAATATTTAGATCCTTGATCATAGAGGGTATGTTTTTTGGAATATGGTAATTTACCAATTTAAGGATTTATGGATAAACCACATGGTAGAAGAAAAAACATGGGAACCTGAAAATGCTATGTGGGAAAATTATCCTTATTTTTATATATGTAAATAAAAATTACCATGAAGAAATTTTAAAAAGGGGAAAATGTAACAATCAAGGTATTTATAGAATAAAATGTTTATAACTATTAGTATTTTTTATTTAAATAGTTAATCTTAGAAAAATAATTTAATATATGATTATTTATTTTTAAACATTAATTTTTTGATAATAGATTTTAATTTTTATAGAAAGATTTTTATTTTTTAATTTTTCATGTTGAAATTATCTTAGTTTGAATTTTTAGAATTTTATGAAAAAGTATAATTTTTTGTGAATATTAAAAAATATGGATTTTTATAAAATACAGTACTTTTTTATGAGGTTATGAAGGCATTTTTGTGCTATAAAATTTTTTAAATTTATTGAATAATTAAATAATTATATTATAATACTAATATTGTATATAAATTAATTATAATATAAAAGCTATATTTTATTCATGATATGTATAAAAATTATTGTCAGTGTTATCGTAGTGCCTGCATAGCATTGACAATGTCAATTTTGGTTCTTTATAAATAATAATTGAGATAAAAAATATTTTCAAGACTCATTTATTACTTATTATGTATTATTTAAGTTTTTGGATATTAATTTCTAATTTTATAGTTATATAACATTAATCTTACCCAAATTCCTATGTAATGCTTGTCTAGGGAAAAAATAACAAATTTAAGATGTTATTTTGACATGTATGTGAGTGAATATAAATAATGAATGAATCTAAAATTTAATTTTGAACCAGATTAAATTATTATTATGATAGTAATTTCTTATTAATATTTATACATGAAATATTTAACATTAGTTCTTCTACAATGTTGATGTAGTGTTTGTGCAATCAAAAGAAAAATAAATAAACTTTTATTATTAAAATTATAATTATAATTAAATGATTCAAATATTGGAAAAAAAAATTTATTCCAACAAATAAGAACCCTTATCATATTTTGATTCAAATTGGGGACATTGTGGACCCACGTAGATCACATTAGTCCCTATATATTTTTTAAATAACAATAAAGACAACGTGTTGATACTATAACTTTCAATTAGTATATTGTTTAATTAAATGGTTTTCCAAAATATTTTTTTAAAGATGAATATTATATTAAAATTTAACACATTTATATTTCTCATAGAATATTATTTTTAATTTTTTGGAGACAAATAATTACATAAATGTCTTGAACAATTATGATGGAGAAAATATTAAATTAATTAATAAATAAAATTCATGATTTTAAAAATATTATAATATATATAATTTGGTTTTGTAAGTCAATTAACTACTTATATATGAAAATATAATGAGTATAAGACATAATAATAAATTTATTTTTAATCGGAAACTTATTTTTGATGCATTTAAAGTCATGTTTGTGAATAGTTTTTAATTGGACAAAATTGTTTTACCATTAATAATATATTTTTCGAAATTATTTAAAAAACACAAAATTGTTTAAGAAGTCAAAAAATTATTATATTCAATATAAAATATAATTTCCTTAATTTTTGGGCATTTTTTGAAGTCTTTTACTATATAAAAATTATTATATTTTAATAATTTTGTGAAATTCCTATATTACCCCTCAACTAAATTATAAAACGGGAATCCCTCCACAAATGTTCATCACATAAAACCATATTGTTCAGATAAAATCATCCAAATTACATCTTTTTCGTCCCTTTATAAATTTTGACCTTATGGTCTCACAAAAATTACACTTCCAAGAGCCTTAAAGAGGTTCTCAAGAAGGAATTTTAAGGAAGTAAGGTTCCTTTTTCTTCTCTTTTAAATTTTTTTTCACTTATACCTTATCCCCTCCTCTTATGTAAAGGTTCATGAAAACTAAAGTATCTCAAATATACTAGAGTGTTTATTTTTTTTGTTATATTCATCACAAAATCTATAATATTTTCCTTTAAGTCATAAATAATGAAATCGTTGTCTGTGGTGCGTTAATTCACCACCTTATGGATAATGATTTTTTGTTTCTCTTTCACCAAAATCATGGAAAGGTTAAATTCACTTGTAATGGTTTAAATTAAACTAAATAAATATATGTTATCACTTATGGTTTATTATTTCTTTTTTATAGGAAATACCCAATCTAAACACACCTTGGAAATCATGAAAAGAATGCACCCAAAGAACAAAAATAACAAAATATTGTTAATAAATGTGTGGAAAATGTTATAAGAAGAAAATTTAAGAAATTATAAAAATGATTTAAGATTTTTCATATATTAATAACACTATTAAAATTATTATACAATAGCTTTCAACAAATTTTAAGGAATCCAAACCCGAGGTAAGAGAATTTCCTTTAAAAATCTTTTTATATGTCTCTTTTACAAAATTCAAAAAAAGATTATTTTTTATATAGTATGAGTGGTTTATCCAATTTTAATAATTATTTTTTATTGTAATGATTCCATTATATGTTTTCATATTTATTGTAAAAGTATATGATTTCATTATTATGTGCACAATTTTTATATTTTAAGAGTGATTTTTTTACAAAAAAATATATTTTGAAATTATGAATGTGTTTTTCTCAAGTGTTTAAATGATTTTTCAAATGTTTTATTGCAGATATGTTCCTTGGAAATAGTTTATGTTTGGGTGAGACAATTATATCTCTATATATGATGGTTTGAACCCCATTATATCTCAATATATGTTGGGTTGAGCCCATTATACCTCATGATATGACGGGTGAGCCCCATTATAGCTCTCTAATGCATTGGGTACATCAAACATAGAAGTTGGAAAAATGGTTATTCAATGTGTAAGGGAGAATGTAAGAGTGATTTTGTAAATATTCCCCAAGGAAACTACATGATTTTTCCATACATGTTAATTATTTTTTAGGAAAAGGGTTTCATTGGTTTTAATGTTATCACGTGACTAATGATTTCTTTCTTTATATCACTTACTAAGATGTTTGTTCTCATAAAATGTTTTTAAATGTGTTTCATAGGTTATAAGGATGTGTAAGAGAAATTAGGAAGTCAATTTAAATGTTATCAATATTTTTCAAAGAAAAAATGTTTTATTTTTTAATTTTTTATATTATGAAAATACAGATATTGTTCAGTAGTATCCTCTTTATGTGAATATGGTTTGTTTTTCATGTATTACGTCCTAATCTTCTAAGACACATAACCTAAAAAGATCATCAATGTTAATGAATGTATTTTCCTGACTAAAATTCTATATTATGCAATGTTTTAAGGTGGGGTCCTTATATTCTAGTTAATTAATATTGAAGATCATTTGGGTTGTTTTTCTAAAAAAAATTAATTTGTAGAAGCCTAACCCATATTTTAAAGAATGTTTTTGTAAAATAGTAAGTGAAGTGTTTCTTGAAGTTAAAAATATTTTATAATGATTTTTTTAAAATGAAAAATATCAAATATAGAATGTTTGAAAAAGTTGTAAAGATAAGAATTTTTAAAAGATAGTTAGATGATACTACATAGATCTCAAACATCATTATGTCATGAAAAATATCATGAAACATGATTTTTTCTAAGAATTGAATATGAATGTTTTTTGGACACAACTTATCATATAGATAATTATAGGATGGAGAGGTTTTTAATAATCTGGATTTTTTAGTTTGCTGAAGTTCAATGATTTTTAAAGTTGAATTAGAAGAACCTGACCAGAAAATTTTTTATATAGACAAGTTGGATGAACATAAATGAAAAAAGATCACTGAATGATGTTTTTTCATAAAAATTACTATTTTTTTGTTTTTTAGTTGCATGAAGATAAATTACATTAGATGAAGTTTTTGATAGAAAGTCTGAGTTACTCAAAATTTATGGGTTCCTTAAAAAATGTGAGAAGATGAAGATTCTATTTTTCATGTCATACAGATGTGGTATCGGATTTTATAAGATTCTAAGATTTTATTACATTTTTTATTGAATATACTGATCGCATTGATGTAGATAACTTATTATATCCGACGATGCATATTAGATGACTGTGAAAAAGTGAAAATATTTTCTATTGTAATATTTTTAATGTAGTAAAATGTGATATAAATAAATGAATCAATTTTATTAAAATCTAGTATAAATAAAAAACCAAGGGAGATATCGTCAGAGTTCCAAACACATGTTTATAGATAAATCATTCAATGAAGTTTGAAACTTCTGGAAGAGAATTTAGTGGATAAATAAAGTTTCTAAGAAAGATAACATTTCATGGTTATTATTGGAAATAAGTTTCAAGGAAAACAAAAACGAATATGTAATAGTAAAAAACTGGATATATAATGTATTAGATTTATTTATGCTTCTTCTAGATAGAGATTATGTAGGAAACTGAATTATTTAGTAGTTTCAATAATTTATTCAACCATATTTAGTTAGATAGGATCAATAGGTAGAGAAAACTTTTCTTTGTTTTTTTAGAGAGTTTTTTTAATTTAGTGGGTCAAGAACATTTGAAAGAAGAATACTAAAGTTCAATTTTGTGAATTTTTTAATCTCTAGTTATGAAATTTGATTACATGTTCTTTTTATATGAAATTCCATTGAACGAATGTTTCGAAAGGATATAAATCAAACATAATTTGTTTCATAATTTTGAATTATGAAACATTGGCTAAACTAAATCAATTATTTGTATTTAGATTAGTTCAGTTGGATTGGAAAGTTGATTAGAGTTTTAGAATATTAATTTATGGATATAATATTTAATAGTACATTGTAAAGTTCTAATTTAATAATATTTGAGAGTAACGAAGTTATGGATAAATAAATAATGGTTGAAAAGACTCTAGACGATTTGAGAAGGATAGATAAGCACTAAAATGAAGTTCAAATAAATAATAAATTCATATTTATAAATTTGGTGGAGTGGTAAAAAAATTGGTTTCTTCTTTTCATGTTTATAGATAACCTATAAATTGGGGCGAAATTTTACATTTTACAACTCTCTATACATACATGCGATATGTTTAAGTACTATAAAAGTTTTTTCACAATGAGATTCCAGCCAAAGTTAAGTTTCATGTAAAAGTTTTCTTGAAAGAATTTTTAGTCAAAATATTATATAACACAAAGTTTAGAATAACAGATATAGGAGAGACAAATAAAAAATATTGGACTGAGTTTCAATCAGTTGTTTATGAGGCCCTGAGTTCTACTAAATCAAATAGAGAAAAAAAATTTGTATCAAGTATAGGTTATGGAAAGTATTAATAGAAAAAAAATTACCAGATGGATTGTTTCTAAATGAAGAAAATCAAATAGTGATTCTATAAGACCTCTATAAAGAAGAAATTTTAAAGTTACATAATCTTGTATGGTTCAACTTCTGTAAGAAAAAATTTCAAAATGACGAGAGGAATCAAATTTATTCCTATCATGAGATAAAATTTTTCTAATTAGATTTGTAAAAATATATGTATTTAATTATGCATTATATTGAATTTTCATAGAAACATGTGAATTGTTGTGATAGGGATGAAGGATCTCACACTGATTCCAAACATTATAAATATTATGTGCCTTATTTACTTTCTTACATTTACATATATATGAGTATACTAAAATTTTATAATGAATAAATTCTAACAAGTTTCAAGGGATAATTTTTTTAAGTTGAAATTATTAAAAAGAATATAACTTATTCAACACCCCTATCTATGATATAATTATCCTCATTAACATTAATTGGTATCATATGAGCTTTCCATATTGAATCCTTATCATGGATATTCTTAATTAAATCAATATTATAGTAATTAAAACTAACTATAGAAAAAATTATCATGGATGGAAAAACCCAATGATATCCTATTTTTTATTTCTTTTCTTAGAGGTTATAAATGAAGAAACTATTGGGTTTCCACCCTTTGAGAAAGATGGTTCTAGGAATTTTCATAATAAGAGAAACATTGAATTTTATAGAAAGGATCATAATTATATTCTTACATCTCTATCAGAGATTTTTTACAAAAGGTTATGGGTATAAAAACAAAAAAGATAACATGGGACAAGATTTAAATTGTCTTTGAAGGAAATACTAATGTGATTGATGTAAATATAAAAATCTGGCATAGAACATTTTAATACATAAGAATGAGAGATGAAAAACTATTTAAGATTACTTCACTAGAGTGGATGAATTTGTATGTAACATCAGTGGACTTATAGAAGCCTTGGAGGATTCTAGAATTTTTAAGAATCTTATTAGAAATGTTCCAGACATGTTTGATTCTAAAATAACTAATTTATAATATACAAAATATTTGTCTCTTGATAAATTTCATAACATTATTGTTTCCTATAAAATGATAAAAGATCTGATATTCAAAAAAATATATAAAAGAATAATGGATTTTAATGATTTGAGGACAATGAAAATTCAAGATGTTGAAGAAGTTGACGCTTTTGATTCTGAAGATAAGGAAGATGATGAGTTGATTGAATAAACCACGTATATGATCTCTATGAATTATCAAAGAGGAAGAGGAATGTATGGATAAAAACATCCTCTCAATATTTTGATGTGGTGGAATTTATAACTTTTCTATCAATTTACCTTAGAAGATAATTAGTGAATTTGAAGATCAGCCTAAAGAAAATGCTTAAGGAAATAATCCAAAAAAAATTAAGGGTTAAAATATGTACACTAGTGAAAATAGAATTTTCACTAGAAATAGAACGATGATACTTATTAAAAAAGTCAAATATAAATTAAATGACACTGATTCCTCAAAAGATGAAAGCTCAAAAATAATCAAAATCCAGTTTTCAAATTTTGAGAAAAAAAATTAAGATTTATAAAATAGTGTAGAAAAAAAGGAGGCATTGCATCTTCTAAGGAGTATCAAAATATATCACCACTTTAAGCATGTCTTGATAAAAGATGAAAACTTATGAAATAAATCATAATAATGAAGAAATAAGGTAGAAAAGTTATTTAAGGAATAAAATAAGTACATAATCAAGATTAAGATTACATACTAGAAATCATAAACTACAATCTATGAATTGATTTATAGAAATATGTTTGAAGGAATCAATGATATATTAACATCTATGGGTGATGGAGTTAAAAAACTAAATAAAAAATAATTTTGGAGAAAATTACCTTATAAAAATTGATTGAAAAAATCATTAAGGGTTCAGAAGTAAAAGTTGCATCATATAAAGCTATAGAAAGAACCCACTCAACGAATTAGGTGATATATTCACCAATTAAATTTAATTGTTAATCTTAATTGTTTTTATCATTTTTGGTTTTAAGAAAACTATATGTAAAACATGGGTTGAGAAGGGTTTTAAGAAATCTATCACATTCACAAATGATTAAAATTACTTCTATAAGAATGATGGAGCACACCCAAAGAATTATAGAGAAGAAAGAAATTATAAACCATAAAAAAATTTCTAAAAATAAAGGTAATACATCTCTATAAAAACAATATTTTCTGGTATTTATTGGTGTTGTAGAATCTATGGGATGAATGTTTATTATTGTGCGAATTATTGGTCACTTCTCAGAAGAACATATGAACATAGGGGAAGCATTGGTGGAAGTAGAATGAGTAACCTCCATAAAAAACTGAAATTTAGAAAAGTGAAATATCAAGATGTTTTAAAACATCCATCGAAACAAATTTAGTGTTTGGAATAATTATATGGAAAATGGGACATGGTTTTCCACTATATCGAATAATGTATGAAAAATAATCTATGGAAAATTTCATATGCTAGGAAGTAAAAGGTTGTTTCAAAGAAGAAAGTCACAAAAAGGGAATTTATTGTTGAGAAAACCATAATAGAAATTAAAAAGAACAAACCATGGATTATTAATAGTGTTTTTTCTTTACATACGATGGGATATTTAAAAATCTAGAAATATTTTTAAATTTGAGATGGAGGAGTCGTTAGCTTTGGGAATGACAGTTCTATAAAAATAATTGGAATTGGAAAGACTAATATTGGAGTAGAAAATTTTAAATCAAAAGAAGTTCTATTTTTAGTGGACTAAAACACTACATATTAAGTGTAAGTCAACTATTTGATGATTTGAACAAATTGATATTGAAAAATGATTCCCGTATCATCCAATATATGAAATATGTAAATGTAGAAACTAAATGAGAAAGAACTTGTGGAATTATCTATGATATAGGAGAAAATTGTGAATACTGTTATCTAAGTGTTGAAAAAGAATATAAATTATGGAATTGTAGACTTGGGAATACTAGGAAAAAAAATTATGAACAAAATTTATAAATATAATGTTGTAGGAAATAGGGAAACATTGGGAAAAAATTAAGATTATGTTTGTAAAACTATTTAAAAAGGAAATATGATTAATAAAATCCAAAAGAAATTAGAAATTAAACCTTCTAGAACTATTATTATTTTTCACTCATATATTTTTGGAATCATGAGACATAAATCTACAAAATGATATTAGTACTTTTTTTACTTTTATTGATGATTTCACTCAGATGACCAACATCATGTTTCTGAAATATAAATCAAAGGTTGTATAAGAATTCATATCTTTTAGAAGTGAAGTTGATAGATAAATGGGGGTTTATATAAAAAAATTATAACTAATAATGGTACTAAATTCACATAAAATTCTTTTTAATCCTATATAATAAATATAGAATCAAACATCAATATAGTGCTTTATACACCCCTCATAAAATGTTTTAGTTCAAATGAAAAAATAAAAAAAAATTGGAAATGGGAAGAAGCATGTTGGTAGAGTACAGATTTTCAAATTTTTATTGGAGAGAAACTGTAAGCACTACTGTACATGTGAAAAATGTTATTTTATAAGGTAAAGAATCAAAAATGGATTCCTATGAAATTTGGTGTAATAGAAAACCTTTGGTAAAATATTTCAAGGTTTTCAGAATACCATGTTTACTAAAAAATATATATATCTTGTAAAATTTGGTGAGAAGATGAGGAATGTTCTTTCACAGGATATTCACCCAACAAAAGAAGATAAAAATTTAAGAAAAAACATCTACAAAATTTAGTGGATTCCTAGGATTTGATTGTTTTTAAAAATTCAAATTACATAACAGAGGATGATGAAAAGGTTGAGAAAGAAAAACAGAATATTTCTAATAAAAGTGAATGTGATCCAAAATTGATATATCAAGACTCAGAGGAATTTTAATTTTAGTAATGTGACCAAGGAAGAATATATTTGAAATGGACTACCCTAAAAAACATGTTGAATGTGAAAATATAATTTGAAATTAGAATGTTCTTATTTAGAATTGAAAAATGATAAGATTAGAAACCCAGATATCAATCATTTCATTGATTGAACCGGATTTAGTTTTAGAAGCTGTAAAACATAAACAGTGTGTGATTTCAATGATTCAAGAGTAGTATCAAGTTGAGAAAAATTAAATGTGGGGAATTTTTCAATATATAGTAGCTAAAAATGTTGTTAGATCAAAATGTGTGTATAGAAACAAGTTGAATGAACATGGAGAAGTTTCAAGAGAAAATAAAGGCTTGTTTTTAAAGGTTATTCACTGGTGGACGTTTTTGACTTCGAAGAATCCTTTTCACCTGTTTTATTATTAGAAACCATTATAATGGTTCTAGCAGTGGATACACATTAAATTTAAAAAAAATTAACTGATGGATCTAAAGTTATCTTTCTTTAACAGTGAGACTGAAGAAGTTTACATTGAGTAACCTTATGGGTTTCTACATAATAAAGATGGATGAAAGGATTTTAAATTAAATAAATCATTAAATGGGTTGAAATAATCCCCACCTTCTTGGTATTCCAACAATGATAATTTTTTGAAAAATATGTTTTTTTATAAAAAAAGATGATAGAAATTTATATGTGAAAGAAGTGTATTCATGCTCCCATATTGTAATTGATTTTGTGTATTATATAATTTTTTTGGGGATATAGAAAATGTTTGAAATAAATTTATGTGTACATGAAAATGAATTTTGATATTTCAATATATGGAGAATTAACTTTCTTCCATAGTTTACATGTTCAAAAGAATAAAAAATATTTTTTCCTATCTCATGAAAAGTATGCTAGGGATTTTTTACAAAATTTTGGGATGAAATATTATAAATAATTTTCTACGATAATTTTAGTGGTCAAAATATTGAGTAATGATAAAACTATACAAACTATGAATCATAATGATTTTTGGAGGCTGATTGGAAGAATGATTTACCTTACAACCTCAAGAAATAATATTATTTATGTTGTGAATTTATGTTCTATGTATTAGACTTATCGAATAAAACTCATATGCTGGTATCAAAGATAAATATGAAATATGTTAAAGGAATAAATTAGCATGGGCTATTACAAAAAAAATCATGATATAATGTTTTTTTGTTATATGAATGCTGATTGGGATGGATATTGTTATGAAATAATATCATCTTATGGAGGAATATGTTACCTGGAAGAATGTTTTGTGAGATGGCATAGCAAGAAATATAATTTTTAACACTAATCATAACAAAATCAGAATATGTTATAGCTACTATGGATTTTACTCAAATTTTGAGGATAAACATTCAGTTGGATGATTTAAAAGTGAAATTGTCAACTCCATTTAAGTTACATTGTGATAATTAGAGTGCAATTGATCTTTATAAAAAAACTATCAAACAATAAATATAAAATAATATTTATGTTAAGTTTCACTTCATAAAATAGGATGTTATTGGTCTTTGAGAACAACTAAATCAGAATATATTGAAGCAACCCAGGTTTGTACTCAAATGTTGTGCATAAAATTTAAGCTGAAATATTAAAATGTGAATGTTTCTACACGATTGAAGATACATTATAATTCATAGTGTAATTAATATTTCTAAAAAACATGTCTAATACTCACGATCAAAGCACATTGATTTTAAATTTCACTTTATAAGATAGGAAGTTTCTTATGGGGATGTTTATCTATAATATATATCAACAAAGTATCAAATTTATGATATATTTACCAATGTCATTCTAAAAAAACATTAATTGATTTGAGGTTGTAACTTCTTGTTAATCCTCCACCGATAACTTCTTAATTATCTAAATTAAAACTCCCACCATTTATAAGATTATGTTGAAAAACAAGTAGAGGAAGTAAAAAATATGTAAGAAGTTTTTGCAATTAGTTTTGTAATGAATCTGATGTTGTGCCATTCATAAAATGGATTATTAAACAAAAAATAAGTGAGTGAAAAATTGTGAGTTTAGACTTTTTAAAAAAATTGGACAAGATAAAAGTGACTGTGCTTTTTTCAAAACAAGGCCACAAATATTCTTTTCACTAAGGGTTGTACTTTTTTAAAAACATTACTTTACCCAGTATTGTGGTTTTAGGAAACACACTTTTGAGAAATGATGTGTTTTGGTGAAAGTTAAAAAATTTGATTTGGTACAAAAATGAGTTTTTTAAAGGTTTTAGTAATGAATGATGATGAGTGTTACAAGTTTTTATCAAATTTTATCAAAAAATATAAAGTGGGACTTTGAAAATTCTTTGCTATTGTTTTATAAATTGTTTTGTATTTATTGACAACTAACATTTTTTTATAGATTTATTTTATAAATTAAGAAGAAAGGTTTTATGGAAGTAATATTTTTTATGAATTGGTTGAAGATGAAGAGATTTATAAAGATATATATTTTTGAAATTTGAAAGATAAGAACTATCCAAAGATAGTCATATGATGCTATGATAATCTCAATGTTCCTTACATCCTGAAAAATCTAATGATATGTGATTTTTAAAAAAAAATAAAAGGTGATGTTTTTTCATACTAAGATTATCTGAAATATGATTAATGTATAGAGAAGTGTTGATAAATATGGATTTTTGTGTTTTTTAAGGTTTGAAGGATTATAATGTTGCATTAAATTAACCCAATGAGAAAAAAATTATAGATTGTAAGATTAGAAAAATTTATGAAAATACAGATCTACAGGTGATGTTTTTTTTAGAAATTATCTTTTATGGTTTCTAAGTTGTATAGAGATGAGGAAATCTAGATGATGTTTTTATTTGAATGTTTGAGTTTTTAAAAAAAGTTTATCTTATGAAAAATCTGAGAAGATGAATATGTTTTCATTTTTAGTTACAATGATAAGGTAAAGGTTTTTATAAGAATCTTTTACATTGTCACATCACTTATCAAACTGATGTTGCGAACAAACTAAATCATAACAAATCGAGAAAATGTTTGTGAAAATGTAAAAATATTTGTTTTTATGATATTTTTAACTTATAAAAATGTGATATAAATTCAAGAATAACTTTTATTATAATCTAATAATAGCTGAAAACCCAAGGGAGGGAACATCATAATACTAGGAACATGTTTCTGGACAATGATCTTGAAGAAGACTGAAGCCATAGTAAAAGACTTGAGAATATGAAGAATATTTATTAAAATATAATTTATTGGGTTTATTATAAAACATGTTTTTTTAGACACACTATAATGGATGTATAAAAGTGGAGACATTTTTTAGATAGAAAATTTATCAGATTTATTGAAGTTCCTACTATACAATGATTTAATAGGAAACCCAAGTCTTCATATTTTTCAATATTTTAGTAAACCATATTTAGTTTTCTTGGATCAAAAGTGATATAAAAGGTTAATTTTTTAAGAGAGTTTTTTACTTTTTTAGTTCATGAACATCTGGCAGTGGAAGAGCGAAGTTCAAAATTTTGAATTTTTGAAGCTATCTGATGATATTTTGAAAAGAAAGAACAATGAATAAATGTTTTGTAAGGATGTACATCAAAAAAATTATTTTTACAAAGATCTAACCAAGAATCATAGATCGGAATAAATCAGTGTTTTTTATTTGAAGTGGGTTTATAGAACTAGATAGATGAAGAGAGATCCAAATATATAAGTTTCATGGAATCAATTTCAATATAGATGTTTTGGTAGAACATTGTAATGTTTTAATTTAATTTAAATATATAATTATATAGTTTTTAAGGATTTAATAATATTCAAGAATATTTCATAAGAGTTAATAATGTTATAGAATAACTCAAATGAATTTCAAATACCTGATAAATTTGGATTTATGAATTTTGGTGAGTGGGGAAAAATTTCATGTTTATGACCTTTTATATTTCTAGAGAATATAAAAATAGGTTGTGTATTTTACCACTCTTTGTTCACACATGAATGAAGATAAATTATTGTATAATTTTTGTCAAAGTGAGTTTTCAACTAATGTTAAATTTTTATTGGAGTCTTTTTCCAGAATTTTCAGTCAGAATATTAGGCAACAAAAAGTTGAGAAGACTGGTCAAATGAGAATCAAATAGTAAATATCAAATAGAGTCTTGAATATAAGTTTATGAGTCACAGATTTATCATAATTCAGAGAAAACAAAATTTTGTTTCAAGCATAGGTTGAGAAACATTTGAATGGAAAAGATATTGTGAGAGGGAGTATTTCCAAACATATATAATCGGATAGAGCCATGTCAGAAATCGATTCCAGATGGACCTTTGAGGAGTAGAAAGTTTCAAAGTTATATTTTATTTTGTGGCTAAAATTATCTAAGAAAAATTTTCAAATTGATGGTAGTTAGTATAATCATTCTTATTAATAGATAGAATGAGTATAATAGTAGTAGACAAAAAAAATTATTCCCTTCTTATTTATAGTGAATTTACATAGACTAACATGAGTTTCTATGGAAAGGATGTAGGTTCTCACACTGAGGTAGGACCTTGAAAATATTTCACGCCATATTTACTTTCCCACTTTTCAATGCATACGAGTTCACTAAAAGTTCAAAAGGAAGAAACTCTAATAATTTATAGGAGTTATGTTTCTTAAAGATGAAATTTTGAAAAAGAATATCATGGATCAAAACCCACCTTCTCAATGATTCAACGATCCTTAAAAACATTAAATCTATTTAAAGGATGGGTGTAACATATTCTTGTTCATTTTCATAACATTCCCCACTGCTTGTGGTGGATGATTGGGCATGGTTGTGCATATATTTTATGGTAGGTTTAGATGTTTCTTAGAGTTCCAGTAATTATGTAATGATGTTAAAAATATTTAATACATGTTTTAACATGCGGGGTTGTTGTCTTGTTGGAATAAAATTAATATTAATGTTGAGAAATAGGGGACATGGTTTAATTATTCCTCGATGGAATTCACTTCACTTTTAAGGTTAAGAAAATATAAATAAAAAGTGTTAATTAATTGATAATGAATGAATTAACATAATGTAAAATGTAAAATGGAAATAATTAATTTAATAGTGTTTTCTTAAAATGTTTGTGTTCTTATAGGACATCTAATTATTAGTTTTGGTAGTTCGGTGTCTGAGAAATGATAAATACATAGGAGTATAATACAAGGTTTATTCCCTTAGTTTGGTTGTGAGATATATTATATCATGTATATTTTTTTATTTCATACACTACCCCACCCATGTCACAAGGGCGACTGATACCCTGTGAAATCTGGGTGGGTTCTTTCACCAATATCTAGGTTGGTGAGGGATGGATGTTTGACTACGCCCTATCTCCCAGCTATCTTATCCTGGTAATATTATGTGCTTATATAGATGGTGGTCAGTTTCCCTGTATTTTTGTGTAGAGTGATTTATTTTCTTCTGGTTATTTCACAACCATGTATCTCTAGATAAATTATATTATTGATTATTATAGGTATGATGCCTATATCATATATTTACTCGAGGTACCTTTCATATTTTATGGGATTTTGTTGCTTGAGGTACAATATCATATGTATGATACAAGATATAGGAGTTGTGTTGTCTCCCAAAAAAAACTTAGTTACTATACAGAGATGTGGCATGTGATTATGAGATGATATTATGAATGAGATGCATGTTGTGATACTTTAGACAATGTTTTTTGAGGATGGATTATTTTGGATATAGATGGACCATGGCGTACACTGTTAGGGTAGAGTGGAAAACCAATGGGGAATCATTAGTAGGGTACCCTAATTTTATTACTATAATATGTGATCTCTTGTATCTCTTACATGGTGATATATTTCCATGGAGAGGTTGGGAACTTATTATACTTATTTATGTGATGTGTTAGTTGCATTTTTTATTCATTAGGATTTATAATGCTTTAGTTATCATTTTAATGATAGGATCTTGGGAGTAGCCTATAAGGTATACATGTTATTATCACCCAACATATATATAAAATATGTTTCAGGTAAGTAGGAGTAGGTTAGATATGATGCATTACTAGATCATAGTTGTTCAGGAGGTCTTTGGGATTTTTGGCCACTTCTAAGTGTATATTTTGGATAATTTTAGTTTTATTTTTAATTATATTAGTTTTTATGAAAATATAAGTATGTACTTGGGATTTTTCATTATCTATATTTTATGATGAGTTATTTGGTTTATTTTTTATCAATCATTCCTAAATTTCTTTTAAAGGGTAATACCACACATTTGTATACATACTGTACACTTGGTTCTTATCTCAAACCTATGCACTTTTGGTGGTGGTCTTCGAGTGGTCATTATCTTTCTTATATCGTTGTTGGCCCAAGAGGGGTACCTTCTGGGGGAGTGGATCCTCAAAGAGTGGTATAAAAGGATCAGGTTGAGGAATATCATATAGTTTGAAGTTAGATATTGGTGAGGAATTCATGGTTTGGTGGGAAAATAGTGTCATATAAGTTTAGTAAGTGATGTTAAAAGGGGATATCGATTGAGACATGTGCATTTAGGGCCCCCATAGATCTAATGCATAGACATTTATGTTTACCAAGACTACTACAAAATGTGATAGTGGTTGTGGGGTAGAAACCAAGTTAGGGATTTAGCATCATTATTCATTATAAAATTGTTTTAAAGGGTTATAATTTTTGATTAGTTTAAACCATAAATAAATAAATTAATTAATTAATCATAAATATTGCACATTAAAGGTTTAGGATTCCCTCGCTGCTTGTTCTTATGCAGGTATAGATCTAGGTCAAATTCCTTGACAGGTTTCATCCAAATTTGTTTAACTAGATGTTCAAGTAGATAACAGAAGAGTAGAGGCTGATGATGATGTTTCTTATAGGAGTTAGCTCTAAGAGTTTTACTACCAATTTTTATAAAAGAATGGGGGCTCTATTTTAGACTGTGTGGTAGAAGAATGGTTATAGGAGGTGGTGATCAATTTCTGTTAGATCAATTCTTATTAGGAGCATTGGGTTTCATTATCTGTGATGAAGATTCATGAAGTAGTGAAACAGTGGGGGATCTTATTCCCTGATGATTATAAGGAGTCAGAGGTCCCATGAGAGAAGTTCAAAGACAAGTTACAAGTAGACTTTATTTTTTTCAATCATGAAGTTGGCCAACCACTGATAGATATTTACACTTTGATAGTGGTGTTATAGTGTGAAAAAGTTTGGGATTCATTAATAGACCCTTCTCAGTTATGATTTAGACCTATTTCTAGATGGGGTTGTTTGGGAGATGCATTTTGGGGAAGATTTTCATCTAGAGATCCAGTGTCATGTTACCCTATTTATGTTGCCAACATATCTTAGGGTCCCATCGACAGTAGAGGTTGTTTAGATAATGCTGGCTAGAAATAGATCTTTAAAATAGGGACTTCAACGGGATTCAACATATAGTAGATATATGGTCCAAAATTTTCATTTACATAGTGAAAAGATATTTCAGATAGTCGTAGGGTAGGTGCGAGCCCTTATCGTCTCATTTCTCTAGATTTGGAAGCTCTTAAAACATTTATAAGGGATAAGATGCATATTTTCCATATAGAAGCCAATTACATCAGTATAAGGACTGAAAAAAACTAATATGTTATCGTGGACCAAGTGTTTCACTTTAGGTTCCTTAGTTGAGGCAGTTTCAGCCAAGGAAGTAGCAGAATGATTCTCCGACATGGTATTAGTAGAGATGATATAGGGAAATTATAGGACATAACTATGATGATTATTGTATGTCAAGAGAAGATAATGACCCTAGAGGAGGTCATTATCAGGGATATAGAATCTGTGGAGTAGTTCAGGTCTATTTTCATGCTCTATCATTTCCACCTCTATGCAATTCAAACAGCATTTGAGGGACCCTTTTCTTGTTTTCTACTTCAGTGAATTATTTATTTTATTTTGAAGATACAAACTCCTTCATATCAATTTCATAGTATGTTCATTGGGGCTTGAGGTGGAGAGGCTTATCATTCCATTGGTTTTGACTATAACAGTTGGAGGTTGAGGTCATATGTATGATGTATATAGAAATTGTGATCTAGTGTTATGTAAATATTTATATTGCGGTGACTAAAAATTCTTATAGATACATCCATATGACATAATACTTAGTATAAAATAGATATACTATGTGTAGGTTGTTGGGGATTGATTTAGTAAGTAGGTTAAATTCTACGATGTCAACAGAGAGTTTTTCATGTTTGTTAGTGAGGGATACTCTCAGAAGGGTCATAACCATGTTTCATCATTATCTTCCTTGATTGTTGAGATGATGCTGAGTCTATTATAGGGTCAAATGACGGTGTTTCCTAGGGTTGTGGAGGAATGCCATGATATTTTTCCTGAGGAGTTTGTGGATTTATCCCCTCAATGAGAGGTTAAGTTTGGGATCAATATTCAACCATGTTTTTCTCTCATATCAACGCCTCTATATAGGATAACACACATTAAGATATGAGAGATTTGAGTACAGCTCTATGATCTATTGAAACATGATTTGGTTCAGCTGATATTATCAACCTATGGTGTACCAATTTTTTTCACGAAGAAGGCCAATGATAGTCTACATATCTGTATCAATTATCATCACTTGAATTACGAAATATTGATGAACCATAATCCACCTCCATGGATGGATGTTTTATTTGATTAGATGAAGGTAAAAGTTTATTTTTTAATGTTTGGTCGGTATTATGGATATCCTCAAATGTGAGTGAAATATGAAGATATTCAAAATAATTCCTTTTTATATGGATTTGGGAATTATAAATTCATTGTGATACCATTCGGTTTGATGATGTCTCTATACGTGTTCATGGGTCTAATTAATGTAGTGTTCAAGGATATTTCGGATTAGTTTGTGGTGGGTTAAATCGATGAGATCCTTGTGTAATTATGAAATGAGGAGGATCATGTAGAGAATATAAGTTCCATTTTGGGAGTTCTTTATAGACTACATCTATTCGATAAGTTTTCAATTAGTGTGTTATGGGCCCATGAATTTTATTTATTTCATTATGTCATGTCCCAGTGAGTAGTAGCCATGGATCCTTAGAAGATCGAGGTAGATGTTTCCTGGGAATCTCAAAATATTGTTACAGAGGTGTGAAGATTCCTTGGTCTTCAAGGGTAGTATAGGTGGTTTGTATCTAATTTCTATCAGCTTGTAACTCCTTATATATCCTTGAATAGAAAGGATTAGGAATTCTTATAGACTAATTAGTGTGGGAAAACTTTTTAATACCAGAAAGAGAAGTTGGTTATCACTCTAATTATACATTTTCCATAAGAGGTGTTTTAGTTCGATGTTTTCTATAATGCTTTGTGTCTTGTTTTGGGATATATTATGTTGCATCATAGATCATTCATTACTTATGGGTCTTGATACTTATATGACCATGAGTTTAACTACACCACCCATGATCTCATGTTAGTTGTAGTGATGTTTTCCTTGATGATTTAGGGATATTAACTCATTGGATGTAACCCTATGGGTTTTAATGATCATTAAATCCTAAGGCATGTATTTACCTACCATGACATGAACATGAGGTTGTGATGGTGGATAGAATTCATGTCAGATTATGACTTCTATCTTTCATATACACTGAGTAATGGTAATATTGTGGTTATTGTCCTAAATTAGAAGTCATGGAGTAGTGTTATGCATGAATACAGATATTTCAAGAGAGTGATTTAAGTGCTCTATGTGATGTATCTTAATATGGGGGAGGTTCATTGTAAAGGTTATCTTTTTTAGATGATATGTGGTTTTATTTGGTGAAACAAGTAGAGGGGTCCTAGTTATCAGATTCAATGGTGTAGTTCTAGAGAGACTAAGTTATCTTTAAATATGTACCCAATGGTTGTTCCAAGGATGAACAACAATGGGTGTTTTTATAGGAAATCTTTTTCATCCATTTAGGAATTCATGATATAAGATTTCATGTTTTATAATGCGTTTAATTTTGTAATATATTTTTATATTTTCATTTAGTGGATGGACCTAATTCCAAGATGATATTCAGAAGGTAATTCTGAGAGTTAGAACACTTAAATGTTTTTTTTCTGAATTAGCATTAAGGACCAAGTTTGGTCTCAGAATTTCAAATTTTTTAAGAATCATTGGTCTTTGAAAGCTCAATTTTGGGAGCATTGGATAGGGTTCATGAATAATATTCTGATATCACTCATTCCATCTCAAATAAAAGTACATTATTTGATGAGTGAAGAGTCTTAAGTCTGAGGTAAGTGTTCTACTTTCTTTCTATTTAATGTTTTCCCATTTATAAAATCATCCATTTTGATGTGCACTATACATTCCATGTGTCACCTCAAAAAAGAAAAATTTATTTTTTAGATATCATCACCTTAATTTAATTACTCCCTATGCTCCTAATTTCACCATCATATGTAGTAAACCTCAACTCAGACCACCCTATCGGGTGTAAATTTTATGCCAATGGCCCCTATACTTAACTATGAAATTAAATCCACATTTTGAGGTATACTAACTTGCTACTTTTAAATTGAAATGGTTAAATGGGATTACATAAAATATAATTGGTGGGTAAGACTCACTTATTTTATGATCATTAATCAATTTATAGTTTAACATTTCCCCACAAAGTGAAGTGGAAAAATTTAGATAAGTGAACAATTAGTGGAAAGGTTTACACTTTTCCATGATCAAATTGGTAAATTTAGTGCTTTACCTCATAATGCTCATAAGGGGAATGAATTTTTAGGTGGGTTCAATACACCATTTTTTGGTCATTGGCCTTTTAAGTGATTAAATATAATAATGGATCAAACCTTTAGACATTTTAATAGTTCCATGGAATGTATGATAATGTGGAATTACAGATATTTATCAATTGATTTATAAATTGAAAAATCATGATGAATTGTATTTAAATATCCTGATTAAAGTCACATGGATTATTTTTAAATAATAAATGTAGTGTATTAATGAAGGTCCACTCCACCTTGAGTGATGTCAGGTTCCACTTTACAAAACACCTTAGCTAAGGGGTTATAGTAAAAATGGGATTACCTTATAATGGATCACTACATAGGGAACTTGGATAGGGTTGTAGACATGGAATTTCAATCCCCCATGGTTGAGGATGTTGTACATGGGGATTCACATCACTTGGGTTGTCCCCCATAATTTTCCAAGACCCCTTGATTGAGATGATGAGTATGATGCTTCACATCAATTTTCAAGATACATGGGAATGATGTCCCTTATTACTTGTGATACTCAGGCATGGCATCCCACATTATTTGTAACGCCTCGACCCCTGTTACCGAGAGTCGGTGCATTATTGTGTAATACTGGCATGATCACAAAAGATCAAGTCTCGAAAGACCGATTAGTTTAGTAGCCTTGGAAACACTAGATACATTCATAAGTCTTACATTAAAATATAAAGTAAAACAAAACTACAATGAAATCTTGTCTTCATATCCCCTCATACTATCCATGCAGTTCATTCATAATATACTTCTTCACATCCTGTAAAAAAATTAAAACATTGAAAGGGGTGAGATCAGATGCTCAGTAAGGATAACAATTTAGAGTAAGCTTTCATAAATAAACATAAACATTTAAGGAAATGTATAACTAAATCAAAAGCATCTTAAACTTGAACTTAAACATAATATGGAAAAATTAAAATGAGATAATTCCATTTACTTATTCACATGGATATTCTACTGGTCAAATAATCAAATTCAATATCAATAACCACTTTCACAATGATGGAATGCATGATGCCAGAATATCATAACCACTTAGCCAAGGCCTCGTTCCAAGAATACAAATAAGATTTTGTCAAGGCCTCGTGTTAAGACACTAGTTTGTCTCATGAGACCTGCCGATGAAAAAAAATTTAGAAGATACTTATGTTTAAAATTGCTCAAATATACTCCAGTGTTTTTTTGAAAACATTATGCAAACTTCTGAAAACAAAATAACTAATTCTGAGACTGATCGACTAATTACAGGCCATTATGGGTCCACGCCCAATCCCTTCCTATCTACCACAATCGAGATTCGGGTTTTCTGAAAACATTTTTAAGCTTGCATTAAATATGTATACATTTCCAATGGATTTTCATATATTTGTGATAAATACCTTTCTCTTTTTTTAAATCATTTAAAAAATGTTATGGCTTGTAGAGGAAGCTGGAACTCAAATAATGGTCACGGCGGTGGAGAATTTGTTGTCGCCACATACATATGACAAAAAAACATTCCCTTTTTTCATTTAGTAAAATGATTCGTATAAAAAAGATTCATTTTGAATAAATGTAAAAGTCAAAGGGGTTTATACACTGTATAAAAGAAAGTTGTGTATAAAACAAAATATGCCTCAATGAAAGAAGATTGAGATGAATTCCTTACAAAGATAATTTTTTAAATAAAATGGATCGATTATGTGTATTCACTATAAGTAAACATAAATAAATTAAAAATACAAAATAGGACATAATAATATCATGACATAATTTGAAAGTAGGAGATTAACCCAAAGATCGGAAATTGGGTTAAGAAGTTCCCTTACAAAGATCATTTTATAAATAAAATAGATCTATTATGTGTATTCACTATTTTTACACACAAAGAAACTACAAATAAAAGATAGGACATAATAATATCATGACATAATTTGAAAGTAGGAGATTAACCCAAAGAACGGAAATTGGCTTAAGAAGTTCCCTTACCTCATGTCCTTCTTGACTCGACCGTTCTATAACCTCTTAAATAATAAACTAGAGTTAATTTATAATTTCATATGAACCTTTTTATTGTTTATTATTCCTTTTATATCACTTATTACCATGTTATGAATATTATGTAACTATTTATGTTAATAATGATCATTTTGTCGATCTTTGGTACTTGAGTCAAAAATAAACTTCTTATAATTACAAGTGGTTCATGTGGTGAAATATCCAATATATCCAGAATTATATTCATGATGTAGATATCATATATATCATATATATCCAGTATATACATGCACTTATAAAATTACATAACATTTAGAGGTAATAAATGAAATGCACTGTTGATGGAGATGGTAAGCTGTATGTACGCATGAACGCTACATTAAATTATATTTCGTATTTAATGTAATGGAATTATAATTATATAAAGGTATAATATAATTAAATTATAAAATAATTTGTAATACCATTTACCCCATCTTTCATACATCCCACATATGGCATTAACAATTCAAATCACTTTGAGGGGGCGGTAGTCCGCACTTCCTAAAATGAAATTATCGCCTTTACCCATAATGGAAATCATAATGGTATGCCATAAATGAGAAATACAGAAGCATAACGGAAACATAAACATAATATATATCATATATAAATATATTTACATCTTAATGGCCGCCATTACAGGTGTAAAAATAATATTTAACAATCATCATTTCGTGAGGCAGAAATTGGCCAACCACAGAAACAGTATGTTCTTTAACCATTAGAAAAAGGTGTGTGTATGTGTAAATATAATCCTTCTCATAAAAACATCCTAGTATATTGAAGATACTATTATTGTTAAAAAAATGAATAAAAATTGTTTAAGGGGTTGGGGAAGCAAAATAATACAAAATAACATAAGAGAAGACATTACCTTAAAATCGGGTAACTCTTGGAAAGTCATGAAATGTTACTTTATTATATAATGAGTTTCGAATTTTAAAGGTCCCACACTTGTATATTTCTACGAAAAGGTGATAAGGGTTCTAAATATACTCATATAATAGGTTTTTAAAAAGTGTATGTCTTAGATTTTAGATTATCTTTTCATATTATTTAAATCGTTAATTAATGAGGTAATCGCTACATCATCATGGTGTCATAAAAAATTTAATTTATTTAATGTCTAAAAATTATAATAAAATAAACATGATGTAGGAAATAATTTTATCTTTACAATGAATAATTATAGTCCAATATTTAACCTATATTACCCCATGTAATAATTGTTTTAGTAAAACAACACATGTTACTGAAATTTGTTTTTTATTTAAATAAAAAGTTATTAATGTCATTTTCTTACCCAAGTGGCTCCATGGGGTCCCCAAGTTGACCCATGGATTGTCTTGGTCGGAAATGAATCAACCATTAAGGGTAGGACAAGTGTCAAGATATTTTCATATTTTTATAATATAATTTTTACCTTAAATTTCACTAATTACCTTTAATCGGGATTAATAAAACTTAAAAGTTACTATTCACCAAAAAATTATTTTAATCTCATTGAACCACATTTTACTTCATAATGAATACAATGTTTTTTGGATTTTTAAAAATCAAATCACAGAAGTGGTAATGTTTCATTTACACGAAAAATTAGTTTCTTAACTTCCACTTAGTGGTTTCACTATTCATCAAAAATTGATGTTTTTAGAACAATGCCAAAATTTCACCCTAAGCTATAATTGATATTCTGAATTCAAAAATTATTCCTATTTTATAAAATTAGAAACATATAAGTTTCATTAATTAATTTTATAATTAATTCCCGTTGTCACAACAAATAGCATGTTTTTAAGAAATAATTTATATCAAAATATTGACAATTGTTTATGTCCAATTTCAAAGTGAAATTAATTTTAAGGACCACCATTGGATTAAATGGTAAAATTATATTCTAATTATACCTTAAAACCACTCAATAGTATAATTTATCACTATAAATTATTTTGATTAAAAATTTTGTTTTTAAGTATTTTTCACTATTCATAAAAAATTAGAAGTGCTCAGAAAATTACCAAAAATTCCATATAGGATAATTTTGATATTACGAATCCAAAAATGAAGTCCATTTTGAAAAATAAAATTTATAAAATTTCAAAAATTAGGTATTACTATTCATAACTCCTACTTTCATTGGTTGTGGTGTGTTAGAATCTCAAACATGCGTATAATGCAAGCTATTGCATTATTAAAACAGAAGTGTATCATGAAACCTTGGGTGTTACATTCTCCCCTCCTTCAATAAATTGCATCCACACAATTTGAAAATTTTCTTTGAAAATAAAAGGTTGAAAATAGAAAATACCTTTTTGGAAAACCCACATCGGAAATAAGGTTAATAACATTTAGCCTTAATAAGAGGGAAAGGAAAATGAAAAAGTCACCACCAAATTATGATCTCGATAAGGATAACATTGGTGGCAATTAGGGACATATAATTGGAGGAAAACTATAAATATTTGTAGAGAGTGATTGAGGTCATCAATCACAAATAAGTGTAAAATTGAGGGCCTCAAAGCCTTCAATATTTATTGATTTAAAATATTATCTATTCAATAAGACATAAGGTATTAAGATAACACATTTTTTGTTTTAATATCCCTTTACTAAATTTTAAGAATTAATTTATTCATATAATAAGAGATAGGTCTATATATATTTATGCTTGACAAGTAGTGTTTCAACCTTCAACTAATTTCTACCACAAACTCATCTGTCACTCAAAAAGATAATAGAACTCAAAAATATTATATTTATTTTTGTCATACAAGGTTCAAAATATTAACACATAACATTTAGATTAGGAAAACTATTTTATAATAACCAGGGACTTCCTATAGGCTAGTGGAAGGTAATAAAGGCATGTCGCACTATGGTTGTGGGTTCAATTCCTACAACTTTGTCCGACGCGACGGGTTATCCCCCGACCTGAAGGTTGTCCTTTTCCTAAAACAACAGTATTATAATATTCCAAAAATAATCTTTAGAAATGTTTTAACCTTAAACAATACTATCCAAATTTCACTTAATCCATTCCAATATTTATAGTTATCCAAAATAACTCAATTCAGACTTTCTCTAAAAGGTCTCTAAATTCCAAAATCAATTCATCAGATTCCCTAAACAAAGTAAAGTTTCTCTTATTTTCATATACTAAAAATATGATTACCTTCATGATATTAAAACCTTAATGAAAAAAATAAGTACTGCATTACAATCCTTATATATATCACATTATTCTTATAACCAGAATATAATCCTTGAGTCCAAAAGCACCAATACCTTAATTATTCCACTTCAACTGTAGTAACTGCATAAGATTGGCCTTGATCCCTTGGCCGTTTCTGAGGTAAGTTCCCCTGACGCTTAGGACATTCATTTTCATAATGCCCCGTTTCCCTAAAATTGTAGCATTCAACATTGATAGCCACTTTGTTTCCCTTGAAATCACGAGCCTGATGACCTTTTTCTCCACATTTATAACAAACTCCCATTCCTTTTAGGCAAGTATTAGGGTGATTCTTCCCACAATTATCGCATAATGTAAAATCCTTATTTCCCTTTTTCCCTTTATCTGTCTCTTGTTCCACCATTCTCTTCTTCTCTTGCTTTACTTTATTGTCATTAGATTTAGAGAATTCCATTCTTGTATTGATAGAACATGTGACAATATCTTCGTACAACGAGAAGGTTTGTGAGAATAATGCTTGATGGAGAAATGGTTTTAACCCATCAAAGAAACGATCAACATTACATCTTGGGTTATGTATATAATTCGCCGCATACGTCGCTAACCTTGTAAATTTGGCCTCATACTTTGCGACATTCTCACCCTCCTTTTGTCTCAGACTAAGAAATTGCCTTTCCATATCTGCTCGATGGTCACAAGGAAAGTATTTTTCTAAGAACATCTCTTTGAACTCCCTTCATTTCATATTTGATACTTCATCATCTTCCTCTGTGTTTTGAATCAATGACCACCATTGATCAGCATCTCTAGTGAGGCGGTAACCTGCCATGAAAACCTTCTCCCTTTCGCAACTCCCCAATGCATGGAATATTTTTTCTAAGGATTTTACCCATTGCTCAGCTACTAATGGATTTTTACCCCCATTAAATGTTAGTGGTTGTTTCCTCATGAAGAAATATAACATTGATCCTCCACATTACAGATCAGGGTTCTCTATACGAGTAAGGTTATTATTCATAACCTGAGTGAGTTGTCCCAGTATGGTGACAAGTTGATCAGCACCAGTTTTATCACAATCTCCAATATAATTATCTTGAGGAGGAGGGAAATCCCTACATGGAGGGCATGAATTGATACAGTTTCCATTCCTTCCATAGGGTGCCATTTCTAAACAATGGAATAAACTAGATTAGTTTATGAATATAAATACATAATAACAAACTTTCAAAAACATTTAACATAAATTGAACTATTTAAAAAATGTTTTCTTTGAGAAAGTATATACTCATAAACCCTTCATAATGATTTGTAAAGAAAATGAGAATTATCCTAAGCATATCCCCCGAGAGTGTCGTAACCAAGAGTGCAGTAAGGCCTGTTGTCGTGCACTAGTTCCCATTTGAGTCTAGCTCAATGCGGTGTTTTCGGGTTTTACCCCTAGGTACATCTGTACTAGAGCCGCCTCTACCTACTAGTATCCAGAAAGGGATGTATTTCTTGGAAAACTGACAAAATCTTTATAATACCAAAATCATAGGAAGTTATTCTATACTAATACTCAAAGTTTATCTTAGGGCTATGTGCTCTAATCATAGTGTATCTAAATCTAGCATCCAAGGTTAGTACTAAACTTCCTCTGATACTAACTGTAATTCCCCGACCCCAGTTACCCAGAGTCGGTGCACTATTGCGTAACATTGGCATGATCACAAAAGATCAAGTCTCAAAAGTCCTATTAGTTTATTAGCCTTGGAAGCACTAGATACATTAATAAGTCATACATTAAATCATAAAGTAAAACAAAACTACAACAACATCTTATCTTCATATCCCCTCATACTATCCCTACAGGTCATTCATAATATACTTCTTCACATCCAAGAAAAAATTAAAACATTGAAAGGGGTGAGCTCATATGCTCAGTAAGGATGACAATATAGAAGAAGCTTTCATTAATAAACATAAACATTTAAGGAAATGTATAACTAAAACAAGAGCCTTTTAAACTTGAACTTCAACATAATATGTAAAATGTAAAATGAGATAATGTCATTTACTTATTCACATGGATATTCTACTGGTCGAATAATCACATGCAATATCAATAACCACTTTCACAATGATGGAATGCATAATGATAGACTATCATAACCACGTAGCCAAGGCCTCGGGCCTAGACTACAAATAATATTTTTTCAAGGCCTCGTACCAAGAGACAAGTTTGTCTCATGAGACCTACCGATGCAATTTTTTTAGAAGATACTTATGTTTAAAATTTCTCAAATATACTCCAGTGTTTTTCTGAAAACATTATGCAAGATTCTGAAGACAATATAACTAATTCTGATACTGCTCGAATAATTACAGGCCATTATGGGTCCACGCCCAATCCCTTCCTTTCTACCACACTCGAGAGTAGGGTTTTATGAAAACATTTTTAAGCTTGCATTAAATACGTATACATTTGCACTGGATTTTCATATATTTGTGAGAAATCTCTCTCTCATTTTTTAAATCATTTAAAAAATTTTATGGCTTGTAATGGAAGTAAAAACACAAATAATGGTCATGGCGGAGGAGAAGTCGTTGTCTCCACATACGTACGACAAAAAAACATTCCCTTTTTACGTTTAGTAAAACGCTTCGTATAAAAAATATTCCTTTTGAATAAACGTAAAAGTCAAAGGGGTTTATACACCATATAAAAGAAAGTTGTGTATAAAACCAAATATGCCTCAATGAAAGGAGATTGAGATGAAGTCCTTACAAAGATCATTTTTTAAATAAAATAGATCTATTATGTGTATTCATTATAAGTACACATAAAGAAATTAAAATACAAGATAGGACATAATAATATCGTGACATAATTTGAAAGTAGGAGATTAACCCAAAGATCAGAAATTGGGTTAAGAAGTTCCCTTACAAAGATCATTTTTTAAATAAAATAGATCTATTATGTGTATTCACTATATGTACACATAAATAAAGTACAAATACAATATAGTACATAATAATATCATGACATAATTTGAAAGTAGGATATGAACCCAAAGAACCGAAATTGGGTTAAGAAGTTCCCTTACCTCATGTCCGTCTTGGCTCGACCATTCATTAACCTCCTGAATAATAAACTAGAGTTAATTTATAAATTATTAAGAAACTTTTTCAAGTTTATTATTCCTTTTATATCACTTATTACAATGTTATGAACAATATGTAATTATTTATGTTAATAACGGTCATTTTTTCGATCTTTGGTACTTGAGTCAAAAACAAACTTCTTATAATTACAAGTTGTTCATGTGGTGAAATATCCATTATATCCAGAATTATATTCATGATTTAGATATCATATATATCATATATATCCAGTATATACATGCATTTATAATATTATATAACATTTAGAGGTAAGAAATGAAATGCATCGTTCATGGAGATGGTAAGCCGTATGTACGCATGAACGCTACATTCAATTCTATTACGTATTTAATGGAATGAAATTACAATTATATAAAGGTATAGTATAATTACAGTATAATATAATGTTTAATACCATTTAATTCATCCTTTATACGTCCCACATATGGCATTAAATATTCAAATCACTTTGAGGGGGCGGTAGTCCGCACTTCTTGAAATGAAATTTTCGCATTTACCCATAATTGAAATCATAAAGTTATGCCATAAATGAGAAATATAGAAGCATAAGGGAAACATAAACATAATATATATCATATGTAAATATATTTACATCTTAATGGCCACCATGATAGGTGTTAAAAGAATATTGAACAATCATCATTTCGTGAGGCATAAATTCGCCAACCACAGAAACAGTATGTTCTTTAACCATTAGACGAAGGTGTGTGTAATTTTAAATCAAATACATCTCATAAAAACATTCTAGTATATTTAAGATACGGTTTTTGTTACAAAATAAAGGAATAAAAAGAGTTTAAGTGGTTGGAGAAGCAAAATAAACACAACAACATAAGAGAATACATTACCTTAAAATCGGGTAACTCTTTTTGATTTGAGCCAAAGGCTTCCTTGGGAAGACTTCTGCCCAATGTGAGTCTTCTAGGAGTAATAGAGGGAATTTTAGAGAGTATTTGGGCAGATTTTGGCCGAGAAAAATGTCTTTGATGGTGTGAATAAGGTGGTAGTGGTGGGGGTCTTTTATAAGAGGAGAGGAGGGGCACTCTTGGAAAGACATGAAATGTTACTTTATTATATAATGAGTTTCAAATTTTAAAGTTTCCAAACTTGTATATTTATTCGATAAGGTGATAAGGGTTCTAAATATACTCATCCAATAAGTTTTTGACATGTTTATGTCTTATATTTTACATTATCCTTTCATTTTAGTTAAATCGTTAATTAATGAGGTAATCGCTGCATCATCCCGGTGTCATAAAACATTTAATTTATTTAATGTATAAAAATTATAAAAAAATTACAATGATGTAGGAAATATTTTTATATTTCCAATGAAAATTTTTAGTTGAAAAGTTAACTTATATAACCCCATGTAATAATTTTTTTAGTAAAACAACACTTGTTTTTGACAATTTTATTTTTACTTTAAATAAAAAGTTATTAATGCCATTTTCTTACCCAAGTGGCTTCATGGGGTCCCCAAGTTGACTCATGGATATTATTGGTCGGCCATGACTCATAAAATAAGGGTATGAAAATTTTCACGATATTTTCATATTTTTATAATATCATTTTTTACCATAAATTTCACTAATTACCTTTAATCGCGATTAATAAAACATAAAAGTTGCTATTCACCAAAAAATTATTTTAATCCCATTGAACCAAATATTACTTCCTAATGAAAACCATGTATGTTTTATTTTCTAAAATCAAATCACAGAATTGGTAATGTTTCATTTACACAAAAAATTAGTTTTTTAACTACCACTTAGTTGTTTCACTATTCATAAAAAATTGATGTTTTTCAGAACAATGCCAAAATTTCACCCTAAGCTATAATTGATATTCTGAATTCAAAAATGATCTCTATTTTAAAAAATTACAAACATATAAGTTGCATTAATTAATTTTATAAATAATTCCCGTCGTCACAACAAATAGCGTGTGTTTAAGAAACAATATATATCAAAAGATTGACAGTTTTTTATGTCCAATTTCAAAGTGAAAATAATTCTAATGACCACCTTTGGATAAAATGGTAAGAATATATTCTAATTATACATTAAAACTAATAAATATTATAAAATATCACTATAAATTACTTTGATTAAAAATGTTGTTTTTAGGTATTTTTCCCTATTCATAAAAAATTGGAAGTTCTCATAAAATTACCAAAAATTCAACATAAGCTAATTTTGATATTACGAATCCAAAAATGAAGTCCATTTTGAAAGATAAAATTTATAAAATTTAAATAAGTATGTATTACTATTCATAACTGCTACTTTGATTGGGCACGGTGTGTTAGAATCTCAAACTTACGTACAATGCAATCTATTGCATTATTAAAAGAGAAGCATATAGTGAAAGCTCGGGGTGTTACATTATTCTATGAGAGATATGGACATGTGGACCTTTATTTAAGATATGAGACTCTTATAATTATACATGGATTCTTAAGTTACACCGTAGGACCTGGATAATACCACACACACATATATATATAATTATATATATATATATATATATTCTTACATTTAATATATATATACAGGAATATTTTTACCTGAATACCTATATACATGGTGAAACTTATTTATAGATGGTTTTGGCTTAAGCCAAAGTAGGTATGGTCGATCAGGTGTCCTTGATAAACCTGATACTAACTCCATTATATATAAATTTTCTGCACTACTTAACTTTGGATATACCTAATCACATATTTATTTTATATTTACAAACAAGATTGCATTAAACTACATCTGTACTATCCTACTGAGTATATCTCGCACCCTATTTGGGCTACAGTTTGGTACCCAAATAGACCTCATGGTTGTGGGTTCATGATGACGGATTTTGCCTCGTGTTGATATTTGTGGACATGGGATCTTAAAAGAAAGGGACTAAGCCGGTGCTCAAAATTCTCCTAGAGATTTCCATGAGTATTTTTTTTAATTACATTATAAATTTTTATATATTACCTATCATATGTATACTACTTTATATTATATCATGTTCATGCATGGTTATTATTCATTTATTATTGACTATTAGTTATTATTATCTTATATAGCACTGCTTTTCATATATTTCCACTGTTCTTTATTTTTTCTTCTACTATATTTATTGCTGATCTAGATGGTATTGGATCCCCAACGTACCATATTAGACCCTCACTATTGGAAGGAAACCTCTAGAATAAAGGGATGAGCACTTGATGTCATGTGGCTACCTGTCCAGCTACTTTTTATAGATTGATCTGGGTTTTTATGTTATAAATTGGTATTATTTCTACTTTTCATTTAGAATTACTATTTGGAATGGTAGACCAGTGACTAAGAATTTTTCAACAATTTGTAAATAGCTAATGTCTAGGTTCAACCTACCCTCATATGAGGGAAAGATCAAATTTCAAGGGATGGTATTATTTATGTTGTTATTTTTAAAGTAGATTATTATTTCACCATGGGCGATTATAGTATATGCACCATTTATTAATTTTTATATTTATGATATTTATAACATGTATTTGAATGAAAAGAGATGAGGTGTGTTAAAAAATCATTATTGGCACACATAGATTCACATTTCATGCATATTCGATTCCATATAGGTTCCATTTCATTACATCCGAATACTTGATAAATATTCCTTGTTTTATTTATTCATCATGATTAGATGTATAATATGGTTTTGTGGTTTCTTAGTACATGACTTTATTCCTTACTCTAGAATAGTGATACTTATTATAAGTATGATATATGATTGGTTATTAAAATATCTTCATCAACCTCAATTTTGATGTACCATTTATCTTAATGGTGGAACCTTAATTAACCAATTATGACATGTTTTATCCATGTAACATTAGTTTAATGAGATGAAACATTTATGGTTTTCATTAAATGGGTTCTAATAAAAATTTATAAATGGTATAAATGTTTATAAATTAGGTAGGGTAACCCATATAATCAAACCATTATATATGAACTTGTTGTATTCTGATTCTAATCATAAAATCTGGTTGCAGTTAATTTAATTTCAATTGTAACTTATAAATGAAAAATACCTTTATAATCTGGTAATGTTAATGAATCTAACAAGAACATAGTATATATATCTTTATATAAATTCAGGTACCTTTATTAATTTGGAATTATGACATGTGTTACTTAATTCCTAAATGCACAACGACACCCAATTAAGTCAGTTGGGGTATGTTTCTTATTAGATAAACCAATTTAGGGTGTAATAATATGTAATAAAAAACATCTACTGAGTTTCACATAAACAAACCCATGATCGGTATGATGTAACCCTCAAATGTCACATTATTCTTTTTATTCCTTGGTATTTAAACCTATAGGTGTATGTTATGATAATGGGATGGTTATTTAAAGTGTCAGTAGAAACTTATACAATGTTTCATATAAATGTATTGTGGAATCTTAATCGACCAATCCCCTAACTTGATAAAAGACAATTTCTTTCATTTTGAGCCTTACTATATGAGGCTTTAGTTAATTAAAATTAAAATTACAACCTAAAGGGAATTTTTTTCTATAGCTTTTAATTGAAATTTTATTTCACAATGCCAATTGTGATAATTTACAGGTTAAATAAATAGTGATTAAATGTTTATAATTAATGTGTGAGTTTATTTTTCTATTATTATGCATGGAGTCAGCTAAATAAATTTATTAGTATAGTTTATTTTTATTACTAGTACGTGATTTAATTCAAATGAGATATTTTTAAAGTGCATTAATAAATAAAAATTAATTAAATTCTTTACAATGAAACCTTAATGTGGTGTTATTAGATTTAACACCCATTTATATTTTACTATTTGTTTTCTTTGAGAGATTCTTTGAACTGGAATGTGAGCATTGCACATTGGTCTCAACTGACTTCCTTCAAATTATTTCATGTACTTAATGGTATGGTGGTAGAACCTAGTGATCTTTTAAGTGTGACCCTAGTTTTAAAAGGTCGATTCCTAAAGTTAAAAAGAAGGGTTAGATTATGTATTAAAACCATGGAAATGAGAAATTCATAGAATTTTGAGCCAACCCTTATGAATTATAAGTTTCTTAACATGACTATTTGATTTGGGTATGACTCTTAGATAATGAAATAATACCTCTGAGTAATAATTTGGTAGTATGTTGAAATAAACCTCTAGGGGTATTTCCCTATATGGATACCCAGTGAGTATAAGCTTTTTATCACTTTAGTTGACATTGTGACCCTTTTAGGTTATCAAAGGTCCATTATATTTTATTTTTACCTAATTTTAAAATGGTTTTCAAGTGCGTTTGATGGCGTATGATCAAATACCACAAGTGGAGTGTGGTTCCTATATGAGAGACCTTTAGTCTTACTGGACAGACCTAGTGTTTCTATTTTGGGAGTTGATCTACATGGGTAAGTGGGAGGCCGTTATTCATTTACTTTTCAATCAGACCCTAATAATTAATCGTTCAGTATGTTCTAGGTAAACCTGTGAGATATGTTGATAAACAGTTTAAATTTTACTTAAAGGAAATAATTTTAATTTTATACTCATATGAAGACTAATGCAAGGAAGGTGTTCAGGTTTTGTGTTATAGTCATGGCGATTCTTGGGTTATCAGGGAAGCACCAAAGATTATTGGAAAACAAAACTAGATTGAATAGATATGACTATTTCATTACCTATCCTAATTGTCCAGTGGTTTCGTGGTTATCTCTTAAATCATTCATGTGATTCCATGTAGTGGTTGTTTGTTCGATAAATCATGGTATATGTAAGTTCTAAATTAATAAGGAGGAGTGATAAAGGTTCTCTTAAAATGTTAGAAACTGAAATGATGTGTACTATGGTCAAATTGACCTTATTAATGGATGAAACATAAGTTCATGAGTTAGGTGTCGAACTGGGTAGTAAGAGATAGTACATCCACAAAGAATGATTGTAACACCCCGAGATTTTATGAGAATATTTATTTTTAATTTCTTTTATGTCTTGTGTTGTATGCTACAAAAAGATTATCTTGAACTATATGCAACACCGTATTAGCTTGTAGTATATGCAGCACTATTCTTGGCTTGTGTTGCACAAAAGAGCGACCGTCCTCAATAGCGTCTGTTGTACATAATACCGAGTTTTACTAAACAACGATATTTTATAATAATATTGTTATGAACTACCTTTATGAATATTATTAACCAAATTTTTTATTTTGTAACATTATAATTATTCTTACACATTTTCTAGAACATGGTATAAGAACAAAATCAATTTTTCGTATAAATGAAGTATTTTTTAATAAAATGCAGTTTTGGCGCCTTTTGATGGCGCACCCATTTTAAATATAATTTTTGACAATTTTATATTATCAATTTTACAATATAAACTAATTATTTTGAATTAGGATATAAAAATTTAATTTGGATAAATTTTTCATTTTTTTCTAATAACATTCATATTTTGATGAATAGTAAAAATACACTAAATTTTACTTAAAAACAACTATTTTCATCGAAAGAATTTATATGGTTAAATTATAATATTTAATGGTTTTAAATTATAAATATAATATATTTTACCATTTAATATAGTTTATTTCATTATCATTAATTTTACATTGATTTCACAGTTAAGAACATTTTAATATTTTGCAATGTTTTATACAGAAACCATTTTTTTGGCCAATGGGATTAATTTTTGATTAATTACTGAAAATTATGTGTTTTTAATTTTAAAAAATGGATTCCATATTTGGAATCAGTAGGTTGAAATTATGTTAATAGGATACTTTTCTTTTGCCATTATTAATAGTAACTATGGTAAATTTTATTTACCACACTTAAAGGTAAATTAGGTAATTAAGGGTAAAAATAATATTATAAAATTACCCTAACACTTTTAATAATATAATTATATGATTATATTTCATCCTAAAACATACTTGGGTCGAAATGGTATCTATTGAAACCCACTTGGATGAGATTAAGACCTTTAATTTATTTTATTCAAAGGAAAGTGAAATATGTCTCATCAGACTTTATTAATTAAATTATTTTTAATATAATATTATATTGAATATAAATTCTATTATAAATACTCATTTGAAAAATAAATTTTTTTTCTTAATCATGGTATTTTTTTGTACTTTTTGAGAAATATATAATTACACAAATAGCTTAAGCATCAATGATGCAGAAATTATTTATTATGTGAAAAATCAATAATATTGATTTTATTAAAATAATAATACCCACCAAAAGGACCAAAAACCTGAACAAACCTTATTTTTAGAGTATATATAAACTATAATAATACAAGGGTCTACATTTGGACCATTTTAAGCCTTATAAAACTGATTATGACATTTATATTATCTTATTTTAAATAATGTCAAAGTGGTCACAATCATAATTTAATAAAGATAACAACTTAAAAATTGGGTGTTTTAGAAGATAAATTTGACTAAAAGTATTTTTATGAAATCTAATAGATTTATCGTAATCATGGTTTTTTATTTTTTATTTTTATGAAACAAATAAATATATTAAATAATTATACAAAAATGATGTATTAATTATTTTATTAAGAAAAATATCAAATAATTGGATTTAAAAATATTAAAATAAATATTATATGAACTAATTAATGTGCTCCAAAAATCTTATAGATAAATCTGACATGTTATGAATCTATTCAATATTTTTGTTGAACAAATCATCAGTTTGGATTTTATTTAAATTCAATTATTTAAATACTGTCAAAATTGACACTATTGGTATTTTATAAAAATAACATATTATTAAATGGTTTTAAAAAAATATTTAAAAATTACAAATTGAAAATTATATGGTCGAAAATGTCATAATGTATCTTATTATATACAATTTACATCACATAATTAAGTATTTATAACTATTTAAAATTTATAATATTATTACCGCAAATAAAATTAAATAGATTAAATAAGGGTAAATCAAAATAGAAGGGTTTAAAATAAATTCCAAACATGTTTAAATATTATTGGTTGATGAGATTACAACCCTATATCATATAATTTTCCAATTTGAGTCATTTTTTGTAGGTTTTTAAGTGGGGTTTGAGTTTATTTTAATTTAATATTTTGGACGTTTCCAAAAGTGCTCCTCTCCTGTCTTATAAACGGGAACATCCACCCTCTCCTCTTCACACCATTTTGAGCTTTCAAACTCAGCCAAAACCTAACAATTTCTCTTATCAACTTCTATAGAGACATTCAATAGGTTCTAGACTTCTAAATGTACCAACCTTAGTGCCCTAAAAGGAGGTTTAGAAGAGGCACATTGAAAAAGAGGTAATATCCTTTACCGATTCTTTCAAATTTATTTCTTCTTCTACATCCTATATATGAGTCGTTTAATTATTAGATAATAACTCCAGTATAACTTTTATAATTATATGTTATTATAAATATGAAACAACCATATTCCATTTTCTATCCATCCTATGAAAAATGAAATCACCACGCGTGCGTACGTACGGCCTACCGTCTCCATGCCGTGGTGTAATCTGTTTTTCACAAACAACCTAATTGGATGCGTATAATGGTGTAAATAATAACTATATATGATTATTGTAACATAATACTAATAATAAGATATTAGATCATCCACTCCAATTATATGCAATAATTATTTTAATGATATCATCGCTCGTGCGAACGTACAACTTACCGTCTCCACGACATGATGAGACTCATTCTCCATGTTAACCATTAAAGAATGATTATAAAGTATATATAATAAATAATCATGGAATATATTACATAATAATTATACTATATATATATATATCATTTACTTCCATTTAATTTAATAAGGAAATGAAAACAGCGTTCATGCATACGTACGGCCTCCTGTCTCTATGAACGGTGTATTTCAATCCATTTATCAATCGATTATATATATTTATATATTGAATAAAAGTGATATAAATCATGTTTTACATTTTTGAAGTAATTAATAATGGTCTAATTAATCATATGAAAAATTACAAGTCAAAACAAGTACGATAAATGAAACGATTTTACCCAAAACACTGCTTTAACAAGGAATTAACAAATGAACAGGAAATATAAAGTCATTAATGAATCATATATGATATCATAAATATTATTATGGTTCTGTTACAAGTTTATAATATTTTTTAACCTGAGTATACAAGAGTTTCAAACACTTACAGATGAAATTGGATCTAATGTAAGGGGTATCTTTTCTAATCTCGTTTCTATCCGAGATTGTTTATTCATAAGTATTTACTTGGGTTATATTTAACATCCATGTCCATGTTTTATAAAAATGTTTTCATAAAGTATTTACTATTCATACATGTATTTTTAAATTAATGTTTACATATTTTTGGCTTTTACTATGTGGTATGGAAGAAATCTTTATTTTGTTAACAAAACGTGGTCCTTTTTGACTTTTCCAGTAAAAGTACGAGGATAATGTTTTTTAACTTATATGGCTTGGATGGATTTTTTTATCATTTAATAGAGCATTATTTCCATGAATATTCCTTTACAAGTTTTCATGTTTAATTTAAATTAACATCTTTTTTTTTAAATTTCATGACATATTGTGAAAATGAAATATTTTTGAAGAAGAATGGATATTTTACTCAAGAATTAAGTTCATGTGCTTTATCAAAATTATTTTCCATCTAAGATAATATAGGGTTATTTTTCTATCCATATTATTACTTTGATTTGATTATGTTATGACAAATTATTCTTATGAAGTCTTTTTATGTTATATAGATTATGTTATAATGACATGATGTTTAAGAATCCCATTTTATTACATTGGTTATGATATTATGTATGATTTATGATTTTGTGGAACAAATAATAATGGCTTAATTATTATATGGTTGGGACCTATATCTCCCTTTAATGCATTGGGTAATGATTTATATCTCATGATATAGTCATGGGTAGAACAGAAAGTAAATCAGGTTCCGTATTAGAGGGCTCGAATGGCAAGTAAACCCAGTTCAGTAATATAATTTTTCCACTGTGATGGTCTTGGCAGCAATGGCTTGTAAACTATATAAATCATATCATGTTCTTAGTGGTTTTCCTCAATTACATGTTTTATTCCCATTCTATTTTATCATGATTAATGTTCCTTTACGATCTATTACTTATGTACTACCAATATTAATGTCATTACTCATGATTTTGATGATTTATGTTCATGTTTTTACATTCAAATGTTTTTGGGTTCTTTTATGTTCTCCATGTTTACCCTTTCTGAGAATTTGAGCTCGCATTTTTTATGTTTTCCTTTCCCCAAGATATAGAGAATGTTTTTAGGTAGGAAAAGAAAAGGGGAACACCTTTATGGGAGATGTTGAAGATATTTCCCCACAATTAAAAGATTTTGTTCTGAGTTTCAAAAGTCACTAAACTAATACGGTCATTAGGAGCCTATTTTTGTTATGTATTATGTATTATCCAAAATTAATGTAATTTCAATGTATGTAATTCTTTGGGTCTCTAGAGTTGGTATCAGAGCGAAGGTTAAGTTAACCTTTGGAAACATGGATGTGAAAACTGTAGTGAGATCCCTAGAGATATTTCTATGTTAAGTCTAGGGATGTCCCTAAGGATAAGTAGAAGTATAGGTTATTTTCTGATAATTACAGTAATGATCTTAGAATTTATCCTAACATGTAAGATATTAATGGTACTCCCCCTTTATTATTTTTTTATTCTAACTTGATTTTTTCCTCTCACAATATTCTTTTAGGGTTTTAGAGAATGGTTGGAACTGGAAGAAACCGTGTTGAGCAATGTAATGAACAATGCAATGATTGTCCTCCTGAACTAGCCAATGTTATGGGAGATGGAGTGAAAAATATTATTACTATACTTACACAAGAAATTAATCATTCTGGACTTCCAAATGAGCAGATAAGGGAACAATATTCTATTGAGTCCTTCATGAGGCAGCGTCTACCTTCTCTCAATGGTTCTTCTGATCCAATTGTTTCTGAACAATAGATCAATACCATGGAAATGATATTCTCCAAAATTCGCGGTTTATGAGCATGAAAATTAATTTTGGTTATTTACCATTTATATGGTGAAGCCGACCATTAGTGGACTCTAATTAAGAATACAAGGCCCCAAGATGTAATTGAATCCATGGAATGTGATGAGTTCACAAACTTGTATTTCAAAAAGTACCTCCCTTGTATTCTTTGAACAATGATGGAAAAATTGTTTTTGGAGCTTCAAAAAAAAGGTTGATGAATCTGTTGGTATATACGAGGGGAATTTTACAAGGATTTCATGGTATTTATCTGGAATTGTCATCTAACCTGAAAGTAAAGTGGATCGATTCTTCAGTGGCTTAAAACCAAGTATTCGAAGGGAATTAACTATAAGAGAATTCAGTAACTTTGTTGAAATGGTGCATTTTTCTGTCAAGGAAGAAGTAGAAGTTGGTGTTATATATCCATCTCATGTTTTTGACAAGAAACTAAATATGGAGTTCAAGGAAAAATATCAAAACAATGGTGAAAATAAGACAAATTTTTCATTATGCTCAATGTGTGGAAAGAAGCATAGTGGAGATTGTCATAAATGGACTAGAAAATGTTTTAAGTGTGGAAAATAAGGTCATTGAGAAGCTGAGTATCGATTTAATGGGAAAAAGATAGCTAATAATGTGAATAGAGAGAAGACTACAGATAACACACCCCAACACTTTAATGATACAATTTCAAGGAAATGTGGCATTATGCTTACCAATGCACTAATCAAATGGTTAATGATGATGGACATTAACAACATCTTAATGAAAAGTAAAAAAAAGGGAAGTTAAATGCCATCACTATTGGAGATGTTGAAAACGACAACGAAGTGGTGGAATGATTAAGTGTTTAACTGGCTGGATTCCAAAAGAGTGTTGTGGAATCTCATTTACAGTATCACGGAATATTGGAATATCTATGTATTGGTTTTCAATAATTTTATTGTACTGGTAACCATGAAAATTGATTGAAATATTTTTAAAAAGTAAATGATATGCACATAATGAATAGATAATGACAAAATAATATGTTTGATAGTATTAATGAGCTCATGACTGATATAAGGACAAAGTCATATCATGGTTTTAGTGTATAGAAATTTTGGGATTTTGGTATGTGGAAGGATTTAACTTTTGACAGCATTCATGATTTCACTAAGGTTTTGTGGTAATTCATTTTTCAAGAGAATACATGATTAAAGTATTAACATGTTTGTAATGTGACCAGCAAGATGTATCTTATAATATATGGGGGATAAATGATGTTATTCACATGCATGGTAGATTACCTCTCTAGTAATATTTTTTTTCTACTATGAGATTGGAGAGAAGAATTTTTGATAAGCCTAGAGGTTGGAGTGGATTAATTTTGACATTATATTGTTTTGTTTAAGGCTAAAACGTTTGTCTAGATGTTATAATAGTATAATTTTAGAAAAAGAACAACCTGCAGGACGGGTGACAACCCGTCATGTCGGATAATGTTGCGGAAATCATACCCACAATCGAAGTGTGACAAACCTTTTTCACCTTTCACTGGAATATAGGAAGTCCTTCATTGGAAAAAATTAGTTTTATTATTAAAATGTATGATAGAGGAAGTATAAGTCTATTTTTGAAGGCATATACGTTTAACCTCACCATATATGGACTTATGTATATTTAATATCTTGTGCTAACCTTTTTTGTGATAGAGACAGATGGAATGACTTATCATTCTATCGCATGATATGATAATACTTCAAAAATGAAAAATTCAACTTCATTTCTTTAAATAAGAGATGGAGTGGAAATTGTTCATGGAATGACCAATGATGATATTACACAGAAATCAAGTAAGTATTTTTTTATGCAAAAGAAAATCAACTTTAGGGAAATGATCTTGAAAACCAAAAATGTTGTCCAAGTACCATCATATCTGATGAATCAAATGGTACTTAAGATCATCAAAAATTAGTGGCTTTTTTATTGTTGGAACTTTCCTATCTATGTTCTCTTCCATTTTTCATCAGAACATGATGGTTAGATTTCTCTTCCATATCCATATTTTCAACTATATTCTCTTATATAGAAAACCAGTGCTGAGTTAATTTGGGTGACCATTATGTTTCGAACATTCATTTTTAAAATTATGTTTTAGTATTCATTTTTACGATGTGGGTTTCTATTAAAGAAACTTTCAAGTAGTAAACGATTTATAACCCTAAATAATTTTGAGGGAGAAATTCATTTTAAGGGGGTAGAGTGTAACACCATGAGATTTTATGAGAAATATTCTTTTTAATTTATTTGATTTCTAGTCTTGTATGCTACACCAAGATTATCATGCTATATAAACAACACCGCACTAGCTTGTGGTATATGCAAAACTATTCTTGACTTGTGTTGCACGCAAGGGAAACCTTCCTCAATAGCATGTGTTGTACGCAATACCGAGTTTCACTAAACAATGATATATTTTTATAATATTGTTATGGACTAGAAGTTATGAATAGTATTAACCACATTTTTAATTTTATGACATTATAATTATTCTTACACATTTTCAAGAACATGGTATAAGAACAAAATCAATATTTCATATAAAGGTGGTACTCCTCAAAAAATGCAGTTTTTCTACCTTTTGATGGCATGACCATTTTAAATCTAATTTCTGACAATTTTATAAGTTAAATTTGAAAAAATAAACTAATTATTTTGAATCAGGATATAAAAATATACCTTGGTTAAATTTTTCATATTTTTCTGAAAACATTTATAGTTTGGTTAATAGTAAAAATACGCTAAATTGTACTTAAAAACCACTTTCTTCAACGAGATAATTTATACAGTTAAATTATAATATTTAATGGTTTTAAATTATAAATATAATATTTTTTTACCATTTAATATAATTTTTTTCATTATAATTAATTTTACAATGAATTCACAGGTAAAAACATTTCAATCTTTTGCAATGTTTTGAACAAAAACCCATTTTTTGACAACGGGGTTAATATTAAATTAATTACTGCAAATTTTGTGTTTTGAATTTGGAAAAATGGATTCCATATTTGGGATCATTATTTTTATATTATGTTAATAGGCTACTTATATTTTTTTCCAATATGAATAGTAACTATGGTAAATTTTATTTTCCACAGTTAAAGGTAAATCAGGTAATTAAGGGTTAAAATAATATTATAAAATTACCCTAACACATGTCATAATATAATTGGATGATTATATTTCTTCTTAAAATATACTTGGGTCGAAATGGTATCTGTTGGAACCCAATGGGATGAGATTAATACCTTTAATTTATTTTATTTAAAGGAAAGTGAAATAAGTCTCACTCTATCTTTTTAAATTAAATTATTATTAATATAAGGTTATACTGAATATAAATTCTATTATAAATACCAATTTGAAAGAAAAAATTTATTTATTCATCATGGTAATTTTTTTAATTTTTTAGAAATAAATAATTACATTAATAGCTTATACATTAATGATGCAAAAATTATTTATTTAGTGAAAAATAAATAATATAGTTTTATTAAAACAACCATACCCATAAAAAGTAACAAAAACATGACCAAAACTTATCCATAGAGTATATATAAACAATTAAAATTCAAGGATCTACGATTGGACCATTTAGAACCTTATAAAATAGATTTTGACATTTATATTATTTTATTTTAAATGATTTCAAAGTTGTCACCTTCATAATTTAATAAAGATTACATTTTACAAGTTTAGTTTTATAAAAGATAAATTCGACTAAAAGTATTCTTATAAAATATATTAGATTTATATTAATTATAGTATTTTATTTTTAATTTTTAAGAAACAAATAAGTATATTAATTAATTATACAAAAATGTTGTAGTAATTATTTCATTAAGAAAAATATCAAATAAAGGGTTTCTAAAATATTAAAATAAATATTATATTAACTAATTAATGTGATAAAAGAATTTTATAAATTAATATTAAATTTAATTAATCTATTAAATATTTTTTTATGAACATATCTTCTGTGGGGATTTTTTTAATTCAAATAATTGAATAGTGTCAAAATTGACACTATTGGTATTTTATAAAAATAACATATTATTAAATTGTTTAAAAATCAAAAAATTATTTCAAAGTTAAAAATTTAAAATAATATTGTCAAAAAGGTCATAATGTATCTAATTATGGACATTTCACAACATATAATTATGTATTTCTAACAATTTAAAATTTAGAATATTCTTACCACAAATAAAATTAAATAGATTAAATAAGTGTAAATCAAAATGATAAGGTTTAAAATAAATTTCAAACATGTTTAAATTTTATTTTTTGATGGTATTACAACCATATCTCATATCATCTTCGAGTTGGAGTCATTGTTTTAGATTTTTAAGTTGGTTTTGAGTTTATTATAAATTAATATTTTGGAGATTTTCAAAAGTGGCCCTCTCCTCTCTTATAAAAGGGCACCTCCTCCCTCTCCTCTTCACACCATTTTGAGCGTTCAAACTCACCCAAAACCTACCTATTTCTCTTATAAACATCCCTAGAGACATACTAAAAGTTATGTACCTCTTTAAATATCAACCTTAGTGCCCTAAGAGGAGGTTTAGAAGAGGCACGTCGAATAAGATGTAATATCCTTAAACGATTCTTTCAAACTTATTTCTTCTTCTACATCCTCTATATGAGTTGTTTCATTATTAGGTGATAAATACAGTATCATTTGTATACTGATATGTTATTATGAATATGAAATAACCATATTCTATCTCTTATCCATCCTATTAAAAATGAAATCACCACACGTGCGTACGTACGACTTACCGTGTCCATGCCATGGTGTAATTTGTTTTTCACAACCAACCTACTTGGACGGGTTTATTGGTGGAAATAGTAACTATATATGATTATTATAAAATGATACTAATTATAAGATATTATATCATCCAATCCAATTATATTCAATAATTATGGGAATTATATCATCGCTCGTGCGTACAAAGGGCTTACCGTCTCCACGCCGCGATAAGATTCTTTCTCCATGTTAACCATTCAGGAATGATTATGAAGTATAAATAATAAATTATAATGAAATATATGAAATAATAATGATACTAGATTTATGTATTTATATATATATATATATATATATATATATATATATTTCATTTACCTCAATTTAATTTAATAAGGAAATGAAAACAGCATTCATGCGTATGTACGGCCTCCCGTCTCCATGAATGGTGTATTTCAATCCATTTATTTATCAATTATATATATTTATATATTAAATAACTGTAATATATAAATCATGTTCTAAATTCAAGAAGTAATTAATCATGACCTAAGTAATCATATGAAAAATTACATGTCTAAACAAGTACGATAAATGAAATGATTTTACCCAAAACGTTGCTTTAACATGGAATTGACAAATGAACGGGAAATATGAAGTCCTTAGTGAATCATATATGATATCATAAATATTATTATGGTTCTATTACAACTTTATAATATTTTTTAACATGACTATAAAGGAGTTTCGGACACTTACGAAATAAATTGGACCTAAGGTAAGGGGTAACTTTTCCAATCTCATTTCAATCCAAGATTGTTTATTCGTAAGTATTTAATGGGGTTATATTTATCATCCATCTCCATGTTTTATAAAAATGTTTGCATACATTATTTTCTATTATTACATTTATTTTTATATTCATTTTTACCTATTTTTGGCTTTCACTATGCAGTATGGAAGGAAACATTCTTTTGTTTAAAAAACGAGGTACATTTTGACTTTTCTGGTAAAAGTACGAGTAGAAGGTTTTTTTAAATTACGACATGAATGGATTTTTTTTATCTTTTCCTATATAATTATTTCCCTGAAGCATCCTTTAAATATTTCCAAGTTTAATTTAAATTAACATATTTTATTTTTAAAATTTCATGACATATTGAGAAAAGAAAATGTTTTCAAAGAAGAAAAAATATTTTCCTCAAGAACTATGTTCATGTTTTTTATCAAAATTATTTTCCATATAAGATTATATAGGGTTTTGTTTCTATCAATATTATTACTTTGATTTTATTATGTTATGATGAAATTATTCTTATGAATTTCTTTTATCTTATATGGATTTTTTTATGATGGCATGATGTTTACGAATCTAATTTTATTACCTGGGATATGCTATAAGGTATGATTTATAATTTTGTGGCACAAATAAGAATGGATTCACTATGAGATGGGTGGGACCTATATCTCCCTCTAATGCATTATGTAAAGATTTATATCTCCTGAGATAGACATGGCTAGAATAGAAAGTAAATCTGGTTCAGTATTATAGGGCTGGAATGGCATGTAATCCTGGTTCAGTAAGAGACTTTGTCAACCATGATGATATTGGAAGTAATGTATTGGCTATTATGGAAATCATATCATGTGTTTAATTGGTTTCTACAATTAAGTTTATTATTCCCATGATATTTTATCATGATTAATGTTTCTTTACAATCTATTCCTTATATACTACCCTTATTTATGTCATTACTCATGATTTTGATTTTTTATGTTCATGTTTTTACATTAAAATCTTTATGGGTTGTTTTATGTTCTCCATGTTTACCCATACTAAGAATTTGAGCACAACCATTTTCTTTTTTCGTTTCTCCAGGATATAAATAATGGTTTTAGGTAAGAAAACAAAAGGGGAAGATCCTTATAGGAGTTGTTGAAGATCTTTCACCCTGTTTAGAAGATTTTGTTCTGAGTTTCCAAAGACACTAAACTAATATAGTCTATGGGTGTCTGTTTTTTGTTATGTATTTTGTATTCTACGAGAGTAATGTAATCTAAATGTACGTAAAGCTTTGAGTCTCTATAAGGATAAGTTAGTTCACACCAATTGTGTGGGGTAATGAATAAAATAGAATATTGATAAATGGATGAGAGTGAGCTAAGGACCGATTATTGTAATGAAGTGACCCCTGTGGGAATACTGACTCATTAATTTTGGGAAAATTAAATGAAAAACCCTATGAGAAGGTCTTAATTGGAAATAACCAATTATTATGAGACGATTATCCATGGATGGACCTCAACACTCATGGTTGAGAGATATGGTTTCACGTGTTTGTAAAGGAAAATATAGACTTATTTGATGTGATCATGGATTACAGGGAGCTATAAAAACCCATTGGTAAAAATATCATTTTACTCCTAGTCGATTGGCCATCTTGTCACTTATATTGACATCATCTTGAGTACGCTGAGTGATCAATGACTATATGTTAATATTTCTATCCAAATATCTATCATGGTTTGATGAAGAAACACTTTGATAGTAGCTCTCGAGGAGTGGTTTAAAAAAATCCATATGGGGTGTGGTACACCGTTATATGTTTCTGGATAGAGACCCTCATCATTATTTAGATTTTTGGTGATCTTAGGGGAAACCATTTTTGGTAGGTGGGAATGAGTGATTAGTGATGTTACATTAGTGATTGAGATGAGCAGTTTTTAGCCACAAAATTATCTATGTTCAGACTAGATAGGGAATGGGATATGATAATCACTTCTATAATTTTATTGGTACGATGACCAAGATGCTCAGACATGGTGGAGTCCAAGTGCAATCATTAGGCCCCAAATTAATTATAAATATCTTTGGATTCTGGATTAGGAATTTTCTGGTAATTTTACTATAGAATTACAATGGTTTGGATGAGGAGATTTTTTAGCAAGTATATGTCACCAGAAGATAGTTATACACATCAGCGAGTGTAATTTAAATGATCACGGTGTGCCATAGAAAAAGAAATTATAATTTGGTTTTGATCATGTGTTGAATCATGAAGCCTATATTTTCATGGAAAGTTAACTAAAATAGTATTGAATTGAATTATCTAGTTGGGATAGATGTAGTAAGGTGATGAACTATTCCGGGTACATTGTAGGAGGATATGGGTGTAATGTAAGAGTCATCCATGCATTTTTAAGGATAATCCAAACTAATCAGTTAAAATGTGGTTGATCGGTATTTTAATATTTCAATCTAATCAAGGACTATAATCATAATTATGATTCTAGAGACATGTTTCAATAAATAAATTTATGATGGGAGTATCGTGTCTTGGAATTGGATGTTGAATGATTAGGCCTATGGTAGGGAGTTCCATAGCATGGATAATAAAAGAGATGAAAACATGATTTTGTATTAAGTTATATGGTCTTAGGTGGGCACCATATTGATTTTTTGGTTTTGTATATGAGATTTGGATTATGTTTTAATGGATTAAGTATCACGTGTTTAATATAGTTGTTGTTGGTTCATTGGGCATGGGAAACACAATGTGTCTTTTTTTGTAGGAATTCATGAGCCAAGTAGGTTAGGAGATTTTTTCTAGTTCTAAAGGCTTCTCAGAGTCAAGAAGTTAGAGGGTGGAGATATTTTAAGGTCATGTGTTTTTCATTGGGTGGAAATTTTCATGTTATTTTGAGCTTTTAGTTTGGTGGAAAGAACAAATTCCAATATGAGATTTGGAATGAAATTAAAATATTTAGAAAACTGCAATGTGTTGTTTATTATTGAGTTTTAATCCATGATAGTTGTCTCCAAAGTTTGGAACATAGGTTTCTTGTAAGTTTAGAGGTTTTTTTGAAGTGTTGGGCTCAAAATACTCAATTTTGGGAGAAGTGGACAGGGGGTGTATGATTGGTGCATAGATAGTACTAAACTTTTGTCCCAAACCATGAGGGCCTCTAGGGGACACCATATATATGGTCTTTAACATGTTGTAGATTTGAGAACACTAGTTGTGCATGGTTTGACAAACTATGTGCCAGGCCGTACAAGGGGGAGACCCTTCATATTTTGGAAGCACCTGGTTGGTTAAAAATTGGACAAACCATTTGGCTAACCATGTGATTCTTAAAAATAGTAAAAATAAAAATATTAAACTAATTCATATAGTTTTCTTCACCCCTTATTCCTCCCTCAAATTCTTCTAGTACCTCCCCCACATGCGCAACTTGTCTTCCACCTCCCATAATGGGTTCTCCTTCATTCAGGCTTGAAATTGACCACTGTTTTTTCTATTGGAAATGTAGAGGTAAGGATAAGAGTCTTGTTATATACCTTGTTTGTTTTCATTTCTCTTTGGAACTCTATTTCTTTGTGTTATCATTTTCCCTATTTTAGAGTATTTCATTTTTCTTCTTATTTCTCTCGTTATGGATAGAATAAAAGAATGATAATGGGTGAGTGAATCATCTTAATCATCAATTAGTTGGTTTGGAATATTTACCTTTAATGTTTCATCATTTATAAAATACAATGTTGTGTTGAACACCAAAGTTTACATAGGTCACCTTATAAATGTGAAATTTATTAATTATATATTAACACCTTACTTTAATTAGTCCCTATGCAATTAATTTCATCATCATTGGTCATATACCGTGACTTGGACCATGCTATGGGGTAATGCCTTTATTCCCATGAACCCATATGCTTAGATATGGAATTAAAACCACACTTTTATGTGTGTTAAATTACCTATTTTATTATGAAATTATAAAATTCAATTATGTGAATTATAAGTGGTTTGGATGACTATCTTAGCTTGAGATCATTAATTAATTTATGATTGAAATTTTACTCTTTATGTGAAATTAACAATTTGAGATGAGTGAACTATTTTGGTAAAGGTTTACCCTTGGTCCTGATCAACTTCTTAAACATAGTTCTTTCCCCCTTTTTTGTTTTAGGTTGAATTAATTTTTAGGTTTCTTCAATACACCCCCTTGGTCCTTGTTCTTTTATGTTGTTAAATGTTAAAATAGACACCCTAGGTACATTTTTATTGTACCATGTCATGTATGAAAAATGGGCTTCCAAATATTTAGTAATTGATTTAAAAATTCAACCATCATGATGAATCATATTTAAATGGCATTATTAAATTCTCATGGCCTATTTTTAAATAATAAATGTAGAATATTAATGAAGGTCCAATGTACCTTGACCAATGTTGGGTTCCTCTTTACAGAATTCTAAGGTTGTGGTCTCATAAGGAAATTGGGATTGTATTATACTAGATTACTATGGAGGGTTCTTGGTGAGGGTTTTAGAAACACAATTTCAAACCCCCTTGTTCAAGGATGTTGGATGTGGAACTTCACATCACTTGGGTTGTTGGACATGATGTACCACATCCCCTCGATTAAGATAATGGGCAGGCTACTTTACATCATTGTTCATGATACTTAGGCATAGAGTCTCTTATTACATGTGATACTCAGGCATGTGATCCATCACATTTCTATGAGATAGATCATCGTTGGGTCCCCTGTTCAAAATACAAGACTCATATAATTATACATGGACGCTTGCGTCGCGCTTGAGGCCATGGCTAGTACCACATATATATAATATATATATAGCTATATATATTCCTACATATAAAATATATATATATACACACATATATACACATATATATGCACACACTAATACATCTATACTCGTATACATGGTTACACTTCTTTAGAGACATTTCTAGATTAGGCCAAAGCTGGTATGATCGGCCAAGTACCCTTGAGGAACCTCAGCCCAAATTGATTTCATCTACATTTACTTCACTACTTAACTTGTGATATAAATCCACACTAATTTATTTTATATTCATGAAATATATTGAATTATGAACCATTGGTGTTGGCCAAGAGAGTATATCTCACACACTGTTCGAGCCACTGTTTGGTACCCAAAAAAACCACATGGTTATAGTTTTAGAATCATGGATTATGCTATGTGATGACACTCATGTACATGAATGATTAGGAGAATAGAATTGATTTGGTTCTCTGGATGCTCATGGAGACAAACTTTCATCTTTGTTTATTTAAATATGAATGTTAATGTATTACCAATTTCATGTCTACTATGGTAGAATTTAACATGTCCATTCATGATTCATATTCATTTATTTTTTATTGTCATTTATTGTTTTCTTCTGCTATTTTGTGGTTAATATGTCTCATTTGTTCTTTATTTATATTTATACTATATTTATTAATGATCTAAAGGGTATATTCTCCCCAATGTTCCAAATTAGACAATCAATGCTAACTGAAAACCTCTGGTTTATGGGGAACTGACCTTGAGGCCATATAGAAACCAATCAGAATATAGATTATAATGTGATCTAGATCAGTACATAATATATGATGCAGTTCTCTGTGAGTTTTATACCTCACCCATAGTGGAACATCCTAGGGTGGTGAAGATGTACCAAGCTCTAAGAGGGTATTTTTTGTGCTCTATGTTGATGTGTGTAGTTGTAGAGTTTTCATCTCAATGTTTGGTCTACCAAAAGCTAAAGGTTGAGAACCATATTCCCAATGGTTTTCTCAAACCACTGGATGTTCCTCATTAGTGGTGGTAGGAAATATGAATGGAATTTTTTTTTACAAAAACATAAGGGAGTATTTTATTATATATGGGTTATAATGGAATTTTTTTACAAAATAATCCCACTTAATTTTAATAAATTATTCAATATTATCAGAGGTTTTGTTATATATGTACCAAGAGGACGTGGTGAGGCTCCATGGAGTCCCTAGGATTATCATCTCTGATAATGATCATTATTTTAACTTTAGGGTGTGGAGGGGTCTCCCATGTGAATTTTCCTCTTAGTTATTCCAAAGCACTAATTTTCATCTACAGATGGATGGCTTGATATAATGGACTATCTAGACTCTTGAAGACATGTTGTGTTCTTTTTTCATTAATTATTAAGGGTTCTGGATGCGAAACCTGCCCTTGGTAAAGTTTTATTAAAACAATAGCTTTCACTCAACCCTTGTCATGGAACCATTTATAACTTCATATTGAATAATTTTGTATTCTCCATTTTGATGATTTGTGGTTGGGGAGTTATCAATTCTCATTATAGACCGAGTGCAAACCATGAATGATATGTTTAAGGTAATTTTTGAGAGAATAAAAGAAATACAGGATCAGTAGAAGTCTTATACTTATCATAGGAGGATATCTATGGATTTCAGTGTTGGAGATCGTGTATTCATGAAGGTGGATCCTCATTGAGGGTATCAATGTCTTTCTAATAGAAAAAATCATTATCCCTGCTTTTTGGGGACTTTCGAGGTGTTCTCTAATTTTAGAGGTACGAGATATTAAATAATAATTCCATCAATATGATCTAGATACATGAAATATTATATGTGTTTTAGCTCTATATTTATTTTCATGGTGTCTCTCACATTATTCATGGGGGTGATATTGATGTTAGTAATGATGAAACATTCAAAGACTGGCCTATGGAGATCCTGGAATTCCAGGATAAGGTGTTATGTGGGTGTGTTGTTTCTTTGGTTTTTTTATTTTGGTGACATTATGGCATGAAGGGGAGTACATGGGAATGTGAGACATATATACGCTCGATAATAAAAAATCATATTAATATTTTGGACACATTTATTTAATGTATAGTAATTCTTTATTTTATACTACACTAGGTTTTGATTCATTTTTTCATAAATTTGGAACTCAAGACTCAAAAGGGGTGATGCTGGAGAAATAGAAAAAACCCATCATTACACATTGTGAATCTGAAATACATGATGTGTACTCCTCAAAAAGTTAACCTTCTAGATAATGGCCAAGATACGAATCCCAAATACATGTCTTGAAACAAGCACATGATGGGAATCATGATTACATGTTATGAAAGATTTAAATTTCAAACAAGATAATGATACAGAATGTGAACTAAATACGTGTTGTGAAAAGTTTGAAACTGAATTTTCTCCAAATAATGGTTTTGTGAAAATCGTAAGATTCAAAATATTTGGAGATTAATATAGATATGATGTTCATGGAACGGAAGACAAGTACACACAATGAAATACTCGATACATAAGCCACTTCAAGCCCTTACACAATGTGATCCATTAACATATTGTGTAGTTCTCGAGGTCTTTTTGTATTCAGTAACCCTGACTCGCAAAATAGGACCCCAAACATTCAAACTATTTTCTTTTGTACTCTTCTACTTCTTTCCCATTCTCATTACTACATGTTTCTACTACATGGTTTTGTTTTTTAATCATTCTTTTGTTGCTGATTTTTTAGTTTGTGACTCATTCAATTATTTTTTCTCTATTTTGATTTCCAAATCCAGTCATGTTTTCCATGAAACTTTGATTCCCACTACATTCAACATTTTTCAATTTTTAAAGCTAGTATTTAATTGATATTTCCTGATTTAATTTGTCTATTTAATTTCTTTAAGATGTAATTTTTTATTCCAATCATGTTGCAATCTACTTTGTTTCTTCATTCATTTTTGTCAAGCACCACTATTCCTCTTAGGGTTAGGTGTTAAGAGTATGGGTGAATTTTAAAAAAATGAATATCTATGCAACAAACAACTAACCCTATAAATAGTAATTAAGCTATATTTTTGTTAAATATCATTTATTTTGTAACTACACTTATCATCAAATGTGAAATCGAAAACATCCCAATCCCAATTAAAGTAGAGAAGGCTTAGACAAATAACCTTTAATTATTTCTAAATAGAATCTAATATTCCTACACTTATGTTGTTGAATATATCTAGACCAAGGAGTAATTTCCCACCCAAGTAGATCCAATTGGTTGGAACAATATCAATTGGTGTCTTCTACACCACTTTGTAGCCTAAGACAAAGATTTGTCCCAAAATATATTTAGGATAACTCTTTTATCAATACATTGAAATTGACTCTGAACCCTTCTCCTTAATCTATTTTAAATCTCAATATTTTTTGTTTTAGAGAATCCACACCAATGAGTGATTGTAAGGAATCCTCCCCAAAAGGTTCTTATCCCTGGGTTTCTTTTCTACATGTTTTCTTTGTGAGTTGTCCCTCAAAATTCCACTTTAAAATTCCTTAGTATAACAGTGTTGTTTGAGAAATATAAATTTAATTTGATTAATTCCCATGAGTAATCAATGACTTCATGTTAAGTGATCAAATTTTTCCACCGTTTCTGGGGGAAGCTGTGCTTATGAATAGTGATCTTCAGTATGAAACATATATTACCTTACAACATATTTTATTCTTTTCCTTTATCATTTATTTTTTAAATCATTTTCCCATATGGACTAAAAACTTTGTCTTGTATTTTTATTTTCTAGTGAATGATCCAGGTTCCTCTAACTCAGTTTTGGATCTTGGGTTCTCAATATCTTCTTATTTTTTATCTGATGATCGATATATCTATTACCACACTAACCCTTAACAAATATTGATATTAATAATATTTCACCACATCACCATCATAGCCACTAGTATACACCACCTAAATATCAGTGGGAATGACTGGTTCTATAGGAGAACACTATCATGGATTACATGTTTCCATCCATCAGTGGTGTTGTGCCCAAAATTGTGCACCCTCTTATTCAGGCACACTCATTTGAGATAAAACCTAGACTCATGCATATGATCCAGAATGTAGTTCATTTTTGTAGACTATAAAGAGAATACCCCATGGGCTCATTTCCAATTTCCTCTAGGTTTGTAAAACCATTCGCAACCAATGATTTTCAGATTCCATCAAACATTGATTCTTCCCATTCTATAAGCACGAAAGAGGAAATGATTTTCTTAAAAGTCAAGATTCGGAGTCCACCATGACATGGGATAAAACAAAAAATATTTTTTTATAAAAATACTCCCCACCAATCCAAACCTCGATGATATGGAATAAAATTTAAAAATTAAATAAAGAGGATGAAGAATCAACCTTGGATGCATGACACCATTTTAAGGAACTGACTCTGATGATTATAGATCATGGACTTGATGTGTGTCTTCAGCTTTAAATTTTTTACCAAGGACTCCAAACTTCTTCCCACACTATTTTGGACAATTCGGTTGAAGTAATGCTCATACTAAACACACTTGAAGTTGGAAGAGAATATTTATGTGAGATTTTACACCATTTCAATCTATGGAAAAGTGATAAAGGGCCTACCTAGTGCAAAATCCATCAGGTGGCCGATAATACTCACCTGACAGCCTAGGTTGAATCACTCACAAAGATGCTTGGATTTTCTCTGTTACATACTTCACCTCCACCCCCTAATTATTCTATTATATAGATATAAAATTTCTAAATGTGTGGGGGCACATACCCATACTAGGGATGCTTGGTAGGAAAAGAGGAACCAAAAAGAAAATATTGTAATTAAGTTAATTACAAAAAATAAAAATAGTAGTACCAGTATCTATAATAGTATTGTAATCAATGTTATCAAAAAACTCTATTTCAGCATCAATAGCAGAAAAAAAATGTCATTTTCAATGAAGGAGTTGAAAAGTGACACAAAAGAATTTGGTACCACCTGGGTACCCACTTCAGGGTCAAGATCAGCAACCATAGTAACAATTTAAATAATATTTTCCTACGTATCAAAATTTTCCACTACCTAAGAAACAGTTGTACCAAAAAGCTTCACTATGTCCACTACAGAAATCCAAATCACTTCATTCTAATTTGAAAACTTGATAATAATATTTGTACCGAAATAAGATAAGAGGTTGAAAACACAATATTTTGTAATACAATACCAGAAGGGTTCCCTCCAGAACCTTGAGAACCAAGTGGTAAAAATAACAAAGTGCATTTCGAACCAATTATCAGGTACATTTTACGATACTAATGTAACTCATATAAAAGAGGAGGTTAAGGATATGTTTCATAGATGTGAAAAAATGATGAATTTTCAATAGCCATGTAGAGATGAGTAAATGTAGCTAATAGATCCTAAAAAATCTACTTCAATCGTTTGTTAAGGTAAAAATGCTACCACAAATAAGGTGGGTCAGTAGTAAAATTTGAAATTGAAGAAAAACAAAAAAAACTATAGTTCAATAACAACCTATAAAATAAGAATTCTATATAGCTCCACCAGCATACAAAACCACCTCACATTCCTAGAGAGTTTGAGAGAATCCAGATGATTGGGGTATTATAAATCGTCTAGATATTTTTAAACTATTGAATAAAAACAGTACCATTGGAGAATCTATTACAAAAATTATGGCTTATGAAATATTATTTAAAGGCTTTCTCTCAAAGAAGAATAAAATGGAAGACATAGGATTCATCTCCCTAAATGAATAACACTCCATATTTTTTTGTGAAATTTACCCCCAAAGATGATATACCCAAGAAAAATTTCAATTACATCCACTATAGGGTCATCAAATTTAAAAAGTGCCTTGCCCGATATTAGAGCAAATATAAATATCATACCAATTATTGATTTTAAAAATATGTGGTTTGGTTTACTAAAACCAATAAGATTAGCAGTCCAGCTTTCTAAATTATTAGTTAAACACCCTCGATGATTGCTTAAGGATGTCCTAGTCAATGTAGGAAAATTAATTTTTCCCTACAACTTCCTTTTCCTATATATGTAGGAAAAAGGAGATGCACCCGTAATTCTAGGAAGACAATTTATTGCTTCTTGGAAGGATATAATTGATGTAAACCAAGGAAGGTTCATTTTTTAGAGTCGGTGAATAAAACGTGGCTTTTGACTTAGTGAAATCCAAAAAAGAAAAGTGGAAAGTCATTGGATTTTCAATACATTTCTCATACTGATAAGAATGATGACTACATGACCTGTATGAAAAGTATAAAAACCACCTCCTAATGAAAATGGATATAGTGATCACAAGATTGTGAATTACACTACACCTCTAACGAGGGATGTCATCCCACCTTTCATACCCTTGGTTATCAAGAACCATTATGTGAATGGTGAGTCCTTACATTTAAATACACTAGAATGGGAGCATGTATAGCTTCCGATAACAAATAAAATGATAACTGAGGGAAACCTAGGATAGGTTATATTGGATTTTAATAAAATTGTAAAAGTTCAACAGTTCTAGAGATGGTTTAGAGGGGTTTGAAATGTTTTTGAAATTTAAATTTAAAAATTCAAAATTCTAAAATAAATCACATTGTGTTAAAGAAATACACAACATGAAAGTGTTGGGATAGAAAAATATAAAACCCAAGAAGTAAACATAGTGTATTAAATACATGATGTGAATTCCTCATAGTGCATTTAACATTTTTTTACACTAGGTCCATGTCTGTGTTCCCCCCAATCATTATCCTCCCCTATCCCGCTTGACCTCCTTCTCCCGATCGTTGGCCATACCCTTGCCCTATCTCCCCTCCACTCCCAATCACAACACTATCTCCCCCCCCATCCATCCCCCCTCACTCCTAGGTCTTCTCCTCATCCCAGTTTCTTGCCTCCATCTACGATGGAACAAAACAAAATAGATAAGCATAAGACCCAACATGATGAAGACCCTTCCCCACCTAAGACACAAGTTGATACCCCTCCTCTTAAACCACCAAAATATCAGACTCCCTCACCTTCTACATTTGGTACAAACACTCAATCAAACTACAATGAGTCACAATCGTCTTCTATCTCACACCACGATACATCGTCACACCCAAGCCCACAACTATTACTTCATTTTTATGAACCTAAGCATCACCTGTGCTTGGTCCACTTATAAGCCAAGTTGATGATGTTCAATAAGGCCTTAGACCAGGAAATTATCGAGAACATCCACATCCATGAAGAGTTTGTTGACTTGAGGGACCATATTCACCACTCTCCCATCACTAAAATCTATGAGGAGACATACTGGGAGATTTTCATAGATTTCTTGTCCACATTATTTATCGACATGTCCCCTTTCAACTGTGTGGAAGGCCTTAGAAGAATTCACTATCAGACTCAGTATCTACATTGAGGATTTTTTCACCTCCCCTACCTACTCTTCCATGTGGTTAGACCAAAACATAGAGGATGCAGAAGGGAATTGATCACTGATTTCCTGGGATCCATGGAGTATCATTGATCCTTGTATGACGAAGAGTACCCAACTTTGGGGTGCTTACTTTTAGATTCTTCCTCGGGCTCTGGATCATGCTTGGATAGCTTGGGGAGATGCTAATGAGAGATTCAATAAGATTAAGGTACACAATATTAACTCAACCATGGGTGGAACTTTAGTCAAAATGGTGAGATGGTTCACCCATTACTATAAGACCCATGTTTGGAGGGATCATGGTACTCTCAAGGGGGGAATAGTTTTATCACATATATGGGCCCATATGTCAGCATCTTTGATGCCATTTAGACTCCAACTTCTATTGAAAAGATGGTGTCGATTGATCTTCTCATTCTACATATTATGGGAATCTTGGGGAAGATCTAGGGGTTATAATAGTGGGCCCTAAAGTTAATCTCTAATAACGTAGAGGCTCCAGATCTGTATGCCCTAGCCCCAACCCCAACTGAGGATCCATCAGCCATTACATCCACCTTATCCCCTGCTTCAACCTCTACTATAGTCGCACCATCCCCTACCACCATAACCTTTCCACCAACAATTACTACACCTATCCCATCCATGCCATATGATATATAGTCAGTTCTCCAATGTCATATAGAGAACTAGCACTAGATTTTCCACCTTCTCTCCTTTACCTTCACTAAGCCATATCATTTCACTACCATCACCCCACCATTATCCCCATCATCCTCTCATCCCCATAATTTGTTGTCCCATCCACTACTTCTTTTTCCACTCCAATATTCCTCCAAGATACCTCATATTGATCAATCTAACATATGTATAACCCTAATATATATACGCCCCTATCCCACTATCTATCATGACTAATCCCACCACTAGCACCAAGAAACCTTCTATGGAGGTTGATGAACCATCCCCCATCTCCATTGATGAGATATATATAGAAGTTACGATCCATACCCGCACTATTCAGGAGGACACATATGATGTAGAGAGCAGTGAGCATGCCCCTTCAGTTTTTCCTTTTCAATTTACCCATGCCCTATTATACACTCTAAGCATTTATTTGGTGTATTTAAATTGTATTACCAATGCAAATCATATTCACTAATGTATCTTTTATTATATATTTGTATGGGATACTCTATTTCGGCTATAATGCTTTCTTTCTTATTTTCACTTTTACTCTGGCATTACTGTAGACATGTCTATCTCTACTGCATCCACTATGGTCATTTAAAAGCATTCTAGGACACCATATGGCCTCTCACAAGAGACGTATCAGCATCTAGATAACATACAGTTCCATATTGAGGAGATTTATCTTTATATACATATTCAGTAGGATACACCTCCATGAGTGAATGTTAGTTGATACTTCCACATGTGTTTCATAATTAACCAATTTATGAGGTGGTTAACCGCACCAAGTGACCTCAGAAGCTCAATGATATAACCACCAGTTCTTAAAGGAGGCATTTGAATTTTTGAACCAATGGAAAACACTGATTGATTATTTTATCCATCCATAGGGCCAATGAAATCATTGACAACTCTTTATGGGAGGAAACCCAATTTTTATTTCCTTTATTTTGGATTAGTTCTTTGGACCCTTGTTTTTATTTTCTATAAATTTTTTTCCTTCAGTCATGCCAATCTTTTTTGTTGTCTATTAATGAATCTATCATAGCCATTTTCTCTATCCATTTACATTGTGAACCCATCCATTTATTTCATAAAAATTGGTTAACCCATGTGGAATAATGATTTATTTCCTACATATATTTTTCTTAAAAAAAATTTCAGTATCCTAACTTCCAATCACCATCTACTATGTTTACCATTGAATGAAATTCACTATAATGAACTCTTGATTCCATATTTAAAAATCATAAATTTCCATTTCATTTTTTATCTATTCCATAATTTCTACATCTCCCCCATCGCTTTATAGAATAGTGAAGACACTATATCATTTTAAAAGTGGGGAGTATTTATTGAAATTTATTATTGATAAAAATGGATTTTTTTCTTTTTTCCATATTTATTAGAAAATTTTCATTGAAAACATGATATAAACCTGAAACATCTTTATACCCATTTATATAAAATCCATTGTTTTGTTGGATATTTTTTAAAATCCATTTTTATTCATGTTTATATTGTTAGCATGATTACTGAGTTAAGTAATTTAATTAAAATTCTAGATTCATACAATTTATTTTGATTTAATTAATACTATATATTATGCACTGTGTGGTTTCCATTTATTTTTTATACTCACATTTCTAGGAGGATTAAAGACCTGTATTGTCATATTATTTTCTGAGAATATTCCTTGAGAGATACTTGGGACATGTAAACATTTTATAAATTGCATTTAAATATTTTTGAGGCTATGATTGAATAGATAAACTATTTAAATGATTAAGGAAACCTTTTTTATCCAGTTTTTCCTAATACCTACTTATTCATCTATCCTTATTTAGCTCATAGTAGTCATGAATAACATTTTTTGGATGGATCCATTTCAATACTATTATCCCTTCCCACCATACACTTGGTACTATGCATGATTTTATTTTTTATAATGAATGGGAGATTTATTATCTCTTTCAAACATGATATATTTGATAATGAGGAAGAAAATAATGGAATTTTTACCAGATTTATATCATATGGTTTATGATTGCCTTCAAAGTTTTCCATGCATACCGTGTTTATTTGGAAAAAAAGAAATATAAAATAAATGGAATGTATATTAAGAAGGTAAAAAATATCCATTACCATGCTGATGAATCTTATGGTGGATCATATGTGGTTAGATGATGGATGTTAGATCATCCCTAAATACAAACATCAAAAAATAAATAAAATAAATGAATAATATAATGGATCATAGACCATTATTTAGGATATCCTCGCATATTCAGGGACTCACTTTGTACTGCTAGGAGAATGTAAACATTTTTTCTAGGAGGAGTAACGTCATTAAAATATTCATGATTCTCACACATTTAATTTAAAGCCAACCCTCCACTTTGAGATTTATTTTTTATCAACTACCCACCTAACCTTAACCTCATAAACATTTGAACCTTATTTCTTAAGACCTCATGATTAATTTTGTTTTTGTATTTATGAAGTAGAGATATTAGAACCATTGAAATACTATGTTTAGAAACATCTATTCATGGTATCATCATAACCCATGTTTTATTTTACCTTGAGTGATGTCAGAAAATTCATTATGAGGTAAATTGAAAAATGGGTATAGCTTCTAAGGAATAGTTATGAAATTTTAATTAAAACAGAAAGAACATGAATAAATAACTTGAATATGAGGAATGAATGATTTTATCTGTAGTATTTATTTGGTATGAATCAATTTTAACTCTTTCCAACAGTTTTATTTTCCTTGTTGTAATGTATGTTTCTTATTTAAATAATTGTTTAATTTTAAATCCCTATTAGGATGATATTATCTTGCAGACATGAAATTATTCAAGTGTGTGTAACTAGAATTTATATACTTATTTGGAAACATTTCTATAATATTTAATAATTTTTTATTTGATGTAAAATTGGGTTTTGATGTTCATTCATATGAATTAATAACTCAAGAATCAAAGTAAGAGACGCTGGAAAAATAGAAAAAATCATCATTACACATCGTGAGTATGAAATACATGATGTCTACAACTAGAACAAAAAAACATTACTGTCAAATGAAATGTTATTGATCCAAAATATATGGTCTAAAGAAATTAAACAACATTTATCCTAATTATAAATTTTGGAGGAATAAAATTTTAAATATGATGAAGATACATGACATGAACCCAGTACAAGACATAAAAAGTTCCAAAATTAATTGCTACCAAAGATTCAATCTGTGAAAACCACAATATCCAAAATATTCAGAGATTAATGTAGATTTGAATTTCCGGGTGTTAATGAAAATTACACAACATTATTGACTCTATGAAAAATCTATTTAAATAGCACACACTATGTGGACCATTTACATGATGTGTAATGATCGAGATCTATATATATCCATTGTCCCTAACATAAAAAACAGGACCCAAGACGTCCAAAATATTTTCTTCCATTTTTTTATTTATTTCTAGTTTTCATTACCTTCTATTTATACAAATTTATTTTATTGTTTTAAACACTCCTTTATAACCTCTTTCCATTCTTAGACTCATTCGTTGTTTGTATATTGTTTCTACATCCAAACCAAATCCCATTTTCTTGGAAACATAGATTTTCAGTATTTTTTTTATTGTTTCTTTTTTCAAGTTAGTATTTAATTGATATTGAATGGTTTCAATACTGTATTAATTTTATTTAGGTTTTCTATTTTTCATGTTAATCATGTTTCTATCCGTTTACCTTCTTTCATTTAATTCTATCATGTGTGGATAATCCAATTAAGGTTAGTGATCAAAAGTAGGGTTGTCTTTAAACCTAATTAATATCTAAATAAAAAATTGCTAACCCTATGGATAGAAGTTAGGTGAAAATTATCTATTAATTCTCATTTATTTTTCAACTGCACAAACCATCATAGGTGAAACTAAAAGGATACTTGACATAATATAAGCAGTGCAGGCTAGAACCAATAGCCTATGATTCTTTCTACCTTGAATACAAGCTTCCTCCATTTAAGTTGTTGATTACCCATTTACTGACACTCTGAAATTAACCCTTAACCCTTCTCTTAAATCTATTAAAAATACAAATATAATTAGTTTTAGAAAACCCAAACCAAAGTGTGAACATTATAGATCTTCCCCAAAAAGGTTCTTACCAATAGGTCTGTTTTTTATAAGTTGTCTCCTTGGGTTTGACCCCAAACATCAACATTACTATGCCTTAGTATATGACTATAGTATGGGAAATATAAATTTATTTTTATCAACGAACATGCATAATAAATTAAAAAAATGGGCCTTTCAATTCTCTTAAAAAGCTATTCTATTTTTTATTTATCTATTCTCTTGTAATATTTATTTTTTTTGTGGTTGTTGACCTTTCTGTGATTTATGATATAGTTTTATATAAATATTATATTGTTAACATAGATATTTTTTAGAGGTATAACACCTATGAGAGTATTTAGGAGTTGGTTATTGATGTTGAGTGGTTTGTACTTGGATTATCTAAGATTGGGGGTCGAGACCCAACATTAGAGAGATTTTTGAGAGGTGTCAAATGGGGTGCTTTTTTGGACAACCGTTTTTTCTTTTTATCTCTCTCGATGTCCGTTTTAAATTATCATGGGAAACAATTGTTTGAGAGGTATCAGGTGTAAGTTATTAGATTCAAGAATCTCGTTACTTTGTGTTTTTTAGGAGACAGAGGTGTTTGGAGAAGGATCAATGTGAAGAAGGGGAGTTTGGATATAAAATTATTACTGAAGGATATTCTATAGTGTGGAACATTTAGCTATGAAATAATGTATACTACTATGTCATGGAGAGACCCAATGATACATATGATCCCAGAATGAAGTATTTTGAATCTAATACTGTATTTGGCATAGTAACATGGAGGAGGAGTTCTTCGAGAAAGGCCACCTGTGTGTTGTAGCATGGAGAGGCATTCTGGGGAATAGGTGTTTAAGGGACATTCTTTATTTTTTGAAGAAGTTGTGTTGTAATGGTAGGCTGCAATGTAGAATCCCATTTGATGAAGGGGTAATACAACATCATGGTATCAATTATACCATAGTATCACTCCTAGTGTATACGATCTGCAATTTGTCCAACGTTGTTTTCTTTAGAATTGGGTTTGATCATGAATTCTAAGGTCTAGTCCCTTATAATCCACCATAGTATATCCTATGTTATCCAGTTTTTAGTATATTGTAGGGGGCTACGCCATGGTCTTCTATTTTTCATTTTTATTATAAATAACCCGAACCCCTATGAACCCACTTTTCATCCATAATTTTCTCTTGAACACTAGGCACCCAAGATATATTTATTAAGTCCTTTTAATCCCCTTCTTATAATATTCAACCCCTGACTTCTAGGGATCAATCTATGGTGATTTGAAGTGATTTATTCCTCTTTTAATGTGGTTTATTCTTCTTTCAATCTTTTTTTCACCCATTATTTCTTTAAATATTGTTCTATTTAACCTAAATTATTTTATTATACATTATTTTATTGTTTTTTGGGGATTTTATTGAATTATTTCCTTAAGAGATCATAATTTCCTTGAGGGAGAGGTGATCATAGATTATCAGCATTTTTACATTATCAATTAGAGAATGTAAACATCTTTGATGTATGGTATTATTTTCTTATCTTTTTATATTAATATCAATTATAAAACTTTCATTATTTTTCCCTTTAGGTCGGAGTATAATTAACCCTGATAAATAATAAATTAGGTTAATGAAAATAATTGTTTTATGGTTGTAGCGATCACATGTTTTCCTTCACCATGATAATGGTTTGCATTTTTTTATACATAATGTGGAATCCATGTTATTATTACTTTTAATCATGTTTAATTAAATTTAAATGATTAAATATTGTAAATCTAGTAATTTTGTGTTGGTTAAATAAATGTTTGAAGGCAAGTTTAAGGAAACCCTAATTTCATCTATTTTAATGGAATTAAAATGATTCTTAATGCATGATAAGTTGGATTTTGTTTTAATTTATGTTAATGGAATTGGATAAAGAAAATGGAATCGTAATTCTTGATGTTGATAATAATTAAAGGCATGTTAATGAAAGGTTCTTTAGAAAAGTTGGTTGAAATTGGAATTTATTCCAGAAAGATGTTTAAATAATTTCATATCATGTTATATCTGATGAATTAGGTTATCCATAGTTGTAAAAACTAATAAATGAATCAATTAAATCTATAAAGAATAAAACCAATCATTTGATAAAGATAAATCATTGGGGATGAGTGAACATGTTTTCACGTGAAGGCAGGATCTCTGGTTTTTAGAGCCTAGTCACTCTATTGACCTTTTTTAGTTTTCAACCTTTTATGTTGCTATGGATATGGTCCTTTCTATGAAGTGTGATATAACCCTAAGATGTCTGATTTTTTATGGTATATGAGTTGGGTGGCTTGGGTATGTGGTAGCAATTGATGCTTATATTGATGAGATGCATGGTGATATGTATATTGGTGTCCGGGATAGCATCGGGTTTGATGGAATGGGTTTAATTTGGTATTTCCTATTATTGTTCTTAAATCTAATATTATTTATTGTTAGTAATTATTTCTAAAGTCTAAATTTTATAGTATATTATTGATTTTAATTTCATTACCCATAACTTGAGGAAACTAGTTGTGATATGTTATTCCTCTCATTGAGGATAGCTTCGGATGTTTCATAGATTACCTGAATTTATGTAATGATAAAATTTTAAATACATTTATTAATGCATGGTGTTGATAGATTTTGGAAATTAAATTAATTAGTTGGTTTATGTCCGGTGGGAATGGGCTTCACCATTATGTTTAATGAAATGTAAATAGAATAGTGTTAATTAATGGATATTGAATTAATTAACATATTATTAAATGTTAAAAGGAAATAATTAATTTAATTAAGTACTTTTTAAAAAAATTTGGGTATATAGGTTATCTAGTTATTAGCAGTGGTAGTCAGTTATCTGAGAGCCAATAGCTACAGATGAGTTTAGGACTAGTCTGATACCCTTAATGTTTTTGTGAGATATGTTATATCCTATGTGTTTTGGGATTTCATGTGATCCTCACTGATGTTGTTAGGGTGACTGAAACCTAGTGAACTCTAGGAGTGTGATTTCCCCAACATACAATTTGGTGAGGGATGGATGGTTGACTACCCACTCCATCCCTGATCTCCTCTACTGGGAGTATTATGTTTTAGTATGTATAGAGGATAGTTCCCCCATATATATTTGTAGAGGGATATAATGTATTTTGGTTATTTCACACACATGTATCTTTGGATACAATATCCAAATTATTATTATAGTTATGAATTTTATGTGTTGTTATTTCTTGAGGTACCTTACTCGAGGTATGGGCTGTAATGGATTGAGATATTATACCCAATATATGATACATCAAATATGTGATGTGGTGGTTCTTGAAAATACACATTTACTATATGGAGATATGTTAGAAGATGATGTGATGATGTAATGAATGATATTTTTGTTGTAATAATTTAGGCTAGGTGTTTCTAGGATGGATTATTTTGGAGAAAGATGGAACCAAGAATATTCCATTAGGAAATAGAGAAAAACTAGTGGAGAAGCGGTAGTGGGGTACCCTTATTTGTTAATGTAACATATGATCACCTATATGAATTAATTTGTGATAGATAGCCACACTGAGTCTGGGAACCTAGTATACCTATTTAGAAGATGAGTTGGTATCACTTTTTGTTTACTGGGATTTAGTATGCTTTATTTATCTTCTGTATGAGAGGGTTTTCGGAGGATTTTATATAGTACACCTATTATTCTCACCCAATGTATATATGAACTATTTTATGGTTAGTGGGAGTGGGTTAAAGATCAAGATATATATTAATAGCTTGTGGGTTTTCAAGATCTATGAGGGCATTGTGGTCACTTCCGAGTGTATCTTTTGGGTACATTTAGTTTCATTTTTAGTTGTATTAGTTTTTTATAACATTACATGAATATACATGGGATTTTTGTTTATATCCACATAACTATAAGTTTATTGGTGTTCTTGTCTTATCACTCATTCCTCTTTTTCTTTTCATAGGAATTGACTACTGTTTTTATATGTATTATACCCTCAGTGCTTTTCACCAACCCATGGACTATTGGTGGTGGGTTATGGGTGATCACTATCTCTCTTTTGTCTTTGTTTGCTCAGGATGGATAGCTTTGCTGGCAGGTGTAATGAAAATTTATTTCAAGTTAAACAATATGTAATTTTTCATTTCATAGGATTTTTTTCATCTCCCCTCCCCCTTTAGTTCATTTTAGTAGTCACTTATTTATATTAGAAAGTATTCCTTTGTTGTGGCCCTTTCTAGTCCCATATTCTCCTAATTGACAAGAAATTTTTATTTCGGTTATCATTTTATTTCATTTTTCTAAAATAACTGATGAAATAACTAAAAAAGTAACATTAAAAATTATTTTTTATAATAATAGGTTTATAGTTTTAGTTTCTATATTAATTAATTATATAATATATATTAAATTTTAATAAGATTTATTCAAAACTTTTTAATTTACTATGTTTAATTTCTTGAAAATTAAATAATGCTTAAGAACTAACATAATGAATATATTTACTGATATGATTTGGGTGATGTTAAGTATAGAATCACTAAATTATTTAAGTAAAGTCAATATATTCCTTGATCTTTCTTTTTCATCCCTGATAAGGAATAAAATGATTTATTTTCCATTCTGAAGTTTTTTTGATCAACATTATTTTCCTTTAGATACATTGAAACTGCATCTCATTGTAAAAGAAATGTATTTAGATTATCAAAATGTATTTGTAATGTTCATAGGGATATTATAGTTAATGATGATAATAAAATTTAAAAAGTTGAACATGATAATTATTCCAAAGATTACATAAATGATATGATAAGGGATTCCATAAAGTTAGAGAAACTAGAAAACACACTATCATGTCTTTATGAGGAATCAATTTTTTTACATTGAATAAATACACTGGGGAATCTCTATACTCTATATTTGAATAATTTACTAAATTATCTATTTTTGTTGAAATTTATCATCTTAAATTTTTACATGGGATTAGTGACATAGTAAATAATGAAATTATAAAAAAAACTTAAGAGAGTACTTCCTAATGATTCAACAATATCCAAATCCTTTATATATGTGAATGGAACTATCAAAAAACATAGGATTTTTTATTATAATATTTATGTATTCCTGAATGATTGTATACATTTTTGTAAGGAACAAATTTTCCTTGTTAATTGGATAAATTATGGTTCTTTGATGTGAAAAAATACATGTTATGGTAATATTATGAAATTAATAAATGGTAAAAAAATACCAATAAATTTTTTGTGTCACTTCCCCTTGATACATAGAATGAAAATGAAATTCATATCATCTAAAACGCCCCATTTAACTTCATGGAATGAGCATGAGAGAATTAAATATTCTGAGTTAAGTCACCTGATAGATTCATATACTGGAAAATATTTTAAGGATAAGTATCTTGAATTTTTATGTGATTCAATAAATGTTATGTTAATCCTAGAAATTCATGAGTTTCATCCATTTAGAATAATTTCTAGTTAGTGTAGTATATGAAATATTATTTTAATGTTTTACAACTTACCTCTATGGTTATATATAAATCAATCATATTTTACTTTTTCACTCTCAATACCGAAACCAAATTCACCTGAAAATGTTATTGATGTATTTTTTGAGCCTTTAATTGATGAATTGAATGTTTTTTAGAGTTTTGTAGTAGAAAATTTTATGCATAAAAAATGATTCATTTTATTAAATGAATAATTCATCTTTTAAATTAATGACTTTCGCACATACAGTGAACTATAAGGTTAGAAAACCGTGGTTAAAAAGCATCTCCATGTTGTAATGTTGAAACATGTTTACAATAATGGATAAATAGTAAGAAAATGTGTTACATGGTTCATCGATGCTTCCTGGATCAAAGTCACAAATTTCATCAAAATGAAAAGGATTTTACTGAGGAAATTAAAACCAGAAATCCACCTAAATCTCATAATGGGTTATAATTATATGACAAAATTAAAGGGTTCAATGTCATATTTTGGGAAACTATCAAGGATCATAAAAATAATAAAATAAAAATAGATGATGATATGCCATAGAAAAAAGAAAATTATTTTATTTCAAATTTAATATTGGGTGAAATTATACACCGTAAATAGTATGTTAATCATGTAGAAAAGAATGTTTATGAACGTTTAATTAAAAGAAAATTCATTGTGGTGAAAACTAACAATAATTTTTAATTTTTACTTGACTTGGTGGATTTAAATACAAGACATAACCTTCAACCATGTGATGATCAATGTTAAAAATATCTACTAACAACATTATTTAATTTAATAGATGAATATAAAAGACGAAAAAATAAGTGTACTAGAATTTATGAATGTGTTATATGGGTATTCCTAAAATATCAAGAGGAAAATTATTGAGGTAGTTTTTCTGGAAGTCACAATCACCATGTGTTAATTAATCATTTGTCTCCATTGGCTCTAAGTAATATAAAAAATAAAGATATAATTGGTTTTTTTATTGAGATGGGTAAGTATTTATTCCCAAGAGTGGAAAAAATATAAATATTTTAAGATATTAAAACATCAGAGTGTTTTCATATGTTGACATTTTTTGTGTATCATTCCACTTTCATTTTTTGACATCATAATATACTTAATAATAATCTTGGTATGTAACACCTCAACCTGAACTACTATGTTTGAGAAAAATTGTCACATAAAACCATGTGTGCCTCCATATGCATAAGATTCTGTCAACTCATAGTGGTAGTTTCAGTCTATCAGTGTGGAGACTATAATATTAATATCATGTTATAGGATTACTAATAAAAAATATAATGAATAATCAGAGTAAATGTCAAAAAACTAAATAAATGGAATACATATCCCATAAATAAAATATACCCCAATATGGAAAGAATATCTAGTTTAAATCAACATTTAATAAAAAAAAAATAAGTTGCAATGTGGTTGTCTAATGAGTCCTTGTGATCTACCACCTTTTTTTCACTCCTCTACTCATTCAACCACAAAAGGTCCCTTACCCTTCACTAGATCTCTCATGAAATCTACAAGAACATTGAAATTCTCGAGTAAGGTGTGAGTAAAAGACTTAGTAGGACACCACAAATGCTTCCTTAACATATTATTCTCAAGTATAACAAGTGTATGAATGTTTGAGAATGACTATATAATGGTCATAAACATAAAATCCAACACTGATCTGTGGTGCACTAACTAAGTTTCTACTAACCACTATCCATACTTTCTTTGGATCCATACCAAAAGACTAATGGAAGATCATGGTGAAAACAAAAAAAATCCTCCATGTGGAATATTCATGGTTTCATGTGTGTAAGATACCTACTGTCATCTATCCCTTAAGAATACCATGTAACCCAACATCCTTTATTCAATAATTTATGGTACCCACATCGACATGGATACCTTGTGGTTCCTGGAACTTGGAGAATCAAGGAAACCTTGAGTGTATTCACAACACGCAACCATGGCTACCTCGTACCTCCTCCCTATATTTAGGTCCCTCATTGCCATCCTTGCATGTAAGGACACTCCACCATATAAGTGATAAATATTTCATGACAGTCCACTTGTCTCAAGTACAACTAACAACCACCAAGACATGGTAACATGCATATAGGGTGAGAACACAAGTTATCCTAACATATCATCAGGAGTATATATCAGCATACATAAAATCATTTAATAAAAATAAAACCTGTAAAAATCTAAATTAGTATCACTCATGGGATCAAAAACAAACAATGGTTCTTACAGGCTACACACACACACACCCCACATTCAATCATGATCAAGTACATTCATCAAAATGCCAACAAATACAATTATCAAAACAAAAAGTAGAGACTAAATCCCAATAAGGCTAGGAACGTTTAACCTTATATACAACCACAATTTGGTGATAAGGGCTAATGTATGTGTTTTATTTCACCACAAAATCCTCATTGCCATAAAAAAAATTAGTATTAAAATTCTATTTGCCAAAACGCACCAACTAGCACTAATGGTGCATTAATTTGTTCAATATCATAGAAGATATCAAAGATAAAATTTTGAAATAGTAAAAATAATAAATAATAAATAATAAGAGAGGGGGAGAATAGAGTGTCATGAGAGGGAGAAGATAGGCATGTGTGGAGTAATTCCTTAATGGGAAACCTCAAGAGCCTCCCATTCCCCCATGGAAAAGATTTTTTTTTCATTTACATTATTTAATTCTTTCATTTATTTGTCACTTAATTTATTTCCCTCTCCATTTCAATGCCAAGCGCCACCCTTAGGATCCCCTAATTCATTTTTTAAATCCCTATTTTTAAATATATTAAGTCATCCAATAATATATATTTATATGCATTATATATATACACACATACCCCCATATAAATATATACATCTGCATATATATATATAACCACATTATACACGCACGCAAGCATACATATGCACACCCTCATATATATATTTATGTGGGTGTGTGTGGGAGTGCACACACATAGATGTGTTTATTTATTCATTTAAGACACATGTATATACACATTATACACACACATACACACACACATATATATATATATTTAACACAAAGACACATATATACATATTTTAATTTTATCAGACACAAATATTATGCCGAATCTATGCTAAAAATCATATTCCAGACCTAATGGTGCTCTTGAATTTCTTATATGAGACGTTATTTGGAAGATACATACAATTTTTTCCTAACAAATTACTGTAAGAATATTAAATAAATTACCGTTACATGTTATCAAAACCAAATCCCAATTCTCACAAATGTTATGTCGCACTTAGGGTAAATCTTGCATCTCATACCTAGTGGTAGTCACAAATTTTCCATCTGAAACAACACATGGGTGATGTTCGATTATTTCAGAAAAATATCATACATATGATCATATATATATATATATAATATTTTTATTATATAACCAATAATGCTCGATGGTCCTAGAATATCATACTAACTCAGTGACTAACTCCAAAGATATTTCATAGAATATTCCAATGTTTTAATAAGCTTTTCACCCTTACATAAAGCCTTTAATTATTTTAAAAACTTATTTTCTAAAAAATTACATCTTCACATAAAAATACTCATAAATTATTAATGAGGAGGGTGATATTATTATTAATTTTTATTAGATGCTATATTTTTCCTCCTTTATCAACTTATAATCCTCAAGAAGTATCTCAAGCAGTCTTGTTCGAACAACTCAAGTCACTACAATTTAATATACACTTCTAGTTTTACATATTTGTAATAGGAAGAACACTAGGAATAACTAAATCATATCCAATCTATTAGTTTGCACAAGGTTCTCCATGGAGTCTTCCCATAACCTAATGTATACCCTTACTATCATTAACCCCAGTCACTATACCTACGCATTAGTCACAGTTAGCAAATATATAATAACACAATAGTATGCCCATTTATAATAATTAATTCCGATAAATATATATCAAAATAACATTGAAATATAGATATATATCACAAAGGAAAACTATCCTGAAAATATAGAAAATTTAAATGCATATAAAATATATATATATATGTGACATGTAAACCTATGTTTTTAGGAGTGATTCATGAATTCACCTAAAATATCATAAATCATATATTATAATATAGTGCACCACCCAAGGTGAATTTAATAAACAATAATAATAAGACACAATTTTCCCACTTTATGGCTACTTAGAGGTGTATTATAAAGTGATAGCTAGACACTATCATAGTTCCCCTACTTGATTCCTAACCTTATTATATTTTTTCTTACCTATTCCAACCTAAGTAAAACTGAATAAACATGTTTGTTAATCATATTACTCAAATACCATTTGGTTACACCTACACTAAACCACTGAGTTTGATCCAGAGGGATAGATGACCAAATATGCACCCCCATACATAAAAGGCTACCAACTAGTTTTGAGGGTCCGAATCCATTAGTTGGGAGAGTATACCCTCAGTATCATTTAATAATATCAATAATAAACAATAAATATATAATAAATAATCATTGTAAATATGAAGAGACTAAATAAATAGAATATATATCATATAAATAAAACAACTCCCAATGTGGACAGCCTATATTTTTAAAAGAAACATGAAATAAAAAAATAAGCAACAATATAGGGTTCGGTTAGATTTCATTCTGATCCACCACCTGCTTCATTATCCTCAGCTTAGTCATCCACCACATGGCCCTTTCCCTTCATCGGACCCCTCATTAAGTTTATGAGCACACTGAAATGGCTTAGTAGGGTGTGTGTGCAATACTAGATAGGACACCACCAATGCATCCTTAACCTATTATGATTAATAATAATAAGTTTTTTCCATTAAAATAATAAATTCATAACGAGCATAAAAATATGATCTAAAACTATGAGGTTGGGCGCTTACCAAGCCACCAAAAACCTTTGGTCTTACTTGCTTCAACTCCATACTGGAAGACTAATGGAAGATGTTGGTAGTAACTAAACAATCCCTTGTATAGTTTCCTCATAATGTTATGTGTACATGATACCTGGTGTCATGTATCCCTCAAGGGGACCATGTCACCTGAAATCCTTTAGTCGAGAATATCTAGTACCCGCATCGACCAGGATACCTCATGGTGAATAACACTTACAAAATCATGGCCACCTCAAGAAAATTAACAACACACCACCATGTCTACAATGTAACTCCACCATATCCTCAAGTCCCTCATCTATATCATCATAAGTTAGTATACCCCCCCTTTAAGGGACAAAAATATCACAATATTCCACCTATCTCAAGTATCACTAACAAACCACTGAGTTATGGTAACACACATACATGGAGAGTATATTCTAGCTTACATAACAATATGTAATTGAAATAAAACATAACAAATGATACACTAGTATCACTCATGGAATAAAAAATCTACAACGACTCTCACAGGGCACACCCACACACACCCACAAATGATCATAATCATGCATGGCCATCAAAATTTCAATAAATTTAATCATCATGGAAACAAGTTCAAACACAATCTCAAGAAGTATAGAAACATCATAAATTATGTGTATCATTGATTTTACAACAAGGGTTGATGTCCATATTTAATTTCAACATTTAATACTCGATTCCTTTTAAAAAAACCTAGGATTAAAATTCAAATCATCGAGATGAAACCAATGGCTCTAAAAATGAATCAATCCAATACATATCACAAAATATATCAAATTTAGATATTTGGAATAATAATAATTATTATTATAAAACAATAAGAGTGAGGGAGACAAGAGAGAGGCATGAGCGGGAGGAGATAAGCGTGAGATAAGGAAATCATCTTTAGAAACCTTAGGCTCCTTCCATTACCCATTTAAAATGTTTTTTCATTTCTAGTAATTAATTTTTTCATTCATTTATCACAAAATTTATTTCTCCTTACACTTCAATTCCATACACCACTCCAAGGATCCCCATGAATTTTTTAAATATAACTTTTTAAATATATTAAATCATCTATTAATGTATATTAATGATTCTTCTACAAATATTTACATGTGTATATATATGTTTACACCATACACACACACACACACACACCTTCATATACATATATACAACTGCATATATATATAATCACATTACACACACACACTAATATATACATATATATACCCTCATATATATATACATTTATATGATTATTTATTCATTTAACTCATATATATATATATATATATGCATATTAGGAACACACACACATTTAAAGTAATGATATATTTATTTATTTATTTAAATTTTATCACATATAAATATAATTTTCAAAATTTAATAACAATATTAATATCATTAATAATAATAATAATATAATATCTTCTATAATATCCACCATTAACGTTTCAAATATAATATATATTAAATACTAATAAAATTAAATACATTTTTATCAGGGCATGCACTTTCATTTATTTAGCATTATCAATAATATCACTTTTATAACATTGAACAAAAAATAAATATTCACCCAAACAATGTTTCAACTATAACATAAGTATTAATTACACAAGAAAATTCTCATCCTTTTCCTTTGGTAAAAATAAAAATAATTATAATACTATTATTATTTTTATGCCCAAAAGATATTCAGATATAGATTATTTTTACCCTTATGTGCGATGTAACTAAAATTCCAATGCACAAAAATATTATTTCATGCATAGGGTAAAACCCATATTTCAGACCTAATTGTGGTCTTAGATTTCTCATTTAAGGCACTTGTTGGGATATACCTTTTTTTGAAAAAAAAATATAACAAAAATATTAAACAAATTTCTCCCACCTGAGATTTAACCAAACATTTGATGTAATTATATGTTGTGTCACAGATAGGGTAAATACCATATCCTAGACATAATGGTCTCATATTTTTTATTTGAGCCACCATTTTGGTGATATTTTGTAATTTTAGAAAAATTGCTAGTGTATGATATAATATATATAATATTTTTATTATATTAACACTAAGGCTCTATGAGCTCCAGAATCCCGTATTAACTCAGTCCCTAACTCTAAAAATATATCATATAATATTTCAAGTTTTTAATAGGTTTTCACCCATATTTAATGCTTTTTTAAATTTTATAAAAATATTTTTGTTCAAATATTACATTTTAACATAAAAATACTAATAAATTATTAATGAAAAGGGTTTTTTTATCAATAAAAAATTGAGTATGTTACACAGTACATGAATCTATGATTATTGGACCAGTATTTTGTCATTGGATATATCCAATATATAGGTACACAATATATTTTTTCCTTCTTTATCTTCTGTTGACATTTATTTCACATGTTTATATTGAATGATTAATGTTTTTTAATTAGATTTTCTTTAGAGGAAAGGCACTATGGCCCTTTTATTAAATAGAAAAAATAGAGAACCTGGAGGAGCATAGCAAAACAGAATTCCGAAAAAAATCTTATGTTGCATGGGACCGGGTACACATGATATGTATAGAGGACCGCCTGCCCCTATCACGAGGGAGCCTTCCTCTTCCCCAGGTCTTCACCTACACCCATAGTCCTCCACCATACTCCAAGTGAAAAAACAAAAATACCCCTTTCATATCCTCTTCTCCAATAGCATGATTATCACTATGTTTGTCTTCTTCGCTCCTTCTAGATGCAAGAAAATCAAAAAAAAAATATGTGTTCCTATTGTAGACATTTTACCATTTGTTGATCTGCTTTCAAAATGTTTGGAGCTGAGACCAAAATCATGTTGGATATGATCCTAATTGGGGGTTTGAATCACCCATGTACCTTGATCCGCAGCTGGTTCATGTACACATTCCTTTCCAGTATTTTGGATCTGTTATCAGATGTCATGTACATAAGATTTTCGGAAAGAGAAAATCCAATTTTTTATTTGTAGTTGAGATCAAAATTGAATAATCTGCATGAGATGCAGCCTTCCCTTCATGTACCTTAGAAGAAACCCCCTATATATGATGATGAAAGGTTCTAATCTCCACCACTGTGTATGTTCTTTCATGTGTATAATTGATCTTACTAATATATCCCTATATAGAATATGATTTATTGTGTTTATATTTTAGAGATATGAAAGATTCCATTATATCTTTACCTTTGCGACCCTTAAAGGCCACTAATTTGGGTTGACTCCACATTTCCATGTCAACGTCATCTTGAGGGGATAGTTACTGAACATACTAGTTATCATTAGATTCTTCTTCATATTGGTCATCATCTTCACCAATCTGACAGTTTTCATGATGGGATGCACTAACCAAATCTGCCCATGACAATTTCTATTTATTATCCTGCTTTAGTTTATGAGATACTAACTTGTCATTAACACAAGGAGAGATGTTGGTGGAATTATGATTACACCCATCACACTTTGAGGAACATTCAACTCCAATAAGTTCAGGAGTCTTTAAAATCCTATCAGCCTTAGTCGGGTTCAAAAGTGCATTAAAAGGTAGAGAAACAGTCCCAGAGGTATGTTTGGAATATTCAGTTTGTTAATCTAACTAGTCTAAGAGTTCAGCCTAATTTTTCTCCACTAAATAGATTCGTGTCCTTTTAAAATAAAATTTGGAACAACTTATGTTCCCCCTAAGGGTAGAAAGAATATGTCCAATAATACCACAAGCAACACAAAAAGGGGAGGGTGGCCTTTCATATTAAATCCAAAGGCAAAATTAATCTTGAGTAATTGAAACAACAATGTGATCAATTAAGATAATGATATGATCACCCTCTATTAGAATCCTAGAAATGTAACCATAGTTTGTAGTTTTATTTGTGTTATCCATTATTATTGGAATGCTGATAACCGAATCTATATAGAAGAGAACTTTTGGGTTCGAAATAACCCAATGAAGCCCATGGATCATGACCCATAACTATGCACAGGTTTCTATAAATATATTATTGTTAATGTTTAGGTTCCAATATTAAATTCTAAACACACCCAACCGATATTTAATAGATCTGACATCCCAAGAAATCCCTTTTATCTCCTCATTAGGAAATAGAATATTGAAGAATCCACGGCCTAAAGAGACAAATTTTATGTCAGCGACACCCCAAATTGAAGCCAGTTGAGATACCAAATCAGATAACTTTAATGGTTTCATTTCTTTTGAAAATGTGATACGAGAAATGAAAAAGAACTTTAAAAGTTTGATTCTCTCAGAAATATCTTCTTCAGAGGCTGAAACATGAGAAATCGAACCTTTTTTTATGATCCACTCCGCGACCTAATATTTGATAATAGAAAAGGAACCACCAGAGGAGACAGAAAATAAAGATCCACTGTTGATAATTCTAGATTCTGAATCATGGAAAATAGGAAGATGGCTAGGAACATAAGTGTAAACATCCTGGCTTCATGGGTTACCATCACTTCCACGATCACCAAGGAGTGTTGTGGACACCCGATCCTGCATCGTAGGGTTATGCTCCTGCTATTCCATCAGCTAACCCTTATTTAATAATATTGAAATTGTATGTTCATAATAAAAGTCACCTATAATGATCAATTATTGAAGGATATATGGATGAAAAGTGTATAGAATTTGTTTCAGGATATTTATTTATATTGAAATAAAATAAAAAATTCTACAAGTTGTAATGATGGTGAAGGGGATTAAACCCATAAAAGACAATCCATATTCTCTCTAAAATTCAATGAAATTTACAAAAATAAAGATATCCAATTTGGATTTTCAATGATATTTAAAGAACATAATTATGTCTTAGAAAACATTGATGAAGTACAAGTATATGTACCAAGAGTTACATACCCATATATTTTGTTATGTTTATATTATTTATAAAATTATAACCTTATTATTATTTTATAATGAGTACTATGAAATTTTACATATAAAATATCAACAAACACAGGAAAAAAATGATTACAACCATAAAAATTATTTTTTAAATGGTTTTTGGATATTATGTGTTTTATATCAAACATCAAATTTAAAATTTTAACTTTTTATGTTTCTAAAATTCCAATTTTTCATTGATTATTTTGATTTAAACTTTTTTAACCCATATCTAATTATTTTAAACTTTTCAGTCATTATCATATCATATGGATTAAAATGAATTCTGATTTAACTTCAAATGGTTTTATGTGGCATGTGAAATATATTTATAAGAGGAGTGTGACTAAAAATTGTGTTGTTATTGTGAGTGTAACAATAAAATGGGTGATTTATCATCTTATTGTGTGTTGATAAACATTATTGAGTTAATTTATCGTGTTGTAGGGGTTTTATTTTATTTTAGTCTGGTTTGGAAAATCTTATTGAAGGTGTTAAGGAAGATAATTTAAGATTCACTACTATCATCCTTAGTAAGATTAATCAAATAGGAGCTCCATTTTTATATTCATATAAAGACTTAAAAGTGTTTTATATAAAAGATTCTAAAGAGAAAAATTGGCTTGTTTGAACAATAACTAAACCGAAAAACTTATTTAAAATAGTAGAAGATATCATGCCTGAAGTGAATGTCTTACAAAAAAACTTTTTATCTATTATCAATGTGAAAAATTATCCCATATAGGATATGTAATAAGTTAAAATTGATACTCTCAAAATTTATTTCATTAATAGGTTACATGAATACATAAAAAATTGATAATGAAATTATAGAAACATGAAACTTGTCACCATGATCATGACTATGACTATTTTTTGATTTTGACAATTATTTTTTTTGATACATAATAATTTATCTAGTTTGTGGTGTAAGATATTTTTTTTGGGTAAGGTTAAAATTTTAACTTTATATTTGACACTAGTATATTATTATCTTGTATGTTAGTTATTTTATTTTATATATAACAGGCTTTGACAATACATCTATTGTGAACTCTATAAGGAATTTTAAGTTAGTTACAAGCCATCAATCAATTGTCTTAATTTATGAATTATATTTAAATTTATAATGGTTATCTAATGCTTTAATTCATTGTTGTTTTTATTGATAACATCTAAATTTTTATTTATATAAATTTTTTGGATCACATTCTAAAAATAATAAAACTCATACAAAATAAACCATTTGAATAATTTATATTTCCAAAAGAGAACCCTTCTTATATTTCCCCTAAAAACAAATAAAGTCACTAATAGTTGAAGATGAAATTTTTGATTCAATACATAAGTTACTTATAATTTATTAATAATATTAATATGATATTATTTTATGATTTATTAATATGATTTTAATTTTTTATTTCCCTTATTAATTTTAAATAGATTATTGATGTATAAAACATAAGAAAACTTTTAAATATACATCCTCGAATAAGCGGTACAGGTCACTCAAAAGAACATGTAATTTAATAATAAAATTTGGGACCTTATTTCTTTTATTATTAATATAATTATAAAATTAATTTTTTTTCATTAAATATTAGACTGTAAATGGGAACAAACTGTGATTTTTTGTAAGTGGTTTTAAAATTTATGCAAATTTTTTTTATTATACTCATTATATGTGTTTAAATGTATTTTAAAATTTATATTTAATTTTATGGGTTATAATCTCATTATATAGAATATAATAAAACTTATTTCATGATTCACTCATCGTTTTTTGATACTAAAGATATACCAATTAAATTGACTCAATTGTAAAATATTAATCTTCATTCCACTACACGAAGAAGGAGAGCTTGGGAATCCCATTTAAGAAACAAAAAGGATCACGGATTTAGCACCATAAATATTTTGTCAAAACATGTTTTTATAGATTTAAATGAATTTCTTCAATTGTTTAGTGATTTCATAGTCCATTTATCTCCCCTCAATGGTTGTTTGGATCATGATCCTATGTGATTACCATTATATTTTCATGATTTCAGGTAATTATAGAAGTCAAAAAATTATAACATGTGGGATTAAATTAAGGTAAATATTTAATCATTATTATTATTATTATCTTAATTGTATAGTTATCATAAATATGATGTAATTTTTTAATGTTTTAGTTATCATATTACTTTATTTAAAGAAATCAACCATATCACTAAGGAATGGGGAGCTTGTGTGTTTCCTGGAGAACCTAAAAGTTCATGTTAAAGGTAGTGTATTTTTGAAACCAAACACAAAATAAGGCCAAAAAAATGGAAAAAACACATTCATGAAGACACATGAAAAAACATTTTTGAGTTTTGGGAATCTAATGGTGGACAAGAAATATTTTTCACTATAATTTATGTATTTAAACAATATTTAATTACCATTTTATATTTTAGGTCCTAAAAAATAATTTATTAAGTAAATATTAAATAATATGTTTCATCCCAATATAGTTTAAAATTTTTTAGTAAAGAACAAAGAGTGGTGTAGAAAATTATCAACATTTAAAAATATCATGTTATGTCAAGACAAATTGTTTTACATGTATAGGTGTTGAAATAAATCTATTAATTTTTTTCATAAGTTATTTATATTAGTTTATTTTATTATTGATATTTTTTTTATCTTATCACATATTTCATGATTAATATAAATAAGGTAAAGAAGAATGTAATATTAAAATATGGGTCAAGATTCATGAACCAAAAAGGTTAAAAACTTATTGGTGATTTTATGTTAGTATGGTAATTCATGGATTATATTATCAACTTATAAAATATTATATATATTTAATCATCTATTTTTCTTGATAAATTAATGTTTATTATAGTAATAAATCGATAAAAACTTGTCTCCTCTTCCAAATAATACCTATAATATTAAAAAATGATATTTTTAAAAAAATTATAGGATAGGATAAAAATAGATATTTGAAAACTTTTGGTTTGGGTGATAAGTATCTTTATTCTCATATAAATAAATGTTAATTAAAGTAAGGGAGTACTATAATGATTAATAATGAATAAAAAGTTAAGAAAATTGAGAAAAAACATGTTTAAGTTGTTGAAAAAATATCACATTTGTTAAATTAAGTATAAGTAATTATAACTCATTAAGTATTCATGCCTTTTTTTTCTTGGAAAATATTTTTTTTAGATTTTCTTTCTAGTCATGTGGGTTTGACCAAGACCCAACAAAAAAAGTGGTTACAATATACTTTTAGGGTTAAGGTGACTTTAAACGTTGTGTTTTTTTATATGGGGTGTCTGCTGAGATATTCTTACTCGATGATAAGGAAAATAATCATTATATTGAAAATTTTTATTGTTTTCATGAAGAAAATGATGATGATGTGTCACTATAGTTTTATTATATTTTCAATCTATTTATTTATTTATTTGGATAAATTTGAGTGTTTCATAACTTATTATGACATGTTTTATATGAATATATTTTCATTAAACATTATAGAGTTTATTTAATTATTATTTAAAATAGTGGAGTATTAGGTTGGATGTTTCATAACTTTTTACAACTCCACGAGGAAAAAGTGTGAATTAGAAGTATGGATGTTTTCTTTTTCTGGTTTTATGATATTTTTTATTCCAAACATAGTCTTAATAGATTGAGTTGTATTTTTTATTGGAGTTATAAAAATATGAAAAAATAAGAGATCCTTACATGATGTTATATTTTCTGCTAAATGTTTTTTACATGTGATGATTTATATTTTCTATATTTCAATACATATATGATTCCTTCTATGAAATTTTATTATGTTATTCAATTGATATTTTCTATAATTCATTTCATATATGGTAAATTTTAGAAGATGTTATCCTATGGATTCATTTTCATATTTTCTAGTTTTCATCACCTATAATATTAATTTGTAATCTTTTTTAATTTTCTTCATTTATTATGAATTAAATAAAAATATTTGAAGAGAATTAAAGTGATTTTAAATTTTTCCTTCAAAACATTGATCATTTTAAGAATGGTTCAGAGAGATTCCTTATGGTATTAAGTAAAAATATTTTATATACTGAAGACTATCCTCTATAACACAAGTATGGCATCCTCTATGATATGAAAATATAAGCATATTCTATAATAATTTACTTGAATAAAAAATTATAATACTTAGTTACTAGAAGAAAAAAAATGAAACATCGATCCTAAAAAGTTTTTCATTGTTGTTGTAAGAAAAAACATAAATTGAATATTCAATCTTGAAAAAAAGTAGTTTATAATGAAGATGAAAATTTAGGTCTTGTGGGGTCTCATTTTACCCTATCAACATATGTGGTATAGGTTGGTTCATCAAAATAATTCACAAATATAAAAAAATTCTTATCCAAATATTACCCTAAATCACTTAATTTTGGACACAAAATGATTCAATATAAAAAAATTATGGTTTTTAAATTAATTCCACACATAAAGATTTTTTCATTTCAAATATATCTCATTTCATTCTCTTACACTAGGCTCGAATTTTACCTATTTACCCTAATATACTTTTATAATTTACTTCATGGTTCTCTATGATTTTGTATAAAAATTAATCATATACATGAACATAAATATCTAGTAAAAACCAAAAATAGAGCATAGGTAGTCCAAATATTCGACTCATGGGTCACAAATCTCAGCTATAAAAATCTATCTCGAGATACCACTGAATTAGTACCCAAACTGATCCACCACATGGTTCGAGCTACATTCTCAAGTATCCCAGTTTAGTGTAATAAACCACTGAATCAAAAATTAACAATGTGGGAATTATTTCAACATCAAATCATAATTGTAATGTAGAAAAACGGACAATAATCTAATATGCTACATCCCGATAATGGACGTCAATGAAAATGAAATAGGAATGTATAAATAAATAAACAAGACAAGTATGGAATAATAAATAATAAAAATAAAAATGAGACATAACCAATAAAAATGGTCCATATAGAGTTTAAACATATAGTGGAAGTATTACATCACACAACCAAAATAGGAAAGGAATAAAAACATTGTAACTATCCAAATTGGATGATATATAAGCAAGAAAATAATAAACCACAATCCTAAGACACTAGTCAATGATTTATCTATGACCTTGGGTCACTCAAAACATCTACAACATCCATAAAAATACTATATAAATTATTTCAAAATTGATATCAAAACTAAATAACCTTTATCAAATATGAGAGCTTCCTCTATGCACACACCTATGTGTATGAAAGGTGTGAGCAACAAATGACCAATAATATTTTACCCTACAGTTTGTGTAATTAATTTTAAAAAAATATTTCATAAAAAATTAATAATATTTATAAAATAGGATTTTAAATATAAATCATAAAATACAACTACTATACATTTATCTTTTCCAATACCCATAGTAAAACTCTTTTGAAATAAAATACTTCCTTTCTTGAAAACAATGACTTAAAACAGAAGAACATACACCAAAATTTACTTTAAAATTATATTTAAAAACATATTTTTATCCTAAGTGGTGGAATACACCATTTAAAGATGAAAAATATTTAAAACATTTTAGATAGTGGACTTCCATGTTATAAATTTAAAACAAAACCATGTCTTCCATCTTTTAAACTCTTTCACAGATCCCAATTTTGAAAAAAAATGAAAATTAAATCAAAAAAATAAAGAAATAAATAAATAAATAGTGGGATAAATCATGTAAAAAATCTATAATTTGAATAAAAATAAATAACTTAATATGTTCCACACAGCCTAAAATAGGAACAAGGAGATAAAATCAAAGTGTGTAAGATAAATTTGTTGGGTTGTATTCTCAGTCAATGAATGAGTGTCATGGGAAAATATCTAGGTCCTAACATGAGATGGTTATAGAAATACATAAGAAAATAAATATGTCAGCAATCTCCCATAGTCTTTCCAGGTCACCATCTTATTATCTTCCACAACTTAATAAGTCTTCCATCTTTATAAAGGTTACAACCCACACCATGGATCACCAATTTCAAATGGATAGATCGAACCACTCACTTAGATAAATGAGTTCTTATGACTTGTCAAATAAGAGGTGAGATTTATAGAAGATAGTGGTAAATAAATACATAAAAATGTATAAATAATAAACATCATCTCACCTCCAACACCCTCACACAAATCAACCTCATTCTAAACCACTAAGAATCACAAAATAAAAACATTAAATCCAAATACCATAAAGGGGGAAAGGCTTAATAAAGGCCTAAAAAACAATGGGTATCGAAATTATGGTTCTGAATTCATAAATAAACCCATTTTCATAATATCCAAATTGGTCCTTGAAAACCAAACTTTTAAATAGAATCCAAGTTAATGTAAAAAATCGTATGAAAATAAATCAAGGATCGATCAATTTAAAAACAGAATTTTTTTCCATTAGGAGTAATTTGAAAACAAAACACCACTTTAAATTAAAAAAACCTTTAACAAGGTTTTAACATTAGATATCAAAATAGGTATACCACCATCATTTATAAACATTATATTCTTTTAAAATAGCCTCTTAGGAATTTTCATCAACTCTTGGAATTCACAAGCATTTTTGTTCCAAAAAAACATAAGAGATTCATTTAAATTACCCATTATAAGCAATGGAAACCTTTAAAAAAATTTATACCCCCAAATGGGTATTACTTACACATGAAACCTGATAAAAAAATGTTTTTATAAACCCAAAAAATTTCATGATATTTGTAGTAAAATAATTTCATGGAAATACCTTCCTAAATCAAGTGGGAAAAATCATATTTGATGGTTAAAGGATAATAGAGTAGAGGAAAACCATCTATATGTCCTAAAAATCCAAATTAATATAATTATACATATCCAGAACATAAAATTAGAGTCACACAGTTATTAGGGTTTTTTAAATAAGGGAATTATGAGGGGAATGTAGGAGAGGAGAAGAGAAGAAGAAGAAACCAATTTCTAACCATGAAAAATTACTTAAAATCATAGTAACATGCCAATATAAAAGGAATAATGGTGAAAAGGATCCCTAGATCTCTCATATGCATCGAATGAATGATAAATAGGGGAAAAGTGGGTTCAATACCCTTAAAATAAAACATGTGTATAATTAAAAAATAATAAAATTAATATTGGTAAGACATTCACCACAACATTTATGTCACCAAAATAACATGGTCCACCTCATAAAAGCACCCCTACAATACATCATTTCCCATGAAATCCCTACCATGTCATAATAAACACCTACTATTGTGTGGCCAAACTCCTTTTAAATTTTTTTTCATGGGAAATAAAAAATTCCTCACTAGAAAATAACGACCCACCATGACCAAGTGTATCACACAATTACATAACCTCTCTTACAAGGCCCCATTATGTTGTGATGAACCCCCTCCATGGAATGGTCCTTTATTTCCCAACAAAGAACAGAAAAATCATATTAGGAAAATAAATACCTATTGAACTCTTTATTCCATAAATCCTCTTGCCAAAGTGTGGACTGGTATAGGATAAACATCAGAACATCCAAAAATATCCAAAAACACCATAATAAACTAAAACTGAAAATTTTATAATATAACTCAAAAAAACATATTAGATACCATGGTGACATTGGGGTTTCCATAATTATCCACACCATGCCATTTTCTATCCCAAAAAACCATGATCAAAATTAAAAACTATGGGAAAATTTAAACACAAACACCCAACATAAAAGGTGGTAGGTTAAAAAAATGTACTTTGAGAGAAGATAACAAGAAAACATACACTTCGCAAAAAACATGAAACAAATCCCCCCAAAAATCAGAATTTCCTAGCATAAATCAAGACCCAATAATAATACAAGAAGCTCCTAGATCATAATGACCTATGATAGGTCTCCCCAATATTAATAATTCCTTTATAATAGTGATACACAAAATAAACAACCCTATGAAAGAAATATCATTTAAGAATCTATAGTTCCTTAAAGTAGATCAATGAAAAAAATTATTATCTATCAACTATAACCATTATTTAAAGATAGGATTTAAAATCCAAACCCATGTTACAAAATAAATACCCAAAGGAACAAAATCAAGATCAAATAATCTATTATATATATCAGAAGAATTAAAAGGCTGGATAATTCAAAAATTCAAAATGATAAGATCAGACAATCCATCACATCTCATAATAATGAAAGAAGCACACTAATCAAAATCACGCCTTAATAGGAAAAACATCACTCTAACTTAATGTTATAAGATAAATGGAATTTATCCTAGTACCTTACTCTAAGAATGTTATCCCATGGTGAACCCAACATAATAACCCAATTTGATAACTCCCTTGGTTAAATCGGGGTCAATCCACTCATCTGAGTCACCTAAGAAATTTCTATAATGACTTGGAAATTTCATGGAAATTGTTTTCTAATTTCTTTTGAATTTTACATGTCTGTAGATTCTGACAACATTTGATTCCAAGGCCCGGTGTTCCCGAAATCAATTTCCGAAGTTTTTTTGGGTATGTTCAGTAAACATACGTGCGGGCTTTTCTATCTTTTGAACCGGTGCTCGGAATTGAAATCTGAGGGCACCGATGAACTCATGGTGTGGGTAATTGCTTAAGGGGACCTTTACTGTAGTTGCGTTTTATGCGGGTTGAAAGGTAAAATTTGAAGATTAGTTAAAAAGTTAAATAAAATTGTTTAGAACAATTTTATACACCATGGTGGTTATATCCTACATGGGGAAGTTAATGGTGGGGCCCAGCCAAACATAACTTCCCATGTGTGGATATTTGTAATGTGGGGCCCACATGAGCCCCAACCTTTCATCTCCCTTGAAACCCCCCTTAAACTCCCTTGCATTTATTGTGACAACCATTCTCTTTATTAGGTTTGTTAAACTCTCCACCTTCCTCCCAATTAAATTCCCAACACATTATAATTAATTAAGGGGAATATCCAATTAATTAATTATACTGTTTGATTCTTAAATCAATTGTTGTAAGAATAAAATAATAGGAAGAGATTTTATTTTAGTTTGGTAATTGTGGTGTTGGCGAAAACTGGGGAAAGCTCTGGAGATATAGATAAAGAATGTGTTCTTCTCTTCGAAGAATAATGCCTCCAACAAAGAACGACGATGTTCTTCATGACGCCATCTACCGCGGTGTTCTTATTCCGTAGATCGACGACGTGCGACGTCTTTTCATGGTTGGGGAATATTGTATATTTATCATTTATGTGGTTTATACACTCGAGCTTGAGCATTTAATTGTAGGATTTATCTTTGTGTATTCCTTACCCCGGTTTAAATTTCTCATGATGAATGTGAATTAAATAAATTAATTCGTGGATCGATAAACAACTGATTGAATTAATTTTCTTCATATTTATCATGAATTTGAAATTCTTAATGCGTGATAAATATTTAATTTCCAATTCCCCATGTTCTTGATTCTCATAAATGATGGCCAAACTAACACGGATATCGATACACACTTTGACTGTGATCTTTCTTTATTCATTGTCTGCACATTCTTCACGTTTTCATTGTCCCCAAATAATTATGCACGCTGGAAACTCAATGTTTTCCTAAGCGTGACATACAGACGCGATGATATTGACCCGAGGATCATGGATATGCTTTCATATCTTTTTTCCGAGTTAAATTGAAGTTGGAAAGGAGTGCAGAAGGATCTTGTGGCGTGAGTAGGGCGGTCTAGCAGAACTAGGTTGGCAGGACGAGGCGGAATCCATTTGTGCAGCATATTGGAGTCGCTATTTTCATGGGAGAAGATGCTAATTGGAGAGAGGATTAGATATCAAAAGTTGATAAATAATAAAAGAAATAAAAATTGGGTAATCAAAGAGGGGGCATGATTGGCATGGATTAAAAACAAGGGAGTTGGATATATTTTGGTGGTGTGTGGATTTGGGGTCTGAGAATTTAAAGAATTAAATTAAAATAATAATAATAATAATAATAATATAATAATAATGTTACTATTATTTTCGTTGGGAAAACTGTATTTTGATGGTATCTTCTTCGTATGACCTCAGTTTCACGAACCATCCGTGGAAGTCCGACCCAGATTCCGAGACGGACATTCCGAGTCCAATATTGGATGTCTTTTTCAGGTTTTTGCATCAGGTACCCGAAGTGCTCGAAAAATAATGGATTTAATATTATTATTAAATCTTCGACCCTCCATAACTCATGCGTGCAACGTCCGATTTTCTTACACTCAATAGTGATGTAATCCTATCATTAATATGGTCGATTCAAGTCTAATGTTGGATACTAAATTTTGGTTTATGGCTCAGGTCCACGAAACCACGAATATTATTATTATTATTATGGGATCTTGTATTTGACATATCTCTCTCATATAGTGTCATAATGAAAAACTGTCTATGATGTTGCGACACTAAAATTAAGATGAATGTTTTAAGACAAGTTTTGGATATTTAAGTCGAGGTCGAGGTGCGGGCCCCACGAGGCGCGGTTCACGCGTGTTGCGATGAAATGAAACCTTTTCCCTGGCTATCCATTTTGGACCAATGCGTAGTCAATCACATGTGTTTTTCAGTATGGATTGCAATGGTGTGACCGGTTTGGTTAACCGATGTCATTTGAAGTACGACTGGGTTGGATCAAACATGAATCCAACCGGGCCCTCGGTAATAAAACGTTTATAACATAAGGACCAGACGTCTGATTGACCTTCCGTCAATTACGTTGGATTGCTTATGATGAGACGGTACTTTTGGAATACTCCACTTGAGGTTTGGATGCAGTTGGAGTATGTTTGGGTTGGTTTTTCTTAGAAACCAACTGGGCCCCTATAACAGAAATGCTAATAACTCACAGACCGGGTGTCTGATTGATGCACCTTCAGTTGCGTTGAGACCCCTAGGACGAGGAAATCCATTGAGATACTTCAACATGAGATTACGTGACACTTGGATGTATCTACCAGTAGCTCATGGAGCGGACATTCCGAGAGATGAGCGTATGGAGTACGAAGACCTTATAGCTAGATGAGACCTGATGACTGCTTGTCTGATTCGAGTCATAGTGAACTGTATAGCCTATTGGGGAGCACTACAATGTTGGTGTGGCAGACCCATGGTGGGGAGCACTACTGTGTTTGGGTGGCAAACCCACGGTACTCGACAGAAGGAGTACCTCTGTAGGCTATTATGGGGAGCACTACTATGTTGGGGGGCAGACCCATGGTGGGGAGCACTACTGTGTTGGGGTGGCAGAACCGCGATACTCAACAGGAAAAGTACCTCAGCAGTCTAAGGTTATTAAGTAGTGCTTTGGAGTTGTCATAGGATCACTGTACTCGTCAGAGGAGGATCCCTTCAGTAGTTGTGGTATCGATATCATCAATGAAAATCCTGGTTTGAGGTGAGTCAATGACCTCTGTGTTTACCTCATGATTGATATGGGTTACTTAATAACTTAGGTATATGTATGGTCATATACCTAAGTAAAGGTTATCTATTGAAATCCTTATTTTTGGTTTATCCTTGTTGGATTTAGTGCGACCTTAGGGTCTTGGGGTCCTTACTGAGTATCGTTATACTCACCCCTGCACGGGATATGCCCACACCTCGTTGTGTTGGATCCAGATAACGGACAAAACGAATAGTGGTTGAGGCTTGTAGAGATGGATGGTACCTGGAGGTGAAATTCACGACGAGACGGTACCTGAAGGTGGACTTCATGAAAAGACGGTACCTGGAGGTGACAGATGGACAAGGAGAGCTGAGGTAGCCATCTATACCTACCCTTTAGGTGGGAACTCCAGAGGACGATCTAGGAGCAGATCGACGCCTTTCTGTTGTTTTGTCTTTTCCTTGTACTTTACTGTTGGGCTTGTATTTCGGACCCTTTGTACTTTCAGCACACTTATTATACTTCTTACTCAGTGTTTTCTTCTGTTTGTACTCTGGTTGTGTTTTTTTTTATGTTTTATAAAGGCAACTCCTTCCCAATTATAGGAATTTACGCCTTTGGTGCTATTCGCCAGCCCCATGCCTATGAAAGGCGGGCTTGGGGTAGTTAGGATATGGACCCCAAGGGGCGGGTCGTGACAAATTGGTATTAAAGAAGTCGGTTCTACTGTAGAACTTATAACTCTGATATTTCTTTTCTGTGAAGAAATAGTGTTAAGGGTACCGAGTGTGGTTTTTAGTTCTGGGAGTCCAGTGTCGGTGCGACAGCCGACGTATCCATACACCAGGACCCTGACTACTGATTTCCAACTCAATGCATGAAAACACTGATTGCATGTGTGTTTTCAAAAATTTTCTTAAAGTCAGCTCAATCCAGGTCAGCTCACCAGGTATAAATGTTTGACTATGTCGCATCTGTTCGGAATGCCTCCACACAGAAAATCAGTTGGAGTTCCGAGAGAGTACCCGATGACGGCCCACCGAGCGATGAGGCTCCGGTGCAGGGTCCTCCTACTATGTTGGCACCTTCGGGTGGCGTACCAGTAGAATCACCACCTGTTAGGTAGCAGATACCACCAGCCGCACTAGAGGACGGTGTAGGCCCACTAAGTGCATTGAATGAGTCCCAACGGTAGAGGACTCTGAGGTTACGAGGCGAAACAGATTCCCAGGCAGCAGTTGACTGGATGGAGGCAATAGCTAGAGTTATAAACCTTTTTTAGACAGTAGTAGAGCATATGATGATCTTGGCTACTAGTGTTTCCTAGTGAGTGACCATAAGGTTGGTCCGCATAGTAATGAGGCTTCGGTACGTGGGCCGATTCCTGAGATAGTACCTTTCGGTAGTGTGCCAGCTATGTCACTACCTGTTGGTCAGCAGTTACAACCGGTGTTACTGGTAGATGACACATGTAGGCTTAGTACCTTACATGTGTTTCAGCATCAGATACCCCTCAGGTTTCGAGGTGTGCCCAACTCACAGGAAGCTGAGGACTGGCTTGAGGAGGTGGTTGGGAGTTCTCTAGGGCTTCTATAGCTTCGGAAGAACGACATGTCGGTAGCTGAGTAGTCATCGAGGCATATCAATCATTCTTGGAACTTGATGACAAAGATACAATCAATTCTTTAGAGCTCAGTCCTCAGAGAGATGTGTGTTTAAAGGACAGATGAATCTATAGAGCAGTAGACGTGGAAGTAGAGTTAGGAGAGCAGCATGTGGTGGTCTACATTTTGATATGTTACAACCACCTGCCTTTGTATCCCCCCCCCCCATTCTCAGAGAGTTGGAGGGAAGGGGAAGAGACTAGCTGCATGCGGTCAAAGAGTGCGACCGAATGGCTCTAGGGATGATTTGAGGTATTGTCTGTGTCTACTACTAGCTTCCGTAACAACAGACATTGATACAACTCATTCCTTCCTTCCACGAATCTTATATCAGACCTAGAGTTTCCAGTTAAGCTGTTGACTTGACCCTCACGTCTGGAGATACCTTTGGGAGGAGACTCGATAATCACACTTACACCGACGGTGTGATTTGACCCTTCATGCGAGAGTTTCGGTTGGAGCCTCATGGTGGAAACTTCGAGGCCTTACAACGTTAGTTTGGATATGGACTAGGCGACCACCATTCATACACATATTGATTGTATCAGGAAAAAAGGTTGTGGTTTATCTACAATGTTGGGATGGGGGTTTTCCTTGGTCGATGAAGTAGAACAGGATAAACTCAGGCATAGAATTGTGCGACCGATCACTCTTGAGTCGGCCAACCTTACCCTTGTGGTAGCACGAGTTTTCAGTTTTAAGTTCCAAAGAGGAAACAGAGGCCTCTAGAGTTCAAGGATGGCGACCACGTCTTTATACGGGTCTCACCTCGATGAGGTCTACAGTGATGTGGCCAAGGCGGAAAGTTATCTCTGAGGTTCAACGGACCTTTCCAGGTCCTCAGCAGGGTAGGTGATGTGGCTTACCTCTTGGCCTTTCCACTACAGTTGCATCGGGTGCACGACGTCTTTCACATATATCAGCTGAGGAGATACGTGCACAGCCCTTCACACATCCTCGACCACGGGGAGTGGGACATCGAACCCAAGGAAACATTCATGGAGGATCCAGTAGAGATTTAGGATCAACAGGAGCGAGTCCAATGAGGACGGTTGATTCCTTTGGTGCGTATTCGCTAGTAGCACGGCAACCTCTAGGAGAGAACATGATAGCGGGAGGCTCAGAGGAATGCTCAATACCTCTTTTTTTTCCCTAGTGTGTGTTGAAGCTTTACGGGGACGTAAAGCCCTGAGATGGGATTAAGGTAAAGACCCAGAAATTTTAAAGGATGTTTTTTCATAATTATTTGGAATTTTATGAGCCTGTAGCTTCTGAAAACTCTTGATTATGAGGCCATGTGTGCCCAGAATCAATATCTGATGTATTGTTCAGGTACATTCAGTAAACGTATGTGCGGTTTTTTCTATCTTTTGAACCGGTGCTCAGAATTGAAATCTGAGGGCACCGATGAACTCACAGTGCGGGTAATTGTATAAGGGGACCTTTACCGTAGTTGCGTTTTATGCGGTTTGAATGTTAAAATTTGCAGATTAGTTAAGAAGTTAAATAAAACTATTTAGAACTATTTTATACACCATGGTGGTTAAATCCTACATGTGGAAGTTAATGGTGGGGCCCACCCCCACATAACTTCCCATGTGTGGATATTTGTAAGGTGGGGCCCACACAAGCCCCAACCTTTCATATCCCTTGAAACCCCCCCCCCCCAAAACTCCCTTGCATTTATTGTGACAACCATTCTCTTTATTAAGTTTTTTAAACTCTCCACCTTCCACCCAATTAAATTGACAACACATTATAATTAATTAAGGGGAATCTCAAATTAATTAATTATAGTGTTTGATTCTTAAATCAATTGTTGTAAGAATAAAATAATAGGAAAATATATTATTTTACTTGTCCAATTGTGGTGTTAGCGAAAATCAGGGAATGATCTGGAGATATAGATAAAGAAAGTGTTCTTCTCTTCAATGAAGAACGCCTCCAACGAAGAACGACGTCGTTCTTGGAAATGCCATCTACTGCGACATTCGTCTTCTGTGGATCGACGGCGTGTGACGTCTTTTCAAGGTATTGGAATATTGTATATTTCTCATTTATGTGGTTTATACCATCGATATTGAGCGTTTATTTTTAGGATTTATCTTTGTGGATTCCTTACCCCAGTTTAAATTTCTCATGATGAATGCGAATTAAATAAATTATTTTGTGGATCAATAAACAATTGATTGAATTAATTTTCTTCTTGTTTATCTTGAATTTGAAATTCTTGAAGCATGATAAATATTTAATTTCCAATTCCCCATGTTCTTGATTCTCAAAAACGATGGCCAAAATAACACGGCTATTGATACTCACTTTGACCGTGATTTTTCATTATTCATTGTCTGTGCATTCTTCGCGTGTTCTTCATCCCCAAATAATTAATCATGCTGGAAACTCAATTATTTCCTAAACGCGACATACAGACGTGAATATCTCGAACCAAGGATCATGGATATGCATTTGTATCTTTTTTCCGAGTTAAATCGAAGTTGGAATAAAGTGGGGACGAATCTTGTGGCATGAGTAGGGTGGCCTGGCGGAGCAAGGTTGGCAGGCCGAGGGGGAATCCGTCAGTGCAGCATGTTGGAGTCGCTATTTTCATGGGAGAAGATACTAATTGGAGAGAGGATGAGTAATCAAAAATTGATAAATAATAAAAGAAATAAAAAAGGGGGTAATCAAAGAGGGGGGCGTGATTTGCTTGGAGTCAAAACAAGGGAGGCGGAAATATTTTTGTGGTGCGTGGATTAGGGGTCTGAGAATTCAAAGAATTAAATTAAATTAAAAATAATAATAATATAATAATGTTATTATTATTTTCGTTGGGAAAACCTTATTTTGAAGGTATCTTCTTCGTGCGACCTCGGCTTCAAGAACTGTTAGTGGCAGTGAGACCCAGATTCTGAGACGGACATTTTGAGTCCAATATTGGATGTCTTTTTCAGGTTATTGGATCGGGTACCCGAATCTCTTAGAAAACAATAGATTTAATATTATTATTAAATCTTTGACCCGCTATAACTCATGCGTGCGACGTCCTATTGGCTTACCATCAGTGGCGATGTAATCCCGTCATTAATACGGTCGATTCAAGTAAAATGTTGCATAATAAATTCTGGTTCATGGCTCGGGTCCATGAAACACCAAATAATAATATTATTATTATTATTATGGGATCTTGTATCTTACATATCTCTCTCATTCAGTGTCAGAATGACAAATCATTTGTGATGTTGAAACCCTGAAATTAAGATGAATGTTTCAAGACATGTTATGGATATTTAAGTCGAGGACGAGGCACGAACCCCGTGAGGCTCGGTTCGTGCGTGTTACTGTGAAATTCAACCTTTTTACTGGCTATCATTTTTGAACCAATGGGTAGTCCATATAATGTGTTTTTCGGTATGGATTGTAATGGTGTGACCGGTTTGGTTAACCGATTTCATTTGAACTATGACCGGGTTGGATTGAACATGAATCCAAACGGGCCATCGGTAATAAAACATTTATAACTTAAGGACCGGAAGTCCAATTGGTGTTCCATCAATTACGTTTGATTCCTTATAATGAGATGGTTCTTTTCAAATACTCCACTTGAGGTTTTTATGTAGTCGGAGTATAGTTGGGTACGTTTACCTTGGAATCCAACTAGGGCCCTGGAATAGAATTTCTAATAACTCACAGACCGAGCGTCTGATTGACGCGCCGTCTGGTGCGCTGAGACTCCTACGACAAGGAAGTACTTTGAGATACTTCAACGTGAGATTACGTGACACTCGGAAGTATCGACCAATAGCTCTTGGAGTGGATCCTCTTGGAGAGGAGAGTACGGAGTACGAAGACCTTGTAGCTGGATGAGACCTGATGACTGCTTGTCTGATTCGAGTTGGAGTGACTTGTATAGACCAGTTGGGAGCACTACTATGCTGGGGTGGAAGACCCATGGAGGGGAGAACTACTGTGTTTGGGTGGCAGACCAGTGGTACTTGACAGAAGTAGTACCTCTATAAGCTATTCGGGGGAGCACTACTATGTTGGGGTGGCAGACCCATGGTGGGGATCACTACTGTGTTGGGGTGGCAGACATGCGATAATCGACCGGAAGAGTACCTCAACAGTCTAATGTTAGTGAGCAGTGCCTCGGAGTTGTGACAAGATCACTTTACTAATCAGAGGAGGATCTTTTCAGCAATTTTGGTTTCGATATCATTAATGAAAATCCTGGTTTGAGCTGAGTCAATGACCTTTGTGTTTACCTCATGATTGATATGGGTTACTTGATAACTTAGGTATATGTATGGGCATATACCTAAGTAAAGGTTATCTATTGAGATCCTTATTTTTGGTTTATCCATGTTGGATTTAGTGAGACATTGAGGGTCTCGGGGTCCCTATTGAGTATCGTTATACTCACCCCTACACGGGCTATGCTCGTACCTCGTTTTGTTGGATGCCAAAAACAGACAACACTGATCGTGGTTGAGGCTTGTAGAGCTAGACGTTACCCGGATATGGACTTCATGATGAGACGGTACCTGGAGGTGGACTTCAGGATGATATGGTACCCGGAGGTGATAGACGGATGTGGAGAGCTGAGGTGGCCATCTATACCTACCCTTCAGGTAGGAACTCTGGAGGACGATCTAGGAGTAGCTCGAAACCTTCCTGTTGTTTTATCTTTTCCTTTTACTTTACTGTTGGGCTTGTATTCCGTCCCCTTTGTACTTTCATCACACTTATTATTCTACTTACTTAGTGTTTCTTATTCTTGTACTATGGTTGTGTTTTTGTTAACATTTCATAAAATCAACGCCTTCCCAATTATAGGAATTTATGCCTTTGGTGCTAGTCGCCAGTTCCTGGCCTTTGGAAGGCAGGCTTGGGGTAGTTACGACACGGACCCTGAGGGGAGAGTCGTGTCAATTTCCCAAGGATTACCTTTAGCCAACTAATCAAAAATAAAACCTCATAACCAAATAGTATCGCAACTTCATCATACATGCACAAGATCAAGATTCATAAAAAAATAATGTGTCATGAGTGCAATCAAAATAAGAAACACCTATCTTAAAAAATAGTGAAGAAAACACCAAAACAACTCACTAATCCCTAAATAAAAAAAATCCAATCCTTTTTAAACATATTGTGCATAAATTCAAAATATAAGATCACCTCAGTCCTAGATACAACCAATAATTCTTCTGAAACACTTCCAAATATGATACAATTCCAAATCAAAAAACAACTAATATATGGTTTGAATGAAGTCTCCGTCTAAGAAACAAAATTTCTAAAAGTCACTGAAGAATAAAATGAAATTTATCACCATATAAAGCATCATGAATGTCTTGATAATTCCACAATTAAATAATGTTTTCATCATACCGTCATGTTTATAGCTTGGAAAGAGAAAAAAAATATAAGAGGAAAACCTAACTTATGATAGGAATCACCCTAAGGATCATCCCTCAAGGTAAACATTCCCTTGTTTATTAAGACCTTTCCAAGGGCCATATTTTATATATCATGAATTATTAATCCAAATCATTCTTACCTCATGTATCCAAAACAAAAAAATCATATAATCTAAGGTATTAAAGAAAAGAAAAAATTAGTAAGAAAAAAAAATATTAAGAACTTCCTTTTAAAATTATAACCATTTTTAGAGTCTAAAAATCCATTTCATAGAAACACACATATTTTGAACACATCAAAATTCAATTATAAAACTCTTAAAATATATATTTCAACTCAAATCCCAAAATTCCCATTAAGAAATATTTAAAATAATTATATTGAACTTTAAAACCACTAAATAAATCAAAACAAAATAATCATTCAAATTTATCAAGTTCTCATTTATTTATAAAACACTCTATGGGTTCTATTATAAAAACAAAACATTTCATGAAATTCACCTCTATTAAAATCATTTCTATAAAAATAATTTTTTTTTCAAAACACTTCTCAAATACCATAGTGTTATCAATCATTTTCCTAAAAATACATTGAAATCCGTATTTCATTACACTTAAACCAAAACACCTAGTTTCAAAAACCAAAATATTCCATAAATTTAGATTTCAGTTAAACCACTGAATAGTTTTTGAAACAAAACATTTCCAAAAAACCCCATTTCATTTAAAAACATTCTCTCCATTCCATTTTAAAACTAACCACCTTTTAAAACATACTTTAAGAGAGTGAAAATTCGTTAGAAACCAGCCACCAAAAAGTTGTTTTTAAAATCCAAAACGTTCATGAAACAAAAATTCCCACACACAAAAATATTTTGTTAAAAGCCCAATATAAAAAATAAAATAACACATCACATAAAAAAATCTAAAACAACATAAAAATTTCACAAGAAACCTACTTAGATTCATCCTCATAAAGTGGAATCAATAATAGGATCCATCAGAAAAAAAGGGGTTTAAAAAATCCAAAAGGCAAGACAATATAAGAAATATATTCCCACATGGATTGGTAGGCCATGTCATGATTATGTAAAAACCTCTAAGAAGTTTTTTAGTCCATGTTCATGGTCTATACATCATTTTACAGACCATGTGAGATAATAATTCAACCATGTGAGATAATAATTCAACTAGGGATCTCAATACCCTCATGAAAATAATAAAAAAATTTAATTATAAATTAAAATTGATTCCTGAATGTGAAGACTGATTTATTTCCAGTTTTTGAAAATAAGGATACATTTGAATTTTGGAGTTGAATTTTTGGGAGTGTTGAAAGGATAATTTTTACTAGTGAATGATCTTTGAATATTTTTTTATAGTTTCATTGATCTCAAAATATGGTTTTTACCATATGGTTGTATATTGGTAAAATTGTGAGATGGATCAATTTATTGAAATATAATAATACTTATTAAATAAAAATTAATGATTCAGTTGATGGAAATGATATGATCTTTCAAACAGAGAATATGATTAGAATTTTGATACATAGATGTGTTTTTAATTGGGGATTTTACCTAACTGGGGTATAAACAATTATTCGGTATTGGGACTTGAGGTGAAAATTTATATTGGTATTTAAATTAATGTAAATAAACTAAATTTATGGCCTTTTTTAAATTATATTTCCCCATGTTCAATCCCACATATGCATAAAAGTAGGTGATGGATTATCCCTTCTTAGTTCATGAACTGAGAGATGTGAGGGGGAAAGAGAGTGGGGTTACTTCACTAAGAATCTCGATCAGAGCCGACTAAGGGTGTGGTATCCTTGGAATGTTATTCTGAGATCACAGTTTTAAAATATCCATATGATATAGGAAATCACCTAGGTTATAACAACTTTTCTTTTAGATTGTCATTTTAAAATTTATTTCTTGATTTGAGTTGTTATTGGATGGTTGTAAGTTATCATACAGAGTTCATGATGATTTTGGGAGTTTAGAGTTATAAATTTATATGGTTTTGATTTATAAAGAATTTTTTAACTCAATATTTTGTTTTTCTCTGGAATGTGTTATTCATAAGAAAAAAATTTATAATTATAAAAGAGGGTTTTTTTGGGTTTTATTTTACCCTCACACAACAGTCACTGTGTATGAAAAAAAATTCCTTACCCTATTATAGTGGCCATTTTTTAAGAGTATACTTTTTCTTACCCTCATAGAATGTTTTCTATGTTTGGTGACAATTTTTTTACCCTTACATAATTATTTACATAAGTGTATGTTTTTTCTTACCCATATGAAATGGTCTATATAAGGGTAGGGTTTTTCTTACCCTTACATGGGGGACCTATGTAAGGGAAGTTAGCTTCATACCCTTACTTAGGTGGCCTACATAAGGGTACAAAATTATACACTTAGGTAGGTAACCCCTATTCTAAGGATAATTTTAAAAAAAATAAAAAAATGGTTATGCTCAGGATTTTATAAGACTATTCTATGATATAAAGAGGGTGAATAATTTATTATTTATTCCACTTAATTTATTTTTAGAATTATTTATAAAATTAATTATTGATTATTCAAATCTTTTTATAAATTAATTAAGACTTAAAAATGTATATTGTGGGATATAAAAGGGGAAGTGTTACTTAAATAACCATTACAATTTTTATGGTTTTTTTGTTTAAAGACATAAAATCTATTATAAATTATTTTAATTAAATTTATTATAAAATTATTTTTTAAATATATGATGATTATTTTATAATTATTTAAGGTTTATAAATATTATTAGGGAAAAATATTGAAGAAAAAATATTAATACTTGGAAGAGTATAGGAGAGGATGCCTGAAATTCGATTAAAGGATGATAACCCCAAAAATGATGTTGGTGGTCCCTTGACACGACCTAAGGTAAATTCAATTTTATTTATTTATATATATGGAATGTGATATTCGGTCATAATATTATTATTATTTTCCTATTTAAATATGTTAAATTGTTTGATTATAGTAAAATATCGACGGTTGGTTTGAATAATGTACCATGGTCCATGAAGAACCCTTGTGTATCATCTTGAGGCCCCAATTGTCGATAGAAAAGGGATTAATTATGAATACATTCCTTGATATACATCAAAACCTAAGTGGAATAATCTAAATGAAGTACGTGAATGTAGAGACCCTTAGTAGAGGTGAACTAATATCCCTTGAGTAGGAGTGTGTGATGAATTTGAAATGATAGGTATGATTAGACCGCATTAGAACCCATAGATGATTTAAATCCTATGGGTTAATTGAGATTCCCATGGGGAGAGGGTTCCACCCCTACTAATTTATGTGCATCAAGTGGATACACCATGGGTAGTTAATGATGGGTTGATAGAGTGGACCATCTAGGGTGACATGGAATTGAGATGGGTCCTGTGATGTCTCTCTAAACTGACATCATTATGGATTTTCCTAAGAGGAAAATGAGGAATTTAGATTATTACAATAATTACAAGGGATGTGATTCCCTTTAAGTGATGGATAATGACCTACATGATGTGATTTAGATTTAGGATCCCATGTTGGGTGTTTATGTTAATGTGTGACCTATTGGACCCATAAATGATCCCCGATTTATGTAAATATTGATACGGTTAGTGAGGGAATGGGTAGTGATGATTACAAGAGTCAGCATGGAGCCCAAATTAATAGCATGTTTATGGTCGGTAAATAGTGACAGATATATGTCAATCACTTGAGAGGCCTTCCTTGTTTATATGTGATGGGTTTGGAAAGTGTTCAACCCATTAAATAATTATTTACATTACTATTAGATGTTACCTGGGGGATATAGGGCCTCACATATATGATAATTAAATTTCATGGATTACCTTCCTAAGATATATAAAAAAATTAATAATGGTATATCAGGGGTTACCTCCCTCGGATACGATGGTTCTTGATAGTGATGGATGTTGGGGAATATTTCATAATGATCCAAGTGTTATTGGTAATAACAAATTCAGGGGATTACATCCCTAAGATATAGTGATTTTTTATTAGGATGGATGCTAAGTACTACCTCCCTAATATATGGATATGACTAGTGATGTGATATTAGGGATTACCACCCTTGGATCCGTTGATGTTTGTCAATAATGAGATAAAAGGGATTACCTCCTTAGTATCAAGTGATGCTTGGTGATTAAGGTATTCTATGGATTAACTCCATTAGATCCATGTATATTTTTTTAATGATGGGATGCCATGAATTTCCTTTATAGGATCCAATGGTACTTTAATTTTATGGGATGCCTAGGGATAAATGGGATCTAGCATTTGATTTTATTTTATGAGATGATTAGTATGATTCATTGGATCTCATAGTTTTACCCTTTGTGTAGGATCACTCATGAGACTCTGGGGTATGACTTTTATTCCTCCCCTTGAGGATATGTTTCTTTCTCAAAGTCATCCAACATTGGTCGAAGAAGGCAATGTAAATCTCTACTGTCAAGTTACAACCTGAGGATTGATAGTGGATATTTTATTTATGCTTATAAGTTTTATTATTTATTTTGATTATAATGTCACATGAGATTATTTTTCATTTACTAGTTATGTATGATACCCCATTAGTAGTTCCCTACCGAGTTGTACTCGCACCCTATTCAGGAAGCTATGGCATTTTGGTTCCCGAGTATCCTTCACTATTTGTATGTTCTATTAGGGTGGAGGCCCAGTTCTACATAGTTGATTGAGATATCTCAGATGGTAATGGGATATCATGATTGATATAAAAATATAGGATAAAATTATAGCCTAACATATTTTTTCCCCTTAGATATTTTTAGTTGCGATTGACCTAGTGGGTGGTTAGTTGTGTACTGGAATGAACATGAGTCTGTATGACTGGTTTCTTCCATATGTCTTTTTGATATATCATTGGTTTTTATTTATATTATTATGTGCACTCTATTTATTATTATTTATGTTGTTGAGTTATTTAATTTATACTCTTATTTCTACTATGATACGAGGGTATAGTCTTCCCACAGTACTATCCTAGACCCCTATTTCTAGTCAATTGCCTATGGCATATGGGGAGGTGATCTTGAGGTCCCAACATACCTCTGTCCAGGTATTTGATCAGTGGTACAGGGTTAGAGTGTTAAAAAATAATATCAAATATTCCTTTTATTTTTTTTTACAATTTAGGATGTAGTATAAAGATATTGGTGATGCAGAAGATCTTGTGATAGATATCAAATTGGTGTGTCTCTAATAGTGATTCCAATATGATGTCCAGGTTACTTGAGTCATTTTATTTTTTTCTTGGTTTTAGTGGTTCTAATTGAATTTTTTCACTTAGAGTGACGCATTTGGTGTTATTATTTATTATTTATTGGTTTTTTCTTATTTTTGAATCAGCAAGAGGCCTATGTGCATGCATAGTATTAGGAATGTTGGATTCACATAACATATGGATGCTTATGTCTTGATCCAAACCAACATGAACTCATCTAGACTGAAATTAAGCTAAGTGTGACACCCCAAGACAACAAAAAATAGTTTTGGAGCATGAGAGAAGCGTTGAGTAGGTATATCACAGAAATGGTAGGCCTTAGCCTATGTACATGTATGCAAGCACACAACTATATCCACGAAACGGTTCATAATAAAAGGAATAAACAAAAACCTCTAAAGTATAAACAATGCATGAAATAACCTCTATAAATTTCATCAAAGTATAGTGAAGTAGAATGAAAGATATAAAAGGGAAAAAATACACATCCAACTAGAAATTAGGTATAAACCTAATAAATATTTGGATAGAGTAAAACTGAAGAGATCCTAGCTCCAAATATCTAAATCCAACCACTATTCATGGATAGCTCATCTAAGTACCAATATGCTTCTCCAAAACTGAGTCCACCAATGTCACCATCAATCTATATGTCGTCTGTATAAGACACGACACTTGAGGGTATAGACTATGGAGAGGAGAATATATACATACCGAGTATGATACCCCAGAACCCAAGAGGGGAGTTATAGAAACAAAAACAATGAGATCAACACATAAGAAATAGGGTAAAAAACCCAACATGAAATGTTCTCAAAATAAAATAAAGAAAATAGAAAAAAATCTCTATATCTAAATATTTTTGAGAATGATGAGTCAACAAATTTCTCCTAAAGTTTTATATCTGACGACCAAAAAAATGAAAAACCTCATAATAATCATATGAGTGGGCATGAACCTTACACTGTTCTCTATAGCTAATGGATAAACTATCTGCTGTGGAGTAATTTCTTCCCGTCCAAACTCAAAGATGGGGGATTACTACTCCCTGGATAAAGGACATGCACCCTTTACAGAGTAGATAGTATCAACTCTACCGATATAAAGAGAAAGGGGGTCTATTCCCTGGTATGATAGGGGATTACTGACAACTTCATATCTCTATGTATTAATCCAAATAACATACATCATCCAATCTTTACTGAATGAAGCATTCCACTCGTAATACCTCACGTAATATATTTTATTCAATAATAAAGGACACCATCATGGCTGAAATGGAAAATTAATCAGGATAGTCTTCTCATTGGCCTAAATATGAGTGCTTAAGGAGGATATAAAGATGGTATATGTTTATAAGAAAAAGTACACAGTGTGTACATAGGTCCAAATGGCATGAGAAACCACAAGGACTCCTAGGTGTGTCGTCACCTAGACATGGCCTAACTATACATGTGATTGTTCATAATGTGTACATAAGTTTACATGATATTTACATTCATTCAGGGTCATGGGTATGTACTCCCATGATACACAATGTTGGTATCCATGTTCATCCAAACAATATGTCTCTATGGAAACATTACGTTTATACATACTCTGGGTCCTAGGCATATGCATCCACCACATGACTTGGAAACCCTGTTAGGATCACATGGTGTGTGGTCTTGACCACATGATGTGTGATATTTAACTCATATAAGAACCCTATCAACTTTGAGAGCCCAGATTACCAAACATGTATTCCTTTGGGTTAATTGGTGTATAGTCAGGTTTTTCACAAATAATGAATGATTTCCTTACATAGACTCTAGATCTGCAATTTTATCCACCTTACTCCATTAAAACCACGTTGATATAAAAATGATGAAGGGGAATTCTTCGATCATCTATTTTTAGACTCTACATGCCATAAATCAAAACATTGATCACCCAAGGTGGTAGTCGACATGCCTCCTGTCAGCATTTAGGAGATCCCAATCCTTGAATCTATCACCCACTACCCACAATCCATATTAATCCATTCAAAAAACACCAAAACACATTTCATTTTCACATATATTATGTATCTATTTGTTGATCACACTCGAATCCAACCCGATAATGTCGAATTAAAGACCCCCCAGGCCAATGATGAAGATAACATAGAATGGTGGTGAGAAAACACAAGAACAAAGTAAGATCATCATTTTATGGTAAAATACCATCTAGTTACCATGAATTATTAAAACCAAGGGTGATCATAATGTCCAACAGAATACTATTTAATTAGGCTCATGCGATGAATAGAAATCACAGATAAACAAATTAGATATGAAATACATGATTTTAAAATAAATAAAAGGGAATAAATCCCTGAAGTAGAATGACCTATCTCACTAATGGTTTGATCATTGGTGAAGAAAACATCATATATAACCTCATAGATTTATGTATTTAACCCTAGGTATTTTTCATAAAAACTTATAAATAGAGTGGGATTAGGGTTTTTAGAATTTAAGTAAATTAATTAATTACTTAGGGCACTCACCAATGAATGCCTCATGATTACTAACTTTATGTCACACCTAGGATAAAACCTATATTCAAGAAACTATCATAGTCTCAGATTACTCATATAAGGTCCCAATCAATGGGAAAAAATTTATTGTGAAAGGATGCATGTGTGTACTCTAAAATATATTAACACTTTTAATAAATTAATTCCATCATCCTACAACACCCTAAACAGAGTGACAACTCTAAGGCAAAGTCCATATGTATATATATATATATATATTCAAAGGACCAAACTAATGACATTAAAGTTGTTATCTATGGTTGATTTTAGAGAAATCTAGGTTTCAACTATTTAAAGTATCAACCATAACTCATATAACGTTTTCCCAAATAAATTTTAAAAGGAATTATACTCAGTCAAAACATAATGTATTTTATTCTTTTGATCATTCAATGGTGACAAATATATAGTCTATTTGGTAAGGTACGTATAATGACTCTTAGTATGTCAATATAATAATTCATTAAAACAATACTAGTTCCAAAAAAATAGGTTTGATTATTTAAAATATTACCAAAAACCAATATGGTGTCTTACTATACAAATTCTTGATGGAATTATACTTATGTGAACAATATCTGTAATAGTTGAGACCCTACTGTAGTATGTAAACAACATATCCTAAACTATCACAAAATGTGCACTATAAATATCTTTTATTCAAAAGTACATTTAAATTTTTAATTTATGAGTTTTATAATTTTATTTTAACAAAATAAATATCACTTTTAAATTCTTCATAAAGATATTAGCTTAAGATGCATTTTTGTGATTTTTAAAAAAATTGACTTTTAGGGAAATAGAGAAATGTACTTTTATTACTAATACTATTATATTTATTCATTTATTAGTATATAACTATGAAATAAATACTTATTAATCCCTTTTATTTAAAAAAAATGTATTTTATAATTTACATTATAAATTTTAAAATATTTATTGTAGTTTACAAACCAATGATTGATATTTTAGAACTTTGGAAATATTTTTCTCAAAAATAATTTTAATATATTATAATTTTATTAAAATAAAAGTATTTTTTATAACTTATAGGAATTTAATAATAATGATTTTTTGAAATTGTAATCATTAGTTCCAAATTACCTAATATTGATCGCACTATTTTTATGCATAAATTTTAAGTTACCATATGTAAAAACTAGTTACCATAGTAAAAGCTAAAATGGTAAAATTAAATATTCAAGGGGTAAAGGGATTGAAACAAGATAAAAATAGGTCTATAATTGAGTTTATGAGGTTTTATAGAAATTATATCTTCCCCAAACCATTATTTCCCAGTTTTTAATCTACTTTACATGTTTAACATGTTCTCCCTTTATAATACATTGAAATATTTACAAAAATGTCATTCTCACCACTTATAAAAGTGAAATATCACCAACTCCTCAAGGAACACATAAAGATTAGTTTTTCTACTTAAAAACTATCATTTTACTTCACCTATATTTTTATTTCACTTTCATGAGCCTCTGGTGATAACAGATTAGTTTAATCCCTTCATTTCCATGGAATCCTCCAAGAGAATCCAAATGATCTCAACATATGTTCAATATTTTCAATAACATATTTATCTTTAATCCTTCCATTTAAAATTTATTTATCCTGGTATTATATTATTTCTAAATTAATGTTTTTATATTTTTAAAATAAACACTAACCACCTATTCCCTTTCCCTTAGGAAAAATGAAATTTTTAATTGAGTGTTGTACGGACTGCTGACTCCATGACCTAATGTGTTAACTACTGGAAATCCTAGTTTTACCAACGGTTATATCCCAACGGTTTACTAATCCGTTGGGAATAGCCATCTATACCAACGGTTCTCAGAAACTGTTGGTATAGATGGTTTTATAGACACTTTTACCAACTGTTCATTACAACCGTTGGTATAGAGGAGTTTTTACAAATGGTTCAATGAGAACCATTGGTAAAAGTTGGATTTCGGTGACCTTTTACCAACGGCTCTCATTGAACTATTTGTAAAGCATTGGGATGAATGTATATACCAACGGTTTTTAAAAACCATTGGTAAAAATTTCCCACAAATTGGCAGTAGCCTGTCCTCTCCCCCATTCGCGATCCAGAGCCCTAAACGGAAGTTATCGGTGATTTTGGAGGTGCTTCTGGTTCTCTTCCTCCATCCCATCCAAGGTGAGTTATTTTCTTTAACTTTCAGTTTTTATTTTCAATTTTTATGTGTATATGTTTCTCTTTAGGATGAGACAAATTTCTATTCTCATATTCCCACCCAATTTATATTCCATCCCTATTTATGTTTCGGTTCCTTATTAAATTCCATGCATATTCCAGCCCATATAGATTGCATTTGACGGTTGTCTGATTTTTTGATGTGCCTTTCATGTTTCATTACCAATAAATTTTTATTATATGTTATAAAATTCAATCACATGTTTAGTTTTAACATTCATAGTTACATTATTATCTTGTGTCAAAAATTTATATTAATAATCTTTTCATATATTCCATCGTTGAGTGTTTTTACTTGTGCAATAGAATTCCAAGCTCATGTTACTTCGTAGTGATTATTTAGATTTCAAAGTGTTTTATTTTTCATGTTAAATTTATTAAAAAGTTTTGGGGACTAATTAAAGTTATTAGATTCCAATTTCCATTCTTCTATGCTTGTTATGAATTAAATGAAACATGATGGTTGTAATTAAATGAAATTCAATATTCAATTTTTATCATGTATGGGTGATTAATAAATTGGAATGTGATGAACCATATAATTGAACCATTGTTGATGAAAATTATATACCAAAAGGTTATTGAATAAAAGTTATTCTTGTGAATTTTGTTACATCATAGATAAAATGGTTGTGGTTATATGAGAGATACATCTGATGGTTCTTTGAACATTATTTTATGGAGAATGAATGGTTTAGGTCTGGTATTAATAGTAGCTTCCAGTGAGACCATTTTAATATAAGGGGAAACGAGATTATGATCTAAAAGGGGGTGATTGAGTTGGTAGAGACCAAACATTGTTTGTTCCTTGTGTTCAAGAACCATAAATAGAGTGTTCCAATTAGGTGGTCATCAGTAAAGTCGTAGGTAAGATTTCCAAGTCCTGTTTCATGAAGTTGAATATGTGGTGTTATAGTGGTTTTGGACTGTTTGAGTTACTCTTAGTGTATTATAAACCCTCATTTGTTCCATATTTATTTAGATTGATTTAATATCATTTTTTTCACACACACCATTATATCCTCTCAAACTATATTTAGAGTGTATTTTCATACGTATGGTGTTAAATATTTTAGTAAATGTCCATACTAGCTTCTTTTATGTGTTCTAGGGGTTTAGACTAATGAAAGGCCTGCATGATTATTGTGGGGGTATTCTTTTCATATAACTATACCTATACACCCCGACCCCCTTGGACAACCTGACCACCCCCACGGACAGCCCGCCCACCTGGACACCCCGACCCCCCTAGACCGCCCCCACCCCCTGGACACCTTCGACCCCCCGGACGGCCCCACCACCCCCTAGACACCCCGCACCCCCCTGGACATGCTACACCCCCCTTGGACAGTCCCGCCACTCCCATGATCCTCTTCCTACTCCTCATCCTGATCTACTTGAAGAAGTTAAAGTATAAAACTCATAAACTCCCAACAAGACCCTTAAGGATTATGTATTCCTTGATCCTATTCCAATATCTTACTGGTCAATCCTTGAATATAGGCATTAGAAATTTTGTATCTTATTTTCTTATATACACTGTATTTTGTTTTATTTCTTAATATGATTCTCATATAGAGTAATGTGTCAGTTATGCTTCTATATAGAGTAAACAATTGTCATTTGCGTAAATATTTTTTTGATTAAACTTTAATATTTTTGAATTTCATTGAAATGAATTATTTCCGTTTTTTAGAGAATGGATAGAAGTTGGATGTACGAAACTGATCGGATTTCAACCGATGTTCAAAATAATTTGAACAGCTTTCTAGATTTTTCATTTGAAAAGGCTTCAGATAGTGGTCTCATACACTGCCCATGTTTTAATTGTGTTGGAAGACCTTGGTTGAGCCGTGAAGCAGTTATCTATCATATCACCAGATATGGTTTGAAAACAAACGATTATGTGTGGTATCACAATGGAGAGAAAATGGAATCTCAAAATGTTGATGATCCAAATGATAGGACTGAATTGGAGTTTTTGATATATGATCGGTTTCCATTTATTCGACATCATGAGAAGTAAAGGATGTCCAGCCAACAAGATTTCCTTACAAGCACACATGATGCGTCCAATGAAAATGATGATGTTGATAGGGTGAAAAAATTGAATGATGTTGCGACGACTCCAGTATATCGGCAATGTGATAAAATGAAAAAGTTGTAATTTTTAATCTGATTGTTTCATGGAAAACTATGTATGGGATTTCAAATACTGCAATTGATTACATTCTTACCTTCTTGAAGGACTTGCTTCCAGATGATGCAGATATTCCCTTAAACCACTATATGGCATGGAAGTTGGTTGATGAACTTGGATTCTCAAAAAAATTCATGCATGCCCGAATGATTGCAACTTATTTTGGGAGGACACTACTGAAAGAAAGGATTTTATAAAATGCAGAACCTCCCGATGGAAGCCAAAAGATGATGGAACACCATCTCGTGTGCCACAAAAAGTAATGTGGCACTTTCCATTGATCCCCAGATTACAGAACCTTTAAATTTCTGATGAAATATCCATAAAAGTGTGATGGCATGACACTGAGAGAAAAAATAATAATGAAGAGTTGGTTCACCATGAAGATGGATTTGCATGGCAGAGATTTGATGCTCGATATCCTGAATTTCCAGCCGACGTGCGTAATGTGAGACTGGGTCTTTCATGTGACGGTTTTAATCCATTTGGGAAGATTCTTACTTCGCACAGCACATGGCCAGTTTTCCTACACATTTATAACCTTCCCCCTTGGTTGTGTATGAAAAATACTTACACTTTATTGAGTATACTGATATCTGGCCCTTCTGATCCCGGAAATGATATAGATGTATACATGAAACCTTTAATAAAACAGTTGAAACTTCTTTGGGATGTGGGTGTGCCCACATACGATGCATGTTCTAAAGACATATTTCAGATGCGTGCTGCACTTATGTGGACTATCAATGATTTTCCTACTTATGCAATGATGTCATGATGGAGCACAAAAAGAAAATTGCCATTTCCTATTTTTATGAAGAATACTCGATTGAGAAGATTGAAATATTGTCATAATTTTAGTTTTATGGGACATCGACGATTCTTGCCAATGAACCATCCATATAGAAACAATTGTTGAAGATTTGACAATACCATGGAGAATGACGATCCACCTCAGCGTATGTCTGGAACTGATGTTCTTAATGATTTGATAGATTTCAGATATTGATTTGGGAAGAGTGTAATGAAATCTAGAAAGAGGAAAAATGTTTCCAATGATACCTGTTACAATTGGAAGAAGAAGAGTATATTCTATGAGTTGTCATATTGGTTAACCAACTTGTTACGTCATTTCTTAGACGTAATGCACATTGAAAAGAATATATGTGAAATATTGACTTCGATTCATCTAAATGTCAAGGGGAAGACAAAAAATGATTTACGATCTCGGCGCGACTTGGTAGATTGGGGGATCAGACCAGAATTGCATCCTGTCTGTATCAGTGAAAATAAATGGAAAGTTCAATGTGCTTCTTATGTGATGACTCCTGCTGAAAAAAATCAATTTCTGGAACTTCTAGAGACTATTAAAGTTCTTGATGGCTATTAATGAAATATATCAAAACGGGTCAATAGAAAATAATTGAAGTTGAAATCATTGTAGACTCATGATTATCACGTCCTTTTGCATGAGTTGATTCCAATAGCAATCCGTCATCTCTTGTCCAATAATGTTAGAGTCTCATTTATTAGGTTGTTTTATTTGTTTAGAGATTTTTGTGCTAAGAGGTTGTCAAAATCCCTCGTGCAAAAATTGTTGGCCGAGACACCATTAATTTTTTGTGAGTTAGAGAATATATTCCCTCCATCATTTTTTACATACATGTTGCATCTGACAGTCCATCTTCCGACCGAAATACTTCTTGGAGGACTTGTTGCTTTCCGTTGGATGTATCCAACTGAAAGAAACATGTTCACATTGAAATAATAGGTTCGGAACAGGAATTATCCCGAAGGTTCTATTGTGAACCGTTACTTGGCTCAAGAATATATGGATTTCTGCTCAATGTATTTGTCTGATCATACTACGAGAATAAACAGACAAATGAGAAATGAAGAAGAACAGTATTGGAAAATTGAACCCAGTTTTCCATCACTTCCTCAGGCAGGAGGAATTCCAGGATCATATACATTGACAACATTAAGCCTTGAAGAGCGAGAGATGGCACATCGCACAGTGTTGTTCAATTGTGATTTGTTCGATGAGTATATCAAGTAAGTTAATTGTACATGTATCTCTTATCATATCTCTTGTAATTTTAAATATTTGTTAAACTATTATTATTATTATCTACAGGGAACATAAAGAATTGATATATAGAAAGCATCATTCTTTATCTTTGAGAAACAAGGAGAATTTGCATAGAAAAGGGTTTTCCGCTTGGTTGAAATTGAAGGTAAAAATATTTCTGTAATAACTAAATAAAAATAATATTTAATTATGTTTACTATTTTTTTATATTTTAGGTATCGAGTTAGCCTACAGACACTGTTTCTGAGGAAACAAGAGCTTTGTCTTTTGGTCATAATACCATGGTTCTTTCTTGTAAATCACTTGTGATCAATGGATAAAAATTTATTATCACTGAATGAGCAAGAAACATGAGAACACAGCACAATGGTATTATGCTAACTGTCGTAGCAGACTGTTATGCCAGTTCATCGGACACTAGACCTCATTCTGAAAATGTTGCTTATTATGGTGTCGTGGAGAAAATAATAATTTTGGATTATTACTCGCATGGTCGAGTCACGATGATGAAATGTCAATGGTTTGATTCAATGATGAGGCAAGTCACCTTTATTGACGATTGTGGATTTCGAGTTATTGACATGACTCGCACTCTTACCACTGATGAACCATATGTATTGGCATCAATGGTGAAACAAGTTTTTTATGTCAAAGATCATCTTCATCCTAAATTCAGTGTTATTAATGAAGTAAATCCCAGACATGTTTTTGATGATGGTGATGATGAAGTTGACACTATCCCTACTGCAATTGGAAGCAATCTATTTATTACTAATGATGACCCCAACAGCTCAATTGTCATAGTTGATTGTGAACCCGAAGTTGTGGTGGGAAATATATAGAATCATACAGTTGTGTTCTCACCTACATGTTTCACCTACATCATTCAGAGTGTATATCCTAGTACTTATCTTCATAACACCATAAATATTCTATTTCATTATGTTATTTTTATCATAATGGTTTTTCTATATTTTGTTTTTTGCGTTACACATTAGTTATCTGTTTCTAATTACTTCCATATTTGTTTTCATTGTAGGAAATGACACCCATTGAAGAGAGGCAGCGGAAAAAGATGATAGATAATAATCGTCGCATGATACAGATGGGTGTTCCTTCACTCATCCCTGTAGTGAGTATTTTATTTCAAATATAAATATTTCAATAACTTATAATATCACGTGTTTACTTTTCTGTCAAACATATTTTTAGGATCCACCCCCTAGACGATAGATATCTGACGAGGAGCCTGATATTCCTCCTAGTAGAGAGGTTGGTGGTAGGAGGGGGTGGTGTCAGAGATGGATGATCATCTAGTGGTCCCGGTACTGAGTCCGGTGGTACGAGGGCTCGTGGGGCGAGAGTTAGACGACCCACTACCACAGACGTATCTTCTACACCCTATTTTGATCCTGGCGTGTCTTCAGGGACATATGAGATATTTAGACCTCCGATGTTTACACTACCAGCTGGCCAAACGTCTATTCCATCATATTTTTCTTCTGGTTCATTATCTCTGGGCTGTTAGATTCCACCTTCTTCGACTCCTACTGAGACACAGTATGTGGCTGAAGAGCATACACTGAGGGACACTCCACCTGTACAGGATATTCCTTCAGCTTCTGCACCCATTGATCCGACTACCACAGGTATATTTATATAACTCAATAAACGTTTTATACCAAAATTTATTTTTATTATAACTTGTATTGATATTATTTACTTTAATAACAGATTCATCTACAGATAGGAGGCGGGGGAGGGGGCGTACTCGCTTGTGTGTGGTATGGAACCGCCAGACACAGTTGATTGTTGAATACAATGTTGATGGACAAATGATTGAGAAATCTGGGCAGCAATGTCGGGGTTTTTTGGCGATGCTAGCCAAATACTCCGATATTATTCCGGGCAGCCCTCTCTCTTGGAGACATCTACCACCCGAAGTCAAGGATAACGCGTGGGCACAAATTTGGGTAAAAAATCTATTGGATTTAATGTAGTATATTTTTGTATTTAAATGAACTAATCAATTTGGTTTCAGCTTCGGTTTAACATCCCTGATGGCAAAGGTGCAAGACCAGCGGGTTTAAAAGAGCTAGGAGAGATTTGGAGAGCTTATAAGCATGAGCTGTATGTTGGCTGGTGTGATAGAGTGGGCACGGAGTTAGAGACATTACCTATCGTGGATGACTGCCTGATAGAGCAATTTCGCCATATGATTACCCATTGGGCGACTGCCAAATTTAAGGTATTAATCTCATTTTAGTTATTTAAATGAGAGTTTTCATATTTTGCATTAATATAATCTTATTAATTATTAGTCATTATTTAGGAATATTATGAAAAAAACAAAAAAACATTGATTCAAAGCAATACCTCCACACTTTGGGGTGTACAACTATGTCAGATCATGAGAGGCAGCAAGTACGATATAGTTGTTTATAATTTTTCTTTAGGACTTTCCCTTTTTAGTGGATCCTACTTAAATTATGTGATTTATTGAATAATGAATATATAATTATACTTCCACTTTATATTGTTTCAATGTCATTAAAGAATCACAAAATGAATATTGAAGGATGTATCCCTTGAGCAAAATTATTTTTCTCGAGTAGAAGAAAAAAAGATGGATCTTCGGTAAATGAACCGACCCAAGAGAAGATTGTAAGTTTTAATTTGTTTATTTCAAAGTTTAATATCTAATTTGAAATTTAATAATCTATTAATATTTTTTATAGGATGCTTTAGAGGCTCTTAATTCCCAAGAGCTTGACATTTTTGGGCCGCACGATCATTTATATCAGGTTTTGGGAGATGAGCACTCTGGTCGAGTACGCTACCGACATGGTAAGAATATAGTCCCGACGAGGTATTGGTCATCTCCAGGTATCCATTATAGTACCACCGAGTTGGAACAGGTCAAGGAGCATGCAAGACAGTCTGATAAAAGGGTCATAGAGTTGGATATACAAGTTCAAACAAGAGACAGAGAATTTATGAAACCGATGAAAGCATTATCTTCATCACTTCCACCAGAGGCAAGTGCGGCTTGTCAGAAATTTATGTCATCGATGGTTGCATCATCCAATGCACCAGGCGGCAGCACTAGTGACGATCGATATGATGACGTTCCTGGTGATGACGAGGATTATAAATAGGAAGAGGGTGAGGATGAGGATGTGGACGAGGGCGAGGATGGGGCCGAGGGCAAGGATGGGGCCGAGGGAGAGGATGATGCCGAGGATGAGGATGAGGCCGACGATGACGAGGACGACGACGAGGACAGAGATGGCGGTGAGGATGAGGCTGATGATGATAGTGGTGATGGTGATGGTGATCAGAGGCAGATAGATCCATTACATTTTTGAATTATTTATAACTCTTTATTTTTTAACATGGTTTTCCACTTTGGGGTTTTCCTCTGCTTCATAGGGACGTTGCATTCAGATTCAATTTTTTCACTTGATTCTTATTGTATGATTAGTCTACTACCTAGACCTTTAGTATTCCTTAGTACTGTGATACTCATTTTTCTAGTTTTTTTACTTAGCATTCATAGTTAGCCATGTATTTCATGTTTATGCATGTGGAAAATGATTGTGAAAATGTGCTTTGAAGTAGTGGCCATCACCACTCAAAGTGTCTAACTTTTATTTGAAATAGACAATATTTTAAGTGAAAACAACAACTGGCATACGGAAAATAGACCAAACGCATTCGGATTCTGTTTAAACTATAGGAAAATGATCCATGGGTCATATGTGACGTGTACGAGTCAACCCCGCCTCAATCCGAGATCCGGTGTGGCCGGTACCACTCAAAGTGTCTTTCTTTTGTTTAAAATGGATGCGCTTTTAAGAAAAAAAACCACATATGGAAAATGGACCAAACGCATTCGGATACTATTAATACTTTAGGACATGTATCCATGGGTCATATGTGACGTGTACGAGTCAACCCCGCCTCAATCTGAGGCGCGGTGTGGCCGGCACCACTCAAAGTGTCTAACTTTTATTTGAAATGGACAGGATTTTAAGTTAAAACAACAACTGGCATACCGAAAACAGCCCAAACGCATTTCGATTCTGTTTAAACTATAGGACAATGATCCATGGGTCATATGTGATGTGTATGAGTCATCCCCGCCTCAATACGAGGGTCGGTGTGGCCAGTACCACTCAAAGTGTCTTTCTTTTGTTTAAAATGTATACGCTTTTATGTAAAAACCCACATACGGAAAACGGACCAAAGGCATTCAGATACTGTTGATACTTTAGGAAATGTATCCATGGGTCATTTTTGGCGTGTAAGAGTCAACCCTTCCTCAATCTGAGGCGCGGTGTGGCCGTCACCACTGAAAGTCTCTAACTTTTATTTGAAATGGACAGGATTTTAAGTGAAAACAACAACTGGCTTACGGAAAACAGACCAAACGCATTCAGATTATATTTAAACAATAGGACAATGATCTAGGGGTCATATTTGATGTGTACGAGTCAACCCCACCTCAATCAGAGGGCCGGTGTGGCCGGTACCACTCAAAGTGTCTTTCTTTTGTTTAAAATGAATACGGTTTTAAGTAAAGAAACCACATACGGAAAATGGACCAAACGCATTCGGATACTATTGATACTTTAGGAAATGTATCCATTGGTCATATGTGATGTGAACGAGTCAACCTCGCCTCAATCTGAGGAATGGTGTGGCCAACACAACTCAAAGTGTCTAACTTTTATTTGAAATGGGAAGGATTTTAATTGAAAACAACAACTGGAATACGGAAAATAGGCCAACGAATTCAGATTCTGTTTAAATGATAGGAAAATGATCCATGGGACATATGTGACGTGTACGATTAAACCCCGCCTCAATCCGAGGGCCGGTGTGGCCAGTACCACTCAAAGTGTCTTTCTTTTGTTTAAAATGGATGCGCTTTTAAGTAAAAAAAAACCACATATGGAAAACAGACCAAAGGCATTCAGATACTATTGATACTTTAGGACATGTATCCATGGGTCATTTGTGGCATGTAGGAGTCAACCCCGCCTCAATCCGAGGTGCGGTGTGGCCGGCACCACTCAAAGTGTCTAACTTTTTTTTGAAATGGACAGGATTTTAAATGAAAACAACAACTGGCATACGGAAAACAGACCAAACGTATTTGGATTCAGTTTAAACTATAGGAAAACGATCCATGGTTCATATGTGACGTGTACGAGTCAACCCCGCCTCAATCTGAGGGTCGGTGTGGCCGGTACCACTAAAATTGTGTTTCTTTTGTTTAAAAAGGATGAGCTTTTAAGTAAAAAAACCACATAGGGAAAATGGACCAAACACATTCGGATAATATTGATACTTTAGAACATGTATACATGGGTCATATGTGACGTGTACGAGTCAACCCTGCCTCAATATGAGGCGTGGTGTGGCCGGCACCACTAAAAGTGTCTAACTTTATTTGAAATGGACAGGATTTTAAGTGAAAACAACAACTGGCATACGGAAAATAGGCCAAACGCATTCATATTCTATTTAAACTATAGGAATACGATCCATTGGTCATATGTGATGTGTATGAGTCAACCCCGCCTCAATCCGAGGGGCGGTGTGGCCGGTACCACTCAAAGTGTATTTCTTTTGTTTAAAATGGATGCGCTTTTAAGTAAAAAAACCACATGCGGAAAACGGACCAAAGGAATTCAGATACTGTTGATACTTTATGACATTTATCCATGGGTCATTTGTGGCGTGTAGAAGTCAACCCCGCCTCAATCCGAGGCGCGGTGTCGCCAGCACCACTCAAAGTGTCTAACTTTTATTTGAAATGGACAGGATTTTAAGTGAAAACAACAACTGGCATACGGAAAAGAGACCAAACGCATTCGGATTCTATTTAAACTATAGGAAAATGATCCATTGGTCATATGTGACTTGTACGAGTGAACCCCGCCTCAATCTGAGGGCCGGTGTGGCCGTTACCACTCAAAGTTTCTTTCTTTTGTTTAAAATTGATGCGCTTTTAAGTAAAAAAACCGCATACAGAAAATGGACCAAAGTCATTCAGATACTGTTGATACATTAGGACATGTATCCATGGGTCATTTTTGGCATGTAGGAGTCAACCCCACCTCAATCTGAGGTGCGGTGTGGATGCCACCACTCAAAGTGTCTAACTTTTATTTGAAATGGACATGATTTTAAGTGAAAACAACAACTGGCATACGGAAAATAGACCAAACGCATTCGGATTCTATTTAAACTATAGGAAAACAATCCATGGGTCATATGTGACATGTACAAGTCAACCCTGCTTCAATCTGAGGGTCAGTGTGGCCGGTACCACTCAAAGTGTCTTTCTTTTGTTTAAAATGGATGCGCTTTTATGTAAAAAAACCACACACGGAAAATCGACCAAACGCATTCGGATACTGTTGATACTTTAGAAAATGAATCCATGGGTCATATGTGATGTGTAAGAGTCAACCCTACCTCAATCCGAGTCGCGGTGTGGCCAGAACCATTCAAATTGTCTAACTTTTATTTGAAATGGACAGGATTTTAAGTGAAAAAAACAACTGCCATATAGAAAATAGACCAAACGCATTCGTATTCTGTTTAAACTATAGAAAAATGATCCATGAACCATTTGTGACCTGTAAGATTCAACCCCGCCTCAATCCAAGGGCGGGTGTGGCTGGTACCACTCAAAGTGTCTTTCTTTTGTTTAAAATGGATGCGCTTTTAAGTAAAAAAACCACATACGGAAAATGGACCAAAGGAATTCATATACTGTTGATACTTTAGGACATGTATCCATGGTTCATTTATGGCATTTAAGAGTCAACCCCGCCTCAATCCGAGTTGCGGTGTGGTCGGCACCACTCAAAGTGTCTAACTTTTATTTGAGATGGACAGGATTTTAAGTGAAAACAACAACTGGCATACAGAAAACAGACCAAACGCATTTGGATTCTGTTTAAACTATAGGAAAACGATCCATGGGTCATATGTGACGTGTATGAGTCAACCCTACCTCAATCTGAGGGACGGTGTGGCCGGTGCCACTCAAAGTGTCTTTCTTTTCTTTAAAATGGATGCACTTTTAAGTAAAAAAACCCACATACGGAAAATGGACCAAAGGCATTCAGATATTGTTGATACGTTAGGACATGTATCCATGGGTCATTTATGGCATGTAGGAGTCAAACCTACCTCAATCCGAGTAGCGGTGTGGCAGAAACCACTCAAAGTGTCTAACTTTTATTTGAAATGGACAGGATTTTAGGTGAAAACAACAACTGGCATACAGAAAATAGATCAAACGCATTCGGATTCAGTTTAAACTATAGTACAAGGATTCATGGGTCATATGTGACGTTTACGAGTCAACCCCGCCTCAATCCGAGGGCCGGTGTGGCCGGTACCACTCAAAGTGTCTTTCTTTTGTTTAAAATGGATGCGCTTTTAAGTAAAAAAACCACATACAGAAAAAAGACCAATGGAATTAAGATACTATTGACACATTAAGACATGTATCCATGGGTCATTTGAGATGTGTACGAGTCAACCCCGCCTCAATCCGAGGAGCAGTGTGGCCGACACCACTCAAAGTGTCTAACTTTTCTTTGAAATGGACAACAGTTTAAGTAAAAACAACAACTGACATACGGAATACCGACCAAAACCATTCGGATTCTGTTGAAACTGTAGGACAATGATCCATGTGTCATTTTTGACTTGTATGAGTCAACCCCGCCAAAATCCGAGGTGCGGTGTGGACGACACCACTCAAAGTTTCTAACTTTTCTTTGAAATGGACAACAGTTTAAGTAAAAACAACAACTAACATAGGGAAAACCGACCAAAGGCATTCCGATTCTGTTGAAACATTAGTAAAACGATCCATGCGTCATATGTGACATGTACGAGTCAATCCTGCCTCAATCCGAGGGCCAGTGTGGCCGGCACCACTCAAAGTCTGTCACTTCTCTTTGAAATGGACAACAGTTTAAGTTAAAAAACAACTTCCATATGGAAAACGGACCAAAGGCATTCAGATACTGTTGATACTTAAGGACATGTATCCATGGGTCATTTGTGACGTGTAGGAGTCAACCCCGCCTCGATCCGTGGGCCGGTGTGGCCGGTACCACTCAAAATGTCTTTCTTTTGTTTAAAATGGATTCGCTTTTAAGTAAAAATAACCACATACGGAAAACCGACCAAACACATTCGGATTCTGTTGAAACTTTAGGAAAACGATCCATGGGTCATTTGTGACGTGTAGGAATCAACTCCGCCTCAATCTGAGGCGAGGTGTGGGTGGCACCACTCAAAGTGTCTAACTATTCTTTGAAATGGACAACAGTTTAAGTAAAAACAAAAACTGACATACAGAAAACGGACCAAACACATTCAGATACTGTTGATACTTTAGGACAAGGATCTATGGATCATTTCTGACGTGTATGAGTCATCCCTGCCTAAATCCGAGGAATGGTATGGTCGGTATCACTAAATGTGTATTTATTTTGTTTAAAATGGATACGCTTTTATGTAAAAACAATCGGCATACGGGAAACCAACGAAACGCATTCGGATTGTGTTGATACTTTAGGAAAATGATCCATGTGTCATTTTTCACATGTACGAGTCAACTCCGCCTTAATATGAGGCGCGGTGTGGACGGCACCACTCAAAGTCTCTCTTTTATTTCAAAAGGAAATCATTTTAAGTGAATACAACTAAAATTTACACTCATCGACGATAGTCGCAAATTATTTTTCATGAGTTGGGTAGTTTCACTAATGGGGTCATAAGTGACGAGACTCCTAAAAAAATACCTTTTCACCATATCTTATAAACAGTACAAGTTCAATGAAAAATTCCTCACAAATAATTACATACCCAAACCTAGGATCACAAAAACTATAAGGAAAATTGAGAACCAATGTGCGTACAAAATACAAAGATTCAAATATCATAGTCGATAGTCAAACCATTAAAATCTAATTGAATCCTATTGGACACATTCTTCAAAAATAATTTCAAATGAAGGGCATTTGCCTATGTACCTGGATCATCATTATTAAGATCATATAAACAATAAGCCATATGGTCCCATGTTTATATGTACTCATCCATATTTAAATTCCCTATATTGAATCCTCTCACCAAAATATGTTCTTGCTTGTTGATCTCATTTGTATCCTCCTTATTGGTATCTACAATTAACAGTCGCTCAGTCATCTTATCAGTTTCCTCTTTCGAGGAATTAATTAGAAGAAATTATATCAATATTCATTCCTCAGAATTTATAATAAGTTCCCATAATTTCCCATTCACTATGGCTTCATCCTGATCTGTGATGACCTCACTGGATAGGTTTGACCCCACCAACCCTTCCCTCTTCTGATTATCCAAAAAATCTCCTTCGTACTTCTAGACATCAGAATCCCCAGCAGTACTTAAATTTTTTTCAATGGAATTATGCTCACATTCCATCACCTTGTCCTTATACATTTTAGGTGATCTTGTTTTTTTGGTTTGTGGAAAATATGAGTAGTCCTTTCACCCTTTTAGTTTCTATTTTTTTGTCAGGATATAACTCCCCCAATCATGGTTTTCCCTCTAACCATTCCTTTTTATCAGACTAAGTATCCCTTTAAACTAAAGTGATTCTGTACAATATTTTGAAAATTGAAAATAAGAAACTTCACTATTTTCTTCTCTTGAAAGTCTCTGCCCTTCATCAGAACACCCTGGATGATCAACCATTTATCCCTGGTCTATCTCTTCAGTATCTGAACCATCAAAGTGATTTCCAAGCATGATAGTAGGCACATCTCTTATAGTGATTTTCCTGGATAACATCCCATCCTCAAATGACAATAACTCCTGATCCATGTAGCATGTTTCAGATCCATCCCTAGCCGTGTGAGACACCACTGCATTTCTATGCCGCAAAGTCCCTGATTTCAGTGATACATTTTTTCCCCTATTCCCGTTGCTAACATGTACAACATCTACATTGGATATATCCTTGGGATTATGGATTTCTTGAGCAAGTGATATTGATGAAAACACCCCTTTAAAACCTCCATAAGGGGATTTCACCACCAAATTGTGCTCCACTATATCTCTATGTAGCCTCCCAAAGGAATCCACAACTCTAGGATTGGGGATTGAAGGGAAAAACATCTTCAGGAGAGAAATCCTCAAATGTCCATTAGGATCCACAGAAGGGTACTATAAAAATATTGACCATCGGTCACATAAACCAAAGTATTGAGCTTGTTCGTTTAGTCCATCAGTCTTGGCCTTGTCAAGACCTGACTATGGAACCACATCCCTTGTTTGTTGATCACCCTTAAGCCCCTGATGACACACTACTGACCGATGGCCCAACCCCATTCATATGGAACAAAAATCCACCCATGAATCAAAAAAACTAATTGTTTATACTAGAACTCTTCTCAAACTTCAGTATAAACAAAATTAACTAGTAATATTGATACATAAACTTCTATGAAAATATGGAGAGAAACCAGGTGACAAATTACACTAGTTCAACTACCATAACAAAGGAAGTGACTAATCAAATTCTATAACATTAAAAGTATTAATAAGGTTATAAAAAGGGATAGGAAGCATAGGTAAACATGCCCAAATCACTATTTTTAGATGATCAAACTTCATGTTGAATTCATAAGACCACCAGAAGAAAAATAATCTACATCTATTATAGGTTTGGGGTACGGACAGGGCCTTGATCAAATCTTTCTCTAAATAAAAAAGAACCACAAAATACATGGTCTAAAGAAGCCAAAATTATTCCTAATTTTATAAGACCCAGGTGTCAAAAAAATGTAAACCAAATCCACATATTCATGAGGATTCTTAAAAAGAAAAACTAGACTCATATCCTAAAGCTAAGAGGTATCCATGAACTTTATGTCCAAACCAATAGTTGTGGGTAAACTTGGAATAGGTTTGGGACATTAGGGAAAAGTAAAACAAGATGAAATAATGGAATAGTGTCAAAATTTGAGAAGGTAAGTAAAGGAATATTTCATTCACCCTTGAAATGCAATGGAGGCCCCTTCCCCTCTAGGAGTGGTGGGACTTGATCGATGACCATTGTCGTTAGGTCACGCTGAGAGGAGAAAAGAAGTGGGGTGATGTCCCTCAACCTACTATAGAGGAGGAATATTCTTTAATAATATTAAGGAAAATATAAATGATTAATTATATTAGTTAATTGATTAATAGAGATATGTTTTTGATATATGTGGTTAAATTTCATTCATGTTAGTAATGGTAAGTGTTTACGGTTTTCTATCCCAAATTCCTCACTTGAGACATGTTTTTTATTATGCGTCTATTTTCCTTTTTATGGTGTATATATACTACCTATTTGTGATTTTATATCATGAAATTAATTTATACTTTGTATTTCATGATAAATTTTAATCCCACTCTTTCAATGGGTTTTTTATTGAATTTATACCCAAGCTATAAGTGGGATTTTTTGTCTCAATTTTCATTCTTTAAGAATCATTTTATATTCACTGACTATTTCATTTTGTGCGGTAAATAAATTTCCTCAGAAATTTTTTTTAACATATTACTCATTACATTTTAGGTATGTACATTTTTATATTGTTATCTGACCCTCATATTAATTTTTTTCAATATTTACTTAAATCATTGTAAAATTAAATCTTTTCCATGGTAGAAAAACTATCCTAAGTGTTGGTAAACTAAAATTAAAAGTACATTCCTTGTAAATATGTATTGGAAAGTGGATATTTCTATGGAATAAATTCACTAAGGGGTAATCACCCAAAGAATAGTTGGTTGATCATTGTCTCAATAATCAATTTGATTCATGATAAATGGGCTTAAGACTACAAACATAGCTAGAATCTAATTAGGGATATGATTTGGAATATTCACATGTTATTTATGAACCATGATAATGGATTTATACTACCATATACTTAAACATGAAAATGGATCTCCACTCTCCAGGTCTCCTGATTCTCCTCATGCTATGGATCCTTCCAATCTTCGTTGCTCCCAGCCTCTCATTATCCTAGTCGGTGTGAGTGGTTTCTTAATCAGTGTTCTTATCCTTCACTTTTTATCATCCTCTTATTTTCCTCTCTGTCCTAACCACATCTAATACCTCTCTTTTCACTAGAACCATTGTGAATAAACCCCATCTGGGTTTTATTCAATTTTATTTTGATGATTTGGGGTTGTTGATGGTTGAATTTGGTGATTCTTTAATTGGTTTTCTTTGGATGGTTCTTCTAAGATTTTCATTTTTGGGTTCATTTCTAGTGGATCATGAGTCTCCCAACCCAGTCTTGTTCATTAGCGCTCCTCCTATTCCCATTTTACCTTACCTCATTGTGTAAGAATCCATTTTTTGTCAAGAAAGATGGATTTTTAGGGTTTCTTGGGATGGTGATGGTGGCTGGGTTGTTTGCATTTACTCTTTCTTTACTCCATCATCTAATTCTTTCTTGTTGCTCTCTGATTACCCTTTTAAGGTTGCTCTCTTTTTTTGGTTTCATTTTCATTCCATAGATATCATCTTCAACTTGGTTTTCTAACTATATAACCATCATTACGTGATTCCAAATCTGGTGTTTTCTTTTTCATTTTGGTTCTATTTCGAATCAACTTGTTCAAAATATTTGTTGACGGATTATTCTATGTAATAGTGATTAATTCAGGGTGATTTGCTTCCTTTTTCTCATTACTTTCCGAATTTTGGTAGTGTTTCGATTTTTGTTTACTTTGTGGTGGTTCTAAAATGGTGGCACCAATGGTGTTTTTAACGGTGGTGACAATGGATTCTGAAAGTCGATTCTCACAGGTAAATTTTTTCGATGGGAAAATGGTGATTTGGAGATATAAGTGGATTTATCAACAATAGGGGGTGCGGCTTGAGGTACATACTACTTGATATTTTGTGTCCCAAGGTGATTTGGTGATGATGTGATAGGTCGTGTGAACTAGTAACAATTTTGTGATGATGTGGTCAGATGTGTTGACCTATTTGAATTTCAAATTTTGATATATGTTTCTCATTGATTGATTCCTTTTTTGAATTTTTTATTTTGAATGGTTTGGTTTGTATCCAGTTCATGTGAGGTTACCACTTATCCTTAAAGAGAATTTTAAAAATAACAATATATATTTGGATGATGATTTTACCATCTCTTTAATATCCTCCAAATTCAAGCTATTAAATCCAATTATTATCTCCCATGGATAATCCAACACATTATACATTCCCTCACCATTATAATTCATTAATTTGAGTATTTAATTTTAATTTTATGATTTCCAACATTTTCCAAGTTAATTAAAAGATTTCCTTCTAAAAATTCACATTATTCTATTTAATGGGGATGTATTGGATTTCCATATTCCTCATTATATAGATAGGAACGTTTTGTTTAGTAAGAGGTTTCTTTGGGAATGATAAGAATGGTATTGATGAATCTTATGATGAAATCATTTCAGTTAATCTGTTGATGGAAGGGGACCAAAAATATTGACCCTCTATGTATAGACAAGTCTCATGAGACAAAAAACCGTATTTGGTGTATACGTCTTCCCATAACAGAATAGTGTATGGAAAAAAGGTGCTGAAAACTTGTTTTTAGTGTTTAAAATTATTCATTACATTAGTAAGACATCAATAATAATTTTTATCCATTTTTTTAGTTATAATCATGGATATAGAATTACCTCATTATAGTTTATTATGGACTCATGTTGTTCATTTATTCTTACCATATCACTTATGCCATGTTTATGTTATGTACGATTTTATTGTATGAAACACTTTATATAAGTATCTGATCCCAAACATGTTCATATTCCTTTCCCTAAAAAAATAGTTAGGTTTATGTGTAGTTTTTTGGAATACTATGGAAGGGAAAATTATGTTCTTTCAATATGTTAATGTTGTATCTTATGTTTGGAAAGTTAATGATTGTATGTATTTAGTATTACAATACTATTAAACTATTGGATCTCTTTGGAGATCTTTTATTTTATATCAATAATGTAATACACCTACCAGATTTGGGTTTCTATAGTTTGAGATGTTATAATTGGTATCAAAGGGAGGGGTAATAGGAATCTTGGAGAATAGATTTAGAGGAACCAAGTGAGATAGCACAATTACGATGAATACCCTTCAAGACTTCTATGAAACACTCTATAAAATATAATAGTATTTGTATTTTATATTTCAATATCATGATCTAATAATTTCTGTGCCAGTGTAAAAATATAGTGACTAATGAGAAGAGTGGTAACCATATCAACACCCATATTTAATACAGGGATGATAGCTTTTATTAAGTTAATGAATTAGGAGTTGAGGATAATTAGATAATAAACATATTAAGGTAGTTCACCTAGGTTGTGAAAAATAATCTCTCTATCATAGAGTGACCTAATGATCTACAACATGTTGTATCTATGTTGGATTTATTCCTGCAATAATGAACTCTTACATTTAGTGGAACAAATAATCAATTGCTAGCTATACACTGGATCACATCCCTAGATAATGTCTTTCTCACTTTAGGAAGCAGTGAAAAAGAGAAGGTATTGATGGAAGTCTATCATTTAAAGGGAGATACATACCAATGGTGGTTGGTAATTCAAAACAATAAAGATGAAAATGAGATAAGATTCATGGAATGAGATACTTTTAAGGAGTTATTTTATGAAAAATACATTCCTCATGATCAAACAGTATAAATGTAAATAAAATCACTTAAAATTTGAAAACAATTAGAGGAAAATGTCACAAATTATGAGGTTTAATTTAAAGGATTATCTAGAAATGTTCCAGACTATGCACATACACTTAAAATAAATATTTATTGTTTTATTTATGGGTCAATGTTTAGCCATTTAATGATGGTGGTATCTTGGAAATTTTTATCATAAGAGGATATAGTCCCAAGAACTATTAAGATAGAAAATTGGTTAGCTTAGATTTTTTTATTTATTGAAAATTAAGAGAATAAAATGTTTATTGACTTTCATGGGAAGAACAATTAAAGAAAAAGGTAAGAAAGGGAACATGAGATTTCACACAATTGATAACTATTGGAAGAAACACCATGGGTCTTGTATTGAGGGAACAAGAGTTTGTTATAGGTGTATAGAAAATCCCATCAATCTATCAAATGAATTAAGAATTTAAATTTTTTTATTTAATTTTTTAACTACAGGGATAAGGTAAAAAATTCCAACCAATTCCTTAAACATCATGCCAATTTACATGAAAATTCTAAGGTATAATGTACAATATTATGTGATTACAACATCCAAATCCAAAATTCCTAATGATGTGGTGAAAAGTAATTTGATCATATACTCAATGTTAGCTAATGTTTTATTTAATTATGTATCTTCATGCTCTTTTATATCTTACATTCTTGGTAAAAACATTACATATTTCCCTAGAAATCTTGCAATTGAGTTATAAATTACGACCCTTTGTTGGAATCTTATGGAAATAAAGATGTGCCAGGCAGTTGCAATTAAGATATATTGGTGAACCGTATTTTAAAACATGGTTATTATACCTATGATTGAAATTTTTATTATACATTTTATGTATTTTCATTCAAAGTAATATAAAAAAATATTCATAAAAGGAAAATATTATTCCATAAGGGGGACTACAATGTATTTTCTTTAGAGGAAAAAATCATCATCTAAATCATGTATGGATCCTATCCATGACAAGTCCTTAATGAAATTATGGTAATAGAGGAATATGTTGAATGATATATGGAAAATAAATATATCCTATGAATATATGATATAACCATGGTAAAAATATTCATTTATGTTTTTATAGAGGAATTACTTCTTTATCCACTAGAGCATAAAGTCGAGTTCTCTATTTAACTCATTCCTGATGTAAGGCCTTTATCTAAAACTCATTATAGAATTGCACCAGTGGTGATGTTGGATTAAAGAAACAACCGTGGGATTTGGGTTATAATGTATTTATACATCCTATTATTTCACCTTGGGGAGACCATATTTTATTCATGAAAAAGGATGGGTCTATGAGAATTACATCAATTATAGGGATATTAATTCCATCACTATAAAGAATAAGTATACATACAATGAATTGATGATTTAATTGATCAAATTAAAGGATACCCATACTTTTAAAATATCTATATTAACTTTTCTTATCATCAGCTAAGGGTGAAGAATGGTGATATACCAAAGATGTCATTCCGAACAAGTTTTGGAAATTATGTGTTTATAGTAATGACTTTTAAATTGACCAATTCATCTTCTGTATTTATAGATCTTATGAATAAAGTATTCGAGTAGTATATTTATAAATTTTTGGTGTTATTAATCAATTATATCTTAATATACTCCAAGAGTTATAAATAGAATGAGAGTCATTTGTAAATAATTCTAGAGACCCTCAGGAAAAACGAATTAAATGGGAAATATAGTAACTGTGAATTTTGGATCAATGGAGTTTATTTTATTGTTGAAATTATGTATAATTATGGAATATATTTTGACCCTTAAAAGGATAATATAGTCAAATAATGTTCTATACTAATGAACATGATTGAGATTTTATGTTTCCCAAGCTAATTAGGTTACTCTCATGGATTTTTTCAATGTTTTTCCCAGTTATCAAACCCTCTAACCATGTTAACATGTAAAATGGTTATATTAAAATGGCCAGGGGGACATGGGGACGGTTATGAAGAGATAAATAGGAAACTAATTAATTTATTGGAATTAACATTTCCACTATTTAAGGAAGGTTTTTTAATATTTATTGATGCAATAAAGAAAGGGATTTGTTGCATACATATGAAAAATAATACAGGGATTTCCTATGCTTCAAGTAAATCGAAAATTGATTAACACAACTCTCTAACTTCTTGAACATGAGCTAAAAACAATAATCCTTGATTTGAAAATATTTAGGTATTATCATTATGGGAAAATATGAGATATATTTTCATACCGTAAGATTTTAAAGTATATCTTCTCTTGGAAGGAGCTATATATAAGGTAAGGAAGGTGGTTGGAACAACTGAAGGGATACGATTTATCAATACACTACCACCATGGGATGGAAATCATGTTTTCTGATGCATTTTGTAAGAGGGATCATGTATTTTAAACCATGATTAGGAACAACAAGGATCCTATATATATAGGTCCTTTAAATATAGATCTTGGTAAGGATATTGGTCATTCCATTTCTATCAAATCTCTAAACTATACTTACTCGAAAAGATATAGAAGTCCCAATTGGATGATTAGGAATTACAAAGGAATGTTATTGGGTTAAATGATGGGAAATTGATATATTTAATTTATATTGATGGAGTTTTTAAGTTTGGGAATAGGTTGTATTCTCCATGCATATGAAATTTATATATAGAACTTCTCGATGAAGAAGATAACTCAAAATTTTCTTTACACCCTGGTAGCACAAATATGTATTGTCATTTAAGAGAAAATTTCTATTGGGGTGGTATGAAGTGGTAAATTGAATAATATGTGTCCATATGCTTAGTTTTCTAGAATGTAAATACCAAAAGACAACATACAATGGGATTCATGCAACCTCTACCTATTCTAATATTGTAGTGAGATAATATTTCAAAGGACTTTTTCCCTAGAATCCCAAAGACTCTAAGGGATAATGACTTTATATGGGTAATACTTGATTATATTAATAACCCTGGTAGTTTATTGTTGATAAGAGAGGATCTACCCATTGAGTACCTTTCTAGGGTCTATATCAATGAAGTTGAAAGGCTATGTGGGACACCTCGGTCAATTTTATCTGATCATGAACCTTGGTTCACAAAGAAATTATGGACGATTTTTCAAATGGATATAAACAATGAGATGATTTTTAGCACCATATATCAACCAAAAATAGATGGTTAGTCTGAAAGGATTATCTATACTTTTTAATTCATGTTGATATCATGTTATCTTGTCTTCCAATGCATGTAGTACTATTATCTACCTTGGGAGGAATTTCCATAAAATAATATCTTCCACATGATCTTTATATAGAAACATACAAATCATTGAATGGGAATAGATGTCATAATCCAATATATTCGGAATAAGTTTAATAAATAGTACTTGTTAGCCCAATGATTGTCGAGGAGATGACTGTTAAAGTATGAACTATTCAAGATTATATTAAATAAACATAGAGTAGACTAAAGATATATGCTAGTAGTTAAAGGATATACTTGGAAATTCAAGTTGGAAATCATGTATATTTGAATTTTCCACAATGGAAGGGAGTTTTATGATTTTTTTAAAAAGGGTACATTACTCCCTAGTAGAATTGGAAATTTTAAAATTTAGGAAAGTTATGGATATAAATATTACCAATTGGATATTTCACCCATCCTTTCAAAATTACATGATGTCCTATATGTTTAATTACTATGGAAGTACATTCCAGATCTAATGCATGTGCTCGCATATTAAGGAATATAATTTGAGCCTGACTTGTTTAATAATTATGAACATACCCATATTCTTTATACAATATAGAAAGTGTTGCTGAATCAAACAAATCATTTGGTGATAGTATTTTAGAGAAATAAAAAAATAGAAGAGACATCCTAGGATCCTGATGTAGCCATGAGGAATGAATATCCATATTTTTTCAATAATTGATATAAAACCATATTTTTAGGATGAAATTATTTTCGGGTAGAAAGTAATACCCGAGAACCGGATGTGGTTATTAAACAACAAATCATAAACTATCACAAAACATACACTATAAAGAACATTTATTTTTAAGTATATTTAAGAGTATAATTTTATAAAAGTTATAATTTGAAATTAATGTAATAAACTTAATTTTATAATTATTTATAAATATATTATATTAAAATTATTTTTTGGTATTTTTTGTAAAAAATTATTTTTAGGTGAATAGTGAAATATTTTTCATAATAATTCCACAACATTTTTTCCATTGTTGGTAAATAAGTATGAATTATAAAGTTATGAATCTATTTTATTTATTAAATATGTCTTTTATAATTTATCTTATTCATTTTAAAAAATTTATTATAGTTTAGAAACCTATTATTGGTATTTTAGAACTCAAGAAATATTTTTCTCAAAAAAGTTTTTAATATATTATAATTTATCATATTAAAATTTATTTTTGAAAATAATATAAATTGAGTCAGAAAAAATTTATTTCAAATTTATAACCATTATATCCAAATTATCTATTAGTGGCAACTTGGTTTTTAGGAATACATATTGTGTTACCTTGGGTAAAAACTAGTTTCAACGATAAAAGTAATGAATCTAAGGGAGAAGGGATTTAGGCTTGATATAAAATGTATAGAATTGAGTGGATGAGTTTTAGATCAAACTTATATATTCTCAATACACTATTTATTGATTTTTATCTACACGACAGACTTAACATGTGCTCTTTTTGTATTAAATTGAACTATTTATAAAAAAATTATTCTCGACACTTAAAAAAGAAGTCTCTCATCACATGTTCAAGGAACTCCTGAAGAATAAATTTACACATGAGACCCAAGCCTTTTTCATACCCCTAGAATAATCTTTCACTATATTGTTATTTTGGTCACAATATATTATTCTAAGCCCTTTCTTTATAAGGAATCCTCCATAAGAAACCCAAATATCTCAACATAAGTAAAATCACTTTTATAATATATTACCCTTTTATCATTCCATTTAAAATTTATTATTCCCAATATTATATGATGACATTGGAATTTATAATATATTCAATTATTTATTGTGTAAATAAACACTAAACACCTTTTCAATTTACCTTAATAAATAAGAGATTGTCATTCGTACATTGTAGCATATTGAAATTAGTTTATTAATTGTAATTGAAGATCAATATAAATATCTCTATATCAAGAGGTTATGATTGAATATATACCCATGCCACAAGTGGGGTTTTCCCATCTCAATGTTCATTCTTTGGGATGAATGTTATGTTCACCACCTGTTTTATTTGTTCGGTGCACACATTTTCATGAACTAATTTTTTCCATATTACTTATGAATTGTTAGGGATTTAAAAGTTTATATTATTATACCTCCCTCATATTCTTTTGACTCGATAGTTACCAAAACCATTATAAAATTCAATCTTTTCTATAATAGAAAAAATAATATGATTTGGTAAACTAAAAGAATATATTGATTCCATGTAAGTTCATGTTGTTATGGATACTGGAAAATGGATGGGGAAATTATAAAAAATCACCTAGGTGAAATCACCCTAAAAAGGGTCAGTTGATCTTTAGTGCTGATGTTTTATGCTGGAACTCAGGCATGAGAGGGACAACAACATCCAGATACTATAAGTGGTAATCGTAGGATCATGGGACACTGAAATAATAATTTGGATGATGGTGTAAAAACATATTATGTATTATATGGTTCTTTGGGGAATTCAAAATTTGGTATTTATTTGTGGAATTGGAAAGAGTTTGTGCGTTTTCATCAAACTCGGGATGAATTGGATATAATTCGAGCAAGAGTTAGATCAGAAATTAACTACTCATTATCGTTAGAGTATGATAAATGTTTTGGATGATCTCAGGATTCCTTATAGAGTAGATTTATTGGGATTGGGTGATGATATAGCATGTCACTGGCCACAATTGAGTGCTTTTGGAAATGGTTATCCTATATAGTAATACACTATGTTTTTATGTATAATTAGATTTGATGAGATGGAAAGCACACTAATTTGGTTCTCAAACAAAAGGATATGTGTTTTAGTAGTCAATTCAAATAGTATAAAGAACCATGGATTTGAATCAGCCCATATGTGTTGAGACTTATGATGAGGAGCCCCGTAATCCAAGATATAAATTATTGGATGACACCATTGTGTCTTAGGATGAATGAGTGTTGTTGATATTTGTCTCAATATTGGTGATATTTAGTAGAATATGGATTGAGTTTTGTTTGAATAGTGTGCTTTGTGTTTGTATTTGAACTATAGAAGATCCTTTTTCTTTATTTAGTAGAACAAAATCATTTGGTTTTGAATTGACAGCCAGGATAGATCTAGTCATGTGATTGAAATATCATTGAGGCTTCTCAAGGATTATAAGTTCTGTAGTGGGGAGATTGTAAAGACATGTTTCTTTCTAGGCTATAAAATTGAGGGTAAATTAAAATTTTGGTCCTAATTTCTCCTGATGATAGAAATGGTAATTTATCTTTTTAAATGATTTCATATTAAATTTTTAATGTTTTTTTATCTCATAATATGTTTTTTCATAGGGATGGAGTTTTAGGAAATTCCGAGTCCATGGAATTCATTGAAATATATTGATATTATTTAGATAATTTTTTATTATCATATTAATCGAAGTTCTGATATATCTTTAATGAATCCAATAATTGGAATTCCTACTCTTATGTTGGTTCTAGAATGTGGGTTTTACCTAGGAAGGGTATAAACACAACTTCGGTTTCGGGTCACATGATGATCATTTAAAAGGGAATTTAAATTATATTAAATTAATGAAATTATGTGAATCAAATAAATTATATTACCCATGATCATTACCAAATAAAAACCGAATAGGGGAGGGATTCTCCCATTTTCGAAATTGAACTGAGATAGGAGAGTAGGATTTAGAGAGGGTTTTAATCACTAGGAAGCTTAATCGGAGGTGGATCGGGGTCTAATAGCCACGTAATGTGATTCTTAGTCAATGGATTTTAAATTTCACTCTAATATAGGTCATAACATATATTTATCACAACCTTGTAATTCATTAATCATTTTTAAATTTTATTTCTTGATTTGAGCTATCGTTGGGTGTTAATGATTCATCATGAAGTGTTTTTGATAAAATTAGAAGTTTATTGTTATATATTTTGGTAGTTGTGTTTCATAATGAAGTCTTCAGATATTTTTTTTTTTATTTTTTTAAATTTTTTTTGAATAAAAAAATGAATTTTTAAAATTTATAAATGAATATTTTTATTTTTTTCAGCATCATTTTACCCTTATATAGAAGCCACTGTGTAAGGGTAAACTTTTTCTTAACCTTACATAGTGACCGCCTCATAAGGGTAAAATTTTTCCTACCCTAATGTAATGAACACCAAATGAGGGTAAGGTTTTTCATACCATTATTCATCATTATATCTTGGGTTACGGTTTCTCTTACCCTTATACAAGTACCCACCTCATGGTTATGTTAAATTTAGAAAAACAAATTACACTGGTTTCTTAAAGGATTATTTGAAGGCCTGTAGAGGAGTTTTTGAGAAGAATAAATTATTATTTATTCCACCTAATTTAATTATGAAATTAATTGTAAAATAAATTATGGATTATTATAAAGTTTTTAAAATAAATTTAAGAATCATAAAAAGTTATTTTTTAGACAGAAAAATATGAAGTATTCTCTTAAAAAATCCTTAAATTTTATTATGGTTTTTGTTTTAAAATAGATTATAATTTAATTTCTTATTGTTTTAATTACACAAAAATGAGATTTTTTTGTCAATAATTAATGTTTATAAATTTTATTAGGGTATTATATTTACAAATGATGGTCATTTAAACGTTGATGATTTTAAGCAAGGATAATTGAATTTCTATTAAAGAATGGTTACTCTATAAATGAGGTAGGTGGGCCCTAGACATACCCTTGGGTAAATGAACTTTTATTTCTTTATTTTTATTCCATGTGATATATGGTGTCACCACAATAGTGATTGACTTATCTAAACAAATTAAATTGATTTATTGTAGAAGAATTCTTATGAATGTATAGAACAAGGTTCCAAGGGCCACAATGGACCCTTTTGAACAACATTAATGGCTTGACCCCTGATGCATGAGGGATAAATTATAAATATATACCTTGATATACATGGACCCATGAAGGGTATAATCTAATTTGACTATGTGACTATGGAGACCCATAGAATAGGTTCCCTTATATCCCCTAAGTAGGGGTGTGTGATAAATTGGAAATGATAGGTCTGAGTAAGCCTTCTTATAAACTTGAGGTGATTTAAAGCCAATGGAATAGTTGAGATGACAATGGTGGAAAGGGTTACTCCCCCACTTTTGTTTGAGAAATGGGTGGATATGATCTATATATCTAATGATAAGTATTAAGAGAGGACCAACAAAGGGTAGATGGGAATTGAGATGGGCCTTGTTCTATCTCTTAGAATTAATATGTATATGTATTTTCTTAGGAGGATAATAGATACTTGATACTATTATGAGGATATTGAGGGAAAACATTCCATCTAAGTAATAGGTGATAACACAATAGCTTAGATTTAGATTGATGAGACAATATAGGGTGTCCATACTTGTGAGATGTGGGGGCCATGGAGGGAGCCCTTGTGTCAAGTAGCTCACGAGTGGGTTAGTGTGGGGATGGGTAGTGATGATTGTTGGAGTTACCTAAGAAACTAAATCAATGATGTGTTCCTAGTAGGTCATAAATGATGGGGATAGGTTGAGAACTTGAGAGGATGACATTGGTTATACGGGATGAGTTGGGTAAGTGACCAACCAATTTCATTATTATTATCATTACTTTGATATGTTGCCAGGTGGATTTAGCCCCTAGATATATGATAATGGTCTTCCATAGATTTCCTATATAATATCAAGGACTGATTAATAATGGGTATCTTGGGATTATCACCTACATATCAAATGGTCATTGATAATAAAAAATGTTAGGAATTACCACCCTAGGATTGATAGGTTCTTGATAAGGATGAATGCCAAGGATTTCCTCTCTAGGATGAAAATATACTTGATGATGATGAATGGAAAATATTTTCTACCAAGTATCATTTTATTAATATTGATAGGATGTTGGGGATTACCTCTCTTGGTTCCATATATGTTTTTAAATAATGGGATTCTTGGGATTAAATCCCAAGGATCCAATTATGACTTTTTATTATAGGATACTGGATATAAACTTCATAGAATTCAATGATACAATAATTTTAGGGGATGACTTGTAATTTCATGGATCCATTGGTTGATCTAATTTTATGATATTACTTAGATGATTCCTATGATCTATGGGTGACACCCATTGTGTAGGAATTCTCATGAGACCCCATGGCCAGGAATGTATCCCCCTAATGATACATGTCATAATTAGAGAAATATGACACATTCCAAATAGGTATAGTTTATCCTAGCTTTCACTTTAGAACATACATATCAATGATGATAATTTAATTCATTATTCAAAACATTATTAATTATTTATATAATATAGTCACATGCACATGATTCATTTACTGGTTACGTAAAGGGCCCCATTGGTGGTTCTCTACTGATTTGTACTCACACCTTGCTAAAGGGGAAATGTAACTTAGTTACCTAAGCATCATTAACTATTCACGTGTTTAGTTAGGGTGGAGGCCTAGTGTTTCATGATTGATTGGGATATCTTGGATGAGACATGGAGACCAGAATTGAGGTACGATTCAGGGATGAAAGTAGATCCCATCACATTTTATTTATTTATCTATTTGTAGTTGTGATCATCCTAATGAGAGTTCTATTGTATATTGGAATGATTATGAGTCAATATTATTTTCAACTTCCACATGTTCATTTGATATAGACTTGTTTTTATTTATTTTATTTGATATACTCCATTTCATTATCATGGATATGGTTTGGTTAATTTTTCTTCACTATTATTGATACTCTAATAAGGGGGTATATTATCCTCATTGTTACTAACCTAGACCCCTAATCCTAAATAGTATTATTTAGTGTATGGGAGGGGTGAAACCTGGTGTACCAATGTCTCTCTGACTAGCACACTAATCAATGGCATAAGGCCATAGCATTACACTAAATACACAAGGTAACTGAAGTCATGTCATGAAAGGTGGTGTTTAATCACCAAATCATGAACTACCACTGGGGTTCCAAAAACCCGAGTATACATAATAACAAGACACACCCAATTAATAAAAGGGTGCTATTATACAATTTTATAATGAACATTCCCATTGTACCTTAGAATTGTTACCCAAATGTTTCTTGTATAAGGCCCACGACAGATTCCCAATCAACCTGAGATGGAAACAAGCATCGGGTCATCAACACGAATCCTTATGGGAATGATTAAAGCTCTAAATAATAATAATGATATAGTGGAAAAAACTCATGATTTGGCATGGTGTGTTCATACATTGGATGTCCATGAAAATGAAATAAGAAGACAAAAACCCAAACATGAAATAAGAAACAATACATATTCAAATGAGAAAAAACAAATAACAATGACCCAAATCACTTATAATTATATAGTGGAAAAAATACATTACACAAACCAAATAAAAAATCAATGAAAACCCATTACAGCTGGTCAAATTGGATAACATATATGCAACAGAAAAATAAACTAAAAACTTGATTTGTCACTCAATAATCTCTATGTGACCCACAATCATTCACCACATCTACAATTTAAATCTATGAACTACCCAAATGATATCTAAATCAGGATAAAAACTGTGACACTTGTATAAAACATAAGAGTTTTATACAAGTACATGCAGGTGTGTATACAGGGTGTGCGATAAAGAAGCCCTGTAGGATTTCAGAAAAGCGTCTATGAAGTTTTTTTTTTTAAAAATCTTAAATTTTAGTATCAACATATTTATAATTTATTTTTTCTAAATTTAAATCATAAATAAAACAATTATCATATATTTATCTTTTTCAAAACCAACAACAAACCTATTTGGATAAAAAACACTTTTTGGCTTGTAAACCAAGACATCAAACCCAAGAACTACACCAGAAATTGCATAAAAAACATCTTTTAAAACCTTTTTTTATAATAAGGGGTATAATCCTCCATTTAAATTGGAAAACGCGTTAAAAAATTTAATAAGTTGTAATTTCAAGTTTGTAAATTTTAATATAAACCATTTACTTATTTTCTCAAATCCTATAAAAAATACATTTTTCAAAACAAGTTCAAAAGTATGTTATAAAAATAATTAAAAAGGAAATTAATAATGGGAACCATCATATCCAAGATGCATAATATAAAATATATTAATATAAAATATTTTTCACACAACCCAAACTAGAATAAGGGTATAAAATCAATGTGTGTATAAGAAATCCCATAGGTAGTATTAATAGTAAATAAATGAGTTTCATGGGAAATTCCATAGATCCTAAGGCAAGATAGTGCTAGAAATACCCAAGATAATCAATATTCTATTATTCTCTCATAGTTTGTTCGGGTCACCACTTGATTAGATACCATAGATTAATTGGGGCACGATCCCTAGAAAGGTCACGTCCTACAGTAGGGGTCCCCAAGTTAGTATAAACTAGATCAAATACCTCACTTAACTAACAATGTTCACATTATAAGTGATGTCAGAAGTGATTATTAAAAAACAAAATGATTAACACATGCATAAAGATGCTTAAAAATAAACCTTATCTCATCTCTAATAACCTCCCAAGAAACAAACCATTTTTTAACAACCAAGAATCACATAGTAATAATAATAAAAATACATCCCATTAAGAATCAAAGGACAAAAAAGGACGAAAAACCATGGGGGATCATAATTAGGGCATTTTACCAATAAAATTATTTTTAGAAAACTCAAATGAGGACTTTAAAACCAAACTATGAAAATGATACCATGTTATCATAAAACTTATTTTGAAAATAAATCAAGGATTTATAACTTTAAAAACATCATTTACTCCCTTGGGATTCATTTTAAAATTAAAAACCTCTTTATTGGAAAAAAACCCTTTAAAATGGGTTACTCACTTTAGAAATCAGAACATGGTCACCAACCCACTTTTTAAAATTAAAAAATATTTAAAAGTGCCTCTCAAGAATTTTTACAAACAATTAGCATGAAATATTTTATTACCCCAAAAACATAAGATATTTATTGAAATTCCCCATTCTAAGTAAATTAATCCATTTAAATTTTTAAAAATCCCCTCATGGGCATAATTTATAAATTTAACATGACAAGAAAATGGTTTTAGAAAACCCAATCATTTCCTGACATGTGAAATAAAATAATTCGTTGGAAAAACCTACCTCGAATAAGAGGAAATAAATCTACTTTGATGGATAAATGATAATTGAGTTAGGAAATTACCTCTAATGGTGTAAACAAAAAAATATCCATGATTATACCCATATCCAATAATAAATTCAACCAACATAGTTATCAGGGTTTACAAAAGATGTAAAATATGAGGGTAATGGAAGGTGGAGAATAGAAAAAGAAAAACTGAGGTCTAATCTTGATGAATCACATGAAATTAAAGGTAGAGGCCAAGATGCAATAAAAAAGGAATGTGGAACTACCATGAGTTTTCCCACATGTCACCTTAAAATAATAGTTGGTAAAATAGATGCAAAACCCCTTAAAATAAAATGGGGCTAGAGTTTAAAAACCATAAAATTAAAGTTGGACATTCAAGAACCATAGTGTTTCCCTCTCTGTCATGGAGTGGTGCACCTCGACTAGCCTTTTATGAAAACAATGTAGAGAACCTACTTATAGAATATTGACTTTTCTTGAGCCCTGTGAAACCCTGATTGTAGAGACCCGAAGCGTAACGTACAAGGACTTTACATTACTTTTACGGAACACTTATTACATAACAAAAACACACACACAAGGACTGTAATAGTTTAGTGTCTTTGGAAACTTGGAACGTAATCTTCTAATCATGGTGAAAGATCTTCAACATCTCCCATAAAGATCTTCCCTTTTTTTCTTACCTAAATCCTTTCTTTATATCCTGGAAAAAATAAAACATAAAAAAGTGAGCTCAAATGCTCAGTAAGGGTAAAAAAATAAAAATCAATCACATCATATTCATAAGAACATAACATTTTGGAAATCTTAACCTGCAAAAGAGATCATAATATCATAACATGGGATAAATCACAGTAGTGAAATGAAATCCCAATAATCATAACTTAAAACATTAAACTTTGTGGCATACACGCATAATCATAGAGAATCATATCTTATTAGTCAAGACTCCTTGCCAAGACTATCTTAGTGGACAAATTCCATTTCTGAACTGAGTCACCCTCGTTTCAGTCCTATTTCACTGAACCGGTATAACCTACCGTTCCATCCATGTCTATCTCATGAGATATAAAATCTTTACCAAATGAATTGGAGGGAGATATAGGTCCCACCCATCTCATAATGAAACCATTCTTATGTTTGCCACAAAAATCATCAATCATATATCATTGCATAACCCATGTAATAAAAATGGGAATCTTAAACATCATTACCTCATAAAACAATTCATATAAGATAAAGGAATTCATAAAAATATAATTCCATCACAACATAATCAAATAAATTTAATAATAGGGATAAAAACAGAACCCTTTATTATCTTAGATGGAAAATAATTTTGATAAATCACGTGAACTCCATTCTTGAGGAAAATATCCTTTCTGCTTCAAAAATACTTTTCCTTTCTTAACATGTCGTAAAATCATAAACTAAAAGAATTTGATTAAAAATAAACTTGAAAACTTTTAAAGTAAGCTTCTTGGAAATAATGTTTTAAAAATCCATTCATTCTGTATAAGTTAAAAAAACATTTTTCGAACTTTTGTCGGAAAAGTCAAAAAGTACCTCGTACGAAAAACGACAAAAGATTCCATTCATATCTTTTACTAAAAACTCACCAAAGGGGAAAATTGGATTTAAACAATTTTATGTGGATGTAAATAACATTACATATTGAGGAAACATGGATGTGGATGATAAAATACACCCCATTAAATTTCAAAGTATAAACAATCTCGGATAAAAATGAGATTGTGATATTTTCCCTTACCATATGTCTGATATGCTTTGTATGTACCCGAACCTCCTGTATAATGATTTAAATAATGTCATTAACTTATTAAAGAATCATATTCATTGTTATTATATCATATATGGTTCACTTATGACTTTATATTACCCGTTCTTTTGTAAATTCCATGTTAAAGAAGCGTTTTGGGTAAAATCGTTTCATTTATCGTAGGTGTTTGGACTTGTTGTTCATGACATTATTAATACTTATATCATGATTTACTTACTTACAAAATATAAAACATGATTTATATATCATATATATTCAGTATATATATATATATAATAGATAGATACATGAAATGAAACACACCGTTCATGGAGACGGTAGTCCGTACGTACGCATGAACGCTGTTTTCCTTTCCTTATTGTCTTGAATAGAAGTAAGTAGATGACATACATATATATATATAAATAAATCCAGTAGATTTAACATGTCATATATTTCATTATTATTCATTATATATACTTTATAATCATTCATGAATGGTTAATGTGGAGAATGAATCTCATCGCGTCGTGGAGATGGTAGTCCGTACGTACGCACGAGCGATGATATCGTTCCCATGGTCATGGAATTGTGTTTAAGTGTATGTATACTATTTCAGTGTCAATATCACTTTATAATAATCATATATAGTTACTCATTACACCATTATACCCATCCAATTAAGGTGGTGGCGGAAAATAGATTACACCACGGCGTGGAGACGGTATTTCGTACGTATGCACGCAAGGTGATTTCCTTTTTTTGTAGGATGGATAGAAGGTTAATTAGAGTTGTTTCATATTTATAATAACATATCAGTATATAAGAAATACTGATGTTATGACTTTATCATGAAACAACTAAAGAAGAAGAAGTTGAATAAGAAATAAATTGAAAAAGATCAGTAATGGATATTACCTCTTTTTGACGCACCTTCACATAACCTCCACTTAAAGAACTAAGGATGGTCTTTGAAGAAGACCAGGAGCTCTATGATGATACTAGGGAAGTGGGGAAGAGATTTTGGCAGGGTTTTTTCAATCTTAAATTCTCAAATTGGTGTGAGGAGGAGAGGGAGGAGGTGCCCTTTTATAAGGGAGGAGAGGAGCACCTTAGGAAAATCTCAAAATATTATTCTATATTAAGGTCAAATTCGGTTTATAATGGTTCCAAAGGGTCTTATTTCGAAGCTAAAGTGGGTATGGGTCTAAAGCCTCTCATCCAATAGGATTTATACAAGTTTAGGTTATTATTTTAACCTTATCAATTAGATTTAACTCTAAGTTAAATAATTTAACTTTTACCGTGTATTTTTGTTTTCTTACACTATATGGTTAATAAACTTACTATATCAAGCCAAAAGAACCCCAAGTATTTTATTATTAATATATATATCCTTATATAAGTCATTTGTCCGAACCTTAGATTTTTAGGAATAAAATAACAATTAATAATATAATATTTGTTTTAAAAACTAATTTATGTCAATTTTGACACTATTTGGTACATGATTTTTATGAAATTCATAACGGAATGATAAGTTAGAGACAAGTTACATCAATCAACAATAAAATGTCATATTAACCTAGAAAATTATTGTAAGTCATAAAAATACTCAAAATACATTTATTTGGGCATTTATAACATCAATTATGTCAATATTTTATTAATAAGACAATTACTGCATCATCTTCGTGTCATAGTAAATGATAATTATTTAATATTTAAAAATTATAAATAAATTCCTATGATGTAGATAACTGTATTATATTTCTGGAGAATATTCATTTTTGAAGTTTCATGAAGTTTATTACAAAATTAAAATTATTATACTTATAAGATTTAAGAAAGTTACATGTTGTCACATTCTTTGGTTTTAATAATAATTAAATTATTTTCATGGAAAAAAGTCCATAAAATGAATCTAATCAGACCCTTAGGTTATATGGGTATACTTTTAGCCATACAATAGGATTTTTCCAAGTTTTAGGGTAATTTGATAATCATATATTTACCCTTAATTACCCAATTTACCTTTAACTATAGTAAATAAAATTTATCGTAGTTACTATTCACAATGCCCAAAAATAAAAAGTAGCTTATTAACATATTTTGGACCCACTTATTCCAAATATGGAATCCATTTTTCCAAATTCAATACACAAAAGATGCAGAATTTAAATTAAAATTAATCCCGTTGTCGAAAGAAAACAGGTTTTTCTTTAAAACATTGCAAAAGATTGAATTGATTTAACCTACAAATTCAAGGTAAAATCAATGCTAATGACATACATTATATTAAATGGTAAAAATATATTCTATTTATACATTAAAACCATCCAATATTATAATTTAACCACATAAGATATTACGATGAAAAAAGTTTTTTTAAATTAAAATATACCGTGTTTTTACAATTCATTAAAATATGAAAGTTATCGGAAAAATATAAAAACTTTATCTAATGTAAATTTTTATATCCTGATTCAAAAGAAGAATTTTATTTTTTCAAATTGAACATATAAACATGTCAAAAACTAGATTTAAAGTGGGTACGCCATCAAAAGGCTGCAAAACTGCATTTTTTGAAAAATACTTATTTTACCCGAAACATTTATTTTGTTCTTATACCATGTTCTAGAAATTTGTAAGATGAATAATAATGTTATAAAATTCAAATTTTAGTTAACACTATTCATAAAGGCTAGTTCAAAACTATATTATTATAATATATGGTTGTTTCGTAAAACCTGGTATTGCGTACAAGACACACTATCGAGGAAGGTCGTGATTGCGTGTAATGCAAGCCAAGTCAGGGTTGCGTGTAGTGAAAAACTCCTTTGTTGTTGCGTATAACAGAATCCAACCATATTTTATTTATACATTTAATATATATATATATATACACTCAATGTTGGGTAGAATAACTTCTATCAAACGAACTTGAAATTGTGTGTAAAAAGAGCCAAGAAAAGTGTTGTGTATACTGCAAGCTAGTACAGTGTTGCGTATAGCAAAAGATAATCTTGGTGTGTCGTAAAATAGAAGATATGAATGAAATTAAAAATAATGTATCTTATAAAAGCTCAGGTTGTTACACTGATGCAGTTCTTATCTCTATAATGAAGCCTCACCTCTGACATCCCCACCACATCGTAACGTACACCGACTGTAATGTGGATATTCTCTCTCTGATATATTTTATAAAGGAAAAAAAATACCTCTATATTAAATAATTACTCCACATGACTTGGTGAATTCCCAAATTGTGTAGCATTGCTTGTGGTGCACCACTGCAATGAAAACCCCCTCCCTTGGACAATTTCATACCTTCACACTAAAAGGTAGAGAAATTATTCTTGGGAAAATAAAAACTTACCACATCGTAAGTCCTTTATACAAAGTATTTCATACTACACGTCAAGATATAGAACATATGAAAATTTCCAAAAAAAAATATACAAATAAAAACCACAAAATTTACAAAATCACTCAATATCAAATCATTTTAAACACCACAATGACCTGGGGGTGTCACACAGCCCATTAGAATAGTTCATACTTCTATACCTAAAACAGATCATGTGGATGGTTAACTAGAACCACCCTCACCTTTTAGATACTTATATAAGGCATCTAACAACTTATGTTAAAAAATGTTTATTCATGTTATTTTTTTGTTTTTTTATATTTTTTCGTGCTTATAATTGTGGTTTTTTATGATCTAGTGATGGAGTTGATGACAAATTTTTCTTTATTGGGGGTATATATCTAGTAGATCTAAAGAAGATATATATAATAAAGTTACTGGATTTTGAATTTTTTAGGACATCACTATAGTTAACTACTGATTGGGTGTTGTTGGGTGTCACATGATAGATCGGAGGAATAACTAAAAGTAGTATAAGTGTCCCTTAGTATGAAGTTTATTTTACATATCAGATTCAATTTAATGGTATGGCCTTGAATTCCAATATCCTATGATTTTTATCATCATTCATCTGTTAGATTTATTTTGTCTATTCTTTATTGAATTAATATATTGTTGTACTCTTTGAAATTTTTATTTTTTAATATCACAGTAGACTATTATTTTTCTTGGGAGAGGGTTATAGTGATAGACAAATTGATAGATAGGGATAAAGAAACATAACTAAAGAATTAATTATTAATGTTAATACCAACTCAGATAAATATATGTACTACTCATACTCTATAAAATCTTTAATTGAATTATAGGGAATGATTACAATATTTTGATCTATGCATCTATCTTTGGATTTTTTTTCTTTGTTACATTGAACCAAAAAAAAGTGAAAAGATATTTATATTAAATGGTTGTTCTTATTAAGAAAATTTTCTTTCTTTTTAAATATCTTTAGTGAATTACAAATATTTTCTATGAAATTATGCAGTATTTTAGTTTTTTCTCATTATGATTGTAGTTAATTTATTAGGGAAGAAGTATAGTGTTCACCAAGTTGATACCCCTCTTAATCGTTGACTTAGATATGGCCCTCTTGTCAGAAATCATATCAAAATTCAAAGTAAAATTACACCATCATGGAATCATAAAGTTATTGTACCAGGGATACTTATCTTATAGAATGTTTTTCTAAAGGGTCTATTAACATTAGCTATTGAATGTTATGTGTTTCTAGTATGGTCGATTGGTGTGTAGATATTTGTGGGAGTTGAAGAGAAGTCCATGTACATTTTTTATTGCCTTATGTTCGTATTGACTCTCAGAACCTATTGGGTTTGTATCATAATTATATTTCAATATATGTTTATAACATAATTAATTCAAAAAATTTTATAGAATTTATCACACACAAGACCAATCAAAAATGAAATTAAGAATATTTCCAACAAAAAACATACATGTCACCAGATGACTTATTGTATGGGGTGAATTTATTGCAATCATTCACTTTGGGCATACTATTTTTGAATGGATTCCAATGATATTTCTTTATGGATCCTGAAACACCCAAAGGTTACATATCCATGAGTGAATATCCTTCCAATGGTAGGTACTCATTGGGAAATTTGGCCAATGACACTAAAGAACCCAAATTGATCAAGAGGATGGGAGGTTAGGCTCATCACACCCTTTTTGGGGAATTGTTGCCTATTCAAGGACTCTCTTATAGATTTAAGGTCTATTTAACAGACCTTCATTAATTCCAAAGTATTGTGTCAGTCACCATAAATTAACTATCAATTATTAGAACATATGGAATTTATAATCATCTATATGTTTCTATGGTTCTTCATCAATGGATATATCTGTATGTATCATACGTTATCCATTGTTTTATCCTCTTATATACTAATTAGATGGTTTTTCATTATAATAATGATTTGGGTTTTCATCCACATATTGGGTTCTTATGGATTTTATAATCATCCAAGGATATGAGAGTTATTGTCATGTTGGGATTAGACCCATGAAATGGAATCCATGTTTTCATTTCCACTAAATGGGATACATATTTCCTATTAAGGTTAGGTGAAAAGGACCAAACTGTGATATTTAGCATCATACATTAAGGACGACTAGGTGGAAGGTTCCATGTAAAGATTTTTTGTGAGAATTATCAAGAAGCAGCCTTGGGAACCTGGAAGAGATATAGATACCTTGGTTGAATAAGGATCCACTGAAAATTTGATCGATAGAGAATTTGGGTTGATTTAGGGTCTTGGGTTTAGACTAGATGGAGGCTTTCTACATATATAATTTGAATGGAAATCAAAGCCCACGTAGTTCGATTGTGATGACCCATGCCTATGGTGTCCCTCAAGCTTGTCTTGCTGGGGAGTATGGCCCTTTGAGAGAGTTTGGTTTCATGATTACTCCTATGGAGGATAACTTGGTGGTTTGACAATTTATTGGGGTTTACTCATAATTAAGATGCCTTTGGGAATTATTGGGATTACATTTAATAGGAGTCTTATAGATTGAGTTGGATCATACACTTGGAATAATTCCCAAAGGTGGAAGATCGTGTGGATGTCTAGATCTTCACCAACCTCTAGGTCTATGTGACTCATGCTCTGTGTGAGAAACAATAGAAATTAGTAGATTTGGGGAAAAAAATAATATGTTTTTCCCTAATATCAGATACATGGCCTTGAGGACCCATTTCTATTCTGGCCCTCTGATGGAAGGCAATAAGAAGATCTATTAAAATATTCTCTTCCAAAACATAAATCAGAATTTGTGAGTGTCACGATCATAGTAAACCTTTAATCCCACAGGATACATTATTGAATGTAATAAATACAGAGTGAAAGATCCAAAAAACCACATGATCCTTATTCCACTGGTAGAAGAGGATGAGATAAGAGAGAAGAAAAAAAGGTATTGGGGTAGCCCCTTCCCTCATGTCATTGTATCCAGGATTTTCAGATCGGAATACTCGTATGGACACAACCCAAGGTTATGTAGAAGGAGGAAGGAATGTAAAAAGATATGTCTTGTAATAAAGGATATGGGGTTAATCTAGGAAGGATTCCCAAAAACTGGTTCTAGGAGGAGGATCTAATTCCATGTCAAAGGGAAAGGAAAGCATGATCTTTACACATATCAAAGTTCCTTGGTCTTAGATATAACTAAAGAAAGAAATGTTCCTAATGCTGTTATCTGAGAATAGATGTAACATGAAACATCCCCTAGAGTTTAGGTCTTCATGACCAAGGGAATTAATACTCACATACACCCCATGGACCCTACATGTCTGGTAAGACAAGTGAGGGAAACCTCTGACTGAAGGAATGAATACCCAAATGGGAGAAATGAAGGTGTGCCTTATTTCATGGCTTTTCAAGTCCAAAGGATTTACTAGAGGTTTCAATTTGGTACCTCTAAAAAAATAGAGCCACAGAAATAGAGTATCTTCTACTTGAGGATTGAAGGATTATTTGATAGGTGTCTCATGAAGGGTAGAGGTTGGGTGATCTAAGGAGGTATCACGTTGGGTATGCCCGTGTGGCCTAAGAGTTATTTATTCAAGTGTTGATGTGTGAGATTAAGGTACTTTGGGAGAAAAAAACCTTGTAAACAACACTTGGGATAAGATTTTCTCAAGGTCTCAAGGGTCTCCACATGTGTCAGTAGTAGTGTCTCGTGCATTCCCCTGGTTAGGGAGGGGATCTCACGCTAGTGTTCATAAACCATGGTGGAAAGGGATACACATGTCGGTGTTATGTATTTTGGACCCTAGGAGGACTTTGGTTCAAATCCCACATTAATTCCATCTTATTTTGGTTTTGGAGGGCTACTTGGAAGGTTTATGAGGGCTTGGGTAAAGGACTGGGGAGAGGAGAGCATCGATAGTTGTTTCGGATATTTTTTCTATACAAAAGAAGATCCCCAGGGTCCTATTTATAGGAAAATATGGGACCATGGATGAAGTCTATTTCTCGGGCACATTTTTCACATAGGATAATGCACCGTTTAGTCATGCAGGTTGATGAAAATGTCTTTCATGAAAGTTGATGCATAGGTACATATGTATGATGATGTAGAGGTACCTTATGCATTGATTCTTCTTGGGGGGAAATATGTAAAGGTTCATTGTCTAATGGGTGTAGAAATTACCTTATTTTCCCTATTATTTTATTTTCCTTAAGAAATTTTACTTTAAAACATTTTTATCCACGTGAATGGAGGATTATTTACAAAATACCACCCTCAGGATTCGATCCGATCAAAAGAAGAGTGTCTAATACTAAGGTAAAGGGATTAAAAGTTCTTGTGCATTGTAGAGGTCATTCACATAGGTTTCCCAAACAATTCTCCCACAAAGTTCAGTAATATGGGTGGGGGTTCATGTGGTTCACACATTGGGGATCTTGCATCAATAAAAAGGGCCTCTAGTTTTAACGGATGGTCCTCACCCTATTGAACATGTAGTCTTGTTGTGCTATCCTTCCACACAGACCTTTAGCTAAATCTTCTTTTCTAAAGAACCGTTCATGTAGAAATAATAAGCACCTACCTACATGATATGTACATATGGGTTAATTACACACGCAAGTCCTCTTGGTTGAGGGACAAGCATGAGGTCACAGGCATGGGTTCCCTATGTGAACTCATACATTTTCCAAATTTCCCCATTTCTACACCTTTTTAAAATGAAGAAATGTTTCTAATGAAAATAACAGTCCTTATTTGTAGGTTTAATGTCCACTCGGAAAATTATTGTATTTGATGAAAGATCTAGAAATTGCATTGAGGTGATGGTAAATGTTATAGGGATTGACTACTATAACGTGTGTGATACTACTCTACCAGATATGGTGGGTAATCAAAATAAGTATCCTCACAAGTACCCTGAATGTAACTATCTTCCGGTTTTTGGCCATAATAATATAAAAGTGGTTTTAATACTAGAGTCAAAGAATTATACCCATCTTTAATGGATTCAAGACTATAGGAACTTCACTATTGACAACATTTTAGGCATGAGTGAATACATTAACACCAGGATAACATCCATGTCCAATGTCATGCACCACAACCAATATGCTCAAGATTTTAAGATGCAAATGATAGAATTAGTGAAAAACTATTATCTCTCCATATTTCAAGATTCAAAGAAAGACTATTTGAAGGGTTTCATGAATGACCAGGATCTCTTCCTGGGATGGGGTGTTAGGACTGAGTGGATGTGGTCATATTGGGTATGATATACTTTTGATAACTTTTAGACCAAGTTGAAAGTAGTGGTAATCTATGAATCCATATAGATGGACAATACATTTGTATATAATAATTCCAAATTCATCCCTAATCTTATGAGCTGATGGAATTCACAAACAAACTCCTTCCACCTAATGCATGGAGATGTTGGTATTAGGTAGTGGGATTTCCACAAGATATTCAAGGATCTATTCTTTAGAGATATGTAAGATAATTTTATCCCACCAACAGTGACATTTAATGAAATTTAAAAGACACCAATTTTGGTGCATTATCTATTAAAGATTTCCTGTGAAATTAAAAAAGAATACCCCCTCTTGAGGGGGGATATCTATCCTGAAGCATGGATGAGTGATTTCTTGGAGCTAAATGGGAAAGGCCCCACTTGAAAGCGTCCCACAAGGTTTACCAAAATAGAAAATTTGGGAAATCCCTGTAAATTCAACCCCACATTGTTAAGGGTAGTATACTACCAATATGGGTATGAATCCTAGTCCAGTGTACCTAAAAAATACACATCCTGTAGGATTTTAAGCCATGTGGTTAAGTGTCTACTTGCTACCAATCCAAGACTCTTGTGGTGGGATTTGGACAAGGACATTCATCATTGTGGTCATGATGGATGAGAAGAAGCTTGTAGGATTGGAAATCAATATCATGGAAAAAGTCATTGATGCCTACTACATATTCATATAGGTAATATCACTTTGCGACTTTTAGGGTCAATCTAGATATTGTGGGGATGGGTTATATAACAACCTAGATCTTTATTAAACATTAATACTTGATTTATTACATAATATTACACTTAATAAAAACCAAAATATCATGAATTATAGTTTATTTGGGAATTAGGTACAATACATAAAAACATAGAATAGGAAATACTTCGTCTTTATTGAAAACCTCCTTAACAAGTTCATAAAATTCATTCATACATAAAATTATAGAGGGTATCCTGGGGACAAACATAAGAAAGGGGTGAGATGTAGAGCCTTGTAAGGGAATAAACAAGGTATAACATGGAGAAGTTAATAAATGTTAGACAATAGGCATATCAATGGGTTGTAAAAAGTGTAGGAATACTAATCATGAACAATGATACAAGATATAAAATGATAATCAAAACTTGGGAAATGTGGAATCAACTTTAAACACTACATCATATACACATGTCAAAGATAAATTTGAAAAGAATTAATTGTTGAAAATTTCCTATAAATTAATCTAGTACACACCTATCTCAATGTGACGTATCATGATAGTAAACATTAACCAATGCATTGGAGCACTATTTGGGTGCACCCATCAAATCATTTATTTCTGATGCTTAAGTGTGCCACATAGATCATAAAACATGGATTCAATCATCATCATAATTTATTCCATGATAAATGAGTATTGAATAAATATATGTAATCCCATATCAATAAGTATATGTTCATAATGGTAAATACCCTTGATAGAAAAATGGGCATGGTATTCACTGCATAATTTTTTTAGAATGGAAAATTGTGGTGAAATTTCAACAGAATAACAATGTCACATAAAAATTCATAAAAATTGTTGATGAGAGAGAAAGGGGTATCTCATAATTTATACAAAAAATGGGTAGAAATATGTACTTTTTAAATACATGTCTCAACATTAGGAAATGTAAATAGAATGCATAAGTTCATAACAAAACATGAAGAAAGATGAGAATATTAGAATCCACTATTGGATTTAAACCTAGTAATGGCTTTTCTAAGGATCCAAATGGGGGAGGATAAAAGATCCCTCATTCTGTTTTTATTATTTGTTTAGAAGCCACTTTAATTAAAAGTGGTAACCACACACTACATGCGACAATCCAAAGTTAAAATAAGCTTAAACCAAATTTCAAATTCAAAATCCAACACCAAACCTGAGGAGGCCTCGATATGAGAATCACCGTGTCAACTGGAGTCATGTCACTTCCATCCACCATCATTACCAAGGTAAGACACCGCTGTCATCGACATCGACACTGGTGGGCCACTGGAGATGATGACTAGAGGTGAAACCAACTAGGAACAATCCTGGAGCGAGCATCACCACAACCAGAATGAACTAACACAGACAAGAACAACAAAATTTTACTGAAAAAAATGGCTCCAAAGAAGAAACACCCAACAAACATCACGTAATAGCTTCCCATATCCCCTGAAAAGAGAATGAATTCTTGTCTAAAGAACAAACAACCATCACCACTGATTTGAGGAGGGAACATTGAAAAAAACCTGAAAAAAGGAAACATATTGAATGTTGATACCGATTCCAAAATCACAAACATTATAGGAGAAGATAAACTTACAGTAGTTGCCAAGTCCCACATCCCAAAGTCTCAATATTACCTTTTCTTGGGGTCCGACTAGGAAAGGAGTAATGGAGATTGAAACCAGAGTAGGGATTTGAACAACCGATGGTTTTGGACATTGAAGAAATTTAATCCAGAAGCTGAAAATGAACAACCCATCACCAGATCGCTGGGAGAGACCATCAACTGAAGAACCATAAATCCCAAAACCACCTTTGAACCACCGCTCTAGATCCATCCTGGAGAGGAGTGGAAGTACTCGCGGCCAAAGTAAGTTTGAACAGCAAGGGGCTCCCGCAACATACAATTGTGACATTTCCATCGAAACATCCCTAAAAACACACCAAGAAGAGTAGTGCCAAAAATGGAGATTAAGAACCAGATACAAGGAGAGAATAGAAGATAATGAAATTGGAATTGGGAAGTAAGGAGGGAGCACTGGCGGAAGAGGATAGGGAAAACCCTAAAACCTAAGAGGGGACATCGAGAGAGGGCGTAAAATCCTAGCAAGAAGAGGTACCTCATCTAAATAAACAATCATTAAAATATCATAAAATGGATAGTAATATAATGATTAAAAATGAATTAAAATATAATCATTTGAAATTACAAGAACTGATTTTAAAAAATTTTCTAGAATATTGAAAGGAGGAGTGGAAAGTCCTATAATTGAATGTGTGTCTTAAAATGCTTGGGAGGAAATTATTTAGAGATTAGGGGAGCATGACAATATGGAGTGAATTTCAGAGTTTTTATGTGCTTTAATGATTTTTAGTGAAGATAAATGAGATATTCGGTGGTTTTATATAGGAAAACAGGGGGATTTCTTAATTATTTTGGTTTTGGACACTACATAATAAAATATAAACAACCACATATTATACCATGGTTTTTTTCCATTTTCTATGCCATATTGGAGCATTTTGAATTATTTAAAACGTATATGGGACTAAATTGTTAAAATATGAGACCATTGGTTATGTGGAGTTGAGTCACACTATTAAAGAAATGATTTTACGATATTAAAATATATTACATGTCTTGGAGGATTCATAATGGAATTTTAAAAAAATAAAATAAACTTAAAATCATATTATCTTAAAGGTAAAACATATATTTGTTCGTGGATCCCATTTATTTTAATTATTACATCACTTTTGGGTCATTTTGGTGTCATAAAAAACAAAATATATTTATGCAGGATTTAATTTTTACCTGAAAATTTGACTATCTCAGAAAATTATGTAAAATTCACCGTTGGATAATTTTAATGTCCTGATTACAAAAATAATTTTAATTTTATTTAAATAATTTCATAAGTATGTGAATTTTCACTTTTAAAATAAAAACCCAAATTTGTTGAAAATGATTGGTTTTTACCAATAACATTTTTTAAACCCTTATAAAAATTACATCTGAATTCATAAAAATTATATGATCATTTATATTCTAAAAAAATTATTTAATAATAAAATTTATTTAAAATATTATTTATTTCAAAAATCCATTAAATCATGAAAATAACTATCTTTATTAACTAAAAATACTTTTTTTATTGAGTCAAAATAAAAATCAATTATAAAGTAGCAATAATAGGATAAAAATATATTCATTATTATATAAAAAATTATGTATATATTCCTTTTTATTTGGTATTGATAAATATCCATTTAATACACCAGAATACACAATAATTGTAAGGTACATGATGGTGGAGCTTTTGTGGGGTTGTTCAGTGAACAAGGCTTGGGTTGTGCTCTTCATGAACTGGAAATTCTTCCAGAAATGGTTTCACTCATGCTTAAGTAGTTGGATATCATCTGGGGATTTATCTAGGTAAAATTACATAAATGTTATCTCCCTTAGAATTTTTGATAAATGGGATTCATAGGGTATGATTCAACTGGTTGAGTCCAACACTTCCTACGGTTGGGTAAATTGGATTTGTTAAAGCCCTATATTTAGGATAATCTTGTGATCACTATTCAATAGCTATATTTTCAATGGTAAAGATACTTAAAGGTCATGAAAATACAATTGGATATTATAAATCAAAATAAGTTCATCTATTTTCTATAAGAATATTATATAATAAGACATTTAATTGAATAAAAAATGTAATATTATTTATAATAGTTCAGGTCATTTCAATCTTAACCCCATTAGAAATATAACCCTCAAAAATTTATTTTCCCACACTAAAATAAATGAGGTAAACACTTCTTAATTACTTCATTATGTTCCCATGTTTCTTCTTCAATATTTTGATTTCTCCTCAACACTTTATGATGTGAATTGTCTTATTTCATAGAAATGTTTCTCTATGATCGAAGATCTTCATCGGAACCTATTCACAGGAAAGATCATTCTCCAATGGTACCACCTCTAGATTGAGTACATGTGAGGGGTCTAGTATTTACATTATCAGGAGGGATACATGGAATATATCATGTACTTGAGATAGGTTCATTGGGAGTTCTAGTCCATAAGCCACTACTATGATGCGATCAAGGATCTTAGAAGTGTTGATGTACCTTGGAATTAGTTTTATATTTTTCACAAAAATCATCACTTTCTTCCATGTAGATATAAAAAGGAATACCATGTCTCCAACATCAAACTCTAGGTCTCATCGATGACTGTAATAATAGATCATTTGTCAACTCTGAACTTCTTTGATGTGCTGCTGAATGGTCTAAACCTCCTCCACAATTTCTTTGACCATTTCAGTACCTAGACGTTTTCATTCCCCAACTTCATGCAAACAAGTAATTGTTCATCACCTCTTCCTATAAAGGGAATCAAAGGGATCCATTCTGATGCTTGAGAAGAAACTATTGTTTCAAGAGAACTCAACCAAAGGAAGATGTTGGACCCATCTTTCTTTGGAGTTTATAGAACATGCTCAAAACTTGACTTCCAATGTCTGAATAGTCTGCTCATATCATCCATTAGTTTGAGGATGATAGGAAGCAATAAAAACCAGCTTAGTGTTTAGAAAAAGTTAGAGGATTTTCCAAAACATAGTGGTGACTCATGGATCTCGATCAGGCACAATAGATAGCAGTACTCCATGCAGGGTTGCCACTTATTTGATGTATATCCCTTCCAGCTGATCAGTGAGAAATCCTATCGAATCACAATGAATTGTGCAGTGTTTTTAAGACAATCCACAACAACCTAGATATCATTATTTCCCTTGGATGTCCTTGGAATCTAGTGACAAAGTCCATGATGAAGTTTTCCAATTTTTATATTCGTATGGTTAATGGTTTAATAATCCCCTTAGACTTCTACCTTTCATCCTACACTTGTTGACACACTAGTTGATTTTATGTATAATAAATTATATCCTTCTTCATGTTATCTCACCAATAGTTCTCTTGGAGATCTCGATACATCATTGTGTTTCCAAGGTGAATAGGGAAATTCATACTATGTGCATCATCTAATAGTTGCAGCCTGTTTGAGTTCGGCCCGAGCTTTCCCTGGATGGAAGATCCCTCTTCTTTTTGAAACTGATTGAAGGGATGTCATTTGGCTATTAGGCCTGCCAGGGATGCTTTTCTTTCACAGATGGTCTGTTATGCTGAGTCCATATTTTGCTGCATGCTTGAGGAAACACTTGGATGTAAAAGAGATGGGTGGCAAGGAGCTCCAGGGGCACGCAGCGGCTGATGACTTCGGTCTCGCTTCACACAAGGAGAGGGTTACGTCATCTAATCCTGCTTTTGGAGGATGGAATGGTGAATAGAAGCGACTTCTAACTAGCAATATTCACTTCGGGGTATTTCTTTGATGTGGGTATGATTGTATGTCTGTTTTTTCCCTTTAATTTCTGGTTGGTGTAAGCTCATTACACCTCATGTGTACACTGTTTCCTTTTTCTTTAATAAAATTTTTGGGGTTGATCTTTAAAAAAAACATAGTCTTGTCCCAAATCTCACATTTCATTCTTCACTAACATTGAACTCCAAGGATTTCACTTTTATTATAGGTTTCTCTTTATTCTGAATTCCCATATCATATTTTTTTCATCCCTTAACCTTACAAGAAGATACGGTTGAGAACTAATTTGGGAAATTGTTGTTGATGTCCCATCCTTTATGATTCCCATATATATACTCGTAAAATATAAGAAGATCAAATCCTTCTCAGGTATCATTAATTATAGAATTTATGGGTCCTTTCTACTTAGAGAATCCTCCACCTTACTTACTTTACCGGGATGGTATTGGATAGAAAGGTTTTAGTCATTGATGAGTTGTTCCATCTTCTCTAGTGCATATTATGATCTTTATATGTGAACATATATTTGAGGCCCTTATATTAAATATATATCTTACACTTATCCCCATAGAGATAATGTCGCCTAATTTTCAATGCAAATATAATAGCTTCCAAATCCAGATCATGTGTGGGATATTTTTAATCATGAATTTTCAACTACAATGAATAAAAGGATATGAATGTGTCATTCTGCATTTACAAACAACCTAATCCCTTATTTGAATCATCACTGAATACTATGAATAGTTCTCTACTTGTGGGAATTTTCTGTAATGGGGAGGTGATAAGACTTATTATCAACTCCATGAATCTTTCTTCACATTCATCATTCGTTCGAAAAATGACTCTCTTTCATGTTGTCTTGTCAAGAGGGTTTGAAAATTGTGACAACATTCTCAAAAATTAATGATAATACCCTGCTAATCTAAGGAATCTATGGATATCTATCACAAATGTTGGGATAATACCCCCCTTCAATTGATTTTTCCTTTAAAGGTTGCACATATATCCCATTTCTTGTGATCATATGTCCCATGAAAAATAATTTTGTCAACCATTACTCACACTTTGTATACATGGAATAAAGATTCCTCTTTCATAAGGTCTTTATCATAGTGTTAAAATAATCCTCATTCTCTTAATTTCTTTTTAAGTATATTAGAATATCATCTATAAATACTATCAAAAATATTTCAAGGAAATCACTAAAGACTCTATTCATCAAATACATAAATATTTATGGAGAATTAGTGAGCCTAAAATGAAACACTGTGAACTAATAGTTCTCATACTTAATAACAAAATGGCCTTATGGATATCTTCCTTATTCACCCATACTTTATAATATCCCAACCAAAGATTCCACATTGTGGATGTATTTTTCTTAATGTAGCTGATCGAACAAGTCATCAATTTGTGGAAAATGATAATTTTTCTTTATCATGATCTTGTTAGGCTCATGATAATCAATGAAAAGGCACATTCACCCATCCTTCTTATTGATGAAGAGGACTGGTGCTCCCCGTGGTGAAGCACTTATGCCTAAAAACCCTTTGTCATGATTTTACTATAATTGTTTATTCAGTTCCTCAAGTTCTGAAACATCCATCCTATACTATGTATTGGATATTGGAAACACCCTACCTATAAGCTCGATGGAAAATTAATCCTCATAGCTTGTAGGAATACCAAAACATTACTCAAAAAAACAGAAGTGTATTCGCTCATATTAGGCATGTCTTTGAGGATGATCTTTTCATTAGACTGAATCATTTGAGATAGATATTATTTCTAATATGTCAATAATATGAATTCTTGAAATGATGGTTCTAAATAGGATTCATCCTCCTCCTTGCACTTGTATAGAATTAGGTGTTAATTCTCCAAAAAGAGAGTGATATCATTCTCAAGGAAATTTACATTGGATCTATATAAGGAAAGACAATTCATTCCCATAATTGCATAAAATTATAACCAAGGGAGTATGAAAATGTTATTTGGAATGTTCAACCCACAAACATTGATAGGGGATGAGTTATATACTAATGATGCAATAACTGTCCCATTTTAAATTATCACTAACATCTCTACTTCCATGATTTGTGGTGGTGTCTGGATAGTTCTAATAAAATATTGTGATGTAAAGGAATGCGTCAAACCATAGTCAAAAATTATGTTGGGTATTCTTCAATTAATAATTAATGTAACTTCAGTACTTCATTATCATGATTCACTTCAGTGGAAATGATGAAAAAATATCACCCTTTCTACCTTGGAGGTTGTTAGTTACCTTTTAAAACCTGTGTCTTAGATAATTGTTTTTCAAAGTGGAATGGTTCCTTATAATTGAAGTAATATACAATGAATTTAAGGATGAATAGATCACTCCTTTACTCCATTGATTTAGTGTCTTTCTCATGTTGGTAATTATTATATAGGTGACCTTTCTTACTGGACCAAAATCATTTCCTTATTCCATTGAAGTAATTTTTGGGGTTCTTCTTCCTGTACCCTTGACAAGTGGGATGTTGAAATTTCTTGGCACTATTATATATCTCTACCGGAACACTATAATTAAAATCCACTTTTCTCTTTATATCCCCATGATGACAATGTGATTTTTTTATCTCCATCTCAACTTTGAGGGAACATCGAAAAATTTTCTCACAGCTATAAAGGTTGTGGATCACTAAATATCTTTATATAATTTTATTTTTCCCTCAAAAGAATTGTATTCAGGGGTAACAAAAAAACCAAAGGTGTATCATGCATGTATTTAAGAAGTTTTCCTCATACTCCAAAATAGATTCTTCATCTTTTTTCTTATGGGAAAGGAAATAACTTTCTATTTTATGATGGATAGCATGAGTAAAATATTTACCAAAAAAACATTTTGGAATTCCTTTCACTCCATCACTTCAATCTCTTTCCCAGGGATCATATTCTTGATCAATGTCCACAACTAATCAGATTCTCCATACACATTATAAACAATCAGAGAAAACGTCTCTTGTCCAAAACATTTATGGATAGATATTATATTTTAAATGGAGTTGATCTATTGTTCCTCGATTAAGGAGTCATATGGTCCATTAAAAGTAAGAGGCCTTTTTCACATAAATCTCTCCATTATGAATTTTTCTCTCATATAGGGTTTCAGGAAAACCTCCAAATCTTGGATTCAATTAAGAACCTGAGTCATCTGAGAGAGTATTATCTTGAAGTTCACAATTATTACTCCCATAGGTTTTTGGAATCTGGTTGGGGAAATCATCACATTGACCATTGCATTGATTATTTACCTGATTACCCCTAATATTGGACATTGGATAGAATAAATGTAAAATCAAGTATGAATTATTTAAACTATTAAACAAAAAAAGTTATCTAATGACATTTAATGAATAACTTATAAATTACATTTATTTCTTAACTTATAGATTTCTAGGCTTCATCTATGTTATCCATGATCTATTTCCTAACTTGTATTCTTATGGGACTTTTTTTGTTCAATTAAGAATGGATCATAAAGAGATTATGAATTTACATAAACATATCCCCCATGAGTGTCAAACCAAGTGCTAATTAAGTCCCATTTTTATGTACCAAATTACCTCGATTCAGGCCCAAAATATATTATCGGAGTTTTTAAACCTTGGTAGATCTGTGCCAGAATCATATCCACTTGTTGTATCAAAACATGTATTTATTTTCATGATAAACCACTTAATCTATAATTACCCAAATTTATGGATTCTTTCTAATACTTAGTCTTATCCTTATGTATTTTAATAGAGTTCTAAAATCATAATACAAAAAATAACTAACCTTTTCCACTCATACCAACAATACCAGATAATCTCTTTATTAAACATAATTACTTGACTTATTACATAATATTAAACATAATACAACCCAAAAGTTTTATTAGTCTAGTGTATTTGGGAATTTGGTACAATATATAACAACTTAAAACATTAAATACATAATTTTTATTGAAAACCTCCTTAACATGTTCATAATATTCCTTCATACTTAAAAATTCATGGGATATCCTGGTGACATAAATAAGAAAGGGGTGAGATATAAATCCCAGAAAGGTAATAAAAAATTCATGACATGAATAATTTAATATGTGTTGGACAATAGGAATATCAATTGGGATAAAAAGTTTAGGAATCATAAACCTGAAAAATGAGACCTAATATAACACAATAATCATAACATAGGAAATGTAGAAACCACATAAAACAGTTCATCATAATCATAATTCAAGGATAAATCCACCAAGCCTTCATGGTGGAGAAATTTTCATAAAGTAATCTGGTAGACCCCAATATCAAAAATATGCATCATTATTGTAACATCCCAAGTAAGTAATGAATAATAGATATTTTTATCTATGTCCATTAATGATTAAGATGGTGTTATAGAGGCTTAAAATGAAAATAAATACAATCTTATGCATGGAATACACTAATATTCTTATGAGATTGTTTTATTTCCTTTTGATGGCAAACCATTTTTGAATCTATATTTTGACAATTTTATAAACTATTTTTGTCAAAATAAACTTATTCTTTATGATTGGGACATCAAAATTTACCTTGTGTGAATTTTTGGTATTTTTCTGACAATGTTCATTTTTTAATGAATAGTGAAAAATACTGCATTTTACATCAAAATTGCTTTTTAATCTAATTTATTTATATGATTAGATTATGTTTTGAATTGGTTTTGAAGTGAAATTAGAATATTTTTTTTCCATTTTATCCAATGCTGGTCATTGGAATCAATTTCACTTTGAAATTAGACTTAAACTGGTGTCAATCTTTTGATACTTATTGTTTTGTAAAAACACGCTATTTGCTCTGGCAGCGGGAATTAATTATTAAATTAATTAATGTGACTTATATGATTTGAATTTTGTAAAATAGTCTTCATTTTTGAAATCGGAATATCAAATATTGCTTAGGGTGAATTTTTGGTAATTTTCTGAAAAACTTCAATTTTTTATGAATAGTAAAACCTCTAAGTGGTAATCAAGCAAACTGATTTTTCAGTTAAATGAAAGTTTATCACTAATGTGTATTGAATTTTGAAAATCCGACATACATGGTTGTCATTAAGAAGTAAAATGTGGTTCAATGAGATTATAATAATTTTTTGGTGAATAGTAACTTATTAAGTTCTTAATCGCGATTAGTGGTAATTAGTGTAGTTTAAGGTATAAATAATGCTTTAATAATATGAAATGACCTAGACACATGTCCCAACCTTATTGGTTGTGTCATGGCCGATGAAGACAAGCCATGGCTCAACTTGGGGACCCCATGGAGACACTTTGGTTTGGAAATGACATAAATAACTTTTTATTAAATGTTAAAGTAAAAATGACACAAACAAGAGATGTTTTACGAAAACAATTTTTATATGAGGTTATAAAGATAAGATTTTTAATTATAAATATTAATTGGAAAGCTAAAAATATTTCCTACATCATAGTAGTTTTTTTATGATTTTTAGACATTAAATATATTAAATTATTTATGACATAATAATGATGCAGCGATGACATCATTATTTGACGATTTAAATAAAATGGAAAGATAATGTAAAATCTATGAACTACACATGGCCAAAACCAATTGGATGAGTGGATTTCGAACCCTTATCACCTTAGCCACGAATTATATCAATGTGGGACCTTTTGAAACCGAAGCACATTTTCAAATAAAGTAATATTTCTTTACTTTCCAAAAATGCCCCTCCTCTCCTCTTATAAAAGGCCCCCACCTCTACCTCATTTCACACACTACTCAAGCCTTTGGCTCGGCCAACCCCTGCCCATTTACTCTCCCCACATCCCTCTCCTAATCCTATAGGATTCCCTTTTGGAATAAACCTTTCAAAGGAAGCCTTTAGGCTCAAATCAATAGGAGTTACACTTTTTAAGGTAATTCATTCTCTCATGTTCATTTGTTTTATTTTGCTTCTCCAACCCCCTAAACTCTTTTTATTTAATTATTTTGTAACAAAACCAGTATCTTTAATATACTAGTATGTTTTTATAAGATTTATTTGAGCTACACTCTCACACAACTGCATCAAATGGTTAAAGAACATACGGTTTCCGTGGATGGCGAAATTCTGCCTCCCGAAACGATGATTGTTCAATACTCATTTAACACCTTCAAAGGTGGACATTATGATGTCACTATTTTTATATATGATATATAATATGTTTATGTTTTCCTTAAGCTTCTGTTTTTTTCATTTTGGGCATACCTTTATGGTTTCCATTATGGGTAAACACGATATCTTCATTTTAGGAAGTGCGGACTACCGCCCCCTCAAAGTGATTTGATTCGTTAAATACCATATGGGGGACATATAAAGGATGGAACTATGATATTATATATTATATTATACTGGAATTATAATATAACTTTATATGATTATGATTCCATTATATAAAATACGAAATAGAAATGAAAGTAGCGTTCATGCGTACATACGGCTTACTGTCTCCATGAACGGTGCATTTCATTTCTTATCTCTAAATGATAATGTAATATTATAAATGAATGTATGTACTGGATATATATGACATATATGATATCTACATCATGAATACCATTCTGTATATAATGAACCTTTGACCAAATTAACAACATGTAAGTGTAAGAAGCCTATTTTTGACTTAAGAACCAAATACCGAAAAAATGAACATTATTAACTTAACTGATTACATGATGCTCATAACATGGTATAAAAGGAATAATGAACTTTAAAAAGATTCATAAGCAAGTAGAGATTAACTCAAGTTTATTATTCAGGAGATTAAAGAACGGTCGGGTCAAGTTGGATACGAGGTATGGGACTTCGTCTCAATCTCCTTTCGTTGAGGCATATTTTATTTTATACACAACTTTCTTTTATACGATGTATAAACCACTTTGACTTTTGCGTTTATTCAAAAGGAATCTTTTTTTATACTAAGCATTTACTAAACGACAAAAGGGAATGTTTTTGTCGTACGTATGTGGCGACAACGACTTCTCCGCCGTCGTGACCGTTATTTGAGTTTCGGCTTCCTCTACAAGCCATACCTTCTTTTAAAAGAAAAATAAATACCATGTTTTACTTTTCTTTTATTTTGGTATTGAAAATGGTTTTCATAATGTTTTTATATCAATTTGTTGTATTGATATCTCATGATTGAAATGTGGAAATTTTATGTTTCCTTTATGCATGTTTTATGTGATATGATTATGTTATGGTTCTTGGGTATTATTATGAAGACGGGTGGTTCCGTGATAAACTAAGGGTGGGTGAGCCCGTTATAGCTCTCCAATGCATTGGGTAATGCGAAGGAGTGAAACTTTAAGGTTTCTCCGAAGAGATTTTAGGGAATATACTGTGATGGGTATTCCAAACGTAACCAAGAGGGTTACTCCCTTCGTAAGAATGTTATGAATGCCTCAAGTTACCGTTATGTATTATGATTTCTATGATTTATTCATGATTTTATGAGGTATGTTAAAGTGCCAATGTTTTATGGGTAAAGTATGATTTCATTCTAATGTATATATGAACTCATGTTTCCTTTCCATGTTTTTTTTATAACCCATACTGAGTTTTTATGCTCATCCCAAGTTTTTGAAATGTTTTTCATAGGTCAAGGGAAAGGTACATGATAAGATGATAGAGTCAAGGATGTGTCAAGAAATAATCCATGTTTTATTTTAAATGTGTTTCCATTGATGGGAATGAAGAATACTATCTTTGTGTAACCACTTTGTTTATATGTGGAATGTAATGCAAGTTTTATGATCTAATTCTCTAACACTCTAAACCCGAAAAGATCCTCAATGTGTAATCTTGTAATAACTCAAGATTAAGTAAGGTTTAAGGCTGGGGCCTTATAATTATAATACACAGTTTTAAATTCATTGGAGTGCTATCTAAGCACACCCATTATAACCATTTCATTCATGTTATTAAGTGTTCCACATAGATCATAAAACATGGATTAATTCAGCATAATAATTTATTACCTGATTAATTAGTGTGTAATAAATATATTTAAGTCCATAATAAATAATTAAACGTTCATAATGGTGAATAAAATTGATAGAAAAATGCATATGGTATTCACTAAACAATTGTTTTTCCAATGAAAATCAGGATAAAATTTCAACAGCATAACGACATCACGTAAATATTCATAAAAATTGTGGGTGAGAAAGAAACGGTTCTACCATAATTTAAAAATAAACTATATGTAATAAAGATATGAAAATATTAGTATCAATAACAATAAATGAAGATTGACTTCATAAGTTCATAAAGAAACTTGAACAAATAAGAGAAGGTGAGGATCCCTCACAGAATCTCATCATAGTAACGACTTAGTTAAGTGTCCAAATGGTGGAGGATAAATGATGACTCATTAAAATAACCTAAAATTGATAGTAAGGTAATGATTATGAATTAATTAAAATATAATCATTTGAAATTACAAGAACTAATTTCAAATAAGTTTCTTGAATTTGAAAGGAGGAGAAGAAAGTCCCTTACATGAATGTGTGACTCCAAAGGCTTGGGAGGGATTCTTAAGATCTTTGGGGAGATTCAAGAGGAATATAGGGAGAGTTAGGAAGATTGTTGACATTCTATAAAGAGTTTTAATGAAGATAAAGGGGAGATTAGGTGGGTTTATATAGGAAAAGAGGGGGATTTATTTATTATTTTGGTGTGGGATACTACATAAAATAATTTCCAAGACCACACACCATATCGTGGTTTTTTACATTGGATTAAATAAAATGGTATTGGATTAAATTATTTTATATGGACAAGGTCTGAACTTATTAAAATATTACTGTTGGTGATGTGGAGGTGAGTCACACTCTTAAAGAACTGAATTTAAAAAATTAAAAGATAATATAATTTTTTGATTATTCATAATGGATTTAAAAAATATATAAAATAAACTTAAAATCATATTATTTTAAGTTTTGGAACATAAATTTTTCTTTGGATCACATTTATATTACTTATTACATCACTTTTGGGTCATTGTGATGTCATAACATAAAAATTATATTTATACAATATTTTATTTTTACATGAAAATTTGGTTGCCTCAAAAAAAATGGAAAATTAACCATTGGATAATTATGAAATCTTAATTATGAAAATAATATTCATTTTATCTAAATAATTTTCTAAATATGTGAATTTTTACTTTTATAATTATAACTGACATCTATTGAAAATCATGGGGTTTTTACAATAACATTTTTTGAACACTTATAAAAATTATATTTGACTTCATAAAACTTATATGATAATTAATATTAAATAAAAAACATTTTATATTAATATTTTAATAAAATATTATTTATTTCATAAATCCATTATTTCATCATAAAAGATATGTTAATTAACCAAAAATACAATTTATGTTTTATTATGTCAAAACAAAAAACATTTATAAAGTAACAATAATAAGATGAAAATGTATTCATTATTCTATAAAAAATAAAAGACATATTTCTATTTATAGGGTATTGATACATATCCCTTTAATACACTAGAATATACCCTAAGAGTAAGGTGTGCAATGGTGGGGTTCTTGTGGGGATATTTGGCAAACATTATTTGCATTGTGATCCTGATGAGCTTGAAGATCTCCAACTAACAACTTTGATCATGCATAAGTTGTAGGATATCATATTGGGCTTGGTCTAGGAAAAATCCTAGAAATTATATCTCCCTCAAAAGCTCCAATAAATGGGCCTCATAGGTCACGATCGTACTGGTTGAGGCCAACATTTTCTTTGGACATTTCAATTGATTTTTTTACAACCCTATATTTATACTAATCTTGTGATCATTGTTCAATGAATATATTATCAATGGTAAATATAGTTAATGGTCATTGAAATTCAATTGGATTTGATAGAACAAAAGAAGTGCATTTTTTTATATAACCATGTTATATAATAAGGAATTTAATTTAATCAAAATCAGAATATTATTTATAACAGTTTGGGTCGTTACCGGTCACCACCCACTTTATATCCATCACCATATTATGTGGGGTTTAAATTTCCAGGGTCTGGTTTTGATCTTTTTTTCAGGTTGTTTTTGGAATTCAATCTTTGTCCCGGAAGCCTATAAAAACCTTGACGAGGCTCACACTATCCCATGAGTCCAATTTCATCCCATATGGAGACCCTCCCATTCAGAGATTTACTAATGATGATAAGGTTGGTGATGAAATAAGGACATGCATTATTTCCTTTAGGGATGGTGTGATGGAAACCCATATTGATGATGAGGTTATATGTGGGGACTATTCACCATATTGGTTTTCACACCAATTTAATCCCCTAGAATAAAAAACCATATCTCCTATAGTGCATATCCTGTTAGAAAATAACATTGTGGTATCCTAAAGTACTTGGATTCTTATAGCTATGGATCTCAATTGAGTGGTAATAAAAGTTCCTCTAATGAGTATATCCACTTGATGGACCTCTAAGTATGCCAATACTAGATTTCTTCATATCCCTAGGCAGTGTTAGCAGATGTTGTCTCTTATTATAGGGCTATAACCACTACTGGGTGTGGAATGAAATTTAGAAAGACTCCTCCCCCTATATAAGGTGGTCTGTGTCCCCTAAAGGGTGTTTCTTCCCATTCATAGGGTGTGGATAATGAGTTCCCAATTATTCCCAAACGACCTCATGCACACTTCAGTCCACCATCAAGAATCAAAAGGACTATGCCAACTGAGGAAGAGACTAGATGGTCTAATTATCATCATCAATAAGTTACCCACACTCTATTTTCATTACTTCAAACATGAAGGGGAGAGTTGTAAAGCCTATTAAATTGAATATTATCAAATCAGTTTCATGAAAGGTCTAGACAGCCTCTGAATACGTGAGACCAGAGAATGTCCAATTTTGGTAGGACATTCCTTCTATTGTTAATATCATACAGTCACATATTTTTACTAGGTTGTAGATTCCAAAAATAGGAGACACCAATGCCCCACCCAACCTTCTCTTTAGGATGATCACAATGATGTGTGGATTTATATCTGGCAACTATATATTCTCATTTATATGACTAATGAGTGGATCCCTACCATGAGACGGGTGAAGGACATATCAAGAAGGGGTGCTGCTGAAGGGGTTGACCACCCATCTTCCAAGGAATGGATTGACTGTGTTAATCCCAGGGGTATTAGTTGCCATTTTTGTTAGGTCCATAAGGCTGAGTACCCTAAGAGGGGGGGTGAATCAGGGTATGACTAATTTAAAAATAAAGCTCATTTTTATCTTGTTTCGCTATTAAGAAAAAAAATATTTTCTCTCTTTCATGTTTCACAATATAAATTGAAAGTAAAGCTTGCACAGAACACATCAATTTTTACATGGTTCACTGATAAGGGCTACGTCCAAGGAGCATACGTCTACAAGTTTTCGGTCATACCAAATTCCACTAAACTTCACTAGTTGTGGACTACAAGGTTTAGGCACAGTCACTCTATCCCAGGCTCACTACGTTTACAAAGTTTAGTGTTAGATCACTGCTTTCCCAAGGCTCACTCCCTGTTTCTCTCTCTCTCTGGGTCACTGCCAGTGGAGAGGATCACCTTCTTCCTCTTCCATTTCCAACTTCTCTAGAAAGGATCCACTCACAGTTTATAGACCTGTAGGTCTCTTCATTATCTCTAATGAATACATCCTCTGTTGTATGTAGATGCTTTGTTGAAGTCCAACTTTCACCCGTAGATGAATCTCTCTATGTACCGAAGGTATAGGGAAAACTTCCAGCTTCCACACAGCCCAAAAACACTTTCAGCGAATCAACCTTACTTGGAACACAGGTCTAACCCGGCATGCAAGTATCGGTTCGCAAGTCACAACTGGCACGTAGGTATGCCTCTACCTCCTACACGACACAATCTTCTGCAACTTCAAACATGCGCGACTCAATCCCTTTTACGGCCAAGACAATATTGGCACGCAACTACCAACTGGCGCGCAACATAAAACACGAGAACACAAGTCCACCTGCGCGACCACACACCACCTACACGACCACCACACCAGCGTGAAGGGAGCTCTGATTTTTCTAAGTGTTGAACTCCATTAAAAATGAGGAGGGGTGGTCCTGTATTTATAGGCATTTGGTCAACCTACGCGGCTGCACGCAAGTCTCCCCGCAGCACGCAAGTCCTGATGTGCAGGTTTCTTCCCCTGCACGACCGTCTATCCTTTTCCATATTTAGAGGATCTGGTCTTGAAAAACATATGGTGCACAACTTTCCAAACCTCCTAGGGACTGGCACGTAGGTCCTTTCACAGCGCACAAGTCACCTACGCGACCACACCAATACCTGCGTGACCCTCTTTCCTCTTCCATATTTTGACCTTCTGATCTTCAAAAACATATGGTGCGAAAGTTTCATATCCTCCAAGAACTCGGCTCACAATTCCCTTTTCCAGAAAAACTTTTCTTCATTTGTCAAGTTTCTGGCCCAAACATTTGGCAAATGCTGGAAAATGGTGCCACCTTGTATCTGTTATTTTTGTACCGCCTCCAGATCATCCGTTCCTTCTTCGAAGTTCATGAATCAAACATTTACTATTAACCATAGCTCTTAAACTCAACATTCCACCATGAAATTCCCTTTTTCAAAAAAATTTTATATCATGGTTTTCTTTGTCAACAATCACAGCACAGTTGTCCACTTTTTCAACAAACACAATCACATCAGAAATGCTTCAAAGATACCTTGAGGGATTTTCTCCGAAAAAAAATTATTATCTCATATTTTGTTATTCCTTTATTTTATCTTGAACCAAGTACTGTTGATGAGGGAAATTTCATCTTTATTTGTAGTGTGCTAGGGGAGATCAGCTGAGATTCCATCACAAATATACAGCACGAATGACACCCCACTCAGAATGGATGAATCATCCCCAAAACCAAGAGATAAATCCCTAGGATAGAAAATAATGGAGTCTAATATAGTGGGAGAAACTCTACTTCCCCTCATATGTATATTTTTGATTTGGGTGGTTCTATCCATCCTCAATCATAAAATAAAGAACATCAGAAAATAAAATCCTTGACTAAGCAACTCATTAGTGATGGAATGTCTCCATGGTATTGTTTATCAATGGTTTTTCTAGAACGATTGTATAAACATGTGTATCATTATATAATATCCTTCCCTCTCCTCTCTCAAGGGGTTTCAAAACAAGGCCACAAGAACTGAAGAGGATGCTCCAGACCAAACTCAGATTCCTATTGGGAAATCGACCCCCTTGATAGAAGAAGTGTCGAGGGTGGAGATTACATCATCTTCTCCTATTACCGCTCCTATCACTATAGAGAGGTAAGATTATAGTAATGAAAAGGTACATAAAAAGTTTTCTTGTCCCAAAAGATGACTTTTATTCCATACAATATTTCAGGTTCATCTCATGCACCAGAGGACCCTGCGATGGCTGATGATGACCCTATGACTATGTCTGAGGAAGCTATTCAGAGTCTCAGGTCATCAGTATAGGATGTTTTACTAGTTCCCAATAAAAATGTTTTAGGAATCCCCATGGGTGATACAACTAAAAGCCTTGTGATGTAAATTAAATTTGATGAAATTATGGAATATATTAATCTTCCCACCTCTTTAGAATATTTTAAGAAATTTAGTATGGAATTTAATGGATGTGAACCATTATTTTTGCTCATATAATTTCATGCATTATGTTTTGATCATGACTGGTTGAATATTGAAGCTGGTCTGTGGAATATGTTTCAGCGGCGGTGTATGAACAAGGTGTCGAATTCTATCATGCTCCCACTGCTGAAGGAGATGGGTGGGGGGGGTTCAACTCAGTTGGATCTTGAAATATGGAATCTTCATAATCCTCCTTTGATGAACTCTAAGAAGGCCATGTAGAGTGACCCTCATCAAGAGGTTCAAGCTCAAACTATTGAATTCTAGGATGATAGGGAAGAATCCATTGAACCAACTTACCGGTCTCTAGGTAAGTTTCACCAATTTCCTTGATCGTCCCATTCCTATTCTATTTTTATCCTCTTGAGGAAAAAAATGAGTATTTTCTGTGTTTAACATCGTAAAATTCAATAGTCAGTCCTAATAGAGGATATTTTTTGACAATGCCACCAATATTTTAAAGATAAGTCATTATAGTTCAAGAGGGAGTGGTTCATGGTTCATCATTGAGTGCACTAGTCCCATAATTAAATTCTCCCTCTAATAGTGGATCTAAGTCAAATTTGGAGACGCAGAATGTTCTTCGCATTACACACTGTGCGGCATGGATGTACATCTAGAAGAGAGTCTCGAAGACACCTTTTTGAGACCTTCCATTGTAATAATTTCAACTTCCATTTCTGTTCATTATACTAGGATATGATAAATTTGATTACCGCATGATTCATGCCACTGTGAAGAAGATCATTCAAAAATGGGAGTGACAACATGATCTTCAATAGAACCTCATAGAGTTAAAGATTTGTGTCAATACTTATGATCTATGAGCTAGGTTATCATTAGAAGATTCCAACCATGATAAGAATTTGGTAGAATTTAGACAATGGATTAAGGAGGAGACTTCTCAAATGTCATGCATTTAGAAATAACTGGATTCTGCCCAGGTAGATCTTGTACAAATTCACCATTCCCTAGAAGGATCCCCAACAGAAGGGTCATCTACAATTACGACCATGGTGGAGGAACGTCATAGGTCTGAAGATAATAAATAAGTTTAATTAGTTGTGCTTCGATAGGCTATTGATGGGGCTCGATAGGCAATTCAACAAAATGAATAGTTTTGTTGAAGGTCTTTTATAAAGATTGATAAAGGGAATCTATCCTATGGATGATACTATGATTTGGTTTTTTTCTCATTAGTGAAAAGAATCTTTTTTCTAATCATCTATTTATTTATCCAATTTTTCCTTCTGTGAACATAAAATAACATTGATGCTGATTTACATAGCAATGCATCTTTATGTTAGCTAGTCATAACCACAATTATAGGGATGGGTAGACACTCTAATTGTTTCCCAAGCCATGGGTCATAGAAATAATAGTTTGACTATATATAAGGTCATATGGACTTCACTAAAAACTTTGAATCTTTTATGCCATCACCCTAATTTTTTCTTATATCTAATATAAGGAAGACATAGCGGGTGAGACTTGAATTATTATTTGACTTCCCTTTTCAGGTTTTCAACTTAACCTGTTTTGTGCCAATTTCATTTCATCAGTTGATTGTGTCCTAAAACACATGGAGAGAAAGCCTTGTGAGTATATAATTGAATTTTTTCCTGAGTTCCATTTTTGGGTTTTCAATATGGTGAGTACTACCTCTTTTTGTGGGCAGTTTAAAGTCATGCAAGTTAGACTAATTAGATTTTTGTTTTACGTCAAATAACATTGACTATAAATTTTTAAATGATAACCCAAACAAGGATTGTTTTCCAACAATGTTCCTAAATTATTTAGATACCTGATGGGGAATTTTGAGCCATGCTTTTGTGCTTACACATTCAAAAATATGATATCTGAGAATATAGAATGAGTTCTCTAGGGATGAAGCTACCACTTGTTAAAAAATCCATTTCTTGGGTGAATTTATTCAAACCCATCTGGGGAGTGCTGCTGCATAGTCCAATAGTGGAATCCCCTAGGTGACAGGCCCTAAAATTTTGTGGGTGACTTATGTAAATCCAAATGGAGAATGTCATAGAATAGTATAGAAAGTGGGTTCTCAAGAATTTCTACATTCTATTGATGATGTTTGAAGGAAGTTTATGAAGGTTTAGATTTTTCAAGACCATGACTGGTGGTTTTTTCAAGGGAAGATGTTTGAGAATGAAGAGAGAATCATTATTGGCATTGGAAATGTATGGGAAACAAATCACACATGAATTTAGATTATGTGAAGAAGGTTATATATTTTGTTAAATGACTGATGTTGGGAGGGGATGGACAATTTTTTATAAGGGTTAAAATAACGTGTAGTTTAATTTTATGTGACCAAGAAATTAATTGTGTAGTTTAACAAATAATATAGAGGTTTTTGTTGTATGGTTTAACGTCTTATGACTAGGAAATCATGTTATGTAGTTTAATTTCATAAAACAAGGACATTATGCTATATGATTTAATTTTGTAGAGTACGTAAATTGGGTGCTATAATTTCAGGTCTTTTTCATTGACCAATAGGGTAATATTTCTCAATGTTCATGATAATCTATCCAGGAATGATCTATCACTCTCAGGTATCACAACTAGAAAATACACCTATGGCCATAGTTTTAAACAATGACCATAGGCCAAAAACTGTGGCAATATGATATTTCCACAGCTTTCGAAAACCATAGAGGATAGATCCTTTTATATAGGTCTCAATATTTCTATGGATTAAACAATAGAAATAGGTTTCCTATATCCATGGTTTCACCATGGAAATTGGATCCTATTTCCATGGTTTAAACCATGCATATAGGACACCTATATCCATAGTTTATATGTGGAAATTGGAACCTATTTCCATGTTTAAAACCATGGTAGTAGGTCCTATGTAGACACAATTTTAACCGTCTCTAATTCTTGATACAACTATGGTTTAACTATAGAAATTTGAGGATACTTCCACAGTTAAAATAGGGGATATATCCATTATATTTCATAAGAAAAACTCATACCCAAACCTAAAAATGCATGAATCCACACACACACACAATAGAAATGTATGAATCCACAAACCATGGGAGAAAAAAAATGTTTTATGTTACCAAATATAAAAACACAAAACCTAAAGGAAAAACTATTTATTTATGTTTCAATATACAAAAACACATAGCAAAAATGTAACCATATGATTTATATTTTACATGGTTTACCCCCTAGTATGTTTTAATCTATTCTACTAGTCTTTATTGGATTCTTATTATCCTAACAAGGAAATTGGTTTGGTACTAGTGTGTATTTAATCCTCTTTTATCTATCTATATATCAATTTCATGGAAATAAGAACTCTATAACATCACCAACATTCTGAGTCTGGTTTCGTCTGGATGTTATCAACTAGTCTTGGCAATATGATCAATGCATGCTTTCTAAATTCATATAGTGAAGTAGTAATATCTCTACCTTGTTTGCTTATCAAATTTTAGTAAATATCATGCCCCATACTTGTGGGAGTATCATTTAGCTAAAAAATTCTTTTTTTAAAGATTGGGGATGTAGCTTTCAACAAATTTATACCATTTAATGACCTAAACATAAAAAATAACCATAAAAGTAACATTTAGAGGATTAAAATATAAATAAAATGAATAAATCTATTTAGGTCCTGAAGTGGGAACACCCCATTGATGTAACTATATAGTAGATAACCTATTTCTACAAGCTTTCAAAACCAATTTTTCTTCATCTGGAAGTGGTGAGTAAATTAAACGTGGCTGTTGAAGAAATATAATAATGAAATAAATAAATATAACATTATAATAATCCAATTAATTATTCATGTTGTGTCATAAAATATTTGAATCCTTACATCATGATTTTAAAGATAGGGAAAAATTTAAACCAATAATGTTTCATGATGTTTCAAAATAATTAAAAGGTAATCATTAATGTTTACTTTCAATCAAAACCTTTTGAGGAAAATCAAACTAATAAAAAAGGAACTTACATTATAATTTCTGGACATGTTGTGTATATTAAAGCATCAGGCTGAATAAAATGTGGAAAGATCCATGTGATAGTGCATTATTATTGAGGTAATGGGACAGATAAAATAGCTGCATATATATTTTTTATTCAAGTTAAAGCATCCATGCATGAGTGGGAGTCTACGGAATCATTTGTTATTCCATGAATGAGATTCCCTTTTATATGTGGTGGATAAGTTCATCTTGGGATTTTTTTTCTCAATTAAAGAATCAAATTGGTTTAATATTGAGTATATGGTTCATGTTATATTTAGGGAATGTATTAACACTATAAAGTAAAGGTAATTTTTATATAGTTTGATGCATCGCTCAAGAATAGAGCTATTAATATATTCATATGTAGAATAAATTCAAATACATGGTTGAATAAAGAATGAATCATGACGCATTAATATATGGATTACATGATTTCTTTGAATAGGTTTTATGATGAAATAATGTAATGATGAATTTATATTTTGATCTTTTGGATATTTGAATGGGTTTAAAATATTAGACATGTTTCAGTTGATATTGATGCATATAATGGTCCATAAAATGGAAAGAAGAACCAAGGAATATATTAGTGATAATTGTTATCTAAATGTGGAGTTATATGATACTATAGAGAAATAAAATGTATGATGATGTGGTTGAAAAAGTCAGCAAATACACTAATGAAAATTTGATAAAAATAGAGAATGAAAAATATATCATCAACATGAAATTAATAGATAATGAAGTTAAAATGAATAATCTAGAGATATCCAAATATGTATCTTCGCAAAAAAATTAAAAGAATAATTTTTTTCACAAAAATAGTGGACTTTAACACTAAAATGCTGTTATATTATGGAAATAACATCTTCATATCTTCTAAGGATCAATTTATGACAACAAAAAAGTAGAAGGTTCCATCCACCATTGTAAATAATTTTTTTCTAAACCTGTTTCTATAAATTATGTATATTTAGAATCAATTGAAAGGTATGGTGAATGTATCTGAAGAAGAATAGAAATTTATAGACCACACAAAAAAAGAATATCCACAAATGGATACTATTGAAAATAGAATTGTGATCATAATACTATATGATAAAAAATTAGAAAAAGATGATTGAAGTGTTTCTCCTATACAAAAATGAGAATGATAGGACAATTATGATGGAGAGGAAACTATCATCCTTATAGATTCTAATAAGGATCATGTAAACATTTCCTCATTCCCAAATTTATTGTTTGGTTACATCCATTTATAGGGAATTGAGGGAGATAAACTAAAATAGGAACTATATGAGTGTTGTTTTAGTTTCATAATAAAAAATGGAATCTATCATAGTGAACATCAATTTCCATGATAATTAATAGAGTGCATCCCCAATATGGGGGTTTTCTAAAAAAGATACAACCACTGTAGACTTATTTTGTGAAAAAATTATGATTGCAGAAAACATATATAAAAAATTGACGTACAGATAATTATAATCACATTACCTATCTATGTTTTTATAATACAAATATGTTTATAAATAGGGATTGTTGATTTCTGAGAATACTAGAAGAAAGGGGAAAATGTTTTCCTTGTAATTGAGAATTATAATATGTTTCTTTAGATATGTTTAGGCTACAAAATTTTATTTTTAACTCATGTTAAATTTTTTATTGTAGCCCCTTGAATATGCTCTCGATATGGATATCACATGCATGGTATATATAGATAATATTAATGTCTTGGAAGAGTCTCTCTTTTTCACTAAACCAGACTATCCCATGTATATATAGAGTTAACTAACTAATGAATCGTTTTTATGTTATTATTTATGTCATTCCTTTCTAAAATGGTGGACCATTTTATTATTCCAAACTCAAACATGAAGAATTAGTTGTTTTTTAACAAGTGGTGTTCAATTTAGTGAGGCCCGATCCTTGAATACATTTTTTATAATTAGTGTTAGTAAGGGGGAGAAAAATATTTTCTAAAATAGAGTAAAATATTTATTTTAAATGATAAAGGATGTATTGATAACAAATCCAAAGAGGGAGATTTGTTTTTCCAAATGAATGAGATTTATTTATTTTCAATAAAGAAGTGAAGTAGTCAATGTACTATTTGTGATAATGATTAAAGGATTGTTGTGGATTCATTTTTTATCACCCATGATAAGAAAATATTCTAATTACATGTGAAAATTTTTAAACTATTATTATTTTTTAATTAAATATCACAATTATGTTTTATTAAGAAATAATATTGTTAAAAATATGATTTCTAATTATATATCGAATATTGATATTATCATGAAATAAATTTATGGTTTTTACTTAAATATTGTGGAAATAAAATTATGAAAAATTTTATTATTGTAAGAGGAATTGAGAACTTTTCAAATAGTGTTTTTTGAGGTGATTAAAATATATTTCTGATGGATTCTACAATCTGAGGATATTTTCCAATGTTATTTTGAGTTGGACTTTAATTTAAAAAATAGTCTCACCATAGCTTTCTATGGGACCCATATCAATTGTGTGAAAAAACACATTGAATCACAACTAGTTATCTATAGAGGACTACTATGGTCAAAAAATGTGAACACATAGAGGATTGGTGAAGGAATGTTTATGTGCGATGTTGAAATTCATTCAAGAGACCAGTGGTTAGTTTTATTTATAAAGGAATAAAAAATTGATTGTAAGAGACCACCAATGCCCTTCTAATTTTTCTAAGCCACTAAGGGAATGCTTCAGGTAATTATGAACATACATTACATTGGAAACATAGATATGTGAGAGACCCATTACATGTACTAATCATATTTTAATTGATATGGACATATCACATGGGTTGTGAAAATTTTAAATGCAACAACGTCATTGATTTTTTCTTCAACCTCCATTTGTTATCGGTTTTTTTGTGTTCAATGTATAAATTTACCTTAAATATTTCACGTGATGGTTCAATCACATGAATATAAGGGCTTCGATCGATTATGAGATGGGAGACCTGAAAATTTCATCAAGGTTTCACTGTTTTCATGCTAAGAAACCATGAATAATGTGATCTAACATGAGTAATAAAATTGACCAAGTAATCTATTAATCAAACAAATATCTAAAAATATATACCATGAGTGTGGATCACAAAAAGACAAAATGACCTACCAGGAGTATTAAATTGACCATTAAGATTCTAACTACTTGAGAAACCCTTACCATGCGACAATAAAACCACATCCATGTGAGTTTTTTTTAATCTCGATGAAATTAAATAAATCAATAAAAGGAGGAAGTTCTCATACTAGTGGTTTATATGGATTAATAATATGTCATTGAAATGTGATCATATTTTAATGAGATGACCACTCAGTAAAAATATATTCAAATAGATAGTGCATGAAAATTATTTCCATTCACAAGGAGTTCATGTGCCAATATAGTGTGAGAACAATAAGAACCATAATTTTTGATGTCATGAGTATCTAAATAGACTATGTTAGGGGATTTTAGGATAATATTGATAATTTCATTTAGTGTAAAATGCATTAAAGTGGATCAATTGATAAAATTTATGTCAAAAAATAATAAAGTGGCCATGTGATTTTAAACACTACCACACTGCATGATATGAAAATTTGCAGCATGATTCATGAACACAGGAAGAATAATTCAAATAAAAAATGATATAAATAGAATTTTAAATTTAGTTAATTAATATATTGTGTTAAATAATAAATCATAGGTCTATTGGATTTAAAAATAGATTAAAATAAGGTTTTTAGTTGAGTTTAAATGAGGATTTATTATTGTAGTCTTTAAAGGTGATATTAATTATGAACATCATGAAGATTTGATGACTGATAAAGAAGATTGAGAACTTACAAGATTACTAGAATATTAAATTTGAAACAATATCCATAAATTAATGAGAAAAATATTGAAAGTATAATTATGTGGATATAATAAGAGTTTTCAGGTGTTAAATAAATAATTTATTTTTAATTGAAAAGAATATATATATTTGAGATAATCTGACACTCTATTCAGGTAATCATGTTCACCATGGGAGCCTCACAAAAATTACCAGTGTTTCACCTGTGATCATAGTTGATGATTTATACACCAAGAAGAACGGGTAGTGAATAAAAACTCAATATTTGGAGCAATAATCCATTTTTTGGATTGATTGAGGTATTCATAATCTAGTTGGAAGGAACAAGCTATGAGATATAGAAATAAGAACCAGTGGGAGGATGATTACTATACGAGTTAGTATAGAGAACCTATAGTGGTATAATAAAACACATGGTGGGATTTCATGTTTCCATATTGTGAGACTATGTCAAAATAAATACAAATATCCCAGGGTGTTATAGTGGGGATATGGTGTTAACCCAAGTATCACAATAAAAATTTTCTACCCATCATTTTATCCATGTGTTTTAGTGGATATATGTTTTAAGATTGTGACTCAAACACAATATTAAGTTTTAGTACATTTAATAGTGGAGATAAAAATATAATTCCATGCATGTAACATACCAAATATAATATGAAGAACATGTTTGATATGTTAAAAATAAATTACTCTGATGGGTTACTTGTAGTTAATCTTCATCATCGAAGACTAGAAACATATCTCTCTACAAGAAAAAATAATATTTCGTTAATAGAAAAAATATGATTTAATTGCAAAAATTATTCATATTTGAATATCTATGTGATTCTTTTACACACAACTATATATATATTTCTTTTTAATAATATTGGTATATTATATATTGAATTGAACTATGAGAAACTATAATATAATGCAATACATAGGCATAATGTTAAAATTTTATATTATAGTATATGATAATGTGTATGTATTTTAGTATTTCTAGAATCACAAACATAATCATAAGCACTATGAACTTGAAAATTTCAATATATTATCATACATCTATAAGCATATGAAAGAATATGCACTGAAAACATGAAAATGTGTATTATCTACATTTCAATCAACACATTAATAGAATAATGACTATAAACATAAGTATATAGCTAAAATAATAGATTTTATGTTTAAGAATAAGCCAATGAAAATGAATTTGATATGATTTATATATTATTTTATTTATTACAGTACTTTTATATTATAGTATTTGAAATTCTTGTATGTATTATAGTATTTGTATAAGCATGGATATAAAAATAATCATAGGCATTCACACTATTAATTTGATAATGTTATTGTATTGTAGCAAGTTTTTAAGAATAAGCATAAACATATGCATTATAATCTTCAAAATTATGGTATTTCAGTAATTGTATAAGGATTAGCATGAGTATAGGAAAATTAAAAAGCATATGTATGTATATATTCAATATTTTTATAAGCATTATCATAATAAAATGAAAAGATAATTACTTGACAACATATATTATAGCATTATAGTATTCTTATATTACAATTTATGCATAAGAAGAAGAACTATAAAAATGTGCATATTTTAATATCTGTTAGGATGTATAAATTGGAGCATTTTTAAATATGTGTATCTTTTAGAATTTGTTTAAGAATGGGTTGGATCATAAGTAGATAAAATTTAAGAATTAAAAAATGGTTGTATGATAGTATTTTTGTAATTATATAAATTAGTATTTTAATAAATAGAATAATATATATAAGGATAAATATATGTTAGTTTTTATGTATTACAGTCCTTCAATATTACTGAATTTTAAAATGTGTATGTATTGAGGGTTTTTTATATTAAAATTATCATCTTAATTTTTATGTTTTATATTATCCTAATATATTACTTTTTTCATATCATTTTTCTATTTATGAATGAATTTTATTGAAGGTTGATAAAATTTATATTCATGAATGCGAATGTAGAAGAAATTTCATAGAGAGGAATCCAAATATATGAGAACGTATAGTGTTTCTATAGATGAAGCAATATAGAATGGGTGATATTATTAAAAAATACATTTCATATATTGATGTAAAAATGATATAAGGTTTTTTGAAATAAATGAATGAACTATAAAGACCAGGTGTATACCACAGGGGTTCCACCCATTCACAAAACCTGAAGTCATGAATTTTAAAACTCAACTATTGTAACAAGATATTCCAATAATGTCATGCACCTAGTAAGATTTAAAATATTCCATAAAACTAATTAGTATGGTCGTATAAATGAAAAAATTATAATCAAATTTGATTATAAATAACAATTCCACCAGAAAAGAGTCAAAATATTTTCAGAAGCCAATGAAAATACCTTCAAGACTTTAACCTGATTACAAAATTTCAAATTACTTTAAAATTGTGTGTTACAAGTAAACAAAGTTAATTATATTGATTAAATATTTAGTAAAGGATACTTTATGTATGTTTAAAAATAGTATACATATAATGTAAATGTAATTTTATGTATATTGGATATAAATTTCACTTTTGGTATAAGATAATGCTTAAAGAAGGAAATTGACTTCTGCACAATAAATCTATAAGTATTGAAATAAAAATTTAATATATGCTACTATGTAAAAAAGAGTAATTTCAATTTCAGTACTTGATAATGAAATTTATGCTTCAATATAAACTGTAATAAATATTTTTGTTTAGATGGAAATATAGGCAAAACTATAATATTGAAATTTTAGTACAGTATAAAATGTAATATAAATTTTAATATAAACTATGAAATAAACATAAATATAAATTTTAGTTTGAGATAATGATAATCAATTAAAAATGAAATTGTGTTCTACACCAAGAAATGAAAATTATATTAATATAAATTGCAATATAAGTGACATGGGTGTGATGTAGTTAATGATAATGCAGAAAAATCATGTATATTAAGTTATTGAAATTGTGTTCATAATGATTATAAACTGGAAATTCATTCAAAAATTTCATGTATAAGTAGAAAATGAATCACAATGTATATTAAATAAATGAAACTACAAGAACATTTAATGTAAGAAAAATTAATATATGAATGCAAAAAATTATTAAATTTAATGGGCATTGTACATGCATAGAAAATTAAAATTTAATTTAATTTAATGTGCCTTGTATATTTATAGATACTCGATATAATGCAAGAAAGGCACAATATACAATAAGAAATATGTAGATATTGAACATCAAGGTGGGTATAAATCGTGAAAAATTAATATACAAATATAAAAAATTAGTAATCTTAAAGTGCATTATACATGTATTGACTACACCTTCTATTGAATTGGAACCACAAACAAGTCACTATGAAGAAGTAAAATGACCCTAGAGGGTTAGTGTTAATTGACATTGTAGCAAAATAATAAAGGATGCAATTCAACAAGTTAGGGTAAGGAAAAATATTCAATTGATAGATAATTCACACCCTATTTTTTGAATTTGGTTAACAATGAGATGAAGGTACTGGGAAGAAGGAAGTTTTTCATAATAGAGAGTTATTAACAAAGATGAATGAAAAATTATTTAAAAAAATGGAAGGAATAAGTGAGCGATACAGAACATACCTTTACCTAAAATGTTTTCATAAATTTTAATGCTACGAGAAGGTTCTAGATTCATCTTTTGGGAAGTTGAGGTGCTCCGCTACAAATTTTCTAGTTATACAGTGGAGATGAGGTGTATAAAAATCCATAGGTTAACAAGGAATCAAAATCATGATTATGGGTGTGGAAGTTGTTTGGGGGAGGTGGGGAGGCCACATCAGAGCCATGTCGAAGTGGCGTCGAATGAGTAGGATTGTGGAGAGGCGGGGAATCTATATCAGAGCTACATCAGTAGGGAGGTGGGGTGAAGGTGGGTGGGGAAACTGTGTCGAAGCTGCATTGGTAGGGTAGTGGGGAGGATGTATTGGAGACGTGTTAGTGGGGTGGTGGACTGGCTATGTTAGGGCCATATCAGAGGAGGAGGATTTCAGGGGAAGATCTGTATAGGCTCCAATGCACTAGATATGATAAACTACAGAGGAGGAGGATCATTGGGATCATCTACAAGGGATTAGGTGGGCTTGATTGTGACAAATATGGAGGAGGGATTGACCAAATGGTATGAGAATCTATGGATGAGGATGATCATCACGAGAATCCATGGAGGAGGTGGTGGGCTCAATCATGAGTGATAGGGTGGAGGGCTTGAAAAATTGTATGAGTATCACCATAGTTTCAAACAAAATGTGTAAATAGATACCCTATTATTATAAATTAAATAAACCATGGCCTTATGTGTGTGGAAATTTGTTTTTTTAGTCCTGTATGTGGAGGATAATGTCGTAATATATAATCTAGGGATCTTTAGATATGAAGATTGGTATGGAGGAAAGTAATTACAATGATAGAGGAGGTATCACCTGAGGACAAAGTTACCACTAGTTGAAAAACCCCTTTTTGTATTTTAATTTATGAAAATACAACTATGGCATGTTATATCATAGTCACATGGTGTAATCTTTTGGATGGAATGCCCTACAACCTTGTGGACGACTTATGAAACTCCATCTTGGGTGTGTTTCAACATAATCAGGAAGGGGAGTTCTCAAAAATTCTAACATTCTATTGGTGATGGCCTAATAAAGTTTATGGAGATTCAAATTTCTCCAGATACATAGTTTTGTTTGAGTAAGGAAAGTACATAAATAAGGGAGTATCATTTTAAGTCAAAATTACTCAATAATGTGGGGAAAATTCCTACATAGGTCTAACCTAAACATGTAAAATATGATTCTAGTAGTTTTAGGTCGTACGAATAGGACCATAGCATTATTGAAACAATAAGTGAAATGTGTCCTATCAGACTAAGTTTATTCCATCATAATTCTTATAAGAGGGAGGAAATTCTAAAACATGGTATTAGGAGTTATCCTATTAGGAGAAAGGATATGGATAAAATATGGGAGGGATGAATGTAGACTAATTTTAAATCCTGGGTTCCAACATAATGTCGTCAAAGCTCACATGGACAGAACAGACATATCCCAATGGAGAAGTTACTGGTGGTTGAAAAACACATTTTGTGGGATCTTATATGAAAATACAACTAGATAATGTTACAACATAGTTCAATAGTGTCATCCTCTTACTGATAAACCTATTTTTGGGTGAGTTTATGCATAGCCAATAGGGGCATGATTCCTCATAATCAAGAAAAGAAGTCCTTAGGTATAAGACATTCTATCACTAGAAGCTGTGGAAAGATTATAAAGATCCTAAAGTGTCCAATATTTGGATTATGATGTGTGTAAGAGGTATGTATGATCCTAGAGGAAGAGAGTGGACAAATATTAGTCATGAAGTGTGGAGTCCTTTTCATAGATCTGAATCATATGTAGGAGGGGTACATCTATGTTTCATTGGTTTACCACCTAATGAGGGGACCTATTTTAAGAGCTCATGTATAGATATTTGTTTGTACAAAGAAAATGGGGTTTATTTATCCCATGGCTAGGACTAAAGAATGAGTTCTATGTGTCACTACATACCTCATTGGAATTAAAATCAAGACACACATATTTCTTGAGGCAACTTTTAGTTTAAAATCATGTGGCAAAGACATTAGCCATAAAATTTAGTGTCTTGTGATTAGGATGAAGGTGAATTGATTTTAATGAAAGGAAATATTGTAGTTGGACTAGGTTATATGAACTAGGAGTCTCTACATATCTTTTTGGAGAAAAAATCAAGACACACGTAGTTTTGAAAAGGATTCCCCATACAGATTGAATTCATCTTTGGAGAAAAAATTGTGGTTATTTTAATATAGGCTCATGCATGGGGAAACGAACCATATTGAATCCTCTTATATAGATCTAACTCATAAATAGGTAATTAGGGGGATTTCCCTTAGCGTGTTACATTTGGGTCCAAGAATGAAGATCTAGACGTCACTATGTATCTCGTTTGATTGAGAATCCAACCACACATTGTTCTTGAAAAATTATGTAGTTTATTGTCATATGATGAGGACATCTAGTGTTCCTTTTAATTTCTTATATCCAGGACCATGATAACATTGATGAAAATTAATGTGACTTACTTTTGTAATGAAATATTTTACCAAAACTCCATTGACCAGGTGAGATATGAATGTTGTGAGAAATAAGGAGTTGTAAAGGATTCTTCCTCCGTAAAAAGGCAACACAAAAGAAGGTCTAGGGAATTTTGATTTTCAGGGGGTTGGACCAAGATGTGTGATCCAAGAATCTATACATATCTCATTATATTGAGAATAAATTCGTGCATAGTTTGTGATATCCAATTCAGTTTAATGTCATGTTGTGGGTGAGAAGATGAACCAATGTGAAAGAGGTGAAATTTCATGGCTAAGCCCAAATATATAAGGATGATCATCACTATGTATCATGTGATGGGTGGAATCAAGACACATGTAGTTCTTGAAATGATCATTAAATTTATCACCATTCAATGATAATGTTGGACATACATTTTAAAATATTGTGGTAAGGATGTGGGTCACCTAACGTGGAAAGTAATATTGTGGCTAGATCAGGGGATAGGACTCGAGTGTCACTACATATCTTACTTAGGAAAGAATCAAGCCAGTCATAGTTCTAGAAAATTATTCTCAATACAAATCAGGCTTTGACATGGGAAAAGCTCTATTCAATATTTTCTAAAAGAATGACTGGGCCTAAGACATGAATTATAGGCATCACTATATATCTCATTTGATTGAGAATCATGCCATACGTAGTACTGGAAAAGTTCCCTCTACAGGTCTGATTCATACACTGGTGAAGTGTGGATTTTTATCACAATTATACCTAGGACAGGAGGTTCAGGTATCACTAAATTTATCATTGGAATAAGAATCAAGATGTATAGAGTTCTTAATTAAAGGTCTGGTAGAGGTACCATCACCAAATATTATGATCCTCTCAAATAAAAATTGAAATGTTACCCAGTTTTTCATCATGATACAAGGACATAAACCATTAACTTTAGAATCATTTAGTAGGATGATATGATATGCAGTTTTGAGTAATTAAACTAGGACAATATATGGTGATCTATAACATATCATCTTGTAGCTAGGATGAGTATGGTGCCATTTAAGGTCATGTAAAAAAGTCCAACAATGTATTTTTATGTCTTGTAGATGAGATAAGGTTTATGTGATTACAAGAAATATTTCATCAAAAACCTTACATTGGTTGGGGTCGTAATGATCTCTCCATCCACTAAGATCAAAGAATATGTTATGTTAGTGTGGACCTTGTATATAGAGTAAGGTACCTCCCAGTTTGGTTCAAGCTTTGGACACTTCTATTCAGGCATCATTGGAGTCTTAAGGACAAAAACTAACTATCCCTATAGGAACAAATGGAGGTAGACCATCTTGTTAATGGATATTGATATTTGATTTTTATTAATATCCAAGCAATGAAAAGTGTAAAATATTTTCTTATATTGTCGTTCCAATTCATTCGGCCATTTTTTATATATCATACATGGATAGTTGGTCATAAATGGCAACACAGGTTGATGGAATTTGAACCAAAATGGGTAGAACTGCTTCTATCTCGTGCACTAGTGAATATAGGGTCTCCTGTGTGGAAGTACGGTTAATGGTTTAGTAGTCCCCCAAGGAATGAATGATATTATTTGAAAAAAACTTTTTATCTTTACCCACCATATTTTAGGGTATATTTTATAGGGTCTGGTTGATGGCATGTGTCTATCCACTAGCCTCTGTATAATAGCAGGATGAATAGTTGGATTTGATATGGTACCCATGGTACATATTTTTTTTACCTTATTAGAATACTAATTGATTCCATTTTCCATCGGTATTCTTTTAGGGACACCAAATCTGATAATGATTTTGGTTTTCATGAATCTGATAATGCTTTTGGCCCTGAATTCTTTGAACGGTATTGCCTCATTCCATTTGGGGAAGAAATCAGATGCAGTTAGGATGTATTTTAACTCCTTGGTCATGGATTTATGGTAGGTCCCCACAACATCCATTACACATATGGAAAATAGAAAAGAGTATTTGGTTGTATGTTGCAAATCCATTGGTTGATGGGTGAAGTTGGCACGAAATTTGTAGGAATGGAATTTCAGGGTGAATTTTGTGTAATCCTATGTCACAATGGGACAATATTACCCATTCCGTCAAATTTGATTTGAAATCTTGATCCCTGATTGGTGGCCACTACAGGATCTATTTTAATCCTCATTCATGATAGCACATATCTATTATCTATTAATATATTTCAGAAGGACTCCATCAAAGCCATGTTTATAGAGGACTTTCTGGTGATTTGGGCCATCATAATGAGTGAAGTTAGTTGCTTGATTATCTTTCTCGACTATATCTGATGGGGGTAACCCACTTTGGAGGTGGTGTATAATGGGAATCATCCACATAGTGGAAGGACCATACAATTTAGAGATTGGAATTACTTCATTAATCACTTCCATTCTGACCTGAACAAAATGTGAGACCACTCAGAAATGCACAGTGTTGGTGATTGTTTCCTCGTAATTTGGATCTTCCAAAGCTATAGATTTATTTTCCAATGCATATGCCTGGTCATTTTATGATAGCATACTATGATTCAATGTTGGGTCCTATGGGAAATCTAGTATTATCCATATAACATAGTCATGATGTGAGATTAGCTCTTCATTTATGATGGAATAATCCTTGTTAATATTTTTCATTACCAACTATAAGTCAACTTTTAACTCTATATTTTCCACTATTATTTGGAGTACCAGCTTCAGTCTATAAATGAGGGCATGATATTTTGCCTCATTATTAGTATAACCTTCTAATACTAGGAAGGAATAAGGAAAGACTGATTTCTTAAGGGAAATGGTCATAATCCCTAACACAAATTTCTTGATATTAGTGTCTTCCATTTTCTACCATATAAGGATCATGGATGCACCATCAAAATATATCTCCCACATTTGGGGGATGCCTTTAATAGATATCTTCTCATTTGGAAATTTAGTATTTAATGAAATTTTTTCTACATATAGGTGTTACGAAAGAAATTATGCCATGTACTAACCCTTCACTGCTATCTAAGGCATGAATTGTATATCAAACATCTGAAGGATAACCACCCAATGTGCCAAATATTCTTGTCAAAATAAGATAGTTTAGGATATTTTGAGAAGGTTACTGGGAGAGACCAATTGAAAATCATGGTTCTCTAAGTACTGTTTTAATTTCTAAACCCCAAAAATTAATACAAGAAATCTCTTCATGATATTTGAATAATGAGTCTAAACATTGATCATGGTTTGAACAAGATAATAAAGGTTATTTTCATTCCCATCATCATTCTTTTTTTTATGGAATATTCCTAGAGATCAATCTAGGTATTTTACTTATAGAATGAGATTATTTACCTCAATAGGTGGAATTAATGATGATAGGATCATGATGTATTTATTAATGTTTTCAAATAATTCCAAAAACGCATTGGTCTACTAATATTTGGTCCCCTTATTATTCAGTTTTTTGAAGGGAAAACACTTGCCTAAAAGGTTGGATATGAAGTTCCATATATAGGATAAGTTATCTTGAAGTCCTCTCAACTCTTTAATGTTTCTATAAGGTGATATGCTGAGGATTGGTTTTTTACTATGAGTCAACTTGTATGCCATGATGGCACATAACGATGCTGAGAAACCTTCATAAGGTTACCCCAAAAGAACATTTTAAGGGTTTAATCTTCCGGATTTTCTATCGAAACATATGAAATACAGTATTAAGGTCATCCAGGTGGTCTGAACGTTTTTGGTAATTTACTACTATATTTTAAATGTAACATTTGATAAACATCCCCATGATGGGTTTGAAGATGTGATGAATGGTTTTTTGGTATATGGAATCAACTTTTTTCATGATAAGGTTAATTACTTGATAGTAAAATACTCCCTAGGTTCCCTAATGGAATTTTATTCTTCATCTTTTGGTGCTATATAAATTTTTTTGTACCATGAATAGACATCCTTGAAGGATAAGGCTTAAAAACTAGTCATCACATCAATTAAGAGTATTGTGATTGGAACCAGGAAGTCATCTTTCAGACAGTTCCATTTGAGATCTCTGATGTTTATGGAAAGTCTAATTTTCCCATTCTTCTTCTTTAACAGGATGATATTGGATAGCCATTTCAGAAACTATATCTTTCGTATGAAGTCATCTGTGATGATATTTTCCACTTCATCCTCAATTTTGTATTCATGAGTTGGGTGTGTTCTTATGAATACATATTTGCGTCCTTAGTGGTCTTCTGGAAGGACCATGTGGTCTGTGGCCACCATAAGATCATGTCCAAATATCACTGTGTAATTCCAAGTGACCACATATGATCGTTTCTTTATAAATGAGGTATATATCTCTTTTTCATTAGATTTCATGGCCGAACTTATCAATTTGGGTTGTGGATCGTTATTTGTATCAAGATTTATTTATATGAGTTAATCAATAGAGATGGAGAAACCTTCCTCAAATTCTGGAGAGGAATCAATGACGTCCTCTACCTCTTCCTTTTCATATCGCCTTACCTCTTACACCTCTACCTGGGAAGAAGGTGATGAAACACATTTCTCAGAGTTAGGGGAGGATTCATTATTTGGACATTAAAAAGTCGAATATACTACTTATTTCCCATTTGATTACACGGGGAAATATTTGAGCTCTGAACGGGAGAAAAGGACCTGATAAAAATCATATTAATTTTCTCTCATTTTTTTGAAAACTTATTCCATTCGAGATGATAGAATAGAATTTTTCTCAATCTCAGGGGATAGGATGAAGAAATCTTCATCCAAGAATTCATTACTGCTCGGAGAGTTGACAACTTCTCTAGTACTACTAGGTTCAGTTGTTATGACTGACATCACAGAAGTTTCTAAACGTGTTATAGGATTTGGACCCACATCCTCGATTTTTTTTATATGGACCATTTAATATGCACTGATCTGTTTGAAAGGGTAAGACATAGTCAACTTAACATCATTTGGGGAATTGATTCGAGTGACATCATCGTCCATAGGCTATTTCCCTTCTCTCTGATAGAATTATACATCAATATATCGGGACTCATGGGATTTTAATGGGGATTCAACACAAAGAAATATACCCATTTGGCCATTGATAAAATATTTTAGGCACTAGTGTTAGGAAAAATAAATAACCACATCTTGATAAATCCAATTTCTTCCCAACATAATGTTTAAGGTAGTTTCCTACCTAACAAACCTGAATTATGAGTCATACATGAGATCCATAAACTGAGATTTGAGTCTAATTTCACAAATAAGATTTTTATCACTCTTATAATAACCCTGTAACATCATATTTTTGGTGGATAAGTGAGATTAATTGAAACCTAGTTGATGAAATGTTTATATTTTAATGAGGTTGACTCTTTCACCATTATGAATAAAAGATCATTAGATATCAATGTCATTTATCATGAAAAATATACACAAGCGTATGACTTGTTTTGTATGATGTAATCCTTATCCCAATCTATGAAAGATAGGACTATTTGTAATTTTATAGGATCATTATCTACATAATACACTTTGGAATCAATAACCTCAACATCAAATTCCTAAGGACTTGACCAAGCCAAAATGAGTACTTCCCTGAGGTCTTTTGATAATCTTAGAAGATCGAGAACAGACAACTTGGTTAGAAAAGGGGGTAGTTTATTCAATACATCATACTTCTTTTTGAGAGGTATGTTTTTACCATCATGGGGACAATATTTTACATGATCTTTAGTAGTTAAAGTACATGATGTTGATGGGTCATCCCTTGGAACAATAACACTAGGAGATTCTATATATTATTTCGACTAGGTTTGCATGCATGTCGAGGTTTATTATGAAATGACGTATCCTCTAACCAACATTAAAGTATGATCATGTCGGGGTATAACCATTCATGTGTAGGGGGGTTCATTTCTCTTTATGAACTCCCTAAAGTGTTCTTACATGTGTTTCATCCATATAGACAATTCAATCAGGGACGAGGTTAGAGTAGTGACTCGTGGACTGACAACGCCTTCCCCTATATCCTCAACTCTCATAGTCCTTTTCCCTAGTTTCCTAATAGAATTTAGGGGATCTGAGTTAATATCCACACTCATTTTCTAAGAAGGGATCCATCATGTGAATAACTTTAATGGAACTGAAGATGAACTCCTTGTCTGATGAAGACCTTGCCTGGTGAGTTGACCCTTGTTGTTCCATTTAGTTGGGAGTTGTCTATGCTTATTAAACTATAGGTATAATGTTTTATAAGGTTAAAGGAAAATGAAAATTTGTAACATTATCATACTCGTACATTTTCTTCTTACTCTTCCAGTCATTTCATTTTTTAAAAACTAGTTTTCAGGGGACTGAATTGTTGATGGAGTCAATTGTGTTATAGGGGAAGTCTGTAAGGGCATAATTAGTTTCATAAACTATTCTTGGATGATATCATGATTCTAATTGATCATAGTTCCAGAAATCCAATCACTGGACCTATTTTTACCCTTGTTGTTAACTTACAAACATTCATTCACCTCCTCTAGATTGGTGGAAGATACATATGCTACTTGACCAAGTGGACTTCCTAGATTCACATTATTAGATTCCAACATCTTGTTCAAGAGGAATTTAAAAACAAAACACTCTTGGAAATTGTTCCCCAGTTTTTATGGAAGGATAAATAGTTTTGGACATCTTCTTCTCCATCGTTTATGAGTTTCTGGTGAGTTGGAAACATGATCGAGTTGTTTTCCAAAGATGAGATCATTTAGTCAGGAACTTGGTCACTACAAAAATAATATACCTAATTTCTCATCTCCTAAAACTATTTTTTCTCTTCTCTCTTTGATCATATGAATGATTTGGGAATTGTTATTTATTCTCAGGAGGCAAAACCACATGATATAAATACAGTATTTGAAGTGGGAGTTGGTACAGGGGACTTCTTATGTTTAATAGTTACATCATCATCTTTTTTCAATTCTCCTTAATTTATAAAATGAAATTAATCTGGACATAGATTTGGTATATGACATGGATTCTTCCACCCTTTGAGAAATCTCAGTGAGGTCCCAAAACCATACTGTGGATTTCATAGGGATAAGTGGCATGAAAAACTTATCATGAATATTCCCTATACAGATAGGAAAGAAGAACTTTTGGGGAGGCTATAGGTTTGAGGAGTTTGTAAATGATTTCCACCAATAAATGAAATATGAGACCCTCTCATTCTATTTATTTTTTTAGTTTTAGACATTGAGGTCTAGTGTCTACTATTATATCAAGAAAAATGGGAATAGAAACTTCCAACTAAGGCCTTCCAACCCCATAATTGACCTTTCCTACAAGCTAGTGTACCACAAAAAGGTTGGTCCTTGTAGAGATTTCCTAAAGAACCAAATTTTAACTGCCTATTATTATTTTTGGGTCCCCATCATGGGATCAAAGTCAGACACAAAATGTTTTATGTGTTGTTTCAGTTCCCCAAAGCCCTTGGAAATAATAAATGTAGGGTTCCTGAAGTTCAATAGTGGAAAAGTTAGATCAACCCATTCAAGGTAAGGTATCTTTTTTGGTAGTACCAGTGCACATTATCCATCCATGGATTCCAATTTATAGGTAAGAAATTCAATTTTATTATTAATCCCATGAGGAATATCTGGAAGAGTGGGATATTGAATAAGAGAAGAAAATGTTATGTCCATCAATGGTGGAACTGCTGGTATCTTCCATGGGTAGCCTATAGGGGTAGGACTATAAGGATGTGCCTGGACTTGTTTAGGTTATTCAACCAATGGACAGAATTCAACAACTGATTCTATGGGATCCTAGAATATTTTTGGATGGTATCCCATGTTGATCAGATGTTCTAGATCAAATTCAGTCAATGCAATAAATTTTATTTACTGAGGTACATTGGTTGCGAGTGTGAGTTGAGGATATTCTTATAGAACACATCTATTAGTAAGGATACCTTATAGTTGTTATGCATTGTGTCTCATCAATTATTTAATATATTACACTTCTGAGAAAATCATTCCTCAAGTGAAATGGGCACAACGTCTCTAGGAGGTAGGTGATACACAATCTTACCCTTACCCTATTCCTTGTTGGATTCCTTTAGAGGAGGTAATGGTAGACTGATTGAGGGAACACCCAGATTCAAGAAGATTCTATGGTTATGAGTATGAACACCTCCTTCAATCATGTCAGTGTGTACCATATATTGAACCAAAACATCCTCCTATAATTCCTCCTCTAAATTGGTCTCCTGTTCTGTAGGGGCTGTAGGGGTAGTGTTAATGACATTAACTGATGTGTAATGAATTATAGACATTATATCAGTATTTTTGTGAGACATACTTTCTATATTCTCTCCAAGAGGTGTTATCATTTTCTTAATTGATTCTATGGGAGAGGTTTGGAGGATATTAATTTAAGGGGAATCTCTAGATAGTTTAATTGTGTTCATTTCTAATTAGGAGATCAGATAACATGATATGATGAAATGAGAATATCTATTCTGTGGTGTTTCCAATATTCAAGTGAAGTATTAATGTCATTACAGAGTAGGTTTTGAGGTTAAAAATCCTCCCAGTACTAAGTTATGGGGTTGATACAATTCCACTTTCACAACTCTTCGGGCTTGGTTTTCGACCTTGAAGGTTGGGTTAAAAAATCAATTATCCTTATGGTCTATGGTTGCTGTTGAATTTTTGTGACTGCTACTGTTGTGTATTCCCTTCTAATTTTTTAGTGTTTTGTTCAAACATGGGCTGGTTAAATTAGTTGGTATGCACCTATATTACCCACTTCTATAGATCATTGTGAAATTTCAGACATTAATGTTATCTAAAGACTGACTTCTGCTAAGAAAGATGCCTTCATGATATTTTTAGATTCCCTATGAAAAAGAAATTTATTATAATACTCTATTCTATATTGAAATTGGTGAGAGTCATTTGGGAAATTTTTTTGTTGATAATATCATCGATATTACCACAATAACTTTTTTGAATCCGTTTTAAAGCTATTTCATTCAATGACACCACCATCAAAGGTCTTTGTTGGTTGGGGAGCGTAGTAAAATGTAGTGCTTTATTTTCGCCCCTCCCACTGATATAAACACCTTACGGAGAATTTTTCATCATCTATCACAATATTTTTAACACAATGAGGCATGAACGTTGGAGGGATCCTTATTGTTTCACGAAATTTGGATTTTGTGTAGCTAAGAGAGATTCTATGTCAATTTGGCATTGCACTCCCACTATTTCTTTGATGCGACTTCGATACTTGTCATAGGGTAATAATTTTTCTCTAAAGTTGTGAATATTTTTTCATATATTGAGGTGAAATATATGCACACAATATTCCAACAATACCTCTAGAATGTTGTATTTATAGGTGGCTAAAGGCCAGAACATGACTAGTATATCATATTTCAACATCTTTTTCCTCATATTCACCATGTCATCGTCATCTTTTGTTAGAGTATCCTTAACTTGGTCTAACCATAGTGGATTATTTCATTTTACATTATCATAATAATTCATATTGGTGGGGAATTTGTCTATTACGTTAGGTGATAGAATATCCATCGGTGGTTCGTAGAGTGACCATCTCCTAGGGATTTCTTCTGACTTAGAAAAAAAATTAATTTCCAAAGAAAAGGAATCAGGAATGTCTATCCTCGTTTTCCCATGTTCCTTACGGTAGGAGAGCTTTCTCATTACTACATCACTAAGGGTAGGAAACTCTTGATGATACAAAACACTACTGGAGAGATAAGTTTCTCAATGAATTTCATCAAGGGGATGAATACCAAAGTTATTTATCATAAGGGGAAGAACCTATTTCTATTTGATATTCTGACTATATAGAGGGATTCTGTGACTTTCATCAAGAGATGGGATCTCAAGGCCGATCAGATTTTGGACATAAAAAATCCTTTATGGTGAATCATCTAGGTAGGACATTTGAAATTAGTGCTACTGATCTTGTAATTTGGTAAAAGGCGATTATGATTTTGAACTTCCGCAAATAAGAATATGAGGGCTTCAAGAAATCTAGCATTAAGTAGAGTAGGATTGTAAATCATCTCTTCATTTTCGAGTCTTCTTTGGTGAGGTTTCTTTTTGAATGCCTTCTTATGAGTGATGGGGGAAACTTTCTAGGGAAAGTGGTTTTCATGCATGGAAGGTTTCTTCAATCTCTCTTGTGATGCTGCTGTAATACTCCAAAAAATATCTAGAAGTATGGTAGGGTTTCTTTCTTCCCTAGAGTTTCCATCAGAATAGGCTGATTACCTCTTATTTGAATGGGTGTATGTTCCCAATCCAATTGTCTATATATCATGGGTGAGTATTTTCCAGGACACTCTTTCATGGGAGAAGAGGTATGTGTCTACACAGGGGTGACATTCTAGTGATCCACCTCATTTGTGGGGATGAAGATGTGTGTCCATCCCTCAGTCACTATTATTGTTAATGTTATGATGTGTTGAAAGGTCTATAAGATGGGTTCATTGATTTTCATCTTCCCTTTCACCATTTTCATGATATTCTTGGTGAATTCGGTGACTAAAATGGGGATATATTCCTATTCTGTATAGAGAGTAGGGGTATGTGTATTCTTTTTTCCCATATTTTATTCTAGTGTATACTAACAGTACTCAAGTGTGTTTTCTGAGAGTTGGTTCTACCCCCTTTTATCATTATTACTTTCTGACTGACTTCTCCAGGTACTACCTGGAGAGGTTGATGACAGCCCTGATAAATGCAGACAAGAGTATGCACCTGTTAACAGTTTTCTACCTAATTTTATTGTAGTACATTATTGGACACCCCTAGATGAGGTTTTTTGTGATCTTGACTGATGTGGGTAGGTGTGTGTACCTCATCATGGGTTTCCACCAAATTGGAATGGAAAACTTCGTGGGATGCTTCTAGGTGAGTCTGTTGAATAGATGAAATATTTTGGGAACATGTATGTTCCCACTCATAGTTTTCCACCACATTTAGTTTGTGGTCTTCCCCAGAGGGGATAGAGTCATTCCCCTTCTCCCTATTGTATGGTTGCAACCCCTGGTGGTCTATATTGTGTGCTTGGGTCGGGATGACCTCGGCCAAACTACAGAGGAAGACACCAATATCATTTTTAGAGTTAATTACCACACGATATTAGCAGTGGGGACTACTAGTAAAATCCTTATAGAATGGCCCATGTGTCTTTTGGATAAGTCCATATGTGTCCCCTTGAACCACCTCCCTAAGATAAGGTAGGGGCTAGTTATTGTGTTCAATGGGTAAGCTCTCTAAATGGATGAAGACAATGATGGGTGTCGTCTACTTCTGGACCACATGGAATCATTTATTGGTTTAATTATGAGGATTTTTGAGCTATAGGGCCTATCAGGAAGAATTTATGCTTAGGATGGTACTGTTATAATGATACTCCCAAACCAGTGTGTTCGAGACCCATCATTGAAGACGCTAGGTTGGTGAAGGCGTACTCTGCTCGGATGAAGAACCTCTATTAATCGCAGCTGGGGAATGCATCAATTATAGTTAGTACATGATCATTTGGATTAAATTTATATTATGTTGGAAGTTCCAAGTATATAAGTAATAGACATAAATAATAAAACCCCATCAAAGAAGCATCTCACTAAATGAATGCATGCAAACTTTATTTTCTTCCTTGGACCTCTTTCATTTTAATAGTAAAATGGGCATGAAATATGGATGAAACTGTAACATTTGATAAGGATTTAGGTCTATTTTATAATTTATATTTCCTAGGAAAAACATATGTGTCACCTGAAAGTTTATTGATTAGGTTCTGCAATCATTCACTTTGGGATTACTATTTTTGAATAGCATCCAATGGGATTTGATCATGGACCTAGAAACACCAAAAGATTTTATATCCATGAGGGAACTACTTTTCAAAGGCATGTACTCATTGATAAATTATGCCAATTACCCTAAAAATCCACATTGGGTTGGAGGATGGGAGGTCGGGTGAATCACACCCTTTTCGGGGAAATTTTTTCCTTTTTTGGGAAACTATTATAGATTTAAGATATGTTCACGTATCCTTCACTAATTCCCAAGTAGGATGTGGGTCTCCCTTGAATTAACAATGAATTATTTTCATATATATAATTTATAATCATTCTTATGTATCTGAGGTTCTTCTTCAATAGAGATATCTATATGTATATGAGGTTCTCTATCAATGATATCCTCTTATATACTAATTAGATATTATTTGGTAATTATTCTGATGATTCCAATTTTCAGACATGAAGTGGGTCTCTATAGATTTTATCATCATTCAGGGATACATGTTTTTTTTTATGTTAGGATCAGAACCATGAAATGGGATTTCTACATATCCTTTAAAAAGGAATCAGAATCCATGTAATTTATTTCCCATTAATGGGACACGTCATTCCTTTTAAGGGCATGTGATAAGGACCAAACCATGTAGTTTACCATCATGCAGTAAGGATGTCTAGGTGGAAGGTTCCAAGTTAATGTTTTTTGTCAAAATTATTAAAATCAGCCAAGGGAACCAATAACATATATAGATTCCCAGATATAATAATAATCTACTGAGAATGTGACCCAGATATAATTAGGGTTGATTTAGGGTTTTATGTTGGGACATCATGGAGGATTCCGGTGTATCCCATTTGGATGGGAATCTAATCCCACGTAGTAGGGTTGTGAGGACCCACACCTATGGAGGCCCTCAAGTTTGTATTACATGAGAGTATGGAATATTAAGAGTATTTTGATTGGGGATTACTCATAAAGACAATGCCCTATAGATTTGAGATTTGGTTGGGGCTTACTCCTAAGGAGGATTGCTTGGTGAAGGAAAGAGGCTTATACCGAATATGAGACGCATAGATTGAGTTGGGGCTTATTCTTGGAAATATTCATAAAGGTGGAAGATCATGAAGATTTCATGATCTTACCTAACCTCTAAGCCCATGTGAGTCATAATAGTTGTGAGAAACAAGAGAAATTGGTAGATTTTGGGAACCACACGATCTGTTTTTCCCTAATGTCAGATACATTTCCTTAAGGACCCATGCCTATAGAGTCCCTCTAAGGGAAGGTGAGAGGAATATCCCAAAAAATATTCTCTACCAAAACACGCATCAGTGTATGTGAATTTCAGGATCATAACCAATCTCTATGAACACATGACTCATGCTTAAATGTGAGAAAGAGTAATCAAAGATCTGACAAACCACATGATCCTCCTTCTGCTGGTGGAAGAGGTGAGTGATATAAGAGAAGAACAAAGGGATTTGGTGGGGCCCTTCCCTCCTGTTGTTGTATCTAGGATAGTAATATCGGACAATCAATATGGACACAACCCATGTATATATAGATGGAGAAAGTAATGAAGAAAAATATGCCTTGGAAAAAACTCTAGGGGATTACTCCAGGAGGGATACCCTAAAATTTGTTCTGGGAGGAGGATCTCATCCCCGGTCAAAGGGAAAGAAAAGTGTGATCCTCACCCACCCTGCATTGAACCAGACGTCCCAGGTCTTAGAGATGACTAGGGAAAGTGATTTCCCTTACCATAGTATCTGAAACTGGGAGTTTACTAACACTACCCCCATGGTTGGGTTCCTTGTGACAGAGGGAATGGATACATACATACACCCCGAGGATCCTGCTCCTTTGGGAGGTAAGTGTAGGAATCCTCTGATTGATGGAATGCATACCAAAATGGGAGACACACTATTGTTCCTTTTCTGTGGCTTTATAAGTATGGAGGCTTCATTGTAGGTTTCAATTTGGTCCCTCTCAAACAAGAGATAGAAAATAAGAGAGTCCCTACCATTGGTGGCTTGGAGGAGGGCCTGAGAAGTGGATTTCCTAGAGTAGAGGCTAGGATATCTAAGGGGGTATCACACAGGGTAGGCCTGCATGACATATGAGACCTTTGAGAATTTATACTTGTGCGATCAAAAGTTACATTGGGAGATGAACCACCTGGTAAATAAAACTTTGGTGAGGCTTTTCTCAGGGCTTCGAGGGTTTCCATAGGTCTTCCCCAAAGTATCTCATGCAGGTCCTTGTTTAGGGAATGGGGGTTCCTGCTAGTGTTCTCCAACCATAGGAGAAATGGTTCCTCATAAAAGTGTTATGTGTTTTATGCCCCAAAATTTTCTCAGTTACAATACCCCCTTAATTCCCTTGTCTTTAAGTTTAGAGGGCTTCCTAGAAGATTTATGAGGGATTAGGAAAAGTAAAAGGGTTAACAAGGTGTCGGAAGATCATCAGAAATTTTTATCTATAAAAATTAAGAGCCACAGGATCCTATTTATGAGAAAATATGAGACCTAAGGTGAAGGTACTAAATCAAATTAGTCGGTCATGCAGGTTGAGGTGTAGGCCACTCACACAGGCTGATGCATAGGTTTGTCTTACATGATGATGTGAAGGTCCGTCAAGCAATATGACACATAGATACCCTACACACTGACGTTTCGTGGGGGTATGTGTACATAGGGCCCATTCCAAAGGGGTGTGGAATTTATCCTTATTTTCTCCACTTATCATATTTTCCTTAAGGTATTTAACTTTTACACCTTTTCATCCATGTCACAAAATAGAGTTTCAACAAAATCCCCCACCCCTCAGGATTGGATCTGATCAAAATAAGAGGGTCTACTTCTAAGGTAAAGGGATGAAAAGGGCATATGGATCATGGAGGTTACCCATGCAGGTCTCCCATACTGGTCACCCATGCAGGACTATCTCAAATGTGGGGCACACAAGAGGGTCACATATAGGGGCTTCTTGTCTATAAATAGGACCACTAGTTTCATTGGACGGTCCTCACACTTTTGTACCTCCAGTCTCACCCTGAAATCATTTCGCATATACCTTTCTCTTAATATTATTTTTTAAATCAACATTATTTTATACATGGTATGAACCTATATATGAGATATGTACATCTATGAAAGTGATCTATGAAAGGACTCTTGGGTGAGGGACATGTGGGAGATCACTTGCGTGGGTACCCTATGAATGCTTATCACATTACAAAATTTTAACATTTCTATGGATTTTTTAAAATGAAGACTTATTTATAATGAAAATTTTAGTGATTATTTAGAGGTTCAATGTCTGCTTGGAAGACTAGTGTATGTAATGAATGTGTTGGAAATTAAATTTTGGAGATGATAAAAGTAGTATGTATGACTACTATAATGTCTGTGAGAACACTATACTCGATTTGGCGGGTCATCTGAAGACGTTTAATCATGAGTAACCTTATATAAATTACCTATTTCATTATGGAAATAATAATTTGGAGGTTTTAATACCAGATTTGAAGATTTACACTACTCATTCTTGATTTTAAGACTATAGGAACATCACTTCTAGAAATGTTTCAGGAATGGGTGCATAAATTAATGTTGAGAAATCATCCACAACTTTTTTCATGCATCACAACTAATGTGATATAGATTTAAAGCTTCAAACAATTGAATTAATGTACAACTGTTACCCATCTGTATTCTGTGATTCAAATACATACCATTTGAAGGTTTGTAGGAATGATAGGGATCCCCACTTGGGAGGGCGTGTTAGGCCCAAGTGGATGTGGGCGTACTGGATGCGCTAGTCTATTTCTAACTTTTCAACTGATTTGAAATACGTTTGCATATATGAATCCATCTGGGTGACCTAGATAAATGTTTATAAGAACTTTGAATTCATCTCAATGATGTTAGGATGATGGATCCACCAAACACTCTCTTTCCCCATAATTCATGGAGAATTTTGTTTCAACCTATGGGATATCTACAAGATCTCGGGGGTTCTGATTGTTAGAGATATGTACAATGAGTTCATCCCACTAAGAGTGAAGAGGGATGACATTGAAATAAACCCGATTTTAGTGCATTAGATATTGAATTTATCTGAGGATATTAAGAAGAAATACCCCCACCTAAGGGGGTACATCCTTCCATAATAATGGATGTGTGATTTCTTAAAGCCGAAGGAGAAAGTCTCTAATTACAGACGTCCTACAGGGCATCACAAAATGGTGAAGTGGGGTGCTCTTAGTAAAATCAAGACCACATTGGAAAATGGGGAGTACAACTGATGAGGGTATAAACCCAAGCCTATAATATGTATAAAAACAAATTTGTATAATTTTTAGCCATGTGGTTAAGTGTCCACAAGTTTCCTATATGGGACTCCAACAGTGGGGTGAGGATTGAGACATTAATCATTCTAGCTGAGATAGAAGGGAATAAGTACATAGAATTTGAAATCCCAATCCAAGTAAAAATTCACCGATGCCTCAAACTTATTCACATAGGTAAGAGCTCTTTAATAATTTACGGGTCATTCTATGTATTATGAGGATGGGTCAAAACCCACTTTGGATCCAATGTTGTGTTAAGTGTGGTTGAGATTTTCAGGGGCAATTTCAGACCATTTTTAGGCTATTTCTAGTATTCATACCTTGTCCCTGATTCCTAGAAAACCCTCGAATAGATTGAATCTATTCAAGGAGTTCAATTTATTCTCATATAGAGACATACCTACTAGGATATTTACTACCTATGAGAAGACTAGTGAAAAGATAAGATTTTACATGGTGGCCTTTTAGGATGGAATGTTGGAGACCCATATCAATGGAGAGGTTATATAGTGTTTCGATGATCTATTTAGGTTTTCACACAAATTAAAGTTCCTATGATAGAAAAATATATCTTCTGCAATGCATGTTTGATCAAAAAAGCAGCCAATGGTATTCCAACAACTCTGTATTATTATAACGATTTAGATAACTCAAGTGGTAATAAATATTCCTCCATTAGGTGCATCTAATGCATTGACCTCTTATAATTTCAAGGCCTAGATTTCATCATATATCGAGAGAGTGTTAATAGAAGTTCTCCCTCAATTAGAGGCTCTAACAACTATCAGGCATGTAAAGTGTGGTAGAAATACTCCTCCCCCTCCATAACGTGTTTCATCTCCCTCAGGGGATGCTTCATCTCTTTCAGAGGGTCTGGATAATGAGGTCCTATGTTCTCACAAATTACGCCATTCATGGTTTAGTCCACTAGCTATTGTAACACACCAACCCCAGAAGCCCAAAGTTGGTGCATTATTATATAAAATAGGTGTGATCACAAAAGATCAAATCTCAAAAGGCCAATTAGTTTAGTATCCTTGGAATTACTAGATACATTCATAAGGATTACATTACATCATAAAATAGAAAACTACAACAACATTTCTTCCATATATAACATTGAGATCTCATAGACTATCCCTGAAGGTCAGTCATAATATACTTCTTCGCATCCTGGGAAAAATAAAACATAGAAAGGGGTGATATAAGAGGCTTATTAAGGATAAAAATATAGTAGAAACATTCATAAATATGCATAAACATTTAAGGTAGTGTATAAGACTAAAAAAATCCTTTTAAACATGAACTTCTGCATAATATGGTAAAGATAAAAATAAAAAAATGCCACATAATTATTCACATGGATATTCTAATAGTGGAATAATCACATGCAATATCAATATCCACTTTCATAATAATGGAATGCATAATGCCAGACATTCATAACCACATAGTCAAGGCCTTGTTCCAAGACTACAAATAAGATTTTGTCAAGACCTTGTGACAAGACACTAGTTTGTCTCGTGAGACCTGTCGATGCATCGAGGAGCTATAGCAAGCTCCAACAATCACTTACTAAGTCCAATGCATTCCTCATATGAAAAGTTTTAAACATAACATAATCATTTGTATTAAAATTAGAATAAGAAATGTCAATACTTTATCCATAAATCATGAATGGTGTGAAAATAACACATCCACGGTCAAACATATCAAAAAACCTTCAATACAATATTGAAGTTTTGTATCATAATAAATTAACTTCAAATAAGCTTTAAATCCATCAAGGGATGTTGACATAGATGAAATCAATGCCTTTTTTAGAGAAATATCTCTTTCTAATTTGAAATATTTTAAAATTCATATAATTATAAAAGAAAACATTTTCTTTGTAAATTTTCTTATAAGATTGTAAGGGAATATTTAATGATGTTATAATGGTAGAAAATTTCTGCACCCTCCGTATAAGTTAAAAAATACATTCTTACCTTAGTTTTTTCAAAAAGGTTATAAAGTGCCTTGTTTGTAAAATGATGAAAAGATTCATTTCAAAAAAAATCTTATAAAAATTAAAACAAGTCTATAAATTACTTTATCCCATATACTAGTAAATAATAAAAATGTTTTGAAATTCATTTTTAAGAAAACACAGTTGTGGATGATAAAGAGGTCTCAGTAGATACTTACGTAAAAACTACCTCAGATAATAAAGAGATTTAGAAATTAACCCTTAACTTGTACTTTTTCTTGGTTGATAGTAGGTTAACCTCTTGTATAGTGGTCAAATAATTGTTATTAAATTATACAATAATCATATACATTAATATGATATCATATATGATCTTTTAACATTGCTTTGTTAATAATATCTTAGTATTATCGTCGTTTTGGGTGTTAACTAATTCATTTTCCATTATATGATTTGTTACGTAAGTAATATTTTTTACGGATAGGATGTATAATATTCATATTCAGAATTATGTTAAGTATTTAAACCTTATTTTTAATCATCTAATGAAAATTAGTCTTGAATGGATACGATGGGGAATGGAACTCATCGTGTTCGTGGAGACGGTAATCAGTACGTATGCACATGCGCCAATATAATTCTTTTGATATTATAATAATATATAATTGGATGGTATATCATATATAAAGAACCATTATCATGTTATATTTATTATTAACATTAATTAAACATTATTATTATACCCATAAAAATAATTATGTATTGAATAACAATTACACCACGACGTGGAGACGGTATGCCGTACGTACGCACGTACGGTGACATGTCATTCAAAGGATGGATAGAAAAATGAATTTGGTTGTACCATATTTATAATAATATCATAGTATATAGAAGAATCTGGATTTATTATTTTATAATGGAAACAACAAAGAAAAAGTAAGTGGAAGAAGAAAGGAACTTCAAAGAGTTGATGAAATATTTACCTCTACATCTGGTTCTTCCTTTTGATATGAGAAAAAGGGTTTTTTAGGATGGCATTGTGAATTAAGTAAGGCCTCTAGGATTACGTTAGTATAGTTAATAGTGTATTTGGGTAGATTTTGGCAAAGCCAAATTGCTCTGAAGGTGTGAATAAGAGAGAAGGTGGAGTGCCCTTTTATAAGAGGGGTGAGGGGAACCTTAGGAAAAGCATGAAATATTATTATATAATGAAATAATTTTCGGTTTATAATGGATCAAAAATGGATTATTTAAAGGATAAGGTATGTATGGGTCTAAAAACACTCAACCAATTTGTTTTGGAAAAATCTGGGTCATTATATTAACTTTACCTTTTAGATTTAACTCTTAGTTAAATAGTTTGACATTTACCATGTCTGTTTGTATTTTTATATTATGTTGTTAATAAACATACTATATACTTCCAAGAGAACCCCAAGTGGTTAATTAATGGTGAACCTATAATTATATAAGTTTTTTGGAAAAACCTCAGATTTTTATGAATAGAATATAAATTAATAATATAATATATATTTTTAAAACACTTTTATGTCAATTTTGACACTATTTGTTATTTTGTTTTTACTAAATTCATAACAACATTATTACTTCTAAAAAAATTCATCTAACCAATCCTAATTTGACATATTAACCTAAAAAATAATTGTAATTCATAAAAATTCTCAAATTACATTTATTTGGATATTTATAATATCAATTATCTTAATATTTCACTAATACGGTAATTACTACATCATCATTGTGTCATAAATAAATTTAATTATTTAATTTCTACAAAAATATAAATAAAAAACAATTATGTATAAAATATTTTTATATTTATAATGAATATTTATAGTCAAATTTATCTTATGTATAACCCTACATTAAAAACTAGTTTAGTTATTAAACTTTGAATTTAACACTTTTAACTCTTCTTTGAATTAAATAAAAATAAATGTCCTAATCTAATCCAAGTGGACCTAAATGATCATATTTTATTCCTAAGGTTGTTTTTGGTCGACTTAAACTTATATAATAGAATTTGGACATGTTCTATGGTAATGATAATGGCATTTTTACCCTTAATTACCCTATTTACTTTTAACCGCGGTAAATAAAAGTAAAAGTTACTATTCACAAAAAATTATTTTCATCTTATTGAACCAAATTTTACTTACTGATATCAACAGTTTCTCTCAAATTTTTTAAATTCAACTCACAGAAGTGGTAAAATTATGTTTTATGTAAATTTGCAAATGCTCCTAAGAGGTGGGTAAAAGAAGTTAAAAAGTTCAATAAAATTTTTATATTTCTAAAATTATTATAAACTGACTCCAATGAATTACATTGAACTTATATAGGTATTATTTATGTATTCTAACCAAAAATAAATTTAAATAAAAATTCAGTTTTAAACCATATCTCAGTGTTTTTCACTATTCATCAAAAATTGAATGTTTTCAGAAAAATACAAAAATTCACCCTAATCTAATTTTGATATTCTGAATACAAAAATGAAGTCCATTTTAAAGGATAAAATTTTAAAATTTCAAAAAGCTTGTATTACTGTTCATAACGGCTAGTTTGATAGGTTGTGGTGTGTTATAACTCGAAATTGCGTACAACACACGCTATTGTATTATTCAAAAAGAAGCGTATCATGGATGCTTGGGGTGTTACATTCTACCCTCCTTCAAATAATTTCGTCCTTGAAATTTATAGAATATTACTGTTTAAAAAGACTCTGGTGTTTCTTCATAATACATTCCTTGGGTTCCCACATTACCTCTTCCAACTTATGGTTCCTCCATAGACCTTTTACCAGACGAGTCATTTGGTTTCTCAAAACTTGTTATCTCGTATTAAGAATCTTTACAGGCTCTTCGTAATAAGATAGACTGGGTTTCAGTTCTAGTTCCTCAACAGTGATACATGGAACACATCATGAAATTTGGAGAGAATTGGCAGCATTTCCAAATGGTAAGCTACATCCCCAATTCGTTCTAGAATTTTGAAAGGTTCGATGTACCTGGGACTCAATTTTCCCTTCTCACTGAAACGTATAACACCCTTCCATGGAGATACCTTCAAGAAAACATGATCTCCTACCTAAAATTCCAAATCCTTTCTTCTATTATTGGCATAGCTCTTGTTCCTACATTGAGCTACTTTGATGTGTTTTTGGATTACCTTCACCTTTTCCAATGTTTACTCAACCAGTTCTGGGCCTACGAGTTTTCTTTCACCAACATCATCCCAACAGGTTGGTGTCCGACATCTTGTTCCGTATAACGCTTCATATGGTACCATCTGAATACTTGAATGGAAGTTATTGTTATAAAAAAAATTCTACCAGAGGTAAATATTGATCCCACATACCTAGAAATTCAAGTGAGCATGATATCAACATATCTTCTAAGGTTTGAATAGTTCGTTCTAATTCTCCATCAGTTTGGGGGTGGTAGGCAGTGCTCAAATGAAGTTCAGTATCCAGGGCTTTCTGAATATTTTTCTGGAATCCTGATGTATAACATGGATCACGATCAGAAACAATCAATAGTGTAAATCCAAGAAGTCTTACAACTTCATTAATATACAGTCTTGTTAATCGTTCAATTGGTAAATCTTCTCTTATAGCAAGAAAATGTACTAACTTGGTAAGATGATCAACAATGACCCATATTGCATTATTATTTCTAGGATTCTTTGGTAGTCCCATGAAAAAGCCCATCGTAATATTATCCCATTTCCACTTAGGTATAGGAAGAGGTTTCATGATTCCTCCAGGATATTTCCTTCTAGTTTTCACCTGTTGAAAAACCATACATCTTGACACAAAATCAGCAATCTCCCTCTTCATGTTGTCCCACCAAAAATGTTTTTTCAAATATCTATACATCTTAGTGCTACGAGAGTGTATAGAGAAATTAGAACTATGATCACCATCTAATAATTCCCTTTTTAAATCAGGTATATCGGGAACACAAAGTCTCTTCCCAAATTTCAAAATTCCATCTTCATACACAAAGTCACTCAATCTCCCATCATTCACAGCTTTAATCTTCTTTTTAAACTCTTTATCACCTGTCTGATAACTCTTTATCCTTTCCTAGTAAATATGGTTTGGAAACCATTCGAAAAATTATTGATTTTTCACCTTCCATGGTGATTCCCATATCCATATTTACTAGATCCATGTATGTAGGATCCTTTTTAACTCGCATCTTTTTCAAAACTCCATGATCCTTTCGACTCAAAGCATCTGCAACCTGATTTTCCTTCCCCGAGTGGTAGTGTATAGTGAAATAATAATCCTTTAGTAGTTTAATCCATTACCTTTGCCTCATGTTGATGTCTTTTTGTTAGAAAATATACTTCAAACTCTTTTGATTGGTATATATCTCACATTTTTTACCATAGAGATAATGTCTCCATATCTTCAAAGCAACGATTACAGCTTCTAACTCAATATTAAGAGTAGTATAGTATTTCTCATGAATTTATAGCTTTCTTGATGCATAGGAAATAACCCGATCATTTTTCATAAGTACACAACCAAGTCCTTTCTTTGAAGCATCACTATAAATAACAAACCCATCATTCCTCGATGGTAGAGTCAATATATGGGCATTGAATTATCTTCTCTTTAGTTCTTCAAAAAAAATCACACTCTTTTGTCCAAAAAAATTTAACCCCTTTATGTGTGATCTTTGTCAATTGGTTAGCCAACCGGGCAAAATTCTGGACGAAACGCCGATAATAACTTGCTAAACCAATAAAACTGCATACCTCAGTTATAATCGTCAGTGTTGTCCATTATTAGATTGGTCTTTTTTAAAATTATCAATGGAGATTCCTTCCTTAGAGATGATATGGCCACGAAAAGAAATCCCTTCAAGCCAGAATTCACACTTGCTAAACTTCCCAAATAATTCATGTCTTCTAAGAGTGTTCAAGATAATGCACAAGTGATTTTCATGATCTTCGTAGCTTTTGGAGTATACCGAGATATCATAAATAAATACAAGTAAAAATTCATCAAGATATTCCTTGAAAATTTTGTTCATTAGATCCATGAAAATAAAGGGTGCATTAATCAATCCAAAAGGCATTACGGTAAACTCGTAATGCCCATACCTAGTTCAAAATGTTGTCTTTGGAATGTATTCCTTCTTCAAACACAACTGATGATATCCATATCAGAGGTCAATCTTTGAAAAGTATTTAGCGCCATGAAGTTGGTCGAATAAATCATCAATGGGAGGTAGTGGATACTTGTTCTTTAGTGTTATTGAATTGGTCTCCCTATAGTCAATGCACAACCTCATAGATCCATCTTTCTTCTTAAAAAAGGACAGGGGCTCCCCATGGAGAAACACTAGGGAAAATAGATCCCTTATTACTCAATTCCTCTAGTTGTTTCTTTAGTTACCCAAATTCCACAATGCACATTCTATAAGGGGTCTTCGATATGGGTCTTGAACCAAGACTTATATCAATGGAAAACTCAATTTATCTTTCTGGAGGATGTCCAGGTAAATCTTCTGGAAACACATCAACATATTCTTTCACATTAGGTAAATCCTCTATTTGAACATTATTTATCTCACCCAAAGTTATTTCATTCTCTACCTCCCCAATAATTGAATTTAGTTGAGCTACTGGGGGTGGATCTAGATAAGAATTAGATGGTGAAATTTCTTCTCTAAAGATAATGTGTTCTTTATCATCGTCGTCAAAAATAGTAACCTCCTTCTTATTACAAATTTTTTTTGCATCATAGTCGGAAAGACAATCCATATCAAGGATTATATCAAAATCAATCAAGGGTATGATAATGAGATCTAGAGATAAAGATCATTTATATTCTCTAATGGGGACTGATTCACAAAACGTTTTTGCAATGATACTTCCCTTAGGAGTTTTGACTGACAAATAAACTGTTAAATCAAATTGGAAATATCTAATTTTCCTATCAAACTGGGAAGATATGAAATGATGCGATGATCCAGAATCAAATAAATCATTTGATACACTTGAGGAAACCATTAAATTACCTGCCACTATGTCTTTCAGAGCCTCAACCTCAGTATAAGTGATATTATAATATTTTCCTTGATCCCTTGGCCTTTTATGAGGTTAGTTCCCTAGACGCTTAGGGAATTCATTTGAATAATTCCCCCTTTCTATATAATTGTAACATTAGACATTGACAGCCTCTTTCTTCCCCTTGAAATCACAATCTTGGTGACCATTTTCACCACACATGTAAAAGACTCTCATTCCCTTCAGGGAAGTACTAGGGTGTTTCTTCCTACATTTACTGCAGGATAGATATTCAACATTTCCCATCTTCACCTTATTTCCATTTCTAGAGTGTTCAGCAGATCTCTTCTTCTATTTCTTTTCTTTAAAGTCGTAAGACTTAGAGATTTCTTTTTCTATCTTGATAGAACATGAGACAATATCATCATACTACGAGAATGATTGTGAGACTAATTCTCGATGAAGAAATCATTTTCACCCATCAAAGAAATGATCAATCTTACTTTTTTGGTTATATATATAATCTACAGCATGCCTCGCTAATCTTGTAAAGTTAGCCTTATACTTTGTGTCATTTTCATCCTCCTTTTTCCTTAGACTCAGAAATTGCCTTTCCATATCTTCTCGATGATCACGAGGAAATTATTTTTCTAAGAAAATCTCTTTAAACTCCCTCCATTCCATATTTGATACTTCGTCATCTTCCTTTGTGTTTTAAACCAATGACCACCATTGATTAGAATCTCCAGTGAGGCAGTAAACTACCATGACAACTTTTTCCCTTTCGCTACTCCCCAAGGAATGGAATATTTTCTCTAAGAAATTTATCCATTACTCAGCTACTAATGGATTTGTACTACCATTGAATGTTGGTGGTTGTTGCCTCATGAAGCGATCTAACATTGAACCTCCACGCTGCAGATAAGGGTTCTCCATACGGGTAAGGTTATTATTCATAACTTGAGTGAGTTGTCCCAATATGGGGATTAGATGATCAGTTCCAGTTGCATCACCTGCTCCACTATAATTATCTTGAGCAGGAAAGAAATCCTTGCATGGATTTCATGCATAGATACGGTTTCCATTCCTTCCACTAGGCTCTATTTCTAAATAATGGTATAAACTAGATTATTTTATGAATCGAAATACCTAAATCCGAACATGTAAAACACTTAACATAAACTGAGCAGTTTATGGATACAATCCATAATCATAAAAAAAATCTTTGAGGAAGTATATACTCATAAACCCTTCATAATGGTTCTGTAAAAAATGATAATTATCCAAAAAATGTCCCTCGGGAGTGTCATAACCAAGAGTGAAGCAAGGCATGTTGTCGTGCACCAATTCCTGTTTGAATCTAGCTCAAAGTAGTGTTTTTGCATTTTACCACTAGGTAAATCTATGCTAGAGCCACCTCTACCATCTCATATCCATACAGGGATGTATTGTTGGAAAACTCACAAAATCTCTACAACACCAAAATTCTAGGAAGTTCTTCCATACAAATCCTCAAAGTCTATCCTAGGGCTATGTTCTCTAATCAGAGTTTATCTAAATCTAGTTTCCAAGGATTGTACTAAACATCCTCTGATACCACCTGTAATGCCCTGACCCTAGTTACCCAGAGTCAGTGAACTATTACATAACATTGGCGTGAACACAAAATATCATGTCTCAAAAGACAGATTAGTTTAGTAGAATTAGAAGTACTAGATACATTCATAAGGATTACAATACATCATAAAATGGAAAACTACCACAACATTGTTTACATAGAAAAAAAACTGAGATCACATAGAATATCCCTTAGATCAGTCATAATATACTTCTTCGCATCCTGGGAAAACAAAACATAGAAAGGGGTGAGCTCATATGCTCAGTAAGGATAACAATATAGCGGAAACTTTCATAAATAAGTATAAACATTCAAGGAAATGTATGAGACTAAAACAAAAGCATTTTAAACTCGAACTTCTTCATAATACGGAAAAGATAAAAATCCCATAATTCCATTTTCTTATTCACATGGATATTATACTAGTCTAACAATCACATGAAATATCAATAGCCACTTTCATAATGATGGAATGCATAATGACAAACATTCATAACCACATAGTCAAGGCCTTGTACCAAGACTACAAATAAGATTTTGTCAAGGCATTGTTCCAAGACACTAGTTTGCCTCATGAGATCTACTGATGAATCAAGAATCTATAGCAGAATCCACCCATCACATACTAAGTCCAATGCATTCCTCATATGAAAAGGATTAACCATAACATAAACATTTGTATTAAAAATAGCATACGAAATGTCAATACATTATCTATAAATCATGAATGTTGTGAAAATAACCCAACCACAGCCAAACATGTCACAAAACCTCCAATACAATATGGAATTTTTAATAATAAAAAATCAAATTCAAATAATCATAAAATTGATCAAAGGATGTTCACATAGATGAAATCAAAGCCTTTTTAGAGAAATATCTATTTCTATTTTGAAATCTTTTAAAAATTTTATAATTATAAAATAAAAAATTTAATTTTTAAATATTATTATAAGCTTGTAAGGGATTATTTTATTATTTTATAACGGAAGAAAACAGCTACACCCACCGTATAAGTTAAAAAATACATTCTTACCTTAGTTTTGTTGACAAGTTTATAAAGTACCTTGTTTGGAAAATAACAGAAAGATTCCTTTCAAAAAAATCTTATAAATAGAAAAACAAGTCTATAAATATATTTATCCCATAGAATACTAAATATTAATAATGTTTTGAAATTCCTTTTTAAGAAAACACAGCTGTGGATGATAAAGAGGTCCCAGTAGATACATACATAAAAACAACCTCGGATAATAAAGAGATTTAGAAATTAACCCTACCTTGTACTTTTCCTTAGTCGAGGGTAGGTTAACCTCTTTTATAATGGTGAAATAATTGTTATTAATTTATAAAAGAATCATATACATTAATATGATATCATATATGATCTTTTAACATTTCTTTGTTAATAATATCTTAGTGTTATCGTCGTTTTGGGTGTTAACTAATTAATTTTCCTTTATAAGATTTGTTATGTAAGTAATGTTTTTTATGGATAGGATATATATTATTCATATTAAGAATGATATTAACTCTTTAAAAATTATTTTTAATAATCAAATTAAAATTATTCTTGAATGGATATGATAGTGAATGAAACTCATCGCGTTCGTGGAGACAGTAATCAGTACGTACACACAAGCACCAATATCATTCTTTTGATATTATAATAAAATATAATTGGATGGTATATCATATATACAGAATAATTATCATATTATATTTGTTATTTACATCAATTACACATCATTATTATACCCATCCAAAAAATGATGTATTGAATAACAATTACACCATGGCGTGGAGACGGTAAGCCGTACGTACGCACATATGGTGACATGTCATTAAAAGGATGGATAGAATAATGAATTTGGTTGTAAAATATTTATAATTATATCACATAATTTAGAATATAGTATATTTATTATTTTATAATGGAAACAACAAATAAAAAGTAAGTGGAAGAAGAAAGGAACTTGAAAGAGGTGATGAAATATTTACCACTTCTTCGGGTTATTCCTTTTGATTTAATCAAAAGGGCTCCTTAGGTTGGATTTCTGACTAAAGAAAGGACTATAGGATGAAGGGATGATATTATAGAGAGTATTTGGGCAGATTTTGGCCGAGAAAAATGGATTTGAAGGCATGAATTAGAGGGAAGGTGGAGTGCCCATTTATAAGAGGTGTGAGGGGCACCTCAGGAAAAGCTAGAAATATTATTTTATAATAAAATTATTTTCAGTTTCTAATTGCTCAAAAATAGATTATCTAAAGAATAATGTGGGTATTGAATTGAAAACCACTCAACAAATAGGTTTTATATAGGTTTGGGTCACTATATTAACTTTATCTTTTAGATTTAACTCTTTGTTAAATAGTTTAACATTTTCCATGTCTCTTTGTATTTTTATATTATATGGTTAATAAACTTACTACATACTTCCAAGATAACCTCAAATGGTTCATTAATGGTACACCTATCATTATATAAGTATTTTTTCCAAACCTTATATTTTTAGGAATATAATATCAATTAATAAAAAATATTTTATTTAAAAACTCTTCGATGTCAATTTTGACACTATTTGGTATTTTGTTTTTTTTTTATTCATAACAGCATTATTAATATGAAAAAATTCATATAACTAACCCTAATATGTCATATTAACCTAGAAAATTCGTGTGATTCATAAAACGTCTCAAATTACATTTATTTGGATATTTATAATATCAATTACTTTAATCTTTCATTAATACGATAATTACTGCATCATCATTGTGTCATAAATAAATTTAATTATTTAATGTCTACAAAATATAAATAAAATACCATTATGTAGGAAATATTTTTATATTTCTAATTAATATTTATTGTCAAATTTATATTATGTGTAACCCTATAATAAAAATGGTTTAGTTATTAAACATTGAATTTACTTTTTACTCTTTTTTGAATTAAATGATAATAAATGTCCTCATCTAATCCAAGTTGACCTAAAGGATCATATTTTATTCCTAAGGTTGTTTTTGGTCTAATTAAACTTATCCAATAAAATTAGGATATTTTTTAGGGTAATAATAATGTCATTTTTACCCTTAATTACCCTATTTACTTTTAACCGTTGTAAATAAAAGTAAAAAGTTACTATTCACCAAAAATTATTTTCATCTTATTGAACCACATATTACATACTTATATCAACCGTGTCTCTCTGATTTTTTAAATTCAACTCATTGAAGCGGTAAAATTAAGTTTTATGTAAATTTGCAAATGCTCTTAGGTGGTGGGTAAAAGGCGGTAAAAAGTTCAATAAAATTTTTATATAACTAAAATTATTATAAACAGACTCCAATGAATTACATTGAACCTGTATTGGTATTATGTATCTATTTTTTTCAAAAATAAATTTAAATAAAATAAATAATTATTTAAATAAAAATTCAGTTTTAAACTATAACTCAGTGTTTTTCACTATTCATAAAAAATGGAATGTTTTCAGAAAAATACCAAAAATTCCCCCTAAGATAATTTCAATATTTTAAATCCAAAAATGAAGTCTATTTTGAAAGATAAAATTTATAAAATTTCAAAAAGTGGGTATTAATTTTCATAACGGTTAGTTTGATTGGTTGTGGTGTGTTAGAACTCGAAGTTGCGTACAACACACGCTATTGTATTATTCAAAAAGAAGTGTGTCATGGAAGCTTGGGGTGTTACATCTATAATCAAAAGGGATACAACAACCAAGGATGAGATTAGATGGTCCAGTTTTTGTCATCAAGAAGATACCCAAACTTCATTTTCTCATCCCTATAATGTTATAGATAGAGTTGGAAATCCTATGAAATTTAATATTATCAAATTAGATTCATGATAGGCCAGAAAATCATCTGAATACATGCGACTAGAGGCAACCCAATTTTGTAAGGACATGCATTCTGATGCTTAAATTTCATGGTCACTTCTCTTGAGGGTCCATGAATTCTGGAAATTGGATACGCTCGAATCGAACCCTACCTTCAATTTGAGTATAATCTCACTACGGTAGGGATTTATATCTAGGAACTAGAGTTGCTCATTTATATAATGGATGACTGAATATATACCATGATATGAGTGGTAAGCATGTCAAGATTGGGTGCAGCTGAAGGATTTAATCACACATCTTCTAAGGAATGGATTGAAAATAATGATCCAGAGGATATAATTTCCATTATTTTTTTCTCTATTTCTGTTCTTCATTTATTTTATCTTGAACTAAGTATTTTTCAGTATGGGATGGTTACCTTGAATTGAATATGGAAATAGGGAAATTAACAAAGATTCCATCACGGAAATATAGCCCAAATGGAACCCCACTCAGAACTGATGAGTCATCCCCTGAACCAAGATAGACATCCCTGTTTCAGTAGAAAATGGAGGCTAAGATAGTGTTAGAAACTCTAGTTCCCCCATTGATACATAATTTCGAGGATGCAGGTTCTATCCAACCTTTTTCGAAAGACAAATAATTTTGGACAATAAAATCACTGGCTAAGAACCCCATTTGTGATGTTAAGTGCCCACGATATCATTTTTCTATTCATTGTCCAAACAAATTTTTTTTACTCTAAATTTGGTCGTAGAATCTACATTCATATCCTCTTTAAAGGGGATTAATAGAACCTCCAAGAATTAAAGAGGACACTCTGGACCAAACAAGGATTCCTACTAGTGAATCAGCTCCATTTACAGAAGAATTTTCGACGGTTAAGGATACATCATCTGTACCTATCACCATCTCTATCACTATAGAGATGGAGGATTATAGTAATGTCAAAGGTATGTCATAAGGTGTAATTTTATAGATGCTTAATTCTACCCCTTATGATATTTCAAGTTTATCTCTTGCACCAAAGGACCCTACGACAAAAGACGCTAACAATGTTGCAATCTCTGAGCAATCGGTTCGGCGTATCAGGTCATTGGAAGAGGGAACATCACTGGTTTGTGATTCAAGTGTTTATGGAATCCCCATGGGTGAGACTAACATGGGGTTAATATGTTAATTACATTTTAATAAATTATGGAATATATTAGTCTTCTTATATCTTTATAATATTTTAGGAATTTAGTAGGGAATTTAATGGACATGAGTATTTATTTTCGTGTAACCAATTTTTATGCCTGATGTTTTGATCATGACTGGTTGAATTGTGCAGCTCTGTCCATGAAAAATGTGTCAGTGGTGGTTCATGAATATGGTGTTTAATTCTATCCCACTCCCACTATTGGGGGAGGGGTTGACTCAGGTGGATCTTGAAATGTGGAGTCTTCCGGAGAACCTTTAGCGAGCTACGAGAAGTCCTAAGAGATTCCCTTCATCAAGAGGGAACGACTCAATATACAAAAGCTGAGGATGCTAGGGAAGAATACACCCAATAAAATGACCTGTATCTAGGTAAGTGTCATCAATTTCCATGATCATTCCATGCTACTTATATTTTTTATCTTCTTGAGGATAACATTGAGTATTTTCTATGTCCAATGTCATCAACTTCTACATCCAGGCCTAAGGGAGGAGCTTTTGGTTCAATGTATCCAATACTAGAAAGAAAAGTCACTACTATCTCATAGGTTGTAGGGAATGGTGAGTCATTGAGTGCACTTATTCCAAAATAAATTTCAACCTTTAATTGTGGATCTATGTCCAATTTGAAGATGCATAATTCCCTTGGCATTACACATCATGCAGCCAGTCAGGACATCTGTAAGTTGATCTCTCAAATGCATTTTTAAGACACAAATTTCCGATTTTTTTTCAACTTCCATTACTATTCAGTATACTAGGATACAGAGTATTTCATTACTGTATGATTTATGCAGGTGTGAAGGATATTAGTTTTAAACAAGAGAGAAAATATGAGCTTTAACACAACCTCAATAATAGAAAGCTACTTGTAAATAAGAATGATCTTTGAGCTATTTTTTCTCAAGTGAAGGACAACCATGATAAGAATTAGATATAATTTAGACAAAAGAATAATGATAAAACCATTAAAATATCACACCTTCAGAAAGAACCATATTCCACCTAGGGAGTGCTCGTAAAACTTCACCATTCCTTAGAAGGAACCCAAACCAAAGGGTCAACTATTATTTCAATTGAGGATAAATAATTTCATGGGTTTGAGGAGACTGGAGATATTAGTTTTGATGGGATTTTATAGGCTTTTGATGGAGTACTAGAGGTCGTTCAACAAAGTAAGAGTTACGTTGATGGTATTTTGTAAAGTGTGACATAGAGATTCAATATTTTTGATAATATTCTTATTTTTTGTCTCATAAATGAAAATAATTTTAGTTCTAATCATCTATGTTTTAATACAATTTTCCCTTCTTTGATCATAAAATAATATTAAAGTTTATTTTACTTAAAATACATCTTTGTGTATGTTAGTCATAACCACAATGGTAGGGATGGGTAGATTCTTTAACTTTTATCTAATCCATGGGGTATAGAGAAAATAATATGACTATTTCTAGGGTCATATGGACAACCATACAAACATTTAATATTTTGTTCCATTTTTCTAATTTTATCTTAAGTACAATATAAGGAAGGATTAGTAGAAAAGACATGGATTTTTCTTAGAAAAACCTTTTCAAATTTTCATTTTAATAAGTTTTGTGCCTATTTCTTTTAATTTCTCTATTTTTCCAAAACCTCATGGAGTGTGGGTATAGTGAGATAAGAATCAACTTTTTCCCAAAGTTCCCTTTGTAGGTTATCAACTTGATGAGTATTTTCCCTTTTTTAGAGTAGTTTAATGTCCTAAAAGTCAAAATAATGAGACTGGTTTTTAAGGTCAAACATCATTGACCATAGTTTTTGAAATGATGACCCAAAAAAGGATTACTAGATAAGAATTTTTTTACATTCATAAGACACTAGATGGGGAATTTTAAGCTATGATTTTATTGTTCCTAAATCTAAAAATATAAAATCTAGGAATAGATGAGGTATCTCCTAGGAAAAAAGTTACCACCAGTTGAAATAACTATTTTGTGGGTGACATTATGTAAATCCAAAAATGGAATGCTACTACAAAGTCACATAGTGAAATACCATGGTAGACATGACCTATTATTTGGCGGGTGAATTATGGAAATCCAACTAGGGAATGTAGGAGCATAGTCAAGAAAGAGTGTTCTCAAGAATTCTGAAAATCTATAGTTGTTCGATGAATAAATTTTACAGAGATACATATTTATCAAGACTATGATGGGTGGTTTTTTCAATGGAAGATGTCTAATAATTAATAGAGAATCTATATTGGCATTATCCATAAATGGAGAACCACTCAAACAAGAATTTTTCATGTTTGAAGGAGGTTATATATTTTGTTAAATGACTGATGTCAGGGAGGGGAAGGCCCATTTCTAACAAGGTTTGAAACATCATGTAGTTTAATGCTAGATGACCAGTGCATTAATCTTGTAGTTGAAATTATTATAGAGTGGAAATTGTTTTATAGTTTAACATCTTTTGAATATGAATCAATGCTATGAAGTTTAATGTTATAAAAACGAGGACATCATGTTAGGTAATTTAATATAATATTGTAAGGAAATTAGGGGGATAAAATTTTAGATATTTAACATCATCTAAAAGGTTAATAATTATCCCATTTCATGTTAATCTATCAAGTAATACACCATTAAACTCAGGTATGAGGAGGGGAATGTTGAAAGTTGTAATATGGGGCTCTCCAAATTCAATAAGTTGTATGGTGGAACTGTCAATGGTGAAAGAGGAGGTCTTTACTAAGAAATAAATTATCTCTAGTTAACAAAACCTATATTTTCAGATACTTTATAAAAATCCAATTGGGGTGTGTTATTGCATAGCCAAATAGTGGGAAATATGATGGATATAGTTTTAGGTCCAATGATTAGGACCATAGTATTGTGAAAACAATAGGTGTTATGTGGCCTATCGAACCAAGGACGTTCCGGAAATCTTTAGACATGAGGGGGGACTGTAAACCATGTCCTTGAGAGTTCTCATAAAGGGAGAAATGATATGGGAAAAATATGAAAGGGATAATTGTGGTGGGAATTTTAATCATAGGTTCCAACTAATTTTTTTCAAATCATACAAGAATAGAAGAGCCTTCTCCCAAGGGAGATGTTACTGGTGGTTAAAAACAAATTTGTGGTCTAATTGATACAAATACAACCGGGGTTTGTTATAGTATAGTAAAATAGTTGAATACTCTAGCTAAAAACCTTGTTTTGTGGGAGAATTTATGCATATCCAACGGGGGTTTGTTACCACATAGTTAAGAAAGGGAGTCCTCATGTATCATATATACTATCACTAGAAGCAGGGGAAAGATTATGAAGATTTGAAAATGTCAAAGATTTGGAGTATGACTTGTGGAAGGGATATATATGATTATAATAGAAGATTTTGGACAGATATTGTCCACAATGTGCAGAGTTCTTGTAATAGATCTAACCCATATATAGGAGGGGGAAATCTCTGTTTCCTTGGTGGACAACCTAATAAGGGAACCTGAATTAAGAGCTTCTATGTATATATTTTTCATTAGACAAGATATGGGGAATTTTTATTTACCCCATGTTTAGGACTAGGACATGAGGTGTATGTGTCACTATATATCCCACTAGAATGAGAATCAATCCACACATAATTCATGAGGAAAATTTCATTTTAAAGTCATATGACCATGACATTAGTCATGTAGTTTAACATCATGTGGTAAGGACAGATGTGAATTGATGTGAATGAAGGGAAATATTGTGGTTGGAATAGGGTATAGGAATCGAGCATCACTGTTCAAATTTTTTTAGAAATAATCAAGCCATTCATAGTTCTGAAAAGGTTTCCCACAATGATTGAATTCCCGCATGGAGAAAAAAACTAGTTTTTTTAATACAGGCTCGGGCATGGGGTGAGAAACCATATTGAATCTTCTTAGTTAATTTTCATACTATGAGTACATAAAGTGTTCCTTTTAAAGTCTTATTTCTAGGGCCATGATAACCCCAATTCAAATTGATTTGACTTGTGTAGGGAAATATTTTCCGAAAACCCCTAATCCCACATGAGATATGATCTATCTGGGAAATAAAGAGTAGTGAATTATTATTCCTCCATACAAACTAAATACTAAAAAATGGTGGGGGAATTTAGATTTTGTGGTGGATAGACCAAGATGTGAGATCAAATCATTACTACATATCACATTAGATTTAGAATCAATTAGTAAATAGTTCTCGAGATCCCATGTAGTTAAACTTCATAGACAATAGATAAAGATGACCTAACATGATAGAGGGGAAATGTTTTGGATAAGACCATTGATATAAATATAAGAATCACTACCTATCGTGTGATATTATAAATCAATCCATGTGTAGTTCTTAAAAGGTTCCATGTTAAGGTCTAATGAAAACCCAAGGAGTGGGGAATTTTTTGTTGTGGCTGGACCCAGGATAAGAGATCCGAGCATCACTACGCATCTCATTACAATGATAATCAAGACAAATATATTTATTGAAAAGACTGTGCATGTTATCAGCACGAAAATATGACATTGTATTTGTATTTTAATGTCTTTCATTAAGGATGTGGGTCACCTGACATGGAATGGAATATTGTGGATGGACCGGGGGATATGACCTAATAATCAATACATTTCTTGCAGGGGAAATAATCAAGGCACACATAGTTATTGAAAATTTTTTAACACATAAATTTGGATTTTAACTAGGAAAAATTTATCTTTTATATTTCCCAAAAGGATGATTGGGATTGAGACATGAGTTCTAGTCATCACTATGTATCTCACTGGAATGAGAATCAAGGCATACATAGTATTGGAAAACTTCCTTATGATCGTATTATTTGTACATAAGTAAATAGGGTTTTTTTATCACGATTGGACATTGGATGGGAGGTATAGGATTCATTACATGTCACATTGGAATGAAAATCAATCCATACATAGTTCTTGAATAATGTTGTGGTATGGGTACCAACAATGAACATGGTGATATGCTCAAATAGGGATCAAATTGTTGCCTAATTTTACATCATACAATTAGGAAGTAAACCATGTAGTTTAATGTCATACGGTCAGGATGATATTCTATGCAGTTTATAGTATTACAACTTAGAATATAATTGTTCTATGTAGTTTATCATCCTAGCGCTAGGATTAGTGTCATGCCTTTTAAGGTCATGTGATAAATGACAACTATGTAGTTTAACATCTTGGAGATAATATGAGTTCTGTGTGATTAAAAGAATTATATCTTCAGAAACCATTCATTGGTTGGAGTTGTAATGAGATATAAATCCATACAGATCAAAGAATAAGATTAGTTAGAGTGGACCATATTTATAGATCAAGGTCCCTCCCACTTTAGTTCATGATTTGGAGGCTTCATTCCTAGTATCATTGGAGTCCTAAGGACCAATAACAATTCTCCTTAGAGGAATGAATGGAGGCAGACCTTCTTGTTAAAGGCTCGTGCTATCCATTCTGAAGGAACTCTAGGTGATGAAAGATGTGTAATTTATTCTCATTAAGTTTCTATAGTACATCAACACATTTTTTTGATTTCTCATCCATGTATAGACAATCACATATGGAAATAAAGAGTGATGGAATATGGACCCAAATGGGTAGGACTGCTTTTTCCCTTATACTACTGAATAAAGGGTCTGGCATGTGGAAGTAAGAGTCACAGATTGGTAGGACCACAGGGCATGTAAGAGTATATAAAGAAAATAATTTTTACCTTTACCCACATATTTTTTATTATGATTTATATGGTCTTTTTTAGGGCGTCTATCTATCCATTATCCACTAAATGATAGTGGGATGCATGGTTAAATTTGATATTATACTCCTGGTATAGATTTTCTACATTAACAGAACAATCATTCAAGCCATTTCCCATCAAAATTGTATGATGGACACTAAATATTGTGCTGATGTTTGTTTTAAAGAAGATGAAAATGATTTTGGCCCCATATTATTTGATGTCTATTTCCTCATCCCATTTGGAGATGAAATCAGTAGCAGTTATGATGTATTTGAAGTATTTGGACATAGGTGGAGGGTATTGATCCATAAAATCCATTACATATATAGAAAATAAACTAGATTAGTTTGATGTATGTAGAAACTCTGGGGGTTGATGCATGAATTTGGAATTCACTTGGAAGCAATGACATTTCTTGGTGAATTCAGTGAAATCTTATGTCATAGTGGGCAAGTAGTACCCAAGACTTATGATTTGACTGGAAAGCCCAATACCTGACCAGTGGGTGCCACAAGATCTGGTGTTTAGTTTTTTCATGATAGAAGCAGTCTCTTATCCACAAATAAATCTAATAATGACTCCATCAAAGTCTCATTTATAAAGAAAATTTTAGTGATTTAGGCCATTATTAAGAGTGAACCTGGCCGCTCGCAATCGTATTTTCACTTGCTCAGCTTTTTTAGAAAGGATTAACCCACTCTGGATACAGTCTATATTGGTAATAATCCACTCAATGGTAATACCATATGGTTCATAGATATGAATACTTCATTAATTTATTTCATTCAAACATGAACAAAAGGTGAGACTATTCGGCAATACACAATGCTGATGACCATTTTGTCCCGGTTTGGATCTGCCAAAGTTGTAGCTATATTTACCAATGCATATGCCAGGGTAAATTATAATCATGGGATGTGAGTAAATTTTTTATCCAAGCGGAACTTTTCCATTAACCCATTTACAAATCAAATAATGGGGATTCGATATTTTTTCTGATGGAATAATTCCTATTGATCTGTTTGATTACCAACTCTAAGTCTCCTTTCACCTCTAGATGGTCTACCAGAATTTGGAGTTTTTCTTCTATGCCTAAAATTATGGCCTTATATTCTACCTCATTATTATTACAACCTTCTGATAATAAGACCAAATATGGAAATACTGAATTCTCTAGGAAAAAAGAGCACGATCCCTAACCCAACATTACTATGCTTAGGGTCTTCCATTCTCTTCTCTGTTGGGCTCCTGGATGCATCATCAAAATACAAATCCCATGTTTTGGGGATGCCTTTAATAGAGAATATCTCCTCATATAGAAATTCATTATTTAAGGACTTTGGTTCTACAGAGAGATATCTTATATGAAAGTCTATAAAGGCCTAACCCTTCACTGCATTCCGAGGCCAAAATTATTTATTAAGATGGTACATGATAAACCCCCACTATTCTAAAATTCTTTCCAACATGGGGTGGATGAGGATATATTTGTGTAGGTTATTGAGAGAGTCCAATTCGACCTCATGGTTCTACAAGTAGTGTCTTAGTTTCTGGACTACAAAGGTTAATTTAAGGATTTTCTCTTGAGGAACCATATATTAAAAATGATATGATGTGGAGGATTACCTCCATTGTATCCATATTTATTTTTCAATGATGGGATTACCTGGATTAAATCATTAGAATCCAATTATTCTTGTTTATTAGGGTATGGTGTAGATAAATATACTATTATTTAGTAATACTTTAATTTTATTGATGCATAGTGATTCCATGGATCCATTAGTTAATCTAATAATATGAGATTAATTGGGTGATTCCTAGGATCTAGGGGTTATTCCCTTTGTGAAAAAATGCCCATGATACCCTAGGGTAAGACTTATATCTACCCAAATGATATGTTTCATGCTTATAAATATATGACACCTACCAAAGAAGGTATATTTGAAACCAGGTTTCACATTAAAACCACAGGATCAATTGTGGTTATTTTATTCGTAACACAAAACTATATTATTTATTTAGGTAATAAAGTAACTAGAACATAAACTATATCTAATTTCTATATACCGGCCCCCATTGGTGGTTCCCTACTGAGTTTTATTCACACCTCACTCAAATGGCCCTGACACTTAGGTACCTCAGCATCATTCAATACTCATAGGTTTAGTTAGGGTGGAGGACCTGTGTTTCATGATTGAGTGGGATATCATGGATAAGACTTGGAGAATAAAATCGAGGAATGATTCTGGGATGGAAGTAGAGCCATAAATATTTTATTCCTTTATTTATTTTCATTGGTGATCTGTCCAATGGGTGGTGAGTTTTGTTCTGACATGAATGTGAGTATGTATTATTTAAAACTTCCACATGTTCATTTGATATTGCACTGGTGTTTATTTATTTTCTATTATATATTATATTTTATTATCATGGATGTGATAGGGTGTATTATTTTTTACTACTATTACTACTCTGATAAGATGGTATACTCTTTTCATGGTACTAACCTAGACCCCTGATCCTAATCAGTATTCATTAATGTTTGGGAGGGGGCACACCTGGCTTCTAATAGCTCTCTAACCAACACACTAATCATTAGTCCGGATCCAGGGTATTACATTGACTACCCTAGGAAAGTCAAGTCACATCATCAATGTTGGTGATCAATCACCAAATCATGAACCACCAATTGAGTTTCAATAACCCCAATCTCTATAATATCAAGACACACCTATGTAAAAAATGGTGTTATTATATCATTTTATAATGAACTATCTCAGGGTACTGTTGAGTTGGTACCAAAGCCAATCCTCTATAAGGTCTGCGACATGTTCCCAATCACCCTGAGATAGAAACAAGAGTTATATAATAAACATGAATACTTGTGGAAATTATTTCATCTTCAAATAATAATAATAAAGTGGTGGAAACCACTAAGTATTTGGTATGGTGTGTTAATTAATTTGATATCCTGAAGATGAAATAAGCAGATATATGAAAAACCAGAAAAATAATAAGAAAAAATATATATTATAATGATACAAAACCAATAACAATGAAAAAAATTACTTTTAAATATATATGGGAAGAAATAAATAACATAACCAAAATAGGAAATCAATGAAAACATGTTACAAATGGTTGAAGAAAATGACATATATGCAACACAAAAATAAACTAAAAACACAATCCATCACTCAACAATATCTATGTGGCCTACAATTACCCATCACATCTATAATATACATTAATTTACTACCCAAATGATTTCCAAACGAACATCAAAACCATTACACCTGTATAAAACAAGAAAGTTCCATACATTTACACATAGTTGTGTATGATGTGTGAGTGATAAACATGCTCGATAGGATTTACAAAAAGAATATATGGAATTACATTTATAAAAATTCATAAATTTTATTATGAACATATTTAGAATGTATTTTCTCTAAAATTAAATATTAAATAAAAAAAGTACCATACATTTATCTTTTCCAAAACGAAAAAATATATCTTTGGATAAAAAAAGTTTTTGGATTTTAAACCAAGAATTCAAACCCAATTAGATAAACACAAATATTATTTAAAATTATCATTCAAGCCATTTTTTATAACCAGGGTGGAATCCATCGTTTAAAATGGAAAACTCTTTAAAATGTTTATGAAAATGGACTTTCAAGTTTACAAATTTACAACTAAACCATTTACTTCATTTATCAAATCCTTTCAAAAATAATTTTTCAAAAAAAAATTGACAAGTAAACTATAAAAATAATGAAAAAGGAAATAAAAATGGGAACCATTAGATCCAAGAGGAATAATATAAAAAAATATCAATATAAATGATTTTTTGCATAACCCAAACTAGAACAAGGGGGTATAATAAAGGAATGTAGAGGAAATCCCCATATGTAGTATTCTCCGAAAATAAATAAGTTTCATGGGAAACTACCTAAATCCTAAGATGAGATAATCCTTGAAATACCCAAGAGAATCAATATGTCAGTATTATCCCATAGTATTTCCGAGTCACCACCTGATTAGCTACCACATCAAACATAGGCCACCATCCAAACCCAGTCGCAACCTATACTAGGGGTCCTAAAGATAGTATTTCCTAGATCAAATACCTCACATATCTACCTAGTTTTCCATTACATGTGAAAGTGTATGTGAGTAGTCAATAAAAAAAATTATAAACACATACATCAACATACATAAACAATAAACCTCATCCCAACTCCAACACCCTCCCACAAAACAACCCATTTATGAACCCACAATAATCACAAAGTAATAATAATAAACATACATCCCAGTAAGATGAAAATAACTAAAAAGGTCCACAAACCAAGGGGGGTCAAAATTTGGGCGTCACATTCATCAATCAACTTATATTTAGAGAATTGAAACTAGGACTTTTAAAATAAACATAGAAAATGAAACCATGTTATCCTAACACTTCCTTTAAAAATAAATCAATGATATATCACTTTAAAAACATTATTTTCACCCGAGAGAGCCAATTAAAAATTAAAAACAACTTTAAATGGAAAAAATATTTCAAATGGGTTTCTCCCTTTAGAAATCAGAACAACATTACCACCATTCTATTTAAACTTAAATTTTATTTAAAAGATACTATCAAAAAAATTTACAAACACTTAGCATGAAAAAGTGTTTTAGAGCCCAATGAATATAATAGATTCAATTAAATTCCCCGTTCTAAGTAAACTAAACCTATAAAACATTTAAAAAACTCATGAGGAATATTATTTGTACATGAAACACGGTAAAAAATGGTTTTATGAAGCCCAATAATTTCATGACATGTGAAATAAAAGAATTGGATAGAAAAGCCTTCCTCAAATTAGAAGAAACATGTCTCCTTTAATGTAAAAAGGTGAACTAAGAAAGGAAATAACCACTAAAAGCTATAAATAACCAAATATTCAGGATTATACCCATACAAAACCCTAAATTCAACCCAAATAGTTATTAGTATTTACAAAAGAAGAAAATATGATGGTAATGAAATGGTCGGAATATAAGAAGAAAAAATCAAGTATTATCTTTAAGAATCACATAAAATTAGAGGTAGATTCCAAGATCCAATAAAAAATGGATGTGGAACTCCCTTAAGTTCTCCCACATTCCATATGATTATGAAAGTGGGAAAAATAGATGCCAAAACCACTAAATTAGAATGGGGTTTGAATTGAAAAAACATAAAATTATTGTTGGTCATATAAGAACTGTAGTGTGTCCCTCTCCACTATGGATTGGTACACCTAAATTGGGAATCCCTACAGAATGGCCATTTAGGAATACAGTGTAAAGAACCTACTCTAGAAAAAATGATTTATCTTGAGCCCTAAGAAACATTAATGTAGCTCTTATCTCCATAATGCAGCCTCACCTATGGAATCCCAACAACATCATAACGTACACCTTCTGTAGTGTGGCTATCCAATCTTTGAGATATTTCATAAAGTAAAAAAATCCTTCTCTATAAGATAAGGACTCACCACTGTGTGGTGAGTTTCACCTTTGCATATCCTTTCTTCTAGTGCACCACTTCAATGCAACACCCCCTCCCCATGGAATGGTCATCCCTTCACACACAAAGGTAGGGAAATGATTCTTGGGAAAATAAGGACCTGCCACATCATAAGGACTCTGGCCATAGTATGGCTTACATAAGGTCAAACTATAGAACGTTGGAAAATATCCAAAAATTCCCCTGCAAATTAAAACATATAAATTTAAAAAATCACTCAAAATTATATCATGATTAAACACCACAGTAACTTGTGGGTATCACACAACCCACTAGACTTTGACTAGTTCATCCTTATATTCCTAAAACAGATCTTGTAGATGGTTAACTAGACCCACCCTTACCTTTTAGGCACTAATGTAAGCCCTTCGATACCTTGTTTTGAAAAAAAGTTTTATTCATGTTTTTCGTAGTTTTATTATATTTGGTCATGATTATTAATTTTGGTTCTATATGATCTAGATATGATGCTAATGGCATATTGTTCTTTATAGGGGGTTTGTATCTGGTTGATCTAATGGAGATAGGTGAAACAAAGCTACTGGATTTTGATGTTTCTCAAGAAATGTTTTAGTTTTATATCGTCTGGGTGTTGTTAGGTGCCACATGATACATCATAGGCATCATAAAAAGTAGTATAAGTTTCACTTAGTACAAAGTTTATATTAAATATATGATGCACATTAATGGGTTTCCCATTACGTCCATCAGCCTATAATTTTTATCATTATAACTCCATTAGATTTATTTTATATGTTATTTATTGCATTCATATCATATTTTAATAATTGAAAACTATATTTTTAATATCACAGTAGATAGTTATTTTGGTTGGGGAAGGGTGATGAATATAGATAAATAGAGATATAGAGGTAAAGTAGCACGACTAAAGAATTAATTATTAATGTTAATTCTGACTCAAATAAATATATGTACTACTACAACTTTATAGAGATGTTAAATTAATTATAAGGAATGATTATGACATTGTAAAATATAAACCTATCAATTTTTTTTTGTTACTTTGGATCAGAATCTTCTGAATAGATATTTATATGATATTTAAATTCTTCTAAAGATAGTTTTCCTTTTCTTAAAATTTATTAAATTTATTTTTTATGAAATTTTATAATGTTTTAGTTTCTTTACCATAATATGGTAGTTATTTTATTAGGGAATAAGTATATGGTTCATCAAATGGATCACCTTTTTCCAAATTTACTTAGATATGATCCTCTAGTTAGAAATATTAAGAAAAATCAAAGAAAAATTCCACCAGCATGGAATCTTGAAGATCTTATACCTGGGTTTCAAATATTAGAGGAATATTTCCCCAAGGATTTTTAATGTAATCCATTGAATGTTATGTTTACCCCATTTTATCTATTGGTGTATAGGTTTTGGTGGGTTTTTTTGTGAGAGTCCGTGATTATCTTTGTTTTTACTCAAGACAGCAATAACTCTCAGAACCTTTGAGGTATGTAATTTTAATCTATATTTCCCCCTAATTAAGTCATATATGTTTGATATCATGTATCACACTCAACATTGAACAAAAATGTAATTGTGTTTGTTTCCAAAAGAACATACATGATGCCTAATGGTTGAATTTTTTGAAATCATTCACTTTGGGATTACAATTTCAGAATCGATTTCAATGAGATTTATTTGTGGAGTCGGAAACACCCTAATGTTCTATATCCATAAGGGACCTTGTTGCCAATGGTATATTCTCATTAGGAAATTTGGACAACCAAACTTTATAACTCACATTTATTGAAGGGAGGTCGAGCACATCAAACCTTTTTTTTGGGGGGGGGATTGTTTCATATTACTTGAATCACTTATAGATTCAAGATATATTCCTGAATCCTTTATTAATTCCCATTTATTGCATGGGAAACCCTTGAATTAATAATTATTTATTAGCGTGCAAGGAATTTAGAATCATCTGTATGTAAACAAGGTTCTTCATTAATGGAAATATTTGTATGTATCCAAGGTTATCCATTGATTATATCATCTTATGTACTGATTATATATTCTTTGGTCATTATTATGATGATTTTTGTTTTGAACCATGTAGTGGGGTGCTCTAGAGTGTATCTTTTCATATGTAGACAGGAGTTATTTTTATGTTGGGGTCCGACCCTTGAAATGTGATTCCTATATATCTTTGTGAAAGAATTATAAATCATGTTGTTCAGTGACACATAATGGGAAACATCATACAATTTAAGGTCATGTAATACAGACCAAATTATTATGTTTAACATTATGTGGAATAGACATATAGGTGGAAGATTCCTAGTGAAAGTTTTGTGTGATACTAATGTTGAAGCATCCTAGGGAACCTAGAAGGGATATGGACTACTACGTTAAATAATAATCTACTAATAATGGGACCCCAAGATAATCTGTGTTGATTTAGGGTGTTGGTTGTGGACCTTCTGTAGGTTTCCAACGTATCCAATTTAGATGAGAATCAAATCCCACACAGTTTGATTGTGAGGCGCCACACCTATGGAAGCCCTAATGATTTCTCCTAGGGGAGTATGGCCCTTTGAGAGGATTTGTATTAGGGCTTACTCTAAAGGAGGATTCCCTTGTGATTTGAGATTTTGTTGTGGATTACTTCTGAGGAGGGTGCCCTGGTAAATGATTGGGGCCTATACCAAATAGGAGGCTTATAGATTGAGTTGGGGTTTATACTTGGAATGATGCTAAAAGGCTGTAGTTCGTGAGGATTTCATGATCTTCACCAACCACTAATCCCATGTGGGTCACACTTGGAGTGAGTAAAAAGAGGGAACCATGGATCTAGGTAACCGCATAATATACTTTTACCTAAGGTCATATACATTTCCTTATAGACCCATGCCTATGGAGGCCCTCTAAAGAAAGGCAGGAGGAAGATCCAAGAAAATATTCTCTACTATGAAATGCATCAGACTATGTAGATTTTTTAATCCTAGAAAACCTCTATGCCCACATGATTCATGTTTAAATGTCAGAAAGAAGAATTAAAAGATTTGGGAAACCACACGATCCACGTTCCACTAGTGAAGAGGTTGGTGGTATGAGAGAAGAAGAAAGGGCTTTGGTGGGCCCCTTCCCTACTATACTTATACCCAGTATAGTCATATCTAAATACCCATATGGGAATAAATCAAGGGAATGGATAATGAGGAATGAATGAAGATGGATAGGTCCTCCAAGAATGGCTAAGGGCTTACTCTGAGAGGGATTCCATAAATGGAATCCTGGGGGAGGATCTCATCCCCTATCGAAGGGAACATAAAGTTTGATCCTCACCCTCCCCACCTGGAACTAGAGGTCCTTGGTCTTTTAAAATACTAGGGATGAACATGGTCCTAACCCCAGTATTCAAGACTAGGATTTACTTAAAACTTCCCCCAAGGTCGGGGTCCTTCTGACCGAGGGAATTCATACTCATATTCACCCTAAGGACCCTATCCATCATGTAAGGAAAGTACAAGAAATATCTGATTAATGGAATGCATACTCAAATAAGAGACATTCTTACGTTCCTCTTTCCATGGGTTTTTAAGTTCATATGCTTTGGTGGATGTTTCAATTTGGTCCCTCTCAAACAAGGGAGCCAAAGGAATTGAGGCCCTTTTATTAATGTTTTGGAGGAAGGACTGACAAGTGGCTCACATAGGGTTGAGGTTGGGTGAGTCAAGGCGGTCTCATGCAAGGTATGTCTATATGTCTTGGTAGTCCTTCGTGTAGGTAGACCTGCATAAGATGATTATACTTTAAGAGATGGACCATCTGGGAAACAACACTTGGGTGAGTCTTTTCTCGAGGCTTCAAGGGTCTCAATAGTTGTTCCCAAAAATTTCTCACATAGGTATTTTTTTAGGGAAAGTTACCTTAAGCTAGTGTTCGTAAACCAAGGAGGAAAGGGATCCTCATGTAGGTGTTTTGAATTTTAGACACTTGGAAGAATTTAGATCTTATAAGCCCCCTTAATTACCAATTCTTTAGGTTTTTTAGAGCTACCTAGAAGGTTTTCGAGGGCTTAGACAAATGACTAGTGCATACAGAGTGTGAGGAGTTTTTTTGGTATTTTTTATCCATTAAAATAAAGATTCACAAGAACCTATTTATAGGGAAATATGGGACCCTAGGAAAAGAATTTGTCTTGTGTAAGTCATTCATGTAGGTTGATGCATAGGTCTTTCACACAGAATGATGTGCATCTCTATTGCAGACGATGTTCCATAGGTAACCTATGTGGTGATGCTTCATGGGCATACCTATTCGGAGGGCCTTTGCAGAAGGGGTGTGTCCTTTGGCCTCTTTGGATCGTCTTATTTTCTTTTCCTTAAGGAATTTACATTTAAAACCTTTTCATCCATGTGAAAAAATGGAGTGTCAACAGTGATATTTGTAGACCATTAAAAATACCACTATTAAAATTACTAGGTATAAACACAAATAACTAAATTATGAAACATATATATATATATAAAGGTCATTTTATACAAATTTATTTAATTGATTATTTTTTTAAGAGTCTATTTATTTATCTGATGTAATTTTTATTAAATAAAACTATGTATATTAATATTAAATATTAATATTAATAAAATAAAATATTTATTGTTTAAATCCGTTTATATTTGTGTTTTATGGGAATTAATAATAAGAACAAATCGTATTTTTAAAAAGTTATTTTCTTATATTGTTGGTTTCTCAAATATTTTATGATTTTATTTAAAATATAAAATATAAGATTATTGAAATTTAATTTGACTAAATAAACATAATTTTTGAATTTATAATTTAAAAAGTTTCAAGTATAAATTTTTCAATTTTTTAAAAAATAAACGAATTTTAGCTAAATATTGAACCATACTAATTTTTGCTAATACCGTCAATTTTAGGACAATATGACTAGGTGTTTTTGGAATTTTTTTAATATATATATATATATATATATTAATATTAACCAGTTCATTTAAAAAAATACTATGTTGTATTTGGAAAATAAATATATAATATTTTAGAAAATTTAATATTTTATGAAAACATATTTTCATCTATTTATTTCATTAAATTTAAAAATACGGAAATTTTTTAAATTTATATAAAGGTAAAATAACTCTTCTTTGATCAAGAATAATATTTTAAATAAAATTTCTAATTTGGTACTATACATAATCATTATGACTAAATATACACTTTTCATAAAAATGCGTTTTTACGCGTTACGTAAGTTAAAGTTCATATTAATTTTTCAACAAATAGATTGTTAATTTTATTATATTATTTTTATATTTGATATAATAATTTTCAGATTATTTAGTATGTTTAATATTTTTTAAGGTATAAAATTTAGATTATTAGGATTATTTCTAGTTACTATGATAATCGTGAAACAATTATTTTAAAATTATTGACTTATTATTATCTTGTAATTTATATCGAATAAATTAAAAAAATACTTTAAATAAATAATAATATATTATATATAAAATTAATAAATTAATTAGCATTCATTTAATTAGTAATCAATACTAAATAATATTAATAATCTTTAATGGTCAAATTTTCATTTTTCTACTAAAATGGTTTTTCTAGACATTCCCTAGTTTAATTTAAAATTAAATTTTATAATAATTAGAAATAAAATTTGGTTAAATAAATGTAAAATTAAGTTTATTACACCCAAACATTTTTATATGGGTTAATCTATATTTTTAATAATGTATAAAATCACTTATTTAAAAACTATTTACCTAGTTTAAAACTAAAATAGTAAATTGTAAAAAATAATAGTTAAAATAATATAACATATTTAAAACATGTGTATATATAATTTTTTGAGTATTTATAAATCTTAAGACACCCCACACTCCATTATTTATAAACTCAATATCCATTGACCTTGAAATAGTATAATTACATTATTAAAATAAAAAGGTGATACCAAAAGTTCCATTTTCCTCAATCATAAAAGGGGTCACTTACACCCTTTCAGGTATGCAACTATAAATATAAAATTCCTTGATAATATTACCAAAATATCCTATCCTAAATTTCCCTCATAAATTATAAATACTATGGTCACACTAAGTTATCCTAATCCTTTCAATTCAAAGAATTTTTCTAAGGAAATATCAAGTCTCCAATGAAAGTATTAACTCCTTATGTTTTTCTCATTAATATTTGACATAATAGTACATAATATCCACAAAAATATAATTAAATAAAGATTATTATTATAATTATATTTTTTTATATTAGTGGAATCACTTTTATTTATTTCTTTCCAACTTCTCAGAAAAAACAAAAAATTTGTTACTGCATAGCGGGGACTACCGCCTCCACAAAGTGGCATCTGGAATTCTTCATCATCTCCATTAATAGCATATAAAAAGGTTGTAATAGAGAAATAAATATTATATCTATAATATTAATATTATTACAAAATTAAAAATTATCATATAATTTATTCCCATCTCATTTTTTGGTGAAATAGAATCATTAATCATGCGTACATGTGAATTATCTCCTCCATGAGCAATGAGTTTCAATTTTCATCACCATCCCTCATGGTTTGATTTATAAATATATTTATTATATAAATATTATATCTATAACACTACTATTATATAGGTTACTAAAAACTATTTTACTATGATTTCAACCATGGTCAACATATATAAGGAGTAATAAACAAATTGACAGAAAATCTTGAGTAACCAATTTAACAGAGAATTATATTAAAAATATATAACAAAAAATAATAGATTTAGCTTATATTTAAAATATGTATGAATAACGTTATTTGGTATGTATCTAATGAATATAATGTAATTATTTTGGATGTTAAGTGAAAGGGTAGGGTGCATTCAAACAAAAGGTAGAGGCTTCGTCTCAATTCCTCTTCATTACAGCATGTTTTAATGTTATACACCAATTTACCATTTTTATTCTGTATATGTTGCTAAAGAATATATTTGGAATAATAAATTATTTAATAGAATCTATTTTATAGAAACATCTGATTTTATAGATTCCAATTACTTTTGATTCCAAAATTATTATAGTTGTAAGGGTTTCATCTCAAAATTTCATTCTTTGAGACATATATTGTTTTATGAACCAAATTTACTTATAATGGTGTGTATAATAGCAGTAGGATGTTTAATATCATGAATTAAATTTATTAATGTATTTTAGCTTAAATTTTTATCTATACCTCTCTTTAAATGGGTTTTTATTAGAATTTTTCTTAAGTAGTAAGGGTTTCTTGATATAATCTCTACCAATTGTGACATATTTATTATTATACACTATGATTTATTTAGAATGGTGTATACAACACCCCTTAATGTTTTTGAAAAATTATTATCTTATATTTCATTATATATAATGTTCTATTCATTTTTTCAATCTCTCATTGGGTTTTGACTCAAAAATGTCAAAAGTTGTAAGGGTTCTCATCTCAAATTCAACTATTTGACACAAGTTTCATTTTATGCACCATGATTCCATTTCTATGGTCAAAATTTTATTCAAAAACCCGTTAATATTTTTAGACTTTATTTATTTTTAACTCATGGGATGTACTAATACAAATAATGTTTTATTGTATGAATGGACTTTTACTAGTATGTTAGTTTGGATGTAAGGTAACTTATGTACCTCCTTCATGACTTGTCAGTTAGAATTTATCATTCCTTTTATCTCTTTTATATAATAATATTATTATGAACTTATTATATTTTTTTATATCTATCCCTTGCATATATATCTAGTAAATATACCTTTCCATTATGGGGTTATACATGTTTTTAGTTCCCTTTGAAATTTACACCATCAAGTAAACCAAGTTAAAAGGAACATTTCCCATTTCTTGTCGCATACTGAGAATCACCCCCGTGTAATGTTTTTAAACCTTAAATAACTTCGAGAAAAAAAGTTATTTTCTATATAACCCTCTTGGTTCAATTCTATTTTTATTAAAAACAAATTTTTTTACTTCTTTAAAAAGTTCATCCACTTATTCCATAAAGGTTCACCCAATTGGTAAGCTTTTATTCATTATTCCCCTAGATACTTCTCCTGATTTATCTATATTGGAACTCTATATCTAAGAGCTATGTTTATTTTTTAAATATAATCATACTAAAGTGATTAATTCCTTATTATCATTGGAATAATTATGAATCAGCCTTCATTTATGCCTTGAATAAAAATTATAGAACCCACTTCCTTCTCATGGGTTAAATCTTGTTTATAATTTATGTGCGGTATATTCAACTCATGTGACATAAATATATTTATGATTTTAATTTATGTGATATGTGGGACTAGAATTATATGTCCCTCAAATTCATTGGGTAATTATTTATATCTCATGAGATGTTATGTAAGGTATAAGGGAGTGAACCTAATCTATAATGGGACTTTGTATAATTTAGATTATAGTCTTGGGAGTGACCTCTGACTTAGGGTTATGATATCATGTTTTATACTATTTCCTTAATTTTATAATCCCATGATCTTAATATATCATTTACTTATTACATTTTTCTATGCTTATGAGCATCCTATTTGTGATATCATGTTAGTCCTTTTGAAACTCATTTTATGCTTTATTTCCATGTTAAAACCCTTACTGATATTTTCAGTAATCCATTTTATTTATGAATTTTATCTAGGATATCCGAAGTTTTTTTAGATAACCTTTGGGAGATAAAATAACTATGAAGAGTTAAAAAAATATGATGTTTTTCTGTTTTAAAAGAAGTATTTGTATTTATAGTATTCCAAATTTTCTAGACCTCTAGATCCTTGGCACATATATTTTGAATATTATTTGATAAATTCTAAAATAAAGTATGTTTAAGTCATAGGTCACCATAGCTGGTATTAGAGAAACATTCAGTTATTTTTGAATATTTTGATTAAATAAAAATTTTGAAATCCCGAGGGATATGACTAAGAATAAGATAACATCCTAATATTTTTATAAAGTAGATTTTATGTAACTTTAAAATAAATAAATAAATGTCTTGATATTGAGAAAAGGATGAGGCAGTAACACATATGCATCTAGGTTAAATCACCCTAAAAAGGGCTAGTTGATCATTGAATCATTCACCACTCTAATTCACGATGAGTGGGGCTAATACTGCACACCTAGATAGAAACTACTGAGGAATATTCTTTGGTTTATCTTATGATATTTATGAACAAATAAAAAGTATTGATTTTATAGTTACCTTGAGATATTATGTTTGAAAATATAAGGTATCCCCACATAATGTAACAATAGTTGAACCAAGGTATTTATAGGCTAAACCAAGTGTGTCATTATTGAAATAAAAGTATCATAGGATGAAATTAATGTGTCATTATAGAATACATATTAGGATTTAAATATATTATTCATATGATCATTTACTCTAATTATATTGATAACCATTTGGGTTTTAGTTTTTGGTTGAAACCAGATCAAGGAAATAAAGTTGGGAAAGGTATATGTTTAGAAACTACCGTGTCTTATAACTATATAATAAAGAATAATTAAATGTTTTAAAATCTCAATATGTACCCATTATAATGCAGAAATAGAGTTTATAAGTCTTGCCTAAGGTTGTCAGTTTGATATAATAATAGTAATTTAATCTAAATTCTATAATCTATTAGCACATAATATTTAACAATGATATTTACATACATTATAAAATTTATGAGTATTATGTGAAGCATATAAGGATTTTACTCCAATATTTTTTCTTTAATGGTATGAAAGAATATATTAAATGTTGTCAATAAACTTGAAAATTTATTTTATTATGAGGTTATATTTTTGGGGATAAAATTTAAAGAACACACGATTGAGGTATGGATAACTCTTATGTTTAACAAATTCTTCTTGTTGATCTAATAAAGAGTTGACTTATGTTGAAAAATTAGGCTAGATATTATTAGTAACCTTGATATTGATAATTAATTCATGATATTGTTGTGACATATATCTCATTCTTATGGTTATTATATATATATATATAGTAGTGTAAGCCTTTATGAACTAGTGGCCAAAGATGGTGGTTAATTTTTTTTGAATGAATATTTGATTTCACTATGGTTTAATATATTGGATATTAAAATGGTTTTGGGAAATGTATGTTATGAATATTATAATATTAGGGAATAAACATACTTGAGTATATGATTTTATGAAAGAGTAATTATATTTGAGGAAACATAATTAACTTAATATAGCCTTAAGAGAGTAAGGTTGATGTCATATTAAGAGGTTATAACCCAAATGATTAATATATTAATAATACCATAAAAACATTGGTTAGTAAGGATTAATTAAAATTAAAAGCATTTAATTTATTTATGGGGGTTTGGGAGAATGTAATGACCAGATATATTAATATCTATTTTCCCTATAATTAGTTAAAAAATGTTTCATGGTTTGTCCAACACGCATTTCCAAACTAAAACGAACCTGTGATATGTTTATTCAATTAAAAACCTAGCTATTTCCTTACTAGGTATGAACAAGAGTAACTTAATTATTAAATATATTAATATATATATGTATATATATATATATATATACTTATATACATGTTATTTTATACAAATTTACTTAATTCATTATTGTGAATAAGAGACTATAAATTTATGCACTATAATTTTTATTAAAAAAAATAAGTACATCAATTTAAAATGATAATCTTAATAAAATATAATATTGATTGACTAAATATATCTATATTATTGTATCATGGAAACTAAAAATATGAACAAACAATATTTTTTAAAAAAATTGTTTTGCTATAAAGAAAGTTTCTCATTTTATTTTATGATTATATTTAATAAGTAATATAGAAAATTATTGAAATTTAATTTAAAAAAATAAATCTCATCTTTTATATAGAATATCAAAATTAACTTAATATAGATTTTTGATTTATTTTTAAAATAAATGATTTCTAGGTTAATAGTGAAGCATACTTATTTTTGCTAATACCATAAATTTTATGATAGTATTACATTAAGTTTTTTAAAACATGTTTACTATAAAGAAATATATATTATAAAGTGAAATGAACAATTTTAAAAGACTATGTTGGAATTTAAAAATCAACATATAACATTTTAAAAAATTTAATATTTTATAAAGACGATTTTTTGTCTGTTTCCTTAATTAAGCTTAAACATGGGGAAAATAGGTTATAGATTTGTTTATATGTAAAAAGATATTCTTTGATTTATTATTATCTTTCTAATATCAATATATTCAATAAGAGTTATAATTTTTTCCTATAAATAAAAATTATGCTTGAAAATAAACTTTTCTTAAAAACAGGTTGTTTCGTGTAACATGGTTTATCATTTAGATTAATTTCCCTACTCAAATAAAGTTAATATGATAAAAATATTTTTATATTTGGTAAAATAATTTTATTATTATTTAATTTGGAAAAAATCATTTTTTATATAAAATATATTATTATGATTAACTCTAATTTCCACAATAATAGTGAAATAATTATTTTAAAAATTGTTATTTTATTAATGTCAAGGAATTTTTATTTAATAAATTATAATAAAATACTATAAATAATGTATACTGTATTATTTCTAAGAACATAACTAAATATATTAATTCTAATTTAGTTGGAAATCAATATAAAATACGTAAAGACTCAATGATGGTCAAAATGCTACTTTTCTTCTAAAACGGTTTTCTTACACATTACCTATTTTATTTTGAGAGTTAATTTTATAATATTTGGAAATTAAATTGGATTAAATAAAGTATTAATTTAGTTTAATAATATCCTAATTCTGTTATATGTTTTATTTTATATTTTTAAAAAAACATAAATCCACTAAGTTGAAAACAAATTACCTAGTTCGAAAGAAAAAGAGTAAAATGTAAAAACTTAACGAAAAAACCCCTATATCATGTTTTAGAACATATGTGAAACGTAAGTTTTGAGTCTTTATTGACCCAAATAAACCCCAAAATCCATTATTTATAATTTTTTGAGCCATTGACCATTAAATAGTGTCATGAAATTATATAAATATGAATGTTATTCCCAAAATCTCTCTTTCCAATCTTATAAAAGGGGGTTACTTACAAAATTTTATACATGAACCAACCATCCCAAAAAATTCCACCAAAATATACCCAAATATCCTCGCATAAAATTCCCTCACACATTATTAATCCACTAATTACACTAATTTATCCTAATCCATTAAATTATAGTATTTTTCTAAGGAAAGATTAGGTCTCTAATATAAGTATTTACTTTTCCTTATGTTTTAATATTTAATATTCATATTAAAAATATATTATATAATTAAAAATGTATCCAAATCTGTATTATTATTATACTAATATGTTATTATATTATCATTATAACCATTATTTATCCCTATCTACCTTCTATGAGTAACAAAAACACAGTTAGTGTGTTTCACGAACTATCGCCTCTAAAAAGAATTGTTAATACATTGCAACAATATACTAGAAAACTTTTTTAATATTTTTAGGGTCTCACCTAAAATAACATTGATAGTGTATTCTTAGTTTTTACTTTTTTTTCTTATACCCTTTAACATATTTTATTTTTAAAACTTATTTTTTTAGGAATTCCCTAAGACCATTTTTTCATTAGATGCAGTTTATTTTTTTATTTTTTTTAATAACCACTCATATAATAATTCATAAAATAAAAATGTAAATTGGATGAATTTATTCTGGTGATTGAGTTCACTGATTTAATCCTATATTTTTTTGGTTGTGTTAGTCATTTTGGAATATAATTATTGATTTATAGAATAAGTTTATGTTATAATTTTGAGTGATTTATTTTGAATGTGCTAGTTTTTATGTTTTTATATGGAATATGGATTTGTTATTCCCATTTATCTTCCATTTTGATTGAATATCACACTAAGAATTAACATACCATGAATTATTGAGGAATCTAGGAAGATAATTTTTTCGATTATGGCTTCTATATTTATAGATGACCCTATCTTTGTGCCATCATTTATTAGTATGTAAATTATGTATTCTATGTATGTTAGGTTCCCAAAATATAAATATTTTCATTTAATTAATTAATAATTCTAATCATTATTTTCGAAAAAAAATTAAATTTAACTTATTTATTTTTGTAACATAAGTTTCCCAAACTATAAAATGATATAAAAAATTTATATAAATATGATTAAATGTTATAAGATAAAATGTTTTAAAATTTAAAAATATAAATTTTGATGAAGATATCATTTGAATCATAAATTATAATTCCCTTTTAATTTTATAACAATAAATATTATGAATAATCATTATTATACCTTTCAATTGTGATGATATATTTTAATTATAAGAAGTTTTAATATATGCATTTCAATTGAATGATATGGAATGAACTCTATGATATGATATAAAAAAATTATATAACTTTGAAAAATATTATTTTGGGGTTTTGCTGGTCCATCTTCATTACTAGTTTTATAACCATAATTTAAAATTAGTTGTTACTAAATATTAATTTTCCTTAAATATTATGATTTATAATATTTTATTTTTATAAGTAATTTATCTAATTTGAGTTCATTTAATTAAGCATTATGATATTATAAATCTCTAAAAATTATGTGGAATTTAGTGAATTTGAATCTCTATGGAGTATGTTTTTTATTTGTTCAAAAACTATTGAAGGGTTACATCTAGAAAATTGGAAAATTGTATTTTTTTTCTCTATATATTTCCTTCTCTAACTAAATCACATAGATAAAACGTTTTAATTTGGATTTATGATGAGATAAAAAGTTTGATATTATATTTTGGTATTGAAAATCCTGTATCAAATTTTTAATTAAATTTTATGGTATTCATGTTGGAGTGATTATTCGGTGTAGTGGACTGATTAGTGAAGCATAGTTGGAAATGACATATTCTTGATAAATGGTCAAACAAATACATTTTTGGTACGTTAAAAAATTTAGGAAAATAATAATAAATGAAATGACATTATGAAACATTTTTGACATGAATAATCAATTTTCTCATTTGATGTGTTACTTTATTTTATAACTGTCTATTATGATGCTATAGGCATTTTATTTTTTCCACCATTGTGAAATTGGTGATGAATTTCCTACATCAACAAGTGAAATAAAGTCATATTTCTTATGTTAATGGGTATGCTTAGCTTCTTCCAACCACATGTGTCCAAAATTCGGGATTTCATGGTTCATACTCCCAGTGTTTGCCTACTATAGGTGATCACAAACACTGTGTCCACATCATGACTGACTGGGTGAACTACTTGTGCGAACCCTAGTACTAGTTTGAACCAATAAAATGATAGCTATTGTTTTAGACACACAGAATATAGATTTAATTTTTCGAGTTTCATGCAAAGTCACTTGGAGTTTTTGAGGTTCCCCGGACTTTCACTCTCAGATATTGTTCACAAAACATTCCTTAAACATTGGATTTGAGAAAAACACAGGTGACCCAAGATAAAAATATTGTTATTTTACATCATTTCCATAAGTTAAAAATTATATTACACAAATAATCCAACTGTTCCAAGAATGAAAGTTTTTGTATCTTTGAGGATCAACCACTTAAGATACTTATTTTACAACACCTATAAAAATTTCTCTATAATTTAGTTAAACTGTACTCCCTTCTAGACTTCTCATAACTTATACTCATATTCAAAATCTAAGGAATGGAAACATAAGAAAAAGGTGAGATTAAAAACTCATTAAGCGAAAAATTATCAATATGTCATCAAGGGTAAGATCATAATCATTGATAAAACATGATCATGGGAGAAATATCTTATTAAAAAGAACATGGAATAATAATAATTTTATAAAATTAATATTATAATGGAATTTAGTCTCTAATGATAATATATATTCCATATAATCGAAGTATAATCTCAAATGATAATATAAATTCCATAGAATTAGAGCGTAGAAACCTGAAAAAATAAACTTGATTTTAGGTAGAATAAAATAAGAAAATAACAAGGAAATATGGAATAATAGAAATCATAAGAAACTATACCCATGTGTAGAGGGAATTGATATCCAATTCTCCTCACATAATGGGATTGGGATAACAACTTGTTTACCCTCTTGGGCTTGGGATAACTACCCATGTAACCTCCTGGTCTAGGTCTAATTACATGTGTACCATCATGGGCATGGGATACTACCCATGTACCCTGTTGGGATTGGGTTAACAACATTTGTAACCAATTGGGAATAGTCTAACAACTCGTCTACTATCGTGGGTGTGAGAAAACAATTGATGCACCCTCTTAGGCTTTGGCTACTGTACGTATACCATCATTGGATCAGGCATATACTCATGTAATCTATTTGACATCATGAGATATAAAACATCAACCCACTAATTGTAGGTTGATATAGGTCCCCACGCATTAATAATAATCATCCATATATTTTTGTTTCAATAGGAAATGAAATTATTCATATTTCAAGCATCACTTAATTAACCCATGGAAAAGTGATAGGATTCATGAAAACTTCCAAAAAATATTTTATACATTATCTAGATAAATAAGGTGGGTAGAGGTATAATTATATATCTTTTGTGTGATATAATAACCATTAGATGTGTTTTTATATATTAGAAATGCCTTTTCAATAACAATGGGTATATCACTTTGAAAAATAATTAGAAATACCCATTTTCATTTTAAAATCATTACAGAATAGTTTTATTTATAAAAAATATTTTTAAAATATGGAAATGAAGATTCATAGAAATTGATGTTCTTTACAGTTAAAGAAAGTGTACACATAAATTAACATTAGAATGATATTTTAAAAAATATTTTAACTTTACCGTAAACTAAATAGGACTGATCACTTTAAAAAGTTATTTTAAAAAAGGTGAAGTGAAATGTTTTAAAAATTTACATTAGAAAAATTTGTCTTAAATAATGGATCATTAAAAAATATATAAATTCTAACTGAAGGAAATTTGGAGTGTAATATCACACAAATAATCTTGGAAGGAAAATCATTTTAACATTTTTTTTAAAAATTAGAAATCCAAATCATAAAAAAGATAATAAATATTTATTTTGAAAAGAGGATGAGGGATATATTAATTTCACATGAAATAACACATAATTAGTATTTTAAATAAAACAGAAAACATTTGATGAAGGGTAAAATAAGTATATGGAAGAAAAATCATCATTATAGAGAATGAGAATTATTCTTAACAATTTCATACTTTTTTAAGGAAGAAATTCATAAAGGAAGAAGATTTGAATAAATATATAATTTTACCAAAAAGAGAAAGATATTGTATAATATAAAATATTAGGGTGGAAGAAACTAATCATATAAGTAATTAGTTCAAGATGAAACATTATAAATCAAAGAAAGGGGGTTTGAGTTAACAAGAAAATCCTTACAAACATTGTATTTTGAAGAAAGAATATTATAAAAAGATTTTACTTGGAAGAAAATGTAAATACCTAGAAATAATAAAAAAAAAATATAATACAATAATAGGTCATAACATACACAACTTATAATAATAGAGTTTAAAAGAAAAATCATGTAATAATAAATGAAAAATGAGTTAATAAAAACTGTTACGTCATCGTCATATTTTGAATTGATTACCCATAATAGCTTGAAAATTTGAAGGATTTGTAAATACCTCAGATTTTATGGAAAATTATCATAAAATAAATCCATGTCCAATATATACACCATAAAAAGAAAACAATTTTTCAATACACATCATATCTCAACGAAGAAAAATTAAGTTTATAAAAAATCACCTTTAGTCTAGCTTCGTCGAATGTGGTCTAATCAATAATATAAAAAATTAAAATATTAATCACCTATTTCAAAAAAATATTCATGATAGTAACCTTCTATAATCGTCATTTAAAATAACTTATTGCAAAGAATATTAGTTATTAATATTTTATCTTCACCGCCAGATGTTATTAGCTTTCATTGTGTATTTATTACTAGTTTCATAAAGGGGGTTTCCATTATTTCATAAAGATAAAAATTTCATCATTATAATATAATTATATGTACTTTAATAGATGATCTATAAAAACTTATAAAGTTATAATTTCATTTCATAAGTATTTTAGTATTGATTTTTGGCAATGAAGTTAGTGACAATCTTGTTTCCGTAATTTTAATGAACGGGGGACAAAATATTAATAACATGTTAGATATTAATATTATCATTTCCAAGCCAAAAAATCATTAATTACTTATTAATATCCAATATCAATAGTAATTTGGTTTATTTATTCATCAATGATATAAATTCGTGTCATTATTCTTGTAGTTGGTCAAACCAACCCAAAAACAAACATGTTATAATCAATGAGTGACTATGGTTAATAAAGTGATTGTTTTGACATGATATAATTATTATTGAGGTATAATAATATTATTTATATGTTTTTAAAAAAATTACCATATTATAAGAGGATTTTATACGTAATAAAGTATTTTAATGAAAAATTAAATATGTTACTTCTGTAGAGGTGGTAGTCCACATGTATGCAACTATGATGCATTAATTTACTATAGAAGAGAAGAAATAAAGGGAATGGTTTAAAATTTATCAATATATATAATGTTATAAATATAATATTAATATATTAAATAAACTTTTTTAACCATCCATTTAAGGTGGTGATAATAAATAAATCACGGCATCCATGGACGAGGAAGTCTACACATACACATGAAAACATATTCATCTTTTAAATGGATTCAGATTAAGGAATAATGTTTATATTACACTAGTATAACATTTTTTAAAAATATTTCTAGTAATAATATATCATTATTTTATGTGTAAAATAGGTTTTAGTGGGTATAATAATAATAGAATTAGGGGAGCTCAGTTGAGAACATTACCTCTACCTTTGGATGTTCTCCCTTGGGTGACACCATAAAGATTCCTATATTGGTATTTTTGAAAGACCATGGTTTATAATAAATGAGGATATAGTGGAGGAGATACTACGGTATAGATTTCTTTGAGACAATTATTTATAATTAGTGTATAAATCAATAGGAGGTAAGATCCTTTTATAGGAAAATGGAATGAAATTTTTGAAAATATAACTTCTTAACATAAAGAAAGAACATGTTTTGTAACAAACCTAAACCTAGATTCCCAAAACTGGTGGTTACTTTATTACATTGGATTAATATACAATAAAATTAATCCTGAGGGATATAACACTTTTACATAATTTTAAAACTACATATAATCTTGAATCTCATATTACATTTGAAAACATTAAATACAATAAAGTATTTTCTTTGAGAGCATTAGTATTCCATCTAGAATATCATCGAATAAGAATCATAGTACACTTCCTTTAATCAAAAGTAAAAGTAAAAAAATGGTGATCATATTTTCTAAGTAATGGAATGAATATAGAGTAATATATAAAATAATAAATATGGCATGAATAATATGATTAGAATACATGATAATCAAATAATGCCACATAAATAATCACATAGGATTGAAACATATCCATGGATCAGATAACTGTTATAATAATCATATATATATTAATTAAATTTTTTATAATTATGTAATTAATAATTCTAGATATCTTAAACTTACCATCCATGGCTCGTGCCTAGACATATTATATAAATAGGTAAGGCCTATGCCAAATTCCAAAACTATTTTTTCTCATGATACCTACTGATGCATTGAGGGTCTATATAACTCCATCCCCCACCTATCACATAATAATTACAATTAATTTATAATACGAATTGAAAATAAAACTTAATCATCATGCCTTAATTATCAATAACAATCCATATTGATAATATTTTACAAAAATCGTCATTTTTGAGTGTCAGCTGTTTCTTTTTTCATGTAAGTTCTATTCTATTGTTTAAATACATGATCATGGATTCATCAAAAAAATAATTTTAATCATTATATAAATACCAATTATGTTAATTATATATATATATATAATTATACATGAAATTCAGACATCAAAAATGAATCACATCACTTCATCTAGGTGATATTCTACACATATGCACGAGTGACATTATCATTTTTAATGGGTGTAAAGGAAAAAAGGTACAAGATATATTCTAATTAAATAACCATAATTATTTATTAAATATAATATATATTCATAATTAATATTTGTATAACCATACAAGTGAAGTGGTAATGAAAAACAAATTACACCGCTATGTAGAGATGGTAAGTCGTACGTATGCACAAGCGATATTTTTACTATTTGTAGGATAGAAAATATGTGGTAAAATGGTTTTTCAAAAATCATAATAACATATTAGTATATCTACGGTAATATATTCATTATTTTAGGATTATTATAATATATATAGGAAGTAGTATAATAAATAAACTTGAAATAGTCGATAAAGATGATTATCTATTCATTGAGAGACCTCCTTTGGATTACACATTAATCCTTGAAAGATTGGACTTAGGAGAAATCATACATCAAAGAAGAATTTAAAAATTATACTAACATATTATGGAGGTTATTTTATGAGCTATAAGGCCCAAAATATTTCAATAAGTTTGTAGAGGTGGTGGCCTTTTATAAGTGAGGGAGAGGACACATATGGAATTACATAAAATATTTAAATATAAATAATTACTTTATTAAGTATAATACTTCCGAATGTCCATTTATTCTATCTAAGATAATTCATAAAAAAAATATATCCATAAAATAAAAATTATACAAGTTTATATGGAACTATTACCCATATATCTTAGCTTAACCCTCTAGTAAACATGTTTTGTCCATAATTGTGGTAGTAAAGTTTTACTATTTTTGAAATTCCTTATGACCAAACATTAATTTAAAATTATTACCTAATATTAATTATTATTTTTTAAAATATGGAATAAATTTTCTAATATTCAATTTTTAAAATTTTAGGAAACTTAGTTTAATATAAGTATATAAAATGCAATGAAAATTGTTTTTAGAATAATGTTTGTTTTAAGAATAAAAATGATTTTAAACAAAAATAAAGTATAATGTTGATTCCAATGTAAGTAATTAAATTATTTTAAATATAATTAAAGACATTTTTCTTTAAAACTAAACTAAAACTTATATAAATCTTGTGTATACTTGATCGATAGAAAAGAACTAAAAACAATTTTTATTTAAACAAAAACATTTTTTATAATTCCAAAATGTTAAGAATATATTTATAAGATCAAAATTATATTTTTATATGAATTATATTAATATATAAATATTATAAAAAAATAAAAAAGTTTAAAGTTACTCTTATATCATTATTATTTCATAAAAGTGATAGTTTTTCAAAATCAATATTTTTTAACTATTCACTTGAAAATCAACTATTTCTGAAAAAAATCAAAAAATAATCCCAATATAATTTTTAAATTTGGAATTCAAAAATTAAAATAATTTCTTCAAATTAAATATATAATTTTATATAATTTTGGTGCTAATCAGATTGTTTAATAATGTTTTGTAAATTATAGAATTTGTTTTAGGAATAAAAACTTACATACTGTAATTAAATATAAAGTCTTACATATTTCACATGTAAAGTGGAGAAAATATAGAAAATAATGGATTTGGGAATTAATTTAGGTATATAATCCATAAAATATTAATTTTCAAGCATGCTCTAAACATTTTTTATGTATTTTGAACTTATTTTTGTTTTTACTTTTATCATTATTTATTTTACTTTGATAGTTAATTTTTAACTAATTAATTTACTTTAAATACATAAAAATATAGTGGGAATTGTAAAATAATTCAAAAAATATTGATTATGAATACAGAATAAATTCTATAAAATAAAATATCTATGTTCATGAAAAATAAATTTTTACATTAGCACATGTAAAGCACAAAAAACTATATTTAGAAAAAGTGTATTTTTAAGCATATTAATTATGTTTATGATAAAATTATCTAGGGTGTTGGTTTATATGAAAATAATTATTTTATTATTAAACATAAAAGTGTTATTTGGATTCTAAAAAAATCCAAAACTGAATTCTACCTTGCAGATGCATATTTAAACAAAGAGAGAAAACAAATTATTATAATAAAACATTACTAAGTTTCCAAATTGTTAAACATGGGTTTTTTAGATTAAACTTTTTTTTTAAATGATTTATTTTACTTACTAAACATATATTTCTTTAAAAGGTTTTATATAATTTCAAATCAATCTCATTGAATGATAACGTCATAAAAGTGATAGTATTTGGAAAATTGGTATTCTCCCCTATTTTTCCAAAATTCAACATTTTAGTAAAATAAAAAAAATCCTTATATAGTTATGATATTTTGGATTCAAAAGTGAATTTAATTTTTTTGAATTCATATTCTAAAATTTATAAGTTATTTTTTAAATGAAATTGAAAAATATAACTAAAAAATAATTTTTTATTGAAACAGTGTTTGTGGGTGTTCTTCATACAATATAATTTATAATTTAAATAATGTCAATATATTAGTTCATATATAATAATATTTTAAAATATATCTATTTAATTTATTAGTATAAAATATAAAAAACAATAGAAAAAGAGTTATTTGGTAAAGAATAATCATTTTTAATATTAAATCATATTAATTATTTATCCTCTAAGTGTAAAAAATTTTAGTTGTGTAATAGTTTTTTTACAACAGAATTTATTATTATAATAATATTATTACTAATATTATTTTATTATTTCATGGATCATTTTAAAAAATTGTTGTGTGTGAAAAAAGCTTTCAAAAAATATGTTCTAAAATCTTGGGGTGTTATTGTTTGATCACATTTGTTACATGTTTCCTCGAACTTCATGCCTCTTCATAGAGCTTGACCAAGTTTTTAAGTTATGTTTGAACAGTTTTTTCAAATAAAGGCTTATATTATTAGACTTTCGTATAATCTATTTTTATAATTATTATATAATAAATAAGATAAGTATATTATATATAAATAGATTAATAAATATAATTAAATTTTTTAACAAAAAATTTTATAATACCCACACATAATTTTTTTTAAAAATATAATTTAAAAATGAGATTATTTATTTTTATTGCTTATAAATATTGATAATATTATTATTAATATATACCTATATTGTATGATTCTTCTATCAAACATTTTTACCACAAATATATATTATTTATTAGTATTATTATAACTACAATATAAATTTTCTATCTATCACAATAACATTTAGAGATAAATTTTTTACCAATAATTTAGCAACATGTACATATATCCCGATGAAATAATTTACCAACAAAAAAATACCTTTAAAAATAAATATTTCCCTACTAAAAGAATTTAAATATTTTATAGCATTATATGTTTGAAAGGGATTCTCTTTTTCATCTAGAATCACATCTTATACCATAGAAAGAATCTCTGTGAAAATAACATCACTCCATATGTTTACAACATTTTGGTTATATAGTTTTAATAATAAGGATAGTGTAGTTTACTTCCCAGATCCATCAAAAAATAACATCTATTAATAATTATTCAATTTACCTACTATTTTTGGATAATCTCTAAATTCATCTTCAATTCTCATTGTCATTTATTTAATATTATTTATGTCATCATATGAACTTATACAAATATCTGATGATTTATAAAATATATAATTGTCCCACATTATTGATACATTTACATTTTCTATGTGTTTCGTCCAATATTTATAACACCGACCAATTATACTATATATAAAACATTCTTTAAATTTAACTAGATAGGCTCACATTAAATAAAAATAACACATACACAAACACTTGATTTAAGAAGTGAAATTTTCATAGTCTGTTACAAAGTTTAAATACTCTTTCACACTTTCCTTATACTCTTTGGTCATATGTTTTACATCTAACCATTTGAGACTCATATTTATCTTATTTTGGAAAAAAAATCACAAAACTATTTATTATAACTAAATTTTTTTTTATAAAACACAATAATCACAAACACGCGCATATAGAAGTAATAAACTTTATATTTATATACTATATAAAACACATACATTGATATATATATATACACACAAACATATATATAAATAATAACATTTATATAGATATAATAATATATATATATATACTATATAAAACACACACACACAGAGATATATATATACATAGACAAACAAACATATATAAAAATAATAACATTTATATATATTATATAAAATACACACATATATACATGCACACACATATATAAACATAATTATATATAGTACATAAACATATATATTAAGAACACAATATATAATTATATATTCATATATATAATATATAAAAATCATATTCTAAACAATATATTTACATCAAAACTATGAATAAACACATATTAAATTACCACACATATAACATTTATATATGTGTATGCATATAACATATATAATATATATATATAAACACTACAAAACATATATATGAATATGTTTGTGTATATTATCTATAAAATTTATTATACAATATATGTGTGTGTTTTTGTATTATAAACACACTAATGGGTCTTGTAAGATCATCTCATTACCAACTTAATAGAATAAACCAATATGAATGCCTAGTCTATCATCATCAAAACAGCATGAAGTGAAGAACATGAAACATAAACAAGCATAACCCAATAATAGTGTGCTCTATATTTATCGATCTTGAGGGAGTGACTTCTATAACAATCACCAAGAGACAACCAATGTAATCTCCCCTCCATAGGGACTCTCACAAACTACTAGAATCCTCATATTCTACAAGACAACCCTATAAAATACAAAGGTGTTTTAGAACCTTCCTTAATAAATAAAAATTGATAACCACAATGGAAGAGATCTTTGGATATGGCTATATGGTTTCACATACCCCAACCATAGGCATATCTCATCCTTATATAGACCTCCTTCATTTGTGAATGTGTTCAAGTGTTTACTACTAATATTTTGAAGACAACGTGTGTTAAATGTAATGGAATCATGTTAGAAATATAGTTATTTGAGTGTTTAAAGAAATTATAAAATTTTTATTAGTCCATAAATGAATTGTCCTAAATATTCATTTCTTAAGGAAACCATTTTGATGATATGACACCGCCTAAATTCAATTTATATATTTATATTTATGTCATCTATTCCACCCCTGAATTTAGAGTGTCCTGGGGTCGAACTTTGAGGTTTTTGAACCTTTTATTAGGCCTCATGGTTAGGCACGTGTTTTGGAAATCCATGAAATACAAATTTTGTGACCAGTGTAGTTTTGGAACATGGTGATCATATATTCACTACATGATTTTGTAAAATGTGAAAACTTCTTGGTTTTGAGAATTTTTTTCATTTCAATTTTTTTATTTGGGAATTCTCCCAAAATATCCTACCACTTGAACCACTTAAACTAAGAACCTTCCAAGGCCTACTATTTATCTTTCAAAAACATCTATGGTGTATTTCGAGTGATTTATTTGTGGTTTATTCCCCAAATCAAGTGGTCAGGGATTATCCTTCCTTTTACTCTTGCTTGTTTCCAATTTCTCTAATATTATTTTACCCATGTGGTCATGGGTGGCTTATTATTGTTTATAATATTGTTTTAAATTGAGAGTGTTGGTTTTTATGGTTTCTGATCCATCATAGAAGATATAAATTAGTGGTTTTTGTTGAAGGTGACATAGTTTCATATCTTGCGATAGGTGTTTACATTCCATTTCCTTTTATTAAATATCTTATTGAATGATTTATTTTTTAAATGTGTTATTGAACTAAAATAATTATATATATGATACCTAGTTTGGTTTTTTGAGGGCTTTCCATTCATTTTTGGGTTTATCCTTTGGAAAAATGGGTGAATTTCATGGTTTAATGACACTTTATTTTATAATGGTATTTTATGCATTCTAAGTGTTCGATAAAATTACATTGCTAATTTTCTTGAAGAAAAATTTATTGTTCATGATGTTTTGGACAGGTCTATTTTGAAAAGTGTCTTTTTTGTTTAAAATATTTATATATTTTAAAGTTGGGTGTTACCATGTAATTATTTATCCTTGTTTTAAAGAGTGTTGATTAATATGATCATTATTAGTTTTGTTTAATTGATTGAGACCATGAATTTTTATTATTGTGTGTTCCATTATACTTATACTTTTTCTTAAAAGGTGGTTTTAAAAATGTATTTCCAATGGTATGGTTCTTGATTTCAAGATAAATACTCATTGGGAATCTTGTATGGAAGATGTATTTTATTTATTGATGTCTACACTGTAGTTGAGCCTCATAATTAACCTTTTCTTATGCTTGTGTGTATGTGTTTTGTTTAAATAATTATAATTCATGTCATTCAATTAAATTTTGGGCTCATATTTTAAAATGGTGAGATAAAGGATGTATATATATGTGTTTGTTTTGTTTTATTGCCTTTGGGTTAGGTGATTGACATGGTCTTAATAATGTTCCACCACAATTATCTATGAGATGAGTTAATCTAGAATACTATGTAGGTATTATATGGTCATTATCTATTCTAGTTGATATTTAAACACTATCCAGTAGCCCCTAGTTTAATTTTATGACCTATCTAGGGGATATGTCACCAATGAGATTTGATGAGAATGATTCAAGGGATGTGTTCTGTGAACATTAACCTATCATTAGTTGGATCCACATATGCACATATAGTACACATATCATTAGTCCCTAAGGTTTTTCTTCATGATATAATCCATATGTTTTGTTTCATTGTTTTTTATAATCATGTGAGATCCTTATCTATTGATTTGAGACTGCTTTGATGTATTGGCCATTTATGATTAAGAACTATTATTTTAAGGCATTCCCTCGTATTTGAAGAATGATTTTTTGTTAAGGTTTTAAATGGAAAAGATGTGGTTTGTTTTTTACTGCAATTAATTAAAAAATGTTTATTTTCAAATGAATTTTAATCCATGTGGTGTTTTTTAAATGGAGAGTTAAATGAAAAGAGAATGTTTAACTTGGTAGTTTTAAAAAAGGTTGTTTTAATGGTAATGGTTATTTTTTGAAATGGCATTAGATTGGTAAATATTCTTTGGGGCATGTTTTGGAAATGGAATGTTTTAAGAAATTATAAATGGAATTAATGGTTTCATTTCTTTTTTGACTAAAGGAAATGAAATATTATTTTTATATTTCTTTAAAACTAGTATACTTCATTTATTTATAAAATTAATTTAATATACTCATATTATTATTCTATTGGCCTTTAGATCACACCCTACATACTCATATTGGTGGTTGTGTAGTATTGATGTTTTCTCAAGATTACCAGATTATGGATTGTAGGTTGGGTTAATACCACTATTCTTTGGAAGTATGTGATATTTGTTTCATGGTGGTCACTTTATAGTCACATGGTAATGTTAGGGTTTTTTCCTATGTGGGTTTGACCAGTTAGGTTGTCTAGTGTATCAGCCTCCTCGACCTCTTTCTTTTATTAGAATTATTTCATAGTTGTAGGTTGTAAAAGGCATTGTATAAAACTAGTTCCATGTGTAGAAACATGTTTGGTAAAAAATATTTCAGAATCATTTATTTTTATTAATCCATGTTTGGATTTTATTTATTTAGAACTAATTATTTATTTTTTCTTGGTTATACAATTCTGGGAGACCATATGTTGAGTTCCGAGTTGGAAGTATATATTGATACTAGTTCTTATTGATGGTAAAATCATTCCCAGATGTTTACATGTGATACCCTTGAACTAGTTACCATGTAAGGTCAATCAAGAATATTCATTATTCAATTTGGTGGAACAGCTTGGGTGATAGGTCAGGTCGGCCTACGTTGGTTTGTTATAGAATACAATACTAAATCCATGCACTTAATAATTATATTTTACGATTTTAATACAATAGAGATCTCATACACACATAATATATGAGCTGAGAATAGGCTACAATATGCAGCCCATGCATATCAATGTTTTTAATATCAATTAATTGTATAATACAATTCATTTTTTTAATTAATATTTAATAATATACCACCTATAAAAAATACAAAATGTCTTTATGAAAAACATCACAAATATTTGTGAATCCTTTTAAACTTTTTTGGAAAAAGTTTTAAAATTATCTTAATTTTGGAAAAAAAACTTTTTCCAAAATTTTATCCTTAATCTAAAGAATAACTATGTGACCCTAAGGGCCTTTGTAGAGTTGAGAGGAAATATAAAACAAAAATTTCATATATGTAAGAAAAGATAGGCCCTTAGTAAAATTTTAATTCTACACAAGCTATAAATAGGTCTGGTGTGATCTCAGTCAAACATACTTATTTCTCAATATTATCATTTACATAATAAGATATACCATATAAACCATAGGCATACATATATAATATATTTTCCATGATATCAAGTGACCACTAGACATATAATAGGTCAATTTAGTATTAATCAAATCATATATTCATGTTTCTCTAAAATAGGCTGACTAGTTTTAATAAATACATCACATTTCATTCATCCAAGTAGTACAGCACATCACATGTCACTTAACTAATTAAGGACAATAATCCTCGTCCTAATTAAATTAAAGGTCTAGATTTTTTTTCTTATCATATGATTGAAAAAATATCATCTTGGTTGAGCGCCACCAGATTACATGATTAATAAAATACCTAAACATCGCTTGATTAGCAAAGCCTCAGGGGTTCTGTAAAAATGAAATCATTGTATTAAGTTTCTCATTCAAGGTATCTTTTCAAACATTACTAATGAGATTCATATTAATAATACACCCCCAAGTATATCACTGATTATATTACATTCCATGTAATATACTATAGTGGTCCAATCTAGATAATAAGTATCAATTTTTTATATCATGATTTTATTCATTATATGTCACATAAAATTTTTTTGTATAAAATATGATATTTTACATTTTTTAATATTAAAATATAATCACAACCCATGATACTTCATGATGATCATCAATTAAGGACAACTCAAAGTCATACAGTTTGGGGATATTATCATCCCACTATTCATGTAATATAGATTAAACACACATTAATGAATAATAAAAAGAGAATAATTGTTTTATAAAACCGTGAAAACTTTAAAACCATGGAATCTAATATATCATGTATCCAATACCAAGATATTAAAAAAAACCTCATGATTTTACTTCACTAATTTTTTTCAAATGATCTAATATATTTTCAGTAGAATCCACCTGAAATATCTTTACATAACGTCTCTCCATAATATCTTGAATGAGATAGTTTTTATGAAGTATGTGTTTAGTCCTCTGTTGAGACAAGGGTTCACTATAGTAAGATACAGATCTATTGTTGTCACATTAAATCTTAACTTATCCCTTAATGTTAGGACCCACTATAAGTTCAGTGATGAAATTCTTGATCCAAACAAACTCTATTACACTATCTAATACAATGGTATACTCTGCCTCTACTATTGAGTTGGCTTAAATTTATTATTTAGAATAGTTTAAACTAATATCTCAACTATTTAAAAAACCCGAAATTCAAATTTATATATCATATGATCTTTTTAATATTAGAAACTGCAATTATTGTAACCCCTTGCAATGATCTCAACATGTTTGGGGTTCTCCATGATGAACTTATTTATCACATTATCATTATATATGTTTTGACTCAATCCAAGGAGTATATTTAATTTATATCTATATATCTTCATACCCAATATGTAGTTTTGTTCACCCATGTATTCCAATAAGAAAAATTCTCCTAATAAAACCTTTTCAAAATGTAAATTTGGGAAATTATTTCTAGTAAGAAGTATGTAATCCACATAAAATATAAAAAATACCAAAACAATCCCATTATTTAATTTATATATACATAAATTTTCCATATTATAGATGAATCCAACCTCTTTTATTATATCATAAAACCATATATTCTGACTCTTAAGTTTTCCATAATCCAAAAAAAATTGAAACTTTCAAACCTTAATTGGATCATTTGGAACCTAAAACCATTCATGTTGTATCATATACACATCCCCATCTAAATTCTTATTAAGGAAAGTAGTCTTGATATCCATTTGATATATCTCATAATAATAATGATTTCATATGGAATGTAATATCCTAATGGACATCATCATCGCTACTAATGAAAAAGGTTTATTTTTATTCAAAAACATGGATTTTTTTTAATCATTAGTTTCATAATATACAAACATCACTTCATCATCATTTTCTATAATAAACCCATAACTCTTGATATCTTTGAAAATAATTCAAGACATTAAAGATACTTATAAAACTTGAGTCGGTTATTCTTCCACAAATCTTTATAGAAGTGGATCAACTTCAATCTTAGGAAAACATCCTATTTGTTGTTCATTAAATTATCCAATTTAAATGTTCCTTTCACTGACACCTACACTAATTTATTTATTGTCATGTATAATTCCCTGTAGGATCAGTGCAGACACTTGAGAGGTGGGTGAATAGGGTGAAGCCTATATTTACCAAATTCCAAATGCTCCTAGAAACTTTAACACAATTATAAATTTAAACTTTTTTCTCCTTATTGTATTTGGGTATATATTATTTTAACAAAAAATAATCAACAAAATTTAATAAAGTAAATTATATAAAAGCCTAACATTGTTTTTTCAATTTTTGACTCAAATACCAACTCCTTCCCAGTATCAGTTTTAAACCCCAATCATGGTTTCTCTACTATAACCATATGTTAACAATAACGGTCATTGCTTCCCACACTTGCAATGAGACTAATAGTGTATACATTCTCTTTCTTCTCACAGGACTTCCTCCAACTACTTCACACTCTAATCACATATTCACAATGTGTTATCTCTATATACCATAAGCTATACAAGTTTCATAGCTTCTCACGAGGCATAAAAAAGTGTTATCCCTCTTGCTCCACTTGGAAGTCTATCAACAGGTCATAATTGGATTCTTCTACATCAATAAGATATATTTCCTTTAATTTATCATAGATTATTCATATGATAACAATACTTCATGAAAAATACATACAACATGCTCTCTATTTTAATCTCAGTATCGGTGATCTTCAAAACCTCATCACATAGCTTTCTCACTCACTACTCAATCACTAAAAGGATTCATAAAAAATACTAGTGTATGCACTAAAAATTAAAAAATCCTTAATACTACTTCCTTATTTTTCCCTAAATGTTTTAAGAATAGGTGTAAAAAAGAAACACCACTCACAAACTCAACTTCATTAACTCAACACTACTTCCTTGATTATAACTAATCAGAAGTAACAAACCGGCTCATCTAACTTATTCTGCTTCTTTTATTTCTCTAAATTCCACTTGGTTTCACACACTTCGATCAAATTTTATTATTTTTTATGAATTATAAAGTCTCATCTTAGTTCATATTCCTTTAGAGTCTTTTCAATCAATTTGATACATAGCATAATTCAACAATAAACCCTACTTTTTTTTCTATTTATTCCTAATTGATCTTATCATCATATCACATACATGAGTTGCTACATTAAATGTGTTCTTTCACTTTTAGTCACTATTGGAGGAGTACTAAGGGGATAAATCATCCAACCTTTCAAAAATGTATTGTTATAGAATACCTTTTACATGTTCCAATGATTTTTCATGAATCCTTTTTTAACTCATAAGATATTCCAGAAATACCATCATTTAATGATCCAAACATGGATAAATGTATATTACATTTCATCTTCTATAGGATCAGCTACATCTTCTTATTCAACTAAACATATATCAAATTATTCCAAATATATTTTGATATATCTCTCACAAACCAATCTTATATACCATCTAACCCGACACTCAACCTGATATGAGATAAGGGCTGAAGGGAGTTCTTGATTCCTACAGGCTAGAAACAAGTGTTGAGAATAAAAATGATCAAAATGGGAATAATTTCTTCCCAAATTAACTAGGATAAAATAAATAATATGATCACACAACATAACCAAAAATAATTGAATATAAATAAATATACAAACTGATCCAGATACAATAGTTAAAAAAATAGAATCTAAATACAAAGCATAGACTGAACTATGAAATATGATATCCACATGACCTCTTGGTCACCACTAACTACAAGAACAATCTTCTCCAAAATTACAATCAAACCATAAACCTAAACTTATAAAATAGTTATGGTCTACCGATGCTGAGTGGAATAAGTAGGGTGTGAGCTTAAGCATCTTAGTAGGAAATCACCATAGAGTCCTTACATTTCCTTTCCTAATATCGTCAACAAACACTAGTTCGAAATATATTTAGAAAATGGAATTTTAAATCATATAAGAAACAACACACAAGTTTCACAAGTTTCATTTTTAAAACCACACAGATACCTTTCCTCTACAAAAATAGATTGAATTTCCAAAACCCAGTTCAATACTAAAACCCATATGCAATCCATACCAAGTAATCAAAAAGGGGTAAGTAGAAAGTGAAGTGAAAAAAACTGCCATAAAATAGAAGGTCTAAAATCCCAACTAGTAGAAAAAATACATAGAACATAATGATAGTAATCATGGTAATTTCACAAACATATCGAGAGGAAACCCTTAGGCATACTCAGTTTAGACTCACTTTCTAGGATATGGTTCAGCTCCATGTAAAATGAACAACTAGATGCTCTAAACTAGCCAAACTAGTGGTAGACCCAACGTAGAACCATCACGTCTAGGGGTACCCACCCATCTAATCAGGGTCGAAAACAATAGTCACACCACACTCTAGATGAATCTCAATAATCCCATGATAATAATATTCCACACACAACTCTGAAATTTTTATTCAATGAAAAGAAAGATTATAAGAATAACAATGTATAAATGGATAGACCACGAAAAGCGGAATAATCAAGGGGGCCTAAAATATTGGAGACCACGAGAATCTCCTCTAATAATATTCACACCTTCCAGTTTCAAATTTTTTATGTCATGAAAAAAAAATCTCTCTGTACCCAGATTGTCAATTAAGTCAATTTAGACCGCAACCATATTACCTTCGCTCCAAATATGAGAAAATTTTATATTATCAACCATGCTGCTTTTTCACTTTATAACAATATACGAAATAGACCAAGGAATATAGCCTTTCCCATTGATTGCATTATATAAACTTTTGGACTCTATTTTAGCTTCGATAATGTGAAGATTTATTTTCAAGTAGATATTAAGACCAGTAAACCTGGCCATCACCTCAGCAAATAAGGAATTACCTTATCCCAGTCTGATAGAAAAGGCCAAGATACTCGATCCACTGGTGTCCTGTATAATGCCTCCTCCATGGATCCATCCAGAAATAGAAGATCCATCACAGTTATTTTTTAAACCCCCTGAGGGGGGATTCCAACATATCCCGTTTCCATGATGAAGAGAAGCATATCCAAATGTCTGAGGGAAGAAGAATTTCTGCAAAGAAGGATCCCCATTCCACTTTCCAAAATCCCTGATAAAATCAATGAGAATATTTTTTATTCTATATATAATCATCCAGATATCATGGTTAATACCCTCATAAATGAACTTATTTCTCACCTCTCACAAGCACCAACAACTTGCCTATAAAATGATAGTGTGTTCCTTTCTTTCAGAACTACCAACACCCGACATTTGAAACCATCAATCAAGAAAGGATTGATTGGACATAACTGTAGATGAAATGGTAGTGAACTCGCCAAATTAAATCCATACAGTATGAGACCATTACCTATCAAAGAAAATATGGTCAAAAATTCCTTCTTTATGATTTCTGCAGCAAACACATCTGGAAGCAATACAAACCCACATCTCTTAAAATATTCATCAGTAGGGGTAGCTCCATTCCTGATCCTCCAAATAAAGAATTTATATTTCATGGGAATAGCTTTAACCCATAGTGTATTATTCCCTGAATTAACTGAAATCAAAAAGTTAAGGATCCTGTGATAATCCTTCATAGTGAAGGAGCCATATGGAGAAGGGGTAAAAATATACTTATTAGGTTTTAAGGATAATATAATAATATTGAAAAGAGCATGTTTATTGTTTTCTAGTTGTGAATTAGTAAAATCCGGATGTTAGCAAGCTTCCTTGAAAGATATATTAGTATCAGGACATCCCGAATATCCAATTAACTCGCACACCAGTTGTGATTCCAAAATAAGATATCACCCTTCCCAACCAACCATCAAGCATAAGGCTTAAGATCATTAACAATGGAAAAAATATCTGACCAGAATGGAGAACCATTACAATCCAAAAAACATAACTCCCACTAAAATACCATGCATAGTTATTCCCCATAATGTGCGACATTCCAGGACACATCATGCTAGTTTTTCATGTATGCACCTAATAGAATCTTCAAGACTACGAACACTAATTCCACTTTTATGCACGGGTCGGGCCATTTTATCCCATGACACCCATTTCCGTTTTCTCTTAGACTTAGGATCCCAGAAAAAGTTAGCCAAAATTATGCCTATGTTTTTTATCACTCCCTTGGGAACCTTAATTGAAGAAAGGGCATGAATAGAAGAAGTAAGTAGTACACTATTAATCATAAATACTCTTCCCCCAAATGAAATATAACAATTTTTCCAGTTAATAATTCGAGCCAAAATATTCCCAATCAGAATGTCAAAATAATGAATCTAAAGTCTCCGAGATGAAATCGGATCACCTAGATAATCCATAGGAATGTTCCCCTTCTGCATGTCCAGGATATGACTCACAGAATTCACCCATGATGATAATAATACTTGAAAAAACATGGTATAACAACAATATCCCATTGTGTTCTAATGAACGATCAACTAGAGGGAAACACATCCAAAGGTCTTGTATGATCAATAGTAATAATTTTCTGATGCATGATCCTCTAGAGATAAACACATATAAAGGTCTTGTAGTCTCCAAACATAATCTGATTCATCAAGAACATGCATGAAAATACATTTCTTTCACAATAACAGACATTCAATAATTAAAGACCACATGGAAACTACCATTTCCTATAATCAAAATCAATTCCCTAAAAATAAAAAAATATCAATTATGCCTTCACACTACCCAAGCATTCAATCTATTTTAAAAAACATGCCAACAAGACCACCAGTCCCTTATAACACATTAGTTTCAAAACCAATTTCTAAAACATCAGAAGGTTTCAATTGATCCTTCATATCACATCAAATCAAAATCAAAAATTTTAAGATAGCACAAACTGGAAATCAAGCCTTTAACTATTCAAATCCAAATACATTTCCAAAATTGTTTTGATAATAATTAACTTTACAAAAATAATTCCAAATGGCCATTTCATCAAACTATTTTGAGATCTCTTTCCCAAATGTTATAAAATAACAAAGGTAATTTCACATCATGTGAGTTTTAAAAAAACACTGAAGAACATCATATTCAAAACGAGCCTCACATTTAAAAAAAATCAAATAAAAAACACTTTCTTTACCACTAAACCAAAATTTAAACACAATCACAAGAAAAAAAGTAAGAATTAAAAAACTTGGAAGAATATTTCCAAATGTTTTACCACAAATCATCAGTCCATAAAAATGAATCCCAAAAACATGTCATGCCCAATTCAAAATTTTAACCATGCCACTAAGATGTGACCAAGGAAAAATATCACCACAAGTTATCAATATCATTTTCAGATAATAAGAAGCATTTCCTCAAACACTTTTCATGCATTTAATATAGGCATAGTTAGGGTAATCCTATTTAGAACCATTTCACACACATTTTCCATCTTGAAAACAACAAATAAATTTACGCTAATGCAACAAAAGTAAGGGAAACCAAACGAGAAACCATTATGTAAATATTAGGCATCAAATGGAATGTTCCAGAAAGTAAATGGATGTAAACATCAACCTCAATGATGTGATAATGCAATGAAACATTAATAGAAGGAATAAATGATCCTGATAGATAATCCACACACCCTAAAGTTCATGAATAACAACCCAAACATCAACCATCACCCATATTTTTCATCCAAGAGGGGTTCCATTACAGAAACACCAGGTAACAAAGAGAGGGAATGGAGGAGAAGAGGAAATATAATTAAAAACCATGAAGAACTCACCTTAGAACCTTCAAAATACATTCATAGGAAAGTTAGGGGAAAATAGGAAAGCTTCGGAGCTCTCATGATATGTTTAGGTCGATCAAGGGAGGATAAACTTGAAATAGGGTTAAAACACTAGAGGGTAAAAAGATGTAATTGTTAACTTTTAATGATTTGGGAAACTCATACGGTTTGGACACATAGTTTTCCAAAATGTGTGCCAACCATGAGCCCCTCATTGTTCAGAAAGCATATTTTATTTGGTTTTATAGGTGAGGGTGCACTATTTCTCCTAACCATGTGCCAACCATGCACAACCTACTGTCAAACAGAAAATATCACTTCTTCAACAAGGACTCAAAAATTCAAATCAATAACTCAACCCAAGCCTCAACCAAAAGTTCCAAATCCACGAAAAAAAATTAAATAAAAGAATTCCAAGGCTGGGTGTGACAATTCACCCCACCAAAACAGTTTACAGCCCCATAAATTCACCCAGTTGAGTGATAAAAAACTGGATATTAAAACTATATAAATATGAACAAAACCATGAACCTTAGGGTGAACATTCACTTCACAAGTCACACCTGACTATTTATATAGAAACCCAAAGAGAGATAATTAAATGGTTATTCCCACCATAAAAACCAGACAAATACCATGGCACAATATTAAACTGTCTCATCGCGGAAACTCCCAATAACACTACCTTTGAGAGACCAGCGTGGGAACTCCAAATAGGATCTAACCCCAACTTATCCATACAAGATAAAAAACTACTACTAGAACTAAAAATTTCCTACATAAAACAACCCCCCAATCTAGGGAAACCCCCACAAAAAAGAACTTAAACCAAACCCCAAATCCAAGAACAAGTGAAAAAAATCAATCTCCACAGGCATGGATATCTCTAAAAAAATCACAATAGAAAAATAAAACTAATTCAATAAGGGACAAGCATTTAAAAATCCACACCCACGGTACAAAAACAAGACTAAAATTAAATAGGACCACAAAGTCTCTTACGAATAACTCACAACAAGTAAGAAACTAAAAAATAAACATAAACTCTATCCACTCCAAAACTAAACACAAGAATTGGGCCAAGGTTCCCCACACCACCAGTGATTTACTAACTGTGTGAAATCTTCACTCCATGGCCTGTATCTAGAGCTATAATGTTATAATCATCCAATAAATTGCATTCAATATCTCACATCCTCGGATCAAGACGTCTTCTTCGGGAAATGCTTCTTACAAAACATCTTAAGGTGACCCAAACTGCCACAATGATGATCGATCTTTGGAGGATTGGGACAAGATGACTTTGAAATCCCATACTAACCACACAAGAAGAATACTAGTGAATAGTCTAGTGAATAAAAAGCTGGGATCAATGAAAGATGATATTCAAAAATACTTTCCTCTAGAACATACCTCTTTCCAGAAAGGTAACCTTCATGAGTAGAAAGAGATAATGGATTTCTAACTGCTTGTGCTTCAGAAACCAAATCATCTAAGAATGATTCATCCACCAACTTTTTGAAAGTAAGATCCTTGGAGGAGAGTAATTTATTCTTGATATCTACTCCAAGAACCTAAATGAAATGTGGAGATTTTAGTAGATCATGAAATGCTACCCCTAGAGAAAAGGAAACTATCTCCTTAAAGTAGTCAACATAGGCTTTTGTAGTCTGTTTTCCTTGTTGAATACCCATGAGATACTCTATTTTATTCTTATTTTCTTCTCCATGTGTAAACCATCAGAAAAAAGTGGACTTAAACACTTATCATGTCATCCCAATTTTAATTGATGATAGATCAATCACCTTCCACCTAACCAAATCTAGTCCCTCAAACAAACCTAGAACAACATACACTATCATAGATTCGGGAGTTCTCAATGATTGGAAGATACATTAAAATTCCTCAATCCATTCCACTACCTCTAATGTACCTCAATCAACACCAAAGTAGTGAAACAACTAGGAATGACCAAAAACTGAACAAGACTGACTAGAAACATTGGGGCCTTTTTAGGTGACACATTCTAAACAGCATAAGGAACAAAAAACTAAAATAAACATCAACCCATAACCAAATGACCATCCTATGCTAGAACAATCGGTACATAAGTGAAAAATAATAAGAAAAAAAATCAAAAAACCACTTTTAAAAAATCTCATTTTTCACTAATTCCAAAACTGTCTTCTTCCAAGGCCACTATGCAAATATCAAAATCCATTTTTCACAAAAAAACAACTTTTTAAACTCAAACCAATTTATTGAATGATTTTCCCTTTCAAAAATCATTTTGTAGAAAGAAATACATACCATTAATTTGAAATACTCACATGTGTCATCCTATGAACCATCGTATATGTGTTTATCCCATCTCCCTTATATCCTCTAAGCACACTCTCCCAAATTAATATTCCATAAAAACCCATATATATGTGAATGTATATATGGAATACAAAGGGTCAACATACCACATTATCATCAAACCCAAGCATTTACCAAAACCTTGTTTCAATTTTCCTCCAAATTTTCCTAAACTTTTAAAAATTTAAAATCACTTTATCATTTTTTATAACTCATTTCAATTTTCAATCTGAAACCACTTGTAAAAATAATTTTCATTACAAAAACCATTATCATTTTAGAAACCCACTATCACAAACCCAAACCAATAAAAAAGACACAACTTACACCAAAATCCCAAGATGAGTAATTAGTCTTCATGCACAACCTAATGACATAGTTAGTATACCATGGCCCAAGAAGGAAATAACCACCAATAAGACCCTAAACCATGTACTGGGATTCCACATGGGTCATTAATCCATGTAAGATCAAGAAATCACACAGGCTAACCAACATTGACATTATCCATCCACTCAATGCAAAAACCAAAGACTCAAAACCCAGTATACCCCTAAAAACTCATGGATCAGAATGAGAAAGGGTTCATGACATCCTTCCTACACCCACCACCCGAGTCCCAATAGTCATAATCTCATATCAACCTATCACCCCAAATAACAAGGGCCTTCATTGATACCATTTTTTCACAAACCAAGTCGATATGTCATCCAACCTCACGCCCGACCTAATCTGAGACAAGTCCTGAATGCTGTTCCTGCTCCCCACAAATTGGCTTCTAGTGCCAGGAATAAATGTAATCATTATGAGAACAATTTTTCCCAAAAAACCGGATCAAAAAAATAAAATGGACATGCGTCCTAACCAATATTAATTTAATATTAATAAATATAAAAGCTTTTATAGATATAATAGCTGAACAAAATGGAAGATAAATATAAAGCTGGTACTGAACCATGAAACGAGATCTCCATATAACCTCTAAGTGAAATCAATCCTCCAACCTGAACCTAAAAAATAGCTCAGGTCTACCGATGCTGATTGGAATAAGTAGTGTCTGATACTAAACTAATTAGTAGGTAATCATCATATAGCCCATGAATTTGATTTCCTGAAACCTTCCACAAACACTGGTTTAAAATACATTTAGAAAATAAGTTTTTGAATTATGTAAGATACAATACACAAGTTTCCCCAGTTTTTTTTAAAACAACATTCCTTTTCAAAAAAGGTTTCAATTTCCAAAAACATGTTCAAGACCAAAATTCCATGTGAAATCCATACCATGTAATCAAAAGGGGTATGCAAGAAGTGCAGGAAACAAAACAAACTAGCATAAACTAGAAGGTATAAAATCCATACTAGTAGCATAAGTAAATAGAACATACTGGTAGTATTCATAGAAATTTCATAAACATCTCTAGAGGAAATCCTTGGATGTACTCAGTTCAGTCTCACTTGTTAGAATATGGTGAAAATATATAGACAATAACTAAATGGCCACTCAAAACTTTCCAATCTAGTGGAATGCCCCACCTGGCCCCATCAACCCCAAGGGGTACTAACCCATCTAAATAGGGTCAAAAATCTACCATCACTCAACCCTATAGATGATTCCCAAGGATCCCATAATGATGAAAACACTTTAAAAAACCTATTGTAGAAACCAAAACCCATAGAATTCTCATGTAAGAGTCAATAAAGGGGAACTCATCCCAAGGTCTAGTTAACTCAATACCAATAATGTTCATATGTAATATCTACTAGAGAGAAACGCATCCCAAGGTCTAGTGGTATCCAAACATAAGAGAAGCCATCATGAACCCATGGGAAAATCAGTTTCCTTAACATGATCATACATTCAACAATTAAATCTCACATGGAAACCATAATTTCTCATAATCCAAAACATTTCCTAAAAAATCAAAAAATACCAACTGTCCCTCCATGATACCCAAGCTTTCAATCCATTTTCCAAAATATGCCAGCATGCCCACATAGCCCATATAACACATTTGTCCCAAAACCAATTTTTAAAACAAAAAAAGGTTCCAATCAATCCTTCACATCAAGTCACATCAAAACCAACACTTCAATGTCAACACAAAGTTCCAATCGGGCCTTCAATATTTCAAATAAAAATAACTTTCCAAATCCATACTAAAAACAAACAACAACCCAAAAATAATACCAAACAAACCCTTCATCACACTGTTTTGAGATCTCTTCCCAAAATTTTATAAAATTCCCAATGTCCTTTTCACATCATGGGAGTTTTAAAAACAATCCCAAAAATCTCAAGTTATAAAAGGGCCCCACATTTCCAAAACCAATTTCTATGAAAACATCACTTTCCTTACCAGCAAACCCAACAATTCCACTCAATCATAAGAACACAAGTAAGAAAATAAAAAAAACTAATGAATCGTTCTAAAAGTTTTTCCACAAATAATCAACCCATAAAAAGGAATCAAAATCACACATTAATCTCAATTTGGAATTCTATCCAAGTCACCAAGATGTGACCCTGTCCAAATATCACCACAAGTGCCCAATTTATTTTTTCGAAAATAATAATATTTTTATCAGACACCCTTCATGCATTAAATATTGTCTTAGTTAGGGAAACCCTTTTTAAAACCATTTCACGCCCATTTAATATCATGAAAAAACTAAATCAATTCACACTAATTCATCACAAGTATGGAAAACAGGTTTAGAAACCATTTAGGGAAGCTCAAGAATCAAATAAAATGTTCCAGAAAAGCAAATAAATAGATCCACCTACCTTAAGAATGTGTGATTGAAATGAAAATTCAAGAGAAGAAATAATCGATCTTGAGGGAAAATCTTCACACCCTAACATCAGAGAAAAATAACCCACACATCAACCCAAATCCATAAAGTTTATCCAAGAGAGGTTCCACCATATAAAAACTAAGGAACCAAGAGAGGGAAGATAAAAGGGGATTAAAATCATTCAAAACCCTTGAAGAACTCATCGTAGAACCTTAAACATTCCTCCATGGGAAAAAGAGGGCCAAAGGAGGGAATCTTGGGAGCTCCCGTGGTGAACATAGGTCAATCAATGTAGTATAAACCAGAAATTGGGTTAAACTACAAAAGGGGAAAAGTGGTAATATCCAACTTTTAATGATATGGGAAACATATATATTTTGGATGCATGATTTTCCAAACCACATGCCCACCATGCCCCCTCACTATCCAAATAAACATTTTCATCATTGTTTCTGGGGTGTGGGTGCATGATTTCCCCTAACCATGTGCCAACCATGTACCACCAGTTTTTAATCCCAAAATCTCCATTCTTCACCCAAAACTCAAAAATTTAAACCAGGGACACAACCTGAATCTCAACAAAAAGATCTAAATCCAAGAAAATAATAAAATAAACTATTTACATGGTTGGGATGTTACAATTTTCACCACCAATAACAACTTCTACCCTCATAAATTAACCAAGCTAAGTGATAAACAAAACCTGATCCAAGAACTGAACAAAGTCAAAGAAAACCAAAAACCACGGGGTGACCTTTCACATCTCAATTCACACCCTACCATTTAGAGATGAGACCACAAAATAAATAATAATATAATTACATAATAGGGTTCTCTCCACCAAATTAACCTGAATAAAACAATGGAATGACTTTATACCATCCCAATGCGGGAACTCCCAATATCACAGACTCGAGGAGACCAGTGTAGGAACTCCCAACACTATTTAACCCCAAATTCTCCACAAAACATAAACAAAAATGCTAAAAACCTATAAATTATCCATATAAACCAACCCTACAAAACATAGGGAAAACCCACCAAATTAACTCGAACCAAACAGAAAATATGAGCACTAGCTACAGACATCAATCTCCACAAGCATGAATATCTTCAAAAACTCAACAGAAAAACAAAACCAGATTATTAAAGGATAACCATTTATAAATACATACCCATGGAAAAAAATAGAACTTATAGAAAATAGGACCATTGAATCTCTTATGAAGAACTCCCAACAAGCAAGAAACCACAATAAGAACTTAAATCGTCTCTACTCTAAAACTAGAGACAAAAATTGGGAAATGATTTCTCACACCCCCAGTGATTTCCTGACTGTGTGAAAGCTTCACGCTGAGGCTGGAAGATGGAGTTGTGATGTCTAAATCATCCACTGCCTCAATGGTAGGTTCATATATCCTTGGTTAAATACTCCTTCTTCAGGAAATGGTTATTAAGAAACTCTTCCAGGTGACCTAAATAGACACAGTGATGGTAGATCTTTGGGTCATTGTGAAAACATAGATTTGAATTCCCAAACCAACCACACTAGAATAACATGAGAGAGTTGTCTGATATATGATAATATGGAATAAATAAAATATGACTTTCATAAATAGGATCCTCTAGCACACTCCACTCACCTGATGGGAAAACATCCTGAGTGGAAAGAGACACTGGAATTACAAAAACATGTTCTCCAAAAACCAACTCATCTAAGAAATATTCATCCACCAACTTCTTGAAATTAATATCCCTAGATGAGAGGGATTTCTCCTTGATCATTAGGTGAATAATCGAAATTAAATGAGAAGCTTTCATAATATCCTTTCCTGCTATCTCTGGAGAAAAGGATACTAGCTCTTTGAAGTGGTCATCATAGGCCTTCACTATGCACTAGACCTTTTAAATACTCATGATATCTTTTTAATTTCTCTATATTCACTTATTTAGGTATGAACCATCGGGAAAAAATATACTCAAACAATTCCCATATCATCTGAATTTTCATTGATGATGGTGAAATCACCTTCCATTAATCCAAAGTTAGACCCTCAAACAAACCAAGAACAACATGCACTCTCACAACCTCAAGAGTTTCCAATGATATGATGACACTAAAAACCATTAAAAATTCCACTACCTTTAATGAACCTCAATCACCATTAATGTTTGGATACAACAAAGAAGAACCGTAAACTAGAAAAGTCCCATAAGAAACTTTGGGGACTTTTCTAGGCAGCATATTTTGAACATCACAAGGAACACAAAACAAAAATCAATATCAACCTGTAACCAAAAGGCCATCCCTTTATAGAACAATCAAATCATAATTCAAAAATGACAAGGAAAAAACCAAAAATCCCCTTTTCAAATATCCCTTTTTCCCCAATTCCAAAACTGACTTCTTCCAAGGCCAATATCTGAATATCGAAATCCATTTTTCCCAAAAAAAAAGAACCCACTTTTTATTGAAAAACAAATTCCCAAAATCATTTTCCTTTTCAAAAAACATTTATAAAAAAACCAAGAAATACATTTATTTTAAATACTAACCCATAGAATCCTATGAACCATCACATATTTTTACATCTCATCTAACTTATAGCCTCCATGTACACTTTACAGAATTCACTTTCCATAAAAACCTACATATATTTGGATGTCTATAAGTAATAAAAAGGGTCACACATACAACTTTATCATCAAACCCAAGCATTTACCAAAATCTCTATTCAAATTTCCTCCATGTTTTCAAAAAAAATCTTAATTCTAAATTAATTTCTCTTTTTAAAAAATAATTAAACATTTAAATCTAAAACCACTTGTAAAAATAATTTTCAATTCAAAAATTGTTTTCATTTCAAAAATCAATTTCATTTTAAAATCCCACTCCCACTAACTAATCCCAAAATAAAGCACCCAACTTGCACCAAAATCCTGGGATGAGGAACTAGTGGTCATGTATAACCTGATGACATGGTCAATGTACCATGTCCAAGAAGGCACTAACCACAAAGAGTAAATTGACCATGCACTCAGATTCCACATGGGTCACTACTCCATGTGAGATAACAAAATGACACAAACTCGCCTACATTGACAATACCCATCCACTCAAGACAAAAACCAAAATCAAAGAATCAAATCATGGACTATCCCTAGAAACTAAAGAATTTGTATGATCAAGGGTTCATGACATCCTTCCAGTACCTACCTCTCAAGTCTCGACAGTCTTAATCTATGATCTACCTGATTCCCCAAATAAAAAAGGTCTTCTCTAATACCATTATTTCATGAACCAAGTCAGGATATCATTCAAAGAAACACCTGAATAGATCCGAGAAAATGATCAATGGGTATTCCCAATCCCCATTGGTTGGAAACAAGTGTTTGAAACCAAAATAATCAGAATGAGAGAAATATTTTTCCCAAAAAACTAGGATCAATAAAATAAACTGAGGACGTAGCATGACTGAAAATAATTGAATATCAACAAATATACAAACTAATCTAAACACAGAAGCTGAACAGAAAAATAACTAAATACAAATATAGGACTAATCCACACAATATGATCTCCATGTGACCTCTCTGTCACCACTAACCACCATACCAAACCACTCAAAAGGTACAATCAAACCATAAATCTAAACATACAAAAAAACTTGTGTCTTCCAATGCCGAGTGGAACAAGTAGGGTGTGATATTAAAAACCTTAGTTGTTAATCACCACGAAGTCCATGAATTTCCTTTCTCGAAATGCTCCACAAAAATTGTTTTGAAATAAATTTTGAAAATTGGATTTAAAATCATCTATGAAACCAAACACAGCTTTACCAAATTTACTTTTTAAAACCACATGCACAACATTCTTTTTTGAAAATAGTTTCAATTTATAAAACCCAATTCAAAACTAAGTCCCATGTTTAATCCATACCTTGTAATGAATATGTGGTAATATAGAAGTGAATGAAACAAAACCAACTAGAATAAACTAGAAATTCTAAAATCAAAACAAGTAGCATAAATAAATAGAAAATATTGATAGAAATCATGGGAATTTTTGAAACATATCTATAGGAAATCCCTTGATATACCCAATTTAGACTCACCTACTGAAATACTTTATTACTACATAGACAATAACCAACTAGATGATTTAAAGTATAAAATTCAGTGGAACACCCCACCTAGACCCATCAATTACATAGGGTACCAACCCGTCTAATTTAGGTCAAAAAGAAATCATCACTCAACCCTCTAGATGACCCCAAGGAGTCCCATGATGATAATAATACTCTGAAGAAATGTTATAGTAACCATAACACACATAATTTTCATAAAAGACTCACTAGAGGTGAACACATCCCAAGGTCTAGTGAAATTAATACCAAAAATGTTCCTATGTATGATCGACTAGAGGGGAATGCATCTGAAGGTCTACTGGTATCCAAACATAAGTCATGTAATCACAAACACACACAAAAATCCATTTTTTTCACAAGCATGTACAATAAACAATTAAAGATAAAATGGAAATAATCATTTTTCATAATAAAAACCATTTCCTCAAAAATCACAAAATACCATATAGGACTTCATGTTACCAAATCATTCAATCAATTTTCCAAAACATTCCAACATTCCCATCAGGCCCATATAACACATTAGTTCCAAATCCAATTTCTAAAACATCACAAGGTGCCAATCGGGCCTTCACATCATGTCATATAAAAACCAAAATTTCAAAGACAGCACAGAGTTCTAGTTGATCCTTCAACATTTCAAATCCAAATATATTTCCAAAACCATACAGAAAAAAACTAAATTCCATAATGAATTCCAAACGGCCTTTGCATCATACTATTTTGAGATGACTTTCCCAAACGTTATAAAATACCAAACAGGATATTCACATAATTCACTTTATAAAACAAAACTACAAATCATATCAAGTTCCAAATGTGCCTCACATTTCCAAAACCTATTTTTAAAAAAATCACTTAATTTAAAACCAAACCCAATAATTTCACACAATTATAAGAACATAAGTAAGAATTAATAATCCCAAAAAAATCTTTTCAAAAATTTTACCATAAATCATAAATCCATAAAGATGCATCTAAATAACATATCATTATCCATTCAAAATTCTAACCAAGACACCAATATGTGACCAAGTACAAATATCACCAGAACTGTTCAATTTGATTTTTAGAAAACAACAATCATTTCATCAAACACCTTACATGAATGAAATATAGGGATAGTTAGGGAATTCCTTTTTAAACCCATTTTTACCCATTTTACATCATCAAAACACTAAATAAATTTAAAATATTGAATAAAAATAAAGGGAACCCATTTTGAAACCATTTAGGAAATCTCAAGAATCAAATGGAATGTTTCAGAAAAGAAATAGTAGGAAAAAAATTCCTTAATGAGGTGTGAATGAAATGAAAATTCAGCAGAAATAATAACCAAGATAGAGAGACAATATGCACACCCTAACATAAAATAAAAAACAACCCACAAATCATTCCAAAACATTAGGTATTGTCTATGATATTTTCCACTAAAGAAAAATCAAAGAACCAAGAGAGGGAAGAGAGGAGAGAAGGAAAATCGACCAAACACCATTAATAACTCACCTCTGAATTTTCAAAATGTATCTATGGGAAAATAATGGAAAAACTAGGGAAGATCAAAAGCTACCATGGTGAACATAGGTCGAGAAAGGGAGGAGAACCCCAATATAGGGTTAAAACAACAGAGGGGAAAGAGGTAATTTCCAAGTTTTACTGATCTTGGAAACATTCATGGTTTGGATGCATGGTTTACCTAACCGTGCACCCCTTACAATCGAGATTGAACATTTTCTACACAATTTTTTGGGAGATGTCATACAGTTTCCCATAACCATGTACTAGTTGTGTACCACCTACTATTACATTCTTTTCAACACATTTAATATTACAGATATCTTTCAATCCATGATATTCTTCTCATTTTGTTTGAAGATCAAAAACTCATAACCATATATTTTCAATCACATTTATTTGTGATTATATAATCTTTTAAGATCATCTCAAACATTATACCATATTTTATTCAGAATCATAAAATCATAGAACTCTTGATTTTTATTCTATTGAGATCTACAAAATTATCTAAGTCATTTATCTTATGATCTCAACATTTGATGAAATGTGATACTCTTGATTTTCTTATGAGTGGCTCCATGAGAATATTTTACTCACGTGGACACAAATCATCGGTCATGATGGACCACATAACAGAATTCTATTTTTCAATTGTCATCTATGTAGAATAATTTTCATGCAAAAGACACAATTCTCATTATTTAGATGAATTTATATAAAAGGAATAAAATTTTATCATATGGATTAAATTATCATTTTATGTAATATAAATACCTTTTCATTTCTATTTAGTATGTATAACTTATCTTATGCACTTTCCACTTCACCTATATATAGATGAATTATCTTACACTATACTTTGTTGAGATAAATTCTATTATGGGTGGATTATATAAATGAATTTCATTTTACCATTTCCAGATTTCCAACTTGACAATAGTAAATATATAATTCATTTAAATAAATTTCAACCATCATAAAATCAACTTCAGTCCGCCTCAATCACAAAAAATTACTTTATAACAGCTCCAAATTATTTTGGGAATTATTAAGATAATTTCAAACCCAATAAAGTTTCATTAAAGGGTATCATGTCATATTCATCATTAATCAAATCAATACATATTCATAATTAATCACATCAATACATATTCATCTCAATTCAAATCAACCTTCAAAAAATAGTGTTTCACACATATTTCAACAATCAAAATTTAAGGTACTCCAGGGATCGATTCTCTATCTATAGTTAGCTTATCTACTTATTTGAAAATGATTTTCTCTATAAATATATCATTATAAACTTCTCTGTTAATATTCTGTTGTCAGCTTCTTCACCTCTTAGACTTCTTTCTAGAGAGGATGATAGTTCTTATACCACTTGTGTAAAAAATATAGTCACCATAAAAACTAGCTCAAATAATTGTTTAAAGTTTCATTAACATTCTTCCATAATGACAGTTTCTATTTCCATGTGTCATGTTGTCAACATAGCCTCTTTTTATAACAAAACATTAATCTTATCTCATTAAATAATTATCCAAGAAATATAAAAAAAGTTGGGCATCTTTCTTGAATTTGTCTACCTTTATATTAAAGGACATCAATCTTCTATCCTTTATTATCTATAATTCATGGGAAACCCTTCCAATATTCCTGTTAGGGGTTGAAATTCTAATCCATCACCCACAAAGTCTTTTCATGATGAAATTAAAATAAAAAATAAGGATTATTGATAGAAATTAAAACCAAACCCTAATGGAACAACAATCCCCCCTTTGGATTTGTTATCAATTATAAATTAGCATCGATAGTCAATTTCATTATTCTCCAACAAATTTATAATAATTGTAAAGGTAAAATGGTCACCCCCATTATACTAGTCTATTCAAACCTTAAAATATTTCACTTTTCTATCAAAAAAGATAGGGAGGAGTCTTTTTAGCTCAAAGAAACTTCTTCTCTCCTACTTTTTACTTCCACTATACTCAATTCTATCTATGAGAGAAGGGTAGCACCACAAAATTCATATAAATTTTACAAAAAATATATAAATATAAGTCTATATAAGATAATACTTTATATAAAACAATAGTGCTAAACTTTGAAAACAAAGATATACATTGTTTTCTATAATGTGATATTATTTCCAACCTTCTATTTTAAGGGGTTGTTTAGACAGATTTTGAAAGAATTTTATAAACCATCACTCATCTTAATAAAAAAATCATTGTGAGATCATAATAGTTTTAAAAATAATATAAGAGGGGGAGGGTTGGTAAATTGCAGACTATAAAAATCCACTTACAATGTTCCCAACTCTTCATTTTAAGATACTCTTGGCAACATCCCATGTAATTATAGAATAAGTCACATAATATTTATTAATATTTATGAATTAGATATTAATTTTACTTTAAAGGAGATTTTATGTCTTGTGGTGTACTTGAAACATAACAATGGGTTTCTTTGAAATCATATATTGTACACAAGACTGATTTATACCAAAAAATATTATATTATTAATATTATTATTTTAAATGGTAGTTATCGCCTAGTCATTTTATTGGTGGGAATGAACAGAACTAACTATATTTTGTTTACACGTGTTTAATAAATATTTTTACTTCATTTTAATAAATTTTAGTGTCATAAAATGGGAATAAATCGAATTTTAAGTATAAAATACATTAATATTTTTTTAAAGGTAGTTTTACCACATTTAGACTGAGAACCATTTTCAAATCTATTTTCTTCAATTTTATATGTTATATTTGACAAAATAAACATATTATTTAGAATTCAGACATCAAAATTTACTTTGATTTAATTTTTTGGTATATTTCTTGAAAATATTCATTTTTTCATAAATAGTGAAAAATTCTATATTTTATTTCAAAACAATAATTCCATCTAATTTATTTATATTGTTAGATTATCCTTTTACATGGTTTTAAGGTATAATTAAATGATTTTTTATCATTTAATCCAATTTAGTACATTGGATGTATTTTCAAATTAAAATTAAATGTAAAAACAATGTGAACTTTTGAACATTTTACTTAAAAAACTCTTTTTCTCGATCTGTCAATGGGATTGGTGTAAAAACTAGTTTCACCAGATCTATAAATTGAATTTTCAAAAATGGAAATAAATGGTTATAATAAGTATAAAAAATTTGTCTAATAAGATCAATATTTTGTTTTGGAATATTAACTTTAATATTTTCTTACCATATTTAAATGTAAATAGAGAAATTAAAGGTAAAACTAATTTTATAATTACCATAACACCTGTTCTAATCTTATTTGATGTGTTGTTATCAACTATGAACATCCTTTATCCAAAATACTCCATTATCCTTAATATAATGATTTGTTGTAATGATAATATAAAAACCTAAATCTATCTCTACGTCCCTTAAATAGGAAAGGAATTAATCGTTTGTGCGTAAGTGTGAAATATTACCTCCATGAACGGATCTAATTCATTTTTCATAAATATCTATCATGAAAAATTATAATAATATAATAAATGTTAATATAGTATATTAATTACATATTAATAATTCTAAGATAATAATATATCAATTACCTTTTTATTTTCCATGTGCATAAAAATGATAACGTTGTTCATGTGTATGTGTGAACTATCACCGTCACGAAGCGATGTGACTTGTTTTTATTGATTATATCACTTTTATAAAATATATATCTATATATAAGTATATTTAAAATTTTAATATAATATTAATTATATTATTATAATTATAGAAACATAAAATAATACTTAACATATTTCCATAACGATCAAATAAAAATGGAAAAGCTTACCCATGAAAATGAATGACTTTCCATCTCCACGATTATAACGTTCCTAATTTTTCATAACCACAAATAATGTTTTGATTTAAAATTATAATTTTTGTATAAAAATTATAATAATTTCATGAATATTATTCCTGATATTATGAACTTATGACCACATAGACTATTGACATCATACCAAGTTCATTTTCGACTCAAGTACCCATTATTGACAAAACATATGTTATGGACTTAATAATTATATAATTGTTATAACATGATAATAAGTTATATAAATTGAATAAATAACTTGAAAATTTTTCTAAATTAGTTATAACTTAACCTAGGATTATTATTTATTGAGAACAAAGAATATACATGACGAATCAAACTAAAGGTAAGGGACTTCATCACAATATCCTTTCATTGAGGAATATTTTGATGTTATAAACCACCTTATTTTATAAGATGTATAATCAACCCATTTCACTTTTAATTCATTAAATGGTTTTTAAAATGAATATTTTTGTACTAAGTGTTTTACTTTCGTTACAAAAATGAAAAATGGAATGTTTTTTTAACATATGCGATGATAATGTATTCTTCGCCACCATAACCATTATTTGATATTTGGATTCCTCTATAATCCTTAATGTTTTTAAAAGGAAAATAAATCTAGTATTCTCTTTTTGGATGTTTCAAAATTAAAAATTATTTTTAAAGTGGATTGACTATTTAAATATGTTGAAATTATTTACTGAGATTGGAAATGAAATTTTATGACTGAAATGTTGATAATTTCAATCTTTTATGTGACATGATTATATAATGGTACTTGGAAATATGATGGGTGGTTACATGATAAACCAAATATGGTTGGTTACATGATAAACCAAAGACTGTGGGTTCCATGATAAACTAAGGAAGAGTGGTCACATTATAACCACCGATGTATTGGGTATGGAAGTCGGTCGTATGGCTATTCTATTTAGTGATATAAATAGAAGATGACTGTATGGGTATTCCATTTAAGTATGATTATGTCCCAAGTTACCTTTATATGATATATATTTCATTCTATGGGTTTTAATGTAATATTTTATTTACAAAGAGGGTAAGAAGTGATCTTATATTTAGTGAAGTGTATTTAATACTTCTTAATGGTTAAAAGTATTACTTTATGATAAAGTATTCTTGGTTTACATGTTTTTTCAATACTAAAAGTCTTCCATCCTTGTGTATACCACACTAAGATTTTTATTCTCAACCCAAATTTTGAAATGGTTTTCACAGAATTTATAGAAGAATAGAGTCAAGGATGGGGTCAAATAAAAAGTTATGAAGTTTAATCATTAAACGAAACCACGTTTATTTTTAAACATTTTTTGTTTTATGAAGAAAATGGATAATGGGTAGAATATTATACTTTTTAATATTTAATTTTTCATGCATTAGTTATGGGATAATTTTCTAAGTCACTAAACTTGAAAAGATCCTAGATGTAAATGAGAGTCAAATTATTAACTTAACTCCAGATTAAGTAATGTTTATGGTTAGGGCTTTATTTTTGGTATCTGAGGTCATTTTTGAAAACTTCGGGAGTTATAATATTGTTAATAGAATACCCATAAATTATTTTTACTTTATTTTCAAATTGAAATTATATATAATTTAAAGATTACCATGTTTATTTATCTAAGATATGTCTATTCAGAATGATTTTTTGCAGAGAAAATAGAGAAACTGTGTTGGGAAGTTATAAAGAGGTAAAAAACATCCAATTAAACATCTTAATATGGTTAGAATAATAACTAAACTATTTAATGCAGTGATGGGTTTGTTTAATCTAGTGATATATGGTGGTGGTGTCCCTACACGAGATCAACTAGATCAACCAAAGAGTAATACGTTGATAGTATATCATTTCATGAGCCAATTTTGCAATGCCCTAAACCTAGTTACCCATAGTCGATGCATTATTACATAACATTGGCATGATCACAAAAGATCATGTCTCTAAAGAACAATTAGTCTAGTATCCTTGACACACTAGATACATTCATAAGTTTTACATTACATCATGTAATAAAAACAACGACAACATCTTGTCCCCTTTTGAAACCACTTATCCCTTAGACTAACCCTATAGGAAAATCATAATAAACTTCATCACATCCTAGGAAAAATAAAACATAGAAAGGGGTGAGCTCAGATGCTCAGTAAGGATAACAATATAACGGGAACTTTTTTATAAAGAATCATAAACATTTAGGGAAATTGTATAACTAAAACAAAATCCTTTTAAACATGAACTTCAGAATAACATGGAAAAAATAAAATGAAATAATGTCATTTACTTATTCACATGGATATTCTACTAGTCGAATAATCACATGCAATATCAACAACCACTTTCATAGTGATGGAATGCATAATGTTGAACTATCATAACCACATAGTCAAGGCCTTGTGCCAAGCCTACAAATAAAATTTTTTCAAGGCCTTGTGCCAATAAACTATTTTGTATCATGAGACCTACCAATGCATCGAGGAGCTATAGCGGGCTCCACCCGTCACTTACTAAGTCCAATGCATTCCTCATATGAAAAGTTTGAAACATAACATAAATATTTGTATCACATAAAACATGCATAAAGGAAACATAAAATTTCTACATTTAAATCACAAGATATAAGTAAAACACAATGATATAATCAAAACATTATCAAAACCATTTTCAATAACAAAATAAAAGAAAATTAAAACAAGGTTTTTACTTTTCATTTAAAAAAATAATGGCTTGTAGAGGAAGCTGAAACTCAAATAATGGTCACAGCGGCGGAGAAGTCGTTGTCGCCGTATACATAAGACAAAACATTACTTTTTTCATCTAGTAAAAAGCTTCATATAAAAATATTCCTTTTAAATAAATGTAAAATTCAAAGGGGTTTATACACCGTATAAAATAAAGTTGTGTATAAAACAAAATATTCCTCAATGAAAGGAGATTGAGATGAAGTTTCATACCTCATGTCTGACTTCACTCGATCGTTCTTTAATCTCCTGAATAATAAACTAGAGTTAATTTCTACTTGATTAAGAAACTTTTTCAAGTTCATTATTCCTTTTATATCACTTATTACCATGTGATGAACAATATGTAATTATTTAAGTTAATAACGGTTGTTTTGTCGATCTGTGGTACTTGAGTCAAAAATAAACTTCTTATAATTAAAAGTTGTTCATGTGGTAAAATATCCATTATAAACAGAATTATATTCATGATCTAGATATCATATATATCATATATATCCAGTATATACATGAATTTATAATATTACATAACATTTAGAGGTAAGAAATGAAATGCACCATTCATGGAGACGGTAAGTCGTACGTACGCATGAACGCTACTTTCATTTCTATTTCATATTTAATGGAATGAAATAAAAATGATATAAAGGTATATTTTAATTATAGTATAATATAATATATAATATAATTAACTCCATCCTTTATACGTCACACATATGGAATTAACGATTCAAATCAATTTGATGGGGCGGTAGTCCGTACTTCCTAAAATGAAGATATCCCATTTACCCATAATGGAAACTATAAAGTTATGCCATCAATGAAAAATACAGAAAAATATGGAAAACATAAAAATAATATATATCATATATAAATAGAGTGACATCTTAATGGCCACCATGAAAGGTGTTAAAAGAATATTGAACAATCATTGCTTCATGAGGAAGTAATTCGCCACTCACAGAAACAGTATGTTCTTTAACCATTAGACAGAGATGTGTGTAATTGTAAATCAAATCCTACTCATAAAAACATTATAGTATATATAATATTCTGGTGTTGTTACAAAATAGAGGAATAAAAAGATTTTAGAGGGTTGAAGAAGAAAAATAAAACAAAACAACATAAGAGAAGACATTACCTTTAAATCGGGAAACTCCCCTTGGTTTGAACCAAAATGGTTTCTTGAAGAGATTTATTCCTAAGGTAAGGCTTCAATGATGAATAGAGGGATGTGGAGAGATAAAATGGAAAGCGTTTGGCCAATCCAATGTCTTGAGATGTGTGGATAAGGTGGTAGGGTGGTTGTCTTTTATAAGAGGGAGGAGGGGCACTCTTAGAAAGTCTTCAAATGTTACTTTATTATAAAATGAGTTTCTGATTTTAAAGGCCCCAAAATGATATATTTCTAGGATAAGGTGATAAGGGTTATAAATCCACCCATCCAATAGGTTTTTGAAAATTTTAAGTCTAAGAGTTTACATTATCTTTTCATTTTATTTAAATCGTTTATTAATGAGGTAATCAATGCATCATCATGGTGTCATAAATAAATTAATTTATTTAATGTCTAAAAACTATAACTAAAATACCATGATGTGGGAAATATTTATATCTTTCCAATGACTATTTATAGTCTAAGATATCATTTACACATGCAAAACTAAAATTGTTTTACTTGGGTGATACATACTTTTGTTATATTTTCCTTTCTTTAAAAATAAAAAGAGAAAATGTCACTATCACAAAAAAGTGATTCCATGGGGTTCCAAAGTTTGGCACAAGGAATCCCATGGTCGGTAATGAAACAACCAGTAAAATTAGGACACATGTTGGGGTCATTGTATATTATTATGATATTATATCATTACCCATAACTACTCGATTACTAATTAATCATGATAATTAAAGATAATTATCATCGTTACTATTCATAATGTCCAAAAACAGAAGCCATAATTACTTATTTTGGACCTTATGATTCCAAATATGGAATCTATTTTACCCAATTAAAAACACAAAAATTTAATTAATTAATTTAAAAATTATTCCTGTTGTCAAACAAATAGCGTGTTTTTAAGAAACAATATCTATCAAAAGATTGACAATTTTTTATGCCCAATTTCAAAGTGAAATAAATTATAATGACCACCATTGGAATAAATGGTAAAAATATATTCTATGTATAATTTAAAGCCACTCAATAGTATAATTTATCACTATAAATTATTTTGATTAAAAAATATATTTTTAAGTATTTTTTTACTATTCATTGAAAATTAGAAGTTCTCAAAAAAATACCAAAAAATTCAACATAGGCTAATTTAGATATTCCAAATCCAAAAATGAAGTCCATTTTAAAATATAAAATTTATATAATTTAAAAAAGTGGGTATTACTATTCATAACGGCTACTTTGATTGGTCGCGGTGTGTTAGCACTCGAGGTTGCGTACAAAAAACGCTATTGTATTATTCAAAGAGAAGTGTACCATGGAAGCTTGGGGTGTTAAATTGTAACATCCTAAGTAAGTAATGAATAATAGATATTTTTATCTATGTCTATCAATGAATTATATAGGGTTTTAGAGGCTTAAAAAGAAAATAAATCCAATCTTAAGCATGGAATACACTAATATTTTTAAAAAATTGTTTTACTGCCTTTTGATGGCAAACCATTTTTGAATCTATCTATTGAAAAATTTATAAACTATTTTTGTCAAAATAAACTTATTCGTTTTGATTGAGACCTCAAAATTTACTTTGTGTGAGTTTTTGGTATTTTTCTGACAATGTTCATTTTTTAATGAATAGTGAAAAATACTGCATTTTACATCAAAACTGCTTTTTAATCTAATTTATTTATATTATTAGATTATATTTTGAATTGGATTTGATGTTAAATTAGAATATACTTTTACCATTTAATCCAATGGTGGTCATTGGAATCAATTTCACTTTGAAATTGGACTTAAACTGGTGTCAATCTTTTGATACTTATTGTTTCATAAAAACACGCTATTTGTCATGACAGCGGGAATTAATTATTAAATTAATTAATGTAACTTATATGATTTGAATTTTATAAAATAGACATCATTTTTGAATTCAGAATATCAAATATATCTTAGGGTGAAGTTTTGGTATTTTTCTGAAAAACTTCAATTTTTGATGAATAGTGAAACCACTAAGTGGTTCTTATAAAAACTGATTTTCCATTTAAATGAAATTTTGCCACCTTTGTGTTTTGAATTTCAAAAATCCTACATACATGGTTTTCATTAAGAAGTAAAATGTGGTTCAATGGGATTAAAATAAATTTTTGGTGAATAGTGACTTATTAAGTTTTTAATCGCGATTAGTGGTAATTAGTGTAGTTTTAGGTAAAAATAATGTTTTAATAATATGAAATGACCTATACATATGTCCTAACCTTATTTTATGTGTCATGGCCGACCAATACAATCCATGGGTCAACTTGGGGACCCCATGGAGCCACTTTGGTTGGGAAATGACATAAATAACTTTTTATTTAATGTAAAAGTAAAAATGACACAAACATAATATGTTTTACGAAAACAATTTTTAAATGGGGTTATACAAGTCATATTTTTTACTATAAATATTCATTGGAAATATAAAACGATTTAATAAATGATAGTATTTTTTTTATAATTTTTGGACATTAAATAAATAAAATTATTTATGACATCATAATGATGTAGCGATTACCACATTAATAAAGGATTTAAATAAAATGAAAAGATAATGTAAATTCTATGACCTACACATGTCCAAAACCTATTGGGTGGGTATATTTCGAACCCTTATCACCTTATCCTCGAATTATATCAATGTGGGACCTTTTAAATCCGAAACTCATTTTTAAATAAAGTAATATTTTGTAACTTTACAATAGTGACCCTCCTCTCCTCTTATAAAAGGCCCCCACCTCTACCTCCTTACCCACACTCCCAAAGCCTTTGGCTTGGCCAAACCCTGCCCATTTTGTCTCTCCACATCCCTCTCTTACTCCTTGAAGCCTCACTTTGGGCAGAAGTCTTCCCAAGTAAGTCTTTGAGCTCAAACCAAAGGGAGTTACCCAATTTTAAGGACATTAAAGAACGATCGAGTAAAGTCGGACCTGAGGTATGGGACTCCGTCTCAATCTCCTGTCATTGAGGCATATTTTATTTTATACACAACTTTCTTTTATATGGTGTATAAACCCCTTTTAATTTTATGTTTATCCAAAAGGAATCTTTTTTATACAAAGCGTTTTACAAAATGAAAAAAGGGAATGTTTTTTTCGTACGTATGCGGTGACAACGACTTCTCCGCCATCATGACCATTATTTGAGTTTCAGCTTCCTCTGCAAGCCATACCTTCTTTTTAAAAGAAAAATAAATATCATATTTTACTTTTATTTTATTTTGGTTTTGAAAATGGTTTTCATAATGTTTTTATATCAATGTGTTGTATTGAAATCTTGGGATTGAAAGGTGGAAATGTTATGTTTCCATTATGCATGTTTTATGTGATACGATTATGTTGAGGTTCTTGGGCATTATTATGAAGACAGGTGGTTCCGTGATAAAATAAGGGCGGGTGATCCCGATATAGCTCTCCAATGCATTGGGTAACGTGAAGGAGTGAAACGTTAAGGTTTATCCAAAGAGATTTAGGGAATATACTGTGATGGGTATTCCAAACGTAACCAAGAGGGTTACTCTCTACGTAAGAATGTTATGAATGCCTCAAGTTACCTTTATGTCTTATGATTTCTATTATTTATTCACGATTTGATGAGGTATGTTAAAGTGCTTATGTTTTATGGGTAATGTATGATTTCATTCTTATGTATATATGTACCCATGTTTCCTTTCCATATATTTTTATATCCCTTACTGAGCTTTTTATGCTCATCCCAAGTTTTTTTGAAATGTTTTCCACAGGTCAATGGAAAGGTACATGATATGATGATAGTGTCAAGGAATTTTCAAGAATTAATCCATGTTTTATTTCAAATATGTTTCCATTTATGGGAAAAATTAATACTATCTTTATGTAACCACTTTGTTTATATGTGAAATTTAATGCAAGTTTTATGTCCGAATTCTCTAAAACTCTAAACCTAAAAAGATCCTCAATGTGTAATCTTGTAATAACTCAAGATTAAGTAAGGTTTAAGGCTGGGGCCTTATAGTTGGTATCAAAGGTCGGTTTAGATAACTTTAGGAGTTATAAAAGTGTGAAATTATAAGTTAATTTATGGTATGACTGAAATGATATAGAATTTAAGGATTACCATGTTGCTTCTCCTAAGAAATTTCTATGTTAAGAATGGTTTTTCATAGAGGAAACAGAACAACTTTTATAGGATGGCATACAGAGGGAAATGACCTTTCATATCAGTATCCTGAGATGGTCAGAATCAGAATTGAGCAGTTTACTGCAGTGATGGATCAGTTGAATCAGGTGATAAATGGTGGTTGTGTTATTGATGATATTTTGGTGTTTTCTAAAAGTAAAGAGGAGCATGAAATTCATTTAAGGGTTATCTTACAAACCTTAATATAAAAGAAACTGTATGGAAAATTCAGCAAGTGTGAGTTTTAGTTGCAAGAAATTTCTTTCCTTGGTCACATTGTTTCTAAAGATGGGATAACCGTTGATCCTGCAAAAACAAAGGTTGTTGAAGAATGGCCAAGACCCACAAATGTAATAGAGATTCATAGTTTCCTTGGTTTGTCAGGCTATTACTGAAGGTTTGTTAGAAAGTTTTCACGGTTATCTAGTCCAATGACTAAGTTAACTCGGAAGGGTGTTAAGTTTATCTGGACAAAAGAATGTGATGATTGTTTTCAGGAATTGAAAAGAAGATTGGTGAATGCTCTAGTTTTGGAACTAACTTCCAGGAATGGTGAGTTTGTTATATATAGTGATGCTTCATTGAAAGTACATGGTTGTGTCCTAATTCAGAATGATCAGGTAATTGCTTATGCTTCACAACAGTTGAAAACTCATGAGGTAAATTACCCTACACATTATTTGGAATTAGCTGTTGTTGTTTTTGATTTAAAAATTTGGAGGCATCATTTGTATGGAGTAAAGTTTTAAGTATATACAGATCACAAAAGTTTAATGTATATATTCACTCAGAAATAATTGAACATGAGACAAAGGAGATGGCTAGAATTAATCAAGGATTATGATTGTACAATTCATTACTATCCAGGAAAAGAAAATAGAGTGGCTGATGCTTTGAGTCGAAAAAGTAATGCTTCATTAGCAATGTTGTGTTTGGAACATGATCCTTTGGTTAAGGATTTGATGAACTTTGGAATAGAAGTTGTTGGTGTAGGATGTTCTTCTGTTTTGTTTCAGGTATCAGTGAGATCATCTCTATTAGAGAGAATCAATCAAGCACAGAAGAAAGACAGTGAGTTGCAGAAAAAGGTAGAGCTAGTTCAGAAAGGTAAGTTGCCTGAATTCAACACTGATAATGATTGTGTTTTGAGATTTGGCAAGAGATTGTGTGTTCCTTGTGATTCACAGTTAAAGAGAGAGTTGTTATGTGAAGCTCATAGTTCTCCATTTTCAGTTCATCCAGGAATTACTAAGATGTATAGAGATCTACGGAAGTATTACTGGTGGGATGGAATGAAAAGAGATATTGCTGATTTTACTGTGAAGTGTTTGACATGTAAACAGGTTAAAGCAGAGTGGAAGTTACCGAAAGGGATGCTTCAGCATTTACCAGTTCCAGAGTGGAAAAGGGAGAATATATTCATGGACTTTGTTGTGGGATTACCGAATACATCTTGAGGTAATAATGCAATTTGGGTTATTGTTGATCACTTGACTAAATCTACACATTTCCTTGCTATACGAGATAATTTTTCCCTAGATCAACTTTCTCTCTTGTATCTTAAAGAGATAGTCAGGTTACATGGAGTTCCTCTCTCCATTTTATCTGACCGTGATCCCAGGTTCACTTCTAACTTTTGAAAAGGCCTTCAGAAGTTGTTGGGTACTGAATTAAATTTTAGTACAACTTTTCATCCTCAATAAGATGGGCAGTCGGAACAAACAATTCATATCTTGGAGGATATTCTACGATCTTGTTCGATGGATTATCAGGGAAGTTGGGACCAACATCTTTCTTTGGTTTAATTTTCATATAATAACAGTTTTCATTCCAGTATACAGATGGCACCATTTGAGGCATTATATGGGAAACGGTATCGAACTCCATCTTTCTAGGATGAAGTGGGTGAAAGGAAGTTGATGGGACGAGAATTGGTAGAAGAGTTGGCATAAAACGTTCAGTTGATTCAGAAGCACAAGAGAACAGCTCAGAGTAGGCAGAAGAGTTATGCGGACAACAGGAGGAAGGATCTCTCCTTTGAGGTAGGTGATCTTGTTTTTCTCAAAGTATCACCTTGGAAAAGTGTGATGCGATTTGGTAAGAAAGGAAAGATGAGTCCAAGGTTCATTGGACCATATGAAATTCTGGAGAGTGTTGGATCAGTTGCTTACCGAGTGGCTTTACCTCTGAGTTTATCTCAAGTACACAATGTTTTTCATGTTTCAATGTTATGGAAGTACATGCCAGATCCATCTCATGTTTTGAGTCCAGAGGTAGTTCAGCTGGAAGAGAACCTATCGTATGAGGAACAACCGGTCCAGATTCTTGACCACAGGGAGCAAGTGTTACGGAATAAGGTGATTCACCAGGTAAAGGTTTTGTGGAAAAACCACATGATTGAAGAGGCAACATGGGAATATGAAAATGCAATGAGGGATAAGTACCCCCATTTATTTGATAAGTAAATAAATTGCGGGGACAAAATTTTCTAAAGGGGGAATGATGTAACATCCCAAGTAAGTAATGAATAATAGATATTTTTATCTATTTCTATTAATGAATTAGATAGTGTTTTAGAGGATTAAAATGAAAATAAATGCAATCTTAAGCATGGAATACACTAATATTTTTAAAAGATTGTTTTACTTCCTTTTGATGGCAACCCATTTTTGAATCTATCTCTTGACAATTTTATAAACTATGTTTGTAAAAATAAACTTATTCTTTATGATTGGGACATCAAAATTTACTTTGTGTGAATTTTTGGTATTTTTCTTAAAAACTTCTATTTTTGATGAATAGTGAAACCACTAAGCTGTACTTATAAAAACTAATTTTCCATTTAAATGAAATTCTGACACCTTTGTGTTTTGAATTTCAAAAATCCAACATACATGGTTGTCATTAAGAAGTAAAATTTGGTTCAATGGGATTAAAATAAATTTTTGGTGAATATTAACTTATTAAGTATTTAATCGCGATTAGTGGTAATTAGTGTAGTTTAAGATAAAAATAATGTTTTAATAATATGAAATGACCTATACACATGTCCTAACCTTATTGGATGTGTCATGGCCGACCAAGAAAATCCATGGGTCAACTTGGGGACCCCATGGAGCCACTTTGGTTGGGAAATGACATAAATAACTTTTTATTTAATGTAAAAGTAAAAATGACACAAACATAAGATGTTATATGAAAACAATTTTTAAATGAGGTCATACAAGTCATATTTTTGACTATAAATATTCATTGGAAAGATAAAACGATTTCCTACATCATAGTATTTTTTTATAATTTTTGGACATTAAATTAATAAAAGTATTGATGAAATCATAATGATGTAACGATTACCTCATTAATAAAGGATTTAAATAAAATGAAATGATAATGTAAATTCTATGACCTACACATGTCCAAAACCAATTGGGTGGGTATATTTCGAACCCTTATCACCTTATCCTCGAATTATATCAATGTGGGACCTTTTAAATCCGAAACCCATTTTCAAATAAAGTAATATTTTGTAACATTACAAGAGTGCCCCTCCTCTCCTCTTATAAACGGCCCCCACCTCTACCTCATTACCCACACTCCCAAAGCCTTTGGCACGGCCAAACCCTGCCCATTCTGTCTCTCCACATCCCTCTCTTACTCCTTGAAGCCTCACTTTGGGCAGAAGTCTTCCCAAGTAATCCTTTGAGCTCAAACCAAAGGGAGTTACCCAATTTTAAGGACATTAAAGAACGATCGAGTCAAGTCGGACCCGAGGTATGGGACTCCGTCTCAATCTCCTTTCATTGAGGCATATTTTATTTTATACACAACTTTCTTTTATACGGTGTATAAACCCCTTGGAATTTTACGTTTATCTAAAAGGAATCTTTTTTATACGAAGCGTTTTACAAAACGACAAAAGGGAATGTTTTTGTCGTACGTATGCGGCGACAACGACTTCTCCGCCGACGTGACCATTATTTGAGTTTTGGCTTCCTCTACAAGCCATACCATCTTTTTAATGGAAAAATAAATACCATGTTTTACTTTTCTTTTATTTTGGTATTGAAAATGGTTTTCATAATATTTTTATATCAATGTGTTGTATGGATATCTTGTGATTGAAAGGTGAAAATGTAATGTTTCCTTTATGCATGTTTTATGTGATACGATTATGTTGAGGTTCTTGGGCATTATTATGAAGACGGGTGGTTTCGTGATAAAATAAGAGCGGGTGATCCTGATATAGCTCTCCAATGCATTGGGTACCGCGAAGGAGTGAAACGTTAAGGTTTCTCCGAAGAGATTTAGGGAATATACTGTGATGGGTATTCCAAACGTAACCAAGAGGGATACTCCCTACGTAAGAATGTTATGAATGCCTCAAGTTACCTTTATGTCTCATGATTTCTATGATTTATTCATGATTTGATGAGGTATGTTATAGTGCTTATGTTTTATGGGTAAATTATGATTTCATTCTTATGTATATATGTACCCATGTTTCCTTTCCATATATTTTTATATCCCTTACTGAGATTTTTATGCTCATCCCAAGTTTTTTTGAAATGTTTTCCACAGGTCAAGGGAAAGGTACATGATATGACGATAGTGTAAAGGAAGTGTCAAGAATGAATCCATGTTTTATTTCAAATATGTTTCAATTAATGGGAAAAATGAATACTATCTTTATGTAACCACTTTGTTTATATGTGGAATTTAATGCAAGTTTTATGTTCTAATTCTCTAAAATTCTAAACCTGAAAAGATCCTCAATGTGTAATCTTTTAATAACTCAAGATTAAGTAAGGTTTAAGGCTGGGGCCTTATATAAATTCTCCACTACTTCAAATAATTTTGTCCCTGAAATTTCAAGAATATTACTGCATAAAAAGACTTTGGTGGTTCTTCATCATAAGTTCCTCAGGTTCCCACGTTCCCTCTTCCATCTTATGGTTCCTCTATAGAACTTTTACCAAATGAGTCGTATGGTTTCTCATCACTTGTTATCTCGTATCCAAAATCCGTAAAGGATCTTCACAATAAGACAGATCAGGTTCTAGTTCTAGTTAATCCTAGGTGAGTACATGTGTTGGGTTAGGCATGTATTTTCTCAACTGTGATACGTGGAACACGTCGTGAACTTTAGAGATACTTGGAGGCATTTCCAAATGGTAAGATACAACCACGATTCATTCTAGAATTTCGAATGGTCTGATGTACCTGGGACTTAATCACCCCTTATTACCAAATCGTATAACTCCCTCCCATGGAGATACCTTCAAGAAAACATGATCTTATACCTGAAATTCCAAATCCCTCCTTTGGTTATCGACATAGCTCTTCTGCCTACTTTGAGCTGCTTTGATGTGGTTTTGGATTACCTTCACCTTTTCCATAGTTTCCTCAACAAGTTATAGGACTATGAGTTTTCTTTCACCAACATCATCCCAACAGGTTTGTGTGCGGAATCTATTTCCGTATAACACTTCATTTGGTGCCATCTGAATACTTGAATGAAAGCTATTGTTATAGGAAAATTATACCAGAGGTAAATATTGATCCCAAATACCCTGAAAGTCAAGTGAGCATGATTTCAACATGTCTTCTAAGCTTTGAATAGTCTGTTATGATTGTCCATCTGTTTGAGGGTGGTAAGAAGTGCTCAAACAATGTTCAGTATCCAGGGATTTCTGAATACTTTTCCATATTCTTGATGTAAAACGGGGATCATGATCCGAAATAATTTATAGGGGTACTCCATAAAGTCTTACAACTTCGTTAATATACTATCTTGTTAAATGTTCAAATGGTAAATATTCTCTTATAGTAAGAAAATGTGATGACTTGGTAAGATGATCAACAATGACCCATATTGCATCATTCCTTCTAGGAGTCTTTGGTAGTCCCATGAAAAAGTCCATCATAATACTATCCCATTTCTACTCAGGTATGGGAAGAGGTTGCATAACTCCTCAAGGATGTTTCCTCTGAGCTTTCACTTGTTGAAAAACCATGCATCTTGACACAAAATCAGTAATCTCTCTCTTCATTTTGTCCCATCAAAAATGTTCCTTCAAATCTGTATACATCTTAGTTCTACGAGGGTTTATAGAGAAATTGGAACTATGTGCATCATCCAATAATTCCCTTTTTAGACTTTCTATATTGGGAACACAAAGTCTCTTCCCAAATTTCAAAATTCCATCTTCATACACAAAGTCACTCAATCTCCCATTATTCATAGATTTAATCTTCTTTTGAAACTCTTCATCATCGGTCTGAGAACTCTTAATCCTTTCTTGTAAAGATGGTTTGGAAACCATTTGAAAAAGCATTGATGTTTCACCTTCCATATTTATTCCCATGTCGATCTGCACTAGATCCATGAAAATAGGATCTCTTTCAATTCTCATATTGTCCAATACTCCATGATCTTTTCTGCTCAAAGCATCTACCAGCTTATTTTCCTTCCCCGGGTGGTAGTGTATCCTGCAATCATAATCCTTGAGTAATTCAATCCATCTCCCTTTCCTCATGTTGAGTTCTTTTTGTGAGAAAATATACTTCAAACTCTTGTGATCAGTATAAATCTCACATTTTTCACCATAGAGGTAGGGTCTCCATATCTTCTAAGAAAATTTCACAGCTACTAACTCAAGATCATGAGTATGATATTTTTTCTCATGAATTTTCAACTTTCATGATGTATAGGAAATAACCCTATCATTTTGCATAAGGACACAACCAAGTCCTTTCTTCGATGAATCACTATAAATAACAAACCCATCATTCCCCAATGGTAGAGTCAATATAGGAGCATTGACTAATCTTCTCTCTAGTTCTTCGAAACATTATTCACACTCTTTTTTCCAAAAAAAATTCACCCCTTTACGTGTCATCTTCATTAATGGGTTAACCAATCGGTAAAAATTCTACACAAAACAATGATAATAACCTACTAAACCAATAAAACTGCATACCATAGTTATAATCTTCGGTGCTGGACATTCTTTGATCACTCTTGTCTTATAAAGATCAACAGATATTCTATCCTTAGAGACAATATGGCCAAGAAAAGAAATCTCATGAATCCAGAATTCACACTTTCTAAACTTCCCATATAATTCCTGTCTTCTAAGAGTCTTTAGAATAATGCGCAAGTGATTCTCATGATCTTTATATCTTTTGGAGTATACCAAGATATCATCAATAAATACCACTATGAAGTCGTCAAGATATTCCTTTAAAACTCTATTCATTAGATCCATGAAGACATATGGTGCATTGGTCAATCCAAAAGGCATTATTGTGAACTCGTAATGCTCATACCTGGTTCAAAATTTCGTCTTTGAAATGTCTTGCTTCTTCACACACAAATGATGATATCCAGATCAAAGGTCAATCTTTGAAGAGTATCGAGCTCCATGCAGTTCGTCGAATAAATCATCAATGCGAGGTAGGGGATAGTTGTTCTTTATTGTTATAGCATTGATCCCCCTGTAGTCAAAGCACAACCTCATAGATCCATCTTTCTTCTTAACAAAAAGAACAGGAGCTCCCCATAGAGAAACACTAGGGTGAATAAATCCCTTATAACACAATTCCTCTAGTTGTTTCTTTAGTTCCACTAATTCCACAGTGGCCATTCTATATGGGGACTCCGATATGGTCCTTGAACCAGGCATTAGATCAATAGAAAACTCGGATTCTCATTCTGAAGGATACCCAAGTAAATCTTCTGGAAACACATCAACATATTCTCTCACAATAGTTATATCTTTTATTTGAACATTCCTTTCCTCAACCACAATTATTTTATTCTCTTCCTCCCCAATAAGTGAATTTAGTTGAGCTACTGGGGGTAGATCTGTATAAGAATTAGGTGGTGATAATTCTGCTCTAAAGACAAGGTGTTCATTTTAATCATCATCAAAAATCTTAACCTCTTTCTTCTTATAATAAATCTTCTCATCATGCTCCAAAATCCAATCCATACTGAAGATTATATCAAATTCAATCATGGGTATGACTATATGATCATCAGATAAAGAACATGTATGTTCTCTAATGGGGATTGATTCACAAAACTTTTTTGTAATGATACTTCACTTAAGAGTTTTGACTGATAACTCTATTGTTAAATCAAATTATAGATATCTAGTTTTCTTAGAAAACTAGGAAGATATGAAACAATGTGATGATCCAGAATCAAATAATGCATTTTCTAAACTTGAGGAAACTGTTAAATTACTTGGAACCACGTCTTTCGGAGCTTCTACCTCAGCAGTAGTGATATCATAAGCTTGTCCTTGATCCATTGGCCTTTTTTGAGGTAAGTTTCCCTGACACTTAGGACATTTATTTGCATAATTTCCCATCTCCCTACAATTGTAGCATTGAACATCGGTATCTTCATTCTTCCCCTTTCAATCACGAGATTGGTGTCCTTTTTCACCACACTTGTAAAAACCTCCCATTCCTTTCAAGCAAGTACCAAGGTATTTCTTCACACATTTACTATAGAATGGATAATCATTCTTCCCCTTATTTCCATTTCCATGGTGATCAGCAGATCTCTTCTTCTCTTGCTTTTCTCTAAAGTCATAAGACTTAGAGAATTCCTTTTCCAACTTAATAGAACATGAGACAATGTCTTCGTATGACGAGAAGGATTGTGAAACCAATGCTTGACGGAGAAACGGTTTTAACCCATCAAAGAAATGATAAATCTTACTTCTTGGGTTATGTATATAATCTGCAGCATACCTCACTAACCTTGTAAAGTTAGCCTCATACTTTGTGACATTCTCATCCTCCTTTTGTCTTAGACTCAAAAAAATTCATTCCATATCTGCTCGATGGTCACGAGGAAAGTATTTTTCTAAGAAAATCTCTTTGAAATCCCTCCATTCCATAATTGATAATTCACCATCTTCCTTTGTGTTTTGAATTAATGACCACCATTGATCATCATCTCTAGTGAGGCGGTAAACTTCCATGATAACATTTTCCCTTTCACTACTCCCCAAGGCAGGGAATATTTTCTCTAAGAAATTTATCAATTTCTCAGCAACTAAGGTATTTGTACTCCCATTGAATGTTGGTGTTTGTTTCCTCATGAAGTGATCTAACATTGATCCTCCATGTTGAGGATAAGGGTGTTCCATGCGAGTAAGGTTATTATCCATAACCTGAGTGAGTTGTCCCAGTATGGTGATGAGCAGATCAGCACCAGTTGTATCACTAGATCCACTATAATTATCTTGAGTAGGAGGGAAATCCCTACATGGAGTGTGTGCCTTGATACGGTTTACATTCCTTCCACTATGCACCATTTCTAAACAATGTCATAAACTTCATATGTTCATGAATAAAAATACATAATTCCATACTTCTAAAACACTTAACATAAATTGAACAATTTACAGATATAATCCAGAATCATAAAAAAAATGTTTTCTTTGAGGAATTATATACTCATAAACACTTCATAATGGTTTGGAAGGAAAAGGATAACTATCCTAAGTATATCCCCCAGGAGTGTCATAACCAAGAGTGCAGAAAGGTATGTTGTCGTGCACCATTTCCCGTTCGAGTCTAGCTCAAAACGGTGTTTTCGGGTTTTACCCCTAGGTACATCTGTGCCAGAGCCACCTCTCCCTGCCCATATCCAGACAGGGATTTATTTCTCAGAAAATAAAAAAAATCTATACTTTACCAAAATTTTAGGATGCTATTCTATACTAATCCTCAATGACTATCTTAAGGATATGTGATCTAATCAGAGTTTACCTAAATGTATTTTCCATGGTTAGTACTAAACAGCCTCTAATACCAACTGTAACGCCCCAACCCTAGTTACCCAGAGTCGGTGCATTATTACATAACATTGTCATGATCACAAAAGATCAAATCTTGAAAGACTGATTAGTTTAGTATCCTTGAAACACTATATACATTCATAAGTTTTACATTACATCATGAAAAAAATCAATGAAAAAAATCATGTCCCCCCTTTTCAACACACTTATCCCTTAGACTAACCCTGCAGTTAAATCATAATACAATTCTTCACATCCGGGGAAAAATAAAACAAAGATATGGGTGAGCTCAGATACTTAGTAATGATAACAATATAGTGGGAACTTTCATAAACAAACATAAACATTTAAGGAAATTATATAACTGAAACAAAATCCTTTTAAACCTGAACTTCATAATAACATGGAAAAAATAAAATGAAATAATTCCATTTACTTATTCACATGGATATTCTACTAGTCGAATAATCACATGAAATATCAATAACCACTTTTATAGTGGTGGAATGAATAATGCCAGACAATCATAACCACATAGTCAAGGCCTTGTTCCAAGACTACAAATAAGATTTTATCAATGCCTTGTTCCAAGACACTAATTTGTCTCATGAGACCAACCGATGCGTCGAGGAAATATAGCGGGCTCCACCCATCACTTACTAAGTCCAATGCATTCCTCATATGAAAAGTTTGAAACATAACAAAAACATTTGTATCACATAAAACATGCACATTTCCACATTTCAATCACAAGATATCAATACAACACAATGATATAATAAAAACATTATCAAAACAATTTTCAATATAAAAATAAAAGAAAAGTAAAACATGGTATTTATTTTTCAATTAAAAAAAATTATGGCTTGTGGAGGAAGCCACAACTCAAATAATGGTCACGGCGGTGGAGAAGTTGTTGCCGCCGCATATGTAAGACAAAACATTACTTTTGTCATTTAGTAAAACGCTTCATATAAAAAGATTCCCTTTTAACAAAAGTATAATTCAAAGGGGTTTATACACCGTATAAAATAATGTTGTTTATAAAACAAAATATGCCTCAATGAAAGGAGATTGAGACGAAGTCCCATACCTCGTGTCCGACTTGACTCGATTGTTCTTTAATCTCCTGAATAATAAACTAGAGTTAATTTATACTTGCTTAAGAACCTTTTTCAATTTCATTATTCCTTTTATATCACTTATTACCATGTTATTAACATTATGTAATATTTAAGTTAATAACGATCATTTTGTCAATCTTTGGTACTTGTGTCAAAAATAAACATCTTATAATTACAAGTTGTTCATGTGGTGAAATATCCATTATATCCAGAATTATATTCATGATTTAGATATCACATATATCATATATTTCTACTATATACAAGAATTTGTAATATTACATAACATTTAGAGGTAAGAAATGAAATGCACCGTTCATGGAGACGGTAAGTCGTACGTATGCATGAATGCTACTTTCATTTATATTTAATATTTAATGGAATGAAATCATAATTATATAAAGGTATATTATAATTATAGTATAATATCATATATAATATCATTAACTCCATCCATTATACATCCCACATATGGCATTGACGATTCAAATCACTTTGAGGGGGCGGTAGTCCGCGCTTCCTAAAATGAAGATATCGCGTTTACCCATATTGGAGACTATAAAGGTATGCCATAAATGAAAAATACAGAAGCATAAGGAAAAAATAAACATAATATATATCATATATAAATAGAGTGACATCTTTATGGCCACCATGAAAGGTGTTAAAAGAATATTGAACAATCATCGTTTCATTAGGGAGTAATTCGCCACTCACAAAAATAGTATGTTCTTTAACCATTAGACAGAGGTGTGTTTAAGTGTAATCAAATACTTCTCATAACAAAATCATAGTATATTGAATATTATATTGTTGTTAAAAAATATAGGAATAAAATTAGTTTAGGGGTTTGGAGAATCAAAATAAAACAAAACAATATAAGAGAAGACATTACCTTTAAATCGGGTAACTCTCCTTGGTTTGAAAAAAAATGGTTTCATAAAGAGATTTCTGCCAAAGGTAAGGATTCTATGATGAATATAGAGATGTGGAGAGATAAAATGAGCTGTTTTTTCTGATCCAATGTCTTGAGAGATGTGGGTAAGGTGGTAGATGCGGGGGCCTTTTATAAGAGGGAGTAGGGGCACTCTTGGAAAGCCATGAAATGTTACTTTATTATAAAATGAGTTTCAGATATTAAAGGTCCCAAAATGATATATTTCTTGGATTAAGTGATAAGGGTTATAAATCCACCCATACAATAGGTTTTCTACAAGTTTAAGTCTTATATTTTACATTATCTTTTCATTTTATTTAAATCCTTCTTTAATGAGGTAATCACTACATCATCATGGTGTCATAAATAAATTAATTTATTTAATGTCTAAAAATTATAAAAAAATACCATAATGTAGGAAATATTTTTAGCTTTCCAATTACTATTTATAGTCAAAGATATCATTTATATAGACAAAACTAAAATTGTTTTACTTGGGTGATACATACTTTTGATATGTTTTCCTTTCATTAAAAATAAAAAGATAAAATGTCACTATCACCCAAAAGTGATTCCATGGGGTCCAAAAGTTTGGCACGAGGCATCCCATGGTCCTCCATTACACAACTAGTCGAATTATGACACATTTTGTGGTTATTGTATATTATTGTGATATTATTTCATTATCCTTAACTACCCGATTACTAATTAATCATGATAATTAAAGATAATTGTTGTCGTTACTATTCATAATGTCCAAAAACAAAAGAGTTTTAATTACATAATTTGTACCTTATGATTCAAAATATGGAAACCATTTTACCAAATTCTAATCATAAAAATTGTAGTAATTAATTTAAAAATTATTCCCACTGTCAAACAAATAGCGTGTTTTTAAGAAATAATATCTATCAAAAGATTTCCAATTGTTTATGTACAATTTCAAGGTGAAATTAATTATAATTACCACCATTGGAATAAATTGTAAAAATATATTCTAAGTATACTTTAAAACCACTCAATAGTATTATTTATCACTACAAATTATTTTGATTAAAAAAGTTATTTTTAATTATTTTTTTACTATTCATCGGAAATTGGAAGTTCTTAGAAAAATACCAAAAAATTCAACATAGTATAATTTCAATATTATATATCCAAAAATTAAGTCCATTTTGAAATATAAAATTTATATAATTTCAAAAGGGGGTATTACTATTCATAACGGCTACTTTGATTGGTCGCGGCGTTTTAGCACTCGAGGTTCCGTACAACACACGCTACTATATTATTCAAAGAGAAGAGTACCATGGAAGCTTGGGGTGTTACAAATGTCCCCTATCATTTAGAGGATCATCTGACCTAGTATAAGAATAAGGGTGGATAAAAGTACTAAAAAGGATTTTTTATGTAATAGGGTGTTCATATAATCAAAAGGTTAGTTGTTATATTTTTTTAGAAGGTGAAGACAATAAGTAGTGGTCAATGGTTAAAAATATCATAGTAAGTGAAGAGATTGAAGCTCTGGAATGAGATAAATTTAATAATATATTTCTTGTGAAATATGTTCCTAAGGTTTTTCGACAAAGTATAGAAACTAAATTCTTTGAATTGAGACAAAATAAGGAAATATTATGTGGCCTCATATGAAAAACAATTCACCAATTTGACAAGATAAATCACAAATTTTATCAAGGATATTGATAGTAAGATAATTAGGTTTTACTTAGTATTAAAGCTGAAATATCAAAGTGAATTTTCTTATTATGAGGTCAAAATATATGAGAAATGTTTTTGATGCGATGAGAATGTAGAAATGGAGTTTTTTATGATCATGTATTTCACAAGAGCAAGAAAAATAAGTGATCTAGTTGGTAGGAAAAGGGAAAGAATTCATCGAATAAGTTTGGAGGTAAGAAAACTAAATTTTTGTCTTGTGAGAAGTGTGTTAAAAAGAATCCTAGAGAATATCTCTCAAAGTCTGGGCAGTTCTTATGATGTCGTAATAGTGGTTATACTGCTTGTGACTATAAGGGAAATGATTAGGCAAGCAATGAAAAGATGGTGGTAAGATATTTTAGTTGTAATGAGTTGGGGAATTATGTCAATGTGTGTCCAAAGTTGATTAATCAGGGTGGAAACCAGTAAGATCAAAATTAGAAGGTATTGGAAAATCATTTGATACTGTTACAGTTGGTGTGGTACCACAAAATGAAGTGGTGATAGGTATGATATGGGTTTTTTCAAAAAATGCAAGTACTCTATTTGACTCCATATCTTCACATTCATTCATTCCTAAGATCTTTTCAAGTAAATTGTAAATATCACCTCATGAATATAATATAGATATTTTCGTAAAAACTCTAAGTTTAATTATAAAAGAAACCATGATTTATGGGAATATTCCTATTATCATTTGTGGGATGGTTTTTCCTAAAAATATTTTTGAACTTTCCATAGTGAAATTTGATATCATTTTGGGTATGGATTGGATTTCTTTTTATCTTGATAAAATATATTACAAATCCAATATAGTTTTATTATTTTATTTACTACCTTTGATAGTATACCAACAAGCTGAGAGATTGATTATAGACGTTAGTAAAAGTTATCTCTCTCATGTTATTGAAAAGAAAGAAATCATTTTAATTAGTGACATTCCATTAATGAATGAATTTATAGATTTTTTTTTTCAAATGAATTTCTTAGTATTGTTCTGTATCAGGAGGTGGAATTTACTATAGATTTAGTTTCAGATACTAAGCTTATTTATATAACCCCTTATCAATTGGCTTGAGTGGAATTGGTAGAATTGAAGAAAAAAATAGTGGCAATAATTGATTGATACAGGTTTTATTCAACCTATATCTTCACCATGGGGTGCCCCTGTGTTATTTTTGAAAAATAAATATGGTTCTATGAGACTTTTTATTGATTAAATATCCTTGAATAACATCACTATTAAGAACAAGTATCTATTTCCTCGTATCAATGATTTTTTTGATCAGTTTCATGAAGACAAGTTTTTTTCAAAGACTGATTTGAGCCTGGGTACCATCCTATGAAGGTGGAGGAGGATGGAATTCCAAATATGGGGTTCCAAAAGAGATATGGGAATTATGAGTTAGTATTTATTCCCTTTGGGTTATCTAATTCACCTATTTTATTTATAAATCTCATTAAAGGAGTCTACATCATTTGTTGGAGAAGTTTTTTGATCTGTTTGTAGATGATATTTTGGTATATTCAAAAAGTCAAGAAGAACATGAGAGTCACTTAAGTATTGTTTTTGAAAACCTTAAAAGGAAATAAACTATATGGAAATTTAATTAAGAGTTAATTTTTGCTGAAAAAAATTCATTCCTTGGTCAGATTGTTTATAAAAATGACACAATGTTTGACCCATCAAAAAAACTTATTGAAGAGTGGCCAATACCTACCAATGTCATCGATATTAATAGTTTTCTTAGATTAGTGGTTTATTAACAAAGTTTTGTTGAAAACATTTCTCATATATATATCCCACTAACCATGTTAACACATAAGGTATTTAAGTTCATTAGGACAAAAGAACGTGATGATTGTTTTTAGGAACTGAAAAGAAGAACGGTAAATGCACCAGTTGTGGACCTTCCTTCTAGGAATGGTGAATTTTTTATCTATAGTGATTCTTTGATTAAAAGATTTGGTTGTTTCCTAATGTATAATGATTATGTAATTGATTATGGTTCATGTTAGTGGAAACCTCATGTGTTAAATTACCCAACACAAGATTTGGAATTATCATCTATTGTTTTTTCATTAAAAAATTTGATGTATCATTTGTATGGAATAAAGTGTATAATACATATTGATCACAAAATTTTAAATTATATATTCACTTAGAATTAATTGAACATAAGACATAGGAGAAGGATATAATTAATCAAGGATTATGATTACATGATTCATTACCATCCATGAAAAGAAAATATATTGGAAAATGATTTGATTTAAAAAAATAATGTTTCATTCACCATGATACATTTGGAACGAGATCCTTTGGTTAATGACTTGTTGAATTTTGGCTTGGAATTTTTTAGTGTATGAAATTCCTCTATTTTTTATCAGGTGTCAGTGAATTCATCTCTATCATACGAAATTAAGAAATCACAAAAGGAAGATAGTGAGTTGTAGAAAAAGGTAAAATTGGTTCAAAAGGTAAAGTTACCTGAATTTAACATTGATAAAAATTGTCTTTTAAGGTTTTTAAGGATGTTATGTGTTCATTTTTAGTCATGGTTGAAGAAATATTTGTTATGTGAAGCTCATTGTTCTCTATTTTCAGTTCATCCGAGTAGTGCTATGATGTACTCATACCTTCCAGAGTATTATTGGTCAGATAGAAAGAGAAGATATATTGTTGACTTTTCCCTAACATGTTTGATTTATCAATAGGTTAAATCATATTAGTAGTTACACAAAGGGATGCTTCATCATTTTCTAGTTCTAGATTGGAAATGGGAAAATAATATCCATGGACTTCATTGTGGGATTACAGAAGACTTCTAGAGGTAACAGTGAGATTCAGGTTATTGCTGATCAATTGACTAAATCTTTTCCTTCTCTTCCTATTAGAGATACTCTATATCTAGATAAAGTTAATCATCTATATATTAATGAGATAGTCAGGTTAGATGTATTTCCCCTCTCCATTGTATCTGATCATGATCCAAGAATCACTTCTAACTTTTGGAAAGCCCTTCAGAAGTTATTGGGTATTGAATTAAATTTCAGTGTAGCCTTTCATCCTTAATCAGATGTGTAGTTAGAAGAAAAAATTAAAATGTTTGAGGATATGCTATGTTCATGATCAATGGATTACCAGGGATATTGGGATCAACATATTTATTTATTTGTGTTTTCTTATAATATTGGTTTTCATTCTAGTATAAAAGTGGCACCATTTGAGTCATCATATGGAAAGCAATGTCAAAATCCAGATTTTTGGGATAAAGTGGGTGAAAGAAATTTTTTGGGATCATAATTGGTAGTATAAATGGTAGAGAATGTTTAATTGATTCAAAGTTATATGAGGACAACCCAGAGTAGGCAGAAAAGTTATGCAGATAAGAAACAAAAGCTGAGTCCAAGGTTTTTTAGACCCTATGAAATCCTTGATAAAATTGGAATAGTTTCTGATAGAGTGGATTTACCTCTAATTATATCCTAGGTATACAATGATTTTAATTTTTCAATGTTAAGAAAGTATATTCAATATCTATATCATGTTTTGAGTTAAGAAATAAGTCAGTTTGAAGAGAACCTTTCTTATAATGAACAACCATTCTAGATTCTTGATCATAGAGAGAAATTATTGTGGAATAAGGTGATTTATCAAGTAAAGGATTTGTGGAAAACCTGTAAGGTAGAAGAAGCAATATGGGAATATGAAAATTCTATGATAGAGAAACCCCCCACTTATTTGATAAGTGAATAAAAATTTAGAGGTCACAATTTCCAGAAGGGGGGAAGGATGTAAAATCATAGGTAATTATAGAATAATACTTTTTTATATTTATTAATATTTATTAATTAGAATTTAATTTTAATTTAAAGGGGATTCTATGTATGATAGGGTACTTGACACGCAACACTGGTTTTTTTAAAGGAAGTTTTAATACCTATTGATGGTGATTCCTTTTTCAAATATATTTTTGTCACATTTATATATTAAATTTCAGAAAATAAACTTCTTATTTGGAATTGGGATGTTAAAATTTACTTTGGTTGAATTTTTGATATTTTTCTGATAATATTCATTTTTTAATGAATAGTGAAAATAATGCATTTTAATTCAAAACTACCTTTACATCTAATTTATTTATATTGTTAGATTATAATTCTACATGGTTTTAAGGTATAATTAGATTAATTTTTTATTATTTTATCCAATTCAGTTCATTGTATTCATTTAAAAATAAAAATTTAATTTAAAAACAATTTGAACTTTAAAACATTTTACTTAAAAAACTCATTTTGTTGACCCTTCAATGGATTTAGTGTCAAACCTAATTTAACCACTCATGTGAATTGAATTTTAAAAATCATACATATGTTGTTGTAATCATTATGACCAATTTAATCTAATAGGATCAAAATAATTTTTGGTGGATTGTATCTTTATTATTTTTTAAAACATTTAAAGGTAAATTGGGTAATTAAATGTAAAATTAATATTATAATTACCATAACACTTGTCCTAGTATTATTTTATAAGTTATTACTTACCATGAACATAATTTGGATGAAAATGTAAAATTTTTAAGCCACTTGACTGTGATTATGACATTTATAACATTTACATTAAAGTAAAGGCAAATATGTCATTAATATGTTTATTATTAATAAAAAAAATTAATATGGGGTTATATAAGTCATATATTCAACTATGAATATTTATTATAAATATAATAATATTATATAAATCATGGTACTTTATTTATAATTTTTAGGAATTAAATAATTAAAATTAATTATGACACAAATATAATGCCTTAATAGAATTATTAAAGAAAGAATAAAATAAATGATATTAATAATATTATAATAAATTTAAGCTGAAATATTTTATGTCACACACTAATTTTTTGGATGAATTTTACATGTTATATATGATTAAATTTATTTTTTTATAAGTAATTGTACTCTTATGATTTATTAATAAAAGTCAAGTAATGAATAGTGTCAAAATTTATATAATTCATAACTTAAAATAGAAAATATATAATTAAATGATATAAAATTTTTAAAAATAAAATATTCAAACAAAAAATTTAGATAAGTCCACAAATGTAATTAATTACTCATTAATTCTTCGTTTTTCATGATTTGGTGACTATTTATAATCTCAAAGTGTAAATTACTTGATAAAACGTCAATGGCTAAAAATGTTAAAAGAAAATTATAATGATTATAAATTATTCACAACTTGTATAATTCTTAGTGTATGATTATAATTTGACCCATAATCATACTAAATTATAAATAAATGATATTAGACCTATTTGGAATCTAAATTGAATTTATATTAATTTAATACTTTTAATAATTCCAAGGGTGCTCATCCCCTCTTCTATAAAACGGATCTCATTACTCTCTACTACTCAAGATTCCAAAACCTTTTGGTTCATCGAATCTCTACCCAAAATGCTTTCTAGAATCCATACCATCATTCTTGAGGCATTATTTTAGGTAGAACATTATTACCTTAATAATCTTGAATTTAGTCAAGAACACGCTTCCTTTAAAATTGAGAATCCTTTCAAGTTTATAGATTTAGATAATTGGTCCATAATACATTCATAACATTCCAAATTAATATAGAGAGGATACAATAAATAATAGTAATCATTTCTTCCAAAATATAAAACTTTTCAAACAAAACATGATTTCTATGATAAATCTTCATAACATTTAACTTGGCTTCCTTATTTGTCTTATAAATTTTTATAACCAGTGAAAATAATTTAAAAACATGGTATGAGAACAAAAATATTAGTAAGAGATATAAAAATAAGGAAAAACACATTATTCGATTAATTCTTGTAACATATTAAATCATTTTCAAAAAGACACACTTTTCACCCATTTAAACTTACTTTTTGAAGAATGAGATTTACTTGAGAATTACACCAAATATATAGAAGATAAATAGAACCATAAAGCTATCTTGGGGCATTAGTGACATAATATTGTAACCCCCTCGGCTACCTCATAATTTGTAACCCTCATGGCAACCTTGTAATTTGTGTAATCATCGCAGTTACACTTGGAGTAACCATACGGGCCACAGAAAAATTACTCATACCAAATGAATTTTAGGGAGATATATTTCCCACAATTCATCATAAAAAATTCTGAAGAACCAAAACATATTCAAACAACATGAAAAATTGCATAAAAATATTGCCATTAAATATCATAAAATAGAATTTTAAAAGAATATTTTAAAAGAAGAGACCCTTCCAAATATCATATAATTGATGTGATACTTAATAGGGTGTAAGGAACATGTATATAAACTATAAACACATATAATTAAATACAATATAAACAACATTCACCACACAAAAATTTTTAATACAACATCAAGAATAAACATTAAGGTTAACCCAAAGAATAAAAATTGGGTTATGAATTCCCTTACCTCAGGTTTTTCTTACTTAAAACTTGTTTAAACCTCATTTATAATTATTAAAAGATTTTTATTAATATCATAAAGAATAATTTTTATGTTTATAACACCTTATATGATCTTTTCACAACATAATTTCACCCTTTAATTATTATTATTTTTTCCTTCCATTATTTTGGGTGCATTCTTTCCATGATTTCCATAGCCAGTTTGTAATTGATTTATTATCATATGGAAATGAAATTATAGAAGTTGAATGAAATGGTATTAATATGTTTCTAGAATAAATAATTATACTATAAATCTTTTGGTTATCATTTAAGATGATGGATTATTAGATGAAACATTAATGATATCTGTTTAGATTATTTTTTGTGGTTCATCGATAATCATGAACTTGTTTCATTATATAATTTAATGTTATTCATTAAATTTCATTAAAAAACATAAAATAGGTTACAAAATACAATTTAAATTTTGTTTCAACCATTAAAATGGTTTTATGATCATCTTTTAATGTTGTAATGGGTATTTCAAATACATCACCCAAAATTTTCGTAAATCGGCACATCGTGGATGGTATTTTTATTTTTAGAACAAGGGGGAGAGGATAGTAAGGAAGATAATGAATATTTTAAATTAAAATGGTAAAATATATAATATATTATATTCTTGAGATTTTATAACTCCTATATAAATGGAGGGAAATAGAGTATAATAAATAAAAGGGATTAGAAAGAAAACAAATGAAAAAGGAAGAGGATTCTTACCTCTTGAAATCTTCTCCTTGAGATCCTCCTTAAGGCCATTGTTTTTTTCCTTTTGTTGAGACCAAAATATCGAGGACGTGGTTAATATCCTTATAGAGGGGATTCGGTGGAACATAAACAGTTATCAAGGCTAGAGAGGTTTGATAGGAAGACGGGAATGATTGCAGTATTTATAGTGGAGGAGAATAGGGATTTTACATTATTTTAAAAATGAACTCCATTTTTTGAAAATTATTTTCTAAATATTATTAATTTAATTTTTAAAAAAATTCTAATTGATTCAAACATATATATATATATATATTTAATCAATAACACTTCTTTTAACACCTTGAAGAATTAATCAAGTTTTCATTATCTTAAATCCATAAGAAAATAAAACAATAATACTATTTACTATTTATCAAGGTCGTATAACTATTCATATTGTTATTCATAAGGGTATATTACTATTCACCAAAAATCTAGTTGATTTCATTAGACTCCAAATAACTTACTGACCACAATTTTAGATGACCATTTTTCGAAATTCAAAACATAAAAGTGGAAAAATTATGTTTAAAGGATAATTATAAATATCTACTTAAAATAAAGTTTCATGAATTTCAATTTGTTTTTAAAACCTTGGGGTGTTACATTATCCCCACCTTCTAGAAAGTGCTCCCTCACAATTTTATTTATTTATTAAACAAGTGAGGGTACCCTTCCCTCATAACATTTTCACACTCCCATGTAGCATCTTCAATCATGTGGTTTCTCCAGAAAAACATTACTAGGTGGATTACCTTATTCCACAATATTCGTACCCTTCGATCAAGAATCTGAACTAGTTTATCTACATAATAAATTTTATCTTTTAGGCGAACTACCTTTGGGCTCAAAACATGAGATTAATATATCACATACTTTCTCTAAATTGAAACTTGAAAAACATTGTGTACCTGACATAAACTCAGAGGCAAAAAAACTTGGTAGGAGACTGGTCCAACTTTCTGTAGAATTTCTTAAGGACTAATGAACTGTGGGCTTATCTTTCCTTTCTTATCAAAACATAATACACTTTTCTATGGTGAGATTCTTATAAAAACCTGATCACCTACCTCAAAATAAAAGTCTTTACTTTGGTTTTCTACATAACTTTTCTTCCTTCACTAAGCTATCCTCATATGTTGTTAGATTAACTTAACTTTCTCAACCAATTCCTCTACTAATTCTGGTCCCATAAACTTCATTTCCCCAAATTTATCAAAAAAAACTGGAGTTCAACATCGATTCCTATACAATGCCTCAAAGTGTGCCATTTGTATAATGGAATGAAAACATTTATTATAAGAAAACTCAACTAAAGTAAGATGTGGACCCCAACTACCTTGGTATTCCATTGAACAAGCTAAAATCATATCCTCTAAAGTCTGAATTGTTTATTCTAACTGCCAATATAATTGAGGATGAAAAGATGTTTTGAAATTAAATTATGTTCCCAACGAATTATGAAGTCCCTTCCAATAGTTAAAAGTGAACCTGGGATTTCGGTCAGATATAATGGAAAGAAGGAATCCTTGTAACCTGACAATCTATTTGAGTTATAGTTGATAAAGCTCATCCAATGACCTTATATCTCGAATAGAAACAAAATGTGAAGATTTAGTCGGCAGTTCAATGATAAAGAAAATCACATTGTTACCTCTAAAAGTATTAGGCAGTCCCACAATGAAGACCACAGATATATTCTCCCATTTCTACTATGGTACTGGCAGTGTCTGAAGCATTCCCTTTAGTAACTTTCACTCTATTTTAACATGTTCTCATGTCAAAAATTTTACAGTAAAATATATAATATCTCTTTTCATTACATCCCACCAGTAATAGTATTGAAGGCCTCTATACATCATAGTACTTCCAAGATGAACTGAAAATGGAAAACTATGATCTTCACACAATAAATACTTCTTAAACTATGAATTACAAGGAACACACAATCTTTTTCTAAATCTCAGAACACAATCTTTATCAAGATTAAATTCTGGAAACTTACCCATTTTAACCAATTCTACATTTTCTGTAACTCACTGTCTTCCACCTACGCATTCTTAATTATGTCTAATAACAATGACTTCACTAGAACCTGAAACAAAGTATATGTATTTCCTGCACCAATAAATTCTAATCCAAAATTCATCAAATCTATCATACATGGGGAATGTTCTAAACATAACATGGTTAATGCTGCATGAAGTTTTTGACTCAAGGCATATTCTTATTTGTTTTCTTTTCCAAGATGGTAATTGATCGTGAAATCATAATAATTTATCAATTCAAAACATTTTCTCTGCTTCATGTTTAATTCCTTCTGAGTGAATATATACTTTAGACATTTTTGGTTAGTATATATTTAAAATTTGGATCCATATAAATGATGCCTCTAAACTTTCAAAGAATAACCATAGATTCCAATTAAAAATCTTGTGTGGGACAATTTAACTCATGAATTTTTAGTTGTCTTGAGGTATAAGAAATTACCTAATCTTTCTTTATCAAAACACAACCAATACTCTTAAATTAAGCATCTCTGTAGATGAAAAAATGACCATTTTGGGAAGGCAAGACCAAAACTAGAGCATTCACCAATCCCTTCTTCAGTTACTAAAAAACATCAAATTCTTCTGTCCAAATAAATTAAACCCCTTTTCATGTTAGCTTATATAGTGGTATAAATAACCATGAAATTGTTTTAACAAACTATCAGTAATAATCTACTAATCCAGTAAAACTACGAATCTCTATAACATTTTGAGGTCATTGCCATTCTTCAACCTCTTTTGTTTTTTAGGATCAATTGTTATTCCATACTTATTTAAAATGTTCCCATGAAAATAAATCTGTTGAAAGAAAACATCAAACTTTTAGTATTTTTCGTATAGTTTATTTTCCTTTAATGTTTTCAAAATAACCCTTAGATATTTTTCATGCTCCTATTTTTTATTGGAAAATAACAAATTTTCATCAATAAACCCAAATACAAACTTATCCAATAACTCATGAAATATTCTATTTATAGGATCTATGAATACAGTAGGTGATTTAGTTAACCCAAACGACATAACAACAAACTCATAATGCCTATATCTAGTATGAAAAGATATTTTTGGGATGTCAAACTCTTTCACCTTCAACTAATGGTATCTAAATCTCATGTCGATCTTATAAAAATACTCAGATCCCAGGAGCTGATCAAATAATTCATCTATTTGAGAAAATGGATACTTTTTTAACAGCGATGTTATTCAAAGATCTATAACCAATGCACAGTCTCATGGAACCATCTTTCCTTTTAACAAAAAAAACATGAGAACCAGATGGTGAAGTGCTAGGATACATGAATCATTTATCAAGAAAATCTTGCAACTGGTTTTTCTATTCAAGAAATTCCATTTGAGACATTCAATATGGTGGTTTTGAAATTGGATTATCATCAAGAACGTATTCAATTATGACATCGAATTCCCAGTCAGGTATCACACAGTGTAACTCATTGTAAAAAACATCTAGATATTTTGTTACCACTAGAACATCATTATTTTGAATAGTTCTCTTGTTTTAAAAAAATATGGTAAAGATAACTTTCATTTCCTTCATTCAATATTTTCTCATCTTCCTAATATGTTATCAATTGTATAGATTCGATCTTGTATACAAACTGAAACCCTTTCTGAAAAAAAAACTTCACTATCTCTACTGTCAATCTTAGTATGATAAACAGAAATCCAATCCATTCCTATAATGACATCAAACACTACAAAGGTAAAAAGAACAATGTCTTTAGGTAAATTATTTCACAGAATATAGAATAAAGATTCTTATAATTCCTCTTTTCTATAATATTTCCACCTGGTTTTTAAATATTAAGTTCCAGTCTCATTTGTTGAGGTGATATTTCCAATTTACCAAAAAAATCCTCAGAAATAAATGAATGTGTAGACCATGTATCCAAAAAACTTTAGAAAAATCTGAGTAAACAAACAAGGTACATAATACAACTTCATTGGATGTCCTAACATCTGCTGATGTGGTCACAAAGGATCTCACTACACCTTTTTACTTATATTTTGGCTTCTTTGCATCATTTGCATCTCTGTTTGGGAAGGAATTTACATAATGACAAACCTCTCCACATTTAAAATAGTTTAAAGTTTTCTTATAAGGATAGTCTTAAGATCATTTTCATTACAATCTTAGTTTTTATGTCTTAACTTACTACATCTAAAACACATCCTAGTTTTGGTAAGGCATTCCCCAGGGTGCTTTTTTCCACACTTTACACAAACTGGAAACTAGAATTTCTTTCAATCATATTTCTTTGGTTTATTCTTACCCATAACATTCCATCTAGACCTATTATTCTTATTTTTTTCAATGTGTATGGGATCATCATCAAACTCCATGTCTACCCTCTCTGCACATCAGACAAGTTTCTCATAACTATTGAATTCATGGGAGGCCAATGTCATTCGATACCTTGGATTTAATTCTGAGTAAAAGTTATTGATTTTACTATCAATATCCAAAATAAGATTTAGAACTTACCTCTCCAACTGAGTAAAGTTTTCGTCATACATAACCACTGAATCTTCCTCCTTTTTCTTCAATTCAAGGAATTTCTTCTCCATCCAAAGTCACACCAACTTAAGAAAATATTTTTCAAGGAAAATACTTTTAAATTAATCCCACTCTAAGGCATAAATCTCCTCTCTGTCCCTAATATTTCTAACCATTGACCACCAATTATCATCTTCAACTTAAAAATGACAAATGAAAAGACTTACTATCTGAGTATCTGAACAACCCATAACATCTAATATCTTTTCAAGGGCCTTAATCCATCCTTTATCTGCTATTGGGATAGAAGATATATTGAAAGAAGGATGGATTTTTCTCATAAAATGTTTCACTATTGTCATGTTCCATTGTGGTACCTCTGGTTATACCCTTGCATTGATGCCACCACCATTTATTTCCTATATTATCTAAGCCATTATTGTCATAAACTTCTCAGTTCCAATCCCTACCATTCTAGACTGTAGATTCTGAAGGATATCGTACTGTTTGTGCCTCTCCTCTTCATCTTACTTGTTTCTTCTGTGGAAAACAATCTAAACAAACAAATATTATTTGATGTAACATGGTAAAGTTTAAATGAAATAACATTTCAAATTAACCATAGAGTAAAAATAATTTATGGTATTCTAAAAACATCTTCCTAACCCCTAGATTTATCTAAACCATCATCCAATACCAAATATAAGGTATCAGGCCTTATTAAATTAGATAATATTTAATTTAGTCAAGAACTCACTTAATTTCTCATTGAGTATGTTTTAAAGTTTAGAGATTTGGAGAATTTTTACATAATCCATTCCTAACATTCTACATTAATAATGAGTGGATTCAATAAAAAATAGTAATCATTTCTTCCAAAATATAAAAAATTTCAAATAAAACATGATTTCTTTGATAAATTTTCATAACATTTAACTTGGATTTCTTATTTGTCTTACACATCATTATAACCTATTAAAACCATTTAAAAACTTGGGATGGGAAAAATGCTCAGTAAGGGATATAAAAATAAGGAAATAAACAATAGTCTGTGAATTCTTGTAACGTATGAAATCATTTTCACAAAGACATACTTTTCACCCATATAAACTTACTTTTTGAAACTTGATATTTCAAGGATATTTACACAAAACATATAGAACATAAATTTAATTATAGTGGTATCTTGTGGAATTACTTACATAGACTTGTAACCCTTTCAGTTACCTCATAATTTTTAACTCTAATGGTTACCTTACAATTTGTGTAACCATTGTAGTTACACTTGGAGTAACCATATGGCCAACCTCAAACATACACATACCCAATGCGTTGGAGGGAGGTATAGGTCCGACCCTTCATTATAATAAATTCCTAAGAACCAAAACATAATCATACAGTATGAAATATTGCACAAAAATATTTCTTTGGAATTTTGTAAAATAGAATTTCAAAAGAGGATTTTAAAAGGAAATCCCATTACAAAAAAACATATAATTTAAATGCTACTTAATAGACTGGATGGAATATGTATATACACTGAAAATAAACATAATTAAACATAATATAAAAAACATTCATCACACAAACAATTTTAATACCACATCAATAATGAAGTAAAATGATAACCCAAAGAATGGAAATTGGTTTACAAATTCCCTTACCTCGGGTTTATCTTACTTAAAACTCATTTAAAACACATTTAAAATAGTTAAAATAGTGTTATTAATATCTTAAAAAATTATATTCTTGTTTATATCACCATATATGATCATTGAACAACATCATTTCAGCCTTCAATTATTATTATTTTGTTCCTTCCAATGTTTTGGGTGCGTTCTTAACATGATTTCCATGGCAGATTTGTAATTGATTATCTTATCGTATTTAAATGAAATTACATAATATGAATGAAATTGTATTAATTTTTTTCTATAATACATAATGATACCATAAATAATTTTTTTCTCATTTATGATGATGGATCATTAGATGGAACATTAATAATATTTGATTAGATCATTTTTTGTGGTTCTTCGATAATCATGAATTTGTTTCATTATATAATTTAATGTTATTCTTTGAAGTTCATTCCAAAAACAAAAAATCTATTACAAAATAAATTTTAAATTTGGTTTCAACCATTAAATGTTTTTTATGATCATCTTTGAAGGAAGTAATAGATATTGCAAACACAGTGACCAAGATTTTGGTAAATCGGCACATCATGGACGGTGTTTTTATTTTTAGAACAAGAGAGGAGAGGAAGGAAGATGATGAATATTTTACATGAACATGGTAACATACAGAATATATAATATTATTTAGATTTAATACCTCCAATATAAGTGTAGGGAAAGACATAATAATAAAAAAAGGAATTAGACAGAAAACACCTGAAGAAGGAATAGGATTCTTACCTCTTGATCTATTCTCCTTGAGATCATCCTTAAGGTCTTTGGTTTTTTCCTTTAGGTGAGACCAGAAGCTCTAGAACTTGGTAAAAATCCTAGGAGAGGGTATTGGGAATAACTTATACAATTTTCAATTCTTGGGAGGTGTAAGAAGTAGAGGGGAAAGAGGGTGGTATTTATAGTGGAGGAGATGATAGATTTTACATTATTTTAATCATAATTTTAATATTTTTGGTCAAGACTATGAAGAATATTGATTAATGTGACCCAAAATAGTAAACTATTCATTTGATTTTGAAACAATATGGGTTACATCAACTTTGCATCACCAATCATGTAGTAAAACAAGTATTTAGCATTTATCGTAATTTATCATATTTTATTATTCATCAAAAATTCAAGAATTTTAGAAAAATCCCAAAAAATCACCCCAACAATTTTCTGATGCATAGAATTAAAAAAAGAACCCCATTTTTTTAAAATAATTTTATAAATATTATTAATTTAATTTTTAAATAAAATCCTAATTTATTCAAAAATAATAATTTTAAATCTCTACCTTATTTTCAACACTTTAAAAAATAAATAAAGTTGTAATTATCCTAGATACTTAACAAAATAAAATAATAATAGAATTTAATATTCATTATGGTAATATTAATATTAATATTACTATTCATAAGGGTGGGTTACTATTCACAAAAAAATCAAGTTGGTTCCATTAGGCTCTAAATAACATACTGATCATAATTGTAGATGGCCATTTTTCAAAATTCAAAACATAGAAGGGGAAAAATTATGTTTAAATAATGGTTACAAATATATACTTAAAATAGAGATTCATGCATTTCAATTTGATTTTTAAACATTGGGTTGTTATAGAACACCCATCTTATAGGTGTTAAGGTGCCAAGAAAGGTGATCATTCGAAGGAAAGGTGATGTTTTTATTTAACAGTTTCTATTTTATTTCTTCTTCCTCTTCCTTCAAATAATCATCTTCCTAGATGAAATAATAAATCATTTTTAATATATAAAATTATATTTTATCATGATAATAAAATCACATAAATTCATCTCCACTTCCATTAAATGGGAAATGAATTAATCATTCATGCATACCTGAGAACTGTCACCTCCACAAACCAATCTAATTCATTTTTCATAATTGTATTTCAAACCTAGCTATATTCATGGAATTAATTTTCATATGTGATATTAATAAAATATTAATAATTATAATATAATAATATATCAATTACGTTTTTACTTTCCATTCGTATAAAAATGATAACATCGTTCTTGTGTATGTGTGAACTATCACATCCAGAAAGTGGTGTGACCCGTTTTTATTCATTATATAACTTTTATGATATATATAAGTATATTTTAATTATTAGTATTATATTAATTTGGTTATGATAATTATTTAAAGATAAAATAATACTTAACTTCTTTACATAAGTAATAATGAAAAATGGAAAATTTCACTCATACGTACGTACGGCTTAACGTCTCCACGATTATCATGTTGTTCATTTTTCATAACCACAATTCATGGTTTTATTTAAATTTATATTATATATATATAAATTATAATAATTACATGAATATTATTCTATATATTATTTACTTATTACCACATTAACTATTGACATCATGCCAATTTTATTTTAGACTAAAATACTAAATTTAGAAGAAAAAATGTCTGATATGAACTTAAATAAATATGTAATTGTTATAACATGATAATAAGTGATATAAAAGTAATAATGAATCTGAGAAAGTATCTAAATAAATTAAATATTTCCCTATTTTTATTATTAATGAAGAACAAGGAACATACGTAATGAATCGAACTCATGGTAAGGGACTTCATCTCAATCACCTTCCATTTAGTTGTATTTTGATGGTTTACACCACCTTCTTTTTTAAGGTATATTATCAACACCTTTTAATTTTAATTCATTCTATGGTTTTAAAAAGTAATATTTTTATATGAAGTGTTTAAATTTCTTTAAAAAACAAAAAAAAAGAATAATTTTTAATGTATGCAGCAACAACGACTCCTTCACCATCGTAACCATTATTTGATATTTGGCTTCTTTTTTAAGACTCAATGTCTTTAAAGGCAAAAAATTCACTATTCTCTTTTTGGTTTTTTGGTATTGAAAATGATTTTGAAAGTGGATTGACTATTTCAATATATTGAAATGATTTCTTGTGATTGAAAATGATGTTTTATGAGTGAAATATTGATAATTGAAATATTTTATGTGTTATGATTATATAATGGGCATTTGATGGGTGGTTATGTGATAAACCAAATATGGGTGGTTATGTGATAAACCCAAGATGGGTGGTTCCATGATAAAGAAATGACGGGTGGTTACATTATAACCACCAATGTATTGGGTATTGAATTCGGTCGTATGGCTATTCTATGTAGTGATATGTAAGGAAGTCCATTGTATAGTTATTCCATTTAAGTATGATTATGTACCAAGTTAACATTATATATTATATATTTCTTTATATGGGTTTTAAGGTTAAATTTAGATTACAAAAATTTTAAGTAATGATCTTATATTTGTTGAAGTGTATTTACAACTTCTTAAAGGTGAAAAATATTACTTTATGATAAACTATACACGGTTTACATGTTTTCACAAGACTAATAGTTTTACTTATTTATGTATCCACTACTAAGATTTTTTGCCCATCCAAAATTTTGAAATGTTTTTCATAGGTTTTAAAGAAGAATAGAGTCAAGAATGGGATGAAATAAAAGATATGAACATTAAATATGAAACAAAACCATGTTTCTTTTTAAATGTTTTTTGTTTTACGAAAACATGGATAGTGAGAAGATGTGTCCACTTTTTAATATTTATTTTTTTATGTGTGAGTTATGGCCTAATTCTATGTAGCTCTAAACCTTAAAAGGTCCTCGATTTAAATAAAAGAAAAATTATTGACTTAACTCAAGACTAATTAATGATTATGGTGGGATCCTTATAGTCTGTGAGAAAAACTATTTTAGTGATGCAATTTATAACAAGAGTAAGAAAGTTAAATATTTCAATATCTAAACTTTACATAAAATGTTCCATGGAAATATATAAAAATTTAGAAAATAAGGATAAAAAAGTATAAAATATTTTATCAAAGGATATAACAAAAAAATTATAGAATATTTCTGAACAAAGATCTTATATTTAACCATTAGTGATAAGTAAGTCTATGAACTTGAATTTAGGTATCCATTGATTAATGTATTGTGCAGTTTATCTTAAAATAATTTGAATCCCTCGATCCACTAGAACAAACAAGATATGTCTACCAATAATTGGGTGTCATTTATCAACATGATCAGAAAAACTACAATATCTCCATCAATAAGAACCTTCAATCAAACAGACCCTAAAAAAATAAAAATACAATGACCTTAAATCATTTCCAAGAAAATACTCTAAACTTATACATTAACAAATCTCCATAAAAATTATAATTGAATCACACTTGTGAAAAATATTTTTCAAATATTTATTTACCAATTTTGATCATTAGGTTAAAAAATATACTTCTCTTGAAGTTTGGTGTCCTATTTAAACAATGTCTTTAAACAGTCAGATTCCGGACTTCTTAGGATTGGTTATAATTACATCAAAAAAAAAATTTCTACTCTCATTGTGTTACAAACATCATCACTGTGTATGATAGTTGTAAGATATAAAATCATTACAATGCTTAATAATATTTTATCCAGTATAAATGATAAGTATTCATATAGTATTCCTTGTATGTCTTCATATAGTAGGCATAGTAAAACTCCATCTAGTAGACTTTGTAAATATTCCTCCGATGGAATTCTATCTAATTTAATTTATAAGGCTTATATCTAATAGACTCTATATAGTTCCATATGATGTAATTTTTATATATATGTGTGATGTAACTGGTACAAATATTTTTGATATACTTGATGAATATTTTTCAGATATGATAGGGTCTCTCTTTCTTGTAAAATTCCTAACCTTCTTAGAATAACATTATAACTTTAGAAAGAAAAATATTACAAATATCAAAAAATTTAAATGGTGATTTTTATTTTAAAAATTAATTTTATAGAGAATTATTTTGACTCAATATTCTCCCCCTTTTCTAAAATCTTGAAACACACCAAATAAAAAAAAAATTAAAATGAAACTTTTAAAAAAATTACACCCCTTACATACATAACATTCCAGTTCTCTATTTTTAACCTCTGTTATTTTTGAAAATAATTTTAACGGAAAGAGACTTAGAAGAAAGGATTTTTCTAGGATATTTTATAAATTTACTATCATATAAATTTTTTTCTTATGAAATGAAAAACATGGCTTTATAAGACATAATGAGTAGAATAAAGTATAGTCAATGAAAATCTAGACAAAATTCATTCAAATGAAACTAAATATAGTTCTTAGTAAATATCAATATATAAATATTAGTAATGAGAAAAACTATTATAAAGAAAAAATAATTAAAAAATAATAGAATTATCCACCCATTTTATTCAGAAGTTTTCAATGTATAGATATAATTAAACAATAAGTAGATTAATGGTCATTTTATATTGATCATATGAAACTTATATTAAATATATTCAAATATATCAAAATTAAGAGGTTTAATAAAAATATAGGTAATTTGATCATCTGTTTTGATGAATCATAAAATAATATATCTGTTTTTTGTGATCCCAAATGAAATGGTGTCTTATATTTATGATCTTTACTTGTGAGTGATGTGATGGGTTGTTTTCTAGAGAAATGGAACTGGTGTTATCACACAATATCAACATTTAATTAAAATGAATAAAAAATCAGTGAGTGTGTGTCGCATCCACAAAACCTGAGTGAAACAACTTCTAGATCCTACATATTCAACTTTAGTAATGGAAATTTATTTTGAGTACTATTTTTTTAGGACCATGAAACTACAGCAACTCTTAATAAATGACATGTTTTATATGTACTTTTATTTCCAATTTTACATCCCCAAAGTCATCATTTGAAAAAAAATTAGTTCAAAATCATTTTTATATAAATAAATTCTTATAAGATCTAGATTTCTTTTAAGATAATGGAATATTCATTTAACAAATTTAATATGAGACACTTTCATATTTTCTTAAAATCACACACATAACCATATAGAGATAATTAAGTTTGTTCAAATAGGTATAAGATATAATAAAATTATAATAGGAGTACTTATTCTATTATCATTGCATAAACAAGATATTTTATGATAATATTTTATATACTTTTTTTGATATAACAAATTTAAATATGGTTTTTATGAAATTTAAAAATCTATAAAAATTGTAATTTCACCCATCATCAAAATATAAAACTAGAAGATTGTGAGTTTCATAATGTAATTAGAAATAGATCTTTCTATTGAGACAAATATATTTTCATCGACATAAATTTGAACAATAATGGTATATTTTAAAACATTCTTAATAGAATGTGTTGGATCAACAGTTCCTTGAATAGATTTTTTCTAAAGTTAAAATATTACAAGTAAATCATACCAGGATCTTGGTACTTATTTAAGTCCATAAGATGAATTAATAAGTTTAGAAAAATAATACAGTGATTTTTCAATTCCAAAACATTGTTTTTATATAAACTTCCACCTTTTTATATATTTTATGAAAATCACACTTTGCATCTTTTGGATAAATAGTAAAATGTAAATATTTTTTAAAGGATATAAGTATATAGATAGATTCAAGTCTTGATATTAGTGAAAACGTTTCTTTATAGTATATTCCTTCCTATTGATTATAACCCTTAACAAAAAAATATTTCTTTATTTCTTACTATAATTCCATTTTCATTAGGTTTGTTATGGAAACCCAATTTTACTCCAATAATATGAAGTCTCTAAGAAATTTTCCTAAAGTATAAACTTTTTTCCTCTCAAACTCATTAATTTTATCCAGAATTTCACTCATCCATTATTCATAACCTAAATCCTCATCAAGTGTTTTTCGTTCAAACATGGATAAGAATGCACAATATTCACACTTATTTCTTAAGGAACTCTATGTTTTAACTAGTTTCTCTATGTATCCAACGATATTATCAGTGGGATGATATTTTTAAGATTCTTAGATTCTTAGATTAAATAAAACATTTTTATTAAAAAATATATTGATCTTATTCTATAGGTATAAATTATAAAAAAATCATCATATTTTCTTATGATTGAAAAAGCTTCAAATATGGTTTGAAAAATAGCTTTAAAAACATCACATGAAGATATGTATTTTTCATTCTTGAAAATATATGGATTAGTTTCATCATACGTAACATACATTGTTTCCTCAATAGTGTTTGTTCATTTGTTAAAAACATGAAAATCTTTACTTGTTGTGGAATAGTCAGTAAAAATTTCCTCATTATATTTTAGATCAAATTTATTAAAATTAACTTTATTTTTAATGATGAATACCTTACATCCAAAAACTATGAAGTAAAAAAGTTTTTAATTTCATCCTATCCATAGCATATATAATTTTTTATTAATGATAGGACTAATTAAAATACAATTTATAGTATAGAAAACATTATAGATAGTTTCATCCAAAATATTTTTTGTAATAGAGTGTTCACTCAACATGGTTCTACAATTTTCTTGAAGAAATATATTTATTCATTTAACTACACCATTTTTTGAGGTGTTATTATTTTTGAAAAGATGTGTTTAATTCCTTTATTATTATAAAATGTTCCAAAAACAAAATTTTCAAACTCTCCACCATGATCACTATGAATAGTAACTAAAGCTAGGTTTTTTTATTTTTGAAACTAGAAACAAAATTTTTAAAATAAAAATGTCTTCAAACTTTTTAATTAGAAAATAGTCTTAGGTATATCTAGTTTAATAAATAACTAATATATACACATAGTTTTTTCCTCTAATAATTTTATTTTGTGTTAAAAAGAAAAATCCATGTGAAGTAACTATTAATATTTGGAATATGATACTTCACAACTAAATTTAATTCTTGAATTATATTGCTAACCATATTGAAAAGGGTCATATACTTTTGAAGAATTAAAGTTAAATTAAATTATAATTCTTAATAGTCCTTTTTTTAGACTGTTTTTCTAAATTTATAACATTAAAGTATTCTAACCTATAATACAACAACCAAGATTTTAATTCCCTTAAATATAGAAAAAATATATCTTGGATTCTATGTTCTTGTATGTTTAATGTGTAAATATTATCATGCCTATCAGTATAAAGAATAAATTTACCATATGAACTTTTAATATTACATTTATCATTCCTGAAATTAAAAATATAATCTTCACTGCATAATTTTACTATGGTGATGATATTTTTATTGAGTCCTCCAACATAAAAAAAATCAAAATTAAACATTTAAAAAATAATTAAATATCAACAATACAATATATTTATTCTTCACAATTATCTCTAAAGTTCACTTTTACACCCTTTATCTTTATGATATTTTGAAATAACATTTGGTTATCGTTCATATTTCTAGAACAATATATATCCATTAATAGATGTTTTGGATATTGGTATATAGAATTTCACCCTGAAGTAATGAAATTTATGATCTTGGTACCCATAATTTCATGGGTCTATAATTATTAGAAAATAAATCTTTCATAATCAGAATCCTCCCAACTTTATTACGTTGAATAGTTTCCAATTCCTTTGAGATATATAATTTATGAAAACCAAAATATAGTACACAATTTAAAGAACATTTATTTTTCCATTGTACACCTCATTTAAATTTTTTATAAAATTATTAACTTTTAGGAATTAAATATTTAGTATTATAATGTGGTTTCCCTAAGGTAAAACCAATTCAAGACTTATATCGATGTAGTCTCAAATATCTATAAATATTATCAATATTTTTCTTTCCAAAAGTAAAATTTGAAGAGAGTTATTGCTGACTAGGTATTTCATAAATAAGTCTTACAACTAAATTTTTATATTAAATTTTTTGATCAAGAATTAAATTTTTTATCTAAATTTGATAAAAATTCAAGAAACTTTATATTTTAGTTTTGAAATTATAATATTAGAATTGAAAAGTTCTTTCCTAAAAAAATCATAGTCTTTCATAAATTATTTTTTGTAGGTAAAGTAACATATCTAGTAATTCCAAAAAAATAATATTATTATTTTCATCCTCTGATTAAATAATATTTTCTTATTTTGAATAAGTAAAACTCTATTTATAATTAGAATCAAGGTAATTAGAATTTAATACCAATTTTTTAAGAGATTAAGCTGATACAGTTACCATGTATCATTTTTATTTTTTTGAAATACCGTCATAAAATAAAAAAAAGCATTATGGCTATCTCTAATATCTTTTAAAGAACATTAAATAGATGAATCTCCTTAACATTAATATTAGTATATAAAGCTTTAAATATTTTATTTCCTATGACTTTATAAAACTTCATTGAGCCTCCTTTTTTCTTCATTAACCACGGAAAATATCGTCAGATGTTCCCTAGATTTTTAAATTCAGAGAAACTTTGTTCATAAGAATATTTATTATCACTTTTATCTATCTGGTTATTCTTATACATATTTTGGAAATCCTTCCTTCCAAAAATAAAGTTCAACATTTTTTCTAACCGAGCATGCTCATTCTCACATTCCTCTGGTGAACTAATTTATGATTCAACCATCAATTTCTTATTATATTTATTAGATATAAAAATGTCTCACTCGACTTTTCTTTCTTAGTTTTTGTTATATATGTATGTGAAAAGGCAACACTCTTCTTCTTATTTTCTTTCTGAACATCTCTTTTTAACCAACTCTCATACCTCATGATATTTCTAATCAAATCATTTAGACATTTCTTTATTTGATACTTCTTTTCATCTAATGTTATTATCTTATATTCCTACTCTTTGGGCATAATATTAATAATATTTTCTATAATTTTCTCATCAATCAACTTTTTTTTCGCCAAGATATTGTAAAATGTTCACAATTGTAATAAATATTTGATACATATGAGTAACTAACTCACCTGATAAGAAATAAAAAGGCTGATAATCTACATAGATCTTCAATTTTCCAAAAATATAGATGACGTCCCAAAATGAGTAACTTAATGTTTCCTCTATATATTTTAGGATTTTTCATAGGAATAATTGTTAATATAATTTTTTTTGTATCATGGAACATAGAAATTTTTTTTAACTCTACAGTTTAGCTGATATTATGAAATTTATCCTCTAGAAAAGGTAATAACTTCCTTATCAAGAATATTATAACTTACAATCATCAATAAAAAATAATTCACTCCTATGTTTATAATGAATTTCATCATTTGATCTCACCAATATTCATAATCATCGCCAAAAAAGATTAGTGGACTTCTATGATAGATATTTTCTAAAGTCCCAACAAAAAAATGTTCCATTGAAAACCAAAAATACTCTTCTCTAAAAAATTGTTTTTGTAATATAGATATAAAATTTTTAGACATACCCTAATATAAAATTTTAGATTAAAAGAGTATTAATATTACTAAAAGAGAAGGTGAATTTTAGTCTAATCAATTTAGATTATAATTTTTTAAACTCTTTTTTCAAAATGTTTATCGAACATACTATTGTACCAATATGATTTAAAACCATAGAAATAATGTTTAATATTTCAAAGTGTGAAAATTACTTAAATGAATAATGGTAATATATGATAGTTTTAAAAACATTGATAACAAAGAATAAAAACATTTATTAAAGGTTATAATAAAAACATACCAAATATTTACTAAGAATGATCTCTAATTTAACCTCAAGGGATAAGGAAGTATCTAGACTTTAATTTTGGTATCAATGACTTAAATTTTCATAAGGATTGTATTTCATGCCTTGGAATCCAATAATCCAGCAGAACAGATAAGATCTATATCCTTATCCTTAGGAGTAATCGATCAACATGATTAGATAGACATCTACCTCTCTATCTTTGGGAACCCCTAATCAATAAATTTGAAAAGAAAATAAAAGAGACAAACTAAAATTATTTTACAATGACTCAAAAATGATTCTTTTAAGGAAACTTTCCAAAAAATGAAATTAAATAACACTTTGGAATAATATGTTTCAAAACATCAACTAAAAAGTTTGATCATTAGGTTTAAAAATATACTTCTCCTCCTGTTTGTTGTCCAATTTATAGTATTTCTTCCAATGGTCAGATTTTTTACCTCTATGGATTTGTTTCAACGAGTTTAAACAAACATCTTCTTCTCTTGTAAAGTTCATCACAACATCATTATGTCCTATATTCATTAGGTGTAGCACTATTACAATTCTTAAGAATATTTTCTTTGGTAAAAATAAAAGTCCTTGTCTGGTATATGTTGTATGTATTTGTCCAATAGGCTTAGAAAAACTATGTTTAAAATGATTTTTAAGTATCCATCTGATGGGACTATATTGGATGGAATTTATATGCCTTCAGTCTGATAAAATTTATATAGTTCTATCTGATGTACTTTTTACATGTGTAATAAATGTACATGGTACCGGTCCATCCAATATACTTTACTAATGTTATTTTGAAATGGTAAGGATTACCTATCTGTGAAATCTAATAACATTATTTTAAAACCATTATAACTTTAGAAAGATAGATACTAAAAATATGAAAAAAATGAAGTGTGAGTTTGGTTATTCAAAATTAAGTTATAACGAAGTCTTTAACCTTAAAAACCATTCTAGTGAAAGTAATTTTATATCCTAATTTCGTAGAAAATCAAACCCCTATTAAATAAAATAAGTTAAAAATAAATCAGAGTTTAGAGAGTGAAAATAATACATCATTATTTATCTTTTTCTATGGATTAAAATATTTATGATTTGTCAAAAAGTGATGATTCTTTACTAAAATCATCAATTTTGAAATCGTACCCTCAAAAGTTAATCTCCATACTTATATACCTTCACTTCTCAACTTTTAAAACATACTTATAATAAAATTTGGAATACGGTGTAATTCATTACACCTTTAGTTATATTAGTAAGGCAGAGAATTTACACTCAACTTAGAACCTCCATTCCTTGATAGTATAAAGTTTCTTGATCCCTTCATGATTAGTTCACATTTGGTGTTCTTGAAATAAACTTCACTTGGAAATATGGATTTCAGTTCTTTTTCACCATTCATTTTAGTTATATAGTATTTCTTTATTTTGACACAATCCTTAAACCTATATTATTTCATTTTTATTAACATAATTTTCCAAAAAATATGAGCCTAGTATTCAGAGGACTAATTACCTAAGAAGATTAGACATATAAATATATAATCATAAAAATAAAAAAAAACATCCTAATTTAAAAATCCACATAGTTCTCTTAACTCTATTATATCTTCCAAAACATTATAAGTTATCATGTAAAAAATAAAAAAGGAAAAGGGTGATCTAGAAATATATATAAGGGAAAAATATAGAAACAAAGCATAACATGAGAGTCATGATGCATAGCATGGTATAATAAAGAGTTTGATCACAAGTATGGATGCATGAAATAAAGAATTTATATCATAAGATAATAAATATATGTAAATAATATAAAACATGATATCATAATCATAAGTCAAGGGTCACTCCCAAAACCACTATCATAAAGAGGAAAAAGTCCCATGGTGGAATAGGTTCACTCCCAAATCCCTTAAAGAACATCTCAATAGATATTAATCTTTAAAAAATTCATTATCAGGTATATAATTCTGGTCCCTCCCATTACATAAATTAAAATCATACATATGTGTGACACATGATGAAAATGAACCATTCATAAGTGATAAGCATGATCAAACCCATGACAAGGAAGTGGATTTCATATTTCTAATTCAATGAATAATTGAATGATTAATCATAAGCATTCCAAAAATAAGAAGTAATTAAATAATTTTTATGTTTTTATTTGAAAATTAAGCATAGGTTTTGATCATTTGTTTCTATTTGTGTTACTTCATAATAATGGTCTTGGAGAATAATTAATAAAAACATACTACTTGGGGGAAGATTTATGAAATAAGTAAAGGATATTTTAAAAGAAGGAAATACCTTATTGTTTTCTACAAAACAAAAATTGAACCAATAAGGTTATCCTTAAAATAATGAGTTTTTTTAAAATAGATTTATATATTTATATATTTTTGGGGGATGATGATTGATGTAAGAAAAAAATGATAGTTCACTTAAACCTGGTTTACATAAAAGTGTGAATTTTAAAGGATACTAAAAACTAGTATAACCCCATGAATAAAATGTATAGTTAAATAGGTATATATTTTAGAGAAATATATATAAAAATATAAAATGTTCACGAGAAAAGTGTTTTATAAAATGGATAAAAACAAATATAATATATAATCGGAAAGTCACAAAAGAGATACAGATGATATCTTACCTAATGTATGAAAAAACAATCCACTTTTACATAATTACTTGAATAATAAAAATAAGTTTATTAAAAAAAATCTTGAGAAACTTATCAACATATGTTTTTTTCTATAAGGTATATTTATCATTAGGTGTCACCAATTTATTACATCATTTCCACTTATGTCAGTTACATGATGTTCTTCGAACAATTTCATATAAACTTTCATTATAAGATAACCAAGAACACAGTATTATAAAATATTTCCAAAATCTCCAGAATTTTATGTTATTATTTCATTTATTATTCTCTTAGTACAAAATTTATATAGGTAAATAAGTTTTCCCTGAGTGGACTCAAATTAGTAAAGTTACTTTGATATGTCCTTCTTAGAGATTAAATTTACGATAACTATTTATTGTTAATATCACATATATAATGTATAATATTATCAACCTAAGATTTTAATGGATTATTAAATAACCTTTTAATATGTTAAATTCATTTTTTATTTCACCTGTTTTAGTTGGTATTGAAAATGAAAAAACATTATCATATAGAGGCGGTAGTCCGCACATATAAAAAGGTGACACTCTAATTTTTACAGAATAGAAGGAAGGTAGAAAATAAGATATCTTATAATTTAGTGATAATTAACATGTTATAAATGTAAATTTATCTTACTAAATAAACTTTTTAATCATCCATGAAAGGTTCTGATGGAAAATTGAACATGTCGTTCATAAAAATGGTAGTCTGCACAAACGCATGCTAGCGTATTCATTTTTCTCCATGATTATACAGTAGTGTTTAAAATAGATGTTACATTAGAATAAAAACATACCAAAATATTAATTATACTATTATTATAATGCTATGTTTTTATATAATAGTTTTCGAGTGGTGCAGGTATAAAATAATTAATATGTTTCAGTGGATAATATTCCCTCTAACATTGGATATTTTCCTTTGGTAACCACCTTACGAAAACATATATTGATATTTTGAAAAGGTAAAAGATTCTATGAAAATTTTATAGGTTTGAGGAGAGACTGTGTTATATTTTTGGGTCAATGATAATGGGATTTGGAGGTGTGGATAAGTGGAGGTGTGGTGGTTCTTTTTATAATTTAATTGAAAGGAATTTTTGGAACATATAACTCTTGATTACAATGATATAACATGTTTCACATGTAATGTGAAGAAAATGTGGATAATAAAATATTTTAGTACGGTAAAAGGTACGTCAACACTCAACCAAAATTTTCCAAACATGTTATTAAGTCATTTTGTAGAGACCCGTATCTTGACGTACATTGACATTACATTACTTTTGCGGAATAATTAGTACATAACAAAAACACACACACAAGGACCGTAATAGTTTAGTGTCTTTGGAAACTCGGAATAAAATCTTCTAATCGTGGGGAAAGATCTTCAACATCTCCCATAAAGATCTTCCTTTTTTTTACCTAAAACCTTTCTTTATGTCCTGGGGAAAATAAAACATAAAAGGGTGAGCTCAAATGCTCAGTAAGGGTAAACAAAAGAAATATCAATCACATAATTTTCATAAGAACATAACATTTTTGGAAATCTTAACCTGCAAAAGAGAGCATAATTTCATAACATGGGATAAATCATAGTAGTGAAATGAAATCATAACTTAAAACATTACTCATTGTGGCATAAACACATAATCATAGAGAATCATTTCTTGTTAGTCAAGACTCATTGCCAAGACTATCTTAGTGGACAAAGTCCCTTTCTGAATCGAGTAATCCTCGTTTCAGTCCTGTTTCACTGAACCGGTATAACCTACCATTCCAGCCATGTCTATCTCATGAGATATAAAATCTTTACCCAATGCATTGGAGGGAGATATAGGTCCCACCCATCTTATAATGAATCCTTTCTTATGTGTGTCACATAATCATAAAACATACATCATCGCATAACACATGTAACAAAAATGGGATTTTTGAAACATCATGACATCATAAATCAATTCATATAAGATAAAGGAATTCATAAAAATAATTTCATCACAACATGAACAAATCAATTTAATAATAGGGATAAAAACATAACCCTTTATTATCTTAGATGGAAAATCATTTTGATAAAACACTTGAACTCCATTCTTGAGGAAAATATCCTTTCTTCTTCAAAAACATTTTTCCTTTCATAACATGTCATACGACTTTAAAATAAAAGAAGTTGATTAAAAATAAACTTGAAAACTTGTAAAGGAATCTTCTTGGATTTAATGTTTTAAAAATCCATTCATGCCGTATAAGTTAAAAAAAACATTCTTCGTACTTTTGTCGGAAAAGTCAAAAAGTACCTCATACGGAAAAACGACAAAAGATTCCTTTCATATTCTTTACTAAAAACTCACTTAAGGGTAAAATTGGATTTAAAATATTTCAAGTGGATGGAAACAATATTACATATTGAGGGAACATGGATGTGGATGATAAAATACACCCCAGTAAATACTTACGAATAAACAATCTCGGATAAAAATGAGATTGTGATATTTCCCTTACCTTATGTCTGACTTGCTTGGTAAGTGTCCAAACCTCCTGTATAATGATTTAAATCATGTTATTGACTTATTACAGAATCATATTCATTGTTATGATATCATATATGGTTCACTTATGACATTATATTACCCGTTCTTTTGTAAATTCCATGTTAAAGAAGCGTTTTGGGTAAAATTGTTTCATTTATCTTAGGTGTTTTGACTTGTTGTTCTTGACATCACTATTACTTATATCATGATTTACTTACTTCCAGAATATAAAATATGATTTATATATCATATATATTCAGTATATATATATATATAATAGGTAGATAAATAAAATGAAAAACACCGTTCATGGAGACGGTAGTCCGTACGTACGCATGAACGCTGTTTTCCTTTCCTTATTGTCTTGAAATGGAAGTAAGTAGATGACATACATATGTATATATATACATAAATCCAGTAGCTTTATAATGTCATATATTTCATTATTATTTCTTATATATACATTATAATCATTCTTAAATGGTTAACATGGAGAATGAATCTCATCGCGTCGTGGAGACGGTATTCCGTACGTACGCACGAGCGATGATATCATTTCTATAAATATTGAATTGAATTGGAGTGGATTATAAAATATATCATAATCAATATGATGTTGTAATAACTATGTATAGTTATTCTTTACACCATTATACCCATCCATGTAAGGTGGTGGTGGAAAATAGATTACACCACGGCGTGGAGACGGTATTCTGTACGTACGCACGCGCGGTGATTTCTTTTTCCGTAGGATGGATAGATGGTGAAATAGGTTTGTTTCATACTTATAATAACATATCAGTATATGAATGATACTGATGTTATTACTTCATAATGAAACAACCTAAGAAGAAGAAGTGGAAGAAGAAATAAAGATGAAAGAATTGGTAACGGTAATTACCTCTTCTTTGAAGTGCCTCTTTGAGACCTCCTCTTAGGGCACTAAAATTGGTCTTGGAGGAAGAACAGAACCTCTAGGATGTTTCTAGGGAAGTGGAGAGGAGAAATTGGCAGGTTTTGGCCGATCTTGAGGGCTCAAAGTGGTGTGAGGAGGAGGGGGAGGAGGTGTCCTTTTATAGGGGAGGAGAGGGGCACCTTAGGAATATCTCAAAATATTATTTTATATTAAAGTCAAAATCGGTTTATAATGGTTCCAAAGGGTCTTATTTCGAAGATAAAGTGGGGATGGGTCGAAATCCTATCAACCAATAGGATTTAGACAAGTTTTGGGTATTATGTTTAACCTTATCAATTAGATTTAACTCTAAGTTAAATAATTTAACTTTTACCGTGTCTTTTTGTTTTCTTTCACTATATGGTTAATAAACTTACTATAACATGCCAAAAGAACCCCAAATTGTATATTATTAATACATATATCCTTATCTAAGTCATTTGGCCGAACCTTAGATTTTTAGGAATACAATAACAATTAATAATATAATATTTGATTTAAAAACTATTTTGTGTCAATTTTGACACTATTTGATATATGATTTTTGTGAAAGTCATAACAGAATTAAATGTTCGAACCAAGTTTATTAAATCAACATTAATATATCATAGTAACCTAGAAAATTATTGGAATTCATAAAAATCTCAAATTACATTTATTTTGGTGTTTATAACATCAATTATGTCAATATTTCATTAATAAGATAATTACTGCATCATCGTTGTGTCATAAATAAATTAAATTATTTGATGTCTAAAAATTACAAATAAAATACCATCATGTAGGAAATCTTTTTATCTTTCTAATGAATATTTATAGTCGAATTTATCTTATGTATAACCCCATATTAAAAATTATTTACTTATTAAACTTTGATTTTAACTATTTTAACCCTTCTTTAAATAAATTAATAATAAATGTCCAAATCTAATCCAAGTGGGCCTAAATGGTCATATTTTATTCCTAAGTCTGTTTTTGGTCGAATTACACTTGTCCAATAGAATTAGGACATGTGTTAGGGTAATATTAATATCATATTTACCCTTAGTTACCCTATTTACTATTAACCGTGGTAAAAAAGTAAAAAGTTACTATTCACCAAAAAATTATTTTCATCTCATTGAACCACATTTTAGTCCTTGATATTAACCGTGTCTCTCGGATTTTCGAAATTCCATTCACAGAAGCGGTAAAATTAAGTTTTATGCAAAATTCAGTTTTTAACCTACCACTTAGTAGTTTCACTATTCATCAAAAATTGATGCTTTTCAGAACAATGCCAAAGTTTCATCCCAAGCTATATTTCATATTCCGAATTCAAAAATGAAGTCTATTTTACCAAATTCATAACATAAAAGTTGCATTAATTAATTTTATAATTAAATCCCGCTGTTAAAACAAATAACGTGTTTTTAAGAAACAATATCTATCAAAAGATTGACACTTGTTTATAACTGGTTTAAATGTGAAATTACATCCAATGTCCAACAGTGTATTCAATTGTAAAAATATATTCTAAATATACTTTAAAACCACTCAAATTAATAATTTATCACTATTAATTATTTCGATTAAAAAAGTTGTTTTTAATTAAAATTTAGTCATTTTCACTATTCATCAAAATATGAAAGTTATCCGAAAATCACCAAAATTTCAACCTAAGCTAATTTCGATATTCCGAATCCATAAATGATGTCTATTTTGAAAAATAAAATTTACAAAATTTCAAAAAGTGGTTATTACTATTCATAACGGCTAGTTTTAATAATATCTTAATAGCATATCATTATTTAGCGAAACTCGGTGTTGCGTACAACACACGCTATCGTGGAAGGTCGCGATTGCGTGTAATGGAAGGAAAGTCAATGATGCGTGTTGTGAAAGCTTCTTTTGGTGTAGCGTACAATACAAGACATTAATAAAATTAAAAAGAATATTTTTCATAAAATCTCGGGCTGTTACATTCTACCCCCCTTAAAATGAATTTCGCCCTCGAAATTCGTTGGGGTTATAAATGGTTTACTAATCGAAAGTTTCTTTAATAGAAACCCACATCGTAAAAAGGAATATCAAAACCAATCTTTAAAAACAAAAGTATGAAACATAACGGTTACCCAAATAAACTAATCACTGGGTTTCCACATAGGTGAAAATATGGATATGGAAGAGAAATCTAACCATCATGTTCTGATGGAGAGTGGTAGAGAACATGGCTATGGAAAATCCAGTAATCACAAATCCATAAATTTGTGACGATCTAAGGTACCATCTGATTCATCAGGTATAAGATCACTAGGACAACATTTTTGGTTTTCAAGATCATTTCCCTAAAGTTGAAGAAATTGGAATTTAAAAGAAATACTTTCGTGATTTCGGTATAGTCTCACCGTTGGTCGTTCTTTGGACAATTTCCAATTCATCTCTTAAAGAAATGAAGTTGAATTTTTCATTCGTGATGTGTTAGCAGATCATGTAATAGAATTATGGGTCATTCCATCTGTCTCAAACAAAAGGTTTGAAAAGTTATAAGTTCATCTTATGGTTAGATTAATCATATATGGTTCCAAAAATGAACTTATACTTCATATATCATACCTATTAATAAAATAAAACTAGTTTCTACTAAATAGAGACTTCCTGTAGGCCAGTGGTAGGCGATAAAGGTCAGTTGCATTTCGGTTGTGGGTTCGATTCCTACAGCCTTGTCCGAAGCGATGGGCTGTCGCCCGTCCTGCAGGTTGTCCTTTTTCTAAAACTACGTTACTATAACATCCCATCAATAATATCGAAAATCTTCTATCCTTAAACAATACTAACTTATGTCCAACATAATCCAGTCTAATCTTTAGGCTTATACATAATACTGCAGTCCACTCTCATAATATAGTGACAACGAGTACCAGAGATTTAATACTGTCGTTGATCCCCACATATCATAAGATATGTCTTGTTGGTCACATTCTAAACATTCAAAGTCCTTAATCGTGTATTCTCTTGAATACCTTAGTGAAAACATGAGTGTAGTTAAAAGTTAACACTTTCCACATACCAAAATCCTCAAAATTCTATATACTCAAACCATGATATCACTTAGTCCTTATATCAATCATGAGCTCATGAATACTATCAAACATTTAATTTTCTTCTTATCCCTTCATTATGCGCATATCATCTACATTCCAAAAATATCTGAATAACCTTTCATGGATACTGGTAACATTAATCATACACTTTCAAAACACAAGGAAAGGCAACAGTGTAACAATCCATAGATGTCTCTTTATTCCAAAATTACACATGATAAACATGTAATCATTCCACTACATTCTCAAACCATTGACCGAGCTTCAAAAATTCTTTCATCTCACATATCATTTGTAGTCTCTTCATCATCATCCACATAAATACTACCCATATGACCATACTGATTCTCTTCATGAGTCTTTCCCTTAGGGCATTTGTTTGCATAATGCCCATACATTCCACATTTAAAACACTTAACCATTTTTGATGTCGTAGCATTACCATTATCCTCATCCATGGTGTTAACTGACCCTTTTCCTTTGCACTTACTTGCTTTGTGTCCTTCTTTTCCACACCCAAAGCATCTTCCAGTTCCCTTGAAACATTCTCCTTGATGCCTCTTCCCACATGATTTACATAGGGGAAATTGAACTTTCTTTCCTCTATGATCATCATGGAACTCCATCTTTCTCTTATTAGTCGAGTCAGGAAACTTACTGAATTTTACTTTATTGATCATATTGTGAGATTGCTGAATTGGCATAATCACAATATCTTTATCTCTAGGCATTACACAATTTTGTTGCTCATAGTCACCAATTTGTCCATTGGATTCAATGTTAACCGAATTCCTTCTGGTTCCCTCCATTAACTAAAACACAAAAAGAATTCTGTGAGAGGCGAAATCATGCTAGGGAAGACAACATAGTAAAGGGGGAGTACCCTCAATATCTAACATCTTAGGTTTAAATTCTAAGATCTTTAGCGCAATTCTAGGACTATAACCTATACGTATACTTAACCTTAGAGACATCCCTACACATACCTTAGAAATATCTCTAGGGATCTCACTAACGTTTTCGCATCCTAGTTTCGAAAGGTTGACTAAACCTTTCCTCTGATACCAACTGTAGAGACCCGTATCTTGACGTACATTGACATTACATTACTTTTGCGGAATACTTAGTACATAACAAAAACACACACACAAGGACCGTAATAGTTTAGTGTCTTTGGAAACTCGGAATAAAATCTTCTAATCGTGGGGAAATATCTTCAACATCTCCCATAAAGATCTTCCTTTTTTTTTACCTAAAACCTTTCTTTATGTCCTGGGGAAAATAAAACATAAAAGGGTGAGCTCAAATGCTCAGTAAGGGTAAACAAAAGAAATATCAATCACATAATTTTCATAAGAACATAACATTTTTGGAAATCTTAACCTGCAAAAGAGAGCATAATTTCATAACATGGGATAAATCATAGTAGTGAAATGAAATCATAACTTAAAACATTAATCATTGTGGCATACACACATAATCATAGAGAATCATTTCTTGTTAGTCAAGACTCATTGCCAAGACTATCTTAGTGGACAAAGTCCCTTTCTGAATCGAGTAATCCTCGTTTCAGTCCTGTTTCACTGAACCGGTATAACCTACCATTCCAGCCATGTCTATCTCATGAGATATAAAATCTTTACCCAATGCATTGGAGGGAGATATAGGTCCCACCCATCTTATAATGAATCCTTTCTTATGTGTGCCACATAATCATAAAACATACATCATCGCATAACACATGTAACAAAAATGGGATTCTTGAAACATCATGACATCATAAATCAATACATATAAGATATAGGAATTCATAAAAATAATTTCATCACAACATGAACAAATCAATTTAATAATAGGGATAAAAACATAACCCTTTATTATCTTAGATGGAAAATCATTTTGATAAAACACTTGAACTCCATTCTTGAGGAAAATATCCTTTCTTCTTCAAAAACATTTTTCCTTTCATAACATGTCATACGACTTTAAAATAAAAGAAGTTGATTAAAAATAAACTTGAAAACTTGTAAAGGAATCTTCTTGGATTTAATGTTTTAAAAATACATTCATGTCGTATAAGTTAAAAAAAACATTCTTCGTACTTTTGTCGGAAAAGTCAAAAAGTACCTCGTACGGAAAAACGACAAAAGATTCCTTTCATATTCTTTACTAAAAACTCACTTAAGGGTAAAATTGGATTTAAACTATTGCAAGTGGATGGAAACAATATTACATATTGAGGGAACATGGATGTGGATGATAAAATACACCCCAGTAAATACTTACGAATAAACAATCTCGGATAAAAATGAGATTGTGATATTTCCCTTACCTTATGTCCGACTTGCTTTGTAAGTGTCCAAACCTCCTGTATAATGATTTAAATCATGTTATTGACTTATTCCAGAATCATATTCATTGTTATGATATCATATATGGTTCACTTATGACATTATATTACCCGTTCTTTTGTAAATTCCATGTTAAAGAAGCGTTTTGGGCAAAATTGTTTCATTTATCTTAGGTGTTTTGACTTGTTGTTCTTGACATCACTATTACTTATATCATGATTTACTTACTTCCAGAATATAAAATATGATTTATATATCATATATATTCAGTATATATATATATAATAGGTAGATAAATAAAATGAAAAACACCGTTCATGGAGACAGTAGTCCGTACGTACGCATGAACGCTGTTTTCCTTTCCTTATTGTCTTGAAATGGAAGTAAGTAGATGACATACATATGTATATATATACATAAATCCAGTAGCTTTATAATGTCATATATTTCATTATTATTTCTTATATATACATTATAATCATTCTTAAATGGTTAACATGGAGAATGAATCTCATCGCGTCGTGGAGACGGTATTTCGTACGTACGCACGAGCGATGATATCATTTCTATAAATATTGAATTGAATTGGAGTGGATTATACAATATATCAGAATCAATATGATGTTGTAATAACTATGTATAGTTATTCTTTACACCATTATACCCATCCATGTAAGGTGGTGGTGGAAAATAGATTACACCACGGCGTGGAGACGGTATTCCGTACGTACGCACGCGCGGTGATTTCTTTTTCCATAGGATGGATAGATGGTGAAATAGGTTTGTTTCATACTTATAATAACATATCAGTATATGAATGATACTGATGTTATTACTTCATAATTAAACAACCTAAGAAGAATAAGTGGAAGAAGAAATAAAGATGAAAGAAATGGTAACGGTAATTACCTCTTCTTTGAAGTGCCTCTTTGAGACCTCCTCTTAGGGCACTAAAATTGGTCTTGGAGGAAGAACAGAACCTCTAGGATGTTGCTAGGGAAGTGGAGAGGAGAAATTGGCAGGGTTTGGCCGAGCTTGAGGGCTCAAATTGGTGTGAGGAGGAGGGGGAGGAGGTGTCCTTTTATAGGGGAGGAGAGGGGCACCTTAGGAATATCTCAAAATATTATTTTATATTAAAGTCAAAATCGGTTTATAATGGTTCCAAAGGGTCTTATTTCGAAGATAAAGTGGGGATGGGTCGAAATACTATCAACCAATAGGATTTAGACAAGTTTAGGGTATTATGTTTAACCTTATCAATTAGATTTAACTCTAAGTTAAATAATTTAACTTTTACCGTGTCTTTTTGTTTTCTTTCACTATATGGTTAATAAACTTACTATAACATGCCAAAAGAACCCCAAATTGTATATTATTAATAAATATATCCTTATCTAAGTCATTCGGCCAAACCTTAGATTTTTAGGAATACAATAACAATTAATAATATAATATTTGATTTAAAAACTATTTTGTGTCAATTTTGACACTATTTGATATATGATTTTTGTGAAAGTCATAACAGAATTAAATGTTCAAACCAAGTTGATTAAATCAACATTAATATATCATAGTAACCTAGAAAATTATTGGAATTCATAAAAATCTCAAATTACATTTATTTTGGTGTTTATAACATCAATTATGTCAATATTTCATTAATAAGATAATTACTGCATCATCGTTGTGTCATAAATAAATTAAATTATGTGATGTCTAAAAATTACAAATAAAATACCATCATGTAGGAAATCTGTTTAGCTTTCTAATGAATATTTATAGTCGAATTTATCTTATGTATAACCCCATATTAAAAATGATTTACTTATTAAACTTTGATTTTAACTATTTTAACCCTTCTTTAAATAAATTAATAATAAATGTCCAAATCTAATCCAAGTGGGCCTAAATGGTCATATTTTATTCCTAAGTTTGTTTTTGGTCGAATTACACTTGTCCAATAGAATTAGGACATGTGTTAGGGTAATATTAATATCATATTTACCCTTAGTTACCCTATTTACTATTAACCGTGGTAAAAAAGTAAAAAGTTACTATTCACCAAAAAATTATTTTCATCTCATTGAACCACATTTTAGTCCTTGATATTAACCGTGTCTCTCGGATTTTCGAAATTCCATTCACAGAAGCGGTAAAATTAAGTTTTATGCAAAATTCAGTTTTTAACCTACCACTTAGTAGTTTCACTATTCATCAAAAATTGATGCTTTTCAGAACAATGCCAAAATTTCATCCCAAGCTATATTTCATATTACGAATTCAAAAATGAAGTCTATTTTACCAAATTCATAACATAAAAGTTTCATTAATTAATTTTATAATTAAATCCTGCTGTTAAAACAAATAGCGTGTTTTTAAGAAACAATATCTATCAAAAGATTGACACTTGTTTATAACTGGTTTAAATGTGAAATTAAATCCAATGTCCAACAGTGTATTAAATTGTAAAAATATATTCTAAATATACTTTAAAACCACTCAAATTAATAATTTATCACTATTAATTATTTCGATTAAAAAAGTTGTTTTTAATTAAAATTTAGTCATTTTCACTATTCATCAAAATATGAAAGTTATCCGAAAATCACCAAAATTTCAACCTAAGCTAATTTCGATATTCCGAATCCATAAATGATGTCTATTTTGAAAAATAAAATTTACAAAATTTCAAAAAGTGGTTATTACTATTCATAACGGCTAGTTTTAATAATATCTTAATAGCATATCATTGTTTAGCGAAACTCGGTGTTGCGTACAACACACGCTATCGTGGAAGGTCGTGATTGCGTGTAATAGAAGGAAAGTCAATGATGCGTCTTGTGAAAGCTTCTTTTGGTGTAGCGTACAATACAAGACATTAATAAAATTAAAAAGAATATTTTTCATAAAATCTCGGGCTGTTACACATTTTCTCTTATATTTTTACTTTTCTTATTTTTGGTTTTTACCGAGATAACTAATTTATTACCTAAGTGATTTATTCTTTATAACTAAGAAGAAAAATGAAAACTACCATATAATTTGAAAATAATTATTATAAATTTGAAATAAAATTTCCCAAATAAATTTTTTATGTGTAAGAAAAATAAATTTTAACAATGGTTCATATAACATTCAAAACCACATTTTTATAAGAAGTTTATTTTTAAGAATAGGATTTATGTTTAGGGGAAATTATAAATTTTTCTGATTCTATTGAAATTAATAATAATACTATTATTAAAATTTTATTTATTAAAATTAATCAAAAAACCTGAATTCCAATATGTGAACATTTTATTAAAAGAAGATAATGAAAAATATTTTCTATTAAAACATTTCCTAAATTTTATAAAATGTTAAGAGTGTGTTTTATATATCAACATAGTAATTTAAAATACCTAGGTTAGATTTATAAAATAAATAGCCTCAAAAAATTTCTTGGAATTCTTGTATAATAATTTAATAAAATTTATTTTATTAGTAAAATCTACATATTTTTCTTTTCACTGATAAATCATTTATTTTAGAAAAATATACCAAAAATCATGTTATGCTAAATTTTAAATTATAAAAAATGAATTTATAATTATCTAATTAAGATTATGAAATTTATAACTTTATATTTTAAAGGAATATAAAACATTTAAATTATTTTTTTAATAATATAGTTTGTATATAATATTTTAATGGTGTTAGATTTAATCTATTAGGATAAAATATAAAATACTTAACAAAAAACTTCTTTAAAAAGAATAAATGTTACTTTTATACTAAATACTTTTTAACAAATTCCATTAAAATATCCATTTGTATTCTAAAATTTAATTTTAATACACCATTGATACTAAATAATTTAATTGAATTTATTTATACATCATATCATATTTTAATAATAACAATATTAATATTTACATTTAACACACACACACACATATATATATATATATATTTATAATATTTTAATATCATATTTTTATTCCATTATGAGTTTCACAATTTTAAAATTACTACTTAACAATACAAGGCTTCAATATACCTATCAGATATATGAAGAAAGACCATATTTTCAATCACTATATTTGCATTAATGTTATTTATAACGCCCAGATTGCATTCCTATATATATAGTTAAAAAATCATTCTTTCATTTCACTCCCACTTCACAAGGCATAGTTCATATTTCATACACTTCTGGAAATCCCCCTTATACCAATGCTTGTATCCCAATAGTTTATTTCAACCATTGGAAAAGGTTGTTTATGTCAACAGTTTTCTGTAAACTATTGGTATATTAGTTTTTATGGAGGGTTTTCCCAATGGTTTGAAAAGGTGTTGGGACAGGCCCTGTTAGAGGCAGTTTTCCCAATGGTTTCATATAACCATTGGAATACCACTACTTTTTCCAATGGTGTTATAAAATATTTGGGATAGTCCATGAAAATGAAATTTCCCAACAGTTTTAGTGACACGTAGGGATAGAATGTTGTATATAAATAATCAAACAGATCTCATCCGGATCTGCTCACATTGTTCCCTAAACTAGAGCTCTTGTTCTTTTAGTGTGAACCCTTCTTACCAATTCCTCTTGTGTAAACTCTCTTCCCAATAATCAATTTTTTATTCTTCTACTTTCAATCTATAAGTTTTAACTCATATTTCTGTTATTCCTCTATTTATTCTTATTTTATTTATGATTTACTTAAATCCAATGTTGTTTTCTATTTTTTGTTTTAATTTATAGCTCCCCTATTCTTTGCAATCCATCATGGATTCAACATCCACTTCCAATTGGTAAGTTCTAACATAGTTATATTTTCTGCCTAGATTTTTTTTAACTTTTTCATTTGGATTGATTTAAAGTATGGGGGTTATATTTTGTTTAGTGTTTTGATTAATAATTTTGGTACTTGGTGATTTATTTGGAGGAGTGTTTAAAATTAAATGTTTTTCTATAATTAATGTGTGATATTTAGACTAGAAGATAAAATATGATCTACATTATATCATAAAACATATACACTTGAATGATGAACCCCACAGCATGGTAACCCTCAATATGTCATGTTTTACACCATCATTGACCACAACATGGTCTAAAAAACCCACACTATGGTGGTTCCATAAGTTAATTTATCCAATATATCCAATCAAGTATTATTCATATAAGATAAATTATTAATGTCATACCAATTATAATTTTAAAGTTGTGTGGAGACGGAGAGCTAAATAATTCATATGTGGCATTTTGATGTTTAGAAAATTATATATCATGGTCTTTTGTAGTCATAATTCTTAAGGTCTTTCCATTAACCTGAATAAATACATGATCCTTGTCAAAATCCTCTAGTAAAGTTTCCATCCTATTTGACATATTCTAGTTGTCAATCATGATAAATATATTCCATTTTCCTAAACCATTAAGAGTATTTGACATGAAATTTTGTGTTCTTCTCTTACCTAATTGCTGGTGATTCTCATCAGCCTGCTCAAGGGGGGTGACCACATGGACCTATTATTTAATTAATGAATTAGCTTCACCAACCATGCCCAGATCATCCAACCCCATAGTGACTCCACCAATGCTAACAATTTTGATAACATTTTCAGAAGATGGCGTGATTGAAACATCCATTCCAAGGGATTTTTCCCATGATTCCTTCTGTTTGAGGCCATCAGGTGTGTCCCTCTCATTTTGAGTAGCCACTTATATATTTATAGTTTGATGAGACCGAGGTACCATTTTATTCTATACTATTACCACACCATGTTTTATACTCAATCCCACCTCACTTTGATCATCCATTTCTTGTTCATTATCCTTTTCATTTTTGAGTTCCATGGGCATCCCTTCGAGATGCATGATAATTTTCTCCAGCATTGACTTTGGATTTGGCCATAGTAGGAGGGTCATTCTTAGCTCCCTTCTATTTTGAGATGGATACACACATTGTAGAAATATTCCCCACTTAATCCCCTCTAGTATAATTTTTTGATAATCCAAAAAAGTATGAACATGTGAATAAGAATTTGTATCACAAAGGTATCATTTCCCCCTATCAATACCCAACCTCATAAAAATGCCCTATTGTATATTTGTAAGGCCAATTCCTTCACAACCTAAGAAATATTAGGCTTAGATCGTATCTTCACACCAGGCTTACTGGTTTCCTTTATTTATACATTCAATAGGGCCCTTACCAACCTTCTTCGTGGCTACAGCAAGATGCAGTTTCTCATCATACTAATCAAAAACCCTGAAAGCCATCCCAGTTTCTAGTGACAATAACAACTACTCAGTGAAGTTCATCCTTCTTGGATAGTCCTTACATCCATTACCCTTTTCATATTCTTCCATCCTTGAAGATTTATTCAGGTTATCTTGAGAAATTTTTTAAAGTACACCCCTTCTATAACCATTGGTGAGTCACCATTCTTCTTTACATGAGCATTATCCCCAACTAATTATTGATTTTGTGGTTCTCCCCACTGTAGAACCATAGTAATATGGCTAATTTCAAGATATGGTTCCTCCAACCATTGGAATACAATACCATGACATGATTCTAGTGGTCCACCATCCCACTCCGTCTAGTTATCAATGCCCCTCACCGAGACATTTGCAAGAATACGAGCCTTACACTAGTATCAATACTTTCTTCTCTTTTTCATGATAAAATGGGCATGCCTTCACCATCCAGAAAAAACATGAACACTTTATCTATTCCTAAAAAATCCCTATACAACTCTCAAAACTCACCCTTGATACCCAAATAGATGCACCAGATGCAGTTTTCATATCATCACAATCTATCTCACACAATAACACTAGTCTGATATACATCAGAAAACCCTTCTTGAAAACGTTCGGCTTTCACTACATACACTCTACCTAAATATCCAATCATAATGACATTAAGACAAAAGGAACCCATGGTAATTTAAGTACCCACACCAATGTTTTTACCTAATTTCCCATGTGATTTCCTCTATTGTATCATCATAACCCATGAAAAATCCCACACCCATACTCAGATACCACCCAATATCACATCTCAATTTATAAATGGAATTCACCAAAGAATCAAAATGCATTTGGGTCCACTTATTCACAAGTATCATTATGTTATCATTCCATCCAATGGTTGGAACCCCACTCTCATGGGCCTCCCATCACATGGGTCACATACCGAAAACTAATACATCACTCCCCATCATAAGAGTGTTGTTACCTTCACTTCACTAGACCAAACTCTCAACCTCAATGATTTGTGCTCAATTAATTTTCAAACTCAAAAATTGGGTTTGTTCATCCATCTATCAGCTAAGAAATAGTAAAAACATAATTTAACACATGTTTCTGACTTCTGATAACAACACCCACAACAAGTAATAAGAATCATATCACATCTGTCGCTTATTCCATGACACTCCCCTAATTCTCGTCCAATGTTTTAGGTCACCACAACCACAATAATTTTATCAAAATTTCCCAATACTCATGAATATAGAGTTTTTAATGAAAAATTTTTATTGAAACACAGGGGTCACATATCAAGCTGTGACAAATTTTTAAACTTGAATTACAGAGTTGTCCTTTAGCATGTTAGTTTAACTTTAAGAAGAATCACTCTAACCACTTTTCTATTAGACCAACTGCCACACTAGGGATAGATCCTCCTCAATAGAAAATAACATGCAATTTCATTTAAAATACTCAAGTGTACACCTATTCTCACACTAATCATAAAATAAAACAAAAATAATCTCAGTTTTAGGCATCAAAATGATCCTTCCTTATAATTCCAACCTCGATACCAAAGCACTAGAACTCAAGGCACCTTTGTTAAGAAAACTAATCCATCACCCACCCATATATAATATACTTGATAACACCTATGTTCATTGATTCTATATACTAAAACATCAACATGTTCCCCAAACATCTAAAACACCTATTATATTGGGATGATCCCTTTAATAGATATCCTCAATCACCAAACCCACCAACTCAACACAATCCTAATATGTGATTACAGATCATTGGGATATCAAAACTAGTCTCTTTGGTCCAAACTCACACAATACACTTTTCATTGAAGGAACTCCTACAGGTATTCTAAAACAGACAACATCTAATATGCCAAGGAAAAATACTTACCCTAATTCAAAAAATCACATTGATACACACCCATTATCACCATCACTAAGTTCAAAGACACATACTCTAGGGTTTAATACTTATATAGGTTTAAACTAAACCACCCTACCCTCTCTTAGGTTCATTATAAACTTATAAGGGTCATGAGAATCTATGATACAATATGATATCTCACAAATCATAAGGTTTTATCTCAAACAAAATACAGTTGGTAACATCCCACTATCTAGAACATTTCATATCTGTGGGTGAGGTATGTTCAATAGATTCCTTTGAGTGAGGTATGTTCTTTGTTATGTTCTTTATTCTGGGTCACCACACATGCTAGTACCCCCTCAAATGGAATAAAAATGTAAATTTTTTATTAGTGTTTAAAATTCATTATATGGTTCTGTAGAGTATTTGGGGATGTTTTTATACGGTATTGTATAGTTTTTTCATATGCTTGTTGTTTGTGAAATGTATGAAATTTTAGAGGTTGGTGTATGAAATATTGGAGGCTTTTATATATTGTCTTCAGTGTGCATGTTTATGTGTGCAATGATGGAGCTTATTTGGAGAGTAGTTATGGAGCTGAAAATCAGGGTGAATACTTTACCAACAATTTATAACTATTGATAAAGTGCTAAAAGATCATGTTTTTCCAAAGGTTATGTATAAACATTCCAAAAATAGTTTACCAATGGTTACAAAATAGTTGTTATATCCCTGGACTTGTAATTTATACCAAAATTTGTAGAGACCCAAGAGTGAAATACATGGATATTACATTTATTATGAGGAATACTTAATACATGACACACAAAAATTCCCAAACACCATATTAGTTTAGTGTATTTGGAAACTCGAAACATAATATACTAATCATGGTGAAAGATCTTCAACATCTCCCACAAAGATCTTCCCTTTTTTTATACCTAAAAACTTTCTTTATATACTGGTGAAAAGAAAACATAAAAAGGGTGATCTCAAATGCTTAGTACGGGTAACCATGGAGAACATAAAACAAACCATAAATATTTGAATGTAAAAAACATGAACATAAAGTTTAAACATCAAAATCTTAATTCATTAAATAAATATTGACAATACGTAAGTCATGGATCAAAAAAGAACCTTAACCATGATAGAATAGAATTGGAATAAATAAAATAAATGAGGAATATTAATAAGAACATAATATGATTTCCATAGTAGCCAAGGTATTCCTACCATGGCCATTATAGTGGAAAAATTCCATTACTGAACCAGGTTTACTTGTTGTTCCATCCATGTATTACTAAATCGGATTTACATTTCACTTCATTCATGTATATATCATGAGATATAAATCATTATAAAATGAATTAGAGGGATATATAGGTCCCACTAATCTCATTATTAAATCATTCTTACATGTACTACAAAACATAAAACCAACATTCACCATAGAATAACCCATGAAATAAAATGTGTTTCTTAAACATCATTCCATCATAACATAATACATATAAAAGATCATTCCATAATAAACACAATAAAATCATATTGATAATAGGGATAGAAAAATAACCATATTTAATAGTGTTATCTTAGATGGAAAATAATTTTGATAAAATAGATGAACAAAATTCTTGAGGAAACTATCCTTTCTTCTTAAAAAAATGTTTTCTTTTCTCAAAATGACATGCATTTTTAAAAGAAATAAATTTAGTTAAAAATACACTTTAAATATTGTACAGGAAGATTATTGAAAATAAGGCATTTTGAAACTCAAAAAATCCATTCATTCTGTATAAGTTAAACAAAAACATTCTCCTTGTACTTTTGCTGGAAAAGTCAAAAAAGTACCTCGTATAGTAAACAAAAGAAAGATTCCTTCCAATCCATGTAGTAAAAGTAAAAAATGGTTAAAATGACTTTATACATACATGGTATAATATTAAACATTTTATTAAAACATTTTTATCAATCATGGACATGGTTTTTGAATATACCTCCAGTAAATACTTACGTATAAACAATCTCGGATAAAATTGAGATTGCAAAATTATCCCTTACCTTAGGTCTGATTTCTTCTCTATTTGTCTGAAACTCTAGTACAATGGGTTTAAACATATTATTAACTTGAAACATAACCATAAATATATTTATCATATCATATATGATTTACTTATGACTTGATATTACTCATTTATTTGTCAATTCCATGTTAAAGGAAATTTTTTGGGTGATAATCGTTTTATTTATCATACGTGTTAGGACTTGTTATTATTCACATTAATACACATATCATGATTTAATTACCTATATAATGAAAAAATGAATTATATATCATATATATTAAGTATTTAAATAAATATATATATATATATATATAATAGATAGATAAATGAAATGGAATACACTGTTTATGGAGACGGTAGGTCGTACGTACGCATGAACACTGTTTTAATTTCCTTATTAAATTGAATAGAATTAAGTAAATGGCATATGTATATATACAAAAATCCAGTATAATTATTATATATTTCATGATTATTTATTATATATATACTTTATAATCATTCTTGAATGGTTAACGTGGAGAATGACTCTCATCACGTAGTGGAGACGGTAAGTCGTATGTACGCACAAGCGATGACATCATTACCATAATTGTTGAATGGTATTGAATTGGATTATGTATAATATCTAATAATTAGTATAATGTTATAATAATCATATATAGCTATTATTTCCACCATTATACTCATCCAACTTAGGTGGTCGTGAAAAATAGATTACACCACGACATGGAGACGGAAAGTCGTACGTATACACGCGCGGTGATTTTGTTTTTTGTGGGATTGATAGAAGGTGAAATAGGGTTTTTTCATATTTATAATAACATATTATTATATTATTGATACTTATATTATTAATTTATTATTAAATAACTAAGTAAGAGGAAGTAAAAAAGTAAAGAAATTGGAAAGAATCGGTAGAATAGATTACCTCTTCCTCGACCTACCTACTTTAAATGTCCTCATAGCGCACTATATTTGGACTTATGATAAGAAAATGATCTATATAATGTGACTATAGAAGTTTATAAGAGTAATTGGTAGGTTTTTTCTGGTCTTGAATGCTCAAAATAGAGTGAAGAGGAGACAGTTGAAGTTCCCTTTTATAAGAGAGGAGAGGGGCACTTTAGGAAACTCTCAAAATATTAATTTATTAAAAAACGATTTTCGGTTTCAAAAAGTCCACAACTCATTGGTGAGATTATTATTGTTATAAATCCTCTGAACCAATAGCTTTTGAAATTTTTTAGGTCTCAAATTTAACCTTATATTTCAGCTTTAACCCTTAGTTAACTAATTTAACTCTTACCATGTCTTTTTGTATATTCATACTATATGGTTAATACAGTTACTATAAAATGAAAATTGAATCTAAAATTGTTAATTAATAACATTTTAAAAAATTTAAAGTCATTTTTCCAAATATTAGATTTTTAGGACTATTATATCATTTAATAAAATATTATTTGTTTTAAAAACTCATTTATGTCAATTTTTATACCATTCATATCATGAATTTTTAAAAATCCATAATAACTTTCTTCTTTATAAAAAAACATAATTAATTAAAATATAACAAGTTATAATAATCAATAAAATTATTTTATGTAATTAAAATGTTCAAAATAAATTTATTTTAATATTTATAATCTCATTTATTTAAATCATTAATTTATAAGGTAATCACTACATCATCATTGTATCATAAATATATTTATTTATTTGGTATCTAAATATTATAAATAAACTAAAATGATGTATGAAATCTTTTTATATTTCTAATTACTATCTATATCAATATATATCAGTTATATTACACTATATTAAAATCTATTTAGTAAAAGATATATGTTTAGGTTATAAATATCTTTACTTTGAATTAATTCTTATAAAATGTCATTTTCACATCCAAGTGAATCCATGGGGTCCCAAAATAGACCCAAGGATGCCCATGGTTGGAAATATATCATCCAATAGGATTGTTACATGTGTTAGGGTAGTTTAATATTATTATAATATTATTTATTTACCATTATTTACTAGATTTATCCTTTCACCATGGTAAATAAAATAATTATTGAAGTTATTATTCATAATGTCTAAAAATAAAAGGTAAAAATTTAAAAAATTTGAAACTTATGATTGAAAATATTAACTCCATTTTTCCAAATTCAAAACACATAAGTTTCAGTAATTAATTTAAAATTATTTCTCATTGTCAAAACTAAAAAGCAGATTTTTAAGAAGTAATAGCTATCAAAAGATTGACTTGTGTTTATGTCCAATTTAAAAGTGAAATTTCTTAAAATGGAAAAAATTGGATTATATGATAAAAATATAATCCTATTACACTTTAAAACCAATTACAAAGATAATATAACTATATAAATAAATTACATAAATTGGAAGTTTTGAATTAAAATGCAGTATTTTTCAATATTCATTAAAATTTTAATTTTATTTGAAAAATACCAAAAAAAACAATAAAAGTAATTTTTTATGTCCCTATTCCAAATAAGAAGATTATTTTTTCAAATTTAACTTATAAAAGTTTTAAAAACTATATTTAAAATGTGTGTTCCATCACAATTTGGTAAAACTGCCTTTTTTTGAAAAATACTTCTTTTATCCAAAAAATTGATTTAATTCTCATATCATGTTCTATAAAATGTTTAAGATGAATTATAATGTAATATAAAATTAAAAATGTGGTCAATAATATTCATAACTTCTAGATTATGTCCCATTAAATAATAATATTTTAATAATATATCGTTGTTTAGTGAAACTAGGTATCGCGTACAATGCAAGCTATCAAGGAAGGTCTATCTTGCATGTAATGCAAGTCTAGTCAGTGTTTTGTGTAGTGAAATATTACTTTGGTTTCTCATATAACATAATCCAAAGTTAGTTCATTTAAACATTGAACAAAATCTATACTCAGTGTTGCGTGAAATTAATTCTATCAAAAGAACTCGAAATTGTGTCTAACATAAGCCAAGAATAGTGTTGTGTATATTGCAAGCTAATATGGTGTTCTGTATATCGCAATCTATTCTTGGTGTAGTGTAAAACACAATACATCAACAAAATTAAAATAATATTTCACATAAAATTTCTTGGTGTTACAGTATTTGTATGTAACCGTTGTAAAAACTCTATGCTAACCATTCAAAAACCGTTGGTATTACATTGTTTCCTTTATAAACCAACAGTTTAAAACCATTGGGAATTATCTATCCCAATGGTTCTAAGAAATCATTGGGAAACTATAAGTTTTTTACCCTATACTAATGTTTATTTATAAACTATTCGTATATGTCTATCCTAATGTCTAGCTACCCAACAGTTTTCCAAACCTTTGGGATATTCTATGCTAATAGTTTAACCCCCTATGCCAATGGTTTATAACCGTTGGTATAGTTTAACTTTATAGTAGTGATATTAAATACTTCTCATAATGTTTTCTCATATCATGGATCTCTTCCTAATTATATGTTTTGTGTGGCTATTTTTGAACCTCAAGGTTGAATATGATCCATGATATTTCCTAGTCATGGATATTTTATTATTATTTTGATATATTTTCCCATATTTTTTTATAAATTTTAATATATATACTTCATCTATGTTGAGTAATAATCCACGGTGTGCATTGATTATTTTTATTTGTTGTATTATAATTTATTACTTATGAATGGATAAAGAGTATCTAGTTTCATTCATATCTTATAGGGACCATTTTCTAATCATGTTTCAATCCTTTAGAATTAATAGGGAATTATTATATAAAATTATAGACATAATATATGATTTTGATAACAATATTATTATTATTATTAGCTTTTAAAATAGAGGGAATTACATTCCCTCCCATTAAATAAATTTTATCCTCACAATTTAAATTATTACTTACTAATAAAGTTAGAAAAGGTTATCTAAATAGTGACTCAAGATTTAATTTTCTAAAGAGGTAATGATCAAATATATTCACTTATAGTAAGAACGATCCCTATATTGTGTTTCTTACTAACCATTTGAGTTAAATTCAAACCTAAGGATTGATATTAAGACATATTATATATTTTCATTAGTTCATATTCAGAATTCTAGTGACAGATTATCATAAATTGGTCTGAGGTATGATTTATGATACCCTACTTTTATAATAGATACACTACACACCCCAATCTATCATCCCTAATGGTTCTCCAAATTGACAGTTCTTATCAAAAAATAAGTTCAAATTATGAATCTGATGAGGAATGATCCTCTTTCTTATAAGGAATATTATGATCCATGTTCCGACCCCTCCCAACCCTTACTGGAGTAGCCACCTCCACTACACCAGCCTCCACCCACTCTATATTATCTCACGCCTATTTCACCTACCTTAATAGATGACCAACCATCTAAACCCACCTGTTAAATCTGTCCCAATGTTTTTTTCTCTATGAATTACTCATACATAAATGTTAATGGGGGATGGATGACCCATCATTTCCACTCTATTTGTTAGTTCATGTGCCCTAACATGGCCATCCATGACATGAACTATTTCCCACACATGTTACAAGGGATTATGTTATCTGGGTAAAATGTTTCATTATTAAACTTAATTTATAACATGTTACATAAACAATTACACTATCAGTGGTAGAGGAGGGTTGTATTTTAAATCCCCATTAGCATGGTAGTTTTAATAGCCCCAGAAATATCAGGTCTTGCATGTGGATATAGTGCATTGATCGATGATGATAAAGAAGATATTTTGTTGTTTTCTATTTTTTACAGTGATTTTAAGATCACTTTTTTTTAGATACTATTTTTGTATCTACCCCCATCTATTTTTTCATTCATTTAGGATGTCATGGGTAATCTTACCAAGATCATTGAATAGAGATTCTATGTTGAATTAGTTAACCCACTACTAGAGTCATGTCAAATAGATCTAAAATACCCTTAATAATATTTATTTACCCATAAATTTAATTTCAAAATACATACATAATACACCTAAATGTTTCATTTTATAACTAACATAATGGGGTGATGCATATAGAAAAAAAATTTGGAAACATAGAGTGTCTTTATTAAAGATCACATATTCTCAATTATGAAGTGGATGATTTAGTTAACACAGTGCACCTCATCTATAATCATTGGACAACCTACGCCTTTTTATTATGGTTATTGTTATTGTTTGCACATATCATTCTTATTATCCTTGGATATATAACACAGATTTGGGTAATTTCCATGTCTTCCACACTTCAGGAAATTGTCTATTACTATTACTTTTGGATGCATGATTTACAATCCCATCGTTCTAACCAGCCTCTTTATATACCTGTAGTAGTCTGGTGCTCAATGGACCACTCTTCTATAAGTAAATAATTTTATAGACCCCTTGAGGAAATTTTCTTAGTTTCACTTCCCATATTATTCACATATATGTGGTTGAATGTTCATTCTTTTATCTTCTTTATTACCTAAATTTTTGTGATCCTTCATATTCAAATTCTTTAGTGCACCCAGGATTTCATCTATGGTTACACTTTTAAATATGGTTTGTAATGGTGGGTTTGGAATAATCACAAAATTTCTCATTCCATATCTCATTCTAATGGGTTTAATATTAAGGTAATCATCACATTATACCTCTCACCCGAGAACTAGTAGAAATAGTGGCTTCAATATCGAAGCAGTGATGTTAGTTTTTTATAAATTGATGAAACATGTATCTACAAGAAACTTTTCACATCAGTTATAACATAAATTGACACTAAATATATTTTATACTGACTTTTTCTCATCAGTTTTTAAGAAAACCAATGTAAAAAATTTCCACCGAAAATCGTTATGGTGCATGTTTTTTTAAAAACAAATGCGATAAATTTTAAAAAAATAATTATTAGCTTCATTTATTACAAAAATTGATTCCATTAATCAGTTTTTGGCATTAGTTTCTATAAAAACCCTTTCCTAATTATTTTTGAAAAATACTGGGATTGTGAAACCCTCATTTTTTGGATCTTTGAAACTATTGTTCTCGAATAACAATGACTCCAAAGGTGACCTGCCGATCCTTAATGACCATTTTTTATTGATTTTATTCTATTTGTATAATCATTCCATGATATATGGTCTTTATTATTCATCGTCTATCATTTTTCACCATCTATAAAAGTATTTTGTCTTTTGAAACCGTTTTTTCATCCGAACATCAACTACGTTTTGCATTTATTTATTTGTTCTTATTCATTGTTTTTTTCTAAAAACATCTTTATTTGATACTATAGTGTTTATTATTACAATGAATTAAAGGGATCATGTTTAGATTAAGGATTCATGTTCCTTTTTAAACACCAATTTTTTAGGTTTTTATTATTTTTAAGATAAATTATATATCATTTAGTTAAATTTTTGATTTATTGTTTCACTTTTTTGTATGTAGTTGATTTTTATTTATAAATGATGTTATTAAAGGTTTTTATTTTGATAAATTTTCTATTTTATGAAGTTATCAAAATTTATTGATGATATTATGCAATTAACAATGATATATGGTGTCATCATTCATTAATATAATCTACATCACATGTAATGACTCCATAATTTTCACTTGTTAAATTAACAAAATATTCAATACCTTTAGACACACGCGACACCAAACTAATGTAACAACTATATAAAATTAACTAATACATGTTATAATATTGAAAATAATTAAATTATAATATCAATAAACCACCTGTATATAATATTAAAATAAAAAATTTACTATTTTAAAATTGAGAAGATAAGTAATTTATTTTACCATAGGATTTTTTTCAAATAAAATTTGTTAAAATTTTGTGAAATAGAACTTAATAAATTAAATTGGTCACTATTAAATGATTGAAATAATTTATGATATTTCCATATGTGAACTAATATATAATCATTAATTAAATTTTATATTATTTTGAAATAATATTACAAAACAATAAATGTTCAAATGTTCATATTTCAATAAAAACACTTTTTCATTTATATAATAATTCATTTAAAAAAATATAATGTTATAAATTTAATTTGGTAAAATGAACTGAAAATATTAATTTATTATTTCAATATTATCATGGTATAACTTTTTGGATTTTTCCTAAAATAATTTGTTTTTGTGTAAATAAGGATTAATACTATATATACCAGAAAGAGGTTTTCAATAATAATGGGGGTTTAAGATGTAACCATGGGTTGATTATACCCCATATATTAGAATATTAATTAGTAAAATAAGTAACCATTTATCATAAATAACCACAAACATTAGGGTGTGGAATTAAATAAACATCCTAATATTATAATATGAGGTGTAGAAAATATACATAAAGTGACAAAATTATGATTTTTTTACAATGAATATCACATATATATAAAGGAATTAAAATAAAATAAATTAAAACCAAATAACATATTAGTTTAAAAAATTATGATTTTCTATTGGGGTCATTACATGTGGTGTAAATTGGATCAGCATGACACACATCATGAAAAATAAATACCTTTAGTATATTAGTTATTATTTTATTCCTAATAATCATTATTGTTTCTTATTTGATTAGAAATATTTTTTATTGAATGTGGATATGTTTTCAATATATATATATATATATATTTAAATGTTTATATGTTTTAATATATTCACTGATTATATTGTGATATCAGGTATTGAATGGATCATAATTGGATAAATATATAAAGAAGTTATAGTGAATATGAAAAAGGAGTTAATGATTTATTTGAATTTTCTAAACAAAATCTTCAAGATATAGATTTAATTATCTATCCATGTGTGAAGTGTTTTGAATTTGAGAAATTTAAACTATATAAAAATCAAGGATCATCTAATTTTATATAGATTTATCCTTAATTATACACATTGGATCTGGTATAGTTAAAGAACTAAAAATTCAACATTTAATACTGAGGAAAATATTCATAATGAGCCAGAGGATCATAATGAATAATTAATTCAAGATTTATGTGTCAAAACTATTGAAATAGCAAGAACTATTGAATGATCATATGGAGATTTTTAGAACCCATAATTCCCAAGTTGTAGTAAATATAGAGTTTTATCATCATTTTTGAGATTAGTTTACCTGAAATCATGAAATGGGTGGAGTGATAAAAGTTTCTATAAATTACTTGAGTTTTTAAAAGAGCTGCTTCTATATAGAAATGGGCTTCCATATTCCAATTTGGAGGACAATAAAATATTATGACCAATGGTATTGGGGTATAAAAAGATACATAATTTCACCAATGATTGTGTGTTTTATAGGAAATAATATAAATATTTATCAAACTATCCTATATGTGGGACATCACATCATGAGATGGATGAAAAGGTAAACTTAGATTCATTCGTAGGTAATAGATTATATCCTCATGAAAAATCAATTTTTTATACATTCTAATAATTTCATCTAATAATTCCTTTTTATAATTTTGATAATTCAACTATGATTCATTATTAGGTTCCGTAATCAAAGATCTTGCTAAAGAAATTCAGTACCTTCAAATTATTCTGCATTTGAAACATCTATTTGAAAATTCAATCAATGAAAAAAAGCTAATGTGGAATTTAGATGAGCGTATCTATGATGGTAACCTACGTCACCCAACTGATTCATTACATTGGAAGATATTTGATAAACAATTTTCTGATTTTGGAAGTGATGCTATAAATCTGAGAATGGGATTCTGTATTGATGGAATGAATCCATATCAGAGCCTAAGTATCGAATATAGTCTATGGCCTATATTGTTGGTAGATTATAACTTCTTCCCACAAATATTTATGAAGAAAAAATATGTTTTGATGAGATTGATCATTCCTAGTCCAAAATAGCCAGGAAATGATATTGATGTGTATCTTTCACCATTGGTTTATGATTTGAAACTTCTATGGGAGACATGAGGAAACTTTTTCCGTGCGTACAAGAAAGAGTATTTTCTTCTTCGTGATATGATAATGTTTACTATAAATGACTTTCCTATATATGGAAACTTATCTGAATATAGTGTTAAGGGATATAAATCATGACACATTTCTGAAGAAGAGACTTAATAGTATCAATTTCATAATGGAAAAAATACCACGTATATAGTAAACCGATGATTTTTTAAAATTTATCATCCTTATCGTATATAGAAAAAATAATTTAATAGTTTATAAGAACAAAATATTACCACAAAACAATTGTCAATTGAATAATATTATGATAGGGTGAAAAATATTGATTCAAAATTTAGAAAGAAAAGAAGTTTTGGTCTTCAAAAAAAATATTTGTAAAAAACAACCTACCTTTTTTGAACTACCTTATTGGATATTTTAAGAGATAAAACATAACATTGATGTTATTAATGTTGAGAAAAACATAAGTGTAAATTTTATTGGAACTTTGTTTGACATAAAAGGAAAGATAAAATACGGATTGCATACTAGATTGGACTCAATATCAATGGGAATGTGTTTAGATTTAGCTCATACTATTGGAGGAAACCAAAAAATTTACCTATGGCTTGAAACACATTAAAAAATATTGAGAAGATGTTTTTTTTGGTTTCATCATGGTTTTAAAGTACCATGTGGTTATTCTTCAAATGTGAAGAATTTAGTTTCATTAATGGATTGTGAATTAACAGGTATGAAATCTCATGATTGTCATGCATTCATGCAAAAAATTCTACCAGTCTCACTATGTTGTATATTGCCAAAAATAGTTATAAAGACTATCATAAGGTAGTGTAATTTTTCCAAATCCATTTATAGAAAATTCTAAGATCTAAATTTGTTCACTACTAGAAAAATGGATTATTGCAACGGGTCATTTGCTACGGGATCCCGTTGCAAATAGTCTTTTCCAATGGGATCGCTTTGCAAATGACCTGTTGTGGAAAACGATGTCGGAAATATTGCTTTTTGTGATGGATCGTCAAAAAAAACTTTTTATTTGTGACGGGAAATAGACTTGTTGCAAAAAAACATTCGACTTTTTTTTAAGAAACTATTTGTAACGGACTAGCGACCTATTGCAAATAGTTTCCCAACTTTTACTCTTTTGTGACAGACCTTTTCAATTACTAATTGCGATGGCCCAATGCAATTACTTCTCGAAATATATAAAAGAAATTAATGTTTTTTGCAATGGGTCATCGCAAATAGTATTTGCCACTTCCCATTTCAAATAGTTAAACAAATGAAAATAATTAAAAAATAAAATAATATTAATATTACTGTAATAATAATATTAATATAGTTTTAATATAAATAAAATCATAATAATAAGATTTATAGAATAAAATTAATTATAAAATAATAATATTAATATTCATAAAATAAAATTTATTATAAAATAAATAATTAATATAATAAGAGGATAATTAATATTAAAGAAATAAAAATATTAGTAATATAATAAAAACCTGAGAATTCACCAAAATATAGTAATATATTGATTAATAAAATAATAAATACAATAAAAATACTATATAAATAATAAAAAACTATAATTTTCAAGATAATAAAAAACACACACTATTTAAGACTTTAATTAATTAATATAAAAAAATACATTCAAATGTTTCTTTATAAAATAAAAAAACATATCACTGAGGGGGAGGGTCATTCGGAGGAGCTGGTGAAGGGAACTTCATCCCTAAACTATGAGTCACACGTCGTATGTACTCTGTCTCCTTCCCCTACTCATGCTGCCATCGACGCATCTCATCCTGCATCTACTTCTGTTGTTGCTGCTATTGTCGGAAGAAGTCTTCCTATAGCTGCTACTACCACTGATGGATCTTCTCCTTCTCCCTACGCGTTGTCTATATAAGCTCACTCTAAGCTCGCAGCTTCTCCTGATACTACACATGAGATGACAATGAATCTATATGATCTCCTCTCAATATGGACGCTGACATCGCAGATGTGCCATAAAAACCCTCGAGGATCACTCGAGAGCTGATACCAACAACTCAGCCTTTCTCGAAGCCATACTAGGTCACCTGCATTCATGTTGCCTCATCAAATCGGGGGGCACGGGTCTGACCATCAGTCTCGCCCAGACTCTCAATAGTTGTCAGATATTTTGTAGCCTCAAAAAACTCCATCAATTGAAATTTAAAATTAAAATAGTTAAAATATTATTTTTAATTAAATTTAAACCTAAAAAAACTTATACTGACCTCAATCTGACAATGGCAAGCACCTCTAATCTCCCCAATGGTTGGATCACTGTACATCCTCATATAAACGCCTAACTCTATAACATTAGGTTGTGTGACTACCAATATGAATATAAAATAAACCACTTACATTTAAAATTATATAAAATATTTAGACAAATGTACTTACCATATGCTCTTTATGTGTACTAAACGTACAACTACCATCTTGATGCATAACCTCCTGTCTCCCCCAATTTTGTCAACCTACTAATGATCTACTCTAAGACCGCCTACTCAACTAGTGTGTACATAATCCACCCCAAAGACCAGATGAAATATAATCAGGTCAGTGGATAAAACATGTCTCATCAAACTTATGCACTCCTACTTTCTCCATTGCTTTCCTTTTCAAATTGTGCAAAAAATGAGTGCATCACAAACGCATAGCTCCATGTAATTCCTTCCAAATCACCTCACACAAGCTCAATGGGATACCATGGCCCCTAAAAATAATTTATTATATAAAATTTATTAATTAAATTAATTTCAAAACAAATATTATTTATTTACATATCAATCCAAGCTCAAATATGCACTGCTTAACATCAACATGAATCTGATCCCACGGCACCCATGCATTAAAAAAATAATTGTGCAATATAGTGCTCCCATGTTCAACTACTATATGGGTGAAGCTATGAAAAAAATAATAATTAATCAAAAAATTAGAACATAAATAAATTAATGAAAACTAACTAAAATTCACAGGTAAACATACCTCTGTGTGCATGGATCGAACCCAAGATGTAGATGTTTCTCGGGTATAGGGTTGGGAATCCTCAGTCGGGAAAGACCACGCCCCCTCCGAGTTCCCCTATAACTTCCAACACTCTGAGGGTCTGTTGATCCGACCTCTTCCTTGTCCAAAGGTAGATCACCATCCTGCAACATACAACATAGATCATCGTCTATCTGAAACACAAAATTATTATTGTTAGAAAATATTTGAAAACAAATATTATATATAGATATATATTATATATGATTATAACTATCATTTTACTATGTCAGTGTTCATCTTCATCCTCATATTCATAGCTATCGATGTCAGTATCATCATCTTCCTCCACAGCATCATAAATTTTCATATTATTTTCAATTTCATCATCTCTTTTAATTTAAAATTCAGTTGTAACATCATTAATATCATCAGCACCATCGACCCTTAACGGTGGGGTGTCATTAATGATATTTGTGTATCTTCTTGAAAAAGATGGATTCAAAGTAGCCACTTGAGAAATTTTAATTCCTTTCACTTCAGTGGAACCACTTTCACTTTCAGTAAACTGATTCTCTCAAGATTTAATTTCTTTTATACTCCACTAATCACCCAACTCCCTTGATGTAGCAGAGAAATTTTTATAATAAATTTTATGTTCCTGATGATCCAATAAAAATGTTTCATTTACTACAAGAATAATTTTATATTTAATATCAACAATTCCATGGATTGGATGAACATTTAATCCTCTCTTAGTATCCAACCACTGACATTTAATCATCATTAGGTAATGTAGTCTCACATAACACAATTCAATTATTTCTTCCAACATGTTGTAAAAGTCAACTTCAGTTTCTCAATGATGTGATCATCTCAAGAAAACACCACTATTCATTGTTTTTTATTCCCTATATGCATGTGTATGAAATCAAAAACCATTTACCATGTATAAATTATAAGATTTCACCATTTTTTATAACGGGTTACTCAATACAGACAATCTATTATAAATTTTATCAGCATGTTGAGATACCTAAAAAGTTCTAAAACAATTATCACTATAAAAATTATTAAATTGATTTTTTATATAAATGACATATAATTTATGTTACCAGTTTTTGATACCAGTAAAAAAAAATTTGACTTTTTTCTTCAAGAGTATTTGTTGTAATTTATGGAAAATATTTCTTAATATGATTATAATATAACCTATAAATAAAATAAGATTAATTTATTGTTATAAAAATTATAGAATAAGTGATAGGATCACTTAAATTAAAAATAGTGTAATTTCTTCATGGTTGAGCAGAATAAATGTTTGAGCACTTTGATGTTCATCATCTAAAAAACAATCATTCATGAACCCCACTGAAGCCATGTTTGGGCTGATTGAGAACTGATAATAGATTTCTCATGTCATCATCAAAATTTCCTTCATTACAACTCATGTGGTTTTGTTTTGAAGGATATTCATATTTTAATAAATGAGAGGAGATAAAGGAAATTTATTCTAGAAAATATGCTTCTCCAATTGAGCCTTCAACTGAAACTTTATTACATACTTTTTTCTATTTCTGCATGCATCTCTCAAATGGGTACATCCATAGAAACTGTACTAGACCTCCACATTTTTTCATGAGGAAAATGTAATATCAAATGTTCCATTGAGTCAAACAAACCAATCGAGAAGATTTTTTACAGTTTACATAAAATTAAAATGATATCTTCTTACAGTTTTCATACGACATCATAGTCTGTTGTCGATGGAAAAATGTCTTAAAAAATATGATATGTTGGTAAGCGCATCCCAAATCATAGGATTTAACAAACCTCTTAATCCAATTGTAATAATTCTTTCAATTAAAACATGACAGTTATGACTTTTCAATCCATTAATATGACCATTTGTAACACATCTTCCAAAATTAGAAGCATAACCATCTGGAAGTCTAAAATCTATAATCCTATAAGTTTCTATTTGTTGAATAGATGGAAAATCCACATCATGTACTAAATTTTGAAACCTTTCTTGGTATGGAACCAAATTATCAATATCTTCTCCAGAACTTCATTCATCATGTTGATACCAAAAAACAAAATATATTTGAAACCCGAAACGCAATAAATAACCTCCAATGTTTTCAAATGTGATATACGCCTTCAGAGCATATTTTTTATAAGGACACTTAATTGTTCCTTATGAAACAAATTTTGGTTTCGATGATGCAAATGATGAGAAATACTGAACACTCTCAATATATATTGGACTTAAACAAAAACCGTTTGGATTCTTGTGCTGAGTTATCCAAGCAAGGTCATCTAATAATGACTTTTATCGACGTCCTCGTTCCATATTTTTCTAAAAAATATGAAATATTTTGTTATTTTGTATAATTAGATATAAAATAAACACTATCAAAAAAATATTAGATAATTAAATTCTCTTTTCTAGGAAATAATAATAATTTATATTATTTTAAAGTTATTTATACAATTTTTAAAGATTTTATACTAATCTACACTCATTTATAAAAATGTATACTAATTACCACTAATTATTATTAATTTCAGTTATTTTGTAATAATTATTCTTAATTATTAGCAGCATAATTTTCAACGGATTAGCGGTAGCTCTTTTTCCTGATGACTCATCCTCTAACAACTTTTTGCAACCAAGAACACTATGAAAATTTTTCTCTCACGTACAAATATCATTTTTTGTATGAATGAGAATGGAGAGCAGCGAGTACTCTTCGTGCTGCTCTCCATACTCTCATGCATATAAAAATGAATTTTTATATGTCGGGCCAGACTATTCATAGTGATTTCAGTCGCAGAAAGTTTCATGTGGGTGAGTCGTTGGGCAAAAGAGCCTCTTCTTGTTGACCGCTCACATCCTTGCAAGTTTCTCCCACACAAATCACTATGAAAAATCTGCTCCGTCACTTGTCTTAGAAAATTTTTTATATTGATTTCAAAGAAACAAATTTTCAAGGATCTGAGGCGTTGATCAAAAGGAATGCCACTAATCCACTAAAAATTGTGCCAATTATTCAAATTACTCAAATTTATTATGATTTATTCTTAATTACTACTAATTATTACGAATTATTACTTATTATTTCTAATTATTACTAATTATTACTAATTATTACTATTTAAAACTAATTATTACTAATTATTACATATTATTACTATTTATTACTATTTATTACTATTTATTACTAATAATTACAAATTATTACAAAATATTACTAATTATTACTAATTATTACAATTTCTTACTATATCTTACTATTTATTACAATTTATTACAATTTACTACTATTTATTACTATTTATTACTAGTTATTACTAAGTATTACAATTTATTACTATTTATTACTATTTATTGCAAATTATTGTAAATTACTACTATTTATTGCTAAGTATTCCTAATTATTCCTATTTATTACTATTTATTCCTATTTCTTCCTATTTATTCCTATTTCTTCCTATTTATTCCTATTTATTCCTATTTATTTCTATTTATTACTATTTATTACTATTTATTAGTATTAATTACTAATTATGACAAATTATTAGTAATTATTACTATTTATTACTAATTATTACTAATTATTTTTATTTATTACTATTTATTACTTATTAATAGCAATTAATACTAATTAATACTAATTTTTACTAATTATACCTAATTATTGCTATTTATTACTAATTATTACTATTTATTACTATTTATTACTATTTATTATTATTTATCACTATTTATTACTATTTATTACTAATTATTACTAATTATTAGTTTTTATTAATAATTATTACACTTTATTAACATTTATTACAATTTATTACTATTTATTACTATTTATTACGATTTAATACAATTTATTACAAATTATTACTATTTATTGAAATTTATTACTATTTATTAGAATATAATGCAATTTAATACTATTTATTTCTATTTGTTACTATTCATCACTCTTCATTACTGTTTATTACTATTTATTACTAATTAATCCTAATTATTACAAATAATTTCTAAATATTACTAAGTATTACTAATTATTACTAACAATTACTAATTATTACTACTTATTTCTAATTATTATTCTTTATTACTATTTATTGCTATTTATTACAATTTATTACTATTTATTACTATTTATTACTATTTATTACTATTTATTACTATTTATTACTATTTATTACTATTTATTACTATTTGTTACTATTTATTACTATTTATTACTATTTATTACTATTTATTACTATTTATTACTAATTATTACTATTTATTACTATTTATTCCAATTAATTAGAATTTATTACAATTTATTACTAATTATTACTAATTATTACAATTTATTTCTAATTATTTATAATTACTACTATTTATTACTATTCATTTCTATTCATTATAATTTATTACTAAATATTGCTAATTATTTCAATTCATTACTATTTATTACTATTTATTACAATTTATTAAAAAAAATTACAATTTATTACAATTTATTACAATTTAATACAATTTGTTACTAATTATTTCTGATTATTACTATTTATTAAAATTTATTACTAATTATTATTAATTAATCTTAATTATAACTAATCAATCCTAATTATTTCTAATTAGTCCTAATTATTAGTAATTAATCTTAATTATTACTAATTAATCCAAATTATTACTAATTAATCCTAATTATTACTAATTAATCCTAATTTTTACTAATCAATCCTAATTATTACTAATTATTACTAATTATTCAAAATTATTTATAATTATTACAATTTGTTTCATATTATTTATAATTATTAAAAAAAATTCTAATTATTACTAATTAATACAATTTATTATTAGTTATTACTAATTAAAAACTGAAATATAAATATTTAAATCTAATTTAATTAATTTACATCTAATTAAGAAAAATTATAAATAATTTAAAATAAAATATATTGACTAAAAAATAAGAAAAATAGATAAATACCTTGAAACTGAGACTTTCATAGTATGAAAGTCGCAAATAATGCAATGATTTGAAAGTTTAAACATTGAAAAAATTCAGAAGAAAATTTTTCAGTAGAGATAAAGAGAGAAGTTGAGTAAAGAGTGAAATGGGAGAAAAAACCAATGGGGTATATATAGGTTAGATTATTTGCGACGGGGTTATTTGTGATGGGCTACCCCTCGCAAATAACTCTACATGCATTAATTGTGGAGTGATGTTTAAAAGTTATTTGTGACGGGCTCTGTCACAAATAGTACCTGCTGACAAAACATTTCTGACGAGGTGACTATCCCATCGCAAATACTAAATATCACCGCCGATTATTTGCAACGGGATTAGGAACTCATCGCAAATACCCTTACACACAGTTTGACGCGTATTTCACGCCAAATCCTTTGTGACGGGCGGTAAGTACTCACAACAAATAATGGTTATTTTAACAGGAAAATCCGTCGGTCACAAATAATATGTCGCCAATATCCATTTTTCCCCTAGTGGTTAGATGTGTTGGAAAATGAAACTAATCTTATTTTTTCATCTAGAAATATATTTCCCACCTACGTTTTTTGATAAAATGGTTTATTTGGTGATTCATTTGGTGCTTGAGATAAGAATACATCGGCCTGTTATTTAAAATGGTTGTATCCTTTTGAAAGATATATGAAAATTTTGAAGGGATGTGTTAAAAATAGTTGTTGACAAGAGGCCTTTATTGTTTGAAAAAATGTATCAAAAGTGGTGATTGAGTTTTGTACTGATTATTTGTATGAAGTGGATCATATAGGTATCCCTATATTCCATCATATGATAATTGATAGTGAAGGTAAATGGATTCAAAACATAAGGGTAAAGTTCATTCCACATGATAAAGTGATATAGGTACATTTATACATTTTAATCAACACATATGACATTCAATAATATATATATATCATCACAAATTGCGGAATTAAATTTACGATATCAGAAAAGAAGTGAAAATTGGATGATTTTTTAGCATAAAAACACATTTGTTTCATGGTTTAAAGATAAAGTCATCACAAATATATCTACATTAGAAACAATAAAACCATTGGTAGGGGGACAATCTCTTAATGTGATCACATGGTCTAGTTTTGATATTAATGGACACACATTTTACACAAAAAACTAGATGATATGAGTATCATTCAAAATAGTGATCTAATGGTCATCGTTGAAGCACTGCATTTTTTTAGTGCAAAAGATAAAAACCCAGTTTCTATATCAATGCCATATTTTGGAGTTCTTGAAGATATATGGTAAATTTTTATATTAAATTTTGAGTCATCGTGCTTAAGTATAATTGGATTCCAAGTAATAGTGGTGTGAAACATGATGAATATGGGTTTAAACTGGTTGATTTGAAAAGATTTAGTTGAAATGAGGAACCATTTATCACGGCCACACATGCAAAGAAAATATTTTATGTCAATGATCCATTGAATGGTCATCGATTCATCATTTATTAAGGGAAATGAATCCATTTGGATTATGATGATGATGATGTTATTGATTAATATAAGGCTTCTTCATATATAACACAATTTCTAGATAACTACGACTATAATGTAGACGTAGTGCATGCAGAATGAAATGATCATGCCTAAGGGATATGGGAAACACTAAATTACCCTCCTAATTAATCTAATAATTATTTACATTATATTTCTTTTCTGAAATTGACATGTGTAAAAAATATATTATATGACACTTATAGGATATTTAATTATATATATTTGATTATTTATATTATTTTTTTTGTTGCATTTTGATATTATATGGTTATGGTTAAACATTTTTTAATTAAAATACCTAACATACATTATTATATTTTAGTTAAAGTTACCCATATGAGAACACTTTTTCAATCCTTGATATTCAAATTTATAAATGCTTGTATCATTTTAGAAGTAATATTTTTATTTAATATTTTTCCTTGAGTATTTTTCTGGTTAAAAATAATAATATCCTTATTATTTTTAACTTGCACATGTGTGTAACTTTTTTTCTTACATATTTCTATTTAGCTGTTTTCTAATGAATTATTTATCTCATAATATTCAGTTACACAAGAATTTCAGTACATTTTTCGGATTCAATGATGGATATAGATACATAGATAGAAGAACATATACCAAAGTCTTTTTAATTTTTCATATTTTTAAATATCTAGTTATATAATTATTTATTGAAAACAAACTTTTATTTTACAAAACAATACTTGCAGGACTGCTGATGAGACTTCAACATCGGAGTCTTCTTCTATTACTATTAATAAATTGAGTTCTCAAGTTGATAAACATGGCATTATATGTTTAACAAAAAAGTCTCTTAATCATGGAGATGGGTGACTACATATTACTTTTGATGACAATAATAATGAAACTAGCCCAAATCCAATACAGTTTATGGGTTATATCTCTATATAGAGTACTTTCAAGATTATCATTCCATATCTTGATGGGAAGGCAGTCGATAAGATGGAGATAGATAAACATTGGTAAGACATAACAGTATATTATCTCAAATGATTTATTTTATATCATTTTTCGAATATGTTATATTATAAATGACAAATATTTATTTTATTCAATTACAGGTGACATTAAATTTTTAAGAAACAAAATCAATTAAGAAAAATGTATTTTTTCAGCAGCAGTTCGATAAAGATATTTGAAAACAATGCTGACCAAAAATTATGACTATAAAAAGAAACAGAATGAAAACCCATGCCTCAAGTATGAGATTTTGGATGCAGATACACAGAATAAATTTTTTTCTAGATGACACAATGAAGCTTTTATGGTATGATTATTATATTATATTGTAAAATTTCTTATATATGCACACAATTACTTATTAGTTTACTTTTTATATAACATTCCTCTATGAAATCCATTATGACATCTAGTTACAGAATGTATACCCTCATATTTTTCATATGGAGGGAATCATTTATTAGAGAAAAATGATTGGGGAAAAGTATAAAGCATTAAGAGCTCAATCTACAAGTGGTTTTGAGGAGGTCATGTCCGTTCCTCCATCTCTCCCACCCACCATGAAAAATGGAAAAGGGAGAGAATAAAAAAATGGAAAATATCTTACAGAGAAATCTAACAAAGTTTCCGAAAAAATTTTAAGTAAATATTTTATATTTCTTTCGGAATTTTTCTATTTTATAAATTAACAACACTTATATAAATTTTTCATTCTTCATTTCAAGATTAACTTCTATAGAAATCATAATAGGGTGCTTTTATCCTAGAGGGTCGGATGGTAATCCTAGACAGTTCTTTATGAAAGCCAAAAAAACCTTGACCTCATAAGAGGGTATGAGGTGGGTGTTAGTATTCAAAAATTTTTCAATAATTATAGTAAGCAATCAGGAGCCCCATAAATTGAATGCTTAAAATCTAAGATAAAGATATGAATCAGTCCATGGGAAATCAAATTCAATCAACGATACAGATTATGATAGAACAATTGATGAGACAGTCACATCTTTCTCATCCTTTCCAGCCTATTCATCATTTTCGGCCAGTTGCGTAGCCTATATAGTCCTCTAAGCCAGACCAGCCTTCCTATCCTTCCTACTCAGATCCTACACTGCCTCTCTTAGACCCAACCTTATATTGCGAGTTGTATGCTAGAGATCCTTATGTGCATATTGTCTCGTTCGGAGTCGTTTATTTTTTGGGGGATTCTGTACATCACTAGCCTGTGAAGATGGGTCAGGTTACAGAGTCAATACATGATATTATTGATCCTACTTCTCTAATACCATTCCCTTTTGAGGTGTTAACCATATTTGGGGTTTTCATGGGTCATTGTTTACTTTTTCCCTCTAACCTTCTTGGTTATCTTTCATACAATGTATGCATTTTTTAAAATATTAATTACATCTGATTGAAATTTACTTATAATGTTGTATGAAATTTAACTTATATAGGAGTATCTAAAATCAAAAGAAATGGAATAAAGGAGACAAAAGGTTCATGAACAAACAATTTTATATACTTCTAATATTTCTGATGGGATACAAAGATTATCTCAAGCTTCTTCTTCCTTGGATAATATCTATGAGTTTCAAATAACTTCCTATATATTTGGAAGAGACTATCCATTGAGAATATTCCAAAAAGAAATCATGAATCAAATTGATTTTAAAGAGCTCAATGTGCATGTGTTGCAGGTGTTTTCTATATATGTAAATTGTAATTTCAGTTTTTATTTATTTAGTTAAAGATAGTTTAAATTTATTAAATATATTAATTTTTTATATAGGTATCTATACACGCTTATTATTTAAACTAAGGCCACAAAAAATTACGATTTTATAGATCTAGAATTAATTTCAATGGTTGGGAAATATTTGAAGAATACTAATAGAGTTATACATATATGTGAGGGATTATCAAAGATGGAGATTGGGTGTTGGTTTTTTTACATTTATTGGTGAGTAACAAACCAAGAATAAATATTAACCAATGTTCATTTAAATTTCACTAATTATAATCATTTTTTTCTCGGTGGCATTGGATGTTATGCATATTTTTCCAAAGTGAATTCACATTAAATTGGGTTTTCTATATATTAGGTGATGATCTTAAAATTTTTACCATCTTTTTCTACTTGTAAGTTTTCTTCTTCTTTATAATTTTATTATATTTAAGTATTATTATATATACATGAATTATTAGATAACATATTTGAATATGAAGGTCATGGAAAAATTTAAATAAAGTTTACTTTTTGATAAAGAACCCAAATAAAATTCAATATGTGAAAGTAACAGTAATTATTTTTATATTAGATATTATTATTATTTTTGATATATATATATATATTGATTTTTATTATCAGTTTAATGTTTTATAAACGCAGTGTCATTTATAATAAATATATGTTGAATATGGTTATTATGTTTTACAATTCATGTATGATATAATTAAAACTCAGATAAAAACTAACTTTGACAAGGTTGGTTATGTCAATTATTAATATTTTATATCATAGTATTCTTTTTTTAATCTTATATCATTAAATATTATTATAGACATTAAATGATGTTGCGTTTTATAAAAAATATCAACTTACCCATCTTCGATCTTTGTTTGTGAACTATTTATTAAGTATGATTATGATTTAAGGTTTTTATATTCTAATTATTATGATTAATATTATATTTTCCTAATAAATAGTGTTTGAAAACTAATTATTTGGTTACAATATGTGTTTGAACATAAATATCTCCAAAAAATTCTTCACTAAATAACATCAATGGTTATGTTTTAAATCCTTAGGTATGTGTTTTTTAATTCTACTTTATAATACAAAAATATAGATAATAAGATTTTGATTAATTTGTTAAAAGTATGTTTGTTTTTATAGATTTTTAATCTATGATACATGATTTTTAATGGTTGTATAATTTTTTATGATCACAGGGATTCTGATAGGGGGTAATCTTGACCATTTTCTAAAAAAAATCAATTTCAGTGTTGGTTTTGACAAAAACCACCACTCAAACATCAAAAAAACTATGAAAGGTATTCGGAAAAAGTTTTTCTAAAACATTATGCCCAAGACTTTTATCGTTGTCAGTTTATTGATGAATCTGACACAAAAAATAACTACAAAAAAAATTTTGATACCGGTTTTTACTAGAAACTAATGTCAAAAATTTAAAAAAAACGGACCATTGGTGTTAGTTTCTCTTAAAATTTGATGCAAAAAACAGTATTAAAATATACAAAAAAGGTTTTCAGCATTGGTTTTTAGAAAACTGACATTTAAAAGCTAATTTTTTAACATCACCTTAATAAATGTATGTTAAAAAATGACGTTAAAATGTGTTTTTTCACTAGTGAAGGTTCACTCTATTCCTTTTAGTTAAATCCACTAGTAAAACTAAAATTTATAACATGAGTGAGAAAAATTTGACATCATATGGGTGTAATCATAATCAATAACATAAAAGGGATTCAACCTTGAAACCTTTTACCCTTTTACATCATCACGTTAGCTCATAGTTCTATTAGTTTGACATATATAAATCTTAGGTTAACCTAAGTCACTTTAAGTTGGGTTATCTTATACATCTCAATATATTACTTCAAAGTATCTATAAAATCAATCTTTATCATGGTTCATAAATAAAATACCATTAAATGAACCATACGCCCCAGGAGTGTCTAATTAGGTGGGCAGCTAGGCCTCTTTGTCCTACACCATTTCACAATTGGGTAAATACCAAAAACACAATCTTTATGGTTATTAACACTAGGTAAAACTTTTCTAGAGCCTAATCCACATTCCAGTATCTATACATTGATGTAATTGCAAGTAAAATAACACAATATCCACTTTAGTAAACATTTGGGATGTTCTCTTATACTTAGGCTTATCCCTAAGACTTCTCCTTATGGTTTTTATTAGGGTTTTGACATCCTACTCTCCATAAATAAATATTACTTATACTGGTACCATATATAGTCACCCAATCCCTAAAAACATGTTATTTCATACTTCTTAAAATAATTTTCCAATAAATACAAGTCAATAATATAAAGGTCGAGTGACTTTGGAAGATTATACATAAAATTACATTATATTAAACATAAAAACATTATATTAACTTAAAACTACACATAGTACAATGAACTCCTAGAGATCATATAAAACTATATAGGATATCTTGGGGAAAATAAATAATTAATGGGATTAGCTATAAAGCTCAATAAAGGAATAAACATATCAATACAACCTAATATGAGATTCAAGTGGCTTAACATGATATCATAAAGAGGATGATCATAAGCATAGAGACATGGAATCATGAAATGAAATCATAAGATCATTAAAATTTTGATACATTATAAAACATGATATTATAAAAAAATTCAAGGTTCACTCCCAATACCATTATCATAAAGTGGACAAAGTCCTATGGTGGATTTGATTCACTCCCTAATTCCTTATATAACATCTCATTTGATATAAATATTTACCCAATGAATTGGAGGGATATATAATTCTATTCCCACTAATAATATAATTAATATCATATATATGTGTCCCACATAATGAAAATAAACCACACATAAATCATAAGCATGACCAATCCCATGATAAGGAAGTAGGTTTCATAATACTAATTCAAGGACAAACCAAAATCTAAATCATAAATATTACTGTGATAATATGGAATAAAAACATTTTGATGTTAATATTTTGAAATGAAACATAGTTCTTGATCACTGAGTTTAAATATATAGTTTTTTGGTGAAGGATGTGGGAGAAGAAAGAATAAAAACCGACTACTTCAGTGATGCTTTATGAAATAAGAAAAAGGTTTTTTTAAGTAAGGAAAGTCTATTATTTTCTATAAAAAATAATTGAACAAAGTCGGTTATACTTAAAATAATGGGGAATTTAGAAGTTATTCATGGTATAAAAATATTTATGGGTTTGGTGCTTAATGTGAGATAATAAATAGGAAAGTTCATTTAAAATTAGTTTACTTAAAAGTGGTAAATTTGAAGGAAACTAGAAAATTATTTGACCAGATAATGCTATGGATATTTTACTAGGTATATATTTAGTTGAAATATTTACAAAAATAGGATAGGTACATAAGAATAATATTTCATAAAGGAAGAAAAAATAGAATTTGTGATCGTCAACTCACAAAGGAGGTATGGAAAATCCCTTACCTCATGTTCTAAAGCACTCCACACTTGAACAAAACTTCCTGAATAATGAAATTAATATTACTAAAAACATTAATAATAATATAATATATCTATATTTATTATTAAAATGTTTATTCATCATCACGTATCCCCAATTTATTACATTTTTTGCACTTATGTTAGTTACATGAAGTTCTCCAATCAATTTCTCAGAAACATTCATGGTATCTTGACCAAGTTCAAAGTTATAAAATAAATTCAAAATATATTGAATTACATATTACTATGTACCTTGTTATTCTGTTAGAACATTATTTATACATGTAAACAGTATTTTCATGGATGGACTCACATTGGAAAAGGTACTTTGATTTAACCTTTATAGAAGTAGAATTTAATATAACCATTAATTGTTACAATCACTTATGTTATTTATAATGTTATCACTTAATAATTTTGAATCTTTATTAAATAAATTTTTTTATACATTACATGTTTATGTTAATCCACCCATGTTATTTGGTATGTAAAATAGAAAAATAGAAACATCATCACGTGGAGGAGGTATTCCACACATACACACATATGGAGCTCATGTATTTGATGAATAGAGGGAAGTTATAAAATAAAGTATATTATCATTTCAAAACCACCAAAATGTTATAAATATCATATTAAATTATAAAATAACATATTTTAACCATCCATAAAAGGTGTTTATGGGAAATTCAACACATCATTAATTGTAGAACTTTTCTACAAAAATGATTGGAAAGATTTTCATTTTTCTTAATGATTTTGGAAAATTTTATAAAATTGATTGTCCATTAGAATAAAAACAAAAAATAAAATTAATAATATTGGTTTTATCATACTCTCATGTATAGAATAGGATTGTGGTGGTATAAATAGAAAATAATTAAGAAGGTGTGGTGTAAAATATTACATCTCGTTTGGGATGTTCACCTTTGATGAACACCATAAGCCACCTAATCTTGGTTTTTTGGGAAGATAAAATACCATAGGACATGGTTATAGGGTTTTTGAGAGACTATATTAGATTTTGGAAAGATCATAAGGCTATTTGGAAATGTTTTGAGGTGGAGGTTTGGTGGTTCTATTATAATTGAATATAAGGGAATTTTTGGTACATATAACTTTTTAATATAAATAGATCACATATTTCACATGGAATGTGAATTAAAAGTGTCTAGAAGTATATTTTATTGAGGTTTGATATTGATAAATCCTAAACCACACCTTTCTAACCATGTTTTAGCATTTTTATAAGTCATTTACTTTTGGATTTTTACTTTTAATGTTTTTTTTAGAGAGGTAACTAATTTTTTAACTAGGTAATTAATGACTCAAAATAAAATTTAGTCTTATAAGATAATTTTAATATAGTTATTCCTAATATTAAATATAATTTTTTAAATAAAATTTCTATGTGTAAGGAAAAATTATTTTTATATTACTACATGTGATGTGTAAAAATCTATTTTTATAACTACTGTAGTTTTAAGAAAAATTTTTGCGTTTAAGATAAAATTATAAACATTATTGATTTTATTTAAATTAAAATATTTATGATAATTAAATTTTTATATAATAAAAGGTTTTGAAAATCTATTTCTCCATGTGAAAATTTAATTAAAATAAATAAACCAAAAATATATTCATTAAAACTTTACCTAAATTTTCTAAAATGTAAAGCGCGAGTTTTATATATCAACATATTATTTTAAAATAATTTTTATAAAATTACAAAATAAATTGTTTCAAAAACTTCCCAGGAATTCTTGTATAATAATTTCAAAAAATTTATAGTATTAGTAAAATCCATATTTTAACTATTCACATAAAAATCATTTCTTTTTGAAAAAAATTAAAATTTCATGCTAAGAAAATTTTTATAATTTAAATTAAAAAAATAATTTATATTTATTTAATTAATATTATACAATTTAAAAATTTATCGTTAATTGAAAATACAAAAAATAAAGAAAAGAAACAATTATTGAGAAATTGAATTTTTAAACATTAACTAGTCCAAATATTATTTCATATCAATTTCTAATTGAAAAGATATTTATATGTTAGTTAATATATAACATTTTAAATGTGTTTAATTTAATTTATTATTATAAAATATAAAATAATTTACAAAATAGTTCTTTAAAAAATGAAATATTACTTTTATACTAAATATGATGTAACAAATACCATTAAAAATCATATATATTATAAAATTTAATTTTTCTAATATGTTGATTTTAAAATATATATTTAAATTTTAAATATATATCATATAATTTTTTAATATAATTTATGTTAATATTTATACATAATGTAGAAATATATATATTTATAATATTTTAATATCATATTTTTATTTCATTGTGAGTTATATTATTTTAAATTTACAACATAACAATACATGAATTCAATATGCCTATATGATATATTACTAATTATAATAACCAATTATTAACATAAATTTACATTACATCATTTTTTATAACATTTAAAATATTACCCAAACACACGCCTGACGACCGTATGGAAACATAAACAACTAGTTCATAACACATCTACTTCTTCCCATGCCTATTTATTCATAATTAGAATCCTTTTTCACATATCATAGTTAATACCTTTCATTGTATCCTGGGGAAAAGAAACATAAGAAATGATGAGCTCAGATGCTCGGTAAGAATAAAAAAGGGATAGCTCATTCATTAGAAAATTGATATGTACATAAACAAAACATTTTAAAATATTATCATATATATCAATTATCTTGATATCTTGTCATGTAATAAATAATATATGTTCATAAATAATCAAATAACATATTCTATAAGAGTACAACATAAGACATAGAATTGTGTCATACACATAAGCAAAAAAGTGATGTCCATAGGAGTCATGGAATCACTTGTAAGGCTATCATAATAGTATGAGTTCACTCCCCATACCATATTAGTAGTCATTGTTCATTACCATGACCATCCTACTAGTCAAGGTCCACTCCCAAGACCATATTAGTGAACAAAGACCTTTACAAAACCGAGTTCACTCCCCATTCCATTAATGTATATCTCATGAAACATAAATCTATACCTAATACATTAGAGGGAGATATAGTTACCACCCATAATATAATGAAAACCATACATATATGTTACATACAAGAATAAATTATATCAGAACCAATAAAAATAAATGGTTTTCAAAAACATTTCATTATAACATAAGTCAGGGAAAAGAAACATAATTCATAAAGGACTCTCCATCGTAAACATATATTATTCAGATAAACAATAATAATAGAATAATTGAATAATATCCTAGTAAAACATAATTAACATCAAATAAAACTATCTTAGATGGAAAATAACTTGGAGAGATCACTTAAAATCAATCTTGGGGAAAATATCCTTTTTGTTTTGAAAACATTTTCTTTTTAAAATAACAAAAAAAAATTAAAAATAAAACTGTTTATTTGAAAAAAAAAACTTGTAATATTGTAAGGGAATCGTCAAGGAAATGAGGTTCCTTGAAAGTATAAAAATTAATTTATTTCGTATAAGTTAAAAAATCATTCCTTTAATAATTTTTCTTAAAATGTCACAAAGTATCTCTTTGGAAAATGATAAAAATATTCCTCTCAAATAATTTAATAAAAACTAAACAATGGGTCAAAATAAATTTAAAATTTTTTTGGAACATATTAAAAAAAATTATTTTTTTGACATTGATGTGGAGGATAAATATACCCCAATGTATTTATAAAACAAAATAATCCCAAATATTGTTGAGATTGTGAAATAAATAATTATCACTTTATAATCAGTAGAATAGTATACTCATGGAATAAATAATATTATATGGACATGAAAATATCATAATCTTCATAATAAATCTCATGAAATAAATTCATGGGAAGTATATACACCAAAAAAAGAAACTAGTAGTATATAATTCATGAGTCCCATAAAAATAATAGTGAGACAAAAATACATTACCATACGTCTTAACTCTTGTCATACTCTTAAGAACCTATTATATAATAAATATAAATTTAATATAGATATATTACAGAACATTATTAAATTATATTATATCATATATGATTTAGTTATGGAATTATATTACCTGATTATCAACAATTCCATGTCAACGTTACGTTTCGTGTAATAACAACTTTGTTTTTCGCATGTATTTTGATTTATTATATTTTTTGTCCACATAATTATTTCATTATTCAAAATTTTATAGAATTAAAAAATGACATAAATATCATATATATTCAGTATATATCTATTTATAATAATATAAAAAATATATAAATAGAAGAAAAAATACATCTTTCATGGAGACGGTAGGTTGTATGCACACATGAATGTTGTTTCTATTTTCTCATCATATTGAAAGAAAGAAACTAAATGAGATATATGTATATATAATATAATTCCAATATGAATTATTATTTGAAATATATAATATAAATTCACCAAACTCATCCTTAATATATTCCATGTAAAATGTGATTAAATTACATCACTTTGAGAAGGCGATAGTCCACACATCTTCAAACAAAGTTCCCGTATTTATACTAAATGGTATGCAGGAAGGTCTGTTTTATATAAAAATTACATAAATATAAAGACATCATAAATACCATATATATCATATGGAAATATATTGTTCATCATAATTATAAACCATGAGATGTGGTAAAGGAAAAATTAATGACATGATTTCCGGAGGCGGTATTTTTCCGTATAAAAGAACGGTAAGTTCATTACCTGTTTTCTAGAAGTGTGTGAAATTTTGGGTTAAACCCTTATAATAACAACATATCATTATAATTATGATATATATCTTATTATAAAATCATGTAATATGAATAATTTTGGGGGTTCAATGTAGATATAAAATGAAAATGCTCATTGATGAAAATTACCTCTTCTTTGGGTATCTCCTTTTGATTTACACAAAAGAGACTTCATTGGTTAAAATTATGGCCAAATTAAGGCTTATAGTATTAATTTAGGGAATAGTTTATGATATTTTGACATATTTTTGGAGAACCAAATATTTTATTAAGTGTTAATAATAGATAATAATAGTTTCCCTTTTATAAGAGAGAAGATGGCCACTTTTGGAATTTTTCAAAATATTAACTTGTAATAAATTCAATCTCAATAAAAATAACTAAAATGGCCTTTTATTGGAATATAATATGATATAAGGATGTAATATAATCAACTACTATATTTTAGACAAGTTTTGTTATTATTTTAAACCTTATCATTTTAATTAACCCTAAGTTAAGCCATTTTAATTTTAACTATGGTAATGAAGTTTTTAACATTAAGAGGATGTAATTTTTACAGATAAAGATTAAAATGGACCCTAAATGTATAATTTAAGATATTATAAACCATATATAATCTTATTTTCCATGTTTAATATTTATTATTTTTAAATAATTTAATAACATATTATTTTCATAAAATATCATAATTGTCAATTTTGAAAATATTCATAACATTATCTTTAAGAAAATAATTATAGGAATATTACTTAGAAAAAAATCATTTAATACACCCTTAATATGTTAAATTACCGTAAATAATTAATGTATCACATTAATTAAGTCAAATTATATTTCTTTTAATATTTCTAAAATCATTTAATTGTTTGTTTAATTAATTAAGTAATTACAACATCATCATTTTTTTGTAATTATTTATGATAATTATTTATTGACTAAAAATTAAAAATAAATTTCTATAATTTATATAAATATTTAATCTTCCAAAATAATATATATATTCAACAACATATTCTATTTGACTACATATTAAAAAATATATACTTATTAAAAGTAAGTGTGTGACATTTTGTCACTCCTATAGAGTTTAATAATATTTGAGTCATTTTCATGGATGAGTGTCCATTAAATTACACAATTTAGATCCTTATGTTTTAATATTTTAATTATCTTCATCTAATAACATTTTGGAAATTCTTAAGGTAGTTTTTAATATTTATGAAAAAAAAATTACCCTAAATTACCAGATTTACCATTAACCGTGGTAATTAAAATTATTAAGATTAAAGTTCTTATTATCCAAAAATAAAAGGATCCTATTTAAAAAATATAAACCTTGTGATTATAAATTTGGAATCTATTTTTCAAAATTCAAAACATAAAATTTTTAAAAATTAATTAAAAATTAATCTCGTAGACGGATCGAGAAAATGGGGTTTTAAAGTAGAAACGTCTAAAAGATTGACATGGTTTTATATCCAAATTAAATGTGAAATTTATTCTCATGAACTAAATTGGATAAAATGATAATATTTTTATTTAATTATACTTTAAAACCAATTAAATATATAATTAATCACTATAAATAATTTCAATGAAAAAGTTGTTTTCAAATAAAATTTGATATTTTTCACTATTCATCATAACATGAGACTTATCAAAAAATACCAAAAATTCCATTAAAGTATATTTTTATATCCCTATTTTAAATTAGAAGTTTATTTGTTCATATAAAATTTATAAAATTGTCAACATAAATAGATTTAAAATGGGTTCACTATTAAAAGGAGGAAAAACTGCTTATTTAGAAAAATACTTTTTTTATGCATGAAATTGGACTTGTTATTATATCATGTATAGAAAGAAAGTCCATAATATAGACAAATATAATCATATAAAATTATTAAAGAAAAAATGAACATACATGGCTAGGAATTAGAAGGTATTTTAAAAACATGGGAGTGAACTGTCCCTTACATATCATCATCCACCAATGATGCATAGTAACCAGGATCTCTGAAGGACCACATTGTACTGGCTTCCAAAATCACCCACATAGAAAATGTGTCCACCACCTGGTTGGATAATCTATATGTGTGGGAGATAACCAAATGATGATAAGTGGAATGTTTGATGCACACGGTCCAATGAGGTAGAATCTTACATGGAATATTACTAGATCTTACCTTTAGGGACATGAAGTGGTTTCAAAGTCCAATTATATACATAAGGTATACCAATTGAATTTAACAACATATTTAATAGCATAAATAATTACTCATAACTCATCTTCATATGAATTTCCACCTCCAATTTAGTGATGGAATCAACCTTTGACAAATCAATGGTGGGTTTGAAAAATACATGCACAACCCAAGGGCCCGGGCATGATGGTGACCACACCATCCACATTGACTTTTATCCATGATTAAATTGGAGGGATCAACCTTATAGACTTGATAGGGATTTTTGATTTACCTATAACATCCAGTAGATTTAAATTATTTAAATCACTATTTTTATTATGCATTACTCTAAACTACACCATTTTTGTCACATGTACCTCTTTAGGAATGGAAATTGATCCAACATATAGAGAAGGCACTTTATTATAAAACAATCTTCTATTTTGAGCCCTCTAGATCAAATAAAATATGGAGGCTTTGACTATAGGGAAAATATGTTGGATCTGATCACTTTTCCCAATGTTGGTGATGAAGAACATGAACTCTTATAATTGTGTATTTGCATTACACTCAAGTCCAAATAGTAGGCTCGCATACTCCTAGATCTCCCTAGAATATTCACAGCTAGAAAATAGGTGCTAAAGGTTCACTTAAGACCTTAAACATATATGGAAAGTCAAGACCAGATATTCTTCAACCGGTCATGTATTCAAAATCTATTTTTCTAGGTTATCTATATCATGATATATTTATAGGTCTTGATGAAATGTACCTTTAATATATACAATTGTGATGGTTTTATGATGGATATTTCACTTTCCATCTTGTATTACTCCTTAATATAACACAATGTGATTTTTATTTATTTATTTGTATAAAACTAACATGTACATATTTAAATAATTTTCAAAAAAAACATTTCCTTTTATTTTAAAAAAAGTTTCACATTCAATCATTATTAATTGGTTAAATGATTGTTTATAAACCATGATTTCATATTTCAGTTAATCCTTTTCATACCTACCATTCTAATGGCTAAGTTATAATTTTCTTGTTTGAATAAGTATAATAATAAAATGGTATTTTGTAAGAACTTAGTGTTTCATATAACATAATCTAATCCAATGTTTCATTTAATTAAATACATCAATGAAATAAAATTATTTAAAAAAATTATCTCACAAAAATATTAGGTTGTTACATTCTACACATTTAAAATGAATTTCACCCTTGAAATGTTTCTGGGTCATGAAATTTTAAATACCTGAAACATTCTTTCATAGAAACCCACATCGAAAAAATGAATACTATAATATCCTTTTAAAAAGTGAAATTTTTAAAGTTAAGGATTACCCAAAGTAACTCATATATAGGTTTCTACATAGGTCAACATAGGTGGGAATTGAAAACATGGACTTTGAATAGAAATATAACTATTAAGTGTAGATTGAGAGTGATAGAGAACATGGTTAGGATAAAGTTATAAATCGATAGGCCATAAATATTTGATGATATAATGGACCATTTTATTCATCAGAAAAGAAGGTATTAGGATAATTTTTCTATTTCAATATCATTTCCCCAGAGTTGAAGAATTTTAATGGGAATAACTACTTGATCACATTTCATAAACATAATATCATCCTTTAGTTGTACTTGGATTAATTTCAAATTTATATTCTATTCCAAGAAATGAAGGTGAATTTGTCATTCCTAAATCATCAAAAGCTCATTAAATCCATAGAATGAAAGATTATTCCATCTACCTTAATAAAACAATAAAAAGGTTAACAAAAGTTATCATATGCATAAATCATCATATGGAGAGAAAATACTTTTATCTCTAAAACCTAATCCAAATTTTAACATAAAAAATTACATAAATGGATACCTTTATGATCCTTACAAAAGATTAAAATCCATATATTTCAATATAATGTAACTAACTTTAGAAAATAAACTCATCATTAATCCCCCAAACAAATTGATATAGTTATTAATTGCCACTTACAGACATGTGATGACTATTATCATTTACTCTCTCAAATTTTTTTAGTATCCTTAATTACCATAAAAGCAGTGTGAAAACAGGAATGCTTTAAAAAATTACCTATTTCTTAATAACATAAATCTATAAACTCATTCCTAAAATCACTTTATCATAATATTATGAAATAGTTCTAAGGTCATCCATATAATCCCCATTTATCTTTTCACACAATTAAACATATATTTATCCTAATATTATTTAAACATCATGTGCATATTAAGGGTTACCCTTTCCTTAATCATGTGTTCTCAAAAAATATAACCTTACCATCTCATTTTCTTTTCATGGTTACTAATACCATTCAATATATGATTTCAAATACTTGAGTAAAACCTACACTACACAAATCCTTAGATATTTTATTATTCTGTAATACCATAAAATTATTCATAAAACAGTATTCTTGAATTCCAATACATAAAAAGTCAATAATTCCACCACATAATTGTCATACTCTAAATCTCCGATAGTAATTTTGTGAGAATTCCTTTTAGCTTTGGCTTTATGAGGTTGCTAATGTTTATCATCATTTTTAACACTTATATTTGGGCACTAATTAACATAATGCCAATTTTTTTACACTTGAATCATTTATGTGTGGGGGTAAATTTTGTCTAACCTTCTCACAATTCTCATAATTAGAAAACTTTTTACCATCACCTCAACATTAAAATGCATGATGACCTTCTTTACCACACATAAAAAGGCTACAAGTCCCCTTAAGACAATTTCCTCCATGGTTATTTAAACAATTTTAGCATAAAGGAAATATCATCTTCTTTTCTCCATGGTTTTTATATTTTCTTTGATATCCACCTTCCATTTCTTGTCAAAACCATGAGATTGATATGTAACTCCAACCTCCATTTCCACCTTGATATCACAACGCACAATCTCTTCATGTCTACTAAAGTCTCTTATGCATAACGCCCTTCGAAGACTTGTTTTTAATCCACTAAAGAATCTATCATCCTTACTTTTATGTTAGATAATAATACCAGTATAATACCTTTAAAGTACAGTCAAATTATCCTTTTATCTACCAAGGGACTCATCATACCCTTTCTTTAACTCAAGGAACTATTTCTCTATATTTGTATGAAGAACAAAAGGATAGTACTTATTAAAGAATAAGTTCTTGAACTCATCCAAATCTAGTTATTAAATTTAATATTGTTACCTTGTATTCTTGATTAGAGACCACTGCTGTTCCACTTCTCCTTTGAAACGATAAACAACCAAAATGGATTTTTCATGTTCTGAACATTTAAGGAAGGAAAATATCTTTTTAGTGGTATCGATCCATTGTTCTGCATCAAATGGATCAAAAGACCCACAAAAAAAGGTGGATGGTGCCTTGTGAAGGACTAAATGGAAATTTGTTCCCTTCTCTTATCATTTGGAAGTCAATAATAATTCATAACTTTTGTGAGTATGGGGATAAGTTTTTTAATTCCATCTCCCATAACATTTGGTTACCCAATAGTAAAATCATTACATTACCCATTACATTCATCCTTAACACGGTTCCTTAAATTTCTATCCATTAAATAAAACAACATTAAAATGTGATTAACATAATTAATCATGGGAAAACCACATAATCAAGTAAAAATTTTTATAATGTTTCAATCTATGACTCCTTGGTTTTAATCCTACATTATTCGTGATTGTTATGTAAAATCTTGAACTATAACATCTACTTGGACTTATCCAAAGATACATCACTAGAAATATCCTTAGAAATATATCTAGGGATCTTAGTAAAGTTTTCTCATCCTAGTTTCCAAAGGTTGAATAATCATTTGCTCTGATAACAACTATAACAACCAAATATTAACGTATATTTACATTACTTCATTTTTACGAAACATTTCTCATATTACACAAACACATTCCTAAAGACCATATTAGGTTAGTGCATTTGGAAACATGGAAACATAAAAAATTAGTTTATAATGCATCCACTCCTTCTCCAACCTAGTTATCAATAACTATAACCATTTTTACATATAATAAATAATACCTTTCCTCATATCCTGGGGAAAATAAGCATATTAAATAGTGATATTAGATGCTCAATAAGGATAAAAATGAGATGGATAATTCATAACATCATCATAAGTAATATTTACATAAACAAAACATTAGAAAATCATATATTTTTTATAAGAGATACTGATATCATGTCCTGGAATAAATTATAGAAGTTCATAAAGAATCAAAGATCATATTCGATGAGATCACAACAAAATACATGGAATTGTGGGAATTCACATAAAAAAATGATTTACATAGTAGTAAAGGAATCACTGCCAAGACAATCTTAGTAGTATGAGTTTACTCCCTATACCATCTTGGCAGTCATGGTTCACTCCCATGACAATCTTAGTAGTAAATGTTTAATCCCAAGACAATCTTAATAGATAGATTCCCCTACTAAACCAAGTTCACATCCCATTCCAGCCTTGTCTATCTCATGAGATTTAAATTTTACCCAATTAATTTAAGGGTCATATAGGGCCCATCGAATATATAATGAGAACTATACATATATCTTCCATAAAACAAAATCATATCACAACCCTCAAAAAATAAATGTGTTTCACAAACATTTCACCATAACATAAATCATGGAAAGGAAACATAATTCATAAAAAATAGTTCATCATAAATATATAATATTTAGAAAAAAAATAAGAATAGTGTCATTGGATTATATCTCTGTAAAAATTAAGTAAAATCAAATTAATTTATCTTATATGGAAAATAAATTTAATATATCACTTGAATTCATTTATGTAAAAATATACTTTTATTTTAAAAAAATTTCTTCTTAAAATGGAACACAATTTTAAAAGAAATATTTTTCTTGTAAAATAATCATGTATACTTGTAATGGAAGCCTCAAGTAAATAAGGAGTCATTAAGTAATAAAAATATATTCAATCCATATAATATAAAAATATATTCTTTTTAAACTTTTACCAAAAAAGTCTCAAACTACCTCACTTGGAAAATGACAAAAAAATTCCTTTCAAACCATTTATTAAAAATTAAAACATGGGTAAAAAAAATTTAAATATCCATATGAGAATATTAAAAATATTTTTTAAATTTTTGTAAGAAATCATGGATTTGGAAGCTAAATATTACCCATTGTATTTTTAAAACTAAATAATTATGAATATTATAGAGACTGTGAAATAAACATTATCACTATATAATCTGTAGAATTGTATTCCCATGAAAGAAATAAAATTATATGGATATTAAAATACAATAATATTCAGAATAATAATCATGGAATACATTAATGGTAATTATATAGACCACGCAAAAGAAACAAGTAGGGTATAAGGTATGAGTCCCACAGAAATAAAAGAGAGACAAAAATCCCATACCTTAGGTATAGAATCTCATCGTACTCATGAAAACCTATGGTATAATAAATATAAATTTATCATAAACATATTACATAACCATATTAAATTATATCATATTATATATTATTTAATTATGGAAATTTATTACCCATCTTTCAATAATTCCACGTTAAAGTTACATTTTAGGTAATAACCGCTTTGTTTTTCACATGTGTTTTGATTTGCTATATATTTTTTCCTCATATTTATATCATGGCTTAAAAATTTATAGAATGGTAGAAATGAAACAAATATCTTATATATTTAGTATATATGTATTATAATAATATAAAAAATATATAAATAGAAAATGAAATACACCATTCATGGGGAGGGTAGTTCAAACTTACACATGAATGTTGTTTCCATTTTATTGTCATATTAAAAAATAAATTAAATGAAATATATATATAATATAATTTTAGTAGAATTATTATTTCGTATATATAATCTATGTTCACTAAACTCATCATTAATATATTCCATGTAAGGTGTGAATTAATCACCTCACTTTGAAGAAGTGGAAGTCCACATGTCCACAAACAAAGTTATCGTATTTCTACAAAATGGAAAGCATGAAGGTATTTTTTATATAATAATTATAGAAGCATAAATACATCATAAATACCATATATATCATATGAAAATAGAGGGTCCATCATAATTACTAATCATTAGTGGTCGTAAAATAAAATCAACAACATCATTTTGTGAGGCGGTAGTTCTCTCTACACAAGAACGATAAGTTCATTACCCATTAGATCGAAGTGTGTGTAAGTGTAGGTATAAAACTTAGAATAAAAAAATATTAGTATATTTATGATAATAAGGTTATTATATAATCATATAATAATAATAATTGAGTGGTTTAAAGGAAGAAATAAAATGAAAATATTCATTGATGGACATTACCTCTTCTTTGGTCCTTTTGATTTGCACAAAAAGAATTCATTGGTTGGATTTTTCCCAAAGTAAGGATTCTAGAATGAATTTAGGGAAGTTATGGGGATATTTTTACATAGTTTTTATAAACCAAATATGTTATGAAGTGTGAATAATAGAGAATAATAAGTTCCCTTTTATAAGAGAGGGGGGGCACTTTTGGAATTTATCAAAAGATTAATTGAAAATTAATTCAATGTCAATCCAAATATCTCTAAAATCCATGTATTAGAATATAATATGATCTAAGGTTTTAATATCATCAATCAATATATTTTATAAAAGTTATAGTGTTATTTTAATCCTTATCATTTTTATTAACCCATAGTTAAGCCATTTTAATTATAATTATGGTAACAAATTTTTTAATATTAAAAGGACATAATTTTTACATATAAAATGTAAATTGGAACATAAAAGGCCAATTTAAGTTATTTTAGACCGTATAAAATCCCCTTGTATTTATTTAATATTTTAAGTTTTATAAATAATTTAATAAAATGTTATTTTTTCCCCAAATATCATAATTGTCACTTTCGAAAATATTCATAAAGTTGACTTTATGAAAATCAATCTAACTAGATTACTTCTAACACATTAATTTAATACAACCCTAATATGTCATATTCACCTAAAAAATTTGTGTATAACCTTCATAAATTTAAATTATATTTCGTTTAATGTTTATAATATCATTTAAATGATTGTTTCATTAATTGAGTAATTATTGCGTCATCATTTTTTTATTATTTATTATAATTATTTATTCACTAAAAATTAAAAATAACTTTTTATGATTTAGATAAGAATCATATATTGAAATATAATATATATATTCAATAATATATTATATTTTACCCCATATCAAATATATTATACATATTAAAAGATATATTGTGACATTTTATCAATCCTTTTGAGTTTCATAAAGTCATTTTCATATACAAGTATCCATTAAATTATTAAATTTAGATCATTATGTTTTAAGGTTTGAATTAAATTAATACAATAACAATTTTCCAAGTGTTATTCTGGTTTTATAATATTTATAATATTATTTTTACCCTTAATTACCAGATTTACCCTTAATCGTGGTAATAAAAATTACTAAAGTTACTATTCATAATGCCCCAAAATAAAAGGGACATACTTAATAAATATTGAACTTATGATTAAAAATATGGAATCCATTTTTCATAATTCAAAACATATCATTTTCAAAAATAAAATAAAAAATAATCTCATTGACGGATTTAGAAAATGAATTGTTAGAGTAAAAATGTCTAAAAGATTGACGTGATTTTATATCCAAATTAAATATAAAATTAATTAAAATAAACTAAATTTGATTAAATGATAAATTTTTTTTCTAATTATACTTTAAAACCAATCACATTTATAACTAAACACAATAAATTATTTCTAAGAAAAATATTGTTCAATTAAAATTTAGTATTTTTCACTATTCAGCAAAACATGAAACTTATCAGAAGAATACACAAAATTCAACCAAAGTAAATCTTTTTATCCATATTTCAAATAATAATTTTATTTATCACTAAAAATTTATGAAATTTTTAAAAATGAGATTTAAAATTGGTTCTCCATTAAAAGGTGTAAAAACTCTCTTTTTAGAAAAATACTTCTTTTATGCGTAAAATTAGATTTATTTTTATATCATGTATAGAAAAAATATAAGATGAATATTAAACATTAAATAAAATATATTATATATATATTTAATTAATATAATTAAACAGGTGTGATTTTTTTATTTATTGGTATAAAAAACACTTGTGAATAGTTAAATAATTTTCAGAAAAATAGTTCCTTCTATCTTAAACAAAGTTTTACATTAATTTATTATTAAATAGTCAAAGAATTATGTGTAAACCATAATTTCATAATTTAGATAATCTTTTTCATACCTTCCATTCTAATAGTGAGGTTATAATTATCTTATTTAAATAATAATAATAACAAAATGATGTTTTGTAAAAACTCAATGTTTTGTGTTACAAAAGCCACATTAGTGTTACGTGTAGTGAAATACATCAAAGAAATCAAATTATTTGAAAAAAAAATCTATCTCATAAAAATATTGGATTATTACACTAATGAACATACTTTTAGTGACCATATTTTCAGAGACCATATTTATAATATCCAAATTTCATTCCTATATATAGATGTAATAAATCATTATTTTATTCAATTGTCACTCTAAAATGCATAATTCTTGATTCATATTATAGATTTTGAACCATTTCTTCTTCTTTCATGGTGATCTTGCTCAGTATAGGTTTTTTTATATTTGTGAGCCTCAAGGTTAAAGACGATTTATTATATTTCCTTATTGTAAAGATTTTATTCAATTTTATCTATTATACCCTACGAATTGATTCAATTTTAATGGATGTACTTCGTCCATATTGAGCAATAATCCATGGATTACAATGCCTTTTATGTTGTTTTTTTGTAATTTCCCACTTATGAATGAATAGAGTGCATTTAGTTTGATTCATATCTTATAGGCAATATTTCCTAATGATATTTAAATCCTTTTGAAAGAATAGAGAAGTGTTCATTGAAATTATAAAAATAAATAATAATTAAAAAAATAATGATGATGATGATGATGATGATGATGAGAATAATAACAACAATAAAAATATTGAATCCTAAAAACTGGGGCATTACATTCCCATGGTTCATCAACATAGCAGTGCTAGAAGAATGCAGAGGTTGAGTGGTGAAATTTATGAAGAATGCTCCCCCTCCTTATAAGAATCATTGAGATCCACATCCATAACCCTCCCAACACTTTCCATGGTAAATGCCTCCACCAAACCATCCTACATCTTAGCCAATTTATCGGACTCCTATGTATCCCTCCTCAAATAATAATTAACCATCTACTTACGCACTTATTCCACCAATCCCTAGTTTTCTTACTCTATGAATTCTTATTAGCTAATTGTTTGTAGGGGGTGGATGCTCCACCATGTTAGATCCAAGTGTCTCTTCATGTACCCAAATAGGGATTTTTAAGACCTAGTATTTTTTTAACACACACTACATGGGATCACATGTTATGGGGCATCAAACTTGATTCTTGAAGTACTCTTAGCATCGAGGCCACTAGGTGGCCCCCTAATTTTCCTAACAACTGTTTTCTTTTTCAATAGCGGTGCAAGAAAAGGGTCTTATTCTATATCCTCCATTGGAATGGTTCTTTAAACCACTCTAAAAACTTCAGGTCAAACAATTTTTGGAATTGAATCAATAGACTATGATGAATATGGTTTATTATTGTTATTTTTGTTTTAATGAAATTAAAATATCTCTGTGTAAACTTCTAGTTGTTGTCTCTACCCCCATTAATTATTTTTCAATATAGAGGAGGTTTTGGGTAATCTAACCAAAATCTATGAATAGGGAGTCTATTTTAAAATAGTTAATCCATTACTAGAATGACATAAAATCCATATAAAATTCCCATACTAAAATTTATATTCTCATAAATGTAAATTTTGGAATTCAACCATCATACAACAATATTTTTTATTTGATAAAGGACACATCAGATCGGTACGTATAAAAGAAAATCTAAGAAACTTAGATTAGATAGAATAAATATCCCATAATATCAATTTTAAATTAGTGTATTTAGTTACCCCAATCTACCTCGTTGTATGTCATTGAACATTATCTACCATTTTCCCATGGTTATGGTGGTTTCTCACACCTATATTTCTTATTATCGGTGGATTTATAAAACCAACTTGGGAAATGTTCACGTTTTCTACACTTAAGGAATTGGACCATTAGTGGTTCTTTTGGAATCATTATTTCTACTACCATCATGAAAACTAGCATCTTAATATTCCTATGGATGTATTATGCTCGATGACCATGTCTTCTAAAAGTAAATAATTTTTCAGTCCCCTTTAGTAAATTTTCTAAGTGCTTCTTCCCACATTTTTTGCTTACAGGTTGTTGATTATCCCTTATTTCTTCATATCCATTACCAAATTTTTTATGATCCTCAATAATTTTCCTCTTTATTGCAATATGGATATGAACTATGGTTATATTTTTAATAATATTTCATGATGGTTTGTTTGTAATAATCACCAAATTTTTTAGTCTATCTCTCATCCTAATGGGTTGATCATTGAGGTAATCACCGCATTGTCCCCCATACCCATGGTTATGTCTGTTACTTATATTTCTATCCACCACTAAAACCAATCATATTTACATGAGTGAAGATCATTTAACATCAAAGGAGGATTATCATAATCAATAAAATAATAGGGATTTAACCTTAAAAACTTCTACCCTTTTAAATAAACATGTCAGCTTGTAATTCCTCTAGTTCAAACTCTCTCAGTATTAGTTTAATCTATGTTACTTTAATTTGGGTTATATTATACTTCTCAACCTAGTCCCGTAATGTAACTATAAAATCAATCCTTCATAGTAGTTCATAAAGAGACTATGATTAGACAAATAAATTTTTAGCAACTTTGGTTTTTCCTGTAATACTTTGGAATATTTCTAGGTATATTTCCAAAGCCAGTCACTAAGTTGGAATGGGATTATGGGGATCAGGGATCCATAGTGTGGTAATATTAAAAATATTAAAAATATTTTATCATGAATGTTCATATTTAAACTAAATGTGGAATAAATCGTGATTAGAATCTTGGATAAAAAATATGAGACCACGGTTGAGTTTAGAATGTGGGTTTCACCCTAGGTGCCTCATAAATTTTGTTAGCATCAGATGACTAGTTGGAGGAGACCATTGTTGGGGTGTTAAATGGAATTTTATTAATTTTATAAAAATAAATTTATAAAACCCCTACCCCTTTGGTTCTCATGAATAGAGAGGAGAGGTAGGACCCTTCATACGTGATAGATGACATAAGGCTGAATCAAGGTGAGGAGGGGCTACCAATCCCGATTTTTCATGTCGATCGTTATCAGATCAAGGTGCTGGTGGTTTTTGTGTGTAGTTTTGAATCTGAAGATTAGGAAATTTTCCAAACTATAGGAATATTTATATTCTTTACATCCAAATCCTTTGATATGTATTTTTTTAGTGTCATAGATCCCATATATGACTTTTAGGGACCCTATGAGGGTCAATATATGGTGGATCTTGAAAAACGGGGGGTTTCAGGTGTCTTATAGGGAATTATTTTTCGGAATTCTTGATCACATGATGTGTAGTGAAAGACAACATACCTTGTGTTCTTTCCATTCATGGATAATGATATTTGGTAACTAAACACCATGTATTTGGGGTATATGTTGTTTAGTGTCCAAGTTGTATTGTCTATGACATGTTCAGGGTTACCTTGTCACAGTACATGGTCGTGTGGACATTCACAACTAGGTACAGAAACATGGGGTTCTACAAATGGGAATAGGGTTCCAAATATGGGCACAGGATGAGGACATGGCCATGTATTCAGGTATCCAAGACACACAATGTACCAAGGGTACACACCTTGTGTGGAAACATGGCTTCCCACTCATGTACAGGTGACGACATTCTCAAGAGATTGGATGGGGTCACATACCATGTGACCTGAGTTACACAACATGTGACATGACATACACACCATGTGTATTCCCAAATACATAGAGAGTACTGAGAGGGGGTATAGAGAGGTTCCTATTTCTAGAGACATGTCGTGTATTGTGGGTACACATCATGTACTCCCCTTGGAGACTTCTCCCTCATGCATCTCCCTCTTCAAGACTATGATGGAGGTCCGTAAGTAGCCTATCCTGAGTATTTGTTTCAAATTAGATTGATGGTGGACTTGGTTTTGGTGTTATATATATGATGCAATATTGTAAAACCCTAATATTTTTTAAAATATATTTTTTTGAATTAGTTTAATCTTTTCGATATTTTTTCATTTCACACAGCACTAAATGTAGATTTTATTATATGATAAACATTGTGATTAGAATTAATTATACCTAAAACCAATATTATATTGCACTACATGAAACACTTGGATTATCTTTCGGTATATGCAACACTATTCTTGACTTGTGTTACAAACAACATCAAGTTATTTTCTTAGCTTGCATTACAAGCAAGACCGCGTTTTACAGAACAGTATTCTATTATTGAATTATTATTATTTACTACATTAAGATATAACCTATCTATTAAATTAAAATTTATTAATAGTATTAATTAACTTAGTAAAATGTATGGTTTATCCATTGGTTACCAAATAATTCGAAAGGAAAATATATACCAATTGATTATAAAGGAAATAGTTTTATTTTTATGCTCCCAAAGTCGTTTTTTCTTAATAAATTTAATTATTTACAATTAGTAATTGATATTAATGAAATATATATCTTACATATTCAATAAAATATTCTTGATATTCATCCAATGGATTTTATACTCATAAGATAAGAAGAACCCCAATTTTACACATAAAACCATATATTTTTCAAAAGGGTGATTTTTCTGCCTTTTAATGGAGTTCTCATTTTGAATATAATTTTGAAAATTTTATATTTTTTATATTTTAAAAAAACTTTTTATTTTAAATAAAGATATAATAATTTTAATTGGTTGAATTTTTTGTATTTTTATGAAAATCTTCAAGTTTTGATGAATAATGAAAAATACTTAAATTTAATTGAAAACATATTTTTCATAGAAATAATTAACAGTATTTAATTATAAATTTTATTTTTTTTAAACTATAATTAGATTAAATTTGTATCATTTTATCTAATTTAGGTCTTGGAATTAATTTAACATTGAATCTGGATATAAAAACATGTTAATCTTTTGGATGTTTTTTCTTTAAATACTCATTTTCCCGTTCCTTCATCATGATTAATTTTAAATTAATTTTATAAAATTATGTGCTTTAAATTTTGAAAAATATATTAAATATTTATAATCATAAGGTATAAATGTATTAAATAGGCCGATTTTATTTTTTGACAATATAAAGAGTAGCTTTAGTAACTTTAATACACTGATTCAAGGTAAATTGGGGTAATTAAAGATAAATATAATATAATAAAAATTATAAAAATATTTTAACACTTTAAAAAATATTTGATGAATAAAATTCGACCATAAAAATATAAGGACAAAAATTGAATAATTTATTTGTAATGACCCAAAATTATGAATAATTTTTTATTTCCTAATTTTCTGTGTTATTTTATTTTATACTCAACAAAACTATATTCTTTAAATAACGAAGTGAGTAGAATTAAATGAGACTATTGGGTTTCGACTGTTATATGAATGTTGTTTAGTATTACCATTGGAAACTAAACTCGTAACATTATAATTATTTTTTATAAATACAAGTGACCTTGGTTAATTAATACATAAAGAAGATTTGATGGCCTCCTCTAGTAGACTCGGGTCGTTTGAAGCCCATCTGACAGAACTTGGGAAGGAGTTATCCCCACTAGGCTTTTCTATGGACCAAACCCAAGACGAACTTCATCGTGTGAAGCTCGAATGAAATCACCTTGGGGAGAAGTTCAAGCTGATAGAAATTACCACTCGGGCAATGTTAGCTGAGCCGCCCCAAGATTTTATCACCTTAGCACACCTTACACTTAGCTCTGATTCTGGTGTTATAAGGGGATATGTAATGAGACCCAAGCTGCTTTTGTAATCCTTTGATATAAATAAAAATTGTGATTTCTTCTTATAGTGAATTTTGTGACTTTTCAAATGTCTGGATAAATATAGGATGTATATTATTGATGAATTTTGAAAAAAAATAATATTTTAAAATATTTTTGTAAACCTTAAATAATTAATAATGTGTAATTATTTTCCAAAAATGGTCTTCTACACTTCTGTTCATTAAGAAATTAAGAGTCTAATAAGATTTACTTAATTTTGGGTGAATAGTAAATTATGAATAGTGATTTTATGCTTATGATTAATAATGTGACCAAATGGATTAAGTTACCTCACTTAAGAAAGTATTAATATATTTTAGGAACTTTGATTAAGTAATTTGATTCAATAAAATTGGTAAATAACTGTTTCAGAAATTATTGGTTAAGTATTAGTTCTTTCTGGATGAATAGTGTTTTTTAAAATTAAATTAAAAATATTTATATAATTATTTTTATAAAATTGATTTCATTTTTGAATTCAGAGAATCGATATTAGGTTAATGTGATTTTTGGGGATTTTTCTGAAAGAGTTGAATTTTCGGTGAATTGTGAAAATACAGTTTTTAGTTTCGGGGATTTAATGACATCATTAAGGATGTAATAATTATGTAATAATTCCGGTCGACTTATTAATGGTAATATAAGTTATTATTTGTTCCAAGTGGCCAATCCCATGGTCAAATACCATGGGAAAGCCCATGTTTTTTCTAATACTATCGATGATGTGTCCCTTGGTAATTAATGATTTTTCCCTCACTTCCCCTATAAATACCAAGCCATTTCCTCATCCATTTTATTTCAAAATCTTTCCCAATGAATTTATGGTCTCTTTACCTCCCAAGGAGTCCTCCCAAGGTTCCCTCAAGCCTCCCAAGGTCCCTACCTTCAAGATTTCAAAGTTACTCTTCAAGGTAAGGGAACCTTTCACCCTCCTCTTTTAAGTCATGACTTCCTTTATGTTGTGTCTTATAATTACCATCTCTATATTTAGATGGTATGTTCTTATATGTTCTAATTTATGTCCATTTCATGTCTAATTTCTGAGATACCCCTTTCTTCTCTCATCAATTTGGTTTCTGAATTTGTTTAAGTGACGTCGTTTGGCTGTCGGATTTCTCGTAAAAGAAATTGCATCTTCTCTTTCTTTCATCTTTCCTTTTCATGTGGTAAGTCATTAAAATATCCATACCATGATCTTATTCAGTATCCATACTGTATTATGAATTATTTATGAGTGGGTGACCCTTTTTCCCTCTCTTTTCAATGTTTTCTAAAACCATGTTATATAGTCGTTATGCTGCACAAATTTCATCTCAAAATTTGTATCTCTTTCTCTCAAGAAATTATATTGTTTATTTATGTGAATAACCATAACTATTTAGTTTATATGGGTGTTCATAAATATATAAAAATGATATATTTTATTCTTTAATTGACATACATATAACCCGCACTCCCTTTTTATGGGTTATAAATGACATGATGATCTTATTTTTTAAGAACTTTGAAAACGTCAGGATTTTGAAATGAAACCATTTTATTTTATTCTATTTGGGTTATTTATGAAATGTATGATTATGCTATATGTGTCTCACATGAATTTAAAGACATATTAATGGTGCTCCCTGATATCTCTCCAATACATTGGGTGATGAATTAATCTCTAGAGATGACAAGTTTCACGATACCTTGGTGTATAACCTTGGTAATTTTTATAACACCTTGTGGATGGACCTTGGTGATATGTTCATGAATGTCTAAATGAAAATTTTTAGCCACATATTCATGTTATGTTCCATGTTATCTCCATTATTATATGCCTATACTTCCATTGCTCATGTCCTTATTTCTTTATTCAAGTCCTTATTGATATCACGAGTAAATTGATTCCATTGTTTACCCTTACTTGGCCTTCTCCTCACCCTTTACTTCGATGTATGTATCTAGGATACGAGATGTAGTAATTTTACATAGTATGAATATATGATAAAGCCTTAAAAGTGGATTAGAATAATTTTTTATGTTGTTCTCATGTTTTATGTCCCTGATTTACAAGACACTAGACTTTAAAGATCCTCTGTTTGTAAAATGTATTGAAAAGTTATGTATTAAAATGGTGGGATATCATAGTTGGTATCAAAGGATAGTTTAGTTATTTATGGAAAATTAGGATAAGAAAACTTTAGGAAGAACACTTTATAAATGTTTAAATACCGAAAAAAAATTTAGTATTTTAGTGAGTTTTGAGTAAGTGGTTTATCAGGAAAATACATCCCTATTTGGATACAAGTAGGTAGAGGTGGATCTGGCATAGATTTACATAGCGGTAAAACCCAAAAACACCGATTTGAACTAGACTCGAATGGGAACGGGTACACGACAATGGTCCTAGCTGCACTCTTGGTTATGACACTCCCGGGGGATATGATTGGCTAACCATAAGCTTTTTATGAATCATTATGAAGGAATTATAGAGAAAAGTAATTATTTAAGCATGAAGTTTTAAGACATAAAATTCTTTATAGTTAAAAAATTCATAAATAAAATAGGTTTCTCACTAAGGTTTTACTCTTTTAGAAAACTTCCCAGAAATAGGAGGAACCGTACAAATGGTGACTGCAATGGACCATGTGATAACGGCCCTCTGATGGAAGCCGGAATGGAAACATTCATGAGAATGATAATCCAACTAACTCAAGTTATGGGAAATAACTTTAATCCAGCAAAGAGAATGATCTCACCATGAAGGTAACAACATTCTGTTGAGTCCCTTATGTGTCAATGACCACTAACCTTCAGTGGATCGAACGACCCATTGATTGTTGAGCAGTGGATCAGCTCTATCGAGAAGATCTTTTTTGTGCTCCACTGTTCAGAACAAGAGAAGGTCACCCTAGTAGTCTATCTCTTAGAAGAAGAAGCTGATCTGTGGTGGGAACTGATTAAAAACACAAGGCATAGAGTGTAGGTTGAAGCTATGGAGTGGGAAGAGTTCATAGGGATCCTTTTCAGTAAGTGTTTCCCTCATTCCATGAGAACAAGAATGGGGAATGTGTTTCACGAGCTGAAGCAGAAGGAGAATGAATCTCTGGGAAGCTATGAGATGAACTTCACAAGGATTTCATGATATACCTATACCTTTGTCATGGATCTAAATGGTAAGGTTGATAGATTCTTAGGTGGGCTGAGACCTCATATGCGAAAGAATCTAGCCATCCTAGACTATGATAGCTATGAGGATATCGTGCTGAGTGCGATGAAAGTCGAGTGAAAGTTTGGTGAGACGCAGTGGTCTCATAAATCCAATGACAAGAAGAGAATGATGGATCCCATCTTTGGGAGGACCTCTAATCAGGGAAGAGGAGGCAAGAAAATGCAACTTCCCACATGTAAAAAATGTGGGAAGAAGTATTCGGGGAACTGCCTACTCGGGAGTGGGAAATGATACAAGTGTGGAAGAGATGTCCATATTGTGAGGAATTGTCATAGTGAGGTGAAACCTCAACTTCCAAACACTAATGACAAGTGGAATATGGTTAATTCCCTACATGATGTCCAGTTCTTTAAGTATGTAAAATTTGGGCACTTTTCCGATCATTGTCCAAATCTATGGGAAGTGGAGGGGAGCCACCATCAGCCTCAGAAAAGTCCAAGGGAGAAAGGTAAAGATTTTTTTATCACGATAGCTAAAGTTGAAGATCCAAATGATGTGGTATCATGTACTCTTGTTGTCCTCTCAAATCTAGAAAATACTTTGTTTGATTATGGTTCTATGAATTCCTTTATTTCCTCCAATTTTTCAAAGAATTTAGAATCAACCCCTGATTTACTAAAAGTAGATTTATCAATCAAGACTCCTGGTGGGATTATCCAAGAATAGTCAGGGTTTAGAAACTCCACTATTTACTTTGGTGAGCATAATCTTATTAAAAATCTAGTAGCCATCCCCATGCTGGAATTTGACGTTATAATAGGCATGTAATGGCTCTCAATGTATATTTCTCAGATCAAATGTAGAATCAAGGAAATATCAGTAGTCATGAATGTAAAACCTATAGTTATCTTACAAGGAAAGATATCTCAGACTAATCTTTGTCTAGAAGAACCCCTTATATCCTTATTTATGGATTTGATCGGTGGAGAAGAACAAGGAGATGAGAGTTTAAGGATAAAAAGTGTCCCCATCATACAAGAATACATTGATGTATTTCCTAAGGAGTTGCATGAACCTCCCCCAGAAAGAGAGGTAATGTTATCTATTGAACTTGTACCTGGATCTCATCCAATATCAATGAACCCCTATAGGATGCAAAATGTGGAGCTAGAGGAATTAAAGAAACAACTCCAAAATCTTTTGGAGATGGGGTTTATCCAACCAAGTGTGTCTCCTTGGGGAGTACCAATTCTCTTTGTGAATAAGATAGATGGATCAAAGTGGCTACGCATTGATTATAGATAACTAAATGGGATCACAGTGAAAAAAACCCTCTTCCAAGAATTGATGACTTATTTGACCAAATTTGTGGTGCTCAATTCTTCTCTAAGTTTGATCTTCGATCTGGTTATCATCAACTGAGGGTGAAGAAAGAAGATATTATAAAACCGCCTTCTGATCAAGATATGGGCATTATGAGTTTGTTGTTATGCCCTTTAGACTAACTAATGAACCTGTTATTTTTATGGATTTTATGAATAGAGTCTTTAAATACTATCTTGATAACTTTGTAGTAGTTTTTATTGATGATATTCTGATATATTTAAAAAGTCGTAAGAAGAATGAGGATCATCTAAGGTCTATTTTAAAAACTCTAGGGAAGGGGAGACTTTTTGGAATGTTTAGTAAATATGAATTCTAGTTACAATAAGTCGCTTTCTTGGGGATCATTGTTACCAATAACGGAATCAGAGTTGAGCCTGCAAACACAAAAGTTGTAGTGGAGTGGCCTCAACCTACCAAAATAACTGAGATTCGAAGTTTCCTTAGAATAGAAGGATATTATATGAGGTTTGTGAAAAACATTTCACAAATTTCTAATCCATTAACCAAGTTAACTAGAAAAGTGGTCAAGTTCATCTGGACAAAGGAGTGTGAGGAATGTTTCCAAGATCTGAAGAAGAGATTGGTTACTGCACCCATGTTAACTCTGCTCTCAAGTGGATAAGGATTCGTTATTTTTAGTGATGCATCTCTAAAAGGTCTTGGGTGCGTCCTCATGAAAAATGAAAAAGTCATTACTTATGCATCTCGACAGTTGAAGACTCAGGAGTAGAATTATCCTACGCATGATCTGGAGCTGGCTGCGGTCATTTTTTATCTGAATATATGGATGCACTATCTTTATGTGGAGAAATGTGATATATACAAATACCATCAAAGTCTGAAGTATATTTTCACACAAAATGAATTAAACATGAGACAAAGGAGATGATTGGAACTTCTTAAAGACTATTATTGTTCAATTCATTATCATCCTGGTAGAGAAAACAAAGTTGTTGATGCATTAAGTAGGAAATACCCAGTTGTTTGTTCCATGATGAGGATTCAAAGAGATTCTTTGATTAATGACCTAGCAAAGATGGACATGGGAATTATAAGGGAAGAGATATGATCAATCCTAACTCAAATTATTTCTCAACAATCATTAAAATAGTAGATCAAGGTATCTCAGAAAGAATATCCTTTGTTACAAAAGAAGTTTGAGTCTATAAAGGATGAGAAGTTTCCTGAGTTCAATATTGATCAAGAAGCTGTACTGAAATTTCATACAATGCTATGTGTTCCATATATTATGGAAATAAAGAAGGAGCTGATGGATGAAGCTCATGTATCTACTTTCTCTACACATCCGGGAAGCGCAAAAATGTATAAGGACATTCATAATCATTATTGGTGGGATAATATGAAAATGGAGATTATTGACTACACTTCAAGGTGCCTAGTATGTCAGAAAGTGAAGGTAGAGTGACAGCTTTCTAAAGGGGTATTGCAGCCACTACTCATACCAGCATGGAAGTGGGACAATATCACTATAGACTTCGTCACTGGTCTTCCGAGAACACCCAAAGGAAACAATGCGATATGGGTTATTGTGGACCGTCTCACCAAGACTACCCATTTTATATCCATTCAGGAAGATTTCCCTCTTGAACAACGTTCCAAGATTTATGTGAAGGAAGTGGTAAGGCTGAATGGGGTTTCACATTCTATCATATCTGTTCATGATCTAAGGTTCACATCAAAATTCTGGAGAAGTATTCAACATGCTATGAGTACTAAATTGAATTTCAGTATGGCCTATCACCCCCATACTGATGGCCAATCTAAAATAACTATTTAAACACTCGAGGACATGCTGAGAACATGCTTTATGGAATTTAAAGGTGGATGGGATCAACATATCCCTTTAGTTGAGTTCTCTTACAACAATAGCTTCCACACGAGCATTCAAATGGAACCCTATAAATCTCTATATGGGAAGCGATGTAGAACTCATACTTGTTGGGATGAAGCTAGTGAGAGAAAGCTTCTTGGGCCTGATCTTGTGCAAGAGATGACAGAAAATCTCTATTCCATCCAACAACACATTAAGGCTGCTCAAAGTCCGAAAAAGAGCTATGTCGACAACCATCGAAGGGTCTTGTAGTTTGATGTTGGTGATAAGGTCTTTCTTCTAATTTCTCCTTGGAAGAGATTCATGAGGTTTGGGAACAAAGGGAAGCTCAACCCTAGTAATATTGGCCCCTATGAAATCCTTGATCGCATGGAAGTAGTGGCTTGTCGGCTTGCACTTCCTCCAAATCTAGCACAGGTTCATCATGTCTTCCATGTATTCCTCTTGAGAAAGTACATACACGTCCCTTCACATGTATTAAACCTAGAGGTGGTACAACTGGAACATGACCTCTCTTATAAGGAGAAACCGGTGGAGATCTTGGATTGTAGAGACAAGGTTTTACGCAACAAGACTACCCACCTTATTAATGTGTTGTGGAGGAACCACAAATATGAAGAAGCCATGTGCGAACCATCGGAGTATATGAGCTAGAAGTACCCACACCTTTTATCTTCTTAGGGTACAAGATAAAATTTCAGGTACGAAATTCTTTCAGGGGGGGAGAATTTAACGACCTGAAATTAAGAATAAATTTGTGTTTCCTAATTTTGTGTGTTATTTTATTTTATACTCAACAAAACTATATTCCTTAAATAATGGAGTGAGTATAATTAAATGAGACTATTGGGTTTCGGCTTTTATATGATTGTTGGTCAATATTACCAACGGAAACTAAACTCTTAACATTTCAATTATTGTTTATAAATTCAAGTGATCTTGGTTAATTAATACAGAAATAATATTTGATGGCCTCCTCTAGTAGACTCGGGATGTTTGAAGCTCATCTTACAGAACTTGGGAAAGAGGTAGCACCATTGCGATTTGATCTGGAACAAATCCAAGTCGAACTTCGTCGTGTGAAGCTGGAAGGGAATCGCCTTCGGGAGAAGTTCAAGCTGATAGAAATTACCAATCGGACAATGTTGGCTGAGCCACCCCGAGATTATATCACCTTAGCACTCCTTACGCTTAGGTTCTATAAGGGAGTTATAAGGTTCTATGTAACGAGACCTTAGTTAATTTATGTAATCCTTTAATATGAATAAAAATTGTGATTTCGTCTTATGGTGAAGTTTGTGAATTTTCAAATGTCCGGATAAATATAGGATGTATATTATTGAAGAATTTTGAAAAAAAAAACGAATATTTTAAAATATTTTTATAAACCTTATATAATTAATAATGTGTAATGTTTTTTAAAAAATGTTCTTCAAAACTTGTGTTCAGTTAGAAATTTAGAGTCTAATAAGATCAACTTAATTTTTGGTGAATAGTAAATTATGAATAGTGGTTTTAGTCTTATGATTAGTAATGTGACCAAATGGATTAAGTAACTTAACTTAAGAAAATATTTATATAATTTAGGCACCTTGATTAAGTAATTTGATTCAATAAAATTGGTATGTAATTGTTTTATAAATTATTCGTTAAGTATTAGTTTTTTCAGGTGAACAGTGTTTTTAATTAAAAATTAAATTAAAAATATTTTGAAAATTATTTTTATAAAATGGAGTTCATTTTTGAATTCAGAGCATCGATATTAGGTTAAGTCCATTTTTGGGTGTTTTTTTGAAAAAAGTTAAATTTTTGTGGAATAGTGAAAATACAGTTTTTAGTTTCATGTATTTAATGACATCATTAAGGATGTAATAATTATGTAATCATTCTTGTCGACTTATGAATGGTATGATATGGTATGAGGTGTCCCAAGTGGCCAATACCATGGGAAAATACCATGGGCAAGCCCATGGTTTTTCCAATACCATCGATGAGGTATCCCTTGGCAATTAATGACTTGTTCCCTCACTTCCCTTATAAATTCCAAGCCATTTCCTAATCAATTTCATTTCCAAATCCTTCCAAAAGAATTTATGATCTCTTTACCTCCCAAGGAGTCCTCCCATGTTTCAATCAATCCTCCCAAGGTCCTGACCATCAAGATTTCGAAGTTACTCTCCAAGGTAAGGGATCCTTTCGCCCTCCTCTTTTAAGTCAGGACTTCCTTTATGTTGTGTCTTCTGATTTCCATATCTTTATGTTGAGGGTATGTTCTTATATGTTATCATTTCATTCCATTTATTTTATAATTTTTTAGATACCCCTTTCCACTCTCATCAATTTTTTTTTCTGAATTTTTTTACGTGGCGTTGTTAGGCTGCCGAATTTCTCATAAAATAAATCACATATTCTCTTTTCTTTCATGTTTCATTTTCATGTGGTATGTCATTCAAATATCCATACCATGATATTATTCAGTACCCAAAATATATTATGAATTATTTATTAGTGGGTGACACTTGTTCCCTGTCTTTTCATTGTTTTCAAAAATATGTTATATAGTCGTTATGCTGCAGAAATTTCATCTCAAAATTTCTATCTCTTTCTCTCAAGAAATTATATTGTTTCTTTATTTGAATACCCATACCTATTTTTTTTCTATGAGTGTTCATAAATATATAAAAATGATATATTTGATTCTATAATTGACATACATATAACCCTCACTCCATTTCCATGGGTTATAAATGATATGATGATCTTATTTTCTAAGAACTTTTAAAACGTCATGATTTTGAAATGAAATCCATTTATTTTATTCTATTTGGGTTATTTATGAAATGTATGATTATGATCTATGTGGATCAAAATAATGTAAATAGATATTTATGGTGTTCCCTGATAGGGATCCAATGCATTGGGTAAAGAATTAATCTCTAGAGATGACAAGTTCCGTGATACATTGGTGTATAGCCTTGGTAATTTTTATCACTCCTTATAGATGGAACTTGGTGATATGTTCATGAATGTCTAAATGAAATGTTTTAGCCACATATTCAAGTTATGTTCCAAGTTCTTTTCATTATGATATTCCTATACTTCCATTGCTCATGTCCTTATGTTTTTATTCAAGTCCTTATTTATATCACAAGTAACTGACTCCCTTATTTACCCTTACTCGGCCTTCTAATCACCCCTTAATTTGATGTATGTCTCCAGGTTAGGAGATGCAGTAATTTTTCATAGGATAAACACATGATAAAGCCTTACAAGTGTATTAGAAGAATGTTTTATGTTGTTTTCATGTTTTCTGTCCCTGATTTCCAAGACACTAGACTTTAAAGATTCTCTGTTTGTAAAATGTATTGAAAAGCTAAATATTAAAAATGTGGGATGTCATATTAATGGACACTTATCAATGAAAATGAATTAAGTGTTATTAAACTCGAAGTGAGTGACAAAGTTCCACACCCTTACCTTTAATATGTCTAATATTTTTTAAATCGGGATAAATTGAAGATATTATTGACTCTATATATTATTCATAAATATAACATTTTTACCCAAATCATTAAATTTTATGTTTAATTTTTATTTAAGAAATAATTATCATAAATAATTACCAACTAATGATAGAGTAATTACTAAATTAATGGAATAATCAGGTAAATGAAATTATAAATATTAAAATAAATATAATTAGACTTAATAAAGATTATCCACAAATTTTATAGGTTAATATGACATGTTAGGGGTGTTTTAAGTAATTTTTTTCAAAGTTATTATTCTTTATGTATTTTCTTAAAGTCAAAGTTTTGAATAGTGTCAAAATTGACACTTATGATATTTTATGAATATAATATTTTATTAAAATATTTAAAAAACATAAAAATATTAACTATAGAAAATTGGATGATATATGGTGATAACTATCTTAAATTTTCCATTTATGTTCTGATTGAAACTTTATATGTAAAAATTTCATCCTCTTAATATTAAAAACTTCGTTACTATAGTTAAATTTTAAATAGTTTAACTAAGTGTTAATTAAAAAGATAAGGTTTAAAATTTCATCAAAACATGTATAAAATTTATTAGTTGATGATATTAAAACCTTATATCATCATACGTTCTAATATATTACTTTTTTATGGTATTCTTATTGAGTTTTAATTTATTATAAATAAATATTTCTGAGAGTTTCCAAAATCCCCCTCCCCTGTCTTATAAAATAGAACCTCTTCTTATATTTTATTCACTCATAAAAGAACGTTGGATTATCCAAAATCTTCCCAAGTATCTTCTCAAAATCCTTATCTTCTCCCTAGAGTGATTAATTTGGGAATAAATCCAACTAATGATGTCCTTTTGTGAAAATTAAATGCCAAGACCCAAAGAAGTGGTAACGTTCATCAACAAAAATTTATATTTTATTTCTTCCTGGAACCCCTTAAATTATTTTTATTTCATGTCAATATAATAACATCAGTATCCTAAATATACTGGGTTGTTTTTATATTGATTTTTAGACCAACAGTTTCACACACTTCTATCCAATGGATAATGAACTTTCCATTCGTGTGTACGGTGGACAACTACCTCGCAAAACGATGATTGTTCATTTTTTCTTTACCACCTATCATGGGGGGAATTATGATAGAAAATCTAATTTGTATGATATATATGATATTAACAAAATTAATATACTTTTTAAAATAAAATATCATATCTAACTTTTTACTACCTAATCTTTTGAGAAATGATAACGTCGCTCATACGTATGTATGGCTTATCATCTCCACGATGCGATATGATTCAGTAATCATATATATTTCAAATGGGTGGTAATAAGGGAGAATTTCATCAATATATATGTTGTATATGGCATGAAAATTATTTTTTAATTATAATATTTACTTTAATTTCTTTTAATATGACAATAAAATGAAATCATCCTTCATGTGTATGTATAACCAACCATCTCCATGAACGGTGTCATTCATTTTATATTTATATATTTTATAGATAACATTAAATCCATATATAATAAATACATATTATATTTTTATTATTCTTATCATTCTTGAGATAATTAAATCATGATCTAAGTATGAGGACCAATAATAAAAACTCAAAACATGTTTGAGAAACAAAGCGGTTATAACCTGAAACATAACTTAATCATAGAATTTTTAATAAGTGGGTAATATAAAGTCATAAGCATGTAATATATGGTATTATATATATGAATATTTTTCTTTATTATATTTATAATAAACATATAATTATTATATAGGAGTTTTTCCAAAGTACGATGAGAGTCATGACATAAGGTAAGATATTTATGTATCACTTTTATTTCTGTGGGACACATTACTTATAAACTACTTGTTTCTTCTATATGGTGTATATAATTCCCATAAATTAATTTTAATGAGTATTATCCAAAATATTATGGTATTTTAATATCCATATAATTTTATTTATTTCATGTGGAATATGATTCTAATGATTATAAATTGATGGCTATTTTTATCATTATCTCATCAATATTTGATCTTGTTTTATTTTAAGTATACATTGGGTAATATTTATCTCCCTGTATATATTTTCTAAAAGTGTTTTCAATTTTCGTCATATTCTAATATATATATATGTTTAAATTTATTTTAAACTATTTTTAATTTTTAATACTTGGTTTCAAAGAAATAATTTTATCATTTTCTAAATAAGCTACTTTGTGACTTTTCCTACAAAAGTATGAAATGAATGTTTATTTTTAACATATATGGCCTGAATGGAATTTTATACCCTAATGAATCCTTAATTATTTGATGCCTACTATAAAATATTTCATGTTTATTTTTAAACATTTTTTTTAAATTGCGTGATATTTTAAGAAAATGAATCATTTTCAAAGAAGTAATTAAATTTTCCTCAAGAATTATTTTTAGGTGGTCAATAAAAATTATTTTCCATATAAGATAACTTTATTTTATGTTACATAAGTTTTAATAGGGATATGATTCAATTATAACATTTTTATTATTACTAATAATGATTTATATTTATGATGTAATCATATTTATGAAACTCATTCCTTTTCATGGGTTAAATTATGATTAATTGTTGTTTATGAAATCAGTTTTATTCCATGGGTTCTGATATGTTGATTGATTTTATGATCTTTTAGAACACATAATTATTGTTTTAATTATGTTATCGGTGGGAAATATATTACCCTCCAATTAATTGGGTAAATATGGATAACTCATGGGGTATATATGTTCTGTATGAACTGGATTTTATGTTCATAATTCTATGTGTGGACCTGTATTTCATGACCAAAATATTAATAGTGGACCTATTATTATTTTCTATATTTTTATGAAAGGGATTGATTTCATTTCCTTAATATAATGAGTTAACTTTTTACAATTTATACTTTTTCACAATGTTACAATTTTATATCTATGCCACAATTTCATGTATCATGTTAATGTTATGATATCATAGATTATGTTATTTGATATACTTATGATTAATGTCATATGAACTTTCAATATTTATTCCATCATTCATGTTTATGATATTTTATATTTAGGGTATGAAGTTATAATGTTATTATCACACTTTCATACCCTTATTCTCATGTTTATGCTTACATATAATCTTTGTCTACCCTTATTTATCATATGATCTCATTGTTATCTTATGTTACCTTTACCCATGTTATAAGGAAATGTCTTAACTTGAAATTATAAAGGGGAAGATATTTTTGGGAAACTTTGAAGATATTCCACCACACTATATATTTGTGTTCTAAGTTCCCAAATGCACTAAAATAATGTGGTATTTGAGCATGTGTTTCTATAATGTATGAAATGTTTCGAAAAAATGATGTAATATCCAAGTACGTCAAACCTGGGATATTATCTTTGGTATCAGAGAAAAAGTTCAGTCAACCTTTAAAAACATGGATTATAAAACTTTAGTGAGGTCATTGGAGATGTTTGATATTTCTTGGGATGTATCTAAGGTAATTCTATGGATAGGTTACCATCCTATAGTTTTCATAACGATCAACAATAATTTGGGACTAAATATATGGTGTCAAATATTGAAATTTTATTATTAATTCCCCTAGATTATGTGGTTTTCCCACCATGATTAGTGTTTCTCACATTATAATATCTTTTTATTCAATGTCTAGAACCAAAAGGAACTATTCTATTGAGGAATGTTGAGGAAAATTAAATAATGGACTTATTGAGCAAATTAATGTTATTGAAGATGGAATGAAAAACCTCACTGCTATGACCACACAACCTTATCAAGCGATGAATAATTATAAGCTTCCAAATGATCAAATGAGGGTAAAAAATTTTCTTGAATCCTTCTTAAGGAAACATCCATCTTATTTTAGTGGAGCGATCGATACAGTAGTTGAATAGAAATTGATATTCATCACTAAAAATATATTTTTTATTCACTATTGTTCAGAAAGTGAAAAATTTATGTTGGGAACTTATTGCTTAAAAGGTAAAGAAAATAGTTTCTGGAACTTTATCAAGAATATGAGGAAATAAGATAAAATTGATTCCATAGATTGGTATGAGTTCAATAACAAATTTTTTATCATGTACCTTCCTCTCATTCTTCTTACATAAAGTGAGTCATATGTTCCTCATATATCTCATGGTTATGATACAAAAAGAAGGATATAGTTCAAAGGAAACTCTAAAAACTATAGGAAGAAGAATATTAGATTTAATTTATTCTCATAGTATATATGTTAACATGGATAAAATTTTATTAAAGGTATTGGTAAATGTTTTAAGTGTGGTAATGAAGGTCATAGTGCATTTGAGTATCTAAGTAATGGGAATAAAATGATATATCCAAAGAGTGAACATATCATAATTTTGTGTTTCAATTGTAAGGAGTTTGGGAACTACACTAAAACGTTCCCTGATTCAAGAACTGACATAGTTAGTAACCCACCAAAACCTATTAGGATAAAGGAAAAATGGAAATATTATGTTTTAATAACGGATTAATTGAACCATGATAATTAGGGAATACTTATTGTCCTCTCCTTTTTTGAGAATTTCATGTCTGATTTTGAATTAACAAGACCTATAAAAACATTATTTTTCATCCATTTGTTAAATTTTATGTGATTGTCTACTTGGAATCTAGAATAATGAAATCACATATTCTATCAATACAAGGATGAACATAGGCTTCCAAAAAAATGATTTTGTATAAGCAAAGAGATTATATAAGGAATGAAAAATCATGTGTGTATTCAAAATGGTTTTATAGTAATTAATATTATTACTATGTTTCAAGAAAATAAATTATAATGGTCTTAACATGTTTGGTGTGTGACAATTAAGATATATATCATGTTTTTTAGGTATTAATGATAAGTTAATTTAAAAAATTTATTGACCTTCCTATGAAAGTTTTTTATTTTAATATTTTTGAAGGTTTATAAAGTTAACCATTTATGAAATCCTGTAAGTTGAAATTTGTATGAGGTTTTATAGATTAATGTTTAAATTTATTCTTATTGGTTAACATGTTCTAACCATTTTTCTGTGACGATACATAGAGATGGAAGGAATGACTTATAATCTCATTATGGTTCTTATAATCCACTTTTTATAGAAGAATTACAATTTCAATTTAATTTCTTGGAGTAATAAATGATGAAAAGAATGAACAATGAACAACAAAAGAGTGATATCTTAATTATGATATCAAATCAAGTAATTATTTCTTCCAAATTTATTTTTGAAATACAATGTTATCATATTATCATCATTTATGATGATAGTAATGACCCTTTTTAGACCAACTTGGTCATTGGTTTTGTGGTCATTAACCTTATAATAATTGTATTATCTATTAATCTCCATGAGAACTTGATTATTATATTTCTCTCCCATGTTTGTGTTTTCACTTTCCACATTTGTTCTCCTATGTGGAAACCTAGTTACGAGTTACTCTAGGTAACTGTTATGATTTCAACTTTCCCTTTTTTAAAGGATGTTTTATTATTAATTTTAACAATGTGGGTTTATATGAAAGAAACATTCAAGAATTAATCCTTTGATAACCTAATGAATTTTGAGGGAATTTTTTATTTAAATGGGGGTATAAGGCAACACCCCAAGATTTTGTGAAATATTTTTTTCAAATTAATTTAATCTTTTCTGTATTTTTCATTTCACACAATACTGAATATTGATTTTGTTATATGAAAAACACCATGTTTATCTTGCATTATACATAACACCAAGTCGATATTATGATAAATGAAACACATGGACTATCTTGTGGTATACTCAATACTATTTGTGTCTTATGTTGCACAAAATGTCGAGTTCTTTCCATAACTTTCATTATATGCAAGACTGAGTTTTACCAAACAATAGTATATTATTAAAATATTATTATTTACTTTAATAAGATATAACCTTGAAATTAAATTATCATTTATGAATATTATCAACTAAGTTAGTAAAATATAAGTTTTATCCACTGGTTTCAAATTAATTAGAAATGAAAATATATACCAATTTATTATAAAGGAAATTGTTTTATTTTTATGCTCCCAAAGTCGATTTTTCTTAATAAATTAATTTAATTACAATTAGTAAAATATATTAATGATATATACATAAGTTATATATCTAATAAATTATTATTTTTAATCATAAAACATACTTTATTGTCATAATATAAAAACAAAACCAATTTTATGTGTAAAACCCTATATTTTTCAAAAGGGTAATTTTACCACCTTTTAATGAAGAGCTCATATTAAATATACTTTTTGAAAATTTTATAATTTTTATATGTCAAAATAAACTTATTATTAAATTTTTGGATATAAAAAAGTACTTCTTTTGAATTTTTGGTATTTTTTTAATAAGTTCCACGGTTTGATGAATAGTAAAAAATACTGAATTTTAATTAAAAAGAGATTTTTCTTAAAAATAACTTAAGGTGTTTACTTATAAATTTGATTATTTTTAAATTAAAATAAGATAAAAAATTTATCATTTAATCAAATTTATGTCATTGGAATCATTTTCATATTGAATTAGGATAAAAAAACATGTAAATATTTTGGATGTTTTTACTTTAAAAACTTGTTTTCTTGTTCCATTAAAGATACTAATTTTAAATTATTTTTAATAAATTATTTGTTTGTAATGATTGAAATTTTATTTCATATGTGTAATCATAAGGTCCAAAATAATTAAATAGTCCCCTTTGATTTTTTAACAATATAAATAGTAACTTTAGTAATTTTTAATACCGCAATTAAGGGTAAATCGGGTAATTAAGGGTAAAAATAAAATAATAAAATTTATAAAACTACCATAACAACTTAAAAATATATTTTATGAATATAATTCATCCATTAACACATAAGGATATAAATTGAAGAATTTAATGGACACATGTTCATGAAAATGACATGAGTATTATTAAACTCAATGGGAGTGAAAAAATTTCACACTCTTACTTTTTATATGTATAATATATTTAATGTGGGGATAAATTGAAGATATTATAAACTATATATATTATTAATAATTATAAAAGGTTTAAATACATCACATAATTTTACATCTAATTTTTAGTAAAAAAATAATTATCATAAATAATGATAAAATGATGACATAGTAATTACTCTATTAATAGAACAATCGATTAAATGATATTACAAATAATAAATGAAATATAATTTGACTTAATAAAGGTGATATAAGAATTTTTTGGTTGAATATATAATTTTAGCGGTGCTTTTGTAGAATTGGTTTGAAATTATATTTCTATATGTATTTTATTAAAGTCAAAGTTATGAATAATATCAAAATGGAAAATTATGATATTTTATGAGAATAATATTTTTTTAAATTATATTAAAATGATAAAAATATTAACTAAGTACAAGGTTATGTTATATTGTCAGAAATATTTTAAATTTTCCATTTATTGTCCAATTGACACTTTATATGTAAAAATTTCATCCTCTTAATATTAATGACTTTGTTATAGTAGTTAACATTAAAATAGGTTAACTAAGGGTCATTCAAAAAGATGAATTTTAGAATTACATAAAAACCTCTATAAAATTTAATTTTTTATAACATTAAGACCTTATATCATCTTATGGTCGAATATATGTCATTTTTATGTATTTTTTACCAAGTTTTCATTTATTATAAATTAATATTTTTTAGAGTTTCTATAAGTATCCCTCCCCTATCTTATAAAAAGATACATATCCTTCTCTTTTATTCACACCTCAAAAGACCTTTTTCATGGATAAACTCTACCCAAGTCTCCTCCCAACATCCTAATCCTCACTCTAGAGGCATTACTTTAGGAATAAATCCAACCAAAGATGTTCTTTTGTGTGAATGAAAATGAGAGACCCAAGGAAGAGGTAACGTTCATCGACAAACATTTTTATTATATTTCTTCCTTGAACCGCATAAATTTATTTTATTTCAGGTCTATATATTAAAATAAGTTTCATAAATGTACATATATGTTTTTTATTATTTTCTTGACCTACAATTTTATACACTTCTGCTAATGAGTAACGAAATTACCAATCGTGTGTACAGGGGGTTACCACTTCATGAAACAATGATTGTTCATTTTTTTCCTTTACCACCTATAATGGTAGGTGTTATGATATAAAATCTATTTTTATGATATATATTATATTTATGACATTAATAAAGTTATGTAATTATTATATCATATATATATTTTTATCACCTGGTCTTTTTGGAAAGTATAATGACGTTCACGCGTACGTATGGCTTTCCATCTCCACGATGCGATGTGATTCATTTTTCATCTATATTTCACACGAGTGGTAAAAAGTATGAATTTTATGTTATATATGATTTATATAACATTAAAATTATTCTTTAATTATGATATGTACTTTTCTATTTTAATATGACCAGAAAATGAAATCAATGCTCATGTGTACATATGGTCTGTCGTCTCCATGAACGGTGCCTTTCATTTTCTATTTTTATCTTTTATAGATAACCATAAATATATTTATAATTAATATATATGATATTTTTATAATTTTTACCATTCTTTAGATAATTAAATCTTGGTCTAAGTATGATGATCAAGAATAACAAGTCAAAACATGTATGAGAAACAAAGCAGTTATTACCCGAAACATAACTTAAACATGGAATTGTTAATAAGAGGGTAATATAAAGTCATAATTAAGTCATATATGGTATTATATATATGAATATAATTATTTAATATATTTGTAAAAAAGTTATATTTATTATATATTTGTTTTTTATAAGTACAATGACTGTTAAGATATAAGGTAAGGGATTTTTGTCTCACTTTTATTTTTGTGGGACACATGCCTTATACACAAATTGTTTTTTCTACGTGGTGTATATACTACCCATGAATTCCGTTTATATGTCTTATCCAGAAGATTATGTTATTTTCATATCCATATAATTTAATTTCTTTTATAGGAAATACAATTCTACTAATTTTAATGTGATGAGAATTTATTTCCTTGTCTCGTCAAAATCTGGGATTTTTTTGTTTTAATTATTCATTATGTAATATTTATCTTCCATGCCCATGTTTTCTAAAAAAAATTTATTTTTTTCTATTCTCTTATGTATTTTTAAATTAATTTTTAATCATTTTTTACATTTTACTACATGGTTTGATTGGAATATTTTTTTCATTTTCTAAATAAGGTACTTTGTGACTTTTCTAGAAAAAAGTATGAAAGAAATGTTTCTTTTTAACATATATATCATGAATGGAATTTTCTGCCATCATAATTCCTTAATTATTTAAATATTACATTACAATATTACATAGTTATTTTCAAAGAAAATTTTTTCTTTTAAAATTTCACGGAATTTTAAGAGAAGAAAAAAATTTCAAAGAAGAGATGATATTTTCCTCAAGAATTATTTTCAAGTGATCACAAAAAATTATTTCCCATATAAGATAAAATTATTTTATGCTACTTATTTTTTAATGGGGATATAATTCAATGTTACCATTCATATTCTTTTTAATAATAGATTTTTTTAGGATGGAATGATATTTATGAAACCCATTTCTTTTTGTGGGTTGAATTATGATTGAATAATGTGTATGAAATCCATTTCATTATATGGGTTCTAATATGATGATTTATTTTATGTTCTTGTGGAACACATATGTATGGTTTTCATTATATTATGGGTAATACCTATATCTTCTTCCAATTAATTGGAAAATTTTGAATAAATCATGAGGTATATAAATTATACATTAACCGGATTTTATGTTTACAATTTTATATGTGGTTCTGGTTTTCATATCCATAATATTAAGAGGGGACCTAGTTTTCATGTCTATATGTTTATGCAAGGGACTGGTTTGATGTCCTTAATTTAATTAGTGAACATGTTACTATTAATATATGTTCACAAAGTTATAAGTTTATGTGTATTCCATAATTTCATGTCTTATGTAACTTTTTTAATCACATAGATTATGTTATTTATGTTTCCTATGATTAATGTATTATACAATACCAATATTTAATCCTTGATTCATTTTTATGATATTTTATATGCAGGGTATGTTATTATAATGTTATGATCACACTCTCATGCCCTTATTCTCATTTTTATTCTTACAAATATTCCATGTTTACCCTTACTGGGAATCTGAGATCACCCTTATCCTATGTTTCTGTTTGATAGGTTATAAAGAAATGTTTTAAGTTGGAGTACTGAATGGAAAGATATTTATAGGAAATATTAAAGATCTTCCCCTAGACTATAATTTTTTGGTCCAAGATACAAAATTCACTAAACTAATATGATCTTTGGGTGTGTTTTTGTGTAATGTATAAAATGTTCTGCTAAAATGATGTAATATTCATATATGTGAAGCATGGTTCATGATAGATATTTTATTAACATGATACTACCTTAATAAAGTCATGATGATGGCAGTGATTGGTCATTATCTCCAAAGTGTTTAGATAGATATGGTACTTACCATTTTCACTAAGGCGGGTTTCCTCTAACTATAGAGACAACACTCCTTTGTCACACCAGAGTATGTTCCTCCACATTAATTATGCTGATAGAGACATTACTCCCCTATCATACCAGAGTGTAGGTCCTCTATCTATGGAGATAGTACCCCTCTATGACACCAATGTGTGGGTCCACCATACTCATTGTGAAGATAGAGAAATAATTCCCCTATCATACAAGGGAATTTGTACTCTATCCATGGAAATAGTATTATCCTGTCACACCAGTTTGTAGGTCCTCCATACTCATGGAGTAATTATTCTTGGTTCAGTACTCCCTTATCACTTTAGGGTAAGGCTCCCCCATAGTTTTTATACAGGTTGAGACACAACTCTCCTATACTCGGGTATGAGTCATCTATCTATGGAGTGTTTCTCTCTCCTCTTCAAGCTCTGTAATGGAGTGGGTCCTCCACATAAGTTGGGTATCCCTCATCTATGGTGTGTAGTTGTATGTATTAAACCCCTCTACTTGTTATTCATGACGTCTGGTAAAGATTTAGTGCTCCCATAATACAGTGAGCTGTGATCCTCTCTATAAGGGTTCATAAAAGGTATTTTGATATGGTTAGAAGTTAGTACTCCCTTGGTTGTGGGGTAGTGTTGAGGTATGGGTCCCTCCTTTTAATCTCTAGAGGTTGTACCTGGTGTTTTTCTAGAGTTATAAAACTCTCTTCTCTGAGTGCAGTGGAGATGGGTGGTCCTCTCTACTTGGATTATTATGAGCCTATATAGGGGTGGACAACAAAGACAGGATATCTGGTGTTGGGAAATATAGTTATACCTAGAGATATTTTCTCAATGATTGATATCTATTAGATGAGTACTATCAAGGATGGAAGGGCTCATGGAGTGAGATATCCCTAAAAAGAAATACCTTTGAGCCTCGAGTAGAATCCTATAGCTGGCAGTGAGGTCGGGACCTCATGAGACTTGTTTTTTGAGTCAATTAAATCTGTGTTATTCTATTATTATTTATGGTGAAGTCATATATCTTATTTTAAATATCATTTATATTGAGTTTATTGTTCATGTATATCCAGGAACTAGTCAAGATGTAGTTTATTATTCTCTCTCACTTGGGTTTCCTCGCCTAGATTTGGTTCGAGCAAACTGTTGCCTTTCGGTTTCTCCATTTTCATTTCAATATTTGGGGTACCTACTATGTATTGTTATAATCACCCTTGTTTGGGATCTATCAACATAATTATTCTCTTGTGTAGACGATAGGCCTTTAGAAAAATTCATAAGAAGAACTAGAGTTGGTAGATCATAGAGATCTAGACAAACAGAGGTGTGTACCGATGGTTTAATTTGATAGCAGTAACCTCCTTCTGATTTGGTTGGATGGTTTTGAGATTTTTTGTGGGATTTTATTTTAAAATTTTCATGATTTTACTACTCTGATTTTGGGATATATGTATTCGTGCATTTATAGTATTATTCGTGTCATTATCTCTACACCATTTCATGGAGATGTATGTGCATGTGTGCATACAGCTACCATTGGATAAAGCCTCCCATGTGAAATATAAGCCTACTCAGTGCTTCTATCTAGCACCTAGCCAATTGGTTGCTGGCTTGGGGTAGTGGTTTCTCAACCATCCACCAGACAGGTCTTCCCCAGTGGGTCAGGTTGTGACATAGTGGTATCAAAGCAGGTCCTTCCTTTGGACAAAAGTTAGTAGATGTCTATTTGTGACCTTTTTTTGGATTTATGGTTATAGTTTTGATGTATTTAAAGTTCATATTTAAGGATACAGACTCCATTTTTGGTGTGTTGGATGACGTATCCATTCACCAGGACTCTGAAAAAAATATTTTTGACTCTAAATATTTGGTAATTGGTTGTAAGAAAAATTTGGTGCATGCATCATGTAGGACTAGGTAGTGGTTTCCATGTCCTTATTGAGTCATCTCCCTTGATACACTCATTTTATATGGTGTGTCTTGATTCTATTTCAAGATATCATCATGATGATAGCCAAACAGGATTCCATTGTAGGATTTTGAAGACCATACACCTAGTAATAAAGCATTGTTTCGGGGAACTGGTCTTAAGGAGGTACCTTTAAGTGGGTTTCCTATTGAGCTACCACCCATTAAGAAGTAGGTTATTCCATAATTTTAGGTTGATGATAGGAATAGGATGACTATGATCCATGACTTTTATAGGTAGAGACCTCTTTGCTGTTGGGGTGAGCTAGACCCTTGGGAATCTGAAGAATGGGTTGAGATAGTCACACACATTTTCTACATAGTGTGGAAACCTCAAAATCATTTAGTGTTCATAGATGAGAGTCTTCTGATGGTCTTGGATATGAAATTGTGGGGTTTGTTGACATAGAACTATGATAATAAGACACTCACTTGGATGTATTTTGAGCCGATCTTCTGGGAATATGTTTATCTATCCATGATGATATCGATGCATATCAAGAGGATTTTGTAACATCGGTAGGGTAACATGATCATGGAAGAGTATTTAGTGATGTTCACAGACCTATTGAGATACTTCTTGGATATGGTTCATGATCTGTTTTTCTAATATTGGAACTTATAGTGGGGATTATTTCTAGATATCATGGGTTTAGTGATGTTGTTGTGCATTCCCTATTTTTCTATATTACTCGAGCGGGCCTTGGTATTGGAGAGATTTATAGCTGAATAGAATCCAAATATTGGTTTTGGGAACACTAGATTTTAGACCTTGGTGGATGGAACCCAATTGAAGGATTAGGGATCAGGTCATTTGAGAATATTTAGGATATGATCCCAAGATGCAGGATCTTTGGATCAGGACTCCTAGTCCCGATCTAGTCATATGTGGGAGAGGTAGTGTTTTTCCCATGATGGATGAGGAAATATCTCTTTAAATCATTTTACCCGCCATGATTATGAGATATATATAGTCAATGGACCACTATGGTAGAAACAATGATAAGGTAGGGGAGATCTTTATTATGGTGGATGTGGTGGAGGAGTGAGAAGGGTAGCAAGAGGTGGCAGAAGGTTTGATATGTTTCCCCCGCCACTCTCAGGTGGTCTACGCCAAGATTAGGGATCTGGGGGATAAGAGTGAGGAAAAATGAAATCCATAGAGTCCAATGTCCTAGAGTCTCCAATGATAATTATAGGTATGATCTGTATCCTTTCTACTTTGGTATTATTATTAATATATATACGTGTGAGATATCATTTCCCTTCCACTTCTTTATTTAGGTTTTTCCACATTGATGTGAGTGATTGTAGATCCATATGATAGAGATGTGTGATATAACTTTGGACTTATGTGTAAATGGTACTCTTCTATAATTATATATGTTCTTGTGACATGATACAAAACCATGTGGGTGAGTTGGTTCCTCCCAAAGAAGATAGTGTTGATGTGAGGTAGCCAAGATCCTTTGAGTTGTGTGTTTGGGGTGGGTTGACGTGTAGGTGTTAGAGTGGACCCAAATTGTGGAAGACAGGAAGGTGAGGTAAATGAAAAGATTTAAGTATAAGGGTATTCTATCCATGAGGATAAATTACGGTTTGAGCTATGACATGTGGTTGTGTTACACAATATGTGGTTAGTATAGAGTCATTATCCACTTTCCTTATGTTTATCCCATCTTCGAGTCCTAGTGATACCAGTGGACCCTTTTTACTTGACCCTTATGTTAGAAGGAACCAAAAAAGTGGATTAGAGGTTATTCATCTTATCTGTAGTGTGACCCAACTCTGGTTGAGGGATTTTCTTGGATAAAACCTTTCTATAGTGGTAGAGAGAATTCATACGACGCTTCTTTATTGTGGAATGGTTTCTACTAGTGGTGTGGTAGTGGTTCCGACTACAAGGAAAAAAGTTTTCATCCTTTATATAGTATTGATCCCAAGACGACCAGAATGAGCTCATGTGTGGGTAGATACACCTTACTTTTATTATAGATCTAGTATGACCCTTGGTGAATTGAGTCGATGAGCTTTTGTTTTCCTTCTATAGTGCTGGAGTTGATGATGTCTACCTGAGGATGTTCAAGTTTACCTTCTAACTGAGATTTGGACTTCAACATAGACTATCACCCATGGAATGCCTTGGTATTTTATTTAGCATTTTAGTTGACCCCTGTGGTGCTTCATGAGTTGTGGTGTAGTAGGATGTTTGAGGAAGGAGTCCCTAATAAGATCAAGTGTGTACACATGGGACGCCTTATGTTGTTTGTTAACACCCTCATGTGATCAACATCAGAGATTTATGTGAGAAACTTGAGAATAATGCACCATGTCTTTGTTTTTTCTTGTTTCTACCCCTCCAATTTTGTGTCTTTCTATGGAGGCATATCTAGAAGTTTTTTTTCGTGAGGTCTTGTGTGACTAGATATCCATTGGACATGTTCTAGATGGGTTTTCTAAAGTTGGAGAGTACATTGACCTTCTGGTGATTGATGATGACACTAGTTATTCTATGAGATGGGGTGACAAGTGGGTTTATTTCCCTCTATAATACACCTAAGATAGTGGTGGTTGTTCCAATTATAGAGAACCATTCATGTTTGGGAGAACATGTTTCGACTTAGCATGTTGGAACGGTATAATTTTCACTACACCATCAGCATAGAACCATTTGAGGCCACATTTGGGGCCCTATAGGTCAACACTATATTGGTCGAAGCTAGTGGGAGATATTATTTGTGGTCCAAGAGTTGATGATCATGATGGATGTTGGGGGTGTAGTTCATCCAGTGGTGGATGAAGACTTTCGGGGTATATCAGTATCTCTGTTGTGTTAGTGAGGTAGTGCACCACTAGAATCAATGATGATAATTGCACAAAGTGCTTGGTTTTTTCACCAATTTTAGGTGAGAATACATATGAATTTTTAATAGAATGATATCGACTATGGTTGATCTAGATAGTAGGTGTGAATTAGCCTTTCGAGGTACCTAGTGGTGTTTGGGATCTGACTTGAGAGGACCCTTCTTGGGATAGTGGTTCCCCTATGTCTATGTTTGTGGATAGAATGGGAACCCTCTAATGATATCTATTGTGTGGGTGATCTAGTAGAGATATTATTTATCTCTTTTTTCATAGTATATCACTTTTTGGGATGAAAAATTCTCAATCTGGGGAGAGTGTATAGCGACCCGAAGGAATAAAGGAAGTTCGGGTAGAATCCATTATGGTTTATTGGCATGGTATCGGGTGAAACTAAGAAGGGTTTATGAGAGATATAAGGGGTTTCTCATCACTAATAAAACATTAGGGAAGTATGGTGAGGGTGTATAAACATACCCCATCACTTGGTATTACACAAAAAAGGCATAGCATAGAGAACAATCTTGATTAAGAGTGAAAAGGGGAGGATCCCTTACCTTAATTCTGTTGGTGTTCTCCACTTGTTATTAACGACCTGAATAAAAAAATTAGGATTATTAATTAATAAGTCCAGAAACTCTTCTATATTCTATTTATTTATTATAACCCTTTTTAGTTCATTCAAATCCTTTTTTATTAGTTACAAGGTTTAATTTCATTGGTTGGGCTCGTCTGTTTACTTGGCTTTAAAAGATCGGTCCACTTATATTCAAGATAAGATTATAAGAAAGATGAAAGTGGTTGTCCCGAATTGTAGTTATATTCTTTAGTTCATATTCAGGATAATACATGGTTTTAATTTTAATTAGGTTACTTAGAGTGAATTCTAATTATTATATATATAACCATAGTGATAACCGATTTTGTTAATCGGTGGATTTGATCACAAAGAATGTGTTTTGCTTTATAACTTAATTCCATTTGTACCAAAGGATTACCGAACCAAAAATAGGATATATTAAATATATAATAATCTGGTTCAACCATAACACAAATGGTTTCATAACCAGAATTAAAGATAACAATAGAAATTTATAAATTATTATCCTTGAATGTGCTAAATTATAACATCTCAAACGACACTTTCATTTCTTTCAAATAAAAGGGTGGGGAAAGGAGAGAAGATAATGAAATATACCACTAGCATGAATACATTCCAGTACATGTATGTTACTAGATTTATCATACTATTATAGTGAAGGGAGGTGATGAAAGAAATAAAAACGAAAATAACTTAAAAGAAAAGAAGAAATTGGGAAGAGAAATTTACCTCTTGATACTTCCTCCTTTGAGAACCTTTTAAGGGGAGAGGTTTTGGTATTTTGAGGAGGATGATAGCTTTTGGACATGGGGGGGGACCTTGGGCGGGAGATTTGGGTAGAATAATGGCAAGGCACAAGGCTTGAGAGGAGTGGAGAGAAGACGGAGTTAATGGGGGTTTTTATAGTGGAGGAGAGAAGGTATTTCATAATATTATAATCATTAATTTATTATTTATTCCCAAGACAAGGAACAGTAAGTATTTAATGACCAAGAATAGTGATTTTATCATGTGATCCTGAACCAAGTGGGCTTACATCAGCAGAACATCATCGATGACTCAATTAATCCATTATTTAGCATTTATTGTGGATTATCAGATTCTACTATTCATCAAAAATTCAAGTATTTCAGAAAAATCCCCAAAATTCACCCTAACCATTTTTCGATGTGTAGAATCCAAAAATGAAGTCCAGTTTTCCAAAATAATTTCATAAATATGATTATTTTAATATTTAAGTAAAATAATAATTTATTATCAAAACCAGTTTTAAAAAATTCAAAAACTTATTCTAAAATATAGGTATATCGTACTTCCAACTTGAATATTATTTTTATACCACCATAGGTGAGGTTACTATTCATTAGGGCATATCACTATTCATAAGGGTATGTTACTATACATTAGGGTAGGTTACTATTCACCAAAAATAAAGTTTTCTTTATAAGACTCCAAATAACTTACTGATTACAACTGTGTATGCCGGATTTTCGAAATTCCAAACAAAGAAGTGATGAACTTATGTTTAAAGGTCACTTAGCTCTTAGTAGTTCATTATGTTGTGTTTTCATGTGATTTTATGACATACTTTTGAGAAGGGAAATTTCATTGAAAAACATTGGGTCGTAACATTCTTCCCCCCGTATGAAATTTCGCCCCCGAAATTTTGTTTTACATTCTAAGACAAAAATAGGTGTGGGTACTTTTCCTTCGTTGCTTCCTCCAATTCGCATATAGCCTCTTCGTACTTATGGTTTCTAAATAGTACCTTGACCAGATGAGTAGTCTTGTTGCGTAGAACTTTTTCTCTATGATCCAAGATCTTCACTAGCTTCTCCTCATAAGAGATATCATCCTCCAACTGTACCACCTCTGAATAGAGTACATTTTAAGGGTCTGTTATTTACTTCCCTAAGAGGGATACATGAAGGACATTATGTACTTTTGACATGGTAGGTAGAAGTGACAGTCGATAGGCCACATCTCTGACTCTATCAAGGATCACGAAGGGGCTGATGTACCTGGGACATAACTACCCTTTCTTCCCAAACCTCATGACCTACTTCTATGGGGATATACGTAGAAATACCATGTCTCCAACATTGAACTCAAGGTCTCATCGATGCTTATCTGCATAACTCTTCTGTCGACTTTGGGATGCCTTGATATGTTGCTGAATGGTTTTCACCTTCTCCACCATTTCTTTAACCATTTCATTAACCATTCTAGGTCCGAGCAGCTTACACTCACCAAATTCATCCCAACATGTCGGTGTTCTACACCTTTTCCCATAAAGGGATTCATATGGTTCCACTCGGATTCTCAAGTGGAAACTATTATTGTATGAGAATTCAACGAGTGGAAGATGTTGGTCTCATCCTCATTTGAATTCCATTGAACATGCTTTCAACATGTCTTCCAATTTCTGAATGGTTCGCTCAGATTGGCCATCAGTATGAGGATAATAGGTCATACTGAAGTTCAGTTCAGTGCTGAGAGCATGCTGGAGACTTTTCCAGAACATCGACATGAATCTCGGATCATGATCGGATACAATAGATAGTGGTAATCCATGCAGCCTTATCACTTCTTTATTGTAAATCCGTGCAAGTTGATCCAATGAGAAGGCCTCTCGAACCGCAATAAAGTGATCTATCTTCGTAGGATGATCCACAATGACCCATATAGCATTATTTTCTCTATATGTCTTTGGATGTCCAGTGACAATGTCCACGGTAATGTTTTCCCACTTTCATGATGGTATGGGTATTGGTTGTGTCATCCCCTAAGACTTTTTTCTCTCAGCCTTCACTTGATGACATACGAGGCACTTTGATGTATATTCAGAAATCTCCCTTTTCATATTGTCCCACCAAAAGTTTTCTCGGAGATATCGATACATCTTTGTGCTCCCTGGGTGGATAGAGATGGTCGAGCTATGTGCATCATTCAATAGCTCCTTCTTTATCTCTGGATCATATGGTATACATAATTGTGTCCCAAATATTACAACTCCTTCCTCATCAATTTTGAAATCAGAGGATTTTACATTTTTAACAGTTTCCACCCTTTTCTGAATTTCCACATCCTTTCTTTGAGAATCCTTTATTTCTTTTAAGAGAGAAGGTTGAGCAATCATTTTATAAAGGATTGATGATGTTCCTACCTTAATGATTTCCAGGTCCATCCTTTGCAAATCTAAGAATATCTAATCCTTTTCAATTCGTATCATTGATAAAGATGCAGGATCCTTTCTACTTAGGGCATCTTCCACCTTGTTTCCCTTACAGGGATGGTAGAGGATTGAGTAGTCATAATCATTGATGAGATCTATCCTTCATCACTGGTGTATATTAAGCTCTTTCTGTGTGAATATATATTTGAGACTCATGTGGTCAGTATATATCTCACATTTTTTCCATAGAGATAATTCCTCCAGATTTTCAACGTAAAGATCACAGCTTCCAACTCCAGATCATGTGTGGGTAGTTTTGCTCATGGATTTTTAGCTTCCTTGAAGAATATGCTATCACTTTATCATTTTTCATTAGCACATATCCTAATAATTTCTTAGAATCATCACTATACACCACAAAGAGTTCTCCACTTGAAGGGAGTGTGAGTACCGGTATAGTGATAAGCCTCTTTTTCAACTCCTTGAAATAGCCTTCACATTCTTGTGTCTAGAACAACTTTACTCCCTTCCGTGTCAGCTTGGTCATTTGGTTTGACAATCGTGAAAAGTTCTTCATGAATCGTCTATAATACCCAACTAGACCTAAAAAGCTTCGGATCTTCATTATAGAAGTTGTCCTCGACCACTCTTTAATTGCCTTCATCTTGGAAGGGTCCACAAATATCCCTTCCCTGGTGATAACATGCCCCAAGAATGATACTTCCTCCATCCAGAACTCGTATTTACTGTACTTTTCATACAAATTATCCCTTCAAAAAGTCTTTAACATAGTTTCCAAATGCTCCTCATGTTCCTCCTTTCTCTTGGAGTATATCAGAATATCATCAATAAAAACCACCACAAATTGGTCGAGGTAATCTCTAAAGACTCTATTCATTAAATCCATGAAAATTGCTGGATCATTAGTGAGTCTAAAGGGAATCACTATGAAATCATAGTATCCATACCTCGTTCAAAAGGAAATCTTGGGAATATCTTCCTTCTTCACCTTTAGTTGGTGATATCCCGACCTAAGGTCCACCTTAGAGAAATAACTGTCCCCACGAAGCTGATCGAACAAGTCATATATCCGTGGAAGGGTATACTTGTTATTTATAGTTATTTTATTGAGCTCACAATAATCAATGCAGAGGTGCATTGATCCATCCTTCTTCTTGATGAAGAGGACTGGAGAACCCCATGGTGAAGCACTCGGGCGTATAAAAGCCTTCTCCATATTCTCTTTTAACTTCTTCTTCAGCTCTTCTAGATCTATGGTGGCCATTCTATAAGGTGTCTTTGAAATTGGTAGAGATCCAGTGATAAGTTCAATTGAGAACTCAACCTCTCAGTCAGAAGGAAGACCAGGAAACTCTTCGGGGAATACATCAGTGTAATCCCTCATGATGGGCATGTCTTCAATAATGATTTTATCCTTTGTCCCAATCATTTGAGCTAGATATGATTGAGTAAAAGAGAGCAATATCCAAAATTGAGATGAAGATTCTAAAAAAGACTCATCTTATTTCTTACAATTGTAAAGAACCGTAGGATTCTTCAGGATGTGAAAAGTGATCTCCCTTTCCCGATAATTGATGTTGGCCTTGTACAAAGATAGCCAATCCATGCCCAAGATAGCGTCGAACTCCACTAAAGGAAGTATGATAAGATTTCATAGAAGGTTCATTCCACAAACATTAACTGAGGAGAAGTTATAAACCATGGATTAAATAATTTCCCCATTCGATGTTCTCACAGATAACTTTTCCTCCAAATTTTGAGGTAGTGTTTAAATAGTTCTACTAAACTTGAAAGATATGAAAGAATGTGTCGAACTAGAATAAAATAGTACATTCTCTATTATTGAATGAATAAAAAGTGTACTTATCACCACATTATTTTCCGGCTCCACCTTAGAAGTAGTGAAAGAATAATCCCTTATTTGTTTCATTGGAGGTTGTTTCCGATTTCCTCCGATAACCCTCGGCTTAGGTAAATTGTTTGCATAATTCCCAAGCTCCTTGTAGTTATAACACTTCACTGTAGGCTGAGTGTTGATATGAACCTTTCTTTATTCTTTAACATTAGTGATTTTTTTCATATCCCTTCGGCAGTTCTTTTCCAGATGACCAAACATTCTGCATTTGAATCAATTCTTGGTTCCTTTGACATAGTCACCAAGATGCTTCTTCCCACAATTTTTGCAAAGTTGAAAGTGAGGCTTCTCTCCATCATGGGATTTGTTTGATGAAACACCCATGTTTTTCTCCATTTTTAGCTCCTTGTCACTAGGCCCATGAGACCACTGAGAGTCTCCAATCTCCATTTCAACCTTGAGGGTACAACGGACAATCTTCTCATAGCTTTCAAAGTCTCGAATCGCCAAGACTTTTCATATACTCATCTTTAGTCTGCTAAATAAACGATCCGCCTTGCTTTCAGAGTTCATCACAAAGCCTGAGGCGTACCATGAAAGCCATGTAAATTTTGCACCATACGCCCCAATGGACTCACCTTCCTTCTGATTGAGTCCAAGGAACTCTCTTTCCATCTTGAGATGGAGGGTTCGAGGAAAATATTTATTGAAAAACATCCTCTTGAATTACTAGCATTCAATGGAATAAATTTCCTCTTGGGGCTTTGTATTCTTGATCAGTGTCCACCACTGATCAACTTCCCCATCAAAACAATAGACTACCAGTACAAATTTTTCTTCTTCCAAGCACTAGAGGACTGATAAAATCTTTTCCATGGAGTTAATCCATTGTTCTATGAGGAGGGGATCAGAAGACCCGCTAAACATGGGAGGCCTTTTCTACATAAAGTATTCTATGGAAAACTTCTCTTTCCTTGGAGGAGTAGGACATTCCACCTGATTCAAGTTATTATTCATAACTCGATCCAGGTGAGAAAGTACTGCCATGATGTTCTGAGCACCCACTTCTGTCACATCAGTCATGTCATTAGGGAAATCATCGCATTTCCTATTACATTGGTTGTTGGAACATGTTCTTCTACTTCCGTCCATTAACTAAGAAAAAGAACATATAATTGGAGGTCTTGAATACTTATCTATTGAGAATAAAAAAGGAAACATTGAACGTAAAAGTAAGAACTTATAAAAAAGAATTATATCCTAACTTGTGATTCCATAGGTTTATATCTAGGATATCATTGATATATTTCTTAACTTATATTCTTATGGGGTTCTTTTTTCCCCTTAATAATGGTTTGTACTAAGATTCTGAATCTACCAAAGCATATCCCCCGGGAGTTTCGTAACCAAGAGTGCAGAAAGGCCTGTTATAGTTCACCAGTTCCCGTACGAGTCTACCTCAAAGCAGTTTTTTTGGGTTTTACCTTTAGATACATATGTGCCAGAACCGCCTCTACCTGCTTGTATCCAGATAGGGATGTATTTTCTCGATAAACCACTTACTCTGTACTCACCAGACTTAAGGACTATTTTCTTATACTTAGTCTTATCCTTAAGGTTCTCACTAAGGTGATCTATTCTTAATCTCTAAAAATAACTAGAACATCCTCTGAAACCAACTATAGTGACCTGAAAGAATAAATGAAGTTTGGGTAGAATCTATTATGGTTTATCGGCATGGTATTGGGTGAAACTAAGAGGGAATAATGAGAGATATAAGGGGTTTCTCATCATTTATAAAACATTAGGTAAGTATGGGGAGGGACTATAAACATACCCCATCACTTGTTCTTACACAAAAAAGTCATAGCATAGAGAACAATCTTGATTAAGAGTGAAAAGAGGAGGATCCCTTACCTTAATTCTGTTGGTGTTCTCCACATGTTATTAACAACCTGAATAAAAAAATTTTCCTTATTAATTAATAATTCCAGAACCTCTTCCATATTCAATTTATTTATTATAAACCTTTTTAGTTCATTCAAATACTTTTTGATTAGTTTCATGGTTCAATTTCATTGTTTGGGCTCGTGTGTTTACTTGGCTTTAAAAGATCGGTTCACTTATATTCAAGTTTGGATTATAAGAAAGATGAAAGTGGTTGTCCAGAATTGTAGTTATATTCTTTATTTCATATCCAATAGATTACATGGTTTTAATTTTAATTAGGTTACCTAGAGTTAAGTTGAATTAGTATATATATTACCATAGTGATAACCAATTTTTTTAATTGGTGGATTTGATTACAAAGAATGTGTTTTTCTTTATAACTTAATTACATTTGTACCAAAAGATTACAAAACCCAAAATAGGATATATTACATATATAATAATCTGGTTCAACCATAACACAAATGTTTTCATGTCCAGAATTAAAGATAATAATATAAATTGATAAAATGTTTTCCTTGAATGTGGTAAATTAGGACATCTCAAACGGTGCTTTCATTTCTTTCAAATAAAAGCGTGGGAAAAGAGAGAAGATAATGGAATACACCACTATCATGAAGAAATTATAGTACATTTATGTTACTAGATTTATCATACTATTATGGTGAAGAGATTTGAGGAAAGAAATAAAAAAGAAAATAAATTAAAAAAAAGAAATTGGGAAGAGGAATTTACCTCTTAAAACTTCCTCCTTTGAGAACCTCTTAAGAGGAGTGTTTTTGGTATTTTGAGAAGGATGAGAGATTTTGGACATGGGGAAGGACCTTTGGGAGATATTTTTGTAGAATAATAGTAAGGCACAAGGCTTGAGAGGAGTGGAGAGAAGAGGGAGATAAGGGGGTTTTAATAGTGGAGGAGAGGAGGGATTTAATAATATTATAATAATTAATTTATTATTTCTTCCCAAGATAAGGAATAGTAAGTATTCCATGACCAAGAATATTTCCTTTATCATGTGATCTCGATCCAAGTGCACTTACATCAGTAGAACATCATCGATGACTCAATTAATCCATTATTTAGCATTTATTGTGAATTATCAGATTCTACTATTCATCTAAAATTCAAGTATTTCAGAAAAATCCCAAAAATTCACCCTAAGAATTTTTGGACGTGTAAAATCCAAAAATGCATTCCATTTTTCAAAAGTACTTTCCTAAATATGATTTTTTTAATATTTAATTAAAATAATAATTTTTTATCAAAACTAGTTTTAAAACATTCAATAACTTATTCTAAAATATAGGTATATCATACTTCCAACTTGAATATAATTATTATACCACCATAGGTGAAGTTAATATTAATTATGGCATATAAATATTCATAATGGTATGTTACTATTCATTAGGGTAGGTTACTATGAACCAAAATTTATGTTTTCTTTATCGGACTCCAAATAACTTACTGATTACAACCGTGTATACCGTATTTTCAAAATTCCAAACACAGAAGTGATGTACTTTTGTTTAAAGGACACTTAGCACATAGTAGTTCATTATGTTGTGTTTTCATGTGATTTTATGACATACTTATGAGAAGGTAAATTTCATGGAAAAACATTGGGTCGTTACAGAGTGTAGCAATTTTGATCTTTCCCTATAAAAAGTTGGATAATTCTTAAAATATTTTCAAAGATAAGAACTAAATCAGTTGATAATTTCATTGCCTGAAGAGCCTAAGTATGGTGATATTAAAGATATTAAATATATTTTATCATGCGCATGAAATTTTTAACAAAATTGGAACAAATCTCTATCAAAGTCTCAGGTTGGAAATCTAAGACCTTGATTGAGTCTAGCATATAGGTTCTACCCTATAAATGACATAAAGTTATTCAGTGTCAGATGATCGGTCATAGGAGACCATTGGTAGGGTGTTAAATAGAGGATTAATAATTTAATAAAACTAAATTAATAAAACCCCTCCCCCTTTGGTTCTCATTCATATAGTGGAAAGGGAGGATCTTGTTTACAAGATAGATAACCCAAGGCCGAATTGAGGTGAGGAGGTGTTTTCGATCCCCATTTCTTGATGTTAATCATCACTGGATCAAGGTGTAGTATGTTTCAGGAATCATTTGGAACCTGAAGTATTGAAATTTTACCTTGAGGTAGGGAGATTTATAATCTATACATTTAAATTCCCATATATGAGTTATTTTAATATTTTACATCCATGATACGACTATTACGGATACAGTGAGGTTCGATCCATGGGGTATCTAGAAAAATATGGGATTTTATGTGGCTTTTATGGAATTCCCATTCAGAATTCATGATGACATGGTGTGTAGTGCAGGAGCACATGTTGTGAGTTCTTCCCATTCGGGGAAGATGATCTTTGGGAACTAAATGTCATGTAATCATGGTGCATTCCATGTAGTGAGCCCAGGATGTGTGTTCAAGGACATGTCTAGGGTAACCTTGTGATAGAAATGGTTCTGTAGATGTAACCAAACAGGTACAAAGACACAGGGCTCTATACATGAGAAGAGGGTATTGAACATGGGAATGGGCTGAGGGCATAACCAAGTATCCAGGTAGCAAAGACATTCCTTGAGCCAAGGGTACATGTTGTGTGGGGTGACATGGCTAGCTAACTATGATTGGGTATGAACACACCAAGAAGATTGGATGAGGTCACACAACATAAAAAATTATATCCATGCCATATAAAATGAGATACACAATGTGTATATTCCAACATATAGTCTGAGTACCAAGAGGTTACATAGCCATTTTTTTGTTTCTAGAGACATGTTCTGTACTGTGTTTACACTTCATGTAATCCCCTTGGATACTTCTCCCATATACATCTCCATATTCATGACTCAGATAGAGGCCCATGAGTATCCTATCCTGAGTATTTTTTCATGTTAGACACCATGGTAGCCATGGTTTTGGAATTAGAGATATCATGTGAAATTTTTCATGCATGAAACTTCCTTAGGAGAGTCTTGATGATGGAAGTGATCAAGAAGTATCCTCGAAGATTAGATATAGAGATGTTACTCCCCTGTCACACTAGAGTGTGGGTCCACTATCCATGGAGATAGTACTCCATTGTCACACCAGGGTGTGGAACCTCTATCCATGGAGACGATACTTCCTTATTTAACCAGGTCTTAGGTTCTCCATACTCATGGAATAGTTCTCTTAGGGTCGGTAGTCCCATGTCTCATTAGGGTGCAGGTCCCCAATAGTATTCATACAGGTAGATATGGAACTCCCCTATACTTGGGTGCATGAACTCTATATACGAAGTGGAACTCCATAATATTTATGATTTTGAAGAGAGAAGGTACTCCATGGGAGTAAGAGAACCCTTGGTTGTGGGGCGGGCACAGTTGTGAGAAGCAGGCCTCTCCCCTTACAATGTGTGATACCTGGTTAAGAGTTTTTTCTCCCATGATGCAGCAAGGTGTGTGCCTCTCCAGACTAATTATTAATTAATTTTTCATGATGATGAGGAGTTAGTACTACCTCATCTAAAGGGAATTATTAAGGTGTGATTCCCACCTTTTTCAATCCTAGGGTTTCATGTGGTGATTGGCTTAAGGTTAGAGCTCCCTCATCTGTTAGTGCAGTGTAGAGTGGAGGGCATCTCCATTTGGTTTCTTATGAGATTACGTAGGGTGAAAGATGGTGAAGATAAAACCTATGATGTTAGGAATTATAGTTGGACCTAGATACCTATTTCTAATGATTGATATTGTAAGAACCCGGATCTTCGTTTTAGGTATGTTTTTCCGTTTCTGGTCATTTTTTAGAAAAAGAAGAAAATCTAGAAATTTTCTATGTACACATCGTTTACTTTATGATTACACACCGTGTACTTTTCTCCCACGTGACTTTGTGTGCTAGCTCGGTCTGGTCTACACACATGGTGTGTAGCGGTGATGTGGAGTCCACTTAATGCGGTGTACGGAAAGGGAAAGTACACACCGTGTACTCATTAAATAAATGCCGCTTACTTTTCTTTTTATTTCATTAATCGGACTGGGGTCACGTATTAAACCTATTTTCATCTTATTCTCCACCTAATTACATCCAGAGTTTTCGGGGAGGCCGAATCTTCTCTGATCCACCAATCCATCACTGTTTAACCGAATTGAACGTTGTTGGTTGTAATAGAATCGCAGAGGTGAGTTCTTGGTTCTTCTTTGGCCACGTTTCCTGATTCCTTATCTTGTGAGATTTATCCACGGTTGAACATTTTAGACATTTTTTCAGATCTTCTCCATTATACGCACGAAGGGACTGCTCAGGGCTGTGTGAACCTGGTGCGGTAAAATAAAGAGGGACTGTTAATGGATTACCTAGAGAGTCTGTTATAAATTAGTATCATTCGCAGGACCTATATAAATTGGATTTTTTTCATCCTCAGAGTGTCCTTAGTAACGTATCAAGGCTATAGGGGGAGTTAGATGTAAGTGCTTCCTCAGAGAGTTTATAGCTTTCGTTGCAAGACCGCAGGGGAATTGACTGTTAGTGCTTCCCAGAGTGTTTGTGCCTTGTATGATTACTTGACTATAGGGGTCTGCCAGTATGATCCACCCCGATAGTCAATGTGAATATTGTTTGGTTGGTTGTGATGATTCCACAAAGCCAAAGAACAAACTTGTGTCTTGTACTACTTCTAATTTAGGTAGTCTGCTGAGATACCAGTTGTGTTACTTGTTATTCCTTGAGAATGTAGAGTTGTTTGATAGATTCCTTGGTTGATAATTTAATGAGTGAATTAAATTAATAAATAAATGTGAATAGATATTTGTAGGATTGTTTACTTTACAGTACTCATGTTTCTCTACTGCATTTATTTCCTTTACTTTTGCTATATTGCTCACTGACAGAAGGGAACAGATCTTGTGGTGATTGCCTATTAGGATTAGTCTCACACTCTATTTTGGTCCTTCTTTTCAGCCAAAACTGGTTATATGGTTGCAGGTGTAGATAGGAATTGTGGCCCTTCTACTTCAGGAAAATGATTGCCGGTTGGGGCAGGAGAGCATAGGACCGAGCTTAGGCTTGCAATGCTGTTGGAGTTGTTGTTTACTTTTAGTGATTTTTTCTTAGTTTTATTTCATCACGTTGTTGTGTTTTTTGCTTTCCTTAGATACATGTACCATTCTGCATCATTATTATATTATACATTGCTTTCGCTGTTTAGTTTCAGTTTTTGTATGTTGTTTAATGATTTCTCTATTGACTATTATTTCATGTACCTTGTATACCTTACCAAATGAGGGCATAGTTTCCCCAATAACTTACCAATTCCCTTGATACTAGTCGGTAGCCTCTACAATTTATGGAAATGCGCTTGAGGTAATATGTCTAACTGGGCACGAGGCACCAGTTGAGGGGCTCTAGATTCAGGTCGTTACAAAGTGGTATCAGAGGAGTTTCTTTCCTTTTCTATTGACTTACTGTTTAGAGACATTATACAGGGATATGACGGAATAGGTAAATGGTAAATAGTGGTTCTCTGGTGTTCTCGAACTCGTGTATAGGAAAAAATCCATATTACTTTGAATATTGCAATTTTCGAGCTTTTGAAAATGTTACAATTTAATTGATTTCACCGTTGAGTGGTGCACTTGTTTTATGCTCTTACTATTTGTATGATTGTCATTCTATTTTGTTGTAACTCGATGAGATGAGTGCATGCCATCTCATGCATCATATAGGAACTTGTTAGAAAATAACATGTCATGCATTTTTCCATGCCATCTATATTGCATTAGAATTTGCATGATGTTATGATATAATTGTGATAGAAGATTCATGTTGTTGTGATAACTGCAGTGATAGAATACTTGCTATATTGATAGGGTATAGTTTGTTTAGATCTTCTTTATTATGGATGCCAAAATTTGGTCTTAGAGGTGTTATGGGCCATCAAGGATCATAATTTGGTGGATCCTGAGTTGTTATACTTTTTACATGTTATATCAATTGTTATGATGCCATGATTTGATTCGTGGGGATTATGGCCCCCCACAGATCGGAATTTGGCACCTTAACACTTGTTTTTTGTGTTTTCTGAGATCCAATGCAGTTCTGAGGCTACTCTCTGGAAAAACCCTGAATACACGGCATGTACTTTATGCATACATGCTGTGTAGTTTTTAGCCGTGTCCCTGACTGTGTTGGGTAGAGACACAGGGTTGTAAAGTTTCCTGTAAGAACACATCGTGTACTAGTTTAGCATACCCTGTATTCTGGAATAGGTATCTGGTCGTGTCAAGAACTACACGGTTGAGGTTTTCCTTCAAGTGCATGTCGTGTCCCTTGGGAACACAACGTGTATAGTTGACCATGTAGGCGGCCGTGTAGCCAACAGCATGGGATGGTGTCATCCTTCTGCATACACGTCGTGTCCGTATGGAACACTCTATGTAGTTTCGACCGTGTGTCAGGCCGTGTCACTAAAAAAATGGGCCAGGTAAGGCATGTCAAGTACACGCCATGTCTCCATTGACACACCGTGTAGTAGTGGTCCGTGTACCAGTCCGTGTGACTAATGACATTGAAAGGGGAGAGATCTTAAGGAAACGTTGTGTAGCGGACAAGCACGCCATGTAGTTTCTTGCAGGGAAAGTTCGTGTTCCCAGTTTTGTCGGAGTGAACAGGCAGGGAGGAAAAGGGTTAGTACACGTCGTGTAGTTTAAGAACACTCTGTGTAGCCGGGTGGTTTACACAGCCATGTATGGCCAAGGTACACGCCCATGGTAAAGTTTTAAGAAACACGCCGTTATTACACGCCGTTTAGTCATTTTTTCCCAAATTTTAAATTTTTTCTCTCCTGTTCTATTTTTCTCTCTTAAGTTTCATCTGTGTTAATCATTAATGAAGGTGTACATTTGACCTTTCAGAGCTATGGAACCAAGACGTCCTCCCATTGCACGTCAGGAACCAGGTAGTGACTATACGCCTGATATAGAAGATCAGGGACTACAAGTAGTTCCACCTATCGTTCCGTACATAGCTCCTGTAATGATTCTAGACACTGGTTCAAAAACTCAATTCAGAGAGGGTTTCTTGAGATTCATGTAGACCTTCCAGGGAGCTCAGCCTCCTGCCCCGTCTATGGCAGAGCTGACGCGGGTTTTTCAGCATCAGCACCCTCCCACGTTCACAGGGGATGGTGGACCACAAGCTATAGAGTCATGGATATAATCCATGATGTCCATATTCGAGCATCTAGAGACACCTCTAGAGAGTAGAGTGAAGCTCGTGACTTATATGCTGCGAGATTCTGCCATAAGATGCTGGGATGTGGTTTCGCAGATAGGGCGCCAACAGGTTATGGCTTGGGATGAGTTTCATCATATGTTCTACAACTACTTCTATCCAGTGATGCTGAGGGCTGATAGAGCCAGAGATTTCATGAACCTGCAGTAGGGTACTCTCACAGTTATGGAGTATTCCTCCGAATTTATAGAGTTACAGCATTTCACTCCCATTCTGGGTAATGACAAGTTTTTTTGGGCAAGGAAGTTTGAGGAACGCCTCATACCAGATATCATGTCACAGGTGAACATCTTTATGTTGACTTTTATCACTCTGATAGTCAACCAGGTGCTTATTACAGAGAGAAACTTTAGGGAGGCTGGAGTTGTGGACCAGGGCGGTTCAGCATCTAGGGCTGATTCTCTCCAGACAGACAATAGAAAGCGCCACCGGGAGTCTACATGAGGTGACTCAAGGAAGTGAGGTATTCCTTCAGGTAAATAGGATCTTTTATCTAGCAACCAATTGGTGTGTTATCAGTGTGGAAGAAGTGGGCATAATAAGCCTCATTGCCCGAGAGACCCAGTGGAGTTCCAATCATGCGACAAGATGGGACATCTGCAGCATTTCTGCAAGGTTCTTCTTCGAGTGTCTACTGATGGAGGATCAGTTTCGACTCCTCATACAGGAGAAGTATTACTAGTTCCGTAGTAGACTGGGGTCCAAAGATCTTCAGGTCATTCAGGCCAGGGTAGAGGCCATGGACGCAGTGGTCAGGCTGAGGGAGGAGTAGTACAGGGATCTTAGGCTGCTACACAGGGCCGCGGTACAGGCCAGACTTTTGATGTAGAGCAGATTCATCAGGAGCAGGGTCCTGGACCTTCTACAGTTTGAGGAATGATTTTAGTAGCCTCAGTTCTATCCTCTACACTTTTCTATACAGGAGCTTCTCATAGCTTTATTTCTGTGCATACTGTGGAAAGCCTTAGATTTACTGTTTATACTCCTGAGGAAATAATGACGCTAGACACTCCCTTGGGAATTAGAACTGCTAGCGTGCGTCAGTGCTTAGACTGCCCCCTCGAGGTTGGTGGGTGTCGTTTTTCATGGATTCACAATTTTTTGGAGATGGCAGGAAATGATGTCATTCTCGTGATGGACTGGTTAGTTCCTTCCAGGACTTTGTCGATTGATATCATCGTAGGGTGAGTTTCGCATCACCAGAGGGTAGATCTTTTCTTTAAAAGGGCAAATGGGATGTCCAGGTGAGCATAGGTGGACCACAGCATCATGTGTTGGGCGGTGTTACGGCTCATATTTGTAGCTTATATCTCGATGACCATGGGACTTATGAGGTAATTTTTTTCCAGTGGTTGATCGGTTCCTAGATGTCTTTCCAGAAAACTTTTCAGGTTTTCCTTTGGAGTGAGAGGTAGACTTCTCTATTGATCATGTGCTAGGAGCGGCAATGGTGTCCATTCCTCTTTATAGGATGGATACACCTAAGTTTTAGGAGCTCAAGAAGCAGTTGGAGGAGTTACAGATGAGGGGTTTCATCCAACCTAGTACTTCTCCATGGGGTTTTCATGTCCTGTTTGCGAAGAAGGTAGACGACACCCTTAGGCTATGTGTGGATTATCGGAATTTGAACTAGTTGACGGTCAAGAACCGATATCCATTACAATGGATAGATTATCTCTTTGATCAGCTTTGAGGAGCCAGAGTGTTCTCGAATATCGACTCAATATCCGGTTACCATCAATTGCGTGTCAGATCATTTGATATACCTCTTACAGCCTTCCGGAGCAGGTATGGTCTATATGAGTATTTGGTTATGTTGTTCATTCTCACGAATGTGCCAGAAGTTTTCATGATGCTGATGAATAGAGTTTTCCATCCTTACTTGTATTCCTTCATGGTGGTTTTTGTGGATGACATCTTGGTGTACTCTAACACTCGACATGACCATGCTACCCATCTTCAGATCGTTTTGAGTACACTGAGGGAGCATAAGTTATATGATAAGATATAAAAGTGCCACATTTGGATGGAAGATGTTAACTTACTAGGTCATGTCATCTCATAGACCGGAGAAGTAGTAGACCCAGCGAAGGTGAGAGCAGTAGTCACCTAGGAGCAGCCGAAGAATGTATTCGAGGTACGGAGTTTCTTAGGGCCGGCAGGTTACTACATGCGGTTTATACAGGACTTCTCACCCTTAGCAGTGTCATTGAGGGTCTTGTCTAAGAAGGAGGTGAATTATGTTTGGTCAGAAGCCTGTGATCCAGCCTTCTTGGAGCTGAAATTGAGATTGACTTCAGCACCGATTAGTTTTCCCAGAGTCGGGCAAGAGTTATACAGTTTTATATGATGCATCTAGCATCAGGCTTGGAGCAGTGATTATGCAGGAGGATCGTGTTGCTGTGTATGGATCTCAGTAGTTGAGTCCACATGAGAGGAACTATCCTACGAACGACCTGGAGTTGGCTGTAATTGTTCATGCTTTGCCTTATTGGAGACATTATCTTCTGGGAGAGCATTTTTTGGTGTATACTGACCACAAGATCCTCAAGTATATCTTCATGCAGCGTGACTTGAATCTGAGACAGCGGAGGTGGGTTTAGTACCTGCAATATTTCAATTTCAAGCTTACCTATATTCCTGGGAAAGGAAATGTAGTGGCTGATGAACTGAGCAGGAGGACTCAGATATAGGCAGTTCAGGAGGCCAACAGTGAGTAGCAGCTTATGGCTCTATTCTCTGAGATTCATTTGGAGGTGCACGATAGATAGGGGAAAATTTTGTTATCTTCATTAGCTATTACCTCTACACTTATCGACTGAGTTTTAATGAGGCGGTTATCAGATTCTGAAGGCCTAGTCCTACAGGAAAGCGTGTTAGGAGAGGACCCTCTTCTCGGATGGACCACAAGCGAGGATGAGATCTTGTGTTTCCAGGGATGCGTATGGGTGCCAGCAGATATATGCGAGGAGCTGATGCGAGACCTTTATTCCTCAGTTTGGGTAGTTCATCCTAGCGTCACCAAGATGTATCGTGATCTACACTACCAATATTGGTGGCCAGGTATGAAAAGAGATGTTGCTGGTTTTTTCATGAGATATTCCACCTGTCAGTAGGTGAAGGCAGAGCACCAGCGACCAGTAGGGCTTTTACAGCAGCTACCCATTCCCGAGTGGAAGTGGAATGATGTCGCGATGGACTTCGTGAAAGGGTTACCGAGATCTCCTCAAGGGAATGACGTGGTATGGGTTGTCATTGACAGACTCACGAAGGTTTCTCACTTCTTGTCGATTAAGGAGACCTTCAGTGTTGATGATCTTGGACGGTTGTACATCCGTGAGATTGTACACTTTCATGGGGTTCTGAGTACTATCATTTCAAATAGGGACGCCCGCTTCACGTGGCATTTCTAGCAAGGGCTACAGAGGGCTTTGGGTACACAGATACTCTTGAGTACAGCTTACCATCCCCAAATAGATGGCCAGTCAGAGCGCACGATTCAGGTGCTAGAGGACATGCTAAGAGCATGTGTCCTTGATTTTTGAGTTTCTTGGGAGAGACATATACCTCGAGTGGAGTTTTCATATAATAATACTTTTCAAGCAATTATTCAGATGGCACCTTACAAGGCTTTGTATGGTAGGCCGTGCCAATCACCCTTGAGTTGGATGGAGGTAGGAGAGGCAGCTATGATGGGACCTCTTCTTGTTCAGGAGACCACAGAGCAAGTGGAGTTTATTTAAAAAAGGATCCTTTTTGCATAGTCTCAGCAAAAATCTCATGCTGATCAGCGGAGACTACCTTTGGAGTTTAAGGTCGGGGATCAGGTTTTTCTACATGTTACCCCGAGGTTGGGACATAAGAGGATCAGGAGACAGGGTAAGCTTTCACCGAGATATGTCAGGTTGTTTGAGGTTCTGGAGAGAGTCGGGCTGGTTGGTTATAGGTTGTAGTTGCCTCAGAGGTACGAGGCTATGCACGACGTCTTCCATGTTTCTCAGCTTCACCACTATTTCTCAGACTTGTCTCATGTTTTTCAACCCGAGGAGGTTGATCTGGAGCAGGATGCATCGCTAGAGGAGCATCCTATCAGGATTGTTGATCATCGTGCAAAGATACTCCATGTCCAGTCTGTTCCTATGGTATGGGTGTTATGGCAGCATGGCCTTGTAAAGGACGAGACTTGGGAGAGGGAGGCCGATATGCGATCACAGTGCCAGATTAGTTCAAAGATTCTTCTTCACCACCAAGTTAGGGAAATTCGGGGATGAATTTGTTTATGGGGGGAAGTTTTTAAGAACCCGGATCTTCAATTCAAGTTTGTTTGTTTTTGTTTCTATTAATTTTTGAGAAAAAGAAGAAAATATGGAAATTTTCTAAGTACACGCCGTGAACTTTATGATTACACGCCATGTACATTTCTCCCACGCGAGGCCGTGTGCTGACCGTGTCTGAGCCACACACACAGTGTGTAGCGGTGATGTGGAGGCTACTTAATGCGGTGTACGAAAAGGGAGAGTACACGTCGTGTAATCATGAAGTACACACCGGGTACTTATGAAGTACACACCGTGTACTTTTCTTTTTATTTCATTAATCAGACTAGGCTCACGTCTTAAACCTATTTTCATCTTCTTCTCCGCCTAATTACATTCAGAGCATCCGAGAAGGATGAATCTTCTTCGAGCCACTGATCTGTCACCGGCTATCCAAATCGAACGCCGTTGGTTGTAATAGAATCACAACAGTGAGTTCTTGGTTCTTCTTTGGCCATGTTTCCTGATTCCTTCTCTTATGAGAGTTATCCAAGGTTGAACGTTTTCGATGTTTTTACAGATCAACTCCATTCTAGGCCAATTCATAGTTTTAGGTTCAAGTATATCGATCTCCTAGGATCGAGGTAGGTGGTTTGTTTCCCTACATTGAATGTCTTTGAGTTTTTGGTGCAAAAGTGATGGATACCCATGTATCGGGTATCTCAGGTTAGGGTTTTGATCCTGTATTGTTATCTGACTTATATTGAATGTATCCTTAAGGTTATTAGATTATTGATAACTGCTTGTTAGCATATTTAGGGATCACCCCATGGGTGTTTTCCCTTTTGTTGATTGTTTACCGCCGTTTGTCTTAGGTTTCATGTGAGGCATACCTAGTTGCACTGACTGCCTGCCTTGAGATATTTGATTGCATGTATTGACTGTCGTTTATATGCTTTTGATGCATTGTAGCTATTATCCAAGTGGTTTGTTGAACTTACTTAGGGATGCTAACAATCTTTTATGCTCGACAGGACTGCTCCGGGCTGTGTGAACCTGGTGCGGTAGATTAAAGAGGGACTTGACGGTTAAGGTATTCCCTAGAGAGTTTGTTATAAATTATTATCGTTCGCAGGACCTATAGTAATTGGAATTTGTGATTCCTCAAAGTGTTCTTAGTTACATATCGAGACTATAGGGGTAATTAGATGTAAGTGCTTCCTCAGAGAGTCTATAGATTTTGTTGCAAGACCGCTGGGGAATTGACGGTGAGTGCTTCCTAGAGTGTCTATGCCTTGTATGACTACTTGACTATAGGGGTCTGCCAGTATGATCCATCCAGATAGTTAGTGTGAATATTTTTTAGTTGGTTGTGACGAGTCCACCAAGCCAAAGAACAAGCTTGTGTTTTGTACTGCTTGCAGTTTAGGTAGTCTATTGAGATACCTGTTGTTTTACTTCTTATGCCTTTAGAATATAGAGCTATTTGCTAGATTCCCTAGTTGATAATTTAATGAGTTAATTAAATTAATAAAGAAATGTGAATGGTGATTGGTAGGATTGTTTACTTTAGAGTACTCCTATTTCTCTACTGCATTAATTTCCTTTACTTTCGCTATATTTCTCACTAACAGTTAGGCACAGATCTTATGGTGATTGCCTACTAGGATTAGTCTCACACCCTGTTTGGGTCCTGCTTTTCATCCCAAACAAGTTATATGGTTTCATTTGTGGCCCTTCTACTTCAGTTACATGATTGCTGGTTAGAGCTGGAGAGCAGAGGACTGAGCTTACGCTTGCGATGCTGCTGGAGTTTCTGTTTACTTTTAGTTCTTTGTTCTCTGTTGTATTTCATCACGTTGTTGTGTTTTTTTCTTTCCTTAGATACATGAACAATGCTGATTCATTATTATATTATACATTGCTTCCATTTTTTAGTTTCAATTGTTTTATGTTGTTTACTTCTTATGCTATTGACTTTTATTTCATGTACCTTGTATACCTTACCAAATGAGGGCATAGTTTCCCCAATAAATTACCAAGGCCCTTGCTGCTAGACAGCAGCCTCTGGCATTTGGAGAAATGCGCTTGAGGTCATGTGGAGAACCGGGAGGGGGCTCCAGTTGAGGGGCTCTAGATTCGGGTCTTTACAGATATCTCTTGGATGAGTACCATCCGGGACAACTAGGCTCATGGAGTGAGATCTCCTATATTAGTGAAACCTTTGAGCCTCAAGTAGAATCCTATAGCTAGTAGTGAGGTTGGGACCTCATGAGACTTGCTGTATAAAATTTTTATATCTTGGTTATTATGGGATTCCTTTTAGTTATTTCAAATATCTTGGTTGAAATACCATGTGGATTAAGATAACTGGTCATGTATAGTCGATGAATGGTTTAGATTGAGTTTCTTATTCTCTCTCACCTAGGTTCCCTCTTCTATATTTGGGTCGATCAGAGTATTTTATTTAAGATTCTCCCATTAATTTTGGGTTTTTAGGGCACCTAATTGGTATTTTTATACTCACCCCAACATGGGATTTACCCACACATGTTGTGTCTTATGAAGAAAATAGGCCTTTCAATGAAGTCCTTGAAGGACCCAAAGTAGGTAGAGTATAGAAAGATAGAAAGACTGAGGTGTGTACTGATGGTTTCATTTAACAACAATCCCATACTAAGTAAGTTTGATACTGTTATATTTTTTATGGGATTATATTTTTACCTTTTCATGCTTTCAGTACTCTAATTATGAGATAGATGTATGTATTCATTTATTATATCAACTATTTTATTATCTCTGGAAATTAAGTAGTGGGTAGAAAATCATAATCTAGGGTTAGAAATGGAAATATTTAATTTTCTAAAAGGATGACTTAGGAGATTCACTGACATCGGGTGGAGCCAAGGAAACACCCCATGTGAAAATCAAAAATCCATAACCACTTGTAGAAGAAGGGAAGGAATAAGACAACTCCATTTAGGAAGTTGAAGATGTGATCCTATAAGACTTCAACTTCAACCATCTATTTTCTAGGGGTGATCCTTCTATGAGTATTAATGTGGCCTTCTGAGAATAAAAACACTCTCCACAAGAGATAGAAACCTAATGTTGTATGTTAAATAAGACAACTTTTTGAGAAGACACAATGTATGGAGTAGTGTATAAAACTTCATCACTCACACACCATTAGGTGAGTTCTTGGGTCAAATGTAGTCACTTCACCACTGGTTACCAAACCTTGGTATCATTAATGTAGACTACCATGCACTCCACACTCTCGATCAGGACATCCTAGTAAAGTGGGTGCATCAAGAGAGGAAATAGCTTAGTGTTTCCTATTAAAATCCATATTCTATAGGCATTTCCACTCTCTATGGGGCTGAAGAGAAGTATTCCTAGATGTAGGGGCATGAGCATCAGTAGTGGGTTGTTCTTTATTCCTAGTAGAAGATGATCCATCACCTAGAGAGTCCATTGAAAAAAATGAGGATGAGGTTTCACAGGATAATTCCCAAATACTAGGATGCAAATATGAATATTTTGGCTCCACATGTAGATGGATGAGGTGCTTCCTTTGTTGGAGGAATAGCAAGTAGAACTGGCCAGGATAAGTTGTGTCATGGACATAATTCAACAATGTCTAGCTAGGCTTGAGTAATCCGTAGACAATATTTTGAAATGGGAGAGTCTCTAGCCTGCAGATAAACCCCCCCCCCATTTATTTTTTATTTAAAGTAATAAAATTTTATTTTACCTCAATTCCTTGAGCTAGATTAATTTATTATATCTCTATCACATTAGCAACACAACCATCTATAAATCTATAATATCAAATTATTTATTCTCAGTGTGAGAAATAAGAGACTAATAGATGAAAATTATATCTATGTTAGTGGTATTGAGACTGAAAGAAGGGTTGGGATGAGAATGTTTCATTTATATCCTCTAAGACCTGAGTTTTATGAGAATTTTTTTCTTTGATTACAGGGGTTTGCCAGACTCTATCAACATCAAGGGTGAATGAGGGAACAACCCAAAGGGTATCAAAATTATACATGAGAATATTGGGAATTGGAGAGAATGAAAAAAGTGATATAAAAAGTTTTTATTGAGGGGTGTAGGATGTTAAGTTGTGGATAACCATTGATCATGTTCAAAACATTGGTTCACAATAATTCTATTGAAGATGTTTCTTCCATGATGTGCTCCCTGAATGATATGAAAGATAATTTTTTTCACACGTCACTATTTTGGGGGATTCCATTCAGATATGATGGAGGAAAATCCTCTTGGGCATGTGCCCTATATGGAAGGTGAGCCTATTTTGGCCATGCATCGTGTGACACCCAAGTCCCACACTCCAAGATCCAATTCTCATAGACACTTGTTGTATACACTTACTTTGATACATACTATAAAATTGTGGATATCACTATACATAATTACAAAATAAAAAATGAATATTTAGTCTTTTACATATGAAGGATCTTTTTAGTTTTATAAACTTATAGAATTATGATAAAACGTGAATTGATAAATCCCTTGTTCTTTATATCAAATGGACAATTTTACCATTATATATGAAACTAAATAATTCATGATGATTGATTAAAATCTCCCACATATTTTTTCATATGTGTTGTCCCTAAAAATTTCACGTGCACTAAATTTCTTCATAACCTAGGAAATGGAAATGTAATAAATGTATGAGATCAAACACTTAGTAAAGGAAACATATCACCAATGTAATCACTGGATAAACATTACATAAATATTATGTCATGAATATATAAAAAACATGAAGATATAATAAACTTTAAATACTTTTATTCTATATCAATGAAAATAAATTAAAATATGGATATCAACAATACTGATCTTGTACTGAGGGAATGCCAAATTCTCGACATGAAAAACCTGAAGTAAAGTTCTTGTTCCAAGACACTTTACTTATTGTCGAGACAACAGTCAATACATTTTTATGAATTGGGAAGGCATACACCAAATACCCAAACCAACTTAGTCTCATGATACCCACCAATGTATCAAGTGGATATATAATGTTATCTATTTTTATTGAAAACGTTAATATCCAAGACCTAGAAGTGGATTACAATGACTCAATCTAAGAGAAACTTGAGAAGATTGACACCCTGTCACCTCAAATTTCACTTAAAGTCTCTTATTATTACATTATAAACACAGATGATATCATTATATAGGATCCAAACCCAAATGACATTCTTGACTCCAAACTCTTTTAAAATCATCTACTGCAAGGAAACAGTTATGGATTTCTAAATTTTCACAAAAATTGGTTTCAACCATCCTGATTCACACTGCTCTGGTTCCTACAACTGAACAGACTTCAAGTTGAGAGTAACCAGATAAAAGATGGCATCTCCTTGTGCTCTAGGTACGCACTGTTTCACCACCACCGTGATGATATCAACCATCTGTTTCTATCCTGAAAGACTGCCACCTCCCTCTGGAATGTGGTCTTTGGTTTTCTTGATGTCCATCTTCCACAAGTCCGTTGTATAATGGACCTTGTCCTCTAAATTTCAATAGTGAACCTATCACAACAGGTCCACATTATCTTCCTAGTGGAATGTGCGGAAACCATATACACTATTTGGATGAGCATGAACAAATGTTGACATGATAATACCACTTTCAATCACAGCACTGCTCTTGCAAATATCTTGTATGCAACTCAACTACAAAACAACCTCCATGATAAACACTATGATAACTCAATCAGTGAATTTTCTATATTGTGAAAATTACACTTACAAGGTAACTATCCTAAACCACTACAAACCATTGAATTCTTCTAGATACCTTCTTTTGTGGCTGAATTAAATGCAACTTGGATGGTTCTTCATGAGGCAACCCAAGACCAGATGTATATAGAATTTCCTTCAAAGATTATAATGGTGATTTATTAGAAGGTATTTTTGGCCCTTGTAGACTATCCACCACTCTTGAAGCTAAAATTATGGCTCCCATCATAGTAGTGGATGTTTCTCAACAATGAAATTGAAATAAAATCTCGTTTGAAATGACTCATACACAATTGTTCAAGTATTCTGGATGGGACAGATTCATCTTTCTTGGAAACTCACATCGAAATGGATTAAGTGACTTGACATTATTGCTTCAAATCATTATATCATAACACGTGCCTATCGTGAGGCCAACATAATTTCTTATGGTTTTACAAACATGGTAATCTTTAAAGATTCTAGAAATCATCTCTCTATCATCACAGGTGATATGCTCACTATTCTCCAAAGAGACAAATGTAAATTTCCTTTCTTTTGACTCTTGTAACAATATTTTCTCATTGATGAATCTTTTCTGCTTTCTCTTTTTAAAAAAATAGGATATCCATATTATGAGAAATAAGGAAGTGAAATACATAATTAACCTATGTTATCATCCAATAATAATAAATAATTATAATACTTTTCCACATGTTAATAAAATGGATAACATGATCATAAACCATTGAGAGAGAGAAGTAAGAAATTCAAACATTACATATTCAACTTTCCAATAGTCATTCGTAACAAAATAAATATATATGTTACATAAATAACTCTCCACATGTCAATAGAATATAATAATATCTAGGCTAACATAAACCAACCTAATTTATGTAAAATGTGATGTTCAAGATATTTAGAGAAATGGTTATACGTCTAATGACCCAAACATCACATACATAAATATTACATATTAATATATGAATGTTCATTACATAACATAATGATACATGCTAGACTCATTTAGTTTTAGTAACTTTTAAAACATAGATACATAATCAAATGTTTCATGAGTGAACTATATCATAACCCAATAAGTTATTCTTAACTAGAACCCTTCTTATACATATCATACATAATACCTTTCTTCATAGCCTGGGGCAAGGAAACATAATAAACAGCAATCTTAGATTCTAAATTAGGGTGAAAAATATGATATTAATATAACATGATGATAAGTGTATGGGAAAATTAGAATAACATTTCAAAACCATAGCCTATTTATAATAGATAAAATATTTGATTCATGGAATAAATCATAGTAGTTTATAAGACATGAATCATAATGGTGTTGGTTCTGGGAACACTGGTATCATGGTAGGGGTGGTACCCTACTTTGATTTTTCTCATATTCAATGAAAATTTTGGGATCTATACAATGATAAACTTAGTTATCCACAGAATTGAATCTAAGAAATAAGATAAAGAAATATAAACCCAAATCCTAGATAGAGGATCAATATATAGTGTTTATAATTAATTTAATTAATTAATAATTACCACCAAGGATTATTATTTATTAATTGATGTGTTAATCCATAGATCTATAGTTCACTATCATTGTGTTGTAGAGATAAATGGTAGATCTACTCTAGAGGTGATCCACACGTGTTCCAAAAATCATTGAATATCACTGAAGGAGTCTTCGAGTCATAACATGAAAAATCCTTGTGCTTGTGTCCTACACCTTAGATCACCTTGAGAACCACTTCCAAATCATTTTCCTTGATCTAAGGAGTAAAATCGCTCTTCTTGTTGAGAGTGTTCATAGAGAGGAAATAAATCTCTAGGATTGAAAGGATTTTCTCTAAAATGATGCACACAACTGAATTGGTGTCTCTTAGAATTCCCTTTTCTAATGAGTGAATAATATAACCTAGAATTTATTCCACTAGGGTAGTAATAACAATAATTTTCCCAAGTGCTTTTTATTATTTCAGAAATCCTAGAAAAACCCCCATGTCAAATAATAACAGTAATATTATTATTTACTAACAACCACTTATATTTTGAGTTATAATTAAATATTATTTAATCAAATCATATATAATATTATTATTTCTCAATAGACCCTTAAACTCGGTCCCACAATCCTCCTTAATATTTATTAATAATTCCACCCATAATATATTCTCTCAAATAACTAGTGATAGAATAAATGTGACCCGGAATACATGAATAATTATCAAACCATGACCGAGATTAATATTTATTCAAATTCTTAAATAATAACTTATTTAACTAAGATACCAGATACACTTAGTGTGTGCCCATCTAGGCCTCTTTCTTCATATCATTTGTTGGAGTAGACTAAAGTCCAAGGTTAGCATCTAACAACACACCAATACACCCATAGACAAAGAATTTAAAGTCTCAATGACACGTCACCTCATTCAAATGTTTACCATGTAATATAATCCCTTTATGAAAATATCTCTAATCGAGTAGATTTCATTCAAGTGCTATCAACCAATATGCTCAATATCTCTTTCCTTGAATTTTTTGAAATAAAACTTGCCAATAGAACCCCATGGCCATGGATTTATTTAGGCTATATCATTTCCATCAAATAGCATAAGATATTAACTTCTATTAGTGAATAGAAATGATAAATCCTTTTTTTCATTATTCATTGATGTTATATTACTTGTGATGAACCCAACGTATCCTACCTCACTGTGAACATCTATCATCACAGTTTTCATCAATAAATCAAATTATGTGACTCATAATATACATTAATAATAATCTTCAATTCTAAGGACAAATACACACATCCGCAGATAGGAACATCCAATGACACTTATAAATGTGGATTTCCTACGGTTAGGTCTTGTTCTCATAATATCCTACTGGATATCACTAAGGGAATACACCACGAAGTTTTCTCGACGTCCTATGAGTCTTGACCCATAATAGCCTGTATCATTTGTGTCCCTTAAATGATATCATCTGGTTATAAAATATATATCTAAGAATATTGTCCTAGCACTAACAGTTTTTCATCATAGTGGGGAACTACTATTACCTTTTAGTGTGACGGCTACTCTTAGGACATTATCACATACAATTTTACATAGAAGAATAATAATGATGTGATGAGTAATTAATTGATATTAAAACACCATGAATATAAGTTATCATATATATCATATAATTTGGCTCTAGGGAACCAACTCCAATAGACTCCCACTTTCACTAGATCCAACTGGTTACAACCTTTAGTCTGCTAGATCTCTCATAATACTCTTGATTCTACTGGGATAGTCCTTTAGTCAAGGGTTACACCAAGTTATATTCTATGGAAACTCTACTCACTGAAACTTCACCCCTATGTTGAAAATACCTTAAGAGGTTATACTTTCGGAATAAATGATTTGTTTGTTGAGGTGACATTGTCTCTTTTGTAAGATCAATCACTACAGTATTACCACAGTACAATGTGATAGAGTCTTTACTGCTAGGCAATACCTCAAGATCTTGGAGAAAGTTATGAATCCAAAAATCTTCATTGGAAACATCAGAAGCCTCTATATACTCAGACCCGACTATAGAATCAATGAAATATAGTTTATTTAACTCTTCTAGATCACAACTCCTTCATTTATATAAAAAACATATCCTAATTGTAACTTCAAATCATTATGATATATTTTAAAACTAGTATCATCATACCCTCTGATGAAAATCTCCATATATCTTCCATAAACCCAAAACATTTCCTTATTTCTTCTCAGATACTAAAGGATAGCCTTAACAATAGTCCAATAATATTCTCCTAGATCTTCTTGATATCTTCCTATCATGCTCAATGCATAGGAAACATCAAGTCTAGTACATAAAATGGCATACATGATTGAATCTATCACAGAAGTGTATGGGATCTTACGCATTTTCTCTTTCTTTTATTTTTTCTGGGGATGTGTTTTATTAGAAATATGTAATTCATGTGACACAGGAAGCAATCCACTTTTTGATTGTTCCATACTAAATATCTCTAGTATCTGGTCAATATATATACTTTGAATTAGTCTAAGTAGCCTTTGAGATCTATCACAAATGATCTTAATCCCTAAAAATTAGGTTGCTTCACCTAACTCTTTTATAGAGAAGGACTTGTTGAACAAGTACATAACTAACCTTAAGACTAGTATGTTGTTTCCAATAATTAATATATCATCAAAATATACAAATAGGATAACCACTTAATTCCCATTAAACCTTTTGAAAACACATGAATCACATTCTTTTTTAAGGAATCCAAATTCTCTTTTGGATTCATCGAATTTAATGTTCCCTGACTTGGATACTTTCTTCAATATATAAATAAATCTGGGAAACTTGCAAACCCTTCTGTCATCACTTTGGGTGTAAAGACCCGTAAAATTCAAGGGAAATTTTTTCTTAATTTTCTTTAGAATTTTACAAGAGCGCGGTTTCAGACGGCACCTGATTCCGAGGTCCGGAGTGCCCGGAATTAATTTCTGAAGTTTGGCTCGGGTACGTTCAGTGAACGAACGAGCGGGTATTTCTAACTTTTGATACGGTGCTCGGAATTGAAATCCGAGGGCACCGATGAACTCGCAGCGCCGATATTCGCTTAATGAGACCTTTTCGGAAGTTGCGTTTGTTGCGGGTTGAAAGTTAGTTTTTGGGTTTTTAGTTTAAGTTAAATAAAATTTGTGAGGAACAAATTTTATTTTTATCTAGTTAAGTCCTACCAAAGGGAGTTGGGAGTGGGACCCACATCCACATAACCTCCCTTGGGAGGATTAAGTGAGGTGGGGTCCACATGAACCCCAACTCCTCAAATTCTCTCAAAACCTCCCCTTTAACTCTTTTCATTTAATGTTGTCAACTTGGGTTACTTAATTAATTATGGGAGTTAAACCCTTTTTGAATTTCAAATCTTTGAAATTCTTGTGGTTAAGTTATGTAATAATATAAGTTTAAGCTTATATTATTCTAGGGGATTCTTTTACCACCTTGGGAGGATTTCTTGAGAGCTTTGGAAGCTTTTCTTCTTCTTCTTCAACTTGACGAAGAACACGAAGAACGTCGTTCTTCAACGAAGAACTTCTTCGCCGAAGAACACGGTCTTCCCGCGACGCCATATCCGCGACGTGACGTACTTCTTCCGCATCATCTTTTCCGCGACGAACACCATCGACAACGACTCTTCCTCCGACGTCAAAGGAATCGACACCGATATTCCACGACTCCGTCAACGTGCGACTATTGAGGTAGAGGTTCTTGAGTTCGTTGTTTTCTTTATATTTTGACTTTCCTCAAGACTTGACGAGGAACGCTCTTTTTCCGACGAAGAACGCCGCACCTCCCTTCTTCGTTCACCGTGTCAACGAAGGGGACGCCACCTCTTCTTCGGACAACCTTCGTCGGCATACGAAGATTCGCCAACGACGTATCTCTTCGGGCATATCTCTTCGTCAACGGATTTGACGAACGACGACCGCGACGCCCGACCTCCGCGACGCCGTCTTCCGCGGAACGTAGACGAATCTTCGAATCTTTAACCCGAGGTAGGGGTTGTTGTTTAATTCTTTAATTATTCCATTTCTTGCTCGTGATTTTAGCAAGACTAACGTGAGGCTTGTTTTATTTTAAGTTGCGTTATTATTTTAACGTGAGGGGGGCCGGACCGCACGAACACGGCCGAATCCCCCTCCATCGTTCATGTTTATTCATGCGGGTGGAAGCAAGTGGCGTGGTGCCGTCGCACCATGCGGATGATCGTACAAATAATTTACGCGGCGCCGTCGCGCTACGCCAAGGAAAAATCTTCAAGAACGCGACGTCGTCGCGCCGCGTTGAAAGGATTCATGGCACGGCGAAAGGGGCGCGGTGCCGTCGCACCGCGCCAGACGACGAACACCGTGGCCGGTTCTGGGCCGCGGCAGGACGAGAAGACCGCGGCCGGTTCCGGGCCGCGGCGGAAGAGAAGACCGGCGGCGGGGCCGCCGGCGTCGGAAGCCGAGGAGGGGACCGGAATTTCCGGTCCCATTGGAGAAAACCGGCCGGCCAGCTGGCCGGCCGGATGTCTTTAAACCGGGGGAAATAATTCCCCCGGCCAGCACATAAAACCCCCCTCTTTAAGAGGGGGGCGGTTCCATGAAAGGGGGGGGGCAGCAGCCCCCCGGTTTGACCCTCCAAAACCGGCCCCCACGTGGGGCCGTTTTGTTACCCAGGCGCGGCACAAAGGCCGCGCCACTTTGAAGAACCGCGGGGCTTAGCCCCCGCGTGCGCAGCCCGTGCGGCGCTAGACGCCGCCGCCGCGCCGCCGCCGCCGCGCCGCCCAGGGGGGGGGGGGGGGGTCGGGCCGGGTCGGCCCGGACCCGAACCCCCCCGTTTCGAACCAGTTTTGGTTTTTCGCTCATAACTTGAGCCTCGGACCTCCGAATGACGAACCGTCTACGGCAACGCGATCCTTGGATCGAGACGGTCGTTTTGGTATATCGCACTCAAGGTTTCGGTTTACTTTGAGTTCGGCCGGGTTGGTTCGTTCACGAAACCAACCGGGCCTTCGGAGCGGAAACGCTCATATCTTGAGCTACGGACGTCCGATTGACGTGCCGTCAGTCGCGTTGTGTTCCTTTTAGTGAGACGGATCTTTTGGCATACTCCGCCCGAGGTTTGGACGCAGGTGGAGTACGGTCGGCTTGGTTTTGCCATAAAAACCAACCGGGTCCCGGAGACGAAAAGGCCAATAACTCTCAGACCGGGCGTCCGATCGACGCACCGTCTGTTGCGTTGAGTTCCTGTTTACGATACGGAACTTTTGGTATCATTCGCCCGAGTTTTGGATACAGTTAGTAGAGGCCGGGTTGGATCGTTCCCGAAATCCAACCGGGCCCCTGGAACGGGAAAGCTAATATCTTTCAGACAGGACGTCCGCTTGACGGACCGTCAGCGGCGTTGGTGGTTACGTTGAGTAACGGTCCCTTTGAGTTTACCCTATGGGAGTTCGGGGTACAGTTGAGATACGGCCGGGATTGGTTTCGCTCTCGAAGCCAACCGGGCCCCTGGGACGAAAAGGCTAATAACTCACAGACCGGGCGTCCGATCGACGCGCCGTCTGTTGCGTTGAGACCCCTGTGACGAGACGGACTTTTGAGATACTTCCTTGCAGAACATTGTGATACTTGGAGTATCGACCAGTAGCTCGTGGAGCGGACCCTCCCGGAGACGAGCGTGCAGAGTACGGAGACCGTGTAGCCGGCTGAGACCTGACGACTGCTTGACCGACTCGACTTGGAGTGAGTCGACTAGCCCAGTGGACGGAGCGCCCGGTATTTGGCGGCAGACCCACGGCGGACGGAGCGCCTGGTAGTTGGCAGCAGACCCGCGGTACTCGACAGGAGGAGTACCTCAGTAGGCTATCTAGGTAGCGCCCGGTATTTGGCAGCAGACCCTCAGCGGACGGAGCGCCTGGTAGTTGGCAGCAGACCCGCAGTACTCGACAGGAGGAGTACTTCAGCAGTCTTAGGTTAGTGAGCGGCGGCCTCAGAGTCGTGACAGGACCACTGTACACTCTAGAGACGGAGCTCTTCAGCAGTTACGGTTTCGATAATGAAAATCCTGGTTTGAGCTGAGACTTTGACCTTTGTGTTTCCTCATGATTGAGATGGGTTACTTGATAACTTAGGTATATGTATGGGCATATACCTGGGTAGTGGTTATCCATTGATCTCATGATTCTTGTGTTTCCTCATGAATGAGATGGGTTACTTGATAACTTAGGTATATGTATGGGCATATACCTAAGTAGAGTTTATCTGTTTTGATCTTCTTGTGGTTATCCTTGTTGGTTTTAGTGAGACCTTGAGGGTCTCGGGGTCCCTACTGAGTATCGTTATACTCACCCCTGCACGGGCTATGCCCGCACCTCGTTGTGTTGGTTGCAGACGACGGCCAGTACTGACAGAGGCCGAGTGTTCGAGGACTGGACGGTACCTGGAGGTGGACTATACGACGAGGCGGTACCCAGAGGCAGACCACTGGGCGGGACATACTCGGAGCAGACGGCGGGACCCGAGGAGCAGAGGAGCTATCTGTACCCACCCTTCAGGTGGGATTTCCAGTGGTCAGCTCGGCGTAGCAGCTTTACTTTTCAGTTGCTGTTTTCCCTTTCGAGTTGTACTTTACAGTTGGGCTTGTATTTCTGGCCCCTTTTTACTTTCCGCACTTTTAGTTGTACTCTGTTTTTGCTTAGTGTTACTTTCCGCTTGCTTACTCTGTGGTGTTTGTTTACTTTACAAAGGCAATGCCTTCCCTTTTTACCAGGATTTACGCCTTGGTGCTAGTCGCCAGCCCCTGGCCTATAGAAGGCGGGCTTGGGGTAGTCACGGCACGGACCCCGAGGGCGGGTCGTGACAAATTGGTATCAGAGGCGGTCGGTTCTATCGCAGACTCTGATCTTTCTTTCTGTGAAGCAATAGTGTTAAGGGTACCGAGTGTGGTTTTCAGTTCAGGGAGTCCAGTGTTGGTGCGGGCGGCCGACGTATCCATACACCAGGACCCTGACAACTGATTTCCGACTTTGTGCACGAAAACACTGATTGCGTGTGTGTTTTCAAAGGTTTTTCCCCTTAAAACAGCTCAAACCAGGTCAGCTCACCAGGTATAATCGTTTGATCGTGTTACGTTGTTTCTTTCAGGATGGCCCCACGACGGGAGCCAGCTAGGGTTCCGAGAATCGAACGTGACGACAGCCCACTGAGCGACGAGGCCTCGGTGCAGGGCCCTTTGTCAGCAGTGGCACCGGCGGTAGCTCCACCCGCCGAGCCCCCGATGCTTCCAGCAGCAGCCGCTGACGATGCACGTCGCCTCAGCGCACTGCATGAGTTTCAGCGCCAGCGACCGCCCAGGTTTCGCGGGGAGACGGATCCCCAGGCTGCAGAGGACTGGCTGGAGGCAGTGGTACGAGTGTTTAGGCTAGTGAGGACACCAGCAGACCTCATGGTGATCCTCGCTGCGAGCCTACTACACGCAGCAGCAGGTAGGTGGTGGAGCCACTTGTTTCAGTTTTGCGATGAGATGAACTTCGCATGGGAAGACTTCGAGACCTTCTTCAGGGTGGAGTTTGTGCCAGTATCTCTACACCCCGAGCGTGTACAGGAGATTCTGCCTTTACCGCGTGTTTTTCGATCAGAAGTCGAGTCATCTGTGGGCAGTAGACAGATGATGCAGAGGTCCAGGAGGACCAGACCAGCAGTTGGGCGATCTCGGGTTTTAGGACTAGTGGTGCAGGGCAACCGGAGTGGGAACAGAGCTAGCCGTGCAAGGAGCAGGTTGTGTTACTCATGCCGCGGAAAGGGTCACCTGGCACGTGACTGTCCGACTCCTCGATCCGCAGGCTTGGAGGGAGCCACCGAGGTTGAGGCAGCGACAAATGCTTGAGCAACAGTAAAGCAGGTGGACAGGAGCGGAACTAGTGGATACGTCTCTTGTACTTCTAGTTCCATGTTGATGTTGCTTTTGTGTAGCGTCTTGTATTATGAGCTGCAATAATAAAAGACGCATCCTTTGTGATGTTTTCATTCATGTCCACTTTTGTGATGTTACTAAGAGGTTCCAGTTGACTGTTGACTTGACCCTCACTTGTGAGACATCTACTGGAGGAGACCCAGTTACCACACACTGATGCCGACAGTGTGACTCAACCCTTGGAGGCGAGAGTAACGGTTGGATCTCTTAGTAGTAGCGTCGAGGCCTTACGACGTCATCCTTGGTATGGATTAGTATCATCCATGTTAGGATTGACTGTTTTAGGCAAAGAATGTGGTTCATCCAGGGGATGAGACCAGGTTTCTCTTATCGGAAAAGAAGAAATCTTGCAGCTCTTGTGGGACCAGAGATGGTCCGGGCCACGTCAGAGGAGGTCCATGTCATCCAGGAGCGGATGAGGACAGCACAGAGCCGGCAGAAGTCATACGCTGACAGGAGGCGGAGGCCACTAGAGTTCGAGGATGGTGACCACGTCTTCTTGCGGGTCTCACCTCGACGTGGTATTCGGAGATTTGGCCGAGGCGACAAGTTATCTCCGCGCTTCATCGGACCCTTCCAGGTCCTCAGCAGGGTAGGTGAGGTGGCTTATCGCCTGGCTCTACCACCTCAGTTACACCGGGTGCACGACGTCTTCCACGTGTCTCAGCTGAGGAGATACGTGCACGACCCGACGCACATCTTTGACCATGGGGAGCTTGACGTTGACGATGGGGCGACTTTTACGGAGGTCCCGGTGGAGATAGAGGATCGACAGGAGCGGGTCCTACATGGACGATCGATTCCTCTTGTGCGCAACAGATGGCGGCACGGGAATCTCCAGGAGAGCACATGGGAGCGGGAGGCTCAGATGCGTGCTCAGTACCCTCTTTTGTTTCCCTAGTTTTTGTTGTATCTTTACGGGGACGTAAAGCCCTGAGGTGGGAGTAATGTAAAGACCCGTAAAATTTAAGGGAAATTTTTTCTTAATTTTCTTTAGAATTTTACAAGAGCACGGTTTCAGAGGGCACCTGATTCCGAGGTCCGGAGTGCCCGGAATTAATTTCTGAAGTTTGGCTCGGGTACGTTCAGTGAACGAACGAGCGGGTATTTCTAACTTTTGATACGGTGCTCGGAATTGAAATCCTAGGGCACCGATGAACTCGCAGCGCCGATATTCTCTTAATGAGACCTTTTCGGAAGTTGCGTTTGTTGCGGGTTGAAAGTTAGTTTTTGGGTTTTTAGTTTAAGTTAAATAAAATTTGTGAGGAACAAATTTTTTTTTTATCTAGTTAAGTCCTACCAAAGGGAGTTGGGAGTGGGATCCACATCCACTTAACCTCCCTTGGGAGGATTAAGTGAGGTGGGGTCCACACGAACCCCAACTCCTCAAATTCTCTCAAAACCTCCCCTTTAACTCTTTTCATTTAATGTTGTCAACTTGGGTTACTTAATTAATTATGGGAGTTAAACCCTTTTTGAATTTCAAATCTTTGAAATTCTTGTGGTTAAGTTATGTAATAATATAAGTTTAAGCTTATATTATTCTAGGGGATTCTTTTACCACCTTGGGAGGATTTCTTGAGAGCTTTGGAAGCTTTTATTCTTCTTCTTCAACTTGACGAAGAACACGAAGAACGCCGTTCTTCAACGAAGAACTTCTTCGCCGAAGAACACGGTCTTCCCGCGACGCCATATCCGCGACGTGACGTACTTCTTCCGCATCATCTTTTCCGCGACGAACGCCATCGACAACGACTCTTCCTCCGACGTCAAAGGAATCGACACCGATATTCCACGACTCCGTCAACGTGCGACTATTGAGGTAGAGGTTCTTGAGTTCGTTGTTTTCTTTATATTTTTACTTTCCTCAAGACTTGACGAGGAACGCTCTTTTTCCGACGAAGAACGCCGCACCTCCCTTCTTCGTTCACCGTGTCAACGAAGGGGACGCCACCTCTTCTTCGGACAACCTTCGTCAGCATACGAAGATTCGCCAACGACGTATCTCTTCGGGCATATCTCTTCGTCAACGGATTTGACGAACGACGACCGCGACGCCCGACCTCCGCGACGCCGTCTTCCGCGGAACGTAGACGAATCTTCGAATCTTTAACCCGAGGTAGGGGTTGTTGTTTAATTCTTTAATTATTCCATTTCTTGCTCGTGATTTTAGCAAGACTAACGTGAGGCTTGTTTTATTTTAAGTTGCGTTATTATTTTAACGTGAGGGGGGCCGGACCGCACGAACACGGCCGAATCCCCCTCCATCGTTCATGTTTATTCATGCGGGTGGAAGCAAGTGGCGTGGTGCCATCGCACCACGCGGATGATCGTACAAATAATTTACGCGGCGCCGTCGCGCTACGCCAAGGAAAAATCTTCAAGAACGCGACGCCGTCGCGCCGCGTTGAAAGGATTCATGGCACGGTGAAAGGGGCGCGGTGCCGTCGCACCGTGCCGGACGACGAACACCGCGGCCGGTTCCGGGCCGCGGCAGGACGAGAAGACCGCGGCCGGTTCCGGGCCGCGGCGGAAGAGAAGACCGGCGGCCGGGCCGCCGGCGTCGGAAGCCGAGGAGGGGACCGGAATTTCCGGTCCCGTTGGAGAAAACCGGCCGGCCTGCTGGCCGGCCGGATGTCTTTAAACCGGGGGAAATAATTCCCCCGGCCAGCACATAAAACCCCCCTCTTTAAGAGGGGGGCGGTTCCATGAAAGGGGGGGGGGGGGGGCAGCAGCCCCCCGGTTTGACCCTCCAAAACCGGCCCCCACGTGGGGCCGTTTTGTTACCCAGGCGCGGCACAAAGGCCGCGCCACTTTGAAGAACCGCGGGGCTTAGCCCCCGCGTGCGCAGCCCGTGCGGCGCCAGACGCCGCCGCCGCCCAGGGGGGGGGGGGGGTCTGGCCGGGTCGGCCCGGACCCGGACCCCCCCGTTTCGAACCAGTTTTGGTTTTTCTCTCATAACTTGAGCCTCGGACCTCCGAATGACGAATTGTCTGCGGCAACGCGATCCTTGGATCGAGACGGTCGTTTCGGTATATCGCACTCAAGGTTTCGGTTTACTTTGAGTTCGGCCGGGTTGGTTCGTTCACGAAACCAACCGGGCCTTCGGAGCGGAAACGCTCATATCTTGAGCTACGGACGTCTGATTGACGTGCCGTCAGTCGCGTTGTGTTCCTTTTAGTGAGACGGATCTTTTGGCATACTCCGCCCGAGGTTTGGACGCAGGTGGAGTACGGTCGGGTTGGTTTTGCCATAAAAACCAACCGGGCCCCGGAGACGAAAATGCCAATAACTCTCAGACCGGGCGTCCGATCGACGCACCGTCTGTTGCGTTGAGTTCCTGTTTACGATACGGAACTTTTGGTATCCTTCGCCCGAGTTTTGGATACAGTTAGTAGAGGCCGGGTTGGATCGTTCCCGAAATCCAACCGGGCCCCTGGAACGGGAAAGCTAATATCTTTCAGACAGGACGTCCGCTTAACGGACCGTCAGCGGCGTTGGTGGTTACGTTGAGTAACGGTCCCTTTGAGTTTACCCTATGGGAGTTCGGGGTACAGTTGAGATACGGCCGGGATTGGTTTCGCTCTCGAAGCCAACCGGGCCCCTGGGACGAAAAGGCTAATAACTCACAGACCGGGCGTCCGATCGACGCGCCGTCTGTTGCGTTGAGACCCCTGTGACGAGACGGACTTTTGAGATACTTCCTTGCGGAACTTTGTGATACTTGGAGTATCGACCAGTAGCTCGTGGAGCGGACCCTCCCGGAGACGAGCGTGCAGAGTACGGAGACCGTGTAGCCGGCTGAGACCTGACGACTGCTTGACCGACTCGACTTGGAGTGAGTCGACTAGCCCAGTGGACGGAGCGCCCGGTATTTGGCGGCAGACCCACGGCGGACGGAGCGCCTGGTAGTTGGCAGCAGACCCGCGGTACTCGACAGGAGGAGTACCTCAGTAGGCTATCTGGGTAGCGCCCGGTATTTGGCAGCAGACCCTCAGCGGACGGAGCGCCTGGTAGTTGGCAGCAGACCCGCAGTACTCGACAGGAGGAGTACTTCAGCAGTCTTAGGTTAGTGAGCGGCGGCCTCGGAGTCGTGACAGGACCACTGTACACTCTAGAGACGGAGCTCTTCAGCAGTTACGGTTTCGATAATGAAAATCCTGGTTTGAGCTGAGACTTTGACCTTTGTGTTTCCTCATGATTGAGATGGGTTACTTGATAACTTAGGTATATGTATGGGCATATACCTGGGTAGTGGTTATCCGTTGATCTCATGATTCTTGTGTTTCCTCATGACTGAGATGGGTTACTTGATAACTTAGGTATATGTATGGGCATATACCTAAGTAGAGTTTATCTGTTGTGATCTTCTTGTGGTTATCCTTGTTGGTTTTAGTGAGACCTTGAGGGTCTCGGGGTCCCTACTGAGTATCGTTATACTCACCCCTGCACGGGCTATGCCCGCACCTCGTTGTGTTGGTTGCAGACGACGGCCAGTACTGACAGAGGCCGAGTGTTCGAGGACTGGACGGTACCTGGAGGTGGACTATACGACGAGGCGGTACCCAGAGGCAGACCACTGGGCGGGACATACTCGGAGCAGACGGCGGGACCCGAGGAGCAGAGGAGCTATCTGTACCCACCCTTCAGGTGGGATTTCCAGTGGTCAGCTCGGCGTAGCAGCTTTACTTTTCAGTTGCTGTTTTCCCTTTCGAGTTGTACTTTACAGTTGGGCTTGTATTTCCGGCCCCTTTTTACTTTCCGCACTTTTAGTTGTACTCTGTTTTTGCTTAGTGTTACTTTCCGCTTGCTTACTCTGTTGTGTTTGTTTACTTTACAAAGGCAATGTCTTCCCTTTTTACCGGGATTTACTCCTTGGTGCTAGTCGCCAGCCCCTGGCCTATGGAAGGCGGGCTTGGGGTAGTCACGGCACGGACCCCGAGGGTGGGTCGTGGCATTGGGTCCCAAACCCTTCCGCTTGTGTCATATATACATCATTTAGAAGGTTCTCATTAAGAAATTCATTTTTGACATCCATTGACCAAATATCATAGTCATGGTAATCAACTATGGAAAGTATGATTCTGATGGATTTAAATATGGAAACTAGTGAAAAGGTTTCATCATTGTTAATTCCTTAATACTGTTCAAACCCTTTATCCACTATCCATTATTTATGGGTACTAAATTTACCTTCCATATCCAGTTATCTCTTGAATACCCATTTACATCTTACAAGATTTACATCAACAAACACATCGACCAAAACCCAAACTTATATCTGATACATGGAATCCATTTTAGAGTTCATATATTTTATCCATCTTGTAGCTTCTAAGCACGCTACTAACTCCTTTTAGGAGTGAGGTTAATTATTGTCCAACAATAATGAGTCACTAACCTCAGTGGAAAGAAAATCATATCTCTCTGGTTCCCTTACCTCTCTTACACTCTAACACAGTACTTGAGTTTTAGGAACTACTACATCCATGGGGACCTATGGAACTTGTTCCTATACTAACTCATATGTTTTTTGAGAATCAACTTCATTGAATTCAATATTTCTCCCACTATATTTTCTTAGGATGTTTTCCCTCTCAAGAAAGATGGCATGTCTAGAAAAAATCAAGTTTTTATCTGAGGGGTTGTATAGGTGGTACCCATTTATTTCCTCAGGATACTCTATAAAGATACATTTAATTCCCTGAGGTTCTAGTTTTTTTCATGATAAATCCTTAACAAACTCCTCACAAACCCATATATGTGTATGTGAAAAAAATTAGTTTCTTTCCACTCCATAACTCAAATGAAATTCCATTTTCCACCTTAGTTGGTGCTCAGTTTAATGTGTATCCCACAATTTTTAATGTATATCACCAAAAGGATAATGGAAAATCTCCATGACTTATCATTGAACTTACCATGTCCAACAATGCATGGATCCTTCTTTCACTAACACCACTACACTATGGTGTACAAGGTGAAGTGAGTTGAGATAGAATCTGAAACTCACATAGAAAGTCGATGAACTCTTAGTTAAGATATTCTCTACCTAGATCTGATCTAAGCTTTTGCATCTTCTTACCAAGCTTATTCTCTACTTTATTATTGAATTCCTTGAATTTATTAAAGGACTCGTACTTATACCTCATTAAGTAGACATAGCTATATCGACTCAAGTCAATAGTAAAAATAATGAAGTAAGAAAATCCACCTATATTTTCTATTGGAAATGGTCCACATACATCAGTGTGTACTAATGCTAGAAGCTCTGTGGCCCTTTCACCCTATCCACCGAATGGTGATTTGGTCATTTTCGTTTGTAAATAAGCATGAAATATGTCAAGTGGTTTTTGTTCATAAGAGTCTAAATAATCATCTTGAAACATCTTTGTTAGATTCTTCTCATTTACATGACCAAGACAGTGATTACATACCTGGGTGTTATATGAGTCATGTGAACATGGTTCATCATCAATTTCCAACACCTGGTTTTCATAATTTTATACATACATACTTTTATTTAAATGCGACATACCATAACATATGTTGTCCTTATAAAACAAACAAATTTTTTTTTGAACATTAAAATAAACCGAAATTTGAATACATTTGAATATATATGTAATCACCACAAGTTGTATCTAATACCCAATGTGTAGAAATGGAAAGATTTCAATCGATAACGAACACACCTTTGGATTCCCCTTGTCTCTGAGTGCAGTTCCCCTTCTAGTGTCCTAACTTGCCACATAAAAAACAAACTTTATCCTTTTCCTTGACCTGCCTTCGGATATTATTTGTCTTGGTCAGATAATGCTTTGGGGATTTAGACTATTTATAAGTCTTAGGCCCCTTTTTATGTTCCTTCACCTTCATATTCACCATAAGGAATGCGAGTTTATCACACCCCATGTCTTTATCCACTTGGAGAATCATGGTCAGAAGTTATGATATAATCTTGTTATTATTGTTAATATTATAATTAACAATAAATCTTGAGAATTACTTCAGTAGTGATGAAATTATGATATCATTACACAAATAATCTGGGAATTTAATCCCTACGATGTCCAGATGCTAAATATAGCAAATAAGCTTGACTACATGAGGCCCAGCTGGTGAAAACTCTCTAAGATTAGTTGTGAACAAACAATTAGAGATCTTATACCTATATTGTCTCACCTTCTCTTAATAGAGATCCCGAAGGTGAGACATCATGTTATAGAATCAATTTCCCCATGTTTCTTCAAGATCTCATTGATCATCGATGATATCATGAAGCACTGAACATCTGTATCCTAATTCAGATATTTCTCATAAAAAGAGATCTCTTCATCACTCACCTCATTTCCAGGAGCAACTGTTAAAGGTTCTTCCAGCATATATTGTTTCCTTTCAAGGAGAATAATGACCTGTAGGTTCCTTTTCCACTCTTAGAAATTAGTGTCGGGGAGAAGGTTTTCCTTCTCAAGTATGGATCACAATGATATGTTTGATGTAATCTTTTATATTGTTTTCAAAAATAATATGATCATAATTTTAATACTTTATCTGAAAAAAATAATATAAATAAATAAAATTATATTTATTAGTCTCCCAATATTTTATTGAAACCCAATAACCCTTACCATTGGCTTCAAAATATCATGTTTCATGGATATTCAAGTGGAAAGGATCTATATTCCCTTTCTCATTACCACAAATTTGGTTGGTCACGAAATATGAAATATTTTATGTAGGAATTCCAAATTCTCAACCCATTAAATCATAGTTCCTTGATGTGTTGAGTAGACTCCCCAATCCTAAAATCATTAATTTAGATTTCATCAACATTTTCCTCTTAGATACATCGAGTCCTGCGTTGGTGATAAACCCTTGATATAAATCAAGTTAAGTCATCCCAAAACCTCAAATTATAATTCCGTGATAATTGAAATCACCCCAACTTTGTTCGGTCAAGCACTTTTAACTATGGTTTGATTCTAACTGAAGTAATGGAAGGTTATACCAACTTAATATTTTATTGAGGTATTTTATCCTTTATGCATAAATTGCTAATTTTTATCTCTTCACATGACTGTTAATATTAAGTTGGATATTCTTAAGTGATTAACCATTTATTATATAATATTTACGCATAATCCAATTCATTTTAATTTTATCTTGAATGCTTTTTAATTCATTAATTATGTGATCATGAAAAAAACATACATAATAAATAACCATGCAACTAAAAGAAATAAAATAAAGGTTGTGATCAAGAACTTGTTCTGATGGTTATTTTATCTACTAGTAGATAAAGTAACTGCTGATCTAGGGGAGAAACACTTGAACTGTTTAAGGTTAGTGTTTACAGATTTCCACCTATCTACCTTTGTATTTACTTGGATTGGTTTATCCTTGTCTCCTAACTTGAACCGCCTCTACTAGTTTGGGAGAACCATCCATTACATATTCTTTTATTCACTTGCAGGTGAGAGGTAAAAGGGTGTTTATATAAAAGAAATCATGGTCATGTATGACCTACATATAAAATGAGGAGAGAAGGCACATAGGACAACAATTTAATTTAATAATAAATTAAAAGGAAACCAATCACATACCAAGGTCTATTCTAGATCATGATCATCCACATATATGAAATGAATTATGCATTTAATAAAACTAGAATTTTGTTGGAACCACTTTATGTATAAGGTTATATTTGTTGTAAATAGTTGTCAATGAAGATCAAAATTAAGGGGAACAAGAAGTACTCCAATGAAATGGAGGAATGGAAGATCAAAATGAAGTAGATCATGAATTACTCCGATGAAGTCGAGGAATGGTAATTCAGACGATTTTTGTACTGATCATAAGTTCAAAGAACATGTGTCAAAGGTGATACATTGTTTACAACAATGAAGAATGTGAGGTGTAATCCATTTGAGGATGATTAAAGAAGAATGGGATTTTGATGAAGACCATGAAATCACTCATTATTGCATGAAAACCATGAAAGAGACTTCTTGACGAATTGAATCATGTGGTTTGCATGAAGTAGATCATGATGGTTGATGAAGAAGACAATGTGGACATGATTGGAATTCTAAGATGTTCGTGTGAGGATTGGAATTCTGAGATAGCCATGCACATCACATTGTTAAAGAAGATGATGATGCTAAAGATATGCCTTCAAAGAATACATATCACAATAGTGGAGTTTGTGATAAAAGAAGAAGAGTTGTTGAAGGATACAGATCTCCATGAAGAAGTTCTTTTTAGGTGATCGTGCTTTTTCACGATCAGAAACACAAAATATGGAAAAAAGGAGGGTAGCGCAGGTTTAGAAGTTGGCCACGCAAGTGACTTGCAGGGGAAGACACCTGTGCGCCATGACTTGCACGCCGAGGGGAGACTTGTGAGCTGCCACACAGGGGGTTCCAAATGCCCATAAATACTGGACCACCCCTCCTCATTTCTCACGGATTTCAAAACTTTTAAAAATCAGAGCTCCCATCGCGTAGGTGTGGAAGTCGCGCAAGTAGTGTGTGGTCACACAGGTAGACTTGTGCGGTAGTGTTTGAAGTTGTGCGCCGGTTGTTGGTTGCGCGGCCAAGGCGGTTTGGGAGAGAAAGGAAGTGTGTCACGTAGGTTAGAAGTTGAGGAAGGCAGTGTCGCGCAGGTGGTTTGGTGATACATGCACACCAGTTTAGACCTGCGAGATGAAGGTTTGCGCACCATATTAAGACTTGCATGCCAGGCTTGGAGAAGAGCGCTAGGTGTTGTTGGAGTATGCCCGTCCTTTTTGGAGTTTCACGAAAGCCGGAAGATTTCCCGGAACCTTCGGTGCAAAGTGAGATTGAAGATGAAATCTAAATGATACATGCATGATATCATGAATTCATGGAGAACTGATTCTGGCAATGCAATGTAAGCTGAGCTTCATTTATTGAGCAATCACATAAGAGATTGTGATTCAGGAAAAAGAAGACAAGGGGATCTAGTGCATTCAGTCATTGCACTAAAGAAGAAGGATCGAACTGAAAAGAGCATCAACTCTAAACCATGATGCAAGCAAAGTCTCATGTTGAACATGAGACAAAGAACTTCATGTCTATCTATTGAAGAGGCCTTCATGTCTATAAACTGAGTGGGACTTCACCAATGGCAGTGAGCCAGGGGGAGTTAATGGGAGTGACCTAAGGGACGCAGTGAGCTATCCCTGAATCTTTGTAAAGGTAGTGAGCCTAAGACAGAGTGACTATACCCAAACCTTTTTAATCTACAGCAAGTGAATCATAGTGGATTTTGGTACGACCGAGAAAGTGTCGGCGTATGCTCCTTGGACATATCCCTTAGTGGTGAACCAAGTAAAAATAGTTGTGTCATCTCATTGAATGTGAATGTTTCATTACTGATTATATCTATCATACAGGTTTAACTAGTTCCTACCAACGTGGGAACAAGATCCATAAGTTTTAAAAGAAAATTTTGACACCCCGATTCACCCCTCCCCCCTCAGAGTGTCCCGGGGTCCTACAAATTTAATTTTTAATCATTCTTATTTAAGATAAATTATGATCGAATCAATTAATTATTAAATTTAATTAAGTAAACCTTTTATATTAATACTTTTATAAATTTTTTTGAAATTTTATCCATTATAATTTTAAACAAATTAATTTTTTTTTAAAATTAACCTTGTATATTAATGTACCTTGGAAGTAACCTCGTGAATACGCATCCAAATATACTAAACCTGTATTATACTTGTATTAATTTTATTCTTTGTGACATATAGCATCCATGACTTATCTCACACTTTAATGATGTGTACTTCACGGATGATTATACATATTATTTGACTTTTCAGCAACATGTCATGCTTTAAGAAGAGTATAATAATAACTGTAATAAAAATTATAAATGATATGTAGATATGAACATTATGAAAATATTAATGTTTTAACTTCTGCATAATTTTGTAAAAGTACATGGCATGTAGATCTGATCTACATGGTGTGTACTACATTCACTATCAATCAGAAGTACACACCTAGGGACTTGGAATGTGAGGTGATCTTCAGAATTCTTTGAGTACATGTCTTGTCCAGTGGGCCACACTCTGTGTTGACTCTACGTAGAACGGTTACGATTTTTCTAAGAAGTGTATGGGATATGTGGCACATCTCTAACCTGAAAGGACTACACACCTTGTACAGTTGTACACACAGAGTGTAGTCTAAATGACCATACACCAGTCTAAACCAATCAACAAACTGTGTAGAAATTAACTACATTGCATGTCTTTAATGAACACGATTTGATTAATTTCCAAATTAATTCCTAGTGCATTAATCAAAACTACATAGTGTGTAACTCTGGTTACACAGTGTGTACTTTTTCTTTATCTTGTAATAATCCTTGGAACCGCCAAATGATTTACTTGATTTTATATTAATCATAAAATTAATCATTTTTTTAAGTTCTTATAGAAATTATGGAGGAAGAAATAGATATCATAATTCAAATTAAAAGAATGATTAAACTTGAATTGAAAAACTAAATTAAGAATGTGTAAATCAAAAAAAATTAAATAATTATAAACAATAATATTCAGCCTCTGATACCACTATTAGGTTCCCAAAATAGCAAAAACTCATGAGGGATGGTGCCCAAAATTATATTTTTCCATATTTAATGAACAATCTGGGATCTATGTGAAGATGAACGTCATGATCCATAGAATTGAATTAAAGAAATAAGACAAAGGAATAGAAACCCATAACCAAGAGAGTCGATCAACACATATTTTTTATAATTAATTTAATAAATTAAGAATTACCACTAATGTTTATTCTTTATTCATTGATGTGTTCGACCACAAATCTGCAGTGCACCATCATTGTGTTGTAGATACCAAGGGTAGATCTACTCTAGCATTAATCCATCTGTGTTCCATGAATCTCTAGACATTTTCAAAGGATTATCTAGGTGCTAGAAAAAAATATCCTTTCACTTGTATTGTCCACCTTCGATTTCCTTAATAATCTCTTCCAAAGCATTCTCCTTGATCTAGTGGAGGATGATCACTCTCTTTATTGAGATAATTATTGGTGAGGAAAAACTATCTAGGATTGAGAGGTTTTTCCCCAAAATGTTTTCCACAACTGAATTGGCATCGCTTAGATTACAATTAGATAATGAGAGAATAATATAACTGGGAATTTACTTCAATAGGTTAATAATAATAAAAATTGCAAAAGTGACTTAAATTATTTCATTGATCCTAGCGAAACCCCCTTGTAAAATAATAACAGCAATATTATTATTTCTTGAAATGCACTTAACTAGTGATTTATAATTAAATTTTATTTAATCAAATAATATTCAATATTATTATTTCTCACTAGACCCTAAATCCCAGTCCTCCAATCCTCCTTAATATTTATTAATTATTTCTCCCACAATATATTCTCTCAAATAACTAGTGACGAAATAAATGAGATTAGAAATATATGAATAATTATTAAACCACAAATCAGATTAATATTTATTAAACTTGTTAAATAATAAACTATTTTACATAGATACTAGATACACTTAGTGTGTGACCCATTATACATCCTTCTCAGTGGAATTAAGTGAAGCAGCCTAAAGTCCAATGTTAGTGTCTAGAAACACGCCAAGGAACCCATAGGGAAAGAAGTTAATGTTGTAATGACATTTAACCTCATACTAATGTTTATAGTGTAATATAATCCATTTATCACAATATCTCTAATTGTTCAGTTTTCATGCTATGGCCATTAACCTATATTCTTCATATCTCTTTCTTTGAGTTTTTGGAAAAAAAACTTTCCCATAGAACCCCATGGCCATGTATTTATTTAGGATATATAATTTCCATATAAGGGCCTGAGATATTAACATATTTTAGTGAATAGAAGGGACAAATCCTTACTCACATTATTCATTAATGAAATATTATGTGTGATGCACCCAACATATCCTACTTGACCGTGAACATCTGTTGTCCCACTTTTCACCAATACATCAAAGTAAAAAACTCATAATATCTATTAATAATAATCTTAAAGTATAAAGACCAATACACTAGTCTGAAGGTAAGAACACCCAATGACCCTTATAAATGTGTATTTTCTACTCTCAGGTCTTATTCTCATAATATCCTTTGGATATCACCAAGGGTGTACATCATGAGTAGGTGCCACAAAGTCCTATGAATCTCCACCCCTGATATTTTTTTGTGTGTATCCCTAAAATGATATCATCCAACCATAGAACATATATCTAAGAATAGTTTCCTAGAAATTATAGGTTCTCATAATAGATGAGAACTGCTATTACCTTTTAGTGTGATAGATACTCTAGGGACATTAGCACATATAATGTTATGCAGAATAACAATAATGATGTGATAAAGAATTTCTTGATACTCAAAAACCATGAATATAAGTTATCAAAAGGTACATGAGAGTTACTTATAGGGAACCAAATCCAACAAAAGGAATCAAATAAGACGATCCTGGGAAGCATAAATTTGGCATAAGACAAAGAATTTTTTAATACACATATACATAGAAAAAATTTCCTTAGTATTTAAGTATTAAATGTTAGAACTATCATAGTGGATTGGGTTAATTCCCCAAACCATCATAGAAATCAAGGTTCACACCCAATAATATCATTGTAGATTTTATCCACTCTCTAAAACATCATAGTGGTCATAGTTCCCTACAATTACTATCATAGTGGATAGATCCCCTTATTGAAATTGGTTTACTCTCCATTAAAATCTCATTATATATCATGAGATTTTAATCTTTACCCAATGCATTGGAGGGAGATATAGGTCCCACCCAACATATAATGAAAATCATGTTTACATGTTCCATAGGATCATAAAACATTCATCATATAAGAATCCATGAAAATAAATGGGCTTCAAAAACACATTATCATACTATAACCCACGTAAAATAAAAAAAAATTATAAAAATTTCATCATTTCATCATAACATAAACCATGGAATAAGGAATGGGTTTCCCAAACATATTTTCATGGTAATAATAATACACTATGATAAAGAAGAATAATGGTAGCATTGGTTCATATCTCCAGTTAATCATGAAAAATGTTAAAGGATTTCATCTAAGATAGAAAATTATTGGGAAATTTCACAGGATAATTTCATGAGGAAAATAACCTTTAAAATTTAAAAATAACTTTTAAAAATATAAAACATTTTCAAAATTATTTTCTTTCAAAATAAACTTGTAAAATTATAAATTAATCTCTAAAGATCATTTAAAACATTTCTTGAGTAAAATATCCTTTCCACTTTGAAAATTAATATTTAAAATTAAAAAATCACAAAAAAAATTGAAAACAATATTCATTGAAAATAAAATTTCAGAATTATAAGGGAATATTAAAAACATTATGTGGTCATGATGGTATAAAATTATTTTCATTTCATACATGTCAAAACACAGATTCCTTTCATGTTTTTGGTAAAATCCAAATGAGACTTGTTTATAAAACAACATGAATATTATTTTTAGAACTATTTTTAAAAAGTAATAAAAGGATAAGAAATGTCATTAAAATATTATTGGATAGTGGTAAAAAAATTATTAAATTTTTTCTTAAAAAACGTAGATATGGAAGAAAAGTATTTTGGACATAGGAGAGAAATAAAGTTGATTTTTATTAGAACCATTATTTTTAACTCTTAAGTTCATAAAGAGAGGAAAATGAAAGAGGCACATATTTTGAGGAAAAAATATACCAGAATAAAATTCATGAGTTTAATGATATATAGATTATAATATTTCATCATCGTAAGCATAAAGATGAACAATCTCGATAATTGAGGGGATTGTATCATAAAGCCTTTACCACGGTGGTATCTTTTGAATCATAATCCCCATGATAGAATAAATTTAAATGAAACTTTAAATATCATGAGGATAATTAAATGTTTTATATAAAATGTAAAATGGGATATATATACACCTCATAAAATAAGATAAGTTCATAACATAACATATGTCCAAAAGAAGACAATTTTATATGAAAATATCTTACATTAAGTCTCAACTACCTTTGTATAAATTAGAACATCTTGTATAATAAATATAGGTTTGTTATAAATAAATTAAAGGACCATAATTGTATTTATCATACCATATATTATTTTATTATGACCATTTATTACCTATTTATTAACAATTTCTTTGTTGAAATCAAATTTCGGGTAATAACTACATTGTTCTTCCAGTATGTTTAGATTTTGTTTTTTCGATCCACTTAATTTGATAGTGGTTTCATATTATATAGAATTTTAATCATGGTATATATATTATATATATTGATTATATATTTATTTACAATAATACATCAAAGATATAAATCAAAAATGAAATACACCATTCATAGAGACAATAAGTTGTATGTACGCATGAACATTGTCTTTACTAATATTTATTATAAAAATGAACATATTATATAATATAATTTATTATGATTCCAAATAATAAATCAATTTTCTAAAATTCAAATCAAATAATTTGCAGCATTTAATTTAATAATAAGAACATAAATGATATAAAAAAGAGGTTTCTCAAAGAGAATCTTTTCAAAATTATCAAATGTTTCAATATCAAACATCAAGATAAAATTAATTCCAATGACTTAAATTGGATTAATAAATATATATTTGAACTAATTTTTTTTTAAAACCATAGTAAAATAAAATGGATCTTGAAAATTCTTTAAATGAAAAGATAGTTTTCAATAAAAATTAGTATTTTTTGCTATTCATCAAAAAATTAATCTTTTCAGACAATTCTCAAAAAGTTACTCAAATATAATTTTAAAATTTAGATTTATAATATGAATTTCAATTTTTTTAAATACATTTTATAAAAGTGTAAAAAATTACTTGTATAATTTTTTCAGAAAAATTAATAATTTTTTTTTAGAAAATAGTATTTTCAAAACATGAAAATACATTACTAAAAATAAAATATTTTTTATCAATACGTTTTATTTTTATAAAATTATACTATAAGTATTTAAAATGATTTTATTCCTCTCTATACCACGAACTTTAAATTATATATTATGAAGGTCATGTTAAAAAGTAATATTAATAGTATATCGTGGATTGTTAAAACTCGGTGTTGCGTGTAACATAAGCTATCAAAGAAAATAAATTTGTTCAAAAAAAATATTTCATAAAAATTTTAGATGTTAAATTATACCCCCGTTAAAATGAAATTATCCCTTGAAATTAGTCACTTTGATATAAAAACGAGGATATTTCTACCTCATCGCATCTTCAAGTTCACACATAGCTTCCTCAAGCTCGTGATTTTTTCCTAAAACTTTGTCCTGTTTAGTGGTCTTATTTTGTAGTAATTTATCTATATGGTCCCAAATCTCTACTTGTTTCTCCTGATAAAAAATATCATTCTTAATCTATATATCATATAAGTTCAGTACAAGTGATCAATCTGGTATGTACTTCTTGAGGATAGGTATATGGAACACATCATGAACATGAGAGAGGTTCGGTGGAAGTTCCAAATGATAAGGTACCATCCCAAAGAGATTAAGACTTTCAAAGGAACTGATATACATAGGTCTTAGTTTTTCCTTATTTCTGAATCTCATTACCTTTTTCCATAGATAAGTTCATAGAAACACCTTCTCAATAACTATATATTCTGTATCACTTCGACGATTATCAACAAAACTTTTTTTTCTAACTTTATATTGTCCTAATGTATTGCTAAAAGTTATATAACCTTATCTACCATTTCTTTAGCTTGATTAGGTCTTAATAGATTTCTTTCTAAAAATTTATTCCATTTCCAATGATTTTTACACTTATTTCCTTATAGGCCTTCCTAAGTATCCTTCAGAATGCTCGGATGAAAGTTATCATTGTATAGAACATAACTAGAGGATGGTATTGATCCCAACCACCTTTGAAATCCATAGAACAATATCTCAACATATAATTTGTTGTTTTAATTGTTTTATCATAATTTCCATCGATCTAAGGATGATACATACTAACAAAACTCAACTCTGAATGAAGATCTTGTTGAAGACTTCACCAAAACCTTGAGGTAAACCACAAATCCTAATCATACTCAATAGATAGTGGAAAATTATATAACATTTCCACTTTCTTAATGTATATTATATAAATAATATCAAGAAATAAGTCATCTCTTCTAGTGTTTAAGGGTGTTGAATTTTTCATAAGATCAATTATGACCCATATAACATTATTACTATTATATATTTTGGGGATTTCAAAGACAAAATCCATGGTGGTTTTTTCCATTTCCATTCTTGTATGAATAACAGGTTTTCACCTACCCTTAATCTTTCATCTCTTATCCTTAAATATCTGAAATATCAAGTATTGAGATACATACTTATAAATATCTCTCTTCATGTTATCCCACTAGAAATACTCTTTCACTTAGGCAAGTGGTATGAATTATACCTATATCGTCTTTTGGTTTTGGGTTTAAGCCAAGAAGCCTTTCTAGATGTAAAGGGTTATCTCCCTACCGATGGGTCATACTTTTTTTATAACTGTATTAAAATAATTCCTAACAAATTCCCCAATTGTAATAACCCATAATTACCTCAACATAAAAGACAAGATAAAATCTAAATGTTCCCAATACCTTTAATCATATGTCCATAAAATTAATTCCTTCTCAAATAGATTTTTTACTGAAATATATACAAAACCAAAGGGATATATTTCCATAGAGGTCTCTCAAAATATACTTAATATTGATAAACTCCCACCATATAAAACATCAAAAGGGTGTCTATGATTTTGACCTTATGATCAACCATAAACTTATAAACCCATGATGATGTCCATAAATATTAAGTTAATCTTACATGGATACATATATGCATCCAAAATAAAATTCATTGTTTATTCCTTAAATAGATATTATCCAAAACATAAAAATTTCAAATTGAATCTAGGGTTAATCCTTACATCAATAAAATATAAAATGTGATTTCATTATTCTAGAATACATGTAAGGGGAGACAATAAATGCTCAAAATCACTTCCAAATTCATTAAAATATGAACAAAAAATATTTTCATACGGCTCATTTATGAAAAATTCAACATGAAATTACTAACTCTAGAGTGGGTTATAAGTGTTCCAAAATTATAATGATTCACTTTAGTTGTTGTGATTCCATAAACATTCCATTTTTTCCATTTTCTTTAGAGAATATTGTGAATTATTATTCTAATTAGAACATGGATTAGGTCATTCATTCAAATAATTCTCAATATCTTTCTAGTTGAAGCACATGAGTGGGGTGTTGTGTTCTATGGAAATTTCCCTATATTCTCATAATTAGCTAACTTATTCCCATCACTTCCTCATTTAACCACTTAATGGCCTTCCTTTACACATTTAAATAACTTAGTAGTCCCATTAAGAAAATTTACTCTATGTTTCCATACATTATTCAAGCATGAAATAAATTTCATATTCTTATCTCCATTGGTTTTAGATTTTGATTTGAATAGAACCTTTATTATCTTATCAAGACCATGTGATTGATGGTCAACTCCAATATATGTTTCCAACTTAATAATACATCAAATGATTTCTTTATAGCTACTGAATTATCATATGGATAACGACATTCAATTACTTATTTTAATCCATTGAATAGTTTATCAACATTAATTTTTAGGTTGGATGAGAATACCATAATCATACCTTGAAATTCTTATAAAATTTTCCTTATTGTAATTGGTAGATTCTTCATCCATCTATTTTAGATAAATGATTTTCTTATCAATATTAACATGAATAAGACAAGGAAAATACTTATAAAAAAACAATAACTTAACATCATCCCTCTCCATCAATTCAATTTCATCTTATTAACTCATATTCTTTTTAAGATTAACCATTTATGTGATTCTACTTCCCACTAATAGACCACCAAAATAACTTTTTCATGCTCTGAAAACTAGGGAATGGAAAATATCTTTTCAATGGTACTGATCCATTTCCTTGCAACTAGTGTATTAATATAACCTCTAAAAGTAGCTGGATGTTTCCTCGTGATGGAATCAACATGACTTTATTATATGCCGCTAATCATTTTTTTATTTCTAATGGTCAGTTTAAGGGTTGATGGTACCCGATACAACCGCATCCAAAACACCAAAAAAGCATCCAAAGCATTCAAACCACTAGTCCATCCACTATACCACCCACCTGTCCACTCGTCTGACCGCGCACCAACCACTAGTCCATGCCTCGATTCGAGAATCATTACCACGCACCACCCTTCAACACGAAATCCAACATCATGCCGCCAGTGAGACTCCCGACCGGAAACTATCATCACGAACCTAATCGGAACACAGGAACCCAACCAGTCTTTATCACACCACTTACCTGTCTCCACCATCAATGTCAAACTGTCGATCGCACACCACATTCACCGGCATTCCTCGTCGTTTCCTCCATCAATAACCACCAGCACAGATACCGGTCGGAATCACCATTTTCATAACAAGAATCAAACAGAGCATTGAAAATCAACCAAGAATAACCCCACTGCAGCCACCCCAACCGCTGAATAAAAACCCCCGTAGACCCTCAGAGTACTCATCCACCGCAAATTAGGTGACAACCTCCACATGCTGAGAGACCTCCACAGGACAACAACTCAGAACTGAGATCAAACCCCTGAACGCTTCATAGATTATGTCGTTGAACAAACCGGTCTTACGCCCACAGATCAGAACAGTAGAGTCGAAGCCAGAAGTGTTCCGCCACAGCATGGAGGATGAATCCCAATATCGTCACAGAGAACACCCGAGGCATCTGAAGAAGTTCCACCACAGGGATGAGGCGATGGTGAGATAAACATAGCACTGCTAGCTTCAAGCGTAAACCGCTAAGATAAAATCATCAACACTAAAAACAAGCAAGGAAAATAAGAAATGAAAACCCCTCCTCCCTAGGCCACTCCAGATCCATCATCAACCTCAATGAAAATAAATCACCTCTCCACCATCTGAGCCCTACCCACGACGAAATCATCACACCGATCCAACCAATCCGTGGGGAGGAGATGATTTAAAGAGAGGAGAACCAGGGAGAGATGTCTAGAGGGGGGAGGAGCATGTGTACAGGGGAGAAACCCTAGCCGCCATAGGAGATAAAGTAGAAGCTTCTCCGAGGGCAAAAAAGAATGAGTATTTCATGACTTTATTACATACTTTGATCATTTGTAAGTTCATCATGATTCATATCTGGAGAAATTTTTGTGGCCATAGAAATGAAATTTTTCATTCTGTATCTCATAACATTAGGTTTCTTAGGAGAACAATGATTGGATTATCCATCACATTCAGAATTAACACAATTCTTTTAGGTTTCATACATTGACTAAAAGGAAAAAAGCATAGTGAAAGAAATAATAACCATAGTGGGGAACCACATTATCATAAAAAATCACTCATAGGAATACTAAATCATGATACATTATTTTCAATATATAAAATATTTGGCTTAACCGGGGTAATTCAAGGTCATTACTCAAATCATTCTAGGTAGTTTGAAAAGTGTTTTGGAATTTTTGAAGCATGGCCCGGAGAGTGTCAAACAAAATGTGCAACAAGGCCCACTATTGTACACCAGGAGACTATAAAATCTATCACAATGATCCTTTTTCGGATACATTACCCCTAAGTATAATAGTTATAGAGCCACATATACTTGTAGTATTCATAAGGTGGTGTAATTTTTTAGAAACCACTATCTCTATCATTCACCAAAATTCTAGAACATTTTCCTATACTTTGAGTTATCCTTACACGTATCCCTTAAGATAACCTTAGGTATCTCATTAAATTTTCTCTCATCATAGTTTCCAAAGGAAGAATAAACCTTACACTAATACAAATTTTAATGGAAAAAATCATTCATACATAAATATTACATTTTAATAAATGAATATTCATTTTAAAACAAAACAATCCATGCTAGAATCATTCAGGTCTAGTGCCTTTGAAAGCATGGATACATAAAAAACTAGTTCATAAGTGACCTTCATTGCCTCACACTAAGTTATTTATATATATAACCCTTCTTAGAAATATCGTAAAAAATAAATTTATTTATAACCTGGGAAAGGAAACATAATAAAGGGTGAGATTAGATTCTCATTAAGGGTAAACATGTGAGTTATCAACATAACATGAGCATAAGGGTATAAAAATGAGAATAACATTTGAGAACCATACCCTACATATCATAGATCATAAAATTGAGTCATGGAATAAATCTTGGTAGTTCATAAGATGTGAGTTAGAAAGGAGTAGAAGAACATGATCCATAGAATCATAACATTGGCCTAAGTCATAGAATTTCAGAATACACATAAGGATATAAATCATTTCCTTATAATTCAAGCTTTTACTTATAGGATGATCATAGTGGATGGGGTTCACTCCCAAAAACATCATAGTAGTCAAGGTTCACTCCAAATACTATAATACTGGACTGGGTTTACTCTCCAAACCATTTTAGTCATCATGGTTTACTCCCTTGACTATCATAGTGGATCTAATCCCTTATTGAACTATGTATACCAACACCCCCCCCCCAATTTCATTCCTATTTTTCTCAAGAAATATCAATATTTTCCCAACGAATTAGAGGTTGATATAGGTCCCACACACCAAATAATTAAAATCAAAAATATTTGTTCCAAAATATCATAAAACATTCACCATATTATAACACATGAAAAGAAATGGGTTTCATAAAAATTTCATCATAGCATAAACTATGTAAAATAAATAGGATTCATAAACATTTCATCATTTCATAATTACATAACCTGTGTAAAAATGAATGGGTTTTATAAACATATTTTTCATCATAAACATAATCCATTATGAGAAATAATAATAATGGTACCCTCAATTCATATCCCTGCTAAATAACAAATAATATTAAAGTATGTCATCTTAGATGGGAAATTATTTTGAGATATCACTTGGAACATTTTATGAGGAAATTAGCCATGAAACATTGAAAATAACTTAATAAAACATAAAATAATTTCAAAATCCATTTATTAGAAAATAATTTTGGAAACATATAAAGTAATCTTTAAAAATTATTTAAAACATTTATTGAGGAAAATATCTTCTACACATTGAAAATTTCTCTTTTAAAAATAAAATTTTTCAAAAATAAATTGAAAATCCTTTTATTTGAAAACAACCTTTTAAAAATATAAAATAATCTTATAAACATTGTGTGGTCATGATAGTGGAAAAATATTTTCATTTTATACACGTTAAAAGAAATATTCCTTTCACATTTTTTGTAAAATTTAAATGGGCCTTGTATGAAAAACATCATGAATATTAATTTAAAAAATTAAATTTTAAAATAAGGATAAGAAATTTATTTAAAAATCATATTGGAGAAGTAAAAATTTTCTTTAAAACAAAATTTTAACATAGATATGTAAAAAAAGAATTCTCAAAAGAGGATAGAAATAAATTAAATTATTATTAGAATCCTTATTTTAAACTATTGATTACATAAATAGAGTAAAATAAAAGAAACACATGCATTTTTATGAGATAAATATATGAAAATAAAATTCGTGTCATAATATTTTATCATCAAGAGAATAAACATAAATAATCATGATAAGTGATGAGATTGTATCATAAAAACTTGACCATTTTAATATCTTTCATATCAAAATGCCCACAAATAAATAAATTGAAATTAAACATAAAATATCATGGAGATAAATAAATTCATGATAGAACATTTCAAAGGGTTTGTATATACATATCATAAAATAATATAAGTGTATAACATAATATATGCCACAAAGAAGGAAATTTGGGACAAAAATAACTTACCTTTAGTCTCAAATTCCTTCATAAATATTGTAAAATCATGTATAATGAATATAGGTTTATTATAATTATATTAAAGATCCATATTTATATATATCAAACCATATATGATTTACATATTACCTTTTAATACATTTTTTTTAATAATTCCTTGTCAAAATCATGTTTCGAGAAATAACTGCTTTGTTTTTCGTGTATGTTTTGATTTTCTATTTTTGGCCATATTAACTTTATCATGTTTCTATAATATAAATAATTTTAACCATGATATAAATAGAATATATATTAATTATATTTTAATTTATAGTAAAAAATAAAATTTAGAGTTGGAAAATGAAATACACAGTTTCGGGAGATGATGAACCATACGTACTCATGAACGTTGTTTCCATTTTCTCAATAACTGGATCAAAAGGAAGGTAAATAATTTATTACCTTTAAATAATCATCATAACGTTGAAAAAGTCCCATGGTGTATTAAATTCACACCCTAATTCCTTATATAACATCTCATTTGATATAAATATTTACCTAATAAATTAGAGGGTTATGTAATAATGTTCCCACAAATCATATAATTAAAATTAGAAATATTTGTTCCACATGATGAATATAAAAAATAAAAAAACATAATCATGAACAACCACATGAGATGAAATTAGGTTTCATAATTCATATTTAAGGCATAAATGAAAGTTAGATCATAAATGTTACAATGATAATATGGAATTAAATCATTTGGATGTTAATATTTGAAAATGAAACATAGTACTCAATCATTGAGTTCTAATGTATTTTTTTATGATATTGATCGAGGAGAATAAATAATAAAAATGAACCACTTAGTCAATTATTTATGAAATAAGTAAGGGATACTTTTAAAGAAGGAAATAATTTTTATTTTATATAAAATAAGAATTTAAAAAATAGGGTTATATCTAAAATAATGTGGGATTTATAAGTTATTTTTGGTATAAAAAAAGTTTATGGGGGTGATGTTTAATGTGAGATAAGAAATATGAAACATAACTTAAATTGAGTTTACTTAAAAGTGGGAAATTCAAAGGAATATAAAAACATGTATAACTAGAGAACTACAAATGATATTTAACTAGGTATATATGTAATTTAAATATTTATTAAATAGGATCGGTACATAAGATTAATATTTCATATAAGGGAGAAAATAAATAGAATGTGTAATCGACAAGTCATGAAAGTGGTATGGAAAATCCTTTAACTCATGTTTTAAAGCACTCCGCACTTAAACTAAACTTCATAAATAGTGAATTTATTTTTAATAAAAACATTACTAAGATTCATATACATCCATATTTCTTTTTATATAGTTTATTTATCATTATATAACCTTAATTTATTATATATTTTCCACTTATGTTATTTACTTGAAGTTCTTCATTAAATTTCTCATAAAATTCCTTGGTATGTTAAACAAGGTAAAATTTTTGAAAAATAGTTTCATAATATCTTGAATAATATATTAATATTTCCCTTATTATTTTATTATAACATAATTTATATAGGTAAATAGATCTTTCATGAATGGACTCAAATTAGAAAAGGTTGTTTGACATATCTATTTAAGTAGCTGAATTTAATAAAACTGTTAATTGTTAATATCAATAATAAAATGTATAATATTATAATTAATTAATTTTAATGGTTAATTAATTACTTTTTTATACATTAAATTTCTATTTTATTCCATCCTTGTTATTGTTTGTGTAAAACAAAAAATAAACATCGTCACGTGGAGGTGGTAGTTAGCACATACACACAGATGACGCTCTTATTTTTCAAGAATAGAAGTAAGGTATAAAATAAAATATATTATCATTTAATAAACATTAAATTGTTATAAATATAACATTAAATTATAAAATAACCTTTCTTAACCATCCATGAAAGGCAGAGATTGAAAATTGAACATTTCTTTAATAGAGGCAACTGTCCACACAAATGCATGGCGAAATTTTCATTTTTCTTAATGATTTTGGAAAAATTATAAAATGAATGCTCCATTAGTATAACAACATTCCATAAAATTAATAATATTGTCATTATCATACTCTCATGGATGTAAGAGGTTTTTGGTGGTATAAGTAACAAATAATAAAGAAGTTATGGTGGAAAATATTGTCTCTCTTTATAGCTGGTATGCCTTTGATAAACACTATAAGACACCATATCTTGGTTTTATGGAAAGATAAAAGATTTTAGTACATGTGGATAGGGTATTTGAGAGAATATTGCATATTTTTTATCAATCATAGGTGGAGACATGGTGGTTCCATTCATAATTGAACAAAAAGGGAATTTTTGGTACATATAATTGTTTAATATAAATAGATCACGTATTTCACATGTAATGTTAAGTAAAAGTGTGACATAATATCTTTTAGGAAGTTTTAATAATGATAAATACTAAACCACACATTTCTATACATGTTTTAACATGTTTTTTAAGTCATCTCCTTTTAGATTTTTACTTTTATCTGTTTTTCTTCTGATATAACTTATTTTTTAACAATGTAATTAACAACTCAAACTAAAATGAGAATTATTAAATAATTTTAAACTAATAATTCTAAATATTAGATACAATTTATCAAATAAAATTTATTTGATTCAGGGAAATTAATTTTAACAATAGTGCATATAACCTGTAAAAACTTGTTTGTATAACTACTATCTTTTTAAGAATAAGCTTTATATTTAGGGTAAAATCATAAATATTATTGATTATGTTGATATTAAAATAATTATTATTAAAATATTACATAATAAAAGTTTATGAAACCTCAATTCACCATATGAAAATTTATTTAAAAGAAATAGACAAAAAACATTTTTTATTAAAACATTACCTGAATTTTATAAAATTATAACTATTGGTTTTATATGTAAACATAGTATTTTAAAATAATTAGTTTGACATTATAAAATAAAGTTTTTCAAACACTTCCATGTAATTATTGTATAATAATTTCATAAAAGTTACAGTATTCATAAAACTGATATTTTCACTATTCACTTAAAAATCAATTATTTTAGGAAAATCTAAAAAATTCTTGATAAAATAATTTAGATATTTAAAAAAATGAATTTATATTTATTAAATTTATATTATAAAATTTATAAATTTAGTTTTAAATTAAAATACAAAAAATATATAAAAACATCTCTTTTTGAAAAATTTCATTTTTAAAAATTAAATGTTCCAAATATTATTTTTTATCAATTTATAATTGAAAAAATGTTAATATTTTGGTTCATATATAATATTTTAAGGTTTTAAATTTAATAAATTAGGATAAAATATACAATAATTAAAAAAATGGTTCTTTGAAAAAATGATATATTACTTCTATACAAAAAACGCCTTAACAAATACCATTAAAAATCATTTATATTCTAAAATTTAATTTTTCTACTCCAATCATATTGAAACCATTATTTTAGTATTATATAAGCATCATCTCATTTTTTAATCAAAATTATATTAATATTTATACATAACCAAGTAATATATATATATTTATAATATTTTAATATCATGTTTTTATTTAATTGTGAGTTTTTTTAAATTTAATACTAAACAATACAAGACTTCAATATACCTATCAGGTATATGACTAATGAAAATATTTTAAAAGACCACATTTATAACTTCCAAATTTCATTCCTATATATATATATACTTACTAAATCATTATTTTATTTCACTCTCACTCCACAAGGGAATATTTTTATTTCATATTATATATTTTGCATAATGTTTTCTCCTTTCATGGTTATCTTCCTTTGGTATAGGTTTTGTTGGGATATTGATGTTCTTAAAGGTTAAATATAACCTAGGATATTTCATTTTTTTAGAAAAAATTATTCTATTATATCTATTACCCCCTACTCATTTGTTCAATTTTAATGGATGCACTTCATCCATAATGATTAATAATCCACGGTGTGTAATACTTTGCCTGTGTACTTCTGTTGTAATTTTAAACTTAAGAATAAATAGAGTGTATTTATTTTGATTCATATATTCTATGGAACATTTTCTAATAATTTTTCAATACTTTTTAAAAAATGGATAAAATTTCATTAAAAGTATAAAAAAATAATAATAATAACAACAATGATGATGATGGTGATGGTGATTATGATGATGATGATGAATTCTAAACCCTAAGCCATTAATCCCCCCCCCCCACACACACACAAATAAATTATGTCCTATCAATTAAAATTATCACTTACTAATAAATTTAGTTAATAGAATCTATAAGGTGACTCAAGATTAAATTATCTATAGAGGAAAAAATCATATCTATTCACTTATAGTAAGCATCATAACTATATTGTGTTTATTCATAACCATTTAAATTAAATTCATATTAGGAGTTGATATTGAGACCACATTTATTTTTTCATTATTCCATATTCATACTTAATAGGAACTCGGCTTTTATCTCAGTTATACATCCTTTTAATTTTTTCTCTAAGATTTTTTTAGGTTCTATTTTTGGTTTACACCTTAAAGTTGGGTTGTGAGCTGGTTGGTCTGTTTTGAGAAGAATGGAATAGGGGGGTTGTAAGTTGTTTGTAGTACAATTACATGATTTTTAATTGTAATTCATGATGTGTATCAAATTCATGATGTGTAACGGTTTGTAAAAAACCATTTACATCATGTAAAGGGTTTTTCCTGGGGGAAGACCCTGATCTTTACACGACGTGTAAATAATTTACAGGTTGTGAAAACAAATTTGAAAAAAAAATAAAATGCAGGTCCTCCCTTTTTAGAAAGAACTTCATCACCTCTCTCTCTCTCACATAGGAGCTCCCATGGAGGCCTAATCTAGGTTTTTCTACCACCTAGCCATCCAGACTCCAATTCAAGATCTGTCTATCATGTGAGAAGTGCACATGTAAGTGCTCCATCCCTATAGCTCATTTAATTATCATTCTTCCTATTAGTGACATTGTTTAGATGTAGGATCATATGACCTATTTTTTTTTGTGTTATTCTATTCTTTATATATTCTCCAGTCTAAGCCGAACTAGAGGCTAATACCATCTAAGTAGATTCGTATGAGTATGACGTAAGTGGCCTATAACTCATCCCTCAATTTTTCCATTTTATAAATTGTCATATCATCATGCTGATTTCATTGGGAATCATCTTTTGAATATATATTTCATTATGGTAATCATTATGATCGTATTTTAAGACCCATGACATATATTTCATTCAATGTTGGTGGTTACATCCTCAACTTCAAGCACCCCATGTCAGGTGATTTAACATAATTGATTTTTTAGTGTTTTGACACCTTTGATCCACCGTTTGGGTGTTCTTGAGCATGAACATCCTAATGATTGTCCACCTTATACTAAATGGATTTTTAATTTATGAATGGCTAGAACCATGTTGATCATGTAAATTACCATGTATTATAAACACTTGTACATGCCAAAGGTATGTGCTTCAACTAGATTAATTAACTGTAAAATGAATTTTCAAGTATATGGTATATATATATATATATAACTTGAACAAGTGAGATGAATGTTTGGTTTCATGTTCAAATCACCACTTTCCACTTACACTAGAAGGTATTTGAATAAATCTAAGAAATTAAATATAACCTAGATGGATTAATTAAATGGTTTTATGCTCAATTAGAATTCCTACACAAACTAAAGGTAATGAATTGAACCTTATATAATACTAAATAGCTAGAGTATCAAATGGAATAATTAATTAAATGAATTTAAATTAAAGGTTCCTAATAACATATGAACATTTAAATAATAATTATATTATTTTTTTGACTTGATATCACCATGGATTCCCAAGGGAATACCTTGATATCTTGAGGAATCCATTCTGATTTAAGGATGTCGGTTGCCTAGTTGACGCCCACCTTGGAACTCTATCCTCTTCTATCAGTGGATACTAGGTATGACATTGTAGGATCCATCATTTACTATTATAGTATGTCTTAGATACACTCCATGAATCCGTAATGGATCCTAAAGACATGATGTTCCTTAGTTGCATCATTGGGCCTAGCCATATCTTATCCAATTTTACCTTGGATGTATTCCTTGGACTCTGTTAGATCACACTATTATGGAATTCCTTAGATGATGCTCCTAATATTACACTCTTACCCATAGCCAGGATGTAGATACTACTAAGTGGGTAACCCTTCTTGTATAGTTTTCCATGGTTATTACCATGGAACCCATCTATCATTAATATCAACACAGGTTGCCTTGTTACAACATGGAACCTTCACTATGCTGTCACGAGGTGTCGTCAGTGCTAGCTATGCCTCGTGTGACTTAATTATATAAGCAGGAACTTATTTAATTAATGAACCTGTTACATATTTAGTCACAATCCAAGGTTTAAAGTAGGTAATTGGGTATTTATATTACTATACTGATTACTTTTATATAGACATACTTGCACACTATTTCAGTTTATATTAAACAGACAAGATTTTGTTGACACCGTTGGGGGTGGCTTGCTGAGATTTATCACACACCCTATCTTGGATACCATTGGTACTCGGGTATAGTATATGTATGAAGGTGTTGACAAAGAGAAGTATTTCACTTCTGATACTTGATTGCTTGATCATTAAGAAGGATCTAGTAGCAGATGATTGGGCTAGATATCAAGATTATTGGGATGTATTTTGTATTCGTTTTTTCTATTTTTCTATAGAAGGATTATATGCTTCTTTATATCCATTATTTACAGCTTATTAGAAACATGAAATATCATCATCATTTTTTCATAACAGTGTTAGTTCTTTAGTTTTTTATTACTCTTTTCTATTTATGATATGGGTTTTGGGTGTCTTCGTACTTCTTTTTTTGTTTAATATTTTTTCTTTATTTATCTGATGTAATATATGCTGGTAATGATGGAATAGTCTCCCAATAGACACACCCAAGTCCCTCACTGCTATTTAGTAGCCTATGGCATTTAGGGAGATGCCCTTGAGGCCATGTGGCCAAATGGACTCGGGGAACCTTTAGTGGAATCTGATCCCAAGACATCACAAAGTGGATTAAGAGGAGTTTTCATTTATCTCTTTACTACTTTGAGACCATGGTGAGAAGATTATGAATTCTTTTAACTTATTAATTAGTCATGCTTGGGTTTCACGAACCCATGTTCTATGTAAAGGCTATTTTTCTTGAATTATAATTTTTGTTCTGTTTTGCCTATTACAGTTGATGCCATTTTACCATTGGGTGAATCACATGCAATGTGCCATTGTTAATTATTATTTTTATTGAGATATCATTCCATCCTTGGCCCAATGATATAAGGGAAAGTAACATTATTACATGCATCATCATAGACACGTAAAATTCGCATGTCAAGCAAATTTCCATGCCATATAGTTTCATTTTAATCTTTTCATTTCTTGATATTCATGTTATTGTTGAGTGATGATGTGGTAGTTATATTATGCATGTGCTTTTTCTTTGATATGATTGAGTGATTTCTAGTTTCAATTCATGAATTTTTATGGGCACTAATGTGTTGGAATTGGTAATTTATCGAGTATATACATTATATTAAAATCAAATGGGTGTAATTTTTAGTGATAAGGTGTATGGTCCTTGATTCATTGACAATAATGATCCAATTTTAATTAAATTTTGTATAAGTTATAAGAAAATGAAAAGTTAAAAGGGAAATTTGGATTTTAAAATGTAATGTTTTCACATCCTTATCATTACCTATCAAGTTCATGAAAGTTAAAGGAGTGAACCTTGTTAATTAAACTTGAAATGAGTTAAATGGTTTCTAATAAATGATGAGGCAATGTTCTATTGACCCTTCATCTACTGGGACCCTTGAAAATAATACTTGAGCATTTACCAATACTTGGAATTCTAAGTCGGTAGTTGGGGTACTATACTATGGGTAGTGTGTACTTTCTTACATTTAGGTTTGGTTAGTGTTTCTATCTATCTAATTTGAGCTTGTTCTAAGGTGTGAGCTTAGAATTTTTAAACCAATGTCACCATGACATCCTCATGGCGTGTGTTGGGTGGGTGGTGATGAACATGCTCTAGACATGGTGGTCCTATAGATTCTTGTCTAACCTCTAGGTGTGAGACTTAAAGAACCACCTTTTATACCTGATTTGGGAACTGACACTCGTGTTTGAGATAGTTTTATACATCTTATGAAGTCCATGCATGGTGCTCTATGAGCTACACCTATGATGGTTGATATGATGCATGATTACCAGCAGTAGTATCCTCATTTTTTTCTCAGGGGATGGCGGTCCATAGGCTTCTGAATCTTGGCTAGAGGTCACATGGTCTATCTTTGATCATCTATAGATGCCTCCAGAGCATAAGTCCAAGCTTGTTTCGTACATGCGGTGCTATTTGGCTAATCACTGGTGGGATGTATTTACCCAGGCTAGTCAACATCAGGGAATGTTATGGGATGATTCTAAAATAAATTCTATGATCAATTATTTCCTCAAACGCTAAGAGATGATAGGGACAAAAAGTTCATGCATATCCAGTGGGGTTCCATGTTAGTTATGGAGTATCCATCATGTTTCACTAAGTTAAAATGATTTACAACTCTTTTAGTTGGTGATGAGATTTTGTGTGATAAACACTTAAAGGATAGGCTCCCATATTCCAACAATACTAAGGTTAATGTATTTCAATTACCTACCTTTTATTAAATATTCATTCATGATATTATCACTAAAAACAACATGAGGGTTGGAGATAGTACCAAGCATAGAGGAATAGTTCTATGGTAGTCTGTTAGTTCCTCCAGTAACAAGAAGCGATCTCTCGAGGTTTTTTCTCAAAGAAGTGGAAACTAGTGTACCTATGCTGGTAGCTCCATGGTGTGTCACCAGTGTGGAAAATAGGGTTACCTAAAGCCTCAATGTGATAGAGACCCTCTAGAATTCCAGGATTTTAGTCATATGGGGAATATTCAGAAATTATGTTGGACCTTTCCATAAGTTTCTAGTAGAAGAGGATCCACACTAGATCCACCTTCAAGGATAGGTTCTTTCACAATGTTTTATATAGGGAGTTGGTGTAGCTATGGCTTGATTGGATGAGGAGGAGGTTATAGACATGGTAGTCAGTCTCCTAATCTCCAACAGTGCCAGCAGAGCAGTTTTGATCATGGTTGTCCAACTATATCACAGGGTCATGGATCAGTCTAGTTGGATACTTTATAGCTGATACTTGAGGATCAGGCTACAATACCATCTATAGTATGGGGTAATATACAAGTAACCTCCACCACATTATCTTCTTTCTTTGATATAGGTGCTAAAGTTTCCATGTCGGGATTCAGGTATCACTAAGAGGGGGAGGGGTGAATCAGAGATGTCTTTTTATTTTATGTTTCCTTACTTATGAAACAACATGTCCTTCTATTAAGGATCTCATTCCTTTCTGAAGACAATTCAACCAAAAATCCATAGGAACACAAAAATTTACAAGTATTACTACTCTACATTAGTATCTAAATCCTTGGTAAGGTTTGGAAACAATCCAATACCACACAATCCACTAGGAAACAATCCTTTGATATGGAATATAATGAGTACAATGTTCTCTCACACTCGTGTAGAAATATTAAAACAATCCAACAGAGTGTGTGCTTCTTCTATTACAAAATGATACAATATAATGTTATGGTGATTCTTGATCAAAATCCACAAATTTGAACTTTGAAAACAATTCTTCTCTTTCCTGCCATAAAGATGGTAAAAAATTGGACTTCAAAATGATACTTAGTCTGATATCCCAATCTAATTTCCAAGTTCTCATAGAACTGTGTTTATTTTCATTAAACAATATATTCACATAATCTAGGTCTTCAAAACTATTGTTTGTGAAGATCAATCATGAAGATCACAACCTTCACAGAGCGACCTGACATCAGAGAACAATCTATCTTCATGAAGCTCACTGAGTCAACAGAGAATATCCAACAATCATGAATCACCCATTACATAGAAGCATTGGAATTAGTCACAAATTTTTTATTATTTCCATGATTATCAGGCTTAAATATAAATATGTCTTCGCAGCGCCACTATACCTTTGTGAAATCAGATAAATTACATATTTTCTATATTATTTCCTCTAAAAATGAAGTGTGGTCACCTCATATTTATGTACTCTCCCATTCACAATGCTTTATCGGCTCTTGTTCATTTTTCAGATCACTCAAAAATATCTTCGTGGTGGTCCTCCATTCGCAATTCTCCATTGATAATTTCCATTGCTTTAGAGATCACCATTAAACCATCACATACTCGCGATGCTCCACTTCTCATAATTTTGGAGATTACTATCACTGTTCACGATGCTTTTTATAATCATATATATTGCTGTCACCTTTCATGGTCATCTTCTTTCATCACAAACTCTATCTATCATGATATATAACCTTTGATTGATCACCTTTAGCATCATCATATTTACCAAAGAAGGTATTGTAACTTCTCTATCTGTCAGCAACATCTTTCCTTCCAAATCAAATGGTCTTTCTTAAAAATTGTGAATATGATTTTCTTAGTATGAAGATATGTCTGATCATCCACTTCTACAAAGTGAGGTGATTTATTTCTTCTCAAACTTCCTTAAAAACAAAATAACATCCATAAAAATGATCACATTCTATATCATTTTAGTCCTAATAGGTTCTATACACTCTTTTATCTCCTTACATATCATAGAAATCCTGGGGTTGGAAGTATAGTAATATTTTGGTGTAATGACTCTACATATACCATTGGGCGGACTATTAGAGGGAATAATCCTATGTAGGAACTATCCCCTTGTAGTTGGAAATTACCCTTTCTTGTGGGACCTCTTTTTTCTCAAGATTTCGGGCTTTGATGTCATTCTTGGGATGGATTGGTTGGTTCTATATCGTGCCTTTATATAATACATTTCCCAGGGGTGTCATTTACATCACTAGAGGTTAACAATTATCTATATAAGGGTGATTGTGATGTATAACATAGAATATTTGAACCAGATCATTATGGGAGTGACCTCCAATATAGCTAATCTCTTCATAGAGAATCAGGGTTTACATTGAGATGAATTTTCCTCGATATTAGATCATTTCAAGGATGTTTTTATCAGTAATGTTTCTATATTACCTCCAAATAGCGAGGTAGAGTTTTTGATTGACCTCATTCAAGGAGAACATAAAGTTTCCATTCCTCCATACAAGATGCCACATATAGATCTTTAGGATCTTAAGTGGAAGATAGAGGACTTGGAGGCTAATGGTTTTATATGGCCTAGAACTTCCTCTTGGGGTTGACCCATGATTTTATCTAAGAAGATAGATGGGAACCTTCTTCTATGCATGGATTATAGACAGTTGAACTAGATTATGGTCAAGAACAGTTATCCACTACCTCATATAGATGATATCTTTGAATATCTCCAAGGAGATAGGGTATTCTATAAGATTAACCTGATATCATTTTAACATATGGTGCAAGTCAGACCATCAGACATACCTTTTATATCTTTCCATAGAAGGTATGGTCTATATGAGTACCTTGTTATAATGTTGGGTCTTACAAATGAACCTTCTATTTTCATGGATCGGAGGAATTGGTTGTTCCATCCTTATATGGATTCATTTTTCATAGTATTTGTGGATGAAATATTTTTGTATTGTCATGCTCAAAGTGGCCATGATAATCACATTGAGATCATTTTGGGTAGACGATGAGAGCATCATCTTCATGCCAAGATTGGTAAGTTCCAATTCTAGATCGACAAATTTTACTTATTGGGTAATATTATTTTATAATCATGGGTATCTATTGACCTAGATAAGGTTAGTGTTATGGTTTCTTGGGATCATCCCAAGAACGTGCTTGATATATATAGTTTTATAACGATTGATGGATATTATAGGTATTTCATACAGGACTTCTCAGGACTTTATTTACATATTACTAATCTTATAAATAAGGTTTTCATGTTTCTATGGTCATAAAAGTTTATGAAAGCCTTCCTAAAGATGAAAGGGAGGCTTATCTCGACACCTATTATGATTCTTTCAAATCCAAGAAGAAGTTATATTGTCTTATGTGATTCTTTAGGAATCATCCTAGGATTAGTGATAATATATGAGGATAGAGTCATTATGTATGGATATCAGCAGTTGCGGCATCATTTTGGTAATTTCCTAATGCACGACCTTGAGCTCACAGTAGTTTTCCATGGCTTACATTACTGAAGACACTATCTATTGGGTGAGCACTTTGTGGGGTAGACAGACAATAGGAGACTCAAATGTTTCTTTAAAAAACATGACTTAAATCCCACACAGTGAAGATGGGTTAAATATCTTCATTCCTTTGATTTTGAGCTTTCTTATACACTTAGAAGGGGAAATTCTTTAGCAAATACGATGAGTGAGAAAACCCAAGCACAAGTTGTATGGGAAGCCAGTGAGGAATAGAAATTGATATCCCTCTTTTCTAAGATGAATCTAGATTTTCAGAATAGTCATGAATAGGCATGTCTCTCATAATTGATAGTTACCTCTTCCCTCCTTAAAAAGGTGAAGAGAAAGAAATTTTCAGATCCTAAAGCCTTGGTACTTTGTGAGAGTATTTATGGAGAAAACATGCCTATGAATTGGTATTTGGATAGGGATGACACTCTATATATACATGGAAATGTATAAGATCCTACATATATGAGAGAAGAGCTGATGAGAGAGTCCCACACTTTTAAGTGGTTAGTTCGACCACCCATATCCAAATTATATCAAGATATTTGATGCCATTATTGTTGTTCTATGATGAAACATCAGATAACAGAATTTATCACTAGTTGTTCCACCTATCTGTAGGTGAAGGAGGAGAACCAGAGGCCTATAGGCTTGTTACTACTGCTTCTTGTATCGGAATGGAAATAGAAATATGTTTCCATGGATTTCGTATTCATCTTACCTAGGTCACCTAGAGGTATCAATGTTTTACGGGTAGTTATTGACCAGCTGATAAAGTTATCCCACTTCATTTCTACCTAGGAGACTTTATCATTTGGTAATATGTGAGGATTCTATGTTTGTGAGATTTTACAAATACATCAGGTCCCTTGTACTATCATTTCCAATTGGTATGCGCATTTCATGTCATGGTTCTGGAAAGGGTTTCAAAAGTTTATGGGTACATAGGAGATTCTAAGAATAGCCTTTAACCCTCAGACCGATGGACATTCAGAATAGATGATATATGTTCTGGAGCATATGATTCAAGAATGTGTCTGTAACTTCGACAGTTCTTGGGAGAAGAATATCCCTCTCATTGAGTTCGCCTATAACAATAGCTTCCAAGCGACAATTCAGATGGCTCCTTTTGAGGGAATATATGTTATTCCATGTTGTTCACCCATGTGCTAGATAAAGATAGGAGAGCCTATCCTACTAGCACCTCATCCCATGTAGGAGACTTCAGAGTAGGTTTATCTCATTAGAAAGCATATGTATTTTTCTCAGTCTAGATTGAAATCATATGTCGATCTCCACCAATGAACTTCAAAGTTTGATTTTGGGGATCATTTTTTCCTATGGGTATTGTCCAGGCTAGGGAATAGACGGATATAGAGATGAGGGAAGTAGTCTCCACACTTTTTCATTCCATTTAGATCTTGGAGAGATTTGTTATGATAGCCTATCATTTGTTACTACCTTAGAGGTACCATTCCATGCATGATGTCTTCTATGTTTCACAACTTCTTCATTATCATGCTGACCCCTCTCATAATTTTGATCATGTGCAAGTTGATATGGATGTTGATGATTTGATTGAGGAGTATCCTATAAAAATTCTTGACCAAAGAAAGAAGTATATTTGAGTTCGGTCTATCCCACTAGTGCTGGTGATATTGCAGCATGACTGTGTACATGACGAGACCTAGGAGTAGGAGGCCGACATACATGCCTAGTGGTTAGAGTTGTTCTCAGATAGGGTTTTTCTTCCCTATTAAGTTAAACTCAAGGACAAGTTTTTTTTATGGGGGGAAGACAATAAGAACAATGTTTTTATCTCAGGCATGGATCCTTTTAATTTTATCTCTAATCTTTTTTAAAGTTGTCTTTTTGGTTTTGACCCCATAGTCGGATCATGGGTCAGTTTGTTTGTTTTGAGAATAAGGGAATAGGGGGGTTGTAGGTTTGTGGCAGGTCAATTACATGCTATTTAATTATAATACATGATGTACATTGATTAAATTACATGTAATGGCCTTGGTAGAACCTTTCATGTCGTGTAAAGGGTTTTTTCGAGGGTAATGCCCAGGTCTCTACACAATGTGTAAAGCATTTACAGATCATACAAATTCTTCATAAATATTTTAAAAAATAGGAGGCAAGACCTCTGGTTTTTGAAAGAACCCTCATCACCTCTCCCTATCTCACATAGGAGCTCCTATGGAGGCCTATGCTTGGATCTTCTACAATTTCTCCATCCAGACTCCAATTCTAGATTTGTCTATCAAGTTGGATGTGTGCTGGTAAGTTTTTCAGTTCATTAGCTCCTTTTTTCATTCTTATTCTTATCAATGACTTTGTTTAGATGTAGGATCATGTGCTCTATTTTCAGTTCAATGGTCCATTATTTAGATCTTCTTTACTCTAGGCCAAACTATATGTTGGTACTAAACAAGGAGAGTCGTACAAGTACAAGGTTGGTGGTCTATAACACATCCCATAATTTTTTTCATCTTATAAATTGACATATCGTCGCATCGATTTCATCTGGAATCATATATTGAATGTATATGTCCTTATTCTAGTCATTAGTACTGTTTTTTAAGACCCATGCTATATATTTCAATCAATGTTGTTGGTTACATCCACAACTTCAACCGCCCATGTAGGATGACTTACCATACTTGATTTATTAGTACTTTGACACCTTTGAACCATTATTCGGGTGTTCCTAATCTTGACCATCATAATGTTTATCCACTTTATACTAAATAGATTTTCAATTGTTGAATGGATAGTACAATTTTGGCCATATAAAGTACCATGTATTCTAAACACATTACCCACCTAAGGTAAGTACTTCAACTTGATTAATTAATTGTAAAAGGAATCAGAAAGTATATGGTATATAAATGACTTGGCCTAGTGGAATTAATGTTTAGTTTCATGTCTATATAATCCCCTTCCACTTACAATAGAAGGTAATAGAATGATCCTAAGGAATTAAATATGACCTAAATGGATTAATTAAATGGTTTCATGTTCAATTCAAAATTTCACACTAATGAAAGTCAATGTCTTGAACCTTATGACATGTTAAATGGATAGAGTATAAAATGGACTAATTAATTAAATGATTTTAAATGTAGGGTTCCTAATTACATATAGACCTTGACAACAATATTATAGGAGTGGTTTTACATGATATCACCTTGGATTACCAAGGTAATTCCATGAGATCTTAAGGATGACTTTCCAATTCAAGGATTCCTATTGTCTTGGTTGAGACCCAACTTGGAACCCAATCATAATAAACTAGTGCATGCCCCATATGAAACCATAGAATCCATACTTTACTATTATAAGATTCCTTGGATACACTCCATGGAAATATAATTCCTTATATGGACATGATGTGCCTTGGTTACATCCTTGGGACTAGAAACATATTATCTTGTTTCACCTTGGATGTATTCCTTGGACTTAGTTAGATCAAACTATTAGGGAATGTCTTTAATGATTCTCATGAGGTCTTGGTTGTCTTGTTTGTCTGGGTTATTACCTTGTAACCCTAATATCATTAATATAAATACAGGTTTCCTTGTTATATCTTGTAACCTTCACTATTATTATCACAAGGTGATGTCATTGTTGAATATGCCTCATGTGAGTTAACTATATAAACTAGAACTTAATTAATTAATGAACTAGTTACATGTTCACACACCATCCAAGGGCTGAAGTAGGTACTTGGGTATTTATATTAATGTACTTATTACATTTATATACACATGTATGCACACTATTTCAGTTTATATTACATGGACATGATGTTATTAACACTATTTGTGGTGTCTTGTTTATATTTATCTCACACCCTATGTGGGTATCCATTGGTAACCGGGAAGAATATGTGTTTTTAGGTGTTAAAAAAGTGAAGCATTCCCCTTTGGACACTTCATTTCTCATTTCATAGGATGGAGCTAGTAACATATGGCTAAGATGGAGTTTGGGATTCTTAGAATATATTTTTCATTCATTTTTACTATTTTTTATAGCATGATTGTATACTTATTTGTATCCATTATTTATATATTATTAGAAACATGATATATCATCATCATTTATTTATATGAGTATTAGTTGTTTAGTTGTTTATTTCTCCTGTCTATTTCTGAAATGTGTTTGGTCTATTTTTCAATGCTTCCATTTTTTACTATTTATTCCATATTTATCCATTATTCTACACTCTTTTAATGACGGAATAGTCTCCCAACAGATACACCTTAGTCCCTCACTACTAGTTGAATACCCTTGTAATTCGAGGAGATGCACTTGTGGCGTTGTTCTCAATCAGGCCCAGGGTGCCTATAATGGAATCTGGGTCTGGGATGTCCAAGGCTTGTAGTGATAGTTACCCTAAATTGGTTTGAGGTATGAAATTTGATTCTCAAATTTTGTAATAGATATACCAAAATCACCTATCTCTTATCCCTTGTGGTTCTTTAACTTAGTGATGCTAGAAGAAAGAATAGTTTGAATGATGAAGTTGATAAAGAATACCCCCTCCCTTATAAGGATCCTTGGGATCCACATTAAAATCTCTCCGAGTCTTTTCTTGGGTATCCATCTCCACTAAATTAGACTTTACCCTCCCTGATTTATCTCTCTCTTATGTTGTCGACCTCAATTAATAACGAATCATTTACTCACTCACTTTTTTCACCAATCCCTAGATTTCTAGCTCCATCAATCCCTATTCGATAATGGTTGGTAGAATAATAATTCCCCACCATGTTGTCTTTGGGTGTCTCTTCATATACCCAAATAGGTATTTCTAAGACCTGAACTTTTTTTCTATACACACTACAAGAGATCACATGTTATGAGGCCTAAAATTTTATTCTTTAACTACTCCCCACCTCGAGGCCATTAGGTGGCCTCCCTATTTTTTCCAAACAACCTTGTCCTTTTTCACTAGGGGAGATGGAATATGGTTGTATTCTACATCCACCATTGGAATTTATCTTTAAACCTCTAGAGAAACATCAAGGAATACAATTAGTGGCAGTGTATTGATGGATGATGATGATTAAAATTTGTTGTTTTTGTCTGTTGTTTCAATAATGTTAAGACCTCTCTACGGAAACTTTGGGTTTTTGTCTCTATCCACATTAATGTTTTTCAATACGAAGGATGTTTGGGGTAATCTAACCAAAATATATAATTAGGGAGTCTATTATGAAAAATTTAATACATTACTATAGTCACATAAAGTCCATATAAAATACCCATACTAAGACTTATATTCCCATAAATGAAAATTTTAAAATAAAACCATCATACTACTAGATGCTTTATTTAATATATGAAACATCAAAGTGGTATGTATAGAAAAAAAATCTAGGAAACATGGATTCAGTAGAATAAAGATCCCATAATCACAATTCTGAATTGGAAAATTTAGTTACCCCAATCTACCTCATTGGTAGACAATGAACATGCTCTACCTTATTCCTATGGCTATGGTGGTTGTTCACACCTATCTCTCTTATTTTCCATGGATTTATGACATTGAATTTGGTAATGTCCATGTTTTCCACACTTAAGGAACTGGATCATTAGTAGTGATTTTGAATCCATGATTTACACTCCCATCAAGTGAACCAGCCTCTTTATATTCCAATAGAAGTTTTATGGTTAATGACTTTGTCTTCCAATATTAAATAATTTTTCAGTCCACCTGAGGAAATTTCCTTAGTGACTCTTCCCACATTTTTGGATTATTGGTTGTTTAATGTCCCTTGTTTAATCATCTCTATTACCTAAATATTTATGATTCTCCATCCTTTTCCTCTTAAGTTCACTCTGTATTTCAGTTATGGTAACATCGTTAATCATGTTTCACAATAGTTGGTTTATAATAATCACCATATTTCTCAATCCATATATCATCATAATGGTTTGATCATTGAGGTAACAACCACATTCTCCCTCACACCCATGGTTAAGTCAAGTCCTTTTTGTTCCATCCATCACTAAACCCAAAAGTGTTAACATGAGCGATGAGCATTTAACATCATTGGAATATTATCATAATCAATAAAATAATAGGGATTTAACCTTGAAATTTTTTAACATTTTAAATCAACATGTCAACATATAATTCCTGTTGTTCATCATCAATCAATATTATATTATCTAGGTTACTTTAAGTTGGGTTATCTTATACTTCTCAACCTAGTCCCTCTATGTAACTATAAAATAATTCCTTCATTGTAGTTTGTAAAGTGTATATGATTAAACAATGAATATTGTAGAGAATACAATTTTTCCTTTTAATACTTTGGAATATTTCTAGGTATATTCCCAAATCCAATAATTGAGTCAATGTGGGATTCTGGGGCCCGGAGAGCCACAATGTGGTAATATTAAAAATATTAAAAATATTTTATCATCCATGCACATATTTTAACTAAATGTGGAATAACCCATGATTAGAGTATTGGATCATAAATATAAGACCATGGTTGAGCTTAGAATGTGGGTTTCACCCAATATAGTACATAAATATTGTTAGTCACAGACAACTGATCAAAGGTAACCATGGTGGTGAGTTAAATGGAGGTTTATTAATTTAATAAAAATAAATTAATAAAACCCCTAACCCTTTGATTATCATGCAAGGAGATGGGAGGGATGACACCCCATATGTGAATGATGACCTGAGGATGAATTGAGGTGAGTAGGTGATATTGATACCCATTTTTCATGTTGATCATCATCGGATTGAGGTGCAACAGGTTCCAAGTGTCATTTTGAACTTAAAACATAGTAATTTTCTACTAGGTAAGAATATTTATAATATTTACATCCTAATATCTATATAATATTTTTTTTAAGGTTTTACATCCCTTAGATTATTTTTAGGGACCTCATGTTGGTCAATTTGTGGTGGATCTAGAGAAAAGGAGGTTTCAAGTGGCTTGTAGGGAATTCCAATTCAGAATTCCAAATCACACTGTGTGTAGTGAAAGATAACATACCTTATGTTCTTCCCATTTGGGGATAATTCTATTTGCAAACTACACACTGTGTACTAAAGGTACATGCTCTATATTGATTCCAAGTTATATTTATGTGGAAATGTCTTAGGTTTCCGTGTTGATGGACATGGTTGTGTGGACATACACCTCCAGGTACACAAACATGGGGTTCTATAAACAAGCATGGGTGTTGAAGATGGGAACATGATGATGACATGGAAAAGTAGTCAGTTATACAAGACACTCTATATACTAAGGGTACACACCATGGAGAAAAACATGGAAATCCATCCATGTATGGGTAAGGACACACCTAGGAGATCAGATGAGATCACATGTCATGTGACAAGAAGTACACACCATGTGACATGAGGTACACACCATGTGTATTCCCATATACACACAGAGTAATGAGAGGGTCTCATAAAGGGTCCAATTTCTAAATACATGTCATTTATTATGGGTAAAAATTGTGTACACTCCTTAGAGACTTCTCCCTCATTCATATCCATCTTTAGGACTAGGATGGAGGCCTGTGAGTAGCTTATTTTAAGTAGTTTTCCATGATGGAGCAATGGTGTCTAAGGTTTTTGAATTCGAGATATTATTTGAGTTGATATGATCATGAATCGTCCTTAAGAAAGGATTTATGATGGTAGTGATTGGGCAAGATCATTGGAGAGTCTAGATAGATACATTACTCACCTGTCACACTAGGTCAAGGGTCCTCTATCCATATAGATGGTACTCCCACCTCACACCAGAGAGTGGTTCCTCCATACTCATTATGTAGACAGAGACAGTACTCCTATGTCACACTAGAGCATGGGCTTGTATCCATGGAGATAGTAATCCTCTATCACACCAAGGTATGGTTCTTCCATACTTTTTGTGTATATAGAGATAGTAATCCCCTATCGCACCAGGGCATCGATCCTCTATACATGGAAATAGTTCTCCCATATCACACTAGTGTGTAGTTTCTCAATACTCCTGGACCAATTTTCTAGGTTTGGTACTCTCATATCATGTCAGGGTGAGGGTACCCCCATAGAGTTTATACATGTGGAGATGGAACTCCCCAACACTTGGGTACGAGTCCTTTATCTATGGAGTGTTACTCTCTCATCTTCAAGCTCCAATAGGGAGAGGGTCTTCCATGGGAGTTGTGGATCCCTTGATAGTGGGGAATTGTTTCAAGTAACATTACCCTCTACTTTCTATGTATGATACCTGATTAGGATTTAGTTCTCCCTCAATGCGGTGAGGTGTGATCCTCTCTATAGTGTTTCTTCAAAGGTTTTGTGAGATAGTAAGGAGTTAGTACACCCTTGTCTATAGGGGAGTGGTGATTTATGGGTACCCACATTTTATCTCCTAAGGTTACGTGTGGTGTTTCTTCGGATTTAGAGAACCCTCTTATATGAGTGAAATGGCGAGGGTGTTTCTCTCCACTTGGGTTCTTATGAGCTTATGTGGAGATCTGGACAACAAAGATAGAACCTATGGTGTTGGGAACCAGAGTTAGAACTATAGATATATTCTTGATGAGTGAAATCTCTCAGATGAGTACCATCAAGGATAGTAAGGATTTTGGAGTGATATCCCCCTTACAAGTGTTACATTTCATCCTTGAGTGGGATCCTATAGCTCGTAGTGTGTTTAGGACCTCGTTAGAATTAGTTTTTTAGATGAGTATGTATGTGTTATTCTGGGATTCCTTATAGGGATGTCACATGTCTTGGTTAACATACCATGTGGATTGAGATGACTATTCATGTATATCAAAGGATAAATCAGGATGTAGTTTTCTTTCTCTCTCACGCGGGGTTCATCCTCTTGATTTCGTTCGAGCAAACAATTATCTTTTATTTTCAACCTTTTCATTTGGATTTTTGGGGTTCCAACTATGTATTTTCATAATCACCCCAGCATGGGATCTTCCTACACATGTAGTCTCTTATGCACATGATAGGACTTTTGAAAAGTTCCTATGAGGACCCAGATCAAGTGGAGAATAGAGATCAAGATAGACTGAGGTGTGTACTGGGGATTCCAATTGGCTACAATCCCCTCCTTCAAAGTAGGATGGATGGTTTTTCAATTTTATACGGGCTTGTATTTTGGACCTTTCTTGATTTTGTACTCTGATTGTGGGATAGAAGTATGCATGCATTTATAGTATTAGTTTTTTCATTGTATCTCCACCATTTCATGGAGATGTATGTGTGTGTGTGCATATAGGTACCATAGTATAAGGCCTCCCATGCGTGATATATTCCTACACTGCATAGGTCTTTAGCCCCTAGCCTATTGGTGGTGGTCTTGGGGTAGTGGTTGATCAGCCTTCTATCGTCCAGGTAGGCCCCGGTGGGTCGAGTTGTGACATAGTTGTATCAAAGTAGGTCTTTCCTTCAGACCAAATTAAGGAGATTTCTAGTTGTGACCTAGGTTTTATATTTATGGTGATTGTGTTACTGTGTTTTGAGTTTATCTTTTAGGTTAGGGACTCTAGTGTTGATGTGGTGTCTGAAAAATCCATTCACTAAGACATTGATAACCTCCTCATAGATTCTAAATATTTAGGAACTAGTTGTCTGGAAATTTTGGTACATGCATCATATAGGGATAGGTTATGGTTTCCATGTACTTCTTTTGTCATCACCCAAAATATACTCATCGATTGTGGCCATTCTTGATTCTATTTCCGGATAACATCATGATGACATCTAGATAGGGTAATAGGGTGGAATCATGATGACCATCTACCAAGTAATGAGGCTTTGATAAAGGGCACTGATCTTGAGGTGCTGCCTATGGGTGGGTTTCCAGTTGAGCTACCACCCACTGAGAAATAGGTTGTGTTGGAAGTCTAGGTTGAGGATGCACACAGGCTAAGTTTACTACATGAGTTTCAAAGGTAGATATATCTTAGGTGTTAGGGTGATCTAGACCCCTAGGTAGCTGATGAATGGATTGATATAGTCACACACCTTTTCTACCTTGTGAGGAAACCTCATAATCAGATGGTTTTTATAGAGGCGAGTCTTATGCATGTCTCGTATGGGCGATTGTGGGGTCTGGTAACATATACATGTGATAATATGAAACTCACTTAGATGAATTTTTAGAAGATATTCGTGGGATATTTTTATCTATGAACATTGACATCGGTGCATATTGAGGAGATTCTATAACTTTGTTAGAGTAAAATGATCATGGTAGAGTATTCAATGCGGTTCACAGGCCTATCACAATACTCCTTAGATAAGGTTCAAGATCTATTTTTTCAATCATTTACCTTTGATTAAGTATTATTCTAGGATATCCTGACTTTAGTGATGTCATTTTTCATTCCGACTTATTCTAGAGTGATCAAGCAGACCATGGTAGTGGAGAGATTTATGGATGAGTAGACTCCAAAAGTTGATGTTGGGAACATGGGAGATGAGACCTCGATAGCTAGAATCTGATGGTAGGATTAGGGATCAGTTCATGTGAGACAATTCGAGACATGATCCCAAGATGTAGGGTCTATGGATTAGGAATCCTAGACTGGATCTAGTTAGTTGTGGGAGAGGCGGTGTTTCACCTATGATGGATGAGACATCTCTCTTGAAATTGTCTAACCTGTCATGATATTGGGAGGGAGACAGTCGATGAACTAGCCTAATAGAGACAAATATAGGTTAAGGGAGATATTCATAATGTTGGATGTGGTGGAGGAGCAGGGTGAGTAGTAGGAGGTGGTAGAATTTTCAATATGTTTCCACCACCACCCCTAGGTGGTCTGTGCCAAACTCAGGGAGTTGTAGGATGGGGGAAAGGACAAATGAAAGATGTAGAGGCCTATGGCTGGGAGGATCCATGTATGATTATATGGTATGATCTGTATCCTTTCTATTTTTCTGTAGTATTGATAAATATAGGTGTAAGATACCCTTTCTCTTACACTACTAGATCTAGGTTTATCCATAGCAATGCGAGTGTCAGTATAGCCCTTTGATGGAGACACTTAATATAGATTCAAACTGAAAAAGTAGAGGTATTCTTCCCCTAATGAGACATGCTAATTTTATGTGATACAAACCCATATGGTCGAGTCAGTGCCTCCCAAAGTATATAGTGTTGAGGTGAGGTGACCAAGTTCCTTTGATTTTTGTGCAGAGGGAGGGTTGGTTTGTAGGTGTCATAGCATACCATGGTTATGGCGGTGATAACGCATAATTTTATTTAATGATACATGCCAAGTTTATGTGATACAAACCCATATGGTCGAGTCAGTGCCTCCCAAATAATATAGTGTTGAAGTGAGGTGACTAAGTTCCTTTTACTTTTGTGCTGAGGGAGGGTTGGTTTTTAGGTGTCATAGCATACCATGGTTGTGGTGGTGAAAAAACATAATTTTATTTAATATTTCATTGAAAATAAATGATATAATTTTCTCACATTAGGTTAAATATGTTTATTTATAAAATATTTGTTATTATATCATTCATTTTAAAATTTGACAAAAAACTAAATTTTTACCTATAAATTTACTTTAGTATTTTGGAAATATATATTTTTATGTGACTGATTTGAACTCAAAATATTTAAACTATGTTCCTAACTTAATGGGATAAAACATTAATTCAGGAAATTGGAGCTAAATAAAGCATTTTATTGGATTAAATAGTCCATGAAGTCAAAGTTTTCCTGGACACACCGATTGGACACCACATAAGTATTTGGACCATAACCTCTTCATACTTTTTTTATTGGGCCCAAATTTTTACCGAATCTGTAAAAACCAATTTATAAAAAAATCATCATTCTATAAGGATATCTAGTTCACACATTATGAATGTAAAATATACAGTTTAAATTAGAATAAAATATTTGGCTGAATTTCCCCATTCACACTTGAAACCATTTGTAACTGAGATTCCCTTATAGTCTATAAATGTGTTTTTCCCATTTAAAGGGGGTTGGATGGGAATTATGATGTTTAGAGTATAATTTAAGTGGTTCCACTATAATTCTCTAAGAATTTCAATAAAGGTAGATCTTGAATCAAGGATCCCTTCATTGAACCCTTCTTCTTCTTCACATTGTGATATTTGTGTTTGTCTAATATAATTCTTAATTCCTCTTACAATTCTTCTATATAGTTAATTTTATTATTATTTATTTAACCTATTTTTCCTAAAAATCAATAGTTGAAACTATATTTTTTATACCTTTTACATGACCTTTACGAATAAAAAACATTTCTATGATGACTACATTGCCCAGGAAAGAGTGGCTCTTTTTAATAATTGATATACCTCATACCCTATTCATTCATTTATTTTTAATCATTGAGATACTATAATTAACTTAATATAATCTAAGAATTTATTTTTTAAATTTAAATTAAACTTATAAATAAATTGAAAAATTAACACAAAACACGTCAGGTTAAGAATTATGTGAATTGTGTGAGCATGATCTTAATCGACAACACAAAAACACATAGGAACAATTTTTAGAGTTAAAATATTATAACTAAATTAAATTTATCCTCATTTATAGAGTTAATATGCATCCTAATTTACCACTAACCATAATCTTTCCTTAGAATATCAATCAAATCAAGGAGCTACAATTTCATGTTCCAAATCTAGCCTAGGGATAAATTAATTTCATATTTTTGGTTAAGTTAATTCTCATAGGGTTTAGGAGTTTAACAATTAGGGGATCATAATTAATTGGATATTAATTTAAATGATATTTATTAATATTTAAGTTAATAGTTAGATTTGGATTGATTATTCTTTCTAAAAATATTTTTCTAAAAATATTTTTCTAAAAAAATATCTTATCATTACTTTTTCTAAATCTAATTTCAAAAAAAAATTGATCTTCTTCCAGAATACTTATTATAGTTTTAGAAATGATAACCCCCCCCCACCCTCACCATCCTTTTACATATTGTGTTTATGTTATTTTATTTTATTTTCAAAATACCTTTAATATGTAGTTTGAAATTACCTTCTACTTTGAGAGACGACCTTGTCCAGACACTCTTCTACACCTAAATAACCAAAAAACAAACATCATTTGGGAGAACCTGAGACAACGCCTTTAAAATTGGCACTATTTACAAGGATTGAATTAATTTATTCAAACAATTTGAGGTTTTCCTTTTAATTTTATTCATTTATTCTCTTCTTTCATTCTTCTCTCACCTTTCTTTATTTTTCTTTTTTCTTTTTTTCTAATTCCTTTTTTCTCTTTCTTAGACAATCATCTCAAACTTAATTTTTTAATTATGGTCCAATTCTATTAATTTAATTTTTATTTGATTTCTACATAAACTAATCTCAATGATCTATTAGATCTTGATCATTATATTGAACATTTCCTTTCATCTTGAATCAAACAATATCATTCTATGGAAAGTTTCAACATTCAACCAGTTGAAGAATTCCTCCATTCTAGGAACACTAAAAATGGACACACTTTTGAATCAAATATAAAACAATAATCAATGGCTTAAAATAATAAAAATTATATTAATAGAACCATTCAATAATTTATGCACCAGATATTAAATATCAATCAAATTTTTTTGCATACCCAACTCTCGAATCAGACATTGAATTCAAATTTGGGATAATTCACCATCTTCCAAAATTTTATAGATAATTAGGTGAGGATCCAAATAGACATTTAAAATAATTTAATGTGTTTTTATCAACCCTAAAACCAAGAAAAGTCTCTATAGATCAAATCAAACTAAGATCATTCTCATTTTCACTTGATGGAATTTTGAAGGAATAGATGCATTATTTAAAAACTAAAGATGAAACATGTTGGAATGATTTGAAATGTACATTCTTGGAGAAATTTTTTCCAGCATCAAGGACCACATCCATTAGAAAAGAGATCTTAGGAATCAAGAAAGCCTAAGGGGAGTCAATGTATGAGTATTTTGAGTGATTCAATTAGTTTTGTCCAAGATGACCACATCCCCAAATCAGCGATCAACTCATCATACAACACTTCTATAAAGGACTCAAGACTATAAAGAGGAGTATGGTGGTTTCTGCATATGGAGGGGAATTGGTTGAAAAACACTAATAGTTTCACATATGTTGATAGATAATATGGCACAAAACTACCAACAATTTAGAAATTGAGGTACACTATATGTTAGTGTACTACATTAACTAATTCCATATTCTCTTGAAAATCATTTAATTGATACCAAGTTGGAAAAATTAGTTAGTATGGTGAGGAGGATTTATTTGGCTCAAAATACATCTCATACCACTCTTATAAGGCCTTCTGGAATTTTCACTAAAAATAGACCACCCAACTAATTATTTCCCCCAACTACAAGAGGTGGAGGATTTCACAACAGTATTCCATAGGATTCAGTAACAACAGGAACCACAACCACATAGCTATAAGAAGTATGATTCCTTTTCACAAACATACAACCAAGGGTCGAAAGATCAATCATACATGAGTTATGGCTCTGCACAATAATAAAGCTCTCTTTTCAACAAAATTTTCAGTAGCCTTCACCTTACCAATATGGTTTCCAACAACCCCAAAAGTGATATGAAGCTCAATATTTAACAAGAAAACAACAATATAATTATAAACCAAAGGTATATTCTAACACCAGTGATATTTTGAAACAAATTATTCTTAATCAACATAGTTGAAAAAAGTGTCAAGGTTCATATTTGAGGGAGTTGAAGACACAAATGATCCAGATTTTCCCCTCCCTCAATGAACTGATAATTAAGAACTCTAGAAATATTTCTTCACAACCTACTACAAATCCCAAGGGTGATGTCAGTGTCATCAAATTGAGAAGTGGGAAGTAAACAACAGACACATCTGCACCTATCATTCCACCAGGATTCACCTCAACTTCAGATAATATCCATTAAATACCAACAGATGCGAACCCCAAGGATAAAGAAAAAGGTAATAAAAATATTGATGATGTTCGAAAGTAGACTATTTTCAATTATTAACCATTCAAGGGTTCGGTTCTATTATAATGTGTATAATGGAACTTGGGTTGAATCATCAGGGTTGATAATATTTAATAGTTAATAGTTTTTATTATTTTTATTTTAAATGGGGGGTTTGTTTGCAGAGTAAAAAAGAAATGATTGATTGATTTATATTGATTTAAAAAAAGTATAAAGATAGTGGTGAGTTTATTATTGGGAATTTATGATTTTGATATCATTGATCTTTTCTTTATATTGTAATAAATTAATACCCACATCACAATATAATTTTGATTGAATAACCAGGTGTTAAGGCTTTAATCAAAGCCTTAACTTAACTAGGGTTCTAGTCTCAATTAAAAATTATTTATTATAGTGTATTTATGGTTCAAATAATACTTGGAATCCACATGTTGAATAAAACATTTCATTAATCCATGTAATTATTAGTTCAATATACAAAATGTTAACCTAATGAATACTTGATGAGTAAAATCCCCCAATCACTTAATATCCACACATTATGACTCACCCCGATGATAGATTTACTCGAACATTGGAATGTTTATTAATCTATTTGGAATGCTTATGGTGATGGGTTTAAAATAAAATGAAAATAATGGGACAAGAAAAGAGTAGTGCATCGAACACACACACAAAATGTGGAGAGAGATAAAATCAAAATTTAGATTGAATGAGAAAGAAAAAATAATAATGGTTTTAAACTTGATTAAAACTATTTTAGGAACATTAAAGTTAAACTACAGAAGGTATATGAGAATAATATATTATGAATAAACTTTCATTAATATTGAAACAAAATTACAACAAAACACTCTATATATTACAAATGAAAACAATTAGAAAAGAACAAGAAAAAAAAGAGAGGATGAAGGGTATCTCAAGTGAAAACATGAGTTTGGAAGGTCCTCCCAATAATTTTTCAAGGATTTTTTCATGATAAGGTATTCTCCTCTATTCTGAAGTTCCAACCCTTTGTAAGGAGAATAGGGGAATGTATTTATATTCCAAGGAGGTGGACTGTTTGCTTTCCAAATATTCCCCTCCTTTTGTATCACAAATTTGATACTCCAGATAGCCAAATCTAGAGAAATTTTATTCTTAAAAGTTGTAGATACAAATTTTGGAAGTCTACCCTAAAATATTTTTTCTATTGGACTTAATTAGCCAACGTTATTTCAATTTTATTAACCAATTTTAATATATCCATCTCAATCTACTTTTTTGGAAATCCAAAATGTGAATAGGTTTTTGAATAGGATGATACCCTCAAATCTGAACCATTTATTCTAAAAAGTTGGAAAAATATATCTTATATTTCACACTAAAAAATATCATTTCTAATATATTTCAATATCATGACAAAATTTAATAAATTTGTGATGAGTTTAATTCTTGGATAGAATGGTGTTCTGGACTTCGAAGCATCATTTGGGCCCTTTTTTATTGGATTTGGGCCTTGAAATTTTTATCAATTGTAACTTTTAATAATAAATAACATGTGTTAGAGTCTCATAAAATTTGGGCTTCTCGATTGAGCCCAGAAATTCAAGCATAATGGATGGTCCATTTTTTCACATATTCTTTTGGCCTTCATGTGTGGACCATATGACCATTAAAATGGCTGGATTGGACAAATTTTCCTTATAATGACATGTTGAAAATTGAATAAAGAACCCTAAAAAACATGAATCACACAATTTGGATCTGTAGGATGAGTTTTATTATTAAAAAATTAAATATTGTCGAATCAATATTAATTCAAATAATACCCAAAAAACATATATAATATTAAAACATTATTATTTCACACCAATTATGCACTATTCATAGAAAATAAGTAAAGGGAGTAAATAAAAATTTATGAATAAATAAATAACTTAAACTCCCTTATACTTAGTCTTTTGCATTTACTCATGTTCAATAAATATAAAAACATAAAAAAACATTCTCACTCACCAAAAAATATTAAAATTTTGTTTCCCCTATTAGGGGAGTTTTAGACCATTTTCCTCATCCATATTGAATTCCACCAAAAATTATTACAGAAATAATGTTCCAAAAACATTTCCTTTTTTCATGATCAAATTTATAAATACAAATGGTAGGCACTAAAAACTTACTCCTCTTAAGATGTTAAAAAATTATTTTTGGAGGTTCAATCATTTACCAACCAAAATTGAAAATATTAAAGTTTTAAAGAGATATCATCTTCCATTTCCTATCCTAATGTTCACAAAGATCAAGAGGTATTTTTAGTGGGTTCTCTTTGGCTATGGGATGGTAGGAATTTAATTTCCAAGAGAGAGGAAAAGAGGGGTAAATCACCAACATGGGTAAAACAATGATTTTTTTTAAATGAATCATACGAAGAAATGGAAACTCATATTTATAAGGGCACGACTATGTGAATTAAGACACAATAGTGGAATAAAATTTTAAGGGGGTGAGAAGAAGAAATATGTATAAGACACAAAACTTTTCTCAATGACACATGAATATATAATGCAAGTGTTCTGTTTTTCTTTTTTCCCTTTTTTTCAAATGTTTTACTTGAAACAAATCTCACACTAATGTCCTAACACAAGTTTTATCTCCTCACGACACTAATTGTAATATTTATAAAATATAAAAGGTTAAGTAAGAGAGATTATTGACATGCCCAGGACACAACCCTTTTTTTATTCTTTTGTTCTGATTTTTCAATTTATTTGTGGAACACTTGTCAATAAAATTTACAAAATTACATAAATTAAAGTCTATTCCCCCAACTCACCTAATTAAACCCTCTCCCCCACACTAAAATGAATGATTTCCCTCAAACATATGATAACATGCTGAATAAAATGATACCCAAAATGAAATTTGTTCCCCACACACATAAATTCCAATTAATTATGCAATTTAATTCCATGTAGATGTTTGGTGAGACAAGGTACTGGTATTATAATGTGGATATCAAACAAAATTTTTTCATAGGCTCAAAGGGACTTTCAAAAGGATGATTAATGTAAGATAAATTAGAGTATATTTGGATTTTGTGATTCTCATGTGGTTTATAAAATGCCTCTATCATATTAATGGAAACTAAAGCAAGAAATTCATACTGAATGTCCTCAAACTCATGACTCAAAATCAGTGGTGAAAAATACACAAAATGAAAATATGGTCATAGGTGACCATAGAAAAAAAGAAAATATTGTTCCTCATGGTTGGGGAATAATCATTTTTCAAATCTAAAACTGAGAATTCAAAATTTATTATTCCTGACCCAAAATTATTTACCCAAATTTATGATGAAAATACAAAAACAAATTGATGAAAACATTTCTTTTGAATCCGCCAAAAAATTTCACAAAATTGAAAAGGTGGATAGTGAGTGATTGTGACACATTTTTCATATTTGTTTATTTTTTTGTATTTTTTAGAATTTTTAAAAATACACACCCAAACAAAAGAGAATTAGGGAAAAAAGGTTTGATGAAGAAAGTTGTAAAAAATGAGAATGATCTATGAAAAATAAAAAAATAGAAAGAGAGTAAGTGAGGAAGAGAGGGAGAGAGGTGCCCCAAGTTTGAATTTATTGGGTTGAAATCCCCATCCAGTGGTGGGTCAACTATTGAGGTTGGGGATCTGATGGAAGTAGATGTGGTTCCCAATATGTGTGTCCTCTCATATTAATGCTTTTACCAATTCCCACTAAACATGAATTTCCTTTTGGAAGACGGTTCTTGGACTTGCACTACACCAAATGGGTAAACATAAATAATAATAAAAGGACCTTCCCCACAAGAATTGAGCTAACCTTGGTGAAGTTGAAATTTAGAATTAAAGAGCATTAAATTTTTACCCTCATGAAATACCTTTCATATGATGTGTTTTTAATGAAGTACCTTAGAATTTTCTTTATTGAGATTGGAATTCTCATACGAATCAAGTTGAAGCTCCTCCAATGTAGTCAACTACAACAATCTTTTTGCACCAGATTTTTCACAATCAAAATTACATGTTTTCACGGCCCAAAATGACTTATGTATGATTTCAACTAGAAAATGACACACTTTAACTAAAAATAGCCTAAATTAATACTACCTAATGGGTGTTTTATAGGCAGTTTGATAATCCCAAAGTGCTTCACCAAGTACTTCAATCTAATCTTTTCTGGTGGGTTTTACAATTCTCTCATGTACTTTTTTCACTTATCTATTAGAAAGTTTAGCCATGCCATTTTTTGGGGGGTGATATGCAGTTGAAGTTTTTTATACAACCTCATTATTTTTCAAAAAAGATTCCATGGTCTGATTATAGAAATTATTTAATAAGTCACTAATCAAGGCAAGAGGTGTTCCAAATCAGTGGAAAATATGGGTTTTTAGGTACTCACTTACAGTGTGTGAGTTATCCTTTATAGTGGTTTTGGCCTCGACCCACCTAGAAACATAATCAATCGTAATAATAATATATAAGAATCTATTAGAAGGCAAAAATTGTCCCATAAAATAGATACCCCAAACATCAATGATCTTAAAAAATATTAAGGGATTTTGGGACATTTCATTTATTTTAGAAACTCTCCCAAATTTTGGAAAGTTTGACATGATTTAAAAAACTCATGTGAGTCCTTGAAGAGTGAAATCAAGAATAATCCTAAGTCAATGACCTTTTAGGAGGTCCTTTGTGGTCCAAAGTGTCCACTACCATGCATTGAGTGACAAAATTACAAGAAGGAGGAATGTTCATCTTCATCTATACATATCCTAAACACCATGTCAGCCCCATTTTTCCAAATATTATTATCTTCCCAAAAATAAAATTTTTAATCACTTTTCATCCCTAAATTTTATTCTTTTAAAAAAAATTAGGAAAATGTCAGCAAACAAGTAGTTTAAAACTGGGGAATAACATGGAGAATTTGGACTGAAAGATGAAAGGTTCTCAATGGGGAATTCAATATCATTGATTTATGAATATGAATAATTAGAAATTCTACACAAGTGATCATCCACATGGTTTTCTTTTGGTCTATATTTAATGATAATTTCAAACTCTTGGAGCAATAAGATCCATATTGTAAGCCTCAGTTTGGAATAACTATTCTTGAGTAATAAATTTATAGAAGAATGATCTGTAAAGATGGTGATTTTTGGAACCTAATAGATAGGGCTGCAATTTATCTAAGGAAAAAACCACTGCTAAAAGTTCCTTTTCCATCACATTGTAGTGAGATTGGGTTTCATCCAATGTTTTTAGGAAAAATAGATGACATGAGAAATTTTTTCTCTTATTTGAGCAATAATTTCCCCAATGGACCTATCAGAAGCATCAAACATCAATACAAAGGGTAAGGTCCAATCTAGTGGTTGGATTATCAGGGTAGTTGTAAGAACAACTTTTATTTGAATAAAGGATCTCTTTGAATCCTCATCAAAATGGAATGTAACATCATTTTGGAGTATCCGAGTGAGTATGGGGGAAATCCTACTGAAGTTATGGATTAATCGCTTATAGAAACTGGTATAACCAAGGAATGAATGGATGTGCTGAACTATAGTGGGTTATGGAAGATATTGGATCACATGAACTTTAGTAGGATTGACCTGAATACCATATTATTAAATTATGTTCCCTATAAAAATCCCATTAGTAACCACGAAGTGAAATTATTCATAATTCAACACAAGGTTACATTTATCACACTTTTTAAGTACTAGAGAGAGTTAATGAAAGCAGGATTCAAATGAATCAGCATAAATGGGAAAGTAATCCATGAATACCTCCATGAAATTCTCAATGAATTCATAAATGAAAATCATCATACATCTCTGGAATATTTCAGGAGCCTTGAAATGGAAAAAAGTCATTTTCTTATAGGAATATGTTTCAAAGGAGAATGTGAAAGTAGTATTTTCTTGGTACTGAGGTGAAATTAGGATTTGGAAGTAGCTGATGTATCCATTAAGAAAGAAATAGTGTGACTTTCCAGCTAATCATTCAAGCATTTGATCAAGGAATGGAATAGGGTAGTGATCTTTTTGTGTTTCTTTATTCAATTTACAATAATCAATTCACACATGCCATTTGTTTTTCACTTGATTTGTGACCACCTATCCATATTCATTTGTGAAAATACTTATCCTACCCCTATTAGGTACCACTTGAATCAGAATGACCCATTCACTATAAAAAACTAGGTAGATAATACCAGCTTGGAGAAGCTTTGTAATCTCTTCCCTAACAACCACAAGTATGAGTGGATTGATCCTTCTTTTTGTTTTTTTGATTGGTTTGGATGATTCATCAAGATGGATGTGATCCATGAAAAGGGAAGGTTTGATTCCTGGTATGTCATCTAGGTTCTATCCCAAGGCCTTTTTGTTTTCCTATAACACCTAAACAAGTTTGGACTCCTCGGTTTCAATAATTATGGTAGAGAAAATGATAGGATAAGAGTGATCATGGAAGAGGATTGCATATTTTCGGTGTGCAGGAAGAGGTTTTAGATTGGTATTATATTTCATTTATTGGCTAAACAACTCAGGAATAAGGGAAGGGATTTCAATTGGTTCTGCTTCATTTTCCCCAATACTTTCCAGGGTGTAATAGTATATATTAGAGTTGATATGGGATTCAAGAGAGTTTTCAAGATCCTCTAGGTTGATGGAGTCTATGAATGAAAGGTTAGCATAAAATTTCCCAATAATGGCTTGGTTAATCGTAGTTCAAATTTCACAAGATCCACTCTCATTAGAACATGATGGAATGGGGTTCAATTGACCCTAAAAAGTGTCCTTAGAAGAATATATTGATATTATAGGTTTATCCTCATATGGGTATCACAAGGTTTGAAAAATGTTGAACTTGTCTATTTGGTCACCGAATTCCATGGATAGGATTCCCACATGGACATCAATATTAATTTTAGTTTTCAGGAGGAATTTTTGTCCTATAATTAGGGGAGAACGAGAAGAGTTCATCTCTCCTTCCATGTCAAGGACATAAAAATCAACTGGGAAGATAAGATCATTAACTCAGACAAGGACATCCTTGATTATTCCTTTAGGGTTGGATCTGTTTCACTTGTCTAACTGGATGACAACACCCGTTCAGTGCAAGGGACCTAGACCAAGGTTGTAGAATATGGATTTGGGCATGAGATTTATCGAGGCTCCTAGGTCTATGAGTGCATCATCGAATTTAGAACTCCTTATTTTTCATGGAACTGTAATGGTCCTTATATTTTTGTACTTTAGGGGTATAGACTATTGTGTTGAAACATTCTCAATGGTCCTAAGTTGTCTTTTATAAGTTCATATATCATTAAGAAATTTTGCATACTTATGAATTTTTTGGATGAAATATAAGAGGGGAATGTTCACTTCAACACGTGTAAACATGTTGAGCATTTTAGTATCAGGTTCAAAGGACTTCTTCGGCTTTCAGACAACCTGAGGAAAAGGCATTAGGTTCCTTAGAGAAATGGAAGGAGGTGAGGGAATGGCTTTAGGTTCTTTTTCTAGATTTTTTGTCTTTTCATTTTCTAGATCAACATTTAAATGGGAGTTAGAGGACTCATCATGAGGCATAGCAATTTTCTTTCCTGATCAAAGTGTAATTTCACATACATTACCCTTAAGATTAGATAATGGTTGAGCTGGGAGTTTGAAAGAATATAATAGATGATGTTGGCTTAATTGGGATGCAAGTTAACCAATTTGGGTTTCAATGTTTTTAATTATAGAACAGGTTAAAGAGGAAATGTATTATACTATTCTTTCACTTGGTTTCTTAGAAGATGAGGCATATCTCGTATTGGTATTACCTTGATTTTGGTTCTTGATAAAGTCCTTGTATTGGGTTGGTAATTGGGAAGTCTCATTAGGATAGTCGAATCCATGAGGAGCAATAGGAGGATTGATCCTTTGAGGTTAAGGGAAACAAGTATAAGGTTGTTGGAAATTACCAAAACATTGACCATATTGGATTTGGTTTGGGTTTTGAGGAGGGAATTGAGGGGGGTGATAAATGGGATTACCATACCTCAATCCTAGGTTAAAGGTGTAAGAAAGGGGCTTGCAGAGGGGTTGGTTGAAGTTTCTAATGAACTAACATGATTATTGAGGGTTGGTGTTCCTATGAGAATATATTTCATTGATCTCCATTGGTCCAGATTAAACAGATAGATTTTCTTGAATTTTTGGACATGTATCTTTTGCATGAGCTGGTGAGATATAGATCCACAATTCTAGAAAGGTCCAAGGAATAGATATTGTGTAGAAGATAAGGATAGGACTTTTGTAGTAGCCACTTGTTGCGTCACAAGACCTGTAAGTTCACTCGTCCACTCAGCCATCTAGTAGGGCTCTATGGATTGATTCTATTGGACGTTTTTGAATTGAATAAATGTTATAGTATAGAATCTATATGTGTTTGAAGCCATATTTCTTATGACATCTCATGCAGCTATAGGAATTTTTTCAATAATATCACCACCACTTTTGACATCAATGAGAGTTCTCTCCATATCCAGTAACCCCTCATAGAAGTATTGGATAAAGATTTGTTCAGGGATTTTATGATGTGTTCAGGTTACAACAAGCTTTTTGAACCTCTCCCAATACTCATGGAGTGAATTATTAGGGAATTTATGGATAATGATTATTTTCATTTGGATAGTATTAGTACGAAGAGCATAAAATAATTTCTCTAAGAAGAGTCACTTCATGTCATTCCATGTGGTTATGGAACTAGGATGGAGGTATTAGATCCATGATTTGGAGGATTTAGATAGGAAGAAAGGCAGTGCTAAAATTTTTATTTGTTCTTCACAAACCCCTTTAGGGTTCATGGTAGATCACACCACTTAGAACTCTTTGAGATGAAGATATGCATCCTCACCGACTAGCCCATGGAAATGGGGTAAAATATGAATCAAACTTTATTTGAGTTTGAAGTCATCTTTGATGTTTAGATATTGAATACCAAGGATTTGGTAATTCATATCAAGGGTATTGAGTTCTTTAAGGGTTTGTTCCCTAGGATTATCCATATCGAGTTCAATTGGTTGGACAATGACTGATTGTTGAGTGATTTGATTATCCCAAATATTCCTCATATGTTGGAAAATACTTCTCTCTATTTCAGGGTAAAAATGATATGATGGATTGTTTGGGAGGATACAAGGCATTCAGATATGTTTTTAAGGATGTGGAAGGTAGGATTTTCTTTGTGGTTTTTTTGTTTTCGATTTTTATGACGAGGGGTTTTCTTTGTGTTTTTTTCAGAATTTTTTTTCGTTGATTTTTTTATTTTCTAAAATAAAAAACAACTGAAAACATAACATTCCACCCCTAGAAATGACACCATTTGAAGCATGTAAAATTGATTCCTATCGACTGTTCAAGGGTCTCATGCTCATCTAATGTGTATAATGGCACTCAGGACGAATCCTCAGAGATGATACTTTTTAATAATCGGTTTTTTTTTTGTGATTTGTATTTTTAATGGGGTGGGGGTTTTTGTAGAGATAAAATAAAAATATTTATTGATTTAGATTGATTTAAAAAATTTATAAATAATCGGGTGAGTTTATTACTAGGGATTTATTATTGTGATATCATTGATCTTTTCTTTATATTCCATTAAATTAACACCCACTTCACAAGATAATATTGATATGAATACCCAAGTGTTGAGGCTTTAATCCAATACTTAAGTTAACTAGGTTTTTTATCTTAATTATACAAAAAATATGGTAGTTTTTTTATGGTTCCAATAATCCATAGAATCCACATGTTAAAAAAAACATGTCATTAATCCATGACATTTTTAGTTCAACATATACAATATTAACCTAAATAATACTCAATGAGAAAAGAGCCCTAAATCAATTAATATCCCCATATTTTGACTCACCCCAATAGTAGATTTACTTATTCAATGGGATTATTATTAATCTAGTTGGAATTATTATTTTCATGGGTTTAAAATAAAATAAAAATAATGGGAAAATAAAAGACCAGTGTGCCGAACACAAACACAAAATATGAAGAGAGGTAAAATCACACTTTCGATTGAATGAGAAAGAGAAAAAGGAGAATGGTTTTAATCTTGATTAAAATTGTTTTAAGAAAACTAATATTAAACTATGTAAGGTATATGAGAATATGAGATTATGAAGAAAATTTTGTTCATATTGAAACAAAATTACAACAAAACAATTAAATTATTTCAAATGAAAATGAACAGAAAATAACATGAAAACAAAGAGAGGACAAAAAGTCTATCAAATAAAAACTTTAGTTTTTAAGGTCCTCCCAAAACTTTTTCAAGGGTTTTTTCATTCCAATGTATCCTCTTCTATTCTAAAGTGCCAACCCTTTGTAAGGAGAATAGGGGGATGTATTTATATCCCAAGTAGGTGGATTGTTAGCTTTCCAAATCTAAATAGCTTTCTTTTGTGTGGAATAGTTTCTGCCAATGAGTGTGATGGTGTTTCAGACCTATGAGGTAGATTTTTCATCCTTTATAGAGGAATGATCCTAGGATGACTGAGAAGAGCTCATGTGTGGGTAGATACATCCGACATTTAATAAAGAGATAGTATGACCCTTGGAGGAGTGGTTCTATGAGATTTTTTCCCCTTCAATAGTGGTGGAGTTGAGGACGTCTAAACGAGGATGTGTTGGGCTTAATTTTCCATTGGGAGGTGGAATTATACATGGACTATCACCTAGAGACTAGATTGATATTTTTTCAGCATTTTGGTTAACCCCCGTAGAGCTTCATGAGTTATGGTGTAGTTGAAGGTTTGATGAAGGAGGATCTAGTAAGACCCATTGTGTAAATATGGGTAACATTTTGTTGTTTGTTTCTACCATCATGTTATTAACATTATAGATTCATGCAAGATGAATGAGGATAATGTGGAATGTCTCTATTTTTTTTTTTGGTTACCCCTATCACTTTATAACTAAGTAAGGTGTCACATCTAGAATATTCTATTTGTGAGGTCTTGTGTGACCAAATATCCACGGGACAAGTTCTTGATGGGTTTTCCAAAGGTGGGGAGTGCACCAACATTCTAAGGATTGATGATGAAACTAGTTATTCTATGAGATGAGGTGATGAGGAGGTTGTTTTTCCTCCATAGTACAACCAAGAGAGGGTTGGTTGTGCCAATTAGAGAGAGGCATTATTGTTTGGGAGAACATTATTTGACTTTTCATGTTGGTGTGGTACAGTTGTCACTCCACCATCTGTATTTAATCATTTTATTCCATGTTTGGGGTGACCTATGAGTGAATGATAGCTTTTATGGGAAAAGATTCATCACTAACAATGGATGTTGAGGGTGTAGTTCATCTAGTGGTGGATGAGGATAGATAGGTTACATGAGTATCTTTTTTGTGTTAGAGAGGTAGTGTACCACAAGACTCAATGACCAGAGTTGGACAAAGTTCTTAGTTTTTTCTACCAGTTTCAATGGAGGAGACATGTGAATTATTTATTTCATGATGGGAACCTAGGTTAAGTTGGATGGTTGGTGTGTATTTTCATTTTGTGTTATGTGGTGGTGTTTGGGATATAACCATAGTGAAAACTTATTTTACTTGTGATTCCCATAAGTGTGTGTTTTATGATAGCATGGGAACCCTCTAGTAATCTCTCTGGTGTGGGAGATCCATTTGATGGCTCATTTTTCTCCCTTGTGTGTATGATTTCACTTTTCAGGATGAAAACCTAAAGGTGGGGAGAGTGTAATAACCTTGGATTGTCCCTATAAAACTTTGGAGTATCTCTCTGAATATTTTCAAAGCCAAGCACTGAGTTAGTGTGGTATTTTGAGGCTTGAATAGCCTCAGTACAGAGACATTAAGAAAATTATAAATGTTTTAACATGTGCGTGTAGTTTCTTATTAAAATTGGAATAAAATCCTATTGGAGTCTTATATCATATATTTAATACCATGATTGGGTATAGAATGTAGGTTTTACCATATGTGTGACAAAAAGCTTTTCGGTGTTAGATGACTCATCATAGGTGACCCTTGATAGGGTGTTAAATGGAGAATTATTAATTTAATTAAATTAAATTAATAACCCCCATGTGCTTCTCATTCATAGAGAGGAGAGGGAGGATCCCCTTTTCAATACAGATGACCACAGGCTGACTTAAGAATAATAGGTGTCATCAATCCCTATTTTTTATGTTGATTATCACTGTATCAAGGTGTAGCAGGTCTTGAGAATCATTTTGAACTGAAATCCTTGACATTTCTCCATGAGGTAAAAATATTTAAGAGATATAGATCCCAATCTCCATATATGTGTTCTTTTAAGGTTTTAGATCCATGATATGACTATTAGGGACCCAGTGAGGGTCGATCTATGGTGGATCTAGAGAAATCAAGGGATTCTAGTGGCTCGTAGGGAATTACCATCGAGAATTCCTAATGACACAATAAGTAGTGCAGGATCGCATGCCATTTGTTCTTCTCATTTGAGGAATATGATCTTTGTAAAATAAGAATCGTGTACTAGGGTTACACACCATGTACTGAGACTAGAATGTTTATCCAAGGACATGGATAGGGTTGCCAGGAGATGGACATGATTGTGGGGATGTACACAACTAAGTACACATACACGGGGTGTCATACATGAGAACGGGGTATTGAACATGGGAACAGTCTACAAAAATAACCAAGTATCTAGGTATCCAATATACACCAAGAACCAAGGGTACACATCATGTTGGGTGACATGGCCATATGATCATTTATGGTTGTCGACACACCCAAGAGATTGAACAAGGTCACACACCATGTGACATGAGGTTCACACCCTATAAACTGAGGTACACGCTGTGTATATTCCAAAATACATACTAAGTACCAAGAGGGGACATGGACATGATCCTATTTCTAGAGACATGTTGTGTAATGTGCGTACACTTCATGTACTCCCCTTGGAGACTTCTCCCTCATGAATATCCATCTTCAGTACTCGAATGGAGGCCCATGAATATCCTACCTTGATTATATTTACTTGTGGGATGTGATGGTGGGAATGGTTTTGAAATTAGAGATATGATGTGAGATGTTCTTTGTGTGACACTTCCTTATGCGAGGCATGATGATGGCAGTGACCAGGAAGGATTATCAGAGATTTCATATAGAGATGGTACTCCCCTGTCACACTAGAGCATGGTTCCACTGTTCATGGAGATGTAATCCCTTATTGCGCCAGAGTGTGTGACCTTTATACTCATTGTGTAGATAGATATGGGACTCCCCTATCACACCAGGGTATATGTACTCTATCTATGATGATGGTACTCCCCTATCACACTAGGGTGTGGGTCCTCCATACTCGATGTGCAGATAGAGAAAATATTGCACTATCATTCTAGGGTGTGGGTCCTCAATCCATGGATACGATACTCCCCTATTTCACGAGGTCTCAAGTCCTCCATACTCATGGAATAGTTCTCCTAGGGTTGGTATTTTCTTTTCTCGTCGGGGTGTGGGTTCATTATAGTGTTCATACAAGTAGATACAAAACTCCCTTATACTTAGGTTTGTGTACTCTATATATGAAGTGGCACTCCCTAATCTTCAAGAAATGGTAAGGACCAATTCCTTCATGGTAGTTAGATCTCCCTGGGTTTTGGAGAGCAGCTGGGAGGAGGGGGCCCCTATACTTTCTATGCTCGATACCTAGTTATGAATTTTACCTCCCTTGATGTGAAAAGGTGTGGGCCACTCCATACAGGTTCTTCATTGGTTTTTCAATATGGTGAGGAGTTATTACTCCCTCAGCAACGGGGTAGCAGTGATGTGTGAGTAACTACTTTTTCTCTCCTAAGGTTTCACATGGTACTTGGTTTATAGTTATAGCTCCCTCATCTATGAGTTTACTAGAGAGGGGAGGGCCTCTACATTTTTTTTATTATGAGATTGTGTGGGCCTCAAGATAGTGAATATAGGTCCTCTATTATCAGGCACTAGAGTTGGGCATAGAGAGCTATTTATAATTATTGATATCACTCAGATGAGTACCGTCAGGTATAACAGGGATCATGGAGTGAGAGGTGATACCTTGGAGCCGCAAGTAGAATCCTATAGCTAGAGGTGAGGTTGGGATCTCCTAAGACGTAGAGTCTAAAATGAGTATATTTTGGTTAATATGGTAGTCCTTGTGGTGATGTCACATATCTCGGTTGACATAAAATGGATATTGAGCTAACTTGTCACGTATAGTCAATGAATGGTTGAGAAGGAGTTTCTTACTCATATCTCACTTGGGTTTCCTCCTCTACCTTTCAGTCGAGTGGACTGTTTCATTTCAATTTCTCATATTTATTTTGGATTTTTTTGTCACCTAATAGGTATTGTTATACTCACCCCTACATGGGATCTACCCACAAATTTTATCTCTTATGTAGACAACTATCATTTAGATAAATTCTTAGGAGGAACTGGAGTAGAAAGAGTATAGAGAGAAAGAAATAGTGTGGTGTGTACCGGTGGTTTCATTTGAAAGTAGTCCCCTAATAAGTAGGTCATATGCTTTTTCAGTTTTTGGTGGGATTATATTTTTTTCTTTTAATGCTTGCAATACTCTAATTTTTGGATTGATGTATGTATTTATTTCTTGTATCAATTATTTCATTATCTCTTCACTATTTTATGGAGATGTATGTGTGTGTGTTCATATAAGTACCATAACATAAGTCCCCTCATGTGTGAGATATGCCAACTTGGTTATTATTTCCAGCCAGGATTTTTTAGGTAGGCTTGGGGTAGTGACGACTCGACCTTCCACCAACTAGGAGGGCACTGATGGTTCGGTTCATGACACATATCCCCCAGAAGTGTCTAAACTGGTGTGGAGTTACTCCTTTTAGTCATCCACTAGGTCATTATTGAGTTAATTCAAAAAATTGCCTATTTAGGTCTATTACCCCTAGGTATAATAGTTCTAGACCCCACATCCATTCTTTAGTATCATTATAGGGATGTAATTGTAAGGAAAACCAAAAAATATCTTCTTTACATTTTTTGCATGTTTCCCAATACTTAGGTGTATCCCTTAGACCTGTCTTTGTTGTTTTAACTAAGTTTATTTCATCCTAACATAAAAATAATAATTATACCTCCATTTTATACCAACTATAGTTACCTAAACCTTAAATACATATTATTTAATAATTTATAACATACATTTCCAACAAATACAAGCTGATGATCTAGAGGCATAGTGTCTCTAGAAGATTAGACATACAAATACATCAACATAAGAATTAATACATCATATTTATTTAAAATCCACACGTTAATCCAAAAGCTTAACAATATTTTAAATTTGTAAAGGATGTATTATGAAAAATACATAATGAAAATCATGATATATAAAGAACAGTAAGGGAATAAAAATGGAAATAAATCATAACATGAGATTCAAGAGGAATAACCTGATATCACAAAGAGAATTATCATAATAATGGAGACAATTAATAAATAAATAACATAATAAGATCATAAAAATAAAAAAACAACATAAAACATGATATTAAAAACATAATCCTAGGGTCACTCCCAAGACCATCACCATAAAGTGGACAATGTCTCATTATGGATTATGTTCACTCCCAAATCCCTTTCCCAACATCTCATGAGATACAAAGCTTTACCCAATGCATTTTAGGGACATATAATTTCAAAAAAACCTATAAAATAAATTAAAATAATACATATACATACAACATGAGGAAAATAAACCATGAATAAATCATATGAATGATCAAACCCATGAAAATGAATTGGGTTATATATTTATTATTTAAGGAATAATCATTGGATAAATCAAAAGTATCCCCAAAATAAAAACTAATTAAACCATTTGGGTGTACATATTTTTAAATTAAACAAATTTATTGGTCATTTAGTTTTAATTTTAAATATTTTTTAGAAGTATCTAGGATAAGAAAGAATAAAAACATACCACTTGGTTGATGCTTTATGAAATAAGTAAAGGATATTTTTAATGAAGAAAATACTCTATTATTTTCCGTAAAACCAAAATTGAACCAAAATTATTATAATAAATATAATTAGGGTTTTGAGAATATATTCAAGGTTTGAAAACATTTTATATAGGTGTTTCTTAATGGTAATCAAGAAATAAGAAATCTCTTTTAAATCAAGTATACTTAAATGTGGTAATTTCAAAGGGAACTAAAAAATTGTATCACCCAAAAAAATTAAAAGTATATTTAAATAGTAATATATTAAATGGAAATATATACAAATTTATAAGAGGTACATGAGAATAATATTTCATAAAATGTAGATAATCAAATATAATGTGTAATAAGAAAGTCACAAAGGAGGTATGGAAGATCTCTTACCTTGGGTCCAAAAGCACTCCACACTTGAACATAACATACTGGAAAATAAAATTATGTTTTTTAAATAATTTCTTAAGAATCATATCCAATAATATTTTTTTTATAAGTTCTATTTATCATCATCTTCCACTAATTTATTTCATCATTTTTTGAAGGTTACTTGAAGTTCCTCGATCAATTTCTCAAAAACTTTTAGGGTATGTTGATCAGGGTCAAAGAGTTGTAAAATAGTTTCATAATATATAAAATTTTATATTATAATTTCCTTTATTATTCTATTGTCACATAATTTATAAAGTTAAAAAGATTTTCCATAAAGGGACTCAAATTATAAAAGGTACTATGATATGTCTTTTTTGGTGGTTAAATATTCTATAATTCTTTATTGTTAATATCACTTATGGAATGACTAATATTATAATTCCATAATTTTTATGGTTTTTTAATAAAATTTTCATTAATTAAATACATTGTATTCCTCCCATGATAGTTGGTATGGAAAATTAAAAAAAACATCATCACATGAAGGTGGTAGTCTGTATGTACACACAGACAATGCTATCAATTTTACAAAATAGAGGAAATGTAGAAAATAAAATATATTATCATTTTTGAATCTTGAAAATGTTATAAATATCATATTATCTTAGTAAATAAACTTTTCTAACTATACATTTAAGGAAGTTATGGAATATTTAAAATGATGTCCATGGAGGCGGTAGTCCAAACAAACGTATGACGATGTTCTCATTTTTCATAGTGATTTCAATGGAAGTCTTAAAATAGATATTCTATTAGTATAAAAAATACCAAAAATATTAACAATAATTTTATTATCGTACTTTCATGTATATAATGTGTTTTTGATGGTTTAAGTAGAAAATATTTTAGAAGGTGCGGTAGAAAATAGTACCTCTAAATTTTGGATGTTCTCCTTTGGTCTCCACCATAAGGAACCTTATATTAGACATTTGGAATGTTCAAAGATTATAGGATGCAATGGTATAGTTTAGGAGTTATTATTTTAAATCTAGGAAATATCCTAAGGTTATTTAAAAGTGTGTAGAGGTGGAGGTGTGGTTGTTCTTATTATAATTAAAAAGAAGGGTATTTTTTGTGCATATAAATATTTAATATAGTTTTCTAACACATCCACTAGGGATCCACAAATGGTCCACTTTATAGAGTATTTTGCATCCTCAAACTGTCCATGAATCCTCATTTACCCATATTTATACTTTCTAAAGGTGGGTGTCCTCCCCCACCATGGATGATGATTCGAGATCCTTGATTGGAACAGGATGATGGGATGTCCGCTCCTCCTTCCATGGATTTCTCCTTGGAGTTTGTTTCCTAGTCTAGGTCTTCCTTATAGATTTTAGACATTTTTTTGAATCATGTCACTAAAAATATATTCTAGTGCACACCATTTAATTACACCACTTGTTTCCATGATAATAAGTCTAACTATTGTCGATGTCGACGAGGATGTTGGGTGTGCCAAACTCTTGCATGGAATTGGTTACACTGAGAATTTGTAAAATTATTCCTCATTTGAGATTGTGATGGAATATTATGCTCATGAAATAAGTTACATTAGACATAAAACCTAAGGCACCCTATGATCTCTATGAGGAAACTTACATTCAATAAAAAATATATCCAAGTATTGTCACCTTAGTCGTCATATCCTCATCACAAGTTTAAATTTGAGTGAGGGTGATTTTCATATTTAAATTCCAACATGGATGCTCCCACATGTTATCATCATTTAAGGGTCATTCATAGGCTTAAAGTCCAGCGGGGATGATCTTAAAATATGATCATCACGTACTTGGCTAGGAAAAGGTTGGTGTCATGTGGCGACACTGATGTCTAGTTGGGACCTTGGACCTTGGTGGTGAGAGGATTGGTATACTCCTAATAGATGATCAAGCTTCAAACATTCCACCTCACAAGGGGAGATATAATTTTATAAGTTATGGGAAGTTGGTATTGAACCCCAAGGAGGCGTCCTATGTACCCTATAAGAATATAGGGATCAAAACTCATACAGTTTGATTTTTAAAATTATGGTGATGTAGAAGGAATTTTCCATGTAGTATAACATCATGAAAAAATGATGCTTTTGTCATGAAATGAGAAACAATAAGGGATGGTGTGGGTATTATGCATATACGTTTCCAGAAAGATGAGAGTATCATGTTAGGCTCGTCACATGAGGTGTTTAATTCTAATAAAAAAGGGTATGGCTACATTTTAAATTCATATAATAGTGGTGTTGTTGTGGATTTTAACATCATGTGACTATGACTTAAGTGATATATAGATTAAAGTCTTCCATCTTGAATGTTGTTTTGGGGCTTACATATATAGTTTCTGATTTGCAATTAGAGGAGGGGGATATAAAGATAGGGGGATATCACATGAAATCATTGAGGTAAATGATGTTCATTTTCACTTGATAACACCATTGTTGGGTTGTGTATATCCACTAAAAAGATGATTATGGAGCACCAAAGGTGTGTACACTTCTCACTTAAAGCATCGGGCCAAGGTCCCATGGTGAGAAAGCTTACGCTTAGGAGTAGAAGGGAATGTAATTTCTAATTCCATGCTTGGTGTGAAGGACTTGGGAATGAGGGTCTAGGATACTAGTCTTATGGATGGTTTTTACATGAATAAATCTGATTTGAGTAGTCCTAAAGGTCATAATCACTCAAATTTTGTCAAACTATGTCTATTAAATAGAGAAATAAGGCATGGCCAAAAGGGAGAGGCTTCACAAAGGTTAGGTTTTTTGTGAAGCTGGTACTTCCATGAGAATCGAGTTCCCCAAATAGTAGTGGTGTCTTGATACCCATGGAAGGGGTTTAATGAGTGATGGAGGTCTCATGGAACCTAAAGAGGATTAAGGGATATGCCTCTAGTGAGAAGGGTGTAGTATTTTGATAAAGTCCTCTATACTATGATTCTATGTTCTAATAAAACCATGGGAAATAGTTTTTAAAGGACCTCTGCCTATAGAAATCCATGAGTCCCAAGGTGCTCAAAGGTAAGAGTTTCATAAATTGGAAACTTTGGATAGAAGTCCAAATTTTGTGGATCCTTGAAAATGGAGAGTGGATATGGTATCATAGGAGACTAAAATACCATAAAGTACATTTTATTAGATATTACCATTTTCATGGAAAATAAATCTTCGCAACAATTTAATGCCCGATTGGTGTACTTTAAGGCTTCACGAAGGATGGGACCTTTATAAATGTTGTACCTTGGGTAGTTTTTATACATATGATTGCCTAAAGTTTCCTCAATTGATCATTGCGATCCCATAAGCCTCTATTAATTTGTTTCTTACAGTGTAAAAACTCCCCCACCCACCTCAAAATGGGATCTAATGCAGCAGACGAGAATCAAATTCAAAGGCCAAAACACAGAAATTGAGCAATATTAGCTTCTAGGATCACTAAAATAATCCCCACCCTTGGATTATAAATAGATGTAAGAAACTCATAGGGTAACATGAGGTTTATTGAAATATCAATGGTTTCATATATTTTCATGAAAAATTAACCATTATGGGTATTCTATAACCGAAATCCATTAAAATCAAGATATTACTTCTTTCCCTGAATAAATCTTATGTGAATGTAATTTCTTGAATGATACATTATTCACTAATAAGACTTCATGAAAAAAAGTGTGATTTAGGAATCTTAACTGGACCAAACATTCATAAACTAGACATAGATAATTTCCTTATATTTTTTAAATGGGTGAGGAAAGTTCTGAAACTATTTCCACACAAATAAGGGAGATGGTAGAAAATATATAAATCAGAGAGATATTATAGAGTGTGTTGGATTATGACACACTCTCTAATATTCAAAAATAGGATAATAGAGATTTCAAACATTTTTAGAGGTTTTCATTGTATGTTTTTTGGATGAGGGGAAACATTTTCATCCTTAGTGCTAATTAAGATACCTCAACTTATTGGTTCAGGGAATCCTTCAGGCTGTATAGGTTAAATAGGGCACCCTCCAGTAATTTTGTCAAAGACCACACATCAATCACCATCAACTCTATTTTTAATTCTATCAATAAGGTCACCAAAAAGTATCCAGCTATAGAAAAATATAGACCTTGATACAATAGTATTTTAAAGCAAGTATTAGAAGACCATCTCCAAGGCTAGAAAGAAGCATAGGATTCGAACCAAGGAGACAATATTATTGACGAGTGGGAATAAAAATACTAGAAATATCAATAATACTTTGAGTTCAAGGAGGAACATAAAAGGTTTTGGCTTTACAAAGTAATAATGACTTCCTAGTTGCACATCCATCACCACTCAAACATCATACCAAAGCTTCTATGTAGGTGGTCACCTAACACGATCTCATTCTATCTTCTCCATGTGGAGTTATTCATTAGACTATGGGGATTCTACTATATTTAACGAATCCCCATTTTTTGGAATATGTATGACGAATTTCTCTCATAAAAGTTTTTTTAGTAATACGAGGAGTAATTAACAGTTCTTTCCAAGGAATTGTTGGACGATTTTCCTGGGGGCGGTGAAATAAGCCTAGCATAAAGGATGTGACATTAATAAAATATTTTAATATTATTCTGAATTAACCTAATTTATGGATTCTAGTGAGACCCCAATAGTTTCTAGGGTGATGTAGAATGGGAAGGAAGGATTGTATGGGGTGTGACTGGAGGGGAGCCAATTCCACTTTAGGGGTATAATATAAAGGCCCATTCCAGTGAGGTTAGACTAGCCAAATTTATTGCAGTAGTTTCTTGTGGGTGGATAGTGTCTATTCAGTATGTGTGTATGGGGGTGAGGCCAAGAACATTTTCCATGCAGACAATTCTACAAATGGTGTATCACATCAATTTTTGTGATCTTAGTGCCAATGAAGCACTGTAAACTGTTGAGTTATATCAACAGAAGGAAGACCCCCCCCCCCCCACCCATCACTGTATGGACCATTTCACTTCATATGTGACCATATTGTCTCACAAATGGGCGGTTACAAATAACTAATATCCATATACCCTATGATAACTAAATTCTATCCATACTTGATAAACTTTCCAAAGATTCTCCCTTTATAATTGGAATAATATGGGGTAATCTCAAGGTTTGGGATACCAGAGTAGTTTATCTTACATCCATTTCCACTTCTAACAACACTAATCATGGATTATGTCTTGGGTATAGTCAAGAAACGGTCAAAACCTATATCCTTATAATGTTGGGAACATTTAGTGTGGGTTGATGTGAAGTTTTTTTATGATTAGTATAATCCATGCCATTTTCCCATAAATTTGGTTGCCTCTAAAAATAGGCATCGAAGGTGTACAAATTGGTACTTTGTGAGCACAACCACATGCTCCTTTAGAAAATATGGTTCATGTTTGTGAGAAATGGTAGTGGGGAAAGGATGATTCTACCATCGAATGATTCTCCCTTCAGGTTGTTCTATGACAATGCATAGATTTGGGAGAGATAATATCATAGAGAAATAATGAGATGAGTGGTGATCTAAGAAGATTCTGAATAGGAGGTCAATCAATAATGTAACTAGGGGTATGTATTCATAGGTGGATCATGTCAAGTATGAAGATCCATACTTCTTGAGTTAGTGGTGCGAAGGAGGAATATGTGTAGCGAAAGTGTACACATATCACTAGAGGTGATCGCAACAAAACAGACATAGAAAAAAAAAGTTTATTTATTATCACTCTAGATAATCTTACAATGATTCTAAAATCCCTATTTATAGGGATATAACCAAACAAAAAAATAAACATAGTAAACATAGAAAAATAAAAGGTCCAAAATTATGTTGAAGAAGGTTTCACCCAAACCATCATGTCCACACATGTCAAGGTACCCAAGTCTAAAAATTTTATTCGTATATTATAATAATGGAGGTAGGAACAGACCAAAAAACATGATTATTTTCAAAAATCCCCCCTTAAACATGTTTTCCTTATGAACCATGATTTTTTATCACATCTGGGTGGCTGAACAATAGGTTAAATGACTTCACCATTGTCAAATCCTTTTATTTTCTTGTATCCTTCAGGTGCACAAATGGAATAAATTTTCTCAACTATCACTTTCTTCCACATTTCATCATTTTTAGATTCCTCGAAGCTAACTAGATTGGAATTCACTGAGAGACAATTAAAATTTATGTGCTCCTCCATTGGTTCTATTATCACACATATATCTGCAAGACTTCAAATGTTTTAAAGATGAATATGAGAGATTTCTTTTTTGATGTCCTCAAATGTTGAATTATGTGATGAAATTTTTAGTGGTTCTTCAATTATTTAATCCAACATTGGTACTTCTTCAAAGATTTCTTCATCTTCTATAGTAAGTCATACCTCTATGGAATCATCATCTTGATTATATTTCCATTTCTCTTTTTCATCAAAGATAAAATATCTTCTGAATATAATCCTCTTGATGATGGGATTATACAAGTGATATCCCATTTCACGGTCTATGTATCCCATAAGGACACACTTCACTTCTTTTTCCTTAAGATTTGTTCATTTTCCCTCTGGGATCCAGAAATATGCAATAGAACCAAAAAAATTAAGATGAAACAAACTTGTTTTGTGATTAATACATGCTTCATGAGGTGTATTTTCTTCAAGATTTTTTTATTGGTCATCTATTGAGTAAATACACCACACATGAGGCTGCTTCAACCCAAAAATTCATCATCACTCATTTGTCTTTCAATATGCTTCTCTCCATGTTGAAAATGGTGTCATTTTATCTTTAAACTACTCCATTGATTTTAGGTGTGTAATTTGATGTCATATGGTGATTAATTACATAATGATTGAGGTACTCTTTAAAAACATCAATGGTGTACTCCCCACCTCATCCAAATCACAAAGTTTTTGTGTGATTATTGCTTTTATTTTCCACCAGCACCTTGAATTATTTGAATATGTTAAACACTTACAAGTTCATTTTGAGAAAAAATATCCATGCTTTACTTCTATAATAATTGATAAATGTAAGAAAATACCTCATTTTCCCATATTATTTTGGATTCAATGGACCACACGCATAGGTGTGAACAAGCTCCAGTTTTACTAAAACTTTCCAGTTGGCCTTCGTCACAAATATATTTCTATATTTTTTTTTTAGAACAAAACCTTCACATATTTGATTCAGGTGATGGATGATAGGAATCCCATTCACCCTCTTCTTGATTCTTAATAATCATAAACTTTATATGCTTAAATTCTTGAACCTGAGATTCTATATTTATTCTTTATCATCATGTAACGTTGTCAAACATCTTGGTATGGTAGGTTGGATAATAAGTGGAAACATGTGGTTCTTCACCATCAATTATTTTTTATCATACTTCATTTATCATCAATAATCACAATTTGTTTATTTTAAAGTCTTACGTGAAATAAATTTTCAACAAACTTTCAGATACTCAAGATGTTGTTCTTTATGCTGAGTACATATTAGATGTCAGAGATGAAATCATGATTTACATCTTTTTTCTTGATCATAATATCTCCTATTCTATAGAAAAATATTTTTGAGAGATTGGTAAATGATATATCTCCTCTAACCCTCTCATTCAGGTTAATAAAAAAGTTTTTTTCATTTTCATGTGGTTTCTATATCCAGAGTCAAGATACAAAATATATTGATTTTATATTGATTTTTGTTCAATCAAAAAATGAGACTCACCAAAAAGATCTTCTTCTTCAATGATATGTTCCTCCTCTGTGTCATTCTCGAAGGGTTTCTTATACCAAAATTCATTTCTATAATGTCCATATTTTTGAAAATTGTAGCATTGGACAGTTCTTTTTTCGGTTTGGATATTTTTTTAATCTTCTTCTTCTTTCTCATTCAAGTTCTTATAGAGTATAGGATTGATATTCAAGGCCTCCTCAATTTGGGATTCTTCCACCACATCCTTCTCGTCCTCCTCCCCTTAGATCAAATTTTTTTCCATGGAATACTCTGCCTCAGGTTCTTTGATATGTCCCCCTTCTTCCTTTTCAAAGATGTTGAGATACAACTTCAATTTCAGGGTATGCTCAACTCCATTAATTTGACTCTGTAAATTCACCTTCAATTTATGGAATTGTAGGGATATCATGAGTTCTTCAATAGAGATCATCACCATTTAATTGGTTTCTTCTAGATCAATGACTATGTAATCAAATTTTGGATCAAGGTATCTCAAAATTTTCTCACATACTCGCATGTCAAAAATATTTTTTCATTTATTCATAGTTTGTAACACCACAAGGTTTTGAAAATAAATATATAATGAAATTTTATAATCTATCCATTAAACACAACTTTTCCTCTTCTATGTTTTGAATTTCAAAAAATGGTCATCTAGAGTTGTGTTCAGTAAGTCATTTGGAGTCTGATAGAACAAACTTTATTTTTGGTGAATAATAATATACCCTTATTAATAGTAATATGAAAATTAATATGATCCTTATTAATAGTAAATATTATTATTGTTTTATTTTCTTAAGGTAATATGATAATGGTACCTTAAATAATTTTTCAATGTCACATAAAACTAATTGCACTTCAAGATTGTTATTTTTCGAATTAACTATGACCTTATTTAAAAATTAAATTAATAATATTTAGAAAATTATTTTTGAAAAAATTATTTCAATTTTTAATTCAAAAATTCGAAAAATGGTAGGGGTTATTTTTTGGGATTTTTCCAATATTCTTGAATTTTTTATGAATAATGAAATACGATAAAATACCGTATATACAAATTATCCATAAAATACCCTATCCGTGACATCACAAGTGATTCAAGGCCACTTGGTTCGAACTAACATGCACTTCTTACTATTATGGGTCACATGAAACTACACTATTGGTTGTCTTGAGGGAAATAATAAAATAATGAATTAAATATTTAAAATTTACCCCTCTCCTCCACTATAAAAACCCCTCACCACTCCCTCTTCTCTTCACTCCTATAAGACTTAAAGATCCTAAAATTTCTTCCCAATTACCCTTCCCTAGTCTCTACCCACGTCCAAGAAGCTTCTGGTCTTTCCAAAATACCAAAACCCCTTCCCTTAAGGAGATTCTCAAGGAGGTTATTTCAAGAGGTAAAGCACCCTTCTTTTTCATTTGGTTTCATTTCAATTTATTTTCCTTTTCTATCCTCTCCTCAACTTATCTATCCAAATGATAATTATAACTCCAGTATCATCTATATACTATAATTATATCATGTGAATGGAATAACCATCATAAATATTCTTACTCCCTACCTTTTATTTTTATAAATGAAATCAATGTCCATGAGGTTCCAATTTATAGCCTTCGTGGATGATGAAGTTTCGTTCTTAAATTTCTTCTTCTTTACTGGTGATGAAACCATATTTATGGTTGAACTAGACTATAATATATGTATTATAACATAATTAATATTCATTAACCAAAATATGTACATATAATTATGTTATATGACAAAACTAGTTCATAATAATCCAAATACCGCCGAATAATCTAAGTGGTTGTCATCTAATGATTCATCCTCATTCCATGTAAAAAAATGATATAAATGACCATTATCAATTATTTATGTTCATAAATAATATATAATTCCAATCCTGGAGATTTATAACCATTCCACATGAAATCCATTACCTAAATGCAAGTGAACCGATTATGAAAATAAAGAAAACGAACACCCCAGAACAACGAAATTCAATATAATAACTTAGAAATAAGGGTATAAATGAAAAAAATAGAATTATGATAATCTAATTACATGTCTAGTAGTTTCTTCAATACCTTATTAATGAGTATAATTTCATATTCCAGGAGCTTAAGTTCATGAGCAGAACATGTTTGGAGTTAAGGTAAGGGTTTCTTCATCTCACTTCCATTTCTATGAGATTTTCTATATTCAATAATAATAATTTTGTATGGTGTATGTATAATGACCATTGATTTACCATATCATGAATATCTTTATATTAATGGTATTAAATATATAATTTTTATATTAATAATGTTTTTGGGCATACAAATTGTTTGATTGTAAAGTGGTAAGGGTTTTCCACCCGAACATTCATTTTCATTCGAGTTATTTTTATTGTCTAATTTCTTCGATGAAATTATTATGTATTGTTATGTACTCCTCATATATTATTTTTGAGTATTATATATATATTTAAAAACAATAAACTTTCCTTATTTTATGAATTGTTACATTTTTTTAAAAGAAACATTCAAAACTGATTCCAAAATACAAGCCGGATTCAAGGGAATTTCTCAAATTCTTACCTATTTTCAAGGGAACTCTATAATCTATTTTTGGAAACCATTATATTTATAAAATCACTCATTTTATTATAAAATTACTATCTTACATCACTTATAGTTTTATATAATTATTTTTCCAAAATAACTCTTCTTCTCAAAATAAAAAAGTATTTATCTCCAGAATTGCTTAATGATTTTATAAGAGTGTTTTCATCTAATTCGACACTCTTGTTGATTCCATGGTATTATTGGGTTTAATCATTTATGAAGTCATCTAAAATATTTTATTTAATGTTTTATGACTAACTCTATTGTGGATGATCTATCCTAAAACCATTCACCATATTATTCCAAATGGTTAGTGTTTTATGTTTAATGATTGGGGAAAGATAGTTACATTTCATATGATAGTTTCAAAATGAATGTATTTGTTGTTTATGTTTATCCCCGCTCATATGAGGAATGCATTGGACTTATTATGTGATGGGTGGGGCCCAATATATCCCCTCTATGCATCGGTAGGTCTCATGAGACAACTAGACATGGAATTGGGCAAGGCCTTTCCCAATGTGATACGGATTTTGGATGAGGCCTTAATAACTAGATTTCTTGGATGAGGCCATGAAAAAATGTTTCAAAATTTCTGGCATATTCACTTACCTCACTATAGATATATTAATTGAAAATTCATGTGGTTATTCGACTAGTAGAATACCCATGATTTTGTTTTATTATTGCATTATTTTCTTAGCTCATATTCCTACCATAATGTGTTCAGGTTATTATTAAAGGCATGTGTTTTCAATTATTCACCATGTCTGATGTTTATTCTATCTTATGTTGTATTTCTTACTCTTACTGAGCGTTTGATCTCACCCTTTCTTATGTTTCATTTTTCTCAAGACATGAATAAGTAAATTATGAATGACATGCAAGAACAATCTAGGAGACATGATGTTGATTGTGGATTAATTTAGCATCATTTTTACTTTCTATAGATAAATTTGAAATTATTTAAGTAACTTGTTTCCAATAATACTAAACTACTCGATCCTTCAGGATTCGTATTCCTTGTATTTATTCTAATGTAATCAAATCAGGCACCGACTCTGGGCAACTGGGGCCGGGTCCTTATAGTTTGTATCAGAAGAAAGTTTAGTAGAAAATTTAGAAACTAGATTTAGAAAACGTAGATTAGGGAAGATTACCTAAGATAGTCTATGAGGATTAAAATAAAAGAACGTCCTAGTATTTTGGTAAGGAATATATTATATGGATCATTAAAGCAAACATCCTTCTCTGGATATGAGTAGGTAGAGGTGGCTCTAACACATATATACCTAGGAGTGAAAGCTCCGACAAGGTGTTTTGGGATTGACTCGAGGTATCCTGGTATACGACAATGGGCCTTGCTGCAGTCTTGGTTACGACACTCTCGGGGGATAATCTTAGGATAATTCACATTTTCTTTACAAGCCATTATGAAGGATTGAAATGTAAAATATTTCTCAAAGAGAACATTTTTGTGAATATGGGATTAGCCATGCGTAGGATCTCAATTTTTTCTAAGTATTTTTAAGTTATGATTATACATTATTATTCATAACCTAATCTAGTGTATTCCATTAACTAGATATGGCACCTAGGGGATGGAATGGAAACCGCACTAATTCATGTGTCCCCTTTAGGGATTTTCCTCCGATGCAAGATAATGATAGTGGCTCTGGTGTTGTGAATGGTGATGAGAAACTAATAACTATATTGGGACAACTTAATCAGGTTATGAATAATAACCTTACCTTTATAAAGCATCTAGATCCACCACGTGGAGGATCCATGCTAGATCGCTTTATGCGACAACAACCTCCATCATTCAATGGGACTACAAACCCATTTGTAGAAGAGAAGTGGATATGTTCACTTGAGAACATATTTCTCGCTTTGGGATGTAATAAAAGAGAGAAGGTTGTCATGGAAATATATCGTCTATCGAGAGATGCGGATCAGTGGTGGTCATTAATCCAAAACACAAAGGAGGAGGAAGAGATATAAGAGTTGTAATGCAAGTATTTTAAGGAAATATTCTTAGAGAGATATTTCCCTCGTGAGCAGCGAGAAGCTATGAAGATAAAATTCTTGAATCTGAGGTATAAGGAAGATGAGAATGTTGCAAAGTACGAAGATAACTTCATAAGATTAGCAATACATGTTGTGGACTATATACGAAATCCAAGGAGCAAAATTGATCGATTCTTTGATGGCCTAACTCCATTTCTCCGGTGGGCACTGGTATCCCAAAGTCTTTCATCATATGAGGATATAGTTTCATGTGCTATCAAGGAAAAAAATAATTCTCTTTGTCTTATGACTTTATGGGGAAAGAAAGAAAAGAATAGGGCTGTTGAAAATCCTGGGAAAGGAAATAAGGAAATAGGGAAGAAGGGAAGAGTAGAGTTTCCACCATGTGACAATTGTGGAAGGAAACACCCTGATTCATGCTTAAAAGGAAAAGGAGTATGCTACAAATGTGTTCAGAAAGGCCATCTTTCTGGTGATTTCAAAGGGAAGAAGGAATCCAATGATGTTCAATGCTATAATATTTGGGATATGTGACACTATGCTAATGATTTTCAGAAGAATCATGGAAATATGCAACAGAAAAGGCCAAGGGATCAGGGAAAATATTATGAAATCACAACTGTGGAGGTTGAAGTTCATAATGATGTGGTGGCAGGTACTTTAATCATTTCCTCAAATTTATCCAATACGTTATTTGATTTTGGATCGTCGCATTCATTTATATCTTTCTAGTTTTCCAAGAAAATTCGATATGTCCAATTTAATTTAATAAAGGAGTTATCAGTCAAAACTCTTAGTGGATGTATCATTGAAACAAAGGCATGTCGATTAGTCCCCCTCCAGACACCAAAATGTGCTCTAGTTTCTAACCTTATCATCATACCAATGACTGAATTTGATATAATTCTCAGTATGGATTGGCTGTCAAATTATGATGCGAAGATTTATTGTAAGAAGAAGGAAGTTAAAATTTTAGAAAATTTTGTAGAATCCCTTGTCTTTAGGGTGGAAACTTTGCCACTTGATTCTTATCTAGAACCACCCCCAGTATCTCTAATGAATACAAAACATGGAGAGGAAGATAAACCAATATCTTTGGCCGAGGAAAGAAATCTTCCAATTGAGGATGTGCACATAGTGAAAGAGTAAATTGATGTATTTCCAGATGATTTACCTAGACGTCCTCCAGAGTGGGAAGTTGAGTTCTCTATTGATTTAATTCCTAATGCAAGACCTATATCAAAGTCTCTCTATAGAATGACCACTAAGTAATTAGTAGAGATAAATAAACAACTAGAGAATTTGAGTGAAAAATGATTTATTTGACCCAGTGTTTCTCTATGGGGAGCCCCTATCCTCTTTTTCAAGAAGAAAGATGGATCCATGAGGCTTTGCATTGATTATAGTGAAATCAATTCTATTACAATAAAGACTAAGTATCCTCTTCCCCGGATTGATGATTTATTTGACCAACTTCATGGAGCTTAATACTTTTTGAAGATTGACCTTCAATACAGATATCATCAATTGTGTGTGAGGAAGGAAGATATTCCTAAGACAGTATTTTGGGCCAGGTATGGTAATTACAAGTTTACAGTGATGCCTTTTGGACTAACAAATGCACCCTCTGTTTTCATGGATTTAATGAATAGAGTTTTCAAGGAATATCTCGATAAATTTGGTGTGGTATTCATCGATGATATCCTCATATAATCAAAAATCTATGAAGACCATGAGAATCACTTGCGTGTTGTTCTGATAACTCTTAAAAGAAATAAATTATATGGGAAGTTTAGAAAGTGTGAATTCTGGATTCTATCAATTTCTTTATTGGTCCATATTGTCTCTAAGAAAGGAATCCTATTTGATCTTGTTAAGACAAAGGCAATCCAATATTGGCCCACACCAACAAACATAACTAAGGTACGCAGTTTTATTGGCTTAACAGGTTATTATTTGTGTTTCATTCACAATTTTTCCTGACTGGCTAACCCGCTAACCAAGATCACACGTAAAGGAGTTAAGTTTGTGTGGACAAAAGAATGTATAGAATGCTTTGATGAATTGAAAAGAATATTGGCCAATGCTCGAATTTTTATGCTTCAATCTGGAAGTGATGGATTTGTAATATACAGCAATGCATCAAAGAATAGACTGGGTTGCGTCCTTATGAAAAATGATAAAGTTATTGCTTATGAATCAAGACAATTGAAGAATCATGAGAAAAATTATCCAACTCATGATCTTGAGTTAGCAGCTGTAATATTTGCTCTGAAAATATGGAGGCATTATCTCTACAGAGAGAGATGTTAGATTTATACAGACCACAAGAGTTTGAAATATATTTTCACACAAAAAGAACTCAACATGAGGAAAAGAATATGGCTCGAGTTTCTCAAATATTATGATTGTTCAATACACTACCACACAGGAAAGGTGAATAAGGTGTAAGATGCATTAAGCAGGAAGGATCATGGACTTCTGAATCAAATGAGGATTGAAAAAAGATAATATATTCATGGATCTACTGAAGATGGATATGGGAATTTTTAAGGAAAGGGAAACATCACTCCTCTTTCAAAAGATTACTAAACCATCTTTACTAGAGAAGATAAAAATTCTCAATTTGATGATGAGAATCTGCACAAGAAAATTAATGCAGTTAAGGATGGGAGTTTGGAAGACTTCATGTATAAAGAAAGAGTTTTGAAGTTTGGGAAGAGGTTATGTATTCCATCAGTACCTGAGCAAAAAAGGGAACTGTTAGATGATTCTCATAGCTCAAGTTTCATTATACACCTAGGTAACCCCAAGATGTATAGATATTTGAAGGAACACTTTTGGTGGGAGAACATGAAGAGGGAGATTGTTGATAATGTGTCGGGATGTTTAGTTTGTCAACAGGTGAAGGCAGGAAGACAACATCCTGGTGGAGTTATGCAACCCCTTCCTATACCTATGTAGAAATGAGATGATATTACGATGGAATTTGGCATGGGGATACCAAAGTCTCCAAGAAATAATGATATGATATGGGTCATTGTTGACCTTCTTAAAAAATATGCACATTTTCTTACTATAAGGGAAGATTTACCACTTGAAAATTTAGCACGAATATATGTTAATGAAGTTGTAAGACTTCATAGTGTACCCTCATCAATTGTTTATAATCGTGATCCTCGTTTTACATCATGATTCTGGAAGAGTCTTCAGATGGCCCTAGATACTGATCTATGTTTGAGCACTACCTACCACCCACAAACTGATGGACAATCAGAATGGACTATTAAAACACTGAAAGACATTTTGAGGTCTTGTTCAATTGATTTTCAAGGCATGTGGGATCAGTATTTACCTCTCATAGAATTTTCCTACAATAATAGCTTCCATTAAAGTATTCAGATGATACCCTATGAAGCATTATATGGGAGGAGATGTCGTACACCAACTTGCTGGAATGATGTTGGTGAAATAAAGCTTTTGGGCTCAGAACTTGTTGAAGAAACAATGGAGAAGGTGAAGATTATCCAGAACCATATCAAAATAGCTCAAAGTAGGTAAAATATCTATACAGATAACCGAAGGAAGGATTTGGAGTTTCAAGAAGGTGATGACGTTTTCATAAAGGTATCTCTATGGAAGGGTATTATACGATTCGGTAAGAAGGGAAAATTAAGTCCCAGGTACATCGGACCTTTTGAAATTCTGGACCGAATTGGAGCCTTAGCATACGATTTGGCAATGCCTCCAAGTCTCTCCAAGGTTCAAAAAGTGTTCCACGTGTCAATGTTAAGAAAGTACATTCCAGACCCAGCACATGTACTCACTTATAAAGAAGTATAACTTGAGACCGATTTATCTTATTGTGAAGAGCCTATCAAGATTCTTGATACTAGAGAACAAGTATTGAGAAATCGGATGACTCAACTAGTAAAGTTTCTATGGAGGAACCATAAGATGGAGGAAAAAACATGGGAGCCTAAGGAGCTTATGTTAAGGACATACCCAAATCTTTTTACGTAATATTCTATGAATTTAGAGGATGGAATTTTTGTAAGGAGGGGAGAATGTAATGCCCCAAGGTTTTGAAAATAAATATAGAATTCAATTTTATAATCTATCTAGTAAACACAACTTTTCCTCTTCTATGTTTTGAATTTTTAAAAATGGCCATTTTTATTTGTGTTCAGTAAGTAATTTGGAGTCTGATAGAACAAACATGATTTTTGGTGAATAGTAACATACCCTTATGAATAGTAATATGAATAGTAATATGATCCTCATGAATAGTAAATATTATTATTATTTTATTTTCTTTAGGTAATATGATAATGGGACCTTAATTAATTTTTCAGTGTCACATAAAACTAATTGCTCTTCAAGATTGTTATTTTTCGAATTAACTATGACCTTACTTAAAAATTAAATTAATAATATTTAGATAATTATTTTTGAAAAATGGATTTCACTTTTTAATTATACATGTCGAAAAATGGTAGGGGTGAATTTTTGGGATTTTTCTGAAATTCTTGAATTTTTTGATGAATAGTGAAATACGATAAAATACTGTATATAATAATTATCAGTAAAATACACTATTCATGACATCACAAGTGATTCAAGGCCACTTTGTTCGAACTCACATGCACTTATTACTATTATGGGTCACATGAAACAACACTTTTGGTTGTCTTGAGGGAAATAATAAAATAATGAATTGAATATTCAAAATTTACCCCTCTCCTCCACTATAAAAACCCCTACCACTCCCTCTTCTCTTCACTCCTATAAGCCTTGAATCTCCTCAATGTTCTACCCAATTACCCTTCCCTAGTCTCTCCCCACGTCCAATAAGCTTCTAGTCTTTACAAAAGACCAAAACCCCTTCCCTTAAAGAAATTCTCAAGGAGGTTATTTCAAGAGGTAAAGCACCCTTCTTTTTCATTTGGTTTCATTTCAATTTATCTTCCTTTGCTATCCTCTCCTCACCTCATCTATCCAAATGATCCAGATAACTCTAGTATCATCTATGTACTATAATTATATCATGTTAATGTAATAACCATCATAAATATTCTTACTCCCTCCCTTTTATTTTTATAAAAGAAATCAACATCCATGAGGTTCCAATTTATAGCCTTCGTGGATGATGAAGTTTCGTTATTCAATTTCTTCTTCATTACTGGTTATAAAACCATATTTATGGTTAAACAAGACTATAATATATTTATTATAACATTATTGATTTTCATGAACCATAATATGTACATATAATTAAGTTATATGACAAAACTAGTTCATAATAATCCCAATATCGACGAATAATCGAAGTGGTTGTCATCTAATGATTCATCCTCATTCCATGTAACAAAATTATAGAAATGATCATTATCAATTATTTATGTTCACAAATAATATATAATTCCAATTCTGGAGATTTATAACTATTCTAAATGAACTCTATTAATTAAAAACAAGTGAACCGATTATGAAAATAAAGAAAACGATCACCCCGGAACAACGAAATTCAACATAATAACTTAGAAATAAGGGTATAAATGAACGAAAAAGAATTATGATAAACTAAATACCTGTCTAATTGGTTCTTATATAATTTATTAATAAGTATAATTTCATATTCCAGGAGCTTAAGTTCATGAGCGGAACACGTTTGGAGCTAAGGAAAGGGTTTCTTCATCTCACTTCCATTTTCGTGAGATTTTCCATATTCACTACTAATACTTTTGTATGGTGTATGTATACTTACCACTGATTTCACATATCATGAATATATTTATCTTCATGTTATTAAATTTATAATTTTTATATTACTAATTTTTGGGGCATACGAATCGTTTGATTACAAAGTGGTAAGGGTTTTCCACCCGAACTTCCATTTTCATTCGGGTTACTTTTATTGTCTAATTTACTTGATGAAATTCTTATGTGTTGTTATGCACTCCTCATATATTCTATGTGAGTATTATATATGTTTAAAAACCATAACTTTTCCTTATTTTATGAATTGTTACATGTTTTAAAAAGAAACTTTCAAAACTGATTCCAAAATACAAGCCAGATTCAAGGGAATTTCTCAAATTCTTACCTATTTTCAAGGGAACTCTATAATATATTTTTGGAAACCATTATCTTTATAAAATTACACATTTTATTATGAAAATACTATCTTACTTCACTTCTGGTTTTATATAATGATTTTTTCAAAAGAACTCTTCTTCTCAAAATAAAAGAGTATTTATCTCCAGAATTGCTTAATGATTTTATAAGAGTGTTTTCATCTAATTCAACACTCTTGTTGATTCCATGGTATAATTGGGTTTAATAATTTATGAATTCATCTACCATATTTGATTTATTTTTTTATGACTAACTTTATTTTGTATGATCTATCCTAAAACTATTCACCATATTATTCTGAATGGTTAGTGTTTTATTTTTAATGATTGGGGAAAGATAGTCACATTTCATATGATAGTTTCAATATTAATGTATTTGTTGTTTATGTTTATCCCCACTCATATGGGGAATTAATTGGACTTATTATGTGATGTGTGGGGCCCGCTATAGACCCTCTATGCATCGGTAGGTCTCATGAGACAACTAGACGTGGAATTGAATGAGGCCTTTCCTAATGTGATATGGATTTTGGTTGAGGCCTTAATCACTAGATGTCTTTATTGAGGCCATGACAAAATGTTTCAGAATATCTGTCATATGCACTTACCTCATTATGAATCTAGTAATTGAGAATTCATGTGGTTATTCTACTTGTATAATACCCATGATTTTGTTTTATTATAGCATTATTTTCTCAGCTCATATTCCTTCCATAATGTGTTCAAGTTATTATTAAAGGCATGTGTTTTCAGTTACACACCATGTATGATGTTTATTCTATCTTCTGCTGTATTTCTTACTCTTACTGAGCATTTGATCTCAACCTTTATAATGCTTCATTTTTCTCAGGACATGAAGAAGTAAATTATGAATGACATGAAAGAATAATCTAGGAGACATGATGTTGCTAGTGGAATAATTTAGTGTCATTTTTTCTTTCCATATGTAAAGTTGAAATTTTGTATGTAACTTGTTTCCAATAATACTAAACTACTCGATCATTTGAGATTCATATTCCTTGTATGTATTCCAATGTTATAAAATAAGGCACCGACTCCGGGCAATTGGGGTCGGGTCCTTACGTTGTTGCTTTACCATAACCATTACACGAGTATGATACTCGGCAGCAGTTTCTGAAGATTTTATAAATAGGGATTCAAACTCACCTCATGGATATTGGAGACAAATCTACTTCACTTTGTTAGTTCATTATAATTATTTGAAAATATTATCTCAGATATCTATAGATGATTTTGAAGAAGTGACAATTAATAATGTCGCTTCATCAAGGCCATGATAAATGTTGTATTTCAACTTGCATTCTCACTTTTTTCCACATGAAGAGTTGCCTTTTGAACATCTGGATAGTCAAACTCTGATACTTTGGATTCTAGTTTGGTTTATCTATCCTCCATGATTTCTATGACATCCTGGGTTCCAAGGATTTCTCACATTTGGATGCACCAATTGTCATAATTTGTTTCATCTTTGGAATCGTATCCTGTGAAAATGAATTTTCCATTGAGATAAACTATTTTTTATGGGAAAAATATATATGAAGATATCTATATGGACACAATATTTTTTTCTGGAGTTTAAAACTGCTATAATTTTTTGTTTTAGAATTGAAGAATGCCAATATTTGTTAATTAATAGGTGAATTTATTTTTTTATTGAGGGTAACAAAAAAATGGTATTGAAATGAAGGCTTTAATTTTTTTTGTAGTGAAAAATTGTTTCCTAATTTTTTTAATGGGAGTGAGGCGTGAGGAGTTAATGGGATAAACAATCAAATTAGTAGGATACAAATTTGGCATGGAAACAAGAGGAGAGGTAGGCAACGTGGTAGCTAATAAGGTAGAGGAGAAGAAATATTTTCACAATAATAGTAGGGGAGAAAAAAAGTGGCATTTGATAGAAAAGAAAATAATTTTGAAAATTTTAAATGGTTAATTGGTTGAAAAATGAGAAATCAATATCAATGTAGTATGAACTTCTCATGAATGGATTATTAATAGTTTATACTATTCATCATCTTCTTCATGTCTCCCCTTCTTTTGATGCAGATTGATATCACCTCTAAAGAAACTCTCACAGACAGATAGAAACACCTTAAAACCTACCTTTGATACCCCTGAAAGAGGATTATGTATACAATAAGTAGACATAGATCACTGTACATAATGATAACAAAACATATGTATCAGAAACAAGTTTTTATTTTTTATCTCTCTGGATACTCTTAAAAGGATTATAACAATCCCTATTTATAGGGATATAACAACACAACAAAACAGAGTAAAAAAATAAAAATTAAAATGTCCAAAATTGGGTTGCAGTAGGTTTTTTCCAAACCTTCAGATCCACACACATCAAGGTACCCAAGTTTTAAAACTACATGCCTCCATTCCAATAGTGGATGTGGGCACAGAGCAAAGAAAAAACATGTTTATTATCCAACACAGCAATGGTGACTCGATGGATATTACTTCCCCATGGGATGAAGAACTTGGGGAAGGAGAAATAGTTGGCCAAATACTTCTTAGTAAATGATCGTGGGAGCTGGGTGATGCTTCTGTGGATGCTTCAAAAGTGCTCAGAGTTTCTCAAAAGGAAGATCTTATACTATGCAGTGGATGTATAAGACAAAATAGTCTTCTCTAAAATTAGGACACATTAGTACATCTTCCAAAAGTTTAAATCCTCTAAATAAATGTGAAAATAACTTCAGAGGGATGGGGTATGTCTTCCCAGATTGGGAAACCCCCAGGTTGGCTTCCTTTCTCTTAAATAGAGGTCATACAGTACTTGAAAGAGATAAAGAATGTGATCCAGACCCATGGATTAGTGAATCCCTTGACTAATTGGGTGTAGGTACTCTTGAAAATTCCCAACCCTAGCGATATCTCAGGGAGTGGATTGAAAAGTGACATGATGATGGTGGAAGAATCAGTTGATGATCATTCATGGGAAAGTGAATCCTATCTGGAATCCCTATAGAGAAAACAACATTCTATTGATGAGTTAATCCCTCAATTTTGTGGTTCTTAGCCAATTTTTAACACTTTGGTCTGGTTGACTCATATATTTTTTACTTACATGAGTATTATCAAGTGAAAAAAAGGATAGATTCATGATGAATCTATAAGGGGGTATGATGGAGTAAAGATCCTTAAAGGTGACCAGCCTTCTATTGTTAAGGAAGTGCATGTGGCTGAAGCAATGACTCAACTACCCCAAGGTCCAGTTGGTAACTCTGAGATATATTTTCCCAAATTTTGTGTATCTATATTTTTAATGTATCATGCTAAAATATTTATTTATTTATGATAAAAAATAAGCATAGCTATAGGGAATCCTTTGGTATCTATTGAAGTGTCGATTGATGGAGATTTGCCATCAGTGACAGGACCTGTGTTGGGTGACCAAAATATCAAATTATTAGCTAGCATGGTGACTAAATTCATCCATAAAAAGGTTAAGGTTGACCCTTATAGCATGATTTGGGAAACTTCCCTCAAACATTCTTGTGTCATCAAACTTGCTTGTCTTTATGATGTTTATAAGTATTTTTTCCCCAGTCCATTTTTTCTTTGCCAACCATGACTTGAAATTCAATGTCAATTCATCATAATGGAATTTCTTCCAATATTGGGGAAGTATCCTCTAAAGGTTATTTTAGAACCTACAGAGCCAATGGATGAGGCAAAAACTATCGGTGTCGGGCCCTCGGTGGAGGTGACTGACCAGGCCACGGAAATCAACCGTACACCCGAAGTTCCATACTCCAAAGAGGCCATCAAGATTCTTAATTTTGACCCATACTTTGGAAACAATCTAAAAAGTATAAAATCATAATCTAGGGTTGGAAATGGTATTATGTAATTTTCTAAAGAGGAAGAATTAGAAGATTTACCAACTGTAGGTGGAGCTGATCCAACGCCCCATGTAGAAATCAAAAAGCCAAAACCCCTTGTAGAATATGGGATGAAAAAAGAGGCCTCCATGATAGATGTTGAAGATGTGTTCCTAAAAGATTCAATGTAAACCTTTAATTTTATAAGGTTGATCCTTCTATGAATATTCTTGTGGTCTTCATAGAATACCAGCATGCTTTAAAAGAGATAGAAACCCACTGTTAGATGTTACTGAGTAAAACTAGTTGAGAATACAAAATTCATGGAAAACTATCTAAAAATTCATCACTCTCACACCATCATGTGAGTTCTTGGGTAAGATGGAGTCACTTCACCCCTGGTTACTGAACTTGGGTATCAGCGGTGTGGACTACCATTTACTCCACAACCCAGCGTAGAAATTCCTAGTTAATAGGGTGCATATTGAGTGGAAATGGATTATAATTTCATAGTATGATTAATATCTTATATCCATTTCCACTCTATGTGGGGATAAGAATATGTTTTCCTAGTTGGAGGGGCATGTGCATCAGTGGTGGGTTGTCCTTTATTACAGAGATGTGATGGTCTATGACATGGAGGCTTCACTGGAAAAAACATGGGTTGATATTTCACAGGAAACTATCTAAATACACATATGTGGTTTTAAACATGGTAGGCCTCTCATGTAGAAAGTTGATGCTTATCCTTAGTTATATGAAGATCCCATAGAACTAGATAGTCTATGTTGCGTCATGGACATGACTAAATAGTTCCTAGATGGGCTCGAGTAATCCATAACCAATGTCAAGTTGTAGGGGAATTTTTATTACAAAAGGGGTGAAGCTCCATCTAGTGGATGGACCTCCCCATTTATGTCCTATTTAAAGAAATAAAATTTTCTTTTAGATCAACTCATTTTTTCAGTTTAATTCATTATATATCCATCACATTAACAACCTAACCAATTATAAACCACTAATCTCATACGAGTCATGTTTAGTGTGAGATAAACATTGTCTGGATATAACTATGAATAATTGAAAAATCAATAATGATTATTGAGTCTCACATATGAAGGGTCATCTCATGTTTGTATCATTGGATAATTATGATAAAATATAAATTGATAAATCCCATGTTCCATGTATCATATGGAAAATTTTCACATTATATATGAAACTACTTAATTCATGATCAGTCTTTAACATTTACAATATATTATTTCAGATGTGCTATCCTTAAACATGTAATGTTCACTAATTTTATTTATATAATAGGGAATATAAACATAATAAATGGGTGATATCAAAAACTCATTAAAGTAAATAGATAACAGAATAAATCGTGGGATAAACAATGCATAAATATTATGGTAAGAAAATGTAAATAACATCAATACATAATCAACTTGAAACTAAGATATCTTATATCAATGATAATAAATTAAAACATGGATATCAGTAATAATAATATCATACTGAGGGAATCCCTAATTTTGGATATAAAAAACCTATAGTCAAGGTCTTGTTCCAAGACACACTACTTGTTGTTGATAATGTAGTCAATACATTTTCTTGAATTGGGAAGGAAAACACTGAATACTAAACTTATTTTTTCTCCTAAGACCTATCAATGTATCAAGGGGATATATAATTTTATACCATATCCAACACCTGTTTATGTATAATTCGTTCACATAAGAGTCAACAATACATTTCATACCATCCCCTATGGAGACTGTTACTGAAAAAAACATGCATATCCATATAAGGAGAAATATGGAATTGAAATACATAATTAACCTATGTTGCCATCTAATAATAATCAATAATTACAATAATTTTCCATATTTTCATAAAAGGTATAACATGATCATAACAAATTCAGATAAATAAGTTAGTAGGGAAAACATTACATCACCAACTTTCTAATAATCATTTGTAGTTGAATAAAAATATACAGTACATCAATACTTTTCCACATGTGAATAAAATATAATACTATCTAGGTTAACATAAACAAACCTAATTTATGTAAAATATTATTTTTAAACTTTATATATAAATGGTTATACGTTTAATAACCAAAAATTATCATACATAAATATTGAATATTAATAGATCGATGTTCAATACATAACATAATGATTCATGCTAGAATAATTTAGTTCTTGTGCCTTCAAAAACATAGAAACATAAACAACTGTTTCTTAAGTGAACTACATCATCTCCCATTGATTTATTTATAAGTAGAACCCTTCTTAGACAAATAATACATACAACCTTTCTTCATATCAAAGGGAAAGGAAAATAAGAAAGGGTCATCTTAGATGCTCAGTAAGGGTAAAAAAGGGAGATATTAATATAACAAGTACATAAGGGTATGAGAACACGAGAATAAAATTTGAAAAACATAACTTATATATCATAGATCATAAATTTGATTCTTGGAATAAATTTTAATAGTTCACAAGACGTGAATCCTAAATAAATCAAATAACATAAGCCATGAAATCATAATAATGGCAGAAGACATAGAATTGTGGCACACACATATGCATAGAAAATCATTTCCTTCATAGTCATGGATTAAATTCTAGGACTATCATGTTGTATTGGGTTCAATCCCAAAATCATTGTAGCATTCAATATTCACTTCCAAGACTATTATAGTGGATTGGGTTTACCCTCCAGACCATCATAGTGTTCATAGTTCACTCTGATGACTATTATAGTGCACAGAGTCCCTTACTGAAATGGGTTCACTCCACATTCCACTATTGTTTATCTAAAAAGATATTAATATTTATCTAATAAATTGGTGGGAGATATAATTCCCACCCATCACATAAATAAATCATACATATGTGTTCCAGAAGTTCATAAAACATTACTCATATCAAAACCCAAGAAAAGAAATGGGTTTCATAAACATTTTATTATAGCATAACTTGTGTAAAAGAAATTGGTTCTATAAACATTTCATCATTTCATCATAGCATAACCTATGGGAAAAGGAATGGGTTTAAAAAACATATTTTCATCATAAACATAAACCATTCAAATGAATAATAAGAATGGTATCCTTGGTTCATACCTCCAGTTATGAATGAGAAACATCATAGGATTTCATATTATATAGAAAATGATTTGGAAATATAACTAAAACATTTCATGAGGAAAATAGAATTTAAACTTTGAAAATAACTTTTAAAATAATAAAACATTATCAAAATTCTTTTCTTCTAAAATAATCTTGGAAACTTGTAAAGTAATCTCTAAATATCATTTAAAATATTTATTGAGTAAAATATCATTTTCACTTTGAAAATTGATTTTTAAAATTAAAAATTCACAAAAAAAATTAGAAAATACTTTTCTTTGAAAATAAACTTTAAAAGATATAAATTAATCTTCATAAAATTATGTGTTTATGATGGCAAAAAATTTTGTTCAGGTCATACACATTAAAACATGGATTCCTTTCATGTTTTTGGTAAAATAAAAATGGGAGTTATTTAGAAAAGGACATGAAGATTATTTTTAAAAATATTTTTAAAAAGTAAAACAAGGATAAAATCTATATTTAAAAAATTATTGGAAAGTAAAAAAACTTTTATTATATTTTTTGTTTATAAAACATGGATATGTAAAAAAAAAGATTTTTGACAGAGGGGAGAAATAAAGTTGATTTTTCTTAGAAACATTATTTTGATCTCTTATGTACATAAAGAGAGGAAAATAATAGAAACACATATATTTTCATGACATAACTAGATCATAATGAAATTAATGAGTTCATTTAGAGATAGATCATAATATTTCATCATCATAAGCATAAACAAAAACAATTTCGATAAGCGATGATATTGTATCATAAAGCCTTTGAAACATTTTTATTTTTTGAATCATAAGCCCCATGATAGAATAAATTTAAGTGAAAGTTTAAATATTATTAGTATAATTAAATTCATGATATAAAATTTCAAAGGGGCTACACGTAAACCTCAAAAAAGAATATAGGTTCATAAAATGACATATGTCTCAAATAAGCAATTTAAGACACAAATTACTTGCATTAAGTCTCGAATACATTCGTACACATTAGAAACTCTTATATAACAAATATAGGTTAAAAATAAATATAATAAACAACCATAATTATATATATTATAACATATATGATTTACTTATGTCCTTTTATTACCAATTTATTTACAATTCCTTGTTAAAATCACATTTCTAGTAGTAACTGCTTTATTTTCGTGTATCTTTTGATTTGGTATTTTCTGTCCTCTAATTTTTATTTTGGTTTTATCATATCTAGAATTTAAACCATGATATAAATATAATATCTATTCATTATATCTATATTTAAAATAATCCATAAAATTTATAAATATAAAATGAAATACACCATTCATGGAGATGATAGGATGTACGTACGCATGAGCATTGTTTACATTTTCTAGACTGATGAAATTAAAGGAAGTAAAATATTATATTAACTTTATATAATAATTTTAATTTAATTTATATCTCATACATTAATTAAATTTAACCTTTGTACCTTCCAAGTAAAGTGTAAGTGAAAAAAATCACAAAGCTTTGCAAGGCGGTAGTATGTCGTACACGCGAGCTGCATTATCATATTCCCAAAAATAACAAATAATTATATCTATGTATATTTTATATATTAGTGTTATTATATTTTAAATATTAACATAAGAATTAAATTTTTAAGAGAATAAGTGAAAATAATGAGATTAGTGAAGACCATTACCTTCGCTAAGAACAACCTCCTTTTGGATCTCTTATTAAGGAACCTTTGATTAGTCTTTTGGGATGAATAGTTGCTCTAAAAATGTATAATCTTTTATGGATGGTATTTTGGTATGGTTGTTCAAAAAAAATTGAGTGGTATGAATAAGTGAGGAGATTAATCTCCCATTTATAATTGGGGAGGAGTATAATCGTTGTAAATACCCAAAACTATTTAATAATAGGAAGTCACTCTCACCCCAAGTGTAACACCCTGAGTTTTTATGGTCCTATTTTTTTGAATAAATTTAAATTTTATTTTATATCATGTAATAAAGTAATTAAAATATTTCTTTTTCATTCAAAACTGACTTGGCACATGTTACATGTAATACCAACTTGGCATACGTTACACGCAACACCGACTTGGTGTACAATACATGCAACACTGAGTTTCTATGTAGAATATCTTTTTTATTTTAATAATTTAAAGGATATAATTATAACCTAACCTCTAGAAATATTCATATGAATATTAATATTTTCTAAAAAAAATTTATATAAATAAAACATCTTGATAATGAAAGATATGTTTTTTGGTAAAGTCCTTCTATGTTTAAAAAATCATTTTCTCGAATGAACCTCTTATAATAATGAAAGTAATTTTAGACACATTTATAAATTGAAATTGATAAAATAAAATTAATTTTTTGAATTAATAATGTCTAAATTAGATAGGGTGATTTTTTTTGATTTTTCTGAGAAACTTCATTTTTGAATAAATAGTGAAAAATACTTCTTTTTAGTTAAAAAACACCTTTTTGTATAATTAATTATTAATGATAAATGAAACTATAAATATGATTTATGTTCAATCAAGGTAAATATTACATATATTAATACCATGTAATTCATTATAATCAATTTCACTTTGATACTGAATATAAAATCTTAACAAACTTTTGAACTTTTTCCAACTTTAAAACCCTGTTATTTCATCCCATCTATGGGATTAGCACTAATCTTAATTTTTCCAATTATGTGAATTGAATTTTAAAAATAAAACATACACCATTTTATTCACTCAAAAATTTATATTCTAACAATACCCTGTTATTTTTTGACCAAAATGATTAGTAAAAGTGATTAAACTTAATCACAACAATTAAGGCCAAATTAAGCTTAATTAAAGACTAAACCATAAAATTAAGGGCCCAAATGACCAATCCACTTTTCCAACACCCATTTTATGTCCCTATTTATTCCATAAACCTTAGATTATTCAGTTTTGTCAGTTTTTTATGACTTCTTTTAGGTAATAACTTGTTCCCACCTAACTTGTTTCTAAAAATTCAAAGTGAATCCTTTTCCTTCCCTATAAAAGGCCACCAAATCTACCCATTCCTCACACATCTAAAACATTTTCATTTTGTAAAATATGTTACCAAATGTATTCCCAAAAATCCTCCATTAAACCTTGAATCCTACCTTTCGTCAGAGAGCATCTCAAGGAATCCTTTTGGCATAACCAAAAGGAGTTACCAGATTAAGAGGTAACTTCTTCTCTCAAACTTCTTTCCTTTATTTTCCTTCATCACCACATCCACTATATTTATTACATTATTGTGTTAAAAAACCATTATCCTAAAAATAATATTATTTTTTTTAATTTTATGTATTTGACCTAAACTTACACACACCTTCATCTAATGGATATGAAACATACTATTTCTGTATATACCGAATTACTGCCTCACAAAACGATGATTGATCATTTTTAATTTAATACCAATCATGGTGGATGTTATGATGGACACTATATTTATATTGGTAATATATTTTATTTTTTATTTCTTTAATACTCTTTATTCCTTTTACAAAAAACATTTATATACTTCCTATTTTGTTTTAATATGATAATCTTGTTTGAGTTAGTGTGGACTACTACCCCTCAAAGTGATGTGATTCATTCACACACCCAATGGAATGTATTAAGTATGGGTATATTAAAATTATATTATATATATGATATATTAATTATTCTATAATAATTATAAATATATATACATACATATATATACATATTTCATATACATACTTTCTTTCAATATGATAATAAAGATGGAAACAATGCTCATACGTACGTACGGCTTACCCTCTCTATGGATGGTCTATTATATTTAGTAATACTATATTATATAGATTATTATAATGAAAATACAATTTATATAACTGATATTTATATCATGGTTTTCATTATAGAATCATGATATAAGTATAAGGACCAAAGATATAACAAATTAAGACACATGCGAATAACACAGTGAATTTTACCTGAAGTGAAACTTTAACATAGGATCGTTAAAAAAAGGGTAATATAAGTTCATAATCAAACCATATATTTTATTATGTATAATAATATTCTTATTTAAATTATTTATAACAAACTTTTATTTATTATCCACAAATCTTGTATGACTATGGGGAGAGTCAAGATACAAGGTAAGGGGATTTAGTCTCACTTTTAATTTCTGTGAGATACAATCTATGTTTTCCACTCATTCCTTTTGTTTTTTGTATGTACTAACCATGATTTTATTCTATTTATCTTGTAATTAAATTTAAATGTATTCTCATATCCATTCTATTATCCTTCTTTTATTGGGTTTTTCTTTCAAAAGTTACCAAATCGGTAAAATAGGTTTTTCACAATTTTCCTTCTTTGAGACTCATGTTTGTTATGCACCAAAACACTTATTAGAGGTGTATATACTTCCATTCTACATGTTATAAATTTAATATTATTATTTTCATGATATATTAAGCTTTAAGTAATCTTTTTTCTTACATGGAAAAAATGATACCAATTTATCAAGTTATAATATTTTATTGAGAAAATCTCATCGCTTTCTAAGATTGTTTATATTAATGCTTACTTTGATGAAATTTTATGATCTATATCTCAAGAATATTCATGAGTTTCCTTATCCTATATTTATTCAAGATATCATCATTTTTTAGTACCATTTTTCTACTCTTTGGAACTTAGGATAACGTTTTTACTAAAATCTGATTGTTTCTCTATTCGGTCAGAAATATATTGTATTAATAAAACCATGTTTTCAAAATGTTTTCAAAAATGTTTTCAAAAATGGTTTCAAAAGAACCTTAAAGATAATCTTCAAGGAAAATTTATTTTTAAATTTTTTTATTGTCTTCAAAGATTCATGTAAAATTTTTCAAATATATTTTCAAAGAAATAGGTAATATGTAAAAATAATAATTTTTCAAACAAGAAAGGATATTTTCATCAAGAAATGTTTCTAAAAGATATTTCAAAATTATTTATCATCTAAGAAAACATCCATTGGTTTTACTAATTCTTTTATGGATAAATTATTCAATTTTTTAATTCATATTCTTTCTTTCAATGGTTTTTTTATGGCATGATGTTATGAAACCCATTTTTCTTTCACGGGTTATATTCTTTTGAAACCCACTTATTTTCACAGGTTATGTATATGATGAAATGATTATTAAACCTATCTCTTTCCACAAGTTATGATATGTTTACATGTTTATGATACCTATTTCATCTTAGGGTTTATGATATGTTTACTTATGATCTTGTAGAATATATATATATATATATATATATGATTTCATTATGTGATAGGTGGGACATATATCTCCCTAAAATGCATTGGTTAAAGTTTTATATGTCAGGAGATAAATTAAAATTGTCTTTAGAGTGAACCATTACTACTATGATGGTCATGGGATTGAACTATGACTACTAAGATAGTATGATTAGTGAACTCATGCTACATTTATGGCCATGGGAGTGAACCAGGACTACTATGATTGTATGGGGAGTGAAACCATACTAAAAATATGGTCTTGGTAATAATGACATGGGTACTATGTAAATAATTATATTCTTATGTGTTTTCCATAATTCCATGTCTTACTCCATTGTTATTATTTCATGGATTAGGACATTTACTTCCTTTTTATTCATGTCTTATGAACTTCCAAGATTTAGTAAATGATTCATGTATATGATCTTTGATATATAGGGTATGATCTTCTATTTTCATGATCACATTCTCATACCCTTATTCTCATGTTTACGCTTACATGTCTCCCATATTTACCCTTAATAATCATTTGATCTCGCCCCTTTTTATGTTCCTTCCCTGGGATGTGAAGATATTTATTATTTTTGATGTGTATTAGAAGGGTTCTAGTCAAGAAGAACCTAGTGGGATATAATGAATCTCACATATGTATCATTGTTTATGTTTCCATGTTTTCAAAGGCATTATACCAACTAAGGTATTTGGTTGTCAATTTTTATAATGTTAAAGTATTCTGAAAATGTTATGTAGTGTTAATTTTTGAAAAGAGAGGGTCTCTTTAGTTGGTATCAGAGTGAAGGTTTAGTTAAACTTTGGAATCTAGGATAGTAAAACCATAGTTAGAACCCTAAGGACATGTCTAATGGATAAGTCTATGGATACGAAAAAGTATAGGAAAATGTCCTGGAATTTTGGTGGAGGGAGTGATTGATTACCTAGAAATACATACCTATATTAATAAAACAAGTGGATATAGATCTAGTATAGATGTAACTATGGGTAACAACTATAAAAAGATGTTTTGGGCTTGACTCGGTTTAATCTGATACACAATAATGGGACTTTCCGAACACCTTGTTTGACACTCTTGCGGGATATGCTTTTGGAATTCACAAAATCTTCACAACCCATTATGAAAAATTTAGATATAAGTTTTCTATGAATAAACTAGAGTAAATCTAAGATGTCATATATTAAATAATGTGTCATAAGTTAGACATATTATATGTTATTTTTCATGATTATGCAGTTTCTCATTATGATAGCTATTTCTTACTCGATTCTTTTGGTTTTAGTCAATGGTTGGAACCTGAAGGAACCCATTAATGGATATTGTGATGTACAGTGAAATGATTTTCCTCCAAACGAAATGAATTATAAGGGATCTAGAATGAAAAACCTTATTGTTATGCCCACACTGATTTCTTAATCTATGAATCATGGTGGAGTTCCAAATGAGAAAAGTAGGGAACAACATTCTGTTGAGTCTTTCATACGGCAACAAACACTTTATTTGAGAGGGCCTTTGGATCCAATGGTTTTTGAACAATGGATTAGTACCACTGAAAATATATTATCCATTCTTCAGTGATCAAATCATGATAAATTCATTCTGGATGTTTATCGGTTAGAAGGTGAAGCAGATCAGTGGTGGACTCTAATAAAGAATATGGGACAACATGATGAGATTGAATCTATGGTTTGGTATGAGTTCAAGAACTTATTTTTCAGTAATTACTTTCCTATAATTCTTTATTCCAAGATGGATAAATAGTTCCTTGGGTTTAAGAAAAGGGATGATGAGTCTGTTGGTACCAACAACACTAATTTCACAAGACTTGTGACATACGCTTTAGGAATTATTATCCAACCTGAAAGTAAAGTTGATAGGTTCTTTTGTGGATTAAATCCAAGTCTCCAAAGGGAGTTATCCATAAGAGACTTTATTATCTATGAAGAGATTTTTCATTCTGCAATAAAGGTTGAAATAGATGTAGGAGTCATGTTTCAATCTCATGACTTTGAAAAGTATAGGAAGATGGAGTTTAAAAGAAATTCTAAAAACCATGGAGAAAATAAGAGGAACTTTCTTTTATACTCTAAGGGTGGGAAGAAGCATGGAGTAAATTTATTTAAGGGGTATAATAAATTTTTTAAGTGAAAAAAGGAAGGAAATCAGGTAACTGACTACTAAGGTGATGGGAAGAAGTGGGATCTAAACACTAAAGGAGAAAGCTCCTCATACAATGAACCTCCAAAGATTCAATGCTATATATGTAAGGATAATGGGAATTATGCTAACTACTTCCCAAACCCAAGGGTTGGTCATGATGATCAACATCAGTAACCTCTTAAGCTAAGGGATAAGGGAAAATCTCATGAAATAACTATATCTGATGAGATGTGTGATAAGGACAAGATGAACGGTACATTTTTCATCCACTCTAGAACTTCTAATGTAATATTTGATTCTCGATCTACCCACTCTTTCATATCTAAGGAATTTTTTGAGGAATGTTAAGATTCCTCCAAAATAATTATAGGTGTAATTAGTAGTGCAAGCCCCTAATGGTACAATTATTGCTTCTAAAGTCTATTATTCATCTCTGGTTGAAGTTTTTGGGAATGTGTTTCCTACAAATATTTTAATTCTTCCTTTGGTAAAATTTTATGTCATCCTTGGCATGTATTGGATTTCTCTAAATAAATTCCACATAAATTTTAAAGGGAGTTATATTCAATATTTCAAATTCTCCTATGATCATCCATCAATGTGATAATAATTCTGAACTTCCTGTGGAAACTACATCTAATGTATGAGTCTTAATTCCCATTAAAAAGGGTTGTTTATATCACATGGTTGGGGAGAAGTTATACATCGATGATATTCTTGTTGTTAGGGATATTGTGGATGTATTTCAAGAATATTTTAATAGTATTACACAAAAATGTGAAGTTGATTTCTTAATAGAACTTATACCTGGTTCCACACCAATTTCTAAGACTCCTTATAGAATGGCCCTGATTGATTTGTAGGAATTGAAGAAGGAACTCCAAGAAAACCTTGATAAGGGATTCATTCACCAAAGTGTGTAACCTTGGGGTGAAGAAGTTATTTTTTTGAAAAAGATAGATGGATAAATGTGACTCTGACTTGATTATTGGGAGTTGAACAACATCATAATTAAGAACAAGTATCATATTATATGTATTGATGACTTGTTTGATCAACTGAGTGGACCTCAATGCTTTTCCAAGACTGACCTTCATTTTGGATATCATCAACTGAGGGTCAAGAAGGAGGATATACCCAACATGGCATTTCCTACAAGGAATGGTCACTATGAATATATAGAGATTCCTTTTGGTCTTACTAATGCCCCTACTATCTTTATGGATTTATTGAATAGAATCTTTAGAGATTACCTTGACTTGTTTGTGTTAGTCTTTATAGATTATATTCTTATCTATTCAAATAGATAGTAAGAGCATGAAGATCACTTGAGAATTGTACTGAAGACCCTAAGCGAGGATAAGTTATATGAAAAATTTACAAATTGTGATTTTTGGTTGCAAAAGGTTTCATTTTTGGGTCACATAATATCTAGAGATGGTATAGCAGTAGATCCATCAAAGACGGAGGCTATTGAAAGATAGACTAAACCAACCACAGTGACTGAGATTTATATATTTCTTGGTTTAGCTAGATATTATCGATGATTTGTTAAGAATTTATCACAACTGTCAAATCCTCTGACCAAGTTAACACAGAAGGGTGTTAAGTTCCCCTGGACATATGAATGTGAGGAAAATATCAAGGAACTGAAAAGAAGGTTCGTCAGTATAACTATGCTTAGATTACCCTATAGTGGATAAGGGTTTGTAATTTATAGTTATGCATCCAAGAACGGGTAGGGATGAGTTATTATAAAAAATAGCATGGTTATAGATTATGCCTCACAATAGTTGAATATTCGTGAGAAAAATTACCCAACTCATTATTTGGATTTAGCAATGGTAATTTTTTCATTAAATATTTTTAGGCATTATCATTATGTGGAAAAGTGTGATATATATACAGATCATAAAAATATGAAATATTTATTCACATAGAAAGAGCTGAACATACTCTGGAGAAGATGGCCAGAGTTGATAAAGGATTATGATTTCTCAAAACATTACCACCCTAGGAAAAAGAACAAAGTGGTTGATGCTTTGAGTCAAAAATATCTTTCTAGCTTATTTATGATGAGGATCAAAAAATATCCAATATTTCGGGATTTGAAAAGGATGGATCTAGAAATCCTAAAGGAATGGTAAAAATCTTATCTTTATAAAATGAATTTCAATGTAACTCCCTGACCCTAGTTACCCAAAGTTAGTGAATTATTTTAATAAATTTGCATGAATATAAGGAATCAAGTCCCAAAAGACTGATCAGTTTAGCAGTCTTGGAAAATAGATTACATACATGAATGTTACATTACACCTTATAAAATAAAACACAACATAAATGATCTTTTGAGAATGCCATTAATCCTCTATATTAACCCTTCTTATCAATCATAATACACTTCTTGGAATCCTGGGAAAATAAAACATAAGAAAGGGGTGATCTCAAATTCTCAGTAAGGGTAAGAAATGCAGCAGATGATAACATAAACAATAGGAATGGTGAATAATTTAAAACACATGCCTTTACAAATAATAAACAAGGACACTTTATGGCAGGAATATAAGAGGAGTAAATAATTCCATAATAAAACCTAGTCATGGGTATTTTACTAGACTAATAACCACATGAACCCATAATAATATTTTCATAATGAGGTAATGTATAATGTGGGACATTATGAAACATTTTTTCATGGCCTTCTCCAAGACGTTTAAAAATGATTAAGGCCTCAGCCAAAACCATATTTCAAAATTGGAAAAGGCCTTGGACAATTCAACATCTAATTATCTCATGAGACCTACTGATGCACCGAGGAGCTATAGTGGGCTCCACCCGTCACTTAACAAGTCTAATACATTCCTCATATGAAAAGGTTGAAACATAACATAAACAATTGTATTAAAACTAGCATAAGAAATGTTAATACTTGAACCATAAACCATGAATGGTATAAAAATAACACATCCATAGTCAAATATATCAAAATAACCATAAATACAATATCGAAGATTGTATTATAACAAATCAACCTCAATCAAGAAAAATTTCTAGTAAAGGATGTTGTCTTAGTTGAAAATGATCAGTAAAAATTTTTGAGAGAAATATAATTTTTTCATGAAATCATCTAAAAGTCACACAATATAGAAAGGAATAAATTTAAAAGAAATTTTTTAATCAAAGTTTCTCATTCCACTTTGAAACTTTTTAAAGGACTTAACATTTTAAAACAATCATGTCCATATAAATAAATCCTTAAAATCATTTTGAAAGCATAAACATTAATTAAAAAGATTTAGAAAAATAAATCATTAAAACATTTAAAATGATGATATTGATAAAGATTACCTTCCATAAAACATTAAAATTTTCATTTTGAAAACATTATTATGAAACATGGACATGGATGATAAAAATATCCCAGTAAATACTTACACATAAACAATCTTAGATAATAATGAGATTGAGGAATTAATCCTTACCTTGAACTTTCCTTTGGTCGAGGGTACGTTAAACCTCTTATATAATGACCATAGTATGTTATTAAATTATAAAAGAACCATATTCATATTTATTATAGCTTACATGATTCATTTATGACTTTATACTACCCATTTAATATTTATTTCTATGTTAAATTAACATTTTGGGTAAGAATCGCTTTCTTTATCGTACGTGTTTTAACTTGTAATTCTTGATCGTATCATTTAGATCATGATTTAAATACTTCCATAATATAACACATGATTTATATATAATATATATTTATAATATAAATATGTATAATAGATAGATATATGAAATGGAAAACACCGTTTATGGATATGGTAGGTCGTACGTACGCATAAATGTTGTTTCCGTTTTCATATCGTATTGAATGGAAGTAAGTGAATAAGATATATGTAAGCACATACATACATACATATATATATATATATATATTAAGTAGAATTATTATGTCATATATTACATACTTATTAATAATATATATTTTTATAATCATCTTTAAATGGTGAATGTGGAAATGAATCCCATCGCGTCGTGGAGATGGTAATCCTTACGTATGCACGAGCGACAATATCATTATATTGCTGGTGAAATATTATGTAATTGGATGGTATATCATATATAAAAAATCATTAACATGTTATATTTATTATTTACATCATTTATACTCATTATTATACCCATCCAAAAAAAATCGTGTTTGAATAACAAACTACTCCACAACGTGGAGATGGTAAGTCGTACGTATGCACATATGGTGACATTGTCATTTATAGGATGGATATAATAACATATATGATTGTACCATATTTATAATAACATCATATTATGTAGGATGTACTTGATTTATTATTTTGGTATGGAAACAACAAATAAAGAGGAAGTGGAATAAGAAAAGAACTTGAAAGTGGGTGGTGAAATTATTACCACTTCTTCAGGTGTCTCCTTTTGAGTTGATCAAAAGGGATCCTTATCTTGGATTTATGATCAAATTAAGGACTCTAGGTTTATATGGGTGAATTTGAGAGGATATTTTGTCTTGGTTTGGCCGAGCCAACTGGCTTTGGAGGTGTGATTTTTAGAGAATGGGAAGTAACCATTTATAAGAGTGGTGAGGTTCACTTTAGGAAAATATTGAAATATTATTTTATAATAAAATTATTTTTGGTTTCTAGTGGCTCAAAAATGATTTATTTCAAGGATAATGCAGTTATGGGTCGAAAACCACTCAAACAATAGGTTTTAGATAGGTATAGGTGTCCATATTAACCTTATCTCTTAGATTTAACTCTTAGTTAAATAGGTTAACTTTTATCGTGTCTTATTTTATTATTACACTATATGGTTAATAAACATACTCTAAACTTATAATAGAACCTAAAGTGGTTAATTAATTACATATATAATATTATTTAATCCCTTTTTCTGAACCTTAGATTTTTAGGAATGTTATATAATTTAATAATATAATATTTTCCTTTATGTCAATTTTGACACTATTTAGTATTTGGTACTTTTGAAAGTCATCAAAACTTGATTACTTCGAAAAAGATACATTGAATCAATCCTAACATTTCATATTCATCTATAAAATTCGTGAATGTCATAAAAACGTTGAAATTGTATTTATTTTAATATTTATAATACCATTTATTTGATTCTTTCATTAGTAAGGTAATTACTGCCTCATCATTGTGTCATAACTAAATTTAATTATTTAATGCCTAAAAACTATAAATAAAGTAAAATTATGTAGGAAATAGTTTTATCTTTCTAATGAATACTTATAGTCGAATTTATCTTATGTATAACTCTATATTATAAATGGTTTAGTTATTAAACATTCAATTTAATAATTTTAACTCTTCTTTAAATAAAATAATAATAAATGTTCTAATCTAATCCAAGTGGACCCAATATGATCATATTTTATTCCTAAGGTTGTTTTTGGTCGAATTTCAGTTATTCAATAGAATTGGGACATGTGTAAAGGAAATTATAAAATCATCTTTACCCTTAATTACTCTATTTATTTTTAACTGTGGTAAACAAAAGTCAAAAGTTACTATTCACCAAAAATTATTTTCACCTTATTGAACCAAATTTTACTCACTGATGTCAACGGTGTTTCTTGGATTTTTTAAATTCAACTCACAAAAGCGGAAAAATTATGTTTTATGCAAATTTGCAAAAGCTCCTATAAGGTGGGTAAAAGACGGTAAAAAGTTCAATAAAAAATTATACAAATAATTTTATTATAAAATTACTCAAATGAATTAAATTGAACTTATATAGGTACTATATATCTATTTTGACTAAAAATAAATTTAAATAAAATAAATAATTATTTGAATAAAAATTTGGTTTTTAACAATAACGCAGTGTCTTTCACTATTTATCAAAAATTGGATGTTTTCATAAAAATAACAAAAATTCACCTTAAGATAATTTTGATATTCTGAATTCCAAAATTAATTCTATTTTACCAAATTCAAAACATATAATTTACATTAATTAATTTAAAATTAATTCCCATTGTCAAAACCAAAAAGTGGGTTTTTTAATTATAAATACTATCAAAAGATTGACATGTGTTTATGTCAAATTTAAATGTGAAATTACTTATAATGACCTAAATTTTATTAAATGATAAAAATATAATCTAATTATACTTACAAACCATTCAAATTTATAATTTATTACAATAAATTATACTGATTAAAAAAAATTTCAATTAAAATTTAGTATTTTTCACAATTCGTCAAAATATGAATGTTATCAGAAAAGTTCCAAAAATTTATCCAAACTAAATTTTTATGTCCCAATTATAAAAAATAATTTAATTAAATTTAATTTAATATATAAAAGTGTCAAATATTTTTTTTAAAAAGGGTTTGCAATTAAATGGTGGTAAAATTGCATTTTTTGAAAAATACTTCTTTTATCTGAAAAAATGACTTTGTTCTTATATTATGTCTAAGAAATCCGTTATATGGATGTTAAAATTATATAGATTACATATGATTCAAAATGCAGTTAATACTATTCATAAACGCTTTTTGAATGACTAGTTTGGTAAGTTGTGGTGTGCTCGAACTCAGTGTTGAGTGTAGCACAAGTTATTGAATTACTTTAATTAGATAAAGTAATATAAAATATTGGGGCATTACATTCGCCCCTCCTTCAATAAATTATGTCCTCATAATTTGAAATTTTTCTTCAAAAATAAATGGTTAAAAATAGAAAAATACCTTTTTGGAAAACTCACATCGGAAATTGGACTAATAAAATTTAGTCTTAATAAGATGGAAAGGGAAATGAAAAAGTCACCACCAAATTATGATCTCAATTAGGATAACATTAGTGGAAATTATATACACATAAATTGAGGAAAAAATTAAATATTTATAGGGAGTCATTGAGGTCATCAATCACAAACAAGTGTAAAATTGAGGGCCTCAAAGCCATTAATATATAGTGATTTAAAATATCATCAGTTCAACAAAACATATAGTATTAGGATAACACATTTTTGGTTTTAAGATCCCTTCCCTAAAGTTTTAGAATAAATTTATTAATAGAATAAGAGGAAAAAAATATACTTGATAAGTAGAGTTTTCTCCTTCAACTAATTCCTACCACAAACTCACCTTCAACTCCAAAAGATAATAGAATTTAAAAATATTCTATTTTTCATAATCGTATAGGGTTCAAAAATAATGAATTTATAATTCATTTTTCATACTATTTCAAAAAACTACATTACACAAACCTAGACATCACATAGGCCAGTGGTAGGTGATGAACCCTTGTCGCCCTTCGATTGCGGGTTTAAGTCTCGCGCCCTTGTCGGACATGACCGATTGTCGCCCAACCTCTGGGTTGTCCTTTTTATAACAATACAAGAATAATCTTAAGAAATTATTTAACCATAATAATATTATCCAATTTCAAACTTAATCCATTCTAACCTTTATACTTATCCATAATACTTTTGTCTAAACTCGTATTCCAATATTTATAAGGAAGGTAAACAAAATTAAGATCTCTTTTTCCACGTAATAACATATGAATACCTTCATCATGTATTCTTTTAAAACATGGTAACACCCCAAATTACCATAAAACCATATTGATTACATTCATGCTCCCTTATTCCATATATAATACTAGATATATTCCATATATACAAAAATTTTGAATATTCCCACAATTATGGAATAAAAAAACCATTAATCAGTTCCAAGGTAGTCAAGAATATCCAATATAATTTATCCAATTAAACCATCTATTATTCCAAAATCACTACCTTAGTATCAGAACCATATTATGTTTACCTTTCCTTAAACCATGTATTTTCCAAAAAGTTTAACCTGAAATTGTGCAACTTTACATGGTACCATACAATCTCAAATCCTTAGTGCAATAGTACTACAGTACAATCCTTATTTATTTCCATAATTTATATAACCATTACATCATTGATATAACACTAAAATTAAATAATTATTTAATAACACTAGTAATTCCTCTTCATATGTGTTAGTATAATAAATTTATTATTATCTTATATCTTCATATGATGAGAATATATGGGTGACTATTTACCTTTTAGCTTAATACCATGAAATATATGATCCTTCTTAATCTTTTGATCATGTGTATTGCTGGAATTCTCATTCCTTCTACTAGGCACCATTTCAAAACAATGGCATACACCAGGTTAGTTTATGAATCACAATTCATAATTCCAAACTTTTAAAATACCTAATGTAAATTGAAAATATTATTCATATAATCTATAATCATAAAAAATTTTCTGTGAAAAAGTATTTAATCCTAAATCCTTTATAATGGATTGTAAAGAAAATGTTAATTATCCTAAGCATATCCCCCGGTAGTTTCGTAACCAAGAGTGTAGAAAGGCCCATTTTCGCGTACCAGGATACCCCAAGTCAAGACCAAAACTCCATGTCCGAGTTTTCACTCCTAGGTACATATGTGTCAGAGTCATCTCTACCTGATCGTATCCACACAAAGATGTATTCCTTGGAAAATTCAGAAAATATCTAAATTACCAAAATTCTAGAAAGTTCTTCTATACTAAACATCAAAGTCAATCTTTGGGTAATGTTCTCTAATCAGAGTTTTTCTAAATCTAGTTTTCAAGGTATGTACAAAACTTCCTCTAATGCCAACTGTAACGCCCAGACCCCAGTTACCCAAAGTCGGTGCATTATTTTAATACAATAACATGATTACAAGGAATCAAGTCCTAAAATACCAGTCAGTTTAACAGTCTTGGAAAATAGATTACATACATGAACGTTACATTATACCTTAGAAAATAAAACACAACATAAATGATCCTTTGAGAATGCCATTAATACCCTATCTTAACCCTATTTATCAATCATAATACACTTCTTGGAATATTGGGAAAATGAAACATAAAAAATGGGCGAGCTCAAATGCTCAGTAAGGGTAAGTAATACAGTGGAAGATAACATAAATATTAGGCAAGGTGAATAATTTAAAACACATGGCTTTAAAAATAATAAACATGAACACTTTAAGGTAGAAATATGAGATGAGTAAATAATTCCATAATAAAACATAGTCATGGGTATTATACTAGTCGAATAACCACATGAACCATTAATAATATTTTCATAATGAGGGAATGTATAATGCGGGACATTCTAAAACATTTTGTCAAGGCCTGATCCAAGACGTGTAAAAATGATTATAGCATCGGCCAAAACCATATATCAAAATTGGGAAAGGCCTCAGAAAATTCCATGTCTAATTGTCTCATGAGACATACCAGTGCATCGAGAAGCTATAGCAGTCTCCACCTGTCACTTACTAAGTCTAATACATTCTCCATATGAAGAGGTTGAAACATAACATAAATATTTGTATTAAAACTATCATATGAAATGTTAATACTTGAACCATAAACCATGAATGGTACAAAAAAACACATCCACATTCAAAAATATCAAAATATCCTTTTATACAACATATAATATTATATTATAATAAATCAACCTCAATCAAGAATAATATCAAGTAAAGGATGTTGACTTGGTTGAAAATGATCAGTAAAACTCTTTAAGAGATATATCCTTTTTCATGAAATCATTTAAAAGTCGCACAATTTAGAAAGGAAGAAATTTAAAAGAAATTTTTTAATAAAATTTTCCCATAACACTTTGAAACTTTTGAAAAGAATTAACATTGTAAAATAATCATGTTCATATAAATAAATCCTTAAAATCATTTTGAAAATATAGACATTAATTAAAAATATTTAGAAATATAAATCATTAAAAAATTTATAATGTTGATATTCAAAAAGAGTCCCTTCCAAAAAACATTAAAATATTTATTTTGAAAACATTTTTAGGAAACATGGACATGGATGATTAAAATATCCCAATAAATACTTACTCATAAACAATCTCAGCTAATAATGAGATTTATGAATTAACCCTTACATTGCACTTTATTTTGGTTGAGGGAACATTTAACCTCTTGTATAATGACAGTAGTATGTTAAGAAATTATACCAGAACCATATTCATATTTATTATATAATACATGATTCATTTATGACTTTATTATACCCATTTAATAATTATTTCCATGTTAAATTAACATTTTAGGTAATATTTTCTTTCTTTATTGTGCGTGTTTTAACTTGAAATTCTTGATCGTATCATTTAAATCATGATTTAAATACTTCTAGAAAATAACACATGATTTATATATCATATATATTTAGAATATAAATATGTATAATAGATAGATATATGAAATGTAAAACACCATTTATGGAGATGGTAGGTCGTATGTACGCATACACGTTGTTTCCATTTTCATATCGTATTGAATGGAAATAAGTGAATAAGATATATATAGATATATAAGTACATACATACATATATATATATATTAAGTATAATTATTATTTCATATATTACATACTTATTAAAAATAAATATTTTTATAATCATCGTTGACTGGTGAATGAGTAAATGAATCACATCATGTCGTGGAGACGGTAATCTGTACGTACGCACGAGTGAAAATATCATCATATTGATGGTGAAATCATATGTAATTGGATGTTATATCATATATAGTGAATAATTAACATGTTATATTTATTATTTACATCAATTATACACATTATTATACCCATCCAAATAATAAAGTGTTTGAATAACAAACTACGCCACGATGTGGAGACGGTAAGTCGTACGCACGCACGTATGGTGACTTTGTCATTTATTGGATGGATAGAATAAAAAATATGGTTGTACCATATTTATAATAACATAATATTATTTAATAGGTACTAGAGTTATTATTTTGGAATATAAACAACAAATAAAGAGGAAGTGGAAGAAGAAAAGAACTTGAATGACATTGGTGAAATTATTACCTCTTCTTCGGCTGTTTCCTTTTGTGTTGATCAAAAAGGATACTTAGGTTGTCTTTATGATCAAATTAAGTAATATAGTTTGATTTGAGATAATTTGGGAATATATTTGGGCAGGTTTTGGATGATCCAAATGGCTTTGGAGGTGTTATTTTAAGAAAAGTAGAAGTACCCTTTTATAAGAGAGGTGAGGGTCACTTTAGGAAAAGCCTGAAATATTATTTTAGAATAAAATATTTTTCCGTTTATAATCAATAAAAAATGATTTATTTCTAGGATAATGTATTTATTTGTCTAAAACCACTCAAACAATAGGTTTTAGACAGGTTTATGTCACCATATTAACCTTATTGTTTAGATTTAACTCTTAGTTGAATAGTTTAACTTTTACTATTTCTTAATTGATTCTTAAATAATATGGTTAATAAACTTACTCTAAACTTCCAAGAGAACCTAAAGTGGTTACTTAATGACATATATAATATTATTTAAGCCCTTTGGCCGAATATTATATTTTTTTTAATATTATATAATTTAATAATATAATATTTGTTGTAAAAACTCATTTATGTCAATTTTGACACTATTTAGTATTTGGATTTTTTGAAAGTCATCACAACTTTATTTCTTCGAACAAGATACATTGAATCAATACTAACATTTTATATTCACCTAAAAAATTCTTGGATGTCATAAAAACTTTGAAATTATATTTATTTTAATATTTATAATACCATTTATTTGATTCTTTCATTAATAAGGTAATTACTGCATCATCATTGTGTCATAACTAAATTTAATTATTTAATGTCTAAAAATTATAAATAAAATAAAATGATATATGAAATATTTTTATATTTCTAATTAATATTTATGGTCTAATTTATCAAATGTATAACCCTATATTAAAAATGGTTTAGTTATTAAACTTTGAATTTAAAACTTTCAACTCTTCTTTAAATAAAATAATAATAAAAGTCACAATCTAATCCAAGTGAACCAAAGATGGTCATATATTATTCCTAAGGTTGTTTTTGGTCTAATTTCATTTATCCAATAGAATTGGTACATGTGTTAGGGTAATTACAATATCATTTTTACTCATAATTACCCTATTTACTTTTTTCCGTGATAAATAAAAGGCAAAAGTTACTATTCACCATAAATTATTTTCATCTTATTGAAACACATTTTACTAACAGATTTCAACCATTTCTTTCAAATTTTTTAAATTCAACTCACAGAAGTGCTAAAATTATGTTTTATACAAATTTAAAAATGCTCATAGAAGGTGGGTAAAAGAGAGTAAAAAGTTCAATAAAAATTTATACATCTAATTTTATTATTAAATGACTCTAATTAATTACAATGAAATTATACAGGTATTATATATCTATTTTTAATTAAAATAAATTTATATAAAATAAATAATTATTTGAATAAAAACGTCGGTTTTAAACCATGACGCAGTGTTTTTCACTATTCATCAAAAATTGGATGTTTTGAGAAAAATACCAAAAATTCAGCTTAAGCTGGTTTTGATATTCCAAATTCTAAAAAGAATTATATTTTACCAAATAAAAACATAGAAATTGTATTAAATAATTAAAAATTAATTCCCTTTGTGAAAACTAAAAAAATGGGTTTTCTAAAAGTAAAAAACTATCAAAAGATCGACATGTGTTTACGTCAAATTTAATTGTGAAATTACTTATAATGACCTAAATTGTATTAAATGATAAAAATATAATCTAATTATACTTCCAAACCATTCAAATTCATAATTTATCACTATAAATTATTCCTATTAAAAAGTTTTTTTTAATTAAAATTTAGTATTTTTGACTATTCATCAAAATATGAAAGTAATCAGAAAAGTACGAAAAATGTATACAAAAAAAATTTATGTCCTCATTCTAAAGAAGTTTTTAATTTCACTAAATTCAATATATAAAAGTGTCAAATATTGGTTTTAAAAATTGTTCACCTTTAAAAGGTGATAAAATTGCATTTTTTGAAAAATACTTCTTTTATCTGAAAAAATAAATTTTTTCCCATATTATGTCTAAGAAAAACATAATATGGGTGTTAAAATTATATAGAGTATATAAGATTCAAAATTTAGTTAATATTGTTCATAACCAATTTTTGAATAGCTAGTTTGTTAAGTTGTGGTGTGCTTGAACTCGGTGTTGCATGTAGCGCAAGTTATTGAATTAATTTAAAGAGATAACATACTATGAAATCTTGGTATGTTACATTAAGCCCCATATCCAAGTGGAGATTAATAAGGCATAGAATGAAGTTGAAGAACTAAAAAAGAAGGTTATAAATTTTCCTGAGTTTAACCTTGATCAGGATGGAATTATAAGGTTCAGAAACCGAGTATGTGCTCCTTCCATGATAGATTTAAAGAAGGAGATATTGGAAGAATCTCATAGTTATTCATTCTCTATTCATCCAGGAAGTACAAATATGTATAGGTAATTAAAATAATGATTCTGGTGGGATGTAATGAAGAGATATATCACAGTGTTTGTATCTGTGTGTTTGGTATACTACCAGGTTAAGTATGAAAAACAAAATTATAAAGGGATGTTGCATCCATTACCCATTCCAGAATGGAAATGGGAGAAAAAAGCTATGGATTTTTTTATTGGACAACCCAAAACCTCTAAAGGGTTTAATTTTATATGGGTTGTATTTAATTTCCTTACTAAGTTGGCACACTATATTGTCATCAAAGAAGATTTCTCTCTTGATCGGATTTCTATAATATACATTTAAAAAGTGGTAAGGTTTCATGGAGTACCGCATTTTAAATTATCATATTGGAATCTGAGTTTTACCTCAAAGTTTTAGAGAATTATTCAAAAAACACTTGATGTTTAATTGAGTTTTAGTACTACTTATCATCCTCAAATAGATGTTCAGCATGAAAGAACAATTTAAAACCTAGAGGATAATTTGAGATATTGTTCTTTGGATTTCAAAGGCGGATGGGATCAACACCTCTCTATAGTTGAGTTTTCTTACTATAATATCATTCACTCAACAATTCATCTTGAACCGTATGACTCACTTTATGGTAAGAAATGTAGATCCACAACCTGTTGGGATGAGGTTAGAAAAAGAAAGATATTAAGACCTAAGATCACTAAAGAAATGGTCAAGAAGGTTAGAATCCTTCCGCAGCATATCAAGGAATCTCAAAGCTGACAGAAAATTTATGCTAATAACCGTTGGTGTGATTTAGAATTTGTAGTTTCTAAAAAGGTGTTTCTATAAATTTCACCCTGGAAGAAAGTTATTACATTCGGGGAGAAAGGGAAACTAAGCCATAGTTATGTTTGCCCCTTTGAAATTCTTGATCGTATCAGGATAGTAGCCTATCGCTTAGAAGTTCTCCAAATATCCCTCAAGTCCATGAGGTGTTTCATGTACCTTTCTTAAGAAATTACATACTTGACCCTTCACATGTATTGAACTCAGAGTCTATACCGCTAGAGCAGGATCTTTCTTACGAGAAACAACCTACTAAAATTCTGGACCGATCAGAAAAATTTCTACGAAACAAGAACACTATCCTGGTCAAAGTATTGTGAAAAAATAAGCAATTCAAGTAATATATGTTGGAACTTGAAGATATGATGAAGCATAACTATCCTCATTGGTTTTTACTTGAGTAACAAATTTCGAGGGTGAAATTCATTATAAGGGGGTAGAATGTAACACTCTAAGTTTTTATGGACCTATTTTTTTGAATAAATTTAGATTTTAATTTATATATTTCAATACACTAAGTTAAAAAATTCTTTTACACATAACACCGACTTGGAATACATTACAAGCAACACCAACTTGGCGTACGTTACATGCAACACCAACATAGCGTACAATACATGAAACACCGAATTTCTATGAAACATCTCTTTTTATTGTTATAATTTAAAGGATATAATTATAACATATCCATTAAATATATTTATATGAATTTTAACATTTTATACAATTTATATATATATATATAACATATTGATAGTGAAATATATGATTTTTGGTAATATCTTTCTATGTTTAAAAATATTGTTTTCTCAAATAAATTGCTTATAATAATGAAATTAATTTTATACACATTTATAAATTGAATTTGATAAAACTAACTTCATTTTTTAATTCAAAACATTGAAATTATCCTAAGGTGATTTTTTTTATTTTTCTGAGAAACTTCATTTTTTGATGAATAGTGAAAAATACTGCATTTTAGTTAAAAATTGACTTTTGTATAACTAATTATTATTGATAAATAATATTATAAATATACATTAAATAAATATTAAATCTATTAATACAATTTAATTCATTATAATTAATGTCACTTTGAAACTGAATATAATATCTGAATAAAATTGTGAACTTTTCCCTACTTTAAAATCTTATTATTTCGTCCTGTTTACTGGATTAGCAGTAATCCAAATTCTGATAATACTTTGAGTTGAATTTATAAAATCCTATATACACCATTTTATTCATTCTAGTATTTTTATTCTAATAATACCATGTTAATTTTTTACAAAAATGATTAGTAAAAGTGATTAAAATTAATCACAGCAGTTAATGCCAAATTAAGCTTAGTTAAGGACTAAACCTTAAAATTAAGGGCCCAAATGATTAATACATTTATCCAACACCCATTTTATGTCCATATTTCATCCATATACCTTCCATTATTTGTTTTTTTTTATGACTTTTTTTAGGTTAGAACACGTGAACACCAAACTTGTTTCTAAAAATTCAAAGTGAGTCCTTTTCCTTCCCTATAAAAGGCCACCACCTATATGCATTCCTCACACCTCTCAAACCATTTACATTTGTAAAATCTATAGCCTATTATCCTCCCAAAAATAATCTCTAATAACTTGAATAACCCCTTTGTTCATAAATCTTATCAAGGAATCCATTTGGCATAAACCGAAAGGAGTTACCCGATTAAGAGGTGGCATCTTCTCTCAAACTCCTTTCCTTTATTTTCCTTCTTCACCCCTACACTATATTTTTTCCATTCTTGTGTGACAACACCATTATCATAAATATACTAGTATTTTTTCTTTCTAATGTGTTTACCTTCACTTATGCACACCTAAACCTAATGGATATCAAACAAACTATTTATGTGTATAGAGAATTACCGTCTCATGAAACGATGATTTTTCATTTTTCATTTACCACCAATAATGGTGGCCATTATGATGAACACTGACTTTATATATGTAATATATTTTATTTATTATTTATTTAATCCTCTGTATTCATTTTACAAAATGCATCTCTTTACTTTCCATTTGGCGTTAATATAATAATCCTGTTTGAGGAAGTGTGGACTACCGCCCCCTCAAAGCGATGTAATTCATTCACACACCACATGGGATGTATTAAGGATTATTATAGTAAAATTATATGATATATATGATATAGTGATTATACTATAATAATTATAAATATATATACATACATATATATACATATTTCATTTACATACTTTCTTTCAATACAATATTAAAGATGGAAACAACATTTATGTGTACGTACGGCTTACCGTCTCCATGAATGGTGTATTCAATTCCATACTACTATATTATATAGATTATTATAATAAAAATATATAGTATATACATGATATTTATATCATGGTTTACATTATTGAATCATGATATAAGTATAAGGACCAAATATATAACAAATTAAGACACATGCAAACAATAGAGAAAATTTTACCCAAGGTGAAACATTAACATATGATAGTTAAGAAGTGGATAATATAATTTAATAATAAAACCATATATAGTATTAGTTATAAGAATATTCTTCTATAAAAAATTTATAATAAACTTATATTTATTATATAGGAATCTTGTACGAGTACAGAGAGAGTCAAGACACGTGATGAGGGGATTTCATCTCACTTTTAATTTCTGTGAGATACAAGCTATGTTCGCCGCTCTTAAATTTTTTGTGTTGTATGTAATTAAAATAACTATATTATATTTATAATTTAATTAAATTTATGGTTATTCACATATTAATTCTATGATCCTTGTTTCCTGGGGTTTAACTTTCAAAACGTTACTAAATCAGTAAAATAGTTTTGTCTCAATTTTCCTTCTTTGAGACACATATTTTGTTATGAACCTAATCTACTTTTCAATGTGTATATACTGACATTATACATGTTATATCATGAATATTATAATTTTAATGATATCTTAATCTTCATGTAATTTCCTTTTCTTACATGGATATTATGATCCCAAGTTACAAAGTTATAAGAGTTTATTAAGACAATCTCATCGCTTTCTGAGATTGTTTATGTTTATGATTCCTTTGAGGAAATCTTATGATCCATCTCTCAGTAATATTCATGAGTTTTCTTCTCATATGTTTATTTAATATATTCACATTTTTTTGTACCATTTTTTCACTCTTTGGTACTTAGGATAATGTTTTTAGTAAAATCTCATCATCTCTCTCTTTTGTCGGTAATCTATTGTATTCAAAAAATGTATTCAAAATGTTTTAAAAAAAATCAAAAGAGTTTTGAAAATATCCTTGAAGATAATTTTCAAGGAATTTTTTTTTAAATTTTTTTTATTCTTTTCAATTATTTATGTATAATGTTTTAAATATATTTTCAATGAAAAATGTTTTCAAAATGTTTTATGTAATAAAAAGAAATTTTCAAACAATAAAAGATATTTTTCTCAAGAAATGTTTCTAATAGAACTTTCAAAATTATTTCTCATCTAAGATAGAATCTATTGGAGTCACTCATTCCTTTATAGGGAAATTATTCAATGTTTCCTTTCATATTATTTCTTTGAATGGATTTTGTTTTGATGGCATGATGTTATGAAACCCATTTCTCTTCCACGGGTTATATGCTTTTGAAAATAGCTTCTTTTCATAGTTTATTTTTATGATGAAATGATTATGAAACTTGTCTCTTTCCACAAGTAATGGAATATTTACATGTTTATGATACCAATTTTATTTCATGGGTTATGATATGTTTATTTATGATATTGTGGAACATCTACATATGATTTCATTATGTGAAATGTGCGACCTATATCTCCCTCAAATGCATTGGGTAAAGTTTTATATCTCATGAGATAAAATAATATAAGCTTGAGAGTGAACCTTCACTACTATCATGGACATGGGAGTGAACCATGACTACTAAGATGGTATGAGGAGTGAACTCGGGATACTATGATGGAAATGGGAGTAAACCATGACTACTGTGACAGTATGGGGAGTGAACTCATACTACTAAGATGGTCTTGGAAGTGATGGCTTAGATACAATGTAAATCATTATATGCTTATCGGTTTTCCACAATTCCATGTCTTACTCCTATATTATTTTTTCATGGCTTATGTCCTTTACTTATTTTTTATTTATGTATTATGAACTAACAAGATTTATGACATGATTTTTGTATATGATATTTGATGTGAAGGGTATGATATTATATTTTCATGATCACATTATCATACCCTTATTCATATGTTTAAAATTACATGTCTCCCTTTTTTACCCTTAATGGGAATTTGAGATCACCCATTTTTATGTTTTCTTCCCTAGGTTGTGAAGATATGAATTATTTTTTATGTGTCTAAGAAAGGTACTAGTCAATAATAACCTAGTGGAAGATTATGTAGCTCACATATGTATCAGTTTTTATGTTTCCATATTTCTAAAGGCACTATATCAACTATGGTCATTGGGCATCTGTTTCTATAATTTTTAAGTATTCTACAAATGTTATATAATGTTAATGTCTGAAAAGTGATTGTTTCTATACCAAGTGTAACAAAATTGTATAAAAAATAGATTATAGGGATGTTATGGTCAATAAAAATCTCTAACATAAAAAACACATGTTTTAAACATGTTATTTATTATCCTTTAAGTTTACTTAATTTTACAACTTTAGTTCTCAACTTGGTAACTTATATATATTTATTTACCTTGGTAATTTATCCCTTAAGACGAAAATTAAAATGAACCATATTAGATAATTATTAAAAAAAGTATTCTAAATATGAAATAAAATTTATTAAATAAAAAACCTTTATGTGTGGAAAATAAATTTTATCGCAAGCACAAGTAACCCACAAATCCTCATTTTAACCATAATCGCGATAATTGATTTTTATTGTATTTATTAATATTTATTACAAAAAACTAATTTTAACTTATTATATAATATAAATTATTATGATTCCAAAAGTTAATTCCATTTTATCAAATTAAAATTCCTTAGTTGTATGGATTTAATTTAATAATAAAGACAAAGACATGACGAAAAATCTATTTTTCAAAGAGAAGCTTTTCAAAAATACCAAATGTTTTATTATTAAAATTCAATATAAAATTAATTAAAATTAAGTAAAATGGATTAATAAATATATATTTGAAATAATTTTTCTTTTAAACCAATCTTAAAAAAATTATATTTTAAATTCTTTAAATGAAAAGGTAGTTCTTCATAAAAATAAGAATTTGTTTACTATCCATCGAAAAATTAACATTTTGATTAAATTATCAAAAATTTACTCCAAAATAATTTTGATATGTAGATTAATAAACTGAATTATAATTTTTCCAATATATTTTATAGAAGTGCAAAATATTAATTTTATTATTTGATCACAAAAATCAATAACAACGTTTTTTTAAAATAGTTTTTTTGAAACATAAAAAGACTTTACTAAAAATAAATTTATTTTTATCAATAATATTTCTTTATATAATACAATTATAATTATTATTTAAAAAAATTGAGTCCTATTCATACCTCCAAACTTAATGGTTATGTTATAAAGTTCGTGTTAAAAAATATTGTTAAGAGTATATCATAGTTTGTTAAAACTCGATGTTGCGTGTAACACAAGATACAAAAGGAATTAAATTTTTTCAAAAAATATATTTCATAAAAATTAAGTTTGTTACGTTATAACTCCCTTAAAATAAATTTATCCCTTGAAATTAGTCTCTCTGATAAAAAAAATAGGATATTTCTACTTCATCACATCCTCAGGTTCCCACATAGCTTCCTGAAGCTGATAATTTTTTCATAAAACTTTGACAAGTTGAGTGGTATTATTTTTTAGAACTTTCTCTCTATAATCTAGAATATCCACTAGTTATCCTCATAGTAAAATCATTATCTAGTGGTACACCATCTGATTTCATTACATGTGATGGATCAGGTATGTACTTCTTAATAGTAGATACATGGAATGCATCGTAAACCCAATAGAGGTTCAATGGAGGTTCCAAATGATATGGTACCATCCCAAAGAGTTCAATAATTTAAAAGCGGATATTATAATAAGGGATTAGTGTTACCTAATTTTCAAATATCATAAACATATTCCATGTATAAGTTCATAGAAACACCTTCTCATTAACTTTAAATTTCAAATTGCATCGACGATTGTAAACATAACTTTTCTACCGACTTTACACTATCTCTTTGTGTTACTAAATGGATCAAAACTTCTCTACCATTTATTCATCTATATTAGGTCCTAATATATTTTTTCTAAAAATTCATTCCTTTACATTGGATTTATACACTTATTTACTTATAGGTCTTCCTAAGGATCTATCTGAATGCTCAAGGGAAATTTTTCATTTTATTAAACACAACTAGGGGAAGGTGTTGATCCCAACCACATTTTAAATCCATATAACAATATCTCAATATATAATTTGGGTTTTAAATTTTTCTCTCAAAATTTCCATCAATCTGAGGATCATACGTAGTAAATAAACTCAAATTTTTATCAAGATCTTGCTGAAGACTTTGTTAGAAATTCAAGGTAAACCTCAGATCCTGACTAGATTAGATGAAGTATCATACACTATGAAACCTTTCCACTTTCATAATGTATATTCTGGAAAGTAGATCAAGAGGTAAGTCATCTCTGATAATGATTAAGGGTTATTACTATGTAATAAGATAAACTATAACCTGTATAGCATTATTCCCATCGGAGATTTTGGGGAGTCCAATGACAAAATCCATGGTGATTTTTTACCATTTCCATTCTTGTATTAATAATGGTTGTCACATCAACTTAGACTTTTGTCTCTCATCCTTAACTTTCTGAAATATCAAGTGATGAGACACATAATTAGAAATATCTCTCTTCGTGTAATACCACCATAAATACTCTTTCACGTAGGCCAGTGGTAGGCATAATACATATGACATCCTTTAGTTTTGGGTTCAAGACAAGCACCCTTGTCAGATGAGATAGGTTATTTCCTGGCCTGTAAGTTATCCTTTTTCCATAACTATATTAAAATAATTCCTACAACATTCGCAAATTTTAATAATACGTAATTACCTCAACATAAAAGATAATATAAACTATAAATATTACCAAAACCTTTAATCATGTGTCCATAAAATGAATTCCTCCTCGAATTTATTTCTTAATAAGACATATACAAAACTAAAGGGTTATATTTCAATAAATATTTCTTGAAATATATTTAATATTGATAAACTTCCATCTCATAAAACCTAAAAATGGGATTCTATGACTTTGAACTTATGATAAACCTTAAACTCATTAACTCATAATGGTATCCATAACTCTTAAGTTAATATTAGATGGATACGTATATTCATCCAAATCACAATTCACCATTTATTCCATAAATATATATTATCCAAGACATAAACATTTCAATTGGGATCTTGGGTTCATCCATATATCGATAGATTATAAAATGTGATTTTATTTTCTATAATTCATGTAGAGTGAGATAATCAACACTGACAATCACATAAAATTTCTTTAAAGGATGGAAAAAGATACGTTTATAAGGCTTGTTCATGCAAACTATAGCATGAAATAATCAACTATAGATTGGATTATAAGTGTTACCTATTTATGGTGATATTATTTTTTTATTTCATAAACATTCACCTTTTAATTTTTCTTTAGAGTTTTCTATGAATTATTATCCTCATTATCCCATGGACTAAGACAGTCATTCGCATAATTCCCAAAGTCCTTGAACTTGAAGCACATGATTGTGGTTGGTTTATTCTTTGGGGATTTCCCTCAATTCTCATAATTATCAAACTTCTTCACATCAATTAAATATTTATCCACTTGATGACCTTCCTTTCCATGCTTAAAACATTTAGTAGTCCCCTTAAGATAATTTCATCCATGTTTCCTTCCATAATTCAAGTATGAAGTAAATATCATCTTCTTATCTCCATGAGTTTTAGTGTTTCCTTTGAATTAAATATTTCTTATATTATCAAGTCCATGAGATTGATGGGTGATTATAATATCTATTTATACCTTGATAATAAATCAACTGAATTCTTAATAACTACTAAAGTCCCTTATTTATAACTTCATTCAAATGATTGGTTTTAATCCAATGAAGAATTGATCATCCTTAATTTTAGGTTGGATGATAATAGCATAAGTGTACCGTCTAAGTCCTTTAAAATTTTCCACATAGGTACAAAAAAATCCATCATCCTTCTATTTTAGATCAAGGAATTACTTATCTATTTTTGTATTCATAAGAAAAGGAAATTACTCATTGAAAAATAGTCTCTTAAACTCATCCCACTCAATCGAGTCAATTACATCATGTTGTCTCATATTCTTGATAAGCTCCACCATTAATCTGATTCTCCTTCCCACTAATAGACCTCCAAAATAACTTTTTCATTCTTTGAACACTAGATAATGGAAATTATATTTTCAGTAGTACTGATTCATCACATTCAGTACTAACACAATTCCTTCAGGTTCTATCCATTGAATAAAACAAAAAAAGCATATTGTAAGTAATAATAATCATAGTTTGGAACTACATAATCATAAAAAACACTTATAGTATGCCAAAATAATGACACATTATTTTAAATATATGATACCTTAGTATTAAACTTGGTTATTCAGGGTCATTACTCAAATCCTTCATGATAATTTCTAAAGAGTTTATGAATTTCTGAATCATTCCCCCTGATAGTGTAAACTAGGTGTGTAAAAAGGTCCATTATTGTACACTAGGTGATGATTGAATCTAGATCAATGCACCCTTTTCGGAGTCATTACCATTAAGTACAAAATTACCACAACCATGTTTACTTGTAGTATCCAGATGGAGATGTAATTTATTAGAAACCATTAGCTCTATCCTTAACCAAAATTACAGGACATTATCTTATACTTTGACTTATCCTTAGACATTTCCTTTAAGATATCCCTAATAATCTCACTAATTTTGTATCATCCCAGTTTCTGAAGTTAAACTAAAACTCACTCAGATACCAACTGTAATGACCCAAATTTCTCATACATAAATATTACACTTTAATCAATAGATATTCATCACATAACATAACAATCCAAGCCATAATAATTTATTCCTAGTGCCATTTGGAAACAAAGATACATAAAAAACTATTTTATAAGTGAACTACATCATATCCCACTAAGTTCTTCATAACAAGAACCCCTATTAGATATATCATAAATAATAAATTCCTTTATAACCTGGGAAAAGGTAACATAAGAAAGTGTGAGATCAGATTCTTAGTAAGGGTAAACAAGGGAGATATCAATATAAAATGAGCATAAGGGTATGATAACATGAGAATGACCTTTTGAAACCATACCCTACATATCATAGATCATAAACTTAGTTCATTGAAAAAATATTTGAATTTAATTATACATGAATCATAAAGGAATCAAAGAACATGATCCATGGAATAATAACATTAGCATAAGACATATAATTGTTTCATACACATAATAATGGAAAGTCATTTCATTTTTAATCAAGGATTTACTACCAAGAAAATCATAAAGGATTGGGTTCACTCCCTAAACTATCATAGTACTCAAGGTTCACTCCTGATATAATCATAGTGGATTGTGTATACTCACCAAGCCATTGTAGTAGACATGGTTCACTCCCATGAATATCATAGTGGATAAAGTCCCTTACAGAACTTCCTCCACTCCCCATTTCATCCCTATTTTTCTCAAGAAATATCAATATTTACCCAATTAATTGGAGGGAGATATAGGTCTCAACGACAACAAAATGAAAATCATAAATATGTATGCCACATGATCATAAAATATTCCAAGTATCATAACCCATGAAAAGAAATGGGGTTCATAAACATTTTATCATATCATAAACTATGGAAAAGAAAAAGGTTTCATTATAATTTCATCATTTCATCTATCATGACTTGTACCAGTGGGGGTTGTGTTTTGACTACTCCAAGTATGCTGCTGATAGGCAAGGGGCTAGAGACTAGTGATGAGTAGACATATCTCAAAAATGGGTGGTATTTTCCTATATACTTGTACACACACACACATCTCCAATCCCACAAATGCTGAAATGTAAAAACACTAAGTAAACCATGCATTTGAACCACTAATTATAAACCACAACCAGATTACAATAGGAAAGTAAAGTATAGGAAAGAAAACTGGGCCAGAATACAAGCCCTCCAAAATAAATACTGAACACAAGTGAATGCACAAGCTCTTGAAACTCATCCATAGAAAACTCTACATGAAGGGTAGGTGAAGGATAGCGGCCTGAAGTCGTAGGTGTATGCCTCATCAATCTTCTATCACTTAGAACCACCAATTCCTTCTCCACATTGGCCTCCATCAAAGTGTCGTTTGTCTATAAAAGACACAACACATGCAGGAAAATCCCATATAGGGGTCAGTAAAACAATTCTCAATAGGATATCCCGAAACCAAAAAGAAAAAACCACAAAGGAATGCACAATCATCTCTACACAGGTATATTACTATAACAAATATACTAGGAGAATCCATATATACTCATAACCAACCACAAGTTCAAGAGGTTAAGTCACAACCAATCAGCATCCATATGATTCTACTCAAGGTACGCTCATTCCAGGAGAACTCACTCCTTGATCCTTGATGTCATCAGAGACTCTTACAAAACAGGTCCTACTAATTTGGGCCCCACCCAAAGAGAATACACTGGTAAAAGGTCAGCGTATATAGATAGGGGGTCCTTCTAAAATAATACTAACAACCCATTCTACATTATCCCACCCTTTTTGGGACCCATTTGGCCAACACAGTCACCGACCACATCCTCACCTAGTTGTATGGGGTCACGTGGTCTCAGACCTCGGGCTTCCACCTGGTCGACATGGCACCCACCACATTTCCAGCTCACCACCACTGTGGCAATACTAGTTTCAACTCTTGTAATCCACCTATAGCCATGTAACCGTGATCTCCTCTACCGCCAAGTGCCATGATGGAGGCTGCCTGATTTCGGTTAGTTGTTCAACCGTGAACTGCTGTCAGTGGTCCATCTTCTATGGGTTTCTATGATCAACCTGTTGCTCCATTTTTTGATATAGTGGCACTATTGTGATCCTCGGGTCACAACCTTAACTACTTTGGCCTTCTATCCTTCTTTCTGTCACTTACAGGGTTCGACCGAGTTTGGAGCCCCTCAAGAAAACACATCACGACCATAGAGGTTCACTGATGAGGAATGCAAGAACGGAGATATAGGAATTCACCAAGAACTCTTGAAGAACGAATGTCAACCCTGATCATTTTGGACTTTGTTTGAGGTATGATCATTTTTTCAGCACTCCTTCTTGTGCTTTGTTGGATTTAGAATCTTCTAGATCCTTTTTTGAATCCAGTATAGCCCATGCCTTGGGACTAGACATAAAGAAACTTTTTGCGCCCCCGGTATTGAGTACACCATTTGGAGGTCATACTAGCTTGTTTGATGTTTTTTAGGCATGTAGACTGATGTTGGGGCTGCATCAATCTATTGGGGATCTCTATTTTCTACAGATTCATCCATAAAATGTCATCTTTGGAATCGACTGGTTGTTTTCAGTTCATGTTGTTATCTATTACTTCCATAGAAGAGTCATGTTTTCAAACATGGGTGGCTAGCATGTAGATTTTGTAGGTGAGCGGGGTTGTGAGATGGGTAGTTAGTGTGTGGAGACTTTCCTTCCCTTGCAAGCTGTGTTATCAATGGAATCATTGGAAGCTATGATGGTGCAAGTTTCAAAAGTTGTCAAGGAATTCTTGGATGTTTTCCTCTATGAGGTTGTGACTCAACCCCCTTGACATGACGTTGAGTTCAGTATAGACTTACAACTTGGTGCAAGTCCAATTTTGATGGTTCCTAATCAGATGGATCCGTTTGAACTTCGGTAGATCAAGATCCAGATTGATGATCTGATGAAAAAGGGCATTATCTAACCCAGTGTGTCGTCGTGGGGTGCTCTGGTCTTTTTGGCGAAGAAGGAAGATGGTGGTATGAGGCTGTGCATAGACTAATAGAGGTTGAATCTAGTAATATTCAATAACTTTTACCCTTTCCTGAGGATAGATAATCTTTTCGACCAATTGAGGGGAGAAATTTGGTTTTCCAAGATTGATCTCTGGTCTGGGTGTCACCTATTTTAGTTGAAGGAGGGTGACATCCTGAAGACTGATTTCAGTTGTAGGTATGGGTACTTTGAGTTCATAGTTATGTCGTTCAATGTTAAAAACACACCATCCATGTTCATGGTGCTCATGAACTACTTGAAGTTAGAGGAGGATCACGTTGAGCACTTTAGGATTGTCATTGAGGTCCTTCGACACCACCGGCTCTAGAGAAAGTTGTCCAAGTGCAAGTTTTGGACACAGAAGGTCCACTTAGTTTAGAATATGGTGTCTCAATAGGGTGTAGTAGTGGATCCATCAAAGTTATAGGTATTTGTTTCTTGTGAATCACCCAAGAATGCGATAAAGGTTTGTAATTTTCTCGGACTAGTAGGCTATTACCGGAGATTCATACCTGATTTCTCTTTATTAGCATCTCTGTTGATAGTTATGACTCGGAGAGGCCATAATTTTTTGTTTAGCGAGTAGTGACAGGTAGTGTTTGGCTATTTGAAGGGGAAGTTAGTCAGTGCCCCAGTGCTCAGGCTTCCAGAAAAATGGGTGATGTTCGAAGTGTTCTGCAATTCTTTCCTTATGGGATTGGGGTGTGTGTTGATGCATCAATAGGGATTGATCATCTATGATTCTAGGAAGTTATGTCTCTAGGAATGTAACTATGCCACCCATGATGTAGAGCTAGCAGCGGTTTTGTTTTTGCTAAAGTTGTGGTGACATTACCTCATTAGTGGGAGCTTTGTGGTCTTCAAGGATCACAAGAACTTGAGGTACATCTTTCCACAGTGAGATCTAAACATGCAGTAGTAGAGGTTGATGGATTTCCTCTATGATTACAATTTTGAGGTCTCCTAGACCTTAGGAAATGGAAATTATGGTTTTGATGATTTTATTAGGAAGTTGCAAAAGTAAGTGGTTCAGGAATCTATGGATTCTTGGAAGGTGATGGAGTAGTCGGTGGCCTTGTACTTAGATTCATGACTGGATGAAAGTAGAGGGTGTCTATTTCAGATGACGTTGTATTCATCCCTGAGTCTATAGGTGGAGGAGTTTCAGTGGGGAGACTCAAAGGTTGGGGTATTGTGTGATCGCTTTGACCAAGGTGATGCTCCAGAGGGATGGTCGAAGGATGGTCAGAATCAGATGTTGTTCCATGAGATTTTTTTTGTTTCAGTGGTGATTCATGAGGGAGTTCTCTGTGAATTTTATAGCTCACACATATTGGTACACCTGGGAGTTTCCAAGATGTATTGTGTCCTGAGGGAATAGTTCTCATGGATTGGGATGAAGTGAGTGATGGTGGAGTTTATTGTAAAGTTCTTGGTGTTCCAGCAAGTGAAGGTTGAGCACTAGGTTCCTGGTGGATTGTTTCAAGCCTTAGATATCCCTAATTAGAAGTGGGATGACATATAAATATATTTCATCACATGATTACCTAGGGATTAGGGAGGATGTGATGAAATCTAGGTAGTGGTAGATCAGATGATTAAATCAGCTCACTTCTTAGAGATCAAGGAGTTGATCACAGTTGATGTCTTAGCATAGAGGTATATGGATGAGGTTGTATGGCAATATGGATTTCCAAGATCCATCATCTCAGATTGGGATACGTGTTTTATCTCATTAGTTTGGAGGGTATTACATCATGATTTTGGAACTCAGTGACACCTCAACACTACATTCCACCCTTAGATAGATAGGTAGACAGATAGGAATGTCCAGATGTTGGAGTAAATGTTGCAGACATGTGTTCTAGACATAACTTGGTCTTGGGTGTGACATTTTTCCTTGGTAAAGTTTTTATACAATAACAATTGTCACTCTTCTATTGGCATGGATCTGTTCTCAGATTTATATGGAAGGTTGTGTCATTCACACTTGTCTTGTATGGAAGTTTGGGAGGTTGTTGTACTTAGTTAGACGTGGTACATAGTACAACAGAGAAGGTACATCTTGTCCATGAGAGGATTAAGGTAGAACAAGACTGAAAGAAGTTGTATACTGATGTTAGGAGAAGGCCCTTAGAGTTCGAGGTTGGGGACCATGTGTTTTTGAAGGTTTCCCCTCAACATGGGTAGTGAAGGTTTGACAGAGGGAGTAAGCTTTCTCCCATGTTGATAAGACCCTTTGGGGTGTTAGGGTGAGTTGGTAAGGTGGCATACTAGTTTTAATTGCCACCACAGTTGAGTAGAATCCATAAAGTCATTCATATCTCCCAGCTTTATCAGTATCTTTACAATGACTCCCATGTAATTAGCTGGGGAGGGTTGGATATCGAGAATGATAAAACATTAAAAGAGTAGCCATTGATGATCTACGATCTTTGATAGAAGGAGTTTTGTGGACGTACCATTCATTTGGTCCGCGTTCTTTGGAGTCATGGTGTCGTGGAGGAGATTACTTGGGAGTGAGACACAAAAATGAGTTCCTAGTACGCAGAGTTGTCTTGATCTTTTCTTGTGTGTTTCAATTGTGATGTAGTACTTAAACCTTGTTTGTTATAAGATGGGGTTTTTCTTTTTTTAATAGTGTGTAATAAATCCCTAACATGTGAAAATGGGGATACCAAATTTCTAATCAAGATGTATTAATTGAGATGTGATTAAAACCATTTGGAAGAGTCAGTGTCGCCCAAAGCTGATAATATCTTGACATAGAGGAAGTAATCCCATAATTCATGTGTCTAGATATTTGGTTCTTGTGTGGGGTATCTTGTATATTTTTGGGTTAGAATATGTTGTACGAGGTGTTCTTAGATGTTGGGGTTTCACTCCAGTTTTCGAACAGCACAAGGTGGTTGATTCTTGAGAGGTATATTACAGGGTGATTGTTTGGACCCCACTTTCTTCTGGTTTTTTTTTTTTTGAATTATTGAGAGTGAAAATTGTTTCAAAGGTATATGATGTAATTTACTAGACCATCATGGTTTATTACATCATCAAAATCATGTTTTGGGGTGTTTTGGAAGGCAATGGTTGCTCATTTCAAGAGTTTATCAAATTTCTAGTTTTTCCATCAGTGAGTCAAGCATCAGTGAATCATGTTGGTAGCTTAGAGTCCGTAAGTTGGCGTTGGTAGCTCATCATTAGTGAATAAGGGTGTTGGTTGTTCGATGGAGTTAGTAGGTCGAGGGTGTTGGTAGGTTAGGTCATAGATAGGTCGAGGGTGTTCGTAGGTCAGGGTATCTGTAGGCCGGGCATCGGTAGGTTGAGCGTCAGTAGGTCAGGCATCGGTGAGTGGCATTGGTCATTGTTGTTAGTGAGTCACATTGGATACTCATTCTTAATGATTCGTGTTTGTGACTTGACATTGGTATGTTGTGTTGGTGGATCAACATCGGTGGCTCATCCCTTGGTGTCTCACCCGTCAGTGACTCACCCATCGGTGAGTCATTTCTAGTTTTTCATAGTTTTCCCAATTTTTCCACTTTGATTCTTTATTTGATGTTAAATGAGTAAAATTTCATATTTAACAAGTTTTTGGGATGTTTCAAATGGTATTTATCTCTTAAAAACTCAGATCTTCTATTTGACTCCTAAATCGTGTGGTCTTGATCACGATTCGGCTTTAATGGCCTTTAAAATAGTTTTCCCTGTAAATTTAGGATCTAGCCTTTATAAAAGACGAAATCATTTATTCATTCAAACCCTTCCATTTTATCTTGGTGTGGCGTGAACCTTTCTTCCCTGATGAGTCGTGATCCTATGTTATGACAGCATGTTTGGTTTTTTCCTAGAGTCCTTCATGCGACCTGTGTGACCCCCTATTTTTATGCAAGGTAGAAATGTTGATCATCTATTGATTCTAAGTAGGGATTTCCTTTGTCTCTCTTTTAATTGTGTATTATGTGGGGTGGGTCTACTTATGTCCCCATATTAATAAGGTTGAAACCAATTTAATGAAAATAATATGAAGTAATAAGTAAGGGGTTGAGAAGATTATGATGATGATTTATTTGTTTTATATGTTATCCTTGATCCCTTTTTGCGAATCATATGGGTTATATTCTTCTACAAATAGTGGTCATTAGTGGTCTCTATCTGTACATTTGTATGATTTGTGAATCATTTATTTAAGAATTAGAATCTTGGTAATCATGTATATTTGGTTAAATAAATGGATGCCCCAGGATCAAATTTCTTCTATGATAACCCATGTTTTATCGAGATTAATTAAAGAAAAAGTACTGCTAAATCTGAATAAACCTTTCCTTGTTTGTGTGGTTGTGTGTTGTGTGTCGTTTTGTTCGGCCTTGTTTTTGAATTGTTCATGTGGTTATGTGGTGGGGAGAGTGGTTGTGTGTATGGGGGAAGTATGGGTGTTGTGATGGTATCTCAGACTGAGAGTTTCATTAATTGTGGAATGGATGAACTTTTTATTAAATGGGACAACATTTGGTCATTTTTTGGGAAATGGGGTTGTTGGATTGGGTTTTGTCAAGTTCATTTTTATGGGTGTGTTGGGTGTGGTGTTGTTGTGTAGCGGGGCTGCCAATGATGGTTTAGAATGGATGGTTTTAAATAGGTATGGTGTTACCTTGTGTGGTCCTTTTTCTAAGAGTTTCTAGAGACTATTTTTTTATGAATTGGTTTTAGAATGGGTTCTTTTACCTCGACGATTATTTCCTTGTTTGGCTTTGGTAGTGGTTGGTATGGTTTCTTTACCATATTAACGTTTGAAGTGTTTGGTAGTTTCCTGGGTAGGGATGGAAAAATAAAGAAATGGGTGATTGATAATGAAAAATAACAACTAGTTAAATGAATTTAATGAGGGAATTTTGATTTTTCACTTGTAGTAAAGTTATGTTTATTTATTGAATTATAAAGTGAATGTTGGTGGTGTTTATCAATGTATTTAGGTGTGGCAGCAAGGGCAGTTTAGTTTGGGCCGGTAGTTGTTTTGAAAACCCATAGGTTGTGTTGAGTGTTTGGTACCTATATTTATATATACTTGTAGTTCAATCTGATTTCTTTACGCACCCCACTAGTGTTGAGCACTATGTACTAAACACCCATATTATTATGGAGGAGGGTGTCCACTCCAAATATCCTAGTTAGAGGATGGATTGATGGTTATTGGATCTTCTTTGATCCCTATTCTAGGAATTTATCACCCAATACTCCTCAGGTAGGTTGTAATGGAATGAGGTTTGTTACCAGATCTATAGTACTGGTTGTGTTAGAGGGGGTTTGCTTCCTAGGTGTCTTCGGAATGAGTTGTGTGGTGTTTCCTAGGTGTCTTCGAAAAGGGGTTGTGGTTTGTGGCCCATGTTTTTGTGGGAGAGATGTGATGTGGATGTGGCCCATGTGTTTGCAGGCAGGATGTGGTATGTGTCCAAGGTGTGTGTGGGCAGGTTGTGACAGTGGGGCTTGTGGGAGAGCGTGGTAGAATTAGGGTGTTCGCTGTTAGGGGTGAGAAGTTAACTAGTATGAAGTGGTGTGGGGTACCCAAAAATCGATGTGCTTATATTTTACTTTACTTAACTTGCATTATTTGGTGAGTGTGAATTTGTGAGTTTGGGATGGATAGTATACCTTGTTAGGTGCTTTTGAATTACTGGTATTTTATCATAGGGGCATTAAGTATGCTTTTCCCACTTGTGCCTAGGTGACTTTGGTTTTTCCCTACTGAATATACTTGTATGCTCACCCTACGTATATAAAACTGTTTTTAGGTTTCCAGGTAGATTATAAGGATCGTTTTGGACCTTGCTAGCTTGAACGTTCGGGACAGTTGTTGTGACCAGTCTTTCTTTTATTGGTCTTGTATTTTTTCCTAGTTTACCTTCCTGCACTTTACTTTCCAATTGCAGTCTATTTGTGGTTTAAACGTAGTTTTTCACATATATGGTTTACTTAGTTGTTTTACATTTTAGTATTTGTGAGATTTTAGATGTTTGTGTCCATAAAAGTACTTAGTAAAATGTCTCCCATTTGTGGGATATGCCTACTCAGTGCTAGTTTCCATCCCCTGGCCTATCAGAGGTGGTATTGGGGTATTCAAGGCACGGGCCCCATTGGGGCGAGTCATAACAGTGTGGTATTATGAGGAGGTTCCTTCCCAAATAATACTGACAACCCAATCTATATTATCCCACAACTTAGGGGATCCCCTTCAGAGAATACTGACAACCCTACTGATGCAGCTCGCAATGTAGGGGATCCTTCACCGAGAATACTAAAAACCTTATTGATATGACCTACTGGAAAGAGTAATAACACCCTGTGCTCTAAAGTCATGTAAATTCCCAAAAAACTCTATCATGCATGATAGAGTATCTCTTTATTCCAAATTAGGGATACCAAAACTCTATCCGGGACTTGGCCTATAAAGGTTGCTATTATCTAGTGACGTGGATGTAATTTCGTACTAAACCTTCAAGGAAATAACCAAGGATAACTCCATACCTATACTGGTCCATATTAAAACCCCACCACTCTATCTCAAAAGCACTACCTCATCTCAAAGTTCCCAATTTCGTAGACGGATCATCAAACATACACCTAGTTTGAAATATACGTCCCTTTTGTAAAAAGGGGATGGTTGGGTCTAGGTCTGACCTGACCAGACCCAACCCAGTTCGGCCCACTCAATCTGACCTGATCATTCTAGGCCGGTCTGAACTACTCTGTTAGGCCTACTGGACAGAGGCCCTTTGGGTAGCATGGTCCATCCAGTCGGGCCATTGGAGCGGCCTGGTTCCTCCAACCTGGCACATACGTGCAGGACAGTTTCTTCCGATCATGCACAACCCACCCTAGCCACACCTTGTCCGGCCGATGCAGTGACCTCTCGATCTCCCAATTTTATGTGGTTCCAGTATTCATCCATGTGGTCGGCCTACCTCCTCACATGCGGTCCCAAACCACGTGCTTCCACCTGTCCAACACGGTTCCCGCTGCATTTTCAGCTTGCCGATGTCATGGCCCACCATCGTGCAACTCAAAGTCATCCCCTTTGGACATACCATTGTGGGATCCTCCACCACTTGGTTCCACACAAGTGGAAATCTTCCATGGGTTTCACTCATCACCCTGATTCTCCGTTTTTTAAGATAGAGGCAACGTTGTGATCCTCGGGTGTCAACCTTCACTACATTGGTCTTTAATCATTCCTATCATCACTCTGGGAGTCCGACCACATTTAGAACCCCCTGGAAAAACATTTTGTGACCACTGATGTTCTCTGGTGAGGATTGCAAGAAAGGGGATAGAATAATTCACCAATATTTCTTGAAGAAAAAAAAACAGCCTAGTACATTTTAGCCTTCTCTCATCCTGTTAGAAAAAGGGGAACAAAACAATAGTATTCACATTGATGATTCTCCCTTTAGAAGCCCACTCCAGAATACCCATCCTGTAAGAATGATCGACCCAAGGATCAACCTGTTTATGGGTTGGTCTCTGTTATTCATCAGAAAGTATGAATTGGAATGAAATCACGCTGAATTGACCCCTACATGGATTTTGGATCGATCTAGCAAGAATATTTATCATTAGAGATGATCCGTCCATGAGTGATCCTGATAGGTCATCTCATCATCATTCATCATTCTCTAATGATCGTTTTTTACAATACTTTTCTTCCCTAATTCTTAAAAGGAATTTCTCTATGATTTTTAATCTAATCTTGTATCTCTTCAAAGCTCTTAAATAAAGAAAATGTGTTTCAGCATTTCCACGTCGTTGTGTTGTAGAATCGTAACACTGTTTCATTGATGAAAGAAAATGAGATGCCTTATTGTGGTGCCACAACATCACTGCATCACTACAAAACATTAAAATAAATAATATATACTTTTAAATTTTATTTTATTATTCTTTAATATTTCCAAAAATTATATTTCACAGTCAACCCATGTCTGTCGATGTTAGGCCCTCTATAAGGTAAATTCATTGTTCTGAATGCAATAGTGCTTCAGTATTTCGGAATCGGGAGCTAGTTTAGAAGTTATTTTAGTTTAAAGTTAAACTAAATTCATGTGTTAATTAAAAACTGAATTTTATTCAGAGATTTTTTCGGGCACACTGGGCATCAGAATCACATTCCATCTCAACTCTTGGTCTCAGAATTTTTTTAATTAATTTATAATATTAAAACCAGAGAAAATTTGAGTCATTACATCATCATTTCATCATAACATAACTTGTGTAAAAAGGAACTAGTTTTATGAAAAGATTTTTGATCATAAACATAAACCATTTAGGGAATGAATAATAATGGTATCCTAGATTCATATCCCTAGTAAAGAATGAGTAACATCAAATTGTGTCATCATAGAAACAAAGTGATTATAAAATTTCACTTAAAACATTTCATGTTGAAAATATCCTTTCAACTTTGAAAATCACTTTATAAAATGTAAAATATTTCAAAATCATTTTCTATGAAATCATTTTGAAAATTTATAAAGTAATCCTCAAAGATCATTCAAATAATTTCTTGAGGAAAATATCTTTTATACTTTGAAAATTAATTCTTTAAAACTAAATATTCAAAAAAACAACCTGAAAATCCTTTTAGTTGAAAAAAACCATTGAAACTTATAAAATAGTTTTAAAACATTGTTTGGTCATGAAAGTGGGAAATTATGTTCATGTAATACAAATTAAAACAAATATTCCTTTGGAATTTTTTCAAAAATTAAAACAGGAATTGTATGATTTTTTCTGAATATTACTTTTAAAAAATGTAAAAAATAAAATAAGGGTAAAAAATGACTTTAAAAAATCATTTTGGGTTAGTAAAAACTCTATTTAAAACATTTTTTTAAACACAAATATGGAAAAAATGGATTTTCGGAAGATGGGAGAAATAAAGTTAGTTTTTCTTAGAAATGTTATTTTGAACTATTGAGTACATAAAGAGAGAAAAATGAAAGGAAAACATGTATTTTCTAAAAATAACTATAGTATAATAAAATTCATGAGCTTCTTTATATAAATATCTAAATATTCCATCCTTGAGAGAATAAACACAAATAATCTCAATAAGTGGTGAGATTGTATCATAACACCTTTAAGAGTTTGGTACCATTCAAATCATAAGCCCCATGAATAAATAAATTTAAATTAAATATAAAATATCATGAGGATAAATAAATTCATGATATAACATTTCACATTGTTTGTATATACACTTTATAAAATAATATAGGTGCATCGCATAACATATGTCACAAAGAAGACAATTTGAGAAAAACAAATCCATTACTTTAAGTCTCAACTTTCATCGTAAACATTCTAACATCATGTATAATAAATATATATTTATTATATATATATATATATATCATACCATATATGATTTAACTATAATATTTTATTACCCGTTTATTAACAATTCCAGGTTAAAATCACATTTTGGGAAATAACTGCTTTGTTTTTTAGGTATGTTTTGATTTTCTATTTTCGGACATATTAATTTGATCTTGGTTCCATAATATCAAAAATTTTAACCATGATATAAATATCATATATATTCATTATATTATTATTTGTAGTAAACAATAAAATTTATATATGGAAAATGAAATATATAGTTCATGGAGATAGTATGTTATACATACCCATGAACGTTGTTTCCATTTTCTTAATGAATTAAATAAAAGGAAGGTAAATAATATATTACCTTTAAATAATCATTTTTATTTCATATATATCAAATATATACAGTAAATTTACCCTTATTACCTTCCAAGTAAAGTGTAAGTGAAAAACAAATTAGATCATTCCACAAGAGGGTAGTCCACCGTACACACGAGCAACATTAATATATTATAACAGAATGGAAAGTAAGAAGGTATATGTGATATTATAATTTAATAATTATAATAATATCATAAATATCATATATAAATAATAAATTCATTATTATATCCATCCTTGAGATTTGGTTATGGAAAAACAAATAGCATCGGTTCGCAAGATAGTAGTTCGTTGTACACAAGATCAATGGTATCATTTCCCATTTGATAGAAGAGGAGATAGATATAGTGTATTCCAAAAACATAATAACATCTCAGTATATTTTATATAATAATGTTATTATATTGTAATTATTACTAAATTAATGAAGGTGGTAATAGAATAGGGGAAAATAAAGAGCTTACTGAAGACAATTACCTTCGCTTAGAATAACCTCCTTTGGATCTCTTATTAAGGACCCTAGAATTGGTCTTTTGGGATTAAAATAAGATCTATAGAATATATAAATATATTAGGGAGGTATTTTTACACTTCTTGTTCTATCCAAATTTATTGATATATGTGAATAAGTGAGGGGAGGAAGTTCTCTTTTAGAATTGAGGAGTAGTGCCATTTTTGTAAATACCCAAAACAATTCAACAATGGGAAGTCACTCTCACCCCAAGCACCCAAAAAAATGATAAATAATGTAGTTAAGGGATTATATGGTGTATCCAGACCTCCAACAAAAAAAACATGTTTTAAAAATGTTATTTCTTATCTTTTATGTAAAATTAATTTTACCATTTTAGTTTTCACCATGGTAACTTTTATATTTTTATTTACCAAGGTAATATATCTTTTAATAATAAAATTAAATGATAATTATTAAATAATGTTTATCAAATGATTATCAATATTAAATACAATTTATTAAATAAAAATTATATGTGTTTGGAAAGTAAATTTTAACACAAATGCATATAACATGAAAAACCCTATTTAAACCATAATCGAGGTAATTAATTTTTATTTCCTTTGTTAATATTTGTTACAAAAAATTAATTTTACTGTATTATATAATATAAATATTTTTTTCCAAATATTGAATCCATTTTATCAAATTAAAATCATGAGTTTGTCAAAATTAAATTTAAAATTTTTCTCGTAGATTTGTTGAAAAATGGTTTTTCTAAAGAGAAAATTTTCAAATGTATAGAAATATTTAATATCAAAATTCAATATGAAATTGGTTCTAATGAACTACATTGTATTAATAAATATATAATTCAACACAAGTTAATTTTAAAACAATAATAAAATAAATTAGAGCATGTAAATACTTTAAATGAAATCATAGAAGGTACTATAATAGATGCTCCAAGATCATATTACATACTTGTTTTTACACATTTTCAACAACGAGTGTAAGTAATATGTTATTACATTGAACTAGTTTCATAAAATTTATGTTGGTACCAATTTGTCTTCTAAATTCCATCACTATTAGATCAAATAAGTTACTATAATATAAGTTTCAATATATTTTATAAAGATATAATTTTATTTCATGTCAGTTTTGATTTCAAACCATGAAGATGAAATCAATGATGATCATGTTTTTGTGATCCTTAATGAACAAATAGCATTTTCTTAATTAATGAGTTGAAAGTTTTATAACCTTAATAGAAAACAAAATAAGATTACTTTAATATTTATATCATGTTACACTAGTTAATATGTTCTCATATTCATCCATGAATTAAATTTATAGTATTTTTAAAGAATGTGGTTAAACTGATCAAAATATGAACCTACTGTGATTAATGAATGATTATGAGATGGTTTTGTTGTAATATAATTTTAAAAAAGAATAGTGATATTAATTATTATTTATTAGTGTGATATATCATAATTTTAATTGATTATTAAGAGAAGATAATTTATATGTGATCATTACTTAGAAAAAATAGATCATTTTCCGCTTAGTTCACTCATTTTAAATGATTAAATTGTTGATAATCATCTTTTGATCATATAATTAATAGGTTATATAATTTTTAAAACCATAACATTAATGATATCATAAAAAACATATTTATCCTTTAAAACCATCATCAAATCCAATATTTTAAAGTGGTTATATAAAATGAAACATGTTACATCATAGAGGTAGTAGTCCACACAATAGATGAACGATGGTTTTGTTTTTCTTAATGGATGAGGTATATGAAAAAATAATGACAATAAACTTATTATAGTAACATTATAGAATATAAATTATAGTAATATAATTATATTAGTGTGTATAAAATAAATTTTAAATAATATAATTAAGAAGAAAACTAATTAGTTGACCATACCCACGTTGGGGACTTGAAGTTTCCTTAGAAGTATATTTGGAAATTAAGGCCTTATGATAGATAATGGGGACTAGAGGTTTTTGAACATGGGAGAGGGTTATGTGAGGATAAAAGTGGTAGAGTTTATAGAATAAATTAGATGTAAAGGTTTTACCTTAAGGGGATAATATTTTACCCTTTTATAAGTGAAGGAAATGGTAGTTTTGGGAGTATCCCAAACAGTTTCATTAATTTAATGTTATTATTCAAGTATAAAAGGAAAAATGGAAAACAAGTAGGATTGGAAATGATTTTGGATTAGAAATCACCACAAACACTCCTTTTTTATATATTTTTAGTGTTTTATGGATTTTTGTTTTAACTTTTTTACTTTTACCCAAACATACTTTTACCATATTAATTAATTTGTAAACTTAATAATTAATTTTAATGAAAAATATTAAGATTGAATTTTTTACCAAATTTGATACTTATAATTTCAATTTTTTAAATCATTTTATCTACTAAAATTTATAAATGTGGTCGTTTAATTTTAAAATAAATACACTTAATCATGTAAAAATGTTTTTTAGAGAAATAATGATTTATACATTAAATTTATATATAAGATATAATTATCATGGATACTTATTTTTATGACATAAATTTATTTATTATAAAAATAATTGTGTATATGTGGTGTTCAAGGTCTAATGTCCCGACCCAGGTGCCACTAAACGATGTCCCTGGCCGGTTGGTCACATGCCCTCAAGCACGCCTCCCCACAGGCTAGAGGATGTCGACTTACAGTGAGGACCTGGTAAGTTAGTCATGGGGAGACTATACGATCTATTATCAGAGTAAAAAACCAATGGAATAAAATAACAAAAAAAAGTGCGAAATTATATAAATAACTAGAGCAATACCAAGTCACATGATAGTCAAAATAAGAAATACAATACTTAACTGAAAGGGAAAGCAATCTATGACAATTATTTGTCTACAACGAAACTGAAAATAAAGACACAACGACTCCCAAGATGGTCCTGAACTACATCTTGTTCCCTCACCCTTGTTTCATTCCCAAACAGAAACCTATCTTAGTGCCTTTCCCTTATCTTATCCTGCAACAACAAAGTCTTCTCAGGTTCTGATCAAGCAATCTGAGTAGAGTGTGATTACAAGTTAAAAGGCAACCACCAACAATTTCTAAAACAAGTCCAGTCATAAGTTAGGGTATACAAATCTATGTGGAAATAAATACAGTACATAATTAAACAGTTATCAAATTTTTATTTATTCTTTACTTGTCACTTTAATCTCAGGTTTGACCCATTTCTTAAATTCAACTCACAATTATTTATTATAATTAATTTTGTGTGGAATGCTTTTTCTAACACTAAACATCCCAATCAATGTAGATCACCGTGTATCACACCCCTCTTTCTCGATCGGTGTAGATCTCCATGTCTACCACTTGACCTTACAAGCGCTTGTATCAAATATTAGGGTAGAACACCATGTCTCACACCCCAACTTCTCAATTGGTCTAAAACTCCATGTCTATCACCTACTTTATCAATCATTCGCATTATTTATTAATTCATGAGAATTAACCACATCATTCCCTTTCTAATCCAATGATTAGTTAGACATATCAAAGACCATTAGTTAACCCAACAATTAAATAAGTACACAACCCATTAATTAAATCATTAATTAATTAATCAATCAACACAAATATTATTCCATAATTAATTCTCCATAATTAATTATCCAAACCAAATCTCAACTTATCATAATTAATCTCACAATTAATTATCTTAATCGACGTTATGTCACATAATTAATTCACCATTAATTATCTCACATATCCAAACTTCATCTCATAATTAATTCCCCTAGATTAATTATCTCAAACCCAAACACATTATATATATCAATTAGAATATCCCAAATCATAAACAATTCCCCCAAATCAATCATCTATTTAGACAGCCCCTTAGCCCCTTTGTTCAATCATCCATTTAATCACCAAGGCAACCACGAGTCAATTCCACATTCCTAATTACTCCAATTTAGGAAATCAATTATCAAGGGAAGCTAAAAAATCAATAATATCACATACACATATCAAATCCATGACCATGGGAGTTCAATTTATACCACCTACCTCAGTTCATTGATAGATGTTTTCCCAGTGTAAATCCCCAAAATCCGTGTAGCATAACAATGTTGATCAAGATATGGATCTAAATCCCTAAACCAAAAATTAATATCAAAGGCATCAAGATCTTGCAACTCTAGATCTAGATCTGAAATACTAGATCTATATCTCAAAAATAGGTTTAGATCTATAGAAGAAACGGAGATCTTCCATGAAAAGATCAAATAAATATAGAGGAAAGAATGGAAGAATCAAATGGATGAAATCCACTTACCGGGAAGAGAGAGGATCTTCTATATGGGCTTTAGGTTGAAATAATTGGGTTCAAATTTCCTTGGAATCCCACTGAAAAGCTCTAAGATAACCTAGAATTTTTCAAGCCCAATCCTAGTTTGAAATATAGGGGTTTTCGGGGTTCAGGTGATTTAAAAACTAATTATTGGATAATAAAAACCCGCAAACACAGTTTCTTGGGTAGGGGAACATAGTTAGGGTAAATCATGCCCCAACTGTGTGGAACTATCTAAACAGGTTCACATGGTTACTCCTAAATATCCACATCATTTATCAAACTATTCTCTAACCTTATAGACCCTCACTGCCTAGGGTCGCATGGTTACCTGGGTTTAGGTGCACAGTTTTTCAGATCGTGCACAAACTAGGAGTAACCCTCTATCCATTAATTTTTCTTAAAAACTCATCCAAATTCACCCCAAGCCATAAATCCAAAATAAAGGTACTTAAAAATAAAAAAATTATCTAAAAATGGCCCCGATATAACTCTTTAAATGGTTGAGATCTTACAGTATCCCCACCTTATAATAGCTTGTCCTCGAGCTGCACTCCCAAACTTCACTAAGAGTTTGATCCAAAAGGATTGAGCTATTGAGACCTCAGATCGGCTTCTAGTTTCCATGTCTCCTCTTGAACAAATCCATGTTTCCATAACACATGAACTATCTGCACGATCTTTCCCCACAATAATTTCTCATTGTGATCCAGCACACGTATCAGATGCTCATGAAAGGACACATGTTTCTCAAGGTCAAAATTATCCACATCAATCCCATGAGAAGGGTTGGCATGATACTTCAATAGTTGGGACACATGGAAAACATCATGCATAGTGTTGAATTTCTGTGGAAGGTCCAATTGGTATGCCACCAACCTGATTCTCTCTACCACATCAAACCGTCCTATAAACCTGGGTGCCAACTTGTAGTAACATTGTATCCTATGGTGACCCAACCTATATAAAACCTGAAGGAATACATGATAACACTCTCTAAACTCTAGGGGTCATCTCCATATATCATCATATGACTTATTTCTACTCTGAGTTGTAGCCATACGTTTTCAAATCAACTACACCAGCACCGATGTCTCTGGCACGAAACTCGATCCCAACAGCTCTGACTCACCTGCCTCTATCAAGCATAGAGGTGATCTAAAAGGTCTACCATAAATCACCTCATCTGTTTATATGTGTTTAGTTTCTTGATAACTGTTGTTATAGCATGACTCCACTAAATCCAAGTTTTTCTCCCAATAACCACCAAAGTCAAGCATTCATGCCCGCAACATATCCTCTAACACCTGTATGGTGCACTCCAACTTCCCATCTATCTATGGGTGGAAATTCTTACTCAAAAAAACCTGTGTGTTGAGTTATTTTTGCAAACCCTTCCAAAAATTCAAATTAAATCGTGAGTCTTGATCTGAAACTATAGTCTGTGGTACCCCATGCAAATATAATATCTCCTGAACATACAGCTCCCCCCAACTATTCCTTTGTTAATGCTTCCATGATAGGAAAGAAATGTTCTACCTTTTTCAGTCTATCCGAAATAAATCAAATATAATCATTCTTTCTAAGAATATTTGGAAGACCAACCACAGAATCCATTTTCACATCATCCCATTTCTATTTCAGAATAGGAAACAGCTGTAATAGACCTCCAAGTCATTGATTCTCATCCTTCACTTGCTGATAGATGAAACATCTTTTCATGAAACCTACTATCTAATTTTTCATTCCTAGACACCAAAACTATCGTCATAGGTTACGATACATTTTTTTCACCCTATGATGTACCTCCCACTTTGAGGCATGAAATTATCTCCTGAGTTCCTATCGGATACACATAGGCACCACAACTTGATCCTTCACATAGATGACCTCATCCTCATCTATCAACCAGTCTGAAGGTGTATCCCCAAATTCAAGGACTTCCCTCAAGTCTAAGCATGTTGGATCCTCATATGGCATGTTTTTCATCCATATAAAAAGTAAAGACAACAAAGAAACTAAAACTAGAATCATTTTCTCCTAACTCTCCTGAACCACCACATGCATTTTAGCCAGTAAAGTCATCATCTTCAACTCCGCACTCGACTCATGTACCAATTGAGTCTGACGTTTCTTTATCAAGGCCACACTATTACCTTTTCTAGGTGAATATGCCAACTCAAAATCAAAGGACTGCATATACTCTACCTATATTTTCTAACAAAGATTCAAGTCACGTTGTGAAAAGATATACTTTAAGATTTTGTGATCTATAAAAATAGTAAAATTTTCACACAAAAGATAGTTTCGCCAACAGTTAAGAGAATAAACAACCACTGCCAACTCAGGATTGTTCATGGGGTAATTCCATTCATGTGGACTTAACTTTTGAGACCCATAAGAAATGATTTGATCCCCTTGCATCAACACAACTCTGAGTCCTATCCCAAAAGCATTACAATACACCATGTACGCATCACCTGACTCAAGTAATATCAAAATTGGTTTCTATGTAAATCACTTCTTCAACTCTTGGAAAGAATTATCACATGCTTCCACCCATTAAACCTTTATCCTTTTCTTTTTCAAACTCTAAACCAACCCTTCCAATTGGGAAAAGTCCTTGATGGACCTCCTTCAATATCCAACTAATCCCAAAAATATTTTTATATAAAAAACATTATTGGGTTTCTCTTAATAAAACATTAATTTCACCTTTTCTGGGTCAAATTTTACACCTTCTTATGTGATGATGTTCCTCAAAAATTGTACCCAGTCAATGAAAAACTAACAATTAGATAGCTTGGTGTATAACCCATGCTCTCTCAGTGTACTCAGTACAATGTCAAGATGTTGGGTATGATCTCAATGATTCTTGTAGTACACCAATATATATTCCATGAATACAACCACAAAATGATCTAGGTATGGATAAAAGGCCATGTTCATCGAGGTCATAAACACTACTGGAGAATTTTCCCACCCAAATAGTATCACGAAAAAATAATAAAGGACATACCTGCTTCTGAAAGTAGTTCTCAGTATATCAGAAGTCTAAACTCTCACCTGATGATACCATGATCTCAAATCAATCTATTAGAACAAAAAATATCCCTTTAATTGGTCAAATATATCATTGAAACATGGAAGTGGATATCAGTTCTTCATAGTAATTTTGTTCAACTTCTAGTAATCGACACACAAACGTAAACCCATGTCAGCCTTCTTTTCAAAAAACACAGGTGATCCCCAAGGAAATGTACTTGGATGGATAAACCCCTTATCCTCCAACTCCCCCAACTAATTCTTGAGTTCTTGAATCTCATTTAGTTCCATTCTGTAAGGTGTAATTGATACTGGATCATCCCCAAGCATGTGATCAATAGTGAATTCCACATCTCTCAGGTGGAAACCCTAATAATTCTTCAAGAAATACATATTGAAACTATTATACAACTTGTTGAAGGACATATTTCCTACTACTCCCATCATTGATAAAAAGTCTAGCAACTTGGTCTGTGATCTGTACTGGTTTCTGAGTAATTGTCCCTACTCGGCTCGCCTGGATATCCCACTCTCCATGATGAACATACTGGTCTCCCTTAGGAGACATAAAGGTTACTCTCTTTCGATAACAATATATGTGGGATCAGTATGCGACTAACCAATCCATACCCATAATAAGGGAAAAGCGCATCATATCAAGGACATAAGGATCCCAAATAAAAAGTTACTCCTCGATCTCTAGTGAATATCTCTTTTATAGATAGATATCTCTAGATTGTGTTCCCAATGGTGTATTGATATTCATTAATCCACTTACAGACTCCACCTCCAGGCTCAAACCATTAACAAAATTTTCATATACAAAGGAATGAGAGGCACCAGTATCAAAAAAGGCACCAGATAAAGTAGAATCTACTAGAATAGTACCTCTCACTATTGTTGGCTCAGCCTCACTCTCTACAAGTGTAGGTTTCACCACCTATAATTATCTTACCTCTCTCCCCTTTGGCACAATATAACTCCCCTAAGAATCACCACTCTTTGGATACAGGAGCTCATAAACTGAATCACCACATCCACTACCTCTACCGCCTCTAATAGTAATACCCCAACTGCCAGAGCTATAATGTGTAGAATAATCCCTTCCGACACTCTAACTCTACACAGCTTCTCCCTTAGAACCTATCTGTAAATGTTTCCTACAGAACTTCTATAGGTGTCCCATCTTTCAACAAAATCGTCACTCCATTGGTGGTCAAGGAAAAATTATAAGGTAGTGTCCTGGCTTACCACACTGGTGGAAAATCACCTGAGTAATATCCTAAGAAAATTTTCCTCCTGATTGTCCACCTTTCTTTCTACTATCCTGACTAAGGTTATTTTAATAGTGCTTCCTGCTCTCAAAAAGTGAACTTCATGATCATCCAGTGATAGCTACCTGTCCAGTACTGAAATCCCCTTTCAGGTTCCCCTCTGAAATGGGATCCTAATTCACCACTTCTGAGAACTTCTTCGGCCTAAATTTATTCACCTAGGACTTAATTTCACATCTAATTTTGTCTTGAAATCATTTTGGTGAAGTATCCTCATATGCCACCAAAACTGGAGAAAAATAGTGTCAATCTATGAAATGTTCATCATAATCTCCTACAGATATTCTTCCCTAGGTCATATGCATAAACTTTTAAGCCTCCTCTTATCTCAGTGTCTCTGGATAGAAGTTCTCAAAGAACATCTCCATAAATTCCTTCCATAACATATCATCAGTCTACACTACAGGAAAAACGACTTATACCCACGGTTCAAAACCGTGGGTATAGCCCCCAAAACCGTGGGTATAGCCTATACCCACGGTTTTGGGAACCGTGGGATGGAAAGGAATTGGTATAGGGGTCACTGCCTATACCCGCGATTTTGGATAACTGTGGGTATAGGGGGGTCAAATTGTATCACACCGCTATTCCAGCGTGGCACACAGTAGACCCCACAGTTTTCAAACTGTGGGGTATTTAAATTCCAAAAATAGCGTAGGGGGAATCGAACCCGCAACCTCGCGAAACACCTCAAGCCCGCGCCCCACCAAGCGACCAACTAGGCTAACGCTGCTATTAATATATATATATATATATATATATATATATATATATATATATATATAATTTTATTTTAATATATTAATATCAAGCCTATAATCGAAAATAAAAGGCCGTCAGTTTTTGAACCTGCGCCTCCCATTTGCTGCCCAGTCACAACGACCAACCGAGCTACCACCGCAGCTGATACATCAATATACTTTTGTTTTAATATATTAATATAACTTCTATAATCGAAAAATATGAATCCCAGCATTTTCGAACCCGCGACCTTTCCTGAGGGATATTATAGACTGACCAACTTACCTGACAACATTATTGGTCTTTATATATACGTCAATTTACTTATATTTATATTACACATATATTTGAAAAAAATGTACCCACGGGATTTGATCACGGGTCTTCCACATGCAAATCAAAGTTATGAACTGACCAACCTAAATACATTATTTGATTTAATATTTCGTATCTGTAAATTTATATTATTCAAGATCGTCTGTTCACCAAAAAAAAATTCTCTCCCACAGAATTTTTTGTTCCCGCTATAACCTGGGAACGATATACCCACGGTTTTGAAAACCCGTGGGTATAGGTCTTTGAAACAAATACCACCTATACCCACAGTTTTCAAACACCATGGGTATAGGTCTACATAACAACACCTATACCCACGGTTTTGGCAAAACCGTGGGTATAGGTCTTCAAAAAAAACATATACCCACAGTTTTTCCAAGAACCGTCGGTATAGGGGACCTATACCCACGGTTTTCCAAAATCGTGGGTATAGGTCCTGATATTATCCCTATACCCACAGTTTCCAAAATTGTGGGTATATGGGGGGCCTATACCCACAGTTCTTCACAAAACCATGGGTATAGACCCATTTACTAGTAGTGCTATCTGGATCATACTTGAATGTCCCATCATCACTTCGCTAACCCCCATAGCATATAAGAGTCCAACTTGACCCACCTCTCTTCTGGAGTCTCCAAATGTTCAAGTATCATCTCTATGGATTAAATCCAGAATTTAACTCTCTCAGTTCCACCCTCTCTATTAAAAGTTAGAGGGTGTTGTAGTAGAAACTCACTTGTCAACTCAGACATGCTTTTCAGAAACCACGATAGGTTACTATCTATGAATTGCATGAAATGAGAAAAAATATCTTGAAACTAATCCCCTTCCTCCTCTAATTTCACCAACAGTGCCTCAAGTTCCCTGTCTAGAAGTTAAGTATGAGCCATACCCCTCGGTCTTCCCCTCAACAAGCATCATGGAGGCATAATCTCTACAATTCCAAACACACGTCTTAGGTATCACAACACAGCCTTATAACATTTACGTAAGAAGAAAAAAGAAACCCAACAAGTTTCGACATGTCTTTTTCCATTTCTCACCACACAATCAACATTGAGAAACTATCACAAACCTTAACAATCCTACTCATAGGTCTTGGTTAACAAGGGTAAGCACATTTTCATTAACAAGTTTCTTATTTAGACAACCAATTATTTTCAATTTTCATCATTTTTCAATATTTATCAAGAGTCATGATGAGAGCAGCACTTGGTGATTCTTGGTATGGAATGGTGAAATTTGGATTTTCAGGCTTCTCTTATGATTTTTTCAATGGATTTTTTAAATCCCGAGTGGGAATTGTCTTTCAAAGAGGATCACCCTATGCTAAGGGATCTGATCAATGCATAGGAATCCCAAGAACCTTCGTTCTCCAAAAATAAAGGGTTGACCTTTGTGGAGGAATCCTCAGGTTCTTCAGATCCAGTCAAATAGGATTTGTATCACACCTCCAATATTATAAGGCTTGAAAATATGGTTTTGTGGTGGTGGAAGATCTGGAGGCACTACAACAAAGGATCAACCTATGAAAATTATATATATTTTGGGCCGCGTGATTTATTCAAGGGGGACAAGCCTTGGTTTTATTCCAATCTCAAGAATAGGGTTTCCCATTGTTGGGGAAGTCGAGATTGGAAGCTTATTCCTATTGGGAGAGGGTACTTTCATATAATCTTTCAATCCAAAGATGCTATGAACTTGGCATGCAGCTATAGCAATCTACAACTCAAACCTAGAATCCTCAGATTATCGTAATGGGATGTCAATTTTAATCCCTTCAATATCCGGCAAAACAATTCTCAAATATGGGTAAGGTTACATGGATTGAACTCGGTGTATTGGCATCCAAAGATCATAAATGACATAGCTTCCTATCTCGGCACCCCAATTATAATGGATAAAAGGATCCTGTAAGGGGAGTTTGGATTCTTTTCTAGGATTCTGGTGGATGTTAACATAGAAATAAAGCGACCTGTCAGTATTTCATTCCATGCTGATGGAAACAAATCTAAAGTGAATGTGGAGTATGATTTTGTTCCTCACTTTTGTGATGTTTTTAAGATCATGGGTCAGTCGGTTTCTAATTTTAGGGTTCTTCAAAATAAGGTTACTATTACTCATAAATCATTGGAGTGTATTGATCCTAACAAGAGTAGAAAAAACAAAGTTGCTTTCATTGAGAAGAATGGGGCTGCCAAGAGTCATACAGGTCCCTTATAATCTCTGAATATTCAGAATGACATCCCCCTGATTAAGGCTCATATGATGAAATAACTTTCTCCAGCCTCTACCTTGAAACAATCTTGGGATGATATTGTTGAGGCTGAGGAAACAGAGAATGTTGTGATGTCCTGCTCACCCTTCAAGGCGGGTTCTATGATGATTCCTTCTATTTAATTTGAATTCAAGGAAGATCAACCCATGTTCTCGAACATCTTTAATGGTTTTTTTTCCTAGTTTTGAATATTCAAACAGAAGAAGAAGATAGTTCATTGTATCTTGAATTATCTAAGGAAATCAGTGATCATGTGTTATCCCTGCAAGAATGTGTGAATCCTATTGACTCTGATATTTCTCCCATACTGGCTGGTCCTGATGCTCTAATCCCTGCTGAGGAGACCGGAATAGTTAGTTGTTCTGATATTTTTCCAATCAAGATGTATTCTAAAAATGTTTCTAGATCTGTAGCTCAAACTCCCTAATGAAATACTGATTAATCAACACATTTGAAGTCTGGGCAGTATGATTCAAAGAAAGATAAGGTTGTTGTCTTGAATCCTAGACAGCATGTCACACATCTTATAACCACACAACATCTTCATTGTGGGACTAAAGAAGATAAGTCTTGTTTATAGAAATTTTCAGATATTAGGTATTTAAAATATTCATAAAATATGGCATCTGAAAATGCTCACAGATCTACAGGAAAGAAACCTCTTTACGACATAGTTTTACCAGTAGATGCATGCACTGGACAACCTATCTTACAGCAGGTTCAGAATGCTGATATGCTTGCTTCTACCAATTTTATGTTACATGATGCAGTTAAAGATTATCATATCAACAGTTCAAATCATTCTGATAGTGGGGTTGAAGTCAATGCTCTTAAGTTGAAAAGCAACCAGAAAGCTCAAAAAGCTATGGATGAATCTGTTCTGGATTCCAAAATTTCACTACCAAGTATATCTGAGATTAATAACTTATTTTAGTGTAATCCCACTCCAAAAAGGAATGTGGGAAACCACCAAAGAAGTCAGGAGTTACAATCAAGATGGGTTTTAACACTGGATTCAAATTTAAATGAAAATCCTCTTTTAGAATTTCCAGGGACTGGCCAATATGGAAACTTCCAGGTCCATTCAGTTCTTTATAAAAGAACACAAACCAGCTCTCATTGGTCTATATAAACCCAAAAATATTTCCTCCTATAGCATTTCTAATTTAGAGAATCTTGGATTCCATCTTATTGACACCAACAAATTCCCATCCGATGTTAAGAGTATTTGGATTTTGGATCATGCTTCCCTGAATACCCCTTAAATTGTTATCTCAAGTGATCAGCATGTGACATGTTCTTTCAATCATCTTGTTTTACAGTTTTCCTATTCTTTTATTTATGCTCATAACAGGTATCAAGACTGCACAAATATTTGTATGGATATTGATACTTTAAAATCCTCTATTAAAAATACTTGGATTATGATAGGGGATTTCAATTCTATTTTTAATCTGGATGAGAAAATGGTTGCGTCCAAAAATTCCATATCTTCTAGGGAATTCAAATAGTGCATTGATCAAAATGAGCTGTTTGAGGTTAATCTTGTTGGTGCAAATTACACCTGATATAAGAAGCATTTGAACAGTTTTGTGGCTAGTAAAATTGACCAAGATTTTGTAAATGAGGCTTCTTTGGATGCATGGGGATATATTTTCTACACTACTCTATCTAGACTTAATTCTTATCATCATTATTTTCTAGTTGACCTTGTGGAAAAGTAACCCAAGCCTTCGTTCCCTTTCAGATTTAACAAGGCTTGGGTAACACATCCTGAATGCAGAGATATTATTCAGAACACTTGGAACTCTGTAAACTTTAGAAGTGATTTTTTTTCTTATATAACTAAACTCAAAATTCTCAAGAAGACTTTGAATCTTTTGAGTAAATCTTTCTTCATCTCTCTTGAATTTAACATTGTTTCTCTTGATTTTTCTGTTCGAAATGTGCAAGAGCTCAATTCCCTTATTTAATTTTCTGATGGTATTTTGCTGGAAAATGAGTTGTAATGAAAGATCAACAACTTCTTAAACTAAAGGATTATTTGAAAAGGGATTCCTTTAAAGCAAATTGGTTAAAGGATGGTGATTGAAACACAAAAAATTTCAATTATCTTTAGAAAATCAGAAAAATTTCCAAGCCACTTTCTCTGATCAGAAATGGTGATCGTCTCATTGACAAGAGGAAGGATTTATCTGATCATGTTGTATCCTATTTCAAGGATCTTTTAAATGGGTAATATACCTCCATGGATCCTATGAAAAGGGGTTATTCTGCGGCATGTGACTCAGGAAGATAACTTCAGCCTTATTTCTATTAAGTTGTCTTCAAAGATAAAGGAGGTAGTTTTCAGTCTCAAATCTGAAATCTCACCTAGACCAGATGGTTTTGGTAATTTCTTCTTTCAATATTTCTGGGATATTGTTGATGTGGATGTCTACAGGCTGTTCACCCACTTTCTCAAAGATGGTATTCTTCCCCATGGGTTGAATGATCAGTTTCTCTCTCTTATTCCCAAAGTGGAAAATTCTAATAAAATTAATCTTTTTAGGCATGTTGCTTTGGTTAACACCATATAAAAGATTATTTTCAAGATCCTTGATAACAGTATTTCCTCTATTGTAAGCAAGATTGTCTCTGCTAATCAGTTTGGTTTTATTAAGGGAAGGTTGATTCAAGATTGTCTTATTACTACTTCGGAATGTGTGAATCTTCTCAAAAGTCTAATTCAGGGAGGAAACATTGCCTTGAAGCTTGATTTGCGGAAGGTTTTTGATACTATGGATTGGGGTTTCATTTTCAAGATTCTCACCACATTTGGTATCGATATAACCTTCATTAATTGGGTAAAGATCATTCTGGGATCTTCTCATCTTTCTGTTCTTATTAATGGATCTCTTGAAGGATACTTTGGTTTCTCGAGAGGCATTAGGAAAGGTGACCCTTTATCTACTATGATTTTTCCATTGCTGAAGATTATTTGAGCAGATTTATTTCCGTTATGGTTGGGAATGGGAATATGAAGTCGGTTCATGCTGGAAGGGGTCTTGTTGCTCCTTCCCATCTTCTTTATTATGGTGATATCATCATTTTTACTCAAATAGACAAGGAAAATATAAGGAACATCAAGAGGGCTGTTTTACAATATGAGATGGTTTCTTGTCAATAAATTAGTTGGAACAAGTCCTTTGTGTACTTTGGTAGGAACTTCACTCCTACAAGGAATAATGACATTATCAGTGACTTGGTCATCAGAGAAGTTGTTTTCCCTTCATTTATTTGGGGGTCCCAATGTTCTGGGGGAGGCCTAAGGCTTGCTATTTCTCTAGCATTGTTGGAGATATTAGAAGATAGCTCTCAATATGGAAGGGTAAATCTATATCCTTGGCTGGTCGAGTCTTCTTAGTGAAGTCCATTATCATCTCCAAATTTGTGTATTCCTTTATGGTTTATAAATGTACAGCATCTCTTATCAATAGCATTGGTGTTTCGATCAAAAAATTTATTTGGAGTGGTTCCATTTTGGAAAGAAGGCTGCCACACTTTCATGAAAAAATGTCTACAAGCCTTATGATGCAGGTGGTCTGGGTATTAAGAATCGTGGATCTTTTAATGATTATTTACAAGATGGGATTATGTTGAGCCTTATTAATGTTCATTTAGAATCCCTTTTCTTCCTTTGGGTTAGATTCATGAATAAACTCAAACAAAAAAACTTTAACTATCTCAACTCTTTGGTATGGCCTACTTTTAAGTCTATTTTTTCCACTATTGATAATGATTCGAGATGGATTGTATATATAACGGCCCATACTTTACATACATTGTTATTACTTCAGATTTGAATCATACTTATTACAACATATAACAAAACCATGAAAGGACCGTATAGGTATAGTGTCTTTATAAACTGGGAAACAATAACAACTGGTTCATAAAATCAACAACATTGTCTCCCGTTTATTTCATCATATCTAGAGTCCCTTTTTGGAATATCCTACTTAATATCCTTCTTCCTGACCTGGGGAATAGAAAACATACAAAAGGGTGAGCTCAAATGCTCGGTAAGGGTAAACAAAAGAAATATCAGTCATATCATATTCATAAGAACATAACATTTTGAAAATCTTAACCTGCAAAAGAGGTCATAATATCATGTCACGGGATAAATCATAGTAATGAAAAGTAATCCCAAATAATAATAACTTAAAACATAAAATTTTTTGGCATACACACATAATCATAGAAAATCATTTCATATTAGTCAAGTCTCATTTCAAATACCATCATAGAGGACAAAGTCTATTACTGAATCGAGTTCACTCCTCATTCATGTCCTGTATCGCTGAACTGGTTTAACTTGACATTCCATCCATGTCTATCTCATGAGATATAAATATTTACCCAATGCATTCGAGGGAGATATAGGTCCCACACATCTCATAATGAAACCATTCTTATGTGTTCCACAAAATCATAAATCATACATCATAGCATAACCCATGTATTAAAAATGGGATTCTTAAACATCATGCCATCATAACATAACCCATATAAGATAAAAGAACATCATAAAATTAATTCCATCATAAAATAATCAAATTAATGTAAAAATAGGGATAGAAACAGACCCTATTTTATCTTAGATGGAAAATAATTTTGATAAAACACTTGAACTCCATTCTTGAGGAAAATATCCTTTCTACTTCAAAAACATTTTTCCTTTCTTAACATGTCATACAATTTTAAACTAAAAGAAGTTGATTAAAATTGAACTTGAAAAATTTTAAAGGGATCTTCTTGGAAATAATTTTCTAAAAATCCATTCATGTCGTATAAGTTAAAAAAACATTCTTCTCGTACTTTGGCCGGAAAAGTCAAAAAGTACCTCATACGAAAAATGACAAAAGATTCATTTCATATCTTTTACTAAAAACTCACTGAAGGGAAAAATTGGATTTAAAGAATTGTAGGAGGATGGAAATCATATTACATATTGAGGAAACATGGATGTGGATGATAAAATACACACCAATAAATACCAAAGTACAAAAAATCTCGAATAAAAATGAGATTGTAAGATTTTCCCTTACCTTAGGTCCGACATGCTTCGTATGAATCTGAACCTCCTATAATATGGTTTAAATAATGTTAATTTACGTATTAAAGAATCATATTAATTGTTATGATATCATATATGGTCATATTTGTATCTTCTTAGTAGTAATATTCCATTGCTACTTGTTATTCAGGTGTTTATTGCTTTATGTTCTTATACGTGTTTTGTAGAATAAATTCGTATTCCTATTTATAGGATATAGATACATCATTTACATAATGCTATTATTGTAATATATATAATATTTATTCATTCATTTCATTTATATAATCATTATTCAATTAAGATCATATAGAACAAGTTGCATCACATCGTGGAGATGGTAGGCCATACGTACTCATGAGCGATGATATCATTCCCATGATCGGGGAATTGTATTGAAGTGTATGTATAATATTTCAGAATCAATAAAACTTTAAAATAATCATATATAGTTATTTATTTACACCATTATACCCATCCAAGTAAGGTGGTGGTGTAAAACTAATTACACCACGGCGTGGAGATGGTATTCCGTACGTACGCACGCGCGGTGATTTTGATTACCGTAGGATGGATAAGAGGTGAAATAGGGTTGTTTCATATTTATAATAACATGTTAGTATATGAGGGATACTGATGTTATTACCTCATAATGAAAAAACTAAAGAAGAGGGAGTAGAAGAAGAATGGATCTTGAAGAAAATAGTAGAAGGTATTACCTCTTCTTCAAAGTGCCTCCTTTAAAATTTCTCTTAGGGCACTAGAGTTGGTCTTTTGAGAAGACCAGTACCTATAGTAGGTTTCTAAGGAAGTGGGGAAGTGAAATGGGCAGGGTTTGTCTAAGCTTGAAGGCTCAAAGTGGTGTGAGTAGGAGAGGGAGGAGGTGCCCTTTTATAAGGGAGGAGAGGGGCACCGTTGGAAAGTGTGAAAATATTATTTTATTATAAACTTATCTTCAGTTTAAAAAGGTTAAAAAATCATTAAAGATGAATATAAGATAACTCATGGTGGAAATAAAATCATCCAATCTGAATTGGACATGTTTTGGAAAATATTTTAATCATTATATTCTTATTTATTTAAATCATTTATTACTGAGGTAAATACTACATTATTATTGTGTCATAAATAATTTAATTTATTTGATGTCTAAAAATTATAAAAAAAATAAAACATGTAGGAAATATTTTTATCTTTCCAATAAATATTTATAGTTGAAAATATAATTTATATATCCCCTTATAAAAATTAATTACTAAAGGTTTTTTGTTAATGCCAATTTTTTCTTTACATTAAATTAATTAATCTAATGTGTCATTGTCTTTCATAAGTGGCATCATGGGGTCCCAAAATCGACCCAAGGATGTCCATGGTCATCCATTACTCATCCAATAAGGTTTGGAAAAGTGTTAAGAAAATTTTGAATTATTATAACTTTAATTTAACCTTGAATTACCCTATTTACTTTTAACCGTGGTAAATAAAAGTAAAAAAGTTACTATTCACCAAAAATTATTTCTATCTAATTGAACCACATTTTACCCCTTGATATTAACTGTGTCTCTATGATTTTCAAAATTCAACTCACAAAAGCGGTAAAATTAAGTTTTATGAACAATTGCAAAAGCTCCTTGGAGGTGGGTAAAAGACAGTGAAAATTTCAATACAATTTTTTATAAATCTAAAATTATTATAAAATTATTCCAATGAATTTAATTGAACTTATATAAGTATTATGTATCTATTTTTACCTAAAATAAATTTAAATCAAATAAATTATTATTTAAATAAAAAGTCGGTTTTAACCAAAAACTCAGTGTTTTCACTATTCATCAAAAATTGATGTTTTTCAGAAAAATACCAAAAATTCAGCCTAAGATATATTTGATATTCTGAATTCAAAAATGATGTCTATTTTTTCAAATTCAAATAATTGAATTGGAATTAATTAATTTCAAATGTAATTCCTATTATCAAAACAAATAGTGTGTTTTTAAGAAACAATAACTATCAAAAGATCATCAATTGTTTATGTCCAATTTCAAAGTGAAATTAATTCCAATGACCAAAATTGGATTAAATGGTAAAACTATATTCTAATTAAACTTTAAAACCAATTAAAATGATAATATAGACATATAAATTATTGTGATGAAAAAAGTTTTTTTAACTAAAATATAGCGTGTTTTTACTATTCATCAAAATATGAAAGTTACCAGAATAATATGAAAATTTTATCCAAAGTAAATTTTTATATCCTCATTCCAAATAAGAATTTTATTTTTTCAAATTTAACTTATAAACATGTCAAAAACTATATTTAAAATCTGTGTGCCGTCAAAAGGCGTTAAAACTGCATTTTTTGAAAAATACTTCTTTTATCTGAAAAACTGATTTTGTTTTCATACCTCATTCTAGAAAATGTGTAAGATGATTTATAATGTTATAAAATTTAAAAATCAGTTAATACAATTCATAACAGCTAGTTCATAATATTATAATAATATATCGTTGTTTAGTGAAACTCGGTATTGCGTACTACACATGCTATCGAGGAAGGTCGCGACTGCGTGTAACGCAAGCCAATCTAGTGTTGTGTGTAGTGAAAGATTCCTTTTCATATAACATAATACATAAAAAATTTATACTTCTCATAAAATATCAGGGTGTTACATTCTACCCCCCTTAAAATGAATTTCTCCCTCGAAATTCGTCACTTCGTAACAAACAGATGAGGATACCTCTCCCTCATCATATCCTCAAGCTCTCATGTAGCTTCTTCTAATTGGTGGTTCCTCCATAAAACTTTCACCAAGTGAGTGGTATTGTTCCATGGAACTTTTTCACTACGATCCAGAATCTCTATCGGCTGTTCTTCATAAGAAAGATCTTGCTCCAACGGTACAACTTCTGAGCTTAGTACATGTGAAGGATCAGGTATGTAATTTCTCAGGAGAGATACGTGGAACACATCATGAAATTGAGAGAGATTCGGTGTAAGTGCCAATCAATAAGCTACCTTCCCAACACGATCCAGTATTTTGAAAGGACCGATATACCTAGGGCTCAGCTTTCCCTTCTTCCCAAATCTCATTACTCTCTTCCAATGAGATATTCAAAAGAACACTTTATCACCCAAGATCCATCCTTTGTAAATCCATAAATATTGGATCTTTTTTGATCCCCATCATGGATAAACTGGCATGGTCTTGTCGACTTAATGCATCTGCCACCTTGTTTGCTTTCCCAGGGTGGTAACGAATTGAGCAGTCGTAATCCTTAATCAGCTCCAACCATCCTCTTTGGCACATATTCAGCTCCTTTTATGTGAAAATATACTTTAAACTTTTTTGATCTGTATAAATATCACACCTTTCACCATAAAGATAATGCCTCCAAATATTTAATGCAAAGATTACCGTAGCTTACTCCAAATCATGAGTTGGGTAATTTTGCTCATGAATTTTCAACTGTCGTGAGGCATAATCTATCACCATATCGTTTTGCATGAGAACACAGCCCAATCCCTTCTTGGATTCCTCACTGTAGCTCACAAACCTTTCTCCACTACAAGGTAGTGTGAGCACAGGTGCACTGGATAACCTTCTTTTCAATTCCTTGAAATTTTCTTCACACTCCTCTGTCCACATGAACATAACTCCTTTTCGAGTCAACCTGGTGAGTGGATTAGATAATCATGAAAAATCTTTCACAAAACGTCGATAATATCCAGCCAAACCAAGAAAACTTCAGATCTTAGTTATTGTTGTTGGTCTCGAACATCTTTCGATAACCTCTATTTTTGCTGGATCCACAGATATCCCCACTTTTGAGATTATGTGACCCAAAAATGGAACTTTTTAAAGCCAAAATTCACACTTGGTAAATTTTGCATAAAGCTTCTCCTTTCTCAGTGTCTTCAATACAATTCTCAAGTGATCTTCATGTTCTTCCTTGCTCTTTGAATAGACAAGAATATTGTCTATAAAGACTAACACAAACTGATCAAGATAGTCTCTAAAGACTCTATTCATCAGATTCATGAAGATAGAAGGGGTATTAGTAAGACCAAATGGCATCACTATAAATTCATAGGGTTCATACCTTGTACGGAAATCCTTCTTTAGTATATCCTCCCTTTTGACCCTTAATTGATGATACCCTGAACGAAGATCATTCTTGGAAAAGTATTGAGCTCTGCTTAATTGGTCAAATAAATCATCAATTCGTGGGAGAGGATATTTATTCTTGATCGTGATCTTGTTAAGTTCTCGATAATCAATGTAGAGTCTCATTGATCCATCTTTCTTCTTAACAAACAAAACATTTTCTCCCCAAGGTGATGCACTAGGGCATATGAATCCTTTATCAAGATTATATTGGAGTTTCTTCTTCAATTCTTGCAACTCAATTGGGTCTATTCTATAATGTGTCTTTAAAATAGAAAAATCACCCGGTACGAGTTCTATTGAAAACTAAACTTCACGATTTGGTGGAAGACCCAGCATTTCCTCCGGAAAGACATCATAAAACTCCTATACAATGGGAATATTCTTAATCATGAGTTTCTCTCCAACCATTTGAGATAAATAACCTTTATTTATTGGAATCAAGACCCATAAGATGGAAGAAATTTCCTCTGGAAGGTTATATTCATCCTTTCATCGATAGACAATCATAGATTGATCTGGAATATTAAATGTGATTTCACTTCTTTGGAAATTGATATGAGCTCCATATAAAGAAATCTAATCCATGCAAAGAATCACATCAAATTCCACTACTAGAAGAATCACAAGATTTTCAAGAATCACTTTCCCACAAACTTAAATTGGAGAAGAATTATAAACTTTTGATGTGACCGATGTGACATTAGGAGTTGTCACAGCTAACTCAATATCTAATTGTTGAGGTAATACATCGATACCCTTAGAAAATTCTTCATAAATAAAACAGTGGGTGGATCCAGAATCAAATAAAACATTTTATACTTTAGAGTGTATGGTAATTGTACCTTTCACCACTTCGTTATCGTACTCCACATCTCCAATAGTAATTGCATGTGAATTTCCTTTGTCTTTGGCCTTAAGAGTTTGTTGACGTCGATCGTCATCAACAACCCTTGGATTTGGGCATTGATTGGTATAATGCCCCATATCTTTTCACTTGAAACATTGAAGTGTAGGAGGTGGATTCTGTGTATCCCTTTCTTTTTTCGCATCATTAGACATCTTCTTCCCCTTATTTCAACATTCAACTGCCCGATGACCTTCTTTTCTACACTAAAAACATTTGCTTGTCCCTTTAAGACAATTCCCTCCATGTTTCTTTCCACAATTTGAGCATAAAGGAAAACTCATCTTCTTTTTAGTGTGGTCTTTAGATTTTCCTTTGAATTCCATTTTCCTCTTCTTATCAAGCCCATATGACTGATAGGTTACTCCAATCTCCATCTCAACCATGAGAGCATATCGAACAATTTACTCGTAGCTATTGAAGTCCCTTATGGATAATGCCCTTAGAAGACTTGGTTTTAAGCCACTAAAGAATCGATCGATTTTACTCTCAGGTTGGATAATAATTCCAGAAGCGTACCTTGAAAGTCTTGTAAAATTAGGTTCGTAGGTACCAACCGATTCATCATTCTTTTTCTTCAGTTCAAGAAACTCCTTCTCCATCTTTGTTCAGAGAATACAAGGTAAGTTCTTATTGAAAAAATAAGTTCTTGAACTCGTCCCATTCCATGGACTCAATTTCATCTCTTTGCCTCGTATTCTTGATAATATTCCACCATTGATCAACATCACCTTCCAAATGATACACTGCTAAGATGACTTTGTCATGTTCAGAACATTTTAGAACTGAAAATATCTTTTCAGTGGTACTAATCCATTGTTCAGCTATTAATGGATCAGAAGACCCTTTGAATGAAGTTGGACGCTGCCTCATAAAGGATTCAACAGAATGTTTTTCCTTCCTTTTTTTGTTTGGAAGTCCTGCCTGGTTCATATCTTGAGAATGTTGTGTGATCATGGCTAAAAGATTTTTCATTCCATCTCCCATAACATTTGGATTATCAGGGGGACAATCATTGCATTGCCCATCACATTCTGCATTAAAAAGGTTCCTTCAGGTTCCAGCCATTGACTAAAACCAAGAAGCATAGTGTGAGCAACACTAATCAAAAAAGGAAAACCACATAATCAAGAATAAAATCTCATACTTAAGTTATTATCATAGGTTATTCATGGACATTTATAAAACACTAAGATTGTATTCTATTCTTAGGCTTATCCTTAGGGTTCTTACTAAGGATTTCACATCCTAGTTTCCAAAGGTTGACTATGACATTCCTCTGATACCAAATATAACGACCCATACTTTAAATACATTGTTATTACTTTAGATTTGAATCATACTTATTACAACATATAACAAAACCATGAAAGGACCATATAGGTATAGTGTCTTTAGAAACTGGGAAACAATAACAACTGGTTCATAAAATCAACTACATTGTCTCTCATTTATTTCATCATATCTAGAGTCCCTTTTTGGAATATCCTACTTAATATCCTTCTTCCTGGCCTGGGGAAAATAAAACATACAAAAGGGTGAGATCAAATGCTCAGTAAGGGTAAAAAAAAGAAATATCAGTCATATCATATTCATAAGAACATAACATTTTGAAAATCTTAACCTCCAAAAGAGGTCATAATACCATGTCATGGGATAAATCATAGTAATGAAAAGTAATCCCAAATAATCATAACTTAAAATATGAAACTTTGTTTCATACACACATAATCATAGAAAATCATTTCATATTAGTCAAGGTTCATTTCCAATACCATCATAGAGGACAAAGCCCATTACTAAACTGATTTCACTCCTCGTTCCAGTCCTGTATCACTGAACCGGTTTAACTTGTCATTCCAGCCATGTCTATCTCATGAGATATAAATCTTTACCCAATGAATTTGAGGTAGATATAGGTCCCACCCATCTCATAATGAAACCATTATTATGTGTGCCACAAAATCATAAATCATAAATCATAGCATAACCCATGTAATAAAAATGGGATTCTTAAACATCATGTCATCATAACATAACCCATATAAGATAAAAGGACATCATAAAATTAATTCCATCATAAAACAATCAAATCTATGTAAAAATAGGGATAGAAACAGAACCCTATTTTATCTTAGATGGAAAATAATTTTGATAAAACACTTGAACTCCATTCTTGAGGAAAATATCCTTTCTACTTCAAAAACATTTTTTCCTTTCTTAACATGTCATACAATTTTAAACTAAAATAAGTTGATTAAAAATGAACTTGAAAACTTTTAAAGGAAGCTTCTTGGAAATAATGTTCTAAAAACCCATTCATTTCTTATAAGTTAAAAAAACATTCTTCTCATACTTTGGCCGAAAAAGTCAAAAAGTACCTCGTACGAAAAATGACAAAAGATTCATTTCATATCTTTTACTAAAAACTCACCGAAGGGTAAAATTAGATTAAAATAATTGTAGGAGGATGAAAATAATATTACATATTGAGTAAACATGTATGTGGATGATAAAATACACCCCAGTAAATACCAAAGTACAAACAATCTCGGATAAAAATGAGATTGTGAGATTTTCTCTTACCTTAGATCTGATATGCTTCGTATGAATCCGAAACTCCTATAATATGGTTTAAATAATTTTAATTGACTTATTAAAGAATCATATTAATTGTTATGATATCATATATGGTCATATTTTTATCTTCTTAGTAGTAATATTTCATTGCTACTTGTTATTCAGGTGTTTATTGCTTTATGTTCTTATGCGTGTTTTCGAATAAATTCGTATTCCTTTTTATAGGATATAGATACATAATTTATAGAATGGTATTATTGTAATATATATCATATTAATTCATTCATTTCATTTATATAATCCTTATTCAATGAAGATCATATAGAACAAGTCGCATCGAATCGTGGAGACGGTTAGTTGTACGTACGCACGAGCGATGATATCGTTTCCATGATCGTGGAATTGTATTGAAGTGTATGTATAATATTTCAGAATCAATAACACTTTACAATAATCATATATAGTTATTTATTTACACCATTATACCCATCCAAGTAAGGTGGTGGTGGAAAACATATTACACCACAACGTGGAGACGGTATTCCGTACGTACGCACGCGTGGTGATTTTGTTTACCATGGGATGGATAAGCGGTGAAATAGGATTGTTTCATATTTATAATAACATATCAGTATATGAGTAATACTGATGTTATTACCTCATAATGAAACAACTAAATAATAGGGAGTAGAAGAAGAATGGATCTTGAAGAAAACGGTAGAAGGTATCACCTCTTCTTCGAAGTGCCTCCTTTAAACTTTCTCTTAGGGAACTAGAGTTGGTCTTTTGAGAATACCAGTACCTCTAGTAGGTTTCTAAGGAAGTGGGGAAGTGAAATGGGCAGGGTTTGGCCGAGCTTGAAGGCTCAAATTTGTGTGAGGAGGAGAGGGAGGAGGTTCCCTTTTATAAGGGAGGAGAGGGGCACCTTTGGAAAGTGTGAAAATATTATTTTATTATAAACTTATATTCAGTTTCAAAAGGTCCAAAAATAATTAAAGATGAAGATAATATGACTCATGGTTTAAATATAATCATCCAATCATAATTGGACATTTTTGGAAAATATTTTAATCATTATAATCTTATTTATTAAATCATTTATTAATGAGGTAAATACTGCATCATTATTGTGTCATAAATAATTTAATTTATTTGATTTCTAAAAAATATAAAAAAAATACCAACATGTAGGAAATTTCTTTGTCTATCCAATGAATATTTATAGTCGAAAGGATAATTTATATATCCCCATATAAAAACTAATTACTAAAGGTTTTTTTGTTAATGCCAATTTTGTCTTTACATTAAATTAATTAATCTAATGTGTCATTGTCTTTCATAAGTGGCTCCATGGGGTCCCAAAATCTACCCAAGGATTCCCATGGTCGGTCATTACTCATAAAATAAGGTTTGGAGAAGTGTTAAGGTAATTTTGAATTATTATAAATTTCTTTTAACCTTGAATTACCCTATTTACTTTTAACCGTGGTAAATAAAACGTTACTATTCGCCTAAAATTATTTTTATCTAATTAAACCACATTTTACTCCTTGATATTAACCATGTCTCTCAGATTTTCTAAATTCAACTCACAGAAGTGGTAAAATTATGTTTTTTGAACAATTGCAAAAGCTCCTAGGAGGTGGGTAAAAGACGGTGAAAAGTTCAATACAATTTTTTATAAATCTAAAATTATTATAAAATGATTCCAATGAATTTCATTTAACTTATATAAGTATTATATATCTATTTTAACCTAAAATAAATTTAATTCAAATAAATTATTATTTAAATAAAAAGTCGGTTTTAACCAAAAACTTAGTGTTTTCACTATTCATCAAAAATTGATGTTTTTCAGAAAAATACCAAAAATTCAGCCTAAGCTATATTTGATATTCTGAATTAAAAAATGATGTCTATTTTTCCAAATTCAAAACATAGAAGTGGCATTAATTAATTTTAAATGTAATTCCCGTTATCAAAACAAATAGCGTGTTTTTAAGAAACAATAACTATCAAAAGATCATCACTTGTTTATGTCCAATTTCAAAGTGAAATTAATTCCAATTACCAACATTGGATTAAAGGGTAAAAATATATTCTAATTGCATTTTAAACCCAATTAAAAAAGATAATCTATCCATATAAATTATTGCGATGAAAAAAGTTGTTTTTAATTAAAATATATGGTGTTTTTACTATTCATCAAAATATGAAAGTTACCAGAATAATATGAAAATTTTATCCAAAGTAAATTTTTATATCCTGATTCCAAAGAAGAATTTTATTTTGTCAAATTAAACTTATAAACTAGTCAAAAAATAGATTTAAAATGTGTGCGCCATCAAAAGGTGGTAAAACTGCATTTTTTGAAAAATAATTCTTTTATCCGAAAAACTGATTTTGCTTTCATAACTCATTCTAGAAAATGTGTAAGATGATTTATAATGGTATAAAATTTAAAATTCAGTTAATACTATTCATAACGTCCAGTTCATAATATTATAATAATATATCGTTGTTTAGTGAAACTTAGTATTGCGTACTACACACGCTATCGAGGAAGGTCGTGATTGCGTGTAACGCAAGTCAAGCTAATGTTGTGTGCAGTGAAAGATTCTTTTTAGTATAACATAATACATAAACAAATATACTTCTCATAAAATATCAGGGTGTTACAGTATATAAGTATCCATATTTATCTTTCTGTAAGTGAAATTGGACTGAGGTTCCTTTGATTGATTGGATTCCATATAGAGATCCAAATTTGTATATTTACATATCTATTAAAGATCAACATCAAAGTATGGATAATTTGTCATCTTATGTTATTTCCACAGTTGATAGATATTTCTTCTCTCATCATGTGTACTTTTTAGCTTAGGAACCCACTACTAATGGCATCCTATCTTCTAAAGTTTTTTATTATCATTCCATATACAACAACAATTAGTTCAATTGGATGGGTAATTTGAAGGGTAATTTCTTGAAGCCTTTTCAGTCAACATTGGTTTGGAAAGTTTCTTATAAAAAGATTCCAACTGATGATTTCTTGAAAGCTTGTGGAATATCGCTTTATTCTATTTTTGTTTTATGTCTTCAACACAGGGAGGATGTTGACCATCTTTTCCTTATTTGTGCGGTGGATTCGGCATTATGGAAGGCTATGGATGATATGTTTCAAGTATCTTTACCTCGGGTCACAATGATTCTAGATTTTCTAAAGAGCTGCAGTAATATCAGATTATCCCTGCATATTTTGAGTCTTTTCCAAGTGGCTGCGAAAGAGTTCATTCACTACATATGGAGCTCTAGTAACAAAATGATTAATGACCAGTACACCTTTCAGTTTGGTGCCCCACTGTCTGGTATTTTATCTGCTGTTCGCAACACTTTTGTTCTGAAAAAATTCTGTTGTTCAAATTCTATTCATGACCTCTTAGTTTTAACTTGGTTTGGGGTCAAAGGTAATTTATGACCTCCATTTGTCATGATTGAAGTTCTTTGGCAAGCTTCGCTATTTTTTTAGATTAAAATCAATTCTGATGGTGCCTCAAGAGGCAACCCGGGACCTGCTGGTTTTGGGGCTGTTTATAGCGATCATCATGGAGAAGTTCTTGGTTGTTTTCATGGATCTTGTGGACATGCATCCTCCCTTGAATCAGAAATTCTTGGTTTGATTATAGCATTTGATCAAGTGGAAAAACATTGTTGGAAAAATATTTGTCTTGAATGTGATTCTACTACTGTTGTTCTTGGCATTCGATCAGGTTCTATTCATCTTTCTTGGAAGATCACCAATAGATGGATCAGATGTTTGGATTTTCTTCACTCTATAGATCATATTGCTACCCATATATATTGAGTGGCTAATACACTTTCAGATGTTCTTGTACGAAAAGGTATCAATGGTCTTGTCTTTTAATGGGACAATCAGGTTTTGGATGATCTTCTTTCTCTTTTTAAGAGGGATCGATGTAAATATCCCATTTTCAGACTTGTGTAATGTTTTATTTTAATAAAGTGGTCCTGCTTTTCTGGGAAAGGTCTCAGTTTACCATTAAAAAAATATTTCTCAATTCATTTTAGAAACCATTTCCATTTTAATCTCACAAAAAGGAACAAAAATAAGTTTAACAACTTACGCATAACCTGTTTTCACGTGAGTGCCTAAAATGATTCATGTCACAATAACCCTAAGTGCCTTGAATGATGGATGAAGACTCAACTCTCATGACTCTTTAGGACATGATTCAATATTCAATAAATCTAAAAAACAATTATCACATCACACCACAAGTGCATCACCCAAGGTGAAATAATATCCAATTATAACAACGAATAGCAGTCACAACAATCCCACCCTGAGTACTTAGATTTTCCCTCATACATAGGTCTGCAACTCCCATGCATGAGCTCATTACCAAGCCTCGACTCTTCCTAGTCTCTTTTATAACTTTACCAAAATAGTAATACAAAATAATAATAAAGAAATAAAACTCCTCTGATACCACATTGTAACATCCCGACCCAGGTGCCACTAAACGGTTCCCCGAGCAAGTTAGTCACATGCCCTCAAGCGCACCTCCCTATATTCTAGAGGGTTCTAAATAGCAGTGAGGGTATGTTAAGTCATTCATGGGGAGACTATACCCTCTTTTATCTATGTAAAATACCAATGGAAGAAAAAAACAATAAACAGGTGTGTAAGAATATAAATAACCTGAACAATAATAAGTCACACGATTGTCAAAACAGGAAACACAATACTCAACTTAAATGAAAAATATGGTATGACAATTCAAGTGTCAAGTGTATTTAATAAAACTATAAATAATGACCCAAAAACTCCCAAGAAGGTCCCTAACTATGTTTGGTTCCCCCACCCATGATCTATTCCCAAACAACAACCTGTCCAAGGGCCTTACCCTTATCTTGTCCTGTAACAACAATGTCTACTCAAGTGGTGATCAGGCGGCCCGAGTAGGGTGTGAGTACAACTCAGTAGTCCACCACCAACAGTTTATAAAACAATTACAATCACAAGTTAGTGTATGTAACTCTATAAGGCAATAAATACAATGTATAATTAAATAGTTATCACATTTTCATTTATTATTTACTTGTCACATTAAACTTGAGTTTGACCCATTTCTCTAATTCAACTCACAATTCATCATTATAATTATTTTGGTGTAGAATGTCATGTCTAACACTCAACATCTCATTTAGTGTAGATCACCATGTCTCACACACATCTTTCTAAATCGGTGTATATTTCCATGTCTACCACTCGACCACACAATCACTTGTATCGACTATTGGGGTAGAATATCAGGTCTCATGCCTCAACATCGCAATTGGTCTAAAACTCCATGTCTAGAACCCACTTTCTAAATCATTCACATCATTTATTAATTCATAATAATTCACCACATCATTCCCTTACTAATCCAATGATTAATTAAACATATCAAAGACCATTAGTTAACCCAACAATTAACTAAGTACGCAACCCATTAATTAACTCATCAATTAATTAATCAATCAACTCAAACCTTATTACATAATTAATTCTATATAATTAATTATACAAACAAAATATCAACTTGTCATAATTAATCTCACAATTAATTATCTTAACCAACATCATGGAACATAATTAATTCACCATTAATTATATCACATAGCCAAACATCATCCCATAATTAATTCCCCATGATTAATTATCTCAAACCCAACCACATTCTATATCCCAATTTCAATATCCCAAATCATAAAAAATTCCCCCAAATCAATCATTTATTTGGACATCCCCTTAGCCCCATGGTTCAATCATCCATCTAATCACCAAAGAAACCACAAGTCAATTCCACATTCATAATTACTCCGATTTAGGAAATCAATTATCAAGGGAAGATAACAAATCAATAATATCACATACACATATCAAATCCATGAATATTGGATTTTTATTTAGACCACCTACCTAAGTTCTTTTATGGATGTTTTCCCAATGGAAATCCCCAAAATCTGAGCGGCACAACGATGTCGATCAAGATCCGGATCTAAATCCCTAAACCAAAAATTAAGATCAAAGGCATCAAGATCATGAAAATCTAGATATATATCTAAAATCATAGATCTATATCTCAAAACATATTTTTTAATCTATGTAAATAGTGGAGATCATCCATGAAAAAGATCAAATAAATATAGAAGAAAGAATGTAAGAAGAAACGGGATGAAATCTACTTATCGGGACGAGAGCGGATCTCCAATATGGGCTTTAGATCTCAAAAAACAGTACTTTAATAGCCTTAGAATCCCTTCTAAAATCTATAGGATCACCTAGAATTTGACAATAATAATACTAAGTCAAAATATAGGGTTTTTGGGGGTTTGGTTTATTTAAAAACTAATTTTTTTGATAATAAAAACTTGTGCACACGGTTTCCTGGGTAAGGGCGCACGGTTAGGGTAAACTGTGTGCCAACCATGCGGAACTCTCTGACCAGTTTCGCACGGTTACTCTTAATGATCCATATGGATTATCAAACCATGCTCTAACTGTATGGACCCTCACTTCAAAGGTTCATATTGTCACTTGGGTTTAGGTGCATAGTTTTTCAAACCATGCACAGCCCTTTGTCTGTTATTTTTTCTTAAAAACTCACCCAAATTCACCCAAAGACATAACTCCAAAAAAATGTAATTGAAAACAAAAAAATTACCTGAAAATGGGCCCTATATCAATCCGTAAAAGTTTGGGATCTTACAAAAGGATATCCAAAACCAAATCTCCCTTGAAAATAATTGATTTAATGAAAATTATGAAAACAATTTTTTATTAAAATAACATTTTTATATAGTTCTAAAAATGTTGGATATAGGATTAATATGTTCAAATAATGATTCAAAATGAATATTTTTACTCATTAAATTAATATTTTATTACTTAAAAGGTTTTTAAACTTCTATGTTATTCTTATATAATGATAAATTTATACAAATTAAAATTTTAGTGAAAACTGTATTTTTCGACTAGAACCCTACCTTTTCTAAAAAAATATCAAAAATTTATACTATGTCAGTTTTTATGTGAGAAAATAAAAAATAAAATTAATTTTATTAATTTAATAATAAAATATTTATAAATATATTTTTTGAATGAAATAATATATTATAATAAAAACACATTTTTATTGTAAAATTTCATTTTCAAATACTTATTATTATTATTCTTAATTCAAATCATTTACCAACTAAATTAGTCTGAACCAATTACTAATATCAAACATAATTTATCATTAATCATTTTTTTTGAAATAGAATGTGTATAGTATAAAGGTAAATTTTTTATAAAAAACATTACTAGGCAATCAATGATCTTTTTAATTATTTTAGGTAAACTAATTGAATTTAATTCATATTAAAAGTATCATTTATTTTATATATACTTATAATTCATAAATAGGTTACTAAAATTCATTCATGATAGTTAAATGACTAGGTTTTTAAAAGTTATACTTAAATATTTGTACCTAATCTATATATATCATGGTTTTGTTTATGATTGGTGTTACATGTGGTCCATGCTATCAATCAAATTGAATTATTTATTGATAATCATATTTTATAAATTCAAGGTGTTAAAGTTTGTCATCATTCATCAAGTATACCGATGAGGGCATACCAAATAGACTGAAAGTGCGCAATCTGGTGGGAGAAACACAAATATCGACCTAGTGAAATACGTGAGAAATAATCTCAATCATGATCTAAGAGCTGTAGTCTTTGATTAGTTTAAGGTCATATAGATTTTACCATGGGAGGAGTCATGGTTCTAAATTTTTCCTAAACCAATGGGTTCAGTGAGAATGGACATGTTTTTTCCAACACCCGATGTTGTGTTTTGTAGGCTTTATACCTTTTCCATATGTGCCCAAGATTTTTTCAAAGTCCTAGGTGTGAGTTGGCGAGTGAGAGACTAACTTTTTATCAAGAATAATTTTGAATGATTTAAACCTAACATTAATTTTTTAATCTTAAATTGGGTATTTTATGATTACGCCAGTAAGACTATAAGTGGGACAGAAATTTTGGTTGTACAAATTTGACCAAATAAGAAAGATTGTGTGGAACAAGAGGTAATATAAACCTGATGTGAATGGGATAATGAGAGTATTGAGGCCATATGAACATTTCCTTGGACAGGGTGCACATATTTTATAGTCAAGATGCTTGAACGACTTCCACCTGGGAAGAAAACTTCCTTTTCATTAGGGAATAAAAGTTCAACAATGGAATGATAAGTTCCAAAATAAGGCGTGAGTGGTGGAAGGATTTGTAGTTGGGCCTGAGATGATAGATCTAAGATTCCACAAATATCACATGTAGTTATAATAAATCCCCTTGTATTTCAATAAAGTGGTGAGGTAGAAGAACAACACCAAAAAGGTTCATAATCTTCTCGAGTAAGGGACAAAGACATTGCGATGTTTAAAGTCATTCAACATGGACTATATCATGTAGTTTTACATCATTTATCAAGGACTCAATAGAGGGGGGATTCAATCCATGAATCACTAAATGAAAATGTAAGAAAAATGTAAATTTAGGACTAAGGGGGCCTGGTACATACACTTCAAGGTCATAAATATTGGACTAGTTGGGGTTCAACAACCTATTCGGCTAGAGAGGATCATACCCAACATGAATAGAGGGGACAAGCTAAGGCCCAACAATCTCTCTCTGGAATAGGTGATATCACAGAAATAGGGGAACACATTTTAGTTTTGTATGCATGGATTATTTCAAATGGTTTATTATAATGATACTTAGACCAAAGGGGGATGATCCCAGCTTAAGGTCATGAATTTAAAACTAAAAAGGGGTGTTCTAGAGAAGTTTTGGTAGTGAGAAAGTGAGTACCAATATAATGCTAATGGATTCCCAATTAGTCCTCATTCCAAAAAAAATTGTGAGATTAATTGTATATAGTTTATGTTTATGATTCCAAGACTCAAAGAATTACCTACATGGGATCTTTTGTGTGTCTCGATCATGTGGGGGAAAACCTACCAAAAATCATATTACCATGTGATCTATGATCAGTGTGGGAAACAAGGAGTGGTGAGGGACCCATCCTATCATGAGGGAGTACACAAAAGGTGATAATATAATCCATCTATTAAGGGACCTAATGATATCTACTTTCCCACTACACGTGCATGAATGAAAAAAGGTATCACCAAAGAAGATAAAACTACATTGGAATAAAGTGAGGTGGAAAAGAAATAAATCAAGACTTTAGAAATATAAACCAAAATATGGAGGGCAACTATTGTGTGTAGAATGAATACTGAACATATTTGAAACATAGGTTCCATAACTACATTTTTCAAGGGTGGAAAAAAAGAAAATGTCAGATTGGCCATTGACCATGTTTGAAATAAGGGAACCATCACTTTTTGTAAGAATTCCTTCAAGGCATGAGCTTGAGACGGGAGGTGATCCTATTTTTCCTATGAATCGTCATAGTAGGGGTACTTATTTGGACTTAGAGGATGATGAGGATCCAAATATAGGAAGTCTTGAAGTTTGGATTCAAACATAAAGGGATGTTTAGGGAGATTTCAACAATCTGGGAGCTACACAACCATGTTCTTGGGAATAGTGAATAGGCATATCAGTGAGATATAATCAAACTTGTTCTCAAGGGTAAAATCTATAAAGTAGGTTAGAGGCACGTTTGGACCCAATATGAGAGATTTGGTCATCTCTATGTATCCCAATAAATTGGGAATCAATCCATATATAGTTCTAGAAGGCATTTTGGTAAGTGACCAATACTAGAAGGGGATGTCGTCACTAATGAGGGATCGATAATCACATAGTTTTAAATCATGAAATAGGGATGAGGACCATTCAGTTTAACATCTTGAGGAAATTATGTTAGACATATAGTTTAACATCATATGGTGAGGTTAAATTATTACACAATTTAACATCATATGAAAAAAAATGTTTCCTAGTAGTTTAACACCATGTGACTAGGATGAGGTCCAAAAATTTAATGTAACATTATTAGGATAAAGTAGGGAAGTTATGTGAATTACCTTTTGAGGAACCTTTCATTGGTGGGAGTTTTGATGCACTCCCCATCTATGGTGATTATTAAGTATGCACCACTTGAGAAAACTTTATGAATTACAAAAGCTCCTTCCCATTTTCGGTCCACCTTTTGTGGCTTCTTTCCATGTATCATTGGCATCCTTAATTCCAATACCTTTTAACCTTGAAGGAATGAGTGGATGAGAATTTTTTTTAGATTCTCACAGTTCCCAGTCCTTATGAACTTTAAAGTTGTGAAGCACTTAAATCCTTATCTCATTAAGGGATTAAAATTCATCCAAGTGGACCTTAACCCTCTTGTCAAGAAACTTCTAATCATCAATGACCATCCAGAGCAATGAAAGAGGAACCTATATGGGTAATAGTCCCTCTTCCCATACAAAAGAGAGTATGGGGTATCCTAGATGGAATTCTAGTTTTTCATCTAATATTACTATATCACATTGGAATGATTATTGGGCCATGTTTTTTATCCTGACCCACGGTCTTCTACATAATTTTACGGAATGTTTTTTTAAAGCCTCAATCCACTCATTCACCTAAGTATAATAGTGGGAGGTATGATTTTAATGGATGTTTTAATTTGTGTGTAAGTTATTTTGATTAACTTCTCAAAAGTTGTTTTATTTCTCTATGAGAATAGTTTGAGGGGTCCAAAATTGATGAACGGTGTGTAATTTTACAAAATCCATCACAAACTGATCCTTGGACTATTTGAGAGGGATGGGTTCTTCCAACTTTGAGGAGAAGTTTATATAATTAAGGATGAACCTATTCTATAAAGCAATCACTGGTAGGTATGGACCCACAATTTTAATTCCCCATGTAGAAAATTTTCTGGAGTAGTTAGTGGCATGCAGAAGTTCTGATAGTCTGTGCATAGAGTCAGCATGAATCTGGAATTAATTTTACTACTTAGTGAATTTTATTTAATCATAGACCTTGATGGTCTAAATGTAACCCAATATTTGGATCTAAAGAGAAATTTTTAACCATTCCATATGAGTTCTACATGACTTTATGTGGAATTCTTATAAGAGATAGAGAACATCCTTCCCTTGGATATAATGGAGGAGGATGTAAAAAACAAAATCTTTAGAGAGTATACTCTAGTTTGGGGTTGTCTTAGAGGGTAAAATTCCCTACATGCTAAAGAATATGATCATGCTTGGCTCGGTCCCAGGGGAGGTTCCCATTTTGAAGGTACTTGATGAAGGAATTCATTCATTCGGGTGATTATTTTACTGTAAGGGAATTTGATGGCTCTAAAATAGAGGTGTCGATGGAAATTTGGTTTACCTGTTAGTCCACTTCATTGAAAGTGATAGGGGAAATAAATTTTCTATGTGCCATGTGAATGACCAAGTTATCTTATTCGGTCTCTGTTAAGGATGTGACCAGGATTTTCAAGGAATAAACTTGATCATTCTAGGATCATTGGACATGAGTCACTTAAAGCCTCAAAGGGAACTAGGCCATCCACTCATGGGTGCACACCAGCAACATTATGAGCTCTTGTTTTCTATCAATACAGTCACCATTGATTTTGTTTATGACTAGATATGAATCATCCATCACATGTAGTTGTGGGACCTCAATCTAGAGATTCAATTCAAGTATAATGATAAGGGTCTGGTACTCAACTTCAATGTTGGTTCAACCAAATTATAAAAGGAATGAGTATAGTAGGAGGTCTTGTGTAGGAGTGATGAATAAAATCCTAAGGACAATCCCAATTGAGTTTAGGGTTATTGATTTTTCTCCTGGTCAAGCTTCAAGTGTCAATATCAAAGAGAATCTACCAAATATGGTATAGATGGATTGACATAACGGATATATTTATCATTAAATTCAAAATATAAGTGTATCTTCTTAGAGGTCAGATGTGTAACCAAGAAATCTGATAGTGCTTATTCATTATCTCATTTCTAGGGAATGAACTTGATTTCTTACTACTATATAATTACTACCCACCACAACAATAGTCTATCTAGCATGGGACGATTGATGATTTAATTCAATGGATCAACATGGGATAATAGCTATATCTCATGATGATGAACATAGTGCTATATTTTCTTAACCATGAAGACCAAGTCAAAGAAACTCTTCTTGAAAAAATAATACCTAGTTTTAGTGTCGAGCATCATACAACTGAGATAATATAGATTGTTCTATCTTATTTAATTATTATTTTAATAAAAGATAGAAATAAGTAATCATTCCAGGTTAGTCACCTAAATGACTAGGGGAATCCTTGGGATGGGTAGCATTAGTACTAGAGGATTTAGTAGATATTACTTAATGTCCAAAAATAAGGCATGAAATTCCTTATCATGTTGATATGCAATTCCTTTCTTTATGATCCTTTAAATGGGATTAAATTTACCATCCATATTAGAGAATAAATTTCATATATAGGTGTGGTGGCCATGAAGGTCTTGCAACTCTTGGAGTTTACATGGATAATGAATTTGGCTAATGGTATTCATTTTATGTAGGTAAATATATATGCCTCTATACCTAATAATCAAAATGAGTAACCTTCTAGAGGTTACCTTGAATGTAAAATTCAAGGGATTCAACTTTAGGTAGTGGTAGCAGATCAGGTTGAACTCTTTCTCAATATCCTTGAGATAGTCCTAGAAAAAGTAGCACTTGACTACCAAATCATCCACATAACACTCCACCATTGTTTAGATGAGCACCTTAAAGATATAGTTCATGGAATGTTGATAAGTGGACCTAGAATTATTCAATACAAATGGATTCACTCAATGATAAAAGATTCCTTGAGGAACCTTAAAAGTGGTGAATTCTTCATCTTCAAGGGCCACCCAAATTTGATTGTATCTGGAATACTCATACATGAAAGAAATAGCCTTAAAAATATTAGTTTCATTGTTTAGAAACTCTATTTATGGGTTTGGGATGTCATCCTTTTATAAATGGTGGTTAAGGTCTTGAAAGTATATATAGACCCTGATTTATCTATTCTTACTCTATACTGGGACAATATTGGCCATCCACCTAGGGTATTGGACTTCCTTAACAAATCCATCCTTGATGATATTATCCACTTTATCAGAAACTATGGAACTATGGGAGGGATGCAACTTTTTGGGAGTCTTTCAACCTATGGTGGCCAACGGGGTGGCCAAGGTGGTGAAAAATAACCTGGGGATCAAGCCCTATAATTTTCTTATAGTTCCATGTGAACATGACATGGTGTTAATTTAGAAAATCCATGTATCATTTTTTTTCTCCTATAAATTCATGATTGCACTAATTAGAATTGGACTTGGATTTTCCTTAGTGTCGAGAATCACTAGAGTCAATTCATCAATAGTGGAGGAGACCCCTTGCAAAACATTTGGAGGGGCTTCATCCAAATCCTCTTTATCCCCATATACATGAGTATTGAAGAAATAATGTGACTCTCCAAGATCTGGGGACCATGAGGTGGTATTTTCATTGGCTTTGGAAGGGGAGGAATCTTTAATGAGGGGTTCCTTCTCTATGGAGACCATGGATAAAAAGGCTGATGAGCAAATTACATGGTGTTTCCAACAGCAAGATCCACCTTTGATGTAAAAACAATGGTGAAATGATTAATTTTATTTGGTAAACCCCTCTCTTTAGAAGACACAATATAGGTGAATTTTCATGACTAAGGAGTATACCACTTGGTATAAAATGGATGTGGAACTCTCCGTCCTCAACAATGTCTTCCCTTTATAATAATATGAGGTAATTTATGAACATTACTTCTTGGGGATGATGAAATAGTTCCTAAGGTTTAGAGTTCATGCTTCCACCTGAGGGATTGATAGGATGAATCTTTCTTTCAAATCAAGCCACAAATATTCCATGGTGTCTATCAAGTCATTTTTATCATTGATACACTATACTTTATTGTTTTTAGGTTCCTTTACCTCTCTTTTTCAATAGAAATCATCCAAGTAGTGGGATTCATTGTAGTCGAAGGGGGAATTATTGTCATGGAGTACCCATGCTCAACCATTAAGGGATTATTCGAGGAACTAAGGATATGAAGAGAGAACCCCCATATACAGATGAATCTAGGTCATTCTAAACAATTAATTTTTGATAGTGTCCTATGAGACAACCATGAACTTGGTGTTTTCTACTAAATCCCAAAATTAGGTCTCTATCTGAATCTTGAGGCATGGATTCTGGTCTATTTTTCAATACCCCTATATCATTAGATTTCATAGTTTCAAATTTTTTTTAGCACCAACTTATGGAGTGTTTGTGTTTGGAAAAGATTCATACCATATCTAGTGTCTACTATCCAGTGATGGATTTCAACACCATTGAACTGGTTGGAGACATAGAGTGGGCATATGTTCCCATGACAGGTGGAACTCTCATACTCATCAGAGAAATATATGATGAATTGGAACTATTATTTCTTATATTCTTCTATGTGATCGGACTCAATAGAATCTAGCTTAGTTTCAAACTAAATAGTTTTCTTTAGGACATCAATGAGAACCTCACACAACTCCTTTGATAGATAAAGTTAATAAAGGACCAAGATCCATGATGGTATATTCTAAAGTTGTTTCATCATGTCATACGTTCAAGAGAGAGGAATATTATTACATCCTAAGGGTTTATCCTTAATAATAAGTGTGGTAGGAATAGTTGGATGATGCATTGGGTCCTGAATGGTGCTTTTCAAAACTCACTGTTATCTAGATGGTTTAGGATGAGCACTCAGAGGTTGTGATTGAGCCTTGGCCCATTTAAGATGAATGATCTGATTTTTAGGGAAGATTCATATAGTCAACCAACTTGGTAGGTTACAAGGGTGTACCTGATGATGTGTCCTATAAGGACTGTAGTTTTTGATCCCATAGTAATGCGTTTTCCCTAGTTTCAATATCATAGACTATCCTTTATTATCGATAATCTTGGTAATTTATCTTGGTAACATGATTCCAATCCTTTACTTGGAGTATTCATCTAGAGGTTCTTGGAGGGGTGGGTGATTTCATTACATACTGTGATCTATGTAGTGATCCAATAGACTAAAAACATTTACAGAATCATACTTTCATTCCTCATCAGTTGAGTATTCTATAACTGAGTGGATCGTAGATCCTTCTCCCAATTCGGGGGGTGTGAAATAACTGAGAGTTAAAACCATTTTTGAAATTGGTAGTGGATCCTAGTTTCCTTAGCATTGAAAACATTGTTCCTTCCAAGACTTGAAGTTTGGAATTTCAATGCAGTGTTTAGAGGATGCATGGAGACCATAGGAGATGATGGTTTGTTTAACAGAGCATATATAATTCCATGGGAATGCGGGACTGTATCGTGACCCACCGAGTATTCAAACTTCTTTGAACATTGTCTCTGAACCTAATTCTACTCACCGGATTCCTCATCGTCGACATCAAGGTTGGAAGGTATATATATCACGTATTTCATTATGTCACCCAACTTGACTAGACATTGGTTTACCTAATAATTAATCCAATCTTTAAATATGAATCATTATTTTAGGTTGTGTCCAATGACCCTATGATAGGGGCAGTAGTTAGCGTAGTATGTTAAGCCATCCTCTTAGGGACACCTAGTTTTAGAAATTTCATAATGTTATTTTCTAGGACACATATAATGTAACCCAACACCTTATCATTATAAAAGGATTAGAACCAATTATTTCATTTTTCAAAGGTAACTCTAGGTGCCAATCCCTGAAGAGGGGCCTGAGATTCATTATCATTGTGAGGTTTCACTTAGTGATGCATGTCCTATATAGGTTCTAGAAGGTATAACAACTTAGGGGACTAATTTTGTACAATTGTGGTCATCTCATCTCTCACAAGTTTTCACACTATGGCTAAAATGGTTAATGTTCATGTACACTACCTGGTCCACTGCAAGGATTCTTCCAAAATCTAAACTCTTTTGATGAATTCCTAAAATCTTCTAGTATATATTTGGTAGATTAGGGTGGGTATCATCTCATCTAAAACATTCTTCATGTGCATCCCCAACATCTATTCCTAATAAATATTCACATCAATGAATTATGTGAGTCCCTTCGATTGAGAAATGAATTTAGAAATATGTTCATCATCCCTATGATTATATTTGGGTAGTCCATTGTTGTTAATATTACTCAAGGTGTAGCTAAACTTGTATAGAAACTATATTTTGATATCTTCCAAGCTAGTGATAAACCTCAGGACCAACTAATTGTACCAAAAAAATTATTTTTCTCTATGTTCTATAAAAAGCACCAAAGTTTGAATACTGTATTCTTCTCTATATTCCTAAAAAACAAGCCACATTGAGAGTCAAAATGGGCTAGATGATGTAAAAAATCACCTATATCACTGAACATGGTGAATATTATATTACCAAAGTCTATGGGTGGATGAATGTGATCCACCCATACCGGATATAGCTTCCCTTCATGTGGTATTGAGGCATTTTGTGTCTCTAAGTCTACAGGATGAGTAGTGAGAGTGGTTATCGCATCTTCAAAGTGGCAATTCACATTAAATGGTTCTTTGACTAACTTGTTTCCTCTAGAGGCATAAGGGTGGGAATTTAGTTATGGGATTTCTCATTAATTTATTGGGGTATTAGTTTTATGGTATATTGAATTATTCCTCAATTGAGTGGTATTACTAACTTACACCCTAATTCGGTACCACTAACAATGGTTGGATTGGTCATACAAACTTTATGTATTAATGGGAGAGGGTTGAACTTTAAGAAATCATTCTACCCACATCCCTTGATCTTCACATGAGGTGACACCTATTCCATGACTTTTTGAATCATATTAAGGCTCCAAATATAAGTTCACTATAAAATCTTGTGATACCCAAATAAATCAGGGTATTGAGTGACTAGAAGGGCTACAATGTCAACATTATGGAACTAATTATTGATATATTGAAGATGTTTGTGGCTCCCTGTATAGGTCAAATAGTGGTCTTGGAGGTGATCTAATGTCTCTCATAGGTTCTTATAGAGACACAAAGTGTGGTCCTATACAAGCATATATGGGATAGAAAAGCATGGGGTTGCAGGTTTTTGAACAAGAATGATAGTTGTTCGGTGGATAAGATCCCCCATAATTTATCCTTCTCTTACTCCTTAACTAGAGGTTAGTGCTTATCTTAATCATTGTAATGTCCAATAAGTGACGATCGGGAGACTGGGGGAGGTAGTGATGTAGACCAACTCTGCTATTGAATTTTGTGTGTAAAAGGTGTTTCATAGACCAATATCCCTGGGAATAAGGGATTGCCTTTTACCGGTGAGGCTATCTTCATAACCATGTCCATGTAGGACGGTGTTCCCCTAGAATTTTTTTAGTTTTTAAGGTTATCATACTCTCATGGATTGATTTAGTTCCCTCCCTCATCTTAAGGTGAAAAGCTAGATCTTATTGTCTCCCCTACTTTTATTATGGAAGCATAGAGAAGAGATACTGATGGTGGTAGGAACAACTACACAAGGATTCCCTAAAAGGAATCCAAATTTCCCCAACATGCGATTGATTGTGGTGGTATTTTGGGAACTTATTGATTTCAACTTCTTTTATTTTCATCCTTAACTAGCGGTCTTCTACCCCAAGCTCTTATGGTGGTAGCAGAGGTATCCCCTATGTCATCAGTTTTCTTGAACTCTAAAATATTTATGGTGATATGATGTTTCCCCTAACTCTGTCCCTAATGGTGTAGTGGGAGATCCCCGAGCATGATACCTTGAGGGTCATAGGTATTTATCCCATGTACATCATGATCGGTATCACAAAAAACTCGCCCGTGATGGTTTTCTTTCCTTCTACCCTGGGAAGGATACTTAAGACAATGTAAGTCTTTGGAATAGAAAGGTCCTCCAGGGAAGTTGATGTATCCATAAGGAGAACCCACATTATAGATTTTTTATTCATGGTGTGGACTATAGAGACAATTTATAGTGGAACCTGTGGTGGTTAGAGTTATCCCATATCATCAGATGGGAGACTAGGGTCTCAATCACAACCTAGTAAAGGAATACCCCCACACAATGGTTATGAAGGAAGGGAGTGTGCTGATAGTAGAAGAGGAAATTTTAGTCCCTAAATTATCCTCCCTCTATGAAATATTGTGGTCATACCCCTAGTATAAGAATCACATATTTTGTATTGGATCCAATGGAGTAGTGAAGGGGTCAGCCCACTCATCAGTTTGTGGAGGAATTTAGCATTTTTAGAAACATCAGGTAGTGAGAACCCTCTTGGGTGACTCTTAAGTGTTGGATATAGTAGGTGAATCCAGTGTATCCCTTACCTCCTCAATATAGTGGTGGTAGTTATCAAAGTGTTTTAGGGAGTGGCTCCTAAAATAATTTATCAAGGAGATGGGGTAACCCCTACAGGTGGTGTTGGTGGTATGGTGTCGCAACTTCCAAGTCTTGTCAGTCCATGTCCCTAGTTAGGATGACCCCATCCAATTTGTAGGAAAAAATGGCTTTGATCACCCTCCATTGAATAATATCATAAGTGGAGATATGGAAATGGTTAATAGGAGTTGGGAAAGTAGTGGCTATTTTAGTAGAAATATAGTAGTGTAGGATTGTCTCGCCATCGGTTCTATGTCCCCATGCCTATTAGTAGTGGGATGTCAAGTGTTTCTAGTTGTAGGTGTCATGTTTAATACATGAATCCAACTACCATAATATTTTTGGTGAAGGTGATTCCCAACATTTCCAATGCCACTCATCCTCTTGTAGGTGGATTCAGGATTCAAAATAATAATCCCTAGAATTTATGACACCCAAATCTCTTCATCTACCCTCAGTTTAAAGTAAATATAATCAAGTTGGGTTCACCATTTTTTTCCAACACATCCACCAGGATATCGTGTCTAGTGCACTTTTTGGAGTTTTCTTCATACTTGGACTAAATTAGGATCCTCATTGCCCCAAATTCCCCCTTTATAAAGGATGGTGACCTCCACCACCATGGTTGATAATGTTGGATCCTTGATCAGAATGGGATGGTGAGGTGTTGTCTCCTCTTTCCATGGATTTCTACAAAGATATTTTGACTAGTCTGGGTCTCCCTTATAGATCTAGGATATGTTCATGAATAACATTCATAATACCATCTTCTAGTGGGAAACAATTAATTATGTCACTCACTTCCATGATAGGGTATCTACCTATGGTTGGGGTTGATGAGGATGTTAGGTATGGTAGGTATTTGTGATGGAATTGGGTACTATGGTCATATTTAAAAGTATTCATCATTTTAGATTTTGAGGGAATATTATGCTCGAGAAATAAGAAATATCAAGTGTAAAACCTGAGGCATATTGTGATCACTATGGGGAAACTTACATTAAATGTATAAAGAATCCAAGGTTTATCACCTTATGTATATTGTTCTCATCACATAGTGTGAATCGCATTTTTCATTTTTTATGTGAAGAATCTAGCTCTCACCACACTAGGAAACATGTTCTCATATCATAAGGTTTCTTAGGCTCATCACCCAAGGCATATCATTCCCATCACATTCGGTTGAAACCCAGGCTCATCACCAATGTGGGGATAAAGAGATTGTATTCTCATCACATATGCGTCTTAAGCTCATCACCTAAGGTTCCCTAGGTTCACCACCTAGGGATGGTAGTTGTATGCATCCAGAAGGTTCACAAGCATAAATTTGAGTGAGGTCTCTTCACATGTTTAAATTCTATCATGAAAAGTACCATTTATTCTTATTATGTAAGGGACAATCACATTTTTAATGTTTTTTTGGTACACTTACCGTATACTCTCATCACATGCTAGGTCAGGCATAGGTCGGTGTCATGTGGCAACACTGAAGTCCGGTGTGTCTCTCATATTTATTTTATGAGAGTTTGGTATACTCTTATAAGATAATAATGATTTGGAGTTGTCATCTCCCAAGGGGAGAGAGATTTATGGGAGTGATGAGAAGTCAATACTGAACCTTAAAGAGGTGTCCTACATACTAAGTTAAAAGATATAGATGAAAACCTATGTAGTTTGACTGTATTGTTTAAGTTCATGTAGAAGGACTGGTCCATACAGTTTAACATCATGTGGTAAGGATGATTTTGTTTTGAAAGAATTGAAAATAAGGGATAGTGTGGGGATTAAGGATAGAATATTACCAAAAAAATAGAGTATGGTCTCATGGTCCTCATAAGAGGCATCCCATGCTCATCACAAGAGGTAAGGTTATAGTTTAACCCCATGTATTGGGGATTTTGTTGTGAAATTTAACATCGTGTTAATAGGATTCCAGTGATATGTATTTTAAAGTGTTACAAATTTACATTAGTTTGGGGATTAAACATGGAGTTTCCCATTCTCAGTTAGGTTAGGAGGAGATAAGGATACTTAGATGCCACCTGCACTCATCGAGAAAAATGATGGTAATTTTTCCTTGATGATTCCACCATTGAGTCTCATGTTTCCACTATGAAGATGGATTTGGAGCACAAAAGGTATTGACATTTCTATTTCAAGAATCAGGCTGGGGTTCCATGGTAGGAATCCTATTCATAGGAGTAGGTGGGGATGAGGGTGTCTAACCCATGCTTGGATCGAAGGTCTCGGGAATAAGGGTCCAAAATACCAATCGTGTATAGGGATTCAACACAAATAAATCTGATTTGAGAAGGCATAGAGGTCATAAGAACTCAACATTCATGAAGATATATCAACTGAAAGGATATGCAACAACCCATAATTTTATGAATGGAATTTCACTTCCTACAATTATGTTTTGTAATATAAAGAATGTATATCACAAAGAGAAACCAAAAAAACATTATTATCATAAATTAATAATGATACATTAGTCATGAAATAAAACAATAAGAATTCATAACATTACAATGATATAATAAATAGAAAATAAGAGAATAAAAATAGGATAACTTGGATATGCTCGATCCACCATAATGACTGCACTCATGAACAAAGCTATAGAAATAAAACATGATGTTAGTAATACAATATTAGTTTTAAAGATTAATTTATATATATAATTGAGAGAGATTAGAATTGAATGATGAATGAATTTAATAAGAGGTATTTTTAGGAAATAGGAAACTTCTTTGACCATTATAAATCTAACCATTAGAATAAAATCCTAGCTGCTGGAATAGTAATATGATCATTAGGAATAGTAATTTGACCATTACAAGAGTAACATTTCATATAGAAATGTTAAAATAATATTTAGGTTTCAAATAAAATGAATAGGAAATATATTTAAAAAATGGTATATTAAAATAAATATTTCAAAATTGATAAATTAAGTATTTTTATTTTTATAAAACATAAATGTTTTCATCGCATTTTTATAATAAATTTTTTGGACTCCTCTAGTATTAATGATCAAAAATCATGTTTAATCATGTTTAATTATGTTTCATTATGTTTGTGTATAATCATAATCTATTATATTAAGTTTTACTTCATAAGATAGGTTGAAAATATTTGACTAAGTATGAGTCACTGTAAAGGTGAACTCATAGTCACCGGACAGAGGACTCACAGTCACCGTGAAGTCTGTAAATCAGTAAAGTATGAGTCACAATTTTAGTAACCCCTCAGTCTAAATTTTTTCAAAAATGACCAGACACCAATGATATGGATCAGTCACCATTGGAGTGATCTACTGGTTTATAATTTTCACAAAGGACTAGACACCAATGAATCAACCAACCAAACCAAAATTCTCACAAAGACTAAGACACTGTTCTTAAGACACCGTTCAGAGACAAATGAAAAGTCACCTCTCCTGTTTCACTGCTCCTATCGTACCGTTCTAGAATAAGTCATTTCTTACTTTACTATTTAAATTCAAAATTATTAATAATGGTCATATTTGAGTTATTTAGTGATATCGATTTCATTAATGATCTTTTCCAAACAATATTAATGACCATGTTTGTGACAGAACGAGGTACCTTCATGTGATGAAGATCGTGCTCCTTGTCGGCCCTTACAACATAAAATGTAAATCACAAGAGAATGAAAGTATTGATTCATGAGTATATTGTAAAACACAAGACCAAGCATAAAATCTATACAAAAAATAAAAGAAAAACACTCATCCTATAAGGTGTCGACAAGGAAGAACATACTATGAACTAAAGTGAGAACATCTATGTAGTAATAAATCTAAGAAAAGAGGACTTCTGAGGACATTCTCACCTCGCTGGAAACCAGAACACAGACCATCCATGACACTCTATTTTTGGTTTCTGATTCCAGGAGTGGACTAGAGCCTCACATCTACTACATCCAAAAAGTCAGAAGTATCAAGAACATCACATAGACCATCCTAAATAATTTCTCTTTATTTCTACTCAATTGTGTACATTTTTACTCTTCTTTCGAGTAGGGTGTGTATATGTATCACAAACACATATTTTCTCCTAAGATAATCTAGAGGATACAAGATATATTCACTCACACATATTTCTACACCATTTTTCTCCCATGTAAAACTATAGAAGAGGTCCCAATATTGCCTGGTTGTATTTTGTTTCCCATGACTAACTATGGTAGAGGTCTAGTTGACCTAGAAATCCTTGAGTGATTTTTTGAACCCCAATCCAAGGTGTGGATAAATTTTATTAATATAAATTGATTGGTGTTAGGAAATCACCAAGTGACGAGGACATTGTCTCTTCTTGAGACTGAACCTCTTGTTTTTAAATTCACTGTGTTATTTCAAGTTTAGTTTTTTTATCTATTTTTCATTACTCAAAATATAAAACTTCACTTCACTCTAATAGTTAATATTAGATAGTGTTTGTATTTAAATTTGATTTAGTATACTGAATTAAAATATTAAGATAATCATTCAAACTATTTTAACTTAGAACTAATAACTCTATGATAATTCTTTGAAACAGATAAATCTTTTATAATTCTGATAATTTGGTTAAATGGCCATAATTTTTATTAATTAGTGGATTTTTAAATAAATTTTTTAAAACAATATTTTTTATAGGAACTTAATTAACCCCACCTGAGTGTCCTACTCTGACCAAAATTTGGTATTAGATGTTGTTTCAAATATTTTTCAAACACCTTTTTTAAATATGATTTTAATTGTACTTTTAAAGATCTATAAATTTCTATTAGTTCTAATTTTTATTTCTTTAAAACTCTAGTTCATTCCTTAATATGGATAATATACAGGAAGGCATTGCTACCAATACACCTCTTTATTTCAATGGTACTAATTATGTCCAGTGGAAAATAAAAATAAAAATGCACCTAGAAAGTATTGGGTTAGATATTTGGACCATAATAAATGATAAATATGAAATACAAGAAACTACAAGAAATACCTGGAGTGACGATTAAAAACTTCTTATAATAATAATTATAAAGCTATGAATGCCCTATTTTGTGCTTTTGGTGATGAAGAATTTAATATAATGTCTTCTTGTAAATATGATTATGAAATTTAGGATACTTTATCTATTTCACATGATGTAACCACTAATATTAAGTAAATTATACTCAACACATATACTATTAAATATGATAACTTCAAAATGATGGTTGATGAACCTATCTATGAGATGTATCTTAGGTTCAATGAGATTATAAACACTATGATTTATTTACAAAATATTGTTATAGCTAAGGAAAAATCATATAAATCCTCATACATTTACCAGACATATGGATAGTAACCTCAATTCCAATTAGAGAGTCTTGTGATATTAGTAAGTTTCTAGTAAAGGAGATGATAGGTAAACTGATGATGTACGATGAAGAATATAAGGTTAACAGGGAAGAGGATGATGAACCAAAGAGAATGTCAGGGGCTTTAAAAACCACTACTTATAAACACAAATGAATGGATAAGGCACAAACTCATTCTTACAATTCAAGAAATGAATAATCATCATATGATAGTGATGAATAAATGAATCAGATAGCTAGAAGATTCAAAAAATTCTATATAAAGAAGATGTTTTCCAAAAATCCCAAATACAAAGAAAAATATGAAAACAAGGGAAACTGTAAAAAGGATTGGAAAATAATTTAAAATACTAATGAAATAATTTTTTATGACTGCAAGAGGAAAGGAAATGTAAAGGATGATTTTCCAAAATTAAAGTACAAAAATAAAAGTGAAGATAAGGATAGAAGATACAAAAAGAAAATGAAGTCATCATGGAGTGCTTATAAAGATAGCTTCAGTGAGTCATAATCTTCACATGAGGAAAATACTAATAAATCCATTTTGTTTTTTTATGAAAAACACATTTGAGGTAACACTAAAACCTCCTGTATAAAATTCTTACTATTCTGGAGATGAGTCAGATTCTAAGAATATGAATAAAATTAAATGTTTTAATATTTTATAATGATTTAGGATACATGTATTCATTTAAAAGATAAGTATAAATTTTTCAAGAAGCAACTTTCTCTTACCTCTATTGTTAAATCCGAGCTTACTATGGACACATAAAAGAATGCTCAATTTATTAAAGAAAATAATGAACTCAAACTACCTAATGAGAAATTAAAAAGGGAATTAGAAAAGCTTACCAATGGAAAGAATAATCTCACACAAATCATTGGTAAAAAAATATCACCAAAATATATTACTAGTATTGGATACCAACCTAGACAGAGGAATTTTCCAATAAAATCTATAAAATCAGTTTTTGTGCCTAAAATAGATAAATTTTCTGTAGTTCTAGAAATTGAAAATTTTTCACTACTTGCAATATTTCTAGACCAAATAAAGTTTATTATTCCAAATCCTTACAAAATATTTTTAGGAAACTAATGAAACAAATGTGGGTTCCAAATTCTTTATCACTAAAGTTACAGGACCCAAGGAAATCTGGGTACCAAAGTCCTTCCTTGGTTAAATTATTTTCGTAGGTAAGCTGCTTGAAGAGATCCTTTAAGAGCTTGTGGTACTTGGATAATGGATGTTCAAGACATATGACAAGGAAATATTTGAGCTTCAAGAATATTGTCAAAGTTGATGGTGGGCATGAAACCTTTGGTGACAATAAAAAAGGAAAAATAATTCGCCTTGGACAAATTGGTAACTCTAATTCAGTTCTAATTTCTAAAGTTATTTTGGTTGATGGTTTAAAATAAAATTTTCTTAGAATTTATCAGTTATGTGATGATGGATTTCAGTTTAAATTTAAAAATGAATCTTACCATGTATTTAATTCTAAAAATGATTTATTTTTTACTTCTTTTAGAAAAGAATATGTTTATGTTGTTAATTTAGATTCTTTAGTTTATCAAAAAAATTCTTACTTAAGTTCCTTTCACAAGGAGTCTTGGATCTGGAAAAGGAGACTAGGCCATTATAACATACACCCCCTAAGAAATATTACTAGAAAAGGTTTTGTCATGGATCTAATAATATTGAGTCTTCAAATTATAAAGTCTCCAATCCATGTTAAAAGGGAAAATAGCATAAAATATCTTTCAAACCAAATAAAGAAGTTTCAACTTCTCAAACTCTTGAGTTTGTTCACATAGATTTTTTTAGAACTTCTAGAGTTTCAAGTTTAAGTGGGAATCACTATGTATACATTCTTGTAGATGACTTTTCTAAGTATACTTGGACCTTTTTCTTAGCTCAGAAAATTGAAGCTTGTTCTAATTTTATCAAGTATGCACGAAGATTAGAAAACCTAAGTTGTCTTATAATTAAATCCTTAATAATTGACCATGGTCGTGAGTTTGAGAACCAATATTTTGAATTTTTTCTCACAAAATGTCTTTAGTCATAACCTCTCTTTTCCTAGGACATCCCAACATAATGTAGTTGTAGAAAAGATAAATATAACCTTATAATAAATAGCCCATAAAATGATTAATTAATATGACTTACCTACTAATTTTTGGGTTAAAGCTATCAATACATCTTCTATTATAATTAAGAGTCTTAATTAGGCATATCCTTAAGAAATACCCCTATGAGTTATGGAACAATAGGAAACCTAAAGTTATCTACTTTAAAGATTTTAGTTGCAAGGTTTATATTCTCAATACAAAAGATAATATTGAAAAGTTTGCATCCAAAAGTGGGGAAGGAATTTTCCTATATTACTCAACCTCTAGTAAGTCCTATAGAGTTTTTAATAAAAGATCCAAATGTGTGGAAGAATCTGTACATGTTAAATTTGATGAAATAGATCCACATGAACCTAAAACCCATCTTGAAAATATTGATGATGATCTATCAAATATGGACATAATTTCTAGGCCCTCTAATTTTTCTGTTAATAAATCAATTAAATCATCCAATTTTAGAAAATATCTATACTCCAATCATTGTGAATATGAACCTACATATGAACCTGAAATAACAAGTCCTTCCATTTCTATATCTCTTAGAACCCTTAAGAACCATCCCTTGTATTCGATAGTTGGAGACTTAGATAAAGAGACTCAGACTAGAGCTTCTCTCATAAATAAGGTTGAACATAAAGCCTTCTTATCATAGCTTGAACCTAAACACATTAATGATGTAATCAATGGAGAATTTTGGTTGAGGGATATGCAAGAATATTTGAATCTTTTTGAAAGAAATAAAGTTTGGGAACTAGTGGATAGAACTAAAGACACCTTAACCATAGGCACGAAGTGGGTATTTAGAAAAAAAAAGTAGATGAAGCCGGCATAATAGTAAGAAATAAGGCCAGACTAGTTACACAAGGATATAATCAAGAGTAAGGAATTGATTATAAAGAAACCTTTTCACCTATAGCCAAAACTAAATCCATTAGAATTTTACTAGCATATGCAGCACAACTCAATTTCAAAATATATCAAATGGATGTGAAAAGTGAATTCCTAAATAGTCATATATTTAAGGATGTTTTTTTAAACAAACCCCTAGATTTAAAACTCCTCATTTTCTATATCATATTTTTAAACTAGAAAAGTCTTTGTATGGTTTAAAATAGGCTCCAAGAGCTTGGCATGATAGGATCATCAATTTTATTATTTCAAAAGGTTTTACAATAGTTATAGTTAATCCTAACCATTTTATAAAAATAATTTATAAATATGTCTTAGTTATTCAAATATATGTTGATGATATTATTTTTGGATCTTCTAAAAATTCTTTATGTTTATATTTTTCAAAAATGATGCAAAATCAGTTTTAAATGAGTTCAATGGGAGAACTGAAATTCTTTCTTGGATTTAAAATATTTCAAAATAAATAAGGTATTATTTTAAATAAATTTAAATATAATAAATATCTTTTAAAAAAATTTAATTTGGATAGCACTAAAGGTAGTGATACTCCTATGAGTACCACCTATAAATTGGTTCTCAATGAAAATGTTAAATCTATTGATCAAACCAATTACAAAGGTATGATTGGAAGTATTCTCTACTTGACTTCTAGTTGGTCCAATATTTTGTTTAGTGTATGTATCTGTTCTCATTTTCAAGCAAATCCTAAAGAGTCGCATCTTTTTGTTGTAAAAAGAATTTTCAAATACCTCAAACATAATATTAACTTAGAATTTTTCTATCATAAAAGAAAATCACTTGACTTAGTTAGCTATTCTAATTCTGATTATGGTGGTTTAAAGTTATATAGAAAAATCACCTCTAGAATATTCCACCATTTAGGAAAGTTACTAGTATCATGGTGTAGTAAAAAGAAAAATTCAATTACATTATCTACTACTAAAGTTGAATACATAGATGCTACTAATTGTTGTGCTCATATTTTTTGGATGAAACACACTTTACTAGATTATGGATATCAATATATATATTTCCCTATAAACTATGAAAACACAAGGGCTATTAACATATCTAATAATCTAGTTTTTCATTCAAGAACAAAACATATTGATATAATACATCACTTTTTGAGAGATAATTATCAAAAATTTGATATTAATTTATAATTCATTGGCATGGAACATTATCTTGATGAAATTTTTACCAATCCATTAAATTCTGAAAGAATGAGTTGTATCATAGATGAATTGGGAATGATCAATTTTGGGTAACAGGTTTGATGTATCAACATTTGATGTCTCACCATTTGATGTATCACCCTTTGATGTCTCACTGTTTGATGTTTTGTCGTTTGATGTATCTCCATTTGATGTCTTACCATTTTATGTCTCACCTTTTGATGTCTCACTATTTGATATCTCACCATTTGAGGTCAAACAGTTTGATGTCACACTGTTGTGATGAAACCGCTGACAGCACACCATCATGACTCACTGTTGGGACCCACCATTCTATACTTAGTAATTTTTCTATATCACTATTTTAATTATTTCATTTTATTTTATACCACTTTTTTGATTTACAACTTTTAAATCCCTAAATGATAAAAACTGGTCGATCCAAATCAATTCTCACTTCTCTCTTGATCTTGACTCCCAAAACCAAACCTATCTCTCTCGAACCCCTTTTCTCCTTTGAACCCTCTCTATATTTCTAGAATGGAAAGAATATAATTTCCATCTTCTTTGACTCCAGAAAAATTCCAGTTGATGAAGAGATTGAAAATATCTCTAATCAAAATTCCTGAGGAACCACTGAACCCTAGTATCATAAATCGAGTAATCATGCTGGAAAAGTAATTTTGTGGAAAGTGGATTCTTTTGAGTAATTTTCTTGTTCATTGGGTATTGAAAGAATAATATTGGCAAGATTGTTTTGCAAATGACAAGAGAAACTTATACCCAAAACCTTTTATTGAGTTTTATCAGTACATTGAGTTTTATTTTAATATTGATGATGATTTTGTGGTTTGAAGTTGGGTAAATAGAAAAAGATTTTCCTTTTCTTCAATGCTATGAGATTCTTGTATAAAAGTATCTTATGAAGGTATCTTTTAGGATCATCAAGGAGTTCCTCCACCTTTAAGTGATATATTCATCCTAGAAGTAGATTTCGTTGATTTAATAGGAAATAGAATAAAGAGAATACATATTTCTATAGAGTTGTATAGAGAAACTAGATTATTGTTTAAGTTCATACAAAACCTTATCTATCTAGGAAATGTGATTTTTCTACCTTGAAGTATCAAGTTGTGTTCTTGATACATTTTTTGAGAAATGGTCATAAGATAAATTTGTGAAAATATTTTGTCCTTTATATGTGTGATATGATCAAAACCACCTCAAAATCCACTTCCCTACTTTATTCAAGGTTTATCTCTTTAGTGTTAAATAAAAAGTATTGGTAAGAGAGAATGAAGAAACAATTGTGTATTATGATTTTTTTTTCTAATGAAAGGTGTAAATGGATTAAGTTTAGTTGGAATCCTTGGAAGAAGACATGGGTTCAAGACAATGAAAAGATTAATGAGAATTTTAATCCGGTTGATCATCCCTAGAGACCAAATGATAACACTTACTTTAGTTTGGAACCAAATAAGATAATAGAATATTCGGATGAGGAAATGGAAGTAGATGTTTATAGAGTTGAAACAGATTATGTTTCTAATAGAGAAGAAGGTGATACAGATATTCCTGAAAGGAATGAAAAACCACTCTATGGTTATCCTAAACCCTCTAATACTCTTCCATATATAAAATATCTTCTCATTGAATGTGATGATGATAAATATGAATAAATTGTAGATAAGGGTGAAGCAGCTAATGAAGAAGAAGCTATTGTGGAAGAAAATGTTAATAATAAGAAATACGCAGAAGGAGAAATTATAGAAGGAGAAGCCACTCTAGGTAAAGCTAAAGAATATGATAAAATATAAGTCTATTTACCTACTTAAAAGATTATTTAACGTGCAGATCAATTATAAGGAAATGTGGTTGAGACAAAAGTTCAACAAGATATAGAAGAAGACGTGGAAAGAGTTCAAGAAATGGAGTCATTTAATTCTCAAAGGGAAGCATCAGTTAAGGGGGAGTAAAACCCTAGTCTGGAGAGGATTGATGTACCAAATCCTCTTAATCCAAGTTCAATAGATGCCTGGTATAGGTTTATAAGTCTTTCGATGTTCTTGATCCTCAGAGATCTTTAGTTAAGGAAATATTACTTTTAATAGTGTTTCAACTCAAACCCATCACAACTAAAGAAGTGGTATCTTTTCAGGATCTAGTACATGTCCCTTCACCTGCACAAAATGCCCAAAACTATGTGAGTCATGAAAATTTAAAGGATTTTGGTGAAAATATTTTATCTAGTATTGACAATATTATAAAGTCACAACCTACTCCTAGCACTAATCTTAGTGAAAGGGACGTTGTAATGCTTCTATATAAGTTAATATGCTAAACTCAACACAAAATGCTTAATGAAATACAAGAGTCTAAGCTTGAAAATAGAAATATAAGTGATGTCTTGAATTTATCAAAATCATTGGTTGAGGAAATGAAGAGAGCCTTACAAGATGATCCTCTTCCAACTCTGGTTGCTAGTATAATTGAAGCTAATGTTGTCATGATCTGAGACAAGGTTGTATCTTAGACTCATCCAAATTTGATTTCATTGGTTGAATAAGTGGTCAAGAACAACACAAAATTAGCCAATGAATTGTGTGGGGTTGTGTATCCTATCAATCGACTGACCGATAAATATAAAGGTTATTTATAAATGGTTCTAAAAAGGTTTAATACTTCAAATTCAGCTTCTCCAGATCAATCTTCTTCTTCTCAGACTTCTTATCCCTCAGACTGTGAGATGATCATATTTGTAATCTGAGAAGAGTTTCAAGCTTTGATTGGTAACTCCGATTAGGAAAACCTTGGTAAAATTTAAAAGCATAATGATCATGTTCATGACATGGTAATAGTTTTCTCAAAAGATTCCACTGATTCTCAAGCTTAAATTTCATAGAAATTGGATTATTATTTGAATAGGATCTATACCAAGCACCAGCTAACCAATAATTTCAAATACTTGGTGGAGAATTTGAAGCTACATCCAATGACTCAAGCATTCAAGGAGAAAGTCAAGAAGTTGGCAGAATTTACCCATAACCTTGAAAAGTTTATATAAAATAAATATGATTTTTAAAATTCTAGGGAGTATGGTGGTGAGGTCATCAATGACTTCATAAAACTGTTGAAGCCTTACTTGCATCATCACAGCACAACAATTGTTGCTCCAGCAGCTGCTCCTCTGAAACCTAGACTGACTCCTTCTACTTCTACTTCATTTTCTTTTGTGACCATGACCCTTGATCAAGATATAAGCTATATTAGACCAACAAAAGTGAGTATCCACTGCCTCGTTCCTCCTCTAGACCAAGACTTTATCCTTCTTTGGTTGAAGTTGTAACTCAACCTTCACTCTCTATTGGCTCTGTCCCTTCCACCATAACCACATCAATACCTCCTTATCCTCCTTCTTATGCTTCTGAAAAGGGAAAGGTAGCGACAGACTCAAATTTAATCAAGTCATAGTTGGATCGCTTCCTGATAGGGATGTATTTTGTTTTTCTTTTATCTCTTATATTTTACTTTTGAAAATTAATTCAATATATCTCTTCTTTCCATATTTTGATCTATATAATTTTTTTTCCTTATTTGTTGTAATCCTCTGGTTTTAATGATCACAAATCATGTTTAACCTTATTTCATTATGTTTCATTATGTTTATGTATAATATTAATCTGTTATATTAAGTGTTACTTCATAAGACTGATTGAAAATATATGACTAAGTATGATTCATCATTAAGGTGAACTCACAGTCAGTGGTCACAGGACTCGGTCACCATGCAGTCTGTAAATTTGTAAAGTACGAGTCACTATTGCAGTAACCCACAGATCTAGATTTTTCACAAAGTACCAGACATCGTTAATATGGAATAGTCACTATTGTAGTGATCTACCAGTTCAGAATTTTCACAAAGGACTAGACACCATTGCATCGACTAACCGGACCAGAATTTTTGAAAAGTCTAATACACCGTTCTTAAGACACCATTTTGGAGACAAAGGAAAAGTCACTTCTCCTGTGTCACCACTCCTATTTCACTATTCCAGACTTATTCATTTCTTCCTTTACTATTTAAATTCAAAATTATTACTAATGGTCATATTTGAGTGTTTTAATGATACTAATTTTATTAATGATATTTTTCAGAAAATATTAATGATTGTGTTAGTAGGCAGTACAAGGTACCTTCATGTGATGAAGATCATGATTATTATTGGCCCCTTAAGCATAAAAAATTAAAACACTATAGAATGAAATTATTGACTCTTGAGTAGATTTTAATACAAAAGACCAAGAAGAAAATATACACACACAAAAAAAAAAGAACACTCATCCTACTAGGTGTGGACAAGGAAGAACTTATTGTGAACCAAAGTGAAAACATCTATGCGGAAACAAATTCAATTGAATAGGACTTTTGAGGAGCTTCTCACCTTACTGGAAACTAGAACACATAGAATTAACAACACTCTATTTTTGGTGTCTGTTTCTAGGAGTGTACTTGAGCCTCACATTTTCTACATCTAATAAGTCCAGAAGCACCAAGCACATCACATAGACCATTCTAAATCCTTTCTCATTATTTTTGCTCTATTGTGTACATTTTTACTCTTCTTTAAAGTTGTGTGTGTGTCTGTATCACAAACACATATTGTATCCTAATCTAAGCTAGAGGATAAAAGATATCCTCACTCGTTCATCTTTCTACACCATTTTTCTCCCATCTATAACTATAGAAGAGGTACCAGTGTGGCGTGGTTGTATTTTGTTTCCAACAAATAACTAGGGTAGAGGTCTATTTGAACAAGAAAGCCTTTTGTGCTTTTTTGAACCCTAATCTAGGGTGTGGATCAATTTTAATAATATAAACTTCTTGGTCTTAGGAGATAACCAAGTGGAGAAGACTTGGTCTCTTCTTGAGACTAAACCACTTGTTTTTAAATTGTAGAGACCCAAAGCTTATCGTACATGGACATTACATTACTTTTGTGGAATACTTAGTACATAACAAAAAACACACACACAAGGATTGTAATAGTTTAGTGTCTTTGGAAACTCGGAATATAATCTTCTAATCGTGGTGAAAGATCTTCAACATCTACTATAAAGATCTTCCCTTTTTTTTACCTAAAACCTTTCTTTATATCCTGGGGAAAAGAAAACAAAAAAGGGTGAGCTCAAATGCTCAGTAAGGGTAAACAAAAGAAATATCAATCACATCGTATTCATAAGAACATAACATTTTGGAAATCTTAACCTGCAAAAGAGAGCATAATTTCATAACATGGGATAAATCATGGCAGTGAAATGTAATCACAATAATCATAACTTAAAACATGAAACTTTGTGTCATTCACACATAATCATAGAGAATCATTTCTTGTTAGTCAAGACTCATTTCCAAGACTATCTTAGTGGACAAAGTCCCTTTCTGAATCGAGTAACCCTCGTTTCAGTCCTGTTTCACTGAACCGGTATAACCTACCGTTCCAGCCCTGTCTATATCATGAGATATAAAATCTTTACCCAATGCATTGGAGGGAGATATAGGTCCCACCCATCTTATAATGAATCATTTCTTATGTGTTCCACATAATCATAAATCATACATCATCGCATAACCCATGTAATAAAAATGGGATTCTTAAACAACATGACATCATAAAACAATTCATATAAGATAAAGGAATTCATAAAAATGTTTCCATCACAACATAATCAAATCCATGTAATAATAGGGATAAAAACAGAACCCTTTTATTATCTTAGATGGAAAATAATTTTTATAAAATACTTGAACTTCATTCTTGAGGAAAATATCCTTTCTACTTCAAAAACACTTTTCCTTTCTTAACATGTCATACAATTTTAAACTAAAAGAAGTTGATTAAAAATAAACATGAATAATTGTAAAGGAAGATTCTTGGAAATAATTTTTTAGAAATCCATTCATGCCGTATAAGTTAAAAAAACATTCTTCGTACTTTTGTCGGAAAAGTCAAAAAGTACCTCGTATGAAAAACGACAAAAGATTCCTTTCATATATTTTACTAAAAACTCACCGAAGGGTAAAATTGGATTTAAAAAATTGTAGGTGGATGGAAATAATATTACATATTGAAGAAACATGGATGTGGATGATAAAATACACCCCAGTAAATACCAAATTATAAACAATCTCGGATAAAAATGAGATTGTGATATTTCCCTTACCTTAGGTCCGATTTGCTTCGTATGTGTCCGAACCTCCTGTATAATGATTTAAATAATGTCATTGACTTATTAAAGAATCATATTCATTGTTATGATATCATATATGGTTCACTTATGACATTATATTACCCGTTCTTTTGTAAATTCCATGTTAAAGAAGCGTTTTGGGTAAAATCGTTTCATTTATCGTAGGTGTTTTGACTTGTTGTTCTTGACATCATTATTACTTATATCATGATTTACTTACTTCCAGAATATAAAATATGATTTATATATCATATATATTCATTATATATATATATAATAGATAGATAAATAAAATGAAAAACACCGTTCATGGAGACGGTAGTCCGTACATACGCATGAACGCTGTTTTCCTTTCCTTGTTGTCTTGAAATGGAAGTAAGTAGATGACATAAATATATATATATATACATAAATCCAGTAGCTTTATAATGTAATATATTTCATTATTATTTCTTATATATACTTTATAATCATTCTTAAATGGTTAACATGGAGAATGAATCTCATCGCGTCGTGGAGACGGTAGTCCGTACGTACGCACGAGCGATGATATCATTTCCATAAATATTGAATTGAATTGGAGTGGATTATACAATATATCAGAATCAATATGATGTTTTAATAACTATGTATAGTTATTCTTTACACCATTATACCCATCCATGTAAGGTGGTGGTGGAAAATAGATTACACCACGGCCTGGAGACGGTATTCCGTACGTACGCACGCGCGGTGATTTCTTTTTCTGTAAGATGGATAGATGGTGAAATAGGGTTGTTTCATACTTATAATAACATATCAGTATATGAGTGATACTGATGTTATTACTTCATAATGAAACAACCTAATAAGAAGAAGTGGAAGAAGAAATAAAGATGAAAGAATTGGTAATGGTAATTACCTCTTCTTTGAAGCGCCTCTTTGAGACCTCCTCTTAGGGCACTAAAATTGGTCTTTGAGGAAGACCAGAACCTCTAGGATGTTACTAGGGAAGTGTAGAAGAGATTTTGGCAGGGGTTGGACGAGCTTGAGTGCTCAAATTGGTGTGAGGAGGAGGGGGAGGAGGTGTCCTTTTATAAGGGAGGAGAGGGGCACCTTAGGAATACCTCAAAATATTATTTTATATTAATGTCAAAATCGGTTTATAATGGTTCCAAAGGGTCTTATTTCGAAGCTCAAGTGGGGATGGGTCGAAATCCTATCAACCAATAAGATTTAGACAAGTTTAGGGAATTATTTTAACCTTATCAATTAGATTTAACTCTAAGTTAAATAATTTAACTTTTACCGTGTCTTTTTGTTTTCTTTCACCATATAGTTAATACACTTCCTATAACATGCCAAAAGAACCCCAAATTGTTTATTATTAATAAATATATCCTTATCTAAGTCATTTGGCCGAACCTTAGATTTTTAGGAATAAAATAACAATTAATAATATAATATTTGATTTAAAAACTATTTTGTGTCAATTTTGACACTATTTGATATATGATTTTTGTGAAAGTCATAACAGAATTATATGTTCGAAACAAGTTGCTTAAATCAACACTAATATATCATAGTAACCTAGAAAATTAGTGTAATTCATAAAAAGTCTCAAATTACATTCATTTGAGCATTTATAACATCAATTATGTTAATATTTCCTTAAAAGGGTAATTACTGCATCATCGTTGTGTCATAAATAAATTAATTAATTTAAAGTCTAAAAATTATAAATAAAATATCATTATGTAGGAAATCTTTTTATATTTCTAATGAATATTTATAGTCGAATTTATCTTATGTATAACCCCATATTAAAAATGTTTTAGTTATTAAACTTTGATTTTAACTATTTTAACTATTCATTAAATAAAATAATATTAAATGTCATAATCAAATCCAAGTGGACCTAAATGGTCATATTATATTCATAAGGTTGTTTTTGGTCGAATTAAACTTATCCAGTAGAATTAGGACATGTGTTAGGGTAATAGTAATATCATATTTACCCTTAGTTACCCTATTTACTATTAACCGTGATAAAAAAAAGTAAAAAATACTATTCACCAAAAATTATTTTCATCTCATTGAACCACATTTTAGTCCTTGATATTAACCGTGTCTGTCGGATTTTCTAAATTCCATTCACAGAAGCGGTAAAATTAAGTTTTATGCAAAATTCAGTTTTTAACCTACCACTTAGTGGTTTCACTATTCATCAAAAATTGAAAGTTTTCAGAAAAATGCCAAAATTTCATCCTAAGCTATATTTCATATTCCGAATTCAAAAATGAAGTCTATTTTACCAAATTCATAACATAGAAATTGCATTAATTAATTTTATAATTAAATCCCGCTGTTAAAACAAATAGCGTGTTTTTAAGAAACAATATCTATCAAAAGATTGACACTTGATTATGTCTGGTTTAAATGTGAAATTACATCCAATGACCAAAATTGTATTAAATTGTAATAATATATTCTAAATATACTTTAAAACAACTCAAATTAATGATTTATCACTATTAATTATTTCTATTAAAAAAGTTGTTTTTAATTATAATTTAGTAATTTTCACTATTCATCAGAATATGAAAGTTATCCGAAAAGTACCAAAATTTCACCTTAGGCTAAATTCAATACTCCGAATCCAAAAATGAAGTCCATTTTGAGAGCTAAAATTTCTAAAATTTTAAAAAGTGGTTATTACTATTCATAACGGCTAGTTTTAATAATATTTTAATAGCATATCGTTGTTTCGTGAAACTCAGTATTGCGTACTACACACGCTATCGAGGAAGGTTGCGATTGCGCGTAATGCAAGGAAAGTCAAGGATGCGTGTTGTGCAAGCTCTTTTTGGTGTAGCGTACAACACAAGACATTAATAAAATTAAAAAGAATATTTTTCATAAAATCTCGGGCTGTTACATAAATTCACTGTGTTATTTCAAGTATAGTTTTCTTGTATTTTTTTCATTACTCAAACCAAAAAACTTCACTTCACTTTGATAGTTAATCTTAGATAGGGTTTTTATTTGAATTTTATTTAGTATACTGAATTCAAAAGTTAAGATAATCAGTCAAACTATTTTAACTAAGAACTAATCACTCTTTGTGAATTATTTCAAACAACTAAATCTTTTATAAATATCCTAATTTGATTAACTGACCATAATTTTTAATAATTAGTAGATTTTTAAATGAATTATTTAGAGAGAAATTTTTATAGGAACTCAATTCACCCCCCCCCCCCTTCACCCCTCTTTAGTGTCCTACTCTAACAAACATTTGGTATCATAGGCTATTTTAAAGATTTTTCAAAGACCTTTTGCAATTGTGATTTTAGTTGTACTTTTAAATATCTATAAATTTCTGTTAGTTATAAATTTTTAATTATTTAAAACTCTAGCTCATTATTTAATATAGATAATAGCTAGGAAGGTGTTGCTACTAATAAACCTCCCTATTTCAATGGTACTAATTATGCCCAGTGGAAAATAAAAATGAAAATACACCTAGAAAGTATGGGGTTTGATATTTGGACCATAATAGAAGACAAATATGAAATACCAAAAACTCCAAGAACTGCCTGGAGTGAAAATAAAAAAAATAATTATAATAATAATTATAAAGCTATGAAGTCCCTATTTTTTCTTTAGGCGATGAAGAATTTAATAGAATATCTACTTGTAAATATGTTTATGAAATTTAGGATACTTTAGCTATTTCAGATGAAGAAAGCACTAATGTTAAGTAAATGAGACTCAACACATATACTATTAAATATGATACCTTCAAAATGAATCCTAATGGACCTATCTCTGACATGTATCTCAGGTTCAATGGGAGAGTAAACATTATGATCTCTCTACAAAATATTGTTATATCTAAGGAAAAATTCATACAAATCGTCAGATGTTTACTAGATATATGGAGAGAAACCTCGGTGTCAATTAGATAAACTTGTGGTATTAGTAAGTTTCTAGTAAAGGATATGATAGGTAAGGTGATGATGTACGATGAATAATTGAAGGTTAACAAGGAATAGGATGATGAACCAAAGTGAAATTAAATGGATTTCAAAACCACTACTTCTAAATACAAAGAAATGGATTAGCCACAAACTCATTCTGACAGTTCAAGAAATGAAGAATCACCATCTAATAGTAATGAAGAAATGGATTTGGTATCCAGAATATTCAAAAAATTCTATAGAAAGTAGAAGTTTTCCAGAAATCCCAGATACAAAGGAAAATATGACAACAAGGGAAACTATAAAAAGGACTAGAAAATAAGTAAAAATGATAATGAAATAGTTTTTTATGATTTCAAGAGGAAAGTAAATGTAAAGGATGATTGTCCAAAATTAAATTTCAAAAATAAATATGAAGATAAGTATAGAAGATACAAAAAGGAAATGAAGGAAACATGGATTAATTCTAAAGATAGCTTCAGTGAGTCAGAAACCTCATATGATGAAAAGGATAATAAATCCATTTTTTGTGAAAAAATGCATCTTAGGTAACACTAGAACCTCCTGTACATAATTCCCACTATTCTAGAGATGAGTTTGATTCTGAGAATATAACTAATAAAGAAATTTTTGAATATTTTATAATTCTTTAGGATACGTGTATTGAGTTAAAAGATAGATATAAAATTTTAAAGATATAACTTTCTCTTACCTCTACTGTTAAATCTGATCTTACTGTGGATAAAGAAAAGAATGCTCAATTGGTTAAAGAAAATAATGAACTCAAACTAATAATAAGAAATTTAAAAGGGACTTAGAAAATTCTACCAATGGAAAGAATACTCTTGCACAAATCCTTGGTAAAAAATTTTCACCAAAATATACTATTGATATTGGATACCAACCTGGATAGAATAATTTTTCAATAAAATCAAGAAAATCAATTTTTGTGCCTAAAACTGATGAATTTTCTACTAGTTCCAGAAATTTATAATTTTTCACTACTTACAGTATTTCAAGACCAAATAATGTTTATTTTTCCAAATCCTTACAAACTATTTTAAGGAAACCATGAAGAAAATGTGGGTTCACAAAGCTTTATCACAAATGTTACTGGACCTAAGAAAATCTGGGTTCCAATGTCTTTTCTTGGTTAAATTATTTTTGCAGGTAAGCTTCTTGAAGATATCATTTAATAGTTTGTGGTACTTTGGTAGTGGATGTTCAAAACATATGACATGGGACTATTAGATCCTCCAAAATCTTTTCAAAGTTGATGTTGGGCATGTAACCTTTGGTGAAAATCAAAATGGTAAAATAATTGGCCTTGTGAAATTGGTAACTCTAATTCAGTTCAAATTTCTAAATTTCTTTTGGTTGATGGTTTAAAATATAATTTGCTTAGAATTTCTCAGTTATGTGATGATGGATTTTATGTTAAATTTAAAAATGATGCTTTTAATGTATTTAATTCTAAAAATGATTTAGTTTTTATTGCTTTTAGAAATGAAGGTGTTTATGTTGTTAATTTAGATTCTTTAGTTTCTCAAAATATTTCTTTCTTAAGTTCCTTTAACAAGGAGTCTTGGATCTGGAATAGGATACTAGTACTTTGTAATATACACTCCCTTAGAAATATTTCTAGAAAAGTTTTACTCATGGATCTTATAATATTAAGTCTTAAAATGATAAATTCTGCAATCCTTTTCAAAAAGGGAAAGAGCATAAAATATCATTCAAACCAAATAAAGAAGTTTCAACTTCTGAACCTCTTGAATTACTTCACATGGATTTGTTTATAAATTTAAGAGTTTCAAGTTTAAGTGGGAATCACTGTAACGACCCGAAATTTTTTTTCCCTAATTTTGTGTGTTATTTTATTTTGTACTCAACAAAACTAATTCATTTAATAAAATGAGTATAATTAAAATGAGACGGTTGGGTTTCGACTATTATATGACCATTTGAAACTAAATGTTACAATTATTTTTTATAAATACAACTGATCTTGGTTAATACAGAAAGAAGATTTGATGGCCTCATCCAGTAGTCCCGGGCCGATTGAAGCCCATCTAATAGAACTCGGGATGGAGGTAGCACCTTTGAGCTTTTCTCTAGACCAAACCCAAGCCGAACTTCATCATGTGAAGCTGGAACGGAATCACCTTCGTGAGAAGTTCAAGCTGATAGAAATCACTACTCAGGAAATGTTGGTCGAGCCGCCCCAAGATTCTATCACCCTAGCACACCTTACTCGTAGGTCCTATACTGGTGTTATAAGGGGATATGTAACGAAACCGTAACTGCATTGTGTAATCTTTTAATTTAAATAAAAATTGTGTTTTCTTTTTATGGTGAAGTTTGTGAATTTTCAAATGTCCGAATAAATATAGTATGAATATTATTGATGAATTTTAGAAAAAGGATATTTTAAAAATATTTATGTAAACCTTAAATAACTAATAATGTGCAATGATTTTCAAAAAATGTTCTTCTATTGTTATGTTCAGTAAGAAATTTAGAGTCTAATAAGATCAACTTAATTTTTGATGAATAGTAAATTATGAATAGTGATTTTACGCTTATGATTAGTAATGTGATAAAATGGATTAAGTAACCTCACTGAAGAAAGTATTCATATAATTTAGGCACCTTTATTAAGTAATGTGATTCAATAAAATAGGTAAATAACTGTTTCAGAAATTATTGGTTAAGTATTAGTTTTTTCGGGTGAATAGTGTTTTTTATTTAAAAATTAAATTAAAATTATTTATAAAATTATTTTCATAAAATGAAGTTCATTTTTCAAATTAGAGCATCGATATTTTGTTAAGGTGGATTTTTGGGATTTTTCTGAGAAAGATGAATTTTCGGTGAATAGTGAAAATACAGTTTTGAGTTTCGGGTGTTTAATGACATCATTAAGGATGTAATAATTTTTCAATAATTCTGGTCGACTTATGAATAGTAATATAAGGTTTGAGGTGTCCCAAGTTTCCAATTTCATGGGCAAATACCATGGGCAAGCCCATGGTTCTTCCAATACCACTGATGAGGTGTCCCTTGGCCATTAATGGATTGTCCCCTCACTTCTCCTATAAATACCAATCATTTCCCTCATTCATTTCATTTAAAAATCCTCCCCAACGAAGTTATGGTCTATTTACCTCCCAATGAGTCCTCCCAAGGTTACCTCAAGCCTCCCAAGGTCCTGACCTTCAAGCTTTTGAAGTTACTCTTCAAAGCAAGGGATCCTTTCACCCTCCTCTTTTTAAGTCATGACCTCTTTTATGTTGTGTTTTTTATTTTTCATCTCTTTATATTGAGGGCATGTTCGTATATGTTCTCATTACTGTCCTTTTCATCTCTAGTTTTTGAGAGACCCTTTCCGCTCTCATCAATTTGTTTTCTGAATTTTTAAGTGACGTCGTTAGGCTGCCGAATTTTTCGTAAAAGAAATCGCATCTTCTCTTTTCTTTCATGTTTCATTTTTCATGTGGTATGTTATTCAAATATTCATACCATAATCTGATTCAGTACCCATACTATATTATGAGTTATTTATGAGTGGGTGACCCTTTTCCCCTCTTTTTTCATTGTTTTCTAAAACCATTTTATATAGTCGTTATGCTGCAGAAATTTCATCTCAAAATTCCTATCTCTTTCTCTCAAGAAATTCTATTATTTATTTATATGAATAAATAGACTTATTTCGTTCCCATGGGTGTTAATAAGTATATAAATATGATATATTTGATTCTTTAATTTACATACATATAACCCTCACTCCCTTTCCATGGGTTACAAATGACAAAATGATATTATTTTTAAGCTCTTTTTAAACGTCACGATTTTGACACAAAACCCATTTCATTGATTCTATTTGGGTTATTTATGAAATGTTTTATTATGATCTATGTGGATCACATGAAAATAAATACATATTAAGGTTGTTCCCTAATATTTCTCCAATTCATTGGTTAAATAATTAATCTCTAGAGATGACAAGTTTTACGATACCTTGGTGAATAACCTTGTTAATTTTTATGACACCTTGGGGATGAACCTTGGTGATATTTTCATGAATGTCTAAATGAAATTTCATAGCCACATATTCAAGTTATGTTAAAAGTTATTTTATTTATGATATTTTTCTTCTTCAATTTCTCATGTCTTTATGTTTTTATTCAAGTTCTTATTGATATCACAAGTACATTGATTCCCTTGTTTGCCGTTATTGGGCCTTCTGCTCACCCTTTCCTTTGATGTCTGCCTCCAGGATATGAGATGAAGTAAATTTACATAGGATGAACCTATGATGAATCCTTACAAGTGGTTTATAAAAAAATTTTATGTTTTTTTCATGTATTATTTTCCTTATTTCCAAGACACTAGACTTTTAAGATCCTCTGTATGTAAAATGTAATGAAAGGTTGTGTTTTAAAAAGGTGGTATGTCATAATCACTATGTCTATGTTCTAGTATATGAATTTTCTAGGTATACTTGGACCTTTTTCTTTGCTCAAAAATTTTAATCTTTTTCTCAACTTATCAATTATTCAAGAATAGTAGAAAACATAAGTGATCTTATAATTAAATCTATAAGAAGTTGCCAAGGTCGTGAGTTTGAGAACAAAGAGTTTGAATATTTTTTCTCAGAAAATGTATACAGTCATAACTTCTCTTCTCCTAGGACCCCCCAACATAATTTAGTTGTTTAAAGGATAAATATAACCTTATAAGAAATATCCCAGAAAAAGCTTAATTAATATGACTTACCTATTTATTTTTGGGTTGAAGTTTTCAATACACCTTGTTATATAATTAATAGAGTCTTAATTAGACCTGTCATTAATAAAAACCCCTATTATTTGTGGAAAAATAGGAAATCCAAAGTTATCTACTTTAAAGTTTTTGGTTGCAAGGTTTATATTCTCAATGACAAATATATTCTTGACAAGTTTTCATCCAAAATTGACGAAGGAATTTTCCTAGCTTACTCAACCTCTAGTAAGTCCTATAGAGATTTTAATAAAATATCATAATGTGTGGAAGAATTTGTACATGTTAAATTTGATGAAATAGATCCACATAAACATAAAACCCCTCTTGAAAATATTAATGTTGATCTGCCAAATAAGGACATAATTTCTAGGCCCTCTGATTTTTTTGTTAAGAAAACTGTTAAATCTTACAGTTTTAAAAAATCTCTAGAATTTGATCATTATGAACCTAAGCCTACAGATGAACCTAAAATAACTAGTCCTTCCTTTCATAGATATGTTATAACCCTTAATAACCATCCCTTAGATGCTATAGTTGGATACTTGGATAAAGAGACTCACACTAGAGGTTCTCTCGGAAATAAGGTTCAACATAAAGCCTTCTTGTCAAAGCTAGAACCTAAACACATTAATGATGCAATAAATGATGAATTTTGGGTTATGGATATCCAAGAAGAGTTGAATTAGTTTAAAATAAATAAATTTTTGAAACTAGTGGATAGACCGAAAGACACCTTAACCATAGGAACTAAGTGGGTCTTCAGAAACAAAGTAGATAAAGTAGGCACAATAGAGAGAAATAAGGCCAGACTAGTTACACAAGGATATAGTTAAGTGGAAGGGATTGAAAAACAAATATTGTCTCCTGAACTAAGCTGTAGGATATTAGATATCTTCACTCACTCATTTTCTACACCATTTTTCTCCCACGTATAACTGTGGAAGAGGTCCTAGAGTGTCCTGGTTGTATTTTTTTCCCACAAATAACTATGGTAGAGGTCTAGTTGAACTGGAAAACCTTTTCTACTATTCTGAACCCGATCCAGGGTTTGGATCAAGTTTATTAATATGAACTACTTCATGGAAGGTGATCACCAAGTGGAGAGAACTAGGTATCTTCTTGAGAATTTACACCTTGTTTTTAAATACACTATGTCATTTCAAGTTTAGTTTTCTTATCTATTTTTCAATACTCAAATAATAAAACTTCACACCGCTCTAATAGTTAATATTAGATAGTTTTTGTAGTTGAATTTGATTTATTAGACTGAATTCAAAAGGTAAGATAGTCATTTGAAGTATTTTAACTTAGAACTAACCACTCTTTGGTAATTCTTTTAAATTATTAAATCTTTTATAAATCTGCTACTTTGGTTAACTGTTCATAATTTGTTTTAATTGGGGGATTTTTAAACAAATGTTTTAGGACATAAATTTATATAGGAACACGATTTACCCCCCTCCCCCCCCCCCCCTTGAGTGTCCTACTCTGACAAAGAAAAATTAATTATTTAAAATAAATATTATTTACATAAATATGAATTATAAATTAATATTGAGTCTTATTATAATTATAATATAATTTTATGAGACCATAAATAATTTTTCATTGAGTCATAAAATTCATTATAATATTAAAAATAGTATTTTAAAAATAATGAGGATTTTGTTTAAAAGTTAAATTTCTCATATTTAAGAAATTATTTTAACAAAATGGATTCCATTTTTTAAATATGAACATTGAAATTAGCATACGTTGAATTTATGGTAATTTTCAAAAAAGGTTTATTTTTTGGGTAAAAAAGTTAAAATGTCATTTTTATGATAGGTAGGTTCTTTATACTGATATTCAGAAGTCTTTTTCCATTTCATGGTGTTAATCTAAATGACCATAATGGAAGGATGGGCACATGGGTCAAGTGGAAGTAACCGAGCATAGTTTTGAAACTAAATATGGGTAGATTGTGTATCTAGGTGAATATGAAAGGGGGTGGACTAGTTAGGAACAACAAGGGATTGTTTATCATTAGATTCAGTGACTCCTATGGCCCAAGAAAATCTATTGGTGTAGAGTCAAGATCTATGGTTTCTGGTCTTATGTTTTGAAGGCTCTATATCTTCTAGATCGCGGATATTGAGTCGAATTCAGCAGTGTTGGTGGGTTTCATCTAGGGGAAGAAAAAACATCCATGGGAGCTTACATATCACATTAGGAGGTGAAAACTTCTTTTTAAAAAGGGGATCCATATTTCCCATACTTGGTGGGAAGGAAATTTTATAGCGAATGCACTCTCCAATAAAAGAAATCATATTGATTCATTGATTAACTATACTGAGGATGGGTCCCTTCCTGATATTTGTAAAAAAAATTGAAAGGTGATGCCCTTGGTCTTCATCACCTCCTCCCTCCATGAGTGTGAGGTCATATCAGGTGTTTCTTTCATTAATAAAAAAAAGTCAATTTTTAGTCAGTCAAAACAACTACTTCTTTTAATTATATGGGCATCACATTAGAATTGTTTTTACCACTTTTAAAAATTGAATAAAGTAAAATTGATTGAATATTTGTAATTATAAGTTCCAAATTAGTTTAAAATGTTAATTTAATTTTTAGACATAAAATTTTTACCATGGTAAAAAAATAGTTACCACAGTATAAGTAAAATAATGTAGCGAGTTAATGTTAAAATATAAAAGCTTAAAATATCTAAAAACTACAAAATTAAATGGGTGTTTGATGTATCTTTCAATATTAAACATAATTCTCAACATGAATTATCAACCAAGTTCTTTGAAATTAATTCCACCCAAAAGTGGTTATATTTAAATAAAAAATAATCATTATTTAATCACTTAAAACCACCCCTCCTCAAGTATAAATAGCACTCCTCACCACCCATTCTCCTCACACCTTATAAGCCTTGAATATTTCCAAATATAGTCCAAAACCCCTAATCCCCACACTCCCCACATCCAATTTTCACCGGTCTCACCAAAAGACCACTTCCAAGATCCTTAAGGGGTCCTTCAAGGAGGTGATATCCAAGAGGTAACATTGTCAAACTACCTCTTTTAATTTATTTTCTTATTCTACCTTTTACTCACCTCATTAATCCATAAAATCATAATAAATATAGTTTCATGTATATAATGTAATTTTATATTTATAATTTAATATCTTATATACATCCATTTTCTCATCTCTACTAATTCAAAGAAACAAAACCATTGTCAAAATTATGGCATTTTACTGTCTCTATAGATAATTAGTTTTTATTTTCTATTACCACTTTAAAGGCTAGTAATAAAACTATTATTATAGTTAAAAAATATTTTAATATGTATATTATAAGCTATTTAATTTTATGTAACTAATATATATATATATATATATTATTAAATAAAATGAAACTAGTTTGAGATTGTCGAAAAAACTGCCAAAATAAACCATTTATCATTAATGTTTTTATTAAACGAATCATCCACATGTCAGAAAAAAATGATATATGGGATCATTTATGATTCTATAAATTCATTAATACCATTTCATTACACTTCTATAGTAGTATTACTATTTGAAGATAACATCCATAATTATACACAAGTGAACAGACCATGAAACCATGAAATGAACACTCCAAAAACAACAAAATTGAACCTTATAACTCACCAAAATGGTCATAAATGTATATAATAAAATTATAATAAATAAAATATATGTGAAAAAGTTTATTAATTAAGTAATTAATGAATATAATTTGATTATATAGGACATTAATTGTAATTATAGAATGCATTCGAACATAAGGTAAGGGATCTCTTTGAACCTCCATATTTCCCTTGGGTAACGCTTTACCTCTATTTGCCTCAATTTATATCTGAATTATTCTTATATAATTATCCCATATTATATATATACATCCCATATATATATATATATATATATATATATTCATATTTATTTTAAAGTAAATACATGTTTTAAAAATGTTCCCTTCTCAATTCTTCTCGATAAGAAAACTCTATTAAAGGGAACTTCCTCATTTCTTAACCACTTTTAGGTACACTCCATAAAATGTTTTAATTAGCCAATATTTTATTGAATCACTCATTTTATCATGAAAACACGTTTTATTTCATATCTAGTTTTATGGAAATAATTAATCCTTTGTCCTCTTTAAATACTCTCTTTTATTTTCCCAAATACTAAGCTTAAGTGGAACATTTCTAAATTTATCTAACCACTCCTTTTTATGTTTTAAATTTAGATAGGAATAACTATTAAAGATATATTCTTATTTTTACAATATGAATGTCCAAAATTTATTTAAATCCCTTCTCTCATAGATACCATTATGATACTCCCTTTGTTTATACCTTATGACATGATTACAAAACCCATTTCTTTCTGTGGGTAACCCTTATGATGATTCCTTATGTTTGATTTGTTTATGTGGAACACGTATGCATGTACATGTTATGATGGGTGTTCCTAGATAGCACTCCAATGAATTGAATATTTTTTATTCTCATGAGACATTTTTTATGGGATTGGGGAGTAAACCTAATCCATTATGGGACTCTTCCCACTATATGATATCATATTGGGAGCTAGCCTTTACTCATCTTTATGTCATGGTATATGTTACTTCCATGTTTCCTATGATGTCATGATATTATGATACCATGTTATTTAAGTTATTCCTCTATGTATTTATTCAGGATACATGCCTTTTATGTTATAATTTTATGCCTTCTAACTCATGCCCTATGCTTCATTTCCATGTTTACTCCCTTACTAGGATTTTTAGCTCACTCATTTTTTCTATATATTTCTCAAGTTATTCTATGTATTTATAAGAGCTCAAATAGAGTTAGAAGCTCATTATGGAGATTAATAAAAAGATTATTTATTCTAGTTTCATGATTTCTAATTATATACCTCGTATTCCAAAGACACTAAACTTTTCGATCATTGGTTTGTATTTGATGGTAAATTACACTTAAATTCATGTAATAATATGATTAAAAAGGCTTGGGTGGATATAGGAGGCACCAGTATTAGGATTGTTAGATGGGTTTCATGAAGGTTGGGAGTTTCATGAATCTAGAAATTTTGTGAGACTTGATTACCCCACACAAGGGAGGGGTCCTGCAAACCATGGAATGGGTTTGGTGAAAGACGATGGTCTCACAAAACCCTAAGAGGAATGATTCATATTCCTCTAGTGTAGAGGGTGTATCCTTTTATGAAATTCCTCTCTACTCTGAACTTATGCTCCAATGGACCCATGGTAAGTATTTCGCAAAGGATATCTACCTATGGAAATATATGTGTCTCAGGGAAAGAGAAGCTTTGAGTTTCAGGAATCAGCATATTTGGTTGTATGTCCAAAGGTTGGGGGTCCCCTAAAATGGGGAGTGGAAGAGGTATTTATAGGTGATGTAGAGTCGGGAAGTTATGTTTTGTGAAATATTACCATATTTATTGAAGATAAAACTTCATGGTGCTTTGATGCCACATAAAGGAACTATGGGGATTATAAAAAGATGATACCTTCACAAATATATTCCCTTGGGTAGTTTTTCTGCTCATGCTGGCTCGAATTTTCCTTGATTGATTATTGGGATCCTCAGCGTCTCGCATAATGTGTGTATTTTGATGTCTATAAATATTAATAGATTGCATGTATTATATATAATGTTAAACCAAAGTTGATAATAATATAGTGTGATAAGAGGTAATATCGATCAAGCCTCAGCCACACTTTTCTAAACTAGTTTTTAAGTCATTTACTCTTAGATTTTATACTTTTACCTATTTTGGTTTTTACCAAGGTAACTAATTTTTTACCTAAGTAATTTATTTTTAATTCCTAAAAAATTAGAATTATTAGATTATTTGAACCTATTGATTCTAAATATGAAACCTGATTTATCAAATAAAATTTATATGTGTAATAAAAATTGATTTTTACATTAGCGCATGTAACTTGCAAAACCCAATTTTTATAGAAAGTGTATATTTTGGAATAAATTTTATGTTAAGGATAAAGTTATATATGTAATTGATTTTATTGAAATTAAAATTATTATTATTATTAGTAAAATAATATTTAATAAATGGATTTGAAAACCAAACTCCACCATGTGAAAATTTTATTAAAAGAAACATGACGAAAATAGTTTTCATTAAAATATTACATAAATTTTCTAAAATTTTAAGAGTGGGTTTGATATATCAACAGTCTTTAAAAATACTTAGTTTAACTTTATAAAATAAGGGGTCTAAAAATATTAAATATCATTCTCGTATAATATTGTCATAAAATTTGCAGTATCAGTAAAATTTGTATTTTCACTATTCACCTAAAAATCAATTATTTGGGAAATCTCTAAAAAGTTCATGCTAAGCTAATTTTTATATTTTAAATCCAAAAATGAAGTGATTTTTATCTTTGTTATATTCTAAAATTTATAGATTTATCTCTTAAATTAAAATAAAAAATATAAATAAAATCTATTTTCTTAAAAAAATGATGTTTTTAAAGATTAAGTATTCGTAATATTATTTAATATCAATTTCTTATTTAAAATATATAAATATGATAATTCATATAAAATATTTGAAATTTATTCAATCTAATATCTTAGGAAAAAATATACAACAATTAACAAAATGGTTTTTCAAAAAAATATTACTTTTATACTAAATACGCTTTGACAAACACTATTAAAAATATTTATTTATATTATAATATTTAATTTTACTACTCCATTAATATTAAAATCATTATTCGGATTTTATGTATACATCATATCATATTTCAATAATATTAATATTAATATTAATACGTAATGCATAAATATATATATATGTATATGTATATGTATATATATTTATTTATAATATATTAATATCAAGTTTTATTTCATTGTGAGTTATATTATTTAAAATTTACAACTTAAAAATACATGACTTTAGTGTCCCTATTATATATATTACCAATGACCATATTTTCAATGAAAATATTTATAATGACTAGATTTTAATCCTATATATAGACTTACTAAATCATTCATTCATTCCACTCGCACTTCATAAGGAAAAAAATATTATTTTATAGTATATATTTTGTATAATTATTTATCCTTTAATGTTTATATTCCTCATTATAATTTTTTTTCTAATGGTGTTGGCGCCAAAATATTGAACGCAAAGGGAAGAAGGAAAAGAAGCTCGCACGCTGCCCCGCGAAGCCCCGATGCAAAGATCCTCCGAGAAACGTGCCTGCTGCGAAGCAAAGGAGGAGGGAACGCTCCGCGAACGCCCTAACATTCGTGAGCCCGCTGCGAAGAAAAGGAGGCAGGAACGCTCTGTGAACCCGGTTGACCTTCACGACCCATCGCAAAGCAACCGCCGCCCCTTCACGCCACGTGAGCTCTGCTTCACAGCGCCCCTTGCCTATAAATACAGGGCTCCCCCTGAGTCCAGAGGATGGAAAATCTGACCTTTCAGCTTCTCAACTCCCGAATCGCGAAGCACCCTTTGCTCTGGGAATCATGAGCTCCGTGAGGTATTTCTGCTTCTCGAGATGCCTCCACCTTGTCTCGTTTTGACCCCCTCTTCTGAGAGGGATTCCCTTCGCAAAGCCTAAGGGAATTCACGAAGGAAGGGGATTCCCAAGGGAACCCGGGCAGCTGTGGAGCGTTTATGCTTCGCGAAACACCCATCACGTACTAGTGATCCACATACCAAGGCAAGGTTGTTCTACATCGCTAAGCACACTGCTTCACATCACCTTGCTTCGTGAGGCACCTCTGCTTCGTAAGGTCGTGCTCCGCAAACACTATTCCACTTCGTGAAGCACCTCCTATTCACACCCCTGCCCCATGCTAAGGCCAAGGAACTCCACTTCGTGAAGCACACCCCTTTTCTTGGAAATTCCTCTTTCTGTGCGACCCTTCAGGTTTGCACAATGTGATTTCAAAGTCCCATGGACAACACCACTTATAGAGTTGCTTCGCCTAATGCTTCTTCGCATAGGCATGCTAATGGATATTGTTTCTTCACATAGCCATGCTAATATGGACCCCTCGATGGTTCGCTCTGTGACCCCCCTTCACCCTGGCCTTGAAGGTACCTTCCCTCCCCCAAGGGGAAGAGGGTACCGGTCATGTAAGTCCTAGGGGTGTGGAGTAAATCCACCTCGTCCGAGCTGCAGGACGTTAAACTGCCAAGCACCTCGTCCTCAACACATGACATTAAACTGTGATCCGACCTCATGCCTCGCACGTAGGGTCCCCCTGGATCGGACATTCTTTACACCCACTAGTCTCCACGAAGATGGGATCACCCCTCCAAAGGGGATGATATCCTCCTTATCGGAGTTGTGTATGTCCACAGGAGAAGGGCCACCACCTTGGTGTAAGCCCTCTAGACCCTCTTGTGGAAGGTAGCACCCGTAAACCTCCGTACTTCCCCACTGCCAAGGCCAGTGGAGGGCGCGATAGGGAACGAGGCACCTTCCATCTTTGGTCCCAAATCCCTCTCCCGCTGCGCTTTGCTGCACTTTTGGGCCTCCATCCTGGAGTAAGTCCCAGCACCGTGGGCCGGCTAACGCATAATCCCATCTTCGCTTCTCACGAACGCACTCCTCGCAACATGATTTTCAGGTCTCTTCTACCTCTTATTTCTCACACCGAGCACAACTAACGTGGGCTTAGATTAAGCAATAACCATGACAACACCATGTCCAGCATGACGTTAAACTGTATGCCCCCATCCAGCATGACGTTAAACTGTATGCTGTCCAGCACGACATTAAACTGTACACCATTTGAACTACGAGGTCTTTGATCTGTGTCAATCCATGGTACGTAGGAAGCCTCCATGAGGTTCAAGCCCAGCGCCCATCGTTTATTCATGTCAGGGTTCTCCCTCTTCCCGCATGACGTTAAATTGCATCCCGGTCTAGAGGTAAGCCATTGTGACCATCCCGAACTACATAGTCTTTGATCCTTGCCAAGGCATGGTACGTAGGAAGCCTCACGAGGTTTCATCCCACCACTAGTGGACCCCCGGGTTCACCTTCATGTCGGTTCGCTGACAAAGCCATTTGAACTACGAAGACTTTGATCCATTCCAAGGAATGGTATCTAGGAAGCCTCATTAGGTCCAAGACCACCACCCATTGGTCACTCCGACCCCCTTTACATCGGTTCACCAACACCTGGGCAGCCTAGTGTGTAAGCCCCACACCATCTGGACCAAGGTCCTCACTCGCGTCAGTTCGCTGGCACACCACTTTGAACTACGACGACTTTGATCCATGCCAAGGCATGGTACGTAGGAATCCTACCTAAGGTTCAAGCCCAACACCCATCGCACCAAGGTCCACCTTCATGTCATTTCACCAACACTGCCACCAACCTGAACTACGGGGACTTTGATCCATGTTAAGGCATGGTATGTAGGAAGCCTCCACGAGGTTCAAGCCCATCACCCATTGATGCATCCATTCTCACGAGCCGCCTCCTCAAGTATCCCATCGTCCCACCAAACTACGCATACTTTGATTCCCTACCACGGGGATACATAGGAGGTATCTTCGAGGATCAAGACTAACTTCATTGTCACCCTTGCGATGATCCCATTTCATTCCCCCTCTACTTCATTCATCCATCTATCATCCATCCTGATTCTCACCCAGGCTGCCACATCCTGGTGAGATCATGTCACTCCACTCCCCTCCACAGCGTCCGGGAAGCCACCCATGGGCCGGCCCTGATATCGGCGTCCCCCCCTCAAGGGGAAATTCCTCAATCTGATCCACTCTAGCTAGTGTTCTGATCAAGACGATCCGTCTCCGCTGGACATTAAACCTACGGCATACTCTGTGTTAAACATAGGAAGCTGAGGAAAACCTTAAATACATGCCTATGGAATATGATTCCCCTCACTTGATGTGGGATATCTCGGGCTTCCACGCCCTTGAGAAGCCCTATAATAAGGGACAAAAGACAGACACACCAATTCCCCAACATTCAGACACGTTACTGATGCCTCGACGTGACTACTCCCCCGACTGAAGGTTGTTGCCCTAACCGGACCCTTTGTAATGTCCTGACAGAAGCAGTGTAATTAACCGGTGTCCATAGAAATATGGCACTAGGAAGAGTTTCACAAAAAACGTATTAAATCTATAAGGGAGAACCAGACTAGGTGACGAGTTCCAAGGAGGAATCCATAGAAGGAAGAACCTACATCCCATCATCCCAGTTTCGATCAAGGAGCAGACGTCCCTAAATAAGGAGTGGATGTCGTCCGCCTTTGGAATGCAGGAATGCGGGGCAACACAAGAAATTTGCGCCCATCATGCCCAATCGGACAGATGCAAGCACCCCGGCGAAAGCGTCAGAAACAGAAATGGTGAACCCGACGTGAATTTATTCTCCTCAATATGGAGATTAATAGCATTCGAGACATCAGTAGATTGACATGTCATCGGATCCAGATATCTGGCACTGGGTCCCGCCAAGAAAATAGCGGGTCTGGCATGAAACTCACTAGAAGTTAGGGCAGTAGAACGTGGGGCATTTCATTCTGCAACGTGTTAGTGTGGATTCCTCTCACTGACCACAGAAGATGGAATGACACTGGGTCACTGTTTGTCGATCCTTTTCCTCGCAGTGCTGATGAGTTGATCTCCCTGCTTCCCAGAAACCAGGTTGCTGCTATGTAGACACGATCACCGCTCACTCGCCTACACAGGGGCGGGGGAAATACCAGCACAGCCACTCCGCATGGCTCCACTGCCGTCATGACGGCCTCTACATCAGTGAATATGGGATGCCCACATCCCCTTTCTCCATCAAATATTATCCAACAAAGGGTGATCAACAACCTTGTACGTAGGTATGAGGAGGAAGGGGTCATCCCAACTCGTGATATGGCCCGCCTGGACCTGGAGGCATTCAGGCCCCTTTCTCAAAGGCTGTACAGGGAGCCCCTACTCCCCACCCCAACATTCAATAGTTTCGAGAGCCTGTCCCTGGAACGCCTCGATGACTCCGCGTCTTACGCTAATGAGGCGGGTGATGTCCGGCTCAGCCCGGTCGGAGTCCCAGTTCAAGGACTCTAGGAAAGGGCTCCCATCTGGCTGCGTCAGTGCCGCCATCCAGCTTTGCCAGAGGAGCAGGTAGGCTATGCCCCTGAACGACCTTCGTCAACTTGTCTGACCCAACGTTAGCGTCGGGCCCGTGCTGAGGACGCTCGTCAAGGGGTGTTGACGTCAACAGCTACTATGGCCTGAGCCACCACCGGCATGCATCATGGAGTCCCTGCATACACTGAACAGGGGCACTCCTTCACCCGACCAGGACTGAGGCCCCAACCGCCCCATGGGTAGGTTGGGTTGGCTCTCGGGGTCACAAGCCTGAGTGGTGATCGCCGCGAACCAATTCATCGTGATGTCACCCCGTACGGAGGGCCTCCCCATAGCACCATTCCATAGAGCGTGGGCCTTCCCCACTCCGAAGCTTGTCATGGTGGTATCCCTTGTGCTATCCCCATCTTGAATGAAGACCTTCCTCGTGGCAGTGATACTCAGCACGGAAGCCTCTCCCGTTCCCACCACACCGGGTATGGAGTTCCTCCTCCTGCCCCTGGCCATCGATGTGAAGGCACTGCCCATCCAGTACCTCCTCAACGCGGGGACCCTCCCTAGTCCTCTTTGCAACTGGAGAAGGTCCTCCTCGCCCCGACAACCTGAGGGGTGAAGGTCATCCTCGCTCCACCCACACCAAGCATGCAGGTCCTCCCCATGCTCCTGCCGGTTCCAACAGAGGTTCTTCCCACATGGGTGATGTCCATGGAGGTCCTCCCCATGTACCCTTAGACATTTTCCCTGGTTCCCCTCACACCTCAGCTGTCTCAAGTGGAAGTCCTCTCCGCCACGGAGCCAGCATGGTCCCGAGACTACATGTCGAGAATCATCCTTGTCCCGAAGAGCCATCCCGGGGCAGGAGAGTGAGTCGTCGCCGCCACAAGAAGAGTCCTAGGAAGGCCTGAGTGGAGGTCAAACCAGCCCGCTTCTCGGATTCTGAAGAAGAATGCGACTCGGCGATGGAACCTTCTCCCCATTCCTCTGTGTCAAGGATCGGGGCAAGAACAAGGTGTGTCAGTCTCGTTCTCCCAGAATGCGAATTCCACCGGATTCCCACCTCTCTCCGCAGGTACATCCAGGAGGAGGAAATTGTGGAAATCCCATAGGTTCCGACCATGAAATCACCACCGTCGTCACCAGAAGCGCCCTCTACCTCTACTAGAAATCACAGAGAGATATTTTGGGGACCAACGACGGTAGATAAACGGCGTGACCCATCGCCGGTGACCACAATTCCTACACCAGAAGCTGTGGATATCATCCCATCATATCGTGACATTTTGGTCAGGTCACCTCACTCTTCAGAGGATGGCCCGGAATTCGGCGGCCAGTCATCTCGTTCACCGTATTCTCTGCCGCCCAGTTTACTTTCCCAGCGCTCCGCTTCAGTATCGCTACCGGTCCCTCAGCCGCCACTGGTTGACGAGTGGGGAAACATGTGGCCCGACCCTGGGTCCGAGCCCAAGAGCTTCTGGAAGATTCTCGCAGCGGATCACTTCCCGGAGAAGTTCTGGCCGACGGCAGCGCTGAACTTTTTCACGCCGGAGTTCCTTACCCCAGAGGAACTAGGGTGCTTATGCCAAACCCTATGGGCGACGCACTTTCACCTTAATTATGAGTGGGTAGTGTACCCCAGGATCCACGAGCACTTTGAAGAAATCGGTGAGCAATGCCACCAGATTAACTTGGCCACACTCCCTATGGCCCAACGCCCTGAGTCACCTAGCCTCCAGAGAACCCTTCAACGGAAATGCGTTCAGAGTCTCAAAGTACTCCGCAAAATCATCAAGGAAGATACCCCCATGTGTAAGTCCGTTGATGGGGAAAGTATGCTGCCCTCCTCTTCAGTCCTATCCGGTGGCAGCTCGATTCGTTATGCGACATTGAGGACATGCCCCGCACAAGGGCCGTGGTCCACATGGCTGACGTAGTGGACAAGGAGGATGAGCTTGAATTTCTCGATGGAGACTTACCCCCTAAGGGTGTACCACCACTGCTGGACCCATTAGGGAGGGTTACCTGTCTGTAGAGGAACCTTCTAGGCCTCCCTGTACCCACCAAGTCGCTGGTACTCAGTCGAAATGCCGGTAAGGGTAAGGAGCATGTCAGAACCGTCAAGCACTCTGACCCGTCCGCCTCTATACAGAATACGGACAAAGACCCCGAGAAGTCTGTGTTGCGCCATCAGCTTGCTGAGTAGAAGAGGCTGTTTGACGAACTCTTAGATGAGCGCACTGCAGAGTGGCGACCCGAATATGTTAATCCCAAGCCAGGGCAGCAGGGGCAGGAACAATTTCCCCCCGGTGTGATACTTCCGGGCAACCCTGATCACGCTGCTTCCGCAGACAGAGCAGAAGCCGGAACTCACAGCAAGAGGGCGTGATATGTCTCGCCAAACCCTCCTGAACGACGGGGCAATCTGAGGAATCTAGCCCGGGTTCCCCCAGCCACCCCACAGGCCGTTCCGCCAGTCACTCCACGAGCTGCTAAAGCCATCTACCGTGTTGAATAACCCGGCAACGCACTTGTGATTAGGGATCCCCGTCAAGACAGGGACCCCCACCCAGATGATCTTATTGCGGCACTCATCGCCCGCCTCGAAGTGTTGGAAAAGTGGCAGGTGGCAGTCCCACTGGATGGCAAGACATATCATGCGTGGGTGGATGATATACCACCACCCCCGGGTTTTGGGAACCCCACTTTCTCACCCTTCAACGAGATAGGGGACCCGCCGTAGCACTTTGCCCACTTTTCTTCCAGGTGTGGCCCAATGCTGGGGACCTTGGGCCAGCAAGAAGCCGCCAAGCTCCGATGTTTCGTGCAGACATTGGAGGGCCCCGCATTCTTCTGGTACAACTAGCTCTTTATCGGATCGGTGACCGGTTGGGAGGATCTCTGTCGGCAGTTCCTATACCAGTTTAGCCTCACCACATGAAATACCAGCATCGCAGACCTCTTTAAGTGCAAACAAAGGCCTGATGAGAGAGTCGCGGACTTCATCGCCCGGTGGAAGGGACTTACATACTCCCTCGACATGTCGTTGAATCAGGAGAAATTACTGACGATGTGTGTAGGGAACATTAAAACATAGCTGGTTCCTTCCCTGATCACCTAGAACTACCCTGGAGGGTTCCGAGATTTCTCAAATAAGGCTCAGCACCTCGAGGAAGCTCTACAACAGGCTAGTCAGGCACGTCTATCTCCCCCTGTGATCCCAGCCAGGAGGGCTGCCAGAGCCGAACCCGCCACGGTGGCCCAAATAGAAGCCCCCATGCAGCTAGAATTACTTCCAGCGGCACCAGACCCGTAACCCCGCAGAGGCCCTCCAACTCAAGCGCAGGCTCCTGCCCAGCAGTGACCACCTCAGAATCGACAGGTTCCCCCGCGCAATGTGCCACCACCACCTAGGAAAGACAATTAGGCACCGCCTCCTCAGCAGGCCCCTTCGGCACCTCATTAGGTTCAGGCTCCCATGGCCCCCTATCCGGAAAGAAGGCACCAGACTTACTCGTTCAACAAGAATCAGGTACCTGACTACTTCCAAAGTGATCTAGAGCAAGGTATTGTGCACTTACTCGAGTGAAGAAGGCCGGCAGAGGCGAATCTCACCGAGCACCCCAACTACTGTCACTATCATCAGATTTTGGGACACACCCTCAAGCAATGCTATGTGTTTAAAGACTGGATTCAAGACCAATTCGACAACAACATAGTCAGGTTGGGCCCATCCCCGACATAAGTAGCGGGTGTCTTCATAAGTTCAGAGATCAGTAACGACAACGAAGGCGAGTGGCAGCAGGTCCCCAACTGTGGGTCCCAGAAATATGATGATTGGATGGATCGAAAAACCGTCGCCCATACCCATTGTATCATTCGGGCATGCCTGATCAGTTGGAGCCTTCGGAGGAAGTAACCAGTACCTTTGCATTGTCATTACAACCAACCTCTTCCCAAAAGGGCAAGCAGCGACGGCGCAAGAAGAAGCAATGCACTCCACCACTGCCGTCATCATCCTGCAATCTTGGCGACTTTATGCCCTCAGAAATGGGGATTCCTTTCAGAATCCGCCAGGTGGTGGATGATTCGTCAAGCGACAGCCAGGGTACGCTTCGGTTAATACCGTGGAGATAGTAAAGCCCTATATGGCTCCCGACGAGGGGGAATGCCAGGCAAACCTCCCCAACTCCCCCAACCAACGTCAACGTCAGCAGAACCGCAACCACACAGGTCGTCAAGGCACGTCAGCGGGCACTTTCAGTCAGGTCTTGCATGCTACTGAAACCAAACAGCAGGCTCAGCGTAGAGCTTAGCACGCGCAACCTCATCTCATGCACTCAGATCTACCTCCAGCACCGTTTGTGCTACTAGATTAGGCAGAGCTGCCTCGTCCGTATCGCGGTCAGTCTTTCCTGGATGTAGGCCAATATTAATTGTCCTATCCTAATCTGAAGGCTACTCTCCAGGCTTAAACTAGTAGGCAGCGGGATGTACCCAGTACTAGCCAGCCCCCGATTCAACCGGCAGGACCCGATATGCCTCCAACTGCAGAATGACCTCCTGTAAGCAGAGGCTCATGCTTGGTATGAAAGTATGATGTCCTGAAGCACCTGGATGGCATTCCAGGAAGGTTTTCTATCCTTGAGGCCCTTCACCTATCGTCTGAAATGTGTGAAGCACTTACCGAGTTCCTAAGGATCCCCCTTAAGTTTGAGACGGAGGTAGCAGCTGCAGAAACCTTCCATGCTGAGGAAATTGAGAACTCTGAATTCCATGCAGTTATCTCGTTCTATGGTGAAGATGAAGACCCTACCATACATAGGCATATTCTCCCATTGTACGTCACTAGCCAGTTCAATGGCATGGAAGTCTGCAGCTGCCTCGTTGACACGGGTTCTGGGATCAACCTAATCCCGACTCGGACACTATGAAAGCTGGGTCTGTCTGAAGATGATTTAACTTCATCTGATCTCAGAATCCAGGGATACAATAGGACCGAGCAATCCCCAATTGAAAAGATCCACCTGAAGACCCAATTCAGTGTCCTAATTTCCAGCACCGAGTTCATGGTTGTCTCCCAGGACACCACCTACAACGCATTGATGGGCAGGCCATGGCTCCATCTGCACACAGCGGTCCCTTTTTCATATCACCAATGCCTCAAATACTCCTTCAATGGTCGAGTAGGTGTGCTCCAAAGAGATGCGTCTACTTTCGTCACTTGTGAAGCCTGCTATCTGGATGCTTACTATTACAAGAGAAAGGATAAGAAAATCCTAGAAAGTGAGGATGAACCCGCTCCGGTCACAAGTGATCCCTGGGCAGGCCTGGATGGCACCTACATCTTCCTGATCCATCAATTAGAGGCCACGACCCCCAACATGGGGCAGTGCTTTGTTGTTTCAGGTATGAAAGGAAGGCATGTTCCCATGTCCAAGCAACAGCGTAAAATCACCTCGTACTCCTACACCAACCAGGCTCAAGTGATCCCAGAACCACCTACCCCTGTGTGGTATGGGAATGTTAGGATTATGACCATGGCAGTACGTCATACGTGTCTCTTCCACCGGGATGGAATCAACCGACTCATGCCGACGCATCACCACTTCTTTAATGTCATCAAACGTGGCCCCTTAGGCCGAAGGCCAGATGGGATAGGATCGACCGCCTTCATTGCTATGGTCTCAGTGGCGCATGGGTCTCCTGATATGATGAACACCACCGCCTAAGATGGCACCAGATACCCATCAGGGTTTAATAGCTCAGAAGCATCTCCCCTTGTGTGAAATCCCTCCATGGGTGGAGAGGAAGATCTGGAGGATTCTCCCCATTCCTTTGAGGAAGGCGTCTCTACCACGATTAATGAACTGGTACAGGTGAACCTTGGTAGTGAGGCAGATCCGAGACCCACATTGATCAGTGCATCCATGTACCCCGAGGAGCAGCAGCGGTACGTAGACTTTCTCAAACAGCACCATGATGTGTTTTCCTGGAGTTATGGTGAGATGCCAGGACTAGATCATTAGTTAGTTGTTCACCGCCTGGGCCTCCCATCAAACCATCGTGGGTTTAAGAAGCCTCACAGAAAGATTCACCCTTCTCACGGTTCCATGGTTGAGGCAGAAGTTGACAAGATTATCAAAGCTAGCTTCGTCAAGGAAGTCCAGTACCCCAAGTGGCTTGCCAACATTGTGCCAGTCAGGAAGAAGAACGAGCAGATCAGAGTCTACATCGACTTCCGCGATCTCAATCGCCACTGCCCAAAGGATGATTTTCCCCTCCCGGTGACCGAGTTATTGATTGATGTCATGACCGGGATCCAATCCCTCTCTTTCATGGATGGGTATTCCAGGTACAACCAGATCTGAATGGCCCCCGAGGACGAGGAGTCCACTACCTTCAGGGCTCCCCAAGGTACTTTTTGTTACCAGGTTATTCCCTTCAGCCTAAAAAATGAAGGTGCCACTTATCACCGGGTCATGCATCACATATTCAGGCTGATTCTCGGGATGCTGGTGGAATTCTACATGGATGATCTAGTGGTCAAATCTTGCCAGCACCAGGACCATCTTAAAGACCTTGAGAAAGTGTTCGGTTTCTTTTGTTCCCACCACCTGAAGAATAACCCATTAAAGTGTGCCTTCGGGGTCACCTCTGTGAAGTTTCTTGGCTTTGTTGTTAGATACCGGGTCATTGAGATCGACCCAAAGAATATCAAGGCCATCATCCAAATGCCTCCCCGAATAAATATTCGGGAACTTCGAGGTCTCCAAGGCCACTTAGCCTATATACGTCGATTCATTGCGAATCTGGCCGGAAAGTATAAGCCTTTTTCCTGGCTCATGAAGAAAGGCGCTGCCGACGAGTGGGATGAATAGTGTCAGACTGCCTTCGAGGAAATCAAGCAGTATCTGCTCCAACCTCCGGTTTTGATGCCACCCATCTCCGGAAATCCATTGGTTCTTTACGTGACCACCCTAGAACGGTACCTCGGTGCACTTCTCGCTCAGAAGAACAACGAGGGTATGGAAAACAGTCTCTACTATCTCAGCCGCATGCTTCTCGATACAGAGATCAGATACTCCCCTATCGAAAAGAGATTCCTTGCGCTCGTGTTTGCTGTACAGAAGTTGCGGCATTACCTGCAGTACCATGAGGTACAGTTGGTCTCTTGGGTAGACCCACTGAAGTATATCATGAACCTCCCCATGTTGACTGTCCGACTAGTGCAGTGGGCGGTGATCCTCCAGCAGTTTGACTACAGGTTCGTGCCTTAGAAGGCCATAAAGGGATAGGCATTGGAAGACTTTTTAGCTTCCCATCCAACCTCCACGGATCAATCCCTAGACATAGATTTTCCTGATGAGGCGATCCTCTCAGTCGATCATGTCGTCTCATGTTGGAAAATGCACTTCAACGGTGCCTCCCAGAGCCCCACCAGTAGGAGGCTCAATGATCCTAAGCTCAACAGAGTGGGTCTGGGTATCATCTTCATCACCCCGGCGCAATCCGTCATGCCTTACTCGTTCCTGTTGTCATAAGGCTGTAGCAACAACGAGGCAGAGTACTAGGCTCTCATCACTGGCCTCGAGTTGGCCCTTGAGATCTATGTGCCCCATCTATATGTGAAAGGAGATTCTGAACTAGTAATCAAGTAGGTCAATGGAGAATATGTCATCAGGAAGCCGGAGCTTGTGCCATTTCTGGAGTGCACCCTCCGTCTAATGGCCCAGTTCTCTTCTTGAAAAGAGGTTACCCATGTCCCTCGGTCACAGAACGATCGAGTAGACGCTTTGGTTGGCTTAGCTTCATCGATCAAAGAACCCGAGAAAGATGATTCGATCATACATGTGGCACACCGAAGATTCATTGACCCCATCACCCTAGAGGACAATGACGACCTGCGGGTAAGTCAACTCACCACCGGACCTTCTACGTCAGGGGTCCCAGGTTCGTCAGACATAGTGGTTGAGGCCAATCCTGACTGGAGGGAACCTTTTGTCGAGTATCTCCAAAATGGTTGCCTCCCGGACGACCGGGCCGAGTGCGAGCGAATCCGACACCGCGGGCTGCAATTTACCCTCCAGAGTGGTCCCAGTCTTGAGCAGATCCTCTATAAGTGGAGCTTCGATGGTTTTCTCCTTCATTGAATTCAAGGAGTCATGATTTCTCAGGTTATGCAAGAGGTTCACGTCGGTTCTTGTGGTGCCCACCAAGCTGGGCCAAAGTTGTCCCATCAAATCCAGAGGTTGGGGTACTTCTGGCCCTCTATGATCCATGATTGTATCGAGTTTTCCAAGAGATGCCACACGTGCCAAGTTCATGCCAACTTCCTACATCGGTCGTCGGAGCCTCTCCATTCCACCAAGTATTCTTAGCCATTTGCGGTGTGGGGACTCTATGTAGTGGGACCATATCCACCGGTGATAGCTCGCCAGTGTAGGTTCATCCTAACTGCTACAGATTTCTTCTCCAAGTGGGAAGAGGCAGTTCCACTCAAAGATGTCAAGGCATGTTCCATCATTGACTTTGTGATCTCCAATATCATCCAACGATTTGGGGTCCCTCACGCTATCCTCACTGATAACGGCACCAACTTCCGAGCAGTCGAGCTGAAGAAATTGTATGCCAAGTACAATATCCGTTCGAACTATACCACTCATTAACATGCACAGGAAAATGGAAAGATCGATGCATTCAACAAAACCCTCTCTAACATTATGCATAAAATGGTTGGTCGGAATAAGAAAAGTGGGACGGACAAGCTCCCCAACGCCCTCTGGGATTATCGGACGACGACTCGCAATTCCACCCAGGTGACCCCATATTCCATGGTGTATGGGGATGAGGTTGTCCTACCCATTGAGATCCAGCAGCCATCATTACACACTGCAGTCTATGACCAGAAGGTTCCAGATAAAGTGGATGAAATCCATCTAGCTGAATTGGAAGCACTGGAAGAGAACCGGCTTCGTTCCCTGCACAATCTAGAAAGTCATCAAAATAAGATAGCCAGAGCCTTCAACAACAAGGTTCGCCTTCGCTCTTTTCTGTAGGGCGACCTAGTGTTGGTGCTTCGAGCGCCAATGATTCCTGGTAGGAAACCACCCAATCTAGATCCCAAATGGGAAGGGGCTTACATCATCCATAAGGTTTACCCCAACGGAGAAAACTCCTTGGTGACCACGGATGGTGAGCGCATAACTCCTCCCACCAACGCTAAGTTCCTCAAGCAATACTTTGCCTGAGACCCATGGTACTACATGACCTTAAATTGTACGGTCCCGCATGACCCTAAACTGCACGTTATGGTCCTGCATGACCCTAAATTGCACCATCGTCCTGTATGACATTAAAACTGTGATATCTTCCTGCAAGATGATAAACTGCAAAATGGCCCGAGCTCTATGACCTTAAACTAATATCTTCCCCATCCTCACTACAAGACGCTAAACTGCAAGCCAGTCAGGCCTTCCTGACCGGGGTTTAGCCTCATTCCCGTTGGCCTATTCGAGCCCATGGCCCCTATTCTTACTATAAGACGTTAAACTGCAAGCCGGTTAGGCCTCCCTGACCGAGGCTCATCCTCAGGCCCCTTGGCCTTCTCGACTCAGGGATTTTACGGTGTGGTGTCGATTACGTCCTCATTCACGTTGGGTTACCCATCATACCATACATATCTCCAAATGCGACGCATCTCTCATCCATCACGACATTAAACTACGCTTCAAGAACTACGTATGGCCTGATTCCCATCCTAATGGGATATGTAGGAATGCTCGGACGCCTCATCTTGAGCCCATCCCCAAGCTCTTCTCTTTGACTGTCCCCCCTGGGTATATTTTCCTCAGAGGATCCTTGCATGATGAGGAGGAGGCTTCTTTATCCCCACTCATACAATGATTATAAGGATCACACCGTGTGCCCTCTCCCATTCTTCTATCCTCCCACATCCTCACCGCATGACGTTAAACTTCATGACCTTCAAGAACTATGTATGGCATGATTCCCATCCTCATGGGATATGTAGGAATGCCCGGACATCTCTTCTGTTGGCCCAGCCCAAAAGCCAAAATCTTCCCCTCGGGTCAAGATATATGGGAGGATGCACACTTTTTCTCCATCTCACATCGATCAAGCCTCGACCCGGCTGTACGTCCCCCCCTAGAGATGTTCGCCTCTTTCGTGGATGGATACAGCTATGCTTCACCCACTCCTTGACTGAGATTCCATCACTTTCCTCACCTGGAGGGACCCCCAAGAACGTCCTGGATACCACGCCCAAGGGCTCTCCTACCGATACGGGCCAACGCCCCCGGGGGTTTCTGAGCAACAAGCTGATACAAGTCCCGCATTGTGAATTTGGTCAATGGTCGACGCTCATTTGTTTCTCCCATATCGGGTCACCACAGGGACGTTGTGTTTCAAACATGGTAAACAGTGTCATGGATCTTCGGGTCCACCCCAATATGTCCCAAACATCGGGTGTAGTGATTCATTCTACCCCATCCCGAAGCGACAAACTTCCCTCAGGGTGGTGCTAGCGGTCGGGCCCACGACCCTGATTCTCTTATAAGGGATGTACGGCGTGGTGTAGGATTACATCCTCTTTCACGTTGGGTTACTTGCCATGTCGTACACATCCCCAAATGAGATACACTTATCTTTTTCCCCGTTCTCATTGCAAGATGTTAAGCTGCAAATTGGTCAGGCCTCCCTGACTGGTGCCTAACCTCAGGCCCCTTGGCCTTTCTGGGCCCACAGCCCCCGTCCTTGCTGTAAGACGTTAAACTGAAAGTTAGTCAGGCTATCCTGATCGAGGCCCAGCCTCAGGTCTCCCTCAACGAGGCCTACGCTCAGGCCCCTTGCCCTTTTCGGGCCCCCTAGATCCGGTTCTTTCCAACAGGATTTTACGGTATGGTGTGGGATTATTTCCTCATTACCCGCCACGCCGTACACCTCCTTGTTAGGGTATTCTTCCCCCTGGGTATCTTTTAGAACTACGTGTGGCTTGATTACCATCCTTATGGGATATGTAGAACCACCGGAATGTCTAAGATTCGGGTCCAGCCCCATCTTCCAAAAATCTCTGTTCCGCCTTGGCCCCTTGGCCTACCTCTCATAAGTCACTTCGTCGACCCTTGTCGGCGGTTCACTAATATACCTAACGGTACTCTGGTTTAAGTTACCTGGAATGTCAGATTCTACTTGGACACATCTGTACCCGCTTTTCAGGCCTTGTGTCTCCCTTCATCAGGGATTTCATCACCTTTCACACCTGGAGGGACCCCCAATAACGGCCTGGATACAACGCCCAAGGGCTCTCCTACCGTTACGGGCCAACACCCTTGAGGGTTTCGAACAACAAATCTATAAAAATCTCACGTTGTGAATATGTTCAGTGGTCGATGCTTGTTTGTTGTTCCCACCTCAGGCTAATGTGATATGGAGACTATTTTTCTGTCACGGTTAACAGTTATCCTCCATCTCCATGCCAACCCCATTAAGCTCAAAATGTCGGTTACATGATTCACATCCTTCTCCATTCTCATCATGTCCAAGTAGAGTTTAGAAACTCCTGGTACTATTCCTCCGTGCATGTCTACGCGTTGGGGGAACAAAGCCATGTCAAAGGTGTCCTTTGGGGCTCTTCACCGACTTCCCCTAGTTGGATGTTTCGGGTATTGCGATAAGGATCTTCCCCCCTTTTTTCCCACACCGAGTTTAACTCACATGGGCTTTGGGATTGGGTTGAGGTCTGCGCTTACCTGGAAAGTTTTCATCCACTCATGGTCCGAGATCTAAAGACCATAAACTAAGATCTCCCAAGAACTACGTCTAGCTTCATTCCCGTCCTCATGGAATACGTAGGAATGCCCAGACCTCCTGTCTTTGGGTCCAGCTTGGGTTCAGCGTCCTGCCTTTGGGACCCTAACTACGGGACTGTGTGGTGTGATGAGGGATCATGTCCCCATCCACATCGGTTATGTTGCACGACACCGTACACATCCCCCATCTAGAATCGTCTCTGCTACATCTATGATGCATGACGTTAAAATGCATGCTTGGTCCTATCACACGACCCTAAACTGTGACATTATCGTCCTGGCTGCACGTTGAAAAATGGCACTGCATTGTGATGACCTCATTGTAGAGGACATCACGTTGGGTATTGGTCATGTGCCATGCCATTTTTCAACACCTATCACATCTTGATTCTTGTGGCTACATCAGGGCTTGCTACCCTAGGCCTGTCGCTTCACAAAAAAAACACTCACCTTAAAGGACAAACAAGATTTATCAAATTCCGCTTCTTTTGGTGAAAGGGCCACCCCCACACTTTCCCTTTTTCCCTGGCACTAGTACCTTACCATGACACCCTTAAGAACTATGTATGGCTTGATTCCCATCCTCATGGGATACGTAGGAGTGCCCGGGCACTTCCCCGCAGGCCCAACCTAACTTTCATGTTCGGTCCATCGACTCGATCACTCCCCAGAGAACGCATGGTAAGTAGGGCTTATGTCCTCATTGACATCGGGTTTTGTAACCACCATACCGTGTGTCCCCTTCTCTACTTACCCCTACATGGTCTAAGATCTAAGACCTTAAACTAAGACCCTTTCAAGAACTACGTGCAGCTTGATCCCCATCCCCATGGGGTACGTAGGAACGCCTTTAAACTTTGCTTCAGGCCCAGCTCAACTTCAGCTTTCGGTCCCTTGACCTAAAACCTCTCTCAAGGGAGGTTGTGCGGTGTGGTATGGGATTTTGTCCTCGTTCATGTCGGGTTTCTCACTGCACCATACACACCCCTGGTTCCCATACATGTCGGGTTTTCATAAATACCCATCACGTGCCTCCTATGCTTCCTCCCACCCATGGTCCGAATCCTACGACCCTAAACTAACATCTCCCTATGGGAAAGGACTCTGGTCCCTCTATATAATATGCCTAGTTGTTGTGTTCAGATGTGTTCTGACAAAGATCCCGAAGAGTGGGATTTTCATAGGGACATTCCCCTCATCCCATGACCAAACTTCATGAGCTCTCTATTTGGATCCTCATCCTCTTCCACATCCAAAAGGACCCTCGAACGACATGGATACTAGGATTAAGGGCTATCCATGGATGCTAGACCTAAGGTACCTCCAATCGTTTTAGGCCAACATCCCTACGGATCTCTGACAACATTTGTGACATGGTCCCGTGTTTCGAACATGGTCAACGGTCGACCCTCATTTGTATGTCCCCATTCTAGGATAATGCAATATGGATGCTGTGTTTCCGCCATGGTTAACAGTTATCCTCTATCATCACACTGCAGTCATTATGATCCAAAATCTTGAGCGTCGTGATTCACACATTTCCACTTCCTCATGTTCAAGTGGAATTCCAACATACTCGGTTGTATCTCTTCGCTCATCTAGGTGTGCCACGTGGTCGCGTTATTATTCGGGGGTCGGAATTCACCGAGAATCACTTCACCCTAACCTTCCCCTTTCTGTGTTGGGAAAGTCCCACCACTAATTTTTATTTCCCACACTGAGCATGAATCACGTGGGCTTAGTAATTTTGGAAGGATGTGTACCAACACAGCCAGGCTTCTCATCGTCCCCTCAGAACTACGTATGGATTGATTCCTATCCTCATGGGGTACGTAGGAACGCCCGACCACTCTGCTTCAGGCCCAGCCTAATCCTCACTCTTGGTCCCTCAACCTGGAGAGTTTTCTCCGGGAGTACGTGGTGTGATTTGGACTCCAAGTCCTCATTCACATTGGTTTCATAACTACCACACCATATGCTTCCTGGGATCTTCTCTTTCACTCCATGTACTATCATATGACATTAAACTACAGGAGTCCATATGTCCTCAATGCATGACACTAAACTGCGGTTCTACCCTGAACAAGTTTAGGATGCCCTGTGTTAATCATGGGATGCACCAGAGCCTCTGCCAGAGAGGATTTCACCTACCAGTGTTGTTCTATGATTACACTGCGCTTCCAAAACTATGTGTGGATTGATTCCCACCCTCATGGTATATGTAGAGACACCCTGGTATTTTGCCTAGGGTCCAGCCCATAAAAATCATTAATCATATTCTTCCCCTTTCTGGCCCCCTGGCCGTACCCCTCGTAGAGGACCATGTAACTATGACTCTGCCCTGAACAGGTTCAGAATTCCCCAAGATCCCATTGGGAAGCGACCGACCCCCTCACCATAGAGGCCCTGTCCCAAAGATGGAATGATCCATGATCAAACCGATGTGCCCATCTGGCGTACTCCCACCACGGTAGTGTAATTACATGATTGTTGGATTCTGTTTGGAAAAACCATCACTCCATATTCCACACTTTGCGTTCCCCTTATTCAGACCCTCGTCCCCTTTCATGTCTGAAGGGACCCCCTAACGGCCTGGTCTCATGCCGCATCGGCTCACCTGTCATCCTGAGCCAACATTTCAGAAGACTGGTCATGTTTGGAAGGACCCCCTAACAGTATGGATGCTCGACCTAGGGTCCACCTACTATCCAGGGCCAACGTCCCGAAGGATTGATCGACAACATTTGTGACATGGTCCTATGTTTTGAACATGGTCAGTGGACGACCCTCATTTTTGGTCCCCATTTCAGGCTTACGCAGTAAGGATACTGTTTCTTCGCTATGGTTGACATTTGTCCTTTATTGTCACGCCATCCCCACAGTGTTCCGAATCTTGGGTATCGTGATTCACACTTCCCATTTCCATCTGTTTGGACCGATTTCAGTGCCCTGGCATTGCACCGTTCGTGCATAAGAGCACACTGAAGAAACAGTAATTCGGCTGTTTTGAGAACTTCCTTCTCCGGCTAGGTCTCTCCCATATTTCGGAAATCTGGACTGATTATCCAAACCCCAGACCCCCAAATCCTGGTTTCCAATCCTATGTTGGGTGGGACGATGAGGAAGCTATCTCTTGTTTCTCAAATCAAGCCTGACCCACATGAGCTTAGGGAATTGTCGCCAGACATCCCGTAAACATTGTAAGGATGTAATGAACCGATGAAAACAGTGGAAATTGTGCATTCTACAGCATTCAAAGAGAGAAGAAAGATGAAGCACGAAAGTACCATTAAAAGGTTTTTAATTGTTACAGTCCCCAGGGGTTGACTCCCCCCATGGACGGATTGACCCCGTAAAAAGAGCGTTGCAGCTCCACCACCCTTCGACTTGTGGCATCCAGGAATTATTGCAGCTGACTCAACTCCCGCTCCTCCTCAGCAGTGGTGGGGCGCAGTTCATTAGCCTTGGATCTGGACCTCTCTATGCCAGCATGAATGGTAGCCATCTTTCCAAAAGCCTACCTCATATGATCTTCTGCCTCTGCCAGCTGGGCCTTCAATCGTGAGATCAGCTTAGATTGTGTATTAAGAGAGGCTGAGTGCTCATCCACCCGGGCATGCAGCTGTTGGACCTCACTTTCAGCCTCCTGGAGCTTCTTGATGTTTGTCTCCTTCCTCCACTTCCATCCCACGCTGAGCCCATGATCATACTTCCAGATCTTCTTAGCCATGAGATATCGGATGAGCGCATGAGGACGTTGGGAATCCACTCCCCCAGCGCATAGTTCACGCAGCCGAGAGCGAAGTCTGTCCATTTCATTCAGCCATAGCGCTTGGGGGTGTCCTTGATGAAGCGCGTGATTAACTTCCATGATCTACGGCGTATTATGTTGTTGTCTTCTTCATCGGAGTCCGTTTCATCCTAGTCTACATGATTGGTAGGCTCGTATGCAGGATACACCCGCAGGAAGTCCTCTGAAGGATATGCATCTGGCGTTGAATCCGGAGTGACATTTGGTGCTGGAGCAGGCGTGACGGGACTTGGGTCGGTCGATTGATCCTCATCATCGAACTCTACCTCAATAACCTCAGGCACGACCATGCTGGTGGTACCACTAATGATAGTGTGTGCTGCAGCTCGAGTAGGTGGGGGAACTATCTCCACCATCACCGGCATGCCCCTAGGAGGGGTTCCACCAGACATCCCGACTAGCCTTTCCGCGGAAGCCCATGCCAGTCAGAGAACTGTAAGATAGAGAGGGACATGAATGTTAGTTGGCACGATCTACATATTACAGCAATGAATCCGGTAGAGGAAACTTACAGAGATCGAACTCTTGGTGTTGCTCCTGAGTCAATGCTGACAGGACCCCGAGGTGTGGCCCTCCGTATACTGTTGGAAGGTCTGGAGATTCTGGAGGAGCCACCTCGGGTGCGTTGGCCCCACCAGACGTTGAACTGGACATATCCGTAGGCGCGGGTTCTGAAGGTCCTGCATCATCACCTGCCAAGGGGTGAGAGAGAGGCATGAGTAAAAGTTCCTCCTACATGGTTTAAACAGTGGTAAGAACTCCATGATGGCCTGAGAACAGACCCTGAGGAAAGAAGCTCGGAATGCTACCTCGAGAACCTCTGCAAAATCATCAGAATTTGAGTCTTGATCTCTGACTTCTCCCTCCTCTAATAGGCTCCCTCCGCTAGCCTCATCCCCCCGAGAGGATTCCTCTGATTCTTCTAGCAGGGGGAAGTGCTCCCTCAGATCGGCGGCTGAAAGCTGCGAAGGAACCGTCCGATCCAGCAATACCCTCACCCGGTCTGTCATTGGGCGTGGAACACCATTGGAGTGAATGTAGTCCTCCAGCTCAACCAAATATTGCTCCGCCTCCACCGGAGACACCGTGAAACCAGCCCAGTGAAACGCACGTCCGATTTTCACCTATCGACCGATCAAAGTTCTGGTGCTCTGCTAATGTGTATAGCAGCACTCGGGTCGAATCCTCAGCGATGATACTTTGAAATAGTCGTTTGTTTTCAGTTGATTGTATTATGATTGGGGTTTGTTTTCAGAGATTAATTGAAATGACTAATTTATTATGATTGATTTAACAAATTTATAATGATTGGGGTGAGTTCATCATTAGGTTAGTTAAGCTTTTTATATCCTTGATTTTTGCTTTATATTGCATTTAAATTAACACCCACTTCACAAGTTGACATTGATTAGAATTCCAAAGTGTTAAGGCTTTAATCCAAGCCTTAACTTAACTAGGATTCTAATCTCAATTAGTACATGTTTATGGTAGTGTATTTGTGGATCCAATAATCCATGTAAACCACATGTTAAACAAAACAAGTCATTAATCCATTAAATGTTAAGTCCAACATACACAATGTTAATTAAAAGAATATTCATCGAGAAAATACTCTCAATCACTTAACATCCCTAAATTTTGACTCACCCCAATGAAATATTTACTCATCCATTTGGGTGTTTAATATTCTAGTTATAATAATTATGATGATAAATTAATAATAGAAGAAAAAAAAAGGTAATAAAAAAGAGTGGTATGTCGAACACACACACACGAACAATGATGATAATTAAAAACAGATTTTTGATTGAATGAGGAAGCAAAATAAGGGAAGGATATTCAACTAAATTTAAAAAAATTTAAGAAAATAAATATTAAACTACAGAAGGTGGATGATAATAAGAGATATTGAAGAAGTAACTTTCATTAAGACAGAATTACAAAGAAAGAGACTTACAAAATCACAAAAAACAAGAACACGAAATTATGTGAAAAAAAAGAGAGGAGGAAAGGTCTCTCAAGTGAAAACTTGAGTACGGCAGGTCCTCCCAATAATTTTTAAAGGCTTTTTTTGTGCCAATATAATCTTCTCTCTTCTGAAATTCCAACCCTTCTGAAAGGAGAGGAGGGGATTTATTTATAGCCCAAGGTGGTGGATTGTTTACATTCGAGAAATACCCCTCCACTTGGCTCCCAGATATGGACATAAAGACAGCCGAATATCAAGAAATCTCCTTCTGCAAAGTTGTAGATAATAAAGTTGGAAGACTATTCTAAAACTTTTGAGTCATTTGGACTTAAGGATCAAAAGTTATGGATGGTTGATTAAACAAAGTAAAACTGTCCATTTCAATCCAGTCTTTTTGAAGTCCAGAATGTGAAAGGGTATTTGAATATGAATATGCCTTAAAATCTCAATGGGTTATTCAACAGAGTTGGCCGGCTATATCTACTATTTCACACTGCAAAATATCATCTCGATTTGATGCTTACATCATGAGATATGGCATTCATACTAAACTAATTTTAATTCTCATCTAGAATTGTAGGATGGATTTTAAAGCTTCATTTGGGCCCCTTGTTCTTAGATTTGGGCCCCAAAATTTTTATACAAGACTCCTTGAATTGTCCCCCAAATTATGGTAGAGAATAATAGAATCTGTACTTCTTCATGTAGGCCAGTAAATCAATCTTCATGAATAGTCCAGTTCCTTCACAGATTCTTTGGTCTTGTTTGTGAGGACCATATGACCCTTTAAATGGAAGAATTGGATCATGGTACCTTCTAATGAAATGTTGTATATTTAAATTAGAATCCTAAAAAACAAGAACCACACAATTTGGATCAGTACAGTGATAGTTATTATTAAAATAGTGAACTAACTCAATTAGACTACTTCTAAAAATGCTCAAAAATTATACTTAATATTAAAACATTAATATTTCACAAAAATTATGCACATTTCATATAAAATAAGTAAAGGGAGTATATAATAAGACATGAAAATATTAACAATATCAACTCCCCCACACTTAGTTTTGTGCATGTCCTCATGTGCAACAAATATAAAAACATGACAAAATCATTTTTACTCACCAACAGATATTAAAATTTTGTTTTCTCCAATAAGGGGAAGTTTAGGCCATTTCACCAATACATTTTGAAATCCACCGCAAGTTGTTATAGAAACAATGTTCAAAAACTAATTCATTTCTTCATGCTCAAATTTAGAAATGGAAAATGTGGACACTCAAAACTCACACCTCTCAAGATGATAAAATTTATTTGTGGAGGTTCACTCTTTCACCAACCAAAAGAAAAAATCTTAGAGTTTGAAAGAGATCTCAGCTTCCAATACCTATACAAAGTGCAAAATAATCAAGAGGTATTTTTAAGGGGGTTTTTGTGGCTATGGGATGGTAGGAATATAAAGTCCAAGAGAGAAGAAGAGGGGTAAAACACCAACATAGAAAAATCAATGCACATTTGTTTTGAAATAAAACATGGAAGGAAATGAAAACACATATTTACAAGGGAATGATTGTGTGAAGAAAGAAACAATAGAGGAAACAAATATGAAGGGGATGAGAAGATGAAATATTTACAAACCACAAAACTTCTCCCAATGATATAAGAATATAATGAAAGTGTTATTTTTTTCTTTTTCTTTTTCTTTATTTTTTTGAAAGTTGACCTTGAAACAGATCTCACACTCATATCCCAACCCATGTTTTATCTCCTCACGACACTAATTGTAATAGTTATAACAAGATCAAAGGTTTAGAAAGAGTGATTTTTGACCTACCCAAGACACAACCCATTTTTTTCTTTTTCTTTTTTTGTATTTTTTTGTTGATTTTTTTTCATCATTTTTTTTTGAACACTTGTCAATAAAATTTACAAAATTACATAAATGGAAGTTAATTACATTCCCCAAAACACAATTAATGAAAACCGCTCCCCCACACTGAAATGGATGCTTTCCCTCAAGCAGATGATAACTTGTTGAAAATCAATAATAGGGTACCCAAACAATGAAATCCATTCCCCCCCACACTTAAATTTAAAAAAAAAATATGCAATGAAAATCCATGTTGATATTGGGTGGGAAAAGGTATTGGGATTGTAATGTGGCTATCAAAGAAAAGGTTTGCATAGGCTCGAAGGGGCTTTCAAAAAGAGTGTTAATGTAAGGGAAATGGGAGGCTATTTGGATATTGTGATTCTCATGTGGTTCAAAAAATTCCTCTATCATATTAATACACACTAAGGTAGGAAATTCAGCTCTAAGGTCCACAAACTCAAGACTCACAAATGGGGGTTAAAACACACATTTTGAAAAGATGGCCATAGGTGGCCTTGGCATGAAAGCAAATTTTTGTTCTCACGGTTGGGGAAAATCATTTTCCAAATCAAAAATTGAGCATTCAAAATTTTTTGGTTTTGACACACTATTCTTTATCCAAAGTCACAATGAAAATACAAAATTTTTTAGATGAAAACATGTCTGTTAAATCCCCAAAATGGTTGTACAAAATTTCAAAACACGATGGTGAGTAAGCATGACTCTTTTTTCTATTTTTTTAAGTGATTGTGTTTTTTGGTTTTTTTTAGTTTTTAAGGTTTTTTTAAAATACACACACACACAATAAATAAAAAAAGGGTTTTATGAAGAAAGTGGTAAAAAAATGAAAGAGAGAGGAAGAAGAAGAAAGAGGTAGAGAGAGGAAGAGATAGAGAGAGTTAAAGGGAAAGAGGTGCCCCCTGGTTTAGATTTGGTGGGTCGTCGTCTCCATCTAGTGGTAGGTTGACTAAAGAAGTTGGGGATCCAATGGAAGTTGATGATGATCCAGGATTGTGTGTCCTCTCATAGTGATGCTTTAACCGACATCCATTAACCATGAATGTCCTTTTGGAAGAGGGGTCTTGGACTTGCACTGCTCCAAATGGGTAAACATTAGTAATAACAAAAGGACCTTCCCAACAAGAATTAATCTTACCTGGGTGAAGTCAGAATCGAGAATTGAAGAGAATTACCTTTTCACCTTCATGAAATACCTTTCTCAGGATGTGTCTGTCATGGAGTACCTTAGCCTTCTCTTTGTACAGATTGGAATTCTCATAGGATTCAATTCGAAGCTCCTCCAGTTCATCCAATTTCAATAATCTTTCTTCACCATATTTTTCACAATCAAAATTACCGGTTTTCATGGCCCAAAAAGACTTATATTGTATTTCAACTAGTAGATGACATGATTTACCAAAAACTAGCCTAAAAATAGACATCCTAATGGGTGTTTTATAGGCAGTTCGATAAGCCCAAAGTTCTTCACCAAGTCTTTCAGGCCAGTCTTTTCTGGTGGGTTTTACAATTCTCTCAAGCACTCTTTTCACTTCTCTATTAGAAATTTCATCAATTATATTTTTTTTGGGTGATATGCAGTTGAAGTTTTATGTACAACCCCATTCTTTTTCAGAAGAGCTTCCATGGTTCTATTACAAAAATGGGTTCCTAAGTCACTGATCAAGGCATGTGGTGTGCTAAATCTTTGGAAGATATGGGTATTTAGGAACTCACTAACAGTATAAGCATCATTCTTCCTAGTGGGTTTGGCCTTAACCCACCTTGAAACATAATCAACCGCAAGAAGGATGTATGAGAATCCATTGGAAGGGGGAAATGGTCCCATGAAATCGATGCCCCAAACATCGAATATCTCACAGAAAATTAAAGGCTTTTGGGGAATTTCATTTCTCTTGGAAATTGTGCCAAACTTTTGGAAAGTGGGACATGATTGAAAAAACTCATGTCAGTCCTTGAAGAGTGAAGGCTAGAAGAATCCAGAGTCTAGGACGTTTCGGGAGGTCCTTTGTGGTCCAAAGTGCCCACCTCTGGGAAGTGAGTGACAGAATTCTAAGATGGAAGAATGCTCATTTTCTTCAACACATCTTCTAATTACCATGTCTGCCCCTGTTTTCCAAAGTTTATTTTCTTCCCAAAAATAGTATTTTGAATCACTTTTCAACTTCATTTTCTGTGCTTTTGAAAAAATTTCAGGAAAAACACCAGAAATCAAGTAATTTACAAATGGGGCATACCATGGTATTTTTGGAGTGAGAGATGAAAGGTACTCAGTGAGGAATTCAGGATCGATGATTTCAAATTAAGAAGAATTAGAAATTCTACTCAAGTGATCATCCACAGGGTTTTCTTTTCCAGGTCTATCTTTTATTTCAAGGTCAAACTCTTGGATCATTATGATCCATCTTATTAGCCTCAGTTTGGAATCACTTTTCTTGAGTAAGAACTTTATAGAATAATGTTCTGTGAAGATTATGATTTTGAAACCTAAGAGATAGGACCAAAATCTATCTAAGGAAGAAACAACTACTAAAAGTTCTTTTTCAGTGACAGTGTAGTGAGATTTAGTTTCATCCAATGATTTTGAGGAATAATAGATGACATGAAAAATATTTTCTCTTCTTTGACCAAGAACATCCCCAACATCTCTATCATAATCATCACACATCAATTCAAAGGGTAAGGACCAATATGTGGGTTGGATTATTAGGGCAGATGTAAGAGAAGTTTTGAGTTCAATGAAGGCTCTCTTGAAAACCTCATCAAAATGGAAAGTGATGTCATTTTGGAGCAACCGAGTGAGTGGGAGGGAAATTTTACTAAAGTTATGGATGAATCTCCAATAGAAACCAGCATGACCGGGAAATGAACGGATGTCTCGAACAGATTTGGGTTCAGGAAGTGATTGGATCACTTCAATTTTGGCAGGATTGACTTCAATACCATATTTTGAAACTATGTTCCCTAGAACAATCCTATTTTCAACCATGAAGTGACATTTTTAAAAATTTAACACAAGGTTACACTTGAAACACTTTTGAAGGACTAGAGAGAGTGAATGCAATCACGACTCAAATGACTCACCATAAATGGTGAAGTCATCCATGAAGACTTCCATGCAGTGTTCAATGAATTCTGAAAAGATACTCATCATACACCTTTGGAATGTTTCAAGAGCATTGCAAAGTCAAAAAGGCATTCTTCTATATGGGTATGTTCTAAAGGGGCATGTGAAAGTAGTCTTTTCTTGATCTTGAGGTGCGATTGGGATTTGAAAATAGCCGGTGTATCCATCAAGAAATAAATAGTGTGACTTTTTGGCCAATCTTTCTAGCATTTGATCAAGGAATGGAAGAGTATAGTGATCTTTTTGGGTTTCAACATTCAATTTTCTATAGTCGATGCACACACGCCATTTGTTCTTCACTCGAGTTGTGACTACCTCTCCATGTTCATTTGTGACAACAGTTATCCCACCCTTCTAAGGTACAACATTAATTAGACTAACCCATTCACTATCAGAAATTGGGTAGATAATACCAGCTTGAAGAAGCTTGGTGATCTCTTCCCAAACTACCTCAAGGATGAGTGGATTGAGTCTTCTTTGTGGTTGTTTAATTGGTTTGGATGATTCCTCAAGATGGATGTGATGCATGCAAAGGGCAGGGTTGATTCCTTGTATGTCATCTAGGGTCCACCCTAAGGCCTTTTTGTTTTCCTCTAACACTTGAACAAGTTTGGACTCCTCAGTTTCGGTAAGTGAAGAAGAGATAATGACAGGATAAGAGTGATCATGGAAAAGGAATGCATATTTCAGGTGTGCAAGAAGAGGTTTCAGATCAGTCTCATCTTTCACTTTTGGGATAGACAACTCAGGAATATAAGAAGGGACTTCAGTTGCTTCAGATTCATTTTCTTTAATATTTTCCAAGGTGGAGAAGTAGAGATTGGAATTGATGTGGAATTCAAGAGAGTTTTTAAGTTCCTCTAGATTGATGGAGTCTATTAATGAAAGGTCCACATCAACTTTACCATTTATGACCTGGTTAATCCTAGTGCAGATTTCACAACATCCTATCTCTTTAGAAGAGGATGAACATGATGGAATGGGGTTCAATTGACTCTTAGAAGTGTCCTCATAATCATGGATTGAGAATGCAGAGTAATCCTCATATGGGTATCACATGGCTTGGAAAATGTTGAAATTGACCAGTTGGTCACCGAATTCCTTGGATAGGATGCCTGAATGGACATCAATCATGGTCCTCGCAGTCATGAGGATTGGTCTTCCTAGAATTAGGGTAGATCGAGAAGAGTTCGTCTCACCTTCCATGTCAAGGACATAGAAATCAGCATGGAAGATAAGATCATTGACTCGGACAAGGACATCCTCAATTATTCCCTCAGGACTGGTTGTGCTTCTATTGGCTAACTGAATGACAACACCCGTTGGGTTCAAGGGACCTAGACCAAGGTTGGAGAAGATGGATTTGGGCATGACATTAATTGAGGCTCCTAGGTCTATGAGTGCATCATCAAAGTTGGAACTTCCAATTTGGCATGGGATTGTAAAGGTCCCGGGATCTTTGCACTTTATGGGAATAGACTGTTGGGTGGAAACATTTTTAAATGTCCTAAGTTGCCTCTTTTGGGTGCACAATTCCTTAAGAAACTTGTCATACTTAGGAATTTTTTTATGGCATCTAAGATGGGAATGTTGACTTCAACACGTCTAAACATGTCAAGCATTTTAGGATCAGGTTCAAAGGACTTACTTGGATTAGAAACAACTTGAGGAAAAGGAATTAGATTCCTAAGTGTAATGTAAGGATGTGAGGGAATGGATTCAGGTTCCTTTTCAAGTTTCTTTTTATTTTCATTTTCTAGGTCAACATTCAAAGGAGGGTTTGAGGATTTATCTTGAGGCATAGAAAGTTTCTTTCCTGGTCTAAGTGCAATTGTACTTACATTACCCTTAGGTTTGGGTAATGGTTGAGCTGGGAGTTGGGAAGAATTTGATTGTTGTTGCTGGCTCAGGTGGGATGCAAGTTGACCAATTTGGGTTTCAATGTTCTTGATGCTTGAACGGGTGAAGGAGGCAAGATCTTCAATAGCACTTTCCCATGGTTGCTTGGAAGAAGAGGCTTGTACTGGATTGGGATTTCCTTGATTTTGGTTCTTGGGAAATCTATTGTATTGGTTTTGGAATTGGGAAGGCTCACTAGGATAATGTAATATAGGAGGAGGATTTTTCCTTTGAGGTTGAGGAAGAAAAGGATAAGGTTGATGGAAGTTACCGACACCTTGACCATATTGAAATTGGTTTGGGTTTTGAGGAGGGAATTGAGGGGGATGAGATATGGTATTACCATACCTAAGGCCTTGGTTATAGGAAGAAGAGAAGGGCTCAGAGTGAGGTTGGTTGAAGTTTCTAACAAACTGACCTGATTGTTGAGGGTTGGTGTTCCGTTGAGCATATACTGCATTGAGCTCCATTTGTCCAGATGAATCGGATTGATCCTCTTGAAGTTGTGGACATGTGTCAGTTGGATGAGATGGAGAGTTTCAGATTCCACAGTTTTTGACAGGTCCTGGAAATATTGATTGTGGAGAAGACAAGGTTGGTTATTTTGTAGCCATAGCTAGTTGTCGCACAAGACCTGTAAGTTCACTCATCCACTCGGTCATCTTTTTCGGCTCAATTGATTTATTATCTTGGGCTTGTTTGACTTGAGAATGTGCTCAAGTATGGAATTGTTGTGTGTTTGCAGCCATGTTACTTATGATATCTCTTGCAATTGTGAGAGTTTTATCAACCAGAGCACCGCCACTTGCGGCATCAATGAGAGTTATCTCCATATCCAATAACCCCTCATAGAAGTATTTGATCAAGAGTTGGTCAGGAATTTGGTGGTGTGGACAGGTTGCAACAAGCTTTTTGAACCTCTCCCAGTACTCATGGAGTGATTCACTTGGGAACTGACATATACCACTTATTTACTTTTGGATAGAAGTAGTACGAGAAGCAAGAAATAATTTCTCTAAGAAAAGTTGCTTCATGTCATTCCATGTGGTTATGGAACCAAGAAGAATGTAGTAGATCCATGACTTAGCAGTGTCATCTAGGGAGAAAGGGAATGCTCGAAGTTTGATTTGTTCTTCAGAAACCCCTTGAGGCTTCATGGTAGAGCACACCACTTGGAACTCTTTAAGATGGAGATGTGGATCCTCACCGGCTAGCCCGTGAAAATGAGGGAAAAGATGAATCAAACCCAATTTGAGTTCGAAGTCAGCTTCTATGTTTGGATATTAAATACCAAGAGGTTGGTAATTCATATCAGGGGCAGCGAGTTCTTTTAGTGTTTGTTCCCTAGGATTTTCCATATCTAATTCAATTGGTTAGACATGGACTGGTTCTTGAATTATTTGATTATCACTTATGTTCCTCCTAAGTTGGTGAAGTGTTCGCACAATTTTAGGGTCAAACAAATTCGAGGGATTGTTTGAAAGGCTACGGGGAATTCAGAGAGATTTGGGAAGAAAGAGTAAGATAGGTTTTTCTTTGTGTTTTTTTCCAATTTCTTTTTCGAATTTTGTTTTTTTTTTTTGGTTTTTTATTACAATAACCAGAAACTAACAAATAATTAAATCACCATCCCCAGCAACGGCACCATTTGAAACGCACATCTGATTTTCACCTATCGACCGGTCAAAGTTCTGGTGCTCTACTAATGTGTATAGTAGCACTCGGGTCGAATCCTTGGCGATGATACTTTGAAATAGTCGTTTGTTTTCAGTTGATTGTATTCTGATTGGGGGTTTATTTGCAGAGCTTAATTGAAATGGATAATTTATTATGATTGATTTAACAAATTTATAATTATTGGGGTGAGTTCATCATTAGGTTAGTTAATCTTGTGATATCCTTGATCTTTTCTTTATATTGCATTTAAATTAAGACCGACTTCACAAGTTGATGTTGATTATAATTCCTAAGTGTTAAGGCTTTAATCCAAGCCTTAACTTAACTAGGATTATAATCTCAATCAGTACATGTTTATGGTAGTGTATTTTTGGTTCCAATAATCCATGGAAACCACATGTTAAACAAAACAAGTCATTAATCCATGACATGTTAAGTCCAACATACACAATGTTAATTAAAAGAATATTCATCGAGAAAATACTCTCAATCACTTAACATCCCTAAATTTTGACTCACCCCAATAAAATATTTACTCATCCATTTGGGTGTTTAATATTATGGTTATAATAATTATGATGATAAATTAAGAATATAAGAAAAAGAAAGGGATTAGAAAACAGTGGTACGTCGAACACACACTCACGAACAATGATGATAATTAAAAACCGATTTTTGATTGAATGGGGAAGAAAAATAAGGGAAGGAGATTCAACTCAATTTAAACAATTTTAAGAATATAAATATTAAACTATATAATGTGGATGAGAATAAGAGATATTGAATAAGTAACTTGCATTAAGACAGAATTACAAAGAAAGAGACTTACAAAATTACAAAAAAGAAGAACACGAAATTAAGTGAAAAAAAAGAGAGGAGGAAAGGTCTCTCAAGTGAAAACTTGAGTATGGCAGGTCCTCCCAAGACTTTTTCAAGGATTTTTTTGTACCAATATAATCTCCTCTCTTCTGAAATTCCAACCCTTTTGAAAGGAGGTGAGGGGGTTTATTTATAGCCCAGGTGGTGGACTGTTTACATTTGAGAAATACCCCTCTACTTGGCTCATAGATATGGACATAAAGACAGCCGAATATCGAGAAATCTCCTTCTTCAAAGTTGTAGATAATAAAGTTGGAAGACTACTCTAAAAATGTGGAGTCATTTGTACTTAAGGATAAAAAGTCATGGATGGTTGATTAAAAGAAGTAAAACTGTCCATTTCAATCCAGTCTTTTTGAATTCCATAATGTAAAAGGGTTTTTGAATATGAAGATTCCTTCAAATACGAATGGGTTTTTCAATATAGTCGGCCGTCTATATCTCCTCTTTCACACTGCAAAATATCAGCTCGATTTGATGCTTACATCATGAGATATGTCATTCATACTATACTAATTTTAATTCTCATCCAGAATGGTGGGCTGGAGTTTAAATCTTCATTTGGGCCCTTTGTTCTTAGGTTTGGTCCCTGAAATTTTTATACAAGACTCCTTGCATTGTCCCCCGAATTATGGTAGAGAATAATAGAATTTTTACTTCTTCATGTAGACCAGTAAATCAATCTTCATGAATAGTCCAGTTTCTTCACAGATTCTTTGGTCTTGTTTGTGAGGACCATATGAACCTTCAAATGGCAGAATTGGCTCATGGTACCTTCTAATGAAATGTTGGATATTGAAACTATAATCCTATAAAACAAGAACCACACAATTTGGATCTGTATAGTGATAGTTATTATTAAAACAGAAAACTAGATCAATTGGACTACTTCTAAAAATGCTCAAAAATTATACTTAATATTAAAACATTAATATTTCACACAAATTATGCACATTTCATATAAAATCAGTAAAGGGAGTATATAATAAGACATTAAAATATTAACAATATCACCCGGACTGGGCCTATACCTGGCAGAACCATCCCACGACGATTCAGGAGTTCCCACATCTCGGGCAGACTGAGGTGTTGCCGGTTGACATCCCAAATGTCCCAGGCCTCCAGGAAGACGGTATCCTCTGGCATGTCAATATGACACAGCCACTTCTATGGAGCCTGAGCGGATATCCTGCAGAATCCCCTCGGCAGCTGCCTCTCCGGATGGCCCTGCTCTTTTGGAATCACCAGATCCGCCGCTGCTGCCACACCCTCGGCCGGTGCAGGTCTCGCCGCCACGGCAGCCCCGCCACCGTGAGAGGCCCTTGCTTCCCTCTGAACTTGACCTCAGAATAGGGGAGGCCCTCCGTCACCAAACTGAATGGTTGGCTGCCTCAGCATATCCCCCGGATAAGCGGCCTCCCAGCTAATGGCATACTCCCTCACCAATCCGAAGGTGGTGGTGGATGGAGGCAATGAAATTCGCATCTTCTCATCATCTCATGTGAACATGAACCACAACTGCCTCATCACACACGGGTGATCCTAGTGACACACCTCCCAGTAGACCTACGGGGTTAGCCACTGTAGGCATCAGAACTGCCTCGCAAACCGATACGGGGTGTACGGTTCGTAGAGCGGCTCACGATCCACTCGTGCCACCAAAACTCTACCTCGAAAGGCCAGGAGATAATCCTGGTGCTCTTCCATTCCCTGCCTGTCATTAGTAAGTACCCTCGTCGGCAATGGAAATGGGTGGAAGTTAAACTCATCCTCCCTCCACACCCGATTCAGCACCATCGATACGGTTAGTTTGAATAGGAAGCTCCTGGCCGCATTCAGAATGGAGGGGCGGCAGTTTGATCCCGGCGGAGAGATAGGGTTTGGATACTCATAAATCCCCCTGATGTGCGCTGCAATCCACCCATATAGAAGGTCTAAGGGACCGCATATCCCTGGAATCTTCTTTCCCACACTAACATGCCGCAGCATCCTGTACAGCTTGGAGAGCATCGGAATCCCCAGATTGACCCGCTGTCCCATGGCCATCATGGATGCCATGACGAACGAGCTGGGTCGCACCCCCATGTTGGTATACCTCACTGGTAGGATCCAACCGCAGATAAGGTCCACAATGAACATTGCTAGCCTGACTATCGGCTGTTGTTCAATGCTGACACTGAAACCCCAAGTCTTCCATTGGCTGTCCTCCAAGAGCCACCAATATGAGTGCTCCTTTCCACATTGATCCGCCTTCAGACAAGTTTGAGGCCTCATAGGGGACTCTTTATTCTCCAGGAAGTTCAGGAACCGCTCGAACCACTTCTTAAGGTGGACATCTCTCACTGCCTCCTTGTCCTCTCCAGGGACCAGTGCCATCAGTGTCAACGCCAATCGCGGCATCTGCTTCGGATCCACCCATGCACTCATGACGGGGAGGAACTCATCATACATGGCCCCCAAGATCAAGACTCATGAAATCTGATGGACATCCCACAGACTGATGCCCACCTCCCCATAGTGCAGGTGAAAAGTATTGGTCCTAGATGACCATCTGCTCAGTAGCTCTGGCATCAGCTGTTTCGGTTGGTAAATTTGGAACTGGGAGGCCCATGCCGCCTCATAAAAACGCACTATCCTCATATCGGCCCCAAACTCCTCGCATGAGGTGCCTACCCAGTAGGACCATGCCCAGTCATTGGTGAAGTTTCCGCCCTGGCGCAGGTCCCACTCATTGGACCACCCCTTCTTTGAATCCTGCAAAGCTACCTTCAGCATGGTGCGGTACAGAGGAGGGGACATCTCCGGTTGTAGTGACTTCCCGTCAATATTGTTCACATGGTTGTAGATATAGTTGGCGATGACGGGTGTGAAGTCCTCCCACGCATGACCATCGGCCGCCTGGAACCACTGGTGCTGGCATGGTGAGCTCCTGAACCAGCAAGCTGGTTCATCCCTACTCGCCTCAGGAATGAATACATCATCCCTCAGCCCGAATCCATGAAAGGGCGGCTTCTTGCACTGTGGATAGTTCTTCTGTCTCTATGATAGAAGTTCTGTCAAAGAATTATGGTCCGAGTGACTTCAGACCATCTCTCCAAGGCCCAGACAGTTGGCCATCTCATCCCTCCGGGTGGTGTCTACAAGCACCCCCAACACAGCTTCTTGATGGGCCATTTCAGTTTTGAAACTCGAAAAAAGTTTAGGTCGGGTCATGAAGGTTGCTCGTGAAGATCTCTCGCGAAGCTCGGGTGCAAAACCAAGACACGGAGCCTTGCCTAGGCCTGCAAACAGAAGTTCTCTTGGCACGGTCACAGAGTCAAAGAATCGCGGTTCGCCGCGAAGCACGATTCGCGGAGATCAGACGCGGAGTACGCAGAGCTTCGCAAAGTTGAAAGCGCAAAAGGACAAAAGTCGTGAGAGGAAAAAAGAGAGCTCAGACCCCCTATTTATAGGCGGCAACCCCGGATCTTTGTGGCACGTCCCGCCCACGCGGAGCATCGCGGAAATTTCGGACCGTGCGGCCGCTGTCATCCCCGCGCGCCCCTTCGCGATTCTGCATCGCGAACTACTGATAATTTGGCAATTTTCCCTCAGACTTTGACCCTTGATCCCTCCGTGGCTCCAAGTATGAGGGGGGGGGCATTTGTTGGCGCCAAAATATTGAACGCAAAGGGAAGAAGTAAAAGAAGCATGCACGCTGCCCCGCAAAGCCCTGACGCGAAGTTCCTCCGAGCAACGTGCCCGTCGCGATCAAAGGAGGCGGGAATGCTCCGTGAACGCCCTGGTGTTCGCGATCCCTCCACGAAGCAAAGGAGGCGGGAATGATTCGCGAAAGCCCTGACGTTCACGAGCCCGCCATGAAGCCCCAGAGGCGGTAACGCTCTGCGAACCCGGTTGACCTTCACAACCCGCCATGAAGCAACTGTCGCCCCTTCGCGCCACGTGAGCTCTTCTTTGCGGCGCCCTTTGCCTATAAATACTGGGCTCCCCTGGAGTCCCGAGGATGGACAATCTGACCTTTCGGCTTCTCAACTCTAGAATCACGAAGCACCCTTCGCTCTAGCAATCATGAGCTCCATGAGGTATTTCTGCTTCGCGAGATGCCTCTTCCTTGTCTCGTTTTGATCCCCTATTCTGAGAGGGATGTCCTTCGCGAAGCCTATGGGCATTCGCGAAGGAAGGGGATTCCCAAGGGAACCCAGGCAGCTAGAGAGCATTTATGCTTCACGAAACACCCATCCTATATTGGTGATCCACATGCCAAGGCAGGGTCATTGTACATCGCGAAGCACACTGCTTCACAGCACCTTGCTTCGTGAGGCACCTCTTCTTCGCGAGGTTGTGCTCTGTGAACACTATTCCACTTTGCGAAGCAACTCCCATTCACACCCCTGCCCCATGCTAAGGCCAAGGAACTCCACCTCGCGAAGCACACCCCTTTTCTTGGAAATTCCTCTTCCCGTGCGACCCTTCAGGTTTGCACGATGTGATTTCAAAGTCCCACGGACAACACCACTCATAGCATTGCTTCGCCTAATGCTTCTTCACATAGGCATGCTTACGGATATTGCTTCTTCACATATTCACGCTAATGTGGACCCCTCGATGGTTCGCTCTGCGACCCCACTTCTCCCTGGCCTTGCCGGTACCTTCCCTCCCCCAAGGGTCAGAGGGTACCAGTCATGTAAGTCCTAGGTGTGCAGAGTAAACTCACCTTGTCCAAGCTATAGGACGTTAAAATGGAAAGCACCTCTTCCTCAACACATGACGTTAAATTGTGATCCGACCCCATGGCTCCCACGCAGGGTCCCCCCGGCTCGGACGTTCTTTACGCCCACTTGTCTCCACAGAGATGGGATCACCCCTCTACAGGGGATGATATCCTCCTTTTCGGAGTGGCATATGTCCATGGGAGAAGGGACACCACCTTGGTGTAAGCCCCCTAGACCATTTTGTGGAAGGTAGCACCTGTACACCTCCGTACTTCCCCACTGCCAAGGCCAGTGGAGGGCGCGATAGGGAACAAGGCACCTTCCATCTTTGGTCCCAAATCCCTCTCCTGCTGCACTTTGCCGCACTTTTGGGCCTCCATACTAGAGTAAGTCCCAGCACCGTGGGTCGCCTAATGTGTAAGCCCCTCTTCGCTTCTCACAAACACACCCTTCGCGACGTGATCGTCAGGTCTCCACTGCCTCTTGTTTCTCACACCGAGCACGACTCACGTGGGCTTAGAGTAAGCATTGACCATGACAAAACCACGTACAGCATGACGTTAAACTGTATGCCCCCATTCAGCATGATGTTAAACTGTATGTTGTCCCGCATGACATTAAATTGAACAACATTTGAACTACGAGGTCTTTGATCTGTGTCAAGGCATGGTACGTAGGAAGCCTCCACGAGGTTCAATCCCACCGCCCGTTGTTTATTCACGTCAGGGTTCACCCTCGTCCCGCATGACATTAAACTGCATCCCGGTCCAGCGGTAAGCCATTGTGACCATCCCAAACTACGTGGTCTTTGATCCTTTCCAAGGAATGGTATGTAGGAAGCCTCACGAGGTTCAAGCCCACCATAAGTGGACCCCCGGGTTCACCTTTACATCGATTCACTAACAAAGCCTTTTGAACTATGATAACTTTGATCCATGCCAAGGCATGGTACATAGGAAGCCACACGAGGTCCAAGCCCACCACCCATTGGTCACTCTGACCCCCTTTATGTTGGTTCACCAACACCTGGGTAGCCTGGTGTGTAAGCCCCACACCATCTGGACCAAGGTCCTCACTCACGTCGGTTCATTGGCACACCACTTTGAACTACGATGACTTTGATCCATGCCAAGGCATAGTACATAAGAAGCCTCCCTGAGGTTCAAGCCCAACACCCATCGGACCAAGGTCCACCTTCACGTCGGTTCACTGACACTTCCACCAACCTGAACTACGGGAACTTTGATCCATGTTAAGGTATGGTATGTAGGAAGCCTCCACGAGGTTCAAGCCCATCACCCATCCATGCATCCATTCTCACGGGCCTCTTCCTCAGGTGTCCCATCGTCCCACCGAACTAAGTGGACTTTGATTCCCTGCCACAGGGATACGTAGGAGGTCTCTTCGAGGCTCAAGACCAACTTCACTATCACCCTTGCGATGATCCCATTTCATTCCCCCTCCACTTCATTCATTCATCTATCATCCATCCTGATTATCTCCTGGGCCGCCACATCCCGGTGAGATCATGTCACTCCACAGCGTCCGGGAAGCTGCCAATGGGCCGGCCCCAATATCGGCGTCCCCCCCTCATGGGTAAATTCCTCAATCTGATCCACTCCAGCTAGTGTTCTGATCAGGCCGATCCGTCTCCGCTGGACGTTAAACCTACGGCATACCCTGTGTTAAACATAGTAAGCTAAGGAAAACCTCATATACATGCCTATGGAATATGATTCCCCATGCTCGATGTGGGAGGCCTCTGGATTCTATGCCCTCGAGAATCCCTATAATAAGGTACAAAATATAGACACACCAATTCCCCAGCATTCAGACACATTACTGATGCCTCGACGTGACTACTCCCCTGACTGGAGGTTGTTGCCCTGACCGGATCCTTTGGAATGTCCTGACAGAAGCAGTGTAATTAACTGGCATCCATAGAAACATGGCACTGTGAAGAGTTTCACGAACAATGTATTAAATCTATCAGGGAGACCCGGACTAGGTTACGAGTTCTGAGGAGGAATACAGGGAAGGAAGAACCGACATCCCATCATCCCAGTTTCGATCAAGGATCAGACGTCCCTGAATAAGGAGCAGATGTCGCCCTCCTTTGGAAAGTGGGAATGCGGGGCAACACAAGAAATCCAAGCCTATCTCGCCCAAGCGGACGGACGCGCGCGCCCTGGCGAAAGCGTCGGAAACAATTGGTTATCCTCGAAGATGAAGATGATCTAGAATATTTCCTAGTCATAAATATTATATTCTTTTTTATCTATTCTCCCCTATTGATTTATTCAATTTTAATGGATGTACTTAATTAATGGTCAGTATTAATCCATGGTGTGTGGTAATTAGTTTTATGTGATTTTATTGTAATTTACAACTTATGAATTAATAAAGTGTATTTAGTTTTTTTCATATCATGTTGACTGCATTTTCTAATCAGTTTTTAATCCTTCTGAAAGAATTGAGAAACGTTCTTTAAAAATATTGATATAAATAATAATAATAATAATGACTACTAAAACTAAGGGTTTTTCATTAATGACCTTAGAAAATAGAGAATAATATTTATTTTTATCTCGTTCTAATTTCTTATCCAACACAAACTAATGTTTTCATATAGTTGGACAATATTTAGGTATAATCTCACCATTTTATACATGTGTTGGAACCTATTTCAAATCATCTCTCTTGATGGTAGGAGTAATTGGTTCCTTAAATTTGTTCTACATGATCATAATTATGGGAACTACTTCTTGTACACCTTCTTCCATTAACCCTTGATGATATAGTGTGTTCTTAAGCATTTTTATCCTTCCAAATGTGTCCATATTTTGACATCTATATAGAACTATTTTTCAAAACCAGTTCATTGCAAATAAATTTATCTGAAGTGTGGGATATATTTTTATGAGAGATTGAGGTATATACTTCTCCATATAATCTTAAGAACTTTGAGCCACCATTTTGATCCCTTTTTATGCAATAATAAATTATGAAGTATGTGTGGAAACACTTCTCTTCTCAACTATTTGGGAAGACTCAACTCATAAAAAATTAATATTTCTCAATTTGATTTCTAGCTCAAGGCACTTCATGTTGAGATCCTTTTTTCATGCTCACCTGATCTTATCCTGGTATCTAATTATTTTCTCAAATTATAAATTTAGTTCTCAATAATTTTCCAAACTTTCTAACAAACCAACCTGAGCTCATATATCACATCACATGACCCATATTTCCACTAGGATTGAAGGCAGTTCTCAATCCTTGTGGCCCGAAAACTAGAGTAAGGGTTTCAAGAACATACCAATGGGAATGATTACACCCTTGAATAAAAAAATAAACAAGAAAAATAAACTACCATAAATCTGGCATGACCCATCCAGGCATTGGACATCTATGCATATGAAATAAGAAGATATAAATAAAGAAACAAGAAAAATATGGAATAATATATAATAAACATTCATACAAAAATATATAATTGAAATAAAATAGTTAAAATTGATATAGATAAGCATCCCATGATGAATTGGATGGTATAAAATCCAAAAATAAAAATTAAAAAAATCCAAACAACACCAACAACACTACCAGTGACCTACAATCACTCATTAGATTCACTTGTCCATCTTTGGACCAACAAACATCCCACAAAACAAAACAAACAAGGAGCCTGAGAGAGAAACATTGAAAATTCATACTCACCTACACATCGATGCATATATTGGGTTTGAGATAAACTTTCCTAGTGTGACATCACCTAGGATTCCATACAATTCAATTCATAATATAGTCTATAAAATATTAGTGTTGGTCGGAATGAGTAACTCAAGAGGGGGATTAATTGAGTTCTTAATAAAAATTTATATAAAAAACACATCAAAACAAAATTCCCCCAAATTAAAAAAAATCACCCAGTTAATCAAAAGAATATAAATATAAAAATTTTATCTTTTAGAAAAGTTCTCAAAAGTGATATTAGGGAATTTTCAAAATATTTTATAGATACATTAACTTTTTAAATTGACTTACTTATTCAAACACTTTATATAAACAAAAATTAATGGTAGCTATCAAAGTATTGTTTTGTTTTTGATTTAAACAATAAATACAGTTTTAACATTGAAATATAGAAACAAAAAATTGATAAAACATGCCAAGGAATAAAATAATGGGATCAGTCTCAAGATAAGAATTAATCCCCTCCACTTAGAAATCACGTACTACCAAGTAGTTTATTATAACAATAAATAGATCCACAACATGGATTTGGTTTTATAATCAACATCACATAGTTTTTACATGCTCAAATAACTTTACAAAGATATACATGGGAATAAATACCATAAATAGGTCACACATAACCTCTTCCATAGTTATCATGGGTAAAAAAATAAAAGAGTTTGAGAGAATATAAAGTATTCTACAGTTTAAGCACAGGATGGAGTGTGTAAAAATAAGCAGAGTAATACAAAACACTTCTCAAATATAAAACATAAATAGAGAGATAAAATGAGAATATGTGAGAGAAATATATGCTACTTGATCTAGATAGATTCTAATGTTAACAGGTCCTTGAATTTTTCTTTGTGATGAGTTTTAATAGGTTTATCATAATGTACAAGAAAATAGAGTATCATCGAGTTTGGATAAAATCCTTTTTTTGTTAGTTTTTTAATGTTTTGAAGAAATTAAACACCGGTGATTTAGGATTGTTATCTTATACAGTGTAAAAAATTTCTTTATATTATATAAATTCCACACACTACAAGTTGTCCTATTGTTCAGGAGGTAGTTCTTTAGAATATATAGTTCTAAATGTCCAATTATCCATTGAAGAATGATAATAATAAAATCATGGGTCCTCAATCTTAGAAATAAATTAGGAAAATATAACTTTGTATTCAATAAATCCATTAAGTGTTTTTGGAATAATGAATAATAAATACATGTCGTTCTTGAATTCATTAACTTCCATAAACTAGTTATTGGAAGAATTAATTTTGAATGAGAGTCACAACAACAATGGTAGAATACTGGTTGTAGATCCTTACTAATGGTAGATAAGAATAATGGAATATTTTATCTAATTTTATCATGGTCTAGTAGTAGATCTTTCAAAAATAGATCATATGAACTAATGGTATATCTAATCAGTAGTAGAATCTGTTGGTAGTTGTAATCTAACGATAGATCTAGTCTGGCGGTATATCTTGTCAGTAGGTGAATTTTCACTGGTAGATCTTATTTGAATCGATTTTTGATGTCTTCAATGGTAGATCCATCAGCAGTAGAGTCTGTAAGTATATTTAATCCACTGGTATTTTTTATATAACTAAAGGTAGATCATCACAGCCAATGGTAAATCTATTTAAACTAACAATAAATTTTTACTTATCCATTTTTCTTCACAAAATTATGTACTATCATAAATCATAAATCTTATTAAAATATAACAAAAATGATTTGTGATCATTAAAATAAGGAGGTTCCAACAATATCCCCTTTTTTATGATCATAAACTATGGAATTTTATAAATATGTATATAAAAATAATAATAGATATAAGTATAAGAATTTGAAAAGTAATGGTTTGTTTAACATTTCAAATTAATAATGTGAGATACTGAGTTAAAATATTGAAATTGAATTAAAAATTTAAATTATAACCAATAATTTCTCCCCCTTTTTGGTTTATTAAAGAGATAAGACAATAAATATAAGTATAGAGATAAAAAAATAAGAACAAATAAGCTTTAATAGATAAAAAATTCATTTAATTATATATATATAAGTAATACAAGGAAAAATACAATCCCTATTAAAGATAAATCCTAATTACAATCACTCTCATCTTGATGGGATGAATAATCAATCGAGGCTTTTCCTTTACCTGAGATATGAGGCACATGGGTAGAAGTTGAGGGTGAAGAGGTAGTCCTAGGAAGCTCAAGGATCATCACTTTCCTGAGGTGTCGAATATTCACATCTATGGACATGTTAAATGGATAAAACTAAGGAGGAAGAGGTGTATAAGTTGGTGAAGAAGTGAAATAATACTTGGGAATAACTTTAAATTCCACCACTACAGTCCTAGATACATATAAAAAGGCCTCATTAAGTTCACAAAATCCATAATAATGTTTCCACATCTCTCCATCATTGTGAAGAATTCATTCTTCTATTCCATAAATAGTTTGAGCAGAGGGTTTAGAACTTTAAACTATTTCAATTGTTATTTTATAGACCAAGTCATAGAAGGAAACCGTAAATTCTTAGTAAAAAATATATATTTATATTTTAGTGAATTCTTGGTATAAATTCTGGAAAGGTAGTGTTGTATAGATTTAGTGATAGTCTCTCTATCAATTATATATTCATTTAAATACTCTCAAACTAATTTATAGATGTTCACACCATGTTTCCTAATCTTATGAAGTTATTCTGGATAAGATGTGGGGATATCACCCAAGATAGCAGTAAGATCTTCTCTAATAATAGAACATATCATCTCATCATCAAAAGGAGGAGTAGGAGGTACAGTAGTAGAGGTTGACACAAAAGTTGAAGTTAAAGACTCTAATATTTCTAGTAAATATAGTTGTTTGGTATCAATATTTTCTTCCATTTCTTTCATAATGGATCTCACTTCATCCATATGGTTGGATAACCATCTATTTTCAATCACCACTTCTTTAATTTTCAACAAAATATTTGGTTTAATATGAAAGATAACTAACCCAAAGATATATATTGTATCTTCTTCACTAATATGAGTCACTTTAGGAGTAATGGATTAAAGTAACCCTTAAATATCTTGATAACAGATTACCCTCATAGAATCCAATTCATCTATTGATACATACCATGAAGGTACATAATGTAAGAACCTGGTTATTTCCTTGAGGTATGGATCCTTACTTTTTTTAATTTGTACTTAAGGAGATGGTGTAAAAAGAAACTTACACACCTTGTATTTCAAGCACACGTTGTGTAAGGAGGGTCACAAGCCATATGATCCTAGTAAAAGACCTTCTAATGGACTTTCACGGAATTGTATGGACACATCATGTATTTTCAAGTACATGTTGTGTACTTTTTCTTTTTTGGAGAAAATAGTTAGTATCCTCATGTTTTATCTAACAGACAGAACCCTTGTTTGGGTTCACAAACAGCAGCACTAAGGACTGTTTTTCCTCCTAATTATCTGTACGAACTCTATTTTGATCATCACAGATGCATTGGAACCCAATCAGTAATCACTCTATTACACTTAAACCTTTATTTATGATTTACCATATCAACCTAATTATCAAGGGTTGAGAATTTTTACTCGTTTTGAAGATATGATCTAATTTAGGTCGAATTAATGATTGACACTGTATGAGGATAGTCATACAAACACGAAGTAGGTTGTATTGTGCCTTTAGGTCAACGTCAAGTTGTTTATATGTGACTTAGTGATGTTCACCCATGTTTAGGGTGTATCCTTGAATGGAAATTAACCCTTTTTGTTGCCTATTAATGATTAGGTCATAAATTAAATTAAATTAAACATGTTTGAGCCTGTTGGTTTGATTAAGGGACATCCAGTGGGAACGTTTCCCTCGAACGACCATTTATGTCCATTTGGTCGAGGTTTCCTATGATTCATGCCTTTATTTACCTTATTGGGTTGTTAAGTATGAATTACATTTATTATAGAATTGAAATTTTAATAAATTGTGATTTGTTTGATTAAGGGTATTGGATTAGTGGTTTCCCCTATTCCCCATGAAATTCCAATTATCGTTTAAGCCTTGTCATAGTTTAATTCACTTGTTTCTTGATTTTTATGATGCCCACATGAGTTTTTATTATGTTAACTGTGTATTAGTGTAATTTACACATGTTGTATTTTATGCTGAAATTCTAATATATTGGGCTCCACCCCGTTGACTGCTATGCCTGTGGGCGAGGATTTGTTATTCCTGCGGGTGAGGATTTGTTATGCATGTGGATGAGGATTGGTTATGAATGTGGGTGAGGATTGGTTATGCCTATGGGTAGGGTTTTTCTATTCCTGTGGGAAATATGTTGAGTTGAATATTGAAATGGAATGACTTATGATGCGTCTTCCATTCCAAAGAACAAGCTTGGATTCGATCTTCACTTTTTTCTGTTTAGATAGCCTATCGAGGTATCTTTTGTGCTTACTTTATATAGGGGATTGATAGGATTAGGACAAATCCCAAGACTTATATAATTCAATATAATTGAATTAATTAAATAACAAGAACTAAATATAAATGAAATATGGTACTTATATTATTTTTTACTTTTGAGTACTTCCTAGTTTACTGCTTTTCCTTTTTGTACACTACTTGTTGCATATACTCACGGACAGATAGGCACAGATCTATGGTGGTTTTCTACTAGGACATATTTCTCACACCCTGTTTGGGTCTTGCTTTTGGACCTAAATAAATTATATTATTGTAGGTTTCGATAAGGGAAAGATCCCTTCTATAGGTACTTGAGATGTTTTTTAGGAGCAGGAGAGCATGGGACCGAGATGAGGCTTATGATGATTCTTAGTTTCTTTTGTTTCTTTTTCTTGTCGAACATATATTTTTTATTACTACAGTGTTCCTATTTAGGTTGTTTTCTTAGAACATAACATGATGCATCATCTTTTCTAAGTAAAGATGCTTAGTTATTTATCTTATCAATATTCAGCTATTGATTTTAGATGTATGTTATTTACTACTTTTGTTATTTTATTATTATTTATTCTATTATGTTACACTTTACCAATGAGGGAACAGTTTCCCCACTATCACACCCTATACCCTCAATGCTAGTGGGCAGCCTTTGGCATTTGGGGAAATGCGATTGAGGCCATGTGGCCAGCCGGGTATGGGGCACCAGTTGAGAGGCATCTCGATTTGGGATGTTACAAAGTGGTATCAAAGGATTTATTTTCTATTTTGCTTTATTGTTTAGAGATAATAGACAGAGATGTAAATTCAAGATATTTAGTACTAAGCTATGCCTAGGAGTAGCTACCAAGTGCATAGGGTAAAGCCAAATTTCATCGAATGAAATTGAAACTATTGGATTTTGAGTTATTACAGTTGATTTGATTTCACCATTGGGTGACACACTTGTTTTTTCTATTATTATTGATATCATTATGGTTCTATTTTGTTGAAACCTGACAATATGAGGGTATTCTTTCTCATGCATCATATAGGAACCTGTTAGAAATCACATGCCATGCATTCTTTCCATGCCATTTAGAGAGCATTACTGATTGCATGTTGTTTTGATAGATGTCATGATGGAGATGCATGTTGTTGTGATAGGTAGCATGGTAGATATGCCTATTGTTTTGATAGGTGTATTGATACATTTTATGGTTTAATTGGATGGATTCCAAACTTTGGTCCCTAAGGAGTATGGGCCCTCTTGGATCAAAATTTGATGGATTATGTTTCGGACATGGGATATATATTGTGTTGTTATGTGCTATATTTAGATCCCAAGATTTAATTAATGGGGATTATATCCCCCCATGGATCGGAATTTGGAACACCATTTCTTTATTTTGAAAAAACAGGGGTTCAGGGGAAGTTTCTGAGGCTTACTATCTAGAAACCCATACAACACGGCGTGTGATGCTATGAACACATTACATGTGTTCTTATGTTCTCTAAGGGTGAAATTTTCTTAAGTACAGTCCAATTACTTGGATTACACACCATGTGGTACTTTACCGTGTGTCTGGACGTGTGAGATAGAACACAGGTTGTTGGTTTTTGGTTAGTGCATGTCATGTACAACAGATAAAAACTATGTAGTTTTACATAGGCAGACCTTGTGTGGATTTATACATGTAAAAGTACATGTCTATGAGGGAATACATGATTAAACACCATGTGTAGTCTGACATGATGTGTACCTAGAACTTTTACATGACCAAGGTAGGCAGAGTAACTTGCTCATGTGAGAGTTTAAAGGGACACACCATGTGTCAGGATGAAACGTCATGTACTAGGGATGTTTACATGCCTCGGACGTCAGAATTACATGATTATGTAAGAGCTTGAAGGTAAACTCTGTGTGTGGTTTCTACATGATGTGTACTTCCTTCTGGCACTGAGGGTCTTTTCAAATTTTATCCCCTGTTGTCAGTTTTTTGACCCGTCATTAGTCCTTTCTGAGTATTTTTTCACGTGGATCACAATGGTGAAACCCATGGAGAATTATGAGGACTCCTAATGGGTGTTATGGGGATTTTATAAAAATTAATAGGTTCTTCCTCCAATTACCATTTTCAGTTGTCACTTGAGGGTGAACTTGGTGTGAATGACTAGTTGGGTATTCAGAACAACCTAGTGGAGACCTTTGATATAAGATGAGTTTTGAGCTATCTCCAATGACCTATGTTTTAAGGATGTATCCCTTGAAATATGTTCCCTTATGTCCTATGAGTCTATGAGACCTATTGCTATTAAGGATCCCATGAGGGATGCCCTTGTTTGCATGCTATTCTAGGGAGTCCCTTGTAGGATCTCTCTTCTATGTACAATTTTTGAGGATCCCTATTATAGGATGCCTATTTTTTTATCTTTTGAGGATCCTGTGTAGGATTCCTCCTTTACCTTTCAACTAAGGATCCTGAGTAGGATGACTTCACTCGTGTTTACCTAGAGGATCCCAAATAGGATTCCTCGTACGGTTTGACTTGACAAGACCTGACCTTAGTAGTGGGATTTTGGTAGTATCTCTCATTTTTTGACATCTAGATCCAACCCATAGGGTAGGAAGAGGGATGAGTTCTTAGAGGAAGGTGTTGACCTACCCTGTTTGATATCTGCACTTTTGAGCTACAAGATTTTCTTATATCTAGAGACCCTCAAAGGATTATTTGTTTGTTAAAAAAAGGAACTTACTTTTCATTTTTACGTTGTCCCTAGTAGGTTGTTCGGTTTCTATATAGGACACCCTTGTGAGAATGGGTGATCATTGTATCTTGACCCTTGATATGGGAACAAGCTTTGAGAAATTCTTGGTTCAGTAGGTTAGACATGCCTTAGGCATGGTTAGATGCTTAGGAGGTCATGCTAACCTCTCTTTTCCTAAATGATGGGTGACTTGGTATGGCATCATCTGTGTAAATAGTTGTGTTGATGATGTGCTTTTGATCTAGTTCTTTCATGAGCCATCTGGTACTAGGATACGTAGGGTGGGCAGCCTATGAATAGTAACAGAAATGTGTCATTTTTTCTTGTAAACCTGGGGTAGTATATGTTGACATACATGGTAACCGTCGAGTGTTAATTGTTAAAAAGACCTGTTGAGTTGGTTAAATCATTGAGCGTTGAACTATTGGGTGTGTTCTCAATTTATCTCCAAAGTAGAGTAACCTGATCATTATGAAACTAAGTTCGTCCCACTACTTGAGAGGACATTCTGTGAAATGGGTGTTTTGACATTCCAGTCTGTTTAATTTCATATTTCATAACAAGTGATATGACGTGGTAATCGTGGTTAGTGAAATGAAACTCGTGAATTTAAGTTGGTTTTGAACTCACGCATTTGAGAGTGGTTATTCCTTCTTATTGACATTTAGGACACTCCTAGTTTGAGAGTTTTATGTCGGTTCTATTTAAATTTGTTCTTCCAGGTAGAAGGAACATAATCAAGGACTATTCAGAGATGGAAATTTTAACTTGAATACCTTTAGGCTTGCTAGTTTTGTTTCATGTTGATGCCCTTATGGTAGTACAATGTTGTTTCATTTTGGCTATGTGGGAAGACCTTGTGAATAAATGGTTATCATGGGTGGACCTTGGTGATTAATCATGAGCTTTTACAGAAATTCCATGGGATAAAGGCATTGTGATCGGTTAAATGACGATGTGTCAGCAGGTGAAGCAGATTTTTCTTTCAGAAGTTTGACCAGTATTGGTTCAATTTTCCTTCTATATCAATCCTTAAGTTTCTCTTATTGTTCCCTTTCTTAAGATATGAGAAAATCCTCTATCTTGACATCATCTTGGATTCACTAAGATAGCATCGGTTACATCGCACTATAGTTGAAACCATTGGTTTAGTTCGTAATATCTTTTTGTGTTGTGCACTGGATGCATAGTTGTAAATGAGTCTTGGTTAATCCTAAGTGATACTTGGGTTTCTGTGTAGGGACTCCTTGGATGGACTTAGGGATTCATGTCATTTTATTTGACATGTCCACCGGGAGGATGAAGCTATGGGTTCAGTCAGGGTTCTTATGTGTAATTTCAGCCTTATACCAAAGTCTCACTTGTAACGGGGAGTATGGACCACCTTAGTGAGTTCCTTAGACTCTGGGTTGGTGAATCTGAGGTTATCATGAACTTGTATTAGGGCTCATAAAGGATTCTTAGAAACAGTTAATGATACTAGTGGGGTGGATTTGGAATTACACATTACTCATGTTGTGGCATGACATTTTTAATTGAACAAGGGATGACTCGAAAAAGGAGTGTCACTAAGAAACAAGTATGAGCTTTAGTGAGCAGGATCATTATGGGTGTATGGTGCCTAGGGAGCAGTCGTTGTGTTCTGTTGTAATGTGTCGTCCATAAAAGCTGGGCGTTCTGAGATAATTCATCCAGTGATGGTTTGACTTGTTATCCTTATTTTTATTTGTGTTTGGTTCCAGTGGACTAGTTTAAATACCCCACCAGTTTAAGTTGGGTGTGGTGTAAAATTCCACAATTTCTTTTGAGGAAAGATTTTGTGACCGCTTTTAATGAGGTCGATCGGGGGTCAACCCTTATTTGTTGTGAGGCTGCTGTTATGACCCCATTTATGTTTGGGTTTTCCCAGTTAAAGGAAAATCACACTGGAATCATTGCTAGAATTCTCAGGGGCATGTTTGGTGTTGTTTTCCAATGGTTAAGGTGTTGTGTTAACGATTTTGTTTGTACTATTCTTAACATACTCACAAATTTTTCACTCTTCCTATAGATTAAGTAAACTTTCAGTGTTGATGGGCTTGAAGGTTGTACATCTTTGGGGTTGTACAACTGCAAGGGGTCCAAAAATCTATAGTTTAATATAGGGATGCCTGGTTTACATATCTTTTCTAGAAAGGACTACAAAGGGAACTGGGTACACAGGTGCTTCTGAGCATAGCTTACCAATTCCATAGGGATAGCCAGTCAGAGCACACGATTCAAATGTTGGAGGAAACGCTTCGGTAATGCATCTGGAATTTCATGGGTTCTTGGGATGGAGACATACCCTTGGTTGAGCTCACCTACTAATAGATTTTAGGATACTTTTTAGATGGAACCATAGAGGCTTGTATGGTAGTCTATGTTGATCACCCCTGTATTGGATGGAGGTGATTAGTCACTTAAAGTGGCTAATATTCATTGTTAAGTTTTTAATATTAATGTGTTTTAAAGTTTATAAACATCAATTTTAGTCCAATTCATAAATTGAACTTCATTTCCCATCATTGTGCAATTCATGCTTAAAATGTCAATTTGGGCCCACTCAATAATTTGCTTGTGTAAATTAAAATATTCATCATTTTAATTTGAAATTTTGGTATATGATTGATCACTTTGTTTGGAACATTTTATCTTTTAGTTCCGATGGATGAATCCCAAAGGAAGATGGAGAATTTTGCGCCTGAAGGCAGAAACATGTTGGAAAAAGCATAATGGGCCTAAGGCCCATCAAACAAATGTGGGGCCCAGAAACCAAGCCCAATGAAGCTCAAATTTATACAGTAGAAAGATAAAAATATGAGGATCATTTTATTCAACTGTGGCCAGAGCTAATTCTGATGTTATCATGATGATAAAGGGATCTGAAGTTTAGATTTAAATGGTGGACTCGTCATTAATGCGCAGAACTCCATTCCACCATTTCGACCATAACTTCCAAACGGCTGAGCGAAATTTCCTGAAATGTTTACAGCTCATAGAGGACACATGGACGAAGATATTTTATATTTATGACACCTCCGGAATCGGCCTTCTTCAATTTCGAATTCATACGTCAAAATGGAGGACGAATCTGGACAGTTTTCCGGGTCAACTTCGAAATGTCAATTTCCTTTTGACTCTCTTAATTGTTGAGGGGTGAATTAATTGTTGGGGGATGTACCTAAGGCTCCTAATATTACTATATAAGGAGCTATTGGTGAAGGGAATGGGGTGTAAAATTTTCTTATCATCTTGGATGCTTTGTTTTATTGTAATGTTTTGCTTCCAAATTTCCTTGTAATGTTTTCCATTTCCATGTAAGTTTTTCTTTTTGTTCTTAATCAACTTCTTCTCTTATATATTTTCCATTTCATTTATTAAAACTTTATAATCACAAAGCACAATGATATCTCTGTGTTGTTGTGAATTAGTTCACACATAGGTGTGAATTTCATTCACACACACGGAGGAGTGCTCGTTATTTCCGCGGTTTTAATTTCTTCAATCCAATTCTTGTTAGCCATCTTCCTCCCACCATTGAGAGTATACCATCAATGGAGGGCTAAACCCTTAATGGGTTGATCTTAGGAGGATGCAAAGGCTGGATTGAATGTTATTTTATGAACGAATTGTTGTTAATTGGATAATTAATTTAAGACATCCATTCTTCAGTTATTTCTACTCTTCATCTTTACTGTGTTTGACCAAAATAAATTCAATTACTAAATGACCATATACCTCGGAGAGATCATGAATTTGGTTCTCTAAGTGTATAAGGGATTAGTAATTGTGTTTAGTAAGCACCAAACCAGAAAATGATGAAGGTAGTGTTATTTTTGAAGAATGGATTCATCAAAAATTAATAAAACCAAAATTGTTTAACGAAATAAAATTCATTCAATCCACCCCGAGCATAATCCTAGATCAACCCATTTTCATTAAATTGAATTCACGTAGGTGTCTTAGTGTTATTTAAAACATCTAAATCAAAACCAAAGTTGGCTACTTCATAGCCCATCCTTCACCAAATCATAGCGTCTCAAGGTTACTTCTTCGGTCCCTGTGGACTCGACCCCTACATGTACTACATCGATCGCTTTTACCCGTAGGGTAAATTTGGGCGCAACCAAATTTTGGCGCCGTTGCCGGGGACCCAAGTAAGTACCTTAGACACTCATCTTCTTTTCTCACCCCAAATTCTCTATTCTCACCCTAATTTCTCTTCTCTTTTCCCCTTTCTGTTTCTGTGTGTCCAATGAATCCCAAAAAATAACTTTCAATAAACTACAATGGATTGTCTTCAACAATACCCATTAATATACCAAGGCTATAATGAACTGGAAAATCAATATTTTGAATCACCTCAGATAGAAAATTTCATTGACCAAACCAGGATTGAATACACCACACCAGATGAGATGTACAATCAATGGGATGCTGAATGTTTACAAGATCAATTTCCATACCTATCAAGAATGATTGAAAAGATAAATAATGAGTAAGTCCATGATGTACAATCATATATCAACCCTAATCCTGAAAAAATTCTTGAACAATTGTGTGAACAAATGGATAAAATGAATTCAGAAGTTTCATCTTTCAGATTAGAACTACAAAGCTTTAAGACTTTTGAGGAACCCGTTCCCACTCAAGATGTTCTTTCCTCATCATTGATAGATGAATCTTTTATCCCAAAAACCTCCCATGAATTGAAAAAAGAACTAACCTTTGGATATGGGATAACTGAACAAGATCAAAGAAATGTTGAAGGGTATTTAAATCAGGATGAAATTAATTCACAAGGGGAGAATTTGTCTTCATGGATTGAGTGTTCGGAATATTGCTCCAATAACAATTTTTTGAATCACCGATCATTGAACCATTGGGAGATATAATGAATATTGTGTCTATACCCACTCATGAAATTCAAATTGAAAATTTTGTGGATGAATCATCTTTTCAAAAGGAACCAATTCTTTCAAATGTTTTTAAAGAAGAAACAATTTTTGATTCAAATTATCATTCTTCTTTAGGAAAATTCAATCAAACTGAACTCAACATTATAATCCTTCCTTCCCCACTCAAGAATCCCTCTATTTATGAAAACCTAGACCATTCAATTATCATCCATTTTCATCAAGAATCTCACAAAGTAGGAATTAACCTTGAAATATTAGGAAATAATCAAAATGAAACTCAATCAACCATTACCGAAATTCCTTGGACTTTCACACTCATTGTTAAGCATGGGATTTCACATGAAAAAAATTCTAAAAAAAAGCATAATCTGAATCTTGTTGAGTTGGATAAAAATGGGGTCCTAAAAATGTTGAAAGTTGGAATTGGATAAGTTGTATCTTTATGTTCTTAATCCAAAATTTGGTTGCGCCCAAATTTACCCTACGGGTAAAAGCGATCGATGTAGTACATGTAGGGGTCGAGTCCACAGGGACCGAAGAAGTAACCTTGAGACGCTATGATTTGGTGAAGGATGGGCTATGAAGTAGCCAACTTTGGTTTTGATTTAGATGTTTTAAATAACACTAAGACACCTACGTGAATTCAATTTAATGAAAATGGGTTGATCTAGGATTATGCTCGGGGTGGATTGAATGAATTTTATTTCGTTAAACAATTTTGGTTTTATTAATTCTTGATGAATCCATTCTTCAAAAATAACACTACCTTCATCATTTTCTGGTTTGGTGCTTACTAAACACAATTACTAATCCCTTATACACTTAGAGAACCAAATTCATGATCTCTCTGAGGTATATGGTCATTTAGTAATTGAATTTATTTTGGTCAAACACAGTAAAGATGAAGAGTAGAAATAACTGAAGAATGGATGTCTTAAATTAATTATCCAATTAACAACAATTCGTTCATAAAATAACATTCAATCCAGCTTTTTCATCCTCCTAATATCAACCCATTAAGGGTTTAGCCCTCCATTGATGGTATACTCTCAATGGTGGGAGGAAGATGGCTAACAAGAATTGGATTGAAGAAATTAAAACCGCAGAAATAACGAGCACTCCTCCGTGTGTGTGAATGAAATTCACACCTATGTGTGAACTAATTCACAACAACACAGAGATATCATTGTGCTTTGTGATTATAAAGTTTTAATAAATGAAATGGAAAATATATAAGAGAAGAAGTTGATTAAGAACAAAAAGAAAAACTTACATGGAAATGGAAAACATTACAAGGAAATTTGGAAGCAAAACATTACAATAAAACAAAGCATCCAAGATGATAAGAAAATTTTCCACCCCATTCCCTTCACCAATAGCTCCTTATATAGGAATATTAGGAGCCTTAGGTACATCCCCCAACAATTAATTCACCCCTCAACAATTAATAGAGTCAAAAGGAAATTGACATTTCGAAGTTGACCCGGAAAACTGTCCAGATTCGTCCTCCATTTTGACGTATGAATTCGAAATTGAAGAAGGCCGATTCCGGAGGTGTCATAAATATAAAATATCTTCGTCCATGTGTCCTCTATGAGCTGTAAAAATTTCAGGAAATTTCGCTCATCCGTTTGGAATTTATGGTCGAAATGGTGGAACGGAGTTCTGCGCATTAATGACGAGTCCACCATTTAAATCTAAACTTCAGATCCCTTTATCATCATGATAACATCAGAATTAGCTCCGGCCACAGTTGAATAAAATGATCCTCATATTTTTATCTTTCTACTGTATAAATTTGAGCTTCATTGGGCTTGGTTTCTGGGCCCCACATTTGTTTGATGGGCCTTAGGCCCATTATGCTTTTTCCAACATGTTTCTGCCTTCAGGCGCAAAATTCTCCATCTTCCTTTGGGATTCATCCATCGGACCTAAAAGATAAAATGTTCCAAAAAAAGTGATCAATCATATCCCAAAATTTCAAATTAAAATGATGAATATTTTAATTTACACAAGCAAATTATTGAGTGGGCCCAAATTGACATTTTAAGCATGAATTGCACAATGATGGGAAATGAAGTTCAATTTATGAATTGGACTAAAATTGATGTTTATAAACTTTAAAACACATTAATATTAAAAACTTAACAATGAATATTATCCACTTTAAGTGACTAATCACACCCCCCAACTTGAGTTTTGCTAGTCCCGAGAAAAATAAATTACAAATATGAAATCCAAATCCCCTTTTCCAAAAACATTTAAATACACATTGCTCACTCAAAAGATATCATACCAAAAAAATTATGGAACCCATCAAAATCATTTAAAACAAGCTAGTCCCATAAGCATATCCCAAGCCCAAGCCCATTCCTTTGTTCAAATTCATTGCCACATTTCATCCAATTCCAATTAAGCATGATAAAGTGTTGTGCATCATAAAAGATATGGGGCCCATTTTATTGTTCAAGGGGAAAAATGGAAGCGCTAGGTGGGAATCACATTAAAACTTAAGATGAGTATCCCTTTTTTTTTAACCACAATAGATATGAAAAGACTAACTCTGGGCAAGACAACTATGAAGTCACGATCCCCAAGTGCCGGACGCCACGCATTTTGTCAATTTCATGCTCTACAATAGAGATATAAAGCCTAACTCTGGGAAAGACAACTATGGAGTCACGATCCCCAAGTGCCGGACGCCACGCATTTGGACAAAACATTGCTCTATGTGGTCATTATTTTTTTTTTTAATTTTTTTTTTGTTTTTTTTGATTTTTTTTTGTTTTTTTTTTTTGTTTTTTTTTTTGGATACTCAAATTAAACTAAAAGTGACCCCAGAACCCTATGCTATAATGAAAGTGACCCAAGAACTCAAATTTACACCCACGATCCAGTAGACGTGTATTGTGGCATTTTTATTAAGAGGATGAAAATGTAAACTTTGAAAAATCACATCGGACAACTGCACTTTCCAAAAACTATGCTCATGAACTTAAACTTGCATTAAAATCAGAATCAAGGCATGCAAAATTTATTTGATATCAAATTTTAGAGTTTGAAATGTGTGTTATCATGTTTAAGGTTAATGGAATTTTTCTTTTCATGCATGTTTTTATTGAAAAAAAATCATTTTTATCCCCCCCAACTTAGAATAACACTGTCCCCAGTGTTTAAAGAAAAGAAAGGCTAGAAGGGGGTAGAAGAGGAGTTCAAAAAAGAAATTTAAAATGAAAATCATGGAATGAAGTCACCTGGTGGTTGATGATGATAGCGCATTCCATAGTCTCCCTTCAATCCTGGGTTCGAGTCTCAGCAACTTTGATGGTGGTGAATGGATTTTTCTTATGGCTTACGACATGTCCGTTTATTTTTTTAAACCTATAAAAACATAAAAATAAAACAAAACAAAATAAACTGATGATACATTGTCTTCTTTATATTTTCTGGGTAAGGTATTACTCAGAGATTACACCACGTGACACGGATGAATATGGCGCTCCCCTTTCATACCCATCCTTACTCATAAAAGAAGAACAGGTCAACAGTTTATGGTAATTTATTATATGAAAAAAAATGATTCAAAATGATTAGAAACAGGAGGCAAGAGAGATAACTATGATGGGACCTCGTCTTGTCCAGGAGACCACTGTGTAGGTTCAGTTGATTTAGAAGTGGATGGATATTGAACAGTTTATTCAGAAATCTGTTATCGATTTCCACACATGAACTCTAGATTTCAAGGTTAGGGATCATGTTTTTCTACGTGTTTACATGAGGTTGGTACATTAGAGGATTAAGAGAAAAGGTAAGCTTTCGTCGAGATACGTCAGTCCTTTTGAGATTCTGGAGTGGGTCAGGCCAGTTTCCTATTGATTTTAGTTACCTCAAAGACACAGGACTATGCATGATGTCTTCCATATTTCTCAGTTGTGACATTACTTTTTGGACCCATCTCACACATTTCAGCTCGGGGAAGTGGAGTTACAGGATGATACATCCTTTGAAGATCATCCCAATATGAATTGTAGATCATAGCATGAAAATTCTCCATGGTCAGTCTGTTCCTTTAGTATGGGTTCTTTGGCAGCATGGCCGAGTATAAGACAAGACCTGGGAGAGGGAGGTCAACATCTAATTGCAATGTCCAGAGTTATTCGGTGATGTTCCCTTACCACCCTAGGAATGGAAATTCATAGAGGAATTACTTTAAGGGGTAAATTTGTAAGAACTCAGTTCTTTCTTTGAGGTATGGATCCTTCCTTTTTAATTTCTAATTAAGGAGATAGAGGAAAAAGAAACTTAAATTTTTTGTATTTTCAAGTACACACCGTGTAAGGAGGGTTACATGCCATATGATCCCAATACATGACCATGTAATGGTCTTTCCAAGACTTGTACGGACACGATGTGTATTTTTAACTACAACCCATGTACTTTTCCTTTTTTTGGATAAAATGAGGAGTAGCCTTGTGTTTCTTCAAATGGACTGACCCTCATCTAGGTTAACAAATAGCAGTACTAGGGGCCATTTTTCCCCCAATTTTTCATCTGAACTCCATTTCAATCATCGTCAGATGCGTTGGAACCCAGTTGATAATCTCTCGATTCCTCTTAAGCCTTCATTTATGATTTCCGGTATCAAACTAGTTATCAAGGTTTGAGATATTTTACTTGCTTTTTATATCTAATCTGATTTAGTTCAAATTGATGATTGACCCTGGACAAGGAGAGTCATACTAACACGAGGTAGGTGGTTTTGTGCCTTTCGCTCAATGTTAATATGTTTATATGTTTCATAGTGATATTCTCCCATGTTTAGGGTGTATCCATTAATGTAAATTGACCCTTTTTGTTTCCTATTGATGATTATGTCATGAATTAAATTAATTTAATCATGTTTGAGCTTTTTGGTTTGATTATGGGCCACCTCGTGGGTGTGTTTCCCTCGATTGTCTATTTATGGACGTTTGGCCGAGATTTCCTATGAGTAATGCCTTGATTTCCCTTATTGGGTTGTTAAGTATGAATTGAATTTATTATGGAAGTCAAATTGTGATAAATTTTTATTGACTTGATTAAGGGTTTGGGATTAGTAGTTTTTCCTTTTCCCCAGGATATTCCAATTATCGTTTAATCCTTGTGATAGTTTAATTCACTTGTTGATTGATATGTATGATGCCCACATGAGATGTTATTATGTTAATCATGTAATGGTGTAAATTACATGTGTTTTCTTTTATGATGAAATACTAATAAACCGGGCTCGACCCTGTTGAATGCTATTCCTACAAGTAAGGATTTGTTATGCATGTGGGTGAGGATTTGTTATGCCTATGGGAAAGGATTAGTTGAGCCTACAGGTGGGGTTTTTATATGACTGTGAGCAAGATGTTGAGTTGAATACTAGAATGGAATGACTTATGACGTGTCTTCCAAGCCAAAGCACAATCTTGGATTTGGTCTTTACTTCTTTCTTCTAGATAATCTGTTGAGATATCTTTTGTGATTACTTTATAAAAGGGACTGATGGGATTAGGATGGAACCCAAGAATTATATAATTCAATATAATTGAATAAATTAAATAACATGAACTAAATATAAATGGTATCTAGTATTTATAGGATTTTTTACTTTTAAGTACTTCATAGTTTACTAATTTTCTTTTTTGTACACTTCATATTGCATATACTCACTGATAGATAGGCACAAATCTTTGGTGGTTGCCTACTGGGATTTATTTATCACACCCTATTTGGGGAATGCTTTTACACCTAAACATATTATATTGTTGCTGGTGTCAATAAGGGTAAGATCCCTTATATAGGTACTTGAGATGCTGTTTTGGAGTAAGAGAGCATGGGACCAAGATGGGGATTATGATGCTTCTCAGTTTCCGTTGTTTCTTTTTATTCTGGAAAATATATTTTGGATTCTTATAGTTTACCTTTTTTGGCTATTTTATTATAACATAACATTTTTAATCATATTTTGTATGGAATGATGCTTGGCTATTTATCTTATCAGTGTTCTGCTGTTTATTTTAGATGTATTTTTTTACGGCTTCTGTTATTATATTATTATTTATTCTATAGTGTCACACTCTGCCAATGAGGGCACAGTTTCCCCACTATCACACCCTAGGTCCTTACTACTAGTCAGAAGCCTATGGGGTTTGGGGAAATGCACTTCATTCTATGTGGCTAACCAGGTACAGGGTACCAGTTGAGTGGCATCCGGATTTGGGACGTTACACAGAAGTTGTAAAAACTGGAGAAGTAATATTCTCTCAAAAAGTTTGAGAAGATTATCCATGATCAGGTTCAATTTAAGGAACATTAGTTTTTAAGGCATCCAAATTCCATAATACATCAATCCTCTCAATATGATATCCCTTAGGATCTTTTCCAATAACTGATATAGCATGTCCACCATTCTCTGGTGGACTGCTATGATCTTTATCATTACCTATATCTTCATCTGACTCTGATTATTCAATCCCAAGTTGTACATATCATGGGGAATTTTCCCCCTTAGTATCAATTATTTCTTCAACTTTATCAGGTGTATTAACAATAAGAGATTCAAGATCAACTTTGTGACTGATAGAATCTTGACCGTCTGGAGTGGGTTGATCATCTCCATGAATTGATTCTTGATCCTCTAAAACTCACTAAATAGGACTAGGTCTATTTACTTCTCTATCAGATGCACCATTCTCATACCAATTCTAAGAATCCATATCTTCATCACCATGACCATTATCATCATCTCCTTTTTCATCATAAGATAAAATAACTACCCTTTTGAGCTAAAATAATTATATTCTTCAACTTATTATTCATTTGACACTTCAATATCCCCAATTTCATATCCTTATTTTAATAGAGTTTTCTATTGTTGGAAGGTAAATAGGTGGACTTATAGATCCATTTGATACATTTTGGATTTTGATAATATCTAGATCACTTCCTTCTTCAATAGAGACTGGCACTAATTATCCACTTTCTTTATATTTTTCTTCTTTCACTTCCTCATCAGAGGAATAATACACAACCGCATATGGGACTAAGCCAGGGTAAACTAATTTTCTGGGTCTAAAATGGTGATTCATAGGGTTAAAATACCCATATAATTACTAAACCCTTAGCATCAATCATGACTAATATTATATTAGTATAGATTGAATAATTTAATTTGGAAGAATACTTGCTCATCTCCATCATATATACAATTAAATATATGCACAAATTTATTTTTTCATCTATTTTCATAAGAAAAAAAAACATCATGAAAACTCAATATGATGAAATAAATTTTCCTAGGACACAACATATGCTGGATAAACTTGAAAATAAGTTGACATTATCCATAGAGTTTATTAAAAATATGCATTCTCAAAGTGGAAATTCTGGTTAATTCCAGCAGTGCATCCTCAAAAACAAAAATATCGCTATCAATTTGAATAGAACTGTAAGAACCAAGTTCTTCCTTTGAGGTAAAGATCTTTCCCTTTCAGGTTATACTTATGAAAATGGGGGTAAAAGAGGTCAAGGGTTGGCTGCAGTACTGTTACACGACGTGACTGGGGACTACACATTGTGTATTTTATGTACACACTATGTATGGAGGACTACACGCCATGTAGTCCCAGTAAATAGCAGTGTAATGGTCTGGCTAGTAATTGTATGGACACAATTTTTTGTCTCAAGTATACATAGTGTACTTATTTTTAATTGTTATGTTAGGCAATTGATTCATTTTTTCATATGGACATAAATGCCCCTTCTCAACGTACATCGTGCCCAGAAAATCTGAACGAGGGTTTGGATCTCAATTTGTCATACGATCTCTGATTCGAACACCATAAGATCCATTGGAATCATATTGGTGAGTACTAAATTCTTCTTGAGCCTTTATTCCTGATTTCGTCTCTTGATTAAGTTATCGATGTTTGAGAATTTTTTTCTCATTTTATAGATCTACCTCGTTCAAGGTCGAATCAAAGCTCAACATTAGATGAAGAGAGTAATACTAACAAGAGGTATGTGGTCTTGTGCTTTTTGTTGATTTTTGAGTTTATTATATATATGGGAGTGTTGCATTCCCACTTTTTGGGTTTCTCTTGATTAAATAATAAACATTGGTATTTCCTATTGTTTATTTGGTAATTAATTAGATGATTTGAAAACATGTTTAGGGTTGTGAACCTTGATTTAGGGCCACCCCATGGGTTTTTTTCCCTTGTATGGTTGTTTGGCTGATAATTTCTATGAGGATTAACTTGAATTCCCATCCCTGGGTTGTTAAAAATGTATTTCTTATTATATGAATTTCCCATATGAGATACATGTTATGTTATGCCTTGTAAATGTTTAAATTGCACAATAGTCTGGTTATATGTTTTTCCCATGTGAGTTATCCTTATTTGGCCATGTGATAGTTTAATTTGCAAGTGTTGCTTTTGAGATGGAATGTGTAATTGAATTAAATGATAAAAAGAGGTAATTAGTAATGGGCTATCCACAGTCTCGGTTAAAATACAAGGTCAGGCTCCGGTGACTAATTTCACCTTATACACCTTCGGTGAACCGTTTTCTCAGTTAAAAGATAATGGGTGGGCTCATGAGGTTAATTATATAAAGGCTTTGAGAGATCCAAGGATAGGGTGGTTAGGATCACTGAGTCTTATATAAAATGCAGAACGAACCTAGGATCCATTGAGGGATACCTAATACGGGATCTATTGGAAAACTATTAAATGATTATTATGTCACGAGTTGGCGGTTACTTTTATGCGGGGGGTTATTGGGACTAGTCCAGACCTCGAAACTTTTATATAATCTAATGGAATTTAATAATGAAATAGAATGATAAATGACACATTTTCCAATCCAAAGCACAATCTTGGATTTGGTCTTCACTAGTACTTGGTTACATTGTCTTCTAAGACATCTATTGTGATTACTTTTCTGTAACTTTTTGGTTTATTAATTTCACTATTGTACACTTCCTATTATATATATCCACTGAATGATTAGAACATACCTTGGGTGGTTGCCTACTATGATTTAGTCTCACACCCTCTTTGGGTCATGCTTTTGGGACCAAAAATATTATATGCTTTCAAGTGTTGATTAGGGAAAGTGACCTGCTATAAGTACTTGATGTGATACTCAAGAGTAGGAGAGCATGGGACTAAGCTAAGGCTTGTGATACTTCCTACTCCCTTTTTTATTTCTTCTATGATTTTTGAGACATATATTGTGTATTACTATAGTGTACTTGTTTTGGTTTCTTTTTTAAAACATATAACATGTTGAATCATCTTTTGAATGGAATGGTGCTTGGTTATTTATCTTATCGGTATTCCACTGTTTATTTTAGTTCTGTGTTGTTTACTGCTTCTACTATTGTATATTATTTATTCTGTTGTGTTACACTCTACCAATGAGGGAATAGTTTCTCCACTATCACACCTTAGGTCCTCACTACTATTCGGTAGCCTCTAGAATTTGGGAAAATGCGCTCGAGGCTATGTGGCTAATCGGGTATGGGGAATTAGTTAAGTGGCATCTGAATCTGGGACATTAGAAATTGGTATCAGAGACATTTCTTTCTTGGTTTGCTTTATTTCTTGGCGATGATAGACAAAGATGTAAATTCAAGGGATTTGGTACTAATCTGTGATTGGGATTAGCTACCCAACATACAAGGTAAATCCAAATTACCTCAAATAAAATTGTATTTTTTGGATTTTGGGCTATTACAGTTGATTCAATTTCACCGTTGGGTGACGCACTCTCTTTGAGCTATTATTATTGATATAATTGTGGTTTTATTTTGGTGTAACCTCATGAGATGAGGGTATTCAATCTCATGCATCATATAGGCTATTGTTAAAAATCACATGCCATGCATTCTTTCCATGCCATCTAGATATAATTATTTATTGCATGCTATTGTGATAAATAACGTTCTAGATATGTATTTTGTTATGATAGGTACCATAATAGAAATCCATGATATTGTGATAGGTGTATTGATACGTGATATGGTTTGAATTGGATGGATGCCAATCTTTTATCCATGAGGAGTATAGGCCCTCTCAGATTGGAATTTGGTGGATCATGTTTCAGACATGATATGAAATTTTGTTATTATGTGCTATAAGTTGTGCCAAACTTTGATTTGCGAGGAGTATGGGCCCACATGGATCAGAATTTGGCCCATATTTTCTTTACTTTTTAAAAATAGGGGGTTCCAGGGAAGTTTCATCGTCTTACTATTCAGAAACCTAGACAACATGGCATGTGATGCTATGAATACATGTCTGTGTTCTTCTATTCAAGAAGAAAAGAACTTTTAAGTACATGCCATGTACTCTGAGTACACATTGTGTGGTTTTTTATTGTGGGTCTGGCCATGTGAGGGAGAACACAGGTTGTTTATTTTTTCTTAGTGCACACCATGTACAGTAGATACACACCATGTATATTTACTTAGGTAGACCCCGTGTGAATCTATCCATTTGGAAGTACATGGCCAGGAGGGAAGACAAGAGTGCACGCCCTATGTCATCCTGACACGCCATGTACCTAGGAAGATTACACGACCAAGGTAGGAGGAGTTATATTACCTTGTGAGATCTTAAGAATACACATCGTGTAAGGTTTCTACGCATCGTGTACTCTTCTTTTTCCAACTTTTTAGGATATTCATCTTCTATTTAGTTCTTTCACTCTTGAACTACGAACCCCGATGATCTTGAACTGAGGTGTGTGCTTGAACTTGCAGAGTCATGCCTCCTTCAAGGCCTCCATTTGTGCGCTATGTGATTGAAGATGATTATACCCCAGAGGTGGTAGGCCATGTGCTACCAGTGGACCCTCCAGTCATTCCAATTATGGCATAAGCTATTATATCAGATGCATGTGACGATGCATTTTTTCGTGAAGGCTTTATGAGGTTTATGCAAACCTTTTAGGGAGAACCACATCATCCTGTATCTATGGAATAACTGACACGAGTGTTCCAATAGCATCATTTGCCCACATTTTCTAGATAATATGGGACACAGGCTGCAGATTCATGGCTTGAGGCCATGTGGCCAACTAAGTACGGGCCACCAATTTAGTGTCATCTAGATCTGGGAATTATATGCTACGTGATTCCACCAAGAGGTGGTGGGATGTTACCACACTGATAGAGCATCAACGGGACATGACATGGGAAGATTTTCAAATAGTATTCTATGACTACTTCTACCCCGAGACGATGAGGGCAAAAAAATCCCATGAGTTTATGCATATGGAGTAGGTTGATCTATTAGTTATGGATTATATTCTGCTTATTTAACAGAGCTCTAATGCTTCGCACCTATTTTGATTGGTTACATATGTCAAAGGCTTAGCGATTCGAGGATGGTATTAGGTATGACATCTATTCGAAGGTGAATAACTTCCAGCTAACTATCATATCTTCTATAGTGAACCATTAATTTATTATAGATTGGAATTAGAGGGTGAGATCCAGGGCGGTGTGGCCCTGAGATTTGGTACTGTTTTGACTAGTAGTAGGAAGCCTCGCCTGGAGATTAAACACAGCAAATCTAGTACTCATAATATATCTTCTGGTATCCATGTTAGGTGCTTATAGTGCTGAAAAATTAAGAATACTAGACCTCAGTGTCTGATGGATCCATTCAAGTGTTGAGATTGTGTCGAGATGATCCATTTATAGTGGTTCTGCAAGACGTTTCCACTAGCATCTAGTGAGAGAGGGTCTGCACCAACTCCACATTTAGAATCAAGGTCAGTAGATTCTAACCATTCATGTAACTGGAATATGTTAGGATAATCAGGTCAAAGTGGTTGTCTTGTTCATGGTATCCAAATCCTAGGATTTCAGTGAGTAGGGTGGGTTAGCTCAGGGTATCTAGGCAATGTCGTACGGTCGCAGTATTGGTCAGACTTATGCAGTGAAAAAGACTCAATAGAAGAAGGATCCCAAACCTTCTACTCTAAGAGGTACTATTCTAGTCACCTCTATTTTAGATTATGCACTATTTGATATAGGGGATTCACAAAGTTTCATATGTTTCCATTGTGGAGTGCATAGGGATCTATGCTTTTACTTCTGATGATGTTATAAAACTACACACTCTGTTAGGGATTAGAATGGCAGGTGTGCGATAGTGCAAGGAGTACCCCCTTGAAATTGGTAGGTGTCACTTAGTTTGGGAAATATATGTCTTGGAGATTATAGGATTTGATTTCATACTCAGAATGAACTAGTAAGTCTCATTTCAAGCTTTTGTCAATTTCAATCATCGTAGGGTGAGTATTACATAACCAGAGGGCAGATCGTTTCTACAAAAGGGTTAATGGGATGTCCAGGTGAGCCGAGCTGGATCCGAGCATCATGGGTTGAGTGGGATGATATCACAAATTTCTAGTTTATATCTGGATGACCAGGGGACACATCATATGGGTTTACCTCCAGTGGTTGATTATTTTAGGGACGTCTTCCTGAAATAATTTTCATGTTTACCTATGGTAACAGAGGTAGAGTTATCTATTGAGATGGTACCAGGAGATACACCGTTATCCATTACTCCTTATGGGATGGCTATGATGGAGTTACAAGATCTCATGAGGAAACTATAGGATTTGGATGCTATGGGTTTCATCTGACTCAGTACTTCTCCTTAGGGTTCACTGGTCCTTTTTACGAAAAATGCAGATGGTACTCTCAGGATATGCATAGATTACCAAAATATAAAATAGTTGATGTTTAAGAACTGGTATCCTCTACCATGGATATATGATCTCTTTGACCAGATTTGGGGATCTTGTGTTTTCACAAAGATTGACCTGAGATCTGGTTATCGTTAGGTTCATCGATCAACAGACATACCTCGTATAGCCTTTTATATTAGTTATGGGTTATATGAGTATCTGTTTATGTTACTTTGTCTCACAAATGCACCAGTGGTTTTCATGGCGTTGATGAACCAAGTGTTCCATCCTTGGATTCTTTTTTGGTGGTTTTCATAGACGATATCTTAGTGTATTCCCACAATTGATATGATCATGCCAAACATCTTGAGATCATTTTGAGTACACTGAGAGAGAATTATTTATATTTTAAACTCATAAAGTTCCACTTTTAGAAGGATCAAATTCACTTCTTGGGTCACGTCATCTCAGAGATAGGAGTATTAGTGGACCCAAAGAAGGTGAGAGTAGTATTTACCTAGGATCATCCCAAGAATGTCTTTGAGGTCTGTATTTTTTAAGGGATGGATTGTTACTACATGCATTTCATATAGGAATTATCATGCCTAGAAGTTTCGATGATGGTCTTAAAGTGAATGGTGTGAAGTATGTGAGGCAATATTCTTATGAGATGTTATTTCAGGAGCTGAAAGGGAGATTAACATCGGCATCGATACTCATTTTTTCAGAGATGAGAAGGAGTTACATTGTATACCACGAAACATCAGGTATCTGGCTAGGAGCAGTGCTTATGTAGGGGGATCAAATCATTGTGTATGGGTATCAGTAGTTAAAACCACATGAGAGGAACTAACCAACACATGATCTCGAGTTATTGGTAGTTATTCATGCCTTATGCTGCTGGAGACATTGCTTATTGGGGGATAATTTTGTGGTGTACACAGACTGCAAAATCCTCAAGTACATATTTACTCATCATTATCTGAATTTGAGCTAGTGAAGGTGGGTTTAATACCTTTATTATTTTGACTTCGAGCTTTCCTACATGCCTGGGAAAGGAAATTCAATGGCTAATTCACTGAGTAGGAGGACTTAGATACATGCAGTACATCAGGCCAATAGTGAGTGACAACTGATGCTGTTGTTTTCTGAGATGCATCTAGAGGTGCATGACAGGCAGGGGTAGACTTTTCTTATATCCTTATCTGTTACCTCTACCTTACCGGACAAAGTGAATATGAGATAGTTATCAGCTTCTAAAGGCTTAGTTCTATGAGAGAGTATGTCAGGATAGGACCCTTTTCCTAGTTGGACCATAGGAGAGGATGAGGTTCTTCGATTACAGGGTCGTATATGGGTTTCGTCAGACATGCGTGAGGAGATGATCTGGGATTTTTAAGACTCGGTTGGGGAAGTGAATTTTGGTGTCACCAAGATATATCAGGATTTACATCATTAGTAATTGTGACAGGTATAAAGGGAAATGTATCTGTTTTTGTCATGAGATATTCTACCTGTTAGCAGGTGAAGGCGGACCACCAAAGACCAGCGAGACTTTTGCAGAATATACTCATTCCTGAGTGGAAATGGAATGATGTCATGATGGACTTCATGAAAGGTTTAATGAGGTCATTCTGAGGTAATGATTCAGTATGGGTTGTGGTTGATAGGATTACAAAGGTTTCACATTTCCTGCTGATCAAGGAAACCTTCAATGCAGATGAGCTTGGGAGGTTGTACATTCAGGAGATTGTATGACTACACGAGGTTCCTCAATATATCATTTCATATAGAGATTCCTATTTTACTTCTCATTTATGGAAAGGGCTATAGAGTTATTTGGGTACACAGGTGTTTCTGAGTACATCTTACCACCCCAAGACATATGGCCATTCAGAGTCCACGATTCAGGTGTTGGAGAACATGCTTTGGGAATGCATCCTAGATTTTAGGGGTTCCTAGGTGACACGCATACCCCTTTTTTGATTTTTACTACAACAATAAATTCCATGATACTATTTAGATGGTTCTATATGAGGATTTGTACTGTATTACATTCTGATCACCCCTGTGTTAGCTGGAGGTAGGAGATTTAGTGATGTTAGGACTTCTTCTTGTTTGGGAGACCACTGAGTAGGTTCGGTTGATTTGGAAGAAGATGGCTACTGCGCAGTCTCATCAAAAATAATACATCAATCACTATCAAAGACCTTTGGAGTTTTAGTTTGAGTATTGAGTTTTCCTACATGTTTCACTGAGGTTCGGACACAAGAGGATCAGGAGATAGGGTAAGCTTTCTCTGAGATACATCAGTCTGTTTGAGATTTTGGAGAGGTTCAGGCCAGTTTATTATCGATTATAGTTAACTCATAAGTATAGGTCTATACAAAACATCTTCCACATTTCTCAGTTATGATGTTAAATTTCAAACCAATCTCACACCTTTTAGCCCGAGGAAGTGCAGTTGCAGGAAGATGTGTCCTTTGAGGAGCATTCCATTCATATTATAGATCATATCATGAAGGTTCCTTATGGACAGTCTCTGCCTTTGGTACTGGTGCTATGGAAGCACGACCGAGTGTGGGATGAGACTTGGGAGAGGGAGACCAACATACAATCATATTGGCCAGATTTGTTTTTAGATATCTCTTCATCACACTTGGAAGGGAAATTTGGTGATGATTTTTTTTATGGGGGAATTTTTAAGAACCTAGTTCTTCCTTTGAGGTATGGATCTTTCCCTTTCAGGTTATACTTATGAAAATGTAAGGGAAAGTGGTCAAGGGCTGGTTGTAGGACTGTTACATGATGTGACATGGGACTACACATCGTGTACTTTATGTACATGTCGTGTATGAAGGGATACACACCATGAAGTCCCAATAACGGTCGTGTAATGATCTAGCCAGGAATTATATGGACACGGCGTATAGTCTCAAGTGAACGCATGTACTTTTTTTAAATTTTTAAGTCCGGTAGTAGATTTTTTTCTTCATAAGGATAGAAACAAATCCTTCTCGATGTATGGTGCGCCCAGAAAATCCAAACAACAGTTTGGCTCCCGATTTGTCATATGATCTCCAATTTGAACACCATCAGATCCATTGGAATCCTATCGGTGAGTACTCAATTCCTCTGGAGCCTTTTTTCCTGATTTTTTCTCTTTATTGAGTTATCAAAAGTTGAGTATTTTTTCTCATTTTGTATATATACTCCTTTATAGGTTGAATCAAATATCGATATTGGATGAGGAGAGTCATACTAATAAGAGGTAGGTGGTCTTGTACCTTTTGTTGATTATTGAGTAGATTATATATAATGGAGTGTCGTGCACCCACTTTTTAGGTGTCACTCAATTAAATAATAAACATTGTTATTGCCTATTGGTGATTAAGTAATTAATTAGATGATTTGAAAACATGTTTAGGGTTGTGAACCTTGATTTAGGGCCACCACATGGTTGTGTTTCCCTTGGATGGCCATTTGGCTAAGAATGCCTATGATCCTTGACTTAAATTCCCATCCTTGGGTTGTTAAAAATTTATTTCTCGTTTTATGAATTTCCCACGTGACATAAATGTTATGTTAAGCCTTGTAAATGTTTAAATTTCACAATAGGTTGGTTATGGGTTTTTCCCACGTGAGTTATCCTTGTTTGTCCATATGATAGTTTAATTTCCCTGTGATGATTTTGAAATGGAATGTATAATTGAATTAAATGATAAAAAGAGGTAATTTGGAATGGGTGAGCCACAATCTCGGTTAAAGGACAAGTTCAGGCTCATGTGACTAATTGAACCTTATAAACCTTAGGTGAACTATTGTCTCGATTAAAAGATAATGGATGGGCTTAAGAGGTTAATTATGTAAAGGTTGTGAGCGATCCATGGATAGGGTGGTCAATATCATTGAGTCTTATATAAAATGTCGAGCAAACCTAGGATCCATTGATGGATACCCAGGTTAGGCTCTATTGGAAAACAATTCAATGATTATTATATCATGAGTTGATGGTTACATTTATACGGGGGTTCATCAGGCCTAGGCCGGACCTCGATACTTTTATATAATCCAATGGAATTGAATAATGAAATAGAAAAACTAATGATGTGTCTGCCAAGACAAAGCATAAGCTTGGATTTGGTCTTCACTAGTACTTGGTTACATTGTCTCTTGAGACATCTGTTGTGATTACTTTTTATTACCATTTTGTTTTACTACTTTCACTATGGTAAACTAACTATTATATATACCTGATAAATGATTGGAACAGACATTGGGTGCTTTCCTACTAGGATTTAGTCTCACACCCTATTTGGGTCATGCTTTTGGGTCCAAACAGATTACATGATTGCAGGTGTTGATCAGGGAAAGCGCATTGCTATAGGTAATTGATGTGCTACTCAGGAGTAGGAGAGCATGAGACTGTTTTGTGCTTTTTAGACATATATTGTGTATTACTTTAGTGTACTTGTTTTGAATGATTTCTTAGAATATATAACATGCTGGATCATATTTTGTACAGAAAAATGCTTGGTTATTTATCTTATCAGTATTCTGCTATTTATTTTAGTTGTATGATATTTACTTCTTCTACTATTGTATTTATTTATTATTCTCTATTACACTCTACCAATGAGGGCATAGTTTCCCCACAATCGCACCTTAGGCCCATGCTACTAGTCGGTAGCCTCTGGTGTTTAGGTAAATGCTCTTGAGTCTATGTGGCCAACCGAGTAGGGGGCACCAATTGAGTTACATCTCGATCCAAGACGTTATAAGAACCCGAATAGTCATTAAAAATAACCTTCTAAGAAAAATAAAAGCATATTTCTCATTTCTTCGATGAAAATCATATGACTAGACCATTAATCAGAGATTTTATAACATACTTCTTCTTACCAAAAACATACTATACAAAAAAATATAATTGGTGAACCAACCCTGAATAAAATGGTTAGTCTTTCTTTGAAAATTACTCAATCCATCCTTAGTCCTAAATCACCTTTAGCACCAATGACTTTCTTGAAAACAACCAATCGACATCTATTTATTTTTTTAAATGAAAACTTGATATAACAACTACAGGTTCTTCAGTGCATCTAATGTGGTATCACAACTAGTTTCTCCTTGATATCTCATCATAGAATATGATCCTTCAGAAGATGAAACATAAACACTCTTCACTCTCACCATTGAATTGAATCGAAAGGTGAAGGATGAGCGTGAGTAATGTCGTAGTTCGGGAGAGAAAAGAAGTCAAAAGGTTTAAAAGGAGATGTGGGAGAGATTGTTATCGAAATAAAATTTATTATCAATTTTATTATTTTGGGATTTGTTATTATAAAATATAATAAAATATAAATAATTAAATCAAATAAAAATTCAATTAAAAATGTAATCACGAAAAATAGGAGTTATAGATATCCAATAGTGGATGTCCAATGGTCGATCTACTATAGTGGATATCTAATGGTAGATCTCCAATAGTGGATCACCAATGGTGGACCTTACAATATTGGATCTTCCAATGGTGGATCTTCCAATGGTTGATCTTCCAAGAACTTAAAACCAAAGATAAATAAATAACTAAATTTTATCATACCTAGTCCATATATGATATAGCTTAATCTCTCATAATTAAAGGGTTTTGTAATTATATCAACAATATGATGTTTAGTTCCAATGAATTCAGGAGTTATATCACCTTTTTGAAAATGATCTCTCAAAAACTGATCTATTATATCAATATGTTTTCTCATAGAATGAGATATGGTATTATTGGAAATATTTGTTACACAAGTATTGTTGCAATTTATAGGGACATGTCAAAATTGATATCCATAGTCTAGTAAAATCTTTTTCATCCATATAATATGTTCACAGTAACTTCCTACAACTATTTATTTAGCTTTATCAGTGGTTAATATCATAAAGTTATGGTTATTACTACACTATGATACTACAGACTTTCTAAAAGGTGAAATTTTCCAAAGGTTCTTTTTCTATCTAACCTGTAACCACTAAAATCTCTATTTGAATAACTAACTAAATTAAATTCATTTCCTATAGGATATAATGGTCCAAAATTGGTTGTATACTTTAGGTATTTGAAAATTCATTTAACTGTAAGTAAATTTGATTCTTTTGGATTTTCTTAAAAATGAGAACACATACATACAATAAACATAATATTTGGTTGTGTAGAAGTTAATTATATAAAAATTATAATCAAGCCTCTATAATTGGTTTGGTCTAATAATTTTCTAGTTTCATTAAGATCCACTTTACAAGTTGTACTCATGGGAGTATAACTACCTTTAATACTATGAAAACCAAAAAATAGAAGGTCTTTTGTGTTATTACTTTTATTTAAAATAATTTCATCATTATTTTGAAAAAAATTAAATCTAAGAAATAATTTTACACACCCATAAAACTCTTTTCAAATTCACTTTCCAACATTTTTGAAAAATCAGTACATAAATAATTTTTAAAAGATCCCAAAAAATATCATCAATATAAATTTATAAAACTAAAACATCTTTTGTAATTATTTTTATGAAAAGAGTAGGATCAGATATTCCTTTAGTAAAATATTTATAAATTATAAAAGTGTTATTTCTATCATACCAAACACTATGATCTTGTTATAAACCATACAAATATTTAGTAAATTTTAAAAGACGATTTTGAAAAATGACTATTTTGAAATCTAGGGGTTGTTCAAAAACCATCCTCAACAATATAACCAATTAGAAATTCTATCTTGACATCTATTTCATATATTTTAAAATTCATATGTGCTATATAGTGAAGAATAATTATAATGGCTTCATGTCTAGCCACTGGTGGAAAGTTTTACTCATATTCAATACCTTCTACTTGGCTATATCCTTGTGTAACCAATCTTGAATTATTTCTAAATATAGTAACTAACTCATCAAATTTTTTTCTAAACACCTACTTAGTTCCAATGGTAATAGTGTCTTTAGATCTATCTACTGGTTACCAAACTTTATTTACTTCAAATTTATTAAGTTATTCTTTCATTTCCATCACACAAAATTTATCATTAATTTCATCATGGATGTTCTTAGGTTCAAATTATGTTAAGAAATATTGATTTTCAACCTGATTTCTAAGACATGATCTAGTTTTTTTTCATCTATTGATATCTCTAACAACAACATATAAAGGATAAAATTTATGAGTACTAACAGTTCTATGAAAATAAGGTTTGGTTATCTCATTGTCCTCTATAGGTTCAGGTTTAGGTTGTTCTTCATAACTTCTAGATTTTTATGCATGTTTCAGGGAACTGTCAAAAGTTTTGGAATTTATATTCATATTTGACATATAATCATTAAGGTTTTCTAAAGGGTTCTTAGTCTCATGTGTATTTTTTTCATCAAATTTTACATAAAATAATTCTTCCACAAACTTAGTCCTTTTATTAAACAACCTATATGATTTACTATATGTTGAATATCCATATAAAATTCAATCATAACTCTTGGAATAAAATTTATCAAGGTTATCCTTAGCATTGAGAATAAATACTTTGTAAATAAAAACTCTAAATTAATTAAAATTTGGTTTTCTTGCATTCCATAATTCAAAAGGATTTTTCTTTAAAAGAGGACTAATTAAAACTCTACTGATTATATAACAAGTTATATTCACCACTTATATCCAAAAATAAATAGATATATCATACTCATTGAGTACGGTCTAGGAAATTTCTATAAGGGTTCTATTTCTCCTTTCCACTACATCATTTTGTTCTAGGGTCCTACGAGTAGAAAAATTATGATTATAGCCATTTTATGAGAAAAACGATTCAAAATATTGATTTTCAAGCTCACGACCATGTTCACATATTAAGATCTTATTTATAAGTCTACTAAGGTTTTATATATATTTGGAATTCTTATAAAAACTCAAACAAGATTCACTTTTATGAGCTAGAAATAATACACAATTATATGTAGAAAATTAATATATAAGAAAATAATCATAGTTATTCACATTTAATCTAGAAACTCTAGAAGGTGCAAAAAAATCCATGTGAACCAATTATAGGGGTTGATAAGTTGAAGCTTCTTTATTTTATTTGAAGGAGATTTTGTGTTGTTTCCCTTTTAGACATGGGTTATATATTTTATCATTTTGGAATTCTATTTTAGGTAGATCCTTGACTAACCCTTCACTAGTTAGCTTTCTATATGAATAAATGTTTCAATAGTCAAGCCTCCTATTCCAAATCCAATACTCTTTGTTAAATAAAATTAGATAGATAATGTTTTGAGAAAATAAGTAATCTAAATTAACAGGATATACATTATTATTTCTTAAAGTAGTAAAGACTATATCATTTTCAGAGTAAAAAACTTTTGTAGGAATTATTTTCAAATTTAACATGAAAATCATCATCGGATAGCTATAATATGTTAAGAATATTATACTTTAATCCATCTATAAATAAAACTTTAGAAATTTAAATAGTGTTAAAGTTACTAATTTCACCAAGTCAAATAATTTTTCTTTTGGAATTATCACCAAAAGTAGCATGTCGACTATAAATATTGATTAAGATATTTAAAATTGAATAAACCCCAGTCAAAGGCCTGGATCATCCACTATCCGAATACCATAAGTGCTTACTGGGTATTTTCAAGAAAGTTTCCTAAAATACAAATTTAAAACCAAAAATGACTTTGGTAACCAAATATTCTTGGGTCCAGAAATGTAAGTAATTAAATCTTGAGGAATCCATAACTGCTTAAAATATTTCCTATAAGTAGATTTTATAATTTTATAAATAAAAATATTTTAGGTCCAGAAGAATAAAAACTAGTAATAGAATTATCAAAACTTGAACTAGTATTAAAATTATTTTTAATAATCCCTCTTTTTCCTAGTTGATATCTTATTCCAATAGTGTATTTGGGAGCAATTTTATTTCCAAGAATCCAAGTCAAGGTATTTCTTCCATTTGTAAATGTTTCCAAATACTTTTTTAATTAATCATATGATAATTTTAACTAGTTTTTATCTTTTATAAGTGGAGTGTTTTTATCCATTTCTATAGTAATATTACTTTTAAAACAAGAATTTAGAACATGCTTCTTCTTTAAACTTTTATATTTATATTTAAGTTCATTGAAAGTATCCTTTAAAATATTACAATATTCAAACATTTATTCATTATAAAAAATTTCATCACTATTTTTATATCTATAAGGATTAGAAATATGAATATGATATGCAAGAAAAATACTAGATACCTCAGATGTTTTTATCATAAAACAAATGTTGGCTCTATCATGTTTATCTTATTTTATTGAGTTTGATTCACTCAAAATATCTTCTAAAACACTCCAAGTTAGTTTCATAGCATTATTATACCTCTTATCTGTGTCCTCGTATTTTTTTTAAATTTTAACTTAGGGTAGTCTTCTTTGACATGCCCTTTTATCTTACATTCATAATAGACTATATCATTTCCATTATCATCATTTTTTCAATACATCCTCCAATTAAATTTATTGTCATACTTTCCCTTATAGCTAGGTTTTCTGAAGAATTTATTCATCTAATAAAATTTCTTTAATCTTCTAACTAAGTGATCTATTTATTCATCACTGTCAGCATGTGACTCTTCATCACTTGATATATCCACTTTGATCTTCAATTTTTGTTTAAAAGTAGTGGTTTTAAAGGTTACAAATTTCCACTTTCGTTCATCTTATTATTATATATTTACTTTGAGTTCCTCCTCATACATCATGAGCTTTCCTATCATATTTTTAACAGGAAATTGTCTTACATTACATGAATCGCAAATTGGAACTTAAGTTCCTCTCTATCTTTTCCTAGTAAACATATCCATAGGCACATCCCTTAGTCTTTTTCAAAAATAGGTTTCCCTAATGAATGCATTATGTTTATAATCTCATTAAACCTGATATTAATATTAGAATTAATTTCATCATGCTTTATCTTAAAAGTATCATATTTAATTGTATAATTATTTAAATGAATTTATTTTACATTTGAAGTGCCTTCATGATAAATAGCTGAAGTATCCCAAATTTCAAACGCATTAGTACAATAAGAAATTATGTTAAATTATTCATCTCCTAAAACAAAATATTAAAAATTCATGGATTTATAGCTATTATTATAATATTCCATGGTAGGATCACTCCATTCATCTATAACAGGTTTGGGTAATATGTATTTGACTTCAATGACAGTCGAGATTTCAAAACCCATGATTTCAGAATTCATTTTCATTTTAATCTTCCACTGATCATAGTTTGTGCCATTAAAATAAGGAGGACTATTTGTAGTATATCCATCTTTCCTATTGTCCATCAAGAACTAAATTTATTAAAAATATAAATTTATGATCTTTAAAAGACTACTAAATCATAGTTGAAATATATTTAAAAAACTCTTATAATAAATTTTTTTCAGGGTGAGTAGCTTAAGAGGGGCGGTGAATTTAGTTCCTAATAAAAAAATTATGTTAAAACACTTTAAAAATATCCCAAATTAATAAAAATACCTAGTTAATCAAAATATTTTAAATATATAAATTTTAACTTTTAAAAAAGTTCTCACTAGAGATATCAGGGATTACATAAAATATCTTATAAATACCTTAAATTTTGAAATTGACATACTTAATCAAACACTTTATATAAAAAAAATAATATAAATTATCAAAGTAATGTTTTGTTTCTGAATTAAACAAAATATAGAGTTTTAACTTTCACTACAGCAGATTAGGCATATAGCAGCGGTTTTTTTCGTTTAGCGGTGGTTATAACCGCCGCCTAATACGGCGTCGTCAAACTTTTAATGGCGGTTATGTTCATTTAGCAGCGGTTTTAGGGAAGAGTCGTAGCTGCCTCATTTCGCGGTGGTTTTAGCGGCAGTTATAACCGCCGCGAATAAATTCAAATCCACCACCGTAAAACCGCCGCTAAATCCAGAAGAACCGCCGCGATATGAGGCTGCCACGGTGCGGCTATTTAGCGGCGGTTATAACCACCGCTAAACATATATTTTATTTTGACTTTAGCGGCGGTTTTAGACGTTTAGCGGTGGTTTAAACCGCCGCTAAAAAGTTTCCTAGAAAAAAAATTCCTGATTCTGCTGCCCCCGAGCCTGAAAACCAAACCAAAAACACATACAACAGAATATAGAAAACTATAAAATACATATTCATTACCGCCCCATCAAACTATAAGTTCACTTATTCCTCCAAATAAAGAATATAGCAACCAATATCAGTTCAATATCAGAATCATGTTTTAAAACTATCCATCACAATAGAAACTAGAAATCTCACTTTTAAAAATTCATTGGATTTTAGGTACCATTTTGACCATTTTAAATCTGTCATTTAAGGTCAAATTCTCCATAATTATAAGGATATGCTACTATATGTTTTATGTGATGCTACCCACCTTAGGAGTTTCCTAATCATCATTTAATGAGAATGGGATCTCATCCCAAGAAATATTCTTCATCCATAACAAAACACTAGTTACAGATGTGACCAACACATTCTTACCAAGTGCCTACTGAACAAAGAGTAAAACAAGCCACCAAAAAGATCAATATATTATAATTTACCTTTTGGTAGACATGATTCTCTCCCAATATGTTCTCATGCACGTCATTAGTATCATATATATAAGAAAAATCTAAACTGATCAGTAGTGTTCTAAAACCGGATCCTTTGGTAACATCATCCCTAGCACTAGGAATACTAAATTTTTATATAATAACTAGTCTATCCACATTAAATATGACTGATGAATGTAGAATGATAGCATATTTATTTAATTATTTCCACAAAACTCATACAGTTTACAACACTATTCCAACAACATGATGGGTGTCACATGTATAAATGCGTACATCCTTCATATTTCACTAGAAAAATGACGCATCATCTGATGTTATCCATAGTTAAATTAGACCTATCAATCCCAGTATTTTATGGTCCATACAAATGATTTATCCCCAATTTTTATTATTCCAAATTACTTTTGACGCAGCTAAAGACCTCCTGATTCACCTTTAATTATAGAAGAAGAAGGGTCACATGACTAACTAGGCAGATGATGATTCCCTAAGCATGTATACCCCACTAAAAAAGAGAATTATGTGAAAACCAAATCCCATATATGGGAAACATTACCAAATAATGACTCACCAACCTAGGGGTGTTGTTTCATCATAGATAGTCTGATATAGTAAAACCATGATATAAGCAACACCTTAGATATGAAATACCTCATAATCATTTATCAAGTTTTTAATTCTGAGGGCTCTACCTACTCCAGGACAACCCCTTCTTAATAAGGTATAATACATTGAATCTATGAATAGGTCATTCTAAAATGGTCACTTGGATTACTGACCTAACCTTAAATATTACTATAAATTAGAATTTTCAATATAGACTGATGTGAAATTTTTTTGTTCCCATCCAATGATAAACCTATGGAGAGAATTAAACTAGTCTTACATGAGGTTGAAAAATAAAAACATAATATTATGGTTTCATTTAATCCATTACACTAGTTCAAATTTGATTGTTTTGTGGAAATTTCAAAGCATAAGTATTAAAAAATTTCATGTTTTAGTTAAAAAAAGAATACTTTAATTGGTACTTTATTTAGCTAACTCTATAAGGTATCATAGGAAAGTAATATCAAAATTCCTTTCAAGATTTTTTTATTTAGATGATATCCTTTCATAATTTATACAGTTTATCTAATAAATTATTTTTACCCATCTTATTTATACATAAATTTCTCACAATTGGGCTTTGTTAAATAAAATTTCTATCTGAATATAGAGAGGAATACAACATTTAGGTTTTAATTGGAATTTTAATTAACCGATATCCATAAGCAATGGTTTGAATTTATTAAATCAAAAAAAAATCCATGAAATTTTATTCTAATAATTCAATGTATATATTCATCATATTTTAATAAGATTAATTATCATTCCCATGTTATAAAGGTATTTTCCTCTATAATTTTAAAATTTCATTAATGTAGCTGCACCCAGGTTTTTACCTTTTATTTTAGAATATAACAACTTTATATGTAATGGTTTGATTATATGGGTTTTTAATCCCAATTTATAAAGGCCCATCCTCTCCATTATTAAATTAAAAATATTTACTTGATAAAAAATTCTTAAGGGGGTGTGTGCCTACTATAGATAGTGAAATTTGGTTTATGATTTATACCTTGAGATGAAATAAAATTAGTTCCCTATGGAGAGGAAATTTTTTAAAAACTTTATTTTTCATTTGCATATTGTCGATCTATAAATTTAGGAAAGTGATTCTGAGGATGAAACAAGAACTGTTCAGAAGGAGCGACTCATGTTTTCTCATGATCAAACCTATTGAGTTAGTGCTCAAAGATCAGTATAAGGTGACCCATATTGTGGGGACTGTACCATTGGCTATTTTAAGAAATGAACCTAGTATTCAAATGGTAGATTGGTTTGGTAATGTGATAAGAGAATCCTATCTTGGGGAATGTGATATCAGTTTTTGATAATGCGACCCTCACATTAATACAGAATAGAAGCATAGTAATGATCATTAGAAGGTCTTTTTTCATTCTAATTCCAATTGATAAATTAAACTAGTTACTTCTGGATTCTTCAATAAAGGTCATATACAAATTTGGATATGCTATCAGGTGGAGTCTGAGTATGGGTGTTATGTTCGGGGTGGTTTCAATGTGACCAGAATGTGGTTGAGTTGGTTATGTGTTTATGTATAGATTACAACATCATAGTGTAAATTATAATGTACAGTTCGACCTTGGAAAATCACTATAAGGTAGGTACATTCTTCATTGATTGTTCTTGGATGATCAAGGGATTCCTTGGGAATCAAAGGCATTATGATCGCTTAGTTATTAGTGATTTATTAGTTGAATCCTATAATTATCGAGAAAGATAACCTAGATGGGGTTCGACCGGTGTTTTAGGAAGTGAATGGATGTGGTTAATAGATAACCACACTGAGTTCATGATAAGGATCCCTAAAATATGTTGGGATGGAATATTTTGATAATGGGATGTGCCATGCCTTGGTATCAGCCATTTTGAGCCATGATCTATGATAGGGAGAACTACATAATGAAAGATCAATTAGAAGTTGACATGGTCCTATCTTATGATGGATGGGTTCCATGTAGATCCCTCCCATGGTCTAAAAAATGGAATGGAAGGATGAAAACATTATTAAAAGTGATTCCAGCTGATATTCAATGATGAAAACTTCCTATATGAGCTTAACTAAGAGATCTTGAGATATCTTAGATATTTAGTAGGAAAAATTGTTAGTGGTTTAATATGAATCAACATTTACTGAGCTGTTAAGTATATGTCAAATCATATAATTAATATAAGGCTTAAGGAATGAATATTTGTGATGAAGCTATGACTAATGATGTGATCATGGACCAGTCTTCTGATTTTTCCCACCTATATATTTGTGTTTAGTATGATGTCTTTCAAAAATATAGATTTTACATGAACATGGAAGGGGATTTCTTTACTTCCTCGTTCTTGTTGAGGGAATACATCATTTAGCAGTTATAAGATGAAGTATAAGCACCTCCATAGGAAATTGTTTGAGGTTTCATCTTAGGATTCTAATGGAAGAGGATCACTATAGTGTATTTAGTATAGGGATCTGGGACACCCAAATTTATTTTTCCCAAATCCACCATGCACATTTCCATGATATGGGAATATTGGATATCCTAGGAAATATTGTGACTCGTTCACATGCCTAAGAAATGGTGGTGCATCTGACTAAGTGAAGGAATCTAAATTGAAGACAATTGTGTTGAGATTGAATGAGTTATGGTCTCATGGTTGAGTAATAAGAACACTTCCTATGTTGTATCCTTCATGCTTCAGCATACACACTGCCCACCCTACCCAACCTGCAGCATACACACTGCCCAACCTACAGCATACAAACTGCCCAACCTGTAGCATACACACTGCCCAACCTACAGCATACACACTGCCCAAACTGGAGCATACACACTTCCCACCATTTATCCTTCATACTACATCATACACACTGCCCACGCTATATCCCCTAGTATTCCCCACTCCACTGCAACATCCCACCACTCCACACTCCTCTGCAACATCCCCCACTCCAGTGCAGCATCCCCATCTCCCCACTCCACAACACTCCACTACCCACACATCCCACCTATAATCAAACACACACAGCACTCCACTACCCACACAAAATATCCCACCTGCAATAAAAAACACACAACAAGCAGTATCCTACCTAGACAATGTGTTGATTTTGATGAATAAATAGATACCCTATTCCTCCCTCTATTGAATTTAAGTCCAATATCATTGAACTAGAGAATAAATAAAAGTAATATACCATGCGTTCTAATTCAGTTGGTCATGCACTATGATGTACATAAGTGATACACACAATTAGTGTGATATATATAGGCCATGCAATGTAAGCATGATAGGAGTTTATGATAGAATCAAAGGCCAAACAGTTTGTATTGGGAAATACACGGACTTAGAAGACCACCATGCTTTCTAATTCAGGCCAACCAATGTGTACGGGGAAATAAAGAAGCCAATGATAAATATTTTATCACCTCTCCAACCCAAAAAGAACATTCTAGAAGAGGGAATAAGGGTCCCTACAGGAGAAACTATAGTTTAGAAAGAAAAAACCACATCTGGTTGCTTATTATTGTCCAGCAAGTGGTTTTTTTTATGAATACATACATAATTAAATACATACCTACAAGTAAATACATACAAAATTAAATACATATAGAAGACATACCTATAACTAGAGACTCCATACATGCCTCCAACTAGAGACTCTATACATACATAATACAAATAGAATTTAATATATACCTGCAACTAGAGACTCCATTCTTGCAACTAGAATACATACAAAATGCATACCAGCAACTATAGAATACATACATAATACATATGAATTAAATACATAACTAAATTCAGAATACATACAAAATACATACCTGTAACTAGAGACTCCATACATACAGAACACATACATACCTACAACAAGAGAATCCATACATACAGAATACATACCTGCAAGTAAATACATACCTGAAACTAGAGACTCCATTCCTCCCTCAATTCATAATACATACAGAATTAAATACATACCTGAATTCAGAATACATACATAATTTAGAATTGAATTCATACATGCATTCATAATTGAATACATACTTGCAAGTATTATAAAAAATAATTCATACTTGTAAGTAAATACATACATATTTCAGAATTGAATTCAAAATTCATAATTGAATACATACCTACAAGTATAACACATAATTCATACCTACAAGTAAATACATACAGAATTCATAATTTAATTCAGAATTCAATACCTACAAGTATAACACATAATTCAGAAGGTAATTAAATACATACATAATTGAATTTAGAATTAAATTCATAATTCATAAGGCAATTACCCTGTGCAATACAAAATTCATAATTAAATTATGAATTGAATACATACAGAATTGAATTATTAAGTATGAATACAATACCCACAAAATTTATATGGAAGGCATTACCCTTTTATAGAACAAGATCGGGTGATAAGATGATAAATCCTAAAGAAACTCCATACAGTAAAGATAGAAATAAAGCCAAAATTCATTCCCAAATTCTTGTCCAAAATACATAATTATGTATGGGGTATAAGAAGCTTGGGATATCATGAAGTTCAAGCCCTTAAACTCTAACTTTATTATTCGGTCAAGAGTTCCTTTTATAGTAGGCTAATCAAACAATTTATTCCTAAATGATGTATATCACACTTGAGAAATCAAGACATAAAAAGAAACATCAGAAATCAATAAAATGCATAATAGGAAAATGAGAAATCAAGGAAATTTTAGGACATGAAAATGTGTGGTGGAAACTATGTGCCACAAATGTTACATATACAAACCAGCTGTTTTCATATTACAAATCAACAATATAACTACTCAGGGTCTGATGATGCATCATCACCCTCTCCACCTTCATCTCCACTTTGTGGTGTCACCTGTAAGAACATTATATTGAAAATTAAATACTATTGAATATTTATATTAAAACTTTAAACCAATGAAAGTTAGAAAACTAAATGATTTTGATTTTTTGTGATTTACCTGCATACCACCAGTCGATGAACTACCACCAGGGGCATATCTCCTCAGCTGCTGACGTATTTCAATCAACTCTTTCTGCAATGCAGATATCTGATCCCCCTGCTGGTGAACTGTGCTTTTTAAAGAAACAATCTCTCTCTTATCATCTCTGGGTATGGGCGGACTAAAGTCAGGAGTAGATTCAGCTGCTATCCCTGATGGCCTGCTAAAAATCTCAGATGGTACGGGTCCCAAACCCATCCCGCGCACTCTCCCAGCATGCTCCTTCCCAAGGACCTGAGCAACCGGGTCATTCTGGGAGACTGAGTATGACTGCGCAGGATTGGAATCCCATAGATCTTTAATTTTTACCTATAAATCAAATATCAAAATATATTAACATAGTAAAAACTGATAATAAGTTATTATGATAAAAAATTGACTTCATACCCCAAATTCTTTAGCAGGCTCGTTAACAAAACTTCCATCTGATTTCTTATGAACATCCAACCACAGTTCAGTCCTGGATGCTTCATGCCCTACACTCTGTGACTTCATTAAACAAAGATAAATCAACAATTCAATATATTAAACAGATAATATTGTCTTATAAATATTTAAACTAATTAAAAGATTACCAATGTCGTTCGGCTTCTAGAAAAACTTTTTGAGCCCGTAGTGTGCGGGATGACTTTCTTTGCCCGGTTTGATGCATTTTGTCTTGAAAGATCCTGAAATAAATAAAAGGAAATTTAATACTAATGTATTGAATGTCATTTCCTTTTTATATACATGTATAAATGTAAAACGAGGATCATATAATAATATATATTTCAATACCATCCGTTTCTGATCACGATGCCTGTCAACAAACACTTTCCACTGCTCTTTTGGTACCCCACTGGGTACCTTCTCATACATTTGTTGTGTGGTCAACGAAGTATCGTTGACATCACACCATAATCTCCATTTGAAATCTTTCCACTTCTTACCTAGATTTTTCAACATCCACTTCCGTACTATCACATCAGCAACGGTAAAGTGGAAGAACATTTGTATACAAAAATTCATTTTGAATATATTAGTAACATGACATTCAATTGAACCATAATGTAATAAATTTACCTTTATTTGAGAATCAAACACTTCATTTTTCCAACTTGAAGGCATATGTCTCCAATCGTCATATGAAATGGGAAGGGAAATGGGCTCCGCAACCAGCTGGCCTAGAATCTGGCCAAGTAACCCCGCGGCATCATCCATAGGGACCCTGTAAGAATCAAATGGCACAATAATCTTCTCGCCATTTAGATTCCAAACATCTAAACTTTTTATGTTTTTAATCACGGTTGAATTTTTGTCATATTCAATGAGCAAACAATTAGTATAAACAAAATGCAATAAATTTATTTAATTAAAATTTTACCTATGATAGTGACACTCCAGTGTGTCCGGGATGAACTGGAAGGGGCACGACGCTGCCCCACTGCTGAGCCTCCTGAAAGGGGAGTCGACGACTCACCCTCTACTGGGACATCCACGGAAGGTGTGAGAGATGGTGAAGGGGGGGATGGTGCAGGGGTGTCGGCACCTGGCATCTCAGATTTTGTGGGGAGGGAGACAAATGGATCGCCATCTGTCGCGGAACTAGATGAAACAATATACCTCTTCTTCCTTGGCATTCCTGTCATTTAATGAAATAAAATTAAGTTCAGAATATATATTTCAAAAAAAATATGCATAAAAAAAAATTAAAAATGATAATAGATTCCCAGTACTAACGAACAAAATATATATAACAATGATAATGAATGAGTGCAGAAATGAAACAAGTGGTTGCTGAATAAATAAAAAATTGTACATACAATCATTTTCTCCTTCAATCATGTCGGTTTCCTGCTCCATTGCTTCATCCACTTCATTCATCCTTGCTAGACTAATATTTTCAATATCATGATCGACAACTAATACTCCTTCCTGTTGCTAATTAAATTCAATTTCAGAGGTCAAATTTTCCACTTCATCACCCATATCATACAAATCTCTTTGTATTACATGAGAAACTACACTCCACCTGTAACAGCCCGAGATTTTATGAAAAATATTCTTTTTAATTTTATTAATGTCTTGTGTTGTACGCTACACCAAAAGGAGCTTGCACAACACGCATCTTTGACTTGCCTTGCATTACACGCAATCGCAACCTTCCTCGATAACGTGTGTAGTACGCAATACTGAGTTTCACGAAACAACGATATGCTATTAAAATATTATTAAAACTAGCCGTTATGAATAGTAATAACCACTTTTTAAATTTTATAAATTTTAGCTCTCAAAATGGACTTCATTTTTGGATTCGGAGTATCGAATTTAGCCTAAGGTGAAATTTTGGTACTTTTCGGATAACTTTCATATTCTGATGAATAGTGAAAATTACTAAATTATAATTAAAAACAACTTTTTTAATCGAAATAATTAATAGTGATAAATTATTAATTTGAGTGGTTTTAAATTATATTTAGAATATATTTTTACAATTTAATACAATGTTGGACATTGGATGTAATTTCACATTTAAACCAGTTATAAACAAGTGTCAATCTTTTGATAGTTATTATCTCTTAAAAACACGCTATTTGTTGTGACAGCGGAAATTAATTATAAAATTAATTAATGAAACTTATATGTTGGGAATTTTGTAAAATAGAAATCATTTTTGAATTCGGAATATCAATTATAGCCTAGGGTGAAATTTTGGTACTTTTCTGAAAACTTTCAATTTTTAATGAATAGTGAAACCACAAAGTGGTAGGTTAAAAACTGAATTTTGCATAAAACTTAATTTTACCGCTTCTGTGAATGGAATTTTGAAAATCCGACAAACACGGTTAATATCAAGGACTAAAATGTGGTTCAATGAGATGAAAATAATTTTTGGTGAATAGTAACTTTTTACTTTTTTTTACCACGGTTAATAGTAAATAGGGTAACTAAGGGTAAATATGATATTACTATTACCCTAACACATGTCCTAATTCTATTGGATAAGTGTAATTCGACCAAAAACAACCTTATGAATATAATATGACCATTTAGGTCCACTTGGATTAGATTATGACATTTAATATTATTTTATTTAATGAATAGTTAAAATAGTTAAAATCAAAGTTTAATAACTAAAACATTTTTAATATAGGTTTATACATAAGATAAATTCGACTATAAATATTCATTAGAAAGATAAAAAGATTTCCTACATAATAATATTTTATTTATAATTTTTAGACTTTAAATAAATTAATTTATTTATGACACAACGATGATGCAGTAATTAGCCATTTAAGGAAATGTTAACATAATTGATGTTATAAATGCTCAAATAAATGTAATTTGAGAATTTTTATGAATCCCACTAATTTTATAGGTTACTATGATATATTAGTGTTGATTTAATAAACTTGGTTCGAACATATAATTCTGTTATGACTTTCAAAAAAATCATATATCAAATAGTGTCAAAATTGAAACAAAATAGTTTTTAAATCAAATATTATATTATTAATTGTTATTTTATTCCTAAAAATCTAAGGTTCGGCCAAATGACTTATATAAGGATATATATATTAATAATAAACAATTTGGGGTTCGTTTGGCATTTTATAGTAATTGTATTAACCATATAGTGAAAGAAAACAAAAAGACACGGTAAAAGTTAAATTATTTAACTTAGAGTTAAATCTAATTAATAAGGTTAAAATAATACCCTAAACTTTTCTAAATCCTATTGGTTGATAGGATTTAGACCCTTCCCCACTTTAGCTTAGAAATAATACCCTTTGGAACCATTATAAACCGATTTTGACTTTAATATAAAATAATATTTTGAGATATTCCTAAGGTGCCCCTCTCCTCCCTTATAAAAGGAGACCTCCTCCCCCTCCTCACACCAATTTGAGCACTCAAGCTCGACCAAACTCTGCCAAAATACCTTCTCAACTTCCCTAGAATAATCCTAGAGGTCCTGGTCTTCTTCAAAGACCAATTTTAGTTCCCTAAGTGGAGGATTCAAAGAGGCGTTCCAAAGAAGAGGTAATATCCATTACCGATCTTTTCAATTTCTTTCTTCTTCAACTTCTTCTTCTTTAGTTGTTTAATTATAAAGTAATAACATCAGTATTAATTACATACTGATATTTTATTATAAATTTGAAACAACTCTAATTAACCTTCTATCCATCCTACGGAAAAAGGAAATCACCGTGCGTGCGTACGTACGGAATACCGTCTCCACGCCGTGGTGTACTCTATTTTCCACCATAACCTTACAAGGAAGGGTATAATGGTGTAATGAGTAACTATATATGATTATTATAAAGTGATAATGATACTGAAATAGTATAAATACACTTCAACACAATTCCACAACCATGGGAACGATATCATCGCTCGTGCGTACGTACAGACTACCGTCTCCACGACGCGATGAGATTCATTCTCAATGATTAACCATTCATGAATGATTATAAAGTATATATAATAAGTACTAATGAAATATATGACCTAATAATGATACTGGAATTATTTATATTTATATGTATGTCATCTACTTAATTCCATTCAATTCAATAAGGAAACGAAAACATCGTTCATGCGTACGTACGGACTACCGTCTCCATGAACGGTGTATTTCTTTCCATTTACTGATTTATTATATATGTATATTCTGAATATATATATATATATCATGTTTTATATTCTGGAATTAAGTAATCATGATCTAAGTAATCATATGAATAATTACAATTTAAAAACACGAACGACAAATGAGACAATTCTACCCAAAACGCTACTTTAACATGAATTTACGAAAGAACGGGTAATATAAAGTCATAAGTGGACCATATATGATATAATAACAATGAATATGATTCTGGAATAAGTCAATAACATGATTTAAATCATTATAACGGAGGTTTGGACACTTACAAAGCAAGTCGGACCTAAGGTAAGGGAAATATCACAATCTCATTTTTATCCGAGATTGTTTATTCGTAAGTATTTACTGGGGTGTATTTTATCATCCATATCCATGTTTCATAAATATGTAATATTATTTCCATCCAACTACAATTGTTTAAATCCAATTTTACCCTTCGGTGAGTTTTTAGTAAAAGAAATGAAAGGAATCTTTTTTCATTTTCCGTACGAGGTACTTTTTGACTTTTCCGACAAAAGTACGAAGAATGTTTTTTTTAAATTATACGGCATGAATGGATTTCTAAAAAAATTATTTCCAAGAAGATTCCTTTACAGGTATTCAAGTTTATTTTTAATCAACTTCTTTTAGTTTAAAATTGTATGACATGTTAAGAAAGGAAAAGTGTTTTGAAGTAGAAAGGATATTTTCCTCAAGAATGAAGTTCAAGTATTTTATCAAAATTATTTTCCATATAAGATAACAAATGGGTTATATTTTTATCCCTATTTTTTACATTGATTTGAATATGTTGTGATGGAAACATTTTTATGAATTCCTTTATCTTATATGAATTGTTTTATGATGTCATGTTGTTTAAGAATCCCATTTTTATTACATGGGTTATGCGATGATGTATGATTTATGATTATGTGGCACACATAAGAAAGGATTCATTATAAGATGGGTGGGACCTATATCTCCCTCCAATGCATTCGGTAAAGATTTTATATCTCATGAGATAGACATGGCTCAAATGGTAGGTTATACCGGTTCAGTGAAACAGGACTGAAACGAGGGTTACTCGATTCAGAAAGGGATTTGTCCACTAAGATAGTCTTGGCAATGAGTCTTGACTAACAAGAAATGATTCTCTATGATTATGTGTGAATGCCACAAAGTTTCATGTTTTCAGTTATGATTATTGTGATTAAATTTCACTACCATGATTTACCCCATGTTATGAAATTATGATCTCTTTTGCAGGTTAAGATTTCCAAAAGTTATGTGCTTATGTATATGATGTGATTGATATTTCTTTTGTTTACCCTTATTGAGCATTTGAGCTCACCCTTTTATGTTTTCTTTTCCCCAGGACATAAAGAAAGGTTTTAGGTAAAAAAAAGAATATCTTTATGGGAGATGTTGAAGATCTTTCACCACGACTAGAAGATTATATTCCGAGTTTCCAAAGACACTAAACTATTAAGATCCTTGTGTGTGTGTTTTTGTTATGTACTAAGTATTCCGCAAATGTAATGTAATGTCAATGTACGTCAAGCTTCGGGTCTCTACAGTTGGTATCAGAGGAAAGGTTTAGTCAACCTTTGGAAACTAGGATGCGATAACTTTAGTGAGATCCCTAGAGATATTTATAAGGTATGTCTAGGGATGTCCCTAAGGATAAGTATACGTATATGATACAGTCCTAGAAATACGATAATGATCATAGAATTTAACCTAAGATGTTAGATATCGAGGATACTCCACCTTTATTATGTTGTTTTCCCTAGCATGATTTTTTCCTCTCACACTATTCTTTTTTTGGGTTTTAGAAAATGGCTGGAAACAAGATGTTTCACGATAATGGAGGATATGATGGACAATGGAATGATATTCTTCATAATGAAATGGGATTTGGAAGTCCAAACATCATTATTATGCCGAAGCAGCAATCTTATAATATGATCAATAAAGTAAAATTTGGTAAGTTTCCTGACTCGGCTAATAAGAGAAAGATGGAGTTTCATGATGATCATAGAGGAAAGAAAGTTCAATTTCCCCTATGTAAATCATGTGGGAAGAGGCATCAAGGAGAATGTTTCAAAGGAACTGGAAGATGCTTTGGGTGTGGAAAATAAGGACACAAAGCAAGTAAGTGCAAAGGAAAAGGTTCAGTTAACACCATGGATGAGGATAATGGTATTTCTACGACATCAACAATAGTTAAATGTTTTAAATGTGGAATGTACGGGCATTATGAAAACCAATGCCCTAAGGGAAAGTCTCATGAAGATAATCAGTATGGTCGTATGGGAAGTATTTATGTTGATGATGATGAAGAGACTACAAATGATATGTGAGATGAAAGAATTTTTGAAGCTCGGTCAATGGTTTAAGAATGTAGTGGAATGATTACATGTTTATCATGTGTAATGTTGTATAAGAAATCTCATGGTACTATGGAATAAAGAGACATCTAAGGATTGTTATACTGTTGTCTTTCCTTGAGTTATGAAATTGTATGATTAATGGTACCACTATCCATGAAAGGTTATTCAGATATTTTTGGAATTTAGATGATATGCGCATAATGAAGGGATAATAAGATAATGAGGTGTTTGATTGTATTCATGAGCTCATGACTGATATAAGGAGAAGGTTATATCATGGTTTGAGTATATAGAATTTTTGGATTTTGGTATGTGGAAAGAGTTAACTTTTAACTTCATTCATGTTTTCACTAAGGTTCAATGGGTATTCAAGAGAATACATGATTAAGGCCATTGAATGTTTGGAATGTGACCAACAAGACATATCTTATGATATATGGGGATTAACGACAGAATTAAATCTCTGGTAATCGTTTTCACTATATTATGAGAGTGGACTGTAGTATTATGGATAAGCCTAAATATTAGAATGGATTATGTTGGACATAAGTTAGTTTAAGGATAGAAGATTTTCGATATTATTGATGGGATGTTATAGTAATGTAGTTTTAGAAAAAGGACAACCTGCAGGACGGGCGACAACCCATCGCTTCGGACAAGGCTGTGGGAATCGAACCCACAACCGAAGTGCGACTGGCCTTTATCGCCTACCACTGGCCTACAGGAAGTCCATGTTTAGTATAAACTAGTTTTATTATATTAAACAGTATAATATATGAAGTATAAGTTCATTTTAGGAACCATATATGATTAATCTCACTATAGAATGACTTATGTAAGCTTTTTTTTGAGACAGATGGAATGACCCGTCATTCTATCACATAATCTGCTAAAATAACAAATTCAACTTCATTTATTTAAGAGAAGAAGTGGAAATTGTTCAAGGCACGAACAACAGTAAGATTGTTCCAAAATAAAGTAAGTATTTATTCTAATTCAAATTTTTAACTTTAGGGAAATGATCTTGAAAACCAAAAATGTTGTCCTAGTGATCTTATACCTGATGAATCAGATGGTACCTTAGATCATCACAAATTTATGGCTTTGTGATTGCTGGCTTTTCCATAGCCATGTTCTCTACCACTCTCTATCAGAACATGATGGTTAGATTTCTCTTCCATATCCATATTTTCACCTATGTGGAAACCCAGTGATTAGTTTATTTGGGTAACTGTTACGTTTAATACTTTTGTTTTTAAAGATTGGTTTTGATATTCCTTTTTACGATGTGGGTTTCTATTAAAGAATCTTTCGAATAGTAAACCATTTATAACCCCGACGAATTTCGAGGGCGAAATTCAATTTAAGGGGGGTAGAATGTAACAGCCCAAGATTTTATGAAAAATATTCTTTTTAATTTTATTATTGTCTTGTGTTTTACGCTACACCAAAAGGAGCTTGCACAACACGCATCTTTGACTTGCCTTGCATTACACGCAATCGCAACCTTCCTCGATAGCGTGTGTAGTACGCAATACTGAGTTTCACGAAACAACGATATGCTATTAAAATATTATTAAAACTAGCCGTTATGAATAGTAATAACCACTTTTTAAATTTTATAAATTTTAGATCTCAAAATGGAATTCATTTTTGGATTCGGAGTATCGAATTTAGTCTAAGGTGAAATTTTGGTACTTTTCGGATAACTTTCATATTCTGATGAATAGTGAAAATTACTAAATTATAATTAAAAACAACTTTTTTAATCGAAATAATTAATAGTGATAAATTATTAATTTGAGTGGTTTTAAAGTATATTTAGAATATATTTTTACAATTTAATACAATGTTGGACATTGGATGTAATTTCACATTTAAACCAGTTATAAACAAGTGTCAATCTTTTGATAGTTATTATCTCTTAAAAACACGCTATTTGTTGTGACAGCGGAAATTAATTATAAAATTAATTAATGAAACTAATATGTTGGGAATTTTGTAAAATAGAAATCATTTTTGAATTCGGAATATCAATTATAGCCTAGGGTGAAATTTTGGTACTTTTCTGAAAACTTTCAATTTTTGATGAATAGTGAAACCACTAAGTGGTAGGTTAAAAACTGAATTTTGCATAAAACTTAATTTTACCGCTTCTGTGAATGGAATTTCGAAAATCCGACAAACACGGTTAATATCAAGGACTAAAATGTGGTTCAATGAGATGAAAATAATTTTTGGTGAATAGTAACTTTTTACTTTTTTTTACCACGGTTAATAGTAAATAGGGTAACTAAGGGTAAATATGATATTACTATTACCCTAACACATGTCCTAATTCTATTGGATAAGTGTAATTCGACCAAAAACAACCTTATGAATATAATATGACCATTTAGGTCCACTTGGATTAGATTATGACATTTAATATTATTTTATTTAATGAATAGTTAAAATAGTTAAAATCAAAGTTTAATAACTAAAACATTTTTAATATAGGGTTATACATAAGATAAATTCGACTATAAATATTAATTAGAAATCTAAAAAGATTTCCTACATAATAATATTTTATTTATAATTTTTAGACTTTAAATAAATTAATTTATTTATGACACAACGATGATGCATTAATTATCCTTTTAAGGAAATGTTAACATAATTGATGTTATAAATGCTCAAATAAATGTAATTTGAGACTTTTTATGAATCCCACTAATTTTATAGGTTACTATGATATATTAGTGTTGATTTAATCAACTTGGTTTGAACATATAATTCTGTTATGACTTTCACAAAAATCATATATCAAATAGTGTCAAAATTGACACAAAATAGTTTTTAAATCAAATATTATATTATTAATTGTTATTTTATTCCTAAAAATCTAAGGTTCGGACAAATGACTTAGATAAGGATATATATATTAATAATAAACAATTTGGGGTTCGTTTGGCATGTTATATTAAGTGTATTAACCATATAGTGAAAGAAAAAAAAAGACACGGTAAAAGTTAAATTATTTAACTTAGAGTTAAATCTAATTGATAAGGTTAAAATAATACCCTAAACTTGTCTAAATCCTATTGGTGGATAGGATTTCGACCCTTCCCCACTTTAGCTTCGAAATAAGACCCTTTGGAACCATTATAAACCGATTTTGACTTTAATATAAAATAATATTTTGAGATATTCCTAAGGTGCCCCTCTCCTCCCTTATAAAAGGAGACCTCCTCCCCCTCCTCCTCACACCAATTTGAGCACTCAAGCTCGGACAACCTCTGCAAAAATACCTTCTCCACTTCCCTAGAATAATCCTAGAGGTCCTGGTCTTCTTCAAAGACCAATTTTAGTTCCCTAAGTGGAGGATTCAAAGAGGCATTCCAAAGAAGAGGTAATATCCATTACCGATCTTTTCAATTTCTTTCTTCTTCAACTTCTTCTTCTTTAGTTGTTTCATTATAAAGTAATAACATCAGTATTACTTACATACTGATATGTTATTATAAATATGAAACAACTCTAAGTAACCTTATATCCATCCTACGGAAAAAGGAAATCACCGCGCGTGCCTACGTACGGAATACCGTCTCCATGCCGTGGTGTACTCTATTTTCCACCATAACCTTACAAGGATGGGTATAATGGTGTAATTAGTAACTATATATGATTATTATAAAGTGATAATGATACTGAAATAGTATAAATACACTTCAACACAATTCCACGACCATGGGAACGATATCATCGCTCGTGCGTACGTACGGACTACCGTCTCCACGACGCGATGAGATTCATTCTCAATGATTAACCATTCATGAATAATTATAAAGTATATATAATAAGCACTAATGAAATATATGACCTAATAATGATACTGGAATTATTTATATTTATATGTATTTCATCTACTTAATTCCATTCAATTCAATAAGGAAACGAAAACATCGTTCATGCGTACGTACGGACTACCGTCTCCATTAACGGTGTATTTCTTTCCATTTACTGATTTATTATATATGTATATTATGAATATATATATATATATATATATAAATCATGTTTTATATTATGGAATTATGTAATCATGATCTAAGTAATCATATGAATAATTACAAGTTAAAAACACGAACAACAAATGAGACAATTCTACCCAAAACGCTACTTTAACATGAATTTACGAAAGAACGGGTAATATAAAGTCATAAGTGGACCATATATGATATAATAACAATGAATATGATTCTGGAATAAGTCAATAACATGATTTAAATCATTATACAGGAGGTTTGGACACTTACAAAGCAAGTCGGACCTAAGGTAAGGGAAATATCACAATCTCATTTTTATCCGAGATTGTTTATTCGTAAGTATTTACTGGGGTGTATTTTATCATCTACATCCATGTTTCATAAATATGTAATATTATTTCCATCCAACTACAATTGTTTAAATCCAATTTTACCCTTCGGTGAGTTTTTAGTAAAATAAATGAAAGGAATCTTTTTTCATTTTCCGTACGAGGTACTTTTTGACTTTTCCGACAAAAGTACGAAGAATGTTTTTTTTAACTTATACGGCATGAATGGATTTCTAAAAAATTATTTCCAAGAAGATTCCTTTACAAGTATTCATGTTTATTTTTAATCAACTTCTTTTAGTTTAAAATTGTATGACATGTTAAGAAAGGAAAAGTGTTTTTAAGTAGAAAGGATATTTTCCTCAAGAATGAAGTTCAAGTATTTTATCAAAATTATTTCCCATATAAGATAACAAAAGGGTTCTGTTTTTATCCCTATTTTTTACATTGATTTGAATATGTTGTGATGGAAACATTTTTATGAATTCCTTTATCTTATATGAATTGTTTTATGATGTCATGTTGTTTAAGAATCCCATTTTTATTACATGGGTTATGCGATCATGTATGATTTATGATTATGTGGCACACATAAGAAAGGATTCATTATAAGATGGGTGGGACCTATATCTCCCTCCAATGCATTGGGTAAAGATTTTATATCTCATGAGATAGACATGGCTCAAATGGTAGGTTATACCGGTTCAGTGAAACAGGACTGGAACGAGGGTTACTCGATTCAGAAAGGGACTTTGTCCACTAAGATAGTCTTGGCAATGAGTCTTGACTAACAAGAAATGATTCTCTATGATTATGTGTGAATGCCACAAAGTTTCATGTTTTGAGTTATGATTATTGTGATTAAATTTCACTACCATGATTTACCCCATGTTATGAAATTATGATCTCTTTTGCAGGTTAAGATTTCCAAAAGTTATGTGCTTATGTATATGATGTGATTGATATTTCTTTTGTTTACCCTTACTGAGCATTTGAGCTCACCCTTTTATGTTTTCTTTTCCCCAGGACATAAAGAAAGGTTTTAGGTAAAAAAAAGAATATCTTTATGGGAGATGTTGAAGATATTTCACCACGACTAGAATATTATATTCCGAGTTTCCAAAGACACTAAACTATTACGATCCTTGTGTGTGTGTTTTTGTTATGTACTAAGTATTCCGAAAATGTAATGTAATGTCAATGTACGTCAAGATTCGGGTCTCTACACCACCCTTCATCAGAAACATAATTCACATAATATACCATTTTTTCTTGCGATGTTAAGATATATGGATCATGCAGTTCACGATCACCAACATCCATCAAGCGAGAGAAACGCATAGGTGTTATGAATGAAACACACCCTAACTAATTTTGGATTCAATTTTAATCAGGTTTAAATCATATGAGACACAAAATTTCAATAAACATTTCAAAAAAGATTGATAAACCATTATAGGATGAAACGCATATATTTAACACATAATTTATTAATATATCATGCAGAAGAAGGTGATATATTTTTTGATTTTTTTTTCATAGACAATCAATTGTCATAAATTTTTACTGAACCACTTCCCAGTTATAGATTCAATTTTATGAAATCCAAATTAAGATTATTTAAAATTATTTAATATCATTTCTATTTTACTAATTTTATATTGTGAATTTATAATTAGTAAATATTTTATTTGAGTTATTTCATTTGAGATTTAGCACCACCATTTTGAATGATATAAAAATTAAATATGCATAATAGTATTATTTAGATAATTTAATTTTTTCGAATTAGATTTTATGACTGTAACATCCCATGTTGGGTGACACTAAATAGGTCCCTCGAGCCAATTATCCATAAGGCCATATGTGTGCTTCCCTGTACTCCATACGTTGACGACTAGACATGAGGGTGTAAATGTGATACATTGGGGATATTATACCCTTATATTAGAGTATCTAATGATGAAAAGAAAGGAGATCATCCATAGATGTAATAAACCGAGTACAGAAGTAGTAAAAATTGAAATACAACATGATACAATAATAAATGAAAATATTTAAAAGCATGAACAACCATGTCATACATATAACACCAGTCATCCACATGGATGAACATATAAGTTGGAGTACATAAAAAAAATGAAATGAAATACAAATCTACACTAATATATCTGTGGAATATAACCTATACGGTCTCCACATACATATCTGAGCCATCCGTTCAATTACTCTAGGTCAGCACCTTCTCTTGGTCTTTCAATCAAGAAAACTTCTTCTCGAGTAACATAGTGAAATTGATTCCCAAACAGGTTGCAATTACAATACTCAGTAGGGAACCGCCAATACAGTCCAACACATATCCATTAATATATAGTTTATGTATATATGATAAACTCATTAAAATTTCAGTAATACTAGTAATAACTTCTAAAATTAAGATAAAATAAAAACTCATATAATGTATGGTCAAGGAATGTGATCAGTCTAGCTGATAAAAACCTAGAAATGAATAAATAAAATAAATAAAGTGAAACCACAATCAACCCCTGGCTTCGTGATCCTATTCAGTGAGCTACTGTGAAATTATAAATATATATTTATATTTATATGTGGGAAAATATATATATTCCGATAAATGTATATGTATACACATAAACATGTATATATATGATTTAGTTGAAAAATTTCATGAAACAATAGGATCCTATTCTTGGGTCTGTAATCATTATTATGTGGATGTCCTTAGAAAAGGGTGTTCAGCTAGATGCCATACCAATCAAACCATTCGTAATTAGTGAATCCTCAAGTCTATAATCCTTATTGACAAAACCATCTCCATTCAGTTCCATAAATATGTTTGAGCAAGCCATATCACTATAGGGGAATACACGTCTTATAACTATCTTCCCCTATACTCTCCCCCAATAACTATAATTTTGGATGATGTATATTAATGGAAAATCCTATTAAGAAAATATTGTCTTAGGTCTAAGACCTAGGCCATGATCCATAGCCTATCCTTATATTGGAACATAGATGAACATTAATGGGCTATCCCTATTGTGATATATAAAAGGAATTATATCCAAACACAAGTACAAGCTCAGAATCTATTCATAATAACGATCAATATCCACATCATCAAGAAGTACATCTAGGATATATAGTAATGTTTCATCCACCCAACACTAAAGAGTATCCTCAGAATCACTCAAGTAGAGCATAATTATCTTTTGAGTATATGTCACATCAATGGTGATGTTCACCATGTCCACCAACTCAATCATGTAATTGATCAAGGAGAGGGTAATTGACCACTTCCCTTAGGAGAGAGTAATCAACCATGATTTCCAATCAATGATGTGGATTTCCATGTCCAACACTATGTCCATGTGACAGATCATGGATATCATAATAATCCCAATCACTCAAGAGAGCATAATCATCCATGAGCATCCAATCACATGGTATGTTATTCCAAATCGTCATAATCAATTATCTCAAGAGCCAGATTCGAAGATGTATGATTGGGTATCTCAATATTATAAAAATCAAATAAAATGTCTTAGAAGCCAGACCCCAGAATGTACATATGGGATTCCAAAATATATGAGTAAAAGGGAAACTAAATCGGTTCTTATGAAGCACATTTGGGAAACTAAATCGGTTCTTATAAATCATATTTGGGAAACTGAAAGTGTGTCTTATCAAGCCAGGTACATATTCCATAATTTAGGAAGTGACTCTTGTAATCATCAATACGTCTTTGGTAAAAGGTGAAAGCATAAACAAAATCATGACCGTGTGAGTGACTTATATCTTTATTTCCTAACATAATATAATATAGGGGTCTCATGTTGATCTTTTAAACCATGTGTTGATTGGTCGGGGTCTTGATAAGTGCCTTTTCAGAAGGAATTTCAGCATTAGTATTAAAAGGGTTTTATTTTAAGGACTCAAAAATTTAATATACGACATATACATTTTAAATTCATAACTATTACAACATATATAGTATTTATATTATGAGTTTTGATTTATTTTTGTGTATGTATGATTCTAATGATTTAATTTTTAAAATTCTTATTAACTAAAAAAATTAATTTATTGACACCACAATAATTTGTAACTCTTTAAACAACCCATAAGTATTTTTGACTAACCCAAAAATGAAAGCCATGTTTTTTCATACATATCCAAATTCACAATATTCATATTGGACATGAATGCTTCATGAAAAGGTAAAATTTATATGACTTTGAAAAACTCCACATGAGTAATCCTAGTATAATAGACAACCAACCCATTCACTTTTGTATCCAAGGAATAAGCCTCCAAGAAATTTTGTGGTTCGGCCAAAAATCACTCTACATTTGGAGACTTTACTCAAGTGAGAATTCATTACGTGAAACCACTAACAACTAACATGAATAAACTACATCCAAAAACAATTTATAATCTCATAACTACAATTACAATCCAAGTTCAAGGTATATTTAAACTAACTTTTTTGAAATCATACTTATTATGATATAAAAGGCGCTATCATAAATGAAATTTATCATAAATATGGGAAGGCATAGTATTCATTTTTTATAATCATTTTACTAATCATGAAAATAAATACGTAATTTAAAAAATTAAAATTAAATATATTTAGTTTCCAAAACATGAGACATGGTAAGACATCTAAACCCACCACTACATCCAACACTATGTCCAATACTTTTCATCTATAAAAATGGTACAATTCCTAATCAACTAAATAAAGAAGTTGAGTATAATTGTTATATTCTTAACCCACATAGATGATCCCCATACATCCTAATTCACCATACTTGTCATCACCATCGGCTAATCATTAATTTTAAAGGATTATGAAGCTGGAATAGTAAATACACATTGGTATGATTCATCTGTAAGATCAATGAGATCAAAAATCACATGTTGAGGGAGGGAAATCTAGCACAGCATTGATGTCACTTCAAGAAACAATAATAAAAAAACTAATATCAAAACAAGTAAAAAATTAGAAATCAAACCCTAGGGTTTGTATAGGTCGTTGGGGAAACCGGTTCGCCGGGGTCGCGGGGTCTCCGGGGTCACGGGGTGCCGGGGTCGCCGAGGTCGCGGGGTCGTCGGGGAAGCAGGGTCGTCGGGGTTGCGGGGTCGCCGGCGTCGCCAGTGTCGTGGGGGGCCGAGGTCGCAGGGAAAGCGGGGGGTTGGGGGAGCGCAGGTGAGAATGGAGTCGGGGTGGGGGAAGGGTCGTGGCTGGTTAAAAAAAATTGTTTGGCGGCGGTTTGTTATAAACCGCCGTGAAACCTTTTTAAAAAAAGGTTTAGCGGCGGTTCCTAGAACTGCCGCTACAAAACCGCCGCTAAACGGCGGTTTTGTTGTAGTGTTTAAAATATATAAAAACAATACTGATAAAATAAATAGTAGAATAAAACAAGATTTTTAGTCTCAAATTGAGACTTAATCCTCTCCACTTGAACATCACCTACTTCTAAGAAGTTTATTATAATAATAAAAATATCCACAACTTGGATCGGGTTTTATAATAAATATCACATAGTTTTTCTAGAAACAACGCCTCTTCCATAGTTATATGTGGTAATAAAAATAATAAGTAGGTCACACATAAACTCTTCCATTGTTTTCATGGGTAAAAAAATAAAATAGTTTGAGAGAACATCAGGTATTATCTGGTTTAATAATAAGATACCATTTGTATAAATAAATAGATTAATACAACACACTTCCCAAATGTAAAGAAAAAAAAGAGATAGATAATGAGTACAGATAAGAGAAAGAGTTGTTACTGAATATATATATCATCTGATGTTCATAGGTCCTAAAATTTGTCTTTGTGAGGATCTTGAACTTGCTTCTTAGAATGTATAGGAAAATAGAGTATCAAAGATTCTGGAGAGAATACTTCTATATTCAGTATGTAGATATTCTGAAAAACTTCCACATAGGTGAGTTAGGATTGTTCTCTTATAAAACATATGAAATTTATTGTTCTTATATATATTTCACACACTATTAGTCACCTTGTTGTGCACGGGGGATTTCTTTATAATATATAGCACATTAGGTCCAATTATCCTTTAAAGAGTAAAGATAATAAATCTTGGATCCTCGTTCTAGGAACCTAATCAAGAAACTCTGAATTTTTCTTCAACACATCTATAAATTAGTTTAAGAATAAGGATTAATAAATCCACATGGGTCATCAATGAATTAACTCCCATAAAATATTCATTGGAGGAATTAATTTTAAATGAGAGTTAGAATAGAAATGGTAAAATACAGTCAGTAGATACTTACTAACAGTAGATCAAAAAAATTAGATTGAATCTGATGGTAGAATAATATAATGGTAGATCTGTCAATGGTATATCATTTGAACTAACAACATATCTAATTAGTGGTAGAGTTTAGCTGTAGATTTAATCTGATTGTAGATCTGGTCTGGTGGTAGCTTAATTTTCACCATTTGATCTTATTTTAACTAACGATGGATGTCCAGAACTATAGATCAATCAGTGATAGATTCTGAAGGTAGATGTAATGCATCGATAGATCTAATTGAAATAATATTAGATCATCACTATTAATAGTAGATATCTTTAAATAAATGGTAGATCTATAGTTATCCAATTTTCATCAAAAAAAGATTCAATCTCATAAAACATTAATCTTATTAGAAATATAACAAACATGATTTGTAATCATTAAAATATGGAGGTTCCAATAATTAGTTTGAACATGGAGTATAAAATAAGTTTTTCACATATGAGTTTAAGATAAATCCAATAACATGTCACAAAAACCTTTCTAGAATAATCGCAAATTCAAATTAAACAAGTATTGAAAAATTATTTGAGTTAGTCCCTTTTATTTAAAATATTGAAAGAGGAGTTTCATAATCATTTGAAAACAACCCATAATTATTATTCATCCCTCTTCTAAAATATTTCTTGAAAATATCTGTAATAACCCGGATCTTCGTCTGAGATATGTCTTTCCTTTTTCAGGAGTTTTTAAGAAAAATGGAGTTTCTGAAAATTTTTGAAGTACACGCCATGTACTTTCTGAGTACATGCCCTGCACTCTTTTCCGACTTAAAGCCATGTGTTGGTCATGACCAGGCCACACACACGGGGTGTAGGGGTGACGTGGAGGCCGCTTAAAGTGGAGTACGGAAAAACCTATCACACGCCATGTACTCTAAAAGTACACGTTGTGTACTTCCTTTTTTTCATTAAATGGACTGGGGTCGCACCTAATCGAGGAAAACGTCTTCTTCTCCAGCTTCTTCTTCTGAGAGTGACACGTACGGCCGCAGATCTTCTCCAAGCCACTATTCCTCCGTCCATTCTATGTTTTGATCATCATCGATTGCGTTGGAACCGCAGCGGTGAGTCCTCACTTATCCTAGAGCCTTGTTTACCAATTCCTCTTATTTCTTAAGTTATCATCGGTTGAATGTTTTTTGTGTCTTTGTAGATCTTCATTGTTCTAAGGAGAATCAATCTGTGTGGCTCAAGTATTTTGATCTCCTAGCATCCAGGTAGGTGGTTTGTGCCTTTCCGTAGGAAGTCTGTGAATATTTTGTGCTAATTCCACCAATTCCCTTGAACGTGGAATTGTGGGTTTCCTATTTCTCCCCTGTTGTTTGACTTCTTTGCTTGATTTCTTGAGTAGAGATCATTTCTTGTGAATTTGGATAATTTATACTGTGTTCATGGGCTTTGTCTTGCATGTTTTTCTTATTAGGATTTTTACCAGTTGCCATGCCTAGTTGTAGGATAGTGGAGCTATTATGCTGTTATGTTGTTGTGCCTTAGAATGATATCCAAGTAGTTCTTGAGGTTTACTTGGGATGATATGCATGCGTGGAGAATGTTTATTTCACACTGGACTGTGAGAACCTAGTGTAGTAGACCATAGGGATAATGGACGTAAGGACTTCTCTAGAGTGTTTTTTAATACGATGCGAGACCACAGGGGGAATTGACGATGAGTGCTTCCTCAGAGAGTCTGTAGTTCCTCGACATGGGCCATAGGGGGAATGAGACGTTGAGTACTTCCCCAGAGAGCCTTTAGTACGATACGAGACTATAGGGGGAATTTACAGTGAGTGCTTCCTCATAAATTATACTCTTAGCTGAACCAGAGGGGTGAGACTGTGTGTGCCTCCTAGAGGGTTTCTAGTACTTGTAGTTTGAACCATAGGGTTTAGGCTGTGAGAGATACCCAAAGGATTACCTATTTTCTACTTGTTGTTGGTTTTTTACATGTGTACTTTATATGCTAGAACTGTGGATTGTAGCTGCGGTGTGATTTTTCTGTTTAATGCTTCCTGCACTTTTACTTGCCTTGTATTCATTGAATGTTAGGCATAGATATTTGGGTGATTTCCTACTGGGATTGTATCTCACACACTGTTTGGGCCATGCTTTTGGGCTCAATCAGACTTTGTTATTACAGGTATAGATAAGGGCAAGAGCCTTTCGACTTATGGTACTTGATTGCTTGGAGCTAGTGATCAAGGGACCAAGCTTAGGCTTGCGATGCTGCAGGAGTTTCTGTTATTTTAGTACTTGTTTTTACTTTTATTTCATCACGTTGTTGTGTTTTCTTTGTTCCTTAGATACTTGTACCTTCTACATTGTTATCATCATTACTATATATTCATTGCTTCTGCTATTTGGTTTCAGTTGTTGCATATTGTTTACTGCTTTTTCTAATTACTGTTAATTTATTTTCTTTTTATACCTTACCAAATGAGGGCATAGTTTCACCAATAACTTACCAAGGCCCTCGCTGCTAGTCAGCAGCCTCTGGCATTTGGGGAAATGCCCTTGAGGTCATGTGGAGAACCAGGCATGGGGCACCTCTGGGTGGATTCCGGAACCAGGACGTTACAAAGTGGTATCAGAGGGTTATTTTATCTTGATTTATTGTTTGGAGCCTTTAGCAAGGGATAGGATGGATTTGGTACTTGGTGTTAAGATGTGATCGGGAGTAGCTAACACGTGTACAGGGAAAATCCATACTACCTTGTTTATTGCAGTTTTCTGGTTTTAAGATTTACGGTTGATATGATTTCACCTAGAGTTATTTAGTTGTCCTGTGTTGTTGTTGTTTTGCTATTGTGGTTCTATTTCTGTCACAAACCGATGAGATGAGGGTATTCCATCTCATGCATCATATATACACTTGTTAGAAATCACATGCCATGAATTCTTGCCATGCCATCTAGGGTGCATTAGCAATTGTATGTTGTTGTGACAGACTTGTGTAGATTTTTCATGCTGTTGTGATATATTCTTTGATAGAATCTCTGCTGCTTGATATAGGACTATTTGTATTGTACTTTTCTTGAATGAATGCCAAATTATGATTCTTGAGGTGTTATGGACCTCTTGAATTGGAAATTGGTGGATCATTGACCTGTTTTTCTTTGTATATGACTGTATGGGATGCCAAACTTTGATTCGCGGTGATTATGGGCCCTCATGGATCGGAATTTGGCACCATCATGCCTTATTTTCAGTGTTTTCTAGGCTTCGGTGCAGTTTCAGTGCTACTGCCCGGAAAAAACCCAGAATACACGGCGTGTACTTTATATATACACGCCATGTAGTTTTAAACCATGTCTTTGACTATGTGAGTAGAAACACGGGTTATGAAAATTTCCAGGAACATGTCGTTTATGGTAGGTACACGCCGTGTAGTAGTGAGTGTGTACCCTACCGTGAAACTAACAACACGGGTCAGGGAAGCTCGAGTAGAACATGCCGTGTTGGATAGCAACACACCGTGTAGTCTTGTTCCAGGTAGCTGGCCGTGTCATGAGCAACACGGGTCAGTGTTATCTTCTTCTATACACGATGTTTTGTTCGGAACACGCCGTGTAAGGGTCAGCTGTGTACTTAGCCATGTATCCAACAACACGGGTCAGGAAAAATCTTCAAGTACACGTTGTGTTTGTTCATAACACGCCGTGTAGTCTCAGCCGTGTAGAAGGCCGTGTAGCTAGCAACACGGGTCATTGGAACCTTTTCTACTACACGCTGTGTCCACCAGGAACACGCCATGTAGTCTCAGTTTAAGAAGACTGTGTGTTTTAGCCATTCAAGGAGACACGGGCAGAGCAACCGAGTTAAGTACACACCGTGTAGATTTTATACACGCCGTGTAGTCTTGTTTTGTAAATCTTGTGTGTTTTATTCTCCTGTTTTAATTTTTTAATACTTTGTTCTTTTTCCTTGTTTTCCTAATCTAAGGTATGTTTTGATCTTTCAGAGATATGCCTCCTAGATGTCCTCCGGTTGTACGTCAGTTGTCAGGTAGTGATCAGATGCCAGATATGGCTGATCAGGGACTTCCTGCCGATCCTCCAGTGGGGCCAGCCTTGGCACCGGCTATCATACCAGTTGCAGGCATTGATGCACAGTTCAGGGAAGGTTTTATGAGGATGATGCAGACCTTTCAGAGAGCACCACCTCCTACCACAACTATGGAAGACTTGACGTGGGTTTTCCAGCAGCAGCAGCCTCCCACTTTCTCGGGGGAAGGAGGACCTCAGGCTGCAGAGTCATGGCTGGAATCCATGTTGACCATATTTGAGCATCTGGAGACGCCTCAATAGAGGAGAGTCAATCTCACTACCTACATGCTCTGAGACTCCTCCAAGAGGTGGTGGGATGTGATCTCACAGGCGGGTCATCAGCAGGTTATGGCTTGTGAGGAGTTCTCGTGCGTGTTCTTCGACTACTTCTACCCGGAGACCCTGAGGGCCAATCGAGCTTGGGAGTTCATGAGCTTAGAGTAGGGTACTCTTTCTGTTATGGATTACTCCTCTCATTTCACCGAACTGCAGCGTTTTACACCCCTTCGGGGTGGGGATTGGATGTTCTTAGAGAGGAAGTTTGAGGATGGTCTCAGGCAGGAGATCCGCTCGCAGGTAAATCTCTTCCAATTGACTTCCATTACTTCCATCGTCAACCAGGCACTGATTACAGAGCGCAATCTGAGAGACTCTGGAGCTGCGAGTTAGGGCGGTTCTGCTTCTAGAGCTAATTTTCCTCCAGATGACAGTAAGAAGCGCCATAGGGGGTCTACGCGTAGTGATCTGAGGAAGCGAGATGCATTGTTAGGCAGCCAGGTGATATGCTACTAGTGTCTCCGGTCAGGGAACATGAGCCCGTTGTTCCAGAGAGACCCCGTGGAGTGCCGATCTTATGGAAAGATAGGTCACCTTCAGCATTTCTGCCAGGTTTTCTCACCAGCAACTGGAAATGGGAGTTCTTCTATGACTCCTCATTCAGGAGCAACACCACCAGTTTCTCACCAGTCGGGGAACTGGAGTTCTTCTGGCCGTTCGGAATGAGTTTGAGTTCGAGGTCGTGGCAGTCAGCCACCAGTATTTTAGCATCAGTAGGTTGGATCAGCTCAGAGCGGTCAGGCAGGGTCGCAGGGTCGTGGTGCAGGCCGGTCTTTTGCCGTGTAATAGACCTATCAGGAGCAGGATCCCAGACCTTCTACCGTTTGAGGTATGATTTTAGTAGCCTCAGTTTTATCTTCAAATCTTTTTGATATTGGTGATACGCATAGCTTTATCTATGTTGTTGTCATAGAGAGCCTTGGGCTCTGTATCTTTTCTTCTACCGACTCGTTGACATGAGACACACCTTTGGGGACAAGGACATCTAGTGTACGTCAATGTAGAGAGTGCCCTCTCGAGGTTGCAGGGTATCGTTTCTTATGGTATCTCTACATCCTAGAGATGACAAGATATGATTTCATTATTAGGATGGACTGGTTGGTTCCCTTCTAGGCAGTCATCACCTGTTATCGCCGCAGGGTGAGTTTCATTTCACCAGAGGGTGAATCTTTTCTTCATAGTGGAAAATGGTATGTTCAGGAGAGTCAAGAAGGACTCGAGCATCATGGGCTAGGAAGGGTGATGACCCAGATTGCTAGTCTTTATCTGGATGACCAGGGGAGTTCACAGTTGGACCTTCCTCCAGTGGTAGATCGTTTCAGGGATGTATTTCCAGAGGACTTTTGAGGTTTGCCTCCGGAGTGTGAGGTGGACTTCTCTATTGAGCTCGTTCTAGGAGTGGCACTGGTGTCCATTCCTCCCTATAGTATGGCTACACCTGGGTTGCAGGAGCTCAAGAATCAGATGGAGGAGTTGCAGTCAAAGGGTTTCATCCGACCTAGTACTTCTCCTTGGGTTTTACCTTTCCTGTCTACGAAGAAGGCAGACGGTACCCTTAGACTCTGTGTGGATTATCGGAAGCTGAACCAGTTGACAGTCAAGAACCGGTATCCCTTGCCTAGGATTGATGATCTTTTCGATCAGCTCTGAGGATCCCGGGTGTTCTCAAAGATCTATTTGAGGTCTATTTATCATTATTTGTGCGTTAGACCATCAGATATACCTCTGACAGCCTTCAGGAGTAGGTATGGTCTCTACGAGTATACAATCATGTCGTTCGGTCTCATGAATGCGCCAACAGTTTTCATAACACTGATGAACTGAGTGTTCCATCCTTACTTGGACTCTTTTTTTGTGGTCTTCATGGACAATATCTTGGTGTACTCTCACACTCGACAAAACCATACTACCCATCTTGAGATCATTTTGAGTACACTGAGAGAGCATTGGCTTTATTCAAAACTCCCGAAGTGCCACTTTTGGATGGATCAGATTCACTTCTTAGGTCACCTCATCTCAGAGGCAGGAGTATCTGTGGCCCCAGATAAAGTGAGAGATGTAGTTTCCTGGGAGCATATGAAGAATGTTTTTGAGGTATGGAGTTTCCTAGGGTTGGTTGGATACTACAGATGCTTCATTAAGGACTTTTCATGACTAGAAGCACCATTGAAATGTCTGACCAAGAAGGGAGTGAAGTTCTTATGGTCAAATTCTTGTGAATCAGCCTTTCAGGAGATGAAGGGAAGGTTGACGTCGGCTCTGATACTAGTCTTACCAGAACCAGTCAAGATATACACTATTTATTGTGATGCTTCAGGTATCGGTCTAGGAATTGTGCTTATGTAGTGAGATGCAGTCGTTGTGTACAGGTCTCGGCAGTTGAGGCCACATGAGAGGAACAACCCGACGCATGATCTGGAGTTGGTAGCTGTTGTTCATGCCTTACTCTGTTGGAGGAATTACCTTCTAGGAGATCACTTTTTGGTTTTCACCGACCAAAAGAGTCTCAAGTACATCTTCACTCAATGTGATCTGATTCTGAGACAGTGCAAGTGGGTCGAGTATCTTCAGTCTTTCGATTTCGAGCTTGCCTATATGCTGGGAAAGGGAAACGCAGTGGCAGATGGGTTGAGCAGGAGAACTTAGATTTAGGCAGTTCAGGAGGCCAGCAGTGAGTGGCAGCTTATGGCTCTGTTCACTGAGATGCATCTGGAGGTGCATGACAGATAGGGATAGACTTTTCTATCTTCTGTAGCTGTTACCTCTACAATACTTGATTGGGTACGAATGAGGAAACTATCGGACTCATAAGGATTAGTCCTATGGGAGAGTGTGTCAAGAGAGGACCCTCTTCCTGGATGGAAAATGGGTGAGGATGAGATCTTGCATTTCCAAGGACGCGTATGGGTGCCAGCAGACATACGTGAGGAGCTGATGCGGGATTTCCATTCCTCTGTTTGGTAAATTCATCCTGGTGTCACCAAGATGTATCGGGATCTTCATCGCCAGTACTGGTGGCTAGGTATAAAGAGAGATGTTGTTGGTTTCATCTTAAGGTGTTCTACTTGTCAGTAGGTGAAGGCAGAGTATCAGCGACCAGCAGGCCTTTTACAGTATTTAACCATTCCGGAGTGGAAGTGTAACGATGTCGTGAAGGACTTCGTGACCGGATTGCCGAGGTTGCCTCAAGGGAATGATGTTGTTTGGGTTGTCATCGACAGGCTTACAAAGGTTTCTCACTTCTTACCGATCAAGGAGACCTTTAGTGTTGATGATCTGGGATGACTGTACATCTGATAGATTGTAAGTCTTCATGGAGTTCCACACTCCATCGTCTCAGAAAGGGATTCACGCTTTACGTCTCGATTCTGGAAGGGGATTTAGAAGGCATTGGGTACATAGGTACTTTTGAGTACAGCATACCATCCCCAGACAGATGGCCAGTCCGAGCAGATGATCCAGGTGCTAGAGGATATGCTCAGAGCTTGCATTCTAGACTTTGGTGGTTCTAGGGAGAAGCATATTCCTCTTGTTGAGTTCTCCTACAACAACAGTTTTCAGGAGACTATTCAGATGGAACCTTATGAGTCTTTGTACGATAGGCCATGCCAATCACCCTTATGCTGGCTGGAGGTAGGAGAGGCAGCTTTGTTGGGACCTCATCTTGTTCAGGAGACCTCAGAGAAGATAGAGTTGATTCAGAAGAGGATGGCTACAGCACAGTCTCAGCAGAATCCTTATGAAGATTAGTGGAGACGACCTCTGGAGTTTGAGGTCGGGGATCAGGTTTTCCTGCGTGTCGCACCGAGGTTGGGACATAAGAGGATTCAGAGACAGGGTAAGCTTTCACCATGGAACGTCGGTTCGTTTGAGGTTTTAGAGAGAGTTGGTCTGGTCGCCTATCGGTTGCAGCTACCTCAGAGGTACCGGGCTATGCACGACGTCTTCCACGTCTCCTAGCTCTGACGTTACTTTTCAGACCCATCTCATGTCTTTCAGCCTGAGGAAGTTGAAATCGAAGTGGATGCATTGTTTCAGGAGCATCCTATCCAGATATTCAATCATAGTATGAAGGTTCTCCGTGGGCGGTCTATTCCTTTAGTACGGGTGATATGGTAGCACGGATGAGTACAGAACAAGACCTGGGAAAGGGAGGCTGATGTACGATCGCAGTGGCCAGAGCTGTTCGGGGTTTCTTCTTCCACGCCTCATTAGAGAAATTTGAGGACAAATTTCTTTAAGGGGGAAAGTTTGTAAGAACACAGATCTTAGTTTGATGTATGTCTTTCCTTTTTCAAGAGTTTTTAAGAAAAATGGAGTTTCTGTAAATTTTTGAAGTACACGCCGTGTACTTTCTGAGTACACGTCCTGTACTCTTTTCCAGCTTGAAGCCGTGTGCTGGCCATGCCTGGGCCACACACACGGGGTGTAGGGGTGACGTGGAGGCTGCTTAAAGCATAGTATGAAAAAACCTAGTACATGCCAAGTACTCTAAAATTAAACACCGTGTACTTTCTTTTTTTCATTAAACGGACTGGGTTTGCGCCTAATCGAGTAAAATGTCTTCTTCTCCAGCTTCTTCATCCGAGAGCGACCCGTACGGTCGTGGATCTTATTCGAGCCACTGTTCCTCCATCCTTTCTCTGTTTTGATCGTCGTCGATTGCGTTGGAACCGCAGCGGTGATTCCTCCCTTCTCCTAGATCCTTGTTTACCAATTACTCTTCTTTCTTAAGTTATCGTCGGTTGAACATTTTGTGCATCTTCATAGATCATCACCATTATAAGGAGAATCAATCTACATGGCTCAATTATTTTGATCTCCTAGCATCCAGGTAGGTGGTTTGTGACTTTCCATAGGAATTCTGTGAATATTTTGTGCAAATTCCACCAATTCCCTTAAATGGGGAATTGTGGGTTTCCTGTTTTTCCCTTGTTGTTTGACTGATTTTCTTGATTTCTTAAGTATAGATCATTGCTTCTGAATTTGGATAATTTATACTGTGTTCCTGTGCTTTTACTTGCATGTTTTTCTTATTAGGCTTTTTTCTAGTTGTCATTACTAGTTGTAGGATAGTGGGGCTATTATGCTGTTATATTGTTGTGCCTTATAATGATAGCCAAGTAGTTCTTGAGTTTTACTTAGGATGATACGTGCACGTTGAGCATGTTTATTTCACACTGGACTGTGAGAACCTAGTGTAGTAGACCATAGGGATAATGGACGTAAGGGATTCTCCAAAGTGTCTTTTAATACGATGTGAGACCACAGGGGGGATTGATGATGATTTCTTCCACAGAGAGTCTATAGTTCCTCGATTCGGGCCACAGGGGGAATGAGACGTTGAGTGCTTCCCTAGAGAGCCTTTAGTATGATACGAGACTATAGGGGGAATTGATGGTGAGTGATTTCTCAAAAAGTATACTCTTAACTGAACCAGAGGGGTGAGACTGTGTGTGCCTCCTAGAGGGTTTCTAGTACTTGTAGGTTGAACCATAGAGGTTAGGCTGTGAGAGATACCCAGAGGATTACATATTTTCTACTTGTTGTTGGTTGTTTACTTGTGTACATTATATGCTAGAACTGTGGATTGTAGTTGCGGTGTGCTTTTTCTATTTAATGATTCCTGCACTTTTACTTGCCTTGTTTTCATAAACTATTAGGCATAGATATTTGGGTGATTTCCTACTGGGATTTTATCTCACACCCAGTTTGGTCCATGCTTTTGGGCCCAAGCAGACTTTGTTGTTGCAGGTATAGATAAGGGCAATCACCCTTCGACTTTCAGTACTTGATTTCTTGGAGATGGTGAGAAAGGGACCAAGCTTAGGCTTGTGATTCTGCAGGAGTTTCTGTTATTTTAGTACTTGTTTTTACTTGTATTTCAGCACGTTGTTGTGTTTGTTGTGTTCCTTAGATACTTGTACCTGCTGCATCGTCATCATCATTACTGTATATTCATTGCTTCCGCTGTTTGGTTTCAGTTGTTGCGTATTGTTTACTACTTTTTCTAATTACTGTTAATTTCTTTTCTTTGTATACCTTACCAAATGAGGGCATAGTTTCCCCAATAACTTACCAAGGCCCTCTCTGCTAGTCGGTAGCCTCTGGCGTTTGGGGAAATGCGCTTGAGGTCATGTGGCAAACCGGGAACGGGGAACCTCTGGGTGGCTTCCGGAACCGGGATGTTACAATATCATTTTGATAAATAGCTTTATTTAAAAATATTTTCTTAAATCCCATTTAAGAAACAACCAAATCCATCCTTTTAAACCGCACTTTTCCAAAACATTTTATAACTCAGTTTAAAAGTAAACTAAAAATGTAATTAGGGTGAAGCACAATCAGAATTAGGAACCAAATTACAAAAAACTCATGGAGAAAGTAAACTTAACCAAGGAGAGGTTCCATATAACCAAAACTTGGGGATACAAACAAAATTTAGGATGGGATACCCTAAAATTTTTTAAGAATGACCAAAGAATCATGGGAAACATCCTAAGACTCAAGTAACATGATCCAAACTAGAAACATGATCCTTAGGTAATAAATAAAGGATATATCTATACTAGTAGTCCCTTTGTACTAGTCAGGCCCTACAAACATCCCATGAGAATAAAGGTACTTTGGGTATAGAATATATCCCAGCAGCACTCAAATCCACTAGTAATGACCCACCTAGAAATAGAACATTCCACATTTGGGGTTTTCTCTTTTCTAGACCTCTACTTACTGTCCTAGGACTCCTGTGACATGTCAAATAGAGATGAGATATCAAAAAATCACATGCAATAAGTATAAATCACTTTAAACAAACCCCAGCTCACCTTCTACTCCCTTGCAAAAAATAACCCCTTTCACATTTATTCATATGAATCACTTAGATATACATAAAAATAAAACTTTCCCCATATGGTCACAATCCACAATGGTCATAGAAATTATACAAGGCTCAATTGAGGGCCTCACACATTTTATAAAAGAAACCACTTCTTTAAAAGTGCCAACCTGGCCTTTAAAAAAAGACCGAGATGCTAAGAAATTTCACACCATTTGAAATCTCACTTCAAAAATTACTTGAATTCCACTTTTACAAACCACACTTGGAAATTAATTTGGAAACCCAATAATTTCCAAAAATCCCTTTTTAAAACATTGAAAACACCACCAAGACCCAACAATCTCAAAATAATTAAAATGTCATCTAACTCCTTCCTTTTCATAAAATGACCCTTAAAATATCAATCATTACATTTTAAAATGAAACTGGTGGAAAACACCATTTCAAAACATTTAAACCCTTTTAAAATATACACTTGGGAATTTTGATGAACACTTGGCTTGCGATAAGTTCATGCTAAGTTTTGAAAGCATTTGAAAACTACCTCTAACCCATCAAGGGTGCACTACAACAAAACCTCCGTTTAGCAGCGGTTTTGTAGCGGCGGTTTATAACAAACCGCCGCCAAACAAATTTTTTTTTTAACCGGCCCCAACCCTTCCCCCACCCCGACTCCATTCTCACCAGATCTCCCCCGGCCCCGCGCTTTCCCTACGAACTCGGCCCCCTGCGACGCCGGCGACCCCGCAACCCCGGCAACCCTGCTTCCCCGGCGACCCCGCGACCTCGGCGACCCCGGCCCCCCGCGACCCTGGTGACCCCACGACATCGGCGACCCGGTTTCCCCAGCGACCTATAAAAACCCTAGGGTTTGATTTCTAATTTTTTACTTGTTTTGATATTAGTTTTTTTTATTATTTTTTCTTGAAGTGACATCAATGCTGTGATAGATTTCCCTCCCTCAACATGTGATTTTTGATCTCATTGATCTTACAGATGAATCATACCAATGTGTATTTACTGTTCCAGCTTCATAATCCTTTAAAATTAATGATTAGCTGATGGTGATGACAAGTATGGTGAATTAGGATGTATGGGGCTCATCTATGTGGGTTAAGAATATAACAATTATACTCAACTTCCTTATTTAGTTGATTAGGAATTGTACCATTTTTATAGATGAAAAGTATTGGACATAGTGTTGGATGTAGTGGTGGGTTTAGATGTCTTACCATGTATCATGTTTTGGAAACTAAATATATTTCATTTTAATTTTTTAAATTACGTATTTATTTTCATGATTAGTAAAATGATTATAAAAAATGAATACTATGCCTTCCCATATTTATGATAAATTTCATTTATGATAGCACCTTTTATATCATAATAAGTATGATTTCAAAAAAGTTAGTTTAAATATACCTTGAACTTGGATTGTAATTGTAGTTATGAGATTATAAATTTTTTTTGGATGTTGTTTATTCAAGTTAGTTGTTAGTGGTTTCACGTAATGAATTCTCACTTGAGTAAAGTCTCCAAATGTAGAGTGATTTTTGTCCGAACCACAAAATTTCTTGGAGGCTTATTCCTTGGATACAAAAGTGAATGGGTTGGTTGTCTATTATACTAGGATTACTCATGTGGAGTTTTTCAAAGTCATATAAATTTTACCTTTTCATGAAGCATTCATGTCCAATATGAATATTGTGAATTTGGATATGTATGAAAAAACATGGCTTTCATTTTTGGGTTAGTCAAAAATACTTATGGGTTGTTTAAAGAGTTACAAATTATTGTGGTGTCAATAAATTAATTTTTTTAGTTAATAAGAATTTTAAAAATTAAATCATTAGAATCATACATAAACAAAAATAAATCAAAACTCATAATATAAATACTATATATGTTGTAATAGTTATGAATTTAAAATGTATATGTCGTATATTAAATTTTTGAGTCCTTAAAATAAAACCCTTTTAATACTAATGCTGAAATTCCTTCTGAAAAGGCACTTACCAAGACCCCGACCAATCAACACATGGTTTAAAAGATCAACATGAGACCCCTATATTATATTATGTTAGGAAATAAAGATATAAGTCACTCACACCGTCATGATTTTGTTTATGCTTTCACCTTTTACCAAAGACGTATTGATGATTACAAGAGTCACTTCCTAGATTATGGAATATGAACCTGGCTTGATAAGACACACTTTCAGTTTCCCAAATGTGCTTCATAAGAACCGATTTAGTTTCCCAAATGTGCTTCATAAGAACTGATTTAGTTTCCCTTTTACTCATATATTTTGGAATCCCATATGTACATTCTGGGGTCTGGCTTCTAAGACATTTTATTTGATTTTTATAATATTGAGATACCCAATCGTACATCTTCGAATCTGGCTCTTGAGATAATTGATTATGACGATTTGGCATAACATACCATGTGATTGGATGCTCATGGATGATTATGCTCTCTTGAGTGATTGGGATTATTATGATATCCATGATCTGTCACATGGACATAGTGTTGGACATGGAAATCCACATCATTGATTGGAAATCATGGTTGATTACTCTCTCCTAAGGGAAGTGGTCAATTACCCTCTCCTTGATCAATTACATGATTGAGTTGGTGGACATGGTGAACATCACCATTGATGTGACATATACTCAACAGAAAATTATGCTCTACTTGAGTGATTCTGAGGATACTCTTTAGTGTTGGGTGGATGAAACATTACTATATATCCTAGATGTACTTTTTGATGATGTGGATATTGATAGTTATTATGAATAGATTCTGAGCATGTACTTGTGTTTGGATAGAATTCCTTTTATATATCACAATAGGGATATCCCATTAGTGTTCATCTATGTTCCAATATAAGGATAGGCTATGGATCATGGCCTAGGTCTTAGACCTAAGACAATAATTGCTTAATAGGATTTTCCATTAATATACATCATCCAAAATTAGAGTTATTGGGGGAGAGTATAGGGTAAGATAGTTCTAGGACGTGTATTCCCCTATAGTGATATGGCTTGCTCAAACATATTTATGGCACTGAATGGAGATGGTTTTGTCAATAAGGATTATAGACTTGAGGATTCACTAATTATGAATGGTTTGATTGGTATGACATCTAGCTGAACACCCTTTTCTAAGGACAACCACATAATAATGATTACAGACCCAAGAATAGGCTCCTATTGTTTCATGACATTTTTCACCTAAATCATATATATACATGTTTATGTGTATACATATACATTTATCGTAATATATATATTTTCCACATATAAATATAAATATATATTTATAATTTCACAGTAGCTCACTGAAGAGGATCACAAAGCCAGGGGTTGATTGTGGTTTCACTTTATTTATTTTATTTATTCATTTCTAGTTTTGTCTCAGCTAGACTGATCACATTCCTTGATCATACATTATATGAGTTTTTATTTTATCTTAATTCTAGAAGTTATTACTAGTATTACTGAAATTTTAATGAGTTTATCATATATACATAAACTATATATTAATGGATATGTGTTGGACTGTATTGGCGGTTCCCTACTGAGTATTGTAATCGCAACCTGTTTGGGAATCAATTTCACTATGTTACTCGAGAAGAAGTTTGCTTGATTGAAAGACCAAGACAAGGTGCTGACCTAGAGTAATTGAACAGATGGCTCAGATATGTATGTGGAGACCGTATAGGTTATATTCCATAGATATATTAGTGTATATTTTTATTTCATTTCATTTTCCTTTATGTACTCCAACTTATATGTCCGTCCATGTGGATGACTGGTGTTATATGTATGACATGGTTGTTCATGCTTTTAAATATTTTCATTTGTTATTGTATCATGTTCTATTTAAATTTTTACTACTTCTGTACTCGGTTTATTACATCTATGGATGATCTCCTTACATTTCATCATTATATACTATAATATAAGGGTATAATATCCCCAATGTATCACATTTACACCCTCGCGTCTAGTCGTCAATGTATGGAGTACAGGGAAGCACACATATGGCCTTATGGATAATTGGCTCGAGGGACCTATTTAGTGTCACCCAACATGGGATGTTACAGTCATAAAATCTAATTCGAAAAAATTAAATTATCTAAATAATACTATTATGCATATTTAATTTTGATATCATTCAAAATGGTGGTGCTAAATCTCAAATGAAATAACTCAAATAAAATATTTACTAATTATAAATTCACAATATAAAATTAGTAAAATAGAAATGATAATAATAATTTTAAATAATCTTAATTTGGATTTGATGAAATTTAATCTATAACTAGGAAGTGGTTCAGTAAAAATTTATGACTATTGATTGTCTATGCAAAAAAATCAAAAAATATATCACCTTCTTCTGCATGATATATTAATAAATTATGTGTTAAATATATGCGTTTCATCCTATAATGGTTTATCAATCTTTTTTGAAATGTTTATTAAAATTTTGTGTCTCATATGATTTAAACCTGATTAAAATTGAATCCAAAATTAGTTAGGGTGTGTTTCATTCATAACACCTATGCATAGAAACATATGGATATAATATATTCAACTTTAGTATTAGATATTTATATAATGTGTTTTCCATTACTATATCATGATACTAAGGATTTAGCAAGAATTTTACTGGTTCCTGACATTATCTTTCTATCCAGTCTACACCGAACAAAATATGTATCCAAATATAAATTTTAATTAAAATTAGAGGGTTTTGAAAAAATTAGATGAAGGAAAATAGTTCATTTCAAATATCTCAAAATATTTTTAGCATCATTTAAATGAGATTCTATTGGATTAGATTTAAATATTTCACAAATAAATAATGAAAATATAAAGTACAAATTATTTATAATAGATTTATTCGATATGAGAGTTTTATATGAAGACTCTATAGAGAACTTAGGTTGGGGTTATTCCAAATTAACAATGTGTTTTGGTTTTCATGGTAAAGTAGCTACCACGTTGTTAGCACACTGTTTCTCTTTACCAAAGAAACTTCCCCTATCCCAAACACTAAGGGTTCATATCTAACTCAGGGGATCATCTTTATTATATTATGTTTCTGTAATCTTATACTATCATATATATGAATCTCTTTCTCTATTTAGTAGTAACTATGTGTTTTAATTTTTCTTATTATTGTGTAGGTACATTGTGATATACATGGATAAAAGTTGGATCACATTACCGAGGAACACACCTCAGTATGTTAAGGGTTTGAATGAGTTTTTAGATTTTGCAATTTCTAATCGATCCGTTGAAGGGAGAATAAAATGTCCATGTCCTAAATGTAAATTTAGAACATGGTTGAAGAGAGATGAGGTTTATGAACATTTAATACTGAAGAAATTCCCTGATCAATATTTGTGTTGGATTTGGCATGGAGAATCGAACGTTACAGAAAGATTGAGCACCGATGTTAATCCGCAGAATGAGGTACCAAGTTCATCGACAATGGAAAATGAAATGCAAAACCTAATAAATGATGCATTCGGCACTGCAAGGCACCACTATCAGTATCAAAACATATCAGAACAACCAGAAGAGGGTGCTACAAATTGCAACGTGACAAGTGATGTTTTTGAGACTGCAACACAGGCAGATCAAGATTGTCACATATCATTGGATCCTCCTCTTGATTCTGTGGAGCCAAATGTAAGAGAAAACTTCACTGAGGAAAATTCGTTTCATGATTTAGTTGACGATGGAAATCAAGAGTTGTATTGTGGGTGCTTGAAATATTCAAAACTTTCATTTATGATGAAGTTGTATCACATCAAATGTCTATGTGGAATTACAAATAAGGCAATGTCCATGATATTGGAATTGATACGTGATGCATTTCCTGAAGCAAAAATCCCAGAATCTTCTTATGATATGAAAAAAGTTGTTAACAATCTTGGTCTAAATTATACAAAAATACATGCATGTCCCAATGATTGTATGCTTTATTGGGGAGAGGATTCAAGTAGACAAAATTGAAAGAAATGTTCTTCTTCTAGATGGCAGACAAAGAGTGATGTTGGAAGTCTGAATGAACATAATTTCATGGAGAATAAGAAGAAAAGGAGCACACCTGCAAAGGTTTTGCGTTACTTTCCTTTGAAGCCTCGATTGCAAAGATTATTCATGTCATCGAAAACCGCCGAACACATGAAGTGGCATTCTGTAGATAATACCAATGATGGGTTAATGAGACATCCACGAGATTCTCAATTGTGGAAAACATTTGATTCATTACATCTCAATTTCTCAGCTGATCCTAGGAATGTTCGATTGGGATTGGCTGCCGATGGATTCAACCCATTTGGGACTTTGAGTACCAATTATAGCATTTGGCCAGTTGTTTTGATCCCTTATAATTTGCCTCCGTGGATGTGTATGCAACAAACATATTTTATCCTTTCGAGGATTATTCCTGGAAAACAAATGATTGGAAATGATATTGATGTATACTTGCAGCCTTTGATTAACGAATTGCAGGAGTTATGGAGAAACGGTGTTGAGACATTTGATGCTTCTTGTAAAACAATGTTCACAATGCATGCTGCTTTAATGTGTACCATTAGTGACTTCTCTGGCCTTGGGAATTTATCTGGTTGGAACACTTACACGGTTTTGGCTTGTCCCGTTTGTAACTTTGATTTTGAGCCCAAATGGCTACCTCACAGTAGAAAATGGTGCTTCTTGTGTCATTGAAGATTTCTCGATGCATCACATAGATTTCGGCTGAACAAATCAAAATTTAATGGTTCAATTGATCATAGACCACCTCCAAAGTTGTTAAATGGTTTTGAAGTATTGAAACAGCTTGAAAATGTTGAAACAGAATTTGGGAAGGTTCATCATTTGAATGATAGTAGAAAACGGGTCCGAAGTGCATCGTCAAGCGAAACTGGAACGCAACAATGGAAGAAAAAATAGTATATTCTTCAAACTTCCGTATTGGGAATTTAATTTGTTGCGGCATAATCTTGATGTGATGCATATTGAGAAGAATTCCTGTGAAAATTTGATTTTCACATTGCTTAATGAGCATGGAAAGTCGAAGGATAATCTCAATGATCGCAAATACTTACAAGTAATGAACATAAAACGCGATCTCTGGCCAAATGAGAATGAAAAGTATCCTCTGGAAATTTTTGCAATGAAAAATAGGGATAAAGATACATTCCTTCGAATGTTAAAGAATGTCAAGGTATCTGATGGGTATCCAAGTAACATCTCAAGGTGTGTTGACTTGAAGAATCGTAAGTTACATGGATTGAAAAGTCACGATTCGCATATTTTGTTACAACAGTTACTACCATTGGCATTGCGTACATTATTACCTGAAAAAATTACTGCTGTTGTACTGCAGTTCTGCACATTTTTCATACAATTATGTGAGAAATGTCTACATCCATTTTAGCTTGACAACCTCCAGAAGAGGTTTGTATTGACCCTTTGCGCATTGGATATGATCTTTCCTCCGTCCTTTTTTACTATAATGATGCATTTAACTGTGCATTTGGTTGAGGAAGCTAAATTAGGAGGCCCCGTTCATTATCGATGGATGTATCCAATTGAGAGGTACTTTATTTATATGTTTTCCAGTTAAGTAAACAATTTTTGGTACTTAATTAAATGCATAATTATGTTTATTTTATTTCACAGATATCTTGGACATTTGAAATCATACGTGAGAAATAAAGCTCAACCAGAAGGCTCAATTGTTGAAGGCTATTTGGCTGAGGAGTGTCTTACCTTTTGTTCTCGATACTTGGATGATATTGAGACAATATTTAATCGAGTTGGACGTGTTGATGGCACATCGACTCAATCTGAAATACATCAGAAATCCAAAATATTTCCTGCTATTGGCCGATCAGTTGGGAGGACCTCAAATGGGACACTGACTGAATTGGAATTATTACAGGCACATAGATATGTGCTACTGAATAGTGACATTGCAGATCCATTTATTGAAGAGTTGAGGATACAAACAAAGAGACGAATGAGAGGCCGAACACGAAATGATAAAGATATAACGAAATTTGTTAATAAAGAGCTTGTAGAATGGTTTGCACGACGTGTAAGTTCATAAATATTACAATAAATACAAATATTATTTTGACACATACATTTTGTGAATCTAATAAAGTGTATTTCTTTTTTCAGATCATGAATACTGATACTCGAACAGAGGTGTCAGAATATTTGAAGTTTCTTGCTAGAGGTCCTCTAAAAGAAGTTAGAAAGTTTGACTCTTTTAATATGAATGGCTTTAGATTTCATACAGTCAATCGAGAAGTGGGTTTGAAAACACAGAATAGTGGTATATTTACATTTTCTGAAGTGGAATACTATGGAAAGCTGTATGATATTATTGAATTAAACTACCACGGACATTTTTCGGTTGTTTTATTCAAATGCAAATGGGTCGATATTATCATAGGTGTTAAAAGATATTCATTGCAATTTACTTCTGTGAACTTCTCTCGCTTGATGGATATTGGTGATCGTGAACTGCATGATCCATATATCTTAGAATCGCAAGAAACAATGGTATATTATGTGAATGATGTTGTCGATGAAGGGTGGAGTGTAGTTTCTCATGTAATACAAAGAGATTTGTATGATATGGGTGATGAAGTGGAAAATTTGACCTCTGAAATTGAATTTAATCAGCAACAGGAAGCAGAATTAGTTGTCGATCATGATATTGAAAATATTAGTCTAGCAAGGATGAATGAAGTGGATGAAGCAATGGAGCAGGAAATCGACATGATTGAAGGAGAAAATGATTTTATGTACAATTTTTTATTTATTCAGCAACCACTTGTTTCATTTCTGTACTCATTCATTATCATTGTTATATATATTTTGTTCGTTAGTACTGGGCATCTATTATCATTTTTAATTTTTTTTCTGCATAATTTTTTTGAAATATATATTCTGAACTTAATTTTATTTGATTAAATGACAGGAATGCTAAGGAGAAGAGGTATATTGTTTCATCTAGTTCCGCGACAGATGGCGATCCATTTGTCTCCCTCCCCACGACAACTGAGACGCCAGGTGCCGACACCCCTGAACCATCCCCCCTGCACCATCTCTCACACCTTCTGTGGATGTCCCAGTAGAGGGTGAGTCGTCGACTCCCCTTTCAGGAGGCTCAGCAGTGGGGCAGCGTCGTTCCCCTTCCAGTTCATCCCGGACACACTGGAGTGTCACTATCATAGGTACAAATTTTAATTAAATAAATTTATTGCATTTTGTTTATACTAATTTTTTGCTCATTGAAGATGAAAAAAATTCAACCGTGATGAAAAATATAAAAAGTTCAGATGTTTTTAATCTTAATGGCTAGAAGATTGGTGTGCCATTTGATTCTTATGGGGTCCCTACAGATGATGCCGCGGGGTTACTTGGCCAGATTCTAGGCCAGCTGGCAGCGGAGCCCATTTCCCTTCCCATTTCATATGACGATTGGAGACATATGCCTTCAAGTTGGAAAAATGAAGTGTTTGATTCTCAAATAAAGGTAAATTTATTACATTATGGTTCAATTTAATGTCATGTTACTAATATGTTCAAAATGAATTTCTGTATACAGATGTTTTTTCACTTTACCGTTGCTGATGTGATAGCACGGAAGTGGACGTTGAAAAATCTAGGTAAGAAGTGGAAAGATTACAAATGGATATTATGGTGTGATTTCAACGATAATTCGTTGACCACGCAGCAAATGTATGAGAGGGTACCCAGTGGGGTACCAAAAGAGCAGTGGAAAGTGTTTGTTGACAGACATCGTGATCAGAAGCGAATGGTATTGAAATATATATTATTATATGATCCTCATTTTACATTTATACATGTATATGAAAAGGAAATGACATTCAATACATCAGTATTAAATTTCCTTTTATTTATTTTAGGATCTTTCAAGACAAAATGCATCAAACCGGGCAAAGAAAGTCATCCCGCACACTGCGGGCTCAAAAAGTTTTTCTAGAAGCCGAACGACATTGGTAATCTTTTAATTAGTTTAAATATTTATAAGACAATATTATCTCTTTAATATATTGAATTGTTGATTTATCTTTGTTTAATGCAGTCACCGAGTTTAGGGAATGAAGCATCCAGGACTGAACTGTGGTTGGATGTTCATAAGAAATCAGATGGAAGTTTTGTTAACGAGCCTGCTAAAGAAGTTGGGGTATGAAGTCAATTTTTTATCATAATAACTTATTATCAGTTTTTACTATGTTAATATATTTTGATATTTGATTTATAGGTAAAAATTAAAGAGCTATGGGATGCCAATACTGCGCAGTCATACTCAGTCTCCCAGAATGACCCGGTTGCTCAGGTCCTTGGGAAGGAGCATGCTGGGAGAGTGTGCGGGATGGGTTTGGGACCCATACCATCTGAGATTTTTAGAAGGACATCGGGGATAGTAGCTGCATCTACTCCTGACTTTAGTCATCCCATACCCAGAGATGATAAGAGAGAGATTGTTTCTTTAAAAAGCATAGTTCACCAGTAGGGGGATCAGATATCTGCATTGCAGAAAGAGTTGATTGAAATATGTCAGCAGCTGAGGAGATATGCCCCTGGTGGTAGTGCATCGACTGGTGGTATGCAGGTAAATCACAAAAAAATCAAAATAATTTAGTTTTCTAACTTTCATTGGTTTAAAGTTTTAATATAAATATGAAATCGTATTTAATTTTCAATATAATATTCTTACAGGTGACACCACAAAGTGGAGATGAAGGTGTAGAGGGTGATGATGCATCATCAGACCCTGAGTAGTTGTATTGTTGATTTTTAATATGAAAACAGTTGGTTTGTATGTGTAACATTTGTGGAACATAGTTGCCACCACACATTTTCATGTCCTAAAATTTCCTTGATTTCTCATTTTCCTTTTATGCATTTTATTGATTTCTGATGTTTCTTTTTATGTCTTGATTTCTCGAGTGTGATATACATCATTTAGGAATAAATTGTTTGATTAGCCTACTATAAAAGGAACTCTTGACCGAATAATCAAGTTAGAGTTTAAGGGCTTGAACTTCATGATATCCAAAGCTTCTTATACCCCATACATAATTATGTATTTTGGACAAGCATGTGGGAATGAATTTTGGCTTTATTTCTATCTTTAGTGTATGGAGTTTCTTTGGGATTTATCATCTTATCACCTGGTATTGTTCTATAAAAAGGTTAATGCCTTACATATAAATTTTGTGTGTATTGTATTCATAATTAATAATTCAATTCTGTATGTATTCAATTCAGAATTTAATTATGAATTTTGTATTTCACAGGGTAATTGCCTTATGAATTATGAATTTAATTCTAAATTCAATTATGTATGTATTTAATTACCTTCTGAATTATGTGTTATACTTGTAGGTATTGAATTCTGAATTCAATTATGAATTCTGTATGTATTTACTTATAGGTATGACTTATGTGTTATACTTTTAGGTATGTATTCAATTATGAATTTTGAATTCAATTCTGAAATATGTATGTATTTACTTACAGGTATGAATTATTTGTTATAATACTTGCAAGTATGTATTCAATTCTGAATGCATGTATGAATTCAATTCTAAATTATGTATGTATTCTGAATTCAGGTATGTATTTAATTCTGTATGTATTATGAATTGAGGGAGGAATGGAGTCTCTAGTTTCAGGTATGTATTTACTTGCAGGTATGTATTTTGTATGTATGGATTCTCTAGTTGTAGGTATGTATGTGTTCTATATGTATGTGTTCTGTATGTATGGATTCTCTAGTTGCAGGTATGTATTTTTTATGTATTCTTAATTTAGTTATGTATTTAATTCATATGTATTATGTATGTATTCTATAGTTGTTGGTATGCATTTTGTATGTATTCTAGTTGCAAGAATGGAGTCTCTAGTTGCAGGTATGTATTAAATTCTATTTGTATTATGTATGTATAGAGTCTCTAGTTGTAGGTATGTATGGAGTCTCTAGTTATATGTATGTGTTCTATATGTATTTAATTTTTTATGTATTTACTTGTAGGTATGTATTTAATTATGTATGTATTCATCAAAAAAACCACTTGCTGGAAAATAATAAGCAACCAGATGTGGGTTTTTCTTTCTAAACTATAGTTTCTCCTGTAGGGACCCTTATTCCCTCTACTAGAATGTGCTTTTTGGGTTGGAGAGGTGATAAAATCTTTATCATTGGCTTCTTTATTTCCCCGTACACATTGGTTGGCCTAAATTAGAAAGCATGGTGGTCTTCTAAGTCCGTGTATTTCCCAATACAAACTATTTGGCCTTTAATTCTATCATAAACTCCTATCATGCTTACATTGCATGGCCTATATATATCACACTACTTGTGTGTATCACTTATGTACATCATAGTGCATGACCAACTAAATTAGAACGCATGGTATATTACTTTTATTGAGTCTCTAGTTCAATGATCTTGGACTTAAATTCAATAGAGGGAGGAATAGGGTATCTGTTTATTCATCAAAATCCACACATTTTCTAGGTAGGATACTGCTTGTTGTGTGTTTTTTATTGCAGGTGGGAGATTTTGTGTGGGCATTGGAGTGCTGTGTGTGTTTGATTATAGGTGGGACGTGTGGGTAGTGAAGTGTTGTGGAGTGGGGAGATGGGGATGCTGCACTGGAGTGGGGGATGTTGCAGAGGAGTGTGGAGTGGTGGGATGTTGCAGTGGAGTGGGGAATACTGGGGGGATATAGCGTGGGCAGTGTGTATGATGCAGTATGAAGGATACACGGTGGGAAGTGTGTATGCTCCAGTTTGGGCAGTGTGTATTGGACGTGATGTCGTGACACGTCAAATTGATTATATTTTTAAGGTTGATTTATAGTCTAGGGTAAACCCTAGGTCGTCTCTCAAGGAGCGTTGGTAGGTTTAGAGTGTGTATTTTTGATAAAAATGTCTAAGAGAGGGGTGGTTTTGAAAACAGCTTAAAACAATGACTTAGTTGAAATAGCTTAAAAGATGAGTGACCAAGTGGATTTTGAGAAATATGAGATAAAAGGGTCGATGTGATTTCACTACACACATATCAAGTTCATTGTTCATAGAGATTCATCTTGGGTTTAGAGTAATTCTTTGGTTGGAGTTAATTGGAATCCCGATTAATTCCTAAGCTTTTATTTCAATACTTTACGGACCAAACCTTGACGTAACAATCGTATTGTCAAGGTCCAGTACTTATGCATGGAATAAGAGCTTCCAAAGCATATTGAAATCTCAATAAGGTGGGTATGAAAAGGATTCTTGTGATGTCCAATCGGAACAACACAAGTCACGCACTCAAAACCTCACACCGATCGGTTAGAAATTAAGAGCATAACACTCACATGCATCAAATCAAGAATTCAAATATGAAATAAAATAAGATACATGGAATGAAATGTTTAAACACCCAAATTACTCCAAACCAGTAGCTAATTTATGCATCGTAACTCCCTTGGCATGTGTGTAGCTCCCTCACAACGAACACCCAACTTTTAGCTCGACATCGGGAGGAGGAGGAAGCTCGGGTGGAACTCCTTCTTCATTGTTGATCTCCCTATGAGTATAGGGGCCTCCAGAACCTCCAAGGTGATTAGGAGACTCTTCTAGGACTCCAAATTGGCAGCACTTCACTCCTTGGCCGAACTTACGAATGAGGAGCCCAAGGTGCCCTTTTATAGGAAATGTGGGAGGTGGTTTTGGGAACACAGATTTCATCAATCCAATTGCAGGACGCGTTTCGGAATTCATACAGTCTTATCTCGCTTTGGAAAAAATAGAAAAGTTGTAGCCCTACCTCTTGACTGTCTCCACCGAACGTTTGGCACCGTTTGGACAAATAATGCTCGAGATATTGATAAAATACAGAACACCGAATTTGACTTGGTCCAAATTCGGTGGCTCGGACAGATCAGTTCGGATGGGCCCCATGATATCCGAATCAGGATTGGGTTCCTTAATAGGAAATGTAGAATATTGAATTTTGGACAGGCCCACAAAATTTCAGCCCATTTAGATGCACGGATTTTGTGTACTATTCAAAACAGTGGAAAGATGTTCATGGATCCATTCAATTTTTGGCCCAGTTTTCTTTCACTTCATCAAGAGCCCTCCAAATCACCTCCACCTACATTGTAATTTTCAAAACAAGTATCATTGCCCTATTTAATAGTGATAAACAATAAATTATTGAATCAAACATGAAGTATAATTTGATAATATTTTTATAATTTTTTAATACAAAATATGTTTAGCACAGCAGTGTAAGGGTGAAAATGAAACAGTGAATCGTGGTACGATCACACCCCCACACCTAAACATTTGCACTCCTAGGCAAAGTCACATATTCAAATACAATGATTCATATATATATATATATATCCAACATCATAAAGATTTATCATTTGAGTAAATTTTATTTAAAGTAAAGTGATCAATGCACGAACCACACCAAGGAGTTCTTCCTAGTGAAAATAGAAAAAGATGTCTCATAAATCATATCATAGTGAAATTCAAAAAGATTCATGATACCCAATTGAGAAAGGAATTCAGAAGTAAACCATGACACTAAATATCCATGTGTGTGTGTGAAAACCATTCCATGCTATTCTTTCCACTTGATATCTAATAAATATATGTTATTTTAACATTTTTCAGCTTAAATGATTTTCTCACCGAACCTGTCCTACATCCTTTGAAATCATATTTCAAGACCCACTCATTTAAGCATTCCCAGAAGTCAAACCATAAGCTCCCGACCTAGATATCCCCATATGTTGCACATTTCATCACTCCCCTCATTTTTTTTTTGAAGTTGCAATTGGAACAAATCTCACACTCATCTCTCAACCCTTGTTTGATCTCCTCACGACACTAATTGCAATAGTTATAACAAGATCAAAGGTTGAGGAGGAGTGGTTTTTGACCTGCCCAAGACACAACAATTTTTTTTTTTTTGAGGGCGTACAACAGTCGGACATTAGGTACACACGCATAGGTCAATCTGGTACAGTAATGACACAGATCGGATAAGGAACGAACGTATGGAAATATCATTTAAAGCTGAAAAATATTAACCCAACATATATTTACCTTATATTAAGTAAGAAATAATCACACTTTGTGGTTTGGTGAAATTTTTTTTTTTTTTTTTGGAGATATTAGCGACATAGTTTTCTCAAAAACTACTCACACAATGGGCATCAATCATCTCAAAGGTTTCACATAGATACGACCATTTATATCATTGACAGAAAACCAATTCACTAAAAATCACTCCCTGATGTTAAATTCATACAAATATTCTTTTTAGCCTTCGTTATGGTATTTTTACTTTCCCCATTTTATGGTCGCCACATCATGGAATTTAGAAATTGTTGATGGGGAAAAATAAAAATACCATAAAGAAGGTCAAAAAGAGAAAACAAAAGGAGAAAATGGTGAAAAATCCTAACTAACCCAGGAATGTATCCACCCCCCCCCACACCTAGAGAATGCAGTGTCCTCACTGCAATAAAAGAGACTGTGTGAAGGAAGGATAAAACCTGGTGAGTGTTATTCATAGACCGCTTCTTGAACATGGAGTTCCTCCATTGGGGACTCCAGAATGTCTTCATGGAAGTGCTTCAGCCGCTGCCCATTGACAGTGAAGGTTTGCTTGGTGTCTTCATTTTGAACCTGGACAACACCAAATGGAGAGACATTAGTAACAATGTAAGGTCCAAACCAACGGGAACGAAGCTTACCAGGGGGCAACTTCAGCCTTGCATTGTAGAGGAGGACCTTCTGTCCAATTTGGAATTGACGATGAAGGATGAGACGGTCGTGGGCAGCCTTGGTTCGCTCTTTATAAATTCGGGAGTTCTCATATGAATCTCTTCTCATTTCCTCCAACTCCTGAATCTGAAACTTCCTTTGAATACCTGCACCAGAAAGATTAGAATTGCATTGTTTAATGGCCCAGTAGGCCCGGTGCTCTACCTCAACAGGGAGGTGACAACTCTTCCCAAAAACTAGCCGATATGGTGACATGCCAATTGGAGTTTTGAATGTAGTACGGTAAGCCCATAACGAATCATCGAGTCTAAGACTCCAGTCTTTTCTGTTTGGCTGAACTGTTTTCTCAAGAATCTGTTTTACCTATTTATTTGATACTTCAGCTTGACCATTTGTTTGTGGGTGATAAGCAATAGACACTCGATGCCCAACCCCGTACCTGCGCAAAAGAGATTACATTGTGCGGTTGCAGAAATGAGAACCCTGATCACTGATGATAAACCTAGGTAATCCAAACCTACAGAATATTTGGGTTCTCAAAAATTCCACAACTGTCTTGGAATCATCTGTCCTCGTGGCTCGTGCCTCTACCCACTTTGAAACATAATCCACTGCCAGAAGAATGTAAAGGTTCCCAAATGAATTGGGGAATGGTCCCATAAAGTCAATGCCCCAAACATCAAAAATGTCATGGAAGAGTAAGGGTTGTTGGGGCATCTCATTTCTTTTAGAGACATTCCCCATTCTTTGACAGCGAGGACAAGATTTACAGAATTCATGGGCATCCCTAAACAATGTGGGCCAAAAGAGACCAGAATCTAAAACCTTGCGAGCAGTCCGTTGGGGACCAAAGTGGCCCCCACAAGCAAGTGTGTGGCAGAACCTAAGGACAGATTGAAACTCACTATCGGGAACACAACGCCTAATAACTTGATCACTACATGTGCGCCAGAGGTAGGGGTCATCCCAAATGTACCAACGAGACTCATGTTTTAGACGGTCGGCCTGGTTTTTGGTGAAATCAGCAGGAATGCAAGACGCTACCAAATAATTTACAATTTCAGCATACCAAGGAATAACATCTTGCACTTGGTACAATTTCTCATCAGGAAACAATTCATTAATGGGAATACAGGGGGATGAGTCAATGTCCGAGGGTGGGAGAATCCTACTGATATGGTCAGCAACCACATTCTCTGCTCCTTTTTTATCCCTAATTTCTAGATCAAATTCTTGAAGGAGGAGCATCCAGCGAATGAGACGTGGTTTGGCTTCTGGTTTCTTTAGGAGATATCGGAGGGCTGCATGGTCTGAGAACACAATAACTTTGGACCCTATAAGGTATGGCCTGAATTTACCCAAGGCAAACACAATGGAAATAAATTCTTTTTCAGTGGTGGTGTAGTTTGCTTGGGCAGGGTCCAAAGTACGTGAGGCATAGGCAATGACATGTGGAGCTTGATCGACCCTTTGTGACAAGACTGCCCCAACTGCATAGTTAGAGGCGTCACACATGAGCTCAAATGGTAAATCCCACCGAGGTGGTTGGATTACCGGGGGTGACGTGAGACTCCATTTTAACTTATTGAAAGCTTCCTCACATTTTTTATCAAAATCAAATTCTTTTTCTTTTTGGAGTAATCGGGAGAGGGGGAGTGCAATTTTACTAAAGTCACGAATGAAACGACGATAAAATCCAACATGACCCAGGAAAGACCGCACATCCCGAACATTTTTAGGGAATGGTAGGGAGGAAATGATATCTACTTTTGATTTGTCCACTTGGATTCCTTCCCCAGAAATGACATGTCCCAAAACTATGCCTTGTCGCACCATGAAATGGCATTTCTCATAATTTAATACAAGATTCTTTTCAATACAGCGACGTAGGACAGAACCAAGACTACTTAAACATTCATCAAAAGAGGATCCATAAACAGTAAAATCATCCATAAAAACCTCCATGCAATTCTCCAGATAATCCGAAAAAATACTAACCATACATCGTTGGAAAGTACCTGGAGCATTGCACAGACCAAATGGCATCCTTCTATAAGCAAATGTACCAAAGGGGCAAGTAAAGGTTGTCTTTTCCTGATCCTCAGGGGCAATATGGATCTGAAAGTATCCAGAATACCCATCAAGGAAACAGTAATGGGACTTCCCTGCTAGCCTCTCTAGCATCTGGTCAATGAATGGCAATGGGAAATGGTCCTTCCTAGTGTGTTGGTTTAGTCGGCGATAGTCTATACAGACACGCCAACTATTCTGCACACGAGTTGGAACCAATTCATTATTTTCATTTTTAACTACAGTAAGGCCAGTTTTTTTAGGAACTACTTGAACAGGACTGACCCATTGGCTATCAGAGATAGGGTAAATGATTCCAGCAGCCAACAATTTTGTTACTTCTTTTTTAACAACATCAAGTAGGTTTGGGTTCAGTCGTCATTGTGACTGCCTCACTGGTTTAGCATCATCATTTAATAAAATATGATGTGTACAAATTGATGGGCTAATGCCAGGGATGTCAGCAGGTGTCCATCCCAAAGCTTGTTTATACTTCCTCAAAAGATCAAGCAGTCGCAATTCATGCTCAGGAGGGAGTGAACTAGCAATGATGACGGGCAACTTGTTTCCATTCTCAAGATTGAGTATTTTAAATCTTGAGGCAGTTGTTTTAGTTCCAATTCTGGGGGATTTTGGATTGACAGAAGTGTGTGTGAAAGTGAGAAGTCACCGATCTCATCTAACTGCTCAATGGTAACATCCTCAGATGAGGAATGAGCTTTTACAAGCTTAGCAGTATTATCGATGGTCATGTGATCCTCTGTGTTCAAGAAATCATCAATTAACAAACATGAATGACATTTCTCTAAACCGCTACAACAATCAATGCATGATTCATTACCTAACATTTCAATCAATGAAGAAAACTCAGAAAGGGGATCAGGTGAATGAAAATAAGTTGTTTCAGGGGAAGGGAGAACATCAATTGAATTGACAAAGAGAGAGGAGTGTTCTTCTGAGGGGTGCTTCATGGCATCAAGGATATTGAAGTGGACAATATTACCACCAAACTCCATAGATAATGTACCATTATGAACATTAATTATGGTTTTGGCGGTTTTCAAGAAAGGTATCCCCAATATAATTGGGGCATGTCCATTCATCCTATCATCTTCCATTTTAAGCACATAAAAATCAGCAGGAAAAATTAAATTTTTCACCCTCACAAGAACATCCTCTAGCACACCAGAGGGGTGTGCCGTACTCCGATTTGCTAGCTGAACGACAATACCAGTGGGCTTCAGTTCACCGACCTGCAATGAAGAGTAAATAGAGTGAGGCATCACATTAATAGAAGCACCCAAATCAAGCATAACATTGTAACACGAATACTCCCCTATGGTGCATGGAATCGAGAATGTCCCAGGATCATTGCACTTGGTAGGAAGTGATGACTCTATCAATGCTGAAACATTCCTCCCCAGGTTCACCTTCTCATCACCACGAAGCCTCCTTCGGTGTGTACACATCTCCTTCAGAAACTTGGCATATCTTGTAATTTGCTTCACAGCATCAATCAAAGGAATGTTAACCTGTACTTTCTTGAAAGTTTCCAAGATTTCTTTATCAAGTTCGGTTTCTTTTTGTTTCCTAGGTTGGGCAGCCCTTTGAGGAAATGGAAGAGGAATGGTTGGGATAGGTGGCTCATCAACAACCACAGTCTTTCCTTTGGAAGGGCTTCTCTCAGGAAAAGGGTTTTCTTCTCTTGGACCATTTTCAGCAGTTGGGATGGTGGTTTCCTTTGGATGGGAGGACTCTAATGTAGGGGTCATTTGGCTTTTGAGTTGTATCCCACTCCTAAGGGTGATTTCACTAACATTTCCTTTATCCCTAGGGTTTACTACTGGTTGAGATGGTAGTTTACCCGACCCAAGACTTTGGATTTCCCCCACCGAGTTGGCAAGTTGTCCTAGTTGGGTCTTTAGGTCTTGTATGGCTGCTTGGGTGGTTTGTTGGAATTGGAGATTATTGGCAGCCATTTGTTTCATCATATCTTCTAGGCTAGGATCGGTTTTTGGAGGGGGTGGTTGGAATGGCCTTTGGGGTGGTTGAGGATTTCTGGGTGGTGGTGGATGACTACTCTGACCTTGTTGGTTCCATTGCTGTTGAGGTTGGTTTGAATACCCCCCTTGCCTATAGGCTTGGTTGTCCTTCCAACCTTGGTTGGATGGATAGTATGGTTCTTGCCTAAAGGGTTGGTTAAAGGGGCGTCCTGGAAATATTGCCTCACAACTTTCAGAAGTTTCTCTCAATTGGGGGCATTGGTCAGAATAGTGAGTGTCAGAAGAGCAGATTCCACAATGGATGGGAGGAGGAGATTGATATTTCCCTTGGGAGAGAGCTAGTTGTCGCAGAAGGGTACTTACCTCTTCGAACTTCGTGTCCACCTTCTTCTCAAACTCAGTACTTTGCACCTCATGGACACCTCGAATGGGAACACTGGACCGTGTACCGAATTGTTGAGTGTTCTGTGCCATGTTCTCAATGAGGGTTCTTGCAGCGATTGGGGTCTTATCTACCAATGCACCACCTGCAGCAGCATCAATCATATTTCGATCAATAGGAATCAAACCTTCATAAAAATATTGAATTAAAAGTTGATCACTTATTTGGTGGTGTGGGAAACTTGAACATAACCTTTTAAAGCATTCCTAATATTCATGTAATGTTTCCCCCTGAGATTGTCTTATACCACATATTTCTTTCCTTATAGTTGCAGTTCGAGAGGCTGGGAAGTATTTTTCAAGAAAAAGGCGTTTCATGTCTGCCCAGCCCCTAATTGGTGAATTGACATAGTATAACCAATCTTTTGCAGTGTCTTATAATGAAAATGGGAATGCCCTAAGCTTCACTTGTTCTTCATCCACATTAGCAGGTTTTAAGGTTGAACACACAGTATGAAATTCTTTTAAATGCTTATGTGGATCTTCTCCAGGCAGTCCATGAAATCTTGGTAATAAATGAATTAAACCAGATTTTAGTTCAAAATTGGGTGCCTCACCTTGTAATTGAATGTAAGTGGGTTGGATATCAACATCAGGTGAGGTTAGTTCTTTTAGTGTTCTATTATTTTCAGCCATGTTATACAAGTTATGTTCAATTTTAACTTTGGTTTCAGAAGAAGAAGAAGGATCAAGAATAATTTTAAGATTTGATGTCTCCTCCTTCAAAGTGTGGTCTTGTATGTCTCGGTTTCGTTGATGTAGGATCCTCTCCGGTTCGGGTTCAAAAGTTTGTAGGTCTCCCGGAGTAGAACGCGTCATACAAAGAACCTACACAATAAATAAATTAGAACACAAAAACAAATTCAAAGGTAGAAGATAAAACAAACAAATATTCACAAAAATTATAAAAAAAAAATTATCAAAAACACGCACAAAAAACCAAAGCGCTCCCCGGCAACGGCGCCAAAATTTGGACGTGATGTCGTGACACGTCAAATTGATTATATTTTTAAGGTTGATTTATAGTCTAGGGTAAACCCTAGGTCGTCTCTCAAGGAGCGTTGGTAGGTTTAGAGTGTGTATTTTTGATAAAAATGTCTAAGAGAGGGGTGGTTTTGAAAACAGATTAAAACAATGACTTAGTTGAAATAGCTTAAAAGATGAGTGACCAAGTGGATTTTGAGAAATATGAGATAAAAGGGTCGATGTGATTTCACTACACACATATCAAGTTCATTGTTCATAGAGATTCATCTTGGGTTTAGAGTAATTCTTTGGTTGGAGTTAATTGGAATCCCGATTAATTCCTAAGCTTTTATTTCAATACTTTACGGACCAAACCTTGACGTAACAATCGTATTGTCAAGGTCCAGTACTTATGCATGGAATAAGAGCTTCCAAAGAATATTGAAATCTCAATAAGGTGGGTATGAAAAGGATTCTTGTGATGTCCAATCGGAACAACACAAGTCACGCACTCAAAACCTCACACCGATCGGTTAGAAATTAAGAGCATAACACTCACATGCATCAAATCAAGAATTCAAATCTGAAATAAAATAAGATACATGGAATGAAATGTTTAAAAACCCAAATTACTCCAAACCAGTAGCTAATTTATGCATCGGAACTCCCTTGGCATGTGTGTAGCTCCCTCACAACGAACACCCAACTTTTAGCTCGACATCGGGAGGAGGAGGAAGCTCGGGTGGAACTCCTTCTTCATTGTTGATATCCCTATGAGGATAGGGGCCTCCAGAACCTCCAAGGTGATTAGGAGACTCTTCTAGGACTCCAAATTGGCAGCACTTCACTCCTTGGCCGAACTTACAAATGAGGAGCCCAAGGTGCCCTTTTATAGGAAATGTGGGAGGTGGTTTTGGGAACACAGATTTCATCAATCCAATTGCAGGATGCGTTTCGGCATTCAGACAGTCTTATCTCGCTTTGGAGAAAATAGAAAAGTTGTATCCCTACCTCTTGACTGTCTCCACCAAAAGTTTGGCACCGTTTGGACAACTAATGCTCGAGATATTGATAAAATACAGAACACCGAATTTGACTTGGTCCAAATTCGGTGGCTCGGACAGATCAGTTCGGATGGGCCCCATGAAATCCGAATCAGGATTGGGTTCCTTAATAGGAAATGTAGAATATTGAATTTTGGACAGGCCCACAAAATTTCAGCCCATTTGGATGCACGGATTTTGTGTACTATTCAAAACAGTGGACAGATGTCCATGGATCCATTCAATTTTTGGCCTAGTTTTCTTTCACTTCATCAAGAGCCCTCCAAATCACCTCCACCTACATTGTAATTTTCAAAACAAGTATCATTGCCCTATTTAATAGTGATAAACACTAAATTATTGAATCAAACATGAAGTACAATTTGATAATATTTTTATAATTTTTTAATACAAAATATGTTTAGCACAGCAGTGTAAGGGTGAAAATGAAACAGTGAATCGTGGTACGATCATGTATGCTGTAGGTTGGGCAGTGTGTATACTACAGGTTGGGAAGTTTGTATGCTGCAGGTTGGGCAGTGTGTATGCTGCAGGTTGGGCAGGGTGGGCAGTGTGTATGCTGAAGCATGAAGGATACAACATAGTAAGTGTTCTTATTACTCAACCATGAGACCATAACTCATTAAATCTCAATACAATTCTCTTCAATTTAGATTCCTTCACTTAGTCAGATGCACCACCATTTCTTAGGCATGTGAACCAGTCACAATATTTCCTAGGATATCCAATATTCCCATATCATGGAAATGTGCATGTTGGATTTGGGAAAAATAAATTTGGGTGTCCCAGATCCCTATACTGAATACACTATAGTGATCCTCTTTCATTAGAATCCTAAGATGACACCTCAAACAATTTCATATGGAGGTGCTTATACTTCATCTTATAACTGCTAAATGATGTATTCCCTCAACAAGAATGAGGAAGTGAAGAAATCCCCTTCCATGTTCATGTAAAATCTATATTTTTCAAAGACATCATACTAAACACAAATATATAGGTGGGAAAAATTAGAAGACTGGTCCATGATCACATCATTAGTCATAGCTTCATCACAAATATTCATGCATTAAGCCTTATATTAATCATATGATTTGACATATACTTACCAGCTCAGTAAATGTTGATTCATATTCAACCACTAACAATTTTTCCTACTAAATATCTAAGAGATCTCAAGATCTCTTAGTTAAGCTCATATAGGAAGTTTTCGTCATTTAAGATCAGCTGGAATCACTTTTAATAATGTTTTCATCCTTCCATTCCATTTTTTAGACCATGGGAGGGACCTACATGGAACCCATCCATCATAAGATAGGACCATGTCAACTTCTAACTGATCTTTCATTAAGTAGTTCTCCCTATCATAGATCATGGCTCAAAATGGATGATACCAATGCATGGCACATCCCATTATCGAAATATTCCATCCCAACATATTTTAGGGATCCTTATCATGAACTCAGTGTGGTTATCTATTAACCACATCCATTCACTTCCTAAAACACCGGTCGAACCCCATCTAGGTTATCTTTCTCGATAATTCTAGGACTCAACTAATAAATCACTAATAACTAAGCGATCATAATGCCTTTGATTCCCAAGGAATCCCTTGATCATCCAAGAACAATCAATGAAGAATGTACCCACCTTATAGTTATTTTCCAAGGTCGAACTATACATTATAATTTACACTATGATGTTGTACTCTATACATCAAAACATAACCAACTCAACCACATTCTGGTCACATTGAAACCACCCCAAATATAACACCCATACTCAGACTCCACCTGATAGCATATCCAAATTTGTATATGACCTTTATTGAAGAATCCAGAAGTAACTAGTTTAATTTATCAACTGTAATTAGAATGAAAAAAGATCTTCTAATGATCATTACTATGCTTCTATTCTGTATTAATGTGAGGGTCGCATTATCAAAAACTGATATCACATTCCCCAAGATAGGATTCTCTTATCACATTACCAAACCAACCTACCATTTGAATACTAGGTTCATTTCTTAAAATAGCCAATGGTACAGTCCCCACAATATGGGTCACCTTATACTGATCTTTGAACACTAACTCAATAGGTTTGATCATGAGAAAACATGAGTCGCTCCTTATGAACAGTTCTTGTTTCATCCTCGGAATCACTTTCCTAAATTTATAGATCGACAATATGCAAATGAAAAATAAAGTTTTTAAAAACTTTCCTCTCCATAGGGAACTAATTTTATTTCATCTCAATGTATAAATCATAAACCAAATTTCACTATCTATAGTAGGCACACACCCCCTTAAGAATTTTTTAACAAGTAAATATTTTTAATTTAATAATGGAGAGGATGGGCCTTTATAAATTGGGATTAGAAACCCATATAATCAAACCATTACATATAAAGTTGTTATATTCTAAAATAAAAGGTAAAAACCTGGGTGCAGCTACATGAATGAAATTTTAAAATTATAGAGGAAAATACCTTTATAACATGGTAATGGTAATTAATATTATTAAAATATGATTAATATATACATTGAATTATTAGAATAAAATTTCATGGATTTTTTTTTTATTTAATAAATTCAAACCATTGCTTATGGATATCGGTTAATTAAAATTCCAATTAAAACCTAAAGGGGGTATTCCTCTCTATATTCGGATAGAAATTTTATTTAACAAAGCCCAATTGTGAGAAATTTATGTATAAATAAGATGGGTAAAAAGAATTTATAAGATAAACTATATAAATTATGAAAGGATATCATCTAAATAAAAAAATCTTGAAAGGAATTTTGATATTACTTTCCAATGATACCTTATAGAGTTAGCTAAATAAAGTACCAATTAAAGTATTATTTTTTTAACTAAAACATGAAATTTTTTAATACTTATGCTTTGAAATTTCCACAAAACAAACAAATTTAAACTAATGTAATGGATTAAATGAAACCATAATATTATGTTTTTATTTTTCAACCTCATGTAAGAATAGTTTAATTCTCTCCCTAGGTTTAGAATTGGATGGGAACAAAAAAATTTCACATCAGTCTATATTGAACATTCTAATTTATAGTAATATTTAAGGTTAGGTCAGTAATCCAAGTGACCATTTTAGAATGACCTATTCATAGATTCAATGTATTATACCTTATTAAGAAGGGGTTGTCCTGGAGTAGGTAGAGCCATCAGAATTAAAAACTTGATAAATGATTATGAGGTATTTCATATCTAAGGTGTTGCTTATATCATGGTTTTACTATATCAGACTATCTATGATGAAACAACACCCCTAGGTTGATGAGTCATTATTCGGTAATGTTTCCCATATATGGGATTTGGTTTTCACATAATTCTCTTTTTTAGTAGGGTATACATGCCTAGGGCATCATCAGCTGCCTAGTTGGTCATGTGACCCTTCTTCTTCTGTAATTACAGGTGAATCAGGAGGTCTTTAGCTGCGTCAAAAGTCATATGGAATAATAAAAATTGGGGATAAATTATTTTTATGGACCATAAAATACTGGGATTCATAGGTCTAATTTACCTATGGATAACATCAGATGATGCGTCATTTTTCTAGTGAAATATGAAGGATGTACGCATTTATACATGTGACACCCATCGAGTTGTTGGAATAGTGTAGTAAACTGTATTAGTTTTGTGGAAATCATTAAATAAATATGCTATCATTCTACATTAATCAGTAATATTTAATGTGGATAGACTAGTTATTATATAAAAATTTAGTATTCCTAGTGCTAGGGATGATGTTACCAAAGGATCCGGTTTTAGAACACTACTGGTCAGTTTAGATTTTTCTTATATATATGATACTAATGACGTGCGTGAGAACATATTGGGAGAGAATCATGTCTACCACAAGGTAAATTATAATATATTGATCTTTTTGGTGGCTTGTTTTACTCTTTGTTCAGTAGTCACTTGGTAAGAATGTGTTGGTCACATCTGTAACTAGTGTTTTGTTATGGATGAAGCATATTTCTTGGGATGAGATCCCATTCTCATTAAATGATGATTAGGAAACTCCTAAGGTGGGTAGCATCACATAAAACATATAGTAGCATATCCTTATAATTATGGAGAATGTGACCTTAAATGACAGATTTCAAATGGTCAAAATGGTACCTAAAATCCAATGAATTTTTAAAAGTGAGATTTCTAGTTTCTATTGTGATGGATAGTTTTAAAACATGATTCTGATCTTGAACTGATATTGGTTGCTATATTATTTATTGGGAGGAATAAGTTAACTTATAGTTTGATGGGGCGGTAATGAATATGTATTTCATAGTTTGATATATTCTGTTGTATGTGTTTTTGGTTTGGTTTTCAGGCTCGGGGGCAGCAGAATCAGGAATTTTTTTTTTCTGGGCAACTTTTTAGCGGCGGTTTTAACCGCCGCTAAATGAAAGTTGGAGGATATTTAGCGGCGGTTTAAACTGCCGCTAATCATCTAAAACCGCCGCTAAAGTCAAAATACAGTATACGTTTAGTGACGGTTATAATCGCCGCTAAATAGCCGCACCGTGGTAGCCTCATATCGTGGCGGTTCTTCTGGATTTAGCGGAGGTTTTACGGTGGTGGATATGAATTTATTCACGGTGGTTATAACTGCTGTGAAATGAGGTAGCTACGACGCTTCCCTAAAACCGCCGCTAAACGAACATAACCGCCGTTAAAAGTTTGCCGACACCGTATTAGGCTGCGGTTTCTGAAAACCGCCGCCACACCGTTTAGTGGCGGTTATAACTGCCGCTATATGCCTAATCTTCTGTAGTGGGTATTCCATAACCATATAATTTTATAAGAAAGCATTTCAAAACATCCAAGAAACTTAAAATGTGAATTATAAGGGAATTATAAAGAAACACTTACCATGTTAAAATGAAGATCAATTGAAACATGTTGCCTTCAGTGGAGAACACATAACTGGGCAAGGAGAAGCCCCCATGAACTCCTCATCACCCAAAACCAATTTATTAGAACCATCTTGAACCCTCATCTAAACCTGAAAATTGGTTAGGATTTGCATAAGATAAAAAATCAAAGAGAAAGGGAAAGGAGGAGAGAGTAAGAAGAATTTGGAATAGGCACTATGGTAAAGTAAACTTTTAGCGGTGGTTTAGACGACTGCTAAATCGTTCCGCAGTAGTTTTGAAAAACTGTCACAAAATCTTGTGTTGGAAATCATTTAGCAGTGTTTTTTAAAAATCAGGCAATTCATTTAGCAGCGGTTTAAACCACCGTGAAATGAGTTAGCGACATTTTATATTTTATTATTTTTTATTATTTTTTTGTGTATTATTATTTATTTATTTATTTTTTATTATTATTACCATGCGTGCATATTCCATATATGCCATGTAGAAATTCAGCATATATATGTCTTGAGTGAGATTTGAACCCCTTAACTCAGGGTTATTCTACAGAGGTTTTACCACTCCATATGCTCTTCATGTGGTGAGTAAACAAAATTTAATATAATTATATATAGACAAATAAAAAATAAAAAATAAAAAAATAATAAATAGTAAACAGTAAATAATTATTCAATAATTAATTATTAATAAGAAAATAATAATAAATAATAAATAAATAGAATGAAAAAAATATCTAAATAATAATAATAAAATAATAAATAAATAAACAATAAAAAAAATAAAAAAATATATAATATATAATATATAATATATAATAAATAGTAAGCAAGAAATAAGAAAATAATAAATAATAAATAAATTTTCAATTTTAAATATTAAATATATAAATAAAAATTAAATATTAGAAACTAAATTTTAGATATTAAATATTAAATATTAAATAACAAATAAATAATAAATAAATGAATAAAAAATAAATGCTAATAAGTAGTAATAAATAAATAATAAATAAATAATAAATAATAATAATATGCCAATTATAAATTAATAATAAATAATAATTTATTAATAAATTAATAATAAATGAAAAAATTAAAAAATTAAAAAAATATTTAATATTATATATTAAATAATAATTTAACAATAATTTAATATTAAAAAAATTAATAAACAAAAAATAATTTGTAATTAAATAATAAAATATTAAATATTAAATATTATGTCAATTATAAATTAATAATAAATTAAGATTAAATAATAAATTAAAAGTAATATGTAATAATATATATTATATAATAAACAATAACAAAATATTGAATAATAATTTTACAATGATTTAATTATAAAAAATAAATCAATAGGTAATAAATATTTAATAAAAAAATAAAAAAAATAATAATTAATAATTTAATTAATAATAATTGAATAAATAATAAATAATAAATAGATATATATATATATATAATGAAATTTACAAAAAAAAATATATATAAACAGACACATATATATAATTTTATATTAATATAAATATATATAAAAATACATGTAAATATAAATATCTATATATATTCATATAAGATACAAAAATATATAAACATAAATATGTATAAATATTTACAAATGTATATAAATATACACAAATATTCATAAATACATATATATATATATATATATATGTATGTATGTATGTATTTATGTATATATATATATATAACAGATAATAAGCCACCAAAAGAGGAAAAATCACAAAAATTGTGACACTATTAAATTAATATGAATGTAAATACATTTAATAAAATCTTAGAAGACCTAATGAGCATATAAAGACACTCTTAAACAAAGTTGAAATCTTATCAAATGATCAAAATCCATGGTATCTGAACCAAAAAACTCAATTTCAGTGGCCTACTAGGATATTTTGACCATGAGAAAATAGTAAATGAGGTTCCCTATAAAAAAAAACATATAGCTCATCACAATATTTGATTTGATATATGGTCTATCTCAAACAAACACTCAGATAAAAATTGCTGGCCAATTGAAGTTGAAGTTTGATTTTCAATTTCTCTTAAAACATTAATAAATTTTTTATATTAATTGTTACCAGATTATTATCGAATTTCATTTTATCTCATTTCGTAATCTTCGATTGGAATGGTTGTGGAGAAAAAATAGACACCTGGATCAAAAGTTATGGTCATTTGATGTTGATGTCTGATTTTCAACTTATCCAGTAATTAATTTACGTTTCAAATAACTATTAACTAATAATTTTAAATAATAAATAATTAAAAATTTATAATTAATTGAAATTTTCAATAATAATAAATAAATTATTATAAATAATACATTATTTTTATTAATAATGAATCATAAATAAATATGTAATATTTGATATTTTTCAATAATTTAGTGGCAGTTTTCATAAACTGATGATAAAAATAATTTAATTTTAAAAAAAATAGTATCTAGCGTCAGTTATTCAATATCCACCACAAAAAAAACATTTGAAAAAAATTAAAATAAAACCGCATTTAGCAACGGTTTTTGAAACCGCAGCTAAATCCATTTTTCCCAATAGTGAAATAGGGCCTACATCTTGAAAATTACTTGAAATCAAGTGAAGAGGGGGAAATCAAAGGAGGAAGGATGGGTGGGAGATCCCTTCATGTGAAAATATCCAACAAAACATGAGGTAGAAGAGAGAGGGGAGAAATCCCTAAAAACATTAGGTAAGAATGGTGAATTCCCATTTTAATGAATTATCGGTAACTCACACAGTTTAGATAAACGGTTTGGTAAATTGTGTGATAACCATGAGTATTTCACTATATAATAAAAACACACTATCATGGTTTAGGTGCATTGTTTAACAACTATGTACCAACCACAAAAACACATTTTGTTAAAAATTGCCAAGATTTTCATGCTTGTTGCACAGTTAATCTTAACTATGAGAAAGCAATCCACCAAATAACTCCCATAGAAAGGTAGTCCACATGATTTACACTATACTCTCATCATATAGAAAAAATCATGTAAAATCCATGTAGACTAAACCATGCATGTACAAAATGAACTGAAAACCTCCATGTATAAAGGTAATAGTAGCCTATATATAAAATTGAACCCACACGGTTCACTAAATAGTGTGAAGAAGAAAATCCCCATGTTAGGGTCATCTGCATGGTTAACCAAACCATGTTGTGACTATCCAAAAACCATGAAATAAAAGAAAATTTACAAAAACATTAAAAATTTAAACTGAATACCTCAAAAAAATTAACTTACCCAAAGATAAAATAAAATATTATAAAATAAACAAATAGTGGTATGTGGGTGCCACAATTCTCCCCACCATGCCATTTTCTACTGATATAAAGTATTTAAGAAATTTTGAATCAATAAATAGTTAAAAACCCCGCACCTAAGAAATAGTAGAGATAACCCCTATGAATAGGAAACACCACTCATCAACCAATTCCTCAAAACCCATGAAACTAATCATCAATCATCAACAAATATCCTCACACATGGTTAAGTTCAAAACTATCTAACTCGAATAACATAAAGACCCAATATGGGTCTCCCCACCATTTAGAATTAATCTAAAGGGTGAAGCGTTATATAATTGAATAACTATGGTTCCAAAAATCAACAAAGAAGATAACTAGATTCCACCAACCACAAAAATCCACCAAACTATCTCAATTAAAAAAGGAAATACTATACTGGAAATATCATAGAGACCAAAAAACCATAAAACTTTCAGGATCATAAGATTGGGTCGCCAAAATGAACTAGAACTAACACATACTAAAAAATACATTGGATGGAACAAACAAAATCATCTATCAACAAGAAAATAACAAGGGCTCAAAACATTGGTTCCAAAGCTGAGTGAAAGTTGTGAACTAGGACCTCATACCCAAGTCACCATGTCATGGAGAACCCAACTATATATAAACAATCACCAAATATTGTATAATATCAACTGGTTCCACATTCATCCTAATTAACCAAAACACATACCAAAGACTTCCTACACCCAATTTAATAAATCAAACCACATGCATGGATCTCACCATAAATCTATAATTACCAAAAGTATCCAAAAAAATTATAATGGAATAATGAGGCATATGCATTTTAAAATAATCATTGCTCTCCTAGAGAGACCAAAAGGATCACCCAAAGAACACACCACAAAAAAATTAACCTCAAGGTTACAAGTTCACAAAATTGATCGACATCAATTCAACCCAAATAACCAAAGATCAATAGGTCTATATTCCCAAATAAAACCGATTGTTAACACATTACTAAACCACCAAAAGGGAAAATACACTTTCCACTCCACTCTATGTCTAATAAAGAGCTAAAAATAAGAAAAGAACCACCCCTAAGTAGACACCATACCTTTACACAATACATTTATAGGAGGCATACTGTAAATAAAATAACACATGAACTAAGCCTAACCATGTTTCCCAAATGAAACAAAGTATTCCAAGCATCAAACAAGTAACAAAATCCAAAAAAAATCTTTTTAAATAACTTCTCCTTAACAAGGATCCCCCCAAAACTGTAAGATATCAGCTCCATGGAGGTATGTCCTATTTTAAATTTTTGTTTGAATCCCTTATTTTTTGTTAATTAAATGTTAATCAGACCAATAAAGGACCTGGAGGGTGTTCCATGGGTTTAGGATATGAAAAGAAGGAAAAACAGGCCAACCTGTGTAAGGCGTATAGTTTGCGCACAGTTAAGTAATTTGTGAATCCTTCCCTGAAAACCATGAAACATTGGATAGTGGAATTATGCACAGTTGGTGCATAGTTATTCAAACTATTTGGATCTCCCTAGGTAATCGTATAACCTCACTCCCCTTGGCTAGTGGCTTCCACCTAGTTTACGCACGGTTTGGAAAACTGTGCAGACAAACCTTACACCCCATTAAAATTTGAAAAAATTACTATTTTCCCATCTTAGGATTTTTAAGTTCTAGATTATTTTTCCTCCCATCCTTCCCCTATCAACCCTAGTAATGAAATCAAGCTCCCAAATTTTCCCAGGGGTGTTTCACCTTTGATTCTTTTCCTTTTGGAACACTGTTAGTTTTGGATTAAAGCTCTGGGGAATTCAAATCTCCCTCCTACTTCTCTTTTCTGGATTAGGTCTTGTATATTTGGTTATCTTATTCCAAATACCTAAAATCCTTTATTTCTGGTGGATTAAAGGTTGAGGCTCTAAGGAGTTCTTGAATCTGTATCAATGGAAATGATTAAGAGTGTGTTTCTCAACATATTTGAGGTAGGTGGTCTACAAGTTATATCCCATAGTCATTTAGTTGATTTGTGCATGTTTGGTTTTTTTATTGGTTATCTATTGTTTTTTTATGTCATTAGTGAAATTTGGTAAAATGGTTTTCTAAGTGGTGAGTTGAACCCCTCATGATCCTTGTGGGATGTATGGAGGATTATTTGACCGATTTAGGTCCACCCATGGGGTGCATTGACATTCTTAAACCTAGAAACCGGTAAGGTTAAGTGTAGAGTTGATGTGTGGTAATGTAGATCCATGATGAACATGTTGATATGTTAACTTGAGTTGAAATAGAAATATTGATAGATGCTTCTAAGCTTTCATAATGGCATAAGGTGTCATTTGGCTAAATGTTAATGGGTAAAGGGGTTAAGGCTCGTGATTTTATGGAAGTGTTAAATGGATAACAGATAGAGATTGTCAAATATGCTAAATAGGTTGATTTGATTAATGTGAACATTCCAAATAGCTTAGGAAATTTACATGAAATTCATAAGGGGTTATTATTTGTGAAATAAGGAATGGGTTAAATGGGTTAACATGTGGTAAATTGATGAGTAGGATAAAGGGGAGAATGAATGGGAGTTATTTAATATGCTTAATGATTTTACACATAAGAAATGGGAATTGGGATAAACATATGTGTAATTTAGATGGAAAATGTGTTAATGGGTAATGGAATAATATTAATTCACATGTTTATTATTATGTATTATGTTTTCTATTTATATTTATTATATTTGGTTGTGATATGGTATGTGTGGTATGAATGGATAAATAATCATGTGCATATGGATTGGTAGTGTGGGGTATTTACTTGAGGCTATACACCCATGGGTCAAGTTAGAATGAGGCTCCAAACTCCACCCCAAAATGCATAGGTTAGGGAAGGGGATGGAGGATCCATTCCCCCAATGGTTGCATTCAATGATACCACTCGGACCGAGGCTTTGAGGTGAGTGAAATGTATTTTTTGTGATGTATTTACCCTTAGTGAGATAGGGACTTGATTTATTTCCCCTATTCATAATAATTGGTTTTCTTTGAACCTTGTGTAGATGATGTAAATGCTTAACCCATGGAACACAAGATGAATATGGATTAAGTAATTAAGATGGTATAAGTAATAACAATGGTAATAATGATAGAAAAGGGTTAAAGTAAAGATGGTTAACTAATGGAACTCAAGTTTTTTTTGTGTACTTGTCTTTATTAATTATTTTCATGAACAGTCTATTTAGAATGGATATTTTTTCGACACCATTGGGGGTGGACTACTGAGTTGTACTCACACAAAACTTGGTCCGTCGTTGGGTACTTGAGTAGACTTCATTTATGTAGGTTCTGATTAGGGAAAATTCCCAGTGTTAGGGAGTTGAGTTGGGCTTAGGATACACATGAATGAGGATCTATATTTGGAGTTAGGATAGTTTTGGGGATTCAGTTGTTTGTATTTATTTTGGGTTTCCTTCACTCTTGGCACTATTATCATGAAATTACATGGTTATTGTTGATTTTTTTTTGTACCTAGTTTTGGGAGATGATTATTTATACATTTTTATTGGTTATTACATGTTGTTTCCACTATTTATATTATTAACTCTTGTGGATTACTCTGGTAAATAGGGTATAGTATCCTCATGTAACTCATTAGACCCTTGCTGCTAGTCAGAAACCTCTACTGTATGGGGAGGTTCGCTTGAGGTCATGTGGCGACTTGACTCAGGGAACCGGTTGAGTATATTCTAGGATGGGGAAATCACAAAGTTTTTTTAGAGGTGTTTTTTCTATGGTCTTATTATTTGGGATGGCAGACAGGAGAATAGGATGTGTTGGGTCTTAGCAATGAGTTCATGCTTGGGAGTAGCTAACCCATGTATGAGGGAAGACCCAAGTATCCCGAGTAGTAATTATAATTCTTCTTGTGTGTTGTTACAGTTGAATGATATTTCACTATTAGGTTATGCACTTGTTGTGTGATGTGACTATTTGGTGATATTTTACTCATGGATGGAACAACATGAGGTTGTGAAATCATGCATCATTTTAGGCACCTAGTAATATAGGTTCCATGCATCATGATAGGCACACATGTGATGGGTGTGTGAGATATGAAAGGTAGAATAAATTTTATTTTATTGATAAATTTAAAGAAAACAGTGTCTAATAAGAATGATGTAAATGGGTAAAATGGGAGGAATGTTAGAGAATGGTTAAATATTTGTGCTTAAATAAAGGTGTAAAAGAGTTAAAATGTGGGTTGTAACAAGATGTGAAAAGGGAAATGTTCTTAAGAGGACGGATTTGCACTGTGAGTGTGGAAATAGTTTTAAAAAGGTGTCTAGTGAAACACCATAGCTATGTAAATTAGTTTACCCATATTGACCATGACCTATGGTAGGTATGGTAGAGGGTAGGGTTCGAGTGTGTAGATATTCATTGGGATAGTGTATGGGAATGGTTTGTTATGACTAGTAAATATGTTTGTTATCTGGGTGATAAGAGAATGTTTCTGAGAATGCTCCCTTAGAAATGGAGCAAGAAGACCTGGTGATTCAAGGTAATAGAGAAGAGTAGTTTAGAAATAAAATTTCTTTCTTTTTGTATATGATGGAATGGGATCCAGGGCAGGTTGTACTGAGTATGTTTAAACTGACTAGAGAGTTTTAGCTATAGTACCCTACAACATTTACCAAAGATGGTGAGACATAGGTATTTGAGTACAAGATAGAGTCCATCCAGACATTTCTTGATCATTTGGAGACTCTTTTTGAGAAGCAAGCCATGTTGGCGGTCGATATGTTGCGAGATTAGGAAAAGCATTGGTGGGACATCATGGTTCAGATTGAAAAGGCTGAAGGAATGATATGGAAAGACTTACAGGAGATTTTTTTTGAACACTTATATCCAGAAACATTGAGGTAGGATAAGGCTACATAGTTTATGAGTTTCACCCAAGGGGTTGTGTCGGTAAGGGATAATGCTGGGCATTTCACCAAATTATGATGCTTCGTTCCAGTATTGGTAGGGGATGAAGTAGCTACAGAAAAATGTTTATAGAATGGGCATAGACACGAGATCATATCCCAGGTGAATATCTTTTATATTGACCAAAATATTTGATTTTATCATGGGGATTTACTGAAGGGGAGTTAAATTTGGAAGAGTACTTCCAAACCTTGGACAAGTCGGCCACTCATTTTGAAGACTTAATCTAGGAAGACCCGAGTATGAAGGCTAAAACATTTCAATGGAGACTATACCAAGTAAGTGATTCAATTATTCTAATCCTTTTTTAATGATTATGTGACATCCTTATGTGTTGGTTGATACTTTTCTTTGGACAAGCTCAGCTTCCCACTTTTTCCTCAAAAGGTTTTGTGAATAAAAATTTAATTTTCACTTAGTTTGAGGTGGTGGATCAAGCCCTTATCTCATAAGGGAACCTAAAGGGGGATTCAGGTAGTGGACCTATGGTTCTAGTTGGGATGATGAGTCATATTGATTTTGAGGGTAGGAAGTGTTATTTTGGGAGTTTCCACTGGGGAGGAAGTGTGAAGAGTAGTTAGAAGAGAGGGCCATCCTCTCAGGATGGTGACCGGGTGTCTTTTTATCAATGTGGTAGGTCAGGGAACATGCGTGGTCAATGTTCCCGACCACCAGTTGAGTGTCGTTCATGCAGCATGATGGGTAAAGTGAAGAGGTTTTCTAGGAATCCTTGATTTCTGGGTGTGGATGGGGGATTGAGGTCGATGCCGAGTGAAGTTAAGGGGTTGGTTACCCCCTATCAGATGGGTATTTGGAGTTCGACTGGTTGTATTGGTCAAGTAGTGGATGTTGTACTCCAGGGTGAGATCATATATATTAGGAGATTTTTAAATCACTAGGGACTCAGGATGGTGCCCAGGGTAGAGGGGTAGGTCATCTTCATGTAGTTCAATATACACTAGGAGGTAGAAAGGATAGACCATCGACTGTTTGAGGTATGATCCTTACAGATTCCACACTTGATAGTGCTTTATTTGACATGGGTGCCACACATTATTTTATCTCTAGATAGTTTTTAGTGGTGTTGGGACTACCATTGGAACGTGTATGTGGGGTTATGTTGATTAGTACTTTGTTAGGGGTGTGAGATGAGGATGTCAGACAATGTAAGGGTTGTTCTCTAGAAGTTGGTGGGTGCCATTTTTTGTGGGACTAGTTTATCCCCGAGATGTTGGGACTTGAACTAATTTTGGGCATGGAATGGCTGGTGTTATACCAGGACCATATCAGCTATTACCATAATCGAGTAACATTCATGTCCCTTGAGAAATACACTTATGTCAATCGTGGTGAGTGGGATGTCTGAGCAGGCCATTCAGGGTCAGTTTTCCATCATTTGGGAGAACTCATAACCCAAGTGGCTTATCTTGGGCTTAATGATGGAGGAATAAAGAAAAAAATCTTTTCTCCTGTTTTTGATCAATTTTAGGATGTGTTTCTTGAGGACTTCTCAAGGCTACCACCTGAGAGAGATGCTATGTTTATAATCAAATTATTGCCAGGGGTAGAACCAATTTTTAGACCAACATATAGAATGGAGACAAAATAACTCCAAGAGATTAAGGATCATTTGGATGAGTTGGAGAGGGAAGGTTTCATCAGTACAATTATATCTCTATGGGGATCTCTAGTGTTGTTTTCCAAGAAGGATGATGGATCATTGAGGCTATGTGTTGATTATAAGAAGTTTAATTAGATGAAGGTTAAGAATTGATTCCATCTTCTATGAATCAATGATATTTTTGACCAGCTAAGAGGTGTGAGAGTGTTCTAAAATATTGATTTGAGGTTAGGGTATCATTAGTTGAGGGTGATACCTTCTAACATATTGTGGATTGCTTCCAGGAGCAGGTACGGGTTGTATGATTTTTTGGTGATGTTATTCAGGGTGACCAATGATCTGGTAGTGTTCATGGCTCTAATGAATATAATCATTCACCCTTACCCAAATCAATTTGTATTTGTATTTGTGGATGACATTTTGGTTTACTCGAAGACTAATAATGATCTTGACAAACATCTTGACATCATCTTGAGTACACTAATAGAGCATAGGTTATATTCCAAGCTATCCAAATGTCATTTCTAGATTGATAGGGTGAATTTATTGGGTCACGTAGTCTTTGAGGAAGGCATATTGGTGGACTCGAATAAATTTTAGGAAATTTTTTCTTGGGAGCAGACCAAGAATGTTTCTAATATTAAAATATTTTTTGGTTTAGAAGGATACTATCAAAGGCTTATCAAAGACTATTCCTAGTGTGTGGAACCTCTTTCAAGATTTACTAATAAAGTCATAAAGTTTTAATGGTTAGAACCATGTGAGAATTATTTCCAAAAGTTAAATAAGCAGTTGACTACCACATTGATCCTGATCTTACTCGATCCATGTAAGAAGTATACCTTCTTTTGGGATGCATCTGGGGTCAGGATAGGTGCAGTATTGATACAGGATGATCGAGTTGTTGCATATGGTTCACAGTATTTGATACCTCATAAAATAAATTATCCTACTCAAGATCTGGAATTGGTTGTAGTGGTTCTTGATTTAAAATTTCTGCAACATTACTTATTGGGAGAGTGGTTTATGGTGTATACCGATCATAAAAGTTACATCTTCTCTCAACATTATTTGAATCTTAAACAGTGGAGATGGGTTTAATACATTCAATACTTTGATTTTGATATGGTTTACACTCCAATAAATGGAAATAGTATTGAAGATTCTTTGAGTCATAAAACTCAAAGTCAGGCAGTTCATAATCCCAACTTCGAGTGGAAGATGGTGGAGTTTTTTGCTGAAATGCATCTTGAGGTGAAGGGTGGCCTAGGGAAGATGAACCTTTCATAATTGGTAGTTGAGTCTATGCTTATGATCTGGATTAAGGAGGTACAACATGAGGACTTGGAATGTATGTTTATGAGGGAAAATCTTAAAGGTTGGGAGTCACCTTCTAGTTGGGCCATTGAAAATAATGGTATCATTTGTGTTTGCGGTCGTGTGGTTTCTCCAACGAGTCTATGATAAGAGTTGATGAACAAGTTTCATGTATCGAAATGGGTTGTGCATTCAAGTTCAAAAAATATTTATTGTGATCTTTGTAGGCATTCTTGGTGTCCATGAATAAAGAAAGATGTTGTGGGATTTGTTTCATAATTCCTTACTTAATAGCAAGTGAAGGTTGAGCATCAGCACCCATGTGGTTTGTTGCAGCCATTTCCCATTCTGTAATAGAAATGGGAGGATGTAACAATGTACTTCATGATATTTATTCTGAGGAAACCTTAGAAGAAGGATTAAATATGGTTATTTGTTGATTGGTTGACTAAGTTGGAACATTTCTTTCTAATTTGAGAAACTTTCACTATGGATTCATTTGGGTGAATTGTATGCTCAAGAGGTAGTGCGATTTAAGGGGGGGCCATGGTCTATAGTTTCGGATCATGATTCACTTTTTGCATCAAATTTCTAACAGGGATTATAAAAGGTTCTTGGTACCTAGGTGTTCTTGAGTACAGATTTCCACCCGTAGACGGACGGGAAATCAAATCACACCATTCAGGAACTAGAGGAAATATTGAGGGCTTGTGTCTTGGATTTTGGTGTATCATGGGAAAATCATTTGGCCCTTGTTGAGTTTGACTACAATAATAGTTACTATGCTAAAATTTATATGGAACCATTTGAGGAACATTATGGTAGACCATGTATATATATGTTATGTTGGATAGAATCTATAGAAACATAGTTGTTGGGACCAAGTCTTGTGCAGGATACGTCAGAGTAGGTTTAGTTTATCTAGAAGTAGATGTAAATGGCTAAAAGTAAGTATAATTCATATGAGGATAGGCATAATATACCTCTAGATTTTTCAGTGGGTGATCATGTGTTCTTTTGGGTATCGTTGAGGTTGGGTCCCCATCGAATTCAGAAATAGGGTAAGTTAGTGCCCAGGTATGTGGGGTCATTCGAGATTGTAGAGAGGATCAGACAGGTGGAATACCGATTGGATATTTTATCATGGTATAGTGGTATGCATTATGTTTTTCATGTGTCAAATATTCAATAATATCACCTTGATCTATCTTAGGTGATTGAAGTTGAGGACGTTGAGCTTGAGGTAGATGCATCCTTTGAGGAGAACCTGGTTCGTGTTATGGATCGCAGTGAGAATGTCTTTCGGGGAAAGACTATGATGTTAGATTGAGTTTTATGGTAGAATGTTAATTAAGGAAGAAAATAGGGAGAGGGAGTCATATTTTCAGGCTCATTGGCCTGATCTTTTTACCTTGGAAGCTCAGTGATGCTCAGGAAGAGTGGGTAAAGGATGATTTGTTATAAGGTGGGGAGGTTGTATGATCATGGCTCCATGGAGTTATGTCCTAGTTTAAATTTTAGTTTGAATCCATTATTTTTTGTTAATTAAATTTTCACTAGGTTTATTAGGGGCCTCAGGGGTGTTTCAGGGGTTTGGGGCATGAAAAGAATGAAAATCAGGAAAACCTATACAAGGCGTAGAGTTTGTGCACGGTTAAGTAAATCATAGGGCCCTTTTAATAAAACTAGGAAACCTTGGATATTGGCCTTGTGCATGGTTGGTTCTCATTTAGTCAAACTGTGCAAATCTCCCCAGGTAACCATTCAACCTCACTCTCCTTTTATAGTGTCTTGTGCATGGTTTTCACATGGGTGGTTCTCCTTCAATTCTTGGTTGTTTGGAGTGTTTTTGGTTCCAGATCAAAGCTCTAGGTAAGTCTAATCTCCCTCTTTCATCTCTTTTCTGGATTAGGGATTTTAGCTTGGGTTATCTTCTTATGAATCTATAAAACCCTTTATTTTCAGTGTATTATAGGTTGAGGCTTGAAGGGTTTCTTGAATTTGGATCTAAGGCAACTATTAAGAGTGTGTTCATCAACGGATTCAAGGTAAGTGGTCGATAAGTTAAATCCCATAGTCGTTGAGTTTATTTTTTCGTGTTTGGTTTATTTTTTGATTATTATTGTTGTGGGTTTGATGCCTTTAGTGAGATTTGGTAAAATGGGTGTATAAATGGTGAGTTGAACCCCTCTTGATCCTCGTGGGAATCATGGAGAATGATTTGACCGATTAAGGGCTACCCATGGGTTGCGCCGACATACCCGAACCTAAAAATTTGTAAGGTTAATTTTAGAGTTGGTATGTGGTAACGTAGGCCATGATGAACATGTTGATATGTTAAATTGAGTTGAAAGAGGAATATTGATCGATCTTTCTAGTCTTGGATAATGGCATAAGGGGTCATTTGTCTAAATACTGATGGGTAAAGGGGTTATGGCTCATGATTTTGTGTAACTGTTAAATGGGTAAATGATAGAGATTGTTAAATATTCTAAATAGGTTGATTGGATTAATGTAAACATGAAAAATGGATTATGAAATGTACATGACATGCATAAGGGGGTTATTATTTGTGAAATAAGGAATGGGTTAACATGTGGTAAATTGATGAGTATGATAAAGGGGAGAATGAATGGGAATTATTTAATATTCTTAATGAGTTTACAAATAAGAAATGGGAAATGGTATAAATAGATATGTAATGTAGATGGAAAATGTGTTAATGGGTAATGGAATAATATTAATCCCATGTTGATTGATATGGATTATGTTTTCTATTTTTATTGGTTTTGTTTGGTTGTGATATGGTATGTGTGAGGTGAATGGATAAATAAGCATGTGAACATGGCTTGGTAGTGTGGGGTATTGACTTGAGGTTATACACCCACAGGTTGAGTTAGACTGAGGTTATAAACTACAACCCAAAATTCATGATTTAGAGAAGGAGATAGATGATCTATTACCCAAAAAATTACATTAGATGAGGCCACCCAGACTGAGGCTTCGAGGTGAGTGAAATGCATTTTTTGTGATATGTTTACCACTGGTGAGATAGGGACTTGATTTATTTCCCCTATGCATAGAGATTGGTTTCCATATACCCTTTTGTAGATGATGTGAATTCCTAACCAATGGAACACATGATGAATATGGATTAAGTAATTAATATGGTATATGTAATGAAAATGTTAATAATGATAGAAAAGGGTTAAAGTAAATATGGTTAACTAATTGAAAACAAGTTATCTTTTGTTTAATTTTATTTATTCATTATTTGCATGAACTATCTGTTCAAACTGTATATTTTATAGACACCATTAGTGATGTCCTACTAAGCTGTGCTCACACCCTGGTCAGGCCATCGTTGGGTACTCGAGCAAACTTCATTGTTACAGGTTTAGATAAGGGCAAAGACCTGATGTTAGGGAGTTGAGTTGGGCTTGGGATACACGTGAATGAAGATCTAGACTTGGAGTCAAGATCATTTTGGGTATTGACCAATTTTTATTTATTTTGGTTTTTCTTCACTCTTGGAACTATTATCATGACATTACATAGTTATTATTGATTTTTGTTTTGTACCTATTTTTGTGAGATTCGTATTTATGCATGATTATTTGTTATTACATTTCTGCTATTTATATTCTTAACTGTTGTGTCTTACTCTATTAAATAGGGTATAGTCTCTACATGTGACTCATTAGACCCTCACTACTAGTTATAAACCTCTAGAATATGGGGAGTCATGATTGATGTCATGTGGAAAACTGACTCGAGGCATCAGTTTAGTGGATTCTGGGTCGGGGACATTACAAAATGAATTTTAAAAGAAAAATCACATTTCAAATAAAGTTAAAATCAAAAATTATAGAATTTAACACATTCACATAAAATCCACTCTCAATTTTAAATTCTTCACCCCTCATTAAAAAATTTCAAAACCCTTCACTGCCCCATTTTTATTAAATGAAAACAATACCTTCTAAAAACACACTAAAAGAATGTTAAAAATACCTTTAATTTGTACCATAAAAATATTTTAAAACTCAAAACACTTACTAGATTTTATTATAAAATAAAAAAGTATCAATTTATTTTTATGAAAACCATTTCCATTTCACAACCAATCCCTAAGGCTCATTTCAATCAAAAATCATTTTCTATAAAATCCTCTTTACACTGAAAACCAATTTTTAAAGTAATTTCATAATAAGGATCCACACCACAAATCCAAAAAAAAATCCAATAATATCAATATTTTCCTAAATATAAATTCCAAAATAATATGCATAACCATTAATAACACATCCATATGGTTTGATGGGAATCGGGAGAGCCATGCAATAATTCTTGAAACATTTCCAAGATCAAGCATTTGGTCATTGCCCCATTTATTAGGATGTGCAAACCAACCTCACATAACTAATCCCTTTTTTCACCCAAAAATCCAGTAACCTACCACCCTAAGTAAACTCATACCATTACAATGAGGATTAAAAACCACAATTACAACCTCAATCCACACAAATAATAAAACAAAATTCAAATCCCAACTTCTCATGGAGACTCAAGCACCAACATGAAGTGTGATAATAAAACACCCACTCATTGACAACCTTCTCAATCTAGATGATGATGATAAATTGATTATAATGTGACATACCTAAATAATAAATGGTTTTCCAAGAACTTTGGCCCTTACTGAGAAACTTAGGCTCTGGTACCATTTATAATAAACCAGGCCATGCTGACCTAACGCGTCACCCGACCTAACCGGTCACTAGGCCCAAAGAATGTTTTTTATCCTGATGTGATATAAAATTGTTCCTAGGTTTCATGAACATACCAATTGTAATTATTTCACCCCCACGTAAAAAATAAAGAATCAGCAGAAACTACCATGAATTTGTCATGACCTATCAAGTCGATGGACATCTATGCATATGGAATAAGTAGATTAAAATAAATAAACAATCCAAACATGTAATAATTAATAGTAAACATCCATCCAAAAATATAAAAGTGAAATAAAATATAGTATAAATTGATACAGATAAAAATACCATACTTAATTGGTCGATACAGCATCCCAAAATAAAAATGGAATAGAACCAGAACAACTCTAAAATCACCATTGTTGATCCATGGTCACTAATTATATCCACTCATCCATACCTAGACCAATTAATAGACCATGAACTGAAATATATGGTCACCTACAATAGAATAAAGGAAAATTCATGCACACCCACATATCGATGCATAAATAGGGTGTGAGATAAACATTCCTTGTAGGATATCACTAAGGAGTCTATGAAATTCCCTACATAAGACAATCCAAAAAATGATGGTTTGAACCTAAAATATAAAATATATTTTTCACATATGAGATTAAAATAAATCTAATAACATGTCACACTAACCTTTCTAAAACCCACCCTTTAAAATAAAATAAGGATGGATAAATCATTTGATTTAATCCCTATTTGTTTAACATATAGAAGGAGGAAGTTCACAATATTTTGAAACAAAACCCAATTTACTTCTAATTCCACCTTAAATAAATTTTTTTAAAATAAAATTTTAAAAAATAACCACATTTAAATATGTCTAATAAATAACTAAATCCTTCATTTTAATCCACACTTTCCAGCACATTTTATAAATCAGTTTGAAAGTAAACTAAAAATGCACTCAGGGTGAAACACAATAACAATCAGGAACCAAAGTATAAATAACTAATTGGGAAAGTAAACTCAACTAAGGATAGGTTCCATACAACCAAAAATAGGGGATACAAACAAATTATAGGATGATATCCCCTAAAATATCCAAATAAGGACCTAATCATCATGGGAAACATCTAAATACTTAAGTGACATGATCCAAACAAACGACATGATCACATGGAAAACACTAATGAAATAGTATGTCTAGATATTCCCATCAAAATAGTTGGTCCCTATAACCATATCATGAAAATTAATCTACTTTAGGAATATACTAAATCCTAGGAGCACTCCACTCCATTGTCAATGACCCCCTATAAAGATAAAAAACTACACTAGATGTTTGAACTTATTTTGACCACTACTTAGTCTCCAAGGACCCCCATGACATGTCAAATCAAGGTGAAAAATATAAAAATCACATAGAATAAGTATAAATAACTTTAAATAAATTTCATCTCACCCCACACTTCCTCACATGAAACAACCAATATCATATTCATGCATATTCATCACCTAGATATATATTAGTGTAAAACATTCCCCAAGGGGTCAAATTCCAAAATGGTCATAACTAACATATGGGGATCAATTTATATCCTTATATATTTTAAAAAAGAAACCAATTATTTAAAAGTTACAACTAGAAATTTGAAAATAATCTCAAAATTTTAATCCATTTTACACCATTTGAAATCTCATTTCAAAACATTTCTTGAAATCCACTTTTCTAGACCATGAATGGAAATTCATTTGTAAACCCAATAATTTTCTAGAAATATATTTTTAAAACCTTTCAAACCATCACTAAGACCCAATGGTCTAAAATTAATTAAAATGAGGGCTAAAGACCTCCATTTGATAAAATTTCCCTTAAAACATCAAGAATTTTCTTTTTAAATAAAACTGGTACCAAACGCCTTTGCAAAACATTTAAACCCTTATAAAATATCCACTCAATAATTTATAAAAACAAATTCCATGTGACAAGTCCATGTCGAGTGTTGAAACCATTTGAAAATAATCTCTAAACCATAAAAGGTATCCCATAATTATATAATTTTATAAGAAATCATTTTAAAACATCCAAGTGATTTAAAACAAACATTATAATGAAATTCAAAAGAAATACCTACCTTTTCAAGTAGAAGATCAATCCAAGCATGACTCCATCAGTAGTGAATGCATAACCGAGAAAGGAGAAGTCCTCAAAAAACCTTAATCACAAAAATACTCATTATTATAACCATCTTAAACCCTAATCTCAACCTAAATTTTGATTTGGGATTAAGAAAGGGATAAAATATAAAGTAAGTGGAAAGAAGATAATAAAGGAATAGGAATATGGAAGAAATAATGTATTAACACATAAAAACCACTTGAAATTGAGTGTGGGGGCCAAAAATAAAAGGATGCTAGAAAGGAGGGATGTCCCTTCATGTGCCCATCTCTAGCTAAATAAGAGGGACAACAGGGAGTGGATAAATATCTAAAAATTGATATGTAAAAAAGGGAAAATTCATTTTTTTAATGAAATCTATGCAACTCGCGTGGATTTTCCATATTATTTGGTAAATTTTGCATCAACTATATATATGTAACTGCCTAAGAAAAACACACTCACATAATTTGACCAAATGGTTTACCGAGCACATTCCATCTAGGAAAACCCACTGTTAAAATCCATAGATATTTTAATGCTTTTTATGGTTAATCATCACAGCATGCAATCCCTATTCCAAAATATCCCAATGAAAGATAAGATGCATGGTTTATACTAGACTCATAGGATTTAGACTAAACTATGCACAATCCATGTAGACAAAATCATGCATGTTCAAAATTAACTCAAAAATATCATTGCATAAAGGCAACTGTAATCTAATGGTAAATATGACCTTGCATGGTTTTCCAAACTATGTTCAAAAGAAAATCTACACTTAAGGGTTATTTGAATGTTTTACCAACCCGTGAGGTGACCATGAACAAACTATAAAATAGAGGAAATTTTCCAAAATTTTAAAATTTTAAACTGATACCCTTCAAAATTTTAACTTACCCAAAGTTAAAATGAAAATAATGTATAATAAACAACAATTATACAAGGGTGTAACATGTTTCCAATAGATAAATATCATTATATTTTACTATTTTTTATTTGGATTTTAGTTGGGTAGCTTTGAATTCCATAGAGACTTTATGAAGTGTTTCCAATACATGGATTACTTCCTTGACAACATTATCAAAAACTTTTTTCTCACACAAAGCCCTTTGAAAATAATCATCAAACATTGAATTCATTTCCCTGTAAAGTATGATAGCTTCTTATTTGGATTTCATAAGACTTATTAGAGTGTTGTAGTATCCAATCTTCTATACTAATTATTCTATTATAGTATCAAATTATTCTTCGAGCTGTGATTTTTCATAATGAATTCCCTTGATGTATCGAAATTTATATGTGACCACATCAATGAGAAATTCCATCTTATAGTCTATTATTTCAACATAAAATTCACTTAGTGATTAATTAAAATATTCTTCATCATATCTTGTGGTGAATTCACTAGAAATATAATATTCAACAGATTTAACTAAGAAAATTTTCATCATTCTGATTACCATCACTTAATGGTATCTCCTCCTTTTTCTTTGAGATTATTCTCATATTTCTATCCTTTTTCCTCTTCCTATTTTGTTATGTCATGTTGGATACTTCCATATCTTCTTTAATAAGGATGCGAGTCATTTATTCCATTTGAGGACCATTATAAATAATATATTCAAATATTAAATTCCTTAAATTAGATAAAAATACATACAAAGTAAACAAATATCCAACTAGAGGAAACTTTTCTCTAATACCACTTTAAATGAACCTTAGGATCGATATAGACACCTGAGATGGTGGTGAATCAGGTGTATCATATTTTTATAAAATTTCCAAGGCTCTTAGAAACTTTAACCACCTTTTATATTTAACTTATATTTATAGTTGATGCATATGTATCTATTTTATTCAACTAGACAATAATCAACCACATCAATGTAAGTAAAACTGATAAAAGGAACACACTTTTTTACAAGGTTCGACTCAAAGGCCTACTCCTTTCCATGATTGGTTATTTTCTATAATCATGGTTTCTCCACTATAATCAAATGTTGACTATAATGATTGGGGATTCCCACACTAAAACTGAATCTCATAGTGTGTACACTTACCTACATCTCACGGTACTTCCTCAAATAGCTTCACACTATAATCATGGATTCGTATTGCATTTCCCTTACATACCTTGATTCTAATAGTTTCTAAAACATCCCACCGTGTATAAAAAAGTATTCTCTTTCCAGTTCCACTGGGAATTTTATCCCCATGACTATATAGGATTCTTCAACATCAATAAGATAGTTATCTTTCACCTCACCACAGAGTATCAAAATGCTAACAATACCTCAAGAACAATAAATGTAAATCAGTATCTACTTATAGATCAGGCACATAAATCATCAAAACATGATCGCATATCTTTCTCACTCACTAATTAGTCACTAAAAGGCATGAATATAAATATAAGAACACACACAATAGGTCAATCTCTTATTAACACTTTTTTTATTCTTATCTCAACATTGTAAGAATAGGTTTATAAAATAATCACATCACATAGCCTTGTATTCATGCACTTATCACTTTTTCCTTGGTTATACCAGATCAGTAGTTTTAAGTTGGATCACTCAAATTATTATTATTTTATTTATTACAAAGCTAGTAGTTTTCATATTCTAGATTATCTTATTCTTCTTTATTTTGGCTTACAACAAATCTTCCTGATTCATCTTCCTTGATATTCTCTTCATTCTATTGGATACTAAACACATCCCAACATCATCTATGGATTCCTTTCTCTATTTTTTCCTCCTCGATATTCTTGACATCTCACATGAATGAGTGGATATATTAAATGTTTTCTTTCATTTTCAATTTTTATATATGGTGTACTTAGGGGTAAAATCGTCAACAAGCACAAGAGGTGTTATTATTGAATATGCTTTTTGGGTTCCTATAATTTTTAAGGAAACCTTTTTCAACTCAAGGGATATTCCATAAATACCCTCATTTAATAATCCTCACATAACCGAATATATTTATACTTTATTTGTATATAATACCAACTTCAACATCTTCTTCAACTCAAAATATATTCTCTAAATCCTCAAATCATTTTCCACATATATATATAAATATACAGTAAAAAATCTTATGAAATTGAACTCATTCTATGGAATGAAGCAGTATATTATAACATAGAAAATTATTATTATGGAACAACTCATCTCAATACTCTACTCTCTTATTTATATTTCTTATTATTAAACAACTTACTTTATAAATGAGTCACACATGAACATATAATCCTTAACTTAACAATATCTACATTACTCTTGAAAATTTGATAAATTTATTTCATCACATTTAATGTTTCATAAATTCTTCATTCTATAACCTTCTTATACTTTGTCTTAAAGATCAACAATATATAATTTACTTTATTTTATTAAATTTATTTTTTGATTCTTTTGTATTTGAATATTGGTTTATGAATCACCCCAATTTTTCTTCAAAATCTTGAAATTTTGGAAGTATTGATTTTCATTTTATTAAGGTCATTAAATTTATATAAATAATTTATCTTATGAACTCAGTGTTTATCAAAAGGTAAAAATCTTGATTTTCTTACATCTATATTTGTAAGATTATTTTAATTACACTTCCATAAATCATCATACAATTTAGCTCACATTTCTGAATTCCCTTTGTCAATTTTCATCTATATGGCTGAATATTCTTACATGGGACTCAATTCTCATGATGTAAATTAATTTAATTATGTGGTAAAAAATTTCCTTAATTGGATCATTTCATCATTCAATGTAAAATAAATGCCTTGTCATTTCACTTTTTCATGGATAAATTATCTTATGCACCAGTTACTTCACTTTCATATAGATGAATTTTCTTACGTGATGCCTCGTGTATATGAATTATCTTATGGGTCACTCATGTAAATAAATTTTATTCACCCCTTTAAAAAATTGAAACTCAATAATAGTGATCCATAATTCCTTAAAATAAATTCCAAGCACCATAAAATCAACTTTGGTCCACCTTAATCACCCCAAATTATTTCAGAACCACTCTAAATAATTGTGGGAATTATTAAAATAATTTCAAACCCAATAAAACCTTATTACAAAGTCTCACAACATATTAAATACTCAAGATAGAGTTTTTTCTATAAATCCTTTTCTCTCTCTAGTTTATCATTACTCAAATAAATCTTGATCTATCTTAATTTAAATTAACCTTTATCCAAGAGTGTTTCCCACTCATTTCAGTAACCTAAATACAAGGTACACCAAGGATAGATTCTATATCTCCACTTATCTTGTACAATTCTTTGAATTTGGTTTCCTCTTTATAAATATAGCTCTATAAGATGTTTTGTACAGATTTAGCATCCATCTCCTTTTCCTATTCCACTTCCTTCCACTATGGGTTATTGTGCTAATTCATCTTGTGTAGCACATTCCATTACTATATAAGCAAGAACAAACAATTTTTTGATGTTTCTTTTCCATTCATCCATAATGGGAGTTGCTTATTACATGTTTTATATAGTGTAAAATTATTATTTCTATAATAAAACTTGACTCAAGTATCAATAAATAACATTCCAAGAATTCATCTCATGTTTTTAGGCTACCCACTTGAATATTTCTAGCTAGATATCAAGGGCAGATAACATATTTGTTCCATTAACCATGCTTTATGAGAAACACCTCCAATATCCATGTGATTTGTGGATACTCTAATCCATCAACTGTGACATCTTTTTATAATGACATTGACACAGATAATGAGGCTTATTGAAAACAAACAAAACCTCAACCCAAGGTCACTTCATCAAGTAAAACCCATCATTGGTCTACAAAACTTTGATTTTAGTAGGATTATAAAACTTATATCCCACAATCTCATTGGGATAACCAACAAATTATCATTTATCTGATTTAGGGTTGGGTTTGTCAGAATCCAAACATTATATGTATGTATAATATCCCCAAATCTTCATAAAATACATATAAGGTTGTTTCCAATACCATATCACATATGGTATCTTTATAACTGCCATATATGGAACACAATTTAGTGAGAATTTGGAAGTTTTAGAAGTATATCCCCAAAATGAAATAGGAAGGTCACACTGAATCATTATTAATAGAACCATGTCTAGCATGGTAAGATTATTCCACTCAAATACACCAAACCACTATGTTTTTCAAAGAGGAGTGAGTTGTGAAACTATTTCACAATCTATCAAATGATCAGTGAATTCATGGATCCAGTATTCACTACCCCAATCTGATCATAGAATCTTAATATGATTTCAAATATGATTCTATACCTTTTTATGAAACACTAGGAAAGTCTCAAGAGTTTAAAACTTTTATCTCATTAGAAACACATAACAATACCTAATAAAGTCGTCAATAAAGGTTATAAAGTGTATATAACCACCACTTTATTGAGCACTCATTGGTCCACATACAACACTATATATTAGATCCAATAGTGCACTTTACCTTTTATCTTTTATAATAAAATGATATTTGATAATTTTTCCTAATAAAAAAGATTCACATGTTTCAAAAAATTCATAATATAATTATTCCAAATATCTATTTATACAGACTATTTGAATGTGTTTCTCATTTATATGTCCAAGGAAATAATTCCAAAGGAAAATGAGATCATAATCAACCATAAACTTTATATTTTGAATTCTATTGATAGGATTAAACATATCTAAAATATATAAAACATTAAATATATTCCCAATTATATAAAGAAGTTCATTAATATATGTAGAAAAACTCTTTTTTTTAATAATGAATGAAAACCCCATATTGTCTGAACAAGATATAAAAATCAAATGTTTTTTATGGAAGGAACATAATAACATTTTTCTAATTACAAAACTAATCCACTTGGTGGAATTAGATCATAAGTGTCTAATTCTAATGTAGTAACTATTTATCTATTTTAAATATTTATATCTACTTATCCTTTATTCAATTATCTCATATCTCTGAGTTTTCCTTTGTTATAAAAAACATGTGATGCACAATCAGTATCTAATATATATGAGTCAAAGTTAGAGAAATTTATTTTTATAACAATTACATTCAAATTATCAGAATGGTTCTCTTTGATAACACTCCATAACCTTAGATACTAATATAGTTTTATTTTATAAGTTACACCTATAAGATACATCAAAATTATAAACCTTTTGTAAGACACAATCTATAATAAAGACATATTTATGGGTGAGTATTATCTTTTATATATTTTCATTAAGGACGTTTAATGAAATCAATCCCACTAAAAATGATGAGCCTATGAATTATATCCATTTAGTGATACAAGACCAATATTTCATCATGAATTACATTGGTTAAGAAAATATATAAGTAGCAATTATATATGGTAGGCAATTATTTCAATCATATCATATATGACTCTTAGATAGTTGATTAAATAACTAGTTATCCAATCCACCTTGTAGATTCACTCAAATATATTCCTTACGTATCCCAGTGGTTAGGGTTTCCTGAATAACTGTAAACTAAATATTACATAAGATATAAGAAACTAATGGTTAGGGTCACCAAAAATCATTTTTCCTTACAAAGGATCTGTATCACCCCTAATTTCAAGTAAGTAACCCTTTATTTGTGATTTTTAGTATGTAAAGTGTTTGAGTGAAGTTTGGGAGGATATGGAAGAATTTTTTAATGTTTTTTGGGATTTTATAAAGGTTCACAGTTGATGAACGGTTAGTTTAAACCGTAAAAATCCTATAGTAAATCGTTTATAGTGATACATGGGCTTGGGGAAGGCACACGGTTAGGTGCATGGTTTCTCCAAACCGTGCGACCACCTAGGAGAAAGTTTGAAAAGAGGGATAGTGAAATTTTTCATAGTTGCTGCATGGTTTTTCTAACCATTTGGGCCAACCATGTGAGGTTCTCCTTTAGGTAGTGGCAGGACATTTTTAGCACACAGTTTTGCCTAATTGTGCGACTAACCATGTATGTTTTAAAACAAGATCCTAAAAAGGTGTATCTAGTTTGGGATTAACATTAAACACCTCATTTTTGCTCAAAATCGACCCTAACTCAATATTTATTCCTCTAAAAGGCTGTAGAATATTTCCCCATTGATTCAAAGGAGATATGAAGGTGTTTCTTATTGTGATGAAGTAAGATTCCCTTGGTAAGTCTTCTTTTGTGGTAGGTTTTGGTAGTTTTTCTTATATCTACATTCCTCCCTCTCTTATATTCATAGATCTAGTTTATTTTAGATATATCTAAGTTTTTTTATGTCAATAAGGGTTATATTTGGATTTTTTAATGTTCGGGGAAGACATCTAAGGATGATTTTTGGAGATTCAACCTGGTTTTTGGGGTGTTTTCATGTCGTTCTTTGTTTCCTCCATAATTCCTGAGGTAGGTAGATTCACTGTTGACTCCTCTTATCATATTTTGAATGATTAGTTTTAAATTGTTTAAATTTATTGAAATTTATTTTGAAATTTTTGTGCAAATCTTGGTAGAAACCTTCTTTAGTGATGGTTTGTGAAATTTTGGAATTTTTGTGTAAAGTGCTTTGATAAATGATTTTAAAATGCTGATTTTAAAATAGTTTCTTGGTTTGATTCATGGAAAAAGATTTTATGGAAAGGTTTTTAATAAAAATATTGTTTTATTGAAATGGTTTTGGCATAATTGAATTGGCATGGTTTTTGGGCATACTTGGTGGTGTGTGTTCATGTTTCATTTTATGAGTCCTTGTTAAAATATTACTTGGTTCTTGGTTCTAAAGGTGTAATGGAACATGGGATAATGGTTACCTTATGACAACTTATAGATTGATGAGAATCGATCAAGAGTATGGAACTATCATATGGGCATGCATGTGTGGATGGGTGGGTGTTTGGATTGCAATGAGTTATTCCAAAAATGAATATGAAATGGTTTTGAGGAATTTTCATTGTTGCTTCCATGGAAAATAGTTTTGGTTTTGAAAACTATTTTGTTTAGAAATATTTTTGGTTTTTTTGTACTCTATTTCAATTTTTTTTACATAAATTGTTTTATATAAATTATTTTGTATGAATGTGCTAACTTTTTTTATCCTAGTTGCATGATTAGGGAATTCATTTGGGGAAAACCTATTGAGTTTCATTAATCACCCATACAATGGAACTTTTGTGATTTTGTAGATATTGTTTATAGGATCATAGGCAAAGGTAAATTATCATACTTCTTTAGTGGTGATTGGTGATACTTGTGATGTTTTGAGGAGTTGGATCATGGAGTGTGTTGGGAGTTGTGGAGTTATACCTTGGAGTCTTTGAGTTTTGTGGTTTTGTCTTCCACAGTGTACTTGTATGTTAGTAGTCTTCCACCATGGTACTTGGTTGTAGTTTGGTTTTGATATCAATGGTATTACTTTGAGTTGTTTTACATTGTTATCATGCATCATGTAGTGGTATTTTTTTATGAAATGTTCGGTTGGATTGTTTTATCTTCAAATGGAAAATTGTCCCCCATATGTAAATGAAGACCTTGGAATTTATTTATACCCTTTGGAACCTTGGGGATGTCTCTTAAGGTCAAGTATTAATTCTAACTCAAAGCAATCCAATGAGTAGGGGAAGGATGTTAAAAATGGTATCAATCATGTCTGATTCATCTCCCATTTTGAAAAGTGGTATTATCTTGTTCATTCCTTGACTTTCAAGTGATATTAGTCTTGGTAGTTATTTGACTTTGTCATAATTTTTTCAGTCATTGAGTTGACATTTGTTCTTGTTTAATTCTAGGAGTTGGGTTGATATAAAGGAGTAGGATTGTCGGGACTTGAAATGTAGAGCATAAAATGACATAGCTAACCTTTTTATGCTAAACTTCAAGCTATCATGGAGTTGGGTACATAATTGTTTTGGAGACAATTATAGGAATTAGAATCTCATTTTCATGGGTTTAGTCAATGATACAAGCATAAAATTTATTTTATAAATGTCTTACCACTAATAGTGAATATTTCATTTTGAGTAATGATTTATGATTTTGTCTAAAAATGTTGATTTTTGAAAATTGTTAAATTTGTTTTCAAATTTGAGATTTTGAAAAGTAGTGAAATGGTTATTTTTAACAGATATAGAACATGATCTACACATAAAGTCTCGACATTCTCTTTGACCAAGGGGAGTTTTCTATTTCAATAAAAAAGGAATAATCTCAACATTTAAACTCATAAAATCAATAAAACTAGATGAAATAAAGGAATGGGATGCACCCATATCAAAAAAAATATTTCATAAGTGTATAATTCAAAAGAATTGTACCTTTCACTATCAATGGTCCATACTAATTATCCAAAATAACTTTCTCAACTCCATATAATTGCTTACTAACAACATTTTTTTCCTTATTACCCTGTTGATATTCCCCTTGCCGAGGAGTCATGATATTTCAAGAATCACCATGGGTAGATCTATTCTGTCAATGAGGATTTTTTTAGTTCCCTTGCCCCATCGAAACATCTAACATCTGAGTTGATATGGGACTTCTCTATGATTGATATGGATTCCTATGATATATTACTAGGTATGGATTGGTTTATAATGTTCAGGGCTCACATTGAGTATTATACTTGAAGGGTCGGTTTTACGATTGAAGATGGCATCCAGCATCTTTTTAGAGGAAACCAGAATGTAAAGGAAAGTGCAATGGGATTGTTGGCACCATAAGTTAGAAAAATCTCATACCAGTTGGTATTTTTTAATTTGGAATCTATGGAACAGATTGAGAATAGTATTTTTCCACCAATTCTTGATTAGTTTTTGGATGTCTTTTACAAAAATTTCTTAGGGTTTCCACCTACAAGAGAAGTGGGGTTTACAATTTATCTCCATATGGGGACCAGTCCTATTTTCATTTCATTTTATCAGATGGAACCAACAGAATTAAGGGAGTTGAAAGTGAATTTGGAAGGGCTGTAAAGAAAAGGGTTCATTTAGCTTAACACATCTCTATAGGCAGCACCAGTCTTGTTTGTCAAAAAGGTATATGGAACTCTTCTACTGTGTGTGGATTATCATAAGTTTAACCAAGTTATGATAAAGAGCAGGTATCCACTTTTATGAATTGATTATCTGTTCGATCATTTGAGGTGAGCTCAATGGTTCTCTAAAATTGAATTACAGTCAGATTATCACCAATTGTGAGTTTAGAAAGAGAATATTCCAAAGAAAACTTTTAGAAGTAGATATGGCCATTATGAGAATGTGGTAATGCCTTTCAGTATTATGAATGCACCATCGGTCTTTATAGAATTTATGAATTGGGTATTTCATAGGTATCTAGATTCTTTTGTGTTGGTATTTGTGGATAACATATTGGTGTATTCAAAGACAAGGGTTGGGCATGACCAACACTTAGTGACAATGTTGGGAATCTTACAGAATCATCATCTATATAAAAAATTATCAAAGTATGATTTTTGGATATAAGTGGTGTGTTTAATTATCAATTTAATATATGTAAAATGTGTTTTGATAGATCCAAAAAATATATAGGTTGTTGTCTAAAAGAAACTTTCAAAAAATAACCTCAAGATATGCAGTTTTATTGGTATAGATCGTTATTACCAAAGCTTTGTTTGTGATTTTTCATGAATAGATTCACCAATTATAGCTTTAACAAGGAATAATTTTCCACTAATGTAATGATGAATATCAAAATACTTTTCAGTAGCTTAAAATTTTCCTTACATCAACACCAATCTTGATTTTTCTAGAATCAGGACAAGGGTATGCGGTGTATTATGATGCTTCAGGATTTGGGTTGGGATGTGTTCTAATGTAGAGAGATCATGTTATTTCTTATGGATCAAGATAGTTATGTTTTCATGAGACGAACTACCCAACACATGGTTTGGAGTAAGATTTCATAGTCCATTATTTGAAGACTTAGTACCATTACCTCTTTGGTGAGAAATTTATAGTGTTTACGGATCATAAGATCTTAAAACATATTTTCTCATAAAGGGATTTAAACATTTAATATAGAAGAAGTATGGAGTATCTTCAAATGTTCAAATTTGACTTGATGTATACACTGTGAAAAGGCAATATAGTTGTAGATGCATTAAGAAAAAATTCATATGCTCAGTTGGAAAAAGAATCCTCAGATGAGTGGCAGTTAATGTTAGTCCTATATGATATGCACTTGGAATGTGAAGACTGAGTTGAAGTTGCGGTTTTCATTCCTATTTCACACATTCTTGATTTGGTTGAGATGTATAAAGAGGTACATACATTTGATTTTGAATTTGTTTCTTTGAGGTTATAACTCAATGATGTGGAGACCATTGAGGGATGAAAGATATATGATAGTTTAGTATTGTGGTTTTGAAATTGAAAGGTCATACCTATGGATTTTTAGAAAAAACTTAATCATGCTTACCACCATTTGAGATGGGATGTTCATCTAGGAATACAGAATATGTATAAGGTGTTGAAAGTATTGTTTTTATGGGTTGGTGTAAAAAGGAAAGTGGTTGGTTTTATTGTGAGATGTTAACTTTTTAGAAGGTTAAGACAGAGAATCAGGGACCAAAAGGTATGTTGCGGTCTTTACCTATTCCTGTTTGGAAATGGGATTAGATAGCCATGGATTTATTAACAGGTCTCCCAATAATGGTTCAGAAATACAATTTCATATGGGTGATAGTGGATCAGCTCACAAATTAATCCCATTTCATCCCTATTTGGGAATCCCATGCAGTGGAGGACTTGTCAAAAATATATATCCTATAAGTGGTAAATAGGAATGGTGTACCTGTGTAGATAATGTCAAAAATAGATCTAAGGTTTAGGTCTCGTTTCTATAAATCCTTACAACAATCCCTCATGTCTAGGTTGACTATAAGTATGGTGTATCATCCTTATATGGATGGTAAATCCAAAAGGATGATACAAACATTGGAAGACAAGTTATGGGTTTGTGTAATGGATTTTTAAGGCTCATGGGAAGATCACATACCATGAGTGGAGTTCTCATATAATAATAGTTATCATGCCTTGATATATATGGCTCCTTTTGAAAAATTTTATGAGAATCCCTGTCTTTTTTTACTTTGTCGGGTGGAAACAGGTGAGACTTCACTAGTTGGGTTGAGCCTTGTCCAGGAGACAACAAATAATATTTAATTGACCATGAAGAGAATGTATATGGCTCTGAGTTGTCATAAATCAAGTTTGGATCATCATCAAGGATCGTTGTCATTCACAGTGAGTGATCATGTGTTCTTGAGAATCTCTCCAAGGCTTGGTAATTGTCATTTTAGAAAGTAGGGCAAGTTATACATAGTCCCTTTTGTGACACTTGAATGGGTTGGAGAGGTGGCATATCTCTTGGCATTTCTACCATGGTTCAGTGTAGTGCATAATGTGTTTCATGTATCTAAATTGAAAAGGTATCAGCCTGATCATAACCATGTAATTTGATGGGATCATGTTGACCTTGAGTTGTATGCTTTGTTGGTTCATGTGCCAATACAAATTGTGGATAGGCAAGAGAAAGTATTTCATGGGAAAATTATTGGTCAAGTGAAGGTTTTTTAGAAACATGGTCGGATTTAGAAAGAGACATGAGAACAAGAAAAGTAAATGGTTGAGCAATATCCCATACTCTTCCAGGACATAAGTGTTTTTCTACTTTCTGGGGATGGAAGGACAATGTTGGGGAGAATGTTTCACTCCATATTCAAGTAAGTATCCATTTATTTATATTTTTTTAGTATGAAAAGTCTTTTGTTGAGGTTCGATCAGGTTTAGAAGACATTTAGAATGCTTTTTGGGATTTTTCTAAAGGTTCGTTATTGGTGCACGGTTAGTGTAAACCATACAATTAATACCAGAAACCATGTATAGTGAGATAAGTTCTAGGGGGGAGGCACACAGTTAGGCACATGGTTTTTCTAAATCGTGTGGTCACCTAAGAGAAACCATGAAAATTAGGAGATATAGCTTTTGAATATTTGATTCATGGTTTGTCTAACCACACGGTCCAACCATGAGAGGTTGTCCTTGAGGTAGAGGCTGGTACGCAGCTAGCACAAGATTTTTCCTAACTGCGCATAGCTTAAAAAAAGATCCTAAAAAAGTGGATCTGGGTTGAGATTAACTTTAAACTCCTCATTTTTTTCTCTAAATCAACCCTAACTCAATATTTATTCCTCCTAAAAGCTTTAAAAGCTTTTCCCATCGATCTAGAGGTGATCCAAAGGCGTTCTTTGGTGTGTTGAAGCCCAATTACCTTGGTAAGTCTTCTTTTGTTGTAGTTTTTGGTAGTTTTTTTAATCTACTTTCCTCTCTCTCTTGGATTATTCACTACCACAGAAACCACTTTATGCAGTGCTACCCTTTATCAACGCTAGTAAAAAATCACTGATAAAGGGGGTGTCTTTATCAGTGCTTTTTTTAGTGTTGTTAAAGGGGGGGCCCTTTATCATCCCTTTTTTAATAGTACTGATAAAGGGTATATTTCAAAAAAAATCATTAAAAACAATATATAAATATATTTATATTGATTTAAATATAATATATATTTTTAAAATATATTTTTGATAAGGATATGTAGAAACTTAAACTTAATATATAAGATATTTAGTAAATAAGCTTTATGAAATAATTTAAAAAATATTTTTAATTAATAATTTTGTAATTTTTATCAAGTAATAGTCATTTAATATCAATTTGAATATAAAAAAAACATAAAAAAATTAATAAAAGATCTAAAATAAGTTGAAAATGCAACTCGAACTTCCAAAGGCCATAAATTTTGATCCAGGTGTCTGTTTGGGATCTACCATATATCAAATTAAATCCTATGATGATCTATACACCCCATTAAATCAAGGTAAACCCTTCATCACCTTTTTTAAGGCCAAAAAAAGGATCATAAGGCCTCTAAAACAGAGTTTTTAGTCAAGGTACCCCAATTTTTTAACATTCGATGGATTTTCATCCTCATTTAAGGGGGTATTTTTTTATTTTTTCAGTGGAGACTGAATATATTCCTTGGGATTACATTAATATTGATGTTATGGATTTGAAATTTTATCATTTTTTATAATGTACTGTTATTTATAATCAAATATAAAATAATATATACATATTTTTTATATATTCACAAATAAAATTTAAGTTTATAAATAAATAATTAAACATATTTACATAAAAAATATATTTCTCAATATATAAATTGTATCTAAATATAAAACTAATATCCATTTCATTTAAAATACAAATGTATGAATATTTATATAGTTATATAATTATTATATATATAATATTTATATGTGTGTGTGTGTGAGTATTGAAAAACAAATATATATTTTTCTATGTATTATAAAATATGTATATATATATTAATATATAATATGTGTAAATAAATATAAAAATTTAAAATTATATTAATAGATTCACACATATATGTGTGTGTGTGTGTATTTATAAACATACACATACACACACACAAAACATATTTTATATATGTATTTAAATATATATATATGGATATAAAAAATTATAATGAAATATATATAAATATATAGATATGTCATAAAATAAAGAACAAAACAATACAAGTACAAAAGGCACTCAGGTATGAGGGGGAGGTCTCAGGTTCGAAACCTAAAAGAGGCAGGCAAGCATGGGTGGGTGAAGGAGGGAATAGAACTATTAAAGTGGGGTGGTAGAGCTGTTAAAGGGTGTGAGGGGAGGCTATCCAAGCATTGTTAATGGGGGTCAGGCTCTTATAAAGGGGAGTTGGTCTACTCTACAAATTTCGTGAAAAAAAAATTCTTTTTAAAAATTTTACTTTTTGACTTTTATCAATGATTTTTTTAACATTAATAAAAGGGTCCTTTGTCAGTTCTTTATTTAACGTTGATAAAAGGTATCCCTCTTTTAATAGTGCTTCGATTATCATCACTTTTTTAGTGCCGATAAAAGTGATTTCTATCACTTTTAAAATCCAAATTTGTAGTAGTGCTTAGATATAGTCCTATTCGAATATATATATAAGGTTTTTGGTGATAATCATGCTTATATTTGGCTATTTTAATGTTAGGTTAAGAGATATAAGGTGGTTTATTAGAGATTCAACCCGGTTTTGTGGGCATTTTCATGTTGTTCTTCGTTTCCTCCATGATTCCTGAGGTAGGTGGCTTCACTCTTGACTCCTCTTATTAGAACTTGAAGTCTTAGTTTTAAATTGTCTAAATTTCTTGAAATTGATTGTGAAATTTTTGTGTTAATCTTGGTAGAAACGTTATTTAGTGATGTTTTGTAAAATTATAAAATTTTTGTGTGAAGTGTTTTGATAAATGATTTTAAAATAGTTGTTTGGTTTGATTCATGGAAAAAAGTTTTATAGAATTGTTTTAAATAAAAATATTTTTTTATTGAAATGGTTTTGGAATAAATGAATTGGCATGGTTTTTGGGCATACATGGTGTGGTGTGCTTATGTTGTATTTTATGAGGCCATGTTGAAATATGACTCGATTCTTGGTGCCAAAGGTTTAATGGCACATGGGATACTGTTTAACTTGTGATGACTTGGTAGATCGATGAGAGACTACTCATGAGTATGGAACTATCATGCGGGAATGCATGGGTGGATGTGTGGGTGTATTTATTTGAATAAGTTATGCCAAAAAGGAATATTAAATGGATTTTAATAATTTTCTTGGTTTATTCCTTGGAAAAAAATTTTGGTTTAAAAAACTATTTTAAAAAAAGTTTGGTTTTTGTGATACTCTGTTTCAAATTGTTTGGTATGAATGTGGTAACTTATTCTATCCTAGTGTCATGAGTAGGAAAGTCATTTGGGAAAAGCCTATTGAGTTTTATTACTCACCCCTTATTTGGAACTTTGGTGATTTTTTAGATGTCGTTTATCAGGACATGGGAAAAGGTAAAGTATTATAATTTTTTAGTGGTGCTTCATGATACTTGGGATGTTTTATGGAGTTAGAGAATGGAGCGTTTTGGGAGAAGTGTGGATATACCTTAGAGTCTTTGACTTTTGTTGTTTTTTCTTTCACTATGTACTTGGATGTTAGTAGCAATATGCTATGGTACTCCTTTGTAGTTTTTTTTATATCAAAGGTATTACTTTGAGTTGTTTTACATTGTTATCATGCATCATGTAGTTGTCTTTTGTTATGGCATGTTTGGTTGAGTTATTTTATCTTTAAATTAAAAATCATCTCCCATATGTTAATGAAGCCCTTGGAATTTATTTATATCCTTTGGTGCCTTGGATATGTCATTTAAGTCTATGTAGCAATTACACCTCGACAGAATCCAATGAGGAGGGGCGGGATGTTATAGGATAATTCATGGTAACCTAATGGTTGGAGGTTCTAGGACATAACGAAAGTGATAGTGCCCATGAAAAAATAATAATTTTTAATCAAATCCTTTGGATTTATCCTTATAACTAAATGAAATAGAAATACCAAAATCTACAAGATGTTATTATCACATATGAGTTACAATTAATTTGATTCAAGATTAAGAATTGCCACTTAATGGAATTCTTTATTCATCGATGGTTCGGTTGAGATATCTTGACATACCAACATTGTGTTAAATTAATCAATGGTATATTCCCTCTATTGATGATCCATATGTGTTTCACAAACCTCTGATTTTTGTCATAGAATTATTTGGGTCATAGAACAGATGATTCTATTGCTTTTATCGATCATTTTTTAACGCACGAGAATCCTTAGAGGAAATAAGAAAATATTTGGGTTCTCTATAGACTCAAATGAACCCTGTGTCTAAATAATTATCATCTTATTATTTATTTGACATTCACTAAACTCATAAATAAATAAATATTATTTCCTTGAATATATAAATTCATTTTTAATCAAATAATATTTAATGTATTATTTATTATCATATTATTAATCACAATTTTTCGGACCTCCTTAATATTTATTGGACTCTTAATAATATCTATTTATTAAAATAAATAAATTTCACTGCATTATCTGTTGATAAATAAATAAATATTATATTCACTAAACTAATGAATAAATTTTTATTAAATGTTCACCTAACCAAATAAAAATATGTTTACCTTGAAAATATACTAGATATAAATAAATATTATATATTTGCATAATTAAATAAATAATTACACGGTGAATAAATATTTATTAAATATTCAACTCACATAGTATTATCTTGAATAACTGGTGAATGAATATATTCAATCAACCACACAAGAATAATTATTATACCATGTATGAGAATAATGCTTCTTCAACATGTTAAATTCATATTAAATTTAAATGAGGTTGTGGATACACTTATTTTGTGAATATCTAGGCCCATTTCTCTGCATTTCAATATTCCAAGGTTAGTGGCTAGAAACATGTAAATTCTCTCATAGTGAAATAAGTTAATTTCACAAAGACAGACAATTGTTGATCCTATAATGTGTTTTTATGATCAAAACCACTAAAAGTGTTTCTAAAATTTTTATTTTGAGTTTTTATTGTGTATAGTGTTTAGATATCACTAAAGGAAGTAACCAGACCAATATAAAGAATAAAAAAATTGGAGGGGTACCTTGAAAACCTGTTTGATCCACTCCCATAAGTTTCCCATTATAAGGGCATCAGCCATCTGGTAGAGGTGGTAGATCCACCTTCAACACTATAAAACTTAGTATCTAGCTAGTGGATATCACTAAATAGTCTTCAACGGTGAGGGAATCTATAGGTGTGTCATGGACTAGCTGGTGGAATGGGGTAGCGAGCTAGTGGTTTCATTCTAGAATAGCTAATAAGCATTAATTTCTTATATTAAAAGCCTTGAATCAAATAATTAAATCCTTTGATTGACCCAATACACCCCTAAATCCTATGAAGGATATAAATAGATGTTAAGGGAGGCTTGGATCTTAACTATAAACATCTTTGAAAACTAATTTCTACATAATGATTTTTTATCGATCCATGACATTCTTTTGTAAGTGATATTCAATTTCTAATCAAGGAAACTGGGATTCAACCTCCCCAATCCTAATTATTTATCCCTTTAACTTTTCTCTATTTTATCCTTTATTCTAGTACTTAAAGTCTCTTCTTATACATTCTCTCTCCCTCTCTCTTAAATTTTCATTTTTATATAAATCATATAGAGTGAGTTGAGTTCTTTGTAAAGGGTGTCTAAAAAAATTCTTTATATTCTTCATCTTCTTCTTTAGATTTTTTCCACCATTAAAGTGAGTGTTCTTTGGTTCCTGATTTTCATTAAAACCAAGGGTCCTCTTTTGGTTCTTGTTTTCTATTAAAATCAAGGTTTTTTTTCTTCTTTTTTGGTTCTTGGTTTCTATTAAATCCAAAATAGAAACACAACACTCTCAAGCCTTATTGAGAGAAGGATACATATGGGATCATTCTTGATTTATTATCTAATTCCTTTATCAAAGTACACCTTTTCAAATTTATAAAATTTAATTTTCATAGAGCTTAAATATTTAATTTTATTTTTGCTCTCTTTACTTTGATTTTTTATTCTTAAATTGTTTACTTTCATGATAATATCTTTTATTTTATAGCATAATTTTAAAATTGTTTTTAAAGTAAATTTACTCCCATTTCCATCCTATATCCAAACTATATTTGGTATTAAAGGGAATATATGTTAAATTTTTTGTTTGGATATTTTTTTTTAAATTTTATTTAGATATTTTTTCAAAATTTTGTTTTTAATATTAATAGATTTCAGGAAATAATTATTTAAAAGATAGTATCTTTTCCAAACACCCATGGTGATCCCAAATGGAAATATATGGGTTGTGCACTTTATTTTTATGGTTCTTACTATAGTTATTGGAATATATGTATGTAAAACTTTCTTATATTTATTGGTAATCTAGTATGGAAAATTTTTATGTGTTTTTATATTCCTACTAGTGAGAAAGAAGAAAAATAGTGACATTTTTATTTTTGAATTATAAGGTAAAGCTATGACCAACTTGCATTGTGGTTTATATAAAAATAGGTTCAATTATATATATCCATGGAAAATTACTCATAAAAATTGTAAACTCTTATAAGTTACTCATTATGTAACAAATTAAATTAAGAAACTAGACTTGATATGTATAGAAAAGATCATGAAATATTTAGTATGAATCCTAATGAATCCATTACTGATATGTTTACATGATGTACTGACATATGAAATATAAGATATTACATCTGTGATACTCTTACTATAGAAACACTATTCAAGAAAATATTTTGGGTTTCTCTAAGGAATTGGGCCCTAGGTGACAACAATCTAAGAAGACAAACATAAAAAAACAATTCAATCAAAGAAAAAATCAAATCTCTCTTAACTTATGAGATCATAATGAAGAGACAAGATAATAATGAATCCAATGAAATCAAGGATAAAAATAAAATTTCTTTTAAATAAATTAATGATGACACTTATGATTGTAGTGAAATGACTCATTTATCAAAGAGGATGAGAAAATTCTTCAAAATGAATAAATCCTTCCAACATACTAAAAAGGAGGATTAAAATAGTGAAAAAGAAGTTAAATGATTTGAATGAAAAAATAAGTGATAGATAAGTCTGTAATTAACCTAGATAAAAAATAATAAAAATGAGAAAAAAATAATAAGAATAATATAGACTTTAAGTTTTCAACTAGGAGTGAAAGTGATGATACCCTCTCCTCAAGAAATTCAAGAGACACAAGTGCCAACTGTCTCATGGCCAAAGTCGATGTTACTAATGAAGCAAACTATAACTCGTATTCTTCTTACTCCTCAAATTCCTATTCATATACTAATTCTTATCATTCTAATCACCTAAGCTATAAAGATATAAAATATGGTGGTAATCAACTTGGGGAAGGTTTTTTAAACTAACTTCAATATATAGAGAGCTTAAAAAAAGTATAATCCAATTCTTAAAGAAAATAATCAAATAAAAAATTAAATATTAGAAAAAATGAATGATCAACCTAATATGAATGAGTTACAATAAAATATTGATGATCTCAAAAAAATCTCTCATGAATTTAAATCAAGGAGAACAAAATATAAATAAAATTTTTAGTTCTAAATGACCTATAAAAAATCATTTTGGTTTTGGCTTTTTAAATAATTTTAATACCTACAATATGACCACTTTTGAAAATGTTATTTCATAAAAAAAATTATTTTAATTATTTTCCTAAAATGGGCATTTAATTCATGAATTTAATTTAAAAAACAGTAGATATAGTATACCAAAAAGTATCTGTATTTCATCCTATGTCTCATCTCAAAAATTGTTTTCAAAAAAAATGGGTACCAAAATTTCTTTTAGATAACATATTTGGACCCAAAATTTTGGGAATGAAAAGATCAATTTATTAATTTTTTAGGAAACATGTCTAAAGAGTAAATCCCAAAAAATAATGTGGTATGTGGATAGTGGATTATCTTGACATATGTTGTGTCTCATCTGAATTTCATCAACTTAAAAAAAACTCAAGGGAGTATATGTGACTGTAAAAAACCTAGGTAATTTCTAGATATATAATTTTCATTTCTTTTTAATATTCATTAATTATATTTTATAGAGTTATATTCATTATAAAAATATTAGGTAGTTTTTTAGTCAGAAGGAAAAAGGGGTATTTTTAAAACAAATTGGGTTTTCTCGTATTGAATGGTTTTATTAAAAATATAGATTTAAAAATTATAGAATTTTAATTTTGAAAAAATAAAATAATTTTCAGGTTATAATATCAAAGTTTCCTAAGGGTGAATTTTTTAGAATTTTCTTAAAAGATTGATTTTTCAATGAATAGTGAAAAATACTTATTTTTATTGAAAAATGTATTTTATTAGAAATTATTTACAAGTAAAATTATATTTTGTGTTATTTTACAATTTTAATTACTTAATTTTTATAAAAAAAATAATCCAATTATGGTTCTTTGAATTATTTTTATACTAAAAAGGCATTTTCTGAAAAACTGTTTTTCATCACCTTTAACAGATTTAATTTTAAATTAAATTCTACCAATTTTTTGAATTTAATTTTAAAAAATATGTTACATATTTTTAATATATGGGTCCAAATTTTCTAAATATTTCTCTTTTATTTTTTTACAATATAAAAAGAAACCTTAGTAATTTCAATTACCACAGTAAAGGGTAAATCGGAAAATTAAGGTTAAAAATAAAATGATAACGACTATAAAATGACACTAAAAATTAATTTAATTTATTTATATGAGTATATATCATACATAATAAAAAAAATATAATATATGGAATTTTTTTCATTTTTCCATGATTTTAACAATTATATTATTTTATTATAGAAAAGTCAAAAATATCATTTTCTTGGTTTTATTTTATCCAAATTTTTGAAATTAGGATAAACATAAGATATTTTCAGTTTTAAATATTAGTTTAAAATATAAATGATTTTTTTTTCATCATGTTATTTTGTTTTTAATTTTTATTGATAAAATAATTGCATTAAATGTTTATAGAACACTAAAAGAGTGCTTGTGCAAGTTGTAAAAAATCAATAAAATGAATTTAATAACTCTAAAAATAATATTATTTGAGTGATCTATAGTGTACCATGAATTTCTTAGATAATTATAAGATATTTTAGGTTTTTTAAAAGTTTTTATTTGAATTTAATTATTGTATTGTAGTTTTAAAAGTCAAATTAAATGAATAGTTTCAAAATTGGCATTAATGATATTTTATAATAAATAATGTTTCATTAAATGATTTAAAATTACTAAAAACTTTATATTAATCCCAGTGAATAGGATATGGTTAATTATATCAACCATGTTCATTTATGTTATTTTTTCCTTTTTTAGTAACTATATTGACACCTAATATTGTAAAAAACATTATTATCACGATAATCATCAAAAGGGTTAACGAGGTGTTAAAACAAAAAATAAGGGTAAAAGCATCACCTAAACGTGTCAAAAATTTATGGGATGAGTTTATTTAGACCCATAATCATCCTATATTATAAATAAATCATTTTTCTACCATGTATACATGAAAATTAATTTATATTATCTTAATATTTTAAGTATTTATAAGAGAACCCATTCCCTCTCTTATAAAAGGGAACTTCCTATTATCTTTTCTTCACACTTAATAATCCTTTTAGTTCAGCAAAGAACTAATTAAATCCATTCCTAACAACCTTAACCATATCCTAGAGGGGTTTTTTTATCATAAAACAAATATATGAAATATTTTGGTGCAAACCATAAGAAGTTGTCTAAAAAATGTAGATAAAGAAAGTATGTGATGAGTGAGACTTAAGGTAAGGGGATTTCTTTTAAAAATACTATTTTAATGTCTCACTTACAACTATTTTTCCTTATATGTCAATATTTTTTAAATTATTTTACTTATGTATTATCAAATACATTTTATGTCACTTTTTACTTTATTTAAAAGGTTTTCAAAAGGAATCTTTTTACATATTTTATAAAAAATATTTTGACTTTTTTTACAAAAGACAAAAAGGAATGATCTATTTTAACGTATATGGTGACAACTACTTTTCCCAGAATCATAACCATTATTTTACCTCCTTTATAATCTTCCATGTTTTTTTCAAACAAAAACCCTCCTTCTCTATGTTCTAGTTATTATTAAAAGGGGTTTTAAAATGGAATGGAAATTTTAATATTAGAAAATGTTTTCTAATGGGTTCAAATAATATTTTGAAAACCACAAGATATTATATGATATGATTATGTTATGGTTCCTGGGGATTCTCTATAATGATTATTTATTACATTATAAATAAAGGACATGCGGGTATGTGATATTCCTATAATGCATTGGTTAATAAGTATGTTTGGAAGTTGAAATGAGGGTTATTCCAAGTATAACTATGATAGTTATTCCAAGGGTGACAATGATGGTTATTCCAGGTAAAATTGTGAGGGTTACTCCATGTGAAAGAGTGATATGAAAATAATGCATCAAGTTTCCCACATGATTTATTTATTATTTCTATGGTTTTTACAAAAATATTATGTTTTCATAAGGTAAGATAAGGAGTTTATTTTTAACAAAAAGTATTTTCTACTTCATATAGTGAATTTATAACTTTCTGAAAAAAGTTTTCATAAATTTTTCATGATTGAAAATAAAAAATTTATGTGTTTTATTTTTTATTTTATAATTTATTATGAAATGTTTTATGAAAATATTTGGTAAGAGAAGTTTATTTCATGGGTAATAAAATGTTTATTTTGAGCCCAAAGTTTATTTTGAAAAAGGTATATTTTTATGAGTAACCATGGAATAATGGTTTTCTTTATTTCTTTTTATATCCCCAATTGATATTTTTATGGTCATACAACATTTTATAATGTTTTTAATAGTGTTTTATGGATGAGTATGGATAAGGATGAGTTCAAGAAAAAAATTGTGAAGATATTTCATTAAAAGAAAATGTGTTTCATTTTAAAAGTTTGATTTTATAGAAAAAAAGGATACTGATTAAAAGTGTCCACTTGTAATTAATGGGTTCATTATGTATGATTTATGACCTAATTTTATAAATATATAAATAATAAATATACTTATGAATGTAAGAAATTAATTTATTGAATAAAAACTCAAGATTATGTAATGTTTAGGGCTGGTTCATTATAATTGGTATCAGAAGGAGGTTTAGATAACTTTAGAGGTTAAGATAATGTAAGTAAATACACTTCAGAGATTTTAATTTATTGTTATCATGTTGTATCATTTTAATATTATCATTTTTATTTATGTAAAATATTTCCATTCAAAATGGTTTTCTATAGAGGAAATAGGGAAACTAAAGTGGGAAGGATCTGAGATGAAATTATCCTTCCAAATCAACAAACCAAAATGGTTGGAATTAGAATTGGCCAATTTTTTGTAAAAATGGATCAGTTGACACAAGTTATAAATGGTGGCGGTATCCATGATAGATAGAAGCTAGATCTACTATAGAGGATCATGTCGATGGTGGATCATTTTATGGGGAAACACCCTCCCGTATTCAGTGAATCATTTTACCTAGTGATAGTTGAGGTATAGATTAAATACCTATATAATATATTTTATGTCATAGGTTGTTCATATCATCAAAAGGTAACTCTTTATAATTACCATTTTGAAGGTAAAGTTGACCAATGGTGGTTAATGTTTAAGAATATCTGGGAATAAAAATACATTGAAGCCTTATAATGGGATGAATTTAAGAATATTTTCCTTGAGAAATATTTTCCAAAGGTGGTTTAAATTAGGAAAGAAAAAAAATTCTTGGAATTGAAGTAGAATAAGGAAGATTCATGGGCCACAAATAAAAAAAATCACCATTTGGAAATGTAACCAAATGTTATCAATGATATTGATAGTAAAATTAATTATTTTTACTCAAGATTAAAGACAATATACTGAAGAGTGTTTGCCTATCACAGATTTATAGGTTACGAGAAACTTGTTCGAGGTTCTGAGAAGGTGTAAATGAAGATTACATATGATCAGGTATTCTAAAAAACAAAAGGAAAATGTGGTTCAGGTGATAGGAAATAGTAAATAACCCATCAAAGAAATATGAAGGTAAGAAAATCAAGTTTTTAGTTTGTGATGGGTGTGTAAAAAAACACCTAGGGTAATTCCTTATAAAATCTAGTAAATTTTTCTAATGTGGTATGTTTTGGAAAATGAATCATGATTTCAATGAAAAATATCTCTATAGTGGTAAGCCCGGTTTCAATATAAAGGTATTAAATTGTTTTAAATGTAGTGATATGGTTCATTATGAATGTTATTTTTTGAAGAAGAATATGAATGATGAGAAGTAGCCAAACTATAAGTAAAATGTTGTGGTGAAATAATTTGAAACTAATTTAAAATATATTAATCCATAAAAAAAGTGGTAACATGTACATTTCTTATTTATATAGATTATTCTAATGTAATTTTTTATTTTGGTTCTAAATATTATTTCATTTATGAGAAATGTTCTGGGAAATTTGAAATTTCACCTCAAGAAATAAAGTTATAACTTATGGTAAAAACACCTGGGGAAGTATTAAGAAAAAAATAAATTATAAAAATATTCTTATTGTTGTATGCGGAATGAATTTACCAACAAACCTTGTTTTATTTATCCTATTGGAGCGTAATGTAATTCTATGTATCGACTAGCTTTCTATTTACCATGCTAAGATAGATTTTATAGCTAAAGAAGTTTTTTCAGAAATATTTCCAATCTGTACACAAGAATGAACCCATAAATTTGATAACATATTAAGAATCTAAGAAACTATTAAATGATGTAAATGAAATATATCTTACAAATATTTTCTAAAATAAGGGAACTATACAAATTAATGATTAGTCGATAGTAAAAGAAAACTTGGATTTTGTTTCTGATGAGTAGCTTGATGCTATACCTAATCATAAAGCTAAATTTACTATTGAATTAGTGTCTGATTCTAAGACAATTTCAAAACCCCGTATCAAATGGATCAAGTATAACTTTTGGAATTGAAAAATTAGTTTCAATAATTTCTTGATAAAGGTTTTATTCACCCTAACACATTACCATGGGGTAATTCTACTTTATTTGTTAAAAATAAATTTGGTTCCATGAGACTTTGAATTGACTATAGATCCTTGAACAACATCATTATTAAGAAAAAATATACTTTTACTCAAATAGATTATTTTTTTAGATCTAGGGAGAAAATAATTTTTTGAATATTGATCTTAGTTCAGGGTACCATCAGTTGAAGGTAAAGGATAAATATATTCAAAATATTGCATTTTAGACTAGATATGGGCATTATGAGTCTATAGTTATGTTATTTGGGTTTTCTAATAAACTTTTTGTATTCATGGATCTTGTTAATAGATTTTTCCATGACTATTTATATAAATTTGTTATTGATCTTATTAACAATATATTGGTATATTTTAAAATTCATGAGGATCATGAAAGAAACCTAAGAATTTTTTTGAAAACCTTTTAAGAAAAGAAACTGTATAGGAAATTTAGTATGTGTTAATTTTTGTTGCAACAAATTTCTTTCCTTGGAAATATTGTTTCTAAATATAGATTAATTTTTTACCCTATTAAAACTAAAGTTATTAAATAATGTCCAATACAAAAAATGTCATAGATATTTTTATTTTTCTTGGATTAATGGGATACTATCAAAGTTTTTTTGAAATCTTTTCTCGGTTGTCTAGACTACTAACTAAGTTAACTCAAAAAGGTGTTAAATTAATCTGGATGAAAGAGTATGATGATTGGTTTCAAGAACTCAAAATAATCTTGGTGAATGAACTAGTTTTGGCCTTTCCCTCTAGAAATGGTGTTTTTATCAACTATAGTGATTCTTATTTGAAGGGAATTGGTTGTTCCCTGATTTAGAATGATCTGGTAGTTACTTATGCTTCTCATCAATTAAAACCACAAGAACAAAATTATCCTACACATGAACTTAAACTGGAAGCTATAGTTTTTGTTTTAAAAAATTTTAGACATAATTTATATGGAGCCTAGTGTGAAATATATAATGATCATAAAAGTTTGAAGTACATATTCACTCAGAAAGAGTTGAGCATGAGATAGGGGATATGGTTGAAATTAATAAATTATTATGACTACAAAATTAATTACCATCCTGGTAAAGAAAAAAAATTATCTAATTCCTTGTGATAGAAAAATAATGCTACACTAACCATGTTACATTTATAAAATTCCCCTTTAATCAGTGGTTTGATGATTTTTTTTCCTAGAAATATACATGTAGGAACTTATTTTGTTTTATTTTAGGTGTAATTGCAATCATCTCTATCAGAAAGAATTATGAAATCTCAGAAGGAGGATTATGTTATACAGGAAAAGATATAATCTTTTAATAAGGGTAAGTTTCCCAAATTTAATATTTAAAAAAGAGGTGTTATCAAATTTTGAAAATGATTATGTGTGCCTTTTGATTCTTAGTTGAAGAGACAATTATTGAGGGAAGCTCATAGTTCCTAATTTTTTATTTATCCTAAAATCAAATGTATGTAAAGAGACCATCAAGAGTATCACTAGTGGGATGGAATAAAAATATATATTACTGACTTTACCATGAAATATTTGAATTATCAATAAGATAAATAAGAATGATAATTACTGAAGGAGATTCTTCAACCTTTTACAGTGCTAGAGTGGAAATGGGAAAATATTTTCATGTATTTCATGGTGATATTTCCAAATACATATCAGGGTAATAATGTGATTTGGGTTATCATTTATTGATCAACTAAATCTATGAAATTCCATACCATTCAAGATAATGTGTCTTTCTATCAGCTTTATCAACTATATCTCAAGGAGATATTCATGTTATATTGAATTCCTATCTCTATTGCATTTTATTCTGATCCCAGGTTTAATTCAAATTTTTTTAAAGGAATTCAGAATTTGTTGGGTATTAAATTAAATTTTAGTACAACCTTTCATCCTCAATATGATGGACATTCATAGTGAACAATTTAGAGACTAGAAGGAAACCTTCACTATTTTTAAATGGATTTCCATGGAATTTGGGATCAGTAACTTTCAATAGTTCAGTTTTATTATAATAATAATTCCCATTCCATTATATATATGGCATCTTTTGAGGCATTATATGGAAAGCGGTGTCGGACTCTTTCTTTTTGGGAAGAATTGGGAGAAAGAAAGTTTTTGGGACTAGAGTTGATAGAGGAAATGGTTAAAAAGGTAAATATGATTCAGTAATCTAAGATAACACCTAAGAGAAGGAAGAAAATTTGTGTTGATAATCACAAGAAAGATCTATCTTTCAAGGTAGGTGATCATGTTTTTCTTAAAGTAACACCATAGAAAAGTGTTATACATTTTAGTAAAAAGGGGAAGCTAATATTATGGTTCATTGGACTATATGAAATTTAGGATAAATTGAGATTACTTTCTTATATATTGGACTTGACTCTAATTTATTCCTAGGTACACAATGTACTTCACGTTTTTTTGTTAAGAAGGTATGTTCCAAATACATCTCATGTTTTAAATCCTAAAGTAGTTCAGTTGGAAGGGAACCTTTATTATATGGAACAACCTATTCATATTCTTGAACATAGAGAGAAATTATTTAAAAATAGGGTAATTCATCAGGTTAAGTTTTTTTTAAAAATCATATGGTTGAAGAAGCAACATGGGAATCTAAAAATGTTATGAGTGAAAGATATTTCCATTTGTTTAATAAGTGAATAAAATTTCGAGGATGCAATTTCCAAAATGTGGAAGAATGTAACAACCAAGGTGATTTCAAGATAAATCATTATCTTTTTTTTATATTATTTAATTAGATTTTATAGATTTATATTTATTATAAAAATATTAGGTAATTTTTCAGTCAAAAGATTAAAGCTTTATTTTTTAACCAAATTGGTTTTTCATGTATTATATAGTTTTATTTAAATGATTGATTTACAAATTATAGATTTTTAATTTGACAAAATTAAATTCATTTTTGAGGTCTTCATGTCAAAATTACTCTAGGATTAATTTTTTATAATCTTATAGAAAGATTGATTTTTCAATGAATAGTGAATAATACTAATTTTTATTGAAAACTATATTTTATTTTTAAAGTATTTATAAGTAAAATTAAATTTTGGATTGGTTTTAAAATTTCATTAATTTATTTTTACTAAAAATAATCCAATTATAGTCCTTGTAATGATTTTTAAACTTTATTTTGGTATAAAAACATTTTTATACTAAAAATGCATTTTCTGAAATACTGTTTTTCGTCGCGTTTTGTAGGTTTAGTTTGAAATTAATTTCTTCCACTTATATGAATTTACTTTTGAAAATTATATTCAATATTTGTAATTAGTGGGTCTAAATTTTTAAAATATTGTCCTTTTATTTTTTGACATTATGAATAGTAACCATAGTAATTGTCATTACTATAGTAAAGGGTAAATTGGGTAATTAATGTCAAAAATAAAATGATAAGGAATAAACAATGACCCTTACACTTGATAAAATTTTCTTTTATGAGTATATTTCATCCATAATAATCCAAAAATAAAATATATGGCCTTTTTTCAATTTTTTCATGATTTTGACCTTTATATTATTTTATTTAAAGAAAAGTCAAAAATGGCATTCTCTTTTTTTATTATCTATATATTTTTTAAATAGGGATAAATATAGGATAAGTTCAATTATATATATTCATTTTAAATATAAATATTTTTTCATCATGTTAATTTATTTTTAATTTTTTATGATGAAATAATTACCTTAAGTAATGATGCAACACTGATACAGTGCTTGTGACAGTAGTAAAAAATAAATAAAATGATTTTAAAAACCCTAAAAATAATATCATCTGAATCAGTTATAATATCCAAAGAATTTTTTAGATAATTATAAGATAATTTGGTTCTGTGAAAGTTTATATTTGAATTTCATTTATTTATTGTAGTTTTAAAATTCAAATTGAATGAATAGTTACAAAATTGACATTAATGGTATTTTATAAAAAAATAATTTTTTATTAAATGATTTAAAATTAATAAAAAACTTATCTTTGTAGGACCCCGGGGCACCCTGAGAGGGGAGGGGTGAATCAGGGTGTCAACTTTTTCTTCTTAAAGTTGTGGATCTTGTTCCCACGTTGGTAGGATCTACTTAAACCTGTATGAAGGATATGATCAGCAATGATACATTCACATGCAGAGAGATGACATAGCTATTTTTACTTGGTTCACCACTAAGGGCTACGTCCAAGGAGCATACGCCGACAGGTTGTCGGTCGTACCTGAATCCACTATGCTTCACTAGCTGTAGATTACAATTTTTCGGGCACAGTCACTCTGTCCTAGGATCACTGCCTTTACAAAGGTTCAGGGATAGCTCACTGCTTCCCTCGGGTCACTCCTGTTGACTCCCCCTGGCTCACTGCCGTTGGTGAAGTCTCACTCAGTTTATAGACGTGAAGGTCTCTTCAATAGATAGACATGAAGGTCCTTGTCTCCTGTTTAGCATGATACTTTGCTTGCATCAGAGTCCTGAGTTGATGCTCTTTTGTATTTAACCTTTTACTTTAGTGCAATGACTGAATGCACTAGATCCCCTTGTCTTCGTTTGCCTGAATTACAATCACTTGTGTGATTTCTTAATAAATGATTCTCTGTTGAAGTCCAAATTTCATCCACTGATGAATAGCCCTTTTTCCCCTATCCACTGGGCGAACAACCTTTGGAAAGGGCCTTCACAAAGTACCCTACTTCGCAAGGCTCCCAGTTTTGGAAATCTCAAACAAGTCTTCGCAGAGCACCTACCTTTTCGCGAAGCTCAATCGCGAAGCACTCTCGCGATGCTCCAGCCTTTGCAATACTGGGCTATCACGGAGCTCCTGCCTCTTCGTGAAGCTCATTGAGCCAACGCGGGGAGCAAGACTTTCACAGAGCTTGAATAGCCGCCGCGAAGCTCCTCTTTCGCAAAGCATACTGCCTTCGCGAGTGACCTATGCGAACCGAGAGCAAAGGATTTTCGTTGAGTTCTCTCTCTGCTTCTCTCGAGGGGGTCGACTTGTATTTATAGGCAATTCCAACTGTAACAGCCCGAGATTTTATGAAAAAAATATTCTTTTTAATTTTATTAATGTCTTGTGTTGTACGCTACTCCAAAAGGAGCTTGAACAACACACATCCTTGACTTGCCTTGCATTACACGCAATCGCGACCTTCCTCGATAGCGTGTGTAGTATGCAATACCGAGTTTCACTAAACAACGATATGCTATTAAAATATTATTATAACTAGCAGTTATGAATAGTAATAACCACCTTTTAAAATTTTAGAAATTTTAGCTCTCAAAATGGACTTTATTTTTGGATTCGGAGTATCAAATTTAGCCTAAGGTGAAATTTTGGTGATTTTCGGATAACTTTCATATTTTGATGAATAGTGAAAATTACTAAATTTTAGTTAAAAACAACTTTTTCAATCGAAATAATTAATATTGATAAATTATTAATTTGAGTGGTTTTAAAGTATATTTAGAATATATTTTTACAATTTAATACAATGTTGGTCATTGGATATAATTTCACATTTAAACTAGACATAAACAAGTGTCAATCTTTTGATAGATATTCTTTCTTAAAAACACGCTCTTTGTTTTAACAGCGGGATTTAATTATAAAATTAATTAATGCAACTTATATGATATGAATTTGGTAAAATAGACTTCATTTTTGAATTCGGAATATGAAATATAGCTTAGGATGAAATTTTGGCATTGTTCTGAAAAACATCAATTTTTGATGAATAGTGAAACTACTAAGTGGTAGGTTAAAAACTGAATTTTGCATAAAACTTAATTTTACCACTTCTGTGAATGGAATTTCGAAAATCCGAGAGACACGGTTAATATCAAGGACTAAAATGTGGTTCAATGAGATGAAAATAATTTTTTGGTGAATAGTAACTTTTTACTTTTTTTACCACGGTTAATAGTAAATAGGGTAACTAAGGGTAAATATGATATTAATATTACCCTAACACATGTCCTAATTCTATTGGACAAATGTAATTCGACCAAAAACAAACTTAGGAATAAAATATGACCATTTAGGCCCACTTGGATTAGATTAGGACATTTATTATTAATTTATTTAAAGAAGGGTTAAAATAGTTAAAATCAAAGTTTAATAAGTAAATCATTTTTAATATGGGGTTATACATAAGATAAATTCGACTATAAATATTCATTAGAAAGATAAAAAGATTTCCTACATGATGGTATTTTATTTGTAATTTTTAGACATCAAATAATGTAATTTATTTATGACACAAAGATGATGCAGTAATTATCTTATTAATGAAATATTGACATAATTGATAATATAAATACCAAAATAAATGTAATTTAAGACTTTTTATGAATTACACTAATTTTCTAGGTTACTATGATATATTAGTGTTGATTTAATCAACTTGGTTCGAACATATAATTCTGTTATGACTTTCACAAAAATCATATATCAAATAGTGTCAAAATTGACACAAAATAGTTTTTAAATCAAATATTATATTATTAATTGATATTTTATTCCTAAAAATCTAAGGTTCGGCCAAATGACTTAGATAAGGATATATGTATTAATAATATACAATTTGGGGTTCGTTTGGCATGTTATAGTAAGTTTATTAACCATATAGTGAAAGAAAACAAAAAGACACGGTAAAAGTTAAATTATTTAACTTAGAGTTAAATCTAATTGATAAGGTTAAAATAATATCCTAAACATGTCTAAATCCTATTGGTTGATAGGATTTCGACCCATCCCCACTTTAGCTTCGAAATAAGACCCTTTGGAACCATTATAAACCGATTTTGACTTTAATATAAAATAATATTTTGAGATATTCCTAAGGTGCCCCTCTCCTTCCTTATAAAAGGACACCTCCTCCCCCTCCTCCTCACACCAATTTGAGCACTCAAGCTCGGCCAACCCCTGCCAATTTCTCCTCTCCACTTCCATAGCAACATCCTAGAGGTTCTGGTCTTCCTCAAAGACCAATTTTAGTGCCCTAAGAGGAGGTCTCCAAAAGGCGCTTCAAAGAAGAGGTAATTACCGTTACCAATTCTTTCATATTTATTTCTTCTTCTTCTTAGGTTGTTTCATTATGAAGTAATAACATCAGTATCACTCATATACTGATATGTTATTATAAGTATGAAACAACCCTATTTCACCATCTATCCATCCTACGGAAAAAGAAATCACCGCGCGTGCGTACGTACGGAATACCGTCTCCACGCCGTGGTGTAATCTATTTTCCACCACCACCTTACATGGATGGGTATAATGGTGTAAATAATAACTATACATAGTTATTAAAACATCATATTGATTCTGATATATTGTATAATCCACTCCAATTCAATTCAATATTTATAGAAATGATATCATCGCTCGTGCGTACGTACGGACTACCGTCTCCACGACGCGATGAGATTCATTCTCCATGTTAACCATTTAAGAATGATTATAATGTATATATAAGAAATAATAATGAAATATATGACATTATAAAGCTACTGGATTTATGTATATATATACATATGTATGTCATCTACTTACTTCCATTTCAAGACAATAAGGAAAGAAAAACAGCGTTCATGCGTACGTACGGACTACCGTCTCCATGAACGGTGTTTTTCATTTTATTTATCTATCTATTATATATATATATATACTGAATATATATGATATATAAATCATATTTTATATTCTGGAAGTAAGTAAATCATGATATAAGTAATAATGATGTCAAGAACAACAAGTCAAAACACCTACGATAAATGAAACGATTTTACCCAAAACGCTTCTTTAACATGGAATTTACAAAAGAACGGGTAATATAATGTCATAAGTGAACCATATATGCTATCATAACAATGAATATGATTCTGGAATAAGTCAATAACATGATTTAAATCATTATACAGGAGGTTCGGACACTTACAAAGCAAGTCGGACATAAGGTAAGGGAAATATCACAATCTCATTTTTATCCGAGATTGTTTATTCGTAAGTATTTACTGGGGTGTATTTTATCATCCACGTCCATGTTCCTTCAATATGTAATATTGTTTCCATCCACTTACAATAGTTTAAATCCAATTTTACTCTTCGGTGAGTTTTTAGTAAAGAATATGAAAGGAATCTTTTGTCGCTTTTTCATACAAGGTACTTTTTGACTTTTCCGACAAAAGTAAGAGAAGAATGTTTTTTTAACTTATACGGCACGAACGGATTTATACTGTTTTATAAAGCCTTATCTTCATGAAGCTTCCTCTAAAAGATTTCATGACTATTTTCAATAAAATCTCTTTCTTTTAAAATTTCATGACGTTTTGTGAAAAGAAATTGATTTTGAAGAAGAAAGGATATTTTCCTCAAGAATTCATTTCAAGTGTTTTATCAAAATTATTTTCCATCTAAGATAATAAAGGGTTCTATTTTTATCCCTATTATTACATTGATTTGACTATGTTGTGATGGAATTATGTTTATGAATTCCTTTATCTTATATGAATGGTTTTATGATGTCATGTTGTTTAAGAATCCCATTTTTATTACATGGGTTATGCTATGATGTATGGTTTATGATTTTGTGGCACACATAAGAAAGGATTCATTATAAGATGGGTGGGACCTATATCTCCCTCCAATGCATTGGGTAAAGATTTTATATCTCATGAGATAGACATGGCTGGAATGGTAGGTTATACCGGTTCAGTGAAACAGGACTGAAACGAGGATTACTCGATTCAGAAATGGACTTTGTCCACTAAGATAGTCTTGGAAATGAGTCTTGACTAACAAGAAATGATTCTCTATGATTATGTGTGTATGCCACAATGAGTAATGTTTTAAGTTATGATTTCATTTCACTACTATGATTTATCCCATGTTATGAAATTATGCTCTCTTTTGCAGGTTAAGATTTCCAAAAAAGTTATGTTCTTATGAAAATTATGTGATTGATATTTCTTTTGTTTACCCTTACTGAGCATTTGAGCTCACCCTTTTATGTTTCCTTTTCCCCAAGATATAAAGAAAGGTTTTAGGTAAAAAAAAAAGGGAAGATCTTTATGGGAGATGTTGAAGATCTTTCACCAGGATTAGAAGATTACGTTCCGAGTTTCCAAAGACACTAAACTATTACGGTCCTTGTGTGTGTGTTTTTGTTATGTACTAAGTATTCCGCAAATGTAATGTAATGTCCATGTACGATAAGCTTCGGGTCTCTACAGTTGGTATCAGAGGAAAGGTTTAGTCAACCTTTGGAAACTAGGATGTGAAAACGTTAGTGAGATCTCTAGAGATATTTCTATGGTATGTCTAGGGATGTCCCTAAGGTTAAGTATAGGTATAGGTTATAGTACTAGAATTACGTTAATGATCATAGAATTAAACCTAAGATGTTAGATATTGAAGGTACTCCCCCTTTATTATGTTGTTTTCCCTAGCATGATTTTTGCCTCTCACACTATTCTTTTTGGGTTTTAGACGATGGCTGGAACCCGAAGGAACCGTGTTAATCAATGCAATGGACAATGCAATGATTGTCCTCCTGAACAAACAAATGTTATGGGAGATGGAGTGAAAAATCTTATTGCTATACTTACACAAGCTATGAATCATTCTGGACTTCCAAATGAGAATAGAAGGGAACAATATTCTATTGAGTCCTTCATGAGACAGCGTCCACCTTCTTTCAGTGGGTCTACTGATCCATTAGTTGCTGAACAATGGATTAGTACTACTGAAAAGATATTTTCAGTTCTTCAATGTTCTGAACATGATAAAGTCATCCTAGCAGTGTATCGTTTGGAAGGAGATGCTGATCAATGGTGGAATCTTATTAAGAATACGAGGCAAAGGGATGAAATTGAGTCTATGGAATGGGACGAGTTCAAGAACTTATTTTTCAATAAGTACATCCCTCGTATTCTCCGAACAAAGATGGAGAAAGAGTTTCTTGAACTGAAGCAAAGGGATGATGAATCTGTTGGTACCTATGAAGCAAATTTTACAAGACTTGCAAGGTACGCTTCTGGTATTATCATCCAACCTGAAAGTAAAGTTGATCGATTTTTCAGTGGCTTAAAACCAAGTCTTCGAAGGGCATTAGCTATAAGAGACTTCAGTAGCTATGAAGAAATTGTGCGTTGTGCTATCAAGGTAGAAATGGAAGTTGGTGTTACATATCCATCTCATGGGTTTGACAAGAAACGAAAGATGGAGTTCAAGGAGAAATCTCAGAATAATGGTGAAAAGAAGATGAATGTTTCCTTATGCACAAAGTGTGGAAAGAAGCATGGTGGAGATTGTCTTAAAGGGACTAGAAAATGTTTTAAGTGTGGAAAAGAAGGTCATCGAGCAGCTGAGTGTCGAAGTAATGGAAAAAGGGATTCTAATGAAGTGAATAAATCAAACACTGTAGAGAACGTACAACCAACACTTCAATGCTTCAAGTGCAAGGAAATGGGGCATTATGCTAATAAATTCCCTAATCCAAGGGTTAGTGATGATCAACATGAGCAACCACTGAAGGCAAAGGACAAAGGGAAGTCACATGCGATCACTATTGGCAATGTTGAATATGACAACGATGTGGTGGTATGATTAAGTGTTTATGTAATGGGATTCCAAAATAATGTTGTATCATGGAATATTGGAATATTTATGTATTGGTCTAATGTGGTATTCATAGTGATTGAGATATTATGCGCATAATGAAGGGAAAACGAGAAAATGAAATGTTTAACAGTATTCATGAGCTCATGATTGATATAAGGACTAAGTTTGAGTATATAGAATTTTGAGGATTTTGGTATGTGAAAAGTGTTAACTTTTAACTGCATTCATGTTTTCACTAAGGTATTCAAGAGAATACACGATTAAGGACTTTGAATGTTTGGAATGTGACCAACAAAACATATCTTATGATATATGGGGATCGACGATAATCGTTTTCACTATATTATGAGAGTCGACTGCAGTATTATGGATAAGCCTAAAGATTGGAATGAATTATGTTGGACATAAGTTAGTATTGTTTGTTTTTTTTGATATTATTGATGGGATGTTATAGTAATATAGTTTTATAAAAAGGACAACCTGCAGGACGGGCGACAGCCCATCGCTTCGGACAAGGCTGTCGGAATCGAACCCACAACCGAAGTGCGACTGGCCTTTATCGCCTACCACTGACCTACAGGAAGTCCCTGTTTAGTAGAAACTAGTGTTATTATATTAAGCAGTATGATATATGAAGTATAAGTCCATTTTAGGAACCATATATGATTAATCTCACTATAGATCGACTTATGCATATAATTTTTGCTAACCTTTTGTTTGAGACAGATGGAATGACCCGTCGTTCTATCACATAATCTACTAACACTTCACGAATAACAAATTCAACTTCATTTATTTAAGAGATGAAGTGGAAATTGTTCAAGACACGAACAACAGTGAGATTGTACCAAAATAAATTAAGTATTTATTCTAATTCAAATTTTCAACTTTAGGGAAATGATCTTGAAAACCAAAAATGTTGTCCTAGTGATCTTATACCTGATGAATCAGATGGTACCTTATATCATCACAAATCAATGGATTTGTGATTACTGGCTTTTCCATAGCCATGTTCTCTACCACTCTCCATAAGAACATGATGGTTAGATTTCTCTTCCATATCCATATTTTTACCTATGTGGAAACCCAGCGATTAGTTTATTTGGGTAATCGTTACATTTCATACTTTAGTTTTTAAAGCCAAGTTTTGGTATTCCTTTTTACGATGTGGGATTCTATTAAAGAAACTTTATAATAGTAAACCATTTATAACCCCGACGAATTTCGAGGGCGAAATTCATTTTAAGGGGGGTAGAATGTAACAGCCCGAGATTTTATGAAAAAAATATTCTTTTTAATTTTATTAATGTCTTGTGTTGTATGCTACTCCAAAAGGAGCTTGAACAACACACATCCTTGACTTGCCTTGCATTACACGCAATCGCGACCTTCCTCGATAGCGTGTGTAGTATGCAATACCGAGTTTCACTAAACAACGATATGCTATTAAAATATTATTATAACTAGCAGTTATGAATAGTAATAACCACCTTTTAAAATTTTAGAAATTTTAGCTCTCAAAATGGACTTTATTTTTGGATTTGGAGTATCAAATTTAGCCTAAGGTGAAATTTTGGTGATTTTCGGATAACTTTCATATTTTGATGAATAGTGAAAATTACTAAATTTTAGTTAAAAACAACTTTTTCAATCGAAATAATTAATATTGATAAATTATTAATTTGAGTGGTTTTAAAGTATATTTAGAATATATTTTTACAATTTAATACAATGTTGGTCATTGGATATAATTTCACATTTAAACTAGACATAAACAAGTGTCAATCTTTTGATAGATATTCTTTCTTAAAAACACGCTCTTTGTTTTAACAGCGGGATTTAATTATAAAATTAATTAATGCAACTTATATGATATGAATTTGGTAAAATAGACTTCATTTTTGAATTCGGAATATGAAATATAGCTTAGGATGAAATTTTGGCATTGTTCTGAAAAACATCAATTTTTGATGAATAGTGAAACTACTAAGTGGTAGGTTAAAAACTGAATTTTGCATAAAACTTAATTTTACCACTTCTGTGAATGGAATTTCGAAAATCCGAGAGACACGGTTAATATCAAGGACTAAAATGTGGTTCAATGAGATGAAAATAATTTTTTGGTGAATAGTAACTTTTTACTTTTCTTACCACGGTTAATAGTAAATAGGGTAACTAAGGGTAAATATGATATTAATATTACCCTAACACATGTCCTAATTCTATTGGACAAATGTAATTCGACCAAAAACAAACTTAGGAATAAAATATGACCATTTAGGCCCACTTGGATTAGATTAGGACATTTATTATTAATTTATTTAAAGAAGGGTTAAAATAGTTAAAATCAAAGTTTAATAAGTAAATCATTTTTAATATGGGGTTATACATAAGATGAATTCGACTATAAATATTCATTAGAAATATAAAAAGATTTCCTACATGATGGTATTTTATTTGTAATTTTTAGACATCAAATAATGTAATTTATTTATGACACAAAGATGATGCAGTAATTATCTTATTAATGAAATATTGACATAATTGATAATATAAATACCAAAATAAATGTAATTTAAGACTTTTTATGAATTACACTAATTTTCTAGGTTACTATGATATATTAGTGTTTATTTAATCAACTTGGTTCGAACATATAATTCTGTTATGACTTTTACAAAAATCATATATCAAATAGTGTCAAAATTGACACAAAATAGTTTTTAAATCAAATATTATATTATTAATTGATATTTTATTCCTAAAAATCTAAGGTTCGGCCAAATGACTTAGATAAGGATATATGTATTAATAATATACAATTTGGGGTTCGTTTGGCATGTTATAGTAAGTTTATTAACCATATAGTGAAAGAAAACAAAAAGACACGGTAAAAGTTAAATTATTTAACTTAGAGTTAAATCTAATTGATAAGGTTAAAATAATACCCTAAACATGTCTAAATCCTATTGGTTGATAGGATTTCGACCCATCCCCACTTTAGCTTCGAAATAAGACCCTTTGGAACCATTATAAACCGATTTTGACTTTAATATAAAATAATATTTTGAGATATTCCTAAGGTGCCCCTCTCCTTCCTTATAAAAGGACACCTCCTCCCCCTCCTCCTCACACCAATTTGAGCACTCAAGCTCGGCCAACCCCTGCCAATTTCTCCTCTCCACTTCCATAGCAACATCCTAGAGGTTCTGGTCTTCCTCAAAGACCAATTTTAGTGCCCTAAGAGGAGGTCTCCAAAAGGCGCTTCAAAAAAGAGGTAATTACCGTTACCAATTCTTTCATCTTTATTTCTTCTTCTTCTTAGGTTGTTTCATTATGAAGTAATAACATCAGTATCACTCATATACTGATATGTTATTATAAGTATGAAACAACCCTATTTCACCATCTATCCATCCTACGAAAAAAGAAATCACCGCGCGTGCGTACGTACGGAATACCGTCTCCACGCCGTGGTGTAATCCATTTTCCACCACCACCTTACATGGATGGGTATAATGGTGTAAAGAATAACTATACATAGTTATTACAACATCATATTGATTCTGATATATTGTATAATCCACTCCAATTCAATTCAATATTTATAGAAATGATATCATCGCTCGTGCGTACGTACGGACTACCGTCTCCACAACGCGATGAGATTCATTCTCCATGTTAACCATTTAAGAATGATTATAATGTATATATAAGAAATAATAATGAAATATATGAAATTATAAAGCTACTGGATTTATGTATATATATACATATGTATGTCATCTACTTACTTCCATTTCAAGACAATAAGGAAAGAAAAACAGCGTTCATGCGTACGTACGGACTACCGTCTCCATGAACGGTGTTTTTCATTTTATTTATCTATCTATTATATATATATATATACTGAATATATATGATATATAAATCATATTTTATATTCTGGAAGTAAGTAAATCATGATATAAGTAATAATGATGTCAAGAACAACAAGTCAAAACACCTACGATAAATGAAACGATTTTACCCAAAACGCTTCTTTAACATGGAATTTACAAAAGAACGGGTAATATAATGTCATAAGTGAACCATATATGCTATCATAACAATGAATATGATTCTGGAATAAGTCAATAACATGATTTAAATCATTATACAGGAGGTTCGGACACTTACAAAGCAAGTCGGACATAAGGTAAGGGAAATATCACAATCTCATTTTTATCCGAGATTGTTTATTCGTAAGTATTTACTGGGGTGTATTTTATCATCCACATCCATGTTCCTTCAATATGTAATATTGTTTCCATCCACTTACAATAGTTTAAATCCAATTTTACTCTTCGGTGAGTTTTTAGTAAAGAATATGAAAGGAATCTTTTGTCGCTTTTTCATACGAGGTACTTTTTGACTTTTCCGACAAAAGTACGAGAAGAATGTTTTTTTAACTTATACGGCACGAACGGATTTATACTGTTTTATAAAGCCTTATCTTCATGAAGCTTCCTCTAAAAGATTTCATGACTATTTTCAATAAAATCTCTTTCTTTTAAAATTGCATGACGTTTTGTGAAAAGAAATTGATTTTGAAGAAGAAAGGATATTTTCCTCAAGAATTCATTTCAAGTGTTTTATCAAAATTATTTTCCATCTAAGATAATAAAGGGTTCTATTTTTATCCCTATTATTAAATTGATTTGACTATGTTGTGATGGAATTATGTTTATGAATTCCTTTATCTTATATGAATGGTTTTATGATGTCATGTTGTTTAAGAATCCCATTTTTATTACATGGGTTATGCTATGATGTATGGTTTATGATTTTGTGGCACACATAAGAAAGGATTCATTATAAGATGGGTGGGACCTATATCTCCCTCCAATGCATTGGGTAAAGATTTTATATCTCATGAGATAGACATGGCTGGAATGGTAGGTTATACCGGTTCAGTGAAACAGGACTGAAACGAGGATTACTCGATTCAGAAATGGACTTTGTCCACTAAGATAGTCTTGGCAATGAGTCTTGACTAACAAGAAATGATTCTCTATGATTATGTGTGTATGCCACAATGAGTAATGTTTTAAGTTATGATTTCATTTCACTACTATGATTTATCCCATGTTATGAAATTATGCTCTCTTTTGCAGGTTAAGATTTCCAAAAAAGTTATGTTCTTATAAAAATTATGTGATTGATATTTCTTTTGTTTACCCTTACTGAGCATTTGAGCTCACCCTTTTATGTTTCCTTTTCCCCAGGATATAAAGAAAGGTTTTAGGTAAAAAAAAAGGGAAGATCTTTATGGGAGATGTTGAAGATCTTTCACCAGGATTAGAAGATTACGTTCCGAGTTTCCAAAGACACTATACTATTACGGTCCTTGTGTGTGTGTTTTTGTTATGTACTAAGTATTCCGCAAATGTAATGTAATGTCCATGTACGATAAGCTTCGGGTCTCTACACCAACGACCCTCGAACTTTCTGCGCGAAGTCAATGCCACGTCATCTCAAATTCTGAAGCTCCGAAGTTTTCTCCGGAATTCTCTCCAAATCGCGAAGCACCTCGGCAATTTTCGGATCGCGGAGCTCGTCGTAATCGCGGAGCATCCCGTCAATTATTCCTTCATGCCTTCGCCGCAAAGCTCCCTCTCACAGCCCTTCATCGCCACGAAGCTCCCTTGCAAAGTCCTTCATCACCGCGAAGCTCTCCAGGCTCTGCCGTTCGCGAAGTTTGATGTAATCACGAAGAATCACCGCCTCCATTCTTCTGGTCTTCACGAAATCCAATCCATACATCCCATCTTTGGGAAACTCATGCCTTTGACATATTAAATTATGATCTTCATGGAAATCCACTTTTCGCGATGCTCACCAACCTCCAAATTTTGGACCCCAAAAATTTGGCAAACACTGGGAAACGGCACCACCTACTGCTGGTTCAGATAATGAACTTCCGCTGAAGTTATTCCTTTCCCCCCATTGACAACAATCCCAAAGACCAGTAAAGTGTTCAATGTTCTTCTCAAACCATACTCCCCATGGATAGTATCTCCCCCACAAACCTAAATCACATCCATAAATAGATAAAGACAGTTATCATAATCTGGGAGAGAGGTATCTCAGATCCTCCTTATGCACTAGGAGGCGGCTGAACACCATGGTTCAACCGATGCTTTTCAAACATAGCTGCTGGCAATGGCTTCATCAGGATGTCAGCCACTTGCTCATCAGTTCCTTCATAATCCATTCCTTTGTCGACATTCTTGAATGAGACCTGGATCCTTAATGATGGCCTTTGAACTCAACATGCCACCATGGAATCACCTTTGTCAACAATGTTTGTATGTCGTTTGTTTTCTTTGTCAACAAGAACAATCACCTCAAAAACACTTCTTCTCGGTGATCTGAATCTTTCAGCAACTCTTCTGCTGTCACCACAAACTCCACTATCATGATATGTATTCTTTGAAGGAACAGCTTTAGAATCATCATCTTCTGATACAATGTGATGTTTATGGCCATCGCATAAGTCCAATGTTCATGGCCGTCACAAAATGCCAATACCTTGCACATTGTATTCTTCTTCAACCATCTTCCTCTACTTCATGCAAAACATATGATTCTATTCTTGAAGAAGTCTCTTGCATGGTTCTCATGCAATCATAAGTAACTGCATGGTCTTCATCAAATCCCCATTCTTCTTTAATCATCCTCAGATGGATTACACCACACATTCTTCATTGTTGTAAACAATGTGTCACCTTTGACACATGTTCTTTGAAATTATGATCAGTACAACAATCGTCTGAATTATCATTCCTCCATTTCATTGGAGTACTTCTTGATCTCCTTCATTTTGATCTTCATTGACAACTACTGACAACAAATACAACCTTATACACAAATTGGTTCCAACAATATTCATCCAAGTGAATTCCATATGGTTATTTATATAAAAAATGTTACATTTATGTGAGTTTTATCCTTTTATAGTAACAATATTGACCCCTAAAGAGTAAAAAAAATCATCATGGTAATCATAAAAAAGGTTTATAAGGGGTTAAAACAAAATGATAAGTGTAAAAAAATCAACTAAACTTGTATAAATTTTATTTTATGGGAGGATTAAGACCCATCCTCATCCTATCATAAAAATAAATCAGTTTGGATCCATTTAGATATGAAAATAATTTATATTAATTTAATATTTTAATTATTTCCAAGATTGTCCCTCTCCTATCTTATAAAATGGAACCTTCTCTTATATTTTCTTCAAACTTAAAGATCCTTTTAGTTCATCCAATACCTACCAAATAACTTTCTAACATCCCTAAAGACATCCTAGTGTATTTTGTTTGATCATAAAACCAACCTAATAAATCTTCTTGTGTAATACTTAAGATGTTTTCCAAAGAAGAGGAAAATAAAGAACACATGTGACAAGCTAGACTCAAGGTAAATGAGTTTATTTTAAAAATACCCTTTAGTCTTCCTTCCTACTATTTTTAGTTCCATGTCAATTTTTTTAAAATAATTTTATAGATGTATTATAAAGGATATTTTATGTCTCTTTTTTACTTTATTTCAAAGGTTTTTAAAAGGAATCTGTTTATGTATTTTATACAAAACATTTTGAATTTATTTATAGAATACAAAAGGAATTTCTATTTTAACATATATGTTGAAAATGACGTTCCCACCACTATAAAAAATATTTTACTTCCTTTATAAGCTTCCATGTTTTTTTAAGGAAAAACTATCCTCCTCTATTTTCTAATTATTTTCAAACAGGATTTTAAAATGAAATAGATATTTTAGTATTTGGAAATGTTTTCTTATGGGCGGAATGAATATTTTGAAAACTATAAGATTATATGTGTTATTATTATGTTATATATATTGGTCATTTTTTATGACAATAGGTGTTTTTATTATAAAACATGGACCAATGGGTCTATTATATCCCTCCAATTCATTAGGTGAGAATTATTTTTAGAAGTTCGCCATAACGGTTATTCCAGGTGTAACCATGATGGTAATTCCAAGTGTAACCACTATGGTTATGGGATACTCCATGTGTAAGAGTGAAATGAAAATAATTCCTCAATTTAACTACATGATTTATTTATGATTTCTATGGTTTTTACAGAAATATTATGATTTCATAAGGTAATTTAAGGAGTTTATTTTTAAATAAAAGTATTTCCTACTTCTTATGGTGAAAAGTATAACTTTGTGAAAAAAAATCATGAATTTTTCATAATTATAAAGAAACCATTATGAGTTTTATTTTTTCCTTTAATATTTACAATGAATTTTGTTATGAAAATATTTGGGCCTAGAAGGTGATTTATTGGGTAAAAAATATTTATTTTGATCCAAAAGTTTATTTTGAAAAATAAATATTTTTTTGAGTATCCATGGACTAATAGTTTTCCTTCTTTTTTTATGTCCCCTACTGAGTTTTTTGTGCTTTTACCATATTTTAAAATGTTTTTCATAAGGTTATAAGGATGAGTATGGAAAAGGATGAGTTATGACCTAATTATACAAGATTCTAAACCATAAAGATCATCATGAATGTAATAAAATAAATTTTTTTGTCTAAAAACATAGGATATGTAATTATTTCTGACACTTACCACCGATATCGTGCACTCTGAGCATTTCCTACCTGGAATTCCCACTTTCCAAAGGTATGTGGCTTACATCACTTTAATCAGAGATGTCAGCTCCTTGATTGAAAAAAGACTATGGGATTCTGTTTCCTCCAATGGATTCCTCTTTAGAGCTCATCACCTATTATGGGGATCCCTCAATGATTTAAGTCATGTTCATGAAACTTGTTCCCAATCCCATATCAAGGTGGATGTTAGTTAATTACTCTACTTTTTTCCTGACAAAGAAATAACCTTCAGTTAAGGGAGGTAGTAATGTTGGGAATTTTTGAGTACTTCTAGACATTGGGTAAGTTAGTAACCTATAAAATATTCCTCTTTTGGATGGGATCTCATGTGTGGGGAATCTTAGGTGTAGAACCTAAGTAATCATGTATCAGTTATGAGGTAGTTTAAGCCAAGGGAATAAGTCTTCTGAGGATTTTTACCTCAGGAATACCATGTTTATTTTATGAGGCATGGATTCTGGATTAGGTCACAAGTTTAACAACTTGTGGAGATATATGGGTCATAGTTTTAACATCTTATGGAGATAGATCAAGTCACATGTTTAACATCTTGTGGAGATGGATGGGTGGTTGAGTGTATCTATTGAGGGGAAGATTTCACACTTTGGATGTGGTTAAGTGTATCCCTAGGGGGGGATATTTCACACTAGGTATGTGGTTAAGTGTGTCCATGTTGGGGAAGATTTCACTCTTGGATTTTTATTGGAGTGTGTACCCAAGGGGGGAGATTTCACACTTGGGGTTATTGGGATGGAAAATTAGAGAGGTGTACTATGTACCCTGTCAGTAAATAGGAATCAAAAACTGTATAATTCATTACTATAGTTTAAGGATGTGTGATAGGATGACTATTCCATGCAGTTTAACAACATACGGTAAGGATTATTGTGTCATGGAAGGGTTTCAATGAAGGATAGTGTGGGTATTATTCATGAAATCTCCTCAGGTGTGCTAGAAGATGGGTTATATCCCACCAAAGGGGGAAAGTGGAATCCTATGATGATCATACATGGGGAATATTGTGTTTATCACAAAGGGTAAGTATATAATTTAACATCATGTACTAAGGATGTTGTTATTCATTTTAACATCATACAACTAGGAAGTGGAGCTGGTATCTTTATGACATGTAACTCAGATGTGTATGGGGATACATCCCAATGGGGGCCATGTCATAGAAAAAGGAAGATCCAAAAAAAGACTCTATACCATGATAGGTAAGTCATTTCCATTATTGATTCTATCCTTAGGGATTACATGTTCACTTATCATGTGATATTGGGTGGGGATGGAATGAACACTGCCATGGAGGAGTGGAAATCAGGGGTCCTAAAATTAGGGTGTCTCTACTTAGGAGAAAAAGGAATTAGAGTGCCTATGCTTAGGAGTAATGGGTGGGGTAAAGGACAAAGCCACACTTGAAGTAAATTGGGTAGACATAAGGGTAGGTGGTGCTGGTCTCATGGGTATTTGGATTGTGGTTAAACCAATCATAGATTGGTATGGGGGGCCAATCACTCAACATTCATGAAAGGGTGTTGGCTGAAAGGAGTCACTATAAGGGGGCTTAGAAGATGGGTTTCACAAAATTTGGGGTTTTATAAAAAAATTATGGTTCAGGAAGGACAAGGGTCTCACGAAGTTCAAGGGTCACACAAAGTTCAGGGGTCTCGTGAAATAAAATGTTTTTCAAAATAGTTTGACCCAACCTTTAAGTGAATTCTTTCTTCCCATGGGGTCGGTTTTGTGAAGTATAATTATCTCATGAAACCAAAAATGCCACAAATGAATTTTTTTTCTTATGCAAAGACATGGACCTTCATGAAAGGTATCTCCACCATGGGTTGAGGTCTCAAAAACCCATGGGAGTTTGTTTCATGAAGGATGTATACCCTTGGAAATATATCTCCTCTCTTGATCCCAAAGCTTCTAAGTATCTCAAATTCAAAGCTTTTCTAGGAAGATGAAAGGCTGAATACCCCAAAATTTTGAACATAGTGGGGGTATTTATAGGCCTATAAGATGAAAGGGGATTGTATTAACAAAAAAATAGATTCTTTCATAGAATATTATGAGTTTTTTGAACTAACAGGGTTCTATAAACTAGAGTTATGATGCATGAAGGTTTCCACCTCAAGATTCATGTGGTCAGGGACTTATGAAAGCTGTATTTATGTTGAAAGAAGGTTACCGCCTCAATATTATCATGGTCGGGGACTTATGTGAGATACGACCATTCAAAAAGGTTTATAACTTCATGAATCCATAACTTAATTATAATTTTAATCTTTTTTGTCCTGAATTCCCTTAGAATTAGTCATTAATTCCTTGAACTCTCTTGTGAAATGTGTATTTAGTTGTCAAAAATCCCCCCCTCCAAATTGGATCTAAAAAAGGAGATGGAGTCAGATTCTGAAGGAAAACTACTGAAAATTAGAAATTAGAATGCCCTATTCATAAAACTTGAACTGATCATATGCCTATAAATGGGGTTGGGGATCCCTTAGGGGACCATGAGCTTTCCTAGAAATATAGGGTAGTGATATATTTTCATGAAACTCAATACCTTCAAGATAATTTTGTGATTTTTTTCCTCACATCTTCATAAAATCACCTTTCTTTAGAATTGTGGTACTGTGAACAAACCATTTTGAGTCTTCAACCTTTACAAACTTGACTATCACAGACATACCTTCATGAACAAAATTTCATGAACCAGGTTCTAACAAATTTCAAAGTGTTAAATAGTATCCATTGAGGGTTATGAATATTTCACTAAAAAACAATGGGGTATGGATGGAAACCTCGTGATCAGGAAGAGATTTCAGATTGAATAAAATCATAAAACATTCATTGTGTTTCAAATGAAGGATTATTAGGAATACCAATTGTGCAAGAGAAAATTATCTATAGCTTTGGTCTGAGGGATGATATGTTCATCCCTAGTGCTGATCAAGATTAGCATTCCTTCTAGTTTAGGAAAAAATTTGGATAATACTAATGGCACAGGGTTGTTGGGGCCATATCATTAAGGACCATGTGCCTCTTAAAATGAACACCTTATGGAACCATTTGAACAAAATCAACCTGGAGCTGTTGGAGTTGGATTCATATCCCCCTTAGTATGAGAATATTATTAAGGTAGGTCTGATAGTCCATCTCAAAGGCAGGACCAAGGAACTAGACCTTTGTCAGGGTGGAAACTTCAAGGATGAATGGGACACAGAATACTGGGCATGTCAGTACTTTCATGAATTTTAGGTAAAGGTGAAGTAGGTTGGGCTCTACAAGGTGTTATGGTCCTCACATTTCCATTTCTAATGTCACCTACACATCATGTCGTAGCTATTGAGCAGGTGGCCACTAGGTACCAACACATTTCATCTACACCATAGGGAGGTTGGAATCATCTTATGGGGTCTCTACCAGATTGATGGGATCCTGATCCAAGGGGCCATTTGCGATGAATTCCTCACCACAGAGAATGTCTGGTGGGACTAGTAGCAGCTTCCATCATTATCAGGGGAGTTTCTACACTTGGTTCAAGGGACAAGTGAGAAAAACCCAAGGATAAAGGACATCCATTTCAAGAAATGGTTTGGGAATTTCATGAATTAACAAAGGGAAAGGTTACCAATAAGGCCATGTTAATTTCTAAAGTAAAACCAACAAGGTAATGAGAACTTGTATTATATGATTTTAGAGGTGAGACATTGGAAGTTTTGGGGCTACAATATAAATCCTGAGGCTCATGCGGTCAGGATAGCAGGGTTTATCTCTACACTGTTCTATAGATCAATTCTCTCAGTGTGGGATGTGCACATGGCGGTACAGTCAATCACCTTCATCATGGAAGTGATGTTGTTGATGGGGAAATGAATCAAACTATAGGTCTTGGTATTGGTGAATCAGTACAAAGTTCTCCATCGTATTAGCCTGGGGAAGAATCTCCTCCATATTTTTGGGCCTTTCCACTTATTGTATAGCTAGGTCAATACACACATGGGGAGATATGAATATCCAAACCCCATATCCCCTCCCAGTACAAACTTTTTTCTATCAATCCTAAATATCACCAGGAGTATCCCTCGTTACTTGGGCTCAATAGACATGTTAGGGAGGATCGGGCTATTGGACTTCTTAATCTTCTATCCATTTCCTCTCCTTATGGGGACGATGACTGAAAATGGAATGGGGACCATTGAACAATAATCATACCTCCTTACCTTTCAAGGTGGGTTACTAGTGGTGAGGGTGGACTGCAAGGTGATCTGTGAGTCATGCACCTCACATCGCTTTACAAAGAAATTTTGATACATCTAGTGGTAGACCCTAAGGGTGTACATGGGAGTATGTAGTGAATGAAAACCCTCATTCCTTGAAAAGATATAGTGCATGTTTGCACATGAATACGGCAAGGAGATGAATGTATTGACACCACCCACTACTACTTATGGGATCATCCATGATTTTGCATTGATTTTGGATAGCACATATCTCGGGGACATGTTGAGGAGGAGTGTCACTCGGGTAACAAAAAGAAGGGGTCCCACAACTGCGGGGTCGAGGGTGATTGGTGAGTAGGTTACACCATAGAGGCAGAGATGGTATGGTGGGTGGAGAAACAGCTGCAATGCTGGAAATTCCTGGTCCTACACTTGTGGGAACCGTAGGGAGGGGAATAGAAATAGGCCTGACACTCCCAGGTAATAGGATTCATGATTAATGTGAGACCTTTGGGGTAAACCTAAGGGCAGACATCCAAGTTCTAGTGAAGCGAATGTGTTGTATAGATATCCCCAATGATGTAGTCTTTCCTGACACCTAGGATAGTTAGGGGATCCATGGACAACTACACTCCCTCTGAGAGCTGTGGTAGCATTTCCATTTTGAGGGTGTGAGCTTCCGAGGTTAGGTCATGCCAGAGTAGACTTCATTGCTTCCCAGCATTATTCAATGCAATATATTGTGTAAATAAAGGAAAATATCACTCTAATAGTGTTACTTGTTCTCTGACTAGATGAGTAAATGTGTTGATGAGCATTCCTTTTCCTTCAGATCTTCTTGTGGGCCAAATGGCTGCTGGTGAAACCAAGGGAGAAGGATCGGAGGAGTCCTCAGGAACTGATGCTTATCATGGATTCCCTATGGATTAAAATACTATCATTGATTGAGTAAATTTTATGATCTCTTATTCCTTGGATATTACCCAACTTCTAAGACCGGTTCCTAACTCCTTTTTTACTTTTGCAGGAATTAGTGAGCAAGGAGGAGGGGAGGTTCTTGATAAAACTTGTGTAGGGGACTAGGGAGCACCAACCCTTTACGGGGTGAGTGTGAAGCATGTAACTGATGTTGCGGTCATAGGCGGTTAATCACCGATTGGAGTGGAAACTACAACCAAGTTGATGACTATTGGGGGGGCATCGTTTCTAGAGGCATTGCATGTGGATCTTTCCAAGATGCTCATCAGGCTATAGTACTTTTGTAATTACTTTATACATTCACCTTTTACTTTGTTGTTTCCATTTATTAATTCATGATCATCTAACCATATACTTTAAACAGTAGTTCAAACCATGTTTGGATCTCGGCCAGTAGTGGTAATACTTGAGTCTGAGGTAGTAGCAGTGGGTGAAGATATGCCTTTAATGAAGGTATTTGAGGAGGATGTGATGGCTAATCCTAAATAAAATGTTATATAAGAGGTGGATTCTATATCTAAATCCTTAATGGAGGAGACAAAAATCATTCCGATAACGGAGAGGATCAGGGAGGCTGTGATGACTAATCCTAAATCATAAGTGCCATCAGTGGTGGCTTTTGGAGTTGAGGCCTCAACAAAGGTGGTTGAGAATGTGTCATCGATGGAGGTGGTTGATGAATATGTGGTGGTTGATTCTACCTCAAAGGTGTTACAAGAGGTAATTAGGTATCACTATGGGTGAGGGTTATGGTGAGGAAATTCTTTCCATAGACCTCGGGCTTAGCCCAACTGAGGACCTTCATATAGATGACCCAGCCACTGACATTTTGGCATTATTTCCTCCTTATGAGCCTAGGATGGTTGATGAATTTAAGTATTATATCTCATATGTTGTTGATGATAACTGACTCATCTGACACAAGGTGTGTAGGAGTGTTTATAATTTCATCACTCACACTCCACTATTTTATCTTTCAAACCAGGTGGGATCTCTCCACCATCGGCTAGTCATCATGGGGACTGGAAGGGTGGAAACTAGTGGCCTACATGAACTAGCTCAGGACTTACTCTTTGAACATTAACTTTCTAAGTGGAATGATTTTGATTTATCCTAGCACAAGAAGAAGGATAATGGGGCCCAAACACTTCAAGTGTCTAAGGAAGAGATTTCTTTCTTAGAGGAGCAAGTGAAAGTGCATGAAGTCATAGTCACTACTCAAGAAGAGATCATTTGACAAATAAGGTATCAGTTGGTGGAGGATGAGGAAAAGGAAGTGGAGGTAAAATATATGGTGTCTTATTGCAAATCCAAGAGGGTCCAGGTGTGAATTAGGGTTGAAAAGGTTTATCCTATCACTAAGGAGGTGTTGTATGATCTGGTAGAGTGGGAACAGACTCTAGAAGCTACTCAATAGAAGCTGGTTGAGCTCAAAAACTCGGTTGTTGGGGTTGAGTACTAGGTAAATTTTTCTTATCTTGAAATAAAGGAGAGTCTCCAACATGTGAATGGCCCTCCCAAAATTTGTATGGATTATTTTAAATTCTCTATATATTTTAAAATGATTCCATTTGGATATATCTCTAGTCATATTAACAAACTAATAATGAATCCCTAAGCCCATGTGATCCATGATCAGTTTCAAAAATAGGTGATTATCAAAAGATTACTCATTTATATGAGATTACCAGACAAGGGTTCAACACTCGGGGTTTGAACCTATTTATTGACTAGTGGTAGATTCCTAACCAAGAAAGTTCTTACTAGATCTCTCCACATCCGAGTTTCTTTCTCAACATGTGCTAGAACACAAATGGGGTAATGTAAGGGGCATTGAATTATACCTAAACATATGGGTGATAAATAGGATGAATCAAGATGCCCAAGATCTGGAATACAATGGGGGTGGTGTGATGATGGATGGTAAATGATGATCATGTTCAAAAGATAGAATACATTATCATTTTACCGAGTATGGGGACAAATAAACAAGGGTAAACCACTAACCATGTTCAAAACATGGGACCTATCTCAGAATGTATTCATAATTCTTTCAAGGCACATGCCTAGGATGGTTGGTGAAATAATTTTTCAAGGAACCATTTCCATCAAGGGGGGTCATTTAAACATGAAGGATAATGGGGATCCAAATCAATGGAGATGCTAAGTATGGGGATGAGCTGATGGAATGTTCAAATGGATTTTAACACTCTCAAAATTATGCCACTATGGATCTAAGAACATTGGGTAGAAACATCGGTATGAATAAATGTTAGACTCATCTTATAATGGAAGAATTGTCTCGGGTTCTGAGTGATAGTTGAGGAATATGAATGATATAGTAGGTGACTAACATCGAAGGAGGAAAGGGGCTTCTCAGGAGATGGCCAAAGATGCTTTGCAGTTTCATGTCATGAAATGGGGATAATGGGCATTCATTTTAACATCATACGTTGAGGATGATTTACACAAAGTTTAATTTAATATAGTAGGGATGATTTATTTCATAATTTAACATCATGTGATTGATATTTTAAAAACACAATTTAGAATCTGGTGAACAAGACATGTGAACAGATGTGAATAACACTCATCTAGTCAATATGGTGGGGGTGAAAAGAGTGAAACATATTGGTAATATCCCCTAGAGGGTATCATGAGGCAAAGGGATCTTAATATTTGGCTCTAACATTTTCCTGAACTGATGGGTTTAGTGATCATAGCCAAGTTTTTTTGGAACCTATAGTGGTTCCCTACTAGCTTTGTACCTCTTTACTTTTATCCCCTTATTTTTTTCCAATTAATGGGAGAGACTTGATTGGGAGATTCTAACTCTTACCAAGGTTTTATTTAGTGGTTTTAAACCTTAAAGACATTTGTGCCTATTTCCATGGTAGTTTAAGGGCATACAAGTATGTCCAATAAGTCACAAATAGTTTAGGGTCATAATGATTAGACCTCAGGGTTGAAAATAGTTTAAGGTCATAATGCTCGAACTATGAATCCTAGTTTAAGGTCATAGATCTTGGAACATGGTGCTGAAAATAGTTTAGGGTCTTAAAAATTGGTCCTAAGTCCCCCCCCCCATAAAGGTTCTTATGACATTATAGAGTTCAAAACTGAGAGAAATGGTGCGCCTAGGAGGCCCTACACCAATAAAAATAATATAGGGTGAGTAACACATAGTTTAAGTTCATGATTCTTGGACCATAGGTTTGTGAACCTCATAGGGATGTTGTGGCATAGGGTAGAGGTAATCTGATGTGAATGAGGAGACTAGGAAGCCCTGCCACATGGAACATCTCAGAGACTAATTTCACACAGTGTTAAGTCTTGATGTTTGGACCTGGGGTCCTAGTTTATATTCATAGAGTTTAAACCAATTAAAAATAGTTTAAGGTCATGATGACTAGACCTTGGGTTGTGTGTCTCAAAGGATTGTGCATGGAATGGAAGGCAAGTAACCTGATGTGAATTTAGGGCTAAGGAGGCCTAACACCAAATTACACATTCCTAAGATGACTTGCGCAAAGTTTATAGTCGTGATGCCTGTACTTGGGATCCTGGTTTAAGGTTATAGAGTTCGGACCATAGGATGAATATCCCTTCCCGACTCATAATCTCGTGTTATTCATGCATGATGCAAGAAAAAAAATAGCGGTATGAAGTACCCATTGTTTGCAGGGGAGAACACAACAAGTTGAAAACATGACTGAAAATTCTCGTAGGGGTAGATCATGAATTTCAAGACCTCGGTTGTAAAATGGGAATGAAAAAAGGGAGGGGAGAATTTTTTTACCATGTTCGAAACATAGGTTCTACACTTCATTACTTTAGGATGGGGAGAATAAATAATGGATTGACCATTGACCAAGTTTGAAACAAGGTACCCACCATCTATTATTGAGGATCATTCGGTGTGTGAGCCCAGGATTGTAGGTGAGCTAGTAAGGCCAGGAACCATTGCCATTGGGGATCCCATTCATATAGAGAGGATGATGAATATAAAAATTGAAAGAAATCATGAAGTGTGGAAGTGGAAGTGGGGAATGTCCTAAAGGTAATATTGAGATTTCTGGGAGATATTATTCCATGCACTCAAATGCACTGGATGATTATGCTAGTAAGAGATGATCAATCCTGACCCAAAAGGGGGAGGGGAACCTGAAATGAGTTGATGGTAGGGCTAGACCTGAGATAATAGATCTGGGCATCACTACGTATCCATAAGAATGGGAATCAAGCCACATGTAGTTATGTAATGTGGTGTGGTAGAAGAACAATAGTGGTTGGGGTGGTGTCCTATCTAGTGAGGATATTGAATCGTCCCATATTGGTTATATGAATAATCATATATTCATTACATAGGATAAGATTGCATTTTAACATTTTGTGTTCAGGATGTTGATTCTATTCATCCCATATTTATTATATGAGGTATCCTAGTTTTATATGAGGTAAGGATACAGTTTAACATCATATTCTAAGGACATTAGGTTTTTTGTTCATCCCATACTTTTCATATGAGGCATCCCAATTTTATATGGAGTAAGGCTATAGTTTAACATCTTGTGTTGAGAATGTTGGTCTTTTTAGTTTAAATTAGTACTACCCAGACTTTGGATCCTGCTAGTTTAAGGTCGTAGAGCTCAAACCATAGGGGAAGTTGCTAGATTAAGGTTATAAATATTGGACCATAGGGTGTGGGTGTCTTAAGGAGGATTTTGTAGCATGAAAGAGTGATAACATGACATGAAAGGATGGACAAGGAGACCATATTCCCCACAAATCTTGACAAACCATACCCAATTTGACCTCATGATTTCAAGGGATAAATGGCCATGTAATGAGTTGATAAAGGGGACTAGACCCAGGATATGAGATCTTAGCATCACTATATATCCCATGAGAATGAGAATCAATCCACACATAGTTCTAAAGCATGGAATCAATGGAGACCAATGTTGGTAAGGATTTTTCCTCTCGATTGAGGACACTGAATCATCTCATATTTGTGATATGAGGCCACAAAATTTTGTATGGGGTAGGATGATAGCTTAATGTCTTGTGCTGAGGATTTTGACGAGGCTCACTCATTAAGCTGATTATTTCTTTCTTATTCATGTTGGGTCATAAGGGTATCTCATCCCACAAATGGGTCAAGGAATGTGATTGGGGGATAACACCTAAGGAGGAGGACCATAAGGACATTTGAGAGTGATATTGCTGTAGGTAATGGGTGGTTTGTGATGAATCCATGGTTGGGACCAAATATATGAGGTCTAGGTGTCACTATATATTCCATGGGAATGGGAATCAAGACACACATAGTTATATAAAGATGTGGGGGCATTGGTTTGATGAAATACTAGGGATGAGAAAACCATGAGAATGAGGGGTGGATGAACATAGTTTAAGGTTATAATTATTGGACCAAGATTAGGTACTTCAATGATGTTTTGGTGGTGAAAAAGAGTTGAAAATTGATGAAAAATAGGGGTTAAAAATTTATTGCACCACACAAGTCAATATTGGAACTAGTTGTGTACAATTTAAGTTCATAAGTTTTGGACCATGATAATTTGGAAAATAGTTTAAATTCATGATGCTTGGATTGGGGGATGGTTGCTTTAAGGTTATTTTCATCCAACCAGAATAGTTGAGTCCAAGACAAAGTGTTACATGACCTTATGTGTGCCTCCTTGTATGCAAGAGACTTTTGTCTAGTAGTGAGAGTATGATTCCAAAAGTGGAGTGACTATACCCTCAATATCATCTCATAGGATCAGTAATAAAAATCATCAGAGTAAACATGATAAATAACTGAATAAATGGATTATAAGAAAAGTAAATAAAATAGACTCTCAAAAGTAGAAAGCCTGTACAGAGTAAATAAAGAGGATAAATAAATAAATAATGGTTTCAAGTCCTTCCAGTGTCTATCTTAGCCCGTTTTCATATCCATGCTCTTCAACTTAGCAGTTCTCCATAGAGTCCTTTACCTTCACTAAATATCTCATAATATCTACAAGAACACTGAAATGACAAAGTAGGGTATGAGTACAAGACTCATTAAGACACCACCATGCATCCTCAACCTGATGTGATCAAGTACACTAGTGTATTCCATAATAATAATAATAAATTAATAACAATCAAAGTAACACACGGTCTAAAACAAAGTGGTCATTCACTGAACTAGTCTCCACAAACCATCAGGCATGCCTGCTTTGGATCCATGCCAAAATATGTATTGTGTGTCAGTAAAAGATCATAACCAACCACAAGGATGTTGGTGTGATGATTTAAAATCCACAAGTCATTAAGTGATTAACCTACTCAGAATCCACAAGGCATCGGGTAATACTCAGAAATCCATAAGGCATCAAGTATTTGTAACCTACCTGAAATCCACAAGGCATCAGGTAAAACTTATAAATCTTCAAGGAATTGAGTTTCAGCATCTACTTAGAAATCCACAAGGCATTGAGTAGAGGCTAGGTTACAAGGATATCATGCACCACTATCATCATTATTACAACTCCATATACACATCCCAAAAGGAGGAATCATACCTCAATAGTCATGTGTCATGGATACACATAATAATCCTCTAAAGGGAAACATGAAAATTGATAGTATGATAACAACCATTGCAAACATTAGGAGAAATATAAAATCATCATATACATCAACATGTGAATCAAACATCATCATGGAATCTAGTTATCACATCAATATCATGGAATCAAATCATACCATATCACGGGCTACACACACGCCCACATGTGATCACAAGTCAAGCATGAATATCAATATTCTAACAAAATCATCATACCATGAAAAAATGTATAATGAGAGACCAAAACCTCTTTCGATGGCTGGATTGGAAAACTCAATGGTCAAGAAAACCACTTTTCAACCTTATTATATTAAACATCGATACATCAATGCTTGAGAATCTTCAAGGGTTCTTAAAACTAAAACCAGTTACTCAATTTCATAAAGAAATAAAATATCGCATGCGATGATACTTTACCTCTTGTGGATAATTTCTGAATTATCTTTCTATCCCAACACATGCACTCACAATATTTTCCTCAAGAATAATTATCTCTAAATAATTTATTATAAATTAATATTTTACAATTATATCTTAATAATTCCTCATAAATTATCCTTTTATAATTATCATTTGATTATTTCTCATAAATTATCCTTTTTATAATTATCTTTTGATAATTTCTCATAAATTGTCCTTTTATAATTATCTCTTGATAATTTATCATAAATTATCCTTTTATAATTATATTTTGATAATTTCTCATAAATTATCCTTTTATAATTATCTTTTGATAATTTCACTTAAATTTTCCTTTTATAATTATTTTTTGATAATTTCTCATAAATTATGCATTTATAATTATCTTTTGATAATTGCTCATAAATTATCCTTTTATAATGAAATCTTGATAATTTATCATAAATTATCATTTATAATTATATTTTGATAATTTATTATAAATTATCCTTTATAATTATATTTTTATACTTTATTATAAATTATCCTTTATAATTATCTATTGATAATTTAAGATAAACTATCCATTTATAATTATATTTTTATAATTTTAATAATTTGTCCTTTGAAAGACTTGCAATTATTGTTTGATTATTTTAATAATTATTATTTGATAATTTAGAGTAATTATCATCTATAAATTCTATAAATTATCCCTTGATAAATTGATGTGATTATCCTTTGATAATTTTTATTCCATAAATTATTATTTGATAATCTAGAAATTATTTTTTGATAAGTTTATAATTATCCTTTGATAATATCACAATTATCATTTGATAATTTCACAAAATTGTATTTTTATAATTTTAAAAGATTTTTCTTTGAATAAATCGATCTCATTACAATTTGGTAATTTAAATAATTATATTTTGATATTTATTTAATGATAATTTTTTATAAATTATTATTTTATAATTTGATAATTTCAACATAATCATCACTTGGTAATTCTTTTAAATTATCTTCAAAATTTTATTTGGAATTATCCCTTGATTATCCTAGGTTTTATCATTTTAATTTTAAATCAACCATTTTTTTATTGAATTGGATAAGGTAAAAGAAAATAAAGTAAAATAGAATTAAAATAAATAAAATAAAATAATCATGGAATACACACAACGCACACAGGGAAGGAATCAGTAGCATTCACACCTAAAATTAGGTGATCAGTTTGAAGTAGGCTTCACCTATTGCGTTCAAAGGGGTCGGTTGTCACCTGAACTCCATAGGATTTACCACCAAAGAAACTTGGTCATTTTTTATATTCCATATATCCAAATCGCATATGTTTTCAACTTAACTTCAAACATCCATTTTAAACACATATGTAATCTAAAATTAATAACAGAGTCATTAATTTTACCCATTTTATGTGTTACTGACTGAAACGGGTGAAAATGGTTTGAAATAGAGGGTTTTGGAAATAAAAGTTGTCAAAAATGGTGGTTTTAATCTTTGGGGAAGAAACCACATATTAAAAATGATTTTAAAAATTAATTAAATAAAAATAATATAATAAATATATTAATAACATAACCTTATGCGTAATTTGACCATTCACCCAATGTGAACAAATGTTAAGTCTGATCTAGGGTAAAACTTGCATCCTGGACCTAATAATAGTCTCATATTTCTCATATAACACACTATTTGAGAGATATTCAATTATTTTCAGAAAAATATATAATAAAAATATTAATTAAGTTATCCTTGCATGCAATTTAAGAAAACATATGACGCACACAAATTTTATGTCAGGACTAGGTCAAACCCCTCATCTCGGACCTAACGGTGCTCTCAGATTTCTCATACAACATATTTTTTATATATATTAAATTATTTTGGAAAAATCACATGCATGTAATATAGTATACTTAATATTTGTATTCCACCAGTACCAAGACTCTACGACCCTCAGAATCTCACACTAACTCAAAGCTTGACTTTGAAAATATTCAATAGAATATTCCAAGAATTCATTTAGGCTTTTACCCTTAAAAAATACCTTAAATTTTTTATTAAGTTATTTTTATTAAAAAATACATTTTCATATAAACATAATCATAAATTATTATCAATGGGTGTTTTTATTATCTTAAAAAAATAGGATATTACAGTATGAAAGAGGTAAAACTTGACATGAACGAAGGGAAATGTAAGCCCATCTTCCACAAAAATACCTTGAAACAAACTACACATAGTTTAGGGTCATAATTTTTGGACCCTAAGTGGGGAAAAATATCCAAATGTTGGTGAATGTAATTTCTCTCCAACCCCCACCCCCACCCTTGGGGGAAGGGTTCATGATTAATTAGTCACTAGTCTTAAATACAAAGAGACTAGGCATCACTATGTATCCCATGGGAATGGTAATCAAGACACGTGTAGTTTTTGGACATGGTGTGGTATAAGACCGACACTAGAGGGGTGGTGTCCTCTCTGGTGAGGAAAATGAATCATATTATACATGTGATATGAGGCTTCCTGATTTTATATGGGGTAAGGCTACAGTTTAATGTCATGTTCTAAGGATGTTGGTTTTTCTATCATCCCATACTTTTCATAATATGTATCCTAATTTTATATGAGGTAAGTCTATAGTTTAACTTCTTGTGATGAGGATGATGGTCTTTGTAGTTTAAATTCATACAACTTAGACCACGGATTCTACTAGTTTAATTTCATGTATCCCAGACCCCATGAGATGAAAATAGTTTAAGGTCATAATGCTTAGACTATGGCATTGCTGTTAGTTTAAGGTTAGAGAGATCAGACCCATATTGTTATAGTTTATGGTCACATAGCTTTTACCATGGTTGTTGTAGTTTAAGGTTGTGTAGCTTTGACCAAGACTCCTAGTTTATGGTTGTAGAGTTTGGACCATGACTCCTAGTTTAATGTTGTATAGTTTGGACCTTGTTTTTCATGTGAATTAATGATTGATATACTTGTAGTTGGTGAGAGTTGTGATATGTTTTCCATCCATGGTGATTAAAGAGTATGCTCTATTGGAATAGGCCTTATGGATAATGTAAGGTCCTTCCCATTTGGGCTCCAATTTTGGTATCATTTTTTCAGGTATCATCGGTGTTTTGAGATCCAGTAACATGTCACCCTAGAAGAATAATTGGAGGAAAACCTTCTTTTTGAATGCTCTTATTGTCCTATTCTAGTGCCTCTCTAAGTTATGCAAGGCCTAAAGACTATTTTCCTTGAGGGATTCCAACTCATCTAGACAAAATTCTTCCATTTTTTTTGGCATATATTAGTCATAAAAAACCATTTAGAGTGATGTAAAATGAACCTCAATGGGTAAGACTACCTTTGATATATACACCAAGGAGTATGGGGTTTTTTGGGCATAATTTCAAGTTGTCATTTGATAGGTCCAAATGGAATTGGGGAGCTTGTCAGGAAAACTCTTTTTTCTTATATCACACCATTTTCTATAGGAAGTTAGAGAGGGACTTCTTAAATGCCCCAATATGCCCATTTTTCTACACATGGTAGTGATAAGTATTGTTGAATCAGATATTATAATTGGTATATAATTTCTCCAACTTGGAAGGCTGAAATTTGGTGTCATTGTATATGAGAATAAATTGAGGCACCCCAAACTGATGGATGATGCGAGAGCTCACAAACTCAATCACGAACCAGGTTTTGACTTCTTTGAGGGGAACTCATTATTCCCATTTGGAAAAGAAGTGTGTTTCGATCAGAATGAACCTGGACTATTGAGTTTACGCTGGTGAGTATGGCCCCAAAATGTCGAGTCCCCTACAGAAAAGGTACAAGAGTACTTGATAGTGTGGAGAATCTATGGAATTCAATGCATAAAGTTAGTATGGATCTGACACGCATGACACATCTTGGAAAACTCAATGCAATCATGAACCATGGTGGGCCAAAAGTATCACAACCTATGAATTTGGTGGTAGAGTTTCAATCTCGCTTGATGGGTGCCATAGGTTCCAACATGAACCTCTTTCATGACCCAAGGTATCTCGTCTCCTTAGATGCGGTGTAGAATATTTCCATAAAACCCACACCTATAGAGGGTTTTCTCAAGGCTAGGCCCACTCTAGAGGGAAATATGCATTTTACGTTAGCAAATTCTCTCATGATCAGCTTGGTCTGGTGGGAGAATTCCACATTGGAGATATTCAACAAATGGATTCATCCAATAGATCATTTCCTCAACTGTGGGGGGGCCTTAGGATCCTAGCGATGGTAGCCATCTAATATATCTATTGGTTTCCATCATCAGAAGTGGAGGGAGTGATGACTCTCCAGTGTTCCAAATGAATGACTAGGGCATCCTTTTCGGGTTCTAAAATAGATGTGACCATCCCTACTATTGAATCAGTTTGAAAATTTTATGATCAGGGAACATAGGTCACCTTTGGATGGGAAGGGAACTGGGCCATTAGCTAATATGTATGTTCTAGCAGGGGCACTTGATCTTTCTTTTTTATGACATAGTCACTCTTGATTTGCTTGATGACTAGCTTGGAATCTCCCTTAATGTGTAAAAAGGGGTCCTCAATATCAAGTGTCAACTTAATAATAGTAATATGGGTATGGTACTATTCTTTGTTGTTGGTACAACATTTTGATAAGAAGAAATATTATGGATAGATATTCTATGCCAAAGTGATGAATATTATCCACAGACCTACCCTATTGAGCTTGGGGTTGTTGAGCCTTCTTCCAGTCAGGCTCCATGAGGAACCGCCAAAATGAATATGGTAACACATTACAACCTAATCTATGGAAAAATAGCTTCATCTAGGAAATAAATATCCAAGGTCAGTTCCTTAGAGGTTGGATGTGTGGCCAAGAATTTTACCAATTTCTAGCCTTCGATAGCCTTTTGTGGGACAAAACTGATGTCAAACTACTAAAGGATTACTTATTAGAGCTCCAATACTCTCATTGACATGGGGGTATTTAAGATATACTTTAGTGGGTCCACTTGAGACACCAGTTGTATCTCATGATGAAAAAAATAATTTCACTACTTATGCACTGCAAAAACCAGCATGAATAAACTCTTCTCGATAGGGGAGTATCTAGTATCCATGTTGTGGAGAATTTGGATAGATAGTATAGGTTGTTTTCCCTACCCTCGTTGTTTTTCTAGGCTAGAAGGGAACTGATGGACCATTCCAGAGTGGTCATGTAAGTTAATAGAGGAATTCCTAATATAATCGGCATCAGAATCAAAGGTTATAGTAGGTACTATATAATATCCTCAAGGTCATTCTATAAATCCTTATCCCACTAGTAAAAATTTCCTTTTTTCATGAGCCTCAAGAAGGTATTACACTTGTTGTCCATATTTAAAATAAATTGATTTATGTAGGCTAAGTATCCTTAGAGTCCCCTTAAATCCCAAATATTTCTCTGGGGGATTCGACTTATAGCCTTTATTTTATTTGGGTAAACCTCAATGCAACTGTATCTTACAATAAATATGATAAATTTCCCATAGCTGACCCTAAATGCGCACTTGAGGGGTTCATCTTCAAGTTTTAGGAGTGGATGAAGTTGAACACTTTCTTGAGATCCTTGATATGGTCCTAAAACTGGAAATATCTGACCACCAGATCATCCACATAATACTCCAACAACATCTTGATAATTGGATTAAAATGTGGTTTATTTCCTACTAATAAGTGAATCTAATGTTCTTCAAACCGAAACGCGTCACTTGATTGAATAAATTTTCTTGTGAAGCCCTGAAGGTGGTGGAATACTCATCCTTAGGGTCCAACTAGATCTGATTATATCTAGACTATCAATCCATGGAGGAGAGGTCCTAGAAACTATCTGTAGAATCAATTAATATCTATGTCACTAGAATAGAAAAATTGTTCTTAGTAAAATGGTGTTTTTGGTCCCAAAAGTCAATATATACTCTGATCTACCCATTCTTATCCCTGAATGGGACAATGTTGTCTTTCTACCTAGGGTATTGGACTTCCTTGACAAAGTTGGATTTAATGATCTTGTCAACTTTGGCCTCAACCATAGCATTGTTAGAGGAGTGCATCTTTCTAGGAGGCTCTTTGAACCCATGATGACCCACTAGAAGGCCAAGATGATGAACAAAAACCTAAGGGTCTAACCCTGGCATCTCTTCATAGCTCTAGGTAAATATGTCATAGTGTAATTTTAAGAAGGATACATACTATTGTTACTTCTCAGGGTACATGGCTAGGCTATTGTAATCCTTAGATCTTCCTTTGTACCACATTTCACCTAGGTTAACTCATCAATAGTGGTGGAGATACACTCTTCAAATATAATAGGGGATTCTTCTAAATCCTCTTCATCATCTAAGATAGGTTAATCATATGGAGGATTTGGCTCTACTGGGCTAGATAACCTTGTGGTAGCACTAGTATCTTCTCTAGAGGATATGGAACCCTTGAAAAGGGGTTCCTATTATACTGAGACTATGGATACAGAATCTATTGATCCAATTCTATTTGGTTTTAGGTCATGAGGTCCCCTTTTAATAACAAAGCAATGGTGTCGAGTTGACCTTCATCGGGTCAGACCTTATTTTTTGGAACATGCAGGAATTCCATGGATTGGTAGCCATATGAAAAACTTCTTAGTAATTCAAAGGGGTAGGGTCTTTCAGTGTCAGACAAGCCTATCCACTATAGGTGTACAAGGTAATCTTTGAGCACTCCTTTTTCTTGGATACAATGAAACAACCCCCCAAATCTAGTGTCATGGTCTCTAACTAATGAATTGGTAGAATGAAACTATCTTTCAACTCTACCCATGGATTTTCTACAATGTTTTTTAGATAAATAGGGCCATTTATGCACTCAACCACATCATTCTGGACTTACTTTCCTTTCATCTCGTAGCAACTGGCATCCAGATATCAGGTCTCACAATAGTCAAAGTGGGACGCATCACCTTGGAGTACCCTTACTCAAACATCAAGGGATTATTTGAGGAATTAATGTTATGATGAGGGGACCATTGTATGAAAATAAATCTAGGTTCTTCCCAATAGTGCATTATAGGTAGTACCCTATGAGAATACTATAAATTTAGTGCTTGATATCAGACTACCAAACTAAGTCTTCAAAAAAAAATTCCATGAAACTTCTACACATTCTTATTATACCCTTGAATTTTTAGGTTAGAGGTAGTCATATATGCTTCTATAATTCCAAGTTTTTGGATCATCGGTGTCAGGATAAGTTTGATCCTGGGTCATGTATCAACTAAGTAGTGGAGGATTTTTATTCCATTAAACTATCCTATGATATACAATGGGTGTATGTTCCCCTAAATGATGGAACCTTTGTTTTCTCTAGAAAATAAAATAATGGGTCAGAATTTCTCTTTCTTGGCCTCCTCCACATAGTATCCCTTAGTGAAAGATTCCACATCCTCAAACTGAAAGGGTATTTTCAAGGATTCAAAAAGTGCATTACACATCTATTTTGACAAGAAGAGAGCCTCGAGGATCGAAAGTCTCATGAGTATAGAAGAGAGGTGTTTTATCACATCATACATTCATGCCAAAGGCATATTTTTTCCTATATTTAGCAGGGGGTGCAGCAGATGTCGTTGGCTAAACTGCTAGGGCCTGGCTAGTATTGTCGGTATTCTATTATTGGATAATTGTTCTTCTCTGAACAACTAATGAATAGGTGTTAGTTGGATAAGTTTAGGCCCTAGTTGGATGTAATTGATCATGGTGTGCTCATGATTGAACCACCCCATCAATCAAAATAGCTAACTATAGGGGCATACCTAACATCGGAGACTAGGAGGGATGTACTTACTGAGCCTAGTGAAAAGTTTTCTTCCTAGGTTTATTATCATGAACAACCTAGTTTAGATACTAATATGGTAATTTTTTCTAATGAAATGTTCTCAACTACTCCTTTGATGATGTCGATCAGAGGCTCCTGAGGGGTTCACATGACATTCCCCATTGTCAGGAATTGTGAATCGGTCTACTATTTCAATAGTATTCACTGAGGTTTACTCTTTCTCCTCATCAATGGAATATTCTAGATCTAATCATACCCTAGTAGAATATTCCAAATCATGAGGCATGAAGTCACCAAGATTATGAGCTATATTTAGTACCAGCAAAGGACTCTGATTTCCCTTACGTTGTCGACGTATGTTCTTCCAAGACTTGGGAGGTTTCAGTATGGATTTGGAGGTAGTATTTGGAGTATGTGTGGAAACAACAGGATGCTTTATCTTGACTAAGTGGGCATGAAAAATACCATAGTCATGAGAGACTACCTTACAATTCAATCTGTCCTCGTACTTCTGCATCTTGTGGCTGGGAACCAATTTCCACTCTCTAAAGTCCTTGTTCTCATTGTTGGGGTTAGCATAAACATGTTCCACCTACACTAGAATGTCACCAAATTTGACTAATCCATGGTCTACTTAGTCCTAGAGCAAATATTTGAATAAAAATCATTCTTTGATGGTGTTTCTGAGGATCCTTTGATATCATAAATGGTCGGCGCATCCAGTGAATCCAGCCTCTTGGGGTCTCTTTCACTATGGAAACTTTATAATTCCCTTTTACAAGGTGAATATGAAATATAAAAGGACCTATGAATCCTTAAATAAATAATTATTATTCCTCATTTCTGTGAAAGGTATCATGGGATCTTTTCCTTGACAAGGTTCCAAGGCCATATTCTCTCGTCTAGGTGGTTGTTCCTGGAAAGGTTGTGCTCGGTGAGGCTCATCCAGAAAAGTGTTCTATAGGTATACCATCCTAGGATACTCTTTATGCATAGTATAGGATGTATATTCTTTTTTGAGACTTACTGTGAGATATGTAAGTGTAAATAGGCATTAATTTTTCTTATTCCATTGTAAGGATTCTTCCAGATGTTGAGTTTTTTTAGAGAAATCATGAAATCAACTTGGGTAGCTCAAGTAAATTAGACTAAGGACCAACTCATTCCCGATGTTATCCACACACATCATAAGAAGATGTTCATAGGACATTGATATGTCAAGAGATCATGTGATTCCCTTCCATCAGGTAATGAAGTAAGTGACTCGTTCATCAGGACTTTTTAATTTAAAGAGGTCGTCGATGCTCATCTTGTGGGAGGACGAGCTGAACTGGTAGAGAAACTACCTATGAAGATATACCCAAATAGAAAAACACCTTGTGGGTATCTAATTGTACCAATTGAATGTATTATGAAGTATGGAAAAAATATTTAATCTTGGAAGCTTTATATTATTCTAGAGTCCCCAACATTGGGCCAAACCATTAGGAAAAGTGGTCCAGATGCTATGGAGGTTAACCAATCCCATTAAACAGGGTGAATCTAGAATTACCAAAATTTAAGGGCGCTCAAACATGGTGCACCCATTCCAGGTAGGGATTTAATTTAGGAGGAACTACAACTAGTCACATTTCCAAATCCTTGATATGGTAAACAAGAGAAACTATCATGTCATCATGGTGTGGGTTTGTGACACCCAATGTGTTGATGGGCCAATCGACTTGGAGAGAAGCACAACCTTGATCCTAAGGTAGATAATCACACTTCTCAGGTAGGGTGGATGAATCAAATATCAGTCATTTATCATATCCCTCGGACTCTTCCTTGACCAAGTACACATGGACACCAAGTTAAAATTGGGGTATCTAATTGAGGAGGACTAGGTTCCCCACTAGAGGATAGATAGGGTACCTTATGACATTGTTAGGGTCTAGGAGTTTCTTAGTAGTGATCCTTTTATACTCCTTATGCTCCTAAAGTAATGCAGTTATCCAGGGGTCTAAATCTTCTTTTGGTGTAACCTTATAGGGGTTAGTAGGCTCATCATTTCCCTTTACTTTGCCAATGTACCGACGATCAGGAAGTAGCATCTCATTTAGGAGACTCCTGAGGCCTAGTGTATGTCTCTACTGATGAGTTTGGATTACTATCAAGGGTTTTTCTTGGTATAGTGTCTCCCCTTGAGGCAGGTTTTCCCTATCATACCCTTCATCAGTGGACCTATTCCTCTGATCCTCTAGCAGGCTAGTGGTGATGACATTAATTGTGGTAGTAGTCATAGGGGAACCTTAATTGTTGGAATATGGGTTGGATTTAAGGTCTAATCAGTGATGTAGGATAGGGATTAAATGGGGGGTGTCATACTTACCATATCCTCTAATATTTACATATGGAGATGCCTCTTCTATGAACCAATAGAGCATGGTAAACATAGGTTTTCTAGAGAGTGTAGTGATATCCATATGACTCGGGGTGATGATATATTGGGATCACTATGATATAAACCCTCTTTCATTATTAGTATATGGCATAGAGATCCTCATGGATCCCTGGATAAGCTGGCTAATGGTCCCAGAGGAAGTGAAGTGTCGCCCAGCTAATATGGAAAAAAAAAATTTGGTCCTTAGTGAGGGACTCCGGGATGAAAAATTCCAAAGCTCTGGTGGACAAAACATGACTGGTATATGGTAATAGGAAGAAGATCTCACAAGTAATATTTTTCACTTATATGAAGATGTTTCTGATCCTATTCATCCCAAGCCCTTGTTGGAATGGGCCGAGATAAGGTAGGCAGCACTGACGCAGGCCTTCTTTGCAGCTGATCTACTAGGAGAGTGGGCATCACATGGGTCAAATATCCGCTACATGTTGGGATATCTCTTGGAGGTAGAGACAAATTCAATATCATATCCATGTAGGCTGGGGTGTTTGAAACTTCCTCATGTGAGAGGGAGGTAACATCCCTTTAATCCCCATTGGAATTCTCACCATCATCTAAGGGCACCAATATAGACCATGACATATTTACAACTTATTTCATGAAGGTAGAGAGTTGGGAAATTAATGGTTATGGAGATGGTTTCACTATGATTCTTTGGAAGGAGGCCAAAAGATCCTCCACTTTTTGGTATCTATGGAAGAATATGGGGATCTGGTGGACCTTGGATTTCAGGATCATGAGACATAGTCGATGGGCTTCTTCCTAGATTCTGTAAATGAGGGTGAAGGTTCCCTCATTGATTCATCTATCTCTTCAAAATATAATAGGTATTTGATGAAATGATGCTTCACAGGGTTCCTCCTCTAATGAAATGGGACTTCTCCAAGAAAGGATTTCTAAGATTCACTTGTGTTTCTCCCTTGTGTGTTACAGCCTACACTAAGAGTATGACCCCAAAGGTGGGTGTTATCCCTTCTTCCCCAGTATAGTTCATCAGAACAATACATGTCTTCAGTATGGGGAAAACCTATGTGATGGTTTATGGTGGTGTAGGGATGACCTCTACATTTTTTGATGGTGGTGATAGGAGGACCTCCACATTGGTTTGTGATGCTGCAAGGAGGACCTCTACATTGGTTGATGGTGTTGCGGAGAAGACATCTGCATTGGTTGGTGGTGGTGGGAAGATAACATATGAATTGTTTGGTGATGGTATGAGGAGGAACTCTAAATTTATTGATGAATGTGTGGGTAGGACCTCCACATTGGTTGGTGGAAATGTAGGGAGGACGTTTTCAATGGTTTTCCTCATCATGTGATGGCTCATAGTGTCTATCGATGGAACCAATGTCTAATAGAGTCAACCTTACCATCTAAGAAGTTGTTGGGGTATCAATACTAGGTGGGAGAATATGGATCCCCATTCACCTATTGTGAGGATCTGGTGGGATATGTTAGTGGTGGAAGGGGCCACTAGAGTTGCAGAATATTCCTCCCATTAGTAAATGTTCTAGTTATTCCCCAGGTGTCAACTTCAGGTGTAATGGACCGGGGTCAGTGAAGTGGGGATGAAGTAAAATTGTGTCACGACCCGTCCTCGGGGCCCGTGTCGTAACTACCCCAAGCCCGCCTTCCATAGGCCAGGGGCTGCCGACTAGCACCAAGGCGTAAATCCCGATAAAAGGGAAGGCATTGCCTTTGTAAAGTAAACCACAAACACCAAAGAGCAAGCAGGAAGAAGTAAACACTAAGTAAAAACTGGTACAATAGTAAGTGCAGAAAAGTAAGTGGGCCAGTATACAAACCCAAACTGAAAGTAAAGTACAACTGGAAAGGGAAAACAACAAATGAAAAGTAAAGCCGCAAAGTCGAGCTGTCCACTGGAAATCCCACCTGAAGGGTGGGTACAGAAAGCCTCCACTGTTCCTCGGGTCCAGCCGACCGCTCCGAGTACATTCCGCCCAGTGGTCCACGTCCAGGTACCATCCTGCTCCGCAAGCCTCCACCACGATCAGTGTTGTCCGTCGTCTGCAACCAACACAACGTAGTGCGGGCATAGCCCGTGCAGGGGTGAGTATAAGCTACTCAGTAGGGACCCCGAGACCCCCGAAGGTCTCCCAGAATCCACAATGGATAAACCACAAAGGAAAGATACAATCATGAAGTAACATCCGACACAGCTTAGGTATATGCCCATACATATACCTAAGTCATCAATTCTCGCTCGGCTCCAACATCCGAGCTCAAGTACAACCCAGTCCGCACAGGAAGGAAAAACGTAAATCCACACAGGATAGCACAACGCAATCCACAAAGGAAAGTAAACAGGATTCATCTCACATGGGTATACTTCTTCATATGACGATAAAGATGACCAGATATTGGCACTGATTCATCTAAGACGTCGGACCCACAAAGGATCGATAGGTACTAACCCCCGTAAGGACCCACAAAGGATCTGACCCACAAAGGATCGATAGGTAACTAACCCCCGCAATGACCCACAAAGGATATGACCCACAAAGGATCGATAGGTAACTAACCCCCGCAAAGACCCACACAGCATCGGACTCACACAGGATCTGTAGGCACTGGCCCACACAGGACCGCTGAGCACTGACCCACATAGGATCGGACCCACACAGGATCGGTAGCACTGACCCACAAAGGATCGCTGAGTGATGTAGTCGCCGCCGTCGAATCCACTGAGGATCTCTGCACAGTCGTCGTCGTCACAGTAGCAGTCGTAGCCAGCTCTAGGGTTCCCGCACACAGCAAGCTCATTCGGGAGGGTCCGCTCCACGAGCCGAGAGGCTGATACATCAACTGACACATAGTCCAGATTTGATGTATCCAAAAGTTCTGTATCGTCAACAGGAACTCAACGTCGCAGACGGCGCGTCAATCGGACGCCCGGTCTGAGAGTTATTGGCTTTTTCGTCCCAGGGGCCCGGTTGGTTTTTAAGTCAAAACCAACCCGACCGTACTCCACCTACATCCCAACCTTGGTCATAGTAATCCAAAAGATCCGTCTCACTTAGAGGAATTCAACAAAGTCGACGACACGTCAATCGGACGTCCGAAGCTCAAGATATGAGTGTTTCCGCTCCGAGGGCCCGGTTGGTTTCGTGTACGAACCAACCCGGCCGAACCCAAAGTATTCTAAAACCTTGGGTGTAGTATACCTAAACGACCGTCCCGATCCAAGGATCGCATCGCCACTGACGGCGCGTCGTTCGGAGGCCCGTATCTCAAGTTATGAGCAAAAGACCGAAAAGGTCCGAAAACGGGGGGGTCTGGGCCCGGACCGACCCGGCCCAACCCCCCCTGGGTCGGCCCGAACCGGGTCGACCCGACCTGGGTCCGGGTCCGACCCGGCCGGCGCGGCCCGGCCCGGTCGCCTGGCGGCTCGGCCGTAACGGTTGAGTAGGTGTAAGGGGGTGCAGCCCCCTTGATGGTTCTGCGGCCCCGCGTGGGGGGCTGCCTCTCAACAACAGACCCGGCAAGGCCGCGTCCCTCCTCCGCGGTCCCGCGCGGCCGTGGGACCGGCCAACACCATCGCGGGTTCAGCCACGGCGGGTCTTCCCGGTGGCGCACCGGGCACCGGGCGCCGCCACTTTCTGGCGGCCGGCTGCCGCCTCCGGCCGTCGTGCCGGTGGGGCGCGCCGGCGGGAACTTCCGCAGACCACCGGACGCGCTCCAGTGGTCCGTTTTGCCTTCGGTTTGAGCCTACGGCTCTCCCGGGATTCGAACTCTGCTGTGAAGGCCTCCAATCTCCATTCTGATCCCATTTCGTAAATGTCGTTACACCACGCATCAACAAAAAACTGCAGAGGGTTGTCGGGCCGTGTTTGTTTGGCATGCACCCTCCGCGTTAGGTGATAACAATTGGGAATAATATTCAACACATGAAAACAAAACAAGGCACAATTTTAATAAATTAAAATTGAACTTTGATACGGTTTCTTTGTTTTAGAAGGAACAACCATGGGAATAAAAATTATTCTCAAATAAAACCCCTACCTCGTAGCTGTCGTCAGACGAGAGTTCTTCGCGGAATTGACCGTCGCGGAAGAAGAGGATCGTCGCGTCGCGGAAGGGCATCACATCGTCGCGGAAAGGGCGTTGCGTCAACGATCTCCGAGGGTTAAATAAAACACACGGATTTAATTCCACGAATTAAATCCCTGTTATGTATAAAATCCACAAAGGAAAATTTAAAAGATCTGAAATCTCCTACCTCAAGCAGTTGATGATGGGAGATTGTTGCGGGGAAGAACATCACGAAAGAAGCGTCGTGGAAGGAGAATCGTCGGCGTCGCGGAACACAGCGTCGCGTCGTCGATCTCCAAGGGTTCAGTGTTCTTCGCATTCTTCACGTTCTTCACATTCTTCGCGGAGGGGAATAAAGGTACAGATTCTCCAAATCCTCTCAACAATCAACCCGTCAACAAAAGAAAAGGTGTTGGTCTTATTTTATTATTATGCCAACAGTTTGAAAACATGTTAAGAAACAAACCATTAATTCGTTGAATTAATGGTAACAACTTAACTGTCCATTTAATAGGAGCGTTTAAGAGTTTTAGAAAACGCCCCAGTTGACTTTCATTAATGAGGAGTTTTCGTTGGTGCGTTACTTAGAGGAAAAGAAACGGTGGGGCTCGTGAGGGCCCCACCTCACAAATATCCTACCAAGAGGGTAGGATATTTTGGATTTCACCCTATCCACTTCAACTTAGCTCAAGTGTCTTTAAGTGTCTTGTAAGTGGCTTTAAGTGAAATAAAAAATAAAGTTGTCGCACCACTTTATTTTATTTCTTAACTTAACCCCAAAAATTTAAAAACCACACCCGAGCAAACGCAACTCCGAAAGAGGTGTTTCTAAGAAAATATTGGCGCTTCGATTCCATCGGTGCCCCCAAAATTTGATTCCGATCACCAGTTCAAAATTTAGAAAAACCCGCTCGTTCGTTCAGTGAACGTACCCGAGCCAAACTTCGGAAAATGATTCCGGGCACACCGGGCCTCGGAATCAGGTGCCGTCAGAAACAGCGTTCTTGTAAAATTCAAAGGAAAATTAAGAAAAAAAAAATTCCTTGAAAATTATGGGTCTTTACATCACTCCCACCTCAGGGCTTTACATCCCCGTAAAGATACATCATAAACTAGGGAAACAAATGTGGGTACTGAGCACGCATCTGAGCCTCCTGCTCCCAAGTGCTCTCATGGAGGTTCCTGTGCTGCCATTTAATGCGCACTAGAGGAATCGACCGTCCATGTAGAACCCGCTCCTGTCGATCCTCGATCTCCACCGGGACCTCTGCAAAAGTCACCCCATCATCAACGTCTAGCTCCCCATGGTCAATGATATGCATCGGGTCGTGCACGTATCTCCTTAGCTGAGATACGTGGAAGACGTTGTGCACCCGGTGCAACTGAGGTGGTAGAGCCAGGCGATAAGCCACCTCACCGATCCTGCTGAGGACCTGGAATGGTCCGATGAAGCGTGGAGACAACTTGCCACCTCGTCCAAATCTCTGTAAACCACGTCGAGGTGAGACACACAAGAAAACGTGGTTTCCATCCTCAAACTCTAGTGGCCTCCGCCTCCTGTCAGTGTAAGACTTCTGCCGGCTCTGAGCTATCCTCATCCGCTCCTAGATGACCTGGACCTTCTCTGTCGTGGCCCGGACCATCTATGGTCCCACAAGTGCTGACTCCCCAGGGTCTGTCCAACACAAAGAAGATCTGCAAGGTCTACCATACAACGCCTCGTATGGTGTCATCCCGATGGTGGAGTGGTAGCTGCTGTTGTACGCAAACTCCACCAAGGGTAGGTGGTCCTCCCAACTGCGACCAAAGTTGAGGACACATGCGCGGAGCATGTCCTCGAGAGTCTGAATGGTCCTCTCCGTCTGACCATCCGTCTAAGGGTGAAAGGCAGTGCTCAGACGTAGTTGCGTCCCAAACGCCTCCTGCAACCCCTTCCAAATCCGGGAAGTAAAGCGAGCATCTCGATCGGAGACGATAGATGATGGCACACCGTGAAGTCGTACAATCTACTGAATGTAGAGATGCCTCAATCTCTCCACTGAGCCCTTCTCTCTGATGGGTAAGAAGTGAGCCGACTTGGTGAATCGGTCGACAATCACCCAGATGGAGTCGTGACCTCTGGATGTGCGTGGAATTCTAGTAACGAAGTACATAGATATCCCATCCCACTTCCACTCCGAGACCTCCAAAGGTTGTACCAAGCCTGCTGGTACCTGATGCTCTGCCTTCACCTGCTGGCAGGTGAGGCATTGTGAAACGAACTCTGCCAAAGCCTTCTTCATGCCTGGCCACCAGTGCTGTCGTCTGAGATCCTGGTACATATTCGCCACTCCAGGATGTACCGCCGAAGGAGAAGTGTGAAACTCTCTCTAAACCTCCTCCCATAATGAAACTGGTACCAAGGTACGTCCTCTGAAAAGGAAGTCGTGCTCTACTCCAAAGGAGAAACCATCAGGTGCCTGTCCTAAGGATATTTGTGCACATCGTGTCTCACAGTCAACATCCCCACGTTGTGCCTCTCTGACCCGATGTAGTATTGGAGGAGAGACTATGAGTGACTGAAGGAAGGCTGCTCCAACTCTATCCACAAAGGATATCCGCAAAGTGGCGAGCTGCTCTGTCACCTCCTCGAGTAGCTGAATGCTCGTCCTCCTGCTGAGAGCATCGGCTACTACATTCCCCTTCCCAGGAGTATAGACTATCTCAAATTCATAGTCCTGTAGAAACTCGATCCATATCCCCTGTCTCAGGTTCAGTTCCTTCTGAGAGAAGATGTACCTGAGACTCTGATGGTCAGAAAAGACTGTAAAGTGCTCGCCCATCAGATAGTGTCACCATGTCTTCAGAGCGAAGACCACTGCTGCTAACTCCAGGTCATGGGTAGAATAGTTCTCCTCATGCGGCCTCAACTAACGTGATCCATAGGCGATCACTGCCCGCTTCTGCATCAGGACACATCTGAGTCCGGTCCCTGATGCATTGTAGTAGACTACGTACCCTACTCCCACCTCAGGCAACCTCAAGATAGGGGCGCTGGTCAATCTCTGTCTCAGCTCCTGGAAGCTCTGCTGACATCTGTCTGACCACACAAAGGGTTTCCCCTTCTTCGTCAAAGCTGAGAGTGGTGCCGCAACTCTGGAGAAGTCTGGCACAAATCTCCGATAGTATCCAGCTAGTCCCAAGAAACTCCGCACCTCCGTCACACTCTTGGGTGGCTCCCAAGCTAGCACTGCCTCGATCTTCGCAGGATCCATTGCAACTCCCGCCTCAGAGATGATGTGCCCCATTAAGTGGACCTCGCGTATCCAGAACTGACACTTCGAGAGCTTTCCATAAATCTGGTGCTCTCGGAGTGTGTCCAGTACAACTCGTAAGTGGTAGGCGTGCTCCTCCTCAGTCGTCGAGTAAATCAAAATGTTGTCGATGAAGACCACGACAAATCGATAAAGGTATGGCTGAAATATCCTGTTCATGAGGCCCATGAACACCGCTGGAGCATTGGTTACACCGAATGGCATAACCAAGAACTCATAGTGGCCATACCGACATATGAAGGCCGTCTTCTGCACGTCCTCGTCTCGAACTCTGAGCTGGTGATAGCCTGACCTGAGGTCTATCTTCGAGAACCATCGTGCTCCCTTGAGCTGATTGAAGAGGTCATCAATCCTCGGTAGTGGATACTTGTTCCTCACCGTCACCTGGTTCAGGCGACGATAGTCAACACAAAGTCGCAAGCTCCCGTCCGCCTTCTTGGCGAACAATATCGGGGAAGCCCAGGGTGAAACACTGGGTCGTATGAATCCCTAGCCCTGCAAGTCCTCCAACTGTACCCGTAGCTCTCGAAGCTCAGCGGGGGCCATACGATACACTAGAGTCGATATCGGAGTTTTCCCGAGGTACAGGTCAATATAAAAGTCTACCTCTCTGCGAGGAGGTAGTCCTGGAAAGTCGTCGAGAAAGACGTCTGCATACTGATCCACCACTACAGGAAAACTTGGACTCCGCACATCAACTGCTCCTAGGATGAGGCTAGACAACTGATGAGTGATGGGTTGTCCTATCCTCTGCGAGAGTCCATCCTGTTCTCAGAAGGCTCCCTTCTCGCCGGTGAAGGTGAACTTGCTCCCGTCAGTGTGTACACATCGCACCTTGCACCTAATACAGTCAATCTGTGCATGGATTGTAGATAACCAATCTATGCCCAAGATGACGTCGTAAGGCCTCGACGCCGCTACAAGAAGATCCCAGCCGAAGCTCTCACCTCCTAGAGTAAGCTCACACTGCCAGCACCAGTGTGTAATCGTCGAGTCTGCTCCTGTAGGAGTCTCTAGCCGTAAGGATCGAGCCAACGGCTCTATCGTAATCTCCGATCTCCGAACAAGGGAAGCGGCTATGAAAGAGTGACTCGCTCATGTGTCTATAAGAACTGCAGCAAGGGTGGAATAGACACAGATAGTACCTCGAATAATCTCGGGCGCGCCGTGGTCGTAGACCTCCGCTGCATGGATCTGTGCCTGTCTCTTCCCGCCAGCTCCCTGTGGTCGGGGTGGACCTCCTGGTGGTGGTGGTGGAAGAGCCTCAAAGCATCGCCCACCACCTGCTGCTCGGCCAGCTCCTCTGCCTCGTCCGCCTTCTCCCTGAGGGCCGCCACGGTCGACCCTCTGCCTCTTCCTGGATGGCCGCTCAACCATCTGTTGCTCCTCGGTACAGTGGGCCGGTCAGTCACGAGCCATGTGACCTTGTCCTCCGCATGTGTAGCACTGCCTGCCTCTCGAAAGAGTGGCTCCACGCTGTGTGCCCCGCACTACTGAGCCAGTGTCCTGAGGTCGTCTACGTGAGGGTCGGTCTTCCTGGACCCCTGAGTCATCCGTCGACTTCCTGCAGCAGAAGACTCTGCTACATGCCACCCCGTGGTAGGTCTCGCTGCTGATGAAGGCTTAGCAAGGAAGATCTCGATCAAAAGGTCTCTCTCCAATACTCCTTCCTGAGTCGGAATGCTGAGGGAGATCAGCGATGCCCTGATCTCATGTCTCAAACCCTGCTCAAAGTTCTGGGCCCAGAAGAATGGGTCTCGTACCATGACTGTTGAGTAGCGCGAGAGATCGGTAAATCTCGCCGAGTACTGGGCGACCGTCAAGCTGCCCTGCCGCAGCTGAAGAAGCTCCTGGATGTGCACTGCACGGAGGGTGGCCGGGATGAACTCTGAGTGGAAGAGGCCCTCAAAGTCTGTCCAGAGGAGAGATTCTTCATCGTGCACCTGGAGCATCAAGCTCCACCATCGGCCCGCTGCTGCGTGCAGTAGGCTCGCTACGAGGATCACCATGAGGTCTGCTGGTGTCCTCACTAGCCTGAAAACTTGTACAACTGCCTCCAGCCAGTCCTCGGCTGCCTGGGGGTCCATCTCCCCATGGAACCTAGGTGGTCACTGGCGCTGAAACTTGTGAAGATCTCCAAGGCGAAGTGCATCATCAGCGGCTGGGGCTGGAAGCATCAGTGGCTCGGCGGGTAAAGGTACCGCCAGTGCCTCAGCTGTCAAAGGGCCCCGTACCGAGGCCTCGTCGCTCGGCGGGCTGTCGTCACGCTCAACTCTCGGAACCCTAGATGGCTTCCATCGTGGGGGCATCCTGAAAAGAAACAGGTGCGCCACGGTCAGAACAGTATACCTGGTGAGCTGACATATAGTAATCACAAAGAAAACTTGAAACACACATGCAATCAATGTTTTCGTGCATTAAGCCGGAAATCAGAAGTCAGGGTCCTGGTGTACGGATACGTCGGCCGCCGCACCAACACTGGACTCCCTGGACTGATAACCACACCCAATACGCTTAACACTATTGCTTCACATAGAAGAAAGATCAGAGTCTTTAGTAGAACCAAACTCCTCTGATACCAATTTGTCATGACCCGTTCTCGGGGCCCGTGTCGTGACTACCCCAAGCCCGCCTTCCATAGGCCAGGGGCTGGCGACTAGAACCAAGGTGTAAATCCCGATAAAAGGGAAGGAATTTCCTTTGTAAAGTAAACCACAAAAACCATAGAGAAAGCAGGCAGAAGTAAACACTAAGTAAAAACTGGTACAACAGTAAGTGCGGAAAAGTAAGTGGACCAATATACAAACCCAATCTGAAAGTAAAGTACAACTGGAAAGGGAAAACAAAAACTGAAAAGTAAAGCCACAACGTCGAGTTGTCCACTGGAAATCCCACCTGAAGGGTGGGTACATAAATCCTCCACTGCTCCTCGGGTCCAGCCGACCGCTCCGAGTACGTCCCGCCCAGTGGTCCACCTCCAGGTACCGTCCTGCTCCGCAAGCCTCCACCACGATCAGCGTTGTCCGTCATCTGCAACCAACACAACTTAGTGCGGGCATATCCCGTGCAGGGGTGAGTATAGGCTACTCAGTAGGGACCCCGAGACCCCCGAAGGTCTCCCAGAATCCACAATGGATAAACCACAAAGGAAAGATACAATCACGAAGTAACATCCGACACGGCTTAGGTATATGCCCATACATATACCTAAGTCATCAATTCTCGCTCGGCTCCAACATCCGAGCTCAAGTACAACCCAGTCCACACAGGAAGGCAAAACGTAAATCCACACAGGATAGCACAACGCAATCCACAAAGGAAAGTAAACATGATTCAGCTCACACGGGTATACTTCTTCATATGACGATAAAGATGACCAGATATTTCCACTGATTCATCTAAGTCATCGGACCCACAAAGGATCGATAGGTACTAACCCTCGCAATGACCCACAAAGGATCGATAGGTAACTAACCCCCGCAATGACCCACAAAGAATCTGACCCACAAAGGATCGATAGGTAACTAACCCCCGCAAAGACCCACACAGGATCGGACCCACATAGGATCTGTAGGCGCTGGCCCACACAGGACCGCTAAGCACTGACCCACACAGGATCGGACCCACATAGGATCGGTAGCACTGACCCACAAAGTATCGCTGAGTACTGTAGTCGTCGCCGTCTAATCCACTGAGGATCTCTGCACAGTCGTTGTCGTCACAGTAGCAGTCGCAGCCAGCTCTAGGGTTCCCGCACACAGCAAGCTCATTCGGGAGGGTCTGTTCCACGAGCCGAGAGGTTGATAAATCAACTGACACATAGTCCAGAGTTGATGTATCCAAAAGTTCCGTATCATCAACAAGAACTCAACGTCGCAGACGGCACGTCAATCGGACGCCCGGTCTGAGAGTTATTGGCTTTTTCGTCCCAGGGGCCCGGTTGGTTTTTAAGTAAAAACCAACCCGACCGTACTCCATCTACATCCAAAACTTGGGCGGAGTAATCCAAAAGATCCGTCTCACTTAGAGGAATTCAACAAAGTCGACGGCACTTCAATTGGACGTCCAAAGCTCAAGATATGAGCGTTTCCGCTCCGAGGGCCCGGTTGGTTTCCGGTACGAACCAACCCGGATGAACCCAAAGTATTCTGAAACCTTGGGTGTAGTATACCGAAACGACCGTCTCAATCCAAGGATCACATCGCCGCTGACGGCGCATCGTCCGGAGGCCCGTAGTTCAAGTTCTGAGCAAAAGACCGAAAAGGTCCGAAAACGGGGGGGTTTGGGCCCGGACCGACCCGGCCCAACCCCCCTAGGTCGGCCTGAACCAGGTTGACCTAACTCGGGTCCGGGTCCGACCCGGTAGGCGCGGCCCGGTCTCCTGGCGGCTCGGTCGTAACGGTCGAGCAGGTGCAAGGGGGTGTCGCCCCCTTCATGGTTTCGCGGCCCCGCGTGGGAGGCCGCCTCTCGCCAACGGACGCGGCAAGGCCACGTCCCTCCTTCGCGATCCCGCGTGGCCGCGGGACCGTCTAGCACCGCCGTGGCTTCATCCATGGCGGGTCTTCCCAGCGGCGCGACGGGCGCCGTCACTTCCTGGAGGTCGGCCGCTGTCGACCGTCGGCGCCGCCGTGCCCACGTGGCGCGCCGGTGGGAACTTCCGCGGACCACCGGACGTGCTCCGGTGGTCCGTTTTGCCTGAAGTTTGCACCTACGGCTCTCCCGGGATCCAAAATTTGCTTCTAAGGCCTCCAATCGCCATTCCGATCCCATTTCGTAAATGTCGTTACACCACGCATCAACGAAAAATTGCGGAGGGTTGTCGGGCCGTGTTTGTTTGGCTCGCACCCTCCGTGTTAGGTGATAACAATTGGGAATAATATTCAACACATGAAAACAAAACAAGGCACAATTTTAATAAATTAAAATTGAACTTTGATCCAGGTTCTTTGTTTTAGAAGGAACAACCATGGGAATAAAAATTATTCTCAAATAAAACCCCTACCTCGTAGCTGTCGTCGGATGAGAGTTCTTCGCGGAATTGACCGTCGCGGAAGAAGAGGATCATTGCGTCGCGGAAGGGTGTCGCGTCGTCGCGGAAAGGGCATCGCATCGACGATCTCCGAGGGTTAAAGAAAACACACGGATTTAATTCCACGAATTAAATCCATGTTAAGGATAAAATTCACAAAGGAAAATTTAAAAGATCCAAAATCTCCTACCTCAAGTAGTTGATGATCGAAGATTGTTGCGGGGAAGAACGTAGTAGAAGAAGTGTCTTGGAAGGAGAATCGTCAGCGTCGCGGAACATGGCGTCGCGTCGTCGATCTCCGAGGGTTCGGCGTTCTTCGCGTTCTTCGCGTTCTCCGTGTTCTTCGCATTCTTCGCGGAGGGGAATGAAGGTAAAGATTCTCCAAATCCTCTCAACAATCAACCCGTCAACAAAAGAAAAGGTGTTGGTATTATTTTATTATTATGCCAATAGTTTGAAAACATATTAAGAAACGAACCATTAATTCGGTGAATTAATGGTAATGACTTAACTGTCCATTTAATAGGAGCGTTTAAGAGTTTTAGAAAACGCCCCAGTTGACTTTCATTAATGAGGAGTTTTCGCGGGTGCGTTACTCAGAGGAAAAAGAAACGGTGGGGCTCGTGCGGGCCCCACCTCACAAATATCCTACCAAGAGGGTAGGAAATTTTAGATTGAACCCTATCCGCTTCAACTTAGCTCAAGTGGATTTAAGTGGCTTTTCAGTGGCTTTAAGTGAAATAAAAAAATAAAGTTGTCGCACTACTTTATTTTATTTCTCAACTTAACCCCAAAAATTTAAAAACCACACCCGAGCAAACGCAACTCTGGAAGAGGCGTTTCTAAGAAAATACCGGTGCTGCGATTCCATCAGTGCCCTTGGAATTTGATTCCGAGCACCGGTTAAAAAGTTAGAAAAACCCGCTCGTTCGTTCACTGAACGTACCTGAGCCAAACTTCGTAAAATGATTCCGGGCACACCGGGCCTCAGAATCAGGTTCCGTCAGAAACTACGTTCTTGTAAAATTCCAAGGAAAATTAAGAAAAAAAATTCCTTGAAATTTACAAGTCTTTACAAATTGCTCATCCACCTATTGAATCGATCAGTGTTGGCACTGTCATTGACTAGTGGGAGCCCTCCTAGGAAGCTCCCAAGTGGTGGCCATAATCGGTATGGATCAAACATTCCCTACCTCATCGGAATAGAGGATTTGATTTGTCATAACGCTCTAGAGAGAGGCTCCTAAAGAGGTTCACTATTAAAACAGGGGGTGGTTTCCCCCTATACGGCCTTTAAGGGTAGAAGTGTCGGTGAGGCACCAGTGCCTTGAGATCTTGGTGGGCTATGTCCTTGGTGAGAATGACCCCTTCCTTCTTGTATCAATGAACAAGGGAATCAATCACCCTCCTCTTAATGATCTTTAAGGGTGAGATGGGGTGGGATCTCAGTAGATGAAGGTGTTTTGGCTTCCATGGTAGAAGTATACTCATATAGGATTTCCAAACCAACATTTCCCATGCCCCTATTCCTGTTGGTGTTAGGTCATCAATTTCTTGTAGCTTGAATTCTATAATGCATGAGGATTTAGCCATCAGTATAGATACAGTGAAAGAGATTCTCAACGCCTCAACATCATCCTTTATTCATGCGATAGAAGAGAGTTCCATGCTAATAATGTCATAGACCAAGGATTCCCAATGTTATTTTCCCCAAGTCACAGGTGAGTTTCATGTTGGGCCCACTGCTTTATTGGTGGGACCTAGTACTAAATATTTGGATCTATTGACACACAAATATAATGGTTCCCCAAATACTACTATTCCTCATAGTTGAAGGATAATAGTCTCATGTTAGGTTCACCATTTTTGTTTCTAACACTTTTTGTTGGGGTCGTATGCTATGCATGCTTCATTCCCTATATTCCCGCTTTCCAAAGGTGGTATAATTCTATCACATTAATTGGTTATGTAATCTCTTAATCTAAATGGGATGATGGGATGTTAGTTCCTCCTTCCATGGATTCCTCCTTGGATCTCTTCACCTAGTCTGGGTATCCCTTATAGATTTAAGTCATGTTCATGAAACTTGTTATCGGTGGCATCTAAAGGTGGATGTTGATTAATTACACTTCTTCTTTCTCGACAGGGTAGAAACCTTTGGTCATTGGTGGTACTAACGTTGGTAATTTCTGGACACTTCTGGATGTTGGGTAGGTTGGTCACTTATAAATTATTCCTATTTTAGATGAAATCTCATGTGTGAGGCATCTTTTACATAGAACCTAAGGAATCTTGTGTTGATCATGAGGTAGTGGATGCTAGGGGTGTAATTATTCTAAGTAATTTTACCTCACACATCTCATGTTTATTGTATGAGGTATGGATTTTGGATCAGGTCACAAGTGTAATGTCTTGTGGTGATGGATGGGTCATAGGTTTAATGTATTGTGGAAACGGATTAGGTCACATTATTAACATATTGTGGAGACGGATGGGTGGTTAAGTGTGTCCTCATAGGGGAATATTTCAAACTTTGAATTTGGTTAAGTATGTCCCCATGGGGGGGAAATTTCACACTTGGGATTTGGTTAAGTGTGTCCCCAAGGGGGAAGATTTCACACTTGTATTTTTGGTGGAGTGTGTTCCTAGGGGGGATATTTCACGCTCAGGGTTGTTGGGATTGAACCTCGGGTATGTTTTCTACATATCATCTTGGTAAAAAGGGATTAAAACCCATTTTTGTTGATTCCATAGTTTAATTTCATGGGAAAGGACCATTTCATGTAGTTTAATATCATGCGGTAAGGATGAGTGTGTCATAGAAGGAGTGTAAATGAGGTATTATGTATGGATTATGCATGAAACCTACTTGGGGTTCTAGAAGAAGGGTAACATCCCATGTAAGGGGAGTTGTGTCATCCCATTATGATCATACATGGGGTATCCTGTGTCCATCACACAGGATAAGGATATAGTTTAACATCATATGATGAATATATTGGTGTGAAATTTAACTTCATGTGATTAGGATGTGGATCTAGGTAGTTTTACATCATGTAGCTCAAACATGGATGGGATACAGCCTGAGGGGGAGCATGTCAAAGTGATAGGAAGATCCAAAAAAAGGACTCTCTACCAAGATAGGTAAGTTGTTTCAATCAATGATTCCATCCAAAGGAATTAAGTGTTCACTAATCATGTGGATCTAGGCGGATCATGATGTGGACACTACCATGGTGGAGTGGAAATCAAGGATCCCAACACTAAGGTGATTATACTTAGAATCATAAGGAATTATGGTGCCTATTCTTAGGAGAAATAGGTAGGGTAATGTTCCATTCCACACTTGAAGTAAAGTTGATAGACACAAGGTTACATGGTCTCGGTCTCTTGGGAATTTTTAGTGTGGTTGAACCGGTCCTAGATTGGTATGGGGCCCTAGGAACTCAACTTTTGAACAAGGGTGTTAGCTAAAAGGGGGCACCATGGAGGGCTTGGAGGATGGGTTTCACAAAATTTGGGGCTTCGTGAAAGTTTGGGGCTTTGTGAAGGCTATGGGTATCATATAGTTTGGGGTATCATGAAGGTCAGGGATCTTGTGAAAGAATATTTTTCGTTAAATATGGTGACCCTACCATAAAACCCCAAGTGCCACAAATGAATTTTATTCTTACACGAAGGTCGTGGATCTTTATGAAAGTCATCTCCACCATGGGTTGAGGTTCTCAAAAACCCATGGGAGGATGTTTTTTGAAGGATGGATAAATTTGGAAACCAACTCCTATCTTGCTCATGAGGCTTCTAAGTATCATGATTTCATAGCTTTTCTCAGAATCTTAAAGGCCATGTACCCCTAAATGTCGAACATCAGGGGGAATTTATAGGCCCACACTACTGGAAAACCAGGTATTTGCGACGGGCTATTTGCGACGGGATCCCGTCGCAAATAGCCATTTGCGACGGGGTCCCGTCGCAAATAGCCCGTTGCGGAAAACGCCGTCGCAACTAAACTTATTTGCGACGGGACCGTCGCTAAAGCCCTTTTTTGCGACGGGCATTCTCCCCGTCGCAAATAGTATTCCGTTTTTTTGTAAAAAACTTTTTAAACAGTTATTGCGACGGGCCCGTCGCAAATACCTTTTGCGACGGTTCCCGTCGCAAATTGTTTTTGCGACGGGCCCGTCGCAATAACGTTTTTTTAAAAAAATAAAAAAAATAATAATACTAGTATTTGCGACGGGAACCGGGACCCGTCGCAATTACTATGAATAGTATTTGCGACGGGTCCCGTCGCAAATACTCTTTTTAAAAAAAATAAAAAAATATTAATAATACTAGTATTTGCGACGGGCATAGTATCCCGTCGCAAATACTATAAAAAAAATAAAAAAAAATTATTAATAAATTATTTTAATTAATATAATAATAGAATTATAATTTACAAATGAAAATAATAAATTATTTTAATTAATATAATAATAGTAGAATTATAATTCAAAAATAAAAATAATAGAATACTAATAAATAATTTAATTAATATAATAATATTATAATTATAATTCATAAATAAAAAAATATTAATAAGTTATTTTAATTAATATAAAAATAATAGAATTATTTTACATTCAAATATTAAAATAATTCAAGTATTACAAAAAAATAATTAAATTATAATATTATAAAATTTTAATATATATATAAAATTTTAATATATATATAAAATTTAATATTATAAAATATAAATATTATTATTATTCATATTAATATTGTTATTTAAAAATATAATATTATTAATATTTTATAATGAGACAGAAACTACGAATAGAAAAAAAAAATATTTTGATTTCACAAATTTTATAACAGAAATACAAACTCTAATCTGTAGGAGGGGGGGGAGGTGGGGGATCTGCAGATGGTGGTGGAGGAAACTCCATCCCTAAAGCATGAGTGAGTCGGCGCATGTACTCCATCTGCTCCTGATGCTGCTGCTGCCACCGACTCGTCTGCTCCTCGTACAGCTGCTGCTGGCGTCGACGCTCCTCCTCATGCTGCTGACGTATCTGCTCCTGCTCCTGTCGGAGACTCTCTATCTGTGCAGTCTGAGATCGCAACTGCTCCTCATACTGTGTAGAAGAAGATGCACGAGCTCCCCTCGAGCTGGACGCCGACATCGCAGCACTGCCATAATAATCTCCGGGAGTCAGTCGAGAGCCGATACCAACTACTCGGCCCTTCTCGAAGGCATACTGGGTGGCCTGCATCCATGCCGCCTCATCAAACTGACGGGCAGTGGTCTGATCTGATGACTCGGCCTGACTCTCAGGCCGGGCCTGTGCCGCTGCGGCCTCATATGACTCCTACAGTTGCAATTTAAAATTAAAATTGTGAATATATTATATGCAGTTAATTTTTAAACTTGAAAACAAATAATACTGACCACGATGTGATGCTGACGATCACCTCTGAGCTCCCCAGTAGCAGGATCACTATACATCCTCCGATATACGTCGTACTCTGTAATATCGGGGTGCTCGACAGCCTATAAGAATAAAAAATAAACTGTTAATATTTATAGTTATATAAAATATTTATAAATAATGTACGTACCAGATGCTGTCTATGAGTACTGAAAGAACGACTCCCAGCTCGATGAGTCACCTCCTGCCTCCCCCGATTCTGCCTCCCCACCGATGATCTCCTCTGAAAGGCACCACTCAACCAGTGCGCACATAATCCATCCCATACATGGGATGAAATGTACTCTGGTCGGTGTGCTCTACATGACTCCTCAAAATCTGACACTCCTGATTTCTTCATCGCAGCTTTTCTTAAATTGTGCAAAAACTGACGAAGGCGATCACGCATGGCCACCTCCCATGCCTCGTGGATGGCGTCACGCATGGTATCCTCGATCGGATACCATAAACCCTACAAATAAATCAAAATATCAAGTTAGAAATGAAATAATTTTCAAAATAAAAATTATTTATTTACGTACGTACCAACCAATGGCCGAACATGGCCTGCTGCACATCAATGGGAATCTGCTCCCATGTGGTCCACGGCTGAGAGAAATAGTTGCGCAAAATAGCGCTGCCCTGTCCGACTGCTATATGCGAAAAACTGAAAAAATAATAAACATTTATTATGTGAATAGATTAATGAAATCTTAGTCAAATTCACAGGTTATTACACAGGTTATCACACCTCCGGGTGCGCGGATCAAACCCAAGACGTGGACGTCGCTCGGGGACGGGGTCAGGAATCATCAATCGTGCAAGACCGCGCCCCCTCCGCGTACTCCCTGAAGCGCCTGCAGGCTGAGGGTCATCTGCCAACAACTCATCCGCATCGAAAGGCAGGTCAGCCTCCGTCAACTCACGAAATGTGGCCTCGTCCATCTGAAACAGAAAATGTTAATATTAGCAAATAATTGATAATTACTATTATATATACATATATATACATATTATGATTGTATATAAATACCATGGAATTCTATAAGTGTTCATCTTCATCATCATCTTCATATATGTCAATGTCATCTTCATATTCCTCCTCAACATCATCGATATCCATTCGAGTTGCAGTTGCTTCATCTCTTACCATTTCAAATTCATGTGTGACATCATTAACATCATCGTCATCACCGACTCTTAAATGTGGGGTGTCGTCATCGATACTCATATCTCTTTGTAAAAAAGATTGATTTTGAGTACTTTCTTGAAAAACTTCAATTCTTTGCACATCAGTGAAAGCACATTCACTTTGACTAAACTGATTGTCTCGAATTTTGATTTTTATTACACTCCACCAATCAGTCAAGTCTCTTGATGTTGCACAGTACTTTGCATAATAAACTTGATATGCCTGTTGAGCCAATAAGAATGGTTCATTTACTGCGAGAACACTTTTACATTTAATATCGATGATTCCATGAGTCGGATGAACACGCACGCCTCTCTCTGTATCCAACCACCGACATTTGAACATGGTTATGTAATGTTGTCCAAGATAACAGAGTTCAATGATTTCATCAAGCATGCCATAAAAGTCAACTTCATTTTCTCGATGATGAGATCCTCTCAAGCTAACTCCACTGTTCATTGTTTTTTTCGATTCCCCATATGCATGCGTGTGGAATCGAAATCCATTCACCACATATGCATTATAAGTTTTAACAAGTTTGGAAGGTGGGTTACTCAATACACAGAGCCGTTTGTCAATTTTATCAGCATGTCGAGACACCTGAAGATTTGTGAAATAATTATCAATATAGTAAACTATACATTGAATGAGTTGCTAAATGATAAAGAATTTATGTTACCAGTTTTTGAAACCACTGAGAGAAATTTTTCAGTCGCCGTTCTTCGAGAGCAGCTGCTGTAATTTGTGGAATTTGTTTCTTGATATGATTATCATACAACCTATAAAAACCAAAGTTATTTACTGTAACATAAATGATAGAATAAGTGATATAAACACTTACAGTACAACTGATGTCATCTCTTCACAGTTGAGCAGAACATACGTATGAGCTCTATGATGTTCATCATCTGAAAGCCAGCGTTCAGAAACTCCACCAAAACCAAGCTCTGACTGGTTGAAAACAGATAATTGATTGTCGATTTCATCAATATTCCTCTCATTCCGTCCCATTCGGTTGTGTTTTGAAGGATACTCAGATTCAAAATAATGGGAGCAGAAAAAAGATATTTCCTCTTGCAAATAAGCTTCTGCAATAGATCCTTCAACAGATGCTTTGTTGCGTACTTTTCTTTTCAATTTTTGCATGCATCTTTCAAATGGGTACATCCATCGAAACTGTACCGGACCTCCACATTTGGCTTCATATGGCAAATGTAACATCAAATGTTCCATTGAGTCGAAGAAAGACGGCGGGAATATTTTTTCCAGTTTACATATAATTACAACAACATCTTTTTCAAGTTTGCCTAGAGCATCATAATCTGCCGTAGCCGCACAAATTTCCCGAAAAAAATGAGACATGTCTGTTATGGAATCCCAAATCACAGAATTCAACAGACCTCTTAATCCAATTGGTAGAAGTCTCTCCATTATAACATGACAATCATGACTTTTCAATCCAGTAATATGACCATTCTTTACACATCTACCCAAATTGGAAGCACAGCCATCTGGAAGTCTCAAATCTGCAATCCACTGACAAAATAATAAACGGTTTTCTTTAGACAGTGTATAAGCTGCTTTTGGTTTCAGTAACCTTTCTGTTCTGACATTCTCAAATAGTTCCAATTCTGGACGTCTGCAAATTTGGGCAAGATCTAAACGTGCATTTACATTGTCTTTGCTCTTTCCTGGCGTATCCAAAACTGTATGAAACAAATTATCAAAACAGTTCTTCTCAATATGCATGACATCTAACATGTGTCGGACCAACAAATCAGACCAATATGGCAAATCCCAAAATATGCTACGTTTAATCCAATTGTGTTCTTTCCCAAAACCAGAAATTTTCTGTTGGTTTATTGTGGGACCAAAAGTGATGGGAGGTAATGAAAATACAACCGATTTTAACTCCGAACCTGATAGCATTTTTGGAGGTCCATCCCTTTCAACTGTTCCTTTTCTGAAATGAGATCTGTTTCTGCGAAAAGGATGATCAGCTGGAAGAAATCTGCGATGACAGTCAAAATAACAAGGTTTCTTTCCATGAATGAGCATAAATGCTTTGTTCTCTCCCATACAGTAAGGACATGATTTCTGACCATGTGTACTCCAGCCAGATAACATCCCATAAGCCGGGAAGTCACTTATTGTCCACATCAATGCTGCTCTCAGTATGAAATTCTGTTTCGTTGCAACATCATATGTACTGACACCAGTACTCCACAATAAATTTAATTCATCAATCAATGGCTTCAAATAAACATCAATATTTTTCTTCGGATGTCCTGGAATTAGTAAAGTCAAAAAGATATATGGCTCCTTCATCAACATCCATGGAGGTAAATTATACGGAGTTAAAAAAACAGGCCAACATGAATATTGACTACCATAAGATCCAAACGGACAGAAACCATCAGTGGAAAGGCCCAGTCGAACATTTCTAGCTTCTAAAGCAAATGATGGATGCACTCTATCAAAATGTTTCCATGAATCACCATCGGCTGGATGATTCAAGCTTTTATCGGTTGAAATATTCTCTTTATGCCATGACATCATTGTCGCTGTATTCTTAGACATGAATAAACGCTGAAGTCTGGATGTAAGCGGAAAATATCTCAACTGTTTTACAGGAATCAAACCAGACTTCCCGTGTTGTCCTTCTTTATATCTCTGTTGCCCACATGTGGGACAACTATCCAACGACTCATTTTCCCCTGAATATAAAATGCAGTCATTTGAACATGCATGAATCTTCTGACAAGTAAGCCCCAAATTTCGAACCAACCTCTTACTTTCATAGTAATTTGCAGGTAAAACATTTCCTTCGGGTAACAGTGTTTTCAGCAAAGAAAATATCTGGTCAAAACATGTGTTTGACATTCCGTTATCTGATTTGATAGCCATAAATTTTGCAACTGCTTCTAATTTGCTCATCTTGCAGCCAGGATATAATGCATCCTCAGCAGACTTCAACAACTCATAAAATTCAGACGGTCCCAACTCAGGATTTGAAGCTATATCAGCCGGAGTTTCTGTATGTTGAACAGATGAACCTGCAACATCATGTACTAAATCTTGAAACTGGGATGGATCCGGAATCAAGTTGGTATCAGCTGCTCTGGAACTGCGTTCACCGTGTTGATACCAAAAAACATAATCAGCTTGAAAACCAAAACGCAAGAGATGTTCCCCCACTTTGTCAAACGTGTCAAACGTTCTCAATGCACATTTTCTGCAAGGGCATTTTATCTTTCCTTCTGAAACAAATTCTGAATTTGATGCCGCAAATGATAAAAAAATCTCCACACCCTCTATATATACTGGATTTAAACCAGAACCATTTGGATTTCTGCGTTGATTTATCCATATGCGGTCATCTAATAATGACTGTTGACGACCTCGCTGTTCCATATTTTTCTATAAAATATAAAAGCATTACTGGTTTTGAATAATTTGTTAGAAAAAACACTCAAGCAAGGATTACTAATTATTACAATTTATTACTAATTATTACAATTTATTGCTAATTATTACTATTTATTACTAATTTAGCAATACTTAGCAATACTTAGCAAAAGGAAAACTGCTTGAATAATGAAAGGAAATTTGATAATCATCGTTGTGGAGATGGTTATAAATTTTCCCTTCATTATCCAAGCAGATTTCGTTTACTAATTATTAGTAATAAAAAAAATATTATCAATATTTACGAAAAAACAATATTAATATTATTAAAATAATAAAAAAAATTAAAAAATATTAAAATTATCAATATTCAGAACAAACTTTGTTCTATTATTAACATGTTCAAATCTTAAAGGGTCGTCAATTGTCAGGTCATGCGCAATAAAAAGTTTGTGTCAGTCATGTCTAATGTAAACTCTATAATTGTCCTTGCATGGTTGATCACTTCGCAAGTAATGTTGCAATCAGACAAACCAAGTCATTCCCTTCTTAACTATAAGAATCATCTCACATGAACCTTTACATAGATCATTCTTCCTTATTGGTAATTATTACTAATTATTGGTAATTATTACTAATTATTCGTAATTAATACTAATTATTCCTAATTAATACTAATTATTCCTAATTAATACTAATTATTCCTAATTATTGTTAATTAGTCCTAATTATTATTAATTATTGTTAATTATTCCTAATTATTACTAATTATTGTTAATTATTCCTAATTATTACTAATTATTGGTAATTAATACTAATTATTGGTATTTAATACTAATTATTGGTAATTAATACTAATTATTGGTAATTATTACTAATTATTCCTAATTAATACTAATTATTGGTAATTATTACTAATTATTCCTAATTAATACTAATTATTACTAATTATTGTTAATTATTCCTAATTATTACTAATTATTGTTAATTATTCCTAATTATTACTAATTATTGTTAATTATTCCTAATTAATACTAATTATTGTTAATTATTCCTAATTAATACTAATTATTGGTAATTATTACTAATTATTGGTAATTATTACTAATTATTGGTAATTATTACTAATTATTCGTAATTAATACTAATTATTCCTAATTAATACTAATTATTCCTAATTATTGTTAATTAGTCCTAATTATTACTAATTATTGTTAATTATTCCTAATTATTACTAATTATTGTTAATTATTCCTAATTATTACTAATTATTGGTAATTAATACTAATTATTGGTAATTAATACTAATTATTGGTAATTAATACTAATTATTGGTAATTATTACTAATTATTCCTAATTAATACTAATTATTCGTAATTATTCCTACTTATTGTTAATTATTCCTAATTATTACTAATTATTGGTAATTAATACTAATTATTGGTAATTAATACTAATTATTGGTAATTAATACTAATTATTGGTAATTAATACTAATTATTGGTAATTAATACTAATTATTGGTAATTAATACTAATTATTCCTAATTAATACTAATTATTTGTAATTAATACGAATTATTTGTAATTAAAACTAATTATTGGTAATTATTACTAATTATTGGTAATTAATACTAATTATTGGTAATTAATACTAATTATTCCTAATTAATACTAATTATTCCTAATTATTCCTAATTAATACTAATTATTCCTAATTATTACTAATTATTCCTAATTATTCCTAATTATTACTAATTATTCCTAATTATTGTTAATTATTCCTAATTATTACTAATTATTGTTAATTATTCCTAATTATTACGAATTATTGGTAATTAATACTAATTATTACGAATTATTGGTAATTAATACTAATTATTGGTAATTAATACTAATTATTGGTAATTAAGACTAATTATTTGTAATTAATACTAATTATTTGTAATTAATACTAATTATTCCTAATTAATACTAATTATTTGTAATTAATACTAATTATTCCTAATTATTCCTAATTATTGGTAATTATTACTAATTATTCCTAATTAATACTAATTATTCCTAATTATTCTTAATTATTACTAATTATTCCTAATTATTCCTAATTATTACTAATTATTGTTAATTATTCGTAATTATTGTTAATTATTCCTAATTATTAGTAATTATTGTTAATTATTCCTAATTATTACGAATTATTGGTAATTAATACTAATTATTGGTAATTAATACTAATTAATGGTAATTAATACTAATTATAGGTAATTAATACTAATTATTGTTAATTATTGGTAATTATTACTAATTATTCTTAATTATTGATAATTATTAGTAATAAAATGAATAATTATCAATAATTAGAAATAATTACCAATAATTACAAATAATAACATTATTAATATATTTTATTATTAATATTAAAATAATATAATTTTCTAATTTATATACAGTTCTTTTTTCATCTGTGCGTTTTCTATCTCCACATACAAATAATACATGTGAAGACAGCAAACACACAGATGAAAAAAGAACTGTATATATATAAAAAATTATATTATTTTAATATTAATAATAAAATAAACTAATAATGTAATAATGTTCTTATTCCTAATTATTGGTATTTATTACTAGTTATTAATATTTATTCTTAATTATTAAAAATTATTACTAATTATTCCTAATTACCATATAAACAATACTAATAATTTAAATTTATTAAGTAATAAAACAATGTAAACATAATTAAATTACAACTAATTAATAATAATAAAAACTAATAAAAAAATAAAAATAAATAAAAAATTAAAATGAAGATAAATACCTTGAAAATTGATCTGTTCTGATCGTTCTTCAAAACTTTAATATCAGCTCCGGAGAAAAAACTTAAACTGGAGAAAAACTAAACTCTAGAAATATGATTCTGAGAGAGAGAGAAGATAAGGAATGAGAATGAAATGGAAAAAACGGATGGGGGTATTTATAGGTTAGATTAGTTGCGACGGGTCCATTTGCGACGGGATTCCCGTCGCAAATAGTATTATTTGCGACGGGACCCGTCGCAAATACCTTCGCCAACATTTATTACGGTCAACCGGTAAATAGTTATTTGCGACGGGTCCCGTCGCAAATAACCCTCTGCCGACATAGTATTTGCGACGGGGGAATATTCCCGTCGCAAATACCATTTACCGCCGCCGGTTATTTGCGACGGGAATATTTCCCCGTCGCAAATACGTTTCCCGCGATTTGGCGCGCAACGCGGGAAAACTATTTGCGACGGGGAAAGCAATCCCGTCGCAAAAGCCTCCTTATTTGCGACGGGGATGTACCCCCGTCGCAAATACTTTTTTAACATGACTATTTGCGACGGGATTTAATCCCGTCGCAAATAACCCGTCGCAATTGCTCATTTTTCCCGTAGTGCCAATAGAAGAAAGGGAATTAGTTTCACAAAATATGGATTCTTTCGTGGAATATTATGAGATTCACGAACTAATAGGGTTCTGTGAACTAGAGTTACACTATGAAAAGGTTACCGCATCATGATTTGTGCTTTTGGGGATTTCCATGAACCAAAGTTATGTTGAATGATGGTTACCGCATCAATATTTACATCGTCGGGGACTTTCATGAGATATGGAAATTCATTGAGGATTATACCTTCATGAATCTAACCCTTTAAATCCTATACACTGAGTATCCAAGTAGTTTTCGGGTGCCAACACATCCCGCATAATGTGTATCATACATCAAGTATTGAACCTCAAGCCATTACATCCCATACACTGAGTAAGGATACTCAAGCCATAATAGCCTATATACTTTATACCTATAGTATTCCATAGGAAACTATATTAAGAATATATGTGTGTAAAATAACCACAAGCCATTAGATCCTCTACACACATATATGGGGAAACTAACCGTTGTGCATACCAGAACAAGTAACTACCAAGAGAAGAGAGTGGGTCCAAAGGGGGTATTCATCCATCCATCCTCCCATCAGGATGCTGGGGAAAACACCCCCTCCCCATCCCCTAGGGATTAGAATCTATGGGGTGTCAGTTTCCCTAACTAATAGGGTGGAGTATCATATATAAACACAATAAGTATAGAATATAATATATCTCAAAACCACACTATGGGCATAACTTAGTCTTAGACTCAACTGTGGATCACGTCTCTCAGACTCCCAGCTGCCAATGCTAAGACTTGATATCCTATAAGCACACAACCATTTAAAGAGATACAATAAGTTACTTTATCCCTTTTATCAATTTCACTTTACATTAATTAATTCTTTAAACATTAATTAACCATTAATAATTTCTACATTACATTTCATTAGCATCACAACAGGGTCCCATGCCCTCCAGGCATAAATAAACCAAGTCCATGGTTCCTCATAAGTATAACCTCAGGATTGCATCCCAACAAGCTCCAACCCCATGGGTTCAACATCATTTATTCAATCACTTATTAACATAATTTTCACTTTTCCATAATTCTAGGTATTTTGAGTAAAAATTATAAGATACCAAACACAAGGGGCTCAACATGGTGAGTAGATGAACTACCCATCGAGTTTTTTCCACCTATAGCAGGAGCATAGAACCATCCATCCTTGAGAAGCTAAACATGAAAATCATGTGGAATACCCCGCACATCTTCACCACTTTTGAAAGGAGGGTAAGAAAACCATCTACCTTAAGTAGTGTAGAAAGTGAAAATATAAACAAGAAATAGATTAAACAGGCATCCAACTTTCACATCATCGAGTAATCCCAACTTCAACCCTTTTCACCATCTATGGTGTCCTCCCTGACACCCACATGCATGAACTGATGCATCTCACCACTCTAGGCACTAACTGTTACCACAACCACTGGAAATCCCTGCCCCACATGTCACAATAGCCATCCAAGTTTACATCACAAGCATTAGGAATCAAACAAACATATCAACTTGGATCTTGTACCTAAATAAGGCATTCATCCTTCCAATACAATGATCTTTGAAGGCTCTAATACATAAGGCACTTGGCCTTCATAAGCAAGCGGGTAACTCAGAACCCTTCAAGGAATTATCTTTATAACAAAATTGGTTCCTTATTCCATATTGAATTAGTAGTTTCAATTAAAAATGCATAACTACATCCCTTTTAATATCATCAATGCACGAAAACAATAACCCGGTTCATTAAACATAACTATTTAACTTCGGAAAATTAATTTATGATTAATTTCATCTTTACGTTCTTTACCAATTTCCATTAATAACAACATACTAAAAAAGTAAAGCACAGATATCACACTATCTTGAAAATCAAGAGGTAATAACATCGCTAAGCAATTGATACCAATTCTTTTAATACGGTTAATATATTTATTATCTCAATTCCATTATGATCCAGTGGTTAAAACATGTTAAATCTACTACTTCACATAAAAGAATATAAAAACCACAAATACCCTACCTCAAAAGGTTTACAATGTTCTTTTCATGATAACGGGCCAACACAACGGATCACGATCACCTCTCCCGCAATGACTGCATCCACCAGAGGATTCCATGGAATAACAGCATCATCCAACACCCAAGAAAGATCCATTAGAAATATAGAGATCACATTCCATCACATGAAAAATATAAATGAGAAGAAACATATCTAGGAACCTAGAATAACGATGGTAGCACATACCTTATCAAAGACCGATCGACGCTTCTTGGTTGCACCAAAACAGGGGGTGAGCAGAAGTAGTAGGAAAAACTCCAAGAGGAAACAATACAAGGATGAAAGTTTGATTGCACAACTTTTATATGAAATAAAGGTCTGGGTGTCTCATGCCAGGAGAAAAAAAAGAAGGAAGAACAAGGTGAAGGGTACCTCAGCCTAAAAAAGATCTAAATAGAGCAGTTGTTTAGATATGTTTTAGATTCACTATTAAAATTGGATCACATTAAACCATGTAGTTTGACCAATTAAAAGCCTTTGGATTTTTAGAAAATCAAAGATATGATTTATAGCACTTGAAACAACTTTAAATCCACTTAAATATGGCATTTAACTCATTTTACATTAAATAAATACATCAAAAGGGAAAAATTGGGAAATCTAGAAAAATCTAGGAATTTGAAAAACTATTGGAAATGTCTCACCATTCTAGAAACACTATTCATGACACCCTTCTAGAAATTTGGAAAAGGAAATGACTCGCCATTCTAGAAACACTTTATAAAACCGTTTTGGAAATTTGGAAAAGGAAATGACTCACTATTCTGGAGAAATTGTTCATGACACCATTTTGGAAATTTAGAAAAGGAAATGACTCGTCGTTCTGAAAACACTATTTGTGACACCATTTTGGAAATTTGGAAAAGGAAATGACTCACAATTATAGAAACATTGTTCATGACACTGTTCTGGAAGTTGGAAAAGGAAATGAATCACCGTTCTGGAAACATTGTTCACAAAACTGGAAATTTGGAAAAGTGTTGGGGATAAGTCACCTTGACCACCCAGAACACCTCAAACACCATATTTCATAAAAGTAATGGGCCAAATAGGTCTGGTCCATTACATAAAATACCTCTTAAAACATTCTCGTCTTCAAGAATTCAAAACCAACCCAGATAGGAAATAGAAAAAGGGGTTTTAGCAACCACCCTTTGAGATACCTATCAAGGTTCTTGCCACAAAAGGAGCTCAACCACTTCAAAATAAAACATGTGAAACCACACGACAACCACAACTAGCTCCTAAACATTCTCCTGGGGGAGATACATCTCAAAAGAGAGAAATCCACAACAAGAGACGAAAGAGAGCCATCTCATAAACAGGAAAGGTCTATAACTGCAAAATGAACATCATTATAAGAAAAGAGCTAAAAATCAAACAGCTTGGGGTAATAAGAATGTATCTAAGACTCGAGTTCCCAAGTAATATCCTTCACTCTATTGTGCTACCAAAAGTCATGAACCAAGGGGGTAGATCGCCTGTGTAACACCTTCTCCTTGCGGTTATAGATCTCTAAAGGCCTCTCCTCGAAGGTTGCATCATTGTCAACATCAATATCACCCCAATCGATAATCTGAGAGACATCATGAAGATACAGACAGAGCTATGACACATGAAAAATAATGTGTATCTAGCTCATCTGTGGGGGAAGTGCCACTTGATATGCCATGACTCCAACATGAGCCAACACCTCGAAAGGCCCAACAAACTGGGGAGAAAGCTTACTCCCACGACCAAACCTTCGCTTCCCGCAATGGGGAGTCACCTTCAGAAACATGTGATCCCCAGCATCAAACTCCAAAGGTCTCCTCCAATGGTCAGTATAGGACTTCTAACAATCCTGCACTGACTTCATCCTCTTGTGAATCACCTGAACCATCTCTATCATATTCTGTAATAGTTCTGGCTCAAGAATTACTGACTCCCCAACCCCAGCCTAGAACAATGGAGCATAGAAAGGTCATCCATACAAGGATTCAAACGGATTTATAATGATAGTGTAGTGGAAACTATTGTTTTAAGGTAACTCTACCAAGGGAAGGTGCCTCATCCACGAACCTCCAAAATCTAGGACATAAGAGCACAACTTTTCTTCAATAGTATAGATGGTCTGCTATGTCTAACTGTCTGTCTGTAGATGAAAATTAGTGCTAAGGCATAGCTGAGAACTGAAATCATGTTGGAGATCTCTCCATACCCTGGAGGTAAAAATATGATTTCAATCAGAAATTATCATCCTCATAACTCCATGAAGTCTCACAACCTCCTCCAGATATTGTCTCAAAAAAACCTCCACTGAGCTTGACTCCTTGATTGCTATAAAGTGGGCTGATTTTATCAAACAATCCACTACCAACCATATAGAGTCATGTCCTTCTTGAGATCAAGGTAAACCGGTAACAAAGTCCATCGATATGTCCTCCCACTTCCATTGAGGAACATCTAACGGATGTAGAAAACCATTGGGAACATGGTTCTTGACTGTCACCTTCTAGAAGACCAAACATCAAGACACAAAATTTTCAACTACACGCTTTAACCCAGGCCACCAAAACTGACTCATCAAGGCTCGGTACATCTTTTAAACACCATGATTTACTGCTAGGGGTGAACTATGGAACTCTCTAAGAACTATCCCATGCATCTCCAAAGGAATGAAAATACTCCCCCAAAACAACACTTAGTATTGTTCATCCTCATATCAACCTTTAGGGGCCTCTCCATAGACAACTCGGTCTCTCCAGACCTCCACCTTAAGATACCCCAACTGGGAATCTTCCATCTACTGCAACAAAGATGATTGCACTATCATCTATAAAAGATAACCTTTTCCCCCAACTTCTCCCATATCGAGATGTGATAAAACACAATTTTATTGAATATTTTATTTATAATAAATGATATAATTTCCTCATATTATGCTAAATATGATCAATTATGAAATATTTGGTATTAGATCATTCATTTGCAAATCTGATGAAAATTCCAGTTTTACCCTTTTAAAATTCACTGTAGTATTTTGAGCATAAATATTGTTATGTAAAATATTTTGACTTAAAATTTTTTAACTGTGTTCCTGAATTAATGGGATACAAATTCTATTGAGGACATGGGAGCTGTATCATGAATTTGAGTAAAGTAAATGGGCCATGAAGACAAAGTTGGACAGAACCATCCAGATTGGAAACCACTTCACTATTTGGGTTGTATCTTCTTCATCCGGACTTTTATTGATCCCAAATTTGGAGGGAAGATCGGAGTCATAATTTTAAACAAATAATCCTTCTAAAATTCTGGACAATTTACTCTTTTTAGAGGTCAACTATGCGGTGAAACTTGAAATAAAATATTTGGCCGAGTTTTCATTTCACACTTAAAGAAGTTATGTAAACCTAACCCTCAAAAACTCTATTTAAATGGGGTTTTCACTCTTTGAGAGGGATGGTATAGGATTTGGGAAGGTGTGTCCGAAAGGGTGTCTCTTGGGATCCCCTCACAACTCTTGGAAGAAGTAAGGACTTCTGCAAGCATCTCTTCCAAAAAGGCTCTCCTCTCCCACCTCCTCTTTGTATTTCTTTGATTTCATACTTGTAATTTGAAATTTTATTCAATTAATCTTCTGTTTTTTTTCTTTTATTATTCTATTAATCTTATTAATTATGTTGGAATCAATAGTGGATACGATATTGGGTTCTACCCTTTCAATCCTTTTCTCATGAAAAATGTCTCCACGATGACTACACCGCCCATGGAAGAGTAACTCTTTTTAGTAATCGATCTACCTCTTACCTTATTCATTAATTTATTTTGAATCAATGAGCTACTGTAATTTAATTAATAAGATTTATTAATTGAGTTTTTATATTATAATAAACTAAGTAATCAATTGAATAATTAACGCAAAAATCACGCGAGGTCGAGATTTTGTGTGAATTGTGAGAGCGCAAACTTAATTGGTAATACAAGACCACAAAGGATAAGTTTGTAGAGTTCAAATTTATTCCCTAAAATCAATTAATCCTCATTTATAGAATGTATATGTACTCTAATTAACCACTGGCCATAATCTAACCTTAGAACATCAATCAAAGTAGGGTGTTGCAATTGCATGTTCCGAAGCTAGCCTAAGGTTTAAGTAATTTCATATTTATGGTTAAGTTAACTCTCATAGGGTTTGAGGGTTAAAAAATTAGAGGATTATAATTAAGTGGATGTTAATTTAAATGATAATGACAAATAATTTAGTGAAAATTTAGAGTTAGGTCGATTACGAATTTTAGATATTTTCTAAAAAAACATCTTCTTATTGTGTCATTTTAATCGAACTTCATTTCAAAACTAAAAACAAAAAAAATACAATCTTCTTCTAGAAAACTTCTTATAGATTTATAAACTATAAAAAACCCATCCTTTAAAGTAGTATTTTTATTCTCTTTGATTTTATTTTTATAATACCTTCAAGGTGTTGTTTTAATTTACTTCCTCCTTTGAGAGATGACCTTGGTCAGCCACTCTGTTGCACCCAAGTACCCCAAAAAATCACACTTCATTTGAGAGTTCCCACGACAGTGCCTTTCAAATTAGCGTCATTTATAGGGAGGCAAGTAATTATTTCAACCAATTAGAGGTATTTATTTTTATTTTACATTTTATTCTCTTACTCTCTTCATTTTCTCTTCTTTACCCAATCTAAATATTTTTTTCTTCTTCTTTTATTTTCTTATACTTCTTTTTAGACCATAAACTCAAACTTCTCATTTTTATTCTACTATGGTCCCCTTTTCTTCATTTCCTTTTTACATTTCATTGATTTATGACACAAACTAATCCTGAAGATATCTTAGATCTTGACCCTGAGATTGAACGTAGCCTTTGGGCTCGAATCAGACATTCTCAGTCTACGGGAAGTTTCAACATTCAAATAGTTAGAGAATTTCTCCACTCCAAGAACATTGAAATTGGAAACACTTCTAATTATAACATAAAATAAGAATCAATGGATAAAAATAATGGAAATGAACTTAATAGAACCATTCTAGAATTGGTTGCACCTGATATTAATTATCAACCAAATTGTATTGCATACCCAAATCTTGAATCGGGCTTTGAACTAAAATCTGGATTAATTCACCTTCTTCCAAAATTTCATGGATTATCTAGTGAGGATCCAAATAAACACCTTAAAGAATTTAATGTGGTTTTCTCAACCTTAAAACCAAGAAATGTTTCTGAAGATCAAATCAAACTAAGAGCATTCCCATTTTCACTTGATGGATCTATGAAAGATTTGATGTATTATTTACAACCCGAAGATGTAACTTGTTGGAACGATTTGAAATGTCTTTCCTAGCAGATATTTTTTCCAAAATCAAGGACCACTTCCATTCATAAGAAGATCTTAGGGATCAAGCAAGAACAAGGGGAGTCAGTGTATGAGTACTGGGAGTGATTCAAGAAGTTGTGTGCAAGTTGTCCACATCACCAAATCAGTGAGCAACACCTCATCCAGTACTTCTATGAAGGAATCACACCTATAGAGATAAGCATGGTAGATGTTGCAGTTGGAGGAGCATTGGTGGACAAGAAATCAGTAGCTGCACGTGTGTTGATTGAAAAAATGGCCCAAAACTCCCAATAATTTGGTGATCGAGGTACACCACATGTCAGGGGAGTACATCAAGTAAGTATATCTTCTCTTGAAATTCATTTGATTGATACCAAGTTGGAAGAATTGAAAACTATGGTGAGACAGATTGCATTGGCTCAAAAGACATCCCAACCCCCTCCTTCAAGGCCATGTGGTATTTTCACTAAAACAAACTACCCAACTGACTGTTTCCCCCAACTACAAGAAATAGAAGATTGTGCAGCACTGTTTCCTGGGAGACCATATCAGTAACAGCAACATCCACATCCCCAAAAGAAGTTTTATTCCTTTTCTATAATATACAACCAAGGGTGGAAGGATCAATCAGACATGAGGTATAGCTCTGTACAACAACAAAGTCCCCCTTTTCCACAAAACTTCTAGCAACCTCCACCTTACCAACAGGGTTTCCAACAACCCCAAAGGTGATTTGAATCTCAAGCATCATCAAGATAGCAACAAGGGAATCCCCCACCTAAGTTAGATTCTAACACTGATGACCTTTTGAATAAATTTTTTCTTAATCAACAGAATGAGCTGAAGAGTCAAGGTTCGGAGCTGAGGGATTTGAAGAATCAAATGAGCCAAATTTCCACTACCCTCCATGAAATGGTAAGTAAGAATTTTGGAAATATACCTTCCCAACCTACTCCAAATCTCAAGAGGAATTTTAGTGCCATTACATTGAGAAGTGGGATGAAAATTAATGATACATCTATACCTACCATTCCACCGGGATTCACCTAAACTCCAGAAAAGCCCCATTCCACACCAACTAATGAGCAATCTAAGGAGAAAGACAAAGATAAGAAAAAGATTGATGATATTCCTCCTAAACCCCTTCTATTTCCAAAAAGAGTTGTACAAACCAAAAATATGGGTGAAGAAGAAATGAAAAAGGAGGTTTTGGACACATTCAAGCGTGTGGAGATCAACATTCCTCTACTTAAAGCCATCAAGAAAATCCCAAGGTATGTGAAATTATTAAAAGAACTTTGTACCAATAGAAGAGGGCTTAAGGGAAATGAGTGGATCAATCTTGGAAGGAATGTTTTAGCACTCATTACACCAACTCTAGCAATGCCAAAAAAGTTTAAGGATCTAGGGACATTCACCATACCATGAACCATAGGGGAGTTGCACTTTTATGATGCTCTTTGTGATTTGGGAGCTTCCATAAATGTGATTCCTCACTCTATATTATCTTCTTTGTAGGTTGGTGAGCTGAAACCGATGAGAGTAGTGGTGCAGTTGGAAAATAGAGCTATAGTAAATCCAGTGGGAGTCCTTGAGGATGTACTTGTCTGGGTAAGAGACATGATCTTTCTAGAAGATTTCTATGTGCTTAACATGGAGGATAATCAGGTAAGTTCTCATGATCCCATTATCTTAAGTATACCCTTCCTCAAAACTGCAAAAACTATCATAAATGTCAATTAGGGTACACTTTCTATGGATTTTGGGGATGAATTTGTGATATTTAATGTTATGGAATCCATGAAGTACCCCTCAGAGGACCATTCTTCATTTTTTATCTCCCATTTTGAACCACCAAATAAAAATACCATGGAATTTTATTGTCCTATGCTTATGGAGATTATGAGTGTTGGTTCTAGTTCGATGTCTAAGAGTACTTCCACACCTATTTATAATGCACAAGGCTCTCTTAGATTTGATTTTGAAATGGAATCATATTCTGATCATTTGAACTCTGGTTATGACATGGATATTGAGTATGCTGATGGATTTGATGCTTTATTATTTGATTGTGATGATTTCTATTTTGATACTGATGCTCTTTGTGAACATATTTCAGTTCCTTCAATGTCTCCATCCATACACCACCCCCCTTAATTTGAGCTAAAGCCATTGCCACCAAATCTCAAATACTCATACTTGTTGAGTGGTGAGAGATTACCTGTTATAATTGCTAATAATCTTCCTTTTGAACATGAAGAAAAACTTTTGAATCTTTTGAGGGATAACATTAAGGCAATCGGGTGGACCTTGGTTGACATATCAGGTATTAGCCACTCCATTTTCATGCATATGATTATTTTGGAGGATGGGAATAAACCACTGAGGCAACCACAAAGAAGAATCAATCCAACCCTTCTAAAAGTCGTTAAAAAAGAGGTTGAAAATTTTCTCGAGGCAGGTATAATCTATCCCATTTCAGATTCCCAGTGGGAGAGTCCTATTCAGGTTGTGCCTAAGAAAAGTGGTGTTACTATTGTTAAAAATGAGAAAGATGAGTTAGTTCCAATGAGGGTGAAAAACAGTTGGCATGTGTGCATTGATTATAGGAAACTAAATCAGTCCACTCGCAAAGACCATTTCCCCCTCCCATTTATTGATCAGATGCTTGAGAGACGAGTTGGGAAAACACACTACTGTTTCTTGGATGGATTTTCTGGATATTTTCAGGTTCCTATTTCTCCAGATTATCAAGAGAAGACAACATTAACTTGTCCATTTGGTACGTTTTCCTACCGAATGATGCCATTTGGACTTTGCAACGCCCCAGGTACCTTCCAGAGATGCATAGTGAGTATTTTTTCTGATTTTATTAAGACCTGCATGGAGTTATTTATGGATAATTTTACAGTGTATGGGTCTTCATTTGATGATTGTATCTCTATTTTGGGAAAGGTGTTGAATCTTTGTATTGAGAAGAATCTATTCTTAAACTTTAAAAAGTGTCATTTTATGGTAGAGAATGGCATTGTCTTAGGGCATGTAGTGTCAAAACATGGGATAGAGGTTGATAGATCTAAGGTAGATATTATTTCATCCTTACCATATCCTTCATGTGTGTGTGATTTTAGATCTTTCCTAGGGCATGCAAGATCTTATCAGCGCTTCATCAAATATTTTAGTAAGATTTCTCTTTCTATGTCATGATTAATTCAAAAGGATTATGATTTTGTGTTTAATGATTCTTGCAGGACTTCCTTTGATGAGCTAAAGAAGTGTCTGACCACTCCATTGATCATACATCCCCCACGGTGGGAGATTCCTTTTGAGCTTATGTGTGACGCCTCCAACTTTGCGATAGGATTTTTCCTATCTCAGAGGGTGTAGGGACGTTCACATGTGATTGCCTATGCATCGAGGACACTGGATTCATCCCAATAAAACTAAACAACCACTAAAAAGGAGTTTCTTACTATTATATTCACTTTAGATAAATTCCGTTCATATTTATTTGGCTCTAAAGTAGTTGTTTTTTCTAACCATGTAGCTCTAAGGTACCTCTTGAAGAATCCAGGCGCAAAGCCCAAGCTAATCTGATGGATGCTCCTTCTTCAGGAATTTGACATTGAGATAAAGGACAAAAAGGGGTCAGAAAACTTGGTGGCAGACCACATGAGTAGGATTACTCACACACTAAAGGATGATACCTTGGACTATGTATCACTTTGGGACACTTTCCCCAATGAGCATCTTTATTTCATATCAGGTATGCATCCTTGGTATGCAGATTTAGTTAACTACCTTTTTGCCTCTGAAATCCCTGCAAATTTAAAGAAACATTAAGTCCAAAAATTAAAGTGTGAATCAAGATTTTATTTTTGGGATGATCCATACTTATGGCGCATGTGTAGTGACCAAGTTATTAGGAGGTGTGTTCCTGATCATGAGTTTGAGTTTATTCTACAATTTTGTCATACACTTGCTTGTGGTGGACAATTTGGACCCCAATGAATAGCTAGGAAAGTTTTAGACTCTGGATTATATTGGTCTAGCTTATTCCTTGATTCTCATGTGTATTATAAGTTGTTATCACATTTCCAACACACGGGAAACATTTCTAAGATACATGAGATGCCTCAATAACCCATATTATTCTTTGAGATTTTTGATGTGTGGGACATCGATTTTATGGGTCCTTTTCCTAGTTCCTTTGGTTTTTTGTATATATTGGTTGTTGTTGATTATGTGAGTAAATGGGTGGAGGATAATCCCACTAGGACTGATGATTCTCATGTTGTTGTGGACTTTGTCAAAGTGCGGATTTTTTACAGGTTTGGAGTACCGAAGGCCATCATTAGTGACCAAGGGACACACTTCTACAATCGGAATCTTACTTACCTTATTCGGAAGTATGGGGTGACACACAAAACATCAACATCATACCACCCCCAAACAAATGGCCAAGATGAGGTTTCTAATCATGAGTTCAAACAAATTTTAGAGAAAATTGTGCAGCCAAATAGGAAGTATTGGAGAAAGTGCTTGGATGATGCATTGTGGGATTATAGGACAACATACAAGACTCTCATTGGTATGTCCCCATTTCGGATTGTCTTTGGTAAGGTCTGTCATCTCCCCGTGGAAGTTGAGCATCGGGATTATTGGGCTATAAAGAAATGCAACATGGATTTGGCCCAAGCTGGAATCCAAAGGAAGCTGCAAATTCAAGAGCTTGAGGAGATTCGATTGTCTTCATAAGATAACTCAAGGCTCTATAAGGAAATATCAAAATAATTTCATGACAAAATGATCCAACAAATGGAGTTTCATGTTAGAGAGAAAGTCTTTCTCTATAGTTCATGACTGAAGCTGATGCCTGGTAAGTTGTGTTCCAGGTGGTTAGGTCCTTATGTTGTGAATAATTTTTTTCCTTATGGTGTAGTGGAGATCACACAAGAGGACATAGGAAGGATATTTATAGTAAATGGGAAATTTTTGAAGAAATACATTGAGGTACTTCCTACTAATGTAGTGGATTTCATCACACTGTATGACCCCATCATCACTTGAGCATATCAGGTTGTTCCTAACCCTTTCACTTTTTTATTCTTTATCCTAGTTAAAATTATACATTTCATGTGCATATATCATCTAATGGGTTCAAATTGAGGACAATGAAATATTTTAAGTGTGGGGGAGGGAACCTTTTACTTTAGTAATTTCAATTGTTTTCCTATTTTTCAATGATTTAAAAAAATGTGTGTTTTTCAAAAAAATTGTGTTTATTTTTCAAATTTTTGTGTTTTTTTTTGAAACTTTTGAGCTGAAATGATTCTCATAGACATTTTTAAATCCATATCAATAAGTGAAATAATTTATCCCTTGAAACTTAGCTTAAATTAATGATGAAAATGACTTGGTTTCAAGTTCAAATATTTAGTAATTTCATGAAAAGTACATTGAATTTTGAATGCCATGACACATCTCACTGTCTTTATATTTGAAATCACTTTCCTGTGAGGATTCTGAACCATTATTTTCATATTATTTACATTTACCTCATTTCTTGATAGAACCAAACCATGATTGATTTAACCAGAATTTGATTTATTCCTATCAAAACTTGAGGGTTTGAGGTACTTATGTTTAAATGATTGAGGCATTTGTTTGGTATTAAAACCCCTATTTCAAAGAATCCTTTTTTATAATGGCCAACCTTGAACATTTAATCCTTATGGCCCTTATAATCCATGAAAATCTTGTTAGTATAGCCACATTACAAGCCAATTTTTCCTATCCAACCAACTCTTGAAGTTAAATTACATAATCTAGTTGAACTTAAGTGTAAGGGAAGTTGTCTTGTGTTGTGATACCACATTCTGTGATATTTTGGGTGGAAAATTAAATTATAAAGAGATGTATTTACTACTGAAGAAAATAATCATATTGAAAGTTGTACCTTTTCTAGATCTTTCATGATAAGTGAAGTAGTGTCTTTCTAGAGCTTCTAATAGAGAGAGAAAGTTGTGCCTATCTGGGGCTTTCAAGAAAATCATGTTTGAGAAGATTGACATTTTTACTGCTGAAATGTTGAATGGTGTGCACATTCCTTTATTTTTCATGATGATGAACATGAATTGATGCTATGGGGATTAATTAGGAGACCATATTAAAGTGAAAATTAGATTAATTCAATTTTTCTTCAAAAAGAGTCAAGCCCTCCTCATTCAGCCTCAGAATTTTTCACATCTTAATCCTACCAACCGAAAGCCACTGAACAACCCTGAAAAGTCCTCATGATAAAAATATGTCCTTGAATCACATCAGGTGGTGATGTAGGAATTTATCAAGCCTATGGTGACCCTTGTATGAGTTTGGATGAGAAAGACATTTCTAAAAATTGACATTTGTGTGATAAGAGAAAATTCAATTAAGGTAAGTGTTTTGTGCATGGGAGGATAAATGAAGTGGAAATATATTGAATGATATAAATGGAGAACTTGAAATAATGGTTTTTTTATGAGGCATGATATCTTTTGTTTCTTGGTGTGGAATTGTTGGATCTCAAGGATATGTGTTTTAAAATTTGTTTTGATTTGATATTGATGTTTACGTGATATGAGGTTTTTCCCAGGAGTGCAAAAGGGTAAGTGTGGGGGTGTTGATAAAACAAAATTTTATTGAATATTTTATTGATAATAAATGATATAATTTTCTCAAATTATTCTAAATATGATCAATTATGAAATATTTGGGATTAGATCTTTCATTTGCAAATTTGATGAAAATTCCAGTTTTACCCTTTTAAAATTCACTGTAGTATTTAGAAAATAAATATTGTTATGTACAATATTATGACTTAAAATTTTGTAACTATGTACCTGACTTAATGGGATACAAATTCTATTTAGGACATGGGAGTTGGATCATGCATTTTAGTGGAGTAAATGGTCCATGAAGACAAAGTTGGACAAAACCATCCAGATTGGACACCACTTCACTATTTGGTCCATATCTTCTTCATCCGGACTTTTATTGAGCCCAAATTTGGAGGTAATATCTGGGACATAATTAGGAATAAATAATAATTATATAATTTCAACCAATTTAAGAATTTTGGAGGTCAAATATGCATTGAAACTTATAATAAAATAGTTGGACGAGTTTTCATTTCAGGCTTAAAAAAGTTATGTAACCCTAGCCCTCAAAAACTCTATTTAAATGGGGTTTTCACTCTTTGGGAGGGATGGTAGAAGATTTGGGAAGTTGTTTCCAAAAGGGTGTCTCTTTTAAGCCCCTCACAACTCTTGGAATAAATAATGCCTTGTGCAAACATCTCTTTCAAAAAGGCTATCCTCTCCCACCTCCTCTTTGTATTTCTTTGATTTCATGCTTGTAATTTGAAATTTTCTTCAATTAATCTTCTTTGTTTTTACCTTTTATTATTCTATTAATCTTACTAATTGGGTTATAATCAAGAGTGGAGATGAGATTTAGTTCTACCCTTTCAATCCTTTGCTCATGCAAAACGTCTCCACGATGACTACACCGCCCATGGAAGAGTAGCTCTTTTTAGTAATCAATCTACCTATTGCCTTATTCGTTCATTTATTTTGAATATATGACCTACTATAATTCACTTAATATGATTCATTAATTGAGTTTTTGTATTGGGAGAAACTAAGTAAGAAATTGAACAATTAACACACAAATCACGCGAGGTCGAGATTTTGTGTGAATTGTGAGAGCGGGAACTTAATCAGTAATACAAGACCACACGGGATGAGTTTTTAGAGTTCAAATTTATTCCCTAAACTCAATTAATCCTCATATCTAGAATGTATATATGCTCTAATTAACCACTAATCATAAGATAACCTTAGAACATCAATCAAATTAGGGTGTTGCGATTGCGTGTTCTGAAGCTAACCTAGGGTTTAAGTAATTTCATCTTTGTGGTTAAGTTAACTCATGTAGGGTTAGAGGGTTAAAAAATTAGAGGATTATAATTAAGTGGATGTTAATTTAAATGATAATTACAAATAATTGAGTTAAAAGGTAGAGTTAGATCGATTGCGCCTTTTAAATATTTTCTAAAAAAACATCTTCTTGTTGTGTCATTTTAATTGAACTTCATTTCAAAACTAAAAACAAAAAAAATAAAATCTTCTTACAGAAAAATTCTTCTAGATTTATAAACTATAAAAAAAATCATCCTTTAAAGTAGTGTTTTTATTCTCTTTTATTTTATTTTTATAATACCTTCAAGATGTTGTTTTAATTTACTTCCTCCTTTGAGAGATGACATTGTTCAGCCACTCTACTACACCCAAGTACCCAAAAAAATCATACTTCATTTGAGAGTGCCCACGATAGTGCCTTTCAAGATGTAATACTAAAATTTATTCCATTACTCTCCAGGAATCACTTGATTCACGCACTGAATCACTATGTGCCTTCCTTCTCATCGCATCAGCTACAACATTCCCTTTACCGAGTGTATTCAAGATTTTGAAGTCATAATCCTATAAGAACTCCATCCACTGACATTATCACAAGTTCAAGTCATGCTGGGATAAAACATACCTTAGGCTCTTATGATCGGTGAAAACCACAAAGTGCTCACCGATGAGGTAATGTTTCCACAACTTCAGAGAAAACACCACTATCTCTAACTCAAGATCATGGGTGGAATAGTTACATTCATGGGGACGCAACTACCGAGACCCATAAGAAACAATCGATCTCTACTGCATTAGAATAAAACCCAACCCTAGATGTGAAGCATCACAAAAAACCTTGAACAAAACTCCTTCTTCTGGAAAACAAAGAATTGGAACAATGACCAACTTCTCCTTTAGATACTCAAAATATTCCTAACACCGATCAGTCCACACGAACTTCTGATCCTTTGTGGTCAATGTTGTTAGAGGTGTCACAACCCAATAGAAATATTCTATGAACCTCCTATAATAGCCTGAAAGACCAAGGAAACTTCATACCTCTACCACTATATTGGGGGATTCCCAAGACACAACTGCTTCTATCTTCGATGGATCCACAACTACTCCCTGTTGGGAGACAACATGACCCAAGAAACAAACTTCTTGAGCCCAAAACTCACACTTTGAAAACTTTCTAAATAGCTGTTGTCGACGAAGAACTCCCAAAATGGCATGCAGATGCTCTAAATGCTCCTCCTCAGACACGAAGTACACAAGGATTTCATCGATGAAGATCACCATGAACTTACCCAAGAATTCACAGAACACAGTGTTCATCAACCCCATGAACATAGTTAGACCATTCGTCACACCGAACGGAATCACAACGAACTCGTAATGCCCATGATAATAACTGAAAGCAGTCTTCGGGATATACTCATCCTTTACATGAATCTGATGATATCTCGACTACAAGTCAATATTCTAGAACCAACTTACACCCTTCATTTGATTGAATAAATCATCAATTTGTGGGAGAGGATAGTGGTTCTTCACTGTCACTTTGTTCAAGTGATGATAATTGACACACAACCGCAAACTATTGTCATCCTTCTTCATGAACAAAATTGGTGCACTCCACAGTGACACACTTGGACAAATAATACTACACTTCCAAAGACCATCAAGTTGTATACGCATCTCTCACAAATCAGAAGGTGTTATTCTATAAGGAGACATTGAAATAGGAGACACTCCTAGCTGCAGCTCGATCCCAAACTTGATCTCCCGTCGAGGGGGTAATGCTACAACCACTTCAGGAAAGACATCAAGGTACTCTTCCACAACCTTGGGAAACACTATTTTATGAACCTACAAAGAACTCAACATTAGCTCAGCCATCAAGTATGACAAGGAAGGAAATCACCTCTGACCCATCTGAGGGTCCCACTCACTAACAAACACTTTCAACTCTTAATCAGCATTGAAGAACACCACCTTCCTCTGAAAGCAATCCAAAATAGTCTGCACTGAATACAACCAATCCATGACAAGGATGAAATCATATGGTTGTATCTTTAAATATATGAAATCTCCCCAAGATCAGTGCTTCCCCAGCACTAGCTCACAGTCTCTACATACTTCAAACAAGTCATCTCGACCTCTAACTGGCGTATTCAATGCCAAGGTCACTAGAAGCCTCTATACCTCAAGTCCCAAAGCATGTACAAGGGTAGGTGATATGAAAAAAGTGTATCACTATTGAATAAAACAATGCATACACCCAAGTAGAAAACAAACAAAGGGTACCTCGAACGATGTCTAGCTCGCCTGGCACTGGCAACGCTAAAGCATGAAGCTAGCCATGACCTGCTCCACAGCCTCTCTGACCCTACTCACAACCACCACCATGGTCTCACTCTACTCTCTAAGGACGGAGAACATCCTGAGGCTATCCTCTACCTTCCCCATCTACCCTATACTGATCCAAAGCTGGTGCAACCTGCTGTTGTTGCTGCCTCGGCTGAAACTACCTCAACAGAGGAACTTGAAGTGGAACACCTAATGCACACTAACTATTCAGAAAGGTCAGTAACTCTCTCTACTGATGACCTTGGCCTCTATAATAAAAAAAATGCTTGATCCCTTGGTATAGGTCTGAGAGCCACTTCCCTTGGAAAAACAAGATAATGAGGGTTGGGACCTACCCTCAACTGAGCAGAAATTCTTCTGCCCTGAAAACCAGGAACCCCAGACCACATCTCTGCTTCATGAGGAATCCTAATGACTCCCCTCTCATTATGATCTAGTTATAGCTAACATCATCTAGATGACCTATGCCCTCACCAACACCTCAAGATACGTATTTAGTATAAATGGGGTGACTTGATGCTAGATATATGGATGCAATGCCTCCTCGAAATGCCTCACCCAGGCCTCCTCATCAGGACACAGGTCCAAAGCATATCGTAAAAGGTTCCTAAAATAGATTCCAAACTCTCACACACTGTATCTCCCCTATAAAAGGGTAAGTAGCTCCTAGAGACTAACCGCCTTCATGGTCGAAGAAAGAAACTCAACTCTAAACTTGTCTCGGAACTCCTCCCATGAGATTTTTGAGTCCTCTCGATCCCTGAGGAACAAGAACCGCCACTTCCTTGTTGCTCCGCACAACATCATCATAACCAATGACACCCAGTGCTTCTTTTAAGCACAGATTGAGCTTAAATCTATCTCAACATCCTCCAACCAGTCTTCTGTGACTGCATCTAAAATGGATCCTCCATACTTCTGCAGACTCTTGCATTGAAAATCTTGTATTTTCCTCCTCCATGTGTCATTTTCATCAACCTCTACTCTATAATGATCGTTTGGCATAGCCTGCTTAATATCTTTTGCGTAAACCAGATGAGGACATCGACCTGGAGCCATACCTACAAAATAAAAAATAGTGAGAGCTCCTAAACCTAGAATATAGAATACTCAACATTAATTAATTAATTTTTTTCTTTTATTCATTTTAGGTTAACTTATCTCAAGGTATACCCATTCAAACACAGGCGCAAAGAAGAATGATGCATGATCCTTTCCTAGGTATCTACCCTACAACCAATATCAACTCATTTAGTAGCCCCTGTAAACTTAATGGTTCATGAATCAGATCAAAGGGGTACCTAAATACATGTGTCTTAGATAGTCTTCGGTGTTTACAGCTCTTGATAAACTTAGATAACACTATTTCCCTACCAACCCATGCAACCTCACCTATTCTTAACTCCAAACTCCATTTTATCCCTCAACCTCCCTTTGATACCACTCTTTCATGACTCCCTCCCCACAAAGTGTACCCCTCCTAGTCCAGTAATGTGATAAGGTAGATAATGAACCCTGAGTCCTTCCTCCAATAGGCCCCGGGTTGGAGACTATCACCGAGTGTATAGTAAACACACAAATGGGAGACATTACCCTCTAAGAGAACACATGCGAAAGAGAGAGATAAGACAGACACCAACCAACTCCAAATTAGACTGCAATATAAAAGAATCCCAAGTACATGTATGTAATGACATGAAAAAACTACTACAACTGAAAGGAAAAATTGTAATTACCAAAAGAAAGTAAAACAGTAGCAACCACGAAGCCCGAACAGCTCCTACAACACCAAGCTAGTAGTAACCAGCCCGATCTCCAACCTGCTCTAAGGGAATTGAAAAGCAGTTTATATATATGTAGGGTGAGTATAACAGTATACTCAGTAGGATCCTCCCTGGAGCCTCTCGTGCAAAAGTAAAGAAAGCATGCTAAAGCACAGTGAATAATAATTAAAACTAACTCGTCACCTAAATAGGTATACTAAGTTCCTAGCCTCACCATGGTTACTCTCACCAAGTATCTCATACAAGAGTATATGATATAAGAAGGAATATCAATGGTACCCTACTACCACTTCCCCACTAGTTTTCCAATTTTCCCCAACGTCGCACGTCCTAATCCATCTCTCTCAAAAAAGGGTTGGCCTGAAGTCACTTGGGAGAGCACCACAACCTGAACCTCGTGAAACGCAAAGGATTTCTTGCAGACACCTGGGTGAATCACCACACCATCCACACAACCAAAAGTAACCAGGTAGTATTCTAGAGCCACCACAGCCCGCATAACATGTATCATACATTAGGTATTATACCTAAAGCCATTACATCCCATACATTGAGTAAGGATCCTCAATACATCACAGCCTATACATGTTATACCTATAGTAGTTTGTGGGAAACTATATCCAGAATATATGTGTGTGAAATAACCACAATCCATTACATCCCTCTACACACATATATGGGGAAACTAACTATTGTGCATACCAACACAAGTAACTACCAAGAGATGAGATCGGGGCCAAAGGGGGTAGTTATCCATCCATCCTCCCATCAGGATGTTTGGGAAAACACCCCCCCCCCCAGGGCTTAGAATCCACAGGGTGTTAGTTTCCCTAATCGATAGGGTGGAGTAGTGTATAGAAACACAAAAGGTACATAATATAATATATCTCACAACCACACTATGGGCATAACCTAGTTTTAGACTCAACCGCAGCTCACGTCTCTCAGACTCCCGACTGCCACTGTTAAGACTAGATATCCTATAAGCACACAACCATTTAAAGAGCTATAATAAGTTACTTTATCCCATTTCATCAATTTCACTTTACTCTAATTAATTATTTAAACATTAATTAACCATTAGCAATTTATAAATTAAATTTCATTAGCATCACAATAGAGTCACATTCCCTCCAGGAATAACTAAACCAATTCCACGGTTCCTCAAAATTATAACCTCAGCATTGCATCCCAGTAAGCTCCAACCCCATGGGTTCAACATCATTTATTCAATCACTTTTTAACAGCATTATCAATTTTCCATAATTCTAGTTATTTTAAGTAAACATTCTAAGATACCAAACATAAGGGGCTTAACACGGTGAGTAGACGAACTACTCGTCGAGTCTTTTCCACCTATAACAGAAGTATAGACCCATCCATCCTCAAGAAGATAAACACAGAAAGCACATGGCATACCCCGCACGTCTTCACCTCTTTTGGAATGATGGTAAGAAAACCATCTACCTCAAGCAGTGGGGAAATTGATAAGATAAACAAGAAACAGATTCAATAGGCATCCAACTTTCACATCATCAGGTAAGACTGGGTTCAACCCTTTTCATCATCTCTGGTGTCCTCCCCGACACCCACATGCATAAACCAATGCATATCACCACTCTAGGCACCAACTACTGCCACAACCATTGGGCCTCCCTACCCTACATATCACAATAGCCATCCATGCTCACATCACAAGTAGCAGGAAAAAAACAAACATATCAACTGGTCTCTTGGCCTTAAATAAACCATCTAGCCTTCCAACACAATGAGATTTGACATCTCTAAGGCATAAGGCACTTGGACTTCATAAGCAAGTGTTTAACTCAGAACCCTTCAAGGCATTATCTTTATTACATAACTAGTTCTTTATTCCATCTTGAATTAGTCATTTCAATTAAACATGCATAATAGAATCCCTTTGAATATCATCAAAACATGACAACAACAATCGGATTCATTAAACATGTATCTTTATCTTCATCCAATTTTATGATTAACTCCGGCTTTACATTCTGTATTGATTTTAATTTAGAACAACATGCTAAACAAGTAAAGCGTAGATATCACACTATCTAGAAAATCAAGAGGTAATAACATCGTTAAGCAATTGATACCAATTCTTTTAATCTGGTTCATATATTTATTATGTCAATTCCATTGTGATCCAGTGGCTAAAACATACTAACTCTACTACTACATGTAAAAAATAGAGAATCCATGAATCCCCTACCTCAAAAGGTTTCCAACACTCTTTGCGCAAGAACGGGACAACACAATGGATCATGATCACCTCTCCTGCAACGACTACATACACCTGAGGACGCCATGGAACAACAATATTATCCAACACCCAAGAAATATCCATTAGAAATATGGAGATCACATGCCATAACATGAAAAAGAGAAATGGGATGAAACATATCTAGGAACCCAGAATAACAGTGGTAGCACATACCTTATCAAAAACGATCAACACTTCCTAGTTTCACCAAAAAAGGGGGTGTGTATAAGCAGTAGGAAAAACTCCAAGGGGAAACAATCCAAGGATGAAAGTTTGATTGCATAAATCTTATGGGAAATAAATGTCCGGGCATCTCATGCCAGGGGAAAACAAATAAGGAATAACAAGGCGAAGGGTACCTCAGCCTCGAAAAGATCTAAATAGATCAGTTGTTTAGATATGTTTTAGATTCACCATTAAAAGCAAATCACATTAAACCATGTGGTTTGACCAATTAAAAACCTTCATATTTTTAGAAAATCAAAGATATGATTTATAGCCCTTGAAATGGATTCAAACCCACTTAAATATAGCATTTAACTCATTTTACGTCAGATAAAGACATCAAAAGGGGAAAATTGGAAATCTGGAAAATTATGAAAATTTGAAAAACTGTTGGAAATGTCTCACTGTTCTGGAAACACTGTTCATGACACCATTCTAGAAATTTGGAAAAGGAAATGAATCATCATTCTGAAAACACTATTAATGACACCATTCTGGAAATTTGGCAAAGGAAATGACTCACTGTTCTAAAAACACTGTTCATGACACCGTTCTGGAAATTTGGCAAAGAAAATGACTCACTGTTCTGGAAACACTATTCATGACACCAATCTAGAAATTAGCAAATCAAATGACTCACTGTTCTGGAAACATTGTTCACAGAACTAAAAATTCGTTAAAGTGTTGGGGATAAGTCACCTTGACCTCCCAAAATGTCTCAAACACCAGATTTTAGCAAAGGAATGGACCAGATAGGTCTGGGCCATTACACATCTTATAGATATTAGTTTAACAAGTGAGGATTTTATAGAAAAGATGAGTTGAGGTCACCACCAAAAATTATTATCAAGTTTAGAAATCATGTCACAATTATCAATTTTCAATGCACAATTTAGGCAAGAGTATCAGTTGATAGTTTTTGGGAAAAGAGTTAAAATCTCATCAAATATAGTTAGTACCCAACAATGGAAGAAACAAATTATTTTTTCAAACTACCTTTTTGGGAATTTCAATCTTTATGTCATAATCTTGATATTATACACATTGAAAAAAATGTATGTGATAATTTTGTTTTTATAATATTGAGTAAGCGGGGAAAATCAAAAGATCATCTTAATTCTTTTAAGGACTTGGAATAAATGAATATAAAGAGTGATCTATTGGTAAATAATAATGGAAATTATCCTGTGGAAATTTTTTCATTAAAAAATCAAGAAAATGATATTTTCCTTCAAAGACTAAAAAATGTGAAAGTACGTGATGGATATTCAAGTGACATTTTAAGATGTATTGACTTGAAACATCATAAGTTACATAGACTTAAAATCCATGACACGTACATTTTTATAGAGTAATTGCTACTTTTAGCACTACATAAATTATTACCTAATAAAATAATAATAGTTGTAATTGAGTTTTGCACATTCTTCAGATAGTTTTATGAGAAAACTTTAAACCCCATTTAGCTTGAAAAACTTCAGGAAATAATTTTAATGACACTTTTTCATTTGGAGATGATATTTCCCCCATTGTATTTCACTGTGATGATTCATCTAACTGTTTATTTGACTACAGAAGTTAAAATAAGAGGGCTTGTACATTATCGATGGATGTATCCCATAGAGAGGTATTTTCATATTACTTTTTTATAACTACTACATTAAAATTTTCAAACTCCTTGTATATTTGGTTAATTCTACAATGTTATGTTATTTTATTATGTATCAATGTCATTTAAAGTCTTTTTTAAAGGAAAAAACTCAACCAGAAGGCTCTATTGTAGAAGGTTATATGGTTGAAGAGTGTCCAACCTTTTTTTCAAGGTATTTAGATATTATTGAGACATAATTCAATCGAGTTGGATGTGTTGATGATAATGAAAATCAGTTCCATTCCTACAGTTATCAACAAACTTTCCAATGTTGGGTCATCAATTTGGGAAAATATGTAACATCCCAAGTAAGTAATGAATAATAGGTATTTTTATCTATGTCTATTAATGAATTAGATAGTGTTTTAGAGGCTTAAAATGAAAATAAATCCAATCTTAAGCATGGAATACACTAATATTTTTAAAAGATTGTTTTACTGCCTTTTGATGAAAAACCATTTTTGAATCTATCTTTTGACAATTTTATAAACTATGTTTGTCAAAATAAACTTATTCTTTATGATTGGGACATCAAAATTTACTTTGTGTGAATTTTTGGTATTTTTCTGACAATGTTCATTTTTTAATGAATAGTGAAAAATACTGCATTTTACATCAAAACTGCTTTTTAATCTAATTTATTTATATGATTAGATTATCTTTTGAATTGGTTTTGAAGTGAAATTAGAATATATTTTTACCATTTAATCCAATGGTGGTCATTGGAATCAATTTCACTTTGAAATTGGACTTAAACTGGTGTCAATCTTTTGATACTTATTGTTTCATAAAAACACGCTATTTGTCATGACAGTGGGAATTAATTATTAAATTAATTAATGAAACTTATATGATTTTAATTTTGTAAAATAGACATCATTTTTGAATTCAGAATATCAAATATAGCTTAGAGTGAAGTTTTGTTATTTTTCTGAAAAACTTCAATTTTTGATGAATAGTGAAACCACTAAGTGGTAATTAAAGAAACTGATTTTTCGTTTAAATGAAACTTTGCCACTTCTATGATTTGATTTTCAAAAATCCGACATACATGGTTGTCATTAAGAAGTAAAATGTGGTTCAATGAGATTAAAATAATTTTTTGGTGAATAGTAACTTTTAAGTTCTTAATCACGATTAGAGGTAATTAGTGTAGTTTAAGGTAAGAATGATGTTTTAATAAAATTAAATGATCTAGACACATGTCTTACCCTCATTGGATGTGTCATGGCCGACCAAGACAATTCATGGTTCAACTTGGGGACCCCATGGAGCCACTTTGGTTGGGAAATGACATAAATAACTTTTTATTTAATGTAAAAGTAAAAATGACACAAACATAATATGTTTTACGAAAACAATTTTTAAATTAGGTTATACAAGTCATATTTTTGACTATAAATATTAATTGGAAAGATAAAAAGATTTTCTACATCATAGTATTTTTTTTATAATTTTTGGACATTAAATAAATAAAAGTATTTATGACATCATGATGATGCAGTGATTACCTCATTAATAAAGGATTTAAATAAAATGAGATGATAATTTAAAATCAATGACCTACACATGTCCAAAACCTATTGAGTGTGTATATTTAGAACCCTTATCACCTTATCCTCTAATTATATCAATGTGGGACCTTTTAAATCCGAAACTAATTTTCAAATAAAGTAATATTTCTTTACTTTCCAAGAGTTCCCCTCCTCTCCTCTTATAAAAGGCCCCCACCTCTACCTCCTTACCCACACTCCCAAAGCCTTTGGATCGGCCAAACCCTACCCATTTTGTCTCTCCACATCCCTATATTGCTCCTTGAAGCCTCACTTTGGGTAGAAGTCTTCCCAAAGAAGCCTTTGAGCTCAAACCAAAGGGAGTTACCCGATTTTAAGGTAATGTATTCACTTGAGTCATTTTGTTTTATTTTTCTTCTCCAACCACCTAAACTCTTTTTATTCATTTATTTTATAACAAATATAGTATCTTCAATATACTAGGATGTTTTTATAAGAATGATTCGAGCTACACTTACACACACCTACATCTAATGGTTAAAGAACATATTGTTTCCATGGATGGTGAATTTATGCCTCTCGAAACGATGATTGTTCAACATTCTTTTAACACCTTAAAAGGTGGACATTAAGATGACACTATATTTATATATGATATATAATATGTTTAAGTTTTCCTTAATCTTATGTATTTTTCATTTTGGGCATACCTTTATAGTTTCCATTATGGGTAAACGTGATATCTTCATTTAAGGAAGTGTGGACTACCGCCCCCTCAAAGTGATTTGATTCGTTAAATACCATATGTGGGACGTATAAAGGATGGAACTATGATATTATATATGATATTATACTGGAATTATAATATACCTTTATATCATTATGATTCCATTCTATAAAATACGAAATAGTAATGAAAGTAGCGTTCATGCGTACGTACAGCTTACCGTCTCCATGAACGGTGCATTTCATTTCTTACCTCTAAATGATTATGTAATATTATAAATGCATGTATGTACTCGATATATATGAAATATATAATATCTACATCATAAATACCATTCTGGATATAATGGATACATGAACAACTTGTAATTATAAAGGGCTTGTTTTTTACTCAAGTACCAATGATCGTTAAAACGACTGTTATTAACTTAAATAATTACATAGTGTTCATGAAATGGCATTAAGTGTTATAAAAGGAATAATTAACTTGAAAAAGGTTCTTAAAAAAGTAGAAATTAACTCAAGTTTATTATTCAGGAGATTAAAGAACGACCGAGTCAAGTCGGACCCGAGGTATGGGAATTCGTCTCAATCTCCTTTCATTGAGGCATATTTTGTTTTATACACAACCTTCTTTTATACGGTGTATAAACCCCTTTGACTTTTACATTTATCCAAAAGGAATATTTTTTATATGAAGCGTTTTACTAAAAGAAAAAAGGGAATGATTTGTCGTACGTATGCGGCGACAATGACTTCTCCGCCGCCGTGACCATTATTTGAGTTTCGGCTTCCTTTACAAGCCATACCTTCTTTTTAAAAGAAAAATAAATACCATGTTTTACTTTTCTTTTATTTTGGTATTGAAAATGGTTTTCATAATGTTTTTATTACATCAATGTGTTGTATTGATATCTCATGATTGAAATGTGGAAATGTTATGTTTCCTTTATGCATATTTTATGTGATACGATTATGTTGTGGTTCTTGGGCATTATTATGAAGACGGGTGGTTCTGTGATAAACTAAGGGTGGGTGAGCCCGATATAGCTCTCCAATGCATTGGGTAACGCGAAGGAGTGAAACGTTAAGGTTTCTCTGAATAGATTTAGGGAATATACTGTGATGGGTATTCCAAACGTAACCAAGAGGGTTACTCCCTATGTAAGAATGTTATGAATGCCTCAAGATACCTTTATGTATTATGATTTATATGATTTATTCATGATTTGATGAGGTATGTTAAGTGCTTATGTTTTATGGGTAAAGTATGATTTCATTCTTATGTATATATGTACCCATGTTTCCTTTCCATATTTTTATATCCCTTACTGAGCTTTTTATGCTCATCCCAAGTTTTTTGAAATGTTTTTCACAGGTCAAGGGAAAGGTACATGATATGATGATAGTGTCAAGTAAGTGTCAAGAAAGAATCCATGTTTTATTTTAAATATGTTTCCATTGATGGGAAAGAAGAATACTAACTTTATGTAACCACTTTGTTTATATGTGGAATGTAATGCAAGTTCTATGATCTAATTCTCTAAAACTCTAAACCTGAAAAGATCCTCAATGTGTAATCTTGTAATAACTCAAGATTAAGTAAGGTTTAAGGTTGGGGCCTTATAAAATATCATTAGTTTTTTTGGCACAAACAGATTTCATACAAACACATAAATATGTGACACTCAATAGAGATATTGCATATCCTTTCATTATAGAATTGAAGAAGCAAACAAAGATATGGATTCAAATTCAAGCATAAAATGAGAAAGAGATAACAAAAGTCATTAACAAAAACATTATTTATTGGTTTCACATCGTGTAATATCGTAATCAATTTCATATTCATAAAATATTGATATAATTATCTTTTGTAACTACTAATATTTTATATTTATACATGTGGATCGTGAATATTTATGATCGATTTGGAGTGTAGGATGATTTGAATTATTTAGCTTGAGGACCTTTAAATAAGTATAGGAGATTCGATGCTTATAATATTAATGGATTTAAGTTTTGTACACTTTTTAATGAAGAAGGTATGAAAACACAAAATTTTCATCTTCACAAAATTCTTAGACTTGGGATACTATGGTAAGTTTATTGAAATTATCAAATTAAATTATTATAAATAATTTTCAGTTGGGTTATTAAAATGCAAGTGGGGTGATATTTATAGGGGAATAAGGAAAGATTTTTTATAATTTACTTATGTTAACTTATCTCGATTGATTGGTACTAGTGAGTGTGAAGAACATGGTCCATATATTTTGGTCACATGAGATAAAATGGTATATTATGTGGATTATGGAATCGATAAAGGATGGAGTGTTGTAGTCCATGTCAAACCAAGAAACTTGTATGATATGGGTGATGAAGCTGAAGAATTGTTTTGTGACATCGAACCTCATCAACAACATGAGATTGATCTATCTGTCCATGATGATATTGAAATAATTGATCTTGCAAAGGAGGGATAAGATGATGACAACAATATTTTTAATGATGAATTAATTGATTTTATGTTCAATATTTTAACTTATATTTTATTTTTTTATTTAGAATATAGGAATTTAATTAATCTATGTACAACATTTTCAAATCATTTGATTATTTTATATTGTATATCATGTTATAACCTATTTTATATTCTTTTTGGATATAGAAATGGAGAGAAAAAAATGATTTAAAGATATTATTAGATCATCAACAACTCCTATGATGTTGGATGACCCATCTGATGCGCTCCTGTTTGCATCGGGTATGCTCCCTATTTTGGTTTTCTCTCATTTCCATTATTTGATGTCATCTGACTTGATCATATAATTATCATGCACTCTCCCTACTACTAGTGCACCATCTTCTACTCCAGATATATCATAGGGATCGGATGGAGCACTTGAGGATCGGTTATCAAGTGAGCATATGGTGCCACAGTTACTATCACGAGGGTACTGGAGGGTCACTATTATTGATATGTAATTGTTAATGTGAGAAAAAAATTATTACATTCATATACTAATTTTTAATATATTTACTGAATAGACTCAGATAATAACAAGATAGAAATTAACATGAATACATTGAAGGTTTGGTGGCTGAGCAATTTTAATGTAGGTTTGTCATTTGACATGTTTGGGGTGCCTACAAATGATGTCAGAGGCTTATATGTGCAAATCTTGGGCCAGTTAGCATGTGAGATGACGTCCCTTCCCATCACTTATTGTAAGGGTCGTAGTGGAGGTGTGTGGAAATAAAAACACATAAAAATGAAGAAAAATGTAGCACAAGAGGGTTTAACGTGGTTTGACCGAATGACCTACATCCACGGGAAAAACGGGGTAACTCTTTATTTCTTCTCTCTAGATAAAACTCAACAAAGGATCACAACACACCCCTTACACATCATGGAATTCAATCCTGTTATAAATATAGGAATGAAAATAGCATGGTCAAGGATTGGTTTTGGGTGGTTCATCAACCCTTGAAACAATCCTCATCGCCAACTACTGCTTCTGTTGGTTGCTTCAACTATCCAAGGAGGCTGTTGCTGACATGAGATACCTCCATTGATTTCTCCATCTGCTAATCACTCCCCAAATTGGGAGTGGCCCCTACAAATCTCCCCCTCACGACCAATTTTGGGTAGAAGCTTCATTGTAGTCTCCTTGCAGGTGTTGAAAACTTCATCAGCAAATCAAACGTGCTTCTTCATGTCAGATGATGTGGCACTTCCACCATCTTCAATCGATCTCGGGCTGACTACAATCCCCATAAAATGATACGACCCTTGGGACTCTTTCTAAATAAACATTATTGCATCCCCACATGAGACTTTTAACACTCCACCTGTTATGGAAATCTTGTATCCTCTCGCATCGAGCCTACTTAATGATACCAAGTTCTATCACATCCTTGGAACAAATTTCAAGTCAGCCAATTTCCGTATTGCTCCATCAAGTGTCATTAATTTCACTATCCTGACTCCTCGAACCTCACATGTTGACTCATTACCAAGTCTCACCAAATCTCACACTTGTTGAAAATTATAAAAAGCACCTTTCGCTGTACATATGTGTGTCGAGCTCCCTGAATTCAAAACTCATCCGTATTCCTTTGGATTTTAAGCCCACTCGTTCTTCTTTTTTAGAATTTGACATTCCCGCTTCATGTGCCCATATCTTTTGCAGTAATAACACTATACTTCTCCCTGTTCAATTCTCTCATTTGAGTAGAAGCTTCTCGTTGTCACGTAGACTTCATCATCTTTTGATAATTCTATGATGTTCGCATCCATCTCTTCAACTTTATGTTTCCCAGTAACGTACCATTTGCGCTCTCCATAATCACTTTTATAGTGACCCTTTTTCTTGCACCAAAAACATGTGATTTTGTTAGGATCATGTCCCCTTGATTTTGGTCTCTATTCATTATCTCCTGAATTCTTATATCTTCTCCTCCCACGTTGATCATCTCGCATCACTATGATTTTCTTGCTTGAATGTGTTTTGGGTCTTCATAATGCCTCTAAATCTTGAAGTGACGCCATCACCTCGTCCAACTTTAATGTTTCCTTCCCTACAAGCAATGCAATCACAAGCCCATAAAATGAGCTTGGTAGTGATGAAAAAAGAAAAAGTGTTTTGTCTTCCTCTCCAACATTCACACTGAACCCCAATAATTGTGTCAGAATTTTGTTGAATTCGTTGGTGTGATCCAAAAAAAATTTGCCTTCATCCATGCGCAACTGGTACAATTTCTTCTTCAAGAATAATTTTTTGGTGATCAACTTCTCCATATATCACTGCTTCAACTTCTTTCAGATATTTTTCGGTGAGGTCTCGTCTAACACTAAGTATTTTACCTCATTCGCCAGACACAATCGAATTGTGTTGATGACCCGTATCTCGAGCTCTTCCTAATCATCTTTACTGGTTGTCTCGGAATTTTCTCCGATCAACGGTCTGATCATGCCCTGATGCACAAGAATATCTTTCACTATGTTTTACCACAAGCCGAAATTGTTCTGACCATCGAATTTCTCGATCTCAAATTTTGGTAGTGCTCTGCCACCATCCATCGTCATTGTCACAAAACGTGATTACCATCATCAATGCCACACCCTTCTGAAACCACCTGATGGAGTGTGAATTTTGAAAAAACTAACCATACAGATGCGTCTGGAATAGTCGAAATAGTTGGAATCGGCTCCTGGATTGCCAAAAATGGAGTCTGATTGGTCGAGATGTCATCAAAATAAATTCAGTGGTCCAGATCGCCTGTTGACGTGGCAATGACGTGGTGATGACGTGGTGCTGACGTGGCACATTAGATCAATTTCCGGAATCTTGCCGGAATTTTTTCCAGTGTCGTGAACAGTATCGGCTTCTCCGGTGCGGGGTTACTGTTCACCCGTAGTTTTGATCGAGTTTATCTCCTTTGTTTCAACTCCGTTTTCAACGATGCTTGCACTGTTGTAATCGTCTCATCGTCCTCCTCACGGATATGGGCTCGGAAAAAATTTAAGACTACTTTCAATTTTTCGATCACTGGAAAACTTGTTTTTGCTTCCTCATTTTGAATGTCTTCGATTTGGCTCCCTCTGATATCACTTGTAAGGGCCACAACGGAGGTAAAAACACATAAAAATGAAGAAAAACGGAGCACAAGAGGGACCTACATCCATGGGAGAAACGGGGAATCTCTTTATTTGTTTTCTCTAGATAAAACTCAACGGAGGCTCGCAACACACCCCTTACACATCATGGGATTCAATCCCATTATAAATAGAGGAATGAAAACAACATGGTCAATGGTTGGTTTTGGGTGGTTCATCAACCCTTGAAACAATCATCGTCACCGGATGCTGCTAGTGTTGGGTGCTTCAACGGTCCAAGGAGGGTGCTGCTGACAGGAGATGCTTCTGTTGATTTCTCCATCTTCCAATTACTCCTCAAATTGGGAGTGGCCCCTACACTTATCATGATTAGAGGCATATTCCCACCAGTTAGAAGAATATGATTTTTGATAAACAATTTAAAGTAAGTCAAAATTAATATTTATAGTTTTTTTATCTAATATTACTATCAAATTACACTAATTATTTTAACATATCTAATATGTAGATGTTTTTCCATTTTGATGTGCATGTCATGGTTATGTGTTAATGGACGTCACTACTACAATATTGGGCTTTAGCGACCACCAAGAGCAGTTTTTGAAGGCCTTTAGTGACCGCCAAAAGCAGCTGCTAAAGGCCTTCGACGGTTGCGGTTACTCTGTCGGTAAAAACCAACAACAACCGCCCATGGCGGCCTCTAAAGATCCTGTCTAAAACACCCTATTTCGGGTGTGGGGGGTGTGGGTGGGATGTGATGAGGGGCGCAGGGGACATGAGTGGGGGTGAGAAGGTACCCTAAAGATTTGGTCCTCGGTCATGGAAAATCCATGACGGTCGAAGGGACCTGCGATGGCGACGTTGAGGGGTGGCGCTCGAACGTTAGGGGCTGACGAGTTCGGCGATGGGTGTGGTGGGGGTGACCAAGGGTGGCAGAGCGATGGTGGGGGTGACAGGAGGCATCACAGACTGTTGATGCGGTGATTTCGGGGAAGACAACAGCAGGGGTGGGAAAAATCCTGCCCAATTTCCTTTCAGTATTAGCAATTGCTAATGGTGGTCAACCATTTCCATAGGCACAAGAACAAATATTTCTAGTAGTGCATTGAAAAGTTTAGGGAAGAAAGTGGAAGGACTTTTTTAAGTATAGATTATGATGTAAGTTCAATAACACTTCTTTGAATGTCCATCAAATGTATGAAAACATACCCAAAAGGATACCTCGTGATCAATGGAAGTCCTTTGTGGATATGCATAATTTTGGTTCACATAAGGTATTTGATATTATTTTACTATATTGATCTTGATTTATTAAAAATAATGCATCTTTATTAATATTATCATTTTTTGTTAGAAATCTTCTAAAAACACTCATCAAACTGGGAGAAACAAGTCATCTCACACAAAAATAGTTATAAAAGTTTTTTGAGGATAAGATCGAATAAGGTATTATTCTAGTTGTTTATTAAATATACTTTTTTTTCATTATAAGTAATTTAATTTCTATAATTATTATTATTATTATTATTATTATTATTATTATTATTTGTTTTGATGATATACGCGAAAGAATTTGGTCATATGGTCAGTCGAATCAAGTTGTTGTTTGATGTGCACAAGAAAGATGATACAAATTACATAAATAAACCAACTATGAATATTGGGGTAAAAGGTCTGAATCAATGTTTGTCTTTGTTTTTTGAAGAAATATATTTTGTTAAAGTTTGTTCTATTTGCAAGAAAATTTTAAAGAGTCATGAAATGCAAATCTCTCGTGGTCATTGTCAGTCTCCCACAGTGGTGATTCAGCACCAATGATGCACATAGGTAACCGAGAAAGGAAGGAGGAGCTTCGCAGTGCACAACGCGAAGAGCCATTTCTCAGCGCTATAAGAAAAAGTGATAAAAAAATATTAGACTTTCTCAAGGCTAAAAAAAAGTTGATAAATGGTAAGATTTCTTGACGTAAAATCACCAAAAAAGATCGGTGTTTTATATTTGTTTTATGGAATAGTGTGATAACAACAAGAACAACAGTCATTATACTTCTAGAATAAATCTAGTTTGATTTTTTTTTTTTTTTTGAGAAAAGATAAGATATATTACTGATCAAGAAAACAAGGCATACAAATCCAATCAGGAAACGAGTTCACCCAACAATGATCACCCCAAGATTTCTCAAAAAGATCCAAACAATGAGCTTCCATATTCCCTCCTCGCTTGATAAAATAAAATTTGCATGCAGCAAAGCCTTCGGTTAATGACTAGATCTTCCTCAAGATAAGTCCATATGGTTGAGATGCATCATCCTTCGAAGCTAGAGCATTCATCACTTCGAGGCAGTCGGATTCCACCAAAACCTTGGGCCAATTTTTTGAACGGTCAAAAATGATCCCATGGAGGATGACAGAGGCCTCCACCACCATAGGGCTCCGTGAGAAAGGCACAACCCAGAACTGATCTTCCACAATCTGGCTAAAACTATTATGAGCAATGAGTCCAATACCAACCCTAGAATTAGCAGACAGCAGCATCTGTATTGATCTTGAGGAAACCCTCAGGGGGGGAGACCAACAAGGAGTCGGCTACCGAGTGTTGCCCAAGGGAGGCACTGAAACGTTATTCTTCCAACCGTTCATCCATTCCCTAGCCCTGTCCACCCAAAGACGATCATGGGTCACCTTCATTTGGAAAATACGATCATTTCATCGAGTCCACACTGACCAAGAAATTGTGCAGATCAACCCCACCACTCTCGGTTCAAGAGAAGCCACCCATTTAACCAGATTTTGGACCAGCCCAATTGAAAGATCAAAGAACAAACCAAAATCTGGTTTCCATGACTTCCACACCCCTTCCACCCATGACAGGAAAGAATTTCATGCACAAGGGATTCCACCTCCTGGAGGCACAACAGACAGGTGTCATCCTCCGCCAAATGTCGCCGCATCAAAATGTCATGGGTTGGGAGAACCCCATAGCAGACCTGCCACAAAAAAATCACCTTAGGGGGGGCAGTGAGCACCCAGATAATCTTCCATCGATCATCAGGAAAGGCCTGAGCCACTCCTTGGGCCCGTATTTTGTAACCCGAGCGGACAGAATATCTGCTATGAGACTCCCCGGTCTAGCAAAGCTGGTTACTACCCATCCCTGGTGTGAGAAGAATACTAAGGATGAGCTGATGGTCAACCTCATTAAACTAGCTGTAAATCTTCCCACGATCCCAGTCCTCAAGCGAGTCGTTGATCAGATCTCGTACCCTTGCATCTTCGAAACCAGGAACAATAGTCGAAGAGACCTTATGGTTAATGCCATTTTTCAGCCAGGAGTCCTTCTAAACATGAAAATTATGCCCATCAGCAATTCTCCAGACACAGCTCATGTCAAGGAGGGATTTTGCACCCCAGATGCTTCTCCATAAAAAACTCGGCCTTGGCCCCAACTGGGCATGCAAGAAGTCAGAATGAGGGAAATATTTTTCTCGTAGAACCTTTGAAAACAGGGCATATAGATGGGAGAGGAGACGCCATCCTTGCTTTTCCAGAAGAGACTCGTTAAACCATTTGAGATTCTTAAAGCCAAGGCCCCCACGAAATTTTGAAACGCACAGCTTCTCCCAAGACATCCAGTGTGAGTTATGTTTTCCCTCATAAGAGCCCCACCAAAAACTGGCCAACCGGGAGTGGATCTGATCGACAAGAGTTTTCGGGAATTTAAACAGTGACATAGCATAAGAAGGGATTGCTTGGGCCACTGACTTCATGAGAATTTCCTTTCCCACCTTGGAAATTTTCTTAATAGACCAAAGACAAATCAGATTATCCACTCTGTCCATAATTGAGGTGAACACTTGTTTCTTTGACCTACCAACAAGGGTCGGGAGGCCAAGGTACTTAGAATGCTTCTCAACCAGCGGAAAATCACACATTCTCTGCAGCTCCTCTCTCTTTACTTGTGAGACGCCTTTACTGAAAGATAACTCTGATTTTGAAGGATTAAGACGTTGCCCAGAATCCCTTTCATACAGATTGATGATATGCAACACTGAACTGCATTCTTGTGGGGTAGTACAAGCAAAAAGAAGGCTATCATCTGCAAAGAAGAGATGGGAGATGGGGGGGAATTTCTACATTCCTTAGCACCATGGATAATTCCTTGATCCGCCGCCTTCAAAAGGAGGTGAGAAAAAACATCAGCCACCAAAATGAAGAGATAAGGTGACAAGGGATCCCCTTGTCTCAAACCTCTCGACAGTTTAAAGCTCGTTGAAGGGGCCCCATTAATATTAATTCTTTAGGAGACAGACGTAACGCAATTCATGATATTAGAAACTCATCTCATCCCAAAGCCCAACTTGGAGAGAACAAGTTCAAGAAAAGACCATTCAACTCTGTCATAAGCTTTCATCATATCTAATTTCATTGTCATGATGCCTCTCTTAGAAGAGGAACGAGTTTTCATCGAGTGGAATACTTCAAAAGCAATGGAAACATTATCAGTAATAGATCTCTTTGGAACAAAAGCACTTTGGTTATCAGAAACAATCAATGGGAGGAAGTCCCTAAGTCTGGTTACCAAGATTTTGGAGAAAATTTTGTAGACCACATTGCACAGACTGATTGGCCGAAACTCTGAGACTTTCTGAGGGCACTGAGTTTTTGGGATAAGAGTAATAAGAGTTTTATTAAGGGATTCAAGAGATGCTCTATCTTCCCACACCTCCTTCAGCGGGGCCACCACATCAGGCCCAACGATATGCCGAAAGCATTTAAAGAACATACCATGAAACCCATCAGGCCCTGGGGACTTAGTAGAGTGAATAAGATGCAGAGCGCCAAAAGCTTCATCGTCAGAGATATCTCTCTCCAACTGACGATTCATATCTTCCATAACCAACTTTGGGATGTAGCTAGTCAGACCTGTAGGAGTGCTGATACTTTTCGCTTCATAGAGTTTGTTGAAAAAATTCAGGATGATGGAGTGAATATCCTTGATATCATGAACAACTCTCCCGTTGGGATCCTCCATATGCGCGATATGATTTTTCCTTCTCTGTGCAGATGCTCTGTGGTGAAAGTAGTTGGTATTTTGATCGCCATCTCTGATGTGAGACTCTCTTGCCCGAAGAAACAATAAACTCTCCTTCTCCCACAGCGCTGCATTAAGATTCTTTTCCACAACGGAAGTATTTTCAAGAATAGACGCAGAGCAAGGAGAAGAGTGGAGTCGCTTTAAGCGAGTCTCGGCCTCATTAATGCGTCTGTCAAAGTCTCCAAACCTCGCTGAGCTCCACTTCCGTAAGCAAGACGCAGTATTGCAGATATTAGACATGATGCACCGATTCGGTCCCTCCCATGCCGCTTGGACCGCCTTTTCACAGTTGTTGTCTTGGAGCCACATACTTTCAAATCGAAATGTCCGCACAGGCCTCCTCTATTTCTCTTGAGAGAGCGTCGACAAGATGATTGGATAGTGGTCAGAAGAGACTGGGGGTAGGTGAACAATAGAGAAGGCATGAAAAAGAGAATTCCACTCGTCATTCCCAACAAATCTATCCAACCTTTCCGCAATACGGTTCTCCATTGACCTACCCCGCCTCCAGGTGAACGGAGAGCCAGAAAACCCGAGGTCATGAAGAGAGTTCGACAAAAGGGAATTCCTAAACTCATCCATAGCAGCGCTACTTCTCACACGTCCTCCTTTTTCATGATGAGAAAGGACCTCGTTGAAATCCCCCCCCAATCAGAAGAGGGTCAGGCAAAGAGTTCCGCAGCTGATTCAAAAGGGCCCATGATTTGTTCTTATCATTCCCACCCGTCCACCCATAAAAACCTACAAACGACCAAGTAGGAGACCATGGGGCAGCAACCGTAACCGCAATGTGATTGCTTGAAAAATTAGAAATTTAGACCCCAAGATCCTCCTTCCACAAGAGGCAGAGGCCACTCGAGTGTCCCTGTCTTCCAATGGGAAGGATGTTTTTGAAACCAATCTTCGAACCCAACAGGCCAACATCCTTGCAATCCAACATAGTTTCGGATACAAAAACTATGTCAGGGTGATATTTGGAACTCTAGTGACGGAGAACACGAACCGTTCAGGGATTGTCAAGCCCCCAACAGTTCCAGTAAAGGATTTTCATGGCCCTAGGTGGGGCTGGGACACTCCCGCCACCGCCTCTGCAACTTCAACCAACTGTTCGTCATCTTCCACTTTCCACCTCTTTGGCAGGCTTTCTGTCATCTGACAGGCCTCGGAACGCCGTTTATGCTCATTGGCATGTGTACCAAAATGCTTCACACCCCTCTCCCCGCAAAACACTCTTTTCCACGTTCGTTGTTTTATAGTGGCATTCAACGTTATCTCAGTCATATCGTCTTTTTCCTGAGAGGTAGTACCGGGCGCTACATCATCTGAACTAGAGACTGGATCTGGTGGGTTATCACTAAGATGGTGTACCCCTGGGCCTGGGTCTGGTGGTTCCTTATAGTTTGAGTGTAGCCCGACAGCTGGAAACGGAATGTCCTTTAAAACAGTTGGGACCCGACTTGGTGTATCCACCGGATCTGGCCCCTGACTTATTTGTTTTTCCTCAGGAACAACCAAGGTTAGTGTGCTACACAAAGTCCTTCCTTCCGCCCGTTGATCCCCTTGAATTTCAGCGGAAAGATTCGGCGGCCCAAGCATGATGATATTAGTATGAGTTGGTTCAGCCTACTTACTAAAAGCCTTCACAAGTTTGTCTCGGTCCTTTTGTTTTTCAAATTCGGAGATAAACGTCATTCTGGAGGTTTTGGCACGAAGCTAGGGACCGTATTGCAAAATGACATTACTCTGTCCATCCTCCTTTGCATCACAGTCCTTCACTAAATGTCTGAGACACCAACAAAAGAAACAGAAAATAGGAAGCTTTTCAAACTCAAAAGAAATCTAGACGTCAGAGTCCTTCCTTGCCAAAAACATGCCCCTCGTAAAAAGGATGTGCAACATCAACCGAAACTCTGATTCGCACAAAAGGGCCCCAATGAATTGGATCAGACCGGTCCCATTCCAGAAAAGTACCAATGCGCCCTCCAATCTCTCGCATAACACGTTCAATTCTACCATGAAATGGGATTCATTTAATTCGAATCTAGAAAGGTGAGCACGACAAGTTAATTTTCTGAATATTTTCTTCGCCTTTAAGGTCCTCCATGAGAATGAGCTGGTTGTCAAAGGACCATGGTCTACCGTTGAGGACTTTTATTTTGTCTCTTTCATTAAAGAATTCAAAGACTAAAAGTCCCGCTCTCAACTTCCCTTATAGCAACGCCGTCCTCCAATCTCCAGATATTTTGCAAAGTATTTTTCGCTCCCTGATTGAAGGGTCTATTTGTCAAAAAAATTCCTAAAATAAGTAGAGACATTCGTTGTGAGAGAAACGCGTCTTCACTCTTCCATGTAGCAACTGTCGATCTTTCTTTATCAGTTAAAAATAGATTCCGTCAGTGATTCATTAAGTCCGACTTCATTTGACTTGTTAGGAATAAATCACACCACAAACACCTTCATGCCCAGGCTGCGTGATCACGCCCTTCTCCGATCCCACCCTTCGCGAGCAAGCTCTTCCCGCGCGCACCCTACTAAAAACACCCCCAACACTGGTTCACCATGCGCGAATCCTGCCTTCGCGAACCCTTCCTACACGAAAGCTTCCTTCGCGGGCACCCCTCCTCATACCCCTCCTTCGCGGACACCTACGCTCGATGTGTTCTGCACATATCCTCCCCTCCGTGAACCACTGGAGAAATCACACAATGCAAACAACAAAAAGGAACCACACGGTGTGCGGGCTCTGTTCCAGCCGAGGAAAGCCACACCGCATGAAATCCCCAGTCAAGACTCCCGTCGCGCACCACACCTTGCACCCTTCTCGAACCACACCCAGCACGAGGAGAACCTTGTGAGCAGAAAGCTTCACGAATAAATTCTTCCGCGATCCACACCCGCCACGAGAAAAACCTTCATGAACTACACCCTTCGCGGACCCCCACCCCCCTTCGCGAACCACCCCCTTCACAAACCACACCTTAATCCACTCCTTTGGACAACGCACACCAGATCCGACGACGAACAATAGATCTGAAAAAGGCACAGATCCAGAAATGAGAGGACCATCCCCGCTGCTACAGATCTCTGAAGAATCGCTGCTGAGAACCGGAGTCGAGAGGACCGTTGCTGCCGCTGCAAGCTCACCAAAGCACAAAAAACCCTAGGACGACCTAGGACGGGAAAACTCTCCGGTGAGAATAAATCTAGTTTGATGCATGTGGTGTCTAGGCGTTAATTTGAAAATTTTTCATTTTCAAATTATTGATTTATGCCAATAATTCCTCACACATCAATGTGTTGCAGGTTTTCAAAATAATTATCAATGTGAAAATGATTTCAAGTTATATTATGAAAACATTAATTATTGATTGAAGTTCAAAAAAAAAAAAAAGACATTGATTATCCTATCTGTGTGGATGAGTTGGTGGGACGGGCTACTTTTATTTATTTTTTAAAGATATTATTCGGTGATGGAGACCTTTTTTAAGCTTTACCCGCAGCAGGAATAATTAAAATGAAAAAATTATCTGTAAGGACGTTTTCTAGATTAATCTACCGATGTTTCTAAAGTTTTATTTTAACTGTCGATTGTAATTATTAATAAATAATTCTAAATAAACCAATTTATTGATTAATCCAAATAAACAATATATGTAATTTAATTTTTACTCTATCCATCATAATTATATTAAATGCACAAAATCAACCTACCAGTAGGAATAGCTGTAATGCAAGCAGTGCCGCAGGGGCCGGGTTCAGCTTTTATAATTAAATCAACAATTTTAATATATCATTATGAATAAATTTTTAAAAATATATTATGAATATTTTTTGTCAGCGAAATCAAATCCAGCATATAATTATGTTGAAATCCGTACAATCCAAAATATAATTAAGTAGGAACCCGTACGCATTTTAGAGACTTTATATTACTTTAACGTGGACCGGTGATTCGGAAAAACAAGGGTGACCGGCGGGGCCGGTCCGTCACCTCCGACCGGCGTGATTTCCGATCAATATTCGGTCAGCTTGCAAGTCCAGAGCTTCCCGGTTAAATACTTCCTCTGGCCGGAGCACGCAGTCCGCCGCCGTCCACGGCGGCTGGAGCGAGTAGTAGAGCTCGCCGTCGCAGCAGCGACCGGCCCCGAGCCCGTGGACGAGATCCGGGAGGTCGAAAAAGCACGCGTCGTCCACACCGTCGTCGGAACCCCGGCCGGATTTGCAGAGGTCCACCTCCGACTCTCCGGTGCCGGTGCCGGCGGAGTTCGCGGCGGCGGCGGCGGCTGCGGCTGCCTGTATGTCCTTGGGCGAGGCGGTGACGGGGCGGGGGAGGTGGTGGGCGAGGTCAGGGAAATTGAGGAATGCCGACCGGCCCTTGATGGCGAGAGCCGCCGCGTCGTGCGCACGCGCCGCCATCTCGGCGGTGGCGAACGTGCCGAGCCAAATGCGGGACTTCTTCTTGGGCTCCCGGATCTCGGATACCCATTTGCCCCATGCCCGCATCCGGACGCCGCGGTAGCCGGCGCGCCTCGCCTCCTTCCCTCCGCCGCCGCTCCCCGCCGTCTCGCTCCTCTTCCGGCATTTCTGGTCCGAAGCCGCCGGCGAAACGTTGGCCGGATAATCCGAGGAGACGGATGACGAAGGCGAAGTCTGGGCTTCCGTTGGGGTATGCTGCAGCGATTCCGCCATTGCAGAGCAAATGAGCTGTTGGGGAGAGGCAACGAGGAAGGGGGAGGTCATATTATGGTGGGGGGTTTTAATTAAAAAATAATAATATTACTATTAATTTAAATGGGTTCAATTATAAAATGTAAAATAATATTACTCGATGACTTCAAAAGGCCATGCAAGGAAAAGGTAAGGGTTTCTTGCAATGCGTTGGACCCCAAAATGGGCGATCTGATGCCAAACCTAAGCATTATTTTATGGTATATGGTGGGTAGGGTTGGTTGGATCCATTTATTGATTATTTGGATAAAGTGACAAATTAATGAAGTGATGATTGATACACTACTTAATCTTTTTTCTTGTTATTCATCAACCCAACACACCCTTTTCTTTTTTAACTCACCTACTCTCTCCATTTCACATTTTATATAACATTGAGGATTTTGGTGACAATATATTAATGTTAAGCACCTTAATACAAAATGTACACAGAGACATGAATTGTTCGTTTGAAAAATGGTTGTTGACAACATAAAAAACACATGTTGTTATATGTCACTTGAAAAATAAAAGAGAGAGAAACGGATGTGAAGTGAGGATAAATCAATTTTTTTCAAAAGAAATATTCACGTTCACAAATCGGGGTGAGGGAAGCGACTACTTTTATCAACGCTAACCAGAAAGCACTGATAAAAATCTCTCATTTATCAGCGCTAGTTAAAACCGGTGATAAATGTAACTTTTATCAACGCTAAAGAAATCACTGATAAAGATGTATCTTTTATCAACGCTTTTATTTAACACGGATAAATGATAGCTTTAACGTTATTTTTAGCGTTGATAAAAGTTTTTAATAAAAAATATTATCAATGTATATACAATTATTCTATTTATATTAAAAAATAATGTTTATTTATATACATTAATTAAAAAGCATTTATAAGATTATAAATAAAAAATATATATTTAAATAATTATAAAAATATAATAAATCTTAAATAATCAATATATTTATTATATTTATAATTATATATTTATATTTATAATTATAAATAAATAAATATATTTAAATAAATATATGTCTCCAATGAATTTGGTCAAAAAATATATAAACATATATATATTTATCTCATGACATAATGATGATATTCATTGACATGATTGTCGTTATTTATGCTCATATATTGATGCGTGAGTATAATTGACGTTATATGATCATAAGTTTATTTGTGGACATGATTATGGGTTGCTATGTTCCAAATGTTAAGATTACCTATATTATGATGACACATGCATATGTTTTATATTCATCATGAATGTTCATTTATACATTGACACCCTCATTATTCATGTTTCACATATATGTGATGACTCATTTTTTATATATGTTCTATACTTTACTAGGTATGTAATTCATTTGCAAAAGCCCTAAATAAAGGGGAGGATTTAGTCGATGAAATCTCCCACGCTCCCGAGTCTTGATATTCTAGATCTAATAATGGAGGTTTCACGATCATTGCAAACCCTAATGCGCTCAAAGAGTGACTGGATGCCTGTAAGTTTTTTCTTATTGGGCGATTAGTTCTTGCGAAGGGTGATAAATCGATCAACACTGATGAGGTGAAGTCTTGGCTATCTCGGATTTGGGGCTTTTCCAATTGGAAGATCGTTCCCATTAGCTGAGGTTATTTCCATCTTATTTTCTTTCATGCAGATCAGTTATCTGCTTTGAGATCTTTGTTTTTATGTGCTTAATCCAGGGGGTTTTCTGCATGGGAACTGAATTTCAATCCACACATACAGAAACAGACAACTGCGCAGATCTGGACCAAAATTCATGGTCTCAATTGGGTGCTTTGGCATCATGTTATTCTTAATGATCTTTTTTCCTGCATTTATGCTCTCATTAAGATGAATGAGAACACAATTGAGGGGGGATTTGGGTATTTTGTCAGAGTTCTTGTGGATGATGACATGCTCAATCCTTTGTCTGGCTCCGCCACTTTGGTGGGAAATGGTGTTAAAAATGAGGTGCAATTAGAATATGAATTTATTACACTATTCTGTAACTTCTGCATGATTGTGGGGCATGAGGTCTCCAATTACATGAATGTATGAAATATTCAAATCAAGCATGCAGGGGAAAGAGGTAGCGAGTGATACTGACCCGAAGGGGAAGAGGATTGACATACAAGTACCGACCCAGAAATCATTGGAACCACTCTCTACTAATCCTTATAGGATGGATGAGTGCTTGATTGAATCTGTTGTTGCTGATGGAAGCCAACCTCCAAGGAAGGCTGGCAATCAAGATTCTGAAGATGGAAGAGTCTCTTTTAAAGATGCCCTTATTGGAAGTGGTTCCAAGCACGAAGGCATGAAATTTAATGTTGACAAGGACATTTTTCAATTGGTTTCAAATAAGAAATCTAATTTGTTTGTCTCTCCACTCCTATAAATTGACCCATGTGGGCCGAAAGTGACTGATGAAGCTGTATTTGAGGCGAACATGAGCACAAACAGGGATAACGATCTTATGTAGGGTGAGAATGTCCCTTTGGCGATGAACAGACTGATTGTTGAGAGGGAATAACCTGATGGAACTTCGCATAAAAAATCATGGAGACGACGTAGACATCCAAAAGGCCGTGACCGAGGACGTGGTAGAGATGAGTGGACTGCTGCATGAGGGCGTGACCGAAATGTGAATACCAAGTCTTCTTCCATAAAATTGAAGAGTCAGTTCACTCAGGAGCAGGAAAAGATCAAGGATAAGTCATTTGTGATCTTCAATCAAAGGAACTCACAATCAAAGTGAGAATCTGATGATGACGATGATGGCTCTGATCATGATTATGAGAATGATCATATTCTTGATTTGTAGTTTTCTTTTATGGATGAGGACATGCCTCATTGTTTGACCTCATCCATCCTCGTTCCTTTGTCATCTTTATTTTTCTAATAATTTTTTTAGGAGCAGACATGTCTGTCTCCTAAACCTTTTGAGTAATTATAAATAAATAAATATTTATTTAAATAATTATAAAATTATAATAAATATATTTATTATATTTATAATTTTATAATTATATACAATTAATATATTTATTATGTATAATTATAAAATTATAAATATAATAAATATATTTATTATAATTTTATAAATAAATATAATAAATATATTTATTATAATTTTATAATTATTTAAATATATCTATATTTATTATAATTATAAATAAATAAATATATTTATAAATATTTGTATATATTTATAAATATATTTATATAATTAATATATTTATTATAATTTTATAATTATTTAAATATATCTATATTTATTTATAATTATAATTATAAATATATTAAATATATTTATTATCATTTTATAATTTTATAATTACATATAATTATATAAATATATAGAAATATTTATAAAGATATACAAATATTTTAAATATATTTATTATATATATAATTATAAATAAATAAATATTTATTTATAGTTATAAATATAAATAAATATATTTATTTATTATATATATAATTTTATAAATATATATAATAATATAAATTGGGATGGTGATGCGGCTCGCGCTTCCTTGTCTTGGCGAGAATGGCTTGTCAGGTTTACTATTGTGATGAATTCAGCCTCAAATCCGTTTTCAATCTCGATGGAGGTCGTTCCGAAGGTGCTGGAGCTCGAGTCCGACACGCGGGAGGTGCGGGTGTCCTCCGATGGTGGTCGTGAACCGAAAACATATTTTCCTAGTTTGCCGGTGGTCGATGTCATGAAGGCGATTCCTGTATTGTGATCTATTACCGGAGTCTCAGATCCAGTCTCTACTATGTTTGATGCTCCTGCTAATGGAGAACGTGATTCGAAGGCCGTGGAGGTCGGATCTGGTTCGCGAAAAGTGTTATGCCCTGCGGATGGACGAGATCCGAAGGCAGATTTTCCCCAAACTCGCTCCCAGGCGTCGCGAGATTTTGACAGGTTCTTCCCTTCCCACTCATATCCCTCTGCGCACAAGCGGATCTCAAAGAATGGTGGTATTGCATTTGTTGAAGCTAGCCCTAAGATATTTGAAGAGCGGATGGAGGCTTGCCAACATTATATTATTACACGGCTTACTTCACAGGTGAAGAGCGAACCCTGGAAGCTGGGAGACATGAAAAATCAACTGGTCTTGATTTGGGGTTTTCGCAAATGGCATATTGTGTCGACTGACTTTGGCTATTTCCACATTACTTTTAATTTACAGGAGCTCAAGTTAAAGGCGTGGAGCTGCGAGTATGTTAACCACAAACCGAGGATCCTTAGATTTCAGGACTGAGACCCCTGGTTTGATCCATATCAGTCCAAGAAATCTGTTGTTCAGTCCTGGATTTGGGTGGGGGATTAAATTGGTTTTTTTGGCATCCAAGTATTCTCTGGAACGTTGTTGTGGCTGTAGGTACACCAATTAAATTCGACAAGGAGATAGAGTTGGTCAGGTATGACCACTATGCCTGGATATTGGTTGAATTTGATCTTAATTTGACGTTAGTTGAAGCTATTTTTTTGGTTGCTGGGGAATTTAAATTCGAGCTTGATATTGAATATGAAGTGCATTGTGTTGCATTTGTTGTCAATGAGACATGTTGTTGTCTTAGAATGAATGGATGTCAAGAATTGTCAAGATGTGAATGCCAAAGGTTGTGATGGTGTTGGTGATGAAGGAGAATGGTCATGATACTAAGATGCATGTCACTTAGGAGATTCACTAAGTGACATAGGAGATGATGGTTGAAACATTCTCTAAGAAAATCAGACGATTGTTGAGCTGTTCTTAGAGTTCCAAGAACTTGTATCAAGATGATACAAAGTCACAACATGATTAGAAGACCATGCATTGTAGTGACAATGCATGAGGAGTTGAAGAAGCAAGATGATCCGATGATCCATTCACTACTTCTAAGTGGATGAAGTGGTTTAATGAAGTCCATGTACTAACTCTTAGTGCATGAGAATTTGAAGTTGATCCAATTGATCTCTGATTAGATCAATGAAGCACATTGAAGAATTTAAGTGATTTAGGAGCTCAGTTGAAGATGAAGACCCTTCGTGAATTCCATTACAAAGTGATGAATAAATGTTGAAGAAGAATGGAGGAATTCTAATGAAGAAGAAATAATTGATCAAGTAGCTCGGTTGATGAAGATCCTTGAGAATTCTCTCCTAAGTTGAAAATGAGATGGTGAAGAAGAATTATGAATTGAGGAGTTGTTTTTAATCAAGAAGATTAATGTTTGAATTCTCAAGAAGAAGATGAAGGAAAAGAATGCCTTGAAGGGCAAGTGGCACTTGGCATATTTTACATGGAGGACTTTGTTTTTACAAAGTCTTATTCAAGACTTAGCCAAAAAAAAATTGGCCTGCCCGTGAGCACCTTGTGGGTTCAACCCCAAGGCTCATGTGGGCCTAAGGCGCCACGCCCAAGGGGGAACCCGTGGGGCGAGCTCAGGGCGGCAGGGGCGCACCCGCAGACACCACAGAGGCGCTGGGGCACGCCCGGAGGAGCGCAGGGGGCCGTGTATAAGCCCCCGAGGGCACGCGGTGGTGAAACCCGCGCGCCGGCGGAGCATAGTGGGCGCTAGAGCGCGCCCGCGGGAGCAAGAGTGGGCGCAGAGCGCGCCCGCAGGGAGAACACGGTGCGGGGCGGCACCGTGGAGGGAGGAGTTTCAACTGGCCGTTCAAGGGAGCGGCTGGGTTATAAGCCGCGGATAAACCGGGCTGCGTTTCGATGTGGGACGCGCAAAAAATCCCGGGAGCAAATCTCCGCCGTCCGTCTCATCGCGCGCTTGATCTGCGCCGCACATCTGATCCGCGGCGCCGCGATCTAATCCAGGCCGCCCGATGTATCTCAAACGCCTGATCCGACGGCCGAGAGCTCGTCTCCTTCCTCGAGCTCGAGCCGAAGCCACCCGCGACGCCGCTGAACCAGAGGCCATCCGACCACCCGTTCTCGAGCTCCCGGCCACCGCTGATCGAAGTGAAGCCACCCTCGCGCTCGTCTGGCCATAACGAACAGGATCATGCCCAAGAATACACGTGCATGCAACAAATGAGGGAATTCGATGTTGGCCGAGGCAAACGAAGTTGCCGAGGCCATGAGGTGTTCATGTTTTGCATGGATTGGGTTTCAACAGAGGCTGTGCATGCATTATAAATCGCATGCACGTGAAGGAGAAAAATAAAGGAAGAACCCGCGTCAAACCGAGAATAAAAAAACAAGATTTGAAAAGATTTTTTAAAGATCCGAAGATCTCGGGTGTTTGAAGTTATTTCACGCGGATGATCCGAGGCGTTTCTCTGCCTATAAAAAGAGAGGCCGAGGCTCTCATTAGGTTGCTGAGTTTTTGAAGAAGGAAGTCCCGTGAGAAGCACTCTGTGCCTCACGAAGTCGAAGCCCTGCGCGCACACTTGCGCGGCAGTGAAGCCCGGAGCATTCCTTGCTCCGAGAGGTTCCTTTTGCGCACCTCTTGCGCGAAAGAAGAATTGAGAGGTCCCCTGCGCGCCTCCCTTGCGCGACAGGAAGACCCGTGGCCGCAACATCTTGCGCGCCCACGGTTGAAGCCCGAGGTGCCTTGCACCCGTGGCTTGCGCGGCCCGTGTGGTGTGAGGCTTGCGCGACAGTGTTGAGGAAGAGAGGCCGTGGTTCATACCTTGTGCAGCTGTTGGAGAAGAAGTTGGCCGCGGCTCAAGCAGACCCTTGCGCGCCTTGTTTGTGTTCGGGTTGAACACACCTTGTCCGAGACATACACTGTGTGTGTGCAATTGAAGAAGAAGCCGTGTGTGTGCAAGAAGAGAAGGAGAATAGCCCAAGTCTCATGTGTGTGCTTAGTGCAATATGAAGATGGAGTGCATTACATACCTACGGGTTGTGTGCTAAGGGAGGAAGAACCCGAGGCTTGGTTGTTTGTGGAAGTGAGAAAGCAAGGCCGAGGGCACACTTTGTGTGAATGAACAATTGAAGAACATACTTTGTGTGTGCAAGTGAAGTAGGCCGTAGCCCTTGTGTTGGTATTCGGGTGTGTGCAAGAGGAGGCCGAGGCATGCCTTGTGTGTGCAAGTGGGTGAAGTGAAGACCACACATTTGTGTGTGTGTGCAAACTTGAAGAACCACCTACGGCCCAAGTGTGTGCAAGAATAGAGGAGTAGGCCAAGATCAAGTGTGTGCAAAATGAAGAATTTGTGTGTGCTTAACAAGTGACAAGTGAAGGCCGAACCTAGTGTGTGCACTAAGAAGTGTGTATACACATAGAAGAAGAAAAGGGAGGATTCACACTAAAGTATAACACACATTCTAGTGTGTAAGAAAATTGCATAAAGTGTGTGAAGTCTGAGAAGTAGGTGTGTGCTCAAAAGTGATTACACCCTTTGTGGGTCTACTGCACCAAGAAGAGGAAAGGGAAAGTGCATGCATGCATGCATGCACGTGCACACGTGAACAGTGCTAAATCAGTGGTGTGCATCTGAGGAGTCCAAGACTTGAAGATCTTGAAGAGTTGCCATGCACTCAGTGCATGATGTTGAAGTGAAATGAGACTGGACCAGACCGAAGATAAAGATATTATTTGTCTGAGCATTCAGTAATTGGAGAGAAGCCGGGGCATCCTTAGAAGAAGGTGATAAAGCCCGAGCAAGACGAGAAGACCTGTTCACCACAAGTGATCAGAAGAAGAGCAAGGCCAGCAGCCTTTATCCCAGGCTGCTGAGGATACTTGAAGAACTTAAAGTGAATAAGTGCTACTCGTGTGACTCGAGGAGCCAAGAGAAGACCCTGTGGGACTCAGGGAGAAGAAGTCTTCAGTGGGATTCTGGAGCAGGCCAGTGGGACTCTGGTAACACTGTGGGACGCAGTATAAAGACCCTCCTGTGGGACTCAGGAGAGATACAGTGGGACTCTGTATCGACCATTGTAATTCTAACAAGTTATAATGGGAGAATCCATGCTGAGAGAGCATGGCAAGGATGTAGGCCTTTGGTGCCGAACCTTGTAAATCCTTGTGTCCAGTGCCTTTACATTTACTGCATCATTCGTGGAAAGGTGAGAGATACAAGAAGAGTGGATCGAGGCTTTAACCAGCCATAGAGGTTTAATTGATTAAGGAATCAATTAGTAAAATGTTTTAAGGGATCACTGATTCACCCCCTCCCCCTCTCAGTGATTCACACTGATCTGGGCACTTCAATTGGTATCAGAGCCAGGTTACCTCTAAAAGATCCAAGAGAGTCTATATGAAGTGCAGATTTGAGGAAATGAAAGAACAACCTCAAATGGAGATATCTGCCAAGACTCTGAAAAACAGAATGAAGAAACAGGCAAAGAAGATGAGGAAGAAGGTTGCTGCAATCAGAGAAACTCCTTCTATGGAAAGAAATGTGAAAGTCACATCAGATGACAATTCCTTTTATCATTCTTCTGATGAAGCCTGCTCTAGTTGTGATGAAGATGGAAGAAACAATGATCTTCTAAATGCAATCAAATATCTTCAGAAGAGAGTCCCCAAGGAAGTTGCAATGTGTATAGCTACAGGCCTCCTTGATCTTCAAGAAGAAAAATTACAGCTAGAAGATGAAGCCAATTCTCTGGAAGATCAATTGGCAAAAAGGGTTGGTATAACCAACACTCTCAGAAAGCTGGTGAAGGCCAAAGATGAAACTGTTTCCCTTTGCAATGAAAGATATGAAGACACTGCTGAAGAATTGCAAAGAAGCCTTTCTGAGAAAGACATCTTTATGATAATGATCAAAGATGTTGTCCATGCACTGGAAAAGAGGCACAAAGTGTCAATGGTTGTCAGGGATGCTCAACTAGAAGACAAAGTCAAAAGGGTGAAGGAGCTTGACAACTCATTGCTTGAAATGAAGCAGATGCATGAAGACCAGATAAAACAGCTGGAAGAGAAATGGGAAGGAAGGCTAAGAACAGTTGAGGATGAGAAGAACTCCCTCAACATGAAGTGTTTAGAATTAGAGGTGATATTGAAAAATCAGCAATCACCCAAAGCCAAAGCCTCCCAGTCAACTGAAAGGAGAAATGTTGCTACTCAAGTATGCTTTGAGAAGGATGATTCTAAGAGAAGGACATCCTCTAGTAAAAGTGCAGCATCTTCTAAGAAGAAGGTACCATCCATACCATCTTGTACTGATGCTTCTAATAGTGTTTCTACTAAAAGTGCAGGATGGAAGAATAATTCCAAACAAATATGGATGAAGACAGTAAAGAAGCAGAGCTCTCCTGAAACATCACAACAGGTCAAGAAAAGTACCCTAAAATCAGAAGGACTGAAGAAGTCAAGATTTGTGGGTCAATGTTGGTGTTGTAATAAGTATGGGCACTGTGCAAAGGATTGTTGGTACAATCCACTAAATGTCAAAGCACAAAGGAAGCCCATGCCTAGGGGGAGCAAGCCAGAAGAAAAGAAGCAGCATCCACAGGTCCAGAGACATCTGTTTACTGCTAACAGATTTGGATTACTTGACAACATCTGGGATGGTTGCAAAAGTGGTCAAAATGATACATATCAATCTCCAACTGTATCCAAAGATGAAAAGAAGAGAAGATCACTGAACCTGGCTAAAAAGGAATCCTTGGGAAGCAAGAAGAAGAAAGCTGAAAAAGCTTCCAAGAAGATGTTGAAAAAGGAAGAGAAGACCTTGGAGTCTAAGTCCAAGAAGGGTGAGTCATCCAGTAGGACCACCAAGAAGACATGCTTCTACTGTGGAAGGAATGGTCATACCATGGATCTTTGTAAAGAAGCCATGAAATTCAATAGAGGCAGACTGGACTCAAAAAGACAATCAATCCAGAAGAAGAAGGGATTGATTGAAAATAAGTTGCCTAAGAGAGGTAGCTTAGGAGCATCAAAAGAACCATGTGGAATTTCCAAAACTGAGGCCACACTTCCAAGTGACTTACTAGTCATATGGCCAAATCAGTTGCAACTTGCCAAAGATCTACAAAGAGCTGAAGATGAAGTTCTGGCAATTGCTAAGGCAAAAGGGAAGAAGAAGATTTCACATGAAGATGTATTGAGATCCACACCAGCACAAACATCATTGAAGATCAGATGTGCAAGTGTGAAGACTGGTGAAAATGGGGCATCTCGGTTGAGAGAATCTTCTCAACCTTGTTGTTCACATTGATGAACCAAGGAGGATCCATCTTATTCCCTTATACATTGGTATTTACATGTGCTAACATTGCAGGGAATTGAAGATGATGATCATTTCTCAGCTGGAGAATGGTTTGGAAGGAATGGAGTGCACCCCTTGAGGGGGAGCCAATCTGGAGAAGATGGTATTCTAAGATTTAATACTATCTTGAGAAAAGCTGAAGGTATTCCAATCATACTTTCATCCCTTGTTTCTTAATTGAGTTTATCTTGTCAATTAAGGGGGAGTATGGATTGAAGACAAATGGATGAAAGGGGGAGCTTTATCTTTGCACTGAACTTTCTAATGAGTTTTGTGAAGTATGTGCAGGATTTAGCAATTCATTGGTATATCTGAAAAATTTCAAACCCCTAAGCATGATCTCACATGTGTAGAGAGTTATGGACATCATTGAGTACCTTGGTTACATCACTCTTGTTTTCTACACCGGGTTAGCCCAAGTAGACTTAGAGTTGATCTACTAAAGGTTCTTTGCTAAAGAAGAACATGTGACATCATCCCTCTCTCAGTGTTTTTCAAGAAAATACTTTTCAAAGGGAGGAAGAGATTTTTGAAAGAGAACCACACCACACCTTTGCATTTGATTGCCAATAAGGGGGAGAAATATTGGCACACATATTGACCCATTCATATGTGCTGTTGGAGTGTATTGACAACAAATACAAAGGGGGAGATTGAAGTGCATTGTGTTGCATTTGTTGTCAATGAGACATGTTGTTGTCTTAGAATGAATGGATGTCAAGAATTGTCAAGATGTGAATGCCAAAGGTTGTGATGGTGTTGGTGATGAAGGAGAATGGTCATGATACTAAGATGCATGTCACTTAGGAGATTCACTAAGTGACATAGGAGATGATGGTTGAAACATTCTCTAAGAAAATCAGACGATTGTTGAGCTGTTCTTAGAGTTCCAAGAACTTGTATCAAGATGATACAAAGTCACAACATGATTAGAAGACCATGCATTGTAGTGACAATGCATGAGGAGTTGAAGAAGCAAGATGATCCGATGATCCATTCACTACTTCTAAGTGGATGAAGTGGTTTAATGAAGTCCATGTACTAACTCTTAGTGCATGAGAATTTGAAGTTGATCCAATTGATCTCTGATTAGATCAATGAAGCACATTGAAGAATTTAAGTGATTTAGGAGCTCAGTTGAAGATGAAGACCCTTCGTGAATTCCATTACAAAGTGATGAATAAATGTTGAAGAAGAATGGAGGAATTCTAATGAAGAAGAAATAATTGATCAAGTAGCTCGGTTGATGAAGATCCTTGAGAATTCTCTCCTAAGTTGAAAATGAGATGGTGAAGAAGAATTATGAATTGAGGAGTTGTTTTTAATCAAGAAGATTAATGTTTGAATTCTCAAGAAGAAGATGAAGGAAAAGAATGCCTTGAAGGGCAAGTGGCACTTGGCATATTTTACATGGAGGACTTTGTTTTTACAAAGTCTTATTCAAGACTTAGCCAAAAAAAAATTGGCCTGCCCGTGAGCACCTTGTGGGTTCAACCCCAAGGCTCATGTGGGCCTAAGGCGCCACGCCCAAGGGGGAACCCGTGGGGCGAGCTCAGGGCGGCAGGGGCGCACCCGCAGACACCACAGAGGCGCTGGGGCACGCCCGGAGGAGCGCAGGGGGCCGTGTATAAGCCCCCGAGGGCACGCGGTGGTGAAACCCGCGCGCCGGCGGAGCATAGTGGGCGCTAGAGCGCGCCCGCGGGAGCAAGAGTGGGCGCAGAGCGCGCCCGCAGGGAGAACACGGTGCGGGGCGGCACCGTGGAGGGAGGAGTTTCAACTGGCCGTTCAAGGGAGCGGCTGGGTTATAAGCCGCGGATAAACCGGGCTGCGTTTCGATGTGGGACGCGCAAAAAATCCCGGGAGCAAATCTCCGCCGTCCGTCTCATCGCGCGCTTGATCTGCGCCGCACATCTGATCCGCGGCGCCGCGATCTAATCCAGGCCGCCCGATGTATCTCAAACGCCTGATCCGACGGCCGAGAGCTCGTCTCCTTCCTCGAGCTCGAGCCGAAGCCACCCGCGACGCCGCTGAACCAGAGGCCATCCGACCACCCGTTCTCGAGCTCCCGGCCACCGCTGATCGAAGTGAAGCCACCCTCGCGCTCGTCTGGCCATAACGAACAGGATCATGCCCAAGAATACACGTGCATGCAACAAATGAGGGAATTCGATGTTGGCCGAGGCAAACGAAGTTGCCGAGGCCATGAGGTGTTCATGTTTTGCATGGATTGGGTTTCAACAGAGGCTGTGCATGCGTTATAAATCGCATGCACGTGAAGGAGAAAAATAAAGGAAGAACCCGCGTCAAACCGAGAATAAAAAAACAAGATTTGAAAAGATTTTTTAAAGATCCGAAGATCTCGGGTGTTTGAAGTTATTTCACGCGGATGATCCGAGGCGTTTCTCTGCCTATAAAAAGAGAGGCCGAGGCTCTCATTAGGTTGCTGAGTTTTTGAAGAAGGAAGTCCCGTGAGAAGCACTCTGTGCCTCACGAAGTCGAAGCCCTGCGCGCACACTTGCGCGACAGTGAAGCCCGGAGCATTCCTTGCTCCGAGAGGTTCCTTTTGCGCACCTCTTGCGCGAAAGAAGAATTGAGAGGTCCCCTGCGCGCCTCCCTTGCGCGACAGGAAGACCCGTGGCCGCAACATCTTGTGCGCCCACGGTTGAAGCCCTAGGTGCCTTGCACCCGTGGCTTGCGCGGCCCGTGTGGTGTGAGGCTTGCGCGACAGTGTTGAGGAAGAGAGGCCGTGGTTCATACCTTGTGCAGCTGTTGGAGAAGAAGTTGGCCGCGGCTCAAGCAGACCCTTGCGCGCCTTGTTTGTGTTCGGGTTGAACACACCTTGTCCGAGACATACACTGTGTGTGTGCAATTGAAGAAGAAGCCGTGTGTGTGCAAGAAGAGAAGGAGAATAGCCCAAGTCTCATGTGTGTGCTTAGTGCAATATGAAGATGGAGTGCATTACATACCTACGGGTTGTGTGCTAAGGGAGGAAGAACCCGAGGCTTGGTTGTTTGTGGAAGTGAGAAAGCAAGGCCGAGGGCACACTTTGTGTGAATGAACAATTGAAGAACATACTTTGTGTGTGCAAGTGAAGTAGGCCGTAGCCCTTGTGTTGGTATTCGGGTGTGTGCAAGAGGAGGCCGAGGCATGCCTTGTGTGTGCAAGTGGGTCAAGTGAAGACCACACATTTGTGTGTGTGTGCAAACTTGAAGAACCACCTACGGCCCAAGTGTGTGCAAGAATAGAGGAGTAGGCCAAGATCAAGTGTGTGCAAAATGAAGAATTTGTGTGTGCTTAACAAGTGACAAGTGAAGGCCGAACCTAGTGTGTGCACTAAGAAGTGTGTATACACATAGAAGAAGAAAAGGGAGGATTCACACTAAAGTATAACACACATTCTAGTGTGTAAGAAAATTGCATAAAGTGTGTGAAGTCTGAGAAGTAAGTGTGTGCTCAAAAGTGATTACACCCTTTGTGGGTCTACTGCACCAAGAAGAGGAAAGGGAAAGTGCATGCATGCATGCATGCACGTGCACACGTGAACAGTGCTAAATCAGTGGTGTGCATCTGAGGAGTCCAAGACTTGAAGATCTTGAAGAGTTGCCATGCACTCAGTGCATGATGTTGAAGTGAAATGAGACTGGACCAGACCGAAGATAAAGATATTATTTGTCTGAGCATTCAGTAATTGGAGAGAATCCGGGGCATCCTTAGAAGAAGGTGATAAAGCCCGAGCAAGACGAGAAGACCTGTTCACCACAAGTGATCAGAAGAAGAGCAAGGCCAGCAGCCTTTATCCCAGGCTGCTGAGGATACTTGAAGAACTTAAAGTGAAGAAGTGCTACTCGTGTGACTCGAGGAGCCAAGAGAAGACCCTGTGGGACTCAGGGAGAAGAAGTCTTCAGTGGGATTCTGGAGCAGGCCAGTGGGACTCTGGTAACACTGTGGGACGCAGTATAAAGACCCTCCTGTGGGACTCAGGAGAGATACAGTGGGACTCTGTATCGACCATTGTAATTCTAACAAGTTATAATGGGAGAATCCATGCTGAGAGAGCATGGCAAGGATGTAGGCCTTTGGTGCCGAACCTTGTAAATCCTTGTGTCCAGTGCCTTTACATTTACTGCATCATTCGTGGAAAGGTGAGAGATACAAGAAGAGTGGATCGAGGCTTTAACCAGCCATAGAGGTTTAATTGATTAAGGAATCAATTAGTAAAAAGTTTTAAGGGATCACTGATTCACCCCCTCCCCCTCTCAGTGATTCACACTGATCTGGGCACTTCAGAATATGAGTATGTTCTTGAGTTATGTGCTAATTGATTTTATATTGGGCATAGTAAAGAAAGCTATCACAGAGGGTTGAGACGTACTAATTGTAAAAAACATGGCCATCGAGCTGAAAATTGCAATAATAAATTACCTACCTCTAATCCAACTAAAACTATGGATGGGAAGTTAGGGAAGGATGGTTTGAGGGGAGTTGATCCTCTACCAGTGCAGACTTATAGGCCCATCAAAGGAAGTGGATTTTATTCTTCAACCAATGCTCATCGGCTTGCTTTCTTTGGTGATGCAGTCCTCGGTGTCAACAAGGCTAGTTCCGAGAACCTCAATGAGGTCTCCAAAGGTGTTGTCCCTAGTGGTATGATAGAGGTTGAAGGTAGGGGCCATCCAGAGAAGGTACCTGTTGATGATTGTGATATTGCGTCACCTCTGGATGTTCAACATACAGTGGATAAAGAGCAAACTATGAGCAAATGAAAAAATGCTTTGGTAGATGACGAGGGATATCAATGGATTGCCTATAAGAAAGACAATATGCGGTTATCCTTTGCAGGAAAGAAATCAGATAAGGATGAATAAGATGGTAATAAGGAGGCGGTGAGTGGCCTAGTGTGTGGTAATGCGCCTGGTGGGATGACGACATACGTTGCCACTCTTCCATCAAATCACGACTCAGGAAAATTTTCTTTACTGGATGTTCTGAATTGGTCCTCGAGTAAGGATGTGTTTTGTGAAGAATTTAGTGCTATTCATGAGGACAAAGGTGACCCTCAACATGACTTCAAACTATTATTAAAAAAATTCCCCCATGAGAGATCATATTGTTTCTAAGTCTAATTTCAAGGATGATGATTTGCTGAGTGTGGATGAGCATGATATCACTTGGCAGGATCCTAAGAAATGGAAGCATGACAGACATCTGAAAGGAAGGGGTGACTCTCGAGGAAGGGGCGACAAACATAAAAGGAGGTGACTGATTGATCTTTTGTTCTTTGGTGGAGCTACCACTTTGATTTCTTTTCTTTTCCTCACCATTTGCGTCTTATGTACTTTCTTTTTATTAATATATTTTTGGGACCATGGGTTTTAATCCATGGTTTTCACCATTTTGATATATATAATAATATAAATAAATTATTAATATTATATCAATATCAATGCTTTTTTAGCACTAATAAAGAGTAGTTTTATCAGCACTTTCTACATTAGTGCTGATAAAAGTACTTTTTTTCAACGCTTTTTTGGAAGCACTGATAAAAGCGTTACACATTCTTATAAAATGAACCCTAAAAGTGTCTCCCTCCTCACACCTTAAAGTTTTCAAAAAACTGTAGTGCTTCCACTGCCACTCTCCTTGCCTTCACCTTCACCGTCATCGTCACTCCCAACCAAACCCACAATTTTCCTCTTCATATGACCTAGGGTATGATATTTTTTTTAAGATTGTATTCATTTGGTTTAGGTATTTCATCATTCCCTCAACCTATTTCACTTCTTGATGAATCATGAGACACGTTCAATATTTATAAATTGGAAATGGGGTATCAAGAGGAAGACCGTGGGTAGGGGTGAGGGTGGGGGACTTGGTGTGTCGTGGTCATTGGAATACACTAGTCAGTGGCTAGGTTATGGATGATTCATGGGGTGAGATGGTTTTATTTTTGGTTTGTGATAGTTATTTCAGTTTTGGTGATGTTAGAGGGATGCTGGTGGTGTTTGTGTGGTATACTGGTTCATCAATGATGGGGTTGTTCGTTGTATTTTGGTCGCTTGTTTTGTTTTGTCTATCCTGATGTTTTTTCACACGCAAACTAAAAAAGGTTTTAGAAATTGTTATGTTTGCATAATTTTGTTGGTTTTGATATTTTTATAATTCCTTATGTGTATGGATAGGTTTTAATTTCAAAGGTAAAATTCATCTTTCATTTAGTGGATGAGTTGTTTTTAGAACCGGTGTTCAAAAGGGTTGTCTGAAGGTTTGGACACCACAAAAGGGTGTCTCCTCGATAGTCTATGTGGGTGTTGGGATGTGTCTTAGTTCACATGGAGTGTCAAAGTGAAATGAGTACAATGATCAACACAATGAATCATACCAAATAATCATTGATACCAAATGTTAGCAATGTCTTCTGGTCAACACAAGAAGTACACACAAAAAAGTCATAGAACGTGAAGGATGAAGAAATAAAATATAAGGGATTTTTTACAGGATAAATATTTTCAAAGTTTTTTAGTGTATTTCAATTGTTTTATTTATGAAAAATTATTCCTATTAAAATTATTTTGAGGGAAGAAAAATGGACTAGTCAAAGAGTATTGGTGGAATAAAGGGGTATGCAGATTAGTTCTAAATCATTGAAAGAGGAATAAATAAACAACTATAATAAATGTTATCAATTTATTATAAATTATTTCCCATGGTGTAATGTCTAAAATAAAAGATAATAATTAATGGATCTCATTTGAATATGGGTTCCTACAAACTTTATATTATTTTTCTGGTTGTTTCAGCCATTCAGTGAAAATAAGTAGGTTTAAGTTGGCTAATGTGGATAGGAGAATCATATTGTAATATGGACCCTGGTTCCAGTCTAAGGTTATAAGGTTTTCTATTGTTTAAAAATATAAGAAATCACAAAATATAAAGAATTTGTAAGAGATGTATGCAACAAAGGGAACTTGTAATTATAACATTCTTGACGTGTTTAGTCTAGGGCCGCCTGTAATGTTTTAGGAGTTTAGTACTTCTATATAGAATATTTGACAACACTAAACATTCAAGAAAAAATAATGAAGTAGAGGATATGATGGTTTACCTTGGTTATTTTATAATCATAATGGAATATTTATACTAGGTGTGGAAATTGACATAAGTGATATTTTTAAGAAAATAGTAAAGTAATTTCCTCACTTAAAAGATAACATGAGCATTAAATCTATTACAACTAAAAATTCACATTCAAATATCCGTAGAAGGATTAGTCAAGAATATAATAGGGGGATAACTAAAATATTTCTAAATGAAAGATACATTTGGATAAAGGGTTGTTTGATGAAAACATTTCAACAAAAAAAGGGTGAAATCATTTGTGGAATCGATGCATTCTGATATTAGTATAGTAAATATTGGTGTAGACTAACTCCACTAAGAGGCCTAATAATCCTATATTAGAATTTTCAAGTCCATGGAAACCCCTAGATGTTACATATGATTCATTATTGGACTATTAAACATTTATCATATATATATGGTCTTCATGTTTTTGACTATGAGAACAACCAAGGGCCTGTCAGTTTTGAAGTTCAATCTTCGATTCCCAAATTCAATTTCTTTGGACTGGTGTTCCCCCGAATGGCCTGAAGGCCTTATTTTTTATTTTATTTTTGGATAATCCCCCTTTTAAGGGTTGAAGGGAAGCCCTTACGTGACCCATAGGCCCAAGGAATAAGGCCCATACATGACCCAATACATGACCTTAAAGGCCCAAGACCTGACACACTTGAAGTAGTCCCTCCCTAGTATCTTCATCTTGAAGGCACCTAGCTCCCCACCTCACATGGCTGATCAGCTAGCATTTCCTCGTGCAGAGCTGCACAATTCCTGGTCCCGATGAAAGTTTACATACCCTCTCATTCTTTCAATTCGGTTAGCTCTGCTATAATGGTTGCTATTTTTGCTAGGAATCTTCATCTGGGCTTGACCTTGTGTGGTCTACCCTTCTTTTATTCTTTACTATGACCTGAAAGCCCTATGGCCCGGAGTCCATTGGCGGCCCAAAGGCCCTCCAACCTGAAGTCCCTGTGGCCCTAAGACCCGTAGGCCCAAACTGTTAGCCCGAAGGCCCAAATCAGATAAATAATGTCGACTGCTACAATACCGAATAATACCTATTACAGTTACTACTACAGTAACAGCTACAATACTACTATAGTACCCCCCAAAATTCACCCTCATATGGATTTGATCCCAGGTCTCTTGGATGCCAAACAGAAGCCTCTACCACTCAGGTACAAGCTCGTTGGCTTGGACAGGTGTTTCCATGAAGTTGGATTTAGATTGTTATGTTAAAATTATGTCAACATCTCCATTAAAAATGATGTCTACATCTCCATTCAAAATTTATCTTTCGATTTTTATCTAACCACTTGAAGAGCCATTTATATGTCCTCCCTTTCTAAGAATTTGATATCCCTCCTCCTTTTGTTTCCCCTTTCCATAGGGAACCATATACAATATTATTTTTAGAATGAATACTTATCTAGAGACATCTTTGGGAGATATTAGTGTTTATTACACATGATTCATGCTTTTGGTTTTAGTAAGGGCTAGATCCAGGAGGAACCAATATAACAATTAGTGCGATGGACAATGAGGTGACTGTCCCAATAGGAAACTAAATGGGAAGAGAGTTGGAGTGAAAAATATCATAATAATACTTACTCAACATTCTCAAGAAATGAATAATAATTGAACCATTTCAAACTCTCAAACATTCTAAGGATGAAACAACTCACCATGGATTCATTCATGCGGAAATTCCCTCTAACTGTTTGGGTTCCTTTGATCAACTTGTTTTTAAGGAAATGGATAGCCGTTTAGAATTTGGAAGGTAAAGTAGATAGATGGTGGGTACTGATTACAAATATGAAGGAAAATGAATAAGTTTATAATATGAAATGGGAGGTGTTTAAGAAAATATTTTCCACAAATATTTTCACCGAACTACTCACAATAAAATAGATAGAGATTTTTTTAAAAGTAGTTTGAATCCATTGGTACCTATAAATGAAACCTCATGAGACTTACAAGGTACACCTAGAGTTTTTTTTTCTATTAACCATAAAATCAAGATTGATCATTTCATCAAGGGGCTAAAAATCGAATAATTTTATACTTTTATACTTTCATAAATTTTACTTTTATATATTATAATTTTATATTTTTATAAATTTGTAAAACTATATACTTCTATAAATTATGTATACTTTTATAACATATATATACTTTTATATAGTTTTATAAATTTATATACATTTATAAATTATGTATATTTCTTTAAAATATATATTATTTTATAAATTATATATAATTTTATACTTATATATACGTCTATAATTTTATATACGAATATAAATATATATACATTTTTAATTTATACTTTTATACCTGTAAACTTTTTTCAATTTATCAATAGTTTAATACTTTTATACTTTCATAAATTCAATGTTCGTGTTGAAAATATTTTAAAAATTATAATAATTTCTTTTTTTTATTTGTGAAACCTTTATTATATTCAATAGCCATATTTTCTATTATGAAAAGGGTTTTCAAATAATATAGATTTTATTTTTTTATATTTCCATTATTATATTCAATAGCCATATTTCATTGGTTTTTTATAATGTAAATGCGATTTTATACTTCATTTATACTCATACAAAAAAGGTTTTGATCATTAAAAATATGAAGTGAAAAATAGTTTTTAAAAGTGAAATATCTACCATTATATTTATAGATTTCCTTCAATAAGTTTTTATTTTTGATCATGTGGGATGATAAACCATTTTTCAATCTTTCCATTTTCTTTCAAGAAATTCATGAGTTCCATATTCAATTGAACATCTTTTATGTATTTATTTTGTTAAATATTAATATCACCAAATAAAATAGGATGGATATGAATAAAGAATGGATGGATGCCAATCGTATGACAAAAGAGTATGAAAATGGGGTGGAAGAGTTCATCAAGTTTTCAAAGATCATGCATGTGACCCTTATCAAATCCTTTGTCTATGTTTACACTGTTGTTATTCAAGACTAATCAGTCTAGAGCAGTTGGAAGAACACTTGATCTATCATGGAATTGATCAAAGTTATAAATATTGGAATAGACATGGGGAAAAAGTGAATGTAGCTAGTGACTGGTATAACACTGCATTTTATGGATCATATGATATGACTAAAAGTGTGTAAAATGAAGAATTCTGTATCGAGGATGTGATTACAAGTGTGAATGATAATGAAGATTGTATTGAGGAAATGAAAATGACAGTTGAAGATGAACTTCGTGATTTTCAAAAATTGTTTGAGAAGTTAAAGAGTTGTGAAAAGATGCCATTGTATGCTGGTTTCACTAAATATACAACATTTTCATCCATACTGAAGCTATATAATTTGAAAGCAGACAATGGACGGAGTGATGTTGATCGCATAGCGATTCACTATTCAATTCCACCCTTACACTACTGTTTTAAACTAGTTTTGTAATGAATATTCCAAATAAAATAATCAATTAAAATTCATATTTTATTCAATGAATTAATGTTTATCAATATTAAAAAGTTAAATTATACTTGTTTTTATATTTTCATTGAAGGTGGAGGTGATTTGGAGGCTCGGAGATCATCTAGAAGAAAAATGGGCCAAACTGCATGGCATCCCATGGACATCTGCCCACTGTTTTGAAAATTACGAGAATTATGTAAATATAAATGGTCTGAAAATTTGTGTTACTCTCAAAAAAATCATGGGATAAAACTCTTAATAATAAACCGAAGCCCAATTAGTCCATCTGGTGGCGCCCATCCAAACCATTCTGTCCAGGGGACATAATCTACCCGGATTCAAAAGTTTGTTTTGGTCTTTTGACCATATCTCACAATACAATTGTCTAATGGACACCAAATTCTACAGGGAGACATTCAAGAGGCCTAAAAAAACTCTTCTCTTTTGGTCAAGTCGTGATATGGATTTATATTATTTCAAAACCGAGACACAAGTGGTATCTCAAAAACAGGGTTCTCAAAAACATGTCCCATTTTGGCTATAAAAAGACGCCATGGGCACCTCATTTGTGAGTTCGGACAAGGAGTGAAGTGCTGCCAATTTGGAGTTACATAGGATTCCTCTCCTCATATTTTAAGTTCTGGAGGACCCTATCCTCATAGGGGTATCAAGAATGAATAAGGACTTCCGCCCGAGCTTCCTCCTCCACCCGATGTCGAGCTAATCGGTGGGCGTTCGTTGTGAGGGAGCTACACACATGCCAAGGGAGTTACAACACATATATTAGCTACTGGTTTAGAGTAATTTGGGTGTTAAAACATTTCTATCCATGTATCATACATACTTTCATATTTTAATGCTTGTTTTTATGCGTGTGAATGAGATGCTCTTAATTTCTAACCGATCGACATGAGGTTTTGAGTGCATGACTTGTGTTGTTCTGATTGGGTAACACAAGAATACTTTTCTTATACACTTTATTGAGATTTCAATCTGCTTTATAAGCTCTTATTCTATGAATAAGTTCTGGACCTTGAAAATATGATTGTTATGTCAAGGTTTGGTTCTTCAAGCAATGAAATAAAAGCTTAGGAATTAATCGAGATTCCAATTAATTTCAACCAAAGAATTACTCCAAACCTAAATTAATCTCCAAGAATGATGAACTTGAAAGTGTGTAGTGAAATCACAATGAACCCTTTTATCTCATATTTTTCAAAACCCATTTGGTTTCTCAACTTTTAAACCTTCAATTAATTAATTTCATCCTAACACTATTTTCAAAACCACCCCTATTTCAGTACTTCTTAGTAAAAACACACACTCTAAACCCACCAAATATCCTTTAGATATGACCTAGGGTATTCCCTAGACTATAAATAAACCTTACAAAAATATTCAATTTGATGTTTCACGACAACGCGGTCAAATTTTGGTGCTGTTTCTGGGGAGCACTTCAGTTTTTAGTGTGTATTTTTGATAAGATATTTGTAAATTTTGTGAATATTTATTTACCTTTTCAATCCTTTTGTATTATGATCTATTTTTTTTGTGTAGGTTTGGTTCATGACACATTCTAATCTGGGATATTTACCTCCTTTCGAACCCGAACCAGATAGGATCTTACGTCAGCGACCCCGAGACGCACAAGAGAACTCTTTGAAGAAGGGCACACAAGACAACAACACTCTTCTTGATCTTTCATCATCTTCTACTGGAACCAACATCAAAACTGAAATAAACTTGTATAACATGAATGAAAACAATATAACACTAGAAGAACTAACCTCACCTAATGTCGATATCCAACCCACATACATTCAATTACAAGGCAAGACACCCAATTTTGAACTAAAATCTGGTTTAATTCATCTATTACTAAGATTCCATGGACTTCTTGGAGAGGATCCACATAATCATTTAAAAGAATTTCACACTATTTTTTCAACATTAAAACCTGATAATGTGGATGAGGAATAAGTAAATATTAGATCATTCCCTTTTTCTTTAGAAGATATTGCAAAAGATTGGATTTATTATGTTAATTCCCCAATAAGATGCTGGGCGGACATGAAACGATTTTTTCTTGAAAAATATTTCCCAGCCTCTCGAACTAAAAAAATAAGGAAAGAAATATATGGCATAAGAAAATCTCAAGGGGAAGCACTTCATGAATACTGGGAAAGATTTAAAAGATTATGTTCAAGTTTTCCACACCACCAAATAAGCGATCAACTTTTAATACAATATTTTTATGAGGGTTTAATTCTAATTGATCATAACATGATTGATGCTGCTGCAGGTGGTGCGCTGGTAGATAAGACCCCAATTGCTGCAAGAAACTTGATTGAGAACATGGTGAAAAACACTTAACAATTCAGTACAAGGTCTAGCGTACCCATTCGAGGTGTCAATGAGGTGAAAAGTACTGAATTTGAGAAGAAGGTGGACACAAAGTTTGAAGAGGTAAGTACCCTTTTACGAAAACTCACTCTCTCCCAAGGTAAATATCAATCTCCTCCTCCCATATATTGTGGAATCTTCTCTTCTGAAACACATTATTCCGACCAATTCCCCCAATTGAGAGAAACTTCTGAGAGTTGTGAGACAATCTTCCCAGGACACCCCTATAACCAACCCTTTAGGAAATAACCATACTATCCATCCAACTATGGGTGGAAAGAAAACCAAGATTATAGGAAAGTGGGTATTCAAACCAACCTCATAAACCATGGAACCAATAAGGGTAGAGTAGCCATCCACCACTACCACCCAAAAATCCTCAACCACCCCAAAGTTCTTTCCAACCGCCCCCTCCAAAACCCGAGCCTAGCCTAGAATATATGATGAAGCAAATGGCTGCCAACAATCTCCAATTACAAAAAACCACCCAAGCAGCCATACAAGACCTAAAAACCCAATTAGGCCAACTAGCTAACTCAGTGGGTGAAATACAAAGCCATGGGTCGGTTAAACTACCATCTCAACCATTACTCAACCCTAGAGATAAAGGAAATGTTAGCGCCATCACCCTTAGGAGTGGAAAATAGATGAATCCTCTATTAGAGTCATCCCCTATTGAGGAAACCTCCATCCCAACCATTAAAAATGTTCCAAATGTTGAAAATCCTTGTCCTAAGAAAATACATTCCAAAGGAAAGAGTGTGTCTTTTGACGAGTCACCTATCCCAACCATTCCTCTTCCATTTACCCAAAGGGCCACCCAACCTAGAAAACAAAAGGAAACTGAACTTGATAAGGGAATATTGGAAACTTTCAAAAAAGTGCAAGTTAATATCCCCTTGATTAATGTCGTGAAGAAAATTACACATTACTCTAAGTTTCTAATGGAGATGTGTACACACCGAAGGTGAATTAGAGGTGATGAGAAAGTGAGATTGGGTAGGAATGTTTCAGCATTGATAGAGCTGTCACTTCCCACCAAGTGTAATGATCCCGAAACATTCTCAATTCCGTGCACCATAGGAGAGTATTCTTTTTCTAATGCTATGCTTGATTTAGGTGCTTCTATAAATGTGACGCCTCACTCTATTTACTCTACATTGTAGGTCAGGGAACTGAATCCCATTGGAATAGTCGTTCAGTTAGCAAATCGAAGTATAACACACCCTTCTAGTGTGTTAGAGGATGTTCTTGTGAGGCTTCAAAATTTAATTATTCATGCTGATTTTTATGTGCTTAAAATGGAATATGATAGGATGAACGGACATGACCCAATTATATTGGAGATACCCTTCTTAAAAACCACCAAAACCATAATTAATGTCCATAATGGTACATTATCTATGGAGTTTGGTGGTGACATAGTTCACTTAAATATCCTTGATGCCATGAAGCACCCAATAGAAGACCATTCCTCTGTCTCTATTAATTATATAGATGTACTCCCTTCCCTTGAAAAAACTTCATTTCATTCCCCTGATCCCCTTTATAAGTTTTCTTCATTGATATAAATTCTAGGAAATGATTCATGCATTGATTATTGTAGTGGTCTAGAAAAGTGTCATGCATGTTCATTGATTGATTATTTCTTGAACACTGAGGATCCAATGACCATCAATGATACTGCTAAGCTTGTAAAAGCTCATTCCTCATCTGAGGATGATACCATTGAGCAATTATATGAGATTAGTGACCTCTCATTTTCACACACACTCCCATCAATCCAAAATCCACCTGAATTGGAACTAAAACAACTGCCTCAAGATTTAAAATATTCATATCATGAGAATGGAAACAAGCTGCCCGTCGTCATTGCTAGTTCACTCTCCCTGATCATGAATTGAGACCGCTTGAACTTTTGAGGGAGTATAAATGAGCTTTGGGATGGACACTTGCTGACATTCCTGGTATTATCCCATCAATTTGTACACATCACATATTGTTAAATGATGAGGCTAAACCAGTGAGGCAGGCACAATGCCGACTAAACCCAAACCTCCTAGAAGTTGTGAAAAAGGAGGTAACAAAATTATTGGCTGCTAGAATCATTTTCCCCATCTCTGACAGCCAATGGGTCAGTCCCGTTCAAGTAGTTCCTAAAAAAGTAGCCTTACAGTAATCAAAAATGAAAACAATAAATTGGTTCCAACTCGTGTGTAGAATAGTTGACGTGTCTGTATAGACTATCGCCGACTAAACCAACACACTAGGAAGGACCATTTCCCTTTTCCATTCATTGAACAAATTCTAGAGAGGCTATTGGGTAAGTCCCACTATTGTTTCCTTGATGGGTATTCTAGATACTTTTAGATCTATATTTCCCTCTAGGATCAAGAAAAGACAACCTTCACTTGCCCCTTTGGAACATTTGTATATAGGAGGATGCCATTTGGTTTGTGCAATGCTCCAGGTACTTTCCAGTGATGCATGGTTAATATTTTTTAGGATTACCTAGATAATTGCATGGAAGTTTTCATGGATGATTTCACTGTTTATGGATCCTCTTTTGATGAATGTTTGAGTAGTCTTGGTTTAGTCCTACGTCATTGTATTGAAAAGAATCTTGTATTAAATTATTAGAAATGCCATTTCATGGTGAAACAAGGTATAGTTTTGGGGAATGTAATTTATGGGGATGGTATCCAAGTAGATAAATCAAAAGTGGATGTCATTTCTTCCTTACCATTCCCCAAAAATGTACAGGATGTGTGGTCTTTCCTAGGTCATGTTGGATTTTACTGTTGTTTCATTCATGACTTTAGTAAAATTGCACTCCTAATCTCCCGATTACTCCAAAAAGAAAAAGAATTTGTTTTTGATAAAGAATGTGAGTAAGCTTTTAATAAGTTAAAATGGAGTCTCACATCTCCCTGGTAATCCAACCACCTTGGTGGGATTTGTCTTTTGAGCTCATGTGTGATGCCTCTAACTATGCAGTTGGGGAAGTCTTGTCACAAAGGGTTGACCATGCTCCACATGTCATAGCCTATGCCTCACGTACATTGGACCCTTCCCAAGAAAACTACACCACAATTGAAAAAGAATTTATTACCATAGTGTTTTACTTGGATAAATTTAGGTCATATATGTTAGGATTCAAAGTCATTGTATTCTCCAACCATGAAGCCCTTTGGTATCTCCTTAAGAAACCGAAATCCAAACCATGTCTCATTCGCTGGATGCTCCTTCTTCAGGAATTCAATCTAGAAATTAGAGATAAAAAAGGAGCATAGAATGTGGTGACTGACCATATCAGTAGGATCCTCCCATATTCAGATATTGAATAATCCCCCTGTATTCCCATTAATGACATGTTTCCCGATGAGAAATTGTACAGAGTGCAAGATGTTATTCCTTGGTATGCCGAAATTGTAAATTATTTGGTAGCATCTTGCATTCCTACTGATTTCAACAAAAACCAAGCCAGCCATCTAAAACATGAGTCCCGTTGGTACATTTGGGATGACCCCTACCTCTGGCACACATGTAGCAATCAATTCCTTAGGCATTGTGTTCCCGATAGCGAGTTTCATTCCGTCCTTAGATTCTTCCACACTCTTGCTTGCAGGGGCCACTTTGGTCCCCAACGGACTGCACGCAAAATCCTTGATTTTGGTCTCTTTTGGCCAAAACTTTTTCGAGATGCCCATGATTTTTGTAAATCTTGTCCTTGTTGTCAAAGAATGGGTAATGTATCTAAAAGAAATGAAATTACCCAAAAACCATTTCTCTTTCATGAAAATTTTAATGTTTGGGGTATTGACTTTATGGGGACATTTCCCAATTCCTTTGGAAACTTGTACATTCTTCTGGAAGTTGATTATGTGTCAAAATGGGTAGATTCATGAGCTATAAAAACTTATGATTCTAAGGTAGTTATAGAATTTTTAAGAACCCAAATTTTCTGTAGGTTTGGATTACCTAGGTTCATCATTAGTGACCAGGGTTCTCATTTCTATAATCGAATGATGCAATCTCTTTTACGTAGGTATGAGGTCAGTCATAGAGTGTCTACTGCATATCACCCACAGACCAATGGTCAGGCTAAGGTGTCAAATATAGAGGTAAAATAGATTATTGAAAAAAACGGTTCAACCTAATAAAAAATATTGGAGTCTTAGACTCGATGATTTTTATGGGCTTACCATACTACTTTCAAAACTCCCATTGGAATGTCACCCTATCAGATTGTGTTTGAAAAGAGTTATCACCTGCCTGTTGAGATTGAGAATCGGGCCTATTGGGCCATCAAACAATGCAATTCTAATCTTTCTGGTGCAGGTGCTCAAAAGAAGTTACAGATTCCGAAGCTGGAGGAAATGATAAGAGATTCCTATGAAAACTCCAAGATTTATAAGGATTAAACCAAGGCTGGCCACGACCATCTTATACTTCATCGTCAGTTCCACATTGGGCAGAAGATCCTCCTTTATAATGCAAGGCTAAAGTTGCATCCAGGTAAGCTTAGTTTCCACTGGTTTGGCCCATACACTGTTATTAATGTATCTCTATTTGCTTTTGTTCAGGTTCAAAATCAAGAAACCAAGCAAACCTTCACTGTCAATGGGCAGCGGCTGAAGCACTTCCACGTAGCCCTTCCGGAGTTCCCAATTGAGGAACTCCAAGTTCAAGAAGCAAAATACCAGTGAAACACACCAAGTTTTATCCTTCCTTCTCACATTCTCAATTATCACAGTGAGGACACTGCACATTCTAGGTGTGGGGGGATGGGTACATTCCTGGGTTAGTTATAAATCTTCTTCGTCTTTTTTTCTTTCTTCTATTTTTCACCTTATTTATGGTATTTTCACTTTTCCCCATCTTTCTGGGTTCATTAGGATTTTCATTGTCTTTATTATTTCTTCTCTTTTTTGCCTTATTTATGGTATTTTTACTTTCCCCCCTTATGGTCACCAAATCATGGAACTTACTGAAAATGCATGTTGAAATTTTTGATTCTATGTTGATTTAAAATTTGATAAAAAACCTATCTCTGTTTTAGATTGAATGTTTGTATGAATTTAACATCAGGGAATGATTTTTAGTGAACTGGTTTTCTATCAATGATATAAATGGTTATATCACTGTGAAACATTTGAGATGATTTATGGCCCTTGTGTGAGTAGTTTTTGGGAAAACCATGTCACTAATATCTCCACATATTTTTTTACACCAAACCACAGTGTGAATATTTCTTACTTAATATAAGGTAAATATATGGTAGGTTAATATTTTTCAGCTTTAAATGATATTTTCATACGTTCTTTCCTCACCCGATCTATTTCATTACTATAATAGATTGGCCCATGCGTGTGTACCTAATGTTCGACTGTTGTACGCCCTCAAAAAAAAAAAAAATTGGGTTGTGTCTTGTGAAGGTTCCGGGCGCAGTGAAAGCATGGTTAGGACGAGCCCCAATTTGATTTTTACCATGATCAATGATTATTCCGGGATCAATACGATGATGAATTCCAGTCTCCACAAAATATAATCAAATATTTAGATAAATAAGAAAGAGTCCTGAAACCTTTAGAGAGGATCTTGCACATCATTTTTATAATTAATTTAATTAATTTTATAAAGAAAAATAATACTCGAATCTTTGGTATTTTTCTTATTTGATGATGTTGATCATCCGGAATGACCATTCTGGATTATCTCGTTGTGATTATAGGGATATAAACTAGAATCCCTCCAGCAGTGATCCACACATGGTCTGATGGCCTCTGATCAACACCGCTCATTCTCCGGGTGCTAGCTCGGTGAATCAAGTGTCTTGTGTCAGTCGTTCTTAATCGAATCTTCTTCGACCTTAAATAATGTCTCTCATTCTTGAGAGGGGAGAGAAGATGATTCGAGAGATAAATTGTTTGTATCAACAATTCTCAATTCACCAGGCATGTGGTGTGGTGTATGACACAATAGGCATACTTTCCTATTTATATACATGGAATTTTAGTTACAATATTTAATTTCATAGCATCAATTAAATACATTCATGAACTTAGAGAAAACCCATGCATTTAATAATAATACTGTGTCATTATTTATGGTGCTCCAACCTGCACAAAACAGAATTATAAATAAAATTCCATGTCACAAAATAATAGCAGCGTTATTTTAATTTGTGCAAACTAGTTAAATAATTATTTACCGTCTTGCAAATAATTATTTTACTACCGGACTGAACTTGGTCCACTCAAACTCCACTTCCATTTATTGAAAACTCAAATAAATAAATAAATAATTGATTCTCTTAAATAAATATTTTATTTACAAACTAGTAAATAAATATTTATTAAATGTTCAATAAAATAAATAAATATATTTTATTTAGTTTATGCTATCATTTTAACTTGAATAAAATTTTTCCACGGTCTTGAGAATAATATTTATTTCATTAATTAAATTAAAATAGAATTTAACTGAGACCACCAAAAACACTTAGTGTGTGACCTTCTAGGATTCTTTCTCATTGGCATTAGGCGGGCTTGCCTAAAGTCCAAGAGTACTGTCTAGAAACGGGTCAAGTCACCCAAGAGAAAGAATGTAAAGTCGCAACAATGACATCCACATACAAATGCTCAATGTGTAATATAATCCCTTTGTCGCAATATCTCATCAAGTAGGTTTCATGACCGCGTCATCAACTTTTATGCTTGATACATCGTTCTTTGACTACCTGAAATAAACTCGTCGTTACACCATGACCATGGAATTTCGCGTGATAGTTCTATTTCAATCAAAGGGCCAAGATATCAAATTCCATAAATGGAAGGGACAAATCCTTCCTCGACTTATCCATTAATAACATGCCACTCATGACGCACCCAATGTACCCTACTTCCCGCCAACTGTCTGCGTGACGATTTTTGTTAGTAAATCAAAGTGTGTAAGTTGTGACACGTATTAATGATAATATTAAAGTCTAAGGATAATTACACACACTCGCAGATAGAAATATCTAATGACACCAAAACATGAAGAATTCCTACTATTGGATCTTTTCTCATAATCTTCTATCTTAGAGATTACCAAGTGTGAACTTCATGAGAGGAAGTCTCATCTGCTTACGAGTACTCGCACCTAACGGTCTACATGCTATGTGTCCCATCATAGCTTGTCATCCAACCGCATAACTATATTTAAGAATATTATTATATCATTTCATGGTTCTCATCATAGCGGGGAACTGCCATGACCTTATCAATGCAACAAATACTCTAGGACATTATTACATCATAATCATGCAGACCAATGAATAATATGTAATAATATATTAAATATCCATGTAATCGAAGTAAAACCCGTTGGTTCTAGGAAACCAACTCTTACATCTTGGGTAGGTCAAAAACCACTCCTACTGAACCTTTGATATTGTTATAACTATTATAATTAGTGTTGTGAGGAGATCAAACAAGGGTTGAGAGATGAGTGTGAGATTTGTTCCAAATGCAACTTCTTAAAAAAAACAAAAATAATAAATGAGGGGAATGATGAAATGTGCAACATATGGGGATATCTAGGTCAGGATATTATGGTTTAACTTCTAGGAATTCTTAGGTGAGTGGGTCTTAAAATATGATTTCAAAGGATGTAGGATAGGTTCGGTGGAAAAAATCATTTAAAGATGAAATAATGTTAAAAAAACCTATATTTATTGGATAAAAAGTGGAAAGAATAGCATGGAATGGTTTTCACACACACATGGAGAGTAATTGGAATGGTTTTATTTTTATTTTCTTTCTCAATTTGGTGTCATGAATCTCTTTTAATTTCATTATGATATGATTTATGAGACATATTTTTCCATTTTCAATAGGAAGAACTCCTTGGTGTGGTTCGTGCATTGATCACATTAATTTATTGAATTAAAATTTCCCCAAATGTTAAATATTAATGATGCTAGTAATATATACATGTATCATTTTTTGTATATGTGAATTTTCCCAAGAGTGAAAATGTTTAGGTGTGGGGGTGTGATCGCATAGCGATTCACTATTCAATTTCACCCTTACACTGCTGTTTTAAACTAGTTTTGTAATGAATATTTCAAATAAAATAATGAATTTAACTTCATGTTTTATTCAATGAATTAATTTTTATCACTATTAAAAAAAAGGAAATTATACTTGTTTTGATATTTTCATTGAAGGTGGAGGTGATTTGGAGGCTCGGAGATCATCCGGAAGAAAAATGGGCCAAACTGCATGGCATCCCATGGACATTTGTCCACTATTTTGAATATTTATAGAATTTAGTGAATAAAAATGGGCTGAAACTTTGTGTTAATATCCAAAACACTATGTTATATAAATCTTATTAAGGAACTGAAGCCCAATTAGGCCATCTGGTGGCCCATCCAAACCATTCTGTCCAGGGGACAAAATCTGTTCAGATTCAAAAGTTTGTTTTGGTATTTTGACCATATCTCACAATAAAGTTGTCTAATGGCCTAAAAATTCTACAGGGAGACATTAAAGAGGCCTTCAAACAAATCTTATCTTTTGGTCAAGTCGTGATATGGTTTTCTACTAGTTCAAAACTGAGACACAAGTGGTATCTCAAAAAAAGGGTGCTCAAAACCATGTCTCATTTTGGATATAAAAAGGCACCATGGGAACCTCATTTGTGAGTTCGGACAAGGAGTGAAGTGCTGAAAATTTTGAGTTCCATAGGAGTCCTATCCTCATATTTTAAGTTTTTGATGCCCCTATCCTCATAGGGGGATCGAGAATGAAGAAGGACTTCCACCCGAGCTTCCCCCTCCACCCGATGTCGAGCTAATCGGTGGGAGTTCATTATGAGGGAGCTACACACATGTCAAGGGAGTTCAAATGCATATATTAGCTACTAGTTTGGAGTAATTTGTGTGTTAAAACATTTCTTTCCATGTATCATATATAATTTCATATTTTAATGCTTGTTTTGATGCGTGTGAATGAGATGCTCTCAATTTCTAACCGATCGGCATGAGGTTTTGAGTGCGTGACTTGTGTTGTTCCGATTGGATAACACAAGAATCCTTTTATTACCAAATTTCTTGAGATTTAAATCTGATTTGGAAGCTCTTATTCTATGCATAAGTTCTGGACCTTGACAATACGATTGTTATTTGCAGGTTTGGTTCTTCAAGCAATGAAATAAAAGCTTAGGAATTAATCGGGATTCCAATTAATTTCAACCAAATAATTGCTCCAAACCCAAATTAATCTCCAAGAATAATGAAATTAAAAGTGTATAGTGAACTCAAAATGAACCATTTTATCTCATATTTTTCAAAACCCATTTGGTTTCTCAAATTTTAAACTTTCAATTAAGTAATTCCATCCTAAAACTATTTTCAAAACCACACCCTATTTTAGTACTTCTTAGTAAAAACACACACTCTAAACCCACAAATGCTCCTTGAGAGATGAACTAGGGTATTTCCTAGACTATAAATCAACCTTAAAAAAATAATCAATTTTATATGTCACGACAGCACTGCCCGATGTAGGTTTTACCGAACTACTTGCTCTCTTGAATGATGTGCTCCTAGAAGATAATGAGCTCCCTATCTGAACATGTGATTCTAAATGAATGCCACGTTCAATGCGTATGATCTCTAAAAGGATAAAAACCTACCCAAATGATTGAATACTATTTTAAAGGACCACAAATCACTTAAAGAATTCCCAAAGTGTGGTTCTTCTCGATATAAGAAAGATGAATCGGGTCTTGCGAAAGTTGTATGGTGCCTTCTAATCATTCCAAGGTTTAGGTGCCTATATGGAAGTGATGAGACTACAAGACAATTGAAGTGGCATGAAGATATAATAAATAAATATGGGAAACTTTATAACCTATTAGAATCTTCTTAGTGGAATAGAATTGATCACGAGTATCCTGAAATTGAAAACGAGCCAAGAAACCTTCGTCTTACGTTATCTATAGATGGAGTGAATCCTTTTGATTTTCAAACTAGTACTCATTGTACATGGTCAATTATGTTGGTAAATTATAAATTTCCATTGTGGTTATTCATAAAATGAAAACATGTCATGTTATCTATGCTTATATCAAGACCAAAACAACCAGGTAATGATATTGATGTTTATTTGGATCCATTAATCGAATATTTGAAATTATTGTGTGATTCAGGTGTTACATTGTATGATGCTTAAATAAATGAATATTTCACATTGAGATCCATGTTGTATGGGATGAAAAATTATTTTCCTACTTATGGAAATTTTATAAGATATCACATTAAAGGAACTCAAGGGTTTCCTGTTTGCGAACAAGGTATATAGTCAATCAGGTTGAAACATTCATCAAAGACTATGATTCTAGGACATCTCATATTTCTACCCCGACGACATAAGTACCGATCTAGGACGATATCATTCAAAATAAGTTCATAATAACACACAACACCATCTCCACTAATAAGTGATCAACTGCTTGAGAAAATAAAATATGTAGACACTTATTTTGGTGAACTATTTTAAAAAAACCTTAAAAAAATCGATTGGAAAAAGAGATTAGTTTTTTTAATTACCATACTGGAATTGTCTGTACATCATAAATTTTCTTGATGTTATGCATGTTGAAAAAAATGTACGTGATAGTGCAATTGGCATGTTACTAAACGCACCCAGAAAAACAAAGAATGGAATTAAGGCTAGGTTGAACATGGATGACATGAGAATATAGGAAGAGTTAGCACTAATAAAGGGTGAACAATGAAATTTTCTTCCTCCAGCTACTTACACTCTTTCCAAGAAAGATAGATATCATTTTTTACTTCTTAAATGATGTAAAGGTTCCAGAGTGGTATTCATCGAATATCAAGAATATCACGTCAATGAATGATTTAAAGTTAAAGGGTTTAAAATCACATGACTGCCATGTTTTGATGTAAGACCTAATTCTTGTAGCTTTACATTTCATTTTACCCAAGAATTTCCATCATACATTAACCAAGTTTCATTTCTTTTTCAAATCTATATGCAGTAAAGTTATAAACCTGGTGAAATTTCTGACTATGGAAAAGGAAATTGTCATCATATTATGTAAATTGGAAGTGTTCTTCCTACCAGAATTATTTGATATGATGGTTCACTTAATGGTTGACTTGGTGAGAGAGATTCTACTATGTGGTCTTATACACTATAGATGGATATACCCATTGAATGATATATGAATATTTTGAAAGGGTATGTCAAAAATCAAATTCATCCAGAGGGTTGTATTGTAGAGTGATATATTATTGAGGAATCCATTGAATTATGTACCAATTACCTGTTCGATGTAGAAAGTATTGGTATACCGAAATCTTGTCACGCTGGATGACTTGTAAGTGAAGGAATTTATGGAAGAGATGTTGTCACAATCAATATTATAGATTGGGTGCAGTCCCACCTTTATGTTTTGTATAATAGTTTGGAGGTTTTTTCATATGTTAAAACCCACAAAGAAATTCTTAGGCATTTTAATCCATCAAGGGTTGAAATCTGGATATCAAATACACACAATCAATAGTTTATATGATCGTTTAGAGACCATATTTTTAAGGATTCATATGAAAATCTAGATTCAATTTCAAAACTAATTTGATAACTAGCCATGGGACCAAGTGTGTATGTATTTTTATAAAATGGTTATGTAATTAATGGTTATATGTTCTATACAAATGAACATGATGAAGGCGGTGCCATGTAAAATAGTGGAGTTACACTTGTGGTCGAAGTGATTCATGTTTCTGGTACTAAGGAAAGAATTCCAATTTATGAGAATATTTCATACTTTGGCATCATAAAAAAGATATAGGAGTTAGATTATACAATATTCCAAGTGACTATTTTTCAATGCAAGTGGGTTGATAACCCGAGTGTTGTTAAAATAGATGAATTGGGATTCATGAAAGTGGATTTAAGTAAGGAAGGGTACACATATGAATTGTTTATAATGAAATCATATGAATTACAAGTATTTTATGATCTAGATCCCAACAACTGAAAGTGGTCAATTTTTTTGTTATCAACCAAAACCACTAAAGGTTCAGATGAAAATTCAACTGAGGATGACCCTTTCATTGGTCCATAATAATCATTTCACAATGGTCCTAATGTAGATAGAGTTTTGTATGTTAGAGGAGACCACAATGAATATATTTGGATACTTAATATAGGGGTAAAATCTCTTCAAAATTTTTAAAAAAAGAGGGTTTAATAATTAGGTTATATATTTTTTTGTAATATACACTGGGCTACCTCATGTTATATTATATTCACTACTGCATTTATGTAATCTAAATTAAATTATAAACCACTTATACAGATAATGACTTCTTCATGTGACGATGCTCTCAATACTGAGAAATAACAGGTTTATCAACCTGTTGCTGCTCCCAATGTAGAGGAACAACATGTTTCTCAACCTGCTGCTGCTTCCAGTGAAGAGGAACAACGAACTTCTATACATAACAATGCTAACAATCCATAGGAAGAATATGTTAATGATTTTGAATATGAGTAAATGGTAGGTGATGAAGAAATTATGTTGTAGAAAAAATAGGAGCGCCATAGTGTGACAATGTTATAAAAAATTATTAAGGAAAAAAGAAAAGGCATCAAATACAAGGTTAGATGGAATTCACATGGCCAGTATGTTAACCCCAACAAGGCCATGTCTAGTAGTTATATTGATATCATCACTTGGAAATGAATTCCAATTGATATATATTTGTGGCACCATGTTGTGCCCACACTTAAGACACTAATTTGGGAAGAGACTATAGTAACATTATGACATCCTTTCTTTATTTTACTAAAAAATAAAATAATGAAACATTGACTTACTCTTCATCATCCCTTAAAGAGTGAATTTATAGTAAATGTCTCCCACAAAAAACATGAATTAATTATTATTGGAAGGATTCATAGAGGCTTTCACACAATTCTAAGAAGATTTCATCTTAAAGATGCTGAAGAGAAAATAAACCCACACCCACTGTTTATGTATGCATACCTGATAAGCCAAGAAGCGTGGGATGCATTTACTGGACATCATACAGAGATGTATTTTCAGGTATATTGTGGCTTGTAATACATTGTTTGACAATACATGTATTCATCACTTTGATTGATAATTTTTTATTTGTGAAACAACAACTGAGTGCTGAAAATAAGGGACATACAACAAAACCAACATACCCCTACCGTAAAGCAAGTATGGGGTGCACTTCACATGAAACAAAAACATAATCATGTTCCTCTATTTATATTTATATTGATGAATAAAAATACAAATCCACTTCCATACCACGACATGTTCCATGGAAGGAGGTATGTGTAAATAAATATGAGGTACTAATAGATGAAAACACACAAAAAGTGTGGGAAACATATGTAAGCACGACATAATAATTTTTTTTTCTTTAAATATCTATTACATAACAATTATTACTTATTTTCCTATATTTTATATCCTACTTTTTAGGGCCAATAGGGGCCTATATAACTTGAGAGGGGGGTGAATCAGGGTATGGATATTCTTTTTCGAAATTCTTCCTGCCCCATTGGATCTTGACCTCTTTATTACAAGGGTCACTTTGTTTGCACTTGTGTGTTTATTATGATCACTTATTTTCTTATTTGTCTAATGATGATGCTTCAAATGAAATTCAGAGAAGTAAGCAGGCAGACACAAAGATTTTTACTTGGTTCACCCTCACTGGGCTACGTCCAAGGAGCATACGCCGACAAGTTGTCGTGCGTACCAAATCCCGCTAATCTTCATAAGATGTGGATACAAAATTCGGGCTAGATCACTTCTATGCCCAGGCTCACTGCCTTTACAAAGTTTAGGGTCAGCTCACTGCTTTCCCAAGGGTCACTCCCTATTTCTCTCTCTCTTGCTCACTGCCAGTGGAGAGGATCACCTTCTTCTTCTTCCTAAGCTCACTGCTCTGGAAGGGAATCCACTCACAGTTTATAGACCTGTAGTTCTCTTCATTTCCATTAAGGAATGAATCATTTTCTGTATGTAGATGCTCTCTACTTCTCTCGAGGGGGTCAGCCTCTATTTATAGGTGATTCCACTGACCCTCGAACTTTCCGCGCGAAGTCAACGCCACGTCAACTCAAATCGCAAAGCTCCGAAGTTTCTGCCAGAATTCTGTCCAAATCACGAAGCACCACAGAAATTTTCCATTCGCGGAGCTCGTCGTAATCACGGAGCATCTCGTCAATTCCTTCGCACCTTCGCCGCGAAGCTCCCTCGCAATGCCCTTCATCACCGCGAAGCTCCCTTGCAAATCCCTTCACCACCGCGATGCGCTTCAGCCTCTGCCATTCGCGAAGCTTGTCTTAATCGCGAAGACTCACCGCCTCCATTCTTCTGGTCTTCACGATTTCCAAACCATGCATCCTATCTTCGCGAAATTAATGCCTTTGCCATATTAAATTATGATCTTCATGGAAATCCTATTTTTGCAATGCTCACCAAACTCCAAATTTTGGACCCCAAAAATTTGGCAAACACTGGGAAACGACGCCACCTTGTACTACTCTTTTGTACTGCCTCCAAATCATCCATTCCTTTGTCATCGTTCTTTGTCAACATGGATTGTCAACAACTTTTCGGGAACTCGACAATTCTCCATGGAAACCTACTTTGTCAACAAACACAATCAACCCAAAAATACTGCAATGTTACCTTGAGGGATTTTTACCCAACAATCTCCCCCTTTGGGTTTGTTGAAAACTCTTCACAACTCTGCTTAGAATGATTTTATGCACTTTGATACCTGACTGAGTCTTCTTCCAGCCGCTACCACCATTCGCCTCTTACAATTATGATAGCGTTCAAGGAATCACTTAACACGTACTCTAAGCCCACATGAGCAATGCTCGGCGTGAGAAACAAGAGTAGATGAAAAGTTCATCAATGAATCACTTCATGTCAAACACCAATTGTTGATTCAAACCTAATACCAATTCTTAAATTGATACCACTTGTTGAACCACACTTATACGAATTCATGATAGCTGGACACCTTTTCACATTATTCCAACACCACTGTTCTACTTTTATCACAATCCTCAGCTGTCGTGATATCTATGCTTTGATTGATCACTTCTAGCATCGTCAGATTTAATACGCTCCCCATTTCTGCTTGCACTCCCCCTATCTGGCTGCTCCACCTGTCAGCTTCTCCCCATATCATTCATGATTTATCAAATCTCCACAGTGTCTCTCCCTTGAACAATCACTATTTTCTCCCCCTTTGTCAACGAACCCAAAGGTCACTCCTTTGTAGTCGGTAACAGAGTATAAAACACATATCAGCACAACAGGGAAAAACACATCCTACCTCAGGGAGAGGGGGGGGGGGTTTCCACATCCACATTATGTCAAGTGTGGGGAGTCAACTGAACTCCCAGATCCAGTCTATGCCTCTCAAAAGTTTCCTTGGGTAAGACCTTTGTCAGAATATTTGCAACCTGTAGCTCTGTAGGAACATACTCCAACTTCACGATTCCCTGCTCAACCTTCTCCTTGATAAAATGATATTTTATCTCAATGTTCTTTGTCCTTGAATGATGGACATAATTTTTTTCCTGAGATTTATAGCACTTGAGTTATCACACTGGATTCCAATTGGATACTTCACTTCAACTCCCATATCTTCAAGCTGCTACATCATCCGCAATAATTGTGTGCATGCTTGAGTGGTCACAATATTTTGCGGTGCTAAATGAAATGCAATCTTTCTTCTTGCTTAGCCAAGAAATACACAATCCACCAAGATATAATGCACCACCTGGCGTTGATTTTCTATCATCCGCTAAACTGGCCCAGTCTGCATCAGTATATCCCAATAACTCTGTCTGAGATTTATCAGTATATGTCAAGCTGGAATCCACTGTGCCCCGGATATACCGAAGTATTCTTTTCACTGCAAGCATGTGGCTTTCCTTGGGATTACTCTGATATCTCATTGCTTGGCATGTGGTGAAAACAATATCAGGCCTTTTTGCAGTTAAGTACAACAGACTTCTAATAATTTGCCTGTATTCTATGATATTAACTGCCTTTCCATCCTCATATTTTGATAATTTCATCTGGGTAGCAACTGGAGTCTTCATCTCCTTGAAATTCTCCATTCCAAACCTCATCAGAACCTTCTTTTCATATTTCTGAAAGACACCTTCACTATTCTTCATTTGAATCACAGATTCTGAAAATATTGATTCAGCATTGAATGCCATTCTCTCGGTGCTTGTTTCAACCCACATAATTCCTTCTTTATCTAAAAAACCTTGTTCTCATCCTCATGAATAAGAGAACCATATGGTTGCTCGATATGCACTTATTCCTCCAGAATCCCATTCAAGAATGCTGATTTGATGTCCATCTGAAATACCTTGTACTTTCGTTGCACTATAATGGCTAGGAATAATCTGATTGTCTCCTACCTTGAAATTAGTGCAAATGTCTCATCACCATCTATTCCCTCTATCTGGGAGTCTCCTTTGCACATCAGTCGTGCTTTGTTCCAAATCACTGTTCCATATTAACTCATCTTATCTTAATAGACCCATTTAGTCATGATGACGTTTTTATCTTCTGGCCTCGAAACAATCTCCCACGTCTAATTCTTCTCAATTCTGATCTAGCTATTCATTCATAGCCTGAACAAAGTTTTCATCTTCAGCTGCATCAGAAAATCATTTCAGCTCAGCCTAAGATAGAAAAGATGCCTGCTGTAGTGATTTCATTTTCCTTATCTAAACTGATGCCGACTGATCACCAATGATATTATGTCTATCAATTTCAGTTCAACTCTTTGGATTCCTTGTAGACACAAACTTGACACTTTCTTGTTCATAATCAGTGTCTTCTTCTAAATCAGTATCAGCCACTTCTGCTCTCCCTGTGTTGCTTTCTTCCTCAACACTTTCATCAGGAAGTTGTTCACTGACTCATTTTTCAGTGGATTCATTTATTTCATCTACTTTTCTCTGTGTCACTATTCAATGACTTCATTTCCTTGAACATCTTCTCTCAGATTTTTGTTGAAACACCTTTGATTTTTTTTCCGTAGCTTCTTGGTATCCTGAAAGCAGTCAGCTAATACCACATTGTTCGAGCAATGTAAATAATCATGAAATGCAAGGTTATTACTGCTTCTCCCTGTGCTTATTTCTTCCCCCAATAGGCAACACCTGAGCCGAGTCATCCAATTATTTCATTGATGGCTCTTGCATCTTATTTTGTTATTAAATGCTCCCCCTATGTTCTGAAACACTTCCTGGGGTTAGTCCCACTGTTTAAACTCATAATCATTCTTCTCCTCCAGCATCTTCTAGTCTCATCTTCCACTTGGAATTGAGCCATTAACAAAATCTCTAAGCCTACTGAGTTGGAAATCGATGTAGGAAACAAGAGATAGAGTTAATAACACAATCACTTCCTATTGTGATCTGTTTATCCCTTTCTTCTTCAACTCTAGTACCTGATTTGAATCAATTGAAACTCTAGAGCATATCACCTCTCCACTTCGCATCCTTAGATGCCACTTCCCCTTGGATCCTATCTCCCTAAAACCTGAAACACATGAATCATCAGTTAATAGCATTTATATTCATAGGGAGAGGGGTTATTTCTCGAATCCTCAAGACGAGGATAGTGGTTGATCCTGATGGGTCAACCCTTTGATTCTTTCTTGGAGAGAATCACACTCCTTTCTTTCATCCTCCAGCTACCTATCCAACTTCAATTGTTCTGGCCATATGACTAGGCATTCAGTGCCCACATATTGAGCCTTTTTCTGATATGTAGATTTAGTAGGCTCATCCTTTCTCACCGCTTGGGGTATAAACCCACTAGTACACATTTCCTTCTTTGAGGTTCTACCAAAATTCCATTTTCCTTGATTATTTCTCGGAGCAGGAATATCTTTTCTTTCCATCTTCCCTTGCTTCTTCCACCATTGTAAGGATCTTGCATCTTCATCTAGTTTTCGCTGTGGAATACGACCTGTGAATTTTTCATCACATTCTTTGTTCATCTTTCTTTTATCAGATATCTGAGTCACCACACTCCTTTTCACCAGTGGTGAGTCTTCCATTGAATGTTCATTCTTCTTTCTCACAACTGTAGCATCTCCACCCTTTTTATTCCAGATTTGTTCATGATCCCTCTGAGAGATATGTTGCGAGTGTGACAGAGGAGGTGACTGATACACCTTTCTCCCAGCTCCTTGTGATTCCCCTGAGGCTCTAGTCCTATTCATTACCTTACCAGTTTGTCTCCTAGTGTAGAATTTCTCATTATGCATCAATGGAGTTGGTAATATCCTTCTGGGTTCCTCTTCCTTCCCTGCTTTCTTATTGCTGCACTCTCTGGCCAAATTCCCATGATCAGAACATATGAAACATTTTCTATTAAAGGCATACCTCATTTCATCACTTCTCTACTGAGATGTTGATGCAACTTGTTTTATTCTTCTGGCATCAATCTCCTGAGATTCCTGACACATACTCATGGTGTGTCCCATCCTTCCACAGTAATAGAATCTGATGAATGTTCTCCTCTGAGAAACTCTTCTCTCTGATTTATCATGATGCTTCTTCTTATTCTCAGATTTAGCAATGTTTCTATTAAAACAACCTGAAATGTATTCCTAATCCTCTAAACAGAAGCTTGATGTGTGGCCATGAATCCCAAAGAAATAGCACATGTCGTCACTACTTCTTGGAACTGTCCTCTTAGGCCTATCTCCGGCACCTATAGGATTCCTTTCACATATGGAACTGTTCACAGCTCTCTTACCTCTGGAGATTTTCACTGCGTTTTTCTTATTCTGTATAGGAGTGGGATCATTATATCTAATTCCAGATTTTCCCAAAAGGGATCGCCTTTGGGAAGATACAATCCTTTCATGCTTCTCCTATGATGTAGCATATTTGGATTTCTCTTTATCATCACCTGCCAAAGGATAGTCAAATAATAAGTGCAGTGCATCCTTCAACTTGGGCTTATCATCATATTTAGATTTCTCCATTTCCTTCTTCACTGATTCTAGCTCTTCTTTCAACTTCTGAATCTTTACTTTACTTGATTCAAGTTGAGAATCAAGTTCTCTCTTGAGATACTTTCCTCTACTCATCTCAACTTCGAATTCTTGTGTAAGCTTTTCCACCACTTCACTTTTCTCATTTACCTTCAATTTTTCTCAAACAACAGAATCTGAGAAACATGCATTCTCTTGTTGTAGCCTTTGATTCTTCTGAACTAGTTCAGAAAGCTGTGTCACAAGATCACCATTTTTAGATTTCAGATTCCAAACTTCATCTGACTTTTGACTCTCTTCATAATCATCAGCCTTTTGTTTTCCTTTCATTTTAGCCATCTTCTGCAGTTCTTCAGCATGTGAATCATTCTTCTCTGTTAGGTCAGTAACTATATCAATAAGCCATTGATTTAAGCCTCTTATCTTGTTGACCTCAATGTCCAATACTTTGATCCAGATTTCTTTAGATTTTACTTCTTCATCCGATTTCTGGTCCATTTCCTTTGTCATGTTAATGACATCAACTGGTTTCCTCCTTGAAACCACTTCATCATCAGTGGTTTCAGCATCACTTTGAATTTTAAGTACTTCAATCATTCCAACAGCATTATTGAGTGAATCTATATTTTCCCTATCTGATTCATCTAAGACTTCCTTCAGCAAGATTTTTGATTCCTTTAGTTGAATCACACTTTTTCCATAAACACTTCCGCACTGAGGAATACCACCTGACTTCTGATTCTTCTTTGATGATTTTCCCTTTTCCATGGCACACCGAGATAATAGAAGACTGATTTATCAACACACATCAACTACACAAAGTCTGAGCAAAAAAATCTTATAAAAGAAACCTATCCCTTTGATACCAATTGTTAGGGCCAATAGGGGCCTATATACCCTGAGAGGGGGGGTGAATCAGGGTATGGATATTCTTTTTCAAAATTCTTCCTGCCCCATTGGATCTTGACCTCTTTATTACAAGGGTCACTTTGTTTGCACTTGTGTGTTTATTATGATCACTTATTTTATTCTTTGTCTGATGATGATGCTTCAAATGCAATGCAGAGAAGTAAGCAGGAAGACACAAAGATTTTTACTTGGTTCACCCTCACTGGGCTATGTCCAAGGAGTATACGCCGACAAGTTGTTGTGCATACCAAATCCCACTAATCTTCATAAGATGTGGATACAAAATTCGGGCTAGATCACTTCTATTCCTAGGCTCACTGCCTTTACAAAGTTTAGGGTTAGCTCACTGATTTCCCAAGGGTCACTCCCTATTTCTCTCTCTCTTGCTCACTGCCGGTGGATAGGATCACCTTCTTCCTCTTCCTAAGCTCACTGCTCTGGAAGGGAATCCACTCACAGTTTATAGACCTATAGGTCTCTTCATTTCCATTAAGGAATGCATCCTTTTCTGTATGTAGATGCTCTGTTGAAGTTCAACTTTCACCCGTAGATGAATACCCCTTTGCCACTATCCACTGGGCAATTCACTTTGGAAACACCTTCGCAAAGCACCCTACTTCGTGAGGCTCCCAATTTCACGAATCTCAAACAATCCTTCGCGAAGCTCCTGCCTTTTCGCGAAGCTCTCTCGCGAAGCACTCTCATGAAGCACTCCCGCGAAGCTCAAGCCGTTGCAGAGCAACTTCCCTCGCGAAGCTCACTGAGCCAACACGGAGCTACAATAGCCGCCGTGAAGCTCCTCTTTCGCGAAGCACACTAGCTCCGCGAACCACCTTCGCAATACGAGAGCAAAATATTTTCTCTGAAAATTCTCTCTAATTATCTCGAGGTGGTCGACCTCTATTTATAGGCGATTCCACCGACCCTCGAACTTTCCGCACGAAGTCAACGCCATGTCAACTCAAATCGCGAAGCTCCGAAGTTTCCGCCGTAATTCTGTCCAAATCGCGAAGCACCATGGCAATTTTCCGTTCGCGGAGCTCGTCTTAATCGCGGAGCATCCCGTCAATTCCTTCGCGCCTTCACCGCAAATCTCCCTCGCAATGCCCTTCATCGCCACAAAGCTCCCTTGCAAAGCCCTTCACCACCGCGATGCGCTTCAGCCTCTGCCGTTCGTGAAGCTTGTCGTAATCGCGAAGACTCACCGCCTCCATTCTTCTGGTCTTCGCGATTTCCAAACCATGCATCCTATCTTCGCGAAATTCATGCCTTTTCCATATTAAATTATGATCTTCATGGAAATCCTATTTTCGCGATGCTCACCAAACTCCAAATTTTGGACCCCAAAAATTTGGCAAACACTGGGAAACGACGCCACCTTGTACTACTCTTTTGTACCGCCTCCAGATCATCCATTCCTTTGTCATCATTCTTTGTCAACATGGATTGTCAACAAATTTTCAGGAACTCAACAATTCTCCATGGAAACCTTCTTTTTCAACAAACACAATCAACCCAAAAATAATGCAATGTTACCTTGAGGGATTTTTGCCCAACACTACTTAGTCACATGAATCATCAACACTTGTACTAGATGAACACCTATTATTGGTGGCCTTGAAGTAGCCATAACAGTATGGAAGCATCATAGGTGAGGTTTTTGGGGTGACACCCTGAACATATTTTGAGAAAACAACAACAACAACAGGAGGATAAAGATAAAGAAATGGAAGATATGAAAGTAAGATTAGCTTCCCTTGAAGAAAAATTTAATTAGAATATTGAGTTTCTAGTAACTGTTATGGGGGGGGGGGAATCAAAGAGAAGAAACAACACAATAATAACCATTACATGAAGATCCTTACCCACCCCACTAGCTTTGAGGCAAACCATTCCCCTCAAAGAGCTGTCTTAATTAAGGTAATCAATATTCTAATATTTTTTTTTCTGTGAAATGTGAATCAGACATACACTGATACCTTTCTTGTAACAATATTATACAGGGTGAAAATGATTGTGATTTATATTTATCAACATCCACCCATTGCCTTGTAGTAAGGGATACAATGTTCAATATCCAAGATGACCATATACACAACAAAACACTTCTAATAGGTCATGTGAGAGTGGTGATTAGCATAACTCATGAATTGAGCACTACGCTACCTATTCCACTTAATGATTAAGATATTCATATGGTTAAAAAAGATGTTGGAACATTCATTGCATGACCGCCAGATCTTATAAAGACACATGTCGACAAGGAGGTATTCATTTCTAATTTATTTTTCATGAAAAACCTTTAAAAATTGATGAAAAAAGGTTTGAACTGATGAATGTTATTATATAAGGACAAAGAGAAGGGGGTGAAATGAAATGTCGACTCAAAACCATCTAAAGGATCAACTAACTCATCAAAAATATCTTCTACAAACACATTTACCCCACCCATTCAATATTCGCATTTACTAACATTAAATATTCATATGAATACAAAGTTAGAAAATGGTAGTAATCACATAGTTGATTTTGAAGAATAAATGTACGAATACGAGGTTACAAAATACATTGCTCTTGAGAATGTAAATGAAATCCTAAACTATGAATGGTTAGGAGGCTCAGTTGTAAATGTATACATGAGGTATGTTTTCATGATTTTTTTTCCAAAAGCTAATATACTATGTTAATTATTAATAAATACATTTCATATTTTTTAGGAATATATATAAATATCAATTGAAGGGATTACCCCATGAATATAAATTTGAACTCATTAGTCCTCATTTCACTTATACAAAACAACCTAAAATATATTAAATTCAAATGAATAAAATTGTGATAAAACTATCCAAATTGTTTGAAAGAAAACTTACGAATGACAAAATGTTATTAATACTAATAATTTAGGGGTAAAAATTTATAATTTAATCATATAAAATATATTTTCATTTATTTCATTACTTATTCATTTTTTTTTCTTTTAGGCAACATTGAATACTCATTAAAATCAATTTGGATACTCCAAAGATTTATTTTCTGGATTCACTACATGGATACCCAACAAACTGACCACACATGATGGTGTTTGTCAATTTGTAATACACTATATCAAACATTTTATAACTAAACTTCAAGTTATATAATTTATATTATGTTTTAATGATAATTCTATTATGATAGGGAAATGTTTAAATATTATGAAATTCATGTCATGAGGTTAAACATTAAGCACAAAAAGCCTAAAAATTTCTAAGTGGATAAGTATCAGAAAATATATAATAATATTTAACTATCCAAACACATATAAAAAATTAATTATTTTTCTCAGTGCTTCTACAGTGTCTGAAACAAACAAATGGAAAATATTATGGTTATTATGCTTGTAAATTTATGATAGAGATCATATTACATTAACAAATTATCATCCCCAAAGAGGTATTTTAAAAAATAATTACCATTATATTTAAAATATTTATTAATAATTTTTGTATTTATATTTTTATATTACTATTATGATTGAGGAAAATAATCATATTCACAAGACAATAAATATTTTCTTAGAAACGAATGGGCAACATACCTGATGGAAAAATGCACACAAATTACATGAAGATGTGACTTCCATAGAAGTAATGGATTGATTCATATTTATGTTTAATTTATTTCTTTTTAGTATTACTCACATAATAATTGTTTTCTTATATAGGTGGATTCTTTTGTTCAAGTTAGGGTGGTTTCATCGAAACTGCTCATGCTCATGAGAGATTGTACTTCGAGGCTACAAATGAGATAATGACAATAAGGAAATGGGTCAAGAATGTATAAAATCACCATGAAAAGGTGAATTACTATTATTTATTTAATTAATTTTGTCATAATTTTATCTAATATTTGTATGTTATTTTCCTTATCATTTTTATCTAACAATTATTTAGTTTTGTTCACAGATCTTTTGGGGAGTCATATTTTGCTTTCAACTATTTGTAACAAGCCACAAAAGAGATAAAATTTTATTTAATTCCAATGTTACCATGATTTAAATTTATTTTATTTATTGATATTCTAATAATTAATATTGAGTTGATGTTCTTAGCTAAAAAACATTTCTCGTTGTTAAAAACCATAAGAGTATAAGAAGGTTTTCTGGCTAAGAACATCAACTCAATATACAATGTTGGCAGTTAAATAAAGAAATAAAACGAAAAGTGTGGTAACATTGGTAGTTTAGATTGTTTTTATACTTGAATACAATGATCCAGATTTCATTTGGGATGTGTAGGAATCAAAAGAACATCAATATGATGCACAATGTGACTGGTATGACTCAAGGCACGTTTTTTATTTAAAATTGACATTAATTTTAGTAAAAAAGACATCTGGAATACTCAAAACCCAAAAAACCATTTATATTGTCTTGATACTTTAGGAAAATGATCCATATTTCATTTAGGATGTGTAAGAATAATCCAAATATCAATTAGACACACGACGTTACCGGTATGACTCCACACACATCTTTTTTATTTAAAATTGACATTAATTTTAGTAAAAAAGAAAACTCACATACTCAAAACCAAGCTAAAACATTCATATTGTTTTTATACTTTAAGAAAATGATACATAAGTAATTTTTATGTGTAGGAATCAACCACACCTCAATTAGATACACAATGTGCCCAATATGACTCAAAGTGTCTGTTATCACTTTAAAATTGACATTTTAGTTCAAAAAGTCTCACTCACTGAAAATTGAGAAAACACACTCAGATTGTATTGATAATTTAGGAAAATGATTCATAAGTCAATTTTGATGTGTAAGAATTAGTCTCTCATCAAACCAACACACAATGTGATCGATGTGACTCAAAGTGTGTGTTTCTAGTTTAAAATAACATTCTAGTAAAAAAGAAAAGTGATATACTAAAAACTAAGAAAAATCATTAGGATTTATTTGATTTTTTAATAAAAAGACCTATAAGTAATTTGAGATGTGTAGGAATTATCCATACCTTAATCTAATGCACGGTGTGACCAATATGTCTCTAAGTTTGTCTTTTTATTTAAAATTGGCATTAATTTTAGTAAAAAAGACAACCATCATACACAAAACCACAAAAACACATTTATGTTGTTTTTATACTTTATAAAAATGATCTATAACTCATTTTTAACGTGTATTAATCATTCTCATATCAATATGATAAACAATGTTCCTGGTATGACTCAAAGTACTAGTTATCAATTTAAAATAGACATTTTAAAAAGTATCACTCACTAAAAAGCAAGAAAAATCACTTGGATTGTATTTATAATTTAGGAAAATTATTCAAAATTAATTTTTGACATTTAGGAATCAGTCTCATGTCAAACCAACACACTATGTGACTATCATGACTCAATGTGCGTGAAACTAGTTTAAAATGACATTTTAGTAAAAAAGAAAAGTGACATACTCAAAACCAAGTAAACAAATTTAGATTGTTTTTATAATTTATGAAAATAATCCATAATTTATTTGGGATGTGTAGGAATCAGTCTCACCTCACTCCGACGCACAATGTGACTGAGTGCGTCTTTTTATTTAAAATTAACAATAATTTTAGTAAAAAATCAACCAACATACTCAAAACAAAGAGAATGCATTTAGATTATTCTGATACTTTAGGAAAATGATTCATAAGTCATTTTTGCCATATATAAATTAGTTTAACCTCAATTCGATACACGATGTTCCCATTATGACTCAAAGTGTCTGGTATCAGTTTAAAATTGATATTTTAGTTCAAAAAGTGTCACTCACTGAAAACCCAGAAAACACACTCATATTGTCTTGATAATTTAGTAAAGATATTCATTTGTAATTTATGATGTTTTGGAAATAGTATCATGTCAAACTGACACAAGATATGACTAGTATGACTCAAAGTACATGTTTCCAGTTTCAAATGATATTTTATTAAAAAACACAAGTGATATACTAAAAACTAAGAAAACACATTCAGATTGTTTTTATACTTTAGGAAAATGATCTATAATTCATTTGAGACATGTAATAATCATCTACACCTCAATCTTATGCACGGTGTGACTGGAATAATTTACAGTGTGCCTATTTATTTAAAATTGATATTAATTTTAGTTAAAAGAATTAACGACATACTGAAAACCAAGAAAATGCATTCAAATTGTTTTTATAATTTAGAAAAACAATTAATAAGTCATTTATAATTTTTAATAATCAACTCTACCTCAATCCGATCTACGATGTGAACGATATAACTCTTAGTGCATCTTTTTATTTAAAATTGACATTAATTTTAGTAAAAAGAATGTTTGACATATTGAAAATTAAGAAAACACATTCAAATTGTTTTAATACTTTTTGAAAATAATTTAGAAGTTATTTTTGATGTTTAAAAATCATCCACACCTCAATCTGATGTACGATGTGACCGATATGACTCCAAACATGTCTTTTTATTTAAAATTGACATTAATTTTAGTAAAACGAACAAGTGACATACTGAAAACCGAGAAAACACATTTGGATTGTTTTGATACTTTATGAAAGTGATCCATGATTCATTTTTGACATGTATCAATCAACCGCACCTTAATATGATGAACAATATGACCGGTATGACTCCAGGTGTGTCTTTTTATTTAAAATTGACATTAATTTTAGTTTAAATAAAAAGTGATGTACTAAAAACCAATAAAACACATTATTATTATTTTTATACTTTATGAAAATGATCCACGAGTAATTTGTGATGTTTATGAATCAACCTCACCTCAATACGATGCATGGTGTGACCAATATGATTCCAAGTGTTTCTTTTTTATTTTAAATTGACATTAATTTTAGAAAAAAGAAAAAGTGACTTAATTAAAACCAAGAAAACACATTCGAATTGTTTTGATACTTTAGGAAAATGATCCATGAGTCATTTTTGACATATAGGAATCACTCTCACCTCAATAAAAATCATGGTGTGACCAGTATGACTTATAGTGTCTATTATCACATTTTATTTCAAAACACGTGTCACTCATTGAAAACCAAGAAAATTTACTCTGATTGTCATGATAATTTAGGAAATAAATTCATAAGTCATTTGTGATGTGTAAGAAGTAGTATCATCTAAAAAATTTACACTATGTGACTGGTATGAATCAAAGTCAGTGTTTCTATTTTGAAATGAAATTTTAGTGAAAAACACAAGTGACATACTGAAAACTGAGAAAATGCATTCAGATGGTTTTGATACTTTAGGACAATGATTCATAAGTAATTTGTGATGTGTAGGAATCAGTGACACCTCAATCCCAAGCATGATGTGACTAGTATGAATCTAAGTGTGTCTTTATGTAAAATTGACATTAATTTCATTAAAAAGAACAATTGATATACTCAAAACTGAGAAAACAAATTCAGATTGTTTTGACACTTTAGGGAAATTATCCATAACTCATTTGTGACATGTTGGAATAAAAACACCTCAATACGATGTACAATTTGATCGATATAACTCCAAGTGTGTCATTTTATTTAAATTTGAAATTTTATTAATGTATTATTTCATATTAATGTTTAATTTATTTCTTTATAATATTACGAAAATAAGATTTGTTTTATTATATAGGTGGATTATTTTACTCGAGTTGAGGTGATTTATTTAGAAATTGATATGATGAGTAGACTTTTTTGAGAGGGGATCATAAGTGCCAAAGACGATTAAACATTAATGTTTTTAAATTTTTGTGGATAGTAATTGTAAATGTAATTATAGAAAACATTGTTTTAAATGTATATATTAGTGTTTTTTTGTATTTGTGATGTAAAATTTATTTTAATTAAATTATATATTTTGGGTATAGGTTATAGGTTGCTGCAACATGATTTTATACAAATAGTACACTAAAATAGGTGATACATTTATCATTTCTTTTTTAGTGCTAATAAAGGGGACCCCATTTAACAACGCTGAGGATAACAATGCCTTTTTAGCACTGTTAAAATCCTTTTTGTGCGTTGTTAAAGGGAATATCTATAATAGTGATTTCAAAAAAATATAAGTAATAATAGATAATCATCATAAAAAAATTAATAGAATCTTGTATTTTTATCTCTAAGGTTTTTTTAACAACCTATTTCAATATATATTTAGTCACAAGTTGAAGATGCCACTAATGTCATATTTGTATCCCTGTATGTTATAGGTTATTAATTATCATAAAAAATTTACTATAAAATTTAGGAAACTATATACATAAAATAAAATTCCATAGGAAATATATGAAATCAGTCATATAAAACACCCATAATACACAACAATGAATAATACCAAAGTTAAAGGTCATATGACCGACACTACAAAGGTTCTAGTTTGGATTTATTATAGTCTGTGTGGGTTTTGAGAGTATTTTATCATTTTCACATTAACATAAATCTAGTAAATTTTCTTATTTCAAATGATCTTGGATTGAAATTTCATTGATGTAGTTGTATTATGATAAGTGGGTTTACCCCCTGGTGTGAGTTTTATTGAGATTACATTAGTTTGAATTTTTAGATTTTTGAAGTCATTGGATAGTTTTTCTAGTCAGTGTGGGAATTTAGGTGTACAACTATTCACCACTATGAGTCCTGGTATGATCATGAAATAAATGTCTAAGAGGTATTGGGTGGTGGATGAAAAAATGATCAATTACCAGGAGCTATTAGATAGTAGACTTTGGGTCTCCCCATAATTGGAGGGTAGGTTGGTACTATTGAAAGAGACTATAACCACTAGAAAGGAATATTATTTGAATATTATATCCATGTGATTATTAATGGTTGGTTGGAGGTCTTAGTTTTTTTCTATAAATAGGTTCATGGGAGATCATTTGAATGGGTCGTTCCTCTCTCCCAGGAATTCCACTCTCTAAGTTTTGATAAAATTTAGAGGAAGAGTTATTATTCAAGGATTCCAAAGGATTTAATTTTTTTAGAGGGTCTGTTATGCTAAAGGGGATGAGTTCCTTATGTTCCTATATGTTTTAGAGTGCATTATTTATAGCCATATATGAGGAGTTTTGAAAGATATTTATGGTTTTCTTCAAAGTTAGTGATCTGTTTTCTGAGGTAATTGATTCTATATTTCTTATTTTCCAAGTCTCTGTGAATATCAACATGTATATGTTTCTTTTTGTATAGAAGTAAGTTATACTACCATGTGAATGTTGTTTTTATGGGCATTCCTCCTGTTTATTTATATGGATTGTAGTTTTTTCTATGGGTATTGTTATTCAAATGTCTTGATAGATGGATGTGATATGAAAGAAAGGAAAATATAGCTGACTTGTGAATTCTATATGGTTTAGGTTATATATTATTTTTTTATGGGTAGACTGTGCCCTTGGATTTGAGTCCCATTTAAGAAAATGGGAGCCTTTCGGAAGTTCATGTGGTTGGTTTAAGGAGGGGCCTTAGTTAAACAAAACTCTGGATGATGTTCATAAGTCTATCAAGATCAGATAGTGTCTAGGGAGTGGAAATCTGAGAGCTGGTAGAAGTTAAGTCTTCCCTAACTTGATTTCCAAAGGGTTTTAGGATATATAGTAGGTTTTATAGGTTGGTTTTATTTTTTTAATTTCAATGATTTCTCTAAAGGGTTTGAATGATGTGTTTTTGATGGTTTTTGGAAGGAAAATATCAGAATATAGTAAAAAATTGGATTCATAGAGTTTTCATTATATTCCACCTTGCGATATTCTTATGTCTTTGGAGAACTTTTCAAGGAAGAATGGTTAGACCTAGTTTGGGTTGATTTATATAGGATTGGAAGGCCATTTACTTAACTCTTACTTTATTTTTTTTCTTAATCAATTGATGGGGGTGGAGGTTGATTTGGAGGGTGTGATTGCAAAGTATCACATAGTACTGACTCTACTTGTGTGTCCGAAAAGCGAGTTTGGTGATTCAATTATTGATACTAGAGAGTGATGTTATGTGACCCAACTACTTGTTCTATAGGGAAGTTTAAGACCAAACTATTTATTCTAGATAACGTGGATAGTCATTTATATCTTTTTTATCCATGAAGGTATGTTTCAAAAGGTGTGATTTTGAAAGTTGTGGCTAGAATAGTGTAGTTTCCTCTATTTTTTTTGATTTTTCCTAAAATTTATGATTGCCCTTGTTTTCACTCTAAAAAGTTAGTTATTCCAAGGTGGAGGGTAGTGTGATGGTTGGGGAAACTAGGAAATATCTTCACCCAATATTCTGATTATGGTAATGATCATTGATATATAACTGTATTAAAGATGGTTTGGGTGGTTGGGTTATTATCTTATCCCTTATTGGTAGATACATGATGTGAGGGGTTAAGATATAACTATACCAAAGATGTAGTGATATGGGTTCCCTAATTATAATTGTGGATATCTCCTGAGTTTGGTGATGGTTTTTTGGGACTATGGGTTTGTGAGTATCCCTATTTCATGTTATGTTATTCGAGTGATGATGCAAAGTCATTTCCTACTCGAATCATCACCTGAGTTAAGGAATTATGAGTGTGTCCCAACATTCAAGTAGTGTGAATAATGTTGGGTGACCAATTGATTAATAATTTTCTCCTCAACCCACCCATATATTCTTATCCATGATGATCAAGGTTACTGATATGATTTTATAATGCTCACAGTGGGTTGGTGGTAGGACATTTTAAATTAGGAGCAGTCTGGTAGCATGGTGTGGTGTGATTTATAGGGCCACTTGTTTTGATTGATTTTAGTGGTGTGAATTTTATAGTCTATATACATCCTTGTGATTTTGGGTGTGTGTATTTTTTGATCTACGAGGAATAACATAATAGCCAGGGGAATTTAACTGGGAGTGGTCTAGTTCTTTTGTTTATTGATGAGCATTGTTGTGAACATTCTCAAAAATTGTATGATTTTTACTAAGTGAATAACATGGGATGAATTAGGTAGTTATATTGATGATGAAGTGAATTAAATATACCTTAATAGGTTTAAATAAACAAATAAATGAAACGAAAAAAGGAAACAAAATATGGGGGGTTTTTTGACTGATTTCGGAACTAAATGAAGTAAACAAGCTAAAAAATTCTTTGAAAACACCTATATGATAAGACGTAATAGACTTAATATACACCTTCAACATTAATCAATCATTAAAATTTATGATTAAAATAAATTTAATTGTGATAAACTAATCCTATAAACCCTCAAACCTTATATAAATTAACATGACCACAAAGATAATATGAAATGAACCCTAGGTTGACTTTGAGACTTCCAATCATGGAACTTTTCTTTGATTATGGTCCAAAATATAACTTATGGTTAGTTTCCAATTATGGAAAAATCTCCAACCTATAAATGAGAATTAATTGGGGTTGGTTATTTGATTCAAACACTAAAAATCAATCCCAAATTGATTATATTTTTTGATTAAAGTCTTGCTCGCATGATTCACACAAGCCCGACCTCACGGTCATAGTGAAAATCGATCAAGTTCCTTAGAAATTAAAACTAAATTAATTTATCATAATTTATGATTTTTTAATAGATTAAAATAAATAAATAAATTAAGTTAGTATGAATTAAATCTATTATAAATGGAAACTACTTTTCTATGGGCAATGTTGTCATCATGGAGATGATTTTCATAAGCAAGAGATTAAAAGGGTAAAAACCAATATCGTCTCCACTATTAAATTATATCCCAAAGAAGAAAAATAAAGTGAGTTTGGATGAATAAAAATAAAAATTTATTGAATAAAAATAAAGATTATGTGTATAAAATTAAATAAACAATAAGTATAAGAAACAGAGTTGAACCTTTTTGGAAGAGATCCTTACAAAAATTATTCCATATTTCAAATGGTTAAAGAGATGAAATATAACTACTATATTTTTTCAAACCACTAAAATTCCTTGAACAATCCTACCATAGTGTGAAAATATCATTTAAATAGAGTGTGGTAGGGTTAGGGTTTGAAATGTCAACTAGGGAACATGTGGAATTCTGCCTCCAAAATTTACTCCACCTTGAGATGAATTTTCAAAAAATTTCCCACCTAAACCATATATCACTCAATTTTAATTAAATTCATGGAATTAAGTCCTCTAAAATTTGAAAATATTTCATCCGATTCCATGGTTGGGTGAAAAAGGTATGTTCTAAATAGTGGTGCAAGGTCCATCTGTCGAATTTATCTTAGCTCTACATTAATGGCCATTTTACACCCTTCAACTTTGGGACCCAACTTGCAATGTTTGAGTGAGAAATATAGAAAAATTATTTTAGAATATATCCATAAAATTTAATTTCCAAATTTAGTACATAGAAATTTTTATGAAATAATTACTAGAGAAAAATTAAAAGGGGAAAAACAAAATTTTCATGGAATTTTTAAATTCATGCTCAAAACATATATTTCCATTAAATCTTCAAATAAAGATTTATGTGGGGAAATTACATAAATAATAATCAAAAAAATATTTAAAAAAACATGGTTTATTTTTTATATTTTACACCCATATATGAATTAACATGCTTTGATAATATTAGTATAATAGAGGCTTGAGTGGGAACCTACTATGTATGATTATAATCATCCCTATTACTTACATCAGTTTTTTTGATTATCATTATAACACCCCAAGATTTTGTAATATATTTATTTAAATAAATACTATATTCAATAGATTTCTTCACACAAAACACCAAACTAAAATAATGTATGACATATTTATTATTGAGAAAATTTAAAAATAACGATACCTCTAGTAAATAAAAAGATATTAACCAATTAAAAATTCTTATATTTATAGGATATATAATTAATATGATTTAATATATAAAAGGATTATCCATTCTCAAATATACATTTAATGTATTACTAAATTAAACTCAATAAATTTTAGAATATTACTTTTATAATATAATAATTCAATATATTAACTAACATATTAACATCATTAATTATTAATTGGCAGGAGATTGTACTAAGAGCACTTTAAAAATGAAAAATTTCAACAAAATTCATTTTATTTGTATTATGTATTTTATTTTAAAATAAAAATTTACAATTTTTAGAATTTAAGCTGTATAAAATAAAATTTATTTTTTAATTCCTCAAATCAAAATTTTCTTAGTATGAATTTTTGAGTTTTTTCTAAAAAGGTTGATTTTTAGTTGAAAAATACAATTTTTGAAAAAAATATAATTTTTATGATTCTATCAGAATGTAAGAGTATCCTAGAAGATTATAAAAATATAAGTAATAAAATATGTATTTAAGTAATAATATTATGGATTTTAAAATATTATTTGAACTTATAAATATCATTTCCAACATTTTTAAAACTAAATGAAAATGTTACTTTAATAAAAATTATTTTCATTATTTTCTTATAATTAAGTGTTTTGATGGTGAAATTTTGTTTTGGATTTATTTGGAATACATATAAATTTATTTGTTTAATACAAAAATTTATGTCATAAAAATAAGTATCTATAATAATATTGTATATAAAATTTTAAACTTAACAACTCACTTTTCCTAAAAATCCATTTTACATGTTATATGTGTTTTTTAGACTAACATTACAAACCCTTAAAAATTTTATTTTGTAAAACGATTTAAAAATTTGAAAATATAAAGTCAAAATTAGGTAAAATGTCCAATATTAATTTTTTTATTGATATTAATTACTAAGGTTATAAATTAATTTCCAAGGTAAAAGTAAATTAGGGTAAAAGTTAAAAAAAAGTTAAAAGAAAAAGCCTAAATACACTCTAGGTTGTCTCAAAAATGAGTGGATGAGGATAATATATACCCACACAAAATTACCATCCATTTTTTTTATTTTGGATTCATTGGCCTTTGAATATTAACATTACATTATTGAAAATGTAATGGTTACTTTCAAAACCACCATTCCCTTCACTTATAAAATGGAAACACTTCTACCACATCAAGACTCACCTATATTTCAAATTTTCTATTGAAACTTCACCAAATTAATTCTACTATAACTATCTCACATGTTCAAAATATTATGGTCACCATTATTTATTAAAAGGCCTTCTTTTCCAAGGAGATTTCAAAAGAAAATTCAAGTCCCCGACATGAGTATTATCAACTATTTATATTTTCTTCTTAATTATGTTCAATAAAATTTATTATATTTACACTAATATAATCATATAAGTATCATTTATATAATTTAATATTATTTTCTGAAGATACTTATCATTATATATTCATCTATCCCATCCATTAAGAAAAAAAAATCATCGTTAGTGTGTATGTGTGGACTACCACTTCCACCAGCAACAAAATTATTTTTTTCATAACAACCAATCATTGATGGTCCCTATAATGGATTTAATGAGGATATATTATGTTTATGAAAATTTTAATATTATTTATATTTTAAATTATCATTATTTAAAAATATCCCTGTACTCATTAAATCATTATAAGACGTTACCATTTGAGTTGATTTAACCACCTATATAAACAATGTTTTAAAGATTACGTCATAAATGATTATGGGATTTCATATAATGGTAACATCATATAATAACCATATATTTAATATTTTTTTAATTATCTTGTAATTTTTTTGTTAAAATTTAAAATATTTATTAATATATCACCTTTCAATTGTTAAACACATCGAAAACTAGTTCATTATGATTTCCATTCTCATAATTCATATTAATGTATTTAACCTAATGAAAATTGTACTTAAGTAATCATTGAAAAATTTTTTATTCTATCTTTAATGATTTTAGAGTGATGAAATTGAAACCACATAGTGAGAATCAACCCCATCTTCATGATGCTTGTATGAAATAAACAACTGAAAGATCTAACACCTAATGGTAAAAATAAGAGATAACTAACTAATATATTTATAATAAATGGTAATAAATTAAGTATATGTAATGTTAATGTACATTAAAAAGGTTATGAAATATTATATTAATATAGTTATGTTTTTTTACTAAAGGTTAGAGCGCTTTCGATTAATAGGGAATAAAGGTAAGGGGTTCTTTATCTCAAATTTGAATTCCTTGAGACAAGTTTATGCTATGCACCATGTTTCCTTTCCGATAGTGAAAATACTAACCCATTTTAATTTATATCATGATACTATTATATTTAATGATATTAAATGTTCTATTTAAAGTTATACCACTCATGGTGTTTTGATTCAGAAGTTACAAAGGCTGTTAGGGTTTTCGTCTCATATTCCTCTCATTGGGACATGTTTGGTATTATGAACCTAATTTAAATTATGTGATGTATATAATTACTATTTTATATTTCATACCAAGAATTATCATTTAATAATGGTATTTTAAGTTCAATTAAAAACCCTCTCTTTTAAGGGTCTGTGATTAAAATTTTACTCAAGCAATAAGGGGTAATTGTCTCAAATTTGAATCCCTTAAGACATGTTTATGTTATACATCATGTTTCCTTTTTTTTTGTGGTGTAAATACTGCCCCATTTTAATTTTTTATCTTGATAATATTATATTTCATGATATTAAATTTTTTATTTAAATTTTCACCACTCATGGGATTTTTATTCAAAAGTTATGAAGGTTGTAAGTGGTTTTTGTGACTCAAATCCTTTCCTTGGGTCATAATCACTACTCTTTGTCTAAAACCATTCATGTTTGTTCTTATATAACCTATGATGATGTTATATTTTATTTCCACCTTCTTTTTTATGGAAATCATGTTTCACACCAAAGTCTTCTTCCTTAATTAATCTATTGTTTTGTGAAAATGAAATTTTGTTAAGAATAATTCCTATTTCTTTTAATGGATTTCCCTCAATATCCATGTTTTTACTTCCCATAAATGTTTTCCTTTAACTAGTAAAAAATAAAATTGTTTTTATATCCAATTATCCTTACATTCCTCTTTATTAATTTTAAAATATTTTTTTTTATTCTTTTAACGATGTGAGTTTTTAACAAAGGCATTTTAAAATATTTAATTTTTTTCCTTACCATGATCATATATTCTTCCTTATACATAAAATTTTGAAATATAATTTATTTATTACCAAGGAATATTTATTGGAATTGGTTTAAAATTAATTTTTTAAGAATTTTTATATTCATCCTCAAAAAAATGGTTTTTGTAAAGTGACATGAAAAACATGTCTTTTTAAGATGATAAAAGAAACACATTTTTAAGAAAAATCATTTTTGTAATTTATCTTCCATTTTCAAAGTATTATTCTTTAATTTAGTAATGTTTCATAAATCACCCTATATACACTCTTCTTAATAACTTATTTTGGGAGATTATGTTTTTGGTATCAAATGATCACGTGTTTTTATTTATGTGATACCATTTGGAAAAGTAATTTTCTCCTCATGGGTTATTTATGATAAACTGAATGATTTGATTTTAAGTAGGACTCATATGTATAGATGATGATGGGTGGGTTACTATATCTCCCTATAAGTAATTGGTTTATGTTTATTTATCATGATCTCAAAAGGTCACATGAGAGGATTTATTCCAAGACCAAGTATACATGGGAGGATTTATCCCAAGCATAAGAGTACACAAGAGAATTTACCTAATACCAAGTGTATAAGGGAGGATTTATCCCAAGACAAAGGGTGTAAAATAGGATTTATCCCAAGCCAATGTGGTACACATGAGATTTTATCCCAATCCGAAGGGTATGAAGGAGGATTATCTCAAGCCTGAGATGGTACACAGGTGGTTATCCCATGCCTACTTTTTGATGAATGTCTTGGTGGGTAGCCTTGACATATGATTTATATGTTTATGTTCATACCAAACTCTTATTCATATTCTCATTCCAATTTTATTCTATCATGGATTATGTTTATTGACGAATGTTTCCACACTCTTGATTCACATATTTTATTATTCCAAGCCTTATTCCATGACTCATGAGTTACATTATATTATTTATTGTGTATGATTTTATTATATATCTTTATTATTCTCATATGATCATATTATACTCACTTATTATCTTTTATTTTTTTGTATCACTTATGTTTACCTTTACCAATAATTTGATCTCATTCCTTTCTTATGTTTCCATTACCTAGGTTATGAATATGCGTGTAACTTATGAGGAGTCTAGAAGGGATCTAATGTGGTTTTATTATGGAGAATTTTTCACAAGTTGTGTAAAATAATTTCCTATGTAACCGGTCCTCAAAGACACTAAACCTTACATTATTGGTATTTGTGTGATTATTTGTGAGATGTAATTTTTAGATTTTGGAAATGATGTAAAACAAATATATTCTTAGTTTGGGTCATTATAATTGGTATCAAAGTAGAATTTAGTGATTTTTGAGAATTAGTTTAGTTATTTTTGGTGATTAAGATTGGATAACATTAGTTAAAACCCTAAGTATAAGTCTAAGGGATAAATATAAGTAGGTAACATCCTAAAATTTTGGTAAATAAGAGATTGTGTGGTTCTTATAGAAATTATATCCGTGTATGGATACTAAAATTGGATATAAGATCTTGCATAAATGTACCTAGTGGTAATAACCTTAAAAAGGTAGTATTGAGTATTAAATCAATCGTCACCTGGTGCATGAAAAAGAGTCCTAACTATACACCTCGTTTGAAACTCCTGAGGAATATTCATTGGTTAATCATAATATATATATAAATCATAATTAAATATTTGATTATGATGTTAACTAATTAGGTTATAGAACCTAATAGGAAAATGAACATGGATAACCTAGATTTAAACCTATATATTCATAAGGTAATGTATACACATAATGTATGAAAACTTCCTTTTAAGTTTTTATCTTCCTTATATTCACATTCATTAATTTAAGTATACTCATTCCTAATTTTCCTTTTGTCAAGGTGATAGTGGGAACCCAAAAGAATTTAGTTAATAATGGGTGTAATGGAAAATGTGGAGATTATCCCAACAAGAAACCTAATAGGATAGAAAAGGGAGTGAAAACCTTTATTCAAATGATATACTAGTTTTTAAATAATAATGAAAACCATGTGGATCTCAAAAACATACCAAGGAAGGAGTAGCTTATTATCTAGTTATTCATGTGCCAACGACCACTGACCATTAGTGGGTCCCCTATCAATTAACTATTGAGCAATGGATCAATATAGTTGAAAAGTTGTTTTCCATTCTATAAATATCAGATCATGAAAATATTTTTGTATCCATATATCATTTGGAAGGTGAATATGATCAATGGTGGACCCTAATAAAGAGCACAATGACAAAGGAAAAAATCAATTCCATGAAATGGGAAGTGTTTAAAAAGGCATTCTTTGAAAAATATTTTTCTGAACTCTCCATACAAAAAATAGAGAGAGAATTACATAAGTTGAAGTAAAAGGAATATGAATCCATTATTACTTATAAAGTAAACTTCACAAGACTTTCAAGGTATGCCTCTAGTTTTATCATTGAATATGAATCAAGGTTGATCATTTGTTTAGTGTTTTAAATTTAAGTCTCTAAAAATCATTGTCTATAATGGATTTTGGAAGCTATGAAGTGATTTTTTGATGTGAAATTAAGGTGGAAATAGAAAATGGATACTCCTATTATTCTCATGGTTTAGGGGAAAAGAATAAAAAATGGATCCCCATGGAAATTAAAGTGATAAAAACCATATAGAAAAAAATTCATCTTTTTACATGTAAAAACTATGGGAAGAAGAATTGGGGGGACTATCACTAAGGAACAAGTAAGTGGTTCAAGTTTAGAAGAGAAGGTCATCAAGGACATGAATAATGAAAGGATATAAAGAGACTAATTAATGAAATTAATGGATGGAATCCCTAGATCAATGTAAAAACCTTGGTCCAATGAATCAATTGTAAGGATTATGGGTATTATGCCAAAAAGTGCACTGAACCTAGGGTTTATGGAAATAATCAACATCAACATCCACCTAAGCCAAGAGAATAAGGAAAAGCCTATGAAATCATCATAAATAAATTATATTTTGATAACAAAGTGGATCATGATAATTAATGCATACTTATCCTCTAATTAAAATTGGTGGATGTTGGTGATGAGTAATCAATTGTATTACCTTAGTCAATAATTTCCCTTTTAAAAATACAGCACAGTGGTGGCCACAAGGTTGTCACATGATAAGGTTACAAACTAAGTTATCAAACTGTCACCCTGTTAATTTTATTTTTTTAAATTCAAACTAAAATTGGGAATTTAAAATATGTTAAAAAAGTTAAATATAACAAAAAAATAAAATTAATGCTATAAATTAGAGATTAGAGGTTATAAGAAAGATCAATAAAAAAAGATAGATTATAGATAAAAGCAGTAGACAAGTTTTGGATTTTTGACACTCTCTTTATCATTGTGAAACAAATTAATTTACCAAATATATTTCTCAATGTATAATTATAAACCTAAAATCATAAATCTTAATTACTAATAAACCATATTTAGGCCTCAAATACAGATTCTTATCCCCTTATTAAAGTGATCTGATAACCCAAATACCTTTGAGAAATCAAAACAGATTAAACTCATCATGCTCATAAAAGAGACCTCGACAAAGAAATTTAAACAATGAGAGTAAAAAATTTACATTCAAAAGTTAAAAAATATATATAATAATTTATAATAAAGTGGTCTCATGAAAGAAAATGACCCTCTTCATTCATGTAAAATAGTTTATAAAGAAATACAAAATATAAAGATGAAAAGCACAAACTCAAATGGGAAGAGTATCTTCAGGCTTCCAACGTGCATCAACACTTGGGTTTTAGCCCTTAATGGATTGATTAATTCATGTAAAAATCCTCTTATATAGACAATATCCTTCCACACATACCACTAAATCACTCTCACTATCCTTTTAAATGAAGTGGAGATTAAAATATACATTGAAGAGGGGTGGAAAATATGTAGTCTAGTTTATATCCTCCAACATCTTTATCAATTTATTACTAGTTGGAACCCGAATCTTGATGTAGTTTATTCTTGAAAATTGTTAAAATACGTCTTAACTATTCACCCACAAAATTGGGGACCCATTGGACACATGGTAAAAAAATTATCTTCTAATTATTGAATTTAACTTTTTATGGATGAACAAACACTTCACATTCCTCCAATTGCATGCGCCCATAGACCATCTTAATGAAAGAATTTGAACTTAGTATTTAATTTATGGGTGAGTATCTGAGTCCTATTTCTTATCCTGTTGTAATCACCTAATTTTGAAACTTTTGGTCTATTTTTTGTCTCTTTTAATGAAGGTAAATTAATTATGTCTGAAAAAAATATTTTCTAATTTGAGTGAAAATTTTGGGCCTTAAAATGGATGATTGAGTAATTTTTACAATTTGAATAAATGAAACCCATTAACAAATGGATACTAAAAAAAGAATTTATATAATTTTATTTTTATTAAAGAAGTTATTACCAAAATACCAAAGTTATAAAAAACTGTTGAAATTCCAGAATGAGGGAATTTTCACAATTTAGCTCAAAAATCATCAAAATTACTAAAATAATGCAATTTCAATTAAAAGAAAAATATTATGGGGAAAACTAATTGAAATAAAAATAAAAAATATTATAAATATTATCTCTATAAATTCTCCCACAATTAAAATTTGGACTCCTGGACAAGGAAACATTCAGAATAAATTTACTATGAAAAATTCAAAACACGTGACAATGAAATTAACTAATATTGATATCAATAAACGCAAATTATCATGTGTATTAAATATATTAAATTTAAAATTATCCTATTCTCAATCATTTAATTCCCATTTCATTCATTCTTCCATGAACAAGGTTGTCTACCTCACATATTTTTCCTCTCAATACATGATTTTGATCTTACACAAATTTTTCCTTATCCAAATAGATGCAAGGGTCAGTATAATTTTTACAAATTTATAAATCTCCATCCAATTGAGTTAAAGAATTATATTCATCATGTGGAATTAGAAATATTTTTTCTAAGTTTTAAAGGTTGGTGGATTTTAAATTTCAAAAAATATGAGGTAGAACAAGATGTGTTATCTCTTTGTTGAAGCAAGATTGAACGATTCTTGTTTAACTCAAGCATGATCTTCTCCTCTTTCTTCATGGGATAAAATCAACTCCAAAATAACAAAATTTATTTCATAGATATCCCACACATTCTATTTTACAAACTAACCCCGGATACCCTCATAATCTGGTACTTGACCCAATCTGCTACATACCCAAAGGACGTTCCCGATCTCCATAGGCTAGTGAATAAAACCAAGGCATCAACAACAACCGGAGGGAATAATTTCGACCAACATAAAATAGATGAAGTGGAACACACACACACACACACACATATATATATATATATAATAAAAATAAATATCAGAAATAAACTAGAATAAATATATATTCCATAACTAAAAGAATGCAATAGAAACGATACAACTCAAAAGAAGATAAAGAACTCCAAAGTACGAGTCCAACAACAAATAAAAAAACACAGAACAAGAAGTAGTAACTCCATGTGATAAGAGATGATGTCCCACTATCTCACCACTATCTACCCAAGACCAGCTGACTAAAATATCACTACCTCACTATGTCTCTTTGTATTTACCTATATCAAAATACACAACTAGGTCTACACCCTACCAAAGGGGTGTACAGGGTGTGAGATAAATAGGATTAGTAGAATCACACTCATATGTTCCATAACAAGTCTTTGTATAACAATACAAACATGATCAACTTAAAAAAGGAAAGGCATGATAATCAGTTAAATAATTTTTATATCAAAATCACGGTAAAACAATCCCTCTTAGTTCTAAATAATCTAGTTAAAATAGTTTCAAAGCATATCACCTATATCAAAGTAGGTAATCAAAGAAAAAAAATTAAATTCAAAGCATAGGTAAAATCATTTCAAGGATCACTACAATCCAGTCTATCTAAAACAATCATACCCAAACATAGACAATCGAGTGTATCAAGCCCATAGACATATGCATCAAATCTAGGGAGTAGAGGAACAAATAAGAAAGTGAACCTCCCAACAGTGTCTAACAATTCCCTTGGAAACTTGGATTAGGGAGCAGAGGGATACCCCATGAGTAAACCCCCTGAAAGTAACAACAGATACGACCTATTCTACACCTTCTGCCTAAGTATCCAAGGCTTCCCATGTGCTCATTTTCTAAATCATTTCATCAAAACGATTCTTTGAAAACTATTTTATAAATCCATTTCTCAATGATTTAAAAACAAATTTTCCTTTTCCAAAACATGGGAAAACCAAATTTTCTCAAAAACTAGTTTGAACAAACCTGAAAAATAATAAATCATGTTAATTCATTTATAAAAAAATTTATTAAACCAGAGTATTCAAGGTTCATCCAACATAGGCTAGAGACTAAACCATCTACCTCAAAATAAGGTCGCACATTCCCGTAGTGAGATCCACCAACATCAAAAATAAATAATAGAACAAAAAAGAGTCCATGGAATTTATTTACATATTTTAGAATCACATTCCATAAACAAAACTGATGATAAAGGGGATAAGACACAACACACCTCATAATACATGCACTCGCAGCACCATAACCGACAAAGGACCAAACCCCATAATGAGATCACATAATGGATCTAGAAAGGATCAAGAAGAAAATCATCATAAGATCAATATATCCAAAACTATATCTCAATGGTACTTTCATGAACAATGTTAATGAAGAAGTAGAAAGACTACTTACCTAGAGAGACATAGTGCAACAAATATGGCGATCAAGCATCAAATGATGCGATCTGGAAGGAGAGGAGAAAATAAAAATCATATAGCATAGACCTAGGGTTTCAAGAAGAGGATTTCATGTTGAAATAATGAAAATAGGATATATGAGTGGTTCATAAAACCTAAAAACTAGGAACTATTCATGTTGTGAATTCAAGTTTCATGTTGTGAATCATTCGACTCACATGCATGATGAAAAAGACATCACTGTGGGTTAAATTAATTCTGATCGACCCATTCACAACAAGAAAATGTTTCTTGTATTTTAAAATTTTCAAGCTCTGAAACTGACTCATGACACCTTCCTGATAATGTATTCATGTCGTGTAACTAGTTCACAACCTAAATGTGTACAACTGGTAGTGAACAATCCAGGTCCCACAGAAAATCCCCAAACCAACTCCAACACCCACATAACCAAAAAACGAACTCTTAAACATTAAAATAGGAACACCTTTTTATTAGGATGTTAAATTCATAATTTCAGAAGTAATGGAACATAAATTTCTTTCCAAATTTTTTAGATTTATTTTAAAGATTTAGAAAGTCATAACTTTTTCTTCTTGAAAGATCCAAAAAGTATAACTTTTTTTCCTTGAAATATTCAGAAATGAACAACTTTAATTATCAAAAATCATGTCTCTAGACTTTTATTTTTATAATCCACTTCAATTATCCCAAAATAGTATATCAAGTAACAAAGTAGATCCTCCACACTTAAGATTTACATAAATCATACAATGTACTTCAAGAGATGATTGGATAGGAAAATTGTCTTGTAATGAGGCTAACTAAATAGGCAGTTCTTGGATACTAAGGGACCAAAATGATCAAATGTAAAAGTTAGTCCTAATAAATAAAATTCAATTTTTTAAAAGGGGATTTCAATCACAAATAAATTACCTCAATCATTTTGAGCCCAAGTTCCTTAAATCTCAAAGGTTTGAAAAGAAACATAGAAAGTTATACTTAAAACAAATTTTTTTTAGTTTACTCAAGATGTGGGGTTATCATGAATATTATGAAAAAATGTTTTAGAGGCATCATGGGAAAGTGATTTTAAACTTTGGACAACATTCATGGAATGAAATTCAATAATTTATGGCCTTTTCACAAATTTCCATAAATTTGAATTCAGAAAAAAAACATTTTAATAATCATTTTAGTTTTGTTCTATAAATAAAGTTGGTTCATTTAATTGAAATAAATTTCCAATTCACAATGGTAATTAATTTTAATCTTAAAATTTTGAAAAAAAACACACAAAATTTGAAATAAAGAATGAAAAATTTAAAAGAAAAATAGAAAACCAAAATATGTAATGAAAACAAAGAAATCCTAATCTAATAAGGATGTTCATCCCCCACAATTTTTTACAATTTCCTCATTGTGAACAATTTTTTTATGAGAAGTGAAAATAAATAATATTATAAATAACAAAATAAAGTGGGAAGGAAGACACTATCTAGTTTTTATTATGCAACAACAACCTTGATCTATCCTCCTAAAAGATATAACTTGGAAACCTATATGAAAAATGAAAACAAAGAATCATAATTTTATTGAAAGAAAAGAATGAATAATTAAAACTAAATATAAGGTAAAATATACTTGGTTTGAACCCCCAAGTGGGTGCTAGGATTTCAATACCCTAGTTTGGAAGTTTCAACTGGTCATCCCCAATCTGAAGGTGGGTAATTTTTCTTCCCTAAAAAGATCCCAAACAAAATTTCTCCAACATTTTTCAGCTATAAATGGTTGTAGAATCTCCCCTTTGAAAAATTTCCTTAGGTTCCTCTCTATGTATTTTTAATTCCAACATAGTATTAGAAGAGGGAAAAAAATATAAGTACAAATTCCCATGACTTGATCTTCACAGAAAACCTCCCCGGGTTATTGAGATGTAATTATAGGATGTGGTTTATCTTCAATTTCATCTTAAAAAATGATTCTTATTTTAAAATCAAGCTAGTACCACCATCCTCATGAAAACAAATGTACTCCTTAGTTGGGAACACCATTATTTCTTCAAGTTTAACCATTACATCCTCTTCATCTAAAAAATTTTTCCACTCAAAAGTAGCAGGAATAAAATATGCACAGAGAGAAGCAATGAAAAATTTATTATCAATATAACCTAACAAAATTAGATCAAAATTTAAGACTTATCCCTATTTTTTATTATGTTACAACATTGTTTGTGAGTGGACAACAATTGTTTTGAAATTATACAGAAACTAAGATTCCTCCAAATGTTCTTAAAAAATTAATGGTTTAAAACTAGAAAATTTTAGATCATAGTTAGGATGATCATGTTATTGAACACACTACTCACAGATGTGGTTGTTCATTGAAATTATAAATTTGAAAGTTCATTCAAGTTATAAATCAAGTTGATCACTTTCAAGGTTCTAGAGACATATTTCATAAGAAATTTCCTTACTTTATAACTTGGAAATGATTTTTTTGAGACCAGATTCTAGATTATCAATAATTGTTTTGAAATTAGTTTTATCATTTACAAAATTATATGCTTCACACTCATAAATTTAAATATATTACCAATCAATCATGTTCAAATAAGGGTATGAATTAAAATTGGGAAGAAATTATTGTGATAAAGCTTCTGAATGGTGGTTAAAATCCTATAAATTCAATTTTTTTTACAAAAAACTGATGAAACCTCCCTGAAAATGACACTAGATTATGATGAGGATCCAGTCATGCTACCTCATTAAATAATTTTCCTTTAAAAAATGCATCATAGTGGTGACCATAGGTTTGTATCATGAGGAGGTTGTAGACTATGTTATCAACCGATCACTTTGTTAATTTTTTTTGTTAAATTAAAGATAAAAGTGGGGATTTTAAATCTTACAAGAAAATTTAAATATAAAAAAATCAAATTAATACAATAAATTAGAGATAAGTGGTTATAAGTATGATCAATAAAATAATATAGACTAGAAATAATAGTAGTGGATAAGTTTCAACCTTCGAAAACTCCCTTTATCATTATGAATAAATGAATTTAGGAATTTTATTTCTCAATGTATTATTAAATACCTCAAATAATAAACCTAAATTACTTAGAAACCATTCTGAGATCTTAAATATTGGTTATTATCCCCTTATAAAAGTGATCTAATTAGCTAAAGACCTCTGAGGAACCAAAATAGATTAATCTCACTATGCTCAAAAAAGATACCTCACTAGATAAATTTAAACAATTTGAGTAACCACTTTATATTCGTAAGTTGAACAAAAATACATAATAATTTAGAAGAAATTATATTCAATAAATAAAATAAACATCTTAATTCATGAAAAATAGTTTCCATAGAAATACAAAATATAAAAATGAAAAGTACAAACTCAAAAGGGATGAGTATACTCAGGCTTCTACCATCCATGAACATGTGGGGTTTGACACTTCATGGATATATTAATTCATTTAAAACAAATATTCTCTAAAAACTATCCTACTAATCATCCTACTCCCCCACTATCACTATCTTTTGAAATGAAGTAGAGATGAAAATATATAATATGCCCTCTAAATTTTTTCTCTATTTATTCCTAGTTAGAGGATTAATATCAATGAATTTACTTCTTAAAATTTGTTTTAATGTATCTTATCTATTAAATCAAAAAATTTGGGATCTATAGAAAATGTGGTGAGAAAATTATATACTAATTATTGAAGTTAACTTTTCCTGTCCAAATAGACTCTTCATATTCCTCTAATTTCATGACCATCTTAATGAACAAATTTGAACTTAGTATTTCATGGAGTGATGATTCTATGATACCTATTTATTCTTATTCTTGAGTCATATAATTTGGACACTTTTGAGCAGATTTATGTCTATTTTAATGAATTTATATAAATTCTGTCTGATTTTTTTTAATTGAGTGACTTTTTATGCCTTAAAATGGATGATTGAGCACTTAGTATAGTTGGAATAAATGAATACCTCAAGAAAAGGGATCCTAAAAAATGAATTTTGATAACTTTATGAATATTGAAAAAATTATGTCCAAAATACCAAAGTGATAAAAAACTATTAAAATTCCAGAATTAGTGAATTTTTATAATTTAGATCAAAACTCATCAAAATTTAAAAAATTATGCAATTTCAATTAAAATTATAATATTATGGGGATATTTTCATTGAAATACACATAAAAATAAGGGAAATATTAGCTATATCATATATCTAGTTGGGTTTTAGTTACAATAGCTATAGTATATCCAAGAAGTTTTCTAAAACATCAAATCAACACCCCAATGATTTGATATTATCAAGAAAAAAATTCTCTTATTTTTGTATCCCAAGTTGTGGTTCATGGGATATTCTAAAATAAATTCTTATTATATCTACTTTATATGAATTAGATATTATTTTAGAAATGTATTGGATATCATCATATATAATCCATAATAATAAAAAATAGGAAAATCACATTTCATATTTCAAACCAACCCATGATCATTTATCAATGTAAGGATGACTATGAGCTCTATTAAAAAACTAATTCTATTAAAGGAGTTATAATACCTAATCATAAGGGTTGTTTATCTTAAATGATTAGAGAAATAAAAAAAATCTATATAATGATTGACATATTCTGAGGGAAAATGATATATTTCTTAAGTTTACTGATAAAAATTTAGAAATTATATCATGATTTATGTATATCTTTTTTAGTTTAATTAGTAAGTGATAATTAAAATTGTGCAGAAATAATTTATTAAGGGAGAAATAATGTAACACCCTAAGATTTTAGAATATATTTCTTTAAATAAATACAGTGTTCAATAGATTTTACCATATGCAACACCGAACTAAAACAAGTCATGAAATTTTTATTATTAATAAAATTTATGAATAATAAAACCTCTAGTAAATAAGAAGATATTAACAATTGAAAATGCTTACATTTAGAGGGTATATAATTAAAATGATTTAATATTCAATGGATTTTCCATTCTCAAATAAATTTTTAATGTAGTAATGAATTGAAATTGATCAATTTTAAAATATTATTTTGATAAAATATAATACTTCAATATATTAACTAACATATTAACATAATTAAGTTAAGAATTGGTATGAGATAATACCAAGAACCCTTAATGTTTAAAAACATTATTTTTCAATAAAATTATTTTTCTTTATATTATGTATTTTATTTTAAAAGATAAATTTAAAAATTTTAGAGTTTAAATTTTATGAAATAAAATTAAATTTTTAATTCCTCACATAAAAATTTAGTTAGTATAAATTTTTTAGTTTTTTTTGAAAAAGTTGTTTTTTTTGTAAAAAAATACATTTTTGACAAAATTATATTTTTTATGATTTTATCATTATGTAAGAATATAATAAAAGATTAAAAAACCATTTAAGTAATTAAATATATATTTATGGAATAAAATTTATTATTTTAAAATATTCTTTGTACTTATAAATCCTATGTCCAACAGTTTTAGAACTAAATTAAAATGTTACTTTAATAAAAACTGTTTTTGGTATTTTATTTTAATTAAGTGTTTTAATGGTGAAATATATTTTTATATTGCTTTTAAATCCATCTAAATTCTATTTTTTATTAAACCAATATGTTTCTTAAAAATAAGTATATATACTAATTTTATCTTTTACATAAATTTTTAAACTAAATAACACACTTTTCCTAAAAAACCATTTCTACACATTATGTGCATTTATTTTAAAATTAACACTTATAACCTTTACAAATTTTATTTGGTAAAATGATTTAAAAAATTGAAAAAAAGTTTCAAATCAGGTAAAATTTATAATCTTAATTTTTCCATTAATATTAATTAATAAGGTTAAAAATTAATTACCAAGGTAAAAGTAAATTAGGGTAAAAGTTTAAAAGGTTAAAATAAAAAAAGCCTAAAACATCATAGGTTGTCTCCAAAATGAGTGTATGAGGAGAATATAGAATTAAACACACCCCTCCACTTTTTTCCCATTTTAGATCCATTTAACTTTGAATATTAACATTGTATTATCGAAAATGTAATGGTTACTTCCAAAACTACCCTTCCCTTCACTTATAAAAGGGTAACACTTCTACCAATTAAATGACCACCTATCCTTTTAATACATTATTTAAACTCTTAAAAATTATTCATACTATAATAATGTCAAAATTTAAAAAGATTATGGTCCCCATTAGTTATCATAACGCCTTCATTTCCAAGGATAATTTAAAGAAAAATTTAAGTCCCCAACATTAGTATTATCAACTACTTAACTATTATTATTAATTATATTCATTAAAATTTAATCTATAAAAACTGATATAATGATTTTTTTATAATTTATATAATATAAATTTATTATATTTAGGTAATTATCATTATCTATTCATCTATCATATCCTTAAAAAAACAAAATCAGCGTTCGTGCGTACGTGCAGACTACCACCTCCACGAGCAACAAAATTCATTTTTCATCACCAACCATCATTTATGGTTACTATAATAGATTTATTGAGTATATATTAAGTTTATTAAATGTTTAATGTTTTTCATAATTTAAATTATCATTATCTAAATACATTCCCTTACTCAATAAATCATTACAACATGTTACCATTTGGGCCGATTTAACTACTTATGTAAATGATGTTATTTGGACTATGTAATAAATGATTATGGGATGTAATATAATGTTAATATAATTTAATAATGGTATATTTATGTTTTTTAAGGATTCCATAAATGTGTTGTTAATATTTAAAATATTTATTAATATATCACCTTTCGATCGTTAAACACGTCAAAAACTAGTTCACCGTGATTTTCATTTTCACAAGTCGTAACCTAATGAAAATGGAAATTAATGTAATCATTGAAAAAATGATAATTATAAATTAAATTATATAGGAATTATTAACTTGAAACTACATAGTGAGAATCGATCCCACCTTCATGAATTTTGTATGAAATAAGCAACCAAAAGTTCTAACACCCAATGGAAAAAATAAACGATAACTACATAATATATTAATTATAAATGATAATAAATGAAATATATTAAATTTTGATATATAATATTAAGGTTATAAAATATTATATTAGTATAGTTATGTTTTTACATGAGGTTAGAGAACTTTTGTCTAAGGAGGAATACAGGTAAGGGGTTCTCTGTCTCAAATTTGAATTCCTCGAGACAAGTTTATCATATACACTGTGTTTTCTTTTCAATAGTGTAAAAAATACCATATTTTAATTTTTATCATGATTATATTATATTAAATTACATTAAATTTTATATTTAAAGTTATACCTTTCATGGGGTTTTGAATCAGAAGTTACAAAGGTGGTAAGAGTATTCATCTCAAATTTCTTTCTTTAAGACATGTTTGGTACTATGCACCCAATTTCAATAATTTAGTGAATATAATACCTATTTTAGATATAATAATAATAATTTTATTTTAATCATGTAATTTAAATTTCAATTTAAAACCCTCAATTTCAAGGGATTTTGATTAAAGTGTTACTCAATCTGTAAGGCGTTCTTTGTCTCAAATTTGAATCTCTAGAGACATGTTTATGTTATATAACATGTTTACTTTTTAAATGGTTTAAATAAAATCCCAATGTAATTTTGTATCATTATAATATTATATTTAATTATATTCAATGTTCTATTTAAATTTATACCTCTCATGATGTTTTGATTCAAAAGTTACAAAGGTTGTAAGGGGTTTTCATGACTCAAATCCTTTCCTTGGGTTATAATCACTCTTCTTGGTCTAAAACCTTTCATATTTGAATTTATATAACATATTATGATGTTATATTTTATTTAAAACTTCTTTTATGGATAAAAAATGTTTCACACCAAAGTATTCTTCCTTAATGAATCTATTATTTTGTGAAAATGAAATTTTGTTAAGAATAATTCCCATTTCATTTAATGGATTTTCTATCCATATCAATGTTTTTACTTCCAATAAATGTTATCCTTTACCAAGTTGAAATTAATTTTTTTATCTCTAATTATCCTTATATTCTTCTTTATTCATTTTAAAACAATTTTTTTATCCTTTTAATGATGTGGGTTTTCAAAAAAGGCATTTTAAAATTATTTAAAAGTATTTTCCTTACCATTATCTTATATTATTCCCTTACACTTTACATTTTGAAATATATTTTATTTATTATCAAGTCATATTTATTATAATTTGTTTTGAAGTAATGTTTTAATAAGTTTTCTCTTTATCTTTAAAAAATTGTTTTTGGAAAGTGACTTGAAAAACATGTCTTTTTTAAGATTATATTAAGACACACATTTTTAAGGAAAGTCATTTTTATGATTTGTCTTCCATTTTCAAAGGATTAATCTTGAATGGAGTAATGTTTAATAAATCACCCTATATGTTCTCTTATTAAATACTCCAATTAGAAGATTATAATTTTGGTATCAAATGATAATATTCTTTTATCTAGGTAATACTATTTGGAAAAGCTATTTTCTTCTCATTGGTTATTTATGATAAGATGAATTATTTGATTTTAAGTCACACTCATATGTATGGATAGTGATGGTTGGGGTCCTATATCACCCTCCAATAAATTGGTTTATGTTTACGTCTCATGAGATCAAAATGGTATATGAGAGGATTTATCCTAAGTTCAAGGGTACATGGGATTATTTATCCCAAGACCAAGGGTACATGGGAGGATTTATACCAAGAAAAAGGGTACATGGGAGGATTAATCCCAAGAGAAAGGGTATAAATAAGTATTTATTTCAAGCTAAAGGGGTACATGAGAGGTTTTATTCCAATACTAAGGGTATATATAAGGATTATCCCAATCCTAAGAAGGTATATAAGTGGTTAACACAAGCATATTATGTGATGAATGTCTTGGTTGGTATCCTTGACATATTGTTTCTATGTTTATGTTTATTATAAAATATTATGCATATCCTCTTGCTAATATTATGTGCTCATGGATCATGTTTATTGAATAAATTTTCTACACTCTTTTGATTCACATTTTTTTTCATGCCAAGCCTTATCCCATGACTCATGAATTATGCTATATGATTTGTTGGGTATTATTTTATTATTTATCTTGATTATACTCATACACACATATTTTTCTCACTTAAGATCTTTGATTATTTTTTATTGCATATGTTTATCCTTATTGAGAATCTGATCTCATTCCTTTCTTATGTTTCAATCCCATAGGTTATGATGATGAGTGTAATATATGAGAAGTCTAAAATGGATCTAGCGTGGCTTTATTATGGATGAATTTTCACAAGTTGTGTAAAATAAGTTTCTTATGTAACTGGTCCTTAAAGAAACTAAAAATTCCATTCTTAGTACTTGTGAGATTATTTATTAGAGTTAATGTTTAGATTATGGAAATGATTTAAAACAAAGATATGTTTATCCTGGACTATTATAGTTGGTATAAAAGTTGTATTTATTTATTTTTTAGTATTAGTATAGTTATTTTTTGGCATTAGGATTGGAGAACCATAGCGAAAACCCTTAGGATAATTATAAGACTTAATTTTAAGTATATGGTAACATCTTGAAATTTTAGAAAATTTGAGATTGTGATGTTCTTTAAGAAATTAAATCCCTACTGGGATATTACTAGTAAATATATGATCTAACACAAATTTACCTAGGGGTAATAACACATAAAAGGTATAATTATCTATTAACTTGATCGTCACCTAGTACATGACAAAGATGCCTAATTTTACACCTGGTTTGACACCCCTGAGGGATATTCTTTAGTTAATCACATCATCTTAAGAAACCATAATGAATTATTTTAGCATGATGTTAAATAATTCGGTTATATAACCTAATTGGTAAATGACCATGGACAACCTATATTGAAATCTATAGATTCATAGGCTAACATTTTCATTTAAACCGTCAACCCATCTTCTAAGTTTATAGTTTCCTTATATTAACATTCAATAATTTAAGTTTAATCATTCTAAATTTTCCTTTAGTCAAGGTAATAGTGGGAACCTAAAATAACTGATTTAACAATGGGTGTAATGGACAATGTGTATATTATCCTTATAAGAAACCTTATGGGATGGAAAATGGAGTCCAAATATTCATGAAAATTCCGTCCTAGTTTATGAACAATAATGAAAACCATATGGAGCTTACAAATATGAAAATGAAGGATCATCTTACCATAAATTTATTTATGTACCAATTACTAATGATCTTTAGTGAGTTTCCTGATCCACTAATTACTGAACAATGGGTCAATATAGTAGAAAATATATTTTCCATTCTATAGATCTCAGAGGATGAAAAATATGTTTTATTTGTATATCATCTAGAAGGCGATGTTTATCAATGGTGGAACCTAATTAAGAAAACAAGGACAAAAGAAGAAATCGATTTCATGAAATGGTAATATTTTAAAGATATATTCTTTAGTAAATATTTTCCAAAACTCTTCATATAAAAATAGAGATAGAATTACTTAAGTTGAAGAAAAAGTAAGATGTATTCATTATTACTAATGAAGAAAACTTCACAAGACTTTCAAGGTATGCCTATGTTTTTATCATTGACCATGAAATAAAGGTTGATCATTTATTTAGTATTTTAAAGAATAATTTCTAAAAATAATTAACTATAAGGGATTTTGGAAGCTATGAAAAAATTGTTTGATGTCTACTTATGATGTAAGTAGAAACTGGAGACTCTTATTATTCTCTTGGTTTATGGGAAAAGAAGATAAAAATGTATCTCCATAGAAAATGAAGTGATAAAACCATATAGATAATAAAATTAATCTTTTGACATGTAGAAAATGTTGGAAGAATCATAGGGGGGGGGGGTATCTCCAAGGAATAAGTAAGTACTTCAATTGTGGAAGAGAAGGTCATCATGCACATTAATTACAAAGGGATATGAAGAGACCATATAATGAAATGGATGAAGGGAATTAAATTATTAATACAAAAACCTCAGTCCAATGCTTAAATGGTAAGGAGTACGATAATTATGCTAATGAGTTCACTAAACCTAAGGTTGATGGAAATGATCAATTTCAACGTCCACATAAGCTAAAAGAAAAAGGAAAAGCCTATGATATCACTACAAGTGAATTAGATTGTGATAACAAAGTGAATCATGATAATTAATGAATACTTATACTCTACTTCATATGGGTGGATGTCACATTGGATTCAAATTATAGTAACACTAGTATATCCACGAAGTTTTCTAAAAGCATCAAATCAACACCCTAATGATTTGATATTATCAAGGAAAAAATTATCATATTATTGTATCCCAGGTTGTAGTTTATGGAATATGATTAATGAAAGTATTATTATCCCTTCTTTAGATGAATTAGATGTGATTTTAGGAATTTATAGACTATCTTCACATAAAATCCATAATAATCAACAAAATAAGGAAATCACATTTCATATTTCATACCAACCTATGATCTTATATCAGTGTTAGGATGAATATTAGATCTCTTCAAAAACTAATTATATTATAGGAGTTATGATACCTAATCACGAGGGATGTTTATATCAAATTATTGGAGAAATAAAATTCCATATTATGATTGACCCATTCTGAAGGAAAATAATATATTTTATAATTTTGTTGATAAAACCATAAAAATTACATCATTAGTCATGTCTATCTTATATGTTTCACTGGTAAGTGATAATTAACATTTCAAGGATTCAATTTATTAAGGTGGGAAGAATGTAACACCCCAAGATTTTGGAATATATTTATTTAAAAAAATACCATATTCAATAGCTTGCTCCACATGAAACACCAAACTAAAATAATCCATGAAATATTTATTATTGGTAAAATTAAATAATAATGTAACCAATAGTAAATAAAAGGATATTAACCAATTAAAAATTCTTACAATTAGGAGATATATAATTAATATGATTTAATATATAAATAATTGTCCATTCTCAAATAACTGTATAATGTTTTAATATATTAAAATTAATTAATTTTAAAATATTATTTTGATAATATATAATACTTAAATATATTAACTAACATATTAACTACACTAATTTAGTAATTGGTATGAGATAGTGCTAAGAACACTTAATGTTTAAAAATTTTATTTTCAATAAAATTCATTTTATTTATATTATGCATTTTATTTTAAAAATAAAAATTTATAAAATTTAGAATTTAAATTATATAGAATAAAATTAATTTTTGAATTCATCACATAAAAATTTTCTAAGTATTTTTTTGGTGTTTTTTTTAAAAATATTAATTTTAGTTGAAAAATATAGTTTTTGAAAAAATTATAATTTTTATGATTTTATCATTATGTAAGAATAACCTAGAAGATAAAAAAACTTTTAACTAAAAAAATATTTATTTAAGGAATAAAATTATTCATTTTAAAACACTCTTTGAATGTATAAATCCTATGTCCAACATTTAAAACTAAATTAAAATGTTACTTTAATAAAAACCGATTTTAGTATTTTCTTCTAATTTTGTATTTTGATGGTAAAATTAGGTATTGGATTTCTTTGAAATCCTCATAACTTTTATAGGTTTTTATATAAACCAAATTTTTTTAATAAAAATTAGTATATATAATAATCTTATCTTGTACATAAATTTGTAAACTTAATAACACACTTTTCCTAAAAAACTATTTTTACACGTTATGTGCATTTATTTTAAAATTAACATTTCATACGCGTATAACTTTTATTTGGTAAAATTATTTAAAATATTTAAAATATAATCTTAAAATTAGGTAAAATTTAAAATATTTATATTTTAATTAATATTAATTATTGAGGTTAATAATTAATTACCAAGGTAAAATTAAATTAGGATAAAAGTAGATAAAGTTAAAAGAAAAATCCTAGAAACACTCTTTGTTTTCTAAAAAATGAGTGAATGAGGATAATATATACCCCAAAACACTTCCTATAAACTTTTTCCCATTTTGATCCATTGACCTTTAAATAGTAACATTTCATTATTGAAAATGTAATGGTTACTTCTAAAACTATCCTCCCCTTCATTTATAATAGGGAATCACTTCTCCCACTTGAATTCTCACATATACTTAGAATTTATTCTTGAATATATTCTAAATAAATCCTCATATAACCCTATCCAAATTTAAAAATCTTATGTTCATAATTATTTATCATATGGATTTCATTTCCAAGGAGAATTCAATGAAAAATTCAAGTCCCCAATGTGAGTATTATCAACCAATTAACTTTACTTATCAATTATCTTCATTAAAATTTAGTATTTAAACACTAATATAATGATATTATTATCATTTTAATACTTAAATATTATTATATTAAGGTAATCATCATCATCAATTCATCAATCCCATCAATTAAGAAAAATAAAATTGTCGTTCGTGTGTACATGTAGATTACTACCTCCCCGAGAAACACAATTAATTTTTCCTCACCACCCATAATTGATGGTTTTTATAATGGTTTTAATGAGTATATATGATTTTTATGATCTATTTAATATTCTATACATTTCACATTATCATTATTTAAAGACACCCCTTACTCATTAAATCATTATAACACATTACCATTTGGGCCTATTTAACTACTTCTGTAAACGATGTTATAACAACTATGTCATTAATGACTATGGGATTTTATATAATGTTAATATCATGTAATAATTATATATTTAATATATTTTTTTTAATTATTATATAAAATTTTCATTAATATTTAAAATATGTATCAATATATCACCTTTCAATAGTTAAACATGTTGAAAACTAGTTCATAGAAATTTCCATTTTCACAAGCCGTATTCATGTATTTCTCCTAATGAAAATGTGACTTAAGTAATCATTAAAAAAATTATTATTATATATTTATTGATCTAGAAATGATTAAATTTAATCCACTTTGTGATAATCAATCCCGTCTTCATGAAGTTTGTATGAAATAAACAACCGAAAGTTCTAACACTCAATGGTAAAAATAAGTAATAAATAACTAATATATTTGTAATAAATGATAATATATGAAGTATACAAAAGGTTAATGTATATTAATAAGGTTATGAATGAGTATATTAATATAGTTATGTTTTTATACATGAGGTTAGAGTGCTTTATACTAAGCAGGAATAAAGGTAAAAGGTTCATTGTCTCAAATTTGAATTCCTTGAGACATGTTTATGCTATACACCATGTTTCATTTTCAGTGGAGTAAACACTACCCCATTTTCATTTTATATCATTATGATCTTATATTTCATTATATTCAATGTTTTATTTAATTTTATACCTCTCATTTGGTTTTGATTCAAAAGTTACAAAGGCTATAAGTGTTTTCATCTCAAATTATTCTCTTTGAGCCATATTTGATATTATGAAACTAATTTAAATTACAAGGTGTATATAATACCTATTTGAGATATCATAAAAAATTATATTTTAATAATGAAATTTTAATTCAATTACAAACCTTTTATTTCAAGGGTTTCTGATTAAAATTTTACTCAATCCGTAATGAGTTATTTGTCTCAAATTTGAATTCCTTGAGACATGTTTATATTATACACCATGTTTCCTTTTTTAGTTGTGTAAATATTGTAACATTTTTATTTTTAATCATGATAATATTATATTTAATGAAATTATTATTTTTAATTAAATTTATACCTCTCACGGGTTTTTGATTCAAAAGTTACAAAGGCTGTAAGGGGTTTTCACGACTCAAATCCCCTCATTGGGTCATAATCACTTATATTTGTATAAAATATTTAATTTTTGATATTATATAACCTATTATGATGTTATATTATATTTAAACCTTATTTTTTATAGAAATCACATTTCAAACCAAATTCTTATTCTTTAATGAATCTATTTTTTTTGATGAAAATGATTTTTTTGTTAAGAATAATTCCTATTTATTTTAATGGATTTTCCCTCAACATCCATGTTTTTAATTACCATAAATTTTATTCCTTACCTAATAGAAACTAATTTTTTATCTTTAATTATCCATATATTCCCCTTTATTCATATTCAAACAATGTTTTTTTATCATTTTAATGATGTGGGTTTTCAATTAAGGCATTATAAAATATTTAAAATGATTTTCCTTACCATGATCTTATATTATTCATTTTTACTCCACATTTTAACATATATTTTACTTTTATCAAGGTATATTTTTTATATTTTTTTGAATTAATGTTTTAAGAAGTTTACTTTGCATCTTAAAAAAATAATGGTTTTTGGAAATTAAATTGAAAAACATATATTTTTAAAATGTCTGTAAGAAACACATTTTCAAGAAAAGTACTTTTTTTGTGTTTTGTCTACAATTTTCAAAGGATTATTATCTAATTGAGTAATGTTTCCTAAATCACCCAATATATTATCCTATAAAATAATACTTTTAGGAGATCACATTTTTGGTATGAAATGATCATGTTTTTTTATTTATGTGACACCATTCAGAAAATTTATTATCTTATCATGAGTTATTTATGATAAAATGAATGATTTGATTTTTAGTGGAAATCATATGTATAGATGATTATGTGTGGGGTCCTATATCTCCATCTAATGCATTAGTTAATGTTTATGTATCATGAGCTTAAAAGGGTAAATGGGAGGATTCATCCCAAAACCAAGGGTACATAAGAGAATTTATCCCAAGCCTAAGGGTTTTCAAGAGGATTTGTCTCAATACCAGGGGAACACAGGAGAATTTATCCCAGGCCAAATGGTATATGAGAGGTTTTATCCAAAGCCCAAGGGTATACAAAAGGATTATCTCAATCCCAAAAAAGGTACATGGGTGGTTAAACTAAGGAAACTTTGTGATGAATGTCTTGGTGAGTATCCTTGACATATTGTTTCTATGTTTATGTTTATACCACAATCTAATGAATATTCTAATTCAAATGTTATGCTCTCATTGATCATGTTTATTAACTAATGTTTCCTCACCCTTTTGATTCACATCTTATGTCATGCCAATCCTTATGCCATGACTCATGAATTATGCCCTTTATCATCAATTTACTATTTTCAGGTATTCCTAAACCCTCTTATATTAAATTATTAATATCTTAATTGGAAAAAAATGATTTAACAATGATTTATTGATAAATTTGTTAAAAAGACTTAAATGCATGTTAACATATTAGAATGTTCAATTGAATATTTTTGGAATTTGACATTGAGTTAGTGTGTGATTATGAGGCCGAAAAAGTCTCAGTAAAGACTGAATAAATTATTAAATATAATATATTAAAAACACAATTTTTATTCAAAATATTTGAATAACTCAAAAGAGGTGTGTCGTATGAGGAATCTGAGACCACCATTATGTCCAAAACACACTTTTTATCATTGGACAAGTATAAAATTCGAAGGCGCTGGATGTTTGGATGTCTCGATCTAGAGATAAAGTTATTACATATTATTTAATATATTATTTTATTAAAAATAATTAAATATCTCCAAAACTGTGCATCGTATGGGAAATATGAGACCATCGATAGGTCTGGAACATGGTGTTTACCCTAGGCGGGGTATAACATTTCGTTGGACGTTTGAACACCGCGCTCGCAAAAATAACCATTTTATTTCAATTAATTATTTATTCCATTTTTTAAATAATAAATCATTAATATCTCTCAAAAGGTTCATCGTTTGAGAAATCGAAGACCACTATTGGGTTTGGAATGGGGGGTTTAACTTAGGCAGGGTATAACTTTTATACACAACGGACATTTCATCTGGTTGCTAGTTAATTTTAAGTTATTTAATTTTTATATTAAATAATTATTATTATTAATTTTAAAAAAATAGCACTATTAATTCTCTTCCCCAAATAATTGGTGAACCTCCATTTTTAACACATGAGATCATTTGAAACCTTGGATTTCAACCATTTTGAACTATTAAATGTTAAAACACATTAATCAGATGAAATTAATGACTCCGGTTCATCTCTTAGATGAAAAAGTGGTTTAAATTGGGGGTTTCAATTTGTGATTGATGAACATGCTGGTTTTGGATTTTATTTATAACGAAACTGATTTTTGTGGTGGGTGGTGGATCTGCTCAAGTGCGAACCACCTCAGGTGTTCTTTTAGTAAGATTGGTGAAGATCGGTCCAAATATGGTGTTGTTCTTGACGCAGAGAAGACCTCCTCCATCTTCTTGGTGGGTCACCTCACACTGTAGGTTCTTTTTCTATTACTTATTCAATCTTATCTCTTAAATATCTTTTATGATATTGGTTGGTTTTATGCACCATCAGTGTCGTTGGATTTTCCTCGATGAGAAGAACCTAAATCATATTTTTGATTTGAAGGTAGAAATGTATTGTTCAATATGATTTTTCTCATTTTAAAAGGATCATTTGAAATAAAAATATCAAAGGTTTTTCTTAAAAAAAATATATTATCAAGGATAGAAATATTCATTTTTATCAAAGTAAAATCATTATAATTATCAAATCATAATTCCATTAAATTGACAATTCCACTAGGTTATTAAATGATAATTTTTAAACAAAATTATCAAAATATGTTTAACAAAATTTTCAAAGGATAACAATGAAATTGTTAAACAATAATTACAATGTTTTATAAAAGGACAATTTATCAAAATTATTAAGGGGATAAAAAATTGAATTATTTTGGGTAAGATATATAATAAATTATCTAGTGATAATTTATGTGAAAATTGAGAAATGATAATTTGTAACAAATGCTTATTAGAATATAATTATTCATTTTTGTTAAAGGATAATTATAAGGTAATTATCACATGATAAGATTATCCAAACTATCATAGGATAATTACATATATTGTTAAAGGATAATTATTATAATTATAAAATGATAATTTGAAAATTATCTTAGAGCGATAAAATATTATGGCATGTAATATTTTAATCGAAAATTTTAAAATTATTTAGGAGAGAGAAATTATCATCACATGTGATATTTTATTTCATTTTGAAATAAAATAACTCGTATTGGTTCTAGGAACCCTTGAAGAATGTTGAGCATTGGTGTGTCAACGCTTACTATAATAAGGTCGTGATAAGGTTTATTGAACTAGATAGGATGGTTTATCTTTGTCGCTGACATTGATGACCTTGAGGTAGGTGGTTTTATCCCGATTATCCAAATTAATTAACCTTGAATTGTTTGGTTTATTTCAATTGTTGATTTAAATTCAATTTCTTAAACATGATTTCAATCGATTTGATAAAACCCAATTCTAGTATATTGAGAGATTTGAAATGGTTTTGGCATGAGAATTTGTAAAAAACCCAATTCCATTTAATTTGGGAGCATTGTGGAAAGTGGTTAATTTAAATTGTTTAATTTTAATTATAAATTTGATGGAAGCCATTTCAATTAAATTGTTGAATTTATTTATAGAAATGGTTTGTGAAATTGATAATTCCATCAATTTCAAAATCCATTTTGATAATTAAATTCAAAAATTTAATTGAAATAGCTTCCATCAAATTTAAAATTTAAATGAACCACTTTCCACAATGCTCCCCAATTCAATGGAATTGGGTTTTTTTACAAATTCTCATTCCCAAACCATTTCAAATCTCTCAATTCACTGGAATTTGGTTTTATCAAATCAATTGAAAGCAAGTTTAAGAAATTGAATTTAAATAAAAAATTGAAATAAATCAAGAAATTAAAGGTTAATAAATTTGTTTAATCAAGATAGAACCACCTACCTCAAGGTCATTGATGTTAGAGAAAAAGATAAATCACCCTGTGTGGTTCAATACACCTCCTCACGACCTTATTATTGTAAGCGTCGACACACCAATGCTCTAAGTCCGTCAATGGTTTTGAAAACCAATACTAGTTATTTTATTTCAAAAGGAAATAAAATATCACATTCGATGATCGTTTCTCTCTCCTAAATAATTTTTAAATTATCAATTAAAATATTACATTCCATAATATTTTATCGCTATAAGATAATTTTCAAATTATCATTTTATAATTATCATAATTATCCTTTGACAATATACGTAAGTATCCTATGGTAATTTAGATAATCTTTTCATGTGATAATTACCTTATACTTATCCTTTAACAAAAATTAATAATTATATTATAATAAGTATTCCTTGAAAATTATCATTTTTCAATTTTCACAAAAATTATCATTGGATAATTCATTATATATCTTACTCAAAATAATTCAATGTTTTATACCCTTAATAATCTTGATAAATTATCTTTTTATAAAACATTTTAATTATTGTTTAAAAATTTCATTATTATCATTTGATAATTTTTATAATCATATTTTGATAATTTTGTTTAAAAATTATCATTTAATAATCTGGTGGAATTATCATCGATAATTTAATAGAATTATCATTTGATTTTTTTGGAGAAAAAGGGAATTCCCCTGTGTGGCCTTTTTAAACCCTCCACACAAGGGAACCCCCCTCCCCATGAAGGGGTCACTCGGAGAGAGCCCCAGCCGGGAAGGAGCCGTTGCCAGCCACGATGGCAGAGTGTCCCGGAGGGTGATGGCCCGACATCGATGGTCCGTCTAGAGATCCATCAGCGATTGATCCGTGCCTCATTTTGCACGCCCAGAAGAGATCGGGCGACCCGGCAATGTGGGTGGATCTTGGGGGAGAGGCTCGCCCCGAAAGCGGACTCCCAGGATTCAAACCCTGAACCTCCCAAAGAATAACGTGGATGTGCCACTCACCTTCACCACCACACCACCACCGAAGTGGCATAGAATTATCATTTGATAATTATAATGATTATACTTTGATAAAAATGAATATTTCTATCCTAGATAATAATTTTATTTAAAGAAAAACCTTTTATATTTTTATTTTAAACGATCCATTTAAAATAAAAAAAATCATATTGAACAATACATTGGTTCCTTTAAATAAAAAATATGATTTAGGTACTTATCATCAAGACAAATCCAACAACACTGACATCGCATAAAACTGAACAATATCGCAAAAGATATTTAAGAGAGAAGATTGAATAATTAATAAAATAAATAAATAAAAAGAAGAGGAGAACATGTAGAATGAGATGACCCACTAAGAAGATGGAGGTGGTCTTTTCCATGCTGAGAACAACACCAGATTTGGACCGATCTTCACCAATCTTACTAAAAGATCACCTGAGGTGGTTCACAATCGAGAAGATCCACCATGCACCACAAAAATTGGTTTCATTATAAATAAAGCCCAAAACCATCATGTTCATCAACCTCAAATTGAAACCCCCAATTTAAACCATGATTTCATTTGAGAGATGAACCAGAGTCATTAATTTCATCCAATTAATGTGTTTCAACATTTAATGGGTAAAAAACGGTTGAAATCCAAGGTTTCAAATGATCTCATGTGTTAAAAATAGAGGCTCGACCATTATTTGGATAAGAGAATGAATAATTCCACTTTTTTAACAATTAATAATAATAATAATTATTATTTAATATAAATATTAAATAACATAAAATTAACCAACGACCAGACAAAACGTCTGCTACGTATAAAATTTATATCCTATCTTGGGTAAACCCTCATTACGGACCCAACAACGGTATCATATTTCTCAAATAATGAACCATTTGAGGGATATTTATGATTTATTATTTAAAAAATGGAATAAATAGTTAATTAAAATAAAAGGGTTTGAGAGAGGTGTTCAAATATCCAACGCCTACAAATGTTATACCCCGCATAGGGTAAACACCACGTTTCAGACTTATCAGTGGTCTCAGATTTCCCATATGACGCACTGTTTGCGAAATATTTAATTATTTTTAATAAAATAATATATTAAAACAATTTAATAACTTTATCTCAAGATTGAGACATCCAAACATCCATCGCCTTCGAATGTTATACCGCTCCTAGGATAAACACCATGATTCAGACATAATGGTGGTCTCATATTTCTCATACGACACACCTCTTTGGAGTTATTAAAATATTTTGAATAAAAATTATGCACTTAATATATTATATTTATTATTTTTATTCTATTTTTACTGAGACTTTGTTTATCTCAGAATCTCACAACAACTCAATGTCAAACTCCAAAAAAAATTCAATTGAACATTCTAAGATGTTAAATGGTATTTATGTCCTTTTACACATCAAAATTTCACTGATAAATCCCTTTTTTCTGACTTAAGATATTAATAATTTAATATAAGAGGGTTTAGGAATACCTGAAAATAGTAACAGGATGTTACAACCTCCCCACCATAGGAAATTTCTATCCCCAAAAAGGCTAAGAAGAAGGCTCCATGTCTAAAAGACGAGGACATTAATCTCTCATCTATTCCTCCCTCTCCCACGTATCATGTGAATCAGAACCATGCTTCCATAACATACAGACCAGTGGTATCATCCTCCCATGAAGTACCTTGGTCTCAAAATCAACAACCCTGACTAACATCTCTATCAAGGATAAATCAGGATCAATATCAAGATAACTCCAACTCAAAACATGAGATGGGTCAAAGAGATACTTTCACAACTGTGATACATGGAAAACGTTATGTATCAACATCATCTATAGTGGTAGTGATAAACAGTAAGCAACTTTACCCACCTGATAAACAACCTATAAAGGTCCCACAAAATGAGGAGTAATCTTCCCTTGCCTCCCAAGCCATCGATGACCCAACCAGGGTGAATATTTCATTAACACCTGGTCACCAACTGAGAACTCAAAAGGTATACGATGATGATCAATATAAAACTTATATCAGCTTTGGGATGTTAACATTCTCTGATGAATCAACTGAATCTTTGTTTTCATTTTTTCACCAAACATGGTCCAACCAAGTAACTTTCACCAATCTCTGACCAACACAATGGATATTTACAAGGCCGACCATATAAGGCCTCAAAAGGAGCCATTCTAATCATATTATAATAAAAATTGTTATAAAAAAACTCAAACAGACTCAATTGATCACCCCAGGCCCTTCCAAAGTAGAGAATACAAGCACAAAGCATATCCTCAAGAATATTTTCTAATTGGGACTTTAGTTATTTTAGTTCAGCAGTTCCATCAGTAAGAGGGAATTGAAACTGGTTGAGTACTGGGCATCCAATCAATGGAAAAATCAACCTCTCTTATCAGCGATAAACTATAAAATTCATAAGGAAACACGATGGGAAACTCTATGACAACTGGAGTGATATCACCGCTCAAAGATTCTCGATCTAGATCAAAAGAAAACTCGGATATCACTTTCCCCAACTCCAGATAAGAAGGTCCAACTCTGTTCGAACTTGAGTCCCATTCTCCTTGAAAGAAAAGAGGCACACCACTGGGTGTAGTAATATCCATGTCACATGTTAACATCCCCATATAAAGATTAATCAAATTAATGGTACGGGTTGAAATAAATGAGTGAGATGCATTGGTATCAAATAGACTAGTCACTAAAGACGAAGCTATAGTAATGGTTCCTCTCATGGTTTCCGGACCCATATCAGCTTCCTATAGAGACTATTCCACTATGTTAAGAAGCTTCGTTCTAGATTACTATGACTGGAACCATTTTGTACGTGAAGCATTTGATTAAATCACAGTTTTTGGAGGTGCTGGTGATCTCGGGACACTATGTGGAGTGGAAATGTTTTGGAAAAACTTTTGTAAGTTTCCTAAATGTCCACAGGATCCATAGTTCTTGGTTCCTTGATGCAAACCCTCTTTGAATTCCCTAGATTAACACACTGGTAACATATCTAAGGGATTCTTCTAGGCACCGTAGGAGGTCAAAGATGACCCTGTTATCTAGAACCACTATGAGAGTCATCACACTCCCTCTTTGCTTTAAAATAACTCACATTTCCATAGGGAGAAAAAAGAACTCCCATCAACCATGACTTTCCAGTCAGGTCCATCTCAAGCATCATCACCCTATAAAAAACATCAATATTAGTGGAAAACTTTATCTAGAAAACATGAGAACAAATATCTGATCGAATCCCAGACTCAAACCATTGAGCCTTCATCCTCTCATTAGAGACAATTCCAGGCACAAACTGCACCAACTCAACAAAAAGATTTAAATAATCACTCACGGTTATGTTAGATTTCTCAAGATTAATAAACTCCACATCCTTGTCTAACACCATTTAATCTAGATATAACTTGTTGGTGAAAAGAACCTTGAAGTTATTCTACTCTAATACCTTACGTTTCTTCTGCTTCACCATTGTGTCCCACCATATCCTACTTGGCCCCTCCAGTATGAAGGTGGCACACTTCACCTTGATCATGTCTGGTATCTACAAGAACTCAATCATACATTATATCCTTCCCAAAAATTCCGTAGCATGTTGAGGATAAGTGGAGCCTTTTAAAACTAGTGGTTTTTGGAAAAGGAGCTACTGAGAACAATTTTGAAGAACATCCCCCTTAGGAACCACAACTGGAGCCTGAATGGGGATTGGTGGTGGTGCCTGCACCAAAGTCTGGACAGTACGCATGATCACCTCAACTAGATTAATATCCACAATAGGATTCAATCACCGAGGCTTAACAGAAGCCTCCTCCTGGATCCGATTTTCATGCCTTCTCGAAGGCACGATGTTACAAAACATCAACAAACAAGAGTAAGAAAAAATATTAACACTTAAACTAAGTAATAAGAGAAAATTATTCTCAACTAAAGGAAAAAATCACGATTTGGATTCCTCTCTATCTAAATAAAAATAGGGGAAATAATAGAACTAATCCACAAGAATTCTTTCCATAACTACCCCTTGTGAATTAAGGTTCATTACAGTGAGATCTAGACAATCAATCAATCGAAACTACCTCCTAAGTCCCGAAAAATATTTCACAAATTCATACATATTTCAAGAAAAAAGATCAACCTACCTATGATAAAACTTTCCACAATGCTCCCCAATTCAATGGAAATAGGTTTTTTTCCAAATTCTCATGCCAAAACCATTTAAAATCTCCCAATTCATTGGATTTGATTTTTAACAAATTAATTGAAATAATTTTTAAGAAATTTAATTTAAATAAAAAATTGAAATAAATCAAGCAATTCAAGGTTAATAAATTTGATTAATCAAGGAATTCATGTTTAGACATACTTTCAATTTATTTGATAAAACCTAATTCTAATGAATTGAGAGATTTGAAATGGTTTTGGCATGAGAATTTGGAAAAAACCCCAATTATATTGAATTGGGGAGTGTTGTGTAAAGTGTTTGATTTAAATTATTTAATTTAAATTTTAAATATGATGGAATATATTTAAAATAAATTTTTTAATTTAATTATGGAAATGGATTTTAAAATTGATGGAATTTGTTTTGAATGGATTTCAAACATGTGAAAATGGATTAAAATGTTTTGATAGAAACCCAGTGGTTTTATCTTGTTAGTGAGGTATGTTTTTTTTATTAAAACCTATTTTGTTTTTAAATGGAAAATTAGAATTGAAATCAAAGAATGAGAGTTAATTATAATTTAAATAGTCTTAAAATAAATTTCCCATCATTGATTGTATAAGATCACATGCAAGACCTAGGTATTTGGTGAGTTATTTGAACACACTCTATGATATTAAATTTTTTTAAAACATACATGTATAAGGTCACATACCTTAGGTGATAATGACGAGTCCTCTATGAACAGTGTCTAGAGGATGTATGTGTACACATATTTCCATGGTCACTTAGAGAGTGAAGATTCTTTTATCCAGAAATACTATCATACCTATTTGGTAGATGACCAAGTTTCTCGCTTGTTTATTTATATATGAGATATAAATATATTCCAATGTTGATAAACTTTTTTACATGCCTTATGAATTTATATAAAATATTATATATATATATATATATATTTATTTTATCCATTGCTTTAGAAATATTCCATCATTTGTAAAGTAAATCCCATGCTTAAAGTATTTTTCCATCATTTGAATTGTATATTATGATTTGTTTAATTATTATTTAAAATGTAAAACCTATTTATCTTTAAAAATTAAAATCATTACTTTGGTTAATAAACTTTTGTAATCTGTTATGGAATCTGTGGTGAGAACCTGCTGGGATTTTTAGATCACACACTACTTGTGCCTTTGGGTGTTTGTAGATTATCTTATTCCAGGTTCGAGCAAGGGTAAAGGATCACTTGTAGGTGGATCCAACTATTGAACTTTGGACTTGGTGAGTTACATCCTTAGGGACTTGGGATGTTTTAAATCTATTTTGGTACTTGGTTTGTAGTACTTTGGTCTAGTTTATACCTTGTTGTCTTCTAGTACATTACTCCCAGTGGAGTTTCTTTTGTTATGCATACTACCTTTTTAGTGGAAAAATCATTCCCACTTGCACGTTGTGTGATGCCAAGTGCTAGTTTCCAACCCATACGGATCAGGAACGCCCTTTAGGCTATGTCAGGGCTAGCTCAATTATTGGGTTACTAGGGTACCCATGATAGTTTGTGAGATTCCCTATGCTTTTTTGGGTATAATTTTATTATGTATATTGATTATACCCATATGATCATATTATGATCACTTATGATATTTTTTTTATTAATTTTGTTTACCCTTATTGAATAACTGATATCACTCCTTTCATAGATTTCTATATCCTAGGTTATGAATATGAGTGTAAGTTATGAGAAGTCTATAATGGTTTTAGTGTGGTTCGATTATGGAGAAATGTTTAGAGATTGTGTAAAATAAATTGCCTATATAAATAGTCATAAAAAACATTGAACCTTTAATTCTTGGGATTTGTGTGATTATTTGTAAGATGTATTATTTATATTATTGAAATGATCTAAAAAAAGATATTTTTATCTTGGGTTTTTATAATCATAAACATGTTGGTGGAGGTAATAGGTTATGTTATCTTGGTTTTTGGAGTTGGAAATGTGAATATTATTTGAGTTTTGATTAATTTAACTATAAGGAGAAGTTATAGAAGATAGACTTAGTTTTTTGAAGGAATTAGAAAAGGAAATATTTAGTGGAGATAGTTTGGTTGAATGATTATATCTTCCAATGATTGTACTGGTGAGTGGTATAAAAGATGTAGAATTCAAATCATGGTTTGTTATGTAAGAGTGATCTAATTATGATAAATAAGATAATTCTACTTTAAGTTTTATGAAAAAGGGGTTGGAACATAATATTTATTCAAAGATAAAAAAGAGTAACTTTCAATAATCACCAAAAGTCAATGGTCAGATGCAATTACTATGGGAAATTGAAGGTTATTGGATTCAAATGGAGGGACTTCCATGACTATCAGAAGTTATTGATACTGAGATGAATGGTTGGGACCTACTATAAGTGGATTATACTACTTATACACATGTGATTATACAATTGAGTGATTATATGTAATTAATGATCTAATTGGATTACTATCCAATGTGATTTTAATTCTTATAACTTACAAAGGAATAAAAAATCCCCGCTATTCTCTTATAGATGCAGGACTTAATGTTCAAACCATATAATCTATTATTTCATTTACTTTGACTTAATTTCTATTTGAATATTTTCTTGAGTGTATATAGGGTTCCTCCCACCTATTTCATATGGTTCTCACAATAGTGATGCAAGCATTACCAGTCCTTTGGTAGTGTCCCACTTCACTAAAACTCTTTCTGGCCAATGTCAAGTCCAAGGGGGAACCTCTTAAGAATGGAAAGATTCTATCCTCATATTTGATAATATTCCATGTTCTATCAATTAATTCGACAACCAAATTTTGGGTGCTCTTCCTAAATAAGAGGAGATATTTTAATCCATTAAAACACTTAACTACAAAATCTCCCTAGAATTATATAGGGGACATCTCAGATGAGAGACTCTAAGTGGAATCTCCCCCTTTTCTCTCTCATTATAGGGTTCCTCCTCAGTAGTGGTTCAATGTGGGGGAGACCATTAAATAGCCCTCCAAAATCATATCCCTCTCTCCAAATCATCCTTCTTCTTGCCTCCACTGGTGCTCCTATCTGTTATTTTCCCTTTTCTCCCATTCTGGTTTTGTCTTCCTTTATGGTTTTTGGGACATCGATCTTTGTTGCTTCTAACTTAGCACACCTCATATGATCTTTTCATCCTTTCCTTCATTCTAAAAAACATATATGGTGTAGAATGAGGGTTCTTATGCTGGATTGGGGTGGTTATGAGAATCTACTTGTGATGGAACATTTAGCGTTCAGTGGTTCTAGTTTCTCTTGGTTTCCTATTTGAAGGAAGGATTTGTTTCCCTAGTGAAGGTCATGGATCACTATTGAGACCATTACCTACTTCAATCTATGTTTTGGCCTCATTTTATACTACTCCCCCTAGTTGATGTGATGTGTTAGTTTACTACAAGGTTCTATGATGTGCTGGTTCAGCTCTTGATTGTGTACCAGGAGGTGTGACCGGAGTAGGATTTTGTCCTTCCTTTATGGTTTTGATAGTGATGATTTTTTCCTATTTTCTTCTACATAATCAATTTGGATTGGGTGTTTCTTCCCTGATTATGGTTTCTATTAAATATTTTGTGTTTTTTATTTGGTTTAGTGATTTTTCGATGTCTACTGGTTTGGTTTCCCGATGACGATGATGATGTTCTTAGATGTTTGGTGGTGATGGAATACGTTGATTCTCGGTGATTCTGTGAACGTGGTTTGAAGTGGACATCAGTGATGGCGATGATGATGATTTTTGGAGTGAATGGTGGTGATGGGAATATGACGACAGTGATGTCGTTATAGAGGTGACATGGTTTGGTTATTTTGCGATGTCTTCTGGTTTGGTTTCCCAGAAACAACGGTGATGTTATCATATATTCAGTAGTGATAATAGGTGTTGATTCTCAGTGATTTTGTGAATGTGGTTTGGAGTGGAAACCAATGATGTCACTGAAGATGATGTTTGGAGTGAATTGTGGTGATAGGAATATGTCAACAGTGATGTGATGATGGGGGAAATGATGTGGATGGAACAATTGACTTGACGTGTTGCGGGGTGGTTTGGGAGGCTCTCATGATTTGTAGGATACTGACAGAATTTGATCTTGTTTATGAATTTTGAATTTTTTACCACTGTAATGTGTGATGTTTTGGTCAATGTGATGTTTCCCACTCTACCCTTGAAAGTGATTTCATGAAAATAATAAAAAATGTTTTGGAGGAGATGTCCCTTGGTCTATATGGTTTTTGAGGTTCTTTTTATTCTGATGCTTGGAACATTATTAAAGGGGAAGTGTTCAGTGCTATTCAAAACTATTCCAGGGTTTTCCTTTTTCCTAGAGTTACCTTATATACTATTCTATATCTAATTATTAAGGTGAAACATCCTAATAGTTTAGGGAAATTATATCATATTATCATGTGTAACTTCTCATAAAAGTTACTGGCTACCATTCTCAAGAAGTGATTGTCCCTTTATCTTACCATATAGTTTTCATAAGAACAACTTTGTTTTATTAAATGGAGGATTATTCAGGGATCTATTGGGATGGCCTAGGAAATGATTTATTATCACGATTGGAGAGTAATTGGTACTGATGTGATGATCAATATTGACATGGAAAATGTCTATGACCATATGGACTGGTCCCTCATTATCAAAGTTCTAAAAAATTGTTGTTTTTTAGAGTGTGTTTGTGGAATTTTCTTCAAGTGTTTATCCTCTCCATGGTTTACTATTTCTATTATGGGTAAAAGATTTGGTTTTTTGAAATCCACTAGGGGTTTGAGACAAGGTGAACTAATCACCCTGAGACTCTTTATTTTGGACCTAGATATCCTCATTATAAATTTCAACGAGGGTCTTAAAGAAGGGTTGATTCATAATTTTAAAGGGAGGTATGGGTTCTTTGGTATTTCTCTCATCTTCTTGGTGGATGAGATGTTTTTCCCTCAATGGTAGTGTTAATTCTAATCAAAATTTGAGGATGATTCTTTTTTATTATTGCAAAAAAGTTTTCCATTGTGTGAATAGAAACAAAAGAAGTGTCTTTATCTCCAACAAGTGCTTAACCTAGATATTTACGCTTATTTAGGAAAAATTTGGTTTTTAAAAAAAATCACGACTTTGGATTATTTGGGTGATCCCTTATCTTATGGGAGGGTTATACTTCATCATTATGATAACATTGTGAAAAGGATCATTGGAAGGATCCTGAACTTGAAAGGTAACTTCCTTTCCTATAGAGGGATAATTACTTTGGTCAATAGTGCTCTTTATTCCATCCCTATTAAAGTTATACCCATTTATAAACCTCATAAATTAGTGATCAAGAACATTAAAAGGCTCATAAATAGATTCACTTGGGACTCTCACCAAGAAGGCCACCACCATCTAGAAAGTTGGTCTATACTTGAAAAACCATTTCAAAAAGGGGGTATCAATATAAAAGGTATTGAAAAAAGAATGTGGTGTTTATAGGAGAAATTAACATGGGAGAACATCTTATGGAACTCTTTATGGTCTTTTTTTATTAAGAAAAAGTATGGTAATTTCCCATCTGATTGGTCTGTTAGATCTAATGGCTCCTATCCTTGGAGTAATTTGCTGGAGATTGTGCATCTACTTCTAGATAATTCTCAATGAATCATTGGGCAGGATGATATTTCTTTTTAGAAACACAATTGGGATGGATATCTCCTATTCTTTTCTGGATGTTCATTTATGGACATATGTATTAGAAAATATTATTCCTACCCCAGGTTCACAAATTTTGTAATTAATGAGAATAAGAAGTAAGTGATGCATATCATTCATTTTTATGAGGATCTTGATCAGTGTTTCATCACTTATCCCACCTTAGATAATTTGAACTACTCTAGTTTTCACAACATGATTCACTATTCTTTTAATATGGATATTATGGGTACAAGAATCTAGTTTAAATTAATCTGTCCCAAATTTAAATTCCTTTTATGGGGAATCTACAATGGAGCCATTACCATTTTTGATAATCTTCAATGAATTTGTATTCCCCTTGCTTTGAAGTGAAATGTTGTTCCAACCCAAAAGATGAAACTGTTAATCACCTTTAATTAAATAGTGAATATGAAGTGCATATATGGATTTAGGTTAGAGGCTTTTCGAGTTCTCTTGGTAGGGTGATCATAGTGGAGGAGTTCTTCTAGACTAGCATGGACTTCTTTGTGGGGAAACAAGAACATGCTAAGGGCCAAACCTTCTTCATCGCTGCTACCTATTGGGTATTTTGAGAAGATCAGAATGAAATATACTATCAGGGTATCTGAGTGAACCTCCAGTACATTAGATCCAAAATTTTGGATCTCCTTTAATATCTTGTGCAACATTTTAAGGCTGTTCTTATACGTCTGGATCTGAAGGGCCTCATCTTGCTAACATATTCCCATCATAGTGCGATTTCACAAGAGTGTATGGAGGTGGGATTTTGGGTTAAATGGTATCCCACTATAATGGTTTTAAATTGAACACTAATGGATCTTGTTTTTAAGAGATCATACGGGGTTGAGGTATTGTGCATGACTCCTAGGGCTCGGTCATACTGGTATTTTCAGCTTACTTTAGGGAGGAAACATCAGTGGTGGACGAGGCTTTGGTAATACTCCAAGGGCACGATCTATGTAAATATAAATATATATATTTATTTAAAGTTTAATTAGATTATTCTATTATTCTCAATTCTTTAAAAGGACATTTGAAATTTACTTGGAATATCATATATTGCATCATAATCTGTATCTCCATTATTCATCCGAATATGAATATTGTTTACACATGGTGTGAGGGTAACATGTTAATGGATCTTCTTTCTTCCAATGGTAAGCATGTTGAATAGCTTATGGTGTTTTTTATTATTGGTTCTTTTCCTATTTATTGTACTAATATTTTCTGAGGGGATTACCTTAGTCTTTACTATTTTCATCCCCTATGATCCCCTATTTTATTCTTATACCTTTGTTCATGTTTTTGTCTCTTATTTTTAATAAAAGATTCCAATTATTAGTCAGAGTGTGTACAAGGTTTGAATCAGTTCCATGAGTTTAGGTAGGGATTTTTTTTCTGATGTTCCATTATATTGAGGTTTTAGGGTATCTTCTAGTCAAGGAAGTTTTGGTGAATATTTCCACCTTGTAGTACTTGGACGGTGTATCTTTGGTTGGATTTGTGGAGTTCACCCCTAGAAAGTGGTATATGATATTGGTTCAAGACCCGATAATGAAAACTTAGAAGAATATTGTAACTTATCTCTTATCTTGATATTATTTTGATTTAGTAATAGTTTACTATTATCAGAAATTATGGCATTATAAGAAGGAAAGTCCAGGATAAATAAATTCAATGGGGGAAGACTTTTTCTTTATAGAATACATATAGAGGACTATATCATTAAAAAGGGCATGGAAGTTATATTAATGGGATTCAAACCTAATAAGTATGGGAACTTATGTTGTTATCGTTAGTTTTGGAGTCTTTGGACATGATGGTAACTACCGTAAGTAGTTCTTATGTCAAGACTGACATGATGTTTGTGGATGTGATAAATTTGTTTATAAATGAAGATATTAGATTTAGTGAAGTCATAGAACATATCATAAATGTAGTAAATGATGAAGGTAAATTATTATCATCTCATTGGAAGACATGTCAAATAAAACCATAAAATAACTCCATAGATAGGAGTTGAGGTAAACCGATTGGACCAAGAACCATATATTGGAACTGTAGGAGAAAATAAATTCTTAAGAAGTACTATAGGGATAATAGGGTGAACTCTAGAAGGAAAGATTCTTGAAGTTCAAGTTCTATTAATTTAGTTAAGGTAGTAGTATCTTGCTACTGAGTGTTTGCATTCAGATGGATTCATGAGTGATTGATTCTGATGCATCATTTCATTCTTTAACAAACCAAGGATTCATGGTAAATTATATACACCAAATATTTATCCAGGTGAACTTAGCTAATTAATATGCTCTTGAAGTCATAGGGAAGGGAGATATCAACATATGGATTTTGAATTAGATCTTCTTGAAGTTGAAATAAGTTTGTCATATACAAGGCCTATAGAAAAATATAATTTCCACAGATTATTTGGATAAATAAGGATATAGAACAAGAATCATAAATGGAGCATATAAAGTTACTTTGAGATCCATGGTCATGACAAGATGAGTAAAGGATTGAACCCTCTATATAACCAAAATATTAGATGGAGTGATCATTTCTGGTGTGCCCGTGGGGCACAGGTGAGTTGGTTAAAGGAGGTGGCGTCCTGATCCCGAGGTTCCGGGTTTGATTCCTTGCAAGGAAACACACGCTATATGCTATAAAACCACTCGTGGGTCCCTCTACCCCGTTGAGAACTGGCTTAAGCCCTAAGGGTTGGCCACCTTGGGCCTCGCTGGGGACGTGCGGAGCGCAGGTGGGCAGGCCAGCGCAATACCTCTTTACCCAACAACACATTCGCCGCTTAGGCGGTGGCATAGTGGTTCAGGGTCGAGGGCTATAATAACGGTGTTCAGTGAGGTCTGGAGTTCGATTCCTGGGAGCCCTCTTTTGGGGGAATTTCCTCCTCCCATGTACCACTCGTCTTGCCGGGTCACCCGGTGTCTCACCGGGTGGGAAGAATGGGCACACTTCACCTGGATGATGACTTGCTGTGACGAACCATCACTGATCGAGGTGTTACCCCGTGGGATGTAATTTCATCTCGGCTGACAATGGATCCTCCCTGGTTGGGGCATCCCCGGATGATCTCTTCATGGGGAGGGGGGTTCTTGATTGTGGAGGGTTCGAAAAGGACACTCTCAGGAATTCCCATTTCAAATATATGATCATTTCTGGTGTTGTAACTTATGATTTTTTGGGGTTGTGGCATTGTTGAATCAATCATCTTAATGAGATGAACATGAAGGTTCTATTGGGAAAGGTTTTACTGAAGCTTGATCATGTGAAAATCAGAATTTGTGATCATAATATCCAATTTTTTTAATATATTTATCTCCTTTAAATAAATGTTATAATTAAACAATATTTCTATAATTAAAACAAGTTGAAATATAGTTTAAGATAACTTGATGAAAATATGTTAAGATATTCACTGAATATTTTAAAATATATGTTTCATTATGTTAATTATACATAATTATTTATAAAGGTAAATAATAATATATTTTTAAGTTATTTCAAAAACTATAAGTCATTCATAATAAAAGTTAATTTCAAGTGAAAGTGATTACTAATCTACTAAAAGTACTTTTATTTTGGCGTGGAATTCACATTTTTATTAAAATGAAAAACCTTATGTTTTTAATAATATTAATTTGGAATATATTTTAATTATTCAAGAAATAATATGTACATAAAAGTTTATTGAAACATAACATCATTATGAAATTTATAAATTAATCAAAAATTTGTTTATAAACTATGATGGTAGTATTCTAATAAACTTTAGGGGTGACTTAGAATTATTGATAAATATAAATTTATAATATTTATCTTGGTAAATTGAGTATTTTTTTTTAAAATTCCATCCAATGGCCTGAAGGCCTTTATTTTTTTATTGATTTTGATAATCCACCTTTCAAGGGGTGAGGTGGAACCCTTAAAATGTAACACCCCGAGCTTCCATGATACGCTTCTCATTCAATAATGCAATAGCTTGCATTGAACGCAACTTCAAGTTCTAAAACACCGCGACTAATCAAAGTAGCTGTTATGAATAGTAATAACCACTTTTTAAAATTATAGAAATTTTATATTTCAAAATGGACTTCATTTTTGGATTCGGAATATCGAAATTAGCCTATGTTGAATTTTTGGTATTTTTCTGAGAACTTCTAATTTTTTATGAATAGTGAAAATCACTTAAAACAACTTTTTTAATCAAAATAATTTGTAATGATAAGTTATACTATTGAGTGGTTTTAAAGTATAATTAGAATATATTTTTACAATTTTATCCAATGGTGGTCATTAGAATTAATTTAACATTGAAATTGGACATAAACAATTGCCAATCTTTTGATATAAATTGTTTCTTAAAAACACGCTATTTGTTGTGACAACGGGAATTAATTATAAAATTAATTAATGAAACTTATATGTTTGGAATTTTTTAAAATAGACATCATTTTTGAATTCGGAATATCAATTATAGCTTAGGGTGAAATTTTGGCATTGTTCTGAAAAACTTCAATTTTTGATGAATAGTGAAACCACTAAGTGGTAGTTAAATAACTGATTTTTAGTTTAAATGAAATATTACCACTTCTGTGATTTGATTTTCCAAAATCCGACATACATGGTTGTCATTAAGAAGTAAAATGTGGTTCAATGAGATTAAAATATTTTTTTTGGTGAATAGTAACTTTTAAGTTCTTAATCGCGATTAGAGGTAATTAGTGTAGTTTAAGGTACAAATAATGTTTTAATAATATGAGATGAGCATGAAACTTGTCTTACTCCTATTGTATGAGTCATGGCCGACCAAGACAACCCATGAGTCAACTTGGGGACCCCATGGAGCCACTTTAGTTGGAAAATGACATTAATATATATTTATTTAATGTTAAAATTAAATTGACACAAACATGAGTTATTTTACTAAAACAGTTTTTAAGTGGGGTTACACAAGTCTAAATTTTGACTATAAATATTCTTTAGAAAGCTAAAAATATTTCCTACATCATAGTATTTTTTTTATAATTTTTAGACATTAAATAAATTAAATTATTTATGACATCATTATGATACAGCGATGACCTCATTATTTAACGATTTAAATAAAATGAGAAGCTAATGCAAAATCCAAGGCTTACACTTGTCCAAAGCCTATTGGATGAGTAGATTTCGAAACCTTATCACCTTAGCCTCTAATTATATAAGTGTGGGACCTTTAGAATCCGAAAAGCATTGTGAAATAATATAACATTTCAATCTTTCCAAAAGTGCCCCTCCTCTCCACTTATAAAAGGCCCCCACCTCTCCCACCTCATTTACACTTTCAAGCCATTTGGCTCGGCCAAACTCTGCCCAAATACTCTCCCAACTTCCCCCTATTACTCCTAGAAGCCTCAATTTGGGCAGAACTCTTCCCAAGGAAGCCTTTGGCTCAAATCAAAAAGAGTTACCCGATTTTGAGGTAATGTCTTCTCTAATGTTGTTTTGTTTTATTTTTCTTCTCCAACCCCCTAAACTCATTTTATTCATTTCTTTTGTAACAACACCAGTATCCTCAATATACTAGGATGTTGTTATAATATTTATTCGAGCTACACTTACACACACCTACGTCTAATGGTTAAAGAACATACGGTTTCTGTGGATGGCGAATTTCTGCCTCACGAAACGATGATTGTTCAACACTCATATAACACCTTCAAAGGTGGCCATTAAGATGTCACTATATTTATGTATGATATAAAATATGTTTATGTTTTACTTAAGCTTCTGTATTTCTCATTTATGGAATACTTTATGATTTCCATTATGGGTAAAATGCGATAATTTCATTTTAGGAAGTGCGGACTACCGCCCCCTCAAAGTGATTTGAATCGTTAATGCCATATGTGGGATGTATAAAGGATGGAGTAAATGGTATTATACACTATATTATACTGGAATTATATTATACATTTATATTATTATGATTTAGTTCCATTAAATATGAAATTAAAATGAAAGTAGCGTTCATGCGTACGTACGGCTTACCGTCTCCATGAACGGTGCATTTCATTTCTTACCTCTAAATGTTACGTAATATTATTAATGAATGTATATACTGGATATATATCATATATATGATATCTACATCATGAATATAATTCTGGATATAATGGATATTTCACCACATGAACAACTTGAAATTATAGGAAGATTATTTTTGACTCAAGTACCAAAGATCGACAAAACGACCGTTATTAACTTAAATAATTACATAATGTTAATAACATGGTAATAAGGGATATAAAAGGAATAATGAACATGAAAAAGGTTCTTAAGTAAATAAAAATTAACTCTAGTTTATTATTCAGGAGGTTAAAGAACGGTCGAGTCAGGACAGGACACAAGGTAAGGGAATTTCTTAACCCAACTTCCATTCTTTGGGTTAATCTCCTACTTTCAAATTATGTCATGATATTATTATTTCTTATTTTGTATTCTTTATGTGTACCTATAGTGAATACACATAATAGATATATTTTATTTTAAAAATTATCTTTTTAAGGACTTCGTCTCAATCCCCTTTCATTGAGGCATATTTGGTTTTATACACAACTTTCTTTTATAAGGTGTATAAACCCCTTTGAATTTTACGTTTATTCAAAAGGAATCCTTTTTATACGAAGAGTTTTGCTAAATGACAAAAGGGAATGTTTTTCTTTCCGTACTTATGCGGCGACAACGACTTCTCCGCCACCGTGACCATTATTTGAGTTTCAGATTCCTCTACAAGCCATCATTTTTTTAATGAAAAATAAATACAAAGTTTTAACTTTCTTTTATTTTGGTATTGAAAATGGTTTTGAAAGAGTTTTTATTATATAAATGTGTTGTATTGATATCTTGTGATTGAAATGTGGAAATTTTATGTTTCCTTTATTCATGTTTTATGTGATACGATTATGTTATGGTTTATGATATGTTTAAACCTATTCATATGAGGAATGTATTGGACTTAATAAGTGACGGGTGGAGCCCGCTATAGCTCCTCGATGCATCGGTAGGTCTCATGAGACAACTAGACGTGGAATTGGACGAGGCCCTTTCCCAATTTGATTTATGGTTTTGGCCGAGGCCTTAATCATTTTAGACGTCTTGGCCGAGGCCTTGAAAAAATGTTTCAGAATGTCTGGCATTATACATTCCCTCATTATGAAAGTGGTTATTGATATTTCATGTGATTAGTCGACCAGTAGAATATCCATGTGAAGAAGTAAATGGCATTATCTCATTTTGCTTTTGCCATATTATGTTGAAGTTCATGTTTAAAAGGCTTTTTTTTAGTTATACATTGCCTTAAATGTTAATGTTTATTTATGAAAGCTTCCGCATTATTGTTATCCTTACTGAGCATCTGAGCTCACCCCTTTCAATGTTTTAATATTTTCCAGGATGTGAAGAAGTATTTTATGAATGAAATGCAGGGATAGTCAGAAGAGGATATGATTGTGGACTATGAAGACCATGTTATTGTAGTTTGTTTACTTTTTGATGTAATGAAAGACTTATGAATGTATCTAGTGTTTCCAAGGCTACTAAACTAATCGGTCTTTCGAGACTTGATCTTTTGTGATCATGCCAATGTTACGAACTAATGCACCGACTCTGGGTAGCTGGGGTCGGGGCGTTACAGTTGGTATCAGAGGCAGTTTAGTACTAACCTTGGAAGCTAGATTTAGATAAACTCTGATTAGAGCACATAGCCCAAAGATAGACTTTGAGGATTAGTAAAGAAGAACTTCCTAGAATTTTGTTATTGTATAGATTTTGTGAGTTTTCCGAGCAATACATCCCTGTCTGGATACGAGCAGGTAGAGGCGGCTCTGGCACAGATGTACCTAGGGGTAAAACCTGAAAACACCGCTTTGAGCTAGACTCGAACGGGAACTGGTGCACGACAACGGGCCTTGCTGCACTCTTGGTTACGACACTCCCGGGGGATATGATTAGGATAATTCTCATTTTCTTTACAAACCACTATGAACGGTTATGAGTATATAATTCCTCAAATAAAACCTTTTTATGATTATGGATTATATCCATAAATAGTTCAATTTATGTTAAGTATTTTACAAGTATGGAATTATGTATTTTGATTCATAAACTAATCTAGTTTATGCCATTGTTTAGAAATGGCGCATAGTGGAAGGAATGGAAACCGTATCAATGCACGCACTCCGTGTAGGGATTACCCTCCTGCTCAAGATAATTATGGTGGAGCTAGTGATACAACTGGTGCTGATCAGCTTCTCACCGTACTGGGACAACTCACGCAGGTTATGAATAACAACATTACTCGTATGGAGCACCCTGATCCGCAACGTGGAGGATCAATTCTAGACCGTTTCATGAGGCAACAACCACCAACCTTCAATGGGGGTACAAATCTTATTGTATCTGAGCAATGGATAAATTCCTTAGAGAAAATATTCCATGCCTTGGGGAGTAGTGAAAGGGAGAAAGTTGTCATGGAAGTTTACCGCCTCACTGGAGATGCCGATCAATGGTGGTCACTAATTCAAAACACAAAGGAAGATGATGAATTAACAAACATGGAATGGCAGGAGTTCAAAGAGATTTTCTTAGAAAAATACTTCCCTCGTGACCATAGAGCAGATATGGAAAGGCAATTTCTGAGTCTGAGACAAAAGGAGGATGAGAATGTCGCAAAGTATGAGGCCAACTTTACAAGGTTATCAAGGTATGCTACAGATTATATACGTAACCCAAGAGGTAAGATTGATAGTTTCTTTGATGGGTTAAAACCATTTCTCCGTCGAGCTTTAGTATCACAATCTTTCTCAACATACGAAGATATTGTCTCATGTGCTATCAAGACAGAAAAAAAATTCTCTAAGTCTTATGACAACAAAGTAAAGCAAGAGAAGAAGAGAACAGTGGAACAAGAGATAGATAAAGGGAAAAAGGGAAAGAAGGATTTTCCAATTTGTGATAATTGTGGGGAGAATCACCCTGGTACTTGCCTAAAAGGAATGAGAGTTTGTTACAAATGTGGAGAAAAAGGTCACCAGGCTCGTGATTGTAAGGGAAAGAAAGAGGCTATCAATGTTGAATGCTACAATTGTAGAGAAATGGGTCATTATGCAAATGAATGTCCTAAGCGTCAGGGAAACTTACCTCAGAAAAGGCCAAGGGATCAAGGCCAATCTTATGCTGTGACTACAGTTGAAGCTGAATAATTAATGTGTTGGTGCTTTTGGACTCAAGGATTATATTCTGGTTATAAGAATAATGTGATATATATATATGGATTGTACTGCAGTACTTGTTGATTTCAGTAAGGTTTTAATATGATTAAGGTAATCATATTTTTAATATGTGACAATAAGAGAAACTTTTCTTTGTTTGGGGAATCTGATGTTACAATTGATTTTGGAATTTAGAGACCTTTTAGAGAAAGTCTAGATGGAGGTATTTTGGATAACTATTAAGGTTGGAATGGATTAAGTTGAACCATGGATAGTATTGTTTAAGGTTAAAAAAATTATGAAGTTTATTTTTGGAATATTATAATACTATAGTTTTAGGAAAAGGACAACCTGCAGGGTGGGGCATAACCCGTCGCGTCGGACAAAGCTGCAGGAATCGAACCCACAATCATAGTGCGACATGCCTTTATTTCCTACCACTAGACTACAGGAAGTCCCTAGTTATTACAAAATAGTTTTACTAATCTAAATGGTATGTGTTAACATTTTGAACCTTATACAATTAGGATAAATAGAATATTTTTGAGTTCCGTTACCATTTGGAGTAAAAGTTGGGTTTGTGGTAAAAATTTATTAACGAATGAAAGTATACATAACAAGTATTTATATTCCCTTACGTTCTTAGTAAATCTCCTAAATAAATTCCTCAACATTATAAAAGGTAACTTAAAACAAAAATGTTGTCGGTTAACTTTTCAAACTGGGGATTCAATGACCGTTTAACCAATCCCAAGTTTGTGATTTTCTTGTGGTTAAACTTTCTCCTAATCCTGTTTTCTATAACTCTCCATCAGACCTTGATGGTTTGTTTCTCCTCCATATCCATATTTTCATATAATCCTAGAATGTGCTATATCGGGTGACCTTTGTACTTATCCTGCTTTCTTTTAATGTTATATATTTATTAACCTTATTTCCGATGTGGGTTTTCCTCAAAGGTATTTTCTCTTTTCAACCTTTTATTTTCAAATAAAAATTTCAAATTTCGAGGATGCAATTTATTGAAGGAGGGGAGAATGTAACACCCCGAGCTTCCATGATACGCTTCTCATTCAATAATGCAATAGCTTGCATTGAACGCAACTTCGAGTTCTAAAACACCGCGACTAATCAAAGTAGCCGTTATGAATAGTAATAACCACTTTTTAAAATTATAGAAATTTTATATTTCAAAATGGACTTCATTTTTGGATTCGGAATATCAAAATTAGCCTATGTTGAATTTTTGGTATTTTTCTGAGAACTTCTAATTTTTTATGAATAGTGAAAATCACTTAAAACAAATTTTTTAATCAAAATAATTTGTAATGATAAGTTATACTATTGAGTGATTTTAAAGTATAATTATAATATATTTTTACAATTTTATCCAATGGTGGTCATTAGAATTAATTTAACATTGAAATTGGACATAAACAATTGCCAATCTTTTGATATAAATTGTTTCTTAAAAACACGCTATTTGTTGTGACAGCGGGAATTAATTATAAAATTAATTAATGAAACTTATATGTTTGGAATTTTGTAAAATAGAAATCATTTTTGAATTCGGAATATCAATTATAGCTTAGGGTGAAATTTTGGCATTGTTCTGAAAAACTTCAATTTTTGATGAATAGTGAAACCACTAAGTGGTAGTTAAATAACTGATTTTTCGTTTAAATGAAATATTACCACTTCTGTGATTTGATTTTCCAAAATCCGACATACATGGTTGTCATTAAGAAGTAAAATGTGGTTCAATGAGATTAAAATATTTTTTTTGTGAATAGTAACTTTTAAGTTCTTAATCGCGATTAGAGGTAATTAGTGTAGTTTAAGGTACAAATAATGTTTTAATAATATGAGATGAGAATGACACTTGTCCTACTCCTATTGGATGAGTCATGGCCGACAGAGACAACCCATGAGTCAACTTGGGGACCCCATGGAGCCACTTTAGTTGGAAAATGACATTAATATATATTTATTTAATGTTAAAATTAAATTGACACAAACATGAGTTATTTTACTAAAACACTTTTTAAGTGGGGTTACACAAGTCCAAATTTTGACTATAAATATTCATTAGAAAGCTAAAAAGATTTCTACATCATAGTATTTTTTTTTATAATTTTTAGACATTAAATAAATTAAATTATTTATGACATCATTATGATGCAGCGATGACCTCATTATTTAACGATTTAAATAAAATGAGAAGATAATGAAAAATCCAAGGCTTACACTTGTCCAAAGCCTATTGGATGAGGAGATTTAGAAACCTTATCACCTTAGCCTCGAATTATATAAGTGTGGGACCTTTAGAATCCGAAAAGCATTGTGAAATAATATAACATTTCAATCTTTCCAAAAGTGCCCCTCCTCTCCACTTATAAAAGGCCCCCACCTCTCCAACCTCATTTACACTTTCAAGCCATTTGGCTCGGCCAACCTCTGCCCAAATACTCTCCCAACTTCCCCCTCTTACTCCTAGAAGCCTCACTTTGGGCAGAACTCTTCCCAAGGAAGCCTTTGGCTCAAATCAAAAAGAGTTACCCGATTTTGAGGTAATGTCTTCTCTAATGTTGTTTTGTTTTATTTTTCTTCTCCAACCCCCTAAACTCTTTTTATTCATTTCTTTTGTAACAAAACCAGTATACTCAATATACTAGGATGTTTTTATAAGATGGATTCTAGCTAAACTTACACACACCTACGTCTAATGGTTAAAGAACATACGGTTTCTGTGGATGGCGAATTTCTGCCTCACGAAACGATGATTGTTCAACACTCATATAACACCTTCAAAGGTGGACATTAAGATGTCACTGTATTTATGTATGATATAAAATATGTTTATGTTTTACTTAAGCTTCTGTATTTCTCATTTATGGAATAATTTATGATTTCCATTATGGGTAAAATGCGATAATTTCATTTTAGGAAGTGCGGACTACCGCCCCCTCAAAGTGATTTGAATCGTTAATTCCATATGTGGGATGTATAAAGGATGGAGTAAATGGTATTATACAATATATTATACTGGAATTATATTATACATTTATATCATTATGATTTATTTCCATTAAATATGAAATTGAAATGAAAGTAGCGTTCATGCGTACGTACGGCTTACCGTCTGCATGAATGGTGCATTTCATTTCTTACCTCTAAATGTTACGTAATATTATTAATGAATGTATATACTGGATATATATCATATATATGATATCTACATCATGAATATAATTCTGGATATAATGGATATTTCACCACATGAACAACTTGAAATTATAGGAAGATTATTTTTGACTCAAGTACCAAAGATCGACAAAACGACCGTTATTAACTTAAATAATTACATAATGTTCATAACATGGCAATAAGGGATATAAAAGGAATAATGAACATGAAACAGGTTATTAAGTAAATATAAATTAACTCTAGTTTATTATTCAGGAGGTTAAAGAACGGTCGAGTCAGGAAAGGACGCAAGGTAAGGGAATTTCTTAACCCAACTTCCATTCTTTGGGTTAATCTCCTACTTTCAAATTATGTCATGATATTATTATTTCTTATTTTTTATTCTTTATGTGTACCTATAGTGAATACACATAATAGATATATTTTATTTTAAAAATGATCTTTTTAAGGACTTCGTCTCAATCCCCTTTCATTGAGGCATATTTGGTTTTATACACAACTCTCTTTTATAAGGTGTATAAACCCCTTTGACTTTTACGTTTATTCAAAAGGAATCCTTTTTATACGAAGAGTTTTGCTAAACGACAAAAGGGAATGTTTTTCTTTCCGTACTTATGCGGCGAAAACGACTTCTCCGCCACCATGACCATTATTTGAGTTTCAGATTCCTCTACAAGCCATCATTTTTTTAATGAAAAATAAATACAAAGTTTTAACTTTCTTTTATTTTGGTATTGAAAATGGTTTTGAAAGAGTTTTTATTATATCAATGTGTTGTATTTATATCTTGTGATTGAAATGTGGAAATGTTATGTTTCCTTTATGCATGTTTTATGTGATACGATTATGTTATGGTTTATGATATGTTTAAACCTATTCATATGAGGAATGTATTGGACTTAATAAGTGACGGGTGGAGCCCGCTATAGCTCCTCGATGCATCGGTAGGTCTCATGAGACAACTAGATGTGGAATTGGCCGAGGCCCTTTCCCAATTTGATTTATGGTTTTGGCCGAGGCCTTAATCATTTTAGACGTCTTGGCCGAGGCCTTGACAAAATGTTTCAGAATGTCCGGCATTATACATTCCCTCATTATGAAAGTGGTTATTGATATTTTATGTGATTAGTTGACCAGTAGAATATCCATGTGAAGAATTAAATGGCATGATCTCATTTTGATTTTGCCATATTATGTTGAAGTTCATGTTTAAAAGGCTTTTTTTAGTTATACATTGCCTTAAATGTTAATGTTTATTTATGAAAGCTTCCGCATTATTGTTATCCTTACTGAGCATCTGAGCTCACCCCTTTCAATGTTTTAATATTTTCCAGGATGTGAAGAAGTATTTTATGAATGAAATGCAGGGATAGTCAGAAGAGGATATGATTGTGGACTATGAAGACCATGTTATTGTAGTTTGTTTACTTTTTGATGTAATGAAAGACTTATGAATGTATCTAGTGTTTACAAGGCTACTAAACTAATCGGTCTTTCGAGACTTGATCTTTTGTGATCATGCCAATGTTACGAACTAATGCACCGACTCTGGGTAGCTGGGGTCGGGGCATTACATAAAAGGCCTGTAGGCGTAAGTATTATATAACCCACAGGCCTTAGAGGAATTCATTTCCCGTAGGCTTTCAAACATTACATATAACCCAGAATAACTACTTGGAACTGATCCTTCCAGCATATTCATCGTGAAATCAACTCTCCACCTTCACCTGGCTATTCGGCTAGGCATTCCCGTGCATGCACTGGCTTGTCCCGATGGTAGGTGCCATACCCTCTCATTCTTGTAATACGTTTATCATCTTTTGTGGTGAAAGCTCCTTTTCTCATCCTCCTTGTAAAGCTTGTTCCTTGTAGGTTGTCTGGTTTTCATCTGCACTTAAGGTGACCCAAAGGCCTTGAGGTGGCCCGAAGGCCTTACTGACCCGAAGGACTGGGTGGCCCGAAGGCCTTAAAGGACTCGAGGACCAAATCGGTGGACCGAAGGCCCAAATGGGGGCATATTCCCGGCTGTTACAGTGCCAAATAGTACCTGCTACAGTACCTACTATAGTACTACTACAGTCCCCTGCTACAATACCTGCTACAGTACCCTAGGAAATTATGCCTCTGCCTGGATTTGATCCTGGGTCACTTGGATGCACTTACGAAGTCCTTACCAACTGGGCTAAGGCTCATGTGATTTTTTGAAATTGATATAATAAAATACTAATTAAATGAGATATGTAATATATTAATATGTTAAGAAAGTAATGGATTTGAGTTTTAGAATTATAATTATAGAATTATAACATTTAATAGTTAAAATATTATTCTGTATAATAATGAATTCTTTGTAAGTGTAGGATGTGTCCTTGTTTAAGGGTCTCACACCCACTATGTAAAGGTATCTCAAATCCACAACCTACCATATAAGGGTAGCGCCACCTGCTATGTAAGGGTTGCTCACCTAAAGCCACAAATATGTAAGGGTATTCTAGTCCTCATGTAAGGGTACAAGCTCAAGTGCTCTACCCATGTAGGGGTAAACCCAAGCTCCTGTAAGGGTATGCTACTCCATCAATCGATTACATAAAGGCATCAAATCCATTATGTAAAGGTAATGTGGATTCTAATCATGTAAGGGCCAGCCTAAGAATACATAAATTTAAACCACACATCACTGTGGCTATGTACGTTTATAACAATACCACTATATAGGTAATCCCTGCACACTCAAATCTCACTTAAGGGTAACATACCACTTATTTAATGGTAAAATAAAAAAAATCTAGAATACTACCAAACACTTTATAAGAAAAATAATACAAAAAAATCATGAATTGACATGCCACAAAAGATTATTCATGACATAAACAAATAAACAAAACTAATAAAATTTATTTTGTAACATTAACATGACATATATATATATATATCATGAATAAATGGAGTCATATGATGATACAAAATAAAATAATAAGGTATAAAATAGCCACAACTATCACATTTGAGGTTAGACTATTTCAAAAAATATTGATGAATATATATATATATAACATGTCATTATAATATTGGTTTACATGCCATTTTCACTGACCTAGAAGATAAAGATTAGTAGAACATGATCAAATTATAAACGACCTCATTTATAAAGCCTTTTTATTATTATTATCTATCCTCATTCTTTATAATAGTTTTTAGCGTGTTCAGTAATCCATAAGATCTTGAAATTCATAAAAGAATCACATTTGGAGGTTTATGGATTTTTAAATGGTTATAATTATCCAGTCATGATCTTAGTGTTGGGAATGTACTGTCTCAACAATAATCAATAATTTATGATGATTTTGATGCTCACAAATACACTTGTTTGTTTTTTAATGAAGTTTTCTTGAGTGAGTTTTTAGGAATTTATATCCAGGTTAATGGAAATTAATGTTTTAGAAATTACTATGGAAACACTATTTCAAAACCTACATTCATTAAATGAATGTATGGTTCATTATCCCTACGTTATGTTGAAAAGTGAAATGCTTGTGTATAGTATTAACCCTACATTATGCTGGAAAGTTATCACTTGCGTATGGTATCAACCCTACATCATGCTAAAGAGTTTGAATTTGGATCTTCATCCTTTCATTTGGGGAATCGAAAAGTGTATGGATCATCAACCCTATATTAGATGTTTGTATTACTATTCATCAACCCAAAGTTCAGGAATCTCAACATATAGTTAATAAATGCTATGTTTGGGATATTATTATAAAAAGTTGAATGTATAAATTATCATACATATGCTACCCTTTTTTCCCTATGTTACGTGAATATGAAAGTATGGTTAAGGAACCATATATTGGAAGGAAGCATTCTCTACATGAAGGAACTCTATGCTACGTAGTTCAATACTACGTTATGTTATCAATGAAGAAGTTTTTAAGCTGTGTTTTCAATATGAGATTGTTTCCATGGTAAAGTTAGAGTTTAATATCTATTTAAGGATCATTATGATTATTTAAAAGAACCGTATTCATCCGAGAAAATCTCTTATTCTTAAGGGAAGTTATGACTCCCCCGGTCAATTGGAATTTTAATTTCCACGATCAATCATGATATTCTTTAAGATCTGGAATACTGAAGTAAGCTATCTATTCTATATATTCCTTCAAATTAACTCTTCAAAAATATATGTGTGATAAGTGATTCACATATGAAATTGGATTATTGAAATTATCTTTTATAGTGCTACTGCAATAAATGATCAAATCTCTATTATTTGAAAATGAGGCTACACTTTGAAAGTTATACATATTTAAACATTGAGTTACTACTTCTATTTAGTTTCTATATTATTAAATATCATTTTAAAATAAGGATCGCTTCAGAATATTTCATTCTTGAAAATATTATTTTATAAAGAAGAATATCTATCATTTTTCAGTTTCTTATTATTGAAACTGTGAAGATCAACTTGAACCTTTCAAATTAACATCTTTTTATTTATTGGAGTTTCAACTACTCATACTCAGTTGTGGTGGAGTATCATCTTCTTGATATAATTTGTGGATATCTGGTCCTCTATTAAAGAACCAAAATTATTTTTTATTAGTCTTTTTGTAAAGGTGTCAACTATATGCAATCAATTGTAGATTCATGGTTTTGTGATAAGAGGACTATTATAATGAAATTCACCAAGATCTTAGAGAGAGTGATTGGTGGAGTGGACCGGGGGATCTTTGTACCTAGAAATACTATAAAAATCTATGTTATTTATTTTTATTTTATCCGCTGCTCATTTTCATACAGAAGAAAACACTGCTTATCTGCATAAATTATAGAGGGTGTCAAAATCCATAATTATGGAAGAATCTTGAAAAGACACAATTCACCCACCTCTTGTGTTACTTTGTATATTCCGACCTAACAATTGGTATCAAAGGGTAGCTTTTGGATAAAGCTATAACAAGATGAAAGTATGAGGTCTATACAAAGATAGAAATAGATAATCCGAGAGAAGGAATGTCTATGGTAAATCTCTATATTTTAATGGTAAAAATTTTGGATGCTAGAAATATTAAATGATTATCCATATGAAAAATCTTGGATTCAAAGTATACTAAAAAATCATTACTCCTTATAAGATTTCGGAGAAACCAGAAACTTGGATTTCTAAAATAGAAGCTGAGTATGATATCAATTATAAAGCAATTAATTATATTTTCTATAGTCTTAAACCAGATGAGTTTAATCGTATATCATAATGTCCAACTCGCTATGAGATGTGAAAAACTATTGTAGTTTCTTATGAAGGAATAAAAATTTTTAGACAGATGATATATGCTATTGCTAATCTAAAGTTCAACACATTTAGAAAGTTTGATGGTGAAATCAATACACAAATGAATGAAAGGATTAAAAAATTTATCCAAAATATTACAGCCTTAAGTGAACCCATCAAACAATCCAATCAATCTTTGAAAGTACTCAAAGTAATACCTTCAAAATGGAATGACATATCTGCTACTATTCACCATTCATCACCTATAAATGATATGACAAAGAAAGATCTAATTGGGACACTAATGATGTATGAAGTAGAAATATAGGCTGAAGCTGAAGATCATAATATTATAGCAAAGAAGAAAATACTACTTTGAAAGTGACATTTCAAAAAAATAGTAGAAAAACCAATCAAGAAGAAAAATTAGAGAATAATTTAGATTCCTCAGATTTTGAAATGTAACTGGCTCAACTATCCAGAAAGTTTAAAAAAATTTACAAGAAGAAAAGAGGATTTAAAAAATCCTTCAGGAAGGATGGAAAATAACCAAGAGAAGTTTTATGTTATAAATTCAATAAATTTAGACATATCAGACCTGATTGTACTCAATTAAAAGATGAAAAAAGGATAGAAAAGAGATATCTAAATAATTATCATTTTGAACCTAAAGGAAAAAGAGTAATGAAAGATACATGGAGTGTATCTAAATACTCCATCATCTCTTTAAAATCTAATTCAGAAAAAGAGAAAAAAAAATCTAAAAGCCAACATTCACTTTATGGTAGAAGAGGAAAAGGTACAAACTTATTACTATTTAGATTATGATGCTGGTAGTTTCTCAAATGTTAAATTAGCTTCCTATTTCTCAATGTTAGAAGAAAAATATGATTCTTTTTCAAACAAGCATAAGTCATTGAAAAATATTCATAAAACTGTTTTAGGTGAAAGTGATACCATGCTAAAACAACATCAAGAGTTACTTGAAAAATTTAATTCCTCCACATTAAATAGTATCAATCATGAAAAGAAAATCAATGAATTATAGGATGAAGTGTAATCCTATAAGAGTGTTTCTCTTGTTTTTACTAAAGGTGAAAATATTTTAAATAAAATTCTTGGAAACAATGTTATTAAAAGGTAAATATTTGGAATAGGAAGTAAGGGTGAAAAATCAAAATTATATAAAAACTATTTTGCACCTAACTCAAAAAATTCCTCCTGTTATTTTTGTGGAATAAAGGGCCATGTCACCAAAAAGTGTTATTTTAAAAACCCTTAAATTAGTATAATTAAAATAGATTTTGTTTCTAAAAATTTTTCCGAAGGTAATGATATAAATTATGAAAAAATAAAGTAGATTTGGATTCCCAGATCATTGATTTCTAACATTGCAGGACCCAAGAAGATAATGTTAACAAAACAAACATTTGTTTAATTACTTTTGTAGGAAAAAGGTCATATATTAAGACATTACATATGGTATATGGACACTGGTTATTCTAGGAATATGTGTGGAGACTCAACAAACTTTCATACACTAACTCAAATGGATGGAGGGATAATAACTTTTGGTGATAATGTGAAAGGAAAAATAGTTGGAGTTGGAATAGCTAGAGATCTAAATACTATCATAATAAAAAAATTACTAAATATGCATGGGTTAATGAAAAATCTGATAAGTATCTCTCAACTCTATGATGATGTATTTTGTGTTGTTTTTTCTAAAAATTTATACTCTATCTTTAAAGATAAGTTTCTTAAATTTAGAGCACCTAGAACTGATAATGTTTATAATTTAAACTTAAATTCATTGTGTAAAAAAGTGAATTATTTAACTTATAAGAGAAATGAATCATGGATTTGGAATAGAATACATGGAAATTTTAATATATATAATTTACATAAATTATCTAAGAAATAATTAGTTTATGATTTTCTTAGTCTTAAGTTTGACAGTGACAGATTCTGTGATGCATGCCAAATTCACAAGAATCACAAATATTATTTCAAATCTATTAACAAAATTGCTACATCTAAACCTTTATAACGTATGCATATGGATTTTTTTGGACCATCCAGATTAGCAAGTTTTTTCTGGTAAATTATATGTCTATGTTTTAGTAGATGATTATTCTTTATTTACTTAGGTTTATTTTCTAAAACTAAAAAGTGAAGTATTCAATATTTTTAAAAGTTTTTGTAAAATTTCTCAAATTGAAAAATGTTTAAAAATTATTTCATTGAGAAGTGATCATGGTGGATAATTTGAGAATCAAGAATTCAATTATTTTGGCTCAAATATAGGTATTAAACACACCTTATCTACACCAATAACACCTCAAAAAAATGAATTTTTTTAAAGGATAAATAGAACTATTCAAGAAATGGTAAGGACTATGCTAAATAAATATAGTCTTTCTACCTATTTTTGGGAATAAGATGCAAGAAAAACCTGATATACCATGAATACAGTTTTAATAAGGACTATTTTCAAAAGAACATCCTATGAAATTTAGAATAACAGAAAACCTAAAGTAAAGTGTTTTTGGATTCAAGGTTTATATCTTAAATACTAAGGGAAAACTTGGTAACTTTGATCTAAAAGATGATGAAGGAATATTTTTGGGATATTCTGCTACCTCTAATGATTATAGAGTGTTTAATAAAAAGTCAAGGATTATTTAAGAATTAGTTCATGTAAATCTTGATGAAACTAACCCTTTTATTAAAGATAATGATCAAGCAGATAAAGTCACTAACTCTTTTGATGACATGAGACTTGAAACCCCTAAAAATGATTTTGAAAATAATATTAATAAAATTTAGTCTAGTTTAGAAAAACATGATACTGAAGTCCCTGAAAGTGTCTTGCCTAGATAGTCTATAACTTTAAAGAACCATCCTCTAGAAACTGTTATAGGAGACCTAGACACAGAAATTAGAACTATAAGAAATGTAGGAAAACTAGAAGAATTTTCAACTTTTCTATCTTAGTTAAAACCTAAGACTATTGAAGAAACCTTAGAAAATGAGAGTTGGATTCTATCAATATAGGAAGAGCTAAACCAATTCAAAAGGAATGAATTTTGGGAAATATTATAAAGAACATATAATTATCTAGTTATAGGAACTAAGTGGGTCTTTATAAATAAATAGGATGATTAAGGGATCATAACCATAAATAAATATAGATTAGTAGCTAAATATATAATCAGGAATAAGTTATAGATTATAATTAGACCTTTTCCCCTATAGCTATATTAGAAGCCCTTATAATCCTTATAGATTAGGCATCTCATATGAATTTTAAATTATATTATATGGATGTCAAGTCTTCCTTTTTAAATTGTTATTTAATAGAGGAAGTTTATGTTGAGCAACCCCTGGGTTTTGAAAATCCTCAAAAACCAAACTCTATTTTTAAACTTACTAAAGCTCTCTATGGACTTAAAAAAATAACTTAGATCTTAGTATCAAATATTGATTTATTTTATTTTAAAAAATGAATTTACTATTGGATTGGAAGATCCAAATTTTTTTCACAAAACCGTTTGTTCTAATATTTTATTACTTAAAATTTATATTGATGATGTTATTTTTGGTTCAACTAATGAAACTCTTTGTAATGATTTTTCAATATTAATGCAAAAATAATTTAAAATGAGTATGATGGGAGAAATTAATTTCTTTTTAGGATTTCAGATTTATCAAAAAGATTATGGAAATGTCTTAAATTAAAGTAAATATATTATTAATTTACTGAAAAATTTTGGACTTGAAAACAACAAGACATATACAACTCCCATGTGTACCAATATAAAACTTGATTTGGGTGAAGATTGAAATTTTTTATAAAACAAGTTATATAACGTTATTATTGTTAGTTTGTTATATCTTATAGCTAAAAGACCATACATTATGTTTCATGTATGTTTATGTGATATATTTCAATAAAATCCAAAATAATCCCATCTTACTGCTGTTAAAAGAATTTTTAGATATTTAAAAGGAACTATTTTTCAATCTCTTATTTATCACAAAAATTATGAATGTAATCTAATTTCATATTTATATGTTGAATTTGGAGGTTTTATATTAGATAAAAAAGTACCTCAGGAACCTATCACTTTTTAGTAAAATCTTTAGTATCATGGTCTAGTAAGAAACATAACTCAGTTGCCTAATCAACCACTAAGGTATAATATGTGTCTACTGTAGTTGCTGTGCACAATTATTTTGGATGAAAACACCTTGGTGGACTTTAGACTAAAATTTAATAATATACCTATTTTGTGTGATAATACTAATTGTATAAATATTTCAAAAAAAAAACTTTAAGTCATTATTGGACTAAGAACATTGATATAAGGTATCATTTTCTAAGAGATCATGTTCTTAAAAAAGATATATCTTTATAATTTGTTTATATTAAATATCAATTACCTTATATTTTCACAAAACCACTTCCCAGATAAAGTTTTGATTTTATTAAGGGCGAGTTAGAAATATTTAATTTTAAGTAAACGTTTATTAATTTATTTCCAGTCTCTCTAGTTTTATTTTAGAAAAATTTATTTAATATGTTTAAATTATTTGAATTATTTTTATTTTATTACATTTTAATATATTTTGAAAAGAATTTTATTTTAATTTCTTTTTTATTTGTCTTTTAAAAATTAAAAAGTAATGAGTACATTATCAATCAACATGAGAAAACCGTTTGTATTCTCCTACTATCCTTCTCCTCTCCTATATGTCCTTTTGGTTTACTGAGCTTCTTTTGATTCCCATTTGTTGAAAACCTAAACCTTCAATCCCTTAAATCTCAAAAACTTCAGAGATGGAAACCTATCGATGATATAAAGATGCTGAGTTAGACACCTCTATTTACGCATCAGGGAAAGCTCACAAAGTGTTCCAAGGAAAGGTAATCGATTACGATTATTTAGATTCTACAAATATTTTATTCAAGGAAGAAATAATATTTCAAGGTTTGGATTATGATTTTGGAGAAGATAACACTTCTCTAGTATATGACATTAAAGTAAAGATTTTTTTTTGAAATTCTTCATTCAGTCCTGGATTCAGTGAAGATACTATTGTCTATAAGATTAGTGATAATAAATTTTATTTTTCTTATGTGAAAATGGGTAAGTTGTTATGTTGTCCCCATAAAGGGGAGTTTCATTTTCATTTAAGGAATATAGGTAATGGAACACATTTTTCTGAGGACATTATGTTTTCATTATTTGGAACGAGAATAATTAAGATAGTAATGATGAAATTTCTTACTCCCGACCACTAAGTAATGATTAAATTCATTCAATTTGAAATTTCTCCAAGGAATGATGGGCTAAAGAAAGTCCTATATCCTAACATGTATGTCATGTTTTTATTTTTGAACCATGTAAAGTTAAATTTATCCCAGTTTATGATAATTTATCTAAACCATTGCTTCCATAGGGATGCCAAGATGTGATATTATACCTATGAAAGGATTATTTCCTTTTTACTGCGAAGAAAAGAAAAAATTGTAAATATTTTTTTTTGGATAAACATGTCATCACAAAAACATTTTAAATTCTAGGGCTGTTAATAAGTTAGGATTTGTTTAGAGAAACTTTTGCAATAGTCTTATACATATTGTGCATAATAATAACAGAGGTTGTTGAAATCTTATTAGGGGGAGGGGAGGATGATTTCTTCAGTTGGATCTGTCAGATAGAGGCTTGATGAAGAGGCCTAATCTAAACCATAAAAAAATATTGTTTATAGAAGAAGAATCTCAACTAAAATTCCAGAGACTGTGGATGAAGCTATTGTTGGAGAAGATTTTGAAACTTGAGTGGTTGAGCATGCTGAGCAAGAGGCTCTCAGTCAAGAATATATTAGGGATTATATTCCTGATACTCAATCTCAATATCTTTTTATTCCTAATTATAAAGTTTCTAGCGGATCCACATTAATATACAGATTATTTGGTAATTAAGAACCAAGTTTTTCCTTGATAGAAGTTCATAATAGGGAATATATCCCTGACCTTGGCACTCAATCTTCTGAATATTCTAATTCTCATATTGAATCCTTAGTTTTAAAGTTAAATCTGTTGGAGACTCAAAACTTGTTTCTTAGACCAAAATTGGAAGTTGAGAAAAACAAGTTTAAAGAGTTAAAAAGTTCTTTAGTTCCAAGATCTAATTTTGAGGATTAGAATCACCATCTTAGAAAATTCAAAGAAAATATTATTTCTATTGGAGACCTTCAAGAGTTTATCAGCAAAATGTCTAGAGAGTTCAATTTTTTGAAAGATTAATCTATCAAAAATTCAGATTTTTTGACGAGTTTAAGCTGATGATAGGGAGATAATTTCAATCCCTCAGGGAAATAAATCGAGAATCAACCTCTTCTAAACAGACTCCTCCAAACCTGATCTGAAGGTTTGAAGCAATTACTTCAGTGCTAGCTGATTTCAATGATAGACTGCACACTCTTAAGTGTGATAGTACTCGTTTAAGTGTTCTATTAAAAAAATAAAAGGTATCTAGTTATTCAACTTACTTGTAATGAATCCTAGTTTGGATTAGTTCTTAATCAAGTGAAGGACTTGTTGACTTTTTTCATTCAGTCAGAGGAAGCTATGAATGATTTCATAAATATTAATTTGGTTTAGAATCTAATTTTTGGTCATGATTCAAATAATATTCTTCAATAGTGGCCATAAGTCTTTAAAAACCATTTCTAGAGATTTATTTTGAAGCTCATTGATATTAATGGTGCTGTCTAAGCCATTCCTATTCGTGATGCACCCTTTGACCCTATCGATTCTGAACCTAGACCTTCATTTTGAAGACCCTTTGTTGACTAAGGATTATACTCTATTTATAAAAACATTTGAATTTATTTTTAAATTAAGTATTATTATTGAGATTTAGATTTATTATATTTAAGTTCAATATTTAAATTCCAATCCTAAATTTATTTCACTTATCAGTTTTTATAAACTATTAATTTATAGTTCAGTGCTACATTAACTGTGGTTTATATCATTTATTCTTTCAAATCGTCTTTTTGATATCACAAAAAGGGGGAGAATATTTAAGGAAGAGGAGAATATTTTTAAGTAATAATATTATGGAGAATATCTATGAAGACTATGGGGAATATGGGGGAGAATATATTCAAATCACAACATTTCATTAGAGAAAATATTTAATTTACAAGTATCTATTTTCATTTATCGAAATAATAATGTGAAATCAAAATATCAAAATATTTTCTATATCTATTTTTTTATATTTACAAATCTAACATTTTTCTTTAATTTTTTTTTATTATGTTATGGGTTTTCTGATCATCAAAAGGGTGAGATTGTTTGGCATGTATTGTCTCAACAATAATCAATAATTTATGATGATCTTGATGATCAAAAATACCCTTGTTTTTTTCTAATGAAGTTTTCTTGAGTGAGTTTTCAAGAATTTATATCTGGGTTAAAGGAATTTAATGTTATGAGAATTACTCTGGAAGCACTATTTCAGACCCTAAGTTTGGTAAATGAATGTATGGTTCATTATCTTATGTTATGTTGAAAAGTTAAATGCTTGCATATGTTATCAACCCTACGTTACATTGGAAAGTTAAAGCTTGCATATGGTATCAACCCTATGTTACACCAAATATTTTGTGTTTGGACCGTCATCCTTTCATTTAGAGAATCGACAAGAGTATGTATCAACAACCCTACGTTGGAAGTTGGTATTACTATTCATCAACCCTATGTTCGAGAATTTGAATGCATGGTTAATAAATTCTACATTCAGGATATTATTCTAAAAGAGAGAACATATGGATTATCATCCCTATGATACTTTTGTTCCCTACATTATGTGAAGATGAAATTATGGTTAAGGAACCATATGTTGGAAGGAATTATATGCTACATGAAGGAATCCTATGCTACACAGTTCAAACCTATGCTATGTTATCATTGATGAAGTTTTTAAGCTGAATTTTCAATTTGATATTTCTACAATGGTTGATTTATAGTTGAAGACTGATTAAAGGATCATTATGATTGTTTTAAAGAATTGTATTCATCAAAAAAATATCTCTTGTTCTTAAGGGAAGTTACAACTCCCCTTGTCAATTGGAATTTTAATTTCTATGATCAATCAGGACATTCTTTTGGATCTGGAATACTGAAGCAAGATATCTGTTCTATATATTCCTTTAGAGTATCTCTTCAAAAATATATGTGTGATAATCCATTAACATATGCAACTACATTATTTAAATTAGCTTTTATAGTGATACTGTAATGAATGATCAAATCTCTGTTATTTATAAAAGAGGCTATGCTTTGAAAGTTCTACATATTTAAACCTCAAGTTACTACTATTGTTTAGTTTCTATCTTATTAAAGATCATTTTCAACAAGGATCACTTCAGACTATTTAATTCTTGAAGATATTCTTTTCTAAATAAGGTGATCCATAATTTTTTAGTTTCTTACTACTACATCTGTAAAGATCAACTTGAACCTTTCAAATCAATATCTTTTTATTTATTAGAGTTTCAAATGCTCGTACTTAGTTGTGGTGGAGTATAATCTTCTCAATCTAAGCTATGGATATCTGGTTCTCTATTAAATAACTAGAAGGATTTTTTATTAGTCTTTTTGTAAAGGTGTTAACTGCTTGAATTCAGTTGTAGATTCACAGTCTTATGATAAGAGGACCATTTTAGTGAAATTCACCAAGCTCTTTGAAAGAGTGATCGACGGAGTGCACTAGGGGTTCTTTGTTCCCCGAATCACTATAAAAATATGTGTACATTATTTATATTTTATATGCTTCTCATTTTTATATAGAAGAAAACACTGCTTATCTACATAAATCATAAAGGGTGTCAAAATCCAGAACTGTGAAAGATTTTTGAAAAGACACAATTCACCCCCCTCTTGTGTAACTCTTTATATTCCGACCTAACACTTAGCATGATATAAAGTGTTAATTTGTGTGGATATATTTTACCGTGCTTTCTTATCTCTGCAAATTGGAGCTATGGTTCTTTTATGGATGTATAGTATAGAACAATACTATATAATTCCTTGGGAAGGTAGGATAGTAATAGAAATTATATTTTATATAAACATCATAAGAAAATTGTTTTTATAAAACATATATAATTAATAATATGAGGAAATGGTCTTTTATATACCTAATATTTAAATATGAATATATGGTTAATTCTAGTTATTTAAAGAGAACCTTTCCATCAAGTTATAGACTATCTAAGTGACGCATTGATCCTTAGTTACATCCTTATAATTTTGAGTGTGAGAGGGAAAGTGGGAAAGAAGTAAATTATTATATTAGGAGTCTATATTTTGAGAAAATAAGTTCTCTATAATAGGAGTTAATGTTTTTGTAAGGATTAAGGTAAGGGACTTCATCTTTATTTCCTTTCATTTAGGCACATTTTAATGTTACATGCCTAATTTATTTTATATGGTATATATACTTCCCTTTTACATGTTATATCATGAATACTTCATACTTCATGGTATTTTAAGTCATAATTAAAATTATTTCATCTAAGGGGATTTGAATTGAAATTTACTATGTGGTAAGAGTTTCTTAACTCAATATCCTTTCATTAGGTTATATCACTTATTCATTTATTATAATTTTCCAAGATTATGTGTGAAATGATTTTTTTTATTTATGTTATATTTACACATGTTTTTTATGGATTTAAATTTGTTACACATAATTTATCTGTTGACTAATTTACAATTCTATGATATGATCTTTGTAAGGGTTCTTCATCTCAAAATTTAATTCTTTGGGACATATGTTTATGTTATGTACCTATATTATTTTATAATGTGTATATACTTACCCATGGAATTTTATATCATGGATTTCAATATATTTAATTAATTTAAAATCTCATTTAAATTAATTTCTTTTACAGGTCTAAGATTCAAAATTTAAAAAAATGGTAAGGATTTTTATGATATAATCACCTTTATTTTTGATATTGTTTTTGTTCAAGGTTCCTTTGAATAAATAAATATCAAGAAAGTTTTTTGTAGGTGATACTGATCTTGTATCTTTTTTTGGACTGAGAATATTTATATTTCATATCCTTGTTTTCTAAAATGTTTTTGAGAGTGTTCTTTTATAAACTTAAATTATTTCTTAAATATATTTCAAATGATCTTTTACCTTCTTTTAAAAGGTTTTAAAAGGAAATTTTTTAATGTTTTCCACATGGATCACTTTTGAATCTCTTAATTTTTTTTGAAAAGAATGTTTATTTTTAAAATTTACAAAATGAATGTATTTTCATGCCATCATGACCATTATTATCATTGAAGGTTACTTTATAATTTTACACGGTTATTTTCAAATAAAATTATTTTCCCAATATTTTGGGAATTTTTAGTTTTTAAAAGTGATTTTCAAAGTGGAAAGGGTATTTTAACCAAGAATAGTTTTAATGATCTTTTAATAGTATTTATATTCATTAATGAAAATAAAAATTGGTTTTACTTTTGATCCCCTGGAGATGTATTGTAATGATACCATATTTATTATTTCCTTGGATAGATTATGTCTATTTAAAAGAGATTCTCATGGAACCTGTTTCTTTTACATGGGTAAATAAAACTATGAAATAACAATGGCTATTATTATATATAAAAATGAAATCAATCATCTATTATGTTTATGTTATAGATTTTGGACATTTTTTATGATGAAAGGTGAGCCTGATATCTCTCATGATGATGGGTGAGCCTAACATATCTCTCCAATGCATTGGGAAAAGTGGAAAAGGCAACTGATTATAGGTTTCTTCTATAACGTTATTGGAATTTATAGTGTATTCAATTCTATTTGTAAGAGTGATATAAAAATGATGTTCTAAGTTACAAACATGTTTTTTTATGCTTGCATCAAGCTCTAATGTAATATTTTCTAAAGGATTGTTTTCATATGGATCATGAGTGTATAATTATATGAATAATTCCTTATGTTAACGTTTTATGCCATGTTTCATGATTTATGGTCTAGGTTTTTATGGATATGAATTATCTTATGTCATGATCACGCACTTTGATTATGTCATCATTACCTTATCTTATACTCACTGATGAAATTCAATTATTAATTATTAAGTTTTCACTTAATGAGAATTTTATCTCACCCTTAACTTGTTTTCTATTTCCCCAAGTTATGAAGACTTATGTTAAATGAATTATGTCTATAAAGGTTTAATGTGTGAATAATTTTATGGGAGATATTGAAGACTTAATGTGTAAATAGAAAAGATGGGTATAGTGGGAAAAATACTCATTTTAATAAATGGGTATTGTTATGTAAGTGTTTTTCCAAATTATTTAAAAATATAAACCTAAAATTTCATTGGGTATATAAGTGATATGATATTTATATTTTATGTTTTATATTTTTTGTGGTTGAAATTGGGTCACATTTATCGGTATCAAATCTAGAAATGTAAAGATAATGTTTTTAGAACCAAATCTGAGAGTGCGAGTTCAGGGTTGTTATAGTTGGTATTAAAGGAAAGGTTTTGATAAATTTGGATATTAGTAGGTTTTTATTTGATATTAAATTAATAGTTATGGATACCATCACGATTTTATAACTTTAAGGTTGATTATAAGTTTAAATTCATAGACACCACTTTTGAGGCGTTAAGTGATTGAATTTTAAGGCGATTAAGAGTATTTTGGGAGATATTTATGGCAATAAAAACCCTAGGTTTAGTATTTATTTTATTTATATGGTTATTTCTTGAATAATTTAACACCCTAAAAATTTATAATACTATGCTTGATAGCTTGCTTAACTCGTAACACTGAGCTTTAAGCGAACGACAATATATTTTAAAAATGTTATTATTTAACGTAATAGAAATCACTTAGCCATTGGATTGGTGGGTATGAATATGTTTAAACACATTATAAAAAGTATGTATAAAGGTTTCATATATTTTATTTATTAATAATAAATACGTACTCAATTTTTAATAAATTCATTTTATACATCAAAAATATGCTTTCTTTAAAAAAGTTTTTTAATGCTTTTTGTGAGAAAATATTATAATTAATTTTTTGAACTTTTATAAATTACATTTTATAATAAGGATATCATTTTTGAACTCATAATTTCAAAATAATCCTAGGATTATTTTTTGGGAATTTTCTAAAAGGTTTGATTTTTCAATGAATAGTGAAAAATATTGATTTTTCAAATGTTGTCATTAAATCAAGTAATTTAAAATCCTCAATGTATTTTGGATTTAGTAATAATGTTAAATTTGATCCATTTTATTTAAAACAATCCAATTTTAAATTAAAATTTTCATTATTTTGATTTAAGTTATTTTTTATGCTTAAAATGTTCTTTTTCTAAAAAACTATTTTCTTTGCATTTTATATATTTATGTTAACAATAATTTCTGAAACTTATAAAAATTGAATATTAAAATATATATAAATTATTTGGAATTATGAGGTTATTTTTTTTAAATATTTCCTTTTCATTTTTATCCATTATAAATAGTAACTATGATACAATTTATCACATCAGTAAAGGGTAAATCAGATAATTAAGGTTAAAAATAATGAAATAAGGCATTAAAGAACAATCTAACACTTGAATTTTTTTAACTGAATATTAGAAATTTTAACATATCCATACCAAATTCAAATATATGTAATTTTGGTTCCATTCGACCCTAGTAATGAGATCTATATCATTTTAAGTAAATAAAATTCCAAAATTCCTTTCTCTTTCTTTTAACATTTTTTAATGTTCACATAAGGATAATAATTTGTCATAAATTAACCTAAAATCTTATTTTGAACATAATAAATTAATTATTTTTATCATGGTAATTTATTTTAAATTTTTAGTGATTAAATAATTAGCTTAAATGCTTATGCAATGTCTAGCCAATATTTATTGAATTAATAGAAAAATAAAATAAATTATTTTATAAATGTTAAAATTAATACAATTTTGATGAATTATTTTGTCCCCAGAATTTTATAAATAAATATAACATATTAGTGTTTTGTTAAAGCATTATATTTTAATTCCATATTTGTCTTGATGTTTTTAAAGTCAAATTAAATGAATGGTGTCAAAAATGACATTAATGATATTTTATAAAAATAATATTTTATTAAATTATTTAAAAATCATAAAAATATTTAAATAAGACAAGTGGGATAATATATGGTCTAAAATTTCATCCATTGAACATTTATGGCCCAATTTTTCTTTTATGGTAACATTCTTGACCCTTAAAGGGTATAAAACTTTTATATTGTAGTAATTGTCGAAAGGGTTAACTCGGGGTTAAAACTAAGAGATAAGGGTGAAAACATAATTAAAAATTGTTAAAATTTTACTGGATGTGATTATTTATACTCATAATCATCTTATATTAAAATTATATTATTTTAGATCCATTTTTTAGTGAAAATTAATTTATATTGAATTAATAATTTAGGAAATTCCAATGGTGCCCCTCCCCTCACTTACAAAAGGACACACCTTCTCTATTTTATTTACACCACATTGTGAAATCTAGATCTAAAAAACCATAAAAATTTATCTTCTAACCATCCTTATCAAAGTTATAGAGGACCTGGTATTTCCAACATACAAACCCTAGGCCCCATTAAGAGGTGATCTAAAGGAAGTCTACCAAATAAGAGGTAATCATCTTTACCAATTCTTTTAAATTTATTTATTCCTTTAATTAATATAAATCTGTTCTATCGATTCCAAAAATAAAAAAAACCTTTATAATTAATATACTAATTTGTTATTATGATTATGGTATAACTATTTCTACCTCTTTTCCATCCTATGAAAAGTGATAACATCGCTCATGCATACGTACGACTTACCATCTCCACATAAAAGTGTAATTTGTTTTTCATCACCACTTTGATTGAATGGTTATAAATATGGGATTAATAAATATATATTGTATTTATGATATAATTATTCTTATGAAATTATAATATCATTCCAACCTTCTTACCTTCCAATTCGTTGGAAAAGGATAATGCCGCTCGTGCGTACGAGTGGACTACCACCCCCACAAAGCGATGTGATTAATTTTTCATCTTTACTAAACATGGATGGTAATAAGTATATATTTAATAAATATATATATGAAATATATGATATAAAATTAATTATATAAAGTTGAATTATCCTTTAACTTTATTTTTTTTACTCGTTGAAAACTGAAAACATCATTCATGCGTATGTATGACCTACTGTTACCATGAACCGTGTAATTTATTTTTCTATCTCAATATTTTATGGATATATATATATATATATTTAATATATATATGATATTTATATAATGAATTTCATTATGGATAATATGGAACCATGATAAATCGGTAAGGACTGAAGCTACCAAATCAAAACATACATGAAAAACTGAGCAATTAACACCCAAAATAACAATAATAATAAAGGATTATAAAAAAATGAGTGATTAAATGTTATAAAAGGATCATATATGATATTATAAATATATATATTTTATTTAATTATAATAAATCCAAATCTATTAAATAGGAGGTTAAAAGTACTTATGAGGCAAGTTAAACTTGAGGTAATGGGTTTCTTAACTCAATTTCCTTTCATTAGGTTATATCACTTATTCAATGATTCTATTATGTCATGATTACATGTGAAATTAAATTCAGTTAATTTAAGTTTTATTTTCACTCTTCTTGTGTGTATTTACATTTATTACACATAATATATTTATTGACTAATTCTCATTCCAATGATATGATCTATGTAAGGGATTTTGTCTCAATCTCCACTCTATTGTGAAATATTTGGTATTATAAACCTATTTATTTTTATGTGGTGTATATAATTACCCTTTTCTGTATTTAACTTGAATATATATTTCTTCATGATGATTAAATTTTCAATTCAAGTTACTCTTTCAAGGGGTTACAATTTAAAATACACAAAAAAGGTAAGAATTTATTTTACAATCTCATTCTAGTTTGTTATGGATTATATTTTCATTGAAATAATATTATAATATTTCATTTATAAACTCCATATATTTTCTTATATATTTTTTTATATTTAAGGAGTTTCATTTTTTTCTTCCAAATTTTACTCCCTTGGAACTTGAATTAAGAAAATTAATATTTATAGGTAAAGGCAATATTATTTCTCTTCTTGATCAGGAATAATTTTCTTCTGTCCATAATTTTTAAAATCATTTTAAAAAATTAATTTTTATTTACTAAAATTATTTATTAAGGAAATTTTACATTTATCTTTACTTTTTAAAATATTTGGAAGTAATATTTCTAATGTTTTCTATAATGGTCATTTTTGACCTTCTTTATAAAAAGCCAAAATTTATGTTTTTTAATGTATATAATATTAACGGATTCACCTACTGCCATAAAAATTTAACATAATTTAGATACTTCTAAAATATTTTAATGCATTTAAAAATAAAAAACTTTTTTGAAAACTTATTTTAAATATTTCACTTTTATTTTCTTCCATTATTTAAAAAATAAGATTTTACTAAAAAATCTTCTTTTATGATGAATGGATGGTAATCTATTATATATTTATTAATTTTGTTGTAATTAACTTTATCTTGAAGAATTCACTTTCTTGTGATCATTAGAAATTACATGTCTCTTAAATATCCATTTTCTTTGTATCATAGATATAATTATTTCCTAACCTGTATAACATTTTTACATGTGATGTTTTGCTTTGAAATTTATTTTATTAATTCAGAAATTATTGATATTCTATATTCTTTACTCAATATGAACATTTTTTCATAATGAATATTGGTTATAAATTAAATTGACCATTAAATACATGATTAATTCATTGGAAATGAATTTACGAGTGGAGATATTAATTATATAGCCCCTCGATGCATCAAAATGTCACTTGGGACACTAGTTGGACAATTAAATGGGTTTCTAGTGTTTACTTACCCATCGATTAAAATCTCTTGGCACAAGTATTTGAATGTATAGATATCATGATGTATGAGATCATTATATACAATATTTATCATAAAATTCATTGAGAATTCAATTATTATTATCCATGAGATTATTACATTGATATTATCCAAGAATGCATTTTATGCTCAAGTTGTTAATTAAATGGAATTTAATTCTAGTTATTTACCTTTACATGTTTATTATGCCTTATTTACTCATGATAGATTATACAGTACAAAAACATTAATAATAATTTTATCTCAACCTTTATTTGTTTTCCTTTCCCTAGTATATGAATAAGAAATCTTTGAATGAGTTTCAAGGATGAAGAAAATTTGATTTTATAATATTTTATTTCCAATGTAAAATGGTAATCATGTATATATCTTATTCTTCAAGACTACTGAACAAATCAATCCTTTAGGATGAGATCCCTTGTATCTTATTCCAATGTAATGAAGTAAACATTGACTTCAGGTTATTATATTTAGAGTTGTTACAATTTGTATAAGAGGAAGTTTAGTATAAACCTTGGGAACTAGATTTAGGGAAAAATAGATTAGGGAACATAACCCTATGAATAACGTTGAGGATATGTCTAATTACAGTATATTATCATAATTATTTTAATAATATAAAAGTGAATTTCTTAATAATATATCTCTATTGTAAACTATAAGTGGACATGGTTTGGTAATAGATGCATTCAGGGGCAATAGACTCGAAAATAGTCATTTGAGTATATTTTTTCCAACATTCTGGTGCATGTTGAATGTTTCATTTCTATGCACCAATTTGAAAATATCAGGGGATATTCTAGGGTTAATTCAAAATTTATTTATAAACCACTTTGAAGGATTTAAATAAATGATGATCATGGATGAACTAGGTTAAAACTAAGGTTTCATAGATTTAAAGGAATATTTCATGATTTTGAGTGATTCTTTCATGATTATATGATTACACAATTGATGCTCAAACTATTATTTTTATTTGGTTTGAGTCAATGGATAAAAATATGAGAAATTGTGTTAATACTGATTTTAATTAACTATAAAATGATTGTTTTCATGAATAGCCAAATGATATGAGATTCATAAGGAGAAAACTTATGATTATGCTGAATCTGATATCACGATATATGATTAATGACCAAAAAATTGGTGAGTTTACTAATGTTTTAGATAAGATAATTATGGGATTTTAGGGATGTTAATGTGGTAATGAAGATTGAGGAAATAATGTTTAATTTTTTTCATGTCAAGAATATGGGAAGAAGAACCTAGGAGAATATCTCAAAGTAAGGAGAAAATGTTTTTTGTGTGGAAAATAAGGACATAGAGAAAGTAATTTAGAAATAAAAATGAAAATTTTGGTTAATATAATGGATAAGAATAATGGTTTTACTAAGGTATCATCAATAGTTTAATGTTTTAAATGTAGAAAATATGGGAATTATGAAAATCAATGTCCTAGTGTGAAAAATCATGAAGGGGATCAACAAGGTTTTATGAGTAATGATTTTATTGTTGATGATGAAGATACTATAAATGGAATTTAAAAAGAAGGATGTATTAAGGAATAAGATGATGAATTATAGTTAATGGTTTAAGAAGGAAGTGGAATGACTGAATTGTTTATATATTAGAATTTGAGAATTATATTGTAGAAGTATTTTAATCAATGGTATTCAAGTAATAAGAATCATGAAACATCTATAGATTCTTCTAAAGTGGTATTACATTAAATATTTTTAAGAATATATTGAATAGTACACATGAACTAGAAAAGTTATTTAATTATAAGGTTATATTTTATGGAAAAACACATGATTGAAGAAAATATAACCCTTAATATGTGCCCGATGTTGAGATAAGAATGTTTAGTTATGATAAAGAGTTGGTTAACGTTGATAAGTAAGTGGGATAATATTGGTGACCTTGGAACTAATTTGATGGAAAAGTGGTTTTTTTATATTTTATGGAGTTTAAATATTTTTTGGATTTATGAAATATATTTGATAACCTAATATTTTATTTAAGTAATGATTAGAGATTTAATTTTTGGAAGAATATATGTTTTCATTGAGGTTTTATGTGAATTCCTGATATTACTTTGTTTTGGGGGAATATATGATCATGGAATTCACATATTTGGTGTGTGACATTCATAACTAATTTATGTTATTTAGGAGATTAATATGAAGTATATTTTGGAAATTTTCCTAAATTTTTGGATTTTGAATTTGTTTTGACATATTTTGGAAGATTATTACGATTAACTATTTATGGAATGGTTTAACTTGAACTTTGGATGAGGTTTTAGAGATTAATTTATTATTTCATTAAATGAATATTTGCTCATATTAGATAACTTATTCTAACCATTTTGGTTTTGATGATAATTAGAGATATAAATAATGACTTTTTATAATTTTATAGAACTTATGATCTATTAAAAGTTAATTTTAGTGCTTCATACATGAAAAATTTATCTTTATTTCTTAGATTAAGATATGAAGTGGAAATTAATCAAATCACAAACAAAGGATTAAATTATTCTTATGAAATGGAAATAAATTAAATATATATATTTTTTTAATTCTCTATCTTGATAGTAAAAGAACCCATAAAATTTAAGAAAAGTATCTTGAAATAAAAAAGTTATACCTTCACCTTCATTTTTCATTAATTAATGGAATTTTTACCCCTCATAGATTTATGGTTTTGTGGTAGTTATATTTATCATGACCATGTTATATATCAATATCTATTAGTTCTTGGATTCTAGTTTTCTACTCCATGTCTAAATTTTAACTTCCCACTAATGTTTTATTTATATGAGAACCTGATTATATGTTATTTTATATAACCTTTATGTTTCCTATTTACCCTTTTAAAAGGAAGATTTATTATCCCTATGTATGATATGAGTTTGCAACAAAGTTATTATAAAATATTGAACCTTTGATGTTTGATATTTTTTTATGATGAAATTTATTTTTGGGGCTGGGGGGTTTAATATAACACCTTGAAAATTTGGAATACTATGCTCAATAACTTGCTTAAAACACAACACTAAGCTTTAAGAGAACCATAATATATTATTACAATATCAATATTTTATGTAATAGTTATTTCTTTGCTATTGTATTGGTGGGTATGAATATGTTTAAACAAATTATGAAAAATATGTATAAAGGTTTTATATAATTTATTGATTAATAATAAATAATTACTATATTTTTAGTAAATTCATTTTATACTTCAAAAATACGTTTTCTTTAAAAGTGATTTTTCTGGATTTTTTATATCAAATATTATAATTAATTTTTAGAAATTTTAGAAATTTTATTTATAAAAAGAATATAATTTTTTTAATTTATAATATCAAAATTAGCTTAGGATGGTTTTTTGGTAATTTTCTAAATTTTTTGATTTTTCAATGAATAGTGAAAAATACAGTTTTTTTAAATATTGTCATTAAATCAAGTAATTTAAAAGTACTATTATATTTTAGATTTTTTATTAATGTTTTATATTATCAATTTTATTAATTTATTAAACTTATTGAAATTTAATATTGAAAAATATATTCCACATTTGGAATGAGGAGGTTCAAATTTGGTAAATAGGTCCATTTTATTTTTATGCATTTTGAATAGTAATCATGGTAAAATTTATAACATCACTAAATGGTAAATCAAGTTGTTAAGGTTAAAAGTAATATGATAAGGAATTAAAAATCAAACCAACAATTAACTTTATTTCATTGGATGCTTGGAATTTGTTCATATCCATCCCAAATTTAATATATGGAATTTTGGTTTCATTTGAATTTTGTAACGACATTTATATTATTTTAAGTAAAGAAAATATAAAAATTTTTACTCTCATGCTTAAAACTTCTTTTATATGTTCATATAGGAGAATAATATGTTATGAATGAACATAAAAACTTATCATTTGTATAATTAATTTATTTTATCATGATATTTTTTTTAATTTTTAGAGATTGAATATTTATCTTAAATACTTACATAACACCGACATGACATTTATTCAATTAATAGAAAAAATATGATTTTAAAATATTTAAAGTAATAAAATATGGATACATTATTATGTACCATGAATTTTATAGATAAATTTACCTATTATTTACGTGTTAAAATATTATATATTAATTCTATCTTTGTCTTGATGTTTTTAAAGTCAAATTAAATTAATAGTGTCAAAAATTACATTAATGATGTTTTATGAAAGTAATATTTTATTAAATTATATAAAAATCATAAAAATATTTAACTAAGACAAGTGGGATAATATATAGTCCAAAAATTTCACCCTTTTTCCATTTAGGGGTTAATTTTCCTTTTATAGTAACATTCCCGACCATTAAAGGGTATAAAAAATTTATGTTGTGATAATTGTTAAAAAGGTTAACGGGGGGGGGGGGGGGGTGTTAAAACTAGGAGATAATGGTGAAAACAGAACAAAAAATTGTAATTTTTTTTATGACATTATATTGAATAATTATAATCTTATATTTGAATTCTATCAATTTGGAACCTTTTTTTGATGAAAATTAATTGATATTAATTTAATACTTTATGTAATTCCAATAATGTCCCTCCCCTATCTTATAAAAGGAATCCCCTTCCCTATTTTATTTTAATCACATTGGGAAATCTACGAAAAGCTACCCATTTATTTTTAACCATCCTTATCCAAGTTATAGAGGTGATGGTATTTCTAAAAGACCAACCATTGACCCCTTAACTGGAGATCAAAAGGAAGTTTACCAAAGAAGAGGTAATCATCTTTGAAGACTCTTTCAAATTTCTTTCCTCTTATAAATCCTCTAAATATATTTTACAAATTAAAAAATAATTAATAAATTATCATAAATATAACTATATTTTATTATGATCATTGAAAAACCATTTTATACCTCTTTTCCATCCTAATAAAAGTGATAACATCCCTTTTGCATACGTATGACTTACTGTCTCCGCGTAACAGTGTAATTTTTTTCATCAGCAATTTTATTAGATGTTTATAAATATGTAATTAATTAATATATATAATATTTATGAAAAAAATATTCATATTAAATTATAATATCATGTCTACCTTATTACCTTCTAATCCCTCAGAAAATGATAACAACACTCATGCGTACGTGTGGACTAGCACCTCCACAAAATGATGTGATTTTTTTCCACTTCTGATTTAAATGAGTGATAATAAGGATAGATTTAATGAATATATATGACATATATGATATAATAAAAATTCTTTAATGTTTAATTTTTAATTACCTTTCGTTTGTTCTATCAGTTGAAAAGGAAAAACAATGATCATACGTACGTACGACCTACCGTCTCCGTGAACGGTGTAATTCATTTTTCTATCAATATATTTTATGAATTAATATATATATATATATATTTATAACATGATATTTAGGTCATTAATAAAATTCTTGATAAGATGTAACCATGAGAAATATGTTAGGACTGATGCTACCGAATCAAAACATACATGAAAAACGAAGCAATTAACACCGAAAATAATGATAATAATAGAATATTATTAATAAAAAAGTGATAAAATTTTATAAAAGGATCGTATACAATATTATATATATGTATATTTATTTATTAAAGTAAAATAAATCTAAATTTATTATACAAGAGGTTAAAATCACTTACGAGGTAAGTTGAAGAGATAAGGGGTTTCATAACTCAATTTCCGTTCATTGGGTTATATCACTTCTTCATTGATTATATTATGTCAAGATTATTTTTGAAATGACATTTTTAATTTCATGTTTTACTTCCACTTATATTGTGTGTATTTTCATTTTTTACACATAATCTATCCTTTGACTAATTCTTATTTCAATGATATGATCTTTATAAGGGATTGTGCCTTACTTTATACCCCATTAAGACATATTTGATAATATGAACCTATTTATTTTTATGTGGTGTACATACTATACATTTTTTGTATTTAACATGAATATATATTTATTCATAGTGATTAAAGTTTCAATTAAAGTTACTCTTTTAAGGGGATATAATTTAAAAGATACCAAAGTGGAAAAAATTCATTTTAAAGTATTATATTATTTTTGGATTGTTTATATTTTCATTAAAGGAATTTTATAATATTTCATTCATAAACTCCATAAATTTTCTTATAATATGTATATTTAATGAGTTTCCATGTTTTCTTTCAACATTTCATCTCTTTGGAACATTAATCAAGTAAATTAATATTTAAAAGAGAAGGTGATCTTATTTATCTTTTTTATTTGGGTAAATTTTTATTACATGTCCATATATTTTAAAATTATTTTAAAAAAGTCCTTTTTATTTACTCAAATGTTTTATTAAGGAAATTTTATGTTATAATTGACTTTTTAATAGTTTTGGAAGGAATATTTCTAATATTTTCTAAAAGGTCTGTTTTCAACTTTCTTTATAAAAAATAAAAAAGAATGTTTTTTAACATATATGAAATTAACTGATTTTACCACCATCATAACCGTTTTACACAATTTAGATTATTATATAATATTTCAGTTGTTTTAAAAAGAAAAATATTTTATGAAAACTTATTTTAAATTTTTCTCTTCCATTTTATTATATTATTTAAAATACATGAGTTTAATACAAAATATTATTTTTGGATGAATTGATGGTCACATATCATATCTTGATTTATTTTATATCATTAAATTTTTCTTGAAATATTCAATTTCTTTTGATCATTGAGAATTAAATTCCTCTTAAATATAAATATTCTTTTCATCATGGATATGATTATTTCATAAACCATATAACATTTCTATATACAATGTTTTACTTTCAATGTTATTTGATTTGTTGGGAAATGTTGATATTATGTATTCTTTCTCAATATAAACATTTCTTGATAATTAAAATGTTTTATGAATTAAATTTATTAATAATTATATGATTAATACATTGGGCATGTAGTGATGGTTGGGGACCAAAATTATATAGCCCCTTGTTGCATTGATAGGCCCCATGAGACAAAATAGTTAGCCAATTAAACGGGTTTCTGGTGTATACCTACCCATAGATGAAAATATATTAGAACAAGGATTTAATAGTATAGATATTATGTTTCTTTGGATTATGACATCCAATATTAATTATTTACTTCATTGAGAATTAAATTATTATTTCCATGATATTTCTGCATTGATATTATCCATAGATTCATTTTTTATCAAGTTATTTATTTAACAGTATATGTTTCTAGTTGTTTTTATTACTATATTTATTATTCCTTATTTACTCAATATATATTATACTGTATATAAACCTTATAGAGTATTTGATCTCACCCTTTATTTTTTTTCTTTTCCCTAAGATATAAAGAAGAAATATTTTAATGAGTTTCAAGGATGAAATTCATTTTCTTTTGTTATATTTTATTTCCAATGTAAAATGGAAATAATATATATATATATATATATCTTGTTCTTTATGAATATTAAACCGACCAATCCTTTGGGATGATATCCCTTAATCTTATTTCTATGTAATAAATTAAATATATACTCTGGGTTACTAGAGTTGGGGTAGTTATAAATAATTCATTTATATTTTACGGAAATAAGTTTAAAGGTATTGATAACCTTTAGGGTTAAGATGATATTTGATGTTGAGAAAATTATGGATTATTAGGACAAAATAGTTATTATATCATGAGAATATATTATTTATCATATAGATAACCATGGGATTTAAAGGTGATTTGGTGACTATGAGATTAATTTTATTTTTTTATGAAATTTAATATTTGGGGAACATTATATGATAAGGGTAAAATAGAAATACTTTTGGTTAAGATGGTTTTTTCTTTAGGAATAAAGTTTGTATTATCTTTTTGAATTATATTTGATTTTATTTTTTATTTATGGTAATTTTGGATATTTATGGAAAAGATTAGTATATTTTGTAGACTATGTGATTAGGGAATATAACTTTTTATTATATGAATTTTTGAGTGACTAATTTTTTTAGAGATACATAATAATATTATTTTGGATGATCATATGATCTAATCTTTATAATTTTTGGGTTTTAAACTTGGTGAGGAATATTTTGAATAATTTTAAGTATAGTTATTTATGGAATGATATAAGTTGAATCTTTGGTGTTATTGTGGATTTTTTTGGAGTTAAATGTATTATTTCTTCATATGAAGGCTTATACATTTTGGATATTATCATACATTGTGCTAACCATTTGAGTTTTGGATAAAATCTAAAGATAGGTAGAATAATTTATTATACGTTTATAAATAATGTGATCTATTAGAAGTTTATTTTAGCAATTTAGGCATGAACAAATTCATCTTGAATATTTATTTCTTGGAGTAAGAGATGAGATCAAATAGGGAATTTATCAAAGTAAAACCAAAGTGTAATTTTTTTATGAAATGTAAGGGAATCAAGTAAGTATATTTTCTCATGTTATCTTAGTAAAATAATTCCCCAACTCTAGGAGAATGATATTGAAATAAAAATTTTATCCTAATACATTCGTTTCAGATGATTTTTTTTACATTTTTCACATCTCTTTTTTTTATGGTTGTGTGACCAATGAAATTCTCATGATCATTCAATTTTTTGTCAATAATGTCCTCCATCACTATCCAACATTATTTTGACATTACTTTTAACTCCATTTCTATATTTTTTCAATTCCCATTAATGTTTGTTTATTTGTAAGTGTAGTTATGTGTTATTCTATATGACCATTATATTTCCCTTTTCAAATTTTCAAGAGGAAGTTTTATTAACCCTTTCTATGATGTGAGTTATCAAAAAAGGTATTTTCTAATGTCAAACCCTTGATGGACAAGATCAATTTCTAATTGAAAGGACACAATTTATTAAATAGGGGAAGAATGTAACATCACAAAATTTTAGTATATTTATTTCCTTTAAATAAATGTTATAATTAAAAAATATTTCTATAATTAAAATAATATGAAATATATTTTAATATAACTATATGAAAATATGTTTTGATATTCAATCAATATTTTAAAATATTTGATTCATTATGCTAATTCTAAATCATTATACATAATTATTTATAAAGGTAAATAATAATACCTTTTTAAGTTATTTCATATATTATAATCCATTCTTAATAAAAGTTCATTTCAAGTGAAAGTGATTATTAATCACAAAAAAGTAATTATAGTTTGGTATAAAATATTTGGTTTCAATTAAAATATAAAACCATATGTTTTTAATACTATTACTTTTGAATATTTTATTATTATTTATGAAATAATATGTACATAGAAGTTTATTGAAATATAAAGTCATTATAAAATTTATAGTTTAATAATAAATATGTTTATTACTTATATGGGTAATATTCTAATAAAATTAAGTGGTAACTTGGTATTATTGATAGATATAAATTTATAATATTTATCATAGTAAAGAAATTATTTGTTTGAAACGAATATAATAAAATATGAATTAAATGAGAGATGTAATATATTAGTATGTTAAGAAATTATGGATTATATGAATTTTAGAATTATAATTATAATAATATAAAATATAATAATTAAAATTATATTCTGTATAGTAATGAAATCTATGTAAGGGTTGGATGTGAACTTGCATAAGGATCTCACACCCACTGCATAAGGGTAGTGTGAACCTACAACCTACTATGTAAGGGAATATCCACCTTCTACGTAAGGGTTTCTTGCCCAAAGCCTCAATTGCACAAGGGTGTTTTGGTCCTTGAATAAGGGCACAACATGCAATGCTGTTTCCATGTAAGGGTAAACATTCTCTCGCACAAGAAAAAGATTCTATATCAAAAGGTTATATAAAGGAAACACAACTCTCTTATAAAGGTAGCACAACCACTACAAACTTCATGTAAGGGTCATCCTAAGCATACATACGAGTAAGAAACAAATCATTATGGCTACATAAGGTTATAAAAATACCTACATAATTGTAATCCCTGAAAACTCAAAGCTCATGAAAGAGTAACACACCACTTATGTAAGAGTAAAATGAAAAATTAAGAATATTTCAAAACACTTTCTATAAAAAATAAGATGATGTAAAATAAAATACTAAGGTATAAAATAATCCACTACTATCATATTTGATGTGAGACTATTTCAGATAATATTTAAGAATATATATATATATATATAATATTTCATTATCATATTGGTTTACATTCTATTTTTATTGACATAGAAGATCATGATTAGTGGAACATGACCATTTTATAAATGACAACATTTATAAATCCTTTTATTATCATTTATCCTCATGATTTGTAATAGTTTTCAACATGTTCAATAATCCATATAATCTTTTCATCTATTAAAGAATAAAATTTAGAGGATTATAGATTATCTAATGGTTAGAATTATGAAGTCAAGATCTTAGCATGATTCGAAGTATTGATTTGTGTGGATGAATATGACCATGTATGATTATCCCCATAAATTGGAGTCAGGGTTCTTTTATAGAACTGTAGTATATTGTAATACTGTATAATGAATTGGGTGACTAGGATAGTAATAAGAATTATATTTTATATAAACATCACTGTAATAGATATTTTTTCAAATATCCAACATTAAGTGGATGAGGTGTTGGTCTTTAATATAACTAATATTTAAATATGATTATACCGTTAAGGCCAGTTATTTAAAGAGAATGTTTCCTCTATTTTATATACTATCTAAGTGCCACATATATCCATGGTTATATAATTATAGTTTTTAGAATGATAGATAAATTTATAATGAAGTAAAGTTTGATATTTGGAGTCTACCTTTGAGAAAATAAGTTTTTCATAGTAGGAGTTCATGTTTTTACAAGGATTAAGGTAAGGGATTTCATCTCAATTTACTTTAATTATGGAATATTTTAATGTTATACACCTAATTTATTTTATATTGTGTATATAATTCCTTTTTACATGTTATATCATGAATCCTTCATAATTCATAGTATTTTAGGTTTGATTTTTAATTTTTTCTTAAAAGGGGATTTGATTTGAAAGTTACCAAGTGGTAAGGGTTTCTTAACTCAATATACTTTAATTGGATTATATCACTTCTTCCTTGATTATATTATTAAAATATTACACATGAATTTTTTTTATTTAATTTGTATTTATAATTTTTTATACAGAGTTAAATTTGATACATATAATTGCTCCATTGATTAATTCTAAATTCAATAATATAATCTTTTTAAGGGTTATTCATATCAAAATTTTATTTTTTTGGAACATATGATTTTGTTATGAAACTATCTCATTTTATGTGGTGCATATAATACCCCTATAAATTTTATATCATTTATATCATTATATTAATGGAATTTCAAGTTTCATTTGATTTCATTTATTTCATGAGCTTAAGATTCAAAAATTAAGAAAATGGTAAGGATTTTTTATGATAAAACCTCCTTTCAAGAAAGTTGTTTGTAAGTGACACTGATATTATATCTTCTTTTAGATCAATAATATTTCTCTTCCATATCCATGTTTTCTAAAGTGTTTTCAATAATTTTATTTTATAAAGATAATGATTTCCTAAAACTATTTTACATGATCTTTGACCTTATTTTAAAATTTTTTGAAATGAAATTTATTAACGCTTTCTACATGGGTTACTTTTGACTTTTTTTACAAAAGTTTTAAAAGAATATTTATTTTTAATTATTATTACATAAACATATTTCACACTATCATTACCATTATTTTCTTTAAATTTTACTTTATATGTTTCTAAGGTTATTTTCAAATAAAATTATTTTCAAAATATTTTTGTGAATTATTAGTTTTAAAAGTGATTTTCAAAGTTTAAAGGGTATATTACCTAAGAATTTTTTAGGGATATTTTTATGGTATTTTTATTCATTAATGAAAGAACCTTGATTTTACTTATGCTTCACAAGGGATGTTTTGTAATTATACCATTATTATTATTTATCTATATGGATTGTGATTTTTCTAAAGAGATTTTCATGGAACCCATTTATTTTCCTTGGGTAAATAAATCTATGGAAGAAAAATGGTTATTATTATGTTGAAAAATTAAATCTTTTATGTGTCATGTTTATATTATGGTTCGAAGAAATTGTTTATGTTGATAGGTGAGCCTAATATATCTCAAGATGATGGGTGAGCTTGATATTTATCTCCAATGCATTGGGTAAAGGTAAAGAGTTAATCAGTTATAGGTTTCTCTTAAGTGATTATTATAGTTTACCAGGTAGGTTATTCCATTTTTAAGAGTGATATGAAAATGATGTTTCAAGTTACTAACATGTTTTCTTTATCCTTTCATTAAGTTATAATATATAATTTTTACAAGCATTATTTTTATATGGATCATGATTTTTGACTTATATATATATATATTTTGAATGGCTTGAAGGCCTTTATTTTTTTATTTATATTTGATAATCCCACTTTTAAGGGTTGAAGGGGAACCCTTACATGACCCATAGGCTTAGAAAAACATTACATGACCTGAAGGCCTTAGAGGAATTCATCTCAAAGAAACTATATAGAACTAGCCCTCCCCAACATGTATCTTGATGTCAGCTCTTCACCTTTATAAGTATAGTCATCTAGATTTCCTATGTAGAGTTGTATAGGCCCAATACTGATGGCAATGTCATACCCTATCATTATTTCAATTTCGGTTAGCTCTACTCTGGTGAATGTGCCTACTCTAAGTCCTCATCTAGAGCCTTGTTCCTTTAAAATTTTCCTGGTTTCATCTACATTTCATGTGACCCGAAGCCCTTGAAGTTTCTCGAGAGCCTTGAGGTGGCCCAAAGGACTTGAGTTGGCCCAAAATCCTTACTGTCCTGAAGGCCTTGGGTGGCCCGAAGGCCTTGAAGGACCCGAGGTCCAAACAAATGAATAATTCTAGCTGCTACAGTATCGAACAATTCCCACTATAGTATCTACTACAGTATCTACAACAGTGGATGTTACCGTACTGCTATAGAATCTATTACATTGTATTCTACAGTCCTGCTGTAGCACCCCCAGAAAATATGCCTCCGCATGGATTTGATCTCAGGTCTCTTGGATTCACTTGAAGAGTCCTCACCAATTGGGCTATGGATCATGTGCTTTTGAATTATATGACTCTTAACGAATGTTAAATTTTTATTCCTTGTTTCATGATTTATAATATGGGTTTTGATGGATATGAATTATCCTAGATTATGCTTATTTACTTTTATTGTTTAATCATACCCTTATCTTGTGCTCATTGATGAAATTCAGTTGTTAATACTTATGTTTACCATTAATGAGAGTTTAATTTAACCTTACCATGTTTTTTATCTTTATAGGTAATGAATAATGATGTTAAATGAGTTATGTATAGAATAGTTTCATGTGTGAATAATTTTATGGGAGATATTAATGAATTAATATGGTATAATAAATGCTGGGTATAGTAGAAAAAATACTCATTTGAAGACATGAGTATTTTTATGTAAGTATTTTTCCTAATTATTTAAAACTATAAACCTAAAAGGTCCTTGGGTATATAAGTGATTCAATATATCCATTTTATGTATTTGGTTTTGGATAGTTAAAATTGGGTCACATTTATTGATATTAAATCTTGAAATGCAAATATTATGTTTTTTGCACTGAATCTGGGAGTGTGGGTTTGGGTCTATTATAGTGAGAGTTGTATAATAGAGAAGTAGATTAAGGTATTGTTAAATTTTAATACATGGAAGCTGAGATCTCAAAAGTTATAAATTATTCACAAAGATTTTTAGGACCTTCCCAAACCCTTTCTCATAGAGAATACTTATATTTTGTTACATTTATTGATGAATCAATAGGTAAAGTATGTGTTTACTTTCCAAAACACAAGTAAGAGGTATTTATAGTGTTTTTCTATTGGAAAGATATGGTGGAAATGGAGACTCTTGGAAAGATTAAGTACATAAGGTCCGATAATGTTGGTGAATATAGTGAAAGCTATTTTCAAATATATCATTATAAAAAGAGAATTAGGATGGAAAAAATTATAATTGAGATACCATAGAAAAATAGTGTAGCTGAAATAAAGAATCATTTATTGATAGAAAAGGTACAAAGCATGAGGTTACATCTAGAGTGTCCAAGGAAATTTGGGAAGAAAAGGTTAATTGTGTAATGAATTTAGTTAACCAAATTTCATTAACACTAATGTGGAAGAAGGTGACATAAAAACATTGGAAAAAATTATAATTGAGATACTATAGAAAAATAGTGTAGCTGAAATAAAGATTCATTCCTTAATAGAAAAGGAACAAAGCATGAGGTTACATATATAGTGCCCAAGGAAATTTGGGCAGAAAGGGGAAATTGTGTAATGAATTTAGTTAACCAAATTTCATCAACCGTGATGGGGAAGAAGGTGACATAACAACTATGGTATGGAAAACTAATAGAATTTATTCATCTCAAAGTTTTTGGTAGCCTCACATTTTCCAATGTAGATGCCATGTAAAGGGATAAAATTTAAGCTAAATCCTATTTCATGTTTCTTTATGGAATATGATGATGAAAAATTTAGTTTCTGGTAGTGGGATAATGAGAATAAGAAGATAGATTGGAGCCTGAATGTTCTCTTTAGTGAGAAGGTCTTATAGAAAGAACGAAACATGGTGGAGAGAAAAATTGAGAATAAATAATCAACTAACCATGTATAAGTTGAAATGAATGATAATTTAAAAAAGGACAGAAGTTATGGAGAGTTTATAGAGGCATGGAATGACTAGAATTTAGTCTATTAGAACATATACCTAAGAGCAATAGGAATACTGAATCTTGGTTCAAAGTGTTATAAGGTGACTTTCTAGAAGTTTCAATACCATAAAGAGTAGATTCATAAGTTTAATTTCACAGATCTACCAAGGTTATATGACTAGTATACAGGTTCATAATTGAGTTGAAATTCTTAATTTTAATGGATGGTGGATATACTAAGAGCTTGAAAGAATTTGAAAGTATCAATGATTTTGGAAATTGAGAGTTATCTATAAAAGTTGAGTAGGATTCATTTTTTCTAAATGAAACCCGAGAGATAAAAAAATTACCAAAATTAAAGAAATATCTTGAGAACAAATGGTTCTTCTGGTTATAAGATTAAGTTTTTGTTATGAGATAGTACAAGGTTAGGATGGTTATTAAGGTATTTCTGTAGAAGGAAAGAATTGAATTCTCTAAAATATTTTCACCAGTATTTAAAAAAACATCCACCAAGATAGTGCTAATCATGGTTTCTTTCAATAATATGAACCTTGAGTAGATTGATTTAAAAATAGTGTTCCTTTATGGAAACATAGAGGATTAAATTTACATAAATAAACAAATGGTTTTTTATGGAAATTAGAACAAGGACTTGGTGTATAAGTTAATGTGAAGTCTATATGGATTAAAACAAGAACCAAGATAATGTAACCATAAGTTCAAAACATTCATGTTAAAGAAGGGTTTTATGTGTAGTAATAAAAACTATTTTTTCTATCATAAAATATATTATGATGGTATTTATATCTTCCTACTTTTATACAAGGATGATATAATTTTTTATAATTAAAAATTATGCATATTTATAAGTTGAAGGATGTTTTGTTCAAAATATTCAAGTTGAAAGATCTAAGGTATAAATAATAAAATCTTGGTGGTGAGAATTAGGAGAGATATGGAAGCTTAAAGTTTGGTTTTTTTACAATGATAGTACATATAGACGATAATGGAAATGTTTGTAATTTATGGAAGTAAGCTGGTCTAAACTCCTTCGGTTGAAAAATTCAAGTTTACCAATGATAAATCACTAAAAATGGAAGATTAAGTGATGTATATGGTCATTAGTGGTGGGTATCCTAATATATATGGTGATTTTTACTCACCTGAAAATTGCATTCGTATTAGGAGTCTCCAGCTATTTCATGTCGAATCTGGGGAAAAAATACTAGGAGGCTATGAAATATATCATTCAGTACATCAATGGATAATAATATACATCCTTTCGTTTCAAGACATATGATTCATAACAAGGGGTTTTAGATGAAAAATTTTGGGGGCTTTAGATACTCAAAAGAATATAACAAGATTTGTGTTCACAATTTGGGAAATAATGGTTAAATGGATCTCAAAGATGCCACTGGTATAATTATTTTTTATAATGAAATTGGAATATATTGCTACAATATAATTAGGGAATAATTTGTATAAAAAATTATTTTCTAAGATCTTAGAAGAAGCCAGAAAGGTGGATTTATCTACTATGATAGTAAGAGTGCAATAAATTTGGATAAGAATCCGGTGTTTCATTCTAAAAAAACACATCAACCTAAAATTTCATTTCATCTTGAAGACATTGGAGGATAGAGAGATAATGTTATAAAATATAGTTAAAAGAAAATATCCTGATGACATGTTTATTAGGGTGTTAGTCTAGGAGAGTATGAGGAAACATTGTTCCTTAGTTAGATTTGGGTGAACAAAAGGAGTTTTGATACACTGCTTGTTGTGAAAGTGGAATGATTAAGTTTTTTCCCTAACCATTTTAGGTTTTCAAGAGTTTCCTTAAAGTATTATTCAAGTTATAGATTATTGGGAATGAAAATACTATTAATGTTCTAATAAATTCAATTAGAGGGAGAATATTTGAATGGTTTCTTCAGTTTGTTGAAGGAAGTATCAGTAATGATCTTAAACAGAAGAAATTTGGTCAAAAGTTGTTATCTTCTGATGGGTGTACTGGTCATTGGTTTGTAATATGTGGAACAATAGTTATGGTTTATGACGTAAGAGTGTTTTTATGATGATATGTAAGTGTCTTATCCTAATAGTTTTGTGGAAAATGGGTTGTAATTCAAGAGTCATTCAGAGATACGTAAGAGTAAATTTCACTATTCACTAGAAGTTAGTGGTTGGGTATAAGACTGTGTAAATTCAAATACAGTAACATAATTTTTATTTATTGAAGTTTCCAATAAAATGAATTAAATTATTTAATTAATAATTGTTAAAAATCTATATAAATCAATTAATAGTCATATAATTACACACATATTACTTAAAATAAAATCCAATTCACTACAATAAAAGTTTTCAAATTTTAAGCACTAAATGCATGATTTTGAAACAAGCAAGTGTTTTTTTATTAATTAAATTTCACATAGATAGAGAATTATTTTCATAAAAAGAAACTTAAATTTGGATTCAACACATCAAATATAATGCCCTGACCCCAGTTTCCCAGAGCTGGTGCATTATTTTAATACATTGGCATGATTACAAGGAATCAAATCCCAAAGGATAGAGTAGTTTAGTAGTTTTGAAAAACTAGATACATACAAAGGTTTAACATTACAATTTGAAATTAAATACAACATATAAGTTTTGTTGGGAACATCCCCAACTCTAATTTTATACCTGTAGGTCATTCATAATTACTTCTTCATGTCTTGAGAAAATAAAACATAAGAAAGTGGTGAGCTCATATTCTCAGTAAGGGTAAGAAATACAATGGAAGATATCATAAACATAAACATTAGGCATGATGAAAAACTAAACATGCATGACTTTAAAAATAAACTTGAACATAATATGCTAGGAATATGAGCTAAGTAAATATTCTATAATAAATCAATATCATGGGTATTTTACTAGCTAAATATACACATGAACTTTCAATTAGTAGTTTCATAATTAGGGAATTCATAATGAGGTACATCATAACCATACTATCAAGTCCTCATTCTAAGACCATAAATAACTATTTTGTCAAGGCCTCATGCCAAGACCGTAGTTTGTATCATGAGACCTACTGATTCATCGAGGGGATATAGCGGGCCCCACCCATCACTTAATATGTCTAATTAATTCCTAATATGAATGGGGATCAACATAAAAAATATAAAAATTCACATTGAAAATAACATATGAAATGTAAATAACTTTCTCTAATCATTAAACATAAACACTAACCATTTAGAGTAATATGATGACTAGTTTAGAGATAGCACATCCATAGTCAAAGTAATCATAAACCATTAAATAAAACATGGAGGATGGTATCATAGGAGATAAAACTAAATGAAGTACAAGATTAGGAAAAAAACGATGTTGACATAGATGAAGACATTTCTAAATGAGACCATTGAAAAAACCTTGAGGAAATAATCCTTAAACATTCCAAAGTGTCCCATACCACCTTGAAACATTCTAATGATAATCCCTTAGAATATCATGAGAATAAGGATACTCTTGATATGATATACCAAAAGGATGTAAATACACCACAAGTAATAAATAAGTGGTTAATATGGCATATATATATCATAAAAGTTAAAATGAGATGAGAAAGTTACTTTTTACTTTGGAAAGAAGAGTTATTTTGGAAAATAATTTGTATTTGTCATGAAATCATATTGTAAACATGTATATCATAGAAAATAAAAGTAAATTTCATTGAAATTATATTTTAGTCTTAAATAAATTTTTATTGAGGTGAAATTATTTAATTTTTTTTAAAGAATCTTTAGAAATAAAACATTTTAGTCCGATTTAAAGAAAATATTAAAGGATTTTAAAGAGAAAAGGCATTTTTTCTTTCATAAAACTCGAAATGAAACAAAATATATTTTTTATTTTAAATTTTTTATTTTATAAATACAAATCTGTCATAAAACATATTATAGAGTGAACTTCAAAATAGGTAAGAATTCGAGAAGTTCCTTGAATCGTGCATGCATTTTAGAATATTTTTTGAATGATTTTTTTAAAACATGTAACTCACAATAAAATAAAGAATAATTATGATTGGTAAAGATATATAAAACCTTAACATAGAATTTATGATGAGTAAATAATAATAAATAATAATTTCTTTTAGGTGAGTAAGGAATAATACCAACCCGAATTAAAATGGAGGTTCTAGTAGAAAATACTTACAACTTTCTAATCAATTGAATCATATATCCCAAAATTAGTAATCATTAAACGATACATTTAATATAATGAATTTAAATATATTCATGATATGAATCATCAATGGTAAGTATACATACACCATACACAAGTAATATTAGTGAATATTGAATATCTCAAAAAAATGGAAGTGAGATGAAGAAACCCCTTACCTTAAGTCTGATGGTGTTGTTTACTTGATCTTAATGACCTGAATAATAAAATTCAGGTTCATTAATTAATAATTCAAGAACCTAATATACATTTAATTATTTAGTATAAACTTATTAATTTCATTCATGTCCTTATGGATGGGTTAAGAGGTTCAATTTCATTGTTCGGGTCTCTTTGTTCCATGATCGGGATACTTATATACATAAATGAAGAATCATGAACAATGAGGATGGTTGTACAGAATTGAAGTTATATGTTATTAGTGAATGTATAGATGGTTATATGGTTTAAAACTTAATTTAGTTACTAAGAGTGAAGATGAATCATTATATAAATTATTTAATGATAACCATTTGGGTTAATTGGCGGTTTTTGAACACAATGAACTCATTTTGCTTTATAAATCAAAACTATGTGTACAAAAATATTTCAGAAAAATAGATGAGACATAATATATATATTATGGTCTATTTAAACCATAATAATTATTTCATTAACATAATCGAATACAATAATAGAAATTGAAAACCCATCATCCTTGAATGTGGTAAATTAGCACATCTCGGATGGTGTTTCTTCTACTAGCATAAAATAAGGGTAAATGAGAGATGATTATAACTTATTACATAATCATAAAAAAATTAAAGTAAAATTAAGTTACTGGAGTTATCATAAAATTTATATGAGGATAGGTGAGGATATAAAAGAAAACAAAGGAACTTGAAAAGAAAGTTAAAGAATTGAAAATGGGAATTTACCTCTTGAATTAATCTTCCTTTAGAGCCTCTTTAGGTAAGAGGATTTTGTATTTTTTTGAGAATAATTTATACAAGTAACAAGGCTTGAGAGGTTTTAAGAGAAGAGGGAGTGAGAGGGGGGTTTTTATAGTGGAGTAGAGGAGGGGTTTCCCATTATTTTTCTAATTATTTTATTATTTTTCCAAAGACAACCAAAAATATTGATTCTTGTGACCAAGAATAGTAATATGTGTATGTGAGTTAAAACCAATTGTTCTTACATAATTCATGATGCTATGAATAGTTAATTTAACTGATAATGTATATATACGGTAAATTACTGTATTTAACAATTCATAAAAAATTCGAGTATTTTAGAAAATCCCAAAAATTCACCCTAACCATTTTTAGGTGGGTATAATTCAAAAATGAAATCAATTTTTTGAAAATAATTTTCTCAATATTATTAATTTAATTTTTAAATTAAATCACAATTTATTTGAAAAATAACAATTTTAAAACTATAATTCATTTTATATCACCTTCAAAATTTAATCAAGATCTAATTATATTATAAACTTAAGAAAATAAAATAATAATACAATTTACTATTCACAAGGTTCATATAACTATTTATATTACTATTCATAAAAGTATGTTACTATTCACTAAAAATTAAGTTTGCCTTATCAGACTCTAAATATCTTACTAAATGCAACAGTGTATGTCATTTTTTCAAAATTCAAATTACATAGGTGGAAAAAATTATGTTTGTTGTATAGGTTATAACAAATTAGTGTTTTATAGAGACTCAGTATTTCATGCATTCAATATTAAATTTATTTTTCAAATCTTGGGGTGTTACATCAAAATTAGCAAATAGGTTTTCATGATTTCCTGAGACTGTTGAATTTTTGGGTAAAAAGTAAAATATGATATAAATATACGGTAATTATTATGAAATTATAATAACTTAAAAATTATATAATAATTAATATAAAGTTTTTCTTGAAAAAAATGAGTTTATTAATTAAAAATATATATTTTAATGTAATAAAATTAATTTTAAAAACCTATAAATAATATATCAAAGCCTAAAGTATATGTTAATATTTTCAATACAATTCTTTATGAATAAGGATTTTATCCACATCAAAAAATAATATTTGTTAAAGGGGATTCAATTATTAAAAAATTAAAATCCTAAAACTAATCCCTATATGTCAAATACCATGGTATAAATCCATAAAAGGCCCATATCTTTCTATTTTTTATAACCTTGTGTCTAAGGCCCATGCTTTGAAATTAATAAAAAAATTCCCCTCATTAAAAATAAATATCACCCATCCTCCCATTACTCTCTTCTAAAAATCCACAGAGCATAGATCCCCTCTTATTTTCTCCCTCAAGAGTCTTTCTAAGGAGTTTCTATGGTTCTAAGGTTCTCCTCTCAAGATTTAATAAGTTTTTATGTAAGGTATGTGTTCTTAACCTCAATTTTTTTCTTAATTTATTAAAATAGTACGATTTAATTTCATTTTCAATGATAAATGTTATTATGATTCATTGATAAAAACTCCTTATTATATTATCAATGAGAGATCACTATTCCTTAAAATTGGACTGCATTCACTATCTGTTATATTAATCAAACACTCTCATTTCCATAAAACATCCTATTTTTTTTTTGTAAAGTAAAGTGTACTTGGTTTAATAGTAATGAAATTCCAATTTGGATAAAAATAAGTGGATAAAGGAATCAGCTCAAATGAACCTAGGGTTAATAAACATGAGAAATGTCGTTTGGGTATTAATTTAATTGTTACTCAGTGCATAACTAATGGGGCTAACCACACACATAGTTGGAATATTATTAGAGATATGATTTTGATGATTCATGAGCTCTTTATAAACCATAATGAAATATTATTTCCTATTTACATCTTCATACCATGAAATTAATCTTCACTTCTACCTTTCTATCATTCCTTTGACAAGGGTATTTTCCAATATATTCTTAATATCCTATTGTTTCTAAGTTGATCATGGTATATTTTTCTAGATATCCATATTGTATCATTGAATGGGTAAATATTGATATTCTATATATCTATATTCCTAAATGGAAAATAATTAATCACATATCCACAATTATGTAAGAGGTTCCTTAGGGAACATTATAAAAAGATTTTTTATCCATTTTCTTCATACGATGGATGCATTAGACATGTTATGTGATGGATGGGGCCAGGAATTATATATCCTATCAATGAATTGGAAGGTCTCATGAGAAAAATTAGTTGAGTATTTGGTTTAATCCTTACCTATTTATATATGATGTCTTAGAATGAGGCCTCTATAGTATGTTTATGATGTCCGATATTATACATTTTGTCATCATGAAATCAGTTATTCTTATCCATACATTTATATATTGTTATGTAATCCATAGATTTATTATTTATTATGGAATTTATTTATTTCTATTGTATTATTGATTCTATGCTTATGTATGATATCTTTTTCTATATTCTACCTATTATATAGAATTTTAGATCACCCCTTTATAATGTTTCCCATTTACCTAGGAAACCATGTATATTGCTATGCTAGACATATGGAATCTCAAAGAGAAATAACAAATTTTCATGTATTTAGTTGTTTTATCTTAAGTTTCCAATGTAATGTAATTATCATCTATGTATTTAGTTTCTTGAGACTTACAAACTATTGGATTTTTTATAATGCGATTTGTGTATTTTGTACCATTATAATAAAATAATAATCATCTCTGAGGTACTATCATTACGGTGTTGTAGTTGGTATTAGGGAAAGTTTAGGAGAAACCTCAAGAACTAGATTTATAAAAACATAGTTAGATAACATAAACATTGTAATAATCCCTTAGGATGCTATATAAATATTTATAGATTACATGAAATGAATTTTTAATAAATGTAGATTAATTATATATTATGATTTTTAATTCATAGTTTTATTCATGAACAAATTAATTATATTCCATTAATTAATTTTTTTTCCTAATGTAAGGAATAAAAACCATGAAAACACTCGTAATCAATATAGATATTGACCTCAAGAGAAAGTGAATTAGGCAGATACTGGAGTATATTAGATTATAACTATATTAGGGTTGTTGAATCTGGTTATGACCAATAACCCTACCCATATAGAATAACCTGTTACTCCACAACATAGTGTAATAATGTTAGAATTCTTAATGAGGCAACAACCTCCATCCTTTAATGGAACCATGAATCCATTAGTAGCTAAAAAATAGATCAAGTCCCTAGATAAGGTATTACTTACATTGAGATACAATGAAAGGTAGAAGGTTAACATGGATGTATATATTCTAAAGTTAGTACCAACAAATAGTTGCTTTGATTTAAAACACTAACAAGGAATAATATATAAATAATATGAAATGGAAGTATTTTATGGTTATATTATTTTAAAATTAATTTCCTCATGAGCAATAAGATAACATGAAAATAAAATTCCTAAATTTAAGTAAAAAAGAAGAGGAAATGTTGTTGATGATAAGGCTAATTTGAAAATGTTAGCAGTACATTCAATAGATAGTGTATGAAACATTTAAATCAACATCTATCACATCTTTTATGGTTTAAATCCAAACATTTTAAGGGTATTATTATCTTAAATAGTATATTATGAGGAGATAATGACAAGTGACATAAATATAAAGAATGGGTTATCCAAATCTTTTACTTTCAAAAGTAATAAAGAGAAGAAGAAGGTGATTAAATTCAATGCTGAAAAAAAGTATCAAAGGAGAATAAGGGTAGGTTATAATTTATGAGATGAAATAACCATGGCAAGAAAACCCTAGGGATTTCCTAAAGGGAATGATATTTTATTACAAGTATAGAGATAAGGGATATCAAGATCCTCTGGTAAATGGAAATAAAGAATCCATAAATGTACAATACTTAAATTAAAATGAGATTTGACACTATTTAAATCAATTCTACAAGTGTCAAGGGAATATACCCTATAAGAGACTAGGGGTAAAGTTCGAGTTTATAAAATTACAGATGAAGTTGAGGTCCCAAATGATGTTATAAAAAGGAACTTTGATCATTAAGTGAAATTTAGGTAATGTATTATTTGATTCTAGATATACATAATCATTTATATATTGTAAGTTTTATAAGAACATTAAATCACACCCTTATACAATAATGAATTAGTTTTAAATTGAAACTCATTGTGTAAATATTTTTGTAATGAAAGTGTATTGCTCTATATCTATTAAAATGTATGGAGGTTCCTTAAATTCAAACATGTTTGTGATTATGATGGTTAAATTTGACATAATTATTGGAATATATATTGGATCTCAAGCTTTAATTAAAGAATTTATTATCAAGAGAAAGATATTGCAATCTCAAGGGAAAGAATAAAGACCTTTGTTTTTGAAGGATAAGATTCATTTCATAATTCATGTTTAGAAAGAGAAGGATATCATTATAATTAAAGATCAAATGACCATCCAAAACTTAGAGGATATACCCCTTTAATAATAATGCTATCTGGGTCATTATGAATCAACTTACCAAGTATTTACATTTATTATAAATAAGGGTGGATTTACCACTTGAATGCCTTACATGGATTTATTTTAATAAAGATGTGAGGCTTCATGGAGAAACTTTATCAATTTAATCCAATTATGAATATCGATTAACAAAAAAATTTTAGAGGAGTCTTTAAAAGGAGTTAAACATTGAGGTATATTTGAGCATTGAAAATCATCCTCAAACTGATAGGAAGTCTGAAAGGACCATCCAAACCTTAGATGAATTTTTAATGTCAAGATCTCTTGAATTCATTGGAAAATGGGATGAATACCTACCAATAGTGTAATTTTCAAAAAATAATAGCTTCCATTATAGTATAAACATGGAACCTTATGAGGCCTTGTATAAAAAAAATATGTCATACTCTAACTTGTTGGGATTATGTTGGGGAAATTAGGCTATTTAGTCTAGAATACATTGAGGATACAAATAAAAATGTGAGATCTACATAGAATAAAATCAAGAAAACTCATATAAAATAGAAAAAATATGCTAATAATCATAGGAAGGACTTTTAATTCCAGGTGGGGGGTTATGTCATCTTGAATGTGTCCCCATGGAAGGAAGTTTAAATGTTTGGTAAGAAAAGAACCTAAGTACAAGCTACATTGGACCTTTTGAAATTTTAAATAGAATTAGGGTTGTTTATTATCTTTTGGCTTGGCCACACAACCTATATAAAGTTTGTGGAGTCTTTCATAACTTAATGTTAAGGATACAAACTCCATAACCTAAACATGAACAAACGATTGAGGTAATAGAGTTGGAGTCTAATATGTCTTTTAATGAAGAGACTATCTAGATTCTTAACATTAGATATAATGTGTTAAGAAATTTGAAAACCCAACTTGTGGAAGTTCTTTTGGAAGAATCACAATTTATAGAAGCAACATAGGCATATGAGGAAGAAATGAGAAATAATTACTCTCATCTTCTCTTAGAATTATGCACAACCAAAATTTCAAGGATAAAATTATTTAATGGGGAGAGAATATATGACCTGATATTCAAATACAATAACAAAAAAAAATATTTACTCAAGTTTCCAATAAATTAAAAATGATGTAATAATTAATATAAAGGATTTATTAACCAATAATGGATTTATTCATTTAAATAATGTATTTTAAAGCAATAAAATTATTTTTTAAACTAATAAAGAATGTACCAAAAACAAAATGCATTTTAATATTTAAAAAATAATTCTTTATAAATAATGTTTTTTTCCATATCCAAAATAAAATATATTTTAAAAGGGGGATAGTTATTAAACAATTTAAATCCCAAAAAATAGTCCCTACATGTTAAATTCTGTGGGTTAAAATTATGGGATGACCAATGGTTTTCTATTTTTTTATAAGCTAGGGTCCAAGGCCCATGATTTGAAATTAATAAATAAATCCACCCCATTCACTATAAATAATCACCTATCCTCCCAGTCCTCTCCACTTAAAAATCCATTGAGCATGAATTACCTCTAGGTTTCCTTCCCAAGAGTGACTCTAAGGAGTTTTTAAGGTCCTAAGTTGTTTCTCTCAAGATTTAAGGAGTATTTGTGAAAGGTAAGGGTTCTTAACCACTTCTCTCCCTTTATTTTTTAAATCCTTCAATTTAATTTTATTTTAAATGAGAAATGTTATTATGCTTCATTTTTTATAAGTTTTATATTAGATTATCAATTAATTATCATAATTAACGCTCATTATACTACCTTCATAATTCATCATAATTCTCAAACACTCATGTATAAATAAAACATCCTAAAATTTTGGTAAAGTTAAAAGTGTGTGGTTTACTTGGAATGAAATCCCTATCAGGATACAAAAAAGTGGATATAGAATCTTCCTTAGCTGCACCTATGGGTAATAACCTTGAAAAATGATGATTCGTTATTAACTTGATCTTTACTCGGTGCATAACTAATAGGCTTAACTGCACACCTAGTTTGGAATTCCCAAGGTATATGATTTATATGATTCACAAGATATTTACTAACCATATTGAAGGATGATTTCCTATTGATATACCTAAAACATTAAATTACACTTTAATACTACCTTGTTATCATTCCTTTGATAAGTTTACTTTCCATTACATTGTGAATATCCCATTATTTATAATTTGATTGTGGGATATTCACCTATATATCCTTACTATTCTATTTAATGAGGAAATATCTATATTCTATATTTCCATAATTCTATATGGAAAAATATTGATTACTTATAAAAAATTATATATGAGGTTCCATAGGTAACATTATGATATGAATTTTTTATCCATTAACTTCATATAATGAATTAATTTGACTTGTTATGTGATGGGTGAGGCCCAAAATTATATTTCCCCTCACTATATTGGTTGGTTTCATGAGACAAAATAGTTGGTTATCTGGTATAATACTTACCTCTTTATGTATAATGTATTGGTATGAGGCCTTTATGGTATGTTTATGATGTCTTAAATTATTCATTCCATTAGCATGAGGTTAGATGTTATTATCCATGAATTTATTTATTATTATATAATCTTGGAATATATTATTTTTTATGAAATTTATTTATTCCCGTCATATTATTGATTCCATGATTATATATGATAGTTTCTGTAGTACACTACCCCTTACCGAGCATCTAATCTCACCCCTTTATATCATTTCCCATTTTCCCATGACACATTAAAGATTACTATTCATGACATATGGAATTTCAAGGAGAAATAATAAATTTTCATATATTTAGTTGTTGTATCTTAAATTTCTAATATAATTTATTGTTCATCGATGTATTTAGTTTCAAGAGACTACTAAATCACTTGATCATCTATAATGTGATCTATATATTCTTTACCAAAGTAATAAAATCACCTCTAGCTCTGGGTTACTATATTTTGGGTGTTATATATATTGGGTGTAATTTCTATATGCAATAAAAGTTTTTTGGTGTCCAATGGAGAGAATTATATCAATATCAAAATTTGGTGCAACTTGTATAACTAGCTCGAACCCATTATATTTGGTCGAGTGTACTTGTACACATGTGATGATGTGAATGAGTAATTAAATGTAATTAGTGATCTAATTTTCTCATTATCCAAATTGATTGTAATTCTTTTAATTTCCAAAGGATTGAAAATGTTGTAGTGTTCTCCCATGGATACATGACTCAATTTATAAACCAAGTAATACATTACGTCCTTTACTATTCCTTAATTTCTATTTTAATGTTTTCATAAGTGTGAAAAAGGTTCAAATCAGTGTGGTGAGTAAGGGTGAGGATTTCCTTCCCATTTTTGATACATTGAGGTTATGTGCTGTCTTCTAATCAAGGATATTTTGGTGATAGTTTTTTCATTATATCACTCAGATAATGTATTGTCCGATGGATCAGTGGATTTCTCCCCCCAAAATTTGAAGATATTTGGTGTATTAGTAGATGTATAACATTTTTGAGGTATATTGGGCATTAAATTATTTTTTTATGTTGGGGGTTTTATTATTGTATTTTTCCATTAATATTTATTTAATTTTTGACATGGTTGTATGAAACTTCTTATATTGATGTTATACATGTAATTTACTATGGATATTTTATTACATTTGTTTCTTATATATATTCTGATGAGCTAAATCTACTATATATATTCATCCATGCATGATGTGGATTAATATAATGACATCCAAATGCTACCTACCTCTGAGGGATAACACCCTTATATTTATCCTCATTCACAATGAATAGATTAATGTTCTTTAAAGGGGTGATAACAGCTTTAGTTATGGTGAATGAAGAATTTTTAAGCAAATAGAATCTTGGACTTATCTTGCATGCATTGAGAGTACACACGAGAGGAGGGATTATATCCCTTTTATAGAATCTCTCAATTTAATAAATAGAGTCATAACAATAGAGAATTTTCTTTCATATCATGGAATTTGATACCTTACTTCTCAATGGTGTGTAGTAGTTTGAACATTTCAAATGACTTACCATGTAATGAATGAATCAATCTCATTAATTCATAATTCAATGAATCTATTGAGAAGATGTGGCAGACACTTTTATCCCATGTATGTCATATTATAAGTTCTATTGCACCCTGTAATAGAGGAAGATAGAAGCATCAAATTATTCTTACGATATGAGCATATTATAAGCTATGATATGTATCTCATTAATATCAAAACTTATGACTCTAGGGATATCATAATATATTATATCTATTTTATTTGACATTAATCAATATCTCTCTTTCTATAAAACCCCATTAGGAGTTTATGAGAAACTTCACAAATCTTTTTGAATACATCTTAAACTATTTTGGATATGGTTTATCAATATATCTTTATTTTTGATAAATTTTTTTTCCTAAAACTTGATCCATATCTAAATTCCTAACTTTGTGACCTTGTGGGCCTTAATAATGTTGAAAACCAATTTTAAATCCTTATTTCATAGATGTAAAAAAAGAGTGGAATCCAGAAAAGCATCAGTGCTACTCAAGCTACAAAGTTTTCTAGTGTGATCTTGATCAAACATACTCATATATTATTATGAGCATATCCACCACAAGATATATCATATAAGTTATATTTATACTTATATAATCCTTTATAACATGACATTGAGTGACCACTAGATATGGAATAATGTTAATCTAGTATAGGTCATCTTATACTTTCTTGATTCTTCAAAAAAGATAAACCTTGTCGATGAATACATAACATATCATGCATCTAGAAGATGAACACATTAAATGTACCTCAACTAAGTAGCCAAAACGCATCATATGTGACTCAAATAAGTATTCTCATATATTTCCTTAGTATAATTAAATCATGGTCCACATTTATTTTCTCATCATATGAGTGAACAAATCCCATCTTGGTTGACCTATAACTGAAAATATCATCCACAGTATACCCAAACACCCCCTAATTAGATAATACTCAAGACTTCTATAAGAAAGGTATCATAGTAATAAGGTTATCGGGCTAGGTATCTTTCCCACCTCAGTTAAAAATGATTGATAATTAGTATACACCCCTAAGTATATTGATCACTATATGAAATTCTATGGGATACAATTTGGTAGACCAGTCCAAATAATAAGACTCGACCAATTATCTCATGATTCCACTAATCATAATAATATTAAAATTTCATTATAACCCATAATATTCTGTGATGATCACTGATCAAGGAAAACTCAAAATTTTACTTTAAGTGGATACTATCATTCCACTATTTATGTAAAATGAACTAAAAAATACATGAATGAATGATAAGATAACATTTTATTAAAAAATCATGATACATTTATAAACATTATAATAAATATATTATGTATCATATACCAAGAGATTCAACTTGAACCACATGATTCTTCTATGATGATGGTTTCATCAATAGATCTACTACAATTCTATCTGTATCCACCCAAAAAATTCTTACATCACCCCTCTCAATGATATCTCACATGATATGATATTTTTAAAGGATGTGTTTGGTTCTTTGGTGAGATCAATGTTCCATGGACCAAGAAATGGATCTAGTGTTATCACAGTAAAGATAGATTGCTCTCTCAATGATAGAAACCACCTCAAGTTTAGAAATTAACTTCCTAATCCAAATAACTTCCTTCATAGAAACTGATGCAATGATGTACTATACCTATATTTTCGATTCCATCATGGTGGTTTTTTTTGTAACTCCTCCAATTGATAGCTCCAACATTCAGGAAAAACGTGAAACTAAAATTAGATTTCATATAATCTCTATCATATTAGAAACTTTCTTCAGTGTTACTATTTATAGAGATCTCATATTCTCATCCAAAGACCTATAATATATCCTTAGTTATTCTCAAGTACTTAAGGATATTTTAATATAAATCTAGTGACACTAACTAGGATTGGATTATTATATACTAGTTATACTAAGAGAATAGATGATATCATGTTGAGTATGTAGCATGACATACATGATAGATCCTATGGAATATGCATGGGTACTTATATCCATAATTTTTAATTATTTAGAAGGATCTTTAATCATTCCAAGATTCATGCCATGTAACATGGGTAAAGAACATATTTTTAAATTTTCTATTTCAAAACACTTTAACACTTTATTAGTGTATATGTACCGTCTCATTCCAAACATCATATTATTTATATATATATAGATCTTCATTCCCAGTATATAGACTACTTCACCCTTGTGTTTTATATATAAATAGTTACCCAAACAAACACATATATATAGTGTAAATTAAGAATTTTATTTCCGATAAGAAGTATGTCATCAACATACAAAATCAAAAACACTACAAACCTCCCAATAATATGATTATATACATAGAAATATTACACATTGTTAATGAAACCAAATAGTTTTATTTCATCGTCAAATAAGATATTTTAACTCCAAGAATCTTGCTTGAATTCATAAATATACCATTATAAATTTCATTTCCTAAGAGACTCAATTGGAACTTCAAAAATTTTGAGCTATATCATATAAGTTTCCTTGAAAAAATTAATATTAAGGAAAGTGGTTTTGACATCAATTTTATATTTATCTTATAATAAAAATGATGTTCCATGATAAGAAATATCTGAATATAATTTATCGTCACAACTGGTAAGAAGGTTTCTTCATAGTCAATACCCTGAATTATTTTATATCCCCTTTCTACCATACAATCTATATAGGTAAAAACTATAATATCCATATCAATTTTATTTTGTAAAATCTATTTTCACCCTATAGGTATAACCCCTTTAGGTGAATCTACCAAGTTCCAAACTTGGTTAGTGTACATGGATTCCATTTCAGATTCCATGGCTTCTAACCATTTCTTAGAATTAGAACTCTCAATGTAATCTAAATTAGTAATAATTTCATCTTCTATGACCATTAATTCATCATCATTTTCCATAGGAAACTCATATCTCTTAGGTTCTTGATAAATCATACCAAATATTCAAGTTTCTCTTGTAGCTTGAGTTTTTTTCTTTTTCCACATGTCTTTTAGAAAATGACTTAACCTCCACCTCATGATCACTTCCATTTTATTGGTCTTGAACTTAACTATGTTCCAATTAATCCCATAAATTACTTGAATTATATATAACTTCTCAATAAATATACCAGTTTGGGACAAAAAAACTTTGTGTTCATTAGTATTATAGAAATAATAGTCCATTGTTTACTTAGGATAACAAAACAAGCTGTTATCTAATTTTGAGTTAATTTTATCAGAATCCAATCATCTTATAAGTGATTAAATACCCCAAATATTTATAAAAGAAATTTTGGGATGTTTCCTAGTCCATATCTCATATAGTTTCTCTATGAATAATTTAGATTTAACGTGACTAAGTAAGAATGCAACAATCTCTATAACATATCCCTGAACTGAAACATGAAGATCACACTGACTCTACTTCACTGAACCATGTCCAATAGTGTATGATTACTCATATTAGACACACCATTCCACTGTGGTTTTCCATAAGGAGTGAGTTAGGTATAAAGTCTATAATATCTCAAATGATTAGTGAAATACTAGCTCAAGTTTTCACCACACCGATCTGATGAGAGAATCTTAATAATTTAACCCAATTGATTCTATACTTAATTTTAAAACCATTTGAATTTTTTAAAGATTTTATACTTGTATCTCAATGTAAAAACATAAAATTATCAATTAAATTCATTAATAAATAAACAAAGTACCTAAAACCACCACATATTTGAGTAGTTATTGGTCCATATGCATCACTATGTATGGGATCCAGTAGTCCACTAGCCATTTCACCTATCTACTAAAAGGTTTTTGGTCATATTGCTTAATAAACTAAATTATCATGTATCAAATGATTTATAATATAATGGTTCCATATTTCCATATATATGGAGTCATTGGATGTATTTATCATTTACATGTCTAGGGTGAAAATTCCATAGTTAGGTGATATTAGAATCAACACTGACTTTCATGTTCTTAATTTTATAGACCAGATTATACATATCTAGAATGAAAAAACTATTTCCCATATTCCTAATGAGATACAAAATTTTATTCTTATATATTGAACAAATATTGTTCTTAATAAAGAATGAAAAACCCATTTTGTACAATTAAAAAATTTAAATCAAATTTCTGTTTATGGAAGAAACATAATAATAGTTCTTTAAATACATTACTAATCCCATTAGTAAAGTTATATCATCAGTTTTGATTTCCAATGCATCAAATCTTACTCCATTTCCAACATGAATATCCACTTCACCCTTTTCAAATATCCTCACATCTAAGAGTTTTTGTTTATCCACACAAATTTTTAATTTACACCCACTATATAATAACCATTATTTAGAGTTAGTGAAATTGATCTATACAGAATTCACATTCAGATTCTGAAAATGATTCACTTTAAGAACATTTCTCAACCTAAGATACCAATTTAGAATTTTTCTATAGGTAATATCTATAAGATATCTCGAAATTACTAATACTATGTATATCTTAATCTATAATAAATAATCATCCACGGGAGAGCTTCATGTTTAATATATTTTCGTTAAGTGAAATTAATGAAATTAATACCACTAAAAATGATGGCCCCAAAAATATTATACATTTAGCAAGACAAGATCCATATTTTAATAAGTTTTATGTTTTTTATGGTTTCTACCATCACTTATAATTTAGGTAGGAAAACTTTACAATCATAACAATTATGATTATTGGATAGTTTAGTGGATAAATATTTATCTAAATCCTTCATATAGATTCACTCAACTTTATTACTCTAGTAACCTAATACTATTAGAGTATAATGGCCAGTGTAACCAAAATAAAAAACTAATAATAGGTTCTTAATCCTATTAGGATCACTCATTATCATCTTTCCTTATGAAGTATATTTTAAGGAAACCCACATTTAGCATGATCTTCCTAGTTGGATGATTGAGGTCTTGACAGGTTCCAATTTGGGAGGAGTCTCACATTTAGTATTTGATGGGATTTTCTTTAGAGGTATAATAATCATAATATACATCACATGCATATTAAATTTATAATTATTGAATCATATTCACTCTTTAATATCTCTTATTTTCTCCCTTTGTGTATGCATGCTTCTAATAATTTAGCTTTTGAATCCCTATTCCAACTACCAAATTAACGTGTTCACACCATATTAATGTGAAACTATTTAAAAATCCCATAGTTTGTTCCATTCACCCAAAAATAGAATTAAAACACATTTATAATATCCAAATTCATCTCATGCATAAGGTATATGAACCTTCATGTAAAGGTTTAGAATTAAATGATATTGAAAGTCTCCACATGAGTAATCCTGAATCCACAAATATCCAAACTCTACATTTATATAACAAGTAATAATCCTCTAATAACATGGTAAATCTAACCCAAATTCATTCTACTCAGGGATACTTTACTAATGGGAGAATACAATTCATAATAATTCTATAACCAAATATGTACAAACTATACTCAAAAACTAAATTCAGTTTAATAAGTTTAATAACAAGCTAAGGTCAAGGTATATAAAAAATAAATCTTATGTTGTTACACATATCGTGTAATTACTAGATAGAAAATTTACTAGAAGATATTTATTAGATAAATTAATCATGCACAATATTCATAATTGATAAGCATTTTAAAAACATGAATATTCCAAAGGAATTAATAAATAAATAAACTATTTATTTCTTTCTAAAATATGAGATAAAAATATGAACTTTTCATATTTAATTTAGGCATTAAAAATATCATTTTATATATACTAACACTTATAATTTACAAAAATTTTATAAACCATAAGAAAATTTTGTTAAATATGACACTTTAAACATTTTTTCCTATATCTTAGTTTACGAATGATAATAGGATTATTAGAAAAAATATATGATTTATATATAAAGGTAACCACACATATAAATCATATATAATGATATAACCCAATTATAACCTATGGTTGGTATCACTTCTTATGATTGGTGGTATCATAAGGCTCAAATTATCTTTAATGATAACCTTGGTATTGTAAATATATTAAGATGCTCTATTATTATGAAATCCGAGGATCAATATTATTTTTTAATATCATATATCACATCCTATAGAACATTTAAAATCCATTATATTCCATCTTATCATACCATATGATATAAAGTTGTTTTATGATATGAAAAATAAAAACAAAAGCATTTCAATGTATCTTATTTTATTATATGGCTTTAAAATCCTTATAATGTTGACGTTATTTGAAAACCACATGAAAAATATGTTGATCCATTGAAGAAAAAGGATTTTATACCACTCATAGGTATAATGACATCATTTTATGATCATTAAAAGTAGAAACATACCCATATTTCCCCAACTTATCTTCAATAGTATCATCATGTAATTTTATAGGACATAAAAACAGGCATACCTGATGAATTTTTGCCTCTATATTGATTCCTCAACTCCTGATGTAGATTAGCATAGTTTCATCTAAATGAATCATACCTTCTAGGGATAACATCATTCTATGAATCCTTATTCATAATGAGAGGATTCCCATTATTCAAAGGGGTGATAGAACCTTTATTGAATATAAATAAAGAACATGGATGCAATGAACATCTCAACCATTACTTCCATGCATTGAGAGTACACTTCATGAGAGGGATCATATCCATTTTATAGACTCTTCATTTAATGAAGAGAGTTGTAATAATGGAGCATCATTTTCCATATCATGGTAGTTGATACATTATTACCTAATGGTTTGTATCTATTTTAATGTGTCAAATGAATTCATATGTAATGAATTAATCAATCCCACTGATTCATAATATGATGAAATCGTGTGGGAATACATGGTAGGAACTCACATACCATTAATGTAATATCATAATCCCTATCATACTCTATGATAGAGGCATCCATAAGAATAAAATTTTTCTTATGATATAGCATATCATAAATTTAAATATTCATCTCATAAAAATTACACCTTATGACTTGAGGGATATTGTAAGCTATGATATCCATTTTAGTTAAAATCTAATGGTTTTTTAACCCCATACCTTTGATTATTGGAGGATGCCTTGGTGTATCTCATTTGATTATATTGGTTACACAAAGTGGGGTTACGATAGGTTTGTATTGTGATAGAGTAATATCAGAGTGAGTGTTTTAGGATAGTATTTGGAGTAGGCACCAATGAGGTTATTTTTGGAGGTATGAAATTAGTATACTTGAAATTTTTGTGTGATATAGGTTTGGGAAACTAGGATAATGACATAGACACCCCCTTTAATATTTTATAAGAGTCCTGATCACCCTCTGGCCATTATAGAGGGATAGTGTGCTAACTATAGGGTTTTTTTGTAGGCATGTAAAAAGATTCATGTAATTTCATGTAGGTCATAGTGACTGTGTGTGCTTATGGAATGGAAAGTTTCATGGGGTGAAAAAATGAATTATTTGTATGGAATTCATACCCGTGAGTTGAGTTTGATCAAGTATTTTTTTTATTTCTATACCTATGAAACATGGTTGTTATTGTCCCTACACAAAGTTGAATACCCTAGGGTGGGGGTGAATTAGGTTATAAAATATTACAACTAACCCCTTATTGATCTTGTTCCACCATGAGATGAAACATTATTCTCTATCTATCTAAAAATTGGGTATGATGGAAATGAAATCACGTGAGATACATAATAATTTTTACTTAGTTTACCCACACTGGGATATGTACAAGGAGAATAAAATAGTAATATTTTTTTATATGTGATACTATTGGTCATGTAAATGACTTCTTGAAAGACATACATTCATGAAAGTATTATATGAAAAAAGATCTCTTAGCACTCTTGATCTCCCTCTTAGTCTTCTTCTCCCCATTAAAGATGAGATTAGTGCCATATTTATAGGCAATATCAATCCAAAAAACAAGCATTACATAACCCTTCATGATTCCAAAAAATACATCACCTCAAGTTCAAAAATTTCACTGATCTCACACAACTTTAGTTTTGTATCTTCATATGACTTTACATGGTAATTCACCCAACTTTCATGAGAATCCTTCCTTTACACTGAACCTCTATAAAATATTTTTAAATAGAAAACAAACTCTTAAAATGAATTTACTTCATGAATACCTCATGTTATTCTCCACTCTGGAACTTTTTTAGTGTGATTTTCCATAAACACCACCGATAATCTCTAAAAAGTAAAATTGAGTTATTTTTGCCTAAAATTTCCCCCTTTTGGTATGTTTAAAAAACTTAAATATCCTTAACCATCATGTTGATAAATATTTCATACTCTCTGTTTTAAATCCATTTCCCCTCTATAAATTTAGATAGTGATCAAAGACTCACTGAATATGTACTCTAATCCCACATGAGTCAAGACCATCATGAGAAACAATAGTAACATAAAAATATTATCAATAAATAACTTCATTTAATTCTCAATCACCCCTTATTGGTTGAAATAAATTATCATCACAACTTTTCTTCCCCCCACTTAATATCTCCCCCTGATTTAACATTAAAGAACTACCCCTTTTTATCAACTTTATTTAGATACTAACTTTGAAGATTGTAGCAATCATATCCCTCTCTTTTTTAGTAATACATCTCTCCCCCTTTATCAACATTCCTAAATTTCGCTCCTTTGTGAATTGAAAGAGGAAGAAGAAAGATTAGAAACACATGGGGAAATATACAACATACCTTAGGGATTGGGGGTCCTACATTCACACTATTTAGTTATGGGGATTCGACTAGACATTTAGGTCCAATCAATGATTCTCAAACATCTCCTTGGGTAAGGCCTTGGTATCGATATCTAAAACTTGAAGTTGGGTCAACACATACTCCAATTTCACTATCCCACGATCAATTTTATCCTTTATGAAGTGATATATGATTTTAAAATGCTCTATCCTTGAGTGATGGATTAGATTTTATCTATGGTTGATAACTCTTGAATTTTACCAATTTATTTTTATAGGATACTTCACTTGAAGTCCCATATGCTCAAGATATTTCTTCATCCATAATAGTTTCATAAAATATTCATTGATAAAAATATATTTATATTCTCTAGTGCTTTGTGAAAAGAAATATTGTTTCTTTATAAGATAATAAATTAACAATCCTCCAAGATATAATACACCACCTGATGTTGAATTTCTATCATCTTATGAACTATTACAACCACATTTGTATATCCCAATAACTCATATTGAGATGCACACTAAAAATAAAACTAAAATACATTGTGACATTGATATAACGTAGTATTCTCTTCACTTATTATTAGTGGATTTTGTTGGTATTACTATGGAACCTTGGAGATTGACATGTGGTAAAAAATGCCAGGTCTTGTAATTGTTATGTACAGTTTTCTCCTAATGATCTCCTTGAACTTTGTGATATTAACCTCTTTTCCATCATCATCCCTTAACAAATTCAACTAGGAATCAATGGATGTTTTCAGTTCTTTAGAATCCCCAATTCCAAAATCTTTTGAAAACTTTCATACAGTATTTGGGTGGAGAAATGAATATTCCATACTTTCCTTGTATCAATTTGAAACCAAAGAAAAATATCAAATCCAAAATCATTGAAATTTAAAAATCACACCTCATAAATTATTGCAAATGATTTAAATGTGCTTCAATTGTATAATATATATTGTATCATAAATATATTTTAGAACCATTATCCTTTGATCAATATCCTTCTTGATATTGAGATTATGATCAATTACACAATTTTTAAAATTGAGCAGCTTTAAGTACTGATCTAGAATAGAATACCATTCTCTTAGTGATTTATTTAGGATATAAAACACCTTATTCAGTTAAAAAAATTTGTTATCATCTTCATTAATAAGAAAACTATTTAGATTCTTTATGCACACAACTTATTAAAGTAACATATTTATAAATACTAATTTGATATCCATCTAAAATAAATTTCCCCACTTATACACCACTATGATCATGAATAATCAAATTGTTTCCAAACTAACCACAATATAAAATATTTCATCTACACTGATACTTTTAATATGTAAGTATTCCTTAAACACAATTCATGCATTGTTTTTAATTACCATACCATATTCATTAATTTTTTGGAAAAACCATTTTGTCTCGATGATCTTCTTATCCCTCATCCTTGAAATAATCTAGCATGTCAGATTCTTACCAATTTGGTTATGCCTTATATGCACTACCTAGACCTAATTATCCTCATTAATATCCACTTCAAAACATTTAGGCTTTACTTAAGATAATATAGAATTTTTCTATAGATAATTCATTCTCTTTATTTTCATTGGTTCTTCACAATCATTGATGATATTCTTTTCATCAATTTCATCCCTACTTGTTAGTTTCTCTATAGATTATGTCATAATTTCTTACCACTCATCATAAGTGTATTCTTAAAAATTAACATCAACCCTTCACCCCCCATGTAATGATAAAATTTTCATCTATTTCCTCTAAAATTTTATCACAATTTTTTTGATTATTATATTCATTTTACACCATAGTGACATCTTGGATTTTGATTATATTTCTAATCCATTTATTAAAACACTTATTTATCTCACTATTGGATGAGTTAACAATGAAAATGCCTTTATTTATATGTGACTAAAACTTACTCTGTATCTCTATGTTGAGGATAAATATCCCTTTATCTTGTCTTTCGATAATATTTTTGAAAATATTTCATTATAACTTGGATATCTTTTCAACTACACAATTTTTGAGGAATTTTCAGTATCTAGACCTATTAAAATTTCCCACGCTTCTTGAGATAATCCTTCACTTGGATATTTGTAAACTCTATTGCATTATAATTTTTAAATTTTATAATTCTCTTCCCTAACATCTCTTCATTCTTATTTTAAGATTGACTAATGTAACAAAACACCTCATATTTGTGGGTGATGACCAACAACAATACCATTCTACTACAATCATCAACGAATAACACATACTATCTATTACCATTGATGTATCTTGGTGATATCGGTCCACATATATCAATATACAATAATTCAAGAAACCTCATTGAATTATTGTCTTTTGGATTGTATTTCTTCCGAATAATCTTCCATTTTTGAAAAACATCAAACATGTGTGTATGATCACTTAATAGTTTAGGAATATCAAGAGACCCATAATTCTTCACTAGATCTTCCAAGGACTTTTGGCTCATGTGACCAAGTCTTTTATACCAAAATTTATTTTATTCTTACTTTGATATAAAACAAATATCTTCTTCTCCACTAATGAGGTATAAATTCCCCTTTATTCACTTCCCTTTCATCACAAATATACCATCCTTCCCATTGAAAACATAATCCTTATTTGTGGAATTCATTACATTTCCCAATTTAAAAATTTGACTTACACTTTGAAAGTTGTGACCAATACCTTCAACAACCTAGACATTTATGCATTTCATATCGTTTCCCCTATATTTGGATTTTCTTGATCTAATAATCTATAACCCTTCATTACTGTGAAATCTAATGATGCCTTATTTTTCCTACTTGATGTCTAGAAATAAATTAATATTTATAATCATATAATAAGTACATCCACTTTAAAGAATACATACCCCAAATGATTTGATAATTTTGGGGTAATATTCATGACCACTTCCTACTCATCTATTTTGATTTTGATCCATATCTTTTAATTTACACACAATGATGATTAGTAAGTTTGATTCTCATAAAAATATGATAGATCATTTGCAACATAAGAAATTGATTTCATGTTTTCATCATGATTGATGATTACTTTAACTACTATGTATAACAACTTTATCTTTTAAAAGGAGCATTCCTCTACATTTTCAATAAGTAATACTTGTCCATATTACCAAATCCATCACACTAGAGATAGTGTCTATCAAAAGCATACATGAACTGTAGATTTTTTCAAGGTCACATTCATTTCTCTTGTGCATTAGAATTCTCCATGGATATGGAACACACACTTTGAGTATATACCATATTTCTATAACAATAAAACATGATCTAAGGTTTATTATAGTGTGTTTTGAGGTTTCTCTAACATCTCTTTGGGCATTTTAGGCATTATGATTCTGAGTCACACTAAAACTAACCTCCAAATTTAGAGTGGGTTATTATGACTTGGAATAAACAAATAATTCATTATATTTAAAATAAATCCACATAATATAATTTTCATTTATATGTGCCATTTCTATAGAAAATTATCCAACTATATTTTTGGACCTCCATCTCCTTCATCTTTTCAACAGTCAATTTGATCTAATTTCTTGAAGTAATACTAGGATTCAAGAATATATCCTAATATTTAATTTTTTCCCCACAATCCAAAAAATTAACCTTCATAATATTCAAAACATTTGACTTGATCTTTCTCAGCATTAGTCAGTCCATCAACAATCCGAGTCTGCTCTTCAAACCTGAGTTTTTAATGGACAAAATGTTTTTATCTACATTTTTTGATTTGATATTTTCAATTTTTAGCTTCAAATTAGACTTCTCTTATTCCCATTGTTTTATTTAGAGTTTGGTTTCACGAAACACTTGATTGGATTTCTTAATTTTTAATCTCAAACATTTATCTCATCATGTTCACCCTCTAACTATTCTTTGAGATAAAATCACCCTTTTAATTATTATTTATCATTATTGACGTCTTCCCTTGTTTATGAATTATCTACGATAACCATGAGAAAATTTTACTTTTGGTATCTATAGTCCTCAATATATTCTAAGATATTATCCTCATATGAAATTAGGTTCTTCTTCTTGAAGAATTTGTGCTTATTACTTCTACCTTTCACATTAATTAATGATTTCTTCATGAGAAATTCATCATCCTCATCATCATCTTGAAACATATTTGGAAACATTACTATTATATTCCCAAAATTTTTATATTTAAATAACATGAGTGGATGTTTCCCTTCAAACTTTAATTTTCCTATTTTCATATTTTTGGAAAGGAATTAAAAAAATTCTTCAACCTCTTCTTATTATTGATCATTCTCTATGATAATAGTCTTTAATGATTTGAATGCCACTTCCTGAGACTTAACTTTTTCAAAAAATTGTTATAATTATTCCTCAACTCATATTTAACAAGTGTACTTTGAAAATTATCCAATGTCAACTCCTTTGTATCTTTATCCACAACTAAAAAATGATCCATAAAAGAGGTATAATTTTTCTTTTATCAGTGCTAAGAATCCAATGACTACGAGAGCATGATTAAAAGACCAAGTCATTTATCAAAGCTAGAAAATCACTGATAAAAGACCTAATTTATTATTTATTTTATTTAGTGCTGATAAATGGTAATATTTTAGTGTGCTGTAATAGCACACTTTAGTACAAAAAAACACCAAAAATTAGTAAAATCAGGTATAAATAAAAAATTTAGATGAAATAAAATTTACAACACAAACACAGGAAAAAAATATATATTATAGAGTAGAAGAACACACCTGTGTAAAAGAAAAAACCACCATTTCTCGAGAATAAGAACCCAACTGTTTTAGAAAACAATTCTTATGTTAGTAATAAAATAAATAATTAAATTAAATAGAATGTGTTAATTTTAAACTAAACACTGAGCCATACGAGGAACACTGTGTATCAGATTGAGTTGTGGTTTATTCATGAACGTCACACCATTTACTATTCTTATTAAATCATTATCTCTATAAAAATTAACTAAATAAGTATAAGATAAAAATGACAAGGAAATTAATTATGTAATAGAAGATATAATAACGAGAAAACAATCTAGGATCATTTTATTAATTTTGGTTATGTGATGCACATTTTAAACTAAAATGATATTTATATATTGAAAATACACAATTGGAGTCATACCAGAAACATTGTGTGTCATATTGAGGTGAATATGATTCATACATATCCCAAATGGCTTATGGATAATTTTCCTAAAGTATAAAAATAATCGAAATATGTTTTCTTGGTTCTGAGTATGTCACTTATGTTTTTTACTAAAATGTAATTTTAAACTAGAAACATGCACTTTGAGTTATACTGGTCACATAAGGTGTTGTTTATATGTGATAATGATTCCTACATTTCACAAATTAATTATGAATTGTTTTTCTAAATTATAAAGATATTCTGAGGGCATTTTCTTGGTTTTTAGTGAGTGACACATTTAAAACTAAAATGCCAATTCTAAGATGATAAAGGATACTTTGTGTCATAATGGGAACATAATATATCATATTTAGCTATGAATGACTCCTAAATGTCATAAATGACTAATGGATAATTTTCCTAAAGTATCAAAACATTCATAATACATTTTCTCAATTTTGAGTACGTCACTTGTGTTTTTTAATAAAATTAATGTAAATTTTAAATAAAAAGACACACTTAGAGTCATATCGATCAGACCATGCATATGATTGAGGTAAGGATAATTAATACTATCCAAAATGACTTAAGGATTTTTTAATAAGGTATCAAAACAATCTGAATTCGTTTTCTTGGTGTTGAGTACATCACTTGTGTTTTTTACTAAAATGCAATTTTAAACTGGAAACACACACTTTGAGTCATACGAGTCACATCGTGTGTTGGTATGATGTGGATTTTTTCCTACATGTATAAAATGACTTATGAATTGTTGTCTTAAATTATCAAGACAAACCAATCACGTTTTCTCAGTTTTCAGTGAGTGGCACTTTTTGAACTAAAATATTAATTTTAAGCTGTTAACGAACACTTTGAGTCATACCGGGAACAAAGTGTATCAGATTGATGTGATAAAAATTACTACACATTAAAAATAACATAATTATCATATTATCGAAGTATAAAATTAATATTAATGTGTTTGCTCTGTTTTGAGTATGTCAGTTGTCTTTTTTACTTAAATTACTGTCAATTTTAAATAAAACGATGCCCTTGGAGTCATACCAGTCACACTATGCATCAGATTAATATGATAATGATTCATACACATCCAAAATTAATAATTTAACATTTTAAAAATGTATCAAAACAATATGAATTCATTTTCTCGACTTTTATTATGTCACCTTTTTTTTACTAAAATGTCATTTTAAACTGGAAACATGAACTTTGAGTCATATCTGTCATATATTATGTCAGTTTGACATGAGAATGATTCATACTAATAAAAAGAGAATTATAAATCATTTTTATAAATTATCAATACAATAATATCATGTTTTTTAGTTTTTCATGAGTGAAACTTTATGAACTAAAATTCCAATTTTAAACTGATAACATACACTTTGAGTCATGTCAGGAAAATTGTGTATCAGATTGCGGTGAGGATGATTACTAAACATGAAAAATGAATTATGGATTGTTTTACTAAATTATAAAAACATTATTAATGTGTTTGACCAATTTTAATTATGCGATGTGTGTTTTAAACTAACATGTAAATTATAAACTAACAACATACAGTTCGAGTCATACCTTCCACACCATGAGTCAGATTGAGGTGTGGATGATTCCTACACATCCCAAATGAGTTATGGATCATTTTAATAAAGTATAAATTTTTTTAATGATTGTTCTTAGTTTTAAATAAGTCACCTGTGTCTTTTACTAAAATTTCATTTTAAACTGGAAACACACACTCTGAGTCTCACCAGTCACATCATGTGTTAGTTTGATGTAAGACTAATTGTTTTATGTCATAAATGAATTATGAATCATTATCCTAGATTATCAAGATATTATAAGTACATTTTATTAGTTTTTAATGAGTGATAATTTTTGAACAAAAATGTCAAATTTTTAATCTGATAACAGACACTTTGAGACATTCCGAGCACACTGTGAATCAGATTGAGGTTTAGATAATTTTTATACATCACAAATTACTTATGAAATATTGTATTAAATTATTAAAATAATATTAACGTGTCTTATTGGTTTTGAGTATTTTATGTGATTTTTTAACTAAAATGTAAATTATTAACTAAAAACATACAGTTCGGGTCATATAGGTCACATAATGTGTCAGATTTAGGTGAAAATTATTGAGTATTTGATGTGTGTTTTCCTTTAAAATGTTTTCAAAATGTTAGAAAATAAATAAATGTATCATTTGTATGGAATAAGAAACACCATGCTACCTGAAACACCTCATCCAAAAGCAACATGTTCACCCTTTTCTGTCTTGTTGCAGATGATTAAAGAAAAAATACGACTTCACAAAAGATTTATGAAAGTAAATTATTAGATAAAAATGATAAGAAAATTAAATTAAACTAGTAGATAATAAAGTGAAAAAATTAACTAAATAAGTAGTTGGAATTCAATTTTTCATGATGGTTGTATACATTCTTGAATCATTTCCTTATTATTGTTATCTTAGTTGCAGCCTCGAAGTCCATTCTCTCACGACCATGAGTAGATTAGAACAAACCCCCCCAACTTGAGAAAAAGAGTTCACCTATATTAGAAAACAATTCTTATGTTAGTAATAATATAAATAAATAAATAAAACATAAATATGAAACAATATATTAATAAAATTTCAATTTTAAACTAAAACAACACAATTTGATCCATACCGGGTACACCATGTATTACTTTGAGGTATAGTTGATTCCACTATATTTTTTATCCTACATTGCATTAAACATTCCAAGTAATCTAACAATATATAAGATTGATGACCTATAATATTGAATGAATTGTATAATAAAAATAAAATTTCATCATCATGAGTGAATAATCCTTGTTGAGTGCCTGATTATAGTACACGAGTGAATCAAACTTATTGAAAAAGTCATTTTTTCCTATAAAACATTAACCATTAATGTAAACCTATTAATGTTCATTGATTGAACTAAAATAAATATTTATATATGAGTTTTTATAGAACATAAAAAAATACATTTTTCCCTTTCACCATCATCTAGATTACAAACTCCATGATAAACAATTTACCTTGTTTTTTGTAAAAACTTCAGTGTGACCCATTATGTATTTTCAAAATACACTAAACTCCATTATAAAATTTTTACCATGTTTTTAAAGTATTAAACAAAAATATAACCCTTTTTAGCATCCAAATGAATCTAAAATATAGAACATCTATTAAGACTTCTGAGATTGTGTTATAGATTAATATCTCCTTTTCAAAATTTTGTGTGATGATAAACTCTAGCGTAAAATCATCATTGTTTTTTTTCATAAAAATGGGAATATTCCAATTCTCATGTATTTTTTATTGAGAATGATGATGAGTTTTTAATTAATGGTCTTGTGAATATGGATTATTTTACATAATGAATTTTAACATGTATAATGAATATTTCTTCTATGTATTTGACAAGAATTTGTGATATTATATCATGAATCTAATAGATGATTGAATATCCCAAATAATTCTACCACCCACCAAAGTGAAACCAATTTTTTTTTTATTTTCTAAAAATTCATGATTCAGTTGATGAAATTCTGTATTTTTTTAGATGTTATGTGTAACACCCCAAGCTTCCACGGTATTCTTCTCTTTGAATAATACAGTAGCGTGTGTTGTACGCAACTTCAAGTTCTAACACACACCACAACCAATCAAACTAGCCGTTATGAATAATAATACCAAATTTTATAAATTTTATAAATTTTATCTTTCAAAATGGACTTCATTTTTGGATTCGGAATATCGAAATTAGCCTAGGGTGAAATTTTGGTATTTTTCTGAAAACTTTCATATTTTGATGAATAGTGAAAATTACTAAATTTTAATTAAAAACAACTTTTTTAATCGAAATAATTAATAGTGATAAATTATGAAATTGAGTGGTTTTAAAGTATATTTAGAATATATTTTTACTATTTAATACAATTTTGGTCATTTGATAAAATTTCACATTTAAACCGGACATAAACAAGTGTCAATCTATTGATTTTTATTATTTCTTAAAAACACGTTTTTTGTTTTGACAGCGGGAATTAATTTTAAATTAATTTCCGCCACTTATGTGTTTTGAATTTAGAAAAATGGATTCCATATTTATAATCAGGATTTCCAAATTTTTTAAATAGGTAACTTTTATTTTTAGACATTTTGAATAATTATTTCGGTAAATATTTTATTTACCATGGTTAAAGGGTAAATCCGGTAAATAAGGGTAAAAAAATAAAATTATAATAATAATAAATTACCATAAAATGTGTCCTAACCCTATTGGTTGATACATGTCTGACCACAGGCATATTTGGGTCGATTTTTGGACCCCATGGATCCACTTGTAAGTGATAATGACACTTTACATTAATTAAGTTAAAGTAAATACAAAAATGACATAAGCATATATCTTTTAGAAAAACAATTTTTACATAGGGTTATATATGTTATATTTTCGACTATAAATATTAAGAAGAAATATAAAAACATTTCCTACATAATGGTATTTTATTTATAATTTTTAGACATTGAATAATTAAATTTATTCATGACACAATAATGATGCATTATTTTCCTTATTAATGAAAGAATCGAATAATTAGTATTATAAATGTTAATATAAATATAATTTGAATGTTTTGATGACATCCAAGAATTTTATTGGTTAATATTACATACTATTATTTCTTAAATGAATTTTATTCAAATTAATAATGTTTTTATGACTTTAACAAAAATCAATTATTAAATAGTATCAAAATTGACATAAATGAGTTTTTAAAACAAATATTATATTATTAATTGATATTATATTCCTAAAAATCTAAGGTTTAGAAAAAGAACTTATATAATGATAGGTTTATTATTAATGGACCACTTGGGGGTCTCTTGGATGTTTATAGTAAGTTTATTAACTATATAAAATAAAATACAAAGTGACATGGTAAGTGTCAAACTAATTAACTAAGAGTTAAAACTAAAAGACAAGGTTAATAAAGTGACTCAAACCTATCTAAAACCTATTGGTTGAGTTGATTTCGACCCATAAATATTTTAGACTTTTAATAATACACTTTGGATCCATTATACACCGAATATGAATTTATTATAAAATAATACTTTAAGTTTTTCCTAAAGAGCCCCTCCTCCCCCTTATAAAAGGACACCACTTCTAACCAAATATTCACACCTTCAAATCCTTTAGGCTCGGCCAAAACCTGAACAAATATCCTCTTAACTTACCTCAATTCAACCTATAGGCCTTAGTTTGATCAGAAAGCCAACCTAAGGAGCCATTTTGATCAAATCAAAAAGAAGAACCCGAAGAAGAGGTAATGTTTTCACCACCCTTTTTCAAGTTCATTTGTTCTTCAACTTCTTCTTTATTTGTTATTTCTATTCTAAAATAATAACTCCAGTATATTATATATAATATGATGTTATTATAAATATTTTACCACCATATTCATTATTATATCCATCCTTTGAATGACATGTCACCATACATGCGTACGTACGGCTTTCTGTCTCCACGTCGTCGTGAAATTGTTATTCAAATATTATTATTTGGATGAGCATGATAATGATGTGTAATTGATGTAAATAATAAATATAACATGATAATTATTATTTATATATTATATACCATCCAATTATATATTATTGTAATATCAAAAGAATGATATTGTCGCTAGTACGTATGTACAGACTACCGTCTCCACGAACGTGATGAGATTCATTCCCCATCATATCCTTTCAAGACTAAATTTCATTTGATTATTAAAAATAATTTTTAGATACATGATATAATTATGGATATGAATAATATACATCCCATCCATAACAAATATGGCTCACATAACAAATAATATAAAGGAAAACAAATCCGTTAACACTTGAAACGATGATAATACTAAGATATTGTTAACAAATCAACGTTAGAAGATCATATATGATATCATATTAATGTATATGATTCTTGTATAATTTAATAACAATTATTTAACCATTGTACATGATCTTAACCTACCCTCAACCAAGGAAAATTACAAGTTAATGGTTTATTTCACAATCTCTTCATTATCCGAGGTTGTTTATACGTAATTATCTACTGGGACCTCTTTATCATCCACATCCATGTTTCTTAAAAATGTATTTCAAATAATTATTACTATTTTATAGACTATGGGTTAAATTAATTTATACCCTTGTTGAATTTTTATAAGATGTTTATAAAGTAATCTTTCCGTCGCTTTCCAAACATGGTCCTTTTTAACCTTTTCGACAAAATTAAGGTAAGAATGTCTTTTTTTAACTTATACGGTAGGTGCGGATATTTTCTACCATTATAAAATCATCGAATCTTCCCTTAAAAGATTATAAGAATATTTTAAAATTAAATATTTTATTTTATAATTATGTGTCTTTTAAATGATTCCAAAAAAAAAATATATTTCTCTCAAATAGTTTTGATTTCATCTATGTCAACATCCTTTGATGGATTTTAATTTTTTTTGAAGTTGATTTATTATGATAAAAAACATTCATATAGTATTTAAGGTTTTGTGATATGTTTGACTATGGATGTATTATTTTTATACGATTCATGGTTTATGGAGAAAGTATTGACATTTCATATGCTAGTTTTAATACAAATGTTTATGTTATGTTTAAACCTATTCACATGAGGAATGCATTGGACTTAATAAGTGACGAGTGGAGCCCACTATAGCTCCTCGATGCATCGATAGGTCTCATGAGACAAACTAGTGTCTTGGCACAAGGCCTTGACAAAATCTTATTTGTAGTCTTGGCACGAGGCCTTGACTATGTGGTTATGATAGTATGACATTATGCATTCCATCATTATGAAAGTGGTTATTGATATTGCATGTGATTATTCGACTAGTAGAATATCCACATGAATAACTAAATGGAATTATTTCATTTTATTTTTTCCATATTATTCTGAAGTTCAAGTTTAAGAGGCTTTTGTTTTAGTTATACATTGCCTTAAATGTCTATGCTTATTTATGAAATTTTCTGCTATATTGTTATCCTTACTGGGCATTTGAGCTCACACCTTTCTATGTTTTATTTTTACCAGGATTTGAAGAAGTGTTTTATGAATGACCTGTTGGGATAGTATAAGGGGATTTGAGTGTGGAGACTAGATGTTGATGTAGTTTTCACTTTATTATGTAATGTAAACTTCATGAATGTATCTAGTTCTTCCAAGTCTACTAAACTAATCGGTCTTCCGAGAATTGATATTTTGTGATCATGCCAATTTTATTTAATAATGCACCGACTCTGGGTAACTGGGGTCAGGGCGTTACATTCTGGATCAATCTAGTATCTTATTTTTCAATGGGGTCTATGTTTTAATTTTCAGTGCTTTATGATTTCATTTGAAGCTGGTTTTTCATTTTTGGTGATTTATTCATAAAATTTTCTTTTAATTTTATGTCATGTTTCCTTTAACACTATCCCCCCTCAATGACCACGATCTACCAATTCTAGTTGTCCTACAATATTTCTCTTACACACCAGATGGATTTTTTGGTTGATTACACTCATATTTATTCAAAAATTTGAGCTAGAAAATATAATTGTTTGATGATTGTATTAATGTTGTATGACTCTAAAGTGACTATTTAATCCACTAATAAAACCCTCTATTTGTAGTTTTGAGAATCTATGGGCAAGAAATTGCATCTGTTTTTGTTTTTGTTGTCCATTTTGTTCTTGGTGAGGGGTTTCTTTCACACTTAAGTAACATTTTATAATACTGGGAATGTTCTAATAGAAATTTTATCCTATGATAATCATTTGAAAAAAATAAGTGGTGTTTGTTTTTTATTGAAAAAACCCCTCTACTAAAATTCCAATAAAAAACCACTTAAAAAAGTGGTGGAAAACATTTTTTCAATAAACGACCTGAGACACTTACACAATGGATCTTATCTTAAGTGACAAGTGTTGTGTGCACTTTTAAATAATTATTATCAAACACAACATTATTATAATCCCTACTCTACTCCATTTACCAAAAATTTTTATTGTTTTCAAGTCAACACTTCATCTCCTCCTCCACCTAGGTCTACGCCACTACCTCCTCCTCCACCTCAGTCTTTGACTCCGACTTCACCTATGCATCCACTTCCACCTCCACCTCCACCTCTACCTACAATACTGAATCTTCTTTCTCTATTTACTAAATTTTTTGTTTGGAGGCTAGTGATTCTAAACAAATTTATTTAATCCATTATAATTCTCCATGAGAAAGATATCAAAATAATATATAAGAATTCTGAGAATAATGCTTCACACCCCAAATATATTTATAAAGTCATGGACCATACTAGATAACAAAAATAGTAGGTAATATCATTTATACTATTGAGGCCAAGTATGTCTGTCATGGAAGTTATATATATTTCTTCTTCATATGGAATGTAATATATATTTTCATCTTTTAATATGGTATATACATGGATTTGTAATGATTATAAATGTTTCTATGGAACTAGAACGAAAAAGTTAATCTTGTAAAGTCCTTTTTATTTCTTGGTCAATTCTCTAGATTGTATTGATCTAAACTTATATTTCCCCATCACTTTATCCATATGTAATATTTTACCTCACTTTAGATATTCCTTTATCAAATATTACATGTGTTTTAAATGAATTTTTTTAAATAAATACCACATGTTTCTTTATAAGATGAAACAACCATGCTATGAAAGTTCCAATAGCATAATTTAATATTGTAATATCTAGATCATTAAGTGGAATAAGAAACTTAGCAGTCATCTCATGAGATACCTCAATTGCCACGACTACAATGCACCTGAAATGATTTCTCATCATAATGAATGATGAAATAATTTCATGTTTCCTATTTTATAATGTGTGTATAACTGGTGGGTGGGGATTTTCTTTATCCTTATTATCCCTAAGATATAACTTGGTTAGAAGAATCTAAAAGCCTCTATGGGATTTTACATTGGCTATTTTGACAAATTTCTTACGGAAATATTCTAAAATAGATGAACTCTTCAAGGAATAATGAAAATTGAATCAAAATTTCATTATATAATTTTTTGGTAAAATAAAGAAACCATATTGTGACATTTCCATTATATCTTTCTAAAGTGTTTTCTTCATTAGAGGCTAAACACAGTTCCATGAATCAATATCGATTAGAAAATTCATCTTCGTTGTGACCCCAACATAACTAATGAACATTGAACTGTTGGGGTCAATAGGTTTTCCACATTGATTCCAACCAACCTTAAATTTTACACCCTTAATTATTTCATTGAAAATTTTATTCAAAACTATGACGCTACATCATTCTTGTTTTTTTCATCAACACGCTGTTGATCCCATAATAAGTTTTCAATTTCAGCTTCGACAATATATTCTTACATGGGATTGGTAATATCATCATGTGTAGAAGACATTGTATGAATGAGAAGGGTTGTATGCATGCTCTATTGAAAAGTTGATTAACTCTTTAATTACATCTTCATACACTTTTGTAAAATGATTATCATTTATAAATTTTAAAGGAAATGGGTAAGTGAATTTAAAATAGGAATTATTCCACTATGGTAGGTATTATCCTCTGAATTCATCCAAAGTTGAAAGTTATTGACAATTTTCATCCTCATCATCTTTATCTCACAAACAATTATTATTTCATTTTGTTGCTTAAGACTCATCCTCAATCTCTTCTTGAAATAAATATATGTTTCATGAACTACTCTAAGTAGTAGTCATCCCATATGGGGAACCAATGATCATTTTGGATGACTGCTACTCAGAGTAGTTTAAGAAACATTGAAGAGACGGGGGATGAGTCTCAAGTAAAAATAATAATAATAACCATTCGGAAGATGAAGCTGATGAGGATGAACATTGTCTCCTTAAAACCTTTTAAATTTACACATATCAATTTAAAATTTCCAATCTCATATCAAAATTATAAAAGGTTACTAACACTACTATGAGAACATCAACTCATCTCCACTAAGCTGAACTGACTCAAATCTATGTTACAAGTCATTTTACTCACCTTTATATCAAATATAATTTCTATATGTCTAATATGGTTCATGTGTAGGGTTTCAGTATAAAAATCAACAAGTAAATACTAACAAGGACTCTAAAATATACACAAATACATATATTTTAATATATGATCGAAGTAGTAACACTAAAAATACACATGTATGTCAAGTCATTGTCTACTAACCAGGATACCATGATAGTAAAATGTACCTACATCATTTCATTCTAGTGAATTATACTAATAATACCATAATTTTATACAATGTTTGTTCCCTTACATTCAAATCATTTCACTAATAAGAGGTTAACATTTGAATCATATGAAGTGAAAAAATTATTTATCTCCCTCAAAAAATAACCACATCATAGGTACCATGAGATTCAACATCAGACCCCTAGAATCCAAGAGTATCCCTCAAGGATAACCATCACATGTACTTATTTCATCCAAATCATTAAATTGGTATAACATAGAGATTTTTCTTAGGAAGTGAATTTTAAATATGGTAAAGTCTTAACATAATTTGTTTCTTAAGGAAAGAACCGCAAAATGGGTTCCAAAATACATTAGTTAAAAGTAACTTATGAAAAACCATAACGAAGAATAAAAAAAAACAAAAATTCCTCATCACCCTCACCCTAGACATCAATGAATCACTAACATGTATATAGTAACTCACATTCCAACATACCATACCGATACCTCACACAATACCAATCATATTCTATTATATGATACTCAAAGATCAGTTATCTTAGGGATTTATAATCTTTCTCAAAGATCACTCATTAGATAATATCATAGTTTGTAGGCTATAGTTCATCACTCGCACACCTCAAATCTCATGAAAAAGTAAGCTATATGATCAACTAATCCATCCTGGAATTTATAGGTTACCCCACAAGGTTTCAAGGGACTATACTCGATTTTATATCACACATCTAATCACTACTAAACCGATCATATAATCCCTATTAGCACATCACTACCCTAATAGAAACATTCATAGGGAAATTCTTACACTGTTATACCCTTATGGGTTACTTTCATTTTCCATGATTATCCTCTCTAAGCCTCTCATAATCTAACCTATATACTACTAGAAATTAACTTCCATAGTGATTTCCTATGTCCTAAGTCGATTTGTCACTTTCATCAAGAACCAAGTTCCATAAGATAACCATTTACAACCATCAATCATACAATCCACTCTCAAAGGTCATTCTCACACATTCATACAAGAATATCATAGGTTCACCCCCTTTATTTTATATTTTAATATCCATTAGAATTTTTCTAACTAACCAAACCAAGGACCATAAGGTGAAGAAACCATCGAGTGAGACTATAACCATCCAATAGAGTATGGAATTACTATTTTTGTAACACCCCAATATTTCATAGTACATTATTTCTTCAAAATAATTCAATAACTTGCACTACACGTAACACCGAGTTCAAGCGCACCACAACTTACCAAACTAACTGTTCAAAAGTGGTTATGAATATTATTAATTGAATTATGAATTTTATATATTCCATATAATTTTAACATCCATATTATGTATTTCTTAGACATAATATAAGAACAAATTCATTTTTTTCAGATAAAGGAAGTATTTTTCAGAAAATGCAATTTTAACGCCTTTTAATGGCGAACCCTTTTTAAAAACAATATTTAACACTTTTATATATTAAACTTAATGAAATTAAATTATTATTTAGAAGCCAAAAATAAAAATTTAGTTTGGATAAATTTTTGGAACTTTTTTGATAACTTTCATATTTTGACGAATAGTGGAAAATACTATGTTTTAATTGAAAACAACTTTTTTAATAAAAATAATTTATAGTGTTAAATTATGAATTTGAAAGGTTTATAAGTATAATTAGATTATATTATCATCATTTAATACAATTTAGGTTATTATAAGTAATTTCACATTTAAATTTGACATAAACACATGTCAATCTTTTGATAGTTTTTACTTTTTAAAAACCCGCTTTTTGGTTTTGAGAGCGGGAATTAATTTTAAATTAATAAATGCAACTTCAATGTTTTGAATTTGTTAGAATAGAATTTATTTTTGAATTCATAATATCAAAATTATCTTTGGGTGAATTTTTGGTATTTTTTTGAAAACTTTCAATTTTTGATGAATAGTGAAAAACACTGCGTTATTGGTTAAAACCGACTTTTTATTTAAATAATTATTTATTTTATTTAAATTTATTTTATGTAAAAATTGATACATAATACCTATATAAGTTCAATGTAATTTATTGGAGTCATTTTATAATAAGTTTAGATATATAAAAATTTTATTGAACTTTTTACTGTCTTTTACTCATCTCCTAGGAGCATTTGCAAATTTGCATAAAACTTAATTTTACCACTTCTGTGAGTTGAAATTCAAAAATTCAAGAGAAACGATTAATATCAATAAGTAAAATTTGTTTCAATAAGATGAAATTAATTTTGGTGAATTGTAACTTTTGACTTTTATTTACCACAGTTAAAAGGAAATAGGGTAATTAAGGGTAAAAATGATATCATAATTACCATAAAAAATGTCCTAATTCTATTGTATAAGTATAATTAAACCAAAAAAAACCTTATAAATAAAATATGATCCTATTTGGTTCAATTGGATTAGATTAGGACATTTATTATTATTTTATTTAAAGAAGAGTTAAAAGAGTTAAATTCAAAGTTTAATAACCAAACCATTTTTAAAATAGGGTTATACAATAAATTGGACTATAAATATTCATTAGAAATATAAAAATATTTTCTATATAATGGTATTTTATTCATAATTTTTAGACTTTAAATATTTTAATTTATTTATGACACAATGATGATGCAGTAATTACCTTATTAATGAAATATTAAAATAATTGATATTATAAATATCCAAATAAATGTAAATTGTGACTTATATTGAATTAAACTAATTTTATAGGTTAATATTACATGTTAGGGTTGATTAGATAATTTTTTTTGAAGTGATAAGGTTGTTATGACTTAAAAAAAACAAAATACCAAATAATGTGAAAATTGACATAAATTTATTTTTTTAAAAAATACTATATTATTGGTTGATATAATATTCCCAAAAATCTAAGGTTCGGAAAAAGGGTTTAAATAATATTATATATGTCATTAAAGAACCACTTTCGGTTTTCTTGGAAGTTTAGAGTATGTTTATTAACCATATAGTGTAAGAATACAAGAAGACACGGTAAAAGTTAAACCATTTAACGAAGAGTTAAATCTAAAAGATAAGGTTAAAATGGTAACCTAAACTTGTCTAAAACCTATTGGTTGAGAGTATTTCGACCCATAACCACCTAAGGATCTAAATAAATTCATTTTGTTCCATTATAAACCGAAAATTATTGTATAAGAAATTAATATTTTAATATTTTCGTAAAGTGACCCTCACCAGTCTTATAAAAGGGTACTTCCCCTTCTCTAAAAATCACACCTCCAAAGCCATTTGTCTTGGACTAAACCTACCCAAATACCCTCACAAATTCCCTAAAATCAACATAGAGTCCTTACTTTTATCTGAAATCCAACCTAAGGATCCCTTTTGATAAACTTAAAAGAAAGAACCCGAAGAAGAGGTAAATATTTCATCACCTCTTTCAAGTTCTTTTCTTATTCCACTTTCTATTTCTTTGTTGTTTCAATTATAAAATAATAACTACAGTATTTTATATATACTGTGATGTTATTATAAAAATGGTACAACCATACTCATTATTCTATCCATCATATGAATGAAAAAGTCACCATACGTGCGTACATACTGCTTACCGTCTCCACGTCATGGTGTAGTTTGTTATTCAAACACTTAATTATTTGGATGAGTATAATAATGAGCATAACTAATGTAAATAATAAATATTACATTTTAATGATTATTTATATATGATATACCATCCAATTACATACAATTTCACCATCAATATAATGATATTTTCACTTGTGCGTACGTACGGATTACTGTCTCCACGACGCGATGAGATTCATTCCCACGTTCACCATTCAATGATGATTATAAAAATATATATTATTAATAAGTGTGTAATATATTAAATAATAATTCTATTGGATATATATATGTATATATTTATTTACTTACATATATCCAATTCACTTACTTCCGTTCAATACGATATGAAAACATAAACAATGTTTATGCGTACGTAAGGCCTACCGTCTCCATAAACGACGCCTTTTATTTCATATATATATTTATAATAAATATTTATATTCTAAATATATATGATATTTAAATCAAGTTTTAAATTCTGGAGGTATTTAAATCATGATCTAAATGATACAATCAAGAATAACAAGTTAAAACACTTACGATAAAGAAAGTGATTATTACACAAAATGTTAATTTAACATGGAAATCATTATTAAATGGGTAGTATAGAGTCATAAATGAATCATGTATTATATAATAAATATTAATATGGTTTTGGAATAATTTAATAACATAATATGGTCATTATACAGGAGGTTAAACGTACCCTCGACCAAAGGAAAGTGCGAGGTAAGGGTTAATTCCTCAATCTCATTATTATTCAAGATTGTTAATGGGTAAGTTTTTAGTAGGACATATTTATTATCTATGTCCATGTTTCATAAAATAGTTTTCAAAGGGATTATTTTTGAAGTACTCTTTTATTAAAACATCATTTTAACTGTTTTAAATATTTATTCTTCTAAATCATTCTCATTAATGTCCATGTTTTCAAAATGGGTTTTTAAGGATTTATTTATATGGACATGAATGTTTTTAAAACATTAATTCCATTCAAATGTTTCAAAGTGGTATGGGATAATTTGATTCAAAAATTCCTTTAAATTCCTTCCTTATAAATTGTGTGACCTTTTAATGTTTTCATGAAAAAGGGATATTTCTCTCAAAGAGTTTTAAAAACCATTTTCATCTATGTCAACATACTTTGAGGGATTTTAAGCTTGTTTGAAGTTGATTTATTATGATACAAATCTTCCATATTGTATTGAAGATTTTGTGATATGTTTGACTGCAGATGTGTTATTTTGATACCATTCATGGTTTATGGATAATGCATTGACATTTCATATGCTAGTTTTAATATGAATGTTTATGTCATGTTTCAACATTTTCATATGAGGAATGTATTGGACCTAGTAAGTGATGGGTGGAGCCTGCTATAGCTCCTCGATGCATCAGTAGGTCTCATGAGACAATTAGACGTGGAATTGGCCGATGCCTTTCCCAATTTTATATATGGTTTTGGCTGAGGCCGTAATCATTTTTAGACGTTTTGGCCGAGGCCTTGACAAAATGTTTCAGAATGTCTGGCGTTATACATTCCCTCATTATGAAAATAATATTGATGGTTCATGTGGTTATTCGACTAGTATAATACCAATGACTATGTTTTATTATGGCATTATTTACTCAGCTCATATTTTCACCATAAAGTGTTTGTGTTTATTATTTGTATAGGCATGTGTTTTCAATTATTCACAATGCCTATTGTTTATGTTATCTTCCGCTAAATTTCTTACCCTTACTGAGCATTTGAGCTCACCTCTTTCTTATGTTTTATTTTCCCCAGATTTCCAAGAAGTGTATTATGACTAACCTATAGAGATAGTATAAGGGATATGAATGTGGTCAATTGAGACAATGTTGTTGTTGTTTTTAATTTTATAATGTAATTTAATTTTTATGTATGTAATCTATTTCCAAGACTGCTTAACTGACCGGTCTTTCTGGACATGATTTCCATGTATCATGCCAATGTATTAAAATAATACACTGACTCTGGGTAACTAGGGTAGGGGTGTTACAATTTTATTCCAAATCATAGTTAACTATTATGAATCAAGATCATAAACTCATATCATAACTCCCTATGGTCTCCTTTCCTAGATTAAATATTTATATATATCACATTTCTCACTAAAACACTTATAAAACATTGCTCGATAATTTTGGTACCTCCTACCCTTTTTATGAAGTTAATCATATGGGCATCACTTTTCTTATTCTATGAAATTCTGATACAAATATACTCAATCACATGATGCTATATATCATCAATAATATAGTAAAACATGTAATTATAAAATATTTATGATTAATTTCCATAATTAATTTCCTTAGGAATAACTTAGGAAAACCCACCAGGGAGTACCACAATGTTAGAACCATAACCAACATCATGATAACGAACCAATGCATGCTCTCAATAATACTATGAGAAAAATTACCATCAATAACAACCTAAATTATTTTCAATTTAAATAAAAATGGAAAATATCCCAAGGATAACTAATACGGAAAGTTACCAATTTCCCAAATGGAGAAATTAAATACAGATAGAGACACCATATTAGTATTATCTCTACTTTAAATAGTAGGTCTCTCACTAGGGGAGGGGTTTTCTTATAAATTTCTTATCATTGGATGTACAAAGAAATTCATTATACATCATTCTAGTGATAGGGATTTCACCCAATTTGAAAATATCATAGAAGTTGATTCCTAACTCTCTATGTGTTAAAATGAATGTGTTTATGCCTAAATAACATCATCTAAACATATATGTGATAATCTTAGATGGTTAATAACTCACAATCTAGAATATCCATGCTTCCTCATAAAGGTAAAATACCCATAACCATTTAGTAAAATCAACAAAACTTTTTTGTGCCCAAAAATCCTAGGATCACTCATAAAAAAGACCACCACCTAAGTCAAAAGTACCTTACGAGGAACCCAAACAAGAAATCAACAAGTGAGGAGGAGAAAATAACATACACCAGATTCAATATTTGATTATTCCAAGAGAAAGTAAGGATATCACACAAAAAATCTTGGATTCCTTCAAAACTTGGATTCGTTCAAAATAGGATTCATTCGAGCATTGTATTCGATCCTTGGAAGCATTTGAGACTTGATTCGAGCCTGGATTCGAGGAGGAGGAGCACCAATAACAGGTGGATTCCATAGAAATATTTAGATATCACGACTCAAATAGTTTCGGTTTGGGTTCTTAAAATAGACCGGGAGACTTTTATTGGCGCTTAAAAAAAGAGTTGATAAAGATGTCTTCTATGAGTGCTAAATTAATAAGCACTGATGAAATTCTATTTTTATCAGAACTGATAAAATCCATCTCTATCCTCGCTAAAATTATAGCACTGATAAAAGATTTATAATTATAATTATAAATAAAAAATTAGTAAATATATTTATATAATTATATAATTATTTATTATAATTTTATAATTACTTCAATATATAACTGTTTATTTATAATTATATAAATACTTTTTTGAAAAAATTATTATTATTTATTTATAATTATAAATATATAATTTTATAAGTATAGTAAATATACATTTATAAATATATTTATATTTATTTATTTATAATTATAAATGTATTTATATAATTTTATATATTTATATAATTATATATATATATATAAATATATTTATTATAATTTCATAATTATAAATATATTTATATAATTATGTATGTTTATATAATTATATTTATATATTTTAATAAACCTATATTATTATAATTAAATATAAATATAAATATAAATATATTAAATATATTGATTATTTAAATATATTTATTATAATTTTATAATTATTTAAATATATAATTATTCATTTATAATTCTATAAAAACTTTTTCCTAAAATAATAATTATATATTTATAAATATATATATATATATATATATATAATTATATATAGATTTAATAAATATAAATATAAATATAAGTATAATTATTTTAAATATATTCATTATTTAAATAATTTGTCTATAATTTTATAATTATGTAAATATGCATAATTATTTGTTAATAATTATTTAAATAAATTTTTAAAAAATAATATTTATTTATTTATAATTATAAATATATAAATTTATAAATATAGTAAATATAATTTCCAACGAGCCTTTACCCAAGAGGTAAATGATCCTGCTTGGCATCCATGAGATACTAGGTTCAAGTCTTGTTGAGCATAGATACTATTAAATTTATTTATTTTATTAATAATTATATAATTAATAAAATTGCTAATATTTTTTATAATTTAATAATTTTAAATTATTATTTGTTTATTTTTTTCATTTTATTTACAACCATTATGAGTGCTAAAAAATGCTGATAAAGTGTACCCTTTATCAGTGCTAAAAATTAATCACTGATAAAGGGAACCCTTTATCAGCATTAAAAAAAGCGCTGATAAAAGGTACCTTTTATTAGTGCTGATAAAGGGTACCCTTTACTAGCACTTTTTTCTAGCACTGATAAAGGCCAACACTGTTAAAGATATTTTTTAGTGGTGATCCTTCAACACACAAACTTTTGGATTGAACCAAGGTGGATGTATTCTGAGGATGCATATGAAGTTCTTCACATCTTTAGGGGTTTCTTTGAGTCAACATGGAACAACCCCAGTTTAAGGTATTTACATGTTTTATTGTGTATTTTAACCTATGAAATGATTATGTTAAGCCTCAGGAAGGTTCTATATGATTTTGGAATCTTTTGGAGTGGTTTAGGATGACACACAGTTTGAGCATGGTTAGGGGAAACCATGTAGTGTTCCCTAAGTAGACATATAAGAGTTGTAACGGTCTTCTAGGATGGTGTATGGTTGGAACATGGATTGAACAAACCATATAGTAACCGTGTGACCTTGGAATTTTTGGGATAACCAGCATTCATGTAGTTGGCACATGATTTTTCAAACCGTGCGATGTCATTAATTAAAGTTGAAAATTGGATTTTTAACCCAAAACCTTCACTGAAACCCTCATTATTATTCTCCTCTATTAAGATCTTGAACTAGAGATAACCATGAAAATCATTTAAATATTATACCGGGCACACTATGTGAACATAAAATCTATGTGAAATTCTCTAAGCATGACTTTTGGATACAAGAAGTTTATTTTATTTTTCTTCTTATTTTTGAAAAGGGATTATCTGTTGATCATAAAAATATTGAAGCTATAATTTATTGGAAAACTCCTATGAACAACTTTAATATAAAAAGTTTTATAGGATTAAAAATATATTTTTGTCTCTTTGTTTGAGATTTATCAGGACTTTTCTATCCTATTACATCATTGACAAAGAAATTAAGTCCATTCAAATGGAGTGATTATTTCAAGAAATACTTTTAGGATATTAAGGCTCAGTTTACTTTGACACCTATAATTATCTTTACAGAACCATAGAAAGGATATGTTGTGTATTGTGATGCATCCAGGTCTGGATAAGTCTATGTTCATATTCAATGAGACCATGTCATAACTTATGGCTTGAGGCAATCATGAGTTTATGAAAATAATTATTCAACACATGATATGTAATTAACTTTTCTGGTCCATGCATTAAAAGCATGGAATCACTGCCTATTAGAAAAAAGGTTCACCATGTTAGTAATAATAAAATATTAAAACACATATTTTAAAAAAGAGAATTTAAGATAATGAAATTACGTTGGATGAAATATATCTAGATGCTCAACTTTGACTTGGTACATATACCTAAAAATAGAAAATTAGTGGATAATGATTTGAGTTAGAAATCATATAATGAAATGATTTGATAAACTCATGACCTGTGGCACCTTATAGGAATAATCTATGACATGAATTTGTATTGTGTGGAATAAAACCAGATTGAAATTTTCTTCTTGGTTACTCTCATTATTGATTTAGTTAACCTAATCAAGGAGGCTTAACAAACATTCCAAGTCCGCTGACAATTATATCAAACTTCAATGGTGGGGTGACTATTGAAGTTTGGACATAGGATGTAAACTTTTTTGTTATAATTTGGGGATCAAATATTAGTTCCTTATTTGTCCCGACAAAAAATCCATTATTATTATCAAAATTCAAAATGAATATTCCACCAAGGTATTCAAAAAATTCACAGTGTAATGAGGACCAATTTTTGGTGGTCAAGTATAAAATAGGACTTGATGAGTTATGTAATGATATGTCAAACCTATTAATAGGTAAGTATTAAACATCAATGACCAACTTTTATGTTACATTATATTCTTATACCTGTATAGGAATAGGAATAAATTGTTATTTATTTTTTCACTAGTCCACCAAAAACACTTCAAAAGCATGATGTTATTCAGGTGATTGTGGACCGAATCACCAAGTCAGCACATTTCATTATGATTCATGAGTCTAATATGGTAGAAGAATTGGTAAATATTTATATCCAAGAAATGTTTAAGTTGTATGTAGTGACAATTTTTATTTTTGTTGACTGAGACTATAGATTAACCTCAAATTTTTAACAATCCTTGCAACAATCCCTTGGAACTCAGTTCACTATGAGCACAACATATCACCCCCAAACATATGAATTGTTACAATGTACTATATAGACACTAAAAGATATGCTTAGATATTATGTTATGGGTTTTAGTGGTTCATGGTAATATCATTTGAATTTATTGTATTTTTTATAAAATTGTTTTAATAAAATGTTACATATGGCTCTGTTTGAGGCACTGTATAACCATCCATGTCGATCTACACTTTATTGGGTAGATACTGGGGAAACTTCAATAATTAAACCAACTATATTTTATGATACTATAAATAAAATCCATATAATATAGAAATAGATTTCTATAGTGTAGAGTCATCAGAAATCACATTCAGATCATCATTGATGACCCTTATATTCTGACATAGGTGACCATGTATTAATGAAAGTGTCACTGAGGATGGATCACTTCCATTTTGGGAAAGAAATGGAAATTGGATCTGCAATATGTTTGAACTTTTTATATCCTAGAATTTATTGGAAATATTACATATAGGTTAGCCTTATCGTCAAGATTCAGTGTTTTCCATAATGTTTTCTAAGTGTCTCAGCTAAAGAAATACCAGCCTGATCCTAACTATGTGATTCATTGGGACCATGTTAAACTTAAACCATATTCTATATTTATCCATGGACCAATTTTTATTCTATATAAACAAAAAAATAACTTCTTAGGAAAAAAAATCTCTTTGGTATTAGAATTATAGAGTCAAGGTCCAATTCAAGAGTAAAATTGGGAAAAGCAAAGTTTATTTTGGGGAAATGGCAAGAACTCTTCTAAGACAACACTAATCTCTATATTTATAAAGAAAAAAACCCAATGGTTAGGAGAATTTAACACCCCCAGTTTGAGTTATTTTTCTATCTTATGGTTTATTTTAATCTATGAAATTATTGGGTTAGGGATTAGGAAGTTTTTTAATGATTTTGGAATATTTTGGATAAGTTTAAGAAAAATTTCAAAACCTTGAAATTTTTAGAACATTGGGGATTCATACGGTTTTCAAATGGTTTTTTTAACGATGTGACCAAACCATACAATGAAATTAATTAAATAAAAAAATAAAATTTTTAAATGAAATCCTTACTTGAAACTCTTATTCTTCTTATAATGTCTTAGGTTTTTGAACCCCATACATCCTATTGGTTATTTTAGAAATTAATTTTCTTTTGAAGCTTGATTCAAAAAATCAGGGAGCATTAGATCTTGGAAATCGAAGGTAAGAGCCATGTTCTTCCCATACGTTCTTGATCTTCTTGTTTTATCAAGATAAGAACTCTATATTAGGGATTGAATGAATATATCTATGGTTTAAGGATTTTTCTAATGAAATATTTTAGGGATTAATTAAAGGAATGGAATGGTGATCCTAGATCTGTGAGATTGTGAGAAAGTTCTTCATGTCAAACTCATTAGATATAGGTGGATTATCTTTATTTCATATCTTACCTAGAACATGATGGTTTTTGAATTTATAAATAATTTTATTCTTATTTAAATTGTAAAAATCTTTCTAAATCTATATTGGTAACCTCTATTACTAGTTGGTTTTAAAGTATTGGGTTGTAGGTGATTCCCGCAATGCGTTCAATAAAATGATTTAATAGTTTTTCAAACAAGAAAGGTTTTGGGTGTGTGAAATTTTCTTGGACATGATTAGTGTGCATTCATATGCATATGGACATGGAATTGTTGATTATACATGATCAAAATTCTAATTTAAGAACATTGGATTATACCATTGAGTGATGACTTTGGATTAGAGGGATGAGTTTTCACTCATGATCTGGACTATTTTAGAAGGCTTGTTGAGATAATAAATGCATTGGGTTGGTGTATTTTATGTTTGTGTGGGTTCATACCTGATTTATACATCATTGTGGGACATTTTTGTGTTTTTATATATCTATATTGCAACTAGTTTTATAATCTCTTATTTTTTATATAAATTGTGATAAAATGTTCTTATTTTGGTGTCATGTTTGGGAAGTATTGAGGATTTCCTACTGTGTCAATATACTCACCCACATGCACCTTGATATGTATGTAGATTCTATTTATCGGGATATAGGTAATGGGAAGATTACATACCTCTCTAGTGGAGAACCTTGATGTTGCGGTCTTATTGTCTTGGAGTTAGATCTTGGATATATCTTGCAGTGGAGTTGGTTGTGGTGCCACATCAGTGCCCTAGTTTCTCTTAGAGTCTTTAGGTATTTTGTTTTATATAATTTTTGGTGTAATTTTACTATTGAAACTATGATTATGGTTATTATTTATTATATTATTAGATTATTATTGGGTTTTATATCACACATCATGTTCATTTTATTCGTTTGTGTTTTTTATTATAGGTTGCATTGTTTTTGGGAAAATCACCCCCATGTTTTTTGAAAATCCCTTGGAATTCATTGATATCCTTTGGTGTCCAGAGGATGTATCCTAATGTTAGCTGAATCTTTATCCTAACCAATCCAATAGGTTGGGGTTGGGATGTTTTACCACACATATCCTATGCAATCAATATTTCTTAATCAAGGAATGAATCAAAAAATTCATTTGAGTTCATCATAAAGTCCTCATACTTGTTCTATAGAACCTATAAGTCAGATTCTCGTACCTTTGACTCACTTTCATACATATTAAGAAGATTTTATGACATAGAACGAATATATTTACATAACATTAACTTTATTTAGATTGTGTTGGATACAAATCTCCCCTAATAAAATGATTCCTTTGGTGTTGGTATCCATTTATTTACAGTCACCTTATGATAAAGATCTGATATCCACAGTGATCAAAATTCGATGAATAAAAGTTATATAAGCATCCAAGCCTATTGTTTATAAAGATTGAAGCAATCGATTATTATAGAGTTTAAAGTTATTTCAATGGAATATTTGAATCCATTTTTGATTTATTGCTACCATGACATCCACTTAGAGAAGAATTCAACTAATTGGAACCTTTGACTATGATACCACTTGTTGGACTCACACAATATTGAATACCCTAGGGGGTGAATTAGGGTATGGAATGTTATAACTACTCCCTTACTGATCTTGTTCCATCACAAGAGAAGAAAATATTCTATGTATATCTCATAATAATGTATGTTGGAAATAAAAACTCCTTTGATGTATAGAATCAACTCTATTTACACCACAATTGGCGTGTCTTAAAGCTCTTCTTTCTCCAAAATGATGAACTATACTTGACCAAAAAAATTCTAGGAAATTCCCTTAAGGATTCTATAAATCCCTTTTACACACAATTGATGTTCATATAAATTTTATTTTCACAAAAATTTATTCAAATAATATCACTTATCCATGAAGCTGTTGGTTTGATAAATTCCTTCACACAAGAAATAGATCCACATATGTATTATGTGAAGACATAGTTCTTATCTCTCCCGATCTTCCTCTAAATTTTCTTCCCTCTATTAATGATGAGATTAATACCATATTTATTGGAAATATTGATCCAGAAAACATGTTTCATACAACCCTTCATGATTCTGGAAAGAAATTTGTTTCGAGTTTGTGAATTTCATCGAGTTTTTGTAACTCTAGTTCCATGAGTCTTTTAACTTTGCACAATAATCCACATGGCTTGAGCGAGGCTCCTTCATTTTTTACAAACTTCTATGAGCCTTATTAAATATACTTAAAACACCTCTAGAGACCTTTTTTCATGAACACCTCATGGTCTTCTCTACTACGGAACTTTTTTCAATTTGATTTGTTAACAAACACACTCCAAAATATTTAAAAGGTTACTTATACTACAAAAAAATTGCTTTTTTCTGTGATGTGTTAGTTACGATGGACTACTATCAATTCAAAAATAGTTCATGGGATCTACTTATTTAGGAATAAATGGTTCATCCATCATAAATTTTTTATTTTCATATTGTTTTTTAATGATGGATGGGTATTCTTCCATAAATAATTTTAACATGCATGTGTGCATGGTGACGGGAAAAAACTATTTGTGATAGATATTCCAATCTATTGCAAATAGTTCAGTTCAGAAAACCTATTTTCAATGAACTAGTATGTCCATCAGAAATGACCATTTTCCACATATCCATCACAAATAGGCACAAATGGGTATTTGCAGCAGAATACGTCTTAGTTATAATTAATTGTGAAATTTTTTTATGATAATACTATGTCGGAACATTTTTTTTGTGATGGACCTATACGTCACAAATAACATTCCCATGAGCGGGAAAAATTATTTTTGGTAATTTTTTTTAGGATAAATGTAATAACCATTGCAAATACCCATTGAAAATAATAATTCCATCGTAAAAAGTCCATGGAAAAAAAGTTAACTATAAAAATGCTTTGCCCCTCCCCCACCCACGTTATCTTCATGTGACTTTTGTTTCTATAAAAAAAACATTTAAATTTCATATCTAACCTTCAACTCAGTAGATTCTATGTCAAATCTACAAATTGTTTGACAAAGTATCAATTTCGAGGTATTTTTTTAAACTTATTTTTTTAATTATCATTAATTTTTTATATTTAATTGTTTTTAAGCTATATAGTTTGTTTGTCATTTTTATCTATTAAATTGGTATTTCATTTAGTATAAATTAGTATAATTTACTAAATATAGTAATAATTTATTATAGATTTTTATAAATTAAAATAAAATTGTAATAAATTAATAAAAATTAGTATAAATCGATATAAATTAATAATTTTTGTTATAAATTAGTTTAAATTAAGAAAAACGTGTATACATTATTATTAATTACAATAAATTGATATCATTTAGTATAAATTAATATAATTTTTTATAAATTAGTAAAAATTCATAGAAAATTAGTTCAAATTAATATAAATTTCTTTAAATTGATATAATTTGGTAGAAATTAGTATAAAGTTATAAAAATTAGTTTAAATTAATAAAAATTGATATTTTTTTATAAATTAGTATAAATTAATAAAATTATATTAAATTATTATAAATTAATATAAATTGATAAAATTTATTATGAATTGATATAATTTATTATAAATTAATATATATTTTTATAAATTAGTATAACTAGTAAAAAATTAGTATAAATTGACATAAATTACTATAAATTGATATACTTTATTATAATTTAGTATAAATTTATAAAAATTAGTATAAGTAATTAAATATTAGTATAAATTCATGATAATTATTATATATTAGTATAAAATAATAAAAATTAACAAAAAATTAGTAAAAAATTAGTAAAAATCAACATATACACATATAAATGAGTATCAATTGATATAGCTTATCATAAATTGATCTAAATTGTTATAATTTAATATAAATTAGTATAAATTCAAAAAAAATATTAAAAATTAATTTTAATTATTATAATTTAGTATAAATTAATTTATACATTATTATAAATGATTATAATAATTAATAAAAATAATTATACGTTACCATAAATCCTTATAACTTGATAATAATTTGTATAAATACATATAAATTACTATAAATTGTTCTAACTTACTAAAAATTGATATAATTTTCTATAAATTTGTATACATCAATATAAATTACTATAAATTATTATTAATTTTTCACAATTTTTCTTAAATTAATATATATTACTATAAATTGATATATTTTAATATAAATTAATTTAAATTACTATACATTGATATAAATTAGTATACATTAGTCTCATTATTATAAATTAATATTTTTTATATACATTCATATAAATAAATATAAATTAATAAATGTTATTATAAATTGTTATAATTTTGTATAAATTATATATATTTCTATAATTTGATGTAAATTAATTTAAATTGATATAAATAACCATAAATTAGTATAATTTAGTACAAATCAACATAAATTACTATAAATTGTTTCAATTTGGAATAATTTAATTTAAATTACTTCAAATCATTAGAAATTTAAAAAATAGTATAAATTAATATAAATTATTAAAAATCAGTATAAATTAATAATTGTTATTATAAATTAGTATAAATTAGTATAAATTAATATAGATTAATAAAAAAATGTTATAAATTCATATAAATTGTTGTAAAAAATAAAAATATTATTATTTAGTATAAATTAATAAAAACTAGTGTAAATTAAAATAAATTAATATAATTTGATATAATCTAGTATATATTGATATAATTTTTTATAAATTTGTTCAATTTAGTATAAATTGTTGTAATTTAGTATAAATTTGTATAATTTAGTATAAACTAGTATAAATTAATAAAAATTATTATACATTACAACAAATAAGTATAAATTAATAAAAATGTACATAATTCATTATAAATTTTTATGAATTGGCACAATCGTGTCTTACAGATATTGCATTGACATGCTGCAGATGTGACCCTTATTCTGCGACATTAGCCTCATGCACTCACATGAGAGGGAAATCTCACCCCCAAACTAATATTTTAAATTTTTTAAATGTATAATAATATTTAAAATACAGTATTTTATGAATTATATTTTTTAAAAATAATTAACTAGTTATTCAGTGATAATAATTACCTAATTTAATTTTAAAATTTTAAAAAATAAAATGATGATAGCTATTTTTTATAAAAGTATAGACCCAGGAAATAGATGTCATTTTTTCCATGAGATTATGATCAGTTAAATTATCATAGAAATATAAATGGTTCTGATATAATTTCTATATACATTGTGGGTGTCAAAGTGTTTATATCTGTAATGTATTTGATTTTATATGTATTATTTTTAAATATTATATGGAATATTTTTGAGACCAGGAAATGTGAAAAAATGAAATTTCAAGGCATGGTGTGTCTGGAACAAATGTTTGAAATATATTAAATATATTAAATATCACATCCACACAATTTTATTGAAAAAGTTTAGTAACTTCCAAATGGGTGCCTAGATTAGAAATCTGAAGGCATCATTGAGTTTAGAATGCGAGTTTTACCCTAGGCCTGACTTAACATTAGTTGGCATGGGTTATTTGTAGAGAAGTTGTCATTGGCGCAAAAATGAATAAAATAATTGAATAAAATTATTTTATTTCAAATGTTTGACGCAACGACTAGTTATCTTTTAAAAAATATTTTATGTCAAATTTCTATGGTTATCTGCATAACCCTAGAACCTCTGGGGGATCATTATAGAGAGCCTTAGAGAATCCTCTATGGCGAATGATGATGAAATTGTAGATCGAATATCGACACACCTCAGATTCAAAGGATCTTTTCAATGACAATAATGAAATTTTGTTCTTTATCAGTGATCAAACCAATTCAAGGCAGGACATGTGTTTTAATTTTCTTATTCCCTATTCTTGATTTCTACGATGATCATGGAACCACCAATAAACAAATTGATCCTCGGATCGATCATTTTGTGGGATGGGTATGATTGCAGGGTTTTATCGGGAGAATTAATTATGTTTATTGATTTATTAGTTTTTCATTATAACAACAATAGATAGATATCAACACGAACATCGATCGATGTTTGTTACTCAATTCTATTTTTGTGCTTTTCTCACCCCATTCATCTTTCATCACGAGTGTTCTTCATTTGTCCCACGACTCAACAAATCCTAATAAATCAATTGTTGCACGCCTGTTTCTTGGTACAAAGATCCGATATCATAGATCTGAGATCATAACGACATGATAGAGGTGCGATGATAGAGATAGAGTGATTCAAAGATGGTGGATACCCTAATCCACATTCTTCTATATTCTTTAGTGCCCAACGAAGAATGATGATTCAATTCATATTCTAATAAAATCTAATAATGGGATTCATTATTTGAAGATAAAAGGGCATATATGATATTGGATCTTCAATTTCTTGGTGAAACAAACATCAAATCTAAAACTGGAAGTGGAGGAGATGCACGGGAGAAGTTACTGTGATTCTAAAAAATCATGAACCACATGGAGTTTGGGGCCCATGATAGATGGGGATTCCTAGGGAAGTTAAAAAAATCATGGAATGTGACCTTATAACATAGAGTGTGATCCCTCCCTGGATACTAACCCTATACTTCAGAGATTACATGAACACGGGGTGGAGTACATGAGTTTCCTACATGATGTGTACCCCCCTCCATGGCACAACCTAGCCAATGTGAACAGGCTAACCCGTGTACTGGTACACGGGAATAAATATATGATTTGATGCTGTGTACTGACACATGGCTAGAGTACATGGTCATGACCTAGGATACATGAACACGACATGTGACCCCTCTACACACTGTGTAATCTTCTTCTACATGGACATAGTTTAATAACATGGTCCCTTTAAATGGGTATAACCCTATGTCAAGGGACACAACAAGTGTCCCCTACTATAGGATGTGTACTCATTTATACATGTATTATATATATTTTCCTTTGTATCTTGGACAAGTTTCATTAGGGTTTCTTCCCCTTATCCTTTACCTAAAGGTTGGTATGGTTCGTTTTGTACTCCTAGGACTATGATAACCTCAGCAGGACTTCCTGGATATAGTTGTTGGAGTCCCTCCAAGAGGCCCAAAGTGAGATCCTCTATTAATCTTTATTCCCTAGGTGGATTTATTGGTATTGATGTAACCAACACTACCCAGGCACCGATGCTATACTTAGTAGGATTAATCTAGATTGAGTTGTTGGTATGACCCAATGTACTTGACAATGATCCTCATCTATGCATTGTATTCTCTTCAGATATTTTAGTTTGTATTTATCTCTCACAATGAGACCTAACTAGTAGTACCTATCTGACAAAAGTCATCAATGATATCAGGATCAAGAGTGTGTTCTCCTGGATGAGTGCTTCATGCCGTCTTCAAGATGGAATCCTAAGGATGATATTCTATAATTGTGGATGACCTCCAAACTGTGTGCCTTTGTTGATTATATCTAGATATTCTTGTTATATGTATTAGACATATACTCATCTATATATGACTATTATTTCCTTTGTTATATGCATTGTGATTTCAGGGTTTCCTACTGATTATTGTTATACTAACCCCTGCATGAGATTTTCCCGCATGTGTCATGTCCTGTAAAGACAATTGACCTCTTGATAGAGTCATAGGGATACCTAGACCAAAAAGTGGTAGTGAGATTGGAAAGGCTGAGGTGTGTTCATGTGGATTTCATATAGCAGTCCTAGTACCTTTACTTTTAGGTTGGACTTGTGTTTCAAACTCTTTATGGTGGGCTTGTATCTAGCCCAATTTTTACTCTCTTTAATTCCTGTCATACTCTGGTAATGGGATATAGATGTATGAATGCATTGGTTGTTCATTTGTTTTTGGAGTTTATCATTTTGTGGTAAAGTATATGTGTTATTGTGTATAGATACTTAGGCAATGCCTCCCATGTTAGTGATGTACCAACTCAGTGCTAGTAACCAGCCCCTGACCTATTGGAGGCGAGCTTGGGGAGTCGCGGTATGAGCCCCACTGGGATGAGTCATGAAAAAGTGGCATCAGAGTAGGTCGGTTCTACTTTTGGATCAGGTGTCTATGAAATTGGTTTGGGGAAATAGTGTTAAGTGTTTATAGTTTGTCTTTCAGGACAGGAACTCTAGTATTTGTTCAATAGCCGATGTATCCATACACTTTGAATCTGATCACCTGATTTTGGACTCAGTACAAGAAAACCCTACTTGTAGGGAAAATATTGGTATATTCATCATATAAGAATGGGTTTTGTTTTTCATTTCCTTCTTGAGTCAGCTCTCCTGATATTTTCTTTGGCTATGGTATATCTTATATTTTTTTTTCAGGATGCCTCCACGATGTATACCATCTAAGATTTAACATGATGATCATGAGGATGATCCCCTTAGTGATGAGGCATCTATTTAGGGATCAGTTCCCAAGATGTTACGTCTGGGTGGTGTACCATCCATACCACCTATAGAACAACATGTGGTGACCATAGTATAAGTGGAGGAGGTGTGTAGGCTGAGCACGCTTCATGAGTTATATAGATAGAGAACCCTAAGGTTATGAGGTGAGCCTGAACCATAGGCAGATGGGGACTGAATTGAGGTGGTGACTAGAGTTTTCCATATAGTTAGAACACTGGCAGATTAGATGGTGGTCCTAGCAGTGAGTCTTATTCATGGCTTAGTAGGGAGATGGTCAGGTTTAGTTACCCAATCTTATAATGAAGTGAATATTTTGTGGATAGAGTTTTAGTTCCTTTTCAGAGATGATTTGTCACCAGATACACTAAGGGATGTACGTATCCTTGAGCTTCAACAGCTCCAGCGGGGTAGAATGATAGTGGATGAGTATTCATCGAGGTTTACCAAACTCTATAGATACTCGATGAATATGGTTTGAGATCAGTTCTTTAGGGATCATACCTTCCATAAAGTTATGCATAGATACATCTAATCCAACATTTTACCTATGTGAATTCCTACTTATGATGGAGTGCTAGAGTGAGATTTGGTAGTCAAGAGTTTCTTGGATGATCAGTTACGGATGAAAGCTGTGAGTAGTTGGAAAGAAGGAGAAGAGACCTCAGAAAAAAGGAGTCGACATCGATCTTAGATACCTGGACCTGGGTAATGTTATAAGAGGAGGTCCTAGGATAAAGGATCTACAGTTTAGTTCTTATAGGGTGGGTCAAGTCAGTCTAGAGAGATACAGTTCTAGTCATGTGACGGTAGAGGGAATCTCTCCCAAGATTGTATGACCCAATGTTCTACTAACAAAGAAACCATAGATGAGACACCAAGGCAAAAAGAACGATAAGATTAGGATGGTCTGTAAGGAGATAGACATGGTAGAGTAACTGGTATAGTAGCTAGGGGTGTTTGATGTTTTGATATGTTACCACCACCACCCCTAGGTGGTCGAGTCTAGGATTAGGGTTTTAGAGGATATGGGAGGGGACACTGCGGGTGGTCAAAGCTTATGAAACAAAGTGTTCAAGAATAATTTAAGATATGATTGGTGTATTTTCTACTTTATCTACAGTACTAATAGAAACATGTGCTCATCATTCATTTCTCGCCATATATATTTTTAAAGACTTAGAGATTTTGATTGAACCTATGACTCAACCCTTATTCTTGTAGACTCCAATTGAATAAGACTCAGTGATCACACACTTATTTCAATAGTATGACCTGACTCTTGGAATTGAGAGTTTCAGTTAGGATCTGTTGGTATCAACATCAAGGCCTTATGACATCATTCTTGGTATGGACTAATTATCTATAGTTGATACTCAGATTGACTATTTTAGGCAAAGGTTGTGGTGTGTTCATAGTGATGGAACCATGTTTTCTTTTTTGGTGAAAAGTAAAACTAGAAAACATAGGACATACTCATGCATAGGAGGATGAAACCAATTACTCATTAATTGGATAACCTGACCCTTGGTTCACGTGATGTTATGAGTTTCTAGTTTCTATTTTTGGTGGTGGAGTATGAGGACGTCTTACTTTAAGATGTTCTATGATTAACTCACCACCAAGAGATAGAATTATGCATTGATCTACACCCCAGGATAACAATGATATCTAAACCAGCATATCATATGGCTCCCGTAAAACTTCACGAGCTGAAGATGCATTTGGAGGACTTACATTGGAAGGGATTTTTTTGACCCAATGTTTCTCCCTGGGCAGCCCTAATTTTATTTTCCAAGAAGGTAGATGGGATATTTAGGTTGTGTGTAGACTACCGGTGCTTTAATCAAGAGAATATGAAGAATAAGTATTCACTACTAAGGATCGATGACCTATTTGATCAGTTGAGAGGGTATGATGGTTCTGGAAGGTTGACCTCAGATTAGGATATCACCAGCTGTGAGTACGGGATGAGGATATACTGAAGAAGAAATTTAGATGTCACTACATTCACTATGATTACTTTGTAATTCCATTTGGAACAATGAATTCCCAAACAGTGTTCATGGGACTCATGAACCAGATCTTTCATCCTTACTTATATCGATTCATGGTAGCCTTCATTGATGATATACTCACATAATAGGTGTTCGAGAAGGATCATGCAAGACACTTAAGGATGGTTTTAGATGTACTCTAAGAGAATTATCTTTACAGGAAGATCTTAAAGTGCCTGTTGTGGATTCAGGTGGTCAACTTTTTGAGAGATGTTATCTAAGAAGATGGAGTGGCAGTGGACCCAGCCAAGGTCAAGGAATTGTTAACATGAGAGCCACCTAAGAACATGATGGAGGTGTGGATATTCACTGGGTTAATAGGCTATTACAGAATATTAATACCCTATTTATCGAGAGAATCATCCCCCATGATAGCTTTGAATTGAAATGGGTAGCCTTTAGTGTGGATAGAAAAGTGTCAGCAGTCTTTCTAGTAGTTAAGGAAGAGTTTAATGAGCGTTCTCATCTTTATATTTCTAGAGGAGAGTGTCGATTATGTATATTTCTGAGGTTCATATAGAACTAGGCTTGGATGTGTTCTGATGTAGAGGCAAGTGATTGTTGCCTATGGTTTACAGCAGTCGAGACCATAAGAGCAGAACTATGCGACCCATGATCTTGAGTTAGTATCCATAGTATTCACTATGAAGATGTGGTTACACTACCTAATGGGTGAGTGGTTTATCATATACTCCAATCACAAGAGTCTCAATTATATCGTCTCTTTGAAGGATCTCAACTTGAGATAGAGGTGATGGTTAGAGTTACTATAGGATCATAACATTAAAATTTTCTATACCCATGGGAAGGGGAATGTGGTAGCAGATGCTCTTTTACAGAGGTCATGTTCAAAGTTACTGAACAAGGCGTCATAATAGTTAGCCTCATTACAATTACCCCTTGTGGATGGGGATGTAGCATCTTATCTCTTGTCGATGGTTTTTATCCCTACTATCTTGCAGCTACTCAGGGAGGTACTACTTGGGGATGTCGACTATAAGACCCTATGTGCTCAGATATCCACAGGAAATGTTCTTGATGGGTTTTTAAAAGGTAGGGGGCTCGTTTTTCTTTTCATAGGACGCATGATAGCAGCAATGACGTTGCAGGAAGAGGTTATGAGATATTTTTATACATCTCATTTGGCGGTACATCCTTGTATGTAAAATATGTACCAAAAACTCTGATATCGACTTAGGTGGCTAGACATAAAAATAGGAGTTGTATATTTTGTTTCTCGATTCCTTAATTGTCAGCTAGTGAAGGATGAGCACCAAGTTCTAGCAGGTTTGACCCAACCCCTTAAGGTGGCAGAATAAAACTAGAATGAGATATATATAATCTTCAGGATGGTTTAACCATAAACATCCAAGGGACATGATGCCATTGGTGTGATCATATACCGAATCACCAAGTTGGACCACTTCCTAGATATCTAAGAACAAAGTTCAGTAGAGATATTGGGATGAATGTACGTACAAGAGATAGTTAGACTCAAGGGAGTACCATTTATGATTGCTTCTAATCATGATTCTCTATTTACATAACATTTGTGGAAGGGATTAGAGGAGGCATTTGGATCTCATTTATGATTAAGAACACCATTTCACCCCCAAACTAATGGATTGATTGAGCAGACCATTCATGTTTTGGAAGACATGATTTGAGATTACATTTTGGACTTTGGACATAGTTGGGAGGATCACCTACCACTGGTGGAGTTTTCATAAAATAATAGCTACCATTCTACAATTGGAATGACATAATTAGAGGCTTTGTACGGGTGACCCTACTGGTCACCACTTTGTTGAACTGACCCAGGAGAGTCAGCACTCATTTGATCGAAGTTGGTACGAGCTACAACATAAAAGACGAAAATCATCTAAGAGTGGATGAAGACTAAATAGAGTCATCATATGTCTTATGCTGATAGGTGAAAGAGACCTTTGGAGTTCAAGGAAGGATACCTTGTGTTCCTAAAGGTTTCATCTCGAAGTGGATTACAGAGATTTGGATGGGGTGACAAGATATCTATGAGGTTCATCAAACTTTTCCAGATACTGTGTAGAGTTGTTGAGGTGGCATACCACTTAGCTCTACTTCTGTAGTTAGACTGGGTACACAATGTCTTCCATGTGTCAAATATGAGGAGGTAACTTCATGACCCATCACACGTTATCGAATGGGGATAACTAGACATTGAAGATGAAGAGACATTTACTGAGTACTTGGTAGATATCAAGGATCAGGAGGATAAAATCCTTCAAGGGTGATCGATTCCTTTGGTGTGTGTCTGGTGGCAACACGAGAATCTCTAAAAGAGCTCTTAGGAGGGGGAGGCTCAGATCTTTTCTCAATACCCACATATTTTTGAGTCGCCCTTATTTTGAATTTTGAGGGATGTAAATCCCCAAGGCGGGGAGAATTTAATTTGTTGAATTTTCTATGTATTATTTTTAAATATTATATAGATTATTTTTGAGACCATCCATAGAGATGATGTGAAATTATGAGGCTCAACATATTGAAAAAAATTGTTTGAAATATATTACACATATTAAATAGCATACATGCACAATTTTCCTAAAAAATGGATTAACTTCTAAATAGGTGATCGAATTAGAAATCTAAGTTCATATTTGAGTTCAGAATGTAGGTTTTACCCTATGTGCAACTTGACATTAGTCGACATGGATCATTTTTCGTAACATTTTGGTGGGAGTCGAAATGATTAAAATATATGAAAAAAATTATTTTATTTAAAATTTTTGATGCAACAAATGGTAATATTTTAAAAAGGATTTAATGTTAGAATTATAGGTTTATCCACATAACCCTAGAACCTATCCAAGATCATTGGAGAGAGCCTTGTAGAATCCTCTTAAGAAAATGATGATGTAATTGCGGATCAAAGATCAATTCACCTCTAATTTGATAGATCTTTCCAATGATGATGGAGAAAAAATATTTTTCATCAGGGATCAAACCAAATCATGGTAAGGTTTTTGTTTTTATTTTTTATTCCCCATTCTTGATTTCTATGATGATTACAGACTAATCAATAAAAAAATTGATCTGCAGATTTCTCATCTTACAAGATGGGTATGATTGTGGGGTTTTATCAGGATAAATACTTATGTTTATTGATATATTTGTTTATTACTCTAACAATAATAGATCGAGATGGAAATGAACATATATCAAGGTTCGTTCCTAAAATCTGTTTGTGTGATTTTCTCCCCACATTCATCATTTATCCTGAACATTCTTTGTTTGGCCCGTGGCACGATGAATCCTGATCAATTGAAACTTGTAAACCCATTTCATGGTATAATGATCTGATATCATAGATCCAGTATCATCATATCAGGGTGGATGTGAAAAAATAGATATATATTGATTCAGACTATGGTTGATACCCAAATCCATGTTCTTCAAAGAACAATGAAGAACAACGATTTGATATGTTTTATGAGAAGATCTGGCGACGAGACGCATTGTTGGATGATGAAAAGGATTTGAAAAGATTATATTTTTGATTTCATGGAGAAAAAAACATCAAATCAAAATATTAAAGTAGAGGAGATGTGAGAGATAATATATTATTATTATGGAAAATCACAAACCACACTACATGTAATCCATGATTACATGATGTGTGGGGCATCCTAAGTGGAAGATTGGGTTTCCGAGGAATGATAAACATTATAAAAAATGTGACCCTATCACATAGCATGTGGTTCCTCCTGAGATAATCGATTTGTAATTTAGAGAGTACATAGTCACAAGGTGGAGTACATGAGTTGCCTACATGGCATGTAATCCTGCACATGGCATAACCTATCCAATGTACACGAGATACCTCTTGTACTGGTACATTGGCATAGATATAAGGTTTGACGCCATGTACTACCACACAACTAGAGTACACGGGTGGGACCTTGGATACAGGGACACAGTGTGGACCCCTATACACATCGTTTACTCTTCCTCCACATAGACACAATTCTATGACATAATCCCTTTAAAGGGATATAACCCGGGCTTAAGGGACATGACATGTGCCCCCTACTACACATCGTGTAATATTTTATACATGGACTAGATCTCTTATCCTCCATTTCTTGGAAAGGTTTCATTAGGGTTTGTTCCTATTATCCTTTCCCTGAATGTTGGTATGGTTCATTTCCTACTCCTAGGACAATGATCTCTTTAGTGTTACTTCTAAGATAGAGTTGTTAGAATCCCTCTGAGAGGCCCAAAGTGAGATGATCTATTCAACTTCGTGCCCTAGGTGGAGTTATTAGTATTGATGAGTCCAACACTACCTAGGCACCAAACCTCTACTTAAGAGGGTTAATCCATATTGAGTTGTTGGTATCACCCCATGGCCTTGGTAGTGATCCTAAGTTCTGTATTGAATTATCTTTAGATATTTTAGTGTGTTTTTATCTCTCATAATGAGACCTAATGAGTAATACCTCTCGAACAAACATCATCAGTGCTATCAAACTCATGATCATGTTCTCCCGAATGAGTGCTTTGTGCAATCTTTGAGATGGAATCCTAGGGATGATATAAAATGGTTGTGGATTACCTATAGACCGTGTTTATTGTTTGAGTATATCTAGATATTCTTGTTAATATTATTATAGCCGTATAACTATGTAGAGATGACTGCAATTTCCTTTGTTATATTCTTTGTGGTTTCTGGGTGTCCTACTGAGTATTATTATACTCACCCCTGCATGATATTTTCCCGCACGTTTCATGACTTCTGCAGATGATCAACATTTTGATAGAGTCCTAGGATGAATAGGAACAGACAGTGCTTAGTGAGACCGAATAGACCATGGTGTTTTACTACAACTTTCATATAATAGTACCAATACCATTACTTTCTGGTTGGAATTATGCTTCAAAATATTTGTGGTGGGTTTGTATCTAGCCTCATTTTTACTTTCTTTACTTCCCATCATAACCTGGTTGTGGGATATATATGTATACATGTATTGGTTGTTAAATTGTTTTTACATTTTAACATTTTTTGGGATTGAAGAAGTGTGTGTGTGTACAAGTACTTAGGAAATGACTATCATGTTAGTGATATGCCTACTCGGTGCTAGTGACGATACCCTGACCTATTAGAGGTGGGCATGGAGAGTCATGACATGGGCCCCATTGGGACAGGTTGTGACAATATCATTCAGAATTTCAAATTTAGAATTTTTTTCTAGAAATAATAGTTAAGTGCCTATGTATGAAGTGTGATATTAGAAGATATGAAACAATTGATAATGTTGGGGTTTACCTTTTTTATTTTTGTTTTTGGAATGATTATGTATTTTTCTATCAACTTGGTTAACGATATACAAAAGGAAATATAAATTTTTTAGTTCCTTAAGAATCACAGTTTCAAAATTTTGTGCATAAATTCATTGGCCTATATTTTTAAGAAATAAACACTCAGAATGAAAATTAAAATCTAGAATTATAACTATATAGAATTTATTATTTTTTGAATTCAGATTAGCAGGCCTTATATCCCTAATTCAAGATAAGAAAATTTTAAGTTGTTACAAAATTTATGGATGTTAAATTTAATTTCAGAACATTGAGTAGTTTCCTTGATCAAATATTTTCTTTGGTTAAATCATTGCTTCTTTAAGGAATTCAATTACCTCTAAATTTTTATAAAAGTAAAGAGTTGGTTCATAATTGGTGTCTTAGTTATCAAAATATCCATATATGTTTAAATGAAAACATCCAATAATATGGTGAATATGAATCATTAGTTAATTATCTAACATGTGGGTAATAAAGGTATAAAGTCGTATAACGAGGAAAGTCTAGATTTATTCCTGTTAATTTTTTTGGTATTTTTTGATTAGATATAAACCATGGTGCCTATTTTTGTATCGAAACACAACTACATAGATGAAATATAATAGATCCAATATTTGTATCTATAAAATATTACATCATCCATATGATGGTGATTCATGGAAAAAATTTGATTAGGTGCATCCTTATTTTTCATTAGAACCTTGTATCATACCATTGGGTATTTATACTGATTATTTCTATCTATTTGGTGCTTAAATTAGTCAATATTCTTGCTGTCCTATTTTCAAAACTCTTTAAAACTTAGCTCTTTGGATTTTGATGAAGGAACCAAATATATATATATTTGGAATTACTAATTACTGGAAATCCAAAGAATAATATCCATTTTTATTTGAATCCATTGATTTATGAGTTAATTTTATTGCAGAATGAAGTTGTAATTACATATGATGTGGTTAGAGATCATAATTGTTTTCTCAAAGATGAATTAATATGGAAAATCAATGAATTTTCATCCTATGGTATGCTATCTAGATAGAGTACACATGATCCAAAATCTTTTCCATACTTCATGGATGACATAAAATCATTTATTATTATTAATGTAAGAGTGCATTGTTTTTTCAAAACTCATTAAATATTTCTTCATATAGTCCATCTATTCTGAAATAATGATAATAATTTTATAAAAGGTATAATTGGAAGATACAAACCTCCAGAAATGATCTTAAGTATTCTGGTAAAATTTATTTCCTCTTTATTACCTCTTATTACTATTGGAAAAACTATAAACTGAAAAAAATGTGGTTTTGGGAGAGATCAGAAATGAATAAATGGAAGTATTTTTTGGGTGATTCTATATTTGTCATATTATTTAGGATCTGGTATATCAATATATTATAGAGGTGGTTTAGAACCATTTTTATTTTATGGAGGTGCTGGGAATTATCAACATGATTATCCTTATTTTCATGCTTTTTATTCAAGGTATAAATGAAGTAAGATTATATACATTCCTTGAAAATTTTAGTTACCTTTTGAAAAAAATAATTCAATAGTATCAAGATCATTATATTGTTATTCCAATAATTTAGAGAGGATATGGTCAAGGGTAGTAGAAAATTAGTGTGTTACATCCTAGAGACTATGGTGGCAGTTGTGGTAGGAAGTAAGGCTTTTGTGGTCGAGCATCTGGGAGAGTTTGGTTTCATGACATTAAGGTTTCTTAGGTTAATATTATATTTGTGGTGAGAGGTATAATATATTTCTATTAGAGTATTTCTTTACTATTTATAAACACAATTCTTCTCATTCTTGCGTTATTTCATCCCTTATTCGAGATTTTGGTTTGTTTATTGAGTGGTTGAGTAAGGCATAAGAGTTATTAGCACTGTTAAAGGTTTTTATCAGTTTTTTTGATGTTCTTCATGGATGGGAGATTTATTTGGAATAATATTGTATGTTTAGGGATCTTGTTTTTTTGATATGTAGTATCATGGTGTTATCCTTGGGATTGATTAACTATTCTTGATATGGAATTGTATCGATTTTTATCATCAAAGGGATATTTTTATGGTTTATATTGGAGATAATTTGATATTTTTTGGAGAGTGATATCATTTATTTTGTTATGTTTATTTTCATTTAAACTATTTTCTTCACATTTTTTGATATTGGTGTTGGGTGTAGTATAGGTGCAAGTGGATGATTTTTATCCTGTTTGGAAGATTGTTATTTTTTTTATTAGGGATATTGTGACTTTACCTCTATGTAAGAAGGTTTAGTCTAGTATTTAGTTATATTTTGGTACTGATACGATCTTTTAAACTTTTTATAGGATGAATCTAACTATGTTTTGTGAGCTGAGGGGTCAAGGTGATGATTGTTTGATAAAGAGTTTCATTCGGTCTAATGTTCCAATATGGGGTGCATCCGTTTTTTTTGCTTAGAAGGTGTATATTAGATTAAGGATTTTTATAGATTATCATTGATTAAACAATGAAATTATCAATAATAATTTTCCTTTTCCAATTATTGATGATATTTTTTATAAGATTTATTCTGTATGTTAGTTTTCAAAGATTCATTTTCATACCATGTATCATTAGTTAAGGATTCAATAGAAGGATATTATAATAATAAATTTCATTTAAAGATATATAAATTATAAGTGTATGGTGATTTTATTCTTTTTTATAAATGTAATTACTATGTTCATGGGGTTTATGGAGAAGATAATTCTAAAATATTACATATAATGAAATTTCTTATGTCGTGTTTTATAATAATGAGATATCATAAAGAATAATCTTTTTCCACTTCCCATAAAAGAAATAGAGTATGACTTACCATATTATAGGGCATGGTATACATTTCATTTTATTTAATATTCATGGTATTCAAATGTTTATTGAATATTATACACAATGTACTATCATTAAGTATTATTTTGATAAGTTGGAACATATGGGAGATGCATTTATGTAAGAGATGCATGAAATGGAAGATGCATTTACTCTTGTGTTATAATGAATGAGGAAATGAAATATCACCTAAGGATATTCCTTAAGGGTTTTATAAATCCCACTACCATGCATTTGTAGATGTGTGATTTCTTGTTCATCCTCACGTGAAGACTCCCTTATTTCCAAATATCTATTTCTTCTCCCACCTTCGCACTACAAGGTGATAACATACTGTGGTGAGAGGAGGAATCCCACCCAAACATTAGGTGATTAGAAAACCCATGGATACCTTTCGATGAGTGATTACTTTTGGAAACCACTTTGAGATCTTTAATCCCATATGAAGATAGAGTAGTGGAAACAATTATGAAAGGTACACATAAATTAATTCTTTATTTAAAGTAGGCAGGGTTTAATTTTATCTATCTTGGATAATCTTGATTTTGGATTTATTTAATAAATTTCACTACATCAAATAAGAGCTATTAGATTTCTTAAAAAAAATTAGTGGTATCATATCCTTACTATGATTTAGATTCATGAGATCATTTAGTAAATGAATATTTTTTTATGTGAAAATATAGAACCATATCATTTTAATTGATACGGAGAACGTCAATAAATATGATAGGATTGTCTGGGAAGACATCACTGTATATGATATGACAGAGTGAATTAATCCTATGATACACACCTTACATGATTTAATCGTATATGGATAGTATTTTTTAATCCCACACAAGCTATTATATTATTTATAATTATTATGTGAGGTCTACTTGCGTTGGGATATTTTAACATAGACCATTTGATTTATACAACTCAATGCATGATTTAATTCAATGATTTGATATATCATAAGAATATTTTTGGGTTAATATCACACAAAGTATCAATGAATCATTTTAATTTTAAACAATTCAATTTTGTTTAATAGTATGCAGAACTTGTTTTAATCTCATTTGAGGCTACTCTATACTGATCTACTATAACATAAGCACTAAATTAATCTCAAGTGACACACTATTTTAATCCTATGTGATCCATGACAGGGAAAATATTTTCAATAATTTTACTTTTAATTTCTATGTTTTTAATACCACCAAAGTGTTATTTTAATAGAAATTTTCACATTTTATGGGTTTAGAATTATTTTGAGCTTTACTTATAAATGGACTAATTTTATATTTTAATTGTTTTTTTTATTTTTTATTTTTTCTATAATTTTTTCTACATTAAATTAAATTGTCAAATTACTTTTTAGGTGCCTTTTTTTTGGGATATGTTTCATAAAACTAGACCAATATATGAATCTAAAATTTAAATGCATGGGCCTATATATCACAAATGGATGGACCAATGGAGGATAAATTCTATATCGAGAAATAAAAAAACACAAAGAATAACTTTTATAATTATAGACCCACTTGATAATACTAATATCAAGGACATAAATGCATGAGAAACTAAATATGGGTGTGTGAGAATTGTCTCATTGCAAGAATAATTTTTTAGATTAAAATAGACATAAATCCCACATAAAAGGGACAATTAATCTGAAAATTTTAGGGTCCAATTTTAAGACTTATAATAAGAACTTTCAGTAAGACAAAATTTACCAATTTGGTCATTTTTTAGGTCTATCATGTTCAAAATTTTGGTGGTTAGAATTGGATTTCAATTTTTCACCCCCTCTCTTTATAAGAATGTTTCTCTCTTCATTTTAAAAGGGCTAGAAACTTTTGTTGGACATTTTTTTTCATTTTTTATTTTATTTTCTTCTATAACATTATTTTTAATTTTTAGTATATATTAGTCTTGTTATTTCTATCAATTTTTCATTTTTATCTTTTATGTTTTCACCTTGTTCTTCTCCATCGTGATCTCTAATACTCAATCCATAGCATAGTCCAACTACATTAGATTCACCAAATTTATTCCTATGTGGTCCTATTGTATAATCCTATATAACACTATTGGGGTTTGTGTAAGAATAGACAAACCTCCACTTATTTATTCTTATATAACACCATAGTTTTATTCCTATGTGGGGTGAAGTGATTTTAATCCCACATAGGATTTAGAAAAATGAAAAACTTATTTTTACTTAAATTCAAAAATGATATGAATTTTATAATTTATAAAATGTTTATAAATTATATAAAATGGTATTTTTGAATATTTATTAATTTATAAAAGTGTTTATAATTTAATTAATTATAAAATATTTATAATTAATTAATAAATGATTATGAAACATTTATTAAATTAATATACATAAAATATTAAATGTCAATATATAAATACCTTCTAAAAATTATATGGCTTGATTTTTAACTTATAAATAAAGTTTTTATTTAGAATTAATAAAGGTATTTTATAAAGTGTTTATATATTACAAAATAAGTCCAAAATATAAAAGTGTTTATATCTTAAAATTATGAATTAATCATAATTGATTTATTTGAATTTTTAAAATAAAGTATTTATTTTTGATATTATTTAAACCACATCAATTGTTTTTATGATTGATTTGATCAATGTTTAAATAATATTAATTATGTGATATTATGATTATGTAAATAGTTCACATAATAGAAATTGAAATAGAAAATGTTTATATTTCATATAATATCACATGTTCAAGTTAAAATGCCATATAATTAATAAAATTAAGTAGTTAATATTATGGAATTCATATAAAGTGTTTATATTAAATATTATAGAATATACATAAGGAATAGGTAAAATTATAAAATGTTTATAATTATATTTTATTTATGTTTTTTTTATAAATTTTTATCTCATTTTTATATATGTGAATTATCCTTTTATTTAAATGTAATTACCTTATTAATTATTCATTCTTATACATTTTTTATGAAATGTGAATATAATGTATGCTTTAATTTATGTCACAAATTATTTCTTATAAATTATCAACCCTTGTGTTACATAATAGGTATGATTACATAATATTTAGTTTTCATTTACCATGAACTAGATTTATAATTAAATTCATTATATTCAATTTAGTTAATGAGTATAGTTTATATATATATATATATCAGGTATTATAGTTATGATGAATTAAGTTCTATCTTGATTAAATTCTCCCTAGAGAGAGTGACATTGGATCAGACTTTCCATGACCTGGAGGCTTATTCCATGTTTTAAAAGGTAGGGTATGGTTAGCTATTGTTCTAGGATTACTCATATAGAGATTATAAATATCGTATATGTTGACCTCACCTGTTTTGATAATCCCGATTATGCTTTCACATACTTTGATAATCCCAAATAGTGTGTATCTATATATTAATTCTTTTAATCTATGATCAAGTTGATAATTATATTAAAATAATCTTTGAAATATTTTAATCAATGTTTATCTATGTTTATATGAGTTTTGAATTAATTCTAACTCAATCGGATGTGTTCTGCATAAAACAGATGTGTTAATTCACTAATATGCCTATAGATACTAATAAGGACAGTCGACCGATAAAATTAGTCTTCTGATAGACATAGTCACTGATAGGCAAAGGTCACCGATATGTAGATCTACTGATGTGTATAAGTCCACCGGTAAGCACATGTCTCTAATAGATCAAGTCCACCGATACAGACAGCTACTGAAAGAAACTGGGTTACCGATAGAACAAGTCTACCGGTATGCATAAGTCTACCGATATATATATACTTCACTGGAACCAAACGGAGCTACCAATATGCACAAATTAAAAGTCTACTGATACAAGCTACCGTTAACACCAGAGTCACCGACAGAGTAAGTCTACCGACATATGAAGTCACCAGTATACAGAGCTACCGATATAAGATCAAACAACTATTGATACCCAGAGCTACCGATACCAAGAGCTACCGATAGACCAAGAGCTACTGATAGAAGCTCCTTCTATACAAAGACCACCGTTACACTTATACCAACAGAAGGCTACTAACAAAAGCTTGACCAGTCAAACTCTATACTCTCAATATTATTTATTTATTATATAACGATTATTTTTGATGATTTTAATGCAATCAATGTTATTTAATGATATGTGTTGGCATGTCAGGGAACCATACCTAGTACCCATGAAAAAGGTAATCATTCTTTTTACCAGAGTTGACAGCTATAAAAGGAAGGACAAAGACTGGGCAGGAACACACACACAGAGAAGAATCAAGAACTAAGAAGGCACGAGAAGGGTGTAAAAACCAAAGGGATGGATAGCATTGAAATGTAGTGCATTCAAAAAAAAGGAAAAAGCTGCATTCATAGTAGAAGATCACTCTACACATACGAAGCCATTCATTCTAGAAGAGAACACAAGCTGCATCTTGAGTGAAGAACTACATCAAACACTTCATGCACTCAAGCTGATAAGCTAAACCTAAAAACCAAGGAAGAGAACGAAACTCTGTTTTTCATACAAAAACCAAATAAGGACTCAGAAGCATTTCTGATAAATCAAAAGAGTCTAGAGGTGAACTTCACATCACTAAGGGCATTCTAAACTCTTATCCATTCATTTAGTGATTCCTTTATTTACATTTTGAGCAGTGTGTATACTCTGTATATTTCTTACACACACTGTATCCTGTGCTAAGTTGGAGGATTTCTAAATCCTCATTCAAACTCTATAAATTCTCTGAATCCCACTGTGGATAGTGGTAGAGGTCAAGTAAGACCTGGACAGCCTGTGAGCTGTTGTTTGTTTTCCCACGAATAACTGTGGTAGAGGTCTTTATACCTGGGCAATGTTTTCACTATTTTTTACCCCAATCCAGGGTGTGGATAAAATTTATATAAATTGTTTGAGAGGACTAAGTCTCAGCTTGAGACTGAACCTCTTGGTTACATCTACTGTGAATTTTAGTTTAAGTCTTAAGTATACTATATATTTTATATTCCGCTGCTAATTACTTTGATATACAATTTGTTTTAAAGTTACTTTGATAGTTAAATTAACAAGTGTTTGTACTTATTGTGAAATAGTAAGTTAGTTTCGAAAGTTAATTTAATCTTTTGATGAAATTAACTGAGACCTAATCAATCTTTGAGAAACTAATTGAACACTCACAATCTATATAAATTCACTAAAGTTTAACATGTTTTTAAACAGGGGGATTTTAACAGAAATATTTTTAACAAATTTTTTTATTGGAACTCAATTCACCCTCCCTCTTGAGTATCCACTCCAACCAATAGTATAATTCAAAAAATTTACATGAAATGTTCTGGTACCTTATGCTTATTATGAATTTAAATATGTGAAAATATATCTGGATTCCATTTTTTTGGTGAGTAACAAAAACCATGGGTTGTGTAAAGAGTTACACATTAATATGGTTTGTACATATTAATTTAGTGGATGGAATAGTGATTCCAATACTACATCTTTATAATCATGCACACATAAAGGGAATAACCTTAGATAAGATGCTGATATTAAAACCCCCTTTTTAAATAGTATGTGTTTGATTCATTATATAGTCTAAATTTTCAAGACCTGGATCATCCAATCGGGTAGTTCATGGAAAAGTTGGATGCCCCTAGATTATATTGTATAAGGAAATCAATTAATAAGGTTATCCTATACGTTATATTACTTGTTCTTGGAATTTTATTTAGGTTACACTTAATGGGGAAACCTTGACCATTAGGATAAACTAAGAATAAAGATGAGTTTATATCTAAATGATGGATATTGATAATTAATTTTCTACTAAGGTATAAATGATTCATATATGTTATAATTAAAAATAGTTGTCTACCTGTTATAAATATGTATTATTTACACGATACTTGGTGTAATTTATAATGAAATATGTATCTTATCCCACTTATGGATATGATGTTTTTAAAAGGGTCCATCATTTTAGTTGGATAATATTTAATAAAAGTACTTATTAAATGTTAGTAAGATATGATACTCATTTGATAAAATCTTCTATTATAGATAAATAACATCATCATTAACAAATATAACTTTGAGATCAACCCTAAAGGAAGGAGAAGTTTAATGTAAGAAATTCCTATGACTAGTAACTTAGTAAGAGTTATTAAGTATAGAGGAATTATATATGTTATAGAAAAAAACTTCATAAGCAGCTGAATGTTGAAATTGATTAAAAATTGGATCTATATTCTTATAAGAAGCATACAATGATTCACATAAGGTTTCATAGGCATTAAATGAAAAATGATCTAAGGAATTTTGGTCACATATATGTGTGTCAATGATACTCAATATAATTTATTATGAAAATGTGTTAGAGGGATTGTGGATTTACTATAAGGCTTATTATAGTTAAGGAATTATTTAAATTTTAATATATAGAAATATTATAAAATTGAGAATGAGTTCAAGAAATGTTTACCCAATTATTCTCAAATTGTTGAAGAAAGATGACCTGGGCATATAATTTCCCAGTTATTCTGTTGCATTGATAATAAAAATGGGTAGAAGTTCAAAACATATGAAGAAAGGTTAGTTGGAGTGTACTCTGATATGTATTCATGTATCCCATTAGAGTTATTAAAACCTAAATGAAAAAAGCAGGATGAAAAGAGTAATGATTATATAGAATGTAATTATTTGGATTACCTAAAGGGGTTTTGGAAACTCTACAAAATGTCCATGTTAGGTATCAATATTATAGAAATCAATTATTTGGTTTTAAAGGATATTTTATACCAAATATTTTTCTTAAAATGTTGTAAGTATACAATATTTCAAAATCAAGGGAAGAATTGATAGAGACTATAGTCTAAATTAAAGTGATTAAGTGAAGAGTTACTAGATGAAAGATTTAATTGTGAAGGAATTTAACAATATTAGGTGGATCTAGATAAAATATGTGTATAGCTATTTCATTTACCTTAAATGAGAAGAGGAGTTGTTTATTAATAAAGAGTTGTCATAGGAAACATCAGATAATTAATTTAATACACATGATTTACAATTAATTAGTTTATATACATTGTTTTTTAAAATGAGACAAGGATACAAATGTTCTATCCAGAATAAAATTATTTTATTCAGACGATTGTTAAAATATGTGGGAAGGTGTTACCACCACCCCAAAATGTTATATTTAAATGAATAGTCTTATTTTCAAAGGATATTTTTTAAAACATATAGAATACCATATATGATATAGAAATAATGGTTTATTTTTAAAATATTCTTAGTAAAAGTAAATAATTAATATTTCATAAAATAAAGAATTTTTTGTATCATAACATGATATTTTGAAGATAATAGTGTCCAGGAGTCTAGTGGATGTATGTTTGAACATAAATAAGTTCACTACTAAATATTAATATATTATATTAGTCAAGATTAATATTAAATTTAAATTAATATAATAAATAGTTTTATTGTATGATAGTAAAGATAAATTTAAATAGTTATATTTAGTTACCATAATATAGTGAATTTATATCACATCCCTAGATTAAAGTTTGTTTTCCTATTATTCTCTATGATGGTTTATCTTGGGTTTGGGATGTGCCAGTTGGTTCCTGGTGGATAAGGGTGGAAATTAGGGAAATTTAGGGAAAAATGGATAGGACCATTCCATGGTGGAATCCGTGTTTTCCCTAGAATCCAGAATGGGGAGATCAAAATGGACAGACTGGGTGTGGTCAAGTGCATGGAGTACTGGGAATATCCCTATAGAGCATGACTAGAATGACTTCACCACACTTTGGTGTAATGTGTGATGGGTCCAAAAAGAGTAATTTTTTTTCTCCTTGTCATGGTTGGCCTCCTAGGTATGGTGCGATCATAGCCATCATGACTCTAGGGGGTATCACCATGCTGTGGTGCTAACAGTTTCAATTTTTGAAATGGATGAATCAGTTGTCTATTATTTTGGGGGAGTTATACCTATTGAATGAGACATGTGTGACATTTATGGGAGGCGTTTTAATACATCCTTGACTCATTTTTACTTCTTAAAATAGCTTTCCTTTTTTCCTTTGTTATACTTTTTTGGATCCATATCATTATAGGGTGGATTTTGGATGTCCTCTTATTCATTTTAATAACAACCGTGGATGATCCCTCAAACTCTTATTTGCTCTTATCTAGTTATAGATACCTATTTAGACTAGAGGTATGTGGTTTCCCTTCTCTGATGTTGATCTAAAGTATGTTGGATCTGATTTTCATGGTTTGAGACTTATGAAATGGCCTTTTATTACTTATTGGTTCCTTCTCTCTCTTTAGATATAAGATCCCATCCGGTAGTAAGAAATTCCAAGTGTTTACATTTGGTGGTTTAATAAAAACATTTGTTTTGAAAAACCATTCTTTCTTATTCATTTTAATTTGGGTTTTCTAAATCATTTAATGACATTATTTTTATTCTTTCAATGTGATATTTTGGGTTTCTTTGAAAAATGGATTTCTCATTTAATATTGAAGATTAAAATTGATTTCAATAAATTTTTTATTATGAGTTGGGTAGTTTGATTATTTATGTGTTATATTCTGTTTATATGATTTGAAACTATGAAAGTGAACCCTCTATGTTTGGGTTGTTTGTGGATAAAGCCATAAAGCATGATAAATTTTTGAAATTAAAATCCACCAAGTGTGGGGTATAGAACATGGGAACCTCAGCTACATAAGAGGGGGATAGAATAAGACAAGCACACTATGATGATTTTAGGATACCTAGCATGTATTTATGCTATAACTATAATTAAAAATTTTTACTATAGAAGGTTAAATTATCTGGGTGTTTCCATTATCCCTAGGTATGTGTTCTAGGGATACATGTTCACTTAGTAATTTGGTCACTAAGGTGTGAGTATCCTAGCCAACCTGTACCTAATATACTCTAGGGCATAGTTTTTATGTTTCTCCATTTTGAAATGGGTATTTATATATTCTTTGAGAAATGATTTGATAAAATGTGTTTTAAATAAAAAATGGTTTATTTATTTATCCATGTTATATGTACTTTTATAAAAGGGTGAATTTAAATGTCTTATCTAGAAAAGTTTAAATCTATATTTCATGCCTTTATTTTATTTAAATGGTAATAATTTTTTTGTTTGTTAAAAAATGATTATGAAATACTTGGTGGGATCCAAATGGGATTATTTTATCACAACCTACATATACCTTTGGGTGTGTGTAGAATTTTTTTTGATGTTGGTAAATAAAGGGTACCTCAAATAGGTGATGAGTATTCTTATTAGTGAGATGTAGTAGTTTGGAAATTTTATGGTGGGATGTCGGTCCTCATATAAAATGGATGTGGGTTGTTTTTGGTCTCAAATAAACTAGTTTACATATTTTGGATAAGCACTTATATTTCCTTATACTCATTTTCTTTTACTATCTACATTTTTTTGGAATGTTGTATTTCTATTATGTATTCAAACTTTTTATCAGTTGGTTTATTGTGGTAAGAATCGATTCCAAAGGTAGTTCTTGATTCCGAGACACCTTTCGCCATCCTGTGGGGATCAATACTGCCCATAATTCCTTTCCACAGGCCTTCTCGGGTGTCTAGTTTAGGGATAAACTATACTAGTTTGTGAAAAATTTGTATGAAAGGATTTTTCATACTCATGGTATTTTTATATTGGGACATTTTGGTAGATAGGTGATATGATTTTTGGGACTTAAGGGGTAGGTGATGAGTGAGTACCTGGTCATCTCTCATCATATTGATCCTTAAGTTACCAATAGATATTGGGAAACATATCTATAATGTTGAGTTTTGATATAATATTATTACTTTACTAATGTTATTTTTTCGATTGAGATTGGTCCCTTTTATGATGGTCTCTATTCTTTATTTGATATAGTAACATTCATTTTAAAAGGATTCCTTGAGTTCTTTAGGATGTTGATATAGATGGGGTTACATGAGGAAACCATCTAGTTTATTAGAATCTTGTTGAAGCGATAGTGTGAGTGGTCTATGCCCTGGACCAGGTTGTTGTACCTATCTTGACTCAAGATTGGGAACTAATATTGAGGACTATAGAAGATAAAGATCAAGGACAATAGTTCCTCCTCCAGAAACCATATTCTTTCCAAGGAATGGATGGTCCTCAGGAAGTGGAAGACTAGACGAGGAAGGTTGAGTGAATTTTAATCTTCTTGGAAACATCAAATTATGCTTAAGTGAAATGTTCCACATTTAATATCAAATCCCCTAGTAAGAGACCATGGGGCATAATGGTTTAGAAAAAAAATCAAGAATGTATGGAGTGGAAAGTATTTAAGACCATATATTTAAAAAGGTTTACCTAAATTGTTAATGGTGGATAAATCCATAGAGTTTCTCTCCCTTAAATATAGTGATCAGACTATAATGGAGCATGCCAACAACTTCTCTAAATTGGTTTGTTTCTCTCCTGATATTGTATCGAGTAATAAATTGAAGGCTCATAGATTTTAGATGGTATTGTGATTGTGTATTCAATCTCAAGTTTATATAATGAAGCATTCCACCTATGTGGAAGTGTTTTATAGAGCTTTGATGGCATATATTTTCTTAGAAGGAAGTCGAGGGTTAGTTGGGATTCCTCTTCTTCGAAGTGGTAGTTTTGGCAGCTCCTATGAAATGAATAGTAAATTGAATGGGGTTCGTAAAGGTGGTAGTATGGGATTTTTGAATTGGACTTATACCATATATTGTATGGTAGATATAAGTATACCTTTAAATTGCTACCAGTATGGAAATATAGGACACACAAGACTTACTTTCTCCACAATTCCTAACATCCTTAACTTGTGTGGATGTCGAGGTCACTTTTAGAAGTTATATTAGTATTTTTTTGTCCTCATAGTGATATTCAATCATCAATACATAAATGTTTTTTGATAAATTTAGATGCTTGAATGACTACAGGGTTCCACCCTCAAGATTCTGGAATGAAGTTGTTGAATGAAGTGGAAGAGTCTTAGGTGGAAGTGGATGTAGGTTCTACAACTATGAGATGTACTATCTTTATTTATTCACATTTAGTAATTGATTTATTTTATACGAGTTCCTATAATTATTTTATATCAACATTATTATTAAATATTTAAAAACCTACAATAGAACTCATGTTGTTTGTTATGGAGTTGCTGATACATTTGTGAAAAAAGGAGTAGGGTTTTTTATTCCCCTCATGTTTTATTTTGATATTAGAAGTCGATCTAGTTTGTGATTTTCTAGTTATCGACATGGATCTGTTAGATATTGATATTTATATGGATTTGATAGTTTACCATAAAGTATATATTGTTTTCTAACATTAGCAGGTATTCCTTACTAAATCCTATGGGAACTCCCAAGTGTTCTAGAGAGAGTGCACTTCTGATTTTTTTGCTATAACCATGATCCAAAACCATGACTGTAAACCCTAACTATGAATATAACATATATACATGTTCAGTTAAGTATTCTAACCTATTTATATAACAATATGGGTATTTAAGTGTTCCATGATTGACCATGGAAATAGATATACAACCGTGGTCAGTAACTGTGGCTTTATATTTACCGCCACAGACATAAAATAGGAGGGATATAACCATAGTTTTTATTGATTGTGGCCATAGTTATACTGACACACTCTCAAACCATAGATTTAAATTATGGATATGCTCTTTGACCATGTATTCAAGTCTATTTCCATGGTAGGTGATAGTGGGAATAGACCACTTTATATAAAATATATATAAAATTTATAGATCCAACTAGAAAATAGATAATTGATTATTTCACGTAATAATATTAAATAAAACCATCGTATTAATGTAAAAAAATTCATGAATATTAAAAATGATCCCAAGATAGTTATTCTAAGTTTTCACATCAATAAAAGTTCTTTTACTTAGTTTTGATCCCATTATGGTAATACATCACTTTAATTGAATAATAAAGGTGAAACCAGGAGTTTCAGATCATAACAAGAAATATGAGCATTAGATTTAGATGTGGTTGATTACTATATATTAAAAATGATTCAATGATCTTTATGATATGTTTTAACATCAATAAACTTGTTTTTTGTCAGTTTATACCTCTTGATGGGAAATACACCACCATAATGGAATTATAGTGGTGAAACCGGGAATTTCAGATCATACAGAGAAATCCAAGAACTAGATTGATGCATGGTTTATTGATACATATTAAAAATGATTTAATGATTGTTATCATAATTTTTCACACAAATCTAAGTTAATTTACATAGTTTTGACCCCTTGGTGGGGAATGGGTCATCTTAATTGAATTTTAAAGTTGAAATGTTGTTTTGGATTATAATGAGTAATTTGAGCATCAGATTAAAGTGCAACCAATTACTACATATTAAATTGTGTTTGAAGATATTTATTTAATTTTTTCAAATCTATCCATCTAGGTTTTCTCATTTTTGATCCCCTGATAGGAAGTATATCATCATAATTGAATTATAAAGGCAAAATATCATTTTAGATTTTACCGAGAAATTTGAGCATCAAATTTATGTTCAGTCAATTCATACATATTATAAATGATTTGAATATCCTTCTCTTAAGTTTTCACATCAATATAAATTTATTTCCTTAGTTTTGAACCCTTTATGGGAAATACACCATCTTAATTGAATTTTAAAGGTGATATCGAGTGTCTCAGATCATACCATTTAATCCAAGATTTATATTTACATACAGTCAATCTATACATATTAAAAATTATTCTATGATCATTTGATTATGTTTTCATATAAATCCAATTTTTTTTTCTCAGTTTTGACCCCCTAAATGGAAATAGGTAATCTTTATTGAATTTTAAAGGTGAAATGTCATTTGGGATTATACTAAGAAATATGGGCATCATATTGATGTGTGGCCAATTATTTTATATTAATAATGTTTTGAAGATCAGTTTCCTAAGTTTTAACATCAATAAAAGAGTTTTTATAAGTTTTAACCCCTAATGGGAAATACGTCATCTTAATTGAATTTTGAAGGAAAAATATCCTTTATTATTATAACAAAAAATTCAAATATAATATTGATGTGTGGTCTACTAATATATTTTAAAAATTACCAAAATATTGTTCTCCTTAGTGTTCACATCAATAAATTCTAGTTTACTTAGTTTTTAACCCAGGATGGGAAATATGTTGTCTTAATTAAATTTTAAAGATTATACTAGGTGTTTTTTTATAATATCGAGCTATCTTAGCATCATATTAATATGGTTTGATTACTAGATGTTAAAAATGTTTTTTTATATATCTAATATTTTTCACATAAATTCTTGTGTTTTTAATTAGTTTTTACCACTTGATAAGAAATACATTTCCTCAATTAAAATTTTAATGTGAAATTTATTTTTAGATTATATTAAGAAATTTAATTATAGAATTTATGTGGTGTTTATTCAAACTTATTAAAAATATATAAAAGATCACTATCTTGATTTCTAAAATCCTTCCAATTGTTTTTTCTCAGTTTTGACTCCCTGGTGGTATATATGTCATCTTAATTGAATTTTATAAGTAAAGCCAGACATTTCATATTATATCAAGAAATGTGAGCATCAAATTGATATGTGGTCAATTTGTATATATTATAAATGTTTCAATAATCATCATTCAAAATTTTCACATCCATATAATTAAATTTTATTTCTTTTGGATCATAATGGGAAATATTATGTTTCAATTGAATTTTTAAAGTTGATAACGGGCATTTCAGAGCATATTGGGAAATCAGAGTGTGGGATTGATGTGAAGTCGATTAATACACTTTAAAAATTATTAAAAAATTATTATACTAATTTTTTACGTCAGTTGAAGTGAGTTTTATTAGTTTTGACCCATGACAAGAAATAGGTCATCTTAACGGAATTTTAAAGGGGAAGTGTTGTTTCAGAAAATACCAAGAAATATGAGCACTAGATTGATATGCGTTCGATTCTTGCATTTTGAAAATGATTCAAGGACCATTCTCTTGAGGTTTCACATAAATCCTAGTTTTTTTAGTTTTGACACAATAATGGTAAATACATTGCCTTAGTTAAATTTTAAATGTGAAACTAGGTGTTTTAGACCATATCGAGCAATATGAGATTCAGATTGACTTGTAGTCGATTCCTACATATTAAAAAGGATTCTACGATCATTACACTATTTTTTCACATCAACTAAAGTTCATTTACTCAGTTTTTACCCCCATAAGGGAAATACATCACCATAATAGAATTATAGAGTTGAAACAAGGTGTTTCCAATCATAATGAGAAATACAAGCATCCAATTGATGTTTATTCAATTACTATATATTAAAAATAGATCAACAATCATCATCCTTTATTTTTACATTAGATAAATTTATCTAGACTATATGATAATATTTAAAAAAAAATCATTCACCTCTAATTTAATTGATCATAAAAGTTGAAGGAAACTACCATTATTTTTGAAGGAAGTGATATTTAAGAAAATTCTAGGTGACTAAGTGTTTTCCATGGTTATCTAATAATAAAAAAATAGACAATGTCTATTAGAGTTTTTTATTGTAGTAGTTATATGTAAATACCATGAAGAACCTATAAAGTGACTATAATGACCAGTAAATCAAACTTTTTTATAATACTTTAATAAAAAAGAATCTAACATGTTTAATGGTTACTGAAGGTTTTTTTAAATTTTATTTATTTATGCACAATAATTTCATCAATGCATCTTAAAAATATGAATGGAAAATATAGCAAGTAAATGACTTAGTTATAATAATATAAAATAAATGAATTGAAAAATTAACCACATAAGTCAGAAAAAGAAAAAGTGTATTGAAAAAAAGATCATTCGAGAAAAAAAATTAGTTTTAATATTTTTTTTAATTCAGTTTTATATTCCATACTTGATTTTTTGTAAAAATCCATGGTATAACAAATTTTTGTATATAAGAGTTTTTATATACCATATAAATTTTTTTGGGTATGAAAAATATAATATAAACATACTATTATGAATTACTATATCATATAATGCATTATGTAATTAGTGTAGAGCATACACCATACATTCATTGAATTTTAATGTTATATATATATATATAAAATAGAAAAGAATCTGTAACAGTTTTTCATAGATATAATAAATTTACATGAAATCATATATATGAACAATTAACATACAAAGGACAATGTGAAAAATATAAAATAAATAAAGATGTTAATAAACTAAAAATAAAGGTTGAAATGGAATCAATGATAAAAATATTATAAGGCTAATAGTAGTAGTTATAATGATAGAATATTAATACACTATTATGATGTGAAGCATCTTTAAATAGTAATCAGATATGTACCAAATGAAACCCAAAAAAAAGATGCACAAAATCATATGAATATAATGACAAAAATGACAACTATATATCAATCCTACAAGTATACCACATGACCAAAACTAAAAAAATAGCAACCCTCATCACTATTATCACTATCTTTTCTATTTTTTTCATCATCCCAACCATTCTCAAGTACACCGGTATCACTATCTCTATATAAATCAACATTGTCACCACCATCATTGTCCCTAATGTTTCCATCACCACCATCATTTTCGAAACTAATGTGACCATCACCATGATAAAAAAATAAACACATTAAAGCCAAGAAAGCTTCATCAATTAAACCACTCTCATGATGGAGTGAAGAAAAAGTAGTCGATATAGCTTTCTAGAAACACTCATACATTCTCTTTCCTCTTTCATTATATATTTTTGCAACTTTTTGAGTTGATTTTTTGATGGATTACACATATTTTTTTCTATAAAAATAGTTCCACCAGTATAAGGCACACTACTTGATGACCAATATCTAGATGATACATTATTCTTCCCTAGTTGATAAAAAACCCTACCCCAATGCTCGTCTTCTATAACCTAATGAAAATGATTGTGTGGATCAAATTTTTCCAAATTTATCCTAGTTAGAGATATAAGTGAATCATTCCAAGAATTTTAATTCCTTTAAATAAATGAAAATTTAATGACAAAAATATTAAACATTGAAATTAAAAAAATTTCCCTTTCAATTTTTTCTTATGTGTCACTATTAACTGCACTTACATAATTATTTTTTCAAATTTAAATAAACAACCCATGAGATACACGTCCTTTGATCCCCAAAATTTTCTTATATAGATTAGTATTTGAAAAAAAGTGACATACGTTCAGGTGTGTGTGTGTATATATATATATATACATGTGTTCTATACTATGTGTTATTGAGATTAAAATATTACCTACTTTGGATCATGATCGGGTATAGATGCACAAAAAGTGAATGAATATACTTAATTTATGTTTTATTAAATTTATTTATTTTAGATTATGTATATAATTAGCTATACTAACCAATTTCACTGATTTGTGATTTTATTTCATATATAAATAAATTATTTATAAATTGGACTGATACATTAAAAGTTAGACTATTCCAGCATCCAATCATTTTTATTTATTGTGAAAGAGGGTTTCTAAGAAGGATTGGATTAACCTCTATATTAGTTTATTATCTAATTTTCAACCCATTTATAGATCATTATTTTATACATTCCATATCTTTCCTAACTCCATCAACCTGACACTCCTCATGTCCTACCCATCAAGAAAATTGTATTGTAACTGCATTAAAAACATATATGTTAATACCAAAATATGTATCTCAAGTGAATATAAATGATTTTATAGTTGCCCAGATCTCTAAAAAAGCGCTATTATTTATGATTTATCAAAATTCCATCCAAGATATACCTTGCACAGGGATAATGTTACTATGTCTGGCTAATGTACCCACGAAGCTATTTCACTCCTTCCTATTCTTTCCAATACTGTCCAAATCCTTATTGTACAACACAATTATTTGCATGCCTCTATTATAAATTTCATGCATCTTTCTATGAACACTTAAACTTATTACTGGAACCAACTATAATTAGTGTACAAAAAAAGAGAAACAAGTAAAAATATACAATTTCAGCTAATAGAAATTTAATTTATTAAATCACAATGGATAAATATACTAGAAGCAGAAAAATCAGAAGTCTAAGGAACAAAATTCCTATAACTTTAAGGTAATACTAAATTATAAGTCAATACAGTAGGATTACAATGAGTAATATCTAGTCAGATGAAAACAGACGTTGTTAAATGTACTGAAGACGATGGAAATTATTAAGGAGAATAAATACATTATTCAAAAGATGGTAGATAAGAAAAAGTCATAAACTAGGGGACAACACCCAGCTGGACATGAAATGGTAAGTAAAAACAAAATTTTTTGGTTGGAATAAGAGTACCATATAGGCTAGCTAGAAGATGGTAAGGAGATGAAGTAGGAATCAATGGGTACTATAGAGGAAAAGACTTTGATGGGTGTCGAAATCCCTAAACATGTATAATATTAAGATGTATGAAGTCCTGTATGGAGGACTACCCACATATACCTCTTTTAAATCGAAATCTCTTCTTGAAGTTTGCACTAAAATACATTGGGATTCATCCCATGCTATCCTTAATCAGCACTAAAAAATCACTGATAAAGGGGGTACTTTTATTAGTTCTTTTTTTTAGCATTGATAAAAGTAACCCATTATTAGTACTTTTCTTAGAGCTAATAAAAGTATGTCTTTTATTAGTGCTAAAATGGTTGTTTTTAGGACTAATAAAATTTATATTTCATAAAAAAGTTATATATCATTAAAAATCATATATTAATATATTAATATATTTTTATATATATAAATATAATATATATTATACAATATGATTTTTATAGTATAGAATATGTAACCACACTTAATATATAAGATATTTAGTGGAAATGGTTTATAAAATAATTAAAAAATAATTTTAATTAAAAATTTTCTAATTATTATTAAGTAATATTAATTTAATAATAATTTGAAGTGAAAAAATTCATTAAATTGATAAACAATGTGCGATAAGTTGAAAACATGACTCGAACTTCAAATAATAATAACTATTAATCCGGGTGTTTGTTTGATCTCTAACAAATATAAAATTGATTCTGGTGAAAATATATATGTTGTGGTGACTGGGGGGAACCCCATCATTGTTTTTTTGTGGTAAAAAGGCCTAAAAGTCCTCCAAAATTTAGTTTTTTGTCAGGTTACCCCCATTTTTTAACATTTGAGGGAATTTCATCATTCCTCAAGAGTATGATTATATTTTTTGGGTGGAGAATCAATTTATTATCAAGGATTAAATTCATATTAATATTATTAGGTTCAAATTTTATATTTTTTTCACATTGTATTGTTATTTATAATTAAATATATACACACATATACATATTTTTATATATTTACATATAAAAATTTAATTTTATAATTAGATATGTAAACATATTTACATATAAAATATCTTTCTAAATATATAAACCGTATCTATATAAAAAATAATATCCATTTTATTTAAAATAATTTTTTTTGAATATTTATATACCTATATGGTATATATATATATATATATAATGGTTATACATATATATAAATATAAATATATTTATGTGTGTGTATTAAAAATAAAATATATTTTTAACTATATATTCGAATATATGTATATAAATATTATTATATAATATATGTAATTGAATATAAATATGTATAACTATATTTATAAACACAAACAGATATATAAATATATATGTATGTATGTGTGTCTCTATTTATAAATACACTCACACAATACATGTTTTATAAATGTATTTTAAAATAATTACACACACACACACACACATATATAGATATATGGATAAAAAATGTAAGGAAATATATATAAATAAATTGATATAAAAAAATAGTGAAAAAAACTATATTGAAGAGTTGTAAAGGCACTAATCCCAGAGGGGAGGTCTCAGGTTCAAAACCGGGTGAAGGAAAGGGTACACAAGGGTGGGAGTAGGTTCTCAAGCATTGATAAAAGTGGGTAGGGGCCTTCTGTACTGATAAAAGGGTCAGGGAAGGGCTAGAATATCTCTAATAAAGATCTAATAAGATGTGGATGGTCACCCCATCTGAATTTGTTGAAAAAAATTAATTTTTTTTGTTTTTATCAGTGATTTCTTTAGCACTAATAAAACCAGTCTTTTATCCTTACTAAAAAAAGTGCTTATAAAAATTCACCTTTTATCTATGATTTTTTAGCACTGATAAAAGAACCCTTTTATCAATTATTTTTTAGTGATGACAAAAGGGGCATTTATTAGTTGTGATAAAAGAGGTGTTTTATTTGTGCTAAAAAAAGTGCTGATAAAAGTGACCTTTTATTAGTGATATTTTAGAATAGACAAAAGTACCCTTTTATCAGTAATTTTTTTTGCACTGATAAAAGGGGACTTTATCAATTTTTTTTAGCATTGATAAAGGGATCCCTTTTAATGGTGTTTATATAAATAGTGAGTTTTGATTTTTTTTTCTAGTTCTTTTTATGGTTTTTTTAAATGCGATCTTTTATCAGTGCTAACAAAAAGTTCCTATAAAAGTCACCATTTATCAGTGTTTTTAGCATCAATAAAAGACCCCTTTTATAAGTTCTTTTTTTATCATTGATAGAATGGGCCTTTATCATTGATTTTTAGAATTGATTAAAGGCACCCCCTTTTAACGGTGCTTATATTGAAAACACTTTTTTTATTACTGATAAATGAATTTTCTAGCACTTTTAATTGCCACTTTTGTAGCAGTGATTATCTGTGATATACAATGTAGTATTGTAATATTGGGTATTATATTACCATGATATATGTGATTCTTATACCTCCCTCACAACTATCACGTATTTTAACTTCTACATTATATGATAATTTCGTTTTAATGTGTTTCATTAATTATAGAATTTTTTCTTAGAATTAATGAAAGAGGCGGAGTTTAATTCATGCATTATATAATATAACTTGAACATACCAAAATTTAGTTTAACATTGATTAGTTCTTAAACATTTTGGGACTCCTTCATTTATTAAGGGAGGAATATAAAATGGCAGCTACAATTCAAATAAAAGAATTCGTAGACTCCTTAAATCAATGTCCAAAATTTATTCCTTTCTATTCATTCTTTTATAATCGAGGTTCTGGCATGACTTGGTTGAAAAGGGATATCCTAAAAAATAGATTTTTGATTCCATAATTTGTTGATAAATTAATGAGACAATTTTTCTTTATTTCTATGTAGTGATTTTCATTCAGATCGAAATCCATTTAATATTGATATAGGTGGGGTATGTTTCACATTTTTTTAAACATAAATATCACTTATCTCCAATTCTAAATGTTATTAGAATTTTATTTTCATTTTTTGTTGATGTTAAAGAAACCCATAAGTGGTATCATAGACTATTCAGAATATATTTAGGGAAATTATGAAATTTTAGAAAATTTCACATTTTTATAAAGATGGTGATATCACTGGAAAATATATATAGATATCATTTTTTATGATATCATGTTGGATTATAGTGAGAAATCCTAATAATTAGATCATATATTGTTAGACAAAAAAATGAGATACTTTTTTTCAGAACAAATGATTAAAAAACAATATATTATAACATGTACAATGATATACTGAAAATTTCATAAAAATTATAAAACAAGTCCCATGTTATCGATATCATTGGGAAATGATATCTCAATATCATACATCATTATTTGAACAAAAAATGATGTTAAAAAAAATCCAATAATGTTTTAGTGTTAATACAAAGGGATGAGAACATGGTGGTGTAGTATTTGATCATAATAATATTGGCCTACCCTATATGCGAGGTAGTCTAAACTAAGCTTTCCCTTACCCTATAATTTAGAGAAACTTTTATATTCCCCCCTGATCCATAAGGCAACACAAAGCTTCAATTCCCCATGTGTAATATAGAGACTCTAGTTGTTTCTTTTTAGAACTTTTAAAATATTTTAAATTATATTTTTAGGTTTCTCGCTGAGATAGTTCTTCAATTTGTGTGTGTGTGTGTGGGGGGGGGGTTAAAGATAATATATTAAAAATAATATAATATTTTTACTTTGTGAACACAAGTTAATAAGAATAACATTTTTCATAAAAATTTAGCCTCATATAGAGAATATGAGGTAGTGGTTTCAAAAGAAATGGGGTTTTTTTCCTATGGGTGGTATACCTTTCATTCACATCAGGATCCATAGGATTGGATCATCATGATGGGATGAAATAATTAAATTAATCGATCAATTTATTTATTGACTAATCTATCACTATAACTAAATCCCCCTTTGTATTCATAATTAACCTCTCTCACTTGGGCTATTTTCTATCAAAAATAGCTTGAAATATTGAGAGAGAAAGGAGGATTTGAAGAATGTGTTCACTAAGGAGGATCAATAATAGAATTGAAAATCAACACACTCTTCATCGGTGATTAATCCACTAGAGAGGTAAGGCATTCTTATTATTTCCTCACCCTGTTATTATTTTTTAGCATGTATTATTTATTATGGAATTATTTTCTCAATTTCATGTCCTTGAAAGTCATTTTATTTTTATTTTGGATCGGGATTTATGGGTTTTCACTATTTTTTCACTGTTCTTCATCATTGACGGATCCAAGATTGCGTAATAGTGCTCAGAACTTTGCGTTGGATACTCACTAATCTATTATGGATTATTATTCAATATTTATCTCTATTTTCCTTGTAGTTTCACCTCCAAACATCATTATGGTTGATGGTTCGATGAATTGGGTTTGGATTAATGAACAAAATAGGATCTAAGTATTTTGATCGAGAGACGTTGGATTAGTGGGAAGGATTCAGGTGAGTGAAATTAATGAATAGTGATGTAAGATCACGGGGAAGTGAAATGATATGGGATATTCTAAGAAATTTAGGGTTTTGCGTGGTGCAGAAGTGCTTATCGGTTCCAAGACCAAATTATTAATTGTCATATTCAATGAATATTATATAATAAACATAATGTTGGAAGGATAGAAAATGAACATTTTTTGATAAAACTTGACAAAAACACCAAAACCAAAAGGATTTTTCACATTAAAATTTTTAATTAATTTAAATGGATTGGAATAAAGATTACTTCGGTCTTGTGATATTTTTTTGATGAAGATATTGATCATCCAAAACCCTTTTGGTCTACCATCATTACCCTTATAGGATCCAAGTGTAGAATCCTTCTAATGAAAATCCACATATTCTCATTTGATCTCCAAACAACAAATATGAATTTCTAGGTGTTACATTGATAGATCCATCATCTTTTGATTTTTTCCTTGATCATTGTGATGATTCTTTTGGTCTTTGAAGTGAACTGTGTTGCATTTGTTGTCAATGAGACATGTTGTTGTCTTAGAATGAATGGATGTCAAGAATTGTCAAGATGTGAATGCCAAAGGTTGTGATGGTGTTGGTGGTGAAGGAGAATGGCCATGGTACTAAGATGCATGTCACTTAGGAGATTCACTAAGTGGTATTGGAAATTGTGGTTGAAACATTCTCCATGTATATCAGACGATTGTAGAACTGATCTTTATGTTTCAATACTTGTATCAAGATGATACTAAGTTACACCACTTAAAGAATGGATGATGATGGAGCATCATCATTAAATCTGACGATTGTTGAGCTGCTCTTTAAATTCAAAGAACTTGTATCAACTGGATACAATGTCAAAACATGATTAGAAGACCATTCATTGTAGTGACAATGCACGAGGAGTTGAAAGTGATCCATCCACAACTTCTAAGTGGATGAAGTGGATTAATAAAGTCCATGTACTATTTCTTAGTGCATGATGAATTGAAGATGATCCAACCTGATCAATGAAGAACATTGAAGAAGTTATTTGATTAAGGAGGTCGGTTGATGAAGAAGAACCTTCGGGATATCCATTCTTAAATATTGAATACATGATTAAGAAGAGGAGGAATCCATTTGAAGAAGAAATGATGAAGAAGAAATGATGAAGAAGAAATGATGAAGAAGAAATGGATTGAATGGCACTTGGCATTTGTCTTATACTCATGGGTTACTTTGTTTTTGACAAAGTATTTGTACTGTCCTTTGCCAAAAAATATGGCCAGCCAAGGCACCTTGGGGGTTCAACCCCAAGGCATGGGCGCTAGGGCACCACGCCCATGGGGGAACCCGTGGGGCGAGCCAGGGCGGCAGGGCGCACCCAGGGACACCGCATGAGCGCCTGGGGCAGGCCCGAAGGAGCGCGGCAGGGGCGTAGGTGCGCGCCCCCAAGAGTGTCAAGGGTGCATGGTGGGCGCTAGAAGTGCGCTCGCAGGGAGCATAGGTGGGCGCAGAGCGCGCCCGCAGAGAGAACCCGGTGCGGGGCGGCACCGGGAGGGGAGAAGTTCAACTGAAGTGTGGTGGAGAGAGCCAGGGTGATAAAGCGCGGAAAAATCGTGGCCCGTTTCGATGTGGGACGCAAAATTTTCACCTGGGAGCAAATCTCAGCCGTCCAGGCGATCTCACGGCAGATCTCGGCCGCCCGATGCATCCGCGGAGCCCTGTTCCAATCCTGGCCATTGATGCTCATTTGATCACCGCATCCAACGGCCCAGCATCCGTCTTCTTCCCCAAGCTCGCACGAGGCCACCCGCGAGTCCACCTTCGAACCAGGCACCTCCCGACGCCGGATTTCGAGTTCCCGGCCACCTCCGATCGAGATGAAGCATCCAGCGTGATCGTCTGGCCTTAACGATCACATTCATGCAATAAAATAATCATGCATGCAATGAGAGGGGGATTTCGGTCGAGGCCGAGGCAAACAACGTTGCCGAGGCTATGGTGTTTATGTCTTTGCAAGAATTGACTTAATGAAGCCATGCATACGTTCGGCGAAGCATGAACGTGAAGGAAAACAAAGGAGAAGGAACCCGCGTGCACTGAGGAGAAAAATAAAGATTTTGAAAATCTTGAACGCCCGAAAATCTCGGGGATTCGAGTTATATCTCATGCGGATGAACCACCTCTCCTCTGCCTATAAAAGGAGAGGACAAGGCTCTCAAAAAGCTTGATGAAGTTTTATTGAAAAACTGTGTTCCGTGAGGCTCTGCCTCGCGAAGTCGAAGCCCCGCGCAAGTTTACTTGTGCGGCTGGAGTTCCTTGCGCGCAACTTCTTTGCACGACAAGAAGGTTGGGTGAAGTCCCCTGCGCGTCTTTCTTTTGCGCGACAGGAAGTACCCGAGGCCGCAAGTACCTTGCGCGCCCTCGAGGTTTGTTGTGGCTTGCGCGGCAGTGTTGAAGAAGAGGAGGCCGCGGCTCATCAAGCACTTGCGCGCCTTCATATGGGCAGTAGGAGATTCGGGTGATGAGAATTACACACCAAGTGTGTGTGTGCTAAAAGGAGAAAACACCCTCGCCGTGGACAGTGTGTGTGCATAGTGAACAAGAAGTTGGCCGTAGCCATTTATGTGCAAGAAGAAGAGGCCAAGCTCACTTGTGTGCAAAAAGTGAAAGAAGTGTGTGCAAAGAGCAAAGAGGCCGAACCTTAGTGTGTGCCTAAGTGGTGTGTACACACTAAGAAGGAGAAGAAGAAGGATACCTCACACTAAAGTAGAACACACATTTAAGTGTGTAACCAATAAGAACAAAGTGTGTGAAGGAAGAGAGAAGGTGTGTGATTAAAGGATTATACCCTTTGTGGGTCTACTGCACCAAGAAGAGGAGAAGGGAAGCGCATGCATGCATGCATGCACATGCACACGTGAACAGAGCTAAAGCAGGCTGTGTGCATCTGAGTTGTCCAAGACCAGGAGGTTCTTGAAGAAATTGAGAAGGCCATACAGTCAGTGCATGAGGAAGTAGAGTTGCCATGCACTCCGTGCATGAAGATGATTTGAAGTGATACTGGACCAGACTGAAGTTAAAGATATCAGTTGTCTGAGTATTCAGTAGTTGGAGTGAAGCCAGGTCATCCTGAGAAGAAGGAGATAAATCCTGAGCAAGACGAGAAGACCTGATCAACTCAAGTGATCAGAGGTACAGAGCAAGGCCAGCAGTCTTTATCCCAGACTGCTGAAGATACTTGAAGAAGCTTAAAGAGAAGAAGAGCTACTCGTGCGACTCGAGGAGCCAAGAGAAGACCCTGTGGGACTCAGGGAGAAGAAGTCTTCAGTGGGATTCTGGAGCAGGCCAGTGGGACTCTGGTAACACTGTGTGAAGCAGTATAAAGACCCTCCTGTGGGACTTAGGAGAGATACGGTGGGAAGCTGTATCGACCATTGTAATTCTAACAAGTTATAATGGGAGAATCCATGCTGGGAGAGCATGGCAAGGATGTAGGGCTTTGGTGCCGAACCTTGTAAATCCTTGTGTCCTGTGCCTTTTCATTACTGCATTATCCGGGAAAGGTTGAGAGACATAAGAAGAGTGGATCGAGTCCTTAACAAGCCATAGAGGTTTAATTGATTAAGAATCAATTAGTAAAAAGTTTTAAAGGATCACTGATTCACCCCCTCCCCCTCTCAGTGATTCACACTGATCTGGGCACTTCAATTGGTATCAGAGGGAGGTTACCTCTAAAAGATCCAAGGGAGTCTTTATGAAGTGCAGATTTGAGGAAATGAGTGACCAGCCTCAAATGGAGATATCTGTCAAGACTCAGAAAAATAGAAAGAAGAAACAGGCCAAGAAGATGAAGAAATCCTGTCCTAGCTGTGATGAAGTTGGAACAATGAAAGATCTTCAAAGTGCAATCGAATATCTTCAGAAGGCAGTCCCCAAGGAAGTGGCAATGTGTATAGCTACAAGCATCCTTGAACTTCAAGAAGAAAAATTACAGCTAGAAGAAGAAGCCAATACAATGGAAGATCAGTTGGCTAAAAGGGTTGGCATAACCAACACTCTCAGAAAGCTGGTGAAGGCTAAAGATGAAACCGTTTCGCTTTCAAATGAAAGATATGAAGACACTGCAGAAGAATTGCAAAGAAGCCTTTATGAGAAAGAATTATTTAAAGTAATAATCAAATATGTTTACCATGCACTAGAGAAGAGGCATAGAGTATCAATGGTTGTTAAAGATGCTCAATTTGAAGACAAAGTAAAAAGGGTGAAGGAGCTTGACAACTCATTGCTTGAAATGAATAAGGTGCATGAAGACCAGATAAAGCAGCTGGAAGAGAAATGGGTAGGAAGGCTAAGAACTGTTGAGGATGAGAAGAACTCCCTTAACATGAAATGCTTAGAACTAGAGGTGATATTGAAAAATCTGCAATCACCCAAAGCTGAAGCCTCCCAGTCAGCTGAAAGAAGAAATGTTGCTACTCAAGTATGCATTGAGAAAGATGATTCTAAAAGAAAGACATCCTCTAATAAAAGGGCAAAAAATTCTAAAAAGAAGGTACCATCCATACCATCTTGTACTCATGCTTCTAAAAGTGTTTCTACTAAAAGTGCAGGATGGAAGAATGAATCCAAACAAGTATGGATGAAGAAAATGAAGAAGCAGAGCTCTCCTGAAACAACACAGTAGCTCCAAAAAAGTACCCTAAAATCAGAAGGACTGAAGAAGTCAATATTTGTGTGTCAGTGTTGGTGTTGTAATAAGTATGGGCACTGTGCAAAGGATTGTTGGTACAATCCACTAAATGTCAAAGCACAAAGGAAGCCCATGCCAAGGGGGAGGAAGCCAGAAGGCAATAAGCAACATCCAAAGGTCCAGAGACATCTGTTTACTGCTAACAGATTTGGATTGCTTGACAACATCTGGGATGGCTGCAAAAGTGGTCAAAAGAATGATACATGTCAATCTCCAACTGTATCCAAAGCTGGAAAGAAGAAAAGAGATCACAGAACCTGGCTCAAATGGAATCCTTGGGAAGCAAGAAGAAAGTTGAAGATGCTCCCAAGAAGATTATGAAAAAGGAAGAGAAGACCTTGGAGTCTAAATCCAAGAAGGGTGATGCATCCAGAAGGACCACCAAGAAAACATGCTTCTACTGTGGAAAGAAAGGACACATCATGGACCTTTGTAAAGAAGCCATGAAACTAAATAGAAGCAGACTGAACTCCAAAAGACAATCAATACAGAAGAAGAAGGGATTGATTGAAAATAAGTTGCCTAATAGAGGTAGCTTAGAAGCATCCAAAGAACCATGTGGAACTTCCAAAACTGAGGCCACTCTTCCAAATGATTTACTAGTCATATGGCCAAATTAGTTGCAACTTGCCAGAGAACTGCAAAGAGCTGAAGATGAAGCACTGGCAATTGCTAAGGCAAAAAGGAAACAAAATATTTCACATGAAGATGTATTGAGATCCACACCAGCACAAACATCAAAGAAGATCAGATGTGCAAGTGTAAAGAATGGTGAAAATGGGACATCTCGGTTGAGAGAATCTTCTCAACCTTGTTGTTCACATTGATGAACCAAGGAGGTTCCATCTTATTCCCTTATACTATTGGTATTTACATGTGCTGACATTGCAGGGAATTGAAGATGATGATCATTCTCAACTGCAGGATGGTTTGGACAGAATGGAGTGCACCCCTTGAGGGGGAGCAAATCTGAAGAAGATGATGTTCTGAGATTAATATCATCTTGAGAAAAGTGAAGGTATTCCAATAATACTTTCATCCCTTGATTCTTAATTGCATTCATCATGACAATTAAGGGGGAGTATTGATTGAAGACATATGGTTGAAAGGGGGAGCTTTATCTTTGCACTGAACATTCTAATGAGTTTTGTGGAGTATGTGCAGGATTTAGCAATTCATTGAATATCTGAACCCCTTAGCATGATCTCACATGTTTACAGTGAATGTGGACAGCATTGAGTTCCTTGGTTACATCACTCTTGTTTTCTACACCGGGTTATCCCAAGTAGACTTAGAGTTGATTTACTAAAGGTTCTTTGCTAAAGAGAACATGTGGAATCATCCCTCTCCTAGTGATTTTTAAAGAAGATGCTATTCGAAGGGAGGAAGAGATTTTTTTTGAAAGAGAACCACACCACACCTTTGCATTTGATTGCCAATAAGGGGGAGAAAATATTGGCACACATATTGACCCATTCATATGTGCTGAAGGAGTGTATTGACAACAAATACAAAGGGGGAGATTGAAGTGCACTGTGTTGCATTTGTTGTCAATGAGACATGTTGTTGTATTAGAATGAATGGATGTCAAGAATTGTCAAGATGTGAATGCCAAAGGTTGTGATGGTGTTGGTGGTGAAGGAGAATGGCCATGGTACTAAGATGCATGTCACTTAGGAGATTCACTAAGTGGTATTGGAAATTGTGGTTGAAACATTCTCCATGTATATCAGACGATTGTAGAACTGATCTTTATGTTTCAATACTTGTATCAAGATGATACTAAGTTACACCACTTAAAGAATGGATGATGATGGAGCATCATCATTAAATCTGACGATTGTTGAGCTGCTCTTTAAATTCAAAGAACTTGTATCAACTGGATACAATGTCACTACATGATTAGAAGACCATGCATTGTAGTGACAATGCACGAGGAGTTGAAAGTGATCCATCCAAAACTTCTAAGTGGATGAAGTGGATTAATAAAGTCCATGTACTATTTCTTAGTGCATGATGAATTGAAGATGATCCAACCTGATCAATGAAGAACATTGAAGAAGTTATTTGATTAAGGAGGTCGGTTGATGAAGAAGAACCTTCGGGATATCCATTCTTAAATATTGAATACATGATTAAGAAGAGGAGGAATCCATTTGAAGAAGAAATGATGAAGAAGAAATGATGAAGAAGAAATGGCTTGAATGGCACTTGGCATTTGTATTATACTCATGGGTTACTTTGTTTTTGACAAAGTATTTGTACTGTCCTTTGCCAAAAAATATGGCCAGCCAAGGCACCTTGGGGGTTCAACCCCAAGGCATGGGCGCTAGGGCACCACGCCCATGGGGGAACCCGTGGGGCGAGCCAGGGTGGCAGGGCGCACCCAGGGACACCGCATGAGCGCCTGGGGCAGGCCCGAAGGAGCGCGGCAGGGGCGTAGGTGCGCGCCCCCAAGAGTGTCAAGAGTGCATGGTGGGCGCTAGAAGCGCGCCCGCAGGGAGCATAGGTGGGCGCAGAGCGCGCCCGCAGAGAGAACCCAGTGCGGGGCGGCACCGGGAGGGGAGAAGTTCAACTGAAGTGTGGTGGAGAGCACCAGGGTGATAAAGCGCGGAAAAATCGCGGCCCGTTTCGATGTGGGACGCAGAATTTTCACCCGGGAGCAAATCTCAGCCGTCCAGGCGATCTCGCGGCAGATCTCGGCCGCCCGATGCATCCGTGGAGCCCTGTTCCAATCCTGGCCATTGATGCTCATTTGATCACCGCATCCAACGGCCCAGCATCCGTATTCTTCCCCGAGCTCGCACGAGGCCACCCGCGAGTCCACCTTCGAACCAGGCACCTCCCGACGCCGGATTTCGAGTTCCCGGCCACCTCCGATCGAGATGAAGCATCCAGCGTGATCGTCTGGCCTTAACGATAACATTCATGCAATAAAATAATCATGCATGCAATGAGAGGGGGATTTCGGTCGAGGCCGAGGCAAACAACGTTGCCGAGGCTATGGTGTTTATGTCTTTGCAAGAATCGACTTAATGAAGCCATGCATACGTTCGACGAAGCATGAACATGAAGGAAAACAAAGGAGAAGGAACCCGCGTGCACTGAGGAGAAAAATAAAGATTTTGAAAATCTTGAACGCCCGAAAATATCGGGGATTCGAGTTATATCTCATGCGGATGAACCGCCTCTCCTCTGCCTATAAAAGGAGAAGACAAGGCTCTCAAAAATCTTGCTGAAGTTTTATTGAAAAACTGTGTTCCGTGAGGCTCTGCCTCGCGAAGTCGAAGCCCCGCGCAAGTTTACTTGTGCGGCTGGAGTTCCTTGCGCGCAACTTCTTTGCGCGACAAGAAGGTTGGGTGAAGTCCCCTGCGCGTCTTTCTTTTGCGCGACAGGAAGTACCCGAGGCCGCAAGTACCTTGCGCGCCCTCGAGGTTTGTTGTGGCTTGCGCGGCAGTGTTGAAGAAGAGGAGGTCGCGGCTCATCAAGCACTTGCGCGCCTTCATATGGGCAGTAGGAGATTCGGGTGATGAGAATTACACACCAAGTGTGTGTGTGCTAAAAGGAGAAAACACCCTCACCGTGGACAGTGTGTGTGCATAGTGAACAAGAAGTTGGCCATAGCCATTTATGTGCAAGAAGAAGAGGCCAAGCTCACTTGTGTGCAAAAAGTGAAAGAAGTGTGTGCAAAGAGCAAAGAGGCCAAACCTTAGTGTGTGCCTAAGTGGTGTGTACACACTAAGAAGGAGAAGAAGAAGGATACCTCACACTAAAGTAGAACACACATTTAAGTGTGTAACCAATAAGAACAAAGTGTGTGAAGGAAGAGAGAAGGTGTGTGCTTAAAGGATTATACCCTTTGTGGGTCTACTGCACCAAGAATAGGAGAAGGGAAGCGCATGCATGCATGCATGCACATGCACACATGAACAGAGCTAAAGCAGGCTGTGTGCATCTGAGTTGTCCAAGACCAGGAGGTTCTTGAAGAAATTGAGAAGGCCATGCAGTCAGTGCATGAGGAAGCAGAGTTGCCATGCACTCCGTGCATGAAGATGATTTGAAGTGAGACTGGACCAGACTGAAGTTAAAGATATCAGTTGTCTGAGTATTCAGTAGTTGGAGTGAAGCCAGGTCATCCTGAGAAGAAGGAGATAAATCCTGAGCAAGACGAGAAGACCTGATCAACTCAAGTGATCAGAGGTACAGAGCAAGGCCAGCAGTCTTTATCCCAGACTGCTGAAGATACTTGAAGAAGATTAAAGAGAAGAAGAGCTACTAGTGCGACTCGAGGAGCCAAGAGAAGACCCTGTGGGACTCAGGGAGAAGAAGTCTTCAGTGGGATTCTGGAGCAGGCCAGTGGGACTCTGGTAACACTGTGTGAAGCAGTATAAAGACCCTCCTGTGGGACTCAGGAGAGATACGGTGGGAAGCTGTATCGACCATTGTAATTCTAACAAGTTATAATGGGAGAATCTATGCTGGGAGAGCATGGCAAGGATGTAGGCCTTTGGTGCCGAACCTTGTAAATCCTCGTGTCCTATGCCTTTTCATTACTGCATTATCTGGGAAAGGTTGAGAGACATAAGAAGACTGGATCGAGGCCTTAACAAGCCATAGAGGTTTAATTGATTAAGAATCAATTAGTAAAAAGTTTTAAAGGATCACTGATTCACCCCCTCCCCCTCTCAGTGATTCACACTGATCTGGGCACTTCAGGCTTTAATAATTATCCTTATACTCTTATTCTTGAGAAGATAGATGATGGATGAGAATCTATCAGGCTTGAGAGAAGAAAATCTAGCGATTTCTTCAGTCTTAAGAGAGAGAGATCTAGATTTTGTTTTGCACAATGATTCTACAATTAAACCAACTCTAGAAAAATAGAAATAACAATAAATTTATAGAGTTATGGGTTAGAGTAAAATATTATTTAATTTCATATAGGCCCTTAATAATATATTAATCCCTTAATTGACCCCATTCCCTATAATAGTAATTTTATAATTATTTTCTCATGGATAATTCTTACTAAAATGATGATAAATATTATTTTAAAAATGCAAAAAATAATATTTATTTCTAAAACTCATCTGGGTACACTCATCCTCTGCAAAATTTATCAACTTCCTAAATAAATATTTAATTAAATATTTATTTATTCAATAAACAAACAAAAAATTATTATATATATGTGTAATTAAATAACCACCTTGAGAATAAGTTTTTATTTAATTTATGTGATTAATAAATTCTGAATAAAATTATTCCCTATACATGAGAATAATATTTATTCTAATAACTAAATTCAAAAAGAATTTAATTAATATTGACAGAAACATTTACTGTGTGACCCTCTAGAATTATTTCTTGTTGGAATTAAAAGGTATTTCCTAAAGTATAAGATTACTATCTATAAATGGGTCAAGGAACCCAAGAAGAAGTAGTTAATTTCACAACATTGATAAACAAATACGAGCAAATACTGTGGAATATAATGTATTTATCTTAATATCTCATCAAATAGGTTTGATATTTATATCAGCAACCTTAATGCTTGATATATGTTTCTTTGGTTATTTGTATTGAAAATATATACAATAATATGTTTATGGAATTTATTTCTACAGTTCTATTCCAATAAAAGGACTAAGATATTGACTTCTATAAATGGAAGAGATAAATCCTTCCTCAACCTATTCATTAATAACATACCAATCCTGACATACCCAAGGTATCCTACTTAGCGTGAAAAATGTGCTTCATGGGTTTCAATAATACATATAAGTATTTGAGTCATGATATGTACTAATAATAATCTTATATTCTAAGTAATATCACACACTCCCGTATATAGGAATATCCGATGAAACACAAACATGTAAAATTCTTATTGGCAGACCCGTCCTCATAATATTCTATCTTGGATATCACTTAGTGAAAAATTCATGATATGAAGCCTCATCTTCTTACAAGCACTCAAAATTAAAAATCAATAAACTATGTTCCCCATCACAGTTTATCTTGATGACTATAGGATAGGTATTTAAGAGATATCATTATATCATCTCAAGGTTCTAATTATTACGAGGAACAACTAGGACCTATTTTGTTGCAATAAATACCCTTGGACATTATTACATTAAATATATTTATAATAATGATCAATACATGATAATATATATTTAATATTAACTTATTTTAATATATTAATCTATATAAAGTACGAACCAGTTGGTTTTAGGACAAAAATCCAACAAAATCCCACTGGTTCTAGAGCCAACTCATAACGAGTTTTGGTGAGCTAGCTCTCACATAAATATCATGTTTATGGAAATACATGGGTTTTTTTAAAGGATACTCCTTGTTTTCTTCAATATAAATGTTACTCACTTCAACTTCACCTATTTGAGAAATATCTGTCAACATATTATACTTCCAAAGTATGTTCTTTGTTTGCTGATGAGACATTGGTTCTTTAATGAGATCCACCATTGTATCATTATCACAGTAAATCATGATAGAGTATTTTTTGTTGGTACCACATCCTTCATATTGATGAAATTGTGTATGAATATTACTTATTTAGTTTCTTCAGGATCCATAATATACTCTAAATTTACTGTAGAGTCAGTAACCACTACTTGACTTGAGCTCTTCTACCTCAGAGACCCTCTATTTATGGTGAAGAAATATCCCAAGTACAACTTTATATCATCTTGATATATTTGGAAACTAGAATTTTCATATCCCCAAATTAATATATCTTTATGTCCTCCATATACTAGAAACATATCCTTATTTCACATCAAATATTTAAGGATAGTTTTGAAAACCGTCTAATGGAGGTCTCCTAGATCTACCTGATATTTTTTGACTACACTTAAGGAATAATCAACATATATACTTGTACATAACATAAAAAACATTACTAAGCTAATTACTGATGCATATAAATTATTTAAATTATCTATCTCTTATATTTTGTTTACGGACATATATTATTGGAAAGATAAATGCCACATGGCATAGGAAACAATCCCCCTTTGATTGTTCCATACCAAATGTCCTCTATATCTTTTCAATATATGTACCATGACTTAGACTGAGTATTCTCTTATATCTATCATGATAGATCTTAATCCTAATAACATATAATTATTCACACAAGTATTTTAGGGATAATCATGTATTTACCCACATCAAAAGGGTTTGTATGAATGGTATCTATTTTATAATAAGTAAAATTTCATCGAAATATAGGAAGATGAATGCATTCTCGCTGTACCATTTATAGACAAAATTATCACATTATTTTCTTATGAATCCCAATTATCTTATGGATTCCTTAAAATGAATGTTCCATGACCTGGATTCTTGATTTAATCCATACATATCTCTAAAACTAGCATACTTTATTATCATTACGTGGAGTCACAAACCCTTCTAGTTATATCATATATGCAACTTTCTAAAGGTTCCCATTAAGGAAGAATATTTTGACATATATCTTCCAAATCTCATAGTCATGGTATATTGTTATAGAAAGTATGATTATAATAGATTTAAGAATTGTGACTAGGGAAAAGGTTTTGTAGTAGTCTATTCTTTGACACTATTTGTACCCATTTGTAAGCAGTCCAGATTTACAGGTACTGACTTGACTATCAATGTTTATTTTCTTCTTAAATACCCATTTGGAACCAATGGGATTTACATCAACAGAAGGATCCAATAAAATCAAGACTTGATTTTGGTATATGTAATTTATATTCAAATTCATCGCTTCTTGACATTTTGCATCATCTATGCCACTTACTACTTTATTATAGTTTAGATGATCATTATTATAGACTAATAATGAATCACCATACCCAGTGACTAGAAAAAAATATCTTTCAGGTTCTCTAGCCTCTCTTGTACTACTATTTAGTACTTGTGTCTCTCAAACATTTTATTCAATGGGGATTAGGGGAAATTATTATTGTACAAAATCTAGTGCATCCTTAGTCTGTATTTCATTGAAGTCCATCTCACTCCCACTATGTCATTTTGAGATGTTCCCCCTCTTAAGGAAAATGAAATGTCTTTCCACTTTTACATTTTTATATGAGGCTTTGTAAAGTTAATATACAATTTTTTCTTTGTGTATCCTACAAAGATACACTTTATGCCTCAGGAGTCATGTTTTTTTCCTTAAGAGGACTTTAAAAACACTTCACATAGCCACACATTTTAGGTTAAAAACATAGGTTTCATTACACTCCATAATGGTATACCATCTACCACTTTAATTTAGAATTGGTTTAATATGTGTCCTAGATTTTGTAATACATAACCAAAAAATGATAATATAATATTTTTAGGAATTATCATTGACCCCATCATATCAAATAAGGTGTAGTTTTTCTTTTCACTTACACTATTCTACAAGGGAGTATAAGGAGGAGTGGGTTGGGATAAAATCCCATACACCCATAAATAGTCAATGAAATATTGATTAAGATATTTTCGACTATGGTTTGAGTGGAGTTTCTTAATCTTATTACCAATATGGTTCTCAACCACATTATTTAATTCTTTGAATTTCTCAAAGGCTTCTGAATTTTTCCTCATTAAGTAGATATATCCATACCTAGAAAAATCATCAGGAAAAGTTGTGAAGTATGAGTACCCACATCTTATTCAACCTAGAATGGTTTGTACACATCATTTCAAACCGACTCTATAAGATCTATGACCCTTTCAACTTTTTCACTAGATGAATCTTTGGTTATTTTACTTTGTAAACATTCATGAAAAATACCAAGTTGTTTTGGTTCTAATGAATCTAAATAACCATATTGATGTATCTTAGTCAAAAATTTCTCATTTACATGACCTAATAAGTGATTTCATAATTGTGTGTGGCATGATTCATTTGAATTAGATTCATTATCTATTTCCAAAACTTGGTTCTCAAAACCTAATACATAGTGAACATTATTTAATAGTGCCTTACCATAAAATATGATTTCTTAATAAAAGAATAAAATTTCATTTCTTAACTTGAATTTAAATCCTTCACTATCTAATTTTTATATAAAATTAATGTTTTTTTTGTAATTACCTACACATAGTAACTATAATGAAGAACCATTATCATTCCCATTGGCAACATGAGGTGGTAGTCGACAATGTATAGTAATGATAACCTAGTACTCTTTGTATCCCACAAATCAAATTACCGCAAAAAACCTTTAAAAAACTACTAGGATCCAATATTTTTATACAAATTTGTGAACCACATGAGGCATCCAAAACCCAATTCATATAATTTGAAAGGCTACAATCAATAATGATCATACTTGAAGCATCACATTTATTCTTTCACACTATGTGGTTTGTCTTTTAGTGTCCATTATTTCCACATTTGAAATAGAAACCATCATGAACCCTCTATTACCCTTTTATCATCCTCTTCTTGGAAGGGTGATGAATAGAATCCTTAGACTTGGAATTAGTCCTGTTCTCTTTGCCTTTCCTTTCCTCCTATTATTCATAAGTATATGATACTTTTTAGGCTCTAGTTCCTTATCACTCTGGAGAATTAATGTGAGGAGATCTTGGAGTGACTTCTTTATATTGTTCATATTGAAATTCATAATAAAGTTTGAGAATCTTTAATGATGTGAGGTGATAAAGATAATGATGTAAAATTAATCTGGTTTTTTAAACACTATAATTTCTAGACACTCTATATAGATAATCATTTTGATTATATGAGGTATAATCGATGTGCCTTCTCTAGGATTGCACGTAAAGTGTGATGTGGTGATATCAATCTATTCTTGTATTTCTCTATCATGATAAAGATAATGGAGATGACTAATAATTTCATATGCATCCATGGTATCATGATATTTTATTAGTTCATTGTACATGAAAGATAACATGAAACACTAGACATCCAGTGCATCATCCAAGTGTTTCTCATAGACTTGTTACTCTTCCTCACTGGCCTATAAAATGGGTGGATTAGGAACTAGGGACTCCAGAACATATAAATTTCATTTCAGGAATAGTACAATGTAAAGGAACCTATAAAGTTCCTATAAGTTCTTTCCAATTAGAATATTTTCTTTATCCTAAATAGTTCAAAGGGATCTTCTTGTGGTTTTTGAAATTTCTATTTTATTATGTTAAAATTTAAAATAGATTATAATTACTTTATTTGGTTACCAAAATAAATATAAAGTAAATTTAATTATATGTCTCCCACTATTTTATCATGTCCCAAAAACCATAACCATTAGACTTAGAATGTCTAGTTTCATGGAAATTCTAGAGGAAAGGATCCGTATGCCCCTTATGTTAACCCAATCATGAATTTAGTCAATTAATCTAATGTATTTGGGTAGTAAATTATTTACCAAATATGGGAATGAATATTTTTTATATGTTGATTGGACTCTCCAATCTAGAAACCCTCGCTTGGGTTTCCTCAACACATTCCTACAAGTTACATCTAGTCTAGAATCTCTTGAGGTAAAATGGTTAATTCAACAAAAAACTTTCATAATAACTCCTAAATAAAACTAAGTGTCCCAACAATGGTCGGACCAAAACTTAGTTCTATGGTTTCATTCATAATAAATTAGTGGAATGATTAATCAGACTTAATATTAATTAGAGTGGTTCTGTTTATTATGAATAAAATATTTGTGTTTATCCTTTACATGTATTGTTTATATTAAGTGTATTTTAATTTAGGGATTAAACAAGTTCCAATAAAACATTTTCACATAATTATTTTATTTTAATTCCATATTTCCATGTTAGACCATTTATTTATGGGATTGTGAACTTGTATCCATAAAATAAATAATATATAAGACAAAAATAAAATAAATAAATAACTAAAATAATCATGACCTTTTTCTAAATGTTTTTTTATTGAGATGATAAAAAATAAACCTATGAATATATTGTAAAACTCATTGTATTGGTCTTTTCATGGGTTACAACATCCCACTTGTCCACCTATATATTACCATAGCTATTTTTCCCTCAGTTTTAGCTGCCTCCACCTCAACTTTTCCTTGAACCGACTCCATGAACCTTCATACTCTACTTTTATTAATTATATTTTATAAATCACACATAGGCAAGGGGAAACAAGGATTGGTTAATAGTAATTACTTAGAACAACCTTTAATACACATGTTTAAACATAATAAACGAGGGAGGGATGACACAAAAATCATCATATTTAATTTATTAATAAATAATTTCAAACCCATGAAATAAAATAAAATAAAATAAAATTAAATAAAACCAAAAAATACATATTTATGGTAAAAGATCATGATTAGTCATAAAAATGAAATCTCTATGCATTTAAAATAAATATCTAGTATTCATTTCTATTTATTTTTTTGATAAGATAAAACACCCAGATTAATCCAATAAGTAATATTAGTAATCAATCATTTCAACTTATATTATTCCATCCAATCATTCTATAGATTCATATCCACTATAATTTTAAATAAAATTAATAATTTAATTTTATATAAAATTTAATAAAAATATTATATGACTTTGTACTTGGAAGAAACTCAGTGAGAACCTATCCAAACAACTCAAAATGGTCCTTGTTGTATACAATAAACTCACATGACATATTACATTCATGAAATTTTTCATAATTTCATATTATGTATTGTAAAATTTATAATACATGAAACACATGAAAAATATGTTTCCAATACAACTTAATGCATGCTATGTCTTTAGTATATAACGACAATACATGACATGTAGTTTCAAATATTAAAAGAAATTAATTAATAATTAAATATAATATAAAACCAAATTATTGACTTGTACTATCAATTAAATGGATCAAGAAACATAGGTTGATGAGGTTTAATAAAGTAATTGATTAAATTTAATATCTTTTCATTAACATGTAAAGTACATGGTGTGGGAAGGATGGTCACATGGTGTGTAATTTGCTTCATCAGATGTCCATAGTACACACATAGGGGAAAGATGTATACTTCACACAAATAATTATGAGGTACATAATGTGTATGAAGGATACAAAACATGTGCTCAAGTTTAAGTACTTCCATCTAGTTTTCATTATGTATTAAATACACATGGTGTATTTATTACATGATGCATCTTGAACTCATGTTTTACACAATAAAAACACCTGGAATACATGACTTGTAGTCCAAGAAAACCTTTTTCTACACTAGCTAGTATACACAATTTTAATTTAATTCATGTGACATGTATTAATTACATGAAGACCAAAATTCTATAGGGGAATCCTGGGATAATAAACAAGGATACATGATATATGACTGAGGAGTACACAATGTGTAACCCTGTGTTATCCTACCAGAGTTCATGGAACCTTTAGATGGGTTCTTCAAATGCATTATTTATTAGTTATTAAATGATATTGGTTTTGGGAGTGAGAAACAAATATTTTGAATAAGAGATATCGACAATGGATTAAGAATTAATTAAAAATTAAAATTAAATTTAACTTTTCAATATATAAGGATCAATAATAAAATAATTAATTATAAATTCAAATGTGACTACTTTGATAGCAATTAAAGGTTATTGGTATAGATAAAGTACTTATTGGGGTAAAAAAAACTTATAAATGGGTATTACATGATATATTTGACATGAGAGCCATGACCAATGAAATTTTTCTGATGAAACTTGACAGACATGCAGAAACTAAGAGGGTATGTTTTGTTAATTTTATAATTAATTTTAATGGAAAAGAGTAAAGAATAACTTTGTCTTCATATATTTCTTTGATTAAGATGTAGATCATACAAAACTATTTCTCTCTACCATCATTGCACATGTATGATTCAAGTGTAAAATCCCTCTAATGCTGATCTACATACTTGATCTCCGAACAATGCCTATAGATTATTGGTTGCTAGCATGGCGGATCAATCATCTTACAATGTTATAATTGATTATTTTGATGGTTACATTAGACTGGAAGAATCATCCTTTAACTCTCATTCTTGGGAATATGGAGGAGGAATGATAATCTATCAGGCATGAGAGTAGAAACTCTAGTCCATTCATTGGTGTTGAGATTGATGGCTCTAGATTTCATTTTTCACAATGATTCTCCAATTCGATCAACTCTAGAATAATAGACATAAAAATAAATTTATAGCGTTAATGGTTATGGTTAAATCTTATTTAATTTCATGTAGGCCCTTAATAACATATTAAACCCTTAAACGCCACCATTCCATGTAATACTAATTTTATTATTATTTTCTCATAGTGCGTGCTTACTGGTGCAATGATAAATATTATTTTACCATATTTCAAATTAATTTTCATCACTAGACCTCTTATTGGACCATTTATACAAATTGATATTTATCAAATAAAAAAATAAATATTTAGTTAAATATTTATTCATTCAATAAATAAATAATTGAAAATTATATATATGAATAATTTCATAATTACCTTGATAATAAATATTTGATAAAATTATGTAGTCAATAAATCCCAAATAAAATTATTCATGAGACTTGAGAATAATATTCATACCAATAATTAAATTCTAATAGATTTTAATTAATATCAATGGACATACTTAGCATGTGATGCACTAAGATTCTCCATGGACATAAATATTATTCCTGAACCATGTAAATGAAATTCTTTGGGATCCTATTATTTTTATTTTATTTTTTCTCCAATTTAATCTTTTATGAGAATCTAGACTGTCATTATTTCTCATTGAATTTCCATAAAAACAGTTGAAAATAAACCATTGGAGGCACTAATTTCTTAAACGAGGTATTTGGTGAAGCTTTAATATTAATTGGGGGTGATATTAGAAACTATAGAAAAGATTCGACCATTATAAAAATTTTAGGTTACATAATTCCTCACACAACATGTGATCTAAATCTGCACATCACATATCACCCAGGAAACTGGTTTTGGTTGAAGATAAATATCCCACACCATGTATCCTAGTGCAGATTCTATTTTCATCCCTAACATGACATGGGATATGGTGGTACACATTGAGTACCCTTCTAGAATCTCATGCCTATGTAGGTGGTCCCTTAAATTCCCTGTAATGAGGTAGTACATAAGAATATTTCACCATAGGTGATATAATTCATTCCCCCTTAAGTGTATACAACAAAATTTTATAACGTTGGTGGATTTAAGTATTTCATTACGTAATACTTGGATTTGGGAACATGAGTAGTCTATCCTAAGTGTTTTTTTGACATAGGATGCGATGGTTCAATTCAATCCAGTATCTAAGGTGAGATACAAGATGATTCATATAGTTTAATATTTTTAGATCTGTAGGGATAGTGACTGGGATCAGGTGTGGAAATTAGAGCATTATCTAGATAGGTAACCTATGGTAGTGAGTTTATGTCAGGGAACTGGTCCTTCACACCACAGATAGTGTTTGGACCCCCCCACATACTGGTGTCATGAGTTATTTATCTAATGAGTTAGTATCCCTCATTGAAGAGATTAAATGGGGAATCATACGTCCACTATGGTTAGTTACCCCCTTGAATGATACTTATTCTTTAGTGAGGTGTGGGTCCTCTAATATAGTTATAGAGAGATTATGTGGGTTTATTTATTTGGGTTCATCAAATTACTATGTATAATTTCTAGTTATCCTATTTTTGGGCTATCACATAGCAGAACTTTCACCTATATTTTAGGTTCCCTTCTTTAAATCACATCTAGGTTGTTTTTGATTGGTTATACCTTCCTCCCAATCTTGTATTTTTGAGCCTAATGACCTTTCACACTTTCCTTTGTGGTTTTTAGGGAATCCTACTATGTATGAATATACTCACCACTTTATGGGTTTCTTCAACTATATATGTCATGTTTTATGTTGATAAAGGCTAGTTTGATAGTGAATTTGGTGGAGGTGGTGTTGGCAGAGCTTAGTGGTGTTGAGAGATGATAATAATGGTTGATGTTCATGTTTGGAGTTATCATTCTACAAGGACCTATCTATATTATATATTTTGGTTGGCTTCCATTTTTGGGAGTTTGGGCATGTATCTTGCCCATTTTTCATTATGTATTATGTACTGGTTTACCTTTTTGGTTCTTGGCATTTGTCACATGCATTATATATTGTAGTTAGTTTTATTTATCTTTTCTATATTATTATATACTGTGTGATGGTGTGTATTGTGTATAGGTATATAAGGATAAGGCCTCCAATGACATGTGATATTCCAACTTGGTGCTAGTCACCATCCTATGACCTATTAGAGGCATACTTGGGGTGGCAGAATCATCTTAACGCTACCTAGGGTGGGTCCTAAGGGGTTAGATCATGTTAGAGTGGTATCCGAGTGAGTTTGTATTATGTATTGAGTTTGGAGTTAGAATTCTAGTGTGGATTGGTTTTTGAGATTAGGTTAATGATTTTAAAAGGTCATGAGTTTATATTTTAAGCCACATATCCCATTTTTGCTGCAGTGATCAACATATCCAATCAATTGGAATACGATATCCTACTTGTCGACTCAGTAGACTAAGTCATCTGTTTCATGGATCAAAAAAATATTATATTAATCATGTAACAATGGGGTATTTATTTCAATGTATTTCTTGAGTCATCCATCCAGATATGATTTGATGACCATGGATCATCATGTTAAATTGTAGGATACTAGCTTAAAGCTTTCTAACTGAGATCCCTAGGTAGGGTTTTGACACAATTATGCTAGAGATTGGGCCTCTTATTGGCGATCAACTGAGTATCAAGGTTTCAATCTAGGGACCATATCATGAGGTGATTACACTGAGAATGTGAGGAGTAGTATCTCCAGCCATTATATAGTGATCAGACCAGCTACTTTCAGTTTATAAGGATGTTCTTCCACCAGTGGGGTAACCAATTACTCCTATTAAAAATATTAGAATATATATAGGTTGAGTGTGATACTTGTTTTCTAGTGACAAGTATTATTGAGGTTCTGAGGAAATACTGAACCTTAGAGATCATGTAACGGATTGAGATGATGTTTTGTGTGTTCCCCCTATTCAAAAGTCTACCGAATAGATGGTAGTGCTAGAATATAGCATTATACATGGCGTTCTGGGTGATGATGGTTGTTATTTAGAAGAAGAGTCATTAGTTGATGTCAACCGATGATAGGCATATAGGTCATGAGTCTTGAGACAAAAATATGCATGATTTTAGTCCTAAGGATTAGTATATAAGGATTCACATAGAGGGTCCAGTCATTGAGGAGGCATGCTTTGATACACTTGTAAAGGAGAATTTCATTTAGATTATGACTGCTCGACCAGCCACAAAACAAAGAGAAGTCAAGAATTTGATTGATCTCCACTATAGAGGTAGCAATATGATCATATAAATCTAGATGGTGAATGAGGTAGTCCTTAGGGGGTGAATTTAGAAGAAGATATGGAGGTTAACCTGGAGGAGCAGTTGGAGAAGGACATCACTACCATACACTTTCATGACCTCCATCCTCTGTTAGTCCAGACTTGGATCAGAGGGTTAATGGATAGAGATGTGACCATATGTTTTTGATGGAGGGTTTAAATTATATGGTTACTAACATGTTCTGTGTTATTATTTTTTTCTCTTATACACTGACACTTACACTCATAGACTTTGTGGTGAACCATTATTTTATTATTGTACCCCTAGTTTAAAAGAAAAAGATTATAGTGGAGACCCTAACCTAACCCATGAAGTAAGAGTCTTATACTATAAGTGATCATGAACTCACCCACATCCACTAATAATGTGAGCTTTCACTTAGTGGTGACAAGTTTTCAAGGGAACGCATAATGGATTTGATAAAGACCTATAATGTTATCTTTATCATGGTCTAGCAATCAAAAATTCATGATCAGATTGAAATCTATCACCAGAGAGTGATGTTATTTTTATATAAATGATTGAGACTCTTATTTTTGGATGAGTGGGACCATTAATTAATATTATCATGAATTTTGGGTGTGAATTTTCTCTGGATCACCCACCAATTGGAACGTTTGTCTCTATGTGTGATAATTTCCTTAGATGATCATCTTCCTACAATAGTGGTGGATCACATAGATTTTTTTTCTTGAGGATGTAATTGTGTTTCCCACTCATCAAGAGGTTGAATTTTACATTGACTACACCCTGGTACCACTATAACATATTCTATATATTATCAAGTGGAATCAACTAAAATCATGGAAATAAATATGAGGTTGGAGGATCTTATGAAGAATGGTTTCATCAGACATAATGTATCCTCTTTGGTATTTCTTGTGTTTTTTTCAAAAACATAAAATAAGATCTTGAGGATTTTTATTGACTGTCATCATTTGAATTATGTGAAAATAAAAAATAAGTACCCTCAGTCGAGGATCAATAACCTCTTCAACTAGATGAATGGAGAGAAGTAGTTATTGAAGATCAGTATCAGGACCAACTATCCCTAACTCCAAGTTCAAAAGGAGGATATTTTAAAGACATAATTTTAGTGTCACTACAATCATTATGAGTTTCTTATTATTTAATTCTAGAAGAATAATTCCCCATCTATTTTCATGGGCCTTATAAACTAAATATTTCATCCTTTCATGGATTGTTTGATGGGTTTCTTCATAGATGACATCCTTATCTATTTAGTATTAGAGGATGATCATATAGGGAATATAAGGATTATACTGGACTTACTTTAAGATCAAAAACTATAAATAATTGTTTGGATGTGTAATTTTTTGATTTAAATGGTTTACATCCTACAGAATGTCATATAAATGAGATGAGTGTTTATGAACTCAAAGAAGATTGAGAAAATCCAAACTTGATAACCAACCAATATAATGTTTTAGGTGTATAGTTTTCTTATATGGTTGTGGTATTATAATATATTTTTGGAAGAAAAATCCATGATTTCAAGTCCCAATAAATGTTTTCCCAATAGATATGATGGATGAATGGTCAAGAGGTGGTGGAATTGACTAATTTATAAAATTTCAATATTATTTTAGAGTTAAATTAATTTAGTAGTAAAAAATAAGAATATGAAAAAATAATTTTTATTGTAGTCCATATCAAAGTGATCCCATATCTACTATTCACTTATCTCTTCCCCTGAGAGAAATTACACTCACTAAAATACTGGATTTTTAAAGGGAGTCCCAACCCAATTAAAAGTACATTTTCCTGTGGAGGAAAAACTAACACAACTTGAATTATAATGGAAATTCATACCCCATTACAACTTATTTTTTCAACATAGACTCACAAATGAGATATCCTAACATTTTCACACTAGGGTCACAATATAAATACTTTCATTTTTCAACATGGAGGCACAAACCAATGTATATTTTAGTGGGTAATATAATCCAATAGTTCTACTTTTGAAATGAAAAATCATAAACCAAATTTAACTCTCACATAAATGATTTGAATAAAAAAACACCATAAAAACTAGATTAAAACATGATGTTCTAAATATCAAGGAATATAAATCTATAATCTCATCGGAAATCTTAACTTTCACAATTTAATTCATTCAAAAACAATTACATATTGTAATTAGTAATTTTATGTGTGTTGAACTTAATGATTATCTAGTTTAGTCACTTTCTTAACTGGTTTTAAAAAATGTTATTTATAACATTTCTTCATAGAAAACCACTATACAAAAAAATTATCCACATTCATAAAATCAGAAAAAAAATTATTCATCATGTTTTTATTATCCAAAACTATAGCCACAATTTTCTCTTTTAATGATAAAAAACTACTTCATAGTTGGAAGAAACTTTGATAATCTGTAATTTTTTTTTACAAATAATATTGTTAAATAATAAATGAACTACAAATTGATTATTGTAATAAATAATAATTATAAATATTGATAAATGATCGACCTTAAATACTTCATATAGTTCCTATATAGTCACACTAAAAATATTTATTCAAATACCAAGAAAATTTGAGTTTTGAATTTAATTCTACAAATATGAAGCATAAATATAAAATACACTTCTTCCCTTTTTGATTTTAATTTGATTCTATGTAAAGTGCTTCCAATATATTTTTCATGGAATCAAAATAATTAATAGGTAATTTTGGATAAAATAAATTAATGAAAACAAGTAACATAAATATGAAGTGGATTAAAAGAAAAAACTATGAAAATATATAATATATTGATTATTAGGAAAAAAATATTGAGACATATAAAATATCAGAATAATTAAAAAATCACCAGACATTGAATTTTATAAGACACCGTATCTTTATGGATTTTTATTTTTTAGGAATTTTATATCTTGTAAGATATTATGTTTCCCATAAGTCTTTTCCCTTATCATAAAACTATTTTATCATTATTTTCAAAAGAATATAAGACTTTTAGAAATTATATAAGACTTTATACTTATAAATATTTATATTTTTAATCCATTAGATCATTCAATACTTTATATTTCTGTAAAATAATTACAAACTCAATGTGTAAGGCTTTAAAATATTTGCATGAGCATAATTTTTAAAAATTATGAAAACTTTAAAATGTAATGAAGTTACTTTGGATAAATGATATCATTGAGAGGGGGAGGGATGAATTAGTGATTCCTTTTCATTTCAAAAGTTATATTATAAAATTAAACCTCTATATTTAGTTATTATCTCGATCCACTTAAATAGAAAAGAATAGCCCTTTCCTCATGCTTAAAAAAATGAAAGAAGCATGATGTACAATGATTTATAAGGTTTGACCATAAAATCCTACACCTTTCCTTGGGTTTTTAGGTGTCCAGACCTACATACTGTCTAATATAAATTTTGATATAAATTTAAAATGGGAATGGGCAGTTGTTATCCTTTCCCATGGTACTTCACACACACCAACATGAAGTCACACAATGCTCTATCTCTATATTCCCAATAGAGAGTGAAGCTTCACACTATATACCACTTTATATTTGGATCCACAATAAGAAATACTTCTTTCAACACCCATTCTCTTCAACACTACCCTACTATGATCTTCCTCTACAAATAGTTTGGATTATTGATTTAGAAGTGGACCTTCCTTCAAGAACTACAATAGATAACACTCGTAATAAAATTTACTTTTCTTGAAACTCTCTTCATATCATCAACTATTAGGATCTTCATAATTGTTTAGGATACTTGAGCATGAAATTATTATAACAAACCATCCCTAGATGATCCAACATGTCACCCAACTCGACTCACAATAGGGCCCAAAGGGTTTTCCTGATCCCAATGGGTTAGAAACCAATTTCTAGTTGTCCAGAACACATGAATTTTGAATGATTTCACCCTATAAATCAAAATAAACACAAATGAGAACCACTAAGGATCAAACATGACCCTTTCACACAATAAAAAACCACGCATAAGAAAAAATAGTCTCAATAATAAAGAAATAATAATTTAATGCATAACACTAAACTAATCAAAAGAATAACTCATAAGTATTATCATATATAAAAACTGATAAAAAATAGATAATACAAATATACAAGAAAGTAAATAAAGATTTAGACTGAAAAAGCCGTTACATAACAATCCCAAAATGAAATAAAGTAAAAAAAACTCAAATTTCTAAAAACCCGTTCCATGTGACCCATAGCCACTCAAAATTTCCCAAATAATCCCTAAATGGTCTAACCCATACCCAAGGCTTAAAGAATAGAACAAGTTAAAGTAATGTTATGAAATGGGAAACTGAAATAAATCATAAGAGTTTTATACAACCAATAGTGCATGTAGAGTGTGATCTAAACACAATAGGTGGGATTTTTATAAAGAGTTTAGGTCATTTACTTTCAAAATGAATTTCATTAATTCTAGTTTTAAAATAAATAGAAAATATGTTTTCACATGTCCTTGATATATACCAAATATCATTCCAAATTCAATTTTGAAACCCATTTACTTTATTTTAACAATTAAGGGAAAATACTAAAACATTTTTAATTAAAACACTACTAAATCATTGAAACAAAATTTCTTAATCAATTTTTCAAAACAAAAAACAAAAACCATTACCCTTTCCAAAAAAATTCTCAACACCCTTCCTTTCGAAACAAGCATCAATTTTACTCAAAATATTATATCTTCCAAATAATTTTAAAAATTGATTTGAAATTAAATAGGAATTATAATTGGAATGAAATTAAAAGTGAGCATGCAGAAAGGATATCAAAGTGGTATAAAAAATGGTGTCGTACAACAAGTCAAGGGTTAGGGGATAAAAAAATTGGACAATGAAATCCCTTAAGTAATATTTACTAGGATCTAAGTGTCATCAGAAAATTGTTAGGAATAAAGTAATGTAAACCTAAAATATATTAAAAAACCATAGTCTGGACTAAAATGAATTATCTATCCCTATAGTCTCATTAATATAGTTAGTCCTTAAACCATTCCAAAAGTGCAAAGAAACCATGGCACAATGATTAAGGATTGATCTCTAATTCAAATGGTGGTGAGAATACAATCAAGTAAAGAATGAACACATTAACAATGACTAAGTATGATAAAGAGTTCCAACATCTCACCTTTAATAATCTCATATGAAACTATATTTTTTTTTTCAAATTCATAATAATCAATAAAGATATAAAAATATAAAACATCTCCGAAGGGATTTTAATTTTCAATGGAAATTAAATACAAGGGGCTCAACCAATGATCTGACACATACGACATGAAAAATAATTTCAAGGTGCCAACCATGCCATTATTTCCAAACCATCATGAAATTACAGGTCACTTTCCACCACTTAAAATACATATTTAAAACATCATTCGAATATAATACAAAAAAAATCATTCTTAAATCCATTTAAAATATAATCCCACTTTATTTTAAAATCCATGTAAGTAATTCACTCAATTCCTTCCTCTCACAAGTACTATACCAAATCGTGATAACACATTGAAATTTACCAAAAATGGGAAAAAAATACTTTAATTAAGAGGTTTATATAAAATAAGGCTCAAAAACATTTTTCTAAACACTTAGAAATCAAATAAATACTTTTTAATTCATAAAAAATCAAGAGATCCTTTCTTCCAAGTGATTATACCTTTAGTATATTTATAAAATAAACCTTAACTAACACCTATAATTTTAATTTAACAAACCATATAATTTAAAATAATTAATAATTGAATGATATATAATTTGAAGGAAATGAAAAACCAAACCTACCTCCAATCATGTAAAACAAATCTCCAATAATCAGATTTAATTCCAATTTTGTAGAAAAGTCTCCCAAAAGTATATACACACACTCTAAAAGCCCTGGACACCCAAAATTAAAATTAAAAACCACATTGATCCCATATAATGAACAAAGAATACCCTAGGGTTTGAGGGAGGAAACTAAAACTAAGATAAATTTGTGTAAGTGAAGGGATAAGATAGAAAAAACATAATAGTATGGATTATCTAGAAGAAATCACTTGGAATAGGCATGGAAGAGGCTAAAAATAGAAGGGAAGAGAAGAGGAGACCTAATTGGTCACACCCGAGGTTCATATGAGCTAAGTGAGGAGGAAAATTATCGGATTACCCTTTAATTTAACTGATGAAAAACATAGAATTTCATGTTTTAAGAAAAGAGGGAAGCTCATATAGTTAGTCCCCATAGTTTGGTAAACAATGAACCAATCATACAACTTTCTCTATATAAGTAAAACACACTCGCACATTTTGGAGTCATGGTTTTTTAAACCATATACCAAGATTATGAAACACTTATATAATGAACCACAACACTCCCTCATTCATGCCGCATGGTCCCTTATAATCGTTATCAAGTTGTATGACACTACCCCAAGTCCAAAATGTTCCAAAAGTTTTCAAATGGAACTCCCTTGGTTTTAACCAAAATTGTACTCCACTCATATAGAGAAAATGTTCAACTACAAAATGAACTTGAAAAATTCCTACACATGGGTCATTGTATAGATTTTATTCAATCATACACACTAACATTACAATAAAGTTAAATTTACATATTCCCAAAATTAAAAATGAACTTCTCAAAAACTTGAAAAAATCCAAGATAATATAAGATAATATAAAATAATCCACAATAGTGACACGGGGGTGTCACAATTATCTCCACCATACTATTTTCTTCCACCATAAATTCCTTTGTCCAAGTTGAATCATTTCTAAAAGGAAAACCTTTACACCCAATATCTAGAGGTGGTAGGGTCCATGAATACAAAAGAACACCCTAAGACCTTGAAAACACTAAACAATACTCTAAAAAGCTTTCAGAATATTTGTAAATACAACAGGAAACCTTAAGAAATAATCCCACACACAATTATTAACTAGGGGAACAAGGGATTTGGAGACTGAAAATTGGTATACCCACCATTTATAAATGATCTAAAATGAAAAAATAAGGGAAAACCACATAAAAAGGGAGAGAAATTTCAAAAAAACCATTTTTGACACATATTTATGGAAATTACTAATATGCAACAACTATAATAAACTAACTCAAAACCCATAACGTACAACCTAAAATCCATCCAAAATACCCAAAAACCAAGGAAAATCCCAGAATCATTTGATTAGGTTACCAAAAACCATCACATACCAAGATATCCAAAACACACATCAACCAAGATCATGCCTCAATGTGAAAAAACATGGTTTTATATAACAACCCATAATTATATCAATGTAATTTCCCCTCTGATTATATTAGTATATCATATTTAATAAAACAAATACACCACATAATAAAACCAACAACATTTTATTATTTTAATTTGAACATTAAATATTTATAATAAATACAGAAATAAGAATTTAAATTATTACACTGGGACAAAAAATGGAAAAAAATATAATAATAATATGAATATTTTTGATCTGATATATCCCCCAAAATAATCTTACTCACGAACAACACTAGAGAAATGAATCAGTATGTTAGTAATTCAATATGAATTTTTAAAATTAGAATATATAGATAAACTTGATATAAAATATAATTGAAGGAATAATTAATGAAATATGAGGTATTAATAGAAAGTAGGGATCCCATGTGATCATTATAAATCTAACCATTGGAATAATAATCTGACCATTTGAATTGTAACCTGACATTTGGAATAATAATTTAAAAGTTAGGAATAGTAACTTGACCACTCGAATAACATCCTCACCTATGGAAGTGTAAAATAATATTTATATATCTTATAAAATAAAAATGATATATATTTATATTATGATACAAGTAATAAATTATTAGACCATAATTAATTTTTTAATGGTCATAAAATAGATCATAATATTAAAATTCATATTTTTTGAATAAATGTAGATTTTATTATAAAATTAAATTCATCATATTTAGAAAATTATTTTCATAAAATGGATTTAATTTTGGAAATCTAAACCTAAAAAATGGCCAGGGTGAACTTTTGTTATTTTTATAAAATAGTTATTTTTTTTGTGAATAGTGAAGTATGTTAAAATACGGTATTTAACATTATAAGCTAAATAATTACATTTATGAGTCATTGATGATATAATAAACCATTATTTTGAACTAAAATTCACCATTTACTCTATTTAGTCATATTCAATTTTTATTCTTGAGACAAAATAAAAAATCAATGAAAATAATATTTAAAAACACCTCTTTACTCCTCTAATAAATACCATCCCTCACAACCCAATATCATCAACCCCTATAAGACTTGTAGATTTCTAAAAGTCTACCCAATTATATTCCAAATACTATCCCCCATTTACTAGTTCTAATGTTCTAATTAAAGTACCAATCCAAAGTGTCTTAAATGGAACCCCAAGAGGAGACACCCAAAGGAGAAGGTAATACCCTCAACTGAGTCTTTTACTTTTCTATTCCTGCTCGTACTTTTAAATAATTACATTAAACATTGGATAATAAATACAATATAATATATACTCTATAATGTTATTTTTTAATGTAATATCTATCTCTATCATATTATCTTCTCCTCTTATTATATATACTAGAACATCATCCATAATATATCGGGTCACCACCACTATGGATGATGGGTTTTTTATTTCCAATTATATCCTTCTTGGAAGGTTTAAATTCACTTATAATTGTATAAAATGACATATATATATATATATATATATATATATATATATTTCATATTCTAGAATAAATATATTTCTATAATATTAAATAAAACAAAACTAGTTTTTTATGGTCGTTAAAGCTGCCAAAATAAACCAACCATATAACATTAAAATCTTACTAAATGAATCATCCATATATCAGAACATATATGAATACATCAAAACATTTCATTTTTTGGAAGTTCATGTATACAATTTCATTTCACTTCTTTAGTTTTTGTGCCATTATACAAGAACTTCAATAAATATTCACAAGCAATTCGACCTTGAAGCCATGAAACGAATGCCCCCAGAATAGTGAAATTAAACTTTCTATCTTTTAGAAATATTGATAAATAAACATAAAAATATTTTAATAAATAAAATATAGATTTAAAATTATATTAATTAAGAAATTAAATATTCTAATTTTATTATCCATGATATTAAGTGTATGTGTTGAGATATTTTGGAACATAAGCTATGAGATCTCTCTAAACCACCCTTTTTCTTGGGGTTATGAATTTTCTATCTACAACTCACTTTCTCTCTCTATTTGATATTATGGAATGATTGTAAATAATGTATATATATTGATTATATATATACATGACTTATTATCCCTTCCTTTTTTGGGTAATACATGACTTAAGTCCATTTTTCAGATGCCTTCTTCAAAATAAAATATGATTAAGGATAACTTTTCTATCCATTAATCCTTGTATGTAATGATAATTTGAAGCCTTTATTCATACATGAAGACAATATTTTAATACACATGATTATGTAAATATATATTAACAAAAATAATCTATAATTCCTTCTTCTATTTGGAATATTTATGAAACATCCTTAATTATGATACAAGGAAAGATTATGCTACCCATTTCTTTCCATGAGTAATTCTTATGTTTTCAAAGTGTTACTGATTTCCATTTTTTGGGGCACATAAGAATGTACATGTTATCATGGTTGTTCCCATATATCACTTAAATACATTGGGTATTGTTTTTGTCTCATGAGATGATATGTATGGGATTAGGGAGTGAACCTAATCTGTGAGGGGATTTTGTCCACCATATGACATTGTTTTGGTAGTTACCATCGACTTATGCTTATGCATTGTTATATGTTTCTAAAAAATTCCTATATCTCCATGATCTTATGATTTCTTGTTCTTAATATTATTCCTTCATATTATTAATCATGATCGTAATCTTTTATGATATCATGTAATGTCAATTTGACTCCCTTGTTATTCCTCATTATCTGGTTTACTCCATTCTGTGATCTATAGATCAACCCTTTATTTAAGGTATTCCCTAAGTTATCCATTATAGTATTAGGATATAAAAGTTATTTAGGAGATCATTATGGGGAAAAAATAAATATGTTGTGTTTTTGTTTATTTTTGATATATTATGAACCTAGTCTTCCAAATACACTAGGCCTTTCAATCTTTTTGTTGTATTTATTGTATATTTATTTTTAAAATAATTTAATAATATGTGTAAAAGTCTTATGTGTATATAGTTTCTATCAAATTATGGTCTATTTATTTTTGGGGACTGGTATTATAATACTTTAGTGATAACCATAGGGATAAGTACAAGTATAGGATAATATCCTATGATTTTGGTGAATTATAGAGAAATTCGTTTACAAGAAATTACATCCATGTCTAGATACTATAATTTTATGTGGTTTTAACATAATTTTTAATAGGGGTAATAATCCTAAAATTAATGCGTTGGGTATTAACTTGATCATCACCTGGTGAGTGAAAAAGGCATAACTGCATACTTGGTTTGACTTACCCATGGGATATGATTTGGAAATCCACAAGATATATATGAACTATTATGAAAGGATTGAAAAAATTGTTATATTAGAAAACCTAATTGGGAAATTACCATGGATAACCTAGATTAAAAACCAAGAGACTCAGAAGTTAGGATTTATGTGTCATTTATAAGTTATTCCATTTTTGTTCACACTTTCCATTTTATATGTTTTTTAGTTAAAGTATTCTCATTATGTTTTTTCCTTTATTTTAGTTAATGATGGTAAATTGGATAAAACACGTCAATAAAAAATGTGATAGGAAATGTGAGGATTTCCCTAATGATATTCCAAGTGTTATGGTAGTATGATCTTAGAACTTTTGGGAAGCATTGACTCAACTAACTCAAGTTATGAATAGTTACTTGAATCATGTGAAATTCCTTCCATCTACTTTAAAATAGAAATTTGTGGCCAAGTCCTTATATGATTAAGCCCTCCTACCTTTAGTGGATATTTTGATCCCATCATCCCATCACAATGGATAAAATCCATTGATAAAATATTTTTTCCCTCCAATTATCAAATTAAGAGAAAGTCATACTTGACTTCAATAATTATAAAGAGGGATCAGATCAATGGTGGACACTGATCATGAACATGAGTTCTAATGTGAGAAATTGATTCCATGGAATGGGAAGTATTGAACCAAATATTTTTCAATAAATATTTTCTTCAAAATCTATATCTTAAAATGGATAGGGATTTCCTCAGACTGAATAAAAATGGAGTTGAGTTTATTCGGGAGAATGAGGAAAACTTCAGAAGGCCTGAACCGTATACGTCTAAATTTGTCATTGAAAACAAAATTCAGTTGGACTAATTATTAGTGGATTGAATTCATGCCTATGAAAATATTTAGTGATATGAGACTTTTATATTTATGAAGATATTGTCTGTTGTGCCCTTAAGTTTGAGGTGGATATTGGTGACTCTTAGTTGTATCGTAGGCCTGGAGATAAAAGGAATAAAATTTATTTTTAGGTGGATCAATTGATAAATCCCATGGAGTAAAGATAAAATAACTATCCACATGTAAAAAATGTGGGAAGAGGCATCCTAAAAACCATCTCAAGGGAACCAGTATATGGTTAAAATATGGGAAATAGGGGATTCTGGCTAACAATTCTGAAGATATATGAAGAAACCCACTAATGTGATTTAAGAAAAGAAGGTATAGATCAATATTAATCATATGGTACAACGTTTCAAATATGTGTAATGTGATAATTATGTAGAAAAATTCCCTAAGCTAATAGATATTGTAAAAAATCAATAAAAATGATCTCTAATGCCTTGAGAGAAAGAAAGGTAATATGATACCGATATTATTGAGGTGGATCCCAGTAATGATGTAAAGATAGGTACATTGGTTATTCATTCAAGAATAGTGAATATACAATTTGATTTCAGTTCTACACATTATATCTTACAATTTTATTATAACTATTTTAACAACACTTAAAAAATGGGGGTTGTACTATATGTGAGAATAGAAAATTTTGTTATTATTGCATCCCAAGTATATAAATCCTCCCGATTAAATTTTTGTGGACTAAACTTCCCACTAAAAATTTCCCCACTTCCTTTAGTGTAGTTTGATGCTATATTAGGCATTGATTGACTATTATTATAAAAAGACAATATCAATTATCTGGAGATAAAGATAACTCTTCACACCCCAAGTCATCCTCTAATTCTATAAAATTGTAGGGAGGATGATGAATCTCTTTTATTATATTTATCTTACGTGTGAATTTTATTGCCTTATGAGTTAGTATATCTATCTTAAATGATAAAGAAAAAAGAGATAATCATGATTGAATTCATGCCCAGTACGAGGGATTATATTAATGAATTCCCCAAGTAATATCCTGGACTTCCTACTAACCAAGTTATTTATTTCACAATTTAACTTATACCTAGACCTCTAAAAATATCAAATACTCCTTTCAGAACGCCCACCATTGTTTTGGAAAAAATGAAGGAGTTACAAGATAATCTATATAATAATTTTATTCAATCGAGTGATTCTCCTTGGGGTCTGTTGATCATCTTCATCAAGAAGATGGATGGGTCAATGTGAATCTACATTTATTATCATAAACTCAACAAAATCATGATAAATAACAAGTATCCCCAACCACATATTGATGAATTTTTCAATCAACTATGGGTGCCCAATATTTATCTATGGTGGACAATCGATCTGAATATCACCAATTAAAGTAAATAAAGAAGTTATTCCAAAACTAACTTTTGAGCAAGGTATGCATACTATAAGTTCATAGTGATTCCCTTCAGATTGACTATTGCTCCAAAAATCATTATGGACTTAATGAATAGTGTGTTTAGAGATTACCTCAAAAAATTTATGGTTGTATTTATAGATGATATTATGATATACCCAAAAGTATAATGGAGTATGAGTATAATTCGGATACTATGCTAAAGAATTTTTAAAAGGAGAAGATATATGAAAAGTAAAGTAAATGTGAGTTTTGGATGGAGGAAGTATTATTATTATGGAATTTTATCACTAGAAATGGGATATCTATGGACCCTTTAAGACAAAGGTAATTAAGGAGTTACCCAGAAAAACATCTATAATGGAGATCCATAGTTTACTTAGACTATATGGGTATTACTAATGATTTTTGAGGAAATTATTATGATTTTGAAACCCTCTAGACAAGTTGAATCATACAGGGATAAATTTTATCTATACAGATTAATGTGAAGAGAGATTTAAGGAATTGAAAAAGAGACTTATCACTACACTAGTCCTCACAATTCCCTTAAGTGGGAAACTTTTCATGGTATACCACAATGCTTTAAATAGGGGATTGAGATGTATAATAATGAAAAATGATAATATGATAGCCTATTACTTAAGGTAGTTGAGTATGAATGATCAAAACTACCAAACACACGATCTAGATTTAGATGTAGTGATATTCACATTGAAAATCTAGAAGAATTATATCAATGGGGAGAAGGGTGAAATATATATGGATCAAAATATCCTAAAGTATATATTCATACAAAAGGAGATTAACATGCACCAAGAAAGATGGTTAGTGTAGATCAAGGACTATGACTTCAAAATCTACAAGAATCCCATGAAAGAAAATAATGTAGTAGATAATATAAGTAGAAAAGATCCAAAAGCAATATAAATGATGATAATTGAGAGGGATCCAATATTATTATACTTTAAAAGGATAGAATAGGGATCATAAAGAAAGGAATATCATCCTTCCTTTATCAAATGGTTTCTCAACCATACCTTATATAGAAGATAAAGGATGATCAAATAGATGATGTAGAAATACATAAGAAGGTGTAAGATATAGGAGAAGAAAAATCATCATAGTTTTAAATTGATGAATTAGGATTTTGGTCCCAACTATGTATACTATTAAATCCTATGATAAATAAATAGAAATTAAATAATGCACATAGTTTGACCTTATCCATCCACCTAGGGAGAATAAAGATGTATCTGGATCTGTAATAGAACTATTGGTGGTATAATATGAAGAAGAATATCATAGAATATACATCAAAGTGATTGGAATTTCATCAAGTGAAGGATGAAAGGAATTATTCTAAGGGGATTATGAAACCATTACCTATAACTACATTGAAATAGAAAAAATCACTATGAGATTTGTCACTCATTTTCTTAAGACATATAGGGTAAATAATTTAATATGAGTTACGGTGGAACATATTACCAATAATACTAATTTAATAACTATTTAATAAGATTTATCACTCAATCAAATTTTAAGGATATACATCAGAGAAGTGGTGAGGCTATATGAAACACCATTATTGACTATATCTAATCAAGATCCCAGATTTATCTCTAAGTTACGGTAGGGTCTACAACATGATTTAAAGACCGAGTTGAACTTTCTAGAAACCTATCACCCCCAAAATTATGGAAAATCTAAGAGTAAAATCTAGAAACTAGAAGAAATGTTATGATAATGCTCAACAAACTTTAAAAGTAGATGAGATCAACATCTTCAAATGGTTGAGTTATAATAAAATAATATTTTGTAATCAAGCATCCAAATTGATCAATATGAATCTATTTATAGGAAGTGATTTGGAATACCTTTATAACAGGATTAAGTTAGTGAAAATAATCTTCCAAGACATGAAGTGGTTTTGTAAATGGTAGAAATAATCCAGACTATTCTGCAACACATCAAGTATGGTCAAAGTCAACAGAAGATCTTTGATGAAAATTGTTGAATAGAATCAGAGTTTGAGGTTGGAGATAAAGAGTTCATACACATATTTATATGTAATAGAGTTAAGAGATTTTATAAGAAGGGTAATCTAAGTCCTAGGTACATAATCCAATTTTATATTCTCAATCATGTTGGAGTTGTGTCACATCAACTGACACTCCCACCAGCACATTGTCAAGTACACAAAATATTCCATGTATCCCTATTAATAAAGTACATACTAGATTGCTCACATGTACTTAATTCAGATACGATACAACTATAAAATGACATGTATTATGTGGAAAAGTTTGTAAAGATATCATATCATAGTGGTAATGTTTTATTTGATAAGACAACACACCTAGTCAAAGTATTATAGTGAAACCATATGTTATAGGGGTAACATGGGAACTGGAGGAATCAGTGAAACAAAATTACCCAAACCTATTTCCACCTTAGAATATAAAACAAAATATCATAGGTGAAATTTATTAAGGGGGAATAATGTAATGACCCAATATTCTATCAATGGAATTTCCCTTCTGATTATATAAATGTGTTATACTTATTAAAACACATACAACACATGATAAAACTAATGGAATTTTATTATATTAATTTGAAAATTATATTAATTGAATAAATATATCCATAATAATTGAAATTATTAAAATGGGACAAAAATAGATAATAACATAACAGTAATACAAAAATTTAGATATTTTGATCCCTTATAATAATAACACTCCTGAACAACACTCTATAAATGATGAAGAATGATAATAATGTAATATGAATTTTAAAAATGAATATATATATATATATATATATTGTTGAGAGAAAATATAATTTACGGAATAATGAATGAAATATGTGGTGTTTAAAGAAACTATGAATCCCATATGACTGTTATGAATCTGACTATCGGAATAATGATCTGACCTTTGGAATAGTAACATGACTCTTGGAATAGGAATTTGACCATTAAGTTTAGTAAAATGACCATTAAAACATTATATTAACCTATGTATGTGTAAAATAATATTTATATATCTTATAAAATAAAAATATGTCATATTTATATCACGATACAAGTAAATAAATGTTTTAAAAATGATAAAATCAGTATTTGTATTTTTTGAAAAACATATATGGTTTATTTTCATTTTTGAAACAAATATGAATATTTAAAAGAAATATTATTTTAATAAAATTTATTTATTAATTAATATTATGTTGTATTATAATGATAAGAAAATTTTATGAGACCATTTATAATTTTACCGTGGGTCATAAAATTGATCATAATATTACATTTGGTATTTTTTGAATAATTGGGGATTTTATTTAAAAATTAAATTTATCATATTTTTAAATTTATTTATAAAGTGGATTTATTTTTTGGGAATATACACATCAAAAAATTTTTAGGAGGAGTTTTTTATATTTTTCTCAAATAGTTGATATTTTGGTGAATAGTGAAATGCGGTAAAATATGGTATTTATCATTATAAATTAAATACCTAATTTTTTTGTTCAAGAATGATGTAAAAACCTATTATTTTGAACTAAAATGCACTATTTACTTTATATAGTCACAAGAATCAATTCTATTGGTAGTCTTGATCCAAAATAATAAACTAATGAATATAATATTAAAAAAAATCCCGCTCCTCCCCTTATAAATACCACCTATCCAAACACCTTATCCTCACACATTATAAGACTTTTAGCTTTAAAAAATTCTACCCATTATCTCCCCAATCCTCTACCCTAGGTCTCAACACTTCTGGTATCATCAAATGACCAATCCAAGGTTCCTTAATCAGATTCCCAAGAGAAGACATATAAAGGAAAAGGTAATATCCTCAACATAGTCTCTTATCTTTCTCTTCCTCCTATACTAAAAAAATTACATTAAACATGGAATAATAAATTCAATATCATAAATATTCTGAATTTTTATTTTTTAAGGAAATATCTAACATCTTCCATCTTCTCTTCTATTCGTTTTATAACAATGAAAACATTATTTGTAACATGTCGGTTCACCACCTCTGTGGATGATGAGTATTTGTTTACCATTATTGCCACAATGTACTATTAAAATTGACTTATAATTGTTAAAAATAACCTAAATCTGTGTATTATATATTTTTCTCATTTTTTAATAAATATATGTCCATAATATTAAATAAAACAAAACTAGTAGGCGATGTTCTGCAAAACCGCCAAAATAAACTAACCATATTTCATTAATGTTTTACTAAATGAATCATCCATTTGTCAGAACACATATAGATACATGGGACCATTTAAATTTATATAAGTTCATGAATACCATTTTTATTTCAATTTGGGAGTCTTATTCTCATTTGAAAATAACTTCCAAAATTTTCCACAAGTGATCCAACCTTGGAACCATGAAACGAACACCCTCAATATAATGAAATTAAACCTTATGTCTCATAGAAATGGTTTTAAATGAACATATTATAATCATAGTAAATCAAATATAGATGTAAAATTATCTAAATTAATTAATTAATTATTCTAATTTGACTATCTAGAAAGCTAAGTGATAGTTCTAAGTGATTATGGAACTTAAGATAAGGGATCTCTCTAAACCCCCTTTTTTTAGGTTATGAAATATATCTCCATAAATAACTTTATATGTCTCCTTTTGATATTATGGAATTATTATAAATTATTTATATATTTTTCTTTCATATATAAATAACTTATTCTCTTTTTAATGAGTTAATACATTCCTTAAGTTCATTTCTCAAATGATTTCTTCAAAATCAAACCTGATTAAGGGGAAGTTTTCTATTCCTTAATAATTTTATGTAATGATCATTTAAAGTATTTATTCCCAAATGAACAACATATTTTTAAACCTATTAATATTTTATATTATATTAATGCCCATATTTTTTAATTCCTTCTTCACTTTAAAATCTTAATGAAATCTCATTTGATTATTATATGAGGCAAGATTTTGCAACAAATTTCTTTCCATGGACAGTTCTTGTGTTTGTACATTATGATTGATTTCCTTTTATGGCCTGAATAAGCATGTACATGATATTATTGGTGTGCCAAGATATCAATCCAATTAATTGGGTGATGTTTTTGTGTCACAAGGAAATATTCCTGGGATTAGGATGTGAACCTTATCCATAATGGGACTTTCTCCACCATGTGTTGTTGTCTTGGTAGAGAGCCCTTACTTATGATTATGTCATGTTATATATTGATAAAACATTTCAATGTTGACATGATCTTATAATTATATATTATTTATATTATACCTTAATATGATTAATCATTAACCTTTTATTTTTTGACAACTTGTTATGTCGTTTGACTCACATGTTAGGGCTCATTATAATGTTTATTCCCTTATCAGGATTTATAGATCAACCCTTTATTTTATGTATTCCTTTGGTTATACTATGCATTTTTAGGTTCTAAAAGGGATTTAAGAGGTCATTATAAGAAATAATATATATATATATATATATATATATTTTATGTATTATGAATCTAGTCTTGAAAAAATACTAGGCCACTTGATCCTTTGCCTGTATTTTATTTAGTATTTGTGTTAAAAATTATGTGTTAATATGTTTAATAGGATTGGTTTACTATATTCCACCCAGGGTCCTGAAAATACTTTAGTTTTTTTAACATAGGGTTACCTCATGGGTCAACACCTTATTGCGATCCTAAAAGAATATAACTCAATATTGTGGTGCCCATGACCGAACTGATATTAACCACATACCCCAGTGACTCATGTACGGACCTAAAGCTTTCCCATGGTAAAAAAACAAGACAAAACTCATGAATAACTGCCAACACAATGCTAGCATCACTAACACAACCACATAAGACAAAAATAAAAAACCAGTCATGAACATCCCAAAGAAACCTCCACCCACTTATGAGAAACCAAAAAAATACTTCAAATAAGAGCCAGCTCAAAACAACAAACATTCTAAACTCATTAACCAAAATTTTAAAAATTAATAATCAACATGAAACCCAAAAAGATTGATTCTCATAAATGGTTCACCAGTCTATACAACCCAAAAAATATATTGTGGTTTCCCATTAAACCTCTGTACAATACACATCCACCACATTCTTAGTTTGGGAAAGTGTATTAAGAAAAAATGGACCAATCTAAGAGATAAATGACCTAATTTTATTCAGGAACATTCTGAGTGGCACAAACTTGAATAATGAAACATGAAATATGAATTTAAAAAATTCATGTTTATCATACCAAATAAATAGTCCCAACACAAAAAGGGGACAGAACCACATGCACAATCACACTAGGGAAAAACATATGGATTTTTTAAACTCCCCTTTCTTTAAAACCAAACATTTTTATAAGGGATTTCAAACTCATTTTACAATGGCATAAACATGTTATAAAATTTTCAACTTCTTAAAAAAAACCCATTTAAACTTTATCAATTTATCTTTTATTTCGATAACATTCCATGAGTTACAATATAAAAAAATCATTTCAAATAATTTTCATCAATTCTAATTTATTTAAATTTTTTTTATCCAAAATCCATAATCAAATCAACAATTTTTTAAATTTTTTAAGATAAAAACTATTCTCTCACATAGAAACCATAAAGCCATGTTGGAAAAGGCAATAAATTTCTTAAAATCCAACCCTTTAATTTATAACTATATTATAATTTAAAATGAATGGGAATTACCATTCAATTTCAAAACATTTCATTAACATCAAAATGTATTTTTACATTAAAACACCAATTTTATTTAACACAAAAACAACTTTTAAAATCAAAAATCCAAACAATAGGGCATAAAGAATCTATCAAAACAGAAACCAATAAAATTAATTCTCTATAAAACTCTCTTAATTAACCTTATGCTAATGGGAAACACTGTTAAAGTCAATTTAGATTACAAGGGTGTGACAAAGAAATCCTTGGAAAAAATAGAATTGTGCATGGTTTGGCATTAATGGTTGGAAAACCATTCTTTGACCATTTTAATATGATTATAATGGCTTATAAAACCTTCTTCATAGGCTTCTTATGGGTTTTTAGATCAGGCGGGGTATCCATGTAGCTCTATATCTTCCTCTATTTTTTATAAAATGACTAAGAGAACCCCAAAATCACCGGTACACTCAATGGGGTTCAAAGTAACATTATTTTATATCAAAATATGTTAAAAAATAATTATAACAACCACAAAATCTAGATTCAAATCCTGACTATGTATGGAAACTCAAGATTCAGGGTGAGAAAGAGCTCACAACACTCACCCACACATACCTCCCGAGTTTCGTCATACCTGTCTTTATACCAATAGACTTCCTAAATAACCATTGGGATCCTAAAGAACCTAGTCATTCTAAAAACCTAAGATCTGATATGATTTGTAATAAACTGACCCAAGTTGGCCTGAAATGTCACTCGACCTAGCTTGACACTCAACTTGAAGGGAATTCCGAATCCCCAGGGGATGAAAACTAGTGCTTGGGTATTTGGAACGTGCTCCTTGGAAATAATTTCACACTATAAATCCAAATTTACAAAAAAAGAACCAACTAGGATCTATCATGACCCACATATAGAATTAATGGCCATGAATAATAATAAAAAATCTTAAAAATAAACAAATAATCAATCAGAGAATGGGGAAATAGTAATAAAAAGAATAAATCATAATAAGAATCAAATGTACTGACTAATAAAACATATATAGAAAAAACGTACAATTAAAATAGATAAAGATATAGGATAGAAGGGGCTATATATAACTATCCCAAAAGAAAATAAAGAAAAAAAACGAAACCACTATAAACCAGATCCATATAACCCATAGTCAATTATAAATTCCCAAACCATTCCTAAACGGCCCAAAATACACATGATACCCAAAGAAGAGACCAAAATAAAGGAAATTTATGAAATTGGAACTTGAAAGAAATCATAAGAGCTCCATACACCCAATGGTGTATGTAGGGTGAAAGCTAAACTTTCTTAGTAGAATTTCAGTAAAAAGTGTGCATTATTTCCTTTCAATTAGTGATAGTTTGAATATAAATAGAAAATAGGTCTTCACATACACATGAGGTAAACTATATATAATGACAAATTGACTTTTTAAACCCAATTCCATTATTTTAAAAATAATGGGGAAAACCTGATTTTTTTTAATAAAAACAGTTTAAAATAATGAAAAGATTATTTATTAACTAATTTATGAAAACAATACAAAAACCTTTTTATTTTTACAAAAATCCCCAACAACCTTCCTTTCAAAATACATGCCAATTTTACTAAAAATCACCCTCTTTCAAAATTATTTTAAAAATTAATTTTAAATAAAATATGAATCCTAATTATAATGGAAATAAGAGAAATAATTTACTAAGAATATCAAAGTAGTATAACCAAAATAATCAATAAGAATTGGTTGAATGAAAAAATTCAAGGGCTAGGGGATAAAAGAGGTGTAAAATGAAATCCTATAGGTAATAATAATTTGGATCTAAGTGTATCATGTAACACCTTAAGATTTTATGAAATATTTTTTAATTATATTTAATTTATTCGATTTCTTTCTTTAGATGCAACAAATATTTTTGAGGAATCATGTAACATTATTAAAATATTATGTGTTTGTTATTAACTAGTCATTAAATTTGTAGTAATAAATAAGAATAACTGATTTATGAAATAAATATAAAGTTCAAACTCAATATTAGTTTACTGATAAATTCTTATAAAATAATCACCAAATTTCTAGTAAATTCATTTTATGCTTCAAAAATATGTTTTCTTCAAAAATGGGTTTTTAATATTTTTATGAATAAATATTATAATTAACTTTTGGAACATTTAAGAGTATTTATTTGAAAAAATGAATTTTATTTTTTAATTTAGAATTTAGAAATTATCTTCACATACTTTTTGTTAATTTTATGAAAAGATTTGTTTTTCGTGAATAATAGAGAATACCAATTTCTATAAAAATATAATTTATTTTCAGTAAATTGAATAATTTAAAAGTTACATTATGTTTTGAATATGATTTAAAGTAAAATAAGTATTATATATTTATTTTTAATCCTATTAATTACATTTGAACGATATTTATACTGTATTTTAATATAATTTTATTTTTGGGTTTAAACAAGAGATTTTTATGAAAAATATTTTAAAGTGAAAAATGTTTCTCTATTTTAATTAATTAAAATTTAAAAAGTGGGTAATGATTTATAAGAAAGGTATATATTTTATATCTATAAATATGAATTTATATTTATAAAATGATGATCACGAGTTATAAAGTTAATATAAAATCATCATATGTCTGAAAAGTATGTTTCTTGAAAAACTATTTTTTCATCACATTTTTGGGGATTAATTTTAAATTAAACTGTAAAAAATATGAGAATTTAATCTCAAAAAATGGATTCTATATTTTTAATTAGTGGGTTCAAATCTTTTATATAGTTTCTTTTTATTTTGGTCATTATGAATAGTAACTATTGTAATTTTATTATCACGACAAGGGTAAATAAGATAATTTAGGATAAAAATAAGATGAAAAGGACTTGAAAATGACCCTAATACTTGAATTAATATTATAGGATGAGTAAATGTTTTTCATAAGCATCCAATATTCAATTATATGACATTTTTGTTTATATAGATAATATTATGCCCTTTATAGTATTTTATTTCTAAAAAAGTGAAAAACATCACACTCTTATTTTTAATAACTATAATATTTTTAATATGGGGTTAACCAGAGGATATGGTTGAATATAAATAGTATTTTGAAATATAATATATTTATTTTCATCCAGAAAAATTGTTTTTAAAATTTAGTGAAGAAATAATTACCTTAAGTTCTTACACAATTCTGATGTAATAATTAATAAATTAAATAAAAAATAAAATAAATGATATTAAAAATATTAAAAGTACTATAATTTGAGATATTTTTTGAGATATAAAAATTTAATAGATTAAAATGACATGTTATGAATACATTAAAATATTTGGTTCTAATTTATATTATTGTCTTGATGTTATTAAAGTCAAAGTAATGAATAGTGTCAATATTGACAATAATGATATTTTATTAAAATAACATTTTATTAAATTATTTAAAAATAATAAAAATATTATATACAGAAAAATGGGACAAGATATAGTAAAACATGTCATACCATGTGCATTTATAGGCCATTTGAAAATATTTGGCTCTTGAATAGTCTAATTATATTTTAATCTTTTGAGAAATTCAAAAAATTTCCCCTTACCTAAATTATAAAAGGTTACCTCACCCCTCAATAATTTTAGTTTAACTCATTGGTTTTGACCTAATGTGAGTGTCTAAAGAGACCATGAGGGTTTTGTGGGGTGTTTAAGGGATTATTAAGAGCCTAGAACCTAAATTCTGGTGGAAAACGTTGGGCTGCATGGTTTGAGGTAATAGTGTGGTGCAAGACAGAAGGTAGTATAAGGACACACAATTTGAGGAAACCATATAGCTAGGGGTGCACGTCCGTGCCGAGAACATAAATTTTTTGGCAAAGCAAAAAAGTGTAGTCAGAACATGGGTTGTTTAACCATGTGTTATGACCATGCAAAGATACCCTTGAGGTAGATAAAGGCATATAGTTGGTGTAGAGTTTGGTCAACCATGTGACTCGGTTAAAATATTAGAAATGAATAATTTTCCCTTAAAATAATTTAAACCAAAATATATTTTTTTCTTATCTTACTAGAAGACATCCTTGACACATGGGATCTAATTTTTTGGCTCAAATCCTAGTATTTTCTACCTTTTCATCACACAACACCCAATTTGAACACCACTTGTTTCGTTGGATCAATTCTAGTAAGTTCAATGTTACTATTGTGTCATCCATCATTTGTCTTATTATAGATGAAGTTATTTAGGGTCAAGTTAAGATACCCTATTCCCATTATTTTCACTTATTATTCATTTTAACCTGATCTTTACTGAATTAGAGGTCTATATTGGACTAGTGTTCTACCATGTGTATATGATAGGTGGTATATATATTTTTTCCTTATAGTTTGTCTATTTTATAACTTGTTGCAGTTATGCCACATGTCGATCTTTCCAGCGTTGCCCCTAGAATTGATTAAAACTTTTGATTAAATTGTTTGGGACCAATTTAGGATTCCCACCAGCACCTTTTTATGATTATAGGTCATTCAACTCAACATGTTCCACCTTTGAGGTGTATCTATGTATATTTCCCTTATTGTACCACCCTATTGAGTGTGTGTGAGATAGCCAGTTTAAATTAGAGACATAATGAGAAATAAATTAATTGTTTAAGGTTGTGAGAACCTTATTTTAACACTTCTTTTTTAAATGAAAGTAATTAATTTAATTATACTATTAGGAGAAGGTTATACCTCGTTGATTGTGAAGACATATAAATTAAATGGTTAAATGTCTTATTTGAAAATTTTGTAAATGAGTTTTTTATCTCATGAATTATGAATGGTTATGAAATGAATAATGAATTGGTTGATGAAATGATAGTGTTAGTGGATTCCTTGGATGAGCTCCTTAGATTCTAATTTTATTCGATTATAGAGACATTTTTACACTATGGATCTTGATTAAGGCAGTGGATTCCTTGGACATTCTTACTTCTTGGATCATGATTCCATTGAATTCACTGGGCCTTGATACCCCAAGGACCCAGATTGCTTAGACTCACATTGGACATGATCTATTGAAATGATCCTTGAAATATAATGAAGTATTTACCTAGTTTTCATTGAGATGATCCTGGTACTTGATGAGGATGCCTTAGTCTTCTATACCATGGATTGGACCCTTCGTGTTCTGATACTGAATTATATGGAGCGTCCATTATGGATGTTATACACTTTATTGCACAACATAAATGGTCTCTTTATTTTTTCTATGATTTATAGATATCACAGGTATGAGTATCATATTACAATTGTTAAAATGGACAGTATGCCATCTATTTATTTATGCACTATAGTATCCCTTGATTATGGATTATTTTTATTATTTACAGAGAGACGTGATTGGATGGACAAGATTATATCTATTTAGACTCATAATTTTATTTTCTGTTATATCGGTGATATACTACACACTACTTATGATTTTATTACACATATTGGACTTTTTATAGACACTATTAGTGGTGGCCAACTGAGTGTTATTAAAAACCCTATTTAGGCTACCGTTGGGTACTCAGATTTATTTTATGGATGAAGGTAGGAACCAGAGAAAGAACCCACTGTACGATGCTTGATTTGATCATTACTTAGGAGCAGGGGAGAACATCACTGATCTATGACTGTGATGATATCTGGAGATATTTTTTTTGGTATTTTGATATTTCGAAACATGTACTATATTGAAATCATATTTTCATGTAATTCATTCCATTTTTTATAGACATGGAATGATCATAACATTTTATATGACTGTTTTGGTTATTATTTACTACATTCTTGTGGTTGTTTATTTTCTATCAGTTGTTTAGTTATTCGATATTCATATTATACTTGATTATTATGATTATTATGAGTATGATACACTCTAGAATATTTTAATATTCTCCCCACAAACACATCCTAGGTCCATGCTTCTAGTTAGTAGCCTCTGGCATACGAGGATGCCTGCTTGAGGCAATATGACGCAACAGACCCGAGTTCCATTTAGTGGATTCTAGTTCAGGATGTCAAAAAGTGATATGCGTGAGTTTTCTTTCTAGATTTAATATTCTGATACAATAGAAAATATATTAGGATTGAATTGGTATTTGATAATGATCTGTGCTTAGGATTATCTAACCCACATATAGGAAAAATCCAAATTTCCTCGAATGAGACATGTTTTTCAAGAATTTTCCTATTATAGTTGATTTGATTATACTATTGGGTGATGCACTTGATATGTGATGTAATCATTAATATGATTAAAGATTTAATTTTCTAATTAAATTAGGCTATGTCATCTCATGGTTCATATTAGTCACCTATTAAAATTAACATGTCTTGCATTATGTTATTTCATATAAGATACATTGGTTGACTGCATAACATTATTATGTATTCCTTGAGTGATATACATGTTTTTTGATAAATTATTTTTCTAAGGATTTGAAAAAAATGATTTTTACATAGAGTTACTTCCATAACCTAAATTATGTTTTTTGGTATAGGATGTAATAGAAACCCTTAATAGCTAATTATGGCATGTTGCGTCATGGACCATTGGTCACATGAATTGAAACGTGTCATGGATTGGATTAAGTGGACACCACACTTCAGTTCATGAGGTTTATGGGCCCATATGGATTGGAAGTGGTGACACATTTTGTTCAACCATTCAAATATAATTTTAAAGTAAATTTTAATTTAAATGGAATCAAAATTGTTAAATACAGAACTTGACCTTGACCTGACTTTAGAGAAAGGAGTAGGTAATTTCTATGTTGCTTTTTTTAGTTGTTTCTATTTACCATTTTATGAATTAAGAGTAGTACGAGGGGTAAAAATCTCCCATAGTAAGTCTTAAACCTATCATATGCTTTTAGATTTGTTACTTTTCTGTTACTTGATATTTTTTGGGGAATTTGTTTGGAATTATAGAGAAATACCACATTGACGACCAACAGTTGGGCACTAGGAGGGTGGAGAAAACAATGATCTAGAGGTGGTGGTTCTTTAGATATCAGTACATCCTATCTAAGTGTCATTTATAGACTAAAAATTTATACCGAATATGGGTGATGATTCCCAGTTCTATGATGGTTTTCTACACTTTATGCAGACCTTTCAGGGATCCCTTTAGCCTGCCTCGTTTATAGAAGAGTTGACACTTGTGTTCTAGTAGCAAAATACTCCCATTTTTTCTGGAGGATGGTTGTCCACAAGCTTCTAAAATATTGTTAGAGACTATATTTTCTATCTTTGAGAATATAGATACACCTCCTGAGAGTATAGTGAAGCTCATGACATATATGCATTTAGGAGAAGCAAAGTGCTGGTGGGATGTTTTGAACAATTATGATAAGCTCTGAGATACGGTTTGGAGGGATTTATAATATATATATTATATGATTAACTCTTTCCTAAGAACCTAATATCTAAAATTTCTAGTGATTTTATACATTTGGAATAGGGTACAATGACCATTACTAAATATTCAGCATGTTTTATAGAGCTTCAACGTTTTTCACTGATTTATCTTTTTGATGAGCCAATGAGTGTGAGATGATTTGAGGAATGTCTAAAACATGCCATTTGTTCATAGGTAAATGTGGTTAAGTTTAAAACTTTTACATAGATAGTGAATCAAGTTCTTATTACTGAACATAACTTAAGGGAATATGGAGGTGCAGTGTAGGGCAGTTTAGCCTCTTGAACCAATGGTTTAGTGTCAGTTGGTAAAAAGTGCTATTTTTATGCTTCTTTAGAGGGGAGTACCATCTAATATTTTAGTGATAGTATCATTTTCTTGTATCATAAATTTGGGAGACATGTACATATGAGTAATCTGTGTGATGGAGACCCTGTAGTGTGCTGAGCATGTGATAGGATAGGCTACACACATTATTTCTGCAGGAGCCTCCCTACAACAGTTAGTGGCAGGGGATTGACTCCAAATCTAGGTTTAGGAGTGGGATTCATAGATCTATATAATAAGGGGATATGTAGTAGTTCTAGTCATTTATTCTTATGTGGTGGTCATGGAAAAGGTATCCAGACACCAATTGTGTCTAGACTACAGAATGGGACTGCTCCAGATAGTGAGCTTGTTTCACTGGTCTACAGTTTTGGCCAGATATATTCTATAGATCCTACAACTAAGAAATAGAGTTTTGGCCCATATATGATGATAGGTATGATATTAGTGTCCTATTATCTATTATATTGTATTTTTGATATATGTGTATCTCATTATTTCATATCTATACATGTTGTGGAGAACCTCAGGCCTGTTGTTCAGTATTCTGATGGTGTGATAACCTTGGATAGTCTGTTGGGGATCAGAGCGGAGGATGTACTATAGTGTAGGGAGTGACTCCTTGATATATGTGGGTTTTACTTCATATGGGATGTGTTTTTATTCAATATAACATGGCTTGACATAATACTCAGGATTGACTATCAAGTTTATTATCAAGCCCGTGCCGATTTGTATCACTAGAGGGTGACATTAAAATCACCATAGGGTGGAGATTTTTTTCACATGAGTAAATGGGATATACAGGATGGTATAGTTATACCTGAGTATCTTGGGATAGGTAGGATGACAACCTAGATTTCTAGTTTATATCAAGATGATTAGAAAATGCATCATGTATATTTTCTTATAGTGGTTGATCATTTCAGATATGTTTTACAAAATAAAATTTCTAGTTTAACTCCCAAGAGAGATGTGAATTTCTCTATAAATAAGGATCTAGGAGCTAAAATTGTGTCCATTATTACTTACAGCATGGATAATATAGAGTTTCGAAAGCTCAAGAGGTAGCTAGAGGACTTGGAAGTGAAGGGGTTTATACAAACTAGTACTTATCCATGAGGTTCATCAATCGTTTTTGTGAAAAGGTTGATGGAACCCTTAGGTTATGTGTGGATTATCAGAAATTGAACCAATTGAAAGTCAAGAACCAGTATCCCTTACCACATATATATGATATCTTTGACCAACATTGAGGATCTCATGTTTCCTAAACGATTTATTTGATGTTAGGTTATCACTGGGAACATAATTAGCCTACAAAAATACCTCATACATATTTTAAAAGAAGTTAAGGTCTATATGAGTATCTTTTTATTCCATTTGGTCTCATGAACATGCTGGCAGATTTCATGGCACTAATGAAGATGGATTTCTATCCTTATTTGGATCCATTTGTGATGGTATTCTTGGATGATATCTTGGTGTATTCCCATAATTGAAATGACCATAACAAATATATTGAGTTCATTTTGGATATATTTAGAGAGAATTAGTTATATGATATTCTCACTAAGTTCCACATCTAAATGGATTAAATTCACTTCCAAGGTTATATTATCTCATAGATACGAGTATCAGTTAACCAAGAGAAGGTGAGAGCTATAGTTTCATGGGGTCGTGCTAATAAAATGTTTGATATTTGGAGTATCTTGGGGATACCTGGATATTATTTGTGTTTCATACATGAATTATCATGCTTAACATCACCTCTTAGAGGGCTTGAATAATAAGGGTGTAAAGTTTGTTTGGTATGATACCTATGAGATATACTTTTAGGAGTTAAAAGTTATATTGACTTCGGTGCAAGTCCTGATTCTGTTTGGGATAGGTTCTATTATAGGAGTAGTGAGTAGTGGTGTATGGTTCTCATTAGTAGAGGCTATATGAGAGGAATTACCCAAATCACAATCTTAATATAGATTTTTTTGTACATTCCTTTCACTATTGGATGCATTATCTATTGGGAGATCATTTTATGGTTTATATGGCTGACAAATCCTCATGTATGTATTTAAATAGCTTGAATTGAATCAGAGGCAGAAAAGGTGGGTGAAATACATGTAGCATTCTGACTTTGTGTTTGTTCGTATTCTTTGTAAAGGCAATGCCGTTACTGATGCACTAAGAAAGAGAACTCTAATATGGGCATTTTAGGAGGCTAGTAGCGAGTGAAAGCTTATGGTCTTATTATCAGAGATGCACTTGGTGGAAAAATATGGCCATTAGAATACTTTTCTATCATCCTTGGAAGTTACCTATACTCTTCTAGATAGATTGAGGATGAGATAGGTATCAGATTCCGATGGCATAGTTCCACGAGTTAACATGGAAGGTGAGGAACCGCCTCCAAGTTGAACAATGGGAAAGGACAAAATTCTGCATATTTGTGGTCACATTTGGGTTCCAGTAGATATATTCAATGAGTTGATATAGGAATTTCATGCCTTAGCTTGGGCATTTCATCCAAGTGTTTTGAAGATGTATCAAGATTTACATCACCAGTATTGGTGGATAGGTATGAAATGAGAGTTGTATGGTTTTTTCATGAGGTGTTCAACTTGGTAGCAAGTGAGAGTACTAGTGGGAAATTGGGATTTTAAAGTAGTTACCCTTTCTTGAGTATAAGTGGGAAGATGTTGTGATAGATTTTGTGATTGGTTTTCCAAGTTATCCTTGAGGTAGTGATGTTGTATGGGTTGTTGAGTACAGGCTCATGAAGGGCACTCATTTTCTATCAATCAGGGAGACCTTCCTAGTTGATGAGATTAGGGGATTGTATATTTTTAAGGTTGTGAGACTTCATAGAGTTTATATTACCATGGTATCAGATAGGTATTCCCTACTTACATATTTTTTCCAAGAGGGTTTACAAAGGGATTTGGGTACACGAGTGCTTCTGAGTATAACATACCACCCTTATACTAATGTCCAGTCAGAGCACACTATACATGTTTTGAAGGACATACTTAGAGCATACATCCTTGATTTCTAGGGATCTTGGGAGAGGTATATACCCCTGGTTGAGTTTACCTATAACAATATATATCTGGTAACAATTCAAATGTTACCTTATAAGGCTTTGCATGGTAGGATATTCTAATCACAGTCATGTTTCTTAGAGGAAGGATAATTATCATTACTCAGACCATGTCTCATGTATAAGAGTTCAGAGCAGGTCCAGTTTATCAAAAAGTGGATGAATTCTGTACAATATAGACATAAATCTTACTTCGATAACCATCGATGAACTCTGGAGTTCGAGGTTGGGGATTTTGTCTTTTTATGTATCTCACCAAGGTTGGGACATAGAATGATAAAGATATAGGGTAAATTTCACCATGATATGTCTATATGTTTATGATTCTAGAGGGAGTCAGGCCTGTAGCATATATATCGTAGTTACCTCAGAGGTACTGATCCATGACCGACGTTTTCCATATATCTTAGTCACATTATTATCATTCATTACCATATCATGCTTTGAAAATGTATGAGGTTGAGGTGATGGTAGATGCGTCCTTCATGGAACATCCTATATATATTGTTGTCAGGAGCGTGAAGTCTCTTTGAGGCTGGTCAGTTTCTCTAGTACGGGTGCTATGGTAACACGACCTTTTATTGGAAAAGGATTAGGAACAGGAGAATGACATAAGTACTCAGTGATCATATTTATTCTTAGACAATTCTTGATAACCCTTGGATGAGAAATTTTGGGATGAATTTATTGAGGTACTCATATTTCTAATTTATATTTAAATATTTGGTTTTTGACCAAATGTGAATGTTTAATGAGATCACAGGAGTTTTGGGGGTGTCCTGGGATTGTTCAAATCTCAGATCCCAACTTTATGAAACAAATATATTGGAAGTAAAATTTGTAGGGATTGTGTGACCCATGCCTCATGGTTTGATGAAACCAAGTTGGGTTGGATAGAGGGAAATAAAAGGATGAACTGTTTGAATAAATCATGCAACAAGGGGCGCACGATCATGTGTGGAACTTTCAATTTTTGGGAGATACAAAAATGAATGATTGGTTCAGTTTTTGTCTAAAAGAGGACTATGAACATTTTAGGGGTGATAGGGGAAAGTGTATTATGTAATGTTTTGGTCATAGATTTATAAACCGTGCACATGAACCATGCAAGTACCCCCTTGAGAAAGAGAAGGGTGCATGGTTGGTGCACGGTTTGGCCAACCATGAGGCCAAACTATGTGACCCAGTTATAATATGCTAAATGAAAAAATTTCATTTAAAATAATTTAAACCAAAATATATTCTTCATTCTATTCCCACTGGATGACCTTGGCATGTGGGAGCTCCCTTTGAAGCTCAAATCATGGGATTGGCCCCACTTTCTTAATCTAATGCCCGATTTGAGCACCATTTGTCTCGTTGGATTTACATTGGTGTTATATATTCCTCTTACGTCGCAATTCATTTTTATTTATATCAATAGAGTTATATAGGTGAAATATAATATAAACTATTTCCAGGATTTTTTTTCCATTATTCATTTTTCTCCTGATCTGGATTGAATTAAAGGTTGATACTAGATGAGTTTTCTACCGCATATATAAATTAGGTGGTATATATCTTTTCCCTTATGGTTTGGCTATTTTATAACTTTCTGCAGTTGTTCCACATGATGGAATTTCTTGTGCAACCCCTAAAATTAATTATAACCCTTGATTAAATTGTTTGGGACATGTTTAGAATTCCGACCAATACCTTTATATAGTTGGAGGTCATTCACCATAACCCATGCCACCCTTGAGGTATATCTATGTATATTTTCCTTGTCATACTACCATATTGGGTGCATTTTGCGTCTCTAGTTTTAGTGAGTTCCCTAATGAGAAACTAATGAATTGTATAAGGTTGTGAGCACCTCGTTTTAACAATTCATTTGTAAATGAAAAGAATGAATTGAATTGAAATGTTAGGAGAAGGTTATGACTCCTTTCTTATGATGGCATATGAATTAAATGGTTAAATGTATTATTTTGAGATTAGGGAAATGACTTTGTTAAATCATGAAATGTGAATGGTTATAAAATGAATAATGAATTGTTTGATGAAATGAATATGGTAGTGGATGCCTAGGATCATCTCCTTGGATCCTAATTCCATTAGATTACATGGAAATTTCTACTTCATGGATCTTGATTATAGTAATAGATTTCTCTGACATGATTACTCCTAGGATCCTAATTCCGTAGGATGCCACAATCCTTAATAACCTTTGGATTCATCTTTATGAGACTTGTATTGGACATTCTCTATAAACACAATCCTTGGAGTCAAACCATGTATTTATTGAGTTTCCATCAAGATGATCTTAGGACCTGATGAGGATGTCTTGGTGTTCTATACCTTGGATCCGTTCCTTCATGGTCTGTCACTTGATTACACAACCTAGACATTTTGGATGTTATAAAATTGATTACACATCATGTCTATTTTGTTTATTTTATATATGATTTATATCTATCCCTAGTATGGGTATCAGATTATAGTTGTTAGACTAAATAGCATCAAACAAATTTATTTATGCTTTACAATAGCCCTTGATTACAATTGCTTGGTTATTGCTCACATTGATCCATGTTTCGATGGACACAATAATTTTTGTTTAGACAAGTAATTTTATTTACTATTATACCTGTGATACAATAAACACTAATTCTATTTATATTACACAAACTAGACTTGTTATAGACACTGTCAGTGGTGTCCTATAGAGAGTGATCTCACACACTATTTGGGCCACTGTTGGTTACATGGAAAGACTTCGTGGATGTCGGTAAGGACCATGGAAAGTTACCATATTATGACGCTTGATTTAATAATTACATAGGAGTAGGTGAGAATAGGGATAATATATTATCATGATTCTAGCTCGATATATTCCTTTTTTTATATTTTCATACATGTATTGTACTATATTCTAATTTATAGGAATTTACTCTCATTTTTTTACAGACATGACATGATCATCACATTGTATATGATTAATTTTGGATATTATTTACTAAAATATTGTGAATGATTATTTTCTATCAGCTATTTAGTTATTTTATCTGCTTCTGCTACTTTATTTTTATGATTATTACTGCAATTCTACACTTTGACATGAGGGAATAGTCTCTCCATAGACACACCCAAGGTACTCGCTGCTAGTCGGAAAAATCTGGAATATAGAGAGGCATGATTGATTCCATGTAACCCACCAGATTAGGGCACCATTTAGTATCTTCTCGGTTGGGATGTTACATTTTTCCAAAAGATCAACTACACAACCCTTAATAAGAGTTCTAAAGGAGTCATTTTAAATAATAGGTAACCGCCTTAAGAGATACCTTTTTTTATTCTTATTTTACCTCCTATAAATTAGTTATATTGTTCATAAAATAATAAATTAAATATTATTAGTATTCTTAAATTTTATTATGATTATGAAACCATCATTATCGACCCTCATTCAATCAATTATGAATAAAATGTATCGCTCATGCATTTTTACAACTTGTCATCTCAACATTTTTATATAATTGATTTTCCACCACCATCATTAATAGATGGTTATTATGAGAGGTTTAATGTTTATATATGATATTTATGACATAATTATTCCTTTTTAATGAAAATATCATATTTATATTCTTACCTTCTATACCATTGTAAAACGATAACATCACTTGTCCGTATGTTTGGACTACTACCTCCATGAAGAGATGTGATTAATTTTTAATTTATATCTTACTTGGTTGATAAGTAAAATAAATTTAATGAGTATATATGATATGATAATGATTCTGGAAAGGTTTAATTATTATTTACCTTTCCTTTATTCCATATGTTAAAAAATTAAGAAATCGTTCATGCGTACTTATGACCTACCATCTCCATGAACGCTATAATTCATTTTATATCTAAAACTTTTATAAATGAATAAAAATGTACATATAATGAATATATATGATATTTATATCATGATTAAAATTATAGAGATTATGTAACCCTGATAAAATTATAAGGACCAAAACCACCAATCCAAAACATATGTGAAATATGAAGCAGAAATCCCCTAAAATAGTGATTTTAATAAAGAATTGATTACAAATAGTTGATAAAAGAAAATAAGGAAATAATAAATGTTATGATATATATGTTTGTTGTTCTATAATAAATGTATAATAAATCTATATTTATTATAAAGGATTTTCCCACATGTATGAGGGAAGTCAGATCGAAGGTAAGATATTTTTGTCTCACTTTTATTTATGTGGGACATATTTATTATATAACACTTGTGTATTTTGTGTGGTGTATATAATTCTCATGATTGTATTTTATGATTATAATAATGAAACTATGATATTATAATATCCATTTATTTTTCTTTATTTCATGGGGATTATAATTCAAATGATAAAATTTTGGTAAGAGTTTATTTCACAATCTCATCATTATTATGCATTGTTTATGTTTATGTATTTGCTGGAGAATATTTCTCTTCAATGAAAATGTATTCCAAAATTGTTTTAAAAAATGATTTTAATATTATACTGATTTTTTTAAATTTATTTTTACCCATGTTTCAATTTTTAAAAAACAGTTTGGAAGGATTTTTTTTTCATTTTCTAAATGAGGTAATTTATGAATTTTCTGAAAAAAATGGGAGGAATGTTTTTTTAACTTATACGGCATGGGTATATTTTACCCCCATCATGATAAATCAATGATTTTAAACTTAATTTATAATTTTACAGGTTTATTTTCAAATCAATGTTTTTTATTCATATGTGTGTAACTTTTTAAAAGTGAAGTGATTTTAAAATAGAAAAGTTTATTTACCTCAAGAATTATTCCAAGTGATCATTAAAAATCATTTTCCCATCTAAGATGAAATAATTTTTTTATAATTAATCTTTATTTGGGATATGATCTAAGGATACCACCATTAATTTTTTTATTGTTTATGTTTATGATGATAATATTTTTATGAAACCTATTTTCTTTTATATAGGTTAAACTTTGATGTATTGTTTATGAAATTCATTTCCTTTCATGGGTTCTAAGATGATGAATATTTTATGAGATTATAGAAAAAATGGTTATTATTTAATTTATTTGATGGGTGGGACCTATATATCCCTCTAATGCATTAGGTAAATATGTATAAATCCAGAGGTAAAGATATTATGTGTGGTTCTAATTTCATGTTTACAATTTTATACTTGGATACAATTTTCTTGTCTATAAGTTTATACATAGACCTGGATTTCATATCCATAAGTTTATGCCTGGAGTTGGATTTTATGTCAATAAGATCATGATTGGACCTAGTTTCTTGTCCATAAATTTATGGGAGGTCCTATTTTTAGGTCCTTAGATAAATAAGTGGACCTGTATCTATTTATACATGTTCAAAATTTACCAATTTATTCCACAATTCCAGGTCTTATATCAATTTTATTATCTCATGGATTATGTTATATTATACTTTATGATTCATTTTTTGAACTTCAAAAATTTATTCCATTAACCAAGTTTATGATATATGATATGAAGGTTATAGTTTTGAAATATTAATATCATACCCTTATGCTCATGTTATTATTATGTGATTATTGATATCTCTCTTATTTACTCTTACTAAGCATCAAAATCAAATTTTATTATGATTTCTTTCCTAGATTATGAATAATGGTTTTATATATTTTAAGTCTAATAAAGGCGATATATATGAAGAACGTAGTGGGAGAAGATGTCGTTCACCTTTGAACCAATTTTTATTTTGTGTAAGTTTCTAAAGACACTAAACCTAAACAATTCTGGTGTGAATTGTTATGTTATGTATTTAATATTTATTTATTAAGATGTTATATATATGTATGAAATATATGGGTCAATATAGATGGTCTTATAGAAAGTTTTAGTTATCATTTGGAAACTTGTATGAGAACGCTTTAGTGAGATCACTAGGATTACGTCTAAAGATAATTCTAAGTATATGATACCATCTTATAGTTTTGGTGATGAACATGGATGACATAGGATAAACCTAAGGTTTCATGGGATGAAACAGTGTCATGATTTATAGATTTTATAAATGTTTTTCGTGATTTTATAGTTTCCAACTAAGATTATAGTTTCTCACACTATTCTTTTTGGTTTCAGTAAATAGATGAAACCTAAAGGAATCTGGTTAATGATGAATTCGATGGAAAATGAAATTATTGTACTCATATGCAAATGAATTTTATGAGACATGGAATGAAAAATATTATTTCTATGCTCAATTTTTTTCTCAAACTATGAATATTATTGACATTCCAAATGAGAAAAGAAAGGAACAATATTATGTTGAGTTCTTAATAAGGAAACACCCACCTTATTTGGTTTGGTCCACTAATACACTAGTAATTGATTAATGGATTAGTAATATTGAAAATATATTTTCCATTATCTAGTGTTTGGAACAAGATAAATTTATTTCGGATGTTTATCATTTGGATGGTGAATCAAATCAATGATGGAAACTTATCAAGAATACATGACAAGATTAAGAAATTGTCTCTATAGAGTGGGATGAGTTTAAGGGGATATTTTTTAGTAAGTAATTCCCTCTTACTCTATAAAAAAGGATGAAGAATGAATTTATTGAACTCAAATAGAAGGATAATGAATCAGTTAGTACCTATGAGGAAAACTTCAGAAGACTTTCTATGTAGTCTTCTAGTATTATCATATAACCTAAAAGTAAGAATGATTGATTCATTATTAGCTTAAATCCAAGTCTTTAAAGGAAATTATCCATAATGGACTTCAGTAGATATGGAGAAATAATTTTATGTACTCTGAATATAGAGATGAATATTGGATTTACCCATCAATATCATGTTTGTTATAAGAAAACAACGATGAAATGAAAAAAAAATATAAAAACAATATAGATAAGAATATTTTGTTTCCTTTATTCTAAAAATGTGATAGGAAAGATGTTGGAAATTATTTTAGTGGAATTAGTAATTTTTTCAAGTATGAAAAAGAAGGTCATTTAGAAATTGAATGTCGAAGTGATGGGAAGAAGTTTTCTAATGATGCGAATAGAGAGAAATATCCACAGAATGCACCAACCACACTCCAATGTTTTAAATGGAAGGAATATATGAATTTGGATAAAAAATTCCAAAATTTAAAGGTTAATGATGATGATAGATTCTAAATACATTTTAACCCTAGAGAAAATAAAAAATACCATGCGATCAATATTTATGATAAGGGGTATGATAATGAAGAATCAGAGTAAAATATTTAATTAGGAAGTTGAATTAAGGATTTTTTATGTATTGAATTTTCAGAATTATGATGTAGTGGTATTTATCAATTTTATGAGAATCACGAAACATATATGGATTATTATACATTACATTCACGAATATTTTTAATGGTATAGATATCCTAGAAAAGTGATTTAGCGATAAGGTGATATTTTATTTGAACACATGATTGGGAAAAATATATCCCCTAATATGTGTTTTATATGGGGATAATGATGTTTATATTTGGATAAAGGTATGATTTATATTGGATAGTATAGATGACTTTGGAATTGGTTGGTGATTTTATAAAAAAGTGATTTAGCTTATCTTTGATGAAATTTATTATATTTTTTAATTTATAGAATTGATTAACATATCCTAGAGATTATGTGATTAGAAAAAAAAATTGGAATGAGATATTAAAATTGGTTGATGTTATTTTAAGATAAATGTTAAATTAATCTTTAAGGAATACGTGGTTGAAATCATTTTGATTTTTGGGTTTTTAACATAGTTGAAAATATTGAATTTTTTGTAATATAGTTATTTATGGAATAATTTAATTTAACCTTTGTGTATTACTATAGAATTTTGATTAATGTGATGTCTCTTCATATGAAGGTTTATCCATTTTGGGAATTATTTTACTCCCTGATAACTATTTTTGGTTTTAGTCAATTTATAGAGACACGAGGCATAACTTTTTTTCATTTTATATAACAATGTGATGCAATATAATTTTTTCCTAGTGATTCTAATATGGAAAATTGATCTTCAATACACATCATTTGAAGAAAAAGATGATATTGTGGTTGAAATTGATTAATGGATGAAATTACAATTATCAAGTAAGTATATTTACTTATGTTCTAAGTCTAAATGGTAAATGAATTTCTTCACTCTAGGAAAACTATCCTTGAAAAAATAATTAGTTGCATATAATAATCAATTCTAATGAATTATGGTCTTTTAACTCCTCAATAATTTATAGTTTTTTGATCATTGAATTTCTCTAGACCATGTTCTCTATCACTATCTATCAGTCCTTGGACATTAGGTTTCTCTTCCATGTCCATGTTTTTAGTTCCAACCAGTTTTTTCATATCTATTAACCTAGATAGGTGTTATTCCAGAATACTTTCATATATATATCAATCTCTCCCTTCAATAAGAATATTTTGTTAATCAATTTTACTATGTGGGTTTCCACAAAGGAAATTTAAAATTTTAAACCTTTTATTAGTGAAAATAAGTACAAATTGAGAGGTTGAAATTTTTTAGGGGGGGAAGAAACTCCGTGAGATTTTATGAAATATTATATAAATATTTAAATTCTTTGATAGCTTGTGTTACACACAATAAGGAGTTTATACGAACCAAGTTACATTGTTGAAATATTATGTGTCCATTATAACCAAACCATTAAATTGGTGGGTATGAACATGAATAAATGATTTAAGAAATAAATATAAATTTCTAATTCATTATTAATTTATTGATAAATTCTTATAAAATAATTACTCAAATTTTAGTAAGTTTATTTTATTCTTGAAAAATATGTTTTCTTCAAAAATGAATTTTATTTCTTTTTATGAGTAAATATTATATTTTTTTTTGGAAAATTTAATAATTTTTTTTAAAATATAAAATTAATTTTCTAATTCATCATTTCAAAATTATCATAGGAATTGTTTTGAGAATGTTCTGAAAATATCAATTTTTATTGAATAGTGTAAAATACCATTTTTTTAATGTCATTTATTTGCAATTAATTAAGTAATTTAAAAGTTACATTACATTTTGAATATGATCTATAGTAACATAAGTATTATTTATTTGTATTTAATTAACTAAATAAAATTTAAATCATCTTTATACTGGATTTTAGTATAAGTTTATTTTTGGGTTTAAAAATCGTATTTTTCTCAAAATTATTTTCAAGTGTCTAATATTTATCCATTTTAATTAATAAAAATATTCAATAATAAGAAATGATTTAAATGAAAGGTATATATTATATATATATATAAATATTAATTTATATTCATATAATGTGGATTTTTGTTCATCGTGTTAATATAAAATCATTATATGCTTGAAAAATACATTTCTTGACAATCCATTTTTCATCACATATTGAAGGATTAATTTTAAATTAAATTATAAAACATATACATGTTTAATATTAAAAAATATATGATATATTTTCATTCAATGGGTATAAATTTGGTAAATATTTCCCTTTAATTTTGGTCGTTATGGATAGAAACTATAATAATTTTATTATCAGAGTTAGGGTAAATCCGGTAATTTAGGTTAAAAATAAAATTATAAGGACTATAAAATGCACCTAAAACTTAACTTAATATTATTGGATGATTAATATTCGTCCATACTCATTCGAGATTCGGTTATATGTCATTTTTTGTTCATTTGTATAGAATTATGACCTTTATAGTACTTTATTTCAAGAAAAGTCAATCAAATCACACTCCGTTTTTTAATAACTATAATATTTTTAATTTGGGGTTAACCAGAGGATATATTCAAATATAAATAGAATTTTTAAATATAAAAAATTATGTTTATAATGTTAATTTATTTTTAATTTTAAGTGAAGAAAAAATTACCTTAAATACTTACAAAATGCTTACACACAAATTAATAAATTAATATACAAATCATATAAATGATATTAAAAATATAAAATTATTATAATCTAAGATAATTTTTATTATAAAATAAATTTTTAGATTAAAATTACATTTTAGGTATGTAATAAATTTTTTCCTCATTTATATTATTTATTGATGTTATTAAATTCTAAGTAATGAATAGTGTCAAAATTCACAGTAATGATATTTTAGGAAAATAATAGTTTATTAAATTATTTAAAATATTAAATTTATTAAATAAGGAAAAACAGGATAAGATATGGTCTAAAATTTCATCTACTATAAATTTATTGGCTATTTGTAAGCATTTCTCTCTAGAGTAGTCTTGTTATACTTTAATATTTTGAGAAATTCCAAAAGTGCCCCTTACCTCAATTATAAAAGGGAACCTCCTCCCTCACTTGTTTACACCACTTTGATCCTTATATATTGACAAATATATTAAAATTTATCCTCTAAACTTACATAAATACATCATAGAGGTAATGGTATCTTCAAAAGACCAACCATAGAGCCCTTAAGAGGAGATATAAAGTAGTTGTTTCAAATAAGAGTTAACCGCCTTAACCAATCATTTTTTATTTTTTTCCTCCTCTAAATTAGTTATATTATTGATAAAATAATAAATTAAGTATCATAAATGTTAATAGACTTTATTATCATTATTAGACCACCATTATTCAGTATCACTCCATCAAATGGGAAGTGAAAGTATAACTCGTGCATATATACGACTTACCGTCTCCATGTTGTGATATAATTCATTTTACATCAACATCATTCATGGTTTGTTATTATGATAGTTTAAGAGTTTATATATGATATTTATTACATAATTATTCTTCTGAAATGAAAATATAACATCTAACTTCTTAACTTCTAAACCGTTTGAAAATGATAACGATGGTCGTGCATAGCTGTGGACTACCACCTCCACGAAACGATGTGATTCATTTTTCATTTCAATATTACAAGGATGGTAAGGAATATGGATTTTATGAATACATATGATATATATGATATAATAATTATTCTACAAAGGGTGAATTATTATTTACATTTTTTGTTATTCCATCTATCTATAAATGAAAACAAAGTTAATGTGTTTGTACGACCGACTGTAATTCATTTTTCTATATCTAAATTTAATAAATGACTGAAAATGTTTATATAATGAATATATATTATATTCATACAATTATAAAAATTATTTATATTATTTAATAATGATAAAATTACAAGTATAAAAACTACCAAAACAAAACATATGTGAAAAACAAAGTAGATATAACTGAGAACAATGATTTTAATAAATAATTGATAACAAATGGGTGATAAAAAAATATAATTAAATAATATATGATATGAGATATATTATTATGGTTATATAATATATTTATAATAGATATATATTTAATATATAGGAGTTTTAAACATTTAAGATGGAATTCAGCCCTAAGGTAAGGGGTTTTCATCTCACTTTTATTTCTATTGGACATATGTCTTGTATACCACTTTTTTCATCTTTTCAATATATATGGTACCCATGATTTTATTTTATGATTATTTTTATTAAAATTATGGTATTTTCATACCCATATATGTTTCTTCATTTAATGGTTATTATGATTTAAATGATACCAAATTGGTAAGGGTTTATTTCAAGATTTCATCATTATTTAGGATATATTATTTTTAGGTCTCTACTAGGGAATATTTCTATCCAATTACCATGTTTTAAAATTTTTTTCTACTTTTTTTTCTAATTTTTTTTTCTATTATACTACATTTTTTAAATTCGTTTTTACCTATTTTGTAATTTTTTAAGAATGGTTTGAAAAGAATCTTATTATCGTTTTCTAAATGAGGTACTATTTGACTTTTCTGAAAACAAATATGAAAGGAATGTTTTTTTTAAATTATATGGAGTGAGAATATTTTCTCACCATATTAACACATCAATAATTTTGATCTCACTTTATAAGTTAACAATTTTATTTTCAAAGAAAATATTTTCAATTATAAGTGAGTAACATTTCAAAAGAGAAATGATTTTAAAATGGAAAAGTTATTTACCTTAAGGGTTATTACAAGTGAAATTTAAAAATAATTTTTCCATCTAAGATGAAATAATTTTATGATAATTAATATTTAATAGAGATATTATCCATGTATACCATCCTTATTCTTTTTCTGTATGGTTTTTGTTTATGAAGGAAAGATGTTGATGAAACCTGTTCCCCTTTCATTAGGTTATACCTTGATAGAATATTTATGAAATTTGTTTATTTTACTTAATTTAAATAATATTAATGTTTTATGATATTTTTTCACACATACCCATGAAATTATTTATGTGATTGGTGGGATCTATATCCACATCAAATTAATTGGGTAATGATGGATAACACATGTGGTAAATTTGTTATGCATGAATCAGATTTCATGTTCAGAATTTTATGTGTGAATCTTGTTTTCATGTCTATAAGTTTGTGTGTGGACATGGATTTAGTGTCTATATGTACATGCATAAACCTTGATTTTATTTCAATAATATCATGACTGGACCGGGTTTCATGTTTATAAATTTATGTGAGGCCTTGATTTCATGTCCTTAACTTAATGAGTGTAATTTTTTCTATTTATACATGTTCATAAAGTTATAAGTTCATTCTAAAATTCCATGTCCTATGTCAATGTTATTCTCTCATGAATTATGTTCTTTGATTTCACTGTGATTCATGTATTATGAACATACAATTCTTATTCCATGACTCAAGTTTGTGATCTATGATATACAAGGTATAACTTACAAATGTTATGCTTATAACCTTACACTCTTTTTATCATAATATGAAAACTGATATCTCCCTTGTTTACCCTGATTTAGATAATGAGATCACCTTTTATAATGATTTCTTATATATTTTTTGAAGAAATATTTTATGTATGATAAATCTAAGAAGGTTTCTAGATATGAAGAAATTATTGGGAGAAGATGTAATCACATGTGAACCAGTTTTTTATGTCTAAGTTTCCAAAGGCACTAAACCTAAATGATTATTGTGTGGATCATTAAGTTTTTTAATGAAAATTTATCTATTAAGATATAATATCTATGTATGAAAATTATGGGTTGTTATATCATGGGATATCACCTAATATTCAAGTAATGTAAACCTCAAATGGTAGCATGAACCCTATGCTGGGCTATAAGAACCTATATATCTTGGCAGTCCTATTAAACTAGTTAGGACCTAAACCATCCTGGGAACATGAATCTACTATTTCCATAATCAAATGGGATCCCTCATCTACTATGGTTTCTAATTTAGCTATAAAACAAGATAAAATAGAGTTTTCATTAATCTGGGTTATCTTCTATCTTCTTAGGATTCCCCTGGTAGAACTTGAATGGTGGTGAGAATACAATCAAGCTAAGAATAAAAAAATGAATAATAACAGAGTAAAATAAAGGAATCCCATATATCAACTCCAATATAATCACTTGAAACACATGAATAATAATAGATAAAAATATAAAATATAAAACATCCCCCCAAGGGATCAAAATTTAAAATGATAAAAAAATAATAGGGGATCAACTGAGTGTCTCACACATATGAGATGAAAACTCATTTCAAGGTTCCAATAAGGTATTTCTCTTAAAATATGATTGAAATTACATGAAACTTCCCACAACTTAAAATAAAAATATAAAGTAACATTTAAAACCAATATTGAAGAAATCATTTCAAAATTCATTTAATAACTAATCCCATTGTTTTTGAAAACTATTTAAGGAATCTAGTAAATTATTTCGTTTCAAAGACTCCAACTAAAAACATGATTACTCTATAATCTTGACCTAAATAAAGTCAAAAGACATTAATTAAGATGTTTATTTAAATAAAGTATCATATTAAATTACCTAATTTTTTGGGTACTTAAATCCTTACTTTATAAATCTTGAAAAATCAAGAAACACCATTATGTCGAGTGATGAAACCTTTATAGAATTTATAAAATCCACCATAAGTAACACATATTGGTTTAATTTTAAAAAAAATCATGAATTTAAAACTATCAATAATTAAAATATATGACACTTAATGGAAATAAAAAAACCTACTTGTAATCAAGTAGAACCAAACTACAATAATTGTAAATAAGTCACCTTTCATGGTGAAGGATACCAAAAGAAAGGACGCACCCACTTCAAGCCATAGGAACCCCAAAATTGAATTAAAGAACACCCAAAACCCAAATATTATACAAGGAATCATATTGGGTTACCAATAGGCAACTAAACCTAATAGAGGTGGGAATCTGGGAAGAGATAATAGAGAAACAATAGAAGAGTAGGGTTTACATAAAAGAATCCACTTAGAATCAATATAGAGGAGGCTCAAAATTGAAGGAAAGGGTGGAAGGGACCCCCTTTGTCATGCCCAAGGTTCACCAAGAAAGGTGAGGAAGGGAAATAGGGGATTCCTCTTTAATTAGATGCAATAAAAACATGGAATTTCCTATTTTAAAAAAACTGGGCATCTTGTATGGTTAAGTTTCATGGTTTGGTAAACAAAACGGCTCACTCTAGGAAATAAAAACACAATCGCATGATTTGGACATATAGTTAGTTAAACTATACATCAACCATGAAAAATTTATTTGTAGTTAAGTACAAATCCGCTACACACTTTCCACGTGGTACCTATTAACCATGCATAATCCATGAAACATCACCCCAAGTCAAAAATTCCAAGTATGTTTTCTATTAAAACTTACATAGATCACACTAAAATCACATTCTACCAATGTAGCAAAATTATTTAAGAACAAAATAAACTAGAAAACTACCTTTATAAGGGTCATCACATTGTATCCCCTTTGCCATACACACTAACCTTGAAAAAGTGGGAAATTTCCAAATTTTGAAACCTCAATTAAAAAATTCTAAAAAAATGAAACACTCTACAATAATATAAAATAATGTAACATAACTCACAATAGTGACATGGGGTTTCAAATTTATTATATTACTATAAGTAAAATCTCAACTTTAGTATCCTAATTTTTCATCTCTTTGGTACTTTATATGTATCAAACTCCATAATCTTCTTCTTTCTCGAGAGATTTAAATTCTATTAGTTTTCTCAGTTCTAAAAAATAATTTTTTTTGTTTTCTATAGTATATATTTTATTCTTCCCACACAATTATTTTCAAAATTATCAATAACCTAAAAAATTAATCTGTCAAGATGAAATCATTAAAATACTCTCATCAAAATAAGTATCCATAAATGAGATATCTTGAATAATTTATAGATCATAAGAAAAATAGAGATTATAGAATAAGCACTTTTGGTTCCCCTTGATCATTCAATGTTCTTCTCAATAAGATATCACCTAGAACAGATCTAAATGATGAATTCAAAAATACCCTCATGTTATTTATCTTAAAACTAGTAGCTTCAAACTTACAAGTTAATATGATAAAATAATGATCTTATTATCTTACTCAACAACTCTATATAAATAATATTTATTTCTATAAACACAAATTCTTAACAAACTTATAGTCGTGGAATAACTATTTTTGTTTATGGTGCAACCTATATCACCTTGAATTCAACCTCTATCTCAACCAATCATCCTTTTTTTGAATGGATTTTGGATTATAAAACTCAGTAGGAATCAAAATTTATCATGAAAATATATAAGATATGAAGAATATCATGGTATTTGATCCATTTAAGCACATAATATTGTTGAAAATCCCTGGAAATATTTTTTTCATCCACATTACACTTCTTCTTGATCATTCAACTGAATATTTTACACCTTGACTATACTAGATATTTAATAATATAAGATAAAAATTCCAAAATCATAAAAATAATTTTTATATTTATTCCTAGAAGTAAATTAACTATATAGCTCAAGAAATCACTCATTGCACATGAATTTTAACCATGAATTTTCCACTAAATTTATTCCTGAATAAAAAGTAAAATTTTGTGATGTTTTTATCTATGAAAAATGTATTTGGGATCAATTGATTTTAATTTTTATTCTGATTATAAAATCTTGAAACAATATATTTTAATTTGTACATTAATTGTTATGATTAAAATTAATGGTTAAACTATTTAGATGACGTTATGTTGATTATATATATGAAGATGATGTGTGCATTGATAATTCTTATAAAGAGAAAATGACAAGTATAAAGAAAAGTATCAAGATTATGAAGCTTAAAGAGACTATGGTTACATAGATAAATATCTATCCCTATGTACCTCAGATTATTGTTATGCATATACAGAGTAATGTCTACCCAAGTATGTATGATGATTTAACATGGAAACACTTTTCAATTTTTCAGTCAGTTGCACTAAATGATAGTTCAGTAGTAAATGATCTTATTCTTAACCAGAATATAAATAATTATTATATAGAATAAGGACTTATCACTATTTTATATTTCCTTCAATGTAGTTTAGTCCCTATTCAATGCAACTCTATCCATCTAAAGCATCTCAAAACACTTCAAAAATACATTTTGGAATTTATCAAAACAACCTCAAACTTGTTACCTTGATTGCCAATAACTATTATTGCATATAACCTAAACTTTACTATCTCTTATTATTTTCAAAAAGGGAATTTCTAGGTGTGGCCTTTTCGAACATCCCACACAAGGAATCCCCCCACCTCAAAAAGAGATCACTTCAGAGAGATCCCCAACCAAGACGAATCCATTGATAACCGAGATGGAAGATCATCTATGAGGGTGAAAGCTCGATTAGTAATGGTTTGAGACAACAATCCATTAGCATGGGTAGGTTGCACCCCATTTCACCCACCTAGTTAGTAATCGGGTGACTCAACAAGATGAGTGGATCCCAGGGGAGGGATAAATTCACCGAAGATAAGACACCCTAGAATCAAACCTTGAACCTCCCAAAGAATGATGTTATTATGCTACTCACGTTCACCACTACACCACTACCGAAGTAGTGCTCACTTTATCTTCTTAAATTAATACAAAACAACCAACTCTTCACTCATACCAACTCATATTTATATCCTTTTTAATGAAAATATATAAACTCTTATCACCAAAAAATACAAATAAATAAATGGTCACAACATTCCCTCCCATCATGTTGGTTATCAATACCATCAAACCTCAAATATAAATATATTGATGACTCAATTTTTTTATCACCCTTACTAATAAAAAATAAAAAGGAAGTGTAGTACCCTAATAAAATCACATTTTATCACTTATTTAAAATATATTTTCCTCCATTTTTTAAATATGAATCACTTCTTGATCTTTTTTTGAGAGAATGATGGAACCATATGATTTTCTTTGAAAATATCCTTTGGTTTTTCAACACCAGGCCTACATGGGCTGACCCTATGTAGAAAAAAAGGTATATAACCAAGGTTACCAATTTTATCCATAAACAATCATAAATGTGATCTAATATAAAATTATCACTTTTGGGGTTATTTAAGATAGATTTTTAAAAATAAATAAAACTTATTTTCATCAAAGTATAATGGAAAGAGGGGGTGAATTTACCTTTTAAAAATTAATGCAAATGAAAAATTTAAATTCAAAATGAAATGATTTTGAAATAATAAAGTGATGAATCAATAAATTTTATAAACTGATAAATTGATAAATTAAATGCACATTATAAAGATAATTTCAATATTTATTGAGAGAATACACATAGTAGAAAATGAAAATTTTAAAATTTTGCAATTAAGAATATCGATTTTAAATGATATAATAAAAAAATAAAAGAGAGAGAAAACAAAATTTTATAAAGGCGGTGAAAAATATCTTGGTGTGAGCCTCTACATATCCTGACCTCAAATTGAGAGGTTATGTTATTACTCCCTTAATATTAGTGGTTATGAAGATACTCATCCCTCATGATTATGGTTGTGATCACCATCTTATGCTTCATAGATATCTAAGGAACTCGTCACTCACTTTTACAGCAGTGATAACCCATTTAATAAGGATATTAGAAGAAGATGGTTTTCAAAGAGAAAACCTAATAAAATTCCTCTCCGTATATTTTGAGAGGTTGTATAAAAGTTGATATGAGAGATTAAGATATAATGTTTGGATAGATACTTTGATATTTATAGAGAATTAGAAATTGGATCCTTGGAAGAACATTGCGATTGCTAGCGATTCAACATCGTTGATTTGGGTGAGGAGTTTATGCACAATATTTTTGATAATATCCAAGATACCTTAGGTATATATTTTCATCCTTCATACGATATGGATGTTACTTGAGTCACGTCAGAGTTTTAATGGTTGAGTCTAATATTATATGACCTTTAAGAAATGCTCTTTGAGTGATCTGGGTCGACGCCATCGGTTACCCAATACAGCTCACTAGTTGGATGTTAGGAAACCTAAAGCAAGATAGATCTATAAATTCCCAATTGATGAGTTTTTATTGTATAATTTTTATCCTGTGGTCTTTAAAAGGAATGTTGGACCTCTATAACTAACACTGTTTGGCCAGTGTACTTACTAGCATTGAGATATTCTGTCCATATGGAATTGGGGTGGGGGGGGGGGTCCCTACACTGGACAACTAATATATCATGTAACTGACCATATTCAATAATGGAATCCTTATCATCCTTTAACGACCTTCTAAATATGTTCAAAATTTATTTCAATACATGTAAACATTAATTAAGAATGACCGAAACCTTTAACAATATCATAAAAAATACTTTGAATAAACATTAATAACTTTATCAAATCCATCTATGACATCACTTAAAGATGAAAAGGTGAGTCTAAAATTCATTCAAATTAAAAACTTATATTCATAAATGAGTGTTTTTGATCATCAAAATAGGATGAGATAGTGATATAGGTACAACAACATCCCTATTTTCGATTATAAAAAAACTTACCAAAAAAAGATATATTAAGAGAAAATCAAGAGTGAATTATAAAGCAAAGTATTCAATATATCAATGTGTACAATATATTAAAACAAGATATTCAATATTCTCAATAATTAATTTATTAAAACTCATTTTTTTTAAATAAGAGTAAAATATAAACAAAAATTTCACCAACTCCCCCTTTGTAAAGTAATTTATAAAATTAAGAAATAACATAACACAATTTTTTTTAATAAATTCATCAATTATTAAGTTAAAATAAAAATATGATTATGCCATTTAAATTACATTAAATTCCACAAAATACACCCCCTTAATGATTATCAAAAATAAAAACAGTATAGGGAATAAATACATCAAAGGAATTATTTTAAGAAGAACTCAAGATATATTTTGAAACAAATATTAAGAAATTCAAAATAGAGATTAAAAAATATGTTCACGAGATTTTTAAAAGGGGAAGTAAAATCAATTTCTAAACCAAAATTTTAAAAACATCTATTTATTTCCAAATTCCACCTTAATTGGATAGATAGAGAAATAGGCTTACTTGAAATTTTAAGAGAGAAAAAAAATATTTAGAAAAGTGAAAAGAATAAAATAAATAAGGGAATAAAAGAGAAAGAGAAAAAAAATAAATAAAATGAGAAAGAAGAGAGAATATAATAGATAAAAAAGATAAAATAAGTAAATAAAATTGGAACATACTTATTCCAAAACACTTATCTCCCATTAAGAATGGGTTTTACACCGTTGAATGATTTATTAATCTAAAGATCTTTTAGAATTTTCATTTGGATGTGAAAACATACTTTTAATGTTTCCTTTCATTTTAATTTCATCAAACAAAATTCAAAATTATTTTTAGAGACAAGTATATATATAAATTTTTACTCATTATTAATATTCCTTTAAGAGAGATAAAAAACATTAAAAAATAAGTTTATTATTTTTATAATTGCACATATAAGTTTTGAAAATAGGTTTAAAACTAATAGTTTTCCAAATTTTGAATATGAAGTTAGTTTAAAATAATTACAATTTATAATAAAAATTAATTGTTTTAGAAAATAAATCTTTGGTGTTTGAAAATAAGAGAATTTTTTTTTTTCAATTTTAAATGGAAATTTAAAAACAAAAGTCTCTCTTAAAGAAAATTTCATAAATAAATGTATGAAAATCCCTTCAAATGGATGTACAAGTGAGATAAAGGGATCATAACCAATAGAAAAATATAAAACAAAGAAATAAAACATAAATCAAGATTTTTAAGAGATAAATCATGAGAAACAAGGTCAAATATAAAGTTTTACAAGCATAAAATTACTAATTCACCATTACAAAAGTTAAAAATTTCAACTGCTGGAGTTTTAGTTAAAATATCATCAAATTGATATTCTGTACTGACAAATTCAAATAATATATCACCATTTTAGAAGTGATCTCTTAATAAATGGTGCCTACAATTAGTGTTTTTAGTGCGAGTGTACTAAATAGGTTTTTTTGAAATATTAATAGCACTTGAATTAATGAATATAATATGGATTTGGTCATATGTATGCTGAATGTTTATAAGCATGTGTTTCATCTATATTATTTTCATATAACAACTCCCAGTGTGTATGTATTCCTATTTAGTTTTAGAAAGAAAAACAATGTTTCTATTCTTATTACTCTTTAAGATTGGGTATTTTTGAAGTTTGTGAAAAGTACCACTTGTAATTTTCCTATCTAGTTGGTATCCCCCAAAAATCATCATAAAAATTATTTAATTAAACATAATTTTGTTGACGATAAAACAAACCATGATTTTTTGTTTCATCCAAATAAAAAAATATATCCTTTTAATAGATTTTAGATAAGATTCCTTTAGTTTTTATTGAAAAAAAGCATAAATACAAATGAAACATGTTATAAGACCAGGTCATGGAAATATAAAATAGTCTACCAATCATACTTTTATAAATTTTTTTTAAACCAACTGCATCTAATTTTATCTTACAATTAATACAAATGTGAACACTAATTTTCTTATCTTGATCCATTTAAAATTAATTTAAGAGTTCATTATTGTATTTTACTTGGTTTAGAAAAGTACCATTATTTCTTTGAAAAATTTGAAAAATGATAGGGAATAAAAGTTTACCCATAAATCTAATTGCAAATTTCGTTTTCATTAGATTATTAAATTTAAATCAGATAGATTTATTAGTTGTTCTGAAAGTCACATCATTAACATAAATTCAAATAAGTAATTAATCATTTGAGATGTATTTTAGAAAAAGGGTTGCAATATATTTTCCCATTTTAAAACTATTTGATAAAATAAAATTAGATAAATTTTCATACTATTCCCAAGGGATTTGTTTTAAACCATAAATATATTTAGATAATTCGAAAAAATGATTTGTAAAAAACTGATTTTTAAAACCTGGTGGTTTTTTGACCAAAACATTTTCATTAATAAAACCATTTAAAAAGTTTCTTTTTACATCTATATTAAATATTTTGAGATTAATGTGATATGTGAATTCCAATAATATTCTAATAGATTATAAACTAGTGATGGGTGTAAAGGTTTCACTAAATTCGATTCATTCTTATTTGTTATAACCTTTATCCCAATGAAGTGATTTATTTCTAGTGATATTACCACAATAATTTAACTTATTACTAAAAAAACAGTTTTTTCCTATGATGGTATGATCATTATGTCATTATATTAGAGTTTATATAACATTCTAAGTAAATTTATTTAGTTCTTATTTCATGGAAAGAAGCTTATTTTTATTGTTAAGGGTATTATTGATATTTTGGGGTTTTATGTGAGAGATAAAGGTAAGATATTCGACCTCATTTAGGACCAATATTATAGTATGAGTTCCGAATTATAAATATCCAAACACATTTACAATTCAATGATGTTTATATTTTCTAAAATCTTTAGGTAAGGAATCTAAAGATGATTCTAGTTCATCATCAACTTCTTTAGATTGAAAAGGTTCTTTAAAAAAATTATTTTTGAAATATATTCTATATTTTTTTTCAAGTTTCCATAAAAAACAACAGGAATTGATTCTTCTAACATTTTAGTGGTTTTTTAAAGACTATATATGTCTTAATTGAGGTAGAGTTCCCAATAAAGATACCTTTATCAGATTATGGATCTGATTTTCAAAGTTTTTCTTTAGTGTTGAGAATAAAACATTTACAACCAAAAACTTTGAAAAAGTAAACATTAGTTTTTTTATTTTTCCAATGTTCATAAGGGATATTTTTTTGTGAAATGTTCTTATGATAACATGATTAATGATAAATAATTAAATATTTATGGCATATTCACCAAAATATTTAGGCAAATTAAAATTATCTAAAAGAGTTTGAGTGATTACTTGGATAGTTAAATTTTTCATCACTACTACCTCGTATTATTAAGGGGTTCAAAAAAAGAATGATTATGGACATGAGAAGAGAATCAAAAATAAAATTCCATGTTGCTGAATTTTCTACCCTGATAACTTATAATATTAATAATTATAAAAACTTTTAATTTTAGACTGTTTTTATAAAATTTGATGAAGAATTTGTAAGATACACATTGTTGTGATAAGAATTAAGTCTAAGTGAATCTTATAAATCCATACAGAAATAAAAAATTATAAGATTTACCACCTAGAATTTCAATTTTAGAAGGTACCAATAAATAAATTTGTCTTAATTTAAAATCTTTATAAGAATAAATTACTTTTTTGGATTTAAAAGAAATTTTTTGTTGCTTACCAAATTAGAATACTTTACAAACTTTGACATATTTTAAATATAGTTTTGGAAAGTCTCATACTAGTTGACAACATTTGAGTTTGAAAAGTGAGATTGTCAAATAGTGAACAAGGTGTCTAGTAAAAACCCATGACCTACTAAACTTTTCACTCAATCATTTTATATTTCGGATAGAGGGGGATTCAAAATTTATTTTTTATTTTTTTTAAAATAAGAAGTAGAAAAGGAAATATTTTTAAAGTTTACAAATATACAAATATAACTTTTTAAATAAATTTTAAAACCAATATCACACAATTGACCAATTCTTAGAAAATTGTGTTTTTAGCCTTTGAAAAATAAAACATTTTTAGTAGGAGTTGAATTTGAAAAACTGAGGGCACTTTCACAAATTATCTTACACATATATTAATCACCGAAGGTGAGGCGATCTCTATATAGTTTATAAATTTGGTTGAATTAAAAGAGTTTTTCACAAATGTTTCTTTAGAAAAATCTATCTAGGTACTATAGTGATTCTTGATTTTTGATCAGAAGAATATTTTACTATAAAATCAAACGTCTAATTATGTTAGTACCCTAACAAACTATGGTATTCTAATGTTATCCAATAATGATTTAGGAATCCAATTTTTTTGGTATGGTATTTTATTTGTAAATATTGGATTAAATAAGGATTTATTTTGGTCTCCCATATCATGTGTTATTAAAATAACACACATATATTACATGTCCAATTCTTTTACAATAATTTAAAATTTTATATTTGAAGAAACCATTAATAAAAGTGGTTTTTGATGGATTTTTTTAGGTGTTAGCATGATTTTAGGAAGCATGAATAATATATTCTTGTTCATGTCTTTGGGAGTCCAAAATATTATGTATGTTATTTTTCAATTAAGAAAATTTGTGAAGAGAAATTTTGAGGTCTTTGATAGTATATTCATGTTTATTAATATTAGGTTGATTATTAACCTTAATATATAATTATTCCTTTTATGTAAATAATTTTTCCTTTTCTGTAAATATATTTGTTCTTTTATAATATATTATTTTCATTAAACACATGTTTGTATTTAAAATAAAGATCCTTTTATAATGTGTAAAGTTCATGAAAACCATTTTCTATTTGATCATGAGTGCATTTTAGGTCTTCATAATTATCATAATAATAGGGGAAAGAAGAAGAAGTAGTGGGGGAAGAATTAAAATTATAATAAGTGGAAGATAATAAAATGGGAAGAGGAATACTAACCTCTATTTCTTTTAAAATATGTTACATAAGTCACTTAGGAATTTATTCACTTGAATAGGTTCAGGAAGTTGAGTCTATAGAGTCATTTCTTACACTCTAGGTTGTTACTTTAAGATCCTTATTACTTTATTTAATATCTTTTATTTTATTTTTGTAGATAGGGATTTCCATCATGATGTGACCATTTTTATCATATTCACATAATGTCACTTATGGTTCCACTCTTTGATTCAATCTATTGTATTGGTTTGAATATTTCTTTCTCTTAAATATTTTTTTCACGTTATTGGTGTGTTGATAAAAATCATGATCTTTAAATTCAAATGAATTATTATTGGTATCTTTAAAGAAAATTATTTTATTGGCATATTTTTATTAATTGGAATCCTTCTCAGATTGTCACTTCATCTAATTTTCATACTTAATTAGGGATGTTATATGTTCTTTGACTTCTATTTTAATTATATCCTTTGTTTCTTATATTGTAGTGACTTGGACTGCCCAATTGATTGGTTGTACCTAATGTCATGAACCAAATCTAGTAACCACTAATAAAAACACCAAATCCATCCTATTATTGGGCATAAAGTGCGTTACCAATCCCCACAAAATGAAAAAAGTTCCCTGGTATCAATAAATTAGGTTTGGTAATGATTTACCCGAGTATGAAAGCATAAAACCTTAATAACAATCAATAACGTGAATCTGAAAATTTCATGCAAAACAAGACTTATGAAAAATCTAGATCTGAATACATGGTTTTAAATAAAGTACAAGAGGTCAAAACATAAATTAAAACAATATCAAAACATCCACAAAGATTCCAAAGGACAAGGGGTCATCACCCCTGAGCCGTCTCCACAACACCGCACCATAGGAGGGGACTGACAACCCGAACCGTCTTCACCCGAGGATTTAACTTTACCTGTGCCAAATATAATCAAGTATACTTACAAACAATGGGTTTAAGTATGGTGTGAGACTAATACCAATATTATACCACCCAATTATTACAAATAGTATGCAATACAAGGTAAAAAAGAAGGCATTTTTAATATGAAAGGAAAAAAAGCAATAAATTCAAGAAATGAAAATTTCAACTGAAAACAGTTTACAAACTAAAACTCTAAGAATGTTAACACATTTAAATAAGAAATGTTAGATACTGTAATTTACATCCAAACACACCCTAATACAAGAGTAAATACCACAAATCCAATGAGTACAAAAACTGAGAACACCCCTGGGAACTTGATAGTCTCGTGCCCTATGTACCTCATACCTCGGTGTAACTTATCAAAGTGAAAATACTTTCCCATGAACGATCCACTAGTAGGGAACATAATAATAACCTAATAGTTCCCAAAAATCATCCACATAGTTTAGTTATGGTTGTCGTTATCCATTTTCTCAGTGAAACATTGACAAAACCCATCCGGATGACTAGCCGTACTAGTACATATCCACCCACCTAGGTGTCTGGGCTTCCCCTTTTGTGATGATACAATTTAATCACGACACATAAATCTATTTTCATATAAAACACCACTACTGGTCACATACAAAAAATAAAGTATCTATAAAAAATTTATACCACTTTTAACACACACAAAAATTTTGATTTTCAATAAAATCTCTTCTCAAAATCCCGCATTATTTTACACCCAAAACTATTTGAAATACCCAATTTGAACACCATGTGAACACTCACAAGTCACTAAAACAGAAATTTCATACCAATAGACATCAAATTAATCCAAAAAATCAGTTTTTGGTAGACCTATATGAACATGGAAGTGATATCATTATAAAACATCCATTTTCACACAAACACGACACTTAAAATTTCATGTGTTTCAAAAACACCATTAAATAGATTTTCACAGAAAAAACCAAAGGAGATAAACGTTAAAAACAATATTTTATCCCTAATACACTTCATTATAATCAATTAATCAATTATAGGGTATCCCCAAATGAACCAACAAGATATTTCCATGAAAACCCCCCGATTTAACATAAAGATGGAACTAAAAATTAATTTTCATTAAAAACAACACTAAAAACAATTTTTTTTGAAATAATAAAATGATATAAACTTGAAAAATACTATATAAGCATCAAGATAAGTCACAGGGATTGCATACATAATGTAATAACCTACCAAAATGGTTAAAACCTTGAATCCTTTGTGTGAAAACTCAATCGCACCACCGCCACACCTCAAGGAGGCTAGATAAAGTATAAAAACCGAATATTGGACAAAGAAAACCCAATGATAAACCCTAGGTACGAAATCATAGCCCATGGTCATTTGGGACTTCAAGGATAAGGGAAAAACCCTAATCAAATTGAATGAAACCCTAAGCAAATTGAAAAAAGAATGAAAGAGACCCACTTACTTGAGGGATCTTGAAAAAATATACCCAAATAAAATAATATATGAATTTGAAAAAAAATGAAATTAAGGTTGGAATAAGGAAGATAAGGTTAATTGAGAACTGAAATGGGTGGAAAATAGTGAAAAAATGAAGGAGTTATGAAGGAATCAAATTACCTTTTTAAATATGGATGAATTGTGAAAAATTTAGATGTTTCAACCTAATCTGCAAATAAAATGAGATCCAAAGAGGGGGATAAAAGAATGGGTAGTTACTAGGTTCATTGGGATCGGGTGATAGGTGTAATCACCTAAAATCATTAAAATTGAAAAAGATATTAAATAATCATTTTTTTAAAACTTGAAATGGGTTTCCGAGATGGCATAATTCCATGAATAAAAACCCAAATACACCAAGATTATGGATTCTTAAAGGGTAGAAATTTACATGGTGGTGTTAAAATGTAAGGGGAGGCCAATTAATAATTTTAATGGATGAAAAATGTTAAAAATTGAATAATATATTAAAAAACATTAAAAAAACTGGAAATGGGCCTCTGGACTGGCCCAATTACTTAAATAAAAACCCAAATACACCATGATTATAGATTCATAAAGGGTAAAAATTGACATGGTGGTGTTAATAGGTCAGGGGAGACCAAGTTGGAATTGCAATGGATAATATTTTTTGAAAAATTAAGGAGTTATAAAAGAAAAAAATTACTTTTAAATTTGGAATTGGGCTCACAGTTTGAGCCACATTTTGAAACCCCACCATTTCTAACAAAATTCATGGGAAACACCCAAAACAAAGAAATAATGGAAATTAAATGAAAAATAACTTTAAAATAAATCATGTATTTGACAATTCTCCCCACTATTAAAATATTCCGTCCCAGAAAGTCAACTTGAATCTTGATCAGAAAACAGGAATGGATACCCTTCCTCTTCCCAGGAATTCCTCTCCCATGTATCATGTGTATCATTTACATGTTTCCAAAGAATCCAGAATAGTGGAATGAGCTTTCCCCAAAGCACCATTTCTTGGAAGTTCACTATTCAAACTAGTCTCTCAAAAACAGATAAATCTGGCTCTATATCCAACTCCTCCCAATTCAGTATATGTGATGGATCTGGGTTGTATTTATTCATCCGGGATACATGTAAGACATCATGGATGGATTTAAAATCAGAATGTAAGTCCAACTTATATGCCTTATTTCCAATACACTCGGTGATCTCAAAATTTCTGATATACCATGGCGTCAGCTTCCTTTACTTTCTTGATCGACAATGACCCAAACGAGGGGCCACTTTCAAAAATACCGAGTCACCCATGGAAAACTCTATGTCTCGACACCTCTTGTCATTATATGATTTATGAAGAGTTTGAGCTATCAATAAGCGCTGCTTGATCAGCTTGACCATCTCAGATGTCTCCTTCACCAGACTTGGCCGCAGTAGTGAGATCTCACCTACTTTAGCTTAACACAGGGGTGACCAAAAAGGTCGAAAATAGAGTGCCTAAAAAGGATCCATTCAAATTGAGGATTGGTAACTGTTATTATAATAAAACTCAACCAATCACAAATGGATATCCCATGAACCTCTATAGTTCAGAACACATGCATGGAGCATGCCCTCCAAAATATGAATCGTCCGCTCTTTCTGACTATCCGTTTGAGGATGGTATTCCATGATAATCTTAATATGAGACCCCAAGGACTTCTAAAGTACTTAAAAAAAATGAGAAGTGAAATGGGGGTCTCTATCTGAGATGACTACTGATGGAAGACCATGAAGCCTTACCACCTTTTGAAGATATAAATGGCCTAAGTCATCCACTTTAGCTGTATCACTAATCATAATGAAGTGAAAAGATTTGTTCAGATGATCAATCAACACCCAAATGTCTTTCATACCCCAAGGTGTATAAGGAAAGGTGACAATAAAGTCCATGGATACATCATCCCACTTTTAGGTAGGAATGGGTAATTGCTGGAGCAAACCAAAGGGCCTTGGATGCTCTCCTTTCACCTACTGGCATGTGTTGCATCTTGACATGAAGTCTGCAATGTTTTGTCTCATAGAAGGCCACCAGAACTACCGACAGACATCATAATGAATCTTGGTGGCACCAAGATGAAAAACCCACTGAGACTGGTGGCTATCCTACATCACCACCTTCCGTAGAGATAACGACACTACTAACAGACCTTGAAGCACAAGATTCCCTCGGGAGGCAACGAACAATCAGAGGACGTCTCCCCACCATGAAGAAACTAATTTGACTGCTGAAAATTCTCATCACTAGGTTATTCTCATTGAATCAAATCCAAGAGATAAGGAGTAAACTGAATGCTTTCCAAGAACGCACCCCCATTTTGCTCCCTAGTCTCTACATGCATCTGAGCAAAGAGCCCCCTTAAAGTCCACTCGTCACTGGACTTCCTCAAAGCCTGTATTGGAACTCTTCTGCTCAAGGCGTCATCCACCACATTACCCTTTTCTTGGGTATAGACAATGTAAAAGTCGAACCCCTGTAAGTACTTGATCCAACGATGATGCCTCATGTTGAAGTCCTTCTATGAGAAGATATAAGAGAAACTTTTGTGATTAGAGTAGACCAAAAACTTCTCCCTAAAGAGGTAGTGATGCCAAGTTGTCAAAGCGTGCATCACAACTTCTAACTCCAAGTCATGGGTTGGGCAATTATTTTCGTTTGGTTGGAGTTGGTGAAATCCATACGCCACCATGTGGTCATCCTGCATTAGAACTCACCCAAGACCCATACCCAAAGCATCAAAATACACCACGTACCCTTCTCCATCCTCTGGAAATATCCGAATGGGGGTGGGAGTCAACCAACTCTTCCACTCCACGAATTATTCCTGACATTCTGGGCCCCATACAAACTTCACCCCTTTCTAGGTGAGTGCGGTCATTAGTAAAGCAAGCCGAGAGAAATCCCAAACAAATCGCCTGTAATAACTAGCTAGGCTAAGGAAACTCCTGATCTCAAATACATTCATCAGTTTCTACCATGACATGACCACACTAATTTTCTCGGGGTCCACTGAAACCCCCTTCTCTGAGATCACATGCCTGAAACATTTCACTTCCCTAATCAAGAAAGTGCACTTGGAACACTTTACATAAAAGCGATTCTCTTACAAAGTGGCCATAATGATCTACAAGTGATGATCATGTTCCTCTTTAGATCCTAAACAAACTAGGATGTCATCCACAAATACGACAATAAAAGAATTGAGATACTAATGGAACACCATATTCATGAGTTCCATAAGGACCGTTGGAGTATTGGTCAATCCGAAGGGCCTGAAAAAGTACTCAAAGTGGCCATACTGGCTTTAGAAGGTTGTATTTGGGATATCTGCCTCTTTCACCATGAGTTGATGATTGAATGAACAACAATCGATTTTAGGAAACCACCTTTCCCCCTTCAACTGATCAAAAAAGTTATCTATTCGGGGAAAAGGATATTTTTTCTTCATTGTTACCTTATTCAAATTTTGGTAGTTAATACACAACCATATGGATCTATCAGCCTTTTTCACGAACAACAAAGTAGAGACCCAAGGAGAGATGCCCAAGATAATGAATCCTTTGGATTATAAGTTTTACAGTTGTATCTTTAATTCCCTCAGATCGATGGGAGGCATACGATATGAGGGAAGAGATATCCGTTGTGTTCTTAGTGCCAGATCAATGGATGACTACATATCCCACTCTGGGGGAAAACTTGAAAAAAATCATCTGAGAATACCTCTAGAAACTCATTCACCACATGAGGTAGTGCACCTTTATGAGAAAGACCATCTTCTTAGAGCGTGAGTGACAATAACTAGTAGATAAGACTTTATGACTCTGGGAGTGGAGGTCCTGTGTGACCCGATTGAGGATCCCATTCTCCACAAAAAACCTGACAACTCCCATCAGGTTCCATGAAACTAACCCACCACCTATATCAATTTATGTGTGCCTGGAAATGTCCTAGACAATCCATGACAAGTATTATGTCAAACAATTCCATATCTAAGAAAAAGAGGTCCCACTCCATCTCAACCCATGAAACGTAAAGTGCACACAATGGGAACCTGAGACCCTGATCATTCTTCTTTCCCAACAGCATCACCAACTCCATCACAAAAGACAAAAACTCGACTGGAAAATTCAGCGTTTTCACACTACCTCCTGGAGGCTTATTTTTTAGGAACTCCTAGGACTCTTCCTTCATAGGACTAGTCCCATATTCTCTAACAAGACCTAGAATAGGAGCCAGTCCATTTCCTAGTGCTTGTACATCCCGAACCACAACCTATACTAGTCTCTGATTGAGCAGTGAGGGAGAACTCTCTCTGTCTTCCTCTTGTGGGTGCATGTGAGATTTTTGAGGAGGCATGTTATGAAAAAAAGGAAAAATTAACAAGATAAATAATCAATAAAAAAGTTCTGAAAAATTCTATCAATATAATCAAATATAATGAAGCCAAAAACATTACAACAATAAAATAAACCACTACTTCACCCCCGCCTAATGTCTATGTGTAGTCTGCAGCCTACACGTCTCACCTAGAAGTAAAGTCAAACAAAAAATTCCATTTTCTCATGGTGAATTGAGGTATGCCAAGATAGGTTCAGGACATGCACCTTACACATAAATAAAACACGGAGTCCCAACATTCCAAGCTTTTTTCTAGCCTGAATCATTTCAAAATAATAATATAAACCAAAAACATTAACCTCCTTTGATACCATTTTGTCACGAACTGAATCTGGTCGCCACTAATATCGGAACCAAATACAGCCCATGATAGGTCCCTAAGGGAATTCCCTATCCCCATGGGCTTTCACAAGTTGTTGGGTATCAATAAATTAGGTTTGGGAACAATTTACATGAGTATGAAAGCATAAAACCTTAAAAATAATCAATAATATGAATCAGAAATTTTCATTCCAAACAAGAATTATGAAAAATATAGATATCAGTACATGGTATTAAATAAATAACAATAGGTCCAAAAATAAATCAAAACAATATAAAAATATCCACAAAGACTCCACATGACAAGGGGTCATCCCCCCTGAGGCATCTCCAGAACACTACACCATAGGAGGGGAGTAACAACTCGAACCACCTTCACCCAAGGATTTACCTTTACCTATATCAAACGTAATCAAGTATAATTACACACAATGGGTGTAATTAGGGTGTGAGATTAATCCCAATAGGATACCACCCAAATATTACAAATAGTATGAAATACTTGGTGAAAAAGCTAGTAGTTTTAATATGTAAGGAAAAACGACAATAACTTCAAGAAATAAAACTTTCAATTAAAAATAATTCAAAAACTAAAAATTTTATAACTATAACAAATTTAAATAAGACATGTTATCTACTATAAATTATAGACAAAAAACCCCTAAGACAATGTTAAATACCAAAAATTCAGTGAGCACCAAAACCGGGATCACCCCTAGACACTAGATAGTCTTAGGCCCTATGTACCTCGTACCTTAGTGTAAAGTATCAGAAGTCACAATCCATTACCATGCATGAGCCACTATTAGGGAAAATACCCATAACCTAATGGTCATAAAACATCATACATATAGTTTATTTAGAGTTTTATTTATCCATTTTCTCTGTGAAATAGGGACAAAACCCATCCGGATCACTAGCTGTACTAGTACATATCCACCCACCTAGGTACCCGAGCTTCCCCCTTTGTGATCAAACAATTTCAGCATAAAAAATAAATAAATTTGAATATAAAACACCACTACTGGTCATATACAAAAAATACAGTATCTACACAGACTTTATAGCACTTGAAACACACAATAAAAGATTTTGAATTTCAATGAAATAGCTTCTCAAATTCCTGTATTGTTTTGCACAAAAAACTCCTTCAAATACCCACTTTTCACACCATGTTCACACTCACAAGTAACCAAAAAAGACATGGAAGCCCAATAATTTTCAATTAAACCAAAAAATATTTTTTTTGGCTGCCCTATATGAACCATGAAGTGACATCATTTTAAAACCTCTATTTTCACACAAACAAGGCACTTAAAATTTCACGTGTTTCACAAACACCATTAAAAAGATCTTCATAGTAACAACCAAAGGTTTTAACCATTAAAAAAGTACTTTCTACCCCAATACACTTTAACAAAACCAACTAAGCAATTATAGGGTATCCCCAAATGAACCAACAAGAGATTTCTATGAAAAACCCCCAATTTCACATAAAAATGGCACTAAAAATTCATTTCCATTTAAAACACCACTAAAACAAATTATTGTTGCAATAATAAAATATTATAAATATTAATATACTATAAACATAGCAAGATAACTCCCACGGATTGCATACATAATGGAATCACCTACCAAAATGGAAAAAACCTTGAATCCTTTGTGCGAAAACTCAATCGCACCACCGCCACACATCAAGGAGGGTAGATCAAGCATAAAAACAGAATATTGGACCAAAAAAACCCAATGTTAAACCTTTGGTTATAAACCCTACCCTATGGTAATTTTTCACTTCAAGTATAATGGAAGAAACACAAAGAAAATTGAATGAAACCCTAAGCAAATTGAAAGAATAATGAAAGAGACCAACTTACTTGAGGTATCTCGAAGAAATCTCCCCAAATACACTAGTAGATGAATTTTCAAATAGAAAATATGAAATTGAGGTTGGAATAAGGAAGGGAAGGTTAATTGAGAACTGAAATGGGGGTAAAAGATTGAAAAATTAAGGGGTTATGAAGGAATCAAATTACCTTTTTAAATCTGGAAAAATTATGAAAGCTTCATATTTCTTGACCAAATCCACAAAGAAACTGAGCTCCAAAGAGAGGAAGAAGAGAATGGGGGTGATACTTGGTTTATTGGGCTTGGGTGAGATGTGGAATCATTAAAATATCCTTAAAATTGTATAATATATTAATTTGTTTTTTAAAAACAGGAAATGGGCTTCTAGGCTGGCCCAATTCCTTAAATAAAAACCCATATACACCATGATTATGGATTCCTAAAGGGTCCAAATTGACATGGTAGTGTTAATAGGCCAGGGGAAGAAAATTAGGAATTATAATGTGTGAAAAATGTTGAAAATTGAATAAGATATTAATTTTTTTAACTATAAATGGGATTCCTGGTTAGCCAAATTCCTTAAATAAAAACCCAAATACACCATGATAATGGATTCAAAAACGGTCAAAATTAACATAGTGGTGTTAATAGGTCAAGGGAGGCCATGTATGAATTATAATGGATGAAAAATTTCAAAAAATTAATGAGTTATAAAAGAAACCAAATTTATTTTTAAATCTATAATTGGGCTCACAGTTTGGCCCAAATTTTAAAAAGCCACCATTTCCACCAAAATGCATGGGAAACACCAACAAAAAAAGAAAGAATGGAAATTTAATGAAAAATACCTTTAAAATAATTCAAGTATGTAACACCTAAGATATATTTTTTTATTAATGTTTCTTTATTCAAATCATTACCAAGAGATATTAGATAATTGTAATTTTTTTAAACATCATAAACATACTACTAATCAATTCATTCAGAAACAGAGAAAAACATTAAAAATATAACCTATACATGACTAAGATTTTATCTTTAATTTTTTTTTGATCCTTAATGAGTAAATTCTAGAAATATATGTATTCCATGGGTAACGTTTCATACAGAAAAATGATCAAATTAATTTCAGTCAAGACCACAATGTAGAGTGTTTGTGGATTTTTCATTAATATCAAAGGCTTTAACATAATTGGGTTTCCACTTATCTCCATGTTCCTTAGTTGGGATATATTCATGGAAAAAAATTTCCCTAATATGGTAACTTACGATACAAAGAAAAATTTATATATGATTTTTCCAATAGGAATAATTAATGCTTTAAAAAACAAGGGAATACAAATAAGAATTAGATTCCATTATAAAGAGGTCAAACATTGAAATTAGTTAGTATTTAAAATCATTTTTTTGAAAACTCAATTGAAAAGATAATTATATTTTTAAAAAACTCACAAATAATCCTTTGATATGAATTATTGGTTTGAGTAGAATGGATAGAGGTGGGAAGGGGGGGGGGGGGTTAATTACCCTTTAAAAAAATTAAATTAAATGAAAAAGCGAAATTAAAAATTAAATTATTTTGAAATGATAATGTGTTAAATTAATAAATTTGATAAAGTGATAAATTGATAAATTAAATACATATTATAATGTTAATTCCTATATTTATTGAGTGAATATTAACCATAAAAAATTTATATCTTGAATTATTGAAAATATAAATACATAGTTTAAATGATTCACTGGATAAATAAAAATAGAGAGAAATTTTTTTTTGATAAAGGCATTTGAAAATAGCTTTGTGTGAGACCCTATCTATCCTCCCCTCAAGTTGTGAGTTTTATGTCTTATCTAGTTGATCTCATTAGTGATTAAGAAACTTTCCCCTTGTGACTATGGTTGTGAACACATTCTTGAGTTTCATCGATAACCAAGGTATCCATCCCTCACTTTTATGGTAGTGTGAACCCATTGTAGAAGAAGAATTGATGAATAAGTTTTTGTTATAGAAAACCCATTACAATTCCACTACATAATCTCTTAGAAGGATTTATATAAATTTGGATGATATATACTGAGATAAAGGTACAAGAGATCCTTTGAGATTGATGGAGAATTAGATATTGGATATTTGAGATAACTTTAATATTTCTAGTTATTTGGTATCATAGATTCAAGTGAGGAGTTGATGAATAAGTTTTTTGATATAATATAATCCAACTTAGGTCTCTATTGAGTGTCTTTAAAGGATATGGCGGTCGCTTGGGTCGATCCAAAACTTTAATGGTCTTAGTCAATGTATTCATGGAATTTAACAAATGATCCTGAACTACCCAGTTTCGATGCCACTTAATACCCAGTGAATTTCACTAACTATATTGGGGGATACTTGATGAAATATGGATATAGATATTCTCCACTGGGAACCACTATTTTACAGTGTTTGGAAAATGGTTTTATGGAATAATTATGGACCTCTAGAAATGATAATAGTAGGCCAAGGATCCTCCACTGGCAAGTTGGTGGAATTTTTAGAGTTGGGAGCTTATGTCCATATGGAACTGGCTGGCTGGTGTAGAGGATAACTCCCTATCTTCAAGATTTGCCTCTATAGAATCCTTTTATGACCTTCTAATGATGTTCTAAATTCATTCTATGAAATTTATACATGAATTAATACTATTATAAGATTTTAATGAGGTCGTTAATGATCCCTTAAATAGAATTTAATAACTTCGTGAACTCCATCAATGAAATCACTTAAATAACAAAATGTGAGACTGAAATTAACTCAAATGAAAATGTTAGATACACAAATGAGCATTTCTGATTATGAAAACACTATGAGAGAGAGATAGGTAAAACAACATTCACACAACTCAATAAACCCATTGAATGATCATATTCAAGATACACAAACTTACCATTTTTTCTTATATTTTGATTAAGCAATACCCCTATTTATAAAATAATTTATATATCTTAAATCAAGGGTTGTAATTTTGATTTCAATACCTCATTATCTAGTTTTTAAAGATATACATAAATTATATATTTTATAGAATTATTTTTTTTGACAAACTCTTCATCATGTAAGCTCCCTTTCAAGGGATTTAATCTTTTCATCCTTTTCATTTTGTTTAGTAAACCCCATGAAAAAAAATTATTTGTTATATAGTATGTGAAACCATAAACTCTATACTTTAATTCATATCATGTTAGCACAATATGAATAGGAAATTAGAAAATAACAGGGGACCTCTTTTCTATTAAATAATAATAGAAATGTTAAGAGTATCTTCTCAAATAAGAATTTTTATTCTATCTACTCACTATTTGGTAAGAATTGTTTATAATCCTTTCTATATAATAGGCCCCAGTAGGTTTATTTTCTCTCTCATTACCTCGAACACATTATTTTTTTTGGATAAATATTTTAAACCTTATTTACCAATGAAACTTAATTTCCTTGTTCTTGTATTACCTTTCTCATCATTTCTTATGGGGGTGGAAGAATTGTCATACAATCCTTCATACCATACCTAATATATACAAACATTTCATGGTGTTTCTATTTATTTTTCAAATAAAAACTTCTAGATAACCACTCATGAATTTAAGCCTTCTCTTTCAAAGTAATTTTAATTATTTTAGATAAAACATCTATTTATATTTTATCAATTTTTTTATACTCCTATAGTTAGTTTGAAAAATTGTTAAGCATTATTTCAAAGTATTATCCCATTTATTTGTTAAAGTACCATATATTTTTAATTTTCTAGTTAAATTACATTTCAAAATATAGTGATTATGTGTAATTCACCGACCCCAATAACCCGAGTCGGTGCATTATTACATAACATTGGCATGATCACAAAAGATCAAGTCTTGAAAGACCCATTAGTTTAGTAGCCTTGGAAGTACTAGATACATTTATAAGGTTTAAATTACATCATAAAAAGAAAAACTACAACAGTATTGTTTCCATAGACCACACTCATATCCCCTCAGACTATCCCTGCAGGTCAGTAATAAAATACTTCTTCCCATCCTGGGAAAAATAAAACATAGAAAGGGGTGAGCTCAGATGCTTTGTAAGGATAACAATATAGCGAAAACTTTCTTAAATAAGCATAAATATTTAAGGTAATGTATAATGAAAAAAATCCTTTTAAACTTGAACTTCAGCATAATATGTCAAAAATAAAATGAAATAATGCCATTTAAATATTCACATGGATATTCTACTAGTCTAATAATCACAGGTAATATCAATAACTACTTTCACAATGATGGAATGCATAATGCCAGACTATCATAAACACATAGTGAAGGTATTTTTCCAAGAATAAAAATAAGATTTCTTCAAGGCCTTGTGCCAAGACACTAGTTTGTCTCATGAGACCTATCGATCTATTGAGGAGCTAATGCGGGCTCCACCTGTAACTTACTAAGTCCAATGCATTAATCATATGAAATGGTTTAAAACTAACATAAAAATTTGTATTAAAACTAGAATAAAAAATGTCAATACTTTATCCATAAACCTTTAATGGTATAAAAATAAGACATCCACAGTAAAACATATCACAAACATTCAATACAATATTAAAGTTTTGTATCAAAATAAATCAACTTCAAATAAGCTTAAAATCCATCAAAGGATGTTGATATAGATGAAATCAAAACTATTTGAGAGAAATATATCTTTTTTGAAATTATTTAAAAGTCACATAATTATAAAATAAAACATTTAATTTGAAAATATTATTATAATATTGTTAGGTAAGCTTCAACTATTTTTTAACGGTGGAAAATAGCGGCACCCACCGTATAAGTTAAAAAAGACATTCTTACCTAAATTTTGTCGTAAAGGTTAAAAAGGACCTTGTTTGGAAAATGATGGAAATATTCCTTTATAAAAATCTTATAATAAGTCAAAAAGGGTATAAATGAATTTAACCCATAGTCTACAAAATAGTAGGAATGTTTTGAAATACATTTTTAAGAAACATGTATGTGGATAATAAAGAGGTCCTAGTAGATAATTACATATAAACAACCTCGGATAATGTAGAGATTGTGAAATTAACCCTTACCTTGTAATTTTACTTATTAGAGGGTAGGTTAACCTCCTGTATAATTTTGAAATAATTTCTATTAAATTATACAAGAATCATATACATTAATGTGATATTATATATGATCTTTTAACATTGCTTTGTTAATAATATCTTAGTATTATCGTCATTTAGGGTGTTAACGAATTCGTTTTCCTTTATATTAATTTTTATTTGAGTCATATTGGTTATGGATGGGATGTATCTTATTAATATAAAGAATGATATCAAGTCTTTCAACATTATTTTTAATCATCTAATGAAAATTAGTCTTGAATGGAAACGATGGGGAATGAATCTCATCGCGTTCTTGGAGACGGTAATCTGTACGTACACCCGAGTGATAATATCATTCTTTTGATATTAAAATAATATATAATTGGATGATATATCATATATATATAATAATTATCATGTTATATTTATTATTTACATCAATTAAACATCATTATTATATCCATCCAAATAATAGTGTATTGAATAACAATTACACCACAGTGTGGAGACGGTAAGCCGTACGTACGCACGTATGTTGAAATTTCATTCAAATGATGGATAGAATAATGAATTTGGTTGTACCATATTTTTAATAACATCATATGATATAGAATATACTGGATTTATTATTTTATAATGGAAAAAACAAATAAAAAGGAAGTGGAAGAAGAAAGGAACTTGAAAGAGGTGGTGAAATATTTACATCTTCTTCGGGTTCTTAATTTTTATTTGATAAAAATGGATCCTTAGGTTTGATTTATGACAAAATTAAGGCCTCTAGGATGAAGGTAGGATATTAGAGAGGGTATTTGGGCAGGGGTTGTCTGAGAAAAATGGCTTTGAAGGTGTGAATTAGAGAGGATGGGGAGTGCCCTTTTATAAGAGGGGTGAGGGGCACCTTAGGAAAAGCTAGAAATATTATTTTATAATAAAATCATTTTCGGTTTCTAATGGCTCAGAAATGGATTATTTAAAGGATAAGGTGGGTATGGGTCGAATAACACTCAACCAATAGGTTTTAGATAGGTTTGAGTCACTATACTAACCTTATCCTTTATATTTAACTCTTAGTTAAATAGTTTGATATTTACCATATCTCTTTATATTTTTATATTATATGGTAAATAAACTTACTATATACTTCCAAGAGAACCCCAAATGGTTCATTAATGATCCACTCATAGAAGCGGTAAAATTACGTTTTATGTGAATTTGAAAATTTTTCTAGGAGGTGGGTAAAAGACGGTGAAAAGTTCAATAAAATTTTTATATATCTAAAATTATTATAAACTAACTCCAATGAATTACAATGAAATTATATAGGTATTATGCATCAATTTTGACCTAAAATAAATTTAAAGAAAATAAATAATTTTTTAAATAAAAATTCGGTTTTAAATTATAACTCAGTGTTTTCACTATTAATCAAAAATTGAATGTTTTCAGAAAAATACCAAAAATTCACCCTAAGGTAATTTCAAAATTCTGAATCCAAAAATGAAGTCCATTTTGAAAGATAAAATTTATAAAATTTCAAAAAGTGGGTATTACTATTCATAACGGATCGTTTGATTGGTTGTGGTGTGTCAGAACTCGAGGTCGCGTACAACACACGCTACTGTATTATTCAAAGAGAAGCGTACCGTGGATGCTTGAGGTTTTACATTCTACCCTCCTTTAAATAATTTTGTCCTCAAAATTTCTAGAGTATTATTTCATAAAAAGACTCGGGCGGTTCTTCATCATAAGTTGCTTGGGTTCCCATTTTTCCTCTTCCATCTTATGGTTTCTCAATAGAACTTTTACCAGACGAGTCATCCGATTTATCAACAATTGTTCTCTGGTATCAAGAATTCTTATGGGATATTCGCAATAAGACAGATCGGGTTCCAGTTCTACTTCCTCATAGGTGAATACATGCATTGGGCTAGACTTGTATTTTCTCAATAGTGATACACAGAATACATAGTGAACTTTGGAGAGAATTAGCGGCATTGCCAACCGGTAAGATACAACCCCAATTCGTTCAAGAATTTTGAAAGGTCCGATGTACCTAGGACTCAATTTTCCTTTCTTAACGAAACGTATAACACCCTTCCAATAAGATACATTCAAGAAAACATGATCTCCTACTGGAAATTCTAAATCCTTCCATCAGTTGTCAGCATAGCTCTTCTGCCTACTTTGAGATGCTTTGATGTGGGTTTGGATTACCTTAACCTTTTCGATCATTTCATCTACAAGTTACGGGCCTACGAGTTTTCTTTCACCAACATCATCCCAACATGTTGGTGTGTGACATCTCTTTCAATATAATGCTTCATATGGTGCCATCTGAATACTTGAATGGAAGATATTGTTATAGGAAAATTCTACCAAAGGTAAATATTGATCCCACATACCTTGAAAGTCAAGTGAGCATGATCTCAACATGTATTATAATATTTGAATAGTCCGTTCTGATTGTCCATCAGTTTGGGGGTGGTAAGCAGTGCTCAAACGAAGATCAGTATCTAAGAATTTATGAAGACTTTTCTAGAATATTGATGTAAAATGTGGATCATGATTAGAAACAATCAATAGGGGTACTCCATGAAGTCTCATAACTTCATTAATATATAGTCTTTCTATACATTCAAGTGGTAAATATTCCCTTATAGCAAGAAAATGTGCTGACTTGGTAAGACAATCAACAATGACCCATATTTCATCATTCCTTTTATGAGTCTTTGGTAGTCCCATGACAAAGTCAATCATAATATTATCCCATTTGCACTCTAGTATGGGAATAGTTTGGCAGACTCCTCCAGGCTGTTGCCTTCTAGCTTTCACTTGTTGACAAACTATACATCTTGACACAAAATTAGCAATCTCCCTCATCATGTCATCCCACCAAAAATGTTCCTTCAAATATCTATACATTTTAGTGATACCATGGTGTATAGAGAAATTGGAACTATGAGAATCATCCAACAATTCCCTTTTTAGATCAGGTATATCGGGAACACAAAGTCTCTTCCCAAATTTCAAAATTCCATCTTCAAACACAAATTCACTCAATATCCCATCATTCACAGCTTTAATCTTCTTTTGAAACTCCTCATAATTGTTATGATAACTCTTTATCCTTATTAATAAAGATGGTTTAGAAACCATTTGAAAAGTATTGACGTTTCACCCTCCATGGGGATTCCCATATCCATCTTTACTTAACCCATGTATATAGGATCTTTTTCAACTCTCACGTTGTTCAAAACTCCATGATCATTCTTATCAAAGAATCCGCCACATTATTTTCCTTCCTCGGTTGGTATTGTATCGTGCAATCATAATCCTTGAGTAGTTCAAGCCATATTCTTGGTCTCATGTTGATTTCTTTCTGTGAGAAAATATACTTCAAACTCTTGTGATCAGTATAAATCTCACATTTTTCAACATAGAGATAGTGTCACCAAATATTCAAAGCAAAGATTACGGCTGCTAACTCAAGATCATGAGTAGGATAGTTTTTCTCCTGAATTTTTAGTTGTCGTGGTAAATAAACAATAACCCTACCATTCTTCATAAGGATACAACCAAGTCCTTTCTTTGAAGTATCATTATAAATAACAAACCCATCATTCTCCGATGGAAGAGTCAATATAGGAGCATTGACTAATATTATCTTCAGTTCTTCAAAACATTCTTCACACTCTTTTGTCCAAAAAAATTTAATCTCTTTTCGTGTGAGCTTTTTTAATGGGTTAGCCAACCGGGCAAAATTCTGGATGAAACATCAATAATAACCTGTTAAACCAATAAAACTACATACCTCAGTTATACTCATCGGTGATGGACATTCATGGATTTCTCTTGTCTTATAAGGATCAATGGAGACTCCATCCTTATAGAAAATATGACCAAGAAAAGAAATCTCATGAATCCAGAATTCACACTTGCTAAACTTTCCATACAATTCATGTCTTTTAAGAGTTCTCTGGATAATGTTCAAGTGATTTTCCTGATCTTCATAGATTTCGGAGTATACCAAGATATCATTAATAAATACCACTACAAATTCACCAAGATATTACTTGAAAACTCTATTCATTAGATCTATGAAGACAGAGGGTGCATTAATTAATCCAAAAGGCATTACTGTAAACTCGTAATGCCCGTACCTGGTTCGAAATGCTTTCTTCGGAATGTCTTCCTTCTTCACACACAACTGATGGTATCTATATTGAAGGTCAATATTTGAAAATTATTGAGCTCCATGTAGTTGGTCAAATAAATCATCAATGCGTGGAAGGGGATACTTTTTCTTTATTGTTATAGCATTGATATCCCTGTAGTCGATACAGAACCTCATAGATCCATCTTTTTTTCTTAACAAAAAGGACAGGGGATCCCCATGGAGAAAACTAGGGCGAATAAATCCCTTATTAATCAATTCCACTAGTTGTTTCTTTAGTTACACTAATTTTATTATTTCCATTCTATTAGGGGTCTTCGATATGGGCCTTGATCCAGGAATTAAATCAATGGAAAACTCAATTTCTCGTTCTGGAGGACGTCTAAGTAAATATTCTAGAAACACATCAACATATTATTTCACAATAGGTACATCCTATATTTAAAAATTCATTTCCTCACCCATAGTTATTTCATTTTATTCCTCACCAATAATTGAATTTAGTTGAGATACTAGGGGTTGATCTAGATAAGAATCATGTGGTGACGATTCTCCTCTAAAGACAAGGTGTTCTTTATCATCATCATCAAAAATTATAACCACCTTCTTCTTATAACAAATCTTCGCATCATGGTCTGAAATACAATACATACCGAGGATTATATCAAATTCAATCATGGGTATGACGATGAGATCAAAAGATAAAGAACATTTATATGCTCTAATGAGAACAGATTCACAAAACTTTATTGTGATGATACTTCTATTAGAGGTTTTGACTAACAAATCCCTTGTTAAATAAAATTGGAAATATATAACTTTCTTAGGAAACTGAGAAGATATGAAACAATTCGATGATCCAGAATCAAATAAAGGATTTACTAAACTTGAGGAAACTATTAAATTACCTGCTACTATGTCTTTTGGAGCCTCTACCTCAGCAGTAGTGATAGCATAAGCTTGGCCTTGATCCCTTGGCCTTTTTTGAGGTAAGTTCCCCTAACACTTAGGACATTCATTTTCATAATGTCCCATCTCCCTACAGTTGTAGCATTGAACATCGGTAGCTTCTTTCTTCCCCTTGTAATCACGAGCTTGGTGGCATGTTTCACCACACTTGTAACAGACTCCCATTCCCTTCATGAAATTACTGAGGTGTTTCTTCCTACATTTATTGCAGGATGAATATTAAACTTTTCCCTTCTTCCCCTTATTTCCATTTCCAGAGTGATGAACAGATCACTTCTTCTCTTGATTTGCTTTAAAGTCGTAAGACTTAGAGAATTATTTTTCTGTCTTGATAGCACATCAGACAATATCTTCGTACGATGAGAAGGATTGTGAGAATAATACTCAATAGAGAAATGGTTTTAACCCATAAAAGAAAAGATCAATCTTAATTCTTGGTTATGTATATAATATGCAGCATGCCTCGGTAACCTTGTAAAGTTAGCTTCATACATTGCAACATTCTCATCCTCCTTTTGCCTCAGAATTAGAAATTGTCTTTCCATAGCCGCTTGATGGTCATGAGGAATGTATTTTTCTTAGAAAATTTATTTAAAGTCCATACATTACATATTTTATACTTTATAATGTTCCTTTGTGTTTTGAATCAATGACCACCATTAATCTGCATCTTCAGTGAGGCGGTAAACTTCCATGACAACTTTTCCCCTTTCGCTACTCCCCGAGGCATGAAATATTTTCTCTAAAGAATTTATCCATTGCTTGGTTACTGGTGTATTTTTACCTCCATTGAATGTTGGTGGTTATTGCCTCATGAAGCGATCTATCATTGATCCTCCATGCTATGAATCAGGGTGCTCTATATAGGTAAGGTTATTATTCATAACCTGAGTGAGTTTTTCCCTGTATGGTGATTATCTGATCAACACCAGTTGCATCACCAGCTCCACTATAATTATCTTGAGTAGGAGGGAAATCCCTACATGGAGTGTGTGCCTTGATACAGTTTCCATTCTTTCCACTAGGCACCATTTCTAAACAATGGCATACACTAGATTAGTTTATGAATCGAAATACATAAATCCAAACATGTAAAACACTTAACATAAATTGAATAGTTTATGGATATAATCCATAATCATAAAATTTTTTTTTCTTTGAGGAAGTATATACTCATAAACCCTTCATAATGGTTTGTAAAGAAAATGAGAATTATCCCAAGCATATCCTCTGGGAGTGTCGTAACCAAGAGTGAAGCAAGACCCTTTGTCGTGCACCAGTTACCATTCAAGTCTAGCTCAAAGTGGTGTTTTCGGGTTTTACCCCTAGGTACATCTGTACCAGAGCCACCTCTACATGACCATTTACAGATAGGGATGTATTGCTTAGAAAAATCACAAAATCTCTAAAATACCAAAATTCTAGGAATTTATTCTATAATAATCCTCAAAGTCTATATTAGGGCTATGTGTTCTAATAAGAGTTTATCTAAATCTAGATTCCAAGGTTTGTACTAAACTTCCTTTGATAAAAACTGTAACACCCGACCCCAGTAACTCAGATTTGGTGCATTATTACATAACATTGGCATGATCACAAAAGATCAAGTCTCTAAAGATAGATTAGTTTAGTAGCCTTGGAACTACTAGATACATTCATAAAGTTTATATTACATCATAAAATGAAATACCAAAACAAAATTGTTTCCATAGACCACACTCATATCTCCTCATACTATCCTTGCAGGCCAGTCATAAAATACTTCTTCACATCCTAGGAAAAATAAAACATAGAAAGGGGTGAGCTCAGATGCTCAGTAAGGATAACAATATAGAAAAAACTTTCATAAATAAGAATAAACATTTAAGGAAATGTATAACTAAAAAAAGCCTTTTAAACTTAAAATTTAGCATAATATGAAAAAAATAAAATAAAACAATGCCATTTACTTATTCACATGGATATTCTACTAGTTGAATAATCACATGCAATATCAATAACCACTTTTATAATGATGTAATGCATAATGCCAAACTATCATAACCACATAGTCAAGGCCTTGTGACAAGACTACAAATAAGATTTTGTCAAGGCCTTATTCCAAGACACTAGTTTGTCTCATGAGACCTACCGATGCATCGATGAGCTATAGAGGGCTCCACACGTCACTTACTTAGTCCAATGCATTCCTCATATGAAAATTTTTAAACATAACATAAACATTCGTATTAAAACTAGCATAAGAAATGTCAATACATTATCCATAAGCCATGAATGGTATTAAAATAACACATCCATAGTCAAACATATCACAAAACCTTCAATTCAATATGGAAGTTTTGTATCATAATAAATCAACTTCAAAAAAGCTTAAAATCCATCAAAGGATGTTGATATAGATGAAATCAAAACTATTTGAGGGAAATATCTCTTTTTTGAAATCATTTAAAAGTCACATAATTATAAAATAAAAAATTTACTTTGAAAATATTCTTATAATCTTATAATGGAAGCTTTGATGATTTTATAACAGCGATTTTTTTTTCACCCGCCGTATAAGTTAAAAAAGAAATTCCTACCTTAATTTTGTCGAAAAGGTTAAAAATGACATTTTTTTGGAAAATGACGGAAAGATTCCTTTGTAAACATCTTATAAAAATTTAAAAAAGGGTTTAAATGACTTTAACCCATAGTTTATAAAATAGTAAGAATGTTTTGAAATACATTTTTAAGAAACATGGATGTGGATGAGAAAGAGGTCCCAATAGATAATTACATATAAACAACCTCAGATAATGAAGTGATTGTGAAATTAACCCTTACCTTATACTTTTCCTTGGTCGAGGGTAGGTTAATCTCCTATATAATGGTGAAATAATTGTTATTAAATTATACAAGAGTCATATACATCAATCTGATATCATATATGATCTTTTAACATTTATTTGTTAATAATATCTTAGTATTATCGTCGTTTCAGGTGTTAATGGATTTGTTTTCCTTTATATTCATTGTTATTTGAGTCATATTGGTTATGGATGAGATATATATTATTCATATACAGAATGATATCTAGTCTTTATACATTATTTTTAATAATCTAATGAAAATTAGTCTTGAATGGATATGATGGGGAATGAATCTCATCGCGTTCGTGGAGACGATAATCCGTACGTATGCACGATCGAAAATATAATTATTTTAATATTAAAATTACATATAATTGGATGGTATATAAAATATACAGAATAATTAACATGTTATATTTAATATTTACATCAATTAAACATCATTATTATACCCATCCAAATAATAGTGTATTGTATAACAATTACACCACGACGTGGAGACGGTAAGCCGTACGTACACACGTATGGTGACATGTCATTCAAAGGATAGATTGAATAATAAATTTTGTTGTACCATATTTATAATAACATCAAAGTATATAGAAGATACTGGATTTATTATTTTATAATTGAAACAACACATAAAAAGGAAGTGGAAGAAGAAAGAAACTTGAAAGAGGTGATGAAATATTTACCTCTTCTTCGGGTTCTTCCTTTTGATTTGATCAAAAGGGCTCCTTAGGTTGGATTTATGACTAAAGGAAGGCCTCTAGTATGAAGGTAGGACAATTGAGAGGGTATTTGGGCAGGGTTTGTCTGAGACAAATGGCTTTGAAGGTGTGAATTAGAGAGGAAGGGGAGTACCCTCTTATAAGAGGGGTGATGGGAACCTTAGGAAAAGCTAGAAATATTATTTTATAATAAAATAATTTTCGGTTTATAATGGCCCAAAATTGGATTTTTAAAGGCTAAGGTGGGGAGCGGTTGAAAACCACTCAATCAATAGGTTTTAGATAGGTTTGGGTCACTATATTAACCTTATCTTTTAGATTTAACTCTTAGTTAAATAGTTTGACATTTACCATGTCTCTTTGTATTTTTAAATTATATGGTTAATAAGATTACTATATACTTTTAAGAGAACCCCAAACGGTTCATTAAATATACACCTATCATTATATAAGTCTTTTGGACAAACATTAATTTTTTAGGAATATAATATCAATTAATAATATAATATTTGTTTTAAAAACTCTTTTATGTCAATTTTGACACTATTTGGTATTTTGTTTTGGATAAATTCATAACATCATTATTGCTTCAAAAAAAATTCATCAAACCAACCCTAAAATTTCATATTGTCCTATAAAGTTAGTTTAATTCATAAAAAGTCTCAAATTACATTTATTTGGATATTTTTGATATCGATTATTTAAATATTTTATTAGTTAGGTAATTAATGCATCATCATTGTGTCATAAATAAATTATATTATTTAATGTATAAAAAATATAAATAAAATACCATTATGTAGGAAATATATTTATCTTTCTAAATAATATTTATAGTTTAATTTATCTTATGTATTAACCTATATTAAATTTTTTTAGTTATTAATCTTTGATTTTAACTCTTTTAACTCTTCTTTTAATAAAATAATAATAAGTGTCCTAATCTAATCCAAGTGGGCCAAATAGGTTCATATTTTATTCCAAATATTGTGTTTGGTCGAATTATACTTATCCAATAGAATCAGGACATGTGTTATGGTAATAATAGTATCATTTTTACCCTTAATTACCCTATTTACTTTTAACCGTGGTAAATAAAAGTAAAATGTTACTATTAACCAAAAATTATTTTCATCTTTTTTAACCACATTTTACTTAATGATATCAACCATGTATCTATGATTTTTGAAATTCCACTCACAGAAATTGGGTATTACTATTGATAACAACAAGTTTGATTGGTTGTGGTGTGTTAGAACTTGAAGTTGCGTACAACCCACACTACTATATTATTAAAAGAGAAGCGTACCGTGGAAGATTGGGCTGTTACATTATGTCCTTGTAGGATATTATTTTAATCCTCACATCCATTACCTTATTGATCACACCTTCCAAAAATCTCGTTCAATCAATAAAATTTATTTTTCATAGGAGGATTTGAATTTTTTGAGGTATTCCTAATTTCTATAAAAAACCTACTCTTGATTAATCATTATTACTCTAGGTTTATAACTCTATCTGAGTAAATAACTATTATAAAATAATGAATTAGCTATATTCAATACCTTCCATACACTAACAATATCCTCTGATGTAGTATTTTTCACATTAATTATAAATCTATGATGATTTTGAATGTTTCTATCCTTTGTAAAGTTATTCTTTATTTTTCCTTGGGAATAATGGTATTATAATAATTTTCCTCTATTAATTTTTATGTTTGTTATTTTTTCATTTATTAGGGAAAAAATTCACTTTGAATCTAATTAGATGATTTTTTCATAAGACAGTATGGATTTGTTACCTCACCAACTTGAGAAGACCTGGCGTTGATTTCCACTAACTTGTTGTAGTATTTTTGGGAATTATACACTCATTTTGTAATGCTCCAAACATAGACACCTTGAGTTGGTTCATTATTATATAACATTGGCATGATCACAAGAGATCAAATCCCAAAAGACCGATAAGTTTAGTAGCCTTGTAAGTAATATATACAAACACAAGTTTTACATTAAATTATAAAATGAAAAACAAAAAAAATATGTCTCTTTTTAACACATTTATCTCCCTTAGAATATCAAATTAGTTCAGTAATAATATACTTCTTCGCATCTTGGAAAAAAATAAAACATTGAAAGGGGTGAGCTCAGGTGCTCAGTAAGGATAACAATATAGTAAAAACTTTCATAAATAAGAAAAAACATTTAAGGTAGTGAATAAAACTAAAACACAAGACTTTTAAACTTAACATTAAGAATAATATGGAAAATATAAATCAAATAGTTCCATTTACTTATTCACATGGATATTCAGCTAGTCGAATAATCATATGTAATATTAATAGCCAATTTCATAATGATGGAATGCATAATCTCAGACATCATAACCATATAGTTTATGCATCACACCAAGACTACAAATAATATTTTGTAAATGAATTTTTACAAGACACAAGTTTGTCTCATTACACCCAGCGATGCATCGAGGAGCTATAATGGGCTCCACCTGTCACTTACTAAGTCCAATGCATTCCTCATATGAAAAGGTTGAAACATAACATAAACATTCGTATTAAAATTCGGATACAAAATGTTAATACTTCAACCATAAACCATGAATGGTATAAAAATAACACTTCCATAGTCAAACATATCACAGAACCTCCAATACAATATGGAAGATTTTATCATAATAAATAAACTTCAAACAAGTGTAAAATCCATCAAAGTATGTTGACATAGATGAAGTCAAAATAGTTTGAGAGAAATATATCTTTCTATCTTGAAAACATTTAAAATTCATGTAATTATAAAAGAAAATATTTATTTTGAAAATTTTATTATAATCTCGTAAGGGAAGTTTTGAAGGTGTTATAATGGCGGAAAATATCCACACCTGCCGTATAAGTTAAAAAAACAATCTTTCCTTTAATTTTGTTGAAAAGGTCGTAAAAGACTTTGTTTGGAAAACGATGGAAAGATTCCTCTATAAAAATATTATAAAAATTAAAAAGAGGGTATAATTGACTTTAACCCATAGTATATGAAATAGTAAAAATGTTTTGAAATACATTTTTAAGAAACACAGATGTGGATGATAAAGAGGTCCTAGTAGATACTCACGTATAAACAACCTCATAGAATGAAGAGATTATAGAATTAACCCTTAACTCGTACTTTTCTTTGATCAGGGTTATATTAACCTCCTTTATAATAGTTAAATAATTGTTATTAAATTATGAAAGAACCACATACATAAATATGATATAATATATGATCTTCTAATATTGCTCTGTTAATAATATTTCAGTAGTATCATCGTTTCGGGTGATAACTGATTCGTTTTCCTTTATATGATTGGTTATATAAGACTTGTTTATTAGGTATAGGAATTATTTTATTCATATCAAGAATTATATTAAGTTCTTAAAAATTATTTTTAATCATAAAATGATTATTATTCTTGAATGGTTATGATGGAGAATGAATTTCATCACATTCGTGGAGATGGTAATCCGTACTTACACATGAGCTACAATATCATTCTATTAATGGTGAAACCATATGTAATTGGATGGTATATCATATATACAGAATAATTAACATGTTATATTTATTATGTACATAAGTTATACTCATTATTATACCCATCCAAATAATTAAGTGTTTGAATAACAAACTACACCACGAGGTGGAGACAGTAAGTCGTATGTACACACGTATATTGACCTCTCATTCATTGGATGGATAGAATAATGAATATGGTTGTACCATATTTATAATAAAATAATAGTATGTATAAGATACTAGAGTTATTATTTTGTTATGGAAATAACAAAGAAAGATGAAGTGGAAGAAGAAAAGAACTTTGAAAGAGGTGGTGAAATTATTACCTCTTCTTCGGGTGTTTCTTTTTGAGTTGATCAAAAGGGATCCTTAGGTTGGATTTATGATCAAAGTAAGGACTCTAGGTCAAAGTGAGGGTAGTTGGGATGATATTTGAGTAGGGGTTTTCTGAGACAAATGGATTTGGTGGTGTAATTTTTAGAGAAGGATAAATACCCTTTTATAAGAGAGGTGAGCGTCACTTTAGGAAAAACTTGAAATATTATTTTTTATACAATCATATTCAGTTTATAATGGATCCAAAATGATTTATTTCTAGGATAAGGTTGGGATGGGTCGAAAAAATCTCAAAAAATAGGTTTTATACAGGTTTAGATTACCTTATTAACCTTATCTTTTAGATTTATCTATTAGTTAAATAGTTTAACTTTTACCATGTATTCTTGTATTATTATAATAAATGGTCAATAAACTTACTATAAGAAGACAAGAGAACCCCAAGTGGTTCATTATTAATATATATAACCTTATATAAGTCCTTTTTCTAAATATTAGATTTTTAAAATATTATATCAATTAATAATATTGTATTTGTTTTAAAAACTCATTTATGTCAATTTTGACACTATTTGGTATTTTGTTTTTGTGAATGCCATAAAAACTTTATCACTTCGAAAAAAATTTATTTAATGAACCCTAACTTGTAATATTAACCTATAAAATTAGTTTAATTCATCAGAAGTCTCAATTTACTTTTATTTGGATATTTATAATATCAATTATTTTAATATTTCATTAATAAGGTAATTACTGCATCATCATTGTGTCATAAATAAATTTATTTATTTAATTTATAAAAATTATAAATAAAATACAATTATTTAGGAAATATTTTTAGATTTATAAGGAATAATTATAGTCAAATTTATCTTACGTATAATCCTATATTAAAAATGGTTTAGTTATTAAAATTTGAATTTAACACTTTTAACTCTTCTTTAAATAAAATAATAATAAATATCCTAATCTAATACAAGTGGACCGAAAGAATCATATTTTATTGATAAAGTTTATTTTGGTCGAAAAACAATTATCTAATAGAATTATGACATGTGTTAGAGTAATTATAATATCATTTTTTTACCTTTAATTACCCTATTTACTTTTAACTCTGGTAAATACAAGTCAAAAGTTACAATTCACCAGAAATTATTTCCATCTTACTGAACCAAATTTTATATACTGATGTCAACCATGTCTCTCAGTTTTTTTAAATTCAATTCATAGAAGTGATAAAATTATGTTTTATGCAAATTTGCAACTGCGCTAAGAAGGTGGGAAAAAGGCGGTGAAAAGTTCAATAAATTTGTATATATATATAATATTATTATAAAATGACTCCAATGAATTATATTGAATATATATAGGTATTATGTATATATTTTTACATAATACAATTTTAAATAAAATATTAATTATTTAAATAAAAATTTGGTTTTTAACATTAACGTAGTGTTTTTCACTATTCATCAAAAATTTAATGTTTTCATAAAAATACCAAAAATTCACCCAAAGCTAATTTTGATATGAAAAATTCAAAAATGATGTCGATTTTGAAAAATAAAATTTATAAAATTTTAAAAAGTGGGTATTACTATTCATAACGGTTAGTTTGATTTGTTGTGGTGTGTTGGAACTTGAAGTTGCGTACAACGCAAGCTGTTGTATTTATTCAAAGAGAAGTGTACCATGTAAGCTAGGGGTGTTACATTCTTACCTCCTTCAAATAATTTAATCTTAGAAATTTCTAGAATATTTATACATATAAAGATTCAAGTGGTTATTCATCATAAGTTCCTCAAGTTCCCACGTTGCCTCTTCCATCTTAAGGTTTCTCCATAAAACTTTTACCAAATGAGTTTTCTGGTTTCTCAACACTTGTTCTTTGGTATAGAGAATTATAATAGGCACTTCACAACAAGACATGTCAGGTTCTAGTTCTATTTATTCATAGGTGAGTACGTGCGTTGGGCCAGACATGTATTTTCTCAATAGTGATACGTGGAACACATCATGAACATTGGAGAGACTTGGCGGAATTTCCAAATGATAAGCTACAACTCCAATTCGTTCTAGAATTTCAAAAGGTCCAATGTACCCAGAGCTTAATTTTCCCTTATTATCAAATCATACAACACCCTTCCATGGAGATACCTTCAATGAAACATGATCTTCAACTTGAAATTTCAAATATTTCCTTTTGTTATCAACATTGTGATTTTTCTTACTTTGAGATAATTCAATGTTGGTTTGGATAACTTTAACCTTTTACATTGTTTCCTCAACAATTTCTGGGCCTACGAGTTTTATTTCACCAACATCATCCCAACAAGTTAGTATGCGACATCTCTTTCCATATAATGCTTCATTTGGCGCCATCTTAATATTTAATGGAAGCTATTGTTATAGGAAAATTCTACTAGAGGTAAATATTGATCCCACTTACCTTGATAGTCAAGTGAGCAAGATATCAAAATTTATTCTAAGGTTTGAATTGTCCATTCTGTTTGTCCATCAGTTTGAGGGTGGTAGGCTGTGCTCAAATGAAGTTCAGTATACAAGGCCTTCTGAATAATTTTCTAGAATCTTGGTGTAAAATGGAGATCATGATCATAAATAATCGATTGGGGTACTCCATGAAGTCATAAAACTTTATTAATATATAGTCTTTCTAGACATTCAATTGGTAAATCTTCTCTTATAGAAAGAAAATGGGTAGACTTGGTAAGACGATCAACAGTGACACATATTGCACCATTCCTTCTAAGAGTCTTTGGTAGCCCTATGACAAAGTCCATTTTAATATCATCCCATTTCCACTTAGGTATGGGAAGAGGTTTCATGACTCCTCTAGGATGTTGTCTTCCAGTATTCACCTTTTGACAAACCATACATCTTGACACATAATCAGCAATCTCCCTCTTCATGTTGTCCCACCAAAAATGATCCTTCAAAACTCTATACATCTTATTGCTACTAGGGTGTATAGAGAAATTGGAGCTATGTGAATCATCCAACAATTCCCTTTTATGACCAGGTATGCCAGGAATACAAAGTCTCTTAAAAAATTTCAAAATTACATCTTCATATGCAAAGTCAATCAATCTCCCATCATTCGCACCTTTAATTTTCTTTTGAAACTCCTCATCATCAGCCCGATAACTTTTTATCCTTTATATTAAAGATGGTTTGGCAACCATTTGAAAAATTATTGATGTTTCACCTTCCATGATTATTCCCATATCTATCTTTACTTGATCCATTAACATAATATCCCTTTCAACTCTCATTTTTTTCAACACTCCATGATCATTTCTACTCAAAGCATTTGCCACCTTATTTGCATTCCCTGGGTGGTAGTGTATAGTACAATCATAATATTTGAGTAGTTCAAGCCATCATCTTTTCCTCATGTTGATTTCTTTTTCTGAGAAAATATAATTCAAACTCTTGTGATCGGTATATATCTCACGTTTTTCACCATAGAGACAGTGTCTCCGTATCCTCAAAGAAAATATTACAAATGCTAACTCAAGATCATGGGTGGGATAGTTTTGTTCATGAATTTTTAGTTATCATGATGCATAGGCAATAACTCTATCATTATGCATAAGGACACAACCAAGCCCTTTCTCTGAAGAATCACTATAAATAACAAACCAATCATTCCATGATTGTAGAGTCGAGATAGGAGCATAGACTAATATTCTATTCAGTTCTTTGAAAAATTCATCACCCTCTTTTGTCCAAACAAATTAAACCCCTTTACGTGTGATCTTGGTTAATGGGTTTTCCAATCGTAAAAAATTCTGGATGAAACACCGATAATAACCTGCTAAACCAATAAAACTGCGTACCTCCATTATACTTGTTAGTGCTGGCCATTCTTGGATTGCCTTGGTCTTTGAAGGATTGACAGAGATTCTATCCTTACAGACAATATGGATAAGAAAAGAAATTTCCTAAAGCCTGTATTCAGACTTTCTAAACTTCCCATATAATTCATTTCTTCTAAGGGTTATCAGAATAGTGCACAAGTGATTTTCATGATCTACGTTGCTTTTTTATTATACCCAGATATCATCAATAAATATCACTACAAAGTCATCAAGATATTCCTTGAAAACTCTATTCATTAGATCCTTGAAAACAGAGGGTGCGTTAGTCCGTCCAAAAGGCATTACTGTAAACTCATAATTCCCATACCTTGTATGAAATACTATCTTCATAATGTCTTCCTTATTTATACACAACTAATGATACCCAGATCGAAGGTCAATCTTTGGAAAATATTGAGATCTATGAAGTTTATAGAATAAATCATCAATGTGAGGTACGGGATACTTATTCTTTATCATTATAGCATTGATCTCCCTATATTCATTGCACAACCTCATAGATCCATCTTTCTTATTTACAAAAATAACAGGGGATCCCCATGTATAAACACTAGGGAGAATAAATCCTTCATTATTCAATTCCTCTAGTTTTTTATTTAGTTCCACTAATTTTACAGTGGCCATTATTTAAGGGGTCTTTGATATGGGCCTTGAACCGGGAATTAAATCAATGGAAAACTCAATTTCTCGTTCTAGAGGATGTCTTGGTAAATCCTCTAGAAACACATCAACATATTCTTGTACAATAGGTACATCCTCTATTTGAATATTATTTTCCTCACCCATAGTTATTTCATTACCTTGCTCCCCAATAATTGAATTTAGTAGAGGTACTAGGGGTGGATCTAGATAAGAATTAGATGGTGATGTTTCTACTCTTAAGATAAGGTATTCCTTATAATCATCAAAAATTGTAATATCCATCTTTTTACAATAGATTTTTGCATCATGGTCCAAAAGCCAATCTATATTGAGGATTATATCAAATTAAATCATGGGTATGATGATAAGACCAGCAGATAAAGAACATTTATATGCCCTAATGGGAACTGATTCACAATACTTTGTTACAAAGATACTTCCCTTAAGAGATTTTAAGGATAACTCTCTTGTTAAATCAAATTGAAAATATATAATTTTCTTAGAAAACTCGGATGATATGAGACAATGTGATGATCCATAATCAAATAAAGCATTGGATAAACTTGAGGAAACCATTAAATTACCTTCCACCACATCATTCAAAGCTTTAACCTCAGTAGTGATGATCTCATAAGCTTGGCCTTGCTCCCTTGGCCTTTTCTGGGGTAAGTTTCCTTGGCATTTAGGTCATTCATTTACACAATTCCCCATTTCTATACAATTATATCATTCAACATTGGCATCCTCTTTCTTTACCTTACAATCACGAGCTTGGTGGACTTTTCAACACATTTGTAACAAAATACCATTACCTTTATGCAAGTACCAGGGTGTTTCTTCCCACATTTTCTGAAGGATGGAAATTAAACTTTTCCCATTCTTCCCCTTATTTCTATTTCCCGAGTGTTCAGTAGATCTATTCATCTCTTTCTTTGAATTAAATTTGTTATACTTAGAGAGTTTATTTTCTATCTTGATAGCACATGAGGAAATATATTTGTATGATGAGAAGGATTGTGAGACTAATTCTTAATGGAGAAATGGTTTTAATCCATAAAATAATCGATCAATCTTACACCTTAGGTTATGTATATAGTCTGCTGTTTACCTTGCTAACCTTGTAAAGTTAGCCTTATACTTTGATACATTCTTATCCTTCTTTTTCCTCAGGCTTATAAATTGTCTTTCCATATCCACTCGATGGTCACATAGAAAATATTATTCTAAATAAATCTCTTTAAACTCTCTCAATTACATATTTGATACTTCTTCATCTTCCTTTGTGTTTTGAATTAATAACCACCATTGATCTGCATCTCCTGTGAGGCGATAAACCACCTTGACAAATTTTTCCCTTTTGCTACCCCCCAAAGCATGAAATATTTTCTCTAAGGAACTTATGAATTGATCAACTTCAAATGGATTTTTTGTCCCATTTAATGTTGGTGGTTTTTGCCTTATGAAGCGGTCTAACATTGATCCTCCACGTTGTGGATCAGGGTGCTCCATACGGGTAAGGTTATTATTTATAACCTGAGTGATTTGTCCCAATATAGTGATATGCTGATCAGCACCAGTTGCATCACCAGCTCTACTATAATTATTTTGTGTAGGAGGGAAATCCCTACATGTATTATGTGTATTGATATGGTTTCCAGTCCTTCCACAAGGCACCATTTCTAAAAAATGGCATACACTAGATTAGTTTATGAATCACAATTCGTAATTCCAAACTTGTAAAACACTTAACATAAATTGAACAGTTTATCGATACAATCCATAATCATAAAAATATTTTCTTTCAGGAGGTATATACTCATAAATACTTCAAAATAGTTTGTAAAGAAAATGTGAATTATCCTAAGCATATCCCCTGAGAGTGTCGTAACCAGGAGTGCAGCAAGGCCCATTGTCGTGTACCATGATTCCCCAAGTCAAGCCCAAAACTCCTTGTAAGAGTTTTCACTCCTAGGTATATCTATACCCAAGCCACCTCTACCTTCTCGTATCCAGATAGAAATTTATTTCTTGGAAAACTCACAAAATCTCTACATTACCAATATTCTATGAAGTTATTCTATACTAATCCTCAAAGTCTATGTTAGGGTATTGTTATCTAATCAGATTTTCTCTAAATCTAGTTTCTAAGGTTTGTACTAAAATTAATTTGATACCAATTGTAACGCCCCAACCCTAGTTACCTAGAGTTGGTGAATTATTAGATAAAATTGGGATGATCACAAGGGATCAAATAAAAAAAGACCGATCCGTTTAGTACCCTTGGATGTACTAGATACAAAGATAAGGTTTACATTACATTATGAAATAAAACAACAAAAAAATTGTGTCTCCTTTTAATACATTTATCTCCATTAGATTATCCCTACAGGTTAGGCATAATATACTTCTTCGCATCTTGGAAAAAATAAAAAATAGAAATAGATGAGCTCAGGTGCTTAGTAAAGATAACAATATAGCGAAAACTTTCATAAATAAGCATAAACATTTAAGGAAATGTGTAAAACTTAAACACAAGCCTTTTAAACATAAACTTAATCATAATATGAAAAAGATAACTCAATTAATTCAAATTACATATTCACATGGATATTCTACTAGTCGAATAATCACATGTAATATCAATAGCCAATTTCATAATGATGGAATGCATAATGTCGAACATCTTAACTACGTAGTAAAGGCCTTGTGCCAAGACTACAAATAATATTTTTTCAAGGCCTTGTGCCAAGACACTAGTTTTTCCCATGAGACCAACTGATGCATTGAGGATCTATAACAGGATCTTCCCATCACTTACTAAGTCCAATGCTTTCCTCATCTGAAAAGGTTAAAACATAACATAAACATTAGTATTAAAACAAGCATACGAAATGTTAATAATTCAACAATAAACCATGAATGGTATAAAAATAACACATCCACAGTCAAAATATCACAAAAAATTCAATACAATATGGAAGATTGTATCATAATAAATCAACTTCAAACAAGTGTAAAATCCGTCAAAGTATGTTGACATAGATGAAATAAAAACTATTTGAGAGAAATATATCTTTCTATCTTGAAATAATTTAAAATTAATGTAATTATAAAAGAAAATATTTATTTTGAAAATATTCTTATAAAATTTCAAGGGAATATTTGAAGGTGTTATAACTGCTGAATATATCCACACCCACCGTGTAAGTTAAAAAAACATTCTTTCCTTAATTTTGTATAAATGGTCGTAAAAGACATTGTTTTGAAGACGAAAGAAAGATTCCTTTAAAAACAACTTATAAAAATTAAAAAAAGGGTATAAATGAATTTAACCCATAGTATAGGAAATAGTAAAAATGTTTTGAAATACATTTTTAAGAAACACGGATGTGGATGATAAAGAGGCCCCAGTAGATACTCACATTTAAACAATCTCAGATAATGAAAAGATTATAGAATTAACCCTTAACTTGTACTTTTACTTGATCGAGAGTACGTTAAACTACTGTATAATAATTAAATCATTTTTATTAAATTATACAAGAACCAAATACATAAATATGATATCATATATGATCTTCTAATATTGCTTGGTTAATAATATTTCTGTAGTATCATTGTTTCAGGTGTTAACTGATTCGTTTTCCTTTATATGATGGGTTTCATAAGCCATGTTTTTTAGGGATAAGATGTATTTGATTAATATCTAGAATGATATTAAGTTCTTAAACATTATTTTTAATCATAAAATGAAAATTATTCTTGAATGGTTATGTTGGGGAATGAATTTCATCACGTTCGTGGAGACGATAGTCCTTACGTACGCATGAGCGACAATATCCTTCTATTTATGGTGAAATCGTATTTAATTGGATGATATATCATATATACATAATTCTTAACATTTTATATTTATTATTTATAGAAGATATACTCATTATTATACCTATCCAAATAATGATGCGTTTGAATAACAAACTACACCATGACGTGGAGACGGTAAGATGTACGTACGCAAGTATGGTGACATGTAATTCATAGGATGGATATAATAATGAATATGGTAGTGAAAAATTTATAATAACATTATAGTATGTATATGGTACTGGATTTATTATTTTGGTAAGAAAAAACAAAGAAAGATGAAGTGGAAGAAGAAAAGAACTTTGAAAGTGGTGGTGAAATTATTACCTCTTCTTCGGGTGTTTCTTTTGAGTTGATCAAAAGAGAGCCTTAGGTTGGCTTTATAATAAAAGTAAGGCCTTTAGGCTGAAGTGAGGGTAGTTGGGAGGATATTTTATCAAGGGTTGAATGATAAAAATGGATTTTTATATGTTATTTTGAGAGAAAGGGAAGTGCCCTTTCATAAGAGTCGCGAGGGTCACTTTAGGAAATGCATGAAATATTATTTTATTATACAATCATATTCGGTTTATAATGGTTAAAAAATGATTTATTTAGAGTATAAGGTGTGGATGGGTAGAAAAACTCTCACCCAATATGTTTTAGATAGGTTTATGTCACCTTATTAACCTTATCTTTTAGATTTAATTCTTAGTTAAATAGTATAACTTTTACCATATATTCTTGTATAATTATAATAAATGGATAATAAACTTACTATAAAAAGCCATGAGAACACCAAGTGGTTAATTATAGATATATATAACCTTATCTAAGTACTTTTGCTGAACATTATAGTTTTAGGAATATTATATCAATTAATAATATAGTATTTGTTTTAAAAACTCATTTATGTCAATTTTGACACTATTTGGTATTTTGTTTATGTGGAAGTCATAACAACTTTATAAATATGAAAAAAATTATTTAATCATACCTAACATGTAACATTAACATAGAAAAATATTTTAATTAACCAGAAGTCTCAATTTACATTTATTTAAATATTTATAATATCAATTATTTTAATCTTTCATTAATAAGGTAATTACTGCATCATCATTGTGTCATAAATAAATTTAATTATTTAATGTCTAAAAATTATAAATAAGGTACAATTATTTAGTAAATATTTTTATATTTTTAATGAATATTTATTGTCTAATTTATCTTATGTATAAATCTATATAAAAAATGGTTTAGTTATTAAACTTTGAATTTAACACTTTTAACTATTCTTTAAATAAAATAATAATAAATGTCCTAATCTAATCCAACTAAACCAAAAGGATCATATTTTATTCGTAAGGGTGATTTTGGTTGTAATAAACTTATCTAATAGAATTATTACATGTGTTAGGGTAATTGTAATATCATTTTTACCTTCAATTACCCTATTTACATTTACCCGTAGTAAATAAAAGTCAGAAATTACTATTCGGAAAAAATTATTTTCATATTATTGAACCAAATTTTACTAACTGATGTTAACCATGTCTCTCAAATTTTTAAATTCAATTCACAAAAGTGGTACAATTAAGTTTTATGCATATTTTCAAATGCGCCTAGAAGGTGGGTAAAAGACGGTAAAAAGTTCAATAAAATTATATATATATATATATATATATATAATATTATTATAAAGTGACTCTAATTAATTACATTAAACATATATTGGTATTCTGTATCTATTTTTACAGAATATAAATTTAAATAATATATTAATTATTTAATTAAAAATTTGGTTTTAAAAAATAATGCAGTGTTTTTCAGTATTCTTCAAAAATGGAAAGTTTTCAGAAAAATACCAAAAATTCATGCTAAGATAATTTTTATATTCTGTATAAGAAAATGAAGTCCATTTTCAAAAATATAATTTATTAAATTTCAAAAAGTGGATGTTACTATTCATAATGGCTAGTTTGATTGGTCGTGGTGTGTTAGAACTTGAAGTTTCATACATCACAAGCTATTGTATTTATTGAAAGAGAAGCGTACTGTGGAAGTTTGGGGTGTTACACATTTTTAGATCCAAGATATATTGTTTGTGACTTTTCAAGATCCTCCTATTTTATATCTAAATATTATTCTAAATCTTTGAATATAATTTATTTCCCATCTTCCTTTAGTTTTCCCTTATTGATTCTATTGACAAGATATTATTAATTCTTTACATACGCTTATTTCTATATGGAAATATACTTATTCAATTCATTAATTTTCTTTTTTTTTTCTTTTTTAGTTGTTCATTTTTTTAAAGTCTAGATCCTAAATTTTCTTTCAGCATGTACTCAAGTTTTTTTCTCACTTCTTCATAATCATATCCCGAGGTATCAAAACCTATTTCAACATGAATGAGGAAGTTAACTTCATCATCTAATTGACTACATAATTTTTTTCCTTCTCATCAAGATCATTATCTTACAGCTTGAATATGTCTTATTTCATTCCCCTATTTCTTTTGAGATTTCTCATACTCATTATCTATTTTAGATTCTATAACCTTCTTATCTAGAAATTTATTTAAGAAGTTTAAAATTTCAATATAGTTGTAGTACCTTAGTTGTTTCTTTCATTTTACTTTATTCTTACCTTGTATGAACTCCCTTGATAAAAGTTATACAATTTTATTAATGTATTCACCATGTTCCTCACTTTGAGAATCATTGAATTATGTAATATCTCAATCTTTAACCATATGTTTTCTTATGGATTTATAATCTATATAATCCTTTTAATTGTTTTTAAAATATGAGAATTTTATCATCTAAAATGTTGTTAGAATATTATGAAGTTCATTAAGGAAAATATCCCACCTATCATCCAAATCTAAAACCATAGGATCAAATCTATACAGAAATATTCTCAATAACTTATTTATAGGGATAAAATCATATATATTCTAACCAAAACCTTTGATATTATTGATTATCTCATTATTTATAGTAAAATAACCATTAATAATTTCTTCATAAATAATTTTAATATATAAAAACCTATCCCAACATTCCTATAGCTTGGATTACTTCAATTTTATGTTGCCTTTATAACTAATTCTCAATTTTTCTTAAATTTTTATTATATTTTGAATTCTGATGTATTCTATATATACCATTTTTAATAGGTAAATCAATATAGAATTATGGGATTTTCAATTTACTTGCAAATTTCTCTTACCAATGAAGGTTGTTAGATAAACTTGATCTATAGGTTGAAAACCAACCGTTATAGCATATATTACTTATAGGATAATATGTTAGAGGCTGGGAAGTATTATAATCTTATAGATATGATAGTTCCATCAATAAAAATTATAGTTTGAATTTTAAAAATTCATGTTTTTCAAAACTCGATAAATTCTTGGATTTTTAAAAGGGAACATTTTTTTATGGTAATTGATGTTCTATTGGATTTATGAGATCATTAAAAGGTGGAGGGGGTGAACTATTGAACTATTTTTTATTTTTATAAATTATATGGTACCTTGATCCACTCTAGTTGAAATTACACACCGTTACCTTGTATGCAGTAGGAATGAAAGAAGAGAAATATAAAATGTTTGAAAATGCTTCATCATAAAATCATACTTATTTACTGGTTAGTTCTTCACCCCATTAAATATTTTATCTACTATAAATATTATTATTATTCTATATGGGTGTGGGTAGTTTTTATCCTTCCCTATGGTGTTTTAAACACTAACACCGAGTCATATAGTATTTCAGATATTGTGTCCCACTGGAGGGTAAAACTTTACACCATGTACCACTTGATGTTTATATTTTTAATAAGAAATATTTTTTTACACTTGGTTACTTCAGCACCACATTAAGATAATATTCCTCCATGAATAGAATGGATCAATGATCTGATTATGTACCTTACTTAATGAAATTCATCAATTGATACTCCTCCTTAGATTATATAGTGTTAAAACTCTCTCAAGATCATCAAATATTTGGATAATCCTCATTACACTGAGTAGTTGAGCATGATGGTATGCTATTTCTTTATGTGAACTCCCTATTTCATTCTATTTATCTTTCTTCTCTATAAAACTTTAAAAGTATTAAGATCCTTAGTCTCCTTCCTTCTTGAGAACTTTCAGTTATCTAAGTTTTCTTATTTATTCATACTAAATCTTGTGTGTCATTTGCGATCTATATTTTCTTCTTTCCACTCACTTATTTTCAAGATTCTCAATAATATAAAAAACTAAGGACTCTATATGAGATCATTAAAATACTATCATCATAATTAGTTTCCATAAATGGGATACCAAGAAGTATTTATAGCCTCTATTCAAAAGAAAAATCATAGAATAATCACTTTTTGTTTCCCATGATCTTTTTGGGGCGTTGCTGAAGAAGATCTCACATTGAATAAATCTATATATTTATTTTTATAAATTACCTATGAATATTTATAATTGAACTAACAACTTCAAAATTTCACGTTAAGCTCTAAAAATATATCTTTTTGTTATCCACTTCAATAACTTAATATAAATATAATTTATTTATATAAACAAAACTACCCAGTAAATATAGAATTGTAATATGGCTGTTTTAGTTCATGAAAAAACACAACTCACCTCATATTCAACCTTAATCTCAACTAATCTTCCTCTTCTTAGAAAATATTTATCCTTCTATTACTCACTTGGAATCATAAATTCTTTTGTGATATATAACTCTAAAAATTAGTACATGATTCAGATCATTTAAGATTTCATTATCATTGAAAATCGACGAAAATTCATATTCTCATTCGAAATGAACTTATGATTGATCATACTCTTTATCATAATAAAACTTAAGTATTGATGACATTTAAGAACAAAAGAGAATAGTTCTAACATTATCATAATAATTTTCAAATTTATTCCAGAAAATAAGTTCACTCTTTAGATTAAAAAATTTATAGAAATAATTTCATTAAATAAATGTTTTTAAATTTTAAGTTATGTTTTTACCCTTGTATTTTTTAATCCTTCATTTACCCTTTTTGAAAATTAAAAAAATATTAAAATAAATTACCTTTAAGGGTAATGAATTTTATTAAAAAGAAAACAATATCATAAATGAAACCTGGTTCACTTTTTAAACTATGTTAATTTATTTTTTTTAATTTAATATTTTTCTAAATTTTAAATCATTTAATCAACTATTACTTATTATAAAATCTTGTTAATTTCATTTTGACACCATTCATTCAATATGAATTTAAATACATCAAGATAAAGTGGGGATTCAAGTATAATCATTTAAAACTTACCCAAAATTTTATTTAGATATATAAAATTATTTTCACATATTAATAAATTCTAGTTATATTACTTATTTATATTTCTAGAATTATTTATCTTATTTTTAAATTAATTTATTAAATTATGTGTCGGGATTGCATATGCATTTAAAGAAATAATTTTATCACTAAAAACTATAAATAAATTACCATGGTAGAAAAAATCATTATCTTTAAAATAAATACTTATAACATAATGTATCCTATGGTTATTCTTATATCAAAAATTTAAAGATAATAATTTAAAGTGAATGGAATTTTTGTCTTTTCTTTAAATAAAAAAATATGAAGGTCAAAATCATATCCAAATAGAAATAAAATATTATATATTTGAATATTTTATGATAATGGATGAAATAATTTCATAAAAATAAATTAAGAAAAGTGTTAGGGTTATTTTTTAGTGTTTATCATATTATTGTTTAACATTAATTTTCAGATTTACCCTAGTCATAGGGATAATTATTTACTATGGTTACAGTTCATAAAAAAAAATAAAAGTGAACTATTTACAAAATTTTTACCTCATAATTAAAAATATAGAATCTATTTTCAAGATTAATTTTTTATTTTAATTAATTAATTTAAAATAAAAAATTTAAAACAGAGATAAATACATTTTTTTTCAAAAAAAATACTTTTTATGTAATTTTATTATACCCAATTCAATCCTAAAATTTATTATAATGAAATTAAATGGATTATTAATAATAAAATACTAATTATTTTATTTCTATATAATTTTTTTAAAAAAAATGGAACATTTTAATTTCTTAAAAGCATACAATTTCAATAAGAATCTATATTTTTAACTGTTAACTTGAAAATCATTCTGTTTAGAAAATTTTGAAAATTTCACTCTAGGGTAATTTTGATATTATGATTTATAAAATGATGTTATATTTATAAAATAAAATTTATATGTTTTCTATAAATTAATTATAATATTTTCTCATAAAAATAAATTATAATCATTTTTGATTAAAAGAATATTTTTGTAGCATAAAATAATTTTAATGGAAATCAGGTATATATTTCCTAAGAAAAAATAAATAAATTTTTATCGAGTATACACAATATATATATTTAATAATTATTTTAATACTATTCATACCCACCAATTGAATATATGGGTTATAATGGTCATATTTAAATTATAATATTTTGTGGTTCCTTTCGGCTCGGTGTTGTGTGTATTTTATTCTATCAAACATAGTGTTCTTTTAAAATATTGGGGTGTTATATTATTCCCAAATTAAATAAATTTTATCATTTTAATTTTAATTTATGTTCTATAATGACGGGTTTGACATATGAAAACTTCTTTTTGGAAATCCGACATCATAAAATGTTTTGAAAAAACTTACTATTGAATAGATAGAAGGGGAAATATAATCTTAATATGGAATAACACATAAATAGGTTTCTAAATACGATAACAATAGTGGGTAGTGAGAATTTGACATTGAAGAAAAGATTAATGTGCAAATAATGATAGAGGGTGATAGAGATATTTGATGACATGAAAGTGAATGATCATGAGAGAGTTAATAACCACGAAACTATAAACTATAGAGGAGTCAAAAATACCATTAATTTATCATAAATCAAGGTACTTGTATAATATTTTTGTTTGAATCTCTTTTTCATAGAGTTGATTATTTTTTACCATCTAAACTAAGAAAATAAGGAAATATAATTTCTATAAAAGTATAATCTATTAATTTGATCAATTTACAATACAGTATAATCTTTTTCTCTAAATGATTAGTATTTAAGATGTTTTCTTTCCAGAGGCACTAAAATTAATTTCTAGTAAATCACATAATCCATAAAAGGATAAAAATATATTCCTCATATCTTTAGACAATAATAAAATGTTAAATGGTTATCAAAAGGTAATATAATTTCCAAAATAAATAAACATTCATATGAAGAAATAATACATTAATGTTCAAAATTAAACAGTAATACCCAAAGTTAAAACTAAATCATTATATAAATAACTATCCTTAAAATTATTCAAAATATTTTTTAATAATACTGAAACCTAAATATTATAATTATTTGATCACAAATTCTTCCAATATAAATTTAAAATCTATGTCCAATCAAAATTAGTTACTAAAAAATTCATACATACCAAAAAATATATATTCCCTTATCATATAATATCCAAAAAATATTGTAACAATTTACATTAAAAATCCGAGTCAGTATAAAGAAATATTAAATTTATATGTGCTAACAAAATATATTTCTACCTTGATTCCTCAAATAAAATTCCAAAAAAAATATAATGTTCCACCAAAATTATAGTGATCTTATTGAAAAATAACATTAATAACTTAATCTCTAAATCACATTTCAATCCATGGATATCTGTACAATAAAACATAAGTTCTCAAATTGTAATAACTCATAATTAACACAATATCAAAGATCATATAAACCCTAAAGTTTATAAATAAATTTAAAATTTTGTGCATAAAATATAATGGTTTTTTTTTCTAAAATAATACTTCTTGTCAAACCTAAGTGTTACTTATACCTCAACCCAAATTGAATGTCTCAAAAAATAATCTTAACAATATTAGTCGTCCTTTAATTATAACCTAAAAGGGGAGTCTATAAATTTAATCATTTTATAGACCTTAAAATTATAAACCCATGATGGTAATCATTAGACTTAATATAAATATAAATACCCCAAAAAGATCTTTTAAAAAATACTTGAGGAAAATACTATTTTCACTTTAAAAATAAATGTTGTAAACTAATAATTTGTAAAAAAATTTGAAAAATATTTTATTTAAAAAAACCATGTAAACGTTCTATAGAATCTTAAAAGAATTGATCAATCATGGTGGTAGAAAATTTTATCCATTCCATATAAGTTAAAAATACTTTCCTTTTATACTTTTGTATAAATAGTCAAAAAGTACATCGTTTATAAAAATGAAATAAGATTGTTTTGATTTTTTTTATAAAAATTAAAATGTGGGTAAACGTTTAATTATATAAATAATTAGAGAATATAAAAATAATTATTTAAAACATTTTATGTAATATATATATATATATATAAAATATTCTCAACCGATTAGAAAAATAGTTGGGTTTCCTTACATTTTTTTAAACATTTTAGTACATAAAAGAGGAAACTAAATTGAAAAGTTATAATTTTTAAAAATAAATTTAGTAGAAGAAAATATATTGGGTTTAAGATATAAATATCATATAATTCATCCAACAAATACTTAAACATAAATAATCATGAATAATGATGAGATTACAATATAAACACTTACTACTTTGGTAACTTTTGATTCATAACCCCATAAAAGAAATAACTTCAAATAAAACATTAAATGACATGAATATATATATATATATATATATATATATATATTCATGTTATTAAATATCTATAGGTCATTATATACACCTCATAAAAATAAATAGGTAGATAATACCAAGTATGTCTCAATGGATTGAAAAATGTGATGAAATATCTTACAAAGATCATATCGTTGATGTAAGAATTAATCAATGAATTGTTTATCTATATAAATATGTAAATCCTCATAATTTTTTTAAGTAAAACATAAAATAATAAAAATAAATTACACACATAATCTTAGAATATCAAAGACAATGAAGATGTAATATGACCCAATGAAAATAAAATGAGTTATGAAAACCCCTTACAACTTGGTAAATTTTAATTCAAATCCACTTGGATGAAATAATTTAAATTACCACATAAAATAAGCTGAAGTATGAATGATTTATGATATAACATGTAAAATGGTAATATATACCCTATATAAAATAAACTACGTGAATAACATTAGAATATGCCTCCATGAAGGGGAATTGAATTAACATCCCTTACTTCAGGTCCTACCTATCATGTGCATTATTTATCTTCCTAAATAATAAAAGTTTACTAATTATTTAATTTCTTTGGAATATTTTTCTATTTTATTATTCCTTTTATTTTATTTACTATTCTTTTATTTTTATTTACTATATTAATTATGTTCACATCTAATGTGTTGATGATATTAATTTCATACGTCCAAAATTACTATGGTAAGTTGACTATAGTCAAATTGGTCATTATTTATAGTAACCCAAGAATTTTACACATATTATTACATGATTATGAACAAAAAAAATATTAATTACAACCCAAACATCATGAGTCCTAGTGTATTTCACTGATTAGGTTCATATTACATCGAATGAAACTAACACATGAAATCCTGCATTTATCATCCATAATGATCTATTAATTTGATTTGAGCTCCTAAAACTGCATAGGATAACCTATGGAATACATAGAAAATTGGGGTGATCAAGAAATACTAATGATGAGATTAACATGGTAAGGAAACATAACTTTTGAGTGAGAGGTATGACATGATATCAAAAAAGAGAGGGAACATGAGTAATCACATAGGAGAATAACATAAATATCATGGTATCATAAGAACATGGAATTATACGGAATTTAGAATAAACATATAACATGACATAAACATGATCCAAGGATAACTTCTTAGACAATGTCACATGGTGGAAAAATTCCCATAATGGATTAGGCTTACTCCATAATCTAATACATGATGTATTATGAGTCTAAAAACATTACCCAATTCATTATAGAATTATCTAGGAGTAAACAATATAACATATTAATGATGTATGTTTACCACATAAATTAAATAAATCATAAATCATAACATAAGAATTATCCAAGGAAAGAAAATGGGTTGCATAATCATGTCACATATCATAATCAATGGAAATTTCATAATTAAGGAATTTGAGAAATGAACATATGGAGTGTATCACCCCATTAAATTAAAGGATAATAAGCTAGTTATATATGCGATAGACATATGTACAAAATTTATAAGAAATTCATATTATAAAAGGTATTATTCATTACTGAAAATGTTTTTAAAATATTAAATGGAATTTTTCTTGAGTTTATACTTCACAATGAAATATATTCATAAAAATATAAAAATTTACCAAATATTATTGAAGAAATTTTATTTAAAAATAACCATGTAAAATTATAAAGGAAACCTTAAAGAGTTTATTGGATATGATGATAGTAATTCTGTACATTCTGAGAACATTAAAACAAAGATTCCTTTCACATTTTTGCAAACAAAGTCAAATGTACCTTATTTGGAAAATTAAAGAATGATACTATTTAAAAATTAAATTTAAAAGGAAAAAATGGAAGTAAATTACTTTAAAAATCTTTGGATAACACAAAAAACAATTTTGAAATCATTTTTAGAAAACATGGTTTTGGAAGAAAGGAATTTATTACTAAAGAGGAAAACGAAGTCCGCTTTTCTTAAAAAGATTTTCTCAATAATTTTATGTAACAATTAGAGAAAAATATTATTTTTACATTTAAATTTCATTATTTACTAAATTATTATGAAATTATATGTTTTTACTAGTAAATGATCAAATAATTTACTATAATTGAAATTCATGCTTAAAAAATCCTGATTAAAATGAGATTGTATCATAAACCCTTACCGATTTGGTAAGTTTTGATTCATAACCCCCATGAATAATGTAAAAGTATTGTAACTTAAAATATACTTAATTTTTAAGGATCCATAATATAATATGTAAATTGGTGGTATATGCACCATTTAAAATCAATTAGGTTTATAAAAGAATGTGTGTCTCAAAGGGGGATTTTTTTGAGATGAAACCCATACCTTGAGTTCAGACTTTATAGTTTATGTATTTTATCGCATGTGTAATAAAATTATATGAAGTATTTTTTCTTAATAAAATTTTATTGGTTTAATATATTATACTTAATCAATTTACTTTATTTATTTTAATGAATTATTTAACTACTTAATCAGTTATGACCATGTCGTTTGATTTGAGGATGTTTAGTTCATAGTTTCAAAATGAAATCAATGTATTTGACTGTGGTCAGATGTGTCATTGTTAAATTATAACTACAATAGTAATTATTACATAATTTTAATTTTTATACATAAATTATAATTTTTAAAATAACCATTAATTATGGTTATGAAAATTGAATTACGCTACAATCATAGAGATGGTAGGTTGTACAAAATCATGTATGTTGTTTCCATTTTTCAACGATCATGATGGAAATAACATAAGTGTTATTTTATATTTCTATAATTATCATAATATCATAAATATAATATTATTTCTTTTAATACGCTTACATAAATAATCCATGTGATTACATAATAAAAAAATGAATCACATCGCTTCGTGTGGAGGTATTCCACCGTACACACGAATGATCAAATCATTTTTCAATAGATGGTAAGGTATGAATGTATACGGTCTATTAAATCTTAATAATGATTAATATTTTACTAATTTGAATATAAATTTTAAATAAATTAGCATGAAAAACTATGATAGGTGATTATTGAAAATGAATTACATCAATTCGCAAGGCGGTAGTCTGACATACACACAGAAGATTGTTTCATTTCCCATTAGATGGAAGAAAATATGGATGCATATTTTTAAATAAACATAATAAGATATTATTATATAGTAGATAATAATATTATTATATTGGAATTTTTAAGATGTAATTGAAGTTGTAAAAGGAAAAAAAAGATCTTGGTGAAGATGATTACCTTCGCATAGAAGAATCTCATTTGGATCTCTTATTAAAGACCCTATGGTTGGTATTTTGGGAAAAAAAGAATATCTAGAATGTGTATAGGGATGATGGGGATTTTTTTTTCAATTTCTCACATTTAATATGGGTTTTTATGTGTTTGAAGGATATTATAGGGGATTTCTTATTGTAAGGGCGGAGGAGTGACATTCTTTTAAATACTCAAAACTATTCAATAATGGGAAGTCATTATCAATAGAAATTAATATAAAATTTATAAATAAATTATTTTAGGAACCAAAAGGACTATGAAAACCTATAAATTCAAATTATACCTATTTTAAACATTTTATTCCATTTACATCTTTAGTTTAACCCTCGATAAACTTGTTTCAATATTAATCGTGGTAACAAATTTTTAGTGTTTTTATTTTTCATTATGGAAAAAATTAGGTTGAAATTGTTATATAATATTAATTATTATGATTAAAAATATATAATACATTTTATTAAATTCAATTAAAATAAGTGTAATAATTTAACTTAAAATTAAACCCATAGACTTGTTGAAAAAATGGGTTTTCAAGAAATGTATTTTTTAAGAATAAAATGATTTTATAATAACTATATGATGGGTAATAATAATTAAAGTAATTTAAATTCATATTTATATAATTATAAAATAAAAATTTAATTTATTATCATTTCTAATTAGTGGTTTTTTTAATTAGTTATAATGGAGAAATATTATGCACTTTAAAACCGTTTTTAGGAAAATGTGTTTTAAGGACTAAAAATAAACTTATATTAAAATATTATATAGAGATGGTTTAAATGTAATTAATTTGATGAAATATAACTAAAAAATAATTACATTAATTTTAAATCATAATATATATATGGTTTTAATTTTAAATTAATGAATTTATTAAAAATAAGTGGCAGTTTTACAAAAAATATTTATTTCTAACTATTAACTGAAGAATCCATTTTTTTGAAAAATAAAAAATATTCATCATATTTTAATATTGATATGATTATTTCAAAATTTAATTTAATTTTTTTAAAATAAAATTTCTAAATTTGAGACAAATTAATTATAGTATTTTCTAACAAAAATAAATAAAATCATTATAAAAGTAATCATATTTTTTGATTTAGAAAATATATTTACTTAAAGCCCAGTTCTTATTTGTTAATAATTTTTTAATAAATTTATAATATTAAGTAAATTTATATATATTATATATATTTTTTAAACCTATCTATGCCTACCAATTGAAGATATAGAATATAATGCATATTTAAATAATAATATTTTAATAATATGCTGCAGTTCATTGAATCTCAGTCTTGCGTGTTTTATATGCTATAAAATGTAGTGTTATTTTAAAATATAAGGATGAGAAATTATTACATAATATAATAAATAATAATAATGAAATAATTATAATTTTTATAAATTAACTATACTTAAAAAAATCATGAAATATGGTTATGAAAAATGAACTACGATACAATCATTAAGACGGTAAGCCGTATGTACGCATGTGTAATATTTCCATTTTTCAATGATCATGATTGAAAATTCATTATTATTATTTTACCTCTTAATAATTTTCATTATATCCTAAATAAAATATTTTACATTTAAAAAAACTTATATATATCATTCATGTGATGTGAAGATGAAAAATGAATCACATCACTTCGTGGAGGAGGTAGTCCAGACGTACACATGAATGACATTATCAATTTTCAATGGATGGAAAGGTAAGAAATTAGATGAAATATTATATTTTTATTATTATAAAACATTCATTAATATCCTATATAAAAATTTAATACAATATTATAAATAGTCATGTGAGGTGATGATGGAAAATGAATTACATTGGTTTACAAGGCGGTAGTACCCCATACACAGGAAAGATTGTTTTTTACCATTTGATGGAAGATAAGATGGATATAAGTTATTTAATTAACATAATAAATTCCCAAAATTTGGATTTTTTTATTATCTCATATATTTTTTCAAATATTTTAAGGAGGTATAATCAGAAACAAAACGTAAATGCTCGGTTAAGAACTATACTCTTCTTTATACAAACTCCTTTAATTTAAACCTTAATGCATCTAAGAAGAGTATTATTACCAAAATAAGACCAATAGAATGTGTTTAAGGATTTTAGGAAGGTATTTTAACCAGTATTGGACAAACCAAATGGCTCTTGAAGTGAGAATAGAAGAGAAGATGTGGTGCCCTTTTATAAGAGAGGGGAGGGGAACTTTTTGAACATCTAATAGTATTAAATAAATAGAAATTGATTTTCACTAAAAATTAGATCAAAAATAATTTATTTATATTATAGGATGCGTATGGGTTGAAATAAATTCATAAAATACATTTTTTACAAGTTTAAATGATGTTTTTACCCTTATTGTTTTGTTTTAAACCTATATTAACTCTTTTGACAATTACCACAATATATAAATTTTATACCTTTTGTGGGTCAAGAATGTTACCCAAAAATAAAATACAACACATAAATGATTAATGTTTTATTTTTTAAATAAAATCACATTAATTTGGCCTAATTTAATATTTTTATTAGTTTTAAACTAGTTAATAAAACAATACTTATTATAAAATATTGTTAAGGTCATTTTTGGAACTATTAATTTAGTATAACTTTAAATACCTCAAAAAAAGAGATAATTAAAATATAATCCTTTAAAACTTCCCTAAAATTTCATATAGATCTTGAAAACTCATGTGACACATTAATTAATTTAAATTATAGCTCTTTTTAGTTTTTAAAATTCATTTATTTTATTTTTTTATTAATTAAATAAATACATTATTTGAGTTGCGTAAACATTTAATGTAGTTATTTAATCACAAAAAACTACAAATAAATGGCCATTATAAAAAATTATTTAAATTTAAAATAAATATTTATAACCGAATATAGCCTTGGGTTATTTATATCTCAAAAAACAAAAGATAATAAAATAAAGAGAATAATAATTTTGACTTTTATTTAAGTTAAATAATATAAAGGTAAAAATTATATCCAAATTAAAAAAATATCATATATTAAATTATTGGATGAGTATAAAAAATAGGTCATTACAATGAAATACGTTCAAGTGTTAGGATTATTTTATAGTCCTTATCATATTATTTTTTATCCTTGATTACCCGATTTACTCTTAGAGTGGTGGAAACGATTTTTAATGGTTACTATTGATAATGAAAAATATAAAAAGTAAATATTTAACATCTTTTGAAATCATTATTCAAATTATGTAAACCCTTTTTCAATATTATATTTCTATAAGTTTAATTAGTTAATTTTAAATAATAAAACACAATGAAAAAACATTTTTCATAAAAATGCCTTTTTTATGTATAAAAAATGTTTTTATTTCAAATTTAATAAAAAATTGATTTCAATAAACATAATTGAATTATTAGTAATATAATTGAACTGATTTTAATTTTAAATTAATTTTAAAACAAATTTAACTTCTTAATTTCTTGAAACAAAAATACAATTTTCAATAAAAATCCGTATTTTTCACTATTTACTGGAAAATCAATATTTTCATAAAAATATGAAAATTTCACTGTAAGTTAATTTTTATTTTTTGATTTAAAAATGAATTTAATTTTATTGAATAAAATTTATATAATTTTAATAAATAAATAATATTATTTTCCTTCAAAAATCAATAAAAATCATTTTTGAAGAAAAATTATTTATCAAGCATGAAGTAACTTTACTAAAAATTGAGTACTTATTTCTTAAGAATTAATCAATGAATTTTTATTGAGTACCTCTTTTATATATATATATTTCATAATTTAGTTAAAAATATTCATACCAACTAATTAAAATATTTGGTTATAATGGTCATATTTAAATAGTAATATTTTTTTGGTTCCTTTTAGCTATGTGTTGCTTATTGTATACGTTGTCAAACATAGGGTTATTTTAAACTATCAAGGTGTTACGAAGATAATGTGTACATATATTATTCTTAGGTAGAGATTATAATGGTTACATAGAAAAATATCATCCTTACCTAGCTCAAGGAGATGATGTATACCCTAATAATTATTTAGACCTACCCAGGTTAGATGATGCTTACAGAGAGGCAAGTTTATGTTTATGCAAGTACGCATGAAGATTACGTTTGAACACTTATATATTTTTCACTCAGATATAATGGATTATGGTTATAAAGGATAATATATTATACTTATCCAGAGTATAAATGATTCTTACACCACACATGGACTTATAAATTTTCTTATTTTAATAAAACTATTTCAAGTGTTATTCAAAGAAAATCTTACCATTTTAAATATCTCCACACACTTCAAAATACTTTTGGGAATGTCATGAACTAAATCTGGTCACCACCAAAAACGGCACAAAACCCAGCCCGTGACAAGTCCAGAAGGGCGTTACCTATCCCCACAGGCTGGCACAAGTGACCAGGTATCATTTATCTTGGATTGGGAACAATTTACCCGAATATGTATACATAAAACACCAAAAATATTTGATAAAATGAATCTGAAAAATTCATAACAACAAGGTTTATAAAAAAATCCAGAACTCAGTACATAAGTTCAAATGCAATACAAAAGGTCCAAATAAATAATGAAACAACAAAAAAACTTCCCCATGGACTCCAAATGACAAGGGGTCATCATCCCCAAGCTGTCTCCACAACTCCGCCCCAAGGATGAGGAATAACACCCTGAAGCGCCATCACCCTTAGCCTTTCCATTACCTGAGTAAAAAATAATCAAGTCTACTTACACCTGGGTGTGAGCCTAATCCCAATAGGATACCACCCAATGATTCCCAAGAGCATGCAATACAATGTGAAAAATCAAGCAGTTTTAATACGCAAAGAAAAGAAGTGATAAAATCCAAGAAATGAAACTTTCAATTGAAAACGTTTTTCAAGATAAAGTTTTCAAGATGTTCACACATTTAAATAGAAATGTTATCTATTTTAAAGTAATACCAAAAACACCCCAATACATGGGAAAATACCACAAACACAATGAGAAACAAAATCGGGAACACCCCTAGGCACTAGATAGTCTCGGGCCCCATGTACCTCATACCTCGGTGTAATGTAACCATAGTAAAATCTATTCTCGTGCATGAGACACTACTAAGGAACATACCCATAACCTATTAGTCCCCAATAATTATCCACATAGTTTAGTTAATGTTTTCATTATCCAAATTCTAGGTGAAACAGGGACAAAACCCATCCGGTCCACTAGCTGTACTAGTACAGATCCGCCCCACTTAGGTATCCGGGCTTCCCCCTTTGTGCTCAAACAATTTCGGAATGATAAATATATCCATTTTAATATAAAAAACTACTAATTTTCACATAAAATCAGTACAGTATCTACACACATTTTATACCATTTAAAACACACAACAAAACCCTTTGAGTTTCTATAAAACAACTTCTCCAAATCTTTCTTTGCTTTGCTCCCAAAAGTCTTTGAAAACCACACTTTAACACCATATTCATACTCATATTTATAAAAACAGAATTCAACACACCCTAAAAATTTATTTAAACTCATTACATGATTTGTAAACCAATCCCAAATAAGCATCACATAGAATAGTCATGTAAAGCACCTAATTCAACACCAAATGGGTACTCAAAAACTATTTTCGTAACGAACGTCACCCCAAAACCATTTTTTCAGCAACAAAAAAAGGACAAGAACATTTAAAACATTTTTTCAGCCCTAATACAGTTCAATAAAATCAACTAAATAATTATAGGGAATCCCAATGAACCAACAAAATATTTATATGAAAAACCCGCAAATTTTACATGAAATTGGCATTAAAAATTTAATTGCTCTATAATTTCCACAAAATGTTTTTTAGAAAAAACATTCAAATTAAATATAAATTGAAATACCATAAACACATCATCTATATCACAAAGATTTCATACCAAAAATAATCACCTACCAAATTAATGAAAACCCTTGAATCACTGTGCGAAAATAAAGTCGCACCTCCACCGCACCAAGAGTGGATTAGAACAAACCTAAAAACAAAATAATTGACCATTAAAACCAAGTTTAAACTCCAGGTTCGAAACCCTACCCGATTTTCATTTTTTAATTCAAGTAAAAGGGAAGAAACCCCAAGGAAATAGAATGAAACCCTAAGCAATTTGAAAGAGGAATAGAAGAGACTCACTTACTTGAGAGATCTTGAAATATCGCCCCTAATACACCATTATCTGAAATTTAAAAAGTTAAAAACATCAAGAGAGGTTCTATTAACGATGAGGAGGTAATTTAAGAACTATAATGGAGGAAAAAAATTAACAATTGAGAGAGTTATGATTTAAAGAAATTACCTCCTCAAATATGACCGATTTTAGAAACCCTAAGAAGTTCAGTACTCAATCGCGATGAGTAATAACTCCAAATAGGGTCAAGAGTTGTTGTGAGCGGGGATAGGTTTAATGGGCGTGTTTGAGTCCTAGAATCACCAAAACATACTTAATATTGAATAAGTTATTAATTAATAAAATTTTATTTTTAAAACTGGAATTGAGCTTTCGGCCAGACCCAATCCCTTAAATAAAAACCCATATACACCTTGGTTGTGGATTTATAATGGAACCAAACTATAATTTTGGTGTTAATATGTCAGGGGAGACCATTTAGGAATGGGAATGGGTAAAAATATTAAAAAATGAAAAAGTTATAAAAGAAACGAAATTTATTTTTAAATCTGGAATTGGTCTCACAGTTTTGCCCAATTCACAAAAACTCATCCATTCCACCATAGAAGCTTGAGAAACCACAAAAATAGAGCATAAATAAAAATTAAATGAAATTTAACTTTAAAATAAGTCATTTATGTGACAATTATCTCCACCATAAAATATTTCTATCCCCGTAAAGCTACAACAGGGCCACATACGAAAACCAAACCCAACCGATGAACCAAAATGTACTACTTTGCCAAGCTTCGCCCCCAAGGGCCAAAACACCTACGGTGACCAATTAAAGAATGATTAATCTAATAACCCCAAACTTACACCACTTTCCTAAATTTATCAGTCACATTCATACTTTATCCCAAATTAAAACTTCTCAAACACTATCCGAACAAGACTCAACCAATTCACCCAAAGGAGTAACAACTTCAAACAAGGTTACACATACCTTACATTAACTAAACCATTGGGAGCTATCCAATCCCAAAGTTTACTCAAGGAATATGTTGGTATCTATAAATTTCCGAATGATACTACCTACCACCAATCTAAGACCATGGATAAATCTGATCTGTTTGGGTGGGGGAACACAAATAGGCACCCCACCATAAGAGGCAACCTATATTATTTTCCGAGGTAGAATCAAGACACCAACAGAGGGAGGACTAAATGAAATCCCTAGTACAAAGGGTAGAATTCCATTAATAGTTTATGAAGGAACGTACATGAGAATCATAGTGGGTCTCCCCGCCATAAGAACCAACCATCTTAACCGACCAGCATGGGCCGACACAGAAAGACCCAATATTTTTAAAGATTTGGGAAGGGCGCAGGGTCAGTCTGCACGGTTTGGGAAATTATGCAATAATTGTGCAGATCATTCTTTTCGCATGGCTTCCTGAAACATGGTCCCTACTAATCATACACAATTTGTGTTCTCAACACATCCATCCAAATTTCCAACCATTCTCTAATGACTCGATGGAAACCAAAGGGGGAGGGAATGACATTAGGTGAGAACATGAGTAAAAGGCCCTCAAACTATTTCCACTGAATGGGAACAACTGAAGAAATATGATGACACTAGAGGTTTAAACACTTAATATCTCTCATATATAGGATAAGACATTGTACATGGGTTTAAACAACCCTGGGATTTCCCCTGACTACTAGTCAGCTTCCCTCCTAGACCTATGGCTGAAGCTCAAATGATTGAAGAATCTTCGACCTCACAGTTAATATTTGGAAACCCCCATGAATAGTAATTCTTATTTTGGAGCCACCAACAACTATACTGAAATCCCCAATAAGATTCCCAAGACATAACACATTCCAAACTCACTTTACCCTAACTCAATATTTCACTGAAATAAGGGCTTAGAAAATGAACACACATTACACCTTGTTTCTTCGAGTGGGAAACTATAGAAGTAAATAACACATATAATCACCTTCCTCTAAAATGGAAGATTTTGAAGTTTTTCCAAGGGATACATTCTCCCAACATAAAGATACTCTCAGAGGATTTCATGAATTTCACCTTTAAATTCAATCAAGTGCACGAAATCACAAGGCTTCACCGAACCTAACAATTGCGTTTGATATAAACAATGCATGGAGTGAGACCTTATACAACAAACCCAAACAATACAAAATTCTCGAAATTGGCCACAATATCCTATCATGACCATATTTCCCACACTGGTAGTTTATTGTGAACTCCTTCTTCGAAGAGACTATGAAGGACATATATGACCTCTTAGACACCATCCAGATACTCATCCATGCTAACAACCCCATGCCACATCCACCTTTTCCAAATCAAGAAACTTAAGAGGATAAGGTCACTTTAAACCTTCTATAATCACTATCCCACTACATGAGGATACACAAAACCAATAAAGGAAAGGGTTTATACTCAGTCTAAAAATCTCAAGAAAAAGATTCCTTATATTGATCAATAGGAGGGTCTTCTAATGGAGAAACAATCCGGGTTTCACATCAGTTGTGCACTAACCCTTAATGGGGCGTACTTTATCCAACGATTAAACCTAAGGAACCAACCAAGATGGTCCATTAGTCAAGATATACCAAAAACCATATCCAAACAGATGAAAGGAAACACCGTAAAATTATCCCAAAACATTTCTCAGAAGAGACCACTAACCGGCCCTTCAACACAGCTTACCGACCGAACACAAACCCAAAACACAATACAAACTGGAGGGGTTCTTGGACTCAAAACATCCCACAACATAAAAATTAAAAAAAATACATAATACACATCATCCCAAACAAGTAATAAATACATCATGTTTCTCATTTAAAATCATATTTTTGAAAATAAACGATTAAGCGGTTAGCGTATCCACCAATGGTTTCCCATGGGCCTTACACATGCATGTTTTTATGCCATAATGGGCACCCTCTTCATATCCATCCCAAAACTCATCCATCCATACCATTAACCATCCATCATCCCATAAAACCCCATGCATGTGGTCGCTCATGGAAATACCAAAGGTTAAAATAAACAAAATAAAAATATTCTTTCCACTTTTCAAAACAAAAATAGTCAACCAATAACTCCTTTTTCTCAAAACCTCTAACCACGAAATCAAACCCCAATTACATATTAAAAATATTTTCAGAAAGGAACAATCATCTAAATGAAAAATCAACTTCAATTCATACACATTAATTCCAGAACATCTCATCTGATTAAAACACCTTTCAATAGTTTAGAAAACTCTATTAGAAACACTTTTTCAAAACCAACTTTAGTTTCTACTTTAAAAAGAGGTGTAAGCACACAATTTTCCATTTCAAAATAATTCTGAATATTTATTTCCTCCATTTCATAAATCAAACCATTCCATATTTATTTGAAAATCATTTCACAAAAACATTACACTTTTTAAAACCAATTCACTTTAAAACCAAAGTTCTAGGATTTCAAAACTAAAGAATACAAGACAATGCGAGAGGAAACTAGTTTCAGTGGGTGACTTGGACATATGGTTGGCAGCCATATTCGAATAACTTCACTATCACAAAGAGTGTTCTAGGGAATATCTCAGGCTCCACATGGCCTTCTAGGCCCTGCGAGCTCACTGAGACCATTAACCCAACTCTCTTTTCATTTCCCCTAATCATCATCAATCCAAGAAATCCAAAGGACTCATATAAATCCCGACATCCCCTGGTGACTTGAATCCCATCATGAGGTGTGGTGATCAGCCACATTACTCATAACTATAATTCCAATTCTCAACAATCCTAACTCCATACTATCCCGGCTATGCCCCAAATAACATGACCCAAAGAGAGCGATCCTTCTTTGATACCATTTTGTCACGAACTGAATCTATTCTCCGCCAAAAATGGCACCAAACCCAGCCCGTGCCAAGGCCCGAAGGGTGTTCCCTATTCCCATGGGCTAGTATAAGTTCCCGTGTGTCATTTATCTTGGATTGGGAACTAATTACCCGAATATGTATACATAAAACCCCAAAAATATTTGATAAAATGAATCTGAAAAATTCATACCAACAAGGTTTATAAAAAAATCCAGATCTGAATACATAAGTTCAAATGAAATAAAAAAGTTCCAAATACACAATTAAATAGCAACAAAACATCCCCATGGACTCCACATGACATGGGGTCATCACCCCCAAGCCGTCTCCACAACTCCACCCCAAGGATGCGGACTAACACCCTGAACCGCCATCACCCTTAGAAATTACATTACCTAAGTCAAACATAACCAAGTCTTCTTACACACAAGGGGTGTAAGTAGGGTGTCATCCTAATCCCAAAATGATACAACCCAATGAATCCCAAGAGCATGTAATACAATGTGAAAAAACAAGCAGTTTTAATACGCAAAGAAAAGCAGTGATAAAATCCATGAAATCCAACTTTCAATTGAAAACATTTTTCAAGATAAAGTTTTCATAATGTTCACACGTTTAAATAGAAATGTTAGATACTCTACTGTACTACCATAAACACCCCAATACATGTGAAAATACCACAAACACAATGAGAAACAAAATCGGGAACACCCATAGGCACTAGATAGTCTCGGACCCAATGTACCTTATACCTCGGTGTAATGTAACTATAGTAAAATCCGTTCTAGTGCACGAGCCACTAGTAAGGAACATACCCATAACCTAGTGGTCTCAAATCATAATCCACATAGTTTAGTTAAAGTTTTCGTTATCCAAATTCTAGGTGGAACAGGTACAAAACCCATCCGGTCCACTAGCCATACTAGTACACATCCGCGCCACCAAGGTACCTGGGCTTCCCCCTTTGTACTCAAACAATTTCAGAATGATACATTTATACATTTTCATATAAAACACCACTACTGGTCACATACAATTAGTACTGTATCTACAAACATTTTATACCATTTAAAACACACAACAAAACATTTTGTGTTTCTATAAAACAACTTCTCCAAATATTTCTTTGTTTTGCACCCAAAACTCTTTGAAAACCCCACTTGAACACCATATTCATACTCATATTTATCAAAACAGAATTCAACACACCCTAAAAATTTCTTTAAACTCATTACATTATTTGTAAAATAATCCCAAATAAGCATCACATAGAATAGTCATGTAAAACACATAATTCAACACCAAATGGGCACTCAAAAACTATTTTCATAACGAACGTCACCCCAAAACCAATTTTGCAGAAACAACCAAAGGATAAAAACATTTAAAACATTTTGTTCAGACCTAATACAGTTCAATAAAATGAACTGAATAATTATAGGGCATCCCTTAAGGAACCAACAAAAGATTTATATGAAATACCCCCAAATTTTAAATAAAATTGGCATTAAAAATTCAATTACTTTATAATTTCCACTAAAAACAATTTTAGCAGAAACATTCAAATTAAATATACATTAAAATACCATAAAAATAGCAGCTAGATCACAAAGATTTCATAACAAAAATAATCACCTACCAAATTAATGAAAACCTTTGAATCACCGTGCGAAAATAAAGTCACACCACCACCGCACCAAGAGTGGATTAGAAAAGACCTAAAACCCCAATAATTGAACATCAAAACCCAAGTTTAAACCCTAGGTTCGAAAACATAACTTTTTTTTATTTTGTACTTCATGGAACAGAGAAGAAAACCCAAGACAATATAATGAAACCCTAAGTAATTTGAAAGAGGATTGGAAGATACTCACTTACATGAGGGAACTTGAGGAATCTCCACTCATACACCAGTAGATTAAATTTAAAATAGTAAAAACTACAAGAGTGGTTTGAAGAAGGATTATTAGGTCATTTAGGAACTATAATGGAGGAAAAATAGTAATAATTGAGAGATTTATGATGGAAAGAACTTACCTCATAAAATCTTCCATATTTTAGAAACCCTAATACGTTCAGTATTCAATCGCGATGAATAAAAGCTCCAAAGTGGTGAGAGAGAGGTTGGGGGCGCGTCTAGTTTCAATGGTCATGTTTGAGGCTTGGAATCATTGAAAAATCATTAATATTGGATAATTTATTAATTAATCAAATTTTATTTTTAAAACTGAAATTGGGCTTTCGGGCAGGCCCAATCCCTTAAATAAAAACCAATATACACCTTGGTTATGGATTTCTAAAGGCTAAAAACTACAATGGTGGTGTTAATATGTCAGGGGATACTATTTAGGAATTGGAATGAGTAACAAATATTAAAAAATGATAAAGTTATAAAAGAAACAAAATTTATTTTTAAATCTGGAATTGGGATCACGGTTTAGACCAATTCATGAAAACTCACCCATTCTACCAAAAAGCCTAAGAAACCCCAAAAATAAAGCATAAATGGAAATTAAATGAAATTTAACTTTAAAATAAGTCATTTATTGGGTAGGGAATTTATGAAAAATTTCCAAAACTCTTCATCTTGATTATCAAGTACTGTTGTAGAATATTATCTCAACTTCACTACCTCTTCTTAAAGATGTTCCAGTAAACTAAGTATTCACTCAAACCAACGCATATTGATAGCCTTTTCAATAAATCAATAGGAACCCTATTAGATATAAAATACAACTAAACACATGGGAACAACATGTAAATCTTTGAATTTGATAAGAAATTGAAAAATAATAATGAAAGATTATAAATAATAAATAAAAAAATTAAATAACAGAGAAAAAATAAATTCAAGACCGTTCTTTTCTTTATAAGCATAGTAAGCTTCAAATACAGAAATCCTATATTATTTACAAACTCATGATAGAGAGAATAATGTGGATATTTTTTAATTATAAAAACATAGAAAATTAAGGTGGACATGATCCACTCAATAATATCCCCTTTTTTGATAATTATAAAACCAATTATATTATGAAAAATTCTCCCTCTTTTTAGATAATAAAAAAGGCTAATATGATCATGTTTTACAATAATCCCCCTTTCTTGTAAGTAAAAATATGCTTAAAACTTTAAAAAAATCATTTTTTATGAAATTCAAAATAATTTAATAGAAAATTTTCTACATATTTTGAATTATATCTATACTTTCTATAAATTTTAAAATTTTGAAACCAAAATAAAATATTTTAAACATTTAAAAAAGATTTATGAAATAGTAGTAAAAAAACTTGAAAAAGTAAATTTAAAAGAATGTTATATTATATTTTTCACTATGTAATTATACAATTGGTAAATAGATTTAAAATTATAACTAAATAATTATTGTTCTTTCTAAAACATAAATATTTGAAATATAATCAATGGAGATCTTATGATATTAAAGTGATAATATAAGAAAAACACAATGTGCATTTTTTTAAAATAAATATATATATTTTTTAAATTTTCAATTTCACTCATTACTCCCCCTAATATTAATGAAAATAATAGAGGTTAAATTATAAATTTATTAATAAATATTGAAATAATAGGAACTTCTCTAGAATTTTAACTTTTTTTGATGTATATATAACAGGGAGTGTAAAAACCCATTCTTGTATGAAAACATATTTGATAAATGAGACATAAAAAAATTTATAAATAATAATAAATATTCCACACTCTCCTAAATCAAATTTAATTAAATCAAATTTATTTTATCATACCAAGTTCAAAATTTATTTTATCAAAAGTAGTTAAATCCAATGTATTATTAATTGTTTCAGCTAATTAATGATTTTTTGAATCATATTCTCAATATATTACTACTCTTTACACTTTATCTCTAACAAAATGATATAATAATTCAATATATTTAGTTATATAATGATGGAAAGGGTTCCTAAAAATATAAATATCATATGAGTTATTAGAGAAAATGGTCATCTTATCAAAATAAACATTAAAATTATTTAGAGTTTTATTAATCAACAAAGATTAATCATAAAAACTTATGGAAACTATATATTTTTCTTTATCTATATATAGAGAAATGAAAATTGATTTCATTGACCCTCAATAAAATAATTTTTTTCCAAAAAAGTGATATATACCACTAGTAATTTCTCTATAAATTACATCCAAAGTCAATACCATAATTGTTTTTAAATTCAAAATATGTTAGTCTTGGCTAAAATAAACCAAGATTTTTAAGAACTTTATCATATTTAATAATTATTTTGACAAATTTTAAGTAACTTTCTATAGGAGTTTATTGAAATGTAGAACATAATCAAACAATAAAAGTTAAATCTGGTCTAGAGGTATATAAATATAATAAATTACTAATTATTTAACTAAATTTTTTATTTATTGATTTTCTAGGTCTATCATAATCTAGTTTACAATAATTACTCATTGGGATATTTAATATGTTTCTTGAATCAATTACATATCTATAAAATAACTCTTTAACATAAATATACCAATTGAAAAACAATTCCATTATCTCTTTCAAAAATTTGATGTCCAATAAAGAATTTAAATTCAATTATATGACTCATGTCAAATTTAGAATTAATAAATTTAATAATTATCTATAAATCATTTCATTTTATAATACAAAAATAACATCAAAAAAGTAAATTCTAAAAATAAAAATATCTTTATAGTTATTCTTAATAAATAATGTAAGTTCTACTTTTCCTTTTCCAAAAACATTTTCCAAAAAAATTATACTACCTTTCATAACATGTTTTAGGGGATTATTTAAGTGCATAAAGAACCTTTTAATGTTTTAAAACATGGTCATGTTTTTCTTTTCAATAAAAAAATACCGTGTTTCTTTTTTATATACTTGTTCAGGGATTAAACCATTTATAAATCCAATTTTATCAACCATTTGAACAATATTAAATTTAATATGTGCAACATAAACTAAATAAATTCTAATATATTCTAATCAAAACACTAGTGAAAATGCATCATCATATTATATACCTTCTTCTTGATAATAACCTTGAAAAACTAATATATCCTTATTTCTAATAATTTTTTCAGATTTATCAAGTATATTTCTAAATATTCATTTAGTTTCAATAAATTGTTGAAATTTAGGTTGTTCAAAAAAATTCCAAACTTTATTTAAAAAAATTACTTTATTATATATTTCAGATCTAATATCCAATTTGAATAATTAAAATATTCCAATATTTTAAAATAATTTTAAGAAAAAAATGAAAAATGAAATCATTTTTAGAACAAACATATCTCAAGGAATTTTTATTTATTACTTTTGATCCAACATTACCAATAAATCTATCTCTATGATGATCTTTATATTTTTTAGAATATATTTCAAGAGGGTGATCTCCCCCTAAATTTTTTTCTTTAATTCTATATTTTTAACTTCTAAAAAATTAATATATCTCAAATCTTATTCAATGATATTTTAGTTATATAGTTTATCTTTTTAACCATTTTCATCAAACTTTACATTATTATATTTTTTAATAGTCACGGTCCTTTTGTTATAGATTATATAAGATTTATTAACATTAGATTATCCTAAAAATATTCCTTCAACATATTTAGCAACAAATTCATCTAAAGAATATTTTATGTTAAGAAAAAAATACTTATAACCAAAAACATTAAAATAAAAAACTTTAGGTTTCTTTCCCTTTCATAGTTTTGTAGGAAATTTTATTTAAAGCATGCTTAAAAAAATTCTATTCGTAACATTATAAGTTGTATTTACATCTCTGACAAAAAATATTTTAGTTATTTTAATACATTTAATATAGCTATAGTCATTTATTATAATATTTTATTTTTTCCATTCACCCATGCTGTTTTGTTATTGAATTCTTGGGGTATAAAAGCTATGAAAATACAAATTTGTTTCACAAAAATTTTCAAAATCTAGATTTATATACACTCTAAATCAATAAATTATATGTGATAAAATTAAATAAATTTTCTTGTTTTGAATTAGTTTATATTAGATTGTAAACTTTAATAAACTTTCACTTTTATTTCAATTAAAGTAATTCTACATTAATATTATAATGTCATATATAATAAAAAATAAATATTTCTGAACACCAATATTTATTATTTGTAAAGGTCTGAATAATTCAAGATTAATAAGTTTCAATGGACTTACAATTTTATATTATTTAATATTTTTATGCTTTGTTTATATTTTTTAAACTTCATAAAATAATCCCAAATGTAACTGATGTTCAATTTTCCACCGAGAAACTACATTACTTGTCTATGTTTTGATAGATTTTTCATCAATCGAAAATTTGTGTGATCTAAACTCCTATTCCATAGAATATTATTTTACTATATGACATGTAGAAACTGAACATTATGATCTATTAGTTCATCCAAATTAAAGGAATTAATGTTTTCATTTATGATTATTATAAAAAAAATAGATTCATATTTAAAAATCTTGTACTTGTAATTTTGATATTTAATAAACATACTATCATCACATAACTTTGAAATACCATTTAGAATATGTTTCAAGGCTTCAATGTATAACTTTTTGGAAATAATAACATATTTGGAAATACCTACTTCACCAAAACCATTAACCTTTCCTTTTAAATTGTTACCAAATGTAAGATTTCTTTTATCCCATAAATCGAATAATAAAAAGTAATATTCATCTATTTTCATATTTTTAGTGAATACAGTATCCATATACCTAGTATCCTTTTTGAGTATTCTAAGGAATATAAATTACAAATTTAGTTCTAAAATAGTTTTCATAACCATAAAACGTTTGGTCCATTGGGGTTAGAAAAACTTTTCTTAAGAACCCAAATAGATTTTAAACACGTATTTAACGGTAATATTAAAGTCAAATACCCAGAAATTAAATATATATTATGGATAATTGATTATGGAAATATCATTGAACATATACTTGCATAATTAACTTTCATTACACATTTAAAACAAGTAGTAGTAGATACACATCCTTTATTACTTTTAACAAATATTGTATTTTTCATTTTAGATAATTGATTATCATATCCAATTCCAATATTATTTTTAAATTATTTATTCATGGACATAAGTTTGTCATAAACTTTTCTACCTTGAACAAATGTGCTAGTAGATACATATATTTGTTTACATTTCTTATTTACTTGAAAAATAATCATATATTATTTAAAATTATTCCAATTATTTAGTTTAAGTTCCTTGTATATATAATAGAAATTAATAATATCATAATGTTATATATTAATATCATCATATAACTAATTAATAGTGGGGTTTTAATAACAAAATTTATCAAAATCATAATCATACTCACTAATCATATTTAAAAAATCCATAACACAACAATTTTCATATTTTTTTATATTATAGATTAATCACTCGAATCTAAATCCTCTATACATATCCAACTATATTCATGAGCTCTATTCACTTTATTTTTTATCCTCTTAATATTTATTCATTTATTTAGCTTCATTCATTCATGCATGATATGTATTTTTCTTCAGTATTCATAATAGATTACTTTAGGAGTATCATTTAAAGAAACATTACCTTTCCTCCTCCATTTGTAATAATCTGTAGGATATTCCCACTTATTCCTTCTAGGCCACCTTTTGTTTGTTTTTTATATCTTTTTTTACCTTACAAGTTTCATCTCATTAACTTACCAATAACTTAAAATTATATGAGTAAGATTTAACATTTCTATTTTATTTAAATCCATCACCTTTTCATTTAATAATTTCTTCTTTAGTAATATTTTTAAGTTCTATTTCATATTAAAATATTGAACCAATAAGTTCATCATGATTACATTATTTGTAGATATTTATTTCGTGAATTACAACCTTTTTAATATTCTATTTCTATGGTAAATATTTAAGTAACCTTTTAATTAGAACAGTATTATCCTAGGATTCTTTTAAATCACTCATTCCATTTACTATGATATTAAATCGATGAAAAAAATTGATTTATAGTTTCTACTTCACCCATTTTAAAATCATGATATTCATCTCTAACCATACCATGTTTTTTAATTTTAATTTAGTCATTCTATATAGAGTGAATTAAAACATTATCCAAATATCATGAGTTATTTTTCATAAACATACATGGATAAATAAATTTATTTAAATAGAATAATATAAAAATTCATCGGCTTACAATTTAAGTTAGGTTCGACAGTATCCTTACCAGTTAGTGTATCTAGATCTATTTTAGGTTTGGTGTATTTTTTTCCATAATACTTCAATGATCAGTGATTAGCTGTTTTAAGAATGTTTCCATCTTGGATTATTAATTTTTTTCGTCATTACCATCAAAAAATGAATATATCCGAGGAATCAAAACTTCATTATAACTTCAAAATTCCACCTAAATTTGATGCCTTTTCCTTATATAGTTATGTATATGTGGTAGTTGGATGACAAAATATATATCTATATACCAGAACAAGGTTCATGATAAATACCATTTTTATCTAAATTATGAGACAACCTAATGGTCCAGAGGGGGGTGGGTGGGTGTGTGAATTGAACAACTTAAAAATAATAATAATTTTAGATCAAATATAACTATTAAAATAGTGGAATTTAAAAATATATATAAAAGAATGTATTTTTTAGTTTGGATCAAGGTGATCCAATTTTTACACTCTAGTTTTCCCTATTACTAAGAGAAATAGATCCCACTAAAATATTTAATTTTTAAGTGGAGTCACAACCGAATTAAAATTACCTTTTCTAGAGGCGACACAACCAAAAAATCATAAATTTTAATGGCAAGTCACAACCCACTACAACTAATTTTTTTAACTTAGAATCATAACCCAAATTTATTTCCTATGTAACCCATGATTCACAACCCAAATACCCACCTCTTTCAACATTGAGGCATAACTGAGCATACATTTTGATGTGTTGTATAGTAAAAAAATAATTCTATTTAAATGAAAAATCATAAACTGAATTAAATTTACATAGAATACATATAAAAAATAAAATAAAACAAAAATTAAATTAAATAGTGAAGTTCCAAATGTCTCGGATGAGTCAGTATTGATCTACTTGAAAATATGTTTTTTATTATTATGTTTAGGAAAAAATAATTTCACAGTGTAATTATAATGTTCTCATTTATAAAATTCAATATTCTCCTTGATAACTTTATTTTTTTCACTAGTTCTATCAAAATATTATTATATAGTTTCTTCATGAACAAAAAATTTCCAAAAAATGGCTTCATACAAAGAATGTTAAAAAAAATATCAGTTGTTTTAGTTTTTCTTTTCTTAAAAAATTAGCCACAATTTTCTCTCTCAATGATAATGAACCACTTTAAAATTAGGATACACATTGACAATATGTAAAAATAGTAATGAAGAAAAATCATTAAAATAATAAATAAAAGAAAAATTAATTATAGTAGTAAATACCCCTTTAAATAATGATTATTAATTGACCTTAAATACTTTATATAGTTTGAAGATAATCGAACTAAACATATTGCAAAAATTACCAATAAAATTTTAACTTTGAATTTATTTTTGTGAATATGCCACATAAATATAAAATGTGATTCCACACTTATGATTGAAAATTATTTTTTCATAAAATACGTCCAATCTATTTTTTATAAATTCAAAATAATTAATAAGTAATTATGGATCAAATAAATCAAGGAAAAAAGTAACATAAATATATAGTGTATCAAAATAAAAAAGAAATATAATTTGAATTTTTTAAAAACAAACTGTTGAGACACAATAAATCACTTATGAATTTCAAAATCGTAATACTTTAAATTTCACAAGACACTATCTCATAAGACGTTTGAGTCTTTATGAATTTGATATTTCATAAAAAATAATGTTTCAAATAAGTCTTTTCCCTTACTGTAAAACTATTTCATAAGTCTTTTCCAAATCATTTATGTCTTTTGAAAATACTATAAAACTTTATACTTACAATATTTAAATTTCTTAAGACGTTAGATCATTTAAGGATTTCTATTATTTGGCAATACATATAAAATTAGTGTGTAAGTATTTTTAATTTACATATGAGTTTTTTATTTGTGAAAATTCTAAAAACATCAAAATATAAGTTTTTTAATTTGAAAAAAAATCTACACATAATGACAACGAAATAAAAAAAATGAATAAAGAATAAAAACAATTCAACACAATTATTTTCTTCTATAAGAAGTGTATGCTCTAAATAAAAAAATCCTCTATTATTTTTATAATCATGTAAAATTGAATAAAATTATGATTTTGAATTATTAAATCATAAACAATTAAAGTAGAAAATATCCACTTAACATTATTTCCCTTACTTGAATGGGGAAACCATTTTTTTGGTTCGAGTGATGTTAATGAACTTTTCTGGAGATAAATCAATGGTTGATATGTAAGAATATTATAAGTTTTCCTCAGGGGGAGTTAATAAATGGTGTTTTGTGACTTCTTTGGACCTAGGCTTGGTTGTGTTCTACTACAGAGGATGAAAGTGATCTCTTATGGGTCCAAAAATTTGAGGAATCATGGTAGTGTTCACCCTGAAGACTTGAAGTCGCTACCTTATTTCAAATTAGTTTGTATTCTATATAGAACAAAAGAGTCTCTAGTATATATTTACATAGATAGATTTTAAATCAAGATATAGACATTTTTTTAGTTACTGAAGTACTACGACTCTGAGATTTACTATAATCTAGAGAAGAAAATGTGGTGGTAGATTCCCCTAGTTGGAAGTCCTTTTCAATGTTTTTTGGAGATGCTTATGATTATTTTTTTCTCATTGGAATTTTCATTAGTGGAAGAGGTAGGAGTTTCTTATCGTTTATTTATAGTAGTTAATCCTCCCCTTATTTATCATGTAAAGGCGACCCATATGGGATATATTTATTATGAGGTTTTTCATGATCGAAAAAACTAAAGAAATTTACCAGATAGGTATTCAAAAGGTTTGGAGAATGTCATCCTCTTTCAAGGATGGACAATGGTGTTAGTCATTCCATGTGATGAGGTTCTGTGAATGCATACACACAAGAAAACCCTATTGTGGAGCCTTTGAGTGACGTCCATACCCTTTTATCCCACTCTATGGTTCCCTATGTGGTGATTTGGTCGAGGGAGGCCTATAACCTCTAGCGATGCCTCCCCCTCCCTACTTCTTTTACTCTCACCTTCTTCTGATGTTCATTGGTGATCTTCCCCATTGGTACTAGTTATATCTCATTGTCTATTGTTCCTTTTTTGGTTTTAGGTTTCTTCTTTCTAGTTGGAGTTCTTCATAGGCGTGGCTTTGGTCTCTGGTTATCTCTACAACCGAACAAACCTTTGCAGATGTTGGCGAATCTTACTCTACTCTTACCAACTAGTTTGGTGTTTTGACCTCTATCAGTTCTAAAGATATGGATTATGATATGGTTTGGGATGTACTAGATGAATCATCATCATTTTCCTAGGTGGCATGTCTTAAAACAGGCAACGTTGTCCCAAGAGGACTCATTATTATGTTTCCTCTATAGTTTGGTGTGGATGGTTCTGAATTTTTTTTGGGCTCCTTATGCCCATGAAGTTAGGAATGATATAATTGTGCTGGTGAGGACCACTTTCAAAGAATTATTCCCCTAAAATTTTCTTTGACCTCTTAGTCCATCACTCCTTGGTTAGTCTGGTGTTATGGCCCTCATGGAGGGTTTTTGGATGTGATGTTTGAGTGGTTGGAAGTTTCCAGGAGGCACATCCAGTACAAGATTGTCCCCCTTTTGTCCCTACTGGCAATTCTTCTTATAGTTTAATCATTGAAAATGGATTGTTAGACCCTATTTGTTGTGTATCATTTTGTTTTATATTTGATCGATGTAGTTTCTTTAATTTCTGGATCTATTTTATATTGGGGAGTTTGTTTTGGGTTCTCTAGTGCTACCTATGTTCTCATCGGCATGGTGGTTTTTAATTTTTTCCAATGGTTATGTGTGCTGCTCCAATGGATTTAGATCACCGGTGACGATGGTGAAGGTTATGGGATAATTGTTATTCAGGGTTTTGAATTTGGATGCATGGATTGAGGTAGTTCATGGACTGAGGTGTTGACATGTGGATTTTTTGATTGTTGTGTCCTATTTTTAATTTGAAATTTGAAATTTAATTTTGATTTTTTGAGTTGGATTTTTTATATTTTATGCTATTTATGTTCGTGGTGTTTAAATTTTTTTATCCAGCATTGTGAGGTTCCCCCTCAACCATAAAGTGGTTTGTTCATAAAATGAAAAAGGATTTGGAGGTGGTGCTGTAGGTGTTCCATAATTCACCACTAGTGGTACTTCATAGAGTGGTGAAGATATAGAAGGAAATCATGAAACTATTTTGGTGTAAAGGTTTGAAATATAGAATTTATGAGTTTATCTCATGATGCCTCATGTATCAACATTTGAATATGGAGCACTAAATCCAAACCGGTTTGAACCAAGCCCTTGAGGTTTTGGAAAGGAAGTGGGATAACAAACAAATGGATTTAATGATGATAATACCATTATTAGTGAGATAAAATTATGTTATCTAGGTGGTCATTAACTGACTTTCTAAATTTTCCCACTTTCATATTATTCAAGAGTTATGTTTGATGGAGATATAGGGGAACTTATATGTGGTAGATATTATCAAACTATGTTTGATATACTCAAAAATAATTTTCGATTGAGACACTCAATTTAAATCCCAATTATAGTAGATTATAAAGGATGGATTCTATTTTAAATTTAATATGAGTAAAATACCCCATTATTAGATTGTTTTCCAGACCGATTGAACCATTCCAATACTCAAGGATATGTTGAGGACTTATGCATTGGATTTTTTCAAAATCTAAGATGACCAATTACCTTTAGTGTATTTCACATAGAAAAATAGATATCATCCCATAATTGACATGGAATATTTTAAGGACCTATATGGGTAACCCTATAGGTCACCCCTTTACTGGATGGAGTTAGGAGAGTCATCACTAATTGTTCTAAAGTTGGTGTGGGTGACAATGATGATAGTTCAAGTGATCCAGGAGTGGATGACGACCACATTGATTTATCAAAAATACTATGTAGACTAATTTTGGAGGTCTTGGGATCTCGTGTATAGAGATCATGTGTTTTTAAAGGTCTCTTTATAGACTGATTTGTGATTTTTTGGCTGGGGAGGCAAGCTATCCCTCAGATTCAGCTATCTATTCTCGGTCCTATGATGGGTGGGTGATGTTTCTTACCACATGATATTTCCCTAACTGTTAGACCCAATATAAGAATTATTCCATGTTCATAGAGGAGAATATAAATTAATGAACTATCACACATCATTAAGTAAATAGATGTGGACTTCAAGGATGGTTCCACCTTCTGAGAGTATCTAACCTTAATTGAGGGCCATCAGGAGAAGATTCTTTATAGATGAGATATTTTATTTGTGTGTATCATTTTCTTTTGTGGAAACCTTTATGTAATCTCAAGAGAGTGTGGGATATATATTTCATCTCAATATAGTCACCTTTTTTAGTATGTTTTGATTCTCAAGGTGAAAATATTTTAATTTTGGGGTGGGGGAATGTACCGACCTTATTTTTTTTATGTTTGAACCTTTAGAATTTATTTTAGGTTGGTATCTAAGTTTTTTATTCATTTTTTGTTTTGTAGGGATTTAAAAATAATATATTAAAAATAATATATTATTTTTATCGATGCATGAATTGATAAGAATAGTAAATTTTATTCAAAATGTAGAATCAAATTAAGAATATGAGATAGTTGTTGAATCCAAAATGGGGTTTTTGTTATGACAGAACACACCAGGCCCAACCTTAGCCAAAAATAAGCTGAGAGTGACACACCAAGCTCACCTTCAATATTCCAAGGGTGGGAGACATGTTTTTAGTAGTCATACCACTGAAATAATAGGCCTTATCCTAATGTTCCTATATCCATACACTTGCCCGACTCCATGAAATTGTGTTAAGATATAATAAAACTAAAAACTCTAAAGAGTAAATAGTGCATGAGAGACTATCTAGGAAATACATAAAAGTTAAGAGATGTAATATAAAAGTATAAGAGGAAGATATATGCATATCCATGAAGGAAAAAGAGTTATGAACCCTAAAAAAACGAAAAAAATTAATTTATGAAGGGATCCTGATTCAAAAACTCAAAGGCGAACCACTAAATATAGTCAACGCCTCTAATTAATGCTACAGTTCACCTATTACAGGTTCACCAAAGTCACTAATATCCTACCTATAATATTTATAATAAATGACATGTATGGGAAAATAAAATATTGGGGTGAGTGTAAACATACTCAGTAGAACACTCTTGAACCAAAAAGAGAACCAATTGAATAAAATAACTCACTTAACATAAAAGTCAAAGAGGGATAAGAAACCCAACATTATATTTGATCATAGAAATCCTTGGTAAAAAAGGATATGAATATCAATGTCCACAGCTATATAAGGATGACAATGAGTTTTCCTAAAGCTCCAAAGGTTCCAAAGGTGATACCAAGAACTGCACATAAGCTCAAAAGAATTAGAATATCCTGACCGCTCATTAATACTATGATCTATATTCGAGGGATAATTATCTCTAGTGGATTACCTTATCCCCTCTAAATAATTATGAAGGGGGACTACCACTATATATATATTGGGGAGCCATTCCCTATGTAGTGTGTGGGAGTACTGAATCTACCTGTATATAGGGTAAGGGGTAAACCTTACCCTAGTGAGTCAGGGGAGTACCAACCCCAACATCTATATAATGATCAAACCTGATCATTTACATAGGCTAAACATCATTGAAAGAATAATCCCTCTAATATCACCTCACATCCTATCTCTGATGTCAAGAATAACGTCACCATCATGTCCTGTGTAGAATTATACTTAGAATAGGAAACTCTAGGACCCAAAAATGATACCCAAATAAGGATATAAACAAGGTAGAAGGTTACACAAAAAGTAAATGGTGTGTGCATTGGGGTACACAATGTATGAAATTTACCAAGGGATTGTGCATGTTTTTACTTGGAAATAGCTCACCAGCTATGTACCTTTTCATGGTGCATCCCTATAGAGACACAATATATCCCTATGGAGACATAGTGTGTCTGTTTTCCTAGTGTATTGTCTGTGTACTCCTAACACATATATTATCCACCTGAGTCATATCACATTCCATGTGGGCCCAAACACATGGTGTGTGATATTTAATTCATACTAAAACCCTAGCCCGCACATGATAATATTTAAGACGACATGTGTTTCTATAGATTACATAACCTGCAGATGGGGTTTTCTCTGATTGGGATGTTTGGTCTCCTAGTTTTCATGAGGATTCCAAATCCACCAAATATTCCATGAATCTCACTACTGAATTTTTTAAATCTATCAAAATATAAAAGACCTATGATCATAAATTCCTGACCTTTAGCTGATGGAAATTGATATTATAATTTCCTAAGAAAAATATGTCGCACCTTCCTTCTCTATTCATGTCCCCAATTCATGGAACCACCATCTGTGTTTGAAAAATCAACCTAAACCCTTGTGTAATCTATTGATCCTTAGTTCATTCATAAATCCATCATGATTCTAGGGGTTCAATCATCCTCATATCAGTCCAAAAATGTTGAATCATTGACCCCATGGGTTAAAAAAATGGAAACAAAGGTGGGAGTGACATAATAAAAAGGTTAGATTATCAATGTATAATGTGATCAAGACCAATGAAAATAAACATATAAACCACAAGTAGTGTAAATATTGGTCGTAATGACTTTTTTTAATTAGGTTCGAGAACACTAATTTTAATCTTGGTTCAAAAAATGGATGAAAATCAACAAATTAAGAAAATATACAATCCATTCTCAACAAATCAAGATCACAAGGTTGGAATTACAAAAAATAATGAGCCCTATCTCAAGAATAGACTGATCATTGCAGAAGAACATTTTATTTGGAGATTTTGTTGAAGATCTAATGTTGTTCTTCATTCATCCCATGATTCTCCTCAATCACTCTTCATTGATCCATGATACTGAGTACGTCAATATTAATGGTGCCTCTCCACATACTCATCTATAATATCCTAGAGTTATGTGGCTAACCCTTTATATTTTACATAGAAAAATATTAATAAGGGAGATAGATAGGTTTTTAATTTAATAAATTAATTGAATAATTTCAATTATTTTTTTAACATTCCTACCAATGAATTTCCTCCATAAAATGTCTGATATTCGGTAAAATTATGTTGTGTCTAGGGTAAACCATGGATTTATGAAAGAACATAAATCTTAAAATTTTCATCCATCATTCTAAATAACGAGAAAACCATTAATTCTAAAAATATGTTCTTTCTTGATTTAATAAAAATAATATTTTTGACATGTTAATTTTGATGTCCCGAGACACCCAAAATACAAGACCAACTCCAAGGAAAAGTCCATAGATATGTATTGAAATATTCAAATGATCAAACTATAAAAACCAGATTTTTAAATTCTTCTGAACTTCTAGTCTTTTCTCTTTAAAAAGAATAATATGCACAAAAAGGTGAGGTTACTGAGATTGTAACCAACTCTCACACTCCCAAGATCTCTCTTTTATATTCCCATGCTACTAATTCAATCTAACCAGAGGAATAGTTTTCCCATGAAAGATCCAATCCTATAGATCCTCGATTTCCACTGATTACTCTGATAAGGTGGCTCAGTATTGAATGTTCAGCTCATCCTAGTTAATCACATTTTGTGGGTCATGTACGTAACTCCTCAACTATGACACATAGAACATGAAAAGAACATGGTCTAACTATGGGGGTAAGTATAAGTGGTAAGAAACCTCACCAACCCTATATAGGATATGGAATGGACAGATGAATCTTGTGGATAACTTTCCACCCTAAATAATTTACTAAAATCCTTATCATGGGGAGATTAATAGGAAATCATGGTCTACCTACATGAAATCTAATAGACTAATATGTTGGTATATATAAAATTTGTATCGACTTTGGGTTGTCATCATATACTCGTGGATTACTCTAACCTTTTACATTATTTCCTAAACTAGTTCTGGAACAACAAGAAATTTATTCAAAATATGAATCTAGTATAAGGGTGACTTATAGGGTCTCCTGTACAGTGCCTTGAATGTTTCCATGTTGATAGTGGAGTGGTAAATGCTATTATAAGCATACTCCACATGCGGGAAGTGATCCTCCCAAATTTGGAAGATATACAACACGAAGGCTCTCAACATATCTTTTAGTACCATGATGGTCCACTCAGTTTCCCATATTTATGGGGATGAAGTTCCATGATCATTCATAACTAGTTCACAGAATCCTTCTACAAACCTATCAAAAAATGTGATGTGAACCAAGATTCATGGTTGAAGATGGTTATTATAGGTACCCCATGGAGTCATACAATATCATGCATGTATATATATGAAAAACACTCAACTAAAATCTACTTCTAGATGGAAAGGAATAATGATGATGTGGTAAGTAGGTTAACAATCACCTTGATAGTGTAATGGTCTCTCACTGTCTGAAAAATCCTCAAAAAAAATCGATCAATATATCATCCCAATTTCATTCTAAAATCTCAAGAGGTTTAGTTAGACCAATGATAACCTAATGTTTAGACTTTTCTAGATGATATGTGAGGTATCAAGAAATAAACCTATAAACTATTTTCCTCATGTTAGCCCTACAAAACTACTATTGATGGACTTTGTACACCTTTTCCATACCCAAATGTACCAATGAAGGGGTGGTATGAAACTCCCTCATTAACTCATCACGGAACATGACCAAAAGTACCATCTGTCATCAAAAAGGTATGACGTGGTATCTAACTTCATAAAATCTATTTTTTGGATCTCCTAAGGATATATGGTTAGGAATAATTTCATTGGAAATGTATCCCAAATAATCCTCACTCACGCATTGATGAATTAGTGGAGTCACCACCATTCACTATAGAAAATTTTCCCCTCTCTCATCCACTAGGTTTAGCTATAACAAGGGCATATAATTTGATGCCTCCTCCATTAAGATAGAACATGATTTTCTTTTAAGGGAATCTTCCACCTCATTTCACATCCCTAAAGTTTAGACCATATCAAATTCACAATCTTATAGGAATTCCAACCAATGTTTCTATCTCAAGTTTAGATATATTTGGGTAAAAATGTACCTGAGACTATGGTGGTCTGAGTAAATAATGAAATTCTCACCCATAAGATAATTCCTTAACATCTTCAAGGTGAAGACTAACACTGCCAACTCTATGTCATCAGTCACATGGTTCTTCTTATGGGGTATCAATTTCTTTGACCCTTATGTTTTCACTTCCTTCCTCTACATCAACACAGATATGATCCCAACTCAATATGAATTAAAAACACCATGTACTTCATACCCTCCTCGGGTGGTCTCAACATAGGAGCCTTGGTCAACCTCTACCTCATCTCATATAAGGATCTCTAACACTGCAAAGTAATAAAAAAAGCTAACCTTTCTACATAAATGGAATTAGAGGGGCCATAATCCTATAAAACTATTCTATAAACCTCCAATAGTACCCTTCCAAACTAAGGTAACTCTATACCTCTGACATACTCTTGGTTGGATCCCATATGAGTACTTAATCAATATTTTCTAGGTACACTACTACACCACATCTAGATACGACTTTCCCTAAAAAGAGAACCTCTCAAATCCAAAACTGACACTTAGAGAGATTATGATAATATTGTTTCTATTAAATTCCGTCTAAGACCATCCTCAATTACTTAGTATTCTCCTCCTAGGATGAAAATTAAATTCTAATTTCATTGATAGAGACACCCACAAACTAGTTTAAAAAGGCTGGAAGATCTAGTTCATGGGATCCATTAACATAGTGGAGGAATTTTTCATACCAAAAGGATTCAACAAGAATTCATGATTCCCATAGAAATATTATAATGTCATCTTTGGAATATCATCCTCTAGAACACCGAACTGATATTAGTCAAAACTGATTTCAATATTTTGGAACCATCACACACCTTTCAAATGGGCTAAGAGGCCATCAGTTTTTGATAAGGGGTACTTATTCTTGATCAACACCTAATTAACATGATGGTAATAAATGAAAATACTTATGATCCCATCTACCTTTATTACAAGAAATAACTTATCCACCCAGTGGGATACACTGGGTATAATAAAACCATTTTCATAAAGGTCTCCCAACTACACACCAAGATCCCAGAGCTCAATATAGGCCATCCAATATGATAAAAAAGATATAAGTGTGGTCCTTAGGTGTAATTAAATGTAGATTTCAGTCTAACACCTCAAAGGTTTTCTTGGAACATCGTTGGGGTATATATATAATACCCTACTACCACTAGAAATAGGATTCTCTAAAGGCCCATTGCACAATGGGTCAAAATTTCCAACTGAAAGGGCGATATGTCGTAGCTTTGTATCCATGAGTCTCACTCACTCTGCTATACATTCATTCTTTCAACAAAATGAGTACCTAATCACTTTATATTTTTGGTATATAAATCTCATATCATGATATTATATCTAAGAATGTACTATGAACAACCAATCTATACCCAGGATGATGATATAAGATTTCTTCAAAATGACCAAGAGGTCCCATGAGAAACTCACTCCATTATGTGCCAACTCGCACTGCCTATACATGTATGATATAAAATAATCACTCCCTATTGGAACCTTTAACCACATATGATGGGATAAAGGCCCAAAATTAATATATAGATCTAGAAAAAGGGATATAGAGATGAAGGAATGATTCAAAACAATGTCTAAAAGTACTAGAGCTAAAGTAGAGAATATATAGACCATAACTTGAATCATCTCATGTTTATACCGATAATATCCCTCCATATCCTATAACCGACTACACTCTATACCTAAAACCCTTTTATCATTACATGGGAAAAACGGTTATACTGGTAATAGTAGGTAAAAGAATCTTTCTCCTGCTACAACTCCTCTATCTTGGGATCCACCCACCACTTCATTGGTAACACCTCCCTAGGATCACCTCGACTACACCTAAGAGATCCATGTTTATAATTCTGCCTCTACTAAGGTGGCCCATCCATTATCTTTCCACCAACTACATAACATTGGGTTATATACTCATGAACCATGTGACATTACCGAGAACAAGCATAGAATCATCCATATCCAAGATGACTGGACACTTTGGGAAATCCCTATACTATAGATCCCCCTGTCTAAGTTTAGGAATTAGTATTTATTCTGTGCTAAGACCATGATGGTCAATTATTACTAGCTTCTACAGATTAATCAGCTACATGATTTCCATTACCAACTCCAATTACTCTAAACCCTCATCTATTAATCTAATTATAACCCTGGTCCACTATATCACTCCAACATAAGTGGGAATTCATAAGGAGACCACACTAGCTTGTATATCCCTGTTAATTCCCTACTCTGAATTTTATACATAGAACAATACATCTCACACCATATCAAGAGAGTATAACATGAGGTTAGTAAAACTCAAGGTGTTCTCAAAAACTAAAATATCACAATATTGAAGTTCAGGAAGTTCCTAGATCCAAATCAGGAAAAAAATAGAAGGGAAATACTCATTACAAAACAAACACTAAAAGTATATCCATTGGAGCATAACCTCATCATGGTTATAAGTGATTAGTCCCCACTAGTGCCCTAATGAACCATAAATAATGATGGTAGTGAATTCAACCATCTGATCAGTTGGACTCCATAGAAGCCAAAAATATTATATCCTTGACTCAATACCACCCTCTACTGCTTGATAGTATATTTATATGAATACCATATGTATTATCTATCATTGGAACTTATACAATGTGTTAAGTATGAATACATTGTGATCATGACCATATATAACTTTTAGTTTCTCAATACATAAAAAATCATTTTCCTGAACCACTAGAGGTAGATTCAGGCACTATTAATTGAGCATAATCACTTATATACACTTTCTTGGTGGGAATACCTCAAAAATATGTCTTTTTATAGATTCATAATCACTCAACAAGTTGTCTTCATGACCTTGTATCAAATCCAAGATGGCTATCATCATAGAGGAATCCTTAAAATGAATGATATGTTCCAAAGTTAGATGAGAATATATGGGGAGATGACTCAAGGACATGAATGTCAAAAAACCAAATTCAATATGATGTATGAATCATTGGTTTACCTATAAATGATTTCTCAATATTATGAGTTAACAAGTAGTTATTCAGAGTCTTGGTTTATGAATACATCAGCTACCATACCATCACTGGGTTCTTGTATTGAGAGATGAACTTGAGATACTTGAACATCATTTCCATAGGATCCCACACCAATCTTCATTATGTCTCTAGCTCTAAACACCTACCCTAGGAATAAACTCCTTTGATACCACTCTATATTGACCCATCCCACCGGTGCCTCACCTGGACTAGTAGGAATAAACTCCTCTATTAGTCTTGGGTTTATGGTTTGATAATGGTATTTAAAGGGTTGTTTGGATTATCATTTGATGGTTAATGATTTGTGTAATAATTGATGATAAATAGATTAATATGGAATTACACATGTTGTTTCTTTTGTTAAAAGTAATGAAACATGGCTGTGCATGATAAATGGAATGGTGCACCTTGTTGAAAATGGTTGATAAATGGGATATTAATGTGGAACCATGATACATATATGCAGATGTGAATAATGTAGAGAGGGTGTTGGACTGATCATCCTTATCCGCGGGGTTCCATATTGATGCTCTACGCCCCCGATGCATGAATGTGTATTAGGTATAGAGTGATGATCCATGTACCTAATATTTCGGTAATAGATAAATTCTCTAGTACCCATGATATTGGTGTTGTACTAACACTCCAAGTACCTGAGATAATGTTGTTCAAATGAGCTCCAATTATCCATGATAACAGTTCTCGAACTAATGCTCAAGTGAACTGAAATGTAATTTGAATTAATTTGAATAATTAAACCCCTAAAAAGTATAAATTGTAATATCCTTATGTATATTTTTAAAAGTATAGAATAAAAAAATTAATGTATGATTGGTTTGGTTATCATCTATAACCCAAAGGATAATGTGGTTGACAAAAGAATAAAAAATGTAAAAAATGTTTATTTTTTTCATTTTTCATTTTATTATTTATGAAACTACATAGAATATTATAGACAAGATATTGATTTACACAGCATTTGTGGTGGTCTTCTGAGTTGTACTCACACCCTACATGGGACACCATTGGGTACCCAAATAGACTTCATGTTTTTAGTTTAGGATAAAGGCAAGAGACCTATGTTAGATGGATGAGTTGGGAATTTTGATGGATCATGAATGAGGGAACCAAACATGATGTCCTGAACCATTTGGGAGTTATTAATGTCACTTTATTTTGGGTTTTCATTCGAAACATGATACTTGTATGGAATGACATATTAACTACTTTGGTTTATGGCCATTTCCCTTATTTTAGATTCTTCATGTGATGTTTGGTTATCATTGGTTGTTGATTATTATATTATATCGGTTGTTTTGTTTATAGATTTATAATGTTTCATTTCTTTGATGAAGAGGGTATAATCTATATTCATAACATATTATACCCTCTGTAGTAGTTGTAAGCCTCTGGAATATGAGGAGACATGCTTGAGGTCATGTAACGAATAGAAATGAGGCACTTATAGTTTGAGTCAGGATTTGGTCATGAGCTTGTGTATGGGAGTAGCTACCCATGTGTGGGGAGAAACCCATGTTCCCATAGTGGGATTGTTTTTTTTGATGTTTTCTATTACATTTGAATGTTATATCACCTAGGAAGATGCACTTTTTGTATGATGTTAATGTTTTAGGATATTTTACTCAACGCCTTGTATGACATGAGAGTTTACTATGCCTGAATCATTCTAGGCACTCTTTAATTTATGTGCACATGTCATATTAGGAACACATGGAATGAAAACTTAAAAGTGGGTTATAGGGTATGAGAATTCTTTTACTTATTTGAGAAATTTAAAACAAATGGTTACTAATAATGAAATTATAATGCTTAAATGATGTTAAACATGGTAATTTGAAATCGTTAAAAAAGGGATGTCTAATGGAAAACATATAAATATGGAAATTTGTTACCATGTGTCAGCCATTTACCAAGTTAGGGATGGTTGAGGGTAGTGCTAGTTAAATAGTATTGACCATAGAATAGTTCATGTGGAATAATTATTTTTTAGATTTATGTGAATATATCTTTTTTTATATTTCCTAGTATATGTGATTGGAATTTTAGAGAAATTCCATCATGTCAATGCTTATTGGTAGGACGATAGGAGAAAATTGATGGAAATGTTCCCCCTAAAGTGGGACAAGAGGCCTTGATATTTCTCGGTGAAGCGGTTAAAGTGAAGTTCCTTGGGAAATTTTTTGAATTTATGCAGTTCATGGAAAGAGATACTGGGTAGGTTTTCTAGAATATGTATGATTTGATCTAGTATTTCTAGATGCGTCACCCTATGACATTCATTGGTGAAGGTGGACCTGAGGTAGCTGAATTCTGGATTTAGTATATCCAGATAATTATAGACCATTTAGAGACTCCTCTAGGGAAAAGAGTCAATCTAGTGGACTATATTCTATGAGGACCAGTGAAGTAGTGGTGGGATATATAGGATTGAGAGGATCAGTTGGAGAGTAAGGTATGAAAATAATTTTAGGGGAAGCTCCAATAACACTTTAACACGAGACACTAATATAGTAGAGTTATCTTTAGTTTATATGGTTGACCAAGGGAATCATGTCATTGATAATATCTACTGGTCGCTTCACTGATTTGGAGTAATTTTTCCCAACACTGATAGAAGATAAGGCATCTATGATGAGATATTTTTAGGATTAACTAATCTGCTAGATTAAGTCCCAGGTTAATTTCTTTTTATTGATGAAAATTATCAAATTAGTGAATCAGACTCTCATTTTTAAGGGGAACCTAAATGAGGATTATAGTGTGGGATACGTGGTTTCTATAGGATGAACAAAAGGTATGAATTTTGAGGCTAGGAAAAGTCAGTATGAGAAAGACCATTAGAGAAGTGAAAAAAGATTATCTAGGGAGAAGGATCAATTACTCAAGGTAGTAATTGAGTGTTCTTATATCAGTTTTGTAGGAAAAGTCACATTTTAATCCATTTTCCTAACCATTGATGGAGTTTCAAGCTTATAACTGGTGGGACACTTACATAGGTACTACAAGAACCCTCGATAGGTGGGTAGTGATGGAGGATCCTTGTTGATCCATAGTAATTGATGGGGACCTTCTACCCTATACTAGTTAATAATTTTGTGTTCTATTATCCATTTCATTAGGGGTGGTGGAAATGGGCTTTCAACGAAAGAGTTTCTATATCAATAGGGAAGTGTGTCATATGAGACTTTTACTAGAGTGTTGGGCTGAGGGATAGGTCATTTTCATGCAGTTAAACCGACAATTATTTATAATGAGGCTGTGACATCGAAAGTTAAAGGATAAATTCTTATAGCTTCTATTATTTCTAGAACATTATTTGATACATGATCCTCACATTGATTTATATATGCTCAACTTGTGAATGGGTTGAGTCTAATGATGGGTTTTTTGTGTGGGGTTATGATGATTGCCAGAATGTTGGGTGTACGATCAAAGTAAATTTGTGAATGAAAAGGGTGTTCATTAAAGGTTGGTAATTATCATTTCCTTTGGGATCTATAAAAACTTAATATGTTAGGTTTTGATGTGATTTTTGGTATATATTAGTTGGTATCGTACTAAGACCACATCAATTATTACTGTGGGATAGTAACTTTCACATCTCCTAAGATTGACTGATATGTACATCATGGAGAATGGGATATCCATATAGGAGGTACGAGGCCAGTTCATCAGCAAATGGGGGATCTCACTGCCTAGGTTATGAGTCTCTTGTTGGATGAAGGGGTTGTGAATAATAATCTATTTTACCCATAGTGGATCAGTTTAAGGTCGTGTTCCTTGAAGACTTCTCAGGGCTTCTAACTGAGAGATATGTTGAGTTCATGATTGATTTTATTCTTGGACCTCAAATAGTTTTCATTCCTTCTTATTGAATTTTACCAGTAGCAATTCAAGAGATTAGACTCAGATGGAAGAATAAAGGGTTATGGAATTTATCTTTCTGATTACATCACTTTGGGGTTCTCCGTTTTAGTTTGCTAAGGAGGATGAAGATATGTTGTGTGTATGTGTCGATTAATGGTAGTTTAACTATATTATAGTTAATAATTGGTGTCCTCTTCCACATATCAATGATCTCTTTTACCATATGATGGGTTATTTTGATTTGAGTTCATGGTATCATCATCTGAGAGGGAGACCTTATAATATACCACAAACTACTTTTAGGAGCAGATATGGACTCTCTGAGTTTGTGGTAATGTATTTTGATTTTAATAACACTTATACTATATTTATAGCATTAATGAACTGAGTATTATACCCTTTTTTAGACCAGTTTGTGGTTGTTTTCATCGATGAAATCTTGGTGTACTTCCAGACTCATGAAAATCATGACAAAAACCTTGACACAATATTAAGTACACTAAGAGAGAATAGTATATACAAAAGCTATCTATGTGTCAATTCTAGATCGACAAGGTATATTTCTCAGGTCACATCATATCTGAGGAACGTGTGTTTGTGGACCTAGAGAATGTTCAGGTAGTTGTTTCTTGGGAACAACTGAAAAATGTTTTTTATATCCAAACCTTTTTGGGTTTGGATGGATATTATTAGAGATTCATCCTATAATTTTATCATTTGGAAGCACCACTTTTATGATTGAACAATAAGGGTATCATGTTTTAATGTCCCAGATCATGTGGGAGTTCATTCTATGAGTTAATGAATAATTTTAAAACTGTAACAATTTAGATCATACCTGAGCCAAGTGAGGGTTATAGGTTGTTTTTTGATGCATATGAGATAATATCTGGAGTAGTGTTGATACCGGGAGATCTAATCTTGGTTTATGGATCATGAGTGTTGAGGCCATAAGAATTAAATCATCTAATAACAAATCTTTAGTTTTTCGTAGTGGTTCATGTCTTAAATTGTTGGTGAAATTACAAGTTGGGAGAATGGTTATTTATGTATACCGACCAAAAAAGTTTAATGTATATCTTTTTACAAGGAAATTTAAATATCTAGCAATGGATATGGGTTAGATATATTTTGTTTTTTTAACTTTGATCTAGCCTATATGCATGTAGTGGGAAATAGATTTGTTGATAGTTTGATCAAGTAGACATAGACTCTAAAATCAATGAGTCTAGTTATGAGTGGAAAATTATTTCCTTATTTCTCAAGATACAAATAGAGGATCACGAGGTCTAGGAGTAGATTACCTCTTATCCTTATTGGTGGAAAACAAATTTCTGAGTTAGATCAAGGAGAGTTAATATGAGGATCCAGAGTGTTTGTCCACTAGGGAAAACCTAAAAGGCGAGAATCAACTTCTATATTTGTTCATTGATGATTATACGATCATCTATGTTTGTAGACATGTTGTCATTCTTACCTGTACATAAGAGTATTTGATGCGTGATTTCCATTTATTGAAGTGGGAGGTGTACCGTTATTTAACCAAAATTTATTGTGACCATCATAGGTTAATTGGTGTCCATGAATGAAGAAAGGGATCACAACTTTTGTGATACAATGCTACACATGTCAGTTGGTGAAGGATGAGTATCAATGTCTCGATGGTCTCTTCCAACCATTTTTTATTCTAGAATGGAAGTGAGATGATATTACCATGTATTTTGTGGTATTTATACCAGTGATTCCTCATAAGAATGATGTGATATGTGTTACTGTGGATAGGTTGTTGAAAGTAGCCAATTTATTTCAAATTCAGGAAACTTTCACACTTGATACGTTGGGAGATATGTATGTTTGAGAGATATTTTGTTTTCATGGGGGGATATGAAGTATAGTTTTAGATCATGATCTATGTTTTACTTCATGCTTCTAGTAATGCTTGTAGAAGGATCTTGGTAATCAAGTGTTTCAATGTACGTCTTTTTACCCCTAGTCAAATGTGAAATTGGAGCATACTATCCATGTGCTAGAGGAAATGTTGAGGAAATGCATCCTAGAATTTGGTGGATCTTGGGACAATCACATAGTGATATTGGAGTTCACCTACAATAATAGTTATTAGGTAACTATTAAGATGGGATTATACAATGTGATTTATGGTAGTTCTTTTAAATCACCATTATTTTGGATGGTGGTGGGTGAGTTAGAGTTGTTGGTACCGAGTCTCATAAAAGAGACATTAGAACATGTTCATTTGATTCAGATACATATTGATATAGCATATAGTGAAAAAATTATTTTTTTCAATCTATTTCACTGACCACTTGAGTTGACGGTGTGTGGCCATGTATTCCTTTGGGTGTCACCAAGATGGGATCACTGTCAGAATTAGAAGTAGGGCAAGTTGACACCCAGGTTTGTGAGACTGTTTGAGATTTTGGAGCAGATCAGACAAGTGGGATATCATTTAGATCTTCCATAAAGGTTTATTTATATTAATGATGTCTTACATGTATCACATATTCTTTTGTATGACCCCAAAAATTCTCATGAGATATATGTTAATGATGGTGAGATTGAGGTTGATGTTTCCTTTGAGGAGAATCCTATTCATGTAGTGGATCATAGTGAGAATGTTTTGTGGAGAAAGACCATTCCGATTGTCTATGTATTTTGGTATCATGGCCATGTTTTGGAGGAAACTTGGGAAGTATAAGTAGATATGAAAGACAAATGGATGGCCATCTCACCTCATAGGTTTAGTGATGCTTGGGAGTATAATTTCAGGATGATTTGTTATAAGGCAGGGATATTATAAGATCCCAACACTTATTGAGATGTCTCAAACTCATTTTCAGGTATTCTTTGACAAATTTTTTTGATCATACCTTGGTTGGGTATTTCATTGGAATCATTTTTGGTTAAGTGGGATAATTATGGATGCCGATGGGGCTATTCAAGTTGGAACATGGTTATGGAAAACTATGCTTCTTTCCCCAACAAACTGTAAAACCCATCACCCTTGGATAGAGGGGCTTCATATAGTTTTCACATAGTTTGTGAAACCATGATGTGAACCATAGAAAACCATGAACCCCATCACCCTTGGAGAGAGGGGTGATGCATGGTTAAAGTAACCATGAAACCCAAACAGAAACTCTTTATAGGGTGAACAATTAATTTTAACCATGCGACCCATCCAGGGAACCATCTACATAGATATTTAAACCACCAAAATTTTAATTAAAATTTTTTGAACCCCAATTTATACCCCTAATAACCCCCATTTATTCTAATATATTTTCCCTTTATCTTTTAGGCTCTTTAGAGGATTCCTTATCCTCTAGAACCCTTTATCTTCCAAATAAAAAGATATGGTGGGAGAAGATTGACTCATCTTCAGTATGTGATTTCTTCCTTGTTTATGTTACCTTATCTAACACCTCACACTAAATTTATAAAGGTATTAATTATATAATTATTGATGGTTTACATATAGTTTTTAATGAATCATGTTTTTTGGATCTTGATCATAGGTTTTGATCCTCGATCTTCTTCACCAGTGCGATTCATCCATTCTACATCGAATTAAGGGATAATACTCGGTGAGAATTTTCATAGATATTAATGTATGTGGTATACATAATAATTACCATTATATTAATTTAGATATTATGTTTTTAGTTGTATCATTTTGTTTTCATGTTGTGAAATTTCATTTAAATTTGAATGTGAATTGAATCCCATGAAATCGAGAGACCCTTCTTGGATTCAATTAGTTATTTAGAGATTAAGAGACTGGTCATGATGGAAAACCATGGGGTATTCCAATTTTCCTTGAAATGATATTTATGAAATGTAAAAAGGAAAACATTGTGTTTATGTAATTGAACTAAATCCTTGTTTCATGTTTTTATAAGGAGATTTAAAGTATTATTTGGCATAACGTTGGAGTATTAATGAGTTGTGTAACAATCTATGATAAATGGATTAATGTGGGATTTCCCATGAGGTTCATTTTGTCAAAAGTAAAGAACCATGGTTGTGTTTGATAAATGAAATGTTAAAATGTGTTGAGAATGTTTTATAAATATATTATCAATGAAAAACAGTGATATATATATGTGAACAATTGATAGAGAGTTTTGGTTTGATTCCCGTCATCCATAGGATTCCAGATAGATACTATAGGCCCCTGATGCATGCCTGTGAATTGGTGATTGACAGATGCTCGAGGTACTTAAGAAGGTTCTAGACTAATGCTCTAAGTACCCCTGATATTGGTTCCATATTGATTCTCCAAGTACCCAAGATAATGATTCTAAACTGAAACTCTAAGTATCCGAGATAATGGTACTCAAAATGATGCTCCAGTGTACTGAAATGAAATTTGAATAGATCTGAAAAATGAATTCCCTTGAAATAATAAATTTTAATATCCTTATGTGAATTATTTAAACTCCATCATAAATTGAAAAAGGTGTGATTGGTTTGAGTTCCATTATATACCCCATGACTAGTGTAGTTGACTAAACATTAAAAAATGGGAAACCTATTTACTTTTGTCATATTTTATTTTATTATTTATAAAAATACATACACTTTATAGAAAGGATATTTCTTTAGACACTGTTTCTGGTTGCCTACTAAGTTAAAATCACACCATGAGTGTAGCATCATTGGGTAATCGAATTGAATTCATGTTTGTAGGTTAGGATAAGGGCCAGAAACCTATGTAAAATGATTGATATGGGAATTAGGATAAAGCATAGATGGGGGAACTGGACATGATTTTGAGTCCCATTGGGGTTTTTTAGTGTGTATTTATTTTCAATTTCCATTTGTCACTTTACACTTGCATGAAATGATATATTTACTACTTTGGTTTGTGTTTATTTCCCATATTTGAGATTATTCATGTGATGTTTGGTTATCATTTTTCATTGATTATTTTAATATATTAGTTATTTTTAATAATGATTTCCACTATTTTCTTGATTTTATAAATAGGGTTTTTATCCCCACATGAAAAATTATACCATCGCTACTAGTCGAAAACCTCTAAAACTAATCAAAGAGATACTGAGAAGAGACATTCCCACTTGGTATTATCTTCAAACAGAGCAAATATTCCTCCTCCAATACATGAGGAAGGGGATGATCCTCCTGTAAGAGTGGAATATGAGCTTCATATGAGCATCAAATCCAGGAATCGGTCTACCTAAATGGGGAAGTAAATGATGATCATGAATTCCATTCATTACGGTGATAACCAATCCCATTCTAGGGTGATAATTTAGTATTATAATGGATTGAGAATTATAGGGAAATAAAAATGGGGCCACCTCATCCAGCCCCACCTACTCAATTCCGATCGGAGGTGATAAAAATATATACCGTTGGAACTGTTTAGTTCCATTGAGTCCATGTATTATTGAATAAAATCCATGGAAGGGTCATGCGTTCTTGTGTATCCTGAGAAGAATCCATATCCTGAAAGGGTGGATGAAAATTTTCCCCCATCTAATTTTATCAATCCTACATTCTTTACCTTTGATGGAACTATTGATATGAAATATAATATCATGCTCTTTGTGTCCCGATGTGGTCTTATGGTGGGCCCTTAAGATTAGTGGGAGGTGACCAGGCTGAAGTGTTTTGTACAGACTCTAACCAGTCCAACCTTTTTTCTAGTACAATAGCCATATAGTAGTCCATTTCATGATGTGAAGAAATTTTTGACAAATTATTTTTTCTTTTCAACACCACTCTATGGAAAATGAAAAACATTGACCAAAAGAACTTCAACAAACTTGAAAATTAGAGGGAGTCTAACCTCATATAAAAATGGGAAGGTTTGACCTATTAAATCAGCATCCCCTCTCATTAGAAAAATTATTGTAACTCTATGTTGGATGCCCCCAAGATGAGCTGTAGACACCTCTAATCTAAATGAAGTATCATGGTGGATAGAGTGAGTTTTCAGAAATGACACAACATTTGGAATATGTAATTTATTAGACCCAATATAATTCTTGAATCATGTTCTAAGAACTGAGGAAGGTTTTTGGTAAGTCAAATACTACCTCAGTTATACTCAAACCAATAGTAGTTTCCATTCATGCACATAGATACTACCTAAATATCTTGGTGTGTCCTGTTGATTAGAAACAACAAAAAACCCCTCAATCCCAAAAGAGGAAAGAGGTCAGGGGTGCAACATACTTGAGGAATTATTGAATAAATCATACTAATTCAAAAACAAGTAGGTCCCTAGTTATTTCCTAATAGCCACTGAAAATAACCTACTCAAGTTGCTGCAACTGAGGAAACCTTTCGAGGTTAACCTCAATAATTACCCCAACTACTTATTTTCCTATAGGAGGTTGGGTCACACAATCAAATATTTCAATATCTTCAAATAATACTCCAAATCATGGTTGATTCAAGATAGGTGATGTTGGAAAATTCCTCGACAATGGTGACTTGTGTAACTATTTTCCAGTCAGAAGAAGACAGTAATTTGTAAAATGTTGTGGCTAGAGATCTGAAGAAGTTTAATAACTATATGAATTTAAAGATAGTCCATCAATCCCATGTTACCCTGAGAGGAAAAAATTTCAAAGCTATAATGGTTCGTTCACCTAGGGAGGTGACATTGAATATGCCTCCCAAAGGTGGATATAACCATCATGAACAGTTAGAGACAGTGGATGAAGTGTCATATTCTGCTTCTATGAAAGCTCTATCTCTTGAATAAATCTTTCCTATAATGTATGAAGCACATGAAGTGCCCAAAAAAATGAAACCCTCATCAAATGAAGATCCTATGTTTTTGTTAACTAATAAACTTGGAGGAAACCTTATCCAATGATGGATACACATTTGAGTATTAATTCCCCATACTTTATTGGGGAGCAAGAGGCCACAGGCACAGGAGATGAGGATACAAGGGACATCGCAGGTGTGGTCAAACTTAATATCTTGGTCACATCCCCCCATTTTATGTATATAAAGTCGAGAACCATGGGAAAGAACTCCAAAAAAACAATTAGATGTCATGGAACACTTCATTAGTCATCCAAGCCCAGTCATCCTACATGAACGATATCTACGAGTGCATTTATTTGATCAACCAAGACAAAGGTGAAGTGTTATGTTACCTAAGACACTAGAAGTAGATTCTCCATCAACCTATGATCAACCCCTTGACCCATACACCTCAAATACCTCAGCTCCCGAGCTGCATAACAAGGAGAAACCCCACCTTGGGAAGCACTGAAATTTGGAAAAAATGTTTGAAATTATGAAATAGTTAGTGGGTTTTCAATCCAAAATCCCAATATTTTATGCCTATATTTTTAAAAATTACTCAAATTGGCACTCTTTGAGGCCCTTTTGTTCCCATAATAATTCAACATAGAATTTGATACAACCAAGTTTTATCTAATGGAGACTATTCCGTCAGAATACCATGTCACTATCTCATTCATAGAACAACATCAAGAAGAGGTCATATAGTGACATATTAGACCCTTATATGTTTCAATAGAACTTTTAAATTTTAACATCTGATGGGATATAAATGAAAATGGTCATGAGATCAACCTCATCCAGATTTTTACCCTTTGAATTTTGGGATATAGTGAGTGGTATTTATATCCAATAAATCTAACCCTTCAAGTACATGATAAAAGTGATCAAAGACCTATTAGAAAGATATTGCTAAAAATATCAGTTTAGTGATTTAAAATTTATTTTTGTGTTCATTGTCATCTAGAAATAAACAACATACAATATTCTACTTGTAAGGAATTGGATTCAAAGCCATGTGGAAATACCTTTAATATTTCACCAGTTTTTGGAATACCCAATTGATGGGAATGTCAACATACTACACGGTGAAAAAACTACCTTTGAGTCTTGTGAAGCCACATATGCTAAGGTAGGTTTCTATAAAAGACAGGTAAAACTACTAATGGTGGATTAAAATATATAGGTTTTTCCCAATGTTTTGGGGATTGCCCCTATGAATCCCTAGAGTTTTATTAATGGTTATTATGTGCTACCAAAAATCTCTATTGAGGTAGTAAACTTATTATCATATTTCTAATATCATTTTGATCCTAGAGATAGTGTAAAAGAAAATAACAAACTCTTGTGTCTTTGTACAATGACTATGGAAGTAGGGGAAGATAATGTATCTTCCCATGGACTCTCTCATCCTAATAGTGATAGAGAAGCCCTCAGATTTACTACCTCATTTGAAAATGTTTCCATGGACCCAAAGATTTAATAAGAAGAGGATGCTCTTTGGAATACCCCTCCCACATTTGAGTAAGGTGTATCCACCACCATTGCTGAGATTAAGAAGGTGAATTCGAAAATTGAATAATTCTTGAGGACTATATGGATTAGTTTTATAATGCCTCTTGAAGAGAAAGATAAGTACATTTCATTTCTAAAAGAACAATGATTTGCATTCTCTTAAAATAATACAAAAATTCCCACATTGAACCCTGATGTGGCTACACACCATCTAGGCTTACCTAATGAGAAACAAGGTTTCAAGTAGGAACCAATGATGATTCACTCCTCTTTTAGATCCCAAAGGCCTTAGGTTTTTGTTTTGTTTTTTTGGATAATCCCCATTTTAAGGGTTGAGGAGGAACACTTACAAGACACATAGGTCCAGTGGCATATAGGCCATACATAACCTGAATTCATAGAGGAATAAGGCCTAACACATTAAATTTTAAGGCCCAAGACCTTACTATACTTTTGAACTGCCCCTCCCCAATATCTTGGATTCTACCCTCTAGCATTACTGTCATTGATTCAAATGCTGATAAATTGAAATAAAATATAATTTTTTATGGGAGGTGAAGTACCCAATTTGTATTTCCAACATCATCTCTGTAAAGAAAAAGAATGGCTGGATTAGGGTCTACCAAGATTTAAGAGACCTTAACTGGGTCTTCTCAAAGGAAAATTTCCCATTTCAGATCACATAAATTTTGATTGATGAATCTACTAGCTTCCAAATCCTTTTATTCCTGGTTAGGTATTCATGGTACAATGAAATAAATATTTCCCCTGAAGATGAGGAAGCCACTCCCTTCAGAAAACCCCATATGGTCTTTTTCTATTAGGTCACACCCTTATGGTTAAATAATGTTGGTGATACTTAACAATGTTCCATGAATCATATATTCAACCCATTATTGGGTTTCATAACACAATGTTATGTTAATGAAATGGTGGTCCAGTCATGATAGTGATGTGATCACTTCCCAGATCATCGAACTATCTTTTGAAAAGTTACGACTGCACAATTCGAATATGTATATGTTGAGATGCACTTTTGCGGTAACATATGGGAAATTACTTTATTTTGTGGTACTCCAACATGGCATTAAGTTCAACCCAGAAAATACCAGTGAAATCGTGGAAATTTCTCCCCCTTAGAGTCTCAAATAACTTGGGGGCCTCCAAGGGAATCTTTCCCACATTTGACATTTCACTGGAAATTTGGACAACATATCCCCCCTTCACCAAGTTAATGAAGAAGGGGGTCACCTATTTATGTGATGAGGAATTCCAATAATCCTTTGAGATTATTATACAATAACTCATACACCCACCATTACTGATTCTAGTGGTGGAAATAAAGACACTCATCCTATATGTGGACTCTATGGAATGATCACTTGGTTCTCTCCTCACACAAAAAAAAAAGCAATATGGGGAATGGGAACAATCTCTACTACCTCAACTAATTAATTCTAGAAACTGATACCCAATATTCGAATATCGGGAATAATTGCCTTGCATTGATATTTGCAGTGAAGAAATGAGGCATTACTTTCAGCACTATGAAGTCTACTTAGTCTCTCATATTTACCCTCTCAAGTACATCCTTAGTCGTCCTATACTGACTGGGCATTTTTCTTGATGGGAATTTATTCTAAAAAAGTATTGCATCCGATTTATGTCACATATGCTAGAGAAAGTATAGGCCCTAGAATATTTCCTTGCAGAACATCCCACCCAGTATAGTACATCAGTGGACACCAAAATTCCAGATAAAGAGGTTTTCTATGCCCCTAAAACTTCCTGAACATGGGAGATTTATTTTTATGGGTTTTACCTAAGTTATATAAAAAAGGTCTAGAAAATAAAATTCTCAATCAGGTTAGTTTAGGGATTATATTCATTTATCTATAAAAATCAATTATTCCCTACTCCTGCTCACAATTTAAAGGATGATCTAATAATGAGGCAGAATATCAATTCCTCATCACTATATTGGAACTTTCCCTACAACTACATATATCCTAGAATAACATCCAATAGTATTTAAAGCTAGTGATAAATCAAATCAATGGTGAATATGCCATTAAAACAATGAATTATCCCCTCCCATGGACTATGTCATAGGACTGATGGCATAGTTCCCTTTGGAAGACACACTAATCATGTCCCCTAACAAAAGAAAGCTCATGATGATTCACTTTATAATGTTGCTATGGATCTGTCTGACAATAGTCAAGACTAGATTTTCTACTACATCATGCATTGAAGGATGGTATCATTAATCATCCTCCATGGCATTTAATAAATAAATCAGATCATCACCACCCTAGATCATGATGAACCAATATCCTCCCATGGATGGATAGGTACAATAATTAATTATCTCTAAAATGGAAATCGCCTGATAGATTAAGTAGTATGAGGAATAGACTTGGTGCTGAGTAATAAACTTTACCCTCTAGGATTGTTCAAATGAGATAAAATCCCTCTAAAAATGAGGGTTTTATGGAATCATTCTTAAATGCATATAAGATAGAGATATTCATACCATAATAGAAGAAGTACATGTAAGATATTGTGGCTATCATCATTCTAGGACTAGGCTTTCCCATAAAATCCAGAGTCATAGTTACTATTGGAAAAATGATACCATTTTCCCTAGAATTGACCAGGAAATGTCATCCATGCCAGATTCATGAAAACTTCATCCATCAAACCCCAAAATTTCTATATATGGATAAGTATTCCTGGTCATTTTCCATATTGGGAGTGGATTTTGTATTTCCATATCTCTGAGAAACAGAAAATTAGTTTAAATACATCCTTACAGCTACAAACTTCATTTCCAAATGGGTTAAGGAAATACCCCTCTAGGAATTTGGGACAAAGAATATCATCTACTTCATGAATTCCAATATCACCACCACATTCGTTGTGCATCACATGATATTGATGGAAAATGAAACTAACTTCTATTCTACTGATTTGAAGAAATTTTATTAAGAGTTTAATATCGAGTCTGACCATTCATCCCACTATCATGCAGTGGAAAATGAAAAAATAAAGGCATTTATTAAAATTATACCAAATTTTCTCTAGATGTTGATGAATAAGGATTAAAGTCCTAGACAAACAATATCCTCTCTGATTTATGGGCCTTTCGTACCTCTAGGTGTAATTCTACACATGAAACTCTATATTCATTGATGTACATAATCGATGTAGTGTTTTCCAAAAAAGTCTAATTTCCATTAATTTGAATAGCTATCTACGAAAAACTATTAGATGATTAAAAATCACAAATTTAGTTGGATGAATTAGAATGGCTCGATGAGAAAATGTTGCGTACATTAGACATCCTTGAATTCAACTAGAATCTTATCACGTGATCCTTCAATAAAAATCTTTTCCTATATTCATTCCTTTACAGAGAACTAATATTGGCTCTTAGAATCCAAATGATACTAGGAAGGAATCCTCCAAAGTTGGAACCCATGTGGGAATGGACTTATATCATACACAAAGACTATCACAATGGAACTTACTCACTAACCATAATGGATAGGGAACACCTTAGGCCCCCACCAATTTGAGTTTTCTAAAGAAATAATTTACATAACCTCCATAAAATCCTCTGACATCCTAACTACATAACGGGAAACTGTAAAGAAGATGTCCTGACTACATTATGTTAAATAGTAAGAATGAAATACTAACCATATTATGTGAAAATATTTGAAAGATGACCTGACCACATGATGTTAAGATGCATGAAATACGTCCTCACTAAATGATGTTAAACTACACAGGAATCATTGTCTCATAAAAAATTCAGCTCACATAAGCTAGTTATGTTGAAAAGAGAATTGAAGTTCCCTTATACTTATGTGAGAGTTAGATCCACATAGGGAATCTCCCATTTCAATAACTATAAGTGGCTTGATTCCTTCCATTTTAGGATATCTAGTGATTCCCATATCTCTATTCTTGGGTCTAGCCATGATATTTCATCATGTTGAATCACCTTCGTCCTTACCACATAAGGTTAAACTACATAACTGATGTCCTTACTGCATGATGATAAACTACATGGTTCTACATGACTTTGTATGGCTTGATTATCAATCCAATGAGATATGTAGGGATTCCTAGTACTTATATATTTCAATTTCTACAACATATAACAAAATTCCTATATCCTTTCACAAATCACATATATTTCATGAAGGAAGCCTATGATTTTCCTTGTTTATCATACTAATCATTGATCATGTGGGATTATAAATTTTAGAAAATGCTTCCCCGTATAACCAATACATATCAGTTAATGATAGGGTTATCATGGTCATAGATGCAAGACTTTGAAAGGCACACCACGAGACCTCACCGCCTGATGTTAAACTACATGATTTATGTCCCTTGCTTGAAATAAAACTACACATTACTTTGGACCTTTCCTGAGAGGAACACTATCCTTGTTGTGGGTCACTGACCACACCTCCCTTGAAGAACAATGTTTGGATTGATTCTTGTCATCACATGATACATAGTGATAACTAAAGTCTTAATATTGGTTCCTTATGCAATAATCAATGGGAACAATACCCCACTCTATGTATGGGTCAGACCTGCGTGGAGAGTTTACTATATAATTACTATATGTGTATTTATTCCTTGAATAATTGGATACATAGTGATGAGTAGATCTCCATTCTTAGGTCTATCCACAATATAAAAAATTTCATACATCCCCACATATGGGACTGACCTGCGTAGAGAACTTTCAGGAAAGAACTATGTGTGGCTCAATTCCTATCATCACTTGAATTTTATTGGTATCCAAATCTCTAATCCTAGGTCCATACATAATAATAATACAGAACAATTTCCCCTATACATATAGGCCAGAACTACATTGAGAGTGTCCTATTCAACAAATATGTGTGTTTTGATTACTATCATCATGGGATACGTAGTGATTCCTAGATCCTGAATCATAGGTCACACTCTGAAAATCAATGGAAAATATCCCCCCTATATATATGGTTCAGACCTATTTAGAGATTTTTCTCATTAAATAACTACATGAATCTAGATTCCAGGAATTACAGGATACACAATGATGCCTAGATTCACAATCCTAGGTCCAACTGCAAAAATCAATGGGAACAATTACCTCCAATGCATGTGTGATAGAGATGCGTGGAAAGTTTCTCGTTCAAGAACTTCATGTGGGTGGATTCCTATTATCATTGGATATGTAATGATGTCTGAATCCCCAATCTGATGTCTATTAGAAACAATCAAACATAAAAACACCCCTCTATGCATACGGGTTAGACCTGCACAAGGAGTTTTCATGAAAGAACTATTAGAGTCTTGATTCCTTTCATTATAGGATATGTAGTGACACCTAGATCTCCAATTATGATTTTATCCATAAATTATAGAAAATGATTAAAATTCACCCAAACCATACATGGGATGTACTTATGTAGTGACCTATTTGAGACCCACTCTTATATGAATCAATTGATTTCCCAGTTTCTCCTTGTTTCTCATGATGATCATTGATCATGTAAGCTTAGGGAAACTATAATTCATTTTAGCTAGCATGACTGAGACATATATCAAATCAAGGATGATGTCCTAGAAGCAAGTCATTAAAATTCATAACATATTTATGTCATGATAGAAATACTTTAAACTACATATCATATTTGTGTCCTAGAAGCAAGACTTTAGAATGGATAGAATTATTATTTTTTGGAAGTCATACATTAAAATAAATAGCATATTTACATCTCTACAACATGATCTTAAAATACATGGCATACTAAATCACCGCATGACATTAAACTGTAAGGAATACATCCTAGTCACATGACATTAAAATTTCATGATAGATATGTCCCCACTACATGATGTTAAAATTTTTAGGCTAGCAACCATAATTCAACCTTATCAGAGGAATAAAATATTCTTAACCCCATCAACCAAATTATGGTGTGCTTTCAACATATTTTAAGAACCTAAACCCTTAAATTGCACTTCAGGTCTTGAGCACCCCATGTTTCTAACTACCTTTCATTGAACTTGGAAAAGGATTTCATGCTTCAAAGGAAATTTATTTACTATTCATGTCTTCTCCTGGTTCCTACATATAAACTACTAGATTCCAACCAATTTCTTCATAACATGAAAAAGGAATGAATAATCTTTTTGAGCCCTGATGTCACTATGTCGGAACTCAGCACCCTAGATAGTTTTTCTTCATCCCCGACATGATTATCCCATATGACTAATCAAGACACGAGAACCTTGAGCCATGATTTACAAAATTTTCATCTCCATATAAAAAGGATACTGGAGTGATATTTTCCATGGGTATCCTACTTGTTGTGTAAATAATGTTTCCTTATGACTTTTCCATTCCTCTATTTTTTAAAAATCACAAACACTCTATCTTAAGGAAAATTATTTTTTCCCTAAGAATTATCTTAACGATGAAAATTTTCATTCTCTAATTTTTTTATCCTTAACTATTTTTTCATTGTTCATTTTATTGTCTCTATAAATGTAAGTCATTTTATTACTTAGTCTAAAAATCAATTTCACATATAAAACCTTGGAATCCTACAAATACTTAGTTATAGAGTGTTCTGTTTTCAGCATATAAATTCTCTAAATATTAGATTCCAAATTCTCTGAAATTCAGACTCCGAATTCTATGAAATTAAGACGCCGAATTCTCTGAAATTCATACTCCAAATTCTCAGAAATTCATACTCCAAATTCTATGAAATTCAGATTCTGAATTCCTTAAAATTCATACACTAAATTATTTAGAATTCATACTCCAAATTCCAAAGAATTAAAACTCTGAATTCCTCATAATTCAGACACCAAATTCCTTAGAATTCAGACTTTGAATTCTTTATAATTGAGACACCAAATTATTTAGAATTAATAATCCTAATTCCTTAGAATTTTGACTCTAAATTTCTTAGAATTTAGACACTGAATTCCTTAGAATCTAGACTCCGAATTCCTTAGAATTTAGACACTGAATTTATTATAATTCAGACTCTGAATTCCATATAATTCGGGCACCGAATTCTTCAGAATTCAGAGTCCTAATACATAGGAATTCAGACTCTGAAATATATAAAATTCAGGTACTGAATTCCTTGAAAAACAAAATCCAAATATCCATGAGTTATAGTCTTAGAATTTTTATTTGGTTAGACTCCGAACATATTCCCCTAGACTCTAAAATATATATTTGGTTATGAAACATTATTTTTCTTACACTTGTTGTAATTATTAAATGATGTCGTACAATCTGTTTCAAGCTAACCATTTTTTGAGTGACACATGTACAGGTCTCTCTGAGATTCAAGGAAAAATATGATTGTTGGAGGAGGAAGCCGACTGTTAGAGAAGTGCCTATTAATAGAAGCTTATTTGAATGAGCTCAGTACTGAGTATCACATGTTGATCACTCTAGATATTTCATGCTGCTGAAGTTATTTCTAGAGAACGATACTCTCATGCCTTGTGCATACTGAACATCTTGTTCAGATTTTTTCGTGTGACTCCAATTATTGTTGTATACAATCGAGGACTTCTGAGGATAGGAAGACAGAGGTACAAACCACCTTAAAGTTTGATGACTTCCATATATAGGGAGACATTGGTGCTGACTACCTTAAATTTCGAGGGCTTTTTGGGATAGAAAGTCAAATTCTGATATTCCTATCGAGGGATTACCCTAGTGTGGGTAAGAAAAACTTTATTGAAAGTATAAATCAAGGGACCATTATCCCAAGTTGTTGGATACCCTTCTCTTTGGTTTAAAAGATTTCATACTTGTTTCTTGTTTTTTTTCAAGTTTATTTACATTATATTTTAATAAAGGAAGAAATTATAACCTTCTTATACATTATTGTTCTTTTTTATACTATATTAAGTAAGATTCTATACACTTTAAGGTAAAATATTTTTCTTGTAAACTTTCCTTAAGTTTCATTTCTAGAACCATATTTCTTGAATCTAGAAAGTTTTTGAAACTAAAAGAGGTATTGTGAATTTACCTTGTTTAACTTTGTTAAACATAGTTTTTTTAAGGTTAAAATTGAATGTTTTAAAACTTAAAATTCACCCCCTCTTGTAATTGAGAAACTATATCATTATTTAGATCCTACGATTGGTATAAAAATAAGTATATGAAATACTTATATCATATATATGTTTTCTTGTTCAAGTTTTCATGGTTCTAAATTTTTCTTTTCTTAGTAATTTTTATCTTTTTTTTCAAACTTTTACTATTAACAGGTTTTTGTGGAAAGATATTTTATTTTAGAATGGAATGAATGAATGTAGGTTCGATTGACAATCTAAATCCTACTAGACTACAAATATTTGATGGAAATTATTTTGTGTACTAAATAGATCGTATGAGGACTTTTTTTTAATACTGGAGTGGAAAATTTTGTTTTGATTACCAGAGATTACAATATTCTTGATAAGGAATTTAGAAACTTCCCTAATAAAGAAAAGTCAGAATATCAACTAAAATACAAGGTACATAATAATTTGTAGTGTTCCATGACCAGGAATATATGTAGTTAAATTTATTATTCTAAAGCTGCTAATAGTATCTAGAAGAAATTAGTGGTTCCACATTTTGCTACATCCAAAGTTATAGAAACTTGAAGAGCTATGATTAGAGAATAATATCATAGATTTCTATTTCCTTTTGGAGAACCAGTATGAAAAGTGAAACAAAGGTTTATGACAATTGTTAACAATTTAAAATCTATGGGTGATAAAGGTCTAGATGATGAAGCACTTCTGGAAAAGATTATAGATATCATTCATAATGAGTGAGAATCTAAGAGAACAACTATTGACTAGAATAGAAAAGTATCACACATTACCCTTGATGATTTTTTTGGAACTCTTCTTTATCATTAGATAAGAATGAAAAGATACGCTGATATGAATAAAAAGAAAAATGGAAATGAAACTGTATCCTTTACTACTACTAAATCCACGACTCTTGAAAGGGTTACAAGATCCAAGTCAAAGAAAGTCACTGTTTTATCTAAATCTAGTGAAAGTGAAAATTCTTAGAATGAGCTATATAATCTTGATCGAAGGATGAACAAAATAGTTGGAAATAAAGATTTTTAGTATAGATATAAAAAGAAATAAAGAAAAGACAAGAAATATTTGGAAGTTATATGCTATTAATGTAAAAGAGCTGGGCATATCGCGATGGATTGTCATATGCTTAAGAAAAACGATAGAAAGGAAAAACATTATAAGAGGAAAAAAAAGAAGTACCACAAGGCTATAGCTAAGAAAGTATTGAAATCCAATGAAATGTGGATTGCCAGTGGTTGAGACTATTCTGATGAATCCTTAGAGTATGAATCTTCCGGTCAGAAGAATCTTGGTCTACTAGCCAAGCTACCTATTGAAAATCATTGTCTAATTGCCAAGGTACACAGTCCCGAATCTATTACCAATGTGTCTTTGAAATAAAATTATACTGATGATAAATACTATATGTCTTTAGATGAAGATTCATCTTTTGACGAAGATAATACATTTTATTCTTATGAAGAAGTGCATAGGTTTGATAAACTTATCTAGAATGAAAATTCCAAAGTCAATAAAAATCTTGATAAAGAAAATTCTAGAATTTCTATTCTTACTAAATAAGTATCACATCTTTAAACAGATCTTGATAAAAAATTATTTTATTCTAAAAGTATTTCCAAAAACCTTGAGGAAGTCAATTTTGAGAAGGATAGACTTTCTAAGGATCTTGAAAATGAAATTTCTGTGAAAAATATTTTAGAGAAAAACTGAAGTTCTAAAATTAATGTTTCTGAGGATAAAAACTTATTTATAATACTAATGTAAGAAATTTTCACCTTGAAGAAGTTTTTGTCAAAATTTACCTCTCGTAAGTAAAAATTTGACCAGATGTATTCCCAAATTCGACCTCTAAGGAATAGTTCTAGATTTGGTTAGATTCATTTTAAACAAGTTTTTAGTAATGACTATTTTTTCCTCAAAGTGCTCCATTCTACACTAAATGTCAATGTGGTGGACATTGGGAAGCCAATTTTTATTTAAATAAAACCTAGTCTTTAGTTTTTCATAAATCTTATTTTTCTAAGAAAATATGGATTCCTAAAATCTTGCTTTATGAAATTTATGGATCCAAGATAATTTGGGTTATGAAAGTATAACCCTCTTATTTTTATGAAAATAAAGATAGTACCAAAAATAATACATGGTACATGGATAATGGATGTTCCTGACATATGACTGGCAAAAAAAAATTATTTGAAAATATTATCAAGACGAAATGAGGAAAAGTAACTTTTGGAGATAATTCTCAGGGAGAAATTGTTGGTATATGTAACATTATTCTTCTTGAAAAAACATTGATTTAAAATGTTTTTTTTTGTAAAGGGTCTTAAGCACAACATCATTAGCATAAACTAATTAGGTGATGAAGGTTACCTATAAAATTTTAGGAATGATAAATGTTTATTACACAATTCCAAGGACGAGTTTATTCTTTCTGCCTATAGGAAAGAGAATGTATACACACTAAACCAAGAAGACCTTAGGATCCAAAATATACCTAGCCTTAGTGAAATGGAATATCAATCGTTGTTATGGTATATAAGGTTATGATAGTTTAACCTTGATAACCTATTTAAAATCTCTAAGAAAAGACTTGTTAAGGATCTACTAGAGATTGGATTTGATTCTTCAAAAGCTTGTGATCTTTGTCAATATTTCAAGAAACATAAATCAAGTTTTAAATAAATTATTGAAGTCTCAACTTTTGATGAATTATAGTTAGTACAAATGGATTTTTTCGGTCCAATACAAATTGGAAGCATTGGAGGAAAATATTATGTATTTATCTTAGTTGATGATTACACTAGATTTACGTGGGTTTATTTTCTTGCAATGAAATATAAAGGTCTTTCTTATTTCAAAATTTTTAGATCTCAAGTAAAAAATGAGAAAAACCTTCCATTGATAACTATTTATAGTGATCATGGAGGAGAATTTCAAAATTGATATTTTGAAACTTTTTTTAGTAGAAAAGGCATTTGTCATAACTTCTCAACACCCAAAACTCATCAATAGAATGGTGTTGCTGAAAGAAGAAATCAAATTATTCAAGATATAACTAGAAACATGTTGAGTGAATATTTGATAGCTAAACAATTTTGGGTCGAAGCTATATGTACTGCTTGTTATACTTTAAATCGAGTTTTAATTAGACATTTTCCTAACAAAACCCTTTAAAAATTGTGGAATGGTAGAAAACCTAGACTTTCCCACTTCAAAGTATTTGGTTGAAAAGTATTCATTCTGAATAATAAAGAAAATTTACATAAATTCATACCTAAATATGATGAAGGAATTTTCATACATTACTCCACAACTTACAAGGCTTATAGAGTTTTCAATAAAAACACTTGTACTGTTGAAGAAACAATGCATGTTAATTTTGATGAAACTGATCATTTTGATTTTAAAAAACATTAGTCTACATATTTGGATGTATTTTCAAAATCTTATTATCAACCCTTGATAGAAGATCCTTCAGATATGGAAAATTTTCAAGAAAATGTTTCTAAAGCATTTACCTTAGAATATTTTCTACCATATGTTGATGAACATGTTTTATAAAACCAAAATCAATTTTTTCTTAAGAATCATCCAAGTGATAGTATCATTGGTGATGTAAATCAACCTGTAAGGACTATAATTTCCTTAAGAAACGAATTAGAACATCTAGCATTCTTTTCCCAATTTGTATCAAAAAGCACCGATGAATCTTTAGGTGACGATGATTAGATTAAAGACATGCAAGATGAGATAAATAAATTCGAATGAAATAGTTTTGGACATTTGTTTAAAGACCTAAATATACTTCTATTATTGGAGTAAAATGGTTCTTCAGTAATAAGTTTTATGAAAATGGAATCATTGTAAGAAAAAAAGATATATTAGTTGCTAAAGGCTATAATCAATATGAAGTAATGGACTACGAAGATACCTAAGCTTCAATAGCTATACTTGAATCTATTAATATTTTACTTACCTTTGCAATATTCTTCATCTTTAAACTTTTTCAAATGGATGTAAAATTTTCTTTCCTTAATGGATATGTTCAATAAAAAGTTTTTATTGAACAACCTCTTGGTTTTGAAGACACAAATCATCATGAACATGTTTTCAAACTTACCAAAGCTTTATATGGACTAAAACAATGAGCCTAGTATGATAGACCTACAAGATTTTTGTTACAAAACAATTGTGTTTAGGGAAATTATGATCCAACATTTTTTATAAATAAAGATAAGAAAAATGTTTTTATTGTTCAAATTTATGTTGATGACATTATATTTGGTTCAACTGAGAAATCTTTAACTGATTAGTTTGCAAATTTAATGAAATCTGAGTTTGAAATGAGTATGAATGGAGAGTTAACATTTTTCATTGGTTTTCAAATTTCCCAAAAACCCTAAGGTACTTATATATCTCAACACAAGTATATTAAATACCTTCTTAAAACATATGGATATGAAAATAATTAGAGTATAAGAACTCCCATTGGTACCTCAAATTCTCTTGATCTTAATGAAGCTGGGAAACTAGTAGATGAAACATCATTTAGAGGTATGATAGGAAGTTTACTATACTTGAATGCTAGTTGTCCAGAATTAATATTTTTTGTATTCTTATATAAAAGATATCAATATAATCATAAGGTATCTCATTTAAAATCAGTGAAAAGAGTTTTTTACTATTTTAAAGGAACTATGGATTGGGGAATCTTTTATACTTCTAGAAATGATTTAGTATTAAATAGTTTTTTGGATGCTAATTTTGGTGGATATAGAATGGATATAAAAAGTAAATCCGGAACTTGTTATTTCTTAGGAGATTCATCAATTTCATGGTCATGTAAAAAGAAACTCCTAGTAGCACTTTCCCTTACTGGAGTTGAATATGTAGCAGCTGGAAGTTGCTGTGCTCAAGTTTTTTGGATGCAACACACACTCACAAACTATGGTATGAGTTTTACCAAAACACATATTTTTTTAGATAACGTTAGTGCCATTTACCTTAGTAAAAACCCTACACATCAGTCTCATCAAAAAACACATAGACATTAGGCATCAATTTCTTTGGGATTACACACAAAAAGGAGATATTATTCTTCAATTTATCAGATTGCAAGATCAACTTGCAAATATTTTCACAAAATCTTTACCATCCAATACATTTGAATACATTAAACAGAAGTTAGGAATGATAACCATATAGTAATCTACCATATTAAATTCTTGTTGAAATCTATCTCCATATAGTAAGAAACTCTGTTTCATAGAGGGAGTATATCTTCTTGGTAATAAAAATTTTCGTAATAATTTTTTTTTGTAATCAAAATTTTTGTAATAATTTTTTTGTAATAAAAATTTTCCTAATAATATTTTCTCAATCAAAATTTTCATAGTAAATTTTTTTCATAGTCAAATTTATTGTATGTAGTCTAAACGCTATAAATTTTAAAAAATTTCATTACAAAAGAAAATTTTCTGTAATCTAACATTCTTCAAGAAGAATTTTCCTTATTACTGATATTTTTTCCTAACAATTTAGAAGGTATATTTCCTTTCTTAAATTTTTGTAATCATTTTTTACATGTTGGTATTTTTATCTTTTTTAAGAAAATTTTTCAGATTTATTTTTTCTTAAATCCTAATTTTTATCTTCAAAACCTCAAAAGATCAGAACCCACCAAATTCCTTCTTTGGATATCATCTTAACCATCAAATCTGTTCAAGAGGGTTTCCACGATTGCATCTCTTTGGGAGGATGAACCATCGCCTCAAACGCCTATATGAAGAACCCCCGATGGTTGTCCCACATCATTTTCAATGATTTGGTGTGCTAGAACCCTACTTCTCTGCTTAAGATCCATTACAACTTTCCAGGTTATCTCCATTCTGAAAGTCTTTGGAATCCTCTCCTTAGAAACAAATGTCATTAGTTAATGAAATCTCTGAATGTAAGATCTTCAAGGAATGGTTAGTAGATCCAAAGTTCTTTTCCAAATATGATTCTCTTATTTCAAAGAACATCTAGCTGAATTTCCAGGATAGTTTGTGTATATCCAAACAGAAGGCACATGATCTGGTTTATCCATAATTGATGGTCGAGTTTTATGAGTCAGTAATATTTTTCAATGAAGGTGGTATAGACAAGTTTTTCTTTAAAAGTTATTGGAAAACCTATTCCCTTTCCTATAGTATGGAAGCCAACTTACTCAGAATTCCTTATGAGGGAGAACCTGAGTTCTACACTCACAAGTTTCTAGATGTTTTAGGATCTTTTGATAAGTATAAATCTATATAATTCCTTGGTCTATCTTCAGTGAAGTCTCCAAAGATTAATCATCATTCTAAAAATTTTCGGATCTTAGAGTTATGGGTCTAGGGATTTCTCATTTAGAGAAAAGGTGATAAGGATACCCTGAAGAAGAGTGATATTTATGCTTTGGAATTTCTGGTGAATCTCAGAAAGATTAATTTGGTGAAGCATGTCTTACATACAATCATGAATATCAAGAACGGTACTCAAAAAATTACAAATTATCATGTTTCTAGTTATTCTCTTGAAGATTATACTTCATTGTATAAAATCCTTCAAAATCCCTTATAGTTCTATGCCAAGGAATTTCAAGGTCATGTTGCATAAAGATGACACCCTCAGAAGGATGAAGGTTGGATTACATTGTGAATCTGAAGATTTTTATAATTTATCAAAAGTTGAAATAAAATCCCTATCAAAGAAACTATAAGTGGCTGAAAATTCCAAGAAGGGTGGTAAGAAGAGGGTGGTGAAAGAATTGGAAAAGAAAGAAAAATATCCTACTACTAAGGAAACTCAATCAGCACTACCTAATCCAAAAAAGAAAAAGTATTATTCGTATGAAGTAGTTTCCAAATAGAGAGAAGACCAGAAGAAAATAATAAGGGGAGCCTAGTTTTGTCTTGGACCATACAAAAGAAAAGTATTTAATGTTGAAGGCTGCAGATGATCTTGAGAAGCAAGAAAAGGAAAATAAGTAAAAGAAGAAAATGTCTAAAGCCAATATTGTTCAATATCTTCTCAAGGCTACTAAAAAAGCTTCTGAATAAGTTCAGGTACCAAAATCGTTTTTGTGAGAATCACTCTCAGTGACTACAGGAAAGAAGGTGGTAATTCTAGAACCAGAAGAAGAAGAAGAAATAGTTCAGGAAGAGGAAGTTGAAGAAGAAAAAGTAGAAGAAGAAAGTGATGATACAGATGACATGATAATATAAGTGGAAGAATACCATGAGAAGTATAGTCCATATCAAAAGTTTTTAATCTGAATTTATGAAGCTAAATCCTCTAAAATTCATTCACAAGGAAAAGAGGATAAAGAGCAGGAAGAAGTGAATAAAACATCTGATTATGAAAGTATCAACCACGATTTCATTCAACAAGAGGATCTAGTGGAAGATGCTGAAAAAGAAAAATTTAATGAATATAAGATAGTTCAGATATTATATAGTGAACTTGAATATCCAAAAGTAGTAGAGATCATTGAAAAATCTAATAAGGGAAAATAGGTGCTGGTTGATACACCTAGTAAATCCGTAGTGAAAAACACATATGTTGGTGGTTTTTCGAAGAGAAAATCTGAATAGATAGAAAAAGATTCCTCAACAACCAAACAATATGATATAGAATCGTACTCTATTGGACATGACTTTGTAGTCCAATATTTGAAAAATATGTTTGATACTATTCCATTATTTCCAAGTATAGATTTGAGGTTCCAGATGCTTCATCACTCATCTAATCAGAAATCAGATTCAATTACCATGCTAATCGATAAGTTTGTTAGGTTTGAGGCTGATTTCAAATCCTTCTTCACTGGATATGAAGCTCACAAAAGATCATGCCAGGAAATAAAAAAGTGTTTAAGGAAAACCATTTTAGAGATGATAATCCTTGATGATTTTCAAGAAAGTGTGAAAGATTATCTTGACACTGAAGATGGAACGTTCCAAGATCTTACTAAAAGTTTTTATGAAAAACTATGTCTCGAACTGAAAACTCGGAAGATGAAAGTCAAGGATCTGTATGGGATGCTTAATTTATTTGTATTGAATTTGAAAATGGAAAGAGAAATTAGAATTATGTTTTAATAAAAAATCAACAACCAAGAAGATATTTTGAAATCTCAATAAGAAATTCTTAAGGATCATGAAGAAAAGATCAAAGCCTTGGAGAAGAAAAGTGAAGATCAGAATCAGTTACTGAAATGTGTTGAAGAAGATCACAAAGAGATTAAGAAGCTAAAAACAATTGTGAACAATCTAATACCAAAGGATAAAGAAGGATAAATTTTTCCAATCCAATCTTTTGTTGTATTTTCCTTTGTACAAATATTTCCTATCGTAATGAAACTTTGGTTGTTATTCATATATTTTTTTGTATAGTACTAATATTTCAGGTACCATTTTTTTTCCATTCCTTTTATTCCTTTTGAAAATCACAAAGGGAGAGAAAGGAATGATAAAAATAATACTAAGAATAGAAAATAATTCCCTAAGTAAGGGGAAGTATATCTAAGGGGGAGTTTTATCATAGAATATTTCCTTATACAAGAAAAAGAAAAATCTCTTTAAGGATGTCAATAATACAATCCTTAGGGATTTAAAAACCTAACGGGGAGTTAGTCTAATTCACCATAATCTATAAGTAAAGGGAGATAAGTTTTCATTTTATTTTTATAATGTAATTTTCTAAGTCCTTATACTCTTTTTCATAAGGTTGTTTGTGGTTTCCAAAAAGGGGAAGATTGTTTAGTCAATAAGGTTTCCTTATAAATTTTCCATTCCTCTATGTTTTGAAAATCACAAAAACTATATCATAAGGAAAAATATATTTTTACCTAAGAATTATCTTAATGAAGAAAATTTTCATTCTTTAAGAAAATTATATCCTTAAAAATGTTTCCATTGTTCATTTTATTGTCTCTATAAATCTAACTCATTTTATTCTTTAGTCTAAAAACAGTTTTCACATCTAAAACCTCAGAATACTATAAATCCTTAGTTATAGATTATTATATTTTCAGGTTCTGAATTTTCTGAATATCAGATTCCAAATTTTCTGAAATTAAGACTCCAAATTCTCTGAAATTTAGACTCTGAATTCTCTAAAATTCAGACTCCAAATTCTCTAAAATTCAGACTCAAAATTCATTAGAATTAAAGCTCAAAATTCCTCAGAATTCCAAATCTAAATTCTCTTAAATTCATACTCCAAATTCTATGAAATTCAAACTCCAAATTCATGGGAATTCAGAATCCTAATTCCTCATAATTTAGACTATGAATTCCTTATAATTTAGACTCCGAATTCTTTAGAATTCAGACTCCGAATTACATATAATTAAGACTCCTAATTCTTTAGATTTCAGACTTCGAATTCGTTAGAATTCAGACTCCGAATTCCTTAGAATTCAAACACTGAATTACATAGAATTTAGACTCCAAATTCCTTTGAATTCAGACACTAAATTCCTTAGAATTCAAACTCTGAATTCCATATAATTCAGACACCTAATTTTTTAGAATTGAGATTCTGAATTCATTGGAATTTAGACTCTGAAATCTATAGAATTCAGGATCCTAATTCCATGAAAAAAAGAATTTTTATATCCACGAGTTATAGTCTCTGAATTCTTATTTGGTTAGACTCTGAACTTTTTTTCCCTAAACTCCAAAAAATAGATTTGGTGGAGAAACCTTATCTTTATTACACTTGTTATAGTTATGAAATGATGTCATACAATCTGTTTCTAACAAACCATTGTTTGAGTGACGCATGTACATGTCCCTATAATATTCCAGGAAAAATATGGCCATTGGAGGAGGGAGTAGACCATTGGAGAAGTGCCTATAAATATGAGCTCATTTGAATGAGCTCAATACTGAGTATCACATTTTTATAACACTAGATATTGAATACTACTGAAGTTATTTCTAGAGAGAGAGAATATCATACCTTTGGCATACTTAAAATTTTGTTTATATTGCTTCGTGTGGCTCTGATTGTTGCTGTGTACAATCAAGGACTTCTGAGTATATGAATAAAAAGGTACCAACTACCTTAATGTTTTAAGACTTCCATGGATAGGAAGACAGAGGTGTGGACTACCTTAAAGTTTGAGGGTTTGCGGGGATAGCAAGACAGATTCTGATATTCCTATCGAGGGTTTACCCTAGTGTGGGTAAGAAAAACATTCTTGAAAATATTAATCAAGGAATTTTTATCCAAGGTTGTTCGATACCCTTCTGTTTGGGTGAAAAAATTTTATACTTGTTATCTATTTTGTTTCAAGTTTATTTTCTCTGTATTTTGATAAAGGAAGAAAGTACAATAATCTTATACTTTCTTGTTCTTTTATATACTCTAATAAGTTAGATTCTATATGCTATAAGGTAGAATCTTTTTCTTTTAAATTTTCCTTAAGTTTTATTTCCAAAACCATATTTCTGGAATCTATAATGTTTGTAAAACTAAAAGGGGTCTTGCGAATTTACCTTGTTTAACTTTGTTAAACACATCTTTTTTCCTTGATGTTAAAAACGATTTTTTTTAAACTTAAAATCCACTCCCCTCATTTAATTGAGCATCTACATCATTATTTCGATCCTAAACTACTTAGGTTTTTGTGTAACACTCCCCCAATACCAATTCAACATGAATCATGACCCTAAAAGTGCATGCACTTTGGTCACAGTTGTATGAACTTAAAATATTAGAATTTGATGGTCCAAATTGCTAGACCTCAAAATATTTGTGAAAGTTACATAAAATATATCAGGATGAAAACATGAAATGGGTGGCCTAAGAAAAATTCATTTATCTACTCACCAAACTCTTCATCTCTAAAGTTAAGGAAAAAGTTAGAGCATGAGTAAAAAAAGGAAGAAGGCTCATTGGACCCACTTTCCCTCCATAGTAAAATAAGTTCCATGATCACTGGACCCCCTAGTCTAGAAAAAATTAATAGTAATTCTTGTATAAATGTCTTAAATATGATAAATATTCACTAGGTGGTGATAAAACGTTTTGGGGGATCTAACCTGTCTTCAGTATTAAGTATTACATGAGTCACACTTAATGATTTTAGCACCTGTTGTTGGTGAAAAACATTCACGACCCTTAGAAAAGGTCTCCATTATTCAAGGGAATATTTATTTTAATATGAATGTCTTTCTATGGATTCTGCATATGAGCCTATAACTATCAACCATATACATCACAACTTGAAAAATGGGATTTATAATCCTTTTGAGCCTTGACATCACCATTGTGAAACTTATCACCTTAGAGTGTTTTGGATCATCCCCAACATGATTATCCCACATTATAACTCAATACCGAGAACTTTGTAACATGATTTACAACCACCCATAAAAAGACTATTCAAGAGGACTCAACATCCTTGACATTACATCACTATGTTTGTTCCCTTTCTCAAATCTAGAATGAAACACCCCATTCCTGAACCTTTTCATGACCCACACGACATGACTCGAAATCACATAGAATAGTTCTTGAGCCTCCCCAGAAAAAGATAATCCACCTTAGGGTTCTAGAAAACTTCTTAGAAAGATCTCACTCTATTTCCAACTTCATCACCCAGATATTTGAGTCTTCATAAATCTTTCATGGAACTTGAAAATGGGTGGGGATTCTCTTTGGTTGACCATTCCTACAATCCCTATGGGATCATCCATAAGGTGTTTTGACCCACCAATAAGAGGAATGTTTTCCTTGAAGGAAAGAAACTCCAATCCTCATTATCCATGACAATACTATGATAGAACCCCTCACCTTAGGGTATTTTGGTCATCCATGGTATGTTTACCGCATTCCATATTCATCAGCTCAAAATTTTGAGTTAGGAATTATACCATTGATATTCCAACTAACTAGGTGGTCTTAGCTTTCATATCATTTTTAACCTTGATTTATACTAACCCCAAAAAATATTTCATGTCCCTTGGAAAAGAGTGGGGATCCACTTTTCTTGACTATGCATGTAATCCCTATGGGCTAATGCATAAGGGATTGTGACCCACCAACTAGAGGAATATCATCTTTATAGGAAAGGAACTCTAATACTTGTGATCCCTAACAACACAATAGTGAAACTCCACACTTTATGGAGTTTTGGGAGATCATCGGTATATCTTCTCCATTATATATTCATCAATATCGTCTCAACATCAAGACTTTAAACTGTATAACACTTAACATCCTTACCACATGATGTTAAAATACAAAGAATTCATCCTTACTGAATGGCATTAAACTGCCTAACATACATCCATACCACATGAAATTAAACTACACATAGAACATTACATCACAAATGGTATATTAAAAGAAATATAATGTCCAATCTGGAAGACCCTAAACCCCAATAATAGAAGTTATATCCTAAAATACCATAAACTACATCAATAGAAGGTCTATGCTAGAAGATACTAAACAATAACAATAATAATAATAGGTTCTAGTTAAAATAAATTAAACATTAACAATGGTATGGTTTGAAACACCATAAAAACCACATGAAAGAGAGACAATGATCACCAGATTAAAAACTTGATAAGGGAATCCTAGGAAAAAGATGAGTCTCTGCTTGTTGGACACACACATTATGTGATCTAGAAAATACCAAGAAATCATAAATTAATGAGTCATAAAACTTATCAGGTTGAAAACCCATAAGAGGGATTTTAGATAAAAAATCAAGTCAATTCCTGCTAACCCTTCCCCTATATGAATCCCATGATAAAATTAGTGAAATATAAAATAAATAGATATAAATCTTGTAGGGATTAACATTTTTCGATATAAAAAATCCATCTATTCATGCTAATTCCATGTACATTAACAAAATTTATAGAATTATACCCCATGACACATATCGTACCCAAATTATCAGTCTAAATCAGGTGATCTGAAGACAACTGGGGTAGATACATCAATGAGGAATCTCATGTGGAGGGGGATTCATGAGAATTTCACTAGAAAAAATATGTTGTAATTTAAGTATAAAAATCCATACATTTAGGTTTAATTTATATTATACAAATCATGGGTATCATTTATGATCCATACGACATCATATCAATGAAATATCATGAACATCATGAATGAAAATACTAGACAATGATATGTAATGATAATAAGATTCATTCATTGATAAGGTGCAAAAAAATAGAATGAATCCCTATATTCCAATTCCTCTCTAAGTAATCGAAAAAAAGAAAACATTTTGACTAGACCACAATAGAAATTTATTGGTGGGATTTACAAAGTTGACTAGATTCAAACAAGAAGTGTTGATTGAGTGTTGAAGTGTAGAGCTCACCCCATATTCTAATGCTTTCCAAGGATGAAGAGTCTTAATAATAGAAGAAAAATATTCAACTCTTTTGTAATTTTTCATTAATGAGGATGATGGTTCCTAAAGATCTTACTTTGATAGAGATATGATCTCCTCATATCTTGTAATATATGGGGTCAAGGAATCCATATGGGTGTGGAGATGAGATATTTTTGGATGACTCAATTCTAGTGCCTTTGAAGCATTCCATATAATTTAAACTAAGTTGTGTCCTGTCATATTTTTTGTGAAATTTATACTCACTACTAGACAATTTTTTTTTGGGTTGGAACAATTTTCCTCATTATTACATACAACGGTTGATGATCAAATTTTCCAACCCCTAAATCTTGAAAAAGACGGTGAAGGAATTCCTCTTGCACACTAAATGTTTCTAGACAAGTTTCAATGACCAAAGTGTAAATATTATTCAAGATTTTCCTATGTTATGTTTGATTCTCTACAACTGCTGGAGTAGCCATGTCAGAAGGGGGAATGATTGGATGAACTAACAAAAAAGAATGAAAAGAATCCACTTGTGTTATTATCTCAAATGTTGATCACTTGTTGCTCGTACTGAAGGAAAAAATTACTCAAAAAAATTTCCCCACTAATGGGATTGTCTTCTATAGGATGAGGGCACTTCCATGAAGGCCTGATTAGATCTTTAATGAGTTAAATTATTTCTACTGACAAAGGTTTGATGAAGAAAATGGGTTTTCCACCTGATGGACCAGTCTATTTAGTATACAACCTGAGTAGGATTCTACCCATTCATGGGAATTATTTGCGTCTTCATGTGACAATATTAGCCAAAATTTGCGGATAATCATAGGATTTAGTTCTCCCCATACACCAAGTGAGGTAAGAGGAGAAACCCTCTAGATGAAACAAAATTGGCGAGTAAACCTATATGGGGAACATGCTTATCAAATAACAAACAGATCCATATGGTTCACGAGAACCACATACAAAATAGGGATTTAGTATTAATGTTCAGGGAGAGATCCACCACCATTATCAACCATTGTCCCGATCGGCACGGAATAAGGCATAAAGTTTAAACAATTAGTCTGAATCATCAGTTAGAAACCTCATCAAGGACAAGTTAATTTCCTCAAACTTAGAAATATTCAGTATACTGGGATGGAGCATGGAATCAATCATACTAGTAGTATTTTTTTATTTATAACAATGGAAATGCACTCAGATCTAGAAAAATATGAACTATAAAAGGATTCCAATCCTATAGAAAATATTTCCTTTTTTGATATGGATAAGGAGCTAGTAGATGTGGGATAGATTTTATACAACGTGACAAAGAGGTCTCCCCTATTCTAATTGAGCTTCCATCACCAGCATGCCAACTCATATTCCCGATCATGCATCCCTATAAGGGAAAATTGATTTGATGAAGAATATGGAAAAGAAACCTACTAGCCTAAGGATAGAAGATATCTACAGTCTCACCATATAACCCAATACGGCATAATTCTCTGCATATAGGATTTCCCAATAAAATCCTACACTATTATAAACTTTATGAGAAGGGAACTAGTGGGGGAATATAGAGGTCGGACGAGATTTACTATAAAAGATAAATAGATTGATCCAATACTTCATGGAAATGAGTGAACATATATTAATCTACTTCTTAAATTTCTCTTTCATTGTATTAAGAATGTCACCATCTTAAACTGGAGTTTGTGTGGGGCAATCCCAGACTTCTAAGGAAGGAAGGAACTCATCACACATCAACTCAAATGTATATATCCTTCCCATAAGTTATATTTCTTAGAAGATGATCCCTACTTCTCAATGGTATAGATGGAATAAATTAGTTCCATGGAACCAATGAATAATTTTTTTTAAGAATATCAAACTAATGATAGACGATGAATTGATAAGGACACTAGTGAGGGTGTATAAAAGTTTACCGAGATCCAATATGGAAGATAAAATATTTGATAAAATACTTAAATGATATGTGTGAACATATATTAATAGCCTTCCTCAAATTCTATTTCATAGTATTAAGAATGTCACCATCCAAGATAGGAGTTTGTGTTGTGCAATATTAGACATCCATGGAAGGAAGAAACTCTTCACACATCACCCAAATCATAGATATCTCTCTTAGTAGGTAGATGTCCCAGGAGATGATCCCTACTTCTCCATGTGATAGATGGAATTAATTAGTTCTTGGTAACCAATGAATAATTAATTTATTAATAAGATCCAACTAATTATGGATGATGAATTGAGAAATCCATACTACTTCATAAAGGTGAATAATGTGTAGTTTACCAAAAAATTATGAGTAGTTATGTCTAACCCTAAATGGCCATGCCAATTCATAAGACATTTTTGGACTAGGTCAAAAGTCCCATTTCAAGCTCTATCCGCTTCTTAGATTATTCAGCGAGGAGAAAAATATAATCAAATTATGTTGAGAAATTAGATGGTGGGAAAAATCACAATAGTCTGGAAAAAATGGGAGTTCGATAACATGTAGTAAAACCCCTGAGATTATACCATGACCAATTTTCTACCTTAAAAAAATGTCTCTTGAACGTAATCTAGGGAAAATGATAAGAAGTAAGATAGAATATTGTAGTTAGGTGAGGGAATTTCCATATCATCCAATAGCCATAATCTATATAGGGGAACCCAGTGTGATAAGGGATATCTCTATATTCCAAGTAGAGAATCTGCTTCAAAGACTTGTTATAAAAATACATGTGATATAGAGAGTCATCATTACAATTCCCCTCAATTATGGCCCTCTGACTATAAATGGTGAAAGATATATGGAAGATGGAATCTATCTGTGAAAAAGTAATAAATATATATCAAACAAGTGAAAAAACATTCCAAAATAGGTGCATGAACCTGAAAACTTCATGAAAATTTCATGAAACATGAAGGGATTCGTGATCTTATGATCTGATATAGGTCTTGTGAACTGCATAACCCATAGAGAACTCACGAATCTCATATCCACGAGAGTATCTTGTGATTTCATAATTTTTTATGAGGCTCATGATCTTGTGACCATAATATGGTCACAACAACATCATGATGGGAAACTGATGAAGTGACTAAGCCAGTGGATCATGTAATACCTAAAAGATAGCCATAAAACCAAGTACCCAGGCCAAAGTTCAAGTAGTTAACAAGAATAAATTTTTGATTGGTTCAAAAAAGTAATGGGACAAAGCATTTGAGTATTATGAGAACACAATGAGATCTATGAAAAAATTCTTGATGAGTTATTTTTTGAATTGGATCCGGGGATGTGATCTTATAAGGGGATCACATGAAAAAAACAATTGCAAGAGATCTAGAATTCAGAGTCATCGGTGAAATTATCCACTCCTTCTACCTCTTTTTATTGAGTGCTCTATTGAATACTAAATGTCTCCTGAGATACTAAATGTCACCCAAGATACAAATCAACAGTAGCTATAATGATTCAGGAGGGAATTTACTTTCCTCATAATTGAGTCATTTTACCTATAAGCATCACTCCTTAGGGGGGGGGATTTGTTGACTCCCACCAAATGAGAATCGTAAAATCAAAAATGGAAGAAATTACTAAATCATGTGTATGATTTTCTCCATAAATCAAAATAAGGGAAGGAGGCCAAATTATTCGGATCGTGTGGCCTTCATAATAACATAAAATTGTATGAAATTTAGAACTTCATTGAAGTTTTTTATGAACAATTATTTATCTGCTTATGATCATGAAAAGACCATTTGAAAATAACTCATGTTCTTTCAAAGGATTCCTAACAAGAGATGATGGTCATGCAAAGGTTGCCAGATTATTTCCTTCGAATCATGTGAATTTTCAACAAACAGATGTCTGAAAATATTCTAGAACCTCTTATAAAATAAATTTGGAAAAGTATGAAATCTCACACAAATTAAAGTTACAATGATATTCATAAAACATGCTAATGTTATTCACAAGACCTCACCAAGACCCTAGTGGGATGTCCACCTTGACACTAAATATTATAATTAGCATGTCACCTTCATTTTTATAAGGATATTGGTCAAATCCATTCAATCATATAATACCCTTGTGTCTCCGCAAGACAAACATATGGATTTTCTGTGATGATGACCAGACAACATCATGAGATCCATCATTGATCACATGACAGATCACAGAAAATAAGATTGATTTCCACTAACAATGCTTGAGTGAATTCATGAGATCTTATGTATTTATAAAATAATTAAGGATATAAAATGGGGAAAGGTGTAAGATTTTATCTGGGGGAATATATTCTAATAATTACATGAAAGTGGTTCATGTGACCCAGGTGATCACCATCGATCACGCATGGACCAATTAGAAAGATAACATGATATCATGAGGGCCCTTAGATGTGTTAGGATCATAATGTGGAGGCCCCTTGTCAAGAAACCTTGGTCTCACAAGAAACCCCATACAACTCGTTTTTGATCACACAAAATCCTTCCCACATGCATCGTAATCTCACAGATAGTCCTAGACATATAGGAATGACCATGTGAAATCTCTTTGAAATGATTGAATGGTTAGGATAAATCCATTTGATCATCCATGTCCCATTGAACATGGAAATGACAAAATGTTCTTGTAGTTATTTCCACCACATAGTGAAATGGATAACCTACAGGAGGATCACGCATAGTGTGTGATACAAGAACCGTCCACCAAATCCATATCATATTCTTGAGAAATATGCTGCTAAAATTTTTATGTAACTGGGGAAGTGATGCCTATACATCCATCCATTTCCACACAAAAAACACACATAGAATGGGTGACTACTATATTGGAGTGTAGGAGCAGACTTCTCAAGGCAGAGAGTCATGTGATCAAAAAGGTCTTCCACTATATAAAATATGGGGAATGACCTTTGGGATCATGAGACACGAATATGTTCATAATGTGATCAGTCTATAGATAATGTGAAGGACTTTTAGTGTGTCATATTAATCATGTGAAGGAGTTATTATAAATCAAATGGGTCAAATGAAACATAAAATTAGCTAACAAATGAAAAACCTTGATGAACATACACAATAAAGGATTGAAGAAGACTAAAATGATTCAAGGATTATGAAAAGAAAAATATTCTATTCTTCATGAACTTCTCATGACCTACCTAGATCATTTGATGACACTAGGGCCTGTCGCCCAAGTAATCTGACACATTCTATACATGCCATTTGGATCATGCGATGTCCCTTATACATGTCAATAAAGTCATGCAATGCTCTCCAGACATTCCACCCAAGTCTTGATAATTACTTTGAGCTTTCTAAACAAATATTGTGATTCCATCTAGAAATATCGCTCAAGTCATGTAGAAACACCCTGAAAAGTCAACCAATTCTTGATAAGTCCTATGACTTTCTATCCAAATCTTGCTACATCCTCCAGACATGTCACTCATGTGATGCAACAACCTGAGGGAATGTCACCCATGTCTCATGGAGTCCTATCGACAAGTCATCCACATCATGCGATTTATACTAGAAATATCAAACATATATAATGATACCCTCTTGAAATGTCATCCAGGACTTGAGATTCCCTCTGTACATGTCATTCAGGTCATGCAATTTCCTATGGACATGCCAGCTAGATCATAGATGTCCTCCAGACATGTCATCCTTGTATTTTTATTCCCACCATACATGTTAGCTAGGTTTTATCAGACCCTCCACACATATCATAAATACCATGTTATATTCTCTAGACATGTCAACAAGGTCATGTGATAGCCTCCAGATATGTCATCCTTGATCATCCGACAACCTCCCATACATGCTATCAAGATCTTGCGATGTCCACCCAAAAATTTAATTGGATCATGCGATTGTCTGTTGACTTATTTTCTAGGAAAACATAAAATGTATAGACGTCCTCAGAAATGTTGTATTGATAATCAGGATATGTCATGTAGACACTCAGGATATGTTAGGAATATGTCCCAGTTTGTGACAACCTTGTCCAGTGGACATATTTGGGCATACCCTTGACTGATCTATAAGAATTCTGATTTATTCTATAAACAAGATACATAGGAATCCTTCCTAAGTCCTGGCCTAAAACTAGAATCTACCTTAGTGTAATTTCCCCCATATTTAAAACATCATAACCCTTGGTAACTATTCTCTCCCATAGGTTTGTCATTAAATCTCATCCAATAGCAGATTGAGTAGCCAACTGAACCTTGATGAATCTAATTCCTTCTATAACCAGGATAGGTTGGATCCATTCCTAAGGCTTGAGATCTAAATTAAACACTATATAAGGGTCTCCGTAGTCTATAATTCCTACATCTAGATATAGTGATACTGATTAAATTCTATTGCCTATTTCTCAGACCAAGAATGGATCACATGGTATTTGGAATTTACATTGATCATATCATTCACATCATGAATTTATGTCACCCAAGAAAACCTCGGTGTATAATCCCCATTTAGCGGCATGATATTTCTTCCCCCCTATAAGGGAATCCACCTTAGGGTAAGTCTTGGGGGTGTGATTGATCTATGATGACTCTGATTCCTACTATAAACAGGATATACATGATGCCTTCCAAAGGGTAAAGCTCAATACTAAGTGCCCAAGTGACCTAATCTATGTCTTCTCCAATGGACGTTAAAAAATAGGGGTTCAAATAAATATGTGTGTCTTTATTTATATTATAAATAAGAGATGTAGGATGCCTAAAAAAGGTTCAATCCCATCCTCATAATATTAATCACCTCCTCGTAATGCAGTAAAATCCAAATTTCTTGGTTATATGGATTCAAAACATAAGTACCTACCCATGACATGAACAAGATGAATAACCTGAGATACATACATATAGAATCATTAATATACCCCCCTTTACACATGGAAGGATTCGAACTATGATCCATTTATTTGGGTAACTAGTCTCATATCAGGATTTAGAAGAGATTTACATACATTTCTTAAATCTATAAGAGATTATCAAAGTAGAAAAAATTCCCCCCAAAGGGTGTGATGAGACCAACCTCTTATCCTATCGACCAATATGATTTCCTAAGTTCCATTGGGTTTGAAACCCCAATTGACAGACTACATTTGGAAATAAGGTCCATACTCATTTATTGATGTGGGAACCATTGGGAGTTTATTTGCAAGATTAAAAATTGGTAAACCCAAATTGAAGTATTTTTCAACACATTCAACCCCCCAAAATCAACCATTGGGCCCCAAAGAACCTTTGGAAGATACAAATGTGGTTAAACTAATAAGAAATCACATAATGATAGAATAATTTTATCATTATTGGCATTATTAATAATTTCTCTTAAACTTGAGGAACCATCCACATCTTTCCACAAAATAATCCCTAAAAACACATAGAAAAAAAACACATATGTGGTGGATCACATAACTGCATTCTTATATTCCACAAATTCATATACGTGACCCCCTTACGTAGATAAAATTAAATATTTTACCCTTAATATATTGTTAATTTATAACATAACCATATTCATGTTTATAATATCAAATATAATCCTCTTATAACATATTACAACCAGTTCATTAATAATATATTATTATTATTATTATTATTTCGGGTGTTAATTGGCTTCTTTTCTCATGCGTGTATTATCTTGAAAGTTTTGGTCTATTTGTACATTATATAGTTTTACCATATAAATAATTATATTAATGTTATAAATATCATATTTAATCATTAGATACATTTTTATAACCATTCTTTAAATATGTACATGGAAAATGATTCACATCATTTCATGGAGAAGGTGGGCCATATCTATGCATGATCGATGATATCATTTCCTTAACGAGTGAAATATTTAGAAAGAGGATGATATATTAAATTAAAAAATATATTTAATTTCATATTTATCATATATATTTATTATTTCCATCACTATGGCTATCAAGGTGAGTCTTTGATTGAAACAAATTACATCATTCTTGTGGTGCTAGTCTGACATACACATGAGATATAGATTTGCTACCCACTTCATGGATAATAATATGGATAATTATTATTCAATAAAAATAATAAAATACCATTATATGGGATATACTGATGTTATTATATTAGATATTTAAATACATAATATTAGGTCGTAAAGTAAGATAGAAAAAAAGTTAGATCTTCATTAAGACAATTACCTTATATTAGATGAACCCCCATTGGATCTCCACCTAAGGACTCTAGGGTAGGTATTTTTGGAAGAAACTAGCATATAGATAATGATGTTGGTAGAATATGTTTTATAGTTTTGGTCAACCTAAATGGCTTGATAGGTGTGAAGAAATGAGGGGAGGGAGTTCCCTTTTATAATTGATGAGGAGTGACATTTTTGTAAATACCCAAAACTATTCAACAATGGGAAGTAATTATCACCCCAATTACCAAAACTATTGATAAATAAAGGATTTTTTTAGTTTAAGGTCAACAAAACTATCCAATGTATTAAAATAAATTTTTTTAAACATTTTCTTCTCTTATTTTATTAGTTTACATTTACTATTTATATTTTTAGGACTATAAATTGTTTTTATAACCTAGGTAATTAATCCTTTAAGACTAAATTAAAATAAGACTTATAAGATAATTTTAACTACTAATTATAAATATTGAACTCAATTTATCATATAAAAAATATATGTGTGTCAAAAGACAATTTTTACATAAGTGCATGTAATGTGCAGCACCTCATTTAAACCATAACTGTGTTAATTAACTTTTTACAATTTTGGATAATAATTATCACCAAATTTTAATTTGAACTTAATAATTAATATTAATTATGATTATTACAATTATTTAATAAATTTTATTAAATTATACTCACATAAACGGAAAACAAAAATTTAAAATTAACCAGTAAAACATGTTAAAAAAAGGTTTTCAAGAAATACATTTTTGAAGTATAAGATGATATTATAATAACTATGTGAAAGGTAATAATATTTTTATTGATTTAAAATAATATTGTAAGATATACAATATAATTTAAAATAATTCATCCTTAAAATTCATTTTAATTAATTAAAATGGACAGACATTATGCCTTTTTAAACAAAAATGGTTTTCTAAAAATATCACTTTTTACCTCCAAATTTTGTTATCTTTATTTAAATTAAATTTATAGTTAATAAATCATTAATTAAAAATATGATATTAAATTATTATAAATAAAATTATCAATAGTTAAATAATACATTATTTATTACTCATAAAATATTATTTCTAAGGGAAAATTTCAAAAATTCATTATAGGGTTATTTGGACCAAGTAAGATCAAAATTCTTATTTAGCCTACAAAATTCAATTTTTTCCATTAAATTATAAAATATACATTGAATTATATTTTTATTAATATATAATATTTACTTACAATAATCGAGGCTCGGTGTGGCTTGTATCACAAGATATCGAAGAGATTGAATTTATTTAAAAGAAAATATATTATAAAGTATTGGGGTATTACATTCTTCCCTCATAAAAACTTTAATCCCAAATATTTTGTGGATATACCATTATAAAATTTTGGGTAGTTCTTGTCCATAAAATACTCTTGTTCCCATGTTTCAACCTCTATTTTATGATTTCATTAATGTAACTTTACTAATAGAGTCATCTGATTCTTCAATACTTTCTCTCTAGTACTGGGAATCTCAATAATATATTCGTAGTAAGATATTTCATGTTCAAATTATATTTATTTAAAGGTGAGAACATGAATTGTTTTTATCATGTATTTCCTTAATAATTATATATGGATAACATCATGTGATTTGGAGAGTGTGAGTGACATTTCCAATTAATAAGCCACAAATCCAATCCATTCAAAAATTTCAAAGGGTTTGATTTACCTGGGGATCATTTTCATTATCTTGCTGAACCATGTTACACCATTCTATAGTGATAATTTCAAGAAAACATGATCTCCCTCTTAAAATTAAAAATATTTTCTTTGGTTATTGAAACAAATATTTTTCCTTCTTTGAGTTTATTTAATTTGGTTGGGAATAGTCTTTACACTTTTTGTTGACTACTCAACTAGTTTTGGTCCTATAAGTTAACTTTCACCAACTACATCCCAAAGAGTTGGAGCACAAAATATATTTCCATATAATGATTCATAAAACACCATCTGAATTATTAAGTATCCTAAAAAATATTTCTAAAAAAATTCACAACTCATAGATCTATAGTATTTGATCAAACATTTATCTATAGACAAAATAAAGTAACTGATGAATTCACATATCGAATATGTTAATTCCTTGATTGTATATTCTCGTGAAAAATTGTAATAACTCAAATTAACATAAAAACATTACAAAAACATTACTTCCTTTAAAAATTAACTCCTTATTCATTCCATAAATAAAATAATAGACTATGGAATATATTTCATAATTTCAAAAATACTATAAACTTCATCAATGATAAGATAAACTATTTTTTCATCAAATCACCAATTAGTTTGAAGTTCATCAATACAATCCCATTTATTTCATAAATTTAAATCATATATTCATCCCAACTAAATAACATAAACTCAACATTAGGATGATTTTAAGGGTTATATATCCCTTAATCATGTTTTCTCTAAAAATATCACCTTACTATTAAATCAATATTCTTGGTTATTTGTATCATTTAACACATTCCTTAAAATAATTAAAGAAAAACTATAATAGAAAAATACTCATACGTTTCATGGGTCTAATTTCTATAATATCATTGATAAAATACTTATAAAATTTAATTAATTTATTGAAATACAAAATATGTTTAATCATTCCACTTTGGATGTGGTAAAAACAAAAGTTTTCCATTGATCCCATTGCTTCTTCTGAGGAATATTTCCATGACGCTTCGAAAATGAATTTTCAGAGTGCACTATCACTTTACATTTGAAAAGTTTATCATTAAATGTTTCTTTCTTACCCTTTCATTCATGTTCCTAATGGAATTTCTCTCCATAATTGAAGAAAAATCCCATTCCCTTTAAGAAAGTAAAAGGGTGTTTCTTTCCACAATTATCACATGTGGGAAAATCTTTTTTTCTCGTTTTCCCCTTATCGATTTTTTCTATTATTTAATTTTATTATCTTTATTCCATTTTATTATATAGGTTATATAGAATTAATTCTCAACTTTTATGGTTTATAAAACCATTTTATCATACGATGAAATTTCTTGAGAGACCCTCACCCTTAGAAGACTTTGCTTAAACCCTTAAAACAAATGGTCAATATTGTATTCGTAATAGTGTAATTATTCTATAGAACACATGGATAGTCTTTTAAATGTATCCTCATAATCCAAAGAATTTTATTATTTATTTTAATTCAAGATAATAGAATTTATCTTCATTTTAGTTTATTACTTACAATGGAAATATTTTTCAAATAATGTTTCTTTAAAATATTTCCATTATATGTGTTTTATTTCATATTACTTCACAGTATTCTTGATAAATGATCAAGATTGATCAAAATTGACTTCTATATAATACATTTAATGTGTATCCTTTTCCTTTTAATCACATCCCAAGGAAAGAAATATCTTCTCAAGGTACTTAATTCATTTCTCATCTACCATTGCATTATTAGTCCCACTAAACGATGAAATATGTTTTCACATGAAGGGATCCAATATAAGAGAATAACATTGTGGAATAATAGGTTTCTCCACTAGGTAAAGGTTATTTGTCATAACCTAATTCAAATTCCCAAATATTGCCACGATCTGCTCAATTTCAATACCAGCTGTATTGACTTTCACGATAGAGAAATTTCGACATTTGACATGGGAATCGATACCCTTATTTCCTCTAGGAACCATTTATAAAAAATGGAATATAATGGATTAGATCATAAAATTATAAATTTTAAATCATAATTTATAATAATAAATCTGGTGAAACACTTAATATAAATTTAATACTTTTTTATATTCAATCTCAGAATCTTAAACTTGGTTTCTTCGGGGATATCTATATTTTCAAATCCTTAATAATGTTTTGAAAAAAATATGAATTATCATAAGAATATAGTATGGTATGGAACAAACAAGTTTACAATAAGGTCATACTCACTATTCACAAAAATGATTGCCATGATATAATCACACAACTCTTTTTATGGTTATTACCCTTATATTTTTCTATGCTAAAACCACATCCACTTGTAGTATCCATACATGGGTGTATTTCTAGGGAAAACCACACTATATATTCCATTACAAAATTTTATGATGTTATTCTATGCTTATTCTCAAATAGTATCATAGGTTTATATTCTATAATCTATGTTTTCCTTAATCTAGTTACCAAGTTTTCTACTAAACTATCTTTGATACCAACTATAATGACCCTAACTCTAGTAACCTAGAGCTGATATCCACTTTATTATAATGTAGTATATCACATGTGGTCAAATCCCAATGGAACGATCAATTTAATTGTCTTAGTGATTTAAATATATATATAATGCCCATTTTACATTGGGGAAAAAATATAAAACATAGAAATAATAAACATTTCCATCCTTGAGCTCATTCAAAGATTTTTTTTTCATAACCCAGGTAATGGAAACAAAATAAGGGTGATCCCAAATTCCCAGTAAGGGTTACATATAGTGTAAGAAATCTAGAATCAATGATTCATAATTAATATGGCAACATCAATAACTAAACATTCATTCCATTTAATCAATAACCTTACTATCATTATTAGATAAGTCATCATTAATATGATATGGTAAATAACTAAGAATAAATGTTATTTAATCAATAAATTGAGAAAAAAATTAATCTATAGATAAGATAAATAAAATAATCACATGGATAATAATAGATGAATTCACAATGAAGGAAATTATTAATTTTTTATATAATTATCTTCGACATCATGAAATCTATTATAACAAGACCATTCACAAGAACATTTTAAAATATGTGTAAAACACATTTAATTTGGACAACTATTATTTTCTTATGAGACCTATAGATGCATCGGTGGTCTATATAATTCTATACCACAATCATCACTACATGTCCAAAGCATTCCACATCTATAAAATAAACAATTTAATTCATGAACAATATGCCTTATCAATAAATATCTATATTGAGTAAATAATATGGATTAATCAATATTTCCCTAAAATAATCAAATAATTTTCAAAGTAAACACCATATGTAAAAAAAGTATGTGTCTTAGAAAATAATCATATAAATAATAAAATTAATATATATCTTTAATATAAGTATAATGTTCAATGAAAAATGATCTGAAGAAAGTGCTTGTCTCAAAATAAATTTAACCATAAAAAATAAATCTAGAGATAAGAGATAACCATCAGTTCATCAGAAATATAGGTTTTTGAAATAAAATCGTTTCATGTGTAAGAATAAAGGGAATGAAAGTGAGAAATTAAAATAATATTTCATAAAAGGGTATCTTTGTAAATGCATTGAAAGTAGGTAGAATAATCTACATTTTTTAAAATGGTTATGGTGGTGGGGAAGTCCATTATCACTATTCACATTAAAAGAAATTCCTTTTAACTTATTGTAAAAACATACCATTTGAGAAATTGTAGAAATATTTCCTTCAAACCATTTTTAAAATTCAAGGATAACTTAAAATTTACTTTACAAATAATTTTATTAATTCATAGTAGTTTTTAATATTTTGGAAAACATAAACATGGAAGAAAAATATATCCAATTTAAAGAGGAAATAATCAGGTTTTATATTAAAATATTCATTTCATGAATCAAGTACCAAGGGGATAAATTTTGTAAGAAAATATAAAAACTGTTTAAATATTCAGTGGATATGAAAATCATTATATCTTATAATGGATAAATGATAAGGTTACTTCTTTAAACTAATAGAAAATCCAAAAAGTGATATTGTAAAATAGATAATTACCACTTTAGTGACTTTGAAATATTATCCCTTGAAATAATAATATTGAATTGAAACATTTACCATAATTAATAAATAGTTATTAATGTTAATTTCATAAAAGTTGTAGTATATACACCACATAAAAGTTAATAGGTGTATATTAACATATATATCTCAATTGGAAGAAAATTAAGATAAAATAACTTACTTATAGAGTCCCTATTTTTTCTCTTTAGACTTTGAAATAATTATATATATATATATATATATATAGATCTAGGTACTGAGACAACATGAAATTAAGAGGCTCAGTGTTCCCAAAAATCAATTTTATAAAAATAGTAAATATATTTTTTATTACGCGTGGACAATTTATTAAAGGGAATGATATATCTCTAAAAAAAATCTCATATAAAAAATATAAGACCCTGATTGAGTCCATAATATGGTGTTTACCCAAGTCATTACATAAAATAGGTCATCAAAAGGTGTTTGATCATCTATCTCATTGGCAGTACCTTCAGTGGATTAATTAATTTATTAAATTATTTAATTAATTCATTTTGAACTAAGGAAATGTCTATAACTTGAATGAAATGTATAATTATTAAAGGTTAGTAGCATAAACTCTTGGATAATTCTATATCTTTCCTTCCTCCTTCCATTGGATAATCAAATCGAATGATAATGAAATGCTGAATTGGAGAGCTGTAGATTGAAAAGTAGAGACCCAATCTTGACATATATGGGCATTACATTACCTTTTCGGAATAATTAATACAAGAAAAAACAGACACCCAAAGACCATATAAGTTTAGTATCTTTGGAAACTCAGAACATAATCTTCTAATCATGGTGAATGATCTTCAACATGTCCCATAAATATCTTCCCCTTTTGTTTTACTACCTAAAACCTTTTTTCTATCCTAAGGAAAAGAAAACATAGAATGGGTAAGCTCAAATACTCAGTAAGGGTAAACATGGAGAATTTAAAACAAACCATAAACATTTTAAAGTAAAAACATGAACATAAAGTTAAATCATCAAAATCTTGAGCAATGACATAAATCTTGGCAGTACGTGAGTCATAGATCATAAAGGAAAATTAACCATGATAGAATAGCATTGACATAAAACATGTAATTGTGGAAAACTAATAATAAAATATTTTAATTTCCATAGTTTCCAAGGCACCGATTGCAATACCATCATAATGTAAAAAGTCCATTGTTGAACCAGGTTTAGTTGTCTTTCCAGCCATGTATTACTGAATCGGATTTTCCTGTCATTCCAGTCATGTCTATCTCTTGAGATATAAATCTTTATCCAATGAATTGGATAGATATATGGGTCCAACCCATCTCATAATGAAACTATTCTTTTGTGTTCCACAAAAACATAAATCATACATCATATCATAACCCTTGTAATAAAATGGGATTCTTAAACATCATGCCATGTTAGCATAATCCATATAATATAAATATATTTCATAAAAATACTTACATCATAACATAATAAAATCAATGTAATAATAGGTATATAAATATAAACCTATGTCATATTATTTGTAAAATAATTTTGATAAAACCCTTGAATAAAGTTCTTGAGGAAAATATATTTTATTTTTAAAAAACATTTACTTTTCTCAAAATGTCATGCAATTTTAAAAGAAAAGGAGTAAATTTAAAATAAACTTAAAAACTTTTAAAGGAATCATCATGGAATTAATTCTTTATGAAAGAGTAAAAATCCATTCATTCTGTATAATTTATAAAAAACATTCCCCTCATAATTTTACCAAAAAATTCAAAATGTACCTTATATGGTAAAAAAATAAATATTCCTTCCATACCATTAAGTAAAAGTCAAAATAGGTAAAAATGACTTTAAACATACATGGAAGAATAATAAAAATTTTATGAAAACATTTTTTTGAAAACATATATATATGGATGATTAATATATCCCAAAAAAATACTTACATATAAACAATCACAGATAAAAACAAGATTAAAAAATTATCCATTACCTTAGGTTTGATTTCTTCTGTATGTGTCCGAAACTCCTCTTCCTCGATGCACCTCCCTTAAATTTCCACTTAAGACACTAGAGTTGGTCTTTTGAGAAAAACAGAACCTCTAGAATGTAAATAGGGAAGTTGAGAAAACAAATGGGTAGGTTTTTTCCGATATTGAAGGCTCAAAATGGAGTGAAGAGGAGAGGGAGGAGGTGCCCTTTTATAAGAGAGGAGAGGGACACTTTAGAAAAGTTCAAAAATATTAATTTATTATAAATTAAATTTCAACTTAAAAGGGTCAAAAATTTATTTAATTATAATATAAGATGATTTTTTTGAATACCCACCATCCAATATTTTGTTTGAAAATTTTGGAATATTGTGTTATACTTATCTTTTTGGTTTTACCCTTATTTTACCCTTTTTAATCTAATAGAGATATCATGTAATTTACACATTGTCGGTAAATTTAATTACCATATCATGTCAAAATACCCACAAAAAAGATATTTCTGACATATTTTTACTTATATTAACCATTTGGCCAAAGCTTAGATTTTTAGGAATTTAATATCATTTAATAAACCATTTTATATTTTAAGTTATGAATTGTGTCAATTTTGGACACTATTCAGAATTAAATTTTTTAAAAATTTATAACAACCTTATTCCTTAAAAAATGATGCATTAAAACAAAGATAACATGTCAATACCATCCAAAAAATTCATTAATGACATCAAAATAACCAAATTAAATTTGTTTTCATATTTATAAATTCATTTATTTGAATCTTTCATTAATGAGATAATCACTACATCATAATTGTGTCATAAATAAATATATTTATCTAATTTATCAAAATTAAAAATAAATGACCATGATATAGGAAATCTTTTTATCTTTCCAATTACTATTTATATACATAGAGATATATTATATAAACCCATATTAAAATCAATTTAGTAAAATACATATGTTTAGGTTATAAATATCCTTACTTTAAATTAATTCTTACAAAGTGTCATTTTCACATCCAAGTGAATCCATGATGTCCCAAAATCGACCCCAGGACGAACATGGTCAGTAATATCTCATACAATCAGTTTGGGACATGTGTTTGTGTAATTTAATATTATTATAATATTATTTTTACCCTAATTTACCAGATTTACCTTTTAACCATGGTAAATAAAATAATTACTGAAGTTACCATTCATATCGTCCGAAAATAAAACGTTCCCATTTAAAAAAATTTAACCTTATGATTCAAAATATGGAATACATTTTTTAGAATTTCAAAACACAGATGTTTTAGTAATTAATTTAAAATTAATCCCATTATCAAAAAAACAGGATTTTGTTTAAAACATTGCAAAATATTGAAATGTTTTTATATATGAATTCAATGTAAAATTAATGAAAATTAATTACATTGTCTTAAAATATATAAATATATAATATTAATTTTTTAATACTAATAAATAAAATATTTTAATAATATAAATCATTTTGATGAAAAAAGTTGTTTTCAATTAAAATTTTGCATATTTTCACTATTCATAAAAATATGAAAGTTATCAGAAAAAAATCAAAAAATTATCCAAAGTAAATTTATATGTACCATTTTGAAATAATATGTTTATCTTGTCAAATATAAATTATAAAAGTGTCAAAAAAGTAGATTAAAAATCAGTGCGCCCTCAAAAGGCAGTATTATTGCATTTTTTTTTGAAAAATCCTCTTTTTATCTGAAAAATTCATTTTGTTTTCATATCATGTGTAATATGAATGATAATGTTATATAAAATTAAAAATTTGGTTAATAATATTCATAATGGATATTTTATATAATATTTTAATAATATAATGTTGTTTAGTGAAACATGGTATCGTGTACAAGGCAGGCTATCGAGGAAGTTCGCTCTTGCGTACAACACAAGCCAAGTTAGTGTTGCGTGTAGTGAAAGATTCATTTGGTGTTTCTTATAACATAACCAAAAATTAGATCATTTATACATTTAACAAAATCTATACTCATTATGGGGTGAAATTAATTCTATCAAATTAACTTGAAATTGTGTGCAACACAAGCAAAGAATAGTGTTGCGTATACTGCCAGATAACACGGTGTTGAATATAGCACAAGCTAATCTTGGGGTAGTGTAAAAAAAAGACATCAAAGAAATTAAAATAATATATATCATAAAATATAGGGGTGTTACATTCTATCCCCCTTAAAATGAATTTCACCCTCAAAATTCATCGGAGTTATACACAGTTTTCTACTTGAAAGTTTCTTTCATGGAAGCCAACATCATAAAAAGGAATAATAAAACTTCATTTTAAAAAGGATGATATTAATATAATAGTTACCCAAATTTACCCATCACTACATTTTTATATAGGAGAACATATGTGGTAATTGAAAACATTTATATGGAAGAGAAATCTGACCATCATGTTCTGATGGACAATGATAGAGAATAAGGTTTGGAGAAAGTTAACTTCCAGAAAGCCGTAAATAAATGATGATTTAGGGGAAAATCTGATTCTTCAGATAATAAGGTACTTGGATAATTTTTTTTTTGTTTTCCAGATCCTTCTCCTAAATTTGAATAATTTTGCATGAGAATAAATATTTACTTGATTTTAGTACAATATCACCTTTGAATGATAAAGTTAAAATCATACCTTGTAAGTCTTTTAAAATTTGCCTCGTATGTTTAAACAGATTCATCGTTCTTTTTCTTAAGCTCAAGGAACTCCTTTTCTATCTTTTTTTGAAGAATACAAAGGAATTACTTATTGAAAAATGTGTTCATGAACTCGTCCCATTCCATGGGTGAGATTTCAACTTGATAACTTATATTCTTAATTAGAGTCCACCAATGGTTTTCTTCACCTTTTAAATGATAGAAAACCAAAATGACATTTTCATATTCCGAACAGTGAGGGATGGAAAATATCTTTTCATTGGAACTCATCCATTTTCACCAACAAGTGTCTTAGAAGACCCACTGAAAGAAGGTGGATGTTGCCTCATGAAGGACTCAATAGAATGTTATTCCCTTCTCTGCACATTTGTGAGTCTAGAATGATTAATAGCTTGTGCAAGTATAGAAATAATATTTTTCATTACATATCCCATAACACTTGGTAGTTCATGAGGACAATCCTTCCATTGAATAGTGCATTGATCATTAACCTGGTTCCTTTGAGTTCCATCCGTCGTCTAAAACACAAAAATAATAGTCTGAGAGGCCAAAATCATACAAGGAAAACAACATAGTCCAAGGGGATTACGTTCAATATCAAACATGTTTAGTTTAATTCTAGGTTATTCAAGATCGTTACCATAATTTTAGGACTGTATCCTATACTTATACTTAACCTTAGGGACATCCCTAAACATACCTTTGAAATATCTCTAGGGATCTCACTAATTGTTTCTCATCAAAGCTTCCAAAGGTTAGTTAAACCTTCTCTCTAATGAAAACCATATAGACCCAAGATTGATGTACATGGAAATTACCTTACTATTTTGGAATAGTTAATATATGAAAAAACAAACACCCAAATACCGTATTAGTTTAGTGCCTTTGTAAACTCATAACATAATCTTCTAATCATGGTGAAAAATCATCAATATCTTCCATAAAGATTTTCCACTTTTTTTCCTACCTAAAACATTTCATTATATCATGGGTAAAAGAAACCATAGAAATGGTGAGCTCAAATTCTCAGTAAGGTTAAACATGGAGAAACTAAAACAAACTATAAACATTTGAACATAAAAACATGAGTATAATGTTTAAGCATCCAAATCTTGAGCAATGACATTAAACATTACAGTACATAAGACATGGATCATAAATGAACATTAACTATGATAGAATATAATTTAAAAAAATGTAATTGTGGGAAACTAATAATCCCATATTATGATTTACATAGTATCCAAGGCATTTCTTCCAAGACCATCATAGTGAGAAAGTCCATTACTAAATCGGTTTTACTTATTGTTCCAACCATGTATTAATGAACCGAGATTACCAAAAATTCTAGTTGTGTCTATATCATGAGATATAAATCTTTACCCAATGAATTGGAGGAAGATATAGGTGACAATAATCTCATAATTAAACCATTCTTATGTGTGCCACAAAAACATAAATCATACATCATAGCATAACCCATGTAATAAAATGGAATTCAAAAACACCATGCCATTATAACATAATCCATATAAGATAAATGGATTTAATAAAAATAATTATATTATAGTGTAATAAAATCAATGTAATAATAGAGATAGAAATATAACCCCATATCAGCTTAGATAGAAAATAATTTTGATAAAACACTTGAACTATGTTCTTGAGGAAAATATCCTTTATTCTTCAAAAAAAATTTCCTTTCTCAAAATGTCATAAAAAACATATTAAATTATAAGATAAGATGAGTTTAGTTTTAATATCCATCATCCAATAATTGTTTGACAAGTTTTTAATATTTTTTTATCGTTATTTTTTTGGTTTTACCCTTATTTTACCCTTTTTAATCTTACTGTGATATCATGTTATTTACAAATTGTGGGTTAACGTAATTATCATATCATGTCAAAAGACCCAAAAAAAGTTATTTATGAAATATTTGGACTTATATTAATCATATTGATGAATATTATATTTTTAGGAATTTAATATCATTTAATAAACCATTTTATGTTTTAAGTTATGAATTGTGACAATTTTGGACACTATTCATACTTGACTTTTTTAAAAATTCATAACAACATGATTTCTTTGAAAATATGAAATTAAATAAAATATAACATGTCAATATCTTCCATAAAATTCAAGTATGACATCAAAATAACGATATTAAATTTGTTTTAATGTTTATAAATTCATTTATTTGAATCTTTCATTAATGAGGTAATCACTACATCATAATTGTGATATAAATAAGAATTTTGATCCAATGTCTAAAATTATAAATAAGATACCATGATATATGAAATATTTTTATCTTTATAATTACTATTTATAGACATAGATATATTTAATATAACCCCAAATGAAAATCAATTTACGAAAAGATATATGTTTAGGTAATAATTATCTTTACTTTTAAATTAATTATTATAAAGTGTCATTTTCAAATCCAAGTGAATCCATGGGGTAACAAAATCTGCCCAAGGACGCCCATGGTCAGATGTATCTCATACAATAGGATTAGTATATGTATTAGGATAATTTAATAGTATTATAATATTATTTTTTACCTTTGTTTACCGTATTTACCCTCTAACTATGGTAAATAAAATAATTTTCGAAGTTACTCTTCATTACGTCCAAAAATAAACAGTACATTTTTATGAAATTTTAGCCTTTTAATTCAAAATATGGAATCCATTTTTTCCAAAATCAATACACAAAATTTTCAGTAATTAATTTAAAATTAATACCGCTGTCGGAAAAAAACGGGTTTTTTTGTTTAAAACATTGCAAAAGATTGAAATGTTTTGACATATGAATTCAATGTAAAATTAATGAAAATGAATTAAATTGTATTAAACTATATTAATATATTATATTTATTATTTAAAACCATTCAATAATATATTTTAACAATATAAATTATTTCAATGAAAAAATTTGTTTTTAATTAAAATTTTGCATATTTTCACTATTCATCAAAATATGAAAGTTCTTAGAAAAATATAAAATGTTTATCCAAAGTAAATTTCAATGTCCCTATTCAAAATAATAACTGTATCTTGTCAAATATAACTTATTAAAGTGTCAAAAAATAGATTTAAAATTGGGGCGCCATCAAAAGGTGTTAAAACTGCATTTTTTTTTGAAAAATACTCTTTTTATCTTAAAAAATTGTTTTTGATCTCGTATCATGTGTAAGATGAATTCTAGTATTATATAAAATTCAAAAAGTGCTTAATAATATTCATAAAGTCTATTCAATATAATATTTTAATAATATATAGTTTTTTAGTGAAACGCGGTATCACGTACAATGTAAGCTATCGAAAAAGGTCACTCTTACGTGTAATACAAGCCAAGTTAGAGTTGCGTGCAGTGAAAGCTTCCTTTGGTGTGGATTATAAAATAACCCAAAACTAGTTTATTTATACATTTAAAAAAATCTGTACTCATTGTGGTGTGAAATTAATTCTATCAAATGAAGTTGAAATTGTGTGCAATAGGAGCCCAGAATAGTGTTGCGTATGCTGCAAGCTAACATAGAGTTGAATATAGCACAAGCTAATCATGATGTAGTGTAAAAAAATACATCAAAGAAATTAAAATAATATATCTCATTACATCTCAGTGTGTTACATTCTACCCCACTTAAAATGAATTTCGTCCACAAAATTCCTCAGGGTTATACATGGTTTTCTACTTGAAAGTTTCTATCATGAAAAACCACATCATAAAAAGTAATACTAAAACTTTATTTTAAAAAAGAAAGTTAGAAACATAACGGTTACCCAAATTTACCCATCACTAGGTTTCCATGTATAAGAACATAGGTGGGATGTGAAAACATGTATATGGATGGGAAATTTTTCCATCATGTTCTAATAGATAGTGATAAAGAATATTGTTTGGAAAAAGTTAACTACCAGAAAGCCATAAATCTGTGATGATTTAAGGGAAAATTTGATACATTAGATTATAAGGTACTTGGATAACATTTTTTGGGTTTCCATATCCTCTTCCTAAAGTTGAAGAATTTTTCATGAGAAGAAATACTTACTCGTTTTTGGTACAGTCTCACCTTTGTTTGTGCGTTGAAAAAAATTCACTTTATCTCTTAATGAAATTAAGTTGAATTTTTCTTTTGTGAAGTGTTAACAGATCATGGGTTAGAATGATATGTCATTCCATCTATCTCAACAAAAATGTTATAACAGGTTATCAAATAAGCATAAGTCCGCCTATAGTTAGATAAAACATAAATCTAACCAACTAAAAATAGAAAATAATTTATACTATCCATAAATGGATAACATTACAATCCTTCCAAAAACTATCAATATAAAACTTTATATGGAGGTGAACAAAATCTACTTAAAATTTTTCTGCCATATCTCATTTGGTAGTCCATAGTTTTCACATTCCAAAATTTGAATATCATAATCATGTATTCTCTTGAAACATGATAATAACTTGAATTATCCTGGAACCGTAGTGACAATGTTAATTTTATCAAAATTATCTCTTTACACACACAAAATATCCTTAAAATAATCTATACTCAAACCATGATATCACATTGTCCTTTTATCTATCATGATCTCATTAATACTATCAAACATATAATTTCTTCTTTATCCCTTCATTATGCGCATATCATCTGCTTCCCAAAATATTTAAATCACTTTTCATGATTACTAGTTCCATATAATTATGGAAAACCATAATACACTAATATATAGATTTTCAAATATTTTATAATACTATAAATGATATTACACAACACAATTTTGAAATCCCAGTACATAAATACTTAGTCATTCCACTACTTCATTTTCATACTCAACATCACCAATAATGATCACATGTGACTTCCTATTGTCTTTTTCATTGAGAGTATGTTTATGTCAATCAACATTAACCATTGGATTAGAAAATTTGTAAGCATAATTCCCCATTTTCATTCAGTTATAGCATAAAAGTTTTGGTGGTGCCTTCTTTATAGTCTTTTCTCCATCCAAATCATCAACAAACTTTTTCCCATTGCATTGGCACTCAAATACTCGATGACCTTATTTTACCCATTTTAAATACTTTCTAGTCCCTTTAAGACAATATCTATAATGCTTCTTTCCAAACTTTCAGCATAAAGAAATATTTATCTACTTTTCACCATTGTTTTGCGATTTTACCTTGAACTCCATCTTTTGTTTCTTTTCAGAACCGTGAGATGGATATATAACACCAACTTCTAGTTCTACCTTGATAGCACAATTCACAATCTATTCATAGACATTGATGTCTCTTATAGCTAATTCACTTTGAAGACTTGGTCTTAGGCCACTGAATAATCGATCTACTTTACTTTCAGTTTGGATGACAAAGGCAGAATAATACATTGAAAGTCTTATAAATTCACCTCATATGTTGAAACAGATTCATCATCCTTTTTCTCAAGCTCAAAAAACTATATTTAATTATTTTTTCAAATAATAAAAGGGAATCACTTGTTAAAAAATACGTTCTTGAACTAATCCCATTCCATGGAATAAATTTCATCTTTCGGCCTTATATTCTTAATGAGAGTCCACCATTGGTATTCTTCACCTTTTAAATGATAAATAGACAAAATGAACTTTTCATGTTCTGAATAGTGAGGGATAGAAAATATCTTTTCAATGGAACTTATCAATTTTTCAGTAACAAATGGATCAGAAGACCCACTGAAAAAAGGTGGTCGTTGCCTCATGAAGGACTCAATAGAATATTGTTCCCTTCTCTGTCAATTTTGGAGTCCAGAATGATTAATATCTTATGTAAGTATAGAAATAATACTTTTTATTCCATCTCCCATATAATTTGGTTGTTCATGAGGACAATCCTTGCTTTTACCAGTGCATTGATCATTAACATAGTTCCTTCGGGTTCCATCCATCGTCTAAAACACAAAAAGAATAGTGTGATAAGAAGAAATCATACTAGGAAAACAACATAGTCAAGGGGTACCTTCAATATGTAACATATTAGGTTTAATTCTAGGTTTTTCATGATCATTACCATACTTTTAGGACTATATAAAATACTTATACTTAACATTAGGGATATCCCTAGACATACCTTAGAAATATCTCTTGGGATCTCACTAAATTTTTTACATCTTAGTTTGGAAAGGTTAACTAAACCATCACTTTGATAAAAATAATATAGACCCAATATTGATTACATGGAAATTACATTAATTTTTTTGTAATACTTAATATATGAAAGAAAACAGACACCCAAAGACCGTATTAGTTTAATGTCTTTGTAAACTCATAACATAATCTTCTAATCACTGTGAAAGATCTTCAACATCTTCCATAAATATCTTCCTCTTTTTTTTTCCTACCGAAAACATTTCATTATATCACGTGGAAAAGAAAACATAGAATGGGTGAGCTCAAATGATCAGTAAGGTTTAACCTGGAGAACATATGACAAACCATAAACATTTGAAGGTAAAAACATGAACATGAAGTATAAACATCCAAATTTCAAACAATAAGATAAATCATGACAGTACATAAGGTATAGATCATAAAATAACATTAAATATGATAGAATAGAATTATAAAAAACATGTAATTGTGGAAAACAAATAAGCACATATTATGATTTCCATAGCAGCCAATGCGTTGCTTCCAAGACCATCATAGTGGACAAAGTCCATTACTAAACTGGTTTTACTTTCCGTTCCAGCCATGTATTACTGAACTGGATTTACATGTCATTCTAGTAATATACATCTCATGAGATATAAATATTAACCAAATGAATTGTAGGGAGATATAGGTCCCACACATCTCACAATTAAACCATTCTTATGTGTGCCACAAAAACATAAATCATACATCATAGCATAACCCATGTAAAAAATGGAATTCACCAACAAAATTCCATCATAACATAATCCATATTAGATAAATGGATTTAATAAAAATAATTCTATTATAGTGTAATAAAATCAATGTAATTATAGAGATATAAATATAACCCTATGTCATCTTTGATGGAAAATAATTTTGATAAAATACAGATACTTAGTTCTTGAGGAAAATATCTTTTCTTCTTCAAAAAACATTTTATTTTCCAAAAATGTCATCCAAAACTTATTTAATTATAAGATAAGATGATGTTGGTTTGAATATGAATCATCTAATAATTGTTTTACAAGTTTTGAATATTTTTTTCCTTATTTTTTCTGGGTTTACCTTTATTTTCCCTTTTTAATCTTATAGTGATATCATGTTATTTAAACATTGTGGGTTAATGTAATTACCATATAATGTCAAACGACACACAAAAAAATTATTTATGAAATCTATAGACTTATATTAACCATCTGGATGAATCTTATATTTTTAGGAATTTAATATCATTTAATAAAGCATTTTATGTTTTATGTTATGAATTGTGTCAATTTTGGACAATATTAATACTTGATTTTTTAAAAATTCATAACATGATTCCTTTGAAAATAAGGAATTAACTAAAATATAACTTGTCAATATCTTCCAAAAAATTCATGCATGAAAACAAAATATTGAAATTACATTTGTTTTAATATTTTTAAATTCATTTATTTGGATCTTTCATTAATGAGGTTATCACTACATCATAATTGTGTCATAAATAAGTATTTTTATCCAATGTCTAAATTTATATATAAAATACCATGATGTAGGAAATCTTTTTAGATTTTAAATTACTATTTATAGACATATATATCTTTTGTATAACCCAAAATTAAATTCAATTTAGTAAAAGATATATGTTTGGGTTATAATTATATTTACTTTAAATTAATTCTTATAACGTGCATTTTCACATCCAAGTGAATCCATGGGGTCCCAAAATTTGCCCAAGGATGTCCATGGTCGGAAATATCTCACCAAATTGGATTATGAAATGTGTTAGGGTAATTTAATATTATTATAATATTATTTGTTTACCCTTATTTACCATATTTACCCTTTAACGATGGTAAATAAAATAATTACTGAAGTTACTATTCATAACATCCAAAAATAAAAGGTACCTATTTACTCAATTTTAACTTTCTAATTCCAAATATGGAATTCAAATTTTACAAATTCAAAACACATAAGTATCAGTAATTAATTTAAAATTAATTCCGTTGTCGAAAAAATGGGTTTTTTGTTTAAACCATTTCAAAAGATTGAAATGTTTTTACATATGAATTCAATTTAAAATTAATGAAAATGACTTAAATTGTCTTAAAATATATAAATATATTATATATATATATTTTAAAACCATTCAATAATATATTTTAACAATATAAATTATTTCGATGAAAAGGTTGGTTTCAATTAACATTTAGCATATTTTCACTATTCATCAAATATGAAAGTTATCAAAAAAATATCAAAAGTTTATAAAAAGTAAATTTCTATTCCCCTCTTAGAAATTATAAGTTTATCTTGTAAAATATAACTTATAAAAGTGTCAAAAAAATATTTAAAATTGGTGCGCCATCAAAAGGCGGTAAAACTGCATTTTTTTGAAAAATACTCATTTTATCTGTAAAATTGATTTTGTTCTCATGTCATGTGTAATATGAATGATAATGTTATATAAAATTCAATATGTGGTTAATACTATTCATAACGGCTAGTTTATTTAATATTTTAATAATATATCGTTGTTTTGTGAAAATCAATATCGCATACAACGCAAGCTATCGAGTAAGGTCGGTCTTGCATTTAACGCAAGCCAAGTTTGTTTTGAGTGTAGTGAAATATTCCACTAGTGTTGCTTATAACATAACAAAAAATTAGTTCATTTATACATTTATAAAAATCTATACTCATTGTTGTGTGAAATGAATTCTATCAAATGAGTTTGAAATTGTGTGCAACATAAGCCAAGAATAGTATTGCATATACTTCAAGTTAACACGATATTGAATATAGTGCAAGCTAATCTTGGTGTAGTGTAAAACAAAATACATCGAAGAAATTAAAATAATATATCTCATAAAATCTTGGTGTGTTACATTCTACCCCCCTTAAAATTAATTTCACCTTTGAAATTCGTTGGGGGTTATACATGGTTTTCTACTTGAAAGTTTCATTCATGGAAACCCACATCATAAAAAGGAATACTAAAACTTCATTTTAAAAAAAGAATGTTAGAAACATAATGGTTACCCAAATTTAGTCATCACTAGGTTTCCATATAGGGGAGAATAGGTGGGAAGTGAAAACGTGTATATGGAAGTGAAATATGACCATCACGTTATAATGTATAGTGATAAATAATAAGGTTTAGAGAAATTTAACTACCCGAAAGCCATAAATCTGAAATGATTTAAGGGATAGTCTGATTGATTCAATAATAATGTACCTGGATAACATTTTTTTTCTTTTCTAGATCATTTTTCTAAAGTTGAGGAACTTTTCATGAGAACAAATACTTACATGATTTTGGTACAATCTCACCTTTGTTCATGGATTGTAGAAGTTTTACTTCATCTCTTGAAGAAATAAAGTTGAATTTTTCATTTGTGAAGTGTTAGAAGATCATGCTATAGAATTATAGGTCATTCCATCCATCTCAACAAAAATGTTAGAACATGTAATCAAATAAGAATAAGTCCACCTATAGTTAGATAACACATCAATCTGTCAAACATAAAACAGAAAATAACTTGTACTATCCATAAATGGATAACATTACAATCCTTCCAAAAACTAAAAATATAAAACTTTAGAAGGAGGTGATCTAAATATACTTAATATTTTCCTCCCATATCTCATTTGGTAGTCCATGGTTTTCACATTCAAAACATTTGAATACCATAATCATGCATTCTCTTGGAACATGATAATAACTTGAATTATTATAGAACCTTAGTGAAAACAAGAATTTTATCAAAATTATCTATTTACACACACAAAATATCCAAAATAATCTATATACTTAAACCATGATATCAGATTTTCCTTTTATCAGTCATGATCTCATTAATACTACCAAACATATTATTTCTTCTTTATCCCTTCATTATGCGCATATCATCTACATTCCAAAATATTTCAATCACTTTTATGGTTACCAGTACCATATAATTATGGAAAACTATAATAGGCCAATACATAGATATTCCAATATTCCATAATAATATATATGATATTACCTAACACTATTTTGAAATCCCAATACACAATCACATAATCATTCAACTACTTCATTTTCATACTCAACATTGCCAATAGTGATCACATGTGACTTCCCTTTGTCTTTTTCATTGAGAGGTTATTGATTTAGATAATCATTAACCCTTGGATTAGGGAATTGGTTAGCATAATTCCCCATTTCCTTTCACTTAAATCATTAAAGTGTTTGGGGTGCATTCTATGTAGTCTTTTTCTCTATCCACATTATTAGCAACCTTTTTCCCATTACTTTGGAACTCAACTGCTCGATGAACTTCTATTCCACACTTGAAACATTTTCTAGTCCCTCCAAGACAATCTCCACTATGCCTCTATCTACACTTTCATAATAAGGAAAAACTTATCTTCTTTTCACCAGTGTTTTTTGATTTTCCCTTGAACTCCAACTTTCATTTCTTTTCAAAACTATGAGATGGATATGTAACACCAACTTCTAGTTCTACCTTGATAGCGCAGTGCACAATATCTTCATAGCAACTAAAGTTTCTTATAGATAATGCCCTTTGATGACTTGGTTTTAAGCCACTGAATAATTGATCAACTTTACTTCCAAGTTGGATGATAAAACCATAATCATACCTTGCAAGACTTGTAAAATTTTCCTCGTATGTTCAAACAGATTCATCATCCTTTTTATTAAGCTCAAGGAATTCCTTTTCCATCATTTCTTGAAGAATACATGAAAAATACTTATTTAAAAATATGTTATTGAACTCGTCCCATACAATGGATTTAATTTCATCTTACTACCTTGTATTCTTAATTAGAGTCCACCATTGGTATGCTTTACCTTCTAAACGATAGACAGCCAAAATGACCTTTTAGTGTTCTAAAAAACGAGGGATGAAAAATATCTTTTCAATGGAACTGCTCATTTTTTCAGCAACAAGTGGATCAGAATACCCATTGAAAGAAGGTGGACGTTGCCTCATGAAGGAATCAATAGAATGTTGTTCCCTTATCTGCTCATTCGAGAGTCCATAATGATTAATAGCTTGTATAATTATAGAAATAAGATTTTTTCATTCCATCTCCCATAACATTTGGTTGTTCATTAGGACAATTCTTGCATTGCCCAGTGCATTGATCATTAACATGGTTCCGTCGGGCTCCATCCATCGTCTAAACACAAAAAGAATAGCGTGAGAGGCAAGAATTATACCAGAAAAACAACATAGTAAAGGGGGAGTAACTTCAATATCTAACATATTAGGTTTAATTCTAGGTTATTTATGGTCGTTACCATAATTTTAGGGCACTATCCTATACTTATACTTAACCTTAGGGACATTCCTAGTCATAACTTAGAAATATGCCTTGGGATATCATTTAATTATTCACATCCTAGTTTCCAAAGGTTATCTAAACCTTCACTCTCATAAAAATTTTATAGACCAAAGCTTGATGTACATGGGCATTAAATTAATTTTTTAGAATACTTAATATATGAAAAAATAGACACCCAAAGACCATTTTAGTTTAGTGTCTTTGTAAACTCATAACATAATCTTCTAATCATGGTGAAAGATCTTCAAAATCTTTCATAAAGATCTTACCCTTTTGTTTTCCTACCTAAAACATTTCATTATATCATGGGGAAAGGAGAAAATAGAAAGGGTGATCTCAAATGCTCTGTAAGGGTAAACACGGAGAACATAAAACAAACCATAATCATTTGAACATAAAAACAATAACATAAAGTTTAAACATCTAAATCTTGAGCAATAACATAAATCATGATAGTAAGTAAGGTATGGATCATAAATGAACATTAACCATGATAGAATATCATTTAAAAAAAACATGTAATTGTGGAAAACTAATAAGCACATATTATGATTTCCATAGTAGCCAAGGCAATGCTTCCAAGACCATCATAGTGGACAAAGTCCATTACAAAACTGGTTTTACATATCGTTCAAGACATGTATTACTAAATTGTATTTACCTTCTGTTAGAGTGATGTCTATATCATGAGATATAAATCTTTACCCAATGCATTGGAGGGAGATATAGGTCTCACCCATCTCGTAATGATACCATTATTATGTGTTCCGCAGAAACATAAATCAAACATCATAGCATAACCCATGTAATAAAATGGAATATATTAACTATCTGGCTAAATATTAGATTTTTAGGACTTTAATATCATTTAATAAACCATTTTATGTTTTATGTTATGAATTGTGTAAATTTTGGACACTATTCATACCTGACGTTTTTAAAAATTCATAACAACATGATTCTTTTGAAAATAAGGCATTAACTCAAATATAACATGTCAATATCTTCCAGAAAATTCATGGATGGCATCAAAATAATGAAATTATATTTTTTTTATTTTTTTTAAATTCATTTATTTGAATCTTTCATTAATGAGGTAATCACTACTTCATAATTGTGTCATAAATAAGTATTTTTATTCAATGTCTAAAATTATAAATAAAATACCATGATGTAGGAAAATTTTCTTAGCTTTTCAATTACTATTTATAAACATAGATATATTTTACATAACCCCAAATTAAAATCGATTTAGTAAAAGATATGTGTTTAGGTTATAATTATCTTTACTTTAAATTTATTCTTATAAAGTGGCATATTCACATCCAAGTGAATCCATTGGGTCCCAAAATCTTCCCAAGGATTCCCATGGTCGGAAATATCTCATACAATTGGATTAGGACTTGTGTTAGGGTAATTTAATGTTATTATAATATTATTTGTTTACCCTTATTTACCATATTTACCCTTTAACCATGGTAAATAAAATAATTACTAAAGTTACTATTCATAGTGTCTAAAAAAAAAAAGTACCTATTTAAACAATTTTAATCTTTTGGTTACAAATATGGAATCCATTTTTTTAAAATTCATTACACATAACTTACATTAATTATTTTAAAATTAATCACATTGTTGAAAAAATGGGTTTTTTGTTTAAAACATTGCAAAAGATTGAAATATTTTTACATATAAATTCAATGTAAAATTAACAAAAATGACTTCAATTATCTTAAAATATTAAAATATATTTTATTTATTATTTAAAACCATTCAATAATATATTTTAACTATATAAATTATTTCGATGGAAAAAGTTGTTTTCAACTATAATTTAGCGTATTTTCACTGTCCATCAAAATATGAACGTTATTAGAAAAATATCAAAAGGTTATCCAAATTAAATTTATATGTAACTCTTTGAAATAAGAAATTTGACTCATCAAATATAACTTAAAAAAGTGTCAAAAACTATATTTAAAATTGGTATGCCCTCAAAAGGCAGTAAAACTGCATTTTTTTTTTGAAAAATACTCTTTTTATCCAAAAAATTGATTTTGATCTCATATGATGTGTAAGATGAATGATAATATTATATAAAATTTAAAATGTGTTTAATACTCTTTACAACGACTAGTTTATATAATATTTTAATAATATATCGTTGTTTAGTGAAACTCAGTATCGCGTACAATGCCAGCTATCGAGGAAGGTCACTCTAGCGTGTAACACAAGCCAAGTTGGTGTTGCGTGTAGTGAAAGATTCCTTTTTTTGTTGCTTATAACATAACAAAAAATGAGTTCATTTATAAATTGAAAAAAATCTATACTCATTTTTGTGTGAATTAAATTATATTAAATGAACTTGAAAATGTGTGCAACACAAGCCAAGAATAGTGTAGTGTATACTACAAGCTAACACAGTGTTGAATATAATGAAATCTAATCTTAGTGTAGTGTAAGAAAAATACATCAAAGAAATTAAAATAATATATCCCATAAAATATTGGGATATTACATTCTACCCCCCATAAAATGAATTTCGCACTCGAAATTCATCGGGGTTATACATGGTTTCCTAATTGAAATATTCTTTCATGAAAACCCACATCATAAAAAAATACTAAAACTTAATTTCAAAAAATAATGTTAGAAACATAATGGTTAACAAAATTTACTCATCACTAGGTTTATATATAGGAGAACATAGGTGAGTGAAAACATGTATATGGAAGAGAAATATGACCATCATGTTCTGATGGACAGTGATAGAGAATAACGTTTGGAGAAAGTTAACTACGAGAAAGCCATACATCTATGATGATTTAAGGGACAATCTGATTCATCAGATAATAAGGTACTTGGATAACATTTTTTTGGTTTTTTAGATCCTTTTCTTAAAGATGAATAATTTTACATGAGAATAAGTACTTACTTGATTTTGGGACAATCTCACCTTTGTTCGTGACTTGAAATTTTTTCACTTTATCTATAAAAGAAATGAAGTAGAAATTTTAAATCATGAAGTGTTAGAAGATCATGTGATATATTTATAAGTCATTCCATCCATCTCAACAAAAATGTTAGAACATGTTATCAAATAAGCATAATTCCTTATATAGTTAGATAATACATCAATCTAACAAACGTGAAATAGAAAATAACTTGTACTATCCATAAATTGATTACATTGCAATCCTTCCAAAAAATAACAACATAAAACTTTAGAAGGATGTGAACTAAATCAACTTAACATTTTTCTCCCATATCTCATTTTGTAGTCCATGGTTGTCACTTTCCAAACATGTGAATTCCATAATCATGTATTCACTTGAAACTATATAATAACTTGAATTACCGTATAACCTTAGTGAAAACATGAATTTTATCAAAATTATCTCTTTAAACATACATAATATCCCAAGAAACATATATACTCAAACCATGATAACAAATTATTCTTTTATCAGTCATGATCTCATTAATACTATCAAACATATTATTTCTTCCTTATCCCTTCATTATGTGCATATCATATACTTTACAAAATATTTCAATCACTTCTCATGGTTACCAGTACAATATAATTATGGAAAACCATAATAGACCAATACACAAATATTAAAATATTCTATAATACTATAAATTATATTACATAACAATATTTTGAAATCCTATTACATAAACACTTAATCATTCTACTACTTCATTTTCATACTCAAAATTGCCAATAGTGATCACATGTGACTTCTATTTGTCTTTTTCATTGAGAGGTTTTGGATGTGGATCATCAATAACCCTTGGATTAGTGCATTGGTTAGCATAATTCCCCATTTCCTTTCACTTATATCAATAAATTGTTGGTGGTGCGTTCTCTGTAGTCTTTTCTCCATCTACATCATTAGAAACCTTTTTCCCATTACTTCAGTACTCTACTGCCCGATGAACTTTTTTTCCACACATAAAATAGTTTCTAGACCCTTTAAAAAAATATCCACCATTCTTCTTTCCACACATTTATCTTAAGGACACATTTATCTTCTTTTCACCATTTTTTGGAGGTTTTCCCTGGAACTCCATCTTTTGTTTCTTTTCAAAACCATGAGGTGGATTTGTAACACAAACTTATAGTTATACCTTGATAGAGGAATACACAATCTCTCTATAGATACTGATGTATCTTATATATAATGACCTTCGAAGACTTGGTTTTAAGCCGCTGAATAATCAATCAACTTTACTTTCAGGTTGGATGATTAATCTAGAAGCATACCTTGCAAGTATTGTAAAATTCACCTCGTATGTTCAAAAAGATTAATCATCCTTTTTCTTAAGCTCAAGGAACTCCTTTTCCATATTTTTTCAAATTATACAAGGGAAGTACTTATTGAAAAATTTATTTTTGAACTTGTCCCATTCCATGGATTAAATTTCATCTTGCGGCATTGTATTTTTAATTAGATTCCACAATTGGTCTGCTTCACCTTCTAAATGATAAACTACCAAATTGAAATTTTTGTGTTCTGAATAGCAATGGATGAAAAATATATTTTTGAGGGAACTGATCCATTTTTCCACAAAAAGTGGATTAGATGACACATGGATAGAAGGTGGACATTGCCTCATAAAGGACTCAATAGAATATTGTTCTCTTCTCTGCTCATTTGGGTGTCCATAATGATTAATAGCTTGTGTAAGTATAACAATAAGATTTCACATTCCATATCCCATAAAATTTGGTTGTTATTGAGGACAATCCTTGCTTTTCCCAGTGCATTAATCATTAACATGGTTCCTTCGGGTTCCATACATCATCTAAAACTAAAAAATGATAGTGCGAGAGGCAAAAATCATACATGGAAAACAACACATTCAAGGGAGAGTACCTTCAATATCTAACATATTAGGTTTAATTATAGGTTATTCAGGATTGTTACCATAATTTTAGGACTTTAGCCTATACTTATACTTAACCTTAGGGACATCCCTAGACATACCATAGAAATATCTCTAGGGATCTCGCTAAATTTTTCACATCCTAGTTTCCGATGGTAAACTAAACCTTCACATTGATAAAAAAATTATAGAGCCAGGCTTGATGTACATGGACATTATATTACATTTTTGGAATACTTAATATATGAAAAAATAGACACCCAAATACTGTAATAGTTAAGTGTCTTTGTAAACTCGTAACATAATCTTCTAATCATGAGAAAAGATCATCAATATCTTCCATAAAGATCTTTCCGTTTGGTTTTCCTACCTAAAGTATTTCATTATATAATGGGGAAAATAAAAAATAGAAAGCGTGAGCTCAAATTCTCAGTAGGTTTACACATAGAGGACATAAAACAAACCATAAACATTTGAATGTAAAAACATGAACATAATGTTTAAACATCCAAATATTGAGCAATGACATAAATCATGACAGTACGTAAGGTATGGATCATAAAGGAACATTAACCATGATAGAATACCATTATAAAGAAACATGTTATTATGGAAAACTAATAATAACATATTATGATTTCCATAGTATCTAAGGCAATGCTGCCAAGACCATCATAGTGGACACAATCCATTACTAAACTGGTTTTACTTGTTGTTCAAACCATGCATTACTGAACTGGATTTACCTACCATTTGAGTCATGTCTATATCATGATATATAAATCTTACCCAATGTATTGGAGGGAGATATAGGTCCCACCCATCTCATAATGATACCATTCTTATGTGTTCCACACAAACATAAATCATACATCATAACATAGCCCGTGTAATAAAATGGAATTCACAAACACATGCCATCATAACATAATCCATATAAGATAAATGGATTTCATAAAAATAATTCTATTATAGTGTAATAAAATCAAGGTAATAATAGAGATACAAATATAACCCTATGTTATCATAGATTGAAAATAATTTGATAAAACACATGAACTTAGTTGTTGAGGAAAATATCCTTTCTTCTTCACAAACATTTTCTTTTCTCAAAATGTCATCCAAAACTTATTTAATTATAAGAGAATATTATGTTGGATCTTATACACATCATTAAATAATTATTTGACAAGTTTTGAATATTTTTAAGCATATTTTTTGGTTTTACCCTTATTTTATCCTTTTTAATCTTACTGTGATATCATGTTATTTACAGATTGTGGGTTTATGTAATTACCATATCGTGTCAAACGACCCAAAAAAAAGTTATTTATGAAATATTTAGACTTATGTTAACCATGTAGCCTAATATTATATTTTTAGGAATTTAATATCATTTAAAAAACCATTTTATATTTTTAAGTTATGAATTGTGGCAATTTTGGACAGTATTCATACTTGATTTTTTTAAAAATTCATAACAACAAGATTCCTTAAAAAATAAGGCATTAAATCAAATATAAAATGTCAATATGTTCTAGAAAATTTGTGGATGACATTAAAATAACAAAATTACATTTTTTAATATTTATAAATTCATTTATTTGTATCTTTAATTAATGAGGTAATCACTACATCATAATTGTGTCACAAATAAGTATTTTTTTCCCATGTCTAAAAATTGTAAATAAAATACCATGGTTTAGGAAATATTTGTATATTTCCAATTACTATTTATAGACATATTTATCTTTTATATAACCCCAAAACTAATATTGATTTAGTAAAAGATGTATGTTTATGTTTTAATTATCTATACATTAAATTAATTCTTATAAAGTGTCATTTTCACATCCAAGTGAATCCATGGAGTCCCAAAATCAACCCAAAGATGCTCATGGTTGAAAATATATCTTCCAATATGATTAGTACATGTGTTAGGGTAATTTAATATTATTTTTTTACCCTTCTTTAATATATTTACGCATTAACCGTGGTAAATAAAATAATTACGACATTTACTATTCATAATGTCTAAAAATAAAAAAGTACCCATTTACAAAATTTTAACCTTATGATTCCAAATATGGAATCCTTTTTTTCTAAATTCAAAGCAAAAAAGTGGTAGTAATTAATTTAAAATTAGTCCCTTTGTAGAAAAATAAAATGGGTTTTTGTTTAAAACATTTTAGAAGATTGAAATGTTTTTACATATGAATTCAATGTAAAATTAACTAAATTGACTTAAACTATCTTAAAATATATAAATATATTATAATTATTCTTTAAACCCATTAAAAAATATATTTTAACAATACAAATTATTTCGATGTAAAAAGTTGTTTTCAATTAAAATTTAGGGTATTTTCACTATTTATCAAAATATGAAAGTTATCAGAAAAATATCAAAAATTTATCCAAAGTAAATTTCTATGTACATTTTTAAAATAAAAAGTTTATCTCATCAAATATAACTTATATAAGTGTCATGAACTAGATTTAAAATCAGTGCGCCATCAAAAGGTCGTAAACTTGCATTTTTTTTGAAAAATACTGTTTTTATCTGAAAAATTTATTTTTTTATCATATCATGTGTAATATGAATGATTATGTTATATAAAATTAAAAATGTGATTAATAATATTAATAATAGCATGTTTATAAAATATTTTAATAATATGTCGTTGTTTAGTGAAACTCGGTATCACGTACAATGCAAGCTATCGAGGAAGGTCCCTTTGTCATATAATGTAAGCCATGTTAGTGTTGCTTGTAGTGAAAGATTTCTTTGGATTTGATTATAACATAAACAAAAAATATTTAATTTATAAATTGAAAAAAATCAATACTCATTGTTGTGTGAAATGAATTCTATTAAATAAACTTGAAATTGTGTGCAACATAAGCCAAGAATAGTGCTGCATATATTTCAAGATAACACGGTGTTTCATTTAGCGCAAGATAATATTGGTGTAGTGTAAAACAAAATACATCCAAGAAATTAAAATAATCTATCTCATAAAATCTAGGGGTGTTACATGTAATGTATGAAACGACGTCCTTTATTCATTTGTGAGTGTGTTCATTGATGATGAATGATCCAATATTTAGGAAGGACCCATGAATTTTTGGTTTAATCTCTATTTGATTAAATTGTCTCATAAAATCAATATCTTATATTTATATTCTCCAATTAAATCCTTGACATGGTCCTATATACTAGTTTAATTTTATTATTTCAATTTTTTTCAAAACTGGAAATCGTTATTATTGCTCATTGGCCAATAAATCTTTTCCAATGATGCATAATACTTTTTTATTTTGATTTTCTCCCTCAATTGATTTGCGTTCATCACCAGTAGGACCCTCGTTTTTGGGTTGAAATTTCTAGTGGTACCGAGCCCAATCAGAACCCTAAAATCATGAATAAATAGATAATGATGCATGTATCAATGAATCATACATATATCTTGATAGTCAATGGGTTGTGGAAAATATTTTAAATGATCAAATGATGGATCATCAATGGAGGAAGGTTTGGGGATGCACAAAACTCATAATGGAACTCCCATTGGTTGACAGAATTAATTTCCAGTGAATGATTTCTAAAAACAATGGATGGTTCCTTGATACGTTATTCTCTAGAGGATTAAAGGTGAGATCTATGAAGGGAATGATTTATTCATTATGTAGATCGTGGATATGAAAATCTATGAATAACCTAACTACAAATTGTGATAAAGGATGAAAACATAGTGTATTACCTTGGTTGAGGCGATTAGGGTTTTGGGAAATCATAAGGATGGAGAAGCGTGTAGTCCTACTACACGCCATCTGTCTCATCCTCAAGTGGATGAGACATCTGATGGATCACACACACCGAACTCTGTGTGGGAGTACATGACCATGTGCACAGTCGTGTAACAAATTACATGGACATGAGGTCATGTACCCGGACACAACTAGGGAAAATGGATCGGTCCTAGATAGTTTGGACACGCCATGTATTCCACCTACACGAAATTCACACCTACATGGCTTGGGATCCATGTGTTTGAGAGTGACATGAACAGGTGGTGAAGTGGGACCATATGTTGTGTGGGTCCCCTCACACATCATGTACCCCATGGTTCCTTTTTAAGAAACTTCAATGTTTCGTATCTCTTTTTCTTGGGATTTAGATTTTGGCTAGTGAGTAGACTATCCTGAGTGTTTTTCTTTATAGAACATGATCGTTCCATCGAATTTGGATTTAGTGAAACAATTTGGAATGTTCATGGAATGAAGCTTATTTAGCTAATGCTTGATGATGATAGTGATCAGGGAGAATAACCAGAGGCTTCTTATTGAGGGTAACCCCCCATCAGCATGGGTCAGGGTCCTGTACAACTACATTCCAAATGAAATTCCCTCTTAGACAGGGAGTGGGTTATTGATGAATAGAGTGGAATCCCCTATTGTACTACGGTTCAAGTCCACAACTTCTAACTGGAACCCCATATCATATAGGTAACATGTCCTCAATGTCTATAATTGATCTCCCATGCTGTACTAGGGTGAGGGTCCTCATCTTTAGAGTGGAACCCCCTATTAGATAAGGTTCGAGTCCTCGATAAAGAGAACGGAACCCCCTTGTTATTCCAAGTAATGGGTCCTGAAATTCTAATTAAAACACCATATCATATAGGGTACAGGTCTTAGAAGACTATAGTGGAACACCATGATCCACCGAGGCATGGATCCTCGAAGACTAGAGTGGAACCCCCCATCATCGTGTGTGTGATTCCTCTACTTGTTGAGTGAAACGCCCTATTAGATTGGGTGAGGGTCCTCATGACACCATAGTGGTACCCCTTGACGCACTTGGGAATAGTTCCTCTATGGATAGTTATATAGTAGTACCACCCTAAGGAACTAGGGTGTGGGTCCTATACTTCGAGTTTATACCCCCTCAAGTGTGCGGCACAACAACAAGGAGTGTCTTGAATTGGACTGTTACTTTTGGGAAGATGTGTGAGATTATGGGTATTGATGATGGAAATTTTAAAATATTTGTGACTCTTTTTCTTCATTTGAGATCCATCTCCTTTCTCTCCCTTTTTTTATTCTTTGAATGAGTATATATATATATATATATTCATCGATATCCAAACCATTGGATTTGGTTACTTTACTACCATGGGTTGTGAAGATATGTGGGGTATGTGATGTGCTTTTTGTGTTTATATTATCATGGTAGGATGAGTATACTCTCCTACTATAGGTGGAAAAGACACACTATCTAGTTCATCTAATCACTATGTTGAGCCCCTTGTGTTTGGACAATGTTACTCTTTCTTGGATTGGGTTGATCTATTATCTTTCACTTTATATTTAATCCTGTGTAATATATAATATCTTCCTATATTATTATATCTCTTACTCATACCCCTTCATATTTTAGGGTGTCCTACTAGGTATGTATATACTCACCCTGACATGGTATTTTCCCGCTCATGTCGTGTATGGTGCAGGTGTTAGACAGGTCGGTAGTGACTTCAGGGGAGCTTATGTATACCTGCTGTTGTGAACCACATATGATTTTCATGGGCTAGAGATCATGAAATGGGCTCTCTTATTAGTTTAATTTTAATTTTTAGTCAGGTTGGGACATATTTCTGGTTAGGAATGTATTTTTTCCCTTTACTTTTCAGTTTACACTACTGTACTCTTGTACTGTCAAGAGGATTCTCATGCATGGTTGTTCCATTATATTTTTTAAACTTTTACTTTTACTCGATCTATAAATTTTCATCTAGATGGGTGTGTGTGCTCAAAAATTTACTTAGGTAATGGAATCCCCATTGTACTTATGCCTTCAGTGCTTATCGCCACCCCCTATGTAACGGCCCAAACCTTCATTAATGGAAATTCCTCTTGATCTAATTAAATGTCTTATTATGGTTATATAAACTGTGAAATTAATTGATTTTATTTTTCTGGATTTTAAAATACCGTTATGAATTGTGACCGTTGCTAATATTTTCGTTCAACAGTTATCACATGATTAGTATAAATATAGGGATTTAAAAATCCAATTTACTCAGACAAAGGAAGCGATGACCTCATCTAGTAAACTTTCCCAAAGAATCCCATTTGTCGAAGATCATAAAGGAGGTGGTGTCATTGGGCGTAGCTCTTGACCATGCCCAAGCCGAGCTACAACACTTTAAGCTAGAGCGGAACTGACTATGGGAGAAGTGAAAGTTAATAGAGATTACCACCTGAGAGATGTTATCCGAGCCACCCCAAGAGTCTATCACCATCGCACACCTTACCCTTCGGTCTTATGAGAGTGTTATAAGGGGTTATGCAACAATACCCTAGCACTATGACTATGTACATTATTTTTGTATAATGAATGTGCATTAATTTCATTATTGTTACTTTGTAAATAGTTTTTAAAGCACAAATAGTATTTTTAGTTAATATTGAACTAAGAAATCTATTTTGACGAATTAATGGATTTTGGAAATAAAAAATATATTTAAAAAATATTATTATTTTTAAATTACTTTTTATTAAATATAAATGATCATATAACTTTATGAATGAAATTGTAATTTTTATTAATATTTGAAAGCTGTTTTTATCAAAACCCATTAATTTTCAATAAATGTAGGTCTTTATTTTAAAAGAAAAAATTCACATATTTTGAGAATTATTTTGATAAAATGAATATTATTTATTTTAATCAAGATGTCAAAATTATCCAACGGTGAATTTTTTATAATTTTCTGAGACTGTCGAATTTTTGAGTAAAAATTAAATATCATTTAAATTTATAATATGTTTTATGACATCATAATGACCCAATAGTGATTTAATAAAATAATATAAACATTATGTTTGGCCAATATATGTTTTAGTATTAAAATAATGTGATTTTAGATTTTTTTGATTAATTTTACAAAGCTTTAGTGGACCGTCCATGTCTTATAAAGCATTTTGTCTTTTTAAATTGTTTTCCTTGATAGTGTGACTCACCTCCACATAAGTAACCCTATTATTTTAAGAATTTAGCCCATTTACCTTATAAAATATTGTATTCCAATCATCTTTAGAAAAAACCATGTGCTGGATTGTGGTTTTGATTAGTTTAATGTGTGGTGTGCCAAACCTAAATAATAAAGAATTTCCTCTCCTTTCCTATATAAACCCACCCAAGCTCCCACTTCCTCTTCACTCAAAGCCTTTGGAGTTCAACCAACTCATACCCTCCTCTCTCTATAATCCTCCCAAGGTGCCCCAAGCTCCCAAGAAGCTGCTCTCAAGCCTCTATCAAGCCTTTGGGAGCACACTTCCAAGTAAGGTATTTATTCCTTTCTCATTTTTGTCCAATTTTCTTTAAGTTGTTATGCCCTTTTTTTCAATTACAAATGTTGGGATATGATTGAACACCTCCCCCCATACTTCCCACATTGTGTTTGGATTTTGGGATACTCATTTGTCTCTCATCAATGCCTCTCATGTACACTCTTTACCATGCCAAAATTCCATGGGGGATTTCTCTCTCCTCTTTTACATCCAAGTAATTCTTTTGTATTATCCATCCAATATTAGATATTTTTTCATTTTAAGGGAATAATGGAAAAACAGCAAACCAAAAGAAAAACAAAAACAACACGGGTCCGCAACGCCCCACACAACAGACCTAAGGAGGTCAAAAATAATGAAGGCCCAGAGCATCCCCTCGAACCAAGTTGACCCCCTCTGGCTTCATAGAACTCGCTGTATGGAAACAAAAGTGATCTGGTCCAGGGACATCAAGAGAAGCAAGATGGTCTTCTACCTTATTCTCCTTACGCCACGTGTGGGTAGCACTGGTGTTGTTGGAGATCATACCTCGTCATGCCCTCGTGATATAATGAATAGACCAAGGAATGGAACCGAAACCATGAAAAGATTTATGGAGAATTTGTGAATCAGTTTCGACCTGAGAAAGGACAATCCCTTCTTGGCGGCACAATGAGAGACCTAACCTCAACAACTTCTCCTTCTCTTGAAGAGGCGAACCGTGTCCCAATCGGCCTGAGAAAGCCATGATAACCAACCCGAAACTGTTCCGAACCACCCCTCCTCTGCGTATAACCCCCATGTTGCATGACCCGTCGGAGTTGAGTTTGAGCCCTCTACTGGGCAGAGTCCACCTAACCCAGTTGCCTCTGCTGGCTCTACTACTCGAGAGATTACTGGTATTTCATGTTTGAAGACGGCTAAGGGAGGGCACCTCCTTCCATTGTTTAAAGGATCTGATAAGATACAAAATCATGAACTTTGTACGAAGAATAATACCCCGTCAAGAGATGGTAATCCCTTCGTGGTGATCCTTATTCCGTGCTTGCCATATTTTCCAGCATCCAGCATGGAGAATCATTGTCCAGTCCATCTGCTCAGGGCCCCTCTCCACCGCTCCGTGGAACCATCTGTCCAGGAAAGGCCTGTCGATCATGTGGTTATCCTAGAAGGCCGTAAACTCACCGAAATGAGTCCAAACCACCCTCACCCATTCTCCTTAAAAAAATAGGTGATCTGTGCATTCTTCTCGATGCTCCTAGCAACAGTGACACCTCGAGGCTAAAGGGATGCCGCACCTCCTAATGTTTTCATCCGTTCAAATGGATTTGTGTCATAGCCTCCAGGTAAGAAAGTTCTATTTGCGTGGAGAATCCTTGGACCATAGTATCTCATTCCAGGTGGCTTTTTGACCAGGAATGGCAAAGGATCGTCGAAAATCTGTCGAAGAGAAGAATCCTGATGCAGAGAGAGTGAAAACACATCTGTCCGGGTTGGAGTTGATTTCGATCAGCTCGTAAGTGGCACGTTGATCGTCATCAAGTACAACATCGATGAAGGTCGGGTGGTCACTAGCCTCTTTAAAAGTGAGCGTGGTACCCAGACACCCCGGGAAGCCGAGGATGGTCCCAGCCCAGTTATGATACCAGAAGAGAATGTCCCCCCTTCCCACGAGCCATCTAGTGTTGGATTCCAGCGCCGTGATGAGAGGCGAGATCACAGACCAGAAGGGGGAAGCAGTGCCGGCACTCCCGAGCACAGATCCTGCATGAGATTTGTGCATGGTAATCCCCCAAAGCGTGCGATTTTCCAGCACCTCCAAAGCTATCTTTGCATGCATGCACATGAGCGTGCCGTCGAGCTGGAGAACTTTTATACCTCCTTCTCTGGCTGGTCTCGCCACCCTGTCCCAAGAAGCCCAGTGGCGCCCACCCTCTGTTCGAGGATCCCATATAAACCCAGCTAGAATCTTGTCAATCCTGTTAATGAAACTATTGGGAACCTTGATCGACGATAGAGAGTGAACAAGAGTAGCAAGAAGAATGCTGTTAACCAGCGTTATCCATACCCCAAAATAGAGAGAGATATTCTTCCAGTTGAGAATTTTGTCCGTGATCTTATTGATAATACCGTCGAAATCACGCACCTGAGGCTTCCCCGAGGAGATCGGGGCACCCAGGTATTCGATGGGAAAAGATCCTCTGTGCATGTCCAGGTAATGCTGTAAGTCATGGGGCTGAGAAACTCTGCATCCATTGGAGATATAGAAGTTGCTTTTAGCCTTGTTAATGACCTGCCCACTCCAAAAGCGATAGTCTTGCATGATTCTGTTGAGGCCGCTGATAAACCTCCGACTTCCATTTGTGAAAATGAACATATCGTCCGCAAACATCAGGTGAGATACAGGAGGGGCTCTCCTTCTCCGGTGATAATCAACGACCTCACCGCTATCAATAACCTTGTGCAAATGTCGACTGAGGACATCTTGGGACAAGATGAACAGACTCGGGGACAAGGGGTCACCCTGTCTCAACCCGCGAGTAGATTGGAAAAAACCATAGCATTTCCCCATGAAAGTGACAACCAACTAGGAATAACTGAAACACCTAAAAATGATGTCGACCTTCCACGGGGAGAACCCCCTTCTTGCCAGCACCTTGTTTATGAAACCCCACTCAACTCGATCATAAGCTTTACTCATGTCGAGCTTGATCGCCACATTAGAGCCACGCGTCCTGAAGTTTAATTCCCTGAGCAACTCCTATTCGAGAACAATGGCCCCCTGGATTGACCTTCCCTTCACGAAGCCGTGCTGTTCCAGGGACACGCACCAGGGGATATGAGCGGACATTCTTACATTAATCAAGCTGGCCAAAATCTTATAAGGGTAGTTGCACAGGCTTATTGGCCGGTAGTGAGATATGGAGCAAGGGTTTTTGGTCTTGGGTATGAAAACAATGGACGTGGCATAAGCTTCCCTGGGAAGATTACCCCCTCGGAAGAAATACTGCATAGAAGATACAATGTCTGCCTGAACAACGTCCCACGAGGCTCTATAAAAAGACCCCGGAAACCCGTCGGGCCCTGGAGCACTTTCTGGGTTAAGCCTCATCATGGCTCCATGGATTTCCTTCTCATCCGTCATGGAACTAATGTCAAAGTTGTCTTGGGCCGAGAGTTAGTTGGGGATCACATCAAAATAACCCCCTTCATCTCCCGAATATCTGTTGGGAAAACAGGTGTTGGGGCCTGCAAGTAGATCTTTCAAAGATGCCAACGCCAAGGTACCAAGAGTGTCCCTATCGTCGAAGTACGTACCATCATCCAACAAGATGTTGGGAGTCACCGTGCATCTTCTTTCCTTGATGCAGGTGTGGAAGTATCTTGTGTTTTGGATACCCTCTCTCAGCCACTTGATCCTCTAATCGTCCCTCGCTAGGCGTTCTTGCTTGAGAAGCATGTCTGCCAGATCTTTCTTCTTGGTGGCCAAATCGTCGAAGGTTCTATCATTCCACTCAGCCTCCAAGTCCCCCTCCAGACAATCCACGTCCTGCATGGTGGCCGTGATCTCCTTATCAGAAGTGGATTGATCTCTTGACCAAACCTGCAGCCTTGCCTTGAGCCTGCGAAGGTTTTTATGGATGGCCATCCAGGAGTGACCCTCCGCAGGCTCTCCCCATGTGTCCTTGACCAGATCAAGAAAACCCGGGAAGCTACCCCAGTGATGGTAGTAACGAAAACCTTCATGATGCTCCTGACCAGGGGAGAGTGAAACATGAAGGGGAGAGTGATCCGATAGTCCCTGTACCAAATGTCTTACCTTGGTGTTGGAGAACGCAGAGATAGCATGCACATTGGCAAGGCACCGATCCAAGCGGCTCCATGATCGCTTCCTCACCCTCTGGTTATTGCACCAGGTGAATTGATTCCCCTAAAAACTGAGGTCATAGAGCCCTTTCCCCACCATGAATTGGGAGAAGTCCAAACTTGCATTCCTCTGAAATGGGACCCTCCCTTTCCTTTCCTCCGCATTAGCGACCACGTTGAAATCCCCCCGAAGAGCCAAGGAAGGTTCCCCAGATCAAAAGAGTTGAGATCGTTCGATAGGCTCTCCCTTTGTCCAGCATCACAGCTCTCATAGAAGAAAGAGATGAGGAAGTTCAAGCTTCCATACCCTACTCTCATGGTGATGAACTGGTCTGAGGCATGCACTAGATCCACCGAAATGCACCTGTGCCACAGAACCCATATATGCTTGTTATTAGGGTCTGCATGTAGGAAACCATGCATGTTGATTGTCCGGGAAAGGTGCTTGATGAAGGAAGGCAGCTGTTTATGCTCGAGGATAGCGACAGAAGAATCCTTGTGTCTTTTAATCTCTCTGGAGATGAAGTCCGCCTTAACCCGAGCACCAATTCCATGGTTATTCCAGATGATGAAAGGATTCATTTAGAAAAACAGTGTCCTAGCATTGGCCATAGGAATCATGGCCGTGTCAAAGTGAAAAGAAGAGGATTCATTTAGGTTCCTCATTTTCGATCGGGTGCAGACACCTGCCGACCTGGGTGTTGACAGTGTATTCGGTGAAAGAGCCTTCCTGGGGCCCTCAAGGGAGTGGCCTCCTGGTCGCCGACCAAGGCGAGAGGGACCTCAACATGGGGAAACTACCTCCGGAATCCGCCGAGAGTCTGGGACAGTTGAAATAGGCCTCCACTCAATAAGGCTAGACTGGGGGAAATCTGAGACCAAGGCCGACCTCCTCCCAGGAACGACTTCCTGAGACGGAAGTTCTGAACCTGTCAAATCCTGAACCACTGGATAGCGCACCACTCTCAGGGAACACGACAGATCCGAAGCTATGACATCGGGAAAGTCAGTCAGCCTGAAAGAAATCCGACACCCATGAAGCGGGCTCTGTGACAGCGTAAGACGAAGCAACATAATGGCACAAAGAACATCCGATGATAATTCCATGTCTTCAGGAGAAGAGGAGGCCAACTCCAGGCCGGTCTCAGACAGGCGATGTGTCAACGAGATCGAGGCCTTCGCAGGATCGGATGAAGCAACGCCTGAAGATAAAACATGCCTGGGAGGGGGCACTGCAGCGGAATAGGATTCAGAATGGGTTCCGGGGTCCAGGGTGGGTTGCTGATGCCGACCCGCCACCTGGTATCTGGGGCGACGACGTCTACAAACTTGTACAGAGTGCCCCTGGATAAAGCATGCAGAGCAATATCGGGGAAAGACCAGGTGGGATATATCCTGAGCCCAGACCAACCCATCTTGCACCTGGAGGGAGATATGTTCCAGAATGGATTGGGAGAGATCCAACTCAACACAAATGCGGGCCAGAAATCAACCCTATCATCTGTGAAAAGAAAACCCCCTAGTGCATCACCTATAGCTTGGAGAAAACCCCTATTTTTGAAAGGCAGAGGCAGCCCGTGAAGGGTTAACCAGACCACTGCGAACGGGCTCTCTTTTCCCCTGTGAACTATCATGGACCAGCGGGACAGGCTAAACTTTCATCGGCCAAAAACCCAGGGAGCATTACACCAAGAAACCACGAAGTCCTCACGCGAAGCGAGGGATATGCAAGAAGAATTGCGGTGCACAGGCGAGATCCGCACCGGGACATGGAGACCCTAGGAGGCGACAAAGCGTTGAAAGATCTCAAGAGGAGGCTTCTCAGCGCCAAAGCGCGCCGCAAGAGTCCATTTGAGGTCCGCCTCCGCTGCCGAGAAGGCTGACACAAGGAAAACAATAGATACACAAGAACCATCACGAGAGACGTCCGAATCCACCTTACAGATCTGCAGGGGACAGGGATCTGGAAGGACACCACATGGCCCGCGAAGTTTGTCCCTGTAGGATCCTGGATGAGAAACCTCGAGAGGATCCGGCACCGGCAGTGGAGTAAATATTGATGTCTCGGGCCCCGGACCAGGAAACAGAGAAGGATGCGAGAAAAGAGGCCCAAGCAGAGAGCCAAAGGAGATCAACGAAGGATGAAAGGGGTGGCGGTCCCGTTGAAACAGCCGGGTGAAGGGGGCGGAGGGTCCGACGGCCAGGCCGGCGGGAGTCGCAACGGGCAAAAAATTCGAAAACTTCGGCCGCGCGTCGGGCGCGTTCTCCTGGAGGCTCATAACTTTTTTAATCAAGTTCCCTACCCTATTCTTTTGTATTATGCATCTAAATTCCATTACATTTGTTATGATATGTATCTATATGACACCCTTACTCTTCATTTCATTTACATATGATAAGACACCCATTTATCTCTCATCAACCATTTTTATGAATCCTTATATCACGCCGTTATGCTGCTGAAATTGCACCACTTTTTTCCAAGCCAAAGTCTCTGTGTAGTAGATACCATGCCCATTTCTCTATCAAGGGTATTCAATTTTATGCACATTTACTTATTGATTATAGAGTTTCATGTTTGAATTACATATTCCTTTATCGTGGAATAAATTATTATTTTTAATGAATCCATGTTTTATGTTCCATGTGGCACACTTATGCATGAAATGAAATGTTTAAAGAGGGTGCGCCCTAATAGTGCTCCAATGCATTGGGTAATGTATAGTATCATGATACATCATTTGAAATGAGTGTTGAATCATGCTAATTCATATGAAATGAGGTTTTAATCATGCTTCTTGTGCAATGAGGGTTTACTCACGATCCATGTGCAATGAGCCTTGGCTCATGCTAATTCCATGTTAAGTGTTGTTTCTACATATCCATGTTAGGATTATCAAGATTTATCATGCCTTTATGTTCATGTTTATCTTGTGATCCATTGATATGAATACTGTCTAATGTGTATTGTATTCCTCATGTTATTCTATGTTTATTCCCATACCGGGCTTTATAGCTTACCCTTTTCTTAGGCATATCCTCAGGTTATCCCATGCAATGCTAAGTAAGGGGGAGTGTAGTGGTCATGTAAAGGAAGTTCTCAATAAAGATGTTGTATTTCATGTTTTAAGTTGTTATGTAATGATCCTAATCCCCAAAGACACTAGACATCTCGATATTCCATCTTGTATCAAGTGAATATTTTATGTAATAAATTAGGTTTTAGTTTGTAATAAAGAACATGATTGTTATAGTTGGTATCAGAGGATAGGTTTAGTTATTTTTGGGATTAGGATTAGACAACCCTACTGAATGCCATAGGAATAAGAATAAGTATAGTAAAAACATCCCTATGTTTTGGTGAGTATTAAGGAAGTGTTTTATCAAGAAAATACATCCCTATATGGATATGAGCAGGTAGAGGAAGCTCGAGCACAAATGTACATCGGGGTGAAAACCCCGACAAAGAGTCTCAGGCATGACCTGGGGTATCCTGGTATACGACAACGACCCTTGCTACACTCTTGGTTACAAAACTCCTGGGGGATTTTCATTGGTAAATTCAAAAGCTTATTATGAACCATTATTAATGGAATTCCCCTAAGAATATATGTTAGAAAGTAGATAATGGAAAACATATATTGAAGCCTATGGATTCATAAGTTAAGGAAATAAAAGTTATTTATAAGTCATGGGTTTTATCCTTGGATTACCCTTTATGTGTTACCCCTAACCTTCCTTTCATTTAGGAATAATAAATCATTATACTTCAAGTAGTTTAATATCACAATTTTATCATGCCTAGAGGGTAACTCAAAATATGATAAGTTTTATCAGTAGGATAAAGGATAGTTTCGAGATGGAAGGGGAGGAACCTCATACAACATTCTTGTCCCTTCCAGAGGACTTACTAGCTATAATTAGTCTAAAGTCATGATTTAATAGTTTCGAAACCGCTTCCTATGTCCAACTTTCTTGTAAGACAATCTACGACTTATCAAACACCTCCTCTATGCTGTGGAATAATTAAGGATAATGGATCACTTGTGATCAAATCTTAAGCTCCCAACTCTCTCACCTTTCTTAGAAAGGGAGGTACTATCAGGGTATTTTCAATTACATCACCCTGTCGAGAGAGTATGCTGCACTATTTTATTTTAGGATAGCTGCTGAAGAGGGAGACCTCCGAGCAGCCTATATGTATATAGTCTTGGATTCAGGTTTTTTTAGAAACATAAGCTATATATTAGAAGAAAAATATTTTGAAAATTTCAAAGCAGACTCTGTCAGAATATTTTACAAAAACATTGTACATGGTAATGTTTTGAAACGGTATGTTAGAAACAATTATTTTCAAAAAGTGCATCATATTTTCCATTAGTACAATCAAAGTTGCATGGAATGTGTCTGGACTAAGGAAGTAGAAGACATTGAATGTTCATTGAGATATTATTGCACTAGGTGGACCCTCGTTCTCCGTGATCAACATGATAATGAGGGTTGGGGAATTATTAATGGTGGTTTGTAAGCCACCCTAAAGCCGTGTTTAAATTTTCGAGTTCTTTTTTTAAGTAATCAAATTGAGGGGACATGATTTTTAAGGGGGGAAGATTATAACGACCAAAACTTTGGTTAATGTAAATTTCTCTTGATCTAATTAAATGTATTATTATGGTTATATAAAATGTGAAATTCATTGATTTTATGTTTCTGGATTTTAAAATACCTTTATGAATTGTGACCATTGCTAATATAGTCTTTGAACAATGATCACATGATTACTATAAATATAGGGCTTTAACAAATCCAATTTACTCAGACAAAGGAAGCGATGGGCCTCATCCAGTAGACTTGCCCTGTACAAATCCCATTTGTCAGAACTCAAAATGATGATGGCATCATTTGGATTTTCTCTTGACAAATCCCAAGCTGAGCTTGAACAAGTTAAGTTTGAGCGGAACTGACTACGGGAGAAGTGTAAGTTAATAGAGATTACCACCCGAGTGATGTTATTCGAGCCACCCCAAGAGTCTATCACCATAGCACACCTTACCCTTCAGTCTTATGAGAGAGTTATAATGGGTTATGGGACAAGACCCTAGTACTATTACTATGTAAATTATTTCTGTATAAATAAAGTCCATTCATTTTATTATTTTTACTTTGTAAATAGTTTTTAAAGCAAAAATACTATTTTTAGTTAATATTCAACTAAGAAATTTATTTTGATGAATTAATGGGTTTTTTAATTAAATAATATTTAAATAAAATATTATTATTATTTAATTAATTTTTATTAAATATAAATGATCATATATTTTTATGAATGCAATTGTAATATTTATTAAGGTTTGAAAGGTGTTTTTGTCAAAACCCATGAATTTTTTATAAATGTTGATTTTTATTTTAAAATAAAAAATTCACATATTTATAGAATTATTAGGATAAAATGAATATTATTTTTTGGAATCAAGATGTCAATATTATCCAACAGTGAATTTTTCTTAATTTTCTGAGCAAGTCGAATTTTTAGGTGAAAATTAAATATCATTTAAATATATAATGTGTTTTATGATATCATAATGACACAATAGCGATGTAATAAAATAATATAAATATTATGATTGAACCATATATGTTTTAGAATTAAAATAATGTGATTTTATATTTGTTTGATTTTTTTAAAAAGCATTAGTTGACCCTCCCAAACTTATAAACATTTTGTCTTTTTAAATTGTTTTCCCTGAGAGTGTGAATCACCTCTACATAAGCTACCCGATTATTTTAAGAAGGTCGGACCTTAGTCGTATAAAATATTGTTTTCCAATCCCCTTTTTCCAAAACCATGGGCAGGAACCATGGGGTGGTTTGTGATTTTGATTAGTTTAATGTGAGGTGTCCCAAACCAAAATAATAAAGAATTCACTCTCCTTTCCTATATAAACCCACCCAAGATCCCACATCCTCTTCACTCAAAGCCTTTGGAGTTCGACCAACCCCTGACCACCTCTCTCTATAATACTCACAAGGTTCCCCGAGCTCCCAATAAGGCTCTCTCTATCCTCTCTCAGGCCTTTGGAATCATACTTCCAAGTAATGGATTTCTTCCTTTCTCATTTTTGTCCAATTTTCTTTAAGTTATTATGCCATTTTTTCAATTAAAAATGTTGGGGTCTGATTGCCCACCTCTCCCATAATTCCCTCTTTATGTTGGATGATGGTTTAACCCTTTATCTCTCATTAATTCCTCCCATGTACACACGTTACCATGCCAAAATTCCGTGAGGCATTTCTCTCTCCTATTTTACATCCGAGTAATTCTTTTGTATTATGAATATAAATTCCGTTACATTTATTGGGACATGTATCCATATGACCCCTTACTTTACATTTCATGTACATATGTTGAGACACCCATTTCTCTTTCATCAACCATTTTTATGAATCCTTTTGTCACACCGTTATGCTGCCGAAATTTCACCGCTTTTTTCCAAGCCAAATTCACTAGGTAGTGAATACCATGCCCATTTCTCCATCAAGGGTATTCACCTTTATGAACATTTACTTATGGATTATATAATTTCATGTATGAATTAGACATTCCTTTATTGTGAAATAAATGATTATTTTTAATGAATCCATGTTTTATGATCCATGTAGGCACACTTATGCCTGAAATGAAATGTTCAAAGACGGTGTGCCCTGATTGCACTCCAATGCATTGGGTAAAGTATAGTATCATGATACATCATGTGAAATGAGTGTTTAATCATGCTTATTCAAGTGAAATGAGGGTTTACTTGTGATTCATATGAAATTAGGGTTTAGTCATTCCCCATGTCCAATGAGCCTTGGCTCATGCTAATTCCATGTTAAGTGTTGTTTCCACATTTACATGTTATGATTATAATGATTTATCATGCATTTATGTTCATGTTTCTTTTGTGCTCCATTGATATGCCTACTGTCTAACATGTATTTTATTTCTTATGTAATTCCTTGTTTATTCCCTTACTGGGCTTTATAGCTCACCCTTTTCTTATGCATGTCCTCAGGTTATCCCATGCAATGCTAAGTACGAGGGAATGTAGTGGTCATGTAAAGGATGTTTTCAATAAAGATGTTGTATTTCATGTTTTAAGTTGTTATGTAATGATCCTAAGCCCCAAAGAAATTATACCTCTCGATCTTCCATGTTGTATCAAGTTAAGATTTTATGTAAAAATCTAGGTTTTAGTTTTTAATAAAGAATAGGGTTGTTATACCCTAGCCCATGTGTGGCTAGCTTAGGGTAGTTGTAGCTCAAGGCCTGTCTTGGGCTAGGTCGTGAAGGATTGGTATCATAGTAGTTAATTACATGGGATGTTGTTTGGACTAGTCCCCTTACTAGGATTTGTTTGGGTTTAGTCTAGAAATGTAGAAGTGTCTCAAGTGAAGATCTCATGCTTGGTAATCTAGCGATGATGAAAACATCCGACATATCCATTCAGTAGGACCATGACCACCTGCTTGTCAACGCATCATATATATATATGTGCCCATCTGACCATGGTACGTCTTCATCAATATCAATATTCCTTTGTGATGATAGCCAACCTAGATACCAATTTTGGATCAGGATGATGACCTGATGAGAGATGTGGACAAAGTTTAGGGTCCATCTATCAGCTTCCTCCTAAAGGTGGGAAGGTAGTAGAACATCCACCTGTTGAGTAGTAGATCATCCCAATGGAGCAAGATGAGGATTCACGCAGGTTTAGTTCACTCTATTAGTTCCACTACAAGAGGCCTCTGAGGTTCCATGGTGAGCAATATCCTCAAGGAATATTTAATTTAATAGAGTTCATAGTCCATGTTTGTTAGCTCATCTAGATAGCGATAGATCAAGTGGCTGCACTGGATTATATCCTTTTCCACAGAGTATTTGGGTGTTGGTAGATCCTTATTACATAGATACATGATGAGATGACACTCTCATAGAATGACTTCCTATAAATGTTCCATAGGGAGTATTACCCCTCATTTTTGCACCTAGTTCGAATTCATAAGATTATAGAGATACAAAACATAGGGATGGTGGTGGGTGAGTATGAAAAAATTTTCACATACCATACATGGTAATCCCATGAGATGATACAAGATGGTTAATTATGAGCATAGATGTTTGAGAAGCGAATCAGTAGTGAGATATGAGCTAGTGTTGTGCCCTTGTGCAGCCCCAACTATGTCAGGGTGTTTAAGTGGACACTATTGACAAATATATTTCTATTAGAGGGACTCCAGATATTTTGAGCTAGTAGCGGGAATCATAGAACTGAGTTGACTGTAGAAGCTTTTAGACACTTGGCACCAGGATCCTGACACACAAGAAATCCCTGTGATCATGCTCAGGAACATGGTTTGGGGTAGAACAGAGGTCCTAGGAAACTCAGAGAGAAGCATTGTTTTTCTTATGAACATCACAATCACATAGCACGATACTACCTAACCAGATGTGTTGAGAAACATAGACAGATTGCTGAAAGACCACCATATAAAAGGATGTTCTATGATTAGGGATATCCTAGGAGAGGATATGTTGGTTACCTGGGAGGAGGAGATGGTAGAGGGGAAGGGTGATCTATGGGTGGTGAACGACACTATGGGATCCTTTCACCTCCGACACCAAGATGCCCATATCAGGCTCATGGAGATGGCGATTATTACCGTAGATAACTATAGGCATTGAAGGATTATAACCCCGCAGTGTATGATATATTTAGAGGAAAGATATCTGTTTATTATACTCATTTTTCAGTATTATTAGACACAGGTTCCAATCATTCCTTCATCTACATACTCCGGGTATGAGAGCATGAACTCCTAGTTGAGGCACTATCCCAACATCTTCATCATGAGGTTCCTATAGGGAACAATATTTATATATCTTTTATCCACTAAAAGTAATAACAATGAATTAGGGGAGAGAAGTTTATGTGTGACCTTTTTGTCCCCAATATAGAACCTAATGACATCGTGTTGGGTATGGATTGGTTTTACATGGTTCAAGATCATATTGGCTATTCATGTATACAAGTTTAATTCCTTCACACTGATAATATGTGATTTTCCTTTATGGGAGAGAGAAATATCAAGGCATAATGATTGGGTTCTATAATAATGAGGAAAAATACCATCTCCCATTTATTAAAATGTATATTCCCTTTTGTAGAAGGCTCTTCATGCATCTTGTTTCCTTCAGTTTTAGAAGATTATATAAACATCTTCCCTGACGTTGTTCTGGGACTGCCTCCTAGGAAGGAGATGGAGTTTTACATTATCTTTCATCCCAATACCACTTTGATATCTTTGATGACATATCAGAATGCCCCTACTGAGCTCCAAGGGCTACAATAGAAGTTGTAGGGCCTTCAAGAGAATGGTATCATCTTTCCCAAAGTTCCCCCTTTGTAAGAACTAGTGTTGTTCATGAAAAAGGTAGTTTGGTGCTTTTGGATTTTCATGGATTATCATTACCTGAACTAGGCCAAGGTAAAGAAAAATTACCACTTGTAGAGTATTTATGACTTCTTTGACTAGTGGCAAGGTGCGGGATGGTTCTCGATTATTGTTATCTGGTCCAGCTACAAATATTTGATGGTTCACAAGGCCCATATTCCAAATTTAGAATTCTGATATCACTGTATACCCTTTGAGTTTCTAGTGATTCCCTTTGTTGTGAATAATTCCCCTACCATGTTTATGGATTTGATGAATTATGTATTTTATCCATACATAGAATAGTTTGTAGCAATCTTAATTGAAGAAATACCCATGTACTCTGTATAATAGGAGGAACATGCAGAGCACTTATGGATGGTTATATATCTTTTTTGAGATCACAAACATTATAGGAAATTCTTTAAATTTTAGTTATGGATTCATGAGTTTCACTCTCTAGGTATTATCATTTCTGAGAATGGTCTAGCCATGGAACCAGTGAATATCGATGCAGTGATTACTTAGAAGTGACCTAAGAGTGTTTCTAAGGTACGAAGCTATCCTGGCATTGTTGGGTAATATAGGTGGTTTCTGATTGTCTGGTCCAAAATTTCATCCCCTTTTACCACCATAATATTGAAATGTAAAATGTTTCCTTGGTTCGAGTAGTACCAAAGAGCCTTTGAAGAGTAAAGATTGTGGGTGAAAAGTGATCCTATGTTGAGACTACTAGATGTGGGCATGGATTATATTGTGTATTATGATTATTTAGGAGTTGGGATCAGTTGCATGTTGATGTAGTGACCGGTAGTAATCACATATGGGTTGATCTAGTTGATATTCCATAATAAGAACTATGACACTCCCAACCTAGATATGATATTGGTTGTATTTTTCCTTAGGATGTAGAGGTACTACCTTATGGGGGGGGGGACTCTATGATTTACATAGACCATAAGAGTCATAAGTACATATTCACATATAAAGGCTTCATTCTCAGACAATGAATCTTGTTGGAGTTCCCACAGAACAATGAATTTGAGATTGTCTATACTAAAGGGAAGGGAAACATGGTAGAATATTATCTTAGAAGGAATTCCCAATATATCCTAGTGTAGGAGGATTCAGAATAGTTAGCCTCCTTGTATCTAACTTTGGTAGAGAAGGAGGGTATAACTTTTCTACAGTCGATGGTGTTGGATCCTCCGTTTCTCGAGCATGTGAGAGTGTCCCATCTATGAGACATCATCTATGAGACCTTATCAGGCTATATATCAATGGTTAACTCACCATATGGATATTATGAAGGAGGGAATCATGTTATCTTTTTCCAAAAAATGATGGTGGTTACAATCACAATGCGAGAGGAGGTGATGCCAGAGTTCCACACTTCTCTCTTGGATATACATACCGGTCTTGGGAATATGTTCAGATACCTTTAGAGGTAGTTTTATAGGCCCAAATTTAGATGAAGCATGCCTGAGTTTGTCTCTTAGGGACTCACTTATCAAAAGGTTAATACTGAGAACCATGTTCTAGTAGGTTTGTTGCATCCCCTAGAGATCTCAGAGTAGAAATGGGACCAAATATCCATGGACTTTGTGATAAGGATTCTGTTCAAAATGAAGTTCCATTATATCGAATGGGTGATATTTGGATAACACAAAAATTCAAAACACTTATTAACTATCACAGAGTAGAGTTTAATAGAGAGTTTGGTGCAATTGTTTTAATGGGAGATATTTCACCTTCATGGGGTTCCCTAGTGATTATCTATGATCATGATGTGTAGTTTTCATCCTGATTTTGGATACATCTATAGTTGGAATTCAGGACACAAATGAAGATGAGTATAAAATTTCACCCCCAAACCAAAAGGAAGACCAAGCATACTATCCAGGTGATGGAAGATATGTTGATGTATTTTGTGTTAGAGATTGTATATAGTTGAGAGGATCACTAACCCTTTTTTGAGTTTGTGTACAATAACAATGCCACTCTACCATCAGCATGACACATTTCGAATCCCTATATTGGATACCGTATAGGTCAAAATTGTGTTGGATAGAGATCAGTGAGACATCTCTTGTTGGCCTAGAGATGGTGCTGGTGATGATGGAAAATGTCCAGGTCATCCATGAGAAGATGGGGATGACCCATAGTTGTCATAAATCTTATACATTCTGACATTGTATTCCCTGGGATTTTGAGTAGGGATACAACATTTTTCTAAGGGTATCCCCATGATGAAGATCATAGAGGTTTGGTTAGAGGGGAAATTTTCCCCTAAATTTAATCATAACATTCAAGACCATAAAGATGGTTGGTGAGTTTTCTTACCACCTCATTTTACCCCACATATAGAATGGGTGCACGACATCTTCCATGTATCATAGCTGATGTGCTACATGGATGACCCTACCAACATCATGGATAGGGGAGAGTTGGACTTCGAGGATGGAGCTATCTTTGAAGAGTACCTAGTGGAGATTGGGAATTAATAGTATCAGACCCCATGAATATGGACCATCCCATGGTTTCATATGTTGTGGTAGTAAAACAATGTGCTTGAGAGTTCTTAGGAGCGGGAATTCCAATTACGGGATCAGTATCTGAAGTTGGTTGTTTAATTTTATTGCGGAAAAAATCTTGAAAGATGGAATTATGTATAAAACCATTTTTCCTTGTGAGTCTTTGAAATATATATATATATATATATATATCCAGATCTAGGATCTAAGAAAACATGTGATTTCGAGCCCCAGTGTAACCGAAATTAATTTTATAAAAATATTAAATATATTTTATATTTCACAAACCCATTTTCTTAATGGGAATGGGATGTCAATTAAATGAAAGACTAGAAAAAAAATATATGGCCAAATTTGAGTCTCTAATGTAGTGTTGACCCTAGTTGTGACCTAAAATATGTTGGCACAGGGTGTTCATACATCTCACACATTGGTGGTATGTTCAGTGGTTTAATTACATTATTAAATTAATTCATTCATTCGTTTTTACCAAATGAAATTTATTTAACTATCCTTCCATGGAGAATTCTCTTGGTTTATTTTTATAATCCCTGAGATAATTATAGAGTTTTCCTTCATCCTTTCATTTGTGAATCAAATGAGATGTTGAAAAAAATTCCGGACCAGAGAAGTTTGTTGCACAACGAACACAATGACATCCTTCAATCATTGGTGAGTGTGTTCTTCAACAACGAATGATCCAATCTCTTGGAAGGAATCATAAATTTTTGGTTTAACCCCTCTTTAATTAAATTGATTGTTAAAATAAATCTCCACTGTTGACCTACACTAATTACTTCCTTGGAGTGATCCTACGTGTGGGATTAATTTGATTTTTTCAATTTTTTCTAACTCAAAAATCCCCATTCTTGATCACTGGCCAATAAATATTTTCAAATGATTCTTAGAAATTTTTTTATTTTACTTTTCATCCTTAATTTATTTTCATTATTCACCGATAGGACCCCATGGTCCTGGTTCGATGTTGATGGGTGGTACTAGCCTTGATCAGACCCCTAAAATCATGATGAAATATAAAAAGATGCATTAATCAAAAATCAAAAACCTATCTGGATATGTTTTAGGTTTTGGATGATCTTTTAAAAGATCAGAGGCTATATCTTCAATGGAGTAAGGTTTGGGGATATGAGAAATTCATGATGGAACTATTATAGGATGATAGAATGGATTTCTGGGAAATGATGGCTAAAAACAATGAACATTTCATAGATATGAAAATCTCAAGAGAAATTGAGGTGGGAACTGTGAAAAACGAACTTATTCAACATGTGGATCAGGGATCTAGAAATATTTTAAAAACCTGACTACAAATAATATAAAATTATGAACACATGGGGTGTAGTCCCTTATTTTCCATGGTTAGGGTTTCATAAAATCATAAGAATGGAATTATGTGTAACCCTCCTACACACCGTGTGCCTCATCACCAGGTGAATGAGATGTGTGATAGATTACATTGGAAGGAATCTGTGTGGGATTACGCATACATGTACTAAAATACACGAACATGAGGATATGTAAATGGACACAACTAGAGCACACAACTTAGTTTCAGATTGCTTGGACACACTATGTAGTCCACCTATATAGTGTATACCCTTAGACATCTTGGGAGGCATGTGCTAGCCCAGGACATGACCAGATGGTGGATCAGGGCCACACAATTTGTACCCCTATTATAATTTTTAGAAACTTCAAGGTTTCATATCTCCTTCATTTGGACTTAAATTTTCACTCGGGAGTAGCCAATCCTGGGGGTTTTTCCATATATAATGCTATGTTTCCCACACTTTTTCATTTTGATATAAGATGTGGAATTTTCCATCTATGATGATAATTTAGGAACTGGTCGATGCTGATAATGATTAGGCAGAATCACTAATAGCTTCTAATAGATTGGAACCCACCATCATCATCGGTGAAAGTTCTCTATAGTAACCTTCCGAGTGGAACCCCATATTGGATAGGGCGTATGTCCTCAATAACTAGAGTGTATCCCCCCGGTTGTACCAGGGTTTCGGTCCTCGAATTCTGAGTGGAACCACCAAAAATGATAGGTTACAAGTCATAAATGATTAGATTGGAACCACCTATTTTTTCAGGGCATGAGTTCTGGACTTCTGAGTGGAACCCCTATCAGACAGGTAATGCGTCCTCAATTACCAGACTATAACCCCCCATTTTTATGAGGGCATGGGTCTTGAAATTATGAGCGGAACCCCCTATTGGATAAATCATAAGACTTGAATGACTAGATTGGAACCCCACAGATGCACTAGTTCATGGGTCCTTGAGTACTGGAGTGGAACCTCCCCCCCATTATCCTGGGCACGATTCCTCTACCTACTGAGTGGAACCCCATTATTGGATAGGGTGTGGGTCCTCATGAGACTAGATTGGACCCCCTGACACACTAGGGTGTGGGTCCTCTACATATACTTACATAGTGAATCCTTCCTAATGCACTAGTTCACATGTCATTTACTTCGATTTTGTGCCCCCTTGATTGTGTGAAATAGTAATGAGATGTGGCTTCACTTGGATGGTTACTTTTGGGCAAACACATGAGTTATAAGGCATCAAAAATGGATTTTTGGAACTATTGGAGAATCTTCTTCTTAGGATGAGATATGAGATGGATATCCCCTTTCTCTATCATAAGATATTCTTTCACTGAGTATATATATATATATATTCATCATTATCCATATCTTTGGAATTGGTTACTCTCATTACAGGGGTTACAAAGACACACAGGGTATGACACATGATTTCGGTGATTGGATTCTTGTGGTTGGATGAGTCTAATCTCTGGATATACATGTAAAAGACTCAATGTGTAGTTCATATATTCACCGTGTCAAGACCATTTTGTTTAGATGAGGTGAAACTCTCTTAGTGTAGATTGAGCTATTCTATTTCACTATATCTTACATCTTGTATACTAACTACTATATATATTTCATGTTGTATATCTCACTACTCTCCATTTAGAATTTTTTCTGACTACTAGGTATTTATATACTCACACATGAAATGGATTTTTCTACATGATTAGTTTCATATGAAGGCAATGGACTGGTCGATGGAGACTTCAGACGAGCTTAGGGATATTGGGTGATGCGAACTGCATATAGTGGTTGTGTCTTGGAGATTAGAAGTCATGATATCACAGTATATTAATTTTATAATTTTTTCCATTTGGGTCATATTTTTTGGTTGGTAGTTTTTTTACCCTTTCCTTTTCGTTTTACACTATCGGTATACTATATTGTCTAGACGTTCTTCCGGCATGTTCGTTCCCTTACCTTTTTTATCCTCTTACTTTTACTCCCTAGATACTTCTACATTGATATGAACATGTTTGTGAATATAGGTACGTAATCAAAGGGCTCCCCATGTTATTTATGCCTTCATCACTTACCTCCACCCTCTAGCCTATGGTGGTGGTCTTGGGGTAGTTGTGGCTCGAGCCCCAACTTGGGTCGGGTCGTGACATTACCTCACGCTTCCTTTTGGTTGACCAAATTTTAAAATCTTGTATAATGGTTTTAGGAATGTTATTAATTTATACAATAACCATATTAGAGTTTATAATATCATATACATTCCTCTTATTACATATTATTACTCATTCATTAACAATTATTATTATTATTACTATCATTGTTTCAGGTATTAATTTCCAGGTTTTCTCATGCATGTTTTGTCTTGAAGGTTATTATTATTATATATATGACATGGATCTACCATATAAATAATTATATTAATTTTATAAATATCATAATTAATTATTATATATATTTTTATAACCATTATTTAAAGTTGGACATGAAAAATGAATAACAACGCTTCATGGAGACAATAGGTCATACGTATGCATGAGTGATGATATAATTTCCTCAACGAGAGAAAGAGTAAGGAATTGGATGAAATATTAATTTTTTAAAAAATTATATAATGTAATATTTTTTAAATATATTCATTATTTTCATCATTATGACTATCCATGTGATTCAGTGCTAGAAAAAAAATTCATCAGTTCGCAAAGTGGTAGTATATCCTACACAATAGTGATAGATTTGTTTCCCATTTAATTGAATATTGGATGTATAAATATTATAAAATCAACATAATAAAATATAATTATATGAAATATACTAGTTTTATTATATTTATTAGTTTTAATAAATAATTAAAAGTTGTAAAATAACGAATAAAAAGAAATAGCATCGTTATGACGATTACCTTCTCTTAGAGGAACCTGCTTTAAGTATCCTATTAAGGACAATATGATTGGTATTTTGGGATACAAATTACTACTATAATTTTTATAATGATTATTTAGAGATATATTTTTAGGTTATGGTTGATCCAAAGTGTTATATAGGTGCCAAGAAGTGAGTATATGTAGTTCCTTTTCATAATTGAGGAGTAGTAACATTTTTGTAAATACCAAAAAATATTCAATAATGGAAATTAAATGTCACCCCAAGTGCATCAAAAAATGATAAATTAATTATTTAAGGGATGTTAATGTTTATTAATAACTTCATCATATGAAAAGAAACATTTGTTAAACATGTTCTTCCCTTATCCTCTAACTTTCCTTAAATTTACAATTTTAGTTTTCGTCGTTGTAAATTGTTTTTTCTAACCTTGGAAATTAATCCCTTAAGACGAAAATAAATTGATAATTATTAGATAAATTATAAATACATATTCTAAATATTAAATCCACTTTATCAACTAAAAATTCTATGTGCGTGAAAAATTAATTTTAACACAAGCGTTTGTAACGTGCAAAACAACATTTTGACCATTACCGTGTTAATTGACGATTTTATGTTTTTACTAATCATTATTACCAAGAATTTTGTTAAAATTATTATTATTCCAAATATTTAATTAATTTAATCCAATTAAACCCACATAAATGTCAAAATTTAATTTAAAATAAACCCGTGAAGCTTGATAAAAAACATGTTTCGAAAAAATGTGTTTTTCAAGCATAAGTTGGTCTTATATTAAATATATAAATAGTAATAAATATTGGATGGATTTAAATTCATAAATTTATATATATTATCTATAATTTAATATAATTAATTTTCAAATATTTTAATAATTAATTAAAATGGAAAGACACTAGGAATTTTTAAACAAAAATAATTTTAGGAGAAAGTTATTTTTCTAAAAATATCCAATTTTCCACCAAATGTTTTTAATTTATATATATTAAATTTATAGTTAATAAATTATTAATTAATTTTTTTTCAAATATTATTATAAATAAAATCATGAATTGTTAAATACTATATTTTACATTATTGATAAAATATTATTTCTAAGGGAAAATATTAAAAATTCCTTCTATGCTTATTTTGAAAAATTATTTTCAAAATTGATATTTATCTTATTAAATTAGATTTTTTGTTCCATGAGATAATAATATGTTCATTTTTTTATTGTTTTATTGAAAAATAGTATTCACTAACAATATTTGAGGCTCGAGGTTGTGTTTATCGTAAGCTATCGAAGAGAGTGAATTTATTTAAAAGGAAATATTTTATAAAGTATCGAGGTGTTAAAAATAGTCACTAAATTATCCCTCACACCCATTTTAAATCAATTAAAATTGGTTAAATCCATCACTAATGCAAAAGAGGGTTAACATGAGTGATTAAAAATTTGAATTTTAATATAATGATCATAAATAGCCGTGGGCAAATTTTACCACAATGAAATTCCCATATAGATAGTTGATGAGTATGGTTGTATTTGATTTCAATATATAATAAGTAATAAAATTCAAAATATGGCGATGTCCTATGTGAATATTTATTTCTCATGGAAATAGGGATATTTAATTCCCTTTATAATTATTGAAGAAGGCTGGTGATGATGTATGAAGAATTATTGTGGATTCATAAAATTGAATTGGATGTCATGCTTGGAGAATTATTCATGTTTAAATGTGATGATTATTAAAATGGTATTAAGTTCATAGAAATGTACCAGTTGTACTAGTATAGTGAATATTTTCTAAAAGATTTAAAAAGGTGATGATCATAAAAGTTGTTATTTACATGAAGAACATATTTTGATAAAGCCATGAAATACACTTTTTTATTGCATTGATAATCGAAAAAGTAAAAGTAAAAGGCCATGAAAAAAATATTTTTTCATGATAATTCATGTTTCAGAAGTAATTATAGTGGTTGATAAATTATTACATGTATTTTTTATTTTCAGTAACTATTTTTATATGGTGGTATTTTAAAAAAAGCTGGTTAGTCACATCCAATTGAGGACCCACCTCAAACCACACATTTGATAAACAAGGTGTCAACCCATGGGGAAGAAGGTTTAATAGGCCATAAATTATAGGATGAGGGTGTATATATACCACAAGTAGTGCAGAAAAATAATTGGAGGGCACACAACAATAGTAGGGTATGCGGTAGCGTATATGGGGGAGAGTGAATTGTCCCAACACGTGTATGTGTGTAAAGGTGTATCTAGGTGACAACCCCTATGCTAGATCGAGCTTTTATCCACATGAATTTACTTATTAAGAAGATATCAACCACACGTGATTTTGATTTAGGATAGAGATGAGACATATTTTCACATTTCTTTAAAAATGTACGCATATAAGCTATGTTTTCCAATGAAATCAATATGAGTCATTCAAACAAAATTAGATCATGAATGAAGTATGGACATGCATCCTAAACCCATTAATACAATATCCATCATTTGTAAATTTGTTTAATCAAATATTTACCCACTAAAGTGTGAGTATTTTGAATTAAATATTATTTTAATTCATGTGATTCTATAACACTTGCACATGAGACTTCCCCAAGAAGGAATAAAACTATATCACTAAGAGAAGATGCCACATTTTCTGGCATCAAAAAGAAGGAATCCATATTTGAAGGATTCGTAAAAATCATGATCTTCAAGAGTTCTAAATCATCCTTGATGTGGAATTTTACCTAGAGCCTTAGCAAATAAAATAGGAGATATATGGAGATGAAAGGAATTGAACCCTTGACTATAAATAATGTGGGTGTTATGAGAGTTTGGATTCGATTTCAGCCTGTGTTTGGGAATAGGATCTCATTTTCCATGAAAAATAGAGTGCAATATTTCTCCTAGATTCTAATTTTATTCTTTCATCCATGAATATAATTCTGTGCATGAATTGTGATTGATTGAGTGATATAATGTATATAAATTTAATGTGTTATGGGATGGATAAAAGAGAATAAGATTTTACATACACCATTGGTTATGAGAAGCTCATTGGATTTTCCATGAAGTATACTATCTCTCATAGAGAAGGGTAATCTGTGTGATTCAAAACCTAAGTGAAGGTAAATAATAACTGAAATACTTTATATTATATATAATAATATATTAGATATCATGATTTTACTGGAATGATAAATAACCACATCCAATTGTGTTTACATGAATAATTACTTATGCGATATACCTAGCATCTGTTGTGGTTTTCATGAAGGAGAAGAGATCACAAGGGACAATAGTACATGCATGCAAGAAGAATCATATAAACTGATATTCATAGTGTGAAATTATTAAACCTATATACTTCAAGGTACTTTAAAGTTAAAGATAAACAAAAACCAACATATATATAATACATCAAATAATAACAATAAGATTCTATATACGAGTTAAATATTATATCTTGGTAATACCAGGAAATTTATTATACATGCAAGAAATAATTGAGAATATTAATTTGAGATTGATATTTTTCAAGTCATATCATGCATAAAATAATAAAGTAGAAATTTGTACACTACTTTCAGATATCATTCAAGGTCAGCAACTTCTTCAACAAAAGAATTATTTTATAAAAAATTTGAATCAAGGAAGAATACAACTTATTGTGTGTTGGTAAATATTCTTTTGTTCATTATGATATAATAGTGATATTTAGTGGATGTTTCATATTTATCTTATAAATATTACTGGTACGACATGAATATATTCAATATTTTTTGTGTAATAGTAGTTGAAATCCTTCAATTAATGAAATTTTTTTTCCAGTTGATTAAATGACATCCAATGCATTATAAATATCATGTTTATATATTTTTTGGAAATATTTGAAGAACTGGTGGTTCCATTTTAAATAATTAAAATGAATAACTGGTGGTACCAGTACAAAGAACACCACTCAATCAAGAATACTAATAATTTCCTCCTCAATCATTGTTCACTAATTATAGGTGTCCTAACATCCTACAATTTTATAGTGATACAAAAATCCATGAAATAACTAATGTTTGATCATGATAAAGAGTAGGTTCTCATATACAGACCAAACATTATAAAAACAACTTTGTCCTAATATATCAATCATTATATACATAACATGTGTATTTAAATTTTGATATCTCACAACAGATCCATTCTTCCCAATTGGGATAGAGGTATGATAATAAAAAGGGTGAATTAAAAAAAATAAAACTAAATAAAAGTTGGGTACAATAATTCACCCCCATCTCAGTGTCTCTAAATTCTCCATTAGGGATATATAGGTGGTAACAAAGGGAATATTTTTCTCTAATTGGATGAAAGTTTGTGTCCCCATTTTTTAAATTTTTATAAGGTTTATATGATGTGAATATTTAATTTTTATTCTAAAGTACCTCAGGTGAAATAATTTTTCTCCACTCCTGTTGAAAAAGACATGAAGGTATCTTCTAAGATTCTAAAAACTCAGAAGAATAAGGAAGTGGATAGATTCCAAAAACTATCAAATAAATAAGATAAGTACAAATTATATCTTATAAAATCTGTTAACAATAATTATTTTGAAGAAACTAGCTCAATTTATAGATGGTAAGAGGAATATGATTCCATCAAAACTATTTAATACTTATAATCTCAATTTAAAGGGTATACAATGAATGTTCATAAAAAAGTGTTTTCATATATATATATTTTTTCTTGGATATTCTTGATGAAAACACCAAAATTGAAGAGTAAAATAAGGAATAGAAGGATACACTTGGAAAAAATTTCAAAAGGTGTAATCTTTTCACTAACCTCTTTGAAGAAAAAGAATAATCTATGACTCCTTTTGATGAAAAAATTTCAATAATTGAAGAATAATTGAAATTTAATGTTTATGATAACATTGTGAGTAAACATATACTTTTTTAAGTAATCCACGAGCTTGAAATATGGATCAATGTTTCCATGAATATTAGAGATGATATACTTTAATAAAAAAAATTTAAGGTCATTGATATTGAAATGTTAGTGAAATAAAATACCAAGATTCATAAATAATATATTTAGAATATTTATGCTGTAGAAGAACCATATAAAGATACTATGCAAGTCAAGGATGAATTATTGGAATTTAAACCCATAAAATCAAAGACAATGACATCTCTTTGAATGAAGGAAGAAGACAACATGAATATCTGATTAATAAATTAATAAATTAATGGTAATGTAGGATGGAATCTATTGAAAATTAGTAGTTTTACCTTAGCATGAAATTTATAGAACTAGATGTAAAATTCATAAATTTATAGGTGACACATGTTAAAAATTTCCAGGCTACTAAGAAAAAAATTATTCCACCCCAACATTTGAAGAAAATCAATCCCCAAAAAAGGGATTTTCCTATACTAACTATTTATGAGAATCATGTCTGTAAATAGACTAATATTTAGGAAATAATTTATAAAAAACATATCTTGATCAACCTTTTAAAAAATCATGGTATAAGGTAACCCATAACCTAATTACTTATGTTTATACTAACACAGTCTCATATTCTAGTACGAGTTAAAAAATATAGCAGGATGTGGGTATGTAAATTTTTTTATAAATCCCCCAAAACACACAACTTGAATACTAGTAATATTAATATAAATGACTCCAAAAATGATCCTATAAATAAGTAAATGAAAATTTAAAAACAATAAGACACTAAATCTCTTCACACTAGTACTTTAAGAAAAAGAAGGATATTTTTTGTCTACTATTGATGGCTCTAGAATATTAGACCTCACTATTCTATGTGTTAGTACAATATGAAAATTTATAATGATTATAAAATTCCTACAATAAGGGTGAGTAGATATTAATAAATTAAAAAAATTCTACCCTGAAGTAGGCTCCACAGAAGAGAATCAATATGTACTTTAGAAATAGATTCAAATATCTTGGGGATTTCTATGAGTATTGAAATATATGTGGTCACAGAAAGGAAAAATGACAGTATGAACTAGTAAGGTAAAAATACTATGGTACTTTTATTATAAGAATATAACCTAGATAAAATAATGAAATAAATAAAAGAGAACAAGATTCCAGGAGGGATAAATAAGTGAAAGAAGATTTCCAACAGATGGAAATAATGAAACAAACCACTCCTCATAAAATTAATAATATGAGTACCAATAATTTAATATCAATCAAAAGATGATACTTGTATTATGGAAAGAGAGGTCTTACCTTGAACTACTACAAACTATCCATGGAAATAAAAATTAATAGAATCAAGATAGAATCAATAATATTTTACATATAAGATAGAAAAAAGAAGATAATATTGATTGAAGACATTCTTGAAGAATATTTTGATAAGTGGACTAATAAATATAACTCAATAATATTGGAGGATCTATATGGATGATCCAAAAAATATGATTATAAGTAATTAAAAACCATTTTTCATAATAATGTGAAATATTCTTGAGAAATATAAAAAGATAAAGATTATTCACAAGCTAGAGTAATGGAAAAAAATTGGTTGTTCCAAATGAATAAGATCTCAAATTTATATTGACGTTATCAACAATATAATACTCAAGTGTTTCAGAAACAATGTATATATGGTGACATATTTCTGGTAATAATGAAATAAATTGTATGACTCTTCTGCCTACTCAAAGGGAGATGATAATGATTTAAAAACAAGAATCGGGGGAAGGTATTTCACTATTAAAATATGTGAAGATAATAAATCATCAAAAGATGACGTGAAAAATATTTATAGATACATGGAAAAAAGTGTCTATGTTTAGAGAAAACATTCAACCTAGTTACACTTATTAAGAATCTCATAAGTTTTACATATTATTTCCTTACTACCGGTGTCATATTTGTGTGCTTACACTATAGTAATTGATGGTGAAGCTCCATCCTTATATGATAATTGAGTGAAAAAATTAAAGGAGAACTAGTTGGAATGAATATTAAATATCTAATAAAAACTTGTATTTTTCCATAGTGGTGGATCAAAAATATGAAAATTTTTAAGACTATCTAATGACACTAAACACTTGTTAAAATGAAGGTATTTCACCACTTGAGGGTGAGAAAACATAAATGAGATTATATAAAATTTGGTTCAATGAATATATTTATGTTTAGATAAACTCTACTGAAGTTAAAAATTGAGGTAACCCAATTACACTTCTTTAGATTATTTTCGTATGTAAATTAGGTTTATAAAGGGGGAGTGTTGGGTGTTGAGTTATCTCATAAAGGGGGATTTAATTATTATTTCACTTGGAATTTTTTATGGGTTTGTTGAAGTATGTAGGGGTATATGTTTCTTGATAAATCTATTTTTATACAACCCCCTTTTTGATAAATAAGTAATTTTTAGGCATGATATCACATGAATGAAAATTAATGGTGATCATAGAAAACATTGATTGTATCTCTATTGTTTTGTACATTGGGTTACCCAACATAGACTTAGAGTGTATAAATTAAAGGATGTTTTCTAAGAGAACCATGTGTTACTATCCTTCATTTAGAAAAAGGATAATAGAATCCAAAATTCCATGAAAGGATGAAGAATATACGAGAAAACCCCTAAATTAAACCTTTACATTTATTTACATTAATGGGTAAAATGAAAATTGACTTTATTAAAGGAAATGATATTGAAAACAAAGCTAAACAGGGGGATTGAAAATCCTCTATGGATTGTTGATGAGTACGGTTATATTGTTTTATCAATATATAATAAGGAATCAAAGTCAGTGTATTATTATTTCATTTATGAGCCACGATTAATCATGGAAAGTGAAATATGGAAGGCTATTGAGAATTGTTGAAGAATGTTGGTGATGATTCTTGAAGAATTTTTATGGATTCATGAAATGAAATTTGATGTCTTGGTAGGAAAATTCTCCATTTTTAAATTTGATATTTTTTTAACTATTCTTAAGTTCAATAAAACATGCCAATTACACTAAGAGAGTGAACAGAATCTACAACATTTAAAGAGGTAAAGAAAGTGTAAATGTTTATTTAAATAAAGAACATGTTTTGTTTAAGGTATGAAATACCCATATTTATTATTTGGAAAATTTGTAGAAGTATAAGTCCATGAGAAATATATTTTTTCATGACGATTTATTATTGAATAATTCATTGAAGTGGATAACAAATTTAATATTTTTACTCGGTATTTTTACTAATTATTTAAATATGGGGGTGTTGTAAAAAATTATGGCTAGACATATCCAATAGATGACCCACCTCAAAGAATGCATGTGGGACCCAAGTGATCAAACCATATCATAGGAAAGACTATATGTATTTAAATGGTTAAAATAGAGTGCATAACACCTATAAGGAGCACGCAAAGAGAATTGGAGTGTGTAAAATTCCATCAGGGTATGTGGTTGTGAGCATGTCAACATTCCCTATGTTTGTGTGTTAAGGTGAATATGATTTCCAACTATAGTGCCAGATTGGTCAACTCTATGTACTAATTTACTTATTATTTAGAGCTCAACCACATATGGGATTGATGTTGGATGGTGATATGGGATAGTATTCACATTTCCTTAAAAAGGTACACTTATAAGATTCCCCATATAATAAAATCAATCTGATCCATTCAAATGTAACTTGATTATGAGCAAATCATGCAAAATAATCATGAAACCATTCACATAATCTTCTACTTGTATACATGTTTGAAATTGAACAATGGGCCGCTGAAGAGTGAGTACAATGAAGTGACTACATTTTGAATGAATGGTATTCTATAACACATGTTTTTTAGAATTCACCATGAAGAAAGTATATAATATCAGGAAGCTGATACACCACCTTTTCCACCATCAAAAAATAAATAACCCATGTTCCAATGATTAATAAATCATGAGATCATCAGGAGTTTTAAATCATCCACGATGTGACATTTTACATGGATCCTTAACATGAAATAATAAAATGATATCAAAGGCGGTGAAAAGTAGTGAAATATTTTCTATAAAAACCGAGGGTGAAATGAGCCTTTGAATATTGTTATTATCCTTTATTGAGAAGAGGCTTTCATTTTCCCTAAAAAATAGAGTTTCTTAAGCCTCCTAGACTCCACAAAACATTCTACTTTGACACATATAATTCTATGTGATCGTTTTTGGCATACCAAATCCATCATAATCACATAAAGTGTGATTAATTCAATGAACTAGTTTATATTAATTTACTATGTTATGCGAAGGAGAAAATAGAAAAATATACTATATACACTCTATGTTATGAGAAGCTCATTCTAGTTTGAAATAATCATACTATCTTTCAAGAAGAATAATAAGCCACATGCTTCAACACCTATGCTATGTTTAAGAGTATATCATTTAATTTTTGTTATAAATAATTATTTAAGATTCATAATGTACCTATTAACATCATCAAGAACCAAACCCACTCAAGTTTTCATGAATATGTTGTTGTGCAATATTTCTATCATCAGTTGTGGATTTTAGGAAGGAAAAGAGCGCATAAGGTATGAAGAATAGTGCATGTATGCATGAAGAACATGCACTTATATGAATGGTTTGAGATACCTAAACATTTTTTGAGAAAAAAATGATTAATTTTAAGATAAATGAGAAAAAATATAAACAACACATGAAATAATAACAATAAAATTCTATATATGTGATAGGGTTTATATATTTATAATACCATGTAATGTATTCTATATTAATTAAGTTGTTGATAATATTTATTTGATATTGAGATCAAGAAAGGCCTATAGTACAAAAAATAATAGATAATAAATTATGTTCATGACTTTCACATATCATTTGAGGTTAGGAACTTATTTAATGTAAGTGGTATTTACCTAAACATTTGTATTGAGGAAGAAGACAACTTGTAGTGTGTTGAGAAATCTTTAAATAGTCATTTTGATATAATAGTGAGTTGTAGTATAAGTTTTATCATCAAATTATAGAACATTACCTTGATGATGTGTATATATTCAATATTTTCAATGTAGTAGTTGTTGTAGTTTTTCAGTTTTCAAAGAGGGTTATTTGGTTTTCACAAAGGTATCCGGTGAAATAGATAGATATTGTTTATATTTTTATTGAAAAAATTTGAAGAATTGGTTCTGTAAGTATAAACAAATCTATTTTAGAACCGTTGGAACTAGTATAAATAATTCTAATCACTGATGAATATTGATAATTTTCTTCTTGAACATTGTGCACTAATTCTAGGATTTTCTAATCATTATAATGTTATAATGATAAAAAACATGTGAAATAACCAAATGCTGATCATAAAAAATAGTAGGTTCTCCCATCAAGACTGAACCATTTAATTTTTTTGATTTATTTTATTTTATTATATACATTACATATGTATGGGTTTGTTGAGATATCACTATAGATATATTCCTCTCAACCATGGTAAGGGTTCTAGAGTAATAGAGGCTAATTGAAAAGAAATTAAATATTGGTAAATGTTGGGTACACGGATTCATGCCCCAACTCAGTATCCTTACATGGTATATCTAGGATTTTAAAAAAATATTCCCTATTTTATGATACTATCACATCAACAAAAAATTCATTTAGTTTAACCTATATCAGTCTTAGTTCCACCTATATCATTTTTGACTCATTCTAGGCTAATTTAATTTGTGTTTTATCATACTTATTAACCTAATAAGTTAAAATAACATGGGAATAAATTTATTGTAGTGTTTTGTAATGAGAATATTATTGAACCAAGAATATTAAATGAGAGTTTCAAACTCAGTTTTTATTTAGTCCTCTTTGTCCTGCACTATGTGGTAATCGATTTTATACCCAATTCACATATTTCAGTTTTATTACCCCTTGGTATATATATGTAATATCCTACATCCACATAAATTATATAGATAGGGATTTCATTTCTTGTAAAATAACACACTCAAATATGCCAATGTTTAGGATTTTATCATACACTTAAGACTTATCCCTAAGGTGTTTTCTAATGTTCTATCATCCCAATTACAAAAATATTCAATATTGCCTTAACTAACCATAAGTCTTATCTATAACATTTAAATTATGGTTAATGATACCTTATCAACCATAAAATTATCCTCAACATACATCCTTACCTCTGAAGTTATCTAAACCGTACCTGGATACAAACTTTGATGCCCTGAAGCCACACTCCAAAGCCAGGTTCCATAAAACGTACTTTATATTATTAATTTGATAACAACTCTAAAAGATTGGACAGAACCATCCTTAATTTATAAATAAATAATTATTATTACCTCTCTTACATCCTAAATATATTTTTAGGTTTATAGATTTAGATAGTTAAGAGACATCATTAATTAGTAAATCCAATCAAATGGATACTCTTCCCCCATGATAAAAAGTATTGGTTTATCCATAATAAGTCTTCAAAATCTCCCACAAATTCTCTAATCAAGTAATTCTATTGTACATATCATGTATAATAATTTTCATTATAACCGGGTGAAATGTAAAAATACGAAGGGCTGAGCTTAAATGGTCATTATGGAAAATCATACAACTAAGGAAATCATGTAAGATACATTATATAAATATTATGGTTGGAATAATTAGTCATCATAATTAAATAATAAACTAAAGTTGAGAGTTTAATATATAATTTTATAATAATAAAGATAATTAGAACACATGTATTACACTAGTCAATTTCATAGTGAAGGAATGCATAATTTTAGAAATCTTAATCATACAGTCAAGGCCTTATCCCGTACAATATTCTTTCTATAAGGTTCACTACTAAGACATCATTCTTATCGTCAAGACTTTTTAATACATTTTTTTGAATTGGGTTGGAATATAACAAATAACCCCAAAATAACTGTCTTGTGAGACCTACCATTGCCTCATGGGGTTATATAATATCACCCCACTCATCACTTTTTTTATTACAATGCATTCATCATATGTGATAATGAGTAAATGAAACATAATAAAACATAAATCACATTCAAAAAAGAATAATAAAACCTTATTTTTATTAAAAAATCATTTTAACAAAGAGGATTTCAAAATACTATATAACAAAATATTAAGGTGAGAGAACCCAATCCTGGAATATCAATTCTCATGTTAAAACATTATAACTCAATGAATGAAGATTTTAGTATTCAATTTACTTTTATAAAATGTAATCCATATGCAATAAATAATCAACAAGGGTTTATGTGGTAGTAATTTAAATCCATAAAAAATAATTATATAATATTAAATAATACAATCAATGGTAGAATTTACCTATAGTATATGGAATAAGATCAAGAGAATGATTATAACTCAATGAATAAAATTTAAGTTATAAAAATTCCTTATTACTAGGGTAAAAATTGAATCAATCTCCATTCAAATAAGGGAATATTATTTGGATTATTATATCCCATGAAATAAAAAAATGGTAAAAATAAGTCAATTTTAAGTAATTACACCATACACGGAAAACATGGTGGCCAAAATATATTATGTCTTAGACAATTAGGTCTGAGACCAAGAAAACACTTACCTTTTACCATGATATCCATGAATTTCCTATAAAATCCTACATAACAAGAATATATATCTAAAAAACTTATTTTATCACCTTAATCATATATTTTAAATTTATAATATTATTTTATAATCATTATCTATACGAATTCTAGTTATTTATTACCCATTTTCAATATTGGGTATAAGTAATTCAGATTTTTTTGAACTAGTTTCATACAAATGGTTCTGGTATTCATTAATGTTACAAATTTCATCATATTTATATTATTATTTTTTATAATATATGTTCCATGATATATATAAAATTATAATTTTAATCTATATTACTTTTGGTTAAAATCCATGAAGGTGAAATTGAGGATCATCAAGTTTCAGTGATTCTTACAAAAAAATGGTATTTTCTTAATTAATTATTTTAATAATATTGTTTCAATTAAAAAAATATTATTTAAATATTTATATAATATTATACAAGTAAATAAATTTCTATATCCATCCATCTTATAAATTCATTGCATTGTTCAAGTGGGTGGTTAAACAGACCCAAAGCAGAACAAAGCATGATTAATAGATGATTATGGCGTGGTTTAGTTGTTATATCATTATAAAAAAAATTATTTACTGTTTATTGGTGTGATATTTCTTAATTTTAAGGAAGTAGAATAATAATCAGTGGATATTAAAATATTACATAATATGAATAAAAATATTTTCCTCTTAGTTGTCTTGTTTTAAATGATCCAATTAGTGATGATCATTTATTGATCATATAATTAATAGGTTATCAAAATTTTCACACCATAACCTTAATTATATCATTAATATAATATTTATCCTTTAAAACCATTGTTATATCCTTATATGAAATGTGGTGAATGAAAATGAACACATTGCTTCATGGAGGCGGTGGTCCAGACATTTGCACAAATCATGTTTTCAATTTTCTTAAGTTGATAGGGAAAATGTTGTTTATATTTATTAAATTATTATAATAAAATTAACCATATCACCGATAATTATTTCATTACATATGGATTTTAAAACTATAATTTTAAAGGTAACATATAAAATAAAAAGTCTAAAAAGGATTACTCACATTGAAAACTTTGAGATTTCTTTAAAGAATTCCTTGTAAAAAGTGGGATTTGGATAAAATATTATAACCATATGCTCAAATATTAGGGTGAGTATTCTAGGAGAAGAAAAAATTCAGGGTTTTAAGAGGAAACCAAAATTTAGGTGTGGTGTTTAATGGGTTTTTAGATGTCCCTTTAATATGTGAGAATGAACAATATTTTTTTAATTACCCATAACTTTTTAATAATGGGATGTCACCCAAGGAAAGTGGCTCAAAAATAAATAAATAACAGATTAGGTAATACATAAGGAAGAATAATCTCTTACTATTCAATTTCACAGATTTTTTAAGCATGTTCTCAAATCTTTACCAATTTTTAGCATTTTAACTTTTATTTAGGTAATTATATTTTACCTTAGTAATTTACCCCTTATAGAGAAAAATAAATTGGTAACAATTACATAATTTGGACCTATGGATTCCAAATTTCAATTAAATTTTATTTGGTTAAATATCTATATGTTTTGGAAATTAATTTTAAAATAATAAATTTATAATGTACTGAAAATAATTTCATGAGAAAAATACTAATTATGTTCTAAAATATCAGATATATGTTTCTAGACTAGAATCAATATTTTAATATTAATATTTTTAATTAAAAAATACTTATTTTTGTGTTGAAAAATGTTTCCCCAATTTCTATTATATACTTGATTACTTATAATTTCATTAAATCATATTATTTATAAAAACGATGTATTTCACTATTTACCTTAAATAAATTGTTTAAAAAATACCAAATATCCATCATAAGAAAATATTTCTATAATTTAAGAAAACAATAGTTTTCATTTTTTTCATATTAAAATTTTAAAATTTAGAAATTTAAATTTTAAATATAATTATAAAAAATAATGAAAACCCATTTTCAAGGAAAATAATTCTTTATAACAAAAACTATTGTTATTATTATTTTTTATCATATACTAATTAGTGATAATTTTTTTTCATATCAATATATATTACCATCACTTAATTAAATGTTTCACGTAATAAAAATATATAGTGTATATATAGATTTATTTTAGAATAATAAAATTCAATGTTTAAAATGGTCTTATTAGTTATTTTAGCTTTATAAATAGAATTTCATTCATATTAGAAGCATCCTTTATTTTATTTATAAAAAATTTCATAAATATGTCATACCAATTCATTCCCACTAATTCAATGATTATGTTTTAATATAAAAACATAAATATTTATATTTTAACTAAATATATAATAGTTTCACTTTAGTTTGGTGTTGTGTGTGGAGAAAGCTATCAAAATCATTGAATTATTTAATGGTAATTATATATTAAAATATTTTGGTGTATAATTATTCGCTTGTAAATGAATATATCCAGGTTCACTGAATGTTTACACCTTCTAAACACAAATTTTTGAAATAGTTTTAGAATGGGAGGAAATTGTTGTGATCACGTGTTGTTAATGTTATCCACTTCAGGAAACCTTGAGGTATCCTAAAAAACACTCATACGATAGCATCATGTTTGCATATAAAAAATACTCATGAAATATTAAATATTTATTCTTTTCAATCTTCTATTTTATAGTTCCCCATGGTCTTTCATCATCTTATAGGCCCTAAAACTATTTTTAGAGACTTTCAGCATGTTTCAACAGTATTCTGAAGTCCTAAATCTTAGCTTCAAGTCCTATATAACTTCAAATAAACCTTGGAATCCATTATTCGATGATATTTATGTATATTAAGATATATTCGAATATAAATGGAATGGATTGACATGAAACCACATGTCCTATATGTAATACCATTGGATTTTGGGAAATATTTATTTTGAATTAATTAATCCTTTTTGATATTTTTCATTTTACTCAACACTGAAGATATTTTTTTTTATATTAGGGAACCATGATTGTATTGTGTTATACTAAAATCCAAGTTAATCATGAATGACAAAAAACATAAAATTTATCTAACTCTACATGGAACACTGAGGTTAGCTTGCATTACATGCGATAATGACTTTTCTTGATGGCTTGCGTAAGACACAATATTGAGGTTTACCGAAAGATAATATATTATTAAAGTATTATTATTTTATTAATAAGATATAAAATAGTTTTTAAATTAGTTGTTATGAATATTATTAACTAATATTTAAAATATATGGTTTACACAATAAAATATGAATTCATATGTTACCAATTAATTTTAAATGAATATGAAAGACGATTGCATATAAAACGAAATATTATTGTGGACAAAAAGTTTTTTACCCTAATAAATTAAATTAAATAAAATTTGTGAGAGATATTAATTTAATATATATTTGATACATTAAATAAAATATTTTTGGTACCCATCCAATATATTGGATAAACATAAGACAAGAAGAAACCTCATTTTATGCATAAAAGACACCTTTTTTTTATAAATGTTGTTTTAAAGCCTTTTAATGGAGAACCCATTTTAAATAATTTTTTTCGGACCATAATAGATTAAATATTTTAAAAAAATATATATTTTTATTCAAAACATAAATATTAGGTTTGGATAATTTTTCGGTAATTTTCGGTAAGGTTTCCTTTTTTAATGAATAGTTAAAAATATTGGATTTTAAGTTAGAATATTTTTTTCATTTGATTCACTTATAAGGTTAAATTTTATTTAAAATTATATGAGAAGTTTAAATTAATAAAAATTTTATCAAATAATCCAATCTATTTCATTGAAACTAGTTTCACAATGAAATTTTATTTTAAAATTTTAGCAATCTTCTAATCATTTTTACTTTAAAAACCGACAGTGTCATCCCGTAAGAGGGATTAATATTGAATTAATTTTTTCCACTTATGTGATTTTAATTTTAAAAAATTTATTAAATATATTTAATCATAATAATTTATAATTTCTAAAAATTTTAATTTATTATTTGACAAAAAAATGTTGGTGAAAGTGATTAAAATTAATTATATCGATTAAATATAAATTAACCTTAATAAGGGAATAAACCATATCCTTAAAGCCTAAAATGACCTATAAACTTGTAAAAATCCATTTTATGCCCATATTTCGGCCCTATATTCCCTTTTATAAGTTTATTATAATTATGGGATTCACTTTCATCATGAAAATATGGTTGGAAGTCTCCCTTAAAATAATTATAATATTGTCACTCCTTCCCTATTAAAGGCAACCAACTCTCGCTCTTCTTTTCACCTATAAAACCACTTAGTCTAGGAAAATATCTTTTTAATAAACTAATAAAAATCCTTACCTCCCTTATATAAGTCTCCACTTTTGTATAAAGCTATCTAATGAATCCTTTTTGCACAAACCAAAAGGAGTTACCCGATTTAGATGAAACATCATCTCTCAAGCCCCTTTATTTTATTTTTCTAATCCACCCCTCCACACTATTTATTAAATTATTATATAAAAAACCAGTATAATCAATATACTCTTATGTTTTTATGATAATGTTTCAACCTACACATATACACACCTTCATATAATAGATAATGAACATATTATTTATGTGTACGACAAACTACCGCCTAACCAAACAATGATTTTTCAAATTTACACACCACCTCTCATGGGATAAATTGTTATGGAAAATATATTTATTTTTGTTAAATTTTATATATTTTATTTTTTAACCTTTTCTATTCTTCTTATAATACATATCATTTTAATCCCCATCTTCTGTGAAAATAAAAATTTCATTTGAGGATGTGTGGACTACCACCCCTTTAATGTAATATTATTCGTTAATACACTACATGGAATGTATTAAGGATGATTTTAGTGAAAATATATTATATATATAACATTATAATTCTACTTTAATGATATTATATACATTAATATATTCCATTTTGTTTTTTTTCTATCAATGTAGTGATGAAAACGGAAACATCACTCATTAGCACGTACGACTCACCGTCTCCCAGAAACGTGTAATACATTTCATACTTATATTTTCTATAGATTATTATAATAAAAATATAATCTATATACATGATATTTATATCATGTTTTATATTCTTTAGTAATTATATATGTTTAAGTAACAACAATATTTAGACACATGTGAAAAACTAAGCGAATATTATCCGAATAAAAACCCTAACATAGGATTGTTAACAAGTGGATAATATAATGTCATAATAAAACCATATATTTTTTTAGATATAATATCATAGTTATTTAAAATATATATAATAAATTTTTATATATTATATATGTGGTTTGAACGAGTATGACAAGAGTCAATTTACTAGATTTGGGGATTTCTTTTCAATTTTTATTTCCATGAGATACATGCTATGTTCACTACTTCATTATTTTTTGTGGTGTATGTACTAAACATGATTGTATTATATTTATATTAAATTTAAATTTAAATTTATTTATATATCCACTTTTTGACCACTGTTTCACGGGGTTTAACTTTCAAATTTTATCAAATCCGTGAAATCATTTTGTCCAAATTTCCCTTCTTTGAGACTCGTGTTTTTTATGCACATATATTATTTTTCAAAGTGTATATAATTCCATTTTAAATGTTATATCATGAACCAAATTATTTTAAAATTATTTTAATTTGAATTTAATTTTATTGTTTCCAATTTATGAGATTTTATTGATATTATCTCACCGATTTTTGAGATTATTTAGGATTATTCTTCCTTTGATAAAATCTTATGATCCATCACTAAATAAAATTCCTGGAATTTATAATCCTATGGATATTTATGATTTATTCATGTATTGGTTCTATCTTTCTACTCTTTGGTACATAATATAGTTAATAATGTATTTGTATGAAATCCCGACTTTACCCTCTCTTCGGTCATAAATCTATGTTTTCTGAAAAGTTTTCCAAGATTATTATAATATTATCTTCAAGTATTTAAAATATATTTTTACCTCTTTTATTATTGTAACAATATTTTCAAAGGAATATTATTTGGTCTTTCAAAATTAGTCATTTTTCTAATATATTTACCATGAAAAAGGAATGTTCTTTTTACCTGGTATGACATGTATGAATTTAACCACTGTAAATTATTTAAAGATTTATTTTCATGTTTAAAAGGTTAATATGTAAGAAAATGTTTTTTAAAAAATATATTTTTGAAGGAAATGTTTTCCAAAGGTTTTTATGTTTTAAAGATCCTTTTTCAAATAAGAAAGGATATTTACCTAAAGAAATGTTTTCAATATATCCTTCCGAGTTATTTTCTATCACGGAAAACATCTCTTTATATTACACATTACCTTCAAGGAAATTATCCAAAGGTTCTATTCATATTATTTATTGCGTGTTTTATGTTTTTATAAAATGATGTTTAATACACCCATTTCACATCCATAGGTTATGCTTTCATGAAGTGATTGTGAAACCTATCTCCTTCTATAGGTTATGATGAGATGAAATGTTAATGATACCCATTTCATTTCATGGGTTATTATTTATTGTTTAAAAAGCCTATATATTTTTATTGGTAATGATAGGATGAAAGTTTTATTATCTAATGGCACATGTAAAAATGATTTTATTATGAGATAGATGGGACCTATATCTCCCTACAATTCATTGGGTAATGATATGTTGTATATGAACTCAAAGGGTACATGGGTTGTAGCCCAAGACAAAAAATAATAAGGTGATTAGGCAGTATCCCAAGCCTAAAAGAAATAGGGTATATGGGTTTTATCCCAAGCCTGAAAACAATAAGGTACATGGGTTGTATCCCAATCCTAAAATAAAGATGGTACACAGGTGTATACCAAGCCCAAAAGCAAGAATTCATATGGGTTTTATCCCAAAAAAAATAAAGAAGGTATACAACTATAGAACAAGTACAAAAACAAGAAGGTACATGGGTTATAGCATAAGCCTAAAAGAAAGTGGGTACACAGGTTGTATCCCAAGCCAAAAAAATACGGCATATGGGTTGTATCCCAAGCCTAAAAGAAATAGGGTACAAAAATTATAACCCAAGCCTAAAAATAAGAAGGTACATGGGTTGTAGACTACGTATAAAATGATAGGGTACATGGGTTGTAGAACAAACCTAAAAACAAGAAGGTATATGGGTTGTAGCCCAATCCTAAAAGAAATAGGTTACATGGGTTGTATCCCAAGCCAGAAAATAAAAAGGTGCAATGGTTGTAGACCAAGACTAAAAGAAAAAGGGTATACAGGTTACTAGCCTGAGCCCGAAGTAGGTACACAGGTTTTATCACAAGAATAACATGTTATTAAGGTCTTGGTAGGTATACTTTTCATGAAATTTTTTATTATTACATGTATGCCACAAATCCTATTTCTTATTCCTCAGTTATAATTTTAGGGCTCCTGATTTTTATTTCCTTATGATTCATATATTATGAATGGCCAAGATTTATCCCATAACTCATCTTTATGAAATTTGATACGTAAGTTTTGATATCATAATGTTACGATCACATTCTCTTTCCCCTATGTTCATGATTATGATTATATGTCTCCCTTTTTTACCCTTACTAAGCATCTGATCTCACCCCTTTTCATGTTTCCTTTCCCCTGGTTATGAAGAAAGGTTTTAGGTACAAGTAATAAAGGTGGAGATTTCTATGTGAGATGTTGAAGATGTTTCACCAAGACATAAGATCTTATTTTCAATGTTTCCATGTACACTAAACTATTACTTTCTACTAGAAAGTATTTTTTTAATATACTAAATATTCATATAAAATAATGTAATATCAATGTACGCTATGACTAGGTAGCTATAGTTGGAATCAGAGGAAAGGATTAGTCAACCATTGGAAACTAGTATGACAAAAACATAGTGACATACCTAGGTATATTTATAAGGATAAGTCTAGGTATGTCTATAAGGATAAGTATAAAGATGAGCTAACATTTAGAAAAATGTCTTGGAATTTTAGTAAAGAATAGTTTAAGTGGTTTCTTAGAAATAAATCCATGTCTAGATAATAAAAGTGGGTGTGGATCTGGAATAGATGTACCAGGGGGTAACAACTCGGACAAGATGTTCCAAGCCTGTAACACCCCCGACCCGGGAGCTACTAAACTGGTGTCCTGATCTTGGTCACAACATAATCTCAAGCATGCCTCCCAATATGCTAGAGGTTTCTTACTAGTGGTGAGGGTCTAATAAGATACACAGGGAGACTACACAATCTCTACCAGAGTATCCACAGCAAAAAATAGTTTAAATATCTGAAACAATAGAGAATAATGAATAACTTGCATAAATAACCAATTCCCATAGATGGGAACAACCATATACAACAGTAAATATGTTATGCCATGATACAATTTCAAGTGAACAAAACCCCAAAATAAATAAAAATAAAGAATCCCAAAAATGGTCCAAACTCCATGTCTCGAACCTCGCCCAAACATGTTCCATATCTAACTCAACTCCCTAGTATAGGGACCTTGCCCCTATCCTGACCTGCAAGAATGAAATATGCCCAGGTACACACCAGAGGACCTATTAGGGTGTGAGTATAACTTAGTAGGCCACCACCAATGTTTTCTACAAAATATCCTGCAAAATTAGATAGTTCATGAAAGTGATAAAAAATGGAAAGTAAAGATAAACAGTTCAATAAGACATTTTAGACTATGTTCCTTAAACAATATTACCATTGAGTTCATGTTCACTACTTAGTAACTTCATGATTTAATATACCTTTTTCATGTGTTCAATGTATTTGGAATATCCAATGTTTTCAAGCATATGGGAATAAAATTCACGTCCTATATCACTAGGAATAACATTATAACATCCTCATAACCCCCCCTTGAAGCCTTGATTCAGGTGGAATACAACTGGTAGGGGAATAGAACTCTATCCCATTCCATAACCCATGTATTTGTGGGTGGACCTAGAACCTTGGTTTAACTCGACCCGTGGGTGTAGAACATAAATTCTATACCCAACACTACCAAGCCATGTGCATATAGTTATTTTTCATTCACCATAATTAACCACATCACTACTAGCCTATCCAATATCATTTACAATATCATAATAATATCAATAAAAGTGGAAATAAATATTATGTCTCAATCCATTAACACATTCATAATTTATTATACATAACCATTTAGTCCCATTTCCCATTTCCCATGACTAACTCGCTAAGTATATTCAAGTATAAAAATAATTCCTTATCATATTCCCATTATTCTATTTTAACCCATTTAAATACCAACCAAAAAATCCCTCATCCTTTAACCACATTAGATGCAACTATCCACAACCCTTATAAAAAATTACAATAACTAATTAACACATTCGTTAAGGATCTATATCAATAAGAATCCATTTCACACCCTATGTTTTCGTTAACCATTTGGTAGGTTGGCGCACCCCATGGGTGGCCCTAAAATTTGTCACATCATCCTCCTTGAATCCCACAGGGATCATGAGTGTTTCATTAGGTTTTTTAGACACCCAATTCATCAATTCATGTCAAAAGAACCAAGAATACATCAAAATAGGGAAGGACTAAAAACCTTACATGCACAAATCTACACAAAAACAATATGATATAAATTATAGACCACCTACCTTAAATCTATTAGAGAACACACTCTCAATTAATCCTTAGATCCTGATTCAATCAACCCATGAAGAAACAAACTAAATATCACCCAAAAATAGGTTTTTGAGATCTTCAGAAGAAGATAAGAGAGAGATACCAACCCAAATCAAGAAAAATAAGAAATTAAGGGTTTAGCCTTCCCCAAGTCTTCAATCCTCAACCAACGACACTCAAAATGGCCCTAAGATGAGGGAGATCGATCCATGGAATATATTTGGAGATTTTATTCAATCATATGGTTTAAAGAGAGTAGTAAGAGGAAAATCCCAAGTTGGGTTGAAAAATCATGTAATGAAATTTTTGTAATTTTTGAAAATTTTATAGGCTGCATGGTTTACCTGCAAAGTTTTCCATACCATGCACCAACTGTGTAGATGCTTCTATCCCCAAAACCCCATTTTGCATAGTCTCCTAGGTATTCTGCATGGTTTTCACTAACCATGTGCAAACCAAGCATATGGTAATATCTAAAAATAGCCTCCTAACACGGTTTCTTGGGATTTATACATGATTTTCCTTAACCATGCACAAATCGTGCCATATGCCCAGAAACCCCCTTTCATTCATTTTTAATGTCCCAAACTCCTGAAACACCCCTAGATCTTTACATGATTTTGGTAAATAGTTATTTAACCAAAATATAATCGACTTAACTGAAACAAAAACACAAACATACCTTATGAAGAAATCTAGGATCTTATAGGGCCTAACATGGGGCAATTTGGTAAATGATAATGGGCCCTACTTTACACCAAGTTTGACACTTTTAGGGGATATGCTTTAGAAATTAGAAAAATCTTCAAAATTCATCATGGATGATTTAAATATAGGATGGATATGAATAAACCTAGATAAAAATATATTGTCATATATTAAATAAGTATGATCCATGAATTAGTCACCAAATAAGAAATTTTTCATGATTATATGGTATCAAAGTATGATAAATGTTTCTCACACTATGATTTTTCTTATTTTAGTCAATTGAGAAGACAAGAAGTAAATTTTCAAATATTTAATGTTTTATATGTTGAAGGTATGGGCATTTTTTAAATCTATTTACCATGTGGAAATATCATAAATAGAATTAGTATAATGCCCCGGCCCTAGTTACCGAGAGTCAGTGCATTATTACATAACATTGTCATGATATAGGGAATCATGTCCCAAAATACCAATTAGTTTAGTAGCATTAGAAGTTCTAGATACATGCATAAGTTTTACATTACATCATGAGATAAAAACAATAATAAAATTTTGTCCCCTTTGAACACACTTATATCCCTTAGCCTATCCCAACAAGTCAACCAGAAAATACTAATTCACATCATGGGAAAAATAAAACATGGAAAGGGGTGAGATCAGATGCTCAGTAAGTATAAATATATAGCGTAAACTTCATTAATAAAAATAAATATTTAATTAAATCTATAAAACTAAAACAAAATCCTTTTAAACATAAACTTTAGCATAATATGGAAAAGATAAATACAATAATTCCATTTACATGTTAACTTGGATATCATATAAGTTAAATAATCACATGTAATATCAATAGCTAACTTCATAATGATGGAATACATACTGCCAGACATCATAACCACATAGTCAAGGCCTCCTTCCAAGACTACAAATATGATTTTGTCATGGCCTTGTGCCAAGACACTAGTTTTTATCATGAGACCTACCGATGCATCGAGGAGCTATAGCGGGCTTCACCCGTCACATAATAAGTCCAATTCATTCCTCATATAAAAAGGTTGAAACATATCATAAACATTCGTATTAAAACAATCATAATAAATGTTAATACATTAACCATAGACCATGAATGGTATAAAAATATCACATCCACAGTCAAACATACCAAAAAACCTTCAAAACAATATGGAATATTTGTATCACAATAAATCAAAATCAAACAAGTATAAAATAAATTAAATGATTTTTACATAGATAAAATCAAAACTATTTGAGAGAATTATCTCTTTTTTATTTTTAAATCATTTAAAAGTCATGTAATTATAAAAGAAAACATTTATTTTGAAAGTATTCTTTTAATATTGTAAGGGAACCTTCAAAGAAGTTATAATGTTAGAGAATAACCACAACCACTGTATAAGTTAAAATAACATTCTTACCCTAAATTGTCAAAAAGGTCATGAAGTACCTTGTTTGGAAAATGACGGAAAGATTCCTTTCAAACAATTTTATAAAATGTCAAACAAGGGTATAAATGACTTTAACCCATAGTATAGTAAATAGTAAAAATGTTTCGAAATACATTTATAAGAAACATGGATGTGGATAAAAAAGAGGTACCAGTAGAAACTTATGTAAAAGGAACAATGGATAATAAATAGATTGTAAAATTAACCCTTACTTTGTACATTTCCTTGGTTGAGTGTACGTTAACCTCCTTTAAATCAGGTAACTCCCTTTGGATTGAAGAAAAAGGCATCCTTGAAGTGATTTATGCCTAAGGTAAGGCTTATAAGAGGGATATAGTGATGTAGGGAGCTTAATTAGGCAGAGTATGGATGAGCCAAGGGGATTGAGAGGTTTAAGAAATGGTTTAGAGGTGAGGGCTTTTTATAAGGGGGAGGAGGGGCTCTTTAGGAATGATTGATTATATTAATTTTTTATATAATGATTTTCGGTTTATAAGGGTCCAAAACTCATTAAAGTCAAATATAAGATGACTCATGTTCAAAATAAAATCATCTCATAATAATTGGACATGTTTTGGATATTATTTTAATTTTTATAATTTCATTTATTTTAATCATTCTTTAATAAGGTAAACATCGCATCATTATTGTGTCATAAATAATTTTATTTATTTGATGTCTAAAAATTATAAAAAAATACGATGATATAGGAAATAATTTTATCATTCAAGTTAATATTAATAGTATAAAGGATAACTTATATAACCTCTTGTAAAAATTATTTTACTAAAAGATATATGTTTATGTCATTTTGTCTTTACATTAAATTAAATAATATAAATTGTCATTATCACTCTCAAGTTGCTCCATGGGGTCACAAAATCAAACCAAGATTTCCCATGGTTAGACATGTATCTACCTATAGGAATATGACTCAAGTTAGGGTAATTTAATATTATTATAACAATATTTGTTTACCCTTATTTATGATATTTACCCTTTAACCATGGTAAATAAAATATTTGCTGAAGTAAATATTCATAATGTCTATAAATAAAAGTTTCCTATTTACACACATTGGACCTCATGATTCCAAATATGGAATCTATTTTTCCAAATTCAAAACACAAAAGTGGTATAAATATATTTAAAATTAATTTCCATTGTCAAAACAAAATTGTGTTTTTAAGAAATAATAACTATCAAAAGATTGACACTTATTTATGTCCAGTATAAATGTGAACTTACATCCAATGACCTAAATTATATTAAATGATAAAAATATAATCTAATGATACTTTAAAATCACTCAAATATATAATTTAACAATTCAAATTATTTATATTAAAAAAGTTGTTTTTAATTAAAATTTTTTATTTTTCACTATTTATCAAAAATTAAATGTTTTCAGAAAATACCAAAAATTCACCCTAAGATAATTTTGATATTCTAATAATAAAAATGAAGTCCATTTTAAAAAATAAAAATTATTAAATTTTAAAAAGTGTGTATTACTATTCATTACAGTTAATTTGATTGGTCATGGTGTGTTAGTATCTCGATGTTGCATACAACACAAGCTATTACATTATTAAAAGGGATACATACCATGGAAGATTGGGGTGTTAAAATTAGGAAGGTGGTATGAATATTGGTTATACTTCTCAAGATAAATAGATAACAAATGACATATAAAAGGTACTTGATGTTCTTCCAATATTGTTTATATTGATCATAAGAAGAACGATTAGATTGAGGTTGAGGAACCATAAGACATGATTCATATTTCATATTATAGGAAAGAGGTATTAAGGAAGAATTTGATGAAGAATAAATAATGGTTTTAGAATAAATTTGTATTAATGAATTATTTATGTTTTTGAATTCTAGGATTATGTTATATGAATCATGAAATGTATAAGTATTTTTAGTTGATGTTTTCATTAAGGATTGAAAATAAAATGTTTTATGGTCATAAATACATAGAAAATTGATTTCATGGAAAGTTAATATATAGATTAAGGGAAGGTAACCCTTAATTAATTTCTGAAATTGATATAATGATTTTTTGGATAATGATATATTGGATATGAATAAGTAAATTGGATGATATTGTTTTCCCTATAACTGATTATTGAGAAAATGGTTTATGCCATCAAGGATAAAGTTTACACATTCTTGGATTTAAAGAATATATTCAATAATCATTAGAATTAGGAAGCATTCATGTTTTATAAAAGGATTTATGGTAATTAAAGTTATTACCATGTTTTAAGAAAAGTTAAGATGAGTTTATTCACTTAGTTGGAATATAAAAATGAAGTGGTACCTTGTGATATATGGGGGATCAATGTTAATATGATTTCATGAATTTCTTTCAAAATCTTTGAATTTTCATCTTTCTAAAGTGTTATGAGGTTACCAAATTATAGAAATATTATGTTAAACTTTGGATGAAGGTATCGAGAATAAATTATTATCTTACCACATGAGAATTTATGCATATTAGACAAGCCTATTATAAAAACGTGCTATTGATGACAACTAATGATAGATGGAATAGAATTTTATGGGTCTCATGATCTATTTCTACTTTAGGAATGAAAAATTCCCCTTTCTTTTTGTAGAAAGAGGTTAAGTGGATAAAGGAACAACAAAGGGTGAAGTTTTCATGAAATAATGAAGGTATATATTTTCATTATAATTCATTAACTTTAGGAATAAGGATCTTGAAACCCAATCTTTTATCATAGTACCTCTGTTTCTGATGAATTAGATGGTCCCTTAGTTCATCACAGATTTATGGATTTCTGATTGTTAACTTTCTCCTAATATTTTTCTCTATAACTCTCTATCAGAAATGTATCGCTATATTTTTCTTACATGTCAATGTTTTCACTTTTCAACTTTGCTACACTCTATGGAAACATAGTTATATATTACTTTGGGAAAACATTATGGTTCAAACATTTCCTTTTTAAAGGATGTTTTAAAATTCATTTTTATGATGTGGGTTTTTATGAATGAAACATTAAAGTATTAAACCTTTGATAACCCATACAAATTTTGAGGGAAAAAATCATTTTAATGGGGGTATAATGTAACATCATGAAATTCGGGGAAATATTGTTTTCTAAATTAATTTATCCTTTTAGAATTTTTTTACGCAACACCAATGATAGTTTATTTTATATTAAAGAAATATTTTTGTATTAAATTATACTAAAAAACATGTTAATTGTGACCAAAACATGACATAAACATTAGCTTTCTCTACAAAGAATACTGATGTCAGATTGTGTTATACACAACAATGACATTCATTGATGGCTTCTGTAACACGCAAGACTAGGGTTTACTAAATAATAATATATTATTAAAATATGATCATGTAATATAATAAGATATAACCTAGATTATAAATTATAGGTTATGAATAATATTAACTAATTTATGAATAATTTATTAAAAATATATGATATATACAATGTAATATGAATTTATAGGTTAAAATTTAGTTATAAATGTATATTAATGCTGATTGAATATAAAAGGAAATATTATTGTGGTCACAAATATGTTTTCCCTAATAAATTAAATTAACAAAAATTAGCAAGAGCTATTAATTTAATTTATATTTATATTTTCAATAAAATATTTTTCGTATTTATCCAATAGATTGGATATATATAAGATAAGAATAAACAAAATTTTATGCAAAAAAATCTGTATTTTTTTATAAATATAGTTATAACATTTTTTAAAAGAGAACTATTTTAATTTGAATATTTTGAACTTTTACAGATTCAATGTTTCAAAATAAACTTTTTTATTTGTATTCTAAACCTAAAAATTTGGTTAGGATAATTTTTTAGGTATTCTTCAGTAATGTTTCATTTTTTAATGAATGGTTAAAAATATGGATTGTAAGTCAAATATAATTTTTTATTTAATTTATTTATAAGGATAAATTATATTTAAAATTATTATAAAAGTTTAAATAGATAATAATTTTATCAATTAATCCAATTTAGTTCATTGGAACCAATTTCACATTGAAATTTGATTTAAAACCTTTGCAAACTTTTGATTATTTTTAATTTAAAAACCCATAGTGTCATCCCATCACCAAGATAAATTTTAAATTAATTTCTACGAATTATGTAACTGGAATATGAAAAAATTGATTACATATTTATAAAAAGAATAATTTATAGCGTTTACTATGGTTAACTTAGTTTTTGACCAAAAATATTAGTAAAAGTGATTAAAATTAGTTACATCGATTAAGGATAAATTAAGCATATTAAGGGACTAAACCATAAACTTAAGGCCCAAAAAGACCTATAAACTTGTTCAAAATCCATTTTATGGACATATTTATACCATATACTCCCTTTTATTTGATTTGTATCTCTATTGGACCCAGTTTCTACATGGAAAACTTGGGTGGCATTCTCTGTTCAAATATTTACACGAGTGCCACTCCCCCTTCCCTATAAAAGGCCACCAACTATCCCTCTTCATTAAACCTTTAAAACCTCTTATATTCAGAAAATATATGACCAATAAACTTTCCAAAATCCCTATATTCCTTCTAGAAGCATCCCATTTCAAAGAAATATATTCAAGGAAACTTTTTTTCATAAACCAATCGAGTTTCCCATTTTAGAGGTAACATCATCTCTCAAGCACGTTTCTATTATTTTAATTCTCCACCCATCCACTATATTTATTCCATTATTGTATAAAAATAGAATTATTCCCTATATAATATGATTTATTTATTCTACGGCCTCATCATACACTTACAGAAACCTCAATCTAGTGGATAACCAACATAATATTTTTGTGTACGACGAACTACCACCTCACTAAACGACGATTGTTAAATTTTTCTTACTACCTATAATGGTGGAAATTATGATATAAAATATGTTTATATACATTATATATTATATATATTATTTATTTTATCTTCTTTATTCCTTTTACAACAGATATCTTTTTTTACTTTCAATTTGATGTAAATACCATAATATTATTTGAGAAAGTGTGGACTACCACCCCTAAAAAGCAATATAGATTCATTTATAGACTACATGGAATGTATTAAGGATGGGTTTAGTGAACATATATTATATTTATAACATTATTATTATACTTTAATTATGTTTTATACATACATATATGTAATTTTGTTTATTTCTTTCAATACACCAATGAAAAAGGAAACAATATTCATGTGTACCTATAGCTTATGATCTTCATGAACAATGTAAGCCATTTCATACTTCTATATTATATAAATTATTAAGTTCACATATAATTAATATAAATTATATTTATATCCTGATTTAAATTATGGAATAATTATATAAGTATAATTACAAATGATACAACAAATTAAGACACAAACAAAGAACAATGCAAATATTATCGGAATTAAGACCTCAACATTGGATGGTTAACAAGAGGGTAATATAAGGTCATAATAGAAACATATATGTTATTAGATATAACAATATGGTTCTTTAAAATATTTATAATAAATTTATATTTATTATACAAGGGGTTTTAATGATTATGATGAGATTCAAGATATAAAGTAAAGGGATTTAATATCACTTTTTATTTTCGTGAGATACATACTATGTTCGACACTCTTTCCATTTGGGTGGTTTATGTGCTGAACACAATTGTATTATATATATATTATACATAAATTTATTTTTATTCACATATCCATTTTATGATCATTATTTCATGTGTTCTAAGTTTCAAATGTTACAAAATCAAAAAATTGTTTTGTCTCAATTTTCTTTCTTCGGGACTCGTGTTTTTGTATTTACATAAATACTTTTTCAAGCTGTATATAAATCAATTTTAAATTTTATATCACAGAAATAGTTATTTTAATGATATTTTAATATTATTTTAATTTCATTTTCTTACATGGAGTGTATGATCTCTAGTTACCAAGTTATAAGAATTTATTGATACAATCACATCACCTTTTGTGATTATTTATGTTTATGCTTACTTTGATAAAATATTATGATCCATATCTCAATAAAATTATTGAAATTTACTATCCTATTTTCATTCATTATATATTCATTTATTTGTACCATATTTCTACCATATGGTACATAATATAGTTAAGAAAGTATTTTTTAGAAAGACCGACTTTAACCTCTCTTCAGTCAGATATCTATGTTTTATAAAAAGGGTTCTAAGAATATTCTACTATTCTCCTAAAATATTTTAATGAAATTTTTACCCCTTGTTTATTTTACTAATGTTTTAAAATGAATATTATTGTTGCTTTCTAAATGAGGCATTTTCAATCTTTTTTACCATGAAAAATGAAAGTTCGTTTTACCTTGTCTGACATGTATAGATTTACCTTCCATCATTTCTTTCAAGATTTATTTTCATGTTTAAAAGCTTAATATTTTAAAAATATATTTTTAAAGAATATATTTTAAACTCAATGGTTTTCAAAAGGTTTTATGTTCTAAATATCCTTTTTCAAATAATAAAGGATATTTACCTCAAGAATTTTTTTTAAAAATATCATTCTATTTTATTTTCCATATATGATAACATCCGAGGAGGTTACTCATTCCATTATAAGAAATTATCCAATTTTTACATTCGTATTAATTCCTGAGTGGTTTATGTTTTGAGGAAATGGTTCTTTAGACACACAATTCACTTTAATGGTCTGTATACTTTGGAAACCCGCTTCCTTTCACGGGTTATGGTTTCATGACATGATTATGAAACATATCCCTTTTAATAGGTTATGATGTGATGAAATGTTAACGATACCCGTTTATTTCCATGGGCTTTGATTTGTTTTTTATTAAAAATATCTATTTTTAGAGGTATTTTTATGATGAATGTTTTATTATCTTATGAAAAATGTATAAATGATTTTATTATGAGATGGCTGAGACCTATATCTCCTGCCAATTCTTTGGGTAATGATTAGTTTTATAGGATCTCAAAGGGTACACAGTTTGTAGCCCTAGACTAAAAACAAGGAGGAACATGGGTTTTATCACAGTTCTAAATGAAATAGGGTACACAGGTTGTATCTCAATCCTAAAAATAAGAAGGAACATGGGTAGTAGCCCAACCCTAAAAGAAAGAGGGTACATGGGTTGTAGACCATGACCAAAAACTAAAAGGTATATGGGTAGTATCCCAAGACTAAAAGAAAGTGGTTACACAGGTTGTAGCACAATCCAAAAGACAAGTAGGTGCAAGGGTTTTATCTAAATCATAAAAGAAAGAGGGTACCCGGGTTGTAGCCCAAGCCTAAAAACAAGAAGTTACATGGGTTATAAACCAAGCCTAAAATAAATTGGGTACATATTTTATAACCCAAACCCGAAAACAATAAGGTACATAAGTTGTATCCCAAGAATAAATGAAAGAGGGTAGATGGGATGCTAGCCTAAGCTCAAAGTATGCACATATGTCATATACCAAGCCTAACATATTATAAAGGTCTATGTAGGTAGCCTTGATATAAAATTTTATATTCTTATATGTATACAAAAAATCCTATTTCTTATTCATCATTTATGATTTCATGGCTCATGATGTTTATTTCCTTATGATTCCCATCTTATAAACTGCCAATATTTATCCCCCAACTCATGTTTATGATCTTTGATATGACGGTTATGATATACAAATGTTACTATCACATTCTCATAACCCTTTTTTCATTTTAATACTTACATGTTTCGATTGTTTACCCTTATGGAGCATCCGATCTCACTCTATTTCATGTTTCATTTCCCCATGTTATAAATAATGGATTTATGTATAAGTACTAAAGTTGGAGATCTTTATGGGAGATGTTGATGATCTTTTTCTAGGATCATTTCTCAGCCTTAATATTTCTCGACTCAAATCCATATATGTATAAGTAAAGTTCATGGAGAGAGGGAAACCTCTGGGGATCGTTATATTGAGGATTGTGGTTAGTCAATATGAACAAAACCATTACATTTCACTTTCCTCCATGACATATTGGTGGTTACCTTTAGAACACCACATTTTTTTATTTAATTATGGATTCTATCTCGTAGTTTCTGTAACTCCCTTAGCATGGGGTTATTATCCATTATGTATGCAATCAAACTTATATTTATCTCTTCTGTGGATGTATTTAGATCTTATCTCCCAAGATGATTCCTCTTACGAATGGGGTGTTCTTCCACTAATTTTGACCTCCTTATTAATGGTGTGATATGTAATACCACTAAGGTATACATCATGATTTTACTCTTATTAAATATATAATAGGGTCATTTTAGACATATACTTCTGTGGTGGATCATTCCTAAATTGCATTATCTTTTATCCCACAACTGGAGGCTCCACCTCCTACATCTTTAGTTTCTATATTTTCTTCTATTCCCTATAATAGGGCCACTATGGTTGAAACCAAATAGGTGTTATAAGCATGCACCTAATATTTTTACCTTAATTATCTAAATTTGTGAATATAATTCCCATCATAACAAATTTATTTATAGTTAACGTGGTTCCAAGTTATGTCACAGGAATTGAGGTGTTCCTTATGAATTCATTGGATCTCCTCCTACCATGATTTCTTAGCTTGTTTCCATGGTTAGTATAGATAAAAAATCCCCCATAAAAATTATACCCCGTTTTATTATCTCATAGACGAGTTGTTAAAACCATATGAATTTTTACACCATTGAATGCTTGGGATTCTGGACACACACTCATGACATGCCACATTATTTAATAGTAGTTCCACTATAAAGTTAACTTCTTTTAATTACTGTCTCTATTACAACAGACACACATATTCTTCTTATTCACTAATTTGATATTTTTTCATACATTCTTTTCACAAGTTCACAAGTTTTTAATTTTACCAACATGACTTGTAGATACTTCCTTAGGAGGGATCATAATATTCTCTTTAATTTATTATGAACTGATATCAAATTCAAGATATTTGACTTTCCTACCTTTTTTATATTAATTTCTCAATCATAAACTTCAACTTAGTACTATAATATACTCTAGTTTTTTTATGTTATTTAAGTAGTGTCTTGAAAGGAATGATTCTTTTTTAGTTCTTTTTATATGAGAATTTTTTATCAATTTATCTATCTAGTTCTTATAAAGAAGTCAGGAATTATAAATTTACATTTATCTTCTAGAAAAATTTCAGATATAGATGTTTCGTCAAAATTAGAATTTTTTATCTCAAAAGAAGAATCAATCGTCTTAGGATACTTCTTCCAGGTTTTATTCATCTTATTTCGTTTTTTTCAGGGGGTACAATACTCATTATAGTGGTATTACAAATGCTTTGGGAGGGGATCACTATTGCTCCCTGGCATAATTACTCATCTTTACTCTCATGAACTTGTCTAGGGAGGGATTCATTAGTTTATAGACATTAGAGACTCTTCACAAGTTTAAGAACCCATTGGATTGTTTCCATCTAGTATAAATCTCTTCTTACATCTATGTCACCAGGTATATTCTCATTTATGTGTCTCCTTTTACTGATCACTTTTTCTTCATGTTAGATGAGAATAACTAATTATAGGGGGTCAATTATTGTTCTCTAATCTTCCAATTATATATGGGATTACACTTATTTTTAGGATAACTTTGTTTTTTTTCAACAAAACACTTCACTTCAATAGATGAGAATAATTCAAAACTTGAATTATCCTATAGCTATCTTATTCATTTCCATGGTTGTATCAATGGAATTATATTCTTTTCTAGATCCTAGAATTTTATATATTATCACATTTCCCCTTTTTTCATAAACAATTCAAATAGTATTTTTATAGACATACTAGACTTCAATTCCTCATATTCCATGCTATATATAATAGAAGGCCCCTCCCTATTTTTTTGAATCCTTCTATATGTCATCTATGGATCATATTCTAGAATATGAACATGAAATATTCTTTATATATTTTATATATAAAATTCTTCTACAATTAGCACAATTTAGATCTTCTCATTCTTGTTTCCATACATTCAAGTTCATCGAACTAGATATTTATATTTGAGTAATATATCCACACTGTTCTTCATCACAACCATATAACCCATGTGATAACACCTATTTAAATTCAAATAATCCATTTTGAATTTGGTTCCATGATTTTTGAATTCATTTTAAATGTAAAACTATTCTAATATCTTCTTATAGTAACTCTAAAAATTCTTGATCAATCCTTTATTCAAATTCCATAAATATAGATCTATGATATTTGGCCTTTACAACTTGCTATTATTATTCATGCATATGTTGATCAATAATTTTCAACTATTAATAAAAATAAATCCACTGATCCATATAACCTATTTATATCTATTTTTAAATTTACCAATTAAGTTATAATAATATCATGCAAGTATACTTCAATTTCAATGACCAAATACCATGACATAGGATCTTCATTTAAAAATAATTCTTTAAATTTCTAAGATATTTTACAATTTGAATATTACCTTAGGAATTAATTTATTACCTTGAGTTAATGTTCTTAAAATCCTATTTAAGAATTAGTCTTATTCTACCTCTAAATTCTCTAAAAAATCCATGATTTAATTGCTTTCCAAAAGTACACTTTGAATGACATGTCATGATTCCAAGTTAAAGTCCCTAAAAAAACACGGAAAAACCCATATTTGGTAAATCACTTAGCAAAACTACCATTACTCGTGAATTTGAATACATGATCTCCCTTTTGTAATTTACTAATGTTTTAAAAATTAAATTACCTTTTTAAATGAATAAATTAGTTATTAAGAATTTATGTTTTAGAAAACACTTGCACTCCTTTGATTTTTTTGATCACTATAAGGTATATCCTGTAAGATTTAAAGGACCATTCATTATCATAAATATCAACAATATAGTCACTATAGAGGTATTATTAGGATTATTATATATTAAGGGTTATAATAAAGTCCAATTGACACAGATGAAAAAAGAGATGACCTCCACCAGTATAATCAAACCCTATAAATCCCATTAATTGGAAATTTTGAGGGAGATGGCATCACTGATATTTTCCCTTAACCAATCGTAAGATGATATTTAACATCTAAACCAAGATAAAACCCATTTAAAAGATAATTTCAAGCTTATTGAGATCACATCCCAAACCATGTTCGTCGAACCACTATAAGAAATTGACACAATCACACACCAAACCCATAGGGAATACGTTGGTGTAATAAAGGATTATATATCTATACTATAATATTATGAATTGGTATATTTTTATTTTTAATAAAATAATGATTATATTAATCCATTTTTATTGTTACATTAGAAATGAATAAATATTGAGTTTTTTAAAATATAGATTATGATACTATAAAAAAATGTATTTTTGGGAAATATAATGTTTCAATCATGACACATTTTTTTTCAAAATTCAAATTTTTTTGAAATAAATTATAAATTAGTAAAATAGTTTTATTTATTTTTTTAATTTAATAAAAAATGAAAATACAATTTTATGAAGTCCAATGTAATTTTTTAAAGGATCAGAAAACTCTTTTCTTTATAAAAACCTTTATTTTTTAATAATTGGGGATTTATTATTTTAGTGTGTTAATTTTCATATTAAGAGAATTATTTTGAGAAAATAAATATTATTTTTTAAACAAACAGAAAAAAATTAAGCAAAGGTTACTATTTTCATAATTTTCTTTGATTTTTGTTTTTTTGAGTAAAAACTACATACGGTATAAATATACAATATGTATTAGGACAAGATAAAAGACACAAAGTTATTTGATAAATAAAACAAAGAGTATCCATGAACAAAATTATGTTTTCCCTTTAAAATCATATCTTTTTGAAGTTATTTTACTAATTTTATAAAACCATAATGAATCTTACAATACCTATTTTATTTGTTTTGTTTTTAAAAATAATTCTTTTTAAACATGACATACTTCCACTTAACCAAGGGTATTATTTTAATTATATCAATTATTAGACTTAAAAAATTTTGGAAAAAAATACTATTTCACATAAAAAATGGGAAAAACCTATTGCAATATTTTTTTGATTATTTTACCATATAGTGTCTAAAACCTAAGTTTAGAAATTAATAAATATTAGTATTCTCTTTTCCTATAAAAACCCTCCCATCCCCCCTTTAATATTCACTAAAAACAATTCTATAAAGGCTTTACTATGAATATCCCTCACTATATCCCTCAAAAAATTTATAAATCTCTTAAGAAGCTCCCCTAATATTTTAGATGTTCCCTCTCAAGGTTGGGTATCCTCTCCCTCTCTTATTTATTCCAGAAACTTATTTATATTATGCCCTTTGACTTATAATTTTTCATATTGTGATATGTTTTTACACATAAATTTTATTTTAAATATTATTTATAAGTTATTATAGATACATTTTAATCTTATTAAACCCCTACATGAATCTTTATGTACTCCCTATTATGTTGTTGAAATTATCCAGCAATTTTTAAGCCAAAAATTTGTGTAGTGATTAACCATCTTCATTTCCACATAAGGGGGTGTTAACCTGGATGTAACTATCATTTATTGATTGTGGACTTCCATTTATGTTACCCACACTCTTTAATTTTTGTATTAAAAGTCATTAAAGACACCCTTATGTTGTATGACATGTGCGGGACACTTAGAAAATGTACATGATATGAATGTGAGAGTGGGACCAAAATTATATATCCCCCTAATGCATTGGGAAATGTTTTTATCTTATAATATACCATGTATGGTGAAAGAAAGTTTATCCTAATAACATTATGTTTTTATGTCTTAGTGTTTATCCCTAACATATGTTTATGATGTTCTATTTTATATTGATTCAACATTACTATAATCCCTTTATGTTATCATCCTATATTGTGCGTCGATTCCCAAGTGTATGATTTTCATCCATCTTATTTTACATTGATATTCCTATTTACTCGCATTCACTACTTTACCTCATGTTTCCCTTACTGGTATTTATAGCTCACACCTTTCTAATGTACATCCCCTAGTTAACCCATGCTGTTTTAGAAGAGAAATTGAATTTTAATGGAATGGTGTAGAGTTTTTATTTAATGTCATTGTATCAGAGTTTCATGTTATTATGTGATGTATCTAATTACCAAAAGATGTTATACCTTTATATATTTTTGTATTTTATCAAGTGTATGTTTATTTATAAAGTCTTGAATTAAGGGTTTTTAATGATATGAATTTTGATTGTTGGTATAAAAAATGGTCTCTTTATTTTTAAGAATTAGCATTATAAAACCCCAGTGAAATACTTAGGGATAAAACTAAAAAATACCTAAATTTTGTTAAATTATAGAGGAATTGTTTTCTAGGAAAATACACACATTTCTGAATACTAAAAGTGGTTTTGGATCAACCACCTTTGTAATAAGGGGTGATAACCTTGAAAAGGGTGCATTAAGCTTGACTCAATCATCTCTTGGTGCATGAAAACATGGTCTTTCTACAAATTTGGTTTCACAATCCTTGGGGATATGATTTGAAAAATTCACAAGAACTTTATGAATCACTATTAAGGGAACATAAAGTTTTCTTAAGATTTTATGTTAGAAATTATATCACAGATAACTTAGATTGAAACATAAAAATTTATAGGTTAAGGATAATATGTAATTTATGGGTTATCCCTTTAATATTCAAGGTTTCCTATTTATGTTTTTAACATTTTAAAATCCCCATCCATAATTTTCCATATATTTTAGTTAATGACCTGAAATACGAGAAATTGAATCATCAACTAATGTGAGGGGAATTTTGATGACATACTGAATGATATTCCCTATCCAATTGAAGTAAGATTCAGTAAATTAATTGTAAAAAATTTTTCTATTAACAAATGTATTTAATAGAAAATTGAATCCATAGGAACTCCCACACCCCCCTATGAAAGATAAAGTTCTAGTTGAGACCATTATGTGATAGGGGCCTCTGAAATTTAGTGCATCTTCTGACCTATTAATCATTTAGAAATTGTTCAAATACACTAAAAATATCTTCTATACACTTGAATTTTTAGAAAATAGAGAAAGTTATATGGGCTATTCATTATATGGAATGATCAATTGTGGTAAATGATGAAGAAAATATGAATATTGAGGAAGCGATTGGAGTGATGTAGTGGAAGGAATTGAAGATTTGTTTTTTGAAAAATTCATTCCTCACAATATCAAACTCAAAATGGAGATGGATTTTCATGGCCATGAGAAAAAGGAAGATGAATCCATTAGGACTTACAATGTTAACTTCACCATATTTCCATCATTTACCTATATATTTTTAATTATCACTAAAATTAAATATAAAAACTTCTTGGGTGGGTAAAATTTGGATCTATACAAATCCTTTGTGATTCGAAATATTGAAAACTATAAAGGTATTATATTATATTTCACCAAAGATGAAATAGATAATGGTGAATCTCAATGGCCTCAGGAATATTTAGAAATTATGTAGAGGATGGATTTTTATTCTATTAGTATGATGGAGAAATCTCATGGGGGAAAGAAATTCAAACATCACACTTATCACAATTGTGGGAAGAGGAATCCTAGAAATTTCCTAAAGGGAAAAAATAAACACTTTAGTTGTGGGGAGGAAGGGAACCTATTGAGAAATTGCTAATAAGGGAAACCCAACACTATAGTGGAATAAATGAATAATCCATCCAACAGCCATTGTATTGTCAAATGATTTAAATGAAAGGAACTAGGACACTGAATGAATCAATGCAGCAAGATAAGGGTTGTTGATGACAACTGATGATAGAAAACACCAAGGCCTAGATATCAAGGATGATCTTATGCCATCATAATAGCTGAGGTGGATCCAAAAAACAAAGTGGTGATATGTATTCTAGTTATTCATTCACGGAGAGTGAACATACTATTTGATTATGGGTCTAAACATTTTTCATATCATAATTTTTTAGTAGAAATATTCAAACAGCACCTCCAAACTTGATAGTAGAGATATAAGTGAAGATATAAAATTGGTAAATTGTTTAATCCCATGCATACTACTGAATCCCTGGTAAATTTCATGGGTTGATTTTTTTTGAAAAACTTAAAATACTCACTTTAATGGAATTCAATGCTATTCTAGGGAAGTATTGGTTTTCCTTTTATAGATATGATATAAATTGATGAGAGAATGAAATAAAAACCTATATTGTAAATCATCCTCTCATTATATAAAAGTCCACGGAATAAGATGAATATCATTTGGTATCATCATATTACAAATGGATATTATTTCCTTGTAAGCACGAGTATCTAGAACAATTGATTGAGACTAAGGAAAAGATCATCCTTGATGATATTCCCATTGCAAGTGAATTCACTAATGTGTTTCCTAAATAATTTTATTGTATTAATCACTGTTGAGAGGTTGATTTATCAATCAAAATTATACCTAGAGAAATGCTAATTTCTAGGACTTGATATAGAATAGCAACTACAAAACTTTAAGAGGCAAAGAAGTAACTATAACCATATATGTATGAAAGGTTTATACTCCCATGTGATTCACTATGGGGTGAATCAATATTTTATTGTAAGAAGAATGATGGGTTTATGTTCCTTTGAATTGAATATTATGATATCAATAAGTCATTATAATGAATAAGTATCATCTTCCATATATTGATGACTTCTTTGAATAGCTATGTGGAGACCAATAATCCTCCATGAAAGATCATTAGTTAAGATATTGTAAATTAACGATGAAGAATGAGGATATATACAAGAATAATTTTTATACCAGGTTCGAGTACTAAGATTTCATAATGATTCCATTTAGACTCTATAATGGTCCAGTTATCTTCCTGGATCTAATGAATCGTGTCTTTAGGAATTACCTTGAAAAATTTATGGTAGTATTTATATATGGGGATTTTATCTATTACAAAAGTAAAGATTAAAATGAAGAGAATTAGAATTCTACACTTAATACCTAGAGGAAAGAAATTTGAATAAAAAGTATAGTAAATGCAGGTTTTGTTTGGATATATGAACATTCCTAAGGTATGTTATCACAAAAAAGTAATATTTTTAAATGCTCGAAAAATGAAATCAAATGATGTCCCTGAATAACATACGTGACATAAATATATAGTTTATAAGGATTATCAATGTATTTTTTTCTATATGTGAGAAAAATATCATTATTTTCAATCTTACTAACAAAGATAACTTTGAAAGGAGTGTAGTTTTATGAGATTAATTAATGAGAAGATTGCATTAAATAGTTAATGAAGGTGTTAATCACTGAACATATACTCATATAACCTATAAGTGGGGAAGATTTTTTGATCTACAACAATGTACCCAAAATGGGATTAGGTTTTGTAATCACAAAAGATGAAAAAAATAGCATATACCTCCAAAAATTTAAATATACATGAACAAAACAACACAAAGTATGATCTAAATTTTTCTACAGAGATCTTCACATTGAATATTTGGAGACATTATCTATATGGGGAGTAGTGTATAATATAAAAGGATTATAAAAGCCTCATGTATATATTCACACAAAAGGATGTCGATATGTTCCAATGAAGGTGTTTATAACTGATCATGTTTTTTGATTATTTAATCCATTACCATAATGGAAAGGTGAACAAAGTGGATGATTCTCTCAGTAGAAAGGATAATTCAACTAAATCCATGATGAGGATTGGTGGGGATCCAATTTTCCAAGAAATTATGAGTATGTAAATGGGAATAATAAAGGTAAATTCCGATTAACATTCTCAAAAAACTATTCATCCTTCCACCATTTAGAGGATTATTGAGGCCTATAATGATGATGAGGTTATAATGACAAATCTAGAAAATATTCCAGGGTTCAACTTTTCTGAAGATAGATTTATATGTTTTCGAACCCAGAAATGTGTCACATAAAAAGTAGAACTTAATATGTAACTTTTGGATGATTTACATAGATCATACATATCTATTCATATCATAATCACTACTATTAATAGAGATTTTAATAAAAACATCCAGTGGGATAAAATGAATTGTGAGATTATGTATTTTTTATCTCGATGTTGGGTATTCCAACCAGTAAAGAATGAAAAATAGAAGTCTAGGGGTATGATGAAACTATTTCCCATACCATTATGGAAGTGAGAAAAATATAACCATGGATTTCATCATTGGAATCCCCATGAAATCTAAATGAAATAACACCATCTGGGTGGTATTCAATCACCTTAGAACATTAGCGCATTTCATTACAATCAAGGAAGATTTATCTCGGTAAAAACTCACTATGATATATGTAAAATATGTGGTAATACTTCATGGAGATCCCCTATCAACTATACCTAGTCTATGTTTGAGGTTTAACTAAAGGTTTTGGAGACTCCATTAGACAATATTGGATTCGGAGCTCAGTTTCATTATTTCATATCATCCTTATACAAATGTTCCCTTAGGGAGAAACATTCAAACTCTAGAGGATATAATGATATAAATTTAAATGGGTTTTCTAGGATTTTGGGATCAAAATATTCATATATTATAGTTCTTATAAAACAATAAAATCCATTATAGAATTAAAATTCCACCTTATGAGGTTATGTATAGGAGAGGTTTCAGACTCCAACATGCCTAGATGAAATTGGAGAGTGGAATCTAATGGGACCTGATCCTGTCTAAGAGATTATAGGTAATGTTTAGACTATTCTTCCTTATAATAATTCTATAAATAGTTGATAATAAATATTTGCATGCAATCATAAAAAAGATCTTGAGTTTGAGGTCGAAGATAATGTGTCCCGTTTTATATCGCAATGGAAGAAATTCATGTGGTTTTGGAAAATGGGAAAGCATATCCTAAAATACATCAGTTCCTTTGATATAATTTATAACATCTAAGTTGTATCCTATTGACTAGAATTCTAAAAAAACATATCTCAAGTACATTATGTGTTCCACGTATATCTCTTGAGAAAGTACATACCAAATCCCTCACATGTAATATATCCATAGGTTGTAAAATTTTAGACTGGTATTTCATACTAGGAGAAGCTGTTTAAGATCTTATATTTTAGATACAAAGTCATATAAAATTAGTTAAGTCACCTAGTCAAAGTACTGTTGTAGGACCAAAATAATGAGGAAACAATATAGGAACCAGAAGTTGGGAAGAAATAAAACAGTACCATTATCCTTTTTAGTATATGAAATGAATTTTACAAGGTGAAATTTCTAAAGGGGGTAAGTATATATTAAATGTAAGTTTTATAAATGAAATTCCCTTTTAAGATGAACAAATTCATTATTTTGTAATGATATAATAGAAAACATATAAACTACTTTGGTTATTTGGGACTATTATAAGTTATATCTTGTCGAATATAAAATATAGCTAAGAAACATAACTGTTGTAAATATATCTGTTGAAGAAAGACTATTATGATTTGTATATAAAAATGATTATGATAAATTCCAATTGATACTAATGAAAGAAGAGAATATCATGAATAGTAGATAATACCCTTTGAAGGAAATTTATTTGATCTTTTGAGGGAGATGACATCATTGGAAATTTACCTTTACCAATCCCAAGATAAGATTAAATTTTTAAAGTTTGACCAAATCTATTTATGAGATAATTTCAAGAATATTGAGATCACATAACAAACCATGTTTTCTGAACCACCCCAAGAAAGTATCAACATCGCTCATCTTACCCTTAGGGAGTGTACTGGTGTAGTAAGGGGTTATATATCTAGACCCCAATAGTTTTAATTTTAATATTTTTATTGATAATAGAATAATTATTATATTTATCCTTTTTTATGATTACTTTATTAATTATTAAATAATGAGTTTGATAAAAATTAGATTTTGATACGATGAAAAACAAATTGTATTTTATAGGAAACATATAGTTTCAACAAAGACACTCTATTTAATGAATTCAATAATTTTAGAATTAAATTTTATTTTAACAAAATATTTTTATTAAATATTATTTTTTTATATATAAATGAAAATATAATTTTATTAATTCAAATGTGTATGTTTTTATAAGGTGTAGTAAATTGTGGTCATTGTAAAAACTAGTATTTTTAATGAATGGGGATCTTTTATTCAAAGTTTAAATTCACATAATTATTGAAAAGTTTTTTGAACATAAATATTTTGATTTAAATCATCACTTTTATATTATCCAATTCTGAATTTTCCATAATTTTTTGAGATATTCGAATTTTTGGGAAAAAATTAAATATGATATAAATACACATAATGTATTATGACATCATAAAAGCACAATAGTGATGAAATAAATAATATATATTGTATCAATGACCAAAAGTATTTTTTAAATTTAAATTAATGTGTTTTTTATGTTACTGGATAAATTTTATAAACCCTTAATGAATCCTCCAAAATGTATATTATATATTAAGGTTTTAAAATTAATAATTTTTAAACATTACTCAAATACACATAAAAAATGGTATCATTTTAATGATTTTGGATCTTATCCATATAAAATATTGAAAACAAATCCTACTAGGAATAAATCATGTGAAAAAACCATTGTATGGTTTGTTTCATGGATTATTTTATTATATAGAATTCAGAATCTATGTTTAGAAATTAATAAAGATTTCACCTCACTTTTTCTATAAAAAAACCAACCTATATCAATTTAAAAATATCTAAAACCCCTTCAAAAATGATGTTACTATTACATTACCTCACTAAATCCCTCCCAAGGTGTTCCCAAGATCTTAAGAATCTCCTCCTAATATTTTAGAAGTTCCCCCTCAGGGTAAGGACATCCCATTATCTTCTCTATTCAAGAACCATCTTTATAGTATGCCTTTGGATTTCAAAATTTTCATATTGGGATATTTTTTACACATACTTATTCCCTTACATAATTATCCAAGTGATTAGAGACCCATTTCACTCTCATTAAACACATCTAGAAATATTTATGGTCCCCCTTTATGCTGCCAAAAATATTATGTGATTTTTCATGCAAAAAAATTGTGTAATGAATACCTTTCACCATTTACACTGAAGGGAATTAACCTAGATATACCTATACTTTACTGATTAAGGTATTCCATTCATATAATCCACTATACATAATCATGTTATTAAATGACTTGAAACACATCCTTATGCTATATTATTTATGTGGCACACTTGTGACATGTATATTATAATGAATGTGACAGGTGGGACTAGAATTATATAGCCCTCTAATTCATTGGTAATTTTTTTATCTCTTAATACAAAATATATGGTGAACAATAATTTATCCTCATAAAACTATGTTGTGATTTATAGGTTTTAATCCTCAGATTGTTTTTACGATGTCATGTTTTTTGTTGTTTTCAAATTCCCATGTTGCCTTTTTGTTATCATCTTATGTCTTTCTTTGATGTTAAAGTTTATGATTCTCACCCCTATTATGTTACCTTGATAGGCCTCTTGAGTCAAATGTACGACATTTCCCTTTTCCATGATTTTATTATTACCATAGTAGAATTTATAGTTTATCACTTTCTTATATACACCCCCATCTTAATCCATGAAATCTTAGAAGAGCAACATAATTTTAAGGGCATGTGGTGTAGTTTTTAAATAATGTCATTGTATATTAGTTTGAAGTTATTAGGTGATGTACCTGAATACCCAATAAAACTATATTTCTAAATCATTTGGTATTGTATCATATTTATATTTATGATTAAAATAATGAAGTAAGGTGTATTAATGATATGGGATGTTATGCCTTGTGTAGATGAAATCATATATGTGACCATTTGGATAGATGAATGCCTTCCCATAGTTAAATTTTATTACATGGACCTTATAAATATGAGTTTACTTACATTAATAGATTCATATACATGGTTCATTCCTCCCTAATTTATTATGTGGTATTTTCATACATAGACTCTTTTTGTAGTTGAATTCATGTATGCTTCCAAATTTTCTTATGTCAACATTTACATATGCGCACCATTATATCACCAAATTTACTTACATAATGGTAATAGGTATGAAGATTTTCCTTATTGTTCCCAAATTTATTTATGTATAACCTTTTCATATCCAAATTTGATTACATGGGAAATATTATACATGGGTACTTTGGTAAATTTCAAGAATTCTACTATACTTATAGAGTTGGTCTGAACTATAACCATCTTTAATTTCAATGACTTACATCCTTCATGTATAATCCCATGAACTTATAAAACGGTTTTCACATAGATTACATCATTGATATAATCATTGTAGCTACATACCAAGCTCTTACACAACCATTCCTCTTCCACATAACTTTTTAAACGATTTCAACATTTATTTAAATTATTTTCTACAATAATACTATATCCATATTATTGTCAAAACTTATCCACCATAATTTCTTATCCATATTGTTGATAAATCAAATTACCTATAACCATGGTTAGAATAGAGGAACACCTAAAAATTGACAATTAGAGTCATTAAATCCTTAGATGTTGCATTTGAATAATCTCTGGGATCGATTGGGGGTGAGATCAGCAAAACTGATGAAAATATGACAATTCTTTAGAATTTGGGCTCATAGATGAAATAAAAAAGAATGTGGGACATAGAAACAAACTATGTATTTACAAGTAAATAGTCTATGGTTGAAGATAAATATCCCAGTTTTTGGTGCCTAGCTTAGAAAATGTGTGTACCTAAGCTAACCATCTTTATGTGTATAGGGAGTACACACCAAGGTGGATATTTAAAAAAACACACCATGTTACCTCTAGGGTAAACCATTTATTTTTATCCCTCACATTCCATAGAGAATACTCATACACACCAATCACCCTACTGATTCCACACACCATGTAAAACATCAGAAACATTTTTTTTGAGGACCCTTAAATGACATGTAACCAGGTAGTACACAAGCATATTCCCTTAGAAAGGAAACACACCATATAACCCTTTGGTACATTTCATGAAATTTTATATCCCTAGTATATTTTCATAACTCCATTCCCAAGACTCATATTTGGCTACGTGAGTATTCCAAATAGAGTGTTTTTTCCTACATGATGTTTTAATGTTCTTATTTTTAGTATCAGATGTGATATTTAAGGATGTTAAGGGTTTTTAGTCTCCATATCATTATAAAGATTATGTCATGGAATTTTCATGCTGACCAGAGAATTCCTGAGATAGTTACCCTACTACCAGTGAGTTTATTCTAGGGTGTGGTCCCTTTCAACCAAGATGGAGTTTGTACCCCCACATACTAAAGACACGAGTCATCTATCTACAGATTTAGTACCCCTCTAGATTTATGATAACATAAAACACATGAGATTTTCATTGGGGTTAGATACCCCATTGATCAACACTTTACCTTATGCAAGGTTTTTTTACCCCACTACAGTTCTTGACATGTTACACTAGTTACTTAATTTTGGTTGATCATATTCTTGATTTTATTTGATGGTTCTTCTATAGTTATGATACCATAGAGTGACACTTTCTCCCATGTTTTAGGTTCCATTATTTAAACCATTTTGGGGTTTTTAATGGCTTATAATTTTCTTATAATATTATCGTTTTGAGCTAACTTGTTTTTCTAATTATTATTTTATGGTTTTTAGGGAATCCTACAAGGTTTTTATATACTCACCATTCATGAGAATATTCACCCACACATTTCATGTCTTATGTAAATGGGAGATAGTTATTTGGTTACATTGGTGGACAAGGTGTCGGTGTTGCTTAGTTTTTCTAGAATGTTATTGCAGTAGGTGAAGTTTGTTTATGTATCCAACTCACTTGATAGACCTCCCATTTTTAATTTTTATGTTGGTTATTATTTTTGGGTTTTTGGGAATATATATTTCCACTTTTTTATTACAGGTCATATACTGCTTTAACTATGTGGGTCTTAGTATTTTTCATATGAATTAAATATTACAGTCAGTTTTATTTATATTTTCATTGTTATATTTTCATGTGTGGAGGTGTTTATTGTTTATAGATGCATTAGGCTAAGGTCTCCCATTTTGCATGATATGCCTACCCAATAATACTCACCAAACCAAGACCTATTAGAGGCATGATTGCGGTGAAACACTCAATTGAACACTGCTTAAGAGGGTTCCTAGTGGGTTATGTTGTGTCATGTAAATTCAATAATTTATTAAAAATTTGGAATCATTTTTTTTAAAATATAACCATTTTAAAACTAAATCTGAATTATTTTTGTAGTAAATAATTAACTAACAAATAACTTATTATAAAATAGTTATACAATTATAAAATTTAAACACTACGAAAACCTTATTAATTATTGTTCTAATTTATTAAATTGATCAAAAATTAAATGAAAATTATAATTCAATGATTTTATGTAATTATTCCCTAAATACTTTATATATTAGTTATATTATTGTTTATATTATATGATATAATATAATTATATAATATAATATGTCATACTAAAAACTAAAGGCATATCATAAGAGGAAATATATGATATCACTCCACAAACATAGAAAAATATTATAATAAAACCATGAATTTTTCCTAAGACTATAATAAATTTAAGGATATTTTAAGTCATATGGTTTGATTAATATGGTAGTCCCATGATTAATTGATTAAAGAAAACATTAAACATTAAAATTCATAGTATCTTCTATATTTGATGTTAATAATACTTATTACATATGGATAATAATTTCTATTTCTGAAATAAGTCCATTAATACTCGTGTAGACATTTAAAAAGTGTTTGTAAACATAAGAAATGACTCAAATATATTGTAAAAATCGAGTAAATGTTGTAAACTAAATGGGAGTACCCCAAGAACTATATATGCGAGTCAATGTTCATGAAGTTATTTTTAAAATGTGGATGCTTTGGGGGTTTATTTTCCTCAATAAAGATCCCTTATTATCCTACCTATACCACCAAAGGTAGTAGTATACCATGGTTGCGATCAAGGTCCTGTGTGAGATTTAGTTCATTCAGATTGATCCAATGATATGCCTCAAATAGAGGAGTCCTTAAAATGTTATAAGTTTTCCTCATCAATAATATATCTAAATAGATGGTTTGTATCCATTTATGGTTAAATTTATTTGATATTATTCCTCTTATATATAAAATATTTTGGTTTTACATAGAATGGTGATTTTTGGAAAATATTTTTATTGAATTCCACTACTTATAACAACTGTTGTTCGATCTATAGAAACCTTTTTGTCGTATCAAAGAAAAGGTTAATGAGTTTAATAATTCCTTGGAACACTTATACATGAATTATGTCATAGTAAATTCTTCCCCCAAGAGATTAATTATTGAATAAGTTAGTTAAATAACCAAAGATTTGGGATAATGGAGTGATATTATAGGTTTATATGGATGTCACATTGGGCATGTTAATGTGTGGTAAAGTGGCATTTCCCTTTTAATTATGTCAAATTGTTACCATGATTCTGATAATCATGTATAAAAATGAATAAATTTCATATCATATTATAGTCATATTAAACATCTTTTAAATGGTATAGAAAATAAATTGTGGAATGTTTTTTTGGTATGTGATATCACAATTTGGGAAAAGTTTGTATTATATGATATGTGGTATCATATAATATGCTATGTCCTAAAGAGAAACACAATTCTAAACCATTAGGTTTAATTATATTTTTTCATTCAATACGGAATTCACAATTAATATTTATTCATATTTCATGATATAAACAGAGCTTCGTTTTATTGAGGTGATATTGGTAATATCATTAAATAAGACTCTAGATTTTGGATGTTATATTGTTGTGCAAACATAAAATATGATTGATAATACAAGATTATTTATTGTAAATAGTGGTGACTTATTAGGAGATGTCTTTTCGGGACATATGATATCTTTGATATAATTAAATAGTATATAAAATATTTTTTTTTAATTTTTTAAAATTTAAATTGTGAATGAGAAATATAGTTTATAAGATGTTTATAAATTACGAAGAACATATTTTATAATATTTATTATAAATTTTAAAATGTTTATAAATTAAAAAATTATTAAATGTTTGTAATTATTTAAATAAAATTTTATGAAAATTAAATAAATAAATAATACACAATATTAATTATTAATATTAAATTCTTTTTTAGATTGTATGATATAACTTATAATTTTTATATGGAGTGTTTATATGGGAATTATATGTATTATTTATAATTTTTTTATATATTGAAAATTAAGGTAAAATAAAGAAGTATTTATATTAAATATTATATATTATTCGTAATATTTAATTTATATTATTTAAAATAAAATTCCTTATTTGATAAAATTCTTTAAATCATATAAAAAGGGTTTGGATAATTGATAAAATCAAGGTTTAAATAATGTTAAATATGTTATATTAAGATTATTCAAAAAGTTTACATAATATAATTGGAATATAAAATGTTAATGTTTAATTTGACATCATATATTTAAGTAAAATTATATATAAAGGATAATATCTAGGAGTTAATATTGGAATAAATATAATTATTTATATTTATTTTATTGGAAAATGTCCATAATGAATAACTAAATTTGAAAGTTTTTATTATTTCTTTATTTATGGTATCTTTAAAAAGTTTTTACCTCATGGGTAAATATATTAAATTTATTATACATGCGTATCAGTAGTTAATGTTTAGGTATGATAGCCAATTTAGTTTTGTTCTACCTTGAATTTGGATTGTATTGGGAAATGAGATTGAATTTAATGGTTTATTTGTAACATCCTAGGTAAAAAGAGAATTTAACATTTTCATATTTAATAAAATTTGAGAATTAAATATTAATTTTACTTTAAAGGGGATGCTATGTTCAATTTCATACCTGATACGCAACAACGTATTTCAATGAAATCTTATGTGGACACAATGATAAGTCATACTGAAAAATAATAATATAATATTATTTTAAAAGGTAGTTAATGCATAGTCGTTGTATAGGCAGAAATGGACAGAACTAACTAAAATATGAATATACATGTTTTTTAAATGTTTTTTCATTTATCCAATAAATATTAGAGGCATAAAATAAGAAGGAACATGATTTTAAGCATAAATAATCTAATATTCATTAAAAGGTCGATTTACCACCTTTTGATGGAGTAACCTATTTAAATCTAGTTTTTGTCACTTTTATATGTTCTATTTGACAAAATAAAATTCTTTCTTACATTCGGGACATCAAAATTTACTTTGGGTAAATTTTTGGTATTTTTTAGATAAAATTCATTTTTAATGAATTGTGAAAAATACTGTATTTTAATCCAAAAATTATTTTTAATAATTTTTTTATAAGGTTAGACTATCTTTTTAATTGGTTTTAAAGTGTAATTATATTATTTTTTTACCATTTATTCCATTTTTTTCAATTGTGAGTAATTTCTCTTTAAAATTGGACATAAATAAGTATCAATCTTTTGATAGTTATTATTTCTTAAAAACACATTTTTTAAGGTGGGATTTAATTTTAAATTAATTTATGAAAATTCTGTGTTTTGAATTTTATAAAAATGGTTTCCATATTTGGAATTAGGAGGTCCAAAATGTGTAAATAGTTTACTTTTATTTTTAGAAATTATGAATATTTATTTCAGTAAAAATTTTATTTACCATGGTTAAAGGGTAAATTTGGAAAATAAGGGTAACAAAATATTATAATAATAATATTAAATTACCCTAACATGAGTCCTAATCCTATTGGTTGATACATGTACGACCATGGGCATCCTTGGGTCGATTTTGGGACACCATGGAGCCACTTGGGAGTGATAATGACACTTTATATTAATTAATTTAAAGTAAAGACAAAAATGACACACACATATATCTTTTAATAAATAAATTATTATATGGGGTTATATAAGTTATCTCTTAAGCGATAAATATTCATTGTAAATCATAAAATATTTCCTACATCATGGTGTTTGTTTTATAATTTTTAGACATCAAATAAATAAAATTATTTATGACATGATAATAATGCGGTATTTACCTCATTAATGAATGATTTAAATAAATAAGATTATAAAGATTAAAATAATATACAAAACATGTCCAATTATTATTGGATGATATTATTTCAAACATTATTAATCTTATATTTGACTTTAATAAGTTTTGGATCTTTAGAAACCGAAAATCATTATATAATAAAATAATATTTTTAAACATTCGTAATGAGCCATTCCCCCCCTTATAAAAAGCCTTCACTTCTAGTCCATTACTTACACTTCTCCAGACCCTTGGCTCATTCAACCTATGCCCAATTAATCTCCCTACATTACTCTCATTCTAATATAATCCTTCCCATTGGCAGAAGGCAATTCAAGTGCATCTTTGGGTTCAAACCAAAGGGAGATACCCGATTTAAAGGTCACGTCTTCTCTTAAGTTCTTTTGTTTTATTTTACTTCTCTAACCCGATAAACTATTTTTATTACTTTATTTCATAACAAAACCTATATCCTAAATATACAACGTTGTTTTTATGATAATTATTCTAACTACACTTACACACACCTCCATCTAATGGGTAAAGAACAAACAGTTTCTTTGAACGGTAAACTACTGCCACACCAAACGATGATTGTCCAATTATCTCCTACCACCTCCCATGGTGGCCATTGAGATGGAACTATATTTATATGGTATATATATTATATTTATATTGTTTCTATGATTATATATTTTTAATTTATTAAATACCTTTAAGGTTTAGATAGTGGCTAAATATGATAATTTTATTTTATTAAGTGCGGACTACCGCCCCCTCAAAGTGATATGACTCGTTCATACCATAAATGGAATGTATAAAGGATGTAAATAATTAAATTAAATATGATATTATATTTTAATTATAATATAACTATTTTTAATTACATTTTCATTCCATTAAATATGAAATAGAAATGAAAGTAGAGTTCATGCGTACATACAGTTTACCATCTCCATGAACGGTGTATTTCATTTCTTATATCCAAATGTTATGTACCATTATAAATACATATATATATACTTAATATATATGATATATAAACTTTAATATAATTCTGGAGATAAGGGAATTTCGACCACATGGACAATTTATAATTGTAACTAGTTAATTTTTAACTCAAGTTCTGAACATCAACAAAATGTCCGATATGAACACTAATAATTAACTAATTGTTATAGAAAGGTAATAATTGTTATGAAAGGAATAATAAACATTAAAAAGTTTCTTAATAAAGTATAAATTAACTTTAGTTTATTATTCATGATATTAAATAACGATCGAGTCATGTCGGACACGAGGTAAGGGGTTTCTTATGTCACTTTTAATTTCGTGAGATTTCAATTATTCCCCACTTATTTATTGCATGTGGTGTATTGTGTACTGTAATTTGATATATATTATCATAATTGTATTTATATTCATGGTATTCTTGTGATTCATTTGGGGGTCATTAACTTTTGGTCATACAAATCAATTGATTACAACGTGGTTAGGGGGTTTCATCTCACTTCTTATTCCCGTGAGATTCATGATATACTTTTCACTATTTAATTTGTGTGGTTTATGGACTGCCCATGATTGTAATATTTGTGTTATATAATTTTATTTATGGGTATTTAAATATTCATCATATTATCCTTCTACTTTGTGGTGTATGTTTGTAAGTTACCAAATTGTTAAGGGAATTTTCACCCTCCTATTTTTAAATGACTACTTTTTGTTATGTTCTTTAATTAACATCTTCTTATGTTGGGGTATGTTATTATATATCCTTGTTACTGTAAATTTTATGTCCAAGTGATGAGATACCCTTTTTTCTATCATCAACTCATTTTTTAATTTTAACATGACGTCGTTAGGTTGTCGATTTTCTGTAAGAGAACTTCTTAACACAATTTGAATTCTTTAGGTTAAACTTCTACTTCTTGATTTTGTCCTGCTATGAATATATGCGAATTACCTTTATTTGTTTTACAACGAATATACAATCATATTGATTTTATTTATGTTAGTCACAAATTATTATGTAATTGATTTATCCTTATTCTAATGATACTGTTTTATAAGGTATTTCATCTCAATTTACATTCCATTGAGACTTCCTTATTGTTATACACCAATTCACTTTTATATTGTGTTAATACTGTATTTTGGAATATTATATCATGAATCCATTTATTTTCATGATATTAAAATATTTTGATTAATTTTATTCCCCAATTATTTATATTCAAGCGTCTCTCATTTGGTTAGGAACTCTTTGACAAAAAATATCATTTTAAATGTTTTAAAGATTTATTATTATAAATCTTTCACAATAATTTCCATGTTTTAAAAATGGTTTTAAGAATTTATTTATATGGACATGAATTTTTGGAAATTAAAATTTCTTTAAGAGCATCAAAGTGGTATGAGACACTTTGATTCAAAAATATCTTTATTAAATGTTTTTAAACATGGTTCCATAAAGAATTGTTTATTTCAATATCTTAATATGATATATTATGATTGGAAGGTGGAAATGTTATCTTTCCTTTATGCTTGTGTCATGTGTTATGGTTATGTTATGTTTGTTTGGAATTGTTACATATACGGGTGGTTCCGTAATAAACCTAGGGTGGGTGAGCCCGAGATAGATCACCAATGCATTGGGTAACGTGATAGAGGTAAACGTTAATGTTTCTACTAAGATATTTATAGAATATACTGTGATAGGTATTCCAACGTAACTCCCTACATAGCTGTGATAACTACAATATAAGTATGATATTGATTCCACAAGTTACCTTTACGATTTATGATTTCAATGTGTTATTCATAAATATTATGACTTCATGAGGTATGTTATGATTGAAGAGTATGGATTCATTGATTTGTATTTATAAATGGGTTAGTGCTTCCTTTCCATATTTTATAACCCTTATTGATCTTTTAATGATCACCCCATGATTTGAAATGTTTTTCACAGGACTTATAGCTGAATAGATTCAAGGATGGGATCAAGGAAAATTCATTCTATCTAAAACATATAACTAGACATGTTTTTTTAGAGTTTTTATTTTATGAAAAAAATGGATACTAAGTAGAAGTGTATACTTTTAATTTTTTTTTGAAATGTAATTTAATAGATATGGAATAATTATTTAAAACTCTATACCTGAATAAATCCTCAATGTGAATTATTCATTTAATTCAAGATTTTTTTTATGTTTAAGGTCGAGACCTTATAGTTGGTATCAATGGTCTGTTTAAACAAATTTAGGGATTTGGAGTTTTGGTTAAAGACATGGTTAGTCCCTATGTCTATTATTTCAGTTAAATCCTTGTTTTATAAATATTTCAGATCAAGGAAAGTTGGTTACAAATGGAAATTGGATGATATCAAATGAAATTCATATCTCTTCCTGAGGACATGCTTGCAATAAGTATTATAAAAACACCCCTGCAACACCCTTGCAACACCTTTGCAAGCAGTTGCAACACCCTTACACCCTTGAAACGTTTTCTAGTATACAATACCCTTGCAAGCAGTTCTTTGAGATATCAACACCTCCACTATACCTCGATGTCACCATGAATCATGGTTAGTATTTAATCAAATCCTATTTTCTCAATATTCTCATATTTTAAATAAAGGTAAATATTATCAAGGCATTTTTAAATATTTTAGCTTATAATAGTATTTTGAAGCATATTATGATTTTGAAAAAGGTCTTAAAGAAGGAGACCCTTGAACAACCTATTTATATTTTATTTTACAATATAGTCTCTTAACACTAACTTATAGTATTTTAAAAGGACCATTGATTGAAAGTTTTAACTCAAATTCGGTCTAATTGTTTTAAAAAAATCATGTTTTGTTAGATGTTTTGAAATTATATGTCATACATGATTATTTTCCGAATCTATTTTTCTGAAAACACCCATATGACCCAAGTTATACAAGGTGTATTTGGATGAAGGTAGAAATGATTTTGAATGATCTCTAAATAATTGTTTCAATGCATGTACCTTCTACCTATGTGAACAAGATGATGATGAAACTGTATGGACACCATGATAAATGTATGATGTTCTTTCAATTTGGAATAGATTTATTTTATCATATGGAGGTGAAAAAAGACAATATATAAGAAGTTGAGGTATTAATGTATTGGGATGAAAATGAAAGGTATAAGAAAACCTTTGAGGTTAAAACATGTTATGAATATTTTTGAGTTTTATAAAAAGGACAACCCATAAGACTGGTGACAACCTGTCGCATCTGAAAAGGCTATAGGAATCAAACACCCAAACGAAGGGCGACAAGGGAACATCACCAACCACTATCCTACATGAAGTCCCTGGTTAGTATGACTTATCATTTTATGTTAAATTATTTTATGGATCAAGAATAAGTTAATTTTTGGAACTTACATTTTATCAAATGAATATCCTTAATATTGGAAAATGATTTGCTGATTAAGTGTTAAAGGTTATTTTAGAAGATGTTGGATCTTTTTGAAACACTATATGATTAAGGAAAATAAAATACCAAGGGATTTAATTTGGGGAGTAATGGTTGGAAAGAAATTTTGAAAAAATATAAGTTTTTATTGTGGACATAAGGTGATTTGGGTTATTAATATTATGGAAATGATTAATCTAACATATAGAATATGTGTTTAGGTTAATTACACTTTCGTATGAGACTTTAAGAGTAGTCAATGTTTTGAGGATAAATGTTAAGATTTATTGTGGAATACTATGTGATTAAATCCATATGAGTTTTGAGTTTCAATATTAGTTTGGATTATTTTGAAACTTTTTAAGGAAAATTGTATATTGAATGGTCTCTCTTGAACTTTGGGTTCTTTTTGTTGAATTTTGGATATTAAGAGTAGTATTTATTTTTTATAAAAGATTATACTTTCGGGTATTATCTAATCTGGTACAGACCGATTTTCATTTTGGTTTATGTCTAAAGATAGGGGAAATATACAGTTCATCTTTTGTGGATAATATGATGCACTAAAAGTTGATTCTATCAATACAGGTGTGACCAAGTCATCTTGAATACTTACCGTTTGGAGAAAAGATGAGTTTGTGGTAGAATTTTATTAAAGGATGACACTATATATGACAAGTAGGTATATTTCCTTATGATATTAGTATATTTATTAATAAAATTCTTCGACTCTATGAAATGGATCTTGAAGAAAACATGATGCAATCTATCTTTTATCATTAGAATTTAACCAACCACAAATTTATGGTATTATGGTGGTTAAATTTATGTGATCATGTTCTCTATCACTCTGTATTAATCTATGAGAATTATTTTCTCTTCCATATCTATGTTTTCATGTAATACTAGAATCTGTTTTCTTGGGTGACCATTTTATTTTTATTTCATTCTTTTAAAGTGATAGTTTTATTGACTCCTTTTTGATGTGGGACTTTTAATGAAGTTTCCAAGCCCGATTTTAAAATTGCTAGGACTCAATTCCCAAAAAGGGGGAATGATGTAACATCCCAGGTAAATATAGAATATAACATTATCATATTTACTAAAATTTGTGAATTAAATATTAACTTTACTTTAAAGGGGATGCTATGTTCGATGGAGTACCCAATACTAAACAATGGGTTTCTTTGATATCTTATGTTGCACAAAATACTGAGTCATACTAAAAAATAATAATATAATATTATTTTAAATGGTAGTTAATGCCTAGCCATTTTTTAGAGGTAATGGAAAGAACTAACTAATATATGAATATAAATGTTTTTTAAATGTTTTTACATTTATCCAATAAAATGTAGAGGTTTAAGATAAGAAAGAATTTGATTTTAAGAAAAAATACTCTAATATTAAATAAAATGTCCATTTAATACCTTTTGATAGAAAACATTCCTTAAATCTATTTTTGTCACTTTTAAATGTTCTATTTGACAAAATAAATTTCTTCTTTAGAATCTGGACATCCAAATTTACTTTGGGTTAATTTTTTGATATTTTTCTGATAAAATTCATTTTTAATGAATAGTGAAAAATACTGTATTTTAATTTAAAACTACCTTTTAATCTAATTTATTTATAAGGTTAGGATATCTTTTTAATTGATTTTAATGTTTAATTATATTATTTTTTCCCATTAAATCAAATTTTGGTCATTGTAAGTAATTTTACTCTGAAATTCGACAAAAATAAGTGTCAATCTTTTGATAGTTATTATTTCTTAAAAACACATTTTTTTTGTTTTGATAGTGAGAATAAATTTTAAATTAATTTTTTCCACTTTTTTGTTTTGAATTTCAAAAAATGGTTTCCATATTTTGAATTAATAGGTCTAAATTTTGTAAATAGGTAACTTTTATTTTTATGCATTATGAATATTTACTTCATTAAATTTTTTATTTACTATGGTTAAAGGATAAATCTGGTAAATAAGGGTAACAAAATATTATTATAATAATAATAAATTAACCTAACATGTATCCAAATCCTATTGGTTGATACATGTCCAACCATGGTCATCCTTGGGTTGATTTTGGGACCCCATTGTGCCACTTGGGAGTGATAAGGGAACTTTATATTAATTAATTTAAAGTAAAGACAAAAATTACAGAGACAAATATCTTTTAGTAATCAATTATTACATCAGGTTATATAAGTTATCTCTTTGAATATAAATATTATTTTGAAATATAAAAAAAATTCCTTCATCATGGTAGTTTTTTTATAATTTTTAAACATAAAATCAATAAAATTATTTATCACACAATAATGATGAAGTATTTACCTCCTTAATGAATGATTTAAACAAATAATATAATACAGATTAAAACAATATTAAAATATTATCTAATTTTTATTGGATGATTTAATTTAGAAAATGAGTCATCTTATCTTCAATTTTAATATGTTTTGGACCTTTATAAACCAAAAATCATTATATAATAAAATAATAATTTTAAACATTCTTAAAGAGCCCCTCCTCCCCATTACCAAAATCCCTCACTTCTAACCCATTCCTCACACTTCTCAAGCCCCTTTTCTCTTCCAAAATCTGCCCAATTAAGCTGCATACGTCCCTATCCTCTTCTTTTAAGCCTTCTCCAATGCTGAAGGCAATTAAAGTAAACCTTTTGGTTCAAACCAAAGGGAGATACTCGATTTAAAGGTAACATCTTCTCTTAAGTTCTTTTGTTTTATTTTACTTCTCCAACCCAATTAACTCTTTTTATTATTTTATTTTCTAAGAACACCCATATCCTCTATATACTAGGGTTTTGTTATGATAAGGATTCAAACGACACATACACACACCTCCATTTAATGTGTATAGTGCATACTATTTCTAGGAACGACAAACTACGGCCTCACAAAACGATGATTGTTCAATTATCTCCTACCACCTATCATGGTGGAAATTAAGATGGAACTGTATTTATATGTGATATATAATATATTAATATCATTTTTATTCTTCTGTATTTTTCATTTATAGAATACCTTTATGGTTTCCATAGGGAATATATAATATAATTTCAGTTGAGGAAGTGCGGACTACCGCCCCCTCAAAGTGATATGACTCGTTCATACCATACATGGAGCATATAAATGATGGTGATAATAAAATTAAATATGATATTATACTGGAATTATAATATAACTATTTATCATTAAATTTTCATTCCATTAAATATTAAATAGAAATGAAATTAGCGTTCATGCGTCGTATAGCTTACCGTCTACATGAAAGATACATTTCATTTCTTATCTACAAATGTTATGTACTATTAAAAATATATAAATATATATATATATATACTGGATATATATGATATATAGTATATCTAACTCAAGAATATAATTATGGAGATATTGGAATTTCGACCACTTGGACAAATTATAATTATAACAATTTCATTTTTAACTCAAGTTTCGAACATCGACAAAATATACGATAAGAAATAAAATAATTAACTAATTGTTGTAGAAATGTAATAATTGATATAAAAGGAATAATAAACATAAAAAGGTTCTTATTCAAGTATAAATTAACTTTATTTTATTATTCATGAAATTAAACAATGATCGAATCAAGTCAGACACGAGGTAAGGGGTTTCTTATCTCACTTTAAATTCCATGAGATTTCCATTGTTCATTGCCAATTTATTGCATGTGGTGTATTGTGTACTTCAATTTATAATATATTATCATAATTATATTTATATTCTCGGTATTATATGATTCATTTAGTGGTTATTAACTTTTGGTTATACGACTCAATTGATTACAACATGGTTAGGGGTTTTCATCTCACTTCTTATTCCTGTGAGATTCATGCTATATTTGTCACTACATCCTCTGTGTGGTGTATGGACTGCCCATGATTGTACTCTTTGTGTAATATAATTTCATTATTGGGTATTTACATCTTCATCGTATGATACTTATTTCATGTGGTGTATGTTTGTATGTTATCAAATCGTTAAGGGAACTTTTCACCCTCCTCTTTTTAAAAGACTTTTTTTGTAATGTCTTTTAATTTACGTATTATTATGTTGGGGTATGTTATTATATATTTTTGTTTCTGTAAATTTTATGTCCAAGTTATTAGATAAACTTTTTTTCTCTCATAAACTCATTTTATTAATTTTAAAGTGACGCTGTTAGGTTGTCAAATTTCTGTAAGAGAACTTCTTAACCCAATTTCAATTATTTGTGTTAAACATATAATTAATGATTATGTCGTGTTGTGAATATGTGTGAATGAAATCTGATTGTTTTACACTGAATATCCAATCATATTTAGCATATTTATATTTTTCACACATTATTTTGTAATTGATTTATCCTTAATATAAGGATACCATTTTTATAAGGGATTTCCTCTCAATTTACATTCCATTAAGACTTCATTGTTGTTATGAACCAATTAACTTTTATATGGTGTTAATTATGTCCTTTGGAATATTATATCATTAATACCTTTATTTTTATGATACAATAAATTTTTGATAAAAGTTATTCATCAAATATTTGTATTCAAGCATCTCTCATTTGGTTAGGAACTCTGTAACTAAAATGTCATTTTAAATGTTTTAAAGATTTATTATTCAAAATATTTCTCATTAATTTCTAGGTTCTAAAAATTGTTTTAAGGATTTATTTATATGGGCATGAATTTTTTGAAATTAATATTTCTTTAAAATATTCAAAGTGGATTGGGAAACTTTTATTCAAAAATATATCTTTTAAATGGGTTTGAAAATGGTTTGATAAAGCATTGTTTATTTAAATACCTTGATTTGATATATTATGATTGGAATGTGGAAATTCAATATTTAATTTATTCTTTTGTTATGTGTTATGATTGTGTTATAGTTATTGGGAATTGTTACATATACAAATGGTTCCATGATAAACTTAGGGTGGGTGAGCATGAGATAACTCTCCAATTCATTGGGTAACGTGACTGAGGTAAATGTTAATGTTTCTCCTAAGAGATTTAGAAAATATAATATTATGTGTATTCCAATGTAACTCCCTATGTAGATATGATATCTACAATGTATGTATGATATGGATTCTATAAGTTACCTTTATGATTAATGATTTCAATGTGTTATTCATAAATCTTACGATTTCATGTGGTTTGTTATGATTGAAAAGAATGGTTTGATTTATTTATATTTTTTGATGGGTTAATGTTTCCTTTCCTTATTTTGTGACCCTTACTAAGCTTTTTATGCTCACCCCATGTTCTGAAATGTGTTTCACAAGACTTAAATATGAATAGGGTCAAGGATGAGATCAAGGAAAAGTCTTGTTTTCTAAAACATGGAACTAGATCTGTTTTTTTAGAGTTTTTATTTTAGGAAAAAAATGGATATTGATTAGAAGTGTCTACTTTGTATTTTTTTTAAATGTAATGTAATAGATATGGTCTAATTCTCTAAAACCCTAAGTCTGAAAAGTTCATCAACGCGAATTATTCACTTAATTCAAGATTTTGTAATGTTTGAGGTTAGGTCCTTATATTAGTATAGTTTATACATATTAGGTGTTACATTATGCTGTAATTGAGTTCTCTCTTGTGTAAATTAACATTGGGTAGAGGGAATTTTGGGTATGATTGTTCACTATCCTAGAGGCTCATACCTTGTTAAGAAACATATGTCTTGTCTATCTGTATATCTAAGCTTACTCTTATGGATATTATTGATTTAATATTATTATAAGTCTTTACATGAAATAATTGCTTGTAAATTATGTGTGATAGAGTTTTGTACATGTCATAATATTTTTGAATTTCATCTTTGGTCAATAATACAAGCTAGGGGTTGTGTAAAGGGTTACAAATAATATGTTCTGAGCATATAGATTTTTTGGAAGGAGTTGGTTTCCAAAATAAATCATTAGAATCATTCATACATGTAAAGGAAATAAATGAGATGAGATTGTGAGAATAAATCCTTTTAAAAATACCATGTGTATGATTCCTTCCAAAGATTTTTTTTCTTAGTAAAACGATCATCCAACATGCTAGGTTTATCCTAGAGAATGGAACCCTTTAATTATATTATGTAAGGAAAATACATAATGAGTTGATTCTAAGGTATATGTTCCTCATTCTTGTACTTTTTTTACAATACACCTAGATAAGAAAATAAAAAAAATTAAAAACTAGGGGAATATTAATGAGTTTATCCATATGATGGATTGGGAATGAATTTTTCCACTCAACCATCTAAGAGTCATATATGATATGATTAGATTAATTACCTACCTAAATAAATAATGTGATGAGGTTCATGAGAATTTATGTTCATTGTTAAGTTAAATATATACCTTATACAACTAATTGATTTTATTATTTTTGAAATTTGATATTATTTTAGTGGGAGAAAATTTTAATAAAATTTCTTATTAAATTATTGAAAAACATGATACTCATCTAATAAAATATTCCGTTATAGATATAAATGGAATTATAATCATCTAACATGTCTTTGAGATTAATTTTAGGGAAAATAATAACTTAATTTAAGAAACGTCTAAAATTGGTAAAAAACATAAAAAATATTTTTAATTAAGTAAAAAAATCTATGAGTTATAGAAACCCCTTCCCGATTAACCAATTATTAATGTTGTATAATAAGTGAATATTTATTTTGTGAGAATAATAGTTGAATTTACTTATTATTTAAATGGTATTTTATGGTTGATAATTTGTGTAAATTTATTATCCACTCATAAACTCGATAATATTGAGTGTTCTAATGACTTTTAGTGGATGTGGATAACCTAAATAGATTTTTGGGGCTACAATATTCAATTTTTATTTATCATTACAATATTTTCAACAATTTTAATGTGTTCAATGTTTTTCCCTTTTTCAAGTTTTTTTGATTTAGGAGAATAGAATGTGATTTCTAGAATCATGTGGTGTGATAATATCATAAAAGTTTAAAAGATTAAGAAAAAAAGTATTAGATTGTACAATACTCAACCTTAGTTATTTAATCCAAAATGTGGTTGTAAAAATGAAGGGAAATGTTTCCACTGTATAAATTTCCCATGATTCTTGAAGTGGTTTATGAAACTCCTTAGAAATTCTACTTTAGATGTCAATGTTTTAAAAATGAATTATTTTATTTTTAAGGGTATATAATACCAAATATAAAATTTAAAAATGTTATAAGTATATAAGTGTTTAAAATTAAGGTAAAAAGATATAGATCTTGGAGTTTTAGTTCAAATTATAAATCATGGGTTCTTGAATCCTAGAGTTTAACGAAAATAGAAGTATCTAGATCATATGTGTCTATATAAATGATGCGTGGATTCATCTTAAACTAAATTATATGATAAGGGAAGTCATTTGTTAATAATTTTTTTATAAATAACATGATATGGTGCTTTAATACACCTGATTTAGTATTCATCAAACTCTATAACATGCATTAGGGATAAATATGTTTTAGCCAATTTAAATGATTTTATATGAGATAACTGTTAAAACATGATCTTTAGAGTTACCACTAACTTCTATGTCATATTTTAAAGAATAAAATATGTTTTTAATAATTCCCCTATCATATGGAAATACATATAAGATATAGGGATTAAAAATTTATCTGTCAAATGCTTCAACTAAAATAAAATAAGTGTTATTTACTGAACAAGAAGTAATTTTTGTAAATTTGGATGATATTATAAAGAAAATATGGAATCTAGAAGTCTATTGGGGATATAATTGGACGTAGAGAAGTTAAAAAGTGAAAAAAAAATATTCCAATCCACATAAAAATTTAATGTCCGTTATAATCCTGGAATATTTTATGGAATATCATTAAAGATAAATATAAAAAGGAATAGTTTGTTTCTACAATGAAGTGATGATCAATTTTTATCCTAAAAGTGTTAGTGAACTATTGGGGATGAATGTAATTTTTTTAAAATTTAAATAAAATAACTCAAGGAAACATTTTTTATGTAAAAAGTTTAGGAATGATGATGATGATAAAATAAAAAATATTTCTAATTAGAAAACCAAAGACATTAAAATCTAAAAATTTGAAATTATAAGGTAAAGGAGTTTGAATACTATATTTAAATAGTTGATTGTTAGGAATATAATTACTTTTTCACTCCATTATTGAAATGAGATTTATTCATATATTCTACTCAATATATAAGATTTGTTTTAGGTTTATCATATGTTCTCATATATATGTGGTAGAAATTACCTATAGATTTGGAGAGTTTAACAAAACCAGATAAGTGTAGTCCACATAAAACATATTTGGAGGTCTATTATAAGGTTTATTATGAGATAATTTCTTATATATATTTTTTTTATTATTCTTAAAATAAGTTTAATAATATAAAATATATTATGTTATAAAAATGTTAGAATCCACTTTTTCATTCGTTCATGATGGCCATAAATAGTCATGAAGTTAAGTGATAATTAAATTCTCAAAGTTTGAATATAATTTATCCATAACTGATTCCCATGATAAATTATTATATATTTTGTTGAAATATTAAGTTTAATATATGAATTATTTCATATAATGATAGAAAATATACTCATGAGGCACAAAATGGGTTTCGTTTTTTCGATGACCCCCTAACTAAAATACAAGGAGTGTCATAATTAATGTATTTATTATACCAATGGTGTATGTCGAATATTAATATTTCACTATACTACAGGTTGAGAATATATATTCAATGTGAACCTTTATGATTTTATATAGTTCATACATAATCCTTTAGGATTAAAAAATCATGGGGTGGTTGGTATGGCCCTGATCATGGTATCAGTTGAGGATTAACCAAGATCATATTTTAATCTAGTATGTGATGTAATACATATAATAACTTGATTACGACATATTTTAGATATCTATGACTATAACTAGATGATAAAGATGATGTGTTGATAAATTAGATGAGGGTAATGTGATATTCTCATCCATACGAGTGAATTGAATTATATATATTCAACAACATAATCAATATGTATTTAGAGAATCAAGAATGTATTAATAGTCTACATGGTATTGAAATATTATATATCCCATGTTATCTTAAAGTCTTGGAAAATGTATCATATGAAAATGAATTTATTTAAATGATATAGATGGTATATATATGTATAGAGATACTTGTGATTAATGGATTTCAGACAAGGTAAATTTATATATTATAGAAAACTAATTTGTTCCTAGTGGATTCTCATTTCATACATTTATGCATTTAGTAATTCATATTCATGTTCAACCCTATAAAGGCCCAAGGGGTATTACTTTATGGCCGACATAATGGGGATTGTGCTTTACAAAACATAAACAGCTTCTAAAAAAATTTAGAGTTTGTACAAAAATAAATTTGTATTGATTTTCAAATGTAATTTTATATGAAATGATAAACTTTGAATTTGAAAATATATTTTCAAATGTGTTTTTCAATTATGAAAAAGAAGTTTTGAATATGGTTTCAGGGTTTACTACATATGATAAAATAATGTTTAAATGGATCAAAGTGAGTGCGAAATTCATGTGGGTTTGAGATTGATGGATATTTGGGAAACATATATTATAAATTTGTTATATTATGGATTATATCATGAGATATGATATAATTATATCATATTGTATGACATACTAAAAACTAAAGGCATTCCATAATGTGAAATATATGATATCACTCCACTTTATAAGCATAATAATATTGTATGACTATGGATACATCATAAGACTTTTATAAATGTTATGATATGTTGAATCACATGGTACAATTCATAAGGTATTCCTATGATTCATTGAGGAAAGTAAATTTTCATGTTTAACATTCTCATTATCTTACATTAGGGATATAATTATTTATTTTCATGTATGGAGAATTATGTGCCCAATGGTTTGTATTGTTTTTATTTGTTGTAAATAATCATGTTAATTAGTATATTGCCAATGGGAATGTTAGGAAGGTATTGTGTAATAGTGAAAGGAACCACCCAATGAATGGCTATTGATCGGTGAAGTGGCACCATACCTACCTCACAATCCAGTCGAACCACACAATTAATGAATATTCTACCCATGTATTAATGAGTAAGTAATATTGGAGTTGTATGCCATTTAATATAGAAAGGAATATTTTTATAAAGGAAAGTATTAACAAAATAAAGTCTACATGGAAATCATGACTTAAATGTGATAACATTTGACATAAACTTATTGAAAAACAAATAAAAGTACTCAAGAAGCAAGAACAATGTTGTCTGTAATAGTGTTGTGAAATTCGGAAATCTGAATATTGAAATGGTCGATGAACAAGATGTAAAATTTTGATTAGTGAAGTGATGTTGAAAATATTTTATGGTTTTAATGGAATATGGTTGAAGTGTCTAGAAATAAACCATCCAAAGAGAAATGAACATACTTTTTTTTGTTTATAACGTTAAATATATATTTGATGAAGGTTTGTGATGTTATATTTGAACCTAGGATTTAATTGTAGTGAGGTTTATGGAAATATTATAAAATTTGTGTTTAAATTCTATAATACCATAGGAATGGTATTGAATATGTTTAATATGGTTTGATAATTTGAACAAAAGATATTTAATATATTTTTTATCTTATTTGATATATTCTAAAAAATTATTAGTTTAACAAGTTTAAGTCTAGATAGTATGTATGATATTTTCTAAAGGAGTGATAAAAATGGGGAAAATGAACAATTAAAAGTGAAAAAATATGATATTTTTTCACACATGTAAGGTTTTTTTGAGAATCCATCTCAAATATAAAATGGAAAAAACACATTTAATAATTTTTTAAGATAGATAATATATTTTTTCAAATAAAGTTCATACATAATATACTTTTTTAATGGAAGGGAATACATAATACAATTCTCTATAATCACTAGGAAAATTTCAAATGTATTTGATAAATATGATATTTGTTTATAAATACCATATTTGTTGAAGATTTTAGTAATACAAAATATATTTTCTAGAAAAAGATAATGTGGATGATTTTTATAGGTATCTAGAAAAAGGTTTATTGGTTATAGAAATAAAATAATAAAATAATTTGTAATATACTATTGAAGAATACATAACATATCCTTCCAATTATGATCATATGTTAAAAATTTATGATAATATGTTACATATTTTTTAGATCGCGTAATAAAATTTTCCGGAGTTGAAAATACACATGTTTTTTTTTCAAAGATAGAGTAAAAATATTTGTCATAGAGAATTGTAAGATAACTTTATCATAGGAGTGATGTGTATAATATTTAATATTGTAAATAATTATCTGCACTCAGACACATTATGATATTTTAGATGAACTATCTTATGAGAATTCTAGGATGAAATATACTAAGGGAAATCACATATAATGTTTCAATTGAACATCAATGACTGAAACATAACAAAATTAATGTTGATTCATGTTGAATAAATTGAAAATATGGTATTCATGATTGGAAAGAGGTAGAATAATGATAGAGAGTATTCTATGAAATTGAATGAATTTGAAATTTATAAATTCCATAATAAAATATTATAGAAATGTAATGTTTATTTTTTTTATAAGGATTTTTAGTGTATCAAAAAATGAGAAACCCTTTTTAAAATCTTAATGATAAATGTAATGGATAAGCATTGAAGTTATATGATGATAAAAATGTGAGCAATAACACATAATGAAATTTAGAGGCTATCAAAAACATGAGAAAAGGTACCATGAAGTAAATAGAATTTTACAACATGATTTTCATATTATAAGTGATAATGATTTTTTTTGTTTATAGGAATATTTTGAAAATACATATGTCATATTTCTAAAAAAATTGAGTATAAAATTACTCGAATAATATTAACTTAAAATAAAAAGAAGAAAGGAATTTCTGAAATAGAATAGGACATATGTAGTTGAGGAAAATTAAATATTTATAATCATGGGATCAAATATATATGCTACCATTAACTAAAATAAATGAAACCGTGGTTTTGAAGATGAAAATATTTAGGAATAAATTTTAAAATCTTTTTTTTTTGGATATTTCGGACTGACTGAAAATTACTTTTTTATTTTCCAAACACTTTTAAGGGGAAGTGAGAACCCATGACATCAAGAATTAACCACAATACAACAGTCTCCAACAGACCAAAACTCAAGATAAAAAAATGCTCACTACAAAATAAAAGCTCCTCCCATTAACAAACTACCATAAATTCTATCTTCCATTGTCTCATTGCAGCACAGCTAGGTGACCCATGCCAAAGCACGAGCATGGTTCTGATGGCCAAATTCATACCCTTTCTATATTTTGATTCCGCAAATTCATGAAACAGTGGAACCTATTTTCCCTCAACCTCATCTGAAGCGTCTTTTTGTAAGTTAAACATTTAAGAATCCCTTGAGTCGCGGCCTTCCGAGACAAAAACCAACAAAACTTCTAAAAAACCACAATTTTCAAGAAATTAAAGCCAAATGAGAACAACCAAATTGGTAGAGCAAGACCAACTCTCTAGAAGAAATCACTGCTATAATCTAAGCCACAAGAACCCTGCCATGACCATGAGGCACCCTTTGAACACATCCACTACAACCCAAAACAGACGAGCCACAGAAGGAAGGAGGAACCAGCAGAAAGAACAGGGCCCCTATGGAAACAACAACGCTGAAAAAACACCAACTGTGCACCACAAACAGAAAGGTAGAACGAAACCAAACCTCCCCCTCTAAATCGCATCAGAGCAGACACCAGACCACACTAAAACACACCTGAAGCCGAGAACAAGCCGAGACCAAATACCCAGCCCAGAAGCCATCTCCAAGCCACGTCGACATGTGCCATATCCAAAACAAGATCCTGAAGTTGAAGCTTTTCCACGCTGATGACAAGCCGCGATCTTTCCACCACAAGCCGATGGAGAGATCTCGACCACCAAAGCCCATTGAGCTAAGATCCAAACCATGCCAACACCAAATCGCAATACTGAAGCTTCAGCAGATCACACCGATGCCGAGCGAGATTCCAGAGCGTCGATGCTGAGCCATCTTGATGCATAGGAGGGGATGTATAAGGACTCAACGGAGGAACCCTAGGCGTGTGAGAGAGATATGGGTGACACCGCTCAGAGGACCCGTGAAAAATTTGGACATATTGTGGAATTCAAAAATTTGTGGACATTTCTAATTAATGAATTTCTGATAAATTCACGAGCTAATGAATATATAAGAACTATTAAGGAATAGAGATAAGTTTTAAGTATATGAGACAAATCGATATAAAATTTATCATGAAAATTATCTATGAGTATTGGGGAAGAAGAAAGTGATGATATTCAGATAGAGTGATCTAGTGCATCAAATATGAAGATAAGTGGAAGAACTTTTGATATCAATTATTATAGATTTAAGAATAATACAATGTGGATAAATTAAAATAAACATGAAGTCTCATATATCATCTATCGATTGTTCGGATCCATGATGACTTGGTGAGAGAATAATTTCTATATAAGATATATTTTTCTAGTAATAAGAAGAGACGATGTTGAATTTATCATAGTAGATATCACAAATTAGTTGAGGTATATTTGTAAATAATTAGATCTATTGATATTGATGTTGTGTACATCTATGTCGAGTGAAGATACACTTCAAAATATTAGAATACATTTGAGATATATGCTGGGAGACTTAAATCCATAGGGATTTTTTAAAATAAAATTACAACGAGAAGTTATTCTTATTCACCTATTTGATATAGTGTATCCTTCTGTTTATAATATAGTGAGAGAGAAATGCTTTAGAATAAACCCTTTAAAAACCTAACTATAATTGATAATAATATTATCGAAGATAATCTATAACTCTGACATCCTAGTCATAGAAAGGTTTAGGTTTCCCATGTTTTGGATGAACCATATAAAACACCATGTGATTCGATTTATTTATATTCTTCAATACAAGTTGTGTGTGTTCTTGAGTAAATAGAAAGAGATAAAATATTTATTTTAATCAATAAAATAGGCTCAAATCATAGTGTGCTAAATAGTTTAGAATTTTTTATTGGATTTTGGAAAAATATTAGAAGCACTAGATTCACCCCTAACTCAGGTGTCTACACCTAATCCTAAGGGAACTTAAATTCGTATCAGATAAATGTTCCCTTTAATATGATCAAAATATTATTTCATTTATGTTTTTATAAAAATTATACAAAGTTAATATTGGAAGAGCGTTTAGAAGTGCCTCATATGACAATACAGTTCACATCACTATCAGTTATAATATTAATGTTTCTTTTAGAACATTGAAGAATCGATAAAATAAAGGGGCATAAAAGATGATAAAAAGTCAAATATAAAATAGGAAGTTCCAATAATTTATGGTTGTAAATGTTTTTTTCATCTTTTAAATCTATTAAAATTCATTATCATGAAGAATTGTATTTAGAAAAGGAAGAGGATAGATCTACTGAATATTTTGAAAAACTATATCATGAGGTTAAGGATTACAAGAAGAAAGTTATTGTTGAAGTTTTCATTTATATATTTGAGTATATTGAGGAATTAGATAATGAAATCACACAAATAATATCAGTTGAAAGAGAGATTTAGAAAAATTTGGCTAAGAAGTTGTAAGAGTTAAACATTCTCACTAAAATTGTGAAAAAATAGAGAAGAACATTCATTATTATTTCAATAAAAATATCCTCTAGATAACGAATTTTTTTAAAATGTTATCAATGGTAAATATAATAAAATAAAATCTTGTGAATAAATGATTATAGTATTTAAATAATCACATAAATATTTTATTTTTATCAAGAATTCTCAATTAAAAATAAATCCAAAAAGATGAAGGAGATTGATAATACCTTGAAAGAAAATATAAAGACGCATAAAGTTCACAATAGAAAGTTAAAGAAGGATTTAGAAGATATTTTGATATCTTTTGATAATTTGAATAATTACATCAAATGAAATATCTTAAGTTTGAGGTGAAAGTAAAAAATCTTCAATCAATGCAACTAAGAACTACTTAAAAAACTGATAAGTTTAGTTTATCACATAAACTTATGAAATGAGAATTTATTATAATAAGACTAAAATTAATATATAAAATAGATTGGTTTATCATAAAGATCTATCTACCTCTAGATAATATAGACATTTAAACCACTCTCTTAACTAATCTATTGTCTCTAATTTAGTGTCATATGCTAGTGCATATTTTTTGTTGAAATCTAGACAAATGTAGATAGAATTTTTTTTTCAAACCCCAACACATAATCAAGGATTGATGTATAAATATCCAATATTATAAACAACCCAAATAATCTCAAAATAAGATCATTTGTTTTTAAATAAATAGGGATAAAAACTTCCCATAATGGAATTGAAGAGAACAAAAGATATTAATTAGCAAAACATGGTGTTGTTGGAAGTTTAGGAGTAATTCCAATGATTTATGGCATAATATTTCATCAAATATAGATAAAATAATTACTATATTTATGTGTAGAGGAGTTTAAGGAAATAGAGTACCAATTATATTTAAGTATATTTCATAGAAGAATAAAAATCTATTGACTAGAAATTTATATTGATACTTGAAATATGTTTGTGTTTTTAAAAAAAAATCATAATAATTATATTTTGGTAAGAATGTAATCAAATCATGTCAAATATTGATTTGTATATAATACCGCTATAGAATAAGAAGTAAGGTAAAGAAATCAATTCTTACTTGGGGATGAAATAAATGAAGGTTGTTGGATAAAGTGAAGCCAAGAAGAATATTTAGAACGATAATAAAACAACATGTAAATGATGATTCTATTATGGTAGGAAATGTCACAGAACAAACCATTGTATAATAGTCATAAATATAAATTAAAAATAGTAAAATCTAGTTTATTTAAATAAATAATTAATTTAAGAAATAGATAATAGGATTGGTTTAGTGTTTGATACACTGGATGAGGAGTCTGAAATATTTTTTAAAAATAATTACCCAATGGTTTCTGAAAATGTTTTCCAAAGGTGAAAACATGTATGAAATATTTTTGTCAAATGTATTTCAGGAATTCATTAATAAAAATAACTGTTAAATAATAAAGGTAAATCACTGGTGATTTCATGCATCGATAAATATTCTATAAATATAGAGTCGACACACAAAATAAAGAATCTACATATTCCAATAGATTGATAAACCATATGGCTGACATATTTAGAATTAACCAAAAATATAGAGAAATATGAGAAGAATGAAATTGGTTTTATAGAAAAATTAAAGAATTTATTTCTTATTAAGAATAAAATTTCAAAATGGTAGAAAATCATTCCACCCAAAGATGAAAATATTTGGAAAATCAAGGATAAATGTTACATAAAGATATCCTAAAATTTTAGGGATGTAATGAAAAGAGTTTTTTAGTTAACATCTAAGAATAATACTTTTTTTCTCAAATTAATGGTCTAATGTACACTCAACTTATTCCCACACTTATCAATATGATTTATTTTATAGTAGGAATTGACAGTGAAGAGAAAAAGAATAACTGGTAGATTTCTTTAGTTCTATATATAAAGAATAATAATCTATCACAATGAATATCAATTGACATCACAAATTCATAGAGATTTTTTTCTAATAAAAATACCATGGTGGTGAATATTGAATAGAATCCCATAATGGGAGCTTATAAGATAAAGTTGTAGGAGATTATTATTTCTTTTTTAAATCAAGATTTCTAGATAGCTAATGCCAAACTAAAGGTTGATTTATTATTTTCACTATCCTAATACTATTTTTATCTATTTTGAATATATTTATTAAGAGGGATTGAATATCTATTAAAAATTAGACAATAATTTATTACACTTTAAGGTTTTTATGTGTGTTTTAAAGTTGGGTTCATATTCATAAAATATCTTAAGATTTGTTTTGTGCAACCCCTAATAAGTGACGTTTGAGTGAGAAAAACGTTTTGGTTATTATATAGAAACTTTTTTTTGTCTATATTGATAACTATTTCTTATATACTGGGTTAACTCATTAATTCTTATATTTTATTAGTTGATGGCACGTTGTTATGAAAATTGGGGCGCCACCCTTACATCAAGGTATATTGATTAATTCTCTGAATAAAGGGTATAAAAAATAAATGGGGACAACCAAAGGGAGAATATTTCTTTAAATAATAGTGGATATAAGAATTATTTTCCATTTTAATACTATTCATTACATTTATAATATCTATAACGTGTAGAGTAACCCTAAGTTTGTCATTTATTTTAAATAAGGGGAGTTGAAAAACCATGAAATGTTGAAGAAATATTTACATTAATTTATGTGTAATAATTAATGGTATTGTAAAAAAACATAAAAGTGGTGATTGAAGTTCCAAAATGTTTGTATTAGTTGTATTTATTATCAATAAAAAGGCAATAAATATGTTTTCATCGTGTATCAATTGATGTTGTTCGATGAAGGAGGAAATAACAACTTAATGATTGAAATTTTTTCCTATGTATTGATGGGAAAATAAAATTCGATATATTATCCCTATAGTATAAAAAGTACTATTTTTATGAAGTTTAATATTTATAAAGAAATTTATTCCTGAAAAAAATACAATGAACTGAAATTATAGAACATATAAAACTAATGTTATGTTCAATAACTTGCATTACAAGCTACACCCAACATAATTGAACCACATCATATTACAACAACAATATTAATAAATATATAAAAAAATCAGTTGGTATACCATTGAAATTTATTACATTTAGAAGATAAATAATTGATCTGAGTTAACATTGATTAAGGTTATTTTTGAATAAATCCTTATCATTATGTCATGAATTTTCAAGTAAAAACTAAATTTAAAAATTTTAGAGTTTAAATTTAATAAAAAAAATTAAATTTTGAATTCTTCACATGAAAAAATTGTTAGTATGATTTTTTAGGTTTTTAGTGAAAACGTTGGTTTTTAGTTGAAAAATATGTTTTCTGTGATTTTTTTTATAATTTAATCTTTGAATACGAATATCTTAGAGTATTAAAAACTTTTAAGTATTATGATATGTATTTAAGAATAAAAATATTCATTTTAATATATTCTGTGAGCTTATAAAAATTGATTCCCAACATTTTTTGAATAAATTTAAATATTAGTTTAATAAAAATTATTCTAATCCTTTTATTTGAATCATGTAATTTCAATGTGATATTTTTCATTAGATTTCTGATAAAACCTCATGATTTTTTTATAATAAACTAATTTATGTCCAGGTAATTTATAATTTTAATAATTATGTCTTACACATAAATTTTATAGTTAAAAACACCATTTGTCCAAAAACTATATTTCAATGTTATAAGAAAAAATATTAAAAGTAACATTTCAAACCCTTATAATTTTTATGTCATAAACTTATTTCCTATTTTAAAATTATAGGTTTAAAATTAGGAAGACATATCAAAATTAAAAAAATAAATAAAATTAACTTCTATGGTTAAAAATTATTTACCAAGGTGAAAGTAAATTAAGGTAAAAGTTAAAAAATAAAAACAATGATACCTAAAACACTCAAGGTTACCTATAAAATTTATGTTTGATGTGAGTTTTGGCCTTAAATCAGTTTACCATCACTTTGTTCCATTTTTGATCCATTTTCCTTAGAATATTAATATTACATTTTTGAAAATGTAATAGTTACTTATAAAACTACGCTTCTCTTCACTTATAAAAAGGTAACACTTAAAATTTATTATTATAAATAATCCAATCTAATTCCTATAAAACCCTCTCCCACATCCATAAACCACAATTTAAATTTATTTATCTAAGGGCCATCATTTCCAAGGTGTTTTCCTTTACAGAACTCAAGCTTACAATGTTATAATTACGTCCACTTACTCATTTATTTTACTATAATATTTCCCAAATCATTTATCAACTAATTAATATATTGAAATATGTATATTTATTATAATTAAATTTCAATTTATCAATTGAAAAATATCCCTTACATTCCATCCAATATGCCTTCTTGAATGACTGAATCTTTTTTATATTTTTATTAATTTTGATAATCTAGTTTTACAGGTTGAGAGGTAACCTATACATAGTCTATAAACTTAGAGTCACTAAGCCTTTAATATATGTCCATTTTAGGCCCACAGACCAAATTCTAGACCACAATCCCCACTATAGATGATGCTAATTATTTTAGAACCACAACAATTGACCTACAAAGCTAATAAACAAGAAATACCAATGCATGAATTCATGGGCTTGGTACCGATGGAAATCCCATAGCCTCTCAAACTTCCAAATTTGAGGGAAATTCGGGTGAGTTGTCCTCGTTCTGACCACATCTGGGATGGTATCAAGGAGTTTATCCAAATTATTGTTTCCTGAAGTTGATCTATTTTCTAGCCAATATGTCATCGTTATGTCAGTCGCCCATCTGGCCAAACCAACCATGCCACCACAACATCTCCACGTTGTTTCTAAAGTTGAACATTTCCTCCCACCTATCCCTCAACCATATCAGATTGACACTCAACCACTCCACAATCATTGAGTCTTCCCCCAACCAACATAGGATCCTACAACCCACATTCATCCTTTATCCACCGCCGAGCATATTTTCACGTCATTAGCCTTTTCCCTCCCTTCCTAACGTGGGACTTACCGAGCCGCCACACACACCACCACACCGATGTCCAAATCTGATCCATTATCCACACTGCTGAAGCATCCCATCCTTGTATCATGCCACCCTAAATTCCCTAGACTCCATAAAAATCCACCCCACACACTATTATCATGGATGAATTTTATGTGGACTACCACATCCAGGACACTATGTGGTTCATTTTTTCATCTCTACTTCTCAAGTCCAGTATCAAGGAAGGATTTGATAAATAAATATATTTTACATATAACAAATAAAATTCTTAAATGATCATTTATGATATACCATAATTACAAACCTTCTTCGATAAATGGGATCATTAATCATGCATATGATGGACTACTTCCTACACAAAAAACGAATTCAATTTTTCATCACTACACATCATTGATGGTTTCGACAATGAAAATCATGAGGAAATACTATTTTTATGAAATTTTTAAGATTTTTTATTTGTCACATTATCATTATCTAAATACATCCCCTTACTCCTTAAATCATGAAAACATGTTTCCTTTTGGTCTATTTAACCACCTATGTAGATGATGTTATAATTTTTACATCATAAAAGATTATAGAATGATGTTTAAAGGAAATATCATGTAATAATTATATATTTAAGATGTTTTAATGTTTCTGGAATTTTTTTTTCATTATTTAAAATATTTTTTAATATGTCACGTGTCTATCATTAAACCCTTGAAAAAACAATTCATTACAATTTCCATTTTCACAAGCCGTATTCATGTAATTCACCTAGTAAAAGTGGGGATTAAGTAATCATTTAAACAAATATTATAATATCTTAAATGAAATTTTGAGGATTAAATTGAAACAACTTAATGAGAATCAACGAGATTTTCATGAAATTGTTTATGAAACAAATAATCAAACTTTTAAAAACCCAATAATGAAAATAAACTATAATCTATTAATATATTTCTAATATATTTCTAGAAAATAATTATAAAATGTGTAGTATTTTTTATTAATGTTTTAGGGAGCCTAATAGGATAGATAAGTTTTTTCTGAAAGAGGTTATATTATGTTAAAGTAATAAATAATATAATGTACGGGGTTTTCATCTCAAAATCACCCCTTTGAGATATATTTTTCATTATGCACCTAATTTCATTTTTAAGGATCACATACTACCTATTTGATATAACATGTCATGATGTAAATTTAAAAATTATATTGGATGTTTTATTACAAGTCCTCTATTTCATGGTGTTTTGATTCAAATGTTTCTAATGACATAATGGTTTTCTTGGTCTCAATTATAAATCATTGAGACATGATACATTTTATACACCATATTTTCTTTATATGATGTATTTTATACCCATGTATGTATTTTTATAAAAAAAATTACCTTATGGTATTTTTATCCAAATAATGTTCCATTATTCAAGTTGACATTGATTCAGTTTTCCCCCTGAAGTAAGGATTTTTGGTAACTTAACTTCTGTTTGTTGTGTTCTAAATGTTCTCTTGAAATTATTTCATATAAATAAGTTAAATTATTCTCTTTTATTCCTTCATGTGGAATTATCTCATTGTTTACTATGGATATATTTTCCAAAAAAATAAAAGTTCTGAAAAATATTTTTCACTTCATAGGATATGTTGCTCGTAAGGGCTATTGGTAACCCAAATCTCTTTCTTTCAGTTATAAAGTATAATCTTGGAATTTATTCTTTCATGATTTGTTTCTTCCACCATAATATTTTAATATTTGATATTTTATAATCCAATTTTTGAAAACAATGTTTTAATGAAATTATTGTTTTGTTAATATTTTTATGTTATGGGTTTTAAATGAAGGTATATTAAGATATTTTAAAAGTTTCTCCCTTTTAGAAGAACATGTTCTATCATCCACATGAAATTTATTTTGGGAAACCATTATAAAATTTCGTTGAATCCATTATTATAGGTTTTTTGTAAAAGTAAATGTTTTCAAAAGGTTTCACTTCACCCTTTTTAAAATAACTTTCTAAAGCTACCCTAACTTTTTCTCTTACGATAGTGTCAATAATGTTGTATAAATAATTTTTTTTCACTTCAATTTTACTTATCATATTCGAAAGGATTTAATATAATGGGGTTAATGATTCCTAAATTATTCTATAATTTATATATATATATATATATCATTATAATTTTGTGGATTTAACTCATAGTATCAAAAAATTTGATTCCTAGACCCTTTATCTTTGATTCAATTCAAATGATTTATTTGAAAGGATGGATTTCATATATATAAACATCATTCTAAGATTTATTTGTTAAATTGGGGATTTGTTTTTATAAACCATCCACCATCTTTATCCTAATGGATTATGATCATGTTATTCCAAAATTGACTTAATCATATACCCATTTATCTATACAATGTGAACATTAAATTTTTCATAATTTAGATTAGATTATTTTCACCTAGAAAAAATATTTCTACTAATATAGGAAACATTACTGGTGTTACTTATATTTTTATTTCTATACAGATGAATATTGGGAAAGTTGATAATGTATTTTTTGATCACTCTATCAAATGATAAATGCATTGGACTTAAACAAGTTATAGGTGGGCCTGAAATTATATAGGCCCTCACTACATCAGTATGTTATATAAAACAAACATTTCTGGGTATTTTGGTCATTGACTACATTGAAAATGATATTACCTTGATAGTGGTATGACGATGTTTATGATCATGATATCTTGTCTTATGGTATAAAATTTGTTGCCAGACATGTTTCATTTCATCACTAAGGAAACAGTTATTGTTATCCTTATTATCTATTTATCTTCATTGTTATCCATGTGTATATTATATGCCTAGTATCAGTTGGAAATGGAATTATGATTATTACTTTTTCTATTGAAAATATTTATGCCATATTTATGTCATTGTTTCCACTATTGTATGTTTTCCCTTACTAAATGTTTGAGTTCACCCCCTTTTATGTTTCTATTTCCCAAGACTATGAATAAAATCATTACACAAGACACAAATAAAAGGATATCTTGTGTAGAGAATTTGTATAATATTTTTTATAATTTAATGAATTAAGTAGTTTCTTGTAGTGGAAAATATTCCTCTGGTTGATGAAGACATGGGATTTATTAGATTATGAATTTTCATAATTTTCCAATGATATAAACATAAAAGGTATTGAGAATGTATATAATGTAATATTTTCTTTAAGTCTTTTAATTATGTGATAGTTTTGTCAAAGAATATATAGTTTATTAAAAAGAAAGTATGTTAAGCATGTGTTAAATACACTAGATTCGGGGGTGTGGGTTTAAGGAATCACAATTGGTATCATATTAGGGTTTAGATAACATTGGTGATTGGAATTTCTGTTGACAAAAATTTAAAGTTTATAAAGTTAAGGATGACTAGAATTTCATAAGAAACGATAACCATTTTGTTTAGTTGAGGGAATTTTTAGTATTTTATCGTTTAGAATAATTGTAATTGAGATAAAACCCATGGGATATGTCCAAGTGATAATTCTAATTGAAGTATAACATCTTAATGTATTGGTAAAGTAGATATTGAATGGTTCTCCTTGAAATTAGATCCCTCTATGGATATTAAAAGTTGATAGAGGGACTAGAAAAAATGTGTCCAGGGGTAACAACCCCAAAATAGTAGGGTTGGTATCATTTTTATCATCACCTCTTGCCCGAAAAAGAGGCCAAACTGCAAACATATTTTGAAACTCTAGGGAGATATGATTTGGTAAATAAAATTCTCTTTAATTAACCATTCTAAAGGATTTAATAATGATTCCAACTAATTAGGTTAGAGAAACTCAAATAAAATTATCATGGAAAACCAAGGATTGAATAAATATATCAATTGGTTGAATCAAAAGTATAATACCTAAAAATTGAAGGTTTCATAAGGGAACACATATTTATATTGATTTTTTTTATTTTGGATACTATCATAACCATTTTTATTTTATTATTTAATTAAAATATGATCATGAAGATGAATATGAATAATTTATTTATTAATAAACCACTATATCCTATAATTTGATAAGGGAAAAATACTTAAATGGTTGATTATTTTAGTATATTTTTATTTTTATGCAATAAGTGAGTTTCTTAGTGTTACCAATGTTATTGGGATTTATATTTTTATATATATGTAATCTCAAAACTCTTATCTATTTTCATTAGTGAGTGATATTTATTGATGATATTATGGTATATTCTAAAATTACGAGGATTATATGAAACATATATAGATTGTTCTTCTAAAATTATTCTTTAATGGTTTTGAAACATATTTTTAATGGTATCAATAAACATAAAAAATTATTTTTTAAAAATGATGTATTTTTTAGAGACTAATATTATAGAACACATTATTGAGGGATGTATAACTCTTAAGAGTAACATATTCATGATGTTGATGTAATAAAGTGTTGATAGATATTGAAAACAATGAGTTTGATAGTATTAATACCCTTGAAATTTATTATTTATTCAATTAAAAGTGATTCATGATATTTTTGTGGATGATCCTCACATTTTTAGGATTATGATATATATTCACTAGTGTGTGACTGTATGAACTTGTTGTCAATACCATTCAAGGGTTTAATTATAGTAATAATTTCCTAAAGAATATACGGTTTCACTATGTTTTAATGTATTATATATAAATATTGTTTTGGTAAAATTGTATTAAAGAGGATTTATTACTTAGTGAAGTGCCCAGATCAGTGTGAATCACTGAGAGGGGGAGGGGGTGAATCAGTGATCCCTTAAAACTTTTTACTAATTGATTCCTTATCAATTAAACCTCTATGACTGGTTAAAGCCTCGATCCACTCTTCTTGTATCTCTCACCTTTCAACGAATGATGCAGTAAATGTAAAGGCACTCGACACAAGGATTTACAAGGTTCGGCACTAAAGGCCTACGTCCTTGCCATGTTGGTTATACACCCCAACATGGTTTCTTCCATTATAATCTGTTAGTATTACAATGGTCGATACAGCATCCCACTGTATCTCTCCTGAGTCCCATAGGAGGGTCTTTATAATGCGTCTCACAGTGCTACCAGAGTCCCACTGGCCTGCTCCAGAATCCCACTGAAGACTTCTTCCGCCCTGAGTCTCACAGGGGGCTTCTCCTGGCTCCTCGAGTCACACGAGTAGCTCTTCTTCTCTTTAAGTTCTTCAAGTATCCTCAGAAGTCTAGGATAAAGACTGCTGGCCTTGCTCTGTACCTCTGATCACTTGAGTTGATCAGGTCTTCTCGTCTTGCTCAGGATTTATCTACTTCTTCTCAGGATGACCTGGTCTCTCTCCAACTACTGAATACTTAGACAACTGATATCTTTAACTTCAGTCTGGTCCAGTCTCACTTCACATAAACTTCATGCACTGAGTGCATGGCATCTCTGCATCCTCATGCACTGATTGCATGGCTTCTCAAAACTCTTCAAGAACTCCTGGTCTTGGACAACTCAAATGCACACAAGCTGGTTTGGCTTTGTTCACGTGTGCATGTGAATGCATGCAAGCATGCACTCCCCTTCTTCTCTTCCTTGGTGTGATAAACCCACAAAGGGTGTAATCCTTTTTAGCACACACCTTCTCACTTCCTTCACACACTTAATTCCTTTTGATTACACACATAAATCTGTGTTATACTTTAGTGTGAGAGTCTTCCACTTCTTCTAAGTGTATACACTTCACTTAGTGCACACACTAGGTTCGGCCTTTTTATTCCTTTGCGCACACACCACTAAGGTAAGTCTTTATCCTTCCTCCTTCACTTTGCACACACAAAAAATGTGTGGTCTTCACTTGGTGCACACACATAGGCTTCGGCCTTGTTCCTCTTCTTTTTTTGCACACACAAAAAATATGTTCTTTTCCACTTTGTACACACACTTTGTTTTTCTCTTTTAATCTTCAAGTGTGCACAACCAACCCGTAGGGTCTTCCTCACTTGGCACACACACAAGGTGTGGTCTAGGCCTCCACTTCTTCTTGCACACCTAATTGGATACGGCCTCTTCACTTGTTTCACACACACAAGAGATGTGGTGGCCTTCCTTCTTTACTATGCACACACAAGAGGCAAAGCCTTGGGTATTCTTCCCCACTTTAGCACACACACACAAGGTATGAAATGCACTTCACCCGAACCCAATCTTCAAAGGAGGCACACAAGTTTCTTGGGTGCAGCGGCCTCCTCCTCTTCTCAACCGCGCAAGGCACAAGAGTGTGCCTAGCGCGCAGGGGTACAAGAGCACACACCGCAGGCTCCTTCCTCCTGCCACGCAACTGTGCGGGCAGAGAGGGTGGCAAGAGACTCGAGCGCGCAAGTATGCGGCTCGGCTCCTTCCTGTCACGCAAGGGGTGCGCGCAGGGGACTTCCCTTCACCTCTTTCGCGCAAGGGATGCAGAAAAGGGACTTCACGATGCCAAAATGGCTCCGGGCTTCTCTGCCGCACAGGGGACGCGCAGCTCAATTCTTTGCGAGGAAAGGCACTCGCGGGTCTTCCACGTTTTTCAGCAAGCGGCTATGATGCTCGAGAGCTCCTTTTATAGGCAGAGCAATGCCTTTGATCATCCGCGTGATCTCCCGAAGATTTCGGATCTTCAAGATTTTTTAAATCTTGATTTTCTCCTCGGTTCACCACGGGTTCTCCTTCTTTAATTTTCTCCTCCACGTGCATGCGACTTAGAACGCATGCACGGCCTTTGTCTCTTCTATCCCATGCAAAACACGAACACACCGAGGCCTCGGCACTTCGTTTGCCTTCGACCTTCATCGAATTTTCTAATTTGTTGCATGCAAGTATATTTTTATGCATGGATGGGTTCGGTTTGGCCAGACGAGCACGAGGGAGCCTTCAGTTTCGAGAGATATAGCCAGGAGCTCAAAATCGGTGCTCGGGTTGCTCTTGGTTCGACGGAGGCACGCGGGGAGGCTTCGGCCTGGCTTGAGGTTGAGGATGGACGGGGAGCCGTCGGATCGACGATTTGGACGGCTGCGATCAGAATGGGCCGCGACGGATTAGATGTGCGGCCGAGATCTGGCGCGCGATCAATCGTGCGGCCAGGATCCGCTCCGCGACAAAATCCCGCGTCCCACATCGAAACGGAGGCCGGTTTTTTCACGGTTTATCAAACATCCGCTCCCCCCTTCACCGAAATTGAACTTCTTCCTCCACGGTGTCGCCCCGTACCGTGTTCTCTCTACGGGCGTGCTCTTGTGCCCACCCCTGCCACTCGGGCACGCCACTGGCGCCCACTATGCACACTAACACTCTTGGGGGCACGCTCCTACGCCCATGCCGCGCTCCTTCGGGCGTGCCCCAGGCGCCCATGCGGTGTCTTGGGTGTGCCCTGCCGCCCTGGCTTGCCCCACGGGGTTCCCCCATGGGCGTGGTGCCCTAGCGCCCATGCCTTGGGGTTTGAACCCTCAAGGTGCCTTGGCTGGCCATAGTTTTTTTGGAAAAGGCATGAATAAGGACTTTGTCAAATACAAAGTTCTCCTATGAGTATAAGCCAAATGCCAAGCCCTTCAAGCCTTCTTCCTCACTTTGTTCATTTGAGAATTCCTCTGTACTTCTTCATGCTCTTCACTTAGGATATGGAATTCTCAAGGATCACTTCATCAATCGAACTCCTGAATCATTTATAATCTTCAATGTTCTTCATTGATCTAATTAGAGATCAAGTTGGATCATCTTCAATTCATCATGCACTAAGAAATAGTACATGGAATTCATTAGCACCACTTCATCCACTTAGTGATTGTGGATGGACCACTTCATCTCCTCATGCATTGTGAAGACAATGCATGGTCTTTTAAAATTGTTGTGACATTGTATCTACTTGATACAAGTTCTTGGAACTAAAAGAGCAGCTCAACAATCGTCAGATTTAATGATGATACTCCATGATCATCAATTATTCAAGTGGTGTAACTTAGTATCATCTTGATACAAGTATTGAAACATTAAGATCAGTTCTACAATCGTCTGATATTCATAGAGAATGTTTCAACCACAACATCCTATGTCACTTAGTGAATCTCCTAAGTGACATGCCTCTAAGTACCATGGCCATTCTCCTTCATCACTATCACCATCACATCCTTTTTCATTAACATCTTGACATTCCTTGACATCCATTCATTCCATGACAACATCATGCCTCATTGACAACAAATGCAACACAGTTCATTTCAATCTCCCCCTTTGTATTTGTTGTCAATACACTTCTTCAGCACATATGAATGGGTCAATATGTGTGCCAATAATTTCTCCCCCTTATTGGAAATCAAATGCAAAGGTGTGGTGTGGTTCTCTTCAAAAATATCTCTTCCTCCCTTCGAATAGCATCTTCTTGAAAAGCACTAAGAGAGGGATGATGTCACATGTTCTTCTTTAGCAAAGAACCTTTAGTAAATCATCTCTAAGTCTACTTGGGCTAACCCAGTGTAGAAAACAAGAGTTATGTAACCAAGGAACTCAATGCTATCCATCATTCACTGTACATGTGAGATCATGCATCAGGGGTTTGAAATTTTTCAGATATAACAATGAATTTGCTAAATCCTGCACAACTTCACAAAACTCATTAGAAAGTTCAGGTGAAAAGATAAAGCTTCCCCTTTCATCCATTTGACTTCAATCAATACTCCCCCTTAATTGTCATGATGAATACAATTAAGAAACAAGGGATGAAAGTATTATTGGAATACCTTCACTTTTCTCAAGATGGTATTAATCTAAGAATCCCATCTTCTTCAGATTGGCTCCCCCTCAAGGGGTGCACTCCATTCTGTCCAAACCATCCTCCAGTTGAGAATGATCATCATCTTCAATTCCCTGTAATGTTAGCACATGTAAATACAAGTGATTAGGGAATAAGATGGAACCTACTTGGTTCATCAATGTGAAAAACAAGGTTGAGAAGATTCTCTCAACCGAGATGCCCCATTTTCACCATTCTTCACACTTGCACATCTGATCTTCAATGATGATTGTGCTGGTGTGGATCTCAACACATCTTCATGTGAAATCTTTTGTTTCCTTTTTTCATTAGCAATTGCCAGTGCTTTATCTTCATCTCTCTGCAGATCTTTGGCAAGTTGCAACTGATTTGGCCATATGACAAGTAAGTCACTTGGAAGTGTGGCCTCAGTTCTGGAAGTTCCACATGGTTCTTTTGATGCTGTTAAGCTACCTTTCTTAGGCATGTTATTTTCAATCAATCCCTTCTACTTCTTTTGGATTGATCATCTATTTGATTCCAGTCTGCTTCTATTCAGTTCCATGGCTTGTCCACAAAGATCCATGGTGTGTCCTTTCTTTCCACAGCAGAAGCATGTTTTCTTGGTGGTCCTTCTGGATGCATCACCCTTCTTGGATTTAGGCTCCAAGGACTTCTTTTCCTTTTTCAAAATCTTCTTGGGAGCATCTTCCACTTTCTTATGCTTGCTTCCCAAGGATTCTTTCTGAGCCAGGTTCTGTGATATTTTCTTCTTTTGAGCTCTGGATACAGTTGGAGATTGACATGTATCTATTTGACCACTTTTGCACACATCCCAGATGTTATCAAGCAATCCAAATCTATTTGCAGTAAATAGATGTCTCTGGACCTGTGGATGCTGCTTCTATTTTTCTGGCTTGCTTCCCCTTGGCATGGGCTTCCTTTGTGCTTTGACATTCAGTGGATTGTACCAACAATCCTTTGCAAAGTGCCCATACTTATTACAACACCAACATTGACCCACAAATATTGACTTCTTCAGTCCTTCTGATTTTAGGGTACTTTTCTGGAGTTGCTGTGTTGTTTCAGGAGAGCTCTGCTTGTTCATTTTATTCATCCATACTTGTTTGGAATTATTTTTCCATCCTGCACTTTTTGTGGAAGCACATTTAGAAATATGAGTACAAGATTGGATGGATGGTACCTTCTTTTTAGAAGTTGTTTCCCTTTTATTAGAGGATGTATTTCTCTTAGAATCATCCTTCTCAAAGCTCACTTGAGTAGCAACATTTCTTCTTTCAGCTGACTAGGAGGATTCAGCTTTGGGTGATTGCAGATTTTTCAATATCACCTCTTATTCTATTCATTTCATGTTATGGGAGTTCTTCTCATCCTTAACAGTTCTTAGCCTTCCTTCCTAATTTTCTTTCAGTTGTTCTAACTGGTCTTCATGAACCTTCTTCATTTCTAGCAATGAATTGTCCAGCTCCTTCACCCTGTTGACTTTGTCTTCGAGTTGAGCATCTCTGACATTCATTGACACTTTGTGCAACTTCTCCAGTGCATGAAAAACTTCTTTGATCATTATAATAAAGAGTTCTTTCTCAGAATGGCTTCTTTGCAATTCTTCATCAGTGTCTTTAAATATTTCATTGAAAAGGGAAATAGTTTCATCTTTATCCTTCACCAGCTTTCTGAGAGTGTTGGTTATGCCAACCCTTTTTGCCAATTGGAATTCCAGGGAATTGGCTTCATCTTCTAGCTGTAATTTTTCTTCTTGAAGATCAAGGATTCCAGTAGCTATACACATTTCCAATTCCTTGGGGACTGTCTTCTGAAGATATTTGATTGCATTTAGAAGATCATTGTTCCTTCCATCTTCATCACAGCTAGAGCAGGCTTCATCAGAAGAATGATAAAAGGAATTGTCATCTGATGTGACTTTCACATTTCTTTCCATAGAAGGAGTTTCTCTGATTGCACCAGCCTTCTTCTTCATCTTCTTTGCCTGTTTATTCATTCTGTTTTTCAGAGTCTTGGAAGATATCTCCATTTGAGGCTGTTCTTTCATTTCCTCAAATCTGCACTCCGTATAGACTCTCTTGGATCTTTTAGAGGTAACCTCCCTCTGATACCAATTGAAGTGCCCAGATCAGTGTGAATCACTGAGAGGGGGAGGGGGTGAATCAGTGATCCATTAAAACTTTTTACTAATTGATTCCTTATCAATTAAACCTCTATGACTGGTTAAAGCCTCGATCCACTCTTCTTGTATCTCTCACCTTTCCACGAATGATGCAGTAAATGTAAAGGCACTCGACAGAAGGATTTACAAGGTTCGGCACCAAAGGCCTACATCCTTGCCATGTTGGTTATACACCCCAACATGGTTTCTTCCATTATAATCTGTTAGTATTACAATGGTCGATATAGCATCTCACTGTATCTCTCCTGAGTCCCACAAGAGGATCTTTATACTGCGTCCCACAGTGCTACCAGAGTCCCACTGGCCTGCTCCAGAATCCCACTGAAGACTTCTTCCGCCCAGAGTCTCACAGGGGGCTTCTCCTGGCTCCTCGAGTCACACGAGTAGCTCTTCTTCTCTTTAAGTTCTTCAAGTATGCTCAGCAGTCTGGGATAATGACTGTTGGCCTTGCTCTGTACCTCTGATCACTTGAGTTGATCAGGTCTTCTCGTCTTGCTCAGGATTTATCTCCTTCTTCTCAGGATGACCTGGCCTCTCTCCAACTACTGAATAATCAGACAACTGATATCTTTAAATTCAGTCTGGTCCAGTCTCACTTCACATCAACTTCATGCACTGAGTGCATGGCATCTCTGCATCCTCATGCACTAATTGCATGGCTTCTCAAAACTCTTCAAGAACTCCTGGTCTTGGACAACTCAAATGCACACAAGCTAGTTTGGCTTTGTTCACGTGTGCATGTGCATGCATGTAAGAATGCACTCCCCTTCTTCTCTTCCTTGGTGTGATAAACCCACAAAGGGTGTAATCCTTTTTAGCACACACCTTCTCACTTCCTTCACACAATTAATTCCTTTTGATTACACACATAAATTTGTATTATACTTTAGTGTGAGAGTCTTCCACTTCTTCTAAGTGTATACACTTCACTTAGTGCACACACTAGGTTTGGCCATTTTATTCCTTTGCACACACACCACTAAGGTAAGTCTTTAGCCTTCCTCCTTAACTTTGCACACACACAAAATGCGTGGTCTTCACTTGGTGCACACACATAGGCTTCGGCCTTGTTCCTCTTCTTGTTTTGCACACAAAAAAAATTTGTTCTTTTCCACTTTGTACACACACTTTGTTTTTCTCTTTTAATCTTCAAGTGTGCACAACCAACCCGTAGGGTCTTCCTCACTTGGCACACACACAAGGTGTGGTCTAGGCCTCCACTTCTTCTTGCACACCTAATTGGATATGGCCTCTTCACTTGTTGCACACACACAAGAGATGTGGTGGCCTTCCTTCTTTACTATGCACACACAAGAGGCAAAGCCTCGGGTCTTCTTCCCCACTTTAGCACACACACACAAGGTATGCAATGCACTTCACCCGAACCCAATCGTCAAAGGAGGCACACAAGTTGCTTGGGTGCAGCGGCCTCCTCCTCTTCTCAACCGCGTAAGGCACAAGAGTGTGCCCAGCGCGCAGGGGTGCAAGAGCACACACCGCAGGCTCCTTCCTCCTGCCACGCAACTGTGCGGGCAGAGAGGGTGGCAAGAGACTCGAGCGCACAAGTATGCAGCTCGGCTCCTTCCTGTCGCGCAAGGGGTGCGCGCAGGGGACTTCCCTTCACCTCTTTCGCGCAAGGGATGCGCAAAAGGGACTTCACGAAGCCAAAATGGCTCCGGGCTTCTCTGCCGCACAAGGGATGCGCAACTCAATTCTTCGCGAGGCAAGGCACTCGCGGGTCTTTCATGTTTTTCAGCAAGCGGCTATGATGCTCGGGAGCTCCTTTTATAGGCAGAGGAATGCCTTTGATCATCCACGTGATCTCCCGAAGATTTCGGATCTTCATGATTTTTTAAATCTTGATTTTCTCCTCGGTTCACCGCGGGTTATCCTTCTTTATTTTTCTCCTCCACGTGCATGCGACTTAGAACGCATGCACGGCCTTTGTCTCTTCTATCCCATGCAAAAGACGAACACACCGAGGCCTCGACACTTCGTTTGCCTTTGGCCTTCATCAAATTTTCTCATTTGTTGCATGCAAGTATATTTTTATGCATGGATGGGTTCGGTTTGGCCAGACGAGCACGAGGGACCCTTCAGTTTCGAGAGATACAGCCGGGAGCTCAAAATCGGTGCTCGGGTTGCTCCTGGTTTGACGGAGGCACGCGGGGAGGCTTCGGCCTGGCTTGAGGTTGAGGATGGACGGGGAGCCGTCGGATCGACGATTTGGACGGCTGCGATCAGAATGGGCTGCGGCAGATTAGATGTGCGGCCGAGATCTGGCGCGCGATCAATCGTGCGGCCAGGATCCGCTCCGTGGCAAAATCCTGCGCCCCACATCGAAACGGAGGCCGGTTTTTCCGTGGTTTATCAAACATCCGCTCCCTCCTTCACCGCAATTGAACTTCTTCCTCCACGGTGCCGCCCCGCACCGTGTTCTCTCTGCGGGCGCGCTCTTGCGCCCACCCCTTCCACTCGGGCGCGCCACTGGCGCCCACTATGCACACTGACACTCTTGGGGGCACGCTCCTACACCCCTGCCGCACTCCTTCGGGCGTGCCCCAGGCGCCCATGCGGTGTCTTGGGTGCGCCCTGCCGCCCTGGCTTGCCCCACGGGGTTCCCCCATGGGTGTGGTTCCCTAGCGCCCATGCCTTGGGGTTTGAACCCTCAAGGTGCCTTGGCTGGCCATATTTTTTTTTGGCAAAGGCATGAATAAGGACTTTGTCAAATACAAAGTTCTCTTATGAGTATAATCCAAATGCCAAGCCCTTCAAGCCTTCTTCCTCACTTTGTTCATTTGAGAATTCCTCTGTACTTCTTCATGCTCTTCACTTAGGATATGGAATTCTCAAGGATCACTTCATCAATCGAACTCCTGAATCATTTATAATCTTCAATGTTCTTCATTGATCTAATTAGAGATCAAGTTGGATCATCTTCAATTCATCATGCACTAAGAAATAGTACATGGACTTCATTAGCACCACTTCATCCACTTAGTGATTGTGGATGGACCACTTCATCTCCTCATGCATTGTGAAGACAATGCATGGTCTTCTAACATTGTTGTGACATTGTATCTACTTGATACAAGTTCTTGGAACTAAAAGAGCAGCTCAACAATCGTCAGATTTAATGATGATACTCCATGATCATAAATTCTTCAAGTGGTGTAACTTAGTATCATCTTGATACAAGTATTGAAACATTAAGATCAGTTCTACAATCGTCTGATATTCATTGAGAATGTTTCAACCACAACATCCTATGTCACTTAGTGAATCTCCTAAGTGACATGCCTCTAAGTACCATGGCCATTCTCCTTCATCACCATCACCATCACATCCTTTGTCATTCACATCTTGACATTCCTTGACATCCATTCATTCCATGACAACATCATGCCTCATTGACAACAAATGCAACACAGTGCATTTCACATAGGTATATAAATAATTTGGTATATGATTCTATGAATGGAAAATGTTGTTTGAATAAATATGCATAACTTGATATAGCATAAGAGAGTAAGGAAGATTTAATATTATAGGTTGTATCCAAAATTAATAATATTTCAAGAATACCCTCACCTACATTCTTTAATGAGTAGTTATTTATATTGGGAGGATATAACTTATTTAAAGGGGAGAATGCAATGAACATTAATTATTTACCTTTTAAAACCGATGTTATGTAAGATAACATGAATTACATGATACACCCAATGTATAAAGAAACAAAACATATTAGAATAACACTATTAATTAATATTTAATAAAAAATAGGACTGTCAAATATTAATTTTTTTACCTTTATAAGATAAATATGTAACATGAGTTTATATTAAAAAGGTTATTTTCAATAAAAGTCATTTTTATATTATGAATTTTCTATTAAAAACTATAGTTAAAAAATTGTGAATTTAAATTTTATAAGATAAAATTAATTTTATAATTCCTCAACTGAAAAGTTTCTTAGTATGATTTTTTTTCTCTAAGAAGGTTTATTTTTAATCAAAAAATACTATTTTTTGAATAAAATTATTTATTATTTTATCATTATATAAGCATATACTATGATAAGAAAAAATAATTTATGTAATAAAATATATACTTAAGGAATTAAATAAAATACATTTTAAGATTTTATTTGAGCTTATCGATCATATTCCCAACAATACTAGAACTAAATTAATATTTTATTTTTAAAAAATAATTTTTGGTCATTTATTGGAATCAAGTATTCTCAAGGTGAGATTCAGTTTTTTCTTTCCATGAAAGCCTCCTAAATTTTATTTTTTTATAATAAACCATCTTATGACATGGGAATAAATAATTTTAGTAACAATATCTTACAAATAAATTTGTATCTTAAAAACAATTTTTTTTAAAATTTTGTTTCAATATTATGTGCGCAAATAATGAAATTAACAATTCAAATTGATAAAATGGTTTTAAAATTTTAAATAAGAAGTTTCAACTAATGAAAAATGTTCAATATTAATTTTTATCATTAAAAACAATTACTAATTTTAAAAATTAATTAACAAAGTAAAATTAAATTAGGATAAAAGTTAAAAGTTTAAAATAAAAAATCCATAAAACACTAAAGGTTATTTCCAAAATGAGTGGGTAACTTGGGTTTCAAACAAAAATTTATTTACCCTCCAATTTTTTCTATTTTTATTCATTTAACAATGAAGAGTATCATTACATTATTCAAAATTTAATAGTTCCTTAAAAGAATACCCTTATATTCACTAATGAAAAGGTAACAGTTACACCACTTCAAGAGTCACCTAGAGTTCAAATTTGTTTTATAAATCTTTAAATTTTCTTCTTCTTGAACCATATCCCACATATATAAGCATATGTTCACCTTTATTTTTATTAATTCATTCAATAACATGGTGTTTTTTAATAAAAAAATTATTCTTCCAGTATGAGCATTACTTTAAATTATTCTTTTCTTTTATTCTAGTCCTTTACGAAATATCTATAAATTTATAATTATAATGAAATAAGTATAATTATTTTACTTAAATTCCATTATATTAATTGAAAAATAAATATTTCATGACATTCAATTTATTAGGAGATAAGAAAACAACGATTGTGTGCACATGTGGACTACCATCTCCATGAAGTGATGTGGTTCATTTTTCATCACCGAATATAAATATTCGTTTCTAGGATGAATTTTATGAATAGATATTATTTATACTTCAGAAATAATATTCTTATGTTAACATTTTTCATATACTATAATTTCATCCACTCATAGGGTAATGAGAACATTAATGATGCATAAGGAAGACTGCTGTCTCCACGAACAAAGATTTTTATTTGTCATCACCACCCATAATTAATGGTTTATAGAGTGTATTTAAATACAATGTAAAATATTTATGACATGTTTAAGATTCTGTATATGTCACATTATCATTATTTAAACACATCCCCTTACTAATTTTATCATTATAACATGTTACTATTTAGGTCGATTTAATTTCCTACGGAAAAGATGTAATAATAAATTTTTCCTAATTTATTATGGGATTAAATATAATGGTAATTTAATTTAATAATTATATATTTAATATTTTTAATTATTCGGGAATTTTATTGTTAATATTTAATTTTTTTATTAATATATCACTTTTTTATTGTAAAATGTGCAGAAAACTACATCATCGCAATTTCCCTTTTCACAATCCATATTCATGTATTTCATCTAATGAAAGTGGGATTTGATTAATAATTTTAAATTAATAATTATTTTATAATTAGGACCTATAAATTTTGAACTTTAAACCAATTGGTGATAATTGATTCCATCTTCGAAAAGATTGTACAAAAAACCACAGAAAGTTTTAATAACTAATAATAAACACATGCTATAATCAGTTAATATATATTAAATATATGGTTTTAAAATAATTATAAAAATGATATTATATTTATATTATGGTTTTAAGATAATTTAGTATGATTTTTTTTCATTATATCGGAGGATAGATAGCAGTCGAGTTAGCAGAAATAGAAGGTAACTAATTTTCATCTAAAATTCATTCCTTTGAGACAAGTTTAGATTATGCACTCAATTTCATTTGTAAGGTGAAAATACTAACTATTTTATAAATCATATAATAAATAATATTTTAATTATTATATTTTATGTTTAATTATAATCCCTCTATTTTAAGGGGTTTTTATTTTAATATTTCAAATGATAGGAGGGTTTTCATGATCTCAATTTTAATTTTTGGAGACATTATTTTTTTTGAACCGTGTTTTATTTAAATGGTTTATTGACTTCATATAGAGGTATTTTAATCAAAAATATTTTAATTCATGGTATTTACTATCCAAATCAAGTTTTTATTTATTCAAGTGTCTATTGATTCAGTTATTTCCCCCATAGTATGGTTTCTTGGTAACTCAACTTTTGTTCATTGAGTTATGATAGTTATATTGAAATTATTTCATATAATTTAGGTTCATACTAATATTTTATTTTTTATGTAGTATTACCATATTTTTTCAGGAGATATTCATTGTTAGAACATAAAAGTTTTGACAAATATTACTCACTTTTTGGTATGTGTTTCCCATACGGGTCATTGGTAACTCAATATCTTTTTTGAGTTATAAATTTTTATCCTGGAATATATTCTCTAATGATCAGGTTGTTCCACCATAATATTTTATTATATTTTACTTTATAATTATCTTTGTAAATATTATGTTTCAATGAAAACAAGGTTAACTACTCTTTTTACAATGTTTATTTTGAATGAAGGTATATTAAGATATTTTAAACGGCTTTCCATTTCAAAACCATGTGCTATATCTGCCACACTACATTTTTGGTGAAGGGATTATGTCATTTTTAAGGAACCATTATTATATATTATTTTTAAAAGTAATTGGTTTTTAAAAAATTCACTTCCCCCTTTTTAAAATTACTTTCTAATGTCAACCCTAACTTTTTATCGTATGGAAATGTTAAAAATATTTTATAAAAAATCATTCATGTAGAAATTATATTTTCATTATCATATTCCAAAGTATTTACCCTGATGGGGTTTTTATTATGATTTATTTTCTAATATATATATATATATATATATATTATTTTTGGGATTGAACTCATTGTATAATAATTAAATTTCTAATCTTTATTTTCTAATATCGTTCGAAGTGTTCTTTTGAAGGGATGTTTCTCATCTATTTCAACATCTTTCCTTGTATTATTTTTTAAATTGGGATTGAAACCATCTGGCTTATTTCTCTAGAATACTTATGGTCATGTAATTCCATTATTGACTTAGTTGTATACATATTAATCAATACAGTGTGAATATCACATTTTAAATAATTCGGATTTTTTGATGATCACATAGAAATAATGTTATTGTTTTTACATGATGGAAAGTATTAGTGTCCTGTATATTATTATTACAATACAAATGATTATTTCAAATGATAATTATGTATTATTTTACTCGATATCTTATATGATGAATGCATTATACTTAAACAAGTGACAGGTGGTCCTAGAATTATATATCCCCTCAATGCACTATTAGATCTCATGAAACAAATTTGTTTGGGTATTTTAGTTTATGAATACCTAGAATAAGCTATTAATTTGATAATAAGATCATGATATCTAATATTATGATATCCTGGCTTAGGGTATGAAATTAGATGTCAAAAATTTCACATTTCATCACTAACGAACTAGTTTTTTATCCATATGATCTATTTATTTTCATTTATATCCATGGATATATTATTATCTTAGTTTCAGTTAATTTATATAATTATGTTGATTATATGGTCCTATTATAATATTTATGCAATATTTATTCCTTTATTTCCTCAATTGTATGTTTTCACTTAATTATAATTTGAGATCAGTTTCAACCATTTAATCATGTCTTAGTTAGCCATTAAGGCATATTCAACTATTGAGGTTCCCTCCACTACCTTCCATCAACATGTAAATGGGTGCAATGGAATTGTATATTTTATTCAATTCTTTAAATAAGGCCAAGTTATATACTTATTATACTTGCCAATTTACATTTCACATTTCAATTTTAATAACGATTTGGAAGCACTTTCCTTATGTAGGTTAAGTGTTAAGAATACATGGTACATTAAACTTTTCAACTCTTAGTAATTACAAGACATTTATGATAATAAGACTCAACTTTTGAAATGTCAAGCAAAGGCACACCCAAACGGTGGCTCAAACGTGCCAGAACACTAAAAACCCAATTACGACATAACCTTCAACATGAGGTAGATTGTGTTATTGGTGTAACCACTAACAAATAATCACATGTTTGGAAAGATCATAACCACACGATTATAATAAGTATAATCATGGCATGTAAATTTAAGAAATGGTTTCCAAGGAAACCGGTGGACCTCACACAAACATCCCAAAAACAATGAACTTTAGGGATGAGTAATAGACCCCCACCTTAGGGTTGTACGATCCTTCTCCTTTGGTGTCAACACTTGATTTTCCTTGGATCAGAGTAGATCTATGAAAAGGTGCAAATCACTCACATAGTGATATCTAGGTAGAGAGTGAAAGATAAGAAGAACAGATAAAGGGAACTAGCGTCCATACCATTGCACATCCAACGTGATGAATGAATGCTCGATCGGATGTCGGGAGAAGGAAAACTATTGATCCCTAGCTTTAGCCTTCAAAAAGATCCAAAATGAGAGATAATTAGGTCAATACTACATAAACCTAGATTAAGGAGGTAGGAGGAAGATTAATAGATCATTAAGGGCATTCTGTACATTTTACACTTTTTTTAGCATGTGCACGGTTTGTCTGCACGGTTTGTCAAACCGTGCGAGACAGTTCTACCTAAAAAGCCTTCCTTCGCATGGCTTGATCAAACCGTGGAAGGTTCCACTGTCCAGAAACACACCATCGACATAGTTTTGAAAACCATTCAGAAATCCCACACTACTTACTCTAAACCATGGGCAGAGTATGTTTCCTTAAAAAAATGGGTTCCGAGCTCCGAACAAGCCACAGACACCCCTGTAACCTTAACTAGCTCATTATGCATCCATATTAGGTCCAAATTAAATATTTAGACTAAAATTTTAAAGGATTCATACCTGAGTAAAAAACAGGTTCTTAGAGTCTTCTCCTTTAAAATAACTCCCAGACCCCATAGTTCTCCCTCCAAGGGTAAGGAAAACATATCTAAGAACAACTATGTCCATTAGGAACATATGCACGCTTACCTCTCCCAAGTCACATCATGTACTCATCCGTGCTACCATAACACCTATATGAGAGGGAAATACTTTCATCAGATAGCCTTCATGCTTCATTCAATGATGTCTGCTAATAATCAAGTAAATATTTACTCATCGTATGTCTAATATGATAGCTTGTGTGTAGTATTTATTGGATATTTTTAATGATAGATATGGATTAAGTAGTTTCTCATAGTGGAAAAAATATGTCCATTAGTTGAGAAAATCATGGTATTTATTTATTTATGTTTAATAAAAATTCACTATTTACATAAACATAAAAGTTCATAAGAATTCATATAATGAAATATTTTCTTTAATTCATGTAATTATGGGATACTTATGTTTAGGAATATAGAGTTGGTATCACAACCATTTTGTAAATTATGTGTTTTAGGTATCGGATTCAGGAGCACATATTTGTGAATAAAGAAGAACTTAAATGTGATGAATATTGATATGAACAACATGGAAACCAAATAAATGTCATGTGGAATGGATTTTAGGGTTGTGTATAATAGTGTTATAAGCTTTGGAAAGATGGATGATGATCCAGTTGATGAAGAAATTTAAAAACAATGATTAGTTGAAAGTAGTCTCTATATTATCTGATATATTCGAGATATTATAAGTTGAATGTTTCTATTTCAAGAAAATACATATGATATTTTCCAAAGGAGTAATGTGAATTGGAAAAAGGTGGAATTCATAGTGCATGTGTAACATATTCTGAGTTGAAGATTGGTAAAATAGAAGAGGTAGTTACATGTATAATAATTTTTCTTGCATAAAGTTTTTGTTGATAAGCTCTATAAAATTAGAAAATATACTCCATGAATAATTTTTTTAGGATACATAATTTATTATCCTCAATAATTTATAAATAAGATAATTTTTATGGATGAAAATATATAGCGTATTTCTCTAGAAGAAAAAGAACTTTTTCAAAGTCATTTCATACATATGTTATTTTTTCATATATAATATTTTTAAATATTTTAATAATATGTAATATATTTTATTATAGTTTCTTTAGTTTTTCCATGTACTACTTTGGGATATTACTATGAAATTTTTAGATCTAGGCTCATAGACTGCACAAGATTCTGAGGCCTAGTGAACTCGGTGTTGATATTATAAAATTATTAAATATGTTGATATTACATGCATGTAGTTTTCTTGAAATGGTAAAATAAATCAAAAATGGGGTATCATATTTGAAATATAACTCCATAGTTTATTCTAGAACACATGGTTTACCCTAGGCATGATATAATGTTGGTCGGTGTCATATGATTAAAAGAGGATTCCATTGGAAGGTAAGTTAAGTGAAATAATTAATTAATTAATTAATGTAATCCATTTAGTAACCTTAAACATATATTATCTTTGAATAGACTATTATGGAAAATCACCAAGGTTAACCTCATAAATATAAGATATTGGAGAAGATCCTAGGATGTTCTTCATTGATGAATTGACATCAGACGATGAACGATAATCAGATCGAGGTGGATCAAGAGGATGTGCACGCAGTGGGACACATCCTTTATCATAGAACACATTTTTCACCAATGATTTATCCTAATTAATGTAAGATATGTTATTTTGTTGATTGTTTCTCTTTATTTCTTTGTCAAAGAAAGGGTTTTGTATCAACTTCTTAATTAGAAAAATATCATTCTTCGCACAATCCCTTTTTAGGGATTAATTTGATTAAATTAGTTTTTATTATATTATACCATGATAATAATGTTATCCCTCACTATGTGGTCATTGATCATGATCTTTTTTACCAATGATGTAAACCATAATTTCGTGTTATTTTCATGACTTTTTGTTTGTTTTCTTCACTGTTGGATCACATGGACATGGTTCAACTTGTTGGATTAGATTCGAGCATGATCAAACCCTTAGATACATAGAGGTCATGATAACAATAGATATTATAGAAATTTGAAGAGTGAACAAGGTTGGAACATGGTTTGAGGGTGATTCCCATTGGGTTTGGAAACACAAACATCGATAGATAGTGTGAAATAACATCAGTGTAAGTCCTGTATTTCTGATGTAAAACCATCAGAGGTCAGAGTTTGATGTGTTCTGGCATCCCCCACTAATTTTGGGTTTCCAAATAGTGGGGTTTATAGATTTGGAGGAGTATATGAGATGTGTGGGGTATTCTTCAAAAACTAAAAAAAAATTGACTACACACTGTGTCATCTAATGAAAACCCGACATGTATCCCCCTATCTGCGATATTGGGGTTTTCATAAAATATTGATAATAACACACCCTATGGTCCGACCCACATGTTGTGTGACCCTACCCTGGTAGAAAGTCCATTTTCAAAATGGAAAATTCCTAGGACCCCATGTGGCATGAGATGTCATGTTCTCTGAGAGTACATAGACATTGGCTAGTACCCCGACCCAACCAGGGTATGTCTTGGTTCCCAGGTATGACCCAAAGTACAAAAAATAGCCTTAAGTGATTGAGGAAAGCTATGATCTAACTATACATTCCATGTTCGATGACATGTATTCAAATTTTTTTCCAAAGGGTAACATGTCCAGGTGATGAGGTGGGGTCACACAGCATGGGGACTTCCATACACATCCTATAATTCCCTCTAGAACTTCTTACTCTCATATTTTCTTCATTTGGACTCTGATTTAGGACCATGAGTATTCTATGATGAGTTTTTTTCTAATTAGAATGTAATGGTGCCCTTCATTTTGGAATATGAGATATATTGTGAGGTTTTATGAGTGTTACAATTTTTCAAGTGATGCTCGCTGATGTTAGAAACAAAGTGTGATTATCAGAGTATTATTAGGGTCATTACTCCCATGCTGCCCTAGGGAGTAGGTTACTCGCATTATTTACACACGTGTAACCAATTTTAGTACTCCCTTTTCACAGCAGTTCATGATTTTCCCATATTTTTCCCATTGGTAGCATCAATACACCCCTTACTACTACGTGGCATTGGTTCTCTACCTACGAAGTGGAAATACTCCACAAGATTTTTGGCCCCCTCAGTTTTGGACTATAGTTGTGGGTTTTAGGACCCTACACTCTTATTATATTGTGGTTACATGGGATACATGGATCAGAGTTGATTATCACTCAGTTATAATATGTAGTGGTGACGAACAGACCCCTCCACATGGTTACTTATGAGGTTTAGATGGATTTTGGACCTCAAATATGGACCATGGAGCTATGGGAAGACTCATTATTCTTAATTAGACTATGGAGATAGTGATACCCTTTATCTCTTCATTTTGGATTTTTATTGGTTATATCGTGATTTTTATGGGTTTTTCCATTTTTTGTTGACATTCATTTGTTGGGTTGAACTGAACACTTTTATTATAACCATTATATTTTTTCCTTCATTTTAGGGGCTTCCCATTGGGTTTGAATATAATCACCCCTACATTAGATTTTTCATCATGTTTTGAGTCTTTTAAAGATGATGGTAAGATCGGTGGAGACCTTAGTGGTGCTTAGGTATACTTGGTGGAATTGAATGCATAGGGTGGTATGGACTATGAGTTCACAAGTAAGGCTATCTCTCATTTTTTCTTTAATAAATGTTTTGTATGGTAGCGATAAAACTATGGTTGGGCTTGTCTTGTGTCTCTTAATTATGATTTTTTTTATATATTTTCACACTCTTATGTTTTCCCAAGATTTTATTTTTTTCATATTTTATCTCTAGATGTTATAATATTTTACTTTTTATTCCTCAACACTGCTACATAGATATGGGTAGGTATGTATTTACATGTACACTTGGAAAGTTCATGCCATTTTAGTTAATCTTACACACCACTTATGACCAGCTTCTGGCCTACTAGAGGTGGGATTTGGGTTGTGGTGGCTAAGCCTTCTTTCTGACATGGTGGTCTCTAATGGGTTAGGTCATTATAGATGGTATCAGAATAATTCACACCTTGGTACCATCTTTGGATTTTTTTCCTTATGAGGATTGTTTGAGGCTTAGGGAAGTGTTTTTGAAGTTTCTTGAGTGTGATACTCAGGTTAGGGAACCTAGTATTGGTGTAGTGGTAAACATATCCATACACTATAACTCTAACTACCTTCTTACTAAATCAACAAACTGAGACCTCGATTATAGGGAACATGGTACCTGAACATATAATATTGAGTCCTTTCAATTTCCTTCTATATTAGGATCCCAAGATATACTCATCTAACAATGGTATGTCCTGGTAATTTCTTGATGTATTCATGATGGAGGCCAGCTATGATACAAATACAGGGCCATGACAATGAAATGTTCAGTGAGAAAGCCCATGTTTGGGGTCATTGTAAAATATATCACAATATCAAGGCTCTATTTGAGGATCATTTTTTAAAGGTTGTTATGCTTGAATGGAAGAAATTGGGACTTCAACAATTTTATCAATGAGGGGACTCACTTCCTATGGATTTTCGTGATCATTCATGCCTGATGAAGTAGTTTTATGTACTATATGTTTAGGAATATTATGCACAAATACTGATCTTTCATATGAAGTTCAAGGATTAGGGTCCTACTAAATTCTAGGGTGAGACAAAACCTTATATAGCAGAGGTTTGGCTATAATGATTAGTTCAAGTTTTCTATTTTATGTGGATACCCCCAGCACAGACGATCAATTTTATAATCTGACTTTTATGTGGTGAAGTAAGGATTTGGTTGAGTATAGTTAACCACTCATCTGATGTGGATACACTATATTGTTTAGTTTTTGAGTTCCTATCTCACAATGAGTTTTATCCACCTATCAGACCTATAATTTATGCATAGGATCATCTTTGTAAGGCTCGGGCTATGTAGAGATACAAAGGACGGGAGTATTGGGATGTTGGGGTTTATAGTGGTAATTTTATATCTATAGATTATATAGTATCTTATAATTGATAGTCTATGGGGACTCAGCATAAGATCCCACCTCATGCCTGAGCTCAAAAACATAGTTCTACAGTATAGCCAGAGTAGAGTTTAATTGTTCTTCTTAATGTTTATTCTTATAGAAAGCATCATTGAAGTTTCAAATGACACAATTTTGGGCCCTATTTTATATGTTGCAGGAAATGTCATCATGTAAACTATTTCCCGATCCATCATGCTAGGGTTGGAGGGAAGATAATGGGAGATTCTAATATTGGGATTTTAGACATATCATGAGGTATGATCTATGTTCCATTTTTTACTTCTTTGATTCAATACTTTTTCAATACGTACCACTTCCCTATGGTACGTGTTTCCCCTATTTTGGTGTTTGTGTTGGATTTATGAGCATACAAGGAACATGGACACTTTTCCTACAAATATGTGTCCTTATGTTGCGATTGAAAACTATCATGGTGGGAATGTTCCACCTGAATAGGATATTTTTGAGGTGTAGAGGATGATCCCCTTTAAATTCTGTGTTTTGAGGTCATTTTGACATGTTTGGTGTTAGAAGAGGCCTTGATTAATGAGGATAGGGAAAATTTTACTTTGAGCAGTCAGGTAAAGAGATCCCAATACTCCCGATGTGATCAAGGTATGTTTAGTTCCTTCACTACTCCATCTGCAGTTTTAACAAAGATTCATAAGCCATATTTCCGTAGATATTTCCACTATTTGAAATATAATTATACCAATATAGTACTTTTGGATCAACCCATTCGTTAGAGGCTCTTGTAGAGAGAATCTACTATCACGCATTTTAATCAATAGTTTAACCTGACTCTGTGAGGATATAGATCCTTGCATTAAAAATCTCTATAGTAGCAATGAGACTATAAATTGTTCCCTTTACTATGGGCTAGACATTTACCATCCATTCCAATATGATTTATACTAGTTATCACAATATCACTTCTAGTTTTTTTGGATGGAGTTTTCCTCATTGGATAAGGATTAATCCCCAAGAAATGTAGGATGGTTCTATTCACAAGAACTTTCAACCAAATTATTATTTCATTGGATAGTATTACCCTTAAAGAAACTAATGCTTTTGAACTTCTAGTTTCCTATGATATTAGAGGAGTATGGTGAAATCCATCTTTAGTAAGTGTCTGGTTTAACTCCCTATCAAGGGATTTTTTCTACATAGAATTTCACCAGGGATGTCTTGATATCTACACTAGAATATCAGATGAACAATGTTTTTTTGAGGGATAGTGGTGTGTTTGGAGGATTATATAGATTTTGGGATTCTTAATACCTAGTTTTTTTCATTTTAAACCATATGTTGTTCACTTAATAGGAGGATAAGTTCTTGAGGTCAGGTGTGTTGAGCCAAGTGACTATCTGGGAGGAGTATCCACCCTCATGCCACGATTAACTCTTTACCCAGTGGATGGAGCCGAAGTGAATCTTAGAGTTTCACCTTGATATGGGTTATCCCTAGCTCCAAATTTGAGATGTGGATGTACGATTTTTGGATTCCTAGATCCTCTATGGTTTCATTATGTTCCTAGTGATTACCATTGACTTGTTGAATTCCCCAAAAGAGTTCATAAGACTTATGATTAGGATACTTAAAACTTCTTAGTCCAGTTCATGGTTGTCTTCTATGACGGTTCCCTCATGTCCTTGGAATCATATTTGGAGAACATGAGACATAAGAGGATGGTTTTATACATTCTATGGGAGTGCTAGTCATATGGAATATCCAGTGAAGTTTGTTATAGATTCAAAGTTCCAATTCCTGGGATGTTTCTTCTATGAAATGAGAGTGGTATTGGACACTATAGCATTTGAGGTGGTGTGATCTTCAGGGACACCCAAGGAATGTTCTTTGAATTAGATTCTCAAAGTGATGTTTTTTATTCACTTTTGTCAGGTGTGGTGATAGAGTAATTGACCTCTATACTTTTAACCCTTGTGGGTGAGGACAATTTAGTGTACCTCTAGCCAATGGTCATTACCCCTCTAATTATTCAGGGATATAGGCATGCACAAATTTAGGATATCGATTTAGGGATCATGAATAACCAGATATCCAATGGAAACAGTCATGGTGGATTACCTGAAGGTGGGGGCATGACATCCTTATTCATGGATGATTCGTAACACCAGTCATGATTTCGGGAAATGGTTTTGATGATTTTTTTTTTCATTTGTAGTGAACCACATATAAGATTGGTTATACCAATACCTTTTTTACTTTGGGTTTTTATTGCCAAGGATATATTGGAAATTTGTTGAGTTTAACTCTTGACGTCTCTCTTACCTATAGGTGGGTAATGGGGTACTTAGTGGAAGTGAAAATCAATTTTTTTTCTTTTAATAGTTCTCATGAAATGGATTCCATGATCAATGAGAGTTAACGATGCTTATTGAGTGATCATAGACCAACTAACTAGGTCAAAACACTTCCTATCCATCCAAGAGAATAGATCATTAGAGTGTTTTCAATGCTTATGTGTGCATGAAGTAGTCCAACTTCATGACATTCTGGAAAAGATTGGTTAGACCATGATGATCAATTCTTGCCATGATTATGGAGAGGATGTAGGAAGACTTTAGTACTCATCTATGATTGAGCACAATATTTCTACCCCATATAGATGGTTGGGTAGAGTAGAATGTATTGGTTCTGGATAACATTCTTTTGAATTTTGTGTTATCTTTGGGAAAAAATCTAGGAAGATTTACTACCATCAGTGGGGTATGAATCACAATAGTTATAAATCACCCATTAAAATAGCACCATTTTTGGACATGTATGGTTGAACCTATAGGTTACCACTACATAGGACAGATCCAATGGGGGGGCACACTTATAGGAATATGGTTGGTGTTAGTGATAGTTTTGAAAGGGGTGCGGTTCATCTAGGGGCAGAAGATGACTTTCTAGAAAACATAAGGAGTACTTTGTGGACTGATGGAGATAACCTTTCTAGTTCAAGGAAGAGACTATCAGTTCTAAGATATCTTACCATGTCGAGGAACACATGGATTTTTCTAGGAATGTAGGCTATCTCTAAGGATCATAGGACCCTGATCAATTAATTATGTTTAGTTAAAGAGGTGTTATACCACTTAACCCTATAATTGTTGTTAGACTAGGTGTTTAGTGGTTTCCACTTATAATAGCTTGGGAGATGTGTTCCTAACTCACTTCACAGTTTCAACTAGCATTAGTAGGTTTCAGGGTGTGGAGTAGCCTTTAGAGGTACTTGGTTGTGTTTGTGAACTGGATGGGAAAGACCCATTGTGGGAATTTGGTTCCCCTAAGTGCATCTTGGAAATTGTATGAGAGCATATAGAAGATCTCCTCAGAGTGAGAGAGACAATTACGGCCTCCATATCCCCAACTATTTTTGTATTGTTCTTTTTAGGGATGAAATGAATTTAATGGGTGACTAATATAATGACTTTTTCTGTGTAACACTATTAAAGATTCCTATGAATATTTTTTGAACTAGGCACCTATAAATCATTAAATTCTGAGTCTTGTTGATCCGATCAATGATATTACAAAAATATTAAATATATTAATATCATGCACATGTAGTTTAACTAAAATAGTAAAATAACTCCCAAATGTATTCTTGGATCAGAAATATGATATCACAGTTGATTCATGAACATGGGGTTAATCCTAGGTGTGACCTATGGGTTGGTTAGCATCAGACTATTGGAAGAGGTAGTCATTGGTTGGTAAGTAAAGTTGAGTAATTAATTAATTAACTTTTTTATCCATTTAATAATATTAAATTAATGTTATTTTTAAATAACCTATTGTGGTATGTTACTTGGTTCATCCACATAATCTTGGGAGATTGGATAGGAGCCTCTAACATTCTTCATTGGTAAATTGGCTTCATATGATGAACAATAACCAAATTAAGGTGGATCGAGAGGCAGAAAATGTAGTAGGACACATCCTTCACTATAAAACATGTTCCTCGGTAATGATTGATCCCAATCAAGGGAAGAAAAAATTAATTTAAGGATTATATCCCGTGATTTCTTTTGACAATGATGGAATTGATATATTATTCTTAATAAGCGCAATATCATTCTTTACATTAATCCTTTTTATGATTTAAATTAATTAAATTAGCTGGTATTATATTGTGTTATTATAATAATTTCATTATGAACTATATGATCATTTTCCAATATCAATTTGGATAATGATTTACACCTTCATTTATTGTGATTTCCCCCCACTTTTTCATCACGTTCTTCATTGTGAGACCATGTGGCCATAGTTCGACTTACCATGTTGGATTTGAGCATGATCAAACCCTTGGATACGTGGAAGGGATAAAAATAATGGATAGAATAGAGCATTGAGTACTGATAAAGGTGGGATCATTGATTTTTGGATATATCCTCGTGTTTTGGAACCCCAAAAGGTGATAAGAGGTTTGAAAGAAACTCCATGCGGGTGATGGATTCTTGAATTCTAGCCATCATAGGCAGAAGATTAATGTTTAGCTGCAACCCCCAAAAATTTTGGGTGTTCAAACAGTGGGTATTTTGGATTTTGAGGTGTGAGTGAGACACATGTGGCCCTCTTTAATTTCTATTAAAAACCTGACCACATGACATGGAGTATTATGATTGAAATAAATGATTTCCCTTGACTATGTCACTGTGGTTTTCAAGAAAATTTATGGACCACACATTGTGTAGATAGACCTACATGTTGTGTCTTCCTTCCTAGGAATCCAGGTCATATTCCAACTGGCACATTCCCACGACGCTAGGCGATTTGAAAGACCATGTACTTGAGGAGTACAATGTCATGGGTCTGTGTGAAAGCATGTCCATGTACACATCTAGGTACACATGCCTGACCTGAAGTGCATGGAAATGGCCAGATGCACACGAGGAGGCCCTGAGCAGCCAAGGAACTCAATTTTACACCTATAAATTCCATTAATGGTGACATGGATTCTAAGATGTGTCTATAGGAGAACACATATAGATAGTTTATAGGGGTCACATGCCCTATGGATCCCCGTAAACATCATGAACTTCCCTCCAAAACTTCTTCCTCTTATATTTGGACTTGGATTTATGCCCACAAGTATCCTATCCTAATTTTTTTTCATGTAGAATTTCATAGTTGTCTTCATTATGGCATGTGAGTTACGATGCAAGGTTTTCGGAGTGTGATAATTCTTCATGAGACATTTTGTGATGTTAGTGAAATTGTGTGATCATCGGAATGTTACCAGGGTCAGTACTCCCATGTTACACTAGGGTTTTTTCCCCATATTCTTTACACATGTGTTAATATGATTAGTACTCCCATGTCACAATAGGGAACAAGTTCCCCATATTCATTACATGGGTAGGGTAAGTACTCCCTTACTATTACAGGGTACAGGTTCTCCACCAATGGAGTGGCACTCACCCATCTTCAAGATTTGGTGGCATGATAGTCCTCTATATAAATTATGGATCCCAAGGTTGTGAAGAATAGTTACAGAGTCAGAACCCCTACACTCATATTTTGGTGAGGTTACATGGAATACATGGATCATAGTTATATCTCCCTTAGCTTTACTGCGTAGTGGTGAGGAGAGGGTCCCTATAAATGGTTTCTTATGTGGTTGTACTTGATCCTAGGAATCATATTTGGACCATGGATATGTGGGTAGTGTCATTATTCTTATCTAGGACGTGAAGATATAGATCTAATTTATCTTATTGAATTGGTATTCTTGTTGAACATATCTATTTTTTATGGTCATTGTCTCGGTTTTTGGTTAACATTCCTACATTGGGTTGAGTTGACTACTTTTATTGTATCCTTTATATTTATACCTTTAGTTTTTAGGGAATAATAATGGGTATGCATATACTCAACCTATAAGAGGGTTTTTCTACATTTTCCTTGTCTTGTAAAGATGAAAGATAATCAGTGGTGACCTTGTTGGGGCTTAGGGATACATGGGACCATTAACCACATATAGTGGTTGGGACGAGGAGATTAGGACCCAGGATCTCTCTCAGTTTACATTTATAACAGTTTTTGTTTGTGTGGGACATAAATTTGTATGATCATGTATTTTTCATTATTATTATGCTTTAGTTTATATATTTATTCAATATGATTGTTTCTCTAGAAATTATTATATTCATTCATTATCTGTAGATATTGGTATATTTTACTTAATATTCATCTAGAATATTGTATAGAGACGGTTGGGTGTGTGTACAGGTACATTAGAAAAAGGTATAAAATTTTAGTTATGACTTATCATCTCTTATCAACATCCCTTGGCCGATTTTCGGGAACCGTAGGGTTTTACAGCTTAACCTTCCATCGGGCATGTGAGCAATAGTGGGCCAAATCATACATTTTTAGAGAAATATAACATTTTTATTATTTTTAGGCAAGTGTAACATGTTTCTTTGGGAACATTAATAAGAAAATGAAAAAAATTCTAACATATTTTTGAGAAATAGGTAACATATTCTATTAGTTCTAATCCTATATAACATGTTTACGATTATACAAATATATTTTCAAGAATGCGTAATTTATTCTACCAGAGTTGATGATACACATTATTTTTCTGAGATGTGTTATGAATTCCATTCCTGGATATCGAATAATATAATTTTATCATAGGAGTGATTCATATGATATTGAATATCATATGTAATTATAAACACTAAGAAAAGTTTTTTGATTTTCGAATAATGACCTTGTGTGAATTTTATAATGAAATGTTCCAAGGGAAATCAAAGATGAAGATGGTGGTACTGATCTTTGGTGACTCAAACATCACAGAAATAAAATGTGATTCAAGAATAATAAATTGAGAATATGATATTCATGATTGAAAATAAAAATATAAATTTTGGAGTTGATTCTAATAAAATTAATGTAGTTGAAATGTTGAAATTCTAGAATAAAAGATTCTATACATGTAAAGATAATAATGGTTGTGTTGATATTTTGTAACTACAATATCACAAAGCATTTTTGATTCTTGATGAGAAATGTGAATAACAAGTAGTGAATCAATATGATGATCTAAATGGAATAAATATATCATATTATAATTTAGATATTTTTCAAATCCATTTAGTAATCATCCATGCAATGAAAAAGTATTGTTGTTTCACTTTCATACTATAAACGAGAATGTTTTTTCTATGGTTGTTTTTGGGAATATTTTGTAAATAAGTATGGTCATGTTTGAGTAAAAACATATTATAGAATTAGTTAGCTAGGATTAAATGAGAAAAAATAATGGTATTTATTAATACCATTTGATATATGAAGTCGATTAAAATTGAATATTTGTGATTGTGGGGAAAAACCATGTGATGTAATTGAGTAAAAGGGAAGAGGTCCTATTATCAAGGCTGGGAATGTTATCAAATAAATTTTAGAAATTGATTTTAGTGGAAATTATAGTATGATTAATTTTGAATAAATTTATGAGTAGATGAAAATATTAACGCTATGAAAGAAGAAGGAATAATTTTTAATGGAATAGTGAATCTAATACAAATATTTTTAAGAACATTTGTCTATGTATCAAGGATAATAAATGAAGATAATGTTATTAGAATAGAGTGATCCAATGCATTATAGAATAGGAGAAGAATAAATACCTATGACACACAGTATTAGTGAAGGAAGAATAATTAGAAATTGAGAAAGGTGAACATGCGATAAGTCTCACTAATCATCAACTAGAATTTGTGATCCTTGAAGACTTAATGAGAGAATTGTATAGTCATATTCTATGTAATATATTTTTTTCTAGTAATAAGTAGTGAATGAGTTGATTTGAATGATTATATATCACATGTAATTTGAAAACACTGTGTGAATAATAAGATCTATTTAAATTGTTATAATAAGATCAGTTTTTGAGTTAAGATATACAATAAAATGTGAGAAGAAGTTTGAGATAACAATTGTGATAATGAAATATAATGGAATATTGTAAAACAATAGTACAATGGGATGTTGTGCTTTTTCACCTGTCTAATATGGTGAATCATTACAACTATAATATGGTAGAAGAGAAAGCCCTTAGGATAATCCATTCCCAAACCCACATATAATTAATCAAAAAATTATAATCGAGACATCCTAATAAAATCATAGAGTAGTTTTCCTATGTTGGAGATAAACCTTGTAAAAAACTCTGTGTCATATGTTATTTATACTATTCATTTCATGTTATGTGTGTTTTTGAGTTCACAAAAATTGATACACTATTTGTGTGAACTCTTCTGGTTGATTCTCCCAACTGAAGCTCTATTCTTATCCTCCCCTTTCCACCTGAGGTAAAATCATATCATAGTTGTGAGTAGGGTCCTACCCAATCACTGCATGATTCAGATCAATATATTGACAAATAAAACCAGAAAAAATTCATATAATGGTTATAGTAATCTTGAGGAAGAATTTTAATCAATATAGGGAAATTATCCATCTATGATAAACGGTACTTGATTTTCTTATAAGGGATACAGTCTCATGTGAACCTTGGGTTTCTTGTGAAGTTAACTCTAATTGAAGCATTGGTGAAATTTCCCATTTGTATGTCCATTCTTCCTCACCATTTTTTACCTCACTCTTTCTACTATATAGATTCTTGATTTTTATGGATTTGTTCATTCCTCATTATATAGGTCCCCACTTTCTACCTAAGATGGTGCTTTTTTGTCTCGTGTTCTGATCCATTTCTTGTTGGATCTCATATTTTTGTATTATTTATTTTCTCTTCTGTTATATTTATCATCTTCCTTAGGTGGTTATTCTCACATCATATTGGTGATTTTTGTATTTCGGGTCTTGTTAATGTTTTTAGGGGTTTTCATTAAAATTTGGTATTTTATCCTATAGTTTCTATCCAATATAGGGATTATTTATCCTTACCTAAACCATTCACCTTTTTCCTTCACTATGGTATGGAGTGAGGCTCATAGTACTTTTCTAGAAGACCTACTTTATATTGTTTATTTTTAGGATTTATATAGTGCTTCCTATATTGAACTGTTAAACTTTAGTCCAAACACTTAATAGGTGAAGGTTTTATCATCATTTTCCTTGGTGGTATTGTTATTTTATTACAATGTGTTGTTTATCTAGTAGTTGATATAGCCACAAGTTCCCCGGTTCCACCATTTGCGATGTTTTCCTAAACTTCAATATATTATGTGTGTTTATTATGGGTTGATTTTTGGTGATAATGATGTGATGGTGGAATTTTTATGGTATAATATTTGTTTCTTGTGGCTTTGTTCAATGGAGGATTCAAAATGAGATAACCTAGGTTTAAAATTGTTATTTAAATTTGTTTTATCTTCTATAAATATATGAATTTTTTATTTTTTATTTCATTTTTTATATGGATTCATAAAAAATAAAATTTTATATTGTTAAAAATTTTATGAATTAATTTAAATTGGATAAATTTAATTATACATATATATATTATTTCATTTATTTAAAGAGTTTATTAGTAGGTATTTTAAAATATTTAGTTTAGTAATACCAAAATTGAAGAATTATTTTGTTATAATTTCAAATTAAAAATTTATTATAATTATATATATATATTGGGTTAAAATTGTGTAGAAATATAAAATAACTCTTTAGAAATTATTTATTGATACCATGAATTTTAGTCATACTTTCCACTTTCCTGAGAGTTTAGACTATGATATATAAAAATTTTGGTTAACTAACTATGACTCCTTATGTTCTCATGAGTATGAATTTTTGTTTCATAAATTTTAATCCATTGCAATAAACGAGTTCCATGTTCCATATTTATACAGGCCATGTGTATATGTGTTGAATATTATAAGTAATTGTTATTATTGTTGAGTCACACAAGTCATTATTTGTTTATGAGTTATAAATTAAAATGATCGAAACATGTTAGTTTGGATCAAACATTAGGTGTGTCAATTAAATTATTAGAATCATTTATAAATATATGAAAAGAACGAGATGTATTGATAAAATAGTGAGATATTTAAAATCCATCAAAATATCATGGAGTTAGATTCCTTCTAAAATGACCAATCTTAGAATCTTTAACATCCTAATAGATTGGTCGTTCTTAGATGAATTCACATGGATTCTTTTTTAAGTCATGTAGATTAATATGATTTTTTTAGATACAATCATAAATAAGTTAAGTAATAACCCTCTTATCTGATTATGACATTTCAGCTGCACATGGTCTCATAATCCAAAAAGGTTTGGTTCCCCATTGGAATAGATTTGGGACAATTTATTAGGAAAATATGTTTCCCACTCAACTATTGAAGAGTCATACAAGAAATAATTGATATGGGTTTCTACCTGAATAGTCATCGCATATGAGATTGGTTTATCAAAGTTATATCATGATGAGATACTAATGTTGTCATACTAAAATATATTATGTGAGGGATCAAAATTTTAGTTTGAGAATATTAAAAAATACTCCATATTGAATATTTATATATAATATGATGATCACTCAATAAATATTTTATATTGTAGATAATAATGGAATTAAAAACTAACATCATGTTGTTGAAATATATTTTAGATTTTTTGTGTGACCTTTTATGTTATTACTATAACTTGAGAATTATTCTCCATTATAATGTGACACATCTAGATTATAAAGAACCAAATTTTGTAGAAGTTAATTTTTTGTTAATTATAACTCAAGTGTATTAAATTATATTTATCTAGCAGAAATTTTTTCATATATATATTCACTTATAAAATTAATAAAATTATCTGATTGAGAAATAGAAAAATGTATTAATGGTGAAATAACATTTTAAGAATAGTATATGAAGATATATGATTTACATATAACCAGTGGATTGGTTCTAGAATTATAAAAAAAAGTATATTGGTTTCATTAAATAAATTTTATTTTTTTTATCATTTGGAAATTAAATAATTTTCTCCCACGATTAAGAAGAAATATTATTCTATATACAAGAATAAAATTTTTAATGAAATTAGACAAATGATAAATGGTTTATATATTTATAGCATGAAAAAAATTATTTATAAGAATAAGAATAATAATAACAAAGTTAAGGATTTTCATTCCATTTACATTTAGTTTTGTCTCTTGATATATATAAATGATAAACATTTATAAAAGCTCAATGAGAATATATTTTTGGAATCCACACATTATAAATTATTTAATACAATATGAAATTTTTTAAAAATATGAAAAAATATTCTTTTAGTGGGAAAGTAAAAAATATCAAATGCGATATTGGTCTTAATATTAATTAATATATGTTTTAAAATGGACACATAAGTCATTGGTGGTTGTCATTACTTCAAAAAATTTATTAAAGATATTAGTTGGCATGGGTATATTATTTTTTTGAACTTCAAGTTTTAAAATTTTGAAAGTTTTAAAGTATTCGAAAAAATTACAAAATATATTTAGTGAAAGTGTTAAAATACTTTGATCAAATTGTGGTGGGGATTACTTGATCCATGACATTATTTATCATAGGGGAGATTATGGAAGTTTTTTAACAACACACTCTTGGTAAACCAAAAGCGAATTATGCATTTAAAAGTAGGAATTATAACTTATTAGACATGATTCAAATAATGATGAGATAATCTGACCTTCCTATATCCTTTAAAGAGTATTCTATTAAAGATATTTCATTTTCACTGAATGAAAATCAATATAAATATATCTATAAGGATTAATATGATATATTTCTTTCATATATGATCCAATAATTCCTTATATTTGGTAATAACAATGATATAATTATTTAATTCATTTGCTAAACTAATTTACAATTAATTATGTCTTTGTGAAATTTCGATTTAAAAATGAATTTTATGTTTTCATGTTTTAATTTCAATAGAGAAGTTTACATTACATTGATGTATTAAACCAAATTTATAAATAAAAATATATTTTCATTAAAAGTTGACATTTTTTAAACCTAATAGTCAATGTATCAAACAATGAGGTTATGAAGTGTAGATAAAATAGTTAGAATTGTGAACCTGTATTCATGGATATTAACTTTTAAATATATCTTGGTGATTTTGATTAAAACTATCTAAGATATAAATATTGTAAAAAAAATTATATAGAGTTGGTTTTTTTCTATTTCAGATTAGATGGATTGATACTATGAACTAGTGTATAAAAGACCAATCATGTAATTTGTATAGTCAAATCATAATACTAAGTTGAGATAAAAAGTGATGCATTATTCAACTAGAAGAAAACATTAGACTACATCCAAAGAGAAAAAATTATTGAGTATGAATTCAGGAATTTTCTAGTGTTAATAGAGTATCGATAAATTGATGCAAGGCACATTGTTCAATAATGTAATATCAAGGAATTACATGGAGAAAACTATGGAATATTTTCATTTAAAAACATGAAATCAATAATATATTAAACAATAGGTTATATCAGATTAAATATACGGTTTTGTAGGATTAAATTCAAAAAGAATATATTTGAAAAATGAACATCGTTTATTTATTCTATAGTTCAAAAAATGGTTAGGTTGAATTTTTTGGGTATTTTCTGAAATTCTTAAATTTTAAAATAAATAGTAAAAATACATTTTTTCACATAACCAATATATCTTAAATTGAATCATTCATGATGTAATGGTGATATAAAATTCCTATAAATTTATATTTGGGCATGATATATTTAATTTCATAAATGGTTCCTAAAAATACAATAAACTCAATTTCCAACTCTAAAAAGAACTTTCGAATACCTAAAGTCAAAAGGTGATTCCCTATAGTATAATTTTATCTTTCTTTTCACTTTCCTTTAAATAAATTAAGGAATTAAAATTATAAATATTATTTAATATGTAAAAATAATTATATTATATTAATATATTATTTATGTTTTCAAAAAACTACTATCCCAATTCTAACATTAGATATATTATTTTATTTAATATTTTATTCTGAAAACACCCCCTCCTCATGTATAAATAACCCCTCTCCCTACCCTTGCCAAACCAAACCTCTCAAGAATTGAGCATTGTATAATTTATTCCAAATTCCCTCCCAAATCTCCTTCCCCATGTCCAAGACCTTTTGGTCTCACCAAAATTCCAAAATCAAAGGCCTTAAGGAGGATCTCAAGGAGAAGAGATCAAGAGGTAAGAAATCCTCTTCATTTTTCATGTGTTTTCCTTTCCTTTCTTTTAAATTTATTATATTATATTCCCCTCCTCTTATCCAAGAGGAATGAAAGATCTAAAAATAATTTATATTCATGATTTTCTCATGTTCATGCAAAATTAATCATCATTATGCTTCTCCTCTCCCACTTATTCATGGAATAAAAACTTTGTTTGTGATTTGTCAAATTACCAACATCGTGGATGATGTGATTTCAATTTGCTTTAATTTCTTCAATTATGGTCATGAAACCATTTTTATGGTTGAAACAGTTTATAATATATGTATTATGTATAATCCATGGTTCTGTAATCCTTTTTTACACGGGGTTTTAATTTATAAAACAAAATGAGGTCGTTATTATGAAAGAATCATTAAAATGATCTAAATGAACATCATTATTGTTTTAACTAATGAATATATATAAAATAAGAATTTAAAAAATGATAAATTGTATAATACAGGATATTAAAACATTTAAATTTCATTTCATTCCACTTATGCAGTTTCTTTTACAACTGACATAAAAATCCATTAAAACTACTCATGGAAACCCTGTAATGCACGCACCCAAAACAGAGGAAATAACAAAGTATTATTAATGAAGGGGTAGAATGATGTTATAAAGTGCCAATATAAGTTGTTATAAACATGAAATTTTTTCTTTAAACTCATAATAACTCTATTTTAACCATTATACAGAATTTTTAAATATGTTTCAATGAAATCAAAAATGAGGTAAGTTATTCTCACTCTCTCACTTTTATTCAAGAATCTCCTTTATGTCGTGTCCTTTTATTTTTAATTCCTAATGATGGGGTATGTTTTAGCACCACACCCATAATTCCATTATTATATATTATTGATTTTATACACCATTATATATCATCAAGCCCTCCCATGTACACCTGATACAATGTTGAAATCTCGTAAGTAAATTTTAAGCCCAATTTCCATTCTTTAGGTTAACCTTCAACTTCATGGATTTTAATCATTTTAAGATGAATAGTGAAATTTATTTTGATAATATAATATTTCATTACCTATATTTACAGTATATATATACATATTTCAATCATTTAATCAATTCTCTCTTCAATGTTACGGTATTTATAAAGGACCTCCCTCTTCAAATCCTTTTAAATGTCTACTATATGAATTTCAAAGAGATTGTTCTTTTTCTGGAAAAGAGTGTAATATTATGATTTCATGATGTTCTATTACCATAGTTTCTCCCTTATATGTCTATATGGTTGTTTTTGAACAATAATATTTCATTATCATTTGTGGAATTTTTATGTTCCAAGAGTGATTTTTAGGAGAAAAGGGTATTTTGAAATGTGAATGTTTTTTTCTCAAGGGTGTATATGATTTATGAAGTTTTTTATTCATGGTATGTTCCTTGGACATTATTTAAGTTGTGTTGAGCCCATTATATCACATGATATGATGGGAGATCCCTATTATAGCTTAAAATATGTTGGGTTGAGCCCATTATAGATGAAGATATGACTGGTGAGCCCCATTATAGCTCTCCAATGCATTGGGTACTCTGGAGATGCAAGCTAACCAAATGGTTATTCCATGTGTAAGTGTGAATGTAAGAATGATATGGTAAATGTGTCCCTAGTAAAAAACATGATTATTCTATGCATTCATGTTTTTATGATATGCATATAATTTTTTTTATGTTATCACTTGACTAATGATTTATCTTTTTAAATCAATTACAGAGTTTTGTACTCATAATATTAATTTTTTTCCATAGGATATAAGGATGGGTATGAGTAAGAAGGTAGTCATGATGAATGTAAGAATGATATATGATTTTCTACTTTATGGTTAATTTAAAATGACATACCATTTTAAGATTACCATGTTGCTTAAACTAAGATATGTCTGTTCAGAATGAATTCCCACAGAAAAAATAGAGAAACTGATGTTAGAAGGCATCAAGAGGATGATACATGTCCAAATTTTCATCCTAGAATGGTCAGAATCGAAACTGATCAGTTTGTGATAGCAATGGAGTAGTTAATGCAAGTGATAAATAGTTTTCGTATCTGTGCTAGAGAGAAACATGATATTTCACAAGGTAACATGTCTTTTGTGGAGCATTTCATGAGCCAACATCCTCCATCTTTCAGTAGAACTTCAGATCCAGTGATATCTGAGGGATGGATCAATGCTCTGAAAAAGATGTTTGATGTCATGGGATGTTCAGAACACCAAAAGTTAATACTATCCATTTATCATCTTAAAGGTTAGGTCGATCAGTGGTGGTATCTTGTTAAGAATACAAGAGAAAAGGATGATCTTTATAGTCTGGAATGGGAATATTTTATGAATATTTTTCATAAAAAATATCTTCTTAAAATTTTTCGAATCGAAATGGAGAAACAATTCTGTGAACTAATGCTAAAAGATTATGAAAATATGGCTGCATATAAATCCAATTTGACAAGACTTTCCAAGTATGTTGAAAATTTTACTCGGAACTTTGATAGTAAAATTAATATATTTTACTCTGGTTTGAAACCTTATATACGAATGGATTAGGATTAAATAGAGTTTAAAAGATTTGAGAAACTTATTTTTTCTATTGAAAATATTATGATGGAGTTTACTACTACGTATGTGATTCGTGATGAAAAGAATAAGAAGCATCCTGGTTTGTAGGCAGTAGAGAAGAACTCATCAATGATGTCTGGAGGTAAGAAAATGAATTTTCCTTCTTGTGAAAAGTGGGGTAAAAAATCCTGGAGAATGACTTGTGAATTCTGGGAAGTGCTACTGATGTGGAAAGATTGGGCATATGTCTCGTGAATGCAAGTAAAGTGATCTGAAAAGTTATGAGAAGTCGATGGTGAGGTGCTTTAACTATAAGTAATTGGATGATTATACTAATTTTTATCCAAATCTAGTCACTCAGGCAAGATATCAGTGAGATTGGAATCATAAGGGTGTGGAAAAATCCATTTTAACTACTTCAGTGGTTGTTGAGCCGTCAAATGAAGTGGTGTTAGGTACATTATTTTTTTACTCAACTTTTTCTAATGTCTTATTTGATATGGGGTCTAAACATTCTTTAATTTTTGATAAACTTTTGGCCAAATTTGATATTCAACCACAATAAATGAATCTAGAACTTATGGTAAAGACATATGGGGGAAATATTGTGGAAAAAATAAATTATGAAAATCTTCCAATCTTTGTCTATGGAAAGATTTTACCTGCAAACCTTATTGTTTTGACTTTAGTAGAGTTTGATGTTATTTTGGGGATTGACTAGATTTATTTTTATCATAATAAGATATATTTTAGAGCTAAAGAAGTTTTTTTTTTCATATTGAGTTTTAGTTTGTGTACAAGAATGAACCTATACAGCTGATAAGCTACTAAGAAGCTAAAAACTATTAAAAGAAGGAAATAAATGTTTTCTTGCTGACATTGTTTATAATATGGGAACTATTAAGATTCATGATGTGCCAGTGGTAAATGAGTACCTCGATGTTTTTCCTGATGAGTTTCATAGTGTAGTACCTGATCATGAAGTGGAATTTACAATTGACTTAGTTCTCGCATCTAAGATAATTTCAAAACCCCCTTATCGAATGGAATAAGTGGAACTGCTTGAATTGAAAAATAAGTTGCAAGAGAAGCTTGAGGAAGGATTTACTTTTCCTAGAACTTCACCATGGGGTAATTTTCATTGGTTTGTTGAAAATAAAAATGCTTCTAGAATACTTTTCATTGATTATAGAGTTTTGAATAACATCACTATTAAAACAAGTATCACTTTGCTTATATCAATGACTTGTTTGATCAGCTCTAGGGTGCTCAGTATTTTTCTAAGATTAAATTTGGATCTGGGAACCATCAGCTGAAGGTGAAAGAATATGACATTCCAAAAACAACTTTTTATACTAGATATGGGATTTTTGAGTTTGTGGTTATTCCGTTTGTTTTGAAAAACTCACTTGTTGTATTCATGGATATTATGAATAAAATATTTCATTAGTAGTTCAATAAATTTTTTGTTGTGTTTATTGATGACATTCTAGTTTTTTATAAAAGTAATGTGGATTATAAAAAACATCTAGGGGTTTTTTTGAAAACCTTAGAAGAAATGAAACCATATGGAAAATTCAGCAAGTGCAAATTCGGGCTGTAACAAATTTCATTATTTGGTCACATTTCTTCTAAAGATGGAATAATTATTGATCATGCTAAGACAAAAGTTGTTGCAGAATGTCCAAGACCAATAAATTTTAATAAAATTTGTAGCTTCCTTGGTATGGTGGGTTAATACAGATATTTTGTTGAAAACTTTTCATGGTTATCCAGACCAATGACTAAGTTAACAAGAAAAGGAGTTAAGTTTATATGGAGAAATGAATGTGATGATTGTTTTTAAGAATTGAAAAGAAGATTGGTGAATGCTCTAGTACTGAATCTACCTTCCAGAAATGGAGAGTTTGTTATCTATAATGATGATTCTTTGAAGGGACTTGGTTTTTTTATGATGTAGAATGATTAGGTAATTTCTTATGCTTCACATCAGCAGAAACCTCATGAGTTAAATTACCCCACACATGATTTGGAACTAGCAGCTATGGTTTTTTGATTTATAAATTTTGAGGAATCATTTATAAGGATCCAAATGTGAAATATATACTAACCATAAATGATTTAAGTATATATTCACTCAAAAATAATTGAAAATGAGGTAGGGAAGATGACTTGAACTGATAAAGGATTATGATTACACAGTCAATTACCATCTAGGAAAAGCAAAGAAAGTGGTGGATGCCTTGATCCGAAAATCTCATGCATCATTAACCCTGTTATATTTGTAACATGATCCCTTGGATAATGATTTGATTAATTTTATCTTAGAAGTTTTTGGTGCAAGAAATACATCTCTTTTGTTTTAGGTTTCAGTGCATTCACCATTATCAAATAGAATCAGGCAAGCATAGAAGGAGGACCGTGAGCTACAGGAAGAGGTAGAATTGATTAAAATGGATATTTTTCTAGTATTTATGCTTGATAAAGATTATGTTTTAAGATTTGGGAAAATATTGAGTGTGCCTTGTGATCCTCAGTTGAAGAAATATTTTTTGTTTGAATCTCATATTTCTCTATTTTCAGTTCATCATGTAAGTACTAAGATGTATTGAGACCATTGGGAGTATTATTGGTGGGATGGAATGAAAAGAGATATTTCCAATTTTACTATGTAATGTTTGACATGTTAACAGGTTAAATAAGAGTGACAGATACCGAAGGGGATGCTTCATCCACTGCCAGTGCAAGATTGGAAATGGGAGATTGTATCCCTATACTTTGTGGTGGGATTACCTAGGACTTATTGAGGATCACTTATAATTTTTTTAAGGGCCTTTAAAATTCATTGGGAAAATAATTAAATTTTAGTAAAACTTTTCATCCTCAATAATATGGGAAGACAAAACAAATGATTCAAACTTTGGAGGATATGCTTCTAGCGTGTTCAATGGACTATCTGGGAAACTGGGATCAACATCTTGCCTTAGTTAAGTTTTCTTATAATATTAGTTTTTATTCCAATATTTAGATGGAACCTTTCGAGGCATTGTATGGGAAGCGGTGTCAAAATCCATCTTTTTGGGATGAATTTAGTGAATGAAAGGTGATGGGACCAGATTTAGTAGAAGAAGTGTATGAAAAGGTGAATATTATCCAACAACATATGAGCACTGCTTAGAGTAGGCAGAAAAGTTATACAGACAAAATAAATAAAGACTTCTCTTTCGAGGTAGGTGACCATGTCTTCCTTAAAATCTCTCCTTCTAAAATTGTGATGCATTTTGGAATGAAAGGAAAGCTAAGTCCATAGTTCACTGTCCCTTTTTAAATCCTTGATAAAGTAGGAACAATTGCATACAGAGTCGCTTTGCCTTTGATTTTGTCTCAGGTGCACAATGATTTTCATGTTTCAATATTGAGAAAGTATGTGCTAGATTTATCCCTTGTTTTGAGTCCAAAACTAGTTCAACTGAAAGAGAACCTTTATTATGAAGAGAAAAATGTTCAGATTCTTGATCGTAGGGATCAAGTATTGTTAAACAAGGTAATCCACTAGGTAAAGATTTTTTAGAGAAACCACATGGTTGAAGAAACAACAGTGGAATCTGAGAATGCTATGAGGGAAAGGTAACCTCACTTATTTGGGTATGTAAATAATAATTTAACAAACGTAATTTATAGAATGTGGGTAGAATATAACAACATAGGTAATTATAATATAATTAACTTTTCACTTAATTTTCCACTTCTATGTTTTGAATTTAAAAAATCTTATATACACAGTTGTGATTAGTAAGAAGTTTGGTATAAGGCACTAGCCTTAAACATTACATAATTTTGAATTAATTTAATAATTCACCTTAAGGATACTTTTAGGTTTAGAGATTAAAAGAATTAGTCCATAAATATTAAATTACATATCAAATATTACAAAGTATAAACTTTTACCCAGTATCCATTTTTTCATAAAATAATAACTCTTAAAAGAAAACAAGAATTCTTTTCTTGATATAAATATTCTTGAATTATTCTTTTATCTTACCCTTCCTTATACCCTGTGAAAAAACTTTAAAAAATTGGGATGATAATAAATATATTAGTAAGGGTTATAAAATACAGATATAGCATATTAGTCCATCAATACATACAAAACATAATCTCTTTAACATACCTTATGAAATCATAAAATTTATCAATAACACATTGAAATCATAAATAATAAAGGTAACTTATGGAATCCATAACATACTTACATTGTAGATTTCATAGCTACATAGGGAGTTAGGTTTGGAATTCCCATCATGGTATATTCGTTAAATATATTAGGAGAAACACTAACATTTACCTTTAACACGTTACCCAATGAATTGGGGAGCAATCTCGGGCTCTCCTTCCCTAGGTTTATCACTGAACCACATGTATGGATAAACAATTCCCATGAACCATAAAATAATCATAACAGATGCAAAAATAAAGGAAAGATAACATTTATACATTACAAACACAATATAACATTTTAATATATCGACATAATCAATCCATTCTCAAAACTATTTTCAATACCAAAATATGTAAAAAGAGTATATGATATTTATTTTTCTTTTAAAAACATTACAACTTATTAAGGAAGAAAAATATAAAATTATTATTATGGTGGAAGAAAGGTCATTGTCACTACATGTGTTAAAAAGAAACATTCCTTTTCTAGTTTAGTAAAATGCTTCGTATAAAAAGATTCCTTTTGAAAACCATTTTAAACATGTAATAATGATATTTTCTAATAAAAGTGTTTTATACCACTTTGAAACTTTTATAGGAATTAACATTTTAAAAAATTAATGTCCATATAAATAATTCATTAATTTTGTTTTAAAAATATGGACATTACTAAGAAATATTTAGAAAATTATATCTTTAAAACATTTAAAACAATCTTTTAGTTAAAAAGTCTATTACCAAATGAGAAAATACTTGAATTAAAATAATTAAAGAATAACATTAAAAAAAATTATAATATCATGAGAATAAGAAGATTCATGATATAATATGTAAAAGGTAAGTATATACAACTTATAGGATAATAAAGGTGCACAATATGAAGATATTTCTCAGTGAAAGGAGATTGAGACGTATTCCCTTATGAAAATTTAGTAGCCTAACTGCGTCACATTAAAATTTTGAAAATGAGTTTATGGGATAGAAAAGTTTCTCTCATCACTTGGACATAAAATTTACAACAATAAGGATATATAATAACTTATACCAACATAAGAAAATGGAAATTAAAAAATATAACATAAAATAAGTCTTTTACTAATATAAGAGGATGAAAGGTTCCCCTATAAATATCATTTTGTAAATAGAACAGATCCATTACGTGTATTCACTATAATTACACATAGAGAAAGTATAAATAAAATATTGGATATAAAAATTTATTTAACATATAATCATAGCATGAAATAATCAGGAAGTATAATTTTAACCCAAATTATTGAAATTGGGTTAAGGATTTCCCTTACCTCGAGTCTGACTTGTCTCGTATGTTCCTTTTTCTCCCTCAAATCGGGTAACTTCCTTTGGTTTGAACCAAAAGGATTTTTGAAGTGCCTTATACCTAAGGTAAGGATTATAAAAGTAATAAGGGGATGTTTTAATCCTCTTAGATCAGAGTTTGGATGAGATAAGGGGCTTGAGAGGTGTGAGTAATGGGTTAGAGGTGATGGCCTTTTATAAGGGGGAGGAGGTACTATTTAGAAGAGTCTAGAAATATTATTTTATTATAATTTATTATTAAGTTTCTAGAGCCTCCAAAGTTACTTATGTTAAATATAAGATGATAATGGTTCTAAATCCCCTCGACCAATAGGTTTTATACAATTTTAGGTTATATAATTAACCTTATCTTTTAGCTTTAACCTTTAGTTAACTAATTTAACTTTTACCATGTCTTCCTGTATATTAATACTATATGGTCAATATGGATACTATAAAATTCCAATAGAACACCAAGTGGTTCATTAATTACATGTTAAACCTTATCTAAGTTATTTGGATGAATCTTATTTTTTTATGATTATTTTATCATTTAATAAAACAGTATTTATTTCAATAACTCGTTTATGTCAATTTATAAACTATTAATATTTTGACTTCAAAAAATATATATAACAACCTTATTCATTATAAAAACCTTCATAAATTCAAATATAATAAATTCTGATCATCCATAAAATTCTTGGATGGCCTAAAAGTTTCAAAATAAATTTATTTTAACATTTATAATCTCATTTATTTAAATCTTATATTAATAAGGTAATCACTACATCACCATTGTGTCATAATTAATTTTATTTATTTGATGTATGAAAATTATAAATAAAATACCATGATGTAGGATATATTTTTATATTTCTAATGAAAATTTATAGTCAGAGAGGTAACTGATATAGCCACATATAAAAATTGTTTTACTTATATATATATATATATGTTCTTATTACATTTCTCCTTAACATTAAATTAATTTTTATGAAATGTTATTTTCACTTAAAGTGGCTCCATGGGGTCCCAAAATAGAACCAAGGAAGCCCATGTTGGAAATGTATCAGAAGATAGGGTTAGGACATTTTTTCAGGTAATTTAATATTATTATAATATTATTTTTTACCCTTATTTACAATATTTACCCTTTAACAACGGTAAATAAAACATTTACTAAAGTTACAATTCATAATGTATAAAAGTAAAAGTTACATATTTACAAAATTTGTACCTATGAACTCTAAATATGGTATCAATTTTTCTATCTTCAAAACATAGAAGTTGTAGAAATTAATTTAAAATTAATTTTTGTTGTCAAAACCAAAAAAATGTGTTTTTAAAATAATAACAACTACCCAAAGATTAACAAGTGTTTATGTACAATATCAAAGTGAAATTACTTCTAATTATCAAAATTGGATTAGGAGGTAAAAATTTAATCTAATTACACTTTAAAACCAATTAAAATTACAATCCAACTATATAAATAAATGAGATTAAAAAGCAATTTTGAATCAAAATGCAGTATTACTCACTATTCATAAAAAATGAACATTATCAGAAAAATACCAAAATTTTACCCAAAGTAAATTTTGAGGTCCCTATTCTAAAGAATAAGTTTATTTTGTCAAATTTAACATATAAAAGTGGAAAAATTATATTTAAAATTGGTTCACCATCAAAAGGCGGCAAAACCACCTTTTAAAAATATTAGAGTATTTATGATTTAAATTAGATTCATTTTCATTTTAAGCCTCTAAATTTTATTTTATAAATGTAAAGACATATAAAAAACATGTTTAATCATAATGTAGTTAGTTATGTTCATTCCCAACATTACAACAGCTAGGCATTAACTACTGTTTAGAATAATAATATTATTATATTATTTTTCGATATAACTGAAAGTTCTGTGCAACATAATATTTTAAAGAAACTCATTGTTGCGTGTTAAGTACACCAACAAACAGATTTTCCTCTTTAACATAAAACCATTAAATTATTTATAAATATTCATAATTATAAAAAAAAATATAATTCTATGTATACACGATTTGTTACATCCTTCCCCCTTTTAGAAAGTGTGTCCTCTCAATATTAAAATTGGCCTTAGAAATTTCATTGAAATTCCCACATCGGAAAAAGGGTCAATAAAACTGTCACTTTAAAAGAAATAAAGATAAGTAAAAATGTCACCAATAATAACACATACTAATATTTCATATAGTAAAACATGTATATAGAAAGAAAGTAACTCTCATAGATTAATAGAGAGTTATAGAGAACTTGATCAAGGAAAGTTTACCACCATAATACCATAAATTTGTGGTTGGGTAATAGTTTGATGATAAAATAAAGAGTATAAATTTGTTTCTTCAAGATACATTTCATAGAGTTGAATAATTTTATCACTACCTAGACTAATATCATAAGGAAATATACTTACTTAAAATTTATTGTTTCATCCTTTAATCAAATTTATACCAAAAACTCATCTTTTCTCCAAACGATGAGTATTCACGAAGAAATGGTCAAACCTAAAGTGCTAAAAATAAAATTTTAGAGAATAACGCCAGAACAAAAAAGATGAACTATATATTTCCCCTATCTTTAGAAATTAACCAAAAACCAAAATGGTTAGTAAAATATCAAATAATTCCCAGAAAGGAAAATACTTTATAAAAATAAATACTACTCTTAATATCCAAAATTGACAACCAATACCCAAATCTCCACAAAGACTATTAAATAAACAATTGTCTTTAAAATTCTCAAAAATAATTCAAACTATGTTCAAAACCAAAAATTCAGAAGGATTTGATCACATAGTCTTCCATAAAAATCATAACATTTATCTCCAAATTACATGGACTACTCTTAATGTCTCATACTTAAAATTAGTTATCATAATCACATATTATCCAATATAGGTTAATCATTTTCATTAATAACTTGAATCACTATATATTCCTAATAAAAACATAGATTATTTAAAAACCAAAATTCTACCATTACTCCTCAAATTAAATACTATATTATTCTATTTTCCTCAAGCATATAGTTTTCCCAAAATAGAGAACGTCTTCCAAAATAACCTTTATCACTTAATCACGAAATCATTTTTCTATACTAAGGATGTCCATTTGATAAAACTTAAGATCCCATAATAAACTTATTCCTAATCCATAAAATCATTAAACTAAAAAAAATAAGTCATACTAACTAGGACTTCACGTAGGCCAGTGTTTGGCGATGCGCCCTTATCTCCCTTTGGTTGTGGGTTCAATTCCTACGGCCTTGCCGGACATGACAGGTTTTCATCCATCTTATGGGTTATCCATTTTATAAAACTCAAAAAAATAAGCCGAACATGTTTTAACCTTAAAGTTTTTCTTATACTTATCATTTTTATCAAACACATTAAGTCCTCAACATCTTAACATCATACATTGATCATGGTTTCCACATGGTTTCATCGCCATCTTGTTCACATAGGTAGAAGGTCCATGTATTGTAATAATGATTCTGAGATCCTTAAAAATCATTTTATTTCTTCATCCAAATACACCTTGAAAAACTTGGATCATATGGGTGTTTTAAAAAAAATAGTTTCTGAAAATAATCATGTATGACATATAATTTCAAAACATCTGATAAAACTTGATTTTTATAAAACAGTCGGACCGAGTTTCAGTTGAAACATTCAATCAATGTTCCTTTTAAAATAACATTAGTATGTACTGAGAGACCATATTCTAAAAGAAAATATAAATAGGTTGTAAAATTTTATCCTTCTTCAGAACCTTTTTCAAAATCATAATATGCTTCAAAATCTTGTGATAAGGTAAATTATATGAAAATTCCTTGATAATATTTACCTTCTTTGAAAATATGAGAATATTTAAAAAATAGTATTTGATTAAATAAAACCCTTGATCGATGATGGTATTGAGGTATAGTGGAGGAGTTTGATATCTCAAAAAAACTACTTAGAAGTGAGTTTTGTGCTAGAAAACGTTTCACAATCATCCATATAAGACTTTCCAAAAATTATTTCAAGCATGTCATCAAGAAGAGATAGTAATGTGGTTTGACATCCTCCTTCTTCCATTTGTAACTAAATTTCCATGATCTTAAAAATTTGTAAAACAAGTATTTAACTAAAAGAATATACATAGGGACTAACCTTGTGTTAAATGAAAACTCATAATCCCTAATGTTGGCTAAATCGACCTCTGATACCTACTATAAGGCCCCAGCCTTAAACATTAAATAATTTTGAATTATGTTAATAATTCACATTGAGGATCTTTTCTCGTTTAGTTCCTTAGAGAATTAGGGCATAACTATTACATTACATCTCAAATATTACAATGTAGAAATTTTTACTCATTATCCATTTTTTCATAAAATAAAAACACTTAAAAGAAAACAAGAATTCTTTTCTTGATATAAATCTTATTGAATTATTCCTTTCTCTTACCCATCTTTATACCCCGTGAAAAAAATTTCAAAAACATGGGTTGAGCATAAAAATATTAGTAAGTGTTATAAAATAAATAAAGAAGACATTATTCATTCAATAAATTCAAAACATAAGCTCTTTAACATAACTCATGAAATCATAATATTTATGAATAACACATAGAAATCATAAATAATAAAGGTAATTTATGGCATCCATAACATACTTGCACTATATATTTCACAACTAAGTAGGGAGTTATGTTTGGAATACCCATCACGGTATATTCCCAAAATATATTAGGAAAAACATTAATGTTTACCTCTGTCAAATTACCCAATTCATTGGAGAGCTATCTCGGGCTCACGTCCCTTGGGTTTATCATGGAACCACCCATATGCATAAACAATTCCAAAGAAACATAACACAACCATAACAAATGAAAAAGAATAAAGGAAAGGTAACATTTCAAAATTGCAGTCACAATATTAAATTTCAATATATTGACATAATCAATACATTCTCAAAACCATTTTAAATACAAAAATACATAAAAAAGAGTATATGGTATTTATTTTCCATTTAAATCATTACATCTTTTTAATGAATCCAAATATAAAATAACACTTGTGGTGGTGGAAATGTCATTGTCACCACATATATTAAAAAATAATATTCCTTTTTTGGTTTAGTAGAACTCTTTGTAGAAAAATATTTTTTTGGAAAACCATTTAAAACATTTAATAAAGATATTTTTGAATCAAAGTGTCTCATACCACTTGGATACTTTTATAGGAATTAGAATTTTAAAACATTAATGCCCTTATAAATAAATACTCAATACATTTTTGAAAACATGTAAATTAACGAGAAATATTTAGAAGATTATATCTTTAAAACATTTAAAACAATGTTTTAGTTAAAGTGTTTGTTACCACTTGAGAAAATACTCGAATAAAAATAATTAAAGAATAATCTTAAAAAACATATAATATCATGAGAATAAGGATATTCACTATATAATATGTCAAACAGAATTATATACACCTTATAGGATAACAAAGGTTTAAGATATCAATATATTCCTAAATAAAAATATATTGAGACGTATTTCCTTACGAAAATTCACCAGCCTAACAATGTCACATTAAAATTCAGAAAATGAGTCGATGGGAGAGAAAAGAGTATCTCATCACTTGAACATAAAATGTACACCAATAAGGACATTGAAGAACATATCCCAACATAATGAAATAGATATTAAAATACATAACATAAAATAAGTATTTGACTAAGAGAAGGATGAAAGGTTCCCTTACAAAGATCATTTTGTAAATAAAATAGATCGATTACGTGTATTCACTATAAGTAAACATAGAGAAAGTATAAATAAAATATATGATATAAAATTTTATTTATCACATAATCATAGAATGACATAATCAATAAGTATATGTTTCAACCAAATAATTTAAATTGGGTTAAGGGGTTCCCTTACCTTGAGTTCGTCTTGTTTTATATGTTCCTTGTTCTTCCTAAAATTGGGTAACTTCCTTTGGTTTGAACCAAAATGCTTTCTTGAAGTGCCTTATGACTATGGTAAGGATTCTAGGAGGAATAGGGGGATGTTGGGAGCCTCTTGGAGCTGATTTTGGATGATCCAAGTGGATTGAGAGGTGTAAGTAATGGGTTAGAGGTGATGGCCTTTTATAAGGGGGATGTACTATTTAGAAGAGTCTAGAAATATTATTTTATTATAATTTAATTTTCAGTTTATAAAGGCTCCAAATTTAGTTATGTTTAAGATAATATTAGGATGAATCTAAATATTCTCAACCAATATGTTTTATACAATTTTAGGTCATATAATTGACATTATCTTTTAGCTTTAACCCTTAGTTAACTAATTCAACGTTAATTATATCTTCCTGTATATTCATACTATATGGTTAATATAGTTACTATAAAATTCCAACCAAACCTTAGTTGGTTCATTAATGACAATTTAAATCCTATCTAAGTAATTTGGCCAAATCATAGATTTTTAGGATTATTTTATCATTTAATAAAATAGTATTTATTTTTTGAACTCATTTATGTCAATTTATAAACTATTTATATAATGTATTTTAAAAAATATATAGCAACATGATTCTTTAGAAAAATATACATTAATTAAAATATAACAGGTTATACTCATTTACAAAATTATTTGATGGTATAAGAGTTTCAAAATAAATTTATTTTAATTTTTATAATCTCATTTATTTAAATCTTTCATTAATATGGTAATCACTACATTATCATGGGGTAATAAATAATCTTTTTTATTTAATATATAAATATTATAAACAAAATAACATTATGCAGTAAATATTTTTATATTTATAATTATTATTTATAGTCAAAGATATAACTTATATAATCCCATATTAAAATTATTTTACTAACAGATGTACTTTTATGTTACATTTTTCCTTAAATTTAAATTAATTTTTATCAAATGTCATTTTCACTTACAAGTGGATCCATGGGGTCCCAAAATAAACCCAAGGATTTACATGGTCAAAAATGTATCAGACAATAGAGTTAGGACATGTGTTAGGGTAAATTAATATTATTATAATATTATTTTTACCCATATTTACCATATTTACCCTTTAACCATGGTAAATAAAATATTTACTAAAGTTACTATTTACAATGTCTAAAAATAAAATTAACCTATTTACACAATCTGGACCTCCTGATTCAAAATTTGGAAAATTTTTCCAAATTTTAAAAATAAAAGTTGCAGAAATTAATTTAAAAGTAATTCTGCTGTCAAAACCAAAAGCGTGTATTTAAGAAGTAAAAACAACCAAAAGATTAAGATCTGTTTATGTCCAATTTCAAAGTGAAATTACTTCTAATAAACAAAATTAAATTAAAATGTAATAATATAATCCAATTACACTTTGAAACCAATTTAAATGACAATCTAAATATAAAAATAAATTATATTAAAAGGTATTTTTTAATTAAAATGTAGTATTTTTCACTATTCGTAAAAAATAAACTTTATTAGAAAAATTCCAACAATTTACCCAATGTAAATTTTGATGTCTTTCTAAATAATAAGTTTATTTTTTCAAATGGAACATATAAAAATGATAAAAACTAGATTTTAAAGGGATTCTCCATCAAAAGGCGGTAAAACTACTTATAAATAAATATTGGAGTATTTATGCTTAAAATTGGATTCATTCTCATTTTAATCCTATAAATTTTATTGAAAAAATGTAAATACATTTAACAACCATGTGTTATCATAATTTAGTTACTTATGTTCATTCTCATCTTTACAATGGCTATATGTTAACTACCATTTAAAAAATTATTATTATTATATTATTTTTCGGTATAACTCAACTATCTCTGCAACATAAGATTTCAAAGAAACCTATTGTTACATGTTGATTACGCTATCGAACAAAGTGTCCTCTTCAACATAAAATTAATATCTTATTCATAAATATTAATAGATATAGAAAGGTATTGTCATATAAATACCTTGGTCGTTACATCTGGAGTCTGGTAGGACAAACATAATTTTTAGTCAATAGTAACCTACCCTTATGAATAGTAAACCAACCAAAATAATAGTAACCTTACCCATGAATGACTAAAATTTAGATATCTTATAAGTGAAAATTTGACTATAATCAAAGTATTGGTATTTTTATAAGTAACAAACAATTTATTATAAATAATTAATTAATTTAAAATAAAATTTATTTTCCTAAAATGTTATCATAAATTAAAAATTCTATATCTTTTGGGGTTTAATATAATTTTATAAAACATTATGTAATTTTTGAAATCATTATGGAATCAGTTTTAATTTAAAAATCTGTATTTTTCTGATAGATTATGATTTTAATTAGAAATTAAATCATTCATAGTTATAAATTTATTTCTGAAAAATTTACTTTATTTTTGGATTCTACACATTGAAAAATGGTTTGGGTGAATTTTTGGGATTTTTCTAAAATACATAAATTTTCAGATGAATAGTGAAAAACAGTTTTTTCACATAACTGATATATCTTTAATTGCATCATTCATGATGTAATGATGACATAGACTTTATAAAACATTATATTCATCAATGTTATATTTAATTTCATAAACATTTCATCAAAATACAATAAAAATAATTTCCAAACCTAAACAAAACTTTTCCCAAACCGAAAGTCAAAAAGTTATTCTTTAAAGTATAATTTTCACATTTTTTTCACTTTCCTTTTAATAAATAAATTAATTAGAATTATAAAGATAGTTTAAAGTCTATAAAAATTATATCATATTAATATATTATTTGTGTTATCAAAAAACTACTACTATAAGTCTAACATTGGATATATTAATTTATTTAATATTTTATTAAAAAAACACCCCTCCTCATGTATAAATAACACCTCTACTTCCCCTTGAGAAAACACACCAATAAAGCCTTGATAATTGTTTAATTTTAGCCAAATTCCCTTAAAAATATTATTCCCCACGTCCAAGACCTAATGGTCTCACCCGAATGCCAAAATCAAAGGTTTTAAGGAGGATCTCAAGGAGAAGATATCAAGAGGTATGAAATCCTCTTCATTTTTCATGTGTTTTCCTTTCCTTTCCATTTATATTTATTATAGTCTCTTCCCATCCTCTTATACAAGAGGCGTGAAAGATCCAAAAAAAAATTATATTCTGGATTTTCTCACGTTCATGTAAAATTCATCGTCATTCTTATTCTCCTCTCCCACTTATTCAAGGAATAAAAACATTGTATATGATGTGTCGAATTAAAAACATCGTGGATGATGGGTTTTAAATTTTCTTTAATTCCTTAAAGTCTGGTCATAGAACCATTTATATGGTTGAACATGGTTATAATATATGTATTACTTATCATCCATGGTTCTGGAATCCTTATGTACATATGGTTTTAATTTATAAAACAAAATGAGGTCATTATTTTCAAAGAACCACTCAAATGATCTAAACAAACATCATTAATGTTTTAACTAATGAATATTTCTAAAATCATAATTAAAAATAATAAATGGTATAATTAAGGTTATGTAAAAATTTAAATACCATTTCATTCAACTTATAGAGTTTCTTTTATAACCGAAAAAAATCCAATACAAACTACTCATGGAAACCCTGTAATGAAAGCACCCAAAACAAAGAGAATAACAAAGTATAATTAATGAATGGGTAGGGTGAGGTTATAAATTGATCATATAAGGTGTTATAAACATGAAAATGTTTCTATAAAATATTATTAAAACTATTTTAACCATTATACAAGAGATTAAAACATGTGTCAAGGAATTTGAACATGAGGTAAGCGATTCTCTCTCTCTCACTTTTATTCATGAATATCTTCTATGTTGTTCCCTTTTTTAAAATTCCTAATGACGAGGTATGTTTTTTTACCTTCACCCTAATTCCCTTATTATATATTTAAGATTAAATGTTCCATTAAATCTCATTAATACCTCCCATGTACACCCGATACCATGCCAAAATCTCAAAAGTAAATTTTAATCCCAATTTCCATTCTTTTGGTTAACCTTCAAATGCATGGATTTTTATCATTCTAAGATGACTTGTGAAATTTAATTTGATTATATAATGTTTCATTATCTATATTTATAGTATATATATATTTTTCATTTGTTTAATAAATTCTCTCTTCAATGATAGGGTATTCGTAACGGAATTCCCTCTTAAAATCCTTTTAAATGCCTCTTTTATGAAATCCAAAGAGATTTTTATTTTTTGTAAATGAGTGTAATCTTCTGATTCAGTGATTTTTTATTGACATATTAACTCCCTTATATGTTTATATGGTTGTTTTTGGAAAAAAAATAGGTCTTTATCATTTGTGGAATATTTACGTTCTAAGAGTTATTTATATGAGAAAAGGGTATTTTTAAATGTGAATGTGTTTTTCTCAAGGGTTTATACGAGTTATGAAATGTTTTATTCATGGTATGTTCCTTGGACATTATTTATGTTGGGTTGAGACTATTATATCTCTAGATATTATGGGTGATCCCCATTATAGCTCAAGATATGATGGGTTGATCCCATTATAGGTAAAAATTTGATGGGTGAGCCCCATTATATCTCTCCAATGCATTGGGTATTCCAGAGATGGATGTTGACCAAATGGTTATTCCACATTTAGGTTTCAACATAAGAATGATATGGTAAATTTATCCCAAATAATCTACATCTTTATTCTATGCATTATAGTTTTTATGATATAGGTTTTGTTGTTTTTTATGTTATCACATGACTAACAATTTCTCTATTTATATCCCTTACTGAGTTTTGTTCTCATCCCACATTTTTTAAAATTTTTCCCCAAGATATAAGCATGAGTATGATTAAAAAGGGATTAATTATTAATTTTATGAAGATTTTTCAAATAAATCGTGTTTTTTGTTTTAATGTTTTCTACTTTGAAAAAATGGATATTGTTTTTAATAGTATCCTATTTGTATGAATGTGGCATGTTATGTATGTAAGATATCCCAAATCTATAAAAATATAAACCTGAAAAGATACTAAATTTTTAAAAAATGTATGTTCTCAAATAAAATTCAATATTATATAATGTTTTATGGCCAGGTGTTGATAAATTCTATTGGATATTTTGTAGCATGGATATATAATACTATAGAGATACACGAGGTATTCCTTTAAAACATATTTTATTTTGAAAAACCTAAAGTAATTGATGAAAAAATTTCTGAACTGAGGTATGATATTACATATGGTTAAATTGATGGGGAAATAGGAGGTCAGTTCAAGAAAATCTAGTGAATCTTCCAAGAAATCAAAAGGTCTTTCTAGGAGTACCTTCTCCCCAACAGTTCTAGATAATTTTTTTTATCATTATATATTCATGCTTATACCAGTTTTAAAGAATCACATATGTCTTAAATTCCTCATGATGAATAGATATTTGTAATTTTCATTAAACAAATTGTTGTTCTTTAGAGTATTAATGAGATTCTCACGTTTGAATGGTTGGGAGTTTTAGTTATAAATGCATATATATGGTACATTTTCTTAATATGTCTATCCAAATAGTTATCTAACATGTTTATTAAATTTAATAACTATTCATATTTTCTATATTAGTTTATATCACTAATATATAAAGAGAAAAATTTGAAATTCACAATTCGGATTCTTTAATCCCTCTATCATTTCTATACAAGAAGCTTATTTGTAGAAGGAAGAAATTGACAAGAAGAAATATTAGTTATACAATGTGTTTCAGAAAAAAATAATAGATGAAATAATCTTTTAGGTTCTTTTAATGAAGCGATAAAACTCTACAATATAATCACATAAAATATGTGTTTACTTTTTCCATTACTTATTTTTTTTAGGTAGCACTAGATGCTGATTGAAATCAATCTGGATACCCTAAATATTTATTATTTTAGATCCATTGCATAGAATTCAAAAAACCCAACCACACATGATGTGTATTGTGGATTTTTCATACACTACAATCAAAATTTTAAGGAAAAACATCTAATTATTTGGGTAAATATAAATTTTAAATTTTTTTTCTTATCATATGTTTCTCTCTAAATATAAGCTAAATCATGGCATTAATTCCATGACTCAAACATAAAAACACCATGGATTACTTCAAATAGAAACTGATTATGTTTTATAGATGTAGAAACATCTAATTAATAAAACAAATTTCAATACAATTTAATTTTTTTTGTCAATGTTTCTATAATTTCTGAAGCAAGATAATGTAAATTATTGAGGATATTATGTTTGAAAATTTATGAGGGAGATCATAAACTATGAAAATAACAGCATCACCAAACAAGTAATTTTCAAAGGTAGTTAAAATTTCATTTAAAATATTTATTAATCATTTTTGTTTATATTTTTTCAGTACTACCATGATTTATTACAACCTTAATAATCAAAAGAACAAGTATATTTGTTTAGAGTTGAGTTGATAGTTCATATGTTATTATATTTTTTGTTGAAAATATATTTAGGCGATTACCTGTAATATTTGTTATCTAGTATGTGTTATGAACTCTAAAATATATTTAGTGTGTGAATCATTAGTATTAGAATTCTTATATATTATTATTTATATGTTTCTAAAAGAGAATTACAATGGAGGGAATCAATTTGTTTTAAAATGAGTATAAAAAATTGTGTGAAAATGTATATAGGAAATGAGAATATGTGAGTTCCTATTACTTAGTTAATTTTATCATTATTTTATCTAATTTTTAATTTAATTTACTTATCATTTTTAGAATAAAATTAGTCAAATTCACTTTATAGTATTCCATCAAAGGTGGTGGTAAATGATAAAATAAAAGATAAATTCAGTGGTTTCAATTTGGTGGGTGGTGGAATTATTTGGGATATTTTATCATCAATTATATTCAGGATATAAAATCACATATGCTTGTGAAATGCATACAAGTAAGACATAAAATTTACATTAGTGAAATGGATTGACTAAAATTGATTCCATTGAATACACATGATTTGAAATTAAATTATCCCACCATTATATCTCATATAATATCATAACCATTACATGAGTAACGGTGTTTGTCCTATCTTTATTATTCCCATATATACTTCTTCACTAACTCATCATAAAAAAACGTGTCGACTGGTTCGTCATTAATCTAAATGTTCACATTCCTTAGTTGATTTAATAACATTTTTCCCTATTTTTAGTTAATTTCCCCATTATTTCGATATGATACATATTTTTTATATTTCACAATGATAAATAAGAAATGACTTTTTCAACATGGATGATTCATTCATGTACTATGATCATTCCCTCAAGAAGGATGATGTACTCATGAAAAGATGAATTCCTATAACTTATTTAGTTAATTTATTCACCCTTTATCTACTACTTTTAAGTTAATTTTCTTATCTATCTATAAAATATTTATTTATTTATTTTCATAGATCATTTGGGAAGTCAGGTTTTTCTTACAACGATCTGTAGTAAGGCGAAAAATGGAGAACTTGTTCATTTTGTATGATGCATTTTAGGAATCATCAGGTTTTCTATTCCATCCAAATGAAACATTTCTTTCTTTTCTCTCTTGGATCATATTGTTCAAAGAAAAACACAAAAATCTTACTCAATCATCCATACCTCAATATGATACATAATGTTCTCAATTTAACTTGATAAATATATTTTTAGCTTATAATTTACATTTTAAATTAAAAAAAACTTCACATACTCAAAATTGAGTAAACACGTTCCCCAAGATCTGAACTATATTCACATATATATATATTTATATATATATTCAAATATATTTAGTGAGTTAAAATAAAAATTGGTTGGTTGGTTCTTTTTGAATATTTCATAAACATCTTCTCTTGTATGGGATTTCCAATCTTGATGTTTTTATAGTAAAATCATTTTCTATAGAAGTAGGTAATTAGTGGTATCATGTCTTTAATAATATAAAAACATTCATTAATTAATTATATAATCAATATTCATCCCCTTCATCTTATGACCTATATGTTCATTAATTTATTGGGCATTGAAATTTATAAGTATACCTAGTATGTCATTTGGCTTTCATTCACTTGTCTTCATTGCCTACTCTTTTTCATGGATGATACCTCTCATCATGGAAATAATTCAATGGTGGATTTCAGAATACCTATTATTTTTTCTATAGGTAGAAACCTTAAAATGATTGTTTTAGTTTTATTCCATTTTATATATGATAATGTATGAATTTTTTAGGGAAATGATACTAATTTTCATACTCGAGGGGTTAATACTCTTCCTTTCATGCAATGTGGTAAGAAAACTGAAATGATTATCTCTATCCAAGAATATGGTTTGAACGTGAATATTTTTATAAAAAAATAGTTATGACCATGATTTTATCCCCAAGTAGGCATATAATAATGAGTAAAATGAAGAAAATATATTTACACAAAGACCCCATCGATCAAACACTTCAGTGAGAGTGTTATAAGAAGAAATATGAAACAATAATTATAAGAGATTAATATTGTAATTAATAATTATCTATGATATCTTCAAGTAATAATTTTGAGGAATGATGTGGAATCAACCACACCCTTATCTGATGGATGGTGTGCTTTGTATAACTTAAATAGTTTGATAACAGTTTAAAAGAAACATTTTAGATAAAATAGTGTGTCACTCATTGAAAATGGGAAAACAAGATAAAATTGTCTAAATAATTTATGAAAATGATTAATTAGTCAATTTTTGATGTATAAGAATTAATCTCACAGAAAATTGGTACATTATGTGACCAGTATATGTCAAAGTGTATGTTTCTAGTTTTAAATCACATTTTAGTAAAAAAGACAAATGACATACTAAAAACCTATAAAAAACATTGGCATTGTTCTAATAATTTAGTAAAACTAACCATATGTTATTTTTTATGTGTAGAAATATACCAAACATCAATATGATAAATGTTGTGACTAGTATGACTCTAAGTGTTACTTTTTATTTATAATTGGTATTAATTTCAACATAAGGAAAAGTGACATAAAAAATTGATCAAATAAATTTTGGAATATTCTTATACATTATTAAAATGATCCATAAGTTATTTTTGATGTTTTGGAATCATCCAAACCTAAATAAGACATATAGTGTATAGATATGTCTCCAAATGTGTCTTTTTATTTAAAATCGACATTAATTTTAGTAAGAAACAAAAGTGACATACTCAAAATAGAGAAAACACATTTGGATATTTATGATACTTGAATAAAATGTCCCATATGTCATTTTTTACATGTAGTAATCAGTTAGACCTCAATATAAAGCATAGTGGGGCGACATGACTCCATGTGTGTCTTTTTTTAAAGTTGGCATTAATTTTAGTAAAAAAGAAAAGTGACATACTCAAAACCAAGAAAAACATTTTGATTATTTTTTATACATTTATAAAATGATCCATAAGTAATTATTGATATGTAGGAATAAACTACACCTCAATAAAATAAAAGGTGTGCCTGGTATGACTCAAAGTGACCCTTATCACTTTAAAATTGACATTTTAGTTTGAAACATGTGTCACTTACTGAAAACTTAGCACACACACTCAGATTTTCTTGATAATTTAGGAAAATTATTCATATAAAAATCTTGATATGTAATAAATTGTCTCACATAAAAATGATACTTGATGTGACTGGTGTTACTCAATGTTCTTGTTTCCAGTTTAAAATGTCATTTTAATAAAATAAATTGACATACTTAAAACTAAGAAAAATAATTTTGATTATTTTGATACTATAGGAAAAGGATCCATAAATAATTTTTAACATTTAAGAATTATCCTCACCTTAATACGATGAAGAATGTGGTCAGTATGATTCCAAGTGTGTCGTTTTATTTAAAACTGACATTATTTTTTGTAAAAAAGACAATTGACATACTCAAAACAAAGAAAACACATTCATGTTTTTTTATAATTTAGTAAAATGACTCGTAAGTCATTTTTTACATGCAGGAATTAGTCAAACCTCAATCTGATGCATGGTGTAACTAGTATGACTCCAACTGCATGTTTTTATTTAAAATTTACATTAATCTTAGTAAAAAATATAATTGAAACACTAAAAACTGAGAAAATGAATTAGTATTCTTTTAATATTTTTTTAAACAACCCATAAGTATTTTTTCACATATAGGAATCAACTTCACCTCAATTTGATGCACATCAAGACTAGTATGACTCAATTTGTGTCTTTTGATTTAAAATTGACATTAATTTTAGTAAAAAAGACAACTAAAAAACTTAAAACCATGAAAAATTATTCTAATTGTTTTTATATATATTATTAAAATGATCTATAAGTCATTGTTTATGTGTAATAATCATCCTCACATAAATATGATACATTATGTTTCTGGTATGACTCAAAGTTTCTGTTATCAGTTTAAAATTTTCATTTTAGTTTAAAAAGTGTCACTCATTAAAAACCAAGAAAATTCACTCATATTTTATTGATAATTTAGGAAAATAATTCATAAGTATTAATTTATGTTTGGTATTTTGTATCATGTTAATATGGTACTCAATGTGAACAGTATGGCTCAAAGTGAGAGTTTCAAGTTTAGAATGACATTTTAGTAAAAAAGAAATGTGACTTATAGAAAATCTATAAAACACATTTAGATTTTTTGGATAATTTATTAAAATGATCTGTAATTAAATTTTAATTTTAATGAATCAACCACACCATAATCTGATGAATAGTGGTACTCGTATGACTCCAACTACATGTTCTATTTAAGATAGACATTAATTTTGGGAAAAAAGAAAAGTGACATACTCAAAACCTATAAAACACTTTTATATTATTTTTATTCTTTGTCAAAATTATAAATAAGTAATTTTTTATGTGTATTAATTAGTCTCACATAAATATAAGTCATTGTGTGTCCAGTATGACTCCAAGTGTGTGTTTCTTATTTTTACTTGACATTAATTTTAGAAAAAAAGACAACAGACATACTCAAAATCACTAAAAAGATTTTTGATTATTTGTATTATTTATAAAAAAATATTTTTAAGTCATTTATAATGTGTATTAATCCTATAAACCTCAATTCAATACATAGTGTTCCTGATATAACTCAACGAGTCCATTATCAGTTTAAAATATATATTTTATTTTAAAAAGAGTCATAGAAAATCGAGAAAGCATGCTTGGATATTCTTGATAATTTAGGAAAATTATTCCTTAGTAATTTGAGACATTTAGGAATCAATATTACATATAAATAAAACATGTAATCACTGGTAAGACTCATAATATTTGTTTCTAGTTTAAAATGACATTTTAGTAAAATAAACAAGTGACATTCTCAGAACTCAGAAAATACATTCAAGTTGTTTTGATACTTTAGGACAATAATATTTAAGTCTTTTAGGACTTGTAGGAATCTACTCATATCAATATGATCCATAGTGTGACTAGTATGCCACTAAGTAAATGTTTTCAATATATAAGGGGTGGTTTAGTTTAAAATGCGCATCACCATGATAAAACTGGGAAAACAGTCTCATATTGTTCTCCCAACATTTTATCTATAATTACTTAATTAATTTCCTTATATTTTTTATATTATAATTATTTAGTTACTTTTCATAGAGATAATGTTTGAAGATGTAAAAAATGAGGTAACATGAAAGAATCAACCACAACTCAATATGATATAGAGTGTTCCTGTTATGACTCAAAGTTTAGATAAATAGTTTTTTTTTAAATTAACTCTTTCTGTTTAATTTATTTATTTATTATTTTACTGACATAAGATTTTCTTTCTTATAAAAGTGAATTATTTTTTCTCAATCTGGGATGGTTTGTTTGGAAACAGAATGATTGGGGATTAGGGGCCAAATACAAAGGAACATTGATGGTTTTGAATTTTTGTGATAATTTATAGTTAATCATGTAATTTAATAATCTAATGTTTGAAATGTCTATAATATAGTTTTTTTCTTATAATTTTATTGTAAATTTTATTTCATTTATAATATGTACTATATCAATCAATTGTTTCTAGTGTTATCTATATTGTACCTCTGTTGTTTGTGGTGTTATAGTGTGTTGTAAATATAGAAACACACTACAATATTCCACTTTATCAGATATTTTACAAGTGCTAATAAAGGGACCATTTATCAAGGATTCAAAAAAGCACTGATGAAGTATACCTTTATCAGTGCTTATAAAATTGATGATAAAGGGGTCATTATCAGTGCTAAATAAAATAATGATAAATGCGATCTTTTTTCAATACTTCTAGAAGCACCGATAAAGACACCCTCTATCATATCTTTTTAGCACTAATAAAGAAACCCTTTATCAGCACTTCTCTAGCACTGATAAAAGTCGAGGACCATTAATCATGCTATGGTAGTCAGTTATTTTCTAAAACTAACAAAGAAAAATTTTAGTGTTATTAAATGCCTATTTTGTAGAAGTGTGAGATTAAATCCATGGAGAAAATATATCCAAGAAAATAAACTTCCTGAATTTAGAATTCATGCTTTCCAAAAGTAATATATAACTCTTGTCTTATTATAGTATCATGTATGATCCAAAAATTATTCTCATGGCCTTTAAATATCTTATAATACACCAATATATCATCAATTAATATCAAAAAAAACATCAACATATTACATGAATACTCTATTCATCATATACATAAAAATAGATGGTTCACAAGTGAATCCAAATGGAATTGTTGTAAACTTATAGAATCCATAACTAATTTTAAATGCTTTATTTGAAATATATTCCTTATTAACTTGAAATTAATGAAACCAAGTATTAAAGATAATCTTTGAAAAATATTGATCTTTGTGATGTTGATCAAATACATCATTAGTGAGAGTAATTTGATATTTTTTCTTTGTCATAATAGAATTTCTTTCCCTATAATCAATGAAAACCCTCATGAGTCTATATATATTCTTAACAAAGTGAATAGGGGATTCCAATGGTGAAATAATAAGGTGAATAAATCCATTCTCACAAAAATTCTCTAGTTATTTCATCAAATTAATGAATTCCATTGTGGTCGTTCTATAGGGAGTCTTTTATATTGTTCTGGCATCCAGGATTAGATCAATGAAAAACACAACATCACAATCTAGTGGATTTCTATGTACTTCCTTCGGAAACACATTAATTTATTTTTATATAATAGTTGCATCCTCAATTTGAATATAACATTCTCCTTCCAAATATTTTTTGAACTTTTCCCCTAACAATCTCATTCAAAAGTGATATTGGGGGTGGATCTAAATGTGAATCACATGATCAATACTCCACTATAAAGATTATTAATTCCAAATCATCATCGCGGATCACAATTTCCTTCTCCTTCTAGTAAAATTTTGCATCATATTTTGATATCCAATTCATAAAAAGTATTATATTTAATTAAACCAATGGTATGACAATAAATCATGAAAATAGAGTTGTTAATGTGTCATAATGGGAACTTCTGGACAGATCCTTGTTTCAGTGAGACTTCTACTTTAAAGTTTGATTGAAAAATACCTTATTATTAAAGTTCTTGGAAAAAATTTAATTTTCTTAAAAAATTGGAAGATATAAAAGAGTGTGAAGATCTATAATAAAATAAAGTATTAGATAAATTTCGGAATATTATTAAAATACATACCACCACATAAAATGGTAATTTCAACTTAGCTATAGTGATCACATAATCTTAACCTTCTCTAATTGGACTCTTCTATGGTAGATTCCTTTTATTCATGATAAATTGGATTGAATAATTTCCCTATTATTTATAGTTTAATAACTAGATATCAATGGTATCTTTCATTCCCTTATAATCATGATCCAAATTCCTATTATCGTTTTACTTGTAACAAACTCCCATTACCTTTAATAATTTTCACGGATATTAATTTCCGTTATTTTTTCATGATGGAGATTGTTTCATCTTCATATTATTCTTTGACACATTACCTTTTTGTTGGTGTTTAAATGGATTCTTATTCTCTTAATTCTTCTTTAATATAAAATATCTAGATAATTCCTTCTCTATTTCAATGGCGCATAAAAATATTTCATCATATGAGGAATTTTTTTAGAAAGAAGTTTCCTCCCGAAAAATGAGTTATTCCCTTAAAAAATGGTCAATCCTGAATTCCATATTACTTATGTAATATGTAGCATACCTAAAAATTATTGTAAATGTATACTCATACTTTACAACACTTGCTTCTTCCTTTTACTATATGATAAGGAATTGTTTCTTCATTTTGTCTCATTTTTCATGGGGGAAATATTTTTCAAACAATGTTTCCTTAAAATATGTTCATTCCATGGGTATTATTTCATATTTATCTCTATTATTTTTTATTAAGGGCCACCATTGATCAACATCACCTTTGAGAAAATACACTAAAAGTGTAATCTTTTCCTTTTCATCACATCCAAAGTCAAAAATGTCTTTTCAGGGGTATTAATCCATTGATCAGGTATGATAGGATCTGTAGTCTCTCTAACTGATTGGGGATTATTCAACACAATGAAATCTAATATAAGATAACAATTTTGTGGAACAACATATTGCTATATTTAGGAAGGTATAACCACCATATCCATGGAAAGTATCCCTAAAATAGGCATAATCTACTCAGATCCTATATTCGATGTATTAGATTTTTTAGTAGGGAATTTTCTACATTAACCAGGAGTTTTTACACCATTATTCCTTCCAAGTTTTATTTCTAAATAATGGAACATACTAAATTATTTCATAAAATTATGAATTTTTAAATCATATTTCGTAATTCAAAATATGGTGTAACACTACATATAAATTTACAATTTTTTTATTATTAATTTTGGAATCATAAAATTGGTTTCTCTGGGGATATCATTATTTTTAAATCCTTCAAAATGATTTGTAAGTAAAATCTGAATTTTCCTAAGAATGTCCCCAGGGAGTTTCAAACAAGGTTTATAGTAAGTCCCATTATCGTACACCGGGTGATTATTGATTAAAATCTTAATAAACCCTTTTTTGAATATATTAACCATAGTTACAACTTTACCATAACCACATCTACTTGTAGTATCTAGGAAGGGATGTATTTTTTTGGAAAAATCACATAATCTATTTCTTACTAAAATATTAGGATTGTTTTCTATAAATATCCTAAAATTGTACAATATGATTATGTGCCTAAATCTATATATTCCTTAATCTATTTCCCAACATTTATATTAAACTTACTCTGATATAAACTATAATAAACCAGACTCTATTAACCCAGAGATGGTGTTTACTTTATTACACTATCGTAGATACAAGCGTTAAAATAAAGAAGGACCAATCAGTTTAGTAGTCTTAGAGAATAAAATACAAACATGATTCCCATTTTACATTAGTAATATGATATAAAACATAATAGGAGAAAATTTTTGGTATCCTTGAAACTCATTCAAAGGATTCAATTTCATACCATAGGAAAAGGAAAAAAATAAGTTTGATCTCAATGCTCAGTAAGGGTTAACTCTAATGAAATAAATCATGAGTAAATAGGTAAAAAACATTAACATAAGATAAATAACTAAACACACATTCAATTTTATCATTATCTTGAATATTATGATTTCATAAAGCAAAGTCAATAAGGAGAGGTAAATAACGGAAAACACATTCTATTTAATCAATAAAATGATCACAAAATGTATCAATGGATAATATAAATGAAATAATAGAAAGGATAAAAATATCTATGTCATAAATGAAGGAAATTATTAATATTTGATTTCATTATCTCAATCATCATTATATCTATACCTTTAAGAACTTTTTCCATGATAGTTAAAAATAATGGGTAAAAATCAATTTAATTTGGACAACTGATTTGTTTCATGAGACCTACCAATACATCATTGGGATATATTTTCTGGGCCCCACCCATCACTACATGTCTAAATTATTCCTCATATATCATATGATTTATTTAATTTGTTAACATTTTTCCTTATCAACAAATTTCTATATTGCGTAAAGTATACAGATTTATCAATATTTTCCAAGTTAATGAAATAACTATAAATGTAAGAATTATAGGTAAAAATTTTATATGGATTAATAAATAATCATATAAAAGATACAAATATTATTTATATTTCATATAAATGTAATTTACAATGAAAATTGATCAAAAGAAAGTGATTTTATAAAGATAAAGTTAACAATCACATAAATAATCAATAAATGACAGGTGAGCATCAGTTCATCAGGAATATAGGTTTTTGTAATAAAATCATGTCCCTTGAAAGTATAAATATAATGAAAGATAAATATTTAAATAATATTTCATGAAAGTGTTTTCTCTATAAAACCATTGAAATCAACTAGAAGAAGCTAAATTTTGTAAAATAATTATAGTGACAGGGAAGTCCATTATCGTCTTATACATTAAAAAGACATTCATTTTTACTTAGTGTTTAGGATAAAGTTACAACATATCAAAAAAATATATTAATTTTATAAATATCATTTCTAATAATTAAATACATTTTTATAACCATTCATAAAATTTGAATATGAAAAATTAATCCCATTGCTTCATGGATACAGTAGGTCATACTTATACACAAGCAACAATATCGTTCCCTTAATGGGTGAATGGGAAAGTAATTTGATGAAATATTTATTTTTTACAATTAATATAATTCTATATTTATCATATATATTCATTATTTCCATTATTTTGAATATCCATGTGAGTTGGTGATGGAAAATAATTTACATCAGTTTGTGAGGCAGTAGTCCGTCGTACACAAAAGTGATGGATTTGTTTCACATTTGATGGAGAAGGTGATGGAAAATTTGTATTACATAAACATAATACATATTAGTATAATTAATATTCTGGTATTATCATATTGGAAGTGTTTATACATAATTGAAGGTTGTAAAAGAAGAAAAGAAGGAAGATCTTCATTAAGATGATTACCTTCTCTTAGAGAAACCTCATTTGGATAACTACTTAATAACCCTAGGGATGGTAATTTGTGAACAGAAGTACCTCTAGAATGTTTATAAATATGTTTGAGATAGATTTTGGTAGGGTTTGGTAGATCCAAATGGCTTGATATGTGTAAAAAATTGAGGTGAGGGAGTTCCCTTCTATAATTGACGTGGAGTGACATTTTGTAAATACCCAAAATATTCAACAATGGGTAGTCAATATCACCCCAAGTTCCTCTAAAATTGATAAATAATATATTTTAAGAAATTTATGTTTTATCAAAACCTCTAAAATATAAAAATAATCATGTTTTAAACATGTTATTCCCTTATCTTCTAAGTTTACATACTTTTACCATTTTAGTTTTCATCACGGTAGCTATTTTTTAACCTAGGTAATTAATCCATTATGAATAAAATTAAATTATCCATATTATATAATTTTAAAATAATTATTATAAAAATTAAATACAATTTATCAAATAAAAATGATATGTTTGTGTAAAATTAATTTCAACTCAAGCACATGTAACATACAAAACCTCATTTTAACCTTAACAATGTTAATTATATTGTTTTTTTAGTTTTTACAAATAATTATCAGTAAAAAAAGTTGAAATTATTAAATAATATGAATTATTATTATTCCAAATAATAAATTCATTTTATTAAACATAATTCTTATAATTGGAATAATTTAACTTTAAAAACAAACCCACAAATCGTGTCGAAAAAAGTTTTCTCAAGAAATGCATTTTCAAATTATAAAAAAAATTATATAAACTATTTGACAAGTAATAATAATTATATGAAATTAAATTAATATTTTATATATATAATTAATGAATTTCAATTAAATCATTCATCATTAAATATTATTTTAATTAATAAAAATTAATAGGCATTATTCTTTTTTAAATAAAAATAGTTTTCTGAAAAATACCCATTTACCTCCAAATGATCTTATATTTATTTATTTAAATTATATAGTTAATAAATTTTTAATTATAATTATTATTATTAAAAATTATATATAAAATTTCTAATATTTAAATGCAATATTTTTTATTTTTCTTAAGATCTTATTTCTAAGGGGGAAATTTTAGTAATCCATTCTAGGTTTTTTTTGACCAAGTGAGGTCAAGATCTACATTCATTCTATGTAATTATAATTGTGTGCCATAAAACTTTAAAATTATATTTTTATTATATTTTTATGACAATATAATGTTCACCTACTATAATTGATACATTTTTGTTACAGTTATTTTAGTATAACCCCATAAATATTTTCAATGAGTTTATATGGTGATAAATTAGATATTTCCCTCCCTCATGGTTATTTTGAAAATCTTGAAATACTAGTTTATATTCAATTAAATACATTGAAGTATTTATTTATTTTTTAAATATTTTCCAACATTTTTCAATTGGGTGACCCATGCTTATGTTGTGTTGCATGATCCTATTGTCTTAATGAATTTAACAACATATTTGGTGTTATAATTTTGATTAATTGGAAACCTATGGTGTAACTTTTGTGATAAACCACCTTTGGGAATGATTTTAATTTATATGTTGTCCCTTATATAAAAACTTATTAGTTAGTTATCATTAATTATAACTACATCAACAAAAGTATTATTCATGTTCTAGAATAAAAAACACTTCTTCCCTCCTAAACCTAAAAAAACAATAAGACAAAAAACAACACTTAACCCTTGGTTAGGAGAGTGATTTTCTTTTTATGTGGTGGTTGGGTTGAATAGGTGAGAATAAGTTGTTTAATATTAAAATACAACTACTTTTATTATTAACCTAAGACTTTGAATCATAATAATTACAAGGATTTTTCACAGGGGTGAGTACATGTTTTTTTTGTAAAACCTAGTTTTGAGAATGGTTCCATTTTAAAACACTCCATTGTTGAATTTTCTAGATTTATATTAAATTTTTAATTAGAAAATATTTTCCCAAGGAAATCACCTTTTAAATTTCAAACCATTTTTTCAAATACAAAATGGTGTAATTTTTTTTTAAAAATTGGTAAATGTGGATAAGGGATTTTATTTATAACCTAACCTTTGGCTTTAATTAAATAATAGTGTATTCTTATTTGTTAAAGTGTTAAAAACAATATGTGTTATTTTATCAATTCATTCTAAATATGGGATCACCTTAGAAATATGAAACTTGTTGTGATATATATTCCTTACCTAGTGTCAAATATATAATTCCAAACGAAAGTGATGTCTATTATGATTTTTTGTTAGGTATTTGAAAAATACTAAAAAATTTATTGTTCTTTTTTGTGAATTTTTATTTAGATAATAATGAATTCAGGGATAATTTTTACACCACGTTTTAGTCTTTGATTGGTTAAACAAAAATATGACTTAGTAAAGTATTTGTGGTAGTGGATTCTTCCATGTGTAATGGATTTTTTTACTTTCTATTTATTATTATTAATTATTTATGGTGTCATGTTTTGGCATTTTTTATCCAACCAATAGTATGTCATGATTATCATTGTATTATTTATTATTTTTTTCATACTATTAATCTGTATAAATTTATGATTATTCAATATATTACATTTTCTTTAGTTTTTTAGTTGTATGATATAATTCTCTCTTTAGAGAGGAGGATGGAAATACATTGAAATTCATCATTTATCCATACTAAGTGAGGATGAAGATGTTATTTGCAATAAACCATTATTCCCTATATAGTGAAGATGATTAGGGTTTTTCACACTTGATCACTCCTCCCTACATAGTGAAGATGGCATGGGTTATTCACACTAAATCATTCCTCCAACCTTAATGATGATGAAGGAGTGATTTTTCACTATATAAGTCTTAACAGATCACTATTGGTGTAAAGGTTTCTAGTAGGGACCATTTTTATCCACATAAGATTTTGAGTTGGTGATCTAAGTAGGTATGTTATGGTATAGAACCTTCAATATTAGGAATTTTTACTTCAATAATGATTATTCTATGACTTTTCAAACTATTTATTTCATGTAAATAATTTTAATATGTTTATTTAAATATGTAAATGTGTTCATGTATACACATTTTATATTGTTTTTGTATCAAGACACCATTCTTTCACTATTGAATATTTATACTCCCACTATATGTGGAAACATTTTGGGACAATAAGTTCTGCCTACTTAATTTCAAGTACTTACATGTATGTCAGTAGATGAGTAGGTATATGGGTTTTTGGTCATGCATTCTATTAGGATCATTACGTACCATGATCGTGTTAGTGTTAATAATGTGGTGGTTGGATGGTTTTTCAGAAAAAATTACTATTATCCATTTGATCTGCCATAGAAAAGTCCTTTTTTCATCATTGAATTTACTTGATCCTACTTATATATTTTATTTTGTATGTTTATTGATATGATATGAATTAATATATAGATTAATGATCTGTTTACATTCTTTTTTATCTTTTTGTGACTAATTTTATTCAATGATACATTTTTGGCACATTTAATATATGGATGGGTCATGTTGGATATTTGGTCAGATTTATCGATTGATTTTAATTATAACTAAAGAGGGTGAATCATTCCATGTATATTTATCAAGACATGTGGTGATGGATTCCAAACCCTAGGGATCCAGGAGAACCATTAGGGTTGTATCACTCTAATTCAAGTTCCATTAGAGAATATTGTTCTAGGAACCTATATCTAAACATTAATATAAACGTTTTCCAACTATAAAGATCCTGAATTTGGTGTTAATTCCTAAAACACCACTTCTTTAGGCACTCAAAATCTAATAGAGAATTTAAAAATCTATATATATTCTCTATAATATAACATTTAGAATATAAATTAAATAAATGTGAATCAATTGGAAGTGTATGATTCTCTATATGATCTTTCTAAATATATATGCTTTTAAACATGTTTTCACTAGAATAAATAAGTTATCATGGAATTATAAAAATATGATATAAGATTTATCTCCATGGTAACATGAAAGTTATGTTTCATATTTCATAAATTCCACTTTCTATATATGAATTTTGAATAATAAAACAACATACTCAAAGGATTTTTCAATATGTATACACTTATTGAAATTAAATTTAAATATAAGTTGAAAAATCTAAAAATTATATCTTGAATTTATATGATTGCATGAATTGTATTTTGATTATTATAGTGGAAAAGGTTTTTTTATTAACTATTGAATTCAATATGTAATAGGGTTTCATTAATTTTAAAAAAATATGGGTTTCATATTGAGTAGTGAAATTTTTTTATAGTTCAAATTATCTCTTGAATATCTTGAAATCTATGTATCATATGGATGATATTTGAGTGTCGTTATATTTAAGATAGACTTTTTGATAATTAGATATATCTTGTGATTCATGTGTCGAATTCATAAGACTTTTATACTAACAGACATGTATCATTGATATGAATTTAATGATATATAATATAAATATAGAAAATTATAGAGGAAGAAGATGAATATCATTTAATTTCAATGATCAATTTTAATGATTATTTTTAAAATAAATGGGTTTGAATCAAGGAACCATAATAATTTTTTTCATTTTTATTCATTCTTCAATGATTATCCATATCCTATAGTGACCTAGTCCATCATAAGAGATCCAAATGATTGATACAGTTTCTCAAAACCCACAAAATATGTTTTTTAGGTACAATTTTGGTTAAATAAAATAAAATAAATTTATTTTAATTTTCTCTAATGAAACCTAAAATATTAATGTTGTTAGATATAATCTAAAATCTCACCCAAAAAGAAACACTGTATTCCAAAAAAAACTATAGAAGTTTTTTTTCCAATCCAAAATATATTTTAAGATTAAATTATAGTTTTACCATTAATTTGATAAAGATATTGGGTAACTAGAATTATTTTCCCAACTACTCCTTAAACTAATGAAATATATCCAGATACACTATTTAAAATTTAATAACCCATATAAATCCAATGAAAATAATACAAAATTCTTATTATAATTTTTGTTATGAAAATATTGGTAGGGAAACCTAGCATGTTATATCAACCTTCCTTTTAAACTTTTTATCCTTGAAAGAATACAAGAAAAGATAATGATTGAAATTTTTTTAAAAGGCGCAAAACAAAGCCCTTATATTTTATTGGATTCCCTATATAAGAAATTATTACAAAAACTTTATAGTTAATTCTCACTATATAATTCAATTCACAAAGTACATGACGGGAGAACCCCAGAATATATCATTATAAATTCCTTGATTGTTCATGCTAGAAAAGTTCCCTTAACAGAAGAACATATTTACGATTCATGTCATAACAACTATATGATGCATTTACTAAACTTATTATACACCATAAATGATTCTCTAAGAATTCGGGTTAGTCAACATGTTATTTGAGTCCATGTATAGGGATACATAAACCATTTTACCCTTTTTCAGCTTCATTGGTATGATAGTCTGTACCACCCAATAGTCAATATCCAGTAAGATCAGGCCTAGTGACTATAGATGAGGTATCTACATAATGAAATGGGAGTCATTGGTACTATATGAAAATTTTCACCATCTAACATTCATTTCCATAAATAATTAAATATATATAACCTATAAATAAAAATATATATGTAATATTTATTTATATCATAATAAAAAAAATTAATTTCACATAGACTAAAATAAAATACATCAACATAAATTCTCATTCTGTACACATGAGGTATAATAAAAACTAAAAATAGAAATATGATGTGAAAAAACTCTATAAAGACGTTAATTTGTCCACTACTAGACCAAAAATCCATCTCTAATACTTAATAACATTAATAGCTACACATATTATTCTACATGAACACAAGATCCACATGCACAACTCTACATGTGGGGGTGAGTAATAAAAATCAATATGGATATACCAAGAATTGAAATAACCCTTGTATAATTCTATTTATGAGTGAATGATCTATTAAATTAATATTTCTAGGAAATTGATTGTGTTCCAATAGACTAAGTTTAACAAATCAATGTTTGTACATAGGTAAAGACATATATGGCTAACACCATTTTTGTTTTTAAAATAATCCATGAGAAATAAGTCAATTTTTCTCATCTTATGATTCTCACATAAATATTATAGATATTATGTGGGTCACCATACCTCATCATAGAAATATAGACCAGTTGAAAGAGTACTAACCCCCTAAACAGGTAACCTATATCTCATAGTAAGGATATATATCAGTAGAGGGAGAACTGACTCTATATATATGGGGACACTCCCCATCTCTTTGGAGAGTACCTTACCACATTAATCACCTAGGGGACCGTGTACTTATCATTAATATTAACCAAGATTTTCTCAAAACCCTAATAAATATAAGATAAGTTTTGTGTATTATATAATAAAATCCATGTTAAAAAAACATATTTTATCATTTTAGTGTATATTTTTTTATAATATGTCAATATAGTAAACCAATTCAGCTTAGGCCTGTCATAATATATGATATGGATATTATTTAAGTCTTTGGTGGTTCGTATTAGATGATTCACATGAAATCCCTATCATTAATCTTGTAAGTTGAAATTTAAGTGTTAATGTTCATATCTCTACAATATATAGTTTTCATTGATCATTAATATTTCATATGATGAAATATGTGTAATAATTAAATCGAGTGTATTTATATGATGAATGAATGAATATGTCCAAAGGATATATATGTTTTAGCATAATAAATTTACTTGAACATTTTATAACACTTGATTAAATTTATGGGAGGCTTGAGGACCATCCTAGAGGCTTATATAAATGAAGTAGAAGCCATCAAAATGTTGTGAAATCCTTTCCCAGCAATCTTCTATAAATTCTCCTTGAAATCTATCTACTCCTTCATTTTTTGAGAGTTATTTGAATATAATGGTTGCAAGGAGAATCTTACCCAGACATTGAGAAATTCTTCAACCCATGGGTACATCATACTATAAGAATCTCATTGTTTATTTATTATTGATCTTCATCAAACTTGTGTTTGAGGATACAATATTTTTCCAACTATACTTTAACAAAAGTTTATTAATTTAATATTACATACAGTTTTGATTTAATGGAAATGATTACCTTAGTTTATGTTTTTTTACTATCTTTCACAACTTAAATAAGTTTTATTCAATCCCTGGAAGCCCATTAGTTGTATTATATCTATGTAAAATAATTCATGGAATAATTTTTCAAAATAAATAAAATGGATATAGTATAACATATCATAGGAAATGAAATAAATAATTGAATTATGTATTGTTTTATAATATATGATATCATAAGAAACTATACGATCATGCCATATGATATAATATATAGTAAACAATGACTTAATGAAATTTATTCCATTTTATATATATCATAACTTATGATATGACTATTTTTACAATACGATAGAACCAATATACACCATTTGAGTACAACAAAATAGATCCTAATATGAATTTAGTGATATCGAGCATAACATAAGTCTCAATTGGAAACCACAAAATACAACATGGATATATCATGAAATATGATTGATATTAGAAAATTTATTTATCATAAGTTACATTCACCTATTGTAACCTATGATATATTTTTTGTATTATATTGCAATTTTTTATATAAGTGACTCACATAATATGAAAAATATTAATTTTTAATTTTTCTATTTTTTCAGTTTTTATATGAATTATATAATTTATAAAATATTTATAATATATTGAAAAATGTATTTAATATTTTTTTAAATTTATAAAGTTTTTATATATTAATAAATTATAATATTTTTATGATTAATTATTGATTTTTTATGCATCATTTAATAAATAAATATATATGATATTTATAATTAATTCAAAATAAGATATTTATCTATGGTATTACATATAATGTTGATATAAAGTGTATATATATAAATTATAATTCAATTTATAAAGTTTTTGTAAAATATAAAAAATACTAGAAAAGTATAAAGAGGTCTATATTAGATTACTAATTTTTCAGAATTGTTGATTTTAAATGTTTAAATTAAATATCCTTATTTCATAAATTGTTTGGACCTTATCAAAAAGAGTTTTGATAATTAATATGATTGAGGTTCACATAAATTTAATAATTTTATATTTTGATTTTGTAAAATGTTCACATATTAGATATAAAATATAATTTTTTTAAATTTTAAATATCATATATTTATGTAAAATGACTTATAAGTTATAATATAAAGGTTTTTATATTTCAAATAAATATTAGGCATTTATATTTATTTAAATATTAAATATACTTAATGAATGGATAAATTATTATAGTGTTTGTAATTACATGATTTATCATGTGCTCATAAATGTAAATATCATTTCTAAATTTCTATAATGTTCATTTATTTAGTTTTATTACCTATTTAATTCATAAATATAAATTTTATGTTATGAAGGGATGTATGCTTTAGTATAAAGTATTAATATACTTTTAAAAATTATTATGCATGCATTAAATGAGTTAAATGTTGGGTATGATAATCGATTTAGTATTCTTCTACCGTGATTTTTTTATTTTAAATTGTTATGATATTTAATTAAGAAGTTAATTATGGTTTATACATATTTAGAGTTAGAATGGTGACAGAATTGGGGTCTCTATTGAGTAAATGGCCATAAGTAGAGGGACTCTAGTTCATACTTTTCATGGTCTTGTGATATTAATCTCAATATAAAAATATGAGGGTTGTTTACTAATCACTCAATGCTCACTCTTGTGGGGATTTTTTATTTTATATGATTCTAATAAATTACATGAATGTGTTTCATATACCTTATACATAGTATTTTTTTGGATTTTTTAAATATAGTTATTTTTTAATTTGGATTAGTAACACATTTTATGGGTCTTATAAAGAGTTACCCATCAACGTGGTTTGAAAATATTATTTTGGGGAAAATAATAGGGATTCAAAAATAAATAATTAAAATCATGCATATGTATAAAGGGAATACATTAGATAATATAGAGTGATATTAAATACCTTATAAAATACCATTCATTATATTCCTTATAAATAAAACACATGTTAAGATCTCTATCACTTAATTGGGAAAGTTTTATCAAATTAGGATACCCATGGATTATCTTAAGTGTTATGTAACTAAATAAAACCATGATCCTTTGTTCATACTTATCTGGGATACCTTAAAAGTTAGGACACTTGAGGAACAATGTCAAGTCAACCGAAATGATAGATTTGGATAAAGAGTTATTCGCTCAACTATTCTATATTCATATTAGATATGATTTCTATGATGACCTTACTAAATATCTAAGTGGTGAGAAGAGTTAAAAAAAACTAATTACATAGGTAAATGTGGATCTTATCCGATTAATATATATGATGTATTAATTTGGATTTATCATTTTAGAGGGAGCACATCTAATAAAATTCATTATTATATGATATTAAAATCTGATAATCATTTGAGAAAATATTCTATTGTATATAAAATAGAATAAAAATCACCAAACATGACATTCAGATCAAATCTTGGGAACAAGAAGTGTAATGGAAGAAACTACAAAGACAGGTATTGAAACATAAGAATAATTCTTAATCAAGAAGAAAAATTCTATGTGTTAGAGTAAAACCTTCCCAAGTAACAAAATATTAAATTTATTCATAAAATGGATATAAATGAATAAAAATAACATATGGTTTCACATATGGTTTTAAATTAATTAGATGAAAGATCACCAAGTCTAATTTTGTCTCCCCTCATGTGAAAAATATATTTTAGTATATCAATGAATTGGTGAGACTACTGTTTCTTTTATAGCTTCATATGGATATGAAATTCATTCTGTAATTGTTGATGGTAATTTTTTGATAATATTAATGAGTTAAATATAAATTTTACTATATTTTATTAAAGAATATAGGATAGTTGGAATAAGTATGAAACTTATATATTCAAGTTTTATATAGAAAATAAACGTGGGTAAAAGTTTAAACTGAAATAGAAAAATCTATTAGAGTGTCCAACAATGTTTCTTAATGTATCATGTTTAGGTCATAAAAACACAAAGAATGTGTTAAGAGGTAGGATACATATTTTCATTGGATATAATTTTCCATTATATAAGAAAGGGTTTGAAAATTCCATTAGAATTCAATATCAAATTTCATTGTTATAAAAGTTAATTTTTTTATATATGAAGAGTATATAATAGTAAAATGTATATTTTAAAAATGATGTAAATTATAAAAGAGTTACAAATCAAGGTATTGATTGATATATCTCGTATATTTTATTCAAATGTAGTACAAAATATTTATATTGTGAATATTTGGAAGGTAATGAAATATTTCATGATAAAATGGATCTGAATATAGGATGTGTATTCTTATCTCATTTCCCTTAAATGATAAGAGAATTAATTTGTTAACAATAATTTTTTTTGAATAAAATGATATGATATAGATGGTTAATGATTTGATAAAATCTATGACATGTTTTCAAAGGATAAAAGGATAAAAAAATTATCTATGAAAATGTTTTTATCCAAGATATTTATTAAAATTTAAATAATTAAGATTCTACCACCCATTATTATAATATTTTAAAAATATAAACTTCCTTTTTTAATATTTCTCTAAAGAGACAGTTTACCATACATGATATGGTTGTAAGTTAATTATTTATTAAATATTCCCTGTAAGAGGAAATAATTTTTATTTTCTAAACATAAATGATTTTGTGTTTCTTATCATGATATTCTAGAGAGAATATAGTTTCTAAGATAATCGTGAGACCATTCTTTGGAATTAGAGAAGTTCAAAAATATAAAAAATAAAGAATTATTCCTATATAAATTAATATAATAAAAGGGGTTATGTAATGTTGAAAAAGATAAAATAATGTAAATAATTTTTTTTAAACGAATTTAATCACATAGAAATGTTTTTTATAGGTTCCAAACATGATAATGATGAACATATAAAGATTTAAAAGTTTTCAACAAAAGTGATCAACACCATAACACTTGATATTGAGAATTAAAGAAGTTTTAATACTTGTTTAACAAGTTAAATACTAGGAATATATTTATTAGTACTTTAATTTATATTTTTTTCTTCATATATATTATTCATTAAATATTTTATTTAGAGGGTTTTATGAGATTTTCATAAAGATATGTGACCAGAATCACGCCGAGTTGTAATGAGTTTTGTTGGATATGAACTAAAATATGGTTACTATATGATATGATATCCTCCTAAATTTTGATCTTGATATCCATATGATGCATTTTTTATTTTATATTATGATTCCTACAACGTAACCTACAATGGGATTTGGATACGTGTTTACGGCCATTACATACACATAACAATATATTCTACAATTTTTCATTGGTTATGAATTAATGAGTTGATTCATTAATAACCTAAAAATCATTTGAAATGTTCAGACAATCAAATAATTTTGGATAATATGTTACAAGATATGTATGTTGGCTTCCATGTGATAGATACAGACATTCGTATCATATTATTAAATTATGGGGCCAACATAAGTGATAGGGATCCTTTTATTGGGTAAATATGAATAAGTTCAAATATATTTGAAACTATTTTTATCCCAACTGACCATTTTACTTCATTTAGGAAGGTTTTTTACACCTTTGAATTTTGGGGGTCCTCTAACAGCGTACGAGGATCCCATTGATTAGTGTACCACATATAGAGATGATAATAATTTAGGTATTTCATTATGATCTTAATTAAATGTGATCAATTAATGATCATCAAATATTAAATGTACTAAAATTGAGGTACACAAGTTTATATTTATGTGTTATTCCTTATATGTTTATTCATAATGATATATTTGGTAATATATTTATTTCTACAATTGTGTTGATCATTAAATAATATAAAAACCCATTAGTGGTATTAGAGACATTACAATATTCAAATCTACTTAATCCTCTATAGTTTTTATGACGAAAATAGATATAATATGGTGTTTCAATATTGATTGAAATTATGTTATAGAGTAATACAATGTGTGAGGCCTACATAAAATTAGGTTATATGACAACATAATGTTTTATTTTCTCCCAGACATTGCATTATAGGATAAAAAATGTGTGACGTTATTTCTGTCATTATGTTATAGGAAAATATAATGTGTTATTCTCTACTTGAAATTATGTTATAGTATAATGTATTTCATGATTCTTCAAAAAACTAGACATCAACTCAAAATAGTTATATACGAGATGTTATTGATTATATTTCGAATATGCGTAAGGAGATATGGAACCCATGCTCGATTACTAATGTAAGGAGTGTAGAATCTGGTGTGTGATACTCACATAATAACACCTATTACTGACAATGACTAATGACAGCCCCTACCGGTCATAGGATATGATATACCCTTAAAATAAAATAAAAATATTTTTATGCAATATTTTTTATAGTATATAAATTATTATAAAATATGAGTTTTAGGAAATTTAAATAGAATATTTCCATGCCTAATGAAATATTAATTGTTCATATTAATATCTCATATTGATTAAACATATAAATTGTTAATTTATTTATTTATTAAATTAAAACATTAATGTATATAAATTTTTATGAAATCTGATTATGTGTTATGCTTTAATTTATATGATAAATTTATTATTATAAATTGGTATTCCAATAATTACATGACGGTGAAACAATATGAAATTTATCTTTCATCTCCATTGATTTTCGTTTTTAATTAAATTTATCATCATGAATTTTTTTATTGAATAAATTTTATACATATTAGTTTCTAGATTTATGATGGAATTGATAACCACATTTCGTAAATTATACCTTGGAAGAAGGAAATTATTTGGATTTCACACTATCCTGTAAACTTATGCCTTATTTTAAAAAGTGGGGTTTCTATCTATGGCTCTAGGATTACTAGAGTAGGGATTTACAATTTCATATCATTCTAATATTGACATGAATAGTTTTCATATATTATATATATAATTCATTTGGATATTTGTAAAAAAAACATTAACTGTTATTTTGACAGGGTAACCTAGACAATGGGTTTTATAAATAGTTACACATTAATATTGTTGTAACAAATTAATTTTATGGTTGGAATAGGGATTCCAAAACTAAATCTGTATAAGAATGCATACATAATGGTTTAAAAAATGGATAATAAATTTTTTGTGTGATATAATTGTTTGGAGTTTTGTATTAATATAATTCAATGTTAATTGGTGATAAATTGAAAGAAAATACATCAAATATTAATGCAATATTACTTAAAAATCATGAACATATAAAGGCCTCGATCATCCAACTAGTTTTGTTTACCAAATATTATGGTCCATGTGGATTATATTTTGTAAGAAATGGTGGATATAGCAAACACTAAGAGTTAAGTAATCACATCCCGCTCTGAGGTTTGGGTGAAACTTATCTCAAAAACCCTAAGAGTTATAATATTTGAGGAATATGGTTAATTATTAATTTTATGATGAATGTGGAAAAATATTTTTCTTCTCAACTATGGAAGATAAATATGTAATGTGATTGGAAATTTGACCTACCAATGTATTCTAATTGGTGAGGTTTTTGGAAAAGTGGTTTCATTTCTAAGTGAAATATGTATCCAAACCCACTAAAGGTAATGATGTATGAGGTAATTATATTATTAAGAGTACTTTCACTAAATGTACTTGGTGACAAGATATGAAGCATGACACTCACCTATGAATATGTCATTGTGGTATATTATGGAATGCATCCTATTTTTCATTTTATTTATCTTATAGGTATGACCTAAAAAATTATTATAGAATGGTATCTAATATTATGAATTGTTTTCAAAGATAATAATTATGAGCATTTATGAAATTTCCCCAGGATTCCACTATAATATTATGAACAGTTACAATTGGAATAGGGTGGGGATTATCTTATACCCTCCCACCATATTACTCAATTTAATAACTAAAAAATATGATTGTTCTTTTTATTTTCAACGATATTAATAGGTATTGGAACCAATTATTTTCTTTTCTAGAAATTTAGTCTAGTTTTTGTTTGTTTTCAATCCACACTAGTTTGATTATGAAATTATCAAGGAATGTGATCATATAGTACAAGATGACTACAATGTTGAAAGTTCCGTAGTTTCCTAGGGTTTTCTATATTTTATGTCAGAACCTGTGCTTTTTATGAGGTATGGATCATTTTTATTTTATTTTAAATGTCTTTTTATGGCCTAAATTAAAGAAAATTTGAGACCACGAAAGTATATGGGGTGTCTGGGGCTTGTTTAGAGCCCAAAACCTAGATTTTTTGGAGAAAATAAAAGGACACATGGTTAGTAGAAACCATGTGGTGTAGTTCAAAAAGTTATTAAAAATCATAGAATTATGGATAGTGATGACCTACAGGCTACATCGTTTGAAAAACTATATGGTTTTGGGAGCATAGTTGTGCAAAAACTATTGAATTTTGATAGATGAGTATTGAATGGTTTTTGTACTGTTTGTCAAACCATGCACACTAACCATTCTTGGTGCCCCTTCTTAAAGAAAAGGATGCATGGTTGGTACATGGTTTGACTAAATGTGTTTCCAAACCACATGACCCTATATTTTGGTGAAATTATAAAAAATCCCCTAATTAATCCTTTATTTCAACTTAATTTGCCTTTATTATCTCGTGGACAACCACTTGACATAGAGAGATCCATTTTGTGCTAAATTCTATCTTGTTATCCCTCTCCTCCATCCGAACTAGAAATTAAGAATTGTCGGTCTTGTTAGATCCACATCGGTCAGTACTCAATTATTTTTTCCCTTCCATGTTTTTATTGGTATCATATATGCTATTTAGTGCAAGCTAGTATGCCCTAATTTCAGGTTCTTCATATGTTATTCAATTTTCTTCTAATCTAAGTTGAATTCGAAGATGATACGGGATAGGAACTCTACTAGTGACCTACTATAGGTGATTTATACCTTTCCCTTGAGGTTTTGGTGATTTATTAATCTAGTCTCATTATGTCTCCCATCAAACATTCTGGTGTGCCCTTCAAATTAAATTAGATAATCAAATTAAATGATATTGATCTTGTTTGGGATGCCCATTAGTTCATTGAGTATAGTTGGATGTTCTTACCCCAACCAAGGCCACCCTTGGGGTGTGACCTTTTCCTTTTACTATTGTTAAACCACCCATGTGGTGTGTTTTAATTCTTTCCTAGTTTAAGGAATCCCATAATAAAAGTAATTGAATCAAATGGATTATTAGGATATGTGTTGAATTATTTTCCATGTGTTAACAAGATGCTGAATTTTTTAATAGTTGAATTTTTATGTGTTATATGAGTGGTTAAACATCTTGAATTTGATTGAATTTGAATTTCTACATTAGTGGGTATACACATGGGACATGGATTCTTGTAATTTAATGAGAAGTGATGAATTCAATGTTAATGGATTCCATGGTTGGTACATCTGTAATCTTCATTCAATTAGATGCCATATAAAGTTCTACTATGGGTATTGAATGTGGTAGTGGGCCCCTGGGATAGAGATTACTCTTTGGGTCTTACTTCCATTGGATAACATGAGCTTTAAAACCCCTTGGATCTGATTTGTCTTGTGATCACAATGGACATCGCCGGTAGACATGCTCCTTGTACCCCCAACTCAAGCCAAATCGAGTTTCCATCAATCTTATCATAGGACTCAATGAGGATTCCTTTGTCATAAACACCATGGATCCATTATTTCATGGTATGAAACTTCTAAAAATAGAATTACCATGGTTAATGTGACATTATTAGTTATGTGGATTAATTGTGGTTGTTTTGACACTTTAGGAGATACTAAATGGATGTGATTGTTGATATATAGGACATACAAAAAGGTTGTGGTTAATATGATATTTATATATGTATGGTGAGGTTGTGTTGGTTATTTATGAATTATTTCAACATCCTTATTATAAGAGCTTAAAATTTTTGGTAGGAAGACTTATGAGGCTATACAGTGTTACTTTTTTACAGTTTAGATTCTATGGGAACTTTACATTTTTATTACTACTTTCCTTCTTTAATATCACATTTCTTAGCTTATATTACATGGAAAATATTGTTACTAACCCTTTAGTGGTTTATTAATGGGATTTGTATCTCACACCTTGTTTGAGACACCATGTGGTACCCAAACAGTCTATTTGGATACTGATAGGGACCAGGTAAAGTGGCCATATTTTTATGGTTAATTTTGTTCCATTCAATGGAGTGGGAGGGAATGGGACCGATATGAGTCTCATGATGCTATCAAGAGATAGTTATTTTTTGTCATTATTTTATTTTGATACATGTATTGTATTGTAATATTGTGTACCAATTTTGGTTGCTTTTTAGAGACATGTATCATCATCCTTATATATATATATGTGTGTGTGTGTGTGTGTGTGTGTGTGTGTGAATCTATTTTCCTATTGTTATTTATTCCTGAAAATTTTCTATTTTCTGACTATTATACTACATATGGAAGTTCAAATGTATGGTTTCTACCCCTGGGTGACACTCTGGTAAGAAGGAATAGTCTCCATATAGACACAACGTAGGACATCAATGCTACTCGATAACCTCAGTGTTGAGTCAATAAGGTTTTCCTTATGACTTTTCCATTACTTCTTGTTTTGAGAATCACAAACACTTTATACTTAAGTAAATATTTTTTTTACCCCATAAGAAAATTTAATTCCTTATGAAAATTTTCCCTAACCTATATTTTCTTATACATAGCAATATTATTCTTAAATTCAAAAACCGGATTCATAACCAAATTTCCGAAGACATATAATGAAAAGATTTCGAGCATTCTGTTTTTAGGATCCGAATTATTGATGTGATCTATAATAGAGTTTTAATCCGAATTCTGGTCTCTGAACTCTTAAGTAGTTCGACTCCGAACTCTCAAGTAGTTCGACTCCGAACTCTGAAGTAGTTCGACTCTGAACTCTCAAGTAGTTTGACTCCAAACTCTTAAGTAGTTCGACTCCGAACTCTTAAGTAGTTCGACTCTGAACTCTCAAGTGGTTCGACTCCGAACTCTTAAGTAGTTTGACTCCGAACTCTCAAGTAGTTCGACTCCGAACTCTGAAGAAGTTCGACTCCAAACTCTTAAGTATATCGACTCCGAACTCTTATGTGGTTCGACTCTGAGTTCTGTAAGTTCAGAATCCGATCTCTGGTGAAACCAGACTCCAAATTCCTATAAAACAGATTCCGAATATTTCTTAACATAGACTCCGAACTTAATTTTGGTTAGACTCTGAACTTTTAGCTTGCTTACACTCCGAAATATTGATTAACTTTTACTTACAAATGGTTCATTTCAAAACGATGTCTTACATTCAGTTATACATAGTTTGTTATGAAACGATGTCCTCTATTCGGTTTCTAATTAACCGTTGGTTGAGTTACATGTGTACAGGTCCCTCCGAATTTCATGGAAAATATGACCATTGGAAGAGGGAGTCGACCGTTGGAAATTTACCTATAAATAGGAGCTCATTTGAAAAAGCTCAACACTGAAATGAAACAAGTTGATCGATCCTGAGACCACACGTTGTTATGGTGATTTATAGAGAGAGAATCTTTTCATGCCTTGTGCATACTGAACCACTCGTTCAGATTGCTTTGTGCGACTCCGAATGTTGGTGATTACATTTGAGGACTTCCGGGGATAGGAAGACAGAGGTGCCGACTACCTTGAAGTTCGAGGGCTTCCTTGCTGAGAAGACAGAGGTGTCGAATACCTTGAAGTTTGAGGGCTTCCTTACTGAGGAAGACAGAGGTTCCAACTTCCTTGAAGTTGAGGACTTGTGGAGATAGCAAGATAGAGATTCCGATCTTCGTATCGAGGGCTTACCCTGGTGTGGGTAAGACAGACTTGCTTTAAAGTATAAATCAAGGGACCTTTATCCAAGGTTGTTGGATACCCTTCTCTTTGGGTTAAAAGATTCATATCTTGTTACCTGTAGTTTTACTACTTGTTTTTCCACTGCATATTGTATTGTAAGGAAAGTATAACCATCTTTTATTTCCTTACACTTGTACCGTGATTAGTTTAAGATTATATACGCTTTAAGGTAGAATCTTATATTGTAAACCTTGGTTCCAATACTCCAGTTGGTGATTAGAGGTGTTTTGAATTTTCTTAGTTTAACTTTGTTAAACCAATATTTTCCATGACAAAGGAAAACATAGTTATCCATAACTAACATTAAAGGTTTCAAAGGAATTTTTAAAGTGTAAAATTCACCCCCTCCCCCTCTTGTATATTGAGCATCTACATCACTGTTTCGATCCGACAATTGGTATCAGAGCAGGTCTCTGAAATACTTGTAATCCCATTTTCTTGCTCATTTTTCATTCCGAACTTTTTTCATTCCGAACTTTGTCATTCTGAACTTTCTCATTCCGAACTTTGTCATTCCGAACTTTGTCATTCTGAACGTTTTCATTCCGAACTTTTTCATTCCAAACTTTGTGGTTACGAACTTTTTCTACTAACTAGATTGGTTTCCCAAGTTGTTTTAGTATGGCAGGAATCAATGTTGGTTCTAATGATAATATAAATCCTACAAGACCACCAATCTTTGATGGTAATGACTATGAATACTGGAGAGATAGAATGAATACTTTTGTCATCAACACTGGATTGGACAATTTCATTATGCTTACTGGTGATTATAAAATACCTGATAAAGAAGTTAGAACTTTCACTAACCAGGAAAATCAATAGTATCAACTCAATTATAAGGTACGCAATACATTACTATGTTCAATGAATAGAAATATATATAGCCAAATTTCTTCTTGTGAAGAAGCTAATTGTATCTGGAAGAAGTTAGAAGTTGCACACTTTGGTACTTCTAATGTGACTAAGACTAGGAGAGCTATGCTTAGAGCTGAATACCATGGATTCAATTTTCCGTTTGGTGAACCAATCTGCAAAGTTCAAAAGAGGTTTATGACTATAGTCAATAGCTTACAGTCTATTGGATAAAAAGGGTTAGATGATGAAGCCCTTGTAGATAAGATAATTGATATTATTCCCAAAGAGTGGGAATCAAAGAGAACATCCATAGATGAGAATAAGAAGGTCACTCAAATTTCTCTTGATGAGCTATTCAGAACTCTTCTACAACATGAAACCAAAAGAACTGATATAGATGAGAACAGGAAGGTCACTCAGATTTCTCTTGATGAGTTATTTGGAACTCTTCTCCAACATGAAACTAGAATGAAGAGAGATGCTGACAACATCAAAAAGAAGAATGGGAATGGTACTGTTGCTTTTACAACAACATCAAATCATATGAAAGCTAACACTCCTTATAGAGTAACCAGATCCACGTCTAAGAAGGTAGTTATTCAATCAGATTCTAGTGAAAGTGAAATCTCTGAAAATGAGTTAGCAAATCTTTCTTGAAGGATGAACAAGATATCCGGCCAGAGAAACTTCTAATCCAAGTATAAGAAAAAGGAAAGGAAAGAAAGGAAATATGGAGAAGTTACTTGTTACTAACACAAGAGAGTTGGACATATTAGACCAGATTCCCTCTACTCAAAAAGAAAGAAAGGAAAGAAATGCATTCTGAAAGGAGTAGGAAGAAGTATTACAAAACCAAAGATAAGAATGTTCTAAAAGAAAATGACACCTAGAGTTCCAGTGGTGGTGGCTCTTCAGATGAATCTTCTGATTATGAATCTTCAGGAAAGAAGAATCTTGGTCTTATAGCCATATTACCTATTGACAATCATTGTTTTATGGCTAAGGTACGAAATGTTGAATCATTGACCAATGTATCTTTCTATCCTAATGATGGTAAGTATTATAATTCCTCAGATGAAGAATCCTCTTCTGATGAAGAAAATACTTCACCTACCTACGAAGAGGTTTCTAGGTTTGCTGAACTTCTTGAGATTGAGAACTCTAAACTCAATAAGAAACATGATAAGGAAAACTCTAGAAATTATATTCTTACAAAATAGATATCAGATCTTTCTAAATATCTTGATAAGAAAAATGATGATTTTATAAGTATTTCGAAAAATCTTGAGGAAGCAAGTTCTGAGAGGAACAAACTTTCTAAAGAGTTAGAAAAAGTAATTTCTAAGAAAAGTGTTTTCGAGCTTAGCTCTAGTTCTAAATCTAATGATTTTGAAGATAAAAACTTGGTTATAAAACTCAAGTCTGAAATCTTTTCCTTAAAGAAGTGTTTATCAAACATTACTCATGGTAAGGAAACTTTTGATAAAATGTATTCTCAAATACAACCTTTAAGAAACAGATTTAGATTTGGTTATACCCATGCAAAACCAATTTTTAGTAACAACTAATTTGTTCCACAAAGTGCCCCATTTTGTACCAAGTGTCAATGTGGTGGTCACTGGGCATGGAATTTTTCTTTAAATAAAACCCAATATCTTGGTTTTCATAATGCCTATTTTTCTAAGAAAGTGTGGGTTCCTAAAATTTTGTTGTCTGGAAATTCTGGATCCAAGCAAGTTTGGATTCTGAAATTCTAATTCTTTTTTTGAGGAAGGACAAGAAAGACAGAAACCAGATGAAGATCAGATTTTTCAAGTTTCTGAATCGGAGGAAGTATCCCTTAGTAAGGAAACTATTCTGAGAGCCGATAAGGGGAAGAAAACTCTCATGGAGACACCTATTAAAGATGTCATCAGAAGAAAAGAGTTTGGTGGTACCTCTAGAAGGAATCTGAATCCAGTTGAGGAAGAGGAATCTCAAAAAGAAGTTTCTGATTCGGAATCATCATCCCATGGGCATGATTTTGTGGTTCAATCTCTGAGAAAGTTGGTGGACACTATTCTGATTCTTCCAACAATAGATTCTAGATTTCAGTTGCTGCAAAAATATATGAATTAGAAATCAGATTATTTATCCATGGTAATGGATAAGTTTGGGAAGTTGGAAGCTGAAAAGAAAAGTTTTATGATCGATTATGACATGCATAGGAATTCCTGCAGTATGGTAACCAAATGTTCTAAGAGAGTTGATGAAGATTTAGTTAACTTTGAGAATTTTCAGGCAGAAGTTCAAAATTCTTTTGAAATGGAGGATAAAAAGGTTAATGACATTTATGAGAAGTTAACCCAGGAGAAAAATATCTGGAATCAACGGGTCAGGGATCTGAATGGGAAGCTTAACTCAGTATCTCAAAATTGGAAAACTGAAAGAGATTTCTAGATGGAGTTTCAGCAGAAGATGGAAAAGAAAGATGGGTTGTTAAAGTTGCAGAAAGAAGCCTTGGAGGCTCAGGCAGAGGCTTTAAAAGCTCAAGAAGAAAAGGTAAAAGCCTTAGAGAGGCAACGAGAGGAATATCAAAGAGACTTGAAGAAACTCAAAGCCTTGTTGAATCAGCTCCTTCCGAAGGAAAAGGAAGACAAATGAACCCACTCCGATCTTTTGTTGTAGTTATCTTTCCTTGTAATTTTTTTCCCAACTCTAAGGAAATTGTTATTTGGTTTGTTTGTATCTTGTTATATACTAATGTTTCAGGTAGAATACTTTGTTTTCCATTCCCTTCAATTCTTTTTGAAAATCACAAAGGGGGAGAAGGAAAAAAGAATTATTCCTAAGGAGGATAAAGGAAAAATTTCTAAGAGAAATATCTTTAAAGAAAGAGGGAGTTTCCCACTACGAAGTTTTTTTCATTCTTAAAATAATGAAAACTCTACTCCGGAAACTCAGAATACAATCCTTAGAGTTTCAATGCCTAAGGGGGAGTTAGTTGTATTCACTTCTATCCATGAACAAAGGGAGATAAATTTTAAATTTCAAGGTCTAATGAAAATTTTCAAAATCCTTATACGCTTTTTCGAAAGGATGTTTGTGCTTTCCAAAAAGGGGGATATTGTTGAGTCAATAAGGTTTTCCTTATGAATTTTCCATTCCTTCTTGTTTTGAAAATCATAAAAACTTTATACTTAAGTAAATATTTTTTTACCCCATAAGAAAATTTACTTCCTTAAGAAAATTTACCCTAACCTGGATTTTCTTATACATAGCAATATTATTCTTAAATTCAAAAGCCAGATTCATAACCAAATTTCCAGAGCCATATATGAAAAGATTTAGAGTATTCTATTTTTAGGATCCGAATTCTGGATGTGATCTGTAATGGAGTTTTAATCCAAATTCTGGACTTCGAACTCTTAAGTAGTTCGACTCTGAATTCTCAAGTAGTTCGACTCTGAACTCTTAAGTAGTTCGACTCCGAACTCTCAAGTAGTTAAAATCTAAAATCTTAAGTAGTTCGACTTCGAACTCTTAAGTAGTTCGACTCCAAACTCTTAAGTAGTTCGACTCCGAATTCTTAAGTAGTTCGACTCTGAACTCTCAAGTAGTTTGACTCTGAACTCTGAAGAAGTTCGACTCCGAACTCTTCAGTAGTTCGACTCCGAACTCTTAAGTGGTTCGACTCCGAGTTCTGAAAGTTCAGATTCCGATCTCTGGTGAAACCAGACTCCGAATTCCTATAAAACAGATTTCGAATATTTCTTAACATAGACTCCAAACTTCATTTTGGTTAGACTCCTAACATTTAGCTTGATTACACTCTGAAATATTGATTAACTTTTACTTACAAATGCTTCATTTCAAAATGATGTCGTACATTCAGTTATACATAGTTTTTTATGAAAGGATGTCGTCTATTCGGTTTCTAATTAACCGTTCGTTGAGTTACACGTATACAGGTCCCTCTGAATTTCATGGAAAATATGACTGTTGGAAGAGGGAGCCAACCGTTGGAAATTTTCCTATAAATAGGAGCTCATTTGAAAGAGCTCAACACTGAAATGAAACAAGTTGTTTGATCTAGAGACCACGCGCTGTTAAGGTGGTTTCTAGAGAGAGAAGATTTTCATGCCTTGTGCATACTGAACCGCTCGTTCAGATTGCTTTGTGCGACTCAGAATGTTGGTGATTACATTCGAGGACTTCCGGGGATAGGAAGACAGAGGTTCCGACTACCTTGAAGTTCAAGGGCTTCCTTACTGAGGAAGACAGAGGTGCCGACTACCTTGAAGATCAAGGGCTTCCTTGCTGAGGAAGACAGAGGTTCCAACTACCTTGAAGTTGAGGGCTTGCGAGGGAAGGAAAGACAAAGATTCTAATCTTCGAATTGAGGGCTTACCCTAGTGTGGGTAAGACAGACTTTCATGAAATTATAAATCAAGGGATCTTTATCCAAGGTTGTTGGATACCCTTCTCTTTGGGTTAAACGATTCATATCTTGTTACTTGTAGTTTTACTACTTGTTTTTCCGCTGCATATTGTATTTTAAGGAAAGTATAACCTTCTTGTATTTCCTTACACTTGTACTCTGATTCGTTTAAGATTCTATATGCTTTAAGGTAGAATCTTATATTTTAAACCTTGGTTCCAATACTCTAGTTAGTGATTAGAGGTGTTGTGAATTTGCTTAGTTTAACTTTGTTAAACATAGATTTTCCTTGACTAAAGAAAACATAGTTATCCATAACTAAATTTAAAGGTTCCAAAGGAATTTTTAAAGTGTACAATTCACCCCCCCCCCCCTTATATATTGAGCATCTACATCATTATTTCGATCCTACACTCAGGTGTTTGGGGAGATGTTCTTGAGGCCATGTAGTCAACCAGGCTTGGGGCACTGTTGAGCGGCATCTGGGTGCGAGATATTAAAAAGTGGAATCAAAGAATTTTCTTTTTATATTTTATTATTTGGTGAAAATATACAGGGATAGAAAGATATTGGAATTTGGTAATGACTTGTGTCTTTGCATAGCTAAATGATGGTACAAAAAAGGCCAAATTACCTTGGATGAAGTGTATTATTTTCTGGATTTTGACTATTACAGTTGATATGATTCCACCATTGTATCATTCACTTGAACTGTGATGTTGTTATTGATATGATTTTGAGTTTTATTTTGTTGTAACCCGAAGAGGTGATCCAATTCTATCTCATGAATCAATTTACACACATGTTATAAATCATGTTCCATTCATTATTCCATTCCTTATAGGATGAATTTCCTATTTTCGTGATATTTTGATAGGTTCCATGATAGATAAACCTACATTTGTGATAGATTTTTGTCAATGGAATCAAGAAACAAGGTCAGTACTCATATGTCTGTCAAAAACTAAGAAGGTTTTCCTGATTAGGATATAGCAGACACCCAATGAAGCCAATTTTAGTACAAAAAGTCATATACCATGAGTCGCATGAACTAGAATGTGTTACGGTGTAGATTGTGTGGACCCCATATTTAAGTTCATAAGAAGGATGGGCCCTTATGTTTTTGAAGTTGATTCCCATTTGGTTCAACTGTTTAAAATGAAATGTGAATTGAATATGAAATTAAAATGGAAAATTGAATAGATAAATAGAAAACATGACCTAGACATATTTTTTGAGTGGGAAATAGGTAGTGTCTCTAGTGACATTTGGGGCTATTTCCTTCTACCAGTCATGGATTTAAGAATAGGTTGTATGGTGTGGAATAGTTATAGGAAGGGTTTGACATTTCCTGAAATTTTGATCTATGAACCTTTATATGATTTTCTCTAAGGCATGCATTTGTAATTGCAGATACATACTTCCATGATGACCACTAGTCGTATACTAGGAAGATTGTGAAAATCACACTCCAGAGGTGGTGGGACATGGGATACCAATGGATCTTCCATTATTTCTATCTGAAAAATCGAATTTTGTTTCAGACATAGGTGTTGTGGCAGAGTTTGGTGAGGGGTTTCATCAGATCATGCAAACTTTTTATAGAGAAATGTGGCCTACCTTGTCTATGGATAAGATGAAACTTGTGTTCTAGTAGTAGAAACCTCCCATATTTTTGGGAGATGATAGACCACATGATTTTGAGTTGTGGATTGATACTATGATTTTGAACTTCAATCATCTGGATACACATCATAAGAGGAGAGTGATGTTCGCTTCTTATATTCTATGTGGATCAGGAATGTGATGGTGGGATGTTATGAACCATGCTGATGGGATGTGAGATATGGTTTGGGATGACTTTAAAAACAGGTTATATGACCACTTTTACCTCTAAAATCTGAGGGTAGAGTGGGTATTGAGTTCATGAATCTGGAGCATTGCTCTATGATAGTTATTGAGTACTCAGAATGCTTTAAAGATTATTTGGATTTTGCGCCGACATAAATTGTTGACGATTTATTGTGGGAGAGGTGATTTTAGGAAGTTTTTTTACATGCCATTCATTCTTAGGTAAATATGTTCTGGTTGATGACTATTACTGCACTTTTAAATCCAGTGAAAATTACAGAGTGGAACATGATGGATCTTGGTCGAGAAGAGAAAAGAAGTGTATTATCTCAACCAATTAGTCAAACTTCAATTGGAAGGAAGAGGTGTTTTGAGGGTTACTAAGAGATGATTACTAGTTCGGATGTGAGAACTCATAGCTCGGTTTTTTTCATTAATGTGGAAGACAGTGACACATGAAGAATCAGTGTGATTGTGACCCATTTGAGTGTGAAGATTACGTCAGGATGGGCTACATGAAACATTTCGACAAGACCTCCCCCCAGTGGTGAGTGGTAAGGTTTCAGCTCAAACACTAGGTTCAAGAGTGGGTTTCATGGATCCATTTTAGGTATGGATCTAGAGAAGTTTCAGTTTATTTATCTGAGGTAGTGGTGGTCATGGTCGAGTTATCCAAGAACTAGTCTCACCGAGAAAGCATAGTATGAATACTCTAGGTAGTGAGGTTGTGTCATAGGGCCACAGTTCAAGAAAAATGTTTTTTTAAAACCTACTCATGAGGGGAAAGGAACCATACTATCTATGATGAGAGGTACAATAATTGTATCTTGAACTATTATGTCTTATCTATTGGACATGATGTATTTCAAAGCTTTATATCTATACTCATGGTTGAATGATTTGGGCTTGTGGTTTAGTTTTAAGATGGAGTTATTATACTTGAAACTTTAATCTAGATAATAACAAAGGATAAACATCAATTCACAGATTTCACCCTTGGGTTTGGTGGGTTTCACTTAGTTTGGAATCTATTTCTCCTAGAGATTATCGGTTTTGATGCCATACTCAATATGGAATATCTAGTTTCTTATCAACTCATCAGTGATTTCTATCATTGAAAGGAGACTTTCACATCACCAAAGGGGATTTTTTATGTTCATGATGATGAATGGGATTTCTAGGAAATTTGATCTAGACTAGAGCATCATGGACTAGGAGGGATGACAACCCATATTTTTAGTTTGAATCAAGATGATCATGGAGTGCATAAAGTGGAATTTCCTCTAGCGGTTGATTATTCAGGGATGTATTCCAAACTAACTTCTCTAGTATACTGTATAAGAGAGAGGTTGATTTATCCATTGAGCTAATACTAGGAGCTACACCGGTATACATTCCTCCTTAACTGATGGCTATGATGGAGTTGTAGGAGCTCAAGGGGTAGGTATATGATTTGGAAGAAAGGGGTTTATTTGAACTATTACTTGTCAATGGGGTTTGCCGGTACTTTTGAAAATGAGGAAGATGGTACCCCTTGGCTATGTGTAGAATATCATAAATTGAACTAGTTGATGGTTAATAACTTGTATCCATTTCATTAGATAAATGACTGGTTTGATCAACTTTCATGATCTTGGGTGTTCTCAAAGAATGATTTGAGATCCGGGTATCACCAAGCGCTTGTTCGATCTATAGAAGTACCTAGTACAACCTTTTATAGTAGTTATGGTGTATATGAGTATCTGGTCATATTTTTTGGTCTCATGAACATACAGTTAGATTTCACGGCACTGATGAACCAAGTATTATATCCTTATCTGGATTAATTTGTGGTGGATTTCATGGATGTTACCTTGGTGTATTTTCACAATTGAGATGACCAAGCCAAAAATCATAAGATCATTTTGGATACATTCAGAGAGCATAATTTATATGCTAATATCACAAATTTATGCTTCTGTATGGATAAGATTCATATCCTTGTTCACATTATCTGAGAGAAAGAAGTATCAGTAAACCCAGAGAAGGTGATAGTTGTAATTTCATGGGAAAAAACCAAGATCCTCCATGACATAATATGTTTCTTTGGAAAAACTAGGTATTATTGGCATTACATATATGACTTATCACTCTTATTAGTTTCTTTGATGAATTCTAATAAGAAGGTTGTTATTTTTTTATGGTCAGATACCTATGAGATAGCATTTTAGGAGCTAAAAGAGAGATTGACTCCAGCACATGTCCTGATTATTCCAGAGCAGGGAAGAAGATAAGTTATGTATTGTGATTCATCTTGTATCGGTATTAGAGAAATTATTATATATACGAGTATCGAATGATGAGGGAATGAGAGAGGAATTACCCAACACATGATCTCGAATTAGCTGCAGTTTTCCATGCTTTCCACTATAGGATACCTTATTTACTGAGAGATCATTTTGTAGTGTACACTGACCAAAAAATCATCATGTATATATTTAAATAGATTGATCAAAATTTGAGGTCGAAAAGATGGGTTGAATAATTATATTCTTTCAAATTTGAGCTTCTCAACATGCCTGGAAAGGGTAATGTTGTAATCGATACACTGAGTAAGAGAACTCAGATATAGGAAGCTTAGTAGGCCCGTAGGGAGTGGATTCTTATAGATGTATTCACTGATATGCACTTGGAGGTGAAGGATAGTCATAGAATGACTTATCTATTATCCTTATTTGTGACCTTTATGTCACAACTCGTCCTCGGGGCCTATGTCGTGACTACCCCAAACCTGCCGTCCAAAGGCCAGGGGATGGAGACTAGCACAAAAGGCGTAAATCCCGATAAAAGGGAAGGAATTGCCTTTATATAAGAAAACAAACACCATAGAGTACGAAAGCTGAAGTAAACACTAAGTAAACTGAGTACAAAAGTAAGTGCGGGAAAGTAAATGAGCCAGAATACAAACCCAACTGAAAGTGCAGTACAACTGAGAAAAGAAAGTACAACAGCTGAAAAGTAAATCAGCAACCACCAAGTCGTCCTCTCGAATTCCCACCTGAAGGGTTGATACATATAGTCTCGTCAGATCCTTGGGTCCATCCGTCTGCTCCGTGTACATCCCGCCTGATAGTCCACCTCCGGGTATCGTCCCGCTCCACAAGCCTCAACCACGATCAACGATGTCCATCATCTGCAACCAACACAACGTTGTGCGGACATAGCCTGTGCAGGGGAGAGTATACGATACTCATTAGGGACCCCGAGACCCTCGAAGGTCTCCCAGAATCCAAAAATTATAGAACAAAAAGTAAATATACAAACACGAAGTATCAACCGACTCTACTTAGGTATATGCTCATACATATACCTAAGTCATCAATTCCAGTTCGGTTCCAACTCATGAGCCCAAGTACAACCCAGTCCGCAGAGGAAACACAACCCAGTCGACACAGGAAAGCAATTCAATCATATCGATGATATAGATTGAAGTCAACTCTCATCTCACACAAGTATACTACTCACTAAGAGAGGCGGAGATGATTATATGTAGCCTCTGAATCATCTCCTCCACTGAACCCACGTAGGATCCAAGTACAGAAGTTGTCATTGCCGAACCCACGTAGGATCCAAGTATAGTAACCATCACTGCCGAAACTACGTATGTTACAAGTATAGCCATCTTCGCTACCGAACCCACATAGGATCCAAGTACAGTCATCCTCGCTGCCGAACCCACGTAGGATCCAAGTACAGTCGCCATCGTCATCGTAGTCGCAGCCAGCTCTATGGTTCCAGCACACAACATGCTTGATTTAGGGAGGGTCCGCTCCACGATCCAAGGGGGTCGATACATCAACTTTCACGAAGTCCAAACTTTATGTATCGCAAAGTTCTGTCTCGTCAATAGGAACTTAACGCGAAAGACGGTGCGTCAATCAGACGCCCGGTCTTAGAGTTATTGGCTTTTTCGTCCCAGGGGCCTGATTATTTTTTAAGTTAAAACCAACCCGACCATACTCTAGATACGTCCAAATATCAATAGGATTAAGCCAAAAGAACCTTATCACTAAGAGTAATTCAACGTGATCGACGACACGTTATTCAGATGTTCGGTCGTTAAGTGATAAGCGTTTCCGCTCCAAGGGCCCGGTTGGTTTCAGGTTCGAACCAACCCAGCCAAACCCAAAATTTACCAAAAGCTTGAGTGTAATATACCGAAACAACTATCTTGATCCAAGGATCCCTATGCAACTAATAGTGTGTCGATCAGAGGTCTGTATCCCAAGATATTGGGCATTTGAACGATCCTGTCCGAAAATATGGGGTTTGTATTCTGGCCCATTTATATTCTAGCACTTACATTTATACTCGGTTTACTTAGTGTTACTTCAGCTTGCGTACTCTTTGGTGTTTTTTTCTTATATAAAGTTAATTTCTTCCCTTTTATCAGGATTTACTCCTTTTGTTCTAGTTGCCAGCCCCTGGCTTATGGAAGGGGGGCTTGGGGTAGTCACGGCACGCGTCCCAAGGACGGGTCGTGACAAATTGGTATCAGAGGAGTCGGTTCTAACGCAGAACTCAGGACTCGGATAATTTATTCGATGTGAAGAAATATTTTTTAGGGTATTGAGTGTGGTTATCAGTCCAGGGAGTCCAGTGTTGGTGCGGCAGCCGACGTATCCATACACCAGGACCCTGACTTCTGATTTTCAACTCAATGCACGAAAACATTGATTGCATGTGTGTTTAAACAGTTTTCATTGTGATTACTTTGTGTCAGATCACCAGGTATACTGTATTAACCATGGAGAACCTATTTTTTTTAGGATGGCCCCACAATGGCAGCCAGCTAGGGTTCCAAGTTTTGTGCGAGATGACAGCCTACCGAGCGACGAGGCCTCGGTGTAGGGCCCCATTACAGTGGTGGCACCGGCGGTACCTCTACCCACCAAGCCACTGATACCACCAGCCCAGCAGCGGAGAGTGCACATCGCCTGAGTGCAATGCACAATTTTCAGCCTTAGACTCCGCTCAAGTTATGTGGAGAGATGGACCCTTAGGTAGCCGAGGACTGGCTGGAGGCTGTTTTCCGAGTCTTCAGATTAATAGGGACACCGGCTGACCTCATGGTGATCCTTGCAGCGAGTCTCCTGCATGTGGAAGCAGGTAGATGGTGGATCCTGATGCTCCAGGTGTAAGATGAGTCATCTCTTCTTTGGGGGGACTTTGAGAGCCTCTTCTGCTCGGAGTTCGTTCTAGCCACCCTCCGTGTGGTGCGCATCTAGGAGTTACTATAGCTGCGGCAGGGCAGTTTGACTAGTAGCCCAGTACTTGGTGAGATTTACCGACCTATCGCACTATTCCACGGACATGGTATGGGAGCCATTCTTTCGTTCCTGGACCATAGAGTAGGGATTGAGGCATGAGATCAGTGCATCGATGATCTCCCTCAGTATTCCAACGCAGGCAGAAGTATTGGAGAGAGCCCTTCTTGTGGAGAGATTTCTTGTTGAGCCTTCACCAGCAGTGAGACCTTCCGCAGGGCAGCACGTAGTAGAGTCTTCTGCAGCCGGTAGTAGACTGACGTCCTAGAGGTTCAAGAAGACCAGAACATCTGGTAGACGACCTCAGGATACTGGTTCGGAGGTGCGGGGCACACCTAGCAGAGCCAGTCATACGAGAGGTAGACATTGCTATGCATGCGACGGGCAGGGCCACATGGCTCATGACTGCCTGACCCTCTACGAAGAGGAGTAGCAGACGGTTAAGGGACCACCCAGGTAGACACAAAGGTTCGACCGTGGCGGTCCATAGGGAGCAGGCGGACGAGGCAAAGTAGCTAGTCGGGCAGCAGGCGGTGGGCGACGCTTTGAGGCTCTACCACCTCCACCACCAGGAGGTCCACCCCGACCACAGGGAGTTGGTGGACAGAGGCAGGGTCATCTTCAGGCAATGGAGGCCTACGACCACGGTGCACCTGAGATGATTCGAGGTACTATATTTGTCTACTCCACCCTTTCTGTAGTTCTTATAGACACAACAGCGAGTCATTTTTTATTGTCGCTGCCCTTGTTTGGAGCTCAGAGATTCCGACGGAGCAGTTGGCATAATCCTTACGGATAGAGACTCCTACGGGAGCAGAATCGATGATTACACACTGGTGCCAGCAGTGTGAGCTTACTTTAGGAGCTGAGAGCTTCGGCAGGGATCTTCTTGTAGCGGTGTCGAGGCCTTACGATGTCATATTGGGAATTGATTGGTTATCTATAGTCCATACTCAGATCGACTGTATTAGGTGCAAGGTGTGATGTGTCTGCACCGATGGGAGTAGGTTCACCTTCACCGGCGAGAAGGGAGCCTCTGCAGCGCAGGCTGGACTCACGCAGTGGAGAGGACAACTGATCACCCATCAGTTGGCTAGTCTCATCCTAGGAGCAGTTGATGTGCGGAGTCCGATTTTTCCTGTTGTGGTGGATCAGTATGTGGACATTTTTCCTGAAGACGTTCCAGGACTACCTCATCATAGAGAGGTAGACTTCTACATTGATATGTACCACAGGAGAGCCCCGATATCTACTCTAGCATATTGGATGGCCCCCGCTGAGCTTCAAGAGCTACGAGTACAGCTGGAGAACTTGTAGGGTAAGAGATTCATTCGACCCAGTGTTTTACCCTAGGATTCCCCGATTTTGTTCGCCAAGAAGGCGGATGGGAGCTTGCGACTGTGTGTCGACTACCGTCACCTGAATCAGGTGACTGTGAAGAAAAAGTATCCACTTCTGAGGATTGATGACCTCTTCGATCTGCTCAAGGGATCATGCTAGTTCTCGAAGATAGACCTCAGGTCGGGCTATCATCAGCTCAGAGTTCGAGATGAGGATGTGCATAAGATGGCCCTCAGGTCTCGATATGGCCACTATGAGTTCTTGGTTTTGCCTTTCGGCATAACCAACACTCTAGCAGTGTTCATGAGTCTCATTAACAGGATCTTCCAGCCTTACCTTGATCGATTTGTCATAGTCTTCATCAACGACATATTGATTTACTCGACTACTGAGGAGGAGAACACCTACCACTTGTGGGTTGTACTGGATACGCTCTGAGAGCACCAGCTTTATGGTAAGGTCTCGAAGTGTCAGTTATGGATTTGAGAGGTCCACTTCTTGGGACACGTCATCTCTGAGGCGGGAGTTGCAGTGGACCCTGCGAAGATCGAGCCAGTTCTAGCTTGGGAGCCACCCAGGAGTGTGATGGAGGTGCGGAGTTTCCTAGGTCTGGCTGGGTACTATCGGAGATTTGTGCCAGACTTCTCCAGAGTTGCAGCACCACTTACAAATTTGATAAAGAAGGGGAAACCCTTCATGTGTTCAGATAGATGTCAGCAGATCTTCCAGGAGCTGAGGCAGAGATTGACCAGTGCACCCATCTTGAGCCTACCGGAGGAGGGCGTAGGGTAGGTAGTTTCTTATGATGCATCAGGGACCGGACTCGGGTGTGTCCTGATACAGGAGTGGGCAGAGATCACTTATGGTTCACGACAGTTGAGGTAGCATGAGCAGAACTATTCTACCCATGACCTGGAGTTAGCAGCAGTGGTCTTCGCCTTGAAGATGTGGTGGCACTATCTGATGGGCGAGCACTTTACAGTCTACTCTAACCACCAGAGTCTTAGGTACATCTTCTCGTGGAAGGAACTGAACCTGAGATAGCGGTGATGGCTCGTGTTCCTCGAGGTCTATGACTTTGAGATAGTCTATACTCCTGGGAAGGGGAACGTAGTAGCTAATGCTCTCACCAAGAGAACGAGCATTCAGCTACTTGGAGAGGCGACAGAGCAGTTAGCCACTTTGCAGATATCCTTCATGGATAGAGATGGGGCAGACTTTCTACAGTCACTCCTCCACTACTTTAGCGGGTCAGAGAGGCACAGCGTGGGGATGTTGAATATGAGACGCGACGTGCTCAGATTTCCATAGGGCAGGCACCTGATGGATTTTCTATAGGGGGAGGGCAGTTCATCCTTTTTAGTTGACGTACCATGGTACCAGATTCTTTACAGAAAGAAGTGCATAGAGAGTGTCACACTTCCCCTTTGGTGGTACATCCGGGAGTGGTGAAGATGTACCAGGATCTCAGACGACAGCACCGGGGGCCAGGTATGAAGAAGGTTGTGGCAGAGTTAATTTCACGATGCCTCACCTACCAGCAGGTGAAGGCAGAGCATCGGGTACCAGCAAGTTTGGTACAACCCCTAGATGTCCCGGAGTGGAAGTGGGATAGGATATCTATGGATTTTGTGACAGGGCTTCCATGTACTTCCAGAGGACACGACTCCATCGGGGTGATCGTAGACCGAATCACCAAGTTGGCCCACTTCTTACCCATCAGAGAGCAGGGCTCAATGGAGAGCTTGGGACACCTCTACGTTCAAGAGATCATATGTCTTCATGGTGTTCCATTGTCTATCACCTCCGATCGAGACGCTCGCTTTACTTCCCGTCTTTGGAAGGGGTTACAGGAGGCATTTGGGACACAGCTACGCTTGATCACCGCTTTTCACCCTCATACGGAAGGCTAGATGGAGAGGACCATTCAGACCCTTGAGGACATGCTCCGTGCATGTGTCCTCAACATTGGTCACAGTTGGGAGGATCACCTACCCTTGGTGGAGTTTGCATATAACAATAACTACCACTCCACCATCTGGATGGCACCATACAAGGCATTGTATGGCCAACCTTGCAGATCACCTTTATGTTGCACAGACCCTGGGGAGTCAGCACTTGTAGGACCAGAGATGGTCCAGGCCACGACAGAGAAGGTACAAATCATCCAGGAGTGGATGAGGACTGCTCAAAGCCGACAGAAGTCCTATGCCGACAGGAGGCGGAGACCACTAGAGTTTGAGGATGGAGACTGTAACACCCCAAGATTTTATGAAAAATATTCATTTAATTTCATTAATGTCTTGTGTTGTATGCTACACCAAGATTACCTTGCGCTATACGCAACACCGTACTAGCTTGCAGTATACGCAACACTATTCTTGGATCGTGTTACACACAATTTTGATAATAGTTATTCTACACAACATTGAGTATATATAAATATATATATATATATATATATATTCAATGTATAAATGAAATATGGTTGGATTCTGTTATACGAAACAACAAAGGATTCTTGCACAACACGTAACCCTGACTTGGCTTGCATTATACGCAATCACGACCTTCCTCGATAGCGTGTGTTGTACGCAATACCGGGATTTACTAAACAACGATATATTATGATAATATTATTATGAACTAGCCATTATGAATAATATTAACTAAATTTTTAATTTTATTACATTATTATTCATCTTACACATTTTCTAGAACATGGTATAAGAACAAAATAATTTTTTCGGGTAAAATAAGTATTTTTCAAAAAATGCAGTTTTGCCGCTTTTTGATGGCGCACCTACTTTAAATCTAGTTTTTGACATGTTTATAAGTTCAATTTGACAAGATAAAATTCTTATTTGGAATCAATAAATAAAAATTTACTTTGGATAATTTTTTCATATTATTCTGGTAACTTTCATATTTTGATGAATAGTAAAAACACACTATATTTTAATTAAAAACAACTTTTTTCATCGCAATAATTTATATGGTTAAATTATAATATTGAATGGTTTTAAAGTATAAATAGAATATATTTTTACCATTTAATATAATTTATGTCATTAAAATTCATTTTACATTAAATGTGTAGGTTAAATCAATTCAATCTTTTGTAATGTTTTAAAGAAAAACCTGTTTTCTTTCGACAACGGGATTAATTTTAATTTAATTTTTGAAACTTTTGTGTATTGAATTTGGAAAAATGGGTTCCATATTTTGAATCATTGGGTCCAAATTATGTTAATAAGATACTTTTTATTTTTTGGAATTATGAATAGTAACTACGGTAAATTTTATTTACCGTAGTTAAAGGTAAATCGGGTAATTAAGGGTATATATAATATTATAAAATTACCCTAACACATGCCAAAATTCTATTGGATGGATAAAAGTAGACCCATATAACCAAAGGGTTGGATTAGATTCATTTTATGGACTTTTGACCATGAAAATAATTTAATTATTATTAAAACCAAAGAAAGTGACAACATGTCACTCTCTTAAATCTTATATGTATAATAATTTTAATTTTGTGATAAACATAATAAAACTTCGAACAATAATAGTCTCCAGAAATCTAATAAAATTATCTACATCATGATAATTTATTTATAATTTTTAGGGATTAAATAATTGTCATTAATGGTGATACATTAATGATACAGAAATTATTTATTAAGTGGAAAATAAGTAATATAGTTTTTATTGAAATAATAATACCCATTAAAAGGCCCAAAAACTTGACCAAAACTTTTTTTAGTGTATATCCACACCTTAATAATCCATTTACCTAATATATAACCATTTGGAGCCTTATAAAAGTGATTATGACACTTATATTATTTTATTTTAGATGATGCCAAAGTTGTCACCTTCATAATTTAATAAATATAACAATTTAAATATTGTGATTTTAAGATTATAAATTCGATTAAAAGTATTATTGTGAAAGGTAATAGATTTATCGTCATCATAGGATTTTATTTTTAATTTTTATGCAAAAAATAAGTATATTAAATAATTATACAACAATGTTGTAGTAATTATTTTATTAAGAGATAAACCAAATAAATGGTATTAAAAATCATAAAATAAATATTATATAAACTATTTAATGTGATCCACTTATTTTATAGATACATATGACCTTTTATGAATCTATTAAAGCTTTTAGTTCGAAAATATCTTCTGTATATAGTTTATTTAAATTCAAATAAATGAATAATGTCAAAATTGACACTATTGTTATTTTATAAAAATAACATATTATAAAATTGTTTAAAAATCACAAACAAATTTAAAAATTATAAATTTAAATTTATATGATCTATAATGTTATAAAGTAAACAATTATGGAAAATTAACAAAAAATAAGTAATTATTTGTTATAATTTAAAATTTAGAATTTTATTACCACAAATAAACTTAAATAGATTAAATAAGGATAAATCAAAATGATAAGGTTTAAAATAAGATCAAAACATGTCTAAATTTGATTGTTTGATGATATTACAACCCTATCTCATCTAAGCTTAGAATATGAGTCATTTGTTGAGGTTTTTAAGTGGGGTTAGATTTATTATAAATTAATATTTTTAAGAATTCCAAAGGTGCCCCTCTCCTCCCTTATAAAAGGGCAAAACCTCCCTCTCTTCCACACACCACATTGAGCCTTCAAGATCGTCCAAACCCTGAACAATTATCTTCTACACTTCCATAGAAACATCATAGAGTTTCTGGTCTTCTTCAAAGACCAATTTTAGTGCCCTAAGAGGAGGTCTCAAAGAGGCGCTTCAAAGAAGAGGTAATTTCCGTTACCGATTCTTTCACCTTTATTTCTTCTTCCACTTATTCTTATTAGGTTGTTTCATTATGAAGTAATAAAATAAGTATCACTCATATACTAATATGTTATTATAAGTATGAAACAACCCTATTTCACCATCTATCCATCCTACAGAAAATGAAATCACCACGCGTGCGTACGTACGGAATACATTCTCCACACCGTGGTGTAATCTATTTTCCACCACCACCTTACTTGGATGGGTATAATGGTGTAAATAATAACTATATATGATTATTGTAAAGTGATACTGATTCTATAATATTATACATACACTCCAATAAAATTCCACGGTCATGGGAACGATATCATCGCTCGTGCGTACGTATGGAATACCGTCTCCCCGACGCGATGAGATTCATTCTCAATGATTAACCATTCATAAATGATTATAAAGTATATATAATATGTAATCATGAAATATATGAAATAATAATGATACTGTATTTATGTATATATATATATGTATTTCATCCAATTAATTCCAGTCAATTCAATAAGGAAACGAAAACAACGTTCACGCGTACGTACAACCTACAGTCTCCATGAACGGTGTATTTCTTTCCATTTATCGATCTATTATATATATATATATATATATATATATATATTATGAATATATATATTAAATATAAATCATATTTTACATTCTCTGTATAAGTAATCATGATCTAAGTAATCATATGAATAATTACATGTCAAAACACGGACGACAAATGAAACGCTTTTACCCAAAACACTCTTTAACATGGAATTTACAAAAGAAAGGGTAATATAAAGTCATAAGTGAACCATATATGATATCATAACAATTAATATGATTCTGTAATAAGTCAATAACATTATTTAAATCATTATACAGGAGGTTCGGATACATACGAAGCATATCGGACCTAAGGTAAGGGATAATTTTGCAAATCTCATTTTTATCCGAGATTGCTTATTCGTAAGTATTTACTAGGGCTATTTATATCATGCCCATGTTTTATAAAAGTGTTATAATGTATGTATAAATTCATTTTGACCCATTTTTGACTTTTACTACATGGTATGTATGGAATCTTTCCCTTATTTACGTTACGAGGTACTCTTTTGACTTTTCCGACAAAAGCACGAGGAGAATGTTATTTTTAACTTATACGGCGTGATCGGATTTTTACGGTTTTATAAAGCCTTGTTTTCATGAAGCTTCATCCAAAATATTTCATGACTATTTTCGAAAAAATACTTGTCTTTTAAAATTGCATGACATTTTATGAAAAGAAAATGATTTTGAAGAAAAAAGATATTTTTCTCAAGAATTCATTTCAAGTGTTTTATCAAAACCATTTTCCATCTAAGTTGAAATTATTTCATATGTGTATGTTTCAAGTATAATGTCTCTATTATATATGTGGTTTCACTTTTCTTATTATGAAATCCATTTCTTTTATATGGATTATGTGATGATGGGATGATGTTTATGAAACCCATTTTATTTATTGGGTTATTATGAATGATGTATGTTTATTTTGTGGCACAAGTAAGAATGATTTCATTATGAGATGGGTGGGACCTATATCTCCCTCCAATGAATTGGGTAAAGATTTATATCTCATGAGATAGACATGGCTGGAACGGCAAGTTAAACTGGTTCAGTAATACAGGACTGGAACGAAGAGTGAACTCGATTCAGAAAGGGACTTTGTCCACTAAGATGGTCTTGGCAGCAATGTCTTGGCTACTATGGAAATCATATCATGTGCTTAATGGTTTCCAAAATTACATGTTTTATTCTCATGCTATTTTATCATTCTTAATTTTTCTTTATAATCTATTCCTTACGTACTTCCATGTTTTATGTCATTTTTCAAGATTTTGATGTGTAAACATTATGTTCATGTTTTTAAGATCAAATGTATATGGTATGTTTTATTTTATCCATCCTTACCCTTACTGAGCATTTGAGCTCACACTTTTTATGTTTTCTTTTCCCCAGGATATAAAGAAAGGTTTTAGGTAAGAAAAAAAGGGGAATATATTTATGGGAGATGTTGAAGATCTTTCACCACGATTAGAAGATTACGTTCCAAGTTTCCAAAGACACTAAACTATTACGGTCCTTGTGTGTCTATTTTTGTTATGTATTAAGTATTCCACTAAAGTAATGTAATGTCCATGTATGTTAATCTTTGGGTCTCTACAGTTGGTATCAAAGGGAGTTTTAGTCAACATTTGGAAACTAGGATGCGAAAACGTTAGTGAGATCCCTAGAGATATTTCTAAGGTATGTTTAGGGATGTCCCTAAGGATAAGTATACATATAGGATATAGTCATAGAACTATGGTAACGATCATAGAATTTAACCTAAGATGTTAGATATTGAGGATACTCCCCCTTTACTATGTTGTTTTCCCTAGCATGATTTTTCCCTCTCACACTATTCTTTTTGGGTTTTAGAAAATGGATGGAAACAGGAAGATTCACGATAATGGAGGATATGATAGACAATGGAATGATTTTCTTCATGAGAAACCAAATGAAATGGGATCTGGAAGTCCAAACATTGTTATTATGCCTAATCACCAATCTCATAATATGATCAATAATCTCAACTTTGGTAAGTTTCCGGACTCAGATAATAAGAGAAATATGGAGTTTCATGATGATCATAGAGTAAAAAAAGGTCAATTTCCCTCATGTAAATCATGTGGGAAGAGGCATCAGGGAGATTGTTTCAATGGAACTGGAAGATGCTTTGGGTGTGGAAAAGAAGGACACAAATCCAGTAAGTGCAAAGGAAAAGGTTCAGTTAACACCATGGACAAGGATAACCGTATTGCTACGATATCAACAATGATTAGATGTTTTAAATGTGGAATGTACGGTCATTATGCAAACCAATGCCCATATGGAAAATCTCATGAAGAGAATCAGCATGGTCATATGGGTAGTATTTATGTGGATGATGATGAGGAGACTACAAATGATATATGAGCAGAAAGAAGTGTTGAAGCTCAGTCGGTTGTTTTAGAAGGTAGTGGAATGATTATATGTTTATCGATAGTTATGTTGTATAGTTAATGGTACTATGGAATAAAGAATCATCTAAGGATTGTTACACTATTGTTTTTCCTAAAAGTATTTGAAAGTTTATGTTGAATGGTACCAGTAACCATGGAAGATTATTCAGATATTTTTGTAAAGTAGATGATATGCGCATAATGAAGGAATAAGAAGATAATGAGATGTTTGATTGTATTCATGAGCTCATGATTGATATAAGGAATAAGTGATATCGTGGTTTGAGTATATAGAATTTTGAGGATTTTGGTATGTGGAACGTGTTAACTTTTAACTACATTCATGTTATCACTAAGGTTCAATGGGTATTCATTTTTCAAGATAATACATGATTAAGGCCTTCGAATGTTTGGAATGTGACCAACAAGACATATCTTATGATATATGGGTATCAACGATGGTATTAAATCTCGGGTAATAGTTTTCACTATATTATGAGAGTGGAATGCAGTATTATGGATAAGATTAAAGATTTGAATAGATTATGTTGGACATAAGTTATTATTGTTTAAGGATAGATGTTTTTTCGATATTATAGATGGGATTTTATAGTAATATAGTTTTAGAAAAAGGACAACCTGCAGGACGGGCGACAGCTCATCGCGTCGGACAAGGTTGTGGGAATCGAACCCACAACCGAAGTGCGACTGACCTTTATCGCCTACCACTGGCCTACAGGAAGTCCCTGGTTAGTAGAAACTAGTTTTATTTTATTAAGCGGTATGATATATGAAGTATAAGTTCATTTTTGGAACCATATACGATTAATCTAACCATAAGATGGACTTATAACTTTTGCTAACCTTTTGTTTAAAAGAGATGGAATGACCCATCATTCTATCACATGGTCTGCTAACACATCACGAATAACAAATTCAACTTCATTTCTTTAAGGGATGAAGTAGAAATTGTTCAATTCATGAACAACAGTGAGATTGTACCAAAATCATGAAAGTATTTCTTTTAATTCATCAACTTTAGGGAAATGATCTTGAAAACCAAAAATTTTATCCTAGTTCTATTATATCTGATGAATCAGATGGTACCTTAGATCATCACAAATCAATAGCTTTGTGATTGTTGGCTTTTTCATAGCCATGTTCTCTACCACTCTCCATCAGAACTTGATGGTTAGATTTTTCTTCCATATCTATATTTTCACCTATGTTCTCTTACGTGGAAACCCAGTGATGAGTTAATTTGGGTAACCGTTACATTTCATACGTTAGTTTTTAAATCCATGTTTTGGTATTCCTTTTTATGATGTGGGTTTCTATTAAACAAACTTTCGAGTAGTAAACCATTTATAACCCCGACGAATTTCGAGGGCGAAATTCATTTTAAGGGGGGTAGAATGTAACACCCCGAGATTTTATGAAAAATATTCATTTAATTTCATTAATGTCTTGTGTTGTATGCTACACCAAGATTACCTTGTGCTATATGCAACACCGTATTAGCTTGCAGTATACGCAACACTATTCCTGGATCGTGTTACACACAATTTTGATAATAGTTATTCTACGCAACATTGAGTGTATATATATATATATATTAAATGTATAAATGAAATATGGTTGGATTATGTTATACTAAACAATGAAAGATTCTTGTACAACACGCAACCCTGACTTGGCTTGCATTACACGCAATCGCGACCTTCCTCGATAGCGTGTGTTGTACGCAATACCGGGTTTTACTAAACAACGGTATATTATTATAATATTATTATTAACTAGGAATTATGAATAGTATTAACTAAATTTTGAATTTTATAACATTATTATTCATCTTACACATTTTCTAGAACATGGTATAAGAACAAAATAAATTTTTCGGGTAAAATAAGTATTTTTCAAAAAATGCAGTTTTGCCGCCTTTTGATGGCACACACACTTTAAATCTAGTTTTTGACATGTTTATAAATTCAATTTGAAAAAATAAAATTCTTATTTGGAATCAAGAAATAAAAATTTACTTTGGATAAATTTTTCATATTATTCTGTTAACTTTCATATTTTGATGAATAGTCAAAAACATGCTATATTTTAATTAAAAACAACTTTTTTCATCGCAATAATTTATATGGTTAAATTATAATATTGAATGGTTATAAAGTATAAATAGAATATATTTTTACCATTTAATATAATTTATGTCATTAGCATTGATTTTACATTAAATACGTAGGTTAAATCAATTCAATCTTTTACAATGTTTTAAAGAAAAACCATGTTTTCATTCGACAACGGGATTAATTTTAATTTAATTTCTGAATCTTTTTTATATTGAATTTGGAAAAATGGATTCCATATTTGGAATCAGTGGGTCCAAATTATGTTAATAATCTACTTTTTATTTTTGGGAATTATGAATAGTAACTACGGTAAATTTTATTTACCATAGTTAAAGGTAAATCGAGTAATTAAGGGTAAATATAATATTATAAAATTACCCTAACACATGCCAAAATTATATTGGATGGATAAAAGTAGACCCATATAACCTAAGGGTTTGATTAGATTCATTTTATGGACTTTTGACCATGAAAAAAATTTAATTATTATTAAAACCAAAGAAAGTGACAACATGTCACTCTCTTAAATATTATAAGTATAATAATTTTAATTTAGTTATAAACATCATAAAACTTCAAACATGAATATTCTCCAGAAATATAATACAATTATCTACATAATGATAATTTATTTAGAATTTTTAGGGATTAAATAATTGTCATTAAGGGTGATACATTAATGATACAGAAATTATTTATTAAGTGGAAAATAAGTAATATAGTTTTTATTGAAATAATAATACCCATTAAAAGGCCCACAAACCTGAACAAAACTTATTTTTAGTGTATATATACAACTTAAGCATCCATTTACCTAATATATAACCATTTGGAGCCTTATAAAAGTGATTATGACACTTATATTATTTTATTTTAAATGATGCCAAAGTTGGCACCTTCATAATTTAATAAATATAACAATTTAAATATTGTGATTTTAGGATTCTAAATTCGAGTAAAAGTGTTATTGTGAAAGGTAATAGATTTATATTCATCATAGGATTTTATTTTTAGTTTTTATGCAACAAATAAGTATATTAAATAATTATACACAAATGTTGTAGTAATTATTTTACTAAGAGATAAACCAAATAAATGGTATTAAAAATCATAAAATAAATATTATATGAACTATTTAATGTGATCCAATAATTTTACCGATACATATGACCTTTTATGAATCTATTAAAGCTTTTATTTCGAACATATCTTCTGTATATAGTTTATTTAAATTCAAATAAATGAATAGTGTCAAAATTGACACTATTGTTATTTTATAAAAATAACATATTATAAAATTATTTAAAAATCACAAACAAATTTAAAAATTATAAATTTCAATTTATATGATCTATAATGTTATAAATTAAACAATTATGTAAAATTCACAACAAATAAGTAATTATTTGTAATAATTTATAATTTATAATTTTATTACCACAAATATACTTAAATTGATTAAATAAGGATAAATCAAAATGATAAGGTTTAAAATAAGATCCAAACATGTCTAAATTTGATTTTTTGATTAGATTACAACCCTATATCATCTAATATTCGAATATGTGTCATTTTTGGAGGGTTTTAAGTGGGGTTAGATTTATTATAAATTAATATTTTTAAGAATTCCAAAGGTGCCCCTCTCTTCCCTTATAAAAGGGTGCCTCCTCCATCTCTTCCACACACCACTTTGAGCCTTCAATATCGGCCAAAACCTGCCCAATTCTCTTATCCACTTCCTTAGAAACATCCTAGAGTTCCTGTTATTCTTAAAAGACCAATTTTAGTGCCCTAAGGGGAGGTCTTAAAGAGGCGCTTCAAAGAAGAGGTAATTTCCGTTACTGATTCTTTCACCTTTATTTCTTCTTCCACTTATTATTATTAGGTTGTTTCATTATGAAGTAATAAAATCAGTATCACTCATATACTTATATGTTATTATAAGTATGAAACAACCCTATTTCACCATCTATCCATCCTACAGAAAACGAAATCACCGCGTGTGCGTACGTACGGAATACCGTCTCCACGCCGTAGTGTAATATATTTTCAACCACCACCTTACATGGATGGGTATAATGGTGTAAATAATAACTATATATGATTATTGTAAAGTAATATTTATTATGTAATAGTATACATAAACTCCAATAAAATTCCACGACCATGGGAACGACATCATCGCTCGTGTGTACGTACGGAATACCGTCTCCACGACGTGATGAGATTCATTCTCAATGATTAACCATTCATAAATGATTATAAAGTATATATAATAAGTAATCATGAAATATATGAAATAATAATGATACTGTATTTATGTATATATATGTGTGTGTCATCCAATTAATTCCATTCAATTCAATGAGGAAACAAAAACAACTTTAACGCGTACGTACGGCCTGCCGTCTCCATGAACGGTGTATTTCTTTCCATTTATCGATCTATTATATATATGTATATTATGAATATATATATTAAATATAAATCATATTTTACATTCTGTATGTATGTTATCCAGATCTAAGTAATCATATGAATAATTACATGTCAAAACACGGATGACAAATGAAACGATTTTACCCAAAACGCTCTTTAACATTGAATTTACTAAAGAACGGGTAATATAAAGTCATAAGTGAACCATATATGATATCATAACAATTAATATGATTCCGTAATAAGTCAATAACATTATTTAAATCATTATACAGGAGGTTCGGATACGTACGAAGCATATCAGACCTAAGGTAAGGGATAATTTTTCAAATCTCATTTTTATCCGAGATTTCTTATTCGTAAGTATTTACTGGGGCTATTTATATCATGACCATGTTTTATAAAAGTGTTTTCATATATGTATAAGGTCCTTTTTACCCATATTTGACTTTTACTACTTGGTATGTATGGAATCTTTCTCTTATTTACGTTACGAGGTACTTTTTTGACTTTTCTGACAAAAGTACGAGGAGAATGTTTTTTTAACTTATACGGCGTGAACGGATTTTTCGGTTTTATAAAGCCTTGTTTTCATGAAGCTTCCTCCAAAATATTTCATGACTATTTTCATAAAAAATCTTTTTATTTTAAAATTTCATGACATTTTGGGAAAAGAAAATGATTTTGAAGAAAAAAAGATATTTTCCTCAAGAATTCATTTCAAGTGTTTTATCAAAACCATTTTCCATCTAAGATGAAATTATTTCATATGTGTATGTTTCAAGTATAATGTCTCTATGATTTAAATGGTTTCACTTTTATTATTATGAAATCCATTTCTTTTATATGGATTATGTGATGATGGGATGATGTTTATGAAACCCATTTTATTTATTGGTTTATTATGAATGATGTATGTTTATTTTGTGGCACAAGTAAGAATGATTTCATTATGAGACGGGTGGGACCTATATCTCCCTCCAATGCATTGGGTAAAGATTTATATCTCATGAGATAGACATGGCTGGAATGGGAAGTTAAACCGGTTCAGTAATACAGAACTAGAACGAGGAGTGAACTCGAGTCAGAAAGGGACTTTGTCCACTAAGATTGTCTTGGAAGCAATGCCTTGGCTACTATGGAAATCATATCATGTGCTTAATGGTTTCCACAATTAAATGTTTTATTCCCATGCTATTTTATCATTCTTAATGTTTTTTTATGATCTATGCCTTACATACTTCCATGTTTTGTGTCATTTTACAAGATTTTGATGTTTAAACATTATGTTCATGTTTTTAAGTTCAAATGTATACGGTATGTTTTATTTTATCCATGCTTACCATTACTGAGAATTTGAGCTCACCCTTTTTATGTTTTCTTTTCCCCAGGATATAAAGAAGGTTTTTAGGTAAGAAAAAAAAGGGGAAGATCTTTATGGGAGATGTTGAAGATCTTTCACCATGATTAGAAGATTACGTTCCAAGTTTCCAAAGACACTAAACTATTACGGTCCTTATATGTATGTTTTTGTTATGTATTAAGTATTCTGCTAAAGTAATGTAATTTCCATGTACTTCAAGATTTGGGTCTCTACAGAGACCATGTTTTCTTACGGGTCTCACCTCGACGTGGATTACAGAGATTTTTCCGGGGTGGCAAGTTATCTCCGCACTTCATCGGACCATTCCTTGTTCACAGCAGGATAGGTGAGGTGGCTTATCTCCTAGATCTTCCACCCCAGTTGCACCGGGTGCACGGCGTCTTCCACGTGTCTCAGCTGAGGAGATACGTGCACGACCCGATGCATATCATTGATCACGTGGAGCTACACATCAATGATGGGGCTACATTTGAGGAGGTTCCGGTGGAGATCAAGGATCGATAGGAGAGGGTCCAACGTGGATGGTATATTCCTCTAGTGTGCATCAGGTGGCAGCACGGGAACCTCTAGGAGAGCACATGGGAGCGGGAGGCTCAGATGCATGCACAGTACCCTCATTTGTTTTCCTAGTTTATGATGTATCATTACAGGGACGTAAAGCCCTGAGGTTGGAGTAATTTAAAGACCCATAAATTTTAATGAAATTTTTTTCATCAATTCTTAGAGATTTTACGAGTACGCAGTTTCTGAAAACACCTGATTCTGAGGCTCGGTGTGCCCGAAATCAATTTCTGACGTTTAACTCGGGTACGTTCAGTGAATGAACTAGCGGGTTTTTCTATATTTTGAACTGGTGATTAGAATTGAAATCTGAGGGAACTGATGGAACCATAGTGTCGGTAATTGCTTAAGAGGACCTTTACCAAAGGTGCGTTTTCTCGGGAGGAGTTGTTAAAATTTGGGGATTAATAAAGAATTGAATTGAATAAAATTTGTGGTACAAATTTTATACCTAACCTAAGTGGTTTTATCCTACATGGAGAAGTTAGGGTGGGACCCACTGGCACCCTAACTACCCATGTGAGGATAAATGTGAGGTGGGGACCACACAAGACCCAACCCTTCACATTCCCCATAACTACTTAAGCTATCCACTAAATCCCCCTTGTATTTAATTATGTGACTTATCCTCTTCCATTTTAATAATGAAAACACACATTAATTTAATTAATTGAACCTATTTAATTAATTGAATTATGTGTTTGAATTTTGTAAATTTGAAATGCTTGGAAAAATAATAAAATAAGGGGATGCCTTATTTTATTTGGATAGTTTTGTTGTGTAAGGAATTTGGGGAGAGAGAGCTCTTTTCTCTTTGGAAGAACATCATCCTTCTGTGAAGAACGTCATCTCTTCAAGCGAAGAAGAACTCGGCCACCGATGCGCAATCATCATCTTCTCTCCCTGAAAAAAGGGAAGATGATGTTTCCTCATGTTCAAACTGACGATGATGGGAACAACACCATCATTCGCGGTGCTTAACAACCATGAACTTCCTTCGAGGTAGGGGTTATCTTCGTTCAAGTTTAATTTAATGTTCTTCGTTGATTATTTTGGCCGCTTGATATTGACATAACGAGAGGAGATCAGACCGCACAAACATGGTCAATCCTCCTCCCCTTTTCTTGTTAATCCTTGTTGATCATTGCGGTGAAGGCGGCGCGGTGTTGTTGCACGGCACGGGAATGTAGAGGACAACAGCCAGAGCGGGCTGCAGTGAAGGTGCGCGGCGCCGTCGTGCCACGCCGGTGAGACCGAAGGAGGCCGCAGCCAGGACCGGGCCCTGATAGAGGTCTGTCGTGCCATCGCGTTGTTCCAGAACATCAAGGGGACCACGGCCAGGGCGGGCCACGTCGGAGGGGCGCGGCGCCGTCGTGGCGTGCCGGTCGGACAGAAGCCGCAGAAAAAGCCCGCGGCGGTTTTTCAAAGGGGTGGCCGGATGAGCTAGCCGTTGGAACCACCTGAAGGCGGGACCCCCTCAGGTTTCGTGGTTGCAAAAGGCCATCCATTAAGGACAGCCGTTTCGAAAACAGGGGGCGGTGCCCCCCCCCCCCCCCTTCGCACCCTGCTCGGCCGAGAGCTGAGCCTCGGCAAGCTTCTGAGCCGGGACGCAGGCTGCGCGGGTCGGGCCGCCTGTCCCAGGCCGCGCCGCGCCGTGCCCAAATTGGCTGGACCCGGACCCAGGTCAGGTCGACCCGTTTTGGGCCGACTCAGGGGGTATTGGGTCGGGTCGGACCGGGCCAAAACCACCTATTTTCAAACAGGTTCATTCAAACACCCATATCTTGGGCTACGGACCTCCGATCGACGCACCTTCAGTTGCGTAGGGATCCTTGGATCGAGATGGTCGTTTCAGTATATTACACTAATACTTTAGGTAAATTTTGGGTATGTTAGGGTTTGTTCGAACCCGAAACCAACTGGGCCCTTGGAGTGGAAATACTTATAAATTAAAGACCGGACGTCCAAATGATGTTCTGTTGATCACGTGGAATTCCTCTTAGTGAGACGGTTCTTTTTGATTAATCTGATTGAGATTTGGATGCAGCTGGAGTATGGTCAGGTTGGTTTTAACTTAATAACCAACAGGGCCCCTGGGAAGAAAAGGTCAATAACTCTCAGACCGAGGGTCAGATTGATGCGCCATCTATCGCATTGAGTTCCTATTGAAGAGACATAACATTATGATACATAAAATTTGGACTTCTTGACAGTTGATGTATCGACCCCTTGGCTCATGGAGCGGACCCTCCCGGAATCGAGCATGCTGTGTGCGGGAACCCTAGAACTGGCCGCGACTACGACGACGATGGTGACTGTACTTGGATCCTACATGGGTTCGGCAGTGAGGAAGACTGTAATTGGATCCTACGTGGGTTCGACATCAATGGTTACCATACTTGGATTCTACGTGGGTTTGGAAGTGACGACTTCTATACTTGGATCCTACGTGGGTTCGGCAGAGAAGATGATTCAGAGGCTACATCTAATCGTCTCCACCTCTCTTCGTGAGTAGTATACCTGTGTGAGCTGAGACATGACTTCAATCTATATCATCGATATGATTTACTTGCTTTCATGTGTAGACTAGGTTGTGTTTTCCTATGTGGACTGGGTTTTACTTGGGATCGTGAGTTGGAACCGAACTAGAATTGCTGACTTAGGTATATGTATGGTCATATACCTAAGTAGAGTTGGTTGATACTTCGTGTTTGTATATTTACTTTGTGTTCTATCCTTTGTGGATTCTGGGAGACCTTTGGGGGTCTCGAGGTCCCTACTGAGTATCGTATACTCACCCCTGCACGGGCTATGCCCAGACTACATTGTGTTGGTTGCAGATGACGGACAGCTCTAATCGTGGTTGAGGCTTGTGGAGCGGGACAGTACCCAGAGGTGGACTATCAGGCGGGACGTACACGGAGGCGACAGACAGACCCGAGGAGCCGACGAGACTATTTGTACCCACCCTTTAGGTGGGAATTCCAGAGGATGACTTGGTGGTTGCTGCTTTAATTTTCAACTGTTGTACTTTCTTTTCTCAATTGTACTGTAATTTCAGTTGGGTTTGTATTCTGGCACATTTACTTTCCAACACTTACTTTTGTACTCAGTTTACTTAGTTTTTACTTCAGCTTGCATACTCTGTGGTGTTTGTTTTCTTATATAAAGGCTATTCCTTCCCTTTTATCATGATTTACTCCTTTGGTGCTAGTCGCCTGCCCGTGGCCTATAGAAGCTGGGCTTGGGGTAGTCACGACACGGGCCCTGAGGACGGGTCGTGACACTCTACCCTATTGGATAGATTAAGGATGAGGAAACTATTAGATTTGGTGGGCCTTATATAATGAGAGAGTGTGGTAGGTGAGGAACACCCACATTGTTAGAACATAGGAGAGGATGAGATCCTGAATATCCAAGGTGGAGTTTAGGTTCCAAGGGACATATGAAACGATTTTATGTGGGACATTCATACTTTTGCTAGGGAAGTGGTTCCATGTGTCATAAAGATGTACTGTGACATGCACCATCAACACTGGTGTCCAGGTATGAAACATGACTTGGCATTTTTTTACGAGGTGTTCCACCAGTCAGCAGGTGAAGGAAAAACATAAATTACTGTATAGACATTTATCGCAGTTTCCTACCCCTAAGTAGAATTTAGATGATGTCGCGATGAATTCCATGATAGGTTTACCAAGACCTCCTCAAGGTTTTGATGTTGTGTGGGTTATTTTTGATAGGCTCAAAAAGGTTTCTCATCTCTTACCAATCAAGGAGACCTTTATTTTTGATGATCTTGGGATGTTGTATATTCGGGATATAGTGTGACTTCATGGGGTTTTGTGCACTATCATTTCAAATAGGGATACCCAATTTACATCTTGTTTATAAAATAATTTTTATAGGGTGTTGGGTACATAAGTTCTTATGAGTAAAGCATACCACCCTCATACTGATGGCTAGTCAGTGAATATGATATAGGTTCTTGAGGACATGCTACAAGCATGTGTCCTGGATTTTGGGAAATATTTGGAGAGTCTCATTCCATTAGTTGATTTATCCAATAATAATAACTATCAAGAGAATATACCAATGGAACCTTATGTTGTTTTGTATGGTAGGCCATATTGATCACTCATGTCTTGGATAGAGGCATATTTAATGGGACCGAGCCTCATGCAGGTGACTTTTGAGTATGTCTAGTTGATCCAAAATAGGATTTCTACTGTATAGTCATTAAAAATAATTTATGCTGATCAACGCAGATGACATATAGGGATCGTGTTCGGGGATCATGTATTTTTATATATCTCACTGAGGCTGGGATATAGACATATCAAGAGATAGGGTAAGATTTCACCTGGATTTGTTGGGTTGTGAAGTATTCTATAAGGATTCAGTATGATATCCTATCAGTTGTAGTTACCTCATAGGTATTAGTCCATGCACAAAATATTCCATCTATCTCAGTTACACCCCTATCACTCAGACCTACCTCACATTCCACAACCTGAGGAGGTGGATTTATAGGTTGATTCATCCTTGGGGAGAATCTTATTCATGTTATGGATAGGTTCACAAAGGTTTTTTGAAGTTGTTTAGTTCCTCTACTATGAATACTATGGAATCATAGAAATTTATACGATGAGACTTGGGAGTGGGTGTGACTTCCTAGTCTTGGATTCCATAAAGGTTCCCCGATCCTCTTTGGTCACATGTCATCAATCACACCTCCCCAAATGAAAAAGGATATCAACTAAAAGTGAGGTCCTATGGTGCATCTATGGGGAGACTATGACCTCATTATCAAAGTGTATCATAGTTGATGAATATAATATAACAAGAGATGGGTAGTAGAATAAATATAATAAAAAATTAAATATAATGTAGAAGTAGATAATAATAATACAACATGTGCAACTGATATAAATATAGAAAATATGCTGATGATATTTCATATATCTACAAATATGGAAAACAAGGATACAAAGTAGCTTTCAACCCAATATATACAAATGTAGAAAGAGGTATCCAAAAAATATCCCACATATTCCAAGTTTCAACTCAGTCATGTACTTCCATCTCCATCCTAAGAAATCAAGAAATCAAGATTCTAAAGTGATACAGTTCCCTTTATCGACACATGCATACATATAGTCTACTTAAGTTCCAATGGTGACCCAAACAGGGTTTGAGATAAATCTAAGTAGGCCACCACCAGTTATTTCTATAACATCCTATCCATATTATATAAATTGAAATATATTGAATGTGTCATATATAAAATTAAAGTAGAACATCAATATAAATAGCCAAACACCTACTATAACCCTTGACTATTGTCTAAAAATATAACCATTTCATTAATTAATTAATTATTTCCAGTATATAGAATTAGTTTGTTTCAGGAATATCAAGAACCGACATCACCTCATGATAGTAATGGTATATGTTCCAAGATGTAACAAGGAAACCATGATGGTTATAATATTCAAGTGGTTCCAAGGTAATAAAAAAGGAAACCAAGACCTCAAGGGTCACCAACTCAGTAGTAATTGCATCTTGGATAAGGGGTAAGTGTGTAATCCAAGGAGAATCTTTCAAGGAATTTAGAAAATATTGATGGTCTAACTGAGTTCAAGGAATACATCCAAGGTAAAATGGGATATTCTATGGTTGGTTCAAAGGATGTAACCAATGTACCTCATATCCATATAAACCTTGATAGATCCAAGATGTGTATCCAAATAATCCTATAATATAAAAGGAGTGATCCTATAGTGTCATTTCAGGCATCCACTAATAGATGAGTATTGGGTTCCTAGGTGGGTCTCATCTAAGGAAACCAACATCCTTAAAACAGAATGGCTTCCACAAGTGCCCAATGATTTCCCTCAAGAATAAAAACGTTAAACAAAGTCTAACACCTCTTATAATGATGTAAAGGTCTATATAAAATTTCGCACCTTATATTCAATTCATTTACTAAGTTAGTCATTGTGATGGTCATGCCATTTAATCAAATAAGGGGGGTTCATTTAGTACCTTTCATACATGTGGCAAGGCATCTAAAGGACCTGAAACCTTTAATTAATTCATATAATTCAAAATCATTTCATTAGGTTCATTCTTCTACTTTCATTATAACATACAAGGGCTTCTATGACCATACAAAAAACATTTCATTTACATTTAATAAGGCCTATTCATATATGTAGCATACTCTCCAATTACATTTAATATTTTTTAATAAATTTGAATCAATTACCTTAAAGGGTTAAAGTGGAAAGAAACATGGTAAAATCCATTAATCAATTCAGAATTCATTAGTCATTTAATGAGGTAGGATTACCATTAGTATGGTCAAGACGAGGCACACCCGAATGGTCGGAAAGACACACACATCAATAACTAAAATTTAATTATGGATAACACCATACTTGGGGTTGTCAGCATTATGGATGTAACCACCATCCATGAATCACATACATGGAATGAGTCTTAGAATAAGGTTCTAATTACTATATTAAAGGCCAATAATTTTAATAGATGAATCTCAATCAAATCAGTGTGCCCACACAAAGATTTATAAAATGAATAATCTTGATGAGTGAGTTATAGAACACATACCTCATACTTTTATGACTCTCCTCATCTATTTTCAGCCTCTAAATCAGTTTGGATTAGAATATATATGAAGAATAGATCAACACCCTGAAAATAGGGTATATGATCATGCATCTAAATAAAGTCATTGATGGAAAGAGGAATGAATAATGACTAAAAATGAATCAAGATATTACTAGCATGGATCTAATGAGATGAACATTGATTGAATCAGATTCCTGATGGAAGCACAGAATCAATTCCTAGATTAGATGGATTTTCTTCTTCAAAAGGGAGAAATATGGGAGGGTTGTCCAACCAAAAATAAAATGGGTTGAGAGGAAAGTTAAAACATTTTATTTAATTAAAAAAACAAAAAATCAACCAAAAAAGGGAATTTCACAAATTGTTTGTATGTTTAGACAAAATGTGATCTAATCGTGCATTGTTAGCTTTATGAAGGGGGTACCTACATAGCTAGGGTGAATGGTTAGGGAAACCATGCATCAACTGTGTGAAACTTCTATGTAATTTGATCTGAATTATTCACATGGTTGTGCATCCCAATTTTCATTGTTTTGGAAAACCCTTCACCCCCATGTTTATCACTGTATAGACCTACATGATTAAAACTAACTATACAGCCTGCCTTGCACAATTTCCTTTAACTGCATGAAGAGCATATTTTCTCCACAGGTTGGGTTTCTGGGCTCCGAACAAGCTCTAGACACCCAATAATCCTTATTTAACTCTTAAGACATCTATATTAGTTCCATAAAAGGGAATTAGAACAATATTTAAGGGATCCATACTTGATTGAGAAATCAGATCCTTACTATCGTCCTCCCTTAAAGGAATTGATATCCGAGTTCACCATCCAAGGGAAGTGAAACACATTCTGAGAACAATAGCACCCATTAGACATGTATGTCAGCCTCTCGCTCACAGGTATCATCCTATATACAATTTTGAGGCCATGTCACCCATTCTAGAGGAACATACCAGCCTCGTAGAGCCTTCATTCCCTAAACAATGATGTGTATATGATACTCCTCAAAGGAATTTGTGACATCTAGCTCAACTTCCTTGGGATAAAAAGTTTGAGAGGGGTCAGCATGATACCATATAAAATGTGTAATGTGGATGATTTAGTGGATGGAATGGTACCTATGAGTTAATATTGATCGATATACTATCATCGTGACTCTATTCAGAATATCAAACATCCCGAAATAGCATAACAATATCTTCCCTTGCCTCTATATCTCTCTATGCTCTAACTTGGGTAACACGCTAGGGAAAAAATGATCCCTGGCCTCAAACTGAAGATTTTGTAGATGTTGATCAGTATAATATTCTTATTTAGACTGAGCATTAGTTATACACTTCTTGATCAGTTGAACCTTCTTTGAAGTCTATTGCATGAGGCGATGACAAAGAAGGGTTGTCTCACTTGCCTCTATCCAGCATAGGGGTGAACAAAGTATCCTACCATACAATGCCTTAAAAGGATCCATTTGAATCTATTCTAGAAAGATATTATTATAAACAAACTTGACGATAGGGATATGCTTCTCCCAAGAATATCAAAAATAAATGACGCATGTTTGAAGCATATCTTCTTGAACCTATATCATCCATTTCAATTTTCCATCTATCTGAGGGTAAAATTATGTGCTCAGATGCACCTATCTACCCATAGCTTTCTGTATCCCCATCCAGAACCATGAAGTTAGATGATAATACCTATCTAAAAAGATATTAGGAGGGACCTTGTGTATTCTAATGATCTCACATATATAAAATCTTCTTATCTCATCAATAGATAAAGTCTCCCATATAAGAATGAAGTGATCAACTTTCATCAATCGGTTAATAACTACCCATAGAACATCGCTACCCGAAGGAAACCTGGGTAAGGATACTAAAAAATCCTTGGAAACATCTTCTAATTTCTATTCTAAGATTGTAAATGGATGTAATAAGACAACAAGTCTCTGATTCTATGATTTCACTTGCTAATAGTTGGAACAGATAGTGATAAAGCATGCTATCTAATATTTCTTCCTAGGCCACCAATAGTGGTTTCGCATTCCTCAATACATTTTGGATATGAGTGTATGAACTTCCCACTGAGAAGCATGTCAGTTACCAATTAACTCTTCTCTAATATCCGTATGAGCCCAAGAATGTCCATGAAAATGAAGGATGTCATCTCTTTCCACATACTAGTCCGGATACGAGTCATATTCTGCAATAATCTCAAAGAGTAACAATCCCTTAGGATCCAAAAATTGACTTATCTCCCCCTTCTCATGAATGGAAGAGGTTACTATAAAGGATGAGAGATTAGACTACTTGTGATTGTCCTTAAACGTGAGATGCATCTTAGAAGATAGATCCATCAATTTCCAGACATCACTCGCTTCCCATACGGCGCGTGCCTTAGTTTTCTAACTCAACGCATAATCTACTACATTTCCTATTCTTGGGGTATATATAAGATAAAAATTGAAGGAATAAAGATATTTTACCCATATTCACTGTCTGAGATTCAAGTCACACTATGTAAATATATATTTGAGGCTCTTGTGGCCCATATATACCCCAAATATCCCACCAAATAAATAGTGTCTCATGCAGTGTAAGGGGTGGAAAAATACTAATAGCTCAAGGTCATGCATCCAGTAATTTCTCTCAGGAGGCCTCAACTACCAAGATCCATCTGTAATGAATCTTTCCTCTATAATTAGTACTGCTCCAACGAACATGTATGATACATCACAGAACACTATTTCACTTCTTCCTAACTCTAGTAGAATTAGAACAGGTGCCAATAAAATCCTTCTTTTCAGCTCCTTAAAGGATTCCTTGTACTCTTCTAACCACAAGAATATAACTCCCTTTTTTATAAGACTAGTAAGAGCTATAGAAAGGCATGAAAAGTTCTGTATGAAATTCAGTAATATCCATCCATCCCGAAGAAACTTTTCATATCAAACACATTCTTGTTCTTATCCCATGAAACCACAACACTAACCTTATCTAGGTCAACAGAGACTAAATAATTCCATGATGATGTGACCCAAGAAGTGAACTTCTTTAATATAGAAGTGTCAATTAGAAATATTTTCATAAATATGATGCTCTCTCAGTGTACTCAGAATGATCTCAATGTTTTTAGCTTGTTCACTACGAGTGTGACAATCAAACAATATTTCATCCACAAATACAATTAAAAACTAATCTAGATAGTGGGGTAACACCCTATTTATTATATCCTTGAAGATTGAGGGCAAGATCATAGGATAGAATTACATAGTGAGGTACTAATAAAGACCATAACTTCTATGAAAATATCTATAAGGTATGTCTGATGGCCTGACTATCACCTGATGATAGCTTAATCTCAGGTTGATTATAAAGAACAGCCAACCTCCAAAGAGCTGTTAAAATAAATCACCTATATTAGGTATTGGATATTAGTTCTTCATTGTAATCTGGATCAACCATCTATAATCCACACATAGATTAAGGATCACATCCATCTTCCTAGTGAAAAGCATATGAGAAACCCAAGAGGAAGTGTTAGGACATATAAAACCTTTGGCCTCCAATTCCGATAATTTCTTCTTGAGATACTTGAGTTTAGTATGTTATAAAATTTATGGAGTAATGGACACTTGATATACTCTTGGAACAAGTTCAATCATAAACTCTACCTCTCTGTGAGGAGGTGAGCCAGAAAAATTGTTAGAAAGGATGTCCCCGAAACAATATACTACTGGAAGGAATTATACAATATATATACCCTGATCCTCCAAAAATATATTCGCAATATGTATGGTCAATCCACATATCCTATGATGCTTCGGTCTAGATCTTCTTTTCTGGATATTTCACTCAATATTCAATAAATAACCACCTCCCTTTGGTGCTGTAAATGACACCCTGCGGCGATTTTAGTCTACAGATTTTTGATATAGAACTAAACAATATATCCTTAAAATGATGTAAAATCCATTAATTTTGAGAAAAAAGATGACCCATAATAAAGGGTAGCTTCCTACCTCAAGTGGATAGTCCATACACTAGTTTATTCCCTCAGAACATTCCCCCAATGGTGTATCCAAGGTCATTACACCATAATAATGCTATATTTTTAGACAAAATATTTTCATGATAGATAAAGAGATGAAGGATTATTAAGAACATGTATCAAATAAATTAGTTACTATAGTGGAGGATTCGAAAAAAGTTTATCGTACTGTAGACAGCCCTGTAGACTAATCATTGGGTATTAGATGAAATATATGTAAATGAGTCAATACATGTCCCTATGTTATAGATGGACTACCATGACAAAAAATACTCTACTGGCACTTTAGGTGATCTAGATTATGGCTACCACAACCATGAATTCCTCCTTACCTAGTCCTTCCAGTGCTACTCCAACTCCACACTTAACCCAACGTAAAGGAATAATCCCCTTAATGTGGAGCTAGTGTGGATCCTCTTCCACTAGAAGTTGACGAAAAGGTATAAAATAATCTCTGATGATCCCCCATATGGTTGTAATCCCAAGACTCCATAGGGTCCTTATCACACATAGGATTTCGGTTCCCCTATCTTCCACACTGATGATTTGCCATAGAGCTACCAGCCTGGGTACTCTAGCTTCCACTAAATTGATGAGAAAACTTGATGGAATATTTCCTACTACTGGAAGAACTACTGGCCTTACATGATGTTGGTCCTCTATTCTCAATACTATCTCTATACCTCAGGCTACACTTAGTGATAATATGTTTATTGACTAACTCATAAAATGTAGGTAGGTGAAAGACATTTATTAGAACAAGGATAGAATACATGATCCCATCCTCGAAGCATCTAGAATTCAAAATCTCATCACCGACTAGAAGTGGTGAAAATTCTTGTAACTCAATAAAATGGACCTAATAATCCATGATTAACATAGTAACCATCTTTAGGTTAATGAAATCTATAACTCTATCATCTCTCAGCTTCTGAGGAATGAACAGATCATAGAAGGAATATTGGAAATTAGCACATAAAATTCCCTGATGGCGACCGACATGGATAATCACATCCCCCCAGCTCTTTCATGAATCCTACAGTATGTAAGTAGCACGCTTGAACCTTCACTCTAGAGGCATATCTAGATTATCAAATATAGATATGGTGGCCTCCATCCAAGACTCAATAGCCTACATACCACCACCCCCTAATAAGTTTAAAGGATACTATTGTTGGAACTCATGGGTCCAATCATCCGTCATTGGTGCTGGTCGTGGAGCACCATGCATAGACTACATCAAATGTAAAAAACTATCATAAAGTTGAGATTGAGTTCCCAAATTAGGTAAAACATGTAGTGCCTAAATTGGATCTCCTATTAGTAATACTAGCAGCTCAGGGCCCATCACGTTAGGATCATGGTCATCACTACCCTCTTGGAGCATGACACAATGACGTCATGGCAGCATTGGTCTAAAAATTTCAATCACACACCTCATAAAAAGCTTTAAGTAGATAGATAACAAAACTATAGGAAGCTGAATGTAATAGAGGACTCACTACCAATGGTATATTTCCCAAATACCCACTTATAAGGACAGGTATTGGTAAATTCTAACATATATAATTTTCAAGGGTTCCAGTAGATGATAGGTCAGTAGTACCTTTCCTCGTCATTTATTAGCAACCATTTCAATCAATATTTCAAGTTTCACTTATAATGTTTTCATTTTATTATTTTCATATATCAAGGTTCATATAAAATTGATCGACATTCCTATTGAATCAAGGCCCATACTTCTTATCACTAAAAACGACACCCATTTTATTTTAATCTAATTGGTCGAATTGTTAAATTACAAATTCCAACCCACAGGGGCCCACAAAACCTTATTAATTGAGACCATTAATCACTCAATCGCATCCCAAAGTAGAAAAAGTAGATTTATAAAATATATTCTCACTCAAAAATCATAGTCATATCAAGAAATGAAAATATTGAAATTCACTTATATGGCATGAAAAGATGCATGACATTAAAAATTCTTGGTGCCTATGATGATGCTTGTAACAATGATCCTTGATCTCATGACATCAGACCAAGGATCAAATACAATATTTAATCAGAATAATAAAAATCACCACAACGCAACATTTTGGGTCACCCAATGGTAAAATGATATCAACTATAATAGGAAAAACATAAAAACAATTATAATTCCAGAAACTCATCATTTATCCCGAAGATGGGTCCACGATGCCCATAAATGTCTTCTAATAGAGTTACAACCATTACTAATCTCCAATATGTTATATGGAAATAGTAAATAAAGAAATTTAACCTATGATACCATGTTGTGACATACCAATCCTGGGTACCACTGAAGGTCCCCTTAGCCCGGTTGGCCACATGGTCTTAAGGGCTGCTCCTCAAACGTTATAGGCTTATAACTAGTAATGAGTGCATGAGGTGTGTCTTTGGGGATACTATTCCCTAATTATTAGAGTGTAGCGCAGAATATGAATATAATATAATACGAGATAAGTAGTGGAAGAAATGAAATAATAAATAGAAAACACAATAGAAGCAGGTATGACTAATAATACGAAATGTGCAACTAGTATAAATATAAAATAGATGATGATGATTTGTCATGTATATATAAATCTATGAAACATGGATATAGAGAAACATACAAAAAAATTTATAAAAAAGTTTAAAAAAATAATCCAAGACCTATCCCAAGAATCCCAATCTCTATCTGGGTCATCTACTACCAACTCCATTCTAATAAATCAGGCAATCAATTTTTTGAAGATATATGATTCCATTTATAAACACCTGCATACATATAGTCTTCCTGCGTGCCAATGGAAGACAAGATAGGGTGTGAGATAAATCTTAATAGGACACCAAAAATGGTTTCAATAACATTTTTTTTGTGTAATATAAATATAAATAGTGTGAAATCATGTATATATAAAAGTAAATCAGTACAGTAATATAAAGAACCAAGATCTTACTTTAGCCCTTAGCTGGTGTCTGAACAACTAACCTGTCCATTAATTAATTAGTTCCAATTTGTATAATTAATTCACATGATGCATATCCATATATGACATCACCTCATGATAGTAATGGTATAGTTTTAAAGATGTAATAATGCGATCACGGTGATTATAATATTGAATAGGTTCCAAGGTAATAAAAAATTAAACAAAGACCTCAAGGGTCTCCAACTCAGTTTTAATTTTATTATAACTAAGGGGTAAGAGTTTAATACAAGGAGAATCATCCAATTCATTCCACAATAGTGATGATATTACTAGGTCCAAGGAGTAAATCCAAGGTAAAATGGGATAAGATACGATTAGGCCCAAGGTTGTAATCAATAAACTTCCTAACTGTAGAATCCATTATGGATCCAAGGAGTTTATCCTAGGAATCATGTACTAGTAATGGAGGGATACTATGGTTACATACCATGTATCCACTAATATATGAGGATTGGGTTCTAATTTGGTTCTCAACTAAGACAACTGACATCCTTGAATTGGAATGGAATCCATGTGTGCTTAAGACATTCCCTCGGGAATCCAACAGATAACTCGAGTCTAACAACTCCTGTAATGATGCCATGGTCCATATACAATTTGAAACCTTACATTTAATTCATTTAATAAATTAGGCTATGTGATTTTCATACCATTTAATAAAATAATGGGATTCATTATTTGATTTTTATACAAGTGACAAGGCATCTCAAGTTCATGAAAAAATAATTTAATTCATATAAGTAATAATCATCTCATTAGGTTCACTATGATGCATTCCATTATAAGTGGAAGGGGTTCTACAGACATGAAACCGATATTTTTTTTACATTTAATAATCCCAAGTCAAACACTTAGTATACTTTCTAGTAACCTTTAAGATTGGTTAATCAATTTGAAGCACTTACCTTAGGCGGGTCAAGTAGAAAGAAAAATTGTCTAATCCATTTATCAATTCACAATTCATTATTCATTTAATGATGGAGGATTACCATTAGAAGGGTTGATCCAAGACACACCCAAATGATGATGCCAACACACACATCAAGCATTATAACTCAATTATGGATAACACCCTACTTGGGGTGGTTGGTGTTTTGATAGAGAAGTTTTTCACTATTTACGCATGGTTAGTCAAACCATGTTCCCTAACCATTTTGGGTGACTCTTCCTACAGAAAAGGGTTCACAGTTGGTGGACGGTTTGGCCAATTATGTGGATGAACCATGTGGCCCTGTTTTTTTGGTTAAGTTGCCAAAATACCCCTAATTAATCCTTTATTTTAACCTAGTTTCACTTTATTCTCCCGTGGAAAACCACTTGTCATTGAGTGATCCATTGTTTAGCTAAATTCTATATTTTTGTTCCTCTCCTTATTCTAAACTATGAATCAATCAATTTTGATATTTCCAAATCTACATCAGTGAGTACTCAATTCAATTTGTGTCATTCCTCATTTATCTTGGTATCAACTACAATATTTTGGTGCAAGCTAATATTCCAAAATTTCAGGTTCTTCTTCCATTCTTTAATTTTATTATAATTTGATTCAAATCAAAAGGTGATATTGGATGATCACTCTACTACTAAACTACGATATGTGGTTTATTCCATTCACTTGATGTTTGGTTCTTTATTGATCTTGTCACCATTATTCCACCCATTGAACTTTCCAGAACGACCCCAACATTAAATTTAATAATTGAATTTAACGAAATAGAACATATCTGTGATCCCCATTAGTTTCTTGAGTATATTTGGAAGTTGTTTCCAAAAAAGGCTAACCATGTATGTTCTCTTTTTTCCTTTTCATACTGTAAACCCACCCATGGGGTATGTTTTAATGGTTTCCTAGTAAAAATAAGCATACAATGAAATTAATTGAATGAAATTGATTGTTATGAGATGTGTTTCCTCTTTTTAATTATGTTAACATGATGTTGAATTGTTTAATTTCTCAATTTTAATATGTTATATGAGTGGGTAAACTCATTGAATTTGATTGAATGTGAATTTATACATGAGTGGGTATACTCATGGGACTTGAATGCTTATAATTGAATGAAATTTGATGAATTGAATTGTATTGGATGCCTTGGTTGGTATACCTTGGATCTTGATTCCATTACTCACCATAGATGATTCTTATACGACTCTTGAATGCGGCAGTGGATACCATGGATAGATATTTCTTCATAGGTATTGATTTTGTGGGATGTCTTTGGATTTTCTACCCCTTTTATCTGGTTTGTATTGGGATCGAGGTCGACATGGTAGGTAGAAATACTCTAAGGACCCCAACTCAAGACAAACCGAGTTTCCATTGAGATCTCCTAGGACTCAATGAGGATTCCTTGTTCTTCCACACCTTGTATCTGGACCTCTGTGGTATGAAACTTCTAATATACAACACTGTCATTGTAAAAATGAATGATTTGTTATTTTTCTCAGTGTTGGTTGTTCGGACACTTCAGTTTATATAGAAAGACCTTGATGATTGATATATAGGTTGTATGGAAAGGCTATGTCTAACATGATATGAATGTATGTACATGAGGTTATGTTAGTTATTTATTCATTGTTTTTAGTTGTATTGTTATAGAATATTGGTGTGTTTTGTAGGAAGACTTATGAGGCTATACAATATCACTTGTTTGTAGTTAAGATGGCATGGGAACTTTAAATTTTTATTACTGTCTACTTATTTCACTTGCACAATTCTTAGATTATATTTCATGGACATGATTGTTATAGACTTTTGGGATGTAAAAATACTAGGATTTTTATCTCGAACCCTGTTAATCCATTGTTTGGTACCCAAACAAACTATTTCGATGTAGGTAGGGACCATGGAAAGAACTCATACTGAGATGGTTGGTTTTGTACCATGCCTATGTGTAGGGGAGCATGGGACCAGGCTATGTCTTATGATGCTATTGAGAGATTTTTCTTTTTTGTTATTTTTGGTATTTTGTTACATGTATTTTATTATACTACAATGTACCTATTTTTGATACTATGTATAGACATATATAATATATATTTTTTTATTTTTTTATATGAGAATAAATTTTGTAATTTTTATCTATTAATTCATTTAATCTATTTTCTGATTGTTTTACAAATTCTGTTAATTGATCTATATGGCTTTTATCGTTGAGTCACACTCTAGTAAGAGGGAACAATATCCCCACAGAAAAAACCTAGGCCTTCGCTGCTAGTCGATAGCCTCTGGAATTTGACGAGATGCACTTGAGGAAATGTAGATAACTAGACTTAAGGAACTATTGAGTGGAATCTCAGTCCAGGACATTACTTTTTTTGTCTCAAAATTAAGACGATGGAGAAAGATTTGAAAATGATAGATTTCTGGGAGTGAATCTTCTCAAATATTATAAAGGAATAGGATTTAAAATATTGGGTTTCACGAAAGTTGAGCTTAACAAAGATATAGAGGATTGAGAGTGATTTTTGTGAATGTGTGATGGAATGATGGTGATGCTTCATGACTAAAAAAAGCATAATGAGTCCATGATGAGTTGAAATTGATTATTCAAAACTAAGAAAATATTTTCAAATGGGATAAATTACACTAGAGCATCATGAATTAAGGAGCTTCATGAAAATGGATTTGGGTTTCATGAAATATCTGCTAAAGGTGTGGGGTCATTATAATTGGTTGATCCTACAAATATATAGATACCCCCACTTCATTACAAATGAAATGTTTTGGATAAAAGGCCAAATTAGTCTGAATTCATGAAGGCTATAATCATAACGAATTAGGTATTTATTATGAGCCTGAGCATCATGAAAATAACATCTTACTATTAACTAATGCAAGAGTATCTCAATAAAAGGATTTTCACAATGGCTAGTTATTCCATGATGACATTGTGTTCCATAAAGGAAGTTTACATCATGAAGTTTGTGAGCATCATGAATAGCTATATTGGACATATGGTTTAAGTGAAGATTGATTTAAACTGTATCAACTTAGAACAAAAGTGAAAGTAGAGTCTTTTTCTAGTCTGGGATAAATACTTAAATTCCAATCTATTAATCTAACCTTTAAGTCATTATATTGAGTAAGATTTATCCCAAATCAGTGATCTAGGGGGATTCAATGGAAGTGTTCTAAGGTAGGATGTTTTTTATCTCTAAAATCTTTTAATAGTATTGTGTCTATCATAGAGTGATTGTGTATGATATTCTTTATTCTAAAACTAGTGAATATTAGTGTATTTATGTATAACTGACACACTATCGGTGTATGCTTCTTGGACAATACATTAGTGGTGAACCAAGTAAAACTATTGTGTTTTATTTTTGCATATGAATGTTTTATTACTACATGACTCCATCATATAGGCTTTACAAGTTCCCAATAATGTGGGAACAAGATCCGTCACACTAAGAGAAAAAGCTGACACCTTGATTCAACCATCCCCTCTCAAGGTGTTCTGGGGCCCTACATTCAGTGGCTTCTATCTCTAAATAGGAATATCAAGTTTCTCTTAACCCTTTAAATTATATCTTCCCTCAGTATAGGATGTCACTAAATCTACTTAATGAGATATTTTTCTTATCAATAGATTCTTTATTTTTAAAAGATCATCAAGAATAGAAACATGATTTTCTTCTCTTATTTATAGACTTGATTCCATATCTTTGTTAGAATATTTTCAGTAACTATAGTCACATAAGACGCTAAGGAACTAAACTACCATGGAATATTTTTTAGAAAATTATAAACATCTACCTCTTCTTATTATCTTAATCAAGGTTTCAAATATCTATGAAGTTTTGAATCATAATTATTAGAATGTGCCCTAGTTTTTATATCTCTATCTTATATCAGCCTCAATTCACAAGGTCAAATAACAGATTCTTATTATATTCTACTTCTTCTTCGATGCCCAAATAATTTTCAACTTTATAACTATATCGGGTTCTAATTCTTATCTTTGAGAGATTCCTTAATTCCCTCGAGTGGTTCATATGTTTTCACTCAATAAAGAAACATGTTTCCTATATAAGAAGTATCATATATTTTATTATTTTGGGGTAACTTCTCCTTTCACCAAAAGTGTATATATTTCATGGATTTCATGGCTCCCCAAAAAATCTTGTTTTGAAGAAAATCCCTAGGATTTGATATATATATATTCTATCTAATTTTTTTTCAAAACATTTTTCTTTACTAGAATTACAATAAATATTTTCTTCATTCCCTTTTAATTTTAACTTAGTTGAATAAGTTTTCCATTTATTCTCCGAACAGCTTCAAGAATCATCTCCTTAAAATATCTCTAAATCATATTAAATGAAAACATGCATAGCTATATGAAAATCATATAGAAAATTAGATTTACAGTAAGGTATTTCCTCCTACAACATGAGTACTTTAATAAAACCACTATAAAATCAAGATTGAATACATAAAATTCATACCATAAATAAAATTAATATTATTTCATATAATAAATAAAAAATGGTATTTTCATATTTAAATCATTAAAGAATGAAACATCCATCAACACATTTATTTTTAACTAAGAATATTTATTTTAAAACACTCATTTCCAAATATATTTTTAATAACATAATTTCATCCATCTTTTATCTTTTAAAAAATATATGGATTTGTATCTCAGTTTATTTATATTTATTCAAAAATGGATTTTTGATATTTAAGTCAATAAATAATTGAATAGAAATAATCTCATTTTTACTACTTTAGAATATTTAATATTTAGTAAACTCATGTTTTTCAATATGAAAATTATTTAATTTTTACTATGTTTCAAATTTTGAATAATCCTTATAAATTTTACATTTAATCCTTCTAAATAAAACTATGATTCCTCGAATTTTAAAATTTTCACTTCATCATAATTTTTAAGGATAAATGATCCTTATAGAGTCCCAATTCATCCATACAACTCATAGGTAATATCTCTACCTTATCAATTTTTAAGCATATCTTTACCTTGGTAAGGATAAATGATCCTTACATAATCTCATAAATCATTCTTACATTGATTAAAAATGATCTTATATAGACCATAATTCATCCCTATGTCTCTTAATACAACCTTACAAAGTTTATTAATTCTTCATTTTCTAAAGTTTCAAAATAGAATCATCATTAATAAGTGAAATATCATCCTTACAAAGTTTCCAGTGATCCATACAAACTTCAGTATTGATCACTACAATGACATTCATGATATATTCGCACATTAAACTTATCTTTACAATATCTGGGACTCAAACTTATAAAGTTTCATATGATCCTTATGAAGTCAATGATAATCCTTATAAAGTGTCTAATGATCCTTATATAGTTTCCTATAGTCCTTATATACGACTTAACGTTTTCATTTTTTTAGTACATGTAGTGTCGAAATAAACCTTACTTGGTTTCCAAATGTATCAAATAAAAACTTATACTTTAACATTTTTCAATCTTTATTTTAAAAAAATTATCAAAATTTCTTTTTATTCACTTCAAATCAATTCATGGCATCTTCCAACCACTTCCAATCCACCTCAAACACCTAAAAAAACCTTCAAAATCTATCAAACCAACATAGAATTATTCATTCCAATTATAAAGTCATTGTAGTATATTAAATATTCAATTTAAATTATTTGAATAAATTTCCAATACCTCAAAATTCCAATTTCATTTTATCTTATAAAATCCTTCATCCAAGTGTATTTATCACTGATTTCGAAAGCTGTCATACTAAGTCATGCTATGATGGTTTCTCACCAATTTATCTTATTATTATTACCCAATCAAATATCATAAAACTATTTTAAAAATACAACATCTTTATACCAATTGTAACATGTTGTAGATATTTTGATCCTCAAAATCATCAACACCTTTTGTTTAAATTAAGACCATATCAAAAATCGTCCAATTTAAAGGGTGGTACACAAATTAGTTTTCTTTAATCTCATTTACCCAAAAATTTATGAGATACATACTTATCTCCTTTGTTTGGATTATTCATCCATCACTCATTTTCACCAAGACATACATTTTATCACTTAATCATAATAAATAGATCCAATCAAAAACCATTGTGAACTTAAATTTGAATGTGAAAGTTATATAAAAACATTTCTCTAACTATGGATCATGGGTATTAAATATTAAGTGTTCATCGTACATTTATGTTGATAAAACTAAACTTAGATATATGATAGAATATAATAACGATGAAATATATCTCTATATATGAAATGGTGAAAAAATATATTATATCATACTTCAACACTTATGATTTAAGTCTACCTAGTGGATTAGTTTTGGAATTAGAAAATTATTACTATGTTCCTTCCATAAATAGAAATTTGATTTTTATATATTCTTTAAACAAGAATTTATTTTCATTTTTTATTAATAATAAGATATTTTATCTATATATGAATGAAAGATTCTATTTTATTGGAAATATGGTAAAGGTTTTATAAATTTTGGATGTGAATAATTTTATTTATGACATTTAAAATAAATAAGAGTTTTATTATAATCCCTATTACCCTTGTCATTGTCTCTTAGAATATATAAATGAAAAAAAACATTTAAATAATCCATATATATGACCAATTAAAATCATTTTATTTTGAAACATTTAATAACTATGAATCTTGTTTATTAGGAAAGAAATTCAAACCACATTTCATAGGGAAAGGATAAAGTGAAAATGGCTTATTGGATCTTATATATAGTGATGTATTTGGACCAATTATTACTCAATAAAGTGGAGGGTTTAGGTACTTTTTAAACTTTATCAATGAATTTATTTGGTATGGTTATATGTTTCTAATGAGACATAAGTTTGATACATTAGAAAATCTTAAATAATTTCAAAAGGGTGTATATACTCAGTTAAGTAGAAGTATTAATATTATCTTATTAGATTAGGGTAGTGAATATTGGAATAAGGAATTAAATAATCATCTGATAGATTTTTGAATACTTTCATCACTCACTCTAAAATAATGGAATAGTTTATCTAAGAGAAGGAATCACATTTTTATATACATGGTTTGATTTTTGATTGGTTGGTGTGACCTTCCCATTTAATTATATGGATATACTCTATAAAGAACTGTATTCCGACATAATAGAGTTCCATATAAATTTTTAATAAAGATACCATATAATATATGGACTTGTAAACATGATAATATGTATTTATTTAGTATTTGGGGTTTTTTTATCTCTATTTAAAGTTCTGAATGAATAATTGACTTAGAATACATAATAACCTCATAGGGATATTAAATTTTTTTTTCAGATCCTATTAGATATGTATTTGTTATGGAAAATGATGAAGAAAAAATGTTCATAAAATATGAACCAAATACCTAAAAGAATGTTATTGAGATTATTAATTCTAAGATATGTATAAATTCTAAGAAATATAAAATAAAATCCTTATACACTAACTAATTTTTGGACTTTTTGTATGCACCTGAAGGGTCGATACCCATAAGTTCAAATTGTATTTTCTACAATAAAACTACCATGGATAGTAGAATGTATACGTATAAATATTTTTTGATAGTAAATTAATTTTAACAAAATCATGGTATTGACTATGAAAATACATTTTCTTTATTTGTGATGATAAAGTATATTCAGGTATTTATCACCAAAGAAGCTCATTACGATATCGTGGTATAATAAATGAATGTCAAAAACACTTTCCTTAATGATATTTTACTTAAGGATGCATATATGAAATGGACCAAAGGTTTTGAAGTTTCAAATGAGTCTACTAAGGTTTTCAAGATTAAACAATCCATTTATGTATTAAATAATTCTTATTGGAGTTAGAATATATGTTTAGATGTATAAAAGGGTTTGGTTTCATCCAAATAATAGATGATACATGTTTATAATAGAAGATTAGTGGGGGTGTTGTGGTATTTTTTATATTTCTCTTAAAGAAAATACTACTTATTAGAAATGATAAATAAACATTATACTATACAAATATGTGGTTGCAAAAATGATTCTTAATGAAATTAATGGGGGATATAGCATATATACTAGGTATAGAGATCAATAAAAAAGATAAAAAGGAGGCTTGGACTGATTCAAAAATACATTTATTATTTCTAAAAAGGTTATTTCTATAGAGGTTTACCATAGAAAACTCCCATATGGGTTATTCACTAGTTTTTCAAGGAATGATACCTAAAAAGATTCAAAATCCTACTAAAGTCATAAAAAAAATATGTACATGATTCCTTATGCATAGGTCATCAGATCTATCATGTTTTCCATGTTGTGTAATCAACCTGATGTCCCTAATTCTATGAGAATAAAAAGTATATACCAATACAATCCAAGTGAGGGTAATTAAATTGCTATCAAGAATATACTTTAGAACTTAAGAATAAGTAAGCATAAATTCTTGGTATTTAGAGTAATTTATGATCATATTGTATGGGATTACATTGATGTTAGCTTCCAATATGACAAAGATGATATGAGATCTTAATATAGTTTTGTTTTTTTCCTAAATGGTAGATCTATCAGTTTGAATATGTTCAAATAATCCATGATAATAGACTCAAAAAATAGATGTAAATTACATATATTCATCATATATCACTAAATATGTTGTTTAGATTAATAATTTCATCACTGAACATGGGGTGATTCCTATAATTGAGGGATTATATGAACCTTAATATGAAAAAATTGAGCTATTGTTCAAGACAAGGGGCCCCAGTCCCACCAATGGACCAAACACATCCTTTACATGTACCATCTAATATGATAGAACACTGAGAGGGGTGGTATAACGATCTATTGTGTGGATATTCATAGAAATTATTAATATCCCTTCAAAAAAATTAACATAGTAAAGGAATGAAGGTTATGTTGAATATTTTTGTATTAGATACATGTGAGATTGGAGGTAATGGTTTTAAAATGTATCATGGTTTTATAATAAATTAAATTTCTAATTATCATTCATTCATTTGTCTTAAATTGATATTTCATTGGTAATAGAATGATAATATCACATCAAAGTAAAATGTTGAGTTATCCCTAATTTATAACCATCATGAATTATTATGAGTTATGATGATTTTTTATAATTATTGGTAGTAGATTATTTTAATATATACAAATAGTTGTATATGATATACAAACAATAAACTCATCAGGTAATAAGTTGGGACTTATTATATTAACTGACCAATCAAACAATATCACAGGAAATGTTATATGTCCATTAATATACTTATGGGTGTATGCATATTATTAATTCCCATTACCTAATAATGATTTGATATTTATCATGATAACCATCTTACATTGAAACCTTTCATGTAAAATCCTTGAGGATTAGTTAATTTGGGGTTATTTCGGTAAGCTTCTAATTATGTAATTAGTTGGAACTCAACCAATATGGGATCGGTCCACTCATAGGATGAAAAAAGTCATCCAATACCTTGGTTTAATTTTACTAAGAAAATTTATGATTAATTAAGTGATATGTGAATTTCTCAAATACTTGGATAAATATCATGTTATGTATTTATTCAAATTGATTGATCTATTTTAGATAATTAGGAATGTATGAGTTAACCTATACTAAATTGAGATATTTCATGCCTAGTAGTCACTTGAGGTCATATAAAAAGGAATAATATAGGTATAAATATGATTTTAATGATACATCTTGTAGTGGATTTGTTCATATGGATATATGAGTATGTTTTATTAAGATTATGTAACCCCTTTATAGCTTGATTATAGAGACAAAAAAATTACACACCTAAATATTACAACTTATTAGATGAATATTCATTAAATAACATATCAATCCAAACTAGAACTATAATGGTTTAGTGTCTTTGAAAATTTGGATACATAAATAACTGGTATATAAAATATCTACATTATCTCAAAGTTTGTTCTTCACAACTTGTACACTTCTTAGACATATCATACATAAAACCTTTCTTCATATATCAGGGAAAGGGAGACATTATAAAGGGTGATCTTAGATAAAAAGTAAGGTTAAACAAGGGATATTTGAATGTAAATATATCCTGAGAATAATTTTTTGAGATAATGAGATTAACATTTGAAATTGATACGGAACAATTCATTTACTCATAAGGTATGGCATAAATCTTGGTAGTTCATAATACATGAATCATAAAGAAGTAAAATAACTTCGGAAATGAGTGCATGGAATTCATATAATACCATCTCATAAAAGCGTTTCATAATCATAATCATGGAAATATTCCATAATGTAAAACCTTCAAGATAAGAAACATATGTTAGGAATTTGATGACTGTCAGGGTACCTGCTTTGGTCTAGGGATAATCTTATGTGTACCCTCATTTGGTCTTGGGATAACCTCTGATGTACCCTTTGAGCTCATAAAATATTAATATTTACCCAGTTTATTGGAGTAAAATAATGGACCCACCCAACACATAATTATAATACATTCATATATATATATCACAGGATCATGAAAAAATTTATCTTTACATCAATGCTTAACCCATTGAGAATAAAATAGGTTTCATCAATATTTCATCATCATAATCATAAATATTCTAGAAAATAAATAAGTATTGTATGTCTTGAACCAATTAAGATTTCCCAACTATCTGTAACCCAAACCATTCATAACGCGACCCAAAGGGAAACCTCGATCCCCATTAGCTGGTGATTAGCACATGGGAATCAACAACAACCTTAGGGAATGATTTTATAAAAAGAACCTATAATAAGGTGATATAAAGATTCAAAAAAATGTTTTTATTCCAAAACAAATATAACAACAAAAAATTTATGATCATGAGGAAAAAAAGTTCCAAGGTACAAAAGATAACCATATCACTCAAAACTATTACGTCTCAACTCTATGTGATAATACATCACCTCTAAACTTCAACAACCTTCTTAAAAACAAACCCATCACCACCTTGTTGTGACTTTCCCTTACCTGTATCAAATAAAATAATATGTACATACACTCAAATGTGTAAGAAGAGCGTGAGAAAATATCCTAGTAAGTTCCAAATTTTTTTGTTAAGTAAACATTATAAAATAAACCAATTATGCTCAATTAGTTTTAAACAAGGCATGAGATAAAGTTTAATTAAAATAATGGATAAATCACCCATTTTAAAATTTAATAAATCATATCAATAATCATGTTTTTAAATAACTTCCATAAACATCACAATTAAGCATTTAAATTATAATACCTAGAGAAAAAATGCCCCTAAGTATTAAAAATTATAGATAATGAGGATCCCAATAACATTATCATGATCAATAGGCCACATGGTGTACACATTACCCTACCGGAATAGGTCTAGGGGTAAGAGTTCACTCCAAAGAGTGGATCCATTCCATATCCTGTTAAACTTGTTGTACACATTAAGCTAGCACAATAGGTCTAGGGGGAAAGAGTTCAACCAAGAGGATGGATCCCTACCTCATCATGGATCATATTGATGTTTACCATTTTAGAATCATTCAATGGGTGATTCATATTTAATACCAAACAAAACATCCTTTGAAAACATTTTTTTAATAATACGAAAGGGAAAATCGATTTCCAAAACCAAAACCAAAACCGCCACATTTTGTTAAATATTTTCTCATGCATATTTAAAACCTTATCAAATTAATTTCTAAGATAAATCCTTAAATCACACTTTCCTGTCATATTATAAACTAAATCAAAATATGAATCAAAATAGTTTTATAAAATAAAGATAAATCATGGAACCACCAACAATGAAATACTTTAAATTTTAATGTCCATGTGTCAAAAACAATCAAATATGAGATGGGGGACTTAATAATTCATAAGGTATCCAATTTTAATAATTAAAACATATATATATATCAAATTTTCTAGTTCTAGAGAGATGAAAACCAAAGGCAACACTTACCACCATAATTACCAAGCTATGCACCATGAGGATTGAAGATTGAACCCAAACCCCTAAATTCCATAATGGATCTAAAATGAACAAGATTAGAAACTTGAATCCAATAATTCCCACTATTTAAAAAATTTATCCATAGAGATATACAAGATGAGTGGAATGAATGATGATATTTAAGGCCAAAATGTAGATCAACTTACCAAGAGAACACCTTGATAGTTATTAATTCATTAATTTTCAAAGCAATTGGGTTGAGAGAGAAAAATATGTCTCAAAAGAGCCTAAATGTTTCAATTGGTAAAATTAGAGTCTATGAAGATAGATTAAAATTTAATGGTGCTTTAGGGTGGAGAAAAGATGATACTACTCATAATTTTCCTACCTATAATGATGCCAATGGCTAGATAGTGGTTCAAGAAAGAACTCTGGCACCACTGCAAACCCCACATGTTATTGTATGGGATTATAGAGGTATATCATTCTTCAATAATGCTACCATATAGCTGGTGGGTCTCACCAAGTCTCCAGGGGATATCCTATAATGAAATCCCACTTCCATTATTCTACAGGCTGGTCGGGGGGTCTCACCAGCTAGCTCATAAAATATATAAAGACTTTCTAGCCACTAGTCCAGGTTTAAACATAGACCAACCTCCAAGAGAAACCTATCTGCATAATATAATTGAATTATAACCTCACTTCAACCCTTATTTTAAACTAAAACCAACTAAAAACAATATTAACAAACAAGAATTGACCAAAGGAATGAGAAAAAAATAATATCATGAGTAAAGTAGTACTCGAAAATAATTTGGATATGTTATAATTATCACCACAAATATTTCTTTCTGGACCCAGAAATAAAAGTAAAATGAGGTATTTATCCAAATATTTGAGTCCATTTCTCCCTCATAAAAGTCTCCTTCTCCCATGTATCATGAAATTCAGAGCCATTTTTTCATTATACTCAAACCCAAGATATAGAATTTCCATAAAGAACATTCACATGAGAATCAATAACCCAAAGGGTTTGTTAGTTAAAAAACTGATATTTCTAAATCTGAAGGTCTTCTTAGTTCAGAACATGATATGAGCCTGGCTGATACTTTTTGTGTTGAGTTGCATGGAAGACATTCTAGATCAAAACAATTAAGGTATTAAAGAAAAGAAATATTCTTCATTTTCGAGCTACTCAGTGATCTCAAATGGTACCACATACCAAGGAGTGAGATTCCCTTTATTTATGATCCAATGGTGATCCAAATGGGAATTTAATTTCAAGAACAGTAGTACACAAAAAAACATACAAAGGATGTAAAGATTGGTCAACATAAGATTTTTACTAGATTTGATCCATCACTAAACACAGTAAAATCAACTGGATCTTTATCATTGTCTCCTAATAAAAACTCAATCGAACCAAGGAATATTCTCATACCTCAAACCAAAAAATGGTACATAATTAAATACCTTCATAAAATAATTCAAAAGGTACCATTTTGAATGAAGACTACTAACTAATATTATTATAAAATTCAACCATCCCCAAATTTCCATCCTAAGAACTATCGATGTCTAAGACACTGGGAAAAGTTATATATTCTAGAATATGATTAACACTTTATATTTTCACATCAATTTAGTGATGATACATTGTTCTCAACCTAACATGGGTGTCCATTTATTCCTGGAGGTCGTTCCAAAACTTTGAGGTAAAATAAGGTTCATTGTATGAGACAGTGCCCATAGGGATCCCATGAAACCATACAACCAATTTTATACCTTTCTCAAGTCCTTTACTTTATTTATGTCCTAGATTGGTATAAAATGTGTCTATTAGGTCCAAAAATTGATCAATACCCATGCATAATTCTTATCTCATGGAATTCATGGTAAATCAATGATTAAATCCATATAAATAATATTACACTATCACGTTAGCATAGTAAGAGGCTAAAACAAACTAGAAGTATTCTGGTTCTAATACTTAAAAAAAATTCATGTACAACATTGAGACATAATTTTAGCTATGTCTCATTTCATACTAGATAACCTAACCAACAGTTCATGTCATAAATCATCTTTGTGGCCCCAGGGTGGACAACTCATAAAGAATGATGACAATTTCCCAACACAACATTTCTCATACATGAAGGTACAACACATTGGCTCTGAAAAAAATAATACCCTTTGAGTAATGTGAACACTCACTGATGGTCTCCCTACTATATAATGAATCTCTAAAAAATTAGAACTCATTAAATTGTTGTTTCTCATGAAGAGTCATCCCAAGGAGAGAGGATTTCACAAGAAAATTATCCAAAACATTACTAGATTCCTCTTCCCTGACTCCTTAGTAATCTAAAAAAATCCCCATCAAGTTCTATTCATCCTTTTCCTTGTTCATATACTAGTAATTAGACATCCTTGTGTTATTTTTAGCAAAAAAGAATACCCTTTCTGAGAGTGTAGGAAATGTCAAATTTTAATAACTCCAAGTACTCAACCAAATATTTCTATTAGAGGTATAAATATTTTTGAGAAAATATATACCAAAAATTATTATAGAAAGTGTAAATGGTAAAAATTTCTCCATAAAGATAGTGACATCAAATTTTTAGGTCATACATAATAGCTTCAAGTTCAAAATCATGAGGGGGATAATTTCTCTCATTTTGATTAATTTGACATGATCCATAAGGCACTACATGATCTCCCTACATAAATACATAACCCAATCCTAAAGTTGAAGCATAAAAGTAAACCACATAGTCTAGACCATCCTCTAGTAAATTGAGAAATGATGTTGAGGTAAAATGAAACTGTAACTCATTAATGGATTCCTAACACTTCGAATCCCACAAAAACTTCACCCACTTTTGCATGAGAGTGGTAAAAGGTGATGTAAGATTCTGAGAATACTTTACAAACCATCTATAATATCCAACCAAACCTAGGAAGCTTCGAATATCAAATAAGTTTCATGGTTCTTCCCATGACATGGCAACAACAACTTTTTCAGAATCAACTAAGGTACCATGTTATTGGATCATGTGTCCCAAGAACATAAATTATTGGATTTAGAGTGGGTACATTTATAATTTATAATAAATGTGGTGAACCCTAAGAATTCCAAAAATTTTCCTCAAGTGACACACATAATCTTATGTAGTCATAGAGTACATTAGGATGTCATAGAAAAATACCAAAATTAAAGAGTTAAGATACTATTAGAATATATAGTTCATCAATTACATAATACAACATGAATTTTCATTGGGAAAATAGACATCATAAGGTACTCTAAATTTCCATACCTTAACCTGAAGTTAGTCTTTCAAATATCTGACTCCTTGATTTTAATATGGTGATAACCAAAGAGATGATAAATTTTATAAAATAACCTTTTCAATTTCAATTAGTGAAAAAAATCATTAATGTGAGGTAAGAGGTATTTTTTCTTTCCCATAAATTTATTTTTTTCAAATAGTTAATGCATAAGTGAGTATTTCTATTAAACATCTTAGAAAACAATATGATCAATGGATATGGTTACACACTTGGGTGTAAAAATACCTTATCCTTTAAATCATCCAATGAATTATTAGCTCTGTTAACTCAATTGGATCATCAATATAGACTATGTTCTGATCACTAAGTCAATTGAGAACTACACCTCCCTCTTGTGAGGAAAATGAGAAAATTTATTCAGAAACGCTTTAGGAAACTCAATAACTAATGATGGAAGGATATCACTACTATATTCAAGTTTCACATCAACTGAATAAAAAATATCAACCTACCAAGATCTATAATAGGTGACCCTATCGGACTAGACCTTAGATCTAATTCTCCCTAAAATTTATGGGAGCTTCCATTAGAAGTGGTGAATAGCACCCCATGATTATAAGAATTGATCTCTTCCATTTTATAGATTCTCTAATCCACCCTAATAATAAAATCAAACATGTCAATTTTGAGAACTAGTAAATCTCAAACCATCTCTACATCACACTTAATGAAAGTGCATAAGGTATAATTAAAAACCTTCTCCTTTTTCTTTCTTATAGGTTTGTCCAATCACATAATGAATGGAATAAGTTCTGTTTTATGTTTTAAAAGATCCACCATATGAGTTGATATAATGTATTGAGAGGTATTTGTATCACATAAGTCATTCATGGAGGTAAAATAAATATAAATGGCTTCTCTCACAATCATAGGGCCCACATTAACATCCATAGGAGGCTCTTTTACACTGTATAACTACTTTTTTACGATGTAATGTGGTTGTAACCCTATATTCCATGAATAATATGACTTAAAAACATATACTATTTGTTTTTATGAGGCTATACTGGAGAAAATAAAATATAGATCCAAAAAACTTTTACAAGTGAAAATGGTTCTCATATGAGTTGTAAACCGTTGGTGGAATGGGTAACAACAGTTTGTGTGTCCTTTCCGGCCACATTAATAACCCATCAACCCCATATACACTAATGATGGTGAATGAAAATACCTATAAGAAACCAAATGATAAAAGGATATCTGGTTAATCCGAAATTACCTAGCAGGTCAAGCTCTTTCTTTGAGCCCCTATCCACCACCTCAACATAGGTGGTAAGCTTTAATATGAAATCCTAAGACTGTATATCAAATCAAAGACCTAACTAAAACCTATAATCCTTTATATTATCATTAGATATCACATTATATGATGATATGGAGAGACTAGTGAAGTAATTAGTATACTCTATCACTGAACTATTATCTTTCTCAAGTTTTGAAAACTCCATAGATTTTTCCATGGCCATATGTTCTTAGTATACTTGCTTGGTTAAAATATATTTGAATAATTTACACTCCTAAAACTCTTGAATAGTTTAAAAGACAATAAATTCCCACAAAATTCTACCCAAAACTTTAATCTTGAAGATGACACAGTTTACTTTGACTAATTTAGGAGTCTTTGAGAATTTGAATGACCTCTTTAGCTCTTTTAACCAATCCTACACCTCCAAAGAATCATTCATTTTATTAAATGATGGTGGTTTATGGAAAATAAACTCTTGGACTTAATTTGTTTCCTAATTCCTTCATGGTTTTCCACCCTAGATTAAATAGGGGCATGTTCTATACCGTTTCCTACATATAGAACCATATAAACTACTCCTTCAATAAAATTGGGATCAACTGGAGGATTTCCCTAGAATCTTTCATCAATAGGACCCTCTTAGGGAATATATAGAAGTAATATAGGGGTCTGGAACTTCACATAAATAGGATACAAGATATCATAACATGTGATCCCTAAATAAATTCTAGTTTAGAATAACATAATTCAACTAGAATTATAAATATACCTACAAAAAAATATTAGTATAAAAATACTCCAAATAACAAAAAAACATTTCCTAACCACCCTTGGATAGTAAATTCTCACCATGATGACAGATAACCTGAAAATCTCTCAAAATATACTTATTAAGTCCTAATTTTTCAATATTCTAACTACTAATAAATCTTAAAAAACCAAATGATGAAAAAAACTGACAAACTGACCTTTGATACCAATTTTTCATTAACCACCCTGAATTACCCAATTATCCATCAATTGAACTAGGCTTAAAACATACTTAAGTGAATTTACAATCCCCACAGGCTGATAACAAGTTCTTATATATCAATAAAATACATAGGGAGTGATTTTTCCATAAATAACCTCTAACAAAGTGATATAAAAAGTATAAAAAATGTTGGTATGCTAAAATAAATACAACAATGGAAAATACATTATAATCCAGAAAAACAAGTTCCAATGTAAATAGTACTACCAAAGTACTCAAAAATTGCTAATTACAAATTCCATGCGATAAGTTGGCTCCTCCAGATCCTTGCTCCCTACTAATGAACAAGCTCATCACCACCATCAGGAACCTTGCCCATACCAACATCAGATGAAATATATATATATATATACACCCAAATATGTGTGCATGGTGTAAGAAAAGATCCTAATAGGATCCCACCAACTATTTCATAACTATACTTTATAAAACAAGACAATTATACTCAATAAATTTAAAACAAGGAATAATATAAACTTTAACGCAAAGCATATATAAATTAATATTTTTCAGAATTTAATAAATAAAACAAAAAAAGTTTCAAAATAACTTATATAAATATCCAAATTAAATATTTCATTGATAATAACTAGATAAAATGAACCCATGAGTATCAGAAATTTCATTTCAATTAGGATCCATGTAAATTTAGAATGATTAGTATACCACCTAACGTGCACATTACCCAAGAAAAACAAGTCTAAAGGGGAAGTTCACTCGCAATATGGAATCCTTACCACAAATTACGTAACATAGTTCCCATATTACACTAGTAAAACACCTCTAAGGAAAAATAGTTCATTCTCAAGGATGTCTCCCACCTCATCATCGATCACCCCTAGGTTTACCAAGTCATAATAATTCGATAGACATTTCATATTTGAAACCACAAAAAAATGATTGGAAACCATTTCCATTAACAATGCAAAGAAGAAAATACATTTTCAAAACCACCAAATTTTATCAAAGTATTTTTTATTCCCATTTAAAACCATTTCTTAGAAAAATAAATATACCATTATTTACAAACATTTAGAAACCAAATTCAAATAGAAAGAGAAAAAGGGTTTTATAATGAAAATAATAATGAAATCATCTACATTAAAACACATGTAATTTTAACGTACATGGGAAGATAACAAGACAATATGATTTGATATCCCTAGGAATCGAGAAGGGATCCAAAATTAATAATTACAAATAATAAATCAAAAAAATAGTAAGTTCTAGAATAAAGATTACCAAAGGGAACATGTACCCCCAAAATTCATAAGCTACACACCATGAGGTTTGAATATCTGACCAACAACCCTCATTTATAAAATTTATTTAAATTTAAAATTATTTGAAACATAGATCCAATAATTCCCACTATTAGTAAAACTGATCTATAGAGAGAAACTAGAAGAATTGGAAGAATGATGGAATCCAAAACCAAAGTGGAGATTAAATTTCTAAGAGCGGATCACAACTTTGAATGATGATTCGGTTTGCTAAGTGATTGTGTTGGGAAATATAAAGATGTATCATTATGTCATCGTGGTTAGAGAGGGTCAAATTAGAGTTTAAGAGGGTAGATTAAGAATTGAAATGGGTGTTTGGGGAGGTAAAAATTTGACTATTCATGCACTTGCCTAGACCAGATTGGTGCCACCGGCTAGATAGTGGTTACAAGTTGTACTCCTATACCCCCAAAAAACCCGAAGACTAGTAATTGTAATTTTTTAGCAATCCCATTATTTTATCATACCACTGGATTACCAATGGACTTCCTATGGGAAAATTCAACTACTAGCATTCCATTAACTGGATGATGGGTCTCACTGACCATGTACTACATTACCTGTAGATTTATAGATATATGTCTAATTCTATCCTTAGAAAAACTAGTCAGGATACCTCTCAACCAATCATAAAACAATCAAAACCTCACCCCAACCCTTATTTAAAACTAAAACCAACTAAAAACATGAATAAATTAGAAATAACCAAAGGAAGGAGGAAAAATAAAAACGTGAGTAAATTAATAACTAAAAAATATGGGGATATCTCAAACCAATATTTAATCATATTCCTAGTAAAATATAAGTAACATAAAAATATATTTTTATAGAACAAAAAACCTTCAAAAGATCCTAGGAAAATTTCTTGAGGAAAATTCCATTTTTATTTTGAAATCACTTATTTAAATTATAAAAAATTCCAAAATATTAAGGAAAATATATTCTTTGAAAATAACTATTTAATATTATTAATTAATATTCAAAAAATAATAAAATTCAAGATGGTGGGAAAATCCATTCATGTAATGTATGTTAAAACTATCTTTCCTCTCCCATTTTTTGGTAAAAAGTCAAAAGTTCTTCATTAGGAAGATGAAAAGAAGATGCCATTTTAAAATATTTATAAAAAATAAAACATAGAAAAAATGACTTTATATAATAAATTTTTAACTATAAAAAATATCTTGAAAACATATTAAATGAAATAGAAATATAGAATTAAAATAGTACTCACTAAAGAAAGAAATAAAGTTATATTTCTTTAAAAATGTTCCATCAGTCTTTTGAGTACTTAAAGAGAGGAAAATGAAAATAATAAATGTGATATATAGAAATAAAAATAGGAGAATAAAATATATAAAATTTTGTAGATATATATCATATAATTTCATAATCATAAATTTAAGTATAAACAATCTCGGTAAAATGTGATATTGCAATATAAAACTCTTAAGTCAAGTCTAACTTGCTTTATAAGAAATATATAATCTTGTATAATAAATAGAAAATTATTATAATTATATGATAGAACCATATTTATAACTTTAATAACATATATTCTCAACTTATAGCATATCAACAATCATTTATTAATAATTATTTATTAAATTTGTTGTTTTAGGTGATTATTGTTTAATTTTTCATGAAAGTTTTAGTTCTATAGTTATGGTATTTGAATTTTGATGATTATTCCATCATATCAAGAATATTAATCATTACAGAATTTTAATATTTAATCACTATATAAACTTTTATAACCATTCATATAAATATATGATGAAAAATAAATTACATCACTTTATGGAGACGGTGGTCCATGTATACGAACGAGTGAGGTTTTCCACATTTCAATAGATAGAATAACAAAAGATAAATAATAAATCACTTTTTTATAATAATTAATATATTATAGATATCATATGAAAATATACACTAAATTAATCATTATAACCAACCATGAAATATGGTTTTGGAAAATTAATCATATCCCAAAGAGTAGGTGATGGTCCTCACGTACAGACCAACGATAATTTCATTTCCCATTGGATAGACAAGAGGTCAGAAATATTTATAAAATAATAATAATAACAACTAAATATATTTATAAAATTTTATTTATCATGTTTTTAAGTATTTAAAAGGTATAGAGGATATAGAAGAAGCATTAAAAGTGAAAGGACTCAATTAAGATTTATACCTATTAATTAAAATACCTCTTTTAGCATACACATTAAGCATCAAAATATTGGTATTAAGAAAATACATAGGGATATTGGATGAAGTTAAGTAATCTAGGAATTATTTTGAGAAAGGATAAAATTGTGTGAAGAAGGGAGTAGAAGAGGTTCCCTTTCATAATTGTGGGGAGGATATTGATGGAATTATATAAAATATTTCAATAATATAAGGTCACATTCTTGTGAAAGTTTCTCCAAATGGATAGAAATTGGTAGGTAGGACAATATGAGGTTTAAAAATATTCAAAAATTAATAATTATACAAGATTATGTGGAATTAATACTCTTATATATTAGCTAAACCCTCTATAAACTCATTTTAACATTAACCATTTTAATAAAATTTTACGTTTATTATAATTTCTTATGACCAAAAAATGAAGTTGGAACTATAAAATTATATTTGTTAATATTAATTAAAATATTAAATCCATTTTAATATATTAAATTCTTATAATTTTATTAATTTAATTTTCAATAATCATGAAAAACATAATGAAAACCTGTTTTAGAATAATGAATGTTTAACCATAAAACTAAATTTCTATCCATTCATTCCCTTGAAAAACCCATTAAATTAATGTTAAAATGTTTAATTAAATATATAATCCATAAATTTCAAAAAAAATTAATAAAAAGAGATTAATTGAATTTATTAAGATAAAAAACACATTGTACATATAAAAACCGTTTTTAGAAAATTGAGTTTTTGAGCCTAAAAATGAACTTATAAAAAATCTAGTATAAAACCTATATCAATGTAATAAATTTTATTATTTTTAATTAAATTATACTTGTATTAATTTAATATTAAATTTAAAACATAGTGGTGATTTTATATTATTTTATTTTTTGAATATAAATGGAAGCATTACAAAAATTGGTATTTTCACTATTCATTTAAAAATAATTTTTTTAGAAAAACCCCAAAAAATACCCTATGATAATATTTCAAAGATTATTCAAAAAAATTATGATCATTCACTCAATTAAATTTTCTAAAAAAATTTAATTAATTTTAATTTTTTGGTGCAAAGTAAAATAAAACCCATTTTGGAGAAAAACATATTTTTCAAGCATAAACTGACATTACTGAAAATTGTTTACTTATTTATTATAAATTAATCAAAACCTTTGAATTATTTAAAACCATTATAAATATATATTTTTCATAAAGGGGTTATTATTATTAATACCTACCAATTTAATAGCTATTTAATTAAGAATTACTATACCACAGTTCATTTTGACTTGTGGTTTTGTGTCAAGAGAGTTATAAAATACTTCATGTTTATTTTATTATAAATACATTTTAAATATTGGGGTGTTACATTCTCTTCCCATTAAAATGAATTGATGTCTCAAAATTTTTTCAATCTAATATAAAAAATTGGGGATACTTCTACCTCACCGCCTCCTCAAGTATATGAATATCTTCTCCAAATATATGGTTTCACTAGAAAACATTGACTAGGTGAGTAATCGTGTTTCACAACACTTCCATCATTGATCCAAAATCTCTAATGTTTGTTACATATAAGAGATACCATGTTCTAGTGTTATGACCTCTGATTTTAGTACATGTAAAGGATCAATAATAGACTTCATCATGAGAGATACATGGAACACTTTGTGAACTTGAGAGTGGTTTGGTGGATGTGTCAAGTGATAAGAAAATGCCCAGATACAATAAATAATTTCAAAGTGGCCAATATATAAATATAAATATATATATCTATTTCTTAACTTTAATATATTTATGAATCTTATAACCCTATTTTGTGGATAAATTCATAGGAATACCTTTTCATTAACTTTGAATTCTATATCTCACTCACAATTGGCCACATAACTCTTATGTCATCTATGAGATGCCTCAATGTGCTTTTGAATGGATCTAGCATACTATTCCATTTAATCAACTAGAAATAGTCCAATTATCTTTATTTTTCCAAATTTATCCCAACATGTCAGATTTATATACTTATTAATGTATAGGCCTTCATGATGATCCATATGAATGCCTGAGTGAAGTTTATTATTTAAATAGAATTTAATTAGAGGAAGGTGTTGATCTCAACTACCTTTAAAGTATAGATAACAATATATCAATATATCCTCTACAGTTTTAATTTTACACTTATATTGACCATCAATATAAAGAGGATAGGTAGTAATGAAACATAACTCTATATTTAGATCTTGCTAAAGACATCCATAAAACTATGAGGGTAACCTCAAATCATGATCAGATAAAATATAACATGGTACTCTATGTGACTTTACGACATACTTAATGTATATTCTCAAAATATTTTCAAGATATAAATATTTTATGATAGTAATGAAATGTTCTAACTTCTTAAATAGGTTTAAAACAATACAAATAGCATTGTGGATTTTAGGGAGTCTGATGAAGAAACCCATAGAAATGTATTTCCATTTCCATTATGGTATCGGTAATGTTTGTAAAACCCCCATATACTCATATCTCCTAGCCTTAACTTGCTGGAATACCAAGCACTAAGATACATACTTCACAATATCTCTTTTAATTTAATCCCACCAAAAATGATCTTTAAATCCTCTATACAATGTCCGGATTCTACGATGAATAAACAATGTTGACCTATCAGATTATTCCAATAGATAATTCTTAAAGTAAGGTCATTATCAGACAAATAATCTGTTCTTAAACCTTATCATTCCATCATAATCAAGGTTGAAATCAATAATATTTCTTACCTTATTTTTCAACTCTACATCCTCATTTTCTACACTTTAATATTCACATGGACATATGGTTGAACACTCATTTGTGAAAGATAAGAATTCTCTCATTCCTTTAATATTTAAAGTTACATCCTTTTATAATCCATCAATATTGGATCTTTTGTGTCCCTCATCATGGATAAATTTACATGATCCTTTTGACTCAAATAATCATCCACCCTATTCTCTTTCATAGGGGGGGTTAATGTGTTGAGAATTCATAATATTTAATAAAATCTTACCACCTTCTCTAGTATACATTCAACTTATTCAGGATGAATATATACATTAAAATTTTATAATTAGTATATATGCCGCGCCTTTTTCTGTAAATATAATTCCACCATGGATTTAATATAAATATTTCCAAGATTATCTCTAAATAAGGAGTTGGGTAACTTTACCCAATAAACATCAATTAGAATAATGTATAATCTATCACCACTTCCTTATTCATAACAACAATTCTCATCCTTTTCTTTGATTCATTGGTATAAATCACTATCCCTTCTCCACTATAGGGTAGTGTGAGTATATGAGTACTGACCAACCTTCTATTTAGGACATTAAAATTTTCTTCACATTCATCAGCACAATGGAACATGACTCCCTCATGGCTAGCTTGATTAGTATATTAAATATCCATGAAAAATCCATCCCAAATCATCTATAATACCCAATCCATCCAAGAAAACTATGGATCTCAATCATAGTAGTTATTATGGACTAATGTTAAATAACATATATCGTTGATAAATACAATGATTTAACCTAACTTGAGATCATATGAACCAAAAATGAAACCTAATTTTTCCAAAATTCACAACTGGTAAATTTTACATAAAAATTTTCCATCCTTAGTGTCTTTAGTAAAATCCCCATGTGGTTTTCAGGATATCCCTAACTCTTTGAATATATAAGAATATTATTTGTAATGACTACCACAAACTGATCAAGGAAATCTCTAAATAATCTATTAATTAAATCCATGAATATTATTGGGGTAATAGTATAACTAAATTGAGTTACCATAAATTCATTATGTCCATACCTCGAACAAAAGGTTTTATGTGGTATTACATCACTTTTGACCCTCAAATGGTAGTATCCAGATCAAATATAAATATTGTAAAAATATTGAGCTCCTCATAATTGATCTAACATTATCAAAACATGTAATATGATACTGATTATTTCACATGGACTTGTTAATTCCTGATAATAAAGGAAAGGTGTAATTGATCCATCATTCTCTTTAATAAAGAGAACATATTATCCTCATGCTGATGTACTTGGGTAAATGAATCCCTTATAAATATTATCCAATAGTTTCTTCTTTAATTCATATAAATCAATTGGGGATTCTGTATAAAATCGTTGGAATAATTATATCACCTTGTTAGAGTTCTATTAAAAACTCAACTTCATGTTTCAATGGAAGACTAGGTAACTCTTCTAGAAATACATCGATAAAATGCCATAAAATAGGCATATCATCTATATTGAGTTTATTTCCAACCATCTAAGATAAATATCCCATTTTAATAGGAATCAATACTTATTTAGTATATGTAATATCTATTGGAAGTTCATATTTATCTTCATATGAATGTGACATCCTATGTTATCTTGGAATATCAAATGTGACTTCCCTTCATCAACAATTTAAATGGGATTTATATAAATAAATCAAATCCATACACAAAATAACATCAAATTCATATACAGGAAGAATAAATATATTCATATGAATCACTTTCCCATAAACATTAATCCTATAAGAATCATATAATTGATATGACAGAATCACAACATTAAAAGTTTCCACTACTAATTCAATATCAAATCATTGATATGATAACCTTATGCTCTTATAAAATTACATTAATTAAAATCATGGGTTGAACCAAAATCAAATAAAACATTATCATTTCTAGAGTGTATGATAAGTGTTCCTTTCACCAAATTGTTATCACAACCAACATCATAAAAAGTGATCGTATGATATTTTCATTTTCCTTTAGACTTAATAAGATTCTAAAATCAATTAGATTCATTAACACATATATCTTTTCACTTGTTGTCATAATTCCTATACTCTTTGAATTTGAAACATTAGTGTGTGGTTGGGGTATTCTATGGACATTTCTCTCCATTCAAATTGTTAGCTAACTTTTAACCATTACCTTAGTATTTTATTTCCAAATGAATAATCATCTTCTTCCCTCCATGGTTTTTGTTATTATAATTTCTTTTTAATTTTATATTAATATTCTTATCAAAACTATGATATTGATGAGTGATTCAAATTACCATTTATATATTTATAGTACATGAAATGATTTATTCATCACTATTAAAGTCTCTAATGAATGATTCTTTTTAGATACTTGGTTTTAAGACACTAAAGAATCGGTAAATATTACTTTCCAGTGTAATTATAATACTAAAATCATACCTCAACAGTGTTTTAAAATTTTCCTCATAGGTACTAATGGATTCATCATCCTTCTGCTTTATCTCAAGGAATTCTATATCCATTTTCATTCCAAAAATACAGGGAAATTTCTTATTAAAAAATATCCCACAAAACTCATCACACTTAATCGAGTAAATTTAATCTCATTTCCTTGTATTCTATATATCATCCCATTATAGATCTATTTCACCTTCCAAATAATAAATAGCTAAAATTATTTTTTCATTATCCAAGAATAGAAGAATGGAAAATATATTTTTAACTGTACGAATCCATTAATATGTAATTAGTACATCAATGGAAAGTAGATGTCTCTTCATAATAGACTAAATAGAACATGGTTATCCACTTTTCTTGTTTGTAATATTACCATGCCTCAAGGATAGATAAGTTTTTGTATTCATAGACATAATATATTTTATTCTATCTCCCATAACAATTGGTTTCTGATGATGAAAATCAGTTTATTTTATATCACATTTAGTGTTAACCTGGTTCTTTCTTGTTCCAGTCATTAACTGAAACCAAACAGCATGGTGTGATCAAAGATAATCATATTGGGAAATCATTTGGTAATGAAAATAATTTACAGGATGACTATATATTTAAAACTTCTTTTTAATCTATGAAACATTAGGTTTAATAATGGCTATCTATGATCATTATCCATTAAAATCATTCATAATGGATCATAAATAAAATTTGAATTAACCAAAGAGCATCCCCCCTAAAGTTTCTATCTTTGTGTGGACTCCTAGTCCTACTCATCATGAACTTGTAAAAATCGATTAAATACCACACACACCCCATTTAGTGTCTTCACTATAAGTTTCATTTGTGCCACAACCGCATCTTCTTATTAGTATCCATATAGGGACGATTTTTTTTGAAAAAAATAAAAAAATTATTTACCATAACTTAGTATATAATCCTATAATTTGGCTTATCCTATGGGTTTTCATTAAAATTATCTCATCATAGTTTCTAAGGATTACTAAAACTTACTCTAATATCATCTATAGAGACTCAAACATTACATACATAAATATTAAATCTTATAAGATGAATATTCAATACATATTAGTCTAGTCCATGATAGACCATAATATTTTAGTTTATATGGAAACTTTGATGCAAAATGAACTGGTATAGAAAAGATCTACAACATCTCCGAATTATTTCTTCACAAATATCACCCTTATTAGAAATATTATACTTTAAACTATTATTAATATCTTGGGAAAATAAATCACAAGAATGGGTGAAATCCAATTCTCAATATTGGGTAACATGGGAGATATCAATCAATTATCATTTGTACAAATATCATGAAGATAAGGGTATTTGAGTAAGAGATTAAATTTTTTTATGCATAACCAAAAATTAATTTAATCATGTTGAATAATATAAACCTAATACGTTCATAAGAAATGAATCATAAATTAATAAAGTAACATGACCCATTAGAGAGTAACATTGTCATAAGGTCATTCCAATAAATAGAGGAATAAAGTGCGGCCTAATAATAATCATAAAAATATTATTTCAATAGAAACTATCAAGACATTCATCACATATTAGGTTTGGACTAACCACCCATGTACCAATTTTGGGCTTGGGAAATCCTCTTATGTACCCTATTTTGGGCTTTTGATAACCTCTCATGTACCATTTCATATCATAATACAATGATCTTTACCGAATTATTTTCAGGTATATAATAGAACAACCCGTGAAATAATTATAATCCATTCATATTTATTCACAAAGATCATGAAAACTTTTATCATTACATTAAAACATAACCTATAGAAAAGAAAATGGGTTTAATTTTTATTTCATTAAAAAAATCATTAATCATCCAGAGAAATAATATATATAGTAAAATTGGATCTTATTCCTATAAAATCATTATAAACATCAAGGTATTTTATTATACATGAAAATACCTTTAAAAGTCTTCTTAAAAATTACATGAGGAAAATACCCTTTTCATTTTTCAGTTACTCATTAAAATTTTAAAAATTTCTAAAATATAAAGGAAAACATTTTATTTTAAAAGAAACATGGAAACATTTAAGCGAATCCTGAAATCAAATATCATTCATTACATTGAGAAAATTGGTTCTTTCATTGTACATTAAAACAAATATTCCTTTCACATTTTCTGTAAAAATTCAAAAATACCTCATTCAGAAAATGAAAAGAATATTACTTATAAACATTTCAATAAAAATAGAAAAAATTTAAAAATGACTTTGTAAATTCATTTTGTAATGATAAAAACATTATATTTAATAGTTTAAATTAAATATGGGTATGGAAGAAAAGGATTTGCGACCAAAGAGTGAAATAAAATCAATTTTACATAAAAACATTATTTTGGTATCTTGGGTACTTAAAGAGATTAAAATAAAATTAAAATATGTAATATACATAAATAAATATCAGATAATAAAATAAATATTTTTTAAGGATATATCATACAATTTAATCATTTGAAATTCAAGCATAAACAATTATGGCACAATGTGATATTTTAGTGTAAAATGAATACCTGAACTTTGACTTTCTAGCACCTGAGCCTCAGCCCGATTGGTGAGGACTCCTTATGTGCATCAAGGAGACTTGGGATCAAATCCAGGAGGATCCATAATTTTGAGTAATGTAGAAGTATTTTAGCAGCACTAGAGTGGGTACTATAGTAGAACAATAGCAGGTACTATTTGGGATTGTATTAGTTGATACTATTCCCCAGTTAGGGCCTTCGGGCCACCGGTTTGGTCCCCGAGTCCTTTAAGGCCTTTGGGCCACCCAAGCCTTCGGACCACCTTAAGGGCAGATGTAAACTAGAAAAATTACAAGGAATAAGCTCCAGAAGGAGGATAGGCAAGGAGCTTTCACCATATCAGAAGCTAAACGGACTATAAGAATGAGAGGGTATGGAACCTGCCATTGGGACAAGCTTGTGAATGCATGAGAAAGCCTAGAGAAACAACCATGCGATGGTGGATAGCTGATTTCACGATAAAGATGTTGGGGTGAAGCAGTTTCAAGTATTTAGTCTGGGTTGTATCTGATGTTTGAAGCCTACAAGCAATGAATTCCTCTAAGGCCTATGGTCCATGTAATATTTATGCCTATGGGCCTTGTAAGGGTTCCACCTCATCCCTTGAAAAGTGGATTATCAAAATCAAAAAAAATGAAGGCCTTCGGGCCATTGGGAGAAATTTTGACTTCTTTACTAATCTATATAAACTCATATATAGAAAATTAAAATTTATTATAATTGAGTAAAGGACCATATTTACTCCTAAAACACCCTATATTTTCCAATTGTATCATTTTAACACTAATCTATTAATAAGTTTTTATTAAAATATTTTTTACCAAGTGTTAACTATTTCATTTTACATGAAATTTATTGTTCGGTGGTTATGGTTCTTATGAATTTATCATGGGTATATCATATATTGAATATTAATCATTTAATAATTATAATATTCAATCCTTATATACACTTTTATAACCATTTATATAAAGTGGTTACAAAAAATAAATTATATCACTACATGGAAACGATAGTCCGTACGTACATACAAGTGATGTTTTCCAATTTTAGGAAAATAGAAAAAAAGAAAGTTAAATAATAATTCAAATTTCCAAAATAATTATCATATCATATAATGTATATATATATATATATATACACTAAAACCATTAAAATAACCTATCATGAAATATGGTAATGCAAAATGAATCATATCACTATGTGGAGGTGATTGTCTACACATACGCACAAGCGATAATTTCATTTTACATTTGATGGAGAATAGGTGAGAAATTGTTATGAAGTCATCATAATAAAATATAATTATATTTGTTATATTTGATTAATCATGTTTTTATGGATACATTATTTTTATATCATATGGAAGAATAAATAAAATTTAATGTGCACAGTTAAGATTTATACCACTTATATTAAAGACATCCTTTCGCATACACTCTAATCTTTGAAAGATATGTCTTATAAGAATACCATGGGACTTATGATGAAAAAAATTAATCTAGGAAGGGATTTAATAAGGTATTTTTAAAGATATTGGGCTCAAATTTTGTGAATAATGGAGAAGAATAGGTTCCATTTTATAAGTGTGGGGTAGGACACACATTGAATTACTTAAAGATTTTAATAATATGTGATTAATTTCATGTTAAATTTGATAAAAATAGAAATTAATTAGAAATTAAGATTAGATAAGTTTTAAAAATCTTCAACCAAAAATAAATAGATAATTTTAGGTGGAATTACTACAACTATCACATATTTTAACCAACAGTAAACACATTTTAAACTTGATATTGGTAACAAAATTTTTCTTTTTTTACTATTTATTATGACCAAAAAAATTAATTTACCCTATTAAATTGTATTAATTTTAATGATTCTAAAGATGCAATAAATTTTACCAAACTAAATTAATATAAGTGGTAGAATTTATTTTTAAATAAGAAATTAAAATGCAAAGAAAACCCATTTTAAAAACATGAATTTTTAAGTATAAAACTATATTGATATCCACTACATTCCTTGTAAAATCAATAAAATGAATGTTAACATATTTTATGGAATACATAATATATATGTTTCATTAAAAAATTATAAATATATATTAATTTAATTAATTAATATAAAAACACATTTCCTGTATAAATATGGTTTTTTTAATTAGTTTTTAAGCCGAAAAATGAACTTTTTCCAAATTCACATATAATAAAAACTTATATGTAATTAATTAGATTATTCATAATTAATGGATAATTATGTTACTTTAATATAAAATTAAAAATATAATGGGGCTTTATAATTTCATTATTTAATGATAATAAATGACGGTTTTATAAAAAATGGTATTTTCATTATTCACTTAAAAAAATTATTTTCAAAAAACTAAAAAAACATAAACTAAGATTTACATGATGATTCTAGAAATGATATTAATTAAATAAAATAAATTTTATTAAATTATTTTAATTTTATTATATTATCCATGCACAAAATGAAATAATTTTTTTTTTTAAGAAATATATTATTAAAGAATAAAAAAATTTAAAATAGAGAACTTATTTATTATGAATTCATCAATAAATTTTTATTATTTAAGGCCTTTAAAAAAATTAATTCAAAATGATATTATTATTAATCATAAATTTAATTTAATGTATTTTTTATAAAGGATTGTCATATCACAGTTCATTTAGACGTGAAGTTGTGTGAAAAGAATGATATCAAATACTTCATGTTTATTTACAAGGAAATACATATAAAATATCAAGGTGTTACATTGAGAATCATTTATTTTTGTTATAGTTGTCACACATTCCTTACATATATGAAATATTTAGTGCATATTTGTTTCACATAGGGTACACAATTAGGCATTAGAATAAGGATTGTATTTTTTATGGATTATTTGTTCCAAAATGAATAGAGATTGATAAACCATATCCAAAATAGTTCCATATTGGGATGATAGTGATTGTAGTATATTGTTGGATATAAACTAAAATAGTTATATATTAATATATTGTATCCACTAAATCAAATCATGTTGCAAGAATATGATGTATATCAATCTTGAAAGTGTTATTCCCCAAACGTAACCTATGATAGGCATATGATATGAATGTATGGCCACTGCATGTCAATAAAAACATCCTCCATAAGATTTCCTAAATAATAAATCATAAATTTTATTCATTTATGGAATGAGAAATAATTTTAAATGTTCAAATTATTAAAATCTTAATGGGCACGCATTATGGGAAATTCATGTTTGTTTTCATGTTATGGAAACCAATTTTTTATTCCCTTAATTGAAATAAGGGATCCTATTAAAAGGTTTTGGATCCTCTTGTAGGGAAAGGGTGATATATTTAAGCTATAGTTATTTCTATATCCACCTTATCTTAATTTTTATTCATAAATGAAGTAAGAATCACCCATTATAAGTTAAAGTGATCTCTCATATCATACGAGGATCCATATGGTCGATGTATCGTTTATGGAGTTGAGAATAATTTTATTGTAACCTGGTCTTCTAAATAAAATTTTCTCTATAGTATATAAAAAATGGTATATCTTTTTTTTCATTTAAATTATATCAGTTTATATTTACATGTTATTTACTGCATATTTATTCATGATTATATATTATGAAAATATGTGAATTTCATTTTCTATATTGATCATTATATGATCCTATAAAACCCATATAGTTTACCCAAACCAAAAATAAAACAAACATAACTAATTATTGAAATATTTTATATAATATATGATATATTATTTTATTTATGGTTTTTATACTATATTATTAAAATGTGTTTAATAATACATGAAGTGTATCATGATATATAGGGAAAGTCTCTGCTTTATCAATTATTCATATTGGATATATCTAAAAAATTAAGTGAAGTTATAATTGACCTCTCAAAAAATGACTAAGTTATCCCCAAATTATTTTCATCTTATATTATTAAAGGAATTTATGAAATGTTAATGTTGGAATGGGTAGGATTTTTTATAGGGATATAAAAAAACTCAAGACACACAAAAACATATTTTTAGTAGGATAATCCACAATGTATACTATATAGAGTATCATACACTATTTTGTTAGTGTATTAGGTTTGTATGTTTAATATTTATATTACCCCAATACCATAGTTTACAGAAGATTCCTAGAATGAGAACCTTCATACATTTATACCCTTCTAATTTCATCCCTATGAATGATATAATCATAGAGTTCTTGCGAATTTTTTTTATCATGTGATTGGTTGAGTTTAATCATAAAGGGTTTTGTTCTCTCGTATAAATATTTTTGATTCATGAAACCCAATGACCATTTAATGATAAATTTGATGATTGGTGTCCAATATAACTTAACCATTTGTGGTTAGATAATCCCATTCCAACCATTCTTTTTTTAATTTATACTATTCTTGTGTCCATTTTGAGAAGACAAATACATGTTTTCCAATGAAGGGTGGCCTCTGGGACCTTACTGGTTATGATATGGGTTACACATCCGTCAATATTATGGTTTCTATTTCATCTCTCCATTTTGTTTGGGGGGTATTTCCTACCATGAGACTCTACAATTGATTAAATATTTTTTCATATATCCTTCCCAAATATCAATACATGATTGGTTTCCACCATTATAGATGTCAATCAATAACATATTTTGATGTAAACATGTTTATATATTATATGTTATCTAAATGTTTCTTATTTTTTAGTTATACTGTATTCAAAGCAGCACAACTTGGAACTCTATAGTTTTTCACCATCTAGGGAGGTTTTAAGTGGCGTGGTGTTGGGATTGGTCTCTTGAGAGGGGCTTCAAAAATATCCCAATAAATTGAATCAAAATCAACATAGTTCAGTGTCACTTGATGGGATATGTAATACCTTTTAAGGTCATGTGATAAGGACCAATATGGTTCCTTTTAAGTTCATTCAACACTCACCAAGTGAATTTCCTTTTATGCTTATATGTTCAGGACCTATGGGGTATTGATATTGAACCTCGAGGAGGCATCCTTTGTACTCAAGATAAGTGTAATTAAATCCCATATAGTTTGCGTTCATAGTTTAAGGTCATGAGAGAAGACCATATTATATAGTTTCACATCAAGGGATAAGAAAATATGTTATAAATTTTTAACTCATTAAAATCATACTTATAATATAAGGGTTCAAAAAAAATTAGTGTTGTACTTACACATGGGAAATAATTTTTGGTCAACTTATTATTGAATATGGACATATAAGGGATGATTGAATTATAGGAAACATGTAACTTTGAAACATTTTGATTTATAATGTATATATACCCCTGAGTAATGATGACTGATAAGGAATATTTCCCTATGAGGGACTAGCTTCTCATTGTAAATATAGTCATTTTAGGAATAGTAATATGTCCACTTGAGGGATGATGACTCACTTGTAGTGTGACCCTTGATATGGGATGGGTCATAAGAAATATGGCCCATTAATGATAGTTTTTTTGGGGATATGTACTTGTGAGAATGTGTTGAGGATTATGTATGGGTCAATCATATGTTTATAGGTCACAAATACTAATTAGATATGATATCCTTAATAATGGAATTATTGTATCTTACAACTTGTAAGAGTCCCATAAATGAAACTAATTCCCAATGATTGGTAGTTGGTATCCATATGTTCTTGTTGTTCCGATATCCAGGAAGAATCCACAACCCACTTATTCTTTGAAGGCGCATGGGCTCATGTGGTATGGGACTTCTTCGGTTCTTCTAGAAGCTGCTCGGTCAACTGTAGCACTGACTTCCTGAAAGAATGGTTCCATGGGGAGGATACTGTCATCAAAAAAAGTCAAGGGTGGAAATCATATTGGCAGGGTGTTGGAACATCTGGCAGGCCCATAATCTTTTGACGCATGAGGGAATCATCACTTCGTGGGAAGAACTCCTATTCAGAATGAAGTCTATGATTGTTGATCTCACTCGACTCTTCAACAAAAGAGAACGGGTGACCTCTTTTAAGAACTTATTGATAGACATAATTCCAGATTCCATAACCCTGCAAGGACACTGGGTGTGTTGGATCCCACCTATCACTGACTTCATTCTCAACTCGGATGGTGCCTGTGGGATGGGGTTCATGGGAGGTGGCAGGATTGTCAGGACCATAATGGTTCTAAAATTCTAGCATTTTTTCCTTCTATGGGAGTGACAATTCCCTTCAGGCAGAGTCTAAATCAATGCTCACCAAACTTATTCTCTGTTATGAGAGTAATATCACCCTCTTGGTCATTGAGATTGATTCCACAACTCTTCATTGTGCTCTTCAAGGTGGTGGCATTACACCATGGAGCATCACATATGCTATTTGTACGTGTCTTTGTATCATTTCCTCCCAGATGGAGATTCTTCACACATGGAGGGAGGGAAATAGAGTAATATATTTTCTAGCCTCTATGGAGGACCCCAGTGAAGAGCTCACTTGCTATTATAATCTTGGATCCCTTCTGTATGGGAGCACAACTCTTGTCATTGGGGATTCCCTTGGTCTCCATTACTTTATACCCCCATGAATTCTCTTTTTAAAAGTTCAGTGAGTTCGATGAAGGGAGAGTTTTAGGATTTACATTGAGTAAGAGGCATTTTCTATTTCCCTGGCTCATTTATTGGAAATAAAATAGTTCACTGAGTGTTTATGATGAACAAATACTAGATATGGGAAACACAAATTTGGTAGTACGATCTAAGTTATATTTCATTAGTATGATCACAATAAGGACCCTCATTATCAGGGGAATACATTATTTTGATTTCTATGAGGGTCTTAGGGGTATAGGTGGAAACCCCAATAGAGGCATTATATAAAGGAAATATATGATTAATGGGGTGTACACTTGTGTGAAAAAACCTATTCATATACTTTAAGAGGCCATGGAAGAGTCCTAAAGATATAACCACCTAGGTAGGAGACCTGGGTGAAGTCGATGCCTAGGTAGGTGACCTGGGAGGTAGTTTCTTTAGAAAAAGGGATAGGATAGGGTGTTCAGGTGAGTATAGGGACATGGGAGAAGGAATTATCTAGTATAGGTTATGTTTTAAGGTTCACTCCAGTTGGGTTCCTAGGTCAATTAGTGCCTTAGAGTAAAGAAAACAGTAAAGTGTCACCATAGATATAGTGTAACATGAATATGGTTCCCTAATACCAAGACTAGACGATGCTTTTCCCATGAGTAGAGTCTTGACCATAAAATATCACTAGTATATGATAAGGTTAGGTGTTTCCCTATTACAGGGTATGATGGAGTGTTAACCGGGTATAGAAAGTGAGGGAAATATACAACTCAGGTTGGACCTCCTGAGGTGACTAAGTTGTGTAGTATCCAGGTGAAGGACTCTCACGGTAAGTCTATATAGTGTTGGCCAATCATAGTGGAGCCTCTCGAACTGACATTGGTATATAACACTCTAATATTTCATATGATATGGTTCCCTTCACCCTATTACTTGAGGATCCATGGGTAAGTGGTCTTTCATTATTCTTTATGAGTTGACTTCTTTAGATGACACACTTACCATTCATTTTTAGTGAACTAAGTTTCAGGTTAATTAAGCTATGTGAAGGGAAATTTGGAGACATGGGCACATAGAGACTATGTTTATTTGGTTTCCTCTATGTGTTAAACTGTTAATGTTTATCCTAGTCATCATGCCAAAAATGGAGACCCATGGGTCAATATATACTTAAATATGATGAGAAGAGTGTATGAAGGTTAAGTGAAGAATATGAAGCATATAAGTAAGTTATTAGAAGAAGGTGGAAATTCAGGTTCACTAATGCATATGAGATACATGAAGGATATGTGAGTATTATTGTACTTATGAAATTTGATATAAGAGTGGTCCTTAAGGTGAAACAAGGGACCTAGGTGAATTTACTGGGTTTTGTTCCCGAGGAATGGACAAAGTGAGTTGGGCAGACCCTGGGGAATGCGTGCTATAAATAACTCTCTTCACCAAAACATTTTCCTTCATCAAAAAAAAATTAATAAATTGATAAAAATTAGAAGAAAAAAAATACATCCCACATTCATAATTGGATCTAATTGGTATGAATAATATCAAATTCTGAGGTAAATTTATCTTTAGTGTAAAAATATACATTGGTAAGGTGTTTGTGCTCGGGTTAGTGAAAGCATATCATGAGCACTACTACCTCGGTGAAAAATTTGTGCTAACACCTAGTCATAATACATGGTGTCCCTTATAGGTATTGGGGTACACTTCATCTCACACACTCATATAACATGAGAAACCCCTAAAGTTTCACGCTAATTATTCACTCAATATTTCATTCTACCAAAGGTAAGTGTCATATTCTTCTCCGAATTCCCTTACCTAAGTCCCATTGGGTTGATACAAGTGAGCTTAAAAAACTCCTCCACTTGGTGAAATTGATCAAATCGAAGGGGTTGTATGAAGAGACCTAAGCGATTGTGACATGGGGGGAATCAACCTTGAAAAAGACACCTTGGTGAATATTTTTCCTTTTTTGAATTTTTTCACATTTATTTTCATGTTGAGTCTATGATGTATTAGTATTTCATATCTCACCCATTATTAAATATACTCATATTTTTAATTTTCTCTTACATGAAGAAAACACTTGTAACTCCAATATATATTTCAAATGTTGAATTTTTCACATAGACAGAAGAAATGGTTAGTGAAATTAAACAAAACTCATGATAACATATCATAACATTATACCATGTTCTCTCAAGTATTCTCTGACACACATTACTCAACTACCATTCAATATAATGGGTTCTATTATATTGGTTTGGAATTCTTATAGATACTCTAATGTCATGAACATACATTGAATGTTTTTTGTGAAACTATGGCCATCATGTGGTATCATTTGGAATATCAGATCTATCAATGAGTAGATAATTTATGAGGTTCATGATGAGTTTTAGTATTTTATACTCTATTATCAATAAATAGTGAGTGATGAGCCCAAAGTATACAAAACTATCAGGAAATATTTTTTATGGAGTATGATGAGAGGATAGAGCCTCATGTGGGGCCTTCTTCCTAAAGGGAATTTCTATAAGGAGTAGTTATAGACATACTGTGTGAATCAAATCTACACCAATTTTGAATTTTAGATAATATTATTTGAGATATATGAGCATATTTGGAACTCCCAATTCTTAGTAGAACTTCACTATGAGCTAGATCTAGAATTCTTCTTCTGGTGGTACTCTAAGAATAACACCTTCCATCTACCATACGGACAAGTGGATATCAGTCTCTATGATATCTATAATATTTGATAATTTCCCATTCTGGGTAATATATGTGATGATTTTCTCTCCCATCATGGATCATGGTCCATTTTCAAGAATACTCCCACCCAAGAAAGGGACTTACTAAGACTAGTTGACGTGTATCTATAAAAATAAGCCCTCCTATATCTCAATTTTTACTTGGACATATGGATAAAGATATTCATACATGCGCATGGATCAAGATCAATAGAAAAAAGTCTAAGACCCTTCCAACCCATTATTTCAATGGGTTTATTAACACATACTTGTCTGTTATTGAAAATTGTCACTAAATTTTATCGGGTTACCAAACCAAATAAGAGAAGAGCCCAAATATTTTGTTAGCCGACTTTATGAAAGTTTTCCTCAGTGGGTAGTTACTACCTACCATATATTATCACCTCAAGGTGAGGGAAACCAATATTTTTATGGTTTCACAACTTTCCTCATGGGTATAGGTGAATATAATTATTCTAATAATGGTTTAAGTTTACCATGTATTGGGATATGTTCTTTGGGGAGATACCCCTCATTGGAAATGTGGTCCATTGCAATTTATACATTGTAGGATAGCAGTGCACCATGGTTTTTATGTTTAAAGGAACAAGATCTTAGATCATCAACTTATTCATAAACCCACACTAGTAAACATTGTGGGTGTATCGCTAATAATAATATATTCCAAACTCTGGATCACCTCCTAGTGGAGCACTCTCAACTCATATTCAACACCTATTAAGCTTCCATTGGCATGATAGAAGATAGAATTAATGTATCAGCTATCATCCATTCATATAAAATTTTGTTTCAAGATGAATCAATAGTATAAATGGTTGATAGGGTCTCCATTTATGATTCTTAGATTCCATCCAAGCTCTGACACTACTTTTATTGCACGCAAGTGGTGAAGTTGTCTTCCATCCATGTAATATATGGTGAGTAGCATCTGATAACCTTACATCAACTATGGCTGATTCTGATGTGCAAGGACATGAGTGATCTGATTAAAATACAACCATTTGAATCTCCCATAGGGATTTTCTTAGAGTATTCTAGATATTGGATTCAATTTCACCATGTAATTGTTTTGAGAGGTCTCACCACATGAAAAATCCACCCTTGAAACTAAATATAGGGCTCTAGGGGTAGTAGAGTGGAGTAGTGACATCATTGAGATGGGTTCCATAATAAATAAAGGCTATATTCTTGTTATCATATGTGTAATTCTGGTTTAGAAACCCCTAAATAAATATTTTCACATATAATTTCATGGGTTATCGGTGTCCTCGAAAAGGTAATGGTGAAGTTCCCAGTCAGGATCCAAGTATCACTGAGAGGGGGAGGGGGTGAATCAGTGATATATTTTTCTTCTTATGTTTCCTTCAAATTGAAACAACCTTCGCCTCCTGTTAAAGATTTTCTTCTCTGCTGAACACACACAACCATAGGAACACAAGATTTACAAGGTTCACTACTCAACAAGAGTAGCTACGTCCTTGGTATGGTACGGAAATAATACAGTATCACACAATCCACTAGAGAACAATCCTTTGATGTGGAATACAACGATTAGGATATAACCTTACACTCATGTAGCACTTGGAAAACAATCCACAAGTGCATGAGCACCCTTTTATCACAAATAGGGAATTACAGTATTTTAGTGCTTCTTTACAATTGAGCAGATGTATTCTCTGAAGTTCAGATCTTCACTTTCCTACCCAGAAGATGGTAAGAACATCTGTACGCACAACAGAATATGTGAGAAGAACCCAAATTTTGTGCGTATCCCTTATGAAATCTTGCGCACAATTCAAGTTTCTTGCAAGTAAAAATCCCTTTTGGCGCGAAAAACTTTTTCACGCAACTTTTCTTTTGCGCGCAACTTTTTCCCTTTTCGCGCAACTTCTCAATTTTCCGCGCAGCTATCCTCTTTTCGCGCAAACTTATTTCTTTCCGTGCAACTCACTTAGTGTATAATTGATGCGCATCAGAGCCCGGGATGTCTTCTAAGTGTCGAGCATTAACAAATGATAAGGGTTAGCCTCATATTTATAGGCATTTTTTACCCCACGCAAAAAACACTAATCCGCGCGTAAAACCTCCTTCATGCGTGTAAAAACTCTTTTATGAAACTTCATATTTCGCGCCATGCTTCAATATTTCACACACCTCATTCCTTTTCCATTTCTCATCCTTCTAAGAATGAAGCACCAATTGCGCGCAAAATTTCACACCGCATTTCATATTTTGTGCAAACCCAATCTTTCACACGACATCATATTTCGCGCAATGATCCAATTTTTCTTACAACTCATGACTTTGAAAAATTTTAAGCTTCTGATCTCAAAACACCTTTTTCATGAAAACTTCATTCCTCTATTTCTCACATCCCACATCTATTTCACGTAGCCTGCATATATTGCGCGCACCACTTTATTTTTGCGCACAACTTACCTAAATTTCCGCACACTCTAGGGCTTTGCCATTATTCGATGTTTCTGACCTTAAATCATGACTTGCACGCCAAATTCTAAACCATATACAATATTTCATGCTCCATCCATTTCCAAAAACACTTCTTCATCTCCCGATTTTCAGGCCCTAAAATTTGGAAAACACTGGAAAACAGTGCCACCTTAAACTGTTCTTTTGTGCCACCCCCAGATTGTCCATTGGTTTGTCATTTCTCTCTTCACTGCTTCCCATAACCATTATTAATCTTTTATCACGAGTTCCACTATCGTTATATGTATCCTTTGATAGATCATCTTTAGCATCGTCAAAGTTACAATGGATAGTACTAAACCCTCCATATCTTCCAGCAGCATCATTCCTTCCAATCAAAACTGTATATGATTGGCGTCATCATTTCTACCCCTTTCCTTTATAAGGCTTGCATCACAAGTTCTCCTGAATTATGATATTTGAGAAATACATATCAGCAAAGCATCGTCTGGTTTGTGATCCTTCTACAAAGTGAATTGATTTATCTTCTTTGACAACAAAATACAACACTCTGCAAAGGCTAACTCTTCAAACTTCCTTCTCCATTCAACTTGGCCCCAAAAATCTCCCCCTTTAGATTTTGTTTTCAACCAAGATTCATAAATAATTGAAATTTGTAAACTTTTTCAATGGATTACTTATCAACAATTCTAATCCTACGTGAGCTAACTCATTGTAGGAAACAAGAATTATTGACAGCCAAAACCATGTTGCCCAAAAGCAGTGACTGTGAAATCTCATGAACGTACCTCCTCAGCCTTCTTCAGAACATCTTTCAATCTTCTACTTCAGCATTCTTCACTTCTTCAATAATTATTCTCAACCTTCTTCAGAACAGCTTTCAAGTTTCTGCTTCATCATTCTTCACTTCTTCAACTTTCTTGGAAAACAACATTGTTTCCTACAACCACTCCAAAAAACAGTTAGAATAGTTCACACACATACATGCTGAATTCATAGCTTACCAACAACTCCCGCTTAATTCATGCTTCCATATGGATAGATTTATGAAACAATTCTCCCCCTTGACAACACTATCCAAAGGTAATATGAGAGAGGGGACACAAACACATACCTTAACCTTGATGAGAAGGAGGTTGTGCACCCATGTTCAACCTCAATTTTGCAAATGGTTCCTTTGGTAACGGTTTTGTAAATATATCAGCAACTTGTTCAGATGTAGGAATATACTCCAGCCTCGATTCATTCTTTTCCACCTGCTCTTTGATGAAGTGGTACTTTATATCAATGTGTTTTGAACGAGAATGTTGTACTGGATTTCTTGTAAGATTTATTTCACTCTGATTATCACAACCCAAGAGAAATGGTAACTTTACTTCAACAAGTAGATCTTCCAACTGAGTCTTCATCCACATTAGTTGAGTTGTAGTTTGAGTAGCAGCAACATACTCAGCTTCAGCTGTGCTAAGAGTTACTGAATTTTGTTTCTTGGTATGCCAACTAACACAACTTTTCTCCAGAAAGAATACTCCACCGGATGTGGATCTTTGATCATCAACATTTCCTACCCAATCAGCATCAGAATACCCGAATAGATCAATATTTTCAGAGCCGTCATACCGGATTCCAAAATTTGTTGTGCCTTTGATATATCTAATAATTCTTTTTCCAGCAATCAAATGTGATTATTTAGGAGCACTCTGAAATCTTCCACATAAAGTAACATCATAGACGATGTCGGTTCTTGAGGCAATCAGATACAGCAGACTTCCAATCAGCTTTCGAAACTCTTTCTGATCAACTTCTTTACCTTATCCATCTTTAGACAACTTGGTTCCCACTGACATAGGTGTAGACACTGGTTTCAAATTTTCTATGACAAACTTCTTAAGAAGTTCCTTAGCATACTTTTCTTGAGACAAAAAGACATGATTCTTTTTTCTGTGAGATTTGTAGCCCAAGAAAGTATTTCATTTCACCCAGCATGGACATCTCAAATAACTTCTTCATCTCCTAAGAAAATCTTTCACATGATCTTTCATCATTCCCACCAAAGATAATGTCATCAACATAAACAATAACGATCAGTGAAAATTCCTGACATTCCTTGATGTAAAGATTTCTATCAACGCTACCCTTTTTAAAATTCATCTTCTTCAAGAAAGTATCTAATTTAGAATACCATACTCTCAGAGCCTGTTTTAGTCCATACAGAACCTTATTCAACCTACACACATAACTTTAATCCTTCCCAATAAAAAATCCACAAGGTTGATCAATGTAATCTTCCTCATCATGGTCACCATTCAAGAATGTAGATTTTACATCCATTTGAAAGATTTTGTAACCTCGTTGTGCAGCAATGGAAGGAAATATTCTAATTGTTTCTAATCGTGCCATAGGAGAAAAGGTTTCATCAAAATCAATGCCTTCAATTTGTGAATACCCTTTTCAAACCAATCTTTTCTTGTTTCTTATTACTCTACCTTCTTCATTCAGCTTGTTCCAGAAAACCCACTTTGTACCAATAAGGTTCTTGTTGTACGGCTTGGGTACAAGTTCCCAAGTATCGTTCTTCTCTATCTGGTCAAGATCTTCATTCATAGCATGAACCCATTCAGGATGCTCAAATGCTTCATTTACATCATTCAGTTCAACATTCGAATAAAGAGAAGTATGTGATATAGCATTCGTTGTTCTTCTTGTTTAAACCCTCTGATTTTTATCTCCAATAATGTTTTGAGCGTCCACTTGTTTCCTCAACCTAGGATGAGTTGTTTGAACTCCATCCTCATCACTTGAGATTTCTAAGTCGGATTCCTCTTCTTGAGTAGGACTAACACAGTCTGCAGCATTATCAAAATTGTAAACAGAATCTTCTCTATCCTTCTCGACATCCACATCAACATATGACTACTTTTTTTTCTCATCATTTTCAACAACTTTACATCTAAAGAATCAATAATTCTTTCTATTTTTTTGTTGAGGAATATGTATCCTCTTCCTTCTAGAGCATAGAACAGAAAAATTCTGTCATCTCCTCTTTGCTCGAACTTTCCCAGATTTCCACCTTTCTTCTTTATAATACATGGACTCCCAAAAACTCTCAATTGTTTCAGACTTTGATTTTTTCCATAGAACATTTCGTATGGAGTCATATCTGAATTTGGCCTATAGAAACATCGGTTCTAAATATACATAGTAGTGCTCATGGCTTGCCTCCAATAATAATGGGAAAGACTATGTTCAAGTAACATAGTTCTCCCCATTTCCACCAAACTTTGATTCTTCCTTTCAGCAACCCCATTTTGTTGAGGTGTGTATGGTGAACTGAACTCATGCCGAATTCCATTTTTCTCAAGGTAACTTTCTAACTCTTCATTTTTATACTCTCCACCATTATCGGTTCTCAACTTCTTCACTGAGTACTCACATTCCTTCTCTACTTTCCTCATTAAACTCTTTAACATTTTCAGAGCATCTAACTTATGTCTCACGTACATAACACAAGTAATGTGAGTAAATTCCTCAATGAAAGTAATGAAGTAATTATCTCCATTTGTTGATTGCTTTCTCATTGGTCCACATATATCAGAATTTATGAGTTCCAAGGGCTGTTTTGAACGAATTTCTACTTTCTTATGAGAAGAGTTTGCAATCTTCCCTTTTTCACAAATAGTGCAGCACCAATCTCTTCTTCTTGATAAATCAGGAATATCTTGGACACTGTCACGTGTTGATATCTTGCACATATTTCTCTGACACATATGCCCCAACCTTTTATGCCATAACTGATTTTCATCCACTACACCCATGTAACAAGAGTTTTTCACTTCGCCAACTTGGAACAAATTCCCTCTTGTATGTTGGCCCCTTGTAACTATGTTTCCATATTTTTCACTTTTCACAACACATCCATCTTTTCTGAAGATCACTTTGTTTCCCTCATCACAGAGTTGTGACACACTAAGCAGTTTATGTTTCATATCATCAACATATAGTGTTTTTCTGGATTTCATCTTTTCTTTTCCAATGATGGCCGATCCAACACCTTTGTTCCTTAGAGATTCATCATTTCCAAATTTCACAGTTCCTTCTTTAAAGTCTTTTAAATTCTTCAGCAGCTTTAAGTCTCCTCTCATATGAGATGAACATCCACTATCAAGAATCCATAGACGTTCTCCTTTTGTAGCTTTCAATGCAGTTTCAACAACAAGTGCTTTTTGTTCTTCCGTTTCCTTCATTTTCTGTTGTGATTCTTCAAATTTCCTAGCCAAATCAATGTGTTCTGGCCAGATAACCATGCATTATTTCTTTTCAGACTTATCAAAATTGTCCCTTTTGGATTTTAAAAACTCTGTCTTCTGAGGATTATTAACAAACTTTTGTTGCTCTGGTAACATACTAAGGCAGCCCTTAGTAAGATGTCCAGGTTGATCACATCTTTCACAATAAGTTTTCAGTGGTTGGAATCTATTCTCAACTTTCACATCAGTCTTCTCAGATATCTTCTGAAACTTATTTGGATACATTCTATTTTGAAAGGGTTTAATCCCCCTCAATCCTTGTCTTTCAAAACATTTGGAATAGTTGTAATGTTGTTGGTTAAACCAACACATACCTTCCATGTGTCCAAATCCACCACAATACCAGCAGTAACCATAGAAAGAATATTTGCCTCTGAAACTTTTATACTGACCGGAGTTGTGAACACGCTTCTCAAAAACCTTCATGTTTTCATTTATAACTCTCTTCTTTAGCTCAGATTCATCAGTACCAGAAGTATTAGATGTTTTTCTTGACTCAAGATTTTTATGTACATCTGATGTTTCTACATTGCTGACTCTGACCACATACTTGGTCTTTCTAGCCTTGTTCTTATCAGAACCAGTTTTGTCTTTCATTTCAACCTTTCAAGGTAACTTTTATAGATCCTTGTTTGGTTCATTCTTACTGGAACATTCGCCAACTTTTGAGATAGAATTTTTAGAACTGATATTCATTTCATTAGCTTTATGCAGTTTCTGTTGGACAAGTTCCAACTCTTCTTATTTTTCCTTCATCTTTACTTCAAGATGATCATTAAGATTCTTTTTATTCTCAAGAAAATTTTTCAGATCATCAATCTCCTTTTACATCTTGATTTTTTCATCAGTAAAACCTTCTTGATTATTTAATGTGGAATTTTCATTTATCAACTTCTTGTTTTCTTTCTCAATATTTCTGATCTTCCTCAAACATTCCTTCAGCTCTTCTTTCAGATACTGTTCAAGTTGAGTCTCTTCTTCTTAAGTACTACTACTCTCATAATCATCATTATTCACTATTGCCAAAAAGGTACTCTCTCTAGCTTTTTCAATAGCAGATTTTTCTGATTCAGTCTCGCTATCATCATCTTCTTCATCTTTTGACAAAAAGTTTCTTCTTTTTTATTTAAAGAACTTTTTATTATGACCTCTACTAGAATGTTTATATTTTCGACCATGTTTCTTCCATGACCTTCTTGTTCCTTTGTCTTCTTCATTACTGATGTCATCTTTCCCTTTTTGAGGGAAATTAGCCGCAAAGTGGCCAACTGCTCCACATTCAAAACATTTCAAAGGGAGTTTCCATTTTTATTTCTCTGTGCATCTTTTAACATTTTTAGAAAACAAGGATATAATTTCATCAAAATTTTGACATACCTCATTTTCAGAGTCGGATTCACCAGCTTCTTCATTAATAAGAATTTTCTTTAACTTCTCTTTCTTTTCTGCCTTAAAAGACATTTCTCTATCGGATTTTTCTTGGCTCTTCATGGTCTTCTCTCTTCTCATCTCATAAGTGATGAGAGTACTGTGAAAATCATCAAGAGATAATGTTTCCGAGTCCCTGTCTTCTAGTGATGAAACTTTAGCATCAAATTTGTCAGGCAGAATTCTCAGGATCTTTTCAATAGCTGTAGCATCTTCTAACTTTTCACGAAGACATCTGATTGTACTAAAAATGGCATTAACCCTGGTAAAGAAGTCCCCAACAGATTCAGATTCTCCCATTTTCATGTCTTCATACTTCAGTCTCCAGATTTGTTGTTTTTTCTTCTTCACTTTTGTATTTCCTTCATAGATATTCATTAGCTTATCCCAGATGCCTTTAGATGTAGAGATACCTTTCACTCTTAAAAACTCACTCTCAGAAAGTGATGAGAGTAATGCATTTTTAGCTCTTCCATCATTCTCAAGATTCTTCTTATCGACAGGAGTAAGAGGGACCTTGTCATCAATAGAAAAAAATCCATCTGTTGTAGTTACAAGAACTTCATATCCAATAGACATAAGATATGGAATCATTATGTCCTTCCAGATGTGATAGTTCTTTCCATCGAAAATTGGAATCCGCTTACTGTTCACGCAATTTAGATTCTCCATCACAACATCTCTTCAAACACTTCAGCAAAGAATAAACAAAGGGAACCTGCCTCTGATACCAATTGAAGTTCCCAGTCAGGATCCAAGTATCACTGAGAGGGGGAGGGGGGTGAATTAGTGATATCTTTTTCTTTTTATGTTTCCTTCAAATTGAAACAACATTCACCTCCTATTAAATATTTTCTTCTCTGATGAATACACAAAACCACAGGAACACAAGATTTACAAGGTTCACTACTCAACAAGAGTAGCTATGTCCTTGGTATAGTACAGAAATAATCCAGTACCACACAATCTATTAGAGAACAATCCTTTGATGTGGAATACAATGAGTAGGATATACCCTTACACTCGTGTAGCAATTGGAAAACAATCCGCAAGTGTGTGTGCACACTTTTAGCAAAAATAGGGAATTACAGTATTTCATTGCTTCTTTACAATTGAGCAGATGTATTCTCTGAAGTTCAGATCTTCACTTTCCTACCCAGAAGCTGGTAAGAACTTCCGTACACACAACTGAATATGTGCGAAGAACCCAAATTTTCTACGCAGCCCTTATGACATCTTGTGCACAATTCAAGTGTCTTGTGCATAAAAATACCTTTTGGTGTGAAAAACTTTTTCGCGCAACTTTTCTTTTGCGCACAACTTTTTCTCTTTTCGCGCAACATCTCAATTTTTCACGCAGCTATCCTCTTTTCGCGCAAACTTCTTTATTTCTGTGCAACTCACTTAGCGTATAATTTATGTGAACCAGAGCTCGGGGTGTCTTCTAAGTGTCGAGCATTAACAAATGAGAAGGGTTAGCCTCATATTAATAGGCATTTTTTACCCCGTGCGAAAGACACTAATCTGCACGTAAAACCTCCTTCATGCGCGTAAAAACTCTTTTATGTAACTTCATATTTCGCGCCATGCTTCAATATTTCGTGCACCTCATGCCTTTTCAATTTTTCATCCTTCTAATCATGAAGCACCATTTGCACGCAAAATTTCACACTGCATTCCATATTGCGCGCAAACACAATCTTTCACGCGACATCATATTTCGCGCAATGATCCATTTTTTCGTGCAGCTCATGCCTTTGCAATTTTTTGAGCTTTTGATCTCGAAACACCTTTTGCGTGAAAACTTCATTCCTCTATTTCACGCATCCCGCATCTATTTCACACAGCCTGCATATATTGCTCACACCACTTTATTTTTGCACACAACTTGCCTAAATTTCTGCGTACTCTAGGGCTTTGCCATTATTCGATGTTTCTGACCTAAAATCATGACTTTCACACCAAATTCTAAACCATCTTCAATATTTCACGCTCCATAAATTTCCAAAAACACATCTTCATCTCCTGATTTTTAGGCCCTAAAATTTGGCAAACACTGGAAAGCAATGCCACCTTAAACTGTGCTTTTGTGACACCCCCCGGATTGTCCATTGGTTTGTCATTTCTCTCTTCACTGCTTCCCATAACCATTATTCAGCTTTTATCACGAGTTACACTATCTTGATATGTATCCTTTTATAGATCAGCTTTAGCATCGTCAGAGTTACAATGGCTAGTACTAAACCTTCCATATCTTCTAGCAGCAGCATTCCTTCCAATCAAAACTGTATATGATTGGCATCATCATTTCTCCCCCTTTCCATTATAAGGCTTGCATCACAAGTTCCTTTTACTTATGATATTTGAGAAATACATATCAGCAAAGCATCGTCTGGTTTGTGATCCTTCTACAAAATGAATTGATTTATCTTCTTTGATAACAAAATACAACACTCTGTAAAGGCTAACTCTTCAAACTTCCTTATCCATTCAACTTAGTCCCAACAAATAGTGCCTCTATCAATAATACATCCTTGAAGAAATCCCCTTTTAACATAGGGGTCTCAAACCAGATCCTGATTTTATCCTTATCAACTACATGGGAATTCTCTATAATCAACAATATCCTAGAGTAAATGTTGGGTTTTTAGATAAATGCAAATTTTATTATAGAATCTACCTCCAAGAACTGAATCACATTTGATAAAGGAAGAAAAAATATCAATACTCCAACCACTCATACTCCATTTTTTGAGATGGGTGTAAAGAAGATCATGCTCCAATCACACATACTACCCTCTTTTACATTTCTTATAACCTCATGTATGCCCTTTGAGATTATAATAATTTGATATTTACTGATTTCATTGGAGGGAAATAATAGTCCCACTTGTCACCTAATTATAATTCATTCATATGTATGTAATAATATCATTAAACATTTATTATTACATCAAATGTTAGACCAAGGAAAAAACAGGTTCCGTTAATATTTTATCATCATGGTCATAATCCATCAAGATAAAGAATAAATATGGTAACATTGGATCATATTACCAATAAATTATAATAAATCATGTAGTTTTTTTCATAGATGAAAATAACTTTCAAATATCACTGGAATATTTCCTGAGGAAAATACCATTTTTCACTTTGAAAAACTTATTTAAATTATAAATTTTTCTAAAATATATTGGGAAACAGTTTTTTTAAAAAAACCTTGGAAACCTATAAATAAATCATTAAAGTAAAGAGATTTTATGATGATTGGAAATGGTGTTCAAGTATTCTATGTCATAATAAATATTTCTTTCACATTTTCAATAAAAATTAAAATGTATCTTATTCAAAAAAATGATAAGAAGGTTAATTTTTTAAATATATATATAAATTCAAACATAGGAAAAAATAATACATAAAATCATTAGATAATGGAAAAAATATTCATGAAAACATTTGAAATAAAATATGCATATATAAGACAAATATTTTTGACCGAAGAGACAAATAAAGTTGATTTTCCTTGAAAACATTATTTTGGTATTTTAAGTACAGAAATAAGAGAAAATGAAAGGAAAAATGTGATATAAATAAAAATAGTGGATAATAAAATAAATATAATTTGGGAGAGATATACCAAATAATTTCATCATCCAAAATTCCAGCTTAAGCAATGTCGATATTAAGTGAGATTTTAACGTAAAGTCGTTACCTAAAATATGACTTTCTTAATAAGATATCTAAATTTATAAATAATAAATTGAAATTTATTATAATTCTATACTATAACCATATTCATACCTATAATACCATATATGTTCGACATATATAATTTTAACACATAATTATTAAAAATTATTTATTAAAATCATCATTTCTAGGTGTTAACTATTTCGTTTTTCATGAATGATTCAGTTAGGTTGTAATGGTCCTTGAAATTTTATCATGGTTCTATTATATATAGAATATTAATCATTTAATAATTATTATAATTAATCATTATATATTGTTTTATATCCAATCATATAAAGAGTATATGAAATATGAATTATATCATTTCATGGATGTTATAGTTCATACGTACACATGAGTGATGTTTTCCACTTTTTGATGGATGAAATAAAATAAATATAAATTATAATTCAACACTAAATAATTTTTATTGTATCATCCATATAATATTAATTTTCTAATTCAGTCCTAAAAACAAACCACGAATTATGGTGTTGGAAAATGAATCATATCACTATGTGGTGGTGGTGGTACACATGTATGCATGAATGATACTTTCATTTAGAATTTAATGGGGAAGAGGTGGGAAATGTTCATTCCATCATCATATTAAAATTTAATTATATCTTTGAAAGTATATTCCTGAATATTTTATGGAAACAATGTATTTATAGAAGATATAAGAAAAAAAATTCAAAAGAGACCGATTAGTATTTATAGCTCCACTTTGAGATACCACTTTTTGATTACACCTTAATAATTGAAATATTGATATTATTAAAATAGTATGGGATCTAGGATAAAGGGAAGATATATATTATGGTTTTTTAGAAATTAAATTTCATTATAGAAGCCTCAAATTATGTGAATTAGTAAAGAGGATAGGTTTCCTTTTAAAAGAGAGGGGAGGGACACCCATGGAATTACATAAAATATTTCAATAATATACAGTCACTTTCATATGAAAGTGGATCCAAATTGCCATGAATTTTAATGTTGGGTCAGATAATTTTTTAATATCTTCTAAAACTAATAATTATAAAATTACATTTTTCATTATTATACTTATCTCCTCGGTAAACCCATTTTAACCTTAACCATGATAATAAAATTGTACTATTTTTACTCTTCATTATGTTAAAAAAATTAACCCTATTTAATTATATTAATTATGTGGATTAAAAATATGGAATCCATTTTACCAGATTAAATTTTTATAAGTTATATAAATTAATTGTAAATAATCATTCAAAATGCAAAGACAACCCGTTTTAGAAAAATGCATTATTAAGAATGAATTCAATTTTCTTCCATTATTTGCCTTTTAAAAACTATAAAATAAAATTAAAAAAAAGATTTAATATTTAATAAATAAATTTCATTAAAACCATTAATTAAATTGGATTATTTTAATTTATTAATATACGAACATAAAATAGATGGTGTTAACCATGGGCTGGCTCAAGGTTTCGAAATTTACTAAAAAAATATAGACACATTAAAAAAGGATGTGGAGAAAGAAATTAAGTGAAAAGTCACTTCACAACACAAAAAAACCAGATTTATGGAATTGGCCACTGGCTCTACCTTTTGGGTGACACCCCCTTCCCCATGAATTGGGTTGTTGTCATGTTCCATCATCAACATCATCTGATGGGGATGGATCATCCCTTGGACCTCAGCCCAACACTGACTAGTCTGTCCTAATGCCTTATCCTCGATGAACATTATTTAATTCTTTAGATAATACCTCTTTTTTCTGTTGGACCTATTATGAAAGTTAGGAAATCTAAGTGACCTTACCTTATAACCATCGGGAATGCCATCCATGATTCTTTTGTCTTTTATCTTCCCTTTCTCTTCATCATAATAATTTGATGAAATGTTCTCCTTCCATTGGTCACCATTAAGATCATTGAGAGACTCAAATGTTTTCAATGCAACACTTTTTACAAATATAAATTCAGTTATATTTCCTTTTAGGCACATACATAAAATGCTAGAGTCAATCTCAGATTTTTTTTCATACACTTTCAGTTAAGAGATATAGCTAGAAATCTCTCATGTCTTAGATGGTCATCAATATCAGTATGTATGATGATATAATTTTTACATTCGTCGAGGTCAGAGTCGATTCCATCACTAGAGCCCAAGGTTTCCTAAGAAACATCAGTTCCATAATTCTTTCCCATGGGGAGGCAAGCCTTATCACTAGTCTACATGCCCTCTACATTCCCTAAATTATCGTCCACATTTGTCTCACAACCTATTGGTTCTTGACACCCTGGTTTCCCTCATAAATCTTTTCATGAAGCAACTGAAGTATCTGGAACCAAGGCCTTTTCTCTTATTGCCTCATTTTTCTTGGGGGTGACAATTTCTTCACCTGCATGTTTTTCAGATATCTGTAATCTAATACCATATGGATAATCACCTTGCAGAATTCACAAAAAGGAGTAACTAGTTCATATTACAAATTAATCTCAAACCTCTCCCCATTTATAGCAAGGATATCATTATTTTGGAGAGGTTTCAGCAAATCAGCACCCACCATCACCCTTACAAAATACCCTATCTTGTAATAAATGGTATTTTCATCTAATATCAGTGGAGCACTAATGCAGGTGGCAATGCCGCTAAGAATCAGAGGGTTCCAAAACCCCATCTAAGACCACGCATCCTAACCCAGATCTGGGAACTAGTGTGATTTTGATTATGCGGACTGAAATTGGGATCCCAAGAAGACACCAAGAAAACACGAAGATTGAGGTTTTAAAAAATAAAGTTCCAAGAAACTGAATGCTGATATTTAGACTAGAAAACTAGAAGAAAATATCCCTTGATTATTGGAAAAATATTCCAGTTAACAAAACTCCATAACCTAGAGAGCTTCAATTTGATATTATTACAACTCAGGGGATTATTTCTTTTTTTCATAATGAAATGGTTGATCAGGTAGAATCATCACAAATCCAACCTCTCCTTTAATTCGCCTTGATCCACCTTGAAAACAAACCTCCCATCTTTAGATCTGGAGATACACATCATGTCTCAAATAGTTTCAGTTGAAGCATCAGCCTTGCTAAGTACCTCCTCAAATGTGAAACCCCTATTTGGTGGGTGATTAGTCATATTATAAATAATAACCAAAGCCTCCATTTCCAAAATACAAATCCCATTGAAAAATCACCAGACATTGCATATCTAAAGTCGCGCTTTCTCAGAAACAAAATCGGAAGAACATATCCACTACGACGTGCATCCCCAACTGAATCCAGCACTAAAAATATAGCAGTCCCATAGTTTTGGAATGATCTAAATGAAACAATTATTCCCCTAAATATATAAACATATTGCACACATAAAAACAGTTTTTAGATAAATGTGTTCTTAAACCCAAAAATTAATTTATACCAAATTGAAGTATAACACTATCTCTAATATAATTAAATAAATAATTTATAATTAAAAAATAATCATATTACTATAAGATAAAATTCAAAACATAATGGGTTTTTAAATTATTTGATTTAAGGAAAATGAAATTACAATTTTACACAAATCTTTATTTTCACTATTCATTTAAAAATAATTATTTTTAGAAAAATCAAAAAATATATCCTAAGTTAATATAGAAATTTAGTTTTCAAAAATGTTATTAATTACATAAATTTAAATTTCTAAAAATTTTATAAGTTAATTATAATTTCTATATGAAAATAAAAATAACCCCATTTTTTGGGAAACATATTTTTGAAGCACAAACTAAATTTACTGAAAATTGAATTATTATTTATTATAAATTAATCAATATATTTTTATTAATTAAAACATATATAAATATTTCTTCATAATGGGGTTATTATTATCTATACCTTTCAATTTAATGGCTAGGGTATAAAGTATTTCAATGTCGCATTTCATTTAGACATGAGGTTGTATATAAAAAAAGCTATGAAATGCCTCAAGTTTATTTCAGTGTAAATACATGTAAAATATTGGGGTATTATATTGAGTAGCATTGATTTTTTTTCAATATTTTTCATAGATATATAAAGTCATAATTTCATAATTTTTTCCCTTAGAGTCACAGAATTAGTATTTAGAATAATAAATAATTTTTTATAAAGTGTTTGTTCCAGGATGAAGATAGATTTTTTAACCACATACAAAAGAGTTGAAAATTGGGATTTTATTGAAATTGGAAGATTTTTGGATATGTACTAAAATCAAGATATAGTTTTACATGATATGCCCTAAATCACAAGTTGCAACATGTATAGGATGTATATTAGGATTGAAATTTCAATTTCTCAAATGTAACATCTAATGGGGTAATGATATGAATACATGGGCACTGTATTGATAAAACCACCTCTTCCAAAATATTTATTCAATTAACAATAAAAAATGTGATTAATTTATGGAATGAACATTTATTTTAAATGTTTAAATGAAAAAAATCCTAATGGTAATGTGTTATGGGTCATTCATGTCAGTTTCCATGTGATGGTGGGAAACATTAAATTCTCTTTATTGAATGAAGGGAGACTATATAAAGGTATGGGATCCTCATATTGGGAATGTTTGACCAATTTTAGATAATGATAAATCCATATTTATCCATTATATCTAATTTTATTCATCAATGAAGTTACTCGCACATATTTGGAGTTCAAGGGTCCACTCATAGCATATAAGGATCCTAATGGTTGATGTTCCGCCTATGGAGGTGAGAATAATTTGGTTTTCACATGGTAATATCAAGTAAATGTTCTTCATATATGATCAAAAAAGGTAGATAGTTTATAATTTTTGGTATACCAGTTTATTTTTACATTTTCTTTTTTGCCTATTGATCCACAATGATAGATCAGGAAAGAATATGGGTTTGTTTTGATATACTGGTCATTATATGATCCTACAAAACCCAGAAAGTTTTAAATAAACCTAAATTATAGTAATCATAAGGAATTATTTCACTTTTTCATATAATATGTGATATTAGATCTTATTTATGATTTCTAAATTATATTATTAAGAGTCTTAAGAGTATATGAAATGTATCATGATATACAAAGTAATTCTCTACTTTTTTTATTGTTCATCTTGGTTGCATATAACAAATGAATTGAAATGATAAATGACCTCTCAAAGTTTGAATAATTTATCCCTAATAGATGTTTCCCATGGATTAATATTGGTTGCGATGAAATTTTAAGGTTTAAATGGGTAGGATTTTGTATAAGGATATGCTCATGATAAACAAAATGAGTCTTTTTTTTCATGATATTCTTTGAATTATATTATATAGAGTGTCATAAAATATTTAATTTGTGTATTAGTAGTGTAAATTTTAGATTTTTATTTCCCTAATATTGTAGGTTATAGAATATTCCTAACTTGACAACCTTCATACTTGGATACCCTTTTAATTCTATCTTTAAGGATGAGATAATAAGAGAGTTCTTAGGTTTGTTTTTGATCATATGATTGGTGAACTTTAATCATGGTGGGATTTGTTCTCTAAGATAGTTGATTTTAATGTGTTTCACCTGGGGTATTTGTCATGAGAAATGTGATGATTGATGTCTGATATCACTAACCATTTTTAGTTAAATAATTTCGCACTAACCATTATATTTTTAATGTGTACTATACATGTGTTTTATAGTTAGTGTAGGATTTATTTCCAAAGGTAGTTGGCTACTGGGACTTAACTAATTATGTATTAGATGTTGTGGTGTTGGTATTATTCCCCTGAGAGTGTCTTCCTACATATATATATATATATATAAATGGAAATAGAACCCATGTGGTACAATGCGGCTTGAGTAGATATTCCATACCTATTATGGTCATGTGATGAGGACTAATGTGATTCCTTTTCTGTTTGTGAAATCCTTACCAATTGAAGTTTGTTTTATTGTCATGTTTCCATAACCAGGTAATGTTCCTTATAAGTTCATGCAACTAAGACTAATTGGGTTCTAGTATTTATCCTTGAGGAAGAATCCTATATATTCTAGCTAATAATAATTAAAGGCCATTTAGTTTATGTTCATAGTTTAAGGTAATGTGACAGGACCATATCATGCTATTTAGAATTAATAAGTAAGGACATAACTTCTAAATCAATCCTTGAAACTCATAATTGTAGGTGAATAGTGCCTAGAAATAGTTAGTGTGGGACTTTCACATTGGAAACACGTATTAATTCTTCTCATAGAGAATATATACCTCTAAGGGATGATCCACTCATGGAAAATATATTCCTTTGAGTAAAGATGACTTAAAATGAATATTTCTCATTAAAAAAATGATGACTCATAGGAAATATTTCCTACTGATCGAAGGCCATCTCATAGGAAATATGTCACTTTGAGTAATGGTGACTTAGCATAAATATGGACCATTTAGCGATAATAACTTTTATGTAATATTTCCCTTTGAGATGGGGTGCATCACAAGAAATATGGACCATTGAGGATAGTTTAATAGGGGATATATCCTTATTAGAATAATCTGGGGATTATGTATAGATGGATCATATGTTTATTTCTCAAAAATTGAAATTATGGATGAGAAAATTAATAAGGGAATGATTGGGTATTGAACATGCTAAGAGGACCAAAAATTTAACTAGTCCCCACTGATTGATAGTTGGAAAAGGAAGGGAGGCTAAATGAATAAGGGATATAGCATTTCGATAAAAGGTTGGGGCATACGCATGGGTTCTTTGGCCTATTCTAAGAATCAATATGCATGGATGTTACCTAGATAAGCTCGAACAGGTAGGTGAGTCATGTGAAGGTAGGATTTTAGGGGTTATACCTATTAAGAAGTCCTTTCTCCCTCTCTCTGACTCTTAGAGTGGATGAAAGTAGTTCACTGAGTTCTTAGGATGAACAAATGCGAGATATGCCTCACCCATGTTTTCAAACATGATTCAAGGGAGGGTTCATTAGTATCCTCATATTAGAGACCATAATTATTAGTGGAATATATGATTATGATTACATTTCAGGTTCAATCATTATGGAAGTAAAACCCCATAGGCAACTTATATTAATGAAATATTTGATTTATGGGGAGAATACTATTGTGTATTACCTATAAATGTAATTTAAATGTCTATGAAGGAGGCTTGAAGGGATAAACACTCAGGTATGATACTTTGGTGTTGGTGACACCTAGGTAGTAGATGTGGGTGAGAGTCCTCTTAACTATTGGGATAGACAAGGTTATGCCCCATAATACAGGGACTTGGGTGAACGCTTTCTCTAAAAGAGTTCTTGGATGAATGTTCGATCTAATAGAGTACTTGTGACAATTGGTTCTCTATTATAAATAAATTAGTAAAAAGTCTCCCTATTTATAGGATAGAGTGAATATGGTTACCCAACTCCTGGGCTAAGCGATGGATTTTGAAAGTATAGAGACTTGGGAAAAAAATTCTTTCTAGTATAGGGAATGGTGAACGGTTGCCCTAGTATAAGTTAGCATGAATTATCATTGTGGTATTTAATGGGAGGGAAATATAACACCTTAGTTAAACATATTGAGTTGACTAGGGTATTTAGATTTGAGGTGATATAATCCCATTGTATGTTGGTCTAATGGTTCTCAAGCATGGTGGAGCCTATAGAACTGACATAGGTGAATATCAATCTAATATGTCATCTAGGATGGGTCCCTTCATTATAGTCCTTTAGGATCTTTGGATATGTTGTCTATCATGTTTTTTTATGTGTTGAATTCTTTAAAAGACACAATTAAACTATTTTTTTATTTAATTAAGATAATTTTAGGGTTAATATAGCTACTTGAAGGGAAATTTGGAGACATGGGAATAAAATTATTTTGTATTTTTGGATTCCACCATTTTTGAACTTATTAAAGTTTGTCTCAGACATAAAGACAAAAATTGATACCCATATGATATATTTAAATTCAAATATAGAGAGAATAATGCATAAAGAAGGGGAACCAAATAAATTTCATGTAAGGAAGTTTTGTGAAGGAAGAATACCCATTGGTGCACTCATTCACAAGACCTAAATAAATGATATGAGTGATATAGCCTAGTCAAACAAGTGTATATGAGTATGATCATTATGGAGAACTAGGGTACATGGGTTAATTGACTATGGGCATGCCCAACACCTAGAAGAAGTGATTTGTTAACACCCTAGGGCATGGGTGTAATAAATAACTTCCTTCACCGTAACATTTTTCCATCACCTAACCCAGATTTCCTTCCATCACTAAAAATTACCAGCTTTAAAATTGAATCTAATCAACATAAATATGGTCAAATTCTATGAAAAACGTGACTTTATGGCGAAAAGATACTTTGAGGAATATATTTTCACTCAGGTAGGTGGGAACATATCATGTGTGTTAGTACTTGGGTGAATGATGTGAACTTACACCTAAACATTGGATGTGACTTCCCCTATATATAGTAGGGGTCACTTCATCTTACAAACTCATCTAACTTGAAAAAACATTAATATTAAACAATCATTATTTTCTTATGTTTTTCCTGAAACCCTATACAAGTGTGATATTATCCTCATTTTCCCTTATATGAGTGTCATTGTGTTGATTTACCAGTTCTTTACACAACTCCTCCACTTGAGAAACTAACCCAAGTGAAAGAGCTAGGTGGAGAAACCTAGATGTTGGTTACATGGGTGAAGCAACCTTGAATAAGCCACCTGGGAAAACATTTTTCATTTTTTTTAATTTTTTCTCTGTTATTTTCATATTGGGTTTAATTTTACTTGGTATTTTCTATCTCACTCCATCTTCAAATGACTCATATTTTAAAATTTCCCCTTTCATAAATATAATGGATCACAGGTAAATCTCTTTTTCAAATGTTGAAGTTGTTTCATGGATAGAGGAAATGGTTAATGACATCAAACCTAACTCATGAAATCTCATTAGACTATTCTACCATGTGCTCTAAAGTCTAATCGGAATAGACATACTCAACTACTCTTAATCATATAGTCTTCAATTATATTGTTTTATACTTCTTATAAATGTACCAATCCCATGATGAGACATTGACCTTTTTACTGTACAACTCAGTTTAGTGCATGGTCTTGTCTAGGAAATCATTTCTATCATTGAGTAGATCCTCCATGATGTTATCAATGAGGTTTATTATTTTCTAGATCATGCTCAAGAAATAATGAGTGATGAGCCCAAACTATTATTAACTATTAAGAAATATTTTTTACAAAGTTAGAGGTGAGGATAGAGCCTTTAATGGGACCTTCCCCCTATTATAAATTTCTCTACAGAGTGTTCAGGGCCATATTGAATGAGTCAAAGGTACGCAGATTTAGAAGGTTGGATAAGATATTTTAGGCTCTATGATCCTATATGGACCTCACAATTAGTAGTATATCATCACTATAATCTAGATATGTAATTGGTCTATTAGTGGTGCTCTACTACCATCCACTTCCATCTATCATACAGATAAGTGTGCATTAATCTCTAAGATATCAATAAGATTGGGGGAGTCACTATTCTAGGGGATATATATGAAAAGTTTCTTCCTCCTCATGGTTACTTAGATAACATAATTCATACTCCCATTCTCTAAATGGATTTATTAAGACTTGTTCTGGTGGATATAAAGAAATAATTCATACTATATCTAAATTTATCCTTTAGAACATGGATGAAGATCTTATTACACACATATAGATTGTGTCTCATATAGGTTGGGGGAAATATTTTTATAGACCATCCCAAAAAAGCATTTCATTGTGTCTCATAACACCTACTAGTCCATTATTGTCAATTTTCATTACATTCCATGAGGTTACCAAGCCAAGTAAGAGAGGACCACATATGTTCAGTTGGTTGACTATTTGGAAATGTTCCTTAGTTGTTGGTTGCTACCTATTCAAGATGATCACATCATGGTGAGGCCAACTGATCATATGATAGTCACCAAACTAGCCTGAGGGGTACAATTGAATCTCAGTTTGCTTATAATTGGTTGAATTTATGAAGTGTTTTTCTAGGTTTAGCAGGTTGGGACACCTAGTATGACCTATAAGAACATAAAATTTATCCATAGTTGGATAGTAGTTCATCCTTGTTGTTATGTTATAAAGAGCATAGTATTAGATCCTTAACTTAACCATAGACCCACAATACTATATATTGTATGCATAGGACCAATAATCACATATGACCATGTTATGGACCTCCTCCTAGGTGATCACTCTCAATTCATCTTCAGCCCCTATGAATCTCCCATTAGCATGATGGTGGAATAATTTAATGACTCAGATTTCATCTTCTCATATAGAATTGTGTTAAAAGATTAATCACTTATATAAAAGGCTGATACGGTCTCCATTTTTGTGTCTTAGATTCCATCCAAAATCAAGATCCAATTTTTATGAATACAAGATGTGAACTTGAATCCCATCTACAAAGTTCATGGTGAGCATCATCCAATTATATTACATCATCTATGGTTGTTTCTAATATATATATATGGACATGTGTGCTCTAATTACTATACTACCTACCAAAGATCCCATAGCCATGTCATTATAGTATGCTTGATCGTGGATTAAATTTCACCATGGAGTAGTTTTGAGAGGATTTTCTCCACAAACACACAAACTACACTTCCAAACTAAATGTGAGGATCTATAGGAAGTAGAGTATAGTGATGAAGTCATCATGATGTGTTCCATAACTAATAAAGGAGATATTCTTGATATAAAATTTGAAATTTTATTTTACAAACCTCTAAAAAAATATTCTCACATACCATTTTATGGGCCCAAATATTCATTCCATCTCTATAAATAATATTTCCATGGAGAAATACCCTATTGATATTGGGGTCTTAAACCTTGTCTAGATTTTATCATCATTAGTTGTATGAACACTATATGTAAGAAACCTTATCCTAGAGTGTATGTTGGTTTTTTATAATGAACAAACTCCTAGAATAGAAGATACCTCCACAAACTGACACATATGTGATAGGGAAAGGAAGAATATTCTTTGTCTAATCAGTCATACTATGATTTTTGAGATATGGAAAAAAGACTATAATCTTTACCAACTGTTTACAGAAATAAAAACTAGTGGTTTTGAATAAGGGGATTTATATTATTACATTTGGTGAATCATAATAACTTGATAATAATTTTAAATTTAGGAGGGGGATCCATTCCATTGGTAGTAATAATCTCTAAGAAGAGCTTATGGGGTCGGTAACTCCATAGTATTAGTGGAAATTTGTTAAATAGTTACATCTTTGAGACTTGATAGCCACTCTAGACCCAAATATTCAAGAACACAAGGCTCACATAGAAAGAATAAGAGTTCATTTGTTAGAATTGGAAATTAGTATTGATTATTCCATAAAAACAAATCTATAATTGGTTTCATTAATAGAGGATTTTATTCAACTATCCAATGTAAAATAATTTAGATAAGAAAACCCCCAATAGTCAATCAACACCTCACATCAGACATTGAATAATTTTGGACACTCCGCAGACTAGATTTTTTCATAATTATATTTTGTTCTCTTCTATATTTTTTGAAATATTAAGGGAGACATAAACTTATGGATTTTCCCTTCCTTATAATGAATGAAATTAATTATCTTTATAATTTACTATTTTTAATATTCCCACTCATTTAAAACATCAATCCATGATAACCTTTGAGTCTTACTAGGATAAAAATTGCAACAATTAAATCCATTTAAACATTGAATAATGATAAATATTTTAAATTATAGCCCCTATTTTCTAGAGTCAATTACTAAAAATGAATTGTTACATTACCATAGAAAACGACTCCCTTAGATGTACAATTAAAAAAAAATATGGAACCATATACACCATGACCCTAAGTTGGGGTGATTCGATGAGATAATGGATTTTAGAACTTGATATCATCTGATTTATATACACTTATCTTGGTATAGGTAGGATATATATAGTAGCCTATATAACACCACTATAAGATAATGTTAGTTTATTTGGATTGGTGATATGGTTTTCTACTAGATATGTGTTCTTTGGATGGGTATAAGTGGACTAAATATAAAATCATATATACCATCACCATATAATTGAGTTAGTCTATTTAGATATGAAATATGCTTTACTCTTTCATGTGTACACTTTTATAGTTGTAGGTAGGATAGATATACCGACAGAGATACCATCACCATACATTAAATTTGGTCTATTTCCATATGGGATATAAGTGACTCAAGAAAATGAAATTCATAAAGGGGCATTTTTTTAATTAAAACTGAATTGAGTAAACTGAGTCAATATCATTTTTCATTTCTTACAGATCATATGAACCAATAAATGGGAGAAATAGAAGAGTGATTTATTTTTTCCAAGGTTGGGGGGGAAAGCATGAAATGGATTTTTCTATGGTCATATGGTATTTTCCACATTTCCATTAGAACTAACTCTTACCTAATCCTCGCATAGGGAAATATTAATTGGTAAGAACTAAAATTTATCTTAGGCTTCTATTTATAGGTTTTTTACCCGAAAAGTTTATATTGTTATTCCTTTTATTTTTGGATATTAAATATTTCATAGGTCATGTGTTTTACATTCCAAAAGGGTTGATACTCAAATTTTTACCAGTTATCCCTTTGTAGGTTTCCAATCTAGAGATTTTTGTCTATATTTACTCGGGAATTTTAAGGTATTTTATGTAATACCATGGTCTTTTGAGGGGTTAAGGTCATTTTACCTTGAACAAAAGGTGAGGTGTTATATATAGATACCTAATTAAAACAGAACTGAAATGATTAAGTGCCTAATTCCATGAACATAAATAGCCAAAAAGTTAGGTCCCTACAGTTTAAGGCCATGATGCTAGTATTAGAGGTTACTGATGCTTATGGTTAGACAAGTTTGGATAAAAAGATGAGAGAATCTATTTAATGAGGACAAGGTAAAACATAATGTGAATAAAGATCCCAATGCTAGTAGAGGCCATCTCATTGGTGTATACCTATAGTTTAAGGTCATGGTTCTCAGACTATCGTATCATGCAATTTAGGGTCATCTGAAAAGAACAATAAAAATTTTAAAACCAAGAGGAAACCTCATTTATATGAAATCCATCATGATTCCTGAGTGTGTTACATTGAGGTAATTTTAATCCACTAGAATATCTTTGTTATGGAATGTGTAAATCATAACTCAAGACATTTTAATTAGAAAATGATCAGATAAAATAGGTACACTAGGGAATTTTACTAACTAATGTTTGAATGATTGGTTCTACTACAATTTTATCAGGGAATATTAAGATTACATGATATTCCCCCTCAGATGAAATATGCATCTGGTTGGTAGATCCAATTATGGTGGAATGAAAATTACCAAGTAATAGTGTCTTGTGGAGCCAAGTGCAGTCGTTATCAATATCTAGGAAATGTTTGTTGAGACTCAAAAACATTTGTGATGAAATATATTTATATAGGAATGGATATTCAATAAGTTTTCAAGAACCCTAAATTTTATGTCACCTTGTATTGAACACATTGTCGAGGCCTGAGGATATAACATGAAACCACATGAACATGTATGTAGAGAAGAAGGCAGAAGGTCAGCTCAAAATTTTTTATATACCATAGATGTCATGACCACCTCCTTCCAAAGATACGACAATAAGGGGAGAGATAAAATGACCCCCATGTCCCACCTCCAATAAGCCCCAGGTTGGATACTAGTACGGAGGGTTTAAAATTCTCAAAAAATTGGAGGTATTACCCTCTGTAATAATATAAGATCGTGAGATAAGAAGAATCAACCATAAAAACACAATGAAATGGTAAAAAAATGAAACCAAAACCACCACACATGAATGTATAAATAAAAATGATTTAAATAAAAGTTTCTAAAAGTAAAATGCTCGAAAAAATATAAAGTAGCAACATTGTAGCTATCCAAATATCCAAGCAGGTAATATCCATCATTGTCTACATAGTCCACCGAGAAACTTGAAAATAGTTTTATGTATGTTGGATGAGCATATAGGTATACTCAGTAGGAAACCAAAGTCCATCATACATATTTTAAATAAGCATACTAACGCACCCATGAGAAAATAGTAGAACCAAAAGCACCTAAATTGGTTAACTATCCATCCCAACCTCACCAAGACAAACTCACCAAAATAATGCAAGAAAATTATAATAACATAATTTGAATTATATCGATTATAGGGTACCAATCACTACTTTCCCACTAGTTTTACACTCTCACACTCCAATGTTGTACTTCCTAGAAATCCCATACATTTCGAATAACATATACCACCTTCCCACAACATGGCCATATCACATCACCCTTGCAAAAACTTGGGTCATTGACCCACAACACGATCACATCATACCACACCTATAGACACATGGTCTAGCACATCACAACTATAATATGAGTAGTTGGGTATCATGAAAATGAAGGAAATAATCCTCATTACCTTCTACCATTCATGAAACCAACTATAAGCTTTCCTATAGAAAATAAATGAAACATATCTCCCAAAAAACACTAGGTCCACCACCTCATAGTATGTTCATCACATCTTACCTGAAAACACCAGGTACACCACACATACCCCCATTTAATTAATTATCATCCATTTCTAACCTATTAATCAAACCAACCCATTCCAATTTAATCATTATTATCCCATTATTTCATCACCACCCAGGAATCTAGAATAAAGAAACTAGACTTCACACATAGCTCAACATTCCCATTGCACCATTGCCCTGCCACCCCCACAAGCTCAAAAAACAACAACCATCTTGCCTCCCCAAAAGTACACCCAAAAACCAACCACCTCACCACCCCAAAATCATGACCAAACATTAACCATATCGAAATACAAATTGAGAGCCCAAAATAAACCACCTCACCACCCCAAAATCACAACCATCAACCCATCATCCACATATTACCTGACCACACATCAACCACACATCTCCTCCCCACAACATGGCCACATGCATAGAACAACAAAGATTAATTTAAAGATTTATCAGAGGGGATTTTATCACATTCCAATTTATTTTAATATCATTATCATAGAAACCATAATCCAAGCGAAACCATTTCCTTATCCAAATATAATTTGTTAGTAAATTTCTTATTTTAGGGTGATATCACAATAATTACAAATGTAATAGAAGTTATAGAAAATAACATAAAGAGAAAAAAAATCCCCAAAGACCATAATTTTTAGTGGGAAATCAATCCCACACAGTCCATCATATCACAATAATATAAAATTTGTAACAACATGTGACTTATTCCACTTTACCCCTTAAATTTTTATTTGCAAAATATTTATCTTTTATTAATCCATCACAACCATATCTCATAGATAAAAAAGATTATACCCCTCCCACATGATACATAGTTAAGAGAAGCAAGAAGTTACCTACCTCAAAGAAGATTTGTCGACTATTTGTGCAAAATATAGATAAGAATAACGCCAAAAAACCACAACTGCATGCAACACACATGGGTCAACCATGGATCACCAAACAACAACAACCATCAAAACCAATGGATCGAAGCAGGAGGAGGGGGATAGAAGATCATCCCAAGGAACCCAAGGATCTTTTGGAATGATGGAGTGATGGAAATGCTGAACAAAAGTAAATTTGGATTATAAAAGAAATTTAAACCAAGAAACCTGATAGTTTCATGTCGTAAAAAATTTACATGAAGTGTAAACCATGGGTTTTCCAAAAATTTCATCTTTAACCAAATAACATGTCCCCTTAGCCTTTAATTATTACACATCAGTAACTGAACTTATACAAAATGAATATATCTCACGATTTACACTATGAAAAATTAAAATCTATGATGCAGCTGGCTGTACAAGCCATGAACCATTATTTTACATCATGTGATCAGTACAATATTTGTATTTCTGGCATCGACTCTGCTTGACCTCCATCCTCTACTGAAAACTCATTGAACCTCCTCAAGACTAATCTAAAACACCTCTGACTCCCAACACTAGAAAGTTAATAGGTCGGGAAGGCACAAATCGTTACATCAGATACCTCTCAAATGAATCTCTCCCTTGATAATCCAAAACAAATTACATAAGAAAAGGGGTGTGAACAACCACACCATGAGATACCTTTCAAGGATATTATCATACCTCAAATGATACCTCCAACCAAAAATGTTAATCCAAATGACCACAAAACATCTCTCACAACCTCAACACCACACAGGAACATCATCACAACCATCCAACCTTCATACCGCTCAAACCAACAACCATTTCAACTAATAAACTGCACTTCCCCAAAAATACAAATAAGAGAATTCCATACTCTATGTCATGATACTATCCACTCTATGAATAACTAAATCTCCCACATAATTTTAATCGCATCGTTCTATAATGAAACTCAATTATGAACTATTTCCTCCACTTCTCATAGGTCAGAACATTATTACACATCATATATCACAAAATAGGGAAAACAACTCATCAAATAAAACAGAAAGGTCTCAAACATCACCTCACAAGAAAAAAAGAAAAAGATAAAATCAAAATAGATCCAGGTACTGGGAACACATATGCATTTATCACTCCCAATTACACTTTTTAAGGCCACCATGACACCACAACATGCGAACCAATGTAATGATTAATCATCGTAGAAAGTTCTTCTAAAAATCCTATATCTCTACTTGATACTCCATGAATGTTGCTTTATCCTTGATATCTAACTAACTATAGTCAATGAAATGGGTGTAATCATGAATATACTGATGAATCTAAGATATATGGTATATATCATCGATCATATCCAACCAAGGTGGCAATGAAAACTGATACACCACCTCACCAACTCACCCAAACAACTTAAAGGGACCAATAAACCTTGGTGAAATCTTATACTCTCTGCCAAACCACTACTTCCCACATAGATGATAAATATTCAAAACATGTGTCCCCCAACCATGAAATACAAGGGCCTCCTCCTGTGATAAGAATAATACTTCTTCTGGTCTTGCGCTGTGTTTTTTCTCCCATGAAAAAGTTGAACCTTCTCTTTCGTTCTCTGCACCACATCAGGTCCAATAACTTTTATCTCCCCAATCTCAATAAAGAACAATGGAGAATGAAATAATCTCTCATAGAAATCCCCAAATGGAGCCATGCTAATGGATGATGGATATTTTTTATTCTATGCAGACTCGAATAAATGCATGTTTCATAACCAAGATAAACTAAATTTTTAGATGAATTCCCAAAACATATTGTTTAATGTATCGATAGTACACTTCACTTGGTTGTCCATCCAAGGGTGGAAAATAATACTAAGGCATAACTGAATACCAAATACATACTACAATCCCCTCCAGACTTGAAAAGTAAAATTTACATCCCCATATGAGATAATGGACCTTAGAACTCCATGAAACTACACCACCTAAACCACACCATCTAATGCGCCTGACTCCTTGATCATTAAGAAGAGGGGAAATTTCATCAAGCGACCCATGATCACCCAAATAGAATCACAACCGTATTAATATTTCAATAACTTTGTTATGAAATCCATTAATATTTCATCCCATTTGCGGTCAGGAACATCCAAAGGCTACAAAAAACCACTAGGAAAATATGATCAACCGTTGCCTAATAGAAAAAATAAACACCTCACCATAAATACTGCCACAAACTGTTTAATCTCGGGCCACCAAAGATGTATCCTCAAACCATGATACATATTGGAAACTTCTGGGTGTAGCAAAAAAGTTGATATAGGAAACTCAAAAAGTATTTCCTCACACATCACTAACAAAATAAAAACCCCCCATGAAACAACATTTGATTCCAACCATCCTCTGACCATCCCTCCAGAGTATCACCATTGACAACATGATCATGCATCTCCTCTACCTCTCAGTCTCCCCACTAAGACTCGTCCATTTGATTCATCATTGAAGTATGTAAAATCATATGAAACAAAAATGAATCTACCATCATCAACCCTTCCATATAACTTCAAGGATTATAAGACCTCCATTACTCTCCAAGCATCCCTAGACACTCGAATAAAATCCTTCCTCGAACTCCATGTCAAAGCATCGGCCAAAACATTCCATTTTTCCAGGGTGTATGAAATCTCAAAATCATAATCTTGAAGAAAATACACCCACCTTTATAGAATCATGTTCACATTGCCCTGAGAAAAGATATAACTTATACTCTTTTGATCCATGAAGACCAAAAATCCATCCCAAATGAGGTAATGCAGCAACAACTTCAGTGAAAACATAACTGCTACTTGCTCTTATTCATGGGTGGAATAGTTATGATCATGGGTATATAACTTCATATAACCATAGGAGATATCTTTTCTCTACTACATCAACATGAATCCCAAGCCCATATGAGAAGCATAAATAACCTAAAACATCAAAACCTCCTAAGGTAACTAAATCACTAGATCACAGAACAAATTCCACTTCAAGTAATTGAATGATGCCTTGAACAGGTTAGTACATAAAAAAAATTCTTTAGTAAATGGAATCAATAGGGCTTCACCTCAAGATAAATCAGTCAAAAATCTCTAATAATGGCCAGTAAGACCAAGGAAACCATGAACCTATTCCATGTTCTTAGGTGATTACCACGAAACAAATGCCTCTAACATAAATAGGTATACTTCCACACCCTACTAAGACACCACATGTCCAAGGAAAAACCCTCTCTCATCCAAAACTCACACTTAGACAACTACCCAAAGAGATGATGGCATCAAAGAACCTACAAGATAGCTCTAAGGTAATCAACATGCTCCTCCCCAAACATCCATTAGACCAATATATCATTGATGAATACAGTGATGAACCGGTCTAGGAACTCATGGAACATGGAATTTATAATCCCAATGAATACAGCCAATAAATTCTTAACATAAAATAGAATGATGAAAAAATCAATGATGCAATAACTACATCTGAAGGTAGTATTCAAGATATATGTCTCTGTCTCTCTTAACTGGTGATATCCAAACCACATATCGATATTGGAAAATCAACTAGCCCCTCTCATTAGGTTGAAAATATCTTATATACTCTAGATATTATAATGGTTCTTGATTTTTACATGATTCATCCTCTAGTAGTCTGTAAAAAAATCAAACAAACATCCACCATCTTGGTGAAAACACAAGAGCACCCCACTATGACACACGGGGAAGGATAATACCCTCTACAACAGATCTTCTATCCAAATCCCCAACTCCCACAAATCAGAAGGTATCATCCAATAATGAACCATCAAAATAGGTAAATCACTAGGCTATAAGTCAATCATGAAATCATTATCACACTGAGGGGAAGCATCACAACCTCCTCATATAAAACATCCAGAAACACCCCGACGAGCTTGGGGACCTCCACTGATTCCACCAAAAAGGAAAGAAGTGGCTATACATTCTGTGTAACCACTGACCAACCCCACATTCCAATGAAATTAACATTCTATAAATCCACATATGAGAACATGAATCTCCTCCAGAAGAATACTATAATAGCACTTTCAAAATACAAATTTTTTATGTTGAGTAAGACATCGTATGGATTTATTTGTAGAAAGAAAAGAGCCCTATATGACTAATGTGGCCCCATAATTATTCTACACCCCCACCACACATCAAACAAGTTAGTTTAGCCTCTAACTAGTGTATTAAACACCATGGAATGGGAATCCATTCTAAATCTATTCCCATATAAAATAATATAGAAGTTCCATCAAAGGTGATCAAAGATACTAACTCAAACAAGTGTGATAAAAAAAATATAATACCTCTGATGATCTTTGACCCCTCTAGCACTACCACCTCTAGTTCACACAATTGAACACACCTAGCTTCAATTCCTCTCTGATAATGAACACATACATGACCATGCAAGGGTTTATATCCCCAAACATGAGGAATATCCTAAGGTTGTCCTCTAACTGCTCTATCTCCCCTTAGTAGAGAAAAATCTAACTGACCCTGCTGCTAAAATTATATCATTGGAAACTTTTGTTGTGGATGATGTTCAACCTATCAAACTCCCCCGAACTAAGTTTAAAGGACCCCAGGGAAATAGTTCTGATTATTTCCCTAAACACCATGGATAAATCACATGAGGAAAAATCCCCTTGGAATATAAAGAAACCCATTGTACCCATGGTGCGGAAAAGGAAGGTGTTAAGGTCAACTCATAAATAGTTAAAACCTTGAAGGTCTTGGTGCATGAGATCTACCACTGACAACCCATTTCCTTGAATAACCCTATTAGTTACCCTATAGTAGAAAACCTCCTCAGAAGTGTATCTTTTTAATCACCTTATCCTTCTTCTAAACCTATATATACATTGGAAATGTAAAAGGAGTGACTGCATATTGGATAGAAAGATGTAGTTCCTCGTCTAGATATCTCACATGAGACTCCGCATATGGAAAAAGATCCAAGGAAAGTTATGAATGTCCTTGAAATTGATTCCCAATAGAGATTCTAATGTACTCCCCTAATGAAGAGAAAGAATCTCCATTCTATCCACCGCCTTCATTGGTGTTGATAGAAACTCTACCCAAAACTCTTTTTGAATGTTCAACCATGAAACATATGCCTCCTTCTTCCCTCTTAGATACAACATCCACCACTGAAAGACATTTCCACACATCTAACTAACTTCAAAAGGTACCCAGTATCCCATTAGGGCTCGAATCAAACTAAAAGTGATCTTAAGCTTCTCCAGCCAGCTCTTTGTCTTGACATCTGAAACACTACCCTCATACTTCCCTTAATTATACCACTGAAAAGCAAGAAATTCCTTCTACCAAGCCTCATCCTCCTCTACTAGATCATCCCTCCAGTGATCATCAAAATAAGCCTGCTGAACTTCATAAACATGAACCACACATGGAAGATGAATAAGATCCATATATAAACTAGTAAATAATGATTTTCTAATCCTAGGTAGTGTATAATTTTCTATAGATTCATTTCAATTAAAATTATTTAGTTTTAACATTCCCAAGACAAAAAAATTCAAACAATAACACAAGTTGTCATTATGTTTGTACCTCTCCCATGTCTTCACCCAAAAAATAGGTCCACCTCAATTGGTCATTCAATAACCTCATAGTTCACGCATTGGATAATGGGGGACCTAAAATTCCATGTCATAGATGGTATCTCTGACCTATGTCATCCATTGAGGTAAACTGGAACTATTTCCATACCAACCAATGGAATATTTACTATTACTAACTCTAAACTTCACCCTATCACTCAATAATCACATTTTATACCACTCTATCACAAACCCCTCTATCTAAAGATATTGAAATTAATGGAGAGATGTAATGATCTGTGAGTCCCTCCTTTCTTATGATCTGGGTTGGCGACTAGCATCAAGGGTATAAAAATTTCATTAAATTCGAGTCATTACCCTCTATAAAAATGTAGGATCAGGTAATGAGATGAATCATCCACAAAAAACACAATGAATTAATATAAATATAATCCAAAACCATCCCACATTCATGTATAAATAAAACTAATATGTATAAATGTCTCTAAAAGTAAAATACCCCAAATAAAATCCAAAGTAATAATAAAGTATTTATATAATGATCCTAGTTCGTAATGGTCATAACAATCTATGTAGTCCTTTTAGAAACCTCAAAATAGTTTTATATATATAGGTTGAGCATACATGTATACTAAGCTGGAAAACCAAAGTCTCTCATGCACATTTTAAAGAAACATACTAATGCACCCATGAGAAAACATGATAACCAACAACACTTAAATAGGACAAATACCCTTACAAATATCACTGATGTTATTAATATTTTCATTACTTATTATATGCTACCTTTACTAATTTTATAAGAAATGTGCATAATGTGTGTGAAATATTAATATTTTAATACTAAGTATAATTTTTGAGAATTTTTAGAAGTAGTTAAATTGAGTCAGTTTACTATTTTACTTATAACGCTCACCATATTGATCCAAATTGTGTGGTTATTGTTTTTTAGGATTAATAATTTAATATGAAACATTTAATTAGAAGGGATCATGGGATAATTATTCCATTTTAAGGCCCATATGGACCACACAAGGAGGCCTACAGAATCTGTGAAGAAACTGGACCAGCCATGAAGATTTAATTTCTGGCCTCATTTAGGAAGTACAAATTATTTTATTCTCTACCAAATTCCAGGGGATAATGAAAGGAGTATTGGATAATAATTTCAAGGCCCAAATCTAAAGATAAGGGGTCCAATTAATGCTTTGAAGACCAGCCCACCATTCTGGACGGAAATTAAAATTAGTACAGTGTTGAAGAAACGGCTCCTGATATAGACATCATTTTGAGATGATATTTTTTAGTGTGAAAGAGACGATATAGGTGGCCGACTTTGTTGAAGACATAATTCGGTTTTTAAGGCATATTCATATTCAAAAACCCTTTCACATTTTGGACTAAAAAAAGATTGGATTGAAATGGACATATTAAATTTGTTTAATCAACCGACCATAACATTGGCTAAATAGGTCCAAATGAATCAAAATTTTGAGAGAGGTCATCCAAAATTATTATATTCAACTTTTAGGAAGGATATATCTTGAGATTAGGTTGTCTGTATATCCAACTTGGTGATGCAATTGGAGGGACAGATTGGGAATGAAAATAGTCCACTTCCATGGGCTATAAATACATCCCCTTCCTCTCATTCAAGGGGGTAGGAATTTCATAAGAGAGGAGCATAAATTGGCATGGCCAAATCCTTGAAAAATTCTTTGTAGGACCTTCCATACTCAAGTTTTCACTTGAGATACCTTTCCACCTCTCTTTGTTTTCATTTACTTTTATGTTCTTCATTGTTGTAATTTTGTAAGTCCTTTATTTTGTAATTCTTTTTTAATGCTAGTTTCTTCTTAAATATCTCTTATTCTCATCCACCTTATGTAGATTAATATTAATTTTCTTAAAATATTTTAAATACAGTTGAATCCCCTTCCTTTATTTTTCTTCCTCATTCAATCGAAATTCTGTTCTTAATTCACATTATTGTTTGTGTGTGTGTTCGACGCACCACTCTTTTCTTATCCATTTATTTTCCTTCTCTTCTTAATTCACCATCATAATCATTATAACCAGATTACTAATAATTTAAATGGATAAGTAAATCTACCATTGGTTTGAGTTATAATTTGGGGATATTAAGTGATTCAGAGCCTTTACTTGATGAGTATTCTTTGAGTTAATATTGTGTATGTTGAACTTTATATGTCATAGATTAATGACATGTTTTGTTTAATATGTAGATTCCATGGATTATTGGAACCAAAAATACACTAACATAAACAATTAATGGTAATGATTAGAAACCTAAGCTAAGTTATAGCTTGGATTAAAGCTTTAACACTTGGGAATTCCGATCAAAATCATCTTGTGAAGTGGGTATTAATTTAATGCAATATAAAGCAAAGCTCAAGGATATCATAATCTTAAATCCCCAATAATTAACTCACCCCAATCTTTATCAATTTTTTATATCAAACATCATACATAAATTATTTCTTAAGCTCTTCAAACAAACCCCCCAATCAAAATACAATCAACTAAAAACAAACGACTATTAATAAGTATCATCGCTGAGGATTCGACCCGAGTGCTGCTATACACATTAGCAGAGCACCGGAACATTGACCGGTCGATAGGCGACAATCGGTTGTGCGTTTCAGATGGAGCTGTTGTCGGGGATAGTTCTTTAAGTAGTCATTATTTTCTAGTTATTGTAATAAAACCCCAAAAAAATAAAATATTAAAAAAAATTAAAAAAAACACAAAGAAAAACTCGTCTTCTCATAAAAATCATAAAGTGGAAAAAACACAAACAAAAACCTTTCTTCCACTTTCTTCCAAAATATCTCTGAATGCCCCGTAGCCTTCCAAACAATCCCTTGGATTTGTTTGACCCTGAAATTGAGCGAAATCTTCACCAACTTTGGAGTAACTTAAGATATAATCAACTCATTCAAGAACCAGTCCTTGTCCAACCAGTTGAATTAGATATGTCTAATCTTAGGGAAAAACACTTAAATAACTTTCTATCCCTGATATGAAGTACCAACCTCTTGGTATTCAATATCCAAACATAGAGTCTGATTTTGAACTCAAATCAGGATTGATTCATCTGCTCCCTCTTTTACACGGGCTAGCCGGTGAGGATCCACATCTCCACCTTAAAGAGTTCCAAGTGGTGTGCTCTACCATGAAGCCTCAATGGGTTTCTGATGAACAAATAAAACTCTGAGAATTCCCTTTTTCCCTAGCTGACACTGCCAAGTCATGGATTTACTACCTCCCTCCTGGTTCCATAACCACATGGAATGACATGAAGCGACTTTTCATAGAAAAATTATTTCCAGCTTCTCGTACTGCTTCTATCCGAAAGGAAATAAGTGGTATCCGTCAGTTCCCAAGTGAATTACTCCATGAATATTGGGAGAGGTTTAAAAATCTTGTTTCAATATTCCCAAACCACCAAATCCCTGACTAACTCTTGATTAAATACTTCTACGAGGGTTTATTGGCAATGGAGAGAACTCTCATTGATGTCGCAAGTGGTGGTGATCTTATTGATAAAACTCCTACAGCAGCAAGAGATCTCATAAGTAACATGGCTGAATACACACAACAATTCCATACTCGAGCACATGCTCAAGTAAAACAAGCCCAAGATAATAAATCAATTTAGCCGAACAAGATGATCGAGTGGATGAGTGAACTTATAGGTCTTGTGCGACAACTAGTTGTGGCATCCAAATCCCCAACCTTGTCTTCCCCGCAATCACTATTTCCCGGAACTGTCAAAAACTATGTAATCTGTAACTCTCCGTCTCATCCAACTGACACATGTCCAGAACTTCAATAGGATCAATCCGATTCATCTGGACCAATGGATCTCAATGCAGTATATGCTCAGAGGAACACTAACCCTCAACAATCAGTTCAGTTAGTTAGAAACATCAACTAACCTCACTCTGAGCCCTTCTCTTATTCCTATAAGCAAGGCCATAGGTATGGTAATCCCATATCTCATCCTCCTCAATTCCCTCTTCAAAACCCAAACCAGTTTCAATATGGTCATGTGTTGGTAACTTCCAACAACCTTATCCTTTTATTCCTCAACCTAAAAGGAACAATCCTCTTCCTAGATTCCACTATCCAACTCAGCCTTCTCAATTCCCAAACCAATACAATCACTTTCCAAAGAACCAATATCAAGGCAATCCCAATCTGGGACAAGCCCCTTCTTCCAAGAAACCATGGGAAAGTGCATTTGAATATTTTTCCTCTTTCATCGGTTCCAACCTTAAAAATATTGAAACCCAAATTGATCAACTTCCATCCCACCTAAGTCAGCAGAAACCATCAAATTCTTCCCCACTCCCAGCTCAACCATTACCCAACCCCAAGGGTAATGTAAGTGGAATTTCACTTAGAACGGGAAATCAAATTGCTATGCCTCAAGATAAGTCCTCCAACCCTCCTTTGAATGTTTACCTAGATAATGAAAAGAAAAAGAAACTTGAAAAGGAATATGAATCCATTCCCTCACCTCCTTCCATTCCACTTAGGAATCCAATTCCTTTTCCTCAATCCTTTTTTAAGACCAAGAAGTCCTTTGAACTCGATCCTGAAATGCTCGACATGTTTAGACATGTTGAAGTCAACATTCCCCTATTAGATGCTATAAAACAAATTCCTAAGTATGCCAAGTTTATCAAGGACTTGTGTACCCACAAGAGGAAAATTAGGACCTTATAAAATGTTTCAACCCAAGAGTCCATACCCATTAAGTGCAAAGATCCAGGGACCTTTACGGTTCCATGCCAAATTGGAAGTTCCAAATTTGATGATGAACTCATAGACTGAGGAGCCTCAATTAATTTCATGCCCAAATCTATATTCTCCAACCATTTTCTAGGTCCCTAACATCCAATGGGTGTTGTCATTCAATTAGATAATCTAAGCACATCCAGTAATGAGGGAATAATTGAGGATTTCCTTGTCCGAGTCAATGATCTTATCTTCCCTATTGATTTATATGTCCTTGACAAGGAAGGTGAGACGACCTCTTCTCGATCTCCCCTAATTCTAGGAAGACCATTCCTCATGACTACGAGAACCAAGATTGATGTCCATTCAGGCATCTTATCCATGGAATTCGGTGACAAACTGGTCAAATTCAACATTTTCAAAGCCATGCGATACCCATGTGAGGATCACTATGTATTATCAATCCATGCTTCTGAGGACACATCTAAGAGTTAATTGAACCCCATTTCATCATGTTCATCATGTTCTAATGACAAAGGATCTTGTGAAATCTGCACCATGATTAACCAAGTCATAAATGGTGAAGTTGATGTGGACCTCTCATTCATAGACTTCATCAATCTAACGAAACTTGAAAACTCTCTTGAATCCCACATCAACTCTGATATCTACTAATCCACCTTGGAAAGTATTAAGGAGAATGAATCTAAAGCAACTGAAGTCCCTTCCTCCATTCTTGAGTTTTCTAACCCAAAAATGAAAGATGATACTAATCTAAAACCTCTACTTGAGCACCTGAAATATGCATTCATTTTCTATGATCACTCTTATCCTGTCATTATCTCATCACCACTTACTGAAACTGAGGAGTCCAAACTTGTTCAAGTGTTAGAGGATAACAAAAAGGCCTTAGGGTGGACCCTAGATGAAATATCAGGAATCAACCATGCCCTTTTCATGCATCACATCCATCTTTAAGAGTCATCTAAACCAATTAAACAACCACAAATAAGACTCAATCCACTCATACTTGAGGTAGTTAGGGAAGAGATCACCAAGCTTCTTCAAGCAGGTATTATCTACCCAATTTGTGATAGTGAATGGGTTAGTCAAATTCAAGTTGTACCTAAGAAGGGTGGGATAATTGTTGTCACAAATGAACATGGAGAGGTAGTCACAACTCGATTGAAGAAAAAATGGCATGTGTGCATCGACTATAGGAAATTGAATGTCGAAACAAGAAAAGATCGCTATCCTCTTCCATTCCTTGATCAAATTCTAGAAAGATTAGCTAAAAAGTCACACTATTACTTTCTTGAAGGATACATCAACTACTTCCAAATCCCAATCACACCTTAGGACCAATAAAAGAATACTTTCACATGCCCCTTTGGAACATATGAATATAGAATAATTCCTTTTGGACATTTCAATTCTCCTGTAACATTCTAGAGGTGTATGATGAGTATCTTTTCCAAATTCATTGAACACTTCATGGAAGTATTTATGGATGACTTCACCATTTATGGTGAGTCATTTGAATCTTGTTTTAATTAACTCTCTCTAGTCCTTCAAAAGTGTATCAAGTGTAACCTTGTGTTAAATTTTGAAAAATGTCACTTCATGGTTGAAAATCGGATTGTTCTAGGGTACATTGTTTCAAAAGATGGTATTTAAGTCGATCCTACCAAAATTGAAGTGATCCAATCACTTCCTTAACCCACTTCTGTTCGAGACATCCGTTCATTTCTCATTCATGACGGTTTCTATCAGATATTAATCAATAACATTAGTAAAATTTCCCTCCCACTCACTCATTTTCTCCAAAATGATGTCACTTTCCATTTTGATGAGGTTTGCAAGAGATCCTTCATTGAACTCAAAACTGCTATTACATCTGCCACGATAATCCAACCCCCAGATTGGTCCTTACACTTTGAATTGATGTGTGATGCTTCTGATAGAGGTGTTGGGGCTGTTATTAGTCAAAGAAGAGAAATAATTCCTCATGTCGTCTATTATGCCTCAAAAACATTAGATAAAACTCAATCTCACTACACTATCATTGAAAAAGAACTTTTGGTAGTGGTTTTTTCCTTAGATAAATTCCAGCCCTATCTCTTAGGTTCCAAAATCATCATCTTCACAGACTATTCTACTATAAAGTTCTTACTCAAGAAAAGTGATTCCAAACCGAGGATAATAAGATAGATACTAATTCTCCAATAGTTTGACCCTGAAATCAAAGATAGAACATGAAAACAAAACCCTGTGGCTGATTACTTGAGTAGAATTTCTAATTCTTCTCATTCTAAAATCATTGATCCTGAATTCCCCATTGATCACCTTTCATCTCTCACTCAAAAAATACCATGGTATTCCCCAATTGTAAATTACTTTCTTTCTGGTGTTTTTCCTGAAAATTTTTCAGAAGAACAAAAAATGAAGTTGAAAAGTGATTCAAAACACTATTTTTGGGAAGAAAATAAACTTTGGAAAACTGGGGCAGACATGGTAATTAGGAGTTGTGTTGATAAAGATGAACATTCTTCTATCTTAGAATTATGTCACTCAATGCCTGGTGGTGGCCACTTTGGACCACAAAGGACCTCCCGAAAGGTCCTAGACTCTGGATTATTTTGGCCTTCGCTCTTCAAGGATTCACATGAGTTCTGTCAATCATGTCCCACTTTCCAAAAGTTTGGCACAATTTAAAATAGAAATTAAATGCCCCAAAAGCCTATAATTTTCTGCGAGATCTTCGATGTTTGGGGCATCAATTTCATGGGACTATTTCCCCCTTCCAATGGATTCTCATACATCCTTCTTGAAGTTGATTATGTTTCTAGGTGGTTCGAGGCCAAACCCACTAGAAAGGATGCTTCACATACTGTTAGTGAGTTCCTAAAGAGACACATCTTTCACAGATTTGGCATGCCTCATGCCTTGATAAGTGACTTAGGAACCCATTTTTGTAATAAAACCATGGAATCTCTTTTGAAAAATAATGGGGTAGTGCATAAAACGTCAACTACATATCACCCCCAAACAAATTTCATGGATGAACCTTTTAATAGAGAAGTGAAAAGAGTTCTTGAGAGAATTGTAAAACCCACCAAACAAAACCAGCCTGAACGACTTGGTGAAGCACTTTGGGCTTATCGAACTGCCTATAAAACACCCATTGGGATGTCTCCTTTTAGGTTAGTTTTTGGTAAATCGTTTCATTTTACAATTGAAATCCAACATAAGTCATTTTGGGCAGTGAAAACTTGTAATTTTGATCTTGAAAAATCTGGTGAAGAAAGATTGTAGCAATTGGTTGAACTAGAGGAGCTTTGACTTGATTCTTATGAGAATTATATTCGCTACAAAGAAAAATCCAAGGTACTCCATGACAAACACATCCTGAGAAAGGTATTCCATGAAGTTGAAAAGGTAATGCTCTTCAATTCTCGATTTCGGCTTCACCCAGGTAAGTTTTATTATCATTGGGATGGTCCTTTTGTTATTACTAATGTTTACCCATTTAGTGTAGTGCAAGTACAAGACCCCTCTTCCAAAAGGACATTCACGGTTAATGGACATCGGTTAAATCATCACCATGAAAGGACACACATCCTTGGAACCACCTCAACTTCCATAGGATCCCCAACTTCTACAGTTGACCCACCACTGGATAGAGATGGAAACCCATGAAATCCAAACCAGGGGGCACCTCTTTCCCTTTAACTCACACTCTCTCTCTCTTCCTCCCTCTACCTCTTTTTTTTTCCTCCTCCGTCTTTCATTTTTTACTACTTTCTTTTTCAAACCCTTTATTTTTCTCTTTCAATTTTTTATGAGTGTGTCTTTATTAAAAACGAAAAAAAGCTAAACAAAAAAAAGAATCATGACAAAAAATATATATAAACAAAAAAATGAAGAGTCATTCTTACTCACCATCGAGTTTTGAAATTTTTTACAACCTTTTTGGGGAGTCAAAAGAAATGTTTTCATATCAAAAATTTTGTATTTTTATCATAACTTTGGATAAATAATTTTGTGTCAAAACCAATACATTTTGAATGCTCAATTTTTTATTTAGAAATTGATTTTCCCCAATCGTGAGAACCAACATTAGCTTTCATGCCAAGTCCACCTATGGCCATCTTTTCAAAATGTGTGTTTTCACCCCCATTTGTGCATCTTGATTTTCTGGACCTTTGAACTGAATTTCATACTTTAGTGTGTATTAATATGATAGAGGTATTTTTTGAACCACATGAAAATCACCATAGTCAAATAGCCTCCCATTACCCTTAAATTAATCCTCCTTTTGAAAGCCCCTTCAAGACTATGAAAACCTTTTCTTTGATAGCCACATTACAAGCCCAATACATTTTCCCACCCAATATCAACATGGATTTTCATTGCATAATTTTTTGAAATTTAAGTGTGGGGGGATGGATTTCATTATGGGTACCCTTTGTTGATTTCACCGTGTTATTATATGCTTGAGGGAAAGCATCCATTTCAGTGTGGGGGATAGTTTTTCATTCAATGTGTTTTGGGGAATGTAATGTACTTCCATTTATGTAATTTTGTAAATGTTATTGACAAGTGTTCAGAAAAATAAAAAATGATGAAAAAAAAATAAAAAAATGGGTTGTGTCTTGGGTAGGTTAAAAATAACTCCTCCTCAAACTTTGATCATGTTATAACTATTATAATTAGTGTCGTGAGGAGATCAAACATGGGTTGGGAAATGAGTGTGAGATCGATTTCAAGATCAACATTCAAAAAAACAAAGAAAAAAAGGGAAAAGAAAAAAAAAGAACACTTGCATTATATTCTTATTAGGAGAAGTTTTTTTTGAAAATATTCTATCTTTTAATTACCTTCATATTTTCTTCCTCTATTGTGTCATTCTTCACACAATCATTCCCTTGTAAATATGTGTTTTCATTTCCTTAAATGTTTATTTCAAAAAAATGTGCATTGCTTTTTCTATGTCGGTGTTTTAACCTTCTTCTTCTCTCTCTTGGAAATTATATTCCTACCGTCCCATAGCCACAGAAAAACCCCTTAAAAAACCACTTAATTATTTTTCACTTTGGATAGGTATTGGAAGCTGAGATCTCTTTCAATCTCTAAGATTTTCACTTTTGGTTGGTGAAAGAGTGAACCTCCACAAATGAATTTTTTCATCTTGAGAGGTGTCAGTTTTGAGTGTCCACATTTTCCATTTATAAATTTGAGAATTAAAAAATGAATTAGTTTTGGAACATTGTTTATGTAAAAACTTGTTGTGGAATTCAAAATGTATTAGTGAAATAGTTTAAACCTCCCCTGATTGGAGAAAACAAAATTTTAATATTTGTTGTTGAGTGAAAATGATTTTGTCATGTTTTTATATTTGTTGCACTTGAGGACATGCACAAAAATAAGTGTGGGGGAGTTGATGTTATTAATATTTTCATGATATATTATATACTCCCTTTACTAATTTTATATGAAATGTGCATAATGTGTGTAAAATATTAATATTTTAATACTAAGTATAATTTTGAGCATTTTTAGAAGTAGTCCAATAGAGTCAGTTTACTATTTTACTTATAAATCTCACCCTAATAATCCAAATTGTGTGGTTCGTATTTCTTAGGATTCATAATTCAATATGAAACATTTCATTAGAAGGGATCATGGTCTAATTCTTCCATTTTAAGGCCCATATGGACCACAAAAGAGGCCTACAGAATCTGTGAAGAAACTGGACTAGCCATGAAGATTTAATTGTTCGGATAATTAAGTAAGTCCAAATTATTTTATTCTCCTCAAACGTTTTTGGGATAATGAAAGGAATATTGGATAAAAATTTCAATGCCCAAATCTAAACAAAAGGGGCCCAACTAAGGATTTGAAGTCCATCCCACCATTCTGGCTGGGAATTAAAATTAGTTTTGTGTTGATGACATGGCTCCTGACCTAGAAAACATTTTGAGCTTAGATTTTTCAGTGTGAAATAGTAGATATAGCCAGCCGACTTTTTTGAAGAAATCATTCGGTTTTGAAGGCATTTTCCTATTCAAAAACCCTTTCACATTTCGGACTTCAAAAAGATTGGATTGAAATGGATATATTAAATTAGTTTAATCAACTGGCCATAACTTTGGTTAAATAGGTCCAGATGACTCCAACATTTGAGAGAGGTTGGACAACTTTATTATCTACAACATTAAAGAAGTAAATATCTTGAGATTCGGCTGTCTGAATAGCCAACTTGGAGATGCAAGTGGAGGGACATATTAGGAATGATAACAGTCCACTTCCTTGGGCAATAAATTCATCTCGTTCCTCTCTTTCAAGGGGGTTGGCATTTCAGAAGATAAGAGCATCAATTGGCTCGACCAAAGCCTTGAAAAATTCTTGGGAGGACCCACCATACTAAATTTTTCACTTGAGATACCTTTCCTCCTCTCTTTGTTTTCATTTACTTTTATGTTTTTCATTGTTGTAATTGTGTAAGTGCTTTCTTTTGTAATTCTATTTTAATGCAAGTTTCTTCTTCAATATCTCTTATTCTCATCCACCTTCTATAGTTTAATATTAATTTTCTTAAAATAGTTTAAATACATTTGAATCCCCTTCCATTATTTTTCATCCTCATTCAATCAAAATTTTGTTCTTAATTCTTATTATCGTCTGTGTGTGTGTTCGACGCACCACTCTTTTCTTATCCCTTTCTGTTCCTTCTCTTATTAATTTATCATCATAATCATTATAAACATATTACTAATCATTTAAATGTATGAGTAAATATACCATTGGGTTGAGTTAAAATTTGGGGATATTAAGTGATTGAGAGCCTTTACTCGATGAGTATTCTTTGAGTTAATATGGTGTATGTTGAACTTTATATGTCATGGATTAATGACATGTTTTTTTTAATATGTGGATTCCATGGATTATTGGAACCATAAATACACTACCATAAACAATTAATTGTAATTATTATAAACCTAAGTTAAGTTATGGCTTGGATTAAAGCTTTAATACTTTGGAATTCCGATCAAAATCATCTTGTGAAGTAGGTATTAATTTAATGCAATATAAAGCAAAGCTCAAGGATATCATAAGCATAAATCCCCAATAATGAAATCACCCCAATATTTATCAATTTTTTAAATAAAACATCATCCATAAATTATTTCATAAGCTCTGCAAACAAACCTCCAATTAAAATACAATCAACTAAAAACAAACGACTATTACAAAGTATCATCGCCGAGGATTCGACCCGAGTACTGCTATACACATTAGCAGAGCACCAGAACCTTGACCATTCGATATGTGAAAATCGGTCGTGCGTTTCAATCACTATGGCACACTCACCAAAATAATGCAATACATGTATAACAACATAATAGGAAGAATATTGATTATGGTTACCTTGAACCACTTCACTGCTGATTTTTCAGTCTCACACGCCAATGATGAGTGTCTTGGTGCCCTAATATATTTTGAATAATATATTTCACTACCCCAAAACTTGGTCACATCACATCATACCCATATACCACTAGTGTATCATACTCTATTTCAAGTAAGTAACACATTATTTTTGTATTTAAATTATATAATGTAACTTGGTTATGTTTGGGAGGGTTTGGAGGGGAATTTGAATGTTTTTTAGGCTTTTCTGAATTTCCATAGTTTTAGCATGGTTAGTATAAACTATAAAACTATAATAAAGAACCATGAAAAGCGAGATAGTGGGCTCTAGGTAGGCACATAGTTTGGTCAAATTAGGTATCCAACAAGAAAAAAAATCATTATTTATTGAATATAGGGATTCTGCACGGTATTTACATGAGTTGTCTAACTGTATAAAGTGTTTCTTTATTCCAAGGAAAGAGAATTATTAGTGAACAATTTTCCTAACCGTGTACCCTAATTGTGCATGGATAAAATCTAGAATCAAAATTTGTGGATTTAACTCGTTTTTTCTCCTTAATATCTTGTTCTTTCTCTAATATGACCCTGACGTTAATTTCACTCTTCCGAAAGGCTGTGGAGACCATTCCTCCTGATCAGGGATCAATCCATTGGAAAATATTGGTGCATTTATTCCTAGATTCCTTGGTAAGCCTTTTTTCTTGGTTTTACCCTTAGTTTCTTCTTCTTCCCTCTATTGGACTCATATATCTAATATGTTGGGCATAGATAAATGATTTTTTTAAGAAAATAATGTAGATATATGCCTAATTTGATGAAAGGAAATAATATCTAAAGCCATTTTTTGGAGTTTCAATCCATTTATTGAATAATTTATGTCCATCTTCGTTTTCACCATCGTTTGTGAGGTAGGTAGATTCACTCTCAACTCCTCTTACTAGAATATGAAGTCTTAGTTTCAAATTGTTTTAATTTCATTAAATTGATTGTGATATTGAGGTAAATATCTTAGTAGAATCCCTCTTTTATGAGGGTTTGTGAAATTTTGGAAATTGGTTGTTGTGAAAGTGCTTTTTTAATATTTTTAAAATTATGATTTCAAAATAAATCTTTGTTTTTATTCATGGAAGTGGTTTGATAGAAAAAAAATCAATAAAATAAATGATTTATTGAAATGGTTTTTTTGGAATACTTTTTCATACATGGATTTTTGTGAGTTCATGATTCTGATATGGCTCTGAATAAGGGGTGTGCACCATTAGGGTACAAGGGATGTGACCCTGGATAAGGGGCATGTTCCATTGGGGCACAAGAACATTGTCCACTTACTTATGACATGGTAAATGGTTAAGAAAGACCTCATGTGTATGGAACTATCACTGGAGCATGAATGTGTGGGCGGGTGTTTGAATCATGGAATCGGTATTCCAAAGAGAAATGTTAAATGGTTTAAAGCATTGTTTATTTGTTTTCTTTCCAAGGAAACTATTTTGTTCTTGAATTTTTTTTGGTTAGAAATTTCTTTGGATTTTTTATAAACTATTAATATTATTTAAAATGGTTTTATATAAATTATTTTATATAAATGTGATAAATTGTTATATCTAAGTGTTGTGAGTTGGGAAGTCACTTGGGAAAACCGATTGAGTTTCATTACTCACCCCCTACTTGGGAGATTTGGTATATTTTCAGATATTTTTTATTGAGTCACAACTAAAGGAAAGTTATCTCATTTATTTAATGATGCATCATGATAACTTGGGTATGGATTTTAGAGTTTTATCTTGGAGTATATTGGGTGTTTATGTGTTGGTGTCACTTGAGTCTTTGAACTTTATTGGTCTTGGTTTCAACTTTTTACTCTGATATGGTTCTTAATTTGTTGTTGGTAGTGTTTCTAGATTGGTATTAATTTGAGTTATATTATATGGTTATCATGTATCATATAGTTCTTATTATATATGGTTATCTTGGTTGTGGTTGTTTTATTTCAAAGGGAAAATCATCCCCCAATTATATTGAATCCCTTGGAGTTGTTTTCCCACATTTGGTGTCTTGGGGATGCCACATAAGGCCAAGTAATATCCTACAAACTTCCCAAGCCTATGAGGATTGGATAGATGTATCAAAAGGAATTAGTCTTGTTCAATCCATCTATCATTTTGGTAAAATGGAATAGGTTTTTCAGTCTTGGAGTTGGGATGTAATTCTTTATTATTTCTTAAGATGGGATGGTAAGAAGCAGTAGGATCATCAATACATGAAATATAGAGAATAAAAATGTGTAGATAACCTATTTATGTTGAACATCATGTTACCTAAGAGTTTGTGTACATGATTGTTCTGAGACACTTATAGGAGTTGTAATATCATTTTCATGGGTTTAGCCAGCAAGAAAATCATGCAATATATTTTATAAATGACTTTCCACTTGATGTGAATAATCCACTTTGAGTAAGGATTTATGATTTTATACAAAAGAGTTTATCTTCCCAAAGTGTTGAAATTATCTTTAAATATGATATTTTAAAAAGGTATGGTAGTAGTATGTTGAAAATTGTTTGATTTTCAAAAAAATGAAGAAAATTTTATAAATGTTGGAATGTAAAAAATGTTAAATTTTGGAAAGGAATTTTTTATATATCTGATGTGTTAGAATTTAAATTTATTGAGGCTTCAGGTTATAGAGATTAAGACTTAAGGTGTTTTTTCTATAATTGAAAATGGCACCTGGTAGGTTTTTTAGAAACCAACCAAAATAGGTTGTTGAAAATGTGGTTTTACCTGAGCCACAGGTGATGGATTATGAGGCTAAATTTGTGAATTTAGTCCATTTTTTCACCCTATGTTTCTGTAAGTGCGTCGATAAACGAAAACATTTTTGAATCGGGGATGGGGTAATAGATTCTCTCCAAGATTTTCATGTGTTTTATAACATATTATATTAATATGGTCAATAGAGAGACAATGTAAGTAAATTGATTCTCAATAAAAATGGGTGGATGATGTATGTTGATAACTATTGGAAATAATGGGAATTGTAATATTGGGAACAAGAGGAAGAGGGACTCCTACTTCAAAGGTATTGGTGTGACTCATAATCAGATGTCTGGATTGGTGAATCATCCTCCAAAAAAATGGAATTTTTGGATGTTTTCAATGTGGTTCATTCGACCACATTAAGTGAGATTATAGGGAACAACCAAGTTCATGACACAACTATAATCAGATGTTTAATCTTCAGTACTATTGTCATAGTGCTCCATAGTCCAATGCTTAGGATACATCTCATGTTTCAAACACATTGTATTCTTCGATGGGATGATAGCGTCAAAATACATCTCATGAGAAGAACTAATCTAGACATAGAGATTCTAGTAATACCATGACTCGTAAATAAGGTAAATATCATTTTGGTAATAAAGACCAAAGTGTAGAGAGTAAGAAATTTTATAGAGCTAAGAAAGTGATTGTGGATAATCAATCTAGACCATTGATGGTAAGGGGTATGATTATTTTTAATGATACCCTTATTAAATATTTTTTTGATATGGGTGAATCATATTCCTTTATTTTTTATCATGTTGTTGATATCTTGGTTTTCATGTTGAGATAATGCCATCTGTTTTGAAACTTTAAACTCCTCTTGGGAAAAGATAATGTCGAATCTTCCTGTGCAATGAATGTTCTATAATGATTGATGTAGTTGAGTTGATATGGGATTTATTTGTTCTTGATATGGATGTATATGAAATAATTGTGGTTATGAATTGGTTGACAATGTTAAAATCTTGCATTAATCATTATACTTGAAGTTTTAGTTTTACGATTGATGATGGAGTTGAGCATCTCTTTAGAAGAGACTAGACTATAAAATATAGTGAAGTAGGCTTTTTAGAACCAGTAGTTGGAACAATCTCATTCCAATTGGAATTTTTTACCTTGACATTGGTGGATTAAATTAGGGGTTGTGGTTTTAAAACAGTTATAGATCAGTTTTTGTTGTTTTCTCCAAAATATTCTAAGGGTTAACTCCTATAAGAGAAGTGGAGTTTATGATTGATCTCCTCCTGGGGACCAGGCCTATTTCAATTCTATTTTACTAGATAGAACCAAGATAACTAAGGGAATTGAATGTCTGGTTGTAAGAGATATAAATAAAAGGTTTAATTCATTCTAGCACATCTCAGTGGACAACACCTGTCTTGTTTGTGAAAAATGTAGATTGAACTATAAGGATGTGTGTGAATTATTAAAAACTTATAAAAGTAATGATAAAGAATTTTTATCCAATTCCATGTTTTGATGATATCTTATATCAATTTATTGGAATATATTGGTTCTCTATAATTGAATTGCGATCATGGAATCACCAATTGCTCGTTTATAAGGAGGATATTCTGAGAACATATTTCAAAAGAAGATTTGTCCCTTATGAGTGTGTGGTTATGCCTATCGGTTTCATTAATGGACCCCAATTATTTATAGAATTAATGGATCATGTATTTTAAATATATATGTATTATTTATTGGTGGTGTTTGTGGACAATATATTGGTGTATTAAAGGACATCGTCTTATCTTGAGAAACAATTGGCAATAGTGTTGGGTATTTTGTAGGATCATCGTTTGTATGTCATATTATCAAAGTGTAATTTTTGGATACAAAAGGTATGTTTCCTTGGATATGTTATCTATAAAATAGGTGTGTATTTGGATCTAGAAAATATAAAATATGTGGCCTCTTGGAATCCTCTATATAATAACTTCGAGATACACAATTTCCTTGGCTTAGTTGGTTATTATTGATGTTTTGTTCATGACTTTTCATGACTGGATTCACCAATGAAAAATTTGAGATGTAAAATGTTCCATTACAATTGAATGAGGAATTCAAGAAGTATTTTCAAGATCATATAGTTTTCCTTACATCAACACCGATCTTTATTTTTTCGAAATCAGGACAAGGGTATGTGGTGTATTGTTATACTTTGGGAACAAGGTTGGGATGTGTTCTCATGCAGGTAGATCATATTGTTTCTTATGGCTCATAGAAGTTACAGTTGCACAAGAAGAACTACCTAACACATAATTTGGAGTTACCTATTGTATTTTATGCTTTCAAGTCTTGGGTCAAAACCACTTCAGTGAGAAATTTACAATTTTTACAGATTATAAGATCTGGAAACACATTTTATCAAAATTAGATTTGAATCTAAGAAAAATTATATGGGTGGAGTATCTGTAGATGTTTGACATTGACTTTATGTGTACACTGGGTAAAGTAAATTCAATGGTGGATGTATTAAGTATAAATTCATATGGTCAATTGGGAAAATAGGCTTCAGATCAGCAGTAGTTGTGATAACTAACATGCACTTGGATTGTGAAGATTGAGGTAGTGTAGTGGTTTTTCAGTCTTTTTAGTTCATGATTTGGTGGAGATGGATATAGAGGCATGGACTTATAATTTAGAATGTGTTTCCACGAGGTCCAAAATCAATGTTGGTGAGACCATTGAGGGATTTAATCTAGATGAGAGTTCATCATTTTGGTTTTGAGGTCAGATGGTCGTATTTGTAGATTTCTAGGAACAACTTCTTCATGCCTAACGTTATTCTATATGGGTTGTGCATCATAGAATACCAAATCTTCATAATGAATTGAACGAAATGTTGAGGTGGGTTCGCATAAAAAGAAAGGTGCCTGATTTTGTTTCAAAATGATTAACTATTCATCATATTAAGATAAAGCACCAGTGTTTAGTAGGTATGTTGTAGTCTTTACCATTTCCCATGTAGAAATGGGGGTAGGTCGCCACTGATTTTGTGGTAGTCCTCCCAAGGATGGTAAGGGAAAATGATTCCACATGGTTGATAGTGGATTACCTCACAATGTCATCCCATTTCATCCATATTTTTGATTCTCATATTGTGGAGGAATTTTCTAAAATATATATCCAAGAAATGTTGTAGAGGTATGGAATACCAGTTTGGATATTATCGGTCCAAGATATGAGGTTTATGTCTCATTTTTATAAATCCTTACAAAAATACATTCAGACTTAGTTAAATATGAGTATGGTGTATCATCCTCCGATGTATGGATAATACAAAAAGAATATAAAAATGTTGAAAGAAATGCTACAGTATTGTGTAATGGATTTTGTTGGATCATTGGAAGAGCACATACCATTAGTGGAGTTTTCATATAAAAATATTTATCTAGAATTGATACATATGGGTCCTTTTGAATAATTTAATGGGTGTCCTTTTCATTATCCACATTTTTGGGTGGAAATAGGTGAGACTTCACTGGTTGGGCCGAGACTTATCCAAGAGGTAATGAAGATGATTCAAATGGTTGGGAAAAGGATGGAGGTGGATCTGAGTTGTCAAAAATAATATGTGGACCATCATCGATGGCTAATGGAATTGAATATTAGTGATCATTTGTTCTTGAGAATCTATACAAGGTTTGGGAATTATCATTTTGGGAAGTTGGGAAAGCTATATCCTCAATAGAGAGGACCTCTTGAGATACTAGAATGGGCTGGTGAGTTGGAATATTAGTAGGATTTTCTACTATGGTTCAGTTCAATGCATATTATTTTTTATATATCGTAGTTGAAAAAATATCAGCATGATCATAACAAAGTAATTTGATGTGATCATGTTGACCAAGAGATTAATTCTTCATTGTTTAATATACCGATACGTATTTTGGTTAGGCAAGAGACAGTATTATGTGGGAAAAGCATCGATCTAATGAATTTTTTAAAGTAGAATAGTGATATTTAGGAAGAAACATGGGACTGGGATAAGAAAATGGTCGATCATCGACCCGAACTATTTTAGGGAAATGTTGGGTTTCTACTTTCTTTGGACATAAAGGCCAATGGTGGCAAGAATGGTTCACCTATAGTTTTAAGCAAGCAACCCTTTAATTATTTATTTACTTAAAGTATGTAAAGTGATTGGTTTCAGTTTGGTATGGTTCAGGGGAGTTTTTGAATTTTTTTGACTTTTTTAGATGTTCACATTTTGATCAGTGTTAGTAGAGATCTTTCAACACCTCTATGAAATAATTCAAAGTGAGACAGTGGGATCTGGGTGGGACCATGATTTTTCCAAACTATGAAGCCACCCAAAAGAACACATTGTTTTTGGAAATGAGGGTCTATTCATTGTTGGAACATGGTTTTTCTAATAATTCGAGCCAACAGTGATAGGTGCTTATTGAGGTAGATGAATGTGCATATTTTGTGCATGGTTTTTCTAACCATGCACGACTAAAAGTAAGATCTAAAATTGTGGATATAACTTAGTTTTGAACATTAATAACTCTTTGTTCCTATATTATGACCCTAACTACAATACCTCTCTTCCTAAAGTATTTGGATACCATTCCTATTGATATGTTTGTGATCTGTTGGCCAATATTGGTGCATTAAAGCCCAAATTCCTTGGTAAGTCACTGTTCTGGGTTGTTTTTCCTTGGTTTTTTCATCACCTTTCTCTTAGATTCATAGATATAATCTATTTTGGATATATATATATATATATATATGATTTTGATTCCAATAATATTTATATATGAATGTTTTTAAGATAAATAAAAATATCTAAGGTAGAAGTTTGGAGTTTCAATCCATTTTGTTAATGAATTTGTGTCATTATTTGTTTTTTTTCCAAAGTTTGTGAGGTAATAGCATTCAATATTGACTCATCTTATTAGAACCTGGAGGATTAGTTTCAAATTTTTTGAATTTCTGGAAATTGATTTTGAAATTGAGATTAAAACTTTAGTAGATACCCTCTTTAGTGATGGTTTTTGAAATTATTGAAATTGGTTGTTGTGCAAAGTTATTTGTTTATAGTTTTTAAATGATGATTTTCAAATATGGATTTATTTTAATTAATTGAAGTGGTTTGATACAAATGTTTTTCAATAAAAGAATTTTTTTATTGAAATGGTTTTAAGTGGTTGGTATGGCATGGTTTTGGCATACATGGATTAGTGTGAGTTCATGCTTTCGATGTGACCCCGAATAAGGTGCATGTACCACTGGGGTACAAGGGACGTGACCGAGGATAAGAGGCATGGGTCATTGGGGTATAAGGATATTGGCCACATAGTTATGACTTAGTGGATGGATGAAAAACCACTCATGGGTATGGAACTATCACTATAGCATTAATGTGTGGGTGGGTGTGTTTATTATGGAATGGGTATGCCGAAAGAGAACATGGAATTGTTTAAATAGTTCATTGTTTGTTTGATTAACATAGAAATTGTTTTGATATGGGAAAAGAATTCCTTTGGATTTTTTTTGGATTTTATATAGAATATTGAATTGATTTTATGTGGTTTTACATAAATTTTTTTATATAAATGTGCTAAATTGTTCTATCATAGTGGTGTTTGATGGGATGTTATTTGGAGAAAACCTATTGAGTATCATTTATCACCACATTCTTGGAAATTTGTTGTGTTTGTATATATTCTTTATCAAGAGACAAGTAAATTCAAGATATATCATTTCATTATTGATTCATCATGATAACTTGTACATGGATTTTGGGGTTGAAGCATGGAACATGTAGGGAGTTATTGTGTTGGTGTCTTTGGAGTCTTTGAAATTTCTTGGTTTTGTATTCCATTTTGTACTATGATATGATTCTTAGTTTTTAGTTGGTATTTTCTCAGTTTGGTATTACATTGAGTTATATTACATCCTTATCATCAATCATATAGTTCTTATTAGATATGGTTATCTTGGTTGCGGTTGTTTTATTTCAGAGGGAAAATCATCCCCCAATTATATTGAACCCTTGTGCATTTATTTCTAGCCTTTCGTGCCTTGTGATGTAAACTAAGGCCAAGTAATATATTACCACCCACTTAGGCCAATTAGGAGGGTGTCACATTATAACATGTATACCTCCCCACAGCATGATCATGTCACATCACACACATAAACACCTAGGCCATCAAATCTCAACCACAGCTAGAATATTAGGGTATTGTAAACATGAAGTATATCAACCTCATCCCATCCTACCTTAAATGAACCCTACCATAAGCTTCCCCATACCATGGACATATCACATCTCTCTTGAAAACACCTAGGCCACCTCCCCACAACACAATCATCACATATCACCTAAAAACACTTTGTCTACTACCACACTGCACAATCATCACATATCATCAAAAAATACATATCCCACCACATCCTACCATTTAATTATTTGTCATCCATTTCCAAACCCTTAAAAAATCTAACCCAATCCATATCAATCATTGTTAACTGGTTATTTCATCACTACCCAGTCATCTAGCAAAAACTAACCACATAGCACATGTATCTCAACATTCCCATTGTACCATCATGTTATCTCCCACAAGCACTGATAACAACAACTATCTTGTCTCCCCAAAATCATAGTCAACAAACCACAACCTCACCACCCTAAAAAATGACCAAAATTTAACCATCCCACTTTTCAAAAAGCATGGTCAAACATCAACCACCTCATCCCCCTAGAAAGCATGGTCATCAAACCATACCCCCTAAATTCCCCATCCACACATCAACCACACATATCCTCCCCATAGCATAAAAACACACACATCATAAAAAATATCATTTTAAAAATCTAAGAGAAGGGGTTTTATCACATTTAACTTTATTTTAGGGTTGTTATCACACAAACCATAATCATGGGGAAACCATTTCTTAAGATAAGTAATAGTGGTTTGTCAATTTTTTATTTTTGGGAGATATCATGACTATCACAATAGGAACAAAAATCACAACACATAACATCCAACACAAAAAAAAATCCCCCGACAACCGTAATTTTTAGTTGTGCATCAAGACTGTATAATCTATCATATCCAAAAAATAATAAATCTTTACAATAATGTGAATCACTTCCCTTTTACTTCATTAATTTTAATTATCCAATTCTTTATCATTGATTAACCTAACACAATAATCTCTCATAGATAAGAAAGAGTATACACCACTGGATGATACAAAATAAAGAGAAATGATGGATTTCATACCTCAAAGAAACTTTTTCGACTCACTTCGCACTGTAGGGAGAAGAATAATTCCCTAAAAACAAAATCACATTAAACACCCGTGGATCAACTATGTATTTCCAACCAACAATCAATCGAACCAATGCATCAAAGTGGGGGAAAGTGGGATAAAAGATCCTCCTAATGCACTCATGGCTCATCCAGAACGACTGAGGGAAGGTGTATCCAAATGAAATAAAATTTGGTGGATAAAGGAACATAAAACCTGGAAACCCACTGGTTTCACATCGTGTAAAATTTAAACATCATTTAAACTATGGTTTTTTAAAAAATTTCATATTTCATCGAAAGAATCGTTTCCTCGGCCATTAATTATTACACGTCCTGAATTGTAGTTATGTGATGTGAGTCTTTCTCATGGTTTCCCCTTATTTATATTTACAAGTCATGAACCATATGGATACACAATCTGTAAAAAACTATATCAAGTCGTGTAAACAATACACATAGTTTATTTTCTACAGTAACTCTGTTGCACCTCCATCCTCTACCAAAAACACGCTGAACCTCCTCAATCCTCCTTCAGAACACCTCTAACATGAAAAACTAAAAGAGTAAAGGGATTGTAAGGAATGGGATATTAAAAATGGTCCTATGGATCATATAATGTCTTTATAAAAGTTCATACATCAGTCCCAATAGGATATATATATTCTTATATTCATACTCTAAATTTTTCCTAAGTGATAAAATGATATTGCTAAGTGAGTGAAGACTTTAATTTTAATTACACTACCCTTTTTATGGTTTTAACGTGGAAAAAAATTTCACACTTCATTTCCACATTAAGGTATTATTACTTAGACTAATAAGAGATAAAGTTTAATGTTATACCATTTTTATCCCAATGTGATTGGTGTTTAATGTCATACAAGTTTGACAAAATTATTTTGGGATTTAAAGTAGTATAATTTTATCTAAATAGATATGTAGTTAATGATTGTGAGGATTTTAACCACATGGTATTATAGTATATGTGAAAAGGGAAATAAAAAACCTCATGTGAATTGATATACCATGCTACTATAGATAGACTCAAAGAACAGTGCACATAGTTTCAGGTCATAGGAATCTGTCCATTGATGGGTACATGATATGGAAACCTATATGGGTCTCTAGGGAGATGATCTACCAACACCTTTTGAATAGGGAATTGAGATGTTATAAATTATGACCAATGTTATTCAAATCATGAAGTTATAAAATGGAATTGGTATGTTGATGATGAATGTTAACCAATATTCAAAGATATAGTTTTATTGAAATGTTATTAGGGAATAAGAATATTTTAGAACCTTCTCCTCAGAATAAAATATTCCACTAGTTGGTAGTAAAATGTATAGGGACATGAACATTACTGAGTAGGGGGTCCCTTGGAGCCAAATTAACTCATCACCAATAGCCATGAGATATTTATGGTGATTAAAAACACTTAAGGCATATGGTGTGGTTTGTTAAGGGATTAAAATGAAGGGAAATGGAAGTGGATGATGAGAAGTGTTTGTGTTTAAAATATATTTCTCAAAAATCACTACATATCATGTTAAATCAAAAATAAATCCACACATAGTTCTTATAGCCCATGAAAATATATAGCTCGTATGCTGGTGTGTAAATTTTATTATATTATTCTTGTATTAGATTAGAACCAAAATAAACTCTAAGGATTGTAATAGGACAAGAGATTTAGGATTGCCTCATGAATATGATCATTTTACCCTACCATGGTATTGTAGATAGGTATTAAGTTCTAGGTAGCCTTACAAAGATCTAACTCTCATGTAGGGAATATGGATCATATAGAATGGACTACTCAAAGAAGTTTAAGGTTATGTGAGGTATACCAACTACCATGAAGTTTAATTTCACAAGATAAGAACTTGGATTCCATATAATTTAATTTCATATGATGACATCTAATTTTAAGAAGTTTAAATGAATGTGGATTAGACTTAGGTGTTCTGCAGTTTTCATTCATATAATGGTGAATTTTATATAGTGACCTTGTATAGACCTAGATCATGTGAAAAATGAGATGGATTCATCTTAGTGTTGGAATCATGAAGAGAAACCCAAAATGAATGAGTAGTCCAAAACACTAGAAAAAATGGAATTTATTTTATATTTAAGTCTAAACATAGAATATTTTATCCATGTTTCACTACATATCCTAACAGAAAAGTAATCAAGCCACATATAGTTATAACATATATAGGGGAATTATTTTGGTCATGGGTTTGGTGAACCATGATATAAAGGTTGTAAAATTTAATAATAGAACATAAAAACATAGAAAAATAAAGATCTCAAATGTATTGATCTTATATATACAAAGGAATTTGGTTTTATCATGTATTTATTTTTTACCCTCAGATTCCCTATAATGATGCATACTTTTATAAACAAATTTTCCCTTGTGATTTAATTAAACGCATTATTATATATTATGGTTATAGAAATCACATTCAATTACTTGGTTTTATTATATCCTATAACATTTAAAATAACATTAATAATCTTTAACAATTATAATATTTTCATTAAATAGAGATCTTATGATTAGTATAGGTATATGGTTTTAACAAATCCAATTGACACATTCAAAGGAAGTGATGGTCTCAACCATCAGGATCATTCCATTTGAAGCCCATTTATCGAAGATTATGGTGGATATATCATCTTTGGGATTTTTCCTTGACCAAACCCCATATATAAACCAAAAAATATATCACGAGCAAAAACTTTTATGGGAGGATTTCAAACTCATCGAGATCACAACCCAAATTGTTTATACAAAACCACCCGATGAAAATATCACCATTATACAGCCTAACCTTAAGTCATTTTCTAGTGTACTAAATGTATATGTATCAATTCCCTAATAATAATAAAATATATACAGTATAGAATAATTAAAATACTTTAATATTTATATTTTCACTTTATAAATGATTTTTTATTTTGATACAATAAAACACAAATTGTATTTTTTGGGTAATATTCAAATACAATTAATGAATTTATTTTGAATAATTAATGTATTTTTTAAATAAATTATATTTTATTTAAATATTATTATTAAATAATTTTTATTAAATATAACGGGTCATAATATTTTAATGAAATTAAATTAGTTTTTATAAGGGTTCAAAAACTGTTATTGTCAAAAAAACCCATTATTTCTCAATGAATGTTGATTATTATTTTAAAAGTGAAAATAAATGTATTTAGAAAATTATTTTGATAAATCAATATATTTTTTTTGTAATCATAATTTCTAAATTATTTAACGGGGACTTCTTCAAATTTTTTGAGATGGTCGAATTTTCAAGTAAAAATTAAATATGGTATAAAAATACAATGTTTATTATCAAATTATAATGACCAAAAAATGATTTAATAAATAATATAATTGGTATATATAAAAACATATAATTTTTAGCTTTAAAACAATTTAGTATTAAATTTATTTGTTTAATCTTATAAATCCTTTATGAATCATACAAAACCTATAATATATTTTATGGTTTTGAAATCATTTTATTAAGAGTATGACTCACTTCCACATCACCAAGTACAATATTTTAATAAGTTAAAACCTTGGAATAATAAAATAATTAAAACCAATTCCATTTTGAAGAAACCATAGTAAAAAACTATGGTAATTTTTTTTGTTTTGGTTTTTTCATTATATAGAGACCATAACCTAAGTTTGAGAAATGAAAAAGAATTACACACTCATTTCCTATATAAGCCCACCAAAGATCCAATTTTTATTCACTAAAAATACTTTAATCCCATACTTAATCTTACCTACCCTATATAGAGTCCTCCCAAGGTGACGCCAAGCTCTCAATAAGCTCCTCCCAAACACTTGGAATGCAATTCTCAAGGTAAGGGTTCTCTTCCTTCTCTTTATTCAAGTTTCTTCATTATATTATTTCTTTTATCTCCAATTAATAATGAGGTAATATGTTCCTCCATATCCCCTGAATGTTTATTTTAGGTCTAAATGATGAGATACCCATTTCAATCTCATCAATACCTCCCATTAACATTCATATTCCCCTGTTATGTGGTTGAAATTTCACCGAGATTTTCCATGAAAAAACAATTCTCTAGTGAATACTATAACCATTTCCTATCAATAGTTTTCAGCATTGTACACTTATACTTAGTTTATTGGTTAATTGTCTATATTTATTCCAAAATCCATGATTTTATAATAAAATTTGATGATAAATAATTCAATGTTTTATGATCTATGTGGCACACTGAAGCGTGAGAATGAAATGAAAGTGGTGGGTGAGCTTAGAATTATATAGTGCTCTAATGCATTGGGAAATGTTTCAGTCTCATGAGACATCACGGAAGGGATTAGGAAGTGAACCTAATCCATGATAGGACTTTTTTCATCGTGATTTATTGGTATGTATCCTTGAACTATGTTTATGTGACTTTGTTTTATGTTTTTTCTTGATTTTCCATGTTGCCTTTATGTTATAATGATATATTATGCCTTATTATTCATGTTTATGATTCTCACCCCCTTTATTCCCTATTTATATTCCTACTGTCTAACATTTACAAATTTCTTCATTTTATTCCATTTTTATGCTAGTACTAGGATTTATATCTCACCCCTTTCTTTTGTATGTCCTCAGGTTATCCCATCCAATTTTAAATACGAGCATGTTAAGGAATTTTTTAATAAAGTTGATGTATTTACTATTTTAAGTTGTTATGTAATGTTCCTAATTCCCAAATACATTTGACTTATCAATATTATGGGGTTTTTTTGTGTACTTTTATGTTAAGAATCACAAATTTATATGTTATAAAGTTTTGGGTTTCTGTAGTTGGTATCAAAGGAAAGTTTTTTTATTTTGGGGATTAGGATTAGGTAACTATAGTGAAAGCCTGAGTGATAAAAATAAGTATAAGAAAACATCCCAAAATTTTTGTAAAGTAAATATTAAGTGGTTTATCAATAAAATACATCTCTATATGGATACAACAAGTGGAGGTTTCTCTGAATATATGTACATAGGGATAAAACCCAATAACACCGCGTAGAGATAAACTCGACTAGGAATTGGTGCATAAAAATGGGCCTTGTTGCACACCTGATTTGACACTCTTGATGGATATGATTTGTTGAATTCATAACCTCATTAAAAAAATATTATAAATGTAACAAAACCCTATGAAATAGATCATGGATAACCTTGATTGAATCTTTAAAATCCATAAGTTAAGCAAATACATGTAATTTATAAGTTATCTCTTTAACTTTATCAGATCCCAATTTATGTTAATTTTAGTTTAAAAATATTCATCCATATTTTTTTATTCTATCAAATGGCCATAAATAGAAGGAATCGGGTAAACAAACAATGTAAATGGAAATGTGATGACTTCTCAAATAAGATTCCCAATCAAACAGGTTCTCAAGTTGGACATATTGTGATTATTAAAACCAACTGATAAGAATAAAAATTAACAATTGGAACTTAGTTTAATGGCCTATTTTTTAAAGGAAGAGGATTAAGACATTTCAAGGAATTCCATATAATAAAGGTGATAATGGAAATAAGACCCAATTTACTTTGTGAAAAAAAATGTAGAAAGAAGCATCAAGGGAAATGTCACAGAGTAACTGGGAGATGTTATAAGTGTGGTAATGTGAGGTATAAAGTAACCAATTGGCATGGAAATGGATAATGTGATTTATGGGAATAAGGTTCAATATAATGTACCTTATATATTTCTATGTCAAAAATTTGGCGAGGTTTGGAATTCTCCAATACAATGACCTATTCCAAGGGATAAGAATCATGATAATCATCAAAGAACAATGGAGAAAAGAATGTATTATGATAAGAGGGATCATTATTACTGAATTACATGTAACCTATACTAAATAATTTTCCATTTCATGTTGTACTTCAATTCATTCCTTATTAACATATCTCTTGTGTTTTCTAGGAACATTGATTTACCAACTGAAATTATTTTATATCATTAGGAAAATATTTTAGGACTATGTATCACTTGTTGAAGTTTGTGAAAATGTAATTCTTGAAAAAAAATATTAGTCTAAATTTAGTATAATTTGTTGAAATTCTAGGTATGTATTGGATTTCCCGATATTGGGAAAACATAAATCGTTACAAGAAGGTAATCACTCTCTGTATTGAGAATTGACCCCTGATTCTATATAAGTATAAGGGGGGATTAATATTATTTAGAAGAAACACCTCAAGAATGGATATTATTACTTTATCAGAAATAATATGTAGATCAAATAACCAAGTGTATGTAAATAATCATCCTCGACTACGATCCCATTGTGATAGAATTCGCTGATATGTTTCTTGAAAAATTTATTGGTTCTCCTCATTGTTGAGAGGTTAAATTTTAAATAGAGCTTATACATGGGTTGTTACCATTATCCAATACCCCATATAGAATGGCTATTATGGATCATGAGGAGCTTAAGAATTAGCTATAGGATAATATGGATAAAGTGTTCATAGTCCCAAGTGCTTTATGATGGGTTGAACCATTCAACTTTATATTGAATAAGGATAAATCAATGTGCCTTTCCATTGATCATCATGAGATCAAAAAGATCATTATGAAGAAAAAGTATTCTCTACCATAGATTGGTGAATTTTATAATCATATACATGGAGCATAATACTTCTCCAAGGTGTATCTATGGTTAGGGTATTACCAAGTTATGTCAAAGAATGAGGATATCCATAAGATTTATTTTCATACAAGGTACGGGCACTATGAGTTCCTAGTAATCCCATATAGACTCACTAATGCTCCAAATATATTCATTGATTTGATGAATAGATTTTTTATAGATTACGTCAACAACTTTTTTGGGGCCTTTATAGATGTTATTCTAAAAAAATTTAAAAGCAAGTAGGAGCATTAGAAGCATATGATCACTATGATAAAGACCATACTAAAGGATAATATTTATAAAAAGTATAGAAAATGTGAGTTTTGTTTAATTTAAGTATTATTCGTGGGGAATTTAATAATAAGAAATGGGATATATATGCACCCTTAGAAAATAAAAGCGATTAATAGATGGTTAAATCCAATATATGTGATAGATATTCATAGTTTCCTTGGATTATCTAGGTAATATCATTGATTTATGATAAATATATCACAATTTTCAAGCACTCAAACCAAGATAACTCGAAAGGATGTCAATTTTACATAGAATAATGAACATGAATAGGGATTCAAGGAGTTGAATAAGAGACTTATCACAACACTTATACTCACACTACCCATAAGTGAATAACTTTTCTTGGTATTTATCAATTCTTCGAAGAAGGTATTATGTTGTGTGTTAATGCAAAAAGAAAATTTGACAACCTATACCACAATAAAATTTAAATTTCAAGAAAAAATCTACCCAACACATGTTCTAGAGTTGGCTACAGTTATTTTTCCATTGAAAATATAGTGATGTTATCTCTTTTAGGGGGTGAGTATGAAATATATACGTATAAAAAATCATCAAGTATATATTCACATAGAAAGAGATAAATATGTGCCAACGGAAATGGTTAGAGTTGATCAAATACTACAACTTCTCAATCCACTACCATACTAGAATGGTGAAAAAGTGGAAGCTGCTCTAAGTAGAAAGGATCCAGTAATTTTATTGTTGATCATAATTTAAAAGGATGAAATCATCTTAAACATAGAAATAATGTACATGGGAATCATAAAGGGATGAACATAATCAATACTTTCACAAATTATTTCTCAATCATCCCTTCTAGAGATGATAAAGGATTCTCGAAGAGATGATGTGGGAATTCAGATTTAAGTGGAAGCTATAAGAAAAATAAAATCCTCATAGTTCAATGTTAATGATGAAGGATTTGTGAGATTTGGGATATGACTATGTGTACCATCAAATTCTATGTTAATGATGCTTATGGATGATGTACAGAGCTCAACTTCCACCATACATCCAAGAAGAAAAAATATGTATCATGATCTCTAATAGAACTATTGGTGGGATATAATGAAGAAGAAGATCATGGAATATACATAAAAATGTCTTGTATATTGGCAAGTGAATCCAGAAAGGGAAAAATACAAAGGTATGACACAACCATTACCCATAGCTACATTGAAATGGGAAAAATCACCATAAACTTTATCCCTGTTCTTACAAAGAAATAAATAGGAACCAATGATATATGGTTGGTGGTGGATAATATTACAAATACTACACACTTGTTTGTGATTTTAGAGGACATGTAACTTGATCAACTAACATGGATGTACAATAGAAAATTATTGAGGCTACATAGAACACTACAATGGATTATATTTGAATGAGGTACAATATTAACCTCCATTTTTTATAAGAGTATCCAACATTCTCTAAATAAATAGTTGAACTTCAGAACAGTTTATCACCATCAAACCAATGTCCAATCTGAGTAAACTATCCATGAAATTGATGAAATGTTGATGGAATACTCAATTGGCTTCAAAGGAGGATGAGATCAACATAATCCTCTAGTTGAGTTCTCATAGAATTACAATTTCCACTGAAGTAGCCAAATAGATCCCCATAAAAAAATTATGTGAAGGGGTTATGAACGCCTACATGTTGGGATGAATTTGGTAAATGCAAGATACTAGTACCAGAAATGGTCAAAGAAATGGAGGAAAAGGCCCAGACTATTCATTTTTACCTCAATGCATCTTAAAGTCGACAAAAGGGATATGCTGATTATCGTCAATGAGAGATTTAGTTTTATGTTGTAGACATGGTATTCCTCTATATTTATTCATGGAAAATGTTATGAGATTTGGGATGATGTGAAATCATATTCCAAGATACATCGGTCCCTTTGAGATCCTTCATCGCATTGGAGCGGTGGCCTGTTGACTACCACTCCCACCTAACCAACCTAAAGTACGTGATTTATTACATGTATCCCTCTTGAGTAAGTACATATCAGACCCCTCACATGTACTCAATTGATAGGTGGTGTCAATAGAGAATTATATTTTCTCTGAAGATAAGCCAGTGAAAATCTTAGATTGTAGAGATGGTGTTATTTGAAATAAGATAATGGAATGGTAAAAGTTCTGCAGAGAAACCATAGGTTTGAAAAAGTAATGTGGGGACTGGAGGAAGTGATGAAATAGAATTACCCTCATCTGTTTTAGTGCATGAAATGAAAATTTTGAGGGAGAAATTTCTAAATGGGGAAGATTGTAACAACCCAAACTTTTATAAGTAAATTTCTATTTGTGATTTAATTTAATTCATTATTATGTATTATGGTTATAGAAAACACATGGACTTATTTTGTTTTATTATATCCTATCAGATTCAAAATACTATTAAGAATATTTACCATTGATAATATAGTTATTGAACTATGATATTATGATTTGTATAAATATAAGGTTTTATCAAATCTATTTGACACATAAAAAGGAAGTGATTGTCTCAACTGGTATGATCATACCCTATAAATTCCATTTATCGAAGCTTCCAAGTGATATATAATCTTAGTTATTTTCCCATGACCAATCCCAAGCTGAGATACAACAACTTAAGTATGATCAAAAACATTTAAGGTAGAAGTTCAAGCTCATCAAGATCATGGCCAAAACCATATACTCCAAACCACCCCATGAAATGATCATTGTCGTTCAACTTAGCCATAGACAATTTTCTTGTGTACTAAAGGGATATATATCAAGACCCTAATAAAAATAATATGTATATTTTATATAATTATGAATATATCTTAACATTATTATTACATTAAAAATTATTTTCATTTTAATACAATAAATGCCAAATTGTATTTTTGTATAATATTAAACATCAACTAAGGAAATTATTTTAATGAATTAATGGATTTTTAAAATAAAAAATATTTTATTAAACTATTATTATTAAATAATCTTAATTATATCTAAATTACCATAAAATTTTTAAGGTGTCAAATATAATTTTTATAAGGCTTTGAAAAACTGTTATTGTCAAAAAACACCACATTTCTCAATAAATGTCAATTGTTATTTTAAAAATTAAAATTAACATATCTAGAAAAATATTTTTTTACAATTAATATTATTTTTAGAATCATAACATCTAAATTATAAAATATCTATTTTTTCATAACTTTCTTAGGCAGTCAAATTTTTGGATAAAAATTAAATACATTATAAATATACAATGTGAATTATGCCATCATACTGACCCAAATTTGTTACTAGATATATTTCTAGTTAGGTGATATCTTAGGAGATCTTCTCTTGGGAGCTCCCTAGGGTTTTTATTGGAAGGCTCCTTGGTGGTGGGGATGGCATAGATTCTTGTGGCGAAGGGCCTTGGCTGTGTTGGATGGGTCCAAGGTGGCAGGTCCAGGATGTTTCAACAACTTCATCTGTTCTGAGTGGTGGGGTTTTCTTTGGCATGGCTCGGGTCTTTGAGTAGAACTCAGCGTGGCTTGGCTTACTACGGTGTCATGTGGTTTGGCATCGGCAGTTCTAGAAGTCTTCTAATCTCGGTGGATTTTTTGGCATTGGTTCTTCTTTTCAGCATGACTCATCATGGTTTCATCTTGGCTCGAGTATTCAAGAAACAGTCTCGTACTCTTAGATTAACTTTCAGCTTTCAGCGGAGCAAGGAGTTGGGTTTTTCTGGGTGTTCTTCCTCGGCCTCATCTTCATCTTTCATAGCAGATGCAAGGTTTGTTTTTGGTTTTATTCATGTTGCTCGGAATACCCAATATCGATTCAATCGATGCTCTTCGGTTGGTCAATTGGTTTTTTCCTATAATGGTTTGAGGATTATTTCTCATGATGATGATGCTTGAGTTTTTGTGATGTCATTGAAGGTGTCATGATGGTACAAATTTATGGTATCGCTAGTGATTCTTCCTGTATATGTTTTCTCGATTCTATTCTATTTTGTCTAGATTCTTCCATTATCTTTGAGGGGAATCAGCGTGGTGGTCTTTTTAGACTTTTGTAATGTGAGTTTTAGTGGCCAAATTCAGGACATAGATGACGATTATCGGTTTTTAGGATTTTTTGAGGCTTTTTAGATTTTAAATTTGGATCTTTTTGTGGTGGTTTTGGAATCTAATATAAGTGAGATTGAGGCAGTTTTTTGTATTTTGATGTTTTACTTTGGATTTCAAGATGATTTCAACTATCACTCTACAAGGATCAGATCCAGATGAGTATTAAGAGTAGTAATCATCCATCTAACATGGTCATTCTGATTTGGATGAACGAGAGGGTATTTCTTTTCCATCAGTACCAAGCCCATGAAACTCTACATGAGGAAATATTTCTGAACAGGCATGTGATTTGGAGGCTTGACATAATGATGTAGTCACTTGGGAGGGGCAGTTCCTAGTAATCTTAATCTAGGTTAACTCTTTTATGATTGTATTTCAGGTTTCTTACTTTTTCCTCAAAAGTTATTTTGATATAAGAATTTATTTTTTAGTTATTAATGACCCAAAAATGAGTTAATAAATACTATAATGGGTATCCATAACCAAATATATGTTTTAAATTGAAAATCTTTTAATAATAAGTTTATTTTATTAAATTTATAAATCCTTTATGAATCCTCCAAACCCTATATTATATTTTATGGTTTTAAAATAATTTCATTAAGAGTATGACTCACTTCCACATCTCAAAATGTAATATTTTAAAGGGTTTAAACCTCATAAATATAGTATAATGGAAAAAACTCTCCTTTGGTAGAAACAATTTTCAAAAACTATAGGTTGGTTTTTTTGTTTTGGTTATTTTATTATATAGAATCTAAAATCTATTTTTGAAAAATGATAAATAATTTTCTGGTCATTTCCTATATAAACCCACCCAATATCCCATTTGTCTTCACTAAAAATATTTGTATAAATTCCATAATCTTTTCTCTCATATCTAGATTCATCCCATGGTTCCTCCAAGCCCTCAATAATCTCCTTATAAGCATTTGCAATCCCACTCTCATGGTAAGGGTCCTTTTCCTTCTTTAATTTATTCAAGTTTCTTCATTTTTTAATGTCTTTTATCTCCAATTACTATTGATGGGATATGTTCTTATATATCCCCCTTACTATCGATTTTATTTCTAAATGATGAGATACTGCTTTCACTCTTATCAAGACCTCCCATGATCATTCATACACCCCCATTATGTTGACAAAATTTCACAATGATTTTCCATTCCAAAAAAAATGTGTAGTAAATACCATACCCACTTCCTATCAAGGGTGTTCACCTTTACAAACTTATACTTCCTTGATTGGGTACTTGTATTTATTCCACCCTACATTATTTTTGAAGAAAATTTTATGATAAATGATTCCATGTTTTATGATATCTGTGGCACGCTTAAGCATGATAATGAAATTATTGTTGTGGGTGGACCCAGAATTATATAGTGATCCAATGCACTGGGTAATGTTTCTATTTAATGAGACATTATACAAGTTGTTAGGGAGTTATATTAATCCATAATGGGACTTTATCCGTTATGATTTCTTGGAATTTATCCATGACCTATGTTTACGATGCAGTGTTTTTGTTGATTGCACATTTCCCATGTTGCCTTTATGTTATAATGTAATATCATGCCTTATTATTAATTTTTACAATTCTCACCCATCTTATTCTCCATTTATATGCCTATAGTCTAACATGTAATAATTTTTTCATGTTATTCAATGTTTATTCCCTTATTGGGCTTTATAGCTCGCACATTTCTTGTGTAAGTCCCTCAGTTATTCCATGCAGTTTTAAGTACGATCATGTTAAGGATGTTTTCAATAAATATGATTCATTTCATATTTTAATTTGTTATGTAATGTAACTAATTATAAAATATAATATACATATCATTATTTTGGGTTGTATTATTTTTAAATTTATGTAATAAATCATGAATAAATATGTAATAAAGATAAGGGTTTTCATATACCTAAGATGGGAGGTGTCAATCAGGTTGTGAAAATTTTCTTTTGATTTAACGTATCTTATTCCCATTTTAGTAGGAAATTATTATCCTTCCAGATTGAATAATTATATTCTAAACACAAAAATCCAAAATAAAAATTGAAAATAGTAATTTTACTTGGTTCTCCACTAAGGGATAGTCTAAAGAGAATATATCTATGATGTGTTGGTCATACTAAAATTTACTAAGCTTCACTATATTTTTTTGATTATAATTGGTTGGTGATGAACAATATATTCTAGGTGAACTACCATTAAAATGAGTTCATATACATTGTAATACCTCCCTTATATCATTTCTATTTACCCCTCCTTGCACATTACTTCTGATATAGTCATCCTTAGTTTATAAAATTAAAGGACACTTACTCATTGTTTTAAATTCACTGAATGTATAGAATTATTAATGATAGAATATGATTATCAATTTATTCCATTATCTTTATAATAAAAACATAATAAATATAATTAAAAAATTGAATCTAATTAATCAAAAGAGATAAGTGTAATTTAATTTACTATTCACCATGTAATGTGCCTCACGGGCCTACCTATGTGTTATATGAGTGGCTAGGATCTTGACAGAACCATATTTTATGAAATAATTCATGGTTACTTCACATCGAGATGAAATATCTATGTGGTTAATCCTTTCTATGTGTCACCCCATACTATATCGAATCTCTTAATATGAAAATTGTCTTGTTGTACTAAACACCCTTGTTATGCAATCGAACTGACTTCTCTGGTTTTCCAATGAAACTCTATATCTTATTGAAATTTTCTCTTATACATAATTATGGGATTATTAAGGTATTGATAGTCATACATATCCATTAAACTCACTAATAATTGAACCTCCACTTAATCCCCCTCATAAACCAATATAAATATTGTTTGGGTTTTCTTATACGGTCCTCCCAAAACAATTTCCTCTCATATAAAAAAGACACTTGTGATATACATGATTTTTGTAAATTATCCCCTACTAAAATACAACACCTACCTATCAAAAATTAATCCCCAGTTATGCTTATGTGAATTACCTTTTACACTATATGTACTTTACAAACTCCCTATATAGTGACACAATTCCACTATGAATTTTCTTAAATGTAATGTGATCTCTTTGAACTAATTTATATACTATGTTTAAATACTTCATTTTCCTCAAACCTTTGTGAAACTTTACTAAAAAATCCATGATTTTTTCACCCAAAAAATTGGTAAACACTAGAAAATTTCACTATTTATAAATATATATTTTTTCTTTTATTTTCTTTAAAATAATCTCCATTGTCTTGTAAACTCCTTAATAAACCTACAAATGATTTATAACAAACAAAACCCAACAAACTATCAATCTTAGGCTTGGATTACCTTGGTTCCAATAGTTCTTGGAAATAGAACCTCATTTCATGGATTATTATATAGATCTATCTCATTTTTAATGAAAATAGTTTCCATATAGCTTGTATTTTTATCCATATGTTAGCATAAATATAACAATTTAGCTATCCATAACTACTAGATCCCCATGAAAAGAAAAATTATCCAAATGTAAATCAAGCTATTGAATCGGGGAGGGGAATTTTTTATCCATATCTTATAAAATATACCCTTCCAATAAATTTAGGGTTATGTAGGAGTAGACCACACTAGACAGTTTAATGTCATATATGATAAACTATATGTCATGTAATTTAACATCATGAAATATATATTCAGGTGAAATTTAGTTTATAGTCATATGACTAGGACTTCAATAATGTTCCATCCAAATCCATTTCTATTAAGAGTTCTGATATGGATTATATAACCCAAACATTAGGATATGAAATGGGGGATATTTTATCTTAGCATAGGTTCATGAAAAAAATAACCATATGTTAGGGGGTTTCTTAAGTCAATCTTGCATGAAAGTATGGAATCTATGTCTCATGGAATCTACCACTCTAAGCAGTTTAGGTTCATGGAAGGTGAACCAAATGTTATTCATTTTAACAAAATGTGATAAAGATATGGATGTTATATAGCTTAGGGTCATACAATGAGGAGCTCCCTGTAGTAAGTTATACACTGATCTGAGTCACGCACCAAATAAGATAACCATTTATTAGTATTGGAAAAGAAGATAAAACTTGATGTGAATGGGAAAGGTATTAGGCACAAAGAAAAAGGTGTTGGATAATTAGGATTTTACTTTTCATTGGGTCTAGTATTCTGGATTTCACTACATAACTTGCATTATCATAAATCAAGAAAAAAAAATTATTATATGGTGAGGGAATTTTATCTTAGAGTTGGTCAATAAATTGAGAAAGGGGACATGAAATAAGAAATATAAAAATATATTACTCTAAAATAAGGAGAATGTATCTCACAATCAAACCCCCTCCCCAAAATACTTTGGAAGGTCGTTTATGGGGGACCTCATGTCTTGTAGTATAATTTCATGTGACTAAGACTATGATGTTCTATAGTTTAATTTAATTAAATAAAGATATATTCCATGTTATTATATTCAGGTAAAATGGACTTATAATATTATGTTTAATATCTTACCGTGAGGATGATATGTTATTTTATTTAACATCACATGATAAGGACTTAAACTCCGGGTAGTTTAGGTTTATACAACAAAGTCCTTTAGATGAGTCCTTTGTATAAATTTTTGACATATGAAAAATTAGATAACATTGAATTAGAATAGATTGAAAGAGAAATAATTTATACACTAAGAAAAAGTGAGTTCTATTTAATATTTTTAGTTGGTCCCAAGATTAGAGATCTAAGAGTCATTATTGATCCTATGATAACAAGATTCAAGTCACACATAGTTCTTATAAAGTCTTAGTATAGGGTTTATTGAAGTAAAACTAATGTTACTAGTGGTGATCCAAACACTGGCTTAAAAAGGGGTGGTTTTGTTTATAAGTTTTATAAACCATGAAACTACGGTTGGCAGGAATAACCATAACCCACTGAATCACAATAGGAACTAAAAAAATAACCCATATACAGATTGAGTTATGAAAAAGGGGAAAGAAATTTTGACTTAGAATTGGTCCATGGATAAGTAATCATATAATGAAGACTATTACATAGATATATCCTATACTTAATGAAGTTTTTTCTTATAAAATGGAAATCTAAAATCCAATTAAGGTCATGTAGGATAGATTGTGTTCCATATAGTTTAACCTAATATGACAAGGAATCAAATGTTCTATAGTTTAAAGTAATGTGGTGAGGACCTCATGTCATGTAACTTAATATAATTCGATAAGGACATGTGATCCCATTGTGAAATTATATAAAGTAATTCTCAATAAACCTTTTTTTGGTGGTGGGAATAATGTACACTAAGTCTACTTTGATCAGTGAGTGAACTCTATTGGAGTAGTTTTTACATATGGAATAAGGTCCTTCTCAATTCATCTCTAGTTTTAGTCGATTCCTCTTGAGTATAATGGGATTTATTAGAGAGTTTCCATTATACTTGGAGGAATTATAATATGATAACTGTCTTATTGATTGTTGAGTTTATTTTATTATAATTTATTTCATAGTTGTGCAATGTGAACAATTTTTTCAACCAAATAACTCTAATTCATTAAGCCACATATGAGAACCCTCATCATTATTAAACTGATTGTAAATGCTAATGATTAGTAAGGGAAGTTTAATCACAAAGGTAAAGAGTTCAACTATCCCATATAAAAGTTAATTTGGTGTCACTTGTGTTACGGTATGAGTTATGGTTATATAATCCAATGGAACTTATTAGAATTTTTCAAGCCAATACCTTTTATACTTTTCTAATATATTCTAATGGATATTAGGTATATTCTTATTGATTTATTATATTTTTTCATTCCCTATTTTATGATAAAAATATGAATGGTTGTACTGGATGTTATACTCTTGATAAAACCACATAAATTAAAAATATCAGAAATTGGTATCGTTATCAGTTAATATTGTGTGAGGGACTCTAAATATTATGATGATATAAGACTTCATGAAGTAGTTTATAGCCTTCATGAATACTTCTGGGAGGGATATATATTTGTCCCACTTGAAGAATAAGTCAATAGAGGTCATAATATACTTGAACTACCTAGCTATATCAGGTTGATTTAGTCCCATGGTATAAATTACCCATAAGGAAAATGGAAAATAGAATCTTTTAGTGTGTATAAACTTTGGGGATTTATGAATTAAATTACCATGTATATGAAAATAATAACATTTCATTTTTGAACTCCATGTAATATTGTATCATTTATATCCAAAAATACCAAAGTATATTAATTTTTAGAAATATCTTCAGTCCTAAAAAATAGAATTACTAGTTCTAGAATGGAATTCCTACATAACTTCAAGGGAATATCTTATTTAAATTTATTTTGGTATGTATCCATAAAAGTATCACTTGTAGATATTTTTTTTTTAATTAAGTCTATCCATAGGAATAATTTTACTACCAAATTCTAACTCTGTTCCTTCTTGGATCGGTCTGGTTGGGGAATTCCACATTAGAGGTAATATACTATGGTACACACCCATCCAATTATAGTATCAGTCAATGAGAATATAATATCACCTTAATAAAAGATGATATTAACCTCATTGATATACCCAATTCATTATTCCTAAATATAAATGCTAACCCCATGGTCTGTGATGTTAATAACTCTTTCATCTTGGTTTGGGTTGGGCAGGGATATGGATACATTAGTCAATGAACATCTTGGGTGTTTTATGAATATGATATGTGACACAGTATTGGCTCATGGGCTGACTAGCCCTAGTCCCTTATAAAATATCATGTAATGAAATCAACTCTTCCTTCATAATATCATATTCCCCGTTTATTTTTTAGATCACAATCTTTTAATCACCTTTAATATTTAATTAGGTCATTGGTATATAAAGGGCCAATTTCTTTCCATTAATAATGTGACATACTCTATAGCTTCAAGATCGAAAACACGATAACATATTTTCTAAGACATGACCAAAATATTATATTCATTTCATTCTATAATCTTCCCTATAAAGGTATTGAAGCTATTGAGTATGTCATATTGATATATGGTGCTCTTGTTTTATTAAAAAGAACATTAATTGTTAGAAATATACATGTAGGGTTCCCTAAAGGTAGTGAACTCCTCTCTGTCAAGGTAAATTCAGATCTGGTTATAGCCTAAATATCCATTAATCAACTAAAATGTTTTGAATACCATGGTCACATAGGCTATAATTTTCTAGATTAGGACTAGGAAGTCATCTTTTGAGTAATGCCGACTGAGATGCCCGAAGTTGATAAAAACTAAAATTTTCCCATTCTTCTTCTTGAATGTGAAAATACTGTAAATAAATTTTGGGTATTGAAATTTCTGAATGTTGTTAGATTGGGGAATATTATCACATTCATATTCTATATTAGAATCATGATTTATAAGTATTCTCTAGGTTTTCGGCTTATATCATCACGGTTATCTAGAAAACCTGAGTGACGGGTAGAATCATTAGGATCCAACCTAAAGACTTTTATATAATTATATGTAAATACATCTCAATGTTTCTTGAGGAAATAAATATATGTATAATTTTCCTTAGGTTTTATGGATTCAATGATAATTTTAGGTCACAAATGTTTCATTATACCCAAATTATACTTTAAAAGTTCATCAATGGTAGTAGATACACCTTCCTCAGATGTAGAAGGGAAATCTCTGAGATCTTATTCTTCCACTTATATTAGAATCACTATAGTTTTAAGAAGAATATGAATTAGAATTTTGAGATCTAATAGAGAATATGGAGGCATATTTAGTTTCTATATATTATTCAGAGACATTATCATCCTTATGTGAACCACCCTCCACTTTTGAATGATCAAGTTCATTTGATAGAACAGACACCATGAGAATGGTACAATGTATTCCAACTCCCAAATCTTTACTTATTATTCTGGGAGTCATATCCACCTGATTTAAGAGTATTGGTTGGGTATATTTAATATCAATTATAATTCAACTATGGTAAATATACTAATGGTCCAAGTTGATATGTGTGGACAATATATCAGTCGTTCTTTTTCTCGACAGTTACTACTCCGTAAGAATGTACTCCTCACTGACATATGAAAGAAAAGTGATAGAATTCTTCGATTTATGATCCAATGGAACTTGTATAAACCAATTTATACTCATGTCATGATTTTTTTTCTTTAATTTGATTGATAGGAAACATTTATACTTTATTGAGTTCTCTCGATGCACTGATAGGGATAGCCTCTAGTCCATTAGGGGAATTTATCAAGAGAGAATTATCTATCATCAGCCACTTATCCTCCCTTTTTAAACGTAACATCTATATGTTGAGTCTCTTTATACTCAAAGGGTTATTTATCATTATACAACATATTATCTTGTCCAATGATAGAGTATTTAAGGAACTTTTAGTATGATAATGTCATTATAACATTCATATGATTCCATGAATTTCCCAACAAGATATTCAAATCTTATTCTAAGTGAACCAATATGAAAATAGATTAAAAATGAGATATTTGAAATGGGATCTAATCTTAATCCTCCCAATAGGATTCTACTCACTCTTTCATATACCTCAATTTTTAGGGTAAAAGGAGTCAAGTCAGCTTCACTATAACCAATGTATCAAAGTTCCAGATTGGAATTAGGTTGATCTTAGAACCATTATCAATTAAATAGTAAATGATATCAACCTCATCCAAATTTACAAATATATGTAGGGTTCTTATATTCCCATGGATGGTAGCTTAGTAGTCATGTTTCATGATGTAAAGTACCATTTAAAATTCAGAAAAACTAGTCTATGCATGATACATATTAGCTATAGTAATATTAGATTTGCACTCTTAAGGTATTACTATAGCCATACCGAGATATTACTAGATTTATATAGAAAAGTGAATAGAATCCAAGAATAAGGTTATAGAAAAAACAATAGCAAAATGCTTCAATATATTATATTTCAGAACCATGGGTTTCACTTCCTATCTTGAGGATACTACCTAGAGTAAGGTATTGGGGATAAAGCGTATTATTCTTGAAGATACTTCCCCAAACCAAAATATGGTGACATGTTTGTTATTTTAAGGTTGGGATAAGCTGACCTTCCCACAACTCGTTCTTGACTAGAAACATGCATGTTCATGAGTCATTCCTTTAGTATGACTGGTTCCAAATGATCACTGGATGATTCATGGTCTAATTGGTGTTTTTTGTCTCGTTGGAGTTTTTTTCTTCTTATTTATCTTATATATATGACCTCATTAGAAATAGTGATCGAATTTTAGTATCCATTTAGATCCTATTTTCCTTAACCTCATCTACTTTGATAGTATCTTCGATAATTAGGGATAGGGAATTTAGTTTTAGATTTTTTTTATCAAAGAAGTGGTCATATAAGTAAATTACATTGACTGAGACATATTTTTATTCTTAATTTTTTTATGATTCTATTTACTATGGTGTTTCATGTTTTCTAATTCACTAGGATGGTTTGTTTCATCACAAATATAGTGGTGGGAAGTCTAAAAGGGATTAGATCATCTTTTTTTTGATAAATACTCTTATTCATGTGAACTATTTCATTGGTGATGAGATCACCAAATCTTGGAAGATTGTGATAATGGAGATAATGAATAAAATGCCATTTAGGGAAAAGGGATAAAAATATATTGGTTCATTTATTCCCATACATGTTTTGGTTGATCAATTTCATATTCATTTATTCATTGAACCTCTAAACACACCCATCTAGGATTTTCTTCCATTTCCCTTCTTCATTCAGTGACGTTTTAAAAATATTAGTCACTTCTGTCCATGGTTTTTCTAACTTTATTTTTCCCTACTCAACCATATTCTATAGTATATCCATGAAGATGAATAATTCATTGACATTCATCCTCTCAATATCTTATAGAAGGGGAAATAATAAATATTTTTATTTAGACATACTTATTTGGTTTCCTAACCTCTTGTAGTTTGAGAATTTATTTCTCTATATTGATGATAAAATGACATAGAACCTCCTTTATTTATAAATAATATAATTTATTCTTATAATACTTGAAATTTGGATGAGTTTGATCCTTCCTTCCCACCTTACCTAAGAAATGTTTTTATTTCTTTCATTCAGGAGGGGGTACCATAAGATATTAGATGGGATTATGTGATAGATTTGATATGGCTATCAGAATTAAAATGTTGAATTAGGTCTCCCCTATAAAAAAAATTTTCCCTTGAGCTACCTATATTGGCTGAGACTTAGCCTTGGTCCATATAATAGAATCGTCCAATTTTTATACAACTATTTAAAACTCCCAAAATTCACCAGGGCATTTAAATAGAATATTTTATATTTTAAACACATCCAATATTTTTTCTATATATATTTATAAAATTTTATTCTAAGAACTTTCAAATTCCATGAGTATCTTTAGACCTTGATTCTAGACATAAAATATGTGAACCTCTAGTTTTTATTAAGCTTGTAGTTATTGAGAACAATGATATTTTTATTCCTTATGGTGGATATAAACAATTATAAAAACTATAAATGGTGTTATTCCCAGTTTATAACAGTCCCAATTAGTATATTGTTATACCAGAAATATATTAATCCCTCTAGATATTTCATAAAGAAAATATGTTTCAAAAATTCTTACTAATTGAGTGTTCCAACTAAGGGCCCACATCTGGTCATGAATTGTATCAGGTGCTACTTTGGATCTCCCATATCATTGAAAGTTGAGATGGTGGGATTCCTAAAGTTGTGAAGAGGAGGGTTCACATTTATCCTTTAAAAATACTGATTTCGTTAAAGATTCACTTGTGTATTTCACCCTTCTTAGATTCCATTTTGGTAGCAAGGGACTCAATGGAGTCAAAGAGTTCCAATTGAAGTGTCTCATGGCACAAAACTCTAGTTAATGAAGTGGCAGAACATGATATGGTTAGAATTATTAAACCTAGTTCTTATACCTATTATGAGTAGACCTTGGCTAGATCACCCAAAATAATAGCGGTTTCAACCTTAGTGGAGGGAAGACAATATAGTTTTTAGATGTTAGGTAAAATTAAAGTAGTGATCTAGATCATGAACTGATTGGATGGACCAAAAATGATCTTATTAGATGAGTAGACAATTCTTGTTAGATATATACTAAAGGAGAGACATTAGCCTCTTATAGGGAGATTCACATAGTCAAAACATTTCCTCTTACTAAATCAACATTAAATCTCTTTATTTTATAAAGGTCTTCTTTATATTGGTAAAAATTTTCTTCAATGAAAATGGGTTTATTTTTATTAGTCAAAGGGATTTCTATGGATATATCCACACACTTCCTTTTCTATTTGGAAAAATATAATCAATGAGGTGGTTACTGAAAATTTTAAATATCACCCTATTCTTGAACCTAACCTGAATGTCAAGCACAAAAACCTTTAATTATTTTTGAGATTACTATGTTTCAAACAAATTTATCCTCCTTGTATTATTTTATGTGATCTTTATGATTCAGTTTATCTACATTATTTACTCCAGCAACATTCACCAATGAAAATTTTATAGCTAGAATCATATCAGCATCTGAATTGAAAGAAGATATTTCTCCCTCTTAGTATCTATTTATGGGTTAATCATGATCCTCCTTGATATATTTCTTCCTGTTAACTATTTTGGATTATGTGACTTAAGAGGATTCATAATCCCTACCTTATTAATGGTGAACTTAAGAGATTCCCCAGTTTATTTCACAAAAAAATCTCTAAATGAAAGATATTAATTGAAAAGTGGGAGTAACTATGAGGGTTCATCTTTTAAAGTTAATCACAATTTAGAGTGTACGTATTTTCTTTGAGGATAGGGTAATAATTACCCAACCCTATGGGATAGGTTTGGGTTGATTCCTCCTCCATAAAATCTTAGAGTCACGGTATTCTTGATGATCCAATGCGGGTGGTGGTGGTAAAAATACCCTCATCCCAATGGGCTAGGGGTACTTATAATGTTATAATTACCTGAACTGTTATAAATAAAATTCCACTTTTTGATTTAGTTAAATGACTTAGTATGTATTATGGTTATAGAAAAAACATTAACTTATAGGGTATTATTCAAATGAAAATTATTTTTCATTATACTTGGTAATATATCCATTAAAAGTGATCGCATGATTAGTTTAATTATATGGGTTTAACAAATCCAATTGACACGGACAAAGGAAGTGATGGCCTCAACCAGAACAATCATACCCTATAAATCCCATTTATCAGAACTTCCATGGGAGATAGAATCTTTAGTCTTTTCCCCTGACCAATACCAATAAAATATCCAACATCTTAAGAATTATTGAAACTTTTTATGAGATAAGTTCAAGATCATCGAGATCACGACCCAAACCATGTATGTTAAACCACCCCGTGAAAGTCTCATAGTCACACACCTTACACTTAGGGTGTTTGTGGGTGTATTAAAGGGATATATATCAAGACCCTATAAATATGTGTATTTATATTTTATGTATAAAATAATGAATATATTTTCATCCTATTATAGTTACTTTATAAATGATTTTGATTTTGATACAAGAAAACAAAATTAGAATTTTTTTAGAATATACAAATTCAATTAAATAATTTATTTTATGAATTAATGGATTTTTGAAATAAATAATATTTTAATGAAATATTATTAATAAAAAAAATTATCAAATATAAATAATGATATATTTTTAATTAAGATAAATATATTTTTTATAAGGATTCAATAACAGTTATTGTCAAAACACCCAACATTTCTAAATAAATATCGATTATTGTTTTTAAAATTGAATATAAAAATATATATATAATTATTTATAAACAAATAAATATTATTTTTGGAATCAAAATGAAAAAAATTATCCAACGGTGAAATTTTTATAATTTTCTGTGAGTCAAATTTTTGGGTAAAAATTAATTTCCATATAAATATACTCTGTGTATTATGACATCATTATGACTCAAAAGTGATGTGATAAATACTATAAAAAGTATCCAAGACAAAAAATAAGTTTTTAATTTAAAATAATGTGATTTTATGTTGATTTAATTATTTTATAAATCCTTTATAAATCTTCCAAAATCATTAATATATTTGAAGGGCTTAAAATAATTTCTTTAAGAGTATGACTCACCTCAACACAAGAAAAGGAATTATTTTATTATTTTCATACATTTTACTTATAAAATAACAAAAACCACTTCCAGTTTTTAGAAAAAATGGTAAAAAACTAGGGTAAGGTTAGTGTTTTTGGTTTTTTTATTATATACCGTCCAATACCTAAGTTTGAGAAATAATAAATAAATCCCCACTCATTGCCTATATAAACCCACCCAATATCTGATTTATCTTCACTAAAACTCCTTGAAGAACTTACTTACACTTCCATTCCCTCTCTAGATTTCTCAGAAGGTTCACACAAGCTCTAAAAAATCTCCTCCCAAGTAATTGGGGCCACACACTCAAGTAAAGGATCCTCTCTTTCTCCCCTTTATTCATGAATTTTCTTTATTTTATGCCCTTTTATTTTCAATTCCTAATGTTGGGGTTCATTTTTACACATCCACCATACTTCTATTATGATTTATAAATAATGATTGATTGTTTTCTCTCTCATTAATCACTACCATGAACATTTATGTTCCCATATTATGATGCTAACATTTCCCCACGAGATTCCATGCCAAAAAAATGTATAGTGAATACTCATACCCAATTCCTATATAGGCTATTAACCTTTATGAAATTATACTTATTTTATTTATTAATTACATGTATTTATCCCATGCCTTATCCTTCATGTTCCTTTTATTCCCCAAAGATACTTCTATTTTCTAACATTTTTACCTTACAACATTCTTATTCCCTTACTAGGATTTATGGCTCACCCTTTTCTTATGTATGTCCCCTGGTTATCCCTTGAATTTTTAAGTGCAAGCATGTTAAAGAAGTTTTCAAAAAAGATAATGTTTTCCCTATTTTTAGTTGTTATATAATGTACTAAATTCCCAAAGACACTATATTTATTGATATTATAGGTTTTATTATGTATAATCTTATGTAATAAATTAAGTATTAATGTTTAATAAAGAGAATGGTTTTTATAGTTGGTGTCGGATAAAAATTGTAGTTATTTTGGGGATTCGGATTTAAAAACTCTAGTGAAAGTATCAGGGATAATACTATGTATAAGAAAACATACCTAACTTTGGGAAAGTATAGATTATGTGGTTTATAAAGAAAATATATTTCAGTATGGATAATACAAGTGGATTTGGATATGGCACATATGTACCTAGTGGTAAAAACACTAATAAGGTAAGTCGGACCTGGATCAGTGTGACATATTACAAGACAGCGAGCCTTTATGCACATCTGGTTTGACACTCCCAGTGGATTTGGATGGGTAAATTCCTAAGCTCATTACCAACCATTATTAAGGGGAAAATACCCATAATAATATGTGTTAGTAAATAGATCATTGATAACATATATTTAAGCCTAGATATTCATAACTTAATGAAATACCTGAAACTTATAATTTATCACTTCAATGAAAATGGATTCCATTTTTTGTGTTTAATAGTTTAAAAATACTCATCCCTAATTTTCCTTTTATTCTATCCAATTTCCATCGGGTAAACAATCGATATGATAGGAAATGTGATGACTTCCCCAATGAGATGCCCAACCTGATGGGAGAGATAATTAAAAAATTTGTTATGATGCTCTCTCAGGTTCTGAATAGAAACGTACATCAGGAGGAGGGCCCAAATCCCCTAATAAAGAACAAGTTGAAATTGAGTCTTTTATGCAACAATGGCCTTTCACTCTCAATGGATAGTCTGATCCCTTAATCATAGAATAATGGATCAACTCCATTGAGAAGATCTTCTCTATCCTTCAATGTTCTAAAAAATAGAATTTTCTAATGGTTATTTATTATATGGATGGATAAGTTGATCGGTAGTGAAAATTAATCAACAATATGAATCCAAGGAAGAGATCAAAGCGATGGGGTGGAAGGAATTCTAAAAAAATCGATAAATATTTTCCTTGCACTATCTGACTTAAAATGGAAAGGAAATTCCTTACCCTTAAGAAAAAAGATAGAAAATCCATTAGGGTGTTAGGGGAAAATGTTACAAAACTTTTATGATATGCCTCTAGCTTTGTTGTTACCCCTAAATTCAAGGTTGACCTGTTTTTTGGTGGGATAAAACCTAGTTTATGAAAATCTCTAACAATATATGACTTTGATAGCTATGAGTATATTCTTTGATGTGTCTAGAAAGTCAAAATTGATTTCAGAGAATCTCAAGGGTGTAATAGTGATAAGAAACATAAAGTTGAGTTTAATTTGATCATTACAATGGAGAAATATGTTTGGGCTAATAAATTTCAACATCCCTCTTGTCAAACATGAGAAAAGAAGAACCCCAAAAATTTCCTAAGGAGAATATTGAAATTCTTTAGGTGTGGGATGGAAGGCAACTTAACTAATGATTGCTGATAGGATACAACCACTAATGGGATGGACGAAAGTAATTCTTTAGTCAACCCTGAGTGAATTTTTCATTTTTTCAATATAAAGGAACCAGGGAACTTTTAAAATAAATTCACTAAGTCAATTATTTTAGAATACAACCAATAACCTCTAAGGTATCAAGGGTGAGCTTTTTTCATAACAACCACTGAGGTGGAGCCCAAAAATAAAGTAGGGATAGGTACGCTAGTTATTTATTAAAGAATAATGAACATACTTTTTTATTTTGGTTCTACACATTCATTCATATCATGAAAGTTAAGTATAACTATTCAAACACCACCAATATTCATATAAGTATAGTTTTTGGTTAAAAATGAAAATGGAGAAATTATTGCATCCCAACTATATAACTCCTCCCCTATCAAATTTGCGATCTAATATTCATATTGAACCTTGTCATACTCCCTTTGGTGTAATTTTATGTAATTCTTTGTATGAATTGGCTTTCCATCTATAGATCCAACATAAATTTTCACAAGAAGGAAATCACACTCTATATCACGAATAAACCAGTGATTATGTACAATTACACGGAGGATGATAAATATTCTTTATCACCAATATCTCAAGAATGTATATTATTTTCCTATGAGAAAGTGTATCTCACTCAAATGACTGACTCTAAGGAAAATATCATCCTTGAATACATTCCCATTATGATGAAATACACTTAGTGTTGACAGAGTAATTGTCTAGTCTTCTTTATAGACGAGTGGTTGAATTTTCAATCGATCCTATACCTAGGGCATAAAACAATTCAAGAATCTATATAGAATGGATATTGTGGAATATGTGAAGATGAAGAAACTTCTATAAGAGAACATGGATAAAGGTTTCATAAGCCTAAGTGTTTCACCATGGGGTGAACCAGTCCTCTTCATCAATAATAATGATTGGTAAATGTGCCTTTGTATGGATTAACATGATCTCAACAAGATCATGATAAAAAACAAGTATCCTCTTCCTTGGATTGATGAATTGTTCGATCAACTATGTGGAGCACAATACTTATCCAAGTTGGATCTAATGTCGGGATATTACCAAGTTAGGGTGAATAAGGGGGATATCCCCAAGATTTATTTTTCATATAAGGTACGAGCACAATGTGTTCATAGTAATTCCATTTGAAATCACTAATTATATCGTAATCTCCATGGACTTGATGAATAGAGTATTTATAGATTACCCAGACAGATTTGTGGTTATCTTTATAGATGATATTATAATATTCTAAAAAACCATGGAGGAGCATGAGGAGAATCCAAACACTATGATAGAGACCTTAAAAAGAAGATGTTTTATTCCATGTACACCAAATATGAGTTTTGGTTGAAGGGAGTCCTTTTCATGGGGAGCATCATTACAAGAAATAGGATTTCTATGGACCCTTCAAAGATAGAAGAAATTGTAGGATGTAAAAGGCCATCATTTCTGATATATATCCATATTTTTCTTATATTTGATCAATATTATCATCGATATGTGATAAATTTCTCACAATTTTATAACCTTATAACCAATATAACTCATAAGGGGGTTATGTTTTCTTTGAATGATGAATGAAAAGAGAGATTCAGGGAGATGAAAATGAGGCTTATCACTGAACCTATGCTGACACTACCCACAAGTGGATAACTTTTCAAGGTGTTTAGTGATGCTTAGAAGAAGGTATTGGGAAATATCTTAATAAAAAATAACAAATTCCTAGCCTATTCCTAAAGGAATTTAAAATTTCATGAATAGTACTAACCAATGCATGATATGGAGTTAGATTTAGTGAACTTAGCTTTGAAAATGTGGATGAATTATCTATTTGGGGAGTAGTGTGAAATATATACGAATCACAAAATCCTCAAATATATATCCACATAGAAAGATAAAAATATAAACCAATGAAGGTGGTTAGAGATGATCAAGGACTATGACTTATCAATCCAATACTATCCTAGAAAATCAGATAAAGTGGTGGATGCTCTAGGTCAAAAAGATCCATAAAATCCTAAGTTAAAGTAGGAGATGTTGGATGATGCACATAGTTCAACATTATCTATCCATCTTGGAAGCATAAAGACGTATTGAAATCTCTAATAGAACTATTTGTGGGACAATATGAATAAGTAGATCATGGAGTATACGTAAAGATGTCTTATATGTTATCATGTGAAAGAAAAAATTAATAAATCCAAGCGGATGATGCAATAACTATCCATACGAAAATGGAAATGAGAAAAAATAACCATGGACTTTTTCACCGGTCTTTAAAAGACATTAAGAGGTAAAAATTCTATCTTTTTTTTGGTGGATCAACATACAAATAATTCACAATTTATTTCAATTTGATATTATTTCTCACTAGATCAACTTTCATAGATATACACCAAAGAAGTGGTGAGGATGCATGGAGTACCACTATTGATTTTATTTGATCGAGATATGATATTCACCTATATGTTATGGAAGAGTATCCAATATTCTATAAACATTGAGTTAAACATTAGTACAGATTATCATCAAAAATGGATATCCAATCAAAGAAGGCTATCTAGACACTTGGGGATATGTTGAGAGCATGCTCAATTTCTTTCACATGAGGATGGGACCAACATCTTCCTCTGGTCGATTTCTCATAAAATAACTATTTTCAACCAAGCATTCAAATGTCTCCCTATGAATCCTTTCTTGGGAAGAGGTGTAGTACACATGCATGATAGGATGATATTGAGGAACTAAAACTATTAGGTCTTAAAATGGTCGAGAAAATGGTGGAAAAGGTTAAGACCATTCAATATCACATCAAGGCTAATCAGAGTTGACAGATGAACTATGATGACAATAGTTGATGAGACATAAAGTTTGAGGTTGGAGAGATGGTTTTACACCATATATCTCTATAGAAGGAAGTCATGATATTTGGGAATAATGGAAATATTAGTCCAAGATACATCATCCCCTTTGTGTTCCTTGATCGCATAGAACCAGTGACCTACCGACTTACACTCCCACCTATATTAAGTGAAACTATTGATTATCATAGATTATAGGGACAGAGTTCTACAAAATAAGATAATAAACCTTGTCAATATGTTGTGTAGAAACCAAAAGTATTAGGGATAAATATGGGAAATAGAGGAAGTAATGAAACAGAGTTACCCTCATATGTTTTAGTGTGGGAAATGAAAAATTGGAAGGATAAATTTATTAAGGGGGGGGGGACGATTGTAACAACCCAAACTGTTATAAATAAAAACCCCCTTTGGGTTTATATAAATGCCTTATTATGTATTATGGTTATAGAAAACACGTCAACTTATTTGATCCAATTTTAATGACCATTAAAAATAATTAACATTGAAAATATGGTAGTTGAAAAGTGGTAACATGATTAGTATAAATAGAGGGTTTTACCAAATACAATTGATACAAAGGAAGTGACAGCCTCAACTAGTAGGATTGTACACTACAAATACCATTTATCAGATCTTATGAGGGATATATATAATCTTTTTTCCTTCTCTTTGAACAACCCCATGGTGAGATACAATAACTTAAGCATGATCAAAATCACTTACGGGATAAGTTCAAGCTCATCGAGATTATGACCTAAACCATGTATGCTGAACCACCATATAAAACTCATAGTCACACACCTTACCCTTAAGGTGTTTTCTGGTGTATTAAAGGGATATATATCATGACCCTAAAAATATGAGTATGAATTTTTTTTGTATAAAATAATTAAAATATTTTCATCCTATTATTTTTACTTTATAAATAATTTTTTTTTGATATAATAAAACACAAATAGTATATTTTGGGTAATATTCAAATTAAATTAAGGAATTTATTTTAATGAAATAATGGATTTTTGAAATAAATAATATTATAATAAAATATTATTATTAAATAATTTTTATCAAATAGAAATGATCATACAAATTTTATGAAGTCAAAGGTAATTTTTGTCAGGGTTAAAAAATATTATTATAAAAAAACCCAGCATTTCCCTATAAAATTTGATTATTATATTTCAAAGCGAAATTACACATATGGAGAATATTATTTAAATAAAATGAACACGATTTTTGGAATCATAATTTTGAAATTATATGATGGTTTTTTTATACTTTTTTAAATTAAAATAATAATTACTGTATAAATAATTTTTATGTATTATCACATCATAATGACACAAAAGTGATGAAATAAACCCTATAAAAATTATAAAAGAAAAAATATATGTTTTAATTTAAAATACTGTGATTTTATGTTTATTTTATTACTTTTATAAATTATTTTTGTTTTCTCTAAAACCATTAATATATTTTATGTTTTTAAAATCATTTCTTTAAGAGTATGACTCACTGCCACATAATCAGGGGAATTATTTTGTTAGGATCTTCTATTTACATTATAAAATAATAATAAAAACTCCCATTTTGTAGAAACCATGGTAACACCCATGGGAATTTTTTGGTTTTTTTTGTTTTATTATAGAGTCCAAAACCTAAGTTTGAAAAATAATAATCAAACCCCCACTCATTTGCTATATAAAACCACCCAATATCCTAATTATATTCACTAAAAATCCATTTAACACTTTCTAACTCTTCCCTCCACTCTTTATAGTCCTCCTAAGTCAATCCAAGCTCTCAATAAGATCCTCCCAATAAATTGGAGTCAAATACTCAAGTAAGGGATCCTCCCTCTCTCTCTCCCTTATGCAGTAATCTTCTGCATTTATGCCCTTTTATTTTCAATTCCTATTATTGGGGTGTGTTTTTTCACATCCCACATATGTAACTTATGGTTTTATAATTCTTATATACCCCTTTAACTCTCATTAATCCTCCCACCATGAATGTTTATGTTCTCCCATTATGCTGCCACATTCTCTACATAGGATTTCATGCAAAAAAATGAGTAGTGAATACCCATACCCAATTCCTCTTAAGGGTGTTCACATTTGTCCATTTATATATATTTGATTGATTAATTACATTTATTTAATCCCAAATCCTTGATTGTGTAATAAAATGTGAAGAAAAATGATTCCATGTTGTATGATCTATGTGGAACACTTAATCATGAGAATGAAATGAAAGTGATAGGTGCACCAAAAAATATATAGCGCACCAATGCATTGTTTAATATTTAGTGTCATTAGAAGTAATGTTGGGATATGGAGTGAAATATATTTCTTTATGGGACTTTTCTATCATGATTTCTTGGCATTTATTCTTTACTTATGTTTATGAGGTTGTTTTTTAAGTTGTTGCCACATTCCCCAAGTTATGATTATCATGTTATATCATGACTTTTTATTCATGATACTTTTATTCACTATTGATATTGGTATTGTATGACATGATTTAAATTGTTCCATTCTTATTCCCTTACTATAATTTATGTATCATCCCTTTCTAATGTATGACCCAAGGTTATACTTTAAAGTTTTAAGAGCGAGCATGTTAAGAAAATTGCCAATAAAGATGATGTTTTTCCTATTTTAAGTTGTTATGTAATGTACCTAATTTCTAAAGACAGAATACCTATTAATATTATTTGTTTTATTAAGTGTATTATTATGTAATAAATCAAGAATTAATGTGTAATAAAGATATTGGGTGATATAAAATCTGGTGAATATATTTATTTTTTAGAATTTTTTACTTGTTAAGAATCTATTCTGGATTAAATTGGATACATTTTTGATTCTAGGTAACAATTAACTTCCATTTAGGATTTCTATATAATGTTTTCAATTTTTTACTTATGTATAAAAACCTCTATTATTTTTTTGGTAGCCTAATCTAGGAGTTTTTCGATAGATCATTCCTACTGGGCACACCTATTATGGGATTTAAGAGTAGCATGAGTTCACTAGATTGACTATCTAACATTTATAAAACCCATGACTGAGTCCTAGACTAAGTAAATTTAATTTAATGATGTTTCCCCAAATATTTATTGTTGAATAATTAATGAGTTGAAGTGTAAAGATCAATATATGTCCCACCCTTTGTGAACATCAGGTTGAGGCATCCATGATCATATATTATAGTTCCTCTATACTATTGAGGTAGAACTATTAGTGTTAATCATGTTTCATCACCACACTAGGGTTTGATGAGAATATGAAATTAGTAATATTAACATTATAACATAAATCACTTATCATTTTGAAATAGTTGGAATACTTCCAATAATCCAAATGTTTTTCCCTGAGATGGTAGAGAGTTTCATCCAAATTCTGGCATATATATGTTATGCATTTCTATTTTAATGATTATGTAATGTAATGCCAGATAGTGGCCATGAGATAGAACATGATCAGTATATTACCCTTGAACGGTACCATCCAAATGACCATTAAATTAGTTTCATACTTTATGAGGTATTACTCAACCTAATGCAGCTATTATGGGTGTTTCCTCAATACTTTTTTTATGGGGAGAAAATTAATTTCGGATCTCCAAAACTATATCTTATTTTTAGAAACCCAATGGGGTGTATATAATGATTGTGCCTCATTATATATTTTTACTAAGATTATTTTTCCCTAATTAGTAATGATTCACTTATGATGGATGACCTTGAGCTCTCTAGAGCCTCATGATATGAGGGTAATCTCAAAACAATTTTGGCATAGGGAGGACCTTCATGCTAAGATGATATGTCATTATAGTGAGGACCTTTATACTTTATGGATTGGATTCAATGGGTATGATCCTTGAGATTACTATAATTTTATTAATTTTAAAGTTAAGTATTTTTGTACTAATGGGTCTTCATACTACAGGGATATCCTTTATAGTTGTAGACCATAGAATCACATGGGGTCTTTATAACCATAACTACCTTCTCATATTGATGATGATATGTTAAATCCTTGGTCTATTATCACGATATTTTTAATAGAATCAAGAATACAATAATTTATAGGGGAGGTAATATGAGCATGTTCCTAGGCTATATAATACCCTTGATTAGAGCCTTTGGATATTCATATTTGGGAGAACGAGGTCAATACCATGATCATGATGGGATTCATATGCTTAAGGAAACAAACATCATGTTTATTATACGTTCTAGGTACCCCCCCTCCTTGTCATAAAAATATGGTGATGAATCTCTTAGATGACTATTGTAATATTCTAGCATACCCTGTAAATGTTAGAAGGAATTGAAATATGAGGTATATTTTAAGATTTTGGGGTTTTTCATTTCTTATGATATTTTTATATTATAAAATAAATCTACATGATCCAATCACACTATATGATATTTTTTTACCATAAGGATATGGTGAATCACATTGTATGTTTCACATGGAATCCCCATAATTTATTTAGGTATTTTAATGTTTATTTTTAACTTGTCTATCTCTTCTACATGTGGATGTCATTGATTTTTAACATTTCATATTATAAAATTTAAGGGGAAATTAAATTAAATGAATTTATATGATTAATATATACATATAAAGTAAGGTTAAAAATATTTTAACTAATTAAATTTTTTCAACATTTCATAATTATTGAGTAAATTAATAGAGCGATTGGTGATCATATTTAGGTCCTATATAAATGATGTAGTTTCTATGAGAATGGTGTATAATCCTTTCCCAATATTATTTTATTACTTACCTTAAAATATCAATTCTTATTATTACTTTACTTCAAGAGGTACTAGGTTATTATTCTTGCAAGTGTAATCCTCCCCAATAATTTTGTGACTCTTTAGGTAGTGGAGACGTTATGGAGGAAGGACCTCATTGGTTTCTTTATAGCAATCTTCATAAAACTTGTGTCAAAGTAAGAGATATTTTTTCAACTATGGTGTAAGGTATAAAAATTTATTCATTTAATATGATACATAGTTACACATTCATGGAATATTTGATATTATTTTAGGGTTACTTATTCACTCCTACTACTTGAACATGTGTTATTCGATCTTTATAAACCGATTAAATGTAATGATAAATGGATTACCCTAACATGATGCCTTTAATAGAGGTCTCATTCCTGGACCATTGATTGTCACCTGTTAGAATGGTGTAGAGTGATCCATTAGATGAAGTTGGTACAACTACTAGCGGCCCACACAATACACTAAATTATAGGTAATTGAAGAAATGTCGACTCACTAAAGTAGATCTAAACATTAACATTGATGGGAAACTATACCAATATATACTATGACATGGTATTGTTGTATCATGTGACTTATGACACAGAAAAACCATTGTAGCTATGTTGTTTTCTATCCACTATTTTATGTAGTATAGTAGACTTTCTATATTGTTGGAAGTATAGAGACATGGTTTATTATAGCACCGCATTGCTTTATGAGATCATTTTTTAGCTAGGGTTTCATAGTTTGAGGTTTTCCCTATAATTTGTATCCCTAAAATTAGTGGATATTTTTTCTATATGTGGACATGGGGTCATTACCAAATCACATAAATGATATGATTAAGATCTTTTTCTTATCCATTTTTTTCTCCCTTTTACTCTTCTTATATAAAAATTGATTTTAATTTATCTGTGAATTTTTTTCATACTAATTGGTATCGATACCTGAGTTCAGAAAATAAAATTTTGATTTCTTGAATTGAATAATAGCTATGGAGTGAGGCAAGGTGAAAATAGATCATTTTAATAGATCTAACTTTAGTTACTAGAGGATGTAGATTGAATATTATTTTTATCAAAAAAATATGATGTTTCCACATTGGGGTAAAAATAAAATGGGGATGGAGAATACTGAGTGGAAGTTACTTGATTGATAGAGCCTATTAGTTTTATACCTTATATAGGAAAAAATAGAATTCAACATCCCAAAGGATAATAAAATGGTCGGGTTGATGAAATGTCTTGGAAATACGTATGAGAATCCTTTTAGGATGAAAATATGAAACTGGTTTGAGATTATTCAATCTAAATATTATTTAAGGGAATATTTTTATTTTACATGTAAACAAATTCATCATTATGAAAACTTATTTTTCATCAATTTGAATTGTGATAGATGATTTGGAATGTGCACTGGTGTTACTATATTCATGATGTGATAGTTTGTAAGCTACTATAATAATATTGAGAATTTATTCAAGGACTACAAAGTTAAATCTAAATTATGTGATAAGACTAATACTCAGTGAGGATATTCAATAAATAGTGTCAGGAAGATTCTATATATATTCTTTCCACCTAGAAGGAATAGTAAGATACGCACAGTTAGATAATTTTATAAGATTATCAAAGTTAAGAGGAAAAAACTGAAATGATGAAAAGGGGCTTGTTCCTACTGAAAGGACTTGTGGGAAGAAATGACACATCAATAAAGAGTACATAGAAAATCATAAGGCACTTGCAACTAATATATAAAACACATCTTCTGAAGGAACTAATGATGTGTTGTTTTTTATCATAGATGGCCTTATATTTTTATTGATTTTAAAATTAAGGGAATAATTCCATTCAATATCAAATAATTGATTCCAAAATAATTAAAGTTTAGGAAATTTTAGAATATTTCATCTTGTGGATGATAAACCATTATAAATTGTTGTAAAGGGTGAAGAATGGATTAAGTTTAATAATAGGAGTTTTATGATTTTATAAAATGTGAGGTATATTCCTAGATTGGGAAGGGGTATTATTTTTGTTATGAAAATTGATTATTTGGTATTTATCACTATATTAAGTGGTGGTTCATGGAAAATTACTAATAGAACATTGGTTATAGCTCTTGGATTAAATAAATTTACCCTATGTAATGTGATAGAAACTTGTATGGGTGTTCATGAAATAATAAATTATATCATGGATACACAAATGTGGAACTATGGGTTAGGAAACATGGGTGAAAATGGGATGAAGATACTTGAAACAAAAATAATTTTATCAATGTTGAAGTCGATGGAAGTTGGATTGTGTGAATATTGTATCTTTGGAAAGGAGAAGAAGTTGTCCTTTGCAAAAAGGAAGTTAAAAAACGATGGTTGGGAAGCTGGACATAGGGAATACTGAAGTTTGGGGGACTACACTAGTAAATTACCTTGTATAATCAAAATATTATATGGAATTTATCAATGAATCTACAAAGAATGAGAGATTTTATTTTTTAAGAATAAAATCTAATATATTTATAATTTTTTAAAAGTGGAAGACGTTGGTGGAGAATGAGCCAGGTTCAAGGTTAAAATTCTTGAGGTATAACTGTGGAGTAGATTATAAATGTAAAAAAGTTCTGTAACTTTTATACTAACAATATAATTAAGTGTAATAAGACTCCTCCAAGTACACTATAGTAGAGTAGCGTGTCAAAAAGGATGAATAGTAAACTGAATGAAAATTTTAGGTGTATGAGGCTATAATCTGGGTTATCAAAGTCCTTATGGATAGAATTAAAGAATATGGTATCATCTCTCATAAATTGGAGTCAATGTTTTCCAATGGGTAAATGTCTACACAATTATATCTAGTTAAGAAATGAATTGGGACTCTCTTATTTATGAGTCTTTGGTTGTTTGGCATATATAATTTTTTTTGCAAAAGAAAAATTTATATTATAAGACTAAACCATATTTATTTATTGTATATGGTATTAAGTAGTTTGGTTATCGATTCTAGGTTGGTAAGAACAAGATGATCACCAAAATACAAAACATGATATTTTATTAATGTTTCTTATAAAGTAACTATCATTCTATTGAAATTGATAGTGTGAATAAATAATTAGAGTGATATGAGAAATTAGAGGTTGAAGATGTACCTGATCATGTGACACTATAAATAATAGACCCTACTCCTCAAGTGGAGTTGAGGAGATAAAAAAGGGTGAGAATATTTTTGAAGTTGTATTCATTATACTTGCACCATTAATTATTTATTATTGGTGGTGGGACATAATTATTTGAATAAAAAATAAAGTTAAAGTAGTCGAGTAGTGGGGGTTGGCTATGAATGAGGATATCTCTTCATCTTATGATAAAAATACTTGGGAGATAATACCATTTCCATTAAGAAAGAAATCATTATAAGAAAAATTGTTAAACCATATTAAGTATTAACATTATTTCTATATGAGGTACAAGGAATGTCAATTGTGGAAATGAATTCAGTAGAAGTAAGGTGTTAATTTTACTAAAATTTTATCACCTCTAGTGATATTTACCACCATTCAGGTGGTTCTTACTATTGTTGCATCAAAGGATTCACATCTTCATAATCTTGATGTATAGACTTATTTGATATATATATATATATATATATATATATATATATATATATATATATATATATCTGTGTGTGTGTGTGTGAATATATTTATTTATATTATCTAGTTGGATATGTTGAGTTGGTATAGGAAGACCTAGTGTAAAAACTCCAAAGACCTTATATAGTTTAAAGTAGGAACCCAAGTTGTAGAATGTGAATTTTGATGTATTCATGATAAAAAAATGAAAAAAAATGAAGTGTCCTAAATCAATGATATTATTTTATGTCTTTTGATAATGGATACATTATATTTATTATATATGCAGATGACATTCTCACTGTAGCATCATGTAAGCAGGGGATTGATGAGTTGTAAGGGAAGTTGGATGAGGAGTTCAAAATGAAATATCTTGGAGAAGATAGTAAGATTTTTGGGATGAAGATAAATAGATACTACAACTTTGGAACCTTGATGTTATCATTGGATTACTATAGTGTAAATTTTTTGAGAAGATATAGTATGCTAAAATCAAAGCTATATTTTATTCCCTTGGAAATCCATTTCATATTGTTAAAATAGAAAACACTAAAGATAGTAGGATTGGTTGATTACTTGTAAAAGGTTACATATTTTTTAGTTATTGAAAGCATGATATATTCCATGGTTTTTACTCAACCTAATATTTCTAATATAGTGCGATTTTGGATCAAGTACATGGATAACCCTGTAAAGTAAAATTGGGATGTTTTGAAGTGGATATTGTAGTATTTCAACATAATCAAATATTTACTTCTATAATTTGGGAAAGGGAAATAATTATAGTGGAATGTGGATGATAACCTTGTAGGTAATGTCAATATTTGGAGGAGTATCATGTGTTATGTGTTTACCTATAGAGGAACTAATGTGAACTTAGATATCTTGATTATAGAAGTTGGTGGATCTATCCACTACAAATGTATAATTCAATGTTGTAATAGAAATTGAGAACGATATGGTTTAATTGAAGAAATTATTTAGTTAGATAGAAATATAGAGGAAAATTTATTTCACTATGACAATCATATTGTGATACATATTCCAAAGAACTCAGTGTTTTAAGCTCAGATGAAGCATATTCAATTGAACTACAATTTTAATTGATTTTTAATATAGGATAGGTTTTTTACATTATAAAACATTCATGGAACCAATAATCTATAAGATTTGTATAAAATTACAATAGTGATTTCGAATTTAAGGAACTATTTTTCCTCTATTGGTCTTCATTGATGAATGAAGGATGAGAGGAATGATATGGGAGAACACTATGGGAGTATGGAAGGTTTAATAACTAGTATTTCAGGAATCATCAATATAAAATTCATGATTTTATATGAAACACCCATTGATGAGTGAAGAAGTGGTGGAGATCAGATTAAGTAAGTTTACCTAATTTAAAACTACAGTAGGATGTCAGTTTTCTAGGTCGGACTCTATGTTTGAGATTATTGTAATGAATTGGAATGATTGATTGGATGAGTTCATGTGAAATACTAGCGGCTCATATTATAAACAGAATTCTATGTCATTGTAGCAATGCCGAATTACTCTAGTAGAGATGGTCAGAGTCACCAAAAAGGAACTTATCAGTGTGGAATTAAACATGGTACATTAGAAACATGTGATTGGTGAAACTGATAGGTCATTGTGGCTCCATAAACATCAATCCATTTATTACTATAGAATATTATGCTTACTATGTATATTTTCATTGGGACAGTGAGCATTACTCGAGCACCACTTTTCATAATGAGCTCATTTGGAGCCAGGGTTTCATACCTTGATACTTGACAAGTAATTTTTCTCCTAGATATTATTGAAGTGTCATGTCTCTTCATGGACATATGGATCATTCCTAACCCTTTTCAATCCCATGTTTTATATCTTTTTTTTCTACCTTTTACCCCTCTTTTGTGAAAATCCATTATCATTTCTCTAGGAATTTATTCATAATAGTACCTCTATAACATAATTGTAAAAATATTTATCTATCATGTTTGAACTAGCTTACCATAAACCTGAAACATTTTCTTGATCCCCTAGGATTTCATAAGTTCTAATGGTATCACACGTGATTAAATGGGAATTATTTATCCATTATAAATAATAAATAATAGATTAACCCAACATAAATAAACTAAATTCTCCATCAATAATTCATACGTGATAAAACATACAAAAATAAATATAATATAAGGTTTAAATAGATAATACTCTCAACTAAACACAAATGTAGTGAGATACATATCTAATTTTGTGTGACACATGAACACCTTTTTAGGCCAACTCCTTTGTTTCTCCATAGTTAATCCAATGGTCTAATCCCTATAAATAGAAAAGTTATTATATTCACCTATAAAAAAATTAATATAAGACAATAAACATGCACACAAAAGGTATTCATGTAGAGAGTGTGACAATAGTAAAATATTTTACATCAAAGAACATATCCATTTCCTTTTAAAAAAATATAAATTATAGTTTGAAAATAAATTTTCAAACATTTTTATGGTAACCAAAACTAGTTACATTTACACTTCTCTCAATTTGTTTCAAAACCACTATTAATTGATAATAACATAATAATGAAAAATAGAATTAAAAATCATAAGAAATCTAGAATATATATGAAAAGGTAAATTATAATATAAAATAAATTATGTCATCGGATAATTAAATCATGAATATGAGATAATTTAGGACTTCACTAAGTAGAACCATAAGTTTTCCTACGATATAATCTTACAGACACAAACCCTAACCTTCCCTCATCAGCTTCATCAAATAGTAACCCCCTAGTTAGGAAATGAACTAACCTAGGGGTAATTAACCATAAAATATTCATAAACAAGTGTATCACTCATCCCAATATTCCCACATAGCTACCCCAAGATTCCCATGTAAGTACACTAAATTCAAAACTTAAATAAACCAAAACAGGTATATAAATAACTCTCATGTAAAATCCCAAAACACCCTCTAAGATATATCCAATTTTACCAAATCTATTTCATAATGATCAACATCACAAGAATCCAAAAAATTACATCAATTACACTATGTGGAAATAATAAAAGATAATAAAATAGTCAAAAATAACTTCACATATTAGAAAAAATCATTTATAAATAATAACATATTTAATATCAATTAAATAAACCTTATAAGAATCAAAAATATATCTAACATCACTTATATATTCATTTTAACAAAAATAAACTTCAGAAAAATTATTCTATGTTAAATAGGATTTTAATATTTTAAAATACAAATTAAATCACGATAAAAATTCTCCATAAATCATAAAAAATCATTTCAAAAAGAAATTATTTTATAATAAAAACATCTTACAAATTTCATCAAGAACCTTGTCTATGTAACCCTAAATGGTGAGAATTTATATATTTTCCCTGTGAAAAACCCCTTTACATTATATAAATTCACCACTTAAACACTAAAACAATCCCATAAAACTATTAATAATAATTTATAAAACTATATAATTAGTAACAAATTAATTTAAAAAACATATACACCCATAGTCATGTCAATAAAAATAAAGAGATAGACCCACATACCCAAAAGTGGTGAAACCTTGATGAATTCATAAAATAATGGATTATTAGTGTTTATAAAGTGGTTTGAATCTCCTAAACATCAAAATACCCATGAAATAAAAGTTTTTTTCCTTGATATGGAAAAACTTCAATCTCTCATGAACCCAAATTGAAAGAAGAGAGTTAGTGGATGATAATAATAGAGAAGAGAAATGAAATAAAAAAAATTATGAGTTATAATCATATTCAAAGGATTCATGTAGCCATAAAATATGGTTAGGAAGAGTTATAATTAACTCCCCGAATACCAAAATTATTTGGATGAAAGTGGGGAGAAAGCATATAGGTAATCTACTCTTATGACAATCCCATGTGATCCTAATAGTAAAAATAATAATTTTTATAGTAAATAATTTTTTTTATAGAAAGATATATCTATTATTAATCAAACACATATATTACCAATCCATGAATAATAATAATATTAAAAATATTAATTTATATAAATATAAAAACCTTAATAAAAATAATGATAAATAATAATATACTAAAAATAAATAATATTCTATTTACATGTATATATTTTATTGAAACATTAAAATAATATTCCATCATAATTAAAAAATATTATAACTACATAAATATCCAATAATATCCTTATAATAATCTATATATTTATCATAATGAGCCTAAGGGGTTCTATAAGTAAAAAAACCAATGTTTCATGTCAATGGTTTGGAGTGTAAAGTTATCTTGTACAGTTTCCCAAATAGTGCACTAACTGTGCATCACTCTCTATCTAGAAATTATTATACTCTATGGTTACTAGAAATAGTTTATCAATCCTTTAATAGAATTTTAATCACCCAAAAATTTCTTATTTTTTTGACATTTAACTATTTTTATCTCAAAAATGTTACAATAATAAAATACATCAAATTATAAGAAGTTATCGTCAAAACCTAACTCCATTAAATGTATGGGGGAACCACACCTTGTTAAATATAATAAGGGAGTACCTATACCTACACACTGTTTGAATAAATATCCAATATCTTTTTGTTTCATAGATTGAGAAGAGAGGGAGATCAATTGCTCAGAAGTCAGTATCAACCTTAAACTTAGTCAATCAGTGAAGAATGAAAAGTCACTCAGATGTTATCATAAGCCTCCAACTTAGATTATTGGGTGAGTATACTCTTGAATATATTATTTCATGGTATCCAATGAAATATTACAATCAAAAAGATGAATCATACATATCCTTAGATCTTTTTGACATATCTGAAATGTTATATCACACATAAGAGGTGTGGAGCTCATACAAAAGTAATCCCAATAAGTCTCAGTCAATAAAAATGGAGGATGGTATCCTCACAATGATAAACTCACATCCACTCTCATTAGAAGAGCACATCTATCATATTGAATCACATATAATATTCTCAGTATTATCATAATCCACTATTGGATACCAACATCATCAGTAATTAATTCCACTCCATCATTATGGTGTTTTTATATTGTCAATAGGATATTTATATCTTACCTATAATGTTCTTACCCCATTTCATTCTAAATAGTAACTAAGTAGGGTAACCATGTTACCTAAATTGTGCCTCCATGTATGACTGAGTTTGACTAGAAGTGAGGTTCTAGTGTGTGATAGTAAGGAGACTATTCCCCAATATTAGACTATATAGTAAGAAATAAATAACCAAATATCATCCACAATAATAAATATTAGAGTATGCGAAAAAATAAACAGAATCATCAATAAAAAATGGAATGCATCATACATAAAGACTCATAGTCAAAAAACATGATTTCTCACTATGTCGATCACATATACCATAAATACAATAAATAACTTACCGGTTCCACTATATCCCAAAATCAAACCTTATGTGTCTCTAAATTTTTTCCAAGCTATCTAGTTGAACGATCCAGTGATAGGTCAGTTCCCAACCTGAACTTATGAATAAGTGTGAGGTATTATTGGTTACAGAAGTTCTATGGTCACCCAAGTAGGGTTTGAGTAAAAATCAATAGAACACCACTAATGTGGTCCCTAACATAAAAAATAAATTAATTTTATGTGTTATTTGGCATACTCAATTGAATAATAAAATAACATCAGAAGAATGAACGTATATAGCCACCTTTTATCATTATGTCATAACGTGACACTTGGGATTGTTCTTGTCTACTTCGTCCAGTTTTGTATGACTATAAGAATGTAGAGGAATTGGTCCTTACATAATTGATCACATAGGGGACTGAGTTCCACCCTAGAAAAACACCCAATAGCATATCTTCTTCAGCCAGTGTCAGAGTGTCTCTGAGCATGTCACATAATCATGTTAACCAATATAACCACTCAAGTTCTGACTCACCTATGTATATAGAATATAAACACCTAGGTATCTGAGCTCACCTTGATATACATGAGTTAAAAATTATGTCTAACACACCAAGATACATATGAGATAAAAACCTAAGGTCTAACTCACCTCAGTATATATGATATGAAAACTTAGGTCGAACTCACCCTGGTATACCTGAGATGAAAACTCAAGTTCATACTCACCCTAGTATATTGTATCAATGGAAATCTACTAATTAAATAATTAAATGGAATCCAAATAGAATTGGGGTTCACATGCCCTGCCCATGTAACCAAGTAGCATGTACAAGGTATCCCAAGTTGTATGTGGAGTCACATGCCTTACCTGCCGATCCAAGAAGTTGGTTTAAGGAATTCCTAAATATATAGGGGGTTAAATACACTACCCAAAAATGCATTAAGAAATTACAAGGAATGTTAAGCAATCTGGGGGGTTTCATCCCCTAGTCTTGGATATATAATACACTTAGGGGTCATATCCCCAACGCCGAACCAAAAGCATAAATCAATCTAAAAACTTAGGAGAATCCCCCATCCCAAAAAAACCATGTAATAAATTTATCCCTTCAATAAAATTATAGTGATTTTTTAAGAATTTACCGTTCCATTGATCATTTAATTTCATACTTTACTATTTTACCAAATTAAGGTCTAACCCTAGCACTGACAACCTAGATCCCCTACGCTACCCCTCTCTAGGGTCAATAATCACAAAGGGGAACCAACTATGGTCCCCAATGTCATATAATACATAGAAACCCCTCGTGTATTCTGTTATCATAATATCATCACATAGGTTGACACCAACCACATAGAGGGAATAGAATCCCTTTTCATTATCATGTTAATAACATGGCCTCATTTGCCTCTCAGATCCAACCATACTAGAATCACTCCCTTGTGAGGTCACATGGAAGGTTTGATCACCCAATCCATCCTAGGTAACACATCACACCCAACTTTTCCATCAATACCTTAAGGTCTACCCACCTAGGTAATCACATGATAGTGGGGGTGGAACACTCTCCCAATTATCATCTCAAATAGCCCAAGTTCTATAAAGAATATCACATGGCCAACATGGGTCAATCATTTATGTTCATCTCATCCCACTACCCAGGGTCACCGAGAAACCTATTCCAAGGAACACCACCTGAATTTCATTTAATTTCAATTATACCCCCATGGTCCGAGTAATATAGGAAATAATTTATAGTCAATACCTCATTCGTTAGTAGTAGAGACAACCTTTCCAATGCATAAGGGTCCAAAATTTCCCTCGACACTTTGTTTGGTCTATGAATCTCAGTTTTTTAAAATAATTAATTAAGGTAAAAAAATTTGATCACCCTCATTAGTGATACCACACATAAAACATATTTATAGTATTCATAATACTAATGGGGGATATTTAAAGTACCACCTACCTCAATGTAGAGCTTTTACACTTTATATCATAGATAGACATCTCATTGTTTGAGCTCATCCAAGTCTACCCCAGCTCAACCAGCTATCACTCGCACTCTTGGGAATATATCCCACACCCATCATCACTAAAACATAATTATAATATTTTATAATAAATTAAATATAATAAGAATAATGTATAAAGTATCACAGGGTGACATTTGATCATTGAAACCATAGGAAAAATGACGTGAACCACTCCTAGAATAGCCTTGAACCTAAGATAAGAAAAATCCCCAATTTATTCACCTGATTCACAGTCCAGTTTAATTTCATTTAAAGTAATAACATTTGAAATACACTTCAAAATGTACATAAATCCAAATTTCAAGTGAAAACATGTAGAGATCATTATGGGATGTCCTCTACATTATTCATGAAAAATATCTATTATTCTGGGATGATTTGACAATCCACTAGTGAAATCATCATAAAATCCCAAACTTAAGAAATATGAAAATAATAAAATATGGATATAAATAATGATGATGATCAATAAAGGTGTAAAAGTTCAATTAATCACAAAATAATCATTCCTATACTCAGAAATTTCAAGGGGGCATAGAAAGAAGAGGTATGGGTGGGATAGATAAAAATGACCTCCCCCATATAGCACTTCCTATAAAAACTTTAGTGGGTTAAGGTTGGTGAATTACCAACCTAACCAAAATAAAAAATACAAAATAACTCCACTGGAGAGTCATTGGGACTCACATACTATTTTTTGTCTCAATAGATGGTCATTGGCCTTTTTCAACAAGCTGGGCCACTGGCCATCCCACTGATGAGTTGACAATAGGTTGCAGCTGAAATTCAGTATTTCTACCAACCTAGTCCTTCTTTGACACATTATTGAGCCTCCCATATTCATTATGATCCCCATAACATGTCAAAAACCTTATCTTGGATAATTTTTAATGATAAAAATTAAAAATAAAATCTCAATTCAATATTTGAACACTAAATGAGCCAAAAAACAAAATTCCCTATAGAATTTCCATACCCATACTGACATGAGGTATTAAAACTTCCCCACTATAACAATTCTCATTCTCAACAAGTATCATTGACCATTAGTCATCGCTATTGACCTATCATGGACATAAAATGGCATCTATATCATTGCATTCATGTAAGGACCCAACCTTAAACATTACATCATATTTATTTTTAAGTCAAGAATTCATCCTCTTACATTTTTAGGATTATTTTGATTTATAGTTTTAGATAATTATGAATTAAATATTATATAAAAACCCATATATTAAGGAGTACTCACAACTACTTAGTGTATTTTTGTTAAATAATATAAAACATTTAAAATGATTTGTTTTCATTTCATGAAACTTTTTTATAACCTTAAACATAACCACTTATTTATTCTTAACAATCCTTAAGCCCTATGATTTTTTTTATAAATGTGGTATGAGTATAAAAATATAATTAAGGGACATAAAATAAAGAAACACTTAGTCCATTAAAAAAAATTGGAAACCAATTAAATCTTTACATTTATCAAAATGTTCTTTGATTGTATTAAATAAATCATATTCACCTAAAAACACACTTTTTTATCAAAAAACCCTTTAAACCCATATAAATCAAATAAAAATCCCTTTTAGGTGACTTAGGGAATTATAATCATAACTCGTGTCAGAAATAAATAGATCCTAGTTAAATACATAAGAAAAACCATGGTAGTTAACTGATTCCTTCTTGATTTTAAAACCAAGTAACATTAACTAATGCATTGGAGAGATATATCGGGGCTCACTCAATGTATAAGTTGTATCTGGATCACAAGTTCATATAATTCATATTAGGATCACCCATTCATATGAGTTTTATTAGGCTCACCTAGTCATATAAGTTATATTAGGATCACCCACTCATGATATGTAATTATCAACTACTACATAAAAAACAAAACATTTTTATAATTTTACTTTTAATCATATAACTCTTTAAAAACTCTTTTGAACTAATATGAAAAAAAAATCAGATATCGAAATTCCCTTTTCTTTTTAAAAATCCATTTTCGAAACCCAAATACAAAGAAAAAAAGGGAAATTGAATCCAAAAAATAAATTAACATTTATTGTAGTGGTAATGACCATTGATGTATTATATGTTAAAATAAAATATTCTTTTTTTCTTTTGTTAATAAATTCCAAACATTTTATATAAAACTTATAAAAAATCATTTTGAAAGACGTTTAAATAAATTAAAATGTGAAATAAAATACCCTTAATAATTTATTTTTATATAATTAAATATACCTATAAAATAATTTAATATCATGGATATGGAATTAAAATATCTAGAAAATGAATCTCTAAAGAATTTTAAAATAAAGTTTAAAAGTAAAGTGTCCCTTACCTCGAGTCTGACTCGTCATGTAAATTCCTTATCATTATAAATAAAAATATTATGTTAATTATTTAATTTCTTAAGAACATTTTTCAGGTTTATTGTTCCTATTATTTTATTTAAAACATTGTTATATTCAATTACTTAATAAATTAGTTTCATGTCAGATGTTTTGATGATATTCCTCTCATATGTATAACAATGGCATCAAAAATTTGAATATTTTCAAAGATTCCATTATTATATAATCTATAAAATTATAATATGTACATAATTATAATTTTTAAATGCCATGTATACTTTTAAAACCAAATATGAAATTTATTTCTGAAAAATAGACTTTGTTACAGTCATGGGGGTGGTAAGTTGTACATACACATGAGTAACACTTCTATTTTTCAATAATCATTATGGAAATAAGGTATGTATTATGTTATATTTGTTGAACTATAATTATCATAAATACCATATTTTTCTTTAAATAAACTTATATATATCATCCATGTGATGTGGTGATATAAAATGAATTACATCGCTACGTGGAGGTGGTAATCCACACCTACACACAAAAGACATTATCATTTTTCATTGGATGGAATGGAAAGAAAAATCAGATATATTATCTTTTCATAATGATAATTATGTCATTAATATAATATATAAACATTAAATCCATCATTATAACCATACTTGAAAGGTTTTTATGGAATAAAAATTACATAAATTCGTGAGGTAGTAGTCCGCTAGACACAGAAATGATGTTTTTGTTCCTCATTTGATGGAAGTGGATATGGATATTGGTTATAAAATTAACATAATAAAATATTAATATATGCTATATATTTTTTTTATTATTTCATCTTGTTTGAATACTATTTGAAGGAGTTATAAGAGTCAATATAACGAAAACATTCAGTAAAAATATATACATCATTTTCGGACAACCTCATTTTCCTAACACCTTAAGCCATCTAATGATGGATTTATTCCAAGAATAAGAAACCTAAATTTTTTTTTGAATGATAGTAAAGTATTTTGTTAGTTATCGGTTAAAATAAAATATTCTTGATGTTTTGTAGAGAATAGGAGAGTGGTTCTATTTTATATAATGGGGATGGTCATTCTTGGAATTTCTCCAATTATTAAATTAAAATAATTTTGTTTTTTTAAATAGTTTTGAATTGATATAATTATAATCTAAGATGATGATGAGTCTAAATTAGATCATAAAATAAAAATTAGAAGACCATAGATGATATTTTCACACTTATATTTTTATTATTTATGATTACCATAAAGTTTTTTACTCTTAAAGTTTCATTATTTTTAATATAAATTAAAATTTGGACCATAAATGGTTCAGGGTAGAAATTTTCAACAATATATCATTCACTTTATGAAATATTATAATATAATATGTGTATAACTCTTTTAAAAGGGTTAAAATGATATAGACTCTATAATAATAAGTATATGATCTTAATATATTCATCTAATCAAATTTATATTATCTTACATGTCATTTTAAATCTTATCATTTGGTATAACCCCTTGTTTTACCAATTTTAAACATACTCATGCTAAAAAAAATTCAATATTAAAGGGTAATTATTTTTCATATGAGGTGAAAATTAGATCATAAATGGAATATTAATTAAATTTATGATAATTAATATTCCTAATTATAGTATTTCAATATTTTTATGACTTTATAATAATTTAATAAAGTATTGTTTAACATATAATATGATTAATAACATTTTTGATTCAATTCAATTAATTTTAATTTGAAAACAACAAGACAAAAAATTAATTAGATATAATATATCCACAAAATTATAATATGTTATTAATATCTACAAAAAAAATTAGAAAATAACTTACCCAAATTATATTACTTTTAGATTTTTTAAATTCATTTACTTTATTTTTCTACTACTTTCATAAGCATTGAGTCGGTGTTGCATAAGATTGTGAGAAAATTATTCCATCACTAACAAATTACAGATAATTTAACTTGATAAAAAAATACCCTTAAAATAATTATTTATTACAAAAAATATACCTTTTATCCATAATTCAAAAATGTAATTAAAATAAAACAAAGATAATTTCACTTTTGAATTTTCTTTACATAAAATATTGCAATTGTCAAAATCATGTCCAAATAGAAAAAAATCATATATTCAAATTATTTAAGATTATGGACAAAATATAGACAAAAAAATTAATTAAATTTCTATGATTAATTTTTATTCTTTATCTCATTATTTTTACCCTTAATTAACCCATTTTACATTTACTATGGTAATAAATTTTACTTAGATTACTATTTTGACATGACGATTTATAAAATAATAAAATTTTTATAAAAAAATAATAAATCTTCTATAAAATAAATATAATATTTTCTCAAAAAAATCAATAAAAACCATTTTTGAAGAAAACATTTTTTTAAATAGTAAAATTATTGTTAAAAATGTAGTGATTATTTGCTATGGATTAATAAATAGATTTTTATTTACTATGAACTTTATATATTTTTCATAATTTTTTTAATCATATTTATACCCGTCAATTAAATGGATGGGTTATAACAGTCATTTAAAAATATCTAATTGTTAATTTAAGCTTGGTGATGCATATCCTATTTGTTATCAAACAAAATAATTATTCTAAAATCTCAAGTTATTAAAATATGCCCCCAACTTAATAAATTTATTCTACACAATTTGAAAATGAGATCTGTAATCAATGGTTTTCAAATTTTAAAATAACTTTTTTAAAATATCACCTGGTAAAAATGGATAATAAAACTTTTCCTTGATAAGAGAAAAATGGATGTATAAAGGTCATATTGAATTACAAATAAATAGGATTAAAAATAAGATAACATTATTGGAAATGAAAATATGGACATAGAGGAAAAAAATAATGTCAAAATAATGATATAGAGTGATGGATATCATTGATAATAATAAATACAATCATCATGAGAAATTTAATAACCAAAAAACTATAAACCAATAAGGTGTCACAAGACCATGGATTCATCAAAAAATAAGGTAATAGGATAAAAATTTGTATCAAGACCCTTTCCTTATAATTGAAGTATTAATATACCATATAGAATATGTATATAAGAAAATATAATTTTTTGAAAAGAATAATTCTATCCTCTAATTAATTTCCACCCCATTATCATATTTTTCTAAAAACTATGAGTATTTTTATGTTCTTTCTATGAATAAGGAACTAAAATCAACTTATAAAGGATAGTATAATTCAAAAGGATAAAATTTTGTTCCTCATGTCTTTGGACACTAACCAAAACCAAAATGGCTAGCACAAGGTAGGATAACTATCAAAATTAATAAACTTTCATATGATAAAATAGAAACTTAATCTCCAAATACTCAATAATAACACACAAATTTTAACTTAGATAATTTGATAAATGATAACACTTAAAATTATTAAAAACATTCATGACTAAGTTTGGAACCAGAAAAAAGAAGGATTTGGTCTCAGTTTCTTCTAAGAAAAATTTAACATTTATCTCTGAATAACATTAGTCACTCATAAATTCATATACCCAAAATTTAATATGCCTAGATCATACAATCTCAAGTATATTTTAATAATTAAAATTTAATATCCATAAATCCACATTAAAATCATATATGAATCTGAAATATAATTTAACCTTTACTCATAAAATAAAATTCAACATTACTCTACATACTTTAATTATATAATGTTCCCCAAAATTATTGTGATCTTTTTCTAAAGTAACATTAATCAATTAACCGCCAAATCACTTTTTAATCTCACGGTAATCTATATGATAAAACATATGTCCCAAAAATAAACTTAATAATTATCTAAAAATCATTTAAGAAAAAAATAATGCCTTACTAACTAGGCCATCATTTACTATAATGGTAGGTGTTTCACCCTTATCGACCTTTTGTTGTTAGTTCAACCCTCTTAGACTTTCCGAATGTGATGGGTTGTGTCCCGGACTATGGTATGTACCTTTACAAAATCTATATTAACAAAATACATATTATATTCACAAAATATTGTGAAAATCCTTAGAAATAACATTAATATATTTAATATTAAATAATGTTTAAACTTTAAATATTATCACATACCATCCATCGTACATCTCAAAAATATAATAGAATTATTCCAAAATAATCCATCATGTTAAACATAAGGATTTCACATACCTAAACCCAATAAAATTTCCCCCCCAAATTTCATTAATCACCTTAAAATCCAATTACTTAAAACCTCAAAAACTGTATCTATGTCATTAAACTTTTGATCAAACTTAAAATTGTAAACCCATAATGGTATTGATTACTCTTAAGCTAACCTAGAAGGAGAATATAGTAATTTATAAATTTATATAAACCATTCCTATGATATCATCTATTAGGATCTGTACTTAATAATTAAATATTCTTCAGTTTTAAGTTTATAATTCCTCCTCTTACATTTAAGGATCTTTGTAGTTTAGAGTTTTATATAATTGGGTCTTGAATCTTACATAACAAACCCATATATTATAAAGTGGAAACCTATACTCAGTATCCATTTTTCTCAAAATATTAAACTATTAAAATGAAATATGTTTTATTTTCATTTGAAATCATCATGAAATTAAACTATAATATTGGTTTGCTCTTTCCCATTCTTAAACCCTATGAAAAACATTTTAAAATTTTGAGATGATCACAAAAAAATAGTAAGGGAGATAATAAGAAGAAATATATTAGTCAAGTAAAAACATGAAAACCCATGAAATGTTTACCTTTATCACAATATTATTTTCTCATGTGAATTAAATAATATTCACATGAAAAACACACACACATTTTTTCTTAATTAAAACCTATAAAACCCATATAAATCAAATAGAAACCCCTTTTAGGTGACTTAGAGAATTATTTTCACAAACCTTTCTAAAAATAGTTCTAGACTAATTAAATATATAGGATAAATCACACTTATTAAATCCCTCCTTGACTTCGAAGAAAATTAATATTACCCAATGCATTGGAGATATATAATGGGGATTACTGATCTGTATAGTATGTATTGGTCTCACCCATTCATATGAGATATATCAGGATCACCAGCTCATATAATTTGTATTAGGTTCACCTACTCTTAATCTATAACTCAAAAATACCATATTAAAAACAAAACATTTTTATTATTTCACTTTTCATCATAAAACTCTTGAAAAAATCATTAGAACCTATATGCAAAACATTTTCAAATATCAAAATACTCTTTCATTTTTAAAATCATCTTTTAAAAAAATACCCAGAACAAAAGGGAATTAAGGTTTTCCTTTGAAGAAAAAATTGAAATCTTGTAATATAATAAAAACATAAATTAAATTTTATTATAGGGAAAATTACTATTGATGCCCTGTATGTTAAAATAAAATATTTAGTTTTAATTTTTTAATAAAATCCAAAATGTTATGTATAAAAAATATAAAAATATTCCTTTTAAAAAAATTAAAATAAAGTCAAAAGTTACATAAATTTTCCTCTATAATTAATTTTTATCCACATAATTGCATCCATAAAATATTTTTTGGAATATGGATATATAAGAAAATGATTTATAAAATGAATATTTAAAACATTTTAAAAACAAGGTTCTCAAGTAAGGTGTCCCTTTCCTCGACTCTGACTCATCATGTACATTATTTATCTTCCTGAAAAATAAAATTATGTTAATTATTTACTTTATTAATAAACATTTTTAGGTTTATTATCCTTTTAATCTTATTTAATTCTATTTTATTTTCAATTACTTAATCATTTAAGTTCATTTCAAATGTTTAGATGATATTTGGCTCATATATTCAAAATGAAATTAGTAGTTTTACTATGGTAAAAGAGTTAATTATTAAATAATATATATAATAATAATTATAAAATAATTATAATTTTTATACATCAACTATACATTTAAAACCAACCATTAAAATAGTTATGAAAAATGAATTATTTTACAATCATAGAGATGGTAAGTCAAACGTACGCATGAGTGACGTTTCTATTTTCAAAGATCATGGTGGAAATAAGTTATGTATTATTTTTTAGTTAAGGAATGATAATTATCATATATACCATTTTATTTATTTAAATAAACATATATATATATTATCTATGTGATGTGATGATTGAAAATGAATCACATCCCTTCATGGAGGTGGTATTCCTCATGTATATATAAAACACGTTATCATTTTTAGATAGATGGAATGTTAATAAATAAATATGATATATTATCTATTAATTATGATAATTATTTCATTAATATCCTATATAATATTAAATCCATAATTATAACTATCTATGAGAGTTGTTGATAGAAAACCAATTGTGTCAGTTCGCGAGGCAATGGTCCTTTGTACACACGAATGCCGATTTTGGTCCCCACTTTATGGAAGAGGATATGGATATATGTTATGAAACTAACATAATAAAATCTAATTATATTTAATTTAACATTTTTATTATTTCATCATATTTGAAGAATATTTTATTTTGGTATAGGAATAAATAACACTAAAACATTCGATAAAAAACTATATCTCTTCTTTGAGAAATCCCCCTTTCTTGACACTTTAATCCCTATAATGTTGGATTTATACCAAAAATAATACTTATATAATGTAGGAAGAGATTTTATGATGGTATTTAGCTAGTTATTGGGCCAAAAAAAGTCTCTTTAAATTTGTAGATAACAGGATATGTAGTTCCCTTTTATAATGAGGGGAGGGGAATTCTTGGAATTTCTTAAACTATTAAATTAATATAATTCACTTTTCTTGTTAAAATGGATCCATATTGATAAAAGTATAATATAAGATGAGTATGAGTTTAAATAACCTTATACAATAAAAAATGGACAATATTAGATGATATTTTCTCCCTAATCTTTTTGTTTTAACAATCTGTTAACCCTTTTGATGATAATCGTTATTATAAATTTTTTACTGTTTAGGAGTCCTGATAGTTACTAAAAATGAAAAACCAGATCATAAATGGGAAATGTTTTATATTTATAACTATATAGAAATCAATTTTTTAAATTATTATTTTTATAACGTTTATATAATTTAATAAATCAGTATTTATTATAAAATGTCATTAATGTCACTTTTAGAAATACATGAAATATTATAATATAATATGGGTTCAACTCAAGTTAAAATGTTTAAAAATTATATTTATTAATATATAAGGACTATATGATCTTAATATATTTATAAAATAAAATTTATAGATGTTTAAATAACATTTGAAACCATGTATTATGGTATAACCCATTGGTTAACCGATTTTAACATTGACTGTATTAATAAATTTTCAATATTAAAGGGTAATAATTTGACTTATGAGCGGAAAAGTAGATAAAAAATATAAAATTAATGAATCCTTATACAATTTATAATCCTAATTGTATTTTTCCATTATTTTTATGAATTTATAATAATTTAATAAAATATTATATAACATAAAATGTCATCAATGTCATTTTTGATACTATTCATTTATTTTGAATTTGAAAAAAAAAAGACATCAAATAAATTCGAATATAATCTATTCATACATATATGATATGTTATTTGTATCCATAAAAGTATTTGGAGACCTTAACTTACCAAATAATATTACTTTGGGAATTTTTAAATTCATTTATTTTATTTTTTCACTGCGTGCACAAGAACTGAGTTGCCATTGGGTAAGCATTTATGGTAATTATTTCCGAACAAAATATTAGAAATAAATTTACCTAATAGAAAATCATTTGTATTTAAAATAATAATTCATAACCAATCGTACCTTCTTTTTATCTCTATATAACATATTTAAATATAATAAAACAAAGAGAATAACAATTTTTTCATTAACTAAAATATTAAATGGGAAAAATCATGGAAAAATGAGTAGATGGTTATATATTCAATGTTTTTATAATTATAGATGAAATATACCAATCTAATCAAATTAATTCAAGTATTAGGTTACTTTATTGTCCTTATCACATTATTCTTACCATTAATTAATCTATTTTTCTTTTACCATGGTAAAACCATTTATTATGATTTCAATTCATAATGACCAAAAATAAAATGGAAATATTTAACAAATTTAGAACTAATAATTAAAAATATGTAATAAATTTTTTGATATTCAATTTAATGAATTAGAAATTTTTTATTTAAAATTAAACCCAAAAAACGAGAAGAAAAACTATTTTTCAGAAAAAATCCATATAATGTACAAAAAAAATTTACACCAAATTATAAAATAAAATTGATTCTAATGAACTTAATTTTAATATTCATAATATAATATATATAATTTTATTCTAAAACTGCCTAAAAATAAAATAGACCATTGTAAATACTTGAAACAAAAAATACAGTTTTTAATGAAAAATGTTATTTTCACTCTTCACAAGAAACTCCATCTCTTTAGAAAAATACCAGAACTTAAATCTACGATAATTTTTTAATTTTTATTTAAAAAATAATATAATTTTTATCAAATAAAAATTATAAAATTTCTAGAAATTAAATATAATACTTTTTCACAAAAAAAATCAATAAAAACTATTTTTGAAGAAAACATGTTTTTGAAGAGTAAAATGACTAATAAAAATTGATTTTTGATTTTCTTAGCATTAATCAATAATTTTTTATTAATTATGAACTTTATATATATTTCATAATTTGGTGAATATTATTCATACAATCCAATTCCAAATCTAGGTTATAATGGTCATATAATAATATCGCAAGGTTCATTTAAGCTCAATGTAGCGTATCTTATACACTATCAAACATAGTATTTATTTTAAAATATTGGGAAATTAAAATTCAAATATTCAATGATAACAAATATTTCACTATTATTCTCATAAATAAGGGAACAAAATCATCAAAATTAAATCCTCCACTCATTAGCAACCCGAAAACTCTAAGGAAGTGAAAACCCTCACTGATTCATCAAAAGGAACTACAGTGTCATATATTATGACATCCTTGGTCTTTTAGAACTCCCCCATAGTCCTTTTCTCATTTGATAAATTTTTTTTTTTGGACAAAGTCCGCAAATTTATTAATAAAAAGAAAAGTTCAGAAACAAACAAGGAAAGAGGGCGAGGTTACATGTCAGAATAGTCATAAGCATCACATTCATACCTGGTCATATCATCTGCATCGGCTGACTCCCATTCTGATTGGGACTCATATTGCTTGAGCAACCTGATATAATTCTTCCTTCGCTCCAGTTGCTCTGCGGATAGATTCGCATTAGCCTTCATGGAGGATGACCTGGTGGTCACCGTCCTCGGAACTGAAGAGTAATCCTTCCTTGGTTTCCTTTTAACTGGGGTAGGCAGTACAGCCTCACCACAAGTCAGCCTCTCCTTTCCACTCACAACCACATCCTTGAAAGATGCACGTGCACCACTGCCCAAGTCCTGAATAGGGGTACCTTGCACCCCTTCATCTTCAGATGCACTCCCCCATTTCTTAGACAATTCAGAAGAATGAAAGAGCTTCTGAATTTCCTGATGATAGTCAACGCCCTGTTGCGCATCAGCCTGGTCAGAGACATTACTCTGCAAACAGTCAGGGACCACAACCGGAGGGACAGAGGGGCCACTATGAGCTTTCTCCGGAGAGACATCCACCAACAGACCTTTGCCTTTCAGATCAGACACATGAGAGTCAGGTTTCCTAGAAGTCATCACATCCGCAACAGCGGAAGCTGGAACCTTGAGTGCGTCACCACCATGAACATGAACAGAAGGCTTTGATTTCCTGCGGCAGAGATTTGCTGGATGGCCCTTCAACCCACACTCCTCACATGAGACATGCTTCCGACATGTCTCCAAGGAGTGTCCAACAGCCATACATTCATTGCAGAAGAGAGGCTTCTTCTCATATTCAACATCAATTTGAATGTTATCAGAAGGAGTAGAAAGAGTCACCTTATCAACTAATGTGGAGCTGAGGTCAACCTCCACCAACATCCTGGCAAAGTGACCAAAACGGACATCTTCAGTCTCCTTGTCGAGACGAATCGGAGTCCCAATTGCTATGGCAATGTCATGCAAAATCTTCGGATGCCAAAGGACCCAATTCAGCCCATGCAAGCGAACCCAGACCTGAGAAAAGGCATTTCTTGCACGCGAAACATTAAAATCCAGGGACCATTCATGTAAGTAGAGCCAACCAGGTTTTAAATGCAGAGTTCCAATACTCCAAGCACGAAGTTTCAAGTCATCCGAAGGAAACAGACAATGGAAAAACCCCCGACCAAGAGAAACACATTTCCAGTTGGAGAACCCCCACAAAATTGAAATTCGATTACTCAAATCTTGAAGCCGCCATGGTTTTTGGCCTTTAGGTAGAGCAATGCGTGCAATCAAAGAGTGTTTTCCAATTTCCAACCTCTCAGCAAGAGCAACTGGATCAGCTTCAACATGAGCAGAGGCGCCTTTACGGAGGATCCTACTGTGACATGAATCTTTAAACATACCCAGGGAATTAAATCCATTCACCTTCGGACCGGAAGCTAAATTCGTTAAAACATCAGCATAAGAATGGGGGAAATTACCACCCGGCAGAGAATCACTCAGCTTCCCCTTCAAATTTGACGCCAACCGCGCCTCACCACAGTTTACCTTCATTCCATCCGCAGGCCGGTGCAAATTATCAGATCTAACAAGTAGATCTGAATTCGGCTGAGGGAATATGTGCAGTACATCTTTAGATCGGGAAGGGATTTCAACCGCCGACCGCAGGCGGGAGACAGCAGCGGACCGCGATAATTATTCCTTAAACACTAGAGTAATATCATTATCATTCTTTATCACACACACACACACACTAGTGTCCAAACTGAACTCTCTATGTGATTCTAGGATATAATCAAGAACCAATTAAACCAATAGCCATGACCTACCATAATCACTGATTCACCCCCATTCTTAATTTATCATGGATAATATTTAACCCTTAAAAGACTAAATTCAATTCTTAGATTCAATCTATAACCATGTTTAAATGTTGAATCTGTAATTTTCCCCAAAACTAGCTACAAAGGGATTTATCTACTCACCAGCATCCCATTGCCACCTCAACCATCCAACAATTGGTGTCATCAAACCCACGACTCTTCTAGAATAAGGTTCACACAAAAAAGGATTATTCTACATCAATTAATACACAAAATTACAAGTTGTGACCATCCAAATCATATTTTAGAACCACAACAAAACATTGCTTAGCACCCATTACCAAATCAGGGGACCTTCATCCATGACAACACAAAAACTCCAACCATGTTGATGGTCTTTCTTTAAAACAACAAATGGTTAACTCCATAACCTAATAATTATCTTATGCGACTCCTTAATAAAAAATTTAACAAGTTCCATTATCAAATTTTTTTGACTTCTTCTGAGCCACACTCATTTCATTCCAGGAAACACCTATCTATAACCAAACATGGGATTGACAATGACACCACCCCAAATCTATTTTTGATATCCCTATACCATGGAGGGACATTTTTTATTTCATAAAACCTCATGGAAACTATTACTATTATATCTCATAAAAAATATTGTTCATCATTCGGAACATAGAAACTAATTGATCTATAATTCAACAGAATCACATAAAACTAGCATGTACCACCTCAATATCATCCAAATGTAAAAGTTTTTCTCTCTTGTACCACAAAGAAACATATCGAAACTCAAAAAACCTTGAGTCATACACCCTTATACTACCTAAAAAATAGATCCATGATCTATTTCAAGTGAAATAAACGTATAAAACCATTTACACACACCTCATTCCACTTCACTAGTTTTCCGTTATAATGATGCTCAATAACCCTTGTTTATAAAATAAGTAATACTAAAGAAGACATAAACCATGGCGATAACTATCATACAACTGGACTCAAACTACACTAATTCTGTTCTCATCAACCATGGGGTCTCAAATCCATACAAACTAACCATGAAAATCAAAATTTCAATCACATTTAAACTGAATCACCCTTGGTGTTCCTATTAAAAATCTGTCATTTTCACATATGAAACATTTTACAATATGATTACCCACCATCTCGAGCATCATAACTGAACTAGATTTGTATTGCCATGATTTATAATCATCTTATATCTATAGATATAAAATCATAATCCTCAACATAATTGGGAACCACACTTGAAATCACTAGTGCATCCAACTGATCCTGTACCATATATATAATATCACTTCTATGCACTGATATTGTAACCGAAATCACCCACCCATTCTTTATATCTATAAGGTAGTCATAAGCCTTGGATAACCCTCCTCTTTGGATACCTTCATATACCATATCTCACGATATCCATAACACTAAGATAACAAATATTCTAAGCCACATCTCAATACACTATAATCTCCCATATAATTGATCAATCACATCCCAAGTCGGTCATAGATCATGGAAAACATCACTATTCCTCTCTTAATATCATAGAGAAATTCACATTCCATTACAAATTATAGGGTCTCACAACCATATCTATCATTAAGTTACAACCCACTACTCTATGAAAAATTACGAATCTCACCAAGAATCTAGATATAGGTCTACCCCCTCAAGAAGCTATAATCTCAAATGGATACTCATTGGGAATCCGTATAAGGGGTTCACCCCCTAAAGGATCACAATATCATCCTAAAACTCATGTATATAATTGAATCTCTCTACAATGATTTTTTTATGTATCACATAGTCATGTGGTTCAATTAAGTAAAATACCACTAAGAACCTCTATAGGGAAACACTATATACACATTAGTTGACACTCTAAGTAATCAAACTTTTTTCTTATTCAAAACCATTATTGGGTCATCAAATTCATATACTAACATACTAGCTTCACTATTCATCCCTTATAAGATGTATTATATAGTTTTACCTATCTTCTGTATCCCATCATAGATTCAAATGACCTTTCATCATAAGAAACTATACTGTGATCCATCTGAGTAGAACTCCACCTACAATTTATATAGTAAAATTCTATATAAATTATTATGGACACTTTAAACAACTATGCTCTCATCATTAATGTTAATAGTCCCAAGAAAGCACATGTATGCTATGTGAATCCTACAAACCAAATATAATGCATGAACATTGGCCTCTTTCCACTACAGGCCAAGAGCCAAAATCCATAATGAATCATTAAACCCAAAATCTCACGTGTCTCACCTAAGGTGAAATATAATACTACCGTAATAGTTAAATATTTGAAAACTAATCCAATATCTTTGGAAACCTTGACTTATATTGGAAAATGTGTTCAGGATGCACCAATTTAGGTTTGATCACATGATATAACACATTACTATGTCTCTAGTCTACCATATCCTAAAATAGTAAGACAAGATGAAATATACTCTGATATAAGTGTTATATCAACCACATAAACCACATTGATACCAATTTTTAATGTCCCTTAAACATTTATCTCTAAATAAAAACCAAGCTGGGTAACCACATGACCCCAGGCATGCCTTCTAGTATGCTAGAGGCTACAAACCTATTGTAGGGTTTTATAGTTTGACCATGGGGAGACAATACCCCCATGAAAATGTGTGAAATAAGAAATAAAAAACCAAATGTCACCCACAATAATAAACATAATGGTATGAATAAACAAAAAAAATCATCAATGACAAAATGGAATATAGTTCACATACTGACTCGTATTCTTATAATATGATCATCCATTGGGAGGACCACAAATAATATAAATAAATGAAAAAATAGTAGGATATACTAAATCTACAAACTATACATCATCCATCTCTATAATTCATCCAATCTATCTAACTAATTGATCAAGTCATGTGACACTCCCCAAAATGTTACTATGAACCATTTAAATGTCTTATTAGGTACCCATGTGTCATGGAAACCCATGAAGGGTGTAAGTACATCTCAATTTTACACCACCAATGTGATTTCAAAAATAAACAATAAATACAATGTATAAGCCACGTGACATTCTTGGTTAATATTAAAATAATTTCCAAAGCATAAATTTATATAACCACCATTGATCCTCAGGTTCTAATGTGACATTGGGGATATATAATACATGATGAATCTAGTGTATGATGTATCTAAGAATGTAGTGGGATTCTGCCTAACATAATTAACAACACAAGGGAGTAAGTCTTACCCTAATACCAATACCCAATAGCATTCTTACATTGGCCAATACCAGAGTGTCGATGAGCATGATACATAATCATGCCAACCAGTATAACTTCCTTGGGTCTGGTTCACCCCTATATGAAAAATATAAACACCTCAGGGGGGCTATCTCACCCCAGTATATAGTATATAATAAAATATATCCTAACTATACATGAGATTAAAACCTGGGTTAACTCACCCTAGTATACATGAGATGGTAAACCTTGTTATAACTCGTCTCGATACACAATATCAATGTAAAAATCCCAATCATGGAAATACATAGTATCAAAATAAATGTGGTGGGTTACATCCCATACTCATAGATCCAACAAGCATGTTTCAGTAATCCTAATCAATGTTGGGGTTACATCCCCTTCCCTTATATCTAAGGGGCATGTTCCAGGCATTCTGATGTGTTGAGTGGGATAAATTTCCTACTCACCGTTCCAAGGATAATGTTCTAGGAATCCTTAGCTATGTGGGGGTTACATCCCCTACTAGTGGATCATCATACAGCCAGGGGTTTCCATCCCATACCCAAAACCACAAGAATAAAGAAACATACACACTTGAGGGAATCCACCAACCTCAAAAGGTCATGCGATATTTTTACTAATTTAAATTAAATTAATATTGTTTCTTAAGATTTTAACATTCTATTTATCATTTCATTTTCCAATTTAAAAATTTAAAAAAGGGTAATCCTAGCACTGATATCCTAAATCCCTTGCACGAACCCTATCTATGTTTAAAAATCATATAGGGGGTCCTATTAGGCTCCCCTAAGTCATATCATTCACATACACCACTCATGGGTTCCTTTTTCTTAATCTAATCCCATGGGTCTACACCCACCACTTAGAGGGAATAACATCCCAATGCCTTGTAATAATAACATCACCTCGTTGGACTCTTAGGTTAATCCCTACAGGCATCACTCTTAGGTGAGAGAGCATGGCCCATATCAACTACCATGATATCCTAGGTCTATCCTATGACAACCGGGCCCCGGTGACTACACAGACACCCTGCCTTAACATAGTCGTCGGGTCCTGGCCCACCAGGTACCACTAGTTGCCCCGCAGACATGTGGGGCCCACCCCAAGGTCCACCCGCATACCTGAACGGGTCATCTAACTAATGATTGTCGCCACAGGCCAACACATGTCCTTTCCAGTGTGCTTTTTCCTCACTCACACACACCCTGGGAAACATCCGAGAAGGGCACCCGTCCTAATCACTACTCCAGGCCAAGCACGCTTAACTGTGAAGTTCTAATCAGACAGGCTCCCGAAAAGGAAGGTGCACCTTGTTGACATGAGTCATTTCATTTATCCATTTAACCCTTTATCATTTGGGGATGTTACAATCACCCCCCCCCCCTAGAGCACAACGCCCTCGTTGTGGGTCCCACATCTTCAACCCAGGTAGTGCACCACACCTAAGGCTGGGTTCCTCCTCTGATACCAAATGTGACAACTTGGTCCCTATGATAGCACAAACACCCCGCCTTAACATGTTCGTCGGGTCCTGGCCCACCAGGTACCACCAGTTGCCCCCGCAGACACATGGGGCCCACCCCAGGGTCCACCCACATGCCTGAATGGGTCATCTGACTAATGATAGTCTCCACAGGCCAACACTTGTCCTTTCCAGTGTGCTTTGTCCTCACTCACACACACCCTGGGAAACTTTCCAGAAGGTCACCCATCCTGATCACTACTCCAGGACAAGCACGCTTAACTGTGAAGTTCTAATCAGACAGGCTTCTAAAAAGGAAGGTGCACCTTGTTGACATGAGTTTTATTATTAAGTCATTTAACCCTTTACCATTCTGGGGTGTTACAATCACCCACACTCCCCATTTAGATCACAATGCCCTCATTGTGGGCCCTACATATCAACCCAGGTAGTGCACCACACTTAAGGTTGGGTTCCTCCTCTGATACCAACTATAACGGTCTGGAATTACTTCTAGTGGACTATAATTGATACCTATCTGGGCACTCCATGGGCGGCTACACCCCCTGGGCGGGACACACCACCATCCCCAGTGGCATTCATTTCCTCATGAAGCCCTTGGGCAGAGAGCCATGCTTCGTCCAATGCTCGCATGTGAGAGTTCCAAAGGATCGGATTCAATCCTACCTCCTTTGCCTCTGATACCAACTATAACGACCCATACTTTACATACATTGTTAATACTTCAAAATTGAAGTACACTTATTACAACATATAACAAAACCATTAAAGGACTGTTAGGTATAGTGTATTTAGAAAGTGGGAAACATAAACAACTAGTTCATAAATCATCTACGTCGTCTCCCATTTATTTTGTCATATCTAGAGTCCCTTTTTGGCATATCCTACTTAATTACCTTCTTCCTGACCTGGGGAAAGAAAACATAAAAAAGGGTGAGCTCAAATTCTCAGTAAAAGTAAACAAAAGAAATACAAATCACATCATATTCATAAGAACATAACATTTTGTAAATCTTAACCTGCAAAAGAGATCATAATTTCATAACATGGGATAAATCATAGTAGTGAAATGTAATCCCAATAATCATAACTTAAAACATGAAACTTTGTGGCATACACACATAATCATATAGAATCATTTATTAGTAGTCAAGACTCATTGCCAAGACTATATTAGTGGACAAATTCCATTTCTGAACCGAGTTCACTCCTCGTTTCAGTCCTATTTCACTAAACCGGATTAACCTGCCATTCCATCCATGTCTATCTCATGAGATATAAATCTTTACCCAATGCATTGGAGGGAGATATAGGTCCCACCCATCTCATAATGATACCATTCTTATGTGTGCCACAAAATCATAAATCATACATCATAGCATAACCCATGTAATAAAAATGGGATTCTTAAACATCGTGACATCATAAAAAAATTCATATAAGATAAAGGAATTCATAAAAATAATTCAACCACAACATAATCAAATCAATGTAATAATAGGGATAGAAATATAACCCTATATTATCTTAGATGGAAAATAATTTTGATAAAACACTTGAACTCCATTCTTGAGGAAAATATCATTTCTACTTCAAAAACATTTTTCCTTTCTTAACATGTTATACAATTTTAAACTAAAAGTAGTTGATTAAAAATAAACATAAAAACTTGTAAAGGAAGCTTCATGGAAATAAGGTTCTAAAAAAATCCATTCATGCCGTATAAGTTAAAAAACCATTCTTCCCGTACTTTGGCGAGAAAAGTCAAAAAGTACCTCGTATGAAAAACGACAAAAGATTCCTTTCATATCTTTTACTAAAAACTCTCTGAAGGGTAAAATTGGATTTAAACAATTGTATGAGGATATAAATAATATTGCATATTGAGGAAACATGGGATAAATCATAGTAGTGAAATGTAATCCCAATAATCATAACTTAAAACATGAAACTTTGTGGCATACACACATAATCATAGAGAATCATTTCTTAGTAGTCAAGACTCATTGCCAAGACTATCTTAGCGGACAAAGTCTATTTCTGAACCGAGTTCACTCCTCGTTTCATTCCATTTTCACTGAACCGGATTAACCTGCCATTCCAGCCATGTCTATCTCATGAGATATAAATCTTTACCCAATGCATTGGAGGGATATATAGGTCCCACCCATCTCATAATGATACCATTCTTATGTGTGCCACAAAATCATAAATCATACATCATAGCATAACCCATGTAATAAAAATGGGATTCTTAAACATCGTGACATCCTAAAACAATTCATATAAGATAAAGGAATTCATAAAAATAATTCCATCACAACATAATAAAATCAATGTAATAATAGGGATAGAAACATAACCCTATAATATCTTAGATGGAAAATAATTTTGATAAAACACTTGAACTCCATTCTTGAGGAAGATAACCTCTCTACTTCAAAAACATTTTTCCTTTCTTAACATGTCATACAATTTTAAACTAAAATAAGTTGATTAAAAATAAACTTGAAAACTTGTAAAGGAAGCTTCATGGAAATAATGTTCTAAAAAAATCCATTCATGCCGTATAAGTAAAAAAAAAATTCTTCCCATACTTTGGCCAGAAAAGTCAAAAAGTACCTCATATGAAAAACGACAAAAGATTCCTTTCATATCTTTTACTAAAAACTCTCCGAAGGGTAAAATTGGATTTAAAAAATTGTAGGAGGATATAAATAATATTACATATTGAGGAAACATGGATGTGGATGATAAATATTCCCCAGTAAATTCTGAAGTATAAACAATCTCAGATAAAAATTAAGATTGCGAGATTTTCCCTTACCTTAGGTCCGATTTGCTTCGTAAGTGTCTGAACCTTTTGTATAATGATTTAAATAATGTTATTAACTTATTCCAGAATCATACTTATTTTTATGATATCATATATGGTCATATTCTTAGTTTCTTATTAGTAATATTTCATTACTACTTGTTATTCGGGTGTTTATTACTTTTTGTTCTTATGCATGTTTTGTCGACTAAATGTGACAACCGGGCCTCGGTGACTGCACAGACACCCTTCCTTAACATAGTCGTCGGGTCCTAGCCCACCAGGTACCACTAGTAGCCCCGCAGACAATGGGCTCACCCTAGGGTCCACCCGCGTGCCTGAACGGGTCATCTGACTAATGATTGTCCCCACAGGCCAACACATTTCCTTTTTAGTGTGCTTTGTCCTCACTCACACACACCCTGGGAAACATTCCAGAAGGTCACCCATCCTGATCACTACTCCAAGCCAAGCACGCTTAACTGGGGAGTTCTAATCAGACAGGCTCCCGAAATGGAAGGTGCACCTTGTTGACATGAGTCATTTCATTTATCCATTTAACCCTTTATCATTTGGGGATGTTATAATCACCCCCCCCCCTTTAGAGCACAACGACCTCATTGTGGACACTACATCTCAACCCAGGCAGTGCACCGCACTTAAGGCTGGGTTCCTCCTCTGATACCAAATGTGCAAACCGGGACTCGGTGACTGCACAGACACCCCGCCTTAACATAACTGTCGGGTCCTGGCCCACCAGGTACCACCAGTTGCCCCGCAGACACGTGGGGCCCACCCCAGGGTCCACCCACGTGCCTGAACGGGTCATCTGACTAATGATTGTCCCCACAGGTCAACACATGTCCTTTCCAGTGTGCTTTGTCCTCACTCACACACACCCTGAGAAACTTCTCAGAAGGTCACCCATCCTGATCACTACTCCAGGCCAAGCATGCTTAACTGTGGAGTTCTAATCAGACTGGCTCCCGAAAAGGAAGGTACACCTTGTTGACATGAGTCATTTCATTTAGCCATTTAACCCTTTATCATTTGGTGATGTTACATAGCCTCACACCCAACCTATCCATAAATACCTTAGGCTCTACCCACCAAGTTAATCACAACACAGTGGTAGATGAACACTCAACCTATGATCATCTCAACTATAGAAAATGCTATAATACATATTGCATGGCCTACATGGGTAAACCATTATCATTAATCTCACCCCACTACTCATGGTCACCAAGGAAAATATTCTTAGGGACACAACCTTATATTAATATAATATAATTCATACCCATTTGGGTCTATGTTCTATTTGAAAGAATTTATATTCAAGTCCTCGTAAAACCAAGCTAGTTCACAGGAGTCCAAATTGACCCTCATCACTTTATTTAGTCCATGTATCTCACTTTTACTTTAATTAATTAATTAAATTAAACAAGGTTCATCACCATGAGTAGATATGCCACACATCACATGAAATCATAACATGCATAATAACACAGGGTAATGTTTAAAGGACTACCTACCTCATATATAGATTTTACCCTTTATATCATATAATAGGAAATCACTACCTGAGATCATCCAATTTTTCCCACAGCAAATATACATTTCCCTCACTCCTAGGAACCTATCCCATTTCACGAATCACTAAATAATTAATCATAAAATATTATAATTCATTTAGAAAATATCCACAATGACTAAAGTCTCATCGAGTGATATTTTTTCATTGAAACCAGGGGAAATAGGGTTTTAAATACTCCAAACACAATCTCAGACCTAATCTAAAAAAACTCCAAATTTATTCACCTTATTACAGGTCCAATTTAATTTAATTTAAAGAAAAACCCTTGAAAAATCACTGGGAAATGTATCTCAATAAAAAAATCGAGAAATGGTGTGTAGATATCACTATAGGATATCCTATATATGGGATTATAAAAAATACCCATCATTATTAGATTATTTGACCATCCTATGGTGAAATCATTATCAAATCCTTAATTCGAGAAATCCAAAAAACAAGAAAGGTGATGAGGATGAGTATTGGAGGTCAATGAAGAGATAAACTTATCATGAATCACTAAAAAATCAAGCATAAAGTCACCCCTTTCATGAGGGAATAAATAGAGGATATGGAGAGGATGAGTTGGCCAAAAATGGTCACCCCATACTCTTATTTTAGCTAAAAGCTTAGTGGAAAGCTTGTAAATTACCCAGATACCCCTACTAAAAATGCCAAAAAAATCTCAATAGAAATCCAATATGACTCACCAGTGATCCAGGGGCTCCCTAATGGGTCTATGGAGCTAACCAGTATGTTGGTCCACTAACCATCTCACTAGTAAGTTAGTGGCTACCCATTGGATGTCTAGTGGTAGGCTTCTGGTAAATTCCAACATCCCAATCAACCCAGTTCATATCTGATGCTATATAGAGACTCCAAAATCCCTTTAAAGCCTCATACCATGTATAAAACCATATAATATGATATTTACAAATTCTATAAATTCAAAACCAATGCTAAATTTATGATATAATCTCTTAACAAGCCAAAAATTCTAATTCCCTTTGGAATTTTCACACCCATATAGAAAAAGAGTATTACATTACCCCAAAAAATTATGATTTTTAGATTCACTTGATTGTATTTGATACCCTTAAAAGTATTATTCACACATGTATTCCACGACTCATAATCTAGCTCATGTTGTTAAAAGTTTTATAGAATAAATTTTTTCACATGCTTGTTAAATTTATCAACAATACAAACTCATGAATTTCATAATATCAATTAGATACTTTTATATCTCACTTCCTCGTTACTTGACTATAACAATTACCTCTATAATAATATCACAATGATAATGAGGAGACACAATTCCATATCCAGTTTTTGTTATTTTTTTATATCCATATTTACTTTTTTTAACATTAATTAATCACATATTCAATATAAATCCTTGTCAAATTAGGATTTATTTCTTTTACTCAATTCCATCTTTTAAAAATAGATATAAATTTATACGTGTGTGTGTATATATAAATATATATCATTTTACTAAATTTATCAGAGTTAATTGAACATAACTAATTTTATATTAATAACCACTATCAATTCATTTTACCTACATAGTTGGCACCCATCATAAATATTTCATTTTATGTGATCGTGCTTCTTTATAACAAGTTATCATATTTAATCTTATTTTATTTCTCCTAAAGAGTAACTTCATAAATATATAATCATAAAAAATATTAATTTAAGAATAATATTTTACTCAATCATAATTCCTTAAAGTAATCCAATTATTAGGAATGTTCTAATAAATCATTGAGTCAAAATAATTTTAATTTATTAATAATAATTGACTTAATTACAATTCACAATTAATCATAGGATTGTGATTCATTTTTTAATTTATCATCAATATAGAATAAATATAATAATTATTATACACTATTTTCATCTACACATCATAAAGAAAGTTGATTAAAGATTTACCATAATATCAAATATTTATCATACCATGCAAATTAAGTAAAATAGTTAATTAATTTTAAAACATATCTTGGATAAATAAAATTATTTTGTTAATCTTAAATCCCTAAATAAATATATAAATAAGCTTCTGTGTCTCAAAAATACTACAAAATTATTATTAAAATTATAATAATAATTTTATTATTTCATCAAATTAATTATACAAGTAACTAATTATTTAACATTTCCAAAATATCTATCATCTTCAGGTGAGGCTCTGATTCTTAATAATAATATCATAATGCCTAATTAATCTCAAAACCTTTTAACAATTTTCATAATAATTTTTTATTAATTTTATAATAATAAATTTATTTCTTTCCCAACATTTATTAACTAATTAATTAATTTTTCTTCCAAACACTTTCTAAATAGACTATTTATAATTTTATTGTCTCTGAGGAATCAATGTGTGTCTACAGAAATTTCTAGTGATGAAATTTGTGCCTCCTTGTTCCCCCACTAGGTGCCATTATGTATGACGAATGAGGTCGTTGGGATTCCATGTGAAACCCCCATGCACATCATATGAAAAGTTTAATTCACAACTCATTAGTGATCATCCAATCTATGATCAAATGGACCCGATCCTCCATTGATTAATTGACCATATACAAATGGGTGGGTCAATTTTTCCCCCATCAGTACTGTCTAATCACACAAATCAGACAACCCCACGTTTCCCACATGGAAACATGGATGATGTCATGTTAGGGAAATGTGACCAATGTTATAAACGTGCAATCCTAGATCATAGGGATACCATCTCTCCACCAATGCATGTTGTACCATAATCCATCCACCGCAGTTGGTCACCACCCAAAGTGGTTGACCACCTGCTAACCATCTCTAATAGCTTTTGAATTACACCACTAGCTTTATATCACTAAAGGGATTCAAAAAACAACCTTTATTTGTCAATCTTCTTTAGTTAATGTACTCAAAACATAGATAAAATTAATAATTCACTAAATATCCTCTATTATATGGATTAATTTAAAATTCCAATTTGGGTGATTAAGACAACAGTTAATGTGTAACAATAATAGATTATGAACCATATATTGTTGCTTTTATGGCTTGGCCAAAATAAAAAATTATAATTAAATTTTCAAAATACGTCCTAAAAATATTTCAATAAAAACTCAAAATATTGATTTAATATTTGAATAATTTCTCTTCAAGTAAATGCATTTTGATTTATAGAATAATGATATATTATTATTGTTTAAGATACATATATTGTTAATCCAAAATCAAAATAAAAGTTTAAAATTGTAAAAAACCTATCATGAATGTCTCAAAACCCATGGATAAAATTATGAAATTTTAGGTGGATTTTTTTCATCTTAACCATAAGATTCAATATATGAAAGGTTTTTTTAATTTTTAAAATATAGGGATTTAGATTGAGGAGATAAATTTTGGTGACTTATTTCTTAAATATCATAGAACCCATGACTCAAATTATAAAAATTTCAGTTCCATTGGAGTCATTTTAACATTAAGAAGATAATTTTTTAAGGGTTCATCATGATTTAATAAAGAAATGATTTGAATTTAAGATATAATTTAACGTCCATCTAAGATATGTTGTGATCTGTGCATCTGATTCACAATATTATTATGCTAACATGATCATATCATTAATAAAAATACCATAATATATAAAGTACATATTGAAAATTATATAGTAAGATAATGGATGAATTTTTTTAAAAAAATATACATTGATGATATTTAAAATAAGTTGGTGAGAATCAAATAACCATGCTTTGAGTTTTCAATATTATTAATTTTTCAATGATCCTTTATCTCCATCAATATTATACTTCACTATGAGTGCTCCAAATGATGGATAGGGTTTCTCAATACCCCTAAAATATTAATTTATTTGTGGAATTTAGGTTTATTAAATATTATTTAATTTATATCCAATAGTACTTATAATATTTATGGTGTCATATTAAATCCAATACCTTGACCAAAAGGAAACACCCCATTCTAGACTCAATGGTTAAGTCTGTTTTCTAATCTAAACATATATTTAATAGAAAATATAGTTTTACCTCTAGTGGGATTGATGTCTTGGTTGACTATATTTCCTTTCCCAACTTCTACTCATACCAAATTAAATCACAGATATGTGCCATTTGGAATTTAATAATCCCAATAAATCTAATGAAAATGAAACTGAATCCATATTATGAATTCTAGTCAAGTTAATATATGTAGGTAAACTGGGGATACTAAATTATTCCTTAATAAAATATATTATTTTTAATGAGTCTATGTTCATCAACATAAATGTGGGATGCATAATTGACATCTAATACCCATGAATTAAATTAGACTAAATGATTTCTATAGCATTTAATTCTTTATGCTCTTCTTTCTTCTATTTAACACTAAGATAATTTCACAAGTTATAACACAAATCTATAATGAATCATAAAACTAAGTATAAGTTTAATTTCATTGTATTAAATAATAAAATATATTTATTGAGTGAGTATTATGTTTTAAAAATAATTTGAAATTGAATTTTATTGAATACACCCCTATGAAAATGATGACCTCGTACATAATATCTATTAGTGGGTTACAATCCATATTTCACAAATTTGTATTCTTATTTGAATTTTCAATAATAACTCATCTATTTTAGTAGAACATCACAACACTTATATCACATATATAATTTTGATATATGAATGAATAACACATTACCCAAATTCATCGTAAAATTTATCCAAACTTTATTACTCTAGTTACCCAGACCTATTAGGCCTACTATAAAAAGTAAAACCCAAAACTCAAAATTGTATATGGGAACCTAATTCTATTAGGGACACCCTTACCCAACACAAATTACATAAGATAATAAATGGGTACCAAAATTTGACATGACATAATAATTTGGATAATCAAGGTCTTAACACCTGTTTTATTTAGAATAAATATAACAAAATAATGTTTTTTAGAGTTTTATTAATACTAAAATTTATTTATATTATGAATAATTATAATAATTTAATTTATTAATTGCAATAAATAAAAATAATTAACATATTTTAGTTACATTATTATATAATTCTAATACAGCAAATGATTTATGTAATGGTACCCCTATGAAAAAATTAATTATAATATTTAACACACACTCAAATCTATCTCATGTATAAGGTACTTATAACTCTTTCATGTAATGGTTTAAAATTATATTAAAAAAAATCTTACTCAAGAGTATATATGGTATGATAGGTAGTCAATTATGTAGCAAAACTGGCCCCAGTAGCCTAGATTCAGTGTCTTTATCTATTACATTCGAATAAGATACATGGAATCACATCCAGAATGACCAAATCATTTAGTAGTATTTGTAAACTATATATATACATGATTCCCATATTAATTTTTAAAACACTAATTACAACATATTATTTTTCTAGAATAAAATTATTACCTATTGAATATCCTTACATACCTAACATCGTACACATCATGGATTGATAAAAAAAGAAAAAGAAATAAGCGTGATCTCAAATTCTTAGTAAGGTTAAAGTATAGTGGAAGCTATCATGAATTCGTACCAATAAGATATATGTAAAGGTAAATAACTGAACAATAATTCCATTTAAATAACTTGATAAGGCTTAATTAATATGGAAAGGTAAATATTAGAAAAAATATGTCATTTAATCAATAAATGAGAATTAAATTACTCTAGAGATTATATCATTGTGAAAATCTCGTAGATAAAAATAACTACATTCTTAATAAAATAAATACTTAATTATTTTATTTCATGTCTCTGGCACAAGACTCCTTTATCGTTAATATCATTCAAAAGATAGTTTAATATTATAGGTAAAACCGATTTAATGTTATCTTACTAATTTTTCCCATGATACCTACCAATGAATTGAGGGGATATCTATAACTGGGACCCACCCATATCTTCAGGTCTAAATATTTCCTTATATATCGAAAAATAAATTTAATTCATGAACAATGTTCCTTTTCATGAAAAATATGTATTGAAGAAAGAGTATAGATTAACAAAATTTCCCCATTTAATAAAATAACTTTCAAATTAATAAATTTTATGTATAAATGGCATACAATTTAAGAAATAAGAATATCCATGATAAATAATATAGATATTTAGGGTACATTTAATTTATAATGTCCATAGAAATGTGAATAATTCAAGGGTAAGTCAATGACTATAAAAATGAATCAAGGAAGTGAATTAAAATACTTTCCATAGTCAAAATGACCATAAACCTTCTAAATGAAGAATAAGTATTGTATCAATACATTATATCCCCTCTGGATTATTTGTAAAATAAATTTTTTTTCATTTTTGAATAGAAATACCATAAAAATATCTTTAAAACATTCTTGAGGAAAATGTATTTTTCATTTTGAAAAGAACATTTTAAAACTAAACATTCATAAAAAATGAAATAAATTTTCATTGAAAATAAAATTTGAAACTTGTGAAGAAAGTTTTAAAACATTTATTGGTCATGATATTTGTAAATTTCATTCATATCATACACATTAAAACAAAGATTCCTTTCACATTTTCAGTAAAATCCACATAATCATAATTCTAAAAATGAAATGAAAATTCATTTTAAAAAATTTTAAAAAAATATGGTTAAAAATGTTGTTAATAAATCATTTAGAAATGTTTAAAAATATTATTTCTAAAAAAATTATAAAACATGTTTTTTTGGAATAAAACAGATTTCTGGCCAAAGAGGGAAATGAAGATAGATTTTCTTAAAATATTTTATCAATTATTTTAAGTAAAAGAGAGTAGGAAAATGTTATTATTACTATAATAATCATCAATAATTTTATCATATGAAAATTAAATGTGTTTATTGGAAAATTATCAAATAATTTCCTTCAATGGAAATTCAAGCATATAAAATCCCGATTAAAATGAGATTGTGAAATAAACCCTCAAAAAGATTGTAACATTACATTGAGAATTAATCCTTGAATTTATTATGTGTCTAAATTATAAATACACATAAAAATTTTAAATTAAACATAATATGATCAAAATTAATTGCACACGTCATCTTATAATGTCATAGACAATGAAGAAGTAAAATAACTTAATGAAAGGAAATTGAGTTATAAAATTCTTTACCACTTGGTAATTTTAAATTCAACTCCACTTGGATGAAATAATTTAACTTGAAAATTAATATACCATGTATTATGAATTATTTATCATATTATAGGTGAATTGGTAGGTTTATACACCATAAAGAAGAAATTTTTTAGATAGCGTTACAATATGCGTCAATAAAGGGAAATTGAGATGAAATCCCTTGCCTCACGCATCTTTTTGGTTGAACGTGTTTTAACCTCATTTATAATTGTTTTAAACAAGTTATTAAATTATCAAAAACATATTGATATTTATAATATCATAAATGACCATTTTATAACATCTTATCACCCTTTCATTAATAATTGTTCATTATTTGCAATGTTTTGGGTATTAATTGCCTTGTTTTCTCATTCCTTCTTTGTCATGAAAGTTAAGATTAATATGAATATTATATAGTTACATAATCTCAAGAATAATAATCAGGAAAAATTTATCATATTTTTACTTAAATTATATGTTTAAAACCAACCATTAATGACAGTTATTAAAAATGAACTATGTTACAGTCATGGAGACAGTGGGTTGTACATACGTAGAAGTAACATTTCCATTTTCCAATGATAATGATGGAAAGATAGTAAGTGATATTTTATAATTATAGAATGATAATAATATCATATATATCATATTATTGATTTAAATATACTTATATATATCATCCATGTAATGTGGTGATGAAAAGGGAGTCATGTTGCTTCATGAAAGCGGTTGTCCACACATACACGAATAATGTTATCATTTTTCAGTGTATAAAATAAAATGATACATTATCTTTACATAATGATAAATATGTAATTAAAATAATAATTATGTAATTTATATCAAATATATTTATTAATTTTTTCTTTATTAACTTCCATGTAAATCATTAGTGAAAAATGAATCACATCATTTCACGAGGTGGTAGTTCGTCGTACACGCAAGAATCGTTTTCGTATCCCCTATGAAATGGAAATTAAAAAACTTATATATGATATAATGAATAAAGAGGTGAAATTATGTTATATATATATATATATATTATCCATCATCATACTCGACTATTATAGGTGGTGATGGAAAAAATGAATGACATCAGTTCACGAGGCGGTTGTCTTCCAAACACACAAATGATGATTATGAAACCCATTTGATGGAAGTGGAGATATTTATAGGTCATAAATGTAACATAACAAAATATTATTATATTTAATATACATAGAATTATATATCAACATGTTTTAATAAAATTTAAGGATATAGAGGAAGAAATAAAATAGACATTCTTGTTGAAGAGTGATACCGCTTCTTCAGGTAACCTCCTTAGGTTTTACCCAAAAGCCTTCCTAGGATGGATTTATGACAAAAATAAGGATTCTAGGATAAGAATATGGAATATCTAATGTTATTTTGTCAGTTATTATCTGAACCAAAGTGTCTTCAAGGTGTGATGAATAGATGATAGGGGGTGGCCTTCTCTAAGCAAGGTGAGTGGTACACTCAGAGGTTTTGAAAAGAAAAAGGTGTACCCTTTTTTTCACCTAAAAATAGGGTTCAAATACAGTATTATCAAATAAATTACATGATAAGGTAAAAATAAATCAATAAAATATATTTTATTCAAATGATTAAGTAATTTTAACCCTTATCTTTTAATTTCAACCCCTGGTAAATCCATTTTTACCTTAACTGTTGTAAATATTATTTAATGTTTTTACTATTAATTTTGGTAAATAATTAAGTTGAAATTATTAAAAAATATATATTATTTTGATTACTAATATTTAAACCATTTTTTCAAATTAAATGTATATAAGTATCAAAATTTAATTTAAAATTAATTTCACGGATGCGATGAGAAAAAGAGTTTTTAAAGAGAAAATGTTCAAAAAATTACAAAGTTTTTATATCAAAATTCAATATGAAAATGATTAAAATGATATAAATTAGATTAATTTATATATAATTTAAATAGTATTACTTTAAAATAAATTCAGAAAATAATTTATTTTTTTAAATAATTTAAATGAAAAAGTTGTTTTCATTTAAAAATTAGTATTTCTCACTATTCATCGAAAAATGAGACATTTCTGAAAAATCCAAAAAAAACACCCAAACATAATTTTTATATTATGGTTTAAAAAAATAATTCCATTTTATCAAATAAATATACTGAAATTGGTAAAAAAAATTACATTATGTGTGAAAAACATGACTAAACTGTCTTTTAGAAAAAATAGAGTTTTTTCAAAAACATTTATTTTCTTATTTTAAATGATTATTATTTTATTTATATTAAATAGATAACCATAATTTTCAAAATTTATTTATTAATATTAATACCTAACAATTTAATATCTATATTATAAAAGTTAACTATATTATAGTTCATTTAAACTCAGGTATGTGTGTTTAACAAGAAATCAAATGGATTAAATTTAAATAAATTTATTTCATGGATTATTCAAGCCCGGTGTTCTCTATCACGTGAAAAATCAAATAAAATTTTCTTATTTTATAATTTTGAATTGTTACATTATACCAACCTTAAATAAATTGTTTCCTCTTAATTTAAACTTTATCTTGATAATCAAGGGTTTTTTGACATTTGTAAATACCATTGTTGAGAAAACCACATCACAATAAGGGTTAATAAAATATCATCTTAATAAGAGAGAAAGGGAAATACAAATTTCATTTATAATAACACATAACTAGGTTTCTACGTAGGATAAAATTGGTGGATAATAAAGATATGTACATAGAAGAATAGTATGAATAATTATAGAGAGAGATATATGTCATTGGTCATAAGAAAGTGAATGATAAATGGAATGCTAATGACCTTAAAATCATAAATCAATGATGATTTAAAAGATCATCTAATTCATAAAATATGAAGGTAATAGGATAATTTTTTTGTTTCAAGATCATTTTTCATAAATACGATGAATTGTTTCACTAACGATTAATATAAAGAAATATACATACTTGATATATTTTTATTTCATAATCATACTTTCATCCATTTATTATGCGTCTATAAATTTTGAATTCATCAATTACTCCAAGAAATGAATATATATATATATATATGCATGAATCACCAAAATTCACATTTAATGGGTTATAATATTCAAAATATAGTGATAATTCATTCATTTTATCTCTATTTGTTATTATGAAAAAATGGTTGCCATAGTTTATCCAGTATGCATAAATCTACATATGTTGAAGTAATACATTAATATCTAAAACCTCATCCAAAGTTCATCTTAAATTATTTCATAAATGGTTAACCTTATAAACCTTCTGAAATATTAAGATCCAAAACATCATAAAGGTGTTCATTGAATTTACAAAATGAACTTATCACTAATCTCCCAAATTAAATGAAGTATCTCTTAATAATCACATACCAAACATGTGAGTGCCTTCATCAGGAGTTCTCTTAAAACATGGTGATAAACAAAATTACCATAAAACCTACTGAATACATGAATTCTTTTGTATTACTTAAGTAAAACATAGATTATTGGATATATTACATAAATTCAAAAATGTTGTAAACTCCATTAAGGATAACATAATTCACTTTGCCAACAAATAATTAATGAGTCCCAATATATTCAGTACTATCCAATTTACTTTATCCATATCAATTTTCTATGTATACCAAAATAATTATATCAACATCAGGAACATATTAAGGTTTATATTTCACTTAATAAATCATTTTATAGTAAGTTCAGCTTTCCACTAAATCATTTTTATTGATCATCGGTACTGTTCTACATATATTTTCAAATCCTTGATGAAATGGTACTGCAATAAAATCCTTATACATTTCATTATTTTTATAACTAGGAAATCATTGATAAAATAATAAAATTCCATAGTTATATACTCCAAAGACAAGAAAATTAATCATTCTACTTCGTCGGTGTTAATAGCATAAGCATGACCATAATTCATTATCTTCTTTTGAGGTATATTCCTTTGACACTTGAGATATTGATTTGTGTAGTACCCCATATCCTTACAGTTGAAGCATTATACATTGATAACCTTTTTATTTAACTTATAATCACAATCATGGTGGCCTTTCTGTCCATACTTGTATTAAACTCCCATTTTTTTAATAAATCATCAATGTGTTTCTTTCCATAATTATAACTTGTGGTAAAATCATTTTCTCCCTTCTTCCATTTATCCATCATTTTCCCTGTCGTATTATTTTCTATAGCATAAATTTTAATCTATAGAACTTAGATAATTCTTTGTTTATATTTTTATCAAATGATCTTATGTATTCATATGATTAGAATGTTTGGAAGACTAGTTCCTTTAAAAATATTGTCTTAATCCCATCAAATAAATGATCATTCTTACTCTTTCTATTACATTCGTTACTGTGGTTCTCATTCCTTCTACTAGGCCTCATTTTTAAATGATGTTATACACTATATTTGATCATATCATTATGAAATATAATGTATTATCCCAAAACTACTGAAATACATAATAGAAATTGAAAATTTTATGCATAGATAATCTCATAATCATAAACGTGGTTTCTTTGGGGATATCTCTATTTCCCAATACGTCATAATGGTTTTTAAAGAAAATATGAATTATCCTAAGAATATCCCTTAAGAGTGTCAAACCTTGTGTGTATTAAGGCCTATTTTCATGCACCATGGGAATATCATTTCAAATCTAATGAGACTTTTTTCGAGTTATTAGCCTTTGGTACAAATATTCCAGAACCACACACACTTTTAATATCGACACATTTATGTCTTATCAAGAAAACCCACATAATATCTACCTTACCAAAACATTAATATGTTCTTATATACTTATCATCAAATTATATCAAAGGTTTATGATCCCTAATCTATGTTTTTATAAATCTAGTTCTCAAGGATTCTATTAAACTTCATTGGATACCAATTAGAGCAACCAAAAACCCAGTTTCTCAGAGTCGGTGCCTTAATTTATTAAATTGGAATAAGACACAAGAAATATCATCTTCAAGGACCTAATAGTTTAATATTCTTGGTAAACTATGTACATTCATTATTCCTATATTAAATTTGAAAACACTAATTACAATATAATACTTTTTTCTAGAATAACATTTTTCTCTCTAGAATATCCTTTTATATAAAACAAATTATATTTCCTTGGATTCCTTTGAAATGAAACAAAATAAGTGCGATATTAGATGCTCAATAAGTGTTAAGGGTATAGGAATATATCATGAATTGATGAGAATAATTAATATGGAAAGGTAAATAACTAAACAAACAGTCCATTTAATAATTGGATGAGACATGATCAATATGGAAAAGATAAATAACTAAAAACACATTCCATTTAATCAAGAACTAATAATGAAATGAATCAATATATAATATCACTGTGAAAATATCATGGAAAATAATATCACAATTACTAATAAAGAAAATGATTAAATATTGGGCACCATGTCTCACACACATGATACATCTATTATCATGACCATTAACAAGATGGTTTAAAACTATATATATAAACTTATTTAATTATAGTTTATTGTTTTGTCTCATGAGACCTACCAATGCTTCGATGGGCTATCTAAATTCAGGCCCCACTCCTATCTATAGCCCCAAATATTTCCTTATATATTGAATTGTTTATTTTATTCAAGAACAATGTTCCTTATCATCAAATATCCACATTGAAAAAAAATATAGATTAAAATTATTTACCTATATAATAAAATAAATTTAAAATTAATAAAACATATGAATAAATGGGATATGGTTTAAGAAATAAGAATATCCATGATAAGTAATATGGGTATTTTGAAGAAATTTAATGTATAATGATCCTAGGAAATTTAATAATTCAAGAGAAAGTTAATGGCTAAAAAATGAATCAAGAATGTGAATTTCAATACTTTACTTGGTCAAAATGATGGTAAACCATCTATAAAAAGAATAATTATGGTATCAGTACAACATATCCTTAGTGGATTATATATAAAATAAAGGGTTGTAGTTTTTTATGAATATAAATGCCATAAAAAATATTTAAAAACATTATTGAGGAAAATATCCATTTCATTTTTAAAATATCCATTTAAAAATAAACTTTCACAAAAAAAATGGCATGGATTTATTTGGAAATAACATTTTAAACTTATAAAGGAAGTTTCAAAATATTCAGTTCTCATAATGACTAGAAATTTCATTCATTTCGTAAACATTAAAAAATACTCCTTTCACTTTTTTGGTAAAATCCAAATTGTCATAATTTTTAAAATGAAATGAAGATTTATTTTAAGAAATTCTATTAAGAAGTAAAACTAAGTAAAAATTTATTTAATATATCAGTTTTAAAAGGATAAAAACATTCTTTATTACTTTTTTAGAAAACATGGTTTTGGAATAAAATATATTTCTGACTGAAGAGATAAATGAAGCTAGATTTTCTTTAAAAAAATTATTTTAACTACCAAAGTTTGAAAATATGGTAGAATTACTTGAAAACTACATTAATAGCCATAGGAGAATAAAATAAAATAGTTTTATTAAACAATTATCAAATAATTTTATTCAATGTAAACTCAATCTTTAAAAATAATTATTAAAATTGAGATTGTGAAATAAATCCTCACAAAGATATTAACATTACAATGAGAATTAATCAATGGATCAATTACCTGTTTCAAATGAAAATAAATACAAAAAATGGAAATTTGAAAAAATATAATCCAAAGTCATTACCCATATAACATTATAATATCAAATATATTGAAGTACTAATATAACCCAATGAAAAGAAATTGATCTATGAAATTATTTACCATGTGGTAATTTTCATGTCAAGAATTCTTGGATGAAATAATTCAAATTGAAACATAGTATATCATAAAATATGAATTATTCATGATATTATCAAAAAAATGGTCTGTTTATACACCATATAATATAAATTAGGTGCATAACATAACAATGTGTCTCACTGAAGGGAAACATAGATGAAATCCCTTACTTCACGCTTCCTTTTGGTTAAATGTAATTTGACCTCATATATAGTGGTTTTAAATATGTTATTAACAAATAAAAACCCATATTAATATTTATAATATCATAAATTCCCCTTTAATAACATCTTATATCCCTTTTATTAATAATATTTCATTATTTTTATTATTTCGGGTGTTAATTGCCTTGTTTTGTCATTGTTGTTTTTTGAAGAAAATTCTGATTCTTATGCATATTATGTAGTTTCATCATATTAAGAATAATAATAATCACATAATTTTTATATTTTTAATTCAATTATACTTTTAAAATAAATAAAAAACAATTATTGTGAAAAATTAACTATGTTACATTCATGTAGATGGTAGGTCATACGTACGCATGAGTAACATTTCAATTCTCCAATGATCATTATAGAAAGGTGGTAACTAATATTTTATCTTTATATAATGATAAAAATATCATATATATCATATTATTTATTTAAATATACTTATATATATCATCCATGTGTTGGGGTGATGGAAATAGAGTCGTATCCCTTTGTAAAGGTGGTAGTACACACTTACAGGAAGGAACTATGTTACATTCATGGGGACGGTAGGTTATACGTACGCATAAGTAACATTTCAATTCTCCAATGATCATTATAGAAAGATGGTATGTATTATTTTATCTTTATATAATGATAAAAATATTATATATATCATATTATATATTTAAATATGCTTATATATATCATCCATGTGTTGGGGTGATGAAAATATAGTCACATCGCTTCGTGAAGGTGGTCGTACACACTTACAGGAACGATGTTATCATTTTTTAGTGTAAGAAAAAATATTATATATTATATTTTTAGAGTGATAAAAATTTAATTAATATCATAATTATTACACTCACATCACATATATTCATAAACATTATCTTTATTACCTTCCTTATAAAGCGTTAGTGAAAAAAATCACATTGCTTCACGAGGTGGCGGTTTGTCATACACATGAGTAATGTTATCGTATCCCATAAGGAATGGAAGGTAAACAGGGTATATATGTAATAATAAATACATATATATATATAATTATTTTATACATATAATATATATATATACATATACTTTATATCCATCATCATATCTATTTGTGAGAGGTGATAATGGAAAAAGGAATGATACTAGTTCGCAAGGTGGTAGTCTTCCCTAAACATGAAAGATGATTTTGTAACCCATTTGATAGAAATGGAGATGGTTTTCGGTAATAAAATTAACATAAAAACATCTAATTATATCTAATATAATTTTTTCATTATCTCATAAATTTTTAATAATAATTGGAAGAACTGTAAGGAGAAATAAAATAAAAACACTCATTGAAGAATGTTACCTCTTCTTCGGGTAACCTCCTAAGGTTTTTACCAAAATCAATCCTAAAATAGATTTATTCTCAAAATAAGGTTTCAAATATTATAAAAGGTATTTTTTTAATTTATATTTTTAGGTATTTTCTAAACAAAAAAGGTGTTTTAAGGTGTTAAGAAGAGAGAAGAGGGGTGGCCTTTTATAAGTGAGGTGAGTGGAACACTTCTAATATTTCAAATGGAAAATGTGTACCTATGTTTTTTAATGGAACAAAGGCTCCAAAATTGATTATTATAGAATATAATACATTATAAGGTTTAAATTTTTCCCTAAAATAGATTTTATACATGGTTTTAGTTCATTTTTACCCTTATATTTTTAGTTTAACACTCGATAAATCTATTTTTACCTTAACCACGGTAATTGTTTTTATTATTTTTACTATTCATTTTGGTAAAACATTATGTTGACCATATTGAATCATATAAATTATCATGATTAAAAATATTTAATCCATTTTTACAAATTATATTCACATAATTTGATAATTTTAATTGAAAATTAATCCCACTGATGCGACAAGAAAGAAGGTTTCTAAAGAAAAAATGTTGAAAATTTTACAAAGATTCTATATCAAAATTAAATATGAAAATTATTTCAATCAAATAAATTAGATTAAATGATAAAAAAATATTGAATTAATTTTTCTTTAAAAATATTTTAAAATATAATTTATCTCTATAAATAATTTAAACAAAAAAATTCAATTAAAATTTAGTATTTTTCATTATATATTATAAAATGAACCATTTCAGATTAATCACAAAAATTATCCATAATATAATTTTGAAATTATAATTTCAAAAATGAATTTAACTTTATCAAACAATTTTTCTAAAATTGGTAAAAAATAATTTTAAACTTTTGTGTAAAATGGGATTAAACTATCTTTTAGAAAAAAAAATACAGTTTTTCAGAACACATTTATTTTTCTTTTAAATGATTTTTATATTATTCCTAATTAATAGATAACCATAATTTTCATAATTTAGTTCGTATTATTCATACCAACCAATTTAATAGTTAGTAAATCATTGAATACTATATTGTGGTTCATTTAGACTCGTGGTTGTGTGTTCTCCAAGCTACCGAAGAGATTAAATTTAGAGAAATATATTTCATGGGTTGTTTAACCTCAGTAATTTTTGTCGTATATGCTATAAAATACAATTTTCTTATTTTATAATTTTATGGTTTTAGACCAAATGTTTCTATATATATGTTTTTTCCAAATTTTAGTGCAATTCTAACCCAAATCCCACTATCTATTGATTATATTTTTCTTAGAAGAAAACTATTTAATTAAGTGAAAAAATATTTATATGAACAAATTTAATCATTTTAAAGTAATGTATAAAAATATTCATAATATAAAAAATAATATTATTAAATATTAAATTAGAAATTTAAATAAAAAAATGAACCATTAAAATATTTTTTTATTCATATAAAATATTTAAAATAGTAAAAATAAGTCATGAATGAGTATGAACATTTCATATATTCCAATATAATAACTTTATATCATCCTTATTCTATAATCTATAGTTTTTTTTTAAAACTATTTTAATTATAAAAAGTGTATTTTATATTTTATAAATATTATAGATAATGATATCCAAATATCCATGCATGTGATATAAGCATAACCTTTATCACACAATGTTATCTTATAACATATATAATATTATCACTATATCACTTCTAATGATATACATGATAATTATTATCTCTATATCACTAATCATTTTTGAAAGTTAAGGCAGGTATCATAGATAGTGATATCTATATTTCACTTCCCAATAAAACCCCAAAACTAGTTATTTACACTATATAAAACACAAAACTATAACCATGTCATTAATATATTATGATTCTCTATTCTGAAATCTATCGCCAAGTTTTATAGAGATAAAAAACATATCATACAGTTTTATTTGCTACATTGATGAATGACTAGGATTAATCCACACTATATCATTGACAATCATAATCATATATCACTAGCTATGTTTATATTATGGTAAATTTTTTCATTGTTTATGATAATAACCATTTTTCAATTTTTTGAATTTTTAGAATTTGATGATTAAAATATTATTTTTCAGAAACAAAAGACTCATTAATCCAGGATCATTAATATGACAAGTTAGAAAAATAAAAAGTATGAACAAATAAGAACATGCATTTTTCTTGTAGTTTTATTCTGTTAAATTGATGGTAACCTCTCATCCATAACCTATTTTTTCTTACGTCCATAAATTATTCACTATCAATAGTATTTACAAACATCTTTGGAAGAACTTATTGGATTTTAATAGTTCTTTAATAATATTTAAATAAATATTTTAGTATTTAAATTGGGAATACTTTTGGTATCCAAAATTAAAAAGTGGGTTAGATTATGGTGTGATTTATAAGTGTCACTTTTATCATTAATTGAAATGAATATGTTTTTTGGGAAAATCTAATGGGGATGTTGCAATAAACCATCCATGTAGATGGACAATTGCACAATGTGGTGCACTTTTCGCTGCACACATTGTGTTAGTGTGAGACAAAAATTATGTATGTTATCTCAACTCCAAATCCACCCATATAAAAAAATGATACATTCCAAATTTCCCCCATGAGGAAAAAATTAAAGAATTAACATCTCATGAGTCAAGGAAACATACTCAAAACCTTAACTAATGGTCTATTTGACACTTACCAACACCTCATGATTACAAAGGATTTATAGGTTTCTTTGGAATGAAAATACATCACTAAGGATTTGGTGAGTAATAAATTAATAATAACAAAGTTTTTTTCATTTAAAATGGTAGATAGTAGATATATCATAGAGTAGTTTTGTGAAATAAAACATAAAAGGGGGACTTTGAAAGCATAAACATATAAGGGAATGGTATGGCTCATCTCATGTTTACCTATGGAATGATATTCACATTAAATTAATTATTATATTCACCCAAATTTTATATAAACTTAGTTTTATGTATGTTATTAAGCAATAATTATATTACTATTTTTTCAAGTTAGATAAATTAATTTTGACCCACATAGGGATATTTTTTGGAAAGGGGCACCTATATGCTGAATTATTCAAATTAATTATAGATGGTTTTTATTACTTTATAGAGTATTTTGATTTATAACATAGTCATTTAGGTCTCATAAATTATTTAAAAAATAAAAAACAAATCAAAATATAATTATTTTCTAATATGGATAAAACTAATCATAAATGTGTTATTTTCATAAAAAGTAAAATAGTTATGAAACCATTACCAATTATATAAAAGGAAATTAATTTGTTAAAATACATTCATAGTTATATACGTGTTTTTAATTATACACCTATCATAGGTAAAAAAATTATTTATAAATTTTATTGAGGGATATTCTATATTTTTCCATGTCTAACTTTTACTTGTTAAATATTAATTAATAGATAAATTTAGTGTCTACAAAAAAATAGGTTGAAACCAATGTGGAATTAAAATTAATTTTTATATATATGTAAAGGGAAGATAATATTATTGAACTACATTTTTTAAATTCATATGGATCATTTATAAAGGGAATCTCCCATTACACCTTAACATAGTGGTGTTGGTAAGATAAAGAATAAAACGTTGATGGAAATGGTTAATTTTGTGATGTCTATCTTCAGTATCTGAAGAGGATTTTTGGGAGAGGAGTTTTTAACTGTGTGTCACACCATAAATAGAGATTCCATAAAAATTAATTTAGTGACTTAATATGAATTTAATAATCATAGAAACCCATTTTTAAAGGTTTAGGTTTTTCACAGAATTATAAGAGTTCTTAAACCTAAAATGGTGGATTTGGGTAAAGAGAAATTGATAGAATATTTCATGGATATATGGTGTATTAAAAATATTATAAATACATATTAGTATAATAAATTAATTTAATTTCTATTAATATATTAATTCAAAAAATAGATTTTATATTTAAAGAATCTTGAATAACTCATGTACCTAAGAAAGTCCAAAAAAACAAATATGGCTTAAATATAATAGTATCTCAAAAAGGTTTAATCGAGGAGTTTTATGAAAGTAAATAACCTTGGATACCTAATGAATATGGTTATTATTTTTAGGTTTATTATTTGGAATAACCTACTAATATTATTAATATGAAAACTTTGGCTTTTCTTAATATATATTGTGATCCAAAAAACATTCAAATAATCTATGTCATTTTCTGATGAATATCTTTTCAAAGAAGATATAAATAATGAAATTGAATCTATAACCAAGAATAATACTTGAATATTTCTTGATATTTCTCAAGGTTCACATTAAATAGGCTTAAAGTGGGTATTCAAAATGAAATTAAAATTCAATAGTACAGTTGAAAAATATAAAACTATATTGGTATCCAAGTGGATTACTCAAAAATAATGATTAAGTTATTTTAAAACCTATACTCTCATGTCTTAGACTATATCTATTAATATTATTCTCATTTTAACTTCTATATATAATTTTTAAATTAATTAAATTGATATAAAAATAGTATTCTTAAGAAGTAAGTTAGATAAATAAATAACTTGAAGGATTCACAGAACCTAGAAAAAAAGGTTTCAAAATTTATATAGTCCCTATATGGTTTATGAGAATATAAAAAATAATGGAATGTGAAATTAAATGAAGTAATTTTATCTAATAACTTTATAATTAAACAATTGAATAAATATTCTTATAGTATGTTCCATAATAACCATGGTGATGTTATTTATTCATATATTGATGACATATTAATATTTTGAACTAATAGGAATCAATTAAATAAAGTTAATTCTATTTTATCTTAAACCATTTTTATGAAATAATTATGTGAATCAAAATTCATTTTTTGATTTAAAATTATTAAGAATAATAATTTATTTTTGTTTCTTAATATCGTTATATTTAAAATGTCTTAATGTGGTTCAAATAATTTTATTGTTCACTAGTTTTTACCTCATAGGATTCTAGGATTAAGATTATACCAAATTCACATAGTGAAATTTCTAAACTAGAATATTTAATAGATATATGGTTCATCGTATATTCCATGAAAATCACAAGACCTAATATTGCATATGTTGTTGTAAATCTGAGTAAATATACAAGTAATATTGGTTATACACAATGGGATATGATTAAAAGAGTACTCAAGTATCTTAAGGGTGATAGGGATTAAGGAATATATTATAGTGGAAACCCAAGGGTGTTAGAAGGATTTTATTATTAAATTGTTCATACTAATCTATAGGATCACTTGTCTATAATTTTTTGGGTTTTTAAAAATGTAGTTGGATCAATATATTGGGGATCAAATAAATAAACTTGCATAATTGACTCCATGATGGTTCTTGAGTTTTTTTTTCTTTATAAGCTACTAAAAAATAACTAAAACGACCTATATTTATTTTATCATATCTATAATTTAATCCTATAATGATGTCATTGGTTTCTATATATGGTTATATTCAATAAACTCTGGCTATATCATATAGTAACTCATAATGTAAAATTGAGACACATTGGTCAAAGACATAACTATATGAGGAAACTGATATAATTTGGGATCATAACTATAGAATTTGTTAGGACAAGATAGAATTTATATGATACATTAACAAATGGGTATTCAGGGGAGTTTTTTGTAAAAAACATCCATATATATATTTTAACATCCTTTTCCAAAATTCATCAATAATGGGACCTCACTTAACATGTGATAAATTTACATGTATAAGTTCAATGTTGGAAATTCTATCATTTTTTAAGTAAAAAAATAATTTTTTATCATGTTAAAATAAAATTGTGTTTTGTTCCCATAAAAAATCAAGGTGATTTTAAAATTATTAATGATCCATGAAAATAAATCAAGTGTTAAAACATGGGAACATTTTTTTCTTCATCTCTCTGAACATAGGTGTGGGTTCATAACAAAGAGATAGCGAATTTAGCCCCCAAACAATAATTAAAGGATAAGTGACATATAAACATAATGGTGTATAAGATTATATGAATTACGGGGAAATATAAGAATCTAGCTGATAATATGAGTTACTTGTTAAGGCAGTTTCCACCAGTTTCAATATTCATCATTTATTTGCCTCTATTATATAACATTTTAAGCCAAGAGATTCCATTATTTGTGTGTATTATTTCAATGAGAGTATTTTTATTTTTAAAAAAATATTATTTGAAATATTTAAAAATAGTGGGGCATTGATAGATTTTAAAGGATTTATAAAAAATAGTTAAAATAATTTTATTTTAGTTTTTAAAAGGGTGAGACTTTTTGAATCTCAAATTGGAAAATGGGTTAGAGTGTGGTAATTTTTATAATGTTTAATAATTAAATAAGTATTGGAAATAATTAATAATATAGGAAAATCTTATGGATATGTTGAACCACACCATCCACACACATGTGTGATCATGTAATGTGGTGGTTTGTTAGAGCACTTTTCACTTCACATGTTGTGTTTGTGGTTATAAGTGTCATTATTGTTCCTAAAGTATTGGTATGTTGTAATGATTTGGGATCAGGATAAAATGGGTACACCTAGTAGGTCAACCTATCTCACTAGAAGGGTATTTTCTAAACCATAAATTAAATAAAAAATGATCTAATGGATATGTTTGTTCACTAGAATGTGTGGTATGGGCCACTTATTTGATAGGGTTTGATCTCATGGACAAGATTAATCAGGATACAATTTGCCTTTATAAAATAGGCATCTACCGCATTCTAAGTAATATGATTCTTTATCCAAAGGGGAACTCGAATGTCTTAAAATGGAGTCTCCATTGGATGGTAATATTAATTCAATCAATTCCCAATCACACTGATCCATCTCAAAGATTGATATTTCCTTCAAGTATTTAACATGTGTTATGTGTAAATACCTCAACCCTAGTTTCTTAGAGTTGGTTCCTTACTTAATTACATTATCATAATAAAAAAAGAATAATCATCCCAAAGGAAAAAATATTTTATTAGATTTTTAAAATGATATACATACATATTTTTTATATTAAGTCTTAAAATGAAAAAAAACATAGCAAGTATATTGGTAATGTCCATAAACTACTAGATTATCCCCACAAGTTATTCATAATATACATCTTTGAATGTAGGGGAAAAATAAAAAATAATAAAGGGGTGATACTATATCCTCATTAAGGGTAATTAATACTGTGGAAATTAATATAAACAATAAATCATGTTGAATGACTTATATCATATTTCATTAGTACATAAACAAGAGCATAATATGGAAAGAATGAAGATAAATAAATAATGCCATAAAATAATAAAATGAGAATGAAGCTTAACCATGGATATTATATTAGTTTAATATTAACATGGATAATAAATTACTAATCATAGTGAGGGAATTCTTATGTCGTACATCATAAACATACTGTCAAGGCCTCGGCAATGACTCCTAAAAATAAATGGGAAAGGCCTCAACCAAAATCCAATTCTGTTTTGTCTCATGAGGCCTACCGATGAATCAAGGGTCTATAGAAGTCCCCACCTATCATTTAACTAGTCTAATTCCTTATTCATATGAGTGGGGTTAAACATAAACAAATATATACATATGAAATTTAAATAACTTTACCTAACATATAAACCTAATCAATAACTATTCTTAGTAGTATGGTAAATGGTATCAAGATAGCACATCCACAGAAAAACTGATCAAAAAACATTTAATAAAATATGTTAGATGATATTCATAATATATTAATCTAAATTAATCATAATATTCAACAAAGAGTGTTGAAATAGTTGAAAATACTCTAATAAAATCATTAAGGAATTCTTGATTGAAATACCCTTTATACTTTGCGAAGAAGATATCATTTGGAAAATCATTTTTATTTTTCATAGTTGTTTGTATAAAACTAGTAATGAAAAAATATAGTTTATCAGGAAAAAATTATTGATTTTATAAAAATAATGGTGTCTTAAAAAAATTATGGATTCTACATTAAAATGGGAAATAAATCGGAATGTACCCTTTATTCAGGTTTTCTTATGAGGAAGAATTTAGAATGGAACCTTGTGAAACATGTAATTACCATTAAAATAAAGGTAAAATGATCTAGATATATTATTTTTTGACATATAAATATAATTTATAAAAATTATATAAAAATAAAGAAGAATTAAATTTGGGTGAAGATAGAGAACGCGTGGCCCGAATAGAAAATGAAGGTTCAGGAAGAAACTCTCACCATATATATGAATGTGTTCTGCATTTGACCTTAATATCTTCAAAAATAAAATAAATTCCTTTAATTTATTAATTAAAAACATTTTATACATGTATATTATTTTTTATAATTATATTATTTTTACTTATGGTCTTTCTGATGAGTTATAATATACAATTTTATCATTCTGGAGAGTTTGATTCCATTGTTTTCATGATCGGTTTACTTGTATATGAGTGTGCACATTCATGTGCAATAGGAATGTATATTTTGAATTGAAATTATATTTTATTAATAAAAATCCATAATATTAAATGGTTATAAAATTCATTTGGTTATTTGGTTTGATGATGAATTATTAGATAAGACGTTTGTGACAATCGTTTAGATTATTTTGGCAGTTTTTTCGATCGTCACAAACAAATTTTGTTTTGATAATTAAAATAATGTGTATATAATGGCTCAAAAATATTACATAGGATTTAATACATATATTATAATATTTTTTAACAATAAAATTGTTTTTATAACCCTCCTTGAAGGCGTTAATGAAAAATTAAAAAACATCATCCATGATGTCGGTAAATTGACAAATCACGGGCAATGTTTACATTTAAATAATAAAAGAGAGAGAGAGAGAATTTTAATGATGGATATTCCATTAACATAATATAATTCTAGTATGTAAATGATACATTAGTTAACATGTCACTTTGAATATGGGGTTAGGTAAGGATAATAAAATTAAAGACACTGAAAAGAAAAGAAAAGAAAGAAAGTAGATTTTTTCCTCTTCAATTCTCATCCTTGACAACCTTCTTAAGAGAATTGGTTTTGGTATTTTTTTTACACCAAAGAATTTTGGATGTGGAGGAGGGTATTGGGAAGAGTATTGGTAGAAATATTATAATTATTAAATCTTGAATGGTGTTTGGAGAAGGGGTGGTGAGGGTGGTATTTATAGTGGAGGAGAGGAGTGTTTTTTGAATATTTTATTTATTTGTTTATTATTTTTCTCAAGATAAAAAATAGTGAGAATTCTTGTGACTGAATACATTAATTAGTGTATGTTAGTTCGAATCAATGGTCACTTACATCATCTATGACCCCATAATGACTCAAAAAGAAATTTATTTACTAATACTGTAAATTACCATATATTACTATTCACCAAAAATTCAAGTATTTTATAAAAATCTCAAAATTTCACCCTAAACATTTTTCGACCTGTAGAGTTAAAAAATTAAATCCATTTTATGAAAATAATTTTCTAAATATGAGAAAATTAATTTTTAATTAAAATTATCCTTTACTCAAAAAATAAAGATTTTAAAATTATAACACAACAGCGTAATAATTTATGAATACATTTTCTGAAAATAAATTTTCTTTTAAATATTTTTATAAAATTATAAAATTTTAATTAAACATTTATGACTTAAAAAAATCCCAACAATTAATTAATAATTTTTAAAATATTTATTTACTTATACTATTATATAATTATATAATACTTCCATTTATAAGATGTATAAATTTTATTTATTATTTCATTGGAGATTTTACTATTCATTTGGCCGGTTTAATATTTATAAGATTTATATTACCATTCCTAAGGGAAAGTTACTATTTCATCGGTATAGTTTCTTTATATTCTAAAAATACCTCTTATTTCATTAATTCTTCCTTTATAAAGATTGTATTATGATCTGCAAGTGATTTTTTGTGATTTATACTCTATAAAATAATTATAAGAAGGGAAATTTCATTAATAGAATTCTCGGTCATTACATTTTTCCCTCCAATAAAAATTTTGTCCTCAAAATTTCTTGATTTTCATCACATAAACATATTTGGGTAGTTCTCCATCATGTGTTCCTTATAATCCAACATCGCCTCTTCAATTTTATGATTTTTCCAAAGTACCTCCACCAACCGAGTCATAATATTCCTCAACACCTATTATTTAGTGTCTATAATATGGATAGGCTCTCCATAGTAAGATAAATCATGTTGCAATTCTATTCCTTCAGAAGTGAGGACATGCATTGGGTTAGGCATGTACTTCCTCCACAAGCTTAAGTCCAATAAGATTTCTTTAACCAACATCATCTTAACTAGATGGAGTATGAAATATCTTTACATAAAATGCTTCATATGGTGCTATTTGAATACTTGAATGGAGACTATTATTATAGGAAAAATATAACAAAGGTAAATACTGATCCCACGTACCTTAAAAGTCAGGTGAGCATGATCTCAACATGTCTTCTAATGATTGAATGGTAATTTATAACTTCCTATTAGTCTGAGGATGATAAGAAGAACTCAAATAAATCTCAGTATCCAAATATTTCTAAATAATTTTCCAGAATATCAATTTAAATCATGGTTCACTCTTAGACACAATTTAAATTAGTGCTTCATGATGTGTTATGAATTCATTAATATAGATTCATACAAGGTTCTCTAATGGTAAATCATCTCTTATAGCAAGAAAATGTGAGGATTTGGTAAGTCAATCCACAAGTATCAATATTGCATAATTTTTTCTTGGAGTCCATGATAATCCTTTGACAAAATATATAGTAATGTCATCTCATTTCCAATAAGGAATAAGAAAAGGTTTCATGACTCCCCTAGGATGTTGTCTTTCTACCTTCACTTGTTAGAAAACTAAACATCTGGATAGATAATCTACAATTTCATGCTTCAAATTATCCCACTAGAAATGTCCCTTAAAATCTATCTACATCTTAGTTCTACTATAGTGTGTAAAACAATTTGACTTTTGGGAACAATACAACAACTCCTTTTTATCTTGTTGTTGACACTCCTTTTCATCACAATTGTCTAAAGGAATGGAAAGGGAAATGATTTAGCACAAATTGTTTCAGCCTTTGAAGAAAACATCAAAAAACGACAAAGGAATGAAAAAGGAGTCAAAGGACCTTGCACCGCGCAAGTTACCTTACTGTCGCGCAAGTACACTTGCGCGTCGCCTAATGGTCACACAAGTGACTTGCGTGCCCTCTTTGAAAACCACCCAGGGTCTTCAGAAGCCTATAACCATACCCTGTGGGCCCCCCATTTCGGGAGTAATTTTTTCCAGAATTCAGATAGAGAGCTCTGAACACCCAAGTCTCTTCTTCAAGTCTTCTGAACACATCTAAGGTAATTCTTTACCTAGAATGGAAGGTCTAAACAAGAGGAATAAGGTCTAAGTGTTAAAATTCATTAACACTTGCATGCCTAAGTGTTTTTACCGTTAAGGTAAATGGACACACTTGCGCGCCTACTTACCTATTCATTGAAACTTGCGCGCCACTCTTCTGGAAGTACCTTAGGATGATTCTAAAGGCTTTGGTCAAGAATCTCCCAAGTATTACTCTACTGGGCAAGGATCGCGCAAGTACCCATGAGCCGCGCAGGTATACCTGTGCGACCAATACTTGCGCGCCCACGCATTACCTGCGCCCCAACCAAGACTTGCATGCCCTTCTACTTTTGGGTGCCCTTCCTGCCCAGTTCACCTCTATTTTTCCATTCCACCTCTCCTATTCAAGATTCAGTCTTCAAGACACTCTTCAAAGCCATTTATGGCATGTTTTCTTGATTGACTTCCTTATCAGAAAGGAGCTTCGTGGAACATCTCTCAAAACATAGTGATTTTCACATCTTCATGTCACTAAAGATAGTGAGTTCATTCATTCAACCTCATCCGTTAAAATGAGAGAATCTTTAACATGGGCCTCCTTTTCAAGAGTAAGCCCCAGTCCAAATCCTCATTAATTTGGGAATCTTCCTTAGGAGTAAGCCCCAAATCCTCATTAATTTAGGAATCCTCCTTAGGAGTAAGCCCCAAGTCCTCTAACGTGGTCCTCCTTTTCAAGAATAATACCCAGTCATAATTCCCCAAATATGGGCATCCTCCTCAGGAGTAAGCCCCAAACCTTAAATCCTTTAACCTGGGTTTCCTTTTCAGAAATAATCCCGAGTCTCAAATATGGGAATCCTCTTTAGGATTAATCCCCAAGTCCCTTAATTTTCAAATCCCTTTAACCTGGGCCTCCTCCTTAGGAATAAGCCCCAGTCTTATTTTCTCTTAACCAGTCATAATTCCTTTTGATCTGGGCTTCCTTATCAGGAGTAAAACCCAATCATAAGTCCCCTACTAACTTGGGAATCTTCCTTAGGAGTAATCCCCAAGATTAGAGTATCCAAATCTCTATGAAGCACATATACCTTTATGGACCCTATTCATGGATTTCTTCCCTGAAGTAAATCTTAATCCTCATCTATTTTGGGCAGTCATACATACATAAGCCCCGCATCATAGCATGGCACAATTGTCTGGTTTCACCAATACCTCTTGTTTCTCACACCGAACATGACACACATGAGCTTAGAGTGTAAAATTAATCATGACATCTTTCTTTGAGCCATCAATCATGCATAAACATCATACTCCCTTACTCGAACTACGTGGCTTCTGATTCCTTTTCCAAAACAAAGGATACGTAGGTATCCCATAAGCGGGTACGATCCCAACTCTGAAATAATCCATGTCCTCCTGAATGACAATAAACTTCAAGTGCCCCACTGAGTGGATTTAAAACCAGTATGGTCATCATAATGACCAAGAGACTTTTATGTATTTAAGGATACCATCAACTAAGACTCTCTAACAAATATAGATGATTCTATATCGATGAAGAACCTCGAATACATATAAAATATTCTCTAAATTTTCTTCATATCAATCATTGATTGTCATATTTAAAGGAAAGAACATTTTATACCTGGTAATGTAATAAGGATTCACGAACATAACTTAAATCTTTAAAGAGAGTCCTGGAGTAGACTATAATTCCCCTCAAAAAGGTGTGATGAGTCCGACCTACCATCCTCTCGACCAATGAAAATTCCTAAGCCTCATCAGTCCACAACTAATGAGAACCTACCTTTGGAAAGTAGGTCTAAATGGATATGGAATCATTGGATGTTTCCAGTTCTACAAACAAACTCGTTAGAAACAGATTAGAATGTTTGAACCTTCAATCAATGAGGTCATCCCCAATTCCATAGGAAACAAAAAATGGTGGACCCGGCGTGAATCTTTAACCAAGTTAAAATGATGTTTTACCTATTTGTTAGGCCCCTATTTAAACTCAATGAGAGGTCCAACAAGACAATCAATAACATATGTGCTCATCCAAAAGATGTAGCAGCTGAACTTATCTTTATTATGTTTGTTATATCAACCATACACTCTTTTTCAAGATCTTCTGCATTACGAGAATGGATTTTCTTAAGTCCACATCTGTGAATACCTCTGCTATGAAAACCTCTACTGCAAATGCCACTGCTGCTACTCCTGTCGGATCATCGTCCGCTCTGAGGACGACATCACCTACTCAGCATCTTCAACACTGGGTATCAAATGCGCTGGTTAAGGAGTACTGTCAACATGGTACCATTACAACTCTGTAGGCTGCTCGACAAGCCCTCCAAGTGAACAACTCACCTTGGTCGTCCGGACAGTGACGACCAGCGATCAAGAAGCAGGCGGTGCTAACTACTGTTTCGGGTCGTTATCCCCAGAACGCAATCACCATTCACTCCCATATTCTGGGGAGGTGAATGAGCAGGTCCCTCAAAGCCTTAATTCAAGGAAGCATGAGTACTTCCTGAGGGCTACCATCAACAATCATCGCTAGACTCATGCGGCAGTGCGCCCTCAACATGATGAGGGTATCGACTCTAGGCGTTCGAATCAGGTTCCTCAAACACGAGCAGGCAAGACGAATCGCCAGAGGAGAAATCCAGTCAACAGTGAGCATGTTCTCATATCTGCTATCTCCGGAGAAGTCTACCAACCTAACTTGGTGGAAAACAACGAGCGGGCACATACACCCGTCCGTTTTAATTTCGTTGTCCAACAAACACATCTAGCAGCATCATGCCAATCCCGCCAGGAAATTCCGGCGGAGTACTATAGGCAAGAACATACACCTGTTTATACGTCATCAGCTAGTCAGTAGACTCGTCTGACTACATATGATGGATCTCATCAACAACGTTCATCAAAGTACAATCAGCAGGCACATACACCTGCTAGTATTAATCAATCCTACCAACAGTCTCACTTGGTACCACTCGGAGAAGTTAGTCGGAAAGCTCCGGTGACAAATAGGAGGTAGACTCAACTCTCTACCCCCACACTTGAGTACTGTCAGGATTCACTGATAGGAAAAGGAGGAAAAGAGTAGGTACACACACCTAATCAAAGCACGGAATGGACATATATCCCCGTTCCGGCAGCTGAAGTCACCAAACATATTCTATTAATGGTGAAAGAGCATAAGCAAATCTGTGCTCATATTCTAGATGTTTGCCAGGATATTATAACCGCTTCAGCAGCATCTCAGGGAAAGACACATAAATATATCCTTACCAGTGGAGTGAAAAATCAACAGTTCACTTTGAAACAGACACGCACATATTTTCCAGTCCAAGAGGGTTGTGGGGCGTATTCCCCCATATCATACGGACAACCAAGTCAGGCACATACACCTGATTTGAGTAGAGATTGTCATCCTAACCTGGACATCTCTCCTGGTCAGGCACATACACCTGCTTAGAGTAGACACTTTCTTCAACAAGTGGTTTCCAAGGTGAGTAAGAAGGCATCTAAGAAGAAGACATTCCCAGCACAGTCAAGAGATCAAGAGCCAATCTGTATCAAGGCCTTGCTCGATGCTAGAGTTCTTGAAGCCCTCAGACAATTATCTATTGGAATCCAAGATTCTACTCCATCAATTCCCAATAGTGGGAACATTAATTCAGAAGATCTCCAACAGACACTTCCTCGTGAAGGCTTGCTTCATGATAGTTCGGTCGATCTTGAAGTTTCATCTTTAGATGAGAGCTACAATAACCCTCTGTGTGGCCAAAAGACCAAGGAGAAAGAGATATCATCTTTTTTTGTAACCCACCATGGTGGTCCTCCCCATGATGATGAATTTCGCTGCGAAAGACCTCTCTGCAGTAGTGATGCACATTGCCCGGAAAATGCTTCAGTGGACAATGTAGTGTCGATAAAGCCCTCTTATATTGAGGCATTTGCAAATGCAAAACCATTCATGTCTGATGCTTCATCGCTAGTAGGTGAAATACTTTCTCAACAAGAAGATAACCCAGGGTGTAGGTCGTTCTCCGAAACACCTCTAAGTCATGCATCTTCTAGTTTGATCAGTGATTTCTCTACCAATCTTGTTGAATCTGACGAAGCAACAAGGAAACGCCAACTCTGGTCAAATCATGTAGAAGAATCTTCATTGAATGATAAAGAGGAAATGCTGAACATGAGAAAACAACTGGCGAAGGGTGAAGTGCTAGTCATGTTTTGGCCTCTGGCTGACTCTCAGTATGACATTCCAGAGATGTTGACGGAAGATGAAATTCATGATATTCTTCTTAACATATGGAAAACTCTTTGTCAGTTGAAAAAGAAATTATTATCTTATGATGAATATGAAAATCGTCTTAAGATAATAGAAGGGTTACAACGTCAGATTGATTTGGCATCTCTATCAGTCTCTCGATATCTGAAGGCTGAAAAGCAGTAGAGAGACCTTCAACGTTCATGTCTTGGCACACTAAGATGAGTGCACCAGTTAATTGTCAATGCCCCATCTGGTATTCATGTTAGAGGATGGGGTGTTCATGGAGCACTACATTTCACTGTACTCTCCAGTCAGCAAAGCCTGCCGAAAATGGTCTCATTCAATGTTATTTCCCATGGTCGGCCACAGTAAATGGGTTTTGTTTGTAATCAAAAACATTCTCAAGAACAGTCTTCAACTAGTTCCTCTCAAAATCAAGAATACAGAGAACAAGTTGTTGAATTACTCCTGCATCAAGCAAACTATAATATTGAATAGGCCTCTCGTATGGAGCAATCACATCATCAAGTGACAGAAGTGTCAGAAATTATCCAACAGTCTTTTAAAATGGGTGATAAAAGTGGATATCGATTGATGCATCCAGCTAATTTCCGGACTAAGGTCCGCAAGATTAGGAGAGATTTTAAGAAATTCTCAGACATAGCATGTCAAAAGCCACCCCAGCTTGCCAGACTGGGGACTCTTTTAACCCAACCCTCGGAATCAAAAAATAGGATTCGAGGAGTTGAGAAAAGGAAGCAGGAACAACTCCATTCCACCGGACTGGGGACTTTTTCTAATCATCAATCCTCTCCTCAGTGAAAGTCGGTCTTCTCTCGATTGGGGAAGAAGCCACAAGAGGAACGAAGATCCAAATTATCAGGAGATTCTCCCCAAATTACGGTTCTCCAAGAAGTTATTGAGGGATAAAATCAACAAAAAGTAATGTCTCATCAGGGGCATGGAAGAAGACAATATCACAGAAATGCTGATAGAAGGGATATGATGCGTTATGCATCAATTAATGTCATTAATGTCTTTATTGTTGATCCTCTAGAACATGAGGCTCACTCAGGGGACTCAGATGAAGAGGTTCATGCTCCATAAGTTGTACGCATAGACACAAATGAAGAAGGTGTGTGTACACAAAATCAAAGGATTACCCAGAATCTAGGTAATCCTTCAAGTAACCCACTTTCCCCCTCTCTGAAAGGGAGCTAACAAGGGGAAAGGAAAGAATCAAGTTACATACCCTTCCTCTGGAGAAGGCCAATATCTCTCACTTGAGCAAAGATTTTCACAACAAGAGGAAGAAATGAAGCAATTGAGGAGGATGAATGCAGAATTACTTCAAGGTAGTCTTCCTCCTAAGCGTGCTAGAGTCAGTCAGCCAAGGGAGTTTGTTGCAGTTACTGAAATGGATCAAGAATATTCTCCTCTATCAGTACACCCTCACAGGTCTAATCCTACGGGTCAAGTGCAACAACAATTTTCGGTTCCACCATCAGTTGTAGTACCAGTCTCCACATCTGTACCAGCTCTAGTTATTGCACCTTCCCAAGTCCAAGTTCAACTGAATGTTTCTCAAAAGTTAATAACTACCATTGATTCATTAACAGCTTGGTTAGAGACTATCTAAGGGAAGCGTGTGTAGGTTCAACCAGAAAAGAGATCTTACCCTGAATGGGTAGATTCAATCCTTCCCCCATCAAGTTTTGGGAACCCTGTATTCCCTATTTTCAATGGATCAGGCGATCATGAATAGCATTTGATGCATTAAATGTCCTATTGCAATCCTATGATGGGAACTCCAGAACATCAAGAAGCAGTGAAACTTAGATGCTTCGTGCGAACCTTTCAAGGACCAGCTTTTGTTTGGTATACAAGCTTGCAATCTCGGTCAATTGTCGGGTGGGAAGATCTTCTTAAAAAATTCCTTCTTCAGTTCAGCTCAACGTTTCCAAAGACAACAGTTTTTGATCTTACAAACTGTAAGAAAATGGAGAATGAAAGGGTCTTAGATTTCATTGCTCGCTGGAAGGGATTAACATATTCCCTAAGCTTAGCACTCCCTCAATAAGAACTGTTTCCAATCTATGTAGCAAATCTATGTGACGAATTACGCACGTCGTTGATCCCTATGAAATATACAGGAGGGTTTCGAGACCTTACTTCAATCGCTCAACATATTGAATATTCTCTTATAAAGACTAAGGATAAGGCTCGTATAATTCCATCAGCTCCAGGAAGGAGAATGGGTAAATCAAAGACTGCTACAGTTATGCTTAAACAAGCACCTATAGATGCTTTTAGTTCAAACCCTTCATCTTCTCGAAGGGCTCCACCTCCTGAGCACCAATAACAAAGGCCGTTTTGTCAAGACGATCAAAGAGATCAAAGATGAAAACAATTTGAGGTTCTGAAGAGAAGAACATACTCTTTCTGAAATGAACAAGTTCCAGGTCACTTCATTTTGGCTCAGGAAAATAATTTGGTTCAGTTTCCAAGGCCCAAAAGGCCAAACAAGGAAGGAGATGAAGACCGTCCAAATTATTACCCATTTCATCAAATGTTGGGGCATCCCATCTAGGAGTGTTTTGTCTTCAAAGACCTCCTGCAAAAGATGATCGACTCAGGACAAGTCAAATTAAAAGGATCTTCAGCTCATGTAGTATGTGTTACTGCTACAGTTCCAGAGGAGGAAGGCAAGTGGAAAGAAGTTAAGAACAAAAATTCACAAAAATATGATGATTGGATGGTCAGAAAGACGATCAAACGAACTCATGCTATTTTGTGAACGCAATTGAAGAAAACAATTGTTAATTCTTCCATGAATTCCGCAGAAAAACCCTCATCAGCAGAGGGAAAATCCTCAAAGAAAAGACATGATTCAAAGAAAGAAAAAGAATCATAAGAAGATGAGTATGTATCAAAGCCTAAGTTTTCTTTTACTCTGGCAGACTTCATGCCATCTACTTCAAATTCACGGGCACCGCCGCACCAAATGGCATAGCCTAAACAGGCTAATCCGGAAGAGTCTTCATTGGATAAAGAGTTGATTTTCGGTTCTGTTAATATGATTCAATTAACAGATGGATATTCCAGTTTCAGTTTCGATTTTGATGAGCCTGAATTCCCTATATCAAATAGAGGAATCAGAGGAAGTTCCAGAGGCTCAGGATACAGGGGAAGACGTGGATCTTTCAGAGGCCACTATTCCAATTCTACCCCTGTTAGAACCGTGTATGCGGCAGAAACTTGTGGTAGAGCCCTTCAATGAGCTCAACAAGAACAATAAAGTTCATCCACACAAGGAAAACTTATCCCTAGCACAATTATTCTGAAAGATTGGTTGGAGGTTCCATCTTCTTCCTCTCAGTAGGTAAATAGACCTAATCGGTCTAATATTCCAAATATAGGAGTGTTACCAACTCCTATCCCGGTACAAGATGCATCAAATTCCAAGGAATCAACTTTCAAGGAACCTGTTAAACCACATGTTCTTCTTGGGAAACGCAGACCTTTGGATCAAAAGTAAGATATATTGAAACACCTGGCCCAAGTACCGGACAAGTTATCAATTCTGGATGCCTTGAATTTATCAAAGGATCTTCAGGAGGCACTCATTGAGGCTTTGTCAAGTCCTCAGGAGTATGAAACTGAAATTGTTGCAGCTGAAGTCTACCATGTAGAGAATAATCCTGTAGAATTCCATGCAGTAATATCTTTTACGGATGAAGATGAATATGATTTCGTGCATGGACATATTAGTGTTGAGTCAATAAGGTTTTCCTTATGACTTTTCCATTCCTTCTTGTTTTGAAAATCACAAACACCTTATCTTTAAGGAAAATCGCTTTTATAAGGAAAATCGCTTTTATAAGGAAAATTGATTTTATAAGGAAAATCGCTTTTATAAGGAAAATCGCTTTTATAAGGAAGATCACTTTTAAAAGAAAAATTGTCCTTTTCATATTTTCATCCATATATTTTTTAAGTATAAGATTCAGATTCATTTCTATATTCTCGGAATCATTTGAAACTTTGATATGAAACATTCTGTTTTAGGTTCTGAATTCTGGATGAGAACTGTAATAAAGTTCTACTCTGAATTCTGGATACGAATTCTCATCACGAATTCTGATGATGAATTCTCATTACGAATTCTGATGACGAATTCTCATTACGAATTCTGATGACGAATTCTCATTACGAATTCTGATGATGAATTCTCATTATGAATTCTGATGATGAATTCTCATTCCGAATTCACCTATTAAACAGAATCTTTTCATCTTTGTTTTATACACTCCAAATTTATTTAGACTCCAAAAATTATTTTTGGTTAGACTCTGAACTTTCTTTTTGCTTACACTTTTATAATTTGTCTACTCTTGGACTTTTTGTTTACACTCCAAACCTTCACTCCGAACATTTTAGTTAGATTTAAAACGATGTCGTACATTCTGTTACACTTGTTTTGTTATAAAACGATGTCATCTATTCTATTATAAACTAACCGTTGGTTTAGTTACATGTGTACAGGTCCTTCCGATTTTTAAGGAAAATATGACTGTTGGAAAGGAGGCCGACCTTTCCTATAAATAGGAGATCCTTTGAAAGAGCTCAGTAGAACAAAGAGAAGTTGATCGATCTAGAGACCACACGCTGCTAAGGTGATTTCTAGAGAGAGAAAGATTTTCATGCCTTGTGCGTACTGAACCGCTCGTTCAGTTCTTGCTTCGTGCGACTCCGAATGTTGGTGATTACATTCGATGACTTCCGGGGATAGGAAGACAGAGGTGCCGACTACCTTGAAGTTGAGGGCTTCCTTGCTGAGGAAGACAGAGGTGAGCAATTACCTTGAAGTTGAGGGCTTGTGGGGATAGCAAGACAGAGATTCTGATCTTCGTATCGAGGGCTTACCCTGGTGTGGGTAAGACAGACTTGCTTGAAAGTATAAATCAAGGGACCTTTATCCAAGGTTGTTGGATACCCTTCTCTTTGGGTTAAAAGACTTATATCTTGTTACTTGTAGTTTTACTACTTGTTTGTTTCCGCTACATTTTATATTGTAAGGAAATTATAACTTTCTTATACTTTATTACTTGTACTCTGATTCATTTAGATTCTATACGCTTTAAGGTAGAATCTCACATTGTAATCTTTGGTTAAGTTTCAATTTCCGGAACCATATTTACGGAACCTACTTTCGGAATCTCTTTCCAGTTTTAAGCAAGTACATAGGACTTGAAGTTTATAACTTCATTCCTCTTTCCAAGTTTTCATTTGGTGTTAGAGGTGTTGTGAATTTTCTTAGTTTAACTTTGTTAAACTTATCCCTTTCCTTTGCTTAAGGAAAACATAGTAACTAACTTTAAAGGTTCCAAAGGAATTTTTAAAGTGTACAATTCACCCCCCCCCCCCCTCTTGTATATTGAGAATCTACAACATTATTTTGATCCTACAATTAGTATCAGAGCAGGTCTCTGAAATACTTGTACTCACGTATAAGTTTTTCTTGCTCACTTTCTCATTCCAAACTTTCTCATTCCGAATTTTGTCATTCCGAACTTTGTTATTAAGAACTTTTTCTACTAACAAGTTTGTGTGCCAAGGGTTGTTCTAGTATGGCAGGAGTCAATGTTGGTTCCATTGATAATCTAAATCCTACAAGACCACCAATATTTAATGGTAATGATTATGAGTACTGGAGAGATCGAATGAAGACTTTTGTTATCAATACTGGAGTGGAAAACTTCGTTATGCTTACTGGAGATTATAAAATTCCTGACAAGGAAGTTAGAACTTTTACTAACCAGGAAAAGCAAGAGTATCAACTCAATTATAAGTTACGCAATACCTTGCTTTGTTCAATGACTAGAAATATATATAGCCAAATTTCTTCTTATGAAGAAGCTAACTGTATCTAGAAGAAGTTAGAGGTTACACACTTTGGAACTTCTAAAGTGATTGAGACTAGGAGAGCTATGCTTAGAGCTGAATATCATGGCTTCAATTTTCTTTATGGTGAACCAATATGTAAAGTTCAACAGAGATTTATGACTATAGTCAACAGCTTACAGTCCATGGGAGAAAAAGGTTTAGATGATGAAGCACTTGTGGATAAAATAATTGATATCATGCCCAATGAGTGGGAATCCAAAAGAACTGTTATAGATGAGAACAGGAAGGTCACTCAGATTTCTCTTGAGGAGTTATTTGGAACTCTTCTCCAACATGAAACTAGAATGAAGAGAGATGCTGACAACATCAAAAAGAAGAATGGGAATGGTACTGTTGCTTTTACAACAACATCAAATCATATGAAAGCTAAGACTCCTGAGAGAGTAACCAGATCCAAGTCTAAGAAGATAGTTGTTCAATCAGATTCTAGTGAAAGTGAAATCTCAGAAAATGAGTTAGCAAATCTTTCTCGAAGGATGAACAAGATATCTGGCCAGAGAAATTTCCAATCCAAGTATAAGAAAAAGGAAAGGAAAGATAGGAAAGATAGAGAAATCACATGTTATGAATGCAAGAGAGCTGTACATATTAGACCAGATTGACCTTTGCTCAAAAAGAAAGAAAGGAAAGAAAAGCATTCAGACAGGAACAGAAAGAAGTATTATAAAGCCAAATCTAAGAAAGTTATGAAAGAAAATGAAACCTGGAGTGCTAGTGGTGGTGAATCTTCAGATGAATCTTCTGATTACGAATCTTCAGGACAAAATAATCTTGGTCTTATAGCCAGTTTACCTATTGATAATCATTCTTTTATGGCTAAGGTACAAAATGATGAATCATTGACCAATGTTTCTTTAAATTCTAATGATAGTAAGTATTATAACTCTTCTAATGAAGAATCCTCTTCTGATGAAGAAAATACTTTACCTACTTATGAAGAAGTTTTTAGGTTTGCTGAACTTCTTGAAATTGAGAATTCCAAACTCAAAAAAAAACTTGATAAGGAAAACTCAAGGAATAATATTCTTACAAAAGAGATATCAGATCTTTCTAAAGATCTTGATATGAAAAATGCTGATTTTGAAAGTATTTCAAAAAATCTTGAGGAATTAAGTTCTGATAAGAACAAACTTTCTAAAGAGTTAGAAAAATTAATTTCTAAGAAAAATGTTTTCGAGCCTAGCTCTAGTTCTAAAAATAATGATTTTGAGGATAAAAACTTGGTTATAAAACTCAAGTCCGAAATTTTTTCCTTAAAGAAGTGTTTATCAAACTTTACCCATGGTAAGGAAAATTTTGATAAAATGTATTCCCAAATACGACCTTTAAGAAATAAATCTGGTTTTTGTTATACCCATGCAAAACCAATTTTTAGTAACAATTATTTTGTTCCTCAAAGTGCCCCATTTTGTACTAAGTGTCAATGTGGTGGTCACTGGGCTAAGAATTGTTCCTTAAAAAAACTCAATCTCTAGGATTTCACAAATCTTATTTCTCTAAGAAGATGTGGGTATCTAAAATTTTGTTATTTGGAAATCTCGAATCCAAACAAGTTTGGATTCCGAAAGTCTAATTCTCTTCTTGATTTCAGGAAAATAAAGAGAGTACCAGCAACAACACATGGTACATGGATAGTGGATGTTCCCGGCACATGACTGGTAACAAAATCTATTTTGAAAATATTATCAAAACAAAAGGAGATATCATTCTTCAGTTTATCGGAACGCAAGATCAACTTGCTGATATTTTCACAAAATCTTTTCCTTCTGATAGATTTGAATACATAAAACAGAAGTTAGGAATGATAATCGTAAGGTAATCTTTCTTAATTAACATTCTGTTAAACAAGTATCCTTACAGTAATAAACTCCTTTTCATAGGGGGAGTACATTTGATTGTTAGAGTAACTAAGTTTTTCAATGTTTGTTTTCAAACTTTTCAGAACTAAAATTTCAGAATGGAAATTTCTGGAACTGAAATTTTCAGAATGGATATTTTCGTATAGAGAAATTCTGGAATGGAAATTTTTGTATTGAAAACTTCTGGAATTGAAAATTTTGTACTGGTATTTCCATAACGAGATTTTCGTACCGAGACTTTCATAATGAGTTTTTTATTTTTAAACTTTTGTAATGAAATCTTCATGCTGAAAATCTTTTAATGTTTTTTTTGTTTTCTTTGTTGAGCTTTTCGTAGTGATTTTTGCGAACTATGTCTTTTCGTAATAAAGATTTTTTGTAGTTTTTTTACCCATTACGAATAATCCTTCAAAGCCAATCTGAAAGGTATGATTTCCTTAATCAAGTTTTTGTAATCATAATTTACTTGCTGGTATTTTCTTATATTTTGTTTTCGGATTATAGTTTTCTTAAATCTTTGTTTTAATAAAAACCTCAAAAGATTGGATTCAAGTTTTCTTGAGAATTGGTTTTCAACCGTCAGATCTGATCTCATCTTGTCACAACCGTTTGATCAACTGAGGAAGTTGAACTGTCTTCTCGTTTCCTATATAAAGGGGACCCCAAATGGTTGTCCCACATCGGTTTTCAAGCTCCAGCATCCTGAAGCTCTGCCTCTCCATTTTAAAGTCGTTCTGAACTACATCTTTCTTCGTTCTGAACTTCTCAGAGGTCTTCAGATCCGAATGTCTGTGGAAGTATCTTCTCAAGACATGTCTTCCTCTAAGCCGATTTCGAAGTGGTTAGTATATAGAGAAAGGTTGGTTCATCCTGATTTCTTCAACAAGTATGATTCTCTTATATCCAAGAACATAAAGCTTAACGGATGGGAAGATGTTGTTGTGTCTAAGCATGGGAATCAAGATGAAGTTTTTTCGGATTTTCTTGTAGAGTTCTATGAGACAGTTTCCTTCCTTATGGAAGATGGTAGGGAGAAGTTGTCATTTAAGTCTTATGGCAAGACTTATAAACTTTCTTATGCCAAGGAAGCCAGCTTGGTAGGTCTGAACAATGAAGGAGAAGTCGAGTTCATTTCTCATGTTTTTCTGGATTCAAAGGGAAGCTTCAACAAGGAAAAGGCGTTGGAAACTCTCGGACTGGCAGATGACAAGGCTCTGAAGATTGCTTCTCTGTCTACGAATTTTTGGATTCTAGAATTATGGGTACAAGGCCTTATCATACTGAGAAAGGGTGACAAAGACAGTTTGAAGAAAAGAGAGATCTATATTCTAGATTTTCTGATAAATCTAAGGAAGTTTAACCTGATGAAACACATTCTTATTACTCTTGAGAATGTTAAGAAAGGGAATCTGAGAGCTCAGATCATAATATATCCAGTAATCCTCTCAAAGTTGATAGTTTGGTGCCTTGAGTCTTTCAAGGAGGCTTGCAAGTCTAAGCCAAGAGTTTGCAAGATTATGTTGGTGAATGATGGTACTCTCAAAAGGATGGATGTAACCTTCGACAAGATGACTGGTCAGTTTATTGATTTACCTGCTCAAGAAGAAACGGTTTCGAAAGTTGCTGAACCTGAATCCTCTAAGCCAGTGAGGAAGAGAAAGTTGAAAGAAGTTGAAGTTGAAGCATAGAATCCCAAATCTAAGGAAGTTCATTCCGCACCTCCTAAACCAAAGAAGAAGAAATATTACCCAGATGAAGTAGTTTCTAAATGGATGGAAATCAAAGAGAAGAGAGTGCAAGGGGATCCTCAGTTTGGCTTGGATCCTGCGGAGGCTAAGGCCTTGAAGGAAAGAACTGCGGATGAGCTAGAAAAACAAGTGAAAGAAAAGAAGCTTAAGAAGAAGATTTCTGAAGCTGAGGTAGCTCAGACTTTGTTGAAGTTTAATGAGATGGTTTCAGGAAACATTCCCGTTCCGAGACCTTTTTATTTGGAATCTCTACCTGAGACTCCAAGAAGAAACTTTGTCGCCCCTGAAGAGGCAGTTGCTAATCATGTTGAGGAAGTAGAGCAGATTGAGCAAGTCGAAGAAGAAGAAGCAGTTTCTGAAGGTAGTGGTGACACTGGAGATGTTTTGAAGCAAGTAGATGATTATAAGGGGACACCTTTAGAACATTTGCCGCTCCAAACTTCAGAAGCTGAATCATTGTAGTTAGTCACTCCATGGAAGGATGAGGAGGAAGGAGAACAATAGGTATCCTATCATGCAGAGGAGGAACAACTTCTACATGATGTTTCTCAAATGGAGAGCGTAAAAGATGGCGCTCAAAAAGTTGCTGATGATGAAGACAATGTTGTTCAAGTTTCTGATAGTGAATATAAGACTCCAGAATAGCAAACCATTCTAAAAAAGGACGAGGGAAAGCAACTTGTTGTTGATACCCCGAGCTTAGTGGTTGTAAAGAGAAGGGAAGTTGGTGATTCTTCTAGGAAGAAGGTTGAGCATTTTGAAGAAGAAAATTATCCAAGCAAAGTCTCGGATTCGGAGTCATCTTCGTTGGGGCATGACTTTGTTGTTCAGTCGTTAAAGAAGTTGGTAGGTACTATTCTGACTTTCTCATGTATTGATTCAAGATTACAGATGCTCCAGCATGTTTTGAATCAGAAAACAGACTCCATATCCATGGTTATGGATAAATGTTTTGAGATAGAGGCTCAGTTCAAAACTTTCTTTGTCGGTTATGAAGACCACAAAACATCTTGCAAGAGGATGACTAGTTGGTCGAGGAAGATTGTAGAAGAGATGAGTCTATTTGATGAATTCCAAGATAATGTGAAGGATTCCTTTGAAACAGAAGATAGGAAGATAAATGAACTTACTTCATCCTTTGAAGAAAAGTTGACAGATGAAAAGAATTTCTGGATTCAAGAAGTCAGAGATCTGAATGGGAAGCTGAATTCTGTTTCTCAAAACTGGAAGTATGAAAGGGGTCATCGGATTGAGTTTGATGAAAAGTTGTTAAAGAAAAAATCTTGAAGGCTCAGGAAGAAAAGCTTCAAGCCCAGGAGGAAAAGATTGAAGCTCAAAATGCAAGAATTTTTGTGTTAGAGAAGCAATCCAAGGAAGACCATAAAGACTTGAAGAAGATAAAGACTATTCTCAAGGGTCTCATGGCGAAGGAAAAAAGATCCAAAATAGACAGATCCGATCTTTTGTTGTATCTAAATTTATTTGTTGCTGAGCTTTCAAACATAATGAAATTTGTGCTTGCTCGTTTCTTTTGTTGTTGCTACTAATTTTTCAGGTACTTTGTTATATTTTCCATTCCCTTGAATTATTTTTGAAAATCAAAAAGTGGGAGAAGGAAAAGAACCCTAATAAAGGGGGGAAAAGAATCTTAACAAAGGGTGAGAAAGAAAACAAACTCTAAGAGAGTTTGTCTAAGGGGGAGTTTTTCATTAAAGAAGAATTTTTTATTCTTAATGAAATATCATTCTGGAAATCTAGAATATGATTCTTAGAGTTTCAAAGCCTAAGGGGGAGTTATTCGTATTCATCAACATCCATAAGCAAAGGGAGATAAGCCTTAATGTTTTCTTTCTTCTTAGAATTTATTTTTCATAAGGATGTTTTGTGATTTCCAAAAAGGGGGAGATTGTTGAGTCAATAAGGTTTTCCTTATGAATTTTCCATTCCTTCTTATTTTGAAAATCACAAACACCTTATCTTTAAGGAAAATCGCTTTTATAAGGAAAATCGTTTTTATAAGAAAAATCGCTTTTATAAGGAAAATCGCTTTTATAAGGAAAATCACTTTTATAAGGAAGATCGCTTTTAAAAGAAAAATTATCCTTATCATATTTTCATCCATATATTTCTTAAGTATAATATTCAGATTCATTTCTATATTTTCAGAATCTTTTGAAACTTTGATATAAAGCATTCTGTTTTAGGTTCCGAATTCTGGATGAGAACTGTAATAAAGTACTACTCCGAATTCTGTATATGAATTCTCATTACGAATTCTGATGACGAATTCTCATTACGAATTTTGATGACGAATTCTCATTACAAATTCTGATGACGAATTCTCATTACGAATTCTGATGACAAGTTCTCATTAAGAATTCTGAGGACGAATTCTCATTCCGAATTCTCATTCCGAATTCACCAATTAAACAGAATCTGATCATCTTTGTTTTATACACTCCAAATTTATTTAGACTCCAAAAATTATTTTTGGTTAGACTCTGAACCTTCTTTTTGCTTACATTTTTATAATTTGTCTACTCTTTGACTTTTTATTTACACTCCGAACATTCACTCCGAACTTTTTAGTTAGACTTAAAATGATGTCATACATTCTGTTACACTTGTTTTGTTATAAAACGATGTTGTCTATTCTATTATAAACTAACCGTTGGTTTAGTTACACGTGTACAGGTCCCTCCGATTTTTAAGGAAAATATGACCGTTGGAAAGGAGGCTGACCTTGCCTATAAATAGGAGCTCATTTGAAAGAGCTCAGTAGAACAAAGAGAAGTTGATCGATCTAGAGACCACATACTGCTAAGGTGATTTCTAGAGAGATAAATCTTTTCATGCCTTGTGCGTACTGAACCGATCATTCAGTTTTTGCTTCATGCGACTCCGAATGTCAGTGATTACATTCGAGGACTTCCGGGGATAGGAAGACAGAGGTGCCGACTACCTTGAAGTTGAGGGCTTCCTTACTGAGGAAGACAGAGGTGACCAACTACCTTGAAGTTGAGGGCTTGCGGAGATAGCAAGATAGAGATTCTGATCTTCGTATCGAGGGCTTACCCTGGTGTGGGTAAGACAGACTTTCTTGAAAGTATAAATCAAGGGACCTTTATCCAAGGTTGTTGGATACCCTTCTCTTTGGGTTAAAAGACTTATATCTTGTTACTTGTAGTTTTACTACTTGTTTGTTTCTGCTGCATTTTATATTGTAAGGAAAGTATAACTTTCTTATACTTCCCTACTTGTACTCTGATTCATTTAGATTCTATACGCTTTAAGGTAGAATCTCACATTGTAATCTTTAGTTAAGTTTCAATTTCCGGAACCATATTTCCGGAACCTACTTTCAGAATCTCTTTCCAATTTTAAGCAAGTACATAGGACTTGAAGTTTATAACTTCATTCCTCTTTCCATGTTTTCATTTGGTGTTAGAGGTGTTGTGAATTTTCTTAGTTTAACTTTTTTAAACTTATCCCTTTCCTTTTCTTAAGGAAAACATAGTAACTAACTTTAAAGGATCCAAAGGAATTTTTAAAGTGTACAATTCACCCCCCCCCCCTCTTGTATATTGAGCATCTACAGCATTATTTCGATCCTACAATTAGACCTTTGTACTTATCTGACAAGGTCAGTGGAATAGAGATCCGAAGACTTTTCATTGATAATGGTTCAGGAGTCAACCTCATGCCCATTCGTACACTTCGTCAATTGGGCCTCACAGAATATGATTTATCTCCTTCTACTTTGATGTTACAAGGATATGATAAAAATGAACAAGAACCACTGGGCGAGATTACACTCAGAACTCAGTTTGTAGATCTTGTGTCCAATTCAGATTTCATGGTTGTTGATCAAGACTCATCCTTCAACATCTTGCTTGGAAGACCCTGGCTACATCGGCATGCGGTTATCCCTTCATCATACCATAAATGTCTCAAGTTTTGTTTCGATGGTCAAGTTGGTACATTATATGGTGATAAGGCCCCATTAAAGACATGTGAATCTCAATACATTGAGGTGTAATTCTACCACATGAAGGGAAAGGAGGAATCCACAACAAAAGAGATTACCAAAATTAATGCTCCGTATGGTTTGGAAAAGATTCCAATAAACCCATTAGCACATGTGAGTACAGATTATGTGTTGCCTATCAGTCAAATTTATAGGATAGACCCAAATCAAAATACTCTTATGAAAAGATCCATAATGTAAATTATGGCAATCGATCCAGACAACATGGGAGAAATTGGAGATCCACCAAGCAATGATGAAAACTAAAATGGAGATGTCTTCATTTCATCTGCCGAAATCCAGCAAGTCTATACTTCGCCAATTAGGCCAGGGAAAGTTATAGCAATGTTATAGGTAAACAATGATGTTGATTCTCAATATATAATCTCCTCTTTATTACCCAAAGAAGACCCTTCATCATCAATCGGGTCAGAAATGGAAGCTTCTTCTTCAAGATGGGCAAATTTTGACATCTCTTCTGATCATGAAAATTATGCTTCATCATCTACTATGCAAGTGGAATCAAAGGAAATAAAACATGTTAAAGAAGAAGAGGAAGATCTCAGGGATGCTCCTCCATCGTTTGAAGAGGTTATATCTACCACTGTGGATGAACTCAGAGAAATCAATATGGGTACAAAAGAAGATCCACGCCCCACTTTAATTAGTGCAGCCATTACTCTTGAAGAGAAAGAGATGTATATTTCCTTTTTAAAGAAAAATCAAGATATATTTTCTTGGAACTATACAGAGATTCCAGGGCTTGATCCTGATGTTGCCACTCATCAATTGGGTTTTCCAGAAGAACATCGAGGATTCAAACAAGCTGCTAGAATAAGACACCCAACCTATGCTTCCAAAATTGATGCTGAAGTGGATAACCTCATCAAAGATAACTTTGTCAGAGAAGTTCAATATCCCAAGTGGTTGGCTAATATTGTCCCATTGAAAAAGAAGAATGGGAAATTAGAGTTTTCATTGGTTTCAGAGATCTTAATCAGCATTGTCCTAAGGATGATTTTTCAGTTCCGATTACAAAACTATTGATTGATGCGACAGTTGGCTATGAAGCGCTTTCCTTCATGGATGGATATTATGGATATAATCAAATCTTGATGGCTCTAGAAGATGAAGAATCTACAGCCTTCAGAGCCCCTCAGGGTGTGTTTTTCTATCGGGTAATGCCCTTCAGCTTAAAGAATGCAGGCGCAACATATCAGTGTGTCATGCATCATATCATCAAACCCTTTCTAGTAAAGTTTGTTGAATGTTATGTGGACGATTTGGTTTTCAAATCCAAACAACGTTCTAATCACTTGGCTGATTTTGAATTCATATTCCACAAGCTTCGACAACCTAATTTGAATATAAACCCATTAAAATGTGCTTTTGGGGTAACCTTGGGGAAATTTCTTGGCTTCATTGTACGCCATAATGGTATCGAGGTCGATCCTGAGAAGACAAAGTCAATCCTTGGCATGTCACCTCCTCGAAATTTAAGAGAATTGAGAGGACTTCAAGGACACTTAGCCTATATTTGGCGTTTCATCGCCAATTTTGTAGTCAAAAGCTTACCCTTCACCAAATTGATGAAGTAGGGAGTCACTTACCAGTGGACTGAAGAAAGTCAAGAATCATTCGATATTCTCAATAAATATCTATTGATTCCACTGGTACTTATTCCACCTATTGAAGGAAGACCACTTATCATCTATGTGACAGCTCTAGAGCGATCATTGGGTGCCTTTCTTGATCAGAAGAATGATGCTGGGAATGAAAACAACCTCTACTATCTCAGTCGGACTATGCTTGAAGCAGAAACCCGATATTAAAGTATTGAGAAGTGTTGCCTGGCATTAATCTTTGTAGTTCCGAAGTTGAAACACTACCTGCAACATCATGAGGTCCAATTAGTATCTCGCAATAACCTGGTCAAATTCATCTTTAGTCGCCTGATGCTTACAGGACGTCTGGAAAGGTGGGAAGTTATCTTGTAGTAATTTGATATTCAATATGTGTCTCAAAAGGTGATAAAGGGCCAAGCTCTGGCTGATTTCCTTGCTGAACACCCTTTGGTGGAAGACACATCTTCAGATATTGAACTCCCTGATGAGGAAGTTTTCTCTATTCAAGAAAGCTTTCAAACATGGTAAATGTACTTTGATGGTGCTTCCAAAAGTCCAAAAGGGAGGAAAATGGAGAATCCTAAATTCAAAAAGTTGGCTTAGGGATTGTACTCATTTCTCCAGAAAATGCAGTATTACCTTATTCCTTCTTATTATGGGAAGGTGGTACAAATAATGAAGTGTAATAATAAGCTCTCATTGTAGGATTGGAGTTGGCGCTTCAAGCACAAATGAATCACTTAAAGGTGAAAGGTGATTCAGACTTGGTAATCAAACAAGTCAATGGGGATTATGCAATCAGAAAAGAATAATTAATCCCTTTGTATGATTACGTCAAAGAGTTAATGGCAGAGTTTCCTTTGGAACTGACATTTTCTTATGTCCCAAGATCACAAAATGCCCAAGCTAATGCACTGGCTAATATAGCCACAACTCTGGAAGATCGAAATCGGGACGAGACAACCATCAGTATTGCCCATTTTCTTACAATTTCACCTTATGTTCGAGCCAGAATAGAGGAAATCAATGAAATTAGTCCCATCTCTGAACCATATGGTCACACTACGGGATGTATTGAACCTATCGGGGAATACCTTCAAAATTGAATACTTCCACCTGATAGAGCCGGGAAAGAACAAATTTGGCGACGTGTGGTCAACTTTACTCTTTATGATGGCCCATATCACCTAGAGAAAATTCTCTACAAGCGTGGTTTTTATGGAGTTCTCTTCATATACATTGATGGTGAAGAGACAATGGCTGTCATGAAAGAAGTGCCTGTAGGAGTCTATGGTGCCCACCAGTCTGGACATAGACTGTCTGATCAAATTCGAAGGCTTGGATACTTTTGGCCTTCAATGATACAAGATTGTGTTGATTTCACAAAGAAGTGTCATTCATCACAAGTACATGCCAACTTCATTCATCAACCTCCAGAGTTTCTTCATACAGCTAAATACCCATGTCCATTTGCCACATGGGGAATGGATGTGGTGGGACCTTACCCTTCAGCTACGGCTAAGAAGTTTAAGTATATTCTTACTACTACTGATTTATTTTTCAAATGGGAAGAGGCAGTACCTCTCAAGGAAGTCAGTTCTAAAAGAATTGTTTTCTTCATCAATTCTAACATCATTACCAGATTTGGTTCCCCTCATACCATATTGACAGACAATGGCACCAACTTCTGTTCATCTGAGGTGAAGAAGTTGTATCAAGAATAAAACATCAAATCCAATCATTCATCTCGGTATCATGCAGCGGCCAATGGCTAGATAGAAGCTTTCAACAAGACTCTGTAAAATATATTGCAAAAGATGGTGGATAAAGATAAGAAGTCATGGCCTGATAATCTCTTTCATGCTTTATGGGCTTATCGGATCACCACCCGTACTGCAACGCAGTCAACTCCATATTCACGGGTATATGGAACGGAAGTAGTCTTGCCCATTTAAGTTCAATTACCTTCACTCAGAGTAGCCATTTGTGATCAATCATCTACAGATGAACAATCTCAAAAGCGATTGGATGAATTGGAACGGTTGGATGAGAAAAGATTGTGCACTCTGCACCACTTGGAAGTCTATCAGAATTGAATAACACGAGCTTTCAACAAAAAAGTTTGTCTTCGTTCATTCATTCAGGGAGAATTGGTATTCGTTCTCAGAACTCCAATGATACCAGGAAAGAAACCTCCCAATCTTGATCCAAAATGGGAAGGACCTTATTCAATACATAAGGTCTATTCCAATGGAGCTTATTCTTTAATCTCAATGGATGGAGAACTCATCAGTACTCCAACCAATGCCATATTTCTGAAGAAGTATTTTGTATAAACACAAAATACATCATCCATGGTCCATACATATGACCTTAAACTATTTGTATTACTTTTTTCCCACAAGATGTTAAACTGTGAAAAAGTTCCCTAATTCGTCCAACGAGACGTTAAACTATGTCCCCTTCATCGTCTTTGCTATATGACGTTAAACTATACAGAAATGGTCTATACATATGACCTAAAATGATTTTCACTTTTTTCCAACATGACATTAAAATATGAAAAAGTTCTTAATACGCCCAACATGATGTTAAAATGTGTTCTCTTTTGTCCTTACTGCATGACATTAAACTGCACAGTACTATTTTTGTCCAACATGACATTAAACTGTGTTGTCCCCATAATCCTAACAACATGACGCTAAACTGTACATAAAGTCCTTTGATACGTCCTACATGACATTAAACTGTACTTTTTCCCTGCTACATGACACTAAACTATGCAGCACCAATAGTTCTAACTGCAATACTTTAAACTGCATAGTCCCTTTTTATGTCCTACATGACATTAAACTACGCATCGTTAAGGTTGTTGTTACCTATTGTTTCTCACACCAGGTATGACTAACGTGAGCTCACAGAAAATTTCAACAATAACACCCTCTCTAGGCTGCTAACCACGTGTAAGTCCCAACATCATTTTTTAGGTCGTTGTCCCCAAGAACAACTTGATCATTAATTCATTATTTAAATGAACTACACGGACTTTGATCCTTGCCTTCCAAGCTGGGTACGTAGGAAAACTTCCAAGGTTCAAGCCCAAAACCAATCTCTTCACATCGGTTCACCTCCATCTCATACGATGTTGATTCGTAAAACCATCCCCAGAATCAATATCTTTACATTGGTTCACTTTCTTCCTTGCTATATAATGTTAAACTGTACAACATTTTTCGTCCTATGCGACAATAAACTACAATATTCTTTGATACCCTCACCTGAGAGGGAATCATTATTTACAATGATTTTTCAATCATGTTTCATTCCAAAGACTACGTGCATACATGGAAATGCCTGAACCTTTTATCTTGGGTTAATCCATCATTGCACTAAAGTCCCCTTTCACCATTCACATGTATCAACCAAATTTGTACAGAGGGTATTTCTAGAACTACATGGGCTTGATTCCCATCCTTATGGGATGCGTAGGAATGTTCGAGTGTCCCTCGAATCCAGCCCCAAGTCTTTTGGGCCTAACCCCAAATTTCACTTTCAGTCCCTTGGCTTAAAAGTCCCCATGAAAACACACACTATGTATTTCTTATAAATGGTCCAAGATCTATGACCCTAAACTAAGATCTCCTATATTTTCGTCCTGCATGACATTAAACTATAGTTTAAGAACTATGTATGTCTTGATTCCCATACTTATGCAGCCAATACCCTTAGGTGGCCCTACATAATTCAACCCCCTAACGAGTTTGTCAGATACCGGTAACTTCATTCTTGAGAAGAAAGCCTCTTTTTTCCTTTTTGGTCTTATCAAAAATATGTAAGGGTCCGTAAAAAAATATTTATCCTTAACAAATTTATTTCATGTTCTTTTTCATGATCTGAAATTATTCAAGTCTTTGGTTTATATTTTCCTTCCCTATGTTTGGGTCAGACCTTTGTAGGAGTAACATTCATCCAATTCTTAGACAAACCTATTTGGAAATATCTTCTCCATATTCAAGTACCTATCTCCATATATAAAACTCTATACTTTGGAAAAGTTGAATCCCCATAAAATTTCACTGGCTTCTTAGCAGTAGAAAAGTAAATTTTTGAGAGTTCTTTTGCCTGACTATTCAGCATGTGCCCTTAGGCGGCCTTGCATAAGTAGTCTACATAACGGACCTGTCAGCCAAAAGATGATATTTATTTAACTATGCAGCCAATTCCCTTAGGTGGCCCTACATAATTCAACCCCCTAACGGGTTTTTTTAATAATGGTAACTTCATTCTTGGGAACTACTTCTTCTAATGCCTTTTTAGCTCTTTTTCATATCATTCCTCATATTAAAATTTTCTTATGTCTTAGTTTACATATTTTCCCCCATACTTGAGTGTGGTAAAATATTTTCAGATAAGTTTTCAAGGAATTGAGTCAATTCTAATTCATTCGGCCAAAGATATTTCGACCTTAAACATTATTCTATTTATGTACGACGTGCATGACTTTAAACTGCCCACAAAAGACAAGGGAACTCTAAATAAAAGTCAAGTTCCAGCTCACTAAACATACATTTTGTATGATTTAGATAATATTGAGCAATTAAAATATTCAAAGTTTGTAGGGTTACTTATAATAATCCTAGTAAAAATCAAACTATGCTTACTAGGCCCATTGTCTTAGGTAAATTTTAAAGCAGGTAGCAGGAAAATACGTGCACAAGTGATTGAAGATGAAAGAAATCTTTCCATTTGATGCACAAGAATTAGAAGGACATCCACATATTGGAGTCTCTTCTCTTTTCTAGGAAATTACAAGAGGCTGTCAACATAAGTCTTCACTTTATGAACAGCATCCCGAGCTTCATCAGCAGCTACTTGAAGCTCATGCACCTGACCAACTTCACTCTTTTCATCCTGATGGAGTGCTTTTTTGGCATTCACGATGGATTTCATACCATTCGTTTGAGCTCCCTCCAGTGAATTATTGAGTTGGTCAAGTTCCCCAGTAACTGCGCCTAATTGTTGCTGAAGGTGAATCTGCTGGATGACTTTATCTCTGATCCTATGCTTCAGCTCCTTCATCTTGGCAGCATAGTCAGCCTCAGCTCAGGATACTACAGCCTCAAATTCACTGTTGTTGGCTGATAGATTCACCCTGGTCAGATCTTCACGGTACTTTTTCTCTTGTTCCCTTCTTAAAATGACCTATTTTACCGCAGCATGAATCTTTTCATATCCAAAACCGCCAAGTCCTAGCATGATGAATGAGGACGACAATCGATGGATCTTCGATGATATATCTTCTAAATTCACCTCAGATATGATTTTCCATATGTTGTTTCATGCCTTACGTTGTGAAAATATGAGCACCTTAAGTACCTCTGGGTCTGATTCGATGTCATCATCACAGGGGGCATGTAATCTGGGATTAATGCACTTAGAGAAGTGCCCCGTTCTACTCCTTCCCACCTGACCTGAGCTTCTTCACTTTCAATTCCCATTGGGGGGAGGCTGAGGCCTCACCTCTAGATCTAGCCACTGCAATTGATGGACCTGCATAATCAATTGAAAGCTTTGGTTAGTTTCAAAGTATAACAAAAGAATCGGTTGTCTTGCAAATTAAGTACAATCACAAATATTGTTATTCCTTACCCAACTGTAGATCAGCAACCTGATAAGGCTCCTCCCCATTTTCCTAGCTTCGACAAGATTTTTAGGATGAGTTTGAGGAAGCTCTACTGGGTTCAGCTCCACTTGTGCTAATGTCTCTGCAATGGTAGAGTTTTATGTACCCCCTTCAGGCATGGGTTGTTCAGCAGCTTGCTCAGACGAAACTGCACATTTGAACCAATCATGATTAGACATGTAAAAAGAAGTTATTCTTAATAGGAAGAAGGATAACACTCACGTCCATAATCTTCTAAATTACATGGTAATTTAACATGATTTATAAAATCTTCGAAAGATGAGCCAAGTTCCATCATTTCATCTAATGTCATCTCAGAATCCCGGTTAGTCTCGCTAGTGGGAGCATTTGATGTGTCTTCTTGGCGACCTTCATCCTGCGGTCCCTGACCTTGGACATCTTCCTCAGTTAAAATGGAAGCGTTGGTTGCAATGGCTGCCAAGAGCTCTAATGCAGGGGTTGAACCTGAAATATCACAGAATGAAAGTCAGTAGATGTTTCATTCAAAATTTTATGGATCATTGTTAACTTACAAGAAGCGGGTTCTTCTCTTTTCGCAATAGCAGCAGGAGGGATACTAGGAATAGATGTTGGCTCTTCTCCAGGAGCAGGCAAGTCAGCCTGAATTTGCAATTGTTCCACAGCACCCTCCACGGTCCTCAAAGGAGGATCAGTCTTTTTCCTCAGAGGGTAAATTGAATAAGCCCCTACAATCCCCAGAAATATGAGAAAAATTTCATGGGTATAGATTCATGATTATCTGAAGGACATACCACTACGGATAAAGTGTTTAGCGGTGGACATCCTCCTTCGTCACCTTTGTCATTTTGGCTTTTTAGAAGTATCAGCAATCTCCCTTATTGGCACTTGAATTGGAGAATGTAAGGCCATGTCAAACTCCTCATTCATGGCCCGCTGCCCTGGAGATATCTCGCCCGATTTTCGAGGAGACTCATCAGAAGCCCCAATGGCAGTACCACCAGGGTTGTACTATGGTGAAGGAACATTAGCTATTCCTTTCTTTTCAAGCTGTAAGGTGAAGAAACTAATTTCCTTGAGTAACAAAGCTTTGATTGAAATCAAGTTTCGAAGAAAATAAGGAAAGAAAACTTACATCTTCAGGAGCCACATAATCATGCCACTCCTCATCAGTCCCCTCAGTGGTTCCACGATCTATCAATTTCTTCACCCGTTTGGTGACAAGAACAGAATCATCAGTGGAATATATGAGCATTTCCATCTCTCTAATGTAAGCCCACACTTCATTGGGGTTATCCTTGTATTGGATATCTGTAGAATCCATGAGATTCCCTATTCTAGGGAGTTGTATACCCTCACACAAATCCGGCCATGTAGTCTCAGTACCACAATATAGACTCTTCCATGTCTAGACAGCCTCTGGTCATAGATATTCAGTGCGTGTACCAGAAGGCTACGAGGAAGGTCCTACAATTTTCTACTTCAATTTCTTCCCATCTCCTGCACCTATTGATAGCGAATAAGAAAATAAGACTTATTACATTACAAAGTGATATTTATTAAATTACCACAATGAAGTAACTCACCAGGTGTTGATGGAGTAGGTCTTTTGATTCTAACTGGAGGATTATATCAGGCACGAGGCCTCTTTGCCACTTGTTGTGCCTCATCATCCCCATAATGGGAATCCGGTGAATTAGTTCTAGAGGAGGAATCTGGTGAATCAGCTTCAGGTGGGGAAGCATCACCTTCATGAGGAAGGGTTCCTTTCTCTACAATCCTCTTCCTTTTCCCCACCTGATAAACTGGGTGATTCAGCACCCCTTTAGGGTATGATGCTATCCAATTCTCGGCATACCATGTAGTCAATTTATGTGCCGCTTTTTCAACTGGTATATCAAATACCACCCCAGTCTTCTCCCTTGACATCAGCAGCCACAGTTATCGAGCAACCATCAGATGTTTCTCTAACCTTACATGTACTGTGGGAGATACAGCAATCTGTTGCAGACACTTAAATTGATGTGCAAACCTATATGGATCATAGGACTCACATATAATTTATTCGTTAATCCTGGCAACTAGCACACCATATCTGAAAGCTAGCATGTATGCCCTCAAATCCAAGTAGGTTGTTCCATCATCAACAAACCGCTCAGTTGGAGGATTTCCATAGGGAAAGAAGTTGAATTCCTTAAATATGCTTAGCCTCACTTTCATGTCATAGGCATTAAGATCTAATAGAGAAACTCTATAGAATGATTGCACTGACGGCCTGAAAGAACTTCCAGGAATTTTTACTCCATTCTGTACATTATAAGTCCTAAAGTGAGTGGTTATCCATCCCCATAAAACATGGAATAGTCCCACTATTCTTAAAGAAGATTTACCCATGAAGACATGAAGTAAACTCCTGTGAATCTTTGCTAAAATGGGGGTGGCCAACCCAACCATTTTTCCCTCATCCAACTTTGTAGCAATAACAAAGGTCCCTGGCCTGACGGCTCTCTTCGAATCCCTGACTGGCAAGAGATAAACATTGAGCCACAAATCCAAGAAGCCCGCCAGATGAGCCTTCTTTGGGATCCTTTGATTCACCTCATATCCCCACTTATCGAACTCTCCTGCTTCTATAGTTGGCCATAATGTGTCAGGAGCACCCCTCTTCTCAGGTTTTGGGAAGGTATTAGGATGGGTGGGCCTCTTATCCTTGGATTTCTTTTTCTTGGATCCTTTTTCCTTCGGTTCCCTCTCCTTTGGCTCCTTCTATTTCTTCTCAATAAGAAATATATTCATATACTCATCTGGATGAATATCCTTTATAGAATGATTTATGGAGGTCTCTGAACTCTTGAGCCTATGGAAGATTTTAAATAATGCCCGACCCAAAGCAGGAGTCTTCTCTGAATCATTCCAAGTCACCTTGGGAGGAATGAATTCATCATACATATCGCCCAAAATTGGAGGCCCTGAGATCCTGGGGACATCCCACGGACTGATGCCTACTTCTCCATGAGTCAGATGGAAAGAATTGGTTTCTGGGCTCCAGTGGCTGAGTATCTCTGGTACGAAGTTATCATGTCTTTAAACATAGGTTTTCCCAACCCAGACATCTTCTTATATCGCAGCTCCTTTCAGATATTTGACAAACTCTGCATAGGTTTGTCGTACCCAGTATGCCCACATCCAAGTTGGCTTCACACCTCCCCCAGGACGAAAGACCCAACTTTTCTTCCAACTTTTGGATTGATCCATCTGAGCATTTCGGAAGATTGAAAGATGACAATGTGGTTGCAACTTAGGCTTATGAGGTTTCATATCTGGCATACAAGGGATATGATACATCATGTGGGCCTTCTCCACTGTTCCAGCATTTATAAATCATCCCCCACATGAGATATTTGCTGAAGCAAAGTTGGTGTAACTATGAAACCACGAAAATGGGAGATAGTTCTTTGCTTCTGGAATAGTGACTTCTCACAGATGACCATAACCGTACAAAGGCAGATAAGTGATTTTTGGGAAATCAAAGTGATATTTCTTCAGATACTTATCCAAATCTGGGAGAGTGCTATCACAGATGGTATAATAATTGTGGCCAATGATATCCATCATTTGATCAATTCTTTTTATTTCCAGTTCATCAGTCATTCCGATTCTTCTTGGAGCCATTGAATCTGCACAAAAAGTTGAATAAATTAACTCTTAAATGGGTTTATTTTTCATAAAATCTATGAAGGAATTCAGAAAAATGGAAAAGGAATTAAGGCGCGCAAATCTAAACTTGGCACGCAAGTATGGATGTGTCGCGCAAGTATTAATGTTTTGTGAAAGTTTTTGGCGAGCAAGTATAACCGTGCGAGTACAGATACCTTGAAAGCAGTGTGACAGCAAAGAAACAGCGGAAAACAAGCAACTTGCATAGCGAAGGTAACCTACGCGCCTCCCCTTTAGTTTCTCTTCTTTTCCTCAGAGTCACATCCTTATTCTTCCGGATCCAAATCTGAGGGGGGACTTTTGTTGATTCTACTTTTCATCACATTTGTCTAAAGGAATGGAAAGGGAAATTATTTAGCACAAATTGTTTCAGCCTTTGAAGAAAACATCAAAAATCGACAAAGGAATGAAAAAGGAGTCAAAGGACCTTACACCGCGCAAGTTCCCTTACTGCCACGCAAATACACTTGCGCGCCGCCTGATGGTCATGCAAGTGACTTGAACGCCCTCTTTGAAAACCTCCCAGGGTCTTCAGAAGCCTATAAATAGACCCTGTGGGCCCCCCATTTCGGGAGGAATTTTTTCCAGAATTTAGATAGAGAGATCTGAATGCCCAAGTCTCTTCTTCAAGTCTTATGAACACTTATAAGGTAATTATTTACCTATAATGGAAGGTATAAACAAGAGTAATAAGGTCTAAGTGTTAAAATTCACTAACACTTGTGCGCCTAAGTGTTTTTACCCTTAAGGGATATGGACACACTTGAGTGCCTACTTACCTATTCATTGAAACTTGTGCACCACTCTTCTGGAAGTACCTCAGGATGATTCTAAAGGCTTTGGTCAAGAATCGCCCAAGTATTACTCTACTGGGCAAGGATCGTGAAAGTACCCATGAGTCGCGCAGGTATACCTGCGTGCCCAATACTTGCGCACCCACGCATTACCTGCGCGCCAACCAGGACTTGCGCGCCCTTCTACTTTTGGGTGTCCTTCCTGCCCAGTTCACCTCTCTTATGCCATTCCACCTCTCCTATTCAAGATTCAGTCTTCAAGACACTCTTCAAATCTATTTATGGCATGTTTTCTTGATTGAATTCCTTATCTGAAAGGAGCTCCGTGGAAAATCTCTCAAAACTTAGTGATTTTCACATCTTTATATCACTAAAGTTAGAGAGTTCATTCATTCATCCTCATCCTTTAAAATGACATAATCTTTAACCAGGGCCTCCTTTTCAAGAGTAATCCCTAGTCCAAATCCTCATTAATTTGGAAATCGTCCTTAGGAGTAAGCCCCAAATCCTCATTAATTTGGGCATCCTTATTAGGAGTAATCCCCAAGTCCACTAACCTGGGCATCCTTTTCAGGAATAATCCCCAGTCATAATTCCCCAAATATGGGCATCCTCCTCAGGAGTAAGCCCCAAACTTTAAATCCTTTAACCTGGGTTTCCTTTTCAGGAATAAGCCCCAGTCTCAAATATGGGCATCCTCTTTAGGAGTAAGCCCCAAGTCCCTTAATTTTCAAATCCCTTTAACCTGGGCCTCCTCCTTAGGGATAATCCCCAGTCTTATTTTCTCTTAACCAGTCATAATTCCTTTTGATCTGGGCTTCCTTCTCAAAAGTAAAACCCAATCATAAGTCCCCTCCTAACTTGGGCATCTTCCTTAGGATTAAGCCCCAAGATTAGAGTATCCAAATCTTCATGAAGCACATATACCTTTATGGACCCTGTTCATGGATTTCTTCCCTGAAGTAAATCTTAATCCTCATCTATTTTGGGCAGTCATACATACATAAGCCCCACATCATTGCATGGAAAAATTTTCTGGTTTCACCAATACCTCTTGTTTCTCACACTGAGCATGACTCACATGAGCTTAGAGTGTAAAATTAATCATGACATCTTTCATTGAGCCATAAATAATGCATAAACATCATACTCCCTTACTCGAACTATGTGGGTTCTGATTCCTTTTCCAAAACAAAGGATACGTAGGTTTCCCATCAACGGGTACGATCCCAACTCTGAAATAATCCATGTCCTCCTGAATGATAATAAACTTCAAGTGCCCCCACTGAGTAGCTTTAAAACTAGTATGGTCATCATAATGACCAAGAAACTTTTATATATTTAAGGATACCATCAACTAAGAATATCTAACAAATACAGATGATTCTCTATCGATGAAGAACCTCGAATACATATAAAAGATTCTCTAAATTTTCTTCATATCAATCATTAATTTTCAGATTTAAAGGAAAGCACATTTTATACCTGGTAATGTAATAAGGATTCAGGAAAATAACTTAAATCTATAAAGAGAGTCCCGAAGTAGACAATAATTCCCCTAAAAAAGATGTGATGAGTCCGACCTCCCATCCTCTCGACCAATGAAAATTCCTAAGCCTCATCAGTCCACAACTAATGAGCACCTACCTTTGGAAAGTAGGTCTAAATTGATATAGAATCATTGGACGTTTTCGGTTCTACAAACAAACCCATTAGAAAACGATTGGAATATTTGAACCTTCAATCAATGAGGTTATCCCCAATTCCAGAGTAAACACTCTTGTATAGAGGGAATGCATAACATCCTCCCAAATTTCATAATTTCATCTTTCTTTATGAAGTCTCCCAACTACCCATCATTCACAGCATTAATTTTCTTTTGAATATTCTCATAATCATAATAAGAAATTTTAATCCTTTCTAATAAATATGGTTGGGAAACCAATTGAAAAAGTAATGTTTTTTCACCTTTCTTGATAATTCCCATATTCATCTATGCTAGATTTATGTACATGGGATCCTTATCAGACCTCATTTTCTTCACAACTCGATGATCCTTCCTTGCTCAATGCATCTTCAACCTTACTCACCTTACCTGGATGGTAGTGTATTGAATAGTCATAATCCTTCAGTAGCTCGAGCCATCTCATTAGCCTCAAATTGAGTTATTTCTATGAGAATATATATTTCATGATATTGGGATCAGTATATATATCACATCATTTTCTATAGAGATTGTGCCTCTATATTTTTATAGGAAATATTATAGTTATTAACTCAACATCATGTGTTGTATAGTCTTGTTCATGGTTTTTTAAACTGTCATTATGTGTAGGTAATAACTATATCATTATGAATAAGGAAACAATATATTACTTTCTTTAAAGAATTACCATAAATCAAAAACCCACCATTTCTTGATAGTAGAGATAGGATCGGTTCATTCACTAATATATTATTTAATTAATGAATAAATTCTTCACATTCCTTTTTCAAAATAAACTTAACCCCTTTATGAGTAATCTTGGTTAATGGGTTAGCTAATCAGGCATTGTTCTGAATGAAACACTAATAATAACATGCTAAACCAATAAAACTCAGTGACTTGGTTATGTTTGTTAGTGTAGGATGTTCTTGAACAACCTTTGTCTTCATAGGATCAAATGAGATTCCATCCTTAAAGAAGATATATCCAAGAAAAGAAACTTTTTGAAGATATAATTCACACTTGATAAACATACCATATAACTCTTTTATTTTAAGAGTCTCCATAACAACCCATAAGTGGTTATCATGGTCCTCATAGATTTTGGAATATATCAAGATATCATCAATAAATGGCAAAAAAATCATTAAGATATTCCTGGAACATTATTTTTATTAGATCCATAAAAAGAGAGGGTGAATTAGTTAGTCCAAATGGAATTATTGTAAACTCGTAATGCCCATACCTAGTTTGAAATGATGCCTTTGAAATATCTTCCTTCCTCGCGTGAAATTGATGATATCCATATCAAAGGTCAATCTTAACGAAATAATAAACTATGTGGATTTGATCAAATAAATTCTTAATGTGAGGAAGTGGATACTTGTTCTTTATTACAATAGCATTGATTTATCTATATGAAATACACATCCTCATGGATCAATCTTTATTATTCAAAAAGACATTAGGGGATCTTCATGGAGAAACACTTGGGAAAATAAATCCTTTATAACTAAATTACTTTAGTTGTTTCTTCAACTCTACTTATTCCACAGTGTCCATTCTATATTTATTATTTTATATTGGTCTTTCACCAGGGGTTAAATCAATAGAAAACTCAATTTCCCACTCTAGAGTATTTATAGTTAAATCTTATGGAAATTCATTAATGTATTCTTGGAAAATAGGTACATCTTAAATTTTAAGATCTATATATGATGGTTTCTCTTCCTACCCAATAATTTCATTTTGAAGAGCTACTTAAAGTTGGTCTCGATGAGAACTAGATGATTAAGTTCCTTCCATAAATATAAGGTACTCTACATATTCCTCACAAATTTTAACTTATTTATTCTTGAAATATATTTTCACATCATATTTTGAAATCCAATCCATACTAAGGATTATACAAAAAATACACCATAGGTATGATGATAAGGTTTATATCTAAATCATGTTTATATGTCATAAAGGGGATTGAATGACACATCTTTGTTTCAATGAGACTTTCCTTAGGAGTTTTGACTAAAAACTCATTTATTAATCCAAAAGTGAAATGTCTAATTTTCTTCGAAAATTGGGAAGATATAAACAAATGTGATGATCTGGAATCAAATAAAGCATTGAATAAGTTTGAGAAAGTGATTAAAGTAACATCCACCACATCATTAGAAACTTAAACCTCAATAGTTGTGATCAGATAATCTTGTTCTTTCTACACACTTATAACATATTCATTTTCCTTTTAAGGAGTGTCAGGATGTTTCTTTCCACAAGTATCACACATTAGAAAAAAAAATCCCTTTTTTATTCTTCCCTGTATCTATTATTTCCTATACCTGCCTCTTTTTCTATTATTTTCCCTTAAATTAGTAAGAATTATATAATTCATTATCTATCTTGATAGAAAATGAGACTATATCTTCGTGTGATGATAAATTTTTGGAGACCAATTCCCTTCGAAGGAATAGTTTTAAACGATAAAATAATCGATAAATATTGCTCCTTGTATTACACACATAGTTCAAGACATTCCTCCATAACCTTGTAAAGTTATATTTATACCTCACAATGTTTTCATCCTCTTTTTGTTTTAGACTCCATAATTTCCTCTCCATATCTGCTGGATTTTTGCGAGGGAAGTATTTTTCAAGAAATATTTCCTTAAAATATTTCCATTCCATATTTTCAATTTCTCCCTCCTCTTTTTTGTTTTGGATAAATGAACAAATTTGATCAAAATCTTCTGAGAGATGATAAAATTCCATGATAACCATATCCCTTTCATTACTTCTCAAACCAAGAAATATCTTTTCTAATGAGCTTATCCACTTATCCACTACGAATGGGTTTTTAGTCTCATTGAATGATGGAGGTTGTTGTCTCATAAATGGGTCTAACATTTCTCCTCCATGTTGTATATCAAGATACTTTTTACAGGTAAGGTTATTGTTTATAACCTAATTCAACTATCCTAGTATAGTTATAAGTTTCTTATCACTAGTCACCACTCTAGTACCAATACCACTATATTACATCAAATCTAAATCCCTACATAGAATATGTGAATTGATATGGTTTCTATTACTTCCACTTGGTACCACTTCTAAATAATAGAATACATTAAATTAGATTATGAATCAAAATGAATAATATCAAACTAGAAAAACATTTAACAATAATTAAAATCTTATACAAAGAAAATATTATAATCATAAACATTGTTTCTTTGGGAATGTGTTTTCTTTTAAATTGTTCATAATATTTTTTAAAGAAAATGTGAATTATACTAATTATATCCCCCATGAGTTTCAAACCAAGTGTGCATTAATGCCCATTTTTGTGTACTAGGTTACCCAGACTCAGGCCCGGGACACTTTTTCAGAGTTGTTACCCCGAGATACATATGTGCCAGAACCACATCCACTTGTAGTATCCAAATAGGGATGTATTTCTTGAAAGGACCACATAATCTCTACCTAAGCAGAATTATAGGATGTTTTTATATTTTTATCCTCAAAGTATATATTAGGGTTTTTTTCCCTGATCAATGTTTTCTAAATCCAGTTTCCATGTTTTCTACTAAAATTCCTCTGATACCAATAGTAAATAATCCATCCCTAGTTTCCCAGAGTTGGTGCCTCACTTAATTAAATTAGTATAATAAAAAAGTAATTTGTGTCATAAAGGATCGAATAGTTAAGTATATCTGGGAAACCATATACATACATTTGTCTAATATTACAACTTAAAGGGAAAACAACATAGAAACTCTATTGGAAACATCCATAAACTCCTAGATTATCTCTATTAGTTATTCAAAATATATATCTTCACATCTTGGGGAAAAAATAAAAGAGAATAAATGGGTGAGATCATATGCTCATTAAGGGTAAGTAATAAATTAGAAGCTAATATAAACAATAAGGCATTGTAAATGAATAATAACACATGGAATTAGAACATAAACTTGAGTATAATATGGAAAGAATAAAAGCTGAATTAAAAAATCCATAAAAATAATCCCATGAGAATGAATCTTAAACATGGAGATTCTACTAGTCAAATATTCACATAAATATTCAATTACTAATCATAATTAGAGAATTAATATGGTGTAAATCATAAACATATCATCAACACCTTGAACAAGACACCCTAAAATGAATGGTTAGGGCCTCGTCCATAATCCAACTCTATTTTTTCATGTGATACCTACTGATACATCGAGGGGTTGTAGTGGGAACCCCCCATCACTTACTAATTCCAAGGCATTCCTCATATTAATGAGGTTAAACATAAAAAAATATTCATATGAAATGTAAATAGAGTTTCCCAATCTATATAACATTATTAATAACCTTTATGAGTAGTATGGTGAATGGTATCAAGAAAGCATAACCACAGACAAACTGATCATAAACCATTTAATAAAATATTTTATATGATATTAATAAGATATTATTCCCAATTAATCATAATATTAAACAAATTTTATTTAAATGGATTAAAATACTCTAAGTAAATCATTTAGTAATTATTAAGAGAAATACCCTTTTTTACTTTTCAAAGAATAGCGCCTTCAAAAAAACATTTTTATTTTTCATAATTTTTCTATTAAACCAATAATGAGAAAATATAGTTTTTCAAGAAAAAAATAAAATTTTTAGAAAAATAATGGTGTCTTAAATATATTATATATGGTACTTGAAAATGGATAAGTAATCATGAATTTCCCTTTATTCGAGTTTTCGTATCGAGAATAATTGAGATGAGAACCTTGTAAAACATGTATCCCCCCTTAAAATAAAGATGAAATGATCTAGATATATGTGTTCGAAACATAAAAACAAAATTTATAATAATTATTTAAAAATAGTAAAGATTTTAATTTTCTTAAATAGAGAGAAAGTGTAACCCAAATAGAAAATGGAAGTTCAGGAAGAAACCCCTTAGTTAATGTCTGAAAGTGTTCTACACTAGACCTTGATGTCCTAGATAATAAAATTAAATCCATTAATTAATTAACTAAGATCCTTTTATAAATTTATTTGATTTATTATAATTTTATTATGTTCATTTAGGGTATTTGTTATGAGTTATACGATACAATTTTATCATTTGGGAGCATTTGATTCCTTGATTTTCATGATTAGTTTACTTGTATATGGGTATGCATGTTCATGTAAAATGGAAAAATATATCCAGAATTGAAATTATAATTTATTAATGAACATATAGAAGATTAAAAGTTTATATAACTAATTTTTTTACATGGGGTGAGTATTAATCATTATATAATATGTTTATGATAATCGTTTAGATTATTTTTTTAGTTTTTTCAATCATCACAAACTAATTTTTTTTAATTAACATCACATGTATATAATGGTACTACAATATTAAATAGGATCTAATAAATATATTTTAATATATTTTAACCATGAAATTGTTTTTATTACCATCCTTAAATTAATTAATGGAAAACCAAAATACATCATCCATGATGTCGGTAAATTGACACATCACAGGTGATGTTTTCATTTATAGAATCAGAGAGAGAGAGAGAGAAATTTTTTATGATGGATCTTCCATTAACATGATATATTTCTAGTATATAAATGATATGGTATTTATCAAGACAATTTGGACAAGGGGTTAGGTAAGGATAAGAAAATAAAAGAAATTGAAAAAAAACAAAAGAAAAGAAAAAATATTTTTACCTCTTAAATTATCCTCCATGAGAACCTCTTTAAGGGAATTTTTTTTTGTATTTTTTTAGAAAAAAGGATAATGTACATGGTGTAGGGTATTGTGAAGAGTATTGGTCAGATAATTGATAAGGCTTAAAGCTTGTAAGGTTTGAGGAGAAGGGGTGGTATTTATAGTGGAGGAGAGAAGTGTTTTTGAATGTTTTTTTATATTTTGATAAAGACAAGAAATAGTGAGGATTTTTGTGACTAAATATAGTAATTGGTGCATGTGAGTTATAACCAGTGATCACTTACATCATCAATGACTCAATAATGACTCAAAAATTCATTTATTTACTTATATTGTAAATTACTATATTTTATTATTCATTAAAAATTCATGTATTTTAGAAAAATACAAATAAAATCACCCTAACCATTTATCAATATTTAAAATTAAAAAATTAAATCCATTTTATGAAAAATAATATAAATTTTTTAAATTAAATTTTTAATTAAAATCTTCATTCACTAGAAAAATAAAGATTTTAAAATTATAACTCATTCTATAAACATTTAAAAAATTAACTAAGGTCTCATAAAATTATATTATAATCTTATGAAAACAAAATATAAATTTATAAAAACATTATATGTTAAGAAAATAATTTAAATCATTTTATTAATTATACAATAGTAATTAAATATTTGTGACGTACAAAAATACCAACAATTAAAATATTTATTCAATTATACTATGAAATAATTATATTATACTTTTATTTATAAGTCACCTAAATTTTATTTAATATTTCATAGGTGAGGTCGCTATTTATTTGGTTGGTTTTCTATTCATGAAGGACATATTACTATTCTAAAGGTAATGTTACTATTTCATTGGTATAGGCTCTTTAACTTCTATAAATACCTCTTATTTCATTCATTCTTCATTTATAAAGTTTTTATTTTTATATATAAGGGATTTTATGTGATTTATTTTATATGAAATAATTATAATAATATAAATTTCATTGATAAAATTATGTGTCGTTTTGTTGGTGAATAACAACAAAGACCATTAATTACTCTCTTGAATACAAATCCTCTTAAAGTGTTACTCTCCACTAATTAAGAGTGTAGAGTATTTATAAACCATTTTATACTTAATAATATTTATTACAACCCATTTTACTATTGATTTGGTGGGGGAGAATCAACTATTTAGGAGAGTGAACTCATAGCATGCCTTAATGGGCTCTATTTTCTAACATCCAAGAAAATTGCAAACCATTACCCACCAATATCCCCAATGGGAAGTTATTTTTATTCATAGTGTATCCTATTATCATCTCTCTATAAGAGAAGTAAGAAGTAGAAGAGTGTTTTGAAAATAATTTAATGAATCACATGTCTAATAAATCAAACATAAAATTCATTTTAGAGGCCTCTTTCATTTAAAAAGGATCCTTTCGTGTTTATATGTTTCATAAATTCTAAAACAATATTTGTTTTCTTGATTTATATTCTTATAATATATGTCTCATTCATTAAAATTGACTATGTGGAACTATTTTTATGTGTATGGCACTTTTATATGCATATGATATGCTTAAACAACTATATCATTTAAAAAAATCAATTCCCCTAAAATATCCTATAAGGAATCAATTTTATCCAATATATATTTTATATAACGAGGACTCAAGAGATAGGGGATACACTCTATCCAAACAAACCTATAATAATTTTTTTGAGAAAGATGATTACTAGTAACACATATTAGCAAGGAAACACTTCCCATATAGAATCCACAATGATGGAAACACTAGATCTACATTGTTGATTAAACAAGGGAAGATCCAACTTTCTCTATTAATAAATTCATACTTTTCATGTAATTGATAAAAAATATTATATTATTACTTATGTAATTTAGTATTATTTTTTATACAGTAAATACTAAATATAATATTTATATTTAATCAGTGATATATTGAAAATAGTCATCTGTAAACTGAATTATAGTTATTAGTATACATTTTTATAAAGTACTAAACATTTATTCATTTATATAACTAATAAAAGTTTTTAAATATTGTTAAAAATATTTTAATACAATTAATAATTTGTAATAGCATATATATTTTTAATATTACATACATTAATATAACTATAAGTTTATTGCGTGTCTTTTTTATATAATTATAATTTTTAATATTCTTTTATTTTTTATACATTTATATAATTAATAATATACAGTAAAAATATTGAAACATTTAGATAAATAATAATATTTGTAAAATTAAATTACTCATATATATATAATTATTAATTATTAATGTTTTTTCAATAATTAATAACATGTCAATATTTTAATTATTCTTGTTTGGTTTTTTATTTAATATTTATTAGTGTCACTGTTAACATTGAATAATCCACTTATATCATAGCTAATTTTAGTGGAGAAAAATATCTATCATTATTAGTTCTAAAAGAACCATGGTAAAATGAGACTTTATCAATGATTTCTATTTTAATACTAATAAAAATAAAATTTTATTAGTGCTTTTATAGAAATTTTGGTAATAGATTAAACTTAATTTTAAAATAACATTAATTGTGCCCTGGTCAAAAAAATTCTTTAGACCTTCTTGTAATCTTATCATGAACTGGGCTTGGTCGACCCAACCTGTCACTCGATCCAACCTGCAACAAGGCCTCAGGAATGCCTCCCCATATGCCAAGGGATTTAAACTAGTGGTGAGTGCCTAAAAGGATACAGTGTGGAGACTATGACCTTATATTAGATAGCAGTAATGGAGGAAATAAACTAAACCTACACACATCCATGAACATTACAGTGCACATAAATAAATAAATAACTGAAGTAATTGTAAATAATGGAATGTTTCACACAGACTCAAAAAAATAAAACATACAGTCACTAATCTCTCACTAGTCCAACCACATATGGAATAAAATAAATGAAAATAAAGATATAAGGCTCTACTACTACTATGAGTTGAACCACACACCCAGTATCCATGAATATTGATCAACTCCAACTCGAACCTCAAACTCCTTATGAGCTATCCTTATTAAACAAGAAACATTGGGCCGCTTCCCAATCTACCACATCCTATTCTCAACATGAAAGTACCCATAAGGTGGACATGTACACTAAGGTTTATGTGTAGGGGTGAAAAAAATCTCAGTAGGAACCCCCATCAGAGGTCCTAACATCTGTTATCATAACATGTGAATGCAACATGTGTCATGTCCAGCAGAGCCGAATGTAACTACCAATATAAAAGTTAAACAAATGATAGAAAATAAAAAAAAGATAATTAAAAAAGGGAAATAGAAAACCTTTGGTTCTATTCTAACACCTAGAACAAAATCCACCCTTTCAATGGCCCATGATAGAGGAATTGTGAAATATGGCCCATAAATCCACAATATCAAGTAAATATTCCCGATCAATAAGCAGTTCTAAAGTATAACATAAGGATAACCACACATTTCGGACCCTAGGATCTCATCCTATGTGTCAAAACACTAACCACGTTTACCGAGCATTGGGACTCCAATGGCATGATCTAAAGTGGTTGTAGGGAATCCCTATTGACCTCAAGGTACACTACCATGCCCATAATCTAACAAAATTAACTGGGTGAAGGAACCTATCAGTGCATCATAGGACTACATGAATAGGGCCTAAACATATAAATTGATCCTCAGGAGTGTCGTAGCCTCCACAATCCTCTAACATTATCCCTAGGAGAACATTCGAGCTAAGGTGGTTTCAATAATTTGATTTTGTCCATTATGTCCATATCCCCACCACACAAAAACCTACCAACCAGTTGAGGAGAGAAACTAGAGTCAATACTAGGGAAAACCCAATCCAATAATATCCAAAGGTCTCCTCTCCCATCATTCTTGAACAAAAATAATCACAAAACACCAATAAATAGTCCAAACACAAGGTTCATCCAACACATGCACCCTCCAACTAGAACCACTGAAACTAATATGGATCACCTTATTGAAAAACCAACATAGATAATCCACCATGGTTTGAAAAATCTCAGCACAATGGGACACCCTATAAGGGGATCCCCCAGAAAACCTCATCTCAGGCTGGACACCCTACAAGGGGCTCCTACAGCAAAAAAAAACCTCTAGACAAGCCTGGTTAAAGTACCCATGGCTGGTCCCCAAAATCAAACCCATAGAACACCCATTCAGAAGAGAAACCTCACGTAACACCTCACCTAGAAGGCAATTACTTAGAATGGGTACCTCAGTCCTTTCCCAAACCAAGCTCAATAGTAACCATCAGAACCAGATATCCCATGATGTCAAACCACATCAAAGTCTCCTATTATTCCTAACCTCGGGAAACTAAGCCTAAACTTCAAACAAACGAACTAATTATCCCATCCAATGAGTAACTCTATTCCACCTCCTAGAATCTACCCAAATAACCATAATAAAACTCACCTAGTGTCCTTGATCTAATGTTATAACTAAGAACACACCCTCGCATGATCCTCACAACTCACAACTCAACTCCCTAAAGGATTATAGAACTACAACCTTAAAGTAGTACTCTTATAAAAACTCTACCAGTCCAAAATACCAAACAAATGGCCTAAACTTTTCCAAAAGTATTCCACCTCTACGATCAAAATCTAAGAACACTCATAATAAAATACTCACAAATAAAATTTTAACTCTGGGAAAAAAATTCACACAAAACACTTTTTATTTAATAGTACAAGACATGTACTCTCAAAATCTACACCTGGTCATGTACTTCTACATGGATAGTGAAAACATAGGGTCTGGATGTATACAACTACATAGTCATGTAACCCGCACATGGGGTGTCTTCCTGAGTACATGGCCATATAGTCAAGTACTACTATATAGGGCATACACTTGAGTACATGGTGTGTAGTCCCCACATTCCCATATACCCATGTACATATATAGATTTCCATGTACCACTATACAAGGTTTAACCTCGGTACACGGTCTATACTTATCCAAATCTAGCTACACATGCATATGGCCACAAGGCTAGGTATATGTCCAAGTACTACTACACAACATGTACATAAAGTAAACAGTGTGTACTTAATGTACACATAGTGTACTTAAAAAATCATCATCTTCGCTACACAAAAATAAAACATGGAATGGGATCATTAAACTACATTTCAGGTGTTCAGGATATCTGTAACATAAATCCCTCTAGATGCCCCGAAACTCCCTAATTCACATGAAAATATCCAGATCGACCATGTTGGGGTTTTAAAAATCAAAAAACAATATTTAAACTAAAAATATATATACAAGGATTTATGATTAAAACCTTAAAATGGTCCTACCTTTGTGTGGAAACCATTGAATCTTCAATATGATCCACATTTTGAAATACCCGTACAATGATCTGACGTATGTCGAGCACCGTGGTGGCACCTTATTCTCCCCCTCTACCTCTTATCTCCCTCTATTATCCTTATTTTCTCTCTCAAAAAAAGAAATGGGGGGTTAAAAGACAAAAAAAGGGAGTAAAATTGAAAATGTAAGAAAATGAGAAAAAAAAAGGAAAACGAAACGAAAACAAATAGAGAGAAGAAAAGAGGACATAGTCGAGACTCGGCACCCAACACAAGGTTATGTCTTTCCTAAGAAAAACCCCACATTCCAAAATCACTAGTGAAGTCAATATTTACATCTAATAATCTGAATATAAGATATATCCAAATGAATATGCGTGAATAAATAATACTTCATTATATAAATGATAAATGTTTGTCCCAAATTTGAATGGCTCTTAATTCCACCAAACTCTTGTCCTAGGGTAAACACCTTATTTTGTGAAAAATGAAGTGTTATGAAAAATTAAATGAGATTTCCTAACATGATACATTACCATTTTCCCCTTTAAATCCACCAAGAGAAAAAATTAAAATTCCCCTTGTTTTACCTAAACCGTCACAACATGGTTCGTGAAAAAATACCCACTATAAATGCTTCTTATCCCAAAAAAGGATCAGTTTTCTACCAACACCCAAACTTCCCCATAAACATTGGTTCCCCCAACACTGATATGTTCGTCCACTGGCCGATCTCACAATTCCCATGACACCCCTAACATGAGGGACATTAAACTATGATCGATATGATGCACCCGACCATCGGAGTGTCCTTATCATCCCCCCTCCACTAATAACCAAACTCCATGGCCCAAACACCTTCCAATACTTGATTAAATGGAAACACATGACCAAACTTCTCACAACAGATTTCTAATGTGTAAAACCAACCACTTCCCATTACCAACATATTGGGAATGGAAACCATGCACTCAAACAATCTCTTCAAAAAAGGACCAAAAATCACGATATCCTATGGTTCACTCCCCACCATAAGTCTTTCTCAAGACTAAATAAACTCTTAGTGAACTCACACGGCTCAACTTTCATTATACCTAACCAGCACACACATTACTTATCAACTTTTATTTCTTCCAAAGATCCACTGAAACACCACTTTCCTCCTCAAGGAAGAGTGATCCATGAAAAACCTCTCAAATAATCTCAAGCTAAAATGATCCAAGACATAAATAACTATAAATAATAGGCCATAATCAACTTAACATTATCCTAACAAAGGAAATAATCAATAAACCAAATCATCGTATACACGCCTATTCTAAAACAAGGAATCTACCTCATACCAAGAACCACCAACACAACCACCCTCCAAATGTCCATCGATCTGAACCCCATGCTCATTGTGCTACCCAAAGTGAAAATAGAACAATAAGAGCCAAGAACCAATCAAACCTTCCCTATTAAACAACTAAAAAACCATGAACCAAAATATAAAATCAAGAAACCACAAGCACTCACAGTGTTCCACCATGTACTTATACAAAGAAACATCATATAAACAGTTGACGAAACTTTAAAAAACTGAACCTCTATCATTAGTAAAAACAAACAAATATAAGAATATGTATCTTATATTACTAGAATAATGCATGAAAACATTCCTCTTTCCATTATCCCAAGATCCAAAAACTCAAAAATCATAAAGGACACAAACACGAATACATCACTTGATGTAAAAATTTGAGAACCATAACAGCGCAGGTGATGAACCGCAATCCCACAACCTTGGTAACCTAGGGCTTCCTACCAAAATAGGTGTTTATGATGCACCAGCTTGATATCCAACACATTCTGTAAAACATTCCTAGATCTCCTATCTACTAACTCCCCAAATATAAATACAATGAAAAAATCCTTTAATAGCATTTTTTCATGAACTGTCCCTGGTCAAACTGACCCATCACCCGATCTGACACATAATAAGGCCCCAAGATCTCCTATATATACTATAGTGAGTGTATAATATTATTGAGGGACCAAACTAAAATATTGGGGAGACTATAACCTCATATTATAGTTCACTAATGAAGGAAATAAACTAAACATACACAAATCTATGAACACCAAAGTAAGCATAAATAAATAAATTGCAGAATTTATTGTAAATAATGGAATGATTCATATAGACTCAACAAAATAAATCACATAGACACTAGTCTCCCACTAGGCCAACCACATACTGAAAAAAATAAAGTAAAATAAATACAAAAGTCTCTACTTTTACTCTAATATGAACCACATATATGGTCTCTATAACTTCTGAACAACTCTAGCATGAACCTTAGACTCCACATGAGTTATCCTGCTAAACAAAGTTACAATGGGCCTTTTCCTAATCGACTACATCCTTTGATGAACTTGAAATCATACATAATGTCTGCTTGTAGACCAAGGTTATCATACTAGGTTTGAGAAACAAATCTTAGTAGATAACCCCCAACGGTGGTTCTAACATCTACTGTCATAACTTGTTTATACAACACGCATCTTGTCAAGCCTATATAACCATTACTACCATAATAAAAGATAAAAAAATATTGAAAAGAAACAAAAAGTTGTAAACAAAAAAATAAAACATCAAACCTTATGTTATAGTTTGACACTTTTACATGAGTCTACCCTCGCTCTAGCCCCAGCCAAAGGAATTGTGAAACATGGCTCATACAACTACAACATCAAGTGCATCTTCCTGGTCAATAAGGACCTCCAAAGTCTAATTCAAGGATAGTAAAACATGTCAGATTCTAGGATATCATCCTAGGATTCAAAATATTAGGTTCATAAAGTAGTAACTAAGACTCCAATAGAGATATTTGAACTTGCAGTAGAAACTCATTATTAACCTAAGGGTACACTACCATACCCTAATTATTGAAACACTAATTGGGTGAATGAACATCTAAGGGAATCATTGGGCTACTTGAAGAGTCCCCAAACATATAAATAGGGCCCTAGAATAATTGTAACCTCCATGGTCCACTAACACTATCCCTGGGAGAATATCCAAACTAAGGTTGTTGCACTCATCTATAATGTCTATTATCTCCCTAGCCCTACCTCATAGAAACCAACCAACCAATAAAACACAGAAACTAGATCCAATATCAAGGAAAAATCCTCATCCAATAATATCCCAAAGGTCTCATCTCTCATCAATCCTAAATAAGAACAACCTTAAAACTCCAAGCCATAACTCAAATACACAGGTTTTCTAACACATGCACCCTCAAACTATAACTGTTCAAAGAAATATTGACCACATCACAAACCAACCAACATAGGGTAGCCTCTATGATTCCTAAAACCATAGAACAACCAGACACCTAATAAGTGGATCCCCTAGAAAACCTTAGATTAGGTAGGACACCCTACAAATAACTCCTCCAAAAAACCAAACCTCAGTCCAACCCCTCTCAATGTAACTGTGGTCGATCCCCCAAATCAATCCCATAGAACATCATCCCAGAAGGGAAAACTCAAGTAGCACCTCACCCAGAAGGGAATTACTCATATCAGGTACCTCAGACCTATCTCAAATCAGGATCAACTATAACCATCTAAACCAAACATCCCATGATGTAAAACCACCTTGAAGGAACCCATTGGTCCCAACCTTAGGAAATTGGGCCTAAACTTCGAAAAACCAAACTAATGATCCCATATAATAATACAATCAATTCCACCTCCTAGAATATACCCAGATAACATGAAGAAAACTCACACATAATCCCCAATCCAAGGTGATCGAGAGGCTCAAAACCTCACATGAGCTTCACAACTCACAACCTAATCCCCTATAGGATTATATAACCAAAACCTCAAAGTAATCCAATTGAAAAAAAATCAGTCTAAAAAACCACTCAGACAACCTAAAAATTCCAAAAAAAATCTACCACTATGATCTACATATAAAAACACTCAAAATAGACTACTCATAAGTCTAATCCAGACTCTGATGCACAAGGTCACCAAAAAAACCTTTGTTGGAAAAGTACATGGTGTGTACTTCTGAGTACATGGATTGTAATTCTGAGTGCATGGAATGTACTTCTGAGTACACGGTGTGTACTCTCAATGATGCACCTAGATGTGTACTTCTACATGGCCAAATCAGACATGGGGTATGGATTTATACTACTACCCATCCACGTACCCCTCACATGTGATGTCTTCCTGAGTACATGGCCACATGGCTAAGTACAACTACACGGGGTGTACTCCGGAGTACAAGGCGTATAGTCCCCATAGGCCTATTTATCCAATGTACTTGGATACATATCCAAACTTCACTACACATGGTATACCCTGGGTACACAGCGTGTACTTACCCAACTCCACTTGCACATGTACATAACCTCATGTCTAGGTACATAAACAAGTACTACTACATGAAGTGTACTTAAATTAAATGATGTGTAATTCCAAAAACATAATCTTCCCAAAATAAGAAGAAACACTACATGTTTTCATCAAACCACACACTGTTTGATCCAGATTTCCTGAACAAAATTCCCTCTTGATGCCCTAAAACTCCCCGATGCACCCAAAAAACAACAAATCAACACTATAGGGTCCCTAAAAACCCAAAAATAATATTCAAATATAAAAACAACTCATCTATGAGAATATATGGTGAAAACATTAAACATTTACTACCTTTAGGTGGAAACCACCATAGCTTCAATCTGATCTGCGTTTTGTAGTACTTGTATGGTGATCTAGTGTGACTTGAGCTCCATGACGGAACCTCCTTCTCCCCATTTCCCACTTATCTCCCACTCCTATAAATCTTCTCTCTCTCGGTAGAAGGAAATCCCCAAGGGGGAATACATGACACACTATGAGAGGAAAAGAGAAAAAAGAAGAAAATGAGAAAAAAAAAAGAAAAATGAAAGGAAAAAGAAAAAGAAGAGAGAGAAGAAAAGGGGACCCAACCCATACTTGGAACCTAATAGGAGGTTATTCCCCACATAGGAAAAAAACCCCATTTTGAAATCAATGGAAAATCCAAAATTCAGATTCAATGCTTTGAAGAGAATATATCACTGAATGACCATGCATGAATAAATAATAATTAATTGATTAAATATTAAATATTTGGTGAAAAATCAGTTGGCTTAGAATTATACCAAACTTCTATCCTATGGTAAAAACCCTATTCTAAGACCAATATAGTGGTCAAAAATATTGTTCAAGATATCCTAATAGGATAAACATCCATTTTTTTCTCATAATCAACCTTAGAGAAAATAATTAAAATTTCCCAAATTTTTACTAAATTGTCACAATGTGGTTTGTGAAATATCTACGCCATACTAATATTTTTATGCCATATTTTAGAAAATTTGAGTTAAAAAAGGAAATAATTTAATTGGAAACATTTTTTAAGGATTAATGAAACATTCAATTTTTTCACACATCGATTGATGTATATTCACAATCATTCTTTAATCTAGTGAATATATTTTTTCTTATAACTTTTGAACAACATTTATTAGGGTGTTCAACTTTGGGTGTTGAATAATGAAGGATAAATAAATTAATCAATGATCTTGATTTTTGTAATTATACATTAGTAAATGTGGCTCTATTTTATAAGTATATTAGTATCTCTTTTATTGATTTAATTTTTTAATCAATATATTAATGTTTTTTTCTACATGAATGTTTCCTAGAGTCCGTCCAGTAGGCATTAAATATCATTTACCTGAACCAAATATAAGGAATGGTTCCTAGTTTTTTTAGAACTTCTATTTAAAGAGTTTATTGTTCAGTGATAGAACTCATATTTATATAGTCGATTATTTAAGAACTCATGTGTTACAATAAATAAGTCTCATATATTTTTCATTTCAAACACATAGGTAAAACTTTTATGGAATATTTTATATTATTGTATTATTTACTTTCCTTGTTTATATTTTATAATGTTTTTGATTTGTAAATATTGTTATTTCTATTATCATATTAGGATATCGATTATTATACTTTTTAAAATTTATTCCTTTACAATTACTATGAATAATTTTAGTTCCAATTTATAAAAAATTAAGTCAAATTTGATTATTTTATATATTATTATTCTTTTACATTTAAAATAAATTTATATACTATTTATATAACTTATTTTCAAATTTGAAAAAGTGTAATGAAAATAGGTGTGTGTGAGTAACGTTGCATGTGGTTAAAAGATTATTTTCAATATTTCTTAACATAAAAAATATATTCATAAAATATAATATATCATCACATTATAATAAAACAATTACTTTCCATAATTTTTTAAAATTATGATTTTTTGTATTTTTATAATATTTATATGTTATATTGGAAATGTAGTAGGTTTTTATTGAAAATTTTAATTCCTCAAAGAAAATAATAAAACAGATGTATGGGTTTGGGATAAGTGAATGTGAATGGAATGATGTAAAATAAGTAATCAAAAAGGAATTAATCATTAAAGTTATAAATGTAAACTAAGAATAAATTTTATTTTAAAGAAAAAATAAATTTGAAATTTTGTTTGGATACTTAAATTCAAATTGTTTGTTATCAGTGGGAAGAAATATGATTAATTTTGAATAAAATTGGATGAATATGAATAAAATATGACTATTGGAATGATTATATTCTATGAATTTATTTTTTTGTTAAAAATGGATATTCCTGAACCAGATTATACCAAGATGAAATAAATATGGATAGACTCCCATCGTATAAAAGATTATATGAATATGGGGTAAAAAAATTCCTAAAGTTTGTATAAGATCATGTAAATGAGCCTTATAATTCTTTTTTTCATGTTTAAATAGTTTTTATTAAAGATTAATTTTTACACATGAGTTGGAATAACACTTGATTTATTAGAGAATAGATCGAAGATATAAATGTTTAATTAAAAAAGGGATAGAAATTAAATTCTCAAATGAATATGATAACAATATGGTTTGTGTATAATTTGATATAATTACAACTTTAAATGGTGATGGAAATCATATTGAGGATATGACAACATTAGTTGATGATGAACTTCACAATTGTACAATGTTGTTTTAGATGTTAAGAGTTGTGAAAATATTTCACAATAGGTTAGTTGTTCTAAATTTAAAACATTATCATCTATACTGAAGATATATAATTTTAGTATTGGTAACTGAAGGAATAACATCAAATTAATTAAACTACTTGAACTCTTGAATGGTATATTACCAAAAACATAATGAGCTTACTTATCAAACATTTGATTCTAAAAGAATGTTATGTCCAATGGTGAATCCCTTGGATGGAATACATAACTATCCAAATAACTATATATTGTTTCCCAGGGATTATGAATCACTAAAAATATTCCCTAATTATGGTGTGGCTCGATACAAAAAATGATAAATCAATTATTTTGAATGTTGTATGATACTTTTCAATCATTACAATATTTAGATGACTATATAATAGTGAGATTACTACAAGTTGATTGACGGGGAACACATATATAAGAATTATATATGGGAAACTTCATCACCCAATAGACTCTCCTTAGTGGAATAAAATTGATAATGGGTATCCAAAATTTGGAGAAAAAAATACAAGAAACCTCTTACTTTCACTACCTACATATGGAACGAATCATTTTTTTGTACAAAGTAACACCCATAGTACATGGTTAGTTATGTTGATAACTTATAACTTACTACTACGGTTAAAAAGTACATTATGTGATGACATAGAATTATATCAATGAAATTTTAATTCTTATAATTATTTCATATAATATAAATCACATAAAACCACTTATATAACACAATACAAATATTATACATTAATAACAAATGAAATAAGATTTATTTATAGAAATTAAAGAACCTAAACCAATGGAATTATAACATAACCTTAGGAATCATAATTCAACCATTACGAATAGTAATATAGCTACAAGAATAGTAACCTCACCTATGAAATTATAAATAAAATTTCGGTATCTTATAAATGAAAATATGATATATTTATATTATGGTATAAGTAGATAAATGTTTTTAAATTGATAAACTAAGTATTGGTATTTTTATGAAACATAAATTTTTATTTAAAATATTATAATTAATATAATGATTTAATATAAAAATTTATTTTCCTAAAATATATTCAAAAATTAATATATTTTTTTCTTCTTATTATAAGATAATTTTATGAGACCTTAATTGATTTTTCAATGTGTTGTAAAATCATATATAATTTTAAAATCGATATTTTTGAGTAAATGATGATTTTAATTAAAAATTAAATCTATCATATTTATAAAATTGTTTTTATAAAATATATTTCATTTTATAATCCTACACTATGAAAAAAATTAGTGTGATTTTTTGGGATTTTTCTAAAATAATTGAATTTTTGGTGAATAGTGAAGTATAGTAATTTACAAAATGTAACATTATGAGTTAAATACAATATTTCTTGATTCATTTCTGAAGTAACCACCTTAATCTAAAACCCTCCTTATATATTTAATGTATCTGGTCATGGTAATCAAAAAATCCAAAAACATAAAAAAGTGAATAAAATAAACAAAAAACACTCCTCTTCTACCCTATAAATACCACCACTTTTCCTCACACCTCTAAAGCCTTGAAGCTTATCCAAATTCTTTCCAAGACACTTCCTAAGTCTCTCCCACACATCCATGAGTTGTTACTCTCCTCACCTCCCACAAGTGACATGATATCTCTAATATCTTTTATATACATTACTTTTATTTTGTTTATAGAATAACCCATCATCAATTCTCTTTCCCTCTCCTTTATTTCTAAAAATGAAAGCATCATATATGATGGGTTGATTTATCACATTCAAGGAAAATGAGTTTTTAATTTCCATTACCACCTCAAAGGATGGTCATAAAACCACTTTCAATGGTTAAAATATATTATAATATATGTATTACAGCTTATTTGATGTTCTGGAACCAGTATATGTACATAATAGTAATTAATAAGACAAAACTAATTTGTGATGATCAAAAAAATTCCAAAATAATCAAAATGGTTATCATTAACGTTTAATCTAATGAATCGTCCTAAAATCATGAAAAAATTATATATAAACCATTTATTATTATTTAATTTAATTAATAATATATAATTTTAATTCTGGAAAACTAATCTCATTTTACATGATCTTTCATACATGTAAACAAGTGAACTAATCGCGAAAACCAAGGAAATGAACACTGTCAAATGACGAAATTGAACATTATAAATCATCAAAAAGGTCCAGAAATGAACTTAACAAAATCATAAAAAATAAAATACATGTATAAATGTTTCTTACTTAATTAATTAATTGATCTAATTTGATTATCCTAGAAATTAAGGTCAAGTTCCGAATGATTTCAGACATAGGGCAAGGGATTCTTTCTAAACCTAAATTTTTTCCTTCGGGTTATGTTTTCTCTCTATTTAACCCAATTTAATTTTTAATTATTATTATTTAATCCTTGTATTTTCTATTTATATGTTCCAAATATGCGTACATATTCCAAATTATTCATTCTTTTATGTGTAAATACATGTTTTATAAATTTCCCCTCCTAATCCCTCCTAATAAGAAAGCCTGATTAAAGGTAATTTCCTAATTTCTTACCCATTTTAAAGTATCAGACATAATCTTTTTTAATCCCCCATTATTCTCTAAAAATAAATCATTTTATCATTTCTAATGTTTCTGAAACACTCTTTTTTCATGTATTCAGTTCATATGGAAATAAATTATCATTATCTATTCCTATTTTCCATTATAAATGTCCATGCATTATTTAAATATATTCTTTAATAGACACCATTATGATATTCCCTTTTGGTATTCCTTGTGACATGATTATGATACCTAATTATTTCCATGGGTAACCATTATGTTTATGTTTGATTATTCATTTAGAAAACATATTCATGATCATGTTATGATGGGAGTGTTCTGATATCACTCAAAATAATTGTGTAATTTTTAGTCTCATGATATTTTATGTGCAATGGTCTTGGTGGTTATCCTTAAATCATGGTCCTCTGTGTGTAATGGTCTTGGTTGTTATCCTTGACTCATGATCATCCATGTACAATGGTCATAGTGGTTATCCTTGACTTATACTCCTCTGTGTGTAATGGTCTTTGTGGTTATCCTTGACTTATGATCCCCCATGTTCAATGGTCTTGGTGGTTAGCCTTGACTCATGATCCTCCATGTGCAATGGTCTTGGTGGTTGGCCTTGAATCATGCTCCTCCATGAGAAATGGTCTGGGAGGATAGCCATGACTCATGCTTATATAATGTTGTATGTTATTACCATGTTTCTATGTCTCCATGATTACATGATCTCATGTTCTATATGTTATTCTTCTAAATGTTTTTTCATGTTTCATTCCTTTTTTATGTCATCATGTTATGCCTTCGAACCCGTGTGTTATGCTTTATTCGTATGCTTATTCCCTTTCTGGGATTTTTAGTTTATCCCTTTTTAAGTATTCCCTAGGCTATCCAATGAATATGTAAGGGATTAAGGGAAAGTTAGTAGCTCTATATGAATATTAAATAAAATATATTTTTATTTTGGTTCCATGTTTTCAGTTTTATGTACCTAATCATCCAATCACACTAGACTGTATGATCCTTGGTTTGTATTTTATGGTTAGTTGTGCTTAAAATAACGTAATAATATATTTAAAAGGATTGGGTTATTTTTGTTGGTATCAAAGGGAAGTCTAGTTATTTTTGGAGATTAGGACTATAAAACTTTAGCAAGAACCCTAAGCATAATTCTATCACCAAGGATAACCTAGATTTAAGCATAGTGAATCAAAAGTTAGGATATGATTATCATTTACAATTTTATCTTCCTATGTTCAAAGTTTCTTTTTTTATATTCTTATTAGCTAATAATTAAATCCCAATAATTGTAATTTCTTTAATTATTTAATTGTTATAAATAGAATAACACATGAAAATAATCAATGTGACAGGAAATGTGATTATTTCCCTAATTAAATGAAAAAAATTAATGTGAACAAGAGATCAAAATCTTATGATAATACTTTATCAACTTGTTAAATTTCAAAATAATAACTTGAATCATTTATAATGACCTTCTTCACTTAAGAAAGACCAAGTTTAATTCAAATATATTATGTGACAAAGGCCTCTCATGTTTAGTGGATCTTCTAATTCCCTTCTCATAGAACAATGGATTAAATTTATTGGGAAGATATTATTTGACCTCGATTACTCATAAGAAGAGAAATTTGTGCTCACAGTCTATCGTTTCGATGGGAAATATAATTTGTAGTGGAAACTGACCAATAAAAAAAGTACAATAAGGAAATTGATTCCATTTATTTTTAATAATTCAAGAAAATATTTTTCAATAAATATATTCCCTAAACTATCCATCTCAAGAAGGAAAGGGTGTTCCTCAAACTAAATCATAAGAAAGATGAGTCAATCAAGGCGTATGAAGAAAACTTCACAAGGCTTTCATGATACACTTTCAGTTTTTTTATGAACACTAAAAACAAGGTAGATTTCTTATTTAGGTGAGTAAAGCTGAGTATATAAAAAGCATTGGTGATTTGAGACTTTGATTGATATGATGATATTTTTTGTTGTGCCATTAAGGTTGAAATGGGGATTAGAGATTCTCAGTGGTCTCATTGGGATAGAGATAAAAATCCAAAAATGGAGTTTAATATGTGAGGATCATTAGATAAATCCCCTAATGGAAAGAAACCCCACCATCCCATGTGTCAAAGTTATGGGAATATTAATCCTCAGAACTATCTAAAGGGAACCAAGAGATGCTATAAATGTGGAAGAGTATGGAATCTGGCTAATAACTTTTGAAGGGATATGATGAATCCCCCTAATGTGGAAGAATAAATGAAGGTTTAGATCAACACTCATCTTATTATGTGGTGTTTAAACTTTAAGGAACATGGTCATTATACGAACCATTTCACAAATCCAAGGGTTGTCGGAGGAAATCAATAACAACAACCTATAAGGAAGCAAGGAAGGGCATATGATATCACTGCTACTGAGGTGTGGCCCAAAAATGATGTGGTGACTAGTACCCTAGTTATTCATTCTTAAATAGAGAATGTACTATTTGATTCTGGATCTATTCATTCTTTCATATCTTGAATGTTTAGTGTAAATATTCAAACACCACATCAAAATATAGACATTGAGTTATCTTAGTGAAAAAAATTGGGAAATTATTACATCCAAAGTATATAAATCTTTCCTGGTTAATGTTTATGGTATGAACCTCCTAGAAAATTTCACCTTACTTAATTTGGTAGAGTTTAATGCTATATTGGGTATGGATAGGCTATCTTTATAAAAATCCAACATCGACAGTTGGGAAAGGGATATGAATCTTTAAATCCTAAGGTGTCCTCTAATTTTGTACAAGTGTAACGGGGAGGATGAATCTCTTTCAGAATCATTTCCTCAATTTTTGATATTATTGACTTATGAGCAATCATATATAGCTCAAATGAATGAGATGGAGGATAGGATCATGCTTGAAGACATTCCCATTGTGAGGGACTACATTAATTTGTTCCCTGAAGAGTTTCCAAGTACTCCCAAACAAAAAGTTGATTTCTCAAATGAAATTACTCCTCTATCTATGCCTATATCAAAGATACCTTATATAATGGCCACCACTAAGCTATAAGAACTGAAGAAGAAGTTACAAGAGAATCTGAATAAGGGTTTTATATGCCTGAGTTCTTCATTGTGGGGTTCTCTAATCCTCTTTGTCAAAAATAATGATGGATAAATGCACCTATGCATTGATTATAATGGGCTCAATAAAATCAAGATAAAGAATAAGTATTCCCTTCCATGGATAGTTTACTTATTTGATCTACTATGTGGGGACAAGTATTTCTCTAAGGTGGACCTTTGATCAGGATATCACTAATTAAAGGTGAAGAAGGAATATTTTTCCAAGACTACCTTTCAAACTAGTTATGGACACAATGAGTTCATAGTGATTCCCTTTTGGACTCACTAATGCTCTAGAATTTTTCATGGACTTAAGGAATATAGTTTTTAGAGATTACCTCAAAATATTTATGTTAGTCTTTATTGAAGATATTCTGATATGCCCTAAGAGTAATGAGGAACGTGAGGGGAATTAAAATATTGTGATATAAACTACTATAAATCCCACTTTTACCAATTCTTATATCCCAATGGTTTAGATAAACTGTTGGGAATGGCTATGTATACCAACAATTTTCTTAAAACCATTGGCATAGAAGATTTTGTAATGTTTTTTACCAACAATTTGTAAAACCATTGGTATAGGCCTTAGTATAGTGGATTTTTACCAAAGGTTTGTGTGAACCATTGGTATAGGCCTTACTATACAGACATTCCAAACTGTTTTTAAAAACCTTTGGGAAATTTTTCCCCTAAATGCAGATCGGTCATCCAGTTCTGCCTCCGCTCGATTGTAAGTCCCCCTCCACTCGATGGGTGCCCTAAGTCGAATCTCCCTCTTCCACAGCCTTCCAAACTTCTTCCATTGATCGATCCATCTTAAATCAAGGAAAAAAATTATACAATTCAAATCTGTAAGTGATACCTTGGTTTTTTGGTTTTGCAACTATTTTTTATAACATGGTTTTGTTGTTCTGCAACTATTTTTTTCTCTTTGGATCTGACAGAAAGGATAGCTCTGTGGACATTTATCATGGTTGTGGGTGGTCATTTAGGATATAAGATAGTATTCCTTCATTTTACTTGACATATCCAATAGTATTATTGATTTATGTTCAATTTGATTATCTTTGACAAATTATGTTGTTTAATAAGTTGTTTTTAATGGTTCTAATAATGACTATATGATATAAGGGTTCACATGGTTTGTATAAGGGTTCACATGGTGTCTAAGATAATCTAGTGTCCTGGGAATGTACACATAGTACATGACTTGGATATTAATGTAAATATACATGGCCAATCCCTTATGGTGAACAGTACGTTTGGCCAAATGTGGTGCTAAAAACGTCCCATTTAAACATTCCTTTGTTTCATGGGTATGCCCATATGATGTATTGGACATACTATAGAGTGGTTAGTAATTAGATAACCCAAAACACTTTCATCCCTGAAATCCAAGACTACATGTTTAAATGGAAGAACCCATTTTCTAATGACATGCCTAACCTGGTTTCTAACTCACCTCACCTAAAACTAAACTAGAACACTAGTTAAATGCAAGAACTCATCCTAAACATACACTATAACATTGGTTAAATGGAATAACTCATCCTCGTTACTGAATTCCATACACATATGGACAAAAAACCATCATTCATGAACATCCCTATAATGCATAATCCTTTCACAAAACACATATCCCTTAAATTTCATGAAATTACAGTAGGCACTGATATAAATTTGTCATGTTTACAGGTGGAAGTTTCATAGATTTGGATAATATATTCTCATAACTATAGAGTGGAACCCCATTCGGTGTTTTGAGGTCAACCAAACACCACACATGAAAAAGAAGATCATTATCCATCAATAAAACCAATGTAAATATATAAATGGTGATTCATATCAATATCATTAATATATTTCCTTGGAAATTCATAATTCATTAGGGTGTTCTCCCGATACCTCCCTTGTTGGCTTTCAAATTAAATTATCCTTGTTTAACACCACTTTTATGCATCTCTGCATTTACAATTATGTGTTGGTTACAAGATATTCTGAAATATTTTTCTTCTATATGAGTTGGATCTATTTAATTAGAAATTTCAAAACCCTCCATAAAAATCCTACTTCAAACACTTTAATTTTCATTTCTAAACCCACCTATTTAATTTTAGAACACTCTGAAGAGTCTTATTACATAAGAAAACCTGATTTTCTTCATCCTTGAAGGTCTTGAACATCGAAATTAGAAAAAATATGTCATCGTTTTTAGCATTTGGATTATAGGTATAATATTTTCATTTGTTGGAAGAAAAAATCATATTTAAGGTATTTTTAATTTCAATTTCATGTTTTCAGGGTGGGGAGGAGGAGTGTGTAGGTGGGGTGGGGGATGGGGTGGGGTGGGGGTTGTCCAGGTGTGAGGGGGGGCTGGGCTGTCCAGGTGGGTTCATAGTTGGCCAAGTGTTACAACCATTATTTAATTATGAGGTAATTTTTATATTTTTTGGTATTTTATTTTTCCCTTGTATTTACTTCAGCGTTTTTAGAAAAAATATAGTTTATTTACCCAAAAATATGTGGTTCATGGTTGGCACATAGTTCAGTGAAATGAACAACATTTTAAGTGAAATCAACAACTGACATATGGAAAACTGACCAAATATCCATGCTCTCTCAATGTTTCCATATGCCAAGGTGAGTCACTTGGTTTGTGGGATTTCTGACCATTCTTCACTTCTCCTCTCTTTGTCTCTAAGGTAGGCCACTCAAGAAAGGTTTAGGTTTATGAGCCAATGGAGTGGTGTGTCGGGTTATCATCAGATTGTGAAGAAGATATGTGGGGACTTGATCCAAGGGCACACCTGGGTGGCCATTCACAACAAGCTGGGGAGGTTAAAGAAGGGGTTACAGTAGTGGGCTAGGGATATCCCACCTAGTGACCAGAATTTAGAGGAGCTCAAGAGGGATGTGGAGTGTTTGGAATCCAGTCTGGAGGAGGATTGGGATGATTCAATTTTTGTTGAGCTCTGTGTTAAGAAGTGTGGAATGACTGACTTGATCCTTTCCCAGGATCGTAGTGCAAGGGAGAGAGCAAAGATCACGTGGCTTCGTGAAGGGGGGGAAATACCACATACTTCCATGATTGCATAAAGGATAATATGAGACCTATCAAACCAAACATGGTTCTGGAGGATGGATCGTACACTGACGATGGGGATGTGGTCGGGGAGATGGCACACAATTTCTTCAAAGACCTCTTGGTAGGCCCAAGATCGACCATGCCAAATGGCTATCCAGTAGGGGTGAAGATTTTTGGGGAGAGGTTCTTACCCTCATCTCGGCTCATGTCAATGAAGCACTGGAAGAGATATCAGGGGAAGAGAAGATTCACAACATCATGATGAGGCTCAATCCAGAGAGTTCTCCGGGCCCCGATAGCTTCCCAGGCTCATTTTACAGGGAATCCTAGGAAGTTGTTAAACAGGATATCATCTCTGCTATCCAAGACTTATTTTGCAGTGGCGGCCTGCCGCGGGTGGCATGTGCTACTTCTCTGGTTCTTATCCCAAAGATCAGGGATCCATCCTCTCTCAGCCACTAAAGACTAGTAAGCTTATGCAATTTCCCTTATAAGATACTGGCTGGTATTCTTAATGCTAGTTCATCTGAGCTTTTGCCTCAGTGGATATGCCTTGAACAACACGACTTTGTAAGAGGCTGCACAATTCAGGGGGCTATCGCGCTATAGCAGGAGATACTGAGGGACCTCAAAATCAAAACCCATGGCTCGAACATGGCAATTAAACTAGACATGAATAATTTGTATGACCTGTAAGAACTTGGGTTTTTAAAACGGGTCAAAATCTCAACCCTGTTTGAATTTTTGACTTGTCCCTGAGAAAACTAAAGAATTTGGGCAGTTTTTGGAAATTTCCCGACTACATATTGGGTATTTTAAGTACACGCCCTGTATGTGTAGGCGATTGATCGGCCGTGTGCTCGCCAAGTACATGTCGTGTGATGGCCGGGTAGAAATTTCTTACTACACGGCGTGTAGTTTTGTGACACACTGTGTACTCTTGGCTGTGTAGAGGCCATACTTGGCATGTAGGCTTGTTGGATGGGTAGATTTGTTTAAAAAAAGAACACGCCGTGTTCCCTTTCGACATGCCTTCTAGTCTAGCCGTGTATAAGGGATATACATGGCGTGTGGGTAAGTCAGTGAGGAAGTGAAGGGAAGCTGAGTACACGCCGTGTACCCATAGGTACACACCGTGTACTCATGTTGGCAGGTTCAGAAAGTAAGTCGGCGGAATTCCAGCTGCCAAATGAACAGTTAAATGATATACACGGTGTGTAGTCATGAAGTACATGCCATGTACTTTTTTTCATTAAAACGGGCAGTAGCCTCGTTTTGAGGCTGAACTCATTTCTTATGCCGGGTTTTGGGAACCAAGCTGGTCGGAACTTCAAATCCCTCTTGGTTCTTCATCTGAACCCCGATCTGAACACTGGTTGTTCCATTGGAACCCCTTGGTAAGGCCTCAATTCCTCTTGAGCTGTTTTGTTTGATTTCTGTTCTAGACCGAGTTATAGGGGTTTGAGCGGTTTGTATTTTCTTATAGATCTGCCGCGTTTTAGACCGAATTGGATGCTATTACCATAGAAGTAGCATCGTATGAGTCTTAGGTAGGTGGTGAATACTTTTTTTGTGTTTTTGTGGTCATTCTGGTGACATGGCCTTTGGCACGTTTTCAGGTATTTTTAGAGGGACCCACTTTTATTTTATATTTAATATTATATTGTTCATTGACCTATGGGATACCTTTGGGTATGCCATGTTACCAGTTTTTCTTGAGTGGGGTCGGGTGAGGGGTCATTGATCATCGGGGTATTTTGGCTGGGGAATGCCAAAATGGTTAAATTTGAATTATTTTGTTATAAACTTTTGAGTTTAGTATTTTAAACATGATATAAATTTTTAGAGGCATTCAAGACCTTAGTGATGGTATGGGACATCACCTTTTATAGTGAAATTCAACTATTTATTTTTTTTTTGCCTGTTTATGTGTCCTGATTTAATTTGTCATATATGCAATTGTTGAATTTCACATTCTGGACCATTTGGGTTATGTTGGGCATGGCCCAAATATTCTTGAGTGATGCCGATCATAGGTTGGGCTTGTCCTGGGTTACGTTCAGTGGTTCTGACCATGGGATTGGGTGTCTAGGATGTTGGTTTGAGGCAGGATGACTGTCAGGTTGGGCATAGCCTGGGTTACTGGGATGGCGATGCCATCAGACTTGAGTGACACGATCACAGGGGCATGAGGTGTCATAGGTGTTTTGGCTTGGGTACTATTTTTGGTGATTACCGCTCACCCTGATACCTTGAGTAGTGTGCACACAGAGATACTCCATGATGAGGTGGTTTTGACCACTCGTGTGGGTAGAGGCCCCCGTAGTTGCGGTTTAGGTATTTTGGTTGGGGTGCTTGCCTTTGGAAGCCACATAGAAGGTGAGGAGCCTTCGAGGGATAAGATCGAGATTATCAGGTTGGGGGCTGAGGCTCGCTGTGATTTGAGGGAAAACATCTCTATCCCTACGGTTACATTATTTGAGGGCAGATATCATTGTCCTTCTGGTTTCTTTTTAAGGATAGGTATCATTTTTCCTCTGGGTTACTTCTTGGGCGTGCCTTCAGGACGTCGGTACTTGAGACACGCAGTGTCAGGGGGCACATTGTGTGGGGTTACACGACAGAGATTCTGGTGTTGGCCGAAGCAGGTGACACTTTATGGTGGATTCTGAGTACGAGTAGAGTTAGTGTTTATTTGTACATTGTAATTTTTACTAATTCCCCTATAAATGCATGACTGCTTAAACACTCATATTAGGTATGCACCATTGGGTGGTATCCTACTGAGATTTGTCTCACTCCCTGCACATGACCTTTGGGACGCATGCAGACTTTTTGGATTTACGTGCAGGAAAGAGGCTAGCTTTAGGAGCTGGGTTGTGTTAGTTATTGCATGGAGATGGTAAGGGCCTTGAGGTCTTACCTAGCTGGGGTTACTCTGTTTTTCTTTCTTTACTTGTATCATCATGCTTATTTATTTGTAGCTACTGTTGGTTAGCCATAGGTTCCCTTTTTGTTTAATGACTAGCTATGGATGCAGTTCTGGTTTGTTTAGTAGTTACTAGTGATTAGCATGTAGTTTTGTTTACTTTCCGCTGTTGTTGTTTCTATTTGTTTCTTCCACTTTTTTTGATATTGTTGTGCTTCCGCTCTGCGGGTCTGGTTCGAGTCTGCTGAGTCTTTTATTCGGCTGCATTTTTACTATTATACTTGGACCAGTACCGTCATTATTATCCTCTAAGAGGGTATAGCCTCCCCACTATACCTATTAGACCCTCGTTTCTAGTCAGCAGCCTTTGGCATTCGGGTAGGTGCACCTAAGGTAGTATCACCTGACCCGTTTAGTACTGTTCGGGTGGCTTTTCGGGTCCGGGTCGTTACAAAGTGGTATCCTAAGAGTTCTTGACAGGGATTTAGTAGCATCATTTTACTGGATACTAATGATATTGAGACTTCTCTTTTATTTCTGTTGGTTTTACTATCTGGGATATGGTAGACTGGAGATGGAGGTTGTTACTGGAATTGGGTTTATAGCTTGTTCTTGGGTGCCTGCAGCCCCAGGTACGAAGGAAGGACCAAGTTTCCATGGGTGGGAATTGTTGTTTTCTTTTTGCTCAGATTACTGTTGATATATGATTTCCACCTCAGTGGCTCACTGGGTGTGTGATGTTATTGATTGTGATATGTAACCCTTGACCCGGTGTGGTAAAGGAGACTTGGACCTTGGCCTTGTATGGCAAGGCTTGTTTGCTTGGATTTTGATAGGCACATTTTTAGGGTATTTCAATTTTTATAACTTCACTTATGCTTTGTGAAGTGATAATGCCATGTGAATAAAAATAAATTTCCATATTTGTATTCTTTAAATGTGAAAAGGTGAAATTACTGATAGAATTTCTTATTATTGCAATGTGTACACCATGCTTTATGTTTGTAGAATTGCATGTGACAGGGCTTTTGGGTCTGACTCTTATGAGAGCAGGCAGGTACTATCAGTTGAAGTGATTTTTATCACCATGATTGGGTGACTCGGTCGTCGGTTTGAGACAATGTGAGTTGGTAGGACGAGCATGGCCTGAGGCACTTTTGATACTTGGCCCTGATAGGGGCGGGTTAGGAGGCCATGAGGCTGGGATGCAGTGAGGCATGGGTGGCAGTGGGGGAGAGTAAGGGTAGTAGTTATGCACTTCCTTTTACTTCTTTATTATCTTCTTTGAATATATATTGTTATATGTGTGTGTGTGTGTGTGTTTGTTTTTTGACCATTTATGGTATTTAGTGGGTTCCTCCTACACGTCTTGATGGAGAGTCAAGAAAGTGAGGTTACAGTGCCGCGGGTGCAGGATCAGGTTCAGGATTCGGTACAGGCATAGCACGAGCCGCAGGTACAGGCTCAGGGATAGGATCACATATAGGATCCTGTGCAGGTAGGACAGAAGCCGATTCTGGCATTGTTTGGGTCGTGGCTCGATGAGCAGCTCTGAGCGATCCTGATACGCGTCTTGAAAGGGATCGACAGAGGCACACATGGTACAGAGCCATCTATGGCATATCTGACACGAGAGTTCCAGTCGCAGCACCCGCCTCTTTTTCAGGGTGAGGGTGGTCTACAGGCAGCTGAGAACTGGATAGAGATTATGCAGATGATCTTCGAGCAGCTTGAGACGCCTCCAGGGTGGAGGATCAAGCTGGCGACGTACATGCTGAGAGGACTGGTGAAGCGTTGGTGGGATGTGCAGTTTTAAGCTCGTAGGAACAAGGGACTGGCATGGAAGTACATCGAGGACAGGTTCTTTGAGCACTTTTATCTAGATACACTGAGGGCAGAGAGAGCTTAGGAGTTCTTGAGTCTTCAGTAGGGAGACATGTCCGTCATGGACTATGTAGCTACCTTCATAGAGTTGTATCTCTTTTCACCTGGTATGGTAAGCGATGAGGTGGCTAGGGTGAGGCACTTTGAGGAAGTATTATGACACGCCATTCAGGTCCAATTGAAAATCTTCAGGCTGGGTTCCTTCTCCGAGGCAGTGAACCAGGTGCTTATAGCAGAGGGAAACCAGATGGATAGGCTCGAGGTTGGTCGGGCGACAGCTTTAGGTGATGGTTCGGACAGCAGGAAGCGAGGACGGGATGAGTTTTAGTAGGGTAGTCAGGCTAGGGATTCAGCTAGACCACCTCGTGGTAGTTCTTCAGTGATTTTTTTTAGTGTGGATAGTCGGGACATGTTCGGACTCAGTGCGATAGGCCTCCAAAGGAGTTCCGGGCATGTGGGAAGGTCAGGCATCGGGAGAGGTTCTACAGGCAGCCTTCTCATACAGTCGGCAGGCAGGGACCCGTACAGACGGTGGCATCCGGATTTGGTTCGGGTTCGGTACCAGGAGAGGGTATCTGAGGTTCAGCTACATGCGGAACACGTGACAGAGACAGTAGGACCCAACTGAGGGGTCAGTGGCTGGCGACTGGAGTAGTACCACAGGGATGTCAGGCATCAGGCAGTCGTACTTCAGACCAGGTGCATGCTGTGGAGCTTCCAGAGGCTGAGCAGGCTGGTGAGCCGATGACGGTTAGAGCTACACTGCATTGTGGCAATGATCTCCATGTTTCCTTTTTGTCATAACCAGTAGAGGCATGTCTGTTTTGAGTGCATGTGGTGTACAGGATCTATGTGGACTGACTAGATGCTAGTTAGTGGGATTGGCACCATATCGGGTGTGTGATATATTCTATATATATATGTATGGGATGTGTAGCATCAGGGAATCGATGATGAGGGTTTCTTGAGGTGCCTTGGGCATCGGGGCATCGAGGATGCAGGTTACTTGAGGTGCTAGGCACCAGGACCTTGTGGAGGCAGACACCGATGCAGTGCGGGATATGTTGGGTGTCAGGGACGACACAAGAGCAACAATGAGGTGCAGGGGTGATGATGCATCCCGGAATGACTATACATCCGGAAAACAGGTTAGTAAACCTTGTTTCTTTGAGTTTTGTTGGGTTGAGACTGGGTTAGGTGATTCCTAAGGTGGGGAGCCCCCCTTGAGGAATTTAGTCAGGACCTTTAAGACTAGGGAAGTCTAGTTACTTTGATTGGGGTGGTATGTTCAGTTCCATCTTTGGGTTTCGTTTGATAGCTCAAGGACGAGCTATGTTAAGATGGAGAGATTGTAAGAACCCAGGTTTTTAGAATGGGTCAAAATCCCGACCCTGATTGAATTTTTGACTTGTCCCTGAGGAAACTGGAGAATTTGGGTAGTTTCTAGAAATTTCCAGACTACACGCCATGTACTTTAAGTACATATTGTGTATGTGTAGGCGAGTGACCGGCCATGTGCTCGCCGAGTACATGTCGTGTGATGGCCATGTAGATATTTCTTACTACACAGCGTGTAGTTTTGTGACACGCCATGTACTTTTTGCCATGTGGAGGCCATACTTGGCATGTAGGCCTATTGGTCGGGTATATTTGTTTAAACCAAGAACATGTTGTGTTCCCTTTGGACATGCTGTGTAGTCTAGCTGTGTATAATGGATATACATGGCGTGTGGGTAAGTCGGTGAGGAAGATAAGGGAAGCCGAGCACACACCGTGTACCCATAGGTACACGCCGTATTCTCATGTCGGCAGGTTCGGAAAGTAAGTCGGCATAATTCCAGCCACCAAATGAACAGTTAAATGATATACACGGCATGTAGTTATGAAGTACATGTCATGTACTTTTTTTGCGTTAAAATGGGAAGTAGCCTCGTTTTTATGTAGAACTTGTTTCTTATGCCGGGTTTCACGAACCAAGATGGCTGGGACTTCAAATCCCTCCCGGTTCTTCATCTGAACCCCGATCTGAACACTGATTATTCCATTGGAACCCCCTCGGTAAGGCCTCAATTCATCTTGAGTCATTTTTTTATTTTTGTTCTAGAATTAGTTATAATGGTTTGAGTGGTTTGGATTCTTTTATAGATCTACCACGTTTTAGACTAAATTGGGGGTTGTTACTGGAGGAGTAGCATTGTACGAGTCTCAGGTAGGTGGTGCATACTTTTGTTTTTGTGTTTTCATGCTCATTCGGGTGACGCGGCCTACGGCGCATTTTTTGGGTATTTTGAGCAGCACCCACTTTTATTTGATATTGCATATTATATTGTTAATTGACCTATGGGATACCTTTGGGTATGCCCTGCTACCAATTTTTCTTAAGTGGGGTCGAGTGAGGGGTCGTTGCTCATCAGGGCATTTTGGCTGGGGAATTCCAAAATGGTTTAATTTGAATTACTTTGTTATAAACTGTTGATTTTAGTATTTGTGAACTTGATATAAATTTGTTAAAGGCATTCAAGACCTCAGTGCTGGTATAAGACAGCACCTTGCATAGTAAAATTCAACTGTTTAGTTTGTTTTCCCTGTTTATGTGTCCTCTTTTAATTTTTCATAGATGCAATTGCTGAATTGTAGATGTTGGACCCTTTGGGTTATGTTGGGCATGGCCCGGATACTGTTAAGTGATGCTGATCACAGGTTGGGCTTGGCTTGAGTTACGTTGGGTGGTTCTGACCACGGGATTAGGTGTCTAGGATGTCGGTTTGAGGCAGGATGACTGTCGGGGTGGGCATGGCCTGGGTTAATGGGATGGTGATGCCATCAGACTTGAGAGACATGGTCGCAGGGCATGAGGTGTCAGAGGTGTTGTGGCTTGGGTACTATTTTTGGTGATTACCGCTCACCCGGAAACCTTGAGTATTGTGCACAGAGAGATACTCTATTATGAGGTGTTTTTGACCACTCGTGTGGGTAGAGGCCCCCGTAGTTGCGGTTTAGGTATTTTTGTTGGGGGTGCTTTCCATTGGAAGCCATGTGGAAGGTGAGGATCCTTCGAGGGATAACATCAAGACAATCAGTTTAGGGGCTGAGTCTCACCATCATTTGAGGGAAGACATCGCTATCCCTCCAGTTACATTATTTGAGGGCATATATCGTTGTCCCTCTAGTTTCTTATTGAGGAGAGGTATCACTATTCCTCCGGGTTACTTCTTGGGATTTCCTTCAGGACGTCGATACTTGAGACACGCGGTGTCAGTTGGCACATGGTGTCGGGTTACACGATAGAGATTCCGGCATTGGCCGAAGCAGGAGACACTCCCTGGTGGCTGGTGAGCACCAATGGAGTTAGTGTTTATTTGTACATTGTAATGTTTACTGCTTCCCCTATAAATGCATTACTGATTAAACACTCATATTAGGTATGCACCGTTGGGTGGTATCCTACTGATATTTGTCTCACACCTTGCACGGGCCCTTCGGGACGCGTGCAGACTTTATGGATTTATGTGCAGGAAAGAGCCCAACTTCCAGAGCTGGGTTGCGTTAGTTGTTGCTTGGAGATGGTAAGGGCCTTGAGGTCTTACCCAACTGGGGTTACTCTATTTTTCTTTCATTACTTGTATCATCATGATTACTTTTTTGTAGCTACTCTTGGTTATCCATAGGAGCCCTTTTTGTTTAGTGACTTACTATGGATGTTGGTTTGGTTCGTTTAGTAGTTACCAGTGATTATCATGTTGTTTTGTTTACTTTCCACTGCTGTTGTTTCTATTTATTACTTCTGCTATTTTTGATATTGTTGTGCTTCCGCTCTACGGGTCTGGTTCGAGTCTGCTGAGTCTTTTATTCTGCTGCATCTTTATTGTTATACTTGTACCAGTACCATTATTGTTATCCTTCGAGAGGGTATAGCCTCCCCACTATACCTATCAGACCCTCACTGCTAGTCGGTAGCCTTTGGCGTTCGGGGAGATGCGCCTAAGGTAGTAGCACCTGACCCATTTAGCAATGTTCGTGTGGTTGTTCGGGTCCGAGTCATTACATGACCGAGTGGAATGGGGATACATCAACAGGGTACTCGCCCACATGGTGTTCTCAGCTGGGGCATGTGATATCTTCTTCCATTGTTATAGCTCGACATGGATGGTTTTTTCCTTCATGTGGAAAACCCTTGGTTTCTTTAAGGTAGTCTGAGACCCTCAACAAGGGGATCATATCTCCCCCAGTATATTCATCCTAGTTCAGGACCTGCTCAGCCACATGATCAATAGAGACATTTCCAATGGGGCCATTCGTCCCTACTAAAGGAAAATGAATCTCCCATCATCTTCTAATCTAATGTTTTCTGATGACACAATTATTTTCATGAATTCTGGGAAGAGGTCGATGCAGGGTATCAACAGAATTCTAGAGGATTACTATTGCTGGAGTGGCCAAGCGATCAACAAAGACAAAAGCTGCTTCTATATCTCTAACAAATGTGATGAAAGGAGGAAAAATCATCTGAGTAATAGGTTGGGGATTAATTAGGGGTATTTCCCAATGGAATACATTGGCACACCTCTATCCCCTGGCAGGACAAGAATACGGGATTTTGATCGGGTGGTTAGTCGGATTGTTGGACGTGTGCTCAACTGGAAAAACTATTTTCTGTCCTTCAGGGGTCAAATTTCCTTGGTCAACAGAGTCCTAACTATGATCCCAATTCATGAAATGGCTTCCACTAATGTCCCTAAGGGGGTTATTAAATCCATTGAAAAAATGCTATCAAGTTTTATTTAGGATGCTCAGTTTGAGGGGAGAAGATGTTGGGTGTTGTGGGAGAGGATAGTGAGGACAATTCAGGACAGAGGGATCAACGTGAAAAGTTTTTAAGGAATATTACTATGGATTCATATGAAACTATCATGGGAATTGATTGAAGATCATTCTATTTGGGGGAAGATCGTGGATCGAAGTCTGGGTGGGAATGATCACAATGATCCCATGCAAGGTTCCCCCCTCTGGTCCTCCATTTTCCACCTTCTTTTGACTCTACGAAGCAATTTGAAATGGATCATAGGAGAGGGTAGTATCCAGTTTTGGAACCAAAACTGGCCTGGGGAAGTGATCAGATACTCGGGTTGTCATGCTCCCACAATATTCTTTAAAGAGGTGAGCCTTCATCCTCGTTTCATCAAGTTAGTCCTGATGGGGAGGTGGGGGGTTGTGCTGGTTAGGGGGGTTGTGCAGGGGTGAGGTGAATTACTACTAGAAGAGTGGTTATCATATGAAGATTAAAATGGGTGTAAATAATGTTTGAGTTATTGAAACTATTATTCAACTCTACTGGAATATTGTTGTCATTTGAAGATTGAAATAGGGAATTGTAGTACATGACATGGTTGGAAGATTTTGATGGTTTTATGTGTTTTTTTGTGCTATTGTAGGTGTTTTTTATGCTGTTTTAAGTCTGTTTGTATGTGTTTTTGTGCTATTTTTTATGCAAGTGTATACTGGAGGGGATACTGGAGGGGCTATTGTGCAATAGTACTGGAAATACACAATACCAACGGTTTTAAACCATTGGTATACTTTGAGAAAACACATTTAGATTGTGTTGATAATTTAGGACTATGATCTATGGGTTATTTTTTATGTGTACAAGTCAACCTTTCCACAATCCGAGTCATGGTGTGGCCGGTACCACTCTAAGTGTCTCTCTTTTGTTTAAAATGGACATTATTTTAAGTGAAAACAACAACTAGCATACGAACAACTGACCAAACGCATTCAAATTGTGTTGATACTTTAGGAAAATGATCCATTAGTCATATGTGATGGGTATGAGTCACCCCCCCCCCCCCCTCAATTCGAGGCATGGTGTGGCTGGTATCACTCAAAGTGTATCTCTTTTGTTTAAAATGGACACCCTTTTAAGTAAAAACAACTGGCATATAGAAAACTAACCAAACGTATTCGGATTGTGTGGATACGTTAGCACAACGATCCATGGTACATTTGTGACATGTAAGAGTCAATCCCGCATCAATCCAAGGTGTGGTGTGGTCGGTACCACTCAAAGTATCTCACCTTTATTTGAAATGAACAACGTTTTAAGTGAAAACAACAACTGGCATACGGAAAACTGACCAAAAACATTTGGATTGTGTTGATACTTTAGGAAAATGATCCATGGGACATTTTTGACGTGTATAAGTCAACCTCTCATAAATCCATGGCACAATATGGCCGGTACCACTCTAAATGTCTCTCTTTTGTTTAAAATGGAAATCATTTTAAGTGAAAACAACAATTAGCATACGGATAACCGACCAAAGGCATTCAGATTGTGTTGATACTTTTGGAAAATGATCTATGAGTCATGTGTGATGTTTATGAGTCAACCCTGCCTCAATATAAGGCATGATGTGGCCAGTATCACTCTAAGTGTCTCACTTTTGTTTAAAATGGACATCATTTTAAGTAAAAACAAATAGCATACACAAAACTAACCAAACGTATTCAGATTATGTTGATACGTTAGAACAACGATCCATGATTCATTTTTGATGTGTACGAGTCATCCCCACCTAAATATGAGGTGCGGTGTTCCCGGTACCACTCAAAGTGTCAAACCTTTATTTGAAATGATCAACATTTTAAATGAAAACAACAATTGTCATATGTAAAACCAACCAAATGCATTAGGATTCTATTTATACTTTAGTAAAATGATCCATGGGTCATTTTTGACATGGAAAAGTCAACTCCTCCTCAATAAGAGATGCAGTGTTCTTGGTACCACTCAAAGTGTCTCACATTTATTTGAAATGATCAACATTTTAAATTAAAAAAACAACTGGCATATGTAAAACCAACCAAACACATTCGGATTGTATTGATACATTAGGAAAATGATCCATGGGTTATTTTTGATATGTACAAGTCAACCCCACCTCAATTCGAGTCACGGTGTGGACGGTATCACTCTAAGTGTCTCTTTTTTTGTTTTAAGTGGACATTGTTTTAAGTAAAAAAAACTGACATACGGAAAATTGACCAAACATATTCGTATTGTGTTGATACTTTATCACAACGATCCATGGGTAACTTATGACGTGTATGAGTCAACTGAGCAACAATATGAGTCCTGGTGTGGCTGGTACCACTCAAAGTGTCTCAATTTTACTTGAAATGGACAACATTTTAAGTGAAAACAAAAACTGGAATACAGAAAACCAACCAAACACATTCTTATTGTGTTGATAATTTAGGAAAACGATCCATGGGTCATATGTGATGTGTAAGAGTCAACCCCACCTCAATCTGATGCACGGTGTGGGCAGTAACACTCTAATTGTCTCTCTCTTTTTTAAAATGGACATAATTTTAAGTAAAAACAACTGGCATACGGAAAACTGACCAAACGTATTCAGATTGTGTTGATACTTTAGCACAATGATCCATGGTCTAGCCTCACAAAATCCACTTCTCATGTGAGGAACTCTTACCCCTATTCTAAAACACATGACATTTAATACGCCAAGGAAAACTATATTCCCTAAGTCACACAAGCTTATTGATACACACCCATTATCATCATCACTAAGTTCAAAGACACCCACCCCAAACCATGGGACATTATATTTTTGTTTGGTTGAATTCATTTATTCATTTCCTTATTTTGGGTTATTAGCTTCTAATTTCTGAACTCAATCATGTATGTGTTATACAAAATGCAATTTTGTATGAATTCTTAATTTTGTATCACATATAATTACGTATTCAGTTTTTAATGTATTGTATTCATAATTGATTATTGTATTGTATTCATAATTTATTACTAAATTATGTGTCCTTGTTGTATTCATAATTGATTATATAATTTCCTGATGTACAATTCACATAACAGCACATGGAGTAGCCGGCTTCTGTGTGAATTGTATAGTTAAGCCTATGCCAACGGTTTTAAACCTTTGGTATAGGTTCTGTGTTCAATTTTTACCAACGGTTCTCTTAGAACCGTTGGAAAAAAACCTTATCACATCTCTATACTAATGTTTTACATAAAACTGTTGGTATAATACAGATTTATTCACATATACCAACGGTTTTACAGCCTATACCAATGGTTTTCAACCTTTGGTATACCTTTAATTTCTAGTAGTGATAGAATTTACAAAGGGATAAACATTAAAAAAGTACATTAAATGTGATTTCTTCATGGAGTAATTATCATTCCTGGGGAATTTTATCACCAAAAAAGAAATTTTTATAGACCCTTCCAAGAAAAAGGTAATTGAACAGTGGCCCAGGATAACATCTATAATGGAGATCCATAGTTTCCATGGTATAATAGGGTATTACCATTGATTTTTGAATAATTTCTCATGATTTTCAAATTCACTACCAAAGATAACTCAGAAGGGAGTAAAGTTTATCTGGACTAGTGAATGTGAAGACAGCTTAGAAGAGTTGATAAATAGGCTTATCACTACACCAGTACTCACACTTCCGACAAGTGGGGAACTCTTTATGGTGTACGATGATGATTAAAAGAAGTTATTAGGATATTTATTGATGTAAAATAATAAATTGATAGCCTAAGCCTCAAGGAAATTGAAAACTAAGGATCAAAACTACCCCACACAAGATCTGGAGTTGGCAGTTATGATCTTTGCATTAAAAATTATGTGGCATTACCTCTATGGGGAGATGTGTGAGATATATGATGATCACAGGAGTCTAAAATATATATTCATGTAGAATGATCTTAATGTGTTCCAAAGAAGATGGTTATAACACATAAAATATTATAACATCTCAATCCAATACCATCTTGTTAAAGAAAATAAGGTGGAAGATTCTCTAAGTATAAAGGATCTTGCATCTTAATCAATGATGAGAATTGAGAAGGATCCAATCTTCTTAGACCTATAAAGGATGGACATGGGAATATTTATAGAAGTAACATTGTCAATCATTTCTAAAATTATTTCTCAACCATCCCTTATAGAGAAAATAAAGGTTGATTAAAGAAATGACAAGGAAATTTAGAAAAATATTGAAGCTATGAGAAATGGGAAATCATCAGAGTTTAAAATTGATGATTAAGGAGTCATAAAATTTGAGCCATGACTAAGTGTACCATCCAATACAGAGATAAATAAAGTGCTTCTGATTGATGTAGATAGATCAATGTTCTCTATTAATCTAGGGAGCACAAATATGTATCAAGATCTCCAAGAGAACTATTGGAGGGACAATATTAACTGACTGAAAACTAACATTTTTATTGATTTCGAAATGAAACAAAGGATACAAAATAAATCAAGGGGGTCAAAAAAAGTGCAAGCCTAGAGTATCATTAATAAAAAACTTCATCCCCTCATGAGTAAAAGAGCCTATACTAAGGAAAGAGGACATACTTTGATTTGGGGATTCCATAGATACCAAGAAATCTACCACCTGGTTACTCTCCCTCTATGTGTGGTTTTTCTCAAAGTGATTACCCAATATTAGTTTTCACTTCCTGATTAAATATGCACTATTCCACAGAACCTGACCTGTAACTACTAGTGCTTTGAAGAGAATTAAAGAATTTGTTTCCACTGCCTTAAGCATGATGTTCCACTGCCTGTACAGCTCCAAATCCTTTAGCATTATCTACGCATCAGCCTTTAAGACATCATCCCTTCCATAGAAGGTGGATAAAGTTACTATAATAGACCCCTCCCAATACTTGATGATGCCTCTTACTCGCATCTCCCCCCTATAAGAGATCTATCTGTGTTGATATTTATCCCGAGGCAGAGAGGGTACCAACATATCCAATGCCCCCCATATGATCTCCTTAGCCTGATTGGAAAGAAACTGATTTAGGATGAGGGCTTTAACTGATGGTGCATCATGGAAATCTGCACATATCCAGACCATATCCTGAAATGAATTATTTATTTTAAAAATAATTCTATATTGAAAACCTCATATGATTTTGTGTCGCGCATCATTTCTAGTCGTCCAAATGGTCCAGCATCCCAACAATTGGATAACAGCCCTCGCCTTCCTCTTAGGAACATGATCACCTGCTCCTTGAAACCATGCACTATGAACAGTGTCCTACATCCCTCCCTAATTTTCCATCCGGTGAAAATACCAAAGACCTTTCAAATCCAACTAGCCCATTTTATATCAAAAATATATACCCCACTATTTCTGGATTAGGATCGCAGCAACACCAGCACCTAGAGGTGATGCTAACGCCCATGCGTTGAATGTTATCATCAATGGGAAAAGCTAGATTACTCACCCACCACAACAAGAAGTAAAATTTGGAGGGAACCTCCATGCACCACATAGTCACCCCCCATGGATCATCATTGGTTGCATCCCTCCTCACATGAGGAAATGTCTTTAATAAAAACTCACCCGAAACGCAGCCTGTAAAAATGAGGTTATCAGGTTCTTCATTAGTAACAATGTTATTGAAAATAGCGCATTGATTATCATCAAGAATATCCTGAAAAAAATTGGGGTGGCCGATGGCCTCTCCAAATTAAATATTTGGTGTGGGACATCCCATAATCCACAACCTTCCAACCCCCCAATCTTGAAGCCATAAGTTGATGTCACTGCTTCCCACCATCCACCGAGAGTGGTGATGCAAGAAATCCATGTACAGGTGAATCAGGTTCCAAATTTTAGATGGTTTCTATAAGGCCCCAACCTTAAAAATCACTTAATCTTGATTTTTTTAAATAATACACATTGAGGATCTTTTCAGGTTTAGAGTTTTAGATAATTAGATCATAAATCATGCATTACATTCCACATTTAAACAAGGTGGTTACATAAAAGAAAATATTCACTTTTCCCATCAAAGGAAACATATTTAAAATAAAACATGGATTCGTTCTTGACACTTCCTTGACACTATCATCACATCATGTACCTTTCCCTTGACCTGTGAAAAACATTTCAAAAACTTGGGATGATCATAAAAAGCTCAGTAAGGGGTATAAAAATACGTAATGAAAACCTTAGTCCATGTATACATAAGAATCATTGAAAACATATTTTACCCATAAACATAATCACTTTAACATACCTCATGAAATCATAAGTTTTATGAATAACTCATAGAAAACATAAGACATAAAGATAACTTAAGTCATTCATAACATTCTTACGTAGGGAGTAACCCTCATGGTTACATTTGGAATACCCATCACAGTATATTCCCTAAATCTATTCGAAGGAACCTTAGAGTTTAAGACCTTCACGTTACCCAATGCATTAGAGATCTATCAAGGGCTCACCAACCCTTAGTTTATCACAGAACCACCTGTCTTCATAAACAATGCCCAAGAACCATAACATAATCGTATCACATACAACATACATAAAGGAAATATAACATTTCCACATTTCAATCACAATATATCAATACAACACATTGATATAATAAAAACATTATCAAAACCATTTTCAATACCAAAATAAAATAAAAGTAAAACATGGTATTTATTTTTCATTTAAAAAAAGTTATGTCTTGTAGAGGAAGCCGAAACTCAAATAATGGTCACAGCGGCGGAGAAGTCGTTGTCGCCGCATACGTATGAAAAAAACATTCCCTTTTGTCATTTAGTAAAATGCTTTGTATAAAAAATATTCCTTTTTAATAAAATTAAAAGTCAAAGAGGTTTATACACCGTATAAAAGAAAGTTGTGTATAAAAAAAATATGCCTCAATAAAGGGAGATTGAGACGAAGTCCCATACCTCGTGTCCGACTTGACTCAATCGTTATTTAATCTTTTGAATAAGAGTTAATTTATACTTGCTTAAGAACCTTTTTCAAGTTCATTATTCCTTTTATATCACTTATTACCATGTTATGAACATTATTTAATTATTTAAGTTAATAATGGTCCTTTTGTCGACCCTTGGTACTTGAGTCAAAAATAAACTTCTTATAATTACAAGTTGTTCATGTGGTAAAATATCCATTATATCCAGAATTATATTCATGACTTAGATATCATATATATTATATATATCCATTATATACATGCATTTATAATATTACATAACATTTAGAGGTAAGAATTGAAATGCACCGTTCATGGAGACGGTAAGCCGTATGTACGCATGAACGCTAATTTCATTTCTATTTTGTATTTAATGGAATGAAATCATAATGATATAAAGGTATATTATAATTCCAGTATAATATCATATATATAATATCATTAACTCCATCTTTTATATGTCCCACATATGGCATTAACGAATCAAATCACTTTGAGGGGGCGGTAGTCCGCACTTCCTAAAATGAAGATATCGTATTTACCCATAATGGAAACCATAAAGGTATACAATAAAAGAAGAATACAGAAGCATATGGAAAACATAAACATAATATATATCATATATAAATATAGTGATGTCTTAATGGCCACCATGAAAGGTGTTAGATGAATATTGAACAATCATCGTTTCATGAGGCAGAAATTCGCCATCCACAGAAACAGTATATTCTTTAACCATTAGACGGATGTGTGTGTAAGTGTAAATAAAATCCTTCTCATAAAAAAATCCTAGTATATTTAAGATATTGTTGTTGTTAAAAAAGAAAGGAATAAAAAGAGTTTAGGGGGTTGGAGAAGAAAAATAAAACAAAATAACATTAGAGAAGACATTACCTTTAAATCAGGTAACTACCCTTGGTTTGAACCAAAAGGGTTTCTTGAAGAGATTTCTGCCTAAGGTAAGGCTTCTAGAATAAATACAGGGATGTTGAGAGAAAAAATGAGCAGATATTGGCCAATCTAATGGCTTGAGAGGAGTGGGTAAGGTGGTAGAGGTGGGGGCCTTTTATAAGAGGGAGGAGGGGAACTCTTGGAAAGTCAAGAAATGTTACTTTATTATATAATGAGTTTCGGATTTTAAAGGTCCCACAATTATATATTTCGAGGATAAGGTGATAAGAGATAGAACTAGACCCATAAAATAGGTCTTTGAAAAGTTTAAGTCTTAGATTTTAGATTATCTTTTCATTTTATTTAAATCGTTCATTAATGAGGTAATCACTGCATCATCATGGTGTCATAAATAAATTAATTTATTTAATGTCTAAAAATTATAAAAAAAAATACTATGATGTATGAAATCTTTCTAGATTTCCAATTAATATTTATAGTCTAAGAAATAATTTATGTAGACAAAATTAAAATTTTTATACTTAGGTGTTACATACTTTTGTGATATTCTCCTTTCTTTAAAAAATAAAATGATAAAGTTTCACTATCACCCAAAAGTGATTCCATGGGGTCCCTAAGTTATCACAAGGCATCCAATGGTCGGCCATGACACAAACAGTAGCATTAGGATGCATGTTGGGGTCATTTGTTATTATTATTATATTATTTTATTACCCTTAACTACTCGATTACTAATTAATCACGATAATTAAAGATAATTACTGTCGTTACTATTCATAATGTCCGAAAAAAAGAGTCTTAATTACATAATTTAGACCTTATTATTACAAATATGGAATCCATTTTACCAAATTTTAAACACATAAATTGTAGTAATTAATTTAAAAATAATTCTTGTTGTCAAAACAAATAGCGGATTTTTTAGAAACAATATCTATCAAAATTTTGACAATTGTTTATGTCCAATTTCAAAGTGAAATTAATTCCAATTACCAAAATTGGATTAAATGGTAAAAATATATTCTATTTACACTTTAAAACCAATTAAAAATATAATCTATCCATATAATTAAATTAGATGAAAAAGTAGTTTTGAAGTGAAATGCAGTATTTTTCACTATTCATTAAAAAATGAACATTGTCAGAAAAATACCAAAAAATTATCCAAAGTAAATTTCAATGTCCCAATACTAAATAATAAGTTTATTTTGGAAAATAGAGCTTATAAAATTGTTAAAAGATATATTTAAAAATGGTTCTCCATCAAAAGGCGGTAAAACAATCTTTTAAAGATATTAGAGAATTTTATGCTTATGATTGGATTTATTATCATTTTAAGCCTATAAAACACTATATAATTCATAAATAGACATAGATATGAAAATCCATAATTCTTTACTTACATGGGATGTTACATCCTTCCCCCCTTTAGAAAATTGCATCCCCGGAATTTATTTACTTATCGAATAAGTGGGGGTATTTATCCCTCATTGCATTTTCAGATTCCCATGTTGCCTCTTCAATCATGTGGTTTTCTCACAAAACTTGTACTTGATTAATCACCTTATTCCACAATACTTGCTCCCTATGGTCAAGAATCTGGACCGGTTGCTCCTCATAAGATAGGTTCTCTTCCAGCTGAACTACCTCTGGACTCAAAACATGAGATGGATCTGGCATATACTTCCTTAACATTGAAACATGAAAAACATTGTGTACCTGAGATAAACTCAGAGGTAAAGCCACTTGGTATGAAACTGATCCAACTCTCTCCAGAATTTCATATGGTCTAATGAACCTTGTACTCAGATTTACTTTCTTACCAAATCACATCACACTTTCCCATGGTGAAACTTTGAGGAAGACATGATCACCTACCTAAAAAGAGAGATCCTTCATCTTGTTGTTCGCATAACTTTTCTACCTGCTCTGAGCTGTTCTCATGTGTTTCTATATCAGCTGAACTTTTTCTGTCAACTCCTCTACCAATTCTGGTCCCATCAACTTCCTTTAACCTAATTCATCCCAAAAAGCTGTAGTTCGACACCGCTTCCCATATAATGCCTCAATTGGTTCCATATGTATACTGGAATGAAAACTGTTATTATAAGAAAACTCAACCAAAGAAAGTTGTTGGTCACAGCTTCCCTGATAATCCATTGAACAAGCATGTATCATATCCTCCAATTTCTGAATTGTTCATTCTGACTACCCATCTGATTGAGGATGAAAAGTTGTACTAAAATTTAATTCAGTACCCAACGACTTCTGAAGGCCTTTCCAAAAGTTAGAAGTAAACCTCGGATCACGATCAGATACAACGGAGAGGGGAACTCCATGTAACCTGACTATCTCTTTAAGATACAAACAAGAAAGTTGTTCTAGGGAAAAATTATCTCATATAGAAAGGAAATTAGAATATTTGGTCAAGCGATCAACAATAACCTAGGTTGCATTATTACCTCGAGGCGTCTTCGGAAGTCCCACAATGAAGTCCATAGATATATTCTCCCATTTCCACTCTGGCACTGGTAAAGTCTGAAGAATCCCTTTCGGTAACTTCCGCTCTGTTTTAACCTATTGAAAAGTCAAAAACTTCATAGTAAAATCAGAAATATCTCTTTTCATTCCATCCCACCAATAATACTCCCAAAGATCTCTATACATCCTAGTACTACCAGGATGAAATAAAAACGGAGAACTATGAGCTTCACATAACAACTCTCTCTTCAAATGTGAATCACGAGGCACACACAATCTCTTCCCAAATCTCAAAACACAATCATTATCAATGTTGAATTCAGGTAACATATCCTTCTGAACCAGCTCTACTTTTTTTGCAACTCACTGTCTTGCTTCTGAGCTTGCTTAATTCTATCTGATAGAGAAGATTTCATTGATACCTGAAACAAAATAGAAGAACATCCTACACCAACAACTTCTATGCCAAATTTCATCAAATCCTTAACCAAAGGATCACGTTCCAAACATAACATGGTTAATGAAGCATTACTTTTTTGACTCAAATCATCAGCCACTTTATTTGCTTTTCCCAGATGGTAATGAATTGTAAAATCATAATCATTGATTAATTCTATCCATCCCCTTTGTCTCATGTTCAATTATTTCTGAGTGAATATATACTTTAAACTTTTGTGATCAGTATATATTTCACACTTTACACCATACAAATTATGACTCCAAATTTTTAAAGAGAAAACAACAGAAGCTAATTACAAATCATGTGTAGGGTAATTTACCTCATGAGTTTTCAACTGACGTGAAGCATAAGCAATTATCTGATCATTATGCATTAGAACGCAACCAAGTCCTTTCAATGAAGTATCACTGTAGATAACAAACTCACCATTCCTGGAAGGTAGTGCCAAAACTGGAGCATTCAACAATCTTCTTTTCAACTCCTGAAAACAATCATCACATTCTTTTGTTCAGATAAACTTAACACCCTTATGAGTTAGCTTAGTCATTGGACTAGATAACCGTGAAATTTTTTTAATAAAACTTCGGGAATAACCTACTAAACCAAGAAAACTACGAATCTCAGTTACATTTGTGGGTCTTGGCCATTCTTCAACAACCTTTGTTTTTGCAGGATCAACAGTTATTCCATATTTGGAAACAATGTGACCAAGTACAGAAATTTGTTGCAACCAAGACTCACACTTGCGGAATTTCCCATACAATTCCTTTTCCTTTAGGTTTTTCAAAATAACCCTTAAATTACTTTCATTCTCCTCTTTACTTTTAGAAAAAACCAAAATATCATCAATGAAAACAACCACAAACTTATCCAAGAACTCATGGAAAATTCTATTAATGAGGTCCATGAATATAGCAGGTACATTGGTCAATACAAAAGGCATTACTAAAAATTCATAATGGCCATATATTATATGAAACGTGGTCTTTGTAACATCTGCTTCCTTTACCTTCAACTGATGGTACCCCGATCTCAGGTCAATCTTTGAAAAATACTGAGCTCCCTGGAGCTGATCAAACAAATCATCGATATGAGGCAAAGGATATTTTTTCTTAACAGGGATGTTATTAAAGGCTCTATAATCAATGCAAAGTCTCATAGAACCATCTTTCTTTTTAACAAATAAGATAGGATCACCCCATGGTGATGTGCTAGGTCGAATGAAACCTTTCTCTAATAAATCATGCAATTTCTCCTTCAACTCTAAAAGTTCAATTTGATTCATTCGATAAGGGGGTTTTGAAATTGGCTTAGTATCAGGAACTAAGTCAACAGTAAATTCAACTTCCTGATCTGGTATTATTCCAGGAAACTCATCTGGAAAAACATCAGGATACTCATTTACCATTGGCACATCATTAATCTGAACGGTTCCTTTTTTTCAACAATATGTGAAAGGTAACATTCATTTCCATCTTTTACAAGTTTTTCATCCTCTTGATATGTTATCAATAGTAAGGGTTCATTCTTGTACACAAACTGAAAGACTTTCTGAAAAGAAACTTATTTATCTCTACAATCAATCTTATCATTGTAAACAGATAGCCAATCCATACCTAGGATAACATAAAACTCTACTAGAGGTAAAACAATAAGGTTTGCAAGTAGGTTCTTTCCACGGATAAGGATAGAAAGATTCTTATAAATTCTTTTTGCCTCAACATTTCCCCCAGGTTTTTTTACCACAAGTTCAGGAGTCATTTCTTGAGATGTAATTCCCAACTTACTAGAAAATTTTTCAGAGATGAACGAATGTATTGACCCTGAATCAAACAACACATTGGCATAATCTGAAAAAACAAACAAAGTACCTGATACCACTTCATTTGATGGCCCAACATCTGCTGAAGTAGTTGCAAAGGATTTCACCACACCTTTCTTCTTGTACTCTGACTGCTTCCCATCATTTGAGCTCTTTGTCGAACACTCATTTGCATAATGACCCATCTCATTACACTTGAAACATTTCACTAACTGTAAATCAAATTTGGTTTTACCATCACCTTGATATTTTTCAGTGCAATCACGAGCCTTATGTCCCATCTTACCACATCGGTAGCACATTCCACAATTCAGAAGACATTCCCCAGCATGCCTTTTACCACATTTATCACAAATTGAATACTTAGTTTTCTTACCATCAGACCTCTTTGAAGGATTCTTCCCTTTATCATGCCAACTCGGTCTCTTCTTCTGTTGGTTGTTATAGAACACTTGATCATCGGCAAACTCCATTTCCACCTTCTCAACACATCGAACAAGCTTTTCATAACTTTTGAACAGATGAGATTCTAAAGACCTTTGATATTTTGGATTTAATTCTGAGTATAAAGGATTGATTTTACTATCAAGTTCTTGGATAAAATTTGGAGTATAACTTGTCAATCGAGTGAACCTTTCTTCATAAGCAGCCACTGAGTCATCCTCTTGCCTCAATTCCAAGAATTTTTTTCCATCCTAAGTCAAACAGCCTTAGGAAAATATTTCTCAAGAAAAATAACTTTAAATTTATCCCAGTCAAGAGCATCAATCTCATCAGCATCCCTGATATTTTTAACCATCGACCACCACTGATCTGGTTCACCCTCCAAATGGTAAACAGCAAGACTAACCTTTTGATTTTCTGAACACACCATGACATCAAAAATCTTCTCCAGTGCTTTAATCCACCCTTCAGCTGGAACAGGGTCAGATGATCCTATGAATGATGGGGGATGTTGCCTCATGAAATGTTCCACCACTGACATGTTCCTCTGTGGTTGATCTGGCCGATCTCATGCATGGATACCACCACCATTTATCGCTTGAGTCAAATATTCCATTACTGCAACAAACTGTTCAGTTACAATTCCAACCATCTCAGGATGATGGTTCGAAAGGTCATTTTCTTATGTATGCCTTCCTAGAACTGCTTCCTTATTTCCTCTATGAAAAACCATTCTAAACAAACATGTATTAGATTAATCAACATGGTAATCTTAAAATTCTATATCATTTCAATTTGACCATAAAAAATATTTTTGGATAATCATTTAATAGAATTATAACTCCTAAAATTATCTAAAATGACCTCTGATACCAACTATAAGGCCCCAACTTTAAACATCACTTAATCTTAAGTTATTTCAAGAATACACATTGAGGATCTTTTCAGGTTTAGAGTTTTAGAGAATTAGATCATAAATCATGCATTACATTCCACATCTAAACAAAGTGGTTACATAAAAGACAATATTCACATTTCCCATAAAAGGAAACATATTTAAAATAAAACATGGATTCTTTATTGACACTTCCTCAACACTATCATCAAATCATGTACCTTTCCCTTGACCTATGAAAAACATTTCAAAAACTTGGGATGAGCATAAAAAGCTCAGTAAGGGGTATAAAAATACGGAAACAAAACCTTAGTCCAAGAATACATAAGAATAATTGAAAACATAATTTACCCATAAACATAAGAACTTTAACATACCTCATGAAATCATAAGGTTTATGAATAACTCATAGAAAACATAAGAGATAAAGGTAACTTTAGGCATTCATAACATTCTTACGTATGGAGTAACCCTCATTGTTATGTTTGGAATACCCATCACAGTATATTCCATAAATCTCTTCGTAAAAACCTTATCGTTTAACCCCTTCGCATAACCCAATTAATTGGAGAGCTATCACGGGCTCACCTACCGTTAGTTTATCACAGAACCACCCATCTTCATAAAAAATGCCCAAGAACCATAACATAATCGTATCACATAAAACATGCATAAAGGAAACATAACATTTCCACATTTCAATCACAATATATCAATACAACACATTGATATAATAAAAAAATTATCAAAACTATTTTCTATACCAAAATAAAATAAAAGTAAAACATGGTATTTATTTTTCATTTAAAAAAAGTTATGGCTTGTAGAGGAAGTCGAAACTCAAATAATGGTCCCGACGGCGGAGAAGTCATTGTCGACGTATACGTACGACAAAAGCATTCCATTTTGTCGTTTAGTAAAACGCTTCGTATAAAAAATATTCCTTTTGAATAAAATTAAAATTCAAAGGGGTTTATACACCATATAAAATAAAGTTGTTTATAAAACAAAATATGCCTCAATGAAAGGAGATTGAGACGAAGTCCCATACCTCGTGTCCGACTTGACTCGATCGTTCTTTAATCTCCTGAATAATAAACTAGAGTTGATTTCTACTTTCTTAAAAACCTTTTTCAAGTTCATTATTACTTTTATATAACTTATTACCATGTTATGAACATTATGTAATTATTTAAGTTAATAATGGTCGTTTTGTCGACCCTTGGTACTTGAGTCAAAAATAAACTTCTTATAATGACAAGTTGTTCATTTGGTAAAATATCTATTATATCTAGAATTATATTCATGATATAGATATCATATATATCATATATATCTAGTATATATAGGCATTTATAATATTACATAACATTTAGAGGTAAGAATTTAAATGCACCGTTCATGGAGACGGTAAGCCTTATGTACGCATGAACGCTACTTTCATTTCTATTTCATATTTAATGGAATGAAATCATAATGATATAAAGGTATATTATAATTCCAGTATAATATCATATATAATATCATTAACTCCATCCTTTTTATGTCCCATATATGGCATTATAGAATCAAATCACTTTGAGGGGGTGGTAGTTCGCACTTCCTAAAATGAAGATATCGTGTTTACCCATAATGGAAACGATAAAGGTATGCCATAAAAGAAAAATACAAAAGAATATGGAAAAAATAAAACTAATATATATCATATATAAATATAGTGACATATTAATGGCCACCATGAAAGGTGTTAGAAGAATATTGAACAATCATCGTTTCATGAGGCTGAAATTCTCCATCCACAGAAACAGTATGTTCTTTAACCATTAGACGGAGGTGTGTGTAAGTGTAAATCAAATCCTTCTCATAAAAACATCCTAGTATATTGAAAATTTTGGTTTTGTTACAAAAGAAATTAATAAAAAGAGTTTAGGGGGTTGGAGAAGCAAAATAAAACAAAAGAACATTAGAGAAGACATTACCTTTAAATCGGGTAACTCCCCTTGGTTTGAACCAAAAGGGTTTCTTGAAGATCTTTATGCCTAAGTTAAGGCTTCTAGGATTAAGAGAGAGATGTGGAGAAAAACAATTAGCAGAGCTTGGCCAAGCCAATGGCTTGAGAGGAGTGGGTAAGGTGGTAGAGGTGGGGGCCTTTTATAAGAGGGAGGAGGGGCACTCTTGGAAAGTCAAGAAAAGTTACTTTATTATATAATGATTTTCGGATTTTAAAGGTCCCAAAATTATATATTTAGAGGATAAGGTGAAAAGGGTTCGAAATACACCCATAAAATAGGTCTTTTACAAGTTTATTTCTAATATTTTACATTATCTTTTCATTTTATTTAAATCGTTCATTAATGAGGTAATCACTACATCATCATGGTGTCATAAATAAATTTATTTATTTAATGTCTAAAAATTATAAAAAAAATACTATGATGTGGGAAATATTTTTATATTTCCAAATAATATTTATAGTCTAAGAGATAATTTATGTAGACAAAATTAAAATTGTTTTACTTAGGTATTACATAATTTTGTGATATTCTCCTTTCTTTAAAATTAAATGATAAAGTGTCACTATCACCCAAAATTGATTCCATGGGGTCCCTAAGTTGGCACAAGGCATCCCATGGTCGGCCATGACATAACCAGTAGCATTAAGACACATTTTGGGGGCATTTGTTATTATTATGATATTATTTTATTACCCTTAACTACCCGATAACTAATTAATCACAATAATTAAAGATAATTATCGTCATTACTATTCATAATGTCCAAAAACAAAAGAGTCTTAATTGCATAATTTGGAAATTATGATTCCAAATATGGAATCCATTTTAACAAATTCCAAACACAGAAATTGTAGTAATTAATTTAAAAATAATTATTGTTTTCAAAATAAATAGCGGGTTTTTTAGAAACAATATCTATCAAAGGTTTGACAATTGTTTATGTCCAATTTCAAAGTGAAATTAATTCCAATGACCACAATTGGATTAAATGGTAAAAATATATTCTATTTAAACTTTAAAACCAATTAAAAAGATAATCTATCAATATAATTAAATTAACTTAAAAAGCATTTTTGAAGTAAAATGCGGTATTTTTCACTATTCATTAAAAAATGAACATTGTTAGAAAAATACCAAAAATTTATCCAAAGTAAATTTCAATGTCCAAATACTAAAGAATAAGTTTATTTTGACAAATAGAGCTTATAAAATTTTCAAAATATAGATTTAAAAATGGTTCGCCATCAAAAGGTTGTAAAACAATCTTTTAAAAATATTAGAGAATTATATGCTTAAGATTGGATTTATTCTCATTTTAAGCCTCTAAAACACTATCTAATTCATAAATAGACATAGATATGAAAATACATAATTCTTTAATTACTTGGGATGTTGCAGTTGCACCCTCTTCTCATTCACATTTAGGCCATACTTATCCTCTATTGTCATGCCCCATACTGTTCTTCCTTCCATAGCCTCCCATACTAGTTTAGAATGGATACCTTTCATGGTCAAGGAAACACTCATAGAATTAACTCCCCATTCAGAGATATGTCTTACAAGACACTTTCCCGATGCCCAGTAACGTCTTCCTTCCATTTTTCCATCCCATATGAAGAACACCATAATTCTATCCTTGTTGGAGATAATGTTGTTGGGAACCTTTAAGGTCGACAATATGTGCATGGTAATGGAAACAAGAACACTATTCACATGGGTTATGTGGCCTTCAAAAGATAGGAATCTGTTTTTCCAATTGTAGATGTGCCCTGTGATCTTGCTAAATAACTTATCAAAATGATGGATTCTAAGCGAGAAATGACTCAACAGTGCCCCGAGGTACTCCATAGGGAATGATCCCCTACTCATATTCAAGCTGTCATCAAGAATCCTTACCCTCCTCTCAGATATATTCTTGGTGGTATTATACAAGATCTTTCCCCTATTCACCACCTGACCACTCCACATGAAATAATCTCCTAGTAGCATATTCATCTGACCTCCTACTTCCATTGATAAACAAAATTGTGCCATCTGTGAACATCAAATGCGAGATACCCCTTGTTGCATGCCTATTCTGGTAGGGTAGGACTTTCCCTATGAGAATACCATGGACGATATAGTAGCTGAATACATTTTAAGAGGGGATGAAGATAGTGGGGAGAGAAGATCTCCTTGCTTGAGACCTTTGAAAGCCTTGAAGAACCCAAAATTCTTACCCATAAACAATGTTGATATCCATGCTGATCTGAAGCAATGGAAAAGAAAATCAGTAGTCCAGTTGGATAACCCCATGCAAGCCGGCACCCTTAAGCTGAACCCCCATTCAAATCTGTCATAGGCCTAACATGAACCCCATGCAAGCCAGCACCCTTAAGTTGAACCCCCATTCAAATCTGTCATAGGCCAAACATAGGCATGTTTGTTACATATTTTAATTATTTTTTCCCAGTTATCATGTTTCTTTTATATTTTAAAAAATAAAAATATTGAATAGTTTAAAAATTGACATAAATGATATTTTAAAATAAATACTATTTTATTAAATGATATTAAAGTCAGACAAAAAAACTTAGTTTTAGGAAAAAACTTGGATAATTCCAAATATTTCATAAATTATCCAATTTGGTTTGTTTGTTATTTTATATTATCTATATTAACCCTATAGTGTAAAATACAAGAAGATATGGTAAGAGTTAAACTTTTTACCTAAGGGTTAAAATCAAAAGATAAGGTTAATTTTATAACCTAAACACGTCTAAAATTTATTTTTTGAGGGCATTTCAACCCATACACATCATATACTATAAATAAATCACTTTGGAGATATTTGAAACTAAGAATAAATTTATAATAAATTAATATTTTAATATCTTCCAAAAGTGTCACTCACCTCTCTTATAAAAGGGAACTTATCCTTCTATTTAATTAATACCTCTAAATATCTTTAGATCTAGAAAAACCTACCCAATTATCCTCCCAACTTCTCTAAATTATTCCGAGAGGCCACACTTTGGGCATAAATCCTACCTCAGGATTCCTTTTTTGCGAATCAATAAGTGACACTCGAAGAAGAGTTAATTTTTTTATTAATTCAATTTAATTTATTTTCTTCTTCTACGTTCAATTTCTATGTTGTTTCCATACCAAATTAAAAAATCTAGTATCATACATATATTTAGATGTTATTATAAACACAAAACAACCATATTCCGCATTTTATCTATCATATGAATGACAATATCACCATGCATGTGTACATACGGCTTACCATCTCTACACCATGGTGTAATTTGTTACTCAACACTAATTATTTGGATGGAAATAATCATAAGTATAATGGAAATAAATAATCAATATAAAATTATAATGATTCTGTATAGATAATATATTATTCAATTCCTTACCATTTAACCATCAAGGGAATGATACAATCGTTTGTGTGTACGTACGGCCAACCATCTCCACAACATGGTGAGATTCATTATCCATGTTAACCATTAAAGAATGATTATAAAAATTATTTGATGATTAAAAATAATAATTATGAACCTTATATCATTCTGGATATGAATAAAATAAATCCTATGCATAAAATTCATGACTTACAGGACAAAATATGAATGGTAAAACGAAGCAGTTAACACCCAAAATATTGGTAATATTGAAATACTATTAACAAAATGATATAATAGGATCATATATGATATCATAAATATGGATATGGTCTTTGTATAAATTAATAACATTCTTTAAACATTACACAAGAGGTTAATTCATCCTCGACTAACAGAAAGTACAAGGTAAGGGTTAATTTCACAATCTCATTATTATCCGATATTGTTTAAGCATAAGTATTTATTGGGACATATTTATCATCCATGTCCATGTTTCATAAAAATACATTTCAAAAAACATTTAATATTTCTCAAAATTTGTTTAAATTCATTTATACCCATGTTTCACTTATTATAAAATGTTTTTAAACGAATCATTCTATAATTTTCCAAACAAATTACTTTATGGCCTTTTCAACAAATTAAGGAAAGAATGTTTTTTAACTTATATAGGGAAAGAGGCTCCTTCCACCACCAGGATTCTTAAACATTTTGAATCTTCCCCTACAATATTATATGGTTATTTTTTAAAATAAATGTTTTCTTTTATAATTGTGTTACATTTTCAAAGAAAAGAAGGGATATTTCTCTCAAATAGTTTTAATGATTTTATTAGATTACATCATTTATGTAGAAATACTTTATTTAATTGTATGCTTAATTAATTTTGATTTATTAAGATACAATATTCCATATTATATTAAATTTTTTATGATATGTTTGAATATGGATGTTCTATTTAGATACAATTCTTGGTTTATGGTTAAATTATTCATAATTTGTATACTAGTTTTGAATACGGAAGATTATGTAGTTTATATTTCACCATTTTCATATGAGAAATGTATTGGACTTAGTAAGTGACAAGAGGGGCCCACCATAGCCACTTGATGCATCGGTAGGTCTCATGAGAAAAAATTAGTTGGTGAAAAACCCTTCACGTTTTCTTTCCAAACAGTTTAACATTATCAAAAGGATAGATCTTGAAAAAAATCAGACAGATTTCTACCCACAAACATAAACTATCATGAGGATAGATCTTGACAGTAGCTATCCTTATAATATATCTTGATAGTGTATATATCTTTAATTATGCATTCCCTCATTATGAAATTAGTTATGGATATTTTGTGTGATTATTCAACTAGTAGAATATTCGTGGTGATGCTTATTTTATATGGTATTATTTATTATTGCCATATTATGATCACGATTATGTTTGAAGGGATTGTGTTTCAGTTATACATCTTAACATAAGGTTTATGATTAAGTATTCTTAATAGCTTCTGTTGTATTCTTACCCGTACTGAGAATCTGAGCTCACCCCTTTATTTTGTTTTATTTTCCCAAGATTTCATGAAGTGTATTATGAATAATATGCAGGGTTAATCTAGGAGAATAATGTAATTATCAAAGGATAATCTATGTTGTATTTTATGTTTTGAATTATAATGTAAGGTTGCTAAATGTAATATATTTTCAAAGACTAATAAACTGACCAGTCCTTCAGGATTTGATTCCTTGTAATCATGCCAATGTATTAAAATAATGAACTAGTTTAGGGATTCTAGGGTTAGGGCATTATAGCTGGTATTATAGGAACTTTAGAAACAACCTTGGAAATTAGATTTATAAATCAAATATTAGAAAACATAACCCTATGAATAACTTTGAGTATAAGTCAGTATAGGATATCATTCATTAGATTTGGTAATGGATAACCTTGGTTAATCCTATGTACTTATGGATTGAGAAGAAGATGGAATCTTTTAGAGATCCTATAAATGATTATTCACGACTATATCACTATGATTAGTGTTTCTCACTTTGTTCTTTGAGTTTTGGTCAATGGTTAGAATCTGCAAGATTAAACAAGTAATGGTTATACAGCTAATAATGAAGAGACATAAAAAGTAAAATGAGATGAAGGAGGCATTAAGGAATAAGATGTTGAATCATAGTTAATGGTTTAAGAGTGAAGTGGAATGATTAAGGTTATTTCGTATTTGGATTCAAGAATTATCACATCAATGGTTCTATTGTTGTAGGATTTATTTGATATATAAGGATTTTACTACAGTACTTATTCTTTAAGGATTTAGAGGCATAAGAGTTATCATTAAGGATTAAAATGTGATAAAATATTTGGTATGTGACAATAATAGATACATTAAATTTTTTGGGTAATCGGATGTTAATAATGATTTTTTAGAAATTTAGAGTCTTTTTTGGATAGTGAATTTGGATGGATGTATTTTGGTCGAGTCTTAAGGTTGGAATAGATTATGTTGAACAAGGGATATTATTGGTTGAGGTTAAAGTATGAATTATTAGATACATTGGTCAAACCTTTTTAGTTTCAGTGGACATTTAGAGGATTTAGTGAAAATAGATAGAAGCACAACTGAAGGATAAAATTGATGGAATCAAGTAAGTCTTCCCAATTACTTTTCTGTATAGTAAAATAGTCCCTCAACTCTAGGAAATATTATCTAAAAAACATTTTATCCTAAATACGTATCTCAACTTAACAATCAATTGAAATGATGGTAATTTAAATCATTGTATATTTATAGATTTAAGTCAATAAATTTTCCATTTATTGTTCACTTGTTTGTGATTTATGACCTCAATCACTCCCTATAAATATTTACATTTTCCCTCCAAATATGTATATATACATGCCACTAATTTCTCATATTCAAAAGCCTAATTTGGTGGTGACATTAAAATTTCCCATTCCCTCTTATTAGGATTGTATTTTTTTAACCCTACTTTCAATGTGTGTTTTCTACGAAGGTATTTTTTAGTATCAATGTTTTATTTTCTAAGTGAAATTCCAAATTGTGAGGACACAATTTATTGAAAGGGGGAGAATGTAACACCTCGAGATATTACAATATTTTCATTTCAGAATAAATTTAATTTTGTTTCTTTCTTTTATTTTACACTACACCCTATTAATCTTATTCTACATACAACACTGAGTAGCCTTGCATTACATGCAAGACCTAGTTTTACCTAATAATTATATATTAATAAAACAATATTATTTATTATAATATATAACTTAACAATTAAATTATTGGTTATGAATATTATTAACAAAATTTTGAATTTTATTTATTTGATATAATTTTAACATTCATCTTAAGTATTTTCTACACATGATATAAGAAAAAATTCAATTTTTCAGATAAAAGAAGTATTTTTCAAAAAATACAGTTTTTATACCTTTTAATGGATAACCAATTTTAAATCAAATATTTAAAACTTTGATATATTTAATTTTATAAAACTAAACTTATTATTTTAAATAATAATATTAAAATTTATTTTCATTCAATTTTTGGTATTTTTCTAATTTGTTTCGTGTTTTGATGAATAGTAAAAAATACAATATTTTAATTGAAAACAAATTTTTTTCATCAAAATAATTTGGAATTAAATTGTACATTTGATTGGTTTTAAAGTATAAATAGATCATACTGTTATCATTTAATATAATTTTGGTCGTTGGTATTAATTTTACCATGAATTTTGATGTAAAAACATTTCAATCTTTTGCAATGTTTTAACTTTTAAAACCCCATTTTTCATTCCGACAACAGGATTTATTTTAAATTAATTACTGAAACTAATGTGTTATAAATTTTTAAAAATTCATTCCATATTTTAAATCAGTGGGAAAAATTAGGTAAATAGGCTCCTATTATCTTTGGGCATTATGAATAGTAACTTTAATAATTTTTTTATTATCACAGTTAAGGGTAAATCGGGTAATTAAAGGTAAAAATAAAATTATAAAATTATCCTAACACATTTAAAAATTCTATTGGGTTACAAAATTAGACTCGTATCACCTATTTTTATAAATAGAGTCATCTAATGGACCCTTGTCAATGAATATGACATGAATATTATTAAAATTAATGAATGTGACAAAATGTCACACTCTCATTTCTTATAAGTATAATAATTTTAATATAGAGATATATAGAAGATAACATAAATTATAAATATTCAATGTAAAGATAAAATAATTACCTACATCATATAAATTTATATATAATTTTTATAGATTAAATAATTACCATTAGTGATGACACAATAGTGATACATAAATTATTTTATTAATACAAAATTAAATAAATAATATTAAAAATATTAAAATAAATATAATTTGACTTAATTAATAATATAAACTAATTTTATTGATATATTATAAATGTTAGGTACATATTTTAATTATTATTTTGAGGTTATCATGTGGGTTTTATATTTTAAAAAATTCAAATATTGAATAGTATTAAAATCGACATAAATGATATTTTAAAATATATACTATTTTATTAAATGATATAAAAGTCATGAAAATCCATGTTTTGGAAAAATAACTTATATAATGTCAAATATGTCATAAATGATCCAATTGGGGTTCTTTTGACATTTTATAGTTAATATATTAACCCTATAGTGTAAAAATACTAGAAGACACAGTAAGGGTTAAACTATTTAACTAAGGGTTAAATCCAAAAGATAAGGTTAATTTTATAACCTAAACATGCCTAAAATTCATTGTTTTAATGAATTTGTACCCATCCTCATCTTATACACTAAATAAATAACTTTTTATCTATATAAAGAGAAAATAAATTTATAATAAATTAATATTTTATTTGATCTTCTAAAAGTGTTCATCGCCTCTTTTATAAATGGGAATTTATCCTTCTCTTTAATTCACACCTCTAAATCGATTTAGTTTGGCCAAAATATGCCCAATTATCCTTCCAAATTATATAAATTCATCCTATATTCCACACTTTGGGCATAAATCCAACCGAATGAGTCCTTTTGTGCAAATCACAAGGAGACACTTGAAGAAGAGGTAATTATTTTATCAATTCAAATCAATTACTTTTGTTCTTATACTTAATATTTCTATGTTGTTTCTATATGAAATTAATAAATATAGTATTATAAAAATACTTATATGTTATTATAATCATGGTATAACCATATTCTTAATTTTATTCATCAAATGAATAACAATATCACCATGTGTGCGTACGTACGGCTTACCGTCTCCACGTCGTGGTGTAATTTGTTATTCAACACTACTTTATTTGGATGGATATAATAATGAGTATAATGGATATAAATAATGAATATAACATGATAATTATTCTATATAATTAATATACCATTCAATTCCTATCCAATTAACCATCAAGGAAATGATATCGTCGCTCATGCGTATGTACAGCCTACCGTCTCCATGACACCGTGAGATTCAATCTCTATGTTAAACATTAAATAATGATTATAAAATTTATATGATAAGTAAACAATAATAATTATGAACCTTATATAATTATTTATATGAATAAAATAAATATTATTCATAAAAAACATGTCTTACATGTAAAAACAAGAATGGAAAAATGAAGCAGTTAACACCCGAAATAATGGTAATATTGAAATACTTTTAACAAAATGATATAATAGGATCATATATGATATCATAAATATGGATATAGTCATTATATAATTAAATATTATTCTTTAACCATTATATAGGATCTTATATTACCATCCACTTAAGAAAATTACAAGGTAAGGGTTAATTTCACAATCTCATTATTATCTGAGATTGTTTATACGCAAGTATTTACTCAAACATATATATCATCCATTTCAATGTTTTATAAAAATACATTTCAAAATATTTTTACTATTTATATATAATTTTTTAAATTCATTTATACCCATGTTTTAATTTATATAAAATGATTTGAAAGTAATATTTCTATCATTTTCCAAACAAGGTACTTTATAACCTTTTCAATAAATTAAGGAAAGAAAGATTTGTTTAACTTATACGGTACAAGTAGAACTTTCCACCATCATGATAACTTAATGTTTTTTAATATTACCCTATAATATTATAAGGTTATTTTTTAAAAGTAATTTTTTCTTTTATAATTTCATGACTTTTTCAATATAAAAAATGATATTTCTCTTAAATAGTTTTAATGGTTTTATTTAATTACTTTCATCTATGTCAACATTCATTGTTGAATTTTATACTTAATTGAAATTGATTTATTAAGATACAATATTCCATATTTTATTTAAGGGTTTATTATATGTTTATTCATGGATGTGCTATTTAGATATCATTATTAGATTATGGTTAATATATTCATAATTTGTATATTAGTTTTGAATACAAATGATTGTGTTGATTATGTTTAACCATTTTTATATGAGGAATGTATTGGACTTAGTAAATGAAAGAAGGGGCCCTCAATAGACCCTGGATGAATCGGTAGGTCTCATGAGATGAATTTAGATAGCAACAAACCCTTCAGATTTGTTTTCCAATCAATTTAACATTGACATGCTGATAGATCTCGACACAAATCAGAGGGATTTCTACCCACAAAATTAAACTTTCATGTGGATAGATCTTCATAGTAGTTATATTGAGAATATATCTTGATATTTCATATGTCCCACATTATGCATTCTCTCATTATGATATTAGTTATGGATATTCCATGTGATTATTCAACTAGAAGAATATCCATGGTTATGCTTATTTTATATGGTGTTATTTAGTCTTGCCATATTATGATCAAGATTATGTTTAAAGGGATTGTTTTTAAGTTATATATCATACCTTAAGGTTTGTGATTAATTATTCATAATATATTCTGTTGTATACTTACCCTTCTTGATAATTTGAGATCACCCCTTTATTATGTTTTATTTTCCTAGGATTCCATGAAGTGTGTTATGACTGATATGCCAAGTTAAGCTAGCAGAATAATGGAATTCTCAAAGGATTATCTATGTTTTATTTTATGTTTTGAATTGTACGATAAGGCAGATGAATCTAATCTATTTTCCAAGAATTCTAAAATATCGGTCCTTCGGGATTTAATTATTTGTAATCAAGCCAATTATTAAAATAATGCACCAACTATAGGCTTCTGGGGTTGAGGTGTTATAGATATAGAGTTATTCACATGACTCACATATTTTTTACTAATGAGCCATATATTTTTAAATAAGTTGAGAAAGGATTTTTTCATGTGAAAGATCATCTAAGACAAAAATTTAGTGTCATTATTGATGTAATCTTAATAAATATTATTGATGATGTTGGGATGAAATTAAAATAGTCAATACCCCCATTTGACTTCATCAATTTATTACTTATTATTAATAAAATAGTCCAAATGTCACAGTTTATCATGAACCTGAAGTTGTGGTTAGTAATATATAGAATCAATCATACGTGTTCTCAATTCTTTTGGTTTATCTTGAATTGGTTTTTTAAGTTCATAACTATTAAAATTTATTTAATATTGGTTTCATTTTGAATCTAAATTAATATTTATGTGAATGTTGAATATAAAGTTGTTGTAGTTTTCTTTGAGTATCATTTTATAATATTGAATAAACTTTATTATAACCTAAAAAACCAAAAAAATAAAATAATCCAATTAGAAAAAAATCAAGATGAATTAATTAAAACATATTAAACTAATTAGAATAAAAAAATAAAATGAATAAACTAACCAAAAAATGGCCAAATGACGTTACCCAAAAAAATGGCCAATTGACCTAACCCAAAATATGTACCAAATGACAAAACCCAAAAAATATCCAAATGACCTAATATGATGACCAAAATGAACCAAATGACCTAACCAAAACTGAATCGGAGTAAAATAAAAAAAGAAGAATAATACCATGTCATAACCAGGTCTAATATGCTAATCATAATGTTTCTATTTAGTTATGACACTTTATTTATGTTTTTTGATATATTTTACACTAAATATGATATGATAATGTTATTTCATCGCCTATAATTTTTTTATGGACAATTTATATCCCTTAATTAATTCATGTAACCTATTCTTTCTTATTTTTATTACAAATCAGTCATGAATTTATAATTAAATGCATATTTTTTGAATGTAGGAAATGAAAAAACAATTGAAGAGATATGAAGGAGGGGAATGTCTTATAATAATCTTCACATGATAGAGATGTAAATTACTCCCCTAGTGCCCACAATGAGTATACAATTTAATATATATATATATATAACATATAATTTCATTTCATTAATCAATTTTTAAATTTTAATCAGGAACCATCTTCTAAGAGAGAACTATTCTACGACCAACCTAGTGGAAGTGGGGTCTTTCCTGACGATTCGATGATGGGTAATACTAGAGCTAAATATAGAGCTCTTGATATGTGATTATATATATAACCTTCATCCTATATACCATGTAGCACAATTTTTTATCACATAATTCCCTTTGAGGGGCCAAGGATATTTAGACTACCAATATTGTCACAACCATTGACATATGATCCTCCTAATATATATTTTTCTTATCTGATGATGGCACCCACTCCATATATATATTATCATTTTTCACATACATCTATCATAGTTCCATTTGTTACTAATTCATTCTCTCAGGGCTTTTATATACATCCACCTCTAATTTTAGCTTCAGTGCATTCTAAACCAACCAAACATACTGATCATTATGAGAAAACATTAAACCCCACTTGTACTATATAGGTCATAATTCCTTCATATCATAGGGATCAAGAAGTACCCACTGGTCAACCTGGCGTAGGTATATCTATAGAACCCTAGTAAATTTTTTAACCATAATTTATTTTCATTGTAAGATGCATTAATCAAATATTATTCTTTTATTCTTTCACGGTTGGATCTACCACTATAAGGTGGTGTGGGTGTACACACATGTGTGAAGTGTGGAACTTCCACACACTTGTGACAGTTGATTATAGTGAGGATAATCAAATTATTGGTAAAACTGAGAGATAATTTTGGAGTTTTATGGAGGTGTTATCCAAATACCGTGACATCATTCCCATGTATCTAGTCTCCTAATCACCTCTTGAAAATTAAAAAAAAAGATAATTTTTTGGATCAAATATCGGTAATAAAATCCATTACATTTGATGTTATAATATTATTATATTTATATAAATTAATATTTTTGTAGCATCTTTGTTATAATTTTCCCAATTTTGAGGTTGTGAGGAATTCATGGCAAATGGAATTAGGTGGGATATAGAGAGAATATAACCATAAGTTATAAAATGGTTGAGTTTCTAGAATTGGTATATATTTAGAGGTTATACTGATCTTGAATGAGTGTCTAGTAACATAGTATTATGAAATGATTTATCATTGAAAGAGTGATGAGTTTATGGTATTATTCAAATTTGAAATTTTTTATTGAAAATGATGATGTTTTTAATAAATATATTGATTTATATTATTGAATGTTCTTTTTTAGGAATCATCAACAATAAATAAAAAACATGGATTCTAAAAACTATATTCACACTTTGAGGTGGATGATGATGCCAGTACATGAGAGGAAATAAAAAAATCATAGAAACTTACGTTTACTTCAGTATAAATGGAAATGAAAATGGATCATACCATAATAAATGGGTACCATGTCACACATATAATGTTTTAAAATCATCAATTTTATATTTGGAACTATAATATACCTAATAAAACCTAAAAACCAAAAAACATCCTTTGTCCTTTTAATATAATAGCCACAAACACCCCCAATTCACATACATTCCATGATAACACTTAGATAATGAGTCATCCAAGAGAAAAACCCACAAAAACACCACTTAAAGAAAATTATTAGTGGAGTTATATCAGTATTAAACCAAATCCAATAAATTTACCATAATATATGTTTTAATAAATGTTTTCTTTTTATGTTTATTAATGGACAACCTAGATTGTCATTTCAATTTCAATCCCCATTATTATCTCTGACTCATAGAAATATTTACCATTATACCATATAATACCTATAAATGTTAACACACCACCAAGACCACACAAATCATATAACTTATAAGTAAATCACAAAATAAGCAATAAACACTCAATTTATCGAAAACCACACCAATAATTCCATTTTCAAAACAATCCATCTTATTAAATAAACATCTTTTAAGCCCAAATTTTGCACAACCACTGTGTTACCTTCTTAAAATATTTTAACATTTATGAATGGTAATATTATTATATCGGTGGTAGATAGTAAAATTTTCAAAAATAACTTTTAAATAATTTTTAAAACATTTATTAAATATTTTATAAAACTGCTTTTAAATGGTTTTTTAAAATACTTTTAAACAATCTTATAAAAAACATTTTAAACTAATTTTATGAATTTTTTAAAATGAATTTGAAATCAATTTTTTAAAAAAAATAGTTTTAAAAAATCATTTTAAATATATTTTTGAAACTACTTCTAAATAGTTTTTAAAATTGCATTCAGGTTTCTTTTAAAACTACTTTTAAATGGTATAAATTTTAGACCACATGTAAATATATTGATATAATCATTAAATTTTTTAGTTTATATTTTATAAAAACTGAGACTTAATATTAAAATATAAACATGAAAATGTCTTCACATAATATTAACATATAAACATTTATAAATCTAAACTATATTAATATGTAAACTCAAATCTTTATAAACATGAACATAGTTTCAAATAATATTAACATATAAACATGTAAATAGATTCATTTAATATGCAAATATATACTTGTAAACTATAAATAGTAAACAGATAATTGGAAATATAATGAAACTAAATATAAATAAAATTTATTATCCAAATCTGCCCAATACAAATCAAACATAATAAAAACAATTGAATCAAAAGAGAACGATTTCACCCTAACAGCCTTGAATCAACTGGACATAAATTAAATTAAATTAAACCAAACTAAATACAATCAAGCATTAAATGAACCAAATTGTATCAAAATGTATGAAATAAATCTAAATCACATATTGTATTGAATTTAATTATAACTAAAACATGAATTGAAAGAAATATAAATAACTAAAATTTAACTAAACAAAAAAATAGGAAACTAGTAAAAATTAATCTAAAGATAACTTTATCAAGTTAAACTAAACCATATCAACCTAAACCAACCCAAATTAATAATCTTTATTTATAACTAACCCAAAAATATATGAATTGGATCTATAAGTGCCAAATTAATCTTAAAATATTCCCTCAAACTAAATTCATCCAAACTTAGTCAAAACAATACAAAATGAACTTAACCCAATACAATAATAAAAGAAATAGTCTAAATATATCTTTACCAAAACAATACAATTTTTTCATTTTGGTTTGATTGATTCTAATTTCCCTCATTTGGGGATAATACAATATATTTTAGTGAAATTTAGTTCAATTGGTTTGGGTTAGTGTTAGGTAAATATTGGTTATAATAATTTAATTTTTTTCAAAAATAAAATATTATTGAATAATGTTTTTCTTCATTAAATTTCATTGTAGAAGGTAGTGCTGAACATTGAAGGTCATGTTCCTAGATAAGAATTATTTTCACAAATGGAAAGTGGAAAGATATAAATTTTGTAAATGAACAGACACAGCAAAATAATATAAGTTTTATTCTACTATTTTCAAATTTTAATAGCTATTTTATAACTAAATATTTCATTTATATTAGAAAAGGTGTGATTTTGAGTCCCTTAATGTTAAGGAAGCTAAAACATTTGGTCCAAATAATCATTTTCACTATATATTTAGGGATGGGAACCAAGGGAGAGTGAATTTTTTACTAGAGAAGTCTATTTTCACCACTAGATATTGGACCACTTTAGGAACCTCTAACAATTCTAGTAGCACCAAGTTACAAAAACCTCATGCAGAGGTAGTATAGGGTCATGTAGTGGAAGAAGAGTCCAATATTAAGGAGAGTGAATGAATTAAAAAGGATAATGATAAATTTATGAATTTGATGGAAGAATTATGTCCATTACTTCACTAGATAACACCATGCACTATTAGAAATAGGATCTATACCAACATGCATATACCAACAGTTTTGAAAACTGTTGGTATAGGCTACATGTACCAATGGTTTGGACAAAAACATTGACATAGGTACCTTATAGAGACCTTATACTAATGGTTTTAGAGAAAACACTTCTATAGGTACCATGGAGAGACCCTATACCAATAGTTTTGGATAAAGCTGTTGGTATAGGTCTCTTGTGGACACCATATACCAACATTTTCTCTAAAACTGTTGGTATAGGTAACTAATTAGGACCTAAACCAATGGTTTTGGCCAAAACCACTGGTATAGGTCCACCCTATTCTAACGGTTTCACCAAACCGTTGGTATAGCTCAAAATATCCAAGAACCAATACCAACAGTTCCCAAAACCATTGGTATAAATACCCATATTTTTTATGGATTATTTTTTTCAAATAACATTAAATAAATCAAAAGTTAAAATACTTATGAATATATATATATATATATATATGTGAAATTATGTTCACAAAATTCATATTAGGTTAATGGTTAGGTCATTTGATTATAAATAGGAGGTGATGGGATCAAAACTAAGCCAGATTTTATTTTTTACATTACCTATACCAATGGTTTGGAGACCTATACCAATGATTCCAAACCATTGGTATAGGGTTTTTCTATATTAGTGATGGTTTTTATACATTCATGTTCATGATTCATTTGCTAAAAGATTCATTATGGAAATAGATGATGGTGATGATAGTCCTAGTGCTACTTAGGATGATAAATTTCTTGGTGGTGGTGGTGCTGAAGGAGATGTTGATGGTGAGGATGATGGTGATAGTGATGGTGATGTTGATGTTGATGATGATGGTTATGGTGATGGTGATGGTGATTGTGATGGTGGTAGTTATGCTGATGTAAATTGTGATAGTGATGATTATAGTTACGAGTATGTTGGTGATGAAGGTGATGATAGTGGTGGTCATGAGAGAGATTGATCTCCAACATTTCTAACTAATATTTATGACACGTGATGTTTAATGTTTGAATGATATTGCATATATGTGTTATGATTTTTTTGTAGTTATTAATTGATCAAATTCAAAATAAACAATATATGTGTTTTTAAAATGTGTATTGTGACTAGTTCATTGTATTTATTGGTTTCTTGATTTTCTTTATATTTATTGTCAGTTTTTTGGGGTGTGGGTGGATGTGTTTAGGGTCTGTGAAAGTTTTAGACCAAGATATGAAGGTTCAATAGATTCTATAGTGATGGAATTCTATACCGATGGTTTGATATAACCAATGGTTAAAGGTAAATTCGTGGGATCTATACCAACAGAATCAAAGAAACCATTGATATAGGGCTACCCCCAAATCCTTCCACCCAATGGTTTAGGGAACCATTGGTATATACCAATGGTTCCCCATCCTATACCAATTTTCTAAAACCATTTTTATTTGGTAAATTTCAAGTAGTCCATATTAATTTGAAAAAATATCAAAACATAGAGAGTAATATAAATAATAATTAATGATTGTGATGGTGGAAAAAAATTCTTGTGGAAAATGTTAAAAAGAGATTCCTTTCATAATTTTGTAAAGAAATTCAAAAATGAATTATATGGAAAATGTTAAGAATATTCCTTTAAACTTTTTGAAAATAAATTAAAATATTATAGAAAATTTCCTTAGGAAATAATTTATATATATATAAAAACATTCTTGAACCAATATAAAGAATATTTTTATAGATGAAAAATATTCTTGACCAAAAAGGAAAATAAGGTTAGTGTTTCTTAAAAATAGTACTTTGATTTTTTTGAGTACCAAAGAGAGGAAAATGGAAATAATGCATGTAAAACCTAGAAATAACTAGAGGTGGAGAAAATATATGGATTCTAAGAGATAAAGATCATATAATTCTACCAACTAATATTTAAGTATAAACAATCCCGTTTAAAAGTGAATTTGAAATATAAACCCTTACATGGGATTCCCTCTTGGAGAAACATGTTCCAAACTAAAATATAATAAATTTATATTTATTAATAATTTATATTGTATCCAAATTTATATCTATTTTCTAGAAAAAATTTATACATAACTTCTTTTTACCCATTTACTCATAATTATTTGTAAAAATCAATTAGTTAAGTGTTAGTTATTTTGTTTCTCATGAATGTTTTCTTTCAGTGCTTCTAGTATATTCACACTGGTTATGGTTTCCTCACCTATGAAATTCAAATCACATAATATATAACTTAATTATACAATAAATATACTTTTTTAACCATCCATGTAAGGTGATTAGGAAAAAATTAAATAAATCACTTCGTGGAGGCAATAACTTGCACATATGCATGAGTGTCGTTTCAACATTATAAAGGACAGGAGGGAAGAAAATTAGATAATATTTTAAACTTAATGAATAATTATTATGTTAAAAATATCATATATATTCATTAAATATATCTATATGACCAACAATTAGAGAGGGTGATGAAACATAAAATACATCACTTCATGGAGGTGGTAGACTGCATGTATGCATGAGCAACATTTTCATTTTCCATTAGATTTTAAAGAGATGGAAAATAGTTGTATAATTAATATAAAAACATTTAATTATAGTAAATATACTGATTTTATTCTGTTATTATGGTTATATAATATTTTTAAGAGTTTTAAGGAGAATGAAACTTGAAATAGATAGGTAAAAATATATACTTCTTCCTTGGATAATCTCATTTGAAAAACACATTAAGGCTTGTTAGATAGATATTTTGGGAAGTTAAAAACCTCAAGGAAATGGATAATAGTGTTGTAAAGGTATTTTATAAGTTCTTGGTCAATCTAAGGGGCTCAAGGTATATGGATCAGGGAGGATATCATGTTCCCTTTTATAAGTTATAAGAGTGGAACTCTTGTAAATATTAAGAACTTTTAAAATATAATAAATGAAACTATCAAGGAAAGTGGCTCCAATTTATTAAAATTTAAAATATAAGATAAATTAAGGTCAAAATACAATAAAAAATAAAATTTAGACAAATTTTAGATATATTTTAAGCTATATCTCTTAGTTTAACCCCCCCCCCCCACTCATACACACTCGCAATAATTTTAACCCTTACCGTGGTGACAAAATTTTACCACGATAATTTATTTTTATGACCAACAACTAAGATAAAATTATTTCCTGTTATTTATTTTTATAATTAAAAATATTAAATACATTTATCAATATTAAATTTCTCAAAGTGGTAAAAATTTAATTTTAATATAGGCACACAAAATGCAATGAAGAAAAGTTTTTAGAAACATATATTTTTATACATTAAAATAAGTTTATGTAATAATAATGTATAAAATTAATTCCAATGAAATTTATTAATTTATAAAAAAATATATTTATTTTAATTTAAATATAATTCAAAACCGAATTTAACATTATAATTTTTTAATTAAATAAAAGGATCTAAAATAGTTCTTTCATAAGAATAAAACTTTTCTTAGTTTTAAAATTATCAATCATAGGTTTCTAAATTCCAAATAATATTTTTTTTAATTATTTTTTTTACTTATTAAATATATTTTTTTCTATGAAAAAGGTTTTATAAAAATTCAATCCATTCTTATATCATAATGATGTCATAAAAGTTATAGTATTTATAAAATCGTTATTTTTTAATATTCACCTAAAAAATAAACCTTTTGATAAAAATGAAAAAAAAATTATCTTAATTTAATTTTGAAATTTTGAATTAAAAAATTAATTTAATTACATAAAATTCAAAATATAAAATATATAAATTTATCTTTTTAATTAAAATATTAAATTCAATAAAAAAACTAATTTTATAGAAAAATAAATTTTTTAATATTAAAATACTTGTAGAATTATTTCATGTAAACTTATAATTAATTAAGTATAAATTAATTTTTTTCATAAATTGTATTATATTAAAATTTATCAATTTAATAAAATACAAAACACTTCCAAAATAATTCTATGAAAAATAGTACTCCTTTCAAAATTGAATGATTTTAATCATTCATGTTAATTATTTATTTTCTAATCATTAAATTTCATCAATAAAAAATAATACAATGTATGTATCAGAATTCATTACTATATTTCTATTTTTAAAAAAAACTTATTCTTCTTGTAATTTTAATATATTGTGAATCATTTTAGTTCGGTGTTGCATGTAGCGTAATAAATCAAAAAAAGTATTATTTAACGAAATATTACATATTGAAATATGAAAGTGTTACAATTTTGATTTTTCATTCCTCATTCCACTTAAATAGAAAACCCATCAATGGATAAAGAAAAAAATTTATTAAGTGCACATAATTTAGTCTTAGTGTTTGAATGGAAAATAACATATCGTAATCTATTATTGATACCTAAAATTCAAGGGTATGTTTCTATACTCTAATTGTCTAAAATATTTCTTCTTTTTTTCCCATTACTTATTCATTTTAAATTTTTTTAGGCTGCACTAGATTCTTTTTTTGAACAATTTTGATGCTCTAAAGATATATTTTTTGGATCCAATGCACGGATATCCAAAACATATACTGCACATGATTTCCCTTATGAATTAAAACATTCAAAATTTCATAAATAAACTCTAGATTATATGTTTTAAATTATGTTTAAAAATAATTTTTGTATGGTATGGTGACTTTTATTCATAATAAAACACATGGTATGAATACATTCAAAAGAAACCAATAAATTTATATCACTAGATAAGTTTTAGAGTATATATATATATATATATAATAATTTTTCACTATAAAAATATATATCAAAATCAAATTACATATATTTATCAATGTTTTCATAGTGTCTGAAACAAAGTATTCATAATTATTATGGTTATTATATTTGTAAATTTAAGAATGATATTGTATTCCATCCAGAAACTAGAAACTATAAAGTGGTATTTAAAAAGGTAATTAAAATTTCATTTAAAATATTTATTAACATTTTTTATCAATATTTTTCTTATAATAATGGGACTACTAAAAATCCATATTTTCAATAAAGAGAATAGATCAGTTTCAAAATGAGTGTACAGCTTATATGGAGTTAGGATTTTAACAAACATCTTGAAGAAGTGGTTTCCAATCACATTTGAAAAAACAATTATACATCATGAAGTGGTGTTTTATTAACTATTTATTTATTCAATTTTCTTATCATTGACTATCATTATTGGTGACGTTTATTTTAGTTTAAATTTTTCACCACATAGTCAAAATCCAGAAAACATGCTCAAATTTCTTTGATACTTCTGGAAAATGATTAATTATTCATTTTTAACATATATAAACTAACCACATATAAATTTCACATGAAGTGTTTCCTTTATGAATAATAGTGCATGTTTTAAATTTAAAAGTGATATTTTTGTTCAAGATACACGTCACATATTTAAAACAAATAAAACATGCTCGTATTATTATGATAGTTTAGTAAAATTATTCATTATTAATTTATAATATATAGTAATTAACCTAACCCAAATATAATATGTTATGTTTCTGGTATGATTTAAATTTCATGCTTTTAATTTGAAACTAACATTTTAATTAAAAACATTCATCACATAGTCCAAACCATAAATAAATACTTGGATTGCCAAGATAATTAAACAAAATTATCTTTTATTCATTGATGATAAGTGGAAATTAACTTTAGGTCAATACAAAATTTGTTTTGAACATTATGACTGAAAGTGCGTGTTTTGAATTTCAAACTAACATTTTTTTTCAAAAAGTTCATCAAATAGTAAAAACTAAGAAAATGTTCTCAAATTTTTTCTATTAATTTATTAAAATTCTTAGTTATTCATTTATGAAATTTATGAATTTATATTACATCAATACAAACTATTTTTTGGTTGGTATGATTGGTCGTTCAACTAGTCATGTGTGTTTTCAATTTAAAATTGATATTTTAGTTCCAAACATGCATCACATAGTTTTAAACAAAGAAAATATGATCACGTTATTTTCAAACATTTGAAAAAAATTGGTCAATATTTTTTTATATTTATAAATTAACCTCAATTAAATATGACCTATGGTGTGGCTGATATGTTTGAAAGTTTCTATTTTCAATTTAAAAGTGACATTTTAGTTCAAAACATGCATCACATAGTCAAAAATGACTAAACATTCTTATATTATTGTGATAATTTTTTAAAAAAAAAATTATTATTCATTTATGAAATATATTCATTAAACCTATATCATTATAACACATTATGTGGTTGACATGATAGAATGTGTGTATTTTCAATTTAAACGTGCATTTTAGTTCAAAATATGTGTCACGTAGTCAAAAATTAGAAAACATAATCAGATATGTTGTGATACTTTATGAAAATAATACATGATATATTTTTCAACTTTATAAATTAATATCACATAAATTTTATTCATGGTGTGTCCAATATAACTGAAAGTGTGTGCTTTTAATTTAAAGGTGAAATTTTAGTTCAAAACATGTGTCATATATTCAAAACCAAGAAGAGCTGCTTGAATTATTATAATACATAAAGAAGATAATTCATTATTTATTTTGGAACAATAATAATAAACCACACATAATTCAAACATGTGGTGTGGTTGGTATTATTGAATGTGAGAATTTTCAATTTAATAAGGATATATGTATTTTTTTCACAGCATACACCACATAGTCAAAACTGAGAAAATAAAATATGATTTTTCTAATATTTTAGTAAAATTAATTTTTAATAATTTGTAACATTTATGAAATAATAATACATCAAAAATATACATTATGAATCTGATAAGACTAAAAGTGTATGTTTTTAATTAAAAAGTGACATTTTAATTCAAAATGTGCATCACATAGTCAAAATCAATCAAAAGTTCTCATATTATTTTGATACTTTCATAAAATGAAAATTTATTAATTTATGACATGTATGAATTAATCACACATCAATTTGATACATTTTTTTCATGGTATGATGGTAATTTTATTTTTTTAATTTAAAAGTGACATTTTAGTTCAAAACGCATGTCACGTAGTCAAAACTGAGCAAACATGCTTGGATTATTGTGATACTTTAAAAAATGTACCCACGATTCCTTTGTGTATTTTAGGAAGTAATCTCACATTAATATGATTCGTGGTGTGGTTAGTATGACTCAAAGTGGGTTTTTTCAATTAAAAAGTGCCATTTTAGTTCAAAATACATATCACATGCTCAAAACCAATAAACTTCATTCATATTGTCAAGATACTTTATTAAAAGGAATAATAATTCATTTATAAAGTGTATGAATTAACTGCATTTCATTCTGACATGCTGTGTGTTTTTTACGAAGAAAATTGAGTGTTTTCAGTTTAATAGTGATATTTTAGTTCGTAACACATGCTACATGATGAAAACTGAAAAAATGTACTAGGATGGTCATATTACATTGTAATATAGTTTATTTATGTATTATGTTATCCTTTTTTTATGTATTATGTTTTATCATATACGTAATACTTTTTAATTTATGTGTTATTTATAAATTCTTGTATCATATTTCTGTTTTATTTATTTCTTTATTTAGTATTACTAAACTGAGCATTGTTTTTTATTAACACTATAAGTTTCTTTTTCATGAGGTTATGTTTATCTATTGATAAGATCTCCTATGGGTAGGTATAATTTTTATTTGGTTATAAATTATAAGTGTTTGTAATGAATTGAACATATCAATATACTTTTAATGATAAATGTAAAAAATTGTATTCAAATGGTTGAATATAAATATATTATTTATTGTATAATTTTTTTAATTGTTAATAATTATTATTTTTGTATAACACATCATTGTTATAATCCTCTTTTATAAGTGATTTTTGGTGCTAATAAAACATGATACCCTTTATTATCACTTGAATTATCAGCACTATTATAGAACTAATAGTGACCATTTACATTATTTTAAAGCTAAAATCTATAATAGTGAACATCAATGAGAACAAAAATAATAGAAAACATAAGAAATTTTAAACCCAATGGAAATAAAAACATGAAAATTACATACATCCTCTAAATTAAACCTCATCAAAATAGATTAACAACCATAATAAACACCAAAAAATAACCACTATTCATTGGACTTTTCAAAAAACTATTGAAACATTGATACAGTTTTTATAGAAAAAACCCAGATCTTGTGATCCCCTAAAAAATCAAGCAACTCATGATCTGTAACATTGATAATGAAAGATGCTTGAACATTCCTGAACAATTTCTTATCATTGAGATTTAGTAAAAGGATGATCTAATTCCATCACCAATTATGATTACCATAGGTATGAGACCCAAAGAGACAATACATACCTGGAGGATAGAAACATTAGGGTTATCTCTAGCAACCTGATTACCCAAGCCATTCTCAGAAAATGTTAAAATTTTATTGATAAAAATAAACACTAATGAAATAAAATATGATGATTTAAATACATGATACTTCATAAACAAAACAATTCTTATCCTAAATTATTTCCTTTAGAGAAATAGATATTTTTTATCTTCATAATATTCAAATCATTAATCAAGAATATTTTGTAGTTACCCTTTAACGGGGGTGGTATCCTAGGTTTGAAACTTTATAGGCATCTAGTAAATCAATAACAAACTAGTGGTGGTTCCCCTTCGATGGTGGTTTAGTCAAGGAAACTTCAAAATCAATCATCTCCATAGGTAAGTATTCCCAAAAAAAGGTGTAAATTTCCCTTAAAAACTGGTTAAATCCATGATGGGTGGTGGTGATGATAGTTGGTGTTATATCCCCCCTCAATATATTTCACAAGTGAGGGATTCCCTTCAATGGAGGAATATATAGTTAGAAGTGATCCCCTTCAATAGTGGTATCCATAGGTGTATCAATCCCCAAAAATGACGACTTACACAGGTGGTTGTGATTCCCTATAAATGTGGTATACATAAGTGAACTCCATTCATGGCTATCCCCAACTAATATAGAGTTGTGTCAAATAAAATTTTTGTATTTAGCCAAAAAACATATAAAAATATATAAAGATGAAAGATAATAGTGAAGGAGAAACTTTGGATGGGAATAGTAGGGGTTGTATTGGAAGTTTGTGAGGGAGAAATACCTAAAGAATAATGTGAAGAAGTGGGGTAGGTGATGATGATCATGAAGTATATTGTGGTCATAACAGTGAGTATATTCATTGAGGAGGAGGTGAGGTATGGGTAGAACATGTAACATCCCAACCTGTCTCAATCTAAAAAAACTTGGTCAGAGCACTACTCGACCTCAGGCTTTCCTTCCAGTATTAGAGAGGCTAATAAATAACATCAATGGTCTAAAAGGGGAAAATAGAGAGAATATGGCTTCATATTTAAAATTTATAACAACAATGGAATTATAAACATAAATAATAATAAATATCAATGAAAAATATAAATAACCAAATGTGACACAAAACACAATGTAATGAATATATAAGATGTCATGTCATTCATACAAGAGTCAATGGATCTCCCATATGTAACGCCCGAACCCCAGTTACCCAGAGTCGGTGTAATATTTTATTACATTGGCATGATCACATGAAAAAAAATCCTAAAGAACCGATTGGTTTAGTATCCTTGAAAAAAATAGATATAAACATAGATTTTACATTACATCTTAAAATGAAAACAACACGGTGTATCCTTTGAAAAAACTCATATCCCTTAGATTATCCCTATAGGTAAGTAATAATATACTTATTCATATCCTGGGGAAAAATTAATCATAAGAAAGGGGTGAGATGATATTCTTAACAAGGATAAATAGTATTGCATAAGCTATCATAAATCAGTATAAACTTTTAAGGAAAGGTATAAAATTGAAACACAGCCCTTTTAAACATAATATTCAGCATAATATGGAAAGAATAAATCAAATAATTCCATTTAAACATTCACATGGATATTATACTAGTCTAATAATCACATACAATATCAATAACTACTCTCGTAATGAGGAAATTCGCAATGAGGACATCATAACCATACTGTCAAGGCCTCATGCCAAGACTATAAATAACCATATCATCAAGGCCTCATCCCAAGATTCTAGTTTTTCTCATAATAATTATCTATTCATCAAGGGGCTATAGTAGGCCCTTCCCATCACTTACTAATTCCAATGTGTTCCTCATATGAAAAGGGTGAAACATAACATAAACATTCACATTAAAATAAGAATACGAAATATAAATGATTTAACCATAAACCACAAATGGTATAAAAATAGAAAATCTATATTCAAACATATCATAAAACCTTCAATACAATATTTAATATTGTATCATAATAAATCAACCTCAATCAATCATAAAATCCAATAAAGGATGTTGACATAGATAAAAATAATCTAATAAATTTATTAAAACTATTTGAGAGAAATATCCATTTTACATTGAAATTATTTAAAAGATGAAAAATTATAAAAGTAAAAATTTCTTATGAAAATAATCTTGTATGTTTTTAAGGTAATATTACAAATGTTAAGATGTTATAACAATGGAAAATAACCACTCGTGTTTTATAAGTTAAAACAATATTCTTTCCATAATTTGTCGAAAAGGTCATACAATACCTCATTAGGAAAATGATGGAAATATTCCTTTCAAAACAATTTATAAAAAATAAAACATGGGTAAAAATGAATTTAAAAAATTTTCAATAATATTTTGAAACACATTTTAAGAAACATGTACATGGATGATAAATATTTCTCAGTAGATACTTACGTTTAAACAACCTCATATAATAATGAGATTGTGAAATTAACCCTTACCTTGTACTTTCCTTTAGTAGAGGGTGTGTTAACCTCCTATATAATTATTAAATTATGTTATTAAATTATACCATAACCATATCCATATTTATGATATCATATATGATCCTCTTATATCGTTTTGTTAATAATATTTCAGTATTACCATTGTTTTGTGAGTTAACTACTTCATTTTCCTATGCTTGTTTTGTTGTGTAAGTAATGTTTTTTTATAAATAGGATATATTTTATTAATATATATACTTATATTAAGTTCATAATTACTATTTTTACTCATCATATACATTTTATAATAATTCTTTAATTGTAAACATAGATAATAAATCTCACCTTGTCATGGAGACGGTAGGTCGTACGTACACACAAGGGACGATATCATTCTCTTAATGGTTAAATAGTATGGAATTGGACAGAATATTAATTATACAGAGTCATTATAATATTATATTCATTATTAATATCCATTATACTCATCATTATACCCATCCAAATAAATTACTATTGAATAACAGACTACACCACAGCGTGGAGACGGTAAGTTGTATGTATGCACGCATGGTGATATTGTTATTTGTTGGATGGATAAAAGGAGGAACATGGTTTTACCATAAATATAATAAAATATTATTATTTATATGATATTGTATTTATTAATTTAGTATATAAACAAAATATGATGATTAAGTAAAAGAATAAAATAAAATGAATTGAATTGGTAAAACAATTACCTCTTATTTGAGCATCTCTGTTTGATTTGCACAAAAGGACTCTTTAGGGTTGCTTTATTACCAAAGTATGGCCTCTAAGATTAAGTAAAGGAAGTTTATAGGATAATTGGGAAGTTTTTGGCTGAGAAAAAGGTCTTTATAGGTGTGAATAAAAGAAGGGAGGTTCCCTTTTACAATAGAGGGGAGGGGCGCTTTTAGAGAGTCCAAAACTATTAATTTATTATAATTTGTTTTGATTTCGAATAGCTCAACGGTGAGTTATTTTGAGTATAAGATAATTATGGGTATAAATCCTCTTATAAAATGATTTTTAGACAAGTTTAGGTCTCAAAATGAACCTTATGTTTTGGATTTAACCCTTAGTTAAACAGTTTAACTCATACCACGTCTACTTTCCTTTTTATACTATAGGGTTAATATAGTTACAATAAAATGTCAAAAAACCCGAATTGGATCATTTATTACATATTTAACATTACTCAAGTTATTTGTATGAACCTTAAATTTTTATGAATTTGAGAACATTTAATTAAATATATTATTTATTTTAAAGTACCATTTTTATCAATTTTGATATTATTCAATATTTTCATTTTTAAAAATATCAACCCAAAAAGATCACTTCAAAACAATAATTTAAATATGTCACTAACATGTATATTTTATATATAAAATTATTTTATGTCATTAATTAAGTCAAATTTTATTTATTTTAAAAAAATTTAATATCATTTAATCGATTCTTCCTTTAATAATTCAATTACTACATTATTATTATATCACCATTTAATTTATTTATTTACTTCATAAAATTATAAATAATTTAAAATTATATAGATAATAATTTTATCTTTCTAAATAAAATTTATATTTTACCTTATCACTTATATAACCTCATAATAAAAAAGATATAGTTATTAAAATTTGAATATGGAATTTTTAACTCTTCTTTAAATAATAAATAATAAATATCCTAATCTAACAAAAGTGGATTAAAAAGGATAATATTTTCTATATAAGGTTAATTTTTATTATAAAACACTTATCCAATGAAATTAGGACAAGTGTTAGGGTAATATTATATCATTACAATATTATGTTTACCTTTAATTACCCTATTTACCTTTAACCGTGGTAAATAAAATTAAAAAGTTACTATTCAAATAAATATGTTGATCCTATTAGAACAAATTTTTCATAGCAATTACAACCATGTATGATCATTTTTTGAAATTCAATTCAGAGAAGTGGTAAAATTACATTTAATGCTAATCAACATATGTGGTTAGAAGGTGGGTAAAAGATATGTTAAAAAGTTTAATAAAAGTTTTATATCTAATTCTATTATAAAAATTATTAATATGAACTGAATTAGACTAATATATTTATGATGCATCTATTTTGACTTTAAAATAAATTTAAATTAAAATAATTATTTAAATGAAAATGTCTATTTTTTAACAATAATGCAGTATTTTTCACTATTCATACAAATTTGAAATTTTTCATAAAAATACCAAAAAGTCACTATAAAATAATTTTGATATTTCAAATTCAAAAATGAAGTCTATTTTAAAAAATATAATTTATAAATTTTAAAATTTGGTTAATACTATTCATAACCACTTTTTAAACCACTAGTTTGATAGGTCATGGTGCGCTCAAACTCGATGTTGTGTGCAACACAAGATATTGAATTATTTAAAAGGAAACGTATCTTAAAAGCTTGGGGTGTTACATTATTACATATTTAGAATAATTTTATCCTCAAAATTTCTATAATATCACTTCATAAAAATATTTGTGTGGTTCTTCATCATAAGTTCCTCAGGTTCCCACGTCGCCTCTTCCATTTTATGGTTTCTCTAAATAACTTTTACCAGATGAGTCATCTAATTTCTCAAAACTTGTTCTCTCATATCAATAATTTCAAAAGGTATTATGAACCTGGGACTTAATTTACCCTTTTTATTGAATCGTACATCACCCTTCCAAAGAGATACCTTCAAGAAAACATGATCTCCCACTTGAAATTCCAAATCCTTCCGTCAGTTATCGGCATTTCTCTTTTGCCTACATGGAGTTATTTTGATATGGATCTAAATAGTCTTTACATTTTCTATCATTTCTTCAACATTTTTAGGGCCTATGAGTTTTCTTTCACCAACATCGTCCCAACAATTCGGGGTATGACATCACTTTCCATATAATGCTTCATATGGTGCCATATAAATACTTGAATGGAATCTATTATTATATTAAAGTTATACTAGAAGAAAATATCAATCCCACATACCATAAAAGTCAATTTAAAAAGATCTCAACATGTCTTCTAAAGTTTTAATTGTTCATTCTTATTGTCCATTAGTTTGAGGGTGGTAGGAAGTGCTCAAATGAAGCTCAGTATCTAGGGACTTCTGAAGACTTTTACATAATTGTGATGTAAAACTAGGATCATGATTAGAAACAATAAATAGGGGTACACCATTAAGTCTTATAACCTCATTAATATATAGTCTTTCTAAACATTCAAGTTGTAAATCTTTTTTTATAGTAAGAAAATGTGATGATTTGGTAAGATGATCAACAATAACTTATATCACATCATTTATTCTGGGAGTCTTTGGTATCCCCATGACAAATTCCATTGTAATATCATACCATTTCCACACAGGTATAGGAAGATGTTTCATGACTCCTCTAGGATTTTGTCTTCCAACCTTCACCTATTGACAAACCAAACATCTCAACACATAATCAGAAATATCTCTCTTCATGTTGTCCCACCAAAAATGTTCCTTCAAATATCTGTACATGTTAGTGCCACCAGGGTGTATAGATAAATTAGAGCTATGAGCATCATCCAATAATTCCTTTTCTAGATCAAGTACAGCTGGAACACAAATCCTCTTCCCAAATTTCAAAATAAAATTTATAATACAAAGTCAATCAGTATCACATCATTCAAAGCTATAATTTTCTTTTAAAACTCCTTATCATTGGACTAATAACATTTTATTCTTTCTAATAAAGAAGGTTTTGCAACCATTTGAAAAATTAGTGATGTTTCCTCTTCCATGATAATTCAAATATCCATCTTTACAAGATCCATGAACATAGGATCCTTTTCAACTCTCATTTTTTAAAAACTCCATGGTCCTTTCTACTCAAAATATCAACCGCCTTATTTTTCTTCTATATGTGGTAGTGTATTGTGCAATCATAATCCTTGAATTTATCAATCCATATTCTTTATATCATGTTGGGTTATTTCTATGATAAAATATATTTCAAACTCTTATGATCATTATATATCTCACATCTTTCACCACAGAGATAGTTTCTCTATATCTTCATATAAAAGATTACTACTGCACACTCAAGATCATGAGTTGGGTAGTTTTTTTCATGGGTTTTTAATTTCCTTGATGCATAACCAATAACTTTATCATTATGCATAAGGACATGACCAAGTCCTTTCCTTAATGCATCACTATAAATCACAAACCCATCATTCCCATATGGTAAAGTCAATATATGATCATTGACTAATTGTATCTTAAATTATTTAAAACATTCTTCACACTCTTTTGTCCAAATGAACTTAACCCTATTATGTGTGAGCTTGGTTAACGGGTTTTCCAATTGGAAAAAATTCTGGACGAAATTTCAATAGTAACTTGTTAAACCAACAAAACTGTGTACCTCGGTTATACTCGTTGGTGCTGGACATTCTTGTATTTCCTTTATCTCTGTAGGGTCAAAAGAGATTCCATCATTGAGGACAATATGGCCAAGAAAATAAATTTCCTGAATCTAGAATTCACACTTGCTAAACATCCCATATAGTTTATTTCTTCGAAGAGCCTTTAGAACAATCCACAAGTGGTTCTCATAGTCTTCGTAGATTTTATATTATACCAAGTTATAATCAATAAATACTACAAAAAAATCATCAAGATATTCCTTGAACACTTTATTCATTAGATCCATGAAAACATAGGGTGCATTAATCAATCCAAATGACGTTACCATAAATTTGTAATGACCATACCTCGTTCAGAATGTTTTCTTTGGAATATATTTCTTTTTACACACCATTGACGATATCCAAAACAAAATTAAATATTTCAAAAATATTGATCTCCATGAAGTTTATCAAACAAATCATCAATCTGAGGAATAGGATACTTGTTCTTTATTGTAATAGTATTGATTTCTCTATATTCAATGTAGAACCACATTGATCCGTATTACTCTTAACAAAAATAACTGGGGGTCCCCATAGAGAAACACTAGGGATAATATATCCCTTATTAATTAAATCCTATAGTTGTTTCTTTATCTCTACTAATTTCAGAATGGAAATTCTATAGGGAGTTTTTGGTATTGGCCTTACATCAAGGATTAAATCAATAAGAAACTCAACTTCCCACTCTGTAGGATTTCCAAGTAACTACTCTTTAAATACATCAATATATTATCATAAAATAAGTATATCCTCAATTAGAATATTTATTTCTTCATCCCTAGATGTTATTCCCTCTTCCTCCCCAATAATCTCATTTAGTAAAGCTACCAAGGTTGGGTTTTGATAAGAATTGGGTGGTGAAGTTTCTTATATAAAGATAATGTATTCTAAATTTTCCTCACAAATTGAAAATTCATACTTCTTGAAATAAATTTTCACATCATATTTTGATAGACAGTCTATATCGATGATTATTTCAAATTTGACTATAGTTATGATGGTAAATTCAGTAGATAAAGCATGTTTATATGCCATAATGGAAACTTCCTAACACATATTTATTGTAATGAGACTTCCATTAGTAGTTTTGACTGACAACTCCATTGTTAATGTAAATTATAAATATATAATGTTTAAAGAAAACTGGGAAGATATAAAGGAATGTGAGGATCCAGAATCAAATAATTCTTTGTATAAATTTAGGAAATTATTAAAGTACATGTCATCATGTCATTAGGAACTTCAACCTCAGCAGTTGTGATCACAAAAGCTTGGCCTTTCTCCCTTGGCCTTTTCTGGGGAAAGTTTTCGTGACGCTTAGGACAATAATTTTCATAATGTCCCATATCTTTACAATTGTAGAACAGAACATTGATAGATTATTTCTTCCCCTTGCAATCACGAGCTTGGTGGTCTTTTTCTCCACATTTGAAACAAATTATCATTCCCTTTAGGCAAGTACCAGGGTGTTTCTTCCGACAATTACTACATGGTGGAAAATCAAATTTTTCCTCCATCCCCTTATTTACTTCTCTATAGTTTTCATTGGCCCTCTTATTCTCTTGATTTACTTTAAAGTCATAAGACTTTGAGAATTACTTTTCTATCTTGATAGCACATGAGACTATATTTTCATATGATGAGAAATATTGTGAGATCAATATCCATTGAAGGAATGATTTTAACCTGTCAAATAATCGATCTATCCTATATATTAGGTTACGTATGTAGTCTGCTTCATTCCTTTCTAACCTTGTGAAGTTATATTAATACTTTGAAACATTCACATCCTCCTTTTACCTCAAACTCAGAAATCACCTCCCAAAATCCCCTCATAGATCATGAGGAATGTATTTTTATAGGAATATTTCTTTAAATTCTGTCCATTTCATATTTTATACCTCTTCATTCTCCTTCATCTTTTGAATTAATGACCACCATTGATCTAAATCTCATGATAGATGATAAACTGAATAAAATATTTTTCCCTTTCATTACTTCCTAAAATAAAAAATATTTTCTCTAAGGAACTTATCCACTACTCAACTAAAAAATTATTTGTAGTCCCATTGAATGTTGGTGGCTATTTTCTCATGAAGTGGTCTAACATTGATCATTTGTGTTTTGGATCAGGATACTACAAATGGGTAATATTATTATTTATAACTTGAGTCAGTTGTCCCGGAATGCTTATAATTTATTCAGCGCCAGTTGTATCATCATCACCACTATCATTGTCTTTCATGTGGGGAAATCCTTACATGGATTATGTGTGTTGATACGATTTCCATTCCTTCCACTAGGAACCATTTCTAAAAAATGGCATACACTAGATTAGGTTATGAATCATAATATATAATTCCAAACTAGTAAAATACTTAACATAAATTGAACAATTTATAAATATCTAGTCCATAATAATAAAAATGATACTTTGAGGACATATTTACGCATAAATCCTTCGTAATGGTTTGTAAAGAAAATATGAATTATCCTAAGAATATCTCCTAGGAGTGTCAAACCAGGTGTATAGTAAGGCCCATTGTCTTATACCAGGCTACCCTGAGTCAAGATCGGAACACCTTTTTAGATTTATTACTCCTAGGAATATCTGTTCTAGAACCATGTCCACTTGTATTATCAAAACGGGGATTTATTTTTCTAAGAATACCCACACAATCTAACTTTTACAAAAATTCTAGGATGTTATTCTATACATATCCTTGAAATCTATGTTAGGGTAATGTTCCCTAATCAAGGTTTTTCTAAATATATTTTACATAGTTTGTACTAACTTTCCTTTGATACCAACTGCAACACCCTGATCTAGTTACCGAGAGTCAGTGTATTATTTTATTACATTGGAATGATCATAAGAAATCAAATCCTAAAGGACCAATCAGTTTAGTAGCCTTGAAAAAAATAGATACAAACATAAGTTTTACATTATATATTGAAATGAAAACAGCATAGTGTCTCCTTTGAAAACACTAATATCCCTTAGATTATCTCTCTAGGTAAGTCATAATATACTTCTTCACATCTTGGGGAAAATGAAACATAAGAAAGGTGTGAGCTCAGATTCTCAGTAAGGATAAAGAATATAGTGTAAGTTATCATAAATAAGAATAAACTTTTAATGCAAGGTATAAAACTAAAACACAATCCTTTTAAAAATAATCTTCAATATAATATGGTAAGAATAAATCGATTAATTCCATTTAAACATTCACATAAATATTCTACTAGTTGAATAATTACATGAAACATCAATAAATAATCTCATTATGAGGAAATACATAATTTCATATGTCATAACCATATCTCCAAGGCCTCATGCCAAGACAATAAATAACCATATCATCAAGCCCTCATTCCAAGACACTATTTTGTCTCATGAGACCTATCGATGCATCAAGGTGCTATAGCAGGCCCCACCCATCACTTACTAATTCCAATGCATTCATCATATGAAAAGGGTCAAACATAACATAAACATTCACATTAAAACTAGAATACAAAATGTTAATACTGTAACCATAAACCATGAATGGTATAAAAACAGCACATCCACAATCAAATGTATCATAAAACCTTCAATAAAATATGTAATATTTTATTATAATAAATAAACCTCAATAAATCATAAAATCCAACAAATTATGTTTTCATAGATACAAATAATCTAATAAATTCATTAAACCTCTTTGAGAGAAATATCCATTTTACTTTGGGATTGTTTAAAATCCACACAATTATAAAAGAAAAATTTTCTTATAAAAATAACCTTGTAATCTTGTAAGGGAAACCTCAAAATGTTTATGCATCATAATGGTGTAAAATAACCAATCACGCCGTATAAGTTAAAAAACTTTCTTTCCTTAATTTTTCGAAAAGGTCATAAAGTACCTCATTTGGAAAATGACAAAAATATTCCTTTAAAAAAATTATAAAAATTAAAACATGGGTAAAAATGAATTTAAACAACTTTAAACAATATTTTGAAATACATTTTAAGAAACATGTATATGGATGATAAATATTTCCCAGTAGATACTTACATATAAACAACCTCGGATAATAATGAGATTGAAAAATTAACCCTTACCTTGTACTTTCCGTTAATTGAGGGTGTGTTAACCTACTATATAATGATTAAAGTATGTTACTAAATTATAACATAACCATATCTATATTTATGATATCATATATGATCCTCTTATATCATTTTGTTAATAATATTTCTGTATTACCATTATTTCGGGAGTTAACTTCTTCATTTTCCTATGCATGTTTTATTGTGTAATATGTTTGTTATCCATATAATGTATTTTATTAACATCCAGAATTATATTAAGTTCATAATTATTATTCTTACTGATCATATAAATTTTATAATCATTCTCTAATGGGTAACGTAGAGAATGAATCTCACAGTGTCATGGAGACGGTAGGTCGTACGTACGCACAAGCAACGGTATCATTAACTTAATGGTTAAATGGTATGGAATTGGATGGTATATTAATTATAAAGAATAATTTTCAAGTTATATTCATTAAATACATTATAATCAGTATTATACCTATCCAAATAATGTATTGTCAAATAACAAATGACACCACAGTGTGGATATGGTAAGTTGTATGTACGCATGCATGGTAGTATTGTTATTCATAGGATGGATAAAAGGAGGAATGTGGTTGCTCCATAATCAAAATAACATATAATCATGTATATGATACTAGATTTATTACTTTAGTATGAAAAATATATAGTATGAGTCAGCATAAAAAGAAAATATATTGAATGGAATTGGTAAAACAATTACCTCTTCTTTGGGCGTATCCATTTGATTTTCAAAAAAGGACTCCTTGGTATGGATTTGTTCCTAATGTATGGAATATAGAATGAATTGAGGGAAGTTGGTAGGAGAATTTGGCAGGGTTTTCCCAGCCCAAGGGCTTTATAGGTGCAAATAAAATGGAAGGAGAGGTTCCCTTTTATAATATAGGGGAGGGGCACTTTTGGAAACTCCAAAACTATTAATTTATTATATTTTTATTTTTGGTTTTAAATATCTAAAAAGTGAGTTATTTTGAGTCTAAGATGATTATGGGTCGCAATAATATCAACCAATGATTTTCAAACAAATTTAGGTCACAAAAGTAACCTTTTCTTTTGGTTTTAATCCTTAGTTAAACAGTTTAACTTTTACCGTGTCTACTTGTCTTTTTATACTATAGGTTTAATATAGTTACTATAAAATGCCAAAAAAAACCCAATTGGATCATTTATGAAATATTTAAAATTATACCAGTTATTTGGCTGAACCTTTGATTTTTTTTAATTTTAAAACATTTAATTACATACAGTATTTATTTTAAGATATCATTTATTTCAATTTTGATACTATTTGATATTTTCATTTTTTAAAATATCAAACCAACATGATAACTTTAAAAAAAACCTAAAATATGTCACTAACATGTCTATGTCTCCTTTTAATTTAATTTTTTATTTATTAAAATTATAAAGAAATAACAATTATATAGATAATAATTTTATATTTATAAATAATATTTATAGTATACCATATCACTTATATATCCGAATATTAAAAATGAAATAGTTACTAAAATTTGATTAGGACATTTTTAACTCTTCTTTAAATAAAATATAATAAATGTCATAATCTAACACAAGTGGATTAAAAAGGATCATATTTTCTATATAAGGTTTATTTTTGTTTAAAAAAACTTATCCAATTAATTCAAGACAAGTTTTTGGGTAATATTATATTATTATAGTATTATTTTTATCTTTAATTACACTATTTACTTTTAACTATGGTAAATAAAAATCAAAAATTAATATTAACTAAAAATTATTTGGATCCTATTAGACCAATATTTTCATAATAATTACAACCATGTATGTCATTTTTTTGAAATTAAATTCATATAAACGATAAAATTATGTTTAATTCTAATACACAGATATGGTTAGAAGGTGGGTGAAAGAGACAACGAGTGAAAGAGACCTTCAAAATTTTACTAAAATTTTTATATCTAATTCTATTATAAAAAAAATTCATATGACCTAAATTGGACTAATATATTTATTATGTATCTATTTTTATCTTCAAATAAATTTAATTTAAAAAATATTTAAATGAAAATATCGGTTTTTTACAATAATGCAGTATTTTTCACTATTCATCAAAAATTGAAGCCTTTCATAAAATTACAAAAATTTCACTATAAGATAATTTTGATATTCCAAATTCAAAAATGAAGTCTATTTTGGAAAAAAAATTATAAATTTCATAATTTGGTAATATTCTTCATAGCCGCTTTTTAAACGACTAGATTGATAGGTCATGGTGTGCTTGAACTCGATGTTGCATACAGTGAATGCTATTGAATTAGTTAAAAGGAAGTGTATAGTGGAATCTTGGGGTGTTACACTACAGGATGATCGCATATATATAAGAAAAAAATTACCCAAACTAAATTTCCAATCTGACACCAATGAAATGCTTGGTCAGTATGAAAAACAACAACATTTGGAACATTCATCACCTACACTTCCTTCTCAACTATAATCTGGATTGTTATCCCCAAACCATACTTATTCCATAAACCATGAAGTATGCACACATCCTAGAGGTTTAGTGTAGAGTATGAGTATGAACTTAATATGCCACCACCAATGGTGTCCTAAGGTAATATCCATGTGTATAAAATTATATCCAAAATTCAATTAATCTTATGTAAAGCACACTACTAAACCTAATCTACTCATCCTCAAGATTTTATGAGTGACACTTTACCAACTTTGGCTAGTGATGAAGTGGAATGATGCATCCATATTATATCGTATAGGAAGTTTTCTCAGTCTTCCAACTAATGTTCATATCACATGAAATCATACACAACCTATAACTAATAAACCACCCCAAGTCAACCAATACACCCAAAATACATGTTCAAAAACTATATCTCAGGTCTTATATTCATCTAAAAACTTTTACCAATCATCATCTCAATATCTCTATGAAACCCATGGTACAGTGACACTTTTCCTTTATTAATTCTGGCTCCTTGGCCCCAACATATCTCACATACATAAAATGCACCATGCTCTCATCCAGTGGACTCAATCACCACCAAAATCATGTGTCCACCTATATTGTATCCCTCCTCAATAATGATATTCAACACTGTCATCAATAAGATACTCAATATATAGAGGATACCACTAATAGCTAGTGGTCAAAACCACCTTGGGGGCCTATCCCATGTTTATATGACCCCAATGTCCTCGGATATATGGTGAACGCTAATAAACTAAAACCAATAATTAAAAACCTTCCTAGACACCCATGAAAATAAAAAACACCATTTTTATCATACCATCAAACCACATCACCCCATTTCCAGTGATTAACATCACTCACAGCTGTACTGGTTACCCCCATCATATTCCCAAGATCCCATATCAATCATCACATCCTAAAAAATTGTATCCAAAACACACATCATCATACCCATAAAACTCTCAAACCACTTAACTAACCAATCCAACCCCTATCAGGATAAACTCATCATTTTTGTATGATATTACCTATGGATATCTCTTAAAATCAACAAAAATTGAAATTGGTTCCATTATCAGTCATTCAAATGACCCTAGCCTCACATGTTTTTCACATGATGCATATCACACATATAGAATAGTAAGTATCTATGCATCACATACCTGGAGTTATCAAAACTCCATTCATCAATTAACTCTAGTCGATATTTATCCAATTGAAAGAAATCATGTTATCTAGAAAAACTTCTGATTTAGGGAACAACCAATAGTAAACAAGTAAACAATAATAGAAACAAAGATTAGACACTTATGGTCAAATATTCTTACCCACATATACTTTCAACGATGAAAAACATGGAGGAAGGAAAACAATTGAAGAAAATATCTCAAAAGGGAAGTAAGAATAAGAGAGGGGGGTATCACCACTATACTTTTAACTAAAATTTATAAACCCACTTTTAGTATTTAAATTAACTAATTAATTAATTAATTTAAAAAACTTTACATAAGACACATAAAAATGTGAACCCTTGGATCATGGAGTGAGGTCCCTTACTATAAACCCCTTGTGATATGATTCTCCCTCTATTCAATCAAACTCAATATTTGGAAAATTTTGGATCTACCCTTATCAGAGTAACCCTTAAATATCAGAAATTAACCCTTATGTAACCATTCTATGTTGCAACACCAACTAGTTACAGTGTGATCTACCACTTGTTATCCTTACATATCCTAGAGTGAAACTTACATATCACACACTATAACACAAAACCCACTGGTCTAATTGTGACATAATTCTTGTAGTATAAAACTATAATAAGGCTACCTTGACCCTGGTATAACACTCACCAGATCACTCAACACACATATCAAGCCTCCAAACACATCTGAAAACAAATTTTAGATATATTATAACTCTCATAATCCCATTTTGAGTCCTAATTCTCAAAAAATTTCCAACCCCATGACCAAAAAATCTAATTTCCCCTAAATTTTACCAAACTATAATAATGTGGTTTATTACAACCCCAACACCATATGACATCTCATCCTCAATCTATCTCATAACACACACTAATCAACCCCTATCAAAACATAAGCATTAAAATCCTAAAATTCTTGAAATAATAAGATGATGAAAAATGCATTCATTGGATCCCAAATATACCATTTAACAAACTCAAGTAGGTTAATTACTTCTATGGGAACTCCCAAACATAGGAATTACCAACCTAGTCACATCACAACTAAATTACCCAATATAGAGATAGTATCATACATTAAAATCGTTCCAAAATACACATGTTCCAACTAACATACATCATCATCCCACATTATATTGATTCCCTCTATCATCTTACATTGAACCTGATGTCCATACCTCCACTAACATTTATTTGATCCATTTATCACATATGAAAATTTTGAACTAGTATCCATAAAATAAAATAAAAATCAAGATGCTTACAACATTCCTCTTAATGTGAATGGATCCTCATCATACTCTAAATAAGTTGAATCAGTCACACATAGTTGGTCTAATGCTTAATTTCCCAATATTTATCCTTCTTTTGGAGTCATCAAAACATTGGTCACTACCCCCACTGCTCATAATCTCATCCACTGCTTCGACCCATGCTTATAGAAAAATATCAATTACCATATCCTTGTGCCACTCTCAATCCTATCTTGGATGCTTGATTCTAAATAGATCCATGAACCCTAGTTGATTAATAGGTCAACATAAAAACATTTTCAAATGTACCATCATGTCATATTCCAGGCACTACTTTGGAGATTTATCACACCATGTCTAAACTTTCCTTGTCTTCCCACATTAGAAACACCTCACTAACAATCCATTATTTTGGGGAGTCATAAAACCTATACTCTTACTACCTTTTTGGATCTCCTCATATACCTGCATCTAGTTACCTAGAGCTCTACTACTTATCTCTCCTGACACCACTATCTCTCATAGTAAACTCTCATACCCCAGGTTTTGCTCCACTAATAGTTCTAGATTCACTACCTCTAAAAATGTGGTCAACCTGATGATATTTACCCACACTCAGATAGTATATTTTAAACCATCCTCAAATCTCTATAATTTGTAAATATCATATCCTACAAACATTGGAGTAAATTTTATTAAATCAGTGAACATTGGGGAATATTCCATGACTAAATTCTCTGCATACACTAGGTTTAAAAACTCCCTAGATCTATCCAACCTTAATCTCTTGAGGAAGAATTTCTTGAAGGAAACCTCTTTGAAATATTTATAAGTTATCCCCTCATTTTTATCTACTTGTACCTATACATCTCTCCATAATTTCATAGGTATTCTAATATTATATATATATATATATATAAATTTACCCTCTACCTTGGTGGTGTCTCGATCAAATAAAATATCATTTATACTGACTCAATCTTGAACTCCATTTCTTAAGGTCCACCCTCTACTAGGAACAAAGGAGGATGTTGTGATTGTAACTCCTATGTCATGTATTCCATGGGCGGCTCAGTTCCTTGAGCTCCTTGATTAATTCTATAGGTAAGTCACACTAAACTCTCCCTAATTTGTTTATATAACCATTGACCCATCTTCTAAGTCCATTGTTTTCATATTTACCACCTCATAACCTTTGTTTTTTTATCATACTCACCTATTCCACTAAGGACCTTATTTTTTGCACACCTTAATGGAAATATATCTCTTCCCATATAATGCTCCAATGGAGGCCATCTAGGTGAAATCTCACTATAACCAAATACCATACACAATATAGATATAACAGTCATGATATCATAAATATGGAAGGATTTAAAAGATATTGTGGCCCACTAGCCCTTACACTTACCTATCTCACCTAAGTCCCATACCATCCATCCTCACAACCCTACCTACCTACATGAAGTTCAAGTACCGCACATACCATACACACATAGGATCCACATACTTAATCACGTCCATAAGCTCCATGGTTAATTATCTAGGAAACTCACACTAAAATATAAGTAAGTTGTTTATCCAACCACTACCCCATCTCATATAGACATTGTGGTCTTTGTGACCACTTCAAAACATTTGTTTTCGGATCATACTCACCTCTTCCCCTAGGTACCTTATCTGGTGAACACCTTGATGGAAATATATTTCTACCCATATGATGCTCTAATAGAGGTAATTTAGGTGGAATCTCACTAACAACCAAATACCATACACAATATAGATATAACAGTCATGATATCCTAAATAGAGAAGGCTTTAAAAGATAGTGTGACCCACTAGCCCTTACACTTACCTGTCACACCTAAGTCGCATACCATCCAGCCTCACATCCCTACCTACCTATATAAATTTACATTACCACACACACCATACACACATAGGAACCACATACTTAATGACCCCAAGAATAATATCCTTCATATAGATATGTATAATTACACCAAGAATCTATATTGGAAAACACTATATTTGTTGTTTCTAACATTTTAAATAGTCAAATACCTTCCCATTATAGATCCAAAAATGTTAACCAAAAGTACTAACATGAATTTCATGTGATCCCTAAATGCTAAAAATGATTCATTAATGCCCCTTATTTCCTATTGGGGTCAAGGGTATGAAATAAAAAATTAACAACATCGAATACCAATTTATCCAAATTAATTGAAATAATTGTAACTTAGAGTTTAATTTTTACTTGTTTTTGGACAAGAACATAGAATGACATCCATACTATGTTCCAAAACATCCCTACACCTTCATCTAATATAGTCAAAATAACAAACAAGACCCACTCAATATCATTTTATATATGCTGGATATGATATAACTTTATAAGATCATAACCTTGCTCACCATATAGTAACCTAATCAGAGCACCACCAGACCTTGGGTTCACCTCCCCATATTCAAAAGGTTTTCAACTAGTAGTGACGGTCTAAGGAGTGATAGTGGGGAGACTATACTAGAAAATCTAAATAATACAACAATAGTTTAATCATAAGAATAATTAATGATAAGTGTCATTGAACAATAGAAAAAACCATAAGATAATGAAAACTACGATGAATTTTTTTATATAATATGTCATTCTAGTCACAAAAGAGTTAAAATAACACCCATAGGATGATCACATATGTACAAACACAAAAATAACCTAAATAATCTTCCATTCACATAGTAAAGAACCACCTAGCCAGACCAAAAAAACCACAATGTTCAACAAATGCACCACCTAATCTTTTGTATTCACTTGACTCGTAATAATGATCTTGTATCCTTACTTATTCCATGAACCATGAAGTTTTAATGTTCCCATGAGGTCTTATGAATGGTGTGAGTATGAAAATATTTGGCCACCATCAATGGTATCCCTAAATAATATACATATATATATGAGTGTATGAAAATTGGAGTAAATAATAACCAAAGAAAACAACTCAACCTACTCCACTCATGATCGACCAACCATGAGTGATAATTTACCTACTTTTTTCAGTTCCATATCGGAACAATGAATCCATATTTTTTCATACCTAAATTTACCATAGCCTTACAAATAATTTTCATGTCACGCAATATCACATGACAACAAATAACTAATCAACTATCCCGATTCAACCATGATTCCCCAATGACACATCCAAAACCATATCATAATTATCATGGTCATCTGAACAATTTTACCAATTTTTTACTCAACCAGACAAATAAAACCAAATATAATGGGTCAAAAACAATTTCATATTCTTTGTTTTGAAAATAAAAATACAATTTATTATGATTTTGATTTAACTTGAGTCTTTTTGTCTATGTTTTTGGTATGAAAATTTAATTTATATTACTTTAATGTTCAAAAAACCTATCATAGATACATTTTTTCAATATTTTTAAAGTTTATTTGAAGTATTTTCAACAAACATTAATATATTATGATGGCATGAAGAGTTATGCACATCAAATGATAGAACTCAAGGATACTTTCATTGAATGATGGTGATTTATATATAATATTGGTGTAACTGAAACTAAAGAACTCTGAATATGATTATTGGGTTTTTTATAATAGAAGTATATAAATTAAAATTTATGATTTGAGGAACATACACAAGATAATATTATTACATAAGTATGTTTGATTGTATGAGAATCTATCCAAACATCTCATTTCCTTTGAGTTCTCTTGTTTGTAATTTTTTTCTAAGTGTACTAAGAGTTAGTGTCTGGTGAGATTTACATTATAAAGATCTACATTTTCTATTGTAATTTTTCTTTTTCTAATCCCTCATGATCAATGATCCTTTGGGGTTGGAATATAAATTTTCTAATCCATTGAGATTGAGAGTATTCTTATTTGAATTTGTATATTTTGAGAGTCTTGTTAGTGAATTCTTGGTGTGGACTTATTATTGATCTAAAAATTAAATAGGATTTCAATTATATAGACTCTTGTTGTTTTTTTCAAGATTATAGTTAAAAAATTTATGGGATTGGAACTTGCTACCATCTGATGAATTTTATAGTCAAGGAAATTCTAGTATTAGAAAGGGGATACCTAATATTAGGTTTATAGATCACCATTTTAATTTAGATAAAATCAAAGTATTGATATAATTTATAAGTATATTTGTAATAATATTCTTTATGATTTTTCTAATTTTTATTTGATACTCTAAGAATTGTTTTTATTGATTTGTTTTCATTTTCATATGTTGTGTATACTATTTTATTAGATGGTATTTATTATCTAGTATACTTATTTCCAAACCATTTATATTTTGAACTCTGATATATTCTATATTTATTGAAAATTTTATTGTCCAATCAATTATACACCTGAGTGAGATGATAAATTGTAGTTTTATTTTGACTAAAATTCACCCCCACCCTCTTGTAGTACTTAACCTTCCCTATTTAAGACAATTTGGACCAAAAAAAGAATGGAGAAACTCATCCTTTACCAAGATCAACTCATTGACCCTAATATATCTCACATATATGGCAAGAATCATGCTCCCATATGGTGGTATCAAAAACCACCAAGATCCTTTGGCCACCTATGGTGTATTCCATATACATAAGGATAGTCAACACCATCATCCCTAACACGATTAAGCTATATAAAAAATCACCTACAAATAGGGGTACAAACCACCAAATGGGCCTTGTCTAATATGTACATGGCCCCAATGACCTAGTCACTATGGTGAGTAGAAATCACCAGCAATATAAGGCCAAAACTTAGTGAACCTTCACTTACACCCACAATAATAGTCGAAACCATATGAATCGCACCATAAAACCACATCACCCCATTCCTAGTGATTAATATCACTGAATTTTATATATGTTACACAAATAACCTTCCTAAGAAACCTCATCAATAATCATATTCCAATAAATTTTTTCCACAATAAGAAACATCATTACCATCATACCCTAAAACCACACAACCAAGAAATTCAAACCCTAATAGGACACGTGCATTATTTTCTACATGATACTATACCTTTGTATCTCTTACGAGAAAGTGGAAGCAATAAGTGGTTCAATTATTATCCATTCACATGACTCTAACCTCTCCCATTTTTCACATGATGCATATTAGATATATAAAATAAGAAATAACTATGAATGACCTAAAAAGAGTTAGTAAGACTCCACTCATTGAGAAACTACGGTTTATCCAGTTTCAGTCAGAAGAAATTATGTAATTTGTAAAAAACATGATTTTGTTCATAACTAACAAAAAACAAGGGCATTGTGATCGAAACCAAGATTATACATACCTGGTTAGATGTCCTTACTCTTAGATACTTTCTACGATGAATGATATATAATAGAGACAATAGTCAATAATGATCTCTCGAGAGTGAAGGAAGAATGGGAGAGATAGAGAGAGCGAGGAGAGTTAGGGAGGACCTATTGTACTATTGGATGAAGTGGTTAAACCCAATTTTAGTATTTAATTTAACCAATCAATTATTTATTTAAAAAAACTAGACATAAGGTACATCATGGTGTGTCCCCTTAGATCATGGCACGATGCCCCTTACCAGACACCCCATGTGGCTTGATTCCCCATCTAGTTCATCACACTCAATTTTTTATGAAGTCAATATTTACCCATATTTATCAGAGTTTCCATTATGTTTCATAGAGTAACCCTTATGCATCACATGTCACAAAGAAATTCCCACAAGAATTTGTGTGATATTTTACCTATTACCCTTACTTATTCTGGAGTGGCACTTATATCACATGCTACATCACAATACCCCCTAGTTGTGGTGTAACCTACCACTTGTAGTAGAAACCTACAACAAGGCCACCCCAACACTTCCTTAACACTCATATGATCATCCAAGACACATTCTGGGCATCTAACTGTAGGTTCTGGACGTAGTGGAAGCGCGTTGGTGGGTTTTTCCAACTTTAATTTTAACGTTAAGCAACGTTCAATCCGAGATCCGTCGCGATTTAAAATGTCGAATCTTCAGAATAGAATGAAGAACAAAAAACTTAAGAGGAAATCCCAGAACCATATAGATAGGATAATCATATGTTGGTTATAATTAATTTAATTAACTCACAAGAATTAACTTGGTGGAATTCTTTCTTCGTTGATGTCTCCAGTCATGATTGTGTGATCCGTTGTTGCGTCGTAGAATCCAAGTGTAGGATTCCTCTAGCGGTGATCCACACCAGCTCCACGTATCTCTGGACGTTGCTGAAGGGATCTCCGGGTGCTAGCGCGGAAGAGCCTTCGCTTGCGATGTCTGTCATAAACCACCTTGATCTGGTGGAGGATCTCGCTCTCGAAACTTGATGGCATTCTTGGTGGAAAGGGAATTCTCTCTTGGCTTGAGAGTATTTCCAAATACATTGTGCACAACAAAATGGATCAGGAAAAGTGTTGGGGTTGTGAGGATATTTATAATCGGGTTTGAGGTTAATAGAGTTATGACAATAAATAAACGCGTTACGCGTTTTATTTATTTCATTAACTCTTATTGAAACCCCATGTCTAATTATTAATTTTTTAACATGCACCCACGCTGATTATAATTAATATATTTTAATAAAAACAATATTATATCCTCAAAATCCCGACTGGAAAACTACACGGCGTGTAATAATTAATACACGGTGTGTAATTGTTTTCCATAAAACTATACGGCGTGTATATTTAATATTCACGGCGTGTGCTTTTATTTTCCATTTTTCTCCACCATATTTATTTGACCTTGAGTAATGGCTATTTATTTCTTAAATAAATTTAACTGCATTACTCGCTAATAAATATATTATTTCGCCCACAATATATTCTCTCAAATAACTAGTGTTGAAATAAATGCGATCAGGCATCCTTAAATAATTATTAAACCACAATCGGGAATAATATTTATTTAACTTGTTAAATTAATATTTACTGAGATACATGGACACACTTAGTGTGTGACCCTCTAGGCCTCTTTCTCTGTATAATTAGATGGAGCCTGCCTAAAGTTCAAGTTTAGCATCTAGCAACACGCCAAGGCACCCATAGAGAAAGAAGTTAACACCGCAATGACGTGTCACCTCCTACAAATGCTTACCGTGTAATATTATCCCTTTGTCTCGATATCTCTAATCAAGCGGCTTGCATGCTAGTGATATCAACCCATGTGCTCGATTATTCTTTCTTTGAATTCCCAGAATTTAACTCACCCATACCTTACCATGGACATGGATTTATTTAGGCTATATCAATTCCATCAAAGGGCCTGAGATATCTACTTCCGTTATGGAACAGAAGGGACAAATCATTTCTCGCATTATCTATTAATGCAGTATTACTCGTGATGCACCCAACGTATCCTACATCGCTACTAACAGTGTGTCGTCACAGTTTTCGTCAATACATCTAAGTCCATAAGTTTTAATACCCATTAATAATAATCTTAAAGTCTAAGGACCAATACACATGTCCGCAGATAGGAACATCCAATGACACTATGAAATGTGGATTTCCTACTGGCAGGTCTCGTTCTCATAATATCCTCCTGGATATTACCAAGGGCGCACACCATGAGAAGGTGCCTCAAAGTTTTATGAGTCCTCACCCCTAATGGCTTGTATTATTTTTGTCCCTCAAATAACATCATCCGGCCATAGAACATATATTCAAGAACAGTGTTATGGCACTTCCGGGTTCTCATCATAGCAGGGATCCGCTATGACCCTTTAATGCAACAGATGTCCTTAGGACATTATCACATGCATTGTCACGCAGAAGAGCAAACAATATGTGATAAGGATTTTATTAATGAATAAAGTACTAAGTAGTTGGTTCTAGGCCACCTACTCCAATAGACTCCCACTTGGACTAGAGCCAACTGCTAACAACCTTTAACCCGCTAGCTCCCACATGATATTCATGCTTCTGCTGAGATAGACCTTTAGTCATGGGGTCTGCCACATTCTCTTCCGTGGACACTATGCTCACTCCAACTTCACCCCTTTGATATAAATCTCTCAAGAGGTGATACTTCCGGAGTATGTGATTTGTCTGTTGATGTGACCTTGGTTCTTTTTCAAGAGCCACTGCTGCAGTATTATCGCAATACAGTGTAATTGGATCATTACTTATAGGCACCACATCAATCTCCTAAACAAAGTTCCAAATCCAGAAGGCTTCCTTGGCTGCATCAGAAGCCGTAATATATTTGTACTCCACTATAGAATCGGAAAAAATTGGCTGCTTTGAACTCTTCCAGCTCACAGCTCCTCCATTGGGACAGAAAACATATCCAGATTGCGACTTCAGATCATCCTGATCTGTTTTAAAACCAGCATCAGCATACCCTCTGATGACAAGCTCCTCGTCTCCTCCATACACTAGGAACATACCCTTAGTTCTTCTCAGATACTTAAGGATAGTCTTAACAGTAGTCCAATGTTGTTCTCTTGGATCTACTTGATATCTTCCAACCATGCTCAGTTCATAGGAAACATCAAGCCTGGTACATAACATATAATACATGATGGATCATATAGCAGAGGCGTATGGGATCTTTCTCATCCTATCTTTCTCTTGTTGTGTCTGAGGATACATTTTCTTAGAAAGATGTAAGCGATGTGACACTGGAACCAATCCTCTCTTGGATTGTTCCATACTAAATCTCTTTAGTATTTGGTCAATGTATGTACCTTGACTTAGTCCAAGCAGCATCTTGGATATATCACGAATGATCTTCATCCCTAGAATTTAGGCTGCTTCACCTAAATCTTTCATGGAGAATCACTTGTTCAACCAGTCCTTAACTGACTGTAAGGCTGGTACGTCGTTTCCAATAAGCAATATTTCATCAACATATACTACTAGGATAACGACCGCATACCCATTAAATCTCTTATAAACACATGTCTCACATTTGTTCTTAATGAAACCAAATTCCTTTATGGCTTTATCAAATCAAATGTTACATGACCTGGATGCTTGCTTCAATCCATAAATGGATTTCTGAAACTTGAAAACCTATTTGGCTTCACCTAGTGTCACAAAACCTTCTGGTTGTGTCATATAGACGTCTTCATGAAGGTTCCCGTTAAGTAATGTTGTTTTGACATCCATATGCCAAATCTCGTAGTCATGGTAAGCTGCTATGGAAAGTATGATTCTTAGAGATTTAAATAAGGAAACTGGCGAGAAGGTTTCATCATAGTAAATTCCTTGACGTTGTCTGAATCCTTTAGCCACTAGCCTTACTTTATAGGTGCTAACTTGATCTTCCATGTCCATCTTTCTCTTGAATACCCATTTTCATCCAACAGGATTTACATCAATTGGCTCATCAACCAGAACCCAAACTTGGTTCTGATACATGGAATCCATCTCAGAATTCATAGCTTCTATCCATCTTGCAGCTTCTTAGATTTCTACATCTTCCTTGTATAAGATAGGTTCATCATTGTCCAACAATAATGATTCACCATCCTTGGTGACTAGGAAACCAAATCTCTCTGGTTCCCTTACCTCTCTTGAGCTCCTACGCAGTACTTGTGTTTTTGGAACCTCTTACACAGGGTCATGTGGAACTTGTTCCTATACCAACTCTTGTGTATCTTGAGCATAAACTTCATCGAAGTCAATATTTCTTCCACTATACTTCTTGGGGATGTGATCCCTCTCAAGAAAGACGCCTTGTCTGGCAACAGTCACTATCTTGTCTTGAGGGTTATATAGGTAATATACTTTCGTTTCCTTGGGATATCCTATAAAGAGACACTTCGTGCCCCAGGGTGCTAGTTTTTTGCCTGAGAAGGCATTAACAAATGCCTCGCATCCCCATACACATGTATGCGACCAAATGGGTTTCTTTTCACTCCATAACTCAGAGGGAATTCCATTTTATGCCTTAGTTGGTACTCGGTTTAATGTGTATGTTGCAGTTTGTAATGAATATCCCCAAAAGGATAATGGAAGATCGGCATGACTCATCATCAACCTCACCATGTCCAACAAGGTGTGTTTCCTCCTTTCACTAACACCATTCCACTATGGTGTATAAGGAGGAGTGAGCTGAGATAGAATCTTAGACTCCCGTAGAAGATCGATGAACTCTTGGTTCAGATATTCTCCACCTCGATCCGATCGAAGATTCTTTATCTTCTTACCAAGATGATTCTCTACTTCATTCTTGAATTCCTTAAATTTCTCTAAGTCTTCTAACGTATACCTCATTAAGTAGAAAAATCTGTATCTACTCAAATCATCAGTAAAAGTAATGAAGTAAGAATATCCACCTCTAGCTTCTACTGTAAATGGTCCACATACATCTGTGTGTACCAATCCTAGAAGCTCTGTGGCCCTTTCACCCTGTCCACCAAAAGGCGGCTTGGTCATTTTACCTTGTAAACAAGCGTGACATCTATGAAGTGGTTTGAGATCAGTTTAGTCTAAATAGACATCTTGACAGATCTTTTTCAAGTGCTTCTCATTTACATGACCAAGGCGGTGATGCCACAATTGGGTGATGTATGAGTCATGTGAGTTTGTTTCATTAATGATTGACAACACTTGGTTTTTGTAATTTAATACATACAAACCATTATTCAAATGTGTTATACCATAAAATACGTTGTTCTTATAAAAGAGACAACCCTTATTTCCAAACATTAAAACAAATCCATCTATATCTAAACAAGATACAGAAATTATGTTCTTGGTAACACTAGGCACAAAATAACAATTTTGTAAAACCAAAATCATTCCAGTTGGAAATGAGAGGTGATAGTCACCAATAGCCAACGCAGCCAGCCTTGCGCCATTGGAAGCTCGAAGATCCACCTCTCCTCTGGCGATCTTTCTAAATCTACTTGGTTCCTGCATTTGAATACAGATGTGATCCCCACAAGCTGTATCTAATACCCAATGTGTAGAAATAGAAATATTTCACTAGATAACAAACACACCTTTAGCGTCCCACGCTTCTGGGTGTATTTCCTATTCTAGTGGCCCTTCTTTCCACATGCAAAACACACTGCCTCCCATTCTTTTCCCTGCCTCTAGATCTTCCCCTTTTTGGAGGGACGGTGTTCGGGGGCTTCAGACCTTTTATAAGTCTTTGGCCCCTTTGCCTTGTCCTTCCTTTTCTTGTTCACCATAAGGACTGCGGGTTTGTCACGCCCCATGTCCTTATCTACCTGGCGAATAAAGGTCAGAAGATCCGATAGACTCTTCTCATTGCCGCTCATATTATAGTTGACAGTGAAGCTAGAGAAGGTCTTGGGCAGTGATGATAGGATGAGATCTGTACGCAACTCATCTGGGAATTTAATCCCTAAGATGTCCAAGAATTCAATGTAGCCAATAAGCTTGACTACATGAGGCCCAGCTGGCGCAGAATCTCCAAGATTAGTTGTAAACAAAGCATTGGTGATCTCAAACCTCTCCTGCCTCGCCTTCTCTTGGTAGAGATCCTTAAGGTGAGACATCATGCTATACGCGTCTATGTTTTCATATTGCTTCAAGAGCTCATTGGACATGGCCGATAGCATGAAACAATGGACATATGTGGCATCATCCATGTGTTTAATATAGAGAGATAGTTCCTCATCACTAGACTCTTTCCCAGGCGCAACTGGAATAGGCTCTTCCAGCACATACAATTTCCTTTCGTGGCGAAGGATGACGCATAAACGCCTCTGCCACTCTTGGAAATTGGTGCTGGTGAGAAGGCTTTACTTCTCGAGTATGGTTTGAAATGATATGTTTGAAGTCATTTTATTGTTGTTTCTACAAATTAAGATGAGCAAAGGTTTATTACTTTATTGAAAAACTGAGACAAATAAATAAATTAATACTTATTAGTCTCCCACTATTTTATCAAAATCCAATAGCCATCACCATTGATTTCGGAATATTCTGTTTCCTGAATATTCTAGTGGCAAGGATCTATATTTCCCTTCGCATTACCCCAACTAGGGTTGGTCAAGCAACTTTAAGGGTTTTAGGCAGGCATTCCAAATGCCAACTGCATTAACTCACAGCTCCTTGATCCGCTGAGTGGACTCCCCAATCCTGAAATCCTTTTATTTTGGATTTCCTCAACCTTTGCCTCTTGGTCACACCAAATCCTGCTGTGGCAGTCAACCCTTGATGCGAAACAAGTCAAGTCAACCCAAAACCTTGAATTAGAATTACCCGATAATTGAAAGCACCCCAATTAGGGTTGGTCAAGCACTTTGAACTATGGTTCGATTCTAACCAAGATTATGGAAGGCTATGCCTACTTAATATTTCTTTTGAGGGATTTAATTTTTATGCGTAAATTTCCATTTTATTATCTTCTATTACATGCTTTTCAATATTAAGTGGGATTTACTTAAGTGATTAACCATGTCAAAGATAATATTCACATATAAGCCAGTTTTATTTTACTTCCATCCTGCATGTTCGTTTAATTCATTAAGTGTGTGATCGTGACAACACATCCACAATAAATAAACCATGAAACTGAAAGAAATAAAATAAATGGTATGATCATGAGCTTTTCTATTGGTTAGTTTATCTAGCAGTTGATAAACTAACCCAAGACCTAGGGGAGAAAAACCTTGAACCTTTCGGGTTCATGTTTACAGCTTTCCACCTATCCACCTTTGTATCTCCTTGGATTTTTTTCACCTTGGATTATGTCTTGAGCCACCTCCACTAGCTTGCGAGCTCCATCCATTACATATGCATTTATCACACACGCAAGTGATGGGTAAAAGGGGTTTCTACATAAAGAACCCTTGGGAGTGCAGGCCCTACATATTAATGAGGAGATGTCTTGTAGGCCAATAAACTTAATTTAAATAAATTAATTAAAAGAAACCATTCACATACAAAGGTCTCAGTCTAGCTCATGATCATCCATACATGCAACGATATTTACTCATAAATAATACTACCATTCAATTCTTTAATCGTTCTTGTTTAAGATAAATCACCCTCGAATCAATTAATTATCTTTAATTAATCAATCCTTTTATCTTAAATCCTTTTTCTGAATTTCCTTGAGATTCTCATCCATCATAATTTTAAACTAATAAATTCATTTAAAATTATCCTTGTACATAACTTGCACCTTGGAGGCAACTCGGTGAATTCCCATTTATTACACAGATGTTAAATTAAACACATATATATAAAACACCTATCACGTGTTGTGCCTCAGCTTTATGCCTACACCATGGTACACGTCTCAAGGGTTTGTATAATATAATAATAAATTTTAACAAATCTATGTAACTTGGGTGGGTACACGGCATGTAGTTCCGACTACACGGTGTGTACTTTTTCTTCATCGTCCATCCAAAGTACATGCCCTGGGACATGGCGTGTTAATGTACTTTGGAAATTTTCGGAGTACACGGTGTGTACAGTGGGACACACGCCGTGTAGTTTCCGAGTTACACGGTTTCCAGCCGGGCAAGCCATGTACGGGGTACACGGACCAACCCTAACCCGAAGGGACTACATGCTATGTTCATTGGACCACACGGTGTGTAATCCGTAAACCGTGTTCCACCAGTTTATGGTCAACACATAGCGTCTTAAATTCTTAGAAAGAATCCAATACACAGCCTGATTTGGCGAATCAGTCAATGCATCGAACCTAGACTACACGGCGTGTACTTTCGAATACACGTTGTGTATTCTGGTGTTGTACGGCCAGAAACGTTTGGCTCCTCTGGATGAGTTCCTCTATTTTATTTTAATAAAAATTAAAAGAAAAATTCGTTTCTATGAGGTGAACGAGAAATGATAGAGGAGGAACGGACCTCGATATTCAAATTTCCAGAATGATTAAACTTGAATTTAAATAAATAAATTATTAAATGCGTAAATCATCAACAAAAAACTAAATAATTATAATCAACGAATGACCCGCTCTGATACCACTTGTAGGTTCTGGGTGCAGCTGAAGCGTGTTGGTGGGTTTTCCCAACTTTAATCTTAACGTTAAGCAACGTTCAATCTGAGATCCGTCACGATTTAAAATGCTGAATCTTCAAAATAGAACAAAGAACGAAAAACTTAAGAGGGAATCCCATAACCATATAGATAGGATCATCATATGTTGGTTATAATTAATTTAATTAATTCAATAGAATCACCTTGGTGGAATTCTTTTTTCATTTATGTCTCCGGTCACGATCATGTGATCCGTCGTTGCATCGTAGAATCCATGTGTAGGATTCCTCTAGTGGTGATCCACACGTGTGCCACGTATCTATGTACATCGTCGAAGGGATCTCCAGGTGCTATCACAGAAGAGCCTTCGCTTGCGATGTCCGCCTTCAACCGCCTTGATCCGGTGGAGGATCTCACTCTCGTAACTTGAGGGCGTTCTTGGTGGAAAGGGAATTCTCTCTTGGATTGAGAGTATTTCCAAATCTGTTGTGCACAACAAAATGGCTCAGGAAAAGTGTTGGGGTTGTGAGGATATTTATAATCGGGTTTGAGGTTAATAGAGTTATGATAATAAATAAATGTGTTACGTGTTTTATTTATTTCATTAACTCTTAATGAAACCCCAAGTCGAATTATTAATTCCTTGACATGCACCCACACTGATTATAATTAATATCATTTAATAAAACAATATTATATCCTCAAAATCCCGACTGGAAAACTACACGGCGTGTACTTGTTTTCCATAAAACTACACGGCATGTATATTTAATATACACGGCGTGTACTTTTATTTTCCATTTTTCTCCACCATATTTATTAGACCTTGAGTAATGGCTATTTATTTCTTAAATAAATGTAACTACATTACTCACTAATAAATATATTATTTCACCCACAATATATTTTCTCGAATAACTAGTGTCGAAATAAATGTGATCAGACATCCTTAAATAATTATTAAACCACAATGAGGAATAATATTTATTTAACTTGTTAAATTAATATTTAACTAAGTTACATGGACACACTTAGTGTGTGACCCTCTATACCTCTTTCTCAGTGGAATTAGGTGGAGTCTGCCTAAAGTCCAAGGTTAGCATCTAGAAACACGCTAAGGCACCCATAGAGAAAGAAGTTAACGCCGCAATGATGTGTCACCTCCTATGAATACTTACCGTGTAATATAATCCCTTTGTCTCGATATCTCTAATCAAGCGGGTTGCATGCTAGTGACATCAACTCATGTGCTCGATTATTCTTTCTTTGAATTCCCGGAATTGAACTCGCCCATACCTTACCATTGACATGGATTTATTTAGGCTATATCAATTCCATCAAAGGGCCTGAGATATCTACTTCCGTTATGAAACAGAAGGGAAAAATCCTTTCTCGCATTATCTATTAATGCAGTATTACTCGTGATGCACCCAACGTATCCTACCTCGCTACTAACAGTGTGTCGTCACAGTTTTTGTCAATACAACTAAGTGTACGAGTTGTAATACCCATTAATAATAATCTTAAAGTCTAAGGACCAATACACACATCCGCAGATAGGAACATCCAATGACACTATGAAATGTGGATTTCCTACTGGCGGGTCTCGTTCTCATAATATCCTCCTAGATATTACCAAGGGCGCACACTATGAGAAGGTTCCCCAAAGTTTTATGAGTCCTCGCCCCTAATGGCATGTATTATTTGTGTCCCTCAAATAACATCATCCGGCCATAGAACATATATTCAAGAACAGTGTTACGGAACTTCTGGGTTCTCATCATAGCAGGGATCCGTTATGACCCTTTAATGCAATAGTTATCCTTAGGACATTATCACATGCATTGTCACGCAGAAGAACAAACAAGATGTGATAAGGATTTTATTAATGAATAAAGTACTAAGTAGTTGGTTCTAGGCCACGAAATCCAACACTAACCACAACCAAAAACACCAAATAGATATATTCCAACTCTTATAATACCATTTAGAGTCAAAATTATCATAACATCCTCTATTATGAGACCAAAAATTCAAATTTCTACTTAATTTTTTCTAACCTATAATGATGCAGGTCTTTATATAACATGTCAAAGTTAGTTCACATGGTGAACAATATGCTTCTTATATATGTGATTTCATCATTGATTATGCCTATGCTTATGAGTTCATGACTATTTTGGATAAAAAATAAGAGGATAAGAATAAAAATAGTTGAGATGATATAGGTAAAGAACAATGTGAATGGGGTGGCTGGTTACCCCCACCCCCACCCCCCCTCCGCTCACTTGTTTAATTTCCTTTAAGTGATTACCCAAATCCTTAAACTCAATACACATTCACATGCACATGTATATATATAGGTGTTATATATAAAAAATTCACACACACACACATATAAGAAAAAAAAGGATAAGTGCTTGATCAAATTTCCACTAGTAGAAAAAAAAGTTGATGCATCTAGTGGAATTGGAAAACCACCAAATAGAAGTTGTATAAACTTTATAAAAATAAATTCACCCTCCCTTAAAAACTTATTTTCATCCTTCCACACCCACAATCCTTCCCTGTCACAAACTAGTCTGAGATTCCATCCAACCTGACACTCGACCTAGTCCATGGCATAGCTCGAAGGGTGTTCTTGATCCCTATGGGATGGAAGATAGTTAATGGGTATCAAAATTTCACTTTTTGGGAATGATTTCATCCAAGGTAAACAACCATAAAAATTTTACATGAATCAAGCATCACATAATGAACCATAACCATATCCAAAATTAAGTACAAATATCACAGGTTAAAATATTTTCAATTTTAAACAAAAACCAAAATACCAAAATGGTAGGAAAACCAACTAGAATAAAACCCAAAACCATCCATGAAACAAGAGGTACATTTCCCATAAGACACCACAACCAACACCAGTAAGTGAGTAACACTAGTAACTAGATCTACCATCAACACCACAGAATATCTTGCCTTTACCTGGGTCAAACATAACAAGGTCTACATATACTTGAGGGTGTTTTTAGGGTGTTAGCCAATTCCTAGTAGGATTCAACCCAAAATATATTCCCTTACATAAAATTATAAGACAAATTAATATACTAGTTTTAAAAAATAAATTAGAAACATTTCTAGAAAAACATTTCAAGGAAAAAATATAGAAAAGCATGATTTGAATTTAAATTTAAATCAAGGTCCACCGCATGTTGAAAGTAAGCACAACATCACAAGAACACCATAGGTTATCCATAAAGTAATTGGATATAGTGCGATCCTATGAACTTTATACCTCATTGAAACATGGTATAGATACCATAACACATAGCATCCTCATGCATGATCCACTAGATGAGAACACATCCCAAGGTCCAGTAGTCTCCAATCATCACATGTTTAGTTAGTGTGGTAGCTTCCATCCTCCTAGAAGGAACTAATCCTTGGACCAACTGGTTTTTATAATATACTATTCCTATTCCACCCATCTATTCCCCCAGGATTACCTTTATTCTCAACTACATAATATTATATCATATAAACCACCTCTTTCACATTAAAAAACAAAACACCATGAATACACATGAATAAGCACTATTTTCTATAAGAAAATAATCTTTCAAATCTATACGCACACCAAATACCTTTTAAAATAAACTTCATACCACTTACACAATTATTAGAACACATTTTGAATCACAATAAATAAATAACAAATGAAACCCAACCAATTTCATTTGGAAAATAATTTCTCAACTCATACGCACCTTGAAACCTTTTAAAACAAATTTACACCACACACACACAATCCATAGATCACACACAATAAGAACATAAAGCATGCCAAAATCATCTAATAATTCTAAACAATGGAATCGCTTACCTCAAGCATGGAAACTTTTGGAATCCTGTGGAAAATCACAATCGCGCCACAAGAGGACCCTATAAAATCATGATCAAACCATAAACACAAATATTAAACCCAAATAACCATGGTTTAACCCATTTTAGGGAAACCAATCTACTGGAGAGAGAAGAACCCAATAAATAAGAATGTATAACCCAAGAATAAGGAAGAAACCTGAGAAGATGGGCTTACATGATGATTTCTTGATGAATCTACACCAAAAACACCCAATATTTGTGGGTCCAATGGAACCAAGAGGAGTTTATAGGGGTTGGAAATACCATATGGGGAAGAAAGGGGTGGATTTGTTATAAAATTGGGGTAGGTTATAAAGGTAAATTCCATTTTTTTAATGATTTGGATAGGCTTCACGGTTTAGCCACATAGTTTGAATAACTATATGGAAACCGTGTGTCCCTCTCATACCAAAAAAGAATCAGATTGTATGGATTCTAGGGGAAGGAACACACCCCTGTGGCCAACCATGAACCCTAGATAGAACCACTAGTCTGGGAGCATGGTCTCTCTTAGGTTGGTGCATGGTCTCTATTAATTGTACACAACCCGTAAGCCGCCTACTGTCGAGTCCAAAAACTCCAATGTTTTCCAAAAACTCTTGATAAATCTATGGAACCAAGATAAGAACAAAATAAAAAAGAAAATTCCTCAAAAATAAATCATGGTTGTGAAAATTTTCTCCACAATGAAAATTTTTCAACCTCATAAAGTCAACTCAAATTCTAATTAGAGAAAAAAAAGGTACTGCTTCTCAACCCAAGATTTTTGATCCCATGTCTCATTTTCATCATTCTCATGCTGCCAAAGAACTCAGAACAATGGTATGGACTTCCCATGAATCAATTTCTCTTGGGAATCCATAATCTACACTAGTCATTAAAACATAGTCAAATCAGATTCCAGCTCTAATTCTTCCCAATTCATCACATGATAAGGGTCTAGATTATACTTCCTTAGTTGGGAGATATGGAACTCATAATGAATTGATGTCAAGTGGGATGACAAAGATAATCGGTATTCCACCTTACCAACTCTCTTAATAACCTCAAAAGATCTTACATACCTTGGATTTATCTTCCCTTTCTTACCAAGAAGATGATGACCCAAATGAGGTGAAACCTTCAAAAACACCCAATCACAAATAGAAAACTCCAAGGCTCAATGCTATTGATCAGCATAAGACTTGTGATGGATCTGTACTGTCAAAAAATGTTGCCTAATAAACATAGCTTTATCAAATATTTCCTTCACAAGGCTGGGTCCCAACAAATAGGTATCGCCCATATTAGTCCAAAAAAGGGGTGATCGACATGAATGACCATAAATCACCTCAATGTGTACCTTCCTTATTGAGGATTGGTAACTATTGTTATATAAAATCTCAAACAAACCCAAATGGAGATCCCAGGAACCTCTAAAATCTAACACACAAGCTTAAAGATTATATTACAAGATCATATTCACTTTCTATATCTGACCATCCACTTGAGGATGGTATGTCGTACTCAAATTGACCTATGACCCCATTTCCATTTGAAGGCCTTCCCAAAACCGAGAGGTAAAACTAGGTCCCTATCTGAGACAATAACCAATGGAACCCCATGAAGCCTCACTACCACCTGAATATACAACCGAACCAATTCAACCACCTTGTCCAAGTCTCTGATCAGAATAAAATGGATCGATTTGGTCAGGTGTTCAATCACTACCCAAATGAAATTCCTCCCCCAAGGTGTACAAGGAAATACAATAATTAAATCCATAGAAACTTCATCCCAATTCTTGGTAGTAATGGGTAAGGGATGAATAAAACCAACAGAAATTTGGTGTTCCTCTTTAAACTATTTATAAACATAACACCTAGATAAAAATTCCACTAAATCCCATATCATTACCATCCTCTAGAACTAATGAAGGATGTCAAAAAACATCTTGGTGGTACTGGGTTGAATGACCCACCAATGTTGGTGGATATCCTGTATCACCCCCTTCGGCAGTGACAACGGCAACACCACCCAGCCCGTGAGGCAAAGAATCCCATATGAAGACAAAGACTATTTGTTGGCCATGTCCCAAATATTTAAGAACTTTATAGACTACTGACATGACTCATCAATAGGATTTTTGTGCTGAATGAACTCCATAAGAAAAGGTGATAGCTGAACGTTGGCCAATAATGCACCTCCACTGTGATTCTTGGTCTCCAAAGTCATCTAGGAAAAACCCTCATTAAGTTATACTCAACATTAGACTCCTTCAAATCTTGCACTGGAATCTCTCTGCTCAAAGTATCTACTACCACATTACCTTATCCTGGGGTTAAAATTATATCAAAATTAAAATCCTAAAGGTACTCAACCCAACCACATTGCCTTAGATTCATAACCTTATGGGAGAAAATGTAGGCCAAACTCATATTATCTGAGTATACTACAACCTTATACCCAAATAGATAATGGAGCCACATCTTCAAAGCATGCATCACTTCCTTCAACTCTACAATATGGGTTGGGTAATTCTTTTCATGTGGTCGGAGCTGGCGATAACCATACATGACCATGTGCTTATCTTGCATCAGCACACACCCAAGACCCATACCTGATGCATCACATTAGACCACATATCCCTTTCTATATTATAGTATGATCAATAAATTATTTTTGGTCAACCACTACTTAATCTCCATAAAGGATTCCTGAAATTATGGAATACATTCAAAAGTTACCCCTTTACGTGTAAGTGTAGTCATATGTGAAGAGAGTATGGAGAAATATCTAATGAACCCCCTATAATACCCTTCCTAGAAAAAAAACCTTGATTTCTAAAAAGTTCCTTAGTTGCTCCCATGACATCACCACACTGATCTTATCAGGGTCCATCAAACCCCCTAGTTCTGAGATTACATGACCCATTAACTTTACTTCCCTGATCTAGAAGGTGTACTTGAAAATCTTATCATAGAGGAGATGATCTAAAAGAGTTCCTAACACATTCCTCAAATGTTTTTCATAATCCTCCTCGGTCCTGGAGTAGACCATGATGTTATCCACGAACATGACATTGAAATAATCAAGGTACTGATGGAACATCCTATTAATAAGTTCCATAAAGACTAGTAAAACATTAATCAACCTGAAAGGAATGAAAAAAAAATATACATACCTACTTTAGAAAGCAATTTCAAGATCATATGCCTCTCAAACCTTGACTTAGTGGTACCTAGAATGCAGGTCAATCTTGGAGATCAATATATCATCCCGCCTTTTTGTCAAATAAACTTTCATTACATTATACAAAACTGAGGATCTTAAAGGTTTAATGTCTTGGAAACCAGGAACTTAATACATGAAACAAAAAAAAACATTCTTCTTAAACACTTGAAAGGATTGTCCTAAAGTTAATCCTAGGTTCATTACTACATCTCATAACCTGGGTACACACATCAAAAGAAAGGGTGTGCATAAGGCTCAGTAAGGGAAACAAGGGAAACATTTAAAATGTGAACTTGAGATACATCAATAAAGTCATGAAAAGAATTTTAAGTAATGAGAATGAAATCATGAGGCATATCATAATAAAAATAACGTATTTCATAACTTGAATATGTGGCTACAACATTAAACAAATACAATCATTTCCATTTCACCAAGTTCCATCCCCAAGGTGTTAATAAAAATTACCAAGGTTATTCACCAAGGTATCAGTCTAAAAGGTCATCTCTAGAGATTAAGTCTTTACCCAATGCATTGGAGCGCTATCAGGGCGCACCCTTAAATTCACCTTTATTATCTTGTGAGACACATATATCATCATCAATCATTTCATAAACAACCCATATAGCATAAAAGAAATGGTTTTCATTCCATAATCATAACGTTTTAAAAACTGCTTTAAAGACATGATCTTTATGTCACTTTAAACCCACAGAAAGGGAAAGCGGGTCTCATGTATGTAAATCCCAGAATTTAAAATACAAAATTTTGGTATATATGTGAATACCACTTTAGAATAAAGGGATTTGAGTATTCACTTAATAAAATAAATGAATTTTAGAATAATAGAGAGACATTTTGAGACAGAAATTCTGCTGCATAAATGCTATGTTACGAGGTTTTAGAAAATATTGAAAAGAGAGGGGACATGGGTCACCCACTCGTAAATGATCCATAAAACACTAGGGGAATAGAATATAAAGGATTTAAGAACATGGTAATTAAATTTTAAAGACATACCAAATGAAATGAAGAACATGAAAGGAAGACAAAATTAAGATATCTCTTATGAAAATTTGGCAGCCTAACGGCGTCACTTAAACTTCAACAAAAATGAATTGACGAGATCAAATAGGGTCTCTCATCATATTAATATAAAAGATAATTATGGTAGATTTAGATATCATACCCCAACATAATAAAAAGGAACATGAAATACTTGACATGAAAATAGATCTTGAAAACGAGAAGGGTGAAAGAATCCCTTAAAAATTCGGCAGCCTAACGGCGCCACTTAAACTTCAACAAAAATGAATTGACGAGATCAAATAGGGTATCTCATCATATGAATATAAAATATCAGCATGATAGATTTAGATATCATACCACAACATAATAAAAGGAACATGAAAGACTTGACATGAAAATAGATCTTGAAGACGAGAAGGGTGAAAGAATCCCTTAAAAATTCGGTAGCCTAACGGTGCCACTTAAACTTCAACAAAAATGAACTGATGAGATCAAATAGGGTCTCTCATCATATGAACATAAAAGATCAGTATGATAGATTTAGAGATCATAACCCAACATAATAAAAATGAACATGAAAGACTTGACATGAAAATAGATCTTGAAAACGAGAAGGGTGAAAGAATCCCTTAAAAATTCGGCAGCCTAACGGCACCACTTTAACATTCTTAAAATGAAATGATGAGAGAAAGAGGGGGTATCTCATAATATGAACATGAAAAGGGAAGTAATATGAATATAAAAGAACATACTTCAACATAAGATCATGGATCATAAAAGAAATGACATAAAAGATATTACTTGAAAAGAAAGAGAGAGGTCGGATCCCTTACCATAAAACGTAACTCTTAAAACTCAAAGGTTGGGACATTGAGGGCTTGGGGGCACCTTGGGAGGACTCCTTGGGAGGTAATGAGACCAGATCTTTGTTTTGGATGAGTTGGGAGTCGAATGGATGAGAGGATGGCTTGGTATTTATAAGGAAAGTGAGGGGACAAGGCATTAATGGCCAAGGGACACCTCATTGGTGGTTTTGGAAAAACCCTGGGCTTGCCCATGGTATTTTCCCATGGTATTGGTCACTTTGGACAGATCATACCTTATATTACTATTCATAAGTCGACCATATTGATTACATACTTAATACATCATTTAATGATGTCATTAAACACCCGTAACTTAAAAACTATATTTTCACTATTCATTGAAAATTCAACTTTCTCAGAAAAATCCCAAAATTTCACCTTAACCAAATATAGATGCTCTGATTTAAAAAATGAACTCCATTTTATAAAAATAATTTTCTAAATATTTTTAATTTAATTTTTAATTAAAAAACACTATTCACCCGAAAAATCTAATACTTGAATAATAATTTATGAAACCATTATTTAACCATTTTATTGAATCACATTACTTAATCAAGGTTCCTAGATTATATTAATACTTTATTTAAGTGAGATTACTAATCCATTTGGTCACATTACTAATCCTAAGCATAAAATCACTATTCATAATTTACTATTCATCAAAAATTATGTTGATCTTATTAGACTCTAAATTTCGTACTGAACATAATTATAGAAGACCATTTTTTGAAAATCATTACACATTTTTAATTATTTAAGGTTTACATAAACATTTTTAAAATATCCTTTCTCTAAAATTCATCAAAAATATGCACACTATATTTATCCTAACATTTGAAAATTCATAAACTTCATCATAAGAAGAAATCAAAATTTTTATTTAAAACAAAGGATTACACAAGGCAGTTACGGTCTCCTTACATAGACCCTTATAACACCAGCATAGGACCTAAGTGTAAGGTGTGCTAAGGTGAGAGAATTTGAGGGCGGCTCGGCCAACATCGCACGAGTAGTAATTTCTATCAGTTTGAACTTCTCACGAGGGCGATTCCATTCTAGCTTCACACGATGAACTTCGGCTTGGGTTTGGTCCAGAGCAAAGCCCAGTGGTGCTACCTCCTTCCCAAGTTCTGTTAGATGGGCTTCGATTGGCCCGATACTACTGGATGAGGTCATCGAATATTCTTTCTATATAAATTAACCAAGGTCAATTGTATTTAAAGACAAAAGTCGCAACATTCAGTTTTCAATGGTCATACTGACTAACGGTCATATATCAGTCAAAACCCAATGGTCTCATTTTAATTATACTCATGTTATCAAATGAAACATTTTTGTTGAGTATAAAAAAATAAAATAACACAAAAAATTAGGAAACAATATTTATTCAAAATTTCGGGTCGTTACAATCTTCCCCCCTTAAGAAATTACGTCCTCACAATTTTTAAAATTGGGTCTTGAAATTTCATTGAAAGTCCCACATTGGAAAAAGAGTCAGTAAAATTATTACTTTAAAAGAAAGAAAGGGAAGTATAAAGTTCACCCGAGTTAACCAACACTAGGATTCCATGTAGGAAAACATGGACATGGAGGAGAAAACAAAGGCTTAAGTTCTGAGGAAGAGTGATAGAAAACATGATTAGGAGAAAGTTAACCACGAGAAAATCCCAAACTTATGATGTGTGTAAATAGTCTTTGATTACCTAGTAAGAAACGTAAACTAACAACGTTTTTGTTTTACGTTCCTTTTCATAATTTTGAGGAATTCATTTACTACATAGAACAAAAACATAAGGAAATATACCTACCTTCAAGTAGACTTTCATCCTTTAATAAGTTTCTACCAAAACTAATATTTTCTCCAAACGATGAGTATTCAAAACTACTTGGTCTAATCAAAGCACAAGAATCATATTATAGAGAATCACATAATCCACCAAAGATTAACTATCTATTTCTTATATCTTTAAACATTATCCCAAAAACAAAAAGGGTAAGGTAAAATGACTCTTCTAAAATAAAGAACCCTAGTGGAAGGAAAACTAATTTAAATCTTCAAAGTTCCACGGTATTACCCAAAGTTCATCATAGAACATTCCATAAATAACAGTCCTTAAAATTCCTCAAAATAAACCAAACTAAGATTGAAACCCAAATACAAGAAGGATTTGATAACATAGTCTTCCAAAATAAACTTCATTGTTCATCTCCAAACAACATCAACCACTCCTAACATCTTATAAAAAAATTTTCTAACCTAAACATATTTTACCCAAGATAGGTTAATCATTTCCATAAGTAACCTAAATTACTATAAGTCCACCTTAAATTCATTGATTCTTCAAAATATAAGTCAACCTTACTCCTCAATGAAAATACCGTAGTAATCTATTTACCTCAATCATATAGGGTCCCCAAAATAGTGAACGTCTTACAAAATAATAATAATTTTTTAATCCCCTAATCATCTCTGTCATATTAATACAGAAATCATCGCATTTCCTATCACATTGGTTGTTGGGACATGTTCTTCCATTTCCCACCATTAACTAAGAAAAGAAATTATAATTAGGGGCTTAAATACTTAGCCAATAATCATGAAAAAGAACTTAAAGCGTATAAGGATAACTTGTAGAAGAAAATTATACCCTAACTTGTGATCTCCTAGGTTTAAAACTAGGTTATACATGATCATATATTCTTATGTGAATCTTTATTTTATTTTATGTTTGTTCCTTTAATAATGGTTCATACTAAGCTTATGAATTTACCAAAGCATATCCCCCGGGAGTGTCGTAACCAAGAGTGCAGCAAGGCCCGTTGTTGTGTACCAGTTCCCGTTCGAGTCTAGATCAAAGCGGTGTTTTTGGGTTTTACCCCTATGTACATCTGTGCCAGAGCCACCTCTACCTGCTCGTATCTAGATAGGGATGTATTTGCTTGGTAACCCCTTACTCAATACTCACCAAAATACCAGGAATATTTCCTTTATTTAAACTTTTCTATAGGGTTCTTACTAAAGTTTTCATATCCTAATTTCCACAAATAACTAAACCATCCTTTGATACCAACTATAGAATCCTGCCTTTTTGTCACATAAACTTTTATTACATTATAAAAAACTTAGGATCTTTAAGGTTTAGTGTCTTGGAAACTAGGAACTTAATACATGAAACAAAAAAACATTCTTCTTAAACACTTGAAAGAATTTTCCTTAAGTTCATCCTAGGTTCATTACTACATCTCATAACCTGGGTACATACATCAAAAGAGAGGGTGAGCAGAAGGCCCAGTAAGGGAAACAAGGGAAACATTTAACATGTGAACTTGAGATACATCAATAAAGTCATAAAAAGAACTTTAAGGCATGAGAATGAAATCATGAGGCATATCATAATAAAAATAATGTATTTCATAACTTGAAGATGTGGCTACAACATTTAACAAATACAATCATTTCCATTTCACCAAGATCCATCCCCAAGGTGTCAATAAAAATTACCAAGGTTATTCACCAAGGTATCAGTCTAAAAGGTCATCTCTAGAGATTAAGTCTTTACCCAATGCATTGGAGCGCTATCAGGGCGCACCCTTAAATTATCCTTTATTATCATGGGAGACACATATATCATCATAAATAATTTCATAAACAACCCATATAGCATAAAAGAAATGGGTTTCATTTCATAATCATAACGTTTTAAAAACTGCTTTAAAGGCATGATCTTTATGTCACTTTAAACCCACAGAAAGGGAAAGTGGGTCTCATGTATGTAAATCCCAGAATTTAAAATAGAACATTTTGGTATATATGTGAATAAGCCTTTAGAAGAAAGGTATTTGAGTATTCACTTAATAAAATAAATGAATTTTAGAATAAGAGAGAGACATTTTGAGACGGAAATTCTGCAGCATAAAGGCTATGTTACGAGGTTTTAGAAAATATTGAAAAGAGAGGGGACATGGTTCACCCACTAATAAATGATCCATAAAATAGTAGGGGAACAGAATATAAAGGATTTAAGAAAATAGTAATGAAATTTTAAAGACATACCATATGAAATGAAGAACATTAAAGGAAGACAAAAATAAGATTTCTCTTATGAAAATTCGGCAGCCTAACGGCGTCACTTAAACTTCAAAAAAAATGAATTGACGAGATCAAATAGGGTATCTCATCATATGATTATAAAAGATCAGTATGATATATTTATATATCATACCCCAACATAATAAAAAGGAACATGAAATACTTGACATGAAAATAGATCTTGAAAACGAGAAGGGTGAAAGAATCCCTTAAAAATTCGGCAGTCTAATGGTGCCACTTAAACCTCAACAAAAATGAAATGATGAGATAAAATAGGGTCTCTAATCATATGAACATAAAATATCAGCATGATATATTTAGAGATCATTCCCCAACATAATAAAAGGAACATGAAAGACTTGACATGAAAATAGATCTTGAAGACGAGAATGGTGAAAGAATCCCTTTAAAATTCGGCAGCCTAACGGCACCACTTAAACTTCAACAAAAATGAATTGACGAGATAAAATAGGGTCTCTCATCATATGAAAATAAATTATCAGTATGATAGATTTAGATATAATACCCCAACATAATAAAAAAGAACATGAAAGACTTGACATGAAAATAGATCTTGAAAACGAGAAGGGTGAAAGAATCCCTTAAAAATTCGGCAGCCTAACGACGCCACTTTAACATTATTAAAATGAAATAATGAGAGCAAGATGGGGTCTCTCATCATATGAACATGAAAAGTGCAGTAATATGAATATAAAATAACATCCTTCAACAAAAGATCATGGAGCATAAAAGAAATGACATAAAAAAGATTACTTGAAAAGAAAGAGAGAGGTCGGATCCCTTACCTTAAAATGTAACTCTTAAAACTCAAAGGATGGGACCTTGAGGGCTTGGGGGAACCTTGGGAGAACTCATTGGGAGGTAATGAGACCATAGCTTAGTTGGGGGAGAGTTGGGAGTAGAATGTATGAGAGGATGGCTTGGTATTTATAGGGAAAGTGAGGGGACAAGGCATTAATGGCCAAGGGACACTTCATTGGTGGTTTTGACAAAACCATGGGCTTGCCCATGGTATTTGCCCATGGTATTGTCCACTTGGGACACATAATACCTTATATTACTATTCATAAGTCGACCATATTGATTACATACTTAATATATCATTTAATGATGTCATTTAACACCCGTAACTTAAAAACAGTATTTTCACTATTCATTGAAAATTCAACTTTCTCAAAAAAATCCCAAAATTTCACCTTAACCAAATATAGATGATCTGATTTAAAAAATGAACTCCATTTTATAAAAATAATTTTCTAAATATTATTAATTTAATTTTTAATTAAAAAACACTATTCACCTGAAAAAAACTAATACTTGAATAATAATTTATGAAACCGTTATTTAACCATTTTATTGAATAACATTACTTAATCAACGTTCCTAGATTATATTAATACTTTCTTTAAGTGAGATTAATAATCCATTTGGTCACATTACTAATCCTAAGCATAAAATCACTATTCATAATTTACTATTCATCAAAAATTAAGTTGATCTTATTATATTCTAAATTTCGTACTGAACATAATTGTAGAAGATCATTTTTTGAAAATCATTACAAATTTTTAATTATTTAAGATTTACATAAACATTTTTAAAATATCCTTTCTCTAAAATTCATCAGAAATATGCATACTATATTTATCCAGACATTAGAAAATTCATAAACTTCATCATAAGAAGAAATCAAAATTTTTATTTAAAACAAAGGATTACACAAGGCAGTTACGGTCTCCTTATATAGCCCCTTATCACACCAGCATAGGACCTAAGTGTAAGGTGTGCTAAGGTGAGAGAATCCGAGGTAGGCTCGGCCAACATCACACAAGTAGTAATTTAATTAGTTTGAACTTCTCACGAAGGCGATTCCGTTCTAGCTTCACATGATGAAGTTCGGCTTGGGTTTGGTCCAGAGAAAAGCCCAGTGGTGCTACCTCCTTCCCAAGTTCCGTTAGATGGGATTCGATTGGCCCGAGACTACTGGATGAGGCCATTGAATCTCTTTTCTATATTAATTAACCAAGGTCACTTGTATTTAGAGACAAAAGTCGCAACATTCAGTTTTCAACGGTCATACTGACTAACGGTCATATATCAGTCAAAACCCAATGGTCTCATTTTAATTATACTCATGTTATCAAATGAAACAGTTTTGTTGAGTATAAAAAAATAAAATAAAACACAAAATTAGGAAACAATATTTATTCAAAATTTTTGGTCATTACAATCAAATTTTCCCTATTAAGATAGTCAAAGAGTTCATCGATGTAGGGAAACATATATTTATTCTTTATTATCACCTTATTTAGATTCTAGTAATCCATACATAACAATATATATACATCGACCTTGCTTGCAAAAAACAATAGGGTAGCCAAAGGTGAGACACTTGGGTGAATGAATCCTTTGGATTCCAAATCATCCAATAGTATCTTTAATTCCATAAATTTAGTGGAGGCCATACGATATGAGGTATGAGATATTTTCTATGTTCCTGTTGTCAAATTGATGGTGAACTCCACATCCCACTCTAGAGGAAAACCTGAAAAATCATCTAGAAATGCCATTGGGAACTCATCCATCACCAGAGGAAACCCACTCTCAGAACCACTACCATCATCCTCCAACATGAGTGATGAGACCTGAAAAAATAGACTACACAATCTTAGAATTAGATATCTAGAACATCCCAATGGTGGAACTCATTCACCATGAAAAACTAGTTACTCCCACTATGTTCCACAAAACTCACTCATTTTCAATAATAGTCGATGTGCACCTAAAAACGCACCATCCAATCCATACCAAGGATCACGTCAAAGAGGTCCATTTCTAGAACTAGGAAATCCCATTCCATCCCAACCCCCGACATGGTGAGGGAACATGATGGACACTTGAAACTTCACTCCCACTTCGTGACAAGTGTCATCACCAACTTCATCACTTATTACAAGAGCTTTGTTGGAAACTTTAACACATCCACAATATAAAAATAGATAAAAGAAACAAAGGCACTCATATCAAAACAAGGAAAAAGTTATGGATGATTAAAAAAATAACACCTTGAACTATCACAGGGTCTGTATCATATTATACCAATTCTTGATCTAGATCATGAAGTTGACTCATCTCTACAGTATCATGAGAATGACCACTGACCCATGACTCTACCTTTGGTCGGTTGTGCCTAGAATAATATCCATCCCAACCGCCAAGACAACCAAACCAAGAACCCATTGTCCTATACGAATCTGACTAAGATAACATTCCCCTAGAAGCCGTCAAAGCTACACCACCCCGATATTAATGGGTATCTCTGTAAAACCATATAATGTTCCCCATAATTCCACATTGATGGTAGGGTCTAGGTGGGGCTGAGCATGTTGACTACATATGCCCTACCTTCCCACACTAATGGAATAGAACTGATATACCACCTTAAGATGTAGATAAAAAAGGTTGGTAATGATAGACTAAACCACCACTTATTCTCTTTTCCTACTCTTCTCACTTTACCTTCTTTTCAGATGAACTCCCACTACCCTAGCCTACTACTAAAACTACCCCAGAAAAAACTTTATTTTCTAGAGTGGTCTATATCCACCATCAAAGTGTGATCAACAACCTTAGAATACATATTCAACTTGAATAATAAGGCCTAGAATAGAATTTCCAACTACAACCCCATTTTAAACAACCGGTCCTTCATATGATCAATGGAATCTACCTCTTGTTTGAATCGAACTAACTCAGTGAAACAGTTGGAATATTTTACCATTCTATGATCCCCCTAATGAAGATCTAATAACTCTTAAGTATTGGTGAAGGATAAGATCTTAGGTAAGTACTTATCATTGAAAAAGACCTTCAAATCCTTCTAACCCATCTTCTCATTCTTCCCATCTTGAACCATTATGTCCCACCACCTCTAGCTGGGACATTAAAATAAACAAAAAACACTTCACCCTGATTACCATAGGAGTGTCAAGAAACCCGAACATCCTTTTGATCCTCTCAATCCATTCCTATGCTTCCTAAAGATTTTTTATTCCCTATAAAGATAAAGGATTGTTATTGAGGAACTCCTAAGCCTTTTCCTTTCCTGGACCTGGTTCATCTTCCCTAATCTGAGCAGAACCAGGGCCCGCTCCCTATCCCAAAACTTGGACTACCCGAACCACCACTCCCATTGTTTTCTGATCAACTAGTGATGGAAAATATCTATGAACTCTTCCTGTGGTTGCATGGGAAGTCTCTAGGGGTTCAACTTACTACAACAACTGATAAACACAAGGTAACCATCAATACCATCATCAATATAACATTCTGAAAATTTTCAGCAACAACAAAAAATTATGAATACTTCCATAAATCAAAACAAAATCGTAACCATCATGATAACAAACCAAACCAACTCACCCCCAATCAGTTTCCATTCACAGTCTGTAACCTATATGTATACTCTGGAAGAGATTTCAAAACAAGTACCAACATCCCATGGAGACTTAAGGGGTGTGTTGTTCAGACACCCCACTCGCAACTAGAACCTAAATCTTAGACATTTATGTCTCATGTCTATCCAAACTCTTCCCAAATAACATGACCCAAAGAAAGGGTGAAACCTGTCTCTGATACCATTCTGTCACAAACTGGTCCCATAATCCATCCAACCTGATACACAACTTATCTCTTTGAATGGATTGAAGGGTGTTTCTGATCCCCATGGGATGTAAACTTGTACTTGGGTATCAATATTTAAATTTTTAGTAAAAATTTCACCCAACGTAAACAACCATAAACAATTCACATGAAGCAGGTATCACATAATGAACCATAACCATATCCAAAATAAATACAAATATCACAGGTTAACAGTTTTAAAATTTTAAACTAAAACCAAAATACCAACACATAAGGGAAATAAACTAGACTACAACCAAAAAACTTCCTTGAAACAAGAGGTCCATCACCCTCAAGACACCTCTACCAATAGTACAAGTGATGAACACAAGAAACCAGATCCACCATCACCACCAAGGAACATGTTTCCTTTACCTGGGTCAAACATAACAAGGTATACATACACTTTAGGGTGTATATAGTGTGTGATCCAATTCCCTTTAGGATTCCTCCAAAAATAGATTCCATAAAATAACATTATAAGACATATTAACATGAAAGTTTTAAGAAAATAATTAGAAACATTTTTAGTAAAACATTTAAAGGAAAAAAATTTCAAGAGAAGAATGGTTTGAAATTAAAATGAAAACAAGGTCCACTATATATCAATGGTAAGAAAAAAATCACAAGGGAACCATGGGTAATCCCTAAAGGAATTGGCTATGGTGGGACCTTAGGAACCTCATACCTCGGTGAAACATGATATAGAAACCATAACCTATAGCTTCATCATGCATGAGCCCCTAGAGGGGAATGAATCCCAAGGTCTAGTGGTATCTAATTATCACATGTTTAGATAGTGTTGTGTGTTCAATACTACTATAAGTAATCAGGCCTCGACCCCATTGATTCATCTAGAATACTAATCCTAGTCTATCCATCTAGTTGCCTAGGATTTCTTTTGTTCTCAATTCCACCATCTCATAACATATAAACCACCTATTTCACATACACACACCAAACACCATGAACATGCATGAATAAAGACCATTTTACATAAGAAAAACCTCTATCAAATCCATACTCACACAAAATCCATTTGAAAATATACTTATCACCACTTACACAATTCTTAGAACACATTTAGAAGTACAAAAAATAAAGCACACAAGAAACCCACCCAACTTCATTTGGAAAATCATTTCTCAACCCATTTGCATCATGAAACCTTTTAAAACACATTTCACACCTCACAAAAAAACCATAGATCACACTCAATAAGAACATAAAGCATACTAAAATCATCAAATAATGATAAATCATGGAATCACCTACCTCAATCTTGGAAACTTCCAAAATCCAGTGGAAATCAACAATCACACCACAAGAGGACCCTGTACAGACAAGATCAAACCATAAAAACCAATATTAAACCCAAATAGCCATGGTTTAACCCATTTTAGGCCAACAACTCCACTATAGATATAAGAACCCAAGAAATAGGAAAGAAGAACCCCAGAAAAAGGAAGAAATCATAGAATAAGGGCTTGTTTGATGTTTCTTGAAGAATCCACACCAAAAACAACCATGATTTGATGGTCCAAGGGAACCAAGATGAAAAGAGGAGGCACTTAGGGATATAAATCCTAAGTGGGTTAGAAATGAGGTGGGTTTGGGTTAAAATAAAGTTAGGTTAGAAAGGCAAATAACACATTTTTAATGATAGGGACATGTTACACGGTTTAGCCACACTGTTTTCCAAATCGTGTAGAAACTATGTGTCCCTCTCTATTTAAGGAGGAATGAGGCCACATAGTTTATGGGGGAAGGAACACACCCATGCATCCGACTATTCACCCCAGAAAGAACCACTGGTTTGGGTTCACAGTTATCCATGTTCCCGTACAATAGGACGTGTAGCCTAGATAATCTCATTGTCCTAGGCACACGATATCTCCTAGGATGGCGAACGATTTCTACTAACCAATATCCAACCATGCACCACCTACTACTGAGTCAAAAAAACTAAAAATTAACCCAAAAACGCCTGATAAATCTATTGTACCAAGATAATACCAAAATAAACTATAAAATAACTCAAAATCAAATCATAGATGTGACATTTCCTGCACTCCCCCCCCCCCAATCCTCATTGTTGGCCCATAGATATTGTTGGCCACTATCTCTAACTATAATGGTTTTAATTATCACAAATCATGACATATATTAACATATATTATACCTTGTGTTAAATATTATAAGCTATGTGATATCATTATCTTGAATACCATATTAGTTCATTTATATAACTATTTATGTGTGTTTAAGTCTAAACAAGATTAAAACTAATTATCTATGTGTTTATGGATTGTAACACTCTCTGACTTTGCTGAAATGTAAGACATACAGAACATCTAAAAAATATCTAAGTATAAGTCATAAAAACTGACAGACAGGTGACTCATTGATAGACATATGACTCACTGACAGACAGTTCAAATAGGTATATGTTCTAAGTATGTGAAGTCGACACTATTGGAAGGACTCACTGTTGCACATGACACCGACATAGACAACTCACCGTTGCATATGAATCACCGATGTAGATGACCTACCATAAGTCCAAGTGACCTAACATTGAATGATGATACCAATTCAAGGACTCACCATCAGTTGAAATGAGTCACTGTTGGTTCAATTATCTCATCGGTAGAAGGAAAGACTCGCAGTTGATATGAGTCACTCTTAGTTCAACTGTCTCACTGAAAGAAGGAAGGACTCATCGTTGATATGAGTCACTAATAGTTAAATTTTCTCACTGACAGAAGGAAATAATCATCATTGAATTAATTCATCGATGTAATGAGTCACCGACATAGGGAAAGACTGACAGAATGACTTACTGATACTAATAGAAGGAGACACCAACAAACGAGTCACTGATAGATTGTTTAAATATGCATTTATAAATATTATTTCTAATGGTCATATTTGGGTTATTTAATGACTATGACATAATTAATTCCTAATTTTAGACTTTATAGCAGACAATACGATGTACGAGGTATCTCCACATGCACATTGCTGGGCTAGAAAGTTTAAAAGATGCAAAAATCATGTGATCCGGAAAAAAAGGTAGATGAGAAGTAGTGCATGCTGTGTACGAGAGACGCATATTGAAGAACATCAAATCTCATGTAACTACTATGAACTCAAGAATATAAGAACACACGAGGTAATCTCAATAGAGCTAAACATTGAATTAAAAAATTATTTCAGCATATCAAGGAAGGAGAAGAATATGCATGCACAACCATACCTATTGCTGAATGTTAGAATACGACACTCTATTTTGTGTCAACTTCATGAAGAAGACTCAAACTTCAAATTAACTTCCTCAAGAAAGTCCAGAGTTTCAATGCATAACACACAGAGACTTCTAAACCTAACTCTACATCTTTAGCTCTGTTGTGTTCATTTAGTTACATTTTTGGGTAGTGTGTCTATTTTTCTGTTACACACACACACTGACTCCTATGCATAACTGGAGAATACTTGGTATCCTAAATTTTACACACTCTTTATCCATTTTTATCCCACATAGAACTGTGGAAGAGTGCGTGTGTGACCTGGATGTTGTTTTTCCCATGAAGAACTATGGTAGAGGTAAAGTGTGACCTAGATAGCTCTATGTTCTATTGTGAACTCTGATCTAGGGTGTGGATCAAACTTTTTATTAATTTAAACTTCTTAGTGGTAGGTGATCACCAAGTGGAGATGATTATGTCTCTACTTAAGACTAAATATCTTGTTTTATATTTTCTATATTTTTGGATTTTAGTTTTACTATGTTTCATCAAATATTTCATAAAATTAAATTGTAATCTGATAGTTAGTCTTAGCTAGTGTTTATAATAGTATTAACTTATTAGGTTAGTTTCAAAAGTTATATTAAGTATCAAATTGATACAACTGATAACTAATCAATCTCTTGAGAAATTAATCGAACAATCAAGAACTTATAAATTCACTACTGGCTAACATGGAAATTTAATTTTAAATATTGGGGGAATTTCAAATAATCCTTTTTAAACAATGTTTTTTATAGATACTCAATTCAACCCCATCTTGATTACTCTACTTAGACCAACATTTGGCATCATAGGTTGTTTTAACATTTTAGTTTTCAAATCTTTCTCAATCTTTTTCAACTGTGATTTTAGTTGAATTTCAAAGATCTTAAAATTATTGTCAATGCTAAATTTTTATCTCTTTAAAATCTTTTTCTAAAATATTTATTATGAATAACATATTGGAAGTTACTGCTATCAACATACCTCTATTCTTTAATGGAATAAATTATGCCAAATGTAAAATTAAAATGAAAATGAACTTAGAAAGCATGGGTTTTGAAATTTTCTCTTCAATTATGGATGAGTATAAGATTCCTTATACTACTAGAACTACTTGTGATGACCCAACTAAGACTTCTTATAACAATAATTTCAAATCCATGAATTCATTATACTACTCTTTAGGAGATGAATAATTTAACAGAATTTCTTCCTGTAAAACAGCCCCTGAAATTTGGGATACTTTGTCTGTTTCACATGAAGGAACTTCTAGTGTTAAGGAAATGAGAATTAACACATATACTATTAAATATTATAACTTTAATAAAAATTCTTATAAGCATGTTTTTGACATTTATCTTAGGTTTAATGAAATAGTGAACGCTATGATCTCTTTGGGAAGAGATATTACTGCCAAAGAACAAATTATGAGGATTCTCAAATGCGTACCTGATATATTGAGAGGAACTTCTATCTCAATTATAGAATCATGTGACATAAGAAAATTATCTATCAAATAAATCATTGGAAAACTGATGATGTAAGAGGAAGAGCCGAAAGTTAACAAATAATAGGAGGGTGAACCTAAGAGAAAATCTGTAGCCTTCAAGACTACTACCACTAATAATATAGAAAAAGAGAAGGTGTTGGCCTCTGTTAAAATCTCCAGTAATTATGACTCAATATCAGATAGTGTTGATGAGATGGCTCAGATATCCATAAGATTCAATAAATTTTATAGAAAGAAGAAGTTTTTCAGGAATCCCAATTACAAAGGAAGATATGATAACAAGGGAAACTAGAAAAAGGTCTAGAAAAGAAATGAAAAATAAGATGAGATTTTTTGCTATGAATGTAAAAGGAGAGGACATGTCAAAGCTAAATTTCCAAAGTTAAAATACAAAAAAAAAGTATGAAAACAAATACAAGAAGTATAAGAAAGATATGAAGGCCACCTAGAGTGCCTCTGAGGATATCTCTAGGGAATCCGCATCATCTCATGATGAGAAAGTTGACATGGAAAATATGTATTTTATGACAAACACGTCTAAGGTAACCTTAGATTCACTTGCACAAAATTTATACTATTATGAAAATGAAAGTGATTCTGAAAATATGACAAATGATGAACTATTTGAATTTTGTAACATGTTGGAAGAGACTTTTAATGAACTAAAAGATAAATATAAATCCTTAAAGAAATATCATGCTCTTTCTGTAACTATATAATATGAACTTACTACTGAAAAGGAAAATAATGCTCAACTACTCAAAGAAAACAATGAATTAAAAATGCCTAATGAGAAATTAAAGAAAGATTCTGAAAATTTTACCAATGTAAAATATACTCTTACTCAAATTCTTGGAAAATAGATAGATCCTAAGTACATTTCTGGTATTGGATATCATCATGGATAGAGAATCCTATCTAAAACACATTTTGTAACTAAATATGGAAATTTCGTTCTTCTACCTAATAATAAAAATTCTGATATTAGTACTAGTTCTAGAAAGTATTTTACTATATCTAGATTTTCTGGGCCAAATAGAGTCTATTTTTCAAATATGTTGAATAATGATTATAGGAAACCCATAAGGAAAATGTGGGTACCTAAAGCATTGATTACTAATGTCACTAGACCCAAACAAGTCTCGATACCAAAATATGTTTTTGATTGATTAATTTGTAGGAAATCTATTTGAATACCTCCTACAAGAGTCAATGGTACTTGGATAGTGGATGTTCAAGACACATGACAGGATATTTTTCAAGATTCAAGAACCTAATCAAGATTTATGGTGTATATTTTACTTTTGGTGACAATTCTAAAGGAAAAATAATTGGCTTAGGCTAGATTGGTAACTCTAACTCAGTTTTAATTTCTAAAGTACTTTTTGTTGATGGATTAAAGTATAATTTTCTTATTATTTCACAATTATGTGATGATGGATTTCATGTTAAATTTGAAAATGATGCTTGCAATGTTTTTAAATCTAAAAATGAATTATTATTTTCTACTTTTAGAAATAAAAATGTATATTTTGTTAACTTGTATTCTTTATTTTCTTAAAAAATTTCTTGTTTAAGTGCCTTTCATAATGAGTCTTGGCTTTAGCATAGGAGATTGGGACATTGTAATGTACACTCTCTTAGAAATCATTCTTGAAAACTCATAGTCAAGGATCTACCCAAACTTGACATTACAAATTAAAAAAGTATGTAATTCTTATCAAAATGGTAAATAACACAAGATATCATTCAAATCAAAGAAAGAAGTTTCCACTTCTCAACCTTTAGAGTTGGTTTACAAGGATTTGTTTGGTCAATATTGAGTTTCTAGTTTAAATTGGAATCACTACGTTTATGTTCTTGTAGATGACTATTCTAGATATACTTGGACTTATTTCTTATCTCATAAAATTGAAGCATTTACCTACTTCACCAAGTATGCTAAAATAGTGGAAAATCAAAGTGGACTTATAATAAAATCCTTAATAAGTGATCATGGTCGTGAGTTTGAAAACACGACATTGAATCATTTTCCTCACACAATGGCTATAGTCATAACTTCTCTACCTTTAGGACACCTTAACAAAATGAAGTTATAGAACGAAAGAATAAAACTTTACAATAGATAGCCCGAACAATGCTAAATGAATATGATTTACCTGTTTATTTTTGGGTTGAGGTTGTGAATACATCTTGTTACATAATTAAAAAAGTATTAATTAGACCTATCCTTAAGAAGACTCCTTATGATTTTTGTAACAATATAAAACCCAAAGTTAGTTATTTCAAATTTTTTGGTTAAAAAGTCTATATTCTTAATACAAAGGACAATATTAAAAAATTCACATCTAAGAGTGATGAAGGAATCTTACTAGGTTACTCAATCTCTAGTAAAGCCTATAGAGTGTTTAATAAAAGAACCAAGTGTGTGGAAGAGTCTGTGCATATCAAATTTTATGAACTAGATCCACATGAACCAAATATCTCTCTAGACAACCTTGAAGATGATATGTCAAACCTGGAAATAAATGAAAAATCATCCAATCCACTTGTCAAGAAATTTATTAAATCAAACAGTTTTGAAAATTCTTTAGAATCTAAACATGATGAACCTAAACATGTAGATAAACCAAAAGTTATTATCCCCTCCTTTTCTAGACCAACTAGAACTCTTAAGAACTATCCTTTAGATTTTGTTATTGGAGACTTAGATAAAGGGACACAAACTAGAGCTTATCTTAGAAATAAGGTTGAACATAAAGATTTCTTGTCACATATTGAACCTAAAAACATCAATGATGCAATTAAAGATGAATTTTGGGTGATGGATATTCAAGAATAACTTAATAAATTTTAAACAAATAAAGTTTGGAAACTTTTGGATAGACCCGAAGACACCTTGACCATAGGCACTAATTGGGTGTTCAGGGAAAAAGTATATGAATCTGGAAATATTTTTAAAAACAAAACTAGATTGGTTGCACAAGGTTATAGTCAAGAAGAAGGCATTGACTATTTAGAAACTTTTTCACTTGTTTCTAGACTTGAGGCCATTAGAATCCTGCTTGCTTATACTACCCATATTAATATCAAACTTTATCAAATGGATGTTAAAAGTGCATTCCTAAATGGATATATAGTTGAGGATGTTTTTTTGAACAACCTCCTAGTTTTAAAAACCCTCATTTTCAAAATAATGTTTTCAAATTAAAAAAATCTTTATATGGTTTAAAACAAGATCCAAGATCTTGGTATGATAGATTAAGTAGTTTTTTTATTTCCAAAGGTTTTACAAAAGGAATTTTTGATCCTACTCTTTTTATAAAATGAATTTATAAAGATTTTTTAGTAGTTAAACTTTATTTTGATGATATTATTTTTGAATCATCAATAAATTCTTTATGTATTGAGTTTTCAAAGATGATGAAAAATGAATTTGAAATGAGTTTTATGGGTGAAATAAAATTCTTTCTTGGATTTAAGATATTTCCTAATAAAGAAGGTCTCGTTTTAAATTAATTAAATACACCAAATATATTTTAAAAAGATTTGGATTTGATAGAATTAAAATTATTGACCCTTCAATGAGTACAAAGTGTAAGTTATATCATGATAAAGATGGTAAATCTATTGATCAAACCACTAACAGAGTAATTATTGGAAGTTTTCTCTACTTGACTGGTAGTAGGTCAGATATAATGTTTAGTGTGTATATGTGTGCCCGTTTTCAATATAATCCCAAATAATCCCACTTAAATGTTGTTAAAATAATTTTCAAATATCTCAAATATACTATCAATTTAGGTTTGTTTTACCCCAAAGGAAAATCATTTGATATAGTGAGTTATTCTGATTCTGATTTTGGTGGATGCCAGTTAGATAGAAAAAGAACCTCTAGGACATGCCACCTTTTGGGAAAGTCTTTGGTTTCATGGTGTAGTAAGAAACAAAATTATGTTGCATTATATACTACCAAAGATGAATACATATCTACTGGTAGTTGTTGTGAACAAATTTTGTGGATAAAACACACTCTTCTAGACTATGGATATCAATTTAGACATGTACCTGTAAATTGTGACAACAAAAGTGTTGTTAACATTTCTAAGAACCTAGTTTCTCATTATAGAACAAAACATATTGATGTAACACATAACTTTTTGAGATATTGTTATCAAAATTGTGATATCACTTTAGACTTTATTGGCACTGAATATCAGCTTGATGATATATTTACTAAGCCATTGAACTCTAATATAATAAATTACATCAGACATGAGTTCGGAATGATTAATTAGTAAGAACCTATATTTTATTTTCCTTTGATATTTTTTTGTGTGGTTTTAATGCTGACACCATTTTCATGCGGAAATCATTTTCATGTTGACACCATTGTCATGCCAACATCATTGTCATGCTGACATCATTTTTATGCTGACACCATTGTCATACTGACACCATTTTCATTCCGACATTGTTTTCATACCGACACTGATGACTTATTTTTTCTATAAGTTTTATGTTTCTATCAAAACAACATTGTTTCATTAATTCTAGTGAACCCGGTTCACAATTTTTCAATTGTGAAATTTCAAAATCCCTAAATGATATAAATTTGAATTGATACAGTATAATCCTTTTACCACTACTCTCTCTATCTCTCTCTCTGTCGCCTCTCTCTTTCTTTACCCCCAACCTTTCACTTTCATACTGAACTGATCAGAATGGCGCGAGTGAAGTGATCTCTAGAAGAGGGTGAGTCTGGTTCTTCCAAGAAACAAAAAGGTGAATCTAGAAAACCTTCAGGTCTTGTAAATCAAAGTCGGGTAAATCGTGTTATGACCTCATAGAAATAAGTCTTGGTGTAATGGACATTAGAGAGAAATTCTTTTTTGTTGAAGGTGTTGTAAGATCAAGGATGGATTTAATGGTTCAAAAACAATGAAAGAGTCTTTTATCCGAAGATGGTATTTTAATTTTACATGAATATGGAACTTTTGTGGGAAGGAAGTGATGTTACTCGGGTGAAGTATATTGTGAAAATCAATAGAATCTCTTTCTCTTCAAGAAATTGGGATAAATGTCTTAAGGTACCTCATGAAGGAAGTTTTGATGATTAATAAGGTACTTATCCTCCTAAAAGTGAATTCTTTATTATAAGACAGCTCTGAAATAGATAACTGGAAATGAGGAACATGGGAGATCCATTGCATCAGAATTGAATGTTGAGTGCAGAATTTTATTCAAGTTTATTCAGCACCAGATTTGTCCCAAAAAAGGGGACTTTGCTTTTATCAAGTATCAGGATGTATACTTGGTGTATTTTCTGCAGAAATGATTTAAATGGAATCTATGTAGATATTTGATGGTGCATAATAATGAGATGATAAAACCTAGTTGTAAGTCAAATTCTATATTCTATTCCAAAATAATTTCAGCAATGTTAAAGGAAAAAGGTTGTGTAAGTAAAGATGATGATGTTGTAGTTAGTGAATGTAGTGGATTTTACTTAATTACTGATATCTATAAGAGAATGAAAATTAATTGGAACCCATGGAGGAAGGAATGGGTTGGTGATGCAGATAGATTGCATGAGAAGTTCAATCTTATAGATCATCCAGTTAGACCAAGCGATCCAATGGATCTTGGCCTCAGTCCAGACGAGAAAGTAACATATTCTTCAAATGAGGAAGAGGAGCATGAAACTCCTGTTAGAGATATGGGATCACTAGTTGACGATAAAAGTGACCCAGACACTACTAGACCCAAAAAATAGTCTCTATTGGACCTAAAAATTCACTACTAGACTTTCCCTCTCATGAACCTATTCTCAAATCTACTGGAAGTGAAGAAATATAAGTTTAAGGCAGTGTAGAGTATGTTATAGAATCCAATGAATAAGAACATGAAGAAGAAAAAGCTGGTAGAGGTGAAAGTGGTTCAGAATCAAGAAGGGAAGAATAAGATTAGCAATTTGATGATTAAGTTGTGGATGAAAAGAATAAAGATGGTGATAATGAAGAAAGTAGTGAAAGTGGAAGTGATAGTAAATCTGATCATCCTGATGGGAATCCAGATGATGTTAGGATGTAAGTTTCTGAATCTAATTCTGGCATATCTATTGAGGGTCTTGTTCAAGATGAAAATGTTGCTCCATATGAACCTATTGTTCAAGTAGTATAATTTAGATAAAGGACTCTACATTAAGATAAGAAACCTAGTTAGGAAGAATTGACTGAGGGGGAGTCATCCACCAAGAATGGAGACAATGAGGGGGATCCTCAAGAAAAGGTATCTCAAGATGATGAAGAGCATAAAATTGTAAGAGTAAGGCGTGATACTCTTACTCCTCTAGATTGTGATATTCTTACTGAATGGGTGAGGCATCCTAGTTATATTTCCCTGGGTTTGGATTATAAATATTCTAATGATGAATTTTTTTCACTTTCTGTGAGGGAACCAATAGATGAGACCTCTACGAGTGACTATGTCACTAAGGCTGGTTTTGAACAATTCAAGCAATACATATGTGCCTCTATAATAAAGTTAGTGCAATCACAAATGAGGTATGAGATTAATAATTCCAGGAGAGAGAATACTCATCTGACTGAAAATTTGAAAGCAATCTGATCTGTTCTTGATGGTGTAATGTAAATTGGTGCCTTTAGTTCTACTTCTGCCTCAACTATTTTGTCTCAAGCTGATGCTAATTCAGTTTCAAAGATTGTGATTAAATAAATTCAGAAAAATACAATCACAACTGTAGAAAAAATTGTGAAAAGCAACACCAAGCTTGAAAATGACATAAAGAAGTTAACAACTGGGATCAATGCCTTGACCACCAAGTATGGGAATACAATGGAAACTGTCATTAAAGGACATGAGAATATTATTTCTAATTTTAAAGCTCTCAAGTTTTCCAAGCTATGATAAAAAGTTAAGGAACTTACCACCTATGCTATTTCTTTAGCCTCTGCTCCACCTACTCAGTCTTCCCACTCTGCAGATCTTGTTACTGTTACTTAAATTTTGAACGAAGAGTTGTAAGCATTAATTCCTAGTATGTCCAAGGTTGAGGAAACTTCAGATAATGTGCCTGACTATGTGAAGTATTATACAAGGAGTGCTTCATAGACTCTGGAAGATCTAACCAAAAGTATTAATGAGTTTTTCTCCAAAATCATCACGAAACATCAAATTAACAGTCTATTTAAGAATTTGGCCACCAATCTTACTCTTCCTACCATGAAAAAGGATTTAAATGGTTAGATTCAAAAGCTGAGAAAATTTACTCCCTTGTTGGACAACTTTACAGAAAATAAAGATGATATTGAAAAGGCTGTGAAATATGGTGGAGAGATCATTGAATAGTTCATCAAGCTATTAAAACCATATCTCTATGTCCAAAGTAAATCCATTGTGGTACCTTCTGTTGCACCACTTGGTCCTTCTGGTTTAGTGCCTACTCAACCTCAAATATCCATTTCTCGGGATTTATCTTAGATCAGACCAGTCATTACAGAAACTCCTCAGCCTTAGATTATTTCTCAACATAGAACTGCCCTAGCTTCTATAGTTCTTTAAGGAATTCCTCTGCATCCTCTCAAAATACACTCAAACCCTCCTGCTTCGTAGTCTAACCCTCCTGATAAACCTTACATTGATTCTTCTGACAAGGGGAAGGAACCCCTTGATCATATCCTATAGTGTGGAGTGATTTTTTTATAGGGATGAGTCATTGTACTTTTTTTAGTGTACTCTGATTATGAATGTTATTTCATTATTTCTACTTTTCTATTTTTTACTATTCTTTTCCTACCACTTTTTTCTAATCCCAAAATGGGGAGCATTTTATTAAGTATTATTAAAATTGGGTGAAATTTAATAAACATTATTATGAGTTTAAACATTATTATGTGTTTATGCATTATTATCTCAATTCTGAGAACTTTATTAAACATTACTATGTGTTTATGAATTATTATCTGTGATAAATTATTTTAATATTCTCTTTGATTTATTATTAATTTTTTACTTTATTCATTTTCCAATGGTACTAAATAATGCCATGATTTGTGGTTAAAAAAAGCCGGAGATTTTTGGACCATAGATACTGTTGGAAACTATATCTAACTATAATGGTTTTAATTATCACAAATCATGTCATATATTAACATATATTATACCTTATGTTAAAGATTTTAAGTTATGTCATAGCATTATCTTGAATACCAGATGAGTTCATTTACATAACTATTTATGTGTGTTTAGGTATAAACAAGCTTATAACTGATTATCTTTGTGTTTATGGATTTTAACACTCTCTGAATTTTCTAAAATGTAAGATAGAAAAATCATATAAAAATTACGTAAGTATGAGTCACTAACACCAATAGACAGGTGACTCACCAATAGACATATGACTCACTGACAAATAGTTAAAACAGGCATATGTTCTAAGTATGTAAAGCTAACACCATTGGAAAGACTCGTCATTTCCCATGACACCGATGCAGATGACTCACCATTGCGTATGACTCACCAATGCAGACGACCTACTGTCAGTCCAAGAAACCTACTGTTGCGTGATTCTATTGATGCAAGGACTAACCGTCAGTTGAAATGAGTCATTGTTTCTTCAACTATCTCATCGATAGAAGTAAAGACTCGCCGTTGATATGAGTCACCATTAGATAAATTGTCTCACTGATAGAAGGAAAGAATCTCCTTTGAAACAAGTCACTAATGTAATGAGTCATTGGTGTATATCAAGACTCACAGAATGACATACCGATACCGATAGAAGGAGACACTAACAAACGAGTCACTGATAGAATTTTTAAATCTGTATTTATGAATATTATTTATAACGGTCATATTTGTGTTATTTAATGACTCTGACATAATTAATTCCTACTTACAGACTTGATAGTAGATAGTATGATGTATGAGGTATCTCCACGTGCACATTTTCGGGATAGAAAGTTTAAAATAATCAAAAATCATGTGAGCAAACAAAATGTGGATGAGAAGTAGTGCATGTTGTGTGCAGGAGAGGCATAGTGAAGAACATAAAATCTCATACAACCACTATGAACTCAAGAAAAAAAAGAACACATGAGGCAATCTCAATCGAGTTTAACATCGAATTGAAAAACTATTTCAGCATATAAAGGAAGGATAATAATATCCCTGCACAACCATACCTATAGATAGAAGTCAAAATATGACACTTTGTTTTGTTTCAACTTCTAGAAGAGGACTAAAACTTCAAATCCACTTCATCAAACGATTCCAAAGCTGCACCGCATAATACATCGATACTTATAAACCTAACTCTACATCTTTAGATCCATTGTGTTCATTTAGTTAAATTTCTGAGATGTGTGTATATTTTTCAGTTACACACACACTAACTCTTATGGATAACTAGATGATACTTGACATCCTCAATATCACACTCTATTTATCCATTTTTATCCCAAGTAGAACTTTGGAAGAGGTCGTGTGTGACCTGGTTGTTGTTTTTTCCACAATGAACTGTGGTAGAGGTCAAGTGTGACCTGGATATCCTTGTGTGCTATTGTGAACCCCGATCCAGGGTGTGGATCAAACTATTTATTAATTTAAGCTGATTGGTGGTAGGTGATCACCAAGTGGAGAGGATTAATTCTATACTTGAGACTGAACCTCTTGTTTTATATCCACTGTGTTTTAAACTTTTAGTTTTACTCTATTTCATCACATATTTCATAAAACTAAATTAAACTCTAATAGTTAATATTAAAAAATGTTTATAACAGTATTGACTTATTAGGTTGGTTTCAAAAGATGTATTAATTATCAAATTGATACAACTGAGATCTAATCACTCTCTTGAGAAATTAATTGAACATTCAAGCTCTTATAAGTTCACTACTGGCTAACTTGGAAATTGAATTTTAGATAGTGGGGAAATTTCAAATAATCCTTTTTAAACATAAATTTTTATAGATACTCAATTTACCCCCTATTGAGTACTCTACTCTGAAAAACACTCATATCCTATGTGATTCCCCATATTTCATCCTCTCTATGTGATCTCCTCTCGATGGGCACACCTCAATACCCCACTAGTCACTCCTCTCCCTGACATAGCATCTCCCCTCCCACTCCATACCACAACTCCCCTCTTCCTTGTCTCGACTCCCCTATACCCTCCCTACCATAGCTCCCATCCTCCCTCTCTAGATTAGAACTCCTCCTAGTCTCACTTGTAGCCAGTTTCCCCACTCCCTGACTCAACTCCACTCCACATCATAGCTCACTCTCAGACTATTTCAAAACAACCCACCCACCCCCTTACCCTCATTATAATCTCACATCAACTATTTTTTTTCTTCACAACCACTTTTTCCCAAGGATCTTATTTTAATTTTTTCATTAAATTTATGGTATAAACTCTTCTTATAAATATTATTTTTGATAAATATATATTATAGATTAATTTTTGAAAAATTGGATTATGTGTATAATTGATGATTTAGACTATTTATATTCCTATAGTTGTATTTCCCAAAGGGTATTTATAAAATATATATATTTGATATAGTCAAAAAACTTGTTATTATGATTTCCATACATGATTAGATATTAATTGGTATTACTCTGAAATCCCAAATACATTGGATTTTTATTTATTTTTTGGGTTAATCCCCCTTTTAAGGGTTGAGATGGAACCATTACATGAACCATAGACCTTGAGCCACAAAGACCATACATGACCTGAAGGACCATAAGAATAAGGCCCAATACATGACCTTTAAAGGCCCAAGACCTAAATACACTCTAGAATTACCCCTTCCCAGCATCTTCATCTTTGAAGATTCCTAGATCTACACCTTGCATGGTTGATCAGATAACATTGACCAGTGAAAAGATGTATAGTGCCCAGTACTAATGGAAATTTCTATACCCTCTCATTCTTCCAATCCGTTTCTCTACTCTGGTGGATACTACTTGCTCTGAATCTTGTTTTGGGTCATGCTCATGTGTGTCCATACAAGTCTTCTTATTGGTACTTTAAGGCCATGTGGCCTAAAGACCCTATGTCTTTAAAGCCTTTGGTGGCCCAAAGGCCCTGTGGCTCAAAGTCCCTAGTGGACTGAAGGCCCTGAGACGTATAATCCCAAACTGGTGGACCAAAGGCCCAAATCAAATGAATAGTTATTACTATTATAGTACCTCTGATAGTAACTGGTATAATAATTCTATAGTACATGAAAATTCACCCCCATCCATATTTGATCTTGGGTCTTTTTGATGCCAAGCAGGATCCTCTACCACTCGGGTAAAGGCGCATTGGATAGAATTACAAATGAGTGTTAATAATTTATTTGAATTAAATTTTTACTAATATTAGTTAGATATTGTTTCTTAAATGTATCACATTTGTAATATTAAATGAAATATAATTAAATTGCATGTATTTAAATATATTAAATTTTTAAATCATTTTTTTTTGTTTAATTTATTAATTTTTACTCATAATTATATTTCATGTGTGTATAAAGATTTTATATTTATTTATATTTCATTTATTATTTTATCATTATGTAAATATTTTAAATTAATTTATTAACATCCCATTCATTAATATATTTTAATAAAATGTTTATTTGATCATATTTATTGATTAATATTGAATTTGTAACGCATTTTTTAAAATTCATTGTATTATTTTTTTATCATATGAATTTTATTATTAATTTATTATGAGAAACATTTTTATTATTTTTACATATATATATTATTTAAGGTAATATAAATTTTAATGGAATCAAAAAAATTATTTATTTCAAAATTAAATTTTAAATTGATTCGACTAGTTTTCTGAACCAAATATGTGAAAATTGATATCTTTTAAAATAAGATATAGTAGGGAACATCTATTTCTTAATGGGTTTTTGAAAAATTATAATACATGGACCAACCATGGGGAATAGTCTATTCCCTATCATTGATCATAAATTATTTAGATAGATATTGATCCAATAATTATTGATTTAATGAACATAATTCCCTATTACATGATACATCAGTTTCAACCTGAAGAGAGTAACATAAATAACAATAAAATTGGATGGAGTGATCCATTTTCAAGTGTATATAGAGAAGCATTGAAATTTTTTATTATACATGTACAAAATTTTTCACTAGGTGCACTAGATTCATTAAATTTTCATTCATCATTGAATTATTACACTTCAAGACCTTGAATCAGTGGATATAACTCTACTTTGATATGTTTTTGTACTCTTATAGAAGTTTTCTCATGTTAGAGCGAACATTCTAGAGTCTTACTACCAAGATTTAATGTTCAATGATAACCATGGTTTCATATATGATACCATTGATGTGTGTGACAACAATTTTATTTTGTTTAGAAAAAATAATTCTCAACTCGATGCTTGTACTATTTTTCACTTGTCCAGGTAGTAGGAAAATGAGATTAATCAAGGTTTCTAGATTCTTCTCAATAGGATCTAGAACCATTGGAAAAATAATCACTAAGTAGATGTGGTACATCCCACTAAAACTGTGGTTGAAGAGATTCTTCATGTTGTCTAAAATTTTTAAACTGATAATTTTTAATTTGGAGAGAAATAAAGAGGCTGATAAGTTATATCACTCGATAGATTCTTTAGCATGGAATGAGTTTGATCATAGACACTCAAAATTTTCCTAGAATAGTTGTAAAGTTTGACTAGGTTTGGAAACAGACAGTTTTATCCCATTCTGGTCTATGGTTGGTGTGGCACATAATACATGGACAATGGTCTTTCTTCTATATAACCTTCCCTCATTGTTATGTATAAAGAAATCATTTTTATTAGTTTTCACACTAATTGATGGACCAAGAGGGCCCTATAAAAAAATTATATGAAACTATTTATTGATGATATATAATAATTTTAAATAGATGATATAATGAATTTTCATTTTGAAACTAATTAAATATTTAGGCTTTGGGTTGTTTTTTATGGAAAATTAATGAATTATCAGTGTATGCTAACATATTTGGTTGGAGTAAAAAAAAGATAATTCAACAGACCTTGTTCCAATAAAATTAATAAATAAAAATGGATTGATAAATATATAAAGTGGCCATACCTTGTTCATAGACACTTTATTCCTCCATTATACATGTTCTCAAAATATAGTATGTCATTTGATGGGAAAATAGATCATGAACCAAAATCACAAATAATGTCTAAATTTCAAATTCTATCACAACTTTACCATGAAAAAATTCCCACAGTGTTTGATTTTTAGGATTTATTATATCCTATAATTTCATCCATTCTTACTGAAAATAAAAACAATAGTAATAATTTTAAGAATTAAAATATTTTCTTCAAATTTTCTAATTGAAAAGATAATATTTTAAGTCATGATTTAGATGTGATTCTCATATAAAAAATGTGTTTCATTACATAATAGGCACCATTTTGGGTGTTTAAAGGAAATAAAAAGATATTCCCAACACTCTATATGATTTACAAGAAACGTTATTTAGAAAACCTTTACATTTATAGTTGGATGAGGGTAATAAGGCATACATTCTTACTGCAAAATATGTGGTGAGTAAAAAAGGGAAAGAAATTTTAAATATGGTCAAAGTGACTAATGGTGACTATTTAAATATTTAAAATAATTTTAATAGATAGAGAATGAAATTACAGAGGTTAAAATTTCATGATAATCATATTTTACATGAATTGTAAATCCCAATTTCAATTTGTGATTTTTTACCTACCCGTTTTTTTGAAACATTGATTAAAGTTTCTAAATTTTTTAAATAGATTTTTTAAAGAAATAATTTCATGAGTGATTTCAAAAAGCAGTATGACAAGATTTTTCTTACACTATTTCACTTGGAAAAACAATTTTCCCTTCTTTTTTTGATTTTATGGTCCACTGGACCATACATTTTATTAGTGAAGTCATTTTTTGAAGTAATATGCAATTTAGGTGGATGTATCAAATAAATAGATACAAGAATAAATTGAAATGGTATGTACACAAAAAATATCATTTAGAATATTCAATTTTCAAGGGTTATTTTATATATGAATGCACCAATTTTTATAATTCATATATTGATGAGGTTGAAACAAAGTTCAATAAACCCTCCTGAATTTGTGAGTTTACAATTGGGGAAGGGAAAAATTTTGATATGGACAATGATGAGTGGAATTAACATCATAGATATGTATTGTTCAACACTCCATCGATTATGAAATTGATAAAATAAGTTATATAGTTTATATATTATTTATTTTATTTTTATATTTAATTTTTTCCTTATCTTTCATTATGTTTTAATCTAGGATGAATATCACTGAGTTGAAATGGGAAAGGCCATATGTTAATGATCATCAAATCCAACAACTTCATTTCAACACATTTCATGGATGGTTCAAGAATCATGTACCCATATATAATTGGTTTAATTTTTTTATAATGTATTTTAGGTATATTTTCATTACCCTCCATCCATTGACTTAGTGAAATTTTCATATTCATAAGATTAGTTAATCATGTACTCATATAGTGAATTAATAATTCCACCAACTATTTGATGATCACTTTTTTAGTGTTCATCATTATAAGTTATTGGATGATAATTTATTTTTATTTCACTTTAGAAATGTTGATATGAATAGAGTATCAAAAAAAAGTTTCATTGGTTATCCATCTGTTGATGCAAGTTAAAATTTAATATTGTTTAGAGACATTATTTAAGTTATTTATAGTCATGGATTAAAATATATATTAGAGAGTTGTGATTTAGTTGATCTGTTTTATGGATTTAAAGTGGACCATTTCCAAAAATTTTTTAAACATTAACAATGTGTTTTATAAATAAGACTGAGTAAGCAATGATCCCTTTATACAGGCACCGTAGAGAGAACAAGTTTGATTTGTTAGCACTAATTCAAACTAAAAAGTTGTGGGGAAAATATCTACAAGTTGGGGTTTTCTTATTGAATGAGAGGAACAAAATATTAATATCTTTCTTGATCAAAGACTTGAACAAATGACTACAGTTGTAAGAGAATAAGATATAAAATATTAGACTAGGGAGACAATTGAAGGAGATAAAATAGTTTCTCATGGTTGATGAAATATTGAATGTAACTTTTTTCCAGTTTCATATAAAAATGCCTAAAATTCGTAAAAAAAATTCAATTATTGGTGAAAAGATGGTTGATCAATTTAACTTTATTTTTTTATAAATATAGATATGTCACATGAGGTTTAGAGTGATTTATCAAGAATTTATATAATGTATTTTTTCATTTTTATATTAATTGAATATAACTATATTTAGTTATCCTCTCCTATTAAATTCATTTTTAAAAATTAAAAATAAATTATTGCTTACCACATTATGGATTTATGTTTAGAAGAATCTATTTCAACTTCTAGAAAACATATATGTCCTAGTAGAGAGGTCGGATCTTTGAACTATGTTACCTAACTTGTTGTGTTATTTGATTAAACTTTTCTTCCATTTGGAGAGGGTGAGAGTTCACGGATTCATCAAATGGTACATATGATATGAGACCCCCAAAAATTTCATCTAATGACTCATGATTGGATGTCATTCCCCTGGGACATGATTGATATATTATAGAGTGATATTTAGAAAAAATTAATATTTTATTTTTCATAACAATCCATTTATTATTATTATAGCCATTAATAATTTATTTTTGGAATAGAATAATTTGAAATCTTGTACAGATGAGTTTCAAAAAGTTTTCATATCCAAATTTCAATTTATTTTGGAAATATTATAAGTCAATGGTGAAGATAGATCACTATGAACCATTTTTGGGTGTGACATACATCATATAACGAGCCCCGCCTGGTGTTATTCTCACCTAGTGGCGGGATTTGGTTGGTTTTTGGTTGATTGAGGCGGAAATGGTAAAATTTATTGATCTGAATATATAATTGAGTGTAATATTTTATATTTCAAAAAAAATGAATACATTGAATGTGGATAAATTTGGGTCATTAGTCAAATAATCAGGTGTTCTAGGGTACACCTTTTAGACTTGTCACCCAACATGTATAATAACTTAGACATAATTTAAGTCTAGAATTAATTTCTAATTCTTATATTTTAAATGTTATAATATAATATGAATATAAATATGTAATTTATGGTCAACATTTTTATAGTTACACCAATGTGGAGAGCCTGCCAATTGGATATCAGTATAGATGAGGACTCATAGTGTGGATGACCTCAATATTTCCATCTTTATGGTAAGAAAATTATTTAATAAAAAAATTATTTATATTTTACAGAAATTTTTTACATTTTCATTAATTTATTATGTATATTTTTTAGGATAGAGTATAGTATAATAAAAATTGGATTAGTGAATTTTCCCTTTTTTTAAATCTAAGGAAGAAATAAAATCTTAAATTCCAAAAAAAATATTTTAGGAATATATAAGGTAATTAAAACATTTTAAAGAGTTAAAAAAACAACATATCAAAGTAAAAATTAGTTAAAAGTGCAATGTAATAATAATAAATGATAATAAAATTGGAAATATAAGAAGTAATGATTAATAAATTAAATTATTAAGTGAATTTATAGACTAAAAATGATTAAATAAATGAAAAAAATTAATGAATAAATAAATAAGTGGAAAGTAAAAAAAAGGAACACAATTTGTTAAGGAAGTTTTTAAATATCTCAATAATATCTCATGTGTCTCCCACATCAATAGATTGATTATTTAATGTATTATTCATTTTCCTTTAATGGTATCTAAGATACCAAAACTCCCTTTCTTTTTAAAGGTTATAACAAGAAACTAGAATACAATCGACCATATCTTTTTAAATATTATAGCTAGAAACCTCAAATATAAGTAGTCCCTTTCCTTTTAGTGGTTATTTCAAGAAACTTGTGCCCATAACTTTAAAATTTAGTGATCACTAAAATAAAATAAAGATGGAAGAGAGAGAGAGAGGATTTCTATAAGAAATGTTGTTTAAGGAATGGACTCAATTCTACCAAAATAAGAAGAAGAAATACTAGGAGATAATGAGAAAAATAAAGGAGACTAATAAGATGATTATAAGAAAGTCACATTCTAGATTGAAAAAATAGAGAACTTTGTAATTGAGATCACTTGGGAGAAATTAAGAAATCAAGCATGCTAATGTTGTCTATTGGATGATAAATGTAAGTTTCCTTACCCCCCAAATGGGAAAATTTATATCCTTAAAATTCTTTGGGAACATTCTGGAATTCATAAAGCTCAATAAAGTCAGGTAAGATAAAATTAATGGCATTTTTACCATTAGTAAGTGCACTCTCAAAGTTGTTTTCCTAAACCAATAGATACCTGATATCTTCCACTTAGTAGTGATGTGGTGTCTATGTTCATCACCATCTACTAGCTTGTAGACTTATTATATACCAATTGTTATGTCCACATGGCACCAACTGGTCGGTTCCCTACACTCCCCACCTAGTGCTACCTGTTACTTTTATTCTCAAAAGGTTCCACCTCCACGTCCTTCAATGACATTCAAATAGACTTCCTAATTAAATACATTACTTAAATTGGTCCATTATGACTTGAATAGGGATCCTTCAATGTTTTTTCAAGATGATAAAAAAATTCATTATGATATTCCAATAACCAAGATTTAATACATGAAATCTCAAATTCCAACATCACAAATGAAATCATTAGACCCTTTAAATATTATTTGTGATCATGACAACTAATTAATTTAAGATGCACAATAATATCACCCTTTTATGATCACAAAACACTTGAATAATATGGGAATAAACCAATAATATAACAATAATAAAAAATAGAAAACAATCATCATTCTACCCCATAATATTATTCATTTATCCCTCGTAATATTATTCATTTATCTCCCATAAAAAATAGAATTATAAACTCATTTACCAGAGATTTTTATAATTAACTTTATTATATATTTCACTAAATACCCATATTTATCCCAATAGATTTACCCCCCATTTTATATATTGAAAAGGATTAATATAATGAGTTAGGGTAAATAAGAGAAATAAAATTTAAAACTACATTTATCATCATTGATGATATTTTGATAGAGAAAAAAATAAATTTTTTATAATTTGAAAAACTAAAGATGTAGAAAGATAAATTTTCAATAAAGATGAATATTAAAGTAAACAAACATTTTTCCATTTAAAAAAATATCCAAAGAGAGAAATAAAACTTTAAAAAATTAATTTTTGAAATAGCTCAGGTGTTAAATTGATTTTTCAAAAAATATATATAAATAGTTAAATATAATTTAGAAAAATGGTGTCTCTTCTAAGAACATTTCATATTAACAAGATTAGATCGCCCTAAAATAATGAATTATAAATATGAGAATTCAATAAAAAACTAAATAAATAAATAAGTAAATAAAAAAAATTGAAAAACAATTCATTATTATGGTTTTGTAACACCTCGATATTTTTTGAATTATTATTTTTTGAATTAATTTATCTTTTTAAAATTTATCATTTCACACAACACTGAACATAGTTATATATAAATATATATTAAAGAACTAAGCTAAAAAACCCTTATACATGGAACCGACTTATCACACTACGTGAAATATAAATTTTAGTTTTATCTACATGGAACATGGGGATAGCTTGTGTAACATGAAACAATGACTTTCCTTGATGGATTTCCTAACACGTAAGACTGAGTTTTGCCAAACATTGATATATTATTATCTAATATAATAAGATATAACCTATATATTAAAATAGCGGTTATAAATAGTATTACTAAATTATGAAAATATATGGTTTACACAAATATAATATTAATTCATAGGTTACCAGTTAATTAGAAATTAAAATATAAAAACTAATTGAATATAAAGGATTTATTTTACTATTATGCTCTCAAAGGTGTTTTCCCATATTAAATTAAATTAATTAGAATTATTGAGTGAAATTATTGTAATATATATGACATATGTTTAATAAAATATTCTTTATATTCATCCAATATATTTGATTTACATAAGATAAGAACAAACCCAATTTTATGCTTAAACCCTATATTTTTATATAAAGGTAGTTTTCTGTATTTTAAGGGTGAACCCAATTTAAATCTAATTTTTGGAACATTTACAGATTTTATATGTAAAAATAAACTTCATATTTGAAATCAAACCATAAAAATTAGGTTATGAAAAATTTTGGGTATTTTTTTGTAAGGTTTCATTTTTTAATGAATAGTTAAAAATACTGAATTCTAAATTAAAACTGATTTTTCATCTAATTTATTCATATATTTTAATTATATTTTAATTTTTTTTTAAATTATAATTATATCAAATATAAATAAATTAATCTAATTTATGTTATTGGAACAAATTTCATATTTAAATTAAATATAAAAACTTAGCAAACTTTTGATCATTTTTACTTTAAAAACTCATAGTGTCGTCCCATCAACGAGATTAAATTTTTATTAATTTCTACCAATTATATGATTTGAATTTGTAAAAATGGATTCCATATTATTAATTAGAATAATATATAATGTATAATAATCTCAACTTAGTTTTTTCTAAATATTAGTGAAAGTAATTGAAATTAATTGCAATTATTAAAGTGAAATTAAGGTTAATAAGAGAATAAAACATAAACGATAGGGTCTAGATGACCTATACACTTGTACAAAACCCATTTTCCTACAATTATTTGGAAATTAGAATTCCATTATTGAGTTTTTTGGGCTTGGATTACTTGTTTTAGGTAAAAAAATGGGTACACCTAACTTGTTTTCAAAAACACCAAGTGAGTCATTTCCCTCCCCTATAAAAAGATACCATCTCTCCCACTTTGTCACACTTCTAAAACCACTTAAGTTTGGAAAATCCCTACCCAATACACTTAATAACATACCTACCTTCGTCCCTGAATCATCCCTTCTATAAAAAATGCTTCCAAGGAATCCCTTTTCTGAAAACCAAAAGGAGTTACCTGATTAAGAGGTAACACCCTCCCTCGAGCTCTTTTCTTTTATTTCAATTATCCAATCACTAAAATATTATTGTCAGATTATTGTATAAAAACATTATCATAAATATACTATAATATTTTTATGATATGTTTTTTACCTACACTTACACACACTTTCATCTAATGGATAACAAACATACTGTCTACATGTACGGTGAACAACAACCTCACGAAACGATGATTGTTCATTCTTCCTTTACCACCTCGCATAGTAAACATTATGATATAAAATATATTTATATGTGATATATAGGATATTTATAATTACTTTATTCCTCATTAATATTTATTTGTAACATACCTTTATGCTTCCCATCTTGTGTAAATATGATAATTTCGTTTGAGGAAGTGTGGACTACCACCCCATCAAAGTGATGTGATTCATTAAAACGCTACATGGAATGTATTAAGGATATGTTTAGTGAAACTATATGATATATATGATATAATAATGATACTATAATTATATTATATACATATATACATATACATATATTTCATTTACTTTATTTTTTTAATACATCAATAAAATAGACGCAATATTCATGTGTATGTATTGCATAACGTCTCTATGAATGGTGTATTCCATTTCATACTTATATATTATATAGATTATTATAATACACATATAATTAATATTAATTATATTTATATAATTTTTTATTTTTTATAAATCATTATATAAGTATAAGGACCAATGATATAACAAATTAAGACACATGTGAAAAACAAAGTGAATATTACCTGAAGCGTAAAATTAACATAGAATTGTTAACAAGTGGGTAATATAATGTCATAATAAAACCATATATAGAAGTATATATAAGAATATTGTTTTTTAAAATATTTATAACAAACTTATATTTATCATATAGGATTTTCTTATGAGCATGAAGAGATTCAAGTTACAAGGTAACGGAATTTCATCTCACTTTTTACATCCCTGAGATACATGCCATGTGCACCACTCTTTTCTTTGGTGTGGTGTATATAAAACTCATGAATATATTCTATGACTCTTCTACTTGAATTTATGGGTATTTAATTATCCATTTTATTATATTACTTTCATGGGTTTTATGTTTCAAAATTTACTGAATTAGAAAAGTAATTTTGTCTCAAATTATCTTCGTTGAGACACATTCCATGTTATACACCTATACTTTTCTATGAGGTATATATAGTGCATATGAAACTTTATATCATGAATATAATTATTTTCATGATATTTAAATCTTAATTTCATTTCATTTTATTATATGGTTATTATGGTTCAAAGTTATCAAGTGGTAAGAGTTTATTGAAAAAATCACATCACTTTTTGAGATTGTTTATGTTTATTCTTCCTTTGATGAAATATTATGATAAATATCCTAATAAATCTCATAAAGTTTCTTATTCTCTACTTATTCATGATATATTAATGTATTGGGGTCACGACCCGTCCCCCGGGGCTAGTGTCGTGACTACCCCAAGCCCGCCTTTTAAAGGCCAGGGGCTGTCGACTAGCACTGGAAAGGCATATCCATATAATGGGAAGGAATTTCCTTTAAACCTATACAAACACATAGATAAGAACACAACAAGATGCAACCATTGAGTAAAATACTATAGTAAAAAGAGTGCTTAATGTAAAGGGGCCGAAATACAAGCCCAACTATAAAAGTACAAGTAAAACTGAAAGGTACAACACAACTAAAAAAGGGAAAACAGCTCCTGGGTCAGCCATCAAGGATCCAACATGAAGGGTAGGTATAGATCACCTCCACAGAACTCCACATATTCATGTCTCCTCTGCATACCGCTTGGTCCTAGCTCCCTAAAATCTCGATCAATGTTGTACATTGTCTGCACAAGACACAACAAGGTGCAAGCAAAGCCTGTGTAGGAGTGAGTATAACTATACTTAGTATGGACCCCAAGACCCTGTAGGTCTCCTAATGTTCCAAAAAGGAAAAAACAAAAGGCAAGGCTCAATCACAAAGCACAGAGTAGTCAACAACCCTACTTAGGTATATGCCCATACATATACCTAAGTTATCAAGATATACTTGTCTCATACATGAGGGAAGAATATCACAAAGATAACACCAAGAAGGTAACACCACAAAGGTAAAAGTACTATACAAGGAACACCGCGAAGATAACACCACGTAGGTAAAAGTAACACACAGTTAACACCACGAATATATCACCACGAAGGTAATAGTGCCACATAGGTATCACTATGAAGATATCACCACGAAGGTAAAATTACCACATAGGTATCACCACGAAGATATCACTATGAAGATAAAAGTACCAAACAGTTAAAAGACTTAGTTCAAACAGAGTATTAGCTCAAACTAGGTTTTCAGTGAAGTATATAAGTACAGATGATTAGTCATGAAGTTAGATCATCTTATTTTGTCAATAGGCACTGCTTCTAACCATACGAAGTCCGACCCACATAGGATCGATAGGTACTAACCCCCGCAATGATCCACACAGGATCTGACCCGCCCATAGTCAATAGGTAACTAACCCCTGCTAATCCACAAAGGATTGGTATGTACTGACCCACATAGGATCGTTGAGCATTGACCCACACAGGATCTGACCCACACAAGATCGGTATGCGCTGACCCACATAGGATCATTGAGCATCGACCCACATAGGATTTTACCCACACTGGATCGGTATGCACTGACCCACACAGGATTGGTATGCATTGACCCACATAGGATCGTTGAGCGCTGACCTCCGTATGATCTGTCTCCAACATCCGCGTCACAGCCAGCCACTGGATTCCGCAAACCCGGTGCACTTGAGTTCTGTAGAATCTGCCCTCGAGATATCGATTTTACCTCAACCTTCACTAATCTCCTCAAAGTAGTAACCCAAAGAATCGTCATGTCGTAAGGGTTCCAACACAATAGATGGTGCATCAATCGGACGCTCAGTCTGTGAGTTATAAGCGTTTTAGTTACGGGGGCCCGGCTGGATTCAGGTTCAATCCAACCCGGCCATACTCCAACTATCTACAAAACTCAAGAGTAGTATACCGAAAAGGACAGTCTCGATCCAAGGATCCCAATTCCATAGACGGTTCATCAAATGGACATTCGGTTCTCAAGATATGGCCCTTTAAGTGTTTATGGGCCCGGTTGGGCCTGAGTCTGGTCCGACCCGGTCAGACTGACCCAGCCCGACCCGGTCTGGGATGGGTTGTGGCAGGCCCGGCTTGCTGGGATGAGGTCCATCCCGGCCCGCAAGGGGAGGCCCACAAGCGGGCGGCCCACAAGGGCGGCCTACAATGGGGCGGCCCGCAGAGGGTGGCCCACAAGAGTGCGGCCCAGCCCACGTCGGGCGCAGCCCGCAAGGGGGAAGCCCGGCTTGCATAGGGCGCAGCCTGCAATGGGGCAGCTTGGCCGCGTGCGGCGAGACCCACAAGGGGGTTCTGCCCTAGCCACCATTGGGGAAGCGAACCCCAGTTTTCCCAAACAGCCGAAGGCTGTTCGGTCTTCTATGCAGCAGTGGCGCCATGTGACGCCGCCAAGTGGCCCGCGGGCCCCGCTGTAGTAAGTCCTGCCGATTCCTTCATGGTCGCCCGGTGTGGAAGCCGACTTCTCTAATGGCGCGCGATGGCGCGGTGCTCCGCCACTCATGGCCAGCTGGTGTGTTAGCCGCCTTCCTTCGGTCGTCGCGGCAGACGAGTCGCAGCACCCTTTGCTCACCGGCGGCACGTGACAGCATGTCGCGCCTCCTCCTCTTCCAGCCGGTGCCATCCACTCTGATGATCACCGCAGCTTTGTGTCACAGCCTCCTCTTGCAGCATCCATCGACCTATTATCCCCAACATAGTCAATCGGCATCGCCATGTTGGCGGTCTTCCATGGAGGCGTAGGGATAGCAAGATAGCGGATGGTTTGGGATGGGTTCGTTAGGCCTGTTCCCTCCACGTGAGCTCGTAAACATGAGGGGGATTAAGGTTTTAATAATCAATTGAATTAAACAAAAATCAAAACCCTACCAAGATACCCCAGAAAAACCTCCCGCAAAAAATGAATCACGAATCAACCCGTTAGTTGGTTGGTCCGCATTCTTTGTATTATTCAAGAACGAAGAAGAGTAAAACATTTAAAATGCCTAAACGAATATACCCCCTTCCTCAAAAACCTGTTGGAGAGTGCTCGTGCTTGAAGGTGGATCATGTTCTTCTTTCCCGCAACTGGTTACCAACAACGTCACTCTTACGTCATCCTTCATTTCGTGGTTCAGTGTCACTCATCACCTCCCACTAGGATCGGATCCATCCCCTAAGGGTTCGGCGTCTAGACGCCAATTCATCACTTCGTTTCTCGGTGAAGTTGTGCCAATACCACCCCCCCCCCCAACTCCATATATATAAAAGAGGGGGAGGGTAAGTAACGGCGTGGGGAATTAATGGGGGCTCACTGATTAGGAACCTTCCTAATTCCCCAATGACGTTGTTATTTAAAATTGACAGGTCAATCCATTTATTGGCCTGACACATCGCTGGCCTCACACTCCACTAGTCCATTGGTAGAGAAGGAAGAAAAATAAAATAATAAAATTATTTTATTTCAATTATTGTAAAAGTTCACAAAACATAAATTTTTCTCCAGACCTACTGCAGTCAAAGTAAAGCATCCCTTAAGAGAATCTCGGCGTTGTGGATTCAACAGTGCCCTCGGATTTTTAATCTGAGCACTGGTTCAAAAGTTAGAAAATACCGCTCACGCATTTTCTAAACGTACCCTAAAAAAGTTCAATAAATTAATAACATTAACCCTAAACTCACGACTGTTATGGATATGGTTCACCCAAGGAGAACACACCCCAACGAACTCAACATTACTCTCGTATTTTCAATCTGAGTTACCGTTTAGAAGTTATGGATTTTACAATAAAATAATTGACACTTAATTATTTTATTTACGGACAAAAACTAACTTTCACTGGTAGCCCACACTGGCCAATGTTAGTATCTTAATAAAGAAATCATACCCTCATGAGATCAGTGGTGGTCTCAGATTTTTAATCCAAGTCACCATTCATGAGTTATAAATATTTGAAAAATAAAATAACTTTATTTAATTATTTTATTTAAGGTTATGCCATTTTCAAGTTTTCTCACCAGAAGCCTGTGCTGACTAAACTTAAGTCGTGCCTTGGGTAAACCCGCCATCCTAAATGCAACGGTGCCCTCATATTTCTGATCTGGGAAACTGTTTAAGAGTTATTCCACTTTTTCAGGAAAACTGCTTATGCGTGCTAATTAAAGTTTAACAAAACTTCAATAGATAATTTTGGGCACTTCGGGCCTCAGAATCATGCATCGTCAGATTTTGCGGTCTCAAAATAATTCCATATAATTAAAAAAATACATAGAAAATCCAGGTCATTATATTCTCCCCACCTTAGGGATTTATGTCGCCGAAAGAAAAAATAAAGTCATATCAAACAAAATAGGGTGTTGTTCACGAATCTGAGCAACCCGCTCTCATGTTCTCTCTTGGAGGTCCCCGTGCTGCCACAAAACTCACACCAGAGGGATCAACCATCCACAAAGGACTCACTCCTATCGATCCTCTATCTCCATTGGGAACTCCATAAAAGTCACCCTATTTCCAAAGTTCAACTCGCCCTAGTCAATAACATGGGATGGATCATGAACACGTCTCCTCAACTTCAACACATGGAAAACATTATGCACCTAGTGCATCTGTGGGGGAAAAGATAGACAGTAATCCACCTCGTCCACTCTACTAAGAATCTATAAAGGTACAATGAACCTCGGAGATATCTTGTCGCTCTGGCCAAACCTCTACAATCCTCATCAGGGTGAGACCTGTAGGAAGACATGGTCTCCCTCCTCGAACTCCAAGGATATCCATCTCTTGTTGGAATAAGACTTATGCCACTACTTTCTTCATCCTTGACCACCAGTAATGACGCTGAAAGTCTTGTTACACCTTCACCACTCCATGATGTACCACTAAATGGGATGTATGGATCTCCCTCAACACCTCCTCCTGAAGTGTCACTGGTACCATGGTGCGTCCTCTGAAGAGGATTACATGATCCCCACCTTTAGAAAATCCATTATGAGATCGTCCTGAGGATATCTAAGCACTTCGGGCCTCGCAGTCAACATCCCAAGATATGCATCCCGAATTCGCTGAAGAATTATGGGAGTGACAGTCATAGACTAGAGGTATGTTGCTCCATCTTTATCCAAGAATGATATCCACAGTGCGACTAGCTGCTCTAACACCTCACTCAGGATTTGTAGACTAGACCTTCCGTTGAGTGCATCTACTACCATGTTCCCCTTCCCAAGAGTATAGACTATCTCAAAGTCATAATTCTTGGAGGATCTATAGCCATCAATGTTGTCTCAGGTTCAGTTACTTCTGTGATAAGATACACCTGGGACTCTTGTGATCAGAGTAAATAGTAAACCATTCACCCATCAGGTAGTGCCACCACATCTTCAGTGCAAAGACCACTGATGCTAACTCTGAGTCATGGGTAGCATAGTTCTTCTTTTCAGTATCTATATCAGCTCCTAAAATATCTTCTGACACTTCTCCACCCATAGGAAAGGCTCCCCCTTTTTTCAAAGCTGGAAAGGGTGCCTCTACCCTGGAGAAGTCTGGTACAAATCTCTAGTAGTACCTGGCCAAAGCATAAGTCCCTCTCCCTTCAGGGAGGTAATCCTGGAAACATATTTTGAAAAGATGTCCCCATGCTCTGCCACTCCTGTTTGGAACTGAAAACTCAAAACTCTTACTGCCATGAGGGTAAGGCTGTCCGACTCAAGAGTGATCGTCCACACCCTCCTATGCACGAGTTTATTCTATGCTTCCAGGGTTTCCTTTTTCACTGATTAAGGAAAACCCCATTTTGATGTTGTAGATAAACCACAAAAATTTTGTATAATATAGTCAATCTGAGTATGAACTGTAGATGTCCAGTACATACCCAAAGTAACATCGTAAGACCTTGATGCTTCCACCAAGAGGTTCCAACCGAAACTCTCGCCTCAAGGGTCAGATCACACTGTCGGCATAAGTATGATTATCGAGTCTCCTCCCAAATGTATCTCCAGGCGTAAGGGTCAAGTCAACAGTTTAACCGGAAACTCTAGGTCTTTAACAAGGTTTGTGGAAAGAAGGAATGATTAGTACCTATGTCTATTAACACGGTAGCTAGTAGTAGACACAGATTGTACCTCGAATCATTTCTAGAGCCCTTGGGTCACACTACATGACCACATGCAGCTACTCCCTTCCCCTATTATCCAACTCCCTGAGCCTGGTGGGGACCACATTAGGTTGGTGGTTGTAACATGTCCAAATGTATACCACCTCATGCTGCTCTCCTAGATCCAATTCCACATCTGTTTCCCTATAGATTCATCTGTCCCTATCACTTCATTTTCCTGAAACATTTTACATGACCAAGTCTCTGAGACTGGCGTTAGTTTCATATTTTCCCAATACTAACATTCAATGGATGTATCCACTCATCCAAATAAAATTCAACCACAAAGGTTCTCTCTTTCACCCTAACATAAGTAGGAATGCATAGAGGAATAGTTCTGGTTTGAATGCTCCTAAACACACCTCGCTCGGAGGTCCAAGCCCTGAAGCATTGACCGTACTGTATTAATTGAGTACCTAGGATGGTTGGTATTCCTCAATAAATACTCAACTATCGACATGTTCTCCTACTGAAGCTGTAGAAGCTCTTGGGAAGACTAACCCCTTATCTTTTTATTATGGCAAGAGACCCCCTTCTCTGACGATGGTTCTCAAGCTTGTACACAGAAAATTCACATCTTCTTAAGATCAAGGTAATCTAAAAACTATCATTGTTCTGCTTAGCCATGTAAAAGGCTCTCTACAAAGACTGCCATCTGATCGAATGGTACCCTGGCTAGGTGGTAACTCAGACATTGCCTCTAGCTAGTTCTCATCTTCCTGGGGATTTGTCTCACCTCAGAACCTCAGAGCTCTCTGCTACTAAAACTCATGCAACACACTTAGTCAGCGTGCACCCTCTACTGGTGGGGCTGGCGTCATATGTTTCCCAATGGGTGGTGGTGCTATTGGTGCACCACCCAAAGGTGCTAACACCGTAAGATGGCCCTACATCGAAGCCTCATTACTCGGTGGGACGTCATCGTGTACTCTCTTGGAAATACTAGCTGGTTGAATACACAGAGACATCCTGATAAGGAACAGGTGCGCCATGATCATTAAGTTATACCTGGTGAGCTGACTCCAAAGAAACCAAATAAAAACATTTCTAAAACACACACAATCATTGTTTTCGTGCACTGAGTTGGAAATCAAAAGTCAGGGTCCTAGTGTATGGATACGTCAGCCGCCACACCAACACTGGATTCCCCAAACTGAAAACCACACCCATAACACTTAACATGGTTTCCATACATAAAATATTAGAGTCCTATTTCTTCAGTAGAACTAACTCCTTTGATACCACTTTGTCACGACCCATCCCCCGGGGCCCGTGTTGTGACTACCCCAAGCCCGCCTTCCAAAGGCCAGGGGTTGGTTACTAGCACCGGAATGGAATATCCCTATAACGGGAAGGCATTGCCTTTAAACCTATACAAACACACATAGTAGAACACAACAAGATGCAACCACGAAGTAAACTACTATAGTAAAAAGAGTGATGAAAGTAAAGGGGATGGAATACATGCCCAACTGCAAAAAGTACAAGTACAACTGAAAGGTAAAATTCAACTGAAAAAAATAAAAGCACTCTTGGGTTGTCCACTGAGGATCCTACCTGAAGGGTAGGTACAGATTTCCTCCACAACACTCCACGTCTTCCTGTCTCCTCCGCGTATTGCCTGGTCCCAGCTCCCTCAAATCTCAATCAATGTTGTACGTCATCTGCACAAGACACAAAAAGGTGCAGGTGAAGCCTGTGTAGGGGTGAGTATAACGATACTCAGTAGGGACCCCGAGACCCCATAGGTCTCCTAAAGTTCCATGAAGGAAAAACCACAAAGAAAGTCTCAATCACAAAGCACGAAGCAGTCAACAACTCTACTTAGGTATATGCCCACACATATACCTAAGTTATCAAGATATACTCATCTCATACATGAGGGAAAAATATCAAAAAGGTAACACCACGAAGGTAACACCATGAAGGTAAAAGTACCACATAGGTAACATTGTGAAGATAACACCACAAAGGTAAAAGTACCGCACAGGTAACACCACGAAGATATCACCATGAAGGTAACAGTACCACATAGGTATCACTACGAAGATATCACCACGTAGGTAAAAGTACCACATGGGTATCACCGTGAAGATAAAAGTACCACACAGGTAAAATACTTAGTTCAAATGGAGTCTTAGATGAAACCAGGTTTTTAGTGAAGTATAGAAGTACAGATGATTAGTCGCGAAGTTAGATCATCTTATTCTGTCAAGAGGCACTACTTCTAACCATACGTAGTCTGAACCATGCAGGATCGATAGGTAATAATCCCCACAATGATACACACAAGATCTGACCCACCCAGAGTCAATGGGTAACTAACCACCGCTGACCCACACAGGATCTGACCCACACAGGATCGGTATACGCTGACCCACACAAGATCGCTTACTGGTGACCCACATAGGATATGACCCACACAGGATCGATATGTGTTGACCCATAAAGGATCGCTGAGCACTGACCCACATAGGATCTGACCCACACATGATGGCTATACGCTAACCCACATAGAACCACTTAGCGCTGACCTCCATATGATCTGTCTCCAACCTCCAAATCACTACTAGCAACTGGACTCCTCACACCCGGTGCATTCGAGTTCTGTAGAATCTGACCTCGAGATATCGGTCATACCTTGACCATCACTAAGCTCCGTAAAGGAGAAACCCAAAGAACTATCATGTCGTAAGGGTTTTAACGTGACAGATAGAGCGTCAATCGGATGCCTGGTCTCTGAGTTATAAGCCTTTTTTGTTACAGGGTCCTAGTTGGATTCGGGTTCGATCCAACCCGACCATACTCCAACTATCTCCAAAACTCAAGAGGATTATACCAAAAAGGACTTTCTCAGTCCAAGGATATCAACGCCGTATATGGTTCATCAAACAGACATTCGGTTCTCAAGATATGGCCCTTTAAGTGTTTCTGGGCCCAGTTGGGCCCGAGTCCGGTCCAACCCAGTCGAACTGACCTGACCCAACCTGGTCTAGGATGGGTCATGGCGGGCTCGACCTACTTGGCCGAGGTACGGCCCAACCTACAAGGGCGGCCTGGCCCTCAATAGGGCGGTCCGCGAAGGGCAGCCCGGCCCGCGTAGGGCGCGGCCCGCAAGGGGGCAGCTCAGCCCGCGTACGGCACAGCCCACAAGGGGGAAGCCTGTTGGGTGGTGGCCCACTAGGCGGTGACCCCTAGTTTTACCGAATGTCCAAAGGCCGTTCGGTATTTTTCGCAGTGGTGGAGCCACATGGCGCCACCAAGTGGCACGTGGGACCCACTGGATTGGGTCCTGCCAATTCCGTTGTAGCCGGTCGGTGTGCCAGATAACTTCTCTAACAGTGCGCAATGGCACACCACTCTGCCACCCATGGTTGTCTTGTGTGTTAGCCGCCTTCCTTCGGTCATCGCGGCTGATGAGTCGCGGCCCCCTTTGCTCACTGGCGGTGTGTGACGGGGTGTCGCGCCTCCTCCACGGCCGGCCACTCTGATGACCATTGAAGCTTTGTGTCGCGACCTCCTCTTATGTCGTGTGTCGACGTGCTATCCCCAACATAGCCAATTTGTGTCTCCATGCTGGCGGTCTACCATGGAGGTGCAAGGATGGAAAGATAGCAGAGGGTTCGGGCAGGGTTCATTAGGCCCGCGCCCACTGTGTTATCTTGAAAACATGAGGTGGATTAAGGGTTTAATTATCAATTGAATTAAACAATAATTAAAACCCTACAAAGATACCTCACAACAACCTCCCACAAAAACGAATGAATCGATGATCAACCCCTTAGTCGGTTGGTCTGCGTTCTTCGTATCATTCAAGAACAGGGAATATGAAAACATTTAAAATGCGTAAATGAATAAACCCCCTTCCATGTAAACCCTTTAGAGAGCTCCTTCACTTGAAGGTGGATCATGTTCTTCATTCCCACAACCGGTTCCCAAAAATACCACTCGTATATCATTCTTCGGTTCGTGGTTCAGTGTCACCTATCACCTCCCGCTGGGATCGGCTCCATCCTATAAGGGTTCGGCGTCTCGAGACTCCTTTAGCACATTGTTTCTTGGTGAATCTGTGATGATGCCCCTCCCCAAAATCCATATATATAGGAGAGGGGGAGGGTAAGTAACGATGTGGGGAATTAATGGGGGCTCATTAATTAGGAACCTTCCTAATTCCCCAACAACTTTGTTACTTAAGATTGACAGGTCAATCCATTTACTAGCTTGACACATCACTGGCCCCACACTCCATTTGTCCATTGGTGGGGAAGGAAGAAAAATAAAATAATCAAATTATTTTATTTCATTTATTTTAAAAGGTCACAATACTTAACTTTTTTTAGAGCTACAGTGGTCAAAGTAAAGTCTCACTTAAGTGAATCCCAGTGTTCTGGATTCAACGGTGCCCTCGGATTTTTAATCCGAGCACCGGTTCAAAAGTTAGAAAATGCTGCTTGCATTTTTACTGAACGTACCCTAAAAAAGTTCAATAAATTAATAAAATTCACCCTCGACCCATGCCGGTCCGGGTTAGGATTTGCCTAAGGATAACACGCTCCAACAAACTCAGCGGAACTCTCCTATTTTCAATCTGAGTTTCTGTTTAGAAGTTATGAATTTTACAGTAAAATAATTGACACTTAATTATTTTATTTACGACCAAAAACTAACTTTCATTGGTTCCCCACATCGGCCAATGTTAGTATATGCCTAAAGAAAGCATACTTTCATGAGTTCAGTGGTGGAATCAGATTTTTAATCTGAGTCACCGTTCGTGATTTATAAGCATTTGAAAAATAAAATAACATTATTTTATTATTTTATTTATGGTTATGCCATTTTCAGGTTTTCTCACCAGAAGCTTGCGCTGACTAAACTTAAATCACACATAGGGTAAACCTACCATCCTGAATGCAACAGTTCCCTTAGATTTCTGATTCAGGTAACCGTTTAAGAGTTATTACACTTTTCTAGGAAAACTGCTTACATGCGCAAATTAAAGCTTAACAAAACTTCGACGGATCATTCTGGTAACTTCATGCCTCAGAATCACGAGTCGTCAGATTTCACGGTCTCTAAATAATTCAATATAATTAAAAAATTTACATGGAAAATTCAGGTCTTTAAAATTGGAACTATTTTTTACTATTTGGTACATAAGATATTTAATAAAGTGTTTTTAAGAATGCCCAATTGTACCCTCTCTTTTTTCATAAATTTGTGGTCCTTCAAAACCATATTTTATACAAAGGGTTTACAAGAATTTTATAACATCCTTCTATAATATTTAAAATATATTTTTACACTTTTTTTCTTTTACTAATTTTTTCAAAGGAGTCACCTTTTCTCTTTCCAAATAAGGAATTTTTCTATCCTTTTTACTGTGAAAAAGGAATGTTATTTTTACCTCATACGGTATATATGGATTTACCAACCATCATTTTTAAAAAAATTACTTTTCATGTTTAAAAGGTTTATTTTTAAGAAAAATAAAAATAAAATTAATTTTCAATGATTTTTTTTCAAAACGTTTTTAATATTTCTTTATAATTTTTTAAATTATTCTTCAAGGAAAGTGTTTTTCAAAAGATTTTTATTTATATTATTTTATAAGTTTTTAAGGAAATTATTTTAAAAATGTTTTCAAGATTATTTTATAAATTTTCAAGGGAATAGTTTTTCAAAATGATTTCAAGTTTTATTTCTAAATTTTCAATGCATTTTCAAAGAAAATGGTCTTCTAAAGGTTTTGTGTTTTAAAAATCCTTTTCAAATAAGAAAGGATATTTTTCTCAAGAAATGTATTCAAAATATATTTCAAAGTTATTTTCCTTATAAGATGACATCCATTGATGTTACTCATGCCATTCTAGAAAATTATCCAAAGGTTACATTCAAATTATTTCTTGAATGGTTCATTTTTTTATTGAATTATGTTTATGACACTCGTTTCTCTTCCACAAGTTATATGCTTTTGAAACCTGCTTCTTTTAATGGGCTATTCATTGACTAAATTATTATAAAACCTATATATTTCCATAAGTTATGATGTCATTAAATTTTAATGATACCTATTTCATTTCATGGTTTATGATTTGATGTTTATATAACCCATCTCTTTTCATTGGTCATGATATGATGAATGTTTTTTGGCACATGCATGTATGATTTCATTATGTGATGAATGGGACCTATATCTCCCTCTAATGAATTGGGTTATGATGGATGACTCGTGAGTATAAATGTTATGTGTGAACCTAATTACATGTTCATAATGTTAAGAATGGACTTGGTTGCATGTCCATAAGTTTATGTGTGAACCTGATTACATGTACACCATGTTATCAGTGAACCTTATTATATATTTATAATATTATGTGTGAACCTGATAACATGTTCACAATGTTATGCATGGACCCGGCTTCATCTCTATAATTTTATGTGTAAACCTGATTACATGTTCACAATGTTAGTATTGACCCTTATTATATGTTCATAATGTTATGTGTGAACATGATTACATGTTCACAATGTTATTAATGAACTTGGTTTCATGTCTATAATTTTATGCATGAATCTAATTACATGTTCACAATGTTATAAATGAACCTGATTTCATGTTCACAATGTTATGTGTGGACTTGGTTTCATGTAAATAAGTCTATGACCGGGCTTGATTTCATTTCCTTAACTTAATGTGGGAAACAGTTTCTACTTATACATATTCACTATGTTGTACATTCATGTATATTACACAATTACATTTCTTATTCTTATGTTATGCTTTCATGGATTATTATCTTGATTTCATTATGATTCATGTCTTATGAACAACAAATATTTATTCCATGACTAATTTTTATGATATTTGATATGAAGGGTATGATCTTCTAATGATCATTATCACATTCTTATGCCCTTACGTTCGTGATATACATATGTATTTCCTTTATTTACCCTTACTGATCATTTGATCTCACCCCTTTCTTATGTTTCCTTTACCTAGGTTATGAAGAAATATTTTTAATTAGAATTAATAAGGGGTAATATCTTTGAAGGAAAAATTTAATATCTTTCACTGAGTTAGATGATTTTTTTTCAAGTTTCTAAAGGCACTAAACTAACATGGTCTTTCGAGGTTTTTTTTTGTAATGTTTTGAGTATTTTAAAAAATTGATGTAATGTCTATGTACATTAGGATTGGGTTGTTATATTCGGTATCAGATCAAGGGTTTAGTAAACATTTGGAAACTATGATGATAAAAGTTTATTGGGATCCCTAATTATATTTCTAAGGATATGTATAGGTATTACTCTAAGGATAAGTATATGGATGAGTTAACATTTAGAAAAATGTCCTAGAATTTTGGTAAAGGATGGAGTGAGTGGCTTCCTAGTAATACATCAATGTATGGATACTAAAACTGGATGTGAATCTGACTCAAATGTACCTAGGAGTAACAACTATTACAAGGTGTATCAGGCCTAACTCGGTGTAACCTGGTACATGAAAACATGCCTTACCACACACCTATTTTAACACTCTCAGGGGATATGCTTTGGGAATTTACAATCTCTTCACGAACCATCATGAAGGATTTAAAAATAAGTTAGCAATGAATAACCTAGGATAAAACTTAGATGTCGTGTATTAAATAAGTATTCATAATTTAGACATCCTATAATTGGGTTTTCATGATTATTTGGTTACCCTCTATTATAATTGTTACTTACTCTACGCTTTTATGGTTTTAATCAATGGATGGAACCCGAAGGAACCACATTAATGGTAATTGTGATGAAAAATGAAACGATTTATCTCCTAAATATATGAATGTTATTGAGGATATAATATAAAACCTCATTGTTATACTCTTACAGCTTTCTCAAGATATGAATCTTGCTATGATTCCAAATGAGAAAATGAGGGAACAACATTCTGCTTAGTACTTCATGAAGAATCATCCACCTTCTTTCAATGGGTCTTCTCATCTGATTTTTTTTAACACTGGATCAGTACCACTGAAAATATATTCTCCATTCTAAAGTTTTCTGATCATGAGAAATTCAGTCTGGCTATTTATTAGTTAGAAGGTGAAGCATACTAGTGGTGGATTCTAATCAATAATATGATGAATCAAGAAGAAACTGAATCCATGTATTGGGATGAGTTCAAGAACATATTATTCATTAAGTACTTTCCTAATATTATTCATATGAATATGGAAAATGAGTTCCTTGAGTTGAAGAAAAAGGATGATGAATCTGTTGTACCTATGTGGCAAATTAAACAATAATTTTGAGGTGCACTTCTGGTATTATAAACCTAGCCGAAAGTAAATTTTATAGGTTCTTTAGTGTCTTAAATCCAATTATCATAAAGGAATTGGCCATAAAAGACTTTAGTTTCTAAGAAGAGATATTGTGTTTTGTAATCAAAGTTGAAATAGAGTTTGGAGTTACGTATCAATCTTTTGGTTTTTATGAGAATAGGAATGTGGAGTTAAAATAGAAATATAAAATCCATGGAGAGAAGAAAAATTTTCAAACTCCTACTATCTAAAATTATGAGAAATATCACTTTGGAGAGTGAATGAAAGGAAAAAAGAAGGTGTTTCAAGTGTGTGAAGCTTGGCCACCGAGAAAAATAATGTAGAAGTAATGAGAAGAAAAAATTCAATGAAATGATTGGAGAGAAAGATTGATAGAATAAACCACCCACACTTCGGTGTTTCAACTTCATGGAGTTTGGTCATTATGTAAATCAATTACCTAATCCAAGGAATAGTATAGATGATAGGACACAACAACATATGAGGAAAAAACAATGTGAAATATTATTCAATCACAATGGATGAACTGAATAATGAAAATTAGGGGAAAACTTATACTTTACCCCCTTAGTTAGGAAGTTCATGTTTGATTTTGTGTGAATAAGCCCTATGATATTCTTTTTTCTCATACTTTAGTGATGTTTCATCTGATTATATCCCTCTACATGGATTTTGGAATAATAAAATCCTATTTAATGTTCTATAAATGTAAGGATGAACCCCAATATATAAAAAAATGGTATAAGATAAGATCATATCTAAGGAAGAAAGGATGAATTATACTTTGGAAGGGTTATAAGGTTAACCATTTATGGAAACATTAAGTAAAAATTTGAATAAATGTTTTGATATTAATTTATTTTCTCATCACAAGAGGACTTATGCATATTGGATAGCCTATTTCTATTGATGGTAACTAAATACAGATGGGATGACTTATCATGGATCTCATGATCTATTAATACTTTAAGAATGAAAAAAATATCTTTCATTTCTTAGTGTAAAAGATAAAGTGGAAATCTATAAAGGCATAAACAAAGGGTGAAATTGTGCATATTAAAGGGAATAAAATCAATTTATTATAACTTATAATGAAAATTATTCAACTATAGGGAAATAATCATGAATCCAAAAAGGTTATCCTAGTTCTTTATTTTCCGATTAATCAAATGGTCCCTTAGATAATCATGGATTTATGGCTTTGTGATTGTTATCTCTCTCTGGAACAAGTTCTCTATCACTCTCCTCTAGAACTTTATAGTTATATTTCTATTATATGTCTATGTTTTCACTTTCCACCTATGTTCTCCTACGTGGAAACCAAGTTACATGTTACATTGGGTAACCTTTATGTTTCCAACATTCCTTTTTTAAAAAGGAAGTTTTAGTATTCATTTTTATGGTGTGGGTTTCTATTAAAGGAATATTCAATTATTAATCCATTGATAACCCAAATGAATTTCAAGGGTGAAATTAATTTTAAAGGGGGTATAATGTAACACCCTAAGATTTTGTGAATTATTTTTTTGAATTTATTTATCTTTTTGATATTTATCATTTCACACAACCTTAAAAATAGTTTATATATATATATATATATTAAAGAACCAAGTAAAGCATCCCTTACACATGACACTAACTTGGCTTGATCTACACAAAATATAAATTTTACCTTTCTCTACATGGAACACCAATGATATCTTGAGTTACACTCAACAATGACTTTCCTCGATGGCTTATGTAACATGTAAGACTGAATTTTACCAAACAATAATATATTATTATTTAATATTATAAGATATAACCTAGACATTTAATTAGTGGTTATGAATATTATTAACTAACTTATAAAAATATATGGATTACAAAAATATAATATGAAATCATAGGATACCAATTAATTAAAAATGAGAATATAAGAACCAATTGAATATAAAGGATATATTTTTATTTTTAAGCTCCTAAAGGTGTTTTATCATAAGAAATTAAATTAATTAAAATTAGTGAGTAATATTAATGTAATATATATTTTATATATTCAATAAAATATTTTTGATATCCATTCAATAGATTGGATAGACATAAGATAAAAAAACTAAGTTTATGCTAAAAAACCTATATTTTTATATAAAGGTAGTTTTACCGCCTTTTAATGGTGAACCAATTTTAAATACAATTTTTCAAACTTTTATAGATTTAATATTTCAATTTAAACTTCATATTTTAAATAAAAATGTAAAATTTCAGTTTTGATAAATTTTTGCTATTTTTCTGCAAGGTTTCATTTTTTAATGAATAGTTAAAATACTAAATTTTAATTCAAAAATGTTTTTCCATATAATTTATTCATATAGTTAAATTATATTTTAATTTTTTAAAAAATTATAATTATATCAAATATATATCAATTAATCCAATTTGGGTCATTTGAACCAATTTCACATTGAAATTGGATATAAAAACATAGCAAACTTTTGATCATTTTTACTTTAAAAACCCACATTATCATTGCATCAGCGGGATTAAATTTAAATTAATTTCTTCCACTTCTTTGATTGAAAATTGGAAAAATGGATTCCATATTTTGAATCATAATATTTTATAATTTTTAATATGTTAAACATTGTTTTGACCAAAAATATTACTTAAAGTATTTAAAATTAATTATAATGAATAAAGTGAAATGAAGCTTAACAAGGGAATAAACCTTAAACTTTAGGGACCAAATGACCTAGACACTTGTCCAAAACCCATTTTCTGGACATTTTTCGATCATTAATCTTCCATTATTGATTTTTTCTAGTTTTTGATGAATTTAGTTAGGTAAAATCATGGGTACACCTAACTTATTTTAAAAAATACCAAGTGAGACTTTTCCCTCCCCTATAAAAGGTCACCACCTATCCCACTTTCTCACACCTCTCAAACCACTTAGGTTTAGAAAATATATGCCCAATACAATTCTCAAAATCCCTCCCTTCCTCCCTGAATACTCTCTTTTTTCATAAAGACTTCCATTGAATCCCTTTGGTGCAAACCAAAAGGATTAGTTTGTTTAAACCCTCATGTAAGGGTAGTTTAAACCTAATTTTAGTTTCCTTGTAACGGAAACATGATCATTTTTTGTAGGACTTTTTCTTTTTATAAATGACTTAAATGTTAGGATCTTGAACTTGGTGAAGTTATTGTTAGCATGACCTGGTGATAGGGTCAGTACTTATTCTTTTATAAGAGTCTATCCCATGGTACGTAGCACCCTTAGAGATTTAATGTAATAATAAATACTGTGAGTTTCCAATTTTTGGTGTTTTTGTCCTTTGTAGGACTCTTAGTTTTCAAATGAAACCCTTATTTGGATGGGTGGTCATGTTTTACATGACATTTTTTTATGGGTGTGATCATTGAGGAATGCTCAGTTTCAGCAGTTTAAACATGCCTAGGAAATGGTCATCCACTTTGTAGTTCATTTGACCTAATATTTTTCTTAGTGATGGACAACATGGTATGTTTTCATCCATGTTAATTTCTATATGGTTCAATATGAATATGGGTTAAATATCTTGTATGGAATACCTAATACTTTAATGCATAGGGAATACAACCTATGGGTAGTATCAAGGATATGTAATTCTACTTAGGTAATATCTTTTTAGTATGCATTTATATGCATGGTACTTGTTGAGTTTCTAAATGGTGTAATTAACAGGTTGATTTCGGTGGAATCGTTGAGCCTTGGGCTATTGAGAAAGTTCTGGGGACATCTCTGGAGTATAATGGCCTTGGATTCAAGGAATCAAGTTCATCCTAATTCTCAGAAGGACTTTCTTGAGACTTAGGTGTTTTGAAACACCATTCAATTTTGTTTAGATTTTGTTCATAATGTTGTGATGTGGTGATCATGACTCAGAGGAGTGACACACATACGTTTAAGATGAATCTGATCTAACGCTCTTGTGAGTGATTAGTCTCGATCTCTTTTTGATGTCTAGGACACTCCTAAGGTGGGGAGCATCGCATTGGTTCTAGTGTTTTGTGTCTATTCTTGATATGAATAATGATGTTGATGTGGTTGGTTGTGTATGAAACCCCTGAGAAACACCATCAGTATTGGATGGATTTTGGTGGTAAATCTTGAACAATCACAGAATGTCTCAGGTGGTGGAGGTATTTTGGAATGTTTTATGATGTGTCAGTAGGTGAAGTTGGTCCTCTTTCAAGAAATCGACCAATAGTGGTTGAATTGAACTTCGTGGTAACCTTTGAATCCTCTTAGTGTACTCTACTTAGTGACAAGCATGTCCTCTATCTTGACATCATCTTTGATGCACTTAGAGAGCATCAGTTATATGCCGCATTAATTTTTTAAATGTTTTTGGGGTAGATAAGTGGTTTCTATCAGTGTAACATGCTAGATGCATGGTTCTTATTGAGGCTTGGTTAGTCATGAGTGATACCTAGGTTCCCATGTAGGAATGACTTCGAAGGACTCGTGGAAATCATCATTTTTCTATTGTCGTGACCTCCAGGTGGATTCCACTATGGGGTTAGTCAATGTTCATTGTGTACATTATGGACTAGTTCCAACATGTCACTTGTAGACTTGGAGTATGGACTACCTTAGGTTAGTTCCTTCGACTCCAGGTTAACAAATATAAGGTTTCCCTAGACATTTAGCCAGACTCAAAAGTAATGTTTAAAAGGGTAATGATTTCGGTGAACTAGAACCAGACAACACCATTTTTCATGTTGTGGCATGATAGTTTAAATGAACAGGTGGTGGTTTGACCAAGTAATGTCACCAGAAGTTAGGTATGGACTTCGGTGAATGTTCTTATTGTGAACGCATGGTTCCTTGGGAGAAGTCCTTGGAGTTCAGCTTGTAGTGTGTTGGCTATCTAAGTTGGGAATTTTTGAGAAAATTCAGTCAAAGTGGTTTGACTTATTTTTCCTACTATTTCATGTGTGTGACCTAAAGGAACCAATTTAAAAAAACCTCCATGTTAATGTAGGTTTGGTGTAAGGTTTTGAAATGTCTTTCAGGAAATATTGTGCGAACAGTTTCTATTTTTCCGATCATGGTTTGACTATTACTTTCTGGTGAGGTCCTTGATATGACCTCAGATATAGTTGGGTTCACTTAGTTAAAGAAGTCACACTGAGAGCATCACTATATTTCTTAGGGGGTTATTTGTAAGAAAATTCTAACGGTGGAGGTACCATGGTTAGGAATTGGCCCCTTTTTTGGATAAAATCCATGGTGGGGTACACCATCATCTAGAAGTTTAAAGAAACTACACCATGATCATGACTCTAGATAAACGGGATATCCAGTATTAGTGGTTAGGTATAAAAAGGGATGTATGTGGTTTTTTTCATAAGGTGTTCCACTTTTCAGTGGGTAAAGGTAGATCACCAGTGACCAACAGTATTTTTAAAAAAGTTACCTATTCCTGAGTGGAAATGTAATGACGTCGCAATAGATTTAATGATTGGTTTACCGAGATTGACTTGAGGTAATGATGTCATATGGGTTGTTGTTGATAGGATAATAAAGGTTTCACATTTCCTTCTGATCAAAGAAACCTTTAGTTTGGATGAGCTTGGGTGGTTGTATATCCATGAGATAGTGGGACTTCATGGGTTCTCGCATACTATCATTTCAGATATGGATGCTCTCTTTACTTCAGGATTCTAGAAAGGGATACAGATGGAATTTGGTACACAATTTCTTCTGATCAAAGCATTCCACCCCCAGACAGAAGGAAATTTAGATCATATGATTCAGGTGATTAATTATATGTTGTGAGCATGCATCCAAGATTTCAGGGGCTCTTGGGAGAGGTATATACCCCTGGTTGAGTTCACCTATAAGAATAGTTATCAGACTAATGATTAGATGGAAACTTATGAGGATTTGTACGGTATTTCATGTCGTTCACCCCTGTGTTGGTTATAGGAAATAGAGGAATCTATGCTTGGACCTTATCTTATCCATAAGAACATAGATCAGGTGCAGTCGATTCAAAAGTAGGTGGATACTGCACATAGTCATCAGAAATCATACACCAATCAAATCAGAGGACCTCTGGAGTTCAAGTTTGGGGATCAGGTTTTCTTACATGTTTCACTAAATCAATGAATGTGAAGATTCAGGAGTCACCATAATCTTTCACCGCATTATATATGGTTGTTTGAGATTCTGGAGAGAGTCAGTTTAGTAGCCTATTAGTTGTAGTTACCTCAGAGGTACTGATACATGAACAATTTCTTTCATGTTTCTTAGCTATGATGCTATTATTTAGAACCATATCATTTATTTCATTCCTAGGAGGTTGAGTTATAGGTAGATACATTATTTTATAAGTATCTCATACATATTATGGATCATATCATGATTGTTCTCCAAGGCTAATTAGTTCTTTTACTATGGGTTCTATGGAAAGGACGACCAAGTGTGGGATGAGACCTAGGAGCAGGAAGCCAATGTACAATCCCAGTGGCCATATCTATTCTCAGATCATGCTTCACCACACTTAGAAGGTCAATTTGAAGATGAATTTCTTTAAGGGGGTAAGTTTGTAAAAACCTAGTTTTTCGTTTAGGTATGTATCCTTTATATCCCATCTTTTCTCAGTTTAAATGTTTAAATATGTCCTAATATGAATTCCCTTTGAGGGTATGGAGCTATAGAGAGTGCTTGGGGATGGTTCGGAGCCTGGAACCCATTTTTGTGGTGAAATGACCTAGATCACGATCATGGAAGTTGGGTTTCAATTTCATGCATCCAAGTCTGTAATTTTGACAGTGGTTTTTTGCATTGTTTCCTCATGATTAGTTAAACCGTTGGAGGTAACCATGCAGATTCCCCTTCCCTATAGTTTACCATCCATGGTTGGTGCATGTTTTTTCAAACTGTGTGCCTAAACCATGAGACCTATATTTTTTAGATAAAATGACTATTTCCCTTAAAATTATATTAAACTTAAACTCTTTTTACTTTCCTGCAACGGAAAATAAAGGCTCGTGATTTTTGAGCTCCCTTAGAGGCTATTCTTAGAATTGATCCTAGTCTTACATATAACATCAGATTCAAGTATTTATCATCTTATTGGATCTACATCAGTGAGATCTCAATTTATTTTCAATCTTATTTCATTATTCTTGGTATCATGTGTGCTATTTAAGAGTAAGATAATTTTCTCTATTAATAGGTTCTTCGTCTGTTCTTTGATTTTCTCCCAATATAAGTTGAATCAAGAGTTGATACTAGACTAGATATCCTATGTGGACATACAGTTGGTGATATCATGCATTTCACTTAAATTTTAAGTGTTTATATATGTCATTGGGTCATGCACCCAATTTCTAGGCATCGCTTTGAAATTAAATTGAATCCTTGAATTTCTAAGCATGACCTATGTAACTAAATAGACTTTTTAATGATTTTTTATATGTTAAGAACCTTGAATTAAATATAACCACCCATTTGGGTGTGTTGGTTATATTAATGGACCATCATGGGTGGTTCTTGGAAATGGATACCTTTGGGTGTTCCTTTTTCCCCTTGCCTTAGGATGTGATTGGTAAATGAAATTTTAAATCAGATTGATGAATTGGTTTATGAATTGAATTGTGAATTGCATCTTGAATTGATTAATGGGAAGGGATATATGACCATGGACCTTTTACCATGCTATGTAAATTCTAGAGTAAGAATGAATTTATCTTTTTATTGACATTCCTATGTGAGTTAAGTGGAGCCTATGACATGTAATATTGTTAATACTGAGATGCTAGTCCTGATGATTTCCCCATGTTATTATTTGAGAGGAAATCCTTCCAATATGGGACTATTCCTTTATCCACCCTAGAGGTGAGGTTTGAATTACAATGTTCTTTGTTTTTACCATGACATGATTTAATGATATTGTTGAATGATAATGAATATACCTTCAGTGAAACATGGATTCGAATGAAGAATGTCATGGACAAAATCATATGGCCTTGACATTTATTATGAATGAGTGACACTTGTACTCCTAATATAGATAGAAATGGATGGACTTAATGGGTTTGACCTTTATATATTGAGAGATACATGGATTCGGATGACAGTTCCATTCAAGGACTCAAAGGGAATTTAACATATATTCCATGGGTGATACTTGGGCCCCCTAGTGGATCTCCAAGGACGGAATCAAATGGTAGTGATGTTATACTACATATAGAGTGATACTTGGGTTCTTGAGAGGTTCTACATGGATGATCTCATAGGGTGATGGATTATATTACACCTAGAGTGATATATGAATTTAAAATTAGGAATGTCATGGATGGGCAGAGGTTATATATGGATTAATGAATGAAATGAATTATGATGCTTCTGTCAAGATAAAAAGTAAGATTGGATTAGGTATTTACTTACACTTTATAGATGGCCTATTTAGGTATTCTTGGATGAATTTTCTTACAGGGGACACCAGGATTTATGACAGGTCCTAATACTTGATGATTAAATGAATTGTTTAGTTAAATTATCATGTTATAAATGGAACAGTGCTAACTATTAAATTAGATATTTACCCTTTTAAATGAAAAATTATTAAAATTAATTGAATAATAAATGAGAAATTGATTCTATAGGATGTTTAATTTTGAGTAGTTCCTTTACATATTATATTTTTACCTACACATTGTCTATCATATATATTCCATGACTGATTGGAACCTAACCTTTGGAAGTTGCCTATTAGTATTACATATCACACACTATTTGGGCCATCTTTGGGTATCCAAATAGACTATATGATTAAAGGTATGTATAATGGAAAGCTACCTTATATAGGTTCTTGATTTCTTCTTAGGATCAGGGAAGCATGGGATCGAGATGAGGCTCACGATACTAGTTGGGATACTTTTTGGCCTTTTTTACTTTTGTTCCATGTATTGTATGACCAACTTATATACAAATTTTGGTTGCTTTATTAGATACATATGACATGTATTATCATTATCATTGTATCTGATCTTCCTTTTGATATTTTTATCTATTCCTACTGGGTATCTATTATTTGTATGATTTACTGTTCTGTGACTTGTATGTGATTGATATTCCAATGTGCTACACTCTGGTAATGAAGGAATAATATCTCCATAGGCACACCTATGCCCTCACTTATAGTAGAAAGCCTATATTATTTGGGTAGATGTTCTTGATTCCATGTGTCCAACTGGGTTTAGGGCACTGTTTAGTGGCATTAGGGTCTGAAACATTACAAATTTGGCTAACTAATTTGTCTCATGATGTTTTCAATGCATCGAGGGGATATCTATAATCGAGCCTCACCCATAAATTATTAATTCCAAATAATTAATCATATGAAAGAGGTGAAACATAATGAATATAAAATTAATATTAAAAAACTATCATATAAAATGTTAATAAAACCCCTAACCAAATAAACATAATCATAAACCACCCAGAGTAATATAGTGAATGGTATTAAAATTGTACATCCTCATTCAAAATAATCCAAAACCATCCAAATAAATAATAAGTATGATATCAATACAACATATCCCCATTGGATAATAATTATAATAAAGGGTCGATGACATTGATGAATATAAATACCATAAAAATTCTATTAAAAACATTTTTTAAGAAAATAACCTTTTCACTTTGAAAAGATTTTTAAAACAAAAATTTTACAAAATATTTTTAGAATAATAAAATTTGAAAATAACATTTTAAATTTTTTAAAATAATATTTAAAACATTGAGTGGTAATTGCTATAGAAAATTATTTTCATGTCGTACACATTAAGACAATGATTCCTTTCACGTTTTTAGTAAAATTAAAATGGGCCTTGTTTTGAAAACCACATTAAAATTACTTTTAAAACATTTTTTAAGAAGTAAAAAATGGGTTAAAATGAATTTAATAAAACATTTTTAAATTGTTAAAAAAAATTGAAAAATTTATAAAATTGGTATTTTGATGAAGAATGATTTTTTTACCAAAGAGAGCAATAATGTTGGATTTTCTTAAAAATATTTTTTCAATCATTTTAAGTTCCAAATAGTGTAAAATATTAATACTAGTTGAAAAAGTTCATTAATAACCTAGGGATAATAAAATATATTTATTTTAAGATAGAAGTATCAAATAATTCCCCCAAATGAGACATAAACAAAAAAATCCTAAATAATGATGAGATTGTGAAATAAACCCCTACCACTTTAGTAACTTCTGAATTATAAGCCCTGTGAAAGAAATAAATTCAAATGAAAATTTAAATTCCATGAAGATAAATCTATTAATGATATAACATATCTAAATGGTAGTATATAAAACACACAAAGGAATAAGTGGTGAATTCGGTGTATGTATCAGTGAAGTAAAAGTGAGATGAGAAACCATTACCTTAGGTTCAACTTCCTTTATATGTGTTCTAACATTCTATATAATAAATATAGGTTTATTATAAATATATTACATAACCATAATCATATATCTCTTTCCATATATGATTTAATCATGGTCTTTTAACACCCGTTTTTTAATAACTCTTTGATAAAATTGCTATTTTGGGTGATAATTACTTCATTTTTCATGTATGTTTTAGTTCAGTAATTTTGTTAATTTTAATTTTATCTTCATTAAATCATATAAATAATTATAAAAATAATATAAATATTATATATATTCATTATAAATTTATTTATAGTAATATATTAAAGTTAGAGATAGAAAATGGATTACACCGTTCATGGAGATGGTGGGTTGTATGTACGCATGAATGTTGTTTCCATTTTTCTTGATGGATGGAAAGAAAGGAAAATAAATATTTCTTTATATTTCCATAATTATTTTTATTTTATATAAATAATTTTATATTAATAAAATTTATCCTTATTATCATCTACATAAAAATAAAATAAAAAACATTTTACATCGCTACGTGGCGGCAGTTGTGCACACTCTAAATCCTTTTTTTATATTTTATAAAATCCAGTTTAAGGGTAAGTGGTAAACATACATGAAAAGATTCAAAAAACTTCACCACATTACAAAAATTTCACCACATTCTAAATTCAATTAAAAAAACATCACATCCCGCTTCTTCTGAACCAATGTGTCGTGCCACCAGGATTTTCAAATTCAAATTTCAAAAACATAAAACCGATTTTCAGACCACATGCCAACCATCGTCGTTATGAGTTGATCCAAGAGCCACCTCAAGTCATGTAAACTTTTATTCTCTCACCTTCCTCAATTCTAGATAGTTCCATCTCCAACTTCTAGTCACCTATTTCATCATCACTTATCGGAACCACCACCTTCATCATCGTCGTTATCATCACTGAAGCTTCCATCACCAACATCATCATCCTCATCGCTCGACACTGACATCCACTTCATCAACATCTACACCAAAATCACCATTCACCTTCAACATCCACTAAACATACATCTTAATAACACACAACTCCATACACATCACCAGAACACTTGAAGAGAACAAAAAGAAACTTCCCCATCATCAAAAGAAACCAAAGAAATGAATCAATGGTCGCAGCTTTATGGACACTCATTCGCTCACACGAACACATCCCAAAGACTTATATAAATCTAACGCACCTAACTAACCAAGGAGGTAGTAAATAACCTATAAACCATAGCATATCACAAGTGTCTAGGCCTCCAATGAGCTGAACCGTGAAGCCATCACCATCAACCAACTAGGGCCTACAAAGATGAAGTCACCACAAGACATTGAACCACTCGAAATCACATCCCAAAGCATTGGGGAGACCACCACACATTGTGACTCAGAGAGTGAGGTGCAGACTAGGTTACAGAGTAGTGAAACTAGCATCCGAACTCCTCGACATAACCAAACTTCAAGACACAAAGAGAAACCCAGAATGAACTAACAAAATGCTGAAAGAAAAAAATGAGTGGGATTGAAATCCTAATATAAATCCGGGACTGAAACCCTAAATAGAACCCAAAGAGATGAAAAAACAAGATATGATATGGATATAGGATATGGAATTTAAATAATAACATTTATGTATATAATAGGGATTTATTTAATTATTTTTTGTGTAATTGGAGAAGATTATAAGGAGTAAAAATAATTAAAATGAAAACGCATAGTTAAAAACATTACCTCTTATTTAGGAAACCTATTTATGTTTAACCTAAAGAATTTATATATTGGATATATGATCTAAAATATTCCCCCCAATATTTTTGGAGGTAATTAAGTAAGGTATTTGGGTAGTTCTTTCTGAACCAAAGTTTTTTAGAAATGTGAAGAGGGGAGGAGAGGGGGTTTCCTTTTTATGTGGGGGAGAGGACACACATGAAATGTTTAAAAAGATAAAGTGATACACACATGTTTATCATTAAAAAAGCCTAAAAATGGTTCATTATAGAACCTTATAGATTATAGGGTCCAAATATTTCCATAAAATGTGTTTTGGACAAGTTTTAGGACATTTTTAACCCTTATATTCTTAGTTTAACCTCCTCGAAAAATCCATTTTTACCTTAACTGCATAAATTAATTTTTATTGTTTTCACTATTAATTTTGTTAAAAAATAAATTTCACATTATTAGATAATATAAATTATGATGATTCTAAATATAGAATTAAATTTTCAAAATTAAATTCAAAGAATTTGTAGAATTCAATTTAAAATTAAACCGCAGACGTGATAAAATAACAGTTTTCCAAAGGGAACATTCTCATAAGTATAGAATGATTTAATATCAATTTTTAATATGAAATTTATTTAAAAAACCTAAATTAGTTAAATTGTAATATAATTGAACTAATTTTACTTTAAAACCAATTTAAAATATAATTTAACTTTGTAAATAATTTAAACGACAAGGGAGTTTGCAATAAAACTGGGAATTTTTCACCATTCATAAAAAAATTAATATTTTCAGAAAATTATCAAAAATTAACCCAAATATAATGTCACAACCCATAACCTGAGTCCCATTACGTGACTACCACAAGCCCGCCTCCCATAGGTCAGGGGATGGTGACTAGCGTTGAGTAGGCATATCGCAAAAAAATGGGAGTCATTTTCTAAAGTACATGTACACACGCACACAAATCCAAGACAAATGTGTTGTAAAGTGGAAACACTAAGTAAAAAAACAAGGTATCATAGTAGAAAACTAAAGGTAAATAAGTCCATAATATAATCCCCACAAAAAGAAAAGTAAAAGTACAAGCTCCGGAACTCCTCCACAGAAAACCCTACCTAAAGGGTAGTTACACAAATAACTATTTGAAGCCGTAGAAGCACACCTCATCTATTGGGTCACTCTAAGCACCACCTGTCCCTAGTCCACCAAGGAATCTATCTAAACTTAGATCATCTTCATAAGACACGACATGTGTGGACAAATCCCTTGCATGGGTGAGTAAAACAATACTCAGCAGGGCACCCCAAAACACAAAGTAAAAGACCACAAAGGAAACAAAATTAAGAATATATAGTCATCTCAACATAGGTATGTGTCAACAACACATATAACAAGAACATCTATCTATGCTTGTAAAGGATTCCAAGATGCAATATCTCATCCACTTCCATCCATATAGTTCCGCTCATAGCGCGCTTGATTCCGAGAGATCTCACTCCCCAATCTATCTGATAGTAAGAACATAGAGAAAGTCTACCCAAAGTATCTGAGAGAACATCTGGTCTCGATTAATCATGAAGTTTCCCTAAGATGTTTGGTCTCGTAAATACAAGGAGTATCGATATCACATCCAATCTTTGGTCATAGGATTTTTCTCAAGGCACACTCATTCCAAGATAACTCACTCCACGAGCTATGAAGTAATCGTAGACCCTCGCAAAGAGGTCCCAATAATTTGGGCCCTACCCAAAGAGAACACATTGAGAACTACCATAAGAAAACTATCCAGGTCATGTCATGATGGAAAGAATTTAATCTAGATACATAGATAGGGTTTTCTACACCTAGGGCTCACTAGGGGATATCCTGGCCCTACTAGAAACATCATCCTATATAGGTGATAGGTGCCCATGTAAATATTTCTCACACCTTGTCCACAAACCAAATCTAAGGTACCATGAAGATAAGTGAAGATTGACTGCACCTCTCAGTGTAATACATACTCTAGCTCGTTGAGTCACTATAGAAGTCAGGCTGAGATAACCCACTTCAGAACACAGGTTGTCCTCTATTCATCCAAATCATATTTTTATTCAATGAAATAAGACCACAAGGACTCCAAGGAAACCTCGAGATTAGGGAGGTCTAAAGTAGTGCAAGATGAGGTCATCCCCACTAATCAAATTAACACCCTCTGGTTTCAATCCATTAATAGTGAGGAGACTATTGTTTTTGGAGGTTGAGCCCGCCAAATATTCCATGTGGTCCATGAATTTATTTCCCTCACTCCATGTGTGGGTCACTTGGGTATTTTTTCAAAGAATAGATCTACATTTCTATACTATATAGTATATGGACCAAGGAGTGGATCCCATACCAAGCAGAGAATCATGAAGAATCAAAGAATCTGTCTCTGCCTGAGAAAAAACCATATTCTCCCGAATGCATAGGGTGAGCCCGGTGATTATATCCTTAGCCTTGTCTAAAATGGAGGTACCATTTCCCAAACAAGACATGAAGGCCATCACCACCCCCCCCCCCCCCCCCCAGTGTTGTGAACCACACCCCCTCCTCTCATGACCCCCATTGAGCAGGACCCATCTTTGTTCAGTTTGTAACCAAATCCAGGAGGTTTCCAACACACCCAATGGCCCTATGGTTTGAAAAGGAAGGGAGAATTCAATGGGGAACTGACCTGAAGAACACATAAATAAAGATAATCCCACTAGTCCTTGATAATAATAGCCAAATAAATCAGTAGGAAATGATTCCTTGCAATGATGGACCTCACCATGGGAACAGAGACTTTAAACCTTGACTGATTTCTGGCGTGCCATATACACCAGCACCCTACACTAAAAATCACCCAAATATCCATATATTACTTCTCGACTCTAGTCGAGCCATGGAATCATCTCTCCAAGAAAGGATCATCATTCTTCTCATGAGAGGAGAATGCTGTGAAACCTCCAAAAAATGACCACACCGCATGATACCATTCCCCCTTAAAGAATAAGTGATTAGTACTCTCTTACTGACTGTTGATGCAACAGTGGCACCTTGAATCCAAGATTATCCCCAACTTTTTGATGTTCTCGTCTATGGAAATCACAAGGTTTTAGATGTGCCATGTGAGGAATTTGAACTTGGCTGGGATCTTTTGGCACCATAGAGTTTCATTCCAACCATCCTGGTGGTCCTGCTCTGAAGTCGGCCTATGAAAATATTTGGTAGAAAAAGAATCTGAAGCGGAAGGATTGAAAACACAGATATACAATTCATAATTGAACTCGATGGAATCAATAAGAGCATGTAGGTCCTTATATAGAACTACCTCAGTGAACTTGGGATGATGGCATACTTCCTTGATGGTGATTAGCGGAGCTAGGAATCCTGGAAAAGCGATGACAATGCCTACCCAGTTTCTGTTCCTGAAAAGGATGTCCCCTGTGCCTGCTATCCATTGAGAGATCTGATGAAGAGTTTGAACCAAACGATATATCTTCAAACATAGTGAGGAAGAATAACCTCGAGCATTATCTGTGTTTCCCCTACATGAATGAGACATGGAATTAAAACATGTAGTGTGTTCCTCAAGTTTTTACTTTTCAAGCTTGGCATGCATGCAATAAATCATTCTCTAGAGACTTCATACATTAATCCAACCACTGTAAATGGATCTTTCCATCTTTCCCCATGAGGGACAGTGTCTCTTTCCTTCTGAACTAGAATCCCATATGAATCTACACAAAACCCTATCAATGGTGTTTATCACTCCTTCCGGAACATTGGAGGAGGCCAACGCATGAATGGGGATGGAAGTAAGAATGTTTTTAACCAAAGCTAAAAGACCTCGGAATGAAAGGAATTGATTTTTATAGTTTATGACATAGTTAGTTATCCTACTCACAATGTGATCAAAGTCCTGGACATGAATTCTACCTAAAGAAATAATCATTCCCAAGTACTCCATAGGAAAAGATCCGCACTGCATATCCAGATGGCTGCACAGGGAGGAAACCCTCATTATAGTACTCTTATTAGTGTTAAAGATGATTCTCTTGGAGGTAATGATGACTTTCCCACTCCAGTAGCAGTATTCATCAAGAATATTATTGATCCCACAAAAATATCCCCTACCATCATTGGTGAATATTATGGTATAATCGGCGAACATCATATGAGAGCCCGTAGGTATGTTCATCTTCCTCGTTAAAGGGAGGATTACACCTTGAGATAGACCCCAATTAATAAATCTTATTAGAGTGTCCTGATCCAGAATGAATATAATTAGATAGAGAGGTTCCCCCTAGTGAATACCTCTCATATCCTTGAAGAATCCATGGGTCTTTCCCATGAATGAGAATGCCAGCCACGATGAGCTAAATCTCCTGAAGATGAGATCCACTACCGTGGCTGAGAGCCTGATACCGGAGAGAACTCTGTTTATGAAACTCCATTAGATCCTATCATAAGCCTTTTTCATATCCACTTTGATTTACAAGTTGGATACATATGTTTTTAAGTTGATTTCCCTTATCATCTCTTGTGCCAGAGATATTTCTCCTTGTATGAAACGACCTTTCACAAAATTGTGCTGCTCAAGTGAGATCCACCCTAGGAGAAGCTTGGACATCATCTGATTTATAACCCTTGATATAATTTTATAAGGAATATTTCATAAGCTAACTGGCCTAAAATTCGAGAGGGGTGAAGGATCCTTGATCTTCGGTATGAGGACCAGGTTCGTAGCACTAGAAACCCAAGGAAGGATCCCTCCTTAGAAGTAATCCAAAATCGATTCTATTATATCCTTCTTAACTACATCACATGACCCTCTGTAAAAGGATCTTGGAAAGTTTTTTGGGCCTAGTGCACTCTCTGCATTGAGATTCTTCATGGCCGAGTTAACTTATTCCTCACTTGGGATCTCATATAGTCCCTAATTATCATGTTTGGACACCAGTATGGTAATCACTTCCCATAGACCTGCATTACCATTGGGATACCCACTAATCACTCTCGGATTGGATTCAATAAGGAGATCCTTGAAGAAAGAGTGTTCCATACTCCTAACCATGTCACGATCATCTGTATAGGATCTATATTATAGTAAAATGTTAGGCATGGTTTATTGATTTCCTTCTCTAATACAGACATGGAAATAAGCTGTGTTTTTATCTCCCTCATGCTGCCACCTCACCCGGGAGTGATCCCGGGCTATTCGCTCCTTCTTGAGAAGCATCTCCACCCAACACATCTTTTTTCCTACTAATTATTAGAACACCAAGTCACTTCACTCCTCTTTCATATTAGCTTCCAAGTTTTTGATACTATATTTAAGGACCTCCATGTGTTGGTTGAATGGAGGAAGCTTTTTGTATGATTTCTTAAGTCCCTGCTTCAACCACTGCAATTTCTTATGGAGAGAGACCCAATAATTCCCCTGATCTGGAGCATCCCAGATCTCCTGTACCTCCCGATGATAGCCTTGGATCTGAGACCACTACTGATGGAACCTGAAAGACTCCTTGGAATCCTGTTTGAGACACCAAGAAACCAATATTGGAGAGTGGTCAAAAGTATCGTGGCCTAGATTCTTAACCTTAGAATTTTGGAATGAGATAATTACATTGTTATTGTATAGGAATCGATTAATCCTACTATAACATCACCTTCCTCCAGTTTGGTTGTTTCACCATGCATATCGTGCTCTATAGTAGCTCATGTCAATAAGGCCCTTTCCCACCATAAAGTGAGTGAAATCCAGGATTTCCTGATGAGAAAATGTTCCTTGTCCCTTCTTCTCATCTAGTTCAATAATGATGTTGAAATACCCCACTAAGAACCACAGGAGGTCCTTCGGATCAAAGGACCTGAGCCCCTACCACAGCCATTTTCGGTCATGGGCATCACAACTACCATACACAAAGGAGGCAAAGAAACTCTTCTTACCCTTCGTAACTTTCATGGTGATAAATTGGTCACCCATCTCAATCAGATCTAAAGAGACCTCCTTACTCCAAAAGAGACAAATATGCCTATTAATTAGGTCAGCATACATGGAACCATGCAAATGAACTTTGCGGCAGAAATCCCCAATCCTGTTCAGCTTCTGTTGGTGCTCTAGGACTGCTACAATACAATATTTTTTTATGTTTGGCTTCTATTTGTTCTCTATGATAGGAATGGGATCATACTCAAACCTTCATAAGAAAGACCAAGGGTACAATCTCAATCTCTACTATCACCCTCTATGATGTGATCAGTATCCTACATCGATCCCTCATAAAAAAGAAAAAGAGAATGCTATTATCCCCTACGGGTCCAACTAAAAACCCACCAAGCCATCTCAAAAAGACAGTCTCATTGTGAGGGTACCAATGTCGCAAATAACTCATCAAATGGACTTACGATTTGAAAGATATAATCCTTTTTGTAAAAAGGGTCTGGTAGGGTCCACGTTCGGTCCGACCTAGTTGGCCCGACCCATTCTTTCGGCCCGGCCCGTTCGGACATGACCTAGTTCAATCCACCCAAACGTGGCGGCTACCACATCCCCGCTAAGTCAGCATGGCCAGCCATCGAGCCGTCCGCTCCTCCTACACATGGTTCATGGGACCACGTTCCAGTTGGTCCAATGTGGTGTCATTCCACGTTGCTGGTCCTCACCGTCGTGGCCTGCCCTAGTTGTGGCTTCCCATCACCTCCAGCGGCCACGCCACCGTAGACCCCTCTGCCATCGTTCATTGATCTGGTGACCGCCTGCAGCTAGGTAGTCGTGATGTTGGAGATGTCTCCCCTTATGGGAGTTTCCAGAATCACCATGTTGCTCCATTTTTTTAGATAGATCCACAATTTCCATCATCGGGTCACCACATTCACTGTCGTGAGCTCGGATCCATGCTACCACCCAATCCAGTGAAAAGTCATTCGAGCGGTGATATCTTCTGCACCGCCTTGATCCATTTTACACTATCGTCATCAGAAATTTTTCATGTTGTTTCCATCACAGGTCTGTGATATCAAATCATTACACCAAAATTTGGGAGTGCAATGATCGATTAATCGCAATTTTTTTAGTCATAGGCCAAACGAATAATTCTTGTGATGAATGAAGAATGGAGGTAGAAAATCATGAATCAACAAAGAGGAACGAACCTCGATCAATGTTCGTGTCATTCATGGTTCATTTACATTATAATGGTTTACAAAAATCCACAAAAAAGGATAATTAGTATTAAATAAACAATCCCCAATAAACCCCACAAGGTAAAACCCATCCCGCAATATGCACGACCCATGGATTAATCCATTGGTCAATTAATCCATGTTCATCATAAAGATAAAGAATGGGGAAGGAAAACAGATTAAAACTCACACCATACCTCAATTTTTGATTGGTCAATTCCAGGGTTCAATCGTCATTGGCGATCCATCGAGAGTCATCATGATTCATCATCTCGTTGATCCTCGATCCTCATATCGTCATCATCTGTCATTCTCCAATGAGAGGAAATCACCAAGGCTCTTCTCTAGCACTCATAGGGAAGGATCATTAATCCAACCATGTATCCCTACCAATGGTTAAATAAGAAAGATGTGTTTCATAGTTAAATGTGTTTCAGTGTTACATGTGTTTCAGTGTTACCATTTCAGCATTGCAGTATTGCCATGTTATTTCATTCATTAAAGAGAATGGGTTGGCTCATCGTTGTGTCGCAACATCTCCACGCTACAAAAAATTAAAAAGAAATAAAATAAACTTATTTAATTTTATTTTATTCTTCTTTAAAATGTTCAAAAAATATTTTACGTAGTCTACCCGTGCTAATTGAAGTTAGGTTCTGCCTAAGAAAAACACGCTGCTATGAACACAAAGGTGCCCTTGAATTTCAAATCTGAGCACTCGTTTAAAAGATATTAAAACAGTACATGCATGAAATTTTTAATAAACTTAAAAATAGTTAAAAAATTTATTCCAGGTACCATGGGCCTCATAATCACATGTCATCTCAGCACCTAGTCTCAAAATAATCCTATAAAATTTTCAAAAAAATTGCATGGAAAATATGGGACATTGTATTATCCCCACCTTAGGGATTTACATCCCCAACATCTAAACCAAGGGATACCCAAACAGATGAGGGTACAAGCACAAACCTGAGCCCCCTACTCCAATGTACTCTTCCAGAGATTCGCATACTGCCACCAGGCACGTACTAAAGGAATCAACTGCACATGGAGGGTCCTCTCCTACAAATCCCCGATCTTCATGACCAGGATGCAAAGTGAGCATCTCGGTCAGAAACTATCATCTATGTCATTCCATGGAGTTAAGCTATCTCTTGCACGTAGAGGCATCCCATGCTCTCTAATGAACTATGCTCTTGTAAAGCTAAGAAGTGGACGACTTGGTGAGTCATTCAATGATCACCTAGATGGTATCATGTCCCCTGGACGTTCATGATAAACCTATCATGAAGTCTGTCGATATCCTTTCTCACTACCTTCTTGGTACCCCAAGGAAGAAAATATAAACCCCTTCCAAGAACAGGGGCTCAACACGGTGTGTTAAAAAACCACAAAACTGATTCAAACAAGTACTCAGCTTTTATATCAATAGGTAAGCCTAGCTTCAACCCCTTACTTCCTCCCCGGTGTCTGCCTTGATACCCACATGTTTATCCTAATGCATCTCGCCACTCTAGACATCCACTGGTACTACTATGTATCCTCTAAATGGAACGATGTACTCGTCACCTTTCAAATATTCATCAAAGGCATTACTCATGGACAATTGACATGTAAGGTCTCATCATCGATGTCACTGAGCCATGCCTCCCAGACTCACTATAAGAGTGGAGGGGTAACAACCAACGATTGGAGGTAAGATGCGTCATCTCTATCCATTAATGATAATTGTAATGAGGCCAACTATTTCATTTCATCATTCAGTAACTATAAACTAGACCTTTGGATGAGAGCATATGCCACCACATTCCCCTTCTGAGGTGTATAGACTATATCGAATTCATTTTCCTAGAGGAACTCTAGACAACACCACCATCTCAGGTTCATAAATATATAAGAGAAGATATACCTGAGACTTTTTTGGTCTAAGTAGACGATAAACCACTCACCCAGTGTGATGCATCTACGGAGACGGGACCAGGTTTTTCTTTTTCAGTGAAAGATAGACACAAGAAGTGCATGATGGAATCGCACATAAGAGGGTGCATCCAATCACACATTAGTTGGCTATAATAACCCTCGGTGTAGTGGATGAGAAGAGTCCTTAGTTTTCTATAGTGGTGGACGAGTATGAGGACATCTTTCTAAAAGATATTCCAAGACTACCTCCTCGTAGGGAGGTAGACTTTTTCATTGACCTGTACCCTGGGATGACGCCAATATCTACACCATCATATTGGATGGATCTCATGGATCTTTTTGAAATGAGGGTACAATTGGAGGACTTGTAGAGAAATGGTGAGGCTCAATGTTTCACCATAGAAATCCCCAGTTTTGTTTAACAAGAAGGAATATGGGAGATTGAGGTTATGTGTGGAATTATGATACCTAAATCAGGTGATTCTGAAGAAAAAGTATCCTCTACTGAGGATCGATGATCTATTTGATCATCTTATGGAAGTGAAATGGTTATTTAATATAGAACTTATATCAAGCTATCATTAGCTATGAGTGTGGGATGAGGACATTCTGAAGACGCCTTTCAGATGTCACTACGACCACTATGAGTACTTAGTGATACCATTTGGAAACACGAATTCCCCATCAGTGTTCATGAGACACAGGAACTAGATCTTCTAACCCTACCTATATCATTTTGTAGTGGCCTTTATTGATGAAATCTTGGTGTACTCAGTGTCTGTATAGGAGCACATGATACACTTAAGGATTGTCCTAGACTTACTCCAATAGAACCATCTTTATAGGAAGCTCTCGAAGTGTCAATTCTGGATATGAGAGGTCCACTTTCTGGGACACATCATTTTGGGGGCTGGAGTTGTAGTAGATCTAGTGAAGATAGAGGGGGTTCTTTCTTGGGATCCACCTAAGAATGTTACCGAGGTGCGTAGTTTCCTTGGGTTGGCTAGGTACTATTGGAAGGTTTGTATCAGACTTTTCTAGAGTATCAACATCTATCATGATCTTGACATTAAAGGGTAAACCTTTCATATGGACGAAGAAGTGCCAGGAAAATTTTTAGAAACTGAGATAGAGTTTGACGAGCGCTCCCATCCAGAGATTACCAGAGGAGGGTGTCGAGTACATGGTGTTCTGTGACGTAAAAAGAACTAGGCTTGGTTGTGTCCTAATGAAGTGGAAAGAGGTGATTGATTATGGTTCATGGCAGTTGATACCACATGAGAATAACTATTTTACCCATGATCTGGAATTGGAAACGGTCGTCTTCACATTAAATATGTGGTGACACTACCTTATGGGTGAGCGGTTTATCATATACTCAGACCACAAAAGTCTCATGTATAACTTTTCTTATAAGGATATGAACCAGAGACAAGGTTTTTGGCTAGAGTTCCTCAAGAACTATGACTTTGAAATAATCTATACTCCTAGGAAGGGGAATGTGGTGGGAAATTCTCTCATCCATAGATTGAGTTCATAGCTACTGAATGAGGCCTCTGAACAGTTGGCTTTGCTCTAGAAATCCTTCAAAGATGGAGATGAAGTAGCTTATCTCCAGTCGATGGTTGTTACCCCTACATTCTTATAGTGCTTGTGGGAGGCATATCTTGGAGATATCAGTTGTGGGACTAAAAGTGCTCAGATGTCCATAGGTCATGCCCCTAATAGATATTCGAAAGGTGGGGATCACGTCATCATTTTTAGAGGATGCACAGTTGTATTGGATATGTTATAGGAGGAGGTGTTAAGTGAGTTCCATACATCCCATTTGGCGGTACATCTAGGTGTGTAAAATATGTACCAAGACCTCATATGTCAATTTTAGTGGTTGGGATAAAGAAGGTAGTGTCAGATTTTGTCTCTAGATGCCTCACTTGTTAGCAAGTGAAGGTCAAGCACTAGGTTCCAGTGGGTTTGACCCAATCACTTGAGGTTTCATAGTGTAAGTGGGATGGAATATTAATGGAATTTAGGACCGGTTTACCATGTATGTCTAGGGGGCACGATGCCATCTGGGTGATTATTGACTGACTCACCAAGTCATCCCACTACCTAGAAATTTGGGAACTTGTTTCAATAGAGAGCTTGGGACGCCTCTACGTATAGAAGATAGTTTGACTCCATGGATTCCCATCTAAAATCATCTCATATCATGGCGTGCGCTTTATATCCTGGTTATAGAAGGGATCGTAGGAGGCATTTGGGACTAAGATGTGCTTGAGCACATCTTTCTAGCCACAGACATATGGCCAGATGAAGTGGACCATTCCAGTCCTAGAGGACATGCTATGTGCTTGAATCCTTGATTTTTTCTATTTTTGGTAGGATCACCTACCCCTAGTTTAGTTTGCATACAAAAATAGCTACCAATCCACCATTGGTATGGAACCATTCAAGGGCTTGTATGGACAACCCTGTAGGCCGCCACTTTGCTGGATTGACCCCTGAGAGTAAGCACTCATGGGCCCAGAGTTGGTGCAGGCTACTATGGAGAAGGTGAGTTCATCCAGGACTGGATGAAGACTTCACAGAGAAATTATAAGTCCTCGGCTAATAGGCGACATAAACCCTTTGAGTTTGAGGAGGGAGACCATGAGTTTCTTCAGGTCTCTCCTCAATATCGGATATAAAGATTTGGCTGAGGTGAAAAGTTATCTCTGAGGTTCATCGGACCTTTTATGATACTATGTAGAGTGGGAAAGGTGGCATACCACCTATCTCTACCTCCGTAGTTAGAGTGAGTTAATGATGTATTCCACATATCTTAGCTGAGGAGATACGTACACGACCCTTCACGTTTCATTGACTGGGGAGAGTTGGAGATTGATGATGGGGCGACTTTTATGGAGTACCTGGTGTAGATTGAATATCAATAGGAGAGGACCCTTTATGGATGGTGTATTCCTCTGGTGCACATTTGGTTGAAGCACAGGAATCTCTAGGAGAGCACTTTGGAGAATGAGGCTTAGATTTTTGATCAGTATCCTCATTTGTTTGTTTCTCCCTTGTTTTGGCTTTTAGGGACGTAAATCCCTAAGGTGGGGAGAATTTCATATCCCAGATTTTCCATGTAAAATTTTTGAAATATCTATGGGATTATTTAGAGACCATAGGATGAGATGACACATGATTATGAGGCTTAGGGTTCTTAGAATAAATGTTCAAACTATTTTTAAGTTTATTAAAAATAGCACGTGTGTGCGGTTTTAGTATCTTTTAAACGAGTGCTCTAATTTAAAATATGAGGGCACCGTTGTGTTCAGAGCTACGGGTTTTTCATAGCCAGGACATAACTTCAATCGGCATGGGTCGACTATGGAAAATATTTTTTGGAATTTTTAAAGATTAATAAAAATAAACATAAAAAGTTTATTTTATTTTTCTTTTAACGTTTCTTGACGACATAGCAATGCTGCAACACAGCAACAAAGAATTTGTTTCCTTTCATAAATGAAACAGTGTGGCAAAATTGTTTCAAAGTGAAATAGTAATGATGAAATGTGTTAATGCATTTCTCCTTTAATCAGGGGCAGGGACCAATATTAGAATTCATAAAACTAGATATTTTCTCTCAAACCCAAGGAAGATCTCTCATCAGTGACGATGAATGATAAACATTGACGAATGATGGATTGAGGACCTTCATCGATGGATCACCTTCAACAAAGAATTATCTCTCCTGAATGATATTTTTTCTAGGTAGGGAATTGTTTCCTTTGTGAGTTATTCCCCTTTATTGATTTCCTATGATGACCGTCAATCAATCGACGAACGGATTGATTCACGGGTCGTGTATATTTTGTGGGATGGGTTTTTGATTTGGTATGTTGTTGGGAATTTAATCCATGTTATATTTGTGTTGGACTAGATTTTTTTTAAGCCTCCTTCTTAAATTTATAACGTGGATGAATCAAGTTAGACATGAACAAGTCCCATATATGTCCACACTAGGCGTTTTTGTTTTATGTTTTCTCCCACAAATTAATTCTCGCTCTTTGTAGTGCAAATTTCCAGGCAGACATGGTAGAATAGCTGCCAGCTTGACAGCCGACGGTGGTGGTGACTCGTGGTCCAGGTAGGACCGAAGCGGCAGATTGGCCAACAGTCGGAGGCAGAGTCGCCAGATAGATGATTGGCGGTGGAGAGACCCGCATAAAAGGTTGTGGGCAGAGACTATGCCAGGCGGCTATTGGCTGGACAGCCGGTATGGGAGAGGCCTATGGTGGTGTGGCTGCGAGCGGCGTGCTGGAGCCATGGCCAAGCGGGCTGTAGTGGTGGCGGATGACTGTGGTAGGAGTTCAAGATGGAGGGATACTGCTTTCAGGAGTCGCATCAGTCAGAGGAGGGACCCCTGGCAGAGCCGTGGGATCTGGTGGTCATGCGGACTGGCTGTGCCACACGGTCTGGCTGCACCACACGGTCCAGCTACATTGACCACGCAGTACACGGCTGAGCCTTATGTTATAGGTGTGGGGGGGGAGGTCAGGCCCCAGCTAGGGGAGCAAGCCGGTCCACCACATACGGGCTAAACCAAAATGGATGGGCCGCTCCAGCGGCCCAATGGGCTGGACCCATAACCCAACAGGTCGGCCCTTCGTGTCGGGCTGGTTTTGGATAACCCAAACCAGTTCTGGTCTGGTCAGGTCATCTAGATTGAGTCAAGTTAGAAGACCCTGAGTCGGGTCGGGTCAGGCCGATTGGGTTGGGTCGGACCCAAACCCAGATGACCCTTTTTTACTAAAATGGGAATAAAGTTCAAACTGTTTGTCTATTTAAAGATTCGTTTGTAGTTTTGGGACTCTTGTGATGATGAGGTCCTTTGAGATACTCTAAGTGAGTTTTTGGGTAAATTGTTATATAGAATTTTGGATCGAGGAAGAGGTACTCCCAAAATGAATGTGCTAAGGATATAATCCTATAGCTGGCTATGACCTAGAAGCAATCTAATTACCTATACTATGTGTCTTTCTTATACTACGTGTCTTATCAAGACTTTGTGTCTTACCAAGAATGAGTTAGTACTTCAATATCTCACCAGGGTGTGTGTCCTCTAGTCTTTGACGACACTTAATGTGTTACCAACACTCCGTGTGTTATCTACACTCCATGTGTTACCTACACTCCATGTGTTGCCGAAACTTTGTGTGTTACCTACACTCTATGGGCTCGGATCCATGCTACGACCCATCTCGGTGCAAAGTCGTTCGAGCGGTGATATCTACTTTACTTATTTGATCCATTCTCAAATGTCATCATCGCACCTCTGTTGTGCCATGTCAATCATAGATCTATGATATTAGATCATTCCCCCAAGATTTGGGAGTGCAACGATCCATTGATCATGAATTTTCGAGTCACGGGCCAAACGAAGAATGCCCATGATGAACGAAGAATTGAGGGAGAGAAGCATGAATCAAAAAAAGAGGAATGGACCGCAATCGATGTTTGTGTCAATCGTGGTGCATTTTCATTATAACGGTTAATGAAAATCTATAAAAAAGGATAATAAATATTAAATAAACAATCCCCAATAAACCCCGCAAGGTAAAACCCAACCCACAATACGCACGACCCATGGATTAATTTGTTCATCGATTAATCCACATTCGTCAAAGGGATAAAGAATGGGGAAGGAAAATAGATTAAAACTCAAACCATACCTCGAGTATGGATCAGTTGATGTCAGGGTTTGATCTTCATTGGGGTTCCATCAATATTCGTCATGATTTGTCATCTCATCGATCCTTGATCCTCATAACTTCGTCATCTATTGATCGCCAATGATAGGAAATCTCCAAGTCTCTTCTCCAACGCTCATAGGGAATTATCATTAATTCAATCATGTATCCCTAACAATGGTTAAAGAAGAAATATGTGTTTCGTCATTAAATGCATTTCAGTGTTACTATTACAACGTTGCAGTGTCGCCACACAGTTCCATTCATGAAAGATAACGGGATACCTCATTGGTGCATCACAGCATTGCCATGCTGCAAAACAATAAAAAGAAATAATATAAACTTCTTTAAGTTATTTTATTCATCTTAAAAATTATGAAAAAATATTTTACGCGTTCGACCTGCGTCGGTTGAAGTTAGGTCATGCCTAAGCAAAACCCACTGCTCTGAACATAACGGTACCCTTGGATTTAAAATCTGAGAACTAGATTAAAAACTAATAAAACCACAGACACATTATATTTTTAATAAACATAACAATAGTTTGAACATTTATTCCAGGAACCCCAGGCCTTGGAATCACATGTCGTCTCAGTGCCTGGCCTCAAAATAATCCCATAAATTTTCAAAAAAATTACCTGAAATATCCGAGACATTATAGATAATTTTGAAATTTAGATTTAAAAATTAAATTTTATTTTTTAAAAATAAATTTTCTAAAATTGGTAAAAAAAATAATTTTAAATAATGCACACAAATGTGACCACACCGCCTTTTAGAAAAAAATAGTATTTCAGAAAACAATTATTTTTCTTTAAAATGATTCTTATTTTATTTATAATTAATAAAAAAACAATAAATTTATTTTGTACATGTGTAAACAATATAATTCTCATAATTTAGTTAGTATTATTCATATCCTCTAACTTAAAAGCTAGGTTATAATGATCATGTTTAAATAATAATATTTTAATAGAGTATCATGTTTCATTCAAACCCAATGTTGCAGGCATTGTAATCTACAGAAGAGATTGAATTTATTTAAAAATAAATATATCATAAAGTATTAGGGTGTTACATTATCTTCTAATCTTGGTGTTACGTTTCATATCTGTTATCGAATATGATGTTCCTCTTTTAAATTCTCAGGGATTTATGATAAAAAAACGAAATATGGAAATCAAAGAGGTTTTCGACAGGTGATTCATATTGTGAGACACATGTTCACATTATGAACTATTAAAAAAATAGAGCCCATGCATCTGGATCATCAGAATTGGAGGCCAGGATCTGAAGCACATTAATTTTATAATGGAATATGTGTTTTAATTTTAGTATTTTATGTTACTCTGCTTCATTTCTGATTAAGACCTTTTAGTTGGAAAATTCATGCCCTAAAGTTATATTTTTGCTTGATTTTCTAATCTAGGAGAAAAAAATTGCTTAGTATGATCATAATACCATGTTTTAAATTCTTTTTTCAAAAAATTAAATGAGAAAATATGGAAATTAATATATCGATATAAAGTTGGGGAAATGGATTTGACATATCATGATTTAGGGGAATTGGTTAATTTATGTAAATGAAATTTTTATAATATTTTTCATGCGTTGAATTTCATAAATTTGTGTTAATTGATTTATTATTAGCATGAATTGCCATGATTGATTATCTAAATAACATGTAATCATTCTCAAGAAATTCTTTGAGCCTAATTTTTCTCATTATTTCTTGATTATATTTCTTTAGTGAAACTCAGACATGCATTCTTATAGAACTATTTTTGCATCTAGCCAAATATATGATTGTACAAATTCTCATTTAATATGATTGAAGCAATTTTATTAATTAAAACCTTTATCTTGATACCCAATTTACATTGAATCCTTATTAAGCCTTTATAATCCATGAATATATTTTTTAGGAAATAGACATATTATAAACCTATCTAATCCTTTCCTACCCTACTTTGAGTATTTTTCATGATTATCAAAAATACAAGTGTGGGGGATACAGTGCCATGATGGAAGGGATGTGAATTTTGAAATAGATTAGTATGGGGGTATATTAATGAGATATTAGAAAGGATCATGATTATTCATTCAGTATACTTTTTCCACATCTTCTTGAAAACAAATATTTTTTATTCAAAAAAATGAAAAAATGGGTTATTACTTGGGAAATTCAAAAATCATCATTTCTTGACCAATGGTTTTTTTATAAATGTTACAAATAGTTTTGTGAGAATATCATTTTTGTTTGGGTAGTGGATGTTAAATTTTTCTCAAGCATAAATTATGAAAAAAAAATAGGTAAAAAAATAGGGTGCTTCATTTTTTATAACTCATTGATTCATAATCCTGCTTGGAGTTTGGGGAAAATGGGAGATGTCATTTTAAAGGGATAATTTTTCACTGAGATTTTATTGATTATAATGAAAAATGATTTATTAATTAGCCTCTTATTGAGATTTATTGATTTTACATCATTTATATACCTACCCCAAATCCCCATAGTCATTTAATCCTAATGGTAAAACCCACATGATTATTTGTGAATTTATCTCTATAGGGTGGAGGAAGTAGAGGCACTACAAGAAAATGGTAAGGAACATGTTTCGAGGTCTGGGTAGAACTCCATTTACTTTTGTACCTTAAGTGATGAGTGAAAAGAATTCAAAGCAAGGTAAATTTCATGTGGAATGCACATTGATAATGAATTGATAAATATATAGGGAAGAGAGGAGAAGCATGGTCATTTCAAAGGATAAAAAGTAAAATAAATTATTGAATTATTTATTTGAAACATGAGGAGATGAAGAAATTTTATCATGTGATGCCTAAATATTTAATTCTCTATTAAATCACTTGATTTTGTTGACATTACTTTTAAATCATGGTAGGCTGATAATCATTTGTAGTATATTGAGATTTAACTTTTGAGGAAAATCCTAAATTCAAGTGTGAGAGATTTGATATCAACATTTTATATATACATTTTTATATATGAAATTGATTGGTTTAGGAATTAAAATTGATTATTATTTCCAATATATTTAGTGTTTTATTTATTCTTTGTAAGGAGATGTGTGAATTGAATTTAATGGAAAAAATAAACAAATATGATCATGATTCACCTCATAAAATGGTAATTCATGATGTGATAAGATCCGGATATGGGTTCATGTAATGAATAGGAGGATGGAAGAAAAAATTAAGAAAAATGAGAAAGACATCCACATTCATGTTTTGAAACCCATAATCACGGTATGAATGGTGTAGATTTAATATCTAGAGAAAAATCCATGAAAATCAAGCAAGGGGAGTGGTGTTAAAACTTTCACTATATGAGAGTTATATTCATGTCATGAACCTAAGAGATAAAAAATATAAAGTTATGATTTTTTCCAAATTTTGTTCAATAACAATAATGAATTTTCTGGGGACTCCCCATATTGTCCTGGAAAAATTTAATGGTTGCAATTATGGAATTAAATACACACTGAAGCTAAATTTATGCCTATAAATAAGATAGGATGGTGTTACTACAAAGGGATAATGGAAGATAGCCATGATTATGAAGTTTATCCTCTATAAAGTATTCCTCAAGGCTAATCCATCATTTCTTTAGGATTTCTTTTGTTCTCACCCCTATCCTCTCACCCTCTCATGACTAGTATAAGGGGGTAACTCTTTTTTTCAGAGATGTATTGTTGGGGAAGTGTACTAGTGGATTAATTTTTTACTTTATATTAATTTTTGGGTTGCTGCATTCATTTTCTATTCTTCTGATCTTTCACTTTTTTGTTACATGACCATTTTCAATGTAAATAAGAAAGTACCATTTAATGAATCAACTAGTCATCTTGAGTTTCACATGGCCATTGTAAGATTTATGAAGATTATGTTTAAATAAGGCATCAATATATTAAATTCATTAAGAACCCTAAAAAATTAACCATATGAAAAGGGATATTTTTTAATTAAAGAGGGTATACCAAGACCAAATATCATCTTTTCCTCATATTTGACAAAAAACATGGAAAATAAATTTAATTTTTCTATCTACTAGCACACAAACCCAAAAATTACAAAACCTAGCACATTATCTTAATTGATTTTAAAACTGATCTACTCTCTTTTCTCGCATTATCCTCAATCATGTTTATTCACACAATTTTCCTAAAATCTATTAAAAATCATCGCATTGGATCAACCTTAGACTCACCACTTACTACATCTAATCAGTTAGTCCTGATAGTATTAGTTTTTATAAATTTATAAATTTGATTATCCCTATCAGAAATAATGATGACCTACAGGACACTAATGGAATGTTAATATGAAAATTTTTATTCTTATAATGTTAAAGTAATTAGTTTTAAAAGATATAAAATTCTTTACAAACGTAAATCAAGGGGTAAAAACCAAGAAAATGACCTTATATTTTCATGAAATCATATAACAACAATCATAGATTGGTTTTTAAAATCTATAAACTAACTTTATGTCAATCTAAGTTCAGGTTTGTTTAGGATGACCAAAAACAAATTTTTATCATTTTAAAACTCTAAAACATGTGCATAGTAGTAAAAACCATATAAAATAATATTTTATTGATTTAAAATCATAATAAAATATTTTTTGAATTATTTTTTATGTGTATGAGTAGATGATATGTCAGTTAGATGTGAAATGTTCTCATTGAATAAATAAATAGTTTTAAAATATATTTAAGTCTTTAAAAATGTGTTTCATGGGATCAAATCAAATAAACCCATATTATATTTTCATGAAATCAAATAATAATTATAATAAATTTATTTTTTAAATTTAGGAACTGATACCACATAAATTCAAGTTGAGGTTTGATCGGGATAACTAAAAATTCATATTTTGTGTTTTAAAACTCTAAAACTTGAAGGTAATAGTAAAAACCATATAGAACAACATTAAATTGATGTAAAATAATGAGAAAATATAATTGAATTATTTTTTATGTGTATAAGTAAATAGAACATCAATTTGACATGTATTATCCTCATAAAGACTAAATTAGTAGTTTTAAAAGATATTAAAGACTATAAAATTGTATATTGGGGATTAAAAACCAAGAAAACATTTTCAAATTACTTGAAATCATATTACATAAAGTGTATATTGATTTATAAAATATAGAAAGTAAAACCATTTCAATCCTAGTTGACTTTTTCTCAAGATGACTCAAAAAACTTTTTTAGAGTTTTAAAACTCTAAAATGTGCATATAATGGTCAAAACTATATAAAATGACATTAGAGTGATGTAAAATCATTATAAAATAGTATTTTAATTATTTTTTAGTTGTAAGAGTAAACTAAACATCAATATGATGTGTGGTGTGCTTAGAATGACTAAATAAGACGCTTTAAAAGATATTAAAGTCTTTTAAAACATGTGTTAGGGTGTAAAAATAAAAAAAAATGATCTTATATAGAAATTAAATCATAGGAAATAAATAATAGATTTATTTTTTAAATGTAGGAACTGACACCTTGTTAATCCAAATTGCGGTTTACTTGGGATAACTAAAAATACATTTGTAGTGTTTTAAAACTCTAAAATGTATGAATGTGACTGTCAAAACCATAGAAAATGATCTTTAATTTATTTGAAATTATAGGAAAACTATCTTTGAAATATGTTTGACCTATATAAGTATATTCCATATCAATCTGATTTTGGGTGTGCTTGTAATTGCTAAATTAGAAATTTTAAAAATTATTCGAGCCATTAAAAATGTATATTAAGGGATAAGATCCAAAAAAACCTTGGATTTTTGTTAAATAATAGGAAAACAACAATATATTTATTTTTGAAATATAATAACTAGAACCACATAAATCTGAGTTGTGGTTTTCTCGGGATAATAAAAAATGAATTTTTAGTGTTTTAATAACTCTAAAACATGTGTGTAACAATAAAAACCATATAAATAAACATTTAATTGACATGAAATCATAGGAAACTATATTTGAAATATCTTTTACATATATGAGTAAACATAACATCAATACAACACGTGATGTTCTAGGAATGACTAAATAAGCATTTTTAAAAGACATCAAAGTCTTTAAAAGCATGTGTTAAGGGGTAAAACCAAGAAAATGAACTAGGATTTCCATGAGATCAAATGATTAAAAAATAGATTTATTTTTTAAATGTAAGAACTCGATTCACATCAATTCGAGTTTATATTTTCTCATGATGATCAAAAACACATTTTTAGTGTTTAAAACTCTAAAACGTATGTGTAATCATCAAAACCATAACAAATGACCTCAAATTGATGTGAAATCATAATAAATGTTTATTTGAATTATTTATGACTTGTGAGAGTATAAAACACATCAATATAACATGCAATGTGATTAGAATAACTAAATAATCATTTTTATATTAAAAGAGAATAAAAACAAGTAATACGTTAAAAAATGACAACATATTATTTTTTATTATACTAAATTTTAATTCAAATAAAATAGTGGGATATAATTATTTGTTTATTATTATTATTTTATTGTAATATATTTTACTTTTAATTGTTTTATTTTTAGTTATGAGATTATGAGTGTGGATCTAGGAAAACGATTTGACGAGGTCAGTTATAAGATCATTGAATTATTTATGGTGTATAAATATATTAAATTTATGAATTATGGATGTTTTTAGTGTTTTATAAATACCAGTTTTGAAGGTATATTAATTGTAAAAATATTAAAAAAATCTATTATCTATATTGAATATCATATGATGATCTCTATATCCCTATGCCTTGTAGTAATTATTGGCTATAGTGATGTCCAAAAGAAATCGTAATATGGAGGTCACTAAAAATTCAATACATTCCATCAGTGACTGCTTTTTATAGTCATTAATAAACCTTTTCATAGTAGTGTGCAATGAAAGTAGGTGTGGTGAAATAATATAAGAATAATAAAATATAGTGGTGTGTGGTGTTTTAAATAAATAGGATAACCATTTTTAGTGCAATAAAAATCACAAAGAATCGGGACTTTAGGGCATATAAATTTTTAGTGTTGATAAATATATCTTTTATTTGTGATTTTTTAAGGCTGAGAAATGAATTTCAATTATTAGTGAAATATATTCATTGAAAAAACATTCATGATAATATAAAATGAGTGCCTTTAGATTCTAGTGTGATTCAAACCAATGGTGGTCGACTTGGAAAATAATGTGTCCATCGTTCGACTTAAAGACAAGAATTGATACTATATGCATGTGCTTAATATATATACATTTAATTATATATTTAAATTTATTTATTTATATATTCATTATTCATACACACACATTCGCATTCACACATAATATAAATATATTAATCAATGCACACACAAACACTCACATATATACATATATATTCTTGCATACATACATATATACAAATATATATATATATATATATATTTGTTTTCTAACACTTTCTACTAGGACCACACATCGGGGTGGCGATGCACTATTCTAAACCTACATTTCCACTATTTAAAGGTGTATATCCACTATAACTATAATAAATTATGTCATCTCCTTGATCATAATGGGATGATGGGGTTTGACTCTTCCTTCTATGGATTCCTCCTTATATCTCATCACCTAGTTCGGGTCTCCCTCACAGATCTAATACATGCTCATGAATCTTATTCCTGATTCCATCTCATGGTGGATTCTAGTTAATTATATTTCTTGTTGTCATAAAAAGAAGCTACCTTTGGTTTGTAGCTGATTATGGTAGGCAATCTTGGTCTTGTTAGGCATCTGTAAAAGTATTCCTTATTTGAATTTTAAGGCATGTTGTATGTGAGGAATCTTGGGTGGATAACCTGAGGCATCCCATATCCACTATGGGGAATCTTATGTCATAAAAATAAGGCATCTAGAGATATACACCCAATTCATCCCATATATGTTGTATAGGGTTGGGGTTCTTATGTATTTGGTGGGGGTTATGGGTTTAACATCTTGTGGGGAAAGGTAGGTCACAGATTTAAGATTTTGTGGGGATCGGTAGGTCACATTTTTTACGTATTGTGGGGATAGTTATTTCACATTTTTATCTTCTTATGGGGATAAAAAGGTTATAGGTTTAATGTATTTTGGGGATAGGTACATGGGGTTTTAGTGTGTTCCCATAGGGAAGATGATCACACTTCCTAATTTTCAACTTCCAAGGGGAGGACATGTAGATTTAATAATGGTGTTGAGGAATCAGTATTGAACCTCAGGGAGGTATCCCATGTGTGTAAAGATGTTAGGATTGAACCTCATGGAGGAATCTTACATACCCTCTTAGAAGACAAGTATCAGAACCCATGTAGTTTTATGATATAGTTTAAGGTTATGTGATGAGACCAGTCTATGTAGTTTAACATCATGTGGTAAGTATTCTTATGTCATAAAATGTGTGACATTAAGGGAAGGTGTGGGGATTATATATATGACTACCATGGTGTTTGGGGGGGTTTCCCCAATGTGGGGGTTTCATCCCATAGTGGAGGGGGAGGTGTCATCTCAATCTAGTTATACACGGGGCATCATGTGTTCACCACATAAGGTAGGGCTAGAGTTTAACATCATGTGATGAGGATTCTGTTAGACTGTTTAATGTCATAAATCTAAGACATTAGGATAGTTAGTTATACATCATGAAGCTTGGATGTTGGATGGGCCTACACCCAAGGAGACTATCTCCAGGTAGTATAGAATGATCTAGCACTAGGGATCATCAAAGGGAAAGTAGATTTAGTTCCCTTTATGATGATACCTTTGGGGATTACATTTCTACTACATAGATTCCTTTGGGTGTCACATGGCGTAAACCCTTCCATGATGAAGTGGAAATGGGGATCCCAATATTATGATGATTATTCTTAGGATCAATAGGAATTAGGGTGTATATTCATAGGATTAAGAGGTGATACAACCATCCAGTTCATGCTTGAAACAAAGAGCCTAGGCATAAGGGTTGATGATACTAGTTGTGAAGAATATTGTGGCATGATTGAATTGGGTTTGAGTGGGTACAAGTTTCTCGGGCACTCAACATTTTCAAAGGTATGTATGCTAAAAGGAGAAAACATACAGGAATCCTTGAACTAGTTTTCATGGAGGTTTGGGTTTCATGAAGGTCAGGGTTTCTCTAAAGGAGATCTTCGTGAAATATGGGGACCCTACCTTAGGATAAATTCTTGGTTCCCATGGAGTTTGTTTCATGAAGGATAATTATCTCATGAAACCCCAATAAATTCAAGGGGCTTTCCTCTATCATGAAGGTCACTCACATTCATGAAAGTCATCTCCACCATGGTCTTTAAGTTTCAAGAGCTCATGGGGAGAAGGATCATAATATGGGGATGAAGGAAATATCCTTCAAGCACTGGTTCATTTATTTCTTGATCAAACCTACAAATAGACTACTTGGTAGATGTATCCAATGTCTAAAGGTGTCACAACATGGGAAGGATCACTCTTAATAGGTGATCCTAGAAGTGAGATAGTGGAACATGTGGGGGTATAGTTTGAAGACTAAATACCATATAGTCAAACTGGTAGGATTCATCATAGCACTCATTTGTGTTTGGATTCTCTTGATTCATGATGCTCACATGGGGGTATGGCCAATCACCTTCATTATTGAGGTGATACTGATGGTAGGACGTCATATCAACCTAGAGGTGATAATAGTGTTGAAGCAATACAAAATATTATTCCACGTCAAATAGAGTAATAACCCCTTCTATGTTTGCAGGCCCTTCCATTTCTTGTACGACTGGGTTGTTGCCCACTTTGGGGGTATGAGTATCCAAATACGATCTCTCCTCCTAGTACCAACTTCTGGTCATCAATGATCAACATCACCGGGAGTCAGCCTCTGTAATGGATCTAGTTGATGTAATGGTGATGATTGCTATGGAAAATAATTTTATGTTCTATATATCCCCCTCCCAATAGGGATGGTGGAAGATGGCGACATAGGGACGGTGGACTAGCGGTCATACCTTCCTGCCTTCTGATGTAGGGTGTTTTTGGTAAGGGTGGAATACAAGGTGATCTGTAAACCATACACCCAATATCAGTTCATTAGTAAATTTAGGTGTCTCCAAATACTTACCCTAAAGGTGTACACCAGAGTATACAATAAGATCCACCCCTCAGTTCATCAAAAAATATGGCATATTTTTGTGTGGGAAGATGGTCGAGGGAGGAATGACTTGCTTCCAGTCAATGTTGTGTATGGTCACTTCCCTGATTACGCACTGAGTTGGGAGATTACATACCCTAGGGAGATACTGAGGTGTCCAACCACTTAGATAGACTTTGAGGAAGGGACCCAACAACTATGGGGCCTAGGGAATACTATATCCAAAGGTGTGTACCAAGTAGGAAGGACCATCCCAATCGGCAAGGCGGCGGCTATAGCTCCAAAGGGGGTGTAGTGGAGAGCTTTAGGCTCATGAAGAAGTAGCATCAAGAGGGATGTGGGACCTCTAAAATAGTTTTTATGGAATAATAAGAGGCTCTAGAGAATTAGCTATGATATGAAGAGGTCTCGGATAATGTTTTCTTCCACATATCTTGGAGGAACTGGGACATGTTATGATAACTTTGGTCCCACCAAGTGGATATGGAAACACCTTAAGGATTATGGGTGTAGAGACCCGTATCTTGACGTACATGGACATTACATTACTTTTGCGGAATACTTAGTACATAACAAAAACACACACACAAGGATCGTAATAGTTTAGTGTCTTTGGAAACTCGGAATATAATCATCTAATCCTGGTGAAAGATCTTCAACATCTCCCATAAAGATCTTCTTTTTTTTTACCTAAAACCTTTCTTTATATCCTGGGGAAAAGAAAACAAAAAAGGGTGAGCTCAAATGCTCAGTAAGGGCAAACAAAAGAAATATCAATCACATAATTTTCATAAGAACATAACATTTTTGAAAATCTTAACCTGCAAAAGAGAGCATAATTTCATAACATGGGATAAATCATAGTAGTGAAATGAAATCATAACATAAAACATTACTCATTGTGGCATACACACATAATCATAGAGAATCATTCCTTGTTAGTCAAGACTCATTGCCAAGACTATCTTAGTGGACAAAGTCCCTTTCTGAATCGAGTAATCCTCGTTTCAGTCCTGTTTCACTGAACCGGTATAACCTACCATTCCAGCCATGTCTATCTCATGAGATATAAAATCTTTACCCAATGCATTGGAGGGAGATATAGGTCCCACCCATCTCTTAATGAATCCTTTCTTATGTGTGCCACAAAATCATAAATCATACATCATTGCATAACCCATGTAATAAAAATGGGATTCTTAAACAACATGACATCATAAAACCATTCATATAAGATAAAGGAATTCATAAACATAATTCCATCACAACATATTCAAATAAATGTAAAAATATGGATAGAAACAGAACCCTTTATTGTCTTATATGGAAAATAATTTTGATAAAATACTTGAATTGAATTCTTGAGGAAAATATCTTTTCTTCTTCAAAATCAATTTCTTTTCACAAAACATCATGAAATTTTAAAAGAAAGAGATTTTATTGAAAATAGTCATGAAATCTTTTAGAGGAAGCTTCATGAAAATAAGGCTTTATAAAACAGTATAAATCCGTTCGTGCCGTATAAGTTAAAAAAAACATTCTTCGTACTTTTGTCGGAAAAGTCAAAAAGTACCTCGTACGAAAAACGACAAAAGATTCCTTTCATACGTATTACTAAAAACTCACCGAAGGGTAAAAATGGATTTAAACAATTTTAGGTGGATGGAAATAATATTACATATTGAGTAAACATGGATGTGGATGATAAAATACACCCCAGTAAATACTTACGAATAAACAATCTTGGATAAAAATGAGATTGTGATATTTCCCTTACCTTAGGTCCGACTTGCTTTGTAAGTGTCCGAACCTCCTGTATAACGATTTAAATCATGTTATTGACTTATTACAGAATCATATTCATTGTTATGATATCATATATGGTTCACTTATGACATTATATTACCCGTTCTTTTGTAAATTCCATGTTAAAGAAGCGTTTTGGGTAAAATCGTTTCATTTATCGTAGGTGTTTTGACTTGTTGTTCTTGACATCATTATTACTTATATCATGATTTACTTACTTCCAGAATATAAAATATGATTTATATATCATATATATTCAGTATATATATATATATAATAGGTAGATAAATAAAATGAAAAACACCGTTCATGGAGACGGTAGTCCGTACGTACGCATGAACGCTGTTTTCCTTTCCTTATTGTCTTGAAATGGAAGTAAGTAGATGACATACATAAGTATATATATACATAAATCCAGTAGCTTTATAATGTCATATATTTCATTATTATTTCTTATATATACATTATAATCATTCTTAAATGGTTAACATGGAGAATGAATCTCATCGCGTCGTGGAGACGGTATTCCGTACGTACGCACGAGCGATGATATCATTTCTATAAATATTGAATTGAATTGGAGTGGATTATACAATATATCAGAATCAATATGATGTTGTAATAACTATTTATAGTTATTCTTTACACCATTATACCCATCCATGTAAGGTGGTGGTGGAAAATAGATTACACCACGGTGTGGAGACGGTATTCCGTACGTACGCACGCGCGGTGATTTCTTTTTCCGTAGGATGGATAGATGGTGAAATAGGGTTGTTTCATACTTATAATAACATATCAGTATATGAGTGATACTGATGTTATTACTTCATAATGAAACAACCTAAGAAGAAGAAGTGGAAGAAGAAATAAAGATGAAAGAATTGGTAACGGTAATTACCTCTTCTTTGAAGTGCCTCTTTGAGACCTCCTCTTAGGGCACTTGAATTGGTCTTTGAGGAAGACCAGAACCTCTAGGATGTTTCTAGGGAAGTGGAGAAGAGATTTTGGCAGGGTTTGGCCGAGCTTGAGTGCTCAAATTGGTGTGAGGAGGAAGGGGAGGAGGTGTCCTTTTATAGGGGAGGAGAGGGGCACCTTAGGAATTCTTAAAAATATTAATTTATAATAAATCTAACCCCACTTAAAAACCTCCAAAAATGACTCATATTCGAAGATTAGATGAGATAGGGTTGTAATCTCATCAACCAATCAAATTTAGACATGTTTGGATATTAATTTAAACCTTATCAATTATATTTAACTCTAAGTTAAATAATTTAACTTTTACCGTGTCTTTTTGTTTTCTTTCACTATATGGTTAATACACTTACTATAACATGCCAAACGAACCCCAAATTGTTTATTATTAATATATATATCCTTATCTAAGTCATTTGGCCGAACCTTAGATTTTTAGGAATAAAATAACAATTAGTAATATAATATTTGATTTAAAAACTATTTTGTGTCAATTTTGACACTATTTGATATATGATTTTTGTGAAAGTCATAACAGAATTAAATGTTCAAACCAAGTTGATTAAATCAACATTAATATATCATATTAACCTAAAAAATTAGTGGAATTCATAAACAATCTCAAATTACATTTATTTTGGTGCTTATAACATCAATTATGTCAATATTTCATTAAAAAGATAATTACTGCATCATCGTTGTGTCATAAATAAATTAAATTATTTGATGTCTAAAAATTACAAATAAAATACCATCATGTAGGAAATCTTTTTAGCTTTCTAATGAATATTTAAAATCGAATTTATCTTATGTATAACCCCATATTAAAAATGATTTACTTATTAAACTTTGATTTTAACTATTTTAACCCTTCTTTAAATAAATTAATAATAAATGTCCTAATCTAATCCAAGTGGGCCTAAATGGTCATATTTTATTCCTAAGTTTGTTTTTGGTCGAATTACACTTGTCCAATAGAATTAGGACATGTGTTAGGGTAATATTAATATCATATTTACCCTTAGTTACCCTATTTACTATTAACCGTGGTAAAAAGGTAAAAAGTTACTATTCACCAAAAAATTATTTTCATCTCATTGAACCACATTTTAGTCCTTGATATTAACCGTGTCTCTCGGATTTTCGAAATTCCATTCACAGAAGCGGTAAAATTAAGTTTTATGTAAAATTCAGTTTTTAACCTACCACTTAGTAGTTTCACTATTCATCAAAAATTGATGTTTTTCAGAACAATGCCAAAATTTCATCCCAAGCTATATTTCACATTCCGAATTCAAAAATGAAGTCTATTTTACCAAATTCATAACATAAAAGTTGCATTAATTAATTTTATAATTAAATCCCGCTGTTAAAACAAATAGCGTGTTTTTAAGAAACAATATCTATCAAAAGATTGACACTTGTTTATGTCTAGTTTAAATGTGAAACTACATCCAATGACCAACATTGTATTAAATTGTAAAAATATATTCTAAATATACTTTAAAACCACTCAAATTAATGATTTATCACTATTAATTATTTCGATTAAAAAAGTTGTTTTTAATTATAATTTAGTAATTTTCACTATTCATCAGAATATGAAAGTTATCCGAAAAGTACCAAAATTTCACCTTAGGCTATATTCGATACTCCGAATCCAAAAATAAAGTTCATTTTGAAAAATAAGATTTACTGGATTTCAAAAAGTGGTTATTACTATTCATAACGGCTAGTTTTAATAACATTTTAATAGCATATCGCTGTTTAGTGAAACTCGTTATTGCGTACTACACACGCTATCGAGGAAGGTCGCGATTGCGTGTAATGCAAGGCAAGTCAAGGATGCGTGTTGTGCAAGCTCTTTTTTGTGTTGCGTACAACACAAGACATTAGTGAAATTAAAAAGAATATTTTTCATAAAATCTTGGGCTGTTACATTCTACCCCCCTTAAAATGAATTTCGCCCTCGAAATTCGTCGGGGTTATAAATGGTTTACTATTCGAAAGTTTATTTAATAGAAACCCACATCGTAAAATGGAATACCAAAACCAATATTTTAAAACAAAAGTATGAAACTTAACGGTTACCCAAATAAACTAATCACTGGGTTTCCACATAGGTGAAAATATGGATATGGAAGAAAAATCTAACCATCATGTTCTGATAGAGAGTGGTAGAGAACATGGCTATGGAAAAGCCAGTAATCACAAAGCCATAAATTTGTGACAATCTAAGGTACCATCTGATTCATCAGATATAAGATCACTAGGACAACATTTTTGGTTTTCAAGATCGTTTCCCTAAAGTTAAAGAATTTGAATTAGAATAAATACTTACTTTATGTTGGTACAACCTCATTGTTGTTCGTTCCTTTAACAATTTCAACTTCATCTCTTAAATAAATGAAGTTGAATTTGTTATTTGTGAAGTGTTAGCAGATCATGTGATAGAATGACGGGTCATTCCATCTGTCTCAAACAAAAGGTTAGCAAAAATTATATACATAAGTCGATCTATAGTGAGATTAATCATATATTGTTCCTAAAATGGACTTATACTTCATATATCATACGGCTTAATATAATAAAACTAGTTTCTACTAAACAGGGACTTCCTGTAGGCCAGTGGTAGGCGATAAAGGCCAGTCGCACTTCGGTTGTGGGTTCAATTCCTACAGCCTTGTCCGATGCGATGGGCTGTCGCCCGTCCTGCAGGTTGTCCTTTTTCTAAAACTATATTACTATAACATCCCATCAATAATATCGAAAAAAAAACTTCTATCCTTAAACAATACTAACTTATGTCCAACATAATCCATTCCAATCTTTAGGCTTACCCATAATACTGCAGTCCACTCTCATAATATAGTGAAAATGATTACCAGAGATTTAATACTATCGTTAATCCCCATATATATGTCTTGTTGGTCACATTCCAAACATTCAAAGGCCTTAATCATGTATTCTCTTGAATACCTTAGTGAAAACATGAATGCAGTTAAAATTTAACACTTTCCACATACCAAAATCCTCAAAATTCTATATACTCAAACAATGATATCACTTAGTCCTTATATCAATCATGAGCTCATGAATACTATCAAACATATTAGATTCTCTTTATCCCTTCATTATGCGCATATCATCCACTTTCCAAAAACAAATATCTGAATAACCTTTCATTGTTACTCATACCATTCATCATAAACTTTCAAAACTTAAGGAAAGACAACAGTGTAACAATCCTTAGATGTCTTTTTATTCTATAGTACAACATTACACTTGATAAACATGTAATCATTCCACTACCTTCTTAAACCATTGACCGAGCTTCAATAATTCTTTCATCTCACATATCATTTGTAGTCTCTTCATCATCATCAACATAAATACTTCCCATACGACCATACTGGTTATCTTCATGAGACTTTCCCTTAGGGCATTGGTTTGCATAATGCCCGTACATTCCACATTTAAAACATTTAACCATTGTTGATGTCGTAGCAATACCATTATCCTCATCCATGGTGTTAACTGAACCTTTTCCTTTGCACTTACTTGCTTTGTGTCCTTCTTTTCCACACCCAAAGCATCTTCCAGTTCCTTTGAAACATTCTCCTTGATGCCTCTTCCCACATGATTTACATAGGGGAAATTGAACTTTCTTTCCTCTATGATCATCATAAAACTCCATCTTTCTCTTGTTAGCTGAGTCAGGAAACTTACCAAATTTTACTTTATTGATCATATTATGAGATTGCTGATTCGGCATAATAATGATGTTTGGACTTCCAAATCCCATTTCACTATGAAGAATATCATTCCATTGTCCATCATATCCTCCATTATCGTGAATCATCTTGTTTCCAGCCATTTTCTAAAACCCAAAAAAGAATAGTGTGAGAGGCAAAAATCATGCTAGGGAAAACAACATAATAAAGGGGTAGTACCCTCAATATCTAACATCTTAGGTTAAATTCTAAGATCGTTAGATAAATTCTAGGACTATAACCTATACGTATACTTAACCTTAGAGACATCCCTAGACGTACCTTAGAAATATCTCTAGGGATCTCACTAACGTTTTCGCATCCTAGTTTCCAAAGGTTGACTAAACCTTTCCTCTGATACCAACTGTAGAGACCCGTATCTTGACGTACATGGACATTACATTACTTTTGCGGAATACTTAGTACATAACAAAAACACACACACAAGGATCGTAATAGTTTAGTGTCTTTGGAAACTCGGAATATAATCATCTAATCCTTGTGAAAGATCTTCAACATCTCCCATAAAGATCTTCTTTTTTTTTACCTAAAACCTTTCTTTATATCCTGGGGAAAAGAAAACAAAAAAGGGTGAGCTCAAATGCTCAGTAAGGGCAAACAAAAGAAATATCAATCACATAATTTTCATAAGAACATAACATTTTTGAAAATCTTAACCTGCAAAAGAGAGCATAATTTCATAACATGGGATAAATCATAGTAGTGAAATGAAATCATAACATAAAACATTACTCATTGTGGCATACACACATAATCATAGAGAATCATTCCTTGTTAGTCAAGACTCATTGCCAAGACTATCTTAGTGGACAAAGTCCCTTTCTGAATCGAGTAATCCTCGTTTCAGTCCTGTTTCACTGAACCGGTATAACCTACCATTACAGCCATGTCTATCTCATGAGATATAAAATCTTTACCCAATGCATTGGAGGGAGATATAGGTCCCACCCATCTCTTAATGAATCCTTTCTTATGTGTGCCACAAAATCATAAATCATACATCATTGCATAACCCATGTAATAAAAATGGGATTCTTAAACAACATGACATCATAAAACCATTAATATAAGATAAAGGAATTCATAAACATAATTCCATCACAACATATTCAAATCAATGTAAAAATATGGATAGAAACAGAACCCTTTATTGTCTTATATGGAAAATAATTTTGATAAAATACTTGAATTGAATTCTTGAGGAAAATATCTTTTCTTCTTCAAAATCAATTTCTTTTCACAAAACATCATGAAATTTTAAAAGAAAGAGATTTTATTGAAAATAGTCATGAAATCTTTTAGAGGAAGCTTCATGAAAATAAGGCTTTATAAAACAGTATAAATCCGTTCATGCCGTATAAGTTAAAAAAAACATTCTTTGTACTTTTGTCGGAAAAGTCAAAAAGTACCTCGTACGAAAAACGACAAAAGATTCCTTTCATACGTATTACTAAAAACTCACCGAAGGGTAAAAATGGATTTAAACAATTTTAGGTGGATGGAAATAATATTACATATTGAGTAAACATGGATGTGGATGATAAAATACACCCCAGTAAATACTTACGAATAAACAATCTTGGATAAAAATGAGATTGTGATATTTCCCTTACCTTAGGTCCGACTTGCATTGTAAGTGTCCGAACCTCCTGTATAATGATTTAAATCATGTTATTGACTTATTACAGAATCATATTCATTGTTATGATATCATATATGGTTCACTTATGACATTATATTACCCGTTCTTTTGTAAATTCCATGTTAAAGAAGCGTTTTGGGTAAAATCGTTTCATTTATCGTAGGTGTTTTGACTTGTTGTTCTTGACATCATTATTACTTATATCATGATTTACTTACTTCCAGAATATAAAATATGATTTATATATCATATATATTCAGTATATATATATATATAATAGGTAGATAAATAAAATGAAAAACACCGTTCATGGAGACGGTAGTCCGTACGTACGCATGAACGCTGTTTTCCTTTCCTTATTGTCTTGAAATGGAAGTAAGTAGATGACATACATAAGTATATATATACATAAATCCAGTAGCTTTATAATGTCATATATTTCATTATTATTTCTTATATATACATTATAATCATTCTTAAATGGTTAACATGGAGAATGAATCTCATCGCGTCGTGGAGACGGTATTCCGTACGTACGCACGAGCGATGATATCATTTCTATAAATATTGAATTGAATTGGAGTGGATTATACAATATATCAGAATCAATATTATGTTGTAATAACTATTTATAGTTATTCTTTACACCATTATACCCATCCATGTAAGGTGGTGGTGGAAAATAGATTACACCACGGCGTGGAGACGGTATTCCGTACGTACGCACGCGCGGTGATTTCTTTTTCCGTAGGATGGATAGATGGTGAAATAGGGTTGTTTCATACTTATAATAACATATCAGTATATGAGTGATACTGATGTTATTACTTCATAATGAAACAACCTAAGAAGAAGAAGTGGAAGAAGAAATAAAGATGAAAGAATTGGTAACGGTAATTACCTCTTCTTTGAAGTGCCTCTTTGAGACCTCCTCTTAGGGCACTTGAATTGGTCTTTGAGGAAGACCAGAACCTCTAGGATGTTTCTAGGGAAGTGGAGAAGAGATTTTGGCAGGGTTTGGCCGAGCTTGAGTGCTCAAATTGGTGTGAGGAGGAAGGGGAGGAGGTGTCCTTTTATAGGGGAGGAGAGGGGCACCTTAGGAATTCTTAAAAATATTAATTTATAATAAATCTAATCCCACTTAAAAACCTCCAAAAATGACTCATATTCGAAGATTAGATGAGATAGGGTTGTAATCTCATCAACCAATCAAATTTAGACATGTTTGGATATTAATTTAAACCTTATCAATTAGATTTAACTCTAAGTTAAATAATTTAACTTTTACCGTGTCTTTTTGTTTTCTTTCACTATATGGTTAATACACTTACTATAACATGCCAAACGAACCCCAAATTGTTTATTATTAATATATATATCCTTATCTAAGTCATTTGGCCGAACCTTAGATTTTTAGGAATAAAATAACAATTAGTAATATAATATTTGATTTAAAAACTATTTTGTGTCAATTTTGACACTATTTGATATATGATTTTTGTGAAAGTCATAACAGAATTAAATGTTCGAACCAAGTTGATTAAATCAACATTAATATATCATAGTAACCTAAAAAATTAGTGTAATTCATAAACAATCTCAAATTACATTTATTTTGGTGCTTATAACATCAATTATGTCAATATTTCATTAAAAAGATAATTACTGCATCATCGTTGTGTCATAAATAAATTAAATTATTTGATGTCTAAAAATTACAAATAAAATACCATCATGTAGGAAATCGTTTTAGCTTTCTAATGAATATTTACAATCGAATTTATCTTATGTATAACCCCATATTAAAAATTATTTACTTATTAAACTTTGATTTTAACTATTTTAACCCTTCTTTAAATAAATTAATAATAAATGTCCTAATCTAATCCAAGTGGACCTAAATGGTCATATTTTATTCCTAAGTTTGTTTTTGGTCGAATTACACTTGTCCAATAGAATTAGGACATGTGTTAGGGTAATATTAATATCATATTTACCCTTAGTTACCCTATTTACTATTAACCGTGGTAAAAAGGTAAAAAGTTACTATTCACCAAAAAATTATTTTCATCTCATTGAACCACATTTTAGTCCTTGATATTAACCGTGTCTCTCGGATTTTCGAAATTCCATTCACAGAAGCGGTAAAATTAAGTTTTATGCAAAATTCAGTTTTTAACCTACCACTTAGTAGTTTCACTATTCATCAAAAATTGATGTTTTTCAGAACAATGCCAAAATTTCATCCCAAGCTATATTTCATATTCCGAATTCAAAAATGAAGTCTATTTTACCAAATTCATAACATAAAATTTGCATTAATTAATTTTATAATTAAATCCCGCTGTTAAAACAAATAGCGTGTTTTTAAGAAACAATATCTATCAAAAGATTGACACTTGTTTATGTCTAGTTTAAATGTGAAACTACATCCAATGACCAACATTGTATTAAATTGTAAAAATATATTCTAAATATACTTTAAAACCACTCAAATTAATGATTTATCACTATTAATTATTTCGATTAAAAAAGTTGTTTTTAATTATAATTTAGTAATTTTCACTATTCATCAGAATATGAAAGTTATCCGAAAAGTACCAAAATTTCACCTTAGGCTATATTCGATACTCCGAATCCAAAAATAAAGTTCATTTTGAAAAATAAGATTTACTGGATTTCAAAAAGTGGTTATTACTATTCATAACGGCTAGTTTTAATAACATTTTAATAGCATATCGCTGTTTAGTGAAACTCGTTATTGCGTACTACACACGCTATCAAGGAAGGTCGCGATTGCGTGTAATGCAAGGCAAGTCAAGGATGCGTGTTGTGCAAGCTCCTTTTTGTGTTGCGTACAACACAAGACATTAGTGAAATTAAAAAGAATATTTTTCATAAAATCTTGGGCTGTTACATTCTACCCCCCTTAAAATGAATTTCGCCCTCGAAATTCGTCGGGGTTATAAATGGTTTACTATTCGAAAGTTTATTTAATAGAAACCCACATCGTAAAATGGAATACCAAAACCAATATTTTAAAACAAAAGTATGAAACTTAACGGTTACCCAAATAAACTAATCACTGGGTTTCCACATAGGTGAAAATATGGATATGGAAGAAAAATCTAACCATCATGTTCTGATAGAGAGTGGTAGAGAACATGGCTATGGAAAAGCCAGTAATCACAAAGCCATAAATTTGTGACGATCTAAGGTACCATCTGATTCATCAGATATAAGATCACTAGGACAACATTTTTGGTTTTCAAGATCGTTTCCCTAAAGTTAAAGAATTTGAATTAGAATAAATACTTACTTTATGTTGGTACAACCTCATTGTTGTTCGTTCCTTTAACAATTTCAACTTCATCTCTTAAATAAATGAAGTTGAATTTGTTATTTGTGAAGTGTTAGCAGATCATGTGATAGAATGACGGGTCATTCCATCTGTCTCAAACAAAAGGTTAGCAAAAATTATATACATAAGTCGATCTATAGTGAGATTAATCATATATTGTTCCTAAAATGGACTTATACTTCATATATCATACGGCTTAATATAATAAAACTAGTTTCTACTAAACAGGGACTTCCTGTAGGCCAGTGGTAGGCGATAAAGGCCAGTCGCACTTCGGTTGTGGGTTCAATTCCTACAGCCTTGTCCGATGCGATGGGCTGTCGCCCGTCCTGCAGGTTGTCCTTTTTCTAAAACTATATTACTATAACATCCCATCAATAATATCGAGAAAAAAACTTCTATCCTTAAACAATACTAACTTATGTCCAACATAATCCATTCCAATCTTTAGGCTTACCCATAATACTGCAGTCCACTCTCATAATATAGTGAAAATGATTACCAGAGATTTAATACTATCGTTAATCCCCATATATATGTCTTGTTGGTCACATTCCAAACATTCAAAGGCCTTAATCATGTATTCTCTTGAATACCTTAGTGAAAACATGAATGCAGTTAAAATTTAACACTTTCCACATACCAAAATCCTCAAAATTCTATATACTCAAACAATGATATCACTTAGTCCTTATATCAATCATGAGCTCATGAATACTATCAAACATATTAGATTCTCTTTATCCCTTCATTATGCGCATATCATCCACTTTCCAAAAAAAATATCTGAATAACCTTTCATTGTTACTCATACCATTCATCATAAACTTTCAAAACTTAAGGAAAGACAACAGTGTAACAATCCTTAGATGTCTTTTTATTCTATAGTACAACATTACACTTGATAAACATGTAATCATTCCACTACCTTCTTAAACCATTGACCGAGCTTCAATAATTCTTTCATCTCACATATCATTTGTAGTCTCTTCATCATCATCAACATAAATACTTCCCATACGACCATACTGGTTATCTTCATGAGACTTTCCCTTAGGGCATTGGTTTGCATAATGCCCGTACATTCCACATTTAAAACATTTAACCATTGTTGATGTCGTAGCAATACCATTATCCTCATCCATGGTGTTAACTGAACCTTTTCCTTTGCACTTACTTGCTTTGTGTCCTTCTTTTCCACACCCAAAGCATCTTCCAGTTCCTTTGAAACATTCTCCTTAATGCCTCTTCCCACATGATTTACATAGGGGAAATTGAACTTTCTTTCCTCTATGATCATCATAAAACTCCATCTTTCTCTTGTTAGCCGAGTCAGGAAACTTACCAAATTTTACTTTATTGATCATATTATGAGATTGCTGATTCGGCATAATAATGATGTTTGGACTTCCAAATCCCATTTCACTATGAAGAATATCATTCCATTGTCCATCATATCCTCCATTATCGTGAATCATCTTGTTTCCAGCCATTTTCTAAAACCCAAAAAAGAATAGTGTGAGAGGCAAAAATCATGCTAGGGAAAACAACATAATAAAGGGGTAGTACCCTCAATATCTAACATCTTAGGTTAAATTCTAAGATCGTTAGATAAATTCTAGGACTATAACCTATACGTATACTTAACCTTAGAGACATCCCTAGACATACCTTAGAAATATCTCTAGGGATCTCACTAACGTTTTCGCATCCTAGTTTCCAAAGGTTGACTAAACCTTTCCTCTGATACCAACTGTAGAGACCCGTATCTTGACGTACATGGACATTACATTACTTTTGCGGAATACTTAGTACATAACAAAAACACACACACAAGGATCGTAATAGTTTAGTGTCTTTGGAAACTCAGAATATAATCATCTAATCCTGGTGAAAGATCTTCAACATCTCCCATAAAGATCTTCTTTTTTTTTTACCTAAAACCTTTCTTTATATCCTGGGGAAAAGAAAACAAAAAAGGGTGAGCTCAAATGCTCAGTAAGGGCAAACAAAAGAAATATCAATCACATAATTTTCATAAGAACATAACATTTTTGAAAATCTTAACCTGCAGAAGAGAGCATAATTTCATAACATGGGATAAATCATAGTAGTGAAATGAAATCATAACATAAAACATTACTCATTGTGGCATACACACATAATCATAGAGAATCATTCCTTGTTAGTCAAGACTCATTTCCAAGACTATCTTAGTGGACAAAGTCCCTTTCTGAATCGAGTAATCCTCGTTTCAGTCCTGTTTCACTGAACCGGTATAACCTACCATTCCAGCCATGTCTATCTCATGAGATATAAAATCTTTACCCAATGCATTGGAGGGAGATATAGGTCCCACCCATCTCTTAATGAATCCTTTCTTATGTGTTCCACAAAATCATAAATCATACATCATTGCATAACCCATGTAATAAAAATGGGATTCTTAAACAACATGACATCATAAAACCATTCATATAAGATAAAGGAATTCATAAACATAATTCCATCACAACATATTCAAATCAATGTAAAAATATGGATAGAAACAGAACCCTTTATTGTCTTATATGGAAAATAATTTTGATAAAATACTTGAATTGAATTCTTGAGGAAAATATCTTTTCTTCTTCAAAATCAATTTCTTTTCACAAAACATCATGAAATTTTAAAAGAAAGAGATTTTATTGAAAATAGTCATGAAATCTTTTAGAGGAAGCTTCATGAAAATAAGGCTTTATAAAACAGTATAAATCCGTTCGTGCCGTATAAGTTAAAAAAAACATTCTTCGTACTTTTGTCGGAAAAGTCAAAAAGTACCTCGTACGAAAAACGACAAAAGATTCCTTTCATACGTATTACTAAAAACTCACCGAAGGGTAAAAATGGATTTAAACAATTTTAGGTGGATGGAAATAATATTACATATTGAGTAAACATGGATGTGGATGATAAAATACACCCCAGTAAATACTTACGAATAAACAATCTTGGATAAAAATGAGATTGTGATATTTCCCTTACCTTAGGTCCGACTTGCTTTGTAAGTGTCCGAACCTCCTGTATAATGATTTAAATCATGTTATTGACTTATTACAGAATCATATTCATTGTTATGATATCATATATGGTTCACTTATGACATTATATTACCCGTTCTTTTGTAAATTCCATGTTAAAGAAGCGTTTTGGGTAAAATCGTTTCATTTATCGTAGGTGTTTTGACTTGTTGTTCTTGACATCATTATTACTTATATCATGATTTACTTACTTCCAGAATATAAAATATGATTTATATATCATATATATTCAGTATATATATATATAATAGGTAGATAAATAAAATGAAAAACACCGTTCATGGAGACGGTAGTCCGTACGTACGCATGAACGCTGTTTTCCTTTCCTTATTGTCTTGAAATGGAAGTAAGTAGATGACATACATAAGTATATATATACATAAATCCAGTAGCTTTATAATGTCATATATTTCATTATTATTTCTTATATATACATTATAATCATTCTTAAATGGTTAACATGGAGAATGAATCTCATCGCGTCGTGGAGACGGTATTCCGTACGTACGCACGAGCGATGATATCATTTCTATAAATATTGAATTGAATTGGAGTGGATTATACAATATATCAGAATCAATATGATGTTGTAATAACTATTTATAGTTATTCTTTACACCATTATACCCATCCATGTAAGGTGGTGGTGGAAAATAGATTACACCACGGCGTGGAGACGGTATTCCGTACGTACGCACGCGCGGTGATTTCTTTTTCCGTAGGATGGATAGATGGTGAAATAGGGTTGTTTCATACTTATAATAACATATCAGTATATGAGTGATACTGATGTTATTACTTCATAATGAAACAACCTAAGAAGAAGAAGTGGAAGAAGAAATAAAGATGAAAGAATTGGTAACGGTAATTACCTCTTCTTTGAAGTGCCTCTTTGAGACCTCCTCTTAGGGCACTTGAATTGGTCTTTGAGAAAGACCAGAACCTCTAGGATGTTGCTAGGGAAGTGGAGAAGAGATTTTGGCAGGGGTTGGCCGAGCTTGAGTGCTCAAATTGGTGTGAGGAGGAAGGGGAGGAGGTGTCCTTTTATAGGGGAGGAGAGGGGCACCTTAGGAATTCTTAAAAATATTAATTTATAATAAATCTAACCCCACTTAAAAACCTCCAAAAATGACTCATATTCTAATATTAGATGAGATAGGGTTGTAATCTCATCAACCAATCAAATTTAGACATGTTTGGATATTAATTTAAACCTTATCAATTAGATTTAACTCTAAGTTAAATAATTTAACTTTTACCGTGTCTTTTTGTTTTCTTTCACTATATGGTTAATACACTTACTATAACATGCCAAAAGAACCCCAAATTGTTTATTATTAATATATATATCCTTATCTAAGTCATTTGGCCGAAACTTAGATTTTTAGGAATAAAATAACAATTAGTAATATAATATTTGTTTTAAAAACTATTTTGTGTCAATTTTGACACTATTTGATATATGATTTTTGTGAAAGTCATAACAGAATTAAATGTTCGAACCAAGTTGATTAAATCAACATTAATATATCATAGTAACCTAAAAAATTAGTGTAATTCATAAACAATCTCAAATTACATTTATTTTGGTGCTTATAACATCAATTATGTCAATATTTCATTAAAAAGATAATTATTGCATCATCGTTGTGTCATAAATAAATTAAATTATTTGATGTCTAAAAATTACAAATAAAATACCATCATGTAGGAAATATTTTTAGCTTTCTAATGAATATTTACAATCGAATTTATCTTATGTATAACCCCATATTAAAAATGATTTACTTATTAAACTTTGATTTTAACTATTTTAACCCTTCTTTAAATAAATTAATAATAAATGTCCTAATCTAATCCAAGTGGGCCTAAATGGTCATATTTTATTCCTAAGTTTGTTTTTGGTCGAATTACACTTGTCCAATAGAATTAGGACATGTGTTAGGGTAATATTAATATCATATTTACCCTTAGTTACCCTATTTACTATTAACCGTGGTAAAAAGGTAAAAAGTTACTATTCACCAAAAAATTATTTTCATCTCATTGAACCACATTTTAGTCCTTGATATTAACCGTGTCTCTCGGATTTTTGAAATTCCATTCACAGAAGCGGTAAAATTAAGTTTTATGCAAAATTCAGTTTTTAACCTACCACTTAGTAGTTTCACTATTCATCAAAAATTGATGTTTTTCAGAACAATGCCAAAATTTCATCCCAAGCTATATTTCATATTCCGAATTCAAAAATGAAGTCTATTTTACCAAATTCATAACATAAAAGTTGCATTAATTAATTTTATAATTAAATCCCGCTGTTAAAACAAATAGCGTGTTTTTAAGAAACAATATCTATCAAAAGATTGACACTTGTTTATGTCTAGTTTAAATGTGAAACTACATCCAATGACCAACATTGTATTAAATTGTAAAAATATATTCTAAATATACTTTAAAACCACTCAAATTAATGATTTATCACTATTAATTATTTCGATTAAAAAAGTTGTTTTTAATTATAATTTAGTAATTTTCACTATTCATCAGAATATGAAAGTTATCCGAAAAGTACCAAAATTTCACCTTAGGCTATATTCGATACTCCGAATCCAAAAATAAAGTTCATTTTGAAAAATAAGATTTACTGGATTTCAAAAAGTGGTTATTACTATTCATAACGGCTAGTTTTAATAACATTTTAATAGCATATCGCTGTTTAGTGAAACTCGTTATTGCGTACTACACACGCTATCGAGGAAGGTCGCGATTGCGTGTAATTCAAGGAAAGTCAATGATGCGTGTTGTGCAAGCTCCTTTTTGTGTTGCGTACAACACAAGACATTAGTGAAATTAAAAAGAATATTTTTCATAAAATCTTGGGCTGTTACAATGGGATTCACCTATTTAGGTTGGTCCATGCCAAGGAAGGCTTCCAAACACCCCAAGACAAGTCATTTAAATATCTAAATATGTTTTAGGAAGTGGTACATTCTTGTAGCATGTAATTCCCCATGCCTTACCATGTGAGGATGTTGATGGGCATGCCTTCTCCCCCCTCAGACCTCCCTAAGAGTTAGTCGGATGTATTCATGACTAAAGAATAAGATTAAAATAATAATTATTAAGGTAATCGATGCATTCTAAGGCTACCCTGGGGGAGGAGACCCTATTGGTGATGAGGTAACCTTCCATAATTTGTGGGTTCCCCCCTTCATTAACCCTTTGGAACTTCCATCTTACCCCTTTGATCTATACGGTAATTAGAAATCACGGAGGAGGGGTAAATCCATGATGAACCCCTAGAGGACGGTGAGTAATCCTCAACACTTAGAGGGTTGGTTTAGTGCCTCTCACCAACATTGTGGTCACAGGTAGGCAGGCTTCTATTGTTGAGGTGGAGCCTATGTCTCGGGAGGAGGCTCAACTTCTCTAAGTGCCTCTTGGTACTATTTAATCCTACTATTACCTATTTTATTTCAGGATTTATACTTTTGAATATCTTTGGTGACTTTTTTTTTGTTTTTTGGTTAAACATAGGCAATGTATTTGGTTGAGGAGAAACTTTTAGTGGCAAGGGAATCAGTCATTGTGGGGGTATCATCACCGATAAGGCTTTTGGTTGATATCCCTACCATGTCGAATGGTATTTATGCGGTCTATAATTATTATCCTTGTTTCTCCCATTTTTTCTATGTCAATATATATTTCAATGTCCTCATGCTTCAATGGTAGTGGCTCCCACATTGGATATTCAACTAATAGAGATGATGAGAGAGTAGGTAGAGACTATATCCAATGTGATTGTGATTGAATCCACAGCCTTGATGGAGGTTTCTTAGGAGGCTGCAATGGTTGAGCCTATTCTTGAGGTTCCTTGGAATGTTATTAAGGAGGTTGTATCAATCGAGTTTGTATCTACTGTGGCACATTTAGGGATATGTGTTGCTGCTGAGATGACTTCTCTAGCCAGGTCTACATCTATCGTGACACTTCAAGAGGTCATCAAGGCGTTCATGACTGTAGTGGTGATCATATCTATATCACATTAGTAGGATGCTATAATTGATGGGGTTTTCCTCCCTTTGTATTTGGAGAACATCCCATTCGAGAGGATGTATGATGATTATCCTATAAAAGATGTGCTTGATGTCTTCCCCAAGTACGACCCTATGCCCCCCCAAGGACTTCAAGAAATCTAGATTTGATGTGGATTAGGAGAATCAGTTCCTTTGGAATAATGCATGGAGAATCATTTGGGGATTCATCACCAGTGCCCTGTTGGCTAACCTACCATGTTGAGTGGGATTCCTTCGTAACTGTTTGGTAAGTTTGGGGACTGACGGGGTGGACTTTCATGGTCTCCATGCTCTAGCTTGAGACTTCCTCATTAAGAGGGATCATGTGGAGTGTAAAGAGTTTTAAGCTTCTTAGTACAAGGAGAAATATGAAGGAACCAAGGCACTCCAAGAAACCAAAAATGATTTTTCTTGGTTGTAATGGAAATCCATCATTGCTACCAGGATGGATACGATCAATATTATAAGAGCACAACTAATAGCATCTAAGGCCAAAGTAGTGGAGGCTGCATCATTTTTGTAAGAGTGCAGGGACAAATGGGATTGGGTGTGGAACTAAGATAATGAGGTTCATATTGGAGTATAGGATAAGGTAGTGGATCATACTAGGAATCAGAAGGCATTAACAGCTTCTCATTAGAGGTTTTATGAGATGGATCATTCAGTTACTAGAGTATATCATTAGGGGATATTACCCTCAATTTTCCCTATATTTTTTATAAAAAAGGGGAGGATCCAACCTATGGATGACCCCCCTCACTATTTATTTTCTTGATATGTTAATATTATCATTTTTCCTCAACATTTTATGCTTTCTCCTGGTAATATCTCAGTCACATTAACAAGTCGAACAACTATAAACCTCTAATATCATCTGAGTCAATATTTGTGTGAGAAAAAATAGGAAATCATAAGACTATTCATTTCTATGAGAGTATTAACCAGGGGTTAAGGGTTCAGAGTCGGAATGTTTCATTGACAAACTCTGAGACCTTGAATCTGAGGGACTGAGATATTGTTATCCTTGAAGTCTTGAAATTCTTCCTTAGTGTATAGAGTGTGCAAGAGGGTAACACTAAGGGTGTTAGAGTTTCATTTGTGTAGGGGAAGAGTGGGGAGATGTAAATATCAACCTCAATGGTCTATAACAAGGGGTAGAGGTATGTGGTTTAATGATAATCATTGACCATTTTTGAATCATAGGTTCCACAACCACTTGGTTGAAGGTGTATCCTATAGGATGTGAAACCAAGTGAGAGAAGAGTGTATTTTGTCCATGCACCATCATCGTATGGGTTCCATTAAGAGATAATGGAATTGAACCCTCAATGTTGTGCACCCCTGTGAGAATAAAGAATGTTTTGTCCATGAACTATCACCATAGAGAGGGTCCAATTTGGGCATGTGGAGTATATTTAGATCTGAATTAAGAGGGCATAAAGTGTACTTATTGGGTGGCATGGTGCTCAAGGTGAGTTTAGACACTTTAAAGGATACACCATCATACTTCAATCATTTGTATGGGAGTGTGTTAAATCAAAGGAAATCATGTAATCCAATGGGGAGAATGTGAGCATCAACCAATCAGGTCTAGGGAGGAAACTAATGGTTTCTAGGGTTTCTTATATTAAGGACATATAGCTTTGACCAAGGGGTGTGTCTTTTAAGGTCATGCATCTAGGACCAAGATTCCCAGTTTAAGTTCACTGAGCTCATACCATAGAGAACCATTATAGGTTGGTTTGTGTAGTGTGAAAGAGAGTGAAAACCTGATGTGAAGAGGGGATTATAGGGGGGCTATATTATTACATGAACATCCATGAGGATAGTTGCAGACCATTTAAGTTCATGATGAGTGGACCAAAGACTGGGTTGGTCCCATGATATAGAATATGGATGTCTCTACATACCCTATGAAATGAAATAGGAATTAAGAATTATATGAATCTTCAATTTGGAGTAGTAGGTGACTTATACCAGGGGAGGAACCATTCACGATTGAAGGCTGGATGAATTAAGTAGTTTTAAATTATGAAATAGGGACATAAACTATGTAGTTTAACTTCATTCGGTGAGGACATTGGACATGCAGTCTAATGAATTATGGTTAGGATGAGTTTGTCGTAGTTTAAGGTCACATAGATTTGACCAAGATGTCATGTAGTATTGTGTGATGTGACTAGGATATTAGTTGAGGGTGTGGTGACTTTTCCATCCATGAAGGCCCTATTCCATGTGAAATATGGGGAGACGATTCACATAGTTTAAGGTTATAATTATTGGATTAAAGGGGTATGAATCCCATAATTTTTGGTGTGGCACGAAAGTGTAGTGACCCAATGTGAAAGGGGATTATGGTGCCCAGTACCATGAAAAACACATGGGACATTTTTCACACAGTTTAAGGTCATGATTATTGGACCATAGAGTGGAGGCATTCCATTTGAGGAATGATTTTTCTATTTTAACCATTCTTGGGGAAAAGTTTCTCCATGACTCCTAAGCCCATGTGATCCATGCTCAGTGTGAGGAAAAATGAGTAGATGGGATTTACCATTACTACAAAGGAGAGTGTGTGACGGGAAAAAAATAAGATAACTTGGGAAAGCCCCAATGATGTTGACTTTCTTGGTCTCCATGCATGAATTCATGGAGAAATAAAACCAATAGTGTTGACACTTCACCTGAACAAAGGAAGGTGGAAAGGAATTTAAATTTAGACTTGCTAGATATAGACCTCATAAGTGGGTGGTTGAAGGGAAGGGGATTACTGCTAACCAAGTTTGAAACATAGTTCTAACAACCATGTCAATCAAGGATGGGGAAAACAAATACGGGATGGACTATCAGCCATGTTTAAAACATGGGAACTACTATTTATTTCTAGGGGGATTTGGGTTATGAACCTAGGTAGGAGAAAAGACTATTTTTTCTATGCTTCATCACCATAGGGATCCCATTTGGATGTGTTAGGATGATGAGGATCCATATGTAATAATACTTGAAGTTTGAAGGTGGTGATGAGGAGATATTTAGGGGGAAGTTAAACACTCTATGAGATATCTCACTCTGAACTTGAATGCGCTTAATGATTTTATCATTTATCATAATGGAGATGATTCCAATGGGGGATATCCATGAAATATATCACTGGTGAGGATGGGATTGAGAAATTATATCTGAGTGTCCCTACGTATCTCACAAGACTGTAAATCAAGTCGTATGTAGTTCTATGAGGAGGTGTGGTTGGAGACCAACACCAGGAGGGGGTTCTCTATTGAGTGAGGGATAAATACATTATTTAGTTTTATATCATGCAATAGGGACATGAACCATGAAGTTTAAAATCATTCAGAGAGGACATTGGACACTTGGTTTAACATCATACAGTTAGGATAGGATTATAACAGTTTAAGGTTGTATATATTGGAATAAGATTTCATGTAGTTTCAAATCATATGACTATGATGTTAATATTTGTTGTTTAAATCCATACAATTGGGACTAAATGTTGTCTCATATTTATCATATGAGTCATCCCATGTATATGACATAGGCTAAGATCATAGTTTAACATCATGTGATGAGGAAGTGGGGAACGAGACTTATGCATTGAGCATCCCATTCTACCTTTCTCTTGTTAAGACATAATGGAATCTCAGCCTTTTGATGGGTCAAGAGAATGTGATTGTCATTTACACAGCCCTGATCTGTGACTGAGATTAGTATGAAAATATATGGGTCTTTTGACCCACTAGTGGGTTGAGGAGTAAAATTTGGGATTGAACCTGATGAAGAATACAAAAGGGGTTTATTGGAGTTATCTCATAATTTTTTTCATGAGGAATTTTATATTTAATGTATAAAGTATCTCATGTTTTTCATAGGATGCATCCTATAATTGTCACATAGGGGGAGTGAATTCACTATTGGGCCCAAAGACAGGGGTCCAGGGTGTCACTACATATCTCATGGGATTGGAAATCAAGACGCGTGTAGTTTTAACATAGATTATCTGACATTTATCATATGAAGCAACTCATGTTTATCGTGTGAGGTAAGGCTAAAGTTTAACACCATGTTCTGAGGATGTTGGTTTTGGATCATATCATAATTTTAATATGATTCATCCCATGTTTATCACATGGGGAAAGTCTATAGTTTAATGTCATGTGCTGGGGAAGTTACTTTTGGATCATCACATATTTTTCATATGAGGCATCCCATGTTTATATCATGGTGTAAAACTACTATTTAATTTCATGTTCTAAGGACATTGGTTTTAGATCATCTCATATTTTTCATACGAGGCATCCCATGTTTATCACACAGGGTACGGCTACAGTTTAATATCATGTGTAAAGGATGTTTTCATGAAATTTAACATCGTACAAATAAGATGTGGGGATTTATAGTCTAATGTCATGAAGCTTGGAGTAAGGGGTTCACAAAAAGTATCGCTTGAAGAAAATGGAATTGGTGGGTGTGTAATACGCTCCCAGTCCATGGTGATTAATGAGTATTCACCATTAGAGTAGACCTTATGAATAACATAATGTTATTCCCATTTGGGTTCCAGTTTCAATAGATTTTTCACTGGTATCATTAGTTTCTTGAGGGCCAGTTTCTTATCACCCTAAATAAAGGAGCAAAGGAGAATATTCTTATTGAAGGCCCGTGCCACCTAGTTTAGATGCCTTTTTAGATTATGCAATTCTTTAAGCATACTTTCTTAGAGTGATTCTAACTTGACCAAATAGAATTAGGCTCTCTTTTCCATCATCTTAAAATCATAAATGACTATCCAGAGTGATGGTAGAAAAATATATATAGGAAAAAATACATGTGTTCCATACACTAGGGAGTATGGGGTCACATGGGTGTAATTTTGAGTTATTGTATGATATGAATAGAGAGAATTGAGTAGATTATTAGTAAAACACTTCTTATTTTGGAATATTGTATTCTACAAGATGTTAGAGAGGGTCTTGTTAAAGGTCTCAATATGCCCATTTTTCTATGTTTGGTAGCGGGAGGTAGGGTTAGACAAGATATTTTACTTATTGTACAACTTCATCAGCTTGACGGATCAAAATTTAGTGTTGTTTTCCATGATAATAGTATGATAAATATAAAATATATATATTTTGTGTGTCTTAACAAACTCAATCATAAAATAAGTTTTGAACTCTCTAAGGGGGATGAATTCAACCCATTTTGAAAATAATCTATTGAAATTCAGAATAAACCTGCATCATTGGACTATTTTTGGTAGGTAGGGACCCACAAAATTGAGTCCTCATACTATAAATGAGTAACAGTACTTAGTGTTATGGATAATATCTAGTAGATGATGCAACAAGTTATCATGGATCAATCATGCATGACTCTTTTTGATGAACATGATGTAGTCATAAACCATGGTGCGATAGAAGTACCCCAATCTTAGAATTTGGTGGGAGAGCTTTAATCCTGCTTGATGGGCCTCACATGATCCGATATGGACTTTAGTTATTGAATAATATTATCTGCTTGGATGCAACAAAGAAGGATGTCATCAAATTCACAATTTCAGAGAGTTTTATCTAAGTTGGATTCATCCCAAAGGGTGTATTTCACTGAACCCCTACAGATTCACTCTCACTTGGCTCGGTCTGGTGGGAGGGTCCTGTGTTAAAGATACTCAACTAATAGAGTCATATAGTTGGGTAATTATTTGAATATTAGGTTATTTTAGGGAATTTATATTAAAGTACCTTTAGATAGTTGGTTCACCTATTAGTACTATTTTCTAAGGGTGATGGGGGAAATACTCTGTGATGGGACACATGAATGACCAAGTAATCTTGGTCAGGCTCAATGAGAGAACCGACTAGACCTAACAAGAAATAGATTCAATTTTTCTGGGATTTTGGAACATATTTCATCTTTTTTTATGGGAACTAGGTCATTATCTCCTGATTCTTCTCGTCTAAGGGGATAAGTTCCTACTTTCTGATGGCGTAGTCACCATTGCTCTTCTTTATGACTAGTTCTGAGTCTCCATTTATAAGAAATTAAGGCACTTCAATCTCAAGATCCAACTTGAGGCCAATGATAAGTGTCCGATACTCATTCTAGTTGTTGGTATATCCTTCTGAAAATAAGAATGAGTTCATAAATGTGGCATGTGTGGGCATAATGAGGAAATTTCCCAGTCCCACCCTATTGAGTTTTGGGTTATTAATTATTATCTCGATCAGGATATAAGAGGAATCATCAAAGTTCATGTGCCAACATTGTGTGGCTTTATTGATGGAGAGGAAACCTTATCTAGTAAGTTAATATTTAGGGGTGATTCCTCATAAGTTAGGTGTGAAGTTAGGAAATCTGTTAATGCTCGACCTTTGACAGCCTTCGGTGATACAAACCTAATATCGTACAATTGTCTGATTACCGCACATCATTCCAATTTCCCTATCAACATGGGAATATTAAGGATGTGTTTTAAGGGATCAACATAGGAAACCAACTATATTACATGGTGTTGAAGTTAACTCCACAATTTCTAAACCACAAAGACCAAGGCTAGACAACTCTTCTCAATTAGAGAATACCTGGTCTCAATGTTGATAAACATGCGATTGATATAATAGAGACTATTTTACCTACCCTTATTATTATTTTTATCCAATAGATTGCTGAGATACTTCTCTAGGTAGGTCATATAAAGTAAAATAGGCTTCTTGAGGGTGGGTGGGTGCAAAACTGAAGGATACAACTGGTACTGCTTAATATACCTGAATTTATTCTTTAACTCTTCATCCCATTGGTAGGTGGTTCCATTCTTCATGAGTCTGAAAAAGGATCTGTATTTACTGTCTAGGTTAGTGATGAATCACTGAATATAGTCCAGATGGCCTTGTAGACCTCTCAATTTTCATAGGTTGCATGAAGAAGTCATCTAGTTGATAGATATAATATTATCTAGGTCAATATTTATGCATATGTATCTAAAAATAAAACTAAGTAAATTTTCATTGGTGACCCTGAATGCACACTTCAAGGAGTTCATTTTTAAGTGATAGTAGTAGAATAAGTCAAACAATTTCTCAATATCTTTGAGATGGTCCTAATTTTGGAAGGATTTTACAACAAAATCATCCATATAACACTCCACTAGAATCCTAAATAGAAGATTGAAGATATGGTGCATGGTTCACTAGTGGGTAGCCTTATAATTCTCTAAACCAAATGGAATCACTTAATTTAAAAAGGTTCCCTAAGGTACCATGAATGTGGTGGCTTCCTCGTCTTTGGGACCCATCTGGATCTTGATAGTACATGAAATACCTATCTATGATAGATATGTTTTGGAATCCAGTAGTGGGTTCAATCAGTAATTATATCACTGAGAGGGGTAAATCATCCTTCAAAGAGTGGTGGTTAAGATCCTAGAAGTTGATACAATCTCTAATTTTCCTATTATTCTTAATGACTAGGATAATGTTGTCCAACCATTTTAGGTATTGAATTTACCTATATAAACTAACTTTGATTAGCTTGTAAACTTCTACCTCATCCATGGATACATGGGAAGGGTTTATCTTCCTAGGAGGTTATTGATATCTATGTTGTCCCACTGGGAGTTTAAGGCAGTGAATAACTACCGAGGGATTTGAGCTCTAGGTGAATACATCATGATATAGTTTTAGGAAATCCATATACTACTTCTTCTCTTCTAGGGGCATGATTGTGCTTTTCATTTTTGGAATCATATCCTCCTCTATGCCAAGATTAACCTAATTCAAATCATTTATAGTGGTATAGATTCCTTCCTCAAATGTGGGAGGGGCATCTTGCAAGTGCACTTTATTATCTGAAGTAGGGGGTTCATTGGAAAGGTAATAACACTCTAGAAATGGGGGTTGTGGAGTGATATTTATTTCAACCCTAGATGGGGTAAGATCCTTAGCATGGGATTTCATCTCTATTGAAATCTTGGAAATGAAAATTGAAGAGCCAATTCCATGTAGTTTCCTATGGAAGGGTCCATCTCTAATGTCAAAACAATAATGATGAGTGGAATTCCATTAATTCATATTTTCTATAAAAACATATGGTGTTTTTTTTGGGTTAGTGTCTAAGGGGAGGACCTCTCAATACATGATAGAATTATGATTTTATGGCCTCAAAGGTTCCTAACCATTATAGTAATATGATGTGATCTGCATACATTCCTTTTTCCTAAGGATGATTAAATGGTTCCTAAAGTCCAAGATCATTGGATACATCCAGTTGATTGGTAAGACAAATATTTTTTTCAAATACTTCAAAGGATCTATTGAAATGGTTGTCAAATCATTGTGGGAATTAATGAATTAGACCCCATTGGTATGAAATTTATTTCCTTCCCTCTTGTAATAGTCAGCAACCAGGTAGTGGGTGTTGCTAGGGATAACTCCTACAAAACCATTGAGGGGGTTATATGAGGTACTAATGATATGATGTAGTGATTGTCTCATACAAGTGAATCTAAGGCCTTCCTAATAAGGAATTTTAAGTGTTTTCCTATGAAACAACCATGAACTTGGTGCTTGATACCAAGTCCCTGAAAAGGGTCTCTAGCTAAATCTTTTCATTTTGATTTCTCTCTATTATCATATCTCTAAATTTTCAGGTTTGAGGGGGTTAGATCTTCTTCTAAAATACCCAACTTGTAATGCATGCAGGTTGGGATGAGGTTGATCCTAGAACTATGTCTTCTAGACAACGATGGATTTCCACACTATTAAATTTTCTTGTGACATATAGAGGGTGTATGTTCCCCTAGATAATAACACCCTTATCATCCTAATAAAAGGATATTATGGATTTGTAATCATCCTAGTTAGATGCATCTTCACAATAGGCCTTAGAAACAGTAACCTTAGTATCGAACTAGAGAAGGATATTTAGGACCTCTAGGAGAGGCTCACACATCTCCTTTAACAGGAGGAGTGGATTGAGAATGTATGGTATTTATTTTTATCCTAGTTAGGTTCTTTAGAACATCATATTTTTCTGAAAGGGGTATATTTATGCTCATGGGAAGTTTCCCTTTACCTAGGAGCACTATGGGTGCAGTCAGTTGAGGTGTTATGGCCCATATTGTGCTTGAAATTTCTTGATTTTTGTCAGACAACTTAGATTGAGCACTAGATGGATAAGGTTGAGCCTTGGTTAGTTATGAATAGTCTCTAGGTTTATATGATTGAGTTGCATGATCAACCAATATAGTCAGTTTTGGGGGTGCAGTTAATGATATAGTGAGTGAGGGTTGTACCCTACGAGAGTCCTATTTTCTAGTCTCAATGGAATGTACTATATTTTCTAGGGTATCATCTTGGGAACTCTATTTAATATCATAATGATTACCCCTCCCCTAATGATTATGTAAGAAGGTACCTGAAGGGGTTTTGGGGTGCTCTTTGTCACCAGATACGATGAAATGATCTACAAGTTTGAGTGCATTAACGAAGTAATATTTTTTATCTTTATTAATGAAATATCTTGGGGCTTGTAGAATTCCCATTTCTCCTCTAACTTATGGGGGAAGAAGTTTCTGATCATGAAAATTAGCTTTATAATTGATTGGGGGATCTGGTTCTCTCGATATTGCTGACGCCTATTCCTTCAAGACTTGGTGGGATGTGATGTTTATGAGGTGGATGGAGTGGGTGTGGAAACCACATGAGGTGTTGGATTTATCAATAAATCATAGATAATTATATGGGAATGAGATACCATCTTACAAGCCAAGTATCCATTGTACTTACACATACCTCATCCAGACACCTACTATCATTTTTTGGTTTCTTTTTTCATCACTATCAGGATTGGAAATGGCATGTTCTACCTGTAACACACTGATATTTTATAAGATATATTCTTTTTAATTTCTTTCATATCTTATGTTATACTCTACACCAATATTATCTTGCGCTATATGCAACACTGTATTAGCTTGCAGTATACGCAACACTATTCTTGGATCGTGTGACACACAATTTCAAGTTCATTTGATAGAAGTTATTCTACGCAAAATTGAGTGTGTGTATATATATATATTCAATGTATAAATTAAATATGGTTGGATTCTATTATACAAAACAACAAATTAGTCTTGCACTACATGCAACCCTGAATTGGCTTGCATTACACGCAATCGCGACCTTCCTCGATAACGTGTGTTGTACGCAATATCGGGTTTCACTAAACAACGATATATGGTTATAATATTATTATGAACTAGCCGTTATGAATAGTATTAACTATATTTTGAATTTTATAACATTATTATTCATATTAAACATTTTCTTGAACATGGTATGAGAACAAAATAAATTTTTCAGGTAAAATAAGTATTTTTCAAAAAATGCAGTTTTGTCGCCTTTTGATGGCGCACCCACATTAAATCTAGTTTTTTACATGTTTATAAGTTTAATTTGACAAAATAAAATTCTTATTTGCATTCAGGATATAAAAATTTACTTTGGATAAATTTTTCATATTATTCTGATAACTTTCATATTTTAATTAATAGTAAAAACACGCTATATTTTAATTAAAAACAACTTTTTTCATCGCAATAATTTATATGGTTAAATTATAAAATTGAATGGTTTTAAAGTATAAATATAATATATTTTTACCATTTAATATAATTTATTTCATTATCATTAATTTTACATTGAATTCATAGGTAAAAACATTTCAATCTTTGGCAATGTTTTAACTTTTAAAACCCGTTTGTTTAACAATGAGATTAATTTTAAATTAATTACTGCAACTTCTGTGTTTTGAATTTTTAAAAATGGATTTTATATTTGTATTCAGTGGTTCCAAATTATGTTAATAGGTTAATTTTATTTTTTTTATATTATGAATAGTAACTATGGTAATTTTTATTTACTAGAGTTAAAGATAAATCTGGTAATTAAGGGTAAAAAATAAGATTATAAAATTAACCTAAAAGTTTCCAAAATCCTATTGGATGAATAAAAGTCGACCCATATCACATAAGGGTCGGACTAGATTCATTTTATGGACTTTTGACCATGAAATAATATAATTATTATTAAAACCAAAGAAAGTGACAACATGTCACTCTCTTAAATCTTATAAGTGTAATAATTTTAATTTAGTGATAAACATCATAAAAATTAGGATATAAATAATACCTAGAAATATAATAAAATTATCTACATCATATGAATTTATTTATAATTTTTAGGGATTAAATAATTATCATTAATTATGACACAATAGTGATGTTGAAATTATTTTATTGATTGAAATATCAAATAAATGATTTTAAAGGTATTAAAATAAATATTATATGAACTATTTAATGTGATAAAATAATTTTATAGATAGATATTACATGTTATGAATATATTAAATCTTTTATTTCGAACATATATTTTGTGTATATTTTATTTAAATTCAAATAAATGAATAGTGTCAAAATTGACACTATTGTTATTTTATAAAAATTACATATTATAAAATCGTTTAAAAATCACAAAAATATTTAAAAATTATAAATTAAAATTTATATGGTCTAAAATGTAATAAAGTATACAATTATGGATAATTTACAACATATAAGTAATTATTTATAATGATTTGAAATTTAGAATATTATTACCACAAATAAAATTAAATAGATTATATAAGGATAAATCATGTTTATAATGTTTAAAATAAATTTCAAACTTGTCTAAATTTTATTGGTTTATGATATTACAACCCTATATCATCTAAGATTATGATTTGAGTCATTTTTGGAGGTTTTTAAGTGGGGTTGGAATTTATTATAAATTAATATTTCTTATAATTCCAAAGGTGTCCCTCTTCTCTCTTATAAAAGGGCACCTCCTCCCTCTCCTCCTCACACCACTTTAAGCCTTAAAACTCGTCCAAACCCTGAAAATTTCTCTTATAAACTTCTCTATAAACATCCTAGAGGTCCTGGTATTCTTCAAAGACCAATTTTAGTGCCCTAAGAGGAGGTATCAAAGAGGCGTGTCGAAGAAGAGGTAATATCCATTACCGATTATTTCAAATTTATTTCTTCTTCTACTTATTCTTCTTTAGTTGTTTCATTATTAAGTAATAACTTAAGTATCAGTCATATAATGATATGTTATTATAAATATTAAACAACCCTATTTAACCTTCTATCCATCCTACGGAAAACAAAATCACCGCGCGTGCGTACGTACGGAATACCGTCTCCACACCGTGGTGTAATCTGTTTTCCACCACCACCTTACTTGGATGGTTATAATTGTGTAAATAATAACTATATATGATTATTTTAAATTGATATTTATTCTGAAATAGTATACATACACTTCAATACAATTCCATGATCATGGTAATGATATCATCGCTCGTGCGTACATACGGCCTACCGTCTTCACGATGTGATGTGACTCGTTCTACATGATCTTCATTGAATAATGATTATATAAATAAATTGAATGAGTAAATATGATATATATTACACTAATACTATTCTGGAAATGAGATATCTATAACCTAAAAATAAGAATAAGAATTTATTCAACAAAACACGCATAAGAACATAAAGCAATAAACACCCGAATAACAAGTAGTAATGAAATATTACAAATAAGAAGCTAATAATATGACCATATATGATATAATAACAATGATTATGATTCTGGAATAAGTCAATGACATTATTTAAATCATTATACAGGAGTTTCGGACACGTACAAAGCATATCGGACCTAAGGTAAGGGAAAATCTCACAATCTCATTTTTATCCGAGATTGTTTATACTTCAGAATTTACAGGGAAATATTTATCATCCACATCCATGTTTCCTCGATATGTAATATTATTTCTATCCTCCTACAATTGTTTAAATCCAATATTACTCATTGGTGAGTTTTAATAAAAGATATTAAAGGAATATTTTTTCGTTTTTCGTACAAGGTACTTTTTGACTTTTCCCGCCAAAGTACGAGAAGAATGTTTTTTTAACTTATACCGCATGAATGGATTTTTATGATTTCATAGAACATTATTTCCATGAATCTTCATTTACAAGTTTTCAAGTTTATTTTTAATCAACTTCTTTTAGTTTAAAATTGTATGACATGTTAAGAATGGAAAAAATGTTTTTTTAAAGTAGAAAGGATATTTTCCTCAAGAATGGAGTTCAAGTGTTTTATCAAAATTATTTTCCATCTAAGATAATATAGGGTTCTGTTTCTATCCCTATTATTATATTGATTTGATTATGTTGTGAAGGAATTATTTTTATGAAGTCCTTTATCTTATATGAATTTTTTTATGATGTCACGATGTTTAAGAATCCCATTTTTATTACATGGGTTATGTTATGATGTATGAATTATGATTTTGTGGCACACATAAGAATGGTTTAATTATGAGATGGGTGGGACCTATATCTCCCTACAATGCATTGAGTAAAGATTTATATCTCATGAGATAGACATGGCTGAAACGTCAAGTTAATCCGGTTCAGTGATACAGGACTGGAACGAGGAGTGAACTCGGTTCAGTAATGGACTTTGTCCGCTATGATAGTCGTGGCAATGAGTATTGACTAATATGAAATGATTTTCTATGATTATGTGTGTATTCCACAAAGTATCATGTTTTATGTTATGATTATTTGGGATTACATTTCACCACTATGATTTATCCCATGTTATGATATTATGATCTCTTTTGCAGGTTAAGATATTCAAAATGTTATGTTCTTATGAATATGATATGCTTGATATTTCTTTTGTTTACCCTTACTGAGCATTTGAGATCACCCCTTTATATGTTTTATTTTCCCCAGGATATAAAGAAAGTTTTTAGGTAAGAAAACAAAAAGGGTAAGATATTTATGGGATATGTTGAAGATCTTTCACCATGATTAGAAAATTATGTTCCGAGTTTCCAAAGACACTAAAATATTATGATCCTTTGGTGTCTGTTTTTTTTTATGTATTAAGTGTTCCGCAAAAGTAATGTAATTTCCATGTACGTCAAGCTTTGGACCTCTACAGTTGGTATTAGAGGAAAGGTTTTGTCAACCTTTGGAAACTAGGATGCGAAAACTTTAGTGAAATCCCTAGAGATATTTCTAAGGTATGTCTAGGGATGTCTTTAAAGTTAATTATAAGTATAGGTTATAGTCCTAGAATTACGGTAACAATCATAGAATTAACCCTACGATGTTATATATTGAAGGTACTCCCTCTTTATTATGTTGTTTTCCCTAGTATGATTTTTGCCTCTCACACTATTCTTTTTGGGTTTTAGACGATGGCTGGAACCCAAAAGAACCATGTTGATCAATGTAATGGACAATGCAATGATTTTCCTCCTGAACAAACCAATGTTATGGGAGATGGAGTGCAGAATCATATTTCTATACTTACACAAGCTATGAATCATTCTGGACTTCCGAATGAGCAGGGAAGGGAACAATATTCTATTGAGTCCTTCATGAGGCAACGTCCACCTTCTTTCAGTGGGTCTTATGATCCAGTTGTTGCTGAAAAATGGATCAGTACCATTGAAAAGATATTTTCCATACTTTGATGTTTAGAACAATAAAAATTCATTCTAGTTGTTTACCATTTAGAAGGTGAAGTAAACCAGTGGTGGACTCTAATTAAGAATACAAGGCCCCAAAATGATATTGAATCTATGGAATGGGATGAGTTCAAGAACTTATTTTTCAATAAGTACTTCCCTATTATTCTTTGAAAAAAGATAGAAAAGTAGTTCCTTGAGATTAAGAAAAAGAATGATGAATCTGTTGGTTTATACGAAGTGAATTTTACAAGGATTTCAAGGTATGAATTTGGCTTTATCATCCAATCTGAAAGTAAAATTGATCAATTCTTCAGTGGCTTAAAACCAAGTCTTCAAAGGGAATTAGCTATAAGAGACTTCAGTAGCTATGAAGAAATTGTGCGTTGTGCTATCAAGGTAGAAATTGAAGTTGGTGTTACATATCCATCTCATTCTTTTGACAAGAAACGAAATATGGAGTTCAAGGAAAAATCTCAGAACAATGGTGAAAAGAAGTTGAATGTTTCTTTATGCTCAAAGTGTAGAAAGTAGCATGGTGGGGATTTCCTAAAAGGTACTAGAAAATGTTTCAAGTGTGGAAAAGAAGGTCATCGAGCAGCTGAGTGCCGAAGTAATGGGAAAAATGTTTCTAATGACGTGAATAGAGAAAAGACTACAGAGAACGCACCACCAATGCTTCAATGCTTCAAGTGAAAGGAAATGGGGCATTATGTTAATCAATTCCCTAATCCAAGGGTTAATGATGATCAACATGAGAAACCTCTTAAGGCAAAGGATAAAGGGAAGTCACATGCGATCACTATTTTTTATGTTGACTATAAAAATGATGTTGTGTAATGATTAAGTGTTTATGTAATGGGATTTCAAAATAGTATCATGGAATCTCATTTATGGTATCGTGGAATTTTGGAATATCTATGTATTGTTTTTCAATAATTATATGGTACCGATAACCATGAAAAGTGATTGAAATATTTTTGGAAAGCAGATGATATGCGCATAATGAAGGGATAAGGAGAAAATGATATGTATGATAGTATTCATGTGCTCATGACTGATATAAGGACAAAGTGATATCATGGTTTGAGTATATTGAAATTTTGGGATTTTGGTATGTGGAAAGAGTTGACTTTTGACAGAATTCATGTTTTCACTAAGGTTCTATGGTAATTCATGTTTCAAGAGAATACATGATTGAGGTATTCACATGTTTGGAATGCGAGCAACAAGATATATCTTATGACATATAAATGATGGTATCTGCGTGCTTGTTATGTGACCTTTATAGTAATCGTTTTATTTATACTATGATATTGGACATATGGATAAGTCTAAAGATTGTAATGGATTATGTTGGACATCAGATAGTATTATTTAAGGCTAGAACTTTTTTTCGATATTATTTCTGTAATGTTATAATAGAGTAGTTTTAGAAAAAGGAAAACCCATAGGACGGGTGACAACCCGTCGTGTCAGACAAGGTTGTGGGAATTAAACCCACAAACGAAGTGCGACAGGCCTTTATCGCCTACCACTGACCTACAGGAAGTCCTTGGTTAGTAGAAACTAGTTTTATTTTATTAACTGTTATGATAGATGAAGTATAAGTCCATTTTTTGGAACCATATATGATTAATATCACCATAAGATGGACTTATATATATAAATTTTGCTAACATTATGTTTGAGATAGATGGAATGACTTATCATTCTCTTGCATGATCTGCTAACACTTCGCGAATGACAAATTCAACTTCATTTCTTTAAGAGATGAAGTGGAAATTGTTCAAGGCATGAACAACAGTGAGATTGTACCAAAATCAAGTAAGTATTTCTTTTAATTAATCAAATTTAGGTAAATGATCTTGAAAACCAAAAATGTTGTCCTAGTACTCTCATATCCGATGAATCAGATAGTACCTTAGATTATCACAAATTTATGGAGTTGTGATTGTTGTCTTTTTCATAGCCATGTTCTCTACCACTCTCCATCAGAACTTGATGGTTAGATTTTTCTTCCATATCCATATTTTCACCTATGTTCTCCTATGTGGAAACCCAGTGATGAGTTACTTTGGGTAATCGTTACATTTCATAATTTAGTTTTTAAAATTATGTTTTAGTATTCCTTTTTACGATGTGGGTTTCTATGAATAGTAAATGATTTATAACCCCGACGAATTTCGAGGGCGAGATTCATTTTAAGGGGGGTAGAATGTAACACCCTGGGATTTTATAAGATATATTCTTTTTAATTTCTTTCATATCTTCTGTTATACGCTACACCAAGATTATCTTACACTATATGCAACACTGTATTAGCTTGCAGTATACACAACACTATTCTTGGATCGTGTGACACACAATTTCAAGTTCGTTTGATAGAAGTTATTCTACGCAACATTGAGTGTGTGTGTGTGTGTATATATATATATATTCAATGTATAAATGAAATATTGTTGTATTTTGTTATACAAAACAACAAATGAGTCTTGCACTACACGCAACCCTGACTTGGCTTGCATTACATGCAATCGCGACCTTCCTCGATAGTGTGTGTTGTACGCAATATCGAGTTTCACTAAACAACGATATATGGTTATAATATTATTATGAACTATACGTTATGAATAGTATTAACTATATTTTGAATTTTATAACATTATTATTCATATTAAACATTTTCTTGATCATAGTATGAGAACAAAATAAATTTTTTGGGTAAAATAAGTATTTTTCAAAAAATGCAGTTTTGTCGCCTTTTGATGGCGCACCCACTTTAAATATAGTTTTTTACATATTTATAAGTTGAATTTGGAAAAATAAAATTATTATTTGGAATCAGGATATAAAAATTTACTTTGGATAAATTTTTCATATTATTCTGATAACTTTCATATTTTAATGAATAGTAAAAACACAATATATTTTAATTAAAAAAAACTTTTTTCATCACAATAATTTATATGGTTAAATTATAATATTTAATGGTTTTAAAGTATAAATAGAATATATTTTTACCATTTAATATAATTTATGTCATTATCATTAATTTTAAATTGAATTCATAGGTAAAAATATTTCAATCTTTGGCAATGTTTTAACATTTAAAACCCGTTTTCTTAACAACGGGATTAATTTTAAATTAATTACTGAAACTTCTGTGTTTTGAATTTTGAAAAATGGATTCCATATTTGGATTCAGTGGGTCCAAATTATGTTAATAGGTTACTTTTATTTTTTTTATATTATGAATAGTAACGACGGTAATTTTTATTTACTAGAGTTAAAGGTAAATCTGGTAATTAAGGGTAAAAAATAAGATTATAAAATTACCCTAACACTTTAAAAATCCTATTGGATGAATAAAAGTCGACCCATATCACCTAAGGGTCGGAATAGATTCATTTCATGGACTTTTGACCATGAAATAATATAATTATTATTAAAACCAAAGAAAGTGACAACATGTCACTCTCTTAAATCTTATAAGTGTAATAATTTTAATTTAGTGATAAACATCATAAAACTTCGGATATAAATAGTCCCTATAAATATAATAAAATTATATACATCATATGAATTTATTTATAATTTTTAGGGATTAAATAATTATCATTAATTATGACACAATAGTGATGTTGAAATTATTTTATTGATTGAAATATCAAATAAATGATTTTAAAAGTATTAAAATAAATATTATATGAACTATTTAATGTGTTCCACTAATTATCTATATAAATAATACATGTTATGAATCTATTAAATCTTTTAGTTCTAACATATCTTCTGTGTATATTTTATTTAAATTCAAATAAATGAATAGTGTCAAAATTTATACTATTGTTATTTTATAAACATTACATATTATAAAATCGTTTAAAAATCACAAAAATATTTAAAAATTATATATTAAAATTTATATGGTCTAAAATCTAATAAAGTATACAATTATGGAAAATTTACAACATATAAGTAATTATTTATAATGATTTAAAATTTAGAATATTATTACCACAAATAAAATTAAATAGATTATATAAGGATAAATCATGTTGATAATGTTTAAAATAAATCCCCAAATTGTCTAAATTTTATTAGTTTATGAGATTACAACCCTATATCATCTAATATTTTTATTTGAGTCATTTTTGGAGGTTTTTAAGTGGGGTTGGAATTTATTATAAATTAATATTTCTTATAATTCCAAAGGTGCCCCTCTCCTCCCTTATAAAAGGCACCTCCTCCCTCTCCTCCTCACACCACTTTGAGCCTTCAATATCGGACAACCCCTAAAAATTTATCTTCTAAACTTCCCTAGAAACATCCTAGAGGTCCTGGTCTTCTTCAAAGACCAATTTTAGTGCCCTAAGAGGAGGTATCAAAGAGGCATGTCGAAGAAGAGGTAATATATGTTAACGATTCTTTCAAATTTATTTCTTCTTCTAATTATTCTTCTTTAGTTGTTTCATTATGAAGTAATAACATCAGTATAACTCATACACTTATATGTTAGTATAAATATGAAACAACCCTATTTAACCTTCTATCCATCCTACGGAAAACGAAATCACCGCGTGTGCGTACGTACAGAATACCGTCTCCATGCCGTGGTGTAATATGTTTTCCACCACCACCTTACTTGGATGGGTATAATTGTGTAAAGAATAACTATATATGATTATTGTAAATTGATATTAATTCTTAAATATTATACATACACTTAAATACAATTCCACGATCATGGGAATGATATCATCGCTCGTGCGTACGTACGGCATACCGTCTCCACGATGGGATGCGACTCGTTCTACATGATATTCATTGAATAATGATTATATAAATGAATTTAATGAGTAAATATGATATATATTACACTAATACAATTATATAAATGATGTATCTATAACCTAAAAATAATAATAATAATTTATTCGACAAAACACGCATAAGAACATAAAGAAATAAACACCCGAATAACAAGTAGCAATGAAATATTACAAATAAGAATCTAAGAATATGAAAATATATGATATCATAAAAATGATTATTATTCTGTAATAAGTCAATGACATTATTTAAATCATTATACAAGAGGTTCGGACACGTACAAATCATATCGGACCTTAAGGTAAGGGAAAATCTCGCAATCTCATTTTTATCCGAGATTGTTTATACTTCAGAATTTACTGGGGAATATTTATCATCTACATCCATGTTTCCTCAATATGTAATATTATTTCTATCCTCCTAAAATTTTTTAAATCCAATATTACTCATTGGTGAGTTTTAGTAAAATATATGAAAGTAATCTTTTGTAGTTTTTTGTACAAGGTGCTTTTTGACTTTTCCAGCCAAAGTATGAGAAGAATATTTTTTTTAACTTATACTGCATGAATGGATTTTTATTATTTCATAGAACATTATTTCCATGAAGATTCCTTTACAATTTTTCAAGTTTATTTTTAATTAACTTATCTTAGTTTAAAATTGTATGACATGTTAAGAATGGAAAAAATGTTTTTTTTAAGTAGAAAGGATATTTTCCTCAAGAATGGAGTTCAAGTGTTTTATCAAAATTATTTTCCATCTAAGATAATATAGGGTTATATTTATATCCCTATTATTACATTGATTTGATTATGTTGTGATGGGATTATTTTTATGAAGTCCTTTATATTATATGAATTTTTTTATGATTTCACGATGTTTAAGAATCCCATTTTTATTACATGGGTTATGCTATGATGTGTGAATTATGATTTTGTGGAACATATAAGAATGGTTTCATTATGAGATGGGTGGTACCTATATATCCCTCCAATTCATTGGGTAAAGATTTATATCTCATGAGATAGACATTGCTGGAACGAAAAGTTAATTCAGTTCAGTGATACATGACTGGAACGAGGAGTGAACCAGTTTAGTAATGGACTTTGTCCGCTATGATAGTCTTGGAAATGAGTCTTGAATAATATGAAATGATTTTATATGATTATGTGTGTATGACACAAATTATCATTTTTTATGTTAAGATTATTTGGGATTACATTTCACCACTATGATTTATCCCATGTTATGATATTATGATCTCTTTTACAGGTTAAGATATTCAAAATGTTATGTTCTTATGAATATGATATGCTTGATATTTCTTTTGTTTACCATTACTGAGCATTTGAGCTCACCCATTTATATGTTTTCTTTTCCCCAATATATAAAGAAAGGTTTTAGGTAAGAAAACAAAAAGGGGAAGATCTTTATGGGAGATGTTTAAGATCTTTCACCATGATTAGAAGATTATGTTCTGAGTTTCCAAAGACACTATACTATTACGATCCTTTGGTGTCTGTTTTTGTTATGTATTAAGTATTCCGAAAAATTAATGTAATGTCCATGTACGTCAAGCTTTGTGCCTCTACAGTACCTATGTTGGTACTTCACTTAATTTGACTCATACATGATCTACCTATTCTTAAATCAAATATTTAAAGATGAAACGTTATTTTATGGTGTATTTGAGGATCCTATGGTATAGGTGATAGTTGGATCAATCATTTAGGTTAGCCTCTTGAGGACTACGGTATTTAGGTAGCTTCAGTATGTTATTCTCCAAGGTGCAGATCAAGTATCATAGAACTTGAGAATCCTTGAAGGAGTAGACATTTTTTTCTAATATTCCAAAAAAACCATAGGGGGCTATCCTTGAAGGGTGGGATGAGAGGCATTCTTATGATGAGGCTAATATTTACGAGGCTTGTTCAGTGGAGGTTCCTAAAGGAAAACTGGATATGGGGACTGATTTTTTACAGTGTAAGCTACCTATACCTTGATAGGTTTTCATGTTAGGGATGAAAGAGGTAATAGTCATGATCATTGTTTGTTCTATTGTAAATATTATTCCAAATGCAAATCCCTTTCAGTGAATTCCCAGAATCTTCCCAGAATCTTCCCAGATACCTCAAGAATATGATAGTAGGAACTAGATCATCCCATAAATTCTCCAGGAACATTTTCAATAGATGATTGGGGGAAAGATATATATTAAGTGAGTACATGATCCCTATCCATTGGGAAATAAAGTAAGAAACTTGATTATCACACCTCTACTTAAATTTGAATAGGTCAGTGATGTTGGTTTTGAGCATGGTGGAGATGAACTGGTATAGAAACTTTCTATGAATATCTTCAATGCTAGATTTAAATCTTAGGGGTAGCTGACTATACCAGGTAAAAGTGATTCCCTCTAAATTCTGAAAAAAAACAATGATGTTTGGATGATTCATATTGCTCTGGGGTTCCCAACATTGGACCATAGTGTGAGGCAATGTGATTTAGATGTTTAAATGGATCATTGGTCCCATTCCCTGCTTCTTAGAAAAAGGTAATCCCCAGGAGTGGCAATTTCAAACCCTTTACACCTAGGAACCCCCCTTACCACAAAGAGATCATCCAGAGAAGCCCCAGTTGGGAAGGATCCATTGTCAGATGAGATGACAGAGCATCCCATGGGGTAACACCTCTATCAGCGATGGTTTGACACAACAATCCATCATCCAGATGAAGTGTGCCCATTCTGCCCACCTGGTGAGACACCAGGTGACCCGGAAAGATGACTGGTGCATGGGAGGAAAAATTATCCCAAGAGTAGGCTTACATAAATCCCATTAAATGAGATGAATATTAGATATTTTAATTTTTTAGGTGGGCACATCTAGTCCACCAATGTTGGATATGGAATCCCTTCTAGTGGTAAAACTGCCTATTGCTTCTCAAAGGCCACAATACGGGTAGTGAGAGTGGCTATTATGTCATCCTAGTGAGGGTTTGTAGTCACTTGGGCTTTGACCAACCTACTGGCTAGTGGGGTGAAGTGATCATGGTTTGAAAGCTAGAAATCACACTATTTAGGAAGGATGAATAATTCATACCTTGGCCTTTTTTTGTCACCACCCACATCCACCCTAATCGAATGTGTAGGTATATATTCCTCAAATATGGGTGTCAATCCAAAGAGATTCGGCTTCTTAACCAAAGGTGTAATGGGTTCTCATCTGGTGTCACCACATTTGGATCATTACTCAATGATGAGTTTAGTAGTAAGCCTCTTATATCCCTCAAAATCTTGGATCATGGAAGAAATCTTAGTATTTACCTCTATTTATGGTGCATTATCACATTGGATAATGGGGTTAACAATCATCTTTCCTTTATCAATATGTCACGGGAAAGAAACAGTGATTCCTTAATGGTATTTATAATTCTCAATGTCTATCTTTGCTGATAGGTGTGGGAACCCACCGGAATATCTGTCTGATGTTGTGTTCTACCTCAGGTGGATCTTCTTCATTCCCTATATCATCATATTTATTTATCTAATCACTAAGAGTATTTATTTAAACAAAATTCATGGTGGTGATGGTTGATGGGTCTCTATCATCAATATGTGGGATATCCTAATGGTTTTGTTTTCATTGTGAAAGGGGGATAAATTCAAGAGAACCATACTACCCCCAACCTCAAATATTCACATGGGGAGATGATTCCCACATGATTTGTTGGAGAATGATGAGGCTCTTAACACTAGTCCACTGGAAGGTGTGGTGGTATCCATAATAATCTAGATGTTGAGATATTGGGAGTGATGCGATTTCAACCATCTGTAAATGATGATGAATGGACTTGAGGTGCTCCTCACTCTCTTGATAGGTTATCTAGTGATCCTGGAAGCGATTGGATATTACCTAGTGATTAGCCACTAAATGAGGCTAATATTCATTGTTAATTTATATAATATTCATTTTATTTATTATTCATAAACACTATTTTAGTGCATTTTACACTTTGAACATTATTTCACATTATGATTGTAATTCCTTCTTAAAATGCACTATTATGTGGTACATTTTTTAACATCATTAAAAGTACCCAATGATCTTGATTTTATTTTAATATTTAATTTTAAGATTTATAATTATATTTGGAACATTTCAAATTTGTGGAGTGTTAGAAGATCCATATTGGAAGACCACCAAAATGGGATTTCATGCAAACAATTATGGAGAAGTCAGATTGGACACCAGCCCATGGATGAGAATTTTGGGCCCAACATACAGGCCCAATTAAGCCCAAATTTCGAGGTATTCTAGAATAAATATATATGAAAAAATCATTATTCAGGATACAGTGCTAATTCGACTTCTATGGTGGTTATTAAGACGGCCCAATTTGGAGATAAAATTCTGGACCAGATTCTGTGGCCCAGAAAACATCCACCAATCTAATCATATCTCAGAATCCACAACTCCAAATGGTCCCAAAGATTACAGGAAGTTAGGATATATTCGGGGATAAATTTTATTCTTCTATGGACCACTCTAATTCAGCCATATAGAAGGTCTTAAAAGCGCTTCTGTTCAGTGGTTGCAAGTTGGCTGCCACCTCGGGTCAAGAGTAGAAAAGTCCAAGTTTCACAAGCTTTCCACCACCCTAGGCCTACCATAATCAAGTGGGATTCTTTTTACTATTGGAGGATCGACCCAAGAATCCCAAAATTCCTATTTAAGGTAGTGGTTGTGGAGGATTTTATCATCTTTGGTGCTTGGTTTTATTGTAGTGTTATGATGCCGCTTTGTGTTTGTAATCGCATTTCTTTCTCGTGTAAGTTGTTTAATTCACCTTAGTTTCTTAATAAAAGTTCTTCCTTTACTCTTATTCTGTTCTTATACATATCACGTTGATACCGTTGGTTCAAGGTTTAGATTTATTCACACTATACTTTGTGATATTTATCACACAACGGTGGAGTGATCGATTTTTGTTGTTGTTTTTACTTCTTCAATTCCACATTCGTAATTCTACTTCCCGCTTCTGTTGAAGAAATGTCATCAATGGAGGGCTAACTCATTTATGGTTTGATCCTAGGGAGTAGAAAGGGGTTGTTTTGTATGTTATTTCTCACTCCATTAATGGCTAATCACTTCTTTTAAATTTGATTTTTATTTGATGATTTTAAAACCTCTTCATCCTTATTGAATTTAAGGTTACACATTTCAAGTGCTAATACGATCCTTTACCTTGGAGTGCTCAAAAAATTGATCCTACAAGTGTATAGGTGATTAGTATTAGGTTGTGTAGGCATTAAACCAGTAAGTGATGATTTTTTTTGATCTTCTTAAATGAACCCATCTCAAATATAAGAAATTGAAATCATTAAAAAAATGAATTCATCCTATCCACCCCGAGCGATAACCTAGGATAAACTCATTAACTTAATTTGAATTAACTTAAATCTGTTAGTGATCCTTTAAAACCATATTAAATCAATCCAAGTTGGCCACTTAATATCCAAAAACAATACATAGAATGTACATGTCTGTAGGTACTTCTTAGGTCTCTGAGGATTCGACAACCCAAGCTAGACTACAAGGACCGTCTGACCTTCTTCTTTTGGGTAAATTTGAGCGTGAATAAAATTTTGGCACTGTTGTTGGGGACCCAAGTAAGTCATCTAAACACCCATTCTATTCTCCCCCATTTCTTCTTTTCTCATCCAAATTCTCTTATCTTGTCCCTTTCTCGTTTTTTTTTCTTCTGGCGCATGTCTGCCTACACCCGCGATCAATCAAACCATCTAGTTAGGGTGGATAGTCCTGAGGTTGGGGAGTCAAGTACACCAAGGTAACTCTTTCCATTAGATCATAATATTCCTAATACTCAAAATTCAGAAATTGATCCTATTTCAATGTAAGGTCTTCAAAGAAACTAACTCATAAACCCGGGTGGGAACAAAAATGGAAACCCAAATGTGGCAGCCCAAAACTTGGGGAATGCAGTTGATCAAACCATGAATGACTACCTCACACCTTCCTGGACCAATTCCCCCTCATGAATTAGACACAATTCCCTAGGAGATTCCAACTACATCTTTAAAACCCATGTCTTAAACCACCTTCCCACATTCTATGGAATGGGGTATGAGATGCGTTAACTTCACGTTAAGGAATTCAATGACATTGTAGAAACCATGTGTCCCCCAAATAAACTATAATCAGATAAGATGGGGCTATTTCCCTTTTCTTTAAAGGATCAACCTAAAAATTGGCTAAACTATTTGATACCATAATCCATCAACTCTTGGGACCAACTAAAAAGATAATTCTACAAAAAATACTTTCCCCACCACAAAACAATTGCACTTAAAAAGAGAATCCAAAAAAAATTTAAAAAGAGGGAGAGTCATTCTATGAAACATGGGAGAGGTTCAAAGACACCCTAAACATGGTTCCATGCCATGGTTTTTCTATTCCTGAACAAGTGAGAATTTTCTATGAAGGGTTGGGTCTGGGGAACAAACAATTCATTAACATGATGTGTAATGGAACCCTTAAAAACAAAGCCCCAAATTATGCTTACGAGTATCTGGAAAGCCTTGCTGAACAAAACCAAACATGGGTAACTTCACCTTATTCTGAAAATCTACAAAGAACTACTGGAATTCATACACTTAGAGAAGAGGAAATCCTTAGGGCTAAACTTGCAGCACTCTCTAGGAAGGTTGAAGAGATAGACCTTAGGAAAGTCCATGAAATCCAAACTGCAGACCCTGTTTGCACAATTTGTGACAAACATGACCATAAGATAGAAAACTTCCCAACCATTACATACATAAAGGATGTTCTTTTAGGAGGACCCCCAGCGGAAGTAAATTATTTTAAATTTCAAAATCCTCAATATCAAAACACCTTCAACCCAAGGTATAATGACCACCCAGGCTTCTGCTGGAAAGATAACCAGCAACCTAGCCAACCACAGGGACAAAATACTTACCCCCATTAGAACTACCAAACCTATAACCAGTTCCAAACCCAAACTATCCAATACCAATATCCACTAGTCCAATTTCAACAAACCATCCCACCTCCAAAATATCCCCCTGGGATAAACCAATCTTCTCAAGCACCAACCCAAACTGTTTCACAAAGCCTACTAGAACAACTGTTAAAATAAATAGAAAGGATGAACTCTGAAGTCTCTTCCCTAAAACAAGAACTTCAAACCATCAAAACTGGAAAGGCACCCATTCCTACTCAGAAGGTACCATCCTCAACTTCAAGGGGAGAGTCAAGTTGTACTCAAACAAATCATGAACAACTAAAGGTTGTGACTGTTTTAAGAAGTGGGAAATTAATTGAGAAACTAGAACAAATAAGTCAAAAACCATGTGAAGCTTCAAACTCTAATGAAAATTCAAATGAACCACAAGATCAAAATGAGGAAACTGATAACAATGTGAAATAAAAAACGCTTCAACAAAAAACCCCACAACCTGCACCATTTTCTCAACACATGAGAGGGAAAACCAAGCCTGAATTGAGTGAAACATTGAGGGAAATATTCTCACAAGTCAATTTGAACATTCCCCTTCTCGATGAAATCCAAACCTTACCTGCCTACTCAAAGTACCTTAAGGAATTTTTCACTTTTAAAAAAAATCACATAAAAACAAAGTCCTTTTGGATGTTAATGTGAGTACCACCATTCAAGGGACCATTCCTCCTAAATTGAAAGACCTGGGTTTCCCTTACATCATTGTTGAACTAGGAGAGAGAAAAGTTGTCAAGGTCGTGTGTGACCTAGGTGCTAGTGTCAATCTCATCCCCTATGTTGTGTACTACTAGTTAGGCCTAGAAGAGATCTAACCCACATCTGTCACACTTTAACTTGATGATCATAGCATTAGGGTTCCAAAGGGAATTTTAAAGGATGTTCTGGTAAAGGTTGAAAACTTCATCTACCCTGTTGACTTAATTGTCCTTGAAAACCATCCAAACTTAGGAAATAAGGAACAAACCCCAATTATCCTTGGTCGTCACTTCCTTGCAATAATCAACTTTGTTATCTGAGTCCTAAATGGGAACATTCCCATCACCTTTGGGAACATGAGTCTAGACTTGAACATCTATAATACAAGCTCACAAATAGGGGATGCCAAGGATATTCATGAAGTAAACATGATAAGAATCATTGATAATGAATCCATATAACATCAAGGAATATTTGATGGATGTTTAAGTTAGGATGAGATTGATTTCCTTTGTTCACATGAAGGAAGTTTATCTCCTTGGCTTGAATAATTTTCAAATTGATCTTATGATGAATTCTTAGGTCCAACAATCAGTGAAACCTTTCAGGAAACCACTTTCATGGAGACCACTCCAACTTCCTTCCTAAAATATGATCAAGCCAATCTAGTAGCTGAAACTTCTACATGTGGGGAATCAATCCTATCTAAAACTCTAGGAAATAAAATTGATCTTGATCCAATGTCCCAATCTTCTGTTGAAATTTTGAACCAACCTGATATTGAATTGAAGGAACTTTCCGCTACACTCAATTATGCCTTCTTAGAGGACAATCAAACACATCCTGTTGTAATTTATTCTTCTCATGAATCCAATCATGAGAAGATTCTTTTAGATGTCCTTAGGAAACATAAGAAAGCCATTGGTTGGACCCTGTCTGATATTCCTGAGATTAGCCCACTTATCGGGACACATAGGATTGTTCTGGAATCTGATTCAAATCCATGTCGTCAACCTCAACGGCAAATCAATCCTAATCTCATGGAATTATTCAGAAAAGAACTTTTGAAATTTTTAAAATCTGGTATTATATATCTGATAGTTGAGAGTGAGTGGTTCAGCCCAATACAAGTGGTTCCCAAGAAGGCAGGAATCACAGTGATAACTAATAAGGATGGAGAGATTATTCCAACCAGGGTGAGTAGTGGATGGAGGATCTACATTGACTATAGGAAGCTAAACTCATTCACCAATAAGGAACATTTCCCCTTACCATTCATTGACCAAGTCCTTGATAGAGTGGCAGGTCATGCCTTCTACTATTTATTAGATGGGTACTCGGGGTATAATCAAATTGAGGTCTCCTTAGAGGATCAAGGGAAGACTAAATTTACATGTCCATTCGGCACCTTTGCTTTCAAATGCATGCCTTTCGGGTTATGCAATGCCCCTGGAATCTTCTAGCGGTGCATGATGGGAATATTCTCAGACATGGTAGGGGATTTTCTTGAGGTCTTCATGGATGACTTCTCTGTGTTTGGGGATACATTTGAGGGATGTATGAGGAATTTGGAGAGAGTCTTGTCAAGATGTGAAGAAAAGAATCTATTCCTAAACTGGGAAAAATGTAATTTCATGGTTAAAGAGGGACTAGTTCTAATAAATATAGTCTCAGGTAGGGGGATTGAAGTTGATAAAGCCAAGGTTGACATCATTCGTCACCTTCTATCACCCAAAACTATCAAGGAAGTGAGGTATTTCTTAGTACATGTTGGTTTCTATAGAAGACTCATCAAGGAATTTAGTTCAATATATCATCTCCTTTGTGCTCTCCTAGTAAAGGATGCTTCATTTGTTTGGACAGAAAGCTGTGAGGGTTCATTCTCAACCCTCAAATCCTCTCTCACATCTCCTCCCGTTATGAAATCTCCAAATTGGAATCTTACTTTCGAACATATGTGTGATGCTAGTGACTTTTCTATAGGAGTTGTGTTAGGAAAACATTGTGATAAAACTCCTTATGTCATTTCTTATGCAATAAAATCCTTAAATGATGCCCAAATCAGCTACACCACCACTAAAAAGGAGTTACTTGCTATTTTGTTTGCCTTAGAGAAGTTTAGGTCCTACCTCTTAGGATCCCCCATCATTGTGTTCACTGGCCATTATTCACTAAAATACCTCTTCCAAAAACAAGATGCTAAGGCTAGACTGATTAGGTGGGTCCTTCTCTTGAAAGAATTTGACCTCACAATCAAGGATAAAAAGGGTGTTGAAAATCTTGTAGCTAATCACCTCTCTAGGATTGAATTCAAAGACAACTCAAATCACCTTTCTGTGTCTGATTCATTTTCTAATGAACACCTATAGTCTGTGAGTGATTGCCCTTAGTATGTCGACATAGCCAATTTATTAGTTACATGAGTCATTCAAAAATTCTTAGGGACTCAAGCTTGAAGGAAATTCCTTTCTGATGTTAGGCACTATGTGTTTGATGATCCATACCTATATAAGTTCTGCCCTAACCAAGTCATTAGTAGGTGTATCCCGGAATCTAAACAAGAGTCCATCCTTAAATCCTGTCATAGTGAGGCATGTAGAGGTCACTTTTCCTCTAAGAAAACTTCTGCTAAGGTTCTTCAGTGTGGTCTCTTCTATCCCACCCTCTCAAGGGACTCCTATACATTTTTTCAAGGCTGTCCTAAGTGTCAACAAGTAGGTTCAATCACAAAAAGGAATCAAATGCCACTCACTCCCATCTTAGTGATTGAAATCTTTGACTGTTGGGGAATTGATTTCATGGGTACCTTCCCAAACTCTAGGGGATACCTCTACATCCTCTTAGATATTGATTATCTCTCAAAATTGGTTGAAGCCATCTCCACCAAGTCTAATGACCATCATGTTGTGATCTTCTTTCTGAAAGAGCACATATTTTCTCGATTTGGAATTCCTAGGGCTATAATCAGTTATCGAGGAACCCATTTCTGTAACCGTCCATTCTCTTCACTCATGTCTAAGTATGGGATTTCTTATAATGTTTTCACTGCGTACCATCCTCAAACCAATGTTCAAGCTGAGTTATAAAATAGGGAGATTAAGAATATTCTTGAAAAAACTGCCAATCCTTCTAGGAAAGATTGGTCCTAGAAACTCTTGGATGCTATTTGGGCCTATCGAACCACATATAAAACCATTTTAGAAATGTCCTTATATAGGTTGGTTTATGGTAAATCATGACATTTTCCAGTGGAGATTGAACATAAGGCCTTTTTGGAAATTAATAAAATGAATTATGACCTCTCATTGGCTGAAACCAAAAGGAAATTAGATCTCAATGAACTATAGGAACTTAGGATGGAGGCTTATGAAAATTCAAGGATCAATAAAGCTAAAGTACAAGCCTACCAATCTCGAAATCATAAAACCAAACACATTTTACCAAGTAAACCTATTATTTTTGTATAGTTATAAACTTCATTTACACCTGGGAAAGTTGAGGTCTAGATGGTCTGGTCCATACATAGTTCATAAAGTGTACCCCCATGGGGATATAGAAATTCAAGATCCCACCAATGGTCAAACCTTTAAAGTTAATGGTCATAGAGTCAAACCATTCATAAAACCATTCCAAAAACATGAAGTTGATGAAGAATTTTTTGAACCTAACTTAGATTATGAAAATAATTAATCAATTAGGGATCCAAGTTTAGCTAACGATGTTAAACAAAGCACTGTATGGGAGGCAACCCATGGTTTTCAAGTTTCCAATCATTTTGTTGTTTTAATCAAATTTATATTTTAAATAGGATTAATGAATCATTTTGATATTTAAAAATAAAAAAAATAGAATGTTGACCTATTCTTCTATTATGAGTATGGATGGGTACGAAAGGGGACCACCGTATTCATCTGCATCACATGGTGTGATCTTTGAGTAATACCGTACCCAGAAATTTAAAAAGAAGACAATGTATCATCATTTTATTTTATTTTATTTTTATGTGTTTTTAAGTTAAAAAATATAATAATAATAATAAAAGGCCACATCGTAGGTCATGGGGCAAACCCCGTCACAACCGGCGAAGCCCCCGCCTGGGACCGAAGGGAGACAGGGGCACACGCTTACCACTAACCTACAGATTTTGTGCTTCCTTATTCTATAATTTTATTATATATACTTATATTTTACTTTCTTTATTATATAAATATATATATATATAGTTTTTTTTCTTTTTTTTCTTTTTTTTCTCTCCACTAGGGAATTCTCAGAGTGACATCGAGATCAAGGGATTAAAAGGGAGCAACAAGAATTTCAACTTCAACCACCAGGTGACTTCATTCCATGATCTTCATTTTCATTTTCATTTTTGAACTCTCATTCTATACCTCTACCCCCTTCTAAATTTTCTTTTCTTTAAACACTAGGGGTAGTGTTATTTTAAGTTGGGGGGAGGTAAAATAAAAAAATGATTTAGTGTCAAAAAAGTGAATGATTTGAAAAAAAAGGTGTGCCTTAATGGAAGGAAAATTTTCTTTAACCTTAGCCATGGTAATACACATTACACACTTTGAAACTGAATATCAAATAAGTTAGCATGCCCTAATTCTGATTTTAATCCTTGTATAATTTCATGAGCATAGATTTTGGAAAGTGTGGTTGTCCAATGTAATATTTCATCGTTTATATTTTCATCCAAATAAAAAAAAGATCACAATGCACGTCCTTTGGATAGTGGGGCATTAGTTTGAGTTCCTGGGGTCCCCCAAATAAATAGAATAGGTTTGTTGATCATTTTATATTAATACGAGTATTCAAAAAATTAAAAAAACAATAAATTTTCACGTAGAGCAATGAAATGACCTAATGTGTGGCTTTCGGCACTTGGGGATCGTGACTCCATAGTAATATAGCCTAGAGTTAGTAATTTTATCTCTATTTTTGGTAATTTGAATATATTTTTTGACTGAGTTAACTTGAGATGATGCCCGAGTATGTGGGATTCACTTGGTTCCCTAAGTTCTTTGAGCCTGGAAGTCATCGGCAAAGTCTCGCTACAGGGGTTGACTCCTTTGAGTGCAATTTCAATTACCATGAAAAAATTGCAAAAAAAACAAAAAAAAATACAATAATAAATTTTTTTTGAATACTCATCTTAATATCTAAATGTTATTCCACCTAGCGCTTCCATCATTTCCCTCTTGAATAAAGATGAACCCCCATGTCTAATGCGATGCACAACACATCATCACTCTTAATTGATATTGGATGAAATATGGTGATGAATTTGAACAAAGGAATGATCTTGGGATTTGGATATGATTATGAAAATATCATGTATTAAAATATTTTTATGGGTTTAATGATTGTTTGGTATAAGGTTTTTTGGTGATCATTGTGTATTAAAATGTTTTTGGAAAAGGGAATTCGAATTTCATATTGTTGAGATATATTTTGCTCGGGACTAGAAAAACTCAAGTTAGTGGTGTGATTATCCACTAAATTAGGATAATATTCATTGTTAATTTATATAATATTCATGTGCTTTATTATTCATAAACACCATTTTAGTGCATTTTACACTTTGAACATCATTTCACATTATGATTGTAATTCCTTCTTAAAATGCAGTATTATGTGGTGCATTTTTTAACATCATTTAAAGTACACAATGATCTTGATTTTATTTTCATATTTAATTTTCAGGTTTATAATTATAGTGGGAACATTTCATATTTGTGGAGTGTTGGAAGATCCATATTGGAAGACCACCAAAATGGGATTTCATGCAAACAATTCTGGAGAAGTCAGATTGGACACCAGCCCACTGATGAGAATGTGGGGCCCAACATACAGGCTCAATGAAGCCCAAATTTTGTGGGATTCTATAAGACATATACAGGAACAAATAATTATTTAGGATCTAGTGCTAATTCGGCCTCCATGGTGGTTATTAAGGCAGACCAATTTGGAGATAAAATTATGGTCCAGATTCTATGGCCCAGAAAACATCTTACAAATCTAATAATATCTAGGAATACACAACTAAAAATGGGCCCAAATTTTACAGGATGTTAGGAGACATCAGGTTATCCATTTTATTCTTCTATGTACCACTCTAATTCGTCCATCTATAAGGTCTTCCAAGCACGTATTTTCGGTGGTTGTAAGCTGAATGCCACCTCGAGTCAAGAGTGGAAAAGTCAAAGTTCCACAAGCTTTCCACCACCCTAGGCCTACCATAATCATGTGGGATGCTTTATAATGTTGGAGGATAGACCCAATTCTCCCAAAATTCTTATTTAAGGTAGTTTTGTTGGAGGATTTTATCATCTTGGTTGCTTGGTTTCATTGTAGTGTTATGATGTCGCTTTGTGTTTCTAATCGCATTTCTTTCTCATGTAAGTTGTTTAATTCACCTTAGTTTCTTAATAAAAGTTCTTCTTTTACTCTTATTATGTTCTTATACATATCACTTTGATACCTTTGTTTCAAGGTGTTAATTTATTCACACCATACTTTGTGATATTTATCACGCAACGGTGGAGTGATCAATTTTTGTTGTTGTTTTTACTTCTTCAATTCCACCTTCGTAAGTCTACTTCTTGCTTCCGTTGAAGACATGTCATCAATTGAGGGATAACTCTTTTATGGGTTGATCTTAGGGACTATCAAGGGGCTGGATTGGATGTTATTTCTCACTCCATTAATGGCTAATCACTTCTTTTAAATGAGATTTTTATTTGATGATTTTAAAACCTCTTCATCCTTATTGAATTTAAGGTCACACATTTCAAGTGCTAATACGAACCTTTACCTTAGAGTGCTCAAAAATTTGATCCTTAAAGTGTATAGGTGATTAGTATTAGGGTGTTTAGGCATTAAAATAGTAAGTGATGATTTTTTTTGATCTTCTTAAATGAACCCATCTCAAATATAAGAAATTAGAATCATTAAAAAAGGAATTCATCCTATCCACCCCAAGCGATAACCTAGGATCAACTCATTACCTTAATTTGAATTAACTTAAATCTTTTAGTGATCTTTTAAAACCATCTTAAATCAACCCAAGTTGGCCACATCATAGCCAAAAATAATCCATAGAATTTATGTGTCTGTAGGTACTTCTTAGGTCTCTGAGGATTCGACAGCCCAAGCTAGACTACAAGGACCATCCTACCTTCTTCTTTTGAGTAAATTTGAGCATGAATCACCTAGATATTTTATAAGAGACATATCACATGGTCCTTAGTGAGAGACTCCAAGATAATGAACCATAGGTTTTTGAGAAGCCAGTATAGGATTGGAAGCAGTTCATTGGATATAAAATCCCACATTATTTCCTCTTCTTGTCCATTATTCGAAGGGTCATCCAACTATTAATCACCCAAAGACCCAATTAGAAGTTTCTGCAAAATTGGGAGTGGCAGTGATGAGAATCAGTTCTGTGGTGGATGCTTAGACATAGGTGGTGACATGTGGTTCAATTGTCCTTGGAATTATAGAATATCTTCCAAAGGTGGGGAAAACTTCGTAACCATATCCATATAGGATAAGGTGTCTTCAGCCTTCAACTATTCAGGGAGGTTGTCATGTTTGTGCCTCTATGGATCGTAGAATGATCACATTCATCATATGGTGTCAATAATGACTCGTACATCTCTCCAACCTCAAAATTAGAGGTGGAGATAAGGGAACATGGTGGTGGAAAGAATGTTTTCACATAGATTCCATGAAAGGGATCTAAGTCCTCCTCCATCTTTAGGTATTTATAAAGGGATTTAAGTACCTTGTATATTTTCATATTAGGGATAGTCAACCTCAAATAAAGAACTTTTTCCCTGAGCTCTTGCAGTAGAGGATGAGGAACTTCCATTGAGTTTTCCATAAACTCTGACACCAAGAGGTCAATTGTGATATGATGTTACCCCCAACCCTACTCTGGTTATGTGGTTGTTCCTTAATCATAATCCCCTGAGGGCTAGAAGATCTTTTTCCATGCATGTTGTGGTCGTCATCATGGGTACGGCCCCCACAGTGGATGTTTGTCCTCCTTCCTAAGGATGGATCATTAGGGAAGGGGAAATATTCTTCATTGGGATGACCTCTTTATTGCCTTAATTCATTTTAGGGAGGACCTCCACTATGAAATTCTACATTATAGAGTGGTATGCGATGAGTGATGTTGTCTCCCAAAGTGGTGAGAGTCAACCCAAACTTTCCAATAGGTGGATGGGGTATCGATCCTAACCTATTTAAAATGATCCCTTGTGTACTGGTCATGAGGGTGGGAGGTATGTCGTTGGTGTAAGGGGCTATTATAGTTATCATAGAGGCCTCCTATTGGGAAGGGTTAGTGACCTTCCCCCAACATTGACTCTAGTTGTTCTGTATCGATTCCAAATAAGTTTGGATATGATCAAATTGTTCATCATTATATGGGGCCACTCGACATTGCTGGTGGTGTTGAGTTATGGGTCCCCTCCTGGGTGGCCCTCAGTTAGTGGTTACAAGAGGTGTAGAAAATGAATCTTCTACCACCTTAGCATAGAGGAGGCAGCTATCAAAGAATTTCAAAGAAGGGATCCTGAAATGGTTCACTATAGTGACAGGGAGATATTTCTCCCTGCACGTACCTTGGGGGTAGTAGTGATGGCACGAAACCACATCTTCAAGCTCTTGGTAGTTCATATCCCTAGTTATAATGACCCCTTCCCTCTCATAGTAACAAACAAGGGCATTTATGACCCTTTGTGGGATAATCTTGGAGGGATAGACTGGGTGAGGTAACCTACGATCCATGAGGGTGGTGGTCATTATGAAAGAAATGTAGTCATGTGGGATTTTCACACCATCAGTTCTTATTTCCTCATGCCTACTATTGGTGGTGGATCATCTATCATTTACTTCAGCTTGGGTCATGTAGGATATATCACGACAACCATCAGTACAAGTCTAGTGAAGGTTATGCCCAACATTCCTAATGTTTCTCATCCTCTCTCAGTAAAGGAGAAGGGATTCATGCCTAATATTTCTTAGAACCTATGAATCCCAATGTTCATCATCTACCCCCAATTTTGGGATAATATATTCACATCATTTTCACCAAAAAAAATTCTGAAGCTTTCCTATGGGGTTGTGCATCAGGGTGGAGATGCAATGTTCTCACCTCACATTTCCACTTTCCAAAGGTGGGAAACCTATATCACTATAATTGATGATGTTATCTACTTGATCGAGATGAAATTATGGGATGTTGGATCTTATTTACATTCCTCCTTGGATCTCATTTCATAGTCTGAATCTCTCTCACAAATCTAAGACATGTTCATGAATCTTATTCCTGATGCCATCTCGAGGTGGACACCAGTTAATTGTGATTCTTTTTTTCGCAATAGGGAAGTTACCTTTAGTTTGGAGCTAAAGATAGTTGGTAATATTATTCATGTTAAACATCTATAAAATTATTCCTCATTCGAAGTAGAAGTAATCTCATATGTTAGGAGACTTGGGTGGAGAACCCAAGGTATACTGTATCCGTTATGGGGAAACTTATGTCATAAACGCAAGGAATCCATGGATCAAAACCTAGGTAATACCTTGTATAATGAAGAGAGTGGGGTGATTATGTATTTGTTGTGGGTGTTAACAAAAGTAACATATTGTGGGGATGGGTAGCTCATAGGTTTAACATCTTGTGGGTATAGTTAGGTCACAGTTTTAACAACTTGTGGGGACAAGTAGGTCATGGATTTAAAATCTTATGGGTATAGGATGGTCATGGGATTAACATCTTTTAGGGAAAATTAGGTGGGGTTTTAGGGTTTTCTCATGGGGAATATGATCACACTTCTAGGTTTTCTCCTTCTAGAGGGATGACATGAAAATTTAATAGTGGTGATGAGGAATCAGTATTGAACCTCACAGAGGTATCCCAGGTGTGTTGAGATTTTGGTATTGAACCTTATATAGGCATCTTATGTACCCTTTTATGAGACAGGGATCAATGACCTTGTTTTTCGATGCCATGATTTATGTTCATGTGACTAGATTTGTCTATGAATTTTAACATCATGTGGTAAAGATGCTTGTGTCATGGAAGGTACCCCAAAAAGAAAAGGTTTGGGGATTTCATGTAGAACTTCCCTAGTGTTTGGGGTTTCATCCCTAGTGTGGGGGTTTCATCCCATGATATAGGTGGATATTTCATCTCATACCAGTCATACATGGGGAATCATTTGTTCATCGCATAGGTTAGGGATACAATTTAATGTCATGTGATGGAGATGTTGTCATGTAGTTTAATATCTTACAACTAGGATGTGAGGCTAGGAAATTTTACATCACGTAGCTCAGACATTGGATGGGCCTACACCCAAAGAGACCATTTCCAAGTACTAGAGAATTATCTTGTACTATGCCTCATCAAATGTAAAGGTGAGTTTTTTCCCTTGATGATTTCACCTTCAGGGCTTATGTGTATACTGTACAGACACCTCTGGGTGTCACATGGCATAAAAACTTCCATGGTGATGTTCAAAATGGGGATCTTGAAATTAGGGTGTATATTCTTTGTAGAAATAGTAATTAGTGTGAAAATTCATAGAATAAATAATTAATGATACAATACAGGGCATTCTTGAAGCGAAGAGGCCAAACACAGGAGTTGATAATACCGGTTGTATGGTATATTGGGGAAGAGTGAACCAGATTTAGGTGGGTATAGGGTCACTAGGAACTCAAATTTCCCAAAGTTATACACACTAAAAGGAGGAAACATGAAGGAATTTGTGAACTAGTTTTTTTAAAGGTTTGGGTTTTATGAAATCTGGTGGTTTCACAAAATGGGGAGCTTTACAAAATAGGGTGGCCATGCCTCAGGGTAAATTCTTGGTTCCCATGGATTTGGTTTTGGGACGGATAATTATCTCTTGAAACACCAAAAAATTCGAGGGTATTTCCTCTATTTTGAAGGTCATAAACCTTCACAAACATAATATTCACCATATTATTTTAGTTTTGGGATATCATGTGAATTTTTTCATGAAATATGGCTATTTTTAGGAATCTATCTTTTTTTTCTTACAAAGGTTGATGTTTCATGAATTCAGAGCTTCTTGTGGAAGTACAAAGGTATTGTCCCCTTATGTGAGGGGTAGAATGAGGTATTTATAGTTATTGTGGTATTGGTAAGAACATTTTATGAAATTTTTCAGCCTAGGAGGTATGTTTTGTGAAGGTTTGTATGAAATCTCACCTTTTTATTACAGAAATTTATATAGCATTTTACAAATAGAGGATCTTTTAAATTTTAGTGTCTTGGAAAAATGGTATATAATACATAAAAACATAAAACTTTATTATATTGCAATTGAAAGGATTATTAAATTTTTATACTAAGTAAATTTATTTCATATCACAACCTGGGAACATACATCAATGGAAAGGGGGAGGAAAAGTCCCAGTAAGGGAAAACAAGTGAAACAGTTTACAAGTGATCTTGAGAAATATTGATAAGAACTTGAAGAATATCAATATATCATGAAAAGGAGAATATGAGGAATATAATTAATAAAATAACATGAATAATAACTTGTAAATATGGATAAAACATTTAATTGATTCATTCATAAGAAAATCACCAAGGTTTATCACCGAGGTGTCATGAAAATTACCAAGGTTATTCACCGAGGTATCATAAAACTTTGTCTTCTCTAGAGATTAAATTATTTACCCAATGCATTAGAGAAATATCAGGGAACACACATCATATGTATAAATTAATGTGATATAAATATATCATAATAAAAAAATCTCATAAATAACCTAGGGATAATAAAATAGATAGGTTCCATATCAAAATCATGGTGTTTTAAAAAGTGCTAAAAAATTTGATTCTTTTGTCATTTTAAAACCACAGAAAAGGAAGGTGGGTTTCATGTATGTTAATAAAATAATTAAAAGATAAAATTTTAAAATATATGTAAATAAACCTAGAGAAAATATAGGTTTGGTTATTCACAAAATAAAATAAAATAATTTCTTGATAAAAAGAGAGAAATTTTGAGATAAAAATTTGGCATCATAACTGGTACGAAACATGGTTTTAGAAAAAATTAAAAAGAGAAGGGAAAAGGGTCTCAAATTCATAAATTAATCTTAATAAAGTAAAGGTATTGAATAAATTTGATAGAAGAACATGATATGTAAATTTTTAATACATACCACATAAAAAGGAAACATGAAAGGAAAAGAGAAGTTGAGAGCCCCCTTACCTTGAAGAGTGACTCCTAAAACTCGATGATCGGGACATTGGGGAATTTAGGATACCTTGGGATGACTCCTTAAGAGGTAATACTATTAGATATTCTAGTATAGTGAATTGGAAATTAAATATAATAGGGGAATTATTGGGTATTTATACAAAAGTGAAGAAGTTTTTTATGAATTTTCGAGGACACCTGAGTAGTGGTTTTTGAAAAACCATGGGTTGGACCATGGTATTTTATCATGTTATTGGACACTTAGAACACCTAGTATCATATTTTAATCCTCAATAGCTGACCAAAATTATTAAATCATTATTACAACTTTAACGATGTCATTAAACATACCTAAAACTCAAAAAGGTATTTTTACTATTTACCAAAAATTCAACTATTTTAGAAAAATCCAAAAAATACACCCTAACCTTTTTTCAACATGTAGAATTAAAAAACGAACTACATTTTAGGAAAATAATTTCCTTTAATGTTAAATTAAATATAAATTTTTAAATACTAATAATTTTTAAAACAATTATTTACTTATATTATGATATAATTATATCACATTATCAATTAAGATGCCTAGAATATATTTATACTTCCTTAGGTGAGGTTACTATTTCATTAGTCAAATTACTATTCATAAGAGTAATATTACCATTCCAAAGGTTCAAGTTACTATTCACAAAAAAATTAAGTTGATCCTATCAGGCTCTAAATATCCTACTGATCACAATCGTGTATGTCCATTTTTCAAAAATCATTTCATAGAATCAGTTATTTAATAATTATTTAAATGAAAAAAAAATACAGTATTTTATTACTATTCATCAAAAATACTATTCATCAAAATTATGAAACTTCATAGAAAAACACTAAAAATTTACCCTATATTAATTTTGACATTTGAAATTCAAAAAAGATGTTTATTTTTCCATAATAATTCTCTAAGTATGGGAAATCTCTAAAAAGTACAATTTTTACCTATAAAATCAATTTATCACATTTGTCTCAATTAAACATATATTTTATTAAGAAAAAATATTCTTAAAACATAAATTACAAAATAAAAATTTTATAAAAGTAGAGGGATTACAATTGAAGTGACTAAGTCCTTGACGCATAACCCCTTATAACACCCGCATACAATCTAAGTGTAAAGTATGTGATGGTGATAGACTCTTGGGGTGGCTCGGATAACATCACCCAAGTGGTAATCTTTACTAACATGAACATCTCCCGTATGTGATTTTGTTCAAACTTAACATGTAGAATCTCATATTGGGCTTGGTCCAGAGTGAAGCCCAGTGACGCTACCTCCTTCCCAAGCTCCGACAAATGGGCTTCATATGACACAATTCTACTAGATGATGTCATCGACTCTTCTTTATTCATTAATTAACCATTATCATTTCTATTTATAATACCAATTATAATGTTAAAAATATTATTAAGATTATTGTTTCCAACAGTCATATTAACCAACGGTCAAAATTGACCAACGGTCATATAATTGTCGAAACCCAATGGTCACATTTCAATGTACTTACTTCATTATTAATGAGAAATAGTTTCTTTTATAAAATAATATAACACACATTTTTAGGAAACAATTATTATTCAAAAAAAATTTGAGTCATTACATTCACCCCCCCCCCAAGAAATTTCATCCCCGAAATTTTAACTTATTCTCTCAGTTGAGAAAAGGTAAGGGTACTTCTGCCTCATTGTTTCTTCTGGTTCCCATGTTTCTTCTTCATACATGTGGTTCTTATAAAACACTTTAACAAGGTGGTTAGTCTTGTTGTGTATAACCTTGTCCCTATGGTCCAAGATCTATAATGGCTACTCTACATAAGATAAATCGCATTCCAGTTGTACCACCTCCAGATTCAGTACATGTGAAGGGTCAGGTGTGTACTTACTCAAGAGAGATAAGTGGAAAACATCATGAACATGAGATATATTTGGTGGATGTTCTAGCCAATAGACCACTGCTTCTATATGATCAAGGATTTCATAGGTGATAATGTTCCTAGGTCTAAGATTCCCTTTTCTCCCAAATCGCATCACTCTCTTCCATGGTGAAATTTGAAGGAAGACTTTGTCACTAACATCAAACTTCAAGTCCCTTATACGATTGTCAACATAGATCTTTTTCCGACTCTAAGAATACTTAATGTGTTGTTGGATGGCATGAACCTTTTTTGTTATCTTTGTCATGATATCAGGCCCAATAATCTTTCTCTCACCAACTTCATCCCAAAAAGTAGGAGTTCCACATCTCTTCCCATATATAACTTCATAGGGAGCCATTTGAATACTCGAATAGAATTTGTTGTTGTATGAGAACTAAACTAATGGGAGATGTTCGTCCCATCCACCTTTAAATTACATTGAACATATTCTTATCATTTCATTGAGCGTTTGAATAGTCCTTTCAAATTGGTCATTAGTTTGGGGATGATAATTTGTACTTAAATTCAATTCGCTAATCAGAGCATGTTGAAGACTTTGCCAAAAATTTTATTTGAACCTTAGATCACAATTAGATACGATATAAATTGCTACTCCATTTAGCCTCGCCACTTACTTCATGTATATATTGGATAATTGGTCAAGAGATAAGTCTTCCCAGATAGTGATAAAATGGGATTTCTTGGTCAGACGGTCCACTATAACCCATATCGCGTTATTTCCTTTGGGTGTTTTTGGGAGACCAGTGACAAAATCCATAGTTATATTGTATCACTTCCATGCCGGTATGGGTAGTGGTTGTAATACCCCTTTAGTAATTTGTTTCTTTACCTTCACTTGTTGACGCACCATACACCTTGTAGTGTAGTCAGATATCTCTCTTTTCATGTTATCCCACCAATCATGATCATGAAGGTCTCTATACATTTCCATACTTATAGGATGTATAGATAATGTAGAGATATGATCTTAATCCATCAGCTCTTTTATTTCAAGAATATATGGAACACATAACCTTGTATGAAATTTTAGTACACCTTCTTGATCAATATTGAACACAGTAAACTTATCATTATTCACAGCCTTAAACTTCTTCTGCAACAAAGGATCATCTCTTTGATATTTCTTGACCTTCTCTAGTAATTATGGTTGAGAAATCATTTGAGATAAGGTTGATTATGTCTCTTCCCTTACAATTCCCATGTCCAGTTTTACTAGGTCCTTGAACAAAGTATCTCCTTGAATCCTCATCATTGATAGAACAACAAGTTCTTTCCAACTTAATGCATCAGTGACTTTGTTTTTCTCATCCAAGATGATAATGAATTGAACAATCATAGTCTTTAAGAAGTGTCAACCATCTCCTTTGTCTCATGTTCAATTCATTTTGTGTGAAAATTTACTTCAAACTTTGATGGTTTGTATATATATATGTCAAATTTCTCCCCATAAATTTAGTGCCTCCAAATCTTCAAAGCAAAAACAACTGAAGCCATCTCAAGATCATGCATTGGGTAGTTATTCTCATGAGGATTCAACTGTCAAGATGCATAAGAAATCACATTGTCATTTTTCATGAGGACACACCCAAAAACTTTAAGAGATGCATCGCTAAAAACAATGAATCCTTCTCTGATAGAGGGTAGAGTTAACACTGGTGTAGTAATGAATCTCTTCTTTATCTCTTGGAAACTTTCCTCACACTCCTTTTTCCAGATGAACTTAACCCCTTTTCGAGTTAACATGGTTAGTGGATTATAAATTCATGAAATTTTTTCACAAACCTCCTATAATATCTTTTTAAACCAAGGAATCTATGAATATTGGTTATTATTGTAGGCTAAGGCCACTCCTCCACAACCCTTTTCTTTGTAGGGTCAACTAAGATTCCTTCACTCATTACAATGTGCCCCAAGAAAGCAACGTGGTGTAACAAAAACTCATACTTTATGAAATTTACAAATAACCTCTCTTTCCTCAGAGTTTTCAATATAACCCTGAAATGATGTTCATTCTCCTCTCCAATTTTGGAATATATCAGAATATCATCAATAAAAACTATCAAAAAGTTATAAAGGTGGTCTTTAAAGACTTTATTCATCAAATCTATAAAAATAGAAGGTGTATTAGTTAATACGATGGGTATACAAAAAACTCATAATACCCATATCTTGATTAGAAGGCGTTCTTTAGAATATCTTCTTTCTTCACCCTCAACTGATGATAACCAAATCGAAGAGGGTACTTGTTCTTCATTGGGATCCCATTAAGTTCTCTATAATCAATTCATATCTGCATTGATCCATACTTCTTATTCACAAAGAGAATAGGTGCTCCCCAAGGAGACACACTTGGATGGATAACCCCCTTCTCCAAAATATCTTGGAGTTATTTCTTTAATTCCTCTAGAACCAAATTCACTATTATATACGGGGTTTTTGAAATTGACTTGGATACATGCATATGTTCAATGGAGAAATATACCTCTCTTCTTGGGAAAGATCTAGGAAACTCCTCGGGAAATATGTCAATGTATTCCTGAATGATGGGGACATTATCTATTCATGTACTTTCAAACCCTTCTTCATCTTCACTGATAAAATCCATAAATAAGGTTATGGGTGGTACTTTTAGGAAAATATCAAGTTGTTATATCTCTACTTTGAAGATAACTATAGGTTTTCCACTCAATACTACTGAAATTCCCTTGATTATTCAATTAATCTTAGCATTATACTTTGAGATTTAGTTCATCCCTAGTATTGTTTCAAATTCCAGCATTGGAATGACTACTATATTTGTGATAATATCGTTCTCTCAAAAGTAAATAATAGAGTTTCAATACACTAATGATGCTTGGATAATCCCACTAGGAGTCTTGACTGATAACTCTACTTCTATAATTTCAGGAATTGATTATATATTCTTTGCAAACTTAGAGGAAATAATGGAATGTGTAGAACCAGAATCAAACAATGCACTTCCTAGATTTGAGAGAGCAATAAGATTACTTGACACCACACCATTTAGAGATTCAACTTTATATGTTGTGATAGAAAAATAACGACCTTTATTCCTTGTTCTATTCTAAGGATGATGGTGATTCCCCTTTACTACCCTCAGATTTGGACAGTGATTAAAAAAGTGATTGAGTTGTTCGTACTTGATGAATTGGATTTCAGGTAGGGATTTCACCATCTTCCCTTTGTCTTTATTGTTAATAAGTTGAGTATTCACCTCAAAACGACAATTTCGAGTGATATGGTCTTCTATTCCACACTTGTAACACTTCCCGCTCCCGAGAAAGTAGTTCCTTAAATGATTTTTCCCATATTTATTGCATGTGTAAAGTTTCACTTGATTTTCTCCTTTTCCTTGATCAAAACTCCTCCCCAATATTGGCTCTAAGGATGTATTCTTTTCATTTTACTTATGATACCACTATGTCTCACCGAACTCTAACTCAACTTTCATAGCACTCCTTGTGATCTCCTCATAGTTTCCATAGTATTTTTTGGAAATATTCTTCTGTAGATGAGGTCTTGGTCCACTGAAGAATCTATCAACCGTCCCATTAGGATCCATGACAAAGCTTGAGATTTAATGAGAAATTATTGTAAATTTCATCTAATAGATTCCCAAAAATTCATTTTCCTTCTATTTCAGATCTAATAATTCCTTCTACATTTTTTTTTTGCATTGAACATGGGAAATATTTATTAAAAAATATTCCACTGAACTCTTCCCAATACAAAGCTTCAATATCACCTATTGGCCGCATTTTTTTTAATTAGTTCCCACTAATGATCAGCTTCTCCATCTAAATAGTACACAAATAGAGTGACTTTCTATTGTTATGAACAATGAAGTACAGAAAAGATCTTTTCTATAGATCTTATCCCCTATTCTGCAATTAATGGGTCGGTAGATCCATTGAATGTTGGTGGTCGTTGATGCATAAAGGACTAAATGGAAAGTTGTTCCCTTCATGGTGAAATGGGTCTATCAACTTAATTTAAGTTATTTTTAATAACTTGAGTTAGTTGATTCATCATTCTCATGAAATTTTCTATTCCAACATCAATCAGAGGGTTGTCGGTGCATGGTCAGTTGTGTACACCATTTAGATGGTTCCTCCAATTTCCCGCCATTTTCTAAAATAGGAAAACCTTAGTGAGAAACATGTTTTATAATATTATAATTCTAAAGGAACTTTTATGCCATATAACATCATAGTTAAACATTTTGTTCAATAAAACCAATTAAATTTTCTATAAATCCTTCATAATGATTCGTAAAAAGCTTGTGATTAACCAAATAGATCCCCCAGAAGTGTTAAATCAAAAGTGTAGCAAGGCATGTTGTCATGCACCAGTCCCCATTCAAACCTAGATCAAAGTAGTTTTTTCAAATTTTAACCCTAGATACATATGTTCCCAAGCCACATCCACTTGTTCATATCCTGATAGGGATTAATTTTTTCAGAAACCACTTACTTGATATTTCACCAAAATACCTAGATGTTTTCATATAATTAAGTTTTCTCTAGGTTATTCCTAAAGTTTTAAAAACATAATTTCCTCAAATAAATAAACCATAATTTGATATCAACTATGGCATTCTGCCTTTTTATTACATAACTTTACATATAATTTTACAAACAAAGGATCTTTTAATGTTTAGTGTCTTGGAAAAAAGGGTACACAATGCATGAAAACATAAAATTCTCTTTTATTCCACTTGAAAGGATTCTTCAATGTTCATACTAATTAAATTTATTTCATATCATAACCTGGGGACATATATCAATGGAAAGTGTGAGAAAAAGGCCCAGTAAGGGAAAACAAGTGAAACAGTTTACAGGTGATCTAGAGAAGTATTGATAAGAAATTGAAGAATATCAATATGGCATGAAAAAATGAATATGATGGATATAATAAATAAAATAAATTAAATCATAAATTTTAAATGTGTATAAATAATTTAATTGATCCATTTATAAGCATATCTTCAAGTTTTATCACCGAGGTTTCATAAAAATTACCAAGGTTATTCACTGAGGTATCGTAAAACTTGTCATCTCGAGAGATTAAATTATTTACCCAATGAATTGGAATGATATCATGGAACACCCTTAATATTTATTAATTAATATGATTTAAATATATAATAATAAAAAATCTTATAAATAACCCATGGATAATAAAAGATACAAGTTTCATATCGAAATCATGGCGTTTTAAAAAGTGCTTAAAAACATGATGCTTTTGTAATTTTAAACCCACAGAAAAGAAATGTGGGTTTCATGTATGTTAATACTAGAATTAAAAGAGGCCATTTTGAAAACTATGTGAATACCCCTATATAAGATATATGGTTGGATATTCAAGAAAGAAAATAAAATAATTTATTGATAAAAAGAGATAAATTTTGAAACGACAATTCAGCAGTATAACGGGTACGAAACATGGTTTTAGAAAACATTAAAAATAGAGGGGAAAAGGGTATACCATTAAAAAATTAATATTAATATATTAAAGTGATATAATAAAATGTAAATAATAACATGATATTTAAATTTGAAATATATACCACATAAAAAGGAAGCGTGAAAGGAAAAGAGAAGTTGAGAGTTTTCTTACCTTGAAGAGTGACTCCTAAAACTCAAATATTGGGAACTTGGGGGCTTGAGAACACCTTGGAATTTAATACTATAAGATAATTAAGGATAGTGAATTTGGAATTTAATATAATGTAGGAAAATGTGGGTATTTATAGCAAAAGTGAAGGAGTTTTTTATTAATTTTCGAGGACACCTTAGTAGTGGTTTTTGAAAAATCATGGGCTTTCCCATGGTATTGGCCACTTGGGACACCTAATATCATATTTTAATCCTCAAGAGTCAACCAAAATTATTACATCATTATTACATCATTAATGATGTAATTAAACATACTGGAAACTCACAACTGTATTTTTACTATTCACCAAAAATTCAACTATTTTAGAAAAATCCTAAAAATTCACCCTAACCATTTTTTGATGTATATAATTCAAAAATGAACTCAATTTTATGAAAATAAATTTAATTTTAAATTAAATTAATTATAAATTTGTTAATACTAATATTTAACTAATAATTTATAAAACATATATTTACTTATACTGTGATATAATTATATCACATTACCAATTAAGATGCCTAGAATATGCTTATAATTCCTTAGGTGAGGTGACTATATAATTGGTAAAATTACTATTCATAAGGGTAACATTACAATCCCAAATTGTGAAGTTACTATTCATTAAAAATTGTGTTGATCCTATCAGACTCGAAATATCTTACTGATCACAAACGTGTTTGTCCATTTTTTGAAAATCATTTTACAGAATAAATTATTTAATAATTATTTAAATGAAAAAATATAGTATTTTTTTACTACTCATCAAAAATACTATTCATCAAAAATATGAAACTTATTAAAAAAATACTAAAAACCCACCCTCAATTAATTTTGACATTTGAAATTCAAAAAAGATGTTTATTTTACCATAATAATTCTCTAAGTATAGAAAATCTATGAAAAGTACAATTTCTACTTGTAAAATCAATTTATCAAATTTTTCTCAATTAAACATATATTATATTAATAAAAACTATTCTTAAAATGGAAATGATGAAATAATAGTTTTTTTAAAATAAAGGGATTGCAATTTAAGTGACTAATTCCCTGACACACAATCCTTTATAACACCCACGTATGACCTAAGAGTAAGATGTGTGATGGTGATAGACTCTTGGGGTGGCTTGGATAACATCGCTCGAGTGGTAATCTCCACTAACATGAACTTATCCCATAGGCAATTTCATTTGAACTTAAAATGTTGAAACTCGGCTTGGGATTAGTAAATATTGAAGCCCAGTGATGATACCTTCTTCCCAAGCTTTGACAAAAGGGCTTCATATGGCACAATTCTACTGGATGAGGTCATCAAATCTTCTTTCTGCATTAATTAACCATTATCATTTCTATTTATAATACCAATTATAACGTTGAAAATATTATTAATATTATTATTTCAAATGGTCATAATTGACCAATGATCATGTAATGGTTGAAACCCAAAGGTCACATTTCAATATACTTAAATAGTTTTGTTGTGTAAAATAATATAACACACATTTTTAGGAAACAGTTATTATTAAAAAAAAAGTTCAGGTCGTTACATTTTGTACTAGGGATGATGACTTTCATGATTGGACATACATTGTGTGGTGGTTATCAGTATTCATGTGAGATTCACTTCATGTCACTCAGAGTACCTTTACATGGAACTGATTTTTCACAAAGGTTGTTACCTTTGTGAATGCATCCCCTTTGGTGGATTTTTAATCTGTTTTGGCCTGGATTTTCCCCAAACTATATGTGAATTTTTCAACATCTCCCATGATGAGAATTTTTCGATGTCAAAAATATACATATTTGAATATATGTATGTTTGTAAATATATATATATATTAAAAATAATTTGAGTAAATATTATATATATATATATATACATATTTATATGTATAAATGTTGGTGTACACGCATGTGTGTGTGTGTGTATTTGTATATGTTTGTTAATTATATTTTTATATAAATATAATTATGAATAATAAATAAATCCATATATATTAATGTTACAAAAAAATAATTGAAATTTTAATTATCAAAAAATAAATTTTAATATGAATATCAACACATGCATGTAAATAAATATATATATATATAGAAAAAAATATATTATTTATATAAATATTATATATGTGTGTGTGTGTCTTTCAAAAAAATATATATGTATGTATGTGTGTGTATTGAAATAAATAAATACACACATGTATATGTATATGAATGTTAGTTATATATTTATATAAATATATTTATATCAAAATGAATATGAATATATGAATAAATCCATATATATTAATGGTACAGGGATAAAAAATATAATTGAAATTTTAATTAACAAAAAAAATTGATTTGATTTAGGTACATTACAATGAACACAAGTAGAAGAAATATACTATCCCAGGGACTTGACCCCATGATCATCCCTACCCCCCCCCCCCAGCCCTTTACTACCCCTACACCAACATTGGGGCAAAATATTTTTATATGAATATCAACATATATATATACTAGTACTTAGCTTGTGGAAATGCATGGGAATATTCACTTTATGTTCATCTCAACTTCTTCAACATCATTCAAAAAATAGTAATGTCAATGAACTCAATCTAAGACGTCATTAAGAAAAAAAATTGAGTTGTGTGAGGAAAATAAATTTTACTAAATTAAGACATAATCAAGGAAATAATATCATCATTTGAGGTTAAAATAATAATATATATAGAATATGAAATATTAAACAAAAACCAATAAAAATATAATATGTTTTTAAACCATTCAAGCTATTGGAAATTATATTCAAACTATAAGTGTGTACAAATATTTTTACCTAAATAATATCATAATTTTTCATTAAATAGAAAACCAAACCTCATCTTAGCTAAAAATTATACCCATACTTCATCACTTTGGATTAACCTACACATTAATATGTCAATTGGTTCATAAGAATTAATCCTGAAAACATTATCACTCAAAACTATCAAGCCAATTAAAGGATATTCAAGTCCATAAGGTATAATGATAACTGATTGAAAAATCATGAAATGGAAATATATAGCAATAATCTAATAAATTCACTATCAATTGAATTTATTCATGCTCCTTTACCTTGATAACATTCCCTAATATGATATCCTCAATTTTAGGTTGGAATCTATACCCAATTTCAATGAAGTAAAAGTAAATTTTATAAAAATGGGAAAAATAAAAGGACATGAAAATTATAGAAAAAAATGTGTATTGATTGGTTAATTGAATTTTCCTAGTTTATAATGATTGTGGTAGACCTATTTGTTCACATGTTCAGCCACTCTGCAAATAGTAGGAACCAATAGTTCTTTTTTCATTATGCTTCCATGAACCCTTTTTTCCACTAATATTGAAATAGGATTATACAATGAAAATATATAGTTTAGAAAACATATTTATTTAAATAATTTTAAATAAAAAATCTTAACACTAAGAACCTATGATCTATTTTCCTGATTTATAGATAAAAAATAAAGGAGTGGAATTGGTGGATAACATAATAATGAGCATCTGTTAGTCCAAAATATGTAATTTATATGTACTAAAGCACACATTTTTTGTTGATGTTCTATCATGTATTTCAGAAATGTAAGAGTATTAATTCATAGGAAACTCCACTTGAAGTTTAATTAAATGATTAATAACTATAAATTTCATTTTAAAACTGTATAGTACACATAATCAGGAAGCTTATTAAAACTATAGGGTGAAAGAATATGAGGATGCAAGAACATTAAAATTTATGTTAATTAATATGAGGGTACAAGCAAATAAAAATAAAAATAAAAATATCATGCTAAATTACTTAGTGTTTCTTCTATCAGTGGAACTATCTACCTTAAAAGATATGTTAATGCACATGTTAGAAGTAATCAATCAGATATTCCAACATAAATACAATTAATAAGTAATGAATTAAGTAATTTTTCTTATGATCCTATACATGCACAAGATATGATGGTTGATTATATAATTAAAAAAGAATAACCTTTTAATACTATTGAATTCTTATATTTTACTAATTTAGTTCAAGGAGCATTTACTTGTCAATATAAACATTTTTTATGGAAAGAAACAATTTTACCTAAAACTAATAATATAAATTGAAAATTGAAAATATTTTTAAAGAATTAAATGGATGTGTTTATTTAACTTATGATTTATGGGATTTTAATCATCATATTGAAAATAAATGCATTACTTCTCATTTTATTGATAATAATAGAAATTACATAAAAAATAATTTCATTCAATTTTTTTTGAACTTCCATATACTGGTCATTCATTAGAATTTTTATTAATATATCATGTTTATGAATGGGGTTTGTAAAATAAAGTATTTACACTTAATATGGATAATGCATCATATTATAATAATATAATTTAATGTCTTATATCTCTATTACAATTTCTATGTGATTGAAAAATATTTCATGTCTTTTTTTGTACTCATATTTTACATCAGATTATTTAAGATGGTTTATCTATTTATAAAGATTTTTTAGATGTTATTATAAATTGAATTAGTATTATTAATAGCTATTATAAACATATATAAATGTATAGAAGGTTTTGTCAACAAGAAAATAGTAGAGAAAGAAAATTATGAAGATAAACTAGCTAGAAGAAAAACTCATGACCTTATATTAAAAGATAAAAGAAAAATATTACAAGGGAACATATAGGGTCAAAAAAAGAGACATTCCCTCATCCAAAAAACCAGTTTAAGAATCCTAAAAAGAGATATCATTCTCATCAACATAGTTAGAATCATTATCACTTTCCCACTCTGACTATGAGTGAGCCTGATTGAGAATCATAAGAATTGATGCGTTGGACCTTTCTTTCTCTAGAGTGGTCTTGAAATTTAAAGATTTGTAGGATGATATATTATAAACATTCCATGGTAGATATTAATAATCCTTCAGTGGATCTCTTTTTATAGGATCCATATTTTTTCCTCTATTGTCTCTCACCTTTCCCCTCCCATTTATGATAGCATCCTTAAAGGAAACAACTCCACCAATTCCTAAAGTATGATATGTGTCCAATAAAATAATTTTCTTCCCTTTATCACTTACATCATCCAAAATTTTACCCCAATTAAAAATTTATGAAGAACTATAATTATTCTAGGCATCCTAGATAGATTTTTCAAAGTCAACAACCTCAAACTCATGTTGTAAAATCTCACCTTTCCTAGCATGTTAAGCATTCAAGGTAGCAATAAAATCCATATTAACAGGTTGATCGGTAGAAAAATCCTTATCCTAAAATATTATATCCCCCACCTATGTAGCCTCACCCAAATTGACCAGTGTAGAAGAAGAAACGGCAACCTTATCAAATGAAAGATCCTTTGGAGAGAAAGTCTGGATATTAAAAACCCCTTCAGGAGAATCAGACACATCTAAAGAAGAGAGTCCATCAGGCTTCAAATTTGATACTTATTCAACATTAGAAGGATTTTCACAACCGTCATTTGATTTTCACTCCTCATAAAGATCTACATGAACATTTTAGGGTTCATTTTTAACACCATCTAGAGACTAATCATTCAACATCAGCCCCTTTCCCTTAAAATTATGCATCTAAGCATTACATTTCTCAGAAGCCTTCACACCAAGACCATTGGAAAAGGACCTTACAGGTACATTTTAATCATTAACTAAGTGATTTTAGATCACTTTTAGTATCCTACGATAGTGATAAGCTGAGTGACCCTTCATCTAACACCTCTCACAGGAGAATTTCTTCTGACATGACTTCATTGAGTGACCAACAGCCATACAAGCATTACTTTTCTTTCATATTAAACATCAATTTGAATTTTATATGTGGTAGTGGATAAAGTTACTTTATAAATGATGGTGGATTTGATATCAACCTCCACTAACATCTTGGAAAAATTTCAAAACCACACAAACTCAGTTTCCTTATCAAGGAGAATAGGAGTCCCATTTTTCATGCCAATATCACGAAGAATCCTCGGATTCAAAGGGACCCAATTGATTATATAAAGATGAAACCATACCTAATAGAAGGAATTTCTTGCCCATGAAATGTTTAAATACAAATACCATTAATGTATATGAATCCATCCATTATTCAAGAACATAGAACCAACGCTCTTTGCCTGAATTTTAGATTCATCTGAAGAGAAGTGGCAGTGAAAAAAACTGTGGCCAAGGGAGACGCGCCTCATTCTAAAAATCCCCACAGAAATGAAATATGATGGACCAAATCATCCAAATTTCAAGGCCTTTTAACTTTAGTTAAAAAAATCATTTAATTAGGTAGTGTTTCTTAATTTTAAGCCTCTTGGAAAACATTTCAAAATTCACCTCAACATGTGCTGAAAACCCCTTTCATAGAATCCTACCAGTGGAAGAGTCCTTAAATGATGCTAGAATTGAATAAGGACTATCATATTTCAGATCCGAAGGCGGACCAGATCTTTTATTCAAAATCACATTAGGCGGATATAGTCTTCATGCATCCTATACCACCACAACAGTTGTAGATCGAAGTACACCACCCAAATCATTCGACCTCGCATAAACCCTTCGAGTTCTCAAACCAACCAGTATTATATCCCTCACACTAAGTAGATTTGAAAAACACACAGCATCGACTCAATTGAAAACCACAGCATGACACTCTTTGCCATGTCCAGTCAATAGCACATCTTACCTCTGAATTCCCAGACCATCCAGCCTCTCGACTCTCTAAGCCTTTGAAAAAAGTGTATCACCCACATGATTCACCACCATAGCTCGACATTCTCTTTTATCTCCAGTCGGTGATGTGCCTTCTCTCTAAGAAGAATCCTTTCTACCATTCAAGATCACGGATCCAAGTAAATATGGATGAAACATGGTTAAAAACCCTAAATCTCATTGGAATCCCCATTGGAGCATCACTTTCAAACCCACAACATCTTTCAAAGAATGAAAATTACAATTAGATGTAGAAAATAGATAGAATTCCACATATTATATGTGAAATTTATATTTAAAGAAAAGGATAGATATAGATTTATTTTTCCAATATACAATGGTAGGCGAATGGGTTATTATCCCTAATGAAATTATTTGGTTTCAAGTTAAATTATATAAATATTTTTTGCATATATTTGAAAAATCTACCCAATTTTTTTTACATGTATACATTCCTACATAACCTTTATTTTGACATGATTTAATAGATATAATGTCTATTTTTATAAAATATATTTCTTATAGAAATTATATACCCATTTTCACTATCATGAAAGAAAATTTTGAAAAAAAAAATTGAGCCATTACCTATAATATTTTAAATATAAATTATATTGGGTATAAGGTGTAAAGACATTGATTTGAAAATATTTTTAGAAAATATTTTTAATGATGAATCTAAATTTGATGGTATGTTTTATTTTTTAGAACAATTATTTAATGAATATAAAGTTATTACACATGTTGATATTAGTAGATGACCCACACAACCTACAAATTCTTCTTGTGGTAGAGGAAGTATATGAGAAACTATAAAAAATAAAATAATTTTTGAATATGCTAATGCAATCACTTATAAACTGCATTGATATTTAGACTCTCCACTAGTTAATAATGAAGATGATTTTGATATTTTAAATTGGTAGAAAGATTATGAATCAACATGGAATGTACTAACATGAATTTCTCATGTTGTTCTTAGTGTTCTAATTTCTTATGTTATGTTCGAGTATACTTTTAGTATAGATGGATGATTTATCAGTGATTATCACACAAAACTTTCACCGAACATGGTTGAAACTCTTATATTCACAATGGATCATTCGTATGCACAATATTGACAACAAAAAATTATCAATGTTGATAATGATCTTGACATATTGTTAAGACCTACCAAAGAGACAAAATTATATGATTGATTTTTTTAATGTTTACTATAATGTGATTTTGTAATGGAATAGATATATAATTTATTTTTTTATTAAATATATTTCCCTATTTTAATTATTTTTCTCATCACAAAAATAAATAGTGTAATTTATTAATGTATAATTATTATGTTATTTTTTCATCACAAATAAAATATTTGTTTGTAAAACAATGTTAAATATTTTTAGGTATGATAATATATATATATATATCAACAATTTAAGATAATATATATAATGTGTGTGTGTGTGTCAATGATTTAAAATAATATACATATATATATATATATCAATGATTTATATAATTATATATATATATATCAATGATTTAACATAATATATATAATAACTAAATATATATATTATTTTGAAAATAATAAAATCCCAAAAGGGCCTGGCCATGGCCTAACCCGATGATTCGGGTTAGCCTGAGGCCGGGATCAGACCGACTCGTGGGGTTGTTCAGACCAGCCCAACTCGGCCCGAATAGTGGTCTGCAACCCGATTTTTGGGAGGGTCAGGCCAAATTTACATGCCTATGCATGTTTTAGAGAAGAGGCTAGTTTTAAACTTTATATTATAGATATGAAAGAATATTATGTGTAATTCAAAACAAAGAGTTAATTAAATGAAAAGTGAAGTTTATGACAGTGCAGTTTACACATAAGTAGGTAGATTAAAGAAAACATAATAATACTAGAAAATATACTTTACAAAGTAAAATGAATCCATTTTCTAATAAAAATTTTTAGATCATGTATTAAAGAAGCAAGAATATTGAATTAATGTTGAAATTTAAGTTATAGTTATAATGAAACTGCATAGTTATATGTAGTTTCATTGAAATTACATAGAGGATAGCATATTATAGTGTATATGGATACTAATTAATTAGTAAAATTACATATTTATATACATACAAGTACCCTTACACACTAACACCGCAGCCCCAGGTACCCTTACGCACCAACACTCCAACCCCATGACCCTTATACAGCAGTCCTCGACCCAGGTACCCTTATGCAACAACACCCCAGCCCCATAAACCCTACGCAGTAGCCCCTGACCCCATATACCCTTACACACCAACACCCCAGCCCAGCCTCATGACTATTACATATCATATCTCATCCCTAGGTATCCATGACACTAGCACCCCCACCCCATGACCCTTACGTAGCAGCCCCCAACCCCAGGTACCCTTACGCACCGGCGCCCCAACCCCATGACCCTTACGCAGAACCCCTAGCCCCATCACCATAACCCTTACACAATATCCCCCCAGCCCCAAGTACCCTTACACACCGGCACCCCAACCCCATGACCCTTACTCACCATCACCTGGCCCTAGGTACCCTTACGCAGCAGCACCCCCTCCCCATAACCCTTATATAAGGGTAACTATGAATTCAAAAGTTGTGTCAAGGTAACTCATTGCTTGCAGAAGGGTAAGGTCAAATTCTAACCTCCATAAGGGTATAAAACTAACCTACATAAGGGTATATAACTAACCTATATAAGGGTATAAAACTAACCTACCTAAGGGTATAAATTATATGTCACGTAAAGGTAAGAAGTAGATGTCATGTAAAGGTAAACAATTCAAAAACTAAACTACATAAGGGTATAAAGTCCCTCTAGAATGGTATAAAGTACCCATGTAAGGCTAAACAATTAGTTATGTAAAGTTAAAATTCTCATTGCGTAAAGGTAAAATGGTAATTCACATAGTTATGTGAAGGTAGATAATTTTACATGTAAGGTTAAATAGTCTTGAATTTATATGTAAGGGTAACAGTTAAAATAATAAATCTATATAATGCTAATTTGAAATACTACGTAAGGATAAAATGATATTCACATAAAATTAAAATTAACTTGAAATAAAATAATTAATGGTAAAATTAAAAAGAACACCAAAATTTACTTTTCTATAAAATTAATTTAACAATAAAATATTAAAACAATTATCATTAACCAATTATAATAAAAATAATAATTAAATGTTAGATATTGTAACAATATAATTAAACAAATATGTTTAAATAGAAAGTATTGTGATAACTTGAAATGATTATAATCAATGTTATATGTGCAAAAAACTGATATATGAATACATATATATATATCTGTGTGTGTGTGTGAGTGCGGTTGAAAGTTTCTATTCAAATACATGTATTGATTCTCAATGCCAAATTCTTGAAAAATATACTTAAAAATTTATTGATATTAAAATATAAATTTAAAATAAATAATAACAACCCTGGTGATAGGGTTGAAAATTCCATCCAATATATCTATTTTCATTGAAACATTTCCAAAAGATTCATCAAAATTATAACAACATAGCCAGCTTATACAAATATTTAGTCATAAAAATAATCAGTGACTTCAATGTCCATTGGTAAAACTAAATAAGTGAATTTTTACACAATTATTTTAGGAATATGGGCTAATTGATTGCCACCTTTTAATATTTGATCATATACATTTCACTATCGATAAAACAACAATTTAAACGGGTTGATGTATCATTGGATAAATAAATAATATTATTTCACACAAGTACATATTTTATTAACGAACTATCTATTATTAAAATTAATAAAAATTATTGAAATCCTTGATGAATAAATTGAGAAATGATATAATTTTTTCATCGTTAACCTCCATAACATGTAATTATCACCCCAGATTACTCTAAAATGTATGTGAACCACATATCACACCATAGATGGACTATAATAGAAATTATAAAAAACCAATAGAAAATGAAAACAAAACCATTAGATTATTAAAAATCAAATAACCAAACCATTAAATGGTTCACAAACATCATCCCTTCTATAGTGTCATGCGATCACACCCTATGATTCATTTTTTGTTTTAATTTTATATCACATGAACAATGTACAATAAGGATAATTAGATGCTAGTATTAACATATTTAAAATATATATATATTATATGGGAATATAGTCAAATGTTAATGAATTCCAAAAACATAATTTATATAACCAATAAAAAATTTATTTCTAATTGTTGAGAGGTTTCTTAGCTATAAATGCATTAAAAAATGATGTAACATATATCAAAGAAATTTAATCCAATTATTATATATATTCAATAGGTTTTAATTGATTTAATTTTATATAATTTGAATAACAACACAAGTTACAACAATAAAAAAATGTCAATGATATCAAACAGAGCCTCAGAAATGTAGTCCTAATATAAGGGTTGGATTTTAAAATAATGATTATGAATTAGTTTGTTACATTATTTTTTATGTAAATAAGAAAACGACCATAAAAAAATAAGATCATTTAATAACTAATTGATAAGTAATACCAGAATAATTGTATGAAAAAATAAAAATCAAATAAAACTAAACATGCCATATAATTATTTAGTGAAAACTTTCCAAATAGTGGCATTATCCATACATTACGCACTTTTTGTTAAAAAAAATAAAACTATAATTATGTTTTTAAATTCTCTATAATGTAGAATTGTTAAATTTATCTCTATATCATTTATTATGCCCTAAATTTTCATCAACCAAATAATGAATAAAAAACATTCAATTAATGAAAAAAATACAACATGGTCTTGGTAGTCCGTATAAATTAACACCAAAAAAATGAATTACATTGAGTCAGTTATGCAAGCTTATACCTAAATCATAAATCATAGGAAAACATAACATTTTGAAGTTAATTAAAACAATATATCATTTCCTTGTATACAATACTCATCAATATTTAATTCTCATGCTCAATAAAAGCATGCTCACATGATAAACCTACCAGTGTAAGAAACATAAAAACATGGGTTTAAAAATATAAAAAGTATGATATGATTAACAAGTGAAGGAATTTATAATGGGAAATTCCAAAATAAAAAAAATGACTACCCTAGTGATGCATATGTCACAAAAATAGAAAAAAAACATTGGTTCGAAAATGTAGAAAGTATTACATGTTTAAGAGGTGAAATAAATGACTATGAAGAATAAAAAATATAATTAAATAATTAAATAAAAAACTTTCATCTCAATAATAATAGGTTCTTCATGGTGGCATGTTTTCTTATAGTCTACAAGACAAAAAAACATATGTTGTACAAACTTGTCTTTTTTTTTGGAAAACAAAAGAAATTAAAAAAAAACAAATTATCAATTTTGAAATACCACATTCATTATGAAGTAAAACAATTGTAATGAGTATTTTCCTATAGAGATAAGAAGCCAACAGTTCTTAACTAGATTAAAACATTATCAAACACATTAAATATTAAGCATACTAATTTAACATCCATCACATATTGAAAAACATTATAATAGATTTTATATTGAAAAATGTTGATAATGAAAAAACATTTAAATAATTTATTCAAAATAGCTTCATTGGAAAGAAACCAAATATTTGAAAGAGAAGCATAATGTAAGGGGAACTGATGATTTTAGAATGTATGATAAAGGAAACATGGAATAAAAAAAAGGAAAAATACATATAATATAAAATAAAAACACAACACATAAAATGCATACAAAGAACATATATTTTTATTAAACAAATAACATTATTAAACCACTGAAGACAGTTTCAATGAGAAAAAATATGAAAATAATTTATATAACATCTTAATATACATGGAAAATAACATTATGAAACTGAAAAAATGAGAAAATATTAAACAAATTAATATAGAAGTGTGTTGGTTTCAGGAATAGTGGAAGCGTGTCGTGGTGGGCGATGTATTAAAATTTCTTTTAATAATCTTTTCTTAAAACCATTATCGATGATCTTACATATGAAATTTATAATTAATTTATTTAATATCTAAAGAAATAAATATATGGTCTCAGAAACTTTATTTGTTGATGAATATTGATCATTTGAAAAGACCCTTTCAGATTGTCTTTATTTCACTGTGAGGATCCAAGGATATAATCCCTCTAGTGGTGATTTGCACATTCTTCAATGATCCCCATGAAACGCCACTTGATCTCCGAGTGATAGCATAGAGAATCAAATGTCTTACATTGTTCATTCATGGTTGCTCGTTCTTCAATTTTGATGAAATATCTCTTGAGTTTCTCGTTCTTGAGAGGGAGAGAGAATGAGAAGTTGATAGAGAATTCTTTGTGTGCAACAATTCTCTTTTCTCAATTTTTAAATGCAATGCACAATAGAAATAACTATATATTTATAGAGTTAGGGTTTAGGTTAAAATATTATTTAATTTCATGTCTTCCATTAAATAACATTTAAAACCTTTAACAAACCCCATGCCACATAATATTATTATTATTTTTTGGTGCGCCAACTTTCGAAAATTTATAAATAATAATTAGAGGCCTATAAATAATTATTTCATCACCGGATGTGGTCTTGGTCCATTCGAACTCCTCAATATTTATTGAATACCTAAATAAATATTTTATTTATATATAAATATTTCATTCACATACCGGTGAATAAATATTTATTAAATATTTAATAAAATAAACAAATGAATTTTTATTCACGTGCCAATGAATAAATGTTTATTTAATTTATGAGAACAATATAACTTGAATAAAATTATTCCTTGGACATTAGAATAATATTTATTCCATTAATTAAATTCAAATAGATTTTAATTGAGATCAAAGAAAACACTTAGTGTGTGACCCTATAGGATTCTTTCTCATTGGAATTAGGCAAGCTTGTCTAAAGTCTAAGATTAATGTCTAGAAATAGGTCAAGGAACCCAAGAGAAAGAACCTAATGTCACAATGATAAAAACCACATACAAATGCTCATTGTGTAATATAATCTCCTTTTTACAATATCTCATCATGAAATTTGCATAATGGTATCATTGAACTATATTCTTGATACATCATTCTTTGACTATCTAAAATAAACATGTAGTTTCACCATGGACGTGGAATTTAAGCGACAGATATATTCCAATCAAAGGGTTGAGATTTAAAGTCTCATAAAGTTATAAGGTACAAATCCTTCCTTAGCTTATCTATTAATTACATTTCAAATGTGATACACCCAACATACCCTATATCCCGCCAACGTATGGCGTGATGGTTTTTTCAGTAAATCTAAGTGAACGAGTCATGAAATTTATTAATGATAATATTAAAGTGTAAAGACCATTACACATGCTCATATATAAGAATATTTGATAACACCAAAACATGCATAATTTCTACTAGCGGGTTTGTTTCCATAATCTCCCATATTGGAGATTACCAATTACAAACTTTAGGAGAAGAAGACTCATCTATTTATGAGTACTCACATGTCACTGTGTAAATACTATGTGTCCCATCATAGTATGTTATCAAACTTCATAACTATATTAATATTATTATCATATCACTTCAAGGTTCTCATCATAGTAGGTAACTGTTATGACCTTATCAATATGAAAAATAATCTGAGACAATATCACATTAAATCCATGTGTAAAAATAAACAATATGTAATAATATATTTAATTAATATTCAATACATTGAATATACATGTAGTCAAAGTATAATCAATTGGTCCTAGGAAACCAAATCTAACAAAATCCCACTTGGACTAGAGTTGACTGCCTACAAATTTCAGTCTATTAGACCTCACATGATAATCATGTTGCTATTGAGTCAAGGCTTTAGTCAAGGGTTCCACCACATTGTCTTCCACAGAAATATTTCTTACTACAACCTCACCTCTCTGAGAAAAATCCCTCAAGATATGATATTTCAAAAGTATGTGTTTCATTTGATGATGTGACCTTGTCTCTTTTGTGAGATTCTCCACTAAATTATTATCACAATAGAGTGTGATAGAATCTTTACTTCTAGGTAGCACACCAAACTCTTGGATGAAGTTTCACATCCATACTGCTTCCTTAGTTACCCTAGAATCCATAATATATCCAGACTCTTCTATGAAATCTATGATCACAGCATAATTTGAGGTATTCCAAATCACAGTACATCCATTCAATGTGAATATAAATCATGATTTTCACTTCATGTCATCTTGATCTATTTGGAAACTAGCATCTGCATATCCTATGATGACTAGTTCCTCATATCCTCCATAGACCAGGAATATATTTGTAGTATGTCACAAATACTTAAGGATAGTTTTGACTGCCATCCAATGGTGGTCACCTGGTTCATCTTGATATCTGCCTATCACACTCAATGCATAAGAAACATCTATCCTAGTATATATCATAACATATATGACCGACCCAATCACTAACACGTATGGAATATTTTCCATTTTTTTCTTTCCTAATGATCCTAAGGACATGTTTTCCTATAAATATGAATGTCATGTGATGCTAGAAATAATATCATCTTATATTTTCCTATACTGAATCTCTTTATTATCTTATTAATGTATGTACTTTGACTTAGGTTGAGGAACCAATTGGATCTATCATGATGGATCTTGATCTCAAGAATATATATTTTCTCACCCAAGTCCTTTATAGAGAATAATTTATTCAACCACACATAAACAGACTTTAAGACTGGTATTTTTCTCTAATAAGTAATATTTTGTCGGTATATACTATCAATAAAATTATTGTACTCCCACTAAACTGTTTATAGACACACGGATCACATTCATTCTTTATAAAACCAAATTCTTTAATAGTCACATAAAAATTAATGTTCTAAGACCTAGATACTTACTTTAATCCATAAATGGATATTTGTAAATTTTATACCTTGTTGGAATCCTTTGGAGTCACAAATCCTTTGGGTTTTTTCATATAGACATCATCCTAAAGGTTTCCATTAATGAAATATGTTCTGATATCCATTTGTAAAATCTCATAATCATGGAAGGATGTAATGTAAAGTATAATTCTGATGGATTTTAGCATTACAACTGGTGAAAAGGTTTCATCATATTCAATGCCTTGAAACTATTTAAACCCTTTTGAAACCAGTTAAACCTTATAGGTACTAAATTTTTCTTCCATGTACAGTTTCTTCTTGAATACCCATTTGCAACCAATGTTCTTTAAAATCCATACTTGGTTTTGGTACATGGAATCCATTTCATAATTCATGGATTCTTTCCACTTGAAAACATCTAAATTGATTTCTTCTTTGTTATAGGTTAGAGTAGAAATATTGCCAACTAATAATGAGTCACTATCCTCAGTGACTAGAAAACCATAGTGTTCTTGTTCTATAACCTATCTTATAATCTTACGTAGTACTTATGTCTCTAGAACAGTTTCAATTTCCATGGGCCTTTATGGAATCTATTCATGTACCAACACTTGGGTTCCTTGTGCCTCTACTCTATTAAAGTATATCTCTCTCCCACTATCTCTTGTCGATATGTTCTCCCTCTCAAAGAATATGGAGAGTATTTCCACTATTACCTTTTTTTATAAGGGTTCATATAGGTAATATACCTTAATTTCCTTGGAGTATCCTATAAAGGTAAACTTTATGCCTTGGGGTGAAATTTTGTTACCTGAAGAGACCTTAACAAACACTTCGCTTCCCCACACATGAAAATTTGATAGCATGGTTTTCTTTCTACTAAAAAATTTGTATGGAATACTATTTATCAATTTAGTTGGTACTTGGTTTAGTATATGTGTTTTTTTTTATAATGTGTATCCCTAAAAGGATAGTGGAGGACTCACATGACTCATCATTGATCTCACCATGTCCAATTTATTGTGGTTCCTCCTTTATTTTACACCATTCCACTGAGACGTGTAAGGAGGAGTTAGTTGATATAGGATCCCAAACTCCCATAAGTAATCAATGAAGTATTTATTTTGATATTTTTCTCCATGGTCTTAGAATACTTTCTTAATATTATTACCAAGACGGTTCTCAACATCATTCTTGTATTCCATGAATTTATCAAAAGAATCTGACTTATGCCTCAATAAGTAGACATATCCATATCTACTAAAATCATCAGTAAAAATTATTAAATATGATTACCTTCTATTTGATTCAATGGGAAATGGTCCACACACATCACTATGAACTAATTCAAGAAGCTCTTTATCCCTTTCAACTTTCCCACTAAATAAGGCTTTGGTCATTTTTTCTTGTAAACTTGTGTGACATACACCAAGTGGTTTTAGTTCAAAATAATCTAAATATCCATCTTGATGTAATTTATTCAATAAATTTTCATTTATATAACCTAGATATTGATGAAAATATTGGGTGTGGTATGAGTTGTGTGAAGTAACTTCATTATGGATTTTCATTACTTGGTTTGTGTAATCCAATACATAAAAACATTTATTTAAATGTGACTTGCCATAAAAATGATATCTTTATAAAAGAACCAACATTAATTTCCAAATTTGAAAATAAATCCATCAGTATCGTGTCTGGATGCATAAATAATGTTTTTGGTAAGAGATGGTACATAATAATAACCTTTTAAAACTAATATCATTCTGATCAGAAACATGAGTTGGTAGTCCCTAATAGCTATAGTAACAAGTTTATCTCTATTGGATACTCATAGATATACCTCCCCTAGGTCAATATTTTTTAATATTTTTGTTTCCTATATTTTAATACATATGTGAGCACCACAATGTTTATCTAATACCCAATTTGTAGAAATAGATAAATTGCGCTCGATAACAAATACACTTGAAGATTCCAATTGATTTTTTGGATGGATGCAGTTTTTATTCCATTGGCCCTTATTTCCACATGATAAAAAAGACAACATCTTATTCCCTGACATTCCCCTTGATCATCCTCTTCTTGGAAGAGTGTGAAGAAGATTTGGTTTAAATCTATTCAATTTTCCATTCCATTTGTTCACCAAAAATAAGGATGGTTTTTCACACATCATATCCTTATCTACATAGAAAAGAATAGTAAGAATATCTGGTAGAGACTTATCAATGTCATTCATATTAAAATTAACCAAAAAACTAGAGAATATCTGAGGGAGTGATGCCAGAATGAGATTAGTGCCCAGTTCTTCAAGGAGTTTATACCCTATAACCTATAATGGTTCAATGTATCCATTGATCTTGACAATGTCAGTACAAACTAGGACACCCTATCTAATATTTCTCTTAAATAGTGCCTTTTAAATCTCAAATTGTTCATGTCTATATCTCTCCTAGTAAAGACCACAAAGGTGCTCAAGCATGTTATACGCATCCATGTTTTTTGAGACTTCATAGGTTCACTGAACATAGATGAAAGCATCAAAAATTGAATTTCAACCGCATGGTTCATATGTTTCTCATAGACTAGGAACTCTTCATCACTCATCTCCTTAGAAAGTGGAGCAATAAATGAGGATTCTAGCACATAAGATTTCTTTTCATGGCATAGAACAACCCGAAGGTGTCTATACTATTCCTAAAAGTTAATGTCAGTTTGGTTTTTTTTCATTATCCAATATTGATCATAGGGATAATGTGGATGATGAGATTTTAATTTTATTCTAAAATTAAAATATGATATTATTAATAATTTACTTGATTACAAATTAGGTGAGATATAATAAATTAATTGATTTTATTAAATCTCCTACTATTTTATCTAGTTCCAATAGCCCTCATCATTGAACTCGAAATGTCTAGTTGCTCTGAAATTATAGTGGAAAGGATCTATATTCTCCTTCACATAACCCCAAAAAGGGTTGGTCTATCTACTTTAAGGCATTTAGGTAGGCATGTCTTTACTAATTATGTGTTTGCACCTTCTTGATCTGTTGAGTGGACTCCCCCATCCTAAAATCCTGACTAGGATTTCTTCAACGCTTTCCTACAAATTAAATTGTGTTTATAAAGGGATATTCCTCTTGATGTAAAAGTGTTAATTCAACCCAAAACCTTCATAATAACTCCCCTTATAAAAGTAATTATCCCAACAAGGGTTGGCCAAACACTTAGTTATATTGATTTTCATTCTCAATCAAGTAATAGAAGGTCAAGTCTGACTTTATATTTAATTGATGGATTTAAAATTTATTATGCATAAATTTTATCTTTTTTTAACCTTTACATGTCTTGTTAATATTAAGTGTATGTTGCTTAATTAATTAACCATGTTGGATAAAACAATTATTCATAATTCATTTATCTCATTTATGTTTTTTCACATTAATTCATTTATTTATGTGATCACAACCTTGTATACATAAAATAAATAATTTCATAGAAATAAATAAATAAATAATGTAATGAATTTTTCATGAGATTTATCTAATGGTTGATTTAATGAGCATACATTAAATCAACTTTTTACCTAGGAAAAATAAATCATGTTGTCAGTCTTGGCATGAGTTATAGAATTCCACCTTTCCTCCTATTTAACACCTAATTTGGCACTATAATGGTTTCATCTTGAACTGCCTCCATGCATATTAGGATACTCCATTAATTTCATGTATTTATGACTCACATGTAGGTGAGGGGAACCAAAGGATTAGTTGAAAGGGGATTACATAAATATCATTAGACACGCAGGTCCTACATAATAATGAAGGGAGGGATGAATTGTAGGCTATCATTTAATTTAATATTAAACAACTAAAAACTCATGAAATAAATTAAATTAAAGCATCCAACACATACATAGGTCTTGGTAAAGCTCATGAACGACTATACATGCAACAAATATGAAAAAACTAACTAGATAACATTCATTTCATTATTATTTTTTTATTAAGATGAACACACTTTCATTAATTAATTGATTGATTAATTAATTCACTTTCATAATAATTATAATCCAAACATAATTGAAGGTACCCGTCATTTGTGGAATTTGTGGAAAATAACCAGACGAACCAATAATGAAAAATTTATTAAAATAAATTAATTGAGCATTTATAATTATTTAAAACCATTATTAAATTTCTAAACACACAATGGTGTTTCAATCAATAAAATAAGGTTTTAATGCTAAAACTTTCCAATTTAATTTAATTTTAAATTTTATCCATTGATGGGAGACTACACGACGTGTACATCGAGCTACATGTTGTGTATCTCAGTTATTGTGTATCCAAGGTGCGTGCTTGGGTCTATGGTGTGTACCTTGGACAGACGACATGATGTGTATAGACTAGCTACACATTGTGTGTTCCACTTTCCATGTGTCCGGAATGCACGCCTAAGTCTTCATCGTGTGTCTTGGTAGACTACACAGCATGTACTGGCCAGTAACATGTCATGTATCTCTTTGATCCATGTGTCTGTTTTCTCACCGAGTCACTTAACGTGCTCTTCAAACATGGGAATTGATGAACTACATGTTGTATACACTGCATACACATTATGTATATCATAAATACTTCAGTTTTTCAGTCTCATGTGGTTTTGACCATGTATAGTGACCACACGGATTACGCAATTTACGCTGCTAACCCATGTAGGTTACACGCCATGTATACCAATACACGTTATGTAATCCGACAATTGTGTGCTTAGGTTGGCAGTCAAGAGATGGAGTACACCACATGTAATTACTGCATGGTGTGTCGTGTATCCTTGGTACATCCATATGCAGTGCACTATGGTACACGGCATGTACTTCCAAGTACACAGCATGTAACCCTATCTTACGACCAAAAATTGGTAGTTTATCAATGGTATCTCTTTTTGTTCTTCATTTGTGCTTTCTTAAATTATTAAGAAAATGAAAACACATGAACGAATCTGATTATTATGTCGAAGCATGTTAATTCAAATTGAATTAAAGAACGAACTATATGAAATGAAATTATAACTATAATTGTGCATAGATAAACAATCAAAGCACATGAGCCTCAGCCCAGTTGGTGAGGTATCTTTAATTGCATCCACAAGACCCAGGTTCAAAACCAGGTAGAGGCATATTTTCGGGGGGTACTGTAGTAGTACTGTAGCAGGCATTGTACACTGTGTGGCACTGTAGCAGTTACTGTAGCATGTACTATAGCAGGTACTGTTCGGTACTGTAGTAGCTGGAACTATTCAGTTTGGGCCACCGGTTTGGGCTTGGAGTCTTTAAGGCTTTCGGGCCACCCAGGCCTTCGGGTCAGTAGGGATTTTGGTCCACCTTTAAGGCCTTCAGGCCACATGCAGTTTCCCCAGACACACTACCAAAAAGGAGCATCCCAGAAGAGGATTCAGAGCAGGTGCACTCACCAGAGCAGAGCCAAATGGATTTGTCAGAATGAGAGGGTATGGCTATGCCATCGAGAGCAGTCTGTTTTTGCACGGGAAGCCTAGCCAGATGGCCATGCGAAGGTGGAGAGATACTATCATAATGCAGATGCTGGGGAGGGGCAGTTCCTTGTAGATAGTCTGGTTGAATTCCCTAAGACCTTCGGGTCATGTAATCTCCTAAGCCTACGGGTCATGTAATCTCTGATCCTACGGGCCTTGTAAGGGTTCCCCATCATCCCTTGAAAGGGGGGTTATCAAAAAATCAATAAAAATGAAGGCCTTAGGGCCATTCGGGGGGGGGGATAAACAATCAAATAAATAATTATAAATTTAAATGTGGCCACTTTGATACAACTTGTAGGTTTCGAACACAGCGGAAATGTGTGGTTGTGGGCAAGATATAAAAATTTATTTTAATAATCATTGCTCGAAACCATGAGTGATGATATTGCACGTCAAATTTATAATTAATTTATTTAATATATGAAGAAATAAATATATGGGCTTAAGAACATTCTTCATTGATGAATTTTGATCATATGAAAAGTCCCTTTCGGACTGTCTTCATTATGTTGTGAGGATCCAAGGATAGAATCCCACTAGTAGTGATCCATGTGTGCTTCAATAATCTCCAAGAAACACCACTCGATCTTTGGGTGTTAGTGAGGTGAATCAAATGTATTGTGTTTGTTCTTGATCGCTCGTTCTTTGATCTTGAAAAAATCGCTCTTTTGTTTCTCGTTCTTGAGAGAAAGAGAGAAAGAGGGGTTGAGATAGAATTCATTGTGCGCAACCATTCTCTATTCTCAATTTATTTATGAAATACACAATAAACATAAATGTTTATCTATAGAGTTGGGGTTTATGTTAAAATATTATTTAATTGAATACCAATCATTAAAGAATATTTAAAACCTTTAATAAACCTCATTCCACATAATATTATTATTATTATTTTGTGGCGTACCAACTTGTACAAATTGATAAATAATATTTACCGGCTTGTAAATAATTTTTTTATCATCGGATGCAATCTGGGTATGTTTGAACTCCTCAGTATTTATTGAATACCTAAATAAATATTTTATTCATAAATAAACATTTCATTTACATATTGATGGATAAATATTTATTAAATATTAAATAAAATAAATATATATTTTTTATTCACATGTCGATGAATAAATATTTATTTAATTTATGTGATCAATATAACTTGAATAAAATTATTCATCGGTCTTGAGAATAATATTTATTCCATTAGTTAAATTAAAATAGAATTTAATCGAGATCAATGGAAACACAGTGTGTGACCGTCTAGGAATCTTTCTCATTGGCATTAGGCAGACTTGCTTAAAGTCCAATATTACTGTCTAGCAACGAGTAAATACACTCAAGAGAAATAATTTAATGTCACAATGACGATAACCACATATAAACATTCACTATGTAATATAATTCATTTGTCACAATATCTCATCAAACAGGTTGCACGACGGTGTCATCAACCTATATGCTTGATACGTCTTTATTTTACTATCTAAAATAAACACGTCATTACACCATGACCATGGAATTTAGGTGATGGTTATATTCCAATCAAATGGTCGAGATATCAAATCTCATAAAGATAGAAAGGACAGATCCTTCCTTGACTTATCTATTAATGACATGTCAATCATGACACACCCAACGCGCCCTACTTCCCACCAACATATGGTGTGATGATTTTTGTCATTAAATCTAAGTGCTTGAGTTATGACATGTATTAATGATAATATTAAATTCTAAGGACCATTACACATACTTATAGATAGGAATATCTGATGACATAAAAACATGCAGAATTCCTACTGACAGGTTTGTTCTCATAATCTATTATCTTGGAGATTATCAAGTGCGAACTTCATAAGAAGAAGTTTCATCTGCTAATGAGTACTCACACCTAACGGTCTAAATAATATGTGTCACATCATAGTACGTTAACTAATTATAGAACTATATTAAGAATATTATCATAGCACTTCAAGGTTTTCATCATAGAGGGGAACTGTTGTGACCATATCAATGCGACAAATACTTTATAACAATATTACATTAAAGCCATACAGAACAATGAACAATATATAATAAGATGTTTAATTAATATTCAATACATCGAATATACATGTAATCAGCGTACAATCAGTTGGTCCTAAGACACTAACTCTAAAAAATTGTACATTACCTTGTAAGCACACCTCATCTATCTTTAATTCACATGCTTAAGAAAAGCATGCACACATGATGGACTAACCACTGTAAACAACATAAAAACATGGGTTTGAAAATGTAAAAAGTATGACATGCTTAACAGGTGTAAGAATTTAGAATGGAAAATGTCAAAATAAAAAAATGACTACCCAAGTGATGCATTTGTCATTGCCAATAGAAAAAAAACATTAGTTCAAAAAAGTAGAGAGTGTTTAATGCTTAACAGGTTCAAAAACATGACTATGAAGAATGAAAAAATCAAAAGAAAATAATAAAATAAAATACATGTGTCTCAATAATCATAGGTTCTTCATTATGTCATATTTGATCACAGACTGTGAGCCAAAAGAACATATTGTACAAACTTTTCTTTTTTTGGAAAAAAAGAAAATGAAAAAAAAACAAATTATTAATTTTGAAATGCCACATGCATTTTGATGTAAAACAATTTTAATGGCTATTGTTCTATAGAGAGAAGAATCTAGAAGTGATTAACTAAATTAAACATTAGCAATCATGGAATAGAAACCCACCAACTGAGGCTGAGGTTCGTAATAAAAAATATATAAGAGAGGGAAATATGGTTAAGCATTGAGAGTAGAGAAAGAGAATGCAGATAAGGGAAACACTAACATAGAACATAGGAGATTAGAGTTTCATATTGGGAATGCTGGATGGGGAAAAGTGTATGCAGTGAGAATCATGTGGGGAAAATTGTTGACCAGAAATCATAGAAATATGGAAGTCGCACGTCAATATGAAGTTAGGTAATAAACAAATGCATACCTTCCCTTAGATTTTGTGACAAAAAATGGAGCACGCAACTATAGTTTATGGGAGTGATGTCACGAAGGTTTTTGGGCTATTGATAACCTAATTTGGAAGAGGCTGAAGTCCAAGGACTATGGTGAAAGGCAGGGGAAAAGATGAGATGGGAAGACGGAGGTGGGGGTGGGAAGGGGGGAAATCAAAGGCGGAGAGAGAGGCTGGGATGCAGTGGAGAGGACGAGAAAGGGAGTGGGAGGCTGAAGTCCTGGGAGTAGGCCGAGAGGTGGGGAAGAAGAGGAGATAGGAAGGCAGAGTTAGAAGTGGAAGGAAGAGGCGGAGACATAGACTGGGATGCGATCACAACCACAAAAACGAGTTTTCACAGTGCAACCCTTTAACAGCACTAAAAAAACGCTGATAAAGTGGGTACTTTTATTAGTGCTAAAAAAGCGCTAATAAAAGATACTTTTAATAGCGCAGTTAAAAGTACCCTTTTATCAGCGTTTTTTAGCGCTGATAATGGTACTCCTTTTATCAACGCTTTTTTAACAGCACTGATAAAGGGGGGTCTTTATCAGCATTTTTTTACTGGCACTGATAAATGGTATATTTCAAAAAAATCATGAAAAATAATATATTAATATATAAATATAGTTATATTGATATAAATATAATATATATTTTTTAAATATGTTTTAGATAAGTATAAATACACATTTACATTTAATATATAATATATTTAGTGAAAATTGATTATAAAATAATTAAAAAAATATTATTAATTAATAAATTGCTAATTATTATCGAGTAATAGTAATTTAATAATAATTTGAAAAAAATCAAAAAATTAATAGAAGATCTAAAATAAGTTGAAAACGTAACTCGAACTTCAAATGGTCATAACTTTTGATCCGGGTGTCCATTTGAGCTTTACCACATATCAAATCAAAGTCTGCGACGAGCTCTACGCCCTTGGTGACACGATTAAACCTCTATCATAATTTTTAAGCCCCAAAAGACCATAAAGGCCTCCAAAACTGGGTTTTTAGTCGGGATACCCAATTTTTTTAAATTTCTTCCTCGTTTAAGAGGGTCTTTTACCCTTTTTCAGTGGGGAATGAATTTATTCCGAGGGATTAAATTCATATTGATATTATGGTTTGGAATTTTTATAGTTTTTCACAATGTAATGTTATTTATACTGAAATATATAACAATATATACATATTTTTTTATATTCACGTATAAAAATTCAATTTTATAAATAAATAATTAAACATGTTTACCTATGAAATATATTTCTCAATATATAAATATTATCTAAATAAAAACTAATATCCATTTTATTTAAAATACAAATATATGAATATTTATATACCTATATAATGGGTGTGTCTATGTTAACAAACTGATATATATTGTTTATATATTATAACATATGTATATACATATTAATATGTAATATATGTAAATATATATAAATATGTATAATTATACTTACAGATACACATATAATGTGTGTGTGTTGTATATATGTATTTATTTATTTATTTATAAACACACAAAAAATATTTTATAAATGTATTTAAAACTAATCTTATAAATATATATTAATATACGAATTAATATAACTATATATATATATATCATTAAATGGAGAATAAAACAACATGCATGAATGATAAAGGGTCCAGGTGCACAGGGGAGAGGTCTTGAGTTCGAATCAGGGGGGGCAGGAGCGCGTGCGAGGGTGAAATGGGTGCAACCGATGTTAAAGGGTGGGGTGGTGACTTGGGAGTGCGTGCAGGGGGGGTCATATCGCCGTTGAAAGGGGTGTCAATCGTTAAAACCCTCCAATTTGCAGAAATATTTTTTTAATTTTTTTTAACTTTTATCACCACTTTTAAAAAAGTGCTGATAAATGATTCTTTTATTAGCATTTTTTAGCACTGATAAATGACCCCTTTTATCAGCACTGATAAAAAAGATTTTTATCAGCGTTTTTTTAACGCTGATAAAACCCTGTTTTATAGTAGTGAATAGAGAGAACAAGAAGTGGAGAGGGGGGCCAAGGCGAAAGAGGAGGTATGGCAGAGAAGCAAGACAAGTGGTCATGAGAGATTAGGGAGGGAGGGGGAATCAGGACGGAGTGACAATTTTGGGTGGGAATTCATTGCATGAGGTCGAGACATGTGTACAGAGAATTGGCCAACTTTAGTTGAATTAGTATATATATATATATATATATATATATATATATATATATATATCAATACATCATATATTAATATCATATATGCATACATATGCACACGCACAAATTAATATACTTGTACATACAACTATGTATATATAACTTATCTTGATATCAACGCTCAAGATGGGATTATATATATATATATAATTAGCACGCACACACACAACATATAATCAAATTTATTCAATGTGTGTGTGTGTGTTAATTTAGGCGCGCGCGCACACACATATATACATGTATATACACATGTGTGTGTACACACACACATTTGTTTTGGTCATGTCTATGTGCGTCCTTGGGTAAATATATATATATATATATATATATATATATATATATATAATTCAATTTTTTATTTTTTGAATTTAAAATTTTATTTGTTAATTCTACATCATTATATACAATTTAAATAGAGATACTAATTTTAATATTTTAATTATGTCTGTATATTTATATATAAATTAGCATATTAATATATATATATATACATATATATAAATATTTGTTTACACAAACACATATTGAATTTTAATATTAATTTGAACTTAAATATTTCTTTATATATATATATATAAACACACACACACACACACACATATATATATATATATATATATATATTTAAAAGCCTTGTTACAATGCACACACCTAGGTGGGGGCTTGACACCGCGACCTCATCCCCATCCCCGTACACCCGTGCCACCTCATTCGAATGTGGGGGGCAACACACACACATTTGTTTTGGCCATGTGTCTATATATCCTTTCAAATATATATATTTAATTAACACACATATATAAAACCTATAATCAATATTATTCAATATGTGTGTGTTAATTTAGACACACACACATATATATACACACATGTATATAAATATATCCCATACACGAATTTATATACATATACATATATAAATTCTTGTTTTTATAAATATATAAACACGTATATATTGAATTTCAATCTTAATTTGAAATTAAATTTCATTTTCAATTTTTTATTTTTTGAATTTCAAATTTTATTTGGTAATTTTAGTTTATATGTGTCTGTGTGCATACTTGTACATACAACCGTGTATATATAACATTTCTTAATATGAAAACTCATGATGTATATATATATATATATATATATATATATATATGGGGGGTATTTATATTAATCTAAATATTTAATATGTATACATCCTTTCAAAAAAAAATTATATATATATATATATAATTAACACACACATATAAAACATATAATCAAATTTATTCAATATACATGTGTGTGTTAATTTAGGCGCGCACACACATGTATATAGATACATCTCAGACAAAAACATTTATATACATATTCATATATAAATATTTGTATATATATATATAAATACATGTATATTGAATTTCAATCTTAATTTGAACTTAATTTTTCATTGCAATTTTTGATTTTTTGAATTTCAAATTTTATTTGTGAATTTTAGTTCAAATTTGATTTTACCAATTTTAAACATCATATATAATTTAAATAGATATTAATTTTAATATTTAATTATATTTATATATAAATTAACACACACATATATATATATTCAGTTAAATATATTTATATATTTCTCAGTAGATTTTTAATGTCGGGGAAGACCGTGGTTAATTTCTGGATTTTAATAATATTGAAATCAATTATTATTGTAATATTATTATTATTATTATTATTATTATAATTGTTCTTGTTGTATGAATTTTAGAAATGGAGTAGCCCCATCCCCATAACGAGTAAATGTTTACTAATAATGGGAGTGCCTGCTTTTCCGGATTCGGGCTTCCCTTTATTCTTCTTCTTTCTTTTGATTTGATACGATAAGGTGCATGGGGATTGCCACGTTATCATTTCTTATCATATTATAATGCCTGGTTATCTTCCCGGGTTTAGTTATGCCAAACACTGCTAATAAGTTTAGGATAAAAAGACCCTAATAAAAATCATCATTTTTTTTAATATAAATCGTTTATTTATATAACTATTTGTTATCGTACAAAGATAACATTATTTTCTTATTTATTAAGAAAATTATTATTATTTTATTACAAAATTACTAATACATTATAATTAAAATATCACGCCACCATAAATTACAATGCTACATTAAAGATATAATAAATGAAATTTTTATCACATTATATTTGCAAATATCAAATTAAAATAAAAATATATATGAAGTTTGTTTTACACGCCTACACTGAACATGTAAAAACTAAAGCATCGAAAATAATATGATGTTGTAAACTGTCTATCCAATAAACTACTAATCATCACCACCACACCACACGTGTGTCGTTCGTTCTTTATTATATACATACATACACATATATATATATACACTTATTTAATTTTTTGCATGTATATATAAATATAATAAAAAAATGTTAATTTTTTATGCAAATTTCCACTTAAATATAAAATGTATTTTTTTGTAAAAATGTATAGTTCAAATTTTTAGTGTAAACATACCTATATCCGTGTATGCGTGCGCGCACACACACTTATATAAATAGTGTAATCTTTCAGTGTAAAATTTACACTACAAATTATACGTGCATACATGCATAAATACATGCATATATTGTTTTCTATTTTCTATTATTATGTTTTTTATTTTAAAATAAGATATATATATATATATATTTAAAGAAAATTTTGGAAAATATAATTTTTTAAAACATTATAAATATACATGCACAAACATTATTGTTATAATAATAATTATCACGCAGTGTTAAAAAAATACACATTGTAACCCGGTGATGTGAATAAATAATATGTATGCGTATATGAATATATATTTGTTAACCACCAAGGAGCCTAGTGGTTAAAATAAATTTATTATAATATTAATTTTTATTATAATTAAAATATATAAATTAGATTTAAAAATGATGATATATATATATATATATATATATTAAAATATTATTATTATTATTATTATCATCATCGTATTTATTATACTTATAATAAAAAGGCAATTTTTCTAAACATAATTTAACATTTTTTTTAAATGACGTCATTTGGTTTATTTTAAAACAATGAAAAAAAATCTATAAATATGATTCCACGGTGTCATTTTAACGTGGGTTTTTCCAAAATTGACATTACAATGCATGCAAAGGAACTTTTAATGTCATTTTTTAGTAAAAGCATCATAAAAAGTATTTTTGATATATTTTTGACGTTGATTTTTAGTAAAGCCCACGTCACTTTTTTAACTTTTGGTGTCGTTTTTTAATAAAATCGACTTCATGAGCTTTTACTTCGTAGGTGCGACGCAGGGGTTCACCCTCATTCATTCATCGATCGTTTTTTAGAAACGCTAGGTGCGATGTGTGACCCTCGACTCCGCTTCATCACCCACAATCATCCTCATTTGATCTTTTTTTTACTTCATTTTCATCATTTTTCTTATATGATGCATCCTTACCCCTCATCGTTAGCTTTGTTCGGCCCACTAATCTTCGTTGAATTTATCTTGTTCGAGTTTCAACATCGTCACTTTCCATATATATTTTTGAGCCGTATTATTTCATTACTTGCAATCTGAAGGCTGTCAAACATTATTTTGGATCTCTTTGTCGTAGATATGTGGCATGAATCTCTATATTTTTTCAGTTAAATTTATTGTTTTTAATTTTTAAAATATTTATTATGTATTTGTTAGTTATAAATTGTATTCAATCATTTATTTGTTTATATATACATCTTTGTGAATTATAAAATTGTGTGGTTATAATTAGTTTGAGAGTATAATTTCTTTATGATTATAAATTGTTTGTTATTGTGATATAATTTCTTTATAATTGAAATTGTTTGTATTTACAATTGTTTATATTTATAAATTTTTATCGTTAATTTTTTTATAGTTAACCTTATTGAAAATTAGATAATGAAGGATACATATTTGAAGATTGAGTTTGACGTTTTGATATTAGGGATTGGTAGAATAGTCTCCAGTCTTGTCGGGTTTGGGTGATTTTCTATTTTGGACATTTTTGTCAATCGAGTTTTTGGGGTAATTCCTTTTTTGGGTGTAAGTCCTTGGGTTCTTTCTTGATTATTTGTGGTAAATTATATGCTTTTGGGTTTTCTAGTGTCACGTTGGAGTGGATGGATCCTTTGGAGTTTTGTGTGTAGCCATGGTCGATAAAGTTTGATGTAAGTTCCTTTATTATGGGGGGAAGACTTTGGGTGTGCTTTGGGTACCTAGGATGGACGTGGAACCAATCAAGGTCATTTAACAACTAATGTTGGTTAGATTTGGTGGGATTAGCATGGAAGGTGTCCCGGGAATGAGGTCATATCTCACAACTTCTTCATTCTTAAACCAGAGTTCAAATCCATGTTGTTTGAAGAGAAATGTTCATGGGTTGTGCCTTCTTCGTTTTACTCATGATTATAGGATGAGAATGGGTGGCTTGATGGTTCTTGTTTCGAAAATTTTGGAGTAGTTATTAAGGATGTGATCTCCTTTGAGAGTTGTCTGATGGAACTTTTAAGGTATATTTTCCTCTTTTACTACAATTATTGATGATTGATTGTTTGTAGTTGGGTGGTTCTATGTTGTTCATGTGGAAGAGTAAATGGTCACTTATGTGATATTCGGGGTGTGTGTTGGGTAAAAATCTTTAAAGGTGTCCTCTTGGTATGTTTTGTGTGTGGTTGTGTTTGTTGACAAAGCCAGATGACCACAAATGAGTATGGTTGGTGTTTGACGAAGATAGGTTTTTAAGGTAGCGCAGTTTCTCAGTGTTTGACAAATTTTTGGGCCTCAAAATCAGGAGTTTTTTGTTGGAAAATGAAGTATTTCTTCATAGGAGTGAACGATAGGAAGAATGTTGAAGAAAATTAGAAAAGGATGAGAACCGTGTACCACAACTCATGGACCACATACCATGTTCTTGGAACGGTACGCGGAACGGCGTGAACGGTACGCCAGAGTGGTTTGCGGAACCAAAAACGGTTCGCGGCGGATGGCAGTGTGGTATGCGGATGGCTTGACATCGATGGAGGAGATCGACTGCGTATGAACAAAGATAGTATGCGGACTGGATAGGAAAAACGGTTCGCTGGTGGCTTGTAGTTCGCAACGGTAGAATGATCTGTATGTGGTGAAGGCTGGATTGAAGATTTGGTAAATCTTAGATTAGTAGATATTGTGGATATCTTTTCATATATAATAATCGCTAATCCCACCGATTAGGAGAGATACCAAATATCATTAGAGAACATATTTTTGGTCCGAGATTTCGGCAAAGTCCGATGGTGGTTCATGAGGAAGAATTCTGCGAAATCTAAAGTGGTTCGCGCGAAAGAAATTCTACCGAAGGATTTAAAAGGAGAACTGTAACCCAAATAAGACACGGTACGTGGAGGAAGAAGGCGCGGTACGCAGGCAGTAAGCGAAGGCAATCATCAAACAAAGAACAGTTCGCGAACGGAGGGTGTTTTGCAGAAGAGGTTTGCGAAATCGGTAAGCAGAGGCGGTACCCGATAGCAGAGACGGACGCAGTCCATGGATGAAGGGAGGTTCGTGGAAGTGATAATAGTACGTGAAGGAGGTGTTTCGCATACCAAACATGGTACTCAGTACACGGGAGAGGAAAGTGGTTCACGATTTGCACAAGGAAGCTTGCGAAAGCTTCAAATCAATTTGCGAAAGTATTTTCTGGTATCTAGTAGTACTCGGGAAGGTAGACTTCATCTACGGGTGAAAAAGGAATTTCAATAGAGTATCTACCTAAAATTGAGGATATATGAATTCATGCAAATTAAGGGACCTACATGTCCATAAAATGTGTTTGACCTACAAGTCGATAAACTGTGTCTGGATTCGTTTCCAAGTCCAGTGAGCGTAGGAAGAGGATGGTGAACCTTTCCACTTGTAGTGAGCCAGAGAAAGACACATAGAGAGTGACCCTTGAGAATATAGTGAGCGGACCCTAAACTTTGTAAAAGAAGTGAGCCTAGGCATAGAAGATCTAGCCCGAACATTGTACTCATTATTGGAAATGATCCTTAGTGAATTTGGTACATCGGCACATTGCCGTTGTATGCTTCTTGGACATAACCCAGTGAAGGCGAACCAAGTAAAAATCATTGTGTCCTATGCATGATTTTATATCTATTAGTATATTGCTATGGGAGGAAGAGATAATTGAGTTTTTTCTAACAACGAAACAAGATCTGAATGAGAGAAAGTTTCAATCTGTCATACCATGATTCACCCCCCTCTCAGGGTATTCGACCTAGTGGACCTAACAATATGTCTTTGAGGGAGTGTTTGGTTAGAGATCTTTGGTTGAGGGTTTAGGTTTTGGGTCATGAAAATATTTTGGGAATGCTTTTATCCATTTTGAACCACCGTATTACTTGAGTTCTTAAATGGTGGGGAGACCCACTTTGGGTCTCATCTCATGATTTCGCTATCAACTGTTAGGTGTGGGTCATTCATTAAGGATTTAGAGATTCTTGAATCTTTTTGAGACACTTTTAGTGTATTGATTTAAATTTCATTCTGGGTAGATTAGGGATGTGTTGTAGCTTTTCATTCTTTCCCATTTGAGATTCTCCTTGGAGTCTCCTCCTTGAGTCTGATGGCTTTTTGGGGGTAGAAAACATTATGGCGGGAAGGATTCTGACACACTGATTTTTATTTATTTCCTCAATTAATTTAATTATTGGTATCTATTTTCACTCTTGAGTTTCAGGTCCATTCCTTTTAATTTTTTGAAATTTTTAAAAAAAATTAGCCTTTTTCATGGTTAGTACAAATCGTACGATGACCATGCAGAGGGAGGTCTTATTGTTTAGATACACATTGTTGTGAATGATCCAAATTCTATAACATTCTTGAAAAGGAGGCAAGGATAAAATATATTTTATCTGAGATAAAGTGTTTGTCTAATAATATGATGGAACACGATTCCACCACTAACGGTGGAATATTTGATAAGTCCTTCTTTTAGGTAAATATTCCAAACACACAGGATACCATATATGATAGGGAAATTATAGTTTATTTTTTAAATATTCCTACTAAAAGAACTACCGAAAAATGTACCTATACCCACAGTTTTGAATTGTGGGTATAACCCCCAAAACCGTGGGTATAGGCTATACCCATGGTTTTGGGAACCTTGGGAAGTTTAGCCATCGATATAGCTCTAAGATATACCCACAGTTTTAAAATTCTATACCCACGGTTTCAAAATGATGGGAATAGGTGTATGCCACCATGCTATTAACTCTATACCCACAGCTTCAAAACCATGGGTATAGATTTTAAGAAATTGCCGGCTATGGGTTTCGATCCCTAGACCGCCTGTATACAATTCCAGCACCTAACCACTACACTACATTGACTTATAAGAATATAAATATATATTTACTTATATATATTTATCTAAACCGTGACTATAGGCGGAAAACTGTGGAAATAGGTGTTCCTACGGATTTTTTTATCTCACATAAATATTGTTTTCCCACCTTAATGTGGGAAATCTATACCCACGGTTTTGGGAAACCATTGGTATAGGCATGACCTATACCCATGGTTTTTGGAGAACAGTGGGTATAAGGCTTGAAAAAAACCCTTTACCCACAGTTTTTTCACAAACCGTGGGTATAGGTCTTGAAACCCCCCTATAACCATGATTTTTCAAAAACCGTGGGTATAGGGTCATTTTCCAGTAGTGAAGGAAATAAGGGTTATTTCCTAACATAAATGAGTTTTTTGTATCCTAGAATGATATTTAGAGAAGAATATAGTGTCTAAGAGGCTAATGGGAGAATATTTTAACTTAGAGAAGTTCACAGTCAACAAATAAAAGATTGTTCTAGTTAATGTTCAAATTCAATTTCACTTAATATCATAATAGAGTTTAAGTTATGGTGGTAAATATAAATTTAATGAGATACATTTAATTCCCATAACAAATAAAATATCTTAATTGAGTTTAGGATATGTTGGTAATGATATAATGTAAATAGTTACACTAGTTACCATAAGATTTCAAGGAAAACTTTGATAGAAACGGTTTCATGAATGGTAGCAATGAACTTGGAAAGCATTATAAGTAAAAAATAGAAGCTGTTGACATTCTAACATTGTATTTTGTGGAGATAAACAGTATGAATATTTTCAAGGATTTGAACATTAGAAATATTATTTCCAAGTCTCACCATTATTTAAACTATCTTATTTCATATATGTTACTCACTAAAGATTTTAGTGGGAGAGTTTATTAGACAATCACATATAGATGTGGAATGAATTACATAGATATGTAATGAGTTTAAAAACCACCCTAAAAGTGTAGAAAACATAAATCTGATCTGGTAGTCATTCATGTATGATATGTTAGACAGGTGCTTGTGTATAGTTTTGTTAACATATTTTTAAAGAGTTTAAGAATATAAAATATGCCATGAAATACTATTGTAACGTGTTATGTAATACTATTTCAACCTAAGGTCCACTAAACACTCTATGAGGGTTGGGGGTAGGATAGGTGTTGTAACAACTCACAAATTTTATGGTTCGTCAGTTTGAGAGGGAATTTGAATTTTTCCCTTCTGGAGCGGGGTCGTTCATGGAATTTAGACTCATATAGGATTTTCAAACATTTGAATGTCTCTAAAACATATTTTTTTTGCGTGGTTTTAGGATTGGTGGATTCCTTAGGTGTTTGGGAGGATGTTAGAATAGTGGTTTGGGGTCCAGGCTATTGGAAATTTTAGCAGCATCCTATTCATGGTGTGGTAGGTGGTATTCATGTCAGGAATGACCATTTGTGGGCGCCTTTTAGGACAGGAATGGAGATAGCTGAGATAATGGTTTTTTTTGAGGACCCTTCAAGATATGAACATAGGTTATACACCATGAAATCATCAGGGAAGAGAGATGTTCCCTCTTCCTGGGGGCTGTTCATAGCGTTAACCCATTTTTCACATCGTGGACCAGTGTTAGACACCCACATTTTAAGGGTCCTTCTGGTAATTTTTTTGGGACTCCTTTTTTAGGAACCTCCTAACATTTCCTCTTGTTTTAGATTAAACATGTTGTAAGGATATCCCTATTTGGATATCCTATTTCCCTCCCATTAGTTCCATTCGATTCGAGTGGTTTAGTGGTGTTTCATCATGTGGATTCGAGGCATGATTTCTCCCCTTTTCTACATTGTTCTTCCTTTTTCATTTTTATCTAATTTGGTTAAACCAATAGGGGTTTTGAGGGATAATTTCACAAAATCAAGGTTAAATCATTTCACTTCATGATCCTTTAATGTGTAACTCATATAGGATTTCTGAAGAGGATGTATTCAATTCATCATTCACTGTTTTCTGTAAGGTATGCTGCCTGATGTGTATGTTTAGTATTTTTGGAAAATTTAAGTGATATTAGACATAAATTTAGATGTTTAATTTTATTTTTTTCATAGATTTGGTTTAGGTGTCTGTCAGGATTGAACCAAACCCCGTTTCTCATGGTTTTTGGCACTGTGAGGCTACCTGGTGAGTTTGGTATCAGTTATGCAAATTTTTATTTTTAGTTTTAAATTTTAAATTTATTAATTTTATGGAATTTATTAATGAGATATGTGGTCATGGGATTTGTGGAGGTTAGTAAGAGATTGGAAGGATTTACAGATCATCATTTTAGGTAGGTGGCATGAATTTATTTGAGTATCTTTCTCATTTAGTGATTTTATGCTCATGTTCCTTTATTATTATTATTATTGTTTGCATACTGGTTGCGTTGCTGAGTGCATCAAATTAGTTGTTTAATTTTGACTAGAATTTCTGCAGTATAGTAGCAACCCTAGGTCGTCTCTCGATGGATCCTTAGATCATTAATTTAAAAAGAGGGTTTTGATTATGAAATTATAAGTGGAATGAGGTTTTGTAAAACTTGGGGGTTTGATGATTAAATATGAAAATAGAAAATGGAATCGATAAAACAAAGTAGAAATGAACAAGATTAATTAAGTGTGATCAACCCGGGGTACTCTCATGATGTCCATCCTTCACCACTTCATGATATAGAGTTATGATCTTTTAATACCCAGTTTGTAACACCTAGAACAAGAATTTTACTGAGTTTATACTAGGAGGCATCCTAGGGTTCAGTCGAAAACACACAATGATTCACCGGACACCACCGATGATTGGGTGATTTGTGTTCGACATCATAACTGAAACTCACCAAGGAAACACATGAAGAACTCAATGTGATATTCAGGTTTGTATGTTATTTCATTGTGATACCATGACATAAATCTACATGACCTTAACAGTGCTTATGTGAGTTAAATTGATCAATATGAACCACACAAAAACCGCATTTGGAAGGGGGAAAAGAAAGTGGTGAACGGTGTGTGAAACATCACATGAATGGGTACCACCAAATATGATCATATGAGTTGATCATGACATAACAGTACATAACTCAATAAAATAAAAATAGAGGATGATGAAAAACAACACAATAACTTGGAATTAAAAAGTTCATTCAATTACAAACATGAATCTTGATATTTACATCACATTCCTCCCCAGGTGATCACATGGGGTTTATAAATCCATGGGAAGGGAGGAAGAAGAAGATGTTGAAGTATAAATTCCCATATCCTCCAGAACACCTAGTGATGATGAAAAAACCTCTTTAGGACTCCAAAATGGAAACACCTTTCCTCTGGTTCCAACTCTCAAATGGGGTGCCCAAGGTGCCAATTTATAGGCAAAGTGGGAACATAGTTTAAGGCACACAAATTTCTTTAACCCACTTGTTCCACTTGTTTCGGCCTCCAGACAACACTATCTCACTTTGGAAAAAATAACAACATTGTAGCCCCACCTCTTGGATGTCTCCACCGAATGTTTGGCACCCTTTGGACACATAAAACTCTAGATATTAATAAAATACAGAACACCGCATCTGACTTTGTGCAGATTTGATTCCTTGGACAGATCAGTTCGGATGAGAATCGTAGAGGCCGAATGAGGCTTAGGTTAATTAATATGCAATGTAGCCCATTAATGTTTGTACTAGAACACAAAATATGAGCCCATTTGGATGAACAAAATTTTCTAAACAGGAACAACAATGGACAGGTCTCCATGGATCCATGCAATTTTGGCCCATTTTCTTCCATTTCATCAAAAGCCCTCCAAATCATCTCCTCCTACATTGAAGTAATAAAAACAAGTAACATTGCCCATTTTAATAGTGATTAAAATTAATTCATTGATTAAAACATAAAGTGAAATTTATTATTATATTTGGAATATTTATTACAAACCCAGTTTAAAACAGCAGTGTAAGGGTGGATTTGAATAGTGAATCGGTGTGTGATTACACCCCCACACCTAAACATTTGTACTCCTGGGAAAAGAGACATATAAAAAAAAACAAAAAAAAAATGATTCATGTATAAATTAAATTAATGTGATCAATTCCCAAACCAGACCAAGGAGTTCTTCCTAGTGAAAATGGAAAAAAGATGTCTCATAAATCATATCATAATGAAATTCAAAGAGATTCATGATACCAAATTGAGAAAGGAATCCAAGAGTTAACTATGCCACTAACTCTACATATGTGTGTGTGTGTGTGAAAACCATTCCATTATATTATTTCCACTTCTATCCAATAAATATAGGTTATTTTAACATTATTCAGCTTAAAAGATTTTGTCCACCAAACCTGCCCTACATCCTTTGCAATCATATTTCAAGACCCACTCACATAAGCATTCCCGAAAGTCAAACCATAAGATCTTGACCTAGATATCCCCATATGTTGCACATTTCATCACTCCCCAAATTTATTATTATTTTTTTTTCAGAAGTTGCATTTGGAGCAAATCTCACACTCATCTCTCAAACCTTGTTTTATCTCCTCACGACACTAATTGAAATAGTTATAACAAGATCAAAGGTCGAGGAGTGGTTTTTGACCTGCCCAAGACACAACCCAATTTTTTTGATGACGTACAATAGTCGGATATTAGGTACACATGCATAGGTCAATCCGGTACAGTAATGAAACAGATCAGATAAGGAAAAAACGTATGTAAATATCATTTAATGCTGAAAAATATTAACTTAACTTATATTTACCTTCTAGTAAGTAAGAAATATTCACACTTTGTGGTTTGGTGTAAAAATCTGTGGAGATAGTAGTGACACAATTTTTCCGAAAACTACTCACACATAGGGCATCAATCATCTCAAATGTTTCACAGTGATACAACCATTTATATCATTAACATAAAACCAATTCACTAAATATCACTCTCGGATGTTAACTTCATACAAATATTCTTTTTTACCTTCGTTATGGTATTTTTACTTTCTCCCCTTATGGTCACTGAATCTTGGAATTTTGAAATTTTTGATGGGGAAAAATGAAAATACCATAAAGAAGGCAAAAAAAAAGAGAGATAGGAGAAAGACAATGGAAATCCTAATGAACCCAGAAAGATGGAGAAAAGTGAAAATACCATAAAGAATGTGAAAAATAGAAAAAAGAAAGAGAAAAAAAATGATGAAAATTCCTATCTAACCCAGAAATGTACCCATCCCCCCACACTTAGAATGTGTAGTGTCCTCACTGAAATAATTGAGAATGTGAGAAGGAAAGATAAAACCTGGTGTTTTTTACTGGTATGTTTCATCTAGAAGGTGGATTTCCTCTACCAGATTATTTGGAAAATCCTCATAGAAGTGTTTAAGTTTCTTCCCATTGACGGTAATACTTCATCCACTTTGCTCATGAAAAATCTGTATTGCACCAAAAGGGTAAACATTAGTAACAATATAAGGCCTGAGCCATCAGGAACGAAGCTTACCTGGGTGGAGATTTAGCCTGAAATTGTACATGAGGACATTATCACCAATATGAAACTTCTAATGATGAATTATGCTATCATGGATAGCCTTTGTTTTCTCTTTATAGATATGAGAGTTCTCATATGCATCACGTATAATTTCTTCCAACTCTTGAATCTGCAACTTTCTATGCTCACCTGCATATGAAAGATTCATATTACATTGTTTAACAGCCCAATATGCATGGTGTTATACCTCCACTGGGAGGTGACAAGAATTTCCAAACACAATCATGTATGGTGAATTTCTAATTGGGGTTTTAAAAGATGTACTGTATGCCCAAAGTGCATCATCCAAGTGCAAACTCCAATATTTCCTATTGGGTTGTACCATTTTTTCCAAAATTTGTTTAGCTCCCTGATTTGAGATTTATTCTTTTCCGTTAGTTTGGGGGTGATATACAGTGGAGAATTTATGATAAAACCCATACTTACGAAGAAAAATTTTCATGTTGCGATTGAAAAAATGTGAACCCTGATCACTAATGATGAATCTCAGTAAACCAAACCTACTAAAAATCTGAGACCTCATAAAATCAACAACCACACGAGAGTCATCGGTCCTAGTGGACATTGATTCCACCCATTTAGATACATAGTCAATCGCCAATAAAATGTATAAAAAGCCAAATGAATTTGGAAAAGGCCCAATGAAGTCAATGCCCCATGCATAAAAAATTTCACAGAATAACATGGGTTGTTGGGGCATTTCATTCCTCTTGGATACATTCCTTGTGAATTGAAAACGAATACATGACTTGCAAAATCTATGGTCATACCTATACAATGTTGGACAATAAAGTCCTGAGTCAAGAACCTTTTGAGCTGTACGTTGAGATCCAAAGTGGCCCCCACAGGCCAAGGTGTGACAGAAGGTCAAAACAGAGGTGAACTCATGGTCAGGGACACACCAAAGAACTATTTGGTCACTACAAATTCTCCAAAAGTATGGGTCATCCCAAATGTACCACCAAGAATCATGCTTAAGTCTCTGGGATTGTGAAGTCCTGAAATCCTTGGGGACCCTAGATGTTGCTAGAAAATTCACAATGTCCGTATACCAGGGGGGTAAGGTCCACAACATCACAAAGGTTCTCATGAGGAAAGAATTCTCCAATGGGGAGGGATGAGTCAGCATGGTGGTCCAGTGGTGGATAAATCCTACTAATGTGGTTAGATAAAACATTTTATACTCCCCTCTTATCTATAATCTCAAGGTCAAACTCTTGGAGGAGGAGCATCCACCATATGAGGCGGGGTTTAGCTTCAGGTTTATTTAAGAGGAATCGAAGGGCAACATGGTCAGAAAACACAATCACTTTTGACCCAAGAAGATAAGAAAGAAAATTTTTCCAAGTCAAACACAATAGAAAGGAGTTCTTTTTCAGTGGTTGTGTGGTTTACTTGAGCAGGGTCAAGGGAACATGAGGCATACACAATGACATGAGGAGCCTTCTCAACCCTTTGTGATAAAACTACCCCAACTGCAATGTTAGAGGCATCACACATAAGTTCGAAGGGGAGATCCCACCTTGGTGGTTGGATGATGGGAGGTGATGTGAGGCTCCTTTTAAGTTAATTGAATTCATCCTCACAATTTTTATCAAACACAAAATCAGAATCTTTTAGTAATAACCGGGACAATGGAAGTGCGATCTTACTAAAGTCTTTAATGAATCGGCAGTAAAAACCAGCACGAACCAAGAAAGATCTCACCTAACGAACACATTTTTGGATTTGGAAGGGATAAAATCAATTCAATTTTAGATTTATCAACTTGAATTCCTTTATTTAAAATGACATGCCCAAGAACTATCCCTCACTGAACCATGAAATGACATTTCTCATAATTTAAAAAAAGATCTTTTCAATGCAGTGGTGGAGGACATATCCTAGGTGTTCCAAAAAATCATCAAAAGAATAACCATATAATGTGAAATAATCCATAAAAACTTCCATAAAACTCTCAAGGTACTCAGAAAAAATACTCAACATACATCGCTGAAAAGTACCAGGAGCATTACATAGACAGGATGTCATCCTTCTGTATGAAAATGTGCCAAATGGACAAGTAAATGTTGTATTTTCTTGATCCTCAGGGGCGATATGTATTTTTAAATAACCCGAATAACCATCAAGGAAACAATAATGGGACTTACCAGCCAATCGTTCTAACATTTGGTCAATAAAAGATAAATGAATGTGGTCCTTCTGCGTGGCTTAATTCAGTTAACGGTAGTCAATACAGACTCGCCAACTATTTTGCACACGTGTTGGAACCAATTCATTCCTTTCATTTGACACAACTGGTATTCCTATTTTTTAGGCACAATTTGCACTGGTCTAACCCAATTACTATCAGAAATAGGACAAATGAACCCCGCAGCAAGTAATTTACTGACTTCCAATTTTACCACTTCAAGGAGAGTGGGATTAAACCGGCGTTGAGATTGTCTTACGAGCTTAGCCTCATCATCCAAAAGTATATGGTGAATAAAAATAGATAAGATAATCTCAAGAATATCAGACAATTTCCATCTTATTGCCTTTTTACACTCTCTCAAAAGGTTGAGTAGTTTCGATTCTTGTTTTGGAGAGAGGTTATTGAAAATAATGACTGGAAATTGGTCAATACCCTCCACATATGCATATTTTAAATTATAAGGAAGTTGTTTATGTTCCAACACCGGTGGTTTTTGGATTGAGGGAGAGAATTTAGGGGGAGTGAGATCCATTAAACTGTTTATCTGCTCATATTTATTCTCTAAAGATAAGGAATTTATTGAAATGAGACTTTTAGAATCATCGACGATCATGGGTACTTCAGAATGAACACACTCATCAATTAAAGCACAAAATTTACACTTTTTAGAACCCACACAACACTCAAAACATGAATCAAAACTCAAATCATCCAAGGGTGAAGAAAAGGAAAATGAATCAGAATTTGGGTTGTGGAGAGAATTGTGTGTGTGCGCATCATCTGAGAAAACATCCATCGAATAGACAGGAAGAGTGGAGTTCTCTTCAACAGGGTGTTTCATAGCCTCAAGGATGTTAAAATCGACCTTTTCTCCTCCGAATTCCATGGACAGCGTACCATTGTGAACATTGATGATTGTATTTGCTGTTTTGAGGAATGGAATCCCAAGTATGAGAGGAGCATTTCCTTGGGTTCGGGTATCTTCCATCTCAAGAATGTAGAAATCAACAGGGAAGATGAGATTCTTCACTCTTACAAGGACATCCTCAATCACTCCTGTTGGATGCGTAGTACTTCAGTTGGAAAGTTGTACGACAATTCCTACTGGTTGAAGCTCTCCAACCTTTAGAGAAGTGTACATGGAGTGAGGCATTACATTAATGGAAGCACCTAAATCTAGCATAACATCAGAAAAGAAAGTCTCACCTATGGTACACAATATTGTGAATATGCCAGGATCCTTGCATTTGGTTGACATTGCTGGTTGAATCAATGCCGAGACATTCCTCTCCAAGTTGACTCTCTCATTCCCCTTCAGCCTTCGTCTATGAGTGCAAAGTTCTTTTAGGAATTTTTCATAACGGGGAATTTTCTTGACTTCATCCAGCAATGGAATATTAACTTGAACTTTTTTAAATGTATCCATTATTTCATTGTCAATATCATTATCAAAGTATTTATTATATTTAGGGAGTCTTTGAGGGAAAGGGAGAGGAATGGATTGTTCATGGGAATCCTTAATGATAATTTGATTTTGTTTTTTATTTTGTTTTTCTTCATTGGAATCTTCTATGGATGGAGAAAGATTGTTTTCAAGAGGGGGACATACCTGTTGTGTAGAATTAGTAGAAGTAGAAACTTATTTACCACTACGAAGTGTAACTGCACATACATTACCTTTATCCTTCGGATTGGCAATGGGTTGGGATGGTGGTTTTCCAGAACCTTGCATCTTAAGCTTACCGATGGTGTTCACCAATTGCCCCACTTGAGTTCGTAGGTCTTGAATTTCTGATTTTGTGGTTTATTGGAAATGGAGGTTCTAGGTTTCCATTTTATTCACCATATCTTCGAGGCTTGGTTCAGATTTGGGAGGAGAAGGATGATTGATTTGAGAAGTTCAAGGATAAGAAGGTTGCATACCTTGCCCTTGTTGATACAAATTCTGCTTGGGGTAGCTTGAGTTTCCTCCTTATCGGTACTAGGGTTGCGCTTGCCACCCTGGATTTGGATTTTTCCTGAATTGTTCTTTCTTTAAGGGAGGTGTTTATTAGAATGGACGCCCTAGAAACACGGCTACACAAGACTCAGGTGAATCTTGAAGTTGTGGGCATTGGTCAGAAAAATGAGAATTGTCAGAACAAATACCACAGTGTAATGGAACATGAGGAGATTGTGAGTTACCTTGTGCTTGAGCTAATTGACTTAGAAGGGTATACATCTCATAAATCTTGTTATCTACCTTTTTTTCTAGAGATGAATGACTTACCTCATGAACTCCTCGAGTTGGTGCAATATCTCGTGTACCAAATTGTTGTGCATTTTGAGCCATGTTGGCAATTAAGTCACGAGTGGCGGAAGGAGTTTTATCAACCAAGGCACCACCAGATACTACATCAATCATTCCACGATCCATGGGGATAAGTCCCTCATATAAGTATTGGATTAATATTTGTTCACTAATCTGGTGGTGGGGGAAGCTTGAGAAAAGTCTCTTGAATCTCTCCCAGTATTCATGAAGGGTATCTCCTTGTGATTGCCTAATTCCACATATTTCGTTCCTAATTGATGCAGTTTGGGAGGCAGGGAAGAACTTCTCTAGAAATAGTCATTTAAGGTCATTCCAACCCCCAATTGTGGTAGGCAGATATTATATCCAGTCTTTGGCTACACCATCAAGGTAGAAAGGGAAGGCCCTAAACTTAATTAAGTCCCCAGACACATTTTGGGGTTTCATGGTGGAGAACACTATGTGAAACTCCTTAAGGTGTTTATGAGGGTCCTCACCAAGAAGACCATGGAATTTTGGAAGAAGGTGGATGAGACATGATCTCAGCTCAAAGTTGGCTGCTTCCTCGGGATATTGGATGTACGCAGGTTGGTACTCCACATCATGGGTGGTAAGTTCTTTTAAAGTTCGATTATTTGCAGCCATGTTTTCTTGGCTTTGATTGGGTTCAATTTTTGATTGGTTTAGGACCACTTTAGGTTCCAAAATTAGTTCCTTAATTTTACTTGATTTACCTTCTCTAGATGCCTTGATTTGTGTGTGAAGTGACTTTTCAATTTTAGGTTCAATTTCAGGTAGTGTTTCTTTACCATATCGGGTCATGAAAATAAGTTGTGAAGTTTGTTTTTTTCAATATGGATAAAATCACTTAAGAAGAGTGAAAATATAATATAATTTTATAATACATAATTATATAGAGAGATATGGAGAAGAAGAGAGAGAGAGAGAGAGAGAGAGAACACACCAAAAAATAACCAAAAATAAAGACAAAAACCCAAAACAAAAATAATCAAATCAGGGTGGATTATTGAAAGGAGTACTAATTAATAAGTAAAATAAATAAATAAAATTAAATAATAAAAATAAATGATCTTGGATCCCTGGAAACGACGCCAAAATTTGGTTGCGTTGTCGAGCGTGTCAAATTAGTTGTTTAATTTTGACTTGAATTTCTGCAGTATAGTAGCAACCCTTGGTCATCTCTCGATGGAGCCATAGATAATTAATTTAAAAATAGGGTTTTTATTATGAAATAAGAAGTGTAATGAGGTTTTTTAAAACTTGGGGGTTTGATTATTAAAGATTAAAATAGAAAATGGAAGCGATAAAACAAAGTAGAAATGAACAAGATTAATTATGTGTGATCAACCCGGGGTACTCTCATGATGTTCATACTTCATCGCTTCATGATATAGGGTTATGATCTTTTAATCCCTATTTTTTAACACCTATAACTAGAATGTTACTGAGTTTATACTAGGAGGCCTCCTAGGGTTCAGTTGAAAACACACAATGATTCACCGGACACCGTGATGATTGGGTGATTTGTGTTCGACATCATAACTGAAACTCACCAAGGAAACACATGAAGAACTCGATGTGCTATCCAGGTTTGTATGTTATTTTATTGTGATACCATAACATAAATGTACATGACCTTGAAAGTTCTTATGCGAGTTCAATTGACCAATATGAACCACAAAAACACCACATTTGGAAGGGGGAAAAGAAAGTGGTGAACGGTGTGTGAAACATCACATGAATGGGTACCACCAAACATGCTCATATGAGTTGAGCATGACATAACAGTACATAAATCAATAAAATAAAAATAGATGATTATGGAAAACAACACAAAACCTGGAATTAAAAATACCATTCAAATATTACAAACATCAAGCTTGGGATTTACATGACGTTCCTCCCCGGGTGATCACAGGGGGTTTAGAAATCTATTGGAAGGGAGGAAGAAGAAGATGTTGAAGTAGAACTTCCCATATCCTCCAAAACTTATAGTGATGATGAAAATCCCTCTTTGGGACTCCAAAATGTAAGCACCTTGCCTCTAGTTCCAACTCTCAAATGGGGTTCCCATGGTGCCAATTTATAGGCAAAGTGGGAAGGTAGTTTAAGGCATACAGATTTCTTTAACCCACTTGTACCACTTGTTTCAGCCTCCAAAAAGCATTATCTCACTTTTGAGAAAATTAAAAAGTTTTATCACCACCTATTGGCTGTATCCATTGAATGTTTGTCACCCTTTGGACACATACATCTCTAGATATTGATAAAATATAGAACACTGCATCTGACTTAATGCAGATTTGATTCCTTGGACAGATCAGTTTGGATGGGCATTGTACATGCCTAATGAGGCTTAGGGTACTTAATATGAAATGTCTCCCATTAAATTTTGGACCATCCAGAAAAATATTATCCCATTTGGATGCACGTAATTTTCTAAACATGAACAACAGTGGTCAGGTCTTCATGGATCCATTCAATTTTGCCCCATTTTTCTTCCACTTCATAAAGGGCCCTACAAATCATCTCCTCCTACATTGAAGTAATAAAAAAAGTAACATTGTCCATTTTAATATTTATTAACATTAATTCATTTATTAAAACATAAAGTTCAATTTATTATTATATTTGGAATATTTATTACAAACCCAGTTTAAAACAGTAGTGTAAGGGTGGATTTGAATAGTGAATCGCTGTGTGATCACATACTGCGTGACTTTTTTGTTTTTTAAATATATTGGGATATACTCATGTCATAATAATATTCAACATGAACTATATATATTTCTAAATGGTTCTATGGTGTTACCCTATTCGAATGAGTATTGGTATCCCTCTTCATGTATTGCTTGGTGGCATGTTTTGGATTTAAAAGGGAAAAGAAGTTTAATTTTGAAAATGTGTTTTAAAAGGGGGTTTATATGAAAATATTATATTAATAGAAATTTTTTTATTTAGTAAATGAGTTTTAAAATGGTATTTCAAAAATGAAATGGAGTTTCTAAATATTTTTTTAATAAGAATTTGTCAAAGGGCCTGGCGTGAGTAGGATGACTTGTGATGCATTTTGAAATGGTTTTAAAAGATTATTTGACTTGGTTTCTAAAGAAAATATCAAAATTTTTGGTTTATTTGTTTTGGATCATTTGAACTTAAGATTATGATGCCCTATTTTCTAAATATTTTATTCTTACCATGCTTCCTTGTTGTGCTTGTCTGGTATGTTCTATTTTCTATGATGATGCATGTTTTGTGTGTAGCCCTATGAGAAATCTACTTTTGGTAAAAAGTGATGGGTTAATCCATATGAATATGGAAGACCTCTTATAGGGTCTTAATGTATGATGGGATGTGTTTGAGACATGGGTATATGTCTTGAGTGACTATCACCCTAGATACTAGTTGGTGCGTTATGAGATGGGATGCGTACCATTTATTTTGTTGCATGCGTGTTCTGGCTATGAGAATTTCATAAGTGACATATTCTTGTGTGGGAGATGATGTTGAGGCTTGGAATCACAATAAGTGAAATTGGTAGGAACTCTATGGTAGATATATGGTCCTAGTGTGCATGAAAGTTAGGCCATACCTTGAGTGATAAGAAATTGATTATGTAAGGGGCCTTTCCTTGAGGGAGAAGGCATTGTTGACCATACCTTGAGTGAGAATATATGAGTTAATGGATAGATAAGGACCTTTAATTGAGTGGGAAGGCTTCGGTTGAAATAGTGTACAACCTTGAGTGAATAGTATAGTCGGGTTATAATGTGAAACGAGATGTGGATGATGGACCCTACCTTGAGTGATGTGGTAATGGGCCAGGAATCAGATGTAGGACCTTACTATGTTCCTTTGAGTATTGGTAAAAGTACTTGGATGATTACCTAACCCAAGTCTTTAGGCACGGGTTGGGGTATTTTATATGGGGTAACTCTCTTCCTTTTGTTATGGAGATGAAGCAGGTATTCTTAGGTGTTGTGGTGGATTGGTTAGCACATGAAAACCTAATGTGTATGCTGGTATATTCATTATGTGTTATGTTTCTAGGTGGGTGTGTCACACAATAATGACTGAAACTTTATATATATATATATATATATATATCATGCACACCAACTTGATCACATCAAAAATCAGTATGGTTGAGGCATTGAGGATTCCTATCGGGTGATTGGAATCACCCCTACCAGTATACAAAACATGGGTTTTGATATAAATGGGTAGGACTTCCTATTTTCTCTTAGGACATATGTATCACTTGGAGCTGGGTACATGGTTCGGTCTATAGGTCATGGAAGCAGAGGATTTGGTAGGATGATTATGTGAGTTGGGCTATAGGCTGGTGTATTTATTTTTTAGTTTTTTCTTAACATGTACTGGGTAGTGTCCCATTTATTATATATATAATGATGTTATGTCATGTTTATTAGTTTCCACTTTTTTATGTATTATTTCATTATATATATAATTTTACTATTTTCTATTCTAGACCGTTGTGGCCTTTGGGCACCCTGTTTTATGTATACCGGTTTTTAAGACTTCTGTTATGCATATAAGTCATTCTTAATTCTTGATATATTTGAGAATGTTTCTTATTATTTTTTATAAGTCATAACATCCCCACAACATTATTAGCCCCTTCACACTAGTTGTAAGCCTCTATTATATGTGTAGTCATGCCTGAGGTCATGTAGCAACCCCCGCTCGGGTTGTATTCGGGCAATTTTGATTGGGGGTCACAAAATAGTATCAAAACCATCTTTTGGGATGAGATATTACAGTTATAGGTGGAGTTAGTTTATTATAAATTAGGAGGTAGATATAGTATATAACTATTCAGAATGACACTGGTTAATACCCATGTTTCCAAGGGATGTCTAGTTTCAGGACCAGGGAATATAAGATAAGTGAGGTGTTGGGATGGTTCAAGAATCCCATGTGGGAGGGACATGACTCTGGGTGAGTCCTAAGGATTAACTAGGAGCTTTTTAGTCAAAATCTCCTTTTGACTTTTCCATTCCTATTATTTTGGAAATCACAAACTCATTCTTAAATTAAAAATATCTAATACTTTTATATCCAAAGTATTTTTACAATGTTTTTATAGAAAACATATACTTTTCTACCATACTTATAATTCATTTTAAAGTATTCATGAATTTATATTACAATTATCATAATGAGCATGAATATGATATTTTATCGGATTCACCATACCAAATAATATTTAAGACTTTCTGTCTTGTATTCGTACTGAAAAAATTTATAATCAGATTTGACATCTGATCTGATACCATCAGATTCACACTCATTGAGAAAATTGTAATGAAACTCTATAAGTAAATCCATTGGAATGACTTCTATTTAAACCTTTAATATAGAAAAATTTCATATTGTATTGGAACATTTTACTCAAATCACTATAATGGTGTATTGTCAAAATGATTTCATGAATTATGTATAAAAAAAATGATTTCATGCTTTTAGTTATGATATGACCATTAAAGTGCCAAGTTTCCTGGTCCTCCCAAAATTCTTGGAGAAAAATATGATCATTGGAAATCAAGATGACCATTGGAAGGAACACCTATAAATACCAGGTCATTTGAATAGCATGTGTGTGGTTTAAATCATTTTTCATGTACATGAGAACTTTTATTTTTCTCTCAATTTTCTAAAGTGTAAAAGCATTAACAACTTGTTCCTAGTCTTTGTATTGACTTAGAGATAATCTCTTTCTCGAGGAAGCATTGTCATGTTGTCTCTTTAATAATCTGTTGTACTGTCTTGTGCGACTTTGATTATTGAAATTATGATTGAATACTTCTGTATCCAGGAAGACAAAATCTTATCATCTTGATCGAGGGCTTCCAGAGATAATAAGATAAAATCTGATCAATCAGATCGAGGGCTTGTGAGGATAACAAGACAGATTGAAGATGGTCTTTGTATTGAGGGCTTGTAAGGATAGAGAGATAGACCAATATTCATATCGAGGGCTTACCCTGGTGTGGGTAAAAAACATTCTTGAAATTATAAATCAAGGAACCTTAATCCAAGGTTATTGGATACCCTTCTCTTAGAGTTAAAAGAATTCAATTTTAATTTACTTGTTTTATTAATTTTTTTTAACTTTGAAACAATTGTAATAGGAAGTGAATTCTTTTATATATTCATTCTCCTATTTTTATTCTATTTATCATAATTAATTTGATTATGATACATTTGGATTACTCTATAAATACGATTTCAATGATTACGATTACACAACTTACCCTAATTACGATTCTATAGACTTTAAGATAAAATCATCTATTTGGTGACCCGTGACTTAATAATAATATCATAATCAACCTGATTATGATATCTTTATTGTTGGACCTAAGTGCCCAATCCAATTTCTGTTTTATTTAAAAAGAGGTGTTGTGAATACGATCTTTTTAATTCTATTAATTTTTTTTAAATATTAAAAACGAATGTTTTTAAACTTACAATTCAACCCCTCTTGTATTTATCCATATATATATATACATTTTGATCCAAAAATTGGTATCATAGGAGGTTTCCACTGCTTATACACTTGTTCAATTTTATCTTCTCTTTACGATTTCAAGTTATCTTTATTTCTTGTTATAAACTTTTCGTTTATAAATATTTGTTACACTAACATGTATTTTGGAAAATATTTTGTTTATATCTGTTTTAAAAGATGGCAAGACTAAATATAAGATATATTTATAATCTAAATCTAAACCAGTCCCCCAATATTTGATGTTAATGACTATGAATATTGGAGGTATAGAATGAAGACTTTTGTGATCAACATAGAAGTTGACAATTTTGTTATACTAACCGGTGAATATAAAATTCTTGAAAAAGAAATGAGAACTTTTAATAATAAAAAAATATAGAATATCAGCTAAATTACAAGGTAAGGAATACTTATTATGTTCTATGACTAGAAGCATATGTATCAATATTTCCTTTAGTGAAGTAGCTAACAATATTTTTAAGAAGTTAGAGATTACTCATTTTGGAGCATCTAAAGTTGTTGAGACTAGAAGAGATATGTTAAGAGTTTATTATCAATATTTTGAATTTCCTTATATTGAACATGTTGTTAAAGTACAACAATTGTTTATGAAAATTGTTAATAGTTTACAACCTATGGGATAAAAAGGACCATAGGATGAAATTCTTGTTGAAAATATTATTGATATCATGACCAATGATTGGGAATCAAAAAGGACATTAGTTGATGAATCTAAGAAGATTACAAATATTACACTTGATGATTTATTTGGAACTCTTTTACAGTATGAGGTTAGGATGAAAATAGATACTAAGAAAGTAAAGAAAAATAATGTTGGAGTTTGTTTTACTTACACTTAAAATCTAATGAAAGCTCAAACTCCTAAGAAGGTTGTTAAATCAACAAATAAAAATGTTTCTAATCAATCAGATTCATGTGATTTTGAACATTCTAATAACGAGTTCGATAATCTTGATTGAAGAATGAACAATATTGTTGGAAAAAGGATTTTTAGTATTGTTATAAGAAAAGTAATAAGGAAATAAATAACAATAAAGATTCTGAAGTTACCAGTTGCTAATGTAAAAGAGGTAGACACAAAAGACCTGATTGTCCAATGATCAAAAGGAAAGATAGAATGGAAAGAAATTTTGATAGAAACTAGAAAAAGTATTAAAAGTTGAAAGGAAATAATGTTTTGAAAGATAACTACTCTTGGAGTTCTAGTGGAGTAGATTCTTTTAATGATTCTTCAGATAATGAAAATTCCAGATAGAGGAATATTGGTCTCTATACTAGAGTACATTTTAAAAATCAATGTCTTATGGATAAGGTAAACACTTATAATTATTTAACAAATATGTATTTAAATTAAAAATATCTTGATGAGAAAAATTATATTTATTCTAATGAAGAAAATTCCTCATCAGAACATAATAATTTACCTTCTTATGATGAAGTATCTAGCTTTTCTAAATTACTTTAAAATGAAAATTGTAAAGTTTGTAAGAAACTTGAAAAGAAAATACTAGAATAAATGTTTTGAAAAAAGAAGTATCATATCTTTAAAAATATCCTGATAATAAAGATTTTTAAATTGATTATATTTCTAAAACCCCTAAAAAATCTAATTCTGAGAAAGATAATCTTTTTAAATTTTTTAAAAAATTCATTTAGGAGAAAAATGTTTTAGAAAAAAAACTCACTTATGAAACTAATACAAATGTGGATAAGAATTTAGTTATAAAATTAAAGTCTAAAAATTTTTATTTAAAGGAAATTTTATCAAACTTTTCCACTGGTAAGGAAATTTTTTATAAAATGTATAAACAACTCCGTCCACATGATAATAGTTTAGGAATGAGATATACTCATAGAAAACCTGTTTTTAGTAACAAATTCTCTGTTCCTAAAAATGAACCCTGTTGCATAAAATGTAAAAGTAGAGGTCACTGGAGTAAAAATTGTTCTTTAAATAAAATTCATTCTTTAGGATTTCACAAATAACATTTTCAAAACAAATTTGGATTCCTAAGATTTTGTTTTCTAACATTTCTGGACCCAAGAAGGGTTAGGTTCTAAAAGTATAATTATTTTGTTTTTAGGAAAATAGAGGAAGTACCAATAATAAGAATAAATGGTATATGGATAGTGTTTTTTCTTGAGATATGACTGGTAACAAATAATTATTTGAAAATATTATCAAAATGAATGGTGTAAGAGTTACCTTTGGAGATAATTATCAAGGAAATATTGTTGGTATAGTTAACATTTATCTTCTTGAAAAAGCATTAATTTCAAATTTTTATTTACAAAATGTCTTAAGAATAACCTTATAAGCATAATTAAATTATGTGATGAATTTTACCTTTTGAATAATAGGAATGATAAATGGGTAGTACACAACTCCAAGGATGAATTAATTCTTTCTACCCATCAGCATGAGAATGTTTATACACTTAACTTAGAATACCTTAGGATCCAAGAATTATCTTGTCTCAGTGTAATGAAAAATCAATATTGGTTATGGAATATAAGGTTTGGATACTATAACTTTAAGGATTTATGTAAATTAACTAAGAATAGTCTTTTTAAGGATCTATTATAACATAGATTTTATTCTTCCAAAGTTTGTGACCCTTGTCAATATGGGAAGAAACATAAGTCAAGCTTTAAATATATTACTGAAGTCACAACTACTAATGCTCTATAGTGTTTGAACATGTATTTATTCACTTCCACACAAAGTGGTAGTATTGGAGGAAAGTAATATGTATTTTTTTAGTTTATAATTACACTAGATATATATGGGTCTATTTTCTAACAAAGAAATATGAATCCTTCGTTTTTTAAAAACTTTTTTAGCCATAGTTAAAAACAAGAAAAACCTTCCCTTGATAACTATCCATAGTGATTATAGTAGAGAATTTTTAAATTCTAATTTTGAAACTTTTTGTAGTATGAATAGAATTAATCATAACTTTTCAGCATCTAGAACTCCTCAGAAAAATGGGGTTGTTGAAGGAAGAAATTGCATTCTTCAGGAAATAACAAGAACCATGTTAAGTGAATATTCAATTGCTAAACAATTTTGGTATGAAGCTATTAGTACTACTTTCTACACTATAAATCAAGTTTTAATTTGACCATTTATTAATAAAATCCCTTATGAGTTATGGATAGGCCAAAAACAAAAAGTTTAATAATTCAGAGTATTTGGATTCAAAGTATTAATTTTGAATACAAAAATCAATTTACACAAATTTGAACCCAAATTCCATAAAGGTATATTCTTAGGTTACTCCCCTACTTCTAAGGCATATAGAGTTTTTAATAAAAATTAGTTTACTATTAAAGAAATAATACATGTTAAATTTGATGAAACTAATGCTTTTATTTTTAAACAAACACAACCAACATCCTCAAATGTGTTTTCCAAAACTGATCCTCAAACTATGATAAAATATTTTTCTAATAAGAAAAATACTCAAGAAATAGTTTCTGAAGTATTAACTTCGAAATAATTTCTACTTTATGTTGATGAATAGGTTTTAAAAAACCCAAGTCAGTTGTTTCTTATGAATCAACCTAGTGATAGTATCATTGGTGATGTGAATCAACCAGTATGGACCAGACGTTCTTTGAGAAATGAAGTGGAACATTTTAATTTTCTTTCTCAATTTAAACCTAAAAACCTCGATGAGGCTTTAGGATTTAGAGATTGTATTAAGGATATTTAAGATGAACTAAATGAATGTAAAAGGAACAAAGTATGAACCTTAGTTTAAAGACATAATGAAACTTTAGTCAATTGAGTAAAATGGGTTTTCAGAAACAAATGTGATGAAAGTAGAATAATTATTAGAAATAAAGCAATACTTTTTGCTAAAGGTTATAATCAACAAGAGATAATATATTATGAATAAAATTATGCTCCAATGTCTAGAATTGAATCTATTTGTATTCTATTATCATTCCCATCATTCTTTAATTTCAAACTTTTTTAAATGGATGTGAAGTGTACTTTCATTAATGGATATGTTCAAGAATAAGTTTTTTTGAATAAAAATACTATTTTTGAAGATAAAAAACATCATTAATACATTTATAAACTAACCAAAGATTTATATGGCCTTAAAAAATCCCCTAGATCTTGGTATGATTAATTAACGAGTTTTTTGTTACAAAATAATTAAGTTAAGGGAACTGCTAATCCAATCCTTTTTATAAAGAAAGCAAACAAATATATTACGATTGTTCAAATATATGTTAATGAAATTATATTTGGATCAACTCAAAAAACGTTAATAGATTCCTTTGTGGATTTTGTGAAATATGAGTTTGAAATGAGTATGATGGATGAGTTAACATTTTTTATTGGTTTTCAAATTTCTCAAAAACTAGAAGAAACTTATATATATCAACATAATTATATCATATATCTTCTTAAAAAGTTTGTATATGAAAATAATAAAAGTATTAGTACTCAAATAAATACCTCAAATACACTTGATAGTGAAGAGGATGGGCAACCAGTTAATCAACCATTTTTTAAAGGTATGATAAGAAGTTTACTATACATAACTGCTAGTCATCCAAACTTAATGTTTTCTATATGCTTATGTTCAAGGTATCAATAAAATAAAAACTAATCCAATTTAAAAGCTTTAAAAATAATTTTTTGTTATTTAAAGTGAAATATGGATTTAAGACTTTTTTATTATTCTAGAAATGATTTTTAATTAAATATTTTTTGATACTGACTTTGGTGGCTGTAGAATGGATAAAAAAAGTAATTCTAAAAAATATAATTTCTTAAGAGATTCATTAGTTTCTTGGTCCTATAAGAAACAAAACTTGGTATCAATTTCCACTACTAAATCATAATATGTAGAAACTGGAAGTTGTTGTGCTCATATTTTGTGGACGAAACACACACTCACTAACTATGGTATGAGTTTTACAAAAAACTAAAATACTTTGTGATAAAACAAGTACCATTTACCTTAGTAAAAACCATACACACCACTCTCATGAAAAAAATATAGATATTAGGCATCACTTTCATAGGGATCACACACAAAAAAGAGATATCATTTTACAATTTATCGAAACACAAGAACAACTTTCTGATATTTTTACAAAACCATTACCTTCTGATAGATTTGAATATATTAAACAGAAGCTAGGAATGATAAATTTTAATTAATAATTCATATATTATTCTTATTTAAACCATCTCCTTACATTAATATACCCATTTACAAAGTGGGAGTACATATGTTTAATTTTTATATATATATAATCTTTAATTATTAGAAAATTTTCATACTCTATTGTTTTTTCATTCTAAAATTTTTTGTAGTCAGAATTCTCTTAGTCAAAATTTTTTTATTCAAAATTTTCATAGTGAAAATTATCATATTCAAAATTATCATGTTCAAAATTTTCCTATATATTTTTTTAGTCAACATTTTCATAGTCAAATTTTTTGTAGTAAAATTTTTTGTATTCAAAATTTTCATATTAAAAATATTTTTATTCAAGATTTTCATACTAAAAATTTTCATCTTCAATTTTTTCGTTCTCAAAGTTTTCATACTCAAAAGTTTTCATACTCAAATTTTTTAGAAGAACTAATTATCGAAACCAATAGATCTATCTTGAAACTAAGAAAGTTATAATTTCTTATAACTTACACTATTTTAATTATATTCTCAATGTTGGTATTTTTTTTTCTTTTTTTTTCAGATCCATATTGAATACGATATGTTTTTTTAAAAAAATATTCAAGAGTTAAATTTTTTTAAACCGTCGGATCATTTTGATCTAATCAGAACTGTAGAATCTAAACCAACACCATTCTTTGCCTATATAAAGGGGACCCTAAACCTATCCCACATCGCTTTTCAAAACTGTTTATCCATAACTCTACCTCCCTTCGAGTAGTTCAATCCAGAAGTTTTCCTACTTGGAGAAGTTTTTCATACTCATCTCAAAATCCTCTGTATCTTATCCCAAAGTAATGCCACATAATTATTTCTAAAAAATGACTATATTTAGATAAAGGTTAGTTAATAATGATTTTTATGAAAATAATGACTCTTCATTGAAATTGGTTATCAACTTTCAAGGGTGAGAATCAGTCTGCCACTTTGGCGGCGGCATAGCGGTGAACGAGAGGGGCATAACCACGTCTTTCTTTGGGAGGTACAGGGTTCAAATATTGGGGGTCCGATTTTGGGGAGAATGTAGAGACCCGTATCTTGACGTACATTGACATTACCTTACATTTGCGGAATACCTAGTACATAACAAAACACACACACAAGGATCGTAATAGTTTAGCGTCTTTGGAAACTCGGAACGTAATCTTCTAATCGAGGTGAAAGATCTTCAATATCTCCCATAAAGATCTTCCCTTTTTTTTACCTAAAACCTTTCTTTATATCCTGGGGAAAAGAAAACATAAAAGGGTGAGCTCAAATGCTCAGTAAGGGTAAACAAAAGAAAAATCAATCACATCATATACATAAGAACTTAGCTTTTGGAAATCTTAACCTGCAAAAGAGCTCATAATATCATAACATGGGATAAATCATGGCAGTGAAATGTAATCACAATAATCATAACTTAAAACATGAAACTTTGTGGCATACACACATAATCATAGAGAATCATTTCTTGTTATTCAAGACTCATTGCCAAGACTATCTTAGTGGACAAAGTCCCTTTCTGAATCGAGTAACCCTCGTTCCAGTCCTGTTTCACTGAACCGGTATAACCTACCATTCCAGCCATGTCTATCTCATGAGATATAAAATCATTACCCAATGCATTGGAGGGAGATATAGGTCCCACCCATCTCATAATGATACCATTCTTATGTGTGCCACAAAATCATAAACCAAACATCATAGCATAACCCATGTAATAAAAATGGGATTCTTAAACAACATGACATCATAAAACCATTCATATAAGATAAATGAATTCATAAACATAATTCCATCACAACATAGTCAAATCAATGTAAAAATATGGATAGAAACAGAACCCTTTATTATCTTAGATGGAAAATAATTTTGATAAAACACTTAAAATGAATTCTTGAGGAAAATATCCTTTCTTCTTCAAAATAAATTCCTTTTCACAAAAAATCATGCAATTTTAAAAGAAAGAGATTTTATTGAAAATAGTCATGAAATATTTTGGAGGAAGGTTCATGAAAATAAGGCTTTATAAAACCGTAAAAATCCGTTCATGCCGTATAAGTTAAAAAAAACATTCTTCTCGTACTTTTGTCGGAAAAGTCAAAAAAGTACCTCGTACGAAAAACGACAAAAGATTCCTTTCATATCTTTTACTAAAAACTCACCGAAGGGTAAAATTGGATTTAAAAAATTGTAGGTGGATGGAAATAATATTACATATTGAGGAAATATGGATGTGGATGATAAAATACACCCCAGTAAATACTAAAGTATAAACAATCTCGGATAAAAATGAGATTGTGATATTTCCCTTACCTTAGGTCCGATTTGCTTCGTATGTGTCTGAACCTCCTGTATAATGATTTAAATAATGTCATTGACTTATTACAGAATCATATTCATTGTTATGATATCATATATGGTTCACTTATGACATTATATTACCCGTTCTTTCGTCAATTCCATGTTAAAGAAGCGTTTTGGGTAAAATTGTTTCATTTATCGTAGGTGTTTTGACTTGTTGGTATTGACATTATTATTACTTATATCATGATTTACTTACTTCCAGAATATAAAATATGATTTATATATCATATATATTCAGTATATATATATATAATAGATAGATAAATGAAATGAAAAACACCGTTCATGGAGACGGTGGTCCGTACGTACGCATGAACACTGTTTTCCTTTCCTTATTGTCTTGAATGGAAGTAAGTAGATGACATACATATATATATATATACATAAATCCAGTAGCTTTATAATGTCATATATTTCATTATTATTTCTTATATATACTTTATAATCATTCTTAAATGGTTAACATGTAGAATGAATCTCATCGCGTCGTGGAGACGATAGTCCGTACGTACGCACGAGCGATGATATCATTTCCATAAATATTGAATTGAATTAGAGTGGATTATACAATATATCAGAATCAATATGATGTTTTAATAACTATGTATAATTATTCTTTACACCATTATACCCATCCATGTAAGGTGGTGGTGGAAAATAGATTACACCACGGCGTGGAGACGGTATTCCGTACGTACTCACGCGCGGTGATTTCTTTTTCCGTAGGATGGATAGATGGTGAAATAGGGTTGTTTCATACTTAAAATAACATATCAGTATATGAGTTATACTGATGTTATTACTTCATAATGAAACAACCTAAGAAGAAGAAGTGGAAGAAGAAATAAAGATGAAAGAATTGGTAACGGTAATTACCTCTTCTTTGAAGCGCCTCTTTGAGACCTCCTCTTAGGGCACTAAAATTGGTCTTTGAGGAAGAAAATAACCTATAGTATGTTTCTAGGGAAGTGTAGAAGAGATTTTGGCAGGGGTTGGCCGAGCTTGAGTGCTCAAATTGGTGTGAGGAGGAGGGGGAGGAGGTGTCCTTTTATAAGGGAGGAGAGGGGCACCTTAGGAATACTTCAAAATATTATTTTATATTAAAGTCAAAATCGGTTTATAATGGTTCCAAAGGGTCTTATTTCGGAGATAAAGTGGGGATGGGTCTAAATCCTATCAACCAATAAGATTTAGACAAGTTTAGGGTATTATTTTAACCATATCAATTAGATTTAACTCTAAGTTAAATAATTTATCTTTTACCGTGTCTTTTTGTTTTCTTTCACTATATGGTTAATACACTTACTATAACATGCCAAACGAACCCCAAATTGTTTATTACTAATACATATATCCTTATCTAAGTCATTTGGCTGAACCTTAGATTTTTAGGAATAAAATAACAATTAATAATATAATATTTGATTTAAAAACTATTTTGTGTCAATTTTGACACTATTTGATATATGATTTTTGTGAAAGTCATAACAGAATTATATGTTCGAATAAAGTTGATTAAATCAACACTAATATATCATAGTAACCTAGAAAATTAGTGCAATTCATAAAAAGTCTCAAATTACATTTATTTAGGTGTTTATAACATCAATTATGTCAATATTTCATTAATAAGATAATTACTGCATCATCATTGTGTCATAAATAAATTAAATTATTTAATGTCTAAAAATTACAAATAAAATTCCATTATATAGGAAATATTTTTAGCTTTCTAATGAATATTTATAGTCGAATTTATCTTATGTATAACCCCATATTAAAAATGATTTATTTATTAAACTTTGATTTTAACTATTTTAACTATTCATTAAATAAAATAATATTAAATGTCATAATCTAATCCAAGTGGACCTAAATGGTCATATTATACTCATAAGGTTGTTTTTGGTCGAATTACACTTATCCAATAGAATTAGGACATGTGTTAGGGTAATAGTAATATCATATTTACCCTTAGTTACACTATTTACTATTATCCGCGGTAAAAAAAGTAAAATGTTACTATTCACCAAAAAATTATTTTTATCTCATTGAACCACATTTTACTTACTGATATCAACCGTGTCTGTAGGATTTTCGAAATTCCATTCACAGAAGCGGTAAAATTATGTTTTATGCAAAATTCAGTTTTTAACCTACCACTTAGTGGTTTCACTATTCATCAAAAATTGATGTTTTTCAGAAAAATACCAAAATTTTACCCTAAGCTATAATTGATATTCCGAATTCAAAAATGATTTCTATTTTAAAAAATTACCAACATATAAGTTGCATTAATTAATTTTATAATTAATTTCTGCTGTCACAACAAATAGCGTGTTTTTAAGAGATAATAACTATCAAAAGATTGACACTTGTTTATAACTGGTTTAAATGTGAAATTACATCCAATGACCAACATTGTATTAAATTGTAAAAATATATTCTAAATATACTTTAAAACCACTCAAATTAATAATTTATCACTATTAATTATTTCGATTAAAAAAGTTGTTTTTAATTAAAATTTAGTAATTTTCACTATTCATCAGAATATGAAAGTTATCCGAAAAGTACCAAAATTTCACCTTAGGCTAAATTCGATACTCCGAATCCAAAAATGAAGTCCATTTTGAGAGCTAAAATTTCTATAATTTTAAAAGGTGGTTATTACTATTCATAACGGCTAGTTATAATAATATTTTAATAGCATATCGCTGTTTAGTGAAACTCGTTATTGCCTACTACACACACTATCGAGGAAGGTCGCGATTGCGTGTAATGAAAGCCAAGTCAAGGATGCGTGTTGTGCAAGCTCCTTTTGGTTTAGCGTACAACACAAGACATTAGTGAAATAAAAAGAATATTTTTCATAAAATATCGGGCTGTTACAGAGAACCTCTCCCCCAGTATCCAATTTCCTTTCCGGGTCACCCAGTTCCTGACTGGGTGGAAAAAATGAGGCGAGACCCACCTATGCTGACAGATTGCTGTGTCGAACCATCACCGCTCGGGTCGTCACCCTTCGGGATGCTCTGCCATCTCAGATGGCAACGACTCCTTCCCGACTAGGACTCTCTTAGGAGTGATCCCTTCATGGGGAGGGGGGCTTCTTGGTGTGGAGGGTTTGAAAAGGCCACACCTGGGAAATTCCCTTGAAAGAATAAAAGGGTGGGAATTAGTCTGTTTAGAAGAACCTGAGGACGATCAAGAACTTATTAATGTTGATGAATTCAGAGATTTTTATAGTTATATTAAAGTTGATAAGTATTTAAATATATCCTTTTATATGTACAGAAAAGTTTTTATCTTGTCAATTAAACACGCAGCTAATTTCCTTGGATTACCCTAAGAAGGTGACACTTTTTATCTCTCTCACGAGTTACCAAAAGACAAATGTACTTTCAATAATATAAGAGCTGAGGAATCTCTTTTTGAAGTTTATGAGGATAAAAGAAAAGTCACTCATCTCTATTCTAATAATCTTCTTACTTACCTATGGATTCAAGGGTTTTGGATTCCAAGAAAGGGTGGTAGGAAAACCCTAAAGGTTTCAGATATCTATATTCTTGATAATTTGGTCAATATGAGGATGTTTAACTTCATGGGTATATCTTTATAACCATCAACAAACTAATGTTTGGTGCCATCATATCTCAGCTGATAATGTTTCCAGGAATCATAAGTAAATTTCTAACTGAGATTTTGAAATTTTGTAATGTTGTAATCTAGTCGGTGCCAAAGAAAATGAAAATTACTCTTATTAGTAATGACACAATCAAGTGGTTGAAATTTCATTTGGACATAGAATCATAATTTTTTTTTGAAATATACTGAAGATGAACCTTGAAATGAAGTTGTTTAAGGTATTCTTAAAGTCTCAGAATAAACCATATAGACTATTTCATAAAGGTAAAAGAAAGCTAAGAACATTTCCCCCAAGAAGTAAAAAAAATTATATGATGTTAAAGTTTCTTCTAAATGGAGAAGAAGGAAAGCTATAAGGAAAGAAGTAGATCCTCAATTAGGGCTTGATCCTGCTGAGTCCTTAGTTGAAAAGATTCATGGTGAAGAATCTTTTAAGGAGGAAAAGAAGAAAATAAAGATAAAAAATAGAAATTCAGATGTTTTTTACATTGATAGTTTGATGAAAAGTGTTGAAAAATAAAGTGATGGAATTTTAATCATTCAATATGCTGAAGTAGATATGATTATTCCCTATGTCCAAGATAAGGGAAAAGGTATGACAATAGTTTTTGAAGAATTGGTTCCACCAAAAGTTAGTCAATAAAAATCTCCGGATGAAAAAGAAGATAGTGAGACGAGACAAAGGATGAGTACATTGGTAAAAAATAATAAATAAATGAACATGGAGTGTAAGTATAAGAGCAATAAGAAGAATATGAATAAGATGAAGAAGAGGAGGATGAGAATAACAAGGAATCTATTCAAAGTCAAAAATCTCATATTGATAAATAATATATGAGATCTTTAGAAGCAACCTATTGCAAGTTACCATCTCTAGGAGTTCAATCCTCAAAAAAAGTTGTTTAGAGAACTAAATCTAATAAAGTAATTCATATTTATGATAAAGATGAAGAGACCAAGTTTGGTGAAAATCAAGAACAATCTTTAGGAGATGTGGCTATTAAAACCCATTATGGTGAGCTTCTTGATTGCATAGAAGATATTGACACAGATAGTAAAATATCAATAAAAAGAGTTCAATATATTGTTCATGATTTAAAAATAATGGAAAATACTATTTCATATTTTCTAAGTATTGAGGAAAAAATAGATTTTGTTTCTGAAAACCATAAGAAAAGATCACATTCAGTCAGAGTTTTAAAGGACAGATTGATCAAGCTTGAAGCTGATTTTAATGTTTTTGAAGAGAGTGCTCAAAACCCAAGAAGGCACGCAACAAAGTTGTAAAGTGGTATTTTAATGATAATGCAAATATCAAAGATCATGAAGACACAATTGAAGATATAATTAAACTTTTTAATGATGTCTCAATTACTTTCAACAAGTTTTCTAATGATACTGCTCTAAATTTAAGTTTTTTACAAAATTTTAGAACCTCAAAACACATCCACTATAGTGAAGTTAAGGAGATAAAAAAGAAGATAAATTACATTAAATAAGAGGTTTCAAGGATCAAAAATTATAAAGTTGAAATAGTTGAATTGAAAAATCAAATCATTTTTATGAATAATAGAATCGAAGTTCAAGAAAAGGTCAGTAAGGCTTCGGAATAAATGTTTAAACTTCAAGAAGAGAAACTTTGTACCTAGGAATAGAAAATACAATCCCAGGAAAAAAAGTTTTGTATTTTAGAAGAAAAGTTTCACACCATGAAAGAATTAAATCATTCTCAAGATCAGCTTTTTTCAGATCATGAAGAAAATATTCTGAACCAACAAGAGTTTCTTGAAAATATGAAGGATGACAGAAAAGAATTCAGAAAATTTGAAAACAATCATGTTAAATCTCATAGAAAACAAGTTATTTTTTTGAACTCTTGCTATATTTTTGTCTGAAATTTCAATGAAAAAATTTATTCATGTATATTCAATTTGATTTAATGTATTCCAATTATTTTGGTTAGATTTTCATTAATTTATTTTCAGATGATCAAGTACTTTATTTTTTTTGTATATTTTTTCCTCTCTAACCCTTTTCAGGTATCTCAAATACTATTCCCATTTTTTTGGAAATCACAAAGGGGGATAATGATATGAATAGGGGGTTAAATTTATACAAATAGGGTGAATTTCATAGTAATAGGGATATAATTTTAGAAAGGGGAATAATTATTTATAAAATAAGAGAATATGATCGTTAGGGGGATTCTTATCCTAAGGGGGAGTTAGTCGTATTCAATATCATATTCAGAAGAGTTTATAAACACAAGGTAAATAAGTATAAATTATTACTTCTAAATATGATTGTTCTTAAAAATAATTTTAGACCTAAGAATTTCAAAGTTATTTTCTATTTTAGATTTTATGTTTGTGCTTTCCAAAAAGTAGGAGATTGTTGAGTCAAAAGTTCTTTTTGAATTTTCTATTACTTTTATTTTAGAAATCACAAAATCATTCTTTAATACACAATATCTAATACATTTATATCCAAATTATTTTTAAAATGATTTTATAGAATACATATACCTTTCTACCATACTTAGAATTTTTTTTAAAGAATTCTTGAATTTACATTACAATTATCATAATGAGTACGAATCTGATTTTTTATCAGATTCACCTTATGAAATCAGATTTAAGACTCTCTATCTTGTATTTATACTAACAAGAGTTATAATCATATTTGAAATCTGATCCAATATAATCATATTCACACTCATTGAGAAAATCATAATGACACTCAGTAAGTAAATCCATCAGATTGACTTCTGTTTGAACCCTAGATACCGAAAACTATTTTATTGTATCGGAAGATTTTACTCATAACACTATAATGGTGTATTTTCAAAATGATGTCATGCATTATTTATAAATAAAAATGATGTTGTGATTTTAGTTATGATATGACCATTGAAGTTCTTGGTTTCCAAGTCCTCCCAAAATTCTTGAAGAAAAATATGACCGTTGGAAATCAAGATGACCATTGGAAGGCACAACTATAAATACCTGGTCATTTGAAGAGCATGTGTATGGTTGACATCATTTTTCCTTTGCATGTTCACTATTATGATTCTCTCAATTTTATAATTTTTTAAATCATGAATATCTTGTTCCTAGTCTTTGTATTGCCTTAGATATAGTCTCTTTATTAAATAAACCTTATTAGTTTGTCTCCTTAAGAATTTGTTGTATTGCCTTATGCGACTCTGATTGTTGAGATTACAATTGAGGAATTCCAAAGTTAGAAATACAGAATCTAATCATCTTGATTGAGGGATTATAGGGATAAAATGATAGAATACGATCCATCAAATCGAGGGCTTGTGAGGATAACAAGATAGAGTGAAGCCGGTCTTTATATCGAGGGTTTGTGAGGAGAGTAAGATAGATCGATCTTCATATCGAGGGCTTAACCAAGTGTGGGTAATACCAACTTTCTTGAAATTATAAATCAAGGTACCTTTATCCTAGATTATTGGGTACCCATCTCTTTGGGTTAAAAGAATTCAATATTAATTTACTTATTTTATTACATGTTTTTTTATTTCCTCTGTAATTGTAATAAGAATTGAATTATTTTATATATTTATTTTCCTATTGGTATTCTGTTTATCGTAATTAGTATTATTACGATACTTTTGTATTATTCTATAAATACAATTTATGTGATTACGATTACACCACTTATCCTGATTACGATTCTATATTCTTTAAGATAGAACCATATATTTACTGGCATGTGACTTGATAATAATATAGGAATCAACCTGATTACGATATCTTTATTATCAGACCCAAGGGCCTAGTCCAATTTCTATTTAATTACAAAAGAGGTTTTGTGTATACTATTTGTATAATTATATTAAACACAGTTTCTTTTAAGGTTAAAAAGTAATGTTTTTAAACATACAATTCACCCCTATTGTATTTATCCCTCTACATATACATTTCAATCCAACAAGATCCAATGAGTTATACATGCATCATTATAGTGGCATGTTAGGGACCAGATACTCATGTGTATAGGAAGTGTTATTTAACATGAAGCCTGATCAAAATCCATTATTTATTATAGTAACTTATAATATAATCTATTTTTTATATATTAAATTACAAGGGGTGATTATATTAATTTATATACAAGGGGCTGGTTGATTGTTTTTTATTGTGTTTGTTTTTCCGCATATAGGGTAATGGTTTTTAGGATGATTGGTTTTTGAGAAAACCCTCTTTTAAAAAGAAAACCGAATTATGAAAAGGAAACTCATCTAGTGGAATGAGGTGTGTGTAAATGGTTTTTATAAGTCAGTTTTAATTTAAATAGATTATAGATCCAATGATTTTGGATTGGGTTTGGATTTTATGGTTTTGTAAAAAATGCGAGGACAATGGATTTTCAAATTTATTTTCAAAATGGTTTTCTAAATGGGATCATTTTTTTGAAAAAGGACCACCTAGGCTATATATTTTAGAGGTTCAAATTTTTGGTGAAAAACCTTGGGTTTAAAGAGAGTGTTTGGAAACTTGAGTATATTTCTACATGTGTAAAATGTTTTGAATGGGTTTGAAAAAAGTGACTGGTGCTGTATAAACCATGTCATCTGGGATTTCATGTTTTAGTTTTGAGTGACATGAATGATTGAATTTTGTTCTTGAATTTTGTACCATGTTTTCTTGGAACCACCTTGCAATTTTGGTTAGTTTTTTTGTCTTGTTTGATTTGGTGTGTAGAGAGAAACCAGTGCCCATGTAGGCTAGCTTTCTGGATTTTTTATGGTTTGTTGGGAGAGAACCAGGTGTCGAATTGTACTTTAGGTGGGTATGTCATGGTCATTTCGAGGGAGTTGGGTGTGGTAGGCTTATGGATGAATTTGGATGTTGGGATTGAGTAGTAAGATATGTGTGGGTGGTTTCAGGGATTGTACCCCTTGAGGTGAATTTTGGTGATTTAATGGTTTGGACAACTTGGTGGGTGTTTTTAGGAGATTACTATGGAGGGGGGGTACCATTATCTAGAATATATTATTTATAGTAGATTATTATAGTATAGTTCACAAGAAGTATAGAGATAAATCAGTTGTTGACATTTCATTGTTTTAGAATTCATAGGTTTGGTTGAGAACCCTCTTTTTGTTTAGTAATCAAAATTTAATAATATCAATTGGGCTTGAGTGAGGAGGTCATGTGCAGCCATTACTCTTGGTAATGGATAAACCATGGGATATGAAGAACATGTGTTTAGTTCAATGCAATAATGATTATAATAATTCTATGGTTTGGGGAATCTCATTAGTCATGGGTATACAACCCTTGTGTTGGAATGGCCATGAGTATGGTGAGACCAGTCATTAGATGGATGTAGTGGAATTAGAATATAATTGTCTGTGTAGACCTGATTTGGGGATTTGAGTGTGGAATTGGTTATAGTAAATGTGTTTACAATGAGATTAAGATGGAGGTAGTGTGATCAGAGGGTGAGTTGGATTGACGTGTTTCGATTATGTGAGTGGATCATAATGGTTAGATGGGTCAGTTGAGGATTAGACTATAGAGTTGAATTGATATTTGTGTTTTACTATGGTGTGGGTGTTTGGGTGATATGGGGATGCATTGGTGGTTGGGGCTAGGTGGTTTTGGAAGAAGTCATTCATTGGTGGATCAATTCATAATTTTTTATAGAGTTGGATGTAGGGAGGTGAAAACCACATTAGGAGCATTATTTGAGATGTAGATGTGGTGGTTCAAGGATGAAATCAATATTTTAGAGGAAAAATGGTGTGCCTGGGCATAGAGTTAGTGTTGTATAGTAGAAAAAAAATTGATGCTAGTGGATAATATATGAAATGTTAGTCTTGAATTAATGCATGTGGTAGGTCGGGGTCCACGGTTAGAGGACTTACATGATTTTTTGGGGACAAAAAGCTTTATGGGTGGGAGTTTGTAATGACCCAAAAATTTTATGGGTTGTCAATTTGAGAGTGAATTTTATTTTTTTCCTTTCAGAGTAGAGTTGTTGAGGGAATTGATATTCATACAAGGGTTTCAAATGTTTTAGAATATATGAAATTTGTTTTTGGACATGGTTTCAGGTTTGGTAAATGAAATGATTGTTCAAAATGATGTTGGAGCAGCGGTTTAGGGGATTTATTTTTTGGAAATTTTAGAAGTATCCCATTCACGACATGACAGGTGGAATTCATGCCTTAGATAACCAATTATGGGGGCCTTTTAAAAAATAAATGGGGAATCTGAGAGAAAGGATTTTTTATAGGATCTTTCACAATGCGAACATAGAATTTACACACTGAAGTAATTAGGGAAGAGGGATGGTGCCTCTACTTGGGGTCTATTCATGGTGTGAATCTTCTATTTACATCATAAACCAGTGCTGAGCACCCCCTTTTTGAGGGGCCTTTAAATAATTTTTTGGGGGTCCTTTTTTGTAACTTCCTCAGGTTTCCACTTTTTTTGGTCAACTGAAGGTGGAGGGAGATCCCTCTTTGGATCTTCTCTTCTCCTCCCTTTGGTTACCTTTAATTTGGGTGGTTTTAGACAATTTCATTGTGTATATTCAAGGTAAGATCCATCCATTCTCCTCCCTTAATCTTCCTACTTTATTCTTATATGATTTTATTTTTATGATAAAATTTTGTGTGGGGATCATAGAGGATTTCCTAGGAGGGTGTATTCAATAACTCATTCATCATTTTCCAGAAGGTTTATTTCCCAATGAGTTTTTTAGTGATTTTGGTAAATTTAAGTGAAATTGGACATCAATCTGAAATTTTAATTTAATGTTTTTTCATATATTAGGTTTGGGTGAGTGTTAGGATGTGGACACAACCTATTTCTCATTATTTTAGCACTATGATGTCACCCAACGGGTTTGGAATATGTTGTTCCAATTTTTTTAAGTGGTCAATTTATTAGTTTTATAGAATTTACTGATGATATATGTACTTATATAATTAGAGGAGGTCATTATGAGCTTGGTATGATTTATGGATTTTTTTGAGGTAGATGTCCTTGAATTTACTTTAGTCTCTTTATCATTTTGTGATTTTATGTTCATGTTACGTCATAATCATCATTATCTATATATTGCATAAATTTTGTGATTCTGATATAGATTGTGATGGAATCACATTGACCTAAAATTAAAAAAGAAATGCACAAATTTAATAATGGTTTTATGGAAGATACCTAGTCGAATGAGTTTTAGTGGCCCTTTTTATGTATTTCTTGGTGGCATGTGTTGGATTTTAAAGAGAAATTTGATTTCTTTTTAAAATGTGTTTTAAAAATAGGTTTGGATTAAAAGAAAATTTTAAGGGAAAAGTGGTGAATTGGTAGAATGGTTTTCTAATGATTGGTTTAATGGGAATTTTCCAAGGTCCTGAAATGAGTAAGACAAAATTTGAGCCCATTTGAAATGGTTTTGAAAGTGGATTCGGCCTGGTTTTCTAAGAAAATCCAGATAGTCTTGGTTGAGTTGTTTTATTATATTTGACCATGAAAGGATGATTTCCTATTTTCCAAATATTTTATTGTTACAATGATTTCAGGTTATGATTTCCTAGTATGTGAATTTTTTTCATAATTATGAATGTTATGTGCATAGCGCTGACACACTGATATTTTAATGTTTTTTAAAAATATTCTATTATTTTGAATGATTTTCACTGAATAAATCCATATATTTCAATGTTTTAATAAAATATAGGAAATTTGAAGTAAATATTTTAAAATAATGTTGATTTTGGGTTTTAATGATTTATTTTATTAAAGATTATTTTATAAAAATTTGGTTGATATTTTTGTTGAGAGTATTGAAATTTAACCAATATTGTTCAATTATTTTCAGATGTTTACCAAGAAAATACATCCAAGTTGGCCAGACCTCAACCAATTACGTACCAAGTCACCTATCCATCCCTTAAGAAGGCCAAATGACTATGATTACCCTATGTAAAAGTTGGATTGAGCTGGTAAGAATTGATAACCAGTGGGAGTGCATAGCATGGTCCGAGGAATGCTTGGGGTGTGTAGGCAAGGTGCGACCCATGACCATGTGAATGGGAATCAAAGTTCCCACCCCAGTGTGGGATTATGATTATTGGAAGCCACACTTTGGATTATAAACCATCAAAAATCCGTATCTCTTTTCTAATGTGTGATGATTATCCCACATCACTGTTCATCATTTAAATGGGATGATTCCATCCCGATCACTCCAGTGACCCCATGCTTCATACATGAGTCACCATAATCCTTCGCTACCCCAAATACCTAAATCCAAACTACCACTACCTATACTCACCGGGAAACACAATTTCCACAGTTTGGAGAGCCTGAACGCGATGCTGTTAGACACTATAATGGCCTGCCACCACCTGAGATCACCTTGGGAGCTGCAAAAGACCACCATGAAGTATTTATCCAGCCAAATTGGAGGACAGATGACTCTAAGGGATCAATGAAGCCCAATATTTCCCACCATATCCTTTTCTACCCTTACCACTGTTAAGTGCCACTACCCTTCATCCCATGTAAGCCCATGCATTCCAAGGCCCAATCCACATCAGTTTGGGGTTAGAACTGCTTATTTCTTTTTATGTTCCTATATTATTCATCCCAAGTCTCCCATGGATGAATATAATTTTTAAAATAATTCAAACTCCTAAATACTGAATTTGGTACACTTGAATTCGAGGCTGAGTTTCCTCCCTATCTATATAAGGAGGAAGCCATGATGCTACCGATTTGGACACCATCAGATGAGACAGAGGGAGGCATGACCACACTACTTACTATTTGTTCTTCATTTTCTTTTATTTTTATTTTTATTTTTATTCAATTTAGTTTTATTATTTATTTGCTTTTAACTTAATTTCATTAATAATGATAATTCATGCATGTTTATTTTTATTTAAGTGATCCACCCACATTATTCTTCTTCTTATTCATCACCATCATCATCATCATCAACAAAAACATCACCACCACCACCATCACCACCTTCTTCATCTTATTCTTCCCACAGTGACGTATTACCCTTGATATTGAGGGGATAACTCGAGTCTTGAATTGGGGTAGGTAAGTGGTGTTTCCTGAATTCTGTGCTTAAATATTATTTTTCTATTTATGTTTGTGATGAGAAAGGGTTATGTAAATGGGTGTGGCAATTTTACACCATGACATTGAACTCAAACTCATTTCTATTCTTTTGTTAAAAAATTTTCCATCGATTCTAGTAAACATTTTCTCTTCATATAATGAAGCTGATTCATTTAGTAGATGAAACAACATACGATAGAGTTGGGTCTTGGAAGGTGTCATGTTATTGATTGAGGTATTCCATCAACCTTGATTATAGGAAAAGGTGGAATTAACATTGTCTAGGAATTTAAAATTTCAAACCTTCCAAATAAAATAATAGTAATACAATATCGATATTTCAAAATTGGGTTATCAAACTAAATTTAAACAAAAACAAGATAAATGATGGTACCCATAAACCAAACCATAAAGGCTAAGTTCTTTCTTTCCTAATCACATTCTGTCATTTCATGTTAATTTAACCTTTTCACTATCTTCTTTCATTTAAATTTCATTTCTTCTATAGAATAAAAAAAAAGTATTTATGTGAACTTTAATTAGTAAGTATAAAACTGTGAATCTTTTCATGTTGGACAACTTTGGTTAGCAATTGTTCCACACTAGGAAAAAACATAGAAATTTTCTTTTTCCATGCCCATTGATAGGCATATGTCAAAACTGTGATAAATATACTTTTAGTATAAAAGTGGTGAGTTGATATATATGTATATGACAAAACACTTATAAGACCATGATGGATGTTGGGATGTGTTTGAGATGTGGGTATAGGCCTTGAGTGACCCGTGGCCTAGATTTGAGTTAGTGAGTTGTGAGACGGACTGTGTTCCCTATTTCATATTACCCACTTACACTAACTATGATCTTGTGATAGGAAAAAATAATAGTGTGTGAGAGGATCCTAAGGTCTTACATCTCCATGAGTGATAATAAATTTATAGGAATATCATGGAAGAGATCGGGTCCTAGTGTTCATGAAATCTAAACTACACCTTGAGTGATAAGCTAGCGGTTGTGGAAGGGCTCTTTCCTCGAGAAAGAAGGCCAGATCGACTATGCCTTAAGTGAGAAGACATATGTTGGTGGATAGATAAGGACCATACCTTGAGTGAGAAGGCTAGGTTGGGGTGGTGGAAAACCTTGATTGATGAGTCTAGTTAGGTTATCATGTGACATGGGACATGGATGATTGACCCTACATTGAGTGATTAGGTAGTGGTTCATGATTTGAATATATGACCTTAACCTATCCCTTATGGTATTAGATTGAGGACTTAGATGATACCCTACTATGATTCTTCATGGGTAAATATATGTGTTATGAGGTCACTCTATTCCTTTCCACATGGATATTAAGTAGGTATATCCAGGTTTCATTTTGGCCTAGTTAGAACACAACAACCTGGCATGTATGCTTGAATGTGCATTGCATGTTATGTTTTTGGGTGGGTGTGTTTCATGGGAATGACTAAAAACTTTATATATATATATATATATATATATATTTCATTCACACATAGTTTATCACAACAATAATCATTATGTTTGAGTCATTGAGGATTCCTACTGGGTTTTTGGACTCACCCCTTCCTACGTGCGTGACATGAGTTTTTGATGTACATGGGTAGACCTCCCTATTTTCTCTTAGTACATTAGTATTTCTTAGAGGACACGTAGTTAATATAGCATGTCAAGGAGATTGAGAATTTGGAAGGTTGATTACTTGAGTTGGGCCATAGACCGGTGTATTTAATTTATAGTTTTTGTTCAACATGTACTATCCATTGTGATATTTATTTTATATATGATACTACTATTCCATGTTTATCAGCTACCACTTTTTTATGTTTTGTTACATTATATATATAATTTTATCGATTTATTTTCTAGACTATATGGCCCTGTGGGGCTCCCAGTTTTATGTCTAAAGGTTTTTGTGATTTACATTATATAGATGGGTTATAACGATTTTTTATAGATTCATGCATGACTGTATGCCTTTATTTTAGAGGGAATCTTATCCCTATGACTATGATAGGCCCTCTCCACTAGTTTTCATCCTATGGTGTATAGGGAGGCATGCCTGAGGTCATGTAGTGACCCCTGATTGGGTGTCGTTCAGTCGATCCAGGGTGAGGTGTTACAGGGCTGAATTATAGTGTCTTTAAATCTTTTCTTTTCTTAAAAAAACTGGATATTATCTTCGTATCAGAAAATATATGATGAATTGTTCACTATGTCACAAACAAGAAAATATCGCTTATAGGAAATTAAAGAATAATATACACATCAATTTTTACTTGGTTCACCCACACTGGGATACATCCAAGGAGAACATATCAGATGTGTGTTGATATGAAAATCATTCAGAACTCCATTGGTTTGTGATTACAAGATTTAAAATAAGCTCTCTACTCATCCAAGTTCCATCGAGTCTTCCTCAATTCCACTCACTAATTCTCAATAGGTTTATAAAAGACAATGTTGATACACTGGTCAAACTAAAAAAGGTACCAATCAGTGGTATAACAACAAACTACAATGTGTGTTCTCCATAATTATTTTTTATTAACTTTTAGATATTAAAAAATGTTCACATAAACTATTTACATTAATTCTTGATCTCCAATGGGAATTTTACCAATCTCATCCCACTCTTTAATTCCATATTTTCAATGAATCCTACTACTAATTTTCTCTCTATTTTTATAGATATTCAATATCTTACTATATTCTATATTTCGCTTCTTTATAGATGATTATAATATATCCAAATAATATAAAATTAAAATTCATACAACCATATCAACTTTTAGCAACCATTACATCAAAACCAACCATGTGACCACCTCTTAGTAGTACTCTATCATCGAACTTCAAATAGGTAGTTAATGGTTATTAAAAAAGTTACCAAATTATTTTTGAATTACAAGTCGTTAAATCTATTCAAATTGTCTAGATTCTAGTAGTCATATAATTATAACATTCATCATGATATAATACATCAGTTCCCTTTTCAACTTTATTCAACTTCCAGATGAGTTGCGGCATGATGAAAACATTCCTAGTGTGAACCTAATTTGTGTTGCTAAATAACTTAATGATTAAGAATCAACGACTTGTATATTTTTCATTGTATAGATGTCATGACAAGGTCTAAACATAAAGAAAATATATCTCTTCATGATTAACGAGACATGATGTTACTTTTTTCACTTCAAAAAATCTATCATCAAAACACTCATCCCATATCACACATTACAAAACATGAACTCTATATTGCAATATGAAAGAGTTTCTTTAAATTTTAGAAAAATTGGAAACCTTAGGAATTATCTAAGAGTTTTTTATGTATGTTATTATTTAATTTATGCATTACTATGTTCCAATGAATATCCATATTATTTTTTCACTTCATAAAATGTCCATATATTCTATTTTCTGACTGAATCCTCTTCTCAAAAATGAAAAATGATAAAACCTTACAAACCCAAAATAAAAACCTTATGCATAAAGAAACTACCATTTTTCCTGATATAAAATCTATTCACAATGTGTCACATGTTATCATGCCATGATCCATTACTTCTACTTTGAGAATCATAAGATTATAACTCTATCCACATCAATTTATCTCTAAATAAATTCACAAACCACAAACAACTTTAGATGACTTATAATTGATAACAAATAAAACCATTACAAACTAGGGTAACAAAAATATCCCCCTTTATATTTTTTTAAACACTGTTTATTTTTCAATACTCATTTCATGACTATTATTTTTTAACACCGTAAAAATTTATTTTAAAATGATTACTATTCTTGATAGCTTTCTTAACACATAACTCCGAGCATTAAGCGAATTGTAATATACTATAAAAATATTAGTGCTTGAATGTGACCATTATGACCTAGATGTTAAATCGTAAGGTATGAATAATAATAAACATATTATGAAAATATGTATAAATGTTTTATATAATTCCAATTTATTGATTAATTCATAATAAATAAGTAATAAATTTTATGTAAATCCATTTTGTGATTCAAAAATATGTTTTCTTAAGAAATGGTTTTTATTACTTTTTATGAGAGAATATTATATTTTTTTTTAATTTTAGAAATTTTATTTTATAAAAAGGATATTATTTTTGAAATATTCATATCAGAAATTAACTCAGGGTGAGATTTTTAGTTTTTTCTAAAAGGATTGATTTTTTTCAGTGAATAGTGAAAAATACCGATTTTCGTAAAACTATCATTTATTTTCATTAAAAATTACCATTATGATTTAAATTTGATATTAAAGTAACATCAGACTTATTTAATTGTATATTATATAATTAATTAAAAATGAATCATAACTATATTTTATTTTTCTATAAGTTAAATTTTGGTCTTAAAAACACATTTTTCTAAAAAAGAAATTCGTTGTTTTTACGCATTTACATTAAAATTGATTTCAACCACTTATTAAAAATGAATCTTAGAAAATTAATTCTATATTTTGAATCATCATTTTCAATTATGGTAAATAACTCCCTTTTAATTTTTTTCATTATGAATGATAATCATAGTAAATATTTGTCACCTCCGTAAGGGTAAAATGGGTAAAATACGATTAAAAATATGAGAGAAGACTTTAAAATCCCCAAAAAACTTGTATTTATTTCATTTTAGTAGTTTTTATACCATATTAATAAATTATTTGAATATATTTAAATTTATTGACACTTTCCTTTGATTTTGACATTTATATTATTTTAATTATATGATAAATTCAAAATGCCACTCTCTTTGTTTTAATATCTCTGGTATTTTTTCAAAGGTATAAAAAAAGTTTATGTTTTGTTATAAATGTTTATTTTAAAAATGAATGAATTTTTTTATCATGGTAATTTGTTTTTAATTTTTAGTGATGAGATAATTACTTTTAATTATTACACAACACCGACACAGTGCATGTTCAAGCAACAAAAAAATCAAGTAAGTAATTTATAAAACCATTAAAAACAATAAAATTTGGATGAATTATTGCATTAAATTATTATTTTTATATATATACAAAATATTAGTGATATTTTAAAACCTTATATTCTAATTCTATTACTATTTTTATTTCATTAATGTCGAACTATGTGAATAGTCTTGAAAATGAATTTAATACTATATTATGTTAAATTATATTATATTTAATGATATAAAATTCATAAAACATTATATTTATCCACATTAATGGAATATGGTTTATAATATCGACAATTTTCAAATTATGGGTCACTTTTCTATTTATTTTAACTTTCTTTATCCCTAAAGAGTAAAAAGCATTGATATTGAAGTAATCATCCAAATGGTTATTGGGGGGGGGGAACTAAGATATAGGGGTTAAAATGTCACCTAAACGTAAATAATTTTAATTTTATGGGAGGATTTATACTCATAATAATCCTATATTCTAAATATATCAATTTTGTGCCACGTTTCCATGAAAATTTATTAAAAACATTTTTAATTGGTTCCACTTCTCCTTTAAATTTTTTTATGAATATGTTAAAACCTTTTTAAATTTCCTTTTCCATCAAATGGGGAATGAAAAAAATCATCTCTATGTATGTGTAGAATACCACCTCCATGGAGTGATGTGTTTAATTTTCTACCATTTCCTCTCATGGTTGATTATGCAGATATATTTAATGTATATATATAATAACAATGAGAATATTATGATTATTTACAGATAGTATATCATCTATTTTCTTACACTTCCATCTGTCGGATGATGATAACACTATTTGTATGAACATGTGGATTACCACCTCCATGAAGTGATGTTATTCGTTTTTCATGTACAAATTTTATGGATGGTTATAAAATTATACATAATTATAAAAATGATAATTATTTCATGATTATTATTCTATATAATATGGAATAATGACTACTTTGACCATTATCATGATACTAAATTCATTTTGTAACCATGAATCCAATTTCCTCAAAACACATGACACAAATTTAACCAATTAAGTAATTAAATATTTCATTGAAATAAATGAAAATATGGTTTAATGATAAATTAATAAACTTGTAAAAATATCTTAAACAAGTAAATAATTTATATAAGTTTATTATATAGTATTTAAACGAAATAAATGGAAATTCTATACTCTAGGTAAAGGGTTTCTTAACTCAATTTCCTTTTATTAGGTTATACTTCTACTTTATTGACTATGTTATGATGAAATTATGTGTGAAATTACCTATGATTTTATTATGATTTATTTATACTTTTTTTTTGTTTTTAAAATTTTCACATATAATCACTTCATTGATTAATTATGACTTCAATTATATGATCTTTATAATGATTATTCATATCAATATTGTTTTTTTAAGACATGTACTGTAATATGCACCTAAATCCTTTTATAAGGTGCATATACTCTATATTGAGATATTATATCATGAATGAATATTTGATCATCATATTTAAGGTTCCTTTAATTTCAATCTTTCATGAGATATTTATTCAAATGTTATAAAATTTTCAAGGGTTTCCATGGTCTCAATTTCAATTGTTTAAGACATAATTCAGGTTATATACAATGTTTTATTTTATATGGTGTACTTATTACATCATGAATGAATTTTAACATATTAATTTATAATATTAATGGGATTTATAGAGCTATATAATATTCTTTATTTCAACGACCCTTGATTCGAAAGTTATTGATGTGGTCAAGGCTTTATGTTAAAATCTATTTTATTTTTGATATTTTTTTATTTTTATGGTTCCTTTGAGAAAAACTTAATGATATTAATTTCTAAAAACACATATCTCTTCTTATTATTTGTTTTTTTAGTTTTACATGATTTCATTTCATTTTTACCTCTTTGGTACGCAAAATTTCTGAGAAAATGCCTTTAAATAAAATACGAATTTATTTATTCTTTGGTTGGTGAAATTTTTCTTCCATGAACCTACTCTTAAAAATTGTTTTATGAAATTTATTACCTACAATTTAATTAAAAAAAGGATATTTTCACTACCTTTGAAATTATTTACAAATGTTTAAAAAGGAATATTTCTAAATGTATTATAAATAAGTAATTTTTACTTTTTACAAAAGTGAGAAAGGAATGTTTTCTTTTAACATATTCAACATGAATAAATTTTACCATCCTCAAGAATGTTTGTAGAGACCCGTATCTTGACGTACATGGACATTACATTACATTTGCGGAATACTTAGTACATAACAAAAACACACACTAAAGGATCGTAATAGTTTAGTGTCTTTGGAAACTCGGAACGTAATCTTCTAATCGTGGTGAAAGTTCTTCAATATCTCCCATAAAGGTCATCCCTTTTTTCTACCTAAAACCTTTCTTTATATCCTGGGGAAAAGAAAACATAAAAGGGTGAGCTCAGATGCTCAGTAAGGGTAAACAAAAGAAAAATCAATCACATCATATACATAGCTTTTGGAAATCTTAACCTGCAAAAGAGCTCATAATATCATAACATGGGATATATCATAGAAGTGAAATGTAATCCCAAAAATCATAACTTAAAACATGAAACTTTGTGGCATACACACATAATCATAGAAAATCATTTCTTGTTAGTCAAGACTCATTTCCAAGACTATCTTAGTGGACAAAGTCCCTTTCTGAATCGAGTAACCCTCGTTTCAGTCCTGTTTCACTGAACCGGTATAACCTACCATTTCAGCCATGTCTATCTCATGAGATATAAAATCTTTACCCAATGCATTGGAGGGAGATATAGGTCCCACCCATCTTATAATGAATCCTTTCTTATGTGTGCCACATAATCATAAAACATACATCATCGCATAACACATGTAACAAAAATGGGATTCTTGAAACATCATGACATCATAAATCAATTCATATAAGATAAAGGAATTCATAAACATAATTCCATCACAACATAGTCAAATCAATGTAAAAATATGGATAGAAACAGAACCCTTTATTATCTTAGATGGAAAATAATTTTGATAAAACACTTGAATTGAATTCTTGAGGAAAATATCCTTTCTTCTTCAAAATTAATTTCTTTTCACAAAACATCATGCAATTTTAAAAGAAAGAGATTTTATTGAAAATAGTCATGAAATATTTTAGAGGAAGCTTCATGAAAATAAGACTTTATAAAACGGTAGAAATCCGTTCGTGCCGTATAAGTTAAAAAAAAACATTCTTCGTACTTTTGTCGGAAAAGTCAAAAAGTACCTCGTACGAAAAACGACAAAAGATTCCTTTCATTTCTTTTACTAAAAACTCACCGAAGGGTAAAAATGGATTTAAACAATTTTAGGTGGATGGAAATAATATTACATATTGATGAAACATGGATGTGGATGATAAAATACACCCCAGTAAATACTTACGAATAAACAATCTCGGATAAAAATGAGATTGTGATATTTCCCTTACCTTAGGTCCGACTTGCTTTGTAAGTGTCCGAACCTCCTGTATAATGATTTAAATCATGTTATTGACTTATTACAGAATCATATTCATTGTTATGATATCATATATGGTTCACTTATGACATTATATTACCCGTTCTTTTGTAAATTCCATGTTAAAGAAGCGTTTTGGGTAAAATCGTTTCATTTATCGTAGGTGTTTTGACTTGTTGTTCTTGACATCATTATTACTTATATCATGATTTACTTACTTCCAGAATATAAAATATGATTTATATATCATATATATTCAGTATATATATATATATAATAGGTAGATAAATAAAATGAAAAACACCGTTCATGGAGACGGTAGTCCGTACGTACGCATGAACGCTGTTTTCCTTTCCTTATTGTCTTGAAATGGAAGTAAGTAGATGACATACATAAGTATATATATACATAAATCCAGTAGCTTTATAATGTCATATATTTCATTATTATTTCTTATATATACATTATAATCATTCTTAAATGGTTAACATGGAGAATGAATCTCATCGCGTCGTGGAGACGGTATTCCGTACGTACGCACGAGCGATGATATCATTTCTATAAATATTGAATTGAATTGGAGTGGATTATACAATATATCAGAATCAATATAATGTTTTAATAACTATGTATAGTTATTCTTTACACCATTATACCCATCCATGTAAGGTGGTGGTGGAAAATAGATTACACCACGGCGTGGAGACGGTATTCCGTACGTACGCACGCGCGGTGATTTATTTTTCCGTAGGATGGATAGATGGTGAAATAGGGTTGTTTCATACTTATAATAACATATCAGTATATGAGTGATACTGATGTTATTACTTCATAATTAAACAACCTAAGAAGAAGAAGTGGAAGAAGAAATAAAGATGAAAGAATTGGTAACGGTAATTACCTCTTCTTTGAAGTGCCTCTTTGAGACCTCCTCTTAGGGCACTAAAATTGGTCTTTGAGGAAGACCAGAACCTCTAGGATGTTGATAGGGAAGTGGAGAGGAGAAATTGGCAGGGGTTGGCCGAGCTTGAGTGCTCAAATTGGTGTGAGGAGGAGAGGGAGGAGGTGTCCTTTTATAGGGGAGGAGAGGGGCACCTTAGGAATATCTCAAAATATTATTTTATATTAAAGTCAAAATCGGTTTATAATGGTTCCAAAGGGTCTTATTTCGAAGATAAAGTGGGGATGGGTCGAAATCCTATCAACCAATAGGATTTAGACAAGTTTAGGGTATTATTTTAACCTTATCAATTAGATTTAACTCTAAGTTAAATAATTTAACTTTTACCGTGTCTTTTTGTTTTCTTTCACTATATGGTTAGTAAACTTACTATAACATGCCAAACGAACCCCAAATTGTATATTATTAATACATATATCCTTATCTAAGTCATTTGGCCGAACCTTAGATTTTTAGGAATAAAATAACAATTAATAATATAATATTTGATTTAAAAACTCTTTTGTGTCAATTTTGACACTATTTGATATATGATTTTTTTGAAAGTCATAACAGAATTATATGTTCTAACCAAGTTGATTAAATCAACAATAATATATCATAGTAACCTAGAAAATTAGTGGAATTCATAAAAAATCTCAAATTACATTTATTTTGGTGTTTATAACATCAATTATGTCAATATTTTATTAATAAGATAATTACTGCATCATCGTTGTGTCATAAATAAATTAAATTATTTTATGTATAAAAATTACAAATAAAATACCATCATGTAGGAAATCTTTTTAGCTTTCTAAGGAATATTTACAATCGAATTTATCTTATGTATAACCCCATATTAAAAATTATTTACTTATTAAACTTTGATTTTAACTATTTTAACCTTTCTTTAAATAAATTAATAATAAATGTCCTAATCTAATCCAAGTGGGCCTAAATGGTCATATTTTATTCCTAAGTTTGTTTTTGGTCGAATTACACTTGTCCAATAGAATTAGGACATGTGTTTGGGTAATATTAATATCATATTTACCCTTAGTTACCCTATTTACTATTAACCGTGGTAAAAAAAGTAAAAAGTTACTATTCACCAAAAAATTATTTTCATCTCATTGAACCACATTTTAGTCCTTGATATTAACCGTGTCTCTCGGATTTTCGAAATTCCATTCACAGAAGCGGTAAAATTAAGTTTTATGCAAAATTCAGTTTTTAACCTACCACTTAGTAGTTTCACTATTCATCAAAAATTGATGTATTTCAGAACAATGCCAAAATTTCATCCCAAGCTATATTTCATATTCCGAATTCAAAAATGAAGTCTATTTTACCAAATTCATAACATAAAAGTTGCATTAATTAATTTTATAATTAAATCCCGCTGTTAAAACAAATAGCGTGTTTTTAAGAAACAATATCTATCAAAAGATTGACACTTGTTTATGTCTAGTTTAAATGTGAAATTACATCCAAGGACCAACATTGTATTAAATTGTTAAAATATATTCTAAATATACTTTAAAACCACTCAAATTAATGATTTATCACTATTAATTATTTCGATTAAAAAGTTGTTTTTAATTATAATTTAGTAATTTTCACTATTCATCAGAATATGAAAGTTATCCGAAAAGTACCAAAATTTCACCTTAGGCTAAATTCGATACTCCGAATCCAAAAATGAAGTCCATTTTGAGAGTTAAAATTTCTAAAATTTAAAAAGTGGTTATTACTATTCATAACGGCTAGTTTTAATAATATTTTAATAGCATATCATTGTTTCGTGAAACTCAGGATTACGTACCACACACGCTATCGAGGAAGGTTGCGATTGCGTGTAATGCAAGGCAAGTAAAGGATGCGTGTTGTGCAAGCTCCTTTTGGTGTAGCGTATAACACAAGACATTAGTGAAATTAAAAATAATATTTTTCATAAAATCTTGGGCTGTTACATTCTACCCCCCTTAAAATGAATTTCGCCCTCGAAATTCGTCGGGGTTATAAATGGTTTACTATTCGAAAGTTTATTTAATAGAAACCCACATCGTAAAATGGAATACCAAAACCAATATTTTAAAACAAAAGTATGAAACTTAACGGTTACCCAAATAAACTAATCACTGGGTTTCCACATAGGTGAAAATATGGATATGGAAGAAAAATCTAACCATCATGTTCTGATAGAGAGTGGTAGAGAACATGGCTATGGAAAAGCCAGTAATCACAAAGCCATAAATTTGTGACGATCTAAGGTACCATCTGATTCATCAGATATAAGATCACTAGGACAACATTTTTGGTTTTCAAGATCGTTTCCCTAAAGTTAAAGAATTTGAATTAGAATAAATACTTACTTTATGTTGGTACAACCTCATTGTTGTTCGTTCCTTTAACAATTTCAACTTCATCTCTTAAATAAATGAAGTTGAATTTGTTATTTGTGAAGTGTTAGCAGATCATGTGATAGAATGACGGGTCATTCCATCTGTCTCAAACAAAAGGTTAGCAAAAATTATATACATAAGTCGATCTATAGTGAGATTAATCATATATTGTTCCTAAAATGGACTTATACTTCATATATCATGCTGCTTAATATAATAAAACTAGTTTCTACTAAACAGGGACTTCCTGTAGGCCAGTGGTAGGCGATAAAGGCCAGTCGCACTTCGGTTGTGGGTTCGATTCCTACAGCCTTGTCCGAAGCGATGGGCTGTCGCCTGTCCTGCAGGTTGTCCCTTTTTCTAAAACTACGTTACTATAACATCCCATCTTCTATCCTTAAACAATACTAACTTATGTCCAACATAATCCAGTCTAATCTTTAGGCTTATACATAATACTGCAGTCCACTCTCATAATATAGTGACATCGATTACCAGAGATTTAATACTGTCGTTGATCCCCACATATCATAAGATATGTCTTGTTGGTCACATTCCAAACATTCAAAGTCCTTAATCGTGTATTCTCTTGAATACCTTAGTGAAAACATGAGTGCAGTTAAAAGTTAACACTTTCCACATACCAAAATCCTCAAAATTCTATATACTCAAACCATGATATCACTTAGTCCTTATATCAATCATGAGCTCATGAATACTATCAAACATTTAATTTTCTCCTTATCCCTTCATTATGCGCATATCATCTACATTCCAAAAATATCTGAATAACCTTTCATGGATACTGGTAACATTAATCATACACTTTCAAAACACAAGGAAAGACAACAGTGTAACAATCCATAGATGTCTCTTTATTCCAAAATTACACATGATAAACATGTAATCATTCCACTACATTCTCAAACCATTGACCGAGCTTCAAAAATTCTTTCATCTCACATATCATTTGTAGTCTCTTCATCATCATCCACATAAATACTACCCATATGACCATACTGATTCTCTTCATGAGTCTTTCCCTTAGGGCATTTGTTTGCATAATGCCCATACATTCCACATTTAAAACACTTAACCATTTTTGATGTCGTAGCAATACCATTATCCTCATCCATGGTGTTAACCGACCCTTTTCCTTTGCACTTACTTGCTTTGTGTCCTTCTTTTCCACACCCAAAGCATCTTCCAGTTCCCTTGAAACATTCTCCTTGATGCCTCTTCCCACATGATTTACATAGGGGAAATTGAACTTTCTTTCCTCTATGATCATCATGGAACTCCATCTTTCTCTTATTAGTCGAGTCAGGAAACTTACCAAATTTTACTTTATTGATCATGTTGTGAGATTGCTGATTCGGCATAATAATGATGTTTGGACTTCCAAATCCCATTTCACTATGAAGAATATCATTCCATTGTCCATCATATCCTCCATTATCGTGAATCATCTTGTTTCCAGCCATTTTCTAAAACCCAAAAAAGAATAGTGTGAGAGGCAAAAATCATGATAGGGAAAACAACATAATAAAGGGGTATTACCCTCAATATCTAACATCTTAGGTTAAATTCTAAGATCGTTAGATAAATTCTAGGACTATAACCTATACGTATACTTAACCTTAGAGACATCCCTAGACGTACCTTAGAAATATCTCTAGGGATCTCACTAACGTTTTCGCATCCTAGTTTCCAAAGGTTGACTAAACCTTTCCTCTGATACCAACTGTAGAGACCCGTATCTTGACGTACATGGACATTACATTACATTTGCGGAATACTTAGTACATAACAAAAACACACACTAAAGGATCGTAATAGTTTAGTGTCTTTGGAAACTCGGAACGTAATCTTCTAATCGTGGTGAAAGTTCTTCAATATCTCCCATAAAGGTCATCCCTTTTTTCTACCTAAAACCTTTCTTTATATCATGGGGAAAAGAAAACATAAAAGGGTGAGCTCAGATGCTCAGTAAGGGTAAACAAAAGAAAAATCAATCACATCATATACATAGCTTTTGGAAATCTTAACCTGCAAAAGAGCTCATAATATCATAACATGGGATATATCATAGAAGTGAAATGTAATCCCAAAAATCATAACTTAAAACATGAAACTTTGTGGCATACACACATAATCATAGAAAATCATTTCTTGTTAGTCAAGACTCATTGCCAAGACTATCTTAGTGGACAAAGTCCCTTTCTGAATCGAGTAACCCTCGTTTCAGTCCTGTTTCACTGAACCGGTATAACCTACCATTTCAGCCATGTCTATCTCATGAGATATAAAATCTTTACCCAATTCATTGGAGGGAGATATAGGTCCCACCCATCTTATAATGAATCCTTTCTTATGTGTGCCACATAATCATAAAACATACATCATCGCATAACACATGTAACAAAAATGGGATTCTTGAAACATCATGACATCATAAATCAATTCATATAAGATAAAGGAATTCATAAACATAATTACATCACAACATAGTCAAATCAATGTAAAAATATGGATAGAAACAGAACCCTTTATTATCTTAGATGGAAAATAATTTTGATAAAACACTTGAATTGAATTCTTGAGGAAAATATCCTTTCTTCTTCAAAATTAATTTCTTTTCACAAAACATCATGCAATTTTAAAAGAAAGAGATTTTATTAAAAATAGTCATGAAATATTTTAGAGGAAGCTTCATGAAAATAAGACTTTATAAAACAGTAGAAATCCGTTCGTGCCGTATAAGTTAAAAAAAAACATTCTTCGTACTTTTGTCGGAAAAGTCAAAAAGTACCTCGTACGAAAAACGACAAAAGATTCCTTTCATTTCTTTTACTAAAAACTCACCGAAGGGTAAAAATGGATTTAAACAATTGTAGGTGGATGGAAATAATATTACATATTGATGAAACATAGATGTGGATGATAAAATACACCCCAGTAAATACTTACGAATAAACAATCTCGGATAAAAATGAGATTGTGATATTTCCCTTACCTTAGGTCCGACTTGCTTTGTAAGTGTCCGAACCTCCTGTATAATGATTTAAATCATGTTATTGACTTATTACAGAATCATATTCATTGTTATGATATCATATATGGTTCACTTATGACATTATATTACCCGTTCTTTTGTAAATTCCATGTTAAAGAAGCGTTTTGGGTAAAATCGTTTCATTTATCGTAGGTGTTTTGACTTGTTGTTCTTGACATCATTATTACTTATATCATGATTTACTTACTTCCAGAATATAAAATATGATTTATATATCATATATATTCAGTATATATATATATATAATAGGTAGATAAATAAAATGAAAAACACCGTTCATGGAGACGGTAGTCCGTACGTACGCATGAACGCTGTTTTCCTTTCCTTATTGTCTTGAAATGGAAGTAAGTAGATGACATACATAAGTATATATATACATAAATCCAGTAGCTTTATAATGTCATATATTTCATTATTATTTCTTATATATACATTATAATCATTCTTAAATGGTTAACATGGAGAATGAATCTCATCGCGTCGTGGAGACGGTATTCCGTACGTACGCACGAGCGATGATATCATTTCTATAAATATTGAATTGAATTGGAGTGGATTATACAATATATCAGAATCAATATAATGTTGTAATAACTATGTATAGTTATTCTTTACACCATTATACCCATCCATGTAAGGTGGTGGTGGAAAATAGATTACACCACGGCGTGGAGACGGTATTCCGTACGTACGCACGCGCGGTGATTTATTTTTCCGTAGGATGGATAGATGGTGAAATAGGGTTGTTTCATACTTATAATAACATATCAGTATATGAGTGATACTGATGTTATTACTTCATAATGAAACAACCTAAGAAGAAGAAGTGGAAGAAGAAATAAAGATGAAAGAATTGGTAACGGTAATTACCTCTTCTTTGAAGTGCCTCTTTGAGACCTCCTCTTAGGGCACTAAAATTGGTCTTTGAGGAAGACCAGAACCTCTAGGATGTTGATAGGGAAGTGGAGAGGAGAAATTGGAAGGGGTTGGCCGAGCTTGAGTGCTCAAATTGGTGTGAGGAGGAGAGGGAGGAGGTGTCCTTTTATAGGGGAGGAGAGGGGCACCTTAGGAATATCTCAAAATATTATTTTATATTAAAGTCAAAATCGGTTTATAATGGTTCCAAAGGGTCTTATTTCGAAGATAAAGTGGGGATGGGTCGAAATCCTATCAACCAATAGGATTTAGACAAGTTTAGGGTATTATTTTAACCTTATCAATTAGATTTAACTCTAAGTTAAATAATTTAACTTTTACCGTGTCTTTTTGTTTTCTTTCACTATATGGTTAGTAAACTTACTATAACATGCCAAACGAACCCCAAATTGTATATTATTAATACATATATCCTTATCTAAGTCATTTGGCCGAACCTTAGATTTTTAGGAATAAAATAACAATTAATAATATAATATTTGATTTAAAAACTCTTTTGTGTCAATTTTGACACTATTTGATATATGATTTTTTGAAAGTCATAACAGAATTATATGTTCTAACCAAGTTGATTAAATCAACAATAATATATCATAGTAACCTAGAAAATTAGTGGAATTCATAAAAAATCTCAAATTACATTTATTTTGGTGTTTATAACATCAATTATGTCAATATTTCATTAACAAGATAATTACTGCATCATCGTTGTGTCATAGATAAATTAAATTATTTTATGTCTAAAAATTACAAATAAAATACCATCATGTAGGAAATCTTTTTAGCTTTCTAATGAATATTTACAATCGAATTTATATTATGTATAACCCCATATTAAAAATGATTTACTTATTAAACTTTGATTTTAACTATTTTAACCTTTCTTTAAATAAATTAATAATAAATGTCCTAATCTAATCCAAGTGGGCCTAAATGGTCATATTTTATTCCTAAGTTTGTTTTTGGTCGAATTACACTTGTCCAATAGAATTAGGACATGTGTTAGGGTAATATTAATATCATATTTACCCTTAGTTACCCTATTTACTATTAACCGTGGTAAAAAAAGTAAAAAGTTACTATTCACCAAAAAATTATTTTCATCTCATTGAACCACATTTTAGTCCTTGATATTAACCGTGTCTCTCGGATTTTCGAAATTCCATTCACAGAAGCGGTAAAATTAAGTTTTATGCAAAATTCAGTTTTTAACCTACCACTTAGTAGTTTCACTATTCATCAAAAATTGATGTATTTCAGAACAATGCCAAAATTTCATCCCAAGCTATATTTCATATTCCGAATTCAAAAATGAAGTCTATTTTACCAAATTCATAACATAAAAGTTGCATTAATTAATTTTATAATTAAATCCCGCTGTTAAAACAAATAGCGTGTTTTTAAGAAACAATATCTATCAAAAGATTGACACTTGTTTATGTCTAGTTTAAATGTGAAATTACATCCAAGGACCAACATTGTATTAAATTGTTAAAATATATTCTAAATATACTTTAAAACCACTCAAATTAATGATTTATCACTATTAATTATTTCGATTAAAAAAGTTGTTTTTAATTATAATTTAGTAATTTTCACTATTCATCAGAATATGAAAGTTATCCGAAAAGTACCAAAATTTCACCTTAGGCTAAATTCGATACTCCGAATCCAAAAATGAAGTCCATTTTGAGAGTTAAAATTTCTAAAATTTAAAAAGTGGTTATTACTATTCATAACGGCTAGTTTTAATAATATTTTAATAGCATATCATTGTTTCGTGAAACTCAGGATTACGTACCACACACGCTATCGAGGAAGGTTGCGATTGCGTGTAATGCAAGGCAAGTCAAGGATGCGTGTTGTGCAAGCTCCTTTTGGTGTAGCGTATAACACAAGACATTAGTGAAATTAAAAAGAATATTTTTCATAAAATCTTGGGCTGTTACAATGTTAATTTATTTGAAGCTTCCTTTAAGAAAATAATTTTCTTAATATTTTTTTAATCTTTAGTTTTTAAATATACAAAAATAAAATTGTATTTTACCTTATTTTCAAATAAATGTTTTAAATGATCTTTTAAAGGTATTTTCAAGTTTGTTAATATCCATTAATGATTCCAATATCTCACTAGGAATTTAATATTAAGCTACTATCCACATTATTTAATAAGATGACATACGATGATTGTTAATAATATAATATCATGAAACTTATTTCTCTTCCACTAGAATGATGGTTGTTTTAAAGAGTGTTATGTTAAAAAGTGAAGTGTTCTAAATATTTTATTCATTAATGATACATGGACGTTATTATGATGATGGGTGAGACTGATATAGATCATGATGATGGGTGAACTTGATACATCTTATATGATGGGTGAGACTGATACAACTTATAGGACATGTGAGATTGATATATATCTCTAATGCATTGGGTAAAATTCATTGTCTTTAAAAGAAATAAGAGGGAGTTATCCAAGGTGGTTTATCCTAAGGATTTAACTGGGATCCAATTATTTATGGCATGAGTAAACATGGGTGATGAAGATAATGTTCCAAGATACCAACATGTTTTCTATATTATTTTTATGAGTTTTTAATGGTTCCATTGATCAAGATTGGCCTCAAATGGTTCATGATTATTGACTTATATGACTGTTGTCTAATATTAATTCTTTATTCCATGTATCATGATTTATGATCCATGTTTTTATAGGTATGAATTATATTATGTTATGCTCATTACCTTTGAATATGTCATCATACCTTTATGCTCTCCTTATGAATACAAATGGAATTCAATTGTTAATTCTTATGTTCATACTTAGTGATCATTTGAGATCACCCTTGTTATATTTTCCATTTCCCTAGTTTATAAATAATGATGTTAAATAAATTATATCTAGAATTTTTTCATGTGTGATGAATTTTAAGGGATATGTATAAAAATTAATGTGGAATAATAAAAGATGGTTATAGTGTAAAAAATACTCAGTTGAAGACATATGTATTGTTATGTAAGAGTTTTTCATAATTCTCTAAAACTCTAAAACTAAAAGGTTATTGGGTATATAAGTGATCCAATATTTTTTTATGATGTTGTTGGATATAGATTACTAAAATTGTTTTATGATTATTGGCATCAAATCCATAAATTTAAAGACCTTTTTTAATTAGATTCAGGTGTGTGGTTTTGGGGATGTTATAGTTGGTATATGTCAAGGGTTTAATTAACATTGGATATTAGGATGTTTTCATGTGAGGATAACTTAATAGTTATGGATACCATAACGATTTTATATGTTTAAGTTTAATCATATATTTAGAGGCATATAAACCCATTTTTAGGTTCTATGTGATGGTATTTTGATGTGATTAATGATATTTTGTGAGGCATTTTATTTGGTTGAGGTATAAGCAACCCTTAGGTTTAATGTGAATGATTATTTTTGTAAGAATGATATTAAATTTTTGGGGATTTAATATGAATGGTATGATACAAAATTTGAGGTTAAAACATTATTTAATGTTTAGGTTAATTTGGATATAGAGTTATTTATTTATGGAATGATCTATGTTTAACCTTGGATGTTATTTTTGAATTTTCCAGATTAGTGTATTATTTCTTCATATGAAGGTTTATTCATTTTGTGTATTATCTTATCATGTGATAACCATTTTGGTTTTAGTAAAGACAAGAATAATATCCTTTCATCCTTTTATACACCCTATGGTCAATTAGAAGTTGATTATAATGGTTCAAGAATTAAATATTTATACACACCATTTGGAGTAAAATATGTGATAAAGGTGGAAAATGATTGAAACACATAACCAAAGGATAAAATTTCATTTATGGATTTGAAGAAAATCATGTAAGTATATTTCCTTATGTTCTTATTCTGGATGGTAAATTAACTCCTCAACTCTAGGAATAGGTTCTAGAAATAAAAATGTTATTCTATTACCTTTATTTATGATGAATTGATAGTAATATCAATCCTTGATTTATTTATGGTTTTTTGGTAATTAATTTTATAATTATTTTATTATTTTTCACTTCCCATAATTTGGACATTACTCTTCTCCACCATGTCCATATTTTCATTTTTGACTAATGTTATCATCTTTATGAACCTAGTTATGTGTTATTCTAGACGAACATATTATTTACCTTACCCTATTTTCAATAGGATGTTTTATTATTCCTTTTTATGATGTGATTTTTCAAATAAAGATACCTTTTTAAAAATATTAAAAATGTTTTTCCTGTCATGATTATATATTTTATCCTATACTACCTAGAATTTTTTTTAAATGTTTTAATCTCTTTTTATCAAGAACGAGATAAAATTTCAAGGGAAAAAATCATTTAAGTGGTTTATAATGAAACAAACTAATTTTTATCTTAAAAATAATAATATGCTTGATAACTTTATTAACACGCAACACCGCGATTTAAACGAATTGTGTTATACTATAAAAATATTATTATTTAAATGTGACAGTTATAAACTAGTTGTTAAATTGATAGGTATGAAAAGTAATAACCATATTAATAAAAATATGTATAAAATTATAATATAATTAAAATTTATTTATTAATTCTTAATAAATAAATACTCAATTTTTAGTAAAGTCATTTTATGCTTCAAAAATATTGTTTTTTCAAAAATGCATTTTATTGATTTTTATGAGTGAATATTATAATTAATTTTTTCCAATTTTAGATATTATATTTGATAAAAAGGATATAGTTTTTGAAATTATAGTACCAAAATTAGTTTAGGGTGAAATTATTAGATATTCCTAAAAAGATTGATTTTCAGGGAATAATGAAAATATCAATTTTTGTAAAACTATCAATTATTTTCATAAAAATCCCTATTATGATTTGAATTTTATATAAAATAACAATAATAATTATTAATTAGATATTTTATACTTAATTTCATTTGAATCATCATTATACTTGAATTTGGAATAAGTACCTTTTGGGATTAAAAATACATTTGTCTAAAGACTCTTTTTCCTTGTGTTTTATGTATTTATATTAAAATTAATTTCATCCAATTTTAGAAATTTAATATTGAAAAATGGATTTCATATTTTTAATTAGGAGTTTCAAGTATTTTAAATAGTTCCTTTTTATTTTTATTCATTATGAATGGTAACATTAGTAAATATTTGTCACCTCGGTAAGGGTAAAATGGGTAAAAAATAATTAAAACTATGAAATAAGACTTTTAAATCACCAAAAAACCAGTCTTTATATAATTTTATGAGTTTTTTAGACCATAAGAATCCAATATTTAAAATATGTAAATTTATTTCCAATTTCCTTTGATTATTATATTTATATTATTTAAATTAAAGGATAAATTCAAAATGTCACTCTATTTGTTTTAATATCTTAAATATTTTTTTCATAGGGATAAAAAGAGGTTATGCTCAGTTATAAATGTATATTTTAAATATGAATGAATTTTTATTATCATATTAATTTATTTTTAATTTTAGTTACGAAATAATCAACTTAGATGCCCATGAAATGTCGACACCATGCTTATGCAAGCAGTATAAAAACCAAGTAAAAGATTTATAAAAACATTAAAAATAATAAATTTCAATTAATTATTATTCTCCATGATTTTTTAAATACATATAAATTATTAGTTTCATTTTAAAATTTTATATTCAAATCCTATTACTATCTTAATGTCATTAATGTCAAACTATGTGAATAGTACCAAAAATGATACTAATGATATATTATGATAAGTAATATTTTATTTATTGATTTAAAATTCATTAAAATATTATAATTGGAATGTTGAATGAGATATAGTAAATTATATCAATAATTGTCTATTTCCATATCACCTTTCCTTTTATAGTAAATTTATTGACTCATGAAGAGTAAAAAACATTGATTTTGAGGTAATCGTCAAAAGGGTTAATGAGGGTTGTGTGTGTGTGTGTGTGGGGGGGGGGGGGGGGTTAAAAATAGAATATAAGGGGTAAAAAACCACATAAATGTTTATAAATTTTATTTTATGAGAGTATTTAAACTAATACTAGTAATATATTGTAAATATATGTATTTTTTCCACTTTTCTAGAAAAATTAATTAATATTTATATAATACTTTAAGAAATTCCAAGGGCTCCCCTCCTCTCACTTATAAAAGGTAACCTCTTATCCTATATTCCTCACACATTTTTAGTACTCTAGTTTATAAAATTCCTACCCAAATATATCCCCAAAACATATTATCATGTCTTATAGGTCTTGGTATCACCAAAAGTCTAAACCTAGGAGGCTTAAGGTGTAATCCAAAGTGGTTATCCAAGGAGAAGGTATATGTCCTAATCAACCTATTTCAAGTTCATTTATTCATCTACCTTATTCAAATATTCATAATCCATGATAATATAATAACATTAGCTTGTAAAATATACAAACAATGTTAATATGACTGTTAAAACCTTTTTTCATCTCCTTTTCCATTAAATAATGAACAAAAACATCATTCATGAATACGTATGTACTACTACCTCCACAAAACGATGTGTTTCATTTTCCATCACCACCTCTCATGGTTATTTGTAATTATTGATTTAATATATATATATATATATATATATAATATTAATTACATAATTATAATTATTTAAATATTATATATCACATATTTTCTTACCCTTCCATCTGTTGGAAAACAATAATGTTGTTCATGTGTACGTGTGGATTACCACCTCCATGAAGTTATATGGTTCATTTTTTATATATGCCTTTCATGGATGGTATTAAAATTGTATTTAATGTATAAAAATGACAATAATGTCATGATTATTATTATGCATATGATGGAGAAATCACCTCTTCAACCATAGTTAGTATACTGAAGTCATTTTGAAACTATGAACCAAACATCCTCAAAACACATGACACATACTTAACTAAAAAAATAATTAAACATGTCATCCAAATAAATGAAACAAATGGTTTAGTGAAAAATTAATAAACCTATAAAAGTTTATTAAATAAGTAAATAATTGATATAATTTTATTGACACTTGGAAAATGAGAATTGGAAAATATATAAGGGAAGAAATACCTGAAATATGGGTATTATTTTATCCACAAAACAAAGGAAGAGAAGGTTTCCAAGATCATACAGATCATGTAACCTTTAAAAATACACATTATCACATGAACTTTAAAAGTTCACGTGAATGGTACATGCACAGTGCATGACCCATGAGAGATCATGTGGAGCCCCTTTGACAAGCCCCTATGTTATTATAAAGGCATCTAAGGAATCCGCTGACCGTGTAGAGGATACCAAATGAGTTTCTTCGAGTCACGCGACTTATAAACTAGTGGGAACCTGACAATAATTAAAACCATCATATAGTAAAGGATAAAAATATAAAAAAAGTATAAATCCTCTTGCGGTTGTTGATATTAATGCGACATGATCACACGATTCACAAGACATCGCAGAGCCTTGGTGACATATCACCTTCATCATGCGAAGGGTTTCAGACATGTCCATTTGATTCTATGATTCCCCTTTGGCTTTATATAAAAAGGGGGTTTTCTATGAAAATTATTTCACATCACCATAATACCCATTATGGGTCACATGACACATCATAGGAAGGGAGAGTGATTGTTTTTTATAACACTTTAACAACTTCACGAGATCCCCATCCCTTGAAAAATAAATAAGGGAATAAAAGGGGAAAATGAAGAAGCTTCGTGAGGAAAGAAGATACATTGATCATATGATGAAAGGGGTGATGCACCCTAGGTAATCATCATTGATCCCATGAATCCCCCGCTCAACATGTCAGTTTGATCCCACAGAAGCCCTATAGACATGCATCTTGATCTCGTAAAGGCCCCTTAGCAAGCCGCCTTGGTCTCATGGAAGACCCCATACAAGTCGCCTTCAAACACGTTAAATCCCCCCCACAGGTATTCTGATCTCACGAAGGACCCTATACATGTCAGCCTAATATTTTAAAATCCCATTGGAATATCAAAAAGGTTAAGTGAAATCCCTTTGATCGAATTGGGGACAATAAAAGTGGAAAAGTTGGAATATCCCCACAAGCATTGATTATCTTATGACATCCCTCGAATGACCCATGATAGGATCAAATGAAGCACATAACACAAAATCCCTCCATTGACTCAATACTAAATCTATGAGATAATCACCACACAAGGCACCACATAACTGGGGTGGTGAGGCCTGTAAATCCCCCTCAACACAAAAAAACATGCACAATGTTAGTGATGATATTCATTCCACTTGAGGCACGAACAAAGTCATGGGGTTCAAAGTGAATCCAGACTCTAAATGGGCTTAAAATATATAAAAACTATTCCAAAGGGCCTAGTTCGAGAAGACCTCCACCGAGTTGTCCTGCCTCTGTGATCGCGACTGTCCGGGATAGACCCTCTATGAATCTGATAAATACCAATTCATTAGCGGTGTAAAAGGTGATCTGCAGCCCACTCCAGAATACTTCCTCACAGATCCCCCTTCGTGACTTGACAAAGCCTTACCTCTCCATGGCATCACCTTGTCTCCATAGTAAACTCCGCGATCATCCCCTTGACGGAACCTCTGCGAGTCTGACACTGTCATCTTCTCTTTACAGTGCCTAGATTTTATATGCGGAGAGATCTGAGACCCCACTGACCTTTGTTACATATAAATAGCAGGCTTATCCCCTCCTTTCAAACCATTGTTACTCCAACCTCTCACCTTCCATGCTCTTGTTTTGAAAATACCTTCGTGAAGTCGAAAATGGATCGCCAAAGGTACTTGGCCTTTGCGACCCATGCATCCTTGTGCTCTCCATGGACCCCTCCTATGGTGGGGATGCCCTTTGCGAAGGCCTATGCCCTTCACAAAGGATGGATCCACTCCGAGGTCCTCAAGGATTCACGAAGCATTGAGATTTTGCGAAGCACTCTACAAATAAAGAGTCATTTTCTTAAGTGAAGCTCTACTCCATTGAAAACTGCTGTTGCGAAGCATCAGTCCTTAACAAAGAGTCTATCGTTCCAGAAGAACATCCTCTTAGAGAAGTACCAGATCATTGCTAATTCCATCTTCTTCACAAAGCACCAAATATTCGTGGATCCCTTCTTTGAAAGATCATATACTTTGCAAACCCCTCTCCCGTGCGGCCCACTAGGCTTGTATGAAGTAATTTCAATGCTCACTGAGTGGTGCTTCATGTTTTGTTTCCCTACCTTTTGATTCTTCACATAGGCATGCTAACGACTATTTCTTCATCACATAGCCATGCTAATGTATACCCCCAAAGTATCACTTCACAACCCTATTAATAAATGTCATTTCTTGTTCCTTCCCTTTCCCAAGTTTGGGTTGGTAAAATCTATGTAAGTACTAGGGGTGAGGAGTGAATCCCCATCATCTGATATATAGGATCTTAAACTACCAAGCACCTATTTCCTTAACACATTATGTTAAAATGTGACCACTGTATGAGTGATAGTCCTGAGAGGACTAAGAAGGGGATGGGCACCAGCACCCTCTCACTCCCCCTCTCCCTATACACTTTGTCACCATGTGCACCTCAGACATTCTCTACGTAATCCCCAACCCAACTTCATAGGGTGATCCTTGTACAACAACCATATCCTATTCATACATATATACATCCTCCTTGGGCTTCCCTCTTGGAGTAAGCCCCAGTTTCCTCTTTAGGCCATTAACCTTGTGTAAGCCCCGCTCCACTCCTCACGGATTCACCTTTCGTGACGCAATCATCAGGTATTTTGTTGCCTTTTGTTTTTCACATTGAGCATGACTCACATGTTCTTAGAGTAAGAATTGACCATGACGTCCTCTTTGGTTCGTTAACTATATGTAAACCCCAAGATCCTCTCTACTAAACTATGTGGACTTCTCATTTCCCATTTCCAAGCAAGGTACATAGGAATCCTCTTTTTGTTTTAAGCCCATCGCCCATTGGTCCGGACCACTTCATGTCATTTCACACTCATACCACATGATTTCAAACTATATGCCCCTTTCATCTCGCATGATGCTAAACTATATGCTTTCAAACTACATGGGTTTTGATCCTTACCTCCTAGACAAGGTATGTAGGAAGCCTCTATGAGGTTCAATTCCAAACATTAGTAAACTTCAGCATCCCCTTTGTTGGGGCCCACTTCCTTGGTCTGCCCTTAGTGGTGTGAGACCACCTATTGGGTAGCTAACCATGCATAATCCACATATTCAATCCATACTCCTCTAACCAAGAGTTCCCCTCTTGAGATAGGCTTCTAACCACACGTAAGCCCGATATGTATTTGTGTTTGTTGTCTTCTGTGTACACCCCGATACTATGCCCCCATATCCAAACTACATAGACTTTGATCCTTTCCATTTTTGAGAAAGGTACATAAGAAGCCTCCCATAGGCTTAAACCCATATCCCATCTCCCATGTCCCATCTCAGTCCTTCCCTTGAGACTTTGTTCCTTAAGAAGATCATGCCTTAACCCATTGGTTCCATTTCCTCCAGGTACCCATCCATGCATCCATTCTCATGATCTGTCACCTTAGGTGACTCATCACCCCATCCCAGAACTACATGGACTTTGATTCCTTACCACTGGTATATGTAGGAAACCTACCTGAGGTTTAAGCCCAATATCATCACCTTCATAGAGGTTCTAGGTTCCATACCCATTCATTCACACTTAGACACCTCATCCATATTCATCCTGATTTTTACCCAGGTTGCCACATCCCAGTGAAATCATATCATCCACACAGGAAACTAACCATGTTTAATCCCCAACATGTCCTCAAGTTGTTTTCCTTTGTGTACACCCCGACTTCATGCCTCACTCATTTGAACTATGTGGGTTTTGATCCATATCTTCTATATAGGGTACATAGGAATCCTTTATGAGGTTAAACCCCAAACAATGGTAAACCTTGGTGTCCCCTTTGTGTGGACCCATCCTCCTCTATGATCCCCTATTTGTGGTGTTAAAATAAGTCTTCACAGTGTGAAATCTTCCCCTTTATGGGACATTCCATCCTAGGTCCATATTTATTAGGAGTTCTAACCCATCCATACAATAAAATTTCTAGGTACTCTCTCCTAGGGATTTACCCATCAGATCCACTCCCATCAGTGTTCCTATCAGTCTAATCTATCTCTGCTAGACATTAAACTCATGGAATACCTCATGTTAAAAATGGGAAGCCGAGGAAAGCCTCAGAGACATGCTACTGTCATATAATACCCCTCATTTGTTGTGGGAGTACCCTGGCTTCCATGACCTTGAGAATCCCTATAATAAGGGAAAATCTAGGTGTACCAGTGTTTCAGCTACCAGACTTGTTACTGACGCTCCAATGTGACTACTCTCCAGACTGAAGGTTGTTTCCTGGACATGACTCCCTCGGAAATATTTTGATAGAATCAGTGTAATTAACCAGTTCCCACAAAGATATGGCACTGAGAAGAGTTTCACAAACAATGTATTAATCTTTAAGCAAGGCCCGGACTAGGCGATGAATTTCGAGGAGGAATCCACAAAAGGAGAGACTGAAATCCAATCATCCCATTTAGATCAAAGATCAAACATCTATGAAGAAGTGATGAATGTTTCCCGCCTTTGGAAAGTGGGAACACGGATAAAAAATCAATGCATCCTCACAGATGATGCGCGCCTAGAAGAAAGATTCAGAAACAAAAATGGTGTAACCGATGTGAAATTGATCTCCTCAATATGGGGATTAGTAGAATTTGAGAAATTAGCAGATAAATGTGTCGCTGGATCCAGCTATCCGATGCTTGGTCCCACTATGAAAGTAGTGGGCCCGACATGAAACTCACCAGGATTTGGGGAAGTTAATCGTTGGGCATCCCGGTCTACAACGTTGTCAGTGTGGATCTTTCTATCCACCCATGGAAGACTAAATGACAATGGGGCACTGGACATCGCTTTCCTACTATATGTACTACTGGTTGAATCTTCCTAATTTTTAGAACCTAAGTTACAACTGCAGGAAACTTACCACCACCCACCCACAGATGTAGGGGTGATCACATATCGATTCACTATTCAAATCCACCCTTACACCGTCGTTTTAAACTGGTTTTGCAATGAATATTACAAATATAATAATAAATTGCACTTTCTGTTTGAATCAATGAATTGATTTTTAACAAATAGGGGAATTTTACTTGTTTTGGTGTTTACATTGTAGGAGGAGGTGATTTGGAGAGCTCGTGATGGAATTCAATCAAAATGGGCCAAACTACGCGAGAGCCCAAGCATACATGTGGGCAATTATTTATACTATAGATAATCCTTGTATCCAATTGGGATAACAATGGTTTTATGAGTTAAAAAAATGTGGGCTACATTTATCTAGAATATCATGAAGCCCAATTCTTCCATTTGGAGGCCCCAAATAGGCCCACAATGTGAAGAAATTCTCGGCAGGCCAGATTGGACCACCCTTCTGTATTTGGGCCATAACTCAGGCCTCAGAGATCTAACTAGGATGATTCCACCTCCCATGGATAGATATCTCGAATACCTGACTTTCCACTGAATTTCAAGTCATTTTCACGTGTTTTTTTCAGTCAACCAGCTGGATAAAGATGGAGTAAAAAATATGCCTTGAATATTCACCTATCCCTTTAGATACTTGACCACTTTATGTGGAAATATGGATGTAAATTTCCCATAAAATCACTCCTCCCCCTCATTATCTGTGTTTCACGACTAGGGGTGAAGTTTAGTCGAATTGGAGAGCTCTCTTCACCCATTTTATTTCTCTTATTCCTCATGTACTTCTAAACCTCTTAGTGATCAATTTGGGGAGTGTCCTTTGTTGTAATCTCAAGCTCCACACTTGTAATCATCATATGGTAATTGATTTCCATATTTGTTGTCAATTTTTCTTAATTTATACCTTATGATTTTTTTATTCTAGTATGATCAAATACAAATCAAAGGAACAAGAATCCACATGCTTCCATGCATAACCCGGATCATGTGATCATTTGAGTGTGGTTGCCTCTTTTCTCACCCTCCCTTTTATGAGTGTGCAAATTGATTGCATTGGTTCATAAAATATTAGATCTTGAACCTATAAATATGAGTGTTCTTATCTTATGGAATATTTTTATCATTGACACAAATCTGGTCATCTCATCATGTTGTTGATGTGATGCCTTGATTGAGTTCTATTTTTTACATCGATTCATGTTTGTTGATTTTGAGCAGTTGCCGATAATCAATATCGTTGATCGATCAAATCCTAGGTGGTGACCTAGTAAGAACTCACATAAAATTACTGGTTTCAGTATATATAAAATCAAAGAATCAAGATCATTCCCTTTCCCTTGAGAGCAATGACAGATTGAACATTAAGGGACACTTACCCGGGTTGATCATGATTTCTACAACCATTTTCTCTCAAGAGTAATATACTTTCAATTTCTGTTCTGAAAGAAAAAACACAAGTTTTATAAAACCCCATTCCTCTTTTAGTTTATTAATCCGAATCTCATTTTTTAATTAATAATCTAAGGCTTCTTCAAGAGACTACCAAGGGATGCTGCTATACTGCAGAAATTATAGTTAAAAGTAAACATCTAATTTGACGTGCTCGACAACGCGATCAAACTTTGGCACCATTTCAAGTGAGCTAAGATCATTTTGTTCTTTATTTAATTTTATTTATTTATTTTACTTCTTAATTAGTACTCCTTTAAATACCCCACCCCCATTTGATTGTTTTGGTTTTGGTTTTCTGTTTCTATTTTTGGTTGTTTTTGTGTGTTCTTCCTTTCTCTCTTCTTCTTCTCTATCTCCCTCTATAATTTTGTATTATAACATTATATTATCTTTTCTCCCTTATTAAATGATTCTATCCATATTAAATCATAAAAAAACAAACTTCACAACTTATTTTCATGACCCGACCAAAAAAAGAAAAAATGCTTGAATTTGACCCAAAAATTGGAAAGACACTTCACACACAAATCAAGGAATCAAAAGAAGTTCAATCAATTAACACTAAGTAACCCCTTTTGGAACCTCAAGTGGTCATAAACCAATAAAAAATTGAACCTAATCAAACCCAAGAAAACATGGCTGCAAATAATCAAACCTTAAAAGAATTGACCACCCAGGATGTGGAGTACCAACATGCGTACATCTAATATCCTAAGGAAGTATCCAACTTTGAGCTGAGATCAGGCCTCATCCACCTACTTCCCAAATTCCATGGTCTTCCTGGTGAGGACCCTTATTAACACCTTAAGGAGTTTCACATAGTGTGCTCCACCATGAAACCCCAAAATGTCTCTGAGGACTTAATTATGTATAGGGCCTTCCCTTTCTACCTTGATAGTGTAACAAAAGATTGAATATACTATTTTCCTACCACAATTGGGGACTGGAATTACTTGAAAAGATTATTTTTAGAGAATTTTTTCCCTACCTCCCAAACAACATCAATTAGGAAAGAAATTTGTGGAATTAGGCAATCACAAGGAGAGACCCTTCAGGAATACTGGGAGAGATTCAAAAGACTCTTCTCAAGCTGCGCCCACTACTAGATTAGTGAAAAACTATTAATCCAATAATTCTATGAGGTAATTATCCCCATGGATCATGGAATTATTGATGCAGCAGCTGGTGGTTCCTTGGTTGATAAAAATCCTTCTTCCGTGCATGAATTAATAGCCAACATGGCTCAAAATGCACAATAATTTGGTATACGAGATATTGCACCAACTCAGGGAGTTCATGAGGTAAGTCATTCATCTCTAGAAAAAAAGGTAGATAAAAATCATGATGAGATGCATACCCTTCTAATGAAATTATCTCAATCACAAGGTAACTCACAATCTCCTCATGTTCCATTACATTGTGGTATTTTTTCCGACAATACTCATTTTCTGACTAGTTCCCACAACTTCAAGATTCACCCAAGTCTTGTGCAGCTGTGTTCCAAGGGCGTCCATTCCAAAAACCACCTCTCTTAAAGAAAGAACAATTCATGCCAAATCCAAATCCTGGGTGGCAAGCACAACCCTAGTACCGATAAGGAGGAAACTCAAGCTACCCCAAGAAGAAATGGTATCAACAAGGACAAGGTATGCGACATCCTTATCCTTTAACTTCTCAAAATAATCCTCCTCCTCCTCCCAAATGTGAACCAAGCCTCAAGGACATGGTAAAGAAAATGGCATCCCAAAACCTCCAATTCCAAAAAACCACACAATCAGCTATTAAAGACCTATGAACTCAAGCAGGGATATTAGAAAACACCATCAGTGAGCTTAAGATGCAAGGTTCTGGACAACTAGCATCCCAACCCATTGCCAATCTGAAGGAAAAAGGTAATGTATGTGCATTTAAACTTCGTAGTGGTAAATAATTCTCTCCTTCTACTGATTCTGCACAACAAGTATGTCCCCCTCTTGAAAAATCTCTTCCCCAATACTCAAAAATTTCAAGTAATGAAAAGAAAGAAAAAAAGGGTAATTGGGTTATCATTGATGATTCAAATGAACAATCCATTCCTCTTCCTTTTCCCCAAATACTCTCTAAATCTAAGAAGAATTTTCATAATGATATTGATAAAGAAATAATGGATACAATTAAGAAGGTTCAAGTTAACATTCCTCTATTGGATGAAGTTAAACAAATCCCTCGATATGCCAAATTTTAAAAAATATATTTTCACCCAAAGAAGGAGACTAAAGGGGAATATGAGAGTGAAATTGGGAAGGAATGTCTTGGCCTTGATTCAACCAGCAATGGAAACTAAATGCAAGGATCCAAGAACATTCACGATACCATGTACCATAGGGGAGACCTTCTTTTATGATTCTATGATAGATTTAGGTTCTTCCATTAATGTAATGCCTCACTCCGTGTACACTTCTCTACAGGTTGGAGAGCTTCAACCAATGGTCATTGTTGTACAACTTACCAACCGAATTACTATGCATCCAATAAGAATGATTTAGGATGTCCTTGTAAGAGTTAAGAATCTCATCTTCCCTGCTGATTTCTATATTCTTGATATGGAAGATACCTGAACCCAAGGACATGCTCCTCTCATAATTGGGAGGCCATTCTTCAAAATAGAAAAGACGATCATCAACATTCACAATGGTATGTTGTCCATGGAATTCGGAGGAGAAAAGGTAGGTTTTAACATCCTTGAGGCTATGAAAACCCTGTTGAAGAGCACTCCAATATTTCTGTATATTCAATGGAAGTTCTCTCAAATGATGCACACACACAAAATTCTCTCCTCAACCCATACTCTGATTCATTTTCCTCATTTTCACCCTTGGATGATTTGAGTTTTGATTCATGTTTTGAGTGTTTTTTGGGTTCTTAAAAGTGTAAATTTTGTTCTTTAATTGATGAGTGTGTTCATTATGAGGTACCTATGACTGTCGATGATTCCACAAATCTCATTTCAATAGATTCTCTATCCTTAGAGAATAAAAATGAGCAGATAGATAGTTTCATGGACCTCACTCCCCCTAAAAACCCTCTATCAATCCAGAAACCACTGGTGTTGGAACTTAAACAACTTCCTTATAATTTAAAATATGAATATCCTGAGGGTATTGACCAATTTCCTATCATTATTTCCAATAACCTCTCTCTAAAATTGGAATCGAAACTGCTCAACCTTTTTAGAGAGTGTAAAAGGGAAATAGGATGGACATTGGATGATATTCCTAGGATTATCCCATCTATTTGTATGCATCATATAATTTTAGATGACGAGGCTTATCCCGTATAAAAATCACAATGATGGTTGAATCTCACTCTCCTTGAAGTGGTAAAATTGGAAGTTAGTAAATTAATTGTTGTGGGGATCATTTATCCTATATCTGATGGTAAATGGGTTAGCCCTGTGCCAATTGTGCCAATAAAACAGGAATAAAAGTTGTGTCAAATTAAAGGAATGAATTGGTTCCAAAACGTGTGCAAAGAAGTTGGAGAGTCTGTATTGACTACTGTCGACTGAATCAAGACACGCAGAAGGACCAATTTCCTCTAAATTTCATTGACCAAATGTTAGAAAGATTGTCCGATAAGTCCCATTATTTTTTCCTTGATGGCTATTCAGGTTATTTCGAAATCCATATATCCCATAAGGATCATGAAAAGACAACATTTACTTATCCATTCGACACATTTTCATATAGAAGGATGCCATTCGGTCTATGTAATGCTCCTAGTACTTTTCAGTGATGTATGTTGAGTATTTTTTTTGAGTACCTTAAGAGTTGTATGGAAGTCTTTTTGGATGATTTCACAGTATATGGTTCTTCTTTGGTTGATTTTTTGGAACACCTAGGTTCTATCCTTTGCCACTGCATTGAAAAATATCTTGTTTTAAATTATTAGAAATGCCATTTTATGGTTGAGTGGGGGATAGTTCTTGGGAATGTCATTTCAAATAAGGGAATTCAAGTTGATAAATCTAAAATTGAATTAATTTCACCCCTTCTATATCTAAAATTTGTTCATAAGGTGAGATATTTCTTGGGTCATGCTGGTTTTTACCACCGTTTCATTAAAGACTTTAGTAAGATTGCACTTCCATTGTCCTGATTATTACAAAAAGATTCTGAGTTTGTGTTTGATAAAAGTTGTGAGGATGAATTCAATTCACTAAAAAGGAGTCTCACATCACCTCCCATAATCCAACCACCAATGTTGGATCTCCCCTTTGAGCTTATGTGTGATGCCTCTAACTTTGCAGTTCATGCAGTTTTATCACAAAGGGTTGATAAGGCTCCTCATGTCATTGTGTATGCCTCATTTCCCCTTGACCCTTCCCAGGTAAACAAAATAAACAATGAAAAATAACTCATTTATATTGTGTTTTCCTTGAAAAAATTTCATTCATATATTCTTGGGTCAAAATTGATTGTGTTTTCTAACCATGCTGCCCTTTGGTTCCTCTTAAAGAAACCTGAAGCTAAGCCCCATCTCATATGGTGGATGATCCTCCTACAAGATTTTGACCTTGATATTAGAGATAAAAGTGGAGTAGAAAATGTTGTATATGACCACATTAGTAGGATTTATCCACCACTGGACCACCATGCTGAATCATCCCTCCCCATTGGAGAATTATTTCCTCATGAGAAGCTTTGTGATGCTGTGGACCTTACCCCCTGGTATGCAGACATTGTGAATTTTCTAGAAACATATAGGATCCCCACTTATTTCATCACTTCCTAATCCCATATACTTAAACATGATTATCAATGGTACATTTGGGATGACCCATATTTGTGGAGAATTTGTGGTGACCAAGTAGTTCATCAGTGTGTCCTCAACCATGAGTTCACCTCTGTTTTGACCTTCTGTCACACTTTGGCTTGTGGGGACCACGTTGTCTCTCAACAAATAGCTTGAAAGGTCCTTGACTCAGAACATTATTGGAGAAAATTGTATAGGGATTCCCATAGATTTTTCATGTCATGTAATTGTTTTCAATTCACAGGGAATATCTCCAAGAGGAATGAAATGCGCCAATAACCCATGTTATTATGTGAAATATTTGATGCATGGGGTATTGACTTCATGGGGCCTTTTACAAATACATTTGGATTCATTTATGTCTTTTTAGATATGGAATATGTGTCTAAATGGGTGGAAGAAAAGGCTATTAGGACCGATGACTCCCAAGTTGTTGATTTTGTGAGGTCCTAAATTTTTAGTCGGTTTGGTTTGATGAGATTCATCATTAGTGATCAGGGTTCCCATTTTTACAATTATAACATGAAAAATTTTCTTCGTAAGTATGGGGTTGATCATAAAATATCCACTACATATCACCCCAAACTAACGGACAAGCAAAAATCTCATATCGGGAAGTTAAGAGAATCTTGGAAAAAACGGTACAACCCAATTGGAAAGATTGGAGTTTGCGCTTGGATGATGCACTTTGGAAATACCGTATAGCTTTTAAAACCCCAATCGAAATGTCACCATATATAATTGTGTTTGGAAAAGCTTGTCACCTCCCAGTGGAGGTAGAACACCGTGCATATCGGGCTGTTAAACAATGTAATATGAATCATTCAGATACAGGTGAGCAAAGGAAGCTACAAATTTAAGAGTTGGAAGAAATTTGACGTGATGCATATGAGAACTCCCAGATCTATAATGATAAGAAAAAGGCTATCCATGATAGCATGATTCATCACCAGAAGTTCCATATTGGTTAAGAGGTCCTCATGTACAATTCCGGGATAAAGCTCCACCCAGGTAAGCTTCATTGTCGATGGTTCGGTCCTTATACTATTACTAATGTTTACCCTTTTGGTGCAATACTAATTTTTCATGAGTAGAGTAGACAAAGTTTTACCATCAATGGGCAACGACTTAAACACTTTTATGAGGATTTTTCAAAGAATACGATGGAGGAAATCCACCTTCTAGAAGTAACATACCAGTGAAACACACCAGGTTTTATCCTTCCTTCTCACATTCTCAATTATTACAGTGAAGACACTTCACATTCTAGGTGTGTGTGTGTGGAGGGGGGGGGGGGTGAATACATTCCTGGGTTCATTAGGATTTTCATCGTCTTTATTATTTCTGAACTTTTTTTCCTTATTTATGGTATTTTTACTTTTCCCATCTTTCTAGGTTCATTAGGATTTTCATTGTCTTTATTCTTTCTTCTCTTTTTCACCCTTTTTATGGTATTTTTATATCCCACCCCCTTATAGTCACCAAATCATGGAACTTACTAAAAATGCATGTTGAAATTTTTGATTCCATGTTGTATTAACATTTTATGAAACCTGTCTCAGTTATGAAATGAATATTTGTATGAATTTAACATCCTAGAGTGATTTTTAGTGAATTGGTTTTCTGTCAATGATATTAATGGTGGTATATATCTAAAACCATTGAGATGATTGATGCCCCTTGGTGAGTAGTTTTTGGGAAAACAATGTCACTAATATCTCAACAAATTTTTGCACCAAACCACAAAGTGTGAATATTTATTACTTACTAGAAGGTAAATATATGTCAAGTTATTATTTTTCAGATTAAAATGATATTTACATATGTTCATTCGCTATCTGATCTATTTCATTACTATACCGGATTGACCTATGCGTGTGTACCTGATATCTGACTATTGCATACGCTAAAAAAAATTTGGGTTGTGTCTTGGGTAGGTCAAAAACCACTCCTCCTCAACCTTTGATCTTATTATAACTATTACAATTAATGTCGTGAGGATATCAAATAAGGGTTGGGTGATAAGTGTGATATTTGTTCCAAATGAAACTTCTAAATAAAAAATAATAATAAATGAGGGGAGTGATGAAATGTGCAACATATGAGGGTATCTAGGTCAGGAGCTTATGGTTTGACTTTTGGGAATGCTTAAGTGAGTGGGTCTTGAAATATGATTGCAAAGAATGTAGGGCATATTTAGTGGAAAAAAATATTTTAAGCTGAAACATTTTAAAATAACCTATATTTATTGGATACAAAGTGGAAGGAATAGCTGGGAATGGTTTTCACGCACACACACACATAGAGTTAGTGGCATGGTTGACTTTTAAATTCCTTTCTCAATTTTTTATCATGAGTCTCATAGAATTTCATTGTGATATGATTTATGAGACATTTTTTTCCATTTTCACTAGGAATAAATCCTTGGTGTGGTTTGTGCATTGATCACATTACTTAATGAATTTATATTTCCTCAAATGTTAAAACTTCATGATGTTGGGAATATATACATGCATTGTTTTTTTGGATATGTGACTTTTCCTAGGAGTGAAAATGTTTAGGTGCGGGGGTGTGATCACATAGTGATTCAATATTCAAATCCACCCTTACACCGTTGTTTTAAACTGGTTTTGTAATGAATATTACAAATATAATAATAAATTTCACTTTATATTTGAATCAATGAATTAATGTTTATTACTGTTTAATAGGGAAATTTTACTTGTTTTTGTAAGGACCCAAACCTAGTTGCCCAGAGCCAGTGCCTTATTTGATTACTTTGGTATACAAACAAGGAATAAGCATCCCGAAGGACCAAGTAGTTTAGTATTATTGGAAACAAAATTCATACATAAGTTAAACATTACAACTTGAAAATAAATACATCATTGAAACTCCTTAGACAACATCCATAACTCTTAGGTTATTTCAGCTTGTCATTCATAATAAACTTCTTCATGTCCTAAGAAAATGAAACATAATAAAGGGGCGAGATCAAATTTTCAGTAAGGGTAAGCAATATAGCAAAATATAACATAAACATTAGACATGGTGAATAATTAAAAACACATGCTTCTAAAAAAATAAACTTCAACATAATATGGTAGAAAATGAGATGAGTAAATATTTCCATAAAATAACATAATCATGGGTATTATACTAGTTGAATAACCACATGAACCATCAATACTATTTTCATAATGAGGGAATGAATAATGTAGGACGACATAACCAAACCATCAAAGCCTCGTGCTAGGACCATAAGTAATCATTTTGTTAAGGCCTTGTGCCATGACTGTAGTTTGTCTCATGAGACCTATTGATACACCGAGGGGCTATATTGGCCCCCACCTGACACTTAATATTTCTAATTCCTTCCCTATATGAATAGGGATAAACATAATCAACATATATATTCATATTGAAATTAAAATATGAAATTAAAATAACTTTCCCCGAACATTAAACATAAACACCAACGATTCAGATTAAATTGGGGAATGGATTTAAGATATCACATACACATCCAAAGTAATCATAAAAAATTAAATTAAATATGGTAGATTATAAAATGGCATACTAATCCCAATAATACATAATAATCAATAAAAGTGTTGAAATAGATGAAGATACTCTTATAAATTCTTTGAGTAAATCTTGAGATAAATACTCTTTTACTTGGAAAAGAAGAGTTCTTTTGGAAAAATATTTGTATAAAACCAAAATTAAAGTAAGTTCGTATTTTCATAATAAAATTAATGATTTTATAAAGATAATTGTTTCCAAAAACAGATTATAGAGTTCCCTTGAAAATAGGTAAGAATTAGAGAAATTCCCATTGATCAGCATGTATTTCGGAAACAGTTTTGATGGTTCCTTTTAAAACGTGTAACCATCCACAAAATAAGGAAGTATTCTGGCTGGTAAACATATATATAACCCAAAAACATAATTTTTTATTATTTAATAATAATACAAAAGAGTTTCATTGAGGCAATAGACAATAAAAGTAACCCAAATGAAAATGGGAGTTCAGGTGAAAAAATCCTTACCTTAAGTCTGAAAGTGTTACCCTCTTGAACATAAGATCCTGGAATATGAAATTAGACTCATTAATAGATTAATTAAGATATTATTAGACATTTATTTAGTTTATCATTATTATTTTTAGTTCATTTATGTCTTTATTGATAAGTTATAATATCGAATTTCGTCGTTCCAGAGTGTTCGTTTTCTTGATTTTCATAATTGGTTCTCTTGTTTTTAAGTAATGGAGTACATGTGGAATGGATGTAAATCTCCAGAATTGAAATTACATATCATTGATGAATATAAATAGCTGTTAATGGTAATTTATATAATTAGGTTACAGATAAATAGGATGAATCATTAGATTAATTATTAATGATATTCACTTAGATTATTTAAGCGGTATTTTGATTATTAGAAACTAGTTTGGTCTTATGATTTAATAATATGTACAAATACTGGTTTTTGAATATTAATTTAGTTATAATACATATATTATATTCTTTTTAAATCATTAAAATGGTTTCATGACCAGTAATGAAGGATAAATTGAAGAACGGAACTTCGTCATCCATAAAGGATATAAATTGGAACCTCATGGCCGTTGATTTCGTTTATAAAATAAAAGGGTGAGAGAGAGAGAGAGGATATTGATGATGGTTTGTAGATTAAAATGATATAATTACAATATATATATATATGATACTAGAGTTATCATAGTTATTTGGATATAGGAGGTGAGGAGAGGAAAAGAAAAGCGATGAACTTGAAAATAAAATAAAAGTTGAGAGATCCCTTATGAAAATTCGGCAGCCTAACGACGTCGCTTAAAATATCATAAAATGAAATGATGAGAGAAAAACAATATATCATCATATGTAAACCAAAATTACAGTAATATGAATAAATAAAATAAAACTCTAACATATGAGAATGGAAATTCAAATAGATAACAAAAAGAAGTGTCCACTGAAAGAGGAGGGTGAAAGATTCCCTTACCTTATAGAGTAACTCCTAGAACATGATGGTTGGGACCTTGGGTGATTAAATAAACCTTGGGATTACTTCTAGAGATGTAAAAATACCATAAATTCTAGGATGAGGGATTTGTAATGAAAGAAAATGAATGGATGAGTGGGTATTTATAGAAAAAGAGAGGGAGTTTTTTAATAATTTCAAATGGACATCTCATTAGTAGTTTTTTGACAAAGCATGGGCTTTCCCATGGTATTTTCCCATGTTTTTATCCACTTGAGACACCTCATGTCATATTTTATAGTAAAAAAGTCTACCAGACTTTTATTATGTCATTATGTTGTCATTAAACTACCGAAAACTCAAAACTGTATTTTTACTATTCACAAAAATTCAAGTATTTTAGAAAAATCACAAAAATTCACCCCTACCATTTTTTAATGTGTTGAATTTAAAAATGAACTCCATTTTTCAAAAATAATTTTCTAAATATTATTAATTTAATTTTTTAATAAAATCACAGTTAATTTGAAAAATAACAATTTTAAGGTATAATTAGTTTTATATCACATTGAAAAATTAATTAAGATCTCATTACCTTATTACCTTAAGAATATAAAATAATGTCATTATTTACTATTCATAAAGGTATGTTACTATTCACCAAAAATCATGTTTGTTCTATCAAAATCCAAATGACTTATTGGTCACAACTCTAGATGATAGTTTTTCGAAATTCAAAACACAACAGAGGAAAAGTTGTGTGTAATGGATAGATTATAAAATGCATTTGATATTTATTTTCAAAACCTTAGGGTGTTACATTATACCCTCCTTACAAAAATTTCTTCATCAAAATTCACAAAATTTTACCTAAAAAGATTCGGGTATGTTTTCAACATAATCTCCTCAGGCTCCCACATTGCTTCCTCCATCTTATGGTTCCTCTAAAGAACCTTTACCAGACGAGTCGTCCAATTTATCAATACTTGTTCTCTAGTATCAAGAATCTTGATAGGCTCTTCACAATAATATGGATTTGGCTCAAGTTATACTTATTCATAAGTGAGTATATGTGTTGGGTCTGTCCTGTATTTTCTTAACATTGATATGTGGAACACATTTTGAACTTTGGAGAGACTTGGAGGCATTGCCAAATTGTAAGCTACGACTCCAATTTGGACTAGAATTTCAAAAGGACTGATGTACCTGGGACTTAATTTTACCTTCTTACCGAATCATATAATACCCTTCCATGGAGATAACTTTAAGAAAACATGATCTCCTTTTTGAAATTCAAAGTCCTTTCTTCAGTTATCAGCATAGCGCTTTTGCCTATTTTGAGCTATTTTGATATAGGTTTGGATAATCTTTACCTTTTCTGTTGTTTACTCAACAAGTTCTGGGCCTACGAGCTTACCAACATCATCCAAGAAAGTTGGTGTACAACATCTCTTTCCATACAACCCTTCATATGGGGCCATATGAATACTTGAATGGAAACTATTTTTATAGGAAAATTATACGAGAGGTAAATACTAATCCCACATGCCTCAAAAATCAAGTGAACAAGAAATCAACATGTCTTCCAAAGTTTGAATAGTCTATTCTGATTGTCCATCAGTTTGTGGGTGGTAGGAAGTGATCAAACAATGATCAGTATATAGGGAATTCTAAAGACTCTTCCAGAATTGTGATGTAAAATGGAGATCCTGATGAGAAACAATTTATGAGGGTACACCATGAATTCTTACAACTTCATTAATATATAGTCTTTCTAAACGTTCAAGTGGTAAATCTTCACTTATAGAAAGAAAATGTGCTGATTTTGTAATACATTCAACAATGACCCATATCGCATTATTCTTTCTTGGAGTCTTTGGTAGCCCCATGAAAAGTCCATTATAATATCACCCCATTTCCACAAAGGAATAATAAGGGGTTGCATAACTCCTCTAGGATGTTGTCTTCCAACCTTCACCTATTGACAAACCAAAAACCTCGGAACGTATTCAACAACCCCCCTCTTCATGTATTCCCACCAAAAATGTTCTTTTAGATCTCTAAACATCTTTGTGCTACCAGGGTTTATAGAGATATTAGAGCTATGAGAATCATCCAATAGTTCCCTCTTTAGCTCAGGAATAGTGAAAACATAAATCCTCTTTCCAAATTTCAAAATGCCACCTTCATATGAAAATTTAGTCAACTTACTATCATTTATAGATTTGGTTTTCTTTTGAAACTCCTCATCATCAGCCTGAGAACATTTTATCCTTTCCAGTAAAGAAGGTTTGGTAACCATTTGAAAATTTAGTGATGTGTTACCTTCCTTGATAATTCCTATATCCATCTTTACTAGATCCATGAACATAGGATCCCTTTCTACTCTCATCTTGTTCAAAATTCCATGGTCCTTTCTACTCAAAGCATCTACCACCTTATTTTCCTTCCCCAAGTGGTAGTGTATTGTTAAATCGTAGTCTTTGAGTAGCTCAATCAATATCCTTTGTCTCATGTTGATTTATTTCTGTGAGAATATATATTTCAAACTCTTATGATCAGTAGATATCTCACATTTTTTCCATAGAGGTAATGTCTCCAAATCATCAGAGCAATGATTACCACTGATAACTCAAGATCATGAGTTAGACAGTTTTTTTCATGAATTTTTAGCTTCCTAGACGCATAGGCAATCACTCGATCATTCTGTATAAGGATAGAACCAAGTCCTTTCTTTGATGCGTCACTATAAATAACAAACCCATCATTCCCCGATGGTAGGGTTAGGATTGGATCATTCACTAACCTCCTCTTCAATTATTCAAAATATTATTCACATTCCTTTGTCTATACAAACTTAACCCCTTTTCGTGTAAGATTGATCATAGGGTTGGATAAACGGGCAAAGTTATGAACAAAACACCGATAATAACCTGCTAAACCAATAAAATCACATACCTCAATTATGTTTGTTGGAGTGGGCCATTCTTGCACAACCTTTTTATTTATAGGATCTACCGATATTCCATCCTTAGAGACAATGTGGCCTCGAAAGAAAACCGATTGGAGCCAAAAATCACACTTGCTAAACTTCCCATATAATTTATTTCTTTTAAGTGTCTTCAGAATAGTGCGCAAGTGATTTTCATGATCTTTATGGATTTTAGAGTATACCAAGATATCGTCAATAAAAAACACCACAAATTCATCAAGATATTCCTTGAAAATTGTATTCATCAGATCCATAAAAAGGGATGGTGCATTAGTTAGTCCAAAAGGCATTACTGTAAACTTGTAATTCCCGTACCTGGTTTGGAATGCTGTTTTTTGGAATGTCTTCCTTCCTCACAAGAAACTGATGATATCCATTTCAAAGATAAATCTTCAAAAAATATTGGGCTCTGTGAATTTTATCAAATAAATCATAAATTTTTGGCATAGGATACTTATTATTTATGGTAATAGCATTGCTTTCTCTATAATCAATGCACAACCTCATGAATCCATCTTTCTTCTTGACAAAGAGGACAGGGGATACCCATGGAGAAAAACTATGTTGAATAAATCCTTTATCACTCAATTCATCTTGTTGTTTGTTTAGTTACACTAACTCCATATTGGACATTCTATAAGGGGTCTTTGATATGGGCCTTGAACCATAAATTAAGTCAATGGAAAACTCAATTTCCCACTCTAGAGGATGTCTAGGTAAATCCTCTTGAAAGACGTCAACATATTCTTGTACAATAAGTACATATTCAATCTGTACATTCATCTCCTCACCCATATTTATTTCATTCCCTTCTTCTTTCAATAGATCTTCACATCATAATTTGATATCCAATTCATATTGAGAATTATATCATAGTAAACCATTGGTATGATGATAAGGTTATCAACTAAAGCACGTATATGTGTCATGAGGGGGACTAATCCACACGCCTTTTTTGCAATGATACATCCACTAGGAATTTTGATTGATAACTCCTTTATTAAATCAAATTAGACATGTCTAATTTTCATGGAAAACTAGGAAGATATAAATGAATGCAACGATCCAGAATCAAATAAAGCATTGGATAAGTTTGATGAATCGATCAATGTACCTTCCACCACTTCATTAGGAACTTCAACCTTCATAGTTGTGACCGCATAAGCTTGGCCTTGCTCCCTTGGCCTTCTTTAGGGAACATTTCCCAGATGCTTAGGACATTAATGTGAATAATGTCCCATCTCCCTATAATTGCAGCACAGAACATTGGTAACTTCTTTCTTCCCCTTACAATCCTGAGATAGGTGGACCTTTTATTTACACTTGTAATAGACTCCCATTCCATTCAGGAAAGTTCCAAGGTGTTTCTTCCAAAAATTACTTCATGATGGAAATTCAACTCTTACCTTATTCCCCATTTCCTTATTTCCTTTCCCAGAGTTTTTTTGTAGCCCCCATTTTCTCTTTATTTCCCTTAAATTCATAAGACTTAGAGAATTACTTTTATGTTTTGATAGCACATGAAACTAAGTCTTCATATGATGGGAAATTCTGGGAGAACAGATCCCTTCGTAGGAATGGTTTCAAACCATCAAAGAATCGATCAATTTTGCTCCTTGGATTACATATGTAGTCCACAACATGCCTTGCCTACCTTGTAACATTGGATTTATACTTGGAAAAATTTTCATCCTCCTTCTACCTCAGATTGAAGAATTACCTCCCCATATCTGCTCACTGTTTATGAGGGAAATATTTTTCTAAGATTTACTTAAAATCCATCCATTTCATATCTTATATTTCCTCCTCCTCCTTTGTGTTTTGGATTAATGACCACCACTGATCCGTATCTCCCGTTAAACGATAAGCTTCCATGACAACCTTCTCTCTTTCATTACATCCTAAAACAAGTAATATCTTCTCGAGGGAACTTATACACTGCTTAGCTACAAATGGGTTTGTAGTACCATTGAATGATGAAGGATGTTATCACATAAATCGATCTAACATAGCTCCTCCACGTGGTGGATCTAGATGCTCCATATGGGTAAGGTTATTATTCATAACCTGAGTAAGTTGTACCAGAATTGTTATAATTTGCTCAGCACCAGTCACAACACCAGAGCCAACATCCTTATCTTGCATTAGAGGGAAATCCCTATGTGCGTTCATGTAGTTTCCATTCCTTCCACTAGGAACCATCTCTAAATAATGGAATACACTAGTTTAGGGTATGAATCATAATTTATAATCTCAATGTAAAAAAATACTTAACATAAATCGAAATTCCAGGCATAGATAATCTCTTAATTATAAATATGGTATCTTTGAGGAAACATTTACATTTAAATCCTTCCTAACGGATTGTAAAGAAAATGTGAATTATCCTAAGAATATCCCCTAGGAATGTCGTAACCAAGAGTGTAGTAAGGCCAATTTTCGTGTACCAGGATACCCTGGGTCAAGCCCGAAACTCCTTGTCAGAGCTTTCACTCCTAGGTACATCTGTGCCAGATCCACCTCTACCTACTCATATCCAGATAGGGATGTATTTCTTGAAAGATCCACATAATATATTCCTTACCAAAATACCAGGATGTTCTTGTATGTTTATCCTCAAAGAATATCTTAGGGACTCTTCCCTAATCTACGTTTTCTAAATCTAGTTTCCATGTTTTCTACTAAAATTTCTCTGATACCAATTGTAGGGACCCAACCCTAGTTTTCCAAAGCCAGTGCCTTATTTGATTAATTTGGCATACAAACAAAGAATAAGCATCCTGAAGGACCGATTAGTTTAGTATTATTGGAAACAAGATTCATACATAAGTTAAACATTACAACTTGAAAATAAATACATCATAGAAACTCGTTAGACAACATCCATAACTCATAGTTTATTTCAACATGTCATTCATAATAAACTTCTTCATGTCCTGAGAAAATGAAACATAATAAAAGGGTGAGCTCAAATTCACAGTAAGGGTATGAAATACAGTGGAAGATAACATAAACATTAGACATAGTGAATAATTGAAAACATATTCCTCTAAAAAAATAAACTTGAACATAATATGGTAGAAAATGAGGTGAGTAAATATTTCCATAACATAACATAATCATGGGTATTATACTAGTCGAATAACCACATGAACCATAAGTACTATTTTCATAATGAGGGAATACATAATACAGTACAACATAACCAAACCATCGAGGCCTCGTGCCAGGACCATAATTAATCATTTTGTCAAGGCCTTGTGCCATAACCATAGTTTGTCTCATGAGACCTACCGATGAACCAAGGGGATATTGCGGGCCCCAAATGACACTTACTATCTCTAATGCATTCCTCATATGAATGGGGATAAACATAAACAACATATACATTCATATTAAAATCAATATATGAAATGCAAATAACTTTCCTCGAACATTAAGCATAAACACTAACCATTCAGAGTAAATTGGGGAATGGATTTAAGATAGCACATCCACATACAAAGTAATCATAAAAAATTAAATTAAATATGGTATATGATAACATGGCGTACTAATCCCAATAATACATAAGAATCAACAAGAGTGTTGAAATAGATGAAGATACTCTTATAAATTCTTTGAGTAAATATTGAGATAAATATTCTTTTACTTGGAAACGAAGAGTTTTTTTGGAAAAATATTTGTATAAAACAAAAACTGAAGTAAGATATTATTTTCATAATAAAAGTAGTAATTTTATAAAGATAATGGTTTCCAAAAACAGATTATAGAGTGCCCTAGAAAATAGGTAAGAATTAGAGAAATTCCCTTTGATCAACTTCTATTTCAGAAACAATTTCGAAGGTTCCTTTTAAAACCTGTAAAAATCCATAAAATAAGGAAATATTCTGGCTGGTAAACATATATATAACCCACAAACATAATTTTTGAGGAGTAAATAATAATACAAAAGAGTTTTGTTGAGGTAATAGACAATAAAAGTAACCCGAATGAAAATGGAAGTTCAGGTTGAAAAACCCTTACCTTAATTTTGAAAGTGTTCCCCTCTTGAACTTAATGTCCTGGAATATGAAATTATACTCATTAATAAATTAATTCAGAACTTATTATACATTTATTTAGTTTATCAAAATTATTTTTAGTTCATTTATGTCCTTATTGATAATTTATAATATCAAATTTCGTCATTCCAGAGTGTTCGTTTTCTTGATTTTCATAATTGGTTCTCTTGTTTTTAAGTAATGGAGTTCATGTGTAATGGATGTAAATCTCCAGAATTGAAATTAAATATTATTTATGAACATAAATAAGTTTTAATGGTTATTTATATCATTAGGTTACACAAAAATATGATGAATCATTATATGAATTATTAATGATATTCACTTAGATTATTTAAGCGGTATTTTGATTATTAGGAACTAGTTTGGTCTTATGATATAATAATATGTAAAAATACTGGTTCCTGAATATTAATTTGGTTATAATAAATATATTATAGTCTGGTTAAACCATCAAAATGATTTCATGACCAGTAATGAAGTATAAATTGAAGAACGGAACTTCATTGTCCACAAATTCTATAAATTAGAAGCTCATGGACGTTGATTTTGTTTATAAAATAAAGGGGGGGGGGGAGATAGGATATTGATGATGGTTAGTCCATTAAAATGATATAATTGTAGTATATATATTATAAAGGATTTATCATGGTTATTTTGATAGAGTAGGTGAGTAGAGGAAAAGAAAAGAGATGAACTTGAAAATAAAATAAAAGTTGAGAGATCCCTTATGAAAATTCTGCAGCATAATGGCATCGCTTAAAATTTCATAAAATATAATTATGATATCAAAAGGGTATCTCATAATATGGAAAACATAAGGATAGTAAGAGGAATACATAAAATAAAACTCTAACATATGAGAATTGAAATTCAAATAGATAATAAAAAAAAGTGTCGACTAAAAGATGAGGGTGAATGATTCCCTTACCTTGTAGAGTGACTCCTTGAACTTGAATTATGGGACCTTGGGGGCTTAAGGACACCTTTTGAGGACTCCTAGTGAGGTAAAACCACCAGATATTCTAGGATGAGGAATTTGGAATGAAAGAAAATGAATGGATGAGTGGGTATTTATAGAAAAAGAGAGGGACTTTTTTAATAATTTCAAAGCGACACCTCATTAGTGGTTTTGCCAAACCATGGGCTTTCCCATGGTATTTTCCCATGGTTTTAGCCACTTGGGACACCTCATGTCATATGTTATTGTAAACAAGTCGACCGGCCTTTTATTGTGTCATTATGATGTCATTAAACTACCAAAAACTCAAAACTGTATTTTTACTATTCACGAAAAATTCAAGTATTTTAGAAAAATCCCAAAAATTCACCCATACCATTTTTCAACGTATAGAATTAAAAAATGAACTCCATTTTTCAAAAATAATTTTCTAATTATTTTTAATTTAATTTTTAAATAAAATTGTAGTTAATTTGAAAAATAAGAATTTTAAGGTACAATTAGTTTTATATCACATTGAAAAATTAATTAAGATCTCATTATCTTATTACCTTAAGAAAATAAAATAATATCATTATTTACTATTCACAAGGGTCATATTACTATTCATAAGGGTTTGTTACTATTCACCAACAATCAAGTTTAATCTATCAGACTCTAAATGACTTACTGGTTACAACTCTAGATGAAAGTTTTTTGAAATTTAAAACACAGTAGAGGCAAAGTTGTGTTTAATGGATATATTATAAAATGAATTAATTATTTATTTTCAAAACCTTGGGGGTGTTATATTTTGGTTTTTATATTATAGGAGGAGGTGATTTGGAGAGCTCATGATGGAATTCAAGCAAAATGGGCCAAACTGCACGAGAGCCCAAACATTCATGTGGAAAATTATTTGTACTGTAGATAATTTGTGTATCCAATTGGGATAAAAATGGGTTTATGGGTGAAAAAGATGTGGTATACATTTCTCTAGAAGATCATGAACCCAATTCGTCCATTTGGAGGCCCAAAATAGGCCCACAATGTGAAGAAATTCTGGGCGGCCCAGATTGGACCACCCTTCTGTATTTGGGCCATAAATTGGATCTCAGAGATCCAATTGGGATGATTCCACCTCCCTTGGACAGAGAACTTGATTCCCAGACACTCCACTAAATTTCAAGTCATTTTCACGTGTTTGGGTCAGTCAACCATGTTGTACCTCTCGTATCCCCTCGTGGTTTAATTTTCATGATCACAATCACTTTCATATGTGTTTAACATTGTTTTAAGTGTTTTTGTTTTATAGGCAAAAGATTTCCAAGGAAATGGGCCATGAAGCAAATCAAGTGGACTGAAATTCAGTCCACCGGCCAACCGGTGTGATAGCACCGGCCCGCCGGTGGACCTGGCAGAGGCATTGCCCACTGCCAGGTTCCACCGGTCAGCCGGTGGCTCTGTCACCGGCCAGCCGGTGGCAATCTGACTCAATAGTGAGACCTACTGTCTCACCACCGGCCAGCCGGTGGCCTTCTCACCGGCCAGCCGGTGGCTCCTGGGCAGAAGCACTCTCCACATTCCAAGGCACCGGCCAGCCGGTGGAGATGTACCGGCCAGCCGGTAGCCCAATCAAACTAGCCGTTGGCTTTGACCAGTCAACCTTCTTTTGGCCTCCAACGGCTCCGAAGACCTCTCCAACGGCTCCGAAGACTCCCCAAGGGTTCCATGCCTATAAATAAAGGCTGAGGAAGCCCCGGACACTTACCGGATCATATACCAAGCCAACAGACACATTTTCCATCAATTGGCCAACCTCCGGCGGACTTCCTTCGAGGAACCCACCTTGCTCCAACAACTTCCACATCCAAGGAGCTCCTTCAAAGAAGCTTGGAAGCGGCCTTCAACATCTCCAATCAATCAAAGGCGCCCAAGACTTCCTCCAATTACAGGCTTTATTGTTTTTTTTCTTTTTGAGCTTAAATTTGGGTTTGTGCCTACAAACCCCAAACCTTTCTCATCCCCCTTTCTTTTGGGTTTCACATCACCACTAAGGTGTGAAAAGGTTGTCAAGCTTTCCTTTAAATAGCTTGAGACATAGGTGAGCTATCCTTCACCTGTAAGAATGATAGTGGGTTCTTGCTAAACCATTAAAAGCAAGTGGGTTCTTGCTAAACCACCAAAAGCAAGATGTAATAGGTCCTAGTGCTACCTCAAAGCCTAGTGGGTTTCTTGCTTAAACCATTGAAAATCAAGCGGTAGGAATCTCTCAACGGTTGAGTTGGGAGCGGAGACGTAGGCCGGGTTTTTGGCCGAACTCCGTTATCAATTTCTTGTGTCTTGCCTTATTTATTTCCGATGCATTTCAACTTTGATTTTAATTTGTTAATCTTTTTTTTAAAAGGCAATTCACCCCCCCTCTTGCCATCCTTCCCATTTTTCTCTGACCCAACAATTGGTATCAGAGGCAGAATTTGAATAATTCCCTAACCGGTTTCAAATTAAAGATCCTATTTTTTGATGGCTTCTACCGCTTCTTCCTCTCAATCCCCCGAAGGACATTCTTTGGATCGTGCTCCATTCTTTGATGGAGCCGATTATAGTTTTTGGAAAACCCGCATGACCACATTTCTTAAAAGTATTGGCTATCCTATTTTTAGAATTGTTATGCATGGTTTTACCCTCACTTATTCCGATGAGTCTAAATGGACCGCCGCCGACATTGCAAATTTCGAGCTTGATGGCAAAGCCATGAATGCTCTTCATTGTGGCTTAGACCGTAATATATTTAATTGTATTTCTACTTGCTCTACTTCTTACGATCTTTGGAAATTTTTAGAACTAACCTATGAAGGTACTAGCGAGGCTCCAAAGCAAGAATCCGATCAAAAGCAAGAACCCGACGAAAAGATCAAGCCCGTTTGCCCACCTCACAAGAAAAGGGCCATGAAGAAGAAGAAGAAGGCTTTAAAGAAAACTTGGAGTGATATCTCCTCCTTCTCTTCTTTCTCCTCAAGCGACAATGGTAATAATTGCCTAATGGAAAAACATGAGGTATCTTCCTCCTCTTCCTCCTCTTCCTCCTCTAGTTCTTCTAATTCATTTAACCATCTATCTTATGAAGAACTCTCACACGCTAGAGACCAACTAGAAAAAGGTTTTCATGAGATTTCTTCAAAATTCGTTGCTTTGAAAAAGAATTTCAAAAAACACTCCTCCGAAAAAGAACAACTTCTTAAAGAGAAGGAGGAACTCTCCCTAAAAATCCAAAATTTCCCCAATGTTGATTCTTTGGAATCAACCATCAAGGACCTTAGAGAATCCTTAGCCAAGTTCACCCAAGGTGAACAAAATTTGACCAAATTATTAGGTTCTCAACGAGTATCTAGAACCACCAATGGACTTGGCTACACCAATATAGCTTCCTCCTCCCATGCACCCACTGTTTTTGTAAGGGGGAGTTCTAGTTTTAAATTTTGCAACTATTGTAAAAAACCCGGGCACCTCATTTATGAGTGTGATTGCAAAAATGCCCGCTACGGTCAACCCAAATCTATTTTTTATTCGGACGAATTTTATAGGAGAAGACCCGCCATGAGACAAGTATGGATTGAAAAATCCCTTCTAGCAAGTCTCTCCGGGCCTAAAATTGTCTCTTTTCAAAATCCCTCTCCCCGGTGATTCATTGTTTTTATTTAGGGGGAGTTAGGTTTGTTTAAGCTTTTTGTTTCAATTCAAACTTTCAATTTCAAATTAAGCCCTTTTGACTTCAATTTCAAAATTTTCGATTCCAACTTTCAATTTCAACACTTGGTATCAAAATTTTCATTTCAAAATATTAAATTCGAATTTTTAATTCAAAAATCTCTTTAAATTCATTTTTGATTCAAAACTCTCAATTTCAAAAATTTCATTTGGTTTCAAATTTCAAATCTCAATTGGTTTTTGATTCAAAACTTTCAATTCAAACTGTTATTCAAATTTTCATTTCAATTATCTCAATTGATTTTTCAATTCTCAAAATCTAGTTTTTCAAACTTTTTCCCTCAATCAAATTTTTATGCCCCACGCTATTTTGATAATCACAAAGGGGGAGAAATTTCTTGATTGATTGGGGGAGAATCCTTTTCATCATGCTTAGCATTTCCTTTCAATTTCAGTTTTTTACATTAATTGTTTTGGTGATTGTGATCATCAAAATAGGGGGAGATTGTTGTACCTCTCGTATCCCCTCGTGGTTTAATTTTCATGATCACAATCACTTTCATATGTGTTTAACATTGTTTTAAGTGTTTTTGTTTTATAGGCAAAAGATTTCCAAGGAAATGGGCCTTGAAGCAAATCAAGTGGACTGAAATTCAGTCCACCGGCCAACCGGTGTGATAGCACCGGCCAGCCGGTGGACCTGGCAGAGGCATTGCCCACTGCCAGGTTCCACCGGTCAGCCGGTGGCTCTGTCACTGGCCAGCCGGTGGCAATCTGACTCAATAGTGAGACCTACTGTCTCACCACCGGCCAGCCGGTGGCCTTCTCACCGGCCAGCCGGTGGCTCTTGGGCAGAAGCACTCTCCACATTCCAAGGCACCGGCCAGCCGGTGGAGATGTACCGGCCAGCCGGTAGCCCAGTCAAACTAGCCGTTGGCTTTGACCAGTCAACCTTCTTTTGGCCTCCAACGGCTCCGAAGACCTCTCCAACGGCTCCGAAGACTCCCCAAGGGTTCCATGCCTATAAATAAAGGCTGAGGAAGCCCCGAACACTTACCGGATCATATACCAAGCCAACAGACACATTTTCCATCAATTGGCCAACCTCCGGCGGACTTCCTTCGAGGAACCCACCTTGCTCCAACAACTTCCACATCCAAGGAGCTCCTTCAAAGAAGCTTGGAAGCGGCCTTCAACATCTCCAATCAATCAAAGGCGCCCAAGACTTCCTCCAATTACGGGCTTTATTGTTTTTTTTCTTTTTGAGCTTAAATTTGGGTTTGTGCCTACAAACCCCAAACCTTTCTCATCCACCTTTATTTTGGGTTTCACATCACCACTAAGGTGTGAAAAGGTTGTCAAGATTTCCTTTAAATAGCTTGAGACATAGGTGAGCTATCCTTCACCTGTAAGAAGGATAGTGGGTTCTTGCTAAACCATTAAAAGCAAGTGGGTTCTTGCTAAACCACCAAAAGCAAGCTGTAATAGGTCCTAGTGCTACCTCAAAGCCTAGTGGGTTTATTGCTTAAACCATTGAAAAGAAAGCGGTAGGAATCTCTCAACGGTTGAGTTGGGAGCGGAGACGTAGGCCGGGTTTTTGGCCGAACTCCGTTATCAATTTCTTGTGTCTTGCCTTATTTATTTCCGCTGCATTTCAACTTTGATTTTAATTTGTTAATCTTTTTTTTAAAAGGCAATTCACCCCCCCTCTTGCCATCCTTCCCGTTTTTCTCCGACCCAACAAACCATCCGGATAAAGATAGAGTAAAAATCTTCCTTGAATAGTCACCTAGCCCTTTAGATACTTGACCACTTTATGTAGAAATATGGATGTAAATTTCCCATAAAATCACTCCTCACCCTCATTATCTATGTTTCATTACCAAGGGTTATGTTTATTAGAATTGGAGATCTCTCTTCACCCATTTTATTTGTGTTCTCCCTCATGTACTTCTAAACCTTCTAGTGATCAATTTGAGGAGTGTCCTTTGTTATAATCCAAAGCTCCACACTTGTAATCTTCATAAGGTAATTTATTTCAAATTTTGTTGTCAATTTTTCTTCATTTATACCTTATAAACTTGTGTTTATTATGGTATGATCAAATACAAATAAAAGGAACAAGAATCCACATGATTCAATACATAACCCGGATCTTGTGATGATTTGAGTGCAGTTGCCTCTTTTCTCACCCTTCCCTTTCACGAGTGTGCAAATGAATTACGTCGGTTGATAAAATTCAGGAGCTTGAACATATAAATATACATGTTATTGTCTTTTGGAATATTTTTATCATTGACACAAATCTAGTCATCTCATGACGTTGTTGATATGATGCCTTGATTGAGTTCCATTTTTTACATCGATTATTGTTTGTTGATTTTGAGAGGTTGGTGACAATCAATATCGTTGATCGATAAAATCATAAGTGGTAACCTAGTAAAAACTCACATACCTTTACTAGTTTCATTATGTATAAAATCAAGGAATCAATGATCATTCCCTTTTCCTTGAGAGTGACAACAGATTGAGCATCAAGGGACACTTACCCAGGTTAATCATGATTTCTCCAATGATTTTCTCTCAGTAGTCATATACTTTTATTTTCTATTCTTGGAGAAAAAAACCCAAGTTTTATAAAACCCCATTCCCCTTTTAGTTTCTTAATCAGAATATCATTTTTTTAATCAATGATCTAAGTCTCCTTCAAGAGACGACCTAGGGATGCTGCTATACTGCAAAAATTCTAGTTAAAAATAAACATCTAATTTGACGCGCTCGACAACACGATCAGGGTGAAGGGGAAATATGAGTTCATAAACCCCACATGGCTTCACCTCTTCTGCAATGACTCCCACGACCATAGCTACTAGGCACCTACACCCCATCCCACCCTCTGAATTTATTCAATGGAGGGTGATCAATACTCTTGTTCAATGGTATGAATGAGAGGGGGTTATCCTAATGAGGGATATATCCCATTAAGATTTGGAGGATTCTATGACCCACCAACGCCACCGCCCCCAAGGGACACATAGGGAGCCACTATGACCCACTCTTATCTTCAATAATTTCAGGATCCTCTCCCCAGAATTCTCATACGATCACTCCCTTATGCTGATGAAGTAAGGGATGTTTGAGTCCTTCTAACTGAAACTTCAGCCAGGGAGCCACCAAGAAGGGCTCCCACTAGGCCATGTTAGCACTATCATATAGTCCTGTATACAAAAGAGAAGGTGGTCCATACCCCTACACAAGAATCCCTAGCTCTAATAACTTGATGTCAATATCGGGCAACAAATTAGGAGGATTCCCTCCAAGGGGCATCATATTCTACGGCTACAATGGAACAATCCACCACCAACATGTAAAATCACCTCCCTATTACTACAAAATAGGGGTGTCTCTACACCCAATTTGGATTGAGGCCTCAACCACCCCATGGGTAGGTTGGGTTGACTTCGTCGGTCACTAGAGTAAGTAGTAGTCATTGCGGGCTAACCTGTGGTGATGACATTCAATCTGGAGGCCCTCCCTGTACCACCACCAACCGGAGTGGAGGTCCTCCCCATGATACCATCATCAATCTAGGGGGAGGTCCTTATCATCTTGTTGACACACCACATGAAGGTCCTCCTCATTCCCATGGTTGTCCCCATATTTCAGGAAATATATGCAAAGGTCCTCCTTGCATCATCACATGCTCAAGCGGAGGACCTCCCTGTGGTGACATCCACCAGAGAAAAGGTCCTCCTCACCCTATCACCCATCACCATATAGGTCCTCCCCGTGTTCCATTTGAAATTTTTCCGGGTGACCCCCACACCCCAACTCATCCAAGATGAGGTCCTCCCCACTCCAATACCAACCCTCAGGAAATTATTACTTGTGTTGAGGATCTACCCTGCCCTAAATAATAATCTTGGTGTAGGTTTTAAAGTCTTTACCACTAGAGGAAGAACTCTAAGAAACCTCATATCATGGTCAAACTAGTTTTCTTTTCAGACTCTGAAGTGGAGTGCGACTCGGTGATGAAACCCTCACCCCGATCCATTGTATCGTGTTATGGGGCAGGAACTAGGAGTATCGGCTTTGTCCTCCCAGAAATCAAGATGCACTTGATCCCTAAATCCCTCCACAGATACATATAAGAGGAGGAAGACTTGTCTCCCTTCTAGGGTCTTTCTGTGCAATCCTCTCTGTCATCACCATGATAATTGACTACTTTGATAAGGGATCACAGAGAATTGTTCTGGGGACCGGTCGTTGATGAGCACCATCTTGATCCACCACCGAAGACCGCCACGCTTGTGTTGAAATCAGTGGTCAGTACCCCATTTTATAGGAATGTGATGATTCATTCAGATCATTATCCAGATGAAATCCCAAGATGCATCTGTTTTTCAGCTCGCACACCGTACTCTCCCATGACAAGTCAACTGCTGCAATGGTTCATATCAATTCCATTACTAGTTCATCAATCACCCTTGTTGATTAATGGGGATTCCCAGTCCCTGATCCCAAGTCTGAGCCAAGAAGTTTGTGTGATATTCTTGTAGTGGACCATCTCCCTGATATGTTCTGGATGATTGCCACTGCAAGCTTCAATATTCTAAAGTCTCTCACCCAATACCATGTAATGTGCTTCTGTCGATCCTTAGGGATGATGCATTTCGATCTCTATCATTGACAATTATCTTTTCCCAAAATCCAAGAATACTTTAACGATATTGTACAACAGTTCCACTTAGTTGAGTTGGTCGCACTCCCCATTGCTCAGTACCCTAAATTTCTCGGTTATCATCAGAACCTCCAATAATGATGCATTCAGAGCTTTAAAGTTCTTCAAATAGTTATTAAGGAGGCTTCCCCACATGTCCAGATCTGTGGCTGGGGGTAGTATTCCACCATAAATTTTAGTCCTATTCTATGAAAACCTAGTTCACCTAGTGATATTGAAGATATTCCTTCGGGCATCGTTATAGTGAACATGGTCATTCCTAATATATACCTAGAAGGGGGCATCGACATAGGGACTGGAGAAGATGAACAACCCGTTGGGTCAGAAAAACACTTGGAAGACCCTACAGGTGTCCACACTCTTCAACAAAGAAATTTTCTTGGCCTTCATATACCTTCTAAATCATTACAATCCGGTCAAGACCCCAGTAACGATAAGGAGCACGTTGGGACCGTCAGCCCCTCTAACTCATCTGGATTAGTGTGTAATATGGAGGATGATCCTAAAAAGGTAGTGTTGTGTCAATATCTCACAGAAAATAGAAGGATGGTTGATGAGATCCTCATAAAATGCACTACGAAATGGTGACCAGATTATGGTAATCCTAGACTAGGGCAGTAGGGGTAGGAACAGATTCCCCTCAGCGAATTTCCCCCAGGTGATCTTGATAACCCTAACCATCTAGATGGGGTAGAAGCTAATGTTTATATAAAAATACTCTGATATGCATCACCAAATCCAACTGAGCTATGTGAGAATATTACTCAGGAACCAAATCATGTTCTACTGGATGCTCCTCAAGTTCTACTGACTGCTCTACAGGTTCCTCTAGCACCCCCTTGGGTAGTCCCACCATCCACTCCATGATCCTCTCAGCCAACTTACCATGTTTAAGAAATTGACAACACATTTGTAGTTAGAAATCCATTCTAATAAAGGAATCCTCATTAGGATGATCTAATGGATGTTCTTATTTATTGACTTGAGGATCTTGAAACTCAAAAGGTGGAAATCCCACCTGATGGTAAGCCATATTCGGCATGTGTGGATGATATTCAAGCACCCCCAAGTTTTGGAAATCCAACCTTATCCCCTTTTAATGGGATGGGTGATCCGATACAACATCTGGACCACTTCATTTCAAGATGTGGACCCATGTTGGGAACTCCAGCACAGTAGGAGGATGCTAAACTCTGGTGTTTCATACAGACACTGGAAGGGCCCACATTCGTCTGGCACAATTAGTTACCCATTGGTTTTATAGTTGGTCGGTAGGATCTCCACAGATAGTTTCTATATTGGTTCAGTTCCACCACCCACAAGACTAGTATTTATGACCTCTTTAGGTGAAAGAAAAGGCCAGATGAGTGACACGTATATTTTTTCACCAGGTGTAAGAGCCTCACATACTCTCTTGATATGCCACTAACTTAGAAAAAACTACTAATGATGTGCGTAGGGAATGTGAATACCAAACTGGTTACTTCTCTTACCACTAATAACATCCCAAGTGGGTTTATGGATTTCTCTGAAAAAGATCAATGTCTAGAGGAATCCTTATAGAAAGCCAAGTAGGTATGTCTGTTTCCTTCCAAAGCTCCTGTATGAAGAGCTTCCAAGGCTGAGATCGCTACGGTTTCACAGGTAGAGGCCCCTAGATAGTTTGAATTGTTACCGGCATAGCCAATTCCACAGCCTCTTCGAGGGCCATCGCCTTAGGCTTGACCTCTAGCTCAGAATCACCCACATCATAATTGGAAGGTGCCACCACATAACATACCACCACCGCCTAGGTGAGACAACCAAATTCCATCACTATGCTAGGCTTCGGCCCCTCATCAGGGCTAGGATTCTAGAGCCCTTTTCTCAGATCAAAGAAACTAGACCTACTAATTCAATGAGGCTCAGGTCCCTGGTTATTTATGGAGTGTCTTGGATCAGGGAATGCTATAGTTTCTAAAATACAAGAGGCTTGAAGAGGCATATCTCACTTATCCCCCCAATTACTTCTTCTAGAACCGGTTCCTTGGACAAACTCTCAAGCAATGTTGTGAGTTCAAAGACTAGCTCCAAGACCATGTCAATAACAACATAGTCATATTAGGTCTGGTCCCATCACTGGTGGGATGTGTGTCTGCAAAGCTTGATAGAGATAGTGAGGATGAATGGAAGTAGGTCACTCACCATGGGACTCAAAAGTATGATGACCAGATAGCATAGAAGGTAGTTGATCGAGCCCATGGTATTATCCTTGCCTAATTGAATCAACCTGAGCCATCTGAGGCCACTGTGCTACTGCAAGGTACTACCTCTTCATCGAAACCTCATCTTTCACCATGTCGGGAGAGAATGTGTTGATGACGCAAGGGATATTGAATCCTTATTCTTATACCAAATCCATTCCATACTCTCAGTGATTTAATTCCCCCAGAGATGGGTATTGTCCCCATAATCCACCCAACAATAGAGGACTCTTCAAGTGATGATCAGGAGTACACCTCAGTGAATACCATCGAGCTGGTGGACCCTTACATGGTTCCCAAGAATGAGGAATGCTAGGAAGACCCTCCTAATGTACCCAGTCGATTCTAGCATTGACGGAGCCATGGGTATGAGAATCAAAATAATGTTTAGGCTAGTTATCGCAGCCAATCCATTTATTCCACTAAGACTAGACAACATGCCTAGTGCAGAGCCCTGCACATACAACCTTCTCATCCCGTTTCGTCAGATTTTCCCCCACCGCCATTCGTATTTCTTGATCAGGAAGAAAAGAAATGACCATGCTATAATCAAACTCATTCACTTTAATATAGGCCTCATTCATATGTTCTTTATCTATTGGTCACTCTACATGAACCAATAGACGAGCAACGAGATATCCCCAACACAAGCTGAAATCCACTGGTTCCACTTGCAGCATTCACTATACCTCCTTCCACAGAGATTCCCCCCATTAGCAGAAGTGTTCACATCACAATAAAGTATGATGTATTTAATCAAATTTCTATAATTCTTGAAGGGATCTCAATCCTTGAGGCTCTCTTCCTGTATTTAGACATGCACGAAGCCCTCACAGAGAATTTGATAATCCCCCTGTAGTTTGAGATAGAGATAGCATCCATAGAAGCCATCCATGCTGAAGAAGTAGATCATGCAGAATCTCAAGCCATAATTTCATTCTCTGGGGAAGATGAAGGTTCCCCCATATAGGTAAATATCCACCCACTTTACATCAGTGGTCAGTTCAATGGCATGGAAGTCCGCCATTGTCTCGTTGACATGGGATTTGGGATCAATCTCATCCCACCCCAGATGCACAGCAAGCTACGACTGTCTAAAGTAGATCTAGATACCTCTGACCTGAAGATTCAAAGTTATGATAGGAAAAGGTAGACGCCTATTAGAAAAATACACTTGAAGACCCAATTCAGTGGCCTGATTACTAGCACAGATTTCATGGTTGTCTCACAGGACACCACTTAAAATGTGTTGATGGGTAGTCCCCATCCCCATATGCACACGACAGTCCCATCCTCATATCAACAATTCCTAAATCAACCCTTAATGGTTGAGTGGGAATTATCCAAAGTGATGAAAATACCTTTTCCTTTAATGAATCCCGCTACTTGGATTCCGAATACTACAGGAGCAAGGACAAGCAGATTCAGGCCAATGAGGTTGAGCATACTACCATTGTGGATGAGCCATGGTCAGACCTAGACGATGCCTACATTTTACCAATTCACCTATTGGAGGACATGAACCTATACATGTGACACTTATTAGTCATTTATGGGACAAAGGGAAAGCATGATCCCATGTTTAGGGAGCGTAGGAAGATCACTTCGTACTCCTACACAAATCAGGATCAACTGATCACAGAGCCACTTACCCCATAAAGTATAGATATGTTCACCCCTTGGAAACAAAAATACATCATACTTAATTATTTCTCCAGGATTGGTTAAACTAGATCAAGCTGAAACACCACTACTATCTTTGATATTATCAAGCGTGGTTTGTTGGGTTGAAGTTCTGATGGAATCAGATCGATAGACTTCATCTCCATGGTTTCAACAATGAAGGGTTCCCCAAATGAGGATTACACCATCTCTTAGGATGACAACATCATTCTATCATGACCAGCCAACTCAAAAGGATTTCTCCCTAAAGATAATTCTCTCACTGTGGCTGATGAAGAGGATTTGGAAGATGCTCCTCCCTCATTTATAGAGGGTGTATCCACTATAGTTTATGAGTTGTATAGGCGAACCTCGATGCTAATACATATTCAAAACCAACATTGGTCAGTGCATCCATGTCTGTAGAAGGACAACAACAGTATGTGGGTTTCCTAAAGAAATATCAGGATGTATTTTCCTAGAGCTATAGTGAGGTTCCAAGACTGGATCGTCAGGTCATTTTCCACCACCTTGGTCTCCCGATAAACCATTATGGGTTCAAACAACCTCCTAAAATGATACACCCTTCTCATGGTTCCATGGTTGAGGCTGAGGTTGATAAGCTCATTAAATCCAACTTTGTCATGGAAGTATAGTACCCAAAATAGCTCGCCAATATTGTGCATGTAAGGAAGAAGAATGGCCAATTTAGAGTCTACATAGACTTCTTGGATCTCAAACATCACTAGTTGAAGGATGGTTTCCCCCTTCCTGCGATATATCTATTGATCGATGCTGCTGCCAGATTCCAAGCTCTCTCCTTCATGGATGAGTATTATGGATATTATCAAATCAAAATGGTCTATGAAGATGAATATTCCATAGCCTTTATATCTCCAGAAGGTACTTTCTGTTACCAAGTAATGCCTTTCGGTCTGAATAATTAAGGTTCCACCTATCAGCATTCCATGCACCGCACATTCAAGCCGATTCTTAAGAAATTGGTGGATTGCTACATGGATGATTTTGTGGTCAAATCCCACCAGTGTTAGGACCATCTCAAAGATATTGATAAAGTGTTTGGCTTCCTCCACTCTCATCAACTGAAGATTAACCCCTTGTAGCATGCCTTCAACGTTACCTATGGAAATTTTCTCGGATTTGTCGTTAGATATAGAGGTATTGAGATTGATCCAGAGAATATCAAGGACATATTTCAGATTCCTCCTCTGAGAAACATTCGGGAGCTCTGAGGCTTTCAAGGACACTTATACTACATACACTGATTCATCGTGAATATAGCTAGCATGTGTAATCCCTTTTCACAGATCATAAAGAAAGGTAATTACTAGTAGTGGGATGAAGAGTGTCAGGTCACTTTTGAGAAGATCTAGTAGTACCTGCTACAAACTCATGTTCTGATGCCACCCATCTCTGGAAATTCACTAGTCCTTTATGTAACCACCCTAGAATGAACCCTTGAATCCATTATCGCTTATAATAACAATGAGGGGACAAAGAATAGTTTATACTATCTCAATTACATGCCACTTGATACTAAGACTGGATATTCCTATATCAAGAAGAGCTGCCTTGCATTGGTATTCATGGTCCAAAAGTTTCAACATTACTTACAGCACCATGAGATATAGCTAGTGTCCTATTTGGATCCACTAAATTATATTATGAACCACCACATGTTGATAGACCATCTAGCATGGTGGGTAGTGATCTATAAGCAGTTTGACATTAGGTTCATTCCATATAAATCTTTTAAAGGTTAGGTGCTGGAAGACTTTGTTTCTACCCATCTATCCCCCGCAGGGTAGTATCTAGATTATGATTTTCTAGATGAGGCAATCCTTTCAGTGGATTAGGTCATGCCGTGTTGGCAGATGCACTTAGACGATGCTTCATGGAGCCCTACTCGTGGGAAACTCAATGATCCCAAACTCAATAGAGTAGGCCTAAGTATAATATTCGCCATGATTGCAAAATATATCCTACCATGTTTGTTCTTATTGTTATAAGGATTCAACAAAAATGAGTTTGAGTATCAATCCCTCATCACTGGTCTTGAGATGGACCTTGAGATTGATGTTTCCCACCTACATGTGAAAGGGGAATCTGAAGTGATCATCAAGAAGATCAACAAAAACTACATTGTCAGGAAACCAGAGCTCGTACCCTTGCTAGAGAACACTCACCATCTAATGGCCCAGTTCCCTTCTCACCCAAAAGTTACTCATGTCCCTCAGTCACAGAATAACTGATCTGATGCCTTGGATAGCCTTGCCTCATCTCTTGCAGAGCCTCACCAGGATGATTTGATTATCCATATAGTGCATCAAAGAGTCATTGATCTCATCACTCCATATGATGATGATAGCTATCATGTATGTCATATCACCACTAGAGCATCTATATAGGGACCCCTATCTCCCCCTACCATAGTATTGGAAGGGACCCATGGTTGGAAAACTCCCTTTATCAAGTATCTCTAGCACGATAATCTCCTGACAGACTGAGCCGAACGTGAGTGATTCCGTCAACGCGTAGTGCAGTTCACCCTCTAGAGTGGTCCTAGTTTTCAGTAGATCCTCTAAAACTGTGGGTTTGATGGGATTATTATATTTTGAATTCAAGGAGATGAGATTCCCTAGGTTATGTAGGAAGTTCATGCTGGTTCCTATAGAGCTCATCAGGAAGGGTCGAAACTCTCTCATCAGATTAGAAGGTTGGGTTACTTCTAGACCACTATGGTCCATGAATATGTTGAGTTCGCCAAAATGTGACATACATTCCATATCCATGATAATTTTGTGCATTGGCTACTAGAGCCTCTCCATACTACCATGTACTCTTGGCCCTTTGCAGTTTGGGGACTCAATGTTGTGGAACCTTATCCAACAACAATAGCTCCCCAATTCAGGTTTATCCTGACCGCTACTGATTTATTTTCTAAGTGGGTAGAGGAAATTACTCTCAAGGAAGTCAAGGCCCATTCTATCAGTGATTTAGTGATCTCCAATATCATCCACCGATTTGAAGTCCCTCATGCCATCCTCACCAATAACGACACCAAATTTCGGATAACTGAGCTAAAGAAATTGTACGCCAAGTACAATGTCTATTCTAATAATACCCCTCGCTATCACGTGTATGAAAACAGACAAATATAGGTTTTCAACAAAACCATCTCTAACATATTAAAGAATATGGTTAGTCAGAATAAGAAGAGCTGGCCGGACAAGATTCCCAACACTCTCTAGGTTTACTAGATGAAAACTCATAATTCCTCCCAGGTGACCCCATATTCCCTAGTATACAGAACATAGGTAGTATTTCCAATTGAGATTCAGTTTCCATCACTCTGCACAACCATTTATGATCAGAACACATTATAAAAGGTAGAAAAAATCCATTTGGATGAACTGGAATCCCTCAACGAGAATAAGCTTCGTGCCTTACACAATATGTAGAGGCATAAAAATAAGATATCCAGAGCTTTCAATAAGAAATTTTACATTTGTTCCTTCCTTCAAGGTGACACAGTCTTGTCCATGAGAACACCAATGATACCTGGTAGGAAACCACTAAAGTTTGAAACCAACTAGGAGGGACCCTATATCGTTCACTTGGTTTACCCTAATAGTGCATACTACCTGGTCACCATGGATGGTGAGCGTATCACTCCTCCCACCAATGCCAAATTCCTCAAGCAGTACTTCTCATGAGTGGTACCTTTCAGCCTACATGACGATAAACTAAAAATGGTTCAAGATCTACAACATTAAACTAAGATCCCTTTCATCCTACATGAAGATAAACTACAAATGGTCCAAGATCTACAACCTTAAACTAATTTCTCCTCATCCTGCATGATGATAAACTACAAATGGTGAATACACCTTATGGTATGAGATCTACTACCTTAAACTAATATCTCCTTCGTCCCTACCACAAGATTTTAAACTACACGGGTAACACCATGCTTCACATGCCCCTTTGTTCAGGCCTTAATCATCTTTCACATCCAAAAGGACCCCACAATAGCCTGGTATGATGTCACTTTGGCTCACATACCATTCTGGGCCAACATCCCATAAGATCTCAAATAATAATTTTATACAAGTCCCACATTGTGAATATGCTCAGTGGTCAATGTTCAATTGTTTTTTCCCATTATAGGCAACAATATATAGATACTATGTTGATAACATGGTCAACAATTATCCTACATCATTATCGCCATCCCCATGGTCTCCCAAATATTGGGCATAGTGATTCACCTTTTTTCTACCCTTCTGTCCCACGCACACGACATTAAACTGGGCATCTATTGTCTGTGCTCTATGAACTTAAAATATGATCTCATTTTTCCTTACCATATGATGTTAAACTGCATGGAATTTTATAACTATGTGTGGCTTGATTTCTATCCATATGGAATATATAGGAACGCCCAGACATTTCATCTTTGGGTCCAGCCCCAGGTACCAGAAATTCTTCCTTCCTTATAGCCTCTCGGTCTAAGTATCTCGGGAACACATGGTGCGATATGGAATTTTGTCCCCATTCATGACAGGATTAAAACTACCACATCACGTGTCTCCCTTCACAAGTCTCCCCATATCTTTGGTTTCCTCCTATGGGATTAGTTTTATTTGAGGGTTGTATATGGTGTGATGTGGACTCCTTCTATCCTCATTCACACCAGGTTTGCAACAACCACACCATGTACCGCTCCCTCTAAAGTGTTCGCTTTTACCTTACATCCTTAATGTATGACCTTAAACTTCCAGACATTCTTAAACTATGTATGGATTGATTCCCATCCTTATGGGATATGTAAGAACACCCAGATTTTTTGTCTTCAGGTCCAACTCCAAGTTTCCCATTTTCAGCCTTACGGTCTGATATTACCTTTGTAAGCATGTGGTGTGGTGTGGACTTTGTCCTCATTCAAATAAAGGTTACAATATCCACACCATGTGCCTCCCTTAGGAATATCTCCCTTCTCTCTATGTCCTTACCGCATGAATTTAAACTACACGACATTACAAAACTACATGTGTCTTGATTATTGCCCTCACAGGATACATAAAAATGCCTGGACATTTCATCTTTGGGTCCAGCCTTAGGTTCCTCAACCTTTTTGTCCCTTTCGGCCTTATCCTATAGTTTAAGTTCTACAACCTTAAAATAAGATCTCACCCATCCTACATGACATTAAACTACAAATCATTCATGGTTCTCTCTGCATGACCTTAAAAGGTAAGTACCCCTTCATCCTTCATGACGTTAATCTGCACAACACATTGCCAAAATCTTTTAATTCTATCCCCTTGGCTTGAGTCTCCTCTTGAGAGTACATGATGCAATGTGTAATTATTTTTCCTTATTCAGATCGGGCTATTTTTTCCATTCCATACTCATTCCCTTTTTCAGACATTCCTTTTCCCACGTCCTTACCACATAATGTTAAACTGCACAACATTTCATAACTACATGTGGCTTAATTATCATTCTCATGGGATACGAAGGAACACCCATAAATTTCATCTTTGGGTCCACCCCTAGGTTTCCCCTTTCCTCAACTCACCTTCTAGAGTCTTCCACCCTTAACTGGGCCCATAAACCTCTGTTATGACTCATCAGTGTTCTCAGATGCACTTTGGTTTAGGACCTAGAGTGTTGTTTCCTCCATGAAAACGCTTTCATTCCATCTCTATTCTTCATGTGTCTCTTTATTTGGGTCTCCATCATTTCTCACATCCTAAAGGACCCCTGGGCGGTACAGATGCTTGGCCTTATGGATCGCCTACCATTTTGGGCCAACATCCCGAAGGATCTCACATGACATTTGAAACAGGCCCCATGTCGTGAATATGGTAAACGATTGACCATCACTTGTTTGTTTCCATCCCAAGTCACATGATATGGATACTGTGTTGTGAACTTGGTTAGAAGTTATCCTCTATCGTTACGCCAACCCCATTACACCCTTAATATTGGTTTTGTGATTCACATCCCTTTCCATTTCATCATGTTCAGACAGAACTTTAACACCCTTAGTGTTATCCCTCCTTGAATCTTTAATTGTTGAGAGGACGAACTGGTGTCGTGGGGTTATCTTTGACTATGCACTTCTGTCCCCCACTATGTGCTTCCATGCATTGTAAGAATCTTCTCTATCCTTGTTTACCCCACTGAGCATGGATAATGTGGGATTAGTGATTTGGGTAAGGTTTGTGCATGAATGGAAGAGTCACACTTACTTTTGGTCCTAAATCTATGACATTAAACTAGGAGATCCGGTCCCCTAGTCTATGTATCATGACTTTAAACTATGCGTGTTCTCTTGGAAATTTGTAATACGATGCAGAATTCTTGGTCCTCATTCACGTTGGGTTGCTTTATGGAGTTGCGTCACATATTTTCACTTCAAGAATCTTCCCATTTTAGTCTAAACTCTACAAAATTTAATCTAATACTTTCAGTGTCCTAGTTCTCATGACATTAAACTATGTAATAACTATGATTTTTCTCGCTTGAGAGGATGTCATTCTTTTTTTTATTGTCCATCTATCATACCGTCCTCAAGAACAATGTGTGGATTTATTCTCATTCTCATGAGATATGTAGTGATTCCTAGACTCTTCATCAAAGGTCTATCCACAACCCCTTTCATCTTTCTAGCCTCTTGGCCTTATCCCCCCTTTTAGGAACATGTGGTGTGGTGTGGACTTCTTTTTTCCTCATTCACACTAGGTTTACGTACTGCACCACATATCTCTCCCTTGGGGTGCCCATTTCCTTCAACGCATGACCTTAAACTATGGTCCCACCCTAGATAAGTCTAGTATGCCCCATAAAAATTATGGGATGCTTCATTTTACTTACCATAGAGGATTACCCCCACCATTTTTGGTTTATAACCATGCTATGATTCTAGAACTACATTCAACATGATTCCTACCCTTGCAGGATATGTAGTGATGCCCGTAAATCCCACTTTGGGCCCAGCCACAAGTTCATTAACCCTTTCGGATCTTCACCCCTAATTACGGTCCAAATTATATAACCCAAAATTAGGAATCCATAGTCTGTGTAATACGAATTTAAACTGTTAATCAGGGTTTAGGCAGTATGACCTTAAACTATATACAACGTCCTAGTCACATGACATTACACTATTTTATATATCATCCTAATTTCATGATGTAAAACTACAAGGAATTCCTGGCCCTCACCAAAGAGGTCCTATTTAGAGTAGATTTGATCTTTATTCAGACAGATACAGTCACCCAATGTACTTTCATCATGTTGGTGTGATTTCAAGAGTGTTGGACTTTATTTAAACAAACCATCATTCCATCACCGCGCTTTTCATGTCCTCTATTTTTAATCCTCATTCCATTTCATGTTTTAAGGAACCCTCTAATGTTTAGGATGCTTGGGCTTAAGGCTCACCTACCATCCTGGTCAACATTCTAAAGGACATCAGATGATACTTCGAGTTTGGCCCTATATTTTGGAATATGCTCTGTGGTTGGCCCTCATTTTCTTATTTCCATTTTAGGCTAACATGATGCAGATGATGTGTTTCAAATTTTGTCAACAGTTACCCTCCATTGTCATGACACCCTCATTATGTCCCATTTTTTTGGTATTGTGATTCACACTTTCCATTACCCTTCATTTGAATTTATTCCAACGTCCCTGGTGTTATCCTGCTTGTGTGCTAGAGCATCTTGGGAAAGGGTAGTTTGACTATTTTGAGAGCTCTATTCTATAACTACAAACACCTATATTTCCTCCCGAAAACTTGGAGTCATAATTCATACCCTAGATGTACAATGATTTCTTGGTGCTCTCATATTCATGGTGAATAATTATGTGGTCATCCCTTGTTTCTCACACCTAGAATGAACCACTTGAGCTTAGGTATTGATCACTGGTTATTTTATAGATATGATTGAGATGAAGTAATCCAAGTAGATAACAATATTCAATCATACAACCAAAATAAGAAATTAATCATGAAAGTATATTTGTGAGTTCATGAAAATTATAGCCCCCATGGATTGACCCCTCGAATATATGGGTTGACCTCTTTAATGGAATGTTTCAGCTCCACTAATCTTTGGTGTGTGGCCTACAAGAGTTTTTTTCATATACTAATCTCCATATCTTCTTTTCCATCCATAGGGCGTAGTTTATTAGCCCTGGTCAGTGCCTGATCCTAATCAACTTGGTTATCGACAATATCATGGGATTCTTGCCTTAACTGCTGTTTGGATTCTTCTAGATGAGCCCATCATTATGATACGAGCAATACTTGGGTTTCAATGAAGGAGGATCACTCATCTTTCCACATTCCTAAGCACCAAATCTCTTGTTCAGACTCCTAAAGCTTCTGGGTGTCAATGAAGGAGGATCACTCTTCGTCAGAAGCGGTCTCATCCCACTCCTCTGGACCAGCTGACTTATATTCAGGAAATGACTCTAGGAGAGAGTAGTAGGATACTCTTGGGTATGATTTTCATTGTTTGATTCTAATTCAATAATGTGTACCCAACCTTCTCCAAACTCTATCACTCTACCGGTATCACTCATCACCATCGTTCTCCCATAAGGATCTATGGCTTAGTCAGCTTAGGCAATCAATTCTATACGGACCAACATCTATCTTGGGAGAGGATCATCGATTCCTCTAACCACTTTCACTAGTATCATGTGTTACATCTTGAGAACTATTCAGATATGGGTCATGTTAGCCAGTTTGATTAGGCATACAATAGATGCAGCCCCAAAGGTAGGGAACTTACATTGGTCAGCCACATGATCCAACCTTGGGCCTATCATTGCTGGGATTCTAGGGCATGGTCCTACATAAATGGTCATGGACTCCAAAGGATCCAAGGAGACCACCCTCACTTCCACATCACTACTGGACTGTGCAACTATCATCTCACTAGTTGCAGGTTTTAGTGTTTGATCCTCTGCACATGTCCTCATACCTTTATCCCCATTAGCAGAAGCACTTGGTTCAAGATCATCCTGTATATATTGGTTTCAGTTGAGAGACTAAAATTAAGTAAGAAGACCAATGACATAATGAAGATGAGTTAGAGATTACTTTAAGACTCACGGTAGAATGGCTTAGTAAATTCCCCTATGAGGACACTATTTTAACTTCTTCTAGAGAGTCCCTCTTTGAAACTACTTGCTCATATCCCTTCCGAAGGTATTCCTCACAAACCTCTTCCTCCCAAGAATTGTCTTAGTAATAAGGTAGGGGAAAGTGTTTCTCCAATTGATCCACTGACTCAATTTGGGGAATGTTCTTGTTTAAGAACACCCTTATATGCTCTGTCAATGGTTGTGGAGTACCTATGGAGTGCACTAATCTATCCAGTTCCCATACAAATTTTCTTCCCTCAGACACGACCACATCAAAACTAACCTTCACAAGACCGAGTCCCCCAACTCCATTCCATGCTTGTTTAAGTTCTCCCAGAGGTCGTTAGTACTGATATAACGCTTACAAAATTCCCCATATTTCCGGGAATCTGGATAGACATAATCAGAAGGATTCACTACTTGGAACACTTTCTTCCTTGGGGCCTAAGGTGAGCACCCACAGAACCCCCTTGATAATTCCCCTCTTGGGTCCCTCCGGTTAGAAAAGTTGGGATCAACCTTGGAGCTTCCCTTTCTTCACCTTACATCAGAACAGGTTTGTGCCCCATTTCCCCCTATTGTTATAGTTTCGTCGCCCTGGTGTACATTGGCACCACCCTCATGATATCCCCCCATCACCACCCTCCTATGTCAAGGTGTTTGGACCTTAGCTCTGCTACCCTGGATGGTAGGTTGCTTTAGCGTCTCTCTTGGGTAGCCAACTTCCCAACTCAGTGCATATCCACGAACCAATCCAAATGCGGCAATGGTCATTAGAAAATCATTCCACATCTTCCCATCCTCTTGTGTGAACATAAACCATAGCTGTCTCATTATGAACGAATGATTCTCATGGAGAACCCCTAGATACACCTTTGGGGGAAGTCCATACATGCATCTGAATTGTCTCATGAACTGGTGTGGAGTGTATGGATCACATATGGGTTCACAATATACCCATTCCACAAAGACTCTCCCTCAAAAGGAAAAAAGGTACTATAGTTTCTTGATGGTTTCTATTCCATTGCCAGTATATGCTTCAGTTGGTAGAGAAAATGTGTGGAAGACTAATTGTTCTGCCTGCCCCAGCTTACGCAACATAGCCAATGTGTCTAGTCTTAGGGGGGGGGGGGAGCTCCCTATAATATTTAAAATTTCTAGTTGATAGTGTATATTAGGTGAAGCGATGGGGTAGAGATATTCGTATCCCCTATATGTGATGTAATCCATCTATACATGAAATGGAATGACCCATATACCAGCAATAACCTCTTTCACTCATTGACGCATCGAAGTAAATGGAATAACTTATCCAACACCGGTATGCCCAGGTTCACACATTCTTTACCAAAAAATCATGACGCCATAATAAACGTGCTTGATTTTACTCCCATGTGAGAATCTCTGACCAGTAGAACCCACCTGGAGATCAATGCTAAGATGAATGCGACCAACCTGACTATTGGCCACTACTTAGTTTTGACAGTATAACCCCATATCTTCCATTGGGTATCCTCTAGGATCTGCCAGTATGATCCCTCTTTGTCCTGCTGAGCTCCTCTCAGGCATGTGGGGGATCTTGTTGGTAGTGTACCTTCCTCTAGTGGTAAGTTAAAAAATTATCTGAACCACTACTTTAAGTGGACATATTGAGTGTTCTACTTATCATCAATCGTGCCTAGTAATAAATCTAGTAGTTCCTTTACTAGAGGTGGCACCTATTCTACATCCCTCCAAACGTTCATGGAATGAAGGAACTCATCGTACATCCCTCCCAAGATCAAGATTCAAGAAGTTTGATGAATTTCCCAGAGGCTGATACCAACCTCCCCATAGTGTAAATGAAATATGTTGGTATCTAGTTACCACTGGATTAGCAGTTATAGTATGAACCCATTCGGTTGGGAGATGCTAAATTGAGAAGCCAAGGCTGATTCGTATAGGCCTAACTACCTCATCACAGTCTCAAACTCTTCATAGTATGTGCACACCCAGTAGGTCTAGGCCCGCTCATTGGTAAAGTTTCTACCTTGGTGCAGATCCCATCTTATGATCCATACCTTATCTAGATTCCCGAGCCCTGCCTTGATAATGGACTGATATAGTGATGAAAACATCTCTACCTCCAGCTCCTTACCATTGACATTATTGATGTGGTTGTGAAGGCAGTACACTATGAAAATAGTGTGATCCTTTCCAGCATGACTGTCTATATACCTATACCATTGATATTGTTTTGGGGTACTTCTGAATTAGTAAGCTGGTTCATCTCCGTTTGCCTTTGGAATGAAGATGTATTCCCATAAGCTGAATCCATACAACGACAAGCACTTTCATAGCAGATATTCCTTCTACACCTTCATCAGTATTTCCGCCAATGATTGGTGATCAGAGGAGCATCTAATGTATTCCCCTATCTGAATATTGTTCTCTATGGCCTCCCTTTGAGTAGCTTTGGCACGAACCTCTCAGGCAATCTCCTGAAAAGCCATTCAGATTAGGTTTTTTTTATAAAAATAGTCAGTTCATGAAGAAGGTCATAGAGACCACTCACAAAAATGGTTCGCAAAGAGACTAAACTTCATGAAGCAGCCTTGATCTTGGCCTACGTCACAAAGGAAGAAAGAGATCACGATGCACCAGTTCTCTAAAGTGTTCATGGTGCACTGGACTAGAGAAATCGGTTTGCATAGTTGTGTCCATGGGGAGAATTGATTCATGACGAGAGAGCAATGACGTAGTATTTTTTGGAGATCCAAGTATGGAAAAAAGACCCCTTTTCACCTATTTATATGTGTGGTCATCCCAGGATTTGCAATGACCTATGATTGGGATTCATGGTGACCTCTGCGGGCACTTCATGGTGCCCTTCTATATGCCGCTTCATGAAGCCAGTTTGTGATACCGCTTCGCGATGCTGCTTTGAGACTACGCTTTGTGATCTAGATCCGTGATCCAACTTCGGGATCCACCTTTTTTTTCAGTCCTTATTGTTTTTTGGTGAATTACCCTCAAAATCCAACCTTATTTTCCTTTGGATCCCATTTTGAGGGGGGGGGGGGATTTGTTGGCGCCCAAATTCATGCCACTTGAGGAAAGAATAAAGTCGTTGGGTTCAAAGTGAATCTAGACTCAAAATGGGCTTAAAATCCATCAAAAATATGCCAAGGGGCTTGGTTTGAAAAGACCTCCATAGATCCATCCTGCCTTTGCAATCACAACCGTATGGGACAGACCCTCTACAAATCCAATGAATCCCGACACCTTCATGGTGTCATTGGCGATCCACGGACCACTCCATGAAGACTGCCTCAGAGATCCCCCTTTGCGACTTTATTGATCCCTACCTCTCCATGGCATCACCTTGTCTCCACGGTGAACTCCATGACCATACAATTGATGGACCCTATGTGAGTTTGACGCTGTCAGTTTCTCTTCGCGATGCCCATATTTTCTCCATGATGAGCTATGCGACCCCTGATGACCTTCATTACCTACAAATAGCCGGCTCAACCCCTCCTTTAAAACCACGACTACTCCAACCTTTCACCTTCCATACTCCAGTTTTGCAAATAACTTCGTGAAGTAGAAAATGGATTTCCAAAGGTACTTGGCCTCTGTGATCTATGTCTCCTTGTGCTCTTCATGTCCCCCTCCTAGGGTGGGTATGACCATTTGTGAAGTCTTATTCCCTTATCAATGTAAGGATCCCCATTGGGGTGCTCGAGGCTTTGTGAAGCATTGAGCCTTCATGAAGAACTCTCCAAATAAAGAGTCCATTACTGAGGTGAATCTCCGATCCATTGAAAACCTCCCTTCCCGAAGCATCAATCCTTCACAAAGAGTATGTCATTTACGAACACCATCCTCTTCATGAAGCACCAGAGATTCGTGAAGTACATCTTCATCAAGAATCACCTAAGCATCGTGAAGACCTTCTTTTTAAGATCTCTTTATTTGAAAACCCCTCTCCATGCGGCCATCTAGGCTTTCATGAAGTAATTTCAAGGTTCCTCGAGTGGTGTTTCATGTTGCGTTTCCTTACCTTGTTCTTATTCACATGGGTATGCTAATAATAATTTCTTCTATGCATAGCCAGGATAACGTAGACCCCCTATGGATCACTGTACAACCCCGTTAATAAATTTATTTTCATGTTCCTTCCCTTTCCCAAGTGTGGGTTGATACAAGTTATGTAAGTCCTAGGGGTGAGGAGTGAATCCCCATCGTCTGAGATGTAGGATGTTAAACTTCCAAGCACCAGCGTTCTCAACACACGATGTTAAACTACAAACACCATATGAGTGATAGGATTGGGAGGACCAATAAGTGGATGGGCACCAACACCCTCTCACCCCCTCCCCCTCTACACTTTGTTTCCATACGAACCTCGGGATGTCTTTGTGTAATCCTTAACCCAACTTGATAGGGTTCTCCTTACATGACGAGCATATCCTCTTTGTACATCTGGACATCCTCCTTGGGATTACCTCTCAGAGTAAGCCCCTATTTCTTCTTTGGTATGCTAACCATGCATAAGACCCACTCCAGTCCTCATGGATTCACCTTTTGCGATGTGATCATGAGGTATTTTGTTACCTCTTGTTTCTCACACCGAGCATGACTCATGTGGGCTTAGATTAATCATAGACCATGACATCCTCTTTGGGTTATTAACCATACATAAACCCCAATCCCCTATCTAATGAAGTACATGGACTTTGATACTTACCCATTTACAAGCAAGGTATATAGAAAGCCTCTTTGTGGTTCAATCCAATCACCCATCGGTCCCGACAACTTCACGTCGGTTCACCCTTGTCCTGCATGATGTTAAACTATATGCCCTTTTCGTCCTGCGTGACACTAAACTGCATGATTTTAAACTACATGGGTTTTGATCCCTGTCTCCTAGACATGATACGTAGGAAGCCTCCCTAAGGTTCAACCCCAAACACTAATAAACTTTGGAATCCATTTTGTTGGGACCCACATTCTTGGTCCACCCTTAGTGGCATCAGACTAGCTCTTAGGTAGCTAACCATACATAAGCCACACATTCAATCCACACTTATCCAACCAAGAGCATCCCTCTTGTGATAGGATGATAACCACACATAAGAACCAACATGTATTCAGGTTTTTTTCCTCTGTGTAAACCCCAATATTATGCCCTCATATCCAAACTATGTGGACTTTGATCTTTTCCCTTTTTTGAGAAAGGTACGTAGGAATCCCACATAAGGATTAATCCCATATCCCTTATCCCATGTCCCATCCCAGTCCTTCCCTCAAGCCTTTGTGTCTCAATAAGATCATGCCTTAACCCATTGGTTCTATTTCCTTCGAGTCCCATTCCATGCATCCATTCTCATGATCTTCCTCCTCAGGTGACTCATCACCCTATCCTAGAACTACATGGACATTGATTTCTTGCCACTGGGATATATAGGAAACCTCCCTAAGGTTCAAGGCCAATATCGTCACCTTTACATAGGTTCTGAGTTCCATCCCCATTTTTTCACCCTTAGACACTTCATCTATATTCATCCTGACTTTTACATGGTTCACCACATACTTGTGAAATGATGTCATCCAAATGGGTAGATAACCATGTGTAAGCCTCAACATGTCCTCAACTTGTTTTATTTTGTGTAAACCCTGACTTCATGCCTACCTCATTTGAACTACATGGGTTTTTATCCTTGTCTTCTATACAGGGTATGTAGGAAGCTTCCATGAGGTTCAACCCCAACCAATGGTAACCCTTGGTTTCCCCTTTATGTGGACCCATCCTCCTATCTACTCCTTCCTTTATGGTGTCCAAATCAGTCTTCATAATGTGAAATATTCCCCTTTATGGGACACACCATCCTAGGTCCATCTTTATTGTGAGTTCTGAAAAATCAATATGGTAAATTTTCTAGGTACTCCCTCCTAGGGATGTAACCATCTGATCCACTCCCATCAGTTTTCTGATCAGTCTGATCTATCTCTGCTAGATGTTAAACTTGTGGCATACCCTATGTTAAACATGGGAAGATGAGGAAAACCTTGAAGACATGAATTCAGAATATAATTCTTCACATTTGACATGGGATGCCTCAGGCTTCTGTGCCCTCGAGAATCCCTCTGTTAAGGGAAAAACCATGTATACCTGTGTTTCAATATCTTGACATTCCAACGATGTCCCAACATGACTACTCTCCTGACTAAAGGTTGCTTCCCTAACTTGACCCCCTTTGGAATATACTAAAAAAAGTAGTGTAATTAACAAGTATCCACAAAGATATGTCACCGATAAGAGTTTCAAAAAAAAGATATTAATCTTTAAGGGGGACCCAAACTATGTGACAAATTCTGAGGAGGAATATATGGAAAGATAGACCGACATCCCATCATCCCATTTTGATTGAGGATAAAACATATATGAAGAAGTGATGAATTCTACCCACCATTGGAAAGAAGGAATGTGGGGTAACAATCAACACGTCCATACAGACGATGCGCGCCCTGCCAAAAGCATCAAAACACACACAATTCATCCATGATCGATCAAATAGAAGAGCGTATGAGAGGACTTCTCAGAGTACTAAATCATGTGATTGCAAAGTTTTTCCTCCGAGTAAAATCTTGGGAATAACCTAAGGGATCATGAGGCATGCATAGACACTTTATGTGATCAGTTGAGATCACACGAAGGAATTATGGAATAAAAACTGGATTATGCAAATGATATCCCATATGTCGGCTGAGTCATGTGAAACATAAATAATAATATAACACTTTAAAAACATGAGGCACATATACAATAAAGGCTATAACAAATACTAAAGGATGAAAGAGTTATATAAATAATATATACACTGATCCTTATTCCCTTCATATGACTCATCCAGATCATGCGACAACATTGGGATATGTCACTCAAATAACATGAATCTCCCTTGATATATTATTTAGATCATGCATTGCCCCTTGTACAAGTCAAAGAAAGTCACACGATACCCTATGGGTGTACCACCCAAGTCTTACGAAGTCCACTGGGCCAACCAGCCAAATATTGAGACATTATCCAGACACATCACCAAATTTATGTGGAGACATCAGGAAAAGTCATTTATGTCTTGTGATGAAACCAAGACATGTCAGCCTAAATCTTGATATGTCCTCCAGATACATTGCCTAAGTTATACAGTGACACTAGGAAAATCCATCTAAGTATCGAAATGACACCAATACATGTTGGACTAGATTTTAAAATGTTATATGGACAAGTCATCCAGGTCATGAGACAACCTCCAAAAATGTTAGCCTGGATCATGCGAATTCCTCTGGACAAGTCATCCAAGTTATTCAACACCCTCCAAACATGTGATCCTTGATCATGCGATGTCCTCCAGACAAGTTAGCTAGATCATGTGACACCCTCCATACGTGTTAACATTGATCATACAATAGTCTCCAAACACATTATTTAGGGTATGTGATGTCCTTCAAATTATTAAACTAGATCATGAAAATGTCTTCAGGCATGTCCTCCAAGGCATGTAAAGACATCCTCAAACATGTCAAGTAGTAAATTAGAACATGTCAAGAAGACAATTATACCATGTCAAGAAGACATCCCGGGACATGATAACCTTTTCCAGTGGACATATAAAGGAAAAATTAGTTTTTAAGCCCCGATCAATGGAATAATATGATATAAATACCCCTATTTTAGGTAAACCTTGGTGTGTAATCCTCAATCTGAAGCATAATATAATATTTCCCATATACAAGGGAAACCTTAGTGTGTAAGCCCCAATCAACGACATAATATTATATGTACCCTATATAAGGTAAACATTAGTGTGTAAGCCCCGATCAACAACATAATATGATATGTTCCCTATATAAGATAAACCTTAGTGTGTAAGCCCACATTAGTAGAATAATATGATATGTCCCCTATATAAGGGAAACCTTAGCGTGTAAGACCCAAATAGCGGCTGGATGTGACTACCCATATTTTAGGGAAACCTCAGTGTGTAACCCCAGATCAATTGAACTACAAGAAATCTGATCCCTACCATAACTATGATATGTAAGACACATTCCTAAGCCACATACTCAAACAAGAACCCACCTCAGAGTGATTTCCTCCATGTCTCTGATATTCCAACCATCAAGACCCAATTTCTCCCATGGGCTGAGCATCCTGCCTCATCCACCACCAGATTGAGAAGGAATATAAATGATGGTAACTATAATTACTTCCATAACTACGATACATAGGATTAATTCCTAAGGACCTAACTCAAATGGGAACCCATCTCAGCGTGAGTCTCTCCATGTCTCCAACATTCCAACCATTGTGTCCCAATCTCTCCCATGGGCTGATCATTCTACATAATCCACTAGATATTTAAGGAGGAAATTGAACGATGATAAATATAATTGCTACCATAACCAGGATACATAGGATTCCTTCCTATGTCCGGAGCTCAAATGGACACCACCTCAGCATGAGTCCCTCTATGTCTTCGACATTCCAACCATCGGGACCCAATATATCACATGGGATGACCATTCTACCTCATTTCACTAGTGTATTGAGAATGAAAATAAACCATGATAACTCAAATTCATTCCATAAAAATGGTATATAGGATTCCTTAATAAGTATCAAGATCAAACGGGAACCCACCTTAGTGTTAGTACCTCCATGTATCAAACTTTCCATACATCGGGACCTAATCTCTCCCATGGGTTGATCATTCTGCCTTATCCATCAATAGATTGAGAAATCAACTGAACTACTATGAATATAATTCCTTTCATGACCAAGATATATAGAATGCCTTCTTAAGGATCAAGATCTATATTAAACATCCAAAGGGATGTCCTAGTACATAAGTCCCACATCCATATGCAGTGAGACTGATATATTTCTATCCCTTGTTTCTCACACCGAACATGGATCATGTGGGCTTATGGAGTAGTAATGATCATATCATTCACATTATGAATCACCAAAATTCAGGTAAATGTCAGTGTGTAATCCCCAATCAGTGGTATGATATAACTACTCCCACATAAGGGAATCTACCTTGAGGCAGTTCCATGGGCATGAATGAGCTACGATGACTATGATTCATTCTATACCAGGATACATAGGATGCCTCCTTGACGATCGATCTCAACACCCAGTGTCTAAGTTCCCTCATATATATTCTTCCTACATGATGTTAAACTGCACAGGTTTAACAAACTATCTAGGTTTTGATTCCTATTATAAACATGATACGTAGGAAGCATCATAAAGGTTCAAACCCATCCTTGAAATATTAATCACCTCCCAAGATGAAAATAAAATCAAGAGTGACTAGTTAATAGTATTTAAAATATAAGATGATTTCCAGTAAGGGTAAATAGATGAAGAAACTATGATACATATAGATATACTCATTAATAGGCCCTCTTTTACACATGTAAGGATTCAATACTTGATTATTTTGTTAGGGTAACCGGTCCCATATTGGTATTAGAAAGAGATTATAAAACATATTTTAAATCTATAAGAGAGTCCCTTAGTAGGAAACAATTCCCCCCAAAAGGGTGTGATGACCCCGACCTCACATCATATTGACCAATATGAGTTCCTAAGCGCCATTGGGTTTGAAATCCCAATTGACCGCCTGCATTTGGAAAGAAGGTTTATACACAATTATGGATGTGGGAACTGTTTGGAGTTTACATGGAAGATAAACATTAACGGTTAACCTTATGTTAATTATTTTACCAACATCAAACCCACCATAACAAAAAAGTCAGACCTTTTCTCCCTAGTAATGTGTGTGGTATCTTTTCCTAACGAAACAAAAAATGGTGAACCCGATGTTAAATCATTTAACAATGATATCTCATTTTCAAGGTAAAATGATAGACTACATAGATCCCATCGGACCATTTTGTTCTCACCATGTGGGTGATCAACAACAACACATGTCTTTTACTGAAAAAACAAAAATGGTTAACTTGAAATGAAATCATTTAAATACGAAATCTACTCTGCAAGATAAAAATGATATACTACCTAGTTATCATTAGACCATTTTGTTCATGAAAATGGGTGATCACCAAAAACACATGTCTTTTCTTGAAGAAACAAAAATGGTAAACCTGACTTGAAACTCTCAAATAGAAAAATAATTGGTTTCCCATTCCTCAAGCCATTTTTTTGCATATCTCACAAAAACAAAAGTGGGGAACTTGATATGAATCTTTCAAATGATAAAAATGATTGGATGGTCCTCTATATCCAGGGTTATAATGAAATAATTCCATCCTCAATATGAAAATTTTATAAAAGAAGAATAAAAAATAGGGAAGAAATGAAAATTATGTTACCCATGCATATCTGATTGAGAACGTATCATGCCAATGATGATGCACTAATTGATGAACTTGTTCCTTATTTTCTTCATGAATGTAGATACTTCTCTCACAAACATCACTCTAACTCAAGATAATATCTTCATCCAGTGAACTTTTTGGAAAATTAGTTATGGCTACACCCCTAGTGGGTCTCAAAATGACCTCACCTGCCTAACACCTTCAGCATTATGTGGTGAATGCAATGGTACAAGAATACCATGAACATAGTATGATCCCAAACCTTGAGGATACCCATGATGATATCAAAATTCTTAAACCAATGACTCACACATCATCTAAAGAAAGATGAAATAAATCTAGTGACACTCATTTCCATTTCTAATTGATGCATATTTCTGTCCCTAGAGTGTGACAACCAACACCTTTCGTATCTGATGAAGGGGAATGAAAGAGTCAACTACGAATCCCTTATGGTCTAGGAGCTTCCAAGGAGGTATCCTATAAACCATCTTCTCTAGTTCCATCCCTCCAGTACCTTTCAACCACTTACTGAGAATACTAATCAACAAATTTCCACCTCTAACACCCATGCATGGGAAATAAGGAAGACACATTAGCTACAGAAAGTTCAAGATAACTGTGAGTGGGATTATATCTCTTCTCCTAATGATTAAGCATAACGACATATTCAGGTGATATCTAGTGAGTAGGATCATATACCTACTTACTTTGGAAAAGTATATAGGCATATTCTTATAGCAAGAATGGGGGATGCGCATATTGCTACCCCCAGGCATGAAGCCCATTAGAAAATTATGATTGCATAAGGAGGATAAAAGTAGGATCATATACCTAATTCAATTGAAGATATATACCAGTTTATAGTGGATATAGAACGTGTGTAAGAGTACCTCCCTATGAACACTTTGATAAAGTCCTATGGCATCCTGTCTTTTTATTACATAACTTTTCATTACATTTTACATACAGAGGATCTTTATAGTCTAGTGTCTTGGAAATCAGGAACAAAAAAACTTGAATACAACATAAAACATTCTTCTAAACCACTTGTAGGGATTCATAATAGGTTCATACTATGTACAACTAATGAATCTCATATCCTGGAGACATACATAAAAGGTAAGGGTGAGAAGAAGGCCCAGTAAGGGTAAACAGGGGAACCAATTTACTTGCGTGTTAACAATAAGAACTTTAATAACAACATAAAGACATGATAAATGAAAGTATAGTAATATCATAATGAAATGAACTTGGTAAATAATGTAAATATGTGGATACAAAATTTCATTTAGACATTCATGAACATATCACCAAGCTCAATCCCCAAGGTGTCATAAAAATTACCAAGGTTATTCACCGAGGTATCATAAAACTTTTCATCTCTAGAGATCAATTCTTTACCCAATGAATTGGAGTGCTATCAGGGAGAACCATTAATATGTATTTACTTTCATGCGAGACATATATATCATAATCAAACATTTCATAAATAACCCATAGAGAATAAAAAAATGGGTTTCATTTCAAAATCATAACGTTTTAAAGAGTACTTAAAAATGAGATTGTTATGTAATTTATAACCCATGGAAAGGTAGTGAGGGTTACATGTATGTCAATTCCAGAATCAAAAATATCATTTTTTTAAAACTATGAAAACCCATAGAAATGAAATAGGTTTGGGTATTCACATAAATAAAACAATAGAATTGCTTGAGAGAAAGAGATAGAAATTTTTAGATGAAATTTCTGCAGCATAACGGCTATATAACATGGTTTTAGAAAATAATAAAAAAGAGAGGTTAAAAGGAAAAAACACTCATAAATAACTCATATTAAAATATAAATACATAATAACATGGAGATAAGAACATGGTATGGATATTTTAAAGACATACCACAAGAAAAGGAAACTTGATAGGAAAGAGAAGATGCAATTTCTTTTACGAGAAATTCGGCAGCCTAACGACGTCACTTAAAAATTCAGAAAGCAAAATTGATGAGAGAATAAAGGGTCTATAAATAGTTAGAAATAAAATGGAAAGTAATTAGAACATATAAGAACATACCCTCAACATAAAGAGATAGAAACTAGAAGACACAACACAAAGGAATTCATGACTTAAATAAGGAGGGTGAAAGGATCCCTTACTTGAAGAGTAGCTTCGAAAGCATGATGTTCGGGACCTTGGGAGGATTTAGGGAAACTTGGGAGAACTACTTGGGGGGTAAGGAGACCAGAACTTAGTTGAGGAGGATTTGGAAATGAAATGAATGAGGGAATGTCTTGGTATTTATAGGAGAAGTGAGGGGACAAGTCATTAATGGCCAAGGGACACCTCATCGGTGGTATTGGAAAAACCATGGGCTTGACCATGGTATTTTCCCATGGTATAGGACACATGGGACACCTAGTACCTTATATTACTATTCATTAGTCGACCAGAATGATTACATAATTTTTACATACTTAATGATATCATTAACCACCCGAAACTAAAAACTGTATTTTCACTATTCACCAAAAATTCATTTTTTTTCAGAAAAATCCCCAAAAATCACCTTAACCTAATATCGATGCTTTGAATTCAAAAATGAAATCCATTTTATAAATATAATTCTCTAAATATTTTAAATTTAATTTTTAATTAAAAAAGACTACTCACCCGAAAAAACTAATAGTTGACTAATAATTTCTAAAACAGTTATTTACTTATTTTATTGAATCACATTACTTAATCAAGGTGCCTAAATTATCTCAATACATTATTAAGTGAGGTTACTTAATCCAGTTGGTCAAATTAATAATCATAAGTGTAAAATCACTATTCATAATTTACTATTCACCAAAAATTAAGTTGATCTTATTAGACTCTAAATTTCTTACTGAACATAACTGTGTAAGAACATTTTTTGAAAATCATTACATATTATTAATTATTTAAGGTTTACATAAATATTTTAAAATATCCCTTTTTTTCTAAACATCAATAATATACATCCTATATTTATCCAGGCATTTGAAAATTCACAAACTTCACCATAATAAGAAATCACAATTTTTATTTATATCAAATGATTACATAAAGCAGCTAAGGTCTCGTTACATAGCCCCTTATACCACCAGCATAGGACCTAAGTGTAAGGTGTGCTATGGTGATAGAATCTTGGGGTGGCTCTGCCAACATTGCCCGAGTGGTGATTTCTATCAGCTTGAACTTCTCGCGAAGGCGATTCCTTTCCAGCTTCACACGATGATGTTCAGATTGGGTTTGGTCCAAAGAAAAGCCCAGTGGTGCTACCTCTTTCCCAAGTTCCTTCAGATGGGCTTCGATCAACCCGATACTACTAGATGGGGCCATCAAATCTTCTTTCTGCATTAACCAAGATCACTTGTATTTAAAGAAAATAATTTTCATTTAGTTTCCAACGGTCATATTGACCAACGATCATATAACAGTCAAAACCCAACAGTATCATTTTAATTATACTCATTTTTTTAAATGAAATAGTTTTGTTGAGTATAAAATAAAATAACACACAAAAATAGGAAACAAAAATTATTAAAATGTTCGGGTCATTACATTCTTCCCCCCTTAAGAAATTTTGTTCGTGAAATTTTTAACTTGTACCCTTAGAGGAGAATTGGTGTGGGTACTTCAGCCTCATAGACTCCTCTGGTTCCCACGTGGCTTCTTTATATTTGTGGTTCCTCCACAATACCTTAACAAGGTGGGTAGTCTTGTTGCATAGAACCTTGTCTATACGATCCAAGATCTCCACCAGATACTCCTCATAAGAGAGGTCTTGTTCAAGTTGTACCACCTATAGGTTTAGTACATGTGAAGGGTCATGTATGTACTTCCTCAGGAGGGATATATGGAATAAATCATGAACTTGTGTTAGATTCAGAGGAAGTGCAAGCCGATATGCCACTGCTCCCACGTGATCAAGGATTTCATAGGGGCCAATGTACCTAGGGAAGAGCTTCTATTTCTTCCCAAACCTCATGAATCTCTTCCAAGGTGAAATTCGAAGAAATACCTTGTCACCAACATCAAACTCCAAGTCCCTTAGACGGTTGTCGGCATAACACTTTTTCCGAATCTAAGCAGCCTTAATGTGTTGTTAGATGGCATGGAATTTTTCTGTCATCTCTTGCACAAGATCAGTCCCAAGAAGCTTTCTCTCACCAGCTTCATCCCAACAAGTTGGAGTTCTACATCGCTTCCCATATAGTGCTTCATAGGGTGTCATTTGAATGCTCGAGTGGAAGCTATTGTTGTAAGAGAACTCAACTAAAGGGAGATGTTTATCCCATACACCCATAAATTCCACTAATCACATTCTCAACATGTCCTCGAGTGTTTGAATAGTCCTTTCAGATTGGACATCAATTTGGGGGTGACAGGCCATACTGAAATTCAATTAAGTGCTCAGAGCATGTTGAAGACTTCTCCAGAATTTTGATATAAACCTTGGATCACAATAAGATATGATAGAAAGTGGAACTCCTTGCAGACTTACCACTTCTTTCAAGTAAATCCTGGCAATTTGATCGAGAGAGAAATCTTCCCGAATGGAGATAAAATGGACAGTCTTGGTGAGACGTTCCATAATAACCCATATCACATTGTTTCCTTTGGAAGTTATCAGAAGACCAGTGACAAATTCCATAGTGATATCATCCCACTTCCATGCCAGTATGGATAGTGGTTTCAATACCCCTTTAGGAAGTTGTCTCTCTGCCTTCACTTTCTGACATACTAGGCACCTTGAAGTGTAGTCAGCAAACTCCCTTTTCATATTATCCAACCAATAATGATCACGAAGGTCCTTGTACATTATTGTGCTTCTAGGATGTATAGAGAAAGTGGAGCTATGAGCTTCATCCATCAGGTCCTTCTTTATTTCTAGAATAGATGGAACACATAGTCTTGTATGAAATTCCAGTACACCTTCTTGATCAATATTGAACTCAAGAAACTTCCCATCCTTTATAGCCTCAAACATTTTTTTGTAACAAAGGATCTTATTTCTGTGATTTCTTGATCTTATCTTGTAATGATGGTTGAGAAATCATTTGGGTTAGGTTTGATGATTTCCCTTCACTTATAATTCCATTGTCCAACTTTACTAGGTCTTTGATCAATGGATCTCTTTGAATCCGTTTCATGGAAAGAACAATTGGGTATTTTCTTCTTAATGCATCAGCAACTTTATTTGCTCTTCCTGGATGATAATGAATTGAACAATCATAGTCCTTAAGAAGTTCCAACCATCTCCTTTGTCTCATGTTCAATTCATTTTGTGTGAAAATATACTTCAAACATTGATGGTCTGTGTATATATCACATTTCTCCCCATAAAGATAGTGCCTCCATATCTTTAGAGAAAAAATGACCACAACCTGCTCCAGATCATGCGTAGGATAATTCTGCTCATGAGACTTCAACTGTCGAGATGCATAAGAAACAACTTTGTCATTTTTCATGAGGATGCACCCAAGCCCTTTTAGAGATTCATCACTAAAAATAATGAATCCTTCTCCACTTGAGGGTAGAGTTAACACGGGTGCATTAACCAATCTCTTCTTCATCTCTTGGAAACTTTCCTCACACTCCATTGTCTAGATGAACTTGGTCCCCTTTCGAGTTACCTTGGTTAATGGATTAGAAAGTCATGATTTTTTTTCTCAAACCTCCTATAATATCTTGCTAATCCATGGAAACTTAGAATCTCAGTTATTGTTGTAGGTTGAAGCCACTCCTCTACAACTTTTGTCTTTGCAGGGTACACTGTGATTCCTTTATTGGTTACAATGTGCCCCAAGAAAAAAACTTGTTGTAACCAAAATTCACATTTGATGAACTTCCCAAAAAGCCCCTCCTTCCACAGAGTTTGCAAAATATACCTTAGATGATCCTCATTCTCCTCACAACTTTTGGAATATATCAGAATATCATCAATAAAAACTACCACAAAGTTATCAAGGTTGTCCTTAAATACTCAATTCATCAAATCCATAAAAATAGAAGGTGCATTAGTCAGTCCGAAGGAAATAACAACAAACTCATAATGCCTATATCTTGATTGGAAGGCAGTTTTTGGAATATCTTCTTTCTTCACCCTCAATTGATGGTAACCAGATCAAAGATCAATCTTAGAGAATAATTGAGCCCCACAAAGTTGGTCAAATGAGTCATCAATTCTTGGAAGAGGGTATTTGTTCTTTACTATGATATCGTTCAGTTCTCTATAATCAATGCATAACCGCATCGATCCATCCTTCTTCTTCACAAAGAGAATAGGTGCTCCCTAAGGAGACACACTTGGTCAGATAAATCCCTTCTCTAAAAGATCTTGTAGTTGTTTATTCAATTCCTCCAACTCCACATTTTCTATCCTATACGGGGTCTTTGATTGTGGATGAAATCCAGGTATGAGCTCAATGGAGAACTCTACCTCTCTTTCTGGGGGAGGTTCGAGCAACTCCTCAGGAAATACGTCGACATATTCCTGGACGATGGGGACAATTTTTATCCTTAAACTCTCATATCCTTATTCTTATTCACCGATAAACTCCATGAAGAAGGATATAGGGGGTTTCTATAGACAAAGATCAGGTTGATATATCTCTCCTTGGAAGATAACTATAGGTTTTCCATTTAAGACTACTGATATTTCCTTTCTTCTGCATTTGATCTTAGAATTATACATTGAGAGCCAGTCCATCCCTAGTATAATGTCGAATTCCAACATGGGAATGACTACTAGATTTGTGATAATATTGTGCTCACTAAAGTAAATACTAGAGTTTCTAAACACTGACGATTCATGGATAGTCCCACTAGGAGTCTGGACTGATAACTCTACTTTTAGCAAATCGGGGGTTGATTCTAAATTCTTTGCAAACTTGGAGGAAATAAAGGAATGCGTAGAACCAAAATCAAACAAAGTATTTGCTATATTTGAGAGGACAATAATAGTACCTAATACCACATCATTTGGAGCTTCAACTTCAGCTGTCGTGATAGAAAAAGCACGGCCTTGATCCCTGGGACTTTGCTGAGGATGATGGTGGTTCCCCTCTACTGCCCTCAGATTTGGAAAGTGATTGGAAAAGTTCCCATGTTTTCCACACTTGAAGAACTGACCATCAGGTAGAGTCTGCACCATCTTCCCCTTGTCGTTTGTGTTTGGAAGTTGAGGTTTCACCTCACCATGACAATTCCTCACAATGTGGCCATCTCTACCACACTTGTAGCACTTCCCACTCCCAAGTAGGCAGTTCCCCAAATGCTTCTTCTCACATTTATTACACGTGGGAATTTGTACTTGCTTGCATCCTCTTCCTTAATCGAAGATCCTCCCTAAGCTTGGCTCCAACAATCTCTTCTTGTCGTTTGATTTATGAGACCACTGCGTCTCACCAAACTCTAGCTCGACATTAATCGCTCTCCACACGATCTCCTCGTAGCTATCATAGTATCAGTTGGATAGATTCTTCCAAAGATGAGGGCTCAGTCCACCAAAGAATCTATCAACCTTACCATTTGGATCCATGACAAAGCTAGAGGTATATCATGAAAGCCTTGTGAAGTTTATTTCAAATCTTCCCACAGATTCATTCTCCTTCTACTTCAACTTGAGAAACTCATTCTCCATCCTTGTTCTCATGGAATGAGGAAAATAATTACTGAAAAAGATACCTATGAACTCTTCCCACTCCATAGATTAATGTTCCACTCTTTTCCTTGTGTTTTTGATCAGTTCCCACCACTGACCAGCTTCTCCTACTAAGCGATAGACAACCAGGGTGACCTTCTCTTGCTCTGAACAACAGAGAACAGAAAATATCTTCTCTATGGAGCTGATCCACTACTCAACAATCAATGGGTCAGTCGATACACTGAAGGTTGGTGGTCGTTGACGCATAAAGGACTCAACAGAATGTTGTTCCCTTCATGGTGAGATCGGTCTCTCAGATTTATTCAAGTTATTTCCCATAACTTGAGTCAGTTGGTTTAACATTCACATGAATGTTTCCATTCCAGCTTCCATCGGAGGGCCTTCAGCGCATGGTCCATTGCGGTCACCATTTGCACGGTTCCTCCTATTACCCTCCATTTTTCTAAAATAGTAAAACCTTAGTGAGAAACTTATTTTATTTACGAATCTTTTAACTATAAAGGATTTTATGTCTAAAAAATTCATGCTTAAACAATTACATTTCTCTATAATTCCTTCATAATGATTCATAAAATGCTTGTGATTAACCAAACATATCCCTTAGGAGTGTCGTAACCAAGAGTGCAGCAAGCCCTCTTTTCGTGCACCAGTTCCCGTTCGAGTCTAGTTCAAAGTGGTGTTTTCGGGTTTTACCCCTATGTACATCTGTGCTAGAGCCTCCTTTACCTGCTTGTATCCAAATAAGGATGTATTTGTTTGATAAACCACTAACTCTATACTCACCAAAATACCAGGAAGTTTTACTATATTTAAACATTTCTATAGGGTTCTTCCTAAAGTTTTCGTATCCTAATTTCTATAAATAACTAAACTATCCTTTGATACCAACTATGGAATCCCACCTTTTTATTACATAACTTTTCATTACATTTTACATACAGAGGATCTTTAAAGTCTAGTGTCTTGGAAATCAGGAACAAAAAAACATGAATACAAGATAAAAAATTCTTCTAAAACACTTTTAGGGATTCATCATAGATTCATCCTACGTAAAACTATTGCATCTCATATCCTGGAGACATACATCAAAGTAAAGGTTGAGCAGAAGGCCCAGTAAGGGTAAACAAGGGAACCAGTTTACTTGTGTTCACAATAAGAACTTGAATAACAACGTAAAGACATGGGAAATGGAATTATAGGAATATCATAATGAAAATAACTTGGTACATAACATAAATATGTGGCTAAAAAATTTCATTTAGACATTCATTAACATATCACCAAGGTCCATCCCCAAGGTGTCATAAAAATTACCAAGGTTATTCACCAAGGTATTATAAAACTTGTCATCTTTAGAGATTAATTCCATACCCAATGAATTGGAGCGCTATCAGGGTGCACCCTTAATATGTATTTACTTTCATGTGATCCACATATATAATAATCAAACATTTCATAAATAACCCATATAGAATAAAATAAATGAGTTTCATTTCAAAATCATGACGTTTTAAAGAGTACTTAAAAATGAGATTGTTATGTCATTTATAACCCATGGAAAGGGAGTGACGGTTACATGTATGTCAATTCCAAAATAAAATATATCATTTTTATGAAACTATGAACAACCATAGAAATGAAATATGTCTGGGTATTAACATAAATAAAACAAGCGAATTTCTTGAGTGAAAGAGATAGAAATTTGGAGATGAAATCTCGACAGCATAACGACTATATAACATGGTTTTAGAAAATAATAAAAAAGAGAGGGTACAAGGGTAACCCACTAATAAATAACTCATATTAAAATATAAATACAGAATAAAATGGAGATAAGAACATGGGATGGATATTATAATGACATACCACTAGAAAAGGAAACGTGAAAGGAAAGAGAAGATGCAATTTCTTTTACTAGAAATTCAACAGCCTAACGACGTCACTTAAAAATTCAGAAAACAAATTGATGAGATAATAAAGGGTCTCTCAATAATTATACATGAAATGGAAAGTAATTAGAACATATAATAAAATACCCTCAACATAAAGAGATGTAAACTAGAAGACACAACATAAAGGAATTCGTGAATTAAATGACGAGGGTGAAATGATCCCTTACTTGAAGAGTAGTTTTGAAAGCTTGATGTTTGGAACCTCGGGAGGCTTGAGGGAACCTTGAGAGGAATACTTGGGAGGTAAGCAGACCAGAAATTAGTTGATGAGGATTTAGAAATTAAATAAATGAGGGAATGGCTTGGTATTTATATGAGAAGTGAGGGGACAAGTCATTAATGGCCAAGGGACACCTCATCGATGGTATTGAAAAAACCATGGGCTTTCCCATGGTATTTTCTCATGGTATTTGCCACTTGGGACACCTAATACCTTATATTACTAATAATAAGTTGACCAGAATGATTACATAATTATTACATCCTTAATGATGTCATTGAACACAAGAAACTAAAAACTGTATTTTCACTATTCACCGAAAATTCATTTTTTTCAAAAAAAAAACCCAAAAATCACATTAACCTAATATAGATGCTCTAAATTAAAAAATGAACTCCATTTTATAAAAATAATTTTCTAAATATTTTTAATATAATTTTTAATTAAAAAACACTATTCACCTGAAAAAACTAATACTTGACTAATAATTTCTGAAACAGTTATTTACCTATTTTATTGAATCACATTACTTAATCAAGGTGCCTAAATTATATCAATACTTTCTTAAGTGAGGTTACTTAATACATTTGGTCACATTACTAATCATAAGCGTAAAATCACTATTCATAATTTACTATTCACCAAAAATTAAGTTGATCTTATTAGACTCTAAATTTATTACTGAACATAACTGTATAAGACCATTTTTTGAAAATCATTACATATTATGAATTATTTAAGGTTTACATAAATATATTAAAATATCCCTTTTTTTCTAAAAAACAATAATATACATCTTATATTTATCCAGACATTTGAAAATTCACAAACTTCACCATAATAAGAAATCATAATTTTTATTTATATCAAAGGATTACATAAATCAGCTAAGGTCTTGTTACATAACCCCTTATAACACTAGCATAAGACCTAAGTGTAAGGTGTGCTATGGTGATAGAATCTTGGGGCGGCTCAACCGACATTGCCCGAGTGGTGATTTCTATCATCTTGAACTTCTCGCGAAGGTGATTCCGTTCTAGCTTCACACGATGAAGTTAGGCTTGGGTTTGGTCTAGAGCAAAGCCCAGTGGTGCTACCTCCTTCACAAGTTATGTCAGATGGGCATCGATCGGCCTGAGACTACTGGATGGGGCCATCGAATCTTCTTTCTGTATTAACCAAGATCACTTGTATTTATAGAAAATAATTGTCATTTAGTTTCCAACTGTCATATTGACCAACGGTCATATAACATTTGAAACCCAACAGTCTCATTTTAATTATACTCATTTTATTAAATGAAATAGTTTTGTTGAGTATAAAATAAAATAACACACAAAAATAGGAAACAAAAATTATTAAAAAGTTCGGGTCATTACAAGTCCCATTATATTTTAGAAAATTCTGAAGAAATCGAATTATATATTTTGTCACTGGTATAGATTCAGGGATAGTCGCATATTCATATCCCTATAGACTAGGTAGCACAACACTCTAATCAGTATAAAAAATTTGTTTCTTTAGAGTAGGAACACATTTTTTCTCCCATCTAGGAGGATTATCAGTATATTCTAATATAGGATGAGGCATTGTATTGAGATAATATTCCCATTACAACTAGGGATCACCAAGTGAGAGCGGTACATTCCTTGATATATGGGAACATCCTTGTCAAAAAAGACTAGTGACATATTCTAAGGGCCTAGGATCGAGATAATATCCTTGTTATAAATAGGGATGACCAAGTGAGAGAAGCACATGCCTAGGGATAAGCTTTTATTCTTATTGAAAAATTTCATTGGAATACTCCAAATGCTCAGGATTGGGATTATACCCACATTTCGACCAAGTCCCACTATGTGAGAGTGGAACATCCCTCAATACATGCTCATATTTTTATCAGTGAACCTACTTAGTATATTCCATAAGCTCATTAAAGCCAGATAATATCCCAACTTCTGGTAATGAATCACCATCCAAAATCCTTCAGAGGCCATATAGGAGGAGGTAAATTTCCCATCTCCCATTCTGGAGGTTCGTTAGTATATTCTGACAGGTAATGCCTATTCAGATAGGGATCATATTTTTATTAAAACTTGGGCTCACAAAGTGATAGTATAACATTCCATGGGATAAGATCATATTCCCATCATTAAAGACAAGTGACATACTCCAAAGGATTTGGATCTAGCTCATATCCCTATTATGACCGAGGCACGCCGAGTAATAACAACACAAGACTTAGGATAGGAAAGTATTATTATCAGATAAGATCATTAGAATAATTTAAAAGCTTCTTAGCATCAGGATCATACTCCCAAAACAGTATATGGTTATCAATATATACTAACATTCTCCATACAATAGGCTCATATCCCTACACAATCCTAGAAGGTAGGTCGACATATTCTTTCCACGATGTAGAATAATACTCATATCCCTAATATTCTCAATGACAAAATCCTTGAGATTGTTTGAGACACATTTTCAACATTCCAAGGGTCTTTTGAGTCTTCAAACAAAGAATAAGGTGATCATTACCATGATAGTCCTCCTCATGGTAGTGTGGAGTTGGATCATAGTGACTCTACTCTGGACATCTATTGTAGTCAACCTACTCATGGTGATATCTCCTACAAACATAGAAATCCTCCCCTTACCCAGACACCCCTTTATAGAGAGGTGTTCAAAACTCATATTCATTCATATAGAGAGGTTCTCAAAACATCGGGGTCAACCATATATAGTTCCCCATCAACTACCAGAAACACTTCACTTCGGTCAAAAAGAGACCTCAAGAAACACCTTCAGTGGTTTGACGAGATGGAGGTATCTAAGTCTCATGAAAATGGACCTGATATTGATATACAGAGAGATTTATCTGGAAACAACCACCCCACCATGTTCTAGTCTCTTTCCACTTCTGACTAGGAGATCCCGTACGGGCTAAAGAAGGAGTGCATTGCTTTCCTATGCCAAAATATATTGAAAAATAATCATAAACTAAAGGCTAGACACCTATCTTATGTAGGATATGAGGATCACTTTCAAACCATCAAGATACTCTATTTTCAACTAGACTTGGCTTCTATATTCATGGTCTGGGACCTAAAACCAGAAAAGCATAGTGAAAATTTAGATAATTTTGTCTTCCATTGCATCATGAATATTCAAAAACTTATTTAAAAAGCCTAATCATGTATCCATATTTAAGGATTGGTAAATTATGGATCATTAAACTTTACCACACCCCTAGAACAATAGATCCCCTCAGATTCAACATCTGGAATTTTCATAGCCTCTAGCGAGATTTGGTGGCTAGGTAATGCACGATCCAGTTGGTAACTACAATGGAATAATCCCATTTCAATGGTGCTAATACATCAATAATAGAGGGAGAGTATATAATATAGATCTTTTAAATTGGACCCTTAATGTAATGGAAATGCATCATAGACATGGGATCCAATGTTGTGGTCATCATGATAACTTTCCGTAATGAATGAATGTCATCACGGGATTCCATTGTACCCATCTCATACAAGAGCATAGTTGTGATGATTCAAGATAATAACAGTAGTATCTACTATAATAGCCATCCAGGAGAGAAACTAACCACTCAGGTTTAGAGAATATCTACCACTACCTCCACATCTCAAATAATCAATTCCAGAGAGGATTCAGAATATATCGACAAGAAATGAAAATAAATCCCATCCCACTAGGCTAGGAGAAATTTATATCTCAATCACCATCACCAGGTTCATCATCCACTAATAGGGTCCTAGGGAAATCAATGACAGTTCCAGTTCAACCCTATCCCACTAGGATGAGGTAATTTATATCTCAAAGTCCATCCTAGGAATCATCAAATCCTCAACTCAAATCATCTTATCCTGAACAACATGATTATAAAATTTCAATTATGGTCCCAAATATTCTTCACCCAGTATGTCTTGGGGAATTTTCATCATCCTCATAATCACCATAAAGGGAATCCGTCTTCTCTAGATTGGTATGTAAATATCAATGGTTGGAACCCCATCCATTCCTCCCACCATAAAATTATCCTTTGATATTCAGCTCACATTCAGTTTACATGACCAAAAAATCCCTAAAGGTCACCATTAAAAGGACGAGACATGAGGAATATACAATGAAGGAAATCACACCCCGTATGGGTTATAATCCAAAAATTTCCTATATGTTAAAGGGTTTGAGAAATGACCCTAATGCAGGTATTGAAGATTCATATTTTTTGAATCGAGAGTAATGAGACAACTACCATTTCCCAATACACCTCTATGAATGTTTTTACCATAAAAAATAAAGATAACATGGATCAATATATATATATATATATTGAGGGATATAATATATAAAATATATCCTAAGAGGAGGATACTAATTCAACTACTGAAGGTGCACGTACCAAGAACCATAGGAAGATACAAAACCTGAAACCTCTGAATATTGAGTTTCCACCTCTACGATAGAACACTACAAAGGATAAAGGGAAAGAAGTGGTCATATCCCACTCTTCACCTAGAAGGGATGATATTCCTTCCACATAGGAGAAGCTAACACAATATGAGTATGAAATAAAAAATCTCAGACAACTCAATGAGGAGATAATCCAGGGAAACATTCCCACTGGGTATCATCTTTAGGTAGAGGCAATATTCCTCCTCTTGTACATTAGGAAAGAGCCTATATGTCTACAAGAGTGACATCTAAGAATTAAAACATCTTCATATCTTGGCATCCAGTCTCTATAAATGAGTAAGTAGAAAATGATCTAGAATTCCCTCCACTGTGGAAAAAACCTATCCCTCACTAGGGTGATCATTCAGTCTTCGCATGGATTGAGAATTAGCGGGAGATGAAAATGAGGAAACCTCATCAAGCATCACCTACTCCCTATAAATAAGATGCAACTTAAACAAGAGTACCTCCAAAACATCTCAATTCCATAGAGTCCATGTGTACTTGAATGGAAGCCATGGAAGGGTGATGTACACCAATAAATCTTGAGATAAATTCATTTCCCAAATGGGTGGATGAAACTTTTCTCCCACCCAATTTCAAAAATCTTCCCTTATCCACCATTGAAGATGTAGGATACCCTGAACAACATCTCACACAATTTTTATCCTGATGTGGTCTGATGATAGACCCCCAAGATTAGAATGAGGAGACCAAGCTAAGGTATTCTATACAGAATCTGATAGGTCCAACATTTTTCTGGTACAACAGTCCTCCAGCAGGGTCTGTTGTAGGATAATAAGACCTTCTTCTTCAATTCCTTTACCAGTTCTGCTCCATGCAAAGTAAAATAATTTTTTTGACCCAAATAACTACAAGAAACATGAAAATGAGTGGGTGTCAAAATTCATATCTAGATGGAATGTTTTAACCTACTCACTCAACATCCCTCTCTTAAAATATTAATTTCTAGAGATATGTGATTAAAAAATTTGGGATGAGATGCAGAAACCTCTGATCCAAATGAAATATCTAGGTAGATTCAATGTGTTTTTTGAAATGAAATAAGGTTTGGAAGATGATATTCAGTGGACCTGAGATAAGTATTGACTCATTCCCTCAACACAATGGAAAAGGCTTAACAAGATAGGAACTGATTTTGTTACCCTCATACTAGTAGTATTTCTTATTCAAGAACCTAGGTTGGTATTGAATCAGTTGATGACTCCTATTGAGTGGTAGAAAAAGAAAAATCATCCTCAAATAGAAGAATTAAGAGATTAGGGTCTCCCAATATTTGAGAATCAGATGAATAACTCATACTCCTTCCAAAACAAGCAAGTCCATAGTTATTTCCTTATAGTCATGGAAAATAACTTGCTCAAGCTACCACAACCTAAGAATCCCAATGAGGCCAACCTCACAGATTATCTAGACTATTACCCTTTCCATTGAAGGTGGGGTCACAACATCTTGGATTTATTCATCTTAAAACATGTACTCCAAAGAATGGTATATTCCAAAAAAGTGTGTTAGATAACTCCTTGGTGTAGGTAAATTTTATAACCATTCCACAGTCAGAAGAAGAAGGTGATTTTGAAAAATGTTCCAACTAGGCATAAACAGAAGTTAAACAATTGGATGACTCAAAATACATTTAATGGAGCTAATGTAACCTTGAGATCACATATTTATAGAACCATAATTGTTACTTCACCCAGGTAGTTGATAGAAAATATACCTCTTGAAGGTGGACTTGACCATTGGGCATAGAAAGAGATAGAAGAAGAAGAGTCATATTTAAATCCTACACAATCTTTGACTCTTACAAATTTCTTCCCTAACACATCCAAAGTAGAGGATATTAACATTGGTTATGTTAATGTTATACACTTATTACCTTATATGATTATGAATACACCTCTGAGTATGAGTTTCCCATACTTGACTAAGGAACATGAGGCTGCATGTGTAGGAACGAAGGCTATAGGGGATAACATGGGTGTGGTAGGACCCAATATTTCAACCTCATCCCCAAGGAGGGAATACATGTAGTTGAAGACCATGGGAAATCACTCCATAATTCCCAATAGAGATATGGAGGTGTCCCATAACCCTATAGTAGCCATCCACACTCAGTCATCGGGCATGACTGACTAGTAGGGGTGCAATTGTATTATCATCCCATATAATAAGGAAGGCTGACACAACCTATTGAACTAGAATAAGATGATTCCTAGACCTCTACAAAAGCACCAGGCCTGTCTACCTCAAATTAATCATCCCTTAAACTAGATTATAAGGTGTAACCCCACCCTGTGAAGCGTAAACCTCTTGCAAAAAAGAATGACTTTCTAAAGTAGCTGGTTGTTTTTCTAGACATGATCTCAATCTTAGATGAACTAAATAATTCAAAATAACTCAGTGAGGCACTCTTTTATGATCTCTAGAGCCCATAAGAGTTCTAAATATAATTCTCTATAGCTTAGTTTTATTGAGTGAAGACCATGCCATCAGATTTCTATGTCACCATCTCGTTCATAGAGCAGGATCAGGAAGAGGTCATATGGGGACACATTAGACCCCTATATGTTTCATGCTGACTTAATAATATCAATATATAAATTGAATTGATTTAAAATGGTTATATGATCAACCTCATACTAATTTGGACCCTTATATGTTTAGGATATAGTGAGGGAGATTTATCTCCCACAAAGATGACCATTCAAAGGTATGATAATCATGAGAAAAGACATCTCGAGAAGATCAAGATTAAAAATTAGTTTAGATATCTCACATCTAACACTGAGTTCATTTTTATCTAGTAATACACCACATACAATGTCCTTCTAGGAAGGCCTTGGTTACACAGTCACATAGTGGTGCCCCCAACATTTCATCAGTGTTTGAAATACCTCATAGAAGGAAATTCCAGAACACTACATGGTGAGAGTTCCCCCTTTGAGTCTTGATAATCCACATATGATGAAGTAGGATTCTATAAAATAGAAGGAAAATAACCAATGGTGGATGAAAATTTATAGGTTTCATCCTTAAATGTCTTGGGGACCACTCCTAACAATCCTTGGAGTATTCCGCCATGACATTGAAGTCGAACCTGAAAAGACTTGTGAAATAATGTAAATTTCACCTCCTTGTAATCTCAAAGAATTTAGGGGGATCCAAGGGAACCTCGCATACATTCGATGTTTCATAGATAACCTAGCTGGTAAATCTCTACCCATCACCAAGCTAATGAATAAGGTCATCACCTATCGATGGAATGAGGACTACCAATAAGCCTTCAAGAGTCTCAAGAAGTACCCAATTCACCCAGCGGTCCTAATTCCACTAGTGGAAGGAAAGACACTCATATTATATGTGGCTACCATATAATTATTAGTTGGTTCTCTCCACACATAGAAATGTTTCGGGTAATGAGAATAGTCTCTACTACCTTAGCTAAACAATTTTTGGAACTGAGACATGATATTTTGATGATGAGAAGAATTGTCCCACACTCATATTTGTAGTGCCAAAGTTTAGGCACTAATTTAATCACCATTAAGTTTACCTGGTATCTTGTATCGATCCACTCAAGTACATCCTTATTTGTCCCATGATAACCAGACATTTGGATTAATGGTTGGTCATTTTGCAATAGTATGACTTTTAGTTCGTTTCATTGAAGTTATTGAAAGGAAAAACCCTAGATGATTTCGTGATGGCACATCCCATCTCATAAAGTACACCAATGAAAACTAAACTTCTATAAAAAGAGGTTTTATATTCCTATGACACTCCCTGGCTATGGGAGATGTATTTTGATGAAATATACCAAATTCCTATTAAAAATATATTGAAAAACTCTATTTTTCACCCCCATATGAATGTGTGTTCCGATTAGGAATCACTAATTCTGAGTAGTTTCCATTGGATTTATTTAGGGAACTAAAAACATCAAATGGATGTTTATCCAAAGGGACATACTTTACAAAGGCAGGCATTCATTAGGTTTGGGCCTATGATACTTAATAACATACATTGGTCGAGAGGATGGGAGGTAAGACTCATCACACCCATTTGGGGAGGAATTATTACCTACTCTAGGATTCTCTTATAGATTTAAGACATTTCTTGTGAATCCATATTAAATTACCAAGTATAATATAGTTTTCAATTGAAATTTTCAATCAATTATTATCATGTATGAAATTTAGAATCATCTGTATGTATTTGAGGTTCTTCATTAATGGAGACATCCATATGTATTTGAGGTTCTCCATCAATGGTATCCTTTCATGTACCATTTAGAGATCCTTTTAAACATTGTTATGATAATACTGGGTTTTAAGCCACTCAATGGGGCACTTTGGAATTTATTTTCATCTATAGAGACAAAATCTTGTTTTGATGTTTAGATCATTCCCATAAATGGGCTACCTACATATCCTTGTGAAAGGAATCAGAACCCTCATAGTCTGGTGCTGCTTAATGGGGCAAATAATACCTTTTACGGTCATGTGATAAGGACCTATCCATATAGTTTAATGTCACATGTTAAGGAAATCTAATAGGAAGGTGCTTAGTCCATGCTTGGGGTGGGACTTGTGCCTAATCATCCCAAAGAACCTAGAAAAGATATGAGTTTCCATGTTGGATTAGATCATATTGGTAATATGGCCTAGGAAGAACATGGTTGATTTGGAGTGTTGGGTTTGAACCTTAGGGAGGCTTCCTACGTATTCCTTTTGGATGGGAATCAAATCCCACAATGTTTGATGAGTCTCATAAGAGAGTGTATTACTTTGAGAGAAATGAGTTCAGGCTTACTTCCTAAAAAGGATGCCCATCTATGGATGAAATTAGATGGATCTTGGGCCTTAGGCATGCTTCCTACGTATCCTGATTATAGTGGGAATTAGAGTTCTCATACTTTATTCTTGGGGGTTCATGTGGATTTTGTGATCATCATAGTTCTCTAATCCCACATGAGTCATGCTCGGTGTGAGAAACAAGAGGATGTGAAAGATTCAACAAACCATACACTCCCCCTTCTAGTGATGGGAGAGGGAGGACCTATGGTGAAAGAATCCAAGGCGATGGTGGATGAGGGCATAGAGAAGGGAACCCTTTAATGTGGGATGGCATTGGGGGTAATGCGGATCAACCCTCAGAATATTAGGGACTTACCTTAGTGGGAGTTCCCTGATTAAATCCTAGGAGATGAGGGAGAATTCTCCTTTTTTAATGGAAATGAAAGTGTGACCCTCACTCTACTTATTGAGAACTAGAGGATTTGAGTTTTAGAGATGAGAATGGGAGGTCATGACCCAAACCCTAATCCTCCAAACCGGGAACTCCCCAACACTATTCCTGGGAGAAAGGTCCATGTGACTGTGGATATACAAACCCAAAAATAGTCAATTTATTATAACCCCATCACAAAAAAAATGCGGGAAACCTCCGAATATGGATATATAAACCCAAATAGGATACACGTTGATATGCATTTCCAAAAGTATTGATAAGTCATGAGGTTTTGGTGAAGGCTTCAACTTAGTCCCTTTCAGATAAGGGAACCAAGGAAGGAGAAACCCTTCCATGAGTGGATTTGAAGAGGGTTTACCAGATGATGCGTAGGACCTAAGTGTAGCTATGCAGCATAGCTATACCACATAGGTATTCCACATCGGTTCACTATTTAGGTACATCGTGTAGGTATGTTGCATAGGTGTGCCACGTAGGTCTTAGCAATGACTGAAAAAAGTGCTTAACATAGGAGAACCAAGATTATGCAAGCTTAAAACTATTAAAGGATATCAAAACATGCTTATCCCATATAATTCACTCTTTTCTCTTGTTTTTAGAGAGCTACCTGAGAAAATTTGAGGGATCTGGGTGAAAGAGATACACAATGAGAGCTTCAAGAGTTCTTCCAACTCTTTTCAGTTCTCAAATGAGGATCCTGAGGGTCCTATTTATAATTAAGGAGGGGAGATTGTTGAAAGTAGTTTTTTTGGCATAGGTCATCCGCGTAGCTCTTATACATAGCTCCTCTATGTAGGTTTTCATAAACCATCTTTTCGTGTAGCTCTATCGCGTAGGTCCTCTGCACAGGTCTGCCACGTAGCTTCTCCACACAGGTCCATTGCAATTTTTATGCATTTTACTTCTTTTATCTTAATATTGAGACTTTAAAATATCTGGAGGATGTATTCATAATATTTTTTTGTCTTACTAAGGTATGTCAACAAAATCCCCCCCTCAGGATTGGATCAGATTAGAAAGAGGGTCGAGTCCTGAGGTAAGATCATGGGGAAAAGATTATGGAGTAAATTATGAGTTGCACAGGTTTGTGGCATAGCTATATTGTGTAGGTCTTATATGTAGCTTTATCTCTTAGGTCTACCATGTAGGTCGATGGTGTCTATAAACAACTCCATTCCTTTATGATTTTCTTAACTTTGGATTTCATATTTTTTTCTCTCTCGTTGCGTAGATCGTTAGTCCAACTTTGCCATGTTGTGCTCTCACGTAGGTTCCTTGAAAATTTATTATGGTGAAACCTTTTTAGTGATGGATCTATGTGGACAGATTTCATTGACGGACTTCTGCTAGGATCCTTATTGAAGGACCTATGTGGATGACCTCGTCAAAGTACCTATGAAAAGAATTTTCTTTTCCAAAATTTTAAATTCCTTTAAGTTGAAATTTGTATTTTCTTAAGTCAAAATTCCCACATAATAGGGAAAAATTGGTATGTATTTTATAGGAAATAGCTCACTTGATGATCGCCACTGAGGAAGATAAGGCTCGTCAAAAAGAGATGATGAAAATTGTTGGACTAGATTATTATGATTTTGTTGAAAGTCCCTCCGTAGGCTGTTGAAAGGATTAATTCCATATCAACGTGAATATCCATGAAGTAACTATCTACCTCTGTATGAACCTGGTATTTTGCAAGATACCCACATTATAGCTATTAAGAGATACTTTCAAAATAATTTGTTTCTCTAATACTTCAACTATAATTGCATGAATATTACCACAAAGGGTATGCCTTTTCATGAGGGAACAATCCATATCAGATGAATTATACATCAAAGTGGTTGTAATCCTGATATGAAATATCATGTTGTAGATCCAAGGCCAAATTATTATGATTCAACCTTTTATGATTAGAAAACAGATCAGTCTAATGGTTGGAAGGAAGACTGAGATCTTCGTTTCGGAGGAGTTAAACCTGAATGGATGTGGGTGTGTTGGGTATACTGGACTTGTGGAAAAATTAAAAAAGAACTATAAGATGTTCACTGTAACGCCCCGACCCCAGTTACCCAGAGTCGATGCATTATTACATAACATTGTCATGATCACAAAAGATCATGTCTCAAAAGACCGATTAGTTTAGTAGCCTTGGAAACACTAGATACATTCATAAAGTTTACATTACATCATAAAGTGAAAACTAATACAACAACATATTTTCTTCATATCCCCTCATACTATCCCTGAAGGTCATTCATAAATTACTTCTTCACATCCTGGAAAAAATAAATCATTGAAAGGGGTGAGCTCAGATGCTCAGTAAGGATAACAATATAGCAGAAACTTTCATAAGTAAGCATAAACATTTAAGGCAATGTATAAATAAAACAAAAGCCTTTTAAACTTGAACTTCAACATAATATGGCAAAGATAAAACGAAATAATTCCATTTACTTATTCAAATGGATATTCTAATAGTCGAATAATCCCATGCAATATCAATAACCACTTTCATAATGAAGGAAATGCATAATGACAAACTTTAATTTATATTTCAAGGCCTCGTGCCAAGACCTAAGGGATAATTGTAAACAGAACTCAACCCGGAGAGCCTCTGTAACCGGACTCCATCCCGAAGAGCCTCTATAACCAGACTCCAACCCGGAGTGCCTCTAATAACTGGACACCAACCTAGAGTGCCTCTAATAACCGGACACCAACCCGGAGTGCCTCTAATAACCGGACACCAACCCAGAGGGTCTGCTGTAACTGGACCCCAACCCAGAGGGCTTACTTTTACCGGTCCCCAACCCAGAACATACTAGTCCAACACATTCATCTTAAGAAGAGGATGAAATATAACATAAACATTCGTATTAAAACTAGCATACGGAATGAAAAAACATTAATCATAAACCATTAATGGCATAAAAGTAACTCATCCATAGTCAAATATATCAAAAAACCATAAATACAATATGTATGATTTGTATCATAATAAATCAACTTCAAACAAGTGTAAAATTTATCAAAGGATGTTGACATAGATGAAATCAAAACTATTTGAGAGAAATATCTCCTTTTTGAAATCATTTAAAAGTCACATAATTATAAAAGAAAACATTTACTTTGAAAATATTCTTATAAGATTTTAAGGGAAGCTCAAAGATTTTATAATGGCAGAAAATAGTTTCACCCTACGTATAAGTTAAAAAAAATACATTCTTACCTTAATTCTATCGAAAAGGTTAAAAAGGACCTTGTTTGGAAAAAAATAGAAATATTCCTTTATAAACTTCTTATAAAAAGTCAAACAAGGGTATAAATGACTGTAACAAATATTTTGTAGAATAGTAAGAATGTTTTGAAATACATTTTTAAGAAACATGGATGTGGATGATAAAGAGGTCCCAATAGATAATTACGTATAAACAACCTCAGATAATGAAGAGATTGTGAAATAAACCCTTACCAATTTGGTAACTTATGAAACATACACCCCATGAAAGAGGTATCATACAATGAATATGTAAATACACATAAATTAAAGTGTATTACACAAAGAATACAATTATGGGCAGTACATACACCGTACAAAAGGTAATAGTGGCAATATGACACGAATCTCACAGGAATAAAGAGTGAGATGAAAACCCCTTACCTTGTACTTTTCCTTAGTCGATGGTATTTTAACCTCCTGTATAATAGTTAAGACATTGTTATTAAATTATAAAAGAACCATATACATAATTATGATATCATATATGATCTTCTAATAATGCTTTGTTAATAATATTTTAGTATTATCGTTGTTTCGGGTGTTAACTTACTTGTTTTCTTTTATATGTTTTGTTACATAAGTTGTGTTTGTTATGGATAGGTTCTATCTTATTCATATCCAGAATGATATAAAGTTATTAAACATTAATTTTAATCATCAAATGAGAATTATTCTTGAATGGATATGATGGGGAATGAATCTCATCGCGTTCGTGGAGACGGTAGTCCGTACGTACGCATGAGCGACAATATCATTATTTTGATATAAAAATAATATATAATTGGATGTTATATATTATATGAAGAATAATTATCATGTTATATTTATTATTTACATGAATTAAACATCATTATTATACCCATACAAATAATAATATATTGAATAACAATTACACCACGACGTGGAGACGGTAAGCCGTACGTACGCACGTATGGTGACATGTCATTCAAAGGATGGATAAAATACTGAATATGGTTGTACCATATTTATAATAACATCACAGTATATATAAGATACTGGAGTTATTATGTTAGAATGGAAATAACAAAGAAAGAAGAAGTTTAAGAAGAAAGGAACTTGAAAGAGGGTGGTGAAAACATTACCTCTTCTCCGGGTTCTTCCTTTTGATTTGCTCAAAAGGGATCCTTAGGTTGGCTTTATGACTAAAGTAAGGCCTCTATGATGAAGGGAGGATAGTGTAGAGGGTATTTGGGTAGAGTTTGGCTGAACCAAAAGGCTTTTAAGGTATGAATTTGAGATAATGGGGAGTGCCCTTTTATAAGAGGGGTGAGGGGCACCTTAGGAAAAGCTAGAAATATTATTTTATAATAAATTCATATTCAGTTTCTAATGGATTAAAAGTGGATTATATAAATTTTAAGGTGGGGATAGGTCGAAAAAAACTAAACTAATAGATTTTATATAGGTTTGGTTCATTATATTAACATTATCTTTCAGTTTTAACTCTTAGTTAATTAGATTGACATTTACCATGTCACTTTGTATTATTATATTATATAGTTAATAAACATACTATATACATCCAAGAAACCCCCAAGTTTTCCATTAATGATACACCTATCATGATATAAGTATCTTTTATGAACCTTAGTTTTTTAGGAATAGAATATAAATTAATAATATAATATATTTTTTAAAAACTCTTTTATGTCAATTTTGTCACTATTGGGTATTTTGTTTTTGATAATTTCATAACAGCATTATTACTTCGAAAAAAATTTATATAATCAATCCTAATATGTCATATTAAACTATAAAATTAGTTGAATTCATAAAAAGTCTAAAATTACATTTATTTTGATATTTATAATATCAATTATTTTAATATTTTATTAATACGGTAATTAATGCATCATCATTGTGTCATAAATAAATTAAATTATTTAATGTATAAAAATTATAAATAAAAAACAATTATGTAGGGAATATTTTTATCTTTATAATGAATATTTATAATCTAATGTATCTTATGTATAACCCTATATTAAAAATGTTTTAGTTATTAAACTTTGATTTTAACTCTTTTAACTCTTCTTTGAATTAAATAATAATAAATGTCCTAATCTAATCCAAGTAGACCTAAATGATAATATTTTATTCCTAAGGTTGTTTTTTGGTCGAGATACACTTCTATAATAGAATTGGACATGTGTTAGGATAATATTAATATTATTTTTACCCTTAATTACCATATTTACTTTTTACCGTGGTAAATAAAAGTAAAAAGTTACGATTTACCAAAAATTATTTTTATCTTATTGAACCACATTTTACTCCTTGATATTAACCGTGTCTCTCGGATTTTTGAAATTCCGCTCACAGAAGCGGTAAAATTAAATTTTACTTGAATTTCCAAATTCTCCAAGGAGGTGGGTAAAAGACGGTGAAAAGTTCAATAAAATTTTTATATATCTAAAATTATTCTAAACTAACTTCAATGAATTAAATTGAACTTATATAGGTATTATGTATCTATTTTGACCTTAATTAAATTTAAATAAAATAAATAATTATTTAAATAAAAATTCATTTTTAAACCATAACTCAGTGTTTTTTCACTATTCATCAAAAATTGAAAGTTTTTAGAAAAATACCAAAAATTCACCCTAGGATAATTTTGATATTACGAATCCAAATATGAATTCCATTTTGAAAGATAAAATTTATAAAATTTTAAAAAGTGGGTATTACTATTCATAACGGCTGATTTGATTAGTCACGGTGTGTTTGAGTCTCGAAGTTGCGTACAATGCAAGCTATTGCATTATTGAAAGGAAAATGTATCGTGGAAGATTGAGGTGTTACATTCACATTTATGAAGATGTCTGGATGGGACAAACTTATGTTTAAAAAAACAACGTCATCCCTAAATTGTTGAGCCGATGGAGTCTGCAAACACATATTTTCCACTTGATGCACATTGAGGTTGGTTTCAGTTTATGGGATATCTACCAAATATCAAGGGTTATCATTCTTGGGGAAATGTATGATGAGTTAATTTCACCGGTAACAACATGGAGTGATGTTATTAGGACACCATCATTGGCTCATGAATTATTCAAAATACAAAAGAATTTCCAAAATACAAGAAAGATATTCATACAAAAGTGTGGATGAAATCTTTTTTATAACCAACAATAGAGAAAGGTCACACCTACGGATGTCCTACTATTTTTCCTTCTACAGATAAGAGGGGAATTTTAGGCATATATTGGCCTACATCAGAGAGAGGTGACTACAAGAACTGGGGCTATAAAGTAATATTTGATATTGATGTAAAGGTATACTTAGCTAGATTCCTTGCCATGTGGATAAGAATTTAATTTCTTTTAGTCTGTGAGTCTAACAGAGGTTTAAAGCTAGGGAATATTGTTATTACATCCAAATTCGAAGAGGGGAAATATATTGGGTTAGAAACTCATGTATTCTCAAGAATTTATTATTCCCAACTGCATTTGTACAATGGGAAGGCTTTATTTAGACTTGCAGGGCTATTCCAAGTGTTGTGGGGCTAGATCACGACACACTTTTCTTCATATTTAGTGTTGAATTTAGTTAGAGTCCCCAATGGTCAATTTACCCCATTTTTACAGAAATTCACTAGTATTCATCCCCAGAACTTGAGACCTGATGTAGTGATGGGGGAATTGAATGTATCAGGAGAATTTAGCTTCTTCCCTTTTGATAACCCTCTAACATGAACATTTATTGATAACGGTAAGGAAGAAAATTATGAGATGAGGTCCTATATGATGGAATTTAGGGACAACATTTTATCAACCAGGATTGATGGTGAAATTATCTATGAGTCTTACGTACCTTATAGGTTTTCTCACAAGTTCAAATATCTTTAACAATCAAACAATTTTGATCCCATGTATGTTAGACATGAGAAACAACCAATGGAAGTGAGACAATTGTGGATTTTGATGGATTTAGAGACATCCAAATTATCAATTACATTACCTCCACCATATGCATCAATTGGATTAGAAGATGGATATTACAAAGCTTGGTCATCTTCATACCCTTATGGGGATTTAACAAAAGAAATATATCAGGTAGCGGCCATGAAAACTATTGTGTGTAGAAATCATGGTCTGAGTTCGAAAGCCAAAGATGTGGCAAAGGTTTCAGAGGCTTCAGAACCTTCAAAACATCTCCGCAGAAGATATACCAAGAAGAATAAGGCTAGGCAAGCAATACCTCCAGCACCGAGGTGATCTAGCCACCGCCATTAGAGAGATATTCCCATCCCATCTGCTGAACATTCCGAAGAAGAAGAGAGGCCTGAGAAGGATCTCTAATCAAAGGGTGTTGAGTTTTCTACACAACCAACCATATCACAATTGAATTATGTGAGGCCTTCATCTATTCAATTTTTGGAGAGATTGACTTGTGCAGTTAGGGATACATGGTCATTCCTCCAAAATGGACTTTGAATACCAGATGTGGGTGAAATTAAAGCACCTTCTGATTATCATTCGAACAATAACCTAGCTGAAGTATAGGAGTATATTGCGGAGCTAGAGACCTTTATATATGAAACTGATGAACAAGTCCCAGCCTCTAGATGAGTATCCATTATGATGGAATTTGGGATATGTGTAGGGGTAATTATTCACCCTGAATAGAAATGGAACATTTATGTTAATAATGAGAATGTATTTTCCTTTTATTTTGTTTCAATTCTGCTTTGTCATTCACCATAAATAATCTTGATGAGATTTCATTTTGCAGCTTGAATTTAGGGAAGGAACCTCATGATTGGTTCTCGGTTCACCAAGGTATGGACCTACAGATTCTCCCATCGACGCATTAAATGATCCTCCCAAGTCTCCAGAACTTTCTCCAGGGGAGAGAATCATTACTGGGGTAATGGAAACAAAAAATCCCCAGCCACTACCTCTGGTTTCTACTTCCAAGAAAAGTATTTTAATTTCTCCACAAGCTTATGAAAATAAATGCAATAGAGCATCAAGACTGTTCCAAAGTGTGCGTCAAAAAAGTAAGTATTTGTACTGTCCTCTAGAATTATGAATTAATTGATAAACCTTGGTGACCACATTCATCCTCTCACATGATTTTCATATCTTTCTTCTCTTAAGTGATTAAAAACTCATACTTCATGAACAGAGAAAGAAACCCCATGAGAGTCAAAGATTCATGCTGATGAATTTGTTACCTTAACAGGTGAAGTACCAAGAGAGATAACTACATCTATTCCTATTTCTATATATAGATAGAAAAGTCATGGTAATGTTAAATATATTTCTCTTGAGTGTCAAATTCATTTTCTAATATTCTTATCTTCATAAAATATCAGATATGTTTCCTTTGCCAATGGATCCTACAATAATCAATGCTAATATTCCCATTGTACCGAAAAGAAGGAACGAGGATCCTGGGAAATCTGAAGTAGATACTGGTTTTGATCCTAAATTTAAAAAATCTAACGACGTTTCACTAGTTGAAAAATTGATAGAACAAAATGTTAGCAAAGAAAATTTGGGCATCAAGCAATATTTGTTGGATACCTTAAATGGTGAGGATGCTATAAAATTTCAAGCCACATACACTGAAATGATGGATTCCCTTAATCCAAACATTGATACTCTAGGTTCTATCAAGGAGTTTGGGGACTTCCATAAGGAATTTCAAGGATGTAAGTTCTCATTCTTTCATTTTATGTACATAATTGTTCTTCTTTTACTTAGTACATCACATCAAAGTTCAAATTATATTGATTTGTCTACAGAGAATGTTGTCAAGGCCCTTTAAGAATGGGGTATTTTACTCTACCCTTCTTCTGCTGAAGCCGGAGAAGTAGCTACTGGGGAAACCATGTTGGGAGATGCTCTAGAGCCTTCAATCATGGTAATTGGGAAAACTCAAGAGAATTCCCCTCCCAAAGAAACATTTTCTCTAGATGCTGAAACTGAGAAGACTATAGATGAATCTAATCAAGAAGCTGACTTATCATTAGGTAAATGTTATCAATGGTCAAAATCATGCTCTATTTCTTATATTCTTCTGAAACTAACAATGATCATGATTAACCGTTTAGGGTTGTCAACTCCCACAGCTAGATCGGAAGGTGAAACTTCTGTGTTGGCTCATACATCAGCAGAAGGTGAAGCATCCACTGTTCTGAGAGAAGAAGAGAAAGGCACCTCTTGAAGTGATTTGTTTCCAGAGTACATTCTACCCCATGGTAGTCAATCAGATTCTGATTTAGGTATGCAGTTTTCTGTTGGAATGGCATGAAAAATGGCATGGAAAAAATTTGGAAGATAATTGCTAAGAAGCCTTTGGATGAGATGCTATCCCATTTTGGAAAACTCCCAACACTATTTTGCGTATTGGGATTTAGCGTATTTAATTATTGCCCATTGTAAAATGAAATTAAAGAGACCATTCACTGACAAGAGCACGAACATAAGTTGCAGAAAGATCTTGAAAAGGATAAATGACTTATTAATGTTGAGAGCTTCTAAGAAGCAGTAGATGAGGAAGAGTCCGACCATAGAAAAAGGTCGATAAAAATTGGCAAAAAAATTAATGAAGCGATGAAGGAGATGATACATCTTTAACAACAAATGGATGCTGTTGATAATAGGCTTGAGAAATTAAAAGAAACATTAGGAGAAACCTAGTTGGAATAGATAACTGCCATTTCAACTGCCAAAGACGCAATTTGTCATGCTGAGGAGGATGAAGTTTCTCAACTATATCAACTTCAAAAAGTAGCTGATAAGGACCATGAATCTATTCAACATATGAAGATTCACAATAAGAGTTTATTTTAGCATGAGACAGAGAGGCTCCATTCTATGGATGTCCCTCTAATTTTACCATATGAATGAAATGAATTTTTTCTCCAATCATATATGTCTCCATTATTTCTTTATATAATTGCAATATCAAAGGTGATGATGATGAATTTTTATAACATCAAACCTTTATGTCAGATAATAATAATTACAATAATAGTAATGGGGGTGCTCAAAATTTTCTATTTACGCTAATGGGCCTAATGAGCATAGTTTTATTTTTACTAGGTTTATATAGACAAACCCCACAAACTTTGTATATTTTTACTTTTTTATTATCATTGATCAATATTTCCTAAACCATACAAAATGAAAGTCTAGTGAGTTGAGACTCAAATTTTTTCCAGAGTTCCCTTTGCGGGTTTTTAATCTGGTGAGTACTATGTCTCTTGTTATTGGTAGTTTAGAGTCATTCATGTAGGACTATAAAGGATAGTGTTTAAGGTTAAATAGATTTGACCATAAATTTTGAAATTAGGTCCCAAAAAATGATTAGTGGATAGGAATTGCTCCAATATTCTTTATATACTTCCAAGGGGAATCTGGAGTCATGATTTTTCTGGTCACCAAATCTAAAAACTTGTAAAAACATAGAGGATGTCTTTTCCAAGAATGAAGTTACCATTATTTGACAAACCCATTATAGGGGTTTTATTATACAGGGCCAACTAAGACTTTTGCTGCATAGCCAAATAGTGGCATCTTTTGACTGATAGGCCTATTATGTAGGGAAATTATGCAAGTCCGCCAAGGGGAATGTACTGGATAGTCAAGAAAAATATATCTCAAGTTTTTTACATTTTATTGTTGATAGACAAGGGAAAATAATATTTGGATGAATCAAGACCACAGTGGGTAGTTTTGTCAAGAAAAGAGATTTTAAGATTAAAGGGACATCTATGATGACATATGTCATGAATGGGGAAACCACTTCTACACAAATTTGATGTGTGAGGAATGGTTATAATTTTTCAGAAAGGGGGATTTCTGATATCATGTTATGTAGTTTTAAAGTCATGTAGTGAGGACATCATACTGTGTAGTTTTAAATTCATGTAGTGAAGAAATTATACTATGTAGTTTCAAGTCATGCAGTGAGAACATTATACCATGTAGTTTCAATTCATATAATAAGGACATTGTACTATTTAGTTTCAATTCATTCAGTGAGGACATTGGGTGACTTTAATTTAAGGTCTTTATCTTTGACCAAAGGTTCATGAGTATCCAATTCCTTGATAATTTGTTTGGAAACATACCACCATGTTTAGGTATGAAGATCAAGTATTGTAAACTGTGATTTGGGAATTTCTAGATCCGAAGAATGATATGGGAAAATAGTTAAAGGAATTAGAGGAAGTCTTTTTCAAGAACAAAGTTACCATTATTTGACAAACCCATTATTGGGGTTGTATTATGTAGGTCCGACTAGGGAATATGATGCATAACCAAATAGTGGCATACTTTTATTGACATTCCTGTTATGTAGGAAACTTATGCAATGTAACCTAGGGGTATGTACTGCTTAGTTAGGCAAAAAGAGTTCTTGTGTATCAAAAATTCTATTTATAAAAGCTGAAGAAGGTTTATGGAGATTCAAATTTTCCAAATCATAGAGTTTTGGTTTATGAAAAAAGATCCCTGAATGAAAAAATAATATTTCCAATCACGATTTTCAAATAAAAGGAGGAATTGGTTCCCTACAATGGTCTGAACCAAATATAGCTTGAGTGGTGTCTCTTGTTTTAATTCATGCAACAAGGACCAAAATATAATATAAATAAAAGATGATATGTGGTTGAATGATCCAAGGTTTTTTCAGTATGATTTGAACACATGGAAAGGGAAATGTTTAAATCATGGTCTTGAGACTTTTAGATCAATATAAAGGTAATGGTACAAATATACACGGATGACCACATTAATATATAGATTCTTGTATATTGTAATCAAATTTTGAAGGGGATAGAAGATTCCTCTACCAAAAAAAAAGTTACCATTAGTTGATGAAACCCATTATCAGGGTTGTATTATGCAGGGACGACTAGGAAATATGATTCATATCTAAACAATGTAATATTTTGACTGACAATCCAGTTATGTAGTCAACTTATGCTAGGCCACCCAGGGGAACATACTGCATAGTCAGGCAAAAGAGCTCTCAGGTATCAGAAAATATGCCCTAAAAAACTCTAAATAATATTATGAATATCTGAGAGTATTCAAGATTAAGAGTGTGAAATATGAATGAGGGTAATGATCAATGCATAGAAGAAATATTTTAATCAATTTTTTCCATGAGTTTGGAGTTCCTTACATAGATATGACTCATATGTTCAATAGGGACATTTCTTGTTTCCTTGATGGGATTTCTATGAGAGGACCTGAAATTAAGACTCCCACATTGATTGTAAATTTTATGCTGGAGGGGGGAAAAATGATATGATATCATGGATGTGACTAAGGGTTAAGGCCTAGTCTTCACTACGAATCTCAATGGTGTGAGAATCAAGACATACATAGTTCTTTGAGTACTGTGCCATTTAATGTCGTGTAGTAAGGACATGAACGATGCTGATGTGAAAAGGAATATTATGAATAGACCAGAGGATATGACCTAGGTATCACTACGTATCTCATATGTATGCGAATAAAGCCACAAGTAGTTCTTGAGATTGTTCCCCATATCAATCATGTTTTGACGTGCAAAAGAAGGTTTTTTTATATCATGGGTGGCCCCATGATTGGAGATCTTGGTGTCTCTACGTATCCCATTAAATTGAGAATCAAGGAAAACATAGTTCTAGATGAAATCATTCCCCGCACCAATTGAGTTTTATTTGAGAGATGAGAGATTTTAACACATTACGAAAGAATGGTTAAACTTAAGACACAAGATGGTATGAATTTCAAACCATGTATCTTGGAAGAGGACTCTATATAGATAAGATCCATATACAGGAAGACAAAGGGAAATAAATTTCATTATGGTTGTGGCTGTGCCCAAGAGTAAAGATCCAAGTGTCCCTACATATGTCATATAGATGATAATAAAGCCCCACGTAGTTCTTAAAACGATGTATATATACAGTTATGATTCAAACATAGGTAGGAATGGAACTCATGCGCCACTAAGGAGTAGCAATAATGTGAGTGATGCTTGCACATAGATGCTACTCATTTTTTAAAAATCATAAGGAATTCCAATTTGCGGTATGTTATAGGATTTTGTTAATGAAAAATAAAGAAGACATTAACCGTACAATTTAATATCATGTATCAAGGATATATGATGTCATGTATTTTAACACTTTACAATATAGATAAAAGATGCTACACATTTTAATGTCACGAAACATGGATGCATATGATTGTTCTATAGTTTAATGTCTTGAAACTAGGACATTTTTCTATGAAATTTAGAGTCTTGCAGTGAGGAAATATGATGTCATGAAGTTTAATGTCATGCAACAAAGAAAAAAGATGCTATTCATTTTAATGTCGTGCAACATGGTTGCATATGGTTGTTATGCAACTTAATGTCTTACAACTAGGACTTTTTACTGTATAGTTTTGATTCATACAACGAGGACATATGATGTCAATTAAACGAAGTACTTCTTCAATAATATTTCATTGGTTGGAGATCAAGGAATAATCTCCTTTAGAGTAGAACTTATGTATAGAGTAAGGTCCTTCCCACTTTGGCTCAAGTTTTGGAGGCTTCTTTTCTGGTATCATTGGAGTCTTGAGGACTAATACCAATTCTCCTTGAAGAAATGAGTGGAGGCAAACATTCTTGTTAAAAGCTCGTGATATTCTATTCTGATAAACTTAAAAATGATGAAAAGTAGGAAATCTCTTTTCGTCTAATCGTTCCAGATCATAAAATCACTTTTTAGATTATTCATCTATAGATAACTGATCACAGATCACAACTTAGAGTGATGTAAATTGAATTTCAATAGGCAAAATTTCTTAAGTTCCATATACCAATGGATATGGAGTTTCCTAAGTAACAGTATGGGTAATAGTCTGATAAGCCCATAAAGCATGCAAAAGTTTATCAGCCCCAGATTTATAATCCTTATACACCATTTTCTAGAGTATATTTAATAGTGTGTTGTTAAAATCCTCAATCTATCCATTGGTCACTGCATGATAGCACGGTGAATGGTTGGATTTGATATTGTGTTCTAGATATAACTTCTTTACCTCAACATAATAGAAATTGGTGTCGTTATCCTTTAATATGGTATGAGGGACACCAAATATGGTAATGATATTAGCTTTAACAAAGCTAAAAATGATTTTGGCCTCGACTTCTTTGAGAGGTATTACCTCATCCCATTTAAAGAAGAAATTAGTAGCAGTAAGAATATACTTAAACTGCTTATCCGTAGCTGTAGGATAAGGTCCTACTACAACCATTCCCCATGTAGTAAATGACCAGGAGTATTTAGCTATATGTAGCAACTCTGGGGGTTGATGAATGAAGTTAAAATTCACTTGACAGGAATGACATTTCTTGGTGAAATCTATGTAATCCTATTTCATTGAAGGCTAGAAGTATCCAATCCTTCAGATTTGATCAAAAATCATATGCTCAGACTAGTGAGCACAAGAAACTCCTACATGTACTTCTTTCATGAAAGTTACAGTTTCTTCTCCATTTATACATATGAAGAAGACTCCATTGAATCCTCATTACCACAATCCATATTTTTTGTATTTTCTACTAACACTTTTAAAGGGTAAGTGTAAACCCTAACAAAAAATAACAGAAACAACCCAACAAGAAAATTACAGCATACAACATTCAAATTTCAAAATCAAACACATTGCAGATCCCATACTGCCATTACTGCCTTCCAAAACTCCACAACATTCAAAATTCAAAAAATAAACAGATCCACCGCGTTTCATGTGCCTTCCTCGATCCACGTATCGACTACCATCATGACTCCACCCTACCAAAGCGGCCTCGAACTATGAGCACCCTATCAGCCGGTCACTTCGCCACTTTCCGCCATCAATGTCAGTAAACCACCTTTGTTGTCGCCACTGTACATCACCGCCGGAGCTGATTATCGGAACACATAACGCCTATAAACCACCATCGTCGGCTGCCCCTCATCGCCAGCACCGATCAACACCTCTGTCGCCAAGAAAGTCACCATCATACAAAACTCCATCTGAGAACTTCATCATTGTCGCTGTAAACCAGAACATCATAAACACTAAAATTCACCATCGACGATTCTGACACCGTCATCGTCATACTCATCTATTCAACACCGTCTTCATAATCCTTGTCTATTCAACACCGTCATTATCAACTCCATCAAAGATCGCCACTAGATCTAAACAAACAACCACCAGCGTCTCCGAATGATATTGCTGATGAAAAATAAAAAAAACCGCCATCAATATAGAAGATAAACAAGAAAGGAACCCAAAAGTAGTCTAGGTAAAAAAACCAAAAGTAACCTCAACTACCGCAAACCGTATGACCCAAAACACTGTATACCCATCACTCCTACTCCTACCTGGGGAGAAGTGGTGGAACCCTAGGTTAGAGCGGGTTTCGGCGACCGAGGAAGAAAGACTAACTTAGGCAGCATCTGGAAACCCAACGACCACCAAACCAAAATCCCAAAGTCTCATAAAAACTCCACACCATCCCCAACCCGAAGAGGAATGAAGAAATTTAAGTCCAGAGTAGGTTAAGGCGGCGGAGGGTGACCAAAACACAAACCTTCGATGGAATAAACAAGAGAACCACGGAAGAATGTCCACAGCGACAAACACCAGAGGGGAGGGGGAGATCAAAGGGGTGAAGCCGAGAGCGAATGGTAGAAGACGAGGGAGAGATATGAAACCCTAGATGAAAAAAATAAGATGATAGTAGGGAGCGCCCTCCGCGGAGAGCGTGAAGAGCGCTTTAAAGCCTCATTTGTAGAGGATATTCTGTTGATTTGGAATATCATAAAGAGTGAAATTGACTAATTGTCACCAGATTTTCTCTTTCTCAGCTCTATCAGGTGGAAGTAATCCATTTTGAAGATATTATATGATTGATATCATCCATCCCAGAGCATGAACATATGGATCAGAAATAAGACTAATTTCATTAATTTCCTCCATTCTAGTTTGAAAAAAGGTGAAACCATGCGATGATGGGAAATACTAATGATTGTCCCATCCCAATTTGGATCTTCTAGGGCTATAACTTCATTATCCAATGCATTAGCTTTGGAATTTTGTGATCATGACACATATGAAAATGTTGGATCTGAGGGGAATTCATCCATTAATCCTCTAACATAAAGATACAAAATGATTAACTGTTCTTTTCTGATATCATAATACCTATTGATCTATTTTATTACCAATTCTGAACCACCTTTCACTTTTAATTGGTTCACTTGTACTTGGAGTTCCAATTCTAGGCCTGCAATGAGAGATTAATATTCTACCTCATTGTTGGCACCACCTTCTTATAACAGAAAGGAATATGGAAACACTGCATTTTTTGGGGAGATATGCACAATTCCTAACCCAATTTTTTTGAGTTTATGATTTTCCAATATTTTCCCCATTGGACTTCTGGAAGCACCATCAAATTACATTTCCAATGTTTGGGAATTATCTTGAATTTAAAATATTTATTCATCAGGAAGTTTAGTATTCAATGATGCATCTTCTACTGATGGGTGTTCAGCAAGGAAGTCTAGCTAGGCTTGGCCTTTTATTTATTTCTAAGGCACAAACTGGATATCAAGATATTGCAAAATGACTGCCCACCGTGCCAAACATCCTATAAGCATATGACGTCTGAGGATAAATTTGAGCAGGTTATTGAGAGATACCAAGTGAACCACGTGATGTTGCAGGTAGTGCCTTAGCTTCTGAACTGCAATGATTAATTCAAGGCAACACATCTCGATACTTGAATATCATGTATCTATGTCAAACATAGTTCGAATGAGATTGTAAAGACTATTTGCATTACCAACATCATTATTTTGGGAAAGTAAGACACCCAGTGATCACTTTAAAGCTGTCACATAGAGAATAAGTGGATTTTCTTCAATAGGTGGCATTAATATTAGTGGACTCAAGAGATATTTCTTGAGGGTATTAAATTCCTCTTGGCAGTCTTTGGTCCATCGATATGTAACTCCCTTCTTCATTAATCCGGTGAAGGGTAAACAATTTCCTACCAAATTAGTGATAAAGAATCTAATATAGGCCAAGTGTGCTTGAATTCCTCTTAATTCATTCAAATTTTGAGGAGGTGGCATGCCAAGGATGGATTTTGTCTTATTAAGATCAAGTTCGATGCCACAATGGCGTACAACGAAGCCAAGGAATTTTAATGAGGTAACCCCGAAAGCAAATTTCAAGGGATTCATCTTCAAATTATACTGTCAAAGTTTACTAAATACGGTCTTTAGATCAGTCATATGATCATAAAATTGTCTGGATTTAACCACTAGATCATCCACATAATATTCAACAAATTTTACTAGGAAGGGTTTGAAGATATGGGGCATGGAACATTGATACTTTGCACCTACATTCATTAATCCAAAGGGAATTAACTGATTGAAAAACACACCTTGAGGGGTTCTAAAGGATATAGAATCCTCATCCTATCGAGCCATTTAGATTTGATTATACCCAGAGTATCTATCCATGAAGGAAATAGCTTCATAGTTGGCTGTTTCATCAATTTAAAGTTCTGTGATCAGAACTAGAAAATCATATTTGGGACAATTCCAGTTAAGATATCTTAAATCAATGAAAAAACTGATTTTCCCATTATTATTTTTCATTAGGACAATTTTAAACAGCCATTTGGGATATTGCACCTCCCTAAAAGTTTATCTTTGATAAGCTTGTTGACTTCAACTTCAATTTTAGAGGCATTAGTTGGGTGCGTTATTCTTACTTCCTGCTTAAACCCTCGATGATCTTCTGGAAAAACCAAATTTTGAGTGGCCACATCAGGATTAAGGTATATAATTTATGTATAGTTCCAAGAAAATATATCTTGATATTAATTTATAAATAAAGTATACATCTCTTTATCTTTAGAAGTCATGGCATCACTAATTAAAGTGGGGTGTGAATATTATTTTGTACCCATATTTATTTCTCTGAGATCATCCAAAGTGGTGGAGACACTTTCCTAAAATGTTAAATGGGTATCCTTGAGATATTCTTCTTCTTCTTCCTTATGTTTTACTTATTGTGTTTCTTCTTGTAGAGTAGGTGATGAAGCAAAACTTTCAAAGCTAGGGGAGGAGTTAGTATTTGAACTTCCTAAAGAAGAGGTAATCATTTCCGACCCTACTGATGATAAAGGGTATTCCTGAAGTATTGAAGAGAAGATGATGGGTTGGGAATAAACATCCCTATATTTATTTATTATTATGACAACTTATTATAGCTTCATTTATAAAGCAAAGACTTGCTGAAGTTTGGTGGATAAAATGAAGAAATATCCATTTATGCTTTGACCACTGCTTGGTAGATCAACAATTTCTCCCATGCCGTCAAACTTGATTATCATAATTGAAATTATGGAATTCACTGGAAAAATTCTCAGATTTGGGTCCATGCTTTCAATTGTATTGATAGAAAATACATAATCTATACTCAGAGGTTTGAATGAGTTATCTAGGATCTTTTCTAGTCCATTCAGAGAATTGATTCTTATTACTTCTTTTTTGATGGACCTCATTCCATTTATGTGATAGAATTATTCCTTAATATACTAAGATTTACACATTTTGAATGGAGCCTTTCCACCATACAATGTTAAAATTTGACTATTTAAGAAATACTTGAGACATCGGTGATGTGAAGAAGGATTGACCTCATATTGATGTAGCCAAGGCCTTCTAAGAAGAATATTGAAGTCTGTTTCCTAATAGACAACCATGAAATCTAAATATGATACAAGATCCCAAAACTGATTTTTGAGGGTAATCTTGCCTATAGGTTCTTGTTCATTCTTGTCATAACCTTGAAACATCAAAGTGGAAGGAGATAAGTTAGACTAAGTGAGACCCAATCGATGAAGTGTACATATGGGAATGGGGTTGACTCCAAAGCCATTATCAATAAAGTCAAGTCGGATGTATATATCATTAACCTTTCCAGATAGATATAAGGGCCTGATGGGTCCATGTAAAACATCATCCTTATATTCATCCATGAAAAATGTAACTGCATGATATTCTGTTGGATCATTCTCTATATGGTAAACTTCAGCTGTAACAAATTTGGTTTCAAACTCATTAGGACTTGATAAACCCTCAATAACTGGTTCTTGAAGATCTTTTGACAGATTGAAAGTATCCAAGATTGAAAACATGTCCGGTACATGGGCTAGATATTTCAAAAAATCATACTTTTGGTCCATAGGTCTGCATTTTCCAGCATGGAGATATAGTTTTTCAGGAACATTTGAAGTTGATGCTTCTAATGCAGATGTACCATGTATTAGGAAAAAAGCTAGAAATAATTCTACTCTTAGTGGATTAGACTGACTAGGTCTATCTACCTGCTGGGAGAGTTATGGTGTAACCTCTAATTAGTTTTCCAATATAATCATGTTAGGACCGATCCTGTCATGTGTGGGAGAATTTTCTTGTTCTTGTTGTGCCTGCTGAAGGGATCTCCCATGAGTTTCTGCCACATAAACCATTCGAGCAAGGGTATAGTTAAAATAGTGGTTTATAGCATATCCACGTCTTCCCCTGTATCTTTGATCTTGTCTTCTTCCTCTAGTTCCCCAATCAGGTATAAGGAATTCAGGCTCATCATAACCAGAATCATCATTTTCATAGGGACCCGTTAATTGGATAACATTAACGGAACCTAAGATCAATTCTTCATCTAGTAAATATTATGCTTGACAGGTCGATTCTGGTTGTTCCATTTTGGTAGGGATATTCCCATGACTTTGTGATTTAGGGAATGAAATATGCCAAAGTCAAGGAAAAATTTGGCCTTGACAAGAGCTCATACTCTTCTGACTACAATTTATCTTTCTGATCATGTCGCTTCTTTAAGTATTGACCTTTAGAAGAATGATCTTTTTATGGAGATGGATTTTATGTATCAGAAGTGGAAGAGGGCATAGTTTGTTGTTTCAACTATGTTCGTATAATGAAATGAGTTTGGTTGATCATTTTCATGACCATTTAGTCAGCATACTTCTGCGCATTTTTTCTTTTGAAATCCTTCCATTCTCCTTCTTTCTTTGGATTATTAGCAGAAAAACATGATACTTGGGCTGATAAGCTTTTTGGTTTCACTTGTTTAGAGTCTACCATTTTTTGTAGGATGTATTTGAAAAAAATACTTCTTAATGGGATTCCCCAATATTTTATGAAAGGGGAAATAATTTGGAAGATATTATTCTCCTTCTTTTTTTGGTTTCTTTGGCCTTGGTAACTGAACCAAATTGTTTTCCAAAGATAAAATGAAGTAACTAGGAACCTGTTTATTTTGAAAAGAATAAACTCTATTCTTTAACTCCTCAAAATGTCTCCACATTTGATCCTTTTGATTATCTTTACAAGGCAGTCATTTCTACTAATGCTCAGAAGGTGTATCCCTTCAGTATGATGAAGGTTTTGAAGAAGAAGTAGATACAAGTTCTTGTTTGAGTGTGATTGTAGCAACCTCTACTTTCCCTACTCTCCTTCCTAGAGTTGATGGGATTACACGAGATTTATATTTAGTTTCCAAAATGTAATCCACTAATTTTTGGGAGATTTAAGTAAGGTCTCAAAACCCTCTTATGTATTTCATATGGATTAGTGGTGTGCATAACTCATCATGCATATTTTCCAAAAAAATTGGCAGGAACTCTTCTTGAGGGGGTGGTGGATTTAAGGAATATGTTAATACTTTCCATCGAGCAATGAAATATTAAACTCTTTCATTATACCTTTGTTTGAAATTTGTAAGATCAAAATAAATTGTCTTTGGCAGCGTTGAGCGGAATTGGAGAAGGAATTTCTAACGGAGGTCTTCCCATCCAGTAATTGTTCAAGACTACAGAATTATACCAGACAAAGGCTGGAACCTGTAATGATTGCACAATGCATCTTAACTTTACTTCTTATTGTTGTTTAGGGGTCCCCATCACGGGATTAAAACTAGAAACAAAATACATTAAGTGTTTCTCTAGATCTCCCAAACCATTAAATATTGGAAATATGGTATTCACAAAGTTTTGTGGGGGAGGGATCAGATCTACCCATTTAGGGTAAGATTTATTTTCTAGTTGTACTAGTGCATTACATTCTACCATTGCTTCCAATGGAGTTGTTAATGCCTTAATTTAATTTATAAGAATTTGGGGAATATATGGATGAGCTAGGACCTATACAGGTACAACAACTAGAGCTTGAACTGGTGCGATAACTGAAAAAACCACTGGTGGTGGTACTACTGGTATTTGTCTTGGATAACCCAAGGGGATAGGCCTATAAGGATGTGTTTGATCATATCTTGACTATTTAACTAATGGAGGTAATTCTAAATCTGTATCTGTAGTTGCAACAAACACTCTTTGATGAAGAGTTCCTATATGATGCGCAAGTTAAGGATCTTCTTGCGGATCATGTCTATAAGAAATGATGGTTAAAAGTAACTTTGAATTAAGTCTTTTTAAACTCCTTTATCTCCTCTTCTTGATGGGAAAATATATCTTCAAGAGAAAGAGATTGGCCTTATTCAGTGGAAAAGTGAGACATGAACTGACCTTTACCTTTCCCCTTGTTAGATGCCTTTCGAAGAGGTGGGATTTGGTTAATTGATGGAATACCTAAATTTTGGGTAAGCCTCTAATTTTAGATACACACAACTCCTTCATTCGCTTTAGTGTGTACCATATTATGGATAAGAACATCATCCTATGATTCCTCTGAACTAGACTCATTTTCTATAGGATCTTCTGTAATTTTATTATTGACATTCACTGACACACAATGCATTGATGACATTCTGTTAGTATCTTTGTAATATTGTATCCTTCTATGTCCTCCATGAGATTTTGTTCTCATATATGCTTAATTCTTGGGAACTATTTGATGGATAATAACATGAAGGGAATCAATGGATAGTTCAGTTGTGCATTCACTTTTTGTCTTCTTCCCTAATCGGAATAAAATTGACTTCCATTTAGGAGGGGATTGTAGATGTGAAAAATATTTGAGCCCTACAGGCTGGGGATATTCTTGTTCTTCCTATTCAAACCTTTGAACTTTATTTATTGAATTCAAAGGTTGAGTTAAACAAGCCCCCAACCCTACATGCTGGGGTAGATCTTGAAATTCTATAGCTGAGATTAGTGTAGATGCTCTTATGATTTTGTTAATTATTATCTGAACATTGGATGGATTCATTATTGGACAACCACTTGAATCTCCTATTTCGGAAGACGTTCTACTATTTCAGACATTTGTACAATCTGATGGCTGACATACTCTAAGAGGGAGGCCTGCTTAATGTTCTATGATTCTTGAAACAAAAGTATCTCAATATCCTACTCTATTTGGGTATGGATTTGATGCGAGATAGTCAAGGTATTTTCTTGATCATATCTTGGATTACACACAAAATATGTTGATTTTAGCCGGCCATGGGAAATAACATTGCACGAGACCACTTTTGGTGGGTTTTGCTGATTTTGTAGCACAGTGAAATGAAATTCTCCATGTGCACCCCATACTATGATACGAACACCATATGTGGTATCATTAATTAAATGAAGTAACCTCTTTAGTTCATAAAGGCATGCACGATTAAGAGTTCTCTGCTTCTTTTTGACCTTTGGATGTCGAGAAACTAAGAGAGATGCCAAATCAATTTGGCATTGAAACCCTTCAATTACCTTTACATGAATTTGATATTCATCATATGGTAGTAATTTGGCTTTCATATGAAGAAGAGTTTTTCATATATTGAGGCAGATATCATGAATGAAATCTTCTACCATCAATTATGGAATGTTGTATTGAGTGGTTTCCAAAGGCCATAACATAACTGTTATTTCACCCTTAGCCAATTTTTTTCTCATATTCATCATATCCTCATCATATTTTTCTATAGGTTTCTCAACTTTTTATGAGAAGAGTGGATACTTATGAATTGTTTTATCATAAAAAATAGGATTAGTTGTTTTTTCCACTATTATATTAGAAGACAAATTACCCAAGGGAGGTTCAGAGAATTACCATCGCCTTGAGATGTCTTTTGGTTGAGAAAGTACTTCACCTATTAGTAACAAGGAATTAGATATGACTGACCTTATGTTGAAAATGCCTCAAGATAATAAGTATTTCTCATTTTTATATTTTCAATTAGATAATTATCTTGACAATGTGAAACACTACTACAGATAAAACTTTTGTAGTGAATTACGTCATGGGTAGGACCATCATGGTGGATTAAAGAAAGGGATAAATCCTCTTTCGCCTTGGTCTTTTGGCCACATGGAGGGTTGTCGTGGATCTCATCCAGAGATAGGCTATTTAGATTGACCAAATTTTCATGAAGCAAGCCTTCATGATGAAGTGTGTGATGGGGAAATTCATAATTATTGATATTACACCCATAATTTGGTAATGAGATAATAACATCTGGAGTGGCAAGAGATAAATATCTGAGGGCTTAAAAAACTCTGGCATTTCGAGGATCCAAATCGTTGATTAGTTTTTGATTTTCCAACTATGTTTGGTGAGACTTTTTCTTATATGATCTTTTACATGTATTTGGGGTCACTTTCTGGGAGAAGCGGTTATCATGGGCAGAAATATGTGCCTACCTCGGAGTGTTTATTAGAATTGGATGATTATCTCCAATTGAAAAGGGTGTAAGTTCCCGATCCTGTTGTCCGTATGATATGGGAGAGTATGCCCCATAACCCTACTGGAATATAATAGAGGTGTGTATCTACTCCGGGATGGAATTACAATGAGTCACCTTAGATGTGGGGTTAAAATTATGTGATTTCCCCCTAGTATGACTAAAGTTGCTGTTAAGGTATTCTGGCATGCTTCCAAAATATGGTCAGGAATTTTATCTTCCCTTTCACAATTTCTAAAATTTGTTTGATTTTTTTTAGTGGCTAGAACATGAATATACATCCATTATGTATATAGAGTAGGTGTATATTCCTGCTCATGTACTCCCTTTCCTATCAGTGGATACTGACAGTACTCATATATGGGGGACGGGAGTTGAGTCTGCCCCATGTTTGTCGTTAGAGCATTCCGACTGACTTCTCTGGGTACTGCCAAACGAGAATGCTGGTAGCCTTGAAGAATGATGGTAGGTGTATGTTACTACTGAATTTTTCCCACCAAGCTTGGTTGATAGACTTATTTCAATGCTGAGAGATGAGACTTCTAGAATTATTGGTGAGTGCAGGCAGGTGTATATTCCTGCTTACTAATTGCCACCATATTTGATTGGTGGGATTACTTGAATGAAGTCAGATGAGCCTGCTGATTGGATGATAGTTTTTAAGTAGGTGTATGTGCCTACTCATGGTACTCCACTGGGTTTAAATGTCTGTATTGGTTGGTCCCCATCAGACGAGTCTGTTGGCTAGAAGAATTAGGGCAGACAAGTGTATATGCCCATTAGTTTTTTTGCCACCAATTTAGGTTTATAGACTTCTCTAGAGGGGGAAATGGTAATAAAATGATCTATATTTTCTAGATGTTTTCCCTGGAGGTTCGTCTTTCATGCCCTATTTGAGGGACTTGGGATGAACAATCGAATGAAATACCCCCATCATGTTGGGGGTTTTCTGCCACACGATTCCGTTGGTGACGATTGTTATTGGGAGCCCCCAGGATGGACCCATATATCTTTGAATTGAGACTATGAGTGACCTCCGGATCTACATACCTATAGTATGAGAGGGACTGGTTATTGTGTTCTAGGGATAAAGACCTGAAACAGTTGAAGATGATGGTTGGCACTATCTGCTTCTTGACCACCGGTCATCGTTGTCCAGACGATCAAGGGTTGTTGTTAACTTGGAGAGATTTTTGGGTAGCCTCCAGTGTTGGGATAATATATTGTTGACGGTTTTCCTATACCAGTACATTTGATACCCAGTGTTGAAGATACTGAGTAGGTGATGACGTCCTTCCAGAGGATGAGAATCTAGTTTGAGCAGTAGCTGGGGCATTCATAGGTGCATACTTGAAGGAAGCCATTTGGATTGAAGGGAGATCTAAGAAATATGAGAAATACTGAACTCTATTATAGAATAATCTTTTAGATAGACACATTCATAACTTATTTCTTTTTTTGGCCTTCCTTTATCAATTTAAAGGGGCCTGACAGATAGGTAATTCGATCAACTTGGTTACAGATTCACGTCAGGTTCACCATTTTTTTTGCACCCCCCTCAGAACGTGTGTTCAGATTAGAAATCACTACTTCTGGGAGGATTCCATTGGATTTATTTATGGAACCAGAAACATCCAATAGTTCTTTATCCAATGGGACCTACTTTACAAAGGCAGGAGTTTGTTAGGTTTGGGCCTACGATACTTAAGAACATATATTGGTTGATAGGATGGGAGGTCGGACTCATCACACCCTTTGGGGGGGGGATAATTACCTACTCCGAGACTCTCTTATAGATTTAAGATATTTCTTGTCAATCCTTATTAATTTACCAAGTATAACATAGGTTCCCCTTGAAAATATCAATCAATTATTAGCATGTATGAAATTTAGAATCATCTGTATATATATGAGGTTCTTCATTAACGGAGACGTCCATATGTATTTGAGGTTCTCCGTCAATAGTATCCTCTCATATACTATTAAACATTATTTTAACCATTGTTATGATAATACTGGTTTTTAATAAACTCAATGGGGAACTATGGAATTTATTTTCATCTAGGGAGATGAAATATTGTTTTGATGTTGGGCTCGAACCCATAAATGGGATACCTACACATCCTTGTGAAAGGAATCAGAACCCTCTTAGTTTAGTGCCTCTTAATGGGGAACATCATACCCTTTAAGTTAATGTGATAAGGACTTAGCCATACAGTTTAATGTCATGTAGAAATGATATCTAATAGGAATGTTCTTAGTCAAATCTGGGTTTGGGACTTATGTCTAAGCAGCCCAAGGAACTTGGAAAGGATATGAGTTTCCAAGTTGGATTAGACCTTATTGAAAATATGGCCTAGGAAGAACAAGGTTGATTTGGAGTGTTGGGTTTGAACCTCAGGGTGGCTTCATACATATCCCATTTGCATGGGAATCAAAGACCATGTAGTTCAATGAGTCTCATAGGAGAGTGTAGTCCTTTGAGAGAAAATAGTTTGGGATTACTTCTTGAAAAGGATGCCTGTTTACGAATGAAATGAGATCGAGATCGGGCCTTAGGTATGCTTCCTATATATCCCAATTATGGTGGGAATTAGAGTTCTTATAGTTCATTATTGGTGGATCATTTGGATGTTGTGATCATCACAGTTCTCTAAGCCCATGTGGGTCATGCTCGGTGTAAGAAACAATAAGATGAGAAAGATTCAACAAACCACGCGCTCTCTCTTTCGCTAATGGGAGAGGGAGGGCCTATTATAAAAGAAGCCGAGGAGACGGTGGATGAAGGAGCTGAGAAATGAACCCTTTAATTTGGGATGACATTGGGGGTCATGCGGCTCATCCCTCAGAAGATTAAGGACTTACCACAGTGGGAGTTCCCAGATTGGATCCCAGGAGAGGAGGGAGACTTCTCATTTCTTTGAATGGAAAAGCAAGTGTTACCCTCACTCTCTTTATTTGGAACTAGAGGCTTTGAGTTTTAGAGATGAGAAGGTGAGGTCATGACCAAAAACCTAAACCTCCAAATCAAGAACTCCCTAACATCATTCTTGGGAGAAAAGTCCATGTGACTGTAGATATACAAACCCATAAACACTCAATGAATCTTGACCCCATCACAAAACAAATGTGGGAAACCTTTGACTATGGGTATAAAAACCCAAATTGCAGACACACTGATGTTCCTTTACCAATGATTTGATAAGTTATGAGGTTTTAGTGGAGGCTTCAACTTATTCCCTTTCAGATAAGGGAACTAGGGAAGGAGATACAATTCCATTATTAGCTTTGAATAGGGTTTACAAGATGATGAGTAGGCCCTGTGCGTAGCTATGAAGTGTAGCTATACCGCATAGGTATTCCATGTAGGTACATCGCATAGGTACACCACAAAGGTATGTTTCATAGGTGTGCCATGAAGGTCTTAAAAATGACTGAAAGAAGTGCTTAACATAGGAGAACCAAGGTTATGCAAGCTTTTAACTTTGAAAGGATTTTGAAACATGTTTATCCTATATAATTCTCTCTTATTTCATATTTTTAGAGAGATACTTGAGAAAATTTGAGGGATCTGGGTGAAAGAGCTTTGAAATGGGAGCTTTAAGAGTTCTTACAACTTTTTTTAGTTATCAAATGAGGAGCCCAAGGGTCCTATTTATAGGCAAGGAGGGGGGCTGGTCGAAAGAAGTTTTTCGGAATAGGTCATCCATGTAGATCCTCCATGTAGGCGTACAGAAACCATCTTTTCCCGTAGGTCCTCTGTGCAGGTCATTCGCATAGATTCTCTTCGCAGGTACCTTGAAATATTTATGCCTTTTACTTATTTTAGCTTCATCTTGAGACTTTGAAATATCTGGTGGATGACTTCATAATATTTTTTTGTCTCACTAAGGTGTGTCAACAAAATCGAAACTCAATTAGGTTGGATTAAGGATTGTATTTGTTTCTCTATATGAAAAAAATTTCCCCCACTCTTTCTCACTATGGAAATGCACCATGAATAATGATGTAGAATACCAGACCCTAATTATTGTCTTGGAACTATCCCTATATCTGCAAATAGCCCACCTAAACATCACAGGGGATTTATAACTAGTGATAAAGTAGATCAATGGAAAATATGATAAGAAAAAGGATGAACTGGCCCCTATCATTGGATATATTAGAGGAATAATGGAATAGTTTCCTTTTGATCCCACATTGCATCATGTTCCTCGATCACAAAATGCTTGTGCTGATGCATTAGATAATGACACCATAGTCCTGGAAAACCTTAATTAGGAGGAAGTGATCTCACACATCATGCAATGAAGGATGGTATCATAAATCACCATCTACAACATGAAAGAAATCAATCAGGTCAACACAACCCTAGAGCACGATGAACCAATATCCACCCCTGTATGGATGGATCCCATAATTGACTATCTCCAAAATGGGAATCTCCCAATAGACTGAGTTAGAAGGTAAAATATTCTATATAAAGTAGAAAAAATTACCCTTTAGGATGGAGAAAAGGAGAAAAAAACCCTCTACAAGAAAGTATTTGTTGAAATCCTCCTCAGATGAATAATAGAAAGAGAGATTCTTACCATCATGGAAGAAGTCCATGTAGGATCCTTTGTTTTATATTGGACCAGGATATCCCCCCCAAATTAAGAGGTTTGGTTACTAATGATAACCATAATACAGAACTGTGTGGAATTCCCCACGAAATTTCACGCGTTCCATATTCATGAAAACTTCATCCATCAAACCCTAAATTATCTACATACAAATAAACATTCTTGGCCATTTTCTTTATAGGGAATGGATGTTGTGGGGACATATCCCACAGCCACATCAAGATAGTTTAAGTACATCCTTACTGCTACTAACATATTTTTGAAGTGGGCTGAGTTAATACCCATCAATGAAGTCTGTATAAATAATATCGCCAACTTCTTGAAGTCCCATATCATCATTAGGTTCAGAGTCCCTCACATGATATTGATGGAAAATGACACCAACTTATATTATACAAAGATAATGAAACTGATCCAAGATTAATACATCATGTACAATCATTTATCCCACCATCATGTAGCAGAAAATGGATAGATAGAGTCCTTCAATAAGATTCGATTGAATATACTTCAGAAGATGGTGAAAAACGACAAGAAGCCATGGCTGGAAAAGATCATATATGCTTTATGGGCCTACCGTACCACCACACGTACTGCAATACAAGAAACTCATTATTAATTAGTGTATAGAACTAAGGTAGTGTTACCCATATAAGTCCATCTTCCCTCACATTGAATATCCATATGTGTACAACTCTTAGATGATGAGAGATCGAAAAAGAAGTTGGAAAAATTGGAATGGCTCAATGAGAATAGGTCATGTACATTACAAAACCTTAAATTACATCCTAATTGGATTTCATGATCCTTCAATAAAATGGTCCACTACCATTCATTACTTTAAAGAGAAATGGTATTTGATCTCAGAACCCCAATGATACTAAGAAATATTCATCCAAATTTAGAACCCAAATGGGAAGGACCTTATATCATAGATAAGGTTTATCATAATAGTGCTTACTCATTGGCCGCAATAGATGGAGGAAGAGTCATAACCCCACCAATGTGAGGTTTCTTAATAAATACTTTTCAAAGATACCTTCAAGTGTTAAAATCATCTTGACCTCATGACGTTAAACTGTATGAAATATGTCTCGACCACAAGATAATTAACTATAAGGAACAAGTTCTAACCATACATTGTTAAGTTGTATAGTACATGTGCTAACTATATGATATTAAACTATATATTAGATATCCTTACCACATGAAATTAATCTACACAGAAAGTTTCCTTATTACCTGATGTTAAACTACACGACAAAAACCATCTCACAAATGATTCTCCACACATGAGCTATATCTATGAAAAAAAATGCGGTGCCTCTATCACTGTGTGAGAGTCATATCCACATAGGTAATATATTCATCCAAGAACTATGTGTGGATTTATATATATTATCACATGATACATAGTGATATTCAAACCTTTATTTATAGTCCCAACCTCAATATTCATTTTATTTCACATTGGTTAACCCTTGTCCTTACTACAAGACGTTAAACCACATGGATGAGGTCCTCACCACATGAAACTAAACTGAAAGACTTCCAATAACTACATGTTGTATGATTCCTACTGTCATATAATACGTAGTGATGAAAAAACCTTCATTATCATGCTCAACTGTAATATTAATCTTCTTTCACACCGAGTTACATATGTCCTTATTGCATGATGTTAAACTATATGACTAACGTCCTTTCTGCATGACACTAAACTGTATGGGTTTTATAGAACTATGTAAATATTGATTCTAATTTTAATGAGATATATAGGGATTACTTGATCCTATATCTTTGTCAAACCACCACATGATACAAAATTCTCTAATCATTTCTCTAATTGTTTCTATTTAAGGGGGTTAACAATTTCCATTAATTGTTTCTCACATTGAGCATAGATTATGTGAGATTAGTAATTTTGGTAGGGTATTCCCTATATGATTGAGACATATAATCTCATTATAGGTTTAGTATGGTCATGGACTCATGAAATTAAAATGAATACCATGAGTCCTCACTGTATGACGTCAAATTGCACGGTTGATGTCTCTTTCATGACATAAAATTGCACATTACTATAGAACTTTCTAAAGAGGACCACTAAACTTGGTGTTGGACTCCTACCAAAAATTCATTCAAGAACTATTTTTTTCTTGATTCCCATTATTAGAATATATATAGTGATTCCAAGATCTCCAATCCCAAGCCCAACTAAAATAATCAATGGGAATAATTCCCCCTCTGCATATGGGATAGACCTGTGTGGAGAGTACCCCAAAATATAACTACATGTGTCTTGATTCATTCCATCATAGAATATATAGTGATTACCAAACCTCATTTACTAGGAACAATCGTAACATTACCTTTTCATGTTGGGGAGCCTAAATCCTTACCACATGATATTAAACTACATAGTTTCTCAAGAACTATGTGTGTCTTGATTCCTGCCATCATAGGATATGCAGTGACACCCAGATCTTTAGTCCTGGGTCTTGATATAATTTATGAAAATGATGCACCTTTAACTACATATGAACTAGAACTATGTGGAAAATTTCTCAGCCACATGACATTAAACTGCAAGAAAAAATAGTATATACCTCTTTTCAAGAAATGGATGAGTCATACAAGCTTATTTTTACTATGTACAAGTCAGATTTGTGTACGACTTACTTGTTCACATTATAGATCTACACAAAAAGGGTTTTGAAATACAAATACCCACATATAATCCCACACATGGATAAAATATACCCCATACATCTAAATTTCCAAATTTAATGCAAAGTTTCCTCAAAGAAGTATTTATCAAATTTTCACATCGCATCCCACATTCTTACCCCATGAAGTTAAACTACAAGAAAAAAATATTTCCTCACTAAATGATAATAAAATTTAAGATGAACGTCCTCACCACGTGATTTTAAACTACATGGAAGTATTACGTCTTCACCACATGATGTTAAACTTCAATTAAAATATCCTAGTCACATGACATTAAAACTTCACAACAAATAAATCTCTACTACATAATGGTAAAATGTATAAGCCATCACCCATTATCACTCTTTATCAAAAGACTATAAGATATTGAAAATGATAAACTAGAGTATGGGGTGATTCCATCATATTTTAAGCACCTCAATTCATAAATCACACTTCATGTCTTGACCACCCTGGGTTACCAAAAACCTTTCATAGAACTTAGAAAGGAAAAACTAAATTTTATTTACCCCACTATCGATGCATAAGGGATTATAACTACAAAAAAAAGAGATCTTGGACCTATATGAAGGTCTTTATAATACTTGTGAGCCATATGTCACCATATAAGAACCCAATACCTTAGGGCGTTCTAGGACATCCCTAACATGATTGTCCAATATCATTACTCATGAACTAAGAACCTGAATCCTTGATTTATGAAATTTTAATCTCCCACTCAAATTAATGTTGGAGTAACCTGGAACATGAGTATCATAATTGGGATTCTGTGTAACATTTACCTCATATTAGGTCGATGTGCATCATGAATTTAAATTGAATGCACTTTGGTCAAAGCTGTATGACCTTAAATCCTTGTCTTTGATGGTCCAAATCGCAAGACCTTAAACTATAAAGGAAAAAGATACAAAACTTGTCAGGTTGAAAACCCAAAATGTTTTTCCTGAGTAACAGTCAATATTTGACTCACTAAACTCTTCATCTCCAGATTTTAGGAAAAAATTAGTGTGTAGATGAATGAGTCATAAATCTCATAGGGACCAATTTATAGCCTTAGTAAAATTCAATCCATTCTCTCTAGACCCCTTGGTCTAGGAAAATGTTAGGGAAATTATTTTTCACATCTCCTCACTATGAAAACGTGTTCACTAGGAAGTGACACAACTTTTAGGGTGCTTGAAACCTTTTTGAATATTACATTATCCCTAAATCACACATCCTGATTTGAGCACCTTGGTTCACCAAAAATATTCCATGACCTCAGGAAAGTGAAAGATATTTCTATATTTGATCTTGTTTTTGATGCATAAGGGATTATACGTACTAACGGGAGAGATCTTGACCCTATATAAAGGTCTTTCTGATTATTGTGAGCCTAACTACACCATTTCAGAACTCAATACCTTAGATATTTCTAGGACATTCCTATTATGATTGTACCATACCATCCTAATGACCTAAGAACTTTGGATTATGATTTATAATCTTTGTAGCTAGAATATTTAAGTGGCTTCGACATCATCAAAGCCTTGACACTATGTTTTTTACCCTTTCTCCAAGAAGGAATGTGATACTCTATTTCTGAATCATTTGACAGACCACACCTCGTGGATCGAAACCACAGGGTCTAGCGCTCGAGCTCCCCAATTAAAAATCTAATCTTTCCTAGGGTGAAATAACCCTTCCCAGATTGCTTTAATCCATACCCAACTTCATCGCTCAGACATGTGGGTCTTCAAAATCCTTTCATGGCACTCATAAAAGAGTGGAGACACCTTTTTTTGACAATTCTATTGACATATAAGGTATTTTACCTACCAACCAAAGGAATTACCTCCTTATAGGAAATGAACTTTGATCATTGTGAGACCTAGTAACGTTGTGATTAAACCTAGAACCTTAGGGTGTTATGGGCCATCCCAACGTGTCTTCCCTATTATATATTTTCTGACTCAAACATTTGGGTTATGAATTATTCAACCCATTCTCTAACCATCTAGGTAGACTTATCTTCCCTAGTATTTAACCATCAACTAATATCACTCCCATAAATCTTTCATGGTCCTTGGAAAAGAGTGGAGACAAATCTATTTTTTAATTCTACCAACACATAAGGGTTTTGACCTAGAGACTAGAAGCATCTCCTCCTTGCAGTATATGAACTCCAATACTCACAAGACCTAGAAATACCATGGTAGAACTCATCACCTCAAGATGTTTTGGGTCATTCCTAGAATGTATACCCCATATTTTATATTCATTAATCAAGTCTCGATAGAAAGACTTTAAATTACATGGCATCTCGTGGTCCAATCTAGAAGACCTTAAACTACAAAAATAGAAGGTCCAAGCTAAAATCCCTTGAACTACAATAGTATAAGGTTTGAGGAAAAAGACCCTAAACTAAATTAATATAAGGTCAGAGATAAAATACCCTAAACTAAATAAATAGATGTTTTGATCTAAAATACCCTAAAATACAATAATAAAATGTTTGAGCTAGAAGACCTTAACCTACAACATAACAATGATTTAGACTGTGAGAACAGAAAAAGGAACAAAATCTATCAGAAAAAAACCAGTAATAGGGTGTCATGAGAATAATACAAGCTCATACCCACTAATCCCTCCCCTATATGATGCTTTGGTAAAAATAGGGAAATATGAATAAAAATATATAAATATTTTAAGGTCTGTCATACGACCTTATAAAAAATAAATCTATCCTCACTAATTCCACTGACTTTAGTCAAAGACAGATCATTCTCCCTCTGATACATATATTCTACCCAAATTATACTTTTTTGAATTTGGTAATCTCAATATAACTAGATCAGATACTTCAATAAATAATCTCATGTTGGTGGGCATTCATGAGTGTTTATTGAGAAAATTTTATTATGATTCAAACATTCAAATCCAAGAATTCATGTTTACTTGATATTATATGAAGGATGAGTATTGTTGATGACCTATGCAGTATCAAATCAATTAAATTTCATAAACATCATGAATGAATGAAAACTAGAAAATAACATATAATGTTCGAAATATCTATTAATTGATATAATGAAAAAGGTGGAATCTCCACATACTAGTGTATCTCCTATAAATACACGAGTAAAGGGAAATACAGGAAATTATAAGTCCATCATAATATGTATTTGGAGGATTCCTTGAGATTTGAAAACTTTTTCTCAAGAGATGTGAGGGAGTGGCATAATTGAATGATAAATTTAGTTTTTTTCTCCACAATTCACTACAACTCGTCTGTCCTGGTAACAATATCAATCCTAGTCTTCTTCGCCATATCAAAGATCCCCTGTTTCTCTAGTACAATTTTCTCTAATATTTATAGTGAAATATGATAATGAACTAACTCTTCCTTAAGAAGAATAATGTCAAAATAGATATATTTTATTTCAACCTTCCCAGCATTGTCCACATCCCAGTGAGTTTCTGCCTCTACTAAACATTGGGAAGCTTTGTTTATGGCCTCATCCCAAATTTCTTTACAAAATTGGGTTCCTAAGCTACTATAAAACTCAATTCAAGGAACCCCTTCTGCTCTCTCAAAGAGATCACCTCCTTCAATTGAGTGTGAAGTGTAGTGTAGTCAAAAACCCCATAATTAAAGGTGGAAAACATGAATCTAAGGTAACCCAACTGGTCCCTTATCACTTCCAACGGGGTCTCCAAAATGAAGGTCCAGATATCCCTACCTACATTCTACTACATCAACTTGTAATGTGATAAAGACTTAGAACCTTGACCTAAGACCATCCTCAAAATAGGAACATAATATGGGACTAAGTCTCTAAGTGGGGGATTTATTCTCATAGTCTTCGATGACGTAGGTAGGGATCTAACCTCTACATTAGTTTATTCAGTCAGAGGAATCCCCAAGGAAGAAAAGACTTGAACATCCCTGACCTAAAGAGTAGGCACTATAACAAGAGGCCCCAGGGGTTTTAAATCAAATTATTAATTACATAATATCACCAAGTGACTAGTTGTTATAATTGATGTTAGAAACATACCTTTCTCAGTTGTGTTGTTGGAAATATACATGGCCCTAACCCCATCCTATGGTGAAGAGGAAACACCTTATTATGATGAGTGGCTCAGTGGTACCTCTTGTTCTTTCTATAAAGCTATGATTTTATCACAACCTTTGAGGGGTATTAGAATAAAATATATGTTAGATTAAATAACACAAAATGAATAATGTGTTCATTTTATAAAGAAGTATTAACATTATATGAAACAAACCTTCATCATGGCTAAATCAATAGCAGAATAGCTATCTATATCAGTATCCTCCAAAATCACATTCACCTATGCCAGATCAAATGGAAAAACCCTCTGGAACATTTGTAGTGGGAATTGAGCCTATGCAAGTGGTCACATTAGTAATCCCCACTACTTTATGGGTCAAGTCTGACAGTAAATGATCTGATAAAGTAGTCGAATTATCACCCATATTATCAAGGGTAGATACATACTTTTCATAGATGGATTAGTGGGGACCTGCACATTTTTTAAAAATTAGGTTGTTTGTCAGTAAAAATATAAGACAAAAAAGGAGAAAATTTTCACTTGAGGATTCTGGGGAAGAGGGGTCTGAAAATTCAGAACCCTATTTTTTCTTACCCATTTAGAGAAGGATAGCTTGATGGTATCAATTTCAATAGAATTAGGGAATCCCCCCCAGAAGGTATTGATACAGAGTGTTTCACTATAGGAATGGAAATCACTAAACCCATTAGAGCTAAATGACCTAGGGATCCCTCGTCATCGATCCCTGAGTCATTGTTCAACACTGCTCCAATAGTCATACATCAAGCATAATATACGGGGGATTAAATGATTGGATAGTCTTATATGGTCTTCTACAATGTAATAAAAAACACAAAGGATGTCAGTATGGTTACAAAAAAACAATGACCCTTTGAACACAACTGCAGGACTAGACTTACCGCTACCTCGATAATGGGATAACCATTTTCTTCCACAGAAACATCTATAATTCCTCAGACCACCAATTAATTAACCAAATGGGAATAGAAAACCTAACCCTTGACACTTTATAATGTTACATCAAGGTATCAGAGGAAATACCTAACATCTACATGTTTGTATTTGAATGCAATGGCCATAGGGGCAGAGACATGAGTGAAACCTTCCAAAGGTAATTCTTCCTAATGTAGTATTCCCTAGATCTCAACCTCCATGTTCATTGTTCTCCAAGTCATACACTATTGAAATGTGATAGGAAATAATAACACTGGTGTTACTTCACTCACCAGCACCACACCCACTGTGGCTATGATGGTTGGTGCTTCTATTGGCAACAAGAGTAATAGTAAATACCTCACTTTCTTACAAGGTGATTCTAGGGAAGTTGGTCCTCTCAGAACCAAATTTTATATGGGAATTGTATGTGATTCGAAAGCTTGTGGAAATTGGGTAGTTTCATGTACCAATTTGGATAATTTCCCATTGGGATCTGAATGTATCCAAATCTCAAAATAGTGATAGGAAAAATCAATCTCTACATTGTGGGGATGGAGGTTTATCTCAGACCGAGTATCCTCCCTAGTAAACATTATTAAAAACCAATGATCCAACATCAAATTATCCTCAAATAAAATATGAATAGTGGAGGACATCTTGACTGAGCACACAAGAACTGACTAATAACTAGAAAGGTGCATACCATTCATATAGAATAATCCCATTAATGTGGGTGTAAAAGACACCATCACGAAGCAACATTATATAGGCCTGAGGCTCAAGGATGGCCCCACCATTATCAACCATATTACTAATGGGAACTAGAATATAGGGTCTTAAGTAGAATCATTCATAAAAACTCATGAAGGCCCTAACCTCCCAATCCTTTAGTGTAATATCCCTTTCCCTGCTGATACATTGAAAAATCGTTTGAAATGAATGTTGGGGATGTTTTGTATGCTTATGTACTCATGAAAACCTAAATGACTACCATCCATCCCCATAAAATATGAAAGGTTCTTGAGATCCTATGAGGGTGTTTTCCCCTATAAATATGCTGCAAAAGGCAATAATTTTTGGCCAACATAGGGATGGATAACCCAACATGATTCCAACCTATAATAGAAGTCACCATCATGAAATTGGAGAACCTAACTCTACCCTCTTACTATGTCAGGAGTAAGTACACACTCAGGTATATAGAAACTAAACTTTCCAACTGGATGGCCCGATCAACACTGAAGATAACCTCCCATACCAAGTTGTTAAATCTATATTCTTCAATTATAGGCCAATAAGAGCCCCCCATACCATGAGATCACTTTATAGGGAAGGAATTTGACTTCTCGTGTTCTAGATTATAACCCAATTTATTAATGAATTATTTCTCCCATTACTTGAATGAGACATCTTCCTCACAAAAAATCCCTTTTTGAGGGCCTTTTGGGCTAACCTGATCAATTCTAGTGCAATGGGAGGAGTCCTCTATATATTTTCCCATGTAGATTTTGGGGGGAAAACTCATTATACATCTCTCCCAATATCGGTCCACCATAGATCCGCTCGACATCCTAGAGACTAATTCCCATCTTACCATACATTAGGTAAAATGTGTTTGTATCTGTACTCTAGTGATTGAACAGGTCTGACATCAGGCGCTTGTTAAAATATGAACATTTTTTGTGAAATACATATGGCATAATATATTTTGATATATTTTAGATCTATGGAAAACTTATAAACAATATATTTAACCAAGAAAGGCTAACCCCAATCCATTCCAAAACTACCCCCTAATTGGAAGTCCAAGTTGAGAACCCACCAAACCTATGGATGGTGGTAGACTTGTGCATTATTGAATGGTATATATGGATATCCAAATTGGGTTTTCAACCATCCCTATCAATATATGTCGACATAAATATTAGTATATTCACATCAATGCATTCTCCCCCAGCAATAGAATAGCCCACATGAGAGATTCTAAACTAAAAGGTATTATTGGTTTTTTAATCCCAAGTGAGAGGTATGGTTGATGAATAAAGTGAATGAATGAGATTTTTCTAGGTAATCACATACTTATATATGGTCATGGATTCTAATAGGGGATATAACCAAAGGTTCACTCCCACCAGGTTCACCAGAATTATCTGTGATGACCCAACAACATGGTAGAAAGTATCATCCACACTTGCTACAATAACATCCCAGTGAGCCATCGCTGACTTAGAATCTTTCCATGATGGCTTGTGGTAAGATTTATTGGATTTGGAATCCATATAAATAATATTAAGTGGAATATTCCAGAAAAATGAAAACACGATCCAGTCAAGAGAAATGCATAACTCCGGTAGCATCCTTTGAATCGCATAATCTATAAGGGGATTTGCGGTCAGATGACATAATATGAGTATAATAGACCACATTACCCATGGTTATCTCATGGAAAAAATAACCCTAGGATATCTTTTGACTACCCAACCATTTACAAGTTTCGTGACCACCTGAATCTAACATGGTCATGTGATCACAAGACCCTAACATGGTCACACGATCTGCATAATAGTTGAGTGATCATGTGATTGAACTAGCGGATCCTGAGAAACCTACTAGAAAAAAATATGGATAGGGTTCAAGCAATCACCAAAGATAGATTCATCATTGATTTAAACAAGTTATAAAAAATGACAGGTCATTCAAACAGATCATATGATTAGTTCTCGTGGATATGTATCGTGATTAGTTCTTGTGGGAGGTCTTGTGAAGGGGCCACATGATGAAAGTAGGTCGTAAGAGATCTAGAGAGTTGGAATAGATGTTGAATGATATCACCTACAATCCACTATTTATAATTCATTCCATGGAATAACAATGACTACATGGAAGACCAAATGTTTCCCAAGACACTGATTAGAGATATCCCCAAAGACTCAAGCAAGCATTTAATTTTTTCAGAATTGAACCCTTATCCCTATGGATATATCTCTTTAGGGGGGAATTTGTTGACACCCCCAAATGAGAATTGGAAAATATATAATGGAATAAATAACTAAAACATGAGTATTATTTTCTCTACAAAAAAGGAATAAAAGGTGGCTAATATCACACATATCACATAATCTTTAAAAAGACACATGATCACATGACATTCAATAGGTCATGTGAACAAAAAATGACCAGAACATGACCTATGGGAGATCATATAGAGCCCACTTGAAATGACCTTTTATTCTTGTGAAGGAATCCAAGAAATTCGATGACCATACAGTGGCTTCCATATGAGTTCCTCCAAGTCACACTACGTGTTAACCAACGGGTGCCTGAAAGTCATCCAAAACCCTAAAAAAATAAAGGATTAAAATATAAAAAACAAGGAATAATCTTTTAGCCATTTATATTCATGAAATTTTCTTATATGGTTTACAAGACACATCATATCCCTGATGCCATGTCACTTTCATCATCCGATGGGATTTAGATATATCTATTCAATTATGCACTGCCCCTTTGGTTCCATGGGAAAACAAAGGGGTTTTCCATGACAATTATTGCACATCACCACAAGACACATTATTGTTCATGTAATGCATCACATGTGGGGAGAGTTATTATTTTCAAAAACACTCACACAACTTCGCAAGATCCTCAACCCTTGAAAAATAATGAAGGAAATAAAAGGGGAAAAGGTGAAGATTCTTAAAAAATGAAGATATTATAATCGTGATGGGAAAAGGGTGATACACACAAGGAAATCAGCATTGATCCCACATAGTCCCCCCTCAATGTGTTAGAATGATCCCATAAAATCCCTTGGGAAATGAATCCTAATATTGTGGAGGCCCCTTGACAAGCCACCATTATCTCATGGAAAACCCTGGAAAATAAGCCTTCAAACACACACAAGTCCTTCCACATGCATGATGATCTCACAAAGGCCCCTAGACATGTTGAATTGACCTTGTAAAATCACCTTGGAATGTCAAAATAGCCAGGATAAATCCCTTTGATCATCATAGGGACAATAAAATTAGAAAAGGATCGTTGATAATTACATGATGCCTCCTGAATAGCCCATGATAGGATCATGCAAAGAACCTAACAAAAAATTCATCAACATACTCCATCCCAAATTGTTTAGATACATTCCACACATGTAGATATATAATTGGGGTAGAGAGGCTTATAAATACACCCTGAAACAAAATAACACACCCACACATGATGTATCCAGGATTGATTGCACATCAGAGCATATGATAAGACTTCTTAGAGTATCCAATCATGTGATCATAATATTTTTCCTACAGGTAAAATCTGGGAAATAACCAAATGGATCATGTTGAATGAATAGGCACTTTATGTGATCACTTGAGATCATGTGAAGGATTTATGGATTGAAAAATTGATTATGAGAACTAAAACCCACATGTCAGCTGGTTCAGATAAAACATAAATAATAATATAACACTGGACAAAACTGAGTCACATATGGAATAAAGGCTTGAAAAAAGATAAAAGTATGATAGAATTATGAGAAGAACATATATGCTGATCCATATGAACTTCACTTGAATCATCAAGATCATGTGATAACATCAATATATGTTACTAAAATAATACAATTATCTCTCTACATACTATTTAGATCATGAAATGTCCCTTGAAAATGTCAAATAAAGTCACATGACACACTCTAACTATATCTCCCAAGTCTTGTGAAGTCCTCTGAGTTATCCAGCCAAATCTTATGACATCCTCCAAACATGTTTCCCAAGTTATGCAGTGACACCCGGACTGGTCAGCTAAGACTCATGATGACACCAAGACATGTCTTTCTAAATCTTACAAAATCCTCTAGACATATCACCCAAGTTATGCAGCAACACCAAGAAAGGCCAGCTAAATATCATGATGACGCCAATATTTATTGGCCTAGATCATGTGACTTCCTATAGAAAAGTCAGCCAGGTTTTGAAAAACCCTCCAGAAATGTTATCTTGGAACAAATAATATCCTCAAGAAAAGTCATCCACATCATATGGAACCATCTAGACATGAAATACTTAACCATGTGATGTTCTCTAGATAAGATATCCAGATCATGAAACACCCTCTAGACATTCCAAACTTGATCATGTGATAGTATCCAGACATGTTATTCAGGTTATGTGACATCCTATGGATGAGTCAATAGGATCATGTGATTGTTTTCAGGAATGTCTACCAAGGCATGTCCAGACATCCTCAAACATGTTAAGAATACAATAAAAAAATGTCAAGAAAATAATCAAGAGGTGTCATGCAGACGTCCTAGGATATTATAACATTATCCAATAGACATATAAGGGAAACCTTCATGTGTAATCCCCAATCAGTGACATAATATGATATTAATTCCCCTATATTAGTTCAAAATTAGCGTTTAATCATGAAAATTAGAATAATATGATATGTCCCCTATATAAAGGCTACTATACTGTGTAATCCTTGATCAACAAAATAATATTATATTTCCTCGATATAAGGAAAAACGAAGTGTGTAATTACCAATCAGTAACATAATATGATATGTCTCATATATAATGGAAACCTTAGTGTGTAAGCCTTAATAAGTGACATAATATGATATGTCCCCTATATAAGGGTAACCATAGTGTGTAGGCCTCAATTACTGGCATGATATGACTATCCCTATATTAGGGAATCCTCAGTGTGTAAGCCCCAATCAAATGATCTATGAGAACATTTATTCTTACCATAACCAGTGTACATAGGATTCTTTCCTAGGTCCCAAGATAAAATTGGCACTCAACTTAGTGGGATTCCCTCCATGTCTCCGATATTACAACCATTGGGACACAATCTCTCCCATAGGATGATCATTCTACCTCATTAAATAGTGGATCAAGAAGGAAATTGAACTACAAGAAATCCTAATATTTCTATAAACAAGATACGTAGAATGTCTTCCTAAGGATCAGGCTCAAACAGACACCAACCTTAGTGTGATTCCCTCCATGTCTCTAACATACAAAACATTGGGACCCAAGATCTCCCATGGGATGATCACTATACTACATCAACTAGAGGATCAAGAAGGAAAATGAACAATGAGAACTCAGATTCAGACTATAACTATGATATGTAGCACTCCTTCTTAAGGCCCGATATCAAATAGGCACCCACCAATATGTGTGTCCCTCCATGTATCTAGAATTCCAACTATTAGTAACCAATCTCTCTCATGGGATGATCATTCTACCTCATCCACAATATATCTAGAAGGGAATAGAACAATGTGAACTCTGATTTCTTCCATAGATAAGATATGTAGGATTCTTTCCTAAGGCTTGATATGAAATGGGTTCCCACCTCAATGTGAGTCCCTCCATGTCTTTGAAATCCTAACCACTGGGACCCAATATCTCTAAAGGGTTGATCATTCTGCCTCATCCATCAGTGGATTGAGAAATAAACTGAACTACAATGAATCTGATTCCTACCATAACTAGGATACATAGGATGCCTTCTTAAGGCCCATTCTCTATATTAAACATCAAAAGGGTTTTCTAAGAACATAAGTACCGAATCCATAAGAAGTTAGACAAATTAATTTCTATCCCTTATTTCTAACACCAAGCATAGATCATGTGGGATTAAGTAGTTGTAATGATCATTTAATTGACACCATGAATCTACAGAATCTAGGGAAACCTCAATGTGTAAGCCATGATCAATGGAATTATATCACGACTCCCATATAAGGGTATATATCTCAGGGGAATTACCAAGGGTATGAATGAACTATGATGTCTCTGATTCATGCTATAACTAGGATACACAAGACACCTTCTTGATGCTCGAGCTTAACACTCACTGCCTATGTTCCCTCATATATTTCATTTCTACATGATGTTAAACTGCACAGGTTTAACAAAAAATGTGGTCTTTGATTCCTATTATAATCAAGATACATAGGATGCCTCATAAAGGTTCAATCCCATACTCAAAACATCAATCACCTCCCTGGATAAAAATAAACACTGGAGTGTTTGGTTATATGGATTCAAAATATAAGCAACTACCCATTAAGGGTAGATAGATAAAGAACATAGGATACATATAGATAGAATCATTAAAAAGACCTCTTTTACACATGAAAGGATTCTTTACTTGATCATTTTGTTAGGGTGACGGGTACTGTATCAGGATTAAGAAGAGATTCTTGAACATATCATAAATCTATAAGAGAGTCGTAGAGTAGGAAAAGATTCCACCCAAAAGGGTATGATGATCCTGACCTCCCATCCTCTCAACCAGTGTGAGTTCCTATTTCTGATTGGGATTGAAACCCCAATTTACCTATTTTCTTTAGAATGCAGGACTATACCCATTTATGGATTTGGGAATCATTAGGAGTTTCTATAGAAGATAAAAATGAATGGTGAATCCAATGTGAATGATTGTGTAGAAATCAAACCCACCCACAATCAAACCACCAAACCTGTTTTTGGACCCAACCATGTGTGTGGTCTCTTTTCATAATGAAACAAAAAATAGTGAACCCGACATGAAATAATTTAACTAAGATATATCCTTCGTAAGATAAAAAGGTTATAATACCTATTTACCATTCAACCATTTTTTCTTTCCACATGGGTGATCACAAAAAACACATGTCTTTTCTTGATGAAATAAAAAAGGTGAACCCGATGTGAAATCATTTAACTAAAGTATCTACTTTACAAATTAAAAAGGATAGACTACCCATTTCTCATCAGACCATTTTGTTCTCACCATATGGGAAATCACTGACAACACATGTCTTTTCCCAATGAAACAATGTTTATTATATAGGAGTTAAATGACATACCTGACAAGTCTAGACTCGGGGTAATGGGTTTATTAACTGAATTTCCATTCATTGGGTTATAATTCTACTACATTAACTATGTCATGTCAAGATTATATATGAAATGACCTATGATTGTATTATATTTTATTTCCAGTTGTTTTTTATATTCTAAAATTGTTACCAATTATCGGTTTATTGATTAATGTTGTCTTTAATGATACTATCTTTGTAAGGATTATTCTGATCAATATTATTTTTCGAGACATGTATTGTAATATGATATTACATATTTTTTCAAGGTGTATATTTTAACACGCCAACCTGAACTTATGGTTATAAACTAGAGTTATATATGTCCTCATTTATACCTTCCTATATACAATAAGATACTTAATAATAGTGAGGGTCTATGTCTATCAATGGGGAGTCATGCATGTGGTCATATGACACTCCAGTTCAAACATGGAGGTTTAGTTTGGGGAATTACAAAATGGTATCATAGGATATTTTTATTATTTTATTTTTGGTCTAACCTATGACATGATTGAAATTATATAGTTGTGTGGGACTTAGGTAGGGGAGTTTCCATGTGTCTGGACAACACATGCATAACAGACCTTTGAGTTACCATTGACAAGATTACTGTTACCATTTTTTAGAAATTTTGAGATCATTCATGCATCATGACCAGGAACATAGGTCCACATGCCATATATAGCTATTATTATGCATTATATTAGTTCTTTAATTTAAATCGATGATTTCACTATCTGTTTGGAATAATTTATATCTTATGTGATATTCCATGCTATTGTGATATATATTTCCTGGAATTAATTTGTTTAATTTAGAATAATGATATGTTTTTATACATGTATGATTGTGAGTACCATTCGGGGACAAGATCATAGTTCGTACTAGGAGGGTTATACATTACGTTGTGGGTATGCCTAGGAGAACATTTTTGTGACCCCATAAACTAATTAAGATCAGTCATAATGGAAACAATTCTTTTCTGAAGTGTTTCTTTTAGGATATAGAATATGTCACCTCAACATAGTATTATGGTAATACTTACAAAGTGAGAATGAAATTATCCTTCAAGGGAGGTTCTTCCTGATCTACCACCGGTCATGTAAGAGTGTGCAACTATGCATTCCCCCACACCATATCTATATTTTAGGCGGTAGAGTAGATTAATCTAGAATAATTTCATAAATATTGTTGAATATTACATGATTTTTAAATCCATCATCCTTCATCCTTCTAGGGAACCATAGGCCCTAAGGATAGTGTGGAATGAGTTGATATCATTATGGGAATCTTTGAACTAGTGGAGACTCTAAAGGATCAATAATTTAAGCTAAGATAGAGATCATTCCAGCTACGTCGACCATTTCGATACCCCTATACCATATGGTTCTATTCATGTTGTAGGAGATAAAGGATAAGCTAAAATATTTAGAGTATAAGGGATTTAGGAGGTAGAGTAATTTACCATGGGGTGCACCTATGTGGCTTGATAATAATGGTAGCCTTTATCTTTGTGTTGATTACCAAAATTTGAACCAGGAGACAATGAAGAAAAGATATCGTTTAACTAGGATCGATGATATTTTTGATCTATTATGAGAATACTAGTGGTTATCTAAGATCCATCTTCAATCAGGCTACCACCAACTATGGGTTAGAGAGGACGACATCACAAAGATAACATTTTAGATTAGGTATGGGATGTAAAAGTATTTGGTGATTTCATTTGGTTTGACCAAAAAACTGGAAGTGTTAATGGATCTCATCATAAAGATATTCCACCCTTAATTAGACTTGTTCATCATAGTTTCCTTTGAAAACACCATCATCTACTCATTGAAACCGAATCATCATGCCATAAATCTTGAGATAATCTTGAGTATGATTCAATCATATCTACTTTATTCCATGTTATTGAAGTTTAAATTCTAGAATCTGGAGGTTACGTTCTTGGGGATTATGGTGATTGAGATAGATATATCATTGGACCTAAATAGATTAGAGGTAGCGATGTACTAGAAACATCCCCAAGACATGTTTAAGACAAGGAGATTCATGGTTTTAGTGGGATACTACTGAAATTTCATCCATAAATTCTCTCATCTATCAGAACCTATGAATACAATAATAAAGAAGAGAGTAAATTTCTAGCAGTTGGACCAGTGTGGGGATGTTATTCTTGAGCTGAAGTGGAGGATGACTATAGATTTAGTGATGATACTCCTTGATCTAGGGATTATATACACTACGTACTATGATGCATCAAGTGCTGGTTTGGGAGTAGTACAGATGAATAGGGAGAATGTAGTAGCTTCTGGGTCACGTCATTTGAAACCCCAAGAGAAGAACTACCATATTCATTAATTGGAGCTGGAATCCATGGTCCATACATTCAATTTTTGGAGATACTATCTCTTCAGTGATATATTTGTATTATACAATGACCATAAAATCTTTCTTTATATCTTCCCACAGTGGGAACTAAATCTAAGGTAGAGGTGCTGAGTTGAGTATCTATAGACGTTTGAATTTGGGATAAACTATACACTTGGTAAAGGTAGTGTCTTTGTAGATACTCTTAACAGTAAGATATATGTGGGGTAGGAGTTTGGTGAGTGTCCATATGAAGAGTAGTGGGTCTTGATGAGCATGTTGGATGAATGTAGGAGGGATGATTTAGAGGATCATGGATTTATATCTTGTTCTCCCTTTTTTGTCACATCTTCTATAGTATACTAGGTAAATTATTGACAAGATATTGAACTAGAGTAAGATGTGATTAGAGAGAAACTATATGGTGGTTACCCAATACCTAGGTGGTCGTTGGGTGACAATGAGGTGATCCTTGTGCATGGAAGAGTAATAGTCATTTATTCTATCCGAGAGGAGATCATGAGGGACATCCATACCTCTACATGGGTGGTATATCATGGTGTGGTAAAAATTTACCAAAACTCTAGGTGATAGTTATGGTGGTCTAGGATGAAGAGGGACATCACTGGTTTTGTTTCTCGATGCCTTACCCACTAGAGGGTAAAATTTGAGAACCAGTGACCTGGTGGTTTTCTCCAGCCAGTTCCAATACCCATGTGGAAGTGGGAGGATTTCCTAATATATTTTTGTATGGTGTTACCCAATACCCTAATGATTAATGGTGCCTTATGGGTTATTTTCAATTGGATGACAATTTTTTATCACTTAATATCTGTCTAAGAGACTCACTCAGTTCAAGAGATGGGAAATATGTATGTTTGTGAGATAATTCAATTGCATGAAGTTACCTCAAGTAATTGTTCTTATAGAGATTCATATTTAATGTTTCTTGTTTGGTAGGGATTGTATAAATCTATAGGGACTTATCTAAGGATGAGCATAGTGCCCCATCCTCAGATAGTTGGATAGTCAAATAGAACAATTAACATACTAGAGGATATACATAGAGCTTGTGTTATATACTTAGGTGTTTCTTAGGATGAGCACTTAGACTTGGTGGAGGTTTCTTACAACAACAATTTCTAGGATTTGATTTAGCTGGATCCTTTGGAGGTTCTCTATGGACTACTGTTCTGATCACCACTGTATTGGGATGAGGTGGGTGAGACAGTAGTTTTTTGGCCTAGTATAATGTAGGATATCTTATAGAGGGTTTATATGATAAGGAATTAGTTGGTTATCACTTATAAAAGACAATCATTATATACAGACCAGTGGATATGACCTTTGGAATTCACTATTGGTGACTAGGTTTTTTTCAAGTGTCACCTCGGTTAGTGAATCATTTTTTGTGAACGTAAGAGAAACTAACATTGAGTTCTTTTGGATTATTGAAGTTCACTAAAAGGATCAACATGGTGGAATACTATTTTTATCTTCCTTATTATTATTGAGGCATGAATGATGTGTTCTACATTTCTCAGCTTTAGAGGTACATACCCAATCCTGTGCATGTTGTAGACTATAGGGATATTGATTTAAAGATAGGTGAATTTGATGAAGAGAATAAAATGAATATTATATTATATATTGAGAAAGTTCTACAAGGGATGATGGTTATAGTTTTTTAGATCCTATGGAAACATGGTTGGATCTAGGAGGAAAGGTGGGAGTGAGAATCTGATGTTGAGCACTGTGGCCTGAGTTATTTAGGAAAGACATCTAGAAACATTTCTCACAGATGATAATTCATTATGGGAGATAATTATAACATTATCCATTTTTAAATGATATTTAAACCCTATTTTTTTATAATTTAAAAAAAAATTAGTGAAAATTTTAAAATTTTCAGCTAAATTTCTTCTTTTATGCATGGTATAGGGCCAAGGTAAATGTGAGTGCCTTCTACCCTTAAACTGGGTGGTTTTTGGGAGTTTAATAAGGGTAAATCCTCATTTATATGAGTGTCTTAAGGGCAGGGTGGGGTTTCAATAGGCTATGTAAGGGTAATCCAATTTTTCCTAAGGGCATGTAAAGGTAACCCCTATTTATATGGGTTGCAGAAGGGTAAGGTTTGAGTTGAATAAAGGTACTTTAGGAATTTGATAAAGGTAAGGGGGATTCTTCAATCACTGAATTAATTTTATCTTGATTTTATAAAGGTTATGTAGGTGTAAACCCTCACTAAATAAGGGTATCCTTGACTATATGTAAGGGTAATATGAGTTTCCCATGGGTGCGTAAGGGAAGGCCTGAGTTACTTAAGGGTAACTCTATGTTTCCTAAGGGTGCGTAAGGGTTGAGATGAGTTATGTAAGGTTAAATAATACTTACGAAGAGTTATGAAAGTGTAACTCTATACCATTACATGAAAACTAAGATCCATATATGGGTAATACTATATTACCCATAAAAACAAACTTTTTAGGAGAAAAATTAGTTAAAACATGATTTTTCATTTATTATCCTCTAGAACGAACCTGTAACGACTTTAACAATTTTTAGAGGCTAGAAATCCTAGAAATTGATTATTTTGACTAATTTAAAGGTTAAAACACCTTAATTAAGGATTTAAGATGCCCCACATTCAAGATCCATTTAACATACAAATTAATTGGTTAATTTAATTTATGGGGGTTTAATGATACAAACCTATACATGGTTTTCCTTTTTGAAAAATATCCAAATACTTAATCCTTAATTTTGGTTATTATCTTATGTTAAAGTAGACTCAAAATTCTTTTATATGAGATCTATGGATCCACTTCGATCAAAATATGTTCTTCATCTAATTTCTCGGTGTAGAAAAATCCTCCCCCTCCCCTATTTGGGTGAATCATTTTAAAAGAATAATTCTAGGTGGGAATTTATATACTTTTTATTTTAATCACAAGTATCTATAATTCTAGTTATTCATTTAAATTCAAAAAATGTTGGATAATAATTCTTAAATGATTATAATATTGATTTATTGAGGAATGATAAAGAATTTTTAACTCAAGTTTATCTAGTATTATTCTATAGAGATAAAATTATTATTGTATGTAAATTGTGATTTTCTCCAAGGTAGTTAGGTTATCTCATAACATAACTTAAAATGATAATTTGGAATTATCTTGGAGAGAGAAAGTGTTATCACATTTGGTTTTTTTATTTATTTTGGAAAATAATAGTTATAATCAGTTATAAGAACTCTTGGTGGGTGGTTTGAGCTAACAGATATGTGAACATGATTTAGGTGATCTTTTCTTGATGAAAATTGACATTGATATTGACATCCTTGTGGTATGAAGTTCCTTACCATTTGTGGATCTCATATAAAATTTTTTCCTTGGTATAATTCTTATGTTGTGATACATTTTTTACCATGCTTGACTATGATCTCATGTGGATGTCTGTGTAGAACATGAGACCCATTGTGATAAATGATTCCATAAGTATTTCTAAAGAAACTTGTTTCCATTTTTGATTATGATCACTTGTCGTTATATGTTGCAACTATTTTACCATGATGATATGATATGATTTCCTTGTATTCTCTACCCAGTTTTGTGTGTTACCAATACATGGATGTTATTATTGGTACATGAGATAGGTGGACCATTTTGTTTTGATTGACCTAATATTAGGGTAGGGGAATAATGGCCAAGGGGCCTAAGCCAAGGAAGAAAGTTAGGGGAATGATGGCCCAAGGGATAACATGAGGCATAAATGGGGTATAATAGTTCATAGGACTAAGATGTAACATAACTACAATACGATGGTTTGGGGGCCTGATCCAACTTGATGTAACACCCTGAAAATCATACAAGAATAAAATTTTATTTGATAGTTTGTATGACATACAACACTAGGCATGAAAAGAAATTTAACACCCCAAGACATTATGATATATTTAATATATTAAATAAATTCAATCTATTATATTAATTTCATTATATGTAACACTGAGTTTATCTTTCATTACACACAACACTGATTTTATCTTATGTTATACACAACAATGAATTTCTTGGATGTCTTGCGTTACATGAAAAACCTAGTTTTACCAAACTACAATACACTATTAATATTATTATTTAATATGATAGTTATCAACTAGCCATTGTAATGAAAGGTAGGAAAAAGGTAAAATTAATTTGGAAAATATTTCTTACACATGTTTATATAATTATCTGGTGACCAAGTAACTAAAAATGAAAATAGAACCCTTTTTAAAATAAAATGAAATCTTTTTCCATAAAAACTATTTTATGCGTACAAGTGTATTCTATGTCAATAAATTAACTAAATAAATTTTGGTTAACAGTTTCAATGAAAATTTTATATTATACATTAAATCAAATGTTTAACCCTAATCATATATTTATTATAAAAAATAGATAATAATAAATCCAATTTCTTTCTTAAAACTATGTTTTAAAAATAAATTTTATCACTTCTTTATGGAACACTTATTTTAAAACATATTTTTAAAAATTTTATAATTTTTTTATAAAATAAAAATCACTCTTGAAAGTGGAATAAAAAAATTAGATTAGGGTTAATTTATGATATTTTTCTATGAAGTTTTATTTTTTGATGAATAGTGAAAATATTGAATTTTAATTGAAAAATGGATTCTCGTCTAAATAATTTAAAATGTTAAATTATATTTTGAATTGGTTTTAACGTAAAAAAAAGTTCAATTATAAATCTATTAATAAAATTTAGTTCATTGAAATCATTTTCATATTTAATTTTGATATATAATCATTGTAAACTTTTCAACATTTTCATTTTAAAAACTCGCTTTATCTCCATGTCTGTGAGATTAATTTTAAATTATATTATGCCTATTATGTGAGTCAAATTTAGAAAAATTAATTCCATATTTATAATCATCATAATTTATAATTTCCAATAAGGTAAAATTAATTTTTTACTAAAATGATTAGTAAAAATAGTTAAAATTAATTACAATAAATAAGATAAAAACAAGTTTACTTAGTGATTAAACTTAAAATATAAGGTAAAAAATGATCCAAAACATTAAAAAAAACCTTTTTATGGACATATTTATACATTAAACATTCACATTGTGAATGTTTTTCATTATTTAATCCCTTTTATAGGTAAAAATGTGGGTATAACTAACTTTTTTTCAAAAATTCCAAGTGTGTCCTCTCCCACAATTACAAAAGGCCACCCCATATTCTTACTTATTCACACATTTACACCACATTTATTTATCCAATACCTACCAAAATAACTCCCCAAATTCCATCCCCACATCCTAGAATTATTATTTTAGGTATAAATATAACTTAGGACAGAATTAGTGTAAACCTAAGGAGGATACCTAAATAAGAGGTAATGTTCTTCTAAAAGCATTTTTATTTTATTTACTTCTACACCTCCTTTAATTATTATTATACCATGATTATATAATAAACTCAGTATCTTATATACATTGATGTATTTTTAGGTTAATGGTATTAACTGTAACATATCACACTTCCATCAAATGGGTGATGAAATCATCAATCGTGTGTACGACAGACTATCACCTTGCGAACCGCTATTCATTTTTGCATTACCACCTTTCAAGGTTAGTCATAATGATGGAAAAAATGTTTATAAATTATTTATATGATATTAATTATGTATTTATTCTTCTGAAATTATTATTTAAGGCATACCTTAATTATTTCCATTTTGTGGGAATATGATAACGTCGTTTAGGTGTACAACGAACTACCGCCTAACGAAGTGATGTGATTCATTCACGCTTTACATGGAATGTATTAAGCATAGTTTTAATTAAAATATGTGATATATATGAAATAATAATGTTATTGGAATGATAATATATATATATATATATATCATTTACTATTCTTACTTCAAATATGATAAGAAAATGGAAACAATGTTCATGCGTATGCACGGCCTATCGTCTCCACGGACAACGTATTTCATTTAACATCACCAAATTTTATGGATTAATATAAATATAAATAAAATAAATGTATAAGATAATAAAATAATGGTTTAAATTATGTATATGATGAAATTATTATCTAATTAAGTGAAAAAAATAACAACAAGTCAAAAAATACTTAGAAAACAAGACAATTAACAACCAAAACAATGAGAATAATGAAAGATTATTAAAAATTAGTGATAAGATGTTATAAAAGGATCATATATGATATTATAAATATTTTTATGGTTATTTTATAATTTAATAACATGCTTAAAAATATTATACAAGAGTTTAAAGGGCGTTCAACTAAAATGAAGCATAAGGTAAGGGATTTCGTCTTAATTTACATTCTATTGAGACTTATTTGTTTTATGCCCCAATTCACTTTTATGTGGTGTATATACTAACCCTTTGTCATGTAATATCATTAATAATTCATTATTAATTCTTTTATAAGTTTCAATTTGAATTATCTCATCCAAAGGGATTTGACTTGAAAATTACCAAGTGGCAAAAGTAATTTTTCAATCTCACTTTCTTTTGTGATTGATAAAATTATCTTAAAATAATAAATTTATTGTAATAATTTTTCATTGGACATTAAGTTTCTTTTCAATATCTATATTTTTGTTCTATGTATATGAATATTTTCTAAAATTTATACCATTTTTACATATGTTTTTTATTTTGGAAGTTATTCCATTAACTGGGAAAATATTGATAAATCCTTATCTTTTACTCGAAATGAATATTAAATGATAATAATTTTTTTTTATAAATTAAATTTATAATTATATATATTAGGAATACTTAAAATTTATAGTGATGAGTGGGCCTCATATTCTATATAGACCCTCGATGCATCAACAGGTCTCGTGAGGCAAATTATATGGCCAAATTAAATTGGTTTCTACCTGTAGTTTTGAAATATTATATGAAAGGTCTTAAGGATATAGGTTTTTTATGCCTCATACATGATGTCCAATATTTAATAATTAAATTAGTTGAGAATTTAGTTATCATTATCATTATCCATGAGATTTTCTCTTTGACAATACCTATGGATGCATTTAATTCTATGTTTATTGATTAAATGGAATGTGTTTCTATTATTTACATTTCCATATTGATTTTTCCTTATCTTATAATGATAGTCATGTTATTAAAATGGAATTCATGTTTAATTATTTAATTTTTAATATTGATTATGATGATTTATTCATGATTACTTCTTCTGTATTTAACCCTTACTGATCATTTCAACTCTCACATATTTTTATTTATTTCCCCAGGATTTCATGAAGAGTACTAGGTTTGATATGCAAGGATTTTCTAGTGGGAATAATATTATACCCCCAAAAAAATTATGTTGTCATTTTTGTATTCAATTTTAATTCAAGACTCATGTATGTATATCTTTTAAAAATACTACTAAACTATTCGATCATTCAGGATGCAATTCCTTGTATCTTATGCCAATGTAATGGTACTAAGAACTGACTATTGGATTCTGGGGTTATGGCATTACACTAGATTCCTAAGACCACTGAGAGATGTGTTACATGTCGAATGGATTATTATTTATCACTTATGGAATCCTATGGTTATCCCTCCAATATGGTGCTGAAGAAGGTATGGTCAGGGGTATGTGATGGCATAGTTAGTAAAATACCATTCAATATGTGTGGTGTGGTTTTGTAGTGTGGTTCTTTATGGAACATTGGTGTTATCCTAATGGGTTAATAAGTTACTCCCTATACGTGAATTTTAATGTGCATGTAGAATTAATGTGTATGGATCTGATTAAAGTAAATATGACCATGGTTGATGGATAAGTAAAGGATAATGGATTTGGTATAATATTGTGAAACTCCATAATACTTCACTATTTTATTTATTTATTTGTCTACTTATTTTATTACTCTGGTTTAGATTTCCACTTTGGGATATCGTTTATTACCTATATGATTGATATTTCATATGTTAGTTTCTATATAAAATTTTTAATATTATATTTATTATATTTGTTTATTATTTTTTGTGTTATGACACAATTCTGAGGGTATAGTCTCCCCACTAATAGACCTAGACCTGTGCTGTTAGTTGATAACCTCTTAGGCGCACTTGAGGTCGTGTGAAATTCTGGTTTGGTCCTGGTGGTTTAGCCTGGGGTGTTACACATATAATTCTTATTGAGATATTATATCATGAATTACACTGATCATGATATTTAAAGTTCCATTTAAATTCTCTCTTTCGTGTAATATTGGTTCAAATATTATAAAATTTTCTTGGAATTTCATCATCATAATTTCAATTCTTTGAGACATAGTTCATGTTATGCACCATGTTTTATCTTATATGGTGTACTTACTACATCATGAATGAACTTTAAAATTTTAATTCATGATATTAATGTGATTTATAGATCCATATAATATTTATTAAATCTATGACTTGTGATTCGAAAGTTACCAAAGCGGTAAAAGAATTATGTTAAAATATAATTTATTTTCAAGATTGTTCACATTGGATGTTACTTTGGGGGTAATTATATGATGTTAATTTCATTAAAAACATATCTATTCTTATCCTTTGGTTATTTTTTGTGGTTTGTGTAATTTTATTTCATTTTTCTCTCTTTGGGTCATTAAATGATTGATAAAATATTTTTATAGAAAATTGATCTTATTTCTTCTTTAGTTGAAATTTTTTTTTCATCCATGTCAATAATTTTCATTTTTTTATGAAAGTTATTACCTAGACTTATAGTATTTTTTAGAAAGTACTTTTTCACTAACTTTTACTTTATTTATAACATTTTGAAAAGTAATATATCTAAATTTTTTTTGAATAAGTCAATTTATACTTTTTTCAAAAGTGTGAACGGAATGTTTTCTTTTAACATATATGACATGAACATATTTTACCACCCTAATGACCATTATTTTATTTCAACTACACTTTACTAGTTTATGTGTTTATTTTAAAATAAATTATTTTTTTAAATTTTTTGTGAATTTTTAGATATTAAAGGTAGTGACTGAAAAAGTAATTTTCTCTAATTTTCAAAGAAATGTTTTAAATAGTATTTTAATGGTATTTTTATCTATATAATATCCTTTAATGCTTCCTATGATTCACTAGGAATATGACCTTATGAAACCATCTATATTATTTCCTAGGATTTATTATTATGATTTTTGAAAATATATTATCATGAAACCTGTTTATTTTCCACGAGTAACCAAGCTATAAAGGAATGATGATTGTTTTCAAAGGTGTTATGTTTAGAAGTTAATGTTTTTAAATATTTTATTCATGAATGGTACTCTGATATTATTTATGATGATGGGTTATCCTAATATAGCTCCTGAAAATGAGTGATCCTATACAAATTATATGGCGGGTAATCTCGATATAGCTTATATGAAGGGTGAGCCTGATAGAACACTCTAATGAATAGGGTAATATTCATTGTCTTTAAAGGAAATAATGAGGTAGTTAATTGAGGAGTTTTATCCTATGGATTGAACTAGGCTATAGTTATTTCTATCATGATTGCACATGGGTGATGAAGATAATGTTCCAAGATACCATCACATTTTCTCTATTCTTTCATTGAGTTTTTAGTGGTTACTCTGATCATGATTGAAATAACTTGGCATATGATTGTTGAATTATATAACTCTAGTATTATGTTAAATATTTATACCATGTCTCATAATTTATTATCTATGTTTTTATGGGAATAAATTCTCTTATGTTATAATCATGAACTTTGACTATGTTATCATACCATTATGCTCATCTTTTGCATACTAATGACATTAAATTGTTAATTATTATGTTTATACTTACAGAGATTTTGAGATCTCTTTTATTATGTTTTCCATTTACATAGGTTATGTATAATTATTTTAAATTAATTATGTATATAAAAGTTTCATGTGTGAATAATTTCATGGGAGATGGTTAAGACTAAATATGGATTAAGAAAATATGGGTATAGTGGAGAAAAAAATCACTTAAAGACATTGGTATGATTAATAATTATCAAAAAATCTAAAATTAAAATATCCTTTGTTATGAAAGTTATAAAATATTTTTCATTTATGTAGTGTGTTTTGGATGATTAATTTTTTTATGATTATCAGTATCAAATCCAGAAATGTAAGGACTATGTTTTTAGCACTGTATTCAGGAGTGTAAGTTCGATGCTATTATAATTTTAAACTATGGCCCCAAAAACTTTATAATCATTATCTCCATAAAACCCTATAGTATTTCTCCCAATTTGATAATAATATTTAATGGGTTATCCTATTTCAGTTCTAATCATATGAAATCATTCATGAAACACAGACTAGTCAAAAAACTAAGGAAAGAGATTTTAATAAATATATAAGCCCACATGAGTTATAGCTCAATATAGGAAATAAGTATAATAATTAATAATTGAAATAATATCTATATGTACTAATAAAACTTATATTATTCTTAAAAATACCCATGGATAATGTCTCACCTATATTATTACACCCAAAAATTGATAATTTCCTACAATAAAAATCATTTTCCAAATGAAGCATTATATAATACTCAGAGAGGTGGTTATTCAGGACTCCTTAGTTTATTGAAATCAATTAAACTATAATGTTAACTTGATGCTTATAGAATATAATTTATGCCAATATTTTGGTAAAAATATATTCCACTTGTTTCTATGTTCCAATAAACTCCAATTTTAAAACATTTTCTCCACCTTATCTTTTATAAATTGGTGAAAAATCTCAATATTCTCTATGTGAGAGCATTGAACCTGATTTAACATTAACTAAATAGTGCTCATGTTGATGAAATTTACTGAAATATATTTTTACACAAAATCTCAAATACCATTGAACTTTTTTTTCACCATTATTAATGACATATATCCTCATGTAGAGAAAATATATTCTACCTCTGCTATACTCAATGATACACATCCCTATTTCTTTCTCATCCAACAGATAAAATTTCTTCTAATGACAAAAACTTCACCAATTGTGTATTTTTGATCTATAATATTACAATACTAGTAAATATATGAATAAGTTAACAAATAATGATCTTAAATAAACATGAAAACCAAATTTTAATTCATTGTTACCTGAATATACCTCATCATCCTCTTCATATTCAATAAATGTTATTTCTTTGGATAACTCTAAAATCATGACACCAAGAACATATAAAATAAAATATCAATCTTGTTCACTATTATATAGAGTAAATTTTCAATGAATCTTATATATAGAGTTGTGTATACTCCCTCACTATCCTTATACTTCCCAGGTTTTATTCCAATTACTATTGGAGTTGATCTAGTTTTTCATTCTTCTATTATGAACTTATTTAACACCTTTTTTTTCATATTTAAACTATGAAATTAATTTATTCCATACATATTTATATATTTTTAGTCAAAGAAAGTAATTAAATTTTCCAATCATTGACATTTTAAAGTCTAAACACATTAATTATTGTAACTTTTTAACAAAATTATACTTCTTTCCTCCAAATATGATGTCATCAAAATACACCATCATTATGAACTATTCCTCATATGAGATATTCATATATAGGTTTTTATCAACACCTCCTCACATAAACATCAAATTTCCCAAATAAGAGACTAATCATTCATACCAAGAGTAATGTTTTTTCTTTAATATATATAAATCCTTTTTAGACTTCACACTATCGAATCATAATCTCAAATAACAAATCCTACCGGTTGATTGATATAGACATATTCATTTAAGATTATATTTAAAAATTTTATCACTACATTCATTTTATAATATCTAATTTTTTTTTGAACAACCACTATATTGATTCCATTCCATCCACCAGGGCTAATGTTTCCTTAATATCAACCCATTCAACCTGTGTATATCATTTAAACACTAGCCTTGATTTATTCCAAAACAATCTTCCACATTCATCAATTTTTTTAAAGGCCCATTTGGTATAAATTTTACTTTTTATAATAGAGAAGAATGATCTATTATTATCATTATTTTGGTCTATTTTGGTTTAGATTTATCTCTAATAATATTATTTATATCAACTCAAAATCTACTTTTTTTATTTGATTCATATGTTGAATCAACTCTTCACCATTTTCTTTCTTATTCAGCTTTAGAATCATAATTAATTATATGATGTTTAGATTCCATTTAATCCTAAATTACCAATTCTTATTCTATATTAACTTATTCATGGAAAATATTTATAGAATTATCATATGATTCATGTATTAAAATTTCACATCACTAATTTAAACTATTTTTTGAACCTTTTATTGAAAAATTTATAGGCTTTAATATTTTATTAATAGCCTAAAAATATTCTTCCTTATACCATACTTTCCTTGATTTCCTTATCTATTTCAAGTGAAATTTTTTATTTCTAACACTTTGAGATGATTCAGTGTGGGATTACTTCAATGGAAAATTTTATGTATCATCTTATCTACTCTTGGTTTGTGAAACTATCAATTCAGAGTGTTCATATAAACTTTCACTACTTCCTTACGATAGTGGCATGCAATTCAATTTTCTATAAACAACGTATTATCCATATTATTTACCATATAGTTCCTCATTTATATGAGTCCATTTTATTAGGGAGTCCTTAATGTTGACATTGAATTATTTATTCCATGTTTTTGAAGACAATTTTCAATTTACATAGAATTATATTTAGTTACATTGTTTGGACGAATAATCTTCATTGTTTCACTACTCTATTTTTCACTCTTCATAATATTTTGATGCAATCTATCACTCCTCTTTTAGTCAACATAAATATGGAACATCCCATTATACTATTTTCATCAAAAAATAAAATTAAATACTTCTCACCATAAGTTCCAATCTAACCAATTGAACCACATATATCAGTGTGGACCGAATTCAGTAGATTTGATACTAAATTCTTATTTGGATGGTAAGGGTTTCTCACTATTTTACCACTAAAGTATGAATCAAAGTGGGAATTTTAAAAATAGGTGTGGAATAATAAAAAATGTGATTAATTATCCTAAAAATCTGTTTACTTCACTTAATAATAGGAATAGACCCATTGTTAACCCATGTAATGGTAATGGGAATTAAAAAACCAATTAGGTGTGGAATAAGAAAGAAGTATAAGCTAATACTAAGTAAAAATACATGATAAGGGAGTGTGGTTTCAATAATGAATAATTGGAAATAAAGTAGAGTTGTTAAAATCAAAAGGAATATCAATGAGTATAATATAACGAACCAAATTTCAATCCAAGGAATTTTTAATGCTAAAATATCATAAAAAAACCATGTTGTGAATTTATAATATTAATATTTGTTGTATTATTACATTTTTAAATGAATTAATTTCAAATTATATAGGTATTATAATAAATCATTACCTAACATTTAATTTTATTACACATATTGGATTTCGAAGTACTATAATTCATTCTTGTTTGAAATATTTTAGTTTATTTTTAGAGAAAATAAAAGGACTACATGAGTGAAAATAATTTTATATATCATGATAAAATCACAATGAAAGTGTGACACCATATTTTGTACCAAAAAAAGAAATGTGTCACTTTCCATTGATTCCAAGAATTTTATTTTTTTTATTTCTAAGGAAAAATAAATAAATTTACACTGCTTAATTCCAAGAGAAATAAGGATACATATGAATTGGATCATCCCACTAATATAATAATAAGATATAAATTAAATACATGACATAATTATTTTTTTGTTAAAGTGTACAATGTATGTTTAGTTTTATCTTGTGATTCTTATAGTATATTTGGTTTGTTGATTACTTTACATAGTACAAAAATTATTTTCATTAACATGTATAACCTTCAATAATGGATGAGTGTTAAGAAATCATTTAATTTTATAAATACACTCATACATAGACCTTTTGTTTCTATAAATAGTTTATACATGTACATTAAACCTTTTATAAAAGAGTTAAAGAAACTTTGAAATGTTTATGAGAGTACAAATGATGCTTCTCTAAAAGAATCATTTCAAATATGTACTATGATTATGTGAATGGAAAATGATTTTATTGCTTATAAAATGATTTTTTATTTGAGTAAAAGGGTAAAAAATCCTGTACTATTTATATAAATAATAAATTAACCATAAATATTCAATTTTTTCATAGTTTCAATTTCATGGGGACATCACTGATTATTTCCAATGGATCATTCACATAGAAAAAATTATCAAAAGTTTAACAATATTATAAAGTTATAAGAACCAATTTAGTGTATTATGGGAACTAATATACTTAATAAATTAAAATATTTCACTTTTATACTCATTAAATCCCAAAAAAATCTATAAAGATGATAAATATTTCTATTGAATATGTAGAAAATTGGTTAAACATGTATATTTTAATTTTATGTTTTAGTTAATAATTTTACAGTGTCATTTATTAGATGTAATTCATATTTATAAAAATATATGTGAAATTTCACATTCAATTATTCTAAATTTCAATATAAATACCAAATATGTTTTTAGATCTTGGTGTGCCTTGATAGGTTGGGGCATCAAACTTTAACTTCATCCCGAGTTCATCGATCATAATAATTTAAAGTTTTCATATGATTTTTATGTGATAAGAAACAATTCCCACAATTTTTGGTGACTTTGAAGGTTTTAGATTTTTGTTCAAGAAATATATCAAAATGGGTCATCAAAAGAGACCTGAGACTTAAATATATAAAAACCAATGAATATAACATCCTTCTACAAGAGTTGATTACAATATACTTATAAAGTTTGATGATAAATAATATAAGTTTCAATGTGATTTTATTGGTATATTCTTATAAATATATCTGTATGAAAAGGATAATTAATGGTTTCTTGAAAAAAAAAATAGAAAGAGGCACAACTATTTCTTCATGATTTAATGAAAACCCCCATGTTATTTTACATAGATAATGCATCCAGTCTTCCAATTTCCAAATGAAATTTTTCATGGGGTTCAAATATATTCTTATTATATGTACCAAACTAAAACAATTTCCATTATGAAGTCTTATGTTAAGTACAAGAATCTTATTGATTGATCAATTATGAATGATTACATAACTCAATATTTTATGGATTTTTTTCTATGTATTTTTGTGATGTTATCATGATATGTAATTGGTTAGTGTGAACTAAAGATAAGTAATATAAGCTTATTGAGCCTAAATTTCCATTACATCCCCAAATAGGGTGCATTTATAAACCATTTTTATTGGGTACATTGAGTCTTGAAGAGAAATAAATGACACATCACACAAACATGTCCAAATATGATATGTTTGATGACTATATTATGTAATTAATATGAATATCTATATGTGATATATTATTAAATCATAACAATATCATAAAATTTTAATGAAATATTATATAGGGAATATAATGAAATTATAATAGGAAGTCATCACTTATTACATTTGAGAAGAAGATTGACTTTTATTAATTTAGAGTTTATTGCTTGGTTAAAATTAAAGGTAATACCATTACTCTTACACAATATATAGTAATAGGATATTGTTAATATTGATATATTTTTATATTAAAATCAAGAGTTTGTTAATAAATAATGTATCTCCCAAAATAATTGTGTTCATAATTGGTCTAAATAATTTTGTAGAGTCCCAAAATTTTCTTGGTCCCCTAATTTGTGGTTTAGGGATATTATAGGTGTTGGATTGGATCTTTGATTTTGTTTGTAAGTGTATAGAATAGTTTTACTTTTTTATGTCTAAAATATTTATTATTTAATGAGATATTCTATGGTAAAAATAAATTTTCATAGACTAGATGAGTTTTTGTTAAATGGCCATTTTGGTGAAGACCAAGCTATTTTAGGTCATGTGGTGGTGTTTATTATGTAGCATATTGGATATTTTATATAGGAAATTCCTTTTTCACCTGAGGTAATTTTTTCACTCTCTTGAATTCTCCATATATTTTCTCAATTATTTTTGTTTATTCATTCTTAAAAGGCTATATTGAGAATTATTAGTATTAGATATGGTGATTTTTTATTAAGGTTTGATGGTGGGGTGATTTATGTAAGTTGTTTTGAGTTTTCGTGAGAATCCTTGGTGGTGTGGTCATTATTCTTCCTTTCATTCTTGAATTATGATTATTGGATCTTAGACCGAGGTAATGGATTAAAAAATTCTCTTTATATTATTATACATGAAAATGGAACTATCATGATTTGTTTATCATTAGGTAAAGATATGTAATTTACCTAATAAAGATAATGAAACAAAATAAAGGAATCATAAGGGAGGGAGGGTGATGTGATTTGCATGTGTTTATATGATATCTTGATTTTTATAATGTTTTTTTATTCATATTGATTTACATGTGCCCCAACTCAATCCTTGTTATTTTAATTTACCACTTTAATAATAAATTGAGGAACATATAGATGTTATAGATAATGGGGAAATAATTAATAGTGATATGGGGTGTGCATGAAGTATTGAATGATAATGAAGTACGATTAAAGAAACTACCCTTTTTTATAATTATATTATTATTTCTATTGATAATAAGTTAATATATTTTGATGTTAATTTATTAAGTTAATATTTTTATGTTAATATGTTTGTATTAATGTGATGGATGTAATATAGGTATGATCTCATTAATATAGTTGGTTAATAAATTAGTCCATAATTGAATAAATTATTTAAATAAGGTAATGGAATGAAGATTATGAATATATAATTGATAATAAATGTTGTTTATACTTAGAATTGTCTAATATGATTAAAAAATGGTTGATATGTTATATTGTTGTTGTAGTTTTAGTTAATTAATATTAATAACCTTGATGATTATTATAGATACTACCATAATTTTCATACATATATATTATATCTTAATAGATATATATTCATTACACAACAATATGACCCATGCTAGAATTGAGTAGGTTTTGTTTCTTTGGAAACTCGGACACATTAAAAACCTTTTAAAAAGAGATCTACATAATATCCCATTAAGTTATTCACAAATATTACCCTTATTATAAACATCATACTTAAAATATTTCTTCATATACTGGGGGAAGGAAACATAAGAAAGGGTGAGCTTAGATACTTCGTAATGGTAGAAAAGGTCGATATCAATGATCACTTAAGTATAACATGAGCATAAGGGTATGATAAGATGATATTGATATTTTTAAACCATACCAAACATATCATAGATCATAAACAAGAATAATGAAAAAAATAAAGGAATTTCATAAGATACGAAACAGAAAATAATCAAGGAACGTTGACCATAAGAGTATAACATTAGCATAAGACATAATTTTGTGGCATACATATTTGCAAAAAAAATTATTTCCTTAGTACTAAAGGATAAATACCAATAATATAATAGTGGATTATGTTCACTCTCCAATCCATTGTATCATTAGTCAAGGTAAATTCCCAAGACTATTATAGTGTAAAGAGTCCCTTATTGAATTGAGTTCACTCCCCATTCTGGTCATTATTATCTCATGATATATACATCATTACCCAATGAATTAGAGGGATATATAAATATAATACCACCTTTAAAATAGTGAAAATAATACATATTTTTTCCAAAATATCATAAAACATTCATCATATCATACCCTAGGAAAAGAAAAAAAGTTTCATAAACATTTTATCATTTCATCATAGCATAACTTATTGAAAAGAAATAGGTTTCATAACTTAATTAACCATTGGTAAAGAAACATTTTTCATAGAATCATACTTATATAATCATCATCATAATCCATAAAAAGAATTAAAGTGAATGGTATCATTTTATAATATCCCTAATATATCATAATTAACATCTAAAGATATTACTATAGTTGAAAATGCCTTTAAAATATAACGTGGAAAATTTCTTGAGGAAAATACCCTTTTCAATTTAAAATAACATATTAAAAATATAAATATTTCACAAATATTAAGGAAATAATTTTCATTGAAAATAACCTTGAAAATTTATAAATGAAAATTCAAGTCATTTATCAATCATGATAATGATAACTTTTTTTCATGCTATGTATGTTAAAATAATGATTCCTTTCACATTTTCAGTTAAAAAGTCAAAAGTACCTTGTTTAGAAATTGGCAAGAAGATTCATTTAAACCATTTTGTAAAAATTGAATCATAGGTAAAAATGACTTTAAAAAATCATATGATAATAGTAAAAACATTCTTGAGAACCTTTTTTGAAAAAATGGACATTAAAGAAAAAGTATTTTCGACCAAGAAGAGAAATAAAGACGTTTTTCCTTAATAAAATTATTTGAGTATCTTGAGTACTTAAAGTGTGTAAAATTAAATTAAAAATTTATTCTTAAGAAATAAATAATGGATAAGAAAATTAATGATATTATTGTGATGTAGATCATGAAATTTCATCTTTGGAAACTTAATCGTAAGCAATCTTGGTAAATAATGAGACCGTAACATGAAATCCTTACCGCTTTGATAACTTTTGAATTAAAAGAACCATGAAATAAAAACTTCAATGAAAAATTAAATATAATTAAAATAAGTATATTCATGATATAACATTTCAATGGTTTCTTGTATACACCTCATATAATAAGATAAGTGCATAACATAACATATTTTCCAAATAAAGCAATTTGAGACGATAAACCCTTACATCAAGTTCCACATTATTTGAAAGAAATTTAACCTAATTTATAATAAATATAAATTTGTTACAATTTTATAATATATTAATTTAAATAATTATAATATCATACATGCTCTAATTTTAATATATCAACACCCATTTATTAATAATTCCTTATTAAAATTGTCATTTCTGGGTGTTAATTGTTTCTTTTTTCATGATATTATCAGTTCATTAGTTCTAATAATTGTGATTTGATCATAGTTTCATCATATAAAAAATTTAAATCATTATATAAATATAATATATTTTCATTATATATATATTTAGATTCATCCCCAAAATACAGGGGTAGAAAAATGAATTACACTGTTCATGGAGATGGAAGGTTGTACGTACACATGAATGATGTTTTCACTTTTCAAAGGACAAAAAAGGAAAGGTAAATAACAATAGACATTTAAAAAATCATTATTATATAATATTTATCATATATATTCAATAAATTTATCCTTATTACCATTCAAGTAATGTGGAAGTGAAAACCGAATCACATCTCTTTAGGGAGGTGGTAGTCCACACACACACACAGGACGTAATCATTTTAAAAAGGATGGGATGAAGGTGGATAATGGTTGTTACCTTATCATAATAACATTTCAGAATATTGAATATACAGAATTAATTATTTTATAATAGATATTATGAATTTAAATGGATTATAAGAAGAAATAAATTTGAAAATGCTCGTTTAATAATTTTACCTTTTCGTTGAGAATCATCTTTTAGTGTACGACTAATGAATTGAAGGGATGGTATTTTAGAAAAAAAAACTATAATATGTATTTAATGAGGATAATAAATTATCATGGTAGATATTGGATATGATATAAGGCTAAAAATATTTTAGTAAGAGAGGAGAATATGTTCCCTTCTATTAGTGAGGGGAGGGGTACTTTGGGAATTACTTATAGTATTAATTTAATAGAAATCAATTTTCAACAAAAAATTTATCCGTATTGATATATTAAAATATAAGATGAGTATGATTCAAAATAATATCATCTAATTAAATTTGTACAAGTCCCATTTTTTTTCCATTATCTTTTTGTTTTAACCCCACATTAACTCTTTTTACAATTACGGTAATATCAATGATTTTTAATCATTAAGTTTAAATAATGTTACCAAAAAAAAAATTTACACATAAATGGGCCATTTTTGATATTTTAATCCTAATATCATTCACTTGGATGAATATAGATTTTTTATGATTTTTTATGCAATTAATAAAAAATTATTATTATAAAATACCATTAATATCAATTTTAGGACTATTCATTTCATTTTACTTTGAAAACATCATGAAAAGAAAGGATTTATAATATAAACCTTTTAAAAATCTCTAACAAATTATATTTATCTAAATTTTTTTTGGATCATAATTATCCATCCAAATTAAATTACTTTTAATATTTTTAAAATCATTTATTTTTTTCTTTTATTAATTGAATAAATAACGTGTCGGTGTTGCATAAGAATTTAAGGTAATTATTCAATCAATAAAAACATAAAATAAATTACTATGATAAAAAAAATTAATTCAGTTTTAAAATAAATATTTATAATTTAACTTATCCTCCTTTTATTCATATGTAAAATTTTTGGAGATATTAAAGTCAAGAGTGTGACATTTTATATTTCTTCCTTTTTTAAAATAATATAGGGGTCATAATCAAATAAAAATGGTAAAAAGTGATAATATATTATATAATTAAATGTAGAGAGATGAAATCCACTCATCCAATAGGATGATGGAAAGCTTTTGGTAAATTTTAAAGCCTTATCCCAATGTTCTAACCCTATTTTACCCGTTTTACCATTTACGAGGCAATAAAAATTTATTAAGATTACTATCCATAATGAAAAAAATAAAAGGGACATATTTTCAAAATTTTAATTTGTTGATTCCAAATATGGAATTCATTTTTCAAGATTTTATTTCTATAAGTGGCCCAAATTTAGTCTAGAATAATTGTGTAGAACGTGAGTAAAACTATTTTTTAAGAAGTACATTTTAAGAATAAAACTATATTTATTGTTATCCTAGGACTATAAAAATAATTATATTAGTTTTAAAACATTTTATTGAATATATAATATATAAATTTCATTAAAATAATTGAAAAATAGAAATTTATTTAATTTATTAAGATAAAAACACACCGCATGTATAAAAATAATCATTTTCTTCATAAAAATGTATCCTTTAATTTCAAAAGTTTTTTTATTTTCATTCCCAATCAACTGATAACCAATGAATTCATATTATACACGTGTAAACCATAAATTTTTCATAGTTTAGTTAGTCCTATTCATACCCTCCAATCCAATGACTAGGAAATAACCGCCACATTACATAATAATATTCCAATATTATATCGCATTTTGTTTAAGCTCATTGTTATGTGTGAATTAAGATATATAATAAATAAAATTTATTTATAGAGAAATATATCATAATATATTTGGGTTTTAAATTAAAAAACCTTAAAATTATTTTCATCCTTAAAATTCCATCACTTCAATGAATAAAAATGAGGATATATCTATTTCATCACATCCTCAGGTTCCCAAATAGTTTTTTCAAATTTCTGATTGCTCCGGAGAACTTTAAACAGGTGAGTAGTCTTATTTATATAATGATTTATCTCTATGATCCATGATTTCTACCCATTTTTATTTATAATAAATATCATACTCTAGCGATAATACCTCTGATTTCAGTACATGTGATGGATCTGGTACGTACTTTCTCATGGTTGATACTTGGAACACATTATGAACTTGAGAGAGGTTTAGTTGGAGAACCAGTAAATACGACACCATACCTAATTGATCAAAAAAAATTTAGGGGGGGGGGAATATAAAAACCGATCATATTTACCATATTTTTATATATCATAACATTATTCTATAGATAAATTCATATGAATACCTTCTCAACAACTTCCAATACCAAATTTCCATGAAGATTTTCAGCATAACTTTTCTATCAACACAGAGCTACCTTAATGTGTTTCTGAATGTCTCTAAATTTATTTACCATTTCCTCTAGTAGCTCTTGTACCAATATATTTATTTATCTAACTTCATCCCAATATGTTGGAGTTCTATACTTATTTCCATAGAGGGATTCATTAGGATACATTTGAATGCTTGAGTGAAAGCAATTGATATAAGAAAACTTGATTAGAGTTAGGTTTTAATCCTATTTTTTTTGAAATATTTAATAAAAGCTCTGATCATATAATCTAGGATTGGAATGGTTCTCCTAATTTACCATCTTTCTAAGGATGATAATTAGTACTAAAAATCTACTATGTATCCAGAGACTGCTAAAGACTTCACTAGAACATTGAGGTAAATCCCATATCCTAACCAGATACAATAAAATGTGGTATTACATGAAACTTTACCACTAATTTAATTTATATTCTAATAAAATTATCAAGTGATAAATATTATCTAATGAGAATAAATTGTGCTAAATTGTTAAGTTTATTGACTAAAACCCAAATATAATTATAGATTTTAGATGTTTGGGGGAGTTCGATAATAAAATATAGGATGATATTTTTCCATTTCCCTTATAGTATGGGTAATGGTTACAACAACCTAGTAGACTTATATTTATTTGATTTAACTTCAAGACATACCAAGCATTGAGATATATACTATAAAATATGTCTCTTCATGTTTTCCCACATGAAAAATTATTTTAGATATTTATATTCATATATACTTCTAGGATGAATAGAGAATAATAAACTATAAGCCTCATCCAAGAGATCTTTCAGACTTGTTATAGATAGAAGAAATACATGGTTCCTAAACCTTATCATTTCATCATAAACAAGGATGAATTTGGGAACACTTCTAACCTTATTCTTCCTTTCCAAAACTTCCTTACACACCTATTTAATCCTCATATTGATATATGGTTGAATAATCATTTGAGAAAGATAATATTTATCCCATTAATTTAATATTTGTAGATCTATCCTTTAAAAATTCATATTTTTTTTACATTTTTGGATCCCCATAATAGATAAGCTCTAATGATCCATTTAACTCAAATTATTGGACACATTGTTCTATTTCCCAGGGTTGTAATGTATTGAGAAATCATAATCTTTAATCAAATATAACCATATTATATGGAACTTATCTAACTATTTCTAAGTGAATATATACTTCAAACTTTTATTATCAACATATATATCTGAAATTTCTACATAAAGATAATTCCTTCATATCTTTAATGAAAAAATTACTATAGTGAACTCCAAATCATGAGTTGGTTAATTTTTATCACGAACCTTCAATTTTTGTGATGCATAATCTATAACTATAAAATTATACATGAGTATGAATTTAAATACCTCATTTAATGCATCACTATATATTAAAAAATCCTTATCCATTATAGGGTCTTGTAAACAAAGGTCTATTTACTAACTTTCTCTTTAGTTCTTCAAAATTTTCTTCACATTAATATATCCAAAGGAACTTGGATTCCTTTAATGTTAACTTGGTTATTGGATTAGAAATCAATGAGAAATTATTCCACAAAGTGTTGATAATATCCATCCAACGGATATCAGTCACAATGGTGGGTCTAAGACAACTTTCAATATCCTCCACCTTTGATGGATCTAAATATTTACCCTATCTTGAGATTATATGACCTAAAAATGATATGTTTTTAGCCAAAATTCATACTTGGTGAATTTTTCATATAGATTATCCTTATATAGGGTCTTCAGTACAGTCCTCAAGTGACCTTATTTCTATTCCTTTATATTTGAATATATAATAATATCAACTATAAATCCTACCACAAAATAATCAATGTAACCTATAAATAATATATTAATTAAATCCATGAAGATAGAGGGGGAATTTGTAAGACCAAATGAAATCACTATATATTAATAGTGTCCATAGTTAGTATCAAATATATTTCTAGGTATATCCTCCTTCTTGAACCTCAATTGATGATATCTTGAATGATGGTCTATATTGTAAAAGTATTAAGCTCTGCATAATTGATCTAACATGTAAGAAATATGGGAAAGATGATAGTTATTCTTGATTGTGACCTTATTCAGTTTATAATAATCAATTCAAATCCACAATGAGATTTATTTCTTATTATAAAAATAATAGATGCACCCCATGGTGACACATTTGTTAGAATGGATCCATTTTCAAGATTATATTAGAGATGCTTATTTAATTCTTGTAACTCAATAGGGTCTATTATATATAATGTATTTGAAATAGGTGTAGCACCAGGTTTTATTTCTATTAAAAAATCAACATCACGTTTTAGTGGAATACTATGAAACTCTTCTTGAAATATAGAAAAAAAATATTGTATAACAGTTTTAATTAGATGTTGAGTTTCTCTCAAAAAATATAAGATAAAAAAACCTTTTGAAAAAGAATTCAAGAACCATATAAAGGATATAATTTTCATTAGAAGTTCATATTTATCATTTCACTGATAGAGGATCATACGTTGGTTTAGAATATCAAACCTAAATTACCTTTCTCAGTAATTGATGTGGGATTTATGTAAATAAATTGAATTAATTCCTTAGATAATATTAAATAAAACTGCAGGTATAATAATGATAATTTAAATAAGAACATTCCCACAAGATTCAATTGGATAAGAATCATCAACTTTAGATGTAATGATCATACCACTAGGTATTTTAACTGTTAAATCAACATCAAATCAGTTAGGATATGAATTAACATTCCTCGAGTCATTTCATGATATATAATAATTCCTATAAATTAGCTCAGATAGGGAACTAAAATATTTTAGCATACCAATTACCACCTAAACTTCATCATTCTATATTCAATCCCATATTGAAATTAAAAACGTTTCCATGACCATTAAACATCATTAATTAGTGTGATCAATCATATAATAATGAAAAATCATTCATAGGATGTCTAAATCATAAAACCTTCTTCTCAATATATGGATCCTTAGGTTTAAACTAGGTTATCTATGGTTATTACCAAAACTTTATAATCTTATCCTATACATAAAGTTAACCCTAGGGTTTTTACCAACATTTTCTAACCCTAATATCTAAATATTAACTAAAACCTGCTCTGATACAAACTACAACAACCAATACTTTTCATATATATATATATATATTACATCTTAATTGATGAATATTAATTATATAACATTATTATCCATATAATAATCAAATAGTTTTAGTATATTTGGAAACTTGGATACACAATTTTTTTTATAAGATATGAACATAATCTTCCACTTAGTTCTTCTCAACTAACACTTTTTATAAACATATCATACTTAGAATCATTCTTTATATCCTAGGGAAAGGAAACATAATAAAGGGTGATATCAGATTCTTAGTAAGGGTAAACGAGGAAGATATCAATGATCACTTAAGCATGAAATGCGTATAAGGGTGTGAGAACATGATATTATCATTTAAAAACCATACTCAACATATCATAGATCATAAACTTGAATCATGGTATAATGTTTGGTAGTTCATAAGACATAAATAATAAATTAATCAAATAACATGATCTATGAGACCATAACATTGGTATAAGATATATTTTTTTATCACACACATAAGTATAGAAAATAATTTCCTTTATAGTCAAGGATCACTGACATGACTATTATAGTGGATTGGGTTCACTCTTTAAAACATCGTAACCTTAGTCAAGGTTCACTCCTAATATTATCATAGTGGGAATATTTCTTTACTAAACTGGGTTCACTCCCCATTCCATTCTTTTTTATATAATGAGATATCCATCTTTATTCAATGCATTGGAGGCATACATAATTTCTTTCCCACCCATCACATAATGAAAATCTTACATATGTGTGTTATAATATCATAAAATATTAATCATAACATAATCCATGAAATTAAATTTGTTTCATAAACATTTCCTCATTTCATTATAGCATAACCCATGGAAAAGAAATGAGTTTCATAACTTAATTAACTCATGGGAAAGAAACAAGATGTATATAATCATTCTTAAATAATCATCAATATAAGACATCCAAATAATTAAAGTGGATGGTATGATTGTATTATATCCCCAGAAAATCATGAGTAACATCAAAGGACGTCATTATAGTTTAAAATTCCCTTAAAATATCCATTGGAACATTTCTTGAGAAAACCACCATTTTCAATTTGTAATCACTTTTTTAAATTATGAAAAATTCCAGAATACTAAGAAAACAATTTCTTTGAAGAGAAACCTGGAAAATTGTAAAGGAATATTCAAAAAATTGAGAGGTCATTATGGAAGGATATTCCATTCATGTCGTGTATGTTAAAACAAAGTTTCCTTTCTCATTTTCTATAAAAAATTAAAAGTACCTCATTCAAAAAAGACATGAAGATTCCTTTTAAACAATTTTTTGAAAAGTAAATCACGGGTAAAAATGACTTTAAAAGGGAATATGAAATTATTAAAAACATGGTTCAAAACATTTTTATAAAACATGTACATGAAGTGAAAATGGTTTTTGACCAAAAAGAGAAACAATGTCATTTTTACTTAAAAATATTTTTTTTGTATCTTGAGTACATAAAGTGAGGAAAATTAATGGAAAACATGTATTTTTAATAAATAACCAAAGGGTAATAAAATTAATGATATTATTTAGAGTTATACAATGAAATTTAATCATTTTAAACTTAATCATAAATAAACCTGGTAAACAATGATATTATAACATAAAACCATTATCGCTTTGGTAAATTTTGAATTCTATTCCCCATGAAATAATAAATTCAAATTAAAATTTAAATATCATGAATATAAGGATATTAATGATAAAATATGTCAAAGGGTCTGTATATACACCACATAAAATAATATTGGTTCATAACATAACATATGTCCCAAAGAATAAAATTTGAGACGATAAACCTTACCTGGAGTTTGACTTCCATTGAAATTTATTTAACCTTATAAATAATAATTTTAAATTTATTATGATTTTATACCATATTCATATAAATAATTATTATATCATATATTATCCAATTATAACATTTCAACACCAATTTATTAATTATTCTTATTAAAATGATCATTTATGGGTGTTAACTATTTTGTTTTTCATGAGAATTTCAATTTGGATGTTTTGGTCCTAGTAGTTTGATCATGAATCCATCATCTCCCAAATTTTAATCATGATATAAATAATATATATATATATATATATTCATTATATATATATATATATATTTTTATTCATCCATAAAATATAGATATAGAAAAATGAATTACATCATTCATTAAGATAGTAGGCCGTACGTACGTATGAACATTGTTTCCACTTTTCAATGGATGAAACAAAGCATAGATAAATAATAATTCACTATTTTAGAATATTTATTATATAATATATATATTATATATTCATAAAATTTATCATTATTACCAATCATTTAAATCTTATGTGAAAAAGGAATCACATCACTTCATGGCGGTGATAGTTCACACACATGCATGAGTGACATTATCTTTTCCAACAGATGGGGGAGAGGTGGATAATGGTTGTTCCATTATCATAATAAAAATTAATTATATGAAATAAACTAAATTAATTATTTTATAATGTATACAAAGAATTTATATAATTTATAAAAATATATAAAATTGAAAATTCTTAGTGAAGAGTTATACATATACATTGAGAATTATCTTTTGGATTACAACTTAAACCTAGAAGATATGGTCTTTTGGGAAGAAAATAAGATATAAGATGTGGTAAGGTAATATATTAATTTATATGGTTGATATTTTATGATATATAATGTCACGACCCGTCCTCGGGGCCGTGCCGTGACTACCCCAAGCCCGCCTTCCATAGGCCAGGGGCTGGCGACTAGCACCAAAGGCGTAAAAATCCCGTTAACTGGGAAGGCATTGCCTTTATAAAAGAAAACAAGCACCACAGAGTACAACTAAAAGTGCGGAAAGTAAAAAGGGGCCGGAAATACAAGCCCAACTGTAAAGTACAACTCGAAAGGGAAAACAGCGACTGAAAAGTAAAGCTGCTACGCTGAGATGTCCACTGGAAATCCCACCTGAAGGGTGGGTACAGATAGCTCCTCTGCTCCTCGGGTCCCGCCGTCTGCTCCAAGTATGTCCCGCCCAGTGGTCTGCCTCTGGGTACCGCCTCGTCGTATAGTCCACCTCCAGGTACCGTCCAGTCCTCGAACCTTCGGCTTCTGTCAGCACTGTCCGTCGTCTGCAACCAACACAACGAGGTGCGGGCATAGCCCGTGCAGGGGTGAGTATAATGATACTCAGTAGGGACCCCGAGACCCTCAAGGTCTCACTAAAACCAACAAGGATAAACACAAGAAGATCTCAACAGATAAACTTTACTTAGGTATATGCCCATACATATACCTAAGTTATCAAGTAACCCATCTCAATCATGAGGAAACACATGGATTGTGAAATCGACGGATAACCACTACCCGGGTATATGCCCATACATATACCAAAGTTAGCAAGTGACCCATCTCAATCATGAAGTAAACACAAGGTCAAAAGTCTCAGCTCAAACCAGGATTTTCATTATCGAAACCGTAACTGCTGAAGAGCTCCGTCTCTGGAGTGTGCAGTGGTCCTGACACGACTCCGAGGTACTGCTCACTAACCTAAGACTGCTAAAGTACTCCTCCTGTCGAGTACTGCGGGCCAGCCACCCAAACACAGTAGTGCTTCCCGCCGAGGTATGTCACCCAAACTCCGTAGTGCACACCCCCTAGTAGCCTGCTGAGGTACTCTCCGGACGAGCACCGCGGGTCTGCACTGTCACAAAGGTAGTGCTCCGTCCGCCATGGGTCTGCACCTCTGAAAGTAGTGCTCCATCCACTGGGCTAGTCGACTCACTCCAAGTCGAGTCGGTCAAGCAGTCGTCAGGTCTCAGCCAGCTACACGGTCTCCGTACATCGCATGCTCGTCACTGGGAGGGTCCGCTCCACGAGCTACAGGTCGATACTCCAAGTATCTCAAAGTCCCACGAAGAAGTGTCTCAAAAGTCCGTCTCGTCACAGGGGTCTCAACGCAACAGACGGCGCGTCGATCGGACGCCCGGTCTGTGAGTTAATAGTCTTTTCGTCCCAGGGGCCCGGTTGGTTTCGAGAGCGAAACCAATCCCGGCCGTATCTCAACTGTACCCCGAACTCCCATAGGGTATACTCAAAGGGACCATTACTCAACGTAACCACCAACGCCGCTGACGGCTCGTCAAGCGGGCGTCCTGTCTGAAAGATAAAAGCTTTCCCGTTCCAAGGGCCCGGTTGGATTTCGAGTACAATCCAACCCGTCCATACTCCGACTGCATCCAAAATTCGGGCGGAGTATGCCAAAAGTTCCGTCTCATCAAGAGGAAGTCAACGAAACAGACGGCGCGTCAATCGGACGCCCGGCCTGTAAGTTATTGACATTTTCGTCTCCGGGGCCCGGTTGGTTTTTAAAGCAAAACCAACCCGACCGTACTCCACCTGCGTCCAAACCTCGGGCGGAGTATGCCAAAAGATCCGTCTCATTAAGAGGAACGCAACGCGACTGACGGCGCGTCAATCGGACGTTCGTGGCTCAAGATATGAGCGTTTCCGCTCCGAAGGCCCGGTTGGTTTCGTGAACGAACCAACCCGGCCGAACTCAAAGTAAACCGAAACCTTGAGTGCGATATACCGAAACGACCGTCTCGATCCAAGGATCGCGTTGCCGCAGACGGTTCGTCATTCGGAGGTCCGAGGCTCAAGTTATGAGCCAAAAACCGAAACTGGTCCGAAACGGGGGGGTCCGGGTCCGGGCCGACCCGGCCCGACCCCCCCCCCCCCCCCCCCCCCGGGGTGGCGCGGCGGCCGGCGGCGGCGGTCGGCGGCGGCGGACGGCGGCGGACGGCGGCGGCGGGCGGCGGCGGCGGGCGGCGCGGCGGCGGCGGCTGCGGGCTGCGGTGGCGGCGGCGGCGGGCCGCGCTGGCGGCGGCGGCGGGCCGCGGCGGCGGCGCTTAGCGCCGCACGTGGGTCACGCGGGGGCTAAGCCCCGCGGTTTCTTCAAGGTTGCGCGGCACAAGGCCGCGCCGGTTTCTTCAAACCGCCCCCCCCCCCCCCCTCACGTGGGGGGGCCTGCTGGCGCCGAACCAAAGGGGGCGGCTGCCCCCTTCCCTCAAGAACCGCCCCCCTCATTAAGAGGGGGGGGTTTTAATGGACCGGCCGGGGAATTTAATTCCCCGGTTTTTGTGACATCCGGCCGGCCCGCTGGCCGGCCGGTTTTTACCAACGGGACCGGAAATTCCGGTCCCGCCCTCGACTTCCGACGCCGGCGGCCCGGCCGCCTGTCTTTCCTTCCGCCGCGGCCCGGAACCGGCCGCGGTCTCCTCGTCCCGCCGTGGCCTGGAACCGGCCGCGGTCTTCTCGTCCCGCCGCGGCCCGGAACCGGCCGCGGTCTTCTCGTCCCGCCGCGGCCCGGAACCGGCCGCGGCGTTCGTCATCCGGCGCGGTGCGTCGGCACCGCGCCCCTTCGCCGTGCTTTGATTCTTTTCAACGTGGCGCGACGGCGTCGCGTTCTTGAAGATTTTTGCTCGGCGTGGCGCGACGGCCCCGCGTAAATTAAACGCACGGCAAACCACGTGGTGCGACGGCACCACGCCACTTTGCTTCCATCGCAAGAATTAAACAAGAACGTTGGAGGGGGGGTTCGGCCGTGTTCGTGCGGTCCGGCCCCCCTCGCGTTAATAATAATAACGCAACTTAAAGAAAAACATGTCACACGTTAATCTTGCTAATAGCACGATCAAGAATAAAAAGAGGAATCCAAAAGAAATTCGACAACCCCTACCTCGGGTTTAGGATTCAAAGGTTCTGCTACGCTCCGCGGAAGACGGCGTCGCGGAGGTCGGGTGTCGCGGTCGTCGTTCGTCAAATCCGTTGACGAAGTGCTATACCCGAAGAGACACGACGTTGGCGGATCTTCGTTTGCCGACGAAGGTTGTCCGAAGAAGAGATGGCGTCCCCTTCGTTGTCACGGTGAACGAGGAAAGGAGTTGCGGCGTTCTCGATAGTCGCATGTGACGGAGTCGTGGAATATCGGTGTCGATTCCTTTGACGTCGGAGGAAGAGTCGTTGTCGAAGGCGTTCGTCGCGGAAAACCGTCGCGGAAGGGATGACGCGGAAGAATAACGTCGCGTCGCGGATACGGCGTCGCGGATGGATCGTGTTCTTCGGCGGAGAAGTTCTTCGTTGAAGAACGACGTTCTTCGCGTTCTTCGTTGAGGTTGAAGAAGAAGAAGAGGAGCTCTCCACCTCTCAAGAAGACAAACGATCAACCCAAAATAAAATAAGATAACATCTTATTTTATTATTACAAAACATAAAAGAATTTCAAAAGTTTGAAATTCAAAATGGCTAACCCCAAAATTAACTCACTTAATTAATATACAAGAGTTGTATAATTAAAAAGAACTTAAGTTATCAAGCCATTAAGAGGGAGAGTGGGGAGTTGAAAAGGTGTGGGTTCGTGTGGGCCCCACCACACTTAATCCTCCCAAGGGAGGTTAAGTGGGTGTGGGTCCCACTCCCAACCTCCTTAGATAGGTTTTAACAAGTTAAAAATAAAATTGTTCTACACAATTTTATTTAACTCAAACTAAAAACCCCAAAACGAAACTCTCAACCCGCAACAAACGCAACTCCCGAAAAGGACTCTTTAAGCGAATATCGGCGCTGCGAGTTCATCGGTGCCCTCGGATTTCAATTCCGAGCACTGGATCAAAAGTTAGGAATTCCCGCTCGTTCGTTCACTGAACGTACCCGAGCCAAACTTCGGAAATTAATTACGGGCACTCCGGGCCTCGGAATCAGGTGCCGTCAGAAACCGCATTCTTGTAAAATTCTAAAGAAAATTAAGAAAAAATTTCCCTTGAATTTTACGGGTCTTTACATTACTCCCACCTCAGGGCTTTACGTCCCCGTAAAGCTACATCAAAAACTAGGGAAACAAAAGAGGATACTGAGCACGCATCTGAGCCTCCCGCTCCCAAGTGCTCTCCTGGAGATTCCCGTGCCGCCATCTGTTGCGCACAAGAGGAATCGATCGCCCATGTAGGGCCCGCTCCTGGATGACATGGACCTCCTCTGACGTGGCCCGGACCATCTCTGGTCCCACAAGAGCTGCAAGATTTCTTCTTTGCCGAAAAGAGAAACCTGGTCTCATCCCCTGGATGAACCACATTCTTTTCCTAAAACAGTCAATCCTAACATGGATGATACTAATCCATACCAAGGATGACATCGTAAGGCCTCGACGCTACTACTAAGAGATCCAACCGTTACTCTCGCCTCCAAGGGTTGAGTCACACTGTCGGCATCAGTGTGTGGTAACTGGTCTCCTCCAGTAGATGTCTCACAAGTGAGGGTCAAGTCAACAGTCAACTGGAACCTCTTAGTAACATCACAAAAGAGGACAGGAATGAAAACATCACAAAGGATGCATCTTTTATTATTGCAGCTCATAATACAAGACGCTACACAAAAGCAACATCAACATGGAACTAGAAGTACAAGAGACGTATCCACTAGTTCCGCTCCTGTCCACCTGCTTCCAGAGCTCCAGAATTTGTCGCTGCCTCAATCTCGGTGGCTCCTTCCAAGCCTGCGGATCGAGGAGTCGGACAGTCACGTGCCAGGTGACCCTTTCCGCGGCATGAGTAACACAACCTGCTCCTTGCACGGCTAGCTCTGTTCCCACTCCGGGTGCCCTGCACCACTGTTCCTAAAACCCGAGATCGCCCAACTGCTGGTCTAGTCCTCCTGGACCTCTGCATCATCTGTCTACTGCCCACAGATGACTCGGCTTCTGATCGAAAAACACGCGGCAAAGGCAGAATCTCTTGTACACGCTCGGGGTGTAGAGATACTGGCACAAACTCCACCCTGAAGAAGGTCTCGAAGTCTTCCCATGCGAAGTCCATCTCATCGCAAAACTGAAACAAGTGGTTCCACCACCTACCTGCTGCTGCGTGTAGTAGGCTCGCAGCGAGGATCACCGTGAGGTCTGCTGGTGTCCTCACTAGCCTAAACACTCGTACCACTGCCTCTAGCCAGTCCTCTGCTGCCTGGGGATCCGTCTCCCCGCGAAACCTGGGCGGTCGCTGGCGCTGAAACTCATGCAGTGCGCTGAGGCGACGTGCATCGTCAGCGGCTGCTGCTGGAAGCATCGGGGGCTCGGCGGGTAGAGCTACCGCCGGTGCCACTGCTAACAAAGGGCCCTGCACCGAGGCCTCGTCGCTCGGTGGGCTGTCGTCACGTTCGTTTCTCGGAACCCTAACTGGCTGCCGTCGTGGGGCCATCCTGAAAGAAACAACGTAACACGATCAAACGATTATACCTGGTGAGCTGACCTGGTTTGAGCTGTTTTAAGGGGAAAAACTTTTGAAAACATACACGCAATCAGTGTTTTCGTGCACAAAGTCGGAAATCAGTTGTCAGGGTCCTGGTGTATGGATACGTCGGCCGCCCGCACCAACACTGGACTCCCTGAACTGAAAACCACACTCGGTACTCTCAACACTATTGCTTCACAGAAAGAAACATCAGAGTTATAAGTTCTGCGGTAGAACCGAACTCCTTTGATACCAATTTGTCACGACCCGTCCTCGGGGCCGTGCCGTGACTACCCCAAGCCCGCCTTCCATAGGCCAGGGGCTGGCGACTAGCACCAAAGGCGTAAAAATCCCGTTAACTGGGAAGGCATTGCCTTTATAAAAGAACACAAGCACCATAGAGTACAACTAAAAGTGCGGAAAGTAAAAAGGGGCCGGAAATACAAGCCCAACTGTAAAGTACAACTCGAAAGGGAAAACAGCGACTGAAAAGTAAAGCTGCTACGCTGAGATGTCCACTGGAAATCCCACCTGAAGGGTGGGTACAAATAGCTCCTCTGCTCCTCGGGTCCCGCCGTCTGCTCCAAGTATGTCCCGCCCAGTGGTCTGCCTCTGGGTACCGCCTCGTCGTATAGTCCACCTCCAGGTACCGTCCAGTCCTCGAACCTTCGGCTTCTGTCAGCACTGTCCGTCGTCTGCAACCAACACAACGAGGTGCGGGCATAGCCCGTGCAGGGGTGAGTATAACGATACTCAGTAGGGACCCCGAGACCCTCAAGGTCTCACTAAAACCAACAAGGATAAACACAAGAAGATCTCAACAGATAAACTTTACTTAGGTATATGCCCATACATATACCTAAGTTATCAAGTAACCCATCTCAATCATGAGGAAACACATGGATTGTGAAATCGACGGATAACCACTACCCGGGTATATGCCCATACATATACCAAAGTTAGCAAGTGACCCATCTCAATCATGAAGTAAACACAAGGTCAAAAGTCTCAGCTCAAACCAGGATTTTCATTATCGAAACCGTAACTGCTGAAGAGCTCCGTCTCTGGAGTGTGCAGTGGTCCTGACACGACTCCGAGGTACTGCTCACTAACCTAAGACTGCTGAAGTACTCCTCCTGTCGAGTACTGCGGGCCAGCCACCCAAACACAGTAGTGCTTCCCGCCGAGGTATGTCACCCAAACTCCGTAGTGCACACCCCCTAGTAGCCTGCTGAGGTACTCTCCGGACGAGCACCGCGGGTCTGCACTGTCACAAAGGTAGTGCTCCGTCCGCCATGGGTCTGCACCTCTGAAAGTAGTGCTCCGTCCACTGGGCTAGTCGACTCACTCCAAGTCGAGTCGGTCAAGCAGTCGTCAGGTCTCAGCCAGCTACACGGTCTCCGTACATCGCATGCTCGTCACTGGGAGGGTCCGCTCCACGAGCTACAGGTCGATACTCCAAGTATCTCAAAGTCCCACGAAGAAGTGTCTCAAAAGTCCGTCTCGTCACAGGGGTCTCAACGCAACAGACGGCGCGTCGATCGGACGCCCGGTCTGTGAGTTAATAGTCTTTTCGTCCCAGGGGCCCGGTTGGTTTCGAGAGCGAAACCAATCCCGGCCGTATCTCAACTGTACCCCGAACTCCCATAGGGTATACTCAAAGGGACCGTTACTCAACGTAACCACCAACGCCGCTGACGGCTCGTCAAGCGGACGTCCTGTCTGAAAGATAAAAGCTTTCCCGTTCCAAGGGCCCGGTTGGATTTCGAGTACAATCCAACCCGGCCATACTCCGACTGCATCCAAAATTCGGGCGGAGTATGCCAAAAGTTCCGTCTCATCAAGAGGAATTCAACGAAACAGACGGCGCGTCAATCGGACGCCCGGCCTGTGAGTTATTGGCATTTTCGTCTCCGGGCCCCGGTTGGTTTTTAAAGCAAAACCAACCCGACCGTACTCCACCTGCGTCCAAACCTCGGGCGGAGTATGCCAAAAGATCCGTCTCATTAAGAGGAACGCAACGCGACTGACGGCGCGTCAATCGGACGTTCGTGGCTCAAGATATGAGCGTTTCCGCTCCGAAGGCCCGGTTGGTTTCGTGAACGAACCAACCCGGCCGAACTCAAAGTAAACCGAAACCTTGAGTGCGATATACCGAAACGACCGTCTCGATCCAAGGATCGCGTTTCCGCAGACGGTTCGTCATTCGGAGGTCCGAGGCTCAAGTTATGAGCCAAAAACCGAAACTGGTCCGAAACGGGGGGGTCCGGGTCCGGGCCGACCCGGCCCGACCCCCCCCCCCCCCCGGGGTGGCGCGGCGGGCGGCGGCGGCGGGCGGCGCGGCGGCGGCGGCGGCGGGCCGCGGTGGCAGCGGCGGCGGGCCGCGCTGGCGGCGGCGGCGGGCCGCGGCGGCGGCGCTTAGCGCCGCACGTGGGTCACGCGGGGGCTAAGCCCCGCGGTTTCTTCAAGGTGGCGCGGCACAAGGCCGCGCCGGTTTCTTCAAACCGCCCCCCCCCCCCCCTCACGTGGGGGGGCCTGCTGGCGCCGAACCAAAGGGGGCGGCTGCCCCCTTCCCTCAAGAACCGCCCCCCTCATTAAGAGGGGGGGTTTTAATGGACCGGCCGGGGAATTTAATTCCCCGGTTTTTGTGACATCCGGCCGGCCCGCTGGCCGGCCGGTTTTTACCAACGGGACCGGAAATTCCGGTCCCGCCCTCGACTTCCGACGCCGGCGGCCCGGCCGCCGGTCTTTCCTTCCGCCGCGGCCCGGAACCGGCCGCGGTCTCCTCGTCCCGCCGCGGCCCGGAACCGGCCGCGGTCTTCTCGTCCCGCCGCGGCCCGGAACCGGCCGCGGTCTTCTCGTCCCGCCGCGGCCCGGAACCGGCCGCGGCGTTCGTCATCCGGCGCGGTGCGTTGGCACCGCGCCCCTTCGCCGTTCTTCGATTCTTTTCAACGTGGCGCGACGGCGTCGCGTTCTTGAAGATTTTTCCTCGGCGTGGCGCGACGGCGCCGCGTAAATTAAACGCACGGCAAACCACGTGGTGCGACGGCACCACGCCACTTTGCTTCCATCGCAAGAATTAAACAAGAACGTTGGAGGGGGGGTTCGGCCGTGTTCGTGCGGTCCGGCCCCCCTCGCGTTAATAATAATAACGCAACTTAAAGAAAAACATGTCACACGTTAATCTTGCTAATAGCACGATCAAGAATAAAAAGAGGAATCCAAAAGAAATTCGACAACCCCTACCTCGGGTTTAGGATTCAAAGGTTCTGCTACGCTCCGCGGAAGACGGCGTCGCGGAGGTCGGGTGTCGCGGTCGTCGTTCGTCAAATCCGTTGACGAAGTGCTATACCCGAAGAGACACGACGTTGGCGGATCTTCGTTTGCCGACGAAGGTTGTCCGAAGAAGAGATGGCGTCCCCTTCGTTGTCACGGTGAACGAGGAAAGGAGTTGCGGCGTTCTCGATAGTCGCACGTGACGGAGTCGTGGAATATCGGTGTCGATTCCTTTGACGTCGGAGGAAGAGTCGTTGTCGAAGGCGTTCGTCGCGGAAAACCGTCGCGGAAGGGATGACGCGGAAGAAGAACGTCGCGTCGCGGATACGGCGTCGCGGATGGATCGTGTTCTTCGGCGGAGAAGTTCTTCGTTGAAGAACGACGTTCTTCGCGTTCTTCGTTGAGGTTGAAGAAGAAGAAGAGGAGCTCTCCACCTCTCAAGAAGACAAACGATCAACCCAAAATAAAATAAGATAACATCTTATTTTATTATTACAAAACATAAAAGAATTTCAAAAGTTTGAAATTCAAAATGGCTAACCCCAAAATTAACTCACTTAATTAATATACAAGAGTTGTATAATTAAAAAGAACTTAAGTTATCAAGCCATTAAGAGGGAGAGTGGGGAGTTGAAAAGGTGTGGGTTCGTGTGGGCCCCACCACACTTAATCCTCCCAAGGGAGGTTAAGTGGGTGTGGGTCCCACTCCCAACCTCCTTAGATAGGTTTTAACAAGTTAAAAATAAAATTGTTCTACACAATTTTATTTAACTCAAACTAAAAACCCCAAAACGAAACTCTCAACCCGCAACAAACGCAACTCCCGAAAAGGACTCTTTAAGCGAATATCGGCGCTGCGAGTTCATCGGTGCCCTCGGATTTCAATTCCGAGCACTGGATCAAAAGTTAGGAATTCCCGCTCGTTCGTTCACTGAACGTACCCGAGCCAAACTTCGGAAATTAATTCCGGGCACTCCGGGCCTCAGAATCAGGTGCCGTCAGAAACCGCATTCTTGTAAAATTCTAAAGAAAATTAAGAAAAAATTTCTCTTGAATTTTACAGGTCTTTACATATAAGGCTCACAATATGTGATTAATTGAGGATAAGAGGTGCCATTTTATAAGTGAGGAGATGGAAACTATCAGAATTACTTAAAGTATTAAATTATTATAAATAATGTTTCATGAAAAAATGGATCCAAATTGACATAATTATAATATAAGATTATTATTAATATAAATAATCTTATAAAATACAATTTTTATAGTTTTTTGTTATTTTTCACCCTTATATTTTTCTTTTAACCCTCATAAACCCTTTTTATAATTACCATGATATCAATGTTTTCTTCTCTTTAAGGGTCAAGAATTTTACCATAAAAGTAAAAGTGACTCATAAATGGATAATTGTTGAAATTTCAAAACATATATCATTAAATTGTAAAAATATAGTATTTTTATAAATTTCAAATCAATTTATTAAATATTTTTTATTATAAAATATCATTAATGCAATTTTTAGAACTATTCATTTACTTGGAATTTGAAAACATCATGAAAGTAAAGGAATTCAAACATAAAATTTTCAAACATCTATAATATTCAATATTTATATAAAAATTTATTTATAAAATACATTATTCCAAATTATATTAATTTTTAATATTTTTAAAATCATTTATTTAATTTTTCTATTAATTTAATAAATACAATGTTAGTGTTCCTTAAGAATTTAAGGTAAGTAATAAATAAATATAAATTAAATATAAATTACCATGATAAAATATTAAATCATATCTTAAATAAAAATTTATAACCTAACTTATCATATTTTTATCATCATGTAAAAAATTAAGAGATATTAAAATCATGAGACTGACATTTTGTATTTATTCTTTTCATCAAATACTATAAAGGCCACAATGAAAGCAAAATAGAACCAGGTGGGTATATATTCAATAATTTTATGAAAATGTCAAAACTCCACCCCTAATATACTATAAATTCAAGCATTATAGAAATTTTAAAACCTTATCCCAAAGTTTTAATCTTATTTTTCCTATTTTACCTTAACCGAGGTGACAAAAATTTACCAATGTTAATTTTGATATTGACCAAAAATTAATTGAACCTATTTATGAAATTGGAATATATTGATTACAAATATTGAACCCATTTTTAAAGATAAAATTTCTATAATTATATGAAATTAATTTTAAAATAATTCCGCAAAACATGACGAAAACATTTTTTTGAAAAATACATTGTTAAGCATAAAACTGGATTTATTATTATCCAATAATTTAAAAAACCTTAAATTAATATTAAAACATTTTATTTATTATATAATATATAAATTTAATCAAAATCATTCACCAATAGTGATTAATTTCATTTATTATGATAAAAAGACATTGCCTGTATAAAAATAGTTTTTTTCCAGAAAAAAAATCTATTTTACTTTCAAATGATTTTTTATTTTAATTACTAATAAAATTAAAATAAATTAATTAATTTTACACATGTGTAAACCATAATTTTTCATAATTTTTCTATTCCTATTCATACCCACAAATCAAATGGAGTGCGATAAATATCACATTAAATAATAATATTTCAGTAATATATCACTATTCGTTTAAACTCATGTTTGAATGTAAGACAAGCTATAAAAGAAAAAAAAATTATAGATAAATACATAATAGTATATATATATAACAACCCATACGTTACTTACATGTTTATTACTTCATAATTTAAGCATACTTATTACAACATATAACAAAACCATGGTAGGACCGTATAGGTATAGTGTCTTTAGAAACTAGGAAACATGAACAACTGGTTCATAGATCATCTACATTGTCTCCCACTTATTTCATCATATTTAGAGTCCCTTTTTGGCATATACTACTTAATACCCTTCTTCCTGGCCTGGGGAGAAGAAAACATACAAAAGGGTGAGCTCAAATGCTCAGTAAGGGTAAACAAATGAAATACCAATCATATCATATTCATAATAACATAACATTTTGAATATCATAACCAGCAAAAGAGATCATAATATCATAACATGGGATAAATCATAATAATGAAATGTAATCCCAATAATCATAACTTAAAACATGAAACTTTGTGGAATACACAAATAATCCTATAAAATCATTTCATATTAGTCAAGGCTCTTTTCCAAGACCATCATAGTGGACAAAGTCTATTACTGAACCGAGTTCACTCCTCATTCCAGTCCTGTATCACTGAACCAGATTAACTTTTCGTTCTAGCCATGTCTATATCATGAGATATAAATCTTTACCAAATTCATTGGAGGGAGATATAGGTCCCACCCATATCCTAATGAAACAATTCTTATGTGTGCCACAAAATCATAAAGTATATATCAGAGCATAACCCACGTAATAAAAATGGGATTCTTAAACTTCATGCCATCATAACATAATCTATGTAAGATAAAAGGACTTCATAAAAATAATTCCATCATAACATAATCAAATCAATGTAAAAATAGGGATAGAAACAGAATCCTATAATATCTTATATGAAAATAATTTTGATAAAACGCTTGAACTCCATTCTTGAGGAAAATATCATTTCTACTTCAAAAACATTTTTCCTTTCTTAACATGTCATAAAATTTTAAACTAAAAGATTTTGATTAAAAATAAACTTGAAAACTTGTAAAGTAATATTCATGGAAATAATTTTCTATGAAATCATAAAAATCCATTCATTCCATATAAGTTAAAAAAAACAGTATTCTCATACTTTGGCCGAAAAAGTCAAAAAGTACCTTGTACTAAAAACGAAAAAATATTCCTTTCATATATTTTACTAAAAACTCACCAATGGGTAAAATTGGATTTAAACAATTGTAAGAGGATATAAATAATATTACATATTTACAAAACATGGACGTGGATGATAAATATGCCCCAATAATTACCGAAGTATAAACAATCTCGGATAAAAATTGAGATTACGAGATTTTTCCTTACCTTAGGTCTGATTTTCTTCGTACATATCCGAAACTCCTGTATAATGATTTAAATAATGTAATTTACTTATTACAGAATCAAATTAATTTTTATGATATCATATATGGTCATATTGTTATCTTCTTATTAATAATATTTCATTGCTACTTGTTATTCGGGTGTTCATTGCTTTATGTTCTTATGTGTGTTTTGTCGAATAAATTCTTATAATTATTTTCAGGTTATAGATAAATCATTAAAATAATGGTATTAGTATAATATATATCATATTTATTCATTCAATTCATTTATATAATCATTATTAAATGAATATCATGTAAAACGAGTCGCGTCACATCGTGAAGACGGTAGGCCGTATGTACGCACGAGCGATGATATCATTCCCATGATCGTGGAATTGTATTGATGTGTATGTATAATATTTAAGAATCAGTATCAATTTAAAATAATCATATATAGTTATTATTTACACCATTATACCCATCCAAGTTAGGTGGTGGTGGAAAACAGATTATACAACGGCGTGGAGACGGTATTCCGTACGTACGCACGCACGGTGATTTCGTTTTCCGTAAGATGGATAGAAGGTGAAATAGGGTTCTTTCATATTTATAATAAAATATCAGTATATGAGTGATACTTATGTTATTACTTCATAATGAAACAACTAAAGAAGAGTAATTAGAAGAAGAAATAAATTTGAAAGAATTGGTAACGGATATTACCTCTTCTTCAACACGCCTCTTTGAAACCTCCTCTTAGGGCACTAAAATTTGACTTTTAAGAAGACCAGGACCTCTAGTATGTTTCTAGGGATTTTGAGAAGGGAAATGGGCAGGTTTTTGTCAAGATTTAAGTCTCAAAATTGTGTGTGGAGGAGAGGGAGGAGGTTCCCTTTTATAAGGGAGGAGAGGGGCACCTTTGGAAAAACTTAAAATATTATTTTATAATAAAGTCATATTCGTTTTTTAATAGATCCAAATTGATTTATTTCGAATATAAGGTGGGGATGGGTCGCAATAATCTCAACTGATAGGTTTTATACAAGTTTAGGTTACTATTTTAACCTTATCACTTAGATTTAACTCTAAGTTAAATAATTTCACTTTTACTGTGTCTTCTTGTTTTCTTACACTATATGGTTAACAAAGCTTACTATAAAAATCCAAACAAACCCCAAGTGGTTCATTATTAATATATATAACCTTATCTAAGTCATTTGGATGAACCTTATATTATTAGTAATAAAATAACAATTAATAATATAATATTTGTTTTAAAAACTATTTTATGTCAATTATGACACTATTTGGTAATTGATTTTTTTGAAAATCATAACAGAATTATTAGTTCAAATAACGTTAATTAAATCAATACTAACATGTCATATTAACCTAGAAAATTAGTGGAATTCATAAAAAGTGTCAAATTGCATTTATTTGGGTATTTATAACATCAATTATGTTAATATTTCATTAATAAGGTAATTACTGCATCATCATTGTGTCATAAATAAATTAAATTATTTAATTTCTAAAAATTATAAATAAAATACCATTATGTATTAAATCTTTTTATATTTCTAATGAATATTTATAGTTGAATTTATCTAATGAATAACCCTATATTAAATTTTTTTTAGTTATTAAACTTTGATTTTAACTCTTTTAACTCTTCTTTAAATAAAATAATAATAAGTGTCCTAATATAATCCAAGTGAACCTAAAGGGTAATATTTTATTCCTAAGTTTGTTTTTGGTCACATTAAACTTATCCAATAGAATTAGGACATGTGTTAGGGTAATAATAATATCATTTTTACCTTTAATTACCCTATTTACTTTTAACCGTGGTAAAAAAAGTAAAAAGTTACTATTCAACAAAAATTATTTTTATCTTATTGAACCAATTTTACTCCTTGATATTAACTGTGTCTCTTGGATTTTTGAAATTCCACTCACAGAAGTGGTAAAATTAAGTTTTATGTAAATTTTCAAATTCTCCTAGGAGGTGGGTAAAAGACGGTAAAAAGTTCAATAAAATTTTTATGTATCTATATTATTATAAAATTACTCCAATGAATTACATTGAAATTATATAGGTATTATGTATATATTTTGACCTAAAATAAATTTAAATAAAAAAATCATTATTTAAATAAAAAGTCGGTTTTAACCAATAACTTAGTGTTTTCACTATTCATAAAAAATTGAAAGTTTTCAGAAAAATACCAAAAATTCACCCTAGGCTAATTTCGATATTCTGAATCCAAAAATGAAGTCCATTTTGAAAGATAAAATTTATAAAATTTCAAAAAGTGGGTATTACTATTCATAATGACTAGTTTATATAATATTTTAATAACATATCTTTGTTTAGAAAAACTCGGTATTGCGTACAATGCAAGCTATCGAGGAAGGTTGCTCTTGCGTGTAACGTAGGCCAAGACAATGTTGTGTGTAGTGAAAGATTCTTTTAGTGATGTATATAACATAAAAAAAATATTTCTCATAAAATCTCGGATGTTACAATATATATTGTTAATGTTACATCCTAATTGTTCTTAAAATGTTCCAGTGTGGTTTGTATATTATGGTAGAATTTGGAACGATGACATGTTTTTTTGGTGGTGGTTAGTGGGGATGATGACGGGGATAATGGTGGGTTAATGTTGAGGTAGTTTTCTTGAGGTAGGGTGGTTTTTTTTTTGTGGGGATGGTGGTGATGATTTTGTGGTGGTTGTGTTTATGGTTCATGTGGTGTTTTTTAAAAGTATATACAATGCCTTAGTTTCTGAAATATAGAATGGTAATAAATAAATTTAAATTAATAGAGATGTATTCTGATAAAATGAAGTGATATAAAATATGGATGAATTATTTATTATTATTTAACAAAGTTTTAACAGAGTCCTTAGTAAATTAATAAATGAACGAATGAATTAATTGACTGGTGATAGAAGGTATTATGGTGAAATTATAACGTGTTATTATAAATGAATTAGTGAATGATTATTTTGAGGTAAAATTATTAATAACGTTTAATATAAAGGTTTGACCACAGTAATTTTACCATCCGTAAGGATTCATAAATTCCAATATGGTTAAAGTTTAGAGTTTAAATTTTTTCTTTCCGAATACTAACTATAAAGGCATAAGAAGTGTCTGGTCTGAGGTTTAACCCATAGAGACTATGATACCTAGCATAAAATCCCTAATTCAAATTCCAAGATGAAATGTTTGAATAATTAAAAATTAAACAGTAAAACTACATTAAAAATAGGCTGTAATTGATGAAGCCATACCAATCATATAAATTTTAGGATAACGAGGTTGTGAAGTTAAAATAATGATTTAATAACCATGTTATTTTTAGTGTTGTATTTAAGTAAATCCTTTGCCTTCATCCTCATCCTTTAATTAATAAACCCCTCTTTTCTTATGGTAATGTGCTTTGGTTTTTTTTAGAAATCAGGTTCTAAAAAACCATATTTAAATTTTACCACTCTCACAAATATAATGTTCATAATGAATCTAAGTAACTAGTTAATGCATTAAAAATAAATTCACCCATAAAAATACATAGGCAATCCATGAATAATGAAGATAGTATGTAGAAAAATGTGTGAATAAAAAAACCTATCATGGACTATTATTATAAAGGAACTTACCCAAATCAACCACCCTTCTTTATATATCTTCGCACAACAATTTTCACCCTTCATGTTAGTCATGAGAGGGCATATAATATTAACCAAATACTAGAGTGGAAAATACTCTAGAAAATAAGATCCAAATATGTAGAAATGCTAAGATATTTTAATCCATTTCTAATATCCTTATTTATAGATGAATTCCACAATTTAATCTTGATATATCTCAATGTTTCTGTCACCCTCTATCTCTAACTAAAATTCCTTGAAACATATATAAAAATAGAGAATAACACCAACATATCTCTCCAAAAATATATCTAAAATAAAATATAAATTCATTAGATAATGTAGTTTTCACATCTACTGTGGATAAATTTAATGATGAAAGGGTGGTGCTCACGATGCAAGAAGGCATATTTCACATTGTTCTATTTCACTTCTTATCTTAATTAATTGGAAAGGGGATTCACCATGTTGTAAAACAATATATCGTTTATGTATCTAAGAATAAAAATATTTTTTATCTTTAAACCTCGATACTGATCCAATATCTTCTAGTAGGTTATATATAGATCTACATCCAACCACAGTTTAACCCTTTCACCTTCACAAAACAAAAAACTTGATTAGTAATATTTTCTTTACTCCTTCTCTATCATGACACAAGCTTTCTGAAGATGTCGCAACGCTCACGATGCAACACTCCTATTGATTTTTTAGCACTTCATAATTCAACCTATCTTATACTATTAATAATAGTGTTATGTGATTCATCATAGGGAAACAAATTATTATTTATCCATATTATTCTTATGTTGCTATAATTTAATCTTACATATAGGTAGTGTAGTGTACATTTTCCTGACACAACCATTGAAAAACACTCACTCAACCACTAGTTCCCATCTATCATCCATGGAGAAGGCTAAATGATACATAAAATATAATTATCATTGTAATTTGACTATTTTAAACCATGTGGATTTTTCACATCATTTGGCTATGAGTTAGGAAAAGATAAGTTCTTCTTCTTCCATAACTAGCTCATCACATTTCATATAAAGGAAAACCTTATGTAGTATATAGAATTTTGGTTTTTTATTACATAGGTACTAGTTACACTTATATACTTAGTTGTATTTATGAGTTAATATTATACGAATACCAATTACAATTATGAATATTTGGGTTAATGTTACAAAGTCTTTAAAATTTCCTTTTACTCTCACATATTGGATCTTCTCTTCTATCTTATTAAAAAAGATAAATTATTTACGTAAAAGGGATTCCTATGAATTATTATAATTTATATTAGAACCAACTCATCACGAACCTTTGGTATTTTTTTTCTTCGTTAAAATTATACCAATCCAAAATATAATATATTGATGACATTAAAATGTAAAAACACTATATATTAGGTTATAGAAAATTATTAAACAATGATATTATTAATGAAAAATTGTTTATAAATTATATCTATAATCCCCACTACATTAAAACATTCTTAACTTGAAGAATAAATCTCTACATTATCACAAATTAAATTAATCTTAGCCATGTCCCAAACATTATTGTCAATAAAATAAAAAAAATTAAATTTAGAATAAAATTTCAAGAATCACATGAATAACACCTCTCAAACTCTTCACTTTTAAAAAAAATTTGATTAACCATGTATTTTACTCTTACTCCTGAGTTGATGATACTTCTATCAATTTTCGTTAATATTTTTTAACTTATTATTATTATTCTTGTATAATTGTGATCTACATTTCAAGAAGAATTTTATCTCATCACTCAATGAGCATTTGGGTAGAGTTATGCTTAGTCCTTTAGTACATTATCTCATCCATAGGATTTAAAATCATATACATCTCTAAAAAATAAAGGAAAAATTAATATAAATGTTGAGGATTTTCAAAAAATAATAAAATGAATTTGAGGATAAAAGATAGTAGTAATTTATGTGAAAAAATTAAGGCATAGGAAGGAAGATGAACTCTAATGTAAAATGAATAATATAAAATATAAATCTCAATAAAAAATACTCCTCTAAACATATAATTACCAAAATATATAACCAAGATACTCATTTACTTATCTTTTTGGATCATAAATAATAACCATGAGATGAAATATTATCATATCCTTATTTGATATAGTTGATTTTCAAGATTTGAGTTATTTCATTATGGGTCCATGAAGCTTTGGGAATGGCATGGTAGCTTTAAATTGGGTTTTATAGATTTAGTGTAAAACATGGGTAGGACCATGACAATGGTGTAGGTTGTGGTTTGACTATGAGTATTATCTGTAAAATAGATATAACTAACACATTCATTGTTGGGTTTGGTCTCTAACATTGGTTGAGGGGATGATGTTGTTTGTGGGGTTATAATCCTAATGTTTTTCTATTTCTATGGTTTCTATTCTACTTGATTCTCTTTAAGATTAGTAATTTTTCATCCGATCTGGGAGATTGATGTAAAAGTGATAGAGGTTAGTTTTCCTTCATTTTTTTTGTGGGAATTATTTTTTTATACTTTACTTATCCTCCTCTAATCTTAAGTATATTGAATTATGATTTGGTGATAATAAATCATTGGATAAAAAATCTTATTGGTTTTGTTGGACCACTCTTTCTAGTTGGTTGTGGATTTATTATATTGGTTGAGATTTTTTTTGAGGTAGGTGTTTCTATAGCATTTATTTTTATTTTTATTCTTGTGTTTTTTAAATTCTTATATTATTTTATTTGAAATTGGCCAAGCATGGTTTATTGTTTTTGAAATATAATGACCCATTTTTCATGAAAATTGTGTTTAACATGAATGATTTCATCTTAGGAATTGATTATTTTTTTAAATTAATTGTTTTTTGCTAATATGGGTGGATTTTTTTAAAAAAATTCAAACACTTGTTTTAAATAGAAGTGTATTAATTATTAAAATTTATTTCCAAAGGGTTAAAAGGGTATATTCCCCATAATTGTTTTATTAATTATTTAAAGAGAAACTCTTTGATGGTTTTTTAAAATATTGGTTGAAATTGTATTTCAAAATGTTTAAAGGGATTGATGTATATTTCATGTTTTTTCTTAAAGAACCATTTAACACATAGAAATGGGTTTTGAAGGAAAAAGGTTTGTATAGAAATTTGGAAAGGATGGTTAGAAGTGATGTTTTATTTAATTGATAAAGGTTTATTTTATCAATTGTGTTTTTAGTAAATGATTGTTAGGAATTTATGAATGTATTTTCTCTTGATATGAAAATTCTTGAGCAACCCATTATATATGATTTTATGTGATAGATGGTGCATGCGCATATAATTACAGGTGTTCAAATAGGGGTTCTACTCTATGAGGGAGCATGGGGGTGAGGGTGATATGTGGAATTTATATTATTTGGAATTTTGAATTTTCGTGTTGATGCTATTATTAATTTTCACTGTGATCTTTACCGATTTTTATATCACTCACCTCTATTGAATGGTCATGTAAAACAGGTGTAACGACCCAAAATTTTATTAATGAAAATTCCTCTTGATCTAATTAAATATATTATCATATAAAATGGTTATATAACATATTAAATTCTTTGGTTTTATGATTTTTTATTTCAAAATACCGTTAAGAATTGTTACTGTTGCTAATATAGCTTTTGAACGGTGATCACCTGATTAATATAAATATATGGCTTTAAAAAATCCAATTTACTTATACAATGGAAGAAATGGCCTCATAAAATAGAATTTATCCATACAAATCCCATTTATCAAAGATCGTAATAGGTGGCATCACTAGGTTTTGCTCTTGACCATGAATAATCCGAGCTTCAACATGTTAAACTCAAACAGAACTGCCTACGGGGGAGGTAGAAGTTAATAGAGATTACCACCCGAACGATGTTTTTTTGAACATCACCAAGAGTCTATCACCATCACGCACCTTACCATTTGGTCTTATGTGGGTTTTATAAGGGGTTATGTTACAATTCCCTAGAACTATGATTATGTGCATTATTTTTTATAGAATAAAGAATATACATTCATTTTATTATTGTTACTTTGTAAATAATCTTTAAAGAGAAAATAATATTTTTAGTTAATATTCAGTTAGGAAATATATTTTGATAAATTAATGAATTTTTTAATTAAATGATATTTTAATAAAATATTATTATAAAATTATTTTTTATAAAATATAAATGATCGTTTAATTTTTATGAATTCATATGTAAATTTTATTAAGGTTTGAAAACCGTTTTTGCAAAAACCCATGAATTTTAAATAAATGTCAGTTTTTATTTTAAAAGTAAAAATTCACATATTTATAAAATTATTTAGATAAAATGGATATTATTTTTGGAATTAGGACGTCAAAATTATCCAATGGTGAATTTTTCATAATTTTCTAAGACAATCAAATATTTGGGTAAAAAATTAAATACCATTTAAATATATAAGGTGTATTATGACATCATAACGTCCCAATAGTGATGTAATAAAATACAATAAATTATATTTTCGGCTAATGAATGTTTTATAATTAAAATAATGTTATTTTATATTTCTTTTATTAATTTTATGGAACCTTAGTGGACCCTCCAAGACTTATAAAACATTTTAACTTTTTAAATTGATTTACTTGAGAGTGTGACTCACCTCCACATTAGAAAGAATAATATTTTAATAAGTTCTTCCATTGGACTTATAAAATAATGATTTCCACTCAAATTTGTAAAAAATTATGGAATGTTTTGAGGTCTTGATTTGTTTAATGTGTAGTGTCCAAAACCTAAATAATAAAGAATTCTCTCTCTTTTCTTATATAAACCCACCAAATCTCCCACTTTATCTTCACTAAAATCCTTTGTATATAGAAAACAATATTCCCTACTCTCTATAGAATCCTCCCAATGTTCCCCAAGCTCCCAATTATCCTCTCTCAGCCTTCTCCCAAGCCTTTGGGATCACACTTCCAAGTAAAGGAATTCTTCCTTTCTCATTTTTGTACAAATTTCATTATGTTGTTTTTCCATTTTATTTTCAATTACAAATGTTGGGGTATGATTTAGAACCCCTCATATACTTCTATCCTTATGTTTTAATGATGAAATACCCCTTTATCTCTCATTAATTCCTCCCATGAACACCTATTACCATGCCGAAATTCTATAAGGGATTTCTCTCTCCTCATTCACCTTCAAGCAATTCCTTTGTATTATGAATCTAAATTATGTTACATATGTTTGGATATGTATCTATATGACCCCATTACTATCCATTTCATTTAAATATTATGATATACCCATTTCTCTATCATTAACCATTTTTATGAATTCTTATGACATGCCGTTATACAACCGAAATTGCACCGTGATTTTCCAAGCCAAAGTCATTGTATAGTGAATACCATGCCCATTTTCTCTATCAAAAGTATTCACATTTATAACCAGTTACTTATTTATTATATATTTTTATGTATGAATTCAAAATTTGTTTATCTTTTAATATATTATGATTTTTAATGAATCCATGTTATATGATCCATGCAACACACTTATGTATGAAATGAACTGATTAATAAGGGTGCGCCCTGATAGTGGTTCAATGCATTGGGTAAAGATTAGTATCACGATACATCAAGTGAAATGAGGGTTTAATCATTCTAATTCAAGTCAATGAGGGATTACTCATTATACATGTTCAATTATCCTTGGATCATGCTAATATCTTTTTAAATATTGTTGCCATATTTCCATGTTATGATAATCATGATATATCATGCCTCATGTTTCTCTTATGATCCATTGATATGCCTATTACCTAACATGTAATGTATTATTCATGTTATTCCTTGTTTATTCCTTTACTGGGCTTTTTATATCACCCTTTTTTTATTCATTTCCACAGGTTATCCCATGGAATGCTATGTACGAAGGAATGTGCCTGGTCATGTAAAATAAGTTTTCAATAAAGATGTGTATTTCATGTTTTAAGTTGTTATGTAATGTTCCTAATACCCAAATACACTAGTACTCTCGATATTATTTGTTCATATCAGGTGAAGGTTTTATGTAATAAATTATGTTTAAGTGTAAAATAAAGGGAAGGGTTGTTATAGTTGGTATCAGAGGGAGGTTTAGTTATTTTTGGGATAAGGATTAGAAAACACTATTGAAAGCCTTATGGATAAGACTAAGTATAATAAAAACATCCCTAAATTTTGGTGAGTATTTAGTAAGTGGTTTATCAAGAAAATACATCCTTGTATAGATACGAGCAGGTATAGGCAGCTCTGGAATAGATGTATCTAGGGGTAAACCCCGAAAACACCACTTTGAGCTAGACTCAAATGGGAACTGGTGGACAAAAATGATCCTTACTGCACTTTTGGTTATGACACTCATAAGGGATATAATTTTTTAAACTCATAAGATTAGTATGAACAATTATTAAGGGAATTAAAAATTCCCCTAAGAATATATGTTGGGAAGTAGATCATGGATAACATAGATTGAATTCTATAAATTTATAAGTTAAGGAAATAAAAGTAATTTATAAGTCATTTGTTTTTGTATTTGGATTACCATTTATGTGTTACCCCTATCTTTCATTTTATTCCAGCCAATGGATGGTAATAGGAGGACTCAGGATAACAACCGATGCGAAGATCAATGTGACGACTGTTCTAATGAGACGCCCAATAGGATGGGAGTGGGAATCATGAACTTTGTCATGATGCTCTCTCATTTAACTCATGTTTTGAAAAGAAACATGGGTCAAGAGGAACATTCAACCACCTAAGAAAGAACAAGTCACAATTGAGAGCTTCATAAGAAAAGGCCTCCAACTTTTAATGGATCATGTGATCCCTTAATCGCGGAACAATGGATCACATCCATTGAGAAGATATTTTCCATCCTTAAATGTTCTGAATAAGAGAAGGTACTTTTGGTTGCTTATCATATGAAGGGTGAAGCTGATCAATGGTGGACATTGATCAAAAATACTAATCCTGAGGAATAGATCAAGACATTGGAATGGAAGGGTTTCTAGAAAATGTTTTTCGACAAATATTTCCTCACACCCTCGAACTTAATATGTAAAAAGAATTTCTTCCCTCAAGAAAAAAATGATGAATCCATCAGAGCGTACAAGGAAAACTTCACAAGCCTTGCATGATATTCCTATGGCTTTCTATTTACCCCAGAATTCAAGGTTGACCACTTCTTTAGTGGGATAAAACCTAGCCTATGGAAATCCTCAGTGATTCGTGACTTTGAGAGCTATGAAAAAAATTGTCCAATGTGCTCTAAAAGTCAAAATGGAGATCAGTGATTCTCAGTGGTATCATGGGGATAAGAAGCGTAAGGTGGAATTCAATTCTGGTGGTCCAATGGATAAATCCAATGGTGCTAATAAAATCCATCACCCCACTTTAAAAAGGTGTGGAAAGAAGCACCTGAGAAAATGCCTGAATGGTAAAAGGAAATGATTTAGGTGTGGAAGAGAAGGGAACCTGACAATTAACTGCAGACAAGAAAAACCCGTGACTGCAATAGAGTAGAGGAATACTCCATTCGACCCCCAACATGTTGTTCATTGGTTCAACTGCAAAGAATCAGGGAACTTTGAAAACCCATTCCCGAAGACAAAGGTTTTTAGAGGAAACCAAAAACCTCCAAAGTAGAAAGGGAGAGATTTTTCCATCACTACCACCAATATGAACCCCGACAAAGAAGTGGTGATAGGTATGCTAGTTATTCAGTAAAGAATAGAGAATGCAATTTTTGATTCTGGTTCTATGCATTCTTTTATATCCTAAAATTTTAATAGAACAATCCCAACACCACCACAAATCATAAATGTAAAGATTTCGGTGGGAACAGAAAATGGGGAAATCATTACACCCCATGAATATAACCCCCTATCATAATTTGTGGATTGAACTTCCCTAAAAACCTCTTCATACTCTATTTGGTGTAATTTTATGCAATTATTAGCATGTATTGACTTTACTTATATATATCCAACATAAATTTCTATGAGAGGGAAATCAATCTCTATATGGAGAATCAGCCCCCGATTCTGTACAAGTGAAATGATGAGGATGAATCTTCTTTAAGACCATCATCTCAAGTGTGGATATTAATTCCCTATGAGTACGTGTATCTGTATTGGATGATTGAGTCTAAGGAAGCAAACATCCTTGATGAAATTCCCATTGTGATGGAATTCTATGAAGTGTTTCCTGATGAATTTCCTGGTCTTACTCCCAGAAGAGATGTTGAATTCTCAATTGATCTTATACATGGGGAATTTCCAATATTTAAGACTCTATATAGAATGGATTTTTTTAAAGCTTGATTAGTTGAATAAATAACTATAGGAGAATCTAGATAAAGGGTTTATATGCCCAAGTGTTTCCCTATGGGGTGAAATAGTCCTATTAACTAAGAAGAAGGATGGGTCAATATGCCTTTTCATTGATTATCATGAGCTCAACAAAATCATGATAAAGAAAAATCATTCTCTTACCTGAATTGATGAATTGTTTGATTAATTACTTGGAGCACAGTACTCTTCCAAGGTGGATTTTCAGTCGAGATATTACCAAGTAAGGGTGAAGAAGGAGGATATACCCATGATTGAATTTCGTTCAAGATTCGGGCACTATGAATTTATAGTAATGCCTTTCAGACTCACTAATACTCCAGAAATATTCATGTTCATGATGATTAGAGTCTTTATAGATTACCTTAAAAAATTTATGGTATACTTTATAGAATATATTCTAATATACTCCAAAACCAATGAGGAGCACGAGGAGCATCTAAGCACTGTACTAGAGACCTCGAAAAAGGAGAAGCTCTATGCAAAGTACAAAAATTTTAAGTTCTGGTTGAAGGAGGTCTCATTCTTGGGTCATATCATCACAAGAAATGAGATATATGTGTATCCCTCCTAGACAACTACAATTGAGGGATAACTGATGCCATCATCGGTAACAGATATCCGTAGCTTCCTGTGGTTATCTGGATATTATCTCCGATTTGTTAGAAATTTCTCACGATTGTCCAAACTTCTTACCATGCTAACTCAGAAGGGAGTAATGTTTTCTTGGAGTGATTAATGCGAAGATATTTTCAAGGAGTTGAAAAGAAGGCTTATCACTGCACCCGTTCTCACACTACCCACAAGTGGAGAACTTTTTTTTTGTATTTAGTGATTCTTCAAATAAGGGAATGTGCTATGTGTTGATGAAAAATGAAAAATCCATTGCCTATAATTCAAGGCATTTGGAAGTTCATGAGAAAAAATATCCAACACATGATCTGGAGTTGGCAGTAGTAATATTCACATTGAAAATTTGGATACATTACCTATTTGGGGAGAAGTGTGAAATATACATGGATCACAAAATCCTTAAGTATATATTCACACACAAAGAGTTGAATATGTTCCAACAAAGATGGCTAGATCTGATCATATACTATGACTGCTCAATCCATTACCACCATAGGAAAGCAAAAAAAGTGGCATATTCTCTAAGTAGAAAAGACCCAACAATTCTATCATTGATGAGAATTTAAAAGGATCCAATATTTTTAGATTTGATGAAGATGGAAATGGGAATCATAAATAAGGTAACATCATCAATCCTTTCACAAATTATTTCTCAACCATCTATTTTTTAAAGGTTAAAGTATGCTCAAAAGGATGGTGTGGGAATTTAGAAGAAAGTGGAAACTATCAAAAAAGTGAAATGCTTGGAGTTAAATTCTAATGAAGAAGGAATTGTGAGATTTGGTAAAAGAATATGTGTTCCATCAAGTTCAAATTTAACTAAATAACTTTTGGATGATGCACATTTTTCAAATGTTCTATTCACCCCAGAAACACAAATATGTATCGAGATCTTTGAGAGCATTATCAGTGGGATAACATGAAGAAGGAGATTGATGAATATACATCAAAGTGATTGGTATGTCAGCAATTGAAGGCTGAGAGGCATAATTATAAGGGGATGTTGAATCCATTACCCCTACCAGCATGGAAATGGGAGAAAATCACTATGGACTTTGTCACCAGACTTCTGAAGACATCCAAAGGAAACAATGTTATCTGGGTTGTTGTGGATCATCTTACAAACACTACACACTTCATTGCAATTCGGGAGGATTTGTCAATGGATCAACTGGAACAAATATATATTAGATAAGTGGTAAGGATGAATTGAGTACCACAATCTATTGTATCCAATCGAGATCCAAGATTCACCTCTATGTTTTGGAAGAGTCTTCAACATGATCTGAATAATGTGTTGAACTTCAGTATGACTTATCATCCTCAAACTGATGGGCAATCTAAGAGGACTATCCAAACACTCGAGGACATATTGAGAGAATGCTCAATGGATTTCCAATGAGGGTGGGATAAACATCTTCCTCTATTTGAGTTCTCTTACTAAAATAGTTTCCACTCAATCATCCAAATGGCTCCTTATGAAGCCCTTTATGGGAAGAGGTGCAGAACACTGGAATGTTGGATAAAGTTGGGGAGTGAAAACTCTTAGGTTCAAAAATGGTTGAAGAAATAGTGTAGAAGGTTAAGACCATCCAACAACACATTAAAGATACTCAGATTAAACAAAAGAGCTATGCTGATAATCGTTGATGTGACCTAGAATTTGATGTCAGACACATGGTATTCCTCTACATATCGCCATGGAAGAGAGTTATGAGATTTGGGAAGAAGGGAAATCTTAGTACAAGGTACATACGTCCTTTTGAGATCCTTGATTGCATTGGAACAGTGGCCTATAGGCTAACACTACAACCAAAACTATCTCAAGTACATGATGTATTCCATGTATCACTCTTGAGGATGTACATACCTGACCCATCATATGTACTCAATCCAGAGGTGGTACCATTAGAGAATGACCTCTCCTATGAAGAGAAGATGGGGAAGATATTAGGTCATAGGGAAAATGTTCTATGAAATATGACAATTCCCCTCATCAAGGTGTTGTGAAAAAACCACAAGTTTGAAGAAGCAACGTGGGTACCAGAGGAAGTGATGAGGCGAAGTAACCCACATTTATTTTAGTGTGGGAAAAGGAAATTTGAGGGATGAAATTTCTTAAGAGAGAAGATTGTAATGATCCAAAATTTTATTAATGAAAATTCCTCTTGATTTAATTAAATGTCTTATTATGTAAAATGGTCATATAACATATTTACTTCTTTGGTTTTATGATTTTTGTTTTCAAAATACCTTTAAGAATTGTTACCGTTGCTAATGTAGCCATTGTACAGTGATCACATGATTAGTATAAATATAGGGATTTAAGAAAATCTAATTTACTCAGAAAAAGGTAGTGATAGACTCATCCAGTAGAACTACTCCATTCAAATCCCATTTTTCAGTGCTCAGAAAAGAGGTTGTATCATTGGGATTCAGTCTTTACCAAACTCAATACAAGCTTCAACACGTTAATCTTGAATGGAACCTCCTACCAGAGAAGTGGAATTTAATAGAGATTACCACACGAGTGATGTTATATGATCCTCCCCAAGAGTCTGTAACCATCGCACACCTTACCCTTTAGTCTTATATAGGTGTTATAAGGGGTTATGTTACAAGACCCTAGTAGTATGATAATGTGCACTATTTTTGTATAGAATAAAAAATATATATTCATTTTATTATTATTAATTTGTAAATTGTCTTTAAAGAAAAAATAGTATATTTAGTTAATATTCAATTAAGATATCTATTTGGACAAATTAATGGATTTTTGAACTAAATAAATAAAATATTATTACAAAATTACTTTTTATTAAATATAAATGATCATGTAATTTTTATGAATACAATTGTAATTTTTATTAATGTTTAAAACCCGTTTTTTCCAAAACCCATGAATTTTCGATAAATTTTGGTTTTTATTTTAAAAGTAAAAATTCACATATTTATAAAATTATTTATATAAAATGGATATTTTTTTGGAATTAGGTAGTCAAAATTATCCAACAGTAAATTTTTCATAATTTTCTGAGACAGTCAAATTTTTGGGTAAAAAATTAAATACCGTTTAAATATATAAGGTGTTTTATGACATCATAATGATCCAATATTGGTTTAATGAGATATTATTAATGTGATTTTTGGACAATATATGTTTTATCTTCAAAATAATGCGATTTAATATTTATTTTATTAATTTTATGGTGCCTTTGTGGACCCTCCAAGACTTATAAAACAATTTAAATTTTTAAATTGATTTCCTTGAGAATGTAACTCACCTCCACCTAAGAAAGACTAATATTTTAACAATTAAGTCATTTCAGTTATAAAATAATTTTTTCCACTCCACTTTAGAAAAAACCATTGGAAAAACCATGGGTTGGTTTTTGGTTTTGATTAGTTCAATGTGTTGTGTCCAAAGCCTAAATAATAAAGAATTCCCTCTCTTTTCCTATATAAACCCACCCAAGCTCCCACTTCCTCTTCACTCAGAGCCTTTGTAGCTAGACCAAACTCTGAAATCCTCTCTCTATAATCCTACCAAGGTTCCCCATTCTCCCAAGAAGCCTCTATCAAGCCTCTCCCAATCTTTTGGGATCACACTTCTAAGTAAGAGATTTCTTATTTTCTCATCTTTGTCCAAATTTCCTTATGTTATTATGCCCTTTTATTTTCAATTAAAAATGTTGGCGTGTGATTTCTAACCTCCCATATACTTCCTTAATTACGTTTTAATGATTATATACCCCTTTATCTATCATTAATTCTACCCATGAACACCCGTTACCATGCAGAAATTTCGTAAGGGATTTCTCTCTCCTCATTCACATTCTAGTAATTCATTTGTATTATGAATCTAAATTCCATTAAATATGTTGGAAAAAATTTCTACATAAACCCATTAATATCAGTTTCATTTACATATAATGATACACCCATTTATCTCCCATAAACCATTTTTATGAATTCTTATGACATGCTGTTATGCTGCAGAAATTGCATCGCAATTTTCCAAGCCAAAGTCATTGTTTATTGAATACAATGACCATTTCTCTATCAAGGGTATTCACCTTTATTTACATTTAATTATTTTTTATATATATTCTTGTATGAATTATACATTACTTTATCATGGAATAAATTATGATGTTTAATGAATCCATGTTATGTGATCTATGTGGCACACTTATGCATGAAATGAAATGATTAAGAAGGGTGTGCCCTGATAGAGGTTCAATGCATTGGGAAAAGATTAGTATCATGATACATCAAGTTAAATTAGGGTTTACTCATGATAATTCATGTGCGATGAGGGTTTACTCATGATCCATGTGCAATGATTCTTAGCTCATGCTAATATCATGTTAAATGTTTTTGCCACATTTCCATGTTATTATAACCATGCTATATCATGACTTTTTGTTCATGTTTCTATTTTTCTCTATTGATATGCCTATTTCCTAACATGTAATTTATTCTTCACGTTAAGACTTTCTTACTCCCTTACCGGGCTTTATAGTTCACCCTTTTCTTATTCATGTCCTCAGGTTATCCCATGCAATGCTAAGTATGAAGGAATGTGTGTAGTCATGTAAAAGAATTTTTCAATAAAGATACATATTTGATGTTTTATGTTGTTATATAACTTTTCTAATCCCTAAATACAGTATACCTCTCGATCTTCTATGTCGTATCAGGTGAATTTTTTAGGTAATTAATTATGTTTATGTGTGATTTAAAGTGAAGGGTTGTTATAATATGGGTAGCTATATGAGAGACACTAGATTCATGGTACTCCTTTTCAGAATCACACCCCATATAGAGTATCACTAGAGAATATGGATTTAGGTTTGAGATGTTCTCTAAGGAGATAGATAAATTCTGAGTCAATAATCTTGTTTACTTCGTTTATTTGAATTTTTGATGCAGTCGATCATGGATTTATTTTCTTGTATTTCATGGACTCACTAACATATCTAGGACATACCCATTACATATGACCTTAATTCATGAATTTTATAATTTATATATGACCCTGATCACTCGATCGTTACTTTTTAATAAAGTTTCCACAATTAGATTCCTTCATTATATCTTCTTGATTACTATGAGGTATTTTATTTACCCATGTATCTTCCATCAATATGATGTATTATTCTATGATATGTGGTACCAAATCATATCTTCATTATTAATTAGTGACTTTAGATTCTGTAATATTTTTCAAATATTTATAAATGGGTTATTTTGTTTCAAAAGGTTTTGACGTGTTTTCCACTAGATATTCCTAAATGTATTTTAGATAGAAAAATTAATAGTTTTAACGTTGTATTTATCATGAATATATTTATGAATTTTTCCATTTTAAAATGTGGCGTGATTTAATTGCTTAAATTTTAAATAAAAAATTTATTTCATAAATACTAGAGTTAGAACTAGCTTATCTTAATTTCTTAGTAGAGGAATTACACATAAAACATGTTGAGATCCTACTAGGCTATATTTTTCTCATACCTTACATATATCACTCAGTGTATGACACCTTAATGTATTTATAATAGGTTCTTTGGTTCTCTTCATCTTCCTTTTTTGGTATCATGTTTTTTTGTCAAGGGAGGGTGACTTGGGACATGGTGGGTGGTCGTAGACCATCAGGAGATGGGTTCTGGAATCCATATTTTTAACTTTATATTCATGGATGTCTATATATTATCACCTTGTAACCTGATGTGTCTGTGTTGTATTTTTAAAATGAATATTGTTTCCACTATGTTCTTTTATTTATTTCTTATTTTATTGGGTGAAATCATTCCCAAATGTTTTTTATTAATTCCTAAGAACTTATTACTCTCCCATGTCAATCAGGAACACCCTTCAAACCAGTGAAATTTTAGGTTGGGAATATGTTCAGATGGTAACCCAAGTCGGTTTGTTAAAATTGGTATCAAATGAGGTTTTATTGTAAATCACTTATCTTATTTGGGGTGATTCATGGTATAAAGGATATTAGTAATGTGTTGGTACTCAAGGGGTAGTTCCTGAACGGGTGCTAGATCACCACCTTTGGTGATGAAACTTGAGTTAACAGGGAAAATTGGGAATTGAGTATTTTTATTGAGTTATTGTTTTATTCTTTTTGATGATATTTAGATTCCTGACGAGGTTATCTTAGATTTTGGTAATACTTTAGGAGTTTTGGGTTGGTTAAGAATAGTGACCAGGGATGCACAGTGACTTCACAGTATGGTAAACCATGAAGAACCAGTGTGGTTGATTTGGAAACCAATACACGAACAATTATAATGGTTCCACATGGTTTACTTAACCATCAAACTAATCTATACATAGTTCTTATTTAACCCTGAACATGGTGGCTTAATTACTTGCTTCCAAAATGACTTCACTTATATTTCAATAGTTTCAATTTTTTTTATTTTCAATTATTTGTGCAGTTTGTTCCATGCTCTTATTTGGTTTTTTAGTTTAATATTTTTGTAAATGGTTTTAAATCCTTTGTAAAAACAAAAAGGTTAATTTAAAATTGGTTTTATTTGATTTTTTTTATTTTTCTTAATTACCAAAAGGTGTGTTTTACAAACTGTTTGGTTTGTAAATATAATTTTAAAAAGAACACATGTATTTTTTAAAGGAATATTTTAAGAAGGAAAATTTTGGGTTTGTGATGGATTTAAAATGGAAATGGATTCAAAATTGAAATTTGGTATAATGTTTTGAAACCATGGAAGGAATTCCATGGAAATAATTTTTTTATAAATTATGATATATTTTCCTTAAAATTTAACATTTTAGAAAGAAATAACAAAGTTTTAAATATGGGGAAAGCTTATGGTTTGTGTGTCTATTCTGTACCATGTTTTTTATTATGCATGAGTTAATGAGTCATTATTTTATCATGTCTAGAAATATCTCCTATAATTATTCTCAAAGAGGAAAGGGAGACCATTTTTTAGTCTAATATCTATAGTTTCCATTTGAATATTATATAAGGGGTGTTGCATGTTGAGAACTCTACCCAAAAATCTCTATTTATTGGTGGTGTTGGAGTCTTCCAAACATTTGGATGCTATTCTAAAAATATTAAATCTTTTTCCACCTCTCCACATAGGTGATCCTTATTTTATTGATGTGATGAAGCATCTAGAATAGATTTAACGAATAATTGATTCTCTCAAGACTTATAAGGACCTACAGGTAAAGTCAGTCATTTACTTATTTGAAGTACCTAGATTAGAGTGGTGGGAAGTAATTTTTCATCCCCGTACATGAATGAATGTCTTGGGAATTATTTAATTCGGTCTTTATTTGTTTTAAATATCCCGAGGAAGAGAAGGAAAAGAAATTTCCTTAGTTCATGAGTCTCATTCAAGGTGAGTGATCAGTTTAGGAGTATTCTAAGAGAATTTCATGATTGGTTTGATTCTAGTAAATGATTGTTGGTGATGTCTCCCTTAAGGATATATTTTTAAATGAGGTATCTTGCTAGACTATGAAATTACTATATTGGAGGATTATCTAACCAATTATACAATGGTTTTTAAAATGTCCTTGTTAGTTTAAGAGGAGATATAAAAATAACATGAAGTGTACAATATCTCATTCATGGGTTTATTTGGTGAAGATGTACCTTATACTGAGTTGAAAAAGTTGGTTGAGTAGGAAAAACCCTCTCAAAGGAAGAATATTCATCTTATGATCTTCTAGTGTGGTGAATCTGGTAATTATAATAGGAATCATGTAAATTCTCTAAGAGTTTATCATTGTTATATTCATCGAGGACACCCTTTTATGTTTTTAAATTAATGATACTAAAATCGGAAGTTTTAGGAGTAATCAGTTTTTTGGTAACCTTCTTGTTATGGGGACCTTTTTTGTCTTATTTTGGGATGTTTTTTGATGCTCTATTGTGTATTATGGTTGGTTTCATTTGTGAGTTTCTTTCTTGATCATGGATTCATTTTCTTTAGTTCTCCAAAATTTATCCTTATGGATGGGATAAAATATTATATTGAAAATATATTAATGTTTTGGGTTATGTTCTTTTGAAATCTCTTTGTGGTTCCCCTTATATGGGCATATACTTATGTATGTTGTTGTATATAAATTTGGTTTCTTATTATTCCCTTGGAATCATCTTGTTTTCACATTTGGGTTAAAGTTAAATCGTGATATTTTGGGGTAACATTCCTTCTCGTGGTGATTTTTTTATGGGCCAGAATGGTTTTTTTGAGCTCTTTCCATTTGGGATTAGATATAATTTGGGTATGTACTTGGGTATATAGGACTCAATTTACTCTTATTGGATTGATCACTAGGATGAATCAATGTTTGGTGTGATGGACCGTCGATAGATGGGGATATGTGCTGAATGTACAATATTTCCATCATGTATTTAACCTTGGTAGATATCATTATCATTCATGGGCCTTGATTATGGTCGATTGGATTATTGATTGATTTTTATTATGTTTTATCTTTTGGAATCATCCGTATTTTTTCAGTGTTCCATTCCTTTAGGGTTTCATATTCTCCTTTTAAATTTTTATTTTTGGAGACTATTCAAGGTATATACTTTAGGTTAAAGGTATATTTTATTTGAGTATTTTCTCCCCATTTCCCATCATATTGGTATGTATTTAAATGGTAGATATATTATGATAGATCTTCAGATATTTTTTTTGAATTCATTCCTCATGTATATGTTAGCTTTTTGTTTGAATACATGTATCATTATTAGAGGGTTTTCTTCCAGGTTTGTTGTTAATGTTGGTGGTCTATTTTATAGAGTTGTGACTAGTGGTATATTCTTACCGGGATCCATCCAACAAACTGTGACTGTTCAACTTATACAATATCATAATTCAGGGCATGGTGGGTCCAAAATGGAATACTCCTTGACACTTTTACATGTTCATTTTTTGTGTTAGGATCTGGGGGGAGGCATGACTGAGGACACCCAATGCATGTTAAATTATTACTATTCCAGGGTGAAAATTGTTTTATAATCTTGAGAGAACTGAATTTTCTACCTATTTTTTAGGAAGGTGTTATGCCTATTTATTGAAACAAGGACGATCATTATGAGTGGATTTTAAATGTGAAATTGACTTAGTTTTCCATCTGTTAATACTATCATTTTCATTCTATTTCTAGGGTTTCTATAATGACCTGAACCTAGATGCTTGGACATGATTTCTTCTACCATTACATAGGAATAAGATTCAAGAAATTCCACCCCAAAGGATCAAATAGGTTAGCAGTCTCAGTAAACTAGATATATACACGAGTCTTGAATTACAATTTTAGACACAAATTATAACATTTTTTTTCAAAAAATAAAATTATTTCCTCTGGAATATCATTTAATATTAAAGCTAATACTCTTTATGGAATTCTAGGGAAAGGAATAAAAATAAGGTTGATGTCAAATACTTAGTAAGGGTTAACTACAGGGGAAATAATCATGAATAAACAAGAATAATAATTATGGAAAGGTTGATAAATGGACACACATTCCATTTAAATAACATGACTATTTTGATAAGATAAGGAAAAAACTATATGGAAAGGTAAATAACTGAAACACATGCCATTTAATCAATAAAATAATAATTAAATGCATACATAGATAATTTCCAAGTGAAAATATCATGGATAATAATAGTAATAACTAAATTCTAAAGGAAGGAAGTTCTTATTTATTGGAAATCATGTTTGAGTCACATGAAAACCTATACTGAAAAGTACTTTCACAAGATGGTTTAAAACTACAAGAATAAACTCATTTAATTTTTTCAACTCATTTGTCTTATAAGACTTGTCGATGCATCAAGGGGCTTTATAAAGTCTCGAATCCACCTACCTCCATATTTCCAAATCATTCCTCTTATATCAAATAATATATTTAATTAATTAACAATGTTCCTTATCATAAAATATGTGTATTGAGTAAAAGATGTGAATTTATTAATATTTTATTAATTAATAAAATATCTATGAAAGTATACACTATATGTAAAATGGTATATGGTTTAAAAAATAAATATATCCCTAATAAGTAATATTGAAATTTTGGGAAATTTAATATCCATAGGAAATTGAATAATTTAAGGTAATGTTAATTACAAAAAAAATGAATACAGGAAGTTAATGTCAGTACTTTCCTTGGTCAATGTGATCATGAACCATCCATAGGAAGATTATGGATAATATCAATACAATATATACCCATTAGGTAAATAATCAAATATTTTTTTCATTGATGAATAGAAATACCATAAAATATCTTTAAAAACATTCTTGAGGAAAATATTCTTTTTATTTTGAGAAAATTTTTGAAAATACTTTTATTTGAAAATATATTTTAAAAAAATAATTTCAAAAAATATTTAAAAAAAATTTAATTGAATATAACCTTTTAAACTTATAAAACATTTTTGAAGAAATTTGATTGGTCTTGACAGTTGGAAATTCTGTTCATGCCGTAAATGTTAAAACAAATTATTCTTTCATGTTTTCACCAAAAGAAAAACAACCATTATTTAAAAAAAATATTCCTTTGAAATTTTTTTAAAGAGTAAAAATGGGTGAAAATTACTTTAATAAATAATTTTTAACAGTTTAAATCATTTTTGAATTTTATTATAAAACATGGTTTTGGAAGAATACATATTTTTCACCAAAGAAAGAAATGAAGTCGTATTTTATTGAAAACATTTTCTAAAACAATTTAAGTACCAAATAGTGGAAAATAGTAAAATTAATTATAAGAGTCTATTAATAACCAATGAAGAACAAAATTTATGCATTTATTAGGAGATGGTCAAGTAATTTCCTTTAACAGATATTCAAAATAAATAATCTTGATTAGAATGAGATTGTGAAATAAACCATTAAAAAGATCATAATGTTAAAATGATAATTAATAAACAAATCAATTATATGAATCCTATTTAAATCAAAACAAACATGTAATGAATAAAATTTAATATAATTAAAAGTAATTAAATACATAATCATAGTATGACATAATCAATGAAGTAGAATTTTAACCCAATGAGTGTAAATTGAGTTATGAAATCCCTTACATTATACTTCCTCTTGGTTGAAAAGTATTTAACCCCCATTATAATGCTTTTAATAATGTAAATAAATTATTACAGAACCATATTAATAGTTATTATATTTTATATGATGATTTTATGACATGTTTTCACTGATTAATTGATAATATCTCATTATTTTCATTGCTACAGATGTTAATTTCTATGCTTTTCAAGCATGTTTTAACATGTTATTTTTTGTTCAGATTACATAGATCACGATTTCATCATCTAAAAAACTTAAATAATGATTTAAATATCATATATATTCAGTATATATATGTATTTATATTAATCCATAATATTTAGTGATAGGAAATTAATTACCAAATTTATGGAGAAGGTATGCCATACATATGCATGAAAGATATTTCCATTATATTGTCACATTGAAAGAATGAAAATTAAACGATATATATATTATCATTATAGTATCATTATTATGTGATATATATCATATATTTTTATTAAATCCATCCTTAATACATTCCATGTAATGTGTGAATGAATCACATTGCTTTGCGATGCGGTAGTCTGTCGTACAATGAGCAACATTATCATATTCCCACAAAATGGAAAGCATGGAGGAATGTATAATATAATAATTAAATAAGAATAAAAAAATCATAAATAATATATATATATATATATATATATATATATATCATATATAAAAAATAAATCCATAATTATTCCCAACCTTGAAAGGTGGTAACTGAAAAATTAATGACATAGGTTTGCAAGGTGGTGGTCATCCGTACACACAAACGATGATTCCGTAACCAATTTGATGGATGTGTGTGATGTTTTTTGTAATAAAATTAAAAAATCATCTATGAATATTGAATATAATTATGTTATTATATAATCATGGTATAATAATAATTTATGTAGATGGAGAAGGAAAAAAATAAAAATGCTTTTAGAAGAACATTACATCTTCTTGGAGAATCCTTCTTAGGTTTGCATTCAAACCTTCAAAGGATTAATTTATTCCAAAAATTATTATTCTAATAAGAGGTTAGGAAATTTCAGAAGTTATTCAGGTAGTTATTGTTCGAAAGAAAGTGGTTTTAAGGTGTGGAGAAGAGGGGAGAGTGGAAGGCCTTTTATAAGTGAGGGGGGAGACACAGTTGAGATTTTTGAAAAGAAGTCAGGTATACCCACATTTTAATAAAAAAAGGATTAAATAATAAAAATCATTAGTTATATGAAGGTTTAGGGATGAAATATATGCATAAAATTTGTTTTTGAAAAGTTTTTTTTTTCAATTTTACACCTTTTTTTCCAAGTTAAACAACTAAGTAAACTCACATTTACCTTAATTACTATAATATTTTTAACCGAATTCACTAATAATAGTGGTAAAAAAATATTTTCAACTTATTATAAATTATAATTTATGATGATTAAAACTATTTAATACATTTTCCCAAATTACAACCACATAAGTTTCCTAACGTAATTTAAAATTAATCTCGTAGACGTGACGAGAAAGCATGTTTTTAACGTGAAAATGTTTTAAAGTTTATGAAGTTTTTATATCCAAATTCAATATAAAAATAATCACAATGATATAAAATAGATTAACTGATACTAAATTTAACTAATTTTACTTTAAAACTAATTCAATATATATTTTAACATTGTAAATAATTTAAACAAAAGTCATTTTTCAATTAAAATTCAATATTTTTTAGTATTCCTCAAAAATTGAAACTTCTCAGAAAAATACCAATAATTAACCCCAAGATAATTTTTATATTAAAAAGTAAAAATGAATTTATTTTTTCAAATAAAATTTATAAAAGTGTCAATTTTTAGTTTTAAAAAAAGTGCACCATTAAAAGGCGATAAAACAGATTTTAGACAAATAAAAAATTTTATACGTAAAATTGAGTTTGTTCTTATATTATGCCTATAAAATATATTGGATGAATTTTAGAAAAAATTATTTAGTATAAAATATATAAATTTAATTAAAATCATCCCTTAATTTTAATTAATTTAATTTATTAATATAAAATTCCTTAGGTGGATAAAAATAGTTTTTTTTATAAAAACATTTCCTTTATATTATATTAGTTTTTATATTCATTTATAATTAATTGGTAACCAATGAATTCAACAATATATTTCATAATATAGTTAATATTATTTATAAACTTATATTTAATGTATGGGAGATATTTTTTATTTTAAATAACAATACAAATGGCATTTAATAAAAATCGGTCTTGCGTGTAACATAGGACATCAAAGTAAGCCATTTTTGTGTGTAATGCCAGCTAACTCAGTTTGGTGTGAATTACAAGCTATAAAATAATTTTAATTTATTTAAAATAGAAAATATATCATAATTACTTGGGATTTTATATTCCATTTTACACATTTTTTTTCATGTAACATACAAAATTAAATATGATGTTCAAATTTTAAAATTTTGGGGTGTTACATTCTCACCACCTTAAGTAAATTACATCCTCAAAATTTAAACATGATATTAGAAAATAAGTGTTTAAAATTTTTAAATTCCATTATTAAAAAAACCGCATCATAAAATATTTAATAAAATATCCCCTTAATAAGAGAGAAAAAGAAGTATGAAAGTTATTTATAATAACACATAACTAGGTTTCTAAGTAGGAGAACATCTGTGGAAATTGAAGATATGGATATGGAGTAAAAGTGTAAATATTTATAGTGAGTGATTGAGGTTATTGATCACAAGATATTGAGTGATCAAGGTAAAGTTGAGGGGCCAATAACCATAAATCTGTGATGATATAAAAGATCATCAGTTCAATATAAATGAAGGTATTCTCATTAAATTTTTGTTTCAAGAACCTTTTTCCTATAGTTGAGGAATTATTTCACTCTCTAAAAATATTTGGAAATAGATTTACTTGATAAGTTTCTATTTCTTAAGAACAATTTCATATTTTGGTTTTTATTTGATCAAATTCCAATTCATCATTTACTCTATGAAATGGATATACAAAATTGAACTTTTATGCGTGAAGCACCAAAATAAACCATTAAAATATCGGATGATCCATAAAAGCGAAGAATGATATTACTCATGTATTTACTAATAAAATGGTTTTCAATGGTTATCTAATAACATTCAAAGTTCAAATTAATCCATTCCATAAATAGTTTACCTTAATGCTCGTCTAAAATATGACTAAACAAATTTATAAGGAAGGTTACTAAATAAACATTATATTACACATAAAAAAGAAAACTTTCTCTTAATCATCATATACCAAACATGTGAATAACTTCATCATGTATTTTATTGAAGAATCATAATAAAATAAATTAAAATAATCCTAATTGAAAATGTTTATTCTTATTTATTACATAAGTAAAACACATACTATTTGATATATTCCATAAATCCAAAAATGTTTTAAACTCCCCCAATTATAGTATAACCCACTTTTTCAATAAATCATTAATCAGTTCACGGGTAGTCAGCACTATCCAATTCAATTTTTCCATATTAATCATCTAATTATCCCAACACCATTATCACAACATCGGGAACATATTAAGGGTTATATTTTACTCAATCATGTGTTTTCTAAGAGTTTTAACTTTCCATTGATTCACTTTTCTTGGTACCATTCAATATATGCTTTCAAATACTTTTATAAATAGTACCACAGTACAATCCATATAGATTTCCTGATTATCATAACCAGGATATCATTGATAATATACTCAAATGACATAATTATTGAATCTAAATATAATAAAATTAAATATTCCTCTTCATACGTGGTTGTAATATAAGATTGAGCACGATTCATTAGCGTATTTTAAGGTGTATTCCTTTGACTCTTTGGAAATATATTTTCATAGTTCCCCATATCCTTGTAGTTGAAGCATTATATACCGGAAACATTTTTATTTTCCTTGAAATCATAAACATTGTGGCCTTTCTATCAAAACTTTTTTCAAACTCCCATTCCTTTTAGGAATGTACTAGGGTGTTTCTTTCTACAATTATAACATGTGAAAAAAATCCTTCTTTGTCTTCTTTCCTTTATCCATATTTTTCTCATCCATCCTATTGTTCTCATGCTTCCTTGTGAAGCCACTATACTTAGATAATTCATTCTATGTCTTGTTATCACTCGATAACATGTCTTCATATAATGATAATAGTTGGGAGACTAGTTTCCTTTCAAATACTTTCTTAAACCCATCAAATAAGTGTTCATTATTATTATTTTGATTACGTGAATTGATGTGGTTGCTATTCCTTTTCATAGGTTGCATTTATAAATAAGGGAATACAATAGATTAGATCAAATCATTACAAAACAAAATGAATTATTACAAAACTTTTGTATGTTATTCTATATATATCCTCAATGTTTATCATGGGGTTATGTCCCCTAATCGATGTTTTCCTAAATCTAGTTCCCATGGTTTCAAATAAACTTTCTTTGATACCAACTGTAATTCCCTAACCCCTGAAGCTCGAAGCATGTGTCTTCTACCGTTAAATTGGCATAAGATACAAGGAATTTTCATCCCAAAGGACTGGATAGTTTAATAGTCTTGGTAAACTAGATACATGCATGACTCTTGAATTATAATTGAATATTCAAATTATAATGATTTTTTTTAATAATAACATTATTCCTTTTATAGTATCCATATATATAAAACCTAGTACTCTTCATGAAATATTGGGGAAAGGAAGAAAAATGAAGGTGAGATTAAATACTCAGTAAGGGTTAAATATAATAGAAGTAATCATGAGTAAATAAGAATGGTCAATATGGAAAGGTAAATAAGTGAACACACATTCCATTTAAATAACTTGAATATCATGATAAGATAAGGAAATATCAATATATTATAGAAAATAACTGAAACCCATGCCATTTAATCAAAAAAGGTGAATAAAATAAATCCATAGAAAATTTCAAAGTGAAAATCACATGGATAATAACAATAACAATATAATTCTCAATGAAGGCAATGCTTAATTATTGTATATCATGTTTGAGGCACATGAAAACCAATACCATCAAGTCTTTTACTAGGAAGGTTTAAAACTATAAGTATAAACCTGTACAATTTTTCCAAATGATTTGTATCATGAGATATATCCATGCATCGAGGAGATATATAAATTCTAGGCTCGACCCATCACCGTCATTCCAAATCACTCCTTATATATCAAATAATTTATCTAATTAATTAATATTTTACCCAGTCATCAAATATCCATATTGAGTAAGAGATACATATTTATAAATATTTTACAAGTTAGTCAAATAAATATCAAAGTAAACACCACATATAAAAATTGTATACATTTCAAGAAATAAATGTATCCATGATAAATAATATTAACATTTAGGGTAAATTTGATGTCTAGAGGAAAATGAATAATTCAAGGCAAATTTAATAAAAATAGAAATGAATCAAGGAAGTGAATGTCAATACTTTCCATAGTCAAAGTGAGAATAATACACCATAATAAATATTACGGATAATATCAATATAATAAATACCTATTGGGGTAATAATAAAGGGTTGTTTTTATTGATGAATAGAAATAACATAAAATATATTTTACTCCATTCTTGAGGAAAATATCATTTTTATTTTGAAAAACATTTTAAAAATACATTTATCTAAGAATAACTTATTAAAACTAGAATTTAATTTTTTTTGAGAATAATTTTTATTGGAATTAACATTTTAAAATTATAAAATAATATTGACAAAATATGATTGGTCATGATGGATTGAAATTCTCTTTATGCCATAGATATTAAAATAAAGTTTCCTTTCATTGTTTTGATTAAATCCAATTGGGAATTACTTTGAAAATGACAATAATATTCATTTGATTTTTTTTAAGGAGTTAAAATGGATGAAAATTCCTTTAATAAATAAATTTTAAAAGCATAAACTATTATTGAAAACATTTTTAGAAAAAGTGGTTTTGAGAGAAAACATATTTCCAACCGAAGAGAGAAATAAAGACATATTTTTTTAAAAACAGTTTATAAAACATTTTAATTAAAAAGAGTCAATTTGTTTTTCAATTTATTGGATTATTTCATTAATAACTATATGAGTATAAAATATATGGTTTAATTATGATATTTTTATGTAATTTGAATGAAATGATATTGAATAATTAAAAATATCTATTAGAATGAGATTATGAAATAAACTTTTAAAATGGGAATAAATTTAAAATAAGAATTTAGAAATGAGTTGATTATATATATGCACTATAAAGAAAAATAATTTTTTTAAATAAAACATAAGATAATATTAATTCATCACACACATAATCTATGTATGACACATTCAATGAAGTAGATGTTTAACACAATGAGTGGAAATTGAGTTAAGAAATCCCTTATTTTACTCTTCCTTTTGGTTGGGCACTCTTTAAGCTATTGTATAATGGTTTTAAGAATATTAATATGTTATTATAGAACATATTAATATTTATAATATCAAATATTATAGTTTTATAAAATCTTATCATCCGTTCATTAATAATCACTCATTATTTTCATTGTTTTGGGTGTCAATTGCCTTATTTTTCATGTATGTTTCGACATATTATTTTTTAATTTATATTAATTAGATAATTATTTAATAATATAAAAAGTGTAAAAAATGATATAAATATCATATATATTCAGTATATATATGTATTTAGACTAATCCATAATATTTAGTGATTGGAAATGAAATTCACTATTAATGGAGACGGTAAGCCGTATGTACACATGAATGTTGTTTGCGTTTTCTTTTAGTATTAAAAGAAAGAAAATTAAATTATATATATGTATATTATCATTCAATTATCATTATTATTTCATATATATTAAATATTTTTATTAAAACCATCCTTAATACATTCTATGTAATGTGTGAACGAATGACATTGCTTTACGAGGTGGTAGTCCACCTTACACACATGTTACATTATCATATTCCCAAAAAATGGAAATAATGATGGTATGTTTAATATAATAAATAAATAATAATAAATATATAATAAATATCATATATATATATGTCATATATAAACTATAGATCCATCATTTTTCCCAACCTTTAAAGGTGGTATTGGAAAAATGAATGACATCGGTTCGTGAGGCGTTAGCCTGTCGTACACATGAATGATGATTTCATAACACATTTGATGGAACCATGTAAATTTTTAGTTTAGAACCTTAACATAAAACCATATAATTATATGTAAGATACTATAGTTATTATAAAATCATATTATAATAGGAATTAAAATAGGTGGAGAAGGAAATAAAATAAAGATTCTTTTAGAAGAACATTTGTTCTTCTTCGGGTATCCACCTTAGGTTTTCACTAAAACCATTAAAGGTTTTCATTATGACATAAATTAGGATTATAAGATAGGGGTAGGGAATTTGGGAAATGATTTGGGTAGGAATTTGATGAACCAAAGTGGTCTAAAAGTGTGTAGAAGAGGGGAGAGGGGAAGGCCTTTAATAAGTGAGGGAGAGTATACACAAGGCATTTTTGAAAAGAAGTTAGGTGTACTCACGTTTTTACATAATAAAAGGATTAAATAATTAAAAAAATTAGTTTAATGAAGGGTTACATTCTAAATATTTCAAAAATGTGTTTTTTACAAGCATTGGTTTATTTTTACACCTTTTTTTCTATATTTAACAACTAAGTAAACTAACTTTTACCATAATCACTACAAATAATTTTAAATTGATTCATTAGTTATTTTGGTGAAAAATTAAGTTTAAAATATTAAGAATTATAATTTATTATAATTCAAAAATTTTAATCCATTTTAAGAAATTCATGCCACATAAGTGGTAGAATTAAATCTAAAATTAATCCCATAGACATGATAGGAAAACATATTTTTAAAGTGAAAATGATCCAAAGTTTACAAAGTTTTTATATCTAAATTTAATATAAAAATAATTAAAAATATATAAATTTATATTAATTGATATAAAATTTGTCTAATTTTACTTTTAAACCAATTTAAAATACAATTTATCATTATAAATAATTTAATTTAAAAGTCCATTTCAATTAAAAATCTGTATTTTTTCACTATTCTTCAAAAATTGAAACTTTTCAGAAAGATACCAAAAATTAACTATAAGATAATATTTGCATTCCAATTTTAAAAATGAAGTATAATTTTTAAAATAAAATTTATAAAATTTTCTAAATTTATTTTTAAAACAAGTGAACATTTAAAATGTGGGAAAACTATATTTAGAAAAATACAGTTTTTTATGAATAAAATTAGATTTGTTTATATCTTATACCTATAAAATACATTAGATGAATTTAATTTTTGATTGAATATATAATATATAAAATTCATTAATATCATCCAATAATTTTAATTAATTTAATTTATTATGGTAAATTTACTTTGGTTTATAAAAATGGTTTTTAATAAAAACATTTACTTTATACTCGATTAACTTTTATATTTATTTATAACTAATTGGTAACCAATTCATTTTTCTATATATTTAATAATATCTAAAAGAAAATTTATAACCTCTAATTTAATTTCTAGGAGATTATTTTCATTTTAAATGATAATATTAATAGCTTTAGGTAAAACATGGTCTTGCGTGTAATGAAATCCACCCAAGAAATTCATTGTTGTGTGTAAAAAAATATAACTCAGTATAGAATTAATTGAAAACTATAGAATAGATTGAATTTATTTAAAATATTAAATATATCATAATGTCTTGGGATACTACATTCCTTTCTACACTTGGTTTTGTGTGTCACATACTCAATTGAATATGATGTTCATATTTTAAAATTTTAGGGTGTTATAGTTTCTATTTTAGCCAATTGAGGATGTGTCATGAACAAACCTCGTTTAACCCTAAAACGGTCACCTGATCCAATTTGAGACAAGGTCTAAAGGGTGTTTCTGATCCCCACGGGCTTGCAAGTAGTGCCGGGGCATAAACAGAGAAAATAAGGGAACAATTTCACACAATATAAATAAACCGACCAATATAAATAAAAAGATAATCCCAATATAAATATGATTACCAAATAAAACATTATTTATATATAAAATGAAAATACAAAAAACTAGACAAAAAAACTATACAGAAAACCCAAATTGAACCTGATGACCAGAACATCTCCAAGTGACCCTGAGGGTTACTCTCTGATCTATAACCAACCATCACCTAAGGCTATCAAACCCAAGTTGTAATCTACAACAGAAACTATATGCAAGAAAGATCTATAGGAGTGATTATTAAAATTCAGTAGGCATTCTCGAATAATCTATTCTCAATTAAATTCCTTTAAATAAAAGAAACATAAATTTTAGGTTTGAAATACAATATATAAAACTAGTCTTTTCACACACATTTTCTATTTTAAATACAATCACGATCCATTTCCATTTTTCCATTTAAAATTGAATCTCTTCTGAGGAGGAACCATTTTGACTTTAGAAAATAAGGATAATGTTTTCACTAAAAAGGGGGAAAGGGAATAAATAGTTTTTGTTGAAACATTTTACATAAACATTTGAAAACAAATTCACCACTTTTCGAAATAAGCACACTACACTAGAGAGAAACAACAATGATCACATAATCATGGAAATGAAAGTAAGCACACAAGAGTAATCATCCATCAATAATATCAATCATCTGCCATAGAAAACTAAGCGAGAAAGAACCTGGGATAACCTAAAAGATCATGAATAATGTATAAAATACCATACAAGTGAGTCTTCCCAAAGGCATGCCTTACTCGATGAAATCACAATTCCCAAACGCTCGATTGACGCCCTACCCGGGCAAACCAAGGGGCCCAATATCAAATAAGATAGTCCATACTAAGGACCACTGGCCAGTGTGTAATCTAAACTAGTGAAAAAAAATTTTACCATAAAATTTTCTCACTATTCCAGGTTCCCATTTCAAGACGTATAAAATAGGGTGAGCCAACCGATGCTAATCGATCATCAAATCACATGCACATATATAAGAATATTTTAAACAACAAGCATCACCCAAGTCACCCAAAGGACTAATATCTTTCCATTTAACCATTAGAGCACAAGGTATCCTCTTAGTATGGGCCAACCAAAACAATCAATCATAACCATGGAAAGAGAATTATCAAAGGAGAGTTTTCACCACAACCATTTCCTCAAAAGTTCCAATAAGGCCTCAAACACCCTTTGATCAATCACCCTTTTCCAAAAAATAAACCAACACATATCCAACATGTGCCATACCATTTTCAAATTACTAAAACACCCCACTTTCAAGTCCAATTTTTTTATAAATCTATTTCAGAAACACCAACCACAATTTTATATGTCACAAATACATTTACAAAACCAAACCATGCTTTTAAAAATCACAAACCACTTGTAAAAGCCAACCAAGAAATTTATGAAACACTTGGTGTGCAAAACTCAACAATGATACACCATATATCCAAAAACATTAATCAATCAACCTCACTGCACATAAAATAATTATTATAAAAATCATACATTATTATTTAACATACAAGTAAGGTGCGAAAATCAATAATGAAGTGGATCTTAAATTTGAAGGACAAGTGTAAGAGAAACCTAACCCAAATTGCATGCACTTCAACAATACCAACTTGAAACAACTACAAGAAGGTTTCGAGAAGAAAAGATGTCCACAATGAAACCTAATAAGGAAAAACCCCCAATTTCACACCACCCTATGTATAAAAACTAGCCAAACATGGGAACTAGGGTTATAAGAGAAAGTGAAAATGGAATAAAAGTAATGGATAAAGAGAGAGGAGCCATAACCTTTCAATCTGGGTGAAGAATCACCATGAAACCACCTTGAATCCCACATGGAGGGGCACAGAGGAGCTAAAAACCACCATTTGAGGCGTTTTGGTCATAGGGTTTTAATGGGGAAGACTAAGGAAAGAAACCACACTTAAAAATAAATAGAAAATCCCAAAATACCCTTTCCTAAGTGGATGTCACATTTACCTTGTACGGTTTGAAAAATTGTTCACAAACCATGTGATTTCCCACTATTTAGTTTTTCATGGGATACACACTTATATTTCATGGTTAGTTAAATCATGCGCCCAATCTGTGTGACCCATTCACACCTAGGTTCCATGGTTAAACAAACCATGCTTCTTTATCATGAGACCTAGGGAAAAGACCCCAAACATCACCCTTTTCACCCTAAAACTCTTCTAAATCAAGGGGATAAACCATCCATCAAACACACCCCATAGAGATGTGACACTAGGGGTTTCAAAAACTCCCCAACAAGATGTTTTCTCCCCATTACTTCCCACTAACAATGAACAAAGCCAAATACCACCAAAAAATTCCACAACTTAATATTTAAATCAAGAGAACATGAAATGAAAAATTTAAATCTAGAATACCAAGAACTTGATAAGAAAACTAAGAACAAAAATATAATCTAAAAAAAGTTGAAAATAAAATATTTAGGTGTGGAAATTCTAGCCACCATTATGTTTTATTCCCTTAGAAAGACAGAAAATTTCCTATTAATCGATAAAAGAGAAAGGACCACGTTCATTTAAAATATGATTCCCAAAACTAAAAAGATATTTAACAATCACCAAGAAAAAACTCACACTTATACCCAAAACAAAAGAAAAAAATGATGCCATTGTAGAGAAATGGTAGGAAACTTGATCCATAACCTATTAGACCACATCATAAATTAAACCACACTCTTACTACTGGTAGCCAAAATGGGCTCTCCACCATTAGAAAACAACAAGTACTCCTTAATTCTAGAGGAAATGTTAACATGATCCATAGGTTATCCCCCCTTAAGAACCAAATATCATTACCCAATGACACATGCCAACGCAGAAATATTAACATAAACCAACAAAATAACTTTACCACAAGGATCAACCACCCCCACCACAAGGGGACCTACTAAAAGAAACTCAATCCAAACAACTCCCAATATCTGATAAAGAAAATATATAACCAAATAATTTAGAAAGTTTGCTCCCCAAGGGGGGATAAAATAACTGATACAATGCTCCCCACACCCCCGGTAGTTTCTTAATTGTGTGAAAATATTCACTCCATCCATCCACCCAAATCAAATTTTTATTAAAGTATGAAAAAAATACAACAAGGAAAATTTCGGGGGGTCTATAGTAATGCAAACCAAGGGAATACCCTATGAAAAAATTAATTCTTTCCAGCTTTAATATGTTAAACTGAAAAAGAAAAGTATTGGTAGACCTATGATTGGCCACAGATACCAAATAATCTACAACCTTGTTCCCCTCACGGCAGGTGTGGGACACTTGAATGTTGTGTCGAAGAATACCAATTCATTTCCTGACACTGTAGGAAATAGACCAAGGTATTGAAAATTTCCTTTCAAGTAATAATAGAGAATCAAGGAGTCAACCTCCACCTCAGAAATGACCACATTCTCCTGGATGCACACGGAAAGCACAGTGAGAAGAGCCTAGGCCTCAGCCTGGATTGCAGTACCAATGCCGAAGGAGGAAGAGAAGGCCAACACATCACCTCCCCTGTTCCTCTCACAACACTTTCTCCCGACATCACCCATTCAGAACAAGCCCCATCAGTATTGAGTTTATTTCCAGATGAAGGAGGAATCCATCTGATCCATTTACCATAAGGTCCAGCGGATGAGGGAGGAGAACTTGACATAGACCCCTGAATGCATGGGAAGGTAGAATCCTCCTGCCATTACTTGTTGATTGAAATCAAGTCTAGGAGTAGGAAGCGAATACGCGCAGAAATGGACCTCACCGTGGGCGCTGTACCTTCGAAACGAGACCGATTTCTAGCTTGCCAGATACACCAACACCCTACATTGAGTGTTACATCACGAGCCAACCGATCCTTCTCCTTCCTAATAAACCATTGAACCATCTCTCTAGGAAAGAAGAATCATCCTGATCTCGAGAAGAGGAAGCTAAATAGCCTCATAGAAAAGACCACACTGCTTGAGCCCATTCACCCTCATAAAACAAGTGCGCAGTGCTCTTATCCCTTCGCGCTCTACAACAATGACATCCAGATGCCATGCTGATCCCCAATTTTTTAATATTCTCTTCCGTCATGATGGTGAGGATCCTGATATGCTAAGTGAGGAAGTTAAGCTTCAGAGGAATCTTGCAACACCATGCCACCTCATTCCAGTGATCTAGAAGACCCTACGAGGGTAGCAACCTCTGAAAATCTCTGATATTGAAGATGCCTGATGAGGATAGAGTGAACACACATCTATCCTACTCATCATTTAGCTCAACGTAATCAAAAAGGGCTTGATAGTCTTAACTTAGAGCCGCCTTGTAGAAATGAGGGTGATACCGAGCTTCCTTGATTGTGATCAGAGGATCTGGGCACCCTGGGAAGGCAAGAACAGAGCCTGCCCAATTCTTGTGCCAGAAGAGAATCTCCCCTGCTCCCACTATCCATTGCGATCTATGTTTCTGGGTTAGAAGCAAGGGATGGATTTTCGACCAAAGAGGAGAAACATAGCTGCTGAAAACCTCCGTGTTACTCCCACTAATCAGAGAAATCCTCTGGCCCCATAGATCACGCTCTTCAAGAATTTCCCAACAATGCTTAGCATGCGAGCCTTGGAGAGTGCTCTGCAAGCTTCTGTAGTTTATATCTCCTTCATTGATGGGTCTTGACATCCTCTCCCATGATGTCTAGTGCCTCTTCCCCTCATACTTTGCATACCATACAAAACTACATAAGATCGAGTCAAATAATTTGATGTCTCCTTTCAGGACGTTCGAAGATGCCATTGCATGTATAGGTATGGAAGACAATACACTGTTAACTAGAGCTATACACCCACCGAAAGAGAGGAGGTGATTATTATAGTTAAGAACTTGACCTGTGATTATACTTATAATGCAGTCAAAATCTCGAATCCAAAGTCTACCCGAGGAGATAGGCGTACCCAGATACTCCATCGAAAAGGACCCCCGCTGCATGTTAAGTCGACTGCACAGGGAAGACACACACCGAGGCGAGCTTCTAAGGGATATAAAGAATTCACTCTTGTCGACACTTATAACCTATCCACTCTAAAAGCAGCAGTCCCTCAGGATTTCATTGATCTTCTGAACAGAGCTCCGCCCGCCATTTATGAATATAATGGTGTCATCTGCAAACATCATATGGGATATAGAGGGGAGGCTCTGTTTCCTTCAGAAGGGGAGAATTTCCCCATGAAGAATGATGCAGTTGAGGAGGATGCTGAGAGTATCTTGGGACAGGATGAATAATATGGGTGAGAGTGGGTCACCCTATCGTAGACCTCTGGTAATCTTGAAAAAACCATTCACTTTCCTTATAAAAGATACCCCATCCACGAAGAGCTTACACACCTGAAAAGGATATCAACCACCCTGATTGAGAAGCCCATCGCCGTAAAAACTCTGATAAAAAAACTCCACTCAATCATGTCATATTCTTTGTTTATATCATCTTTGATCGCAAGATTTGAAACGTGGGTCTTGAAGTTGATGTCCCTCACCAACTCCTGGGCGAGTGCTATAGCCCCCTGAATGGAGTGGCCCTTCACGAAGCCATGTCTCTACCCTGCAGCCAGGAGCTAAATATTCCCAATTGTAACTCCGTCTTTTAGTGAAACAAGCTATCACATATTACCCTAGAAAGAACCAAAAGATCATGGCATGACACTAAACTCACTTTTCTCTAATGATTTACTTTTACCAAGATAAGGATTTAAGATATTCACATGTATCCCCCCTTTCACCCTAATGAGGAACAATAGGAAATAGGCACACATAGAAAACACCTCCACTTAGAAAGGGAAAATTCATAATTCCAAAAGGCATACAATTATTAAAATAGATGTTCATAAAATATACACAACATACTTTTCTATTAAAAGGAATATAAAACATGATAAAACACAACCACTACAATGGAAGGAACAGTCAAACAAATGGGGTCTTCAAACTGAATCCAAACCAGAACTTTGATCCTTCAAATGGGAAGGGGTTTATTTCGAAAGGGTGGTCTTAGTTCCACATTGATTCCTAGAAAAACTCTAAAAAAACCTTTGCAAGTGACCTAAGCACGCATATATATTGCTGGTACTTGGATCATTTGTACAAGATGACTTCTTATGGCCATGATTACCACACTAATTAAACATCATGATATTTTGCTCAGAAGTGGCAGATGAAAGATATGAAGGCCTCTTAATTTTTCTACTATCACCATGAGCTTTAGGCCACTTACCAATATTCTTACAGGAATTCCATTCACCCATTTTAGAGGATAAAGGATGGCCTTCCATCTCAATCACTTGTGCTAGCACAAGTTCAACAATAATAGCCTGCCTTACCACGTTGGAAAAAGAGGTTAAGCTAAACTATGATACCTTTGACTACAGATTAGGAAAAAACCCATACTCAAAATTTCAATCCTCTAAGGGGTCATTCGAAACATACTTCAGATCATATAGGACTATATCTAAAAAGTGATGATAGAACTCCACACTGACCCATCACCTTACTCCAAAGATTACATCTCCATTCCCTTCCTCAACTCCATAACCTCAGATAAATACAACTGAATAAATGAATCCTTGAAGAACTCCCATTTAAGATATTCTTGAGGATTAGTTTTAGATATAGACTTCCATAATTTCCAGCTCGGACCTTCAATCATAATGTTAGAAAAATTTACTTCCGACTTAGGAAACTAAATTTTCTCTCAATATTTTTCATCCAATCATCCGTATAGAAAGGATCCTCTTGGACATAAAATAGAAGATGATTCAACTTCCGATATTCAATAAGGCAGTCTATGGGTAGATCAATAGGAAAGCCCACTAACAGTTCACCATTTGTATCTTCACATTGAATAACAATCAAATCATGGGGGGGGGGTATACACTAAAAAATAAGAAACCAATAACTCAATAAATACCAATACATCAATAATAATTGTCAATATCAAAACACTATATGAGAAACAACATTCCCAAAATATATGAAAACAAACTACACCATAACTAATCAGAAAAACATCACAATTTCTTTTTTCTCTTTAAAAAAATTTCTAAAAAGAAAGAAAATTTTGAAGGGTTTCATAATCACCAATAATATTACCTAGATCCTCACACATTCACATTACCATGGAAATATGGGCACCTATCCACTCATTCCATCAATAATAAACCATTTTACACACATCCTCACAAGTGGGTTCTCACAAGAGTAACAAAGGCTAACCATAACTTTTTCCACTTTCAAAATAGAATAGTCAAACTAGGTTTTTATATATTTATGAAACCTAGGAACTATTCATGGTTAGTCTACACAACTTAACAAACTGTGCGCTAACCATGCACCCTTTACTAGACAACCAGGGAACTCACACAGTTTGTCCATACGGTTTACAAACCATGCACTACTCATGCAGAATGGTTCTGTTCTGATATAGTGGCTTCCCCCATGCTTTGAACATGGGTTGACTAACCATGAAAAGGCCATGTACCCTCAAGTAGAGGTACCCATAAGCCTGTATGGTTTCCTAGAGGATGCTGTACAATTTTCCCAAACCATGTGCGAATAATGAACCAAGGGAAAAACCCTATGAAACTCAAAATTTAAATATGAATAACCCAAAACTGGAAATAGAAACTGATAACAAAATAATAAATTATAATAGAACTAATTTGTCTCATTAAATACATTTACATCAATTCAAAAAATTTCTTTTCATAAAAAATCTTTTGATTAAAAACTAATACCATAAATAAAATTTGATTAAGAATCATTTTATCAAAAATATTCTTCTTATTTAAAGAAAATTTCCTAAAGGCCCCTTTATAAAATGAATTTAAAAATTAGTTTTCTATCTTCAAAAAATACGAACCATGACTTACGAAAATGAAGTTTTTCACTATTTCAAATCAAGGGTTTTTTCAAAACAATTTTATAATCAATAGGTACCCAAAAAAAGTCACAAGAGGAAACTAGTGTCGATGGGTGAGTTGGTTTTATGGTTGGAAGTCATATTCCAATCACTCTACCATCACATAGAGTTTTCTAGGTCAATATACTTAGCTCTAAATGGATTTATAGGACCTATGATCTCACTAAGACCTTTATCCCATCTCCCTTTTCATTTCCCAAACATCAAAAAAATCACAAGAACCAAGGAAACCAAAAATAACCCAACTTAACTTGGTAAACCAAGGTTCAGGTAAAAAAGGGTTAGCCAGACACTACCCCACACCTACACCCTAAGTTCCGACAGTACTAATCCATCTATATTAACAAGAAAAATAACTAAAAGCACTGCAAAATCAAAGTCATATAAGGAATTGACCCTCTTTGATACCATTTTTTCACAGACTAACCTGGGTCAACCCTGAACCGGTCAACCAAGCCAATCCAAGAGAAGACCCAAAGGACATTCCTGATCCCCATGGGCTGGAAACTAGTTATAGGGTATCAAAAGATTAAAAAGGGAATGATTTATACATATAAAAATAAACCAAAAATGGAAATAAATAGAGCATCCCAATATAAATATGATTACCAAACTGAAAATCATTTACACATAAACTAAAAATCAAAATAAATGAACAGAAAAACTATACATAAAAATACAAACTAAACCTAATGACCAAAACATCTCCAGGTGACCCCAAGGGTTACTCTTTGATATATAACCATCCATTGCCTAGGGAGATCAAACCCGAGCTGGAATTTGTAGTAGAAACTAAGAACAAGAAATATTTATATGTGTGAGTATTAAAACTCAGTAGGCATGCCTGAATAATCTATTCCCAATGCACTTCCTTTAAATAAAAGAAACATCAATTTTAGGTTTGAAATACAATATATAAAACTATTCTTTTCAGGCACATTTTCCATTATAAAACCAATAATGATCTATTTCCCCTTTTCTATTTAAAACCAAATATCTTCCAAGAAAGAACCATTTTCCATTTAGAAAAGAAGGACAATGTTTTCACTAAAAAAAATGCAAAGGGAATATATACCATTTTTGAAATTTTTTCCATAATCCATGAAAAACCAATTCACTACATTTCCAAAGAAGCACACCACAAAAGAGAAAAAAACAAGGATCACATAATCAGGGAAATGGAAGTAAGCACACAAGATTAATCACCCAACAAGAATCTCAATCATCCAATGCTGACAACTAATTAGCAAAGAACATGTGAGAACCTAGGAGATCATGAATAATATAGAACATTATATACATGTGACTCATCCCAAAGGAATTCCTTACCCGATGAAATCATAATGTCCAAATGCTTGATTGTCACCCTACATTGCATGACTGAGGGACTCAATCCCAAAGAAGATTGTCCATACTAAGGGCCACTAGGTAGTGTGTAATCTAAACTAGTGTAGTGATCATTCATATAAAATTCACTCACTACGCTAGGTTCGGATGTCATGATGTATTCAAGAGGGTGTGTTAACTAATTCCAACTGATCATGAAATCACATGCACATATATAAAAATAATTCAAACAACATACATCACCCAAGTCACCCCAAGGACTATTCTTCTTCCATTTCACCATTCGAGAACAAGGGGGCCTCTCAGCGTAGGACTCCCAAAACAATCAATCATAACCATAGAAATAGAATTGTCCAATGAGAGTTTTCACCATAACAATTTCCACAAAAAGTTCCAACCAGGCCTCAAACACCCTTCAAGAATTCACCCTTTTCCAAAAAGAAACCAATACATTTCCATAACATGACAAACGATTTTCAAAGAACCAAATGCACCCCTCTTTCATGTTAAAAAAAATTTAGAAATACATTTGAGAAACCCAAAACATAATTTTAGATGTCACAAGTACATTTATAGAACAAATACATTCTTTTAAATATCACAAACCACTTGAAAATTTCAACTGAGAAATTTATTTAACACTTGGTGTGAAAAACTCAAGAAATCCACGCCATATATTAATAAAAATTAATAAAAACACATCAATTCACAGCAAATAATTATTCTAAAAGTCATAAATTCCTATTTAACATTCAAGGAAGGTGCGGAAATCAAGAAACCAATGAATCTTAAATATAATGGACACATATAGGGTAAACCAACCTCAGATCGCATGCAATTCAATAATTTCAACTCTAAATAAATACACGAAGGTTCCAAGAATCAAGAACATTAAAAAGGAACCCTAATAAAGAAAAAATCCAATTTTCACCCCCCATGTAAAAAAATTGGCTGAAAATGGACACTATGGTTAGAGGAGAAAGGTAAAATGGAAGAAAAGTAAAGGATAAAGAGATAGGATCCCTAACCTTTTGACCAGGGTGAAGAATCACCAAGAGACCACATTGAATCCAACTTGGAGGGGCTTGGAGGATCTAAAACCCACCATGGGGGGTGTTTTGGATGTAGGTTTTGAATGGTTGAGGATAAAGGAGTAAAAACCACTTAAAAATAATTAGAAAATCTAAAAATACCCTTTCCTTAGTGGGAAGCATGGTTAGATCACACGATTAAACAAACTGTGCACAAACAATGAAATTTACCACTGTCTAAGGTTACACAGGCATCACACTTAGGATACATGGTTAGTTAAATTATGATACCTAACCATGTTACCCCTACACACTTAGACTACATGGCTAAACTAACCATGATCCTTAACCATACGACCTAGATAAAATCTCTCAAACATTACCCTATTGAACCCAAAAATCTTTTAATTCAATGGGATAAACCATCCATCGAACACACCCCACATATAAGTGACACTAGGGGTCTGAAAAACTCTCCAACAAGACATTTTATTCCCATACCTTCCTAGTAACAATGAACAAGTCCGAATACCATCGAAAACATACATGACTCAAAATTCTAATCAAGAACACCTGAAATGAAAACTTTAAATCTGAAACACCTAGAAGTCGACATAAAAACTAAGAACTAAAATATAATCTGAAACAAATATGAAAATAAAAATCTATGTGTGACTAGAGGAGTTCTTTGGATGATCCTTTTTATTTTAGGTTCTTTAATTGGTGATTTAGTTCCTCTCAACTTAGATTTACTTAGTCATTGAGAGAGAATAATTGTCGTATATAATCTCCATTTTCTCATTTGGATATAAGGATGTTGAATTATGGTTAAGTGATATGAAATAATTGGTTTAAGGCCTCCTATTACTGCTTTTGGATCCCACTTTCTTATTGGATGTGGTTTATTTTAAATTTGTTGGAAAATTCCAAGTGTTCTGAGGTAGTTGTTTTTATATTGTTTCTTCTACATGTGATTCAAATGTTTCTTAAATAATTATTTTGTTCCATTTGAAATTATTAAATAATGGATTATTGTATTTTAATAAAAAAAACCATTTTGATCGAAAGGGTGTTTGGAATGAATTGATTTATCGTAGGAATTGATCCTTTGTTTTGAAAATAAAATTTATTGTTTTCTAATCTTGTTTGATTTAATTTTTAAAATTCAAATACTTTTATTAAATGAAAATGGGTTGATTCTTTAATGTTATTTCCAAATGGATAAATGGGTGTTCTTCTTAAAAGTGTGTTTTGGAATTATTTAAAGACTAACTCATGATGGTTTGTTTTTTAAAGATTAGTTGAAATGGTATCTAAAAATTATTAAAGGGATTGATAGGTATTTCATTTTTTTATTAAAGGCCCATATTTCACTTAGAAATGGGTTTTTAAGGAAACATGTATGTATGAACCTTTTGAAAGGACACATCTAGGTGATGTTTTATTTAATTTATAATGGTTTGGTATATTAATTAGGTTTTACTTAATGGAATGTTTGGAACTTATGAAAGTAAATTCCTTTGTTGTGAAAATTCTTCATGATCCCATTATATATTATTTTCCATGAAAAATGGGGCTTGGTTCACATGATTATTGGTGTTGAAATACGTATTGTACTCTATGTGGGACCATGGGGGTGAGGGTTAAATGTGGAATTTGTATTTAATGGAATGTTTAATATGTATGTTGATTCTATTGGGGTTCCATTTTTTGATCATTATTTCTTATTATTTCAATAACCTCTATTGACTGTTCATCAGAAACATGGGGTAGCTATATGAGATACCCTATATTTATTCTACGCTTTCTTGGATTCAAATAATCACTATCATCTCCCTAGAGAGTGTGGATTCAGTCTAGTCTTATTCTTTGATTTGGCAGGTGTGCACCGATTCGATATGATTGTGTAATTCGTAGATTTTACCTTTTCATATATTTGGTAAAGGATTTATTTGCGTTTACTTTTTGGAATCACTAAAGTATTTCAGAATTACCCCTGAAATATGACCACAATACTTGAATTTTATACCAGATACATGACTCTGATCACTCAATCATTACTCAAAATTGGAGTTTCCATGATTTAAATCCTTTATTATATATCCTTTATTTTTATGTGGTATTTTCATTACATATGTATATTACTTTGATATGATGTACTATTTCGTCATATGTTTTACCAACACATAAATTCCTTACGAATTATCGTGTTTGTATTTATATATAGTTTTTAAAGATTTATACAAAGGATATTTTGTTTCAAAATGTTTTTACATGATTTCATGTTGAGATCCTTAAATATATTTTAAATAGAAAAGGTAATGGTTTGAACCATGTGTTGATCATAAATATATTTATGGATTTTTATTTCCCTTTTCAAAATTTTTCATGCTTTACCATCTTTCTTTGTAAAATAAATACATTTTTTCTAATTAATATATTTCAAACTAGCATATATGAATTACTTTGTCAATAAATTGTATAGACTATTTGGTGGGATCCTATTAGGATCTATTTTATACACACCCTATATAAATCACTCTATGTATACAATGATCAAGTTTATATTGTAGGTGCATGATTTCTCTTTATCTTCCTTTTATGTTTTCGTGCATGGTTGGCAGAGTACTGTTGAATTTGAACATAGTGGGTGGTCATGAGATACCTGGATATTGGTTATTATACACATGTTTTTTAATTTCTATTCCTAGATGTATCTGTATCATCTCCTTGTGACAATATGTGTTTGTGTTGACTCATTTAAATGATTATTATTTACACTGTGTTCTTTTATTTATGTCATTATTTATTGGGAGGAATCATTCCCAAAGTTTGTTTATTTATGCTCGGGTGATTGTCTCTAGCTTGTGGGGATCAAGAACACCCTTTAGGCTAGTGTATTATTATATGGGGTGTGAGTTTATATTGAAACTAGGGTCATATTGATACAAATATTCTGCCTCTTTATTCATCAATTTCTCTATTCATTTCTCTCATTATTTTATTTCAATTAAAATTATTTTTATTTCTTTCTACCCCATTTATATTTTTTCACTTTCTAAAGGCAGTATAAAATAAAGTAAAATGAAATGTATTTATAAAAATTCTCCCCAAGGATAAACCTCATAGTCTAAACTTATCTAATATATATCATCCACTTTACATTATAATACAGCCTCTTTTCCCACACTTATTCTAATGTAAATAATCCAAAAATACCAAGTAAATTATTATAAAGGTAAATAGGTATCTAACATGGCTATCCTATAAAGGTTATTCATGGTTCCATTTGGATCAAAATAAAGATCCAATGTAAATTTATTTCTCAATGGAATAAAGGCATTGGATAAAAAAATTCCTTAATCATTATAATACAACCTTGTTTCCTTCATATCTTTAAAATACATCAATGACAATTATATAAGTCTACATTCCCCAAGTATCTCTAAAACTCCAAGGTATAATAAATAAAATGATAAAATGGTTTAGAATCCTCTTAGTAAATGGAAATAGAAAATTGGATAATCACTCCAGTCATTAATAATTATAAATAAACAATCAACAAAAACTTTAAAAAATCAAAACATAATAGTGTTTAAGAACTTTCATCTACATAAAACAACCAATATTACAAAATAATGATTCATCAAATACATAATTTGATGATTATATTTATTACTCCACACCTTATCTTACTCATTTAACCCACTCAAAAATTAAATTTATAATATGGTATGATTGTATTTGTATGAACCACTTGGTACCACAGATAAAAGATACAGTAATAAATCTAAGAGTGGCTTGTAATTTCCTAAAACTAAAAACATAAAACAAATATAGGGAATTTAAATGATATAAATAATTTAATATAGTACTATAATATCCATTGGATCTCTTTTTTCTTCTATTTTCATTTTTTGCCTTCGTTTATCATCAGTATTATGGTCCAACAAAAATAAAGTAAAAATATAAGAGTACAAGATCCATTACATTAACCTAAAAAAAGTAATAGTAAATAACTAATACATCCAAAAATAGGATCCTAAAATAATTTTTTAATTCTAGAAAATAATTCCTAATAACACCATAAAAATATCATTTTTCTTCTACGAAGAACTTCATTTATTCTCTTTTAGCTAGAAAAAACCTCACAAAGTGATGTAATTGAATATTTGAAGTAAGTTACCTAATATAGATATGTGAATGGCCTAATTTGTGATTACTCCATTTATATGTATCTTATTCATTTCCCTAAAACTTTGTTTAGTCTTATATGATGTAGAAACTTCTCAACTTATATAGGACCAATCCACCAATCATTTTTCAATCCTAAAAAATCGAAGGTTAATTCATGGGAAAACAAAACTTGTTGGCCCTTTTTGAAATCATTTTTCTCATAAGATATTATAATATATTTGAACCTATAAATCTATCCTATTTTATACTTCCTTTAATCAATTCATCCTTTACATCTATTCCCAAAATATTTCCTCCTTTAATTTTGTTAATGGAAACAACATCCTCTAAATATAGCCTATTATCCTCATCAAAATACTTATCTTTATCCTAAAAATTATTTATCACTATATAGATATTATAAATAAAGTTCTTACTAAAAAATATTAAAGATAAACCCCCCTTCCAAAATCAACCAAAGATCTCTCTACTGATAAAAATGGAATCCCAAGAATAATGGGTCTTTTATCTTGATCTATCTCAAACATTAAAAAGTTATCTAGAAAATAGAATTTACCTACTTTAACCAAAACATCCTCAATCAAACCTAATGGATGTCTCACTATTATTTTCAAAAAACAAAGAGACTTTTTTTGTCTTCATCTCCTCCAATACAAGAACTTGAATATTGAGTACGACATGACTTTCACACTCACACCTAAATAATATAATTCTTTTCCAAAATAATTATATTTGATATTAATAATAATTTAAAAACTACTTACATCTTGTTTCTTCTTAAGTATTATCATTTACAATATAGCTAAATACTCTCCCATGAATCGTATTGTGCTTATATCATCATCATTTCTCTTGGTTGACACCATAAATTTCAACATTTATTTATATGGGTATATTAGTTAAAGTTTTTTACAAAAGGAAAAGTTAACACGGAGCTTCTTAAAAATTTCTTGAAATATACTTTTTCCCTTGATTTCCCCTTGATTTATGTTTTCTGAGAATATTAGTGGTTGTTTATAGGGTGTTTGGTCTTATTTTCTTACTTATTTTAGCTTTATTTTCATTATAATTCTTCTTTTACTCCTCTTTTATCTTGTTTTCCACTTTATTATCCTATAATATCATCCCTTATTTAACACCTACCCCAATGGTTTTTCCACTTTTAATGGATATAGCCCTCAAGTTTCCATATAGGTTGACCTCTATTTCACCAAACAAGATTTATATTATCCACCCCTTGAACTAATTTGTAATTTTCATCAATTGTTGTTCAATATTTCTCATGGAAGCCTTTTGATCATTATAAACCCCCCATTAACTCATTGATAATAGATCTAATTATTTTGATTAAGGTTGATAGGGTTTCTTCCAATGAGTGAACATATCATTGAAGTGTTGGTGCTTGTTATTATTGTAACCCTAGTTCTATTTTATGATATAATTTATTACCTTATGGATTCTTTACCTGAAAATATATATTTTTGATTAAAATCTGTTTAATTTTCATCTTCATTATACATACCCTGCCTTTGTTACATGTTTGACATAACTGTTACAAAGATAATTGAGATATAATTGTGTTCAATATTATTATTCAAAATATTATATTCTTGGGGTTATCATATATCCTTATCATTCCGTTGACAATTGTTTTGATACATTCCATCCAAAAAAGAAAACTCTCTTTTAAAAACTTTTTCATTAACAATCCTCTATCACCAATGTTTATGATCAATCTATGATACTGAGATAATAAATTATTGAATGTTTTTATTAAACATATTTCATATTCATGATTGAGACTCTCTCTTAATAAATCCTGGAATATACCCATTTAGTATAATGTGATGTTGATTTACTTTTTTCTTGAAATTTAGAATGTTTAATTAGATATTTTTTTGGGTTTTCATGGGAGAAATAACCATTTTAAGAAGTGTATTTAAATATCATCCCATATTTTAATGGAATGTAATTCCAAACATTATATCCACTATTTAAATTTATATTTAAGTGAAAAATTAAATATTTTAATCTTTCCACATAATTGTAAACACTATTAAAATGGAAAGTATCAAATAGTTTAGGAAAAAATTCCCAAGTGTATTATCCAATATTCAAGTGGTAGCATGATGAATTAGAGGTAATTTAAATTAATTTAAATGATCACTGGGTTTATCTTAAAGTTATTTTTATAAATTAAAGGCAATAATATGATTTGTTATACCACCATACTTAAAGGTAAACCATTATTCTTCGGTGCCCCTTACCTTAGATCCCATCATTAGAAAACATGATATATCCCTCATTTTAGTCTGACTCTATCCATGTTATCTTATTTATCATGTTTCATTAAACTCTTACCAATATCAAGATTATATCCAAAACTATATTCTACAGAATTTTCAACCTTCTCTAGTTCTGAGTAGCCATACATCAATAAGATATAACCTAAAAATCAGTACCAAAGTAAACCTAGAATAATAAAGAAAATAAATATTAAAATTAGGATTATGGAGGGAATGAAATTATCCTAATATTTTAAACTATAGTCTCTACCAAGATTCAATTCCTTAAAATTATGTTAAAAACTTATACCACCCATATGGAATAATTAATTCTCACCAGGTATCAAGTTTATAATTTAAAATTTATCTTTCCAACTACTAACTACAAAGGCATATAAAGTGGCTAGTCTATGGTATAACCCATATAAACTCAGATCCCGATAATGTAAAACCTAACTAAAATTAAAGATGAACAATTTGAACAATTGAAAATGAATAAGGAATAATACAATAAAAATTTATCAAATTGATGAAGGAATACAAATAATAACAATTACAGGATCATGAATAAGAAAAGTTAAAATAATTAATAAATAGATTTTTTTCAATTTTGGATCTATGTAAATCTTTGTTATTGGTCCTCAATATATTATTAATAAACTCTTCTTTTATTACACTCCAGTACTTTAGATATTTAGAAATCAAGGGAATCAAACATAATCACCTTGACTCATAAAATTTTGCAAAATGAATCAAAGATGAAATTTAATTAATTAGAAGAAAAATCGGTCATCAACATAAAAAGGTCATCTTGAAGAATGAAAAATAGATATAGGAAGATCATTTGAATTAAAAAACCCAACATGTTCCATTTTTAGAAAATAAGTTAAATAAATCAATCACCATTCATTACATTTCAAAACACAAAAGTGTTCACCCCCATATCCTAGTCATGAGAGGGATCATAAGACTAAAAAAACCAAAAATAGATAATATTACAGTAAAGAAGATCCAAATATGTGATGATGGAATGATATTTTACTCTATAAATTTACCTATATATAGATAAATTCCCTATATGATTTTCAAAATTTTTCAATGTATCTTTCATCCTCTATCTTCAACTAAAAATCCATGAAAATAATCAAATGGAATTGATTGGAACACCACCATATCAATCTTAAATATACATCTCAATGAAAATTTTAAAAATATGATATAATATAGTTTCCATATATACTAACAACCACTATTAAAGGGTGGTGCTCATGGTGTAAGAAGGTATATCTTACCTAATCACTTTTATTAATTATCACCATTCCTATAACTTTTTCTTCACCATTCAATAAAACCATATATTTATTTTTTATATGAAAACTCAAATATCTTATATTATTAAATCACGTTGAAGACCAAATATATTTTGGTGTTAATATCTTACATTTTTTCGAACCATAGTTCAATACTTTCACTATCATGGTATGAAAACCTATCACAACACTAGTTTATGAACCCTTATTTATCACATCACATTCTTATTAAACATAATGAAATACTCATGGCCTCATAGCACAAAACACCCCATGAGTTTTTAGTGATTTACTATTTAACCTCTATTATCATCATGAACACATCATGAGGTGATGGAACATGGTGTAGTGGATTCCAACTTATCCATATTATTCTTATATTTTTGTAATTTAATATTTCATAGATCTATTGTGGGGTTTTGTCCATTTTTATGACATAACCATAAAATAACACGCACTGAACCACTGGTTTCCTCCCATAAACCCAAAAGGCTACATAATCAACAATATAATCTTCTCAATATGATCCATACATTTTTATATATACATCTTATTCATGTCACATGGATATGAGTTATGGAATAATTAATTCCTCTTTTGCTTCCACATTTTTCTAATTAAATTTCACCCAATGTAAAAACCTTATAGAGTATGTGGAACTTCATTTTTATTGTTAGACATGTTTTTTTTATCTCATGAAACAATTGTGGTTCTGAGATAATATTAAATAAATACTAATTACTCTTAAATAGATACATGTTAATCTTATACATACTTTAAAATACATATTCATTCTAATGAAATTTTATTATTTCTTTATCTATATGAAAAAGTAAAATTCCTTACATAAATACCCCCCTCTGAATTAATCTTGTAGATACATGCCCCAAAAACACTTTGATATTTATTGTATTTTTCTTTTAAACCCTTCCAATACTAAATATATGGAATCTATGATATTAAAAATTAAAAACACTATAAATTAGGAAAGATAAAAACATAAGAAATGAAAATATTAACAAACAATTATGTATAAATTTTATCTATCAAATCCCCTCACATATAGACACATGATTTTCCTTAAACATAAATATCCATATTATTATAAAATAAATTCATCTTATCCATGATTTAAACATCATAAATAAAAAAAATAAATTTTTAATAAATAATAAACTTTAAATCATCACATGAAAAAAATATCCCCAACTCCTCACTTAAAAAAAGTATTTTACTTTTCAAATTGAATTGACGACACTTATATAAAATTATATTCATATATTTTAACTAATTATTATTATTATTATTCAAGCCCAATTTTTATATAACATATAAGAAAATTTTTATCTCATCACTCAAGGAACATTTGACTAGAGTTATGATTTATCATTGAGTAAATGCATTATATCCATAGTATTTTAAAAGAATATAAATCATATCCTTGAAATTAAAAATTCAACATCAATTATAAGATTTTTAAATAAATATTTAAATGACATCGAGGCTAAAATTTTATAGGTAATTTATATGAATAATTAAAGTCCTAAAAATAATCATAAACTCTAAAGTATAATGCATGATATGAAATATAAAAATCAATGACTGATAAATACTCCTCTAAATATATACTTCCAAATGATATCACTAAAAAACACCTCTTGCTCAAATCATTGGATCACAAAAAATGAAAATGAGTATAATGAAATATTCACACTCTTTATTCATCATTTTTTCTTATTCTTTTCTCTCTTCCATTTTTCAAATACAACGTTTTTTATTTCTTTATAACCTTATTTTATTTTTTTATTTTGATATTCAGTATATAATGAAGTGTAATGAAAATTTATTTATAAACATTCACCTTAATGATAACACCTTATAATATTCACTTTTAAAATACCTATAATCCTCATCACATCTTGAAACAACGTCTTCATCCAAATTTATTCCATTGAAAATCAAGTAAAAACTTACAAAACTAGGGTAAGAAATGTAAATATAATTATAACATGTCTATCCTATTATGTTTAATCATGGTTTATTTAGGATTAAAATATTGGTTAAATATAAAAAGTTGGCCTCAAAGTTATAAATCCATTGGATAAAAAATACCTCAGTCATCTTACTTTGACTTTATATTTGAAAATATATCAATGAATATTCAAAACGTATACATGCTCTAAGTATCTATCAGGAAACAATGTATAAGAAATAATATGACAAAAATGGTTTAGAACCCTCTTAGGAATGAAAAAAATAATGTAAAATCACTTGTGCCATGAATAATTATAACAATTTAATCAATATAAACACTATAAACTCAAATAAAAAACACGATTAATAAATTTAATTTACCAAAATCAACCAATCATCCCAAATCAGGATTCATGAAATTTATATTCTCATGCTTATATTTATTTATGCACCTCTCATCTAACTCATTCAAATAGGGTATAAGAAAAAATATGAAAAAATGGATTAGAACTCTCATGGTTTTGATGTGTGATTATGTGGGTATAATTGTGATGTTGTTGTAGCTATGTGGATGTGGATATGATATGGATATGTAGAGGGTTGGTATATGGTGATATGATTATATAAGTGATTATACCACTAGAAAATATTTTTTGGGGAAAGAGGTTGACTAGTTTAATCAGAAAGTGGATGCATCTTACCATTATTATTATATATCAATTATATATTATATTATTTAAACATATATATGATATTTTGATGAGTGATACTTGGTTATTATGAGAACATAGATGACCATATTTTGTTAATGAGTTGGTTTAACTATCTATTCATTTAGGGATTGGTATGATTCTTCCATATTTTCAAGAGAGGTTGTGAGGAATATCATACTGACTATACTGGTATAATCACCCTTATATATATAAATATCATTTTTTAGTCTACAAGAAAAGGTTACTGAATGAGATGGACATTAATATCTCATGTCGTTGTTAGTGTTAGATGATGTTCATAGAGTTTATACCACATGGGTTTTATTTGGGTATTCCTACTTAGAGTTTTAGTTTATATATAACATTACATAAATGGGGGTATTACTTTATTATTTAAAGGTGTCTATTATTAATTTTTTACTTTATTATTGGTAATTATGTGGAAAATTCATTTCATTCGTCCATTTCTATACCCTTGGTTCTAGTCACCAACCCATAACCTATTGGAGGTGGGCTTCATGGGTTACTCTTATCTTCCCTACCGTCATACGAGAAGTTTTACTAGGGGAGGGTAAGTAGTATCCAAGATTTGGAATATAGAGTCTAGATAGTGTTTAGATTTAGGAACTAATTAAGACTACATGAGTATGTAAAGGAAAATATATTTATTGAACTTATTACATGATATAGGAGAGGGTTATTAGTTAGGGAATTGGTGATTATGCTCCATTTTTATTTGATACAAGGACTCTAACATCACTAAACATAATAGGTAATGTGAAATTATTTTCAAGGTAGTTACCAAATAAATGTTCATAGATTATTATTGATTTTTATTGTTTTGGAATTGAGAAGATGATGGGTTGTTAAAATTAAAATCAATTTAATGATCTTAATTAAAATCCACAACCACATCTTAAAAATTAATTTCAATATTGGGATCTAAGTAAATGATTTAAGGGTCTGAAGTGGTTATAATTCTTTCTTACACTATTTTATATTGGCTTTATTTATATACAACAACCTAAAATTCCAAAATAAGAAAAATAATATTTGAAATTTTATTCTACATGAAACATCGAGCATAAACAACCGAAAAAATATATTTCCTTAAATTTAGTCTCTTTGATAGCTTACAAAATACATAACACCGAGTATAAATGAAGCGTAATATAGTATACCATTAAAACCTACCTATTAATTATTTTAGGTTTTAATATTAAAAAATAAATTTTGATAATTATGGATATCTATTGACTATAAATAAAATGAGAATCATTTAAATAAAAAAGAAATGTTTTCTGAAAAACTGTATTTTTTTCTAAAAGACCGTTTAGTTAGGATTTTCAAACATAATCTAAAATTTATTTTTAAAAATTTCAAAAAATTAACTTAATAAAATGGGCTTAATTTTTTTAAATAATAAAATTAAAATTAATTTAGGTTGAGGTTTTGTTACTTTTTTAAATATTTCATTTTTTGATGAATAGTAAAAAATATTGATTTTTATTGAAAACTGTATTTTCATTTAAATTATTTAAAAAGATAAAATATATTTTTAATTGGTTTTAAAGTAAAATTAGTTCAATTATATTAAAATTTAACAAATTTAATTCATTATAATAAATTTCATATTAAAATTTTATTCTAATAATTTCCATTATTATGAGAATTTTCCCTTTAGAAACACGCCTTTTCATTGCATCTCCAAGTATTATTTTAAATTGAATTTTGTCAGTTTATTGAATTGAATTTGAAAAAATGGATTCCTTTTCTAGAATAAAATTAATTAATATAATCTAACAAGGTAAATTTACGTTTTTTTCCTTAATTAATAGTTAACATAGTAAAAAAATTAATTATTTTTGTCAAGGTAAAAATTGATTTACCAGGGGGTTAAAGTAAAATAATAAAGATTAAAATAACCTATAACATCATCTAATTTTTATTTTATATCCATATTTACACATTATAATATCCAAAATTTCTACCTGATGTTATATGAAAGCATTTTTCCTTTGAATGGTTTTATCATTTTGGAATCTTTTGAGAAATTTCCAAGTAATTTTCAAGAAGGCACCCTTTCCCCACTTAAAAAAGGGACATCAATACCTTCAATTATTCAAAAATATAAGGACATATAGTTCAGTAAAAACTGAAAAAATACTTCCCAACATCCTTATTCACCTTATATAGCTACTATTCTTTAAAAAATACCAACACTAGGGTCCTTCAGAGTGATCCATAGAAGGTTTCTCTAAGCGAAGGTAATTGTCTTCTCTATGAACTTTTTTCATTTCTTCTTTTAAAAACACAAATTTTGTATTAAAAATTAAAATATAATAAAATATAATATATCATACAATTAGATGTTATTATGTTAATGAAATAATATTGAACCATCTCCCCCTCTACGAAATAGAAAACAAATCCATTTCTCATTCGTACAATAGACTACCACCTCACAAACCAATGCCACTTGTTTTCTATCAGCAACTCACATGTATAGTAATAATGATTATAATAATTGATATATATGATAAATATTACCTGATATGAATTCTGTAATGTTAATATATCATCCTATTCCTTACCCTTTTCACTTGTTAGGGTAGTGATATTTTCACTCTTGTGTACGTACGACCTACCATCTCCATGAAGCGATGCGATTTATTTTCCACGTCCAAATTTCATAAATGGTTATAAAAAAATATATAATTAGTAAATATTATATTTAAATCAATAATATAATTATGAAGATGATGGATATATATCCTATTAAAAATAATCAGATCTTTAATAAAATGCGCATGAAAAAACAAGGTAATTAACACCCGAAACAATGAAAATAATGAAATATTACTAATAGGTGGTAAAATGATATAATAGGATCTTTTATGATATTATGAATATTAATATGGTTCTAGTATAAATTAATAAAATTATTCAAACCATTTTAAATGAGTTTAAATCATGTTTAACCAAAATAAAGCGTGAGTTAAGGGACTTTGTCCAAATTTCCTATCGTTGAGGCATATTATAATGCTATAAACCTAATTTCTTTTTTATGATGTATATACTGAATATTTTACATGTAATATCATGAATCATTCATACATCATTCCATTTTATGTTTTAATTTTAATTATTTCATCTAAGGGAATTTAACATAAAAATTACCTAGTGGTAAATAATTTCATAAATCAATTTATTTTCATTAGGCTATATTACTTCTTCATCATTTTTGATATTAATAGATTATGTATGTAATTAATTTTTAATAAATTATGTTTTACGTACAATTTTTTATGAGGATTTAAATTAGATAAAAATAATTTATTATTTGTTTAATTCTCACTTCAACATTACGATCTTTATAAGGGTTTATTTCATAATGTCACTTTTATATGAATTATTTGTGTATAAATTTCATTTGAAAGAAATAATTTTATAATTGGTTAATAAAACAATTTCATTATATTATCCTCTATTTATTCATGAACTTTTCATGTAATACTACCTTTTTATACAATATTTTCAACTTAAAATTGTTGATAAAATGTTTTAAAGAAAATATGACTTTATATCTCTCTTCGGGAGAAATTAATTTTTCATAAAAATCGATGTTTTGTATTTTTTTTTCAAAAATGGTTTTAACCCTTTATAAATGATTTATTAAATATATTTGTACACATTTTTTTCTTTTTCTTTTTTTAAAGGAATTTTCACAGTGTTTTCAAAACAAGGTTACTTTTACTTTTATTAATAACACGAATAGAATATTTGTTTTAATGTGTACTACATGAATATAAAATTAGGAATTCATGACCACTAAATTTTTTAAAGATCTCTTAGAAGTATTAAAAAGTTGTTTTCAAGTAAAAGTATTTTAAATTTTTTTGTAAACATTTAAAAAAAATGTTATTTTCCAAATGAAAAAGATATTTTACTATAGAATGTTTTCAATGTTATTATTATAGTATTTTTGTTCATAAATGGAAACAACCCTTATTTTACTTATAATAAACTTAGGATATGTTGTATTAATAGAACCCTTATTATTTCTATGGATGTTTTATGATCATTTTGACGAGGGAAAGTATTGACATTCACATTCTTAATTCATTTTATAGTCATTAACTTTACCTTGAAATATTTACTTTCTTTTGATCTTTGGCTATTAAATTTCCTATAAATATCCATATTATTTATCATGACTATGTTTATTTCTTAAACTGTATATCATTTTTCTCTATGGTGTACTATATTGAAAGATATTTTTTTTATCTGCGTAAATATTGGTAAATATGTATCCTTTACTCTATATAGATATTTGATGATATGATACATTGTTTAGGAATTAAATTGATTATTTAATATATATAGAATTATTTGGACAAGAAGTTATAGGTGGCTATTAGAATTATATATCCCCTCGAAGCATCGATAGCCTCAAGAGACGAATTGATAAACTATCATTAAATGAGTTTTTTACTGTAGTTTTAAATGGTCTTGTGAAAGGTCTTGATGGAAGAGGTATAATGATGTATGATATCATGAAGTACAGTAATTAAGAATTTACTTCATTTAGAATTGAGTTATTTTTATTATCCATGAGATTTTCACAATGATATTATTTTTGGATGAATTTAATTCACATATTATTGATTAAATGGAATGTGTGCTTAGTTATTTAAATTTTCATATCGATTATGTCTTATCTATTCATGATAGTCATGTTTTTTATATAGAACAAGTATTATATTATTTACCTTTCCATGTTGATTATTTCCTATCAAATTATGATAGTAAAGTTATTTATATGGAATTTGTGTTCAGTTATTTACCTTGATATATTGATTATTCCTTACCAAATCATGATAGTCAATTTATTGAATAAATGACAAGAATTTTTAGATATTTTATATTGCATAATGATTTTTCCACATTAATTATTATTTATCTACTCATTAAAGCTTCTGATTTATGTAACGCTTACTGATAATTTGAGCTAACCATTATCTTATTTCCCTTCCTAGGTATAATAAGTATACTAAGAATGATATGCACATATATTCTAGAGTTAATAATGATATTATAAAAAAATTTATGTTGTGATTTGTGTATTATAATGTAATTCAATAATCAAGTATTTTTCTAGTTTACCAAGGCTACTACACTATTCAGTCCTTTGAGATCTGATTCCTTATATCTTATGAAAATTTTATAAATAATCCAACCACTCTGGGCTATTAGAGTCAGGGTCGTTATAGTTGGTATCATAATATGTTTAGTTGAAACCTTCAGAACTAGAATTAGGGAAAAAATATTAAGGAACATAACCCCATGAAAACATTTAAGGATAAGTATAAAAAAACGCAATGTTTTTGTAAGGAAGATAATATATGGTTTTTCATAGAAATACTACCCTATCTGGGTAATACATGTGGATGTAGTTTTAACACAATTTTAATTAGAGGTAATAACTCCGAAAAGGGTGTATCAGGCTTGACCTGATCATTATTTGGTGTATAATAAAAGGCCTTAGTGTTCCTTGGTTTGACACTCCCAAGAAACATGATTTGAATAATTCAAATTTTCATTAACAAACATTATAATGGAATTGAGTAGATGATGAAAATTAATGACCTAGGTTAAAACTAAGGATTATTATATTAAATAGAAGGTTTAATGATTTATATATACTATAAATTATTCTTCATGATTATGTATTTTCCCACTATGATTATTTTTTATCAAACTATGCATTTTGGTTTTATTCAACAGATAAAACCCTATGGATTTATGTTAACATTAAATATGAAGGACAATGTGGTGACTATGAAAAACAAAATGGGATGATAACAAGAGTAAAATATATCTTGATTATTCCTAATTAGTTATCACAAAATATTATTAAAAACCTATTACTTAAACAACACTCTATCTCCCAAAAGAATAAAAGGATGGAGTTTACTAAGGTATTAAAATGTGGAGACCATGGAGGAATGAAGGATAAATTTCATTTGTCTAAGATATATAGAAAGATACACCTTGTAGTGTGTTTGAAAGGAATATTAAAATAATGTATGTATATAAAAGAAGGGAATAAAGTAATTATTTTTTGTATAAAAATGATGAGTATGATGGAAAGAAATAAATCTCATCACATAGATACCTTTATAGTTTGTTTTATTAAATATGAGGATCTTGGTAATTTTACAAGTCAATTCCATCTTTTAATGGTTAAATAATAGACGAATAAAAGACCCTTGCTGAAATAAAATGGTTGAATTATTTATTTGGATCCAAAATTATATATATAATTATTTTTAAAAATGGTATTTTGGTTATTAGAATAATGAAAAATCTATAGATTATATTAAATTTTAGAAGCATAAGTGTCTTCATTAAATTAAGAATTATGGATAACATCATGGGTTTATGAGTTTAAATTTGGTCATAAGTTAAAAGTAATGAACACTCTTTTTGAAAAAACATTGGTAAGAATTTAACATGTTTAAGGAAATTGTTAGAAAGAATTTATGGAAATACAACCCATTGGCCTAGTATATGTTTTAGTAAAAAAATTATTTATAAATGAATTACCTTAAATTTTGTAGGAATAAGTTCAAAGGTATTTGTAACATTTAGGGTTTATCTTATCTTTATGTTGAAGTAATTATGGTTCATTATAATTTTAGAATGTTATAATAATTATATTAATACAGTTTAAAAAAAGGACAACATTCATAATGGGTGACAACCCATCACATTTGTAAAGGCCACATGGCTTAAACCCATAACCGAAGTACGATAAGGGTTTAATTATTAACACTAGACTACTTGATATCCTGGTTAATAATTCATGGTTTTTAGTTAAATTATTTGAAAATTAAATATTAATGATGAACCAGTGGTCCTACTATTAAGGTTTAGAGACTAGTGTATTATATTAGGTAACTATTCTAACCATATTGATTTTTGAAAATAGTAAGAGATATAATGAACGACTTTTCACTCTTTTATGGATCTTAGGATCCGTTAAAAGTAAATTTTACTGCTTTAGGAAAAAGAAATTCTTTTTTCGATATTATTTTCTTGGATTAAGAGATGAGTTAGAAATTGATTAAATCATAACCAAATGATGAAATTATGCTCCAGATATAGAAACATATCAAGTAAGTACAATTAATTATACTCTTAGATAGTAAAATATTTCATCAACTTTAGTAAAAGGATATTGAAACAAAAAATTTACACTATTACCTTCATATACTACGAAACAAATGGTCCTTTAAATCATAATATATTAATGGTTTTTATTTCCTTAACTTTCCATTGATCACTCACTTTCTTGTCATCAATTACCTCTATCACTCTCCACAATTATTTATGATTTTATTCCATTCCAAAATATTTACATGCAACTAATGATATCATAAGAAGAAACCTAGTAATATTTTTTTCTCTATGAAATTTTTCTTCCTTTTATCTATTATTAAAAGGATATTTTATTAACCCGTTTTACAATGTGGGTTTTTAACAATGAAATTTTCAAATACCAAATCCTTGATTACTAAGACTAAGTATAAATTACATGGATGAAATTTATTTGAGGTGGGTATAATATAACAACCAGGAATTATTAAATAATAACATTTTGTTCTATATTATATGTGACACATAACACTGAACTTAAACAACCCACAAAATATATATTTTTAAATATAATCTATTTGATAGCTAGTGGTACACACAACCCTGAGTCTAAATAAACCATAGTATAGTATACCATTATAAACTACACATTAAATTTTTTGGTATGAATTTTACTAACTAAATTATAAAACTTGTGGTTATATATTTTTTATAAATAAAATAATAATCATTTAAAAAAAAAATAAGTTTTTTTTGAAAAAACTGAATTTTTTCTAAAATATGGTTTAGTCGTGTTTTCCAAACATAATTTAAAATTAATTCTGAATTTGTTTAGAAAATTGATACGTTAATATGTAATTTATCTTTTAAAAAATCATATAAAAATTATATTATGGTGAATTTTTGTGATTAATCTAAAATGTTTCATTTTTTGATGAATAGTGAAAAATATTGATTTTTATTAAAATATTCCTTTTCGTTTAAATTATTTACGATTTTATGTTTTTTTGAAATAGTTATTAAAGTAGAATTTATTAAATTATATTAAAATTTAACTATTTTTTCATTTTAATTAATTTCATATTAAATTTTATATTAAAACTTTCCATACTTATGAGAATTGTTTCTTTGGAGGCTCCCTATTTCATTGCCTATGCATGTATAATATTAAATTGGATTCCACCTATTTATAAATTAAATTTCAAAAAATGGATGAAATATTTTTAATTATAATAATTATTATAATCTAATAAGTTCAACTCAATTTTTTTACCTTAATTAATAGTGGAAACATTAAAAAAATTAATTACCATGATTAAGGTAAAAAATGATTTTCCTGGGGGGTTCCACTAAAAAGATAATGGTGAAAATGACCTAAAAACTTGTCTAATTACTATTTTATGGAAATATTTCCACTTTATACTATCCCAAATTATTAACTAAGGTTATTTTGTATTTTTGTTCATGTAAATGACCATCATTGAGAATATGTTGGGAAATTTTCAAGTAATTTCCCTAAAGCCCCCTTTCCCCAATTATAAAAGGGAACTCACTCCCTTCATTTATTTAAATCACTAATGAAATATAGTTAGTACATACCTTAAAAAAATACCTCCCCAATATACTTATATAAATTCTATAGATTTTGGTATTTCTAATAGACCAACACAAGAGTCCTTAAGAAGAGATCTAAATGAGGTTTCTTTAGAGGAAAGTAATTGTATTCACTTTTCTTTTTCTTTTATTTATTCTTTTAAAAACATAAATAATTTATTATCACATAAAATATAATTATAAAAATATCTCCAATATACTTAAATTTTATTATGTTAATGAAATTATATTTTACCTCCTCTCACTTTATGAAATGGAAAACTAACACATTGCTCATGTATACAGAAGACTGCTGCATCACGATCGATGTCGTTAGTTTTTTTATCAAAGTATCACATTATAGTCATAATGATGTAAATAATGGACATATATAATAAATATGACTTAATATTAATTATATATAGGTAATATATCATCTAATTCTTCACCCTTTTAACTCTTTAAGTGAATGATATTCTTTCTCATGCGTATGTATGACCTATCATCTCCACGAAGCGATGCGATTCATCTCCCATGTCCAACATTCATATATGGTTGTAAAAATATATATAATGAGTAAATATTATATTTATATAAATAATATAATTCTTTATATGATTGATATATATCCTATTCACAATAATCACAACTTTCATGAGAAAGCGCACTTGAGAAAACAAGACAATTAACATAAAAAACAGAGAAAATAATGAAATATTATTAATAAATAGGTGGTAAAATGATATAATTGGATCATATATTTTGTTATAAATATAAATATGGTTTTGTTATAAATTAATAACATGCGCATGATAATTATACAGTAGTTTAAATCATTTTCAACAAAAAGAAAGTGCAAGGTAAGGGACTTCGTCACAATTTCCCTTCATTGAGGCATATTGTAATGTCATGCACCTAATTTATTTAATATAGTGTATATAATTTCAAATTTTCATGAAATATAGTAAATAATTCATACTTCATAGAATTATAAGTTTAAATTTTAATTATTTCATTATATTGTTTTTGTCTTGAAAATTACCAAGTTGTAACGAATTTAATGACTCAATTTCTTTTCATTGAGTTATATAACTTCTTCATTATATTTGATATTATATGATTATGTGTGTAATAATTTTTTAATTTATTATATTTTATTTACACTTTTTTTTGTTGATTTACATTTGACACCCATAATCGATTCTTCGGATAATTCCAACTTCATTGCTATGATATTTGTAAGTGTTTATTTCACAATCTCACTTTAATCAGGATAGTTAATGCTTGAAATTACATTGACCGGAATTATTTGATAATTATATGATATAAAATTTCAATTTATTATCATTTGGATATTATTGAAGTTTTCAAGTAATAATAACATTTTCCCACTATTTTTCACTTAAAATTGTTGAGAGATTTTTTTTAATAAAATACGACTATTTTTCTATCTTTGGTCAAAAATCCATTTTCATCAAAATCAACATAGTCTAAAAATATTTTCAAAAATGTTTTTAACATTTTAAAAATTATTTATTAAAGAAATTTGTACCCATTTTTTCTTTTAAATTTTTTTTTCATAGAAATATTTATATCATTTTTAAAAGAAGACCTGTTTGTATTTTATTAAAAATGTGAAAGGAATATTTGTTTTAAAATGTAAAATATTAACTGAATTTTCCACCATCATAAACCCTCAATTTTGAAAAGTTTACAATATGGGTTTTCAAATATTATTTTAGAGTTAAAGTATTTTCAAAATGTTTTGTGAAATTCTTGTTTTAAAAATGTTATTTTCAAAATGAAGAAGATATTTTCCTTAAGAATGTTTTTAAATACCTTATAATGTTATTTCTATTCATCAATTAATATAAGACTTTATTTTAATTATATTACAATAGGGATATATTGTATTTATACCATACTTATTATTTTTATAGATTGTATATGAACATTTCGACCAAGTAAAGTATTTACATTCACTTTCTTGATTAATTTTTGTAGTCATTAACATTCCATTGAAATATTCAATTTCTTGTAATAAAAAGAAATTATATTTTCCCTATATATATATTTTATTTACCAAACATATTTTTATTTCTTAAACTATTTATTATTTTTACAATAAATTTTCTATATTGAAATTTATTTTTTTTATCTGGGGAAATATTGATAAATCCATATCCTTTACTCAATAATGATATTTGATGACAAGGAAAACTATTAATAAATTTAATTGATTATTAATTTTATAAGGAATTATTTGGATATGTAATTATTATGGGGGTCCAAAATTACATATCCCATTAATGAATCATTAGTTTATTGAGGAAAATCAGTAATCTAGAAATAAACAAGTTTATACTTTTAGTTTTAAACCATCTTCTAAATGTTTTTGATTATAGATGTATCATATTTCATAAGGTTATAAAATCCAATAAATAAGCATTTCCATCATTGATAATTGAGTCATTATTATTATCTATGATATTTTCACCATAAAATTATATTTGGACACATTTTATTATCATATTTTTCATTAAATGGAATGTGTTCTTAGTTATTCCACAAAATATTTTTTTTTGTTAAAAGACACTTTTATGGAAAAAGTGTGAAACCATAAAGACCAACCAAGCCATCAAACACTATAGCACATAACAAAATTATCAAAGACTATCTTAAAACCATTAGATTCAATTCCCTTAAAATAATTTCCAGGATATAGATGATTTCTTTTTTCTTGGCTTATCTCTGATACTGTCTTCAAAATGGGAAAATATCTTATCCAACCTCCCAAGAACTCCTCCACCACTATTTTCTTATTGTTGAAACCTATGACTAGGATTATGTGTTTTTATTCAATCCACTCACGCTGCACTGTCTTTGTGTCCACTTGAATCAATTTTCCATTCGTCCTTTCCACATCCACAGTAGAAGCACAAATGATTATCAACTTCTCTCCCATATCTTCCTCAGATTGTATTATCATTTCCCATGGAGAGTCTCTAATCTCAGCCTCTACTTCTAGCTCACCAGACATCCCCTCTACTCCCTCCTAGTAAGGAGACATTAGAACCAATTTTCAGTCGCTCCCCTCGCTCTGTTTAGCCTCCTCCCTTTCTTAGCCTAACTCCACTGATTCCCTTTCATGCACCTCCACTCCCAGTACAACCACTATAACAGGAACTGAGTCCAAACTGGAATGAAATTAAATATCCCCTGGTTTCTCCAATGGAATATCCCGTTGGTCATGAAATGTCCTAGTTTCCTTCTTTGTGTTTTTATCTTTAACGACAAACCTTATTGAAACTATTTTTGGAAAATTTGTGTAGTATTTGTGGGGCTTGGATTGATTAGAATTATTAACTGTGAAATTTACCAAGTGAATATGGACCCTCTTTAATTTCATAGGTCTTGGTCCACCACTTTCATTCCCCTAGATTTCCTACTCATCAACTGACCATGACTGCGAAACCAATTCTTCCCTACCTAATTCAGAATCCTCAATTGACCTTGTTTCATTCGACTTCCTTTTCCACTTTGGAATCACTGTTTTCCACCCTATATGATCAATATTATACTTATATTTCATGAAAATAGGATTAAAGTAGTTAAAAACCATAATGACTGAACTTGAACATGCTAACTCGGAGACCGTCGTAGAGGATGGCTCAGGATCTGGTCAGAAATAGCTGCAACGAGAACTGTTGGTTGGCCACAATCCTTCCTCTAGCTCCCCAATCCTTATCCACCTCTACGAAGGATGGATAAATCCTATGATAGGGCTATCCCATAGGTTCCTAGACCTAACATAATGAATCATGGATCCCTAAGTCCCAATTCAGGTTTTCGAAGAGATATAGCACGTCCAGCATCGCAGACACTAAGGAAAAACTCTTTTGAGGAGGATTGACATTAGATATGTCTTCGCAAACCATGGTACCTACATCAAATTTTAAGACATTAAGATTTCCCCTCCCTACTCATACTTATTCCCTCACCGACATGAATAAGATGAGTGCCCCAAATTCTTATAGGAGTTATAGAAGTTCATCCAAGACTCATAGACTATCAACTGATTATATCTAAATTCTCCCCAAACCAATATCCAGACCCACTCGACTGGATGTTTAGAGACATCAACATCAACACATACCTGAGGGGAAATCAAGTGGAAAAAAACCATAGTTCTTGAGTCAGAGAAAAGGTAACGACCCACCAGATTTCCCAACAAATGTATTATTGAAGGATTCTGGAAATGGAATTGCATCTTAGAAAATATTACCCACAAAGACGATGATAGAGAAAATCAATTCATGTGAAGATCATAGGAGCATCTAAGAAGAGAGATTTGTCATCTGTTGCAGGATTGCAGAGAAGTTGACCACACATTGATGAAATCATCCAAAGATAAGAAGTGAACCATGATTTACCGCCTATCCAATCTACTGACAATCACCCACTCCTTGAGGCCCCATAAAGTGAAAAATAAATGGACGAAGGTGTCCACTGAAGGTGTCTGTGATGTGAAACGAGCCACTAATGTTAGATTTAGTAGATCCGAGGCATCAATAAATTTTAAGGTCGATAAATCAAGCTGAGGGAATCTATCATAGAGGTCCTCAAATTTAGGGATAAGAGAGATGCTGGGAAAGGGAGGGAAGAAATTAGGGTTGGAAAAAGGAATAATTGAAGGGTGAAGAGGAAGTCCCTCCCCCTCTGATAGAGAAGGGATGGGGGCAGCGACCATCACCGCCACCTAGGTCATAGCGGGACCGAGAGCGGGTTTCTAGATACACAATGAATAATTATTAGTTATTTACCTTTCCATATTATTGATGCCTTATCTATTCATAATCATAAAGTTATTTAGATGGATTGTGTGTTCCATTATTTACATTGAAATATTTATTATTCCTTATCTATTCATGATAGTAATGTTATTTGAATTCCATTTGTGTTCTATTATTTATCATTTCATATTGATTATTCCTTACCTAATCATGATAATCAAGTTATTTGTTAAATGTAATGTGTGTTCATATATTTACCTTTCCACATAGATTTTTTATTGATTATTCTTTATTTACTCATGATAGATTCTGATTTATATCACTCTTACTGAGAATTAAAAGCCCAATTATTTTTTACCTTTCCCAATAATCTAGGAAGTATATTAAAAATGATATAACAGATATTCTAGATAGAGTAATGATATTATGGAAAAAAATTATATTGTAATTTTTGTATGAAAATATAATGCAAGACTCAAGTATGCATGAAGTTTACCAATACAAATAAACCATTCATTCCTTTAGGATAAAATTCCATATATCTTATACCAATTTAATTAAGAAGATGCTGGCTTTAGGATAATGGTCTTAGGTTCATTACATTATGTCTATCATAGGTTATTGTTAGAGCTTTTATTATTTCATTAAATTAATATTTATTTATCCAATATTGTGTGAAAAGTATTTTATATATTGAATATATCCATTTTAACTCTATTTATGTTTCTTTTCTATATGTTATGTGTAAATTAATATATATATATATTAATTTTTATTTACTATTTTTATGTTTTTATATTTCTGATTAACAATTAAAGCCTTGATAATCTTGAAACCAACTTATTAAATACATAAACATTTTAAAAGTTTAATAAGAGAAAATGTTTCCACAACATGTTTAAATAGTTTTTAAATTTTTATACATAAAGATAAATTTATTGACTTGCTAGTTAGTAAATCTTGATAATTATTAGATATAGTATATAAAAATAATTTGAATCAAATATATGTTGAATGGACATTATCATTATTATTTTAAAATATATAGAAAACATGTTAATAATTAATTCTATGATGAAAAAACCATGAATTCATTATTATGTATAAAAAATAATTTTTTTAGATTATTTGGTTTCTAATTATGTTTAAATATAAAAAAATATATATTTCAAATTAATTATTTTGAAACATAATGGTTTTAGAACTCTTGATGTTCTATTTAATGAAGTGCGTAACATTTTTTTATGATTTTTAGACTTCTTAAATGATACCTTTTTAAAATTTTAATGTGTTTCCTTAAATAAAGAAAGAGGTTAATTGTATTTGTTTAATAGAAATTAGTTTTGTTGTTATATTTTCATAAAATAATATATTATATTTTTATTTTAAATATATTTTTGGGAAATAAAATTTTAATGGAAAACCTTATGGTTGGTATGAAACTAAAACATTAATAGTGTTTTCAAAAAAAAATTAATGTGTCTTGAATTGATTTCATGACATAAATATCCCATGTAAATAAATTAATGTTAGAAAACCTTATGGTTTCATGTTGATATTTTCATTTAGTAAGTTGTTGTTTCCTTTGAGAGAGATAGTTTATTTGATTCTATTTCATAGTATATATTTTATGGACATGGTATTTACTTGATTGTTTGTTTCATGAATGTATTATTGGTTGTTGGTGTCAAAATGAAGAGTCAACTATGTTTTTAGAGGATGGTAACATTGGTTGGTTTAGTGATGATGTCTTGTTATGAAATTTGTATTAATTGGAAATGAACTTGTCTAATACTCATGATATTTTTTATTAGTAGTGTTTCATTATTATTGATGTGTGATTTATTATTTTTAGTCAATAAACTTTATAGGAATGTGTGATTAATTATATGTGTTGTGTTTTTTAATAGTGATTTTTGATTTAAATTTTTTTATTAATAGTATTAATTTTGTCTTTTTGAATGAATACGTGAAATCTGAACCTTATATAGGAATTATGGATGAGAATATGAAGTAGAATCCATGGGATGAAGTGATGATACACTTAAAACAACTATGGGTGTTGATATTAATTAGTGGAGTGTTGGGTATCATGGTTGAATAATAGTTAGAATAAGCTTATGTTATGTTCATTTTTATGAAAATTTTGAATAATTGTATGTTTCCCTACCTTTGGGTTCGTTTCTATGGTTAGTAGAGGGTATGGTGCTATGTGAATCATGGCCGTACATATGAATTTTATTTATAAGAGTTTATTGGGATGGTTATGAAGATGTTTACTGACTAATTATAAAAGTATGACTGTATGCAAGTCCTTTTAGAGTTTTAGTAAGTATGGTCCATAATTTTAGAACTTAGAGCTTACTTTTGGGTTTATATTAGTCAATTTCCGAACTTCATTGCTTATTAATATGTGCAAGCATGGTGTTCTGAGTCTAATTTTAGGCTAGAGATTCAATTACATGTGAAGTGGTTGTGATTTATGATTTAGAAGGTTGTTAGAGATCTTTTAGATATGAGGTCAATAGGATTATTTTAGGATATATATAGAGTTATAGATTGTGCTTTGAGTCACGAGTCCTATGGTTGGTATAACAGAGAGTGAGGTGGTAATCTAGAGTTTTAAATTCACTTCAAATTTTGTTTTTGAGTAGTTCATGGTGTCTTGTTTTGGGTGGGATAATATGTTTTTATTATAATGAGGCGAGGAAGAAGTAGTACGAGTTCCCTATGATTTGAGGCAATTCTTAGACATATTCAAGAGACTAATTTTATAGGTGTGTAGTTAGTTTCAGTGGACTGTGGTTGATCTTTGGGAATAGAGAGTGTTTAGAGTTGTTAAACTTGTTACTTTCATGGGGAAATCTCTTTAAATAATGTATTTTTTTAATTTTAATGAGTATGTGTACAAAACAATTGAACTTATATTTAATAAAGAAAAAATTTAAAAATAAATATTGATTCTATTTTAAATTATCTAATAAATTAGACTCATTTTCTTAAGTTTAAAGAAATAAAAATCAATTTTTAATATTTTATAAACATTATATGGTTTAAAAAATTTATTGGAATATTTTGAAAGATGAAAGGTCAATTTAGGTATCCTATTTAAAATAATATTTTTAATATAATCATTTTTTTATTATACAAGGAATACAGTTTTTCAAGAGAGAGTTAAGATATAGGTTGAAGGAATTTCTATCCTTTTTCTTATCTATCAAGTTTGATTTCTTTTAAATTGATTTTTTTTAATTTATGGGTACCTAATGTTATGTTTAGTTTTCAATATATTTCTTTTTAGGAAAGGGATAGTTTATTTCCCATGTTTAGAGAGTGCTGAATATGATTAGTAGATATTTCTTTGATAGTCTTGACGAGTTGGTCTAAAAAGACCATTTTATCGAATGCTAAGCCATTTTGGTCACCGTGATGGTGTTCACGGTGAAAAAAGTATTCCATTTTAATGTTTCATAGGGACAATATTTTAAACCAATGTTATAAAGGAGGGAATATAATTTTTCATTCCTTGGTGTTTTTTTGATGTATTTAATAGAAAATTTCGGTTTTTAGTTGTTTTAAGTATGGTCTATGCTATTTTGGAGTTTTGTGACATGGCATTGGGTGTTTTAGTATGAATGGATGTTTTGATGGTAGGTGATGATTTTTAGGAAATGTGGAAGTTTTTAACAACCATTTTGAATGAAATTTCAGCTCCATTACATGCTTATTTGTGTTTAAAAATATAGTTTCTAAGGGAGATAAAGGTGAAATTTTGAGGTTATGGCAGTCAGGTTGAAGGTGTTCTTGGTTGGGTTTCAGGGTCTAAGCATAAAACTCTAATTTATGGGGGTGATATAATTTGGGGTGTCAACCCCATATCATATAGTGAAACAGATGGATTTTTAATATTGATTAGTTCTATAATAATGTACACTAAAGCTATAATTCAATTGACTAAGTATGGTTATTGTAACATCCCAAATAAGTAATGAATAATAGATATTTTTATCTATGTCTATTAATGATTAAGATAGTGTTATAGAGGCTTAAAATGAAAATAAATACAATCTTATGCATGGAATACACTAATATTCTTACAAGATTGTTTTACTGCCTTTTGATGGCAAACCATTTTTGAATCTATATTTTGACAATTTTATAAACTATGTTTGTCAAAATAAACTTATTCTTTATGATTGGGACATCAAAATTTACTTTGTGTGAATTTTTGGTATTTTTCTGACAATGTTCATTTTTTAATGAATAGTGAAAAATACTGCATTTTACATTAAAACTATTTTTTAATCTAATTTATTTATATGATTATATTATCTTTTTAATTGTTCTTAATGTGTAATATGAATATATTTTTACCATTTTATCCAATGGTGGTCATTGGAATCAATTTCACTTTGAAATTAGACTTAAACTGGTGTCAATCTTTTGATACTTATTGTTTTGTAAAAACACGCTATTTGCTATGGCAGCGGGAATTAATTATTAAGTTAATTAATTTGACTTATATGTGTTGAATTTTGTAAAATATATTTCATTTTTGAATTCGGAATATCAAATATAGATTAGGGTGAATTTTTGGTAATTTTCTGAAAAACTTCAATTTTTGATGAATAGTGAAACCACTAAGTGGTAGTTAAAGAAACTGATTTTTCGTTTAAATGAAACTTTTCCACTTTTGTGTTATTAATTTCAAAAATCCAACATTCATGGTTGTCATTAAGAAGTAAAATGTGGTTTAATGAGATTATAATAATTTTTGGTGAATAGTAACTTATTAAGTTCTTAATCGCGATTAGTGGTAATTAGGGTAGTTTAAGGTATAAATAATGCTTTAATAATATGAAAAGACCTAGACACATGTCCCAACCTTATTGGTTGTGTCATGTCCGACCAAGAAAAGACATGGGTAAACTTGGGGACCCCATGGATCCACTTTTGTTGGGAAATGACAAAAATAACTTTTTATTTAATGTAAAAGTAAAAATGACACAAACATAATATGTTTTACGAAAACAATTTTTACATGGGCTTATAAAGATCAGATTTTTGATTATAAATAGTCATTGGAAAGATAAAAATATTTCCTATATCATAGTATTTTTTTTAAAATTTTTAGACATTAAATAAATTAAATTATTTATGACATAATAATTATGCAGTGATGACATCATTATTTGACGATTTAAATAAAATGGAAAGACAATGTAAAATATATGAACTACACATGGAAAAAACCAATTGGATGAGTGGATTTCGAACCCTTATCACCTTATCCACGAATTATATCAATGTGGGACCTTTTAAAACCGAAACACATTTTCAAATAATGTAATATTTCTTTACTTTCCAAAAGTGGCCCTCCTCTCCTCTTATAAAAGGCCCCCCACCTCTACCTCATTTCACACACTCCTCAAGCCTTTGGCTCGGCCAACCACTGCCCATTTACTCTCTCCACATCCCTCTGCTCATCCTAGAGGATTCCCTTTTGGCAGAATCATTTCAATGGAAGCCTTTAGGCTCAAATCAAAAGGAGTTACACTTTTTAAGGTAATTCATTCTCTCATGTTCATTTGTTTTATTTTGCTTCTCCAACCCCCTAAACTCTTTTTATTTACTTATTTTGTAACAACAACAGTATCTTCAAAATACAAGGATGTTGTTATAATATTTATTTGAGCTAAACTCTCACACAACTACATCAAATGGTTAAAGAATATACGGTTTCCGTGGATGGCGAAATTCTGCCTCCCGAAACGATGATTGTTCAATACTCATTTAACACCTTCAAAGGTGGCCATTATGATGTCACTATTTTTTTATATGATATATGATATGTTTATGTTTTCCTTAAGCTTCTGTTTTTTTCATTTTGGGCATACCTTTAGGGTTTCCATTATGGGTAAACACGATATCTTCATTTTAGGAAGTGCGGACTACCGCCCCCTGAAAGTGATTTGATTCGTTAAATACCATATGTGGGACATATAAAGGATGGAACTATGATATTATATATGATATTATACTGGAATTATAATATACCTTTATATAATTATGATTCTATTCTATAAAATACGAAATAGAAATGAAAGCAGCGTTCATGCGTACGTACGGCTTACCGTCTCCATGAACGGTGCATTTCATTTATTACCTCTAAATGTGATGTAATATTATAAATACATGTATATGATGAATATATATGATATATATGTTATCCAAATCATTAATATCATTCTGGAGATAATGAACCTTTGACCAAATTAACATCATGTAAGTGTAAGAAGTCTATTTTTGACTTAAGAACCAAATACCGACAAAATGAACATTATTAACATAACTGATTACATGATGTTCATAACATGGTATAAAAGGAATAATGAACTTGAAAAAGATTCATAAGCAAGTAGAGATTAACTCAAGTTTATTATTCAGGAGATTAAAGAACGGTCGGGTCAAGTCGGATACGAGGTATGGGACTTCGTCTCAATCTCCTTTCATTGAGGCATATTTTATTTTATACACAACTTTCTTTTATACGGTGTATAAACCCCTTTGAATTTTATGTTTATTCAAAAGGAATCTTTTTTATATGAAGCATTTACTAAATGACAAAAGGGAATATTTTTGTCGTACGTATGTGGTGACAACGACTTCTCCGCCGTCGTGACCGTTATTTGAGTTTCGGCTTCCTCTACAAGCCATACCTACTTTTTAAAAGAAAAATAAATACCATGTTTTACTTTTCTTTTATTTTAGTATTGAAAATGGTTTTCATAATGTTTTTATATCAATGTGTTGTATTGATATCTCGTGATTGAAATGTGGAAATTTTATGTTTCCTTTATGCATGTTTTATGTGATATGATTATGTTATGGTTCTTGGGCATTATTATGAAGACGGGTGGTTCTGTGATAAACTAAGGGCGGGTGAGCCCGTTATAGCTCTCAAATTCATTGGGTAACGTGAAGGAGTGAAACGTTAAGGTTTATCCAAAGAGATTTTAGGGAATATACTGTGATGGGTATTCCAAACATAACCAAGAGGGTTACTCCCTACGTAAGAATGTTATGAATGCCTCAAGTTACCTTTATGTCCTATGATTTCTATGATTTATTCATGATTTTATGAGGTATGTTAAAGTGCCTATGTTTTATGGGTAAAGTATGATTTCATTCTTATGTATATATGTACCCATGTTTCCTTTCCATGTTTTTATAACCCATACTGATCTTTTTATGCTCATCCCAAGTTTTTTTGAAATGTTTTTCACAGGTCAAGGGAAAGGTACATTATATGATGATAGTGTCAAGGAAGTGTCAAGAAATAATCCATATTTTATTTTAAATGTGTTTCCATTGATGGGAATGAAGAATACTATCTTTATGTAACCACTTTGTTTATATGTGGAATGTAATGCAAGTTTTATGATCTAATTCTCTAAAACTCTAAACCCGAAAAGATCCTCAATGTGTAATCTTGTAATAACTCAAGATTAAGTAAGGTTTAAGGCTGGGGCCTTATAGTTGGTATCAAAGGTCGGTTTAGATAACTTTAGGAGTTAGAATTATATTAAATGATTATCCAAAAATATTTTTTTTTTCGAAATGATATAGCATTTAAAGATTACCATGTTGCTTCATCTAAGACATGTTTGTTCAGAATGGTTTTCCGCAGAGGAAACAGGGAAGCAGTGCTTGGAAGGAATACAGAAGGAAATAACCTTCCGAATCAGCATCCAGAAATGGTCGGAATTGGAACTGAACAGTTTGTTGCAGTAATGGCGCAGTTGACTCAAGCGATAAATGGTGGTGGTATCCATGCACGAGATCAGCCAGAACAACTGCAGAGGAACATGTCAGTGGTGGAACATTTCATGAGGCAACATCCACCATCATTTAGAGGATCATCTGACCCTGTGCTAGCTGAAGGGTAGATTAAAGCACTGGAGAAGATTTTTGATGTCATGGGGTGTTCAGAAAATCAAAAGGTTAGTCTTGCTATTTACCGTTTGGAGGGTGAAGCAGATCAGTGGTGGTCTATGGTTAAAAATATCAGGGACGCCGATGAGATTGATGATCTTGACTGGGATGAATTCAAAGGTGTGTTTCTTGAGCAGTATTTTCCTAAGGCTGTTCGACTTAGGATGGAAAAGCAATTCTTGGAATTGAGGCAAGAGGAAGACTCAGTGGCTACCTATGAAGAAAGGTTCACTCGATTGGAAAGGTATGCTCCAAATTTTATTCGAGACCTTGATAGTAAAATCAATCATTTTTACTCAGGATTAAAGCCAAAATATCGAAGGGCATTAGCTTCTCGAGAGTTTAAAAGTTATGAAAAACTTGTTCGATGTGCTGAGAAGGTGGAAATGGAGTTTGCCGATGACCAAGTGTTCTATAACAACCAGTAGAAGAAGAGACCGAGGTGGCAGGAGAAAGGTAAGAATTCTTCAAAAAAGTCTGATGGTAAGAGAACTAAGTTTCCAGTTTGTGATAAATGTGGAAAAAGGCATGCTGGGGAATGTCTTCTGAATTCTGGGAAGTGCTACCGATGTGGTAAGATGGGACATAAGGCTCGTGATTGCACTGAAAAGGATCAAGGTGAAGGTAAGAACAAATTTGATTTACAGTTAGTGAAATGTTATAAGTGCAATGAGATGGGTCACTATGCAAACGAGTGTCCGACAAGGAGCTTGAGTGATGGGAAGCAATTAGACTACAAGCAGAAAGGGGTGGTGAAATCCTTTGCAACTACTTCAGCAGATGTCGGGCCATCAAATGAAGTTGTATTAGGTACTTTGTTTGTTTTTTCAGATTATGCCAGTGTGTTGTTTGATTCGGGGTCTATACATTCTTTCATCTCTGAAACCTTTTCTAGTAAAATGGGAATACCATCTCATGAAATGACTCCTGAACTTTTGGTAAAAACACCTGGGGGGAATGTTGAGGCAAAAAGAATTTATAAGAATCTTCCTATCCTTATCTGTGGAAAGAACCTACTTGAAAACCTTATTGTTCTACCTCTAGTAGAGTTTGATGTTATCCTGGGTATGGATTGTCTCTCTATCTACCATGCTAAGATTGATTGTAGAGCTAAAGAAGTTTCCTTTCAGAAAGACTTTCAGTTTGTTTACAGGAATGAACCCTTACTTTTGATAAAATATCAAGAGGCTGAGAAAATTGTAAAAGATGAAAATGAATGTTACCTTGTACACGTCATTGAAAATAAAGGAACTGTTCAGATTAATGATGTGCCAGTGGTAAATGAGTATCCTGATGTTTTTCCTGATGAGTTGCCTGGAATAATACCAGATCGGGAAGTTGAGTTTACTGTTGACTTAGTTCCTGATGCTAAGCCAATTTCAAAACCCCCTTATCGAATGGCACAAATTGAACTTTTAGAGTTGAAGGAGCAATTGCAAGATTTATTAGAGAAAGGTTTCATTAGACCTAGCACATCACCATGGGGTGCTCCTGTTTTATTTGTTAAAAATAAAGATGGTTCTATGAGACTTTGCATTGATTATAGAGCCTTGAATAATATCACTGTTAAGAACAAATATCCTTTTCCTCATATCGATGATTTGTTTGATCAGCTCCAGAAAGCTCAGTTTTTTTCAAAGATTGACTTGAGATCGGGGTACCATCAGCTGAAGGTAAAGGAGGAAGATATTCCAAAGACCGCGTTCCGTACGAGATATGGCCATTATGAATTTGTAGTAATGTCTTTTGGGCTAACCAATGCACCTGCTGTATTCATGGAATTAATGAATAGAATTTTCCATGAGTTCCTGGATAAGTTTGTGGTGGTTTTCATTGATGATATTTTGGTGTTTTCTAAAAGTAAAGAGGAGCATGAAAAACATTTAAGGGTTATCTTGCAAACCTTAAAAGAAAAGAAACTGTATGGGAAATTCAGCAAGTGTGAGTTTTGGTTGCAACAAATTTCCTTCCTTGGTCACATTGTTTCTAAAGATGGAATAACTATTGATCCTGCAAAAACAAAAGTTGTGGAAGAATGGCCAAGACCCACAAATGTAACCGAGATTCGCAGCTTCCTTGGTTTGGCGGGCTATTACCGAAGGTTTGTTAGAAATTTTTCACGGTTATCTAGTCCAATGACTAAGCTAACTCGGAAGGGTGTTAAGTTTATCTGGACAAAAGAATGTGATGATTGTTTTCAGGAATTGAAAAGAAGATTGGTGAATGCTCCAGTTTTGGCACTACCTTCCAGGAATGTTGAGTTTGTTATATACAGTGATGCATCATTGAAAGGACTTGGTTACGTCCTAATGCAGAATGATTAGGTAATTGCTTATGCTTCACGACAGTTGAATACTCATGAGGTAAATTACCCTACACATGATTTGGAATTAGCTGCTGTTGTTTTTGCTTTAAAAATTTGGAGGCATCATTTGTATGGAGTAAAGTGTGAAATATATACCGATCACAAAAGTTTAAAGTATATATTCACTCAGAAAGAGTTAAACATGAGACAAAGGAGATGGCTAGAATTAATCAAGGATTATGATTGTACAATTCATTACCATCCGGGAAAAGCAAATAAAGTGGCAAATATTTTGAGTCGAAAAAGTAATTCTTCATTAACAATGTTGCGTTTGGAACGTGATCCTTTGGTTAAGGATTTGATGAACTTTGGCATAGAAGTTGTTGGTGCAGGAAGTCCTTATGTTTTGTTTCAGGTATCAGTGAGATCTTCTCTATCAGACAGAATCAAGCAAGCACAGAAGCAAGACAGTGAGTTTCAGAAAAAGGTAGAGCTGGTTCAGAAAGGTAAGTTGCCTGAATTCAACATTGATAATGATTGTGTTTTGAGATTTGGGAAGAGATTGTGTGTGCCTTGTGATTCACAGTTGAAGAGAGAGTTGTTATGTGAAGCTCATAGTTCTCCGTTTTCAGTTCATCCAGGCAGTACTAAGATGTATAGAGATTTGCGGGAGTATTACTGGTGGGATGGAATGAAAAGAGATATTGCTGATTTTACTGTGAAGTGTTTGACTTGTCAGCAGGTTAAAGCAGAGCGGCAGTTACCGAAAGGGATGCTTCAGCCATTACCAGTGCCAGAGTGGAAATGAGAGAATATATCTATGGACTTTGTTGTTGGATTACCGAAGACATCTCGAGGTAATAATGCAATCTGGGTTATTGTTGATCGCTTGACCAAATCTGCTCATTTCCTTGCTATACGAGATACTTTCTCTCTTGATCAACTTTCCCGTTTGTATATTAAAGAGATAGTCAGGTTACATGGAGTTCCTCTCTCCATTGTATCGGATCATGATCCCAGGTTTACTTCTAACTTTTGGAAAGGCCTTCAGAAGTCGTTGGGTACTGAATTAAATTTTAGTGGAGCTTTTCATCCTCAATCAGATGGGCAGTCAGAACGAACAATTCAGAAATTGGAGGATATGCTACGAGCTTGTTCTATGGATTATCAGGGAAGTTGGGACCAACATCTTTCTTTGGTTGAATTTTCATATAATAACAGTTTTCATTCCAGTATACATATGGCACCATTTCAGGCATTATATGGGAAGCGGTGTCGAACTCCAGCTTTCTGGGATGAAGTGGGTGAAAGGAAGTTGATGGGACTAGAATTGGTAGAAGAGATGGCAGAAAAAGTTCATCTGATTCAGAAACACATGAGAACAGCTCAGAGCAGGCAGAAGAGTTATGCGGATAACCGGAGGAAGGATCTATCATTCGAGGTAGGTGATCATGTTTTTCTCAAGGTTTCTCCTTGGAAAAGTGTGATGAGATTTGGTAAGAAAGGAAAGTTGAGTCCAAGGTTCATTGGACCATACGAAATTCTGGAGAGAGTTGGATCAGTTGCATACCGAGTGGCTTTACCTCCGAGTTTATCTCAGGTACACAATGTTTTTCACATTTCGATGTTGAGAAAGTATATGCCAGATCCATCTCATGTTTTGAGTCCAGAGGTAGTTCAACTGGAAGAGAACCTATCTTATGAGGAACAACCGGTCCAGATTCTTGACCACAGGGAGCAAGTGTTACGGAATAAGGTGATTCACCAGGTAATGGTTTTGTGGAAAAACCACATGATTGAAGAGACAACATGGGAATCTGAAAATGCAATGAGGGATAAGTACCCCCATTTATTCGATAAGTAAATAAATTGCGGGGACGCAATTTTCTAAAGGGGGGAAGGATGTAACATCCCAAATAAGTAATGAATAATAGATATTTTTATCTATGTCTATTAATGATTAATATAGTGTTATAGAGGCTTAAAATGAAAATAAATACAATCTTATGCATGGAATACACTAATATTCTTACAAGATTGTTTTACTGCCTTTTGATGGAAAACCATTTTTGAATCTATATTTTGACAATTTTATAAACTATTTTTGTCAAAATAAACTTATTCTTTATGATTGGGACATCAAAATTTACTTTGTGTGAATTTTTGGTATTTTTCTGACAATGTTCATTTTTTAATGAATAGTGAAAAATACTGCATTTTACATTAAAACTGTTTTTTAATCTAATTTATTTATATGATTAGATTATCTTTTGAATTGTTCTTAATGTGTAATATGAATATATTTTTACCATTTTATCCAATGGTGGTCATTGGAATCAATTTCACTTTGAAATTAGACTTAAACTGGTGTCAATCTTTTGATACTTATTGTTTTGTAAAAACACGCTATTTGCTCTGGTAGCGGGAATTAATTATTAAATTAATTAATTTGACTTATATGTATTTAATTTTGTAAAATAGATTTAATTTTTGAATTCTGAATATCAAATATAGCTTAGGGTGAATTTTTAGTAATTTTCTGAAAAACTTCAATTTTTGATGAATAGTGAAACCACTAAGTGGTAGTTAAAGAAACTGATTTTTTGTTTAAATGAAACTTTGCCACTTTTGTGTTATGAATTTCAAAAATACGATATTCATGGTTGTCATTGAGAAGTAAAATGTGGTTCAATGAGATTATAATAATTTTTGGTGAATAGTAACTTATTAAGTTCTTAATCGCGATTAGTGGTAATTAGGGTAGTTTGAGGTATAAATAATGCTTTAATAATATGAAATGACCTAGAAACATGTCCCAACCTTATTTGTTGTGTCATGGCCGACCAAGAAAAGCCATGGGTCAACTTGGGGACCCCATGGATCCACTTTTGTTGGGAAATGACAAAAATAACTTTTTATTTAATGTAAAAGTAAAAATGACACAAACATAATATGTTTTACGAAAACAATTTTTACATGGGCTTATAAAGATCAGATTTTTGATTATAAATAGTCATTGGAAAGATAAAAAGATTTCCTACATCATAGTATTTTTTTATAATTTTTAGACATTAAATAAATTAAATTATTTATGACATAATAATGATGCAATGATGACATCATTATTTGACGATTTAAATAAAATGGAAAGACAATGTAAAATCTATGAACTACACATGGCCAAAACCAATTGGATGAGTGGATTTCGAACCCTTATCACCTTATCCACGAATTATATCAATGTGGGACCTTTTAAAACCGAAACACATTTTCAAATAATGTAATATTTCTTTACTTTCCAAAAGTGCCCCTCCTCTCCTCTTATAAAAGGCCCCCACCTCTACCTCATTTCAGACACTCCTCAAGCCTTTGGCTAGGCCAAACCCTGCCCATTTACTCTCTCCACATCCCTCTACTCATCCTAGAGGATTCCCTTTGGGCAGAATCCTTTCAAAGGAAGCCTTTAGGATCAAATCAAAAGGAGTTACACTTTTTAAGGTAATTCATTCTCTCATGTTCATTTGTTTTATTTTGCTTCTCCAACCCCCTAAACTCTTTTTATTTACTTATTTTGTAACAACAACAGTATCTTAAATATACAAGGATGTTGTAATAATATTTATTTGAGCTACACTCTCACACAACTACATCAAATGGTTAAAGAACATATGGTTTCCATGGATGGCGAAATTCTGCCTCCCGAAACGATGATTGTTCAATACTCATTTAACACCTTCAAAGGTGGCCATTATGATGTCACTATTTTTGTATATGATATATGATATGTTTATTTTTTCCTTAAGCTTCTGTTTTTTTCATTTTGGGCATACCTTTATGGTTTCCATTATGGGTAAACACGATATCTTCATTTTAGGAAGTGCGGACTACCGCCCCCTGAAAGTGATTTGATTCGTTAAATACCATATGTGGGACATATAAAGGATGGAACTATGATATTATATATGATATTATACTGGAATTATAATATACCTTTATATCATTATGATTACATTCTATAAAATACGAAATAGAAATGAAAGTAGCGTTCATGCGTACGTACGGCTTATCGTCTCCATGAACGGTGCATTTCATTTCTTACCTCTAAATGTGATGTAATATTATAAATACATGTATATGATGAATATATATGATATATATGTTATCCAAATCATTAATATCATTCTGGATATAATGAACCTTTGACCAAATTAACATCATGTAAGTGTAAGAAGTCTATTTTTGACTTAAGAACCAAATACCGACAAAATGAACATTATTAACTTAACTGATTACATGATGTTCATAACATGGTATAAAAGGAATAATGAACTTGAAAAAGATTCATAAGCAAGTAGAGATTAACTCAAGTTTATTATTCAGGAGATTAATGAACGGTCGGGTCAAGTCGGATACGAGGTATGGGACTTCATCTCAATCTCCTTTCATTGAGGCATATTTTATTTTATACACAACTTTCTTTTATACGGTGTATAAACCCCTTTGACATTTACGTTTATTCAAAAGGAATCTTTTTTATACGAAGCATTTACTAAACGACAAAAGGGAATGTTTTTGTCGTACGTATGCGGCGACAATGACTTCTCCACCGTCGTGACCGTTATTTGAGTTTCGGCTTCCTCTACAAGCCATACCTTATTTTTAAAAGAAAAATAAATACCATGTTTTACTTTTCTTTTATTTTAGTATTGAAAATGGTTTTCATAATGTTTTTATATCAATGTGTTGTATTGATATCTCGTGATTGAAATGTGGAAATTTTATGTTTCCTTTAAGCATGTTTTATGTGATATGATTATGTTATGGTTCTTGGGCATTATTATGAAGACGGGTGGTTCCGTGATAAACTAAGGGCGGGTGAGCCCGTTATAGCTCTCCAATGCATTGGGTAACACGAAGGAGTGAAACGTTAAGGTTTCTCCGAAGAGATTTTAGGGAATATACTGTGATGGGTATTCCAAACGTAACCAAGAGGGTTACTCCCTATGTAAGAATGTTATGAATGCCTCAAGTTACCTTTATGTCCTATGATTTCTATGATTTATTCATGATTTTATGAGGTATGTTAAAGTGCCTATGTTTTATGGGTAAAGTATGATTTCATTCTTATGTATATATGTACCCATGTTTCCTTTCCATGTTTTTATAACCCATACTGAGCTTTTTATGTTCATCCCAAGTTTTTTTGAAATGTTTTTCACAGGTCAAGGGAAAGGTACATGATATGATGATAGTGTCAAGGAAGTGTCAAGAAATAATCCATGTTTTATTTTAAATGTGTTTCCATTTATGGGAATGAATAATACTATCTTTATGTAACCACTTTGTTTATATGTGGAATGTAATGCAAGTTTTATGATCTAATTCTCTAAAACTCTAAACCCGAAAAGATCCTCAATGTGTAATCTTGTAATAACTCAAGATTAAGTAACGTTTAAGGCTGGGGCCTTATAGTTATTCCATGGTAGGGTGATTACCAGGGCGTATCAGGGATCCCTTGAGTTTTTTTTAAATTCAAGGTTCCTCCAAAAAAAATTCATTTATCATGACTCTAAATGATCCCTAATCAACTCTTATCTCCTTTTAGTCATCCTTTGGATGATTCTTGTTGATCCAATGATCTTTTTTTACAAAAATAATTTCCATTTTATTCAAGGTACCATTTCCCTCTATCTTATATTCTCTTTATTTTCTATCGATTATTATATGTTCATGAAGAAACCTCGACTCTAGTAACCCAAATAGTATGTTTAATTTTTACATTTTTAAAATATATAAGGTATTGAACATAAATAACTAGTCTATTTAGTTTTATTTGTCAACTAGATACATATATAATATCAGTATTACATTGGAAAAATAAAAGATATCATGTAAATCTTTATTACATCCTTGAATATTATTAACATATTTCTTATTTATATCTTTGATAAATTAAAATTAATAAAGGGTGTTCTCATATGATAATTAATGGTTTAACATAGTGGAAGCTATCCTAAGTAAATAATGTATAATTGACATAGCCATATGGATAATCAAAACACATTTCATTCAATAAACAACTTGCATTAAACGTAAATCCATGGATAATGTCAACATAAAAATCACATGGATGGTAAAAAATAAATTCTCAATAAAGGAAATACATTATTTTATATAATCATGATCTTACAATAAAGTTATCTACCATTATATCATGAATCTTACCATTAAGTCCTTTGTTAAAAAACTTACATTGTTTGGGTATGTATCCTAAAATTACATACTAATGTGGCCACCTGATTTATCTCACGAGGCCTATCGAGACATCAAGGGGATATATATAACTGTACCCATCCTACTAATTTTACATCCTATTCATTACACTTATATTGAATAATAAATAAAATTAATTCTCAAAATACCTTATAAATAAATATTTTCCCACATTGAACCAAGAATATAAAATATTTTCCTTGAAAATGAAATAACTTTCTTAATGAGATTCCTTCAATTGATACCATTTATAGAAATAGTATATGGTTAAGAAAAAATAAAATTGGAGGAAATGATCCCATATAAATCAATGATACTTAAAATATGAACATGGAGGAGTAAATAATGTCCAATGAAATGATGGACTTTGACAGGGAATGTGATCATGGGAATGTTAATAACCCCAAAACTATAAATTAATAAAGGATAAAAGAATACCATTGATTCATCCGAAAATAATGATTTGTAATAAATTTTTTTTTGGAATTATGGAGGAAAGTTGAAGTGGAACTTTAAAAAGAACATTTTTAATGATTTTGTATCTTTATTGTAAAATTGATGTTTTAAATAATTTCCAAAATTCCTTTCATTCCTTTAATAAAATAATACCCATTTCTTTTGATGAAATTAAAAAAATAAAAATATTGAGAAAAATAATTTATTTAAAAATAACCATAGAAACACGTAAATGAATATTCAATATAAATAAAGGCTATGAGGATGAAAAAATATGCTCATGCTCTTTGTGTTAAAAGATAATATTATTTTCTTTTGTAAAAATTCAAAAAATGATTTTTTGGAAAATATTTAAAAAGATTTTTTAAAACATTTTAATATAATTAAAATTTAGTGAAAATTACCATTTAAAAGAATTTCATGTATAGGTAAAAACATCCATAAAAAATTGAAGAATAGGGATATAGAAGATAATGATTCCCAACTAAAAACAAGAAGTATGGTGAGTATCCATTACATGTAACTTACATAGAAATTTGTGATCTAACAAGAGTATAAATGAAAAAAACAGGTAAACTCTAAAAAAACTATATTAAAAGAAAATACTTTGGGTTTAAGTTATTAGTATCATGTTAGTTTCCTTAAGGAAATATGAACGTAAACAATCCTAAAATAAAATGATATTTTAACAGAAATCCCTTACCTTGGGTCACCACTTTTTCATACACGTCTGATGCTACTATATATTGAATTTAAATTTATTAAATACATTATAAATAACCTTTTTTATCTATATTCAAATTTTTAATGTCCTTTTATAATAATTTATAATCCATTAATTGAATAGTTTTTTCTCACGCCGACCACTTAAGGTTCTTTGGTCAATTTCTCCAAAATTACTTCAGAATATTGTCCCTGATTAAAGGAGTTATGAAATGGTTTCATCATTTAAATATTTTTAATAATTTTAGGAATATATGTTTTTTATTTATATATAATTTTGTAAATATACATCCATGGTTATAGTATAAAAATGATTCAAATCGATTCACGGAGATGGTAGTCCACTCGTACGCACGAGTGACGCTATCATTTTCAAATGCATAGAAGAGTAATAAATTAGATGATATTTTATTTTTAAAAAATCATAATTATTTCATAAATATTATATATATCCATTAATTGAATATTTTTACTATATAATTATAGCAGTGCTGAAAAATTAATTACATCTCTATGAGGAGACGATAAACCATACATTCGCACAAACAATGTTTTCATTTTACATACTTTAGAAAAGGAGGTAAAAGTGTTTTTTTGCATCAACATAATTAAATTTTATTATATATAATATACTTTTTTATATATCAAAATGGTTAGGACATAATTTAAGGAGGTGGTAGGATAAGAAAAATGAATTAACTCAGTTAAAAGTTATACATTTTCTTTGGAATATTCCTTTGGATTGCACCTTATGAATTATTAGGATTTTGTTATGGGAATACCATATGGTCTATTATGTGGAGAATGAATCAATATAGGTATTTATTTAGGTATTGGTCTAATTAAGTGGCTCAAAAATTGTTTAAAGTAGTAGAGAGGATGTTCCCTTTTATAAGTGATGTGGGAGACAAACTTGTAAATACTTAAAATATTAAAAATATAATACATGTATTACTCATGTAAAATGGTTAAAACTACCATATATTTGAATATAAGCAGGATAATTTATAAATATAATTAAAAAATAAATTTTAAAAATGTATAGGTGTCATTTTAAACCTTGTCTTCTAGTTTAACCCCCTCGTTAACCTTGTTTAACCTTAACTATTATAACAGAATTTTCACACATGAAGAGTTATGAAAGTAATTTTAAAAATAAAAAGTTTAAAAAACACAAAAAATTAACTATATTCTATCACATTTACCATTTATTTGATTCAATATATAATTTTTATAATTTTATTAAGGTTTCACAATAATTGTTTATCATTAAATACCATTTTAGGTCATTTTTTAGACTATTCACATATCTTGACTTTTAAGGAGTCATGATCACAATGAAATTACATAATAAAAATTTTCAGTATAACTAAAATAATATAATTATCCATTAAATTTTTTGGAAACCATAATTTATCGAAAATGTATTATTTTTATTGTTTTTAAAATCATTTATTTTACCTTTCTACTACTTGCACAAGCCTCGTGTCAGCTTTGCGTAATTGTTCAAGGTAATTATACAAACTATAAAAATTAAAAATAAATTAACATCAATTTTTTTTTCATATTTAAAATAACCACTTATATTAATTCATATTTTATTTTTTAACTATTAAAAAAACATTAGAGATATTAAAAGAGAGTGTCATTTTGAAAATTTTCTTAACTTAAAATAATATAAAGGTCATAATAAAAGGAAAGTGGCACAAAAATGAAAAATGTTAGAATTTTTAAAGGTTATGGTAGAATTAATATCATCAAATTACATAAAGGGAAGATATGGGTTGAAATTTAGATCTTATTCCATAGTTTTAACCTTAATTAATATGTTTTACCCATTATCGTAGAGATAAACATTCACTATTTTTACTCTTTATTGTGTCTATAAATAAAATTAAAATATTAAAAAAATTTGAACCTTATGATTATAAATATGTAATTATTTTTTTCAAGATTCAATTCATTGAATTGTTATAAATTAATTTTAACATAATTAGGAAAAATCCATTGAAAACTATTTTTAGAAGAATACCCCTTTTAAACATAAAAATATTTTTGTAAAAAAATAAAATAAAATATTTATTAATATATAATTAATTTAATAATTTTCAATAAAATGAGACATATTTTAATTCTTATAAAATCTAAAATTAAATTTCATTTTTCAATTAATTAAAAATATATGATAGTTTTTCTAAAATTATTATTTTCACTATTCATTTAAAAATTAATCTTTAAAAAAATATAAAAATAAACCATTAGATAATTTTAATTTTATAATATAAAAAATTATGTGAGTTTTTTAAAATATAATTTATATTATATTGAGAAATTAATTATAATATCAGAAAATAAAATGCAACAAAAACTATTTTTGAAAAAACTGTTTTTTTGAACAATGAAATAAATTTACAGTTATTATTTGTCCGATTAAAAAAAAAATAAGAATGCCAACACTATTAATTTTATTAGTTATTTATATAAAGGAAAAATTTTCTTACATATATTTCATAATGTATTTATTCCTATTTATACATACCAACACAATAATCTAGGTTATAAGAGTCGTACTTAAATATTATTTTGTGGTTTGCTAAAACTTAGTTTTGATGAGGTGTGCACTATTAAATTCAGTGTTATTTTAAAAGAAAATATAATCTAAAATATTGGGTTATTCAATTATACCCTCCTTATAGAAATTAAATCCTATCAATTTTAATTATTCTTTTAAAAAGTGAATATATAATATCATATTAATAAAATATTATATATATTTTATCATGAACATTAATTTATGGGTTTTCACCAGGAAAATTGTTATGAATGTACATATATAAGATTCATACATTCAAATGAGTATACAATGATGTACCTTGGTAATTTAGTCTTAGATTTCATATAATAATTGATAGATATATGTTAAATTTTCATGAGTTTGAGAAATTCATTTACCATTAGGATAAAAAAATATGATAAAATTTACTTATTTGATTTATTATGATTCTATAATCATGATTGCATCCCTATATATATGAATTATCATGATCATGATGAATTTTAAATCCATGAAGCACTAAAATAAACATTTAATTGACCATAATATCCACAAATGATGAAATGTTATTCCTATTATTTAAAACCAAAAAGGTTAGCACAATTTTAAATAATAAGCAATATGAATAAAACATTTCAAAAATTAATTTCCAAAATCATAATAATAAACATTTATAAATTTAAAACTCTAAAAATATTATTGATTAAATTTTATCCAAAAAATCATAAAGTCTAATAATTTATTCTTCATTAAATATCTCTTAAAATATCACATTTTTATAAAAAATCACTTTTCTAAGTGATTGACACCATTCAACATATGTTTCTAAAATTAATTTTTTTAAATTTTTACATACAAAGAGTAAAGACTTGATCACTTTGGATAAAATTGAGGGGGAGGGGTGAATCAGTAGTACTTGTTATCGTTTTAAAAATTATTCCTTTAGAATCAAACCCATATGGCCTGTTAAATTCTTGATTCTATTTTTTTATAAATCAGTTACCTACCCATATGTAGAAAATTGGAGAGGGAACTAGAAAAAAAGTGTTTTTTACAAGGTTTTACATTGATGTGTGATCCTACTCCCTTGTGTGTTTGATTTATATTGAGTGCATATATTTTATCATCACTATAAAATTACAGTGAGTAAAAATTATAGAAATTTGTGTACACGGTCTATTTAGGAATTTTCCTCTTCTATTTGCTGGAAATAATGGTGTTGTCTTATATGAACCACCTATTACTCAAAAACTCTTCCATTTATGGATATGTTAATCTTAATCATATTCTCATTATTTAATACAACAACATATCAAGAACTATAAAAAATACTCATCCAATACCAAAAATATTTCTACATTAAACCATTTTTTATGGAAACCTCAAAAAATATATTTTCATAATGATATTAAAAAACTCCATGATCATTATTAGTGAGATTTCCTCCTTAAATTCATTCAAATTATTTTAATTACTATTTTAATCTTTATTAGAACCCAAATACATGGTAAAATCGACATCTCATGTCATATCTAAATATTTAAAATATCATAAATTTATCTAAAAAAACCCATATTCATGGAAGCTATAAAATTTCAATTTGGTCCCCTTTATAGTTTCAAACTCTCCTTCAACATGGTCATATTTGATACCACATGACACCATATTTTATGGTTTAAATATCTCATTAATGAATTCTCTCTTGGATAATTCTCTTTTGGCCTTATCTTTTATCATGATCACATGAGAAATCAAATTTTTTTTCCATTAATATCATATATGATATATCATCTAATTTTAAATCTATCTTTAGAATATTAGAATTCCAAAAACCAATTAATTTCAAATTGTACATTGTGAAAAATATCATACAAGAATATAGATGACAATTTAGATCACTTTGGCTATATCAAAACACCCCCTTATACCAAAATTTCACATATAAAAATTTATATATGTTTTAATCTATTCCAAATTTAGCTAAGTTAGAAGATATTGACTATACTAATTATTTGGATCTATTTTAATATCAAATATGTCATCTATAATTCACTTATATTGAATAAATTATCTACATGGATCATTTGGCTATGTGGTATTTCATATGTGGTAGAAATGGATATGAGATTTTTTCTATGTCACTGAAAACAACTCTATGGATCTTTAAAATTTCATAATCCAATCAAATGAACTCAGATCCTCTCCAGATGACCTCTAGTATTTCTTGAATTCTTCAACACTTCTCCATGATATTGTAGACAATGGTCCTTCACCCACTAACACATGTCTAGGATTCCATTTATGATATTATTATTAATCATAAAAAATTGATCTAGGGTTGAAAATAAAGACAAAACCTTCAGTAATTACATTGGAACTTCAATCTCCCCATTTGGATTTATTTTCAGCCCATGTGACTTGTCCTTAAGCACTAATTAAAAAGAAAAAACTAAATCACAGTCTTTGTCAAAATACACAACATTTTTGCACTAAACTACCTGTTAGAGTAGTATTTTTGATAAAAATGCATTCCTCAGTGACCAATAAAAAGTTAGCTAAGGGAAGAGATGATCTCCTGCTTAATAATGAAACTCATATATTTATATAACTTCACCTTTTTACAAAATAATGAAGAATCTTGAAACAAAATATAGAAGAGAATAATTACCTTCCTTTATTGGAGTTGAGTTACTCTTTTCCCCCATTTCTAAACATAATCCATGTCATAGTAGGGGACAATACCAATGCTTTATAATGATGTGGGAGGGGTTGAACACCCATGTTCAGCCTAAAGAACTCAAATATGTACTTTGAAAAAAAAACTTGGTGAATATATTGTCTTGATAGTCCTTAGTAAGAAAAAATTACAGCTTTATTTTTCTATTGGTCACCTTATTTTAATGAAATTACATCTCATATAAATGTTCATGGACCTCAAGTGTTGTATAAAATTTTTAGATATATCTATATAACTTTGAATATAATAGTAAATTTTAAGAGCTTTCTCAATTTTCACCCTAAAATCATCTAGTTTCTCCTTCATCCAAATCATATGAGTGTGATAATCAGTGCTTGATACATGTTCAGCCTCATTAGTACCTAGTGTTATAGAATTATGTTTTTCATAGTTCCAACTGAGTAAAAAATTCCCCAAGAGGGTAATTCAACATGAAGTATATCTTTTATCTTCTCAATCATCTTCCCAATCAGTATTTTTAAACCTGGATAGATTCAAATTATTCACATTATTGCAATAAATATCAGGTATTATAGTTCATTTGAAAAACCTCATAACCCTTTTAATATCCATAAGATGTGATTATTTTAGGTAATTATGATATCTTTTACAAGGACTCACAAAATAAACAGTATATATATCAAAGGATATAAAATAATTTGGATTAAAATCAATCTTATGAAGTCTCTCGGGTTTAGACTCACACCATTTTTATCTTTGTATAGTTTTTGTCCCACTTTAATGGGTGCAGATAAATAGTTTAACTCCTCTATTTCAAAATTATTCAATAGTTCTCTAGAATTATTTTCTTGAGATGAGAAACTAATGTTTTCTTTTTTTCATTACTTGGAGTCCCTAGAAATACCTCTACTCACATAACATTAACATCTGAGACTATTAATTCATTTTTTGGAAAACTCTTGACAATCATTTTCATGATCACTTTAAAATATTATATAATCTGCATATAAAATAATACTAAGCATACATATCATTATTTCATTGACATACCAGTTTCTATCCAATTTTACCTTTATGAATCTTAATTCCTTCAAGCATTTTTACAAAGATTATTACTAGGCCCTTGGTGATTTTTAAATCCATATTAATATTTCTTCAATTTCCACACTCTCATTCCATCATTTTCAATCAAAAAAATCATCATATTTATCGAAACATACTTCCTCATCAAGATCTATATTTAAAAAGTTTGATTTTATATCCATTTGATAAATTTAATATTTTCTATAAGATACTACAAAAATGAACATTCTTATGGACTCTAATATTGAAACTGATGAAAAGGTATATGGAAAGTAGACATGTTCGACTTTACAATACCTTTTTCACACAAGTTTGAAATTGTTCTTGATGATTTTTCCTTAGTCATTGAATTTGTTTCAAAATAATCACTTTTTTTACAAGATATTTTTATCAATAGGTCTTGGTATAAGGCATAAAGTATCATTATTCTATATTTGATTTAGGTTTTCATCCATTACTTTAATATATTCTTTGAAGTAATTTTATTTTCAATATGAAACCTTCTTATGGTCTAGAATAATTTTGATTAATTCCCTATAATATTCTATCCATCCAATTGTTTCCTAATTTTTTTTACATATTTCTTAGAATTTTCATCAACATTATCTTTATCAAATTTTTTACAAGATTCAACTCCTCTAGAAATGGTTCTTACTATAGGTTATCTTTCACCAATATTTTGTGATATCTGATTATTATTACCATCTTATTCCCAGAAGCCTACAACATTAGAATTATTATTCATGTGTTGATATTCAAAAATCTTGACATCACATATCATGACCATTCTGTGATTTTTTATATTTTAGTATTTTTATCCTCTCCCATAGTTATCCAATAAAGCTACCCTCATCATCTCTTTAATTAAACTTCATTTGGTTTGATACCCTAGTCATTATGAGTTTTGGACTTCGAAAGACTCTAAAATAGTTCATAATTGGATTATTATTTTACCTTATATCATTTGTGGTAATTTTTTTTTCAAAAAGAATAAATTTTTTATATCTAAATCTATGAAAACAACCTCCCTCCAAAATAATAATGAGTTTTCAAATTCAGCCTGAGAAGTTCTCGATATTTATACAATGGTCACATTATTTTTCTAAACAACCCAGTTCTATTGTGGTGTGTAGGACATTTTCTATTGATGTTTAATCCCATACTTTCAAATTTAGGCTTTACAATATTTACAATGTTATATTTCCCATAATCAGTTCCTAGTTTCTTAATGTTAATCTCAAGATCCATTTTAAATTCACATCTATAGATTTTGAACCTGTCAACTACATGTGACTTGTGTTTCTTTAATAACACAATTATTATTATTTTACAGTCATTAGTAAATGTGATAAAATAAAAGTAACATCTTATAAATTTATGTCTCATGGGTCCAAAAAAATCAAAGTGAATGAATTCAATGGGCCTTGTTGATTGTGTTTCTTATCCTTTGTGTGTTCATTTGGTAATTTTACCTAATGGAAAATTATAAACATATGATATAGATATATACATAATTGAAGTAGGCCCACAACCAAATTTTATTTAAATATCTTACTTAAATTTCTTTTACCAACATCTCCTAGTATTCTATTCCACATATTTTTATCTTCTCTAGTACTGAGATAATATGAATTACTAGAGTCACCAATCTAAAATAAATTCCCACTGTTCTGTTCTCTTATAGAGAAGATCCTTCCATCTTCAATTTTTTTAATGATACGATAATAATTCTTAAAAATCACCTCATATATATATAGAAACCCTATATTTTAATAAATTAATATTACATCCTTTTTAGGAATACCTAATACATTTGAAAATAAACACCCAAAGATCATATTAGTCTCATACCTTTGGAAGCATGGAAACATAAACACACAATCATAAGTGAGCTACATTATCTCCCAGTAGGTTCTTGATGACTATCACTCTTATTAGACACATCATACATAATTCATATCTTCATAACCTGGGGGAATGAAACATAAAAATAGGTGAGATTAGATGCTCAGTAAGGGTAAAGAAATGAGATATGTAAGCATAAACCTAATAATAAGGGATGCTAATGTGACCATGAAATTTGAAGATCATACCCTACATAATAAAGATAATAAACCTGATTCATGGAATAAATATTGATATTTCATAAGAAATTAATCATAAAGGAATCAAGGGAATAATCCATGAAAGAATAAAATAAGAACAGGACATGGAATTGTGGTTGATACCTAAGTATATAAAATTATTTCCATATTAGTCAAGGAATATTTTCCAAGGATTTCTTAGTAGTATAGGTTCACTCCCTATACCATCTGGGTAGTCATCGTTCACTCCCATGGCCATATTAGTAGTCAAGGATTACTCCCAAGACTATCTTAGTGGATAGAGTCATTTACTAAACTGAGTTCACTCACCATTCCATCTTTGTCTATCTCATGAGAGATAAATCATTAACCAATTCAATGGAGGGATATATAGGTACCACCCTTCTCATAATGAAATCTTATATACATATTCCAAAAGATCATAAAAAACATATCATAAACCAATAAATGAAACGGGTATCCTAAAAATTTAATCATATTATAACATGTGGAAAATAGAAATGTTTTATAATAATTTAATCAAATCATAAATTTGGAAAAAGGTTGGTTTCATAAACATATAACCCCTAAAAGGGAAACATGTTTCATAAACATCATGATGAAAAAATATAAACAATTTAGAGGGAGAATATGAATGGAACCTTTGAATCATTTCCTATAAATTCATGAGAAACACCAATGGATGTAATCATAGATGGAAAATAATTTGGGAAGACCCTATTAAAAACATTTCATGAGGAAAATATCCTTTATTTTTTGAAAAACTATTTTTTAAAACAAAAACCATTTTTAAGAACCCTTTTCTTTGAAAATATATTTGAAAGATTATAAATAAATCTTTTAAAATTGTAAAAAAATTTAAAATTCCTTTCCCTTAAAAATGATATTAAAATAATATTTTTCTAAAAAATTGGAAACGATTTTTTAAAACACAATTTTTTGAATAAAATAGATTTCCAACCAAAAATATAAAGGATATCTGATTTTCATAAAAAACACTTTATTTATTATTTTAAGTAAGATACATTGTAAAATGGTACTAATACTTAAAGACATAATATATAAACAGAATAGATGGAAATTAATGAGTGTTCTTGATATAAATATCATAATATTTAATCAATGGATGTATAATCATATATAAAACTGATAAAGGATGAGACTGTTACAATAAACTCTTACCACTTGATAACTTTGAATCATACTACCCAGGTAAGAAAATAAATATTACATGAGGATTAAAAGAGAATGAAAATAATAATATTCATGATATATAATTTAGAATGGCTGTATATACACCTCGTAAAAGAATATAGGTTCATAACAAAGCATGTGCCTCTAAGGTGGTAAATTGCGATAAAACTACATTACAGATTTGGTAATATTTGAACCTAAAACCCCATGAAATAGAGACAATAAAATTGATATGTAAATAAAAATAAATTTAAATGTAAGAATCATATAATACATTCCTGTTTAGTGTATACATCACATAAAATAATTGAGGGGTGAATAAGGCATAAGTCTCATAGAAATAAAAGTGAGACGAGAAATCCTCATACCATATGTCTTGAATCTCTTCATAATAATTAAAACTTCCCATAAAATATATATAAGTTTATTATAAACCTAATAATAAACCATATTAATATATATAATTGAATATATCATTTTATTATGACTTTATATTACCCATTTATTAACAATTCCATGTTAATGTTATGTTTCAGGTAATAATCGCTTTGTTTTACGCATGTACTTTAATTTGTTATATTTTTCGTCCTCATACATATATCATGACTTTTATTATGTAAAACAAGATATTAATATCATATATATTTATTATATATGTATTTATAATAATATATGGAATATAGATATATGAAATGGAATACACCATTCAGGGAGATGGTTGGTCGTACATACACATGAATGTTATTTCTGTTTTCTTATCGTAATGAAAGAAATAAAGTAAATAAAACATAGGTTTATATATATATATTATCATTATATTAGAATTATTATTTTATATATATAATATATTTTTACTAGACCCATCCTTAATACATTCTATGTAATGTTTGAACAAATCACATCACTTTGAGTATGTAGTAGTCTACACATCCATAAATGAAGTTATTGTATTTACACAAAATGGAAAGTATGAAAGTATATTATTTATAATAACTAAATAAGAATAAAGACATAATAAATATAATATTTATCATATAAAAATATAGTTTCCATCATAATTTCCACCGATAAGAGGTGGTAACGGAAATATGAACATCATTTAGTGAGGGGATAATGCATCATACACATGAAAGGTACATTCATTAAACATTAGATTGAAATGTGTGTAATTTTAGGTATAAACCTTATAATTAAAATATCTTAGTATATTTACGATAATTTTTTTATTATATAATCATGGAATAAGAAGATTTTATGGTGTGAAGAATGAAAACAATACAAAGGATCTTTAGAAATGATGTTACCTCTTCTTTGGATAACTCCATTGGTTTCCCTTAAAGGGGTTCCTTGGTTAGCTTTATTCCAAAAGGAAGGATTCTAGAATGTAGGGAGGGATTTTTTGAGATTATTTGAGCATATTTTGTTCTATAAAAATTTATTGATAGGTAAAATAAGTGAGATGGGTGAGTGTCTTTTTATATTAGAGGTGGAGTGGAGTTCTTGTAAATTTTTTGAAAAGGGAATTCAACCCACATTTTCCCCATGTCATGTGGATCCAATAATGATTAAAATTATATAAAAAAGAGTATAGGGTCAAAATATGAATGAAAATGGATTTTTTACAAGTTTATAGTTTATTTTTGGCCTTAATATTAAGGCCTAGTCCGTTGTTAAACTAATTTTTATCTTAATCTCTATAATTAATTTTAATCACTTTCACTAATATTTTTCATTAAACATTAAGGATAACTTATTATAAATTATAAATTATTTTGATTCCAAATATATAATTCATTTTTAAAAATTCAAATCACATATTTTTTAGAAATTAATTTAAAATTAATCCCGTAAACAAGATGATAATGCAGGTTTTAAGAGAAAATATTTAAAAGTTTGAAATATTTTCATATCTAATTTCATTGTGAAATTGGTTTCAATTACCTAAATTTTATAAATTGATCTTAAATTTATCTAATTAAAATTTAAAACCAAATTAAAATATTTCTTCCCAATATAATTAAATTAGATGAAAAATCGGTTTTGAATTAAAATTTATAATTTTCACTATTCATCCAAAATAATGTTTTTCAAAAAAATCTATAAAATTCACCCTAAGATAATTTTAAAATCAATAATTTAAAAATGAATTTTATTTTATCAATTAAAATTTATAAGTGTCTAAAACTGATTTTATTACTGTCTACAGTAGAACATAAAAAGAAGTTCATTTGAGAAAATAGTATTTTCAAACATATAAAGACATTACCCAAAATTAAATGTTTTATTATCAATATGTTTTATTAATAAAAAAATAATATTTAAAAATTTGTTTCTTATATTCATATTATTATGTTTAATGTCTAGGTTATAAATATCTTATTTAAATACTTATAATAATAAAATTATGTTTCGTAGAAACTCAGTGTTGGGTGTAACACTTATTAAGACATTGTTGTGTTCAGTGCAAGTTTATCTTAGTATAGAATATAAAGTTTTTTAACATGGTGTAACATGTGATTAAATATATAAAATAAAATATTTTTTTCAAAAAAAATCATAAAAACTTTGGATTTTACATTCTACTCCTCATTAAATGAATTTGACCCTAAAAATTAGGCATTTTGATATAAACAAAATGAGGATAATTCTACCTCACCATATCCTGAAGTTCCTATAGAGCTTCATCTAACTAGTGTTTTATGCAGAAATATTTAACCAGGTGAGTGTCCAAATTTCATAGAATTTTCTCTATATGGTCTAGAATTTCAATAGTCTATTCCTCATAAGAAAGTTCTTGATCCTGTGGTACGACCTATGAGTTCTTTACATGTGAAGGGTTAGCGATTTACTTCTTTAGGAGAGATAACTGGAACACATCATGGACTTAAGGGAGATTTGGAGGAGGTTCCAAGTTATATGATACTATCTCAATATGATCAATAATTTCAAAGGGATTGATATACCTCGGGATTAGTTTCCCTTTCTTCCTGAATATCATAACCCTATTCAAGGGAGATATTCATAAAAACATTCTTTCAAACTTCAAATTATATATCATGCCAACTATTATCAGCATAAATTTTCTTTTGAATTTGAGCTTCCTTGATATACTATTGAATGAATCTAACCTTTACCACCATTTATTTACCTATCTCAGGTCCCAATAGCTTTCTTTCTCCAAATTTATCCCAATAGGTTGGAGCTCTACATTTCTTCCCATAGAGGGATTCATAAGTATCTATATGAATGCTTGAGTTAAATATATTGTATTAAAAAATTCAACTATAGTAATGTGTTGATCCCAACCACCTTTTAAATTCAAATAATATTATATCAACATATCCTCTAGGGTTTAAATTATTCTTTTATACTGACGATCCATCCGAGGATGATAAGCAGTGATGAAGATCAATTCTATATCTAGTGCTTTCTGAATGATTCACCAGAACATTGAAGTAAACCTAAGATCCCAAACACATATAATAGATCATGGTACTCCATGATACCCTACCACTTTTTTAATGTATATCCTATCAAGATTATCGAGAGATAAGTCTTCTGTGATAGCAATGAATTGTGATGAATTATTAAGACGATTGAATACCAACCATATAGCATAAAACCCATTAGATTTTTTTGGGAGTCCATGGAGAAAATCCATAGTTATTTTCTCCCATTTACATTATATTATGGGTAATGGATGCGAAATCCCTTTTTAATTTTTTCTTTCATCCTTAACTTTTTAGAATACCAAGCACCGAGATACAAACTCTATGATATACCTCTTTATTTCATCCTACCAGAAGTATTCCTTCAAATATATATACATATTTGTACTTCAAGGATGAAAAGAGAATGAAGAACTATGACATTACACTAATATCTCTTTATTAAAATATCATATGGAAGGAACGAATACATGGATCTTGAACCATATAATTCCATCATAATCAAGGTTAAATTCTACAATATCTCTAACCTTATTTTGCAGTTCCAAATATTCCTTATACACATCTTTAGTCTTAACTTGGATAGAGGGTTGAACATTCAATTAAGAAAGATAATAATTTTACCTTCATTCAATATTTCTAGATTCTTCCTTTAAAAATCAAAATTTTTTGGATCTTTTGAAATCCTCATCATAGATAAGCTAGCATGATTTTTTGACTCAAAGCATTTACCACCTTGTTCTATTTCTTATTTTGGTAATGTATTGAGTAGTCATAATCCTTTATCCTATCTAACCATATTATCTTGGTCATATTAAACTCCTTCTGTATGAATATATATTCAGACTTTTATGATTGTTATATATATCACACGTTTATTAATAATGATAAATCCTCCATATCTTTAATGAAACAATTACCAAAGCTAACTCAAAATCATGAGTTGGGTGAATTTGATCATGAATATTCAATTAGCATGAGGCATAGGTTATTACCATGTTATTCTACATAATAAAATATCCTAATAAATTATTAAAATCATCACTATAGATTACAATCCCTTCTCTACTATTGGATAATGTAAGAAAAAGTGTACTGACGAACCTTCTCTTCAATTCCTTGGAATTTTTCTTTGCATTCATCTATCTAGAGTAACTTTGAACGCTTTTAAGATAACATGGTCAGTGTATTAGATAATATTGATAAATTATACAAAAACTGTTAATAATATCTCGTTAATCCAAGGAGACTACATATCTTAGTCATCATGGTTGGTCTAGGACAATATTCAGTAGACTTATTCTTTGATTGATCTATTATTATACCATCTCTTGTGATTATGAGACCCAAAAATAAAGAATTTTTCATCCATAATTTACACTTTGTAAATTTTTATATAGATTCTCCTTCCATAGGGTCTTTAGTATAATTCTCAAGTAGTCTTCATGATCTTCCTATTTCTTTGAATAGATAATAATATCATCTTGAAAGACTGCCACAAACTGATCGATGTAAGATATAAATACTATATTCATCAAATTAAAAAATATATCAAGGGAATTATTATTACCAAAAGGAATAATTGTATATTCATAGTTTCCATACCTTATATGGAATGTTGTCTTGGGTATATCCTCCTTCTTGACCCTCAATTGATGATATACAAAATAAAGGATAATCTTGGAAAAGAATTTATATCCATATAGTTGATCATACAAGTAATCAATACAAAGAATATGACACTTGTTCTTGATCGTGATCTTCTTCAACTACTCATAATAAATGCAGAGTCACATTGATCCATATTTATATTTCTAAAAAAGGAAAGGTTCAACCCAAGGTGACCCACATGGATGAATGAATCTCTCTTCAAGATTTTCTTGGAGTTTCTTATTCAATTCATGTAACTCAATTCTGGAAATTCTATTTGTAGCCTTTGTAATTTGTGTGGAACTAGGTATGAGCTCTATCAAGAACTCAACTTCACATTTTGTTGGAAGTTTAGGAAAATCTTATGGAAAATATCCTCAAAATCCCAAACAATAGGCATGTCATCAATGCCAATTTTACCCCCAACCATTTAATATAAACAACTCTTCTGATTGATTATTATGTTACATACAGTAGATGTAATCTTCATAAGAATTTTATAATTATCATCACATTAATATAAGATCCTAGGTTGGATTGAAATATCAAAAATAAGTTTCATTCCTTGAAAATTTATTTGGTATTTATGAATAGAAATCCAATCCAAACCTAGGATAAAATCTAATTTAAACAATTGAAGAATTATAAGATTTACAGAAAGCACATTCCCATAAACATCAATCATATATGAATCATCGAATTGAGAAGCAATCATCATACCATTAGGGGTTTGCACTGATAATTCCACATCTAAACATTTGTGAGGAATATTAATACCCTTAGAAAATTATTTATAGAGGAAAGTGGAGGTAGATCTACGATCAAATAAGAAATTTGTAGTTCTAGAGTGGACGGTGAGTGTACATTTCACCACATCACTATCTCACCCCTCATCAGAAATATTGATTTCATGTGATTTGTCCATGTCCATTGGTTTAAGAGGTTATTAACACTAATCCTCACCACCAACCCACAAGTTTTGTCATTGGTTAGTTTAATGCTAATCCTACTTACACTTGTAGAACTAAAGTGGGGGAGGTGTATTCTATGCAGTTTTATCTCCATTCTCATTATTATCTGACTTCTTCCCATTACTTCGGTAATAAGATTCCTGATGAACTTCCTTTCTGCACATAAAATGATTATTAGACCCATAAAGAATATTTACTCCATTCTTATTTCCATATGTATAAATTAAATGAAATATTATCTTTTTCTCTTAATGGTTTTTATATTTTCCTTTGAACGCTATATTAATTTTTTTGTCAAAACTATGATATTGATATCTCACATTAACCTCTATTTCAACCTTGATTTCATAACACACTATCTATTCGTAGATACTAAAGTATATTAAGGAAAAAATAATTCTGAGACTTAAATTTAAGCCACCTAAGAACATATCAACTTTAGTTTCAGGTAAGATGATAACACCAGAAGCATATCTCAAAGGCGTTGTGAAATTAGCCACGTAGGTACTGAAAGATTCATCATCCCTTTACTTTAACTCAAGGAACTCTTTCTCTCTCTCTCAATAAAGAATCTGAGTAAATTAATTTTTGAAAAATAAGTTCCTGAACTCATCCCAATATAGGGATTCAATTTAACCATATTGCCTCATATTATTGATTAGAGTCTACCACTGGTCTGCTTCACCTTCTGGCCATTAAAATGAAAAAAATTACTTGCTTATGTTCTGAATAGTAGATATTAGAGAATATTGTTTCTGTGGTACTGATTCATTTTGAAAAAAAAGTGGATCAGAAGACCCACTGAATGAAGGTTGATGTTGCATCATTAATGAATCAATAGAATATTGTTCCCTCCTTTTCTCATTTGGAATTCCATCATGATTCATATCTTAAGAATGTTGAGTGATAATAGCAACAAGATTTTCATTCTTTCTCCCATAGAATTCATATTATAATTGGAACAATCATATCATTTTCTACATAAATCAACATTTATGTTGTTCCTTTGGTTTCCAAGCATTGATTAAAATCAAGAAGTGCATAGTAAGAAACAATAATCATAATGGTAAACTTCATAATAATGAAAAACCACATATAGAATGTCTAAATTTGGACACATTCTTTAATCTATGGAATATTTTGTTTATTTAAGGTTATCCATAGCCATCTTCTATTTAAATACTTCTTGATGGACCATGAAGAGTTTTTGAATTTCAAAAGCATATCCCCCGGGGGTTTCAAATCAAGTGTGTAGTAAGGCCCATTGTGGTGCAATATTTCTCGATCGAGTCTAGCTCAATATAAATTTTTATAGGTTATTACCCTTATGTAGATCTATTCGAAATCCGCATACACTTGTATTATCCAGACAGAGATGTATTTCTATGAGACCACTCTCTATCCTGTATAAAAATTCCTAGAAATCCACCTATAATTTTTCTTATCCTTAGAATCATCCTTAGGGTTCCCAATAAATTTTTCTCATCCTAGTTTCCAAAGGTTAACTAAAAATTTTCGGTAATACCAACTATAGAGTCCCTGGATTTTCATAAATTTACATTACATAATTTTTTCATAATACTTAATACACTACAAAAAATACTCATAAATACTGTATTAGTCTAGTTCATTTGGAAACATGGAAACATAAAAACTGCTACAGAAGTGAGAAACAATATCTACCACTTAGTTATTAATGACTATCATCCTTCTTATAATCATCATACATAATAAGTATCTTCATTACATGGGAAATGAGACATAAAAAGGGGTAAGCTTAGATGATTAGTAAGGGTAAAAAAGGATATATATAAGCATAAACACAAGCATAAGGGTATAATAACACGATCATGACATTAGAAGGTCATACCCTACATAAAAAATATCACAAACATGAATCAGGGAATAAATATTCGATATTCATAAGATATGAATCATAAGGGAATAAAGAGAATAATACATGAAAGAACAACCTAGGAATAAGACCTTGAATTTTTGAAGACACATAATCATATAAAATTAATTCTATTGTAGTCATGGAATATCTTTAATGGCTATCTTAGTTGTATCGGTTCACTCCCTATATCATCTTGGTAGTCATAGTTCAACCCTTTGACCATATTACTTTTCAAGGTTAACTCCCAATACCATCTTGTTAGAAAAATTAATTTACTGAACCAGTTTCACTTCCCATTCCATCCATGTACATATCATTAGATATTAATTATTACTCATTACATTGAAAAGAGATATTGGTCCCGAACATCTCATAATGAGATGATATATACATGTTCAAAAAGATTATAAGAAAAATCATATCAAAACCCATGAAATAAAATAGGTATCATAAACATACCATCATATCATAACCTGTGGGAAATTGAAAAGCTTCATAATAATTTCATCAAAGCATAACCTCTGAAAAGAGGTGAGTTTTATTAACATCTAATGCATGAAAGGAAAATAGGTTTTATAAACCTCATGACATCAAAAAATAAACCATTAATAGGGATATACAAATAGAACCTTGGGATCATTACCCAAAAGGCATGGGTAACAAATAATTTTTGAAAACCATTTTTTTGAAAATAGATATGAAAGCATATAAAGGATGATTTAGAAACCTTAATTTTTTTTAAAATACCTTTATCTTGATAATTTTCTAAAAAAAAATTTAACAAATTTTTTGAAAACATTATTAATTTAATAAAATAGATTTCTAACCGAAAAGAGAAATTAGATCATATTTTCTTAAAAACATTTTCTTAATTATAATAAGTTAGAAAGAGTGTTAAAATGTTAATAATAAATGAATAAATCATGGATAAATATATTAGGGGAAAATGTATGATTTTTATTGAGATTTGAATCATAATATTTTACAATGTATGCTTAATTATAAACAGTCCTCATAAACGATGAGATTACTAAAACAAACTCTTACCACTTGATAAGTTTGAATCATACTCCCCAGGTAAAAAAATTATGTTATATGAAGCTTAAACTAACATAAAAGAAGTATATTAGTGATATAAAATTTCAAATGGATGTATGTACACCAAGTAAAAGAATATAGGTGCATAACAAAACATGTGCCTCTAAGAAGGAAATCGAGACAAAACTAGATTACAGATTTGGTAACTTTTGAACCGTAAAACCCCATGAAATATAGATAATAAAATATATATGTAAATACCCATAAATTTAAGTATAATAATAATTTAATACATTCATGGTAGGTATATACACCATGTAGAAGAAATGAGTGGTGAATAAGGCATACGTTTCACAGAAATTAAAGTGTGATGATAAATCCCCTTAACTAATGTCTTGAATCTCTTCATGCTTGTTAAAAACTCATATAATATAAATATAAGTTTATTATACATCTAAAAAATAATAATATTATTTTATATAATACATTATATGAATTTATTTTGACATTACATTACCTGTTTATTAAGAATCCTTGTTAATATTACGTTTCGAGTAATAACCACTTGGTTTTTCGCAAGTGCTTTAGTTTGTTTTATTTTTGTTCCTCATATATATATCATGATTTACAGTATTTGAAAAATGATATAAATATCATATATATTAATTATATACGTATTTATAACAATATATGGAATATATATATATATATATATGAATTGGAATACACTGTTCATGGAGAAGGTAGCTAGTATGTACGCTTTAACACAATTTCAATTTTCTTATTGTATTTAAGGAAAGAAAGTAAATGAAATATATATATATATATATATATATACATATATATATTATAATTAAAGTAGAATTATTATTTTCTATATATGATATAGTTTCACTAAAACTATCCTTAATACATCCCCTGTAAATTGTGAACGAATCACATCACATTGAGGCGATGATAGTCCACACATCAACAAAGAAAATTATCATATTTACACAAAATGGAAAGCATATAGGTATATATTATATAGTAATTAAATAATTATAAATAAATCATAAATTTCATATATATTATATAAAAATATACTTTTCATCATAAATCTCCCCATGATAGGTGGTAAAGTAAATACAAAAAATATCATTTCGCGAGGCGGTAGTCCGCTGTACACATGAATGGTAAGTTTTTTACCCTTTAGATGGAAATGTGTGTAATTTTAGGTCAAATACATAGAATAAAAAAAGATACATATATTTATGATAATTATTTTTTTATATAATCATTTAATATGATTATTTTAGTTGGTTTATAATGAATATAAAACAAAGGATCTTGAGGAAGGATATTACCTCTTATTTGTGTAACTCCTATTGGTTTTCACCAAAGAGATTCCTTGGTTGTATTTATACACAAAGGGAGGCTTTTAGGATTAGGGGAGGAATGTTGGGATATTATTTTAGAATATTTTGGGTGATCCAAAAGGCCTTATAGATATGGATATGTGGGATGGGGGAGTGCCTTTTTATAGTGACAATGGTGTGTCATTCTTGTAAATTCTTAAAAAGAGTATTCTAACAAGGTTTTTCCCATTTCATGTGGATAAAATAATGATAAAAATGAGATAAAATAGAGGATAGGGTCTAAATATGATCATAAATGGTTTTTACATTTTTTAAGTTATTTTGGGGCTTAAGTTTAAGGCTATGTTCTTTGTTAAGCTCATTTTCTGCTAATCATTGTAATTAGTTTTAATCAATTTCACTAATACTTTTGGTCACGAACTAAGTTGATCTAATAATAGATTATAAATTATTCTGATTCCAAATATTAAATCTTTTTTTTTCAGATTCCAATAATATAAGGGAAAAAAGTTAATTTAAAATTAATCCTGCAGATGGGACGACAATACAGGATTTTAAGTGAACATGTTTAAAAGATTGAAATGTTTTAATTTCTAGTTTCAATGTGAAATTTTATACAATGAACTAAATTGGACCAGTTTATGTAAAATAGATCTAATTAAACATTAAAACCAAATTAAAATATAATTTAATGATATCAATAAATTAGATAAAAAAGCGGTTTTGAATTAAAATTCAGTATTTTTCACTATTCACCCAGAATGAAGTTTTTTCAGAAAAATATTGAAAATTCACCTTAAGATAATTTTGACATCTGAAATAAAAAAATCAAGTTTTTTTATCAAATTAAATTTCATAAAATTTCTAAATTTAATTATGTAATTACCTATATAAGGATATAAAAATAGTTCATTTGAGAAAATAGAATTATTAAACATATAAAAACATTGAAAAAAATTACATGTTTTATTATCAATATATTTTATTTATATAAAAAATAATATTTAAATTTTAGTTATTACTATTCATATTACACAAGTCAATGGATAGGTTATATCTATATCGTTTGAATACTTATAATAATAAATTTATTTTCTTAAAAACTCAGTGTTATGTGTAGTGCAAGCCAAGTCGGTGTTGTATGTAACGTAAGTTTATCTTGGTGCAGCGTATAACAAGACATTAACTTGGTGTAGTGTGAAACACAATCCATCAAAGAAAATTAGTTTATTATAAAAAAAGTTTCATACAAAGTCATGGTGTAACATTATACCTTATAAAAATTTGTACTTACACTTACATGATTGGGATTGATCCCATCTATAAATAAAATCTACTTTGAATTAATCTTATTGGGTTCAACATGAGTAGAAAAAGTCACTGTTATTTTAAATGAGGTTTCATTTCCAAAGTATTTTTCACTAAAATTAACATATTTCAATATCCTATTATATCTCATCTTGTGTGAAGAACAAACACTATTCAGAATTCATAGATTGTTTCTTTTTTGTATATTTCAAGGAAACCTCCACAATTAGTGATTTTTTATCCTTGTTTCTATGTTTACTCTTTCTAACTTTAGAAATAAATTATTTTTGTCTTGGAATGTTTATTGAACACTCCTAAGAATGATAGTATTGTTGATAAAATATTCCAAACACTTCCTCGAGACCTTTGAAACTATTTTGGATATGAATTATATTTGAATTTTCATTATCTAATCATATTTTCATAGGTTTTTTAAATTATTTTTTTGAATAACATTCCTTAACCTCTAGTCTTACATGACTCCATGAGAGATACATGTTATACTAGAAGACATATTATTTTTGTCTATATTCTCTATACTACTAACAGTAGAATTTGAATGTAACGTCTCAAATATTTCTCTAATTTATTTTAATAAAATAGTTAGGAAAATATTAAGACGACATACTAAGATGAAATAAGATTCTGAGGCATAATGTTCCTGGAATAATTTTTTTAAATAAACTTCCATTTTTAAATTATAAATGATCGGAAAATAACTTTGAATTTTTATTACCCCAAAATTATTTCTTAGATTGAAAATCCGAGGGCATTATTGCATCTAGAACAATGTGTTTAACATAGGCAGGGCCTAACATCATCCGACATGGGCCAAACGAAAAATTTATATTTTAGACATAACCATCATAAAAAATATTTTAATAAAAACTTTTTTGTTGGAACATTGATGATTCTATTTACTTTTATTAAACCCAAAGGTAGGGGTCTTGGGTTACTATTCATAACACTAAGATCTTTCTTAGGAGATTTAGTGATAAGAAACCTTGGGAGGAGAAGTTGGAAAGTAATAAACAATGACTAGAGGATCTGGATCGATCATCATTAGATCGATTAATGAAGAACATGAATGTTATTCATTGACCTATCCAATCTAGATATAAGGCATTTGTTTGATTCATTTTCTATTTTCCCATTTTAAATCTTCATGAAGATTGTGAATCAATCGACAAATGTATTCATTCACGGATCATGTGTACTATTGAAAGATGTGTTTAATTTTGGGATAATCATTGGGAAATTGAATCTAGGTTAAACTGATTATTAGAATTGATATTTGTGTATTTGTACCTAAATTTTAATGTGGAAGGATCAATAATGAAACAAATGAGGCCCAATCCTTCCACCTGGGGTGTTCATGTGAAATTCTTCCTTCTCTTTTCTTTGATTTCTCGATCTTCGTCATCGTAACAATCCAAGAAAAAAAATCCAAGATCAAAATGGAGAGAGGAGGTCGGTTCTAGGTAGGCTACGATGACAATGGATGAATGCCATAATAGGAGGATGCGATGACAGAGGGCCGCAACCTGACGACCGTGACGACGTGCACTGGTGGCACCCCGTGGTGGTGGAGGAGGCCCGCGATATGAGGCAGTATGCAGTGCATGAGGGGGGGGGGGATTAATGGACATGATAGTGTGGGAGTCACTACACTCAGTGGATGGGGGATACTAGAAATGGCCAATGGTGGTATTTAGAAGACGCAGCTCTCTGTCGCGTCATGCGATTGGAGGCCACAGTCCTGCTGGGCTATGGAGGCGACCCGATGCTGATACTACAGGTTTTTCTAAGATGTGAAACTCACCGTGCCTTGGGTGGAGTAGAATGTCCTAATCTAGTAGGTCGGGATGAAAATGTGGGCCAGGTGACCCATTGGTTTGGGTCGGCAGACCCTAGGTCTAGTTGGGTTGGTCCGACCGGGTCGGACCAAAACCGCACCCAACTGACCCCTTTTTACAAAAAAGGACATAAATTTCAAACCGTATGTCTGATTAAAGAGACGTTTATGATGTTTGGACCCTCTTGATGCGGTAGAACATTTGGGAGGTCTTGTTGGATTATTAACAAAGATGAGTATAGGTGGAGAGTTCCTCCTTGGTTCTTCTCTTAATGGTTCGGTATGACATTACATAGAAATCCGCTTAAGAGAGGATTCCCAGATAGAGTTATAAATCCTCCTTGGGATGGGAGTGATAATCTATCACCCTGGATGGAGTATGTTGGGTATTGAAGTTACCTCCAAGCACGAGGCATTAAACCTAAATCTATTTGGCCATATAATAGGGTTAATGGTTTTCTTTAGAATCCCCTAAATTACAAGACGGACCATAGGATTCGTGGTATTATTTGAGAATATCCTATAGTTCAGGTTAACACAGATTAGGTTTGCAGTATTCTTTAGACTCCAATATTTGTATATCATGATCTTTGACTAGCATTTCCACATTTGGTGGGCCCCAGGTTCGTAGAGTCTTATGAATTACGTTGGGCTGTGACTTACCCTCTCTTTCCTCATGGATACTTATGAGTATATATGGGTATCTTGGTATATGTATGGGTGTGTACTAGTATAGAGATGACTGTGCATTCTTTTGTGTCTTTATTTCATGGTTTTGGGGGTTTCCTATTGAGTATTGTCTTTCTTCACCCCTGCACGGGATTTTCCAAGACATATCATGTCTTGTGAAAATGACTGATGGTTTGACAATGTCCTAGGTGGAGTAGGACTACGGACTTGGCCAGATGGTGCCTTGTGAGATCAGACGGGCCGAGGTGTTCCCGACAGCTTTCTACTACAGCTTCAGTACCATCATTTGCAGGCCATTATTTATAGTTGAATTTATTTTTGGGCTTGTATTCTAGCCTAGTTTTTAGTAATTCACATTGTTTCTTAGTTTCACTCAGGTTGTATTACTCTTAAATTTAGTTGTTTTCATGCATGGTATTTGGTGTTTTCCCTTTATTTTAGCTTTGTGGGTTTTGATATGCGTACGTGTGTACATGTACATAGGATATGGCATCCCATTTGTGATATATGACTTCTGGGTGGTAGTTGACATCCCCTAGTCTATAGGAGGCGAGATTGGGTGGTCAGTGCATAGGCCCCACCGGGATGGGTTGTGACACTGAATCTTACTCTTTTATGAAATTATTAAGTCTACCCCTGAAGATCTATACACCTTTTTCATCAAAGAATAAGTCTCTTCCAAAAATTTTGGATCACCATGTTTATTCAGGTTTCTCTACATTATCTAAACTATAATATATCTTTTTAGGGATTTATTTCAACCCATATTTATCTATAATTTATTTTATTAACTAAATTTTTAGGTTGAGTTGTCTTATAATTTTCAAATTTTCCCATTTCGGATATTACATGGTAATCCAAAAAATTATTTGGGTGGATGACTCATCGTTTAAATAAATATTTTTTTCAAAGTAAAACCTAATTTTTTTATATTATTCTCTAAATTAAGTCATATTTATTTATCCTTCTCATGTTTTAATTTTTGGGCATTATTATTCTTCTCAGATTCTTGTAAAACTCTATATTTCTTAGCCACTTTCACATTGAGCTACCTACTATCTTTAACGTATTAATTTTATTTGAAAAGAAACTCATCTAAAACTATCTTCATCATTTCAATTTTTTATTAATCTCTTATATACCTTATTAAAATCTATTTTCTTTTCAAAAAAGACTTCAAGTTCTATATTTAACATATGAATAATCTATGCATCACTTTACTTTTCTTCTCCACTATTGGTGTTGTCTTCATCACGTTTAACATGTGACATAAATTTTTTATATTTTATAGCACATTTACCTTTTGAATCACCACTTAAGGATGAGATTTATTCTTATTATTTTCTCAATATTATTCTTTTAATAAATATTTCTATCTTATTTTTATATTTTTTATTTCTAATATGGCGATTCTTCTTCTTCTTCGTCGATTATATAGATTTATTTTTATTATCGGATTCGAAAGTAATGTAAAAAAGCCAACCAAATTTAAAAAAAAATAATTGGAAGATTTACATTATATTTTTCTTTCCCCATATCATATTTATAGATATGGGTGATATAATTTTCTTTTGAATTTCATCATTTTTATAGTCCACATTTGATTCATTTGAAGGTTCACATAATTTTTTCTTGATCTTTTATGAATTCATTGATTTAAAGGCCATTTCCTCTTTATATTTCTTGTTGAGAAAAGGATCCTTCCTCATCCCATAATTCAAGAGGGTATTGTTTAGATCATGAAGGGGTATTTCATGAGTCTCCTCCAAAGTTGAGATCTTAGGTTTAAATCTATTTGGAAACTGGTTCGTTAATTTTTTCAAGATAGTTTAATCATCAAGTTTTTTATTGAATCCTTTGATATGAATAACTATATCATTCAACCTTGTGAAATAATAATTAATATTCTCCTATTCACCAATTCCTAAATCTTTAAATTTTATTCTCAATATTTTAAGTTTTTTATCTTTTAACATAACATTCCCCTTATATATGTTTTCAATATTATTCCAAATTTCCCTATCCAACTGTAGCCGCATAACAAAGTTATACAATTTTTCTAAAAATGATGAAAGAATGGAATTTATTAAATTCCCATATATCTCAAGATTCGTCTTGTCAGATAATATTGTAACACCATCCCTAGTAATTTATGGATATACCACGATGACAACATCACTCACTTCAAACCCCTTTGATATAAAAAATGGTTGCATTTTATTCTTCCACACATGAATGTTGTTTCCATAAAAGAAAAGAATATATATTATAATAATAGAATCTTGGTTCTCCATTAAAGAATAAATAATAGTTGAATATCAAAATAATCTTTACTTTATATAACTTTAAGATCCATAATAACATAGGATACTAATTGGGGGGGGGGGGGGTAAATCTGTAGTACCTATTATCATTTTATAAATTATTCTTTTAGAATAAAACCCCTATGACTATTTAATGTCATTATGTTTTTTCATGAATTACTTCCTTACCCATATAAAGAAAATATTATACAAAAGAAGAATGTAAGATTTTTTTACAACGTTCATCTCCAATGAGAGAGCCTACTCCTTGCTATGTTTGATTTATATTAAGTTAATATATTTTCTTTTCATTATAAAATTATAGTGATTATAAATTCCTTAAATTGGTAGTCATATTTGGAGAAATAATCAACCACTTATGTTTATAGTAATCTTAACTTTTTTAGGCATGAACCACCTATTCATCAAATCTTTTTCATTTTTTCTATTCGATGAATCACATCATCACTCAACTTCAAGAATATATTTTTTTCAAATATAGATCTTATTATAAAAGGTCCAAAACTTCTAAAATAATAGGATTGTAACATAATTAGATCAACCTTCATCTCTCCATTTGGGAAAGAACAGTCCAAGCATGAGAGTATACATGAAAAAACTAGTCTTATCCATCAACATTAACTAGATTCTAGATGAAAAACACCCTAACCATCTTCCCCCAAACCTCTAAAAAACACAATTGATGCATAGGTTAATCTACGTTAGTTTCTCTTTCTTTTATACAATAGAATATCATAAAATATAACAAAATTCTCATACACCACCAAAAGTATTTCAATATTTTAACTTTTTTAGTGAGAAACCATGAAAAACTTTTTTTTAGATATTAAAAAATTTCAATATCATAAACAATGATATTTAATCCTTAAATTCATAAAAAATAATTTAAATTCCCATTCAAATCATCATTAAAATCAAGGAAAAATTGAATAAATTCATCAATTATAAGATATTTAATTATTTAAAACATTATAAATTCATCTAAAAAAACCCACATATAGAGAGATATAACTTTTATATGCAAGACTTATTTTTATGGCATGAAACTATACTTTGTGGTGGCCTTATGTGCTTCTATGGGGAACCAAATTGTATGGTGTGAATATATCATTAACAATATCTCTCTTTGATGACCCTACTATGATATTAGCTTGTATTATGATCACATGATGGATGATAATATCTTTTCTATAATGACCACCACATCAACATCAAATGATTTTTAGTTTCTTATCAGAATATTTGAATTCTATAAAGCTGTGAATTTATGACTACACATATCCAAAAATCTAATGTATGGATTGGAATATACTATGAAGTTCACTTTGGATACATTGTAACACCATCTTACATAGTCCCTTCACAAATCAGAATTTGGATACATGGATGTCTTTTCCTAATTCACCCATCTATATAGAAATTGTATATGAAAATTATTCGGTTATGTGGGATAGTCAGATATGTTGGCCATAATCCCCATACATAGAAGAAATTGTCTATGTGTATCATTTCTCTACATGGTTATTCCTATATCACATAAAAAACTTTGTGATTTCTACTACAACATAGAAAACAACTACATGGATATGGGAAATTCTATAGTCCACTCAAAATTACTCAAATCATCTTTATTCACCCTCTAGAACATCTCAAATTATTTATTATTTATCAAAGATATTGAATATTGTTCTCATTTACCCACCAACACATATCATGGATTCCATTGAATATCATCTGAGAAATCATCAAAAATATATAAAAGGTTGATAATAAAGACAAAACCATCAATAATTCCTTGTGTAATTCACATAAAAAATATTTTTAGAATAGAGATAAGAAATTCTATATTAATAATCACTCAAAACTATCATTGATAAACAACACTATGTCATAATAATATTTTTCCTAATTTAACAAAAAATAGTATGAATTAAAATGATTAAATGTTAAATTCAACCATGAGGGATTTTATTTTATTGTATTTTGTCTTAAATAACTAGACATTTATAGATTCTTTCTTACCATTGAAATTATAATAATGATGAACTTTTTCTACATACCTATAAAAACATAAATTCCATTTAATAATTTTCCCATGTGATTCTTCCCACATTATTTACATGTGATATGTTGACTCTTTTCCCTTCCATGGCCTTTATCACTTGAAAATTCTTGAATCTCCACTTATATTTTATTGTTAGAGAATTAAGTTAGTTTTGAATTGCTTTTTATTAATCAAGATAGATAGTGAGGCATAATCATAATATCCTTCACTATATCTTCTATCCTATTTGGTTACTTCATATGAGAAATGATATCAATCATAACCTGAATTAGTTTCCCTATTATTTTCATGATCTTATTAGCTTTAACAACCATTGTATTATCATGCTTAGCAAGGTAATATATATATTAAAAACATGTGTTGATTCCCTAAATTTATTTAGGATGCATCCCTGAACAATGGAACTCACATATTTATCCAAAATTCATCATGAATATTGATCCATGTAATAAAAATCCATAAAATGTTCATAAATAATATATGGGATTTTCATAACACTCATGATAACTATGTTAATAAAAAAACTAAGCCCCAAGGATTCTACTAATCTTCCTTTGATATATAATAAATAATACCAGAATCCTATAACACTGATTTGGGGATTACTTATTATATTAGTATTTGATACAATGTATCTCACAGCAAAGGATCGATTAGTTTAATAGTATTGGTAAACTAGATAATACATTATTTCCATAACATATTTGAAAAATAAAACATATCTTGAAAAACTTTATTTCACCCTTGAATATCTTTCGAAGATTCCTTAGTTATATCATAGGGAAAGGAAAAAAATAAAGGGTGAGCTCAAATACTTAGTAATGGTTTCAAATAGTTGAATCAATCATGAATAAATAAGAAATAATTTACATGGTATAGTGGATAATAAAAACACATTCCATTTAATCAATAACTTGAGTTAAATGTACATACATGTCTAATATAAACATAGTAATCACATGGATAATGAAAATTGAATTTCTAATAAATAAAATTCATAAATTTAGATACTCATGATTATACCATCAAGTAATTTACAATGATATCATGAATTTTACATCAAGGCCTTAATCAATACACTTTTAATTGTATGGGTATGCATACACTAATTACTTAACAAATGTGTCCACTTGTTTTGTTTCATGAGACATGTCAATGAATCAAAGGGATATCTATAACCTAGAAACACCCATAACTTGAATGTCCTATGAACTCCTCATATATTGAATTATCAATAAAATTTATTATCAAAATTACTTTTAAATCAACCTTTATCTCTATTGAATTGAGAATATACAATATTTACCCAATCAATGAAATAAAATTTTCAATAAACTTTCTTTAGCTGATACCATATATTAAAATAGTATATGATTAATATAATTTTAAATTTGTGGAAATGATGTAGTATAAATAGATGATAATTAAAATAAGGACATGAAGGAGAAAATAATGTCCAATGAAATGATAGAGTGTGATAGGGAATGTGATCATGAGAAATTTAATGACTATACAACCAAAATCAGTAAAGGATGAAAGAAGACCATCAATTTATCTGAAATGAAGGTTTGAAATAAAGGAAAATGTTTTTTGAAATAGATAGTAAAATGGATTAAAATATTTTAAAATATATTTCTTTAAATATTTTGTATGTTTTTTGTAAAAAAGAAGTTATAAATCACTTTTAAAATTATTTCCATTCCTTTAATAAAATGATACCCTTTTATTTTGAAAAAAAAAAACTAAAAATTCATGAAATATTTAGAAAAATTTAGTCTTTGAAAATAAATATAGAAACGTTTAAAATAATATTCAATGTAATGAATGGTCATGACAGTGTGAAAATTATTTCATGTCATATACATTAAAAGATAACATTCTTTTCACACTTTTGTAAAAAGTAAGAAAACATCCTATTTAGAAAACCATTTAAAAAATATTTTCCAAACTTTTAAATAAAGTAATTGGTAATGAAAATGAAATTTAATAAAAATTTAATGTAAAGGTAAAACCTTCCATAATTTTGAATAATAAGGATATAGAAGATAAAGATTCCTTACCAAAAAGTACAAGTAAGGTCAGTATCCCTTACTTTTAACATAGTTGATGATTCTTAATCCATTAAGAGATAAAATGTAAAATAAATATTCAAAGCCCAAACAAAACCATATTGTAAGAAAATATATGAGATTTAATAGATTTAGATAATATAGTTTTCCCTAAATAAGTCCATTCATAAACAATCCTGAAATATGTTGAGTTAGTAACAAAAATACCTTACCATGTGCCTCCATTAAGTCATACATGTTTTATCTTCCTTTATAATTAATTTAAATTTATTAAATATGATCATATTTTTCTCATATATATTCCATTTAAGGTGCTTTTATAATAGTTTTAAATACATTAATTGAGTAGTTTTTTTACATCAAGCACTTAAGGTTATTTGGTCAATTTCTATAATAGTACTTTGATATATTTTCTATGGTTAAAGGTGTTATAAAATGGTCTCACTGTCTATATATTGTTAACAATTTCATTGAATATATATTTTTATTCATTATATACTATTTTTGAATCAACTATACATTGTGGTAATATAAAAATGATTCACATCACTTCGTGGAGGTGGTAATCCACATGTATACAAGAGAAAAGTCATCATTTTCCAATAGATGGAATGGTAATAAGGTATATGATATATTATTTTTAAATAATCTGAAATATTTTATCAATAACATATATATTCATTAATTATATCTTTATAACAATCCAAGTAAAGCGGCGATTAAAAACAAATTACAAAACTACATGTAGATGGTATGTTATACATACACACAAGATATGTTTTTTTCCATAGGGTAGAAAATGATATGAATAATGGTTAATAAATAAATATAATAAAATTTTAGTATATTTAAGATACATATGAAATTATATAATCATGGTTAGGATATAATTTTAGGAGGCAGAATACTAAATAAATTGAATAAACTCGGTTAAGAGTTATACCTCTTATTTGGAATTCTCCTAACACATTAGGCCTTATAATGATGGTATTAGGGAAATAAAAGGAGCTTTAGGTTGTGGGAAAGGAATCTAGGAAAGTTCTTGTGTATGTATTGTTCAAGATAAGTGGCTCAAGGTTTGTGAATAAGATTGGAGAGGAAGTTCCCTTTTATAAGTGAGGTGGGTGGAAATCATATAAATACTTTAAATATTAATATAAAATATTTTTAAAATTAATGTAAAATGGCTCAAAACTAAATAATATTTAAATATAAGAAGTTTATGGTCTAAATATAATATTTTTTTTTGAAAATTTTAAATTTCTTTTTAAACCTTTTCTTTTGGTTTAACCCCCTCATTATTCATACTTAACCTTTACCATTATAGCAAACATCTTACTCTTTAAGAGTCCTGAAGGCAATTTTAAAAATAAAAATTGCAGCATACCTGAACCATGAATGATAGTATATAAAATTTACCATTCAATTAAGTCAATATTGTATTGTGTAATTTTAAAATTAATTAAATATGTATTTTTACATTAAATTCTATTTGAGGACATTTTTGAGACTATTCACATATCTTGAATTTAAAGGCCTAAATATGACAAGGAAATTTAAATATAATTTTTTTAACCATTAATGATATATTTTAATTTCCCATGAAATTTGTGGGAAACTGATACAACTAATGTTTTTCACATTTTTTGTATGCATATAAATTATTTTAATCCTAAAAAATTATCAATTTTAGCTTATATGGATCAATTTTGGATTTATGATGTGTTTTAAGAAAAATTGTGAAAAGTGATTAATTCTTGATTTTTTATAGATTTTTATGTCAAGGGTATTTTTTTCATTTTTTTAAAATATAATTCCAAATTGATTGATATTTTTTGAAATCCTTCATTTATTTCCTTCAACTTTACCTTATGAACCATGGGCTGATCCGAGCATCTAGATGCTTGAAAAATTCAATGAAGTTGGGAAATTTTCTAGGCACACTACAAGGACCCCACCAATGTAATGGAATCCCATATTATCCTACACAACTCCAATTGAAATTATTATACTTGGAATCGAATTAGGACACATAAGTGCGTCTCTAAAATTAATTTGAGGGTCTTTTGAAGTCATTAAGGTTTCAATTGGATGTTATACTTTTGATGAAAGCTTCCTAGAACCTTTATTTAGAAAAAGTAACATTCAATTAATGATTCATAACTTATACATCTGGTTAAAAAATGAGCTTAATTTTGAGAGGATACGTGAAATACAATGTGGATCAATTTCAGGAAGGGTACCACAGATTAATCATCCATTTAATAGGTCCAAAATGGACAACTTTTGGAGGAAAGATTCTTCCTATAAAATGAGAGGAGATTGTACCCCTCAAATCATTCCTTCCCATCCCCACACCATCCAGGGAACCAAGGAGAGGAGACCAAGGGCCATTTAGGAATTTTATTTTTTTATTTTTATTATTTTAGTTATTTTTACATATAAAACATTCATATTTTTTACATTAAAGTGTTTCCTAGTTTTTCTTCCATATTTCTATGTCTTGAAAATATTATTATCTTTCTCTCTCTACTCTCTTTCCATTCTAATCTCTATTCACTTTGTAGTGGAAAGTGATGAATCAGAGGCTTGTCCCTAGGGGAGGTTTCACGATGTTATTTGTTATTGAGATTTAATTTAAAATGTTCTAAATTTATTTGTGGTGGATGGATGTGTATTGCATGGGTGTGACGATCATACACCACGACAATATTTCAAAATGCTTTCATTTTTGTTGATTCATTATTTTTACCTCCCTTATCTTAGGAAAACCCTTCATATGGTGGAGTTCGGATTTTATAAAGGGATGAAACGACATAAAGTGGATCTAGGTCTTTTAGGATTAACATTCTCGGTTGAGGTGTTACACTAATTGAATATTGAAAGGGGTGTGGGTTGGTGTGTCAGATGCATACTAATATCACACACCCTATAAATAAAAGGAAATAAATTCATTAATGGGGTTTCACTAAATGGATTGTCAAATTGAATTTAAACAATAAATAAATAACGAGTGAACCTGTGTTTTCCAACCCTAGGACCAAGTTCTTTTTTCCCTAATTTCATTCTGTCTACATCTACATCTATATTTAGGTTTAAAGTTTTCATTTCATTATTTTATGTTAACTATTTTCTAAACCCCTTAAATCCATAATTTTTAGTAAATTATAAAAAAACAAAATAAATTAGAATAGGTGAACTAGAATTAGTGATTGAATCAAATCTGATTCTCCTCAAATGAGATGAACCTGGTAAGCCTCTTTAATACAATAGGAAAATATAAATTGATTTTTTACACACCCTATGATAGGAATGTGTCAAAACTGGCACTGTTTCTTGTGATTTAAATATTTATTTCAATCACTTTTTCGAAATTCAAATTTTTTTCTTTAAAAAAATAATTTTTTTCTATGATGTATTTAAATTATGCATGGAAAAATTACTCAAAGGAGTAGGAATAAGAAACTAACTACATTGAGGAGGTCCTCCAATGACTGGATTATGCTCTAACGATAAGTGTCAAACATAAGGAATGTGGAATAGAAACATGGATCTTACTTGAATATTTGATGACCATCGCCGATAAACTCTAAAATAACATTAAAAGATTCAAGGCTAAGAAGGAAGTGTCACTGGTCTTCCTGAATTTCACTAATGAAAACCATGATGTTGATGAAAAACTCTAGGTAGAGGAGCCCAACTACCTACCACCATCTAGTGAAGATCGGCTTTAAGAGAAAAATTCAATTGAAGGGGAGATTCAAGACGAACCAACTCAGGGAGATGATACAATCTTGAACTCAAATTCTTTAGATTTTACTGTATCAAATTTGAGTATAACTTGCAACTTTTTTGAATTTTCAGAATCAGATTACTATTATTATGCACAGGAGGATAATGAGGATGAAGAAGATACACATGTTGAGGGAAACCTAGAGCTCCTCAAGGACATCAATTATTCACTAGAGGGAGTACAAGAATAAAAAAGAGGTTTCATAAGTAGTAAAAAAGGGGGAGGAGGTTCCATACTTTATCCTACCCTTACTATGCAAGCTATACCACATTATGAAGGGGGAGGATCTGGTTTACCTTTTCCATGAAGTCATACTCAACAAGAAAAAAGAACTAGATGCTAGGAAAAACAAATTTAAGTGTTCATGTCAAAGAATATCTACACACCATATGTGTAGAGACAAGGGTTTTGGCCTTGTCAGACTTTGGAATATTCCTATGAATAATTATAGAGCTAGGCGCGAAGACGGCGTGGGATTCCAAGGCCCGGTGTGCCTGGAATTAAATTATAAAAAAATATTAAGTATTTTTATACTATGCACAAGGAGAGGGTGCATTTTCTCCTTAAAGGTAGATTAGAATAGGATTCCAAGGGAACGGTTGCATCCAGAGCGTGCCGTTTAACCTAGGCGGGGTGTAAAAGTTGCGGGCCCGGACCAGCTATGAGAGATGTCACCAAGGGGAAAATCTTCATTTGGAAATAATGACTTAGTTATTTTTATCACCGGTGTTATTTTCGGTTAACTTTCGAATGAAGTCTCAGAATGGAAATCCGAGACTAACGTTGAGTTCAAGATGGGGTGTTTTTCCTAGGCATGATATTAAATAGGCGGGTGCGGAGGTTTCAGAATCCACGGCTGACAGAGGCGTTTCAGTGAGTTTTTTAAAATTCACTTAAGTGTTGGAATTAAGGGAAATCCCTAATTTTTCCTTCTCTCTCTCTCTCTCAAACGTTCTTCAACGTTCTTCAACGTTCTTCGCCATATTGAGAAGAAAACTCCGGAAGATCGAAGTGGGATCACAGTGGGCGCATCGCCAATGATGAACATCCGGAACGAGGTAGGCTCTTGGTTGTTTTTCCACTCCTTTATAAATTTCATGAGTTTTTTTCCAAAATCCATCATTTTAATTCTATAATTTCAGAATTGGGATGATGGTCGAACGAACATGGCCACCATCTGAGTCCCGTTCTAAATCCCGTGTTCGACGCGTTCTTTGTTCGATTTTTTCAGATGAGAAAAAACTCATTTGGATCGTCGATTGGGGGCAGGCATTGTGAAGGCCTCGTCCCGAGGATTCCAAATCCACCTACAGATTTGGAATCGGGCTGCTGGAGTGGTTGTGCCGGCAGATGGAAGTCTCGGCTCCCGCAAAGGGAGGTGGCTGGAGGTTGGGGTGGCGTAGTGGTGGAACCGGCCGGAGTTGCAATGGCAACATGAGGCCTTGGTGAGGCGGCACTTTGACGGTCTTCGGCGGCCAGCGGACAAGTGGAGTCTAGAGGGATTTAGGTGTTAGGCGGAGTGGCTGGAGCATGGCGCTCAGGTGAGGAACGACTAGGGATTCAGAGGCGGACGACGGTGTCAAGTGTGGCTGTTGTGGATGAAGTGCGGCCAGAAGGAGGCGCGATGGATGGCGGCGTCGGACGGTGCAACACCGGTGTGTCTGGGCAGCGGCTGCGACGTGGTGACCGGGAGGAGCCGGGCAGGTCGGGGTGTCCAGGCGGACGCAGCGGAGCGGGGAGCAGACGACCAGGCAGCTGCGGCGCAGGCGGTGCACTTGGCTGGTGGAGGGGTCGCCCTCGGTCTGTCGTGCTCAAGAAGACCTCTGAGGTGCTGACCTCAGGGGGGGGGGGGCAGGACCCGCAAAACGAGGGTCTAGATGGTGTGGCGTGTGGTCAAGACCGGCCAAGTGGCCGGTCTGCTTGGAAGAACTAGACCCGAGGGGTCCAGTGGATTTCGGACGGGCCGCGGCCAGTGGGCCGCAGTGAGCCGAACTGGACACGCAGCTGGGCCGCGAGCCGACGGTCTGGACCAGGCCGGCCAGGGTGGACCCACCCAATTTGGGCCCCCTTGTGTTCAAGGGGGTGTAACTTTTAAACGACACGTCTGATTGACACGCCATCGGTGGCCTCAGGTTCGTGTCAGCGAGAATGAATTTTTGAATTGGGTTTTGTGGTTTTTGGGTTCTGCACACGAAGGCGGGTGACCCGAAATACTTTAATTTAATAATAATAAATTATTATTAAAGCGTGCAGTGGATGTACCTTGCGAACCAGACGTCCTATTGACGCGCCGTTAGCGGCAGCATGACCCTAGTCCTCGTGCATACTTTTTGAGATGATCATTTCAGTTTTCAGGCTATAGACATGGTGCAAGCCCCATAGGGCCTAGTTTGCACATTTTACGATGGAATGTCGCTTTTTCACCCATTATCTGTTTGGAGTGTTTGATTAGTCTATCCCATGTGTTTTTATGAGGGTATCATGGTGGTATCATCCGCTTAAAGTGTTTCGGGATCGTAGTGTGGGCCCCACACGGGCTAGCTGCAGTGAATAGTTCCCTTTTCACTGGTTATCCATTTCGGGTGAGTAAATAGCCTATCATGCGTGTTTTTCTGCATGGATCATGATGGTGGCCTCAAAATCGGCCTTGGAGGTGTGCGGTGTGGCATTGTGGAAGGTTTCTTGGGTTAGCGACGTTTGGAATAGCAGTGGTTGAGGGTACTCCCTTGGTTCGTTCCTACAAGGGTTCGCGTGACATCACAACCTTAGTATAGGTTTGTGATCCTCTCGATGGGTTGTTTAATCGGTTAGAGTTGTGGCATTCCTCCGGTGGGCCGAAGTGAGATCCTCTAGCATCATTTCCCTAGATCGGGTTCCTGGTATCGCCGTGATAGCTTATCAACGGGCGGCGATCCCCTATCTAGCGGGTTAACCCCGTAGGGTTTATGTCATCATCAGGAATATGATCTCCTATGTAGTGGGCCGTGCTTAGTAGGGTTATGGAGTCGTCGAGTATATGATCCCCTACTGGGCATGAGGATTATAGTAGGGTTGCAGTATCGTTGGTTATACGATCCCCTACTCAGTGCGTGGTCGCGATTGGGTTGTTACATCTTCGGTTCGATCCCCTACATCATGAGTTATACCAGATAGGGTTCTGGTATCATTGTGACCACCTTGACACGGGTGAAGATAATCTATCTGAGTGACATGTTTCTAACAAGCACCGGATCCGGTTGTGGTATTCCCCAGCTGATCCTGGGAGTGATCCCCTATCTGTGAGATCTTCGAATGCCAGATCGGGTTGTAGTATCCCCCAACGGACCCTGGGAGTGATCCCCTATCTATGAGATATTTGTATACCGGTGTGGGTTGTGGTATCCCCTAGAGGACCCTATGAGTGATCCCCTATTCGTCGAGTTTAGTATTTCCACTTTATCTGCATGAGGTTCTCAGTGACGATTTTTGTTAGCGTGCATATATCGGACGGGTGTCATTTGGGATGACAGAGCTCCTAGAGTGTGTTATTTTAGTTATCTACCTTTCACAGGTTACGAGGTTGGAACCTCATGAGTCTTGGTGCGTGTTGAATATATCTAGATTGATCATGGTATATGTATGGGCATACAACAGAGCTGTGCTGACTAGTCTTGTTTAGCTAAGGATGTTCTTGAGATGAAGTTTCTCTCGTGTTTGGGTTCCCTCTGGATAGTATGATCTAACTATTACCTTTCAGTTGTTCCCTTTCATTTTGGGGTTTTTGGGATGCCTACTAGTTATTTTATATACTCACCCCTGCACGGGCTTTGTTCGCACATGTTTGCGTCTTGTACATACCACATGACTTTCAATGGAGTTCTAGGAGGACCTAGATTTGGAGGAGCTTAGTTTGCACGACCGACCGGGGGGTTTACTAGATCTGTGCTGAGGAGTTTACCAGAGGGTGTTTTTGGCAGTTTTTTTCCTCTTTCTGAGAAGGTTGGATGCTTTTGTTGTTTTCTTTGGGTGGGCCCTATTTTTCCCTTTTGTACTTTTTCTGTACACTAGTTGTGCGTTAGATGTATGCATGAATTTCTTTCCAGTGTTTATATATATCTCTGCACTATTCCTTAGAGGTGTATGTGGCTGCGTGTGTACAGGTACATTAGGCTAATTCCTCCCATGTGTGTGATATCCTACTCGGTGCTGGTCGCTATCCCCGGGCCTATTGGAGGAAGGCTTGGGGAGTCACAGCTCAAGACTCATTGGGTTGGGTCATGACAGAGTGGTATCAGTGGAGGTTCAACCTTTGGGATCTTAGAGCGTAGCTGGTCTAGCTGTGAGTTTGGTTTGGGTTGCATTGTGGTAGTGTCAAGATGTTTCGAGTTCGACTTTCAGGCCAGGGACTCCAGTGTTGGTGCGATGACTGACGTATCCATTCACTAGAACTCTGATAACCTACCTTTCAACTCAGGATGTTTTGATACTAGTCGTAGGGACATAACAGTACATGCATCATATAAGACTGGGTTTTTGGATTTCCCTAGTTTTTCTTGAGTCAGATCTCCAGATATACTCTTTGACTATGGTGCATCTTGATTGTATTTCAGGATCCCTCCACGACGATAGCCAACGAGGGTTCTGCAATGGGATTTTGCTGATGATACGCCCCATGTAGAGGCTGTGGATGAGGGCGCAAGTTCTGAGGCTGGACCTCCAGGTGGTCCGCCAGATGAGCCACCACCTGTCGAGTAGCTGGTTGTGCCTGTAGTGTAGGATGAGGTTGCGTGCATGATGAGTATGCTGCATGAGTTCTAGAGGTAGCGGCCTCTGAGGTTCCGTGGTGATACAGACCCTCAGGCAGCTGATGACTCGCTCGAAGTAGTCACTTGAGTTTTCCGCCTGGTGAGGACACCCCCAGATCAGATGTTTTTCTTAGCGTCAAGCCTTCTGCATGGTTAGGCTGGGAGATGGTAGAGTTTGGTGATACAGACCCACGATGAGGGGACGCTCACATGAGCAGATTTTGAGATGCTTTTTAGGGATGAGTTCTATCCGGTGATGCTGAGGTCAGTGTGGATCCAGGAGCTTCTACAACTTCGATAGGAGGGCATGACCATGTCAGAGTAATCAGCAAGCTTTACAGACATATCGTGCTACTTCCTGGATATGTTTTGAGACCCATTAATTATAGATAAGACCTTTGAGAAGGGCCTACACAAAGTGTTGGGACAGAGAGTGATGACAAGAGGGGGGGGGGGGTGAATTGCCTTTTTAAAAAAGTTTAACAAATTAAGAAAAAGTTAAAGCGCAGCGGAAATAAAAGAGGCAAGACACAAAATTGATAACGGAGTTCGGCCTAAATCCCAAGCCTACGTCTCCGCTCCCAACTCAACCGTTGAGAGATTTATACGACAGCTTTCTTTTTAATGGTTGTAGCAAGAAACCCACTAGACTTTAAGGCAGCCTAGAAACCTATTACAACTTGCTTTTTATTGGTCGTAGCAAGAAACCCACTAGCCTTCTTACAGGTGAAGGCTAGATCACCTATGACTCAAGCCTTTTACAGGGAAGGCTTGACTAACCTCTTCACACCTTGAAGGTGGTGTGAAAACCCAAACAAAGGGAGGATGAGAGAAAGAAATGTTTGTATGCACAAACTCAAAATAATGCTCAAAATGATAAAACAATAAAAACCGTAAAGAGGAGAAGTCTTGGGCGCCAAAGGATTGATTGGTGATGATGAAGAGCGCTCCCAAGCTTCTATGTTGGTGCTTCTTGGTTGTGGAAGTGAGTTGGAGCAGGTGGGGATCCTTGAAGGAATGCGCCGGAGGTTCTCCAAATGATCGAAAAATGTTCCCGTGGGCTACTGTATGTTTCCAGGGCTTCCTAGTCATCTATTTATAGGAGAGGAACACCCAAATGGCCGTTGGGGGTCTTCGGAGCCGTTTGAGAGGCCTTCGTAGCCGTTGGGAGTCAAAAGTACAAGTCTGGTCAAAGCCCAACGGCTAGTTTGACTGGGCACACCGGCTGGCCGGTGGTGTCTCACCAGCAGGCCGGTGGTCCACCGGCTGGCCGGTCCTGAGCCACCGGCTAGCCGGTGTCTAGACAGAGAGAAAGCTCTCTGCCCAGGTTCTACCGGCTGGCCGGTTGTCATCCACCGGCTGGCTGGTGACAATACCGGCTGGCCGGGGAGCTCACACCGGCTGACCGGTGGCTCTGGACAGAAACCATTGCTACTGCCAGAGACCACCGGCTGGTCGGTGGTAATACACCGGTTGGCCAGTAGACTCAGAGAGTCTACTTTCAGTCCTTCTTGGCCCAACTCCTTGGCAACCTTTTTCCTTTCAAAAAAACACTTGAAAACAAGTTAGAACAAAATAAGAGTGATTGTGATCATTAAAATCCAAGAGAGAGGGGTACAACAATCTCCCCCTATTTTGATGATCACAATCACCAAAAAAAGCAATGAAAAAGACTGAATTGAAAGGCATGCTTTAAAGGATAAATTGAAAAGTAAAGCAAATCTTGAGAGAAAAATTTCTCCCCCAATCAACCAAGGAAATCTCCCCCTTTGTGATTATCAAAATAGCACGAGGCATAAAATTTGATTGAAGGAAAGGATTGAAAAACAAGATAGAGATTTTAAACCAATTAAAATTTTTGAAATTTGAATTGAAAGTTTTAAATTGAAAGTTTTGAATTGAAAGTTTTGAAAGAAAAGCACAAAAAGGCTTAAACGATCCTAACTCCCCCTAAATAAAAACAACAAATCACCGGGGAGAGGATTTTAGAACATAGACAAATTTTGGTCCGGAGAGACTCGCTAAAAGGGATTTTTCAATCCAAACTTGTCTTGTGGCGGGTCTTCTCCTATGAAATTCATCGTTAAAGGAAATGGTTTTGGGCCTTCCATACCGGGAATTTTTGCAGTCGCACTCGTAAATTAAGTGCCCGATCTTTTTGCAATAGTTGCAAAATTTATATTGGAAGCTCCCCCTTACAAAAATAGTAGGAGCATGGGAAGAGGAAGCTTTCTTGGAATAGCCAAGCCCTTGGGTGGTTCTAGATATGCATTGGGAACCAAGGAGCTTCGAAAGGTTATGTTCACCTTCGGTGAACTTAGCTAGGGATTCCCTTAAATCCTTGATTGTTGATTCTATAGAATCAACATCGGGAAGGTTTTGGATCTTGAGGGACAAGTCTTCCTTCTCTTTGAGAAGTTGATCCTTTTCGAAAGAAAGAATTTTGAATTTCTTTTTTAAAGCAATAAATTTGGAAGAAAGTTCGTGAAAACCTTCCTCCAATTGATCTCTCGCATGTTGGAGATCCTCGTAAGATAAATGATTGAATGAATTGGAAGAACAAGAGGAAGAGGAGTCGGAAGAGGTTACCTCATGAGATGCCATTAGACATTTTTTACCGTTGTCTTTTGAGGAGGAGGAGGATGAGATGCTATCACTCCAAGAGGCCTTGAATGCCTTTTTCTTTTCCTTTTTCTTGGCCCTTGTCTTGTGGAGTGGGCAATCGGGCTTATAATGGCCTTTCTTGCCGCACCCATAGCATATTACCTCGGGCTCGGATTTTTCGTCGAGTTCTTCCTTTCGAGCCTTGCAAGATTTCTTCCTTTTGTTCTTCTTCATGAATTTGTGCATCTTGCGGGCAAGGTTCTCGATTTCTGAATCGCCGCTTGAAGAGGAAGAAGATGAGGAGGAGGAGCTTTCTTCTTTTTGAACTTTGAAGGCGATGTTCTTTGGAGTTTTGATGAGTTTGCCTTCCTTTTCAGCTTGCCTCCTCATGGTGATCTTGTAGGTCATGAGGGATCCGATGAGCTCTTCAACCGGCATTTTCTTGACATCTTTTTCTTCTTGAATTGCGGTCACCTTTGGTGCCCATGAGCTTGGTAGGACCCAAAGAATCTTCTTGACCATCATTTCTGCAGAAACATCATCTCCAAGAGACTTTTTCCCATTACAAACATCAGTAAAGAGAGTAAACATATCAGAAATATTTTCAGATGGATGCATGGTAAAAGACTCAAAATCTTGAAGGTACATATCCAATCAAGTATCCTTAACTTTGTTGGTCCCCTCATGGGTAACCTCCAAAAGTTTCCAGATTTCATGAGATTAAGTGCATGTGGAAACTCGATTGAATTCATTACGATCAAGGCCGCAATGATGAGCGTTCATGGCTTTGCCATCAAGCTCGAAATTTTTAATATCGGCTTGAGTCCATTTGGATTCATCGGGAGAAGAGAGAGAGTAACCATGCATGACAATTCTATAAATAGGATAACCTATACTTCTAAGAAAAGTAGACATGAGGGTTTTCCAATAGGTATAGTCGGTTCCATCAAAAAAAGGAGCACGACCCAATGAATAACCTTTGGGGGTGAAAGAAGATGAAGCCATTACAATGGATCTCGAATTTGAAACCGGTTAAGGTATTACACAAACACCTGCTCTGATACCAATTGTTGGGACGGAGAGTGATGGAAAGAGGGGGGGGGGGGTGAATTTCCTTTTTAAAAAGGTTTAACAATTTAAGAAAAAGTTAAAGCGTAGCGGAAATAAAAGAGGCAAGACACAAAATTGATAACGGAGTTCAGCCTAAATCCCAAGCCTACGTCTTCGCTCCCAACTCAACCGTTGAGAGATTTATACGACAGCTTGCTTTTTAATGGTTGTAGCAAGAAACCCACTAGACATTAAGGCAGCCTAGAAACCTATTACAGCTTGCTTTTTATTGGTTGTAGCAATAAACCCACTAGCCTTATTACAGGTGAAGTCTAGCTCACCTATGACTCAAGCCTTTTACAGGGAAGGCTTGAATAACCTCTTCACATCTTGAAGGTGGTGTGAAAACCCAAACAAAGGGAGGATGAGAGAAAGAAAGGTTTGTATGCACAAACTCAAAATAATGCTCAAAATGATAAAACAATAAAAACCGTAAAGAGGAGAAGTCTTGGGCGCCAAAGGATTGATTGGTGATGATGAAGAGCGCTCCCAAGATTCTATGGTGGTGCTCCTTGGTTGTGGAAGTGAGTTGGAACAGGTGGGGATCCTTGAAGGAATGCGCCGGAGGTTCGCCAAATGATCGAAAAATGTTCCCGTGGGCTAATGTATGTTTCCAGGGCTTCCTAGTCCTCTATTTATAGGAGAGGAACACCCAAATGGCCGTTGGGGGTCTTCGGAGCCGTTGGAGAGGCCTTCGGAGCCGTTGGGAGTCAAAAGTACAAGTCTGGTCAAAGCCCAACAGCTAGTTTGACTGGGCACACCGGCTGGCCCGTGGTGTCTCACCAGCTGGCCGGTGGTCCACCGGCTGGCCGGTCCTGAGCCACCGGCTGGCCGGTGTCTAGACAGAGAGCAAGCTCTCTGCCCAGGTTCTACCGGCTGGCCGGTGGTCATCCACCGGCTGGCTGGTGACAATACCGGCTAGCCGGGGAGCTCACACTGGCTGACCGGTGGCTCTGGACAGAAACCATTTATACTTCCAGAGACCACCGGCTGGCCGGTGGTAATACACTGGTTGGCCGGTAGACTCAGAGAGTCTACTTTCAGTCCTTCTTGGCCCAAGTCCTTGGCAACCTTTTGCCTATCAACAAAAACACTTGAAAAAAAGTTAGAACAAAATAAGAGTGATTGTGATCATTAAAATCCAAGAGAGAGGGGTACAACACAAAGACATCCGGGTAGGTGTGGTTTCCTTGTGTCTTCCCACCTATGTTTGAGTGCTGAAGCGAGCCTTGGTGGTGGAGATCTTTCTGGATGAACAGATTCAGCCCTTCAGTGTTGGGCACGTGGCAGCTGAGACGTCAGAAACTGGTAGCTAGCGGTAGGCGCAAGGGTTTGGACGTGGCCGACATTTCAGTTGGTGACCCCAGGATGGAGGATCTGAGGCTCAGGGCTCACAGGGATCGTAGTCCAATTCTGTTCAGCCGCAGGAGAGGCGGCGTTATGCTTGCGACGGTTGGGGATATCTTTCTAGAGATTTTCCGACCCATCATGCTGCTGAGAGGGAGATGGTTGACATACCACCTTGGCAGCGATAATGTCTCGAGTTTGGAGGTCCGCAGGGTGGCGGATGTGGAGATGGAGCTGGTGCAGCAGTGGGAGTTGGTTGGGGGTATCAGATACCACCACCACCACCCCTAGGTGGTCTAGGATGAGCTCCGGGAGCAGGAGGGTGAGGGCAAGGACAACTGCATTCCCTATAGGCTATTGACCTAGAGGCTCTATAGATGGATAGAGGCATGCCTTGTGTCCTTTCTAATTTTTGTAGTAGTTTTGATAGACATTGTTTAGTGGTACTCTTCCCTTTCCATTGCTTCCTCGAGTTTTGTTCAGGGCATTGTTTAGATCCTGTGTGGGTGTTGTTCGGTGTTCTCCAAATTCTTGAGGAAGAGGGATCCTCCCCCCCACCGAGACATGTTTTTGTGACGCGATCAAAACCGTACGGGTGAGTTAATGCCGCCCAAAGGGGATAGTTTTGAGGTGTGGTGGATGATTCTCTCTGACTTATGTGTTCGGGAAGGGGAGTTTGTTGGCGAACTCACTGGTGTGGGAGACCCAGTTGAGAGTGCATTTTCTTTCCCTGTGCTTATGGATTTTCGGGGATGAAAAGTTCTAAGGTGGGAGGATGTAGCGACTCGGGTTTTGGCCCTGAAAGACTTTGGAATATTTCTATGAATAATTCCAATGCTAGGCGCAAAGACGACGTGCGATTCCGAGGCCCGGTGTGCCCATAATTAATTTCATAAAAATATTAAGTATTTTTATTCAATTCACATAGAAAGGGTGAGTTTTCTCCTAAAAGGTAGCTCAGAACAAGAATATAAGGGCACAGTTGCATCCGGAGCATGCCGTTTACCCTAGGTGGGGTGCAAAAGTTGTGGGTGCGGGCCTGCTGTGAGAGATGTCACCCAGGGGAAAAATCGTCATTTTAAAATAATGACTTAGTGATTTTTATCCCTGGTGTTCTTTTTGCTTAACTTTCAAATGAATTCTCGGATTGGAAATCTTAGACTTCCGTTGAGTTCGAAATGGGGTGTTTTGCCTAGGCATGATATAAAATAGGCGGGCGCGGAGGTTTCAGAATGTGCGAATGACGATGGTGTTTCATTGAGTTTTTATAAATTCACTTAAGTGTTTGAATTAAGGGAAAGCCCTAATTTTCCCTTCTCTCTCTCTCTCTCCCTCTCTCTCGAACGTTCTTCGGCGTTCTTCACTGTTCTCTGCCAGATTGAAGAGAAAACTCCGGCAGATCGAAGTGGGACCACAGTGGGCATGTCGCCAACGACGAATGACCGGATCGAGGTATGATCTCAGTTTTTTTTCCACTCCTTTATAAATTTCTTGAGTTTTTGTCAAAACCTATTGTTTTAAATCTATAATTTTAGAATTGATATGGTGGTCGAATGAACATGGCCATCATTCGAGTCCCATTCTAAATCCTGTGTTCGATGCGTTCTTCGTCTAAAATTTTCAGATGCACCAAAACTCCTTTGGATCATCGATCAGGGGCAGACACTGTGAAGGCCTTGTCCCGAGGATTCCAAATCCACCTATGGATTTGGAATCGGGCTGTCGGAGTGGTCGTGGCGGCCGATGGAAGTCTCCGCTCCAGCAAGGGGAGGTGGCCTGAGGTCGGGGTGGCGTAGCGGTGGAACTGGCCAGAGTTGCACCGGAAGTGCGAGGCCTTGGTGAGGCGGAACTCGACCGGTGTGCGGCGGCCAGCGGACAAGCGGAGTCTGAAGGGATTCAGGCATCAGGCAGAGTGGCCGGAGCAAGACGCTTAGGTGATGAATGGTTGGGGCTTTGGAGGTGGACGGCGGTGTCGGGTGTGGCCAACGCGGACGAAGTGCGGCCGTGAGTAGTCGCGAGGGATGGCGGCGTCGGGCGGTGCAGCGCCGAAAAGTCCAGGCGGCGGCTGCAGTGAGGTCACTGGGAGGATCCGAGCAGGTCGGGGCGTCCATACAGCCGCAACAGAGCAGGGTGTGGGCGACCAGGTGGCTGCGGCATGGGTGGTCGGTGCCGGGTGGTGTGCTCGACTCGTGAAGGGGTCGCCCTCAGCCTGTCGCACTCAAGAGGAGCCCCGAGGCGCTGACCTCAGGGGGGGGGGGGGGTGGGGGGGGGACAAGTTCCCGGAAAATGTGGGTCCTGCTGGTGCGGCACGTGGACAAGTCCGACCAAGTGGCCGGTCTGCTTGGAAGAACCATACAAGAGGGGTCCGGTGGTTTTCGGACGGGCCGGATCCAGAGGGCCGTAGTTAGCAAGACCGGACTTGCGTCTGGGCCACAGGCTGGCGGTCTGGACTGGGCCGACCGGGGTGGACCGGCCCAATTTGGGCCCCCTTGTGTTCAAGGGGGCGTAACTTTTAAACGGCACATCTGATTGATGCGCCATCGGTGGCCTCAGGTTTTTGTCATCGAGAAGAAATTTTTGAGTTGGGTTTTGGGATTTTTGGGTTCTGAGCCCAAAGGCGGGTGACCCAAAACGCTTTAATTTAATAATAAAAAACTATTATTAAAGCGTGCAATGGATGTACGTCGTGAACCGGATGTACGATTGACGTGTTGTTGGAAGAAGCATGACCCTAGTCCTCGTGCAGACATTTTGAGATGATCCTTTCAGTTTTCGGGCTAAAGAGAGAGTGCGGGCCCCACATTGCCCAGTTTGCATGTTTTACGAGGGAATATCGCGTTTTCACCCGACTTCCATTTGGAGTATTTGAGTAGTCCATCCCGTGTGTTTTCTGAGGGGATCACAGTGGTATGATCCACTTGAAGTGTTTCGGGATCGTAGTGTGGGACCCACATAGGCTAGCTATGGTGAATAATTCCCTTTTCATCGGTTGTCCGTTTCAGGCGAGTAAATCGCCTATACTGCATGTTTTTCTGTGTGGATCGTGATGGTGGCCTTGGAACCGGCCTTGGAGGTGTACCATGGGGGGTTGTGGCAGGTCTCTCAGGTTAGCGTCATTTGGACCAGCAGTGGTTGAGGGTACTCCCTTGGTTCGTTCCTACGAGGGTTTGTGTGGAATCACAACCTTAGTATAGGTTTGTGATCCTCTCGATGGGATATTTAATCGGTTATAGTTGTGAAATTCTTTTGGTGGGCTAGAGCGGGATCCTCTAGCATCGTTTCCCTAGATCGGGTTCTTGGTATTTCTGTGACTGCTTATTAATGGGCGGTGATCCCCTATCTAGCGGGTTAACCCTGTAGGGTTTATGGCATCATCAGAAATATGATCCCCTACATAGTGGTCCGTGCTTAGTACACTTTTGGCATCATCGGGTATACGATCCCCTACTGAGCATGAGGATTATAGTAGGGTTACAGTGTCGTTGGTTATACGACCCCCTACTCAGCGTGTGGTGTCGGTAGGGTTGGTGCATCGTCGGTTTGATCCCCTACATCACGAGTTATACTAGATAGGGTTCCAGTATCGTTATGACCACCTTTACTCAGGCGTAGATCCTCTATCTGAGTGACGTGTTTCTGACGAGTGCCAGATCTGGTTGTGGAATTTCCCAGGGGATCCTGGGAGTGATCCCCTATATATAAGATCTTCGAATGCTAGATCGGGTTGTGGTATCCCCCAATGGACCCTAGGAGTGATCCCCTATCTATGAGATCTTCATATATAGGTGTGGGTTGTGGTATCCCCTAGCAGACCCTAGGAGTGATCCCCAATCCGAGGAGTTTATTATTTCCGCTGTTTCAGCGTGAGGTTCTCAATGACGGTTTTCATTGAGCTTGAATCTCTTGGACATGTGTCATATGGGATTACAGATCTCATGGAGTGTGTTCTCCTAGTTATCTACCTGTCACAGGTTATGAGGTCAGAACCTCATGAGGCTTGGTGCGTGTTGAGTATATCTGGATTGCTCATGGTATATGTATGGGCAAGCACCTGCACTGTGCTGACTACTCGTGTTTAGCTCAGGATGGTCTCAAGATGTAGTTTCTCTCTCGTTTTGGTTCCCTTTGGCTGGGATGAGCTGACTGTTTCCTTTCAGTTGTTTTCTTTCATTTTGGGGTTTTTGGGATTCCTACTGGGTATTTTATATACTCACCCCTGCACGGGATTTTCCCGCACATGTTTTTGTCTTGTGTAGACCACATGCCTTTCGACGGAGTTCTAGGAGGACCCGGAGCAGGCGAAGCTTAGTTTGCACAACCTACCGGGGGGTTTACTAGAGTTGTGCCGAGGAGCTTACCGAAGGGTGTTTTTGGAAGTGTTTTTCCTCCTTCTGAGAAGGTTGGATGCTTTTGTAGTTTTCTTTTGGTGGGCCCTATTTTTCCCTTTTGTAATTTTGCTGTACTCTAGTTGTGGGTTAGATGTATGGATGAATTTCTTTCTAGTTTTTATATATATCTCTACACTGTTTCTTGGAGATGTATGTGGGTGAGTGTGTACAGGTACCTTAGGATAATGTCTCCCATGTGTGTGATAGCCTACTCGGTGCTGGTCGCCAGACCCTGTCCTATTAAAGGTGGGCTTATGGAGTCACGGCTTGAGCCCCGTTGGGTCAGTTCATGACAATAAGACTTTGGATAATAGTTGAAACTACCCACTGGATACAAAAAAAAATTCAGGGCCCACTTGGGGGATCATACCATGATTTATCTTGGACTAATTTTTAGATATCAATTTCATTTTTAAGAAGTTGTTTAGCATGAAGCCCAATCCTCCTTATCTTTTTGAGAGTTAATGACATGATCCTTATTATTAAGTTACTAATTCTATTTTGTAGGTTCATAAATGGGAAATGGAATCCTTAAATAGCAGGAGAGAATTACTAAGATTCATGGGAAAGAGTGTTCATTTTTTGTGTTTAAACTATTAAACGCCTTACATTTTTTGGTATAAACCATGTTTTGAGATTTAATGATAATAATTTCATGCCCACACTTGAATTATTTCTTTACTTGACTTATCCAGGAGACATGAGTTTCTAAGGAATCCGGTGATTCCATGTTTTATATTTTAATGTTAATAAGATTGAATGAGTAAAATGGAAAACTGAATGTTTAAAGTGAATAATGGATACTGAAATTACGACTCATGATTTGAAGGAATTGGTTGACTCATGTAAATGAAATATCTCCACCATTTTTCATGGTTTAAAATTATGAAATTAATTTGAATTGATTTGTTATTATTGATAATATCTTGAGTGATTTTCCAAATATCATATGTCTCATTCCTGAGAGGATTTATAGACAAATTACTTCCTATTTATTATTGATCACATTTCTTGAGTGATCTTGGGACATGTTACCTACCAGAACATGAATTTGAACTTGTCAAAGCTGTGAATATACAAAAACAAATTTAAAATTATTGAGGAATATTTTGAAAATCCCATATCCATAAGATAAAACCATTACATAAATCTTTATTTTAGCCTATAGAGACCATGGATGAACTTTATAGGGATGAGCTATATTTTAAGACATGTTTTCCATTCCTACCCTAATCATGGTATTTGGATGATATTTTAAAGATGAAGTGTGGGGGTGAAGGGAATCATGGTTGAAGGGATGTTATAAATTGTAAGAAAAAAGTGTGGGGGTGCTATTGTGGGAATTGTAGAAGTTTGTGGAATCATTTATTGTACATCATTATTTGACCCTGTTGAATTGAAAAAATGAAAAAAAGAAAAAAAAACCCAAAAAAAATGTGATAAATGTGTTGTGATTTTGGAAAACAAAGAATCACCACTTTCCCGATTGATGATATTTTGATCATATGTGGTTAGGTGATGTATGTTAGGTTTTATCTAATCATAATATTCTAAAAAAATAAAATAAATACATACAAAAGAAAAAAAATCAGAAGGGTGAACAAATAATTCATTATACTTGCTTGAAAACGACCTTACTTTGAGTTTTGGGGAAAGTATGTGTTGCTACATTAAAGAGGAGAATTTCATTACACTTTTACTTATGATATCATGCATTGTACTTAAGATATTATCCTCCACCTTGATCCTTAATTTTTAATGCATCAAATCCTAAATCCTAAAGCTTTAGATTCATTTGAACCTTTATTACAAGTCATAATGATTTTATGTTCCTTTTGTCTTTACAAAGTGGAGAAAGTAGTCAATTTACAAGTCTATGGATAAGGATCATGTTCTCATGATATGAGCATAACTCTACTTGTTTTTTTATCATGAGAGATGAGAGTAATAGATGAGGTAAATCATGTTGCGGAATGCATAATAATAATGAATTGAGGAGCTTGAATGAATGAAAGGATATGTTACATCATTCTTAAAAATGGAAAAGTAAAATATATGAATTTATTTTTTCTTTGAAAAATGATAAATTAAATTGATAGGTCATGTGGATTTTTGATAATTTTATTTGGCATTGATTTTCTTTGATTTTATTACTTTGGAATTTGAATATTGGTAATATTGGCATCCTTTTAAATTTAATGTTAAAATTTTATGCTTGTAGACCGGTATGGTTTATGTAACGACCTGACCCTAGTTACCCAGAGTTGGTGAATTATTATATAACATTGGCATGATCACAAGGGATCAAATCCTGAAAGACCAATCAGGTTAGTATCCTTGGAAGTACTAGATACATACATAAGTTTTACATTACGTTGTGAAATGAAAAAAACAACATTGTGACTCCTTTTGTCACATTCAAATACCTTATAATATCCCTATAGGTCAGTCAAAATATACTTATTCGCATCTTGGAAAAAATAAAACAGAGAAAGGGGTGAGCTCAGATGCTCAGTAAGGATAACAATATTGCGTAAACATTCATAAATAAGCATAAACATTTAAGGTAATGTATAAGACTAAAAAACAAGCCTTTTAAACTTAAACTTCTATAAAATATGGAAAAGATAAATCAAATAATGACCTTTAATTATTCACATGGATATTATACTAGTCGAATAATCACATGTAATATCAATATCCAATTTCAAAATAATGGAGTGCATAATGCCAAACTTCATAACCACATAGTCAAGGCCCCGTTCCAGGACTACAAATAATATTTTTTCAAGGCCTTGTGCCAAGACACTAGTTTGTCTCGTGAGACCTTCCAATGCATCGAGGAGCTATAGTTGGCTCCACTCGTCACTTACTAAGTCCAATGCATTCCTCAAATGAAAAGGTTTAAACATAACATAAACATTCATATTAAAACTAGCATACAAAATGTAAATACTTTATCCATAAACCAAGAATGGTATAAAAATAAAACATCCATAGTCAAACAAATCACAAAACCTTCAATACAATATAGAAGATTTTTATCATAAAAATTAAACTTCAAATAAGTCTAAAATCCATCAACGGATGTTGACATATATGAAATGAAAACTATTTGAATGAAATACCTCTTTCTATTTTAAAACCATTTAAATGTAACATAATTATAAAAGAAAAATATTATTTTGGAAATAATCTTATAATCTTGTAAGGTAAGCTTTGAAGGTGTCATAATGGAAAAAATAGCCACACCCTCCGTATAAGTTAAAAAAAGAATTTCCTTTATTTCGTCAAAAAGGTCATAGAGGACCTTATTTGGAAGACAACAGAAAGATTCATTTAAAAAAATCTTATAAAAATTAATACAAGTGTACAAATTAATTTAAACCATATTCTAGGAAATAGTGAAAATGTTTTGAAATTCATTTTTAAGAAACACATATGTGGTGATAAAGAGGTCCCAGTAGATACTCATGCATAAACAACCTTAGATAATGAAGAGATTGTAGAATTAACCCTTACCTTGTACTTTTCCTTCATTGAGTGTATGTTAACCTATTTTATGATAGTTAAATCATTGTTATTAAATTATACACGAACTAAATACATAAATATGATATCATATATTATCTTTTAATATTTCTTTGTTAATAACATTTCAGTAGTATCATCGTTTTGGGTCTTATCTGATTCCTTTTACTTTATATTTTTTGTTATGTAAGTCATGTTTTTTATGAATAAGATTTATTTTTTTCATATGCAAAATGATATTAAGTTCATAAACATTATTTCTTAATCATAAAATGTAATTTATTCTTGAATGGTTACGAAGGGGAATAAATCTCATCACGTTCATGGAGACTGTAATCCGTACATACGCACGTGAGACAATACCATTATATTGATGGTGGAATAGAACGTAATTTGATGGTATATCATATATAAAAAATCATTAATATGTTATATTTAATATTTAAATCAATTATAATCATTATTATACCCATCCAAATAATGATGTTTATGAATAACAAATTACACCACGACGTGGAGACGGTAATTCGTACGTACACACGTATAGTTACTTGGCATTCATATGATTGATAAAATAATGAATATGGTTGTACCATATTTATAATAAAATCACAGTATGTATAAGGTAATGGAGTTATTATTTGGGTAACGAAACAACAAAGAAAGAGGAAGTGTAAGAAGAAAAGAACTTTGAGAGAGGTGGTGAAATTATTACATCTTCTTCGGGTATTTCATTTTGAGTTAATCAAAAGTGATCATTAGGCTATATTTCTTTTCAATTTAAGGCCTATAGGAGGAATTAAAGGTAGTTTCTAGGATATTTGAGTAGAGTTTGTCCAAGAAAAATGGCTTTTGAGGTGTGATTTTGAGAGAATGGGAAGTACCCTTTTACAAGAGAGGTGAGGGTTACTGTAGGAAAACCTTGAAATATTATTTTATTATATAATAATATTCAGTTTATAATGTCTCCAAAATGATTTATTTATAGGATAAGGTGGGTATGGATCTGAAAAATCTAAACCAATAGGTTTTATAAAGGTTTAGGTCACCATATTAACCTTATCTTTTAGATTTAACTCTTTTTTAAATAGTTTAACATTACCACGTCTCCTTGTATCTATATATTATATAGTTAATAAACTTACTATAAAATACCAAGAGAACCCCAAGTGGTTCATTAATGATATATAGATTATTATATAAGTCTTTTGGACGAAATTTATATTTTTAGGACTATTACATCATTTAATAATATAGTATTTGTTTTAAAAACTCATTTATGTCAATTTTGACACTATTTAGTATTTGATTTTTGTTGAAGTCCTAAAAATTTGATTAATTCGAAAAAAATTCATTTAATCTACACTAACATGTCATATTAACCAATAAAATTTGTTTAATTCATCAAAAGTCTCAATTTACATTTATTTGGATATCTATAATATCAATTATTTTAATATTTCATTAATAAGGTAATTACTGCATCATAATTGTGTCATAAATAAATTTAATTATTTAATGTATAAAAATTAAAAATAAAATCCAATTATGTAGGAAATATTTTTATCTTTTTAATTAACATTTATAATTGAATTTATCTTATGTGTAACCCTATATTAAACATGTTTTAGTTATGAAAATCTGAATTTAACACTTTCGACTCTTCTTTAATGAAAATAATAATAAATGTCTTAATCTAATCCAAGTGGACTAAAAGGATAATACTTTATTCCTAGGGATTATTTTGGAAGAAATACACTTATCAAATAGAATTAAAACATGTGTTAGGGTAATTATAATATCATTTTTACCTTTAATGACACAATTTACTTTTAACCGTGGTAAATAAAAGTCAAAAGTTATTATTGACCAAAAAATATTTTCATCTTATTGAACCACATTTTACTTAATGATGTAAACTGTTTCAATAATATTTTTTAAATTCAACTCACAGAAGTGGTAAAATTACGTTTTATGCAAATTTGCTAACGTTCCTAGAAGGGTAAAAGACTTTAAAAAATTCAATAAAATTTTATATATCTAATTTTTTTATAAAATTACTCCAATGAGTTACATTGAACTAATATATATATTATGTATCTATTTTGACTTATAATAAATTTAAATAAAATAAAAAATTATTTAAATAAAAATTTAGCTTTAAACAATAACACATTGTTTTTTAATTATTCATCAAAAATCGAAAGTTTTCCGAAAAATACCAAAAATTCACCCTAAGATAATTTTGATATTCTGAATCCAAAAATGAAGTCCATTTTGAAAAGTAAAATTTTTAAAATTTCAAAAAGTGGGTATTACTATTCATAATGTCTAGTTTGATTGGTCGTGGTGTGTTAAAACTCCATGTTGTGTATTACATTATTCAAATGGAAACGCACCGTGAAAGATTGGGGTGTTACATTCTCCCCACCTTCAAATAATTTCATCCTATAAATTTATAGAATATTATTAAATAAATAGATTCAAGTGTTTCTTCATCATAAGTTCATCAGGTTCCCACATTTCCTCTTCCATCTTATAATTTCTCTATAGAACTTTCATCAGACGAGTCGTTCGGTTTCTCAGCACTTGTTATCTGGAATAAAGAATCCTGATAGGATCTTCTCAATAAGATCGATCGGGTTCCCATTCTATTTTTTCATCAGTGAGTACATGCGTTGGGCCAGGCATTTATTTTCTTAACAGTGATATGTGGAACACATCATGAAATTTGGAGAGACTTAGCGGCACTGGAAAATGATAAGCAACAACTCTAATTATTTCTTGAATTTCGAACGGTCTGATGTACCTAAGACTTAATTTTACCTTCTTACTAAATTGTATAATTCCCTTCCATGGAGACACCTTCATGAAAACATGATCTGCTACTTGAAATTTCAAATATTTCTTTCAGTAATCAGCATAGCTGTTTTGCCTACTTTGAGCTGATTTGATGTGGGTTTGAATAATCTTTACCTTTTCCACTGTTTCCTCAAAAAGTTCTGGGCCTATGAGTTTTCTTTCACCAGCATCATCCAAAAAACTTGGCGTGCGGCGTCTCTTTCCGTATAACGCTTCATATGGTGCCATCTAAATACATGAATGAAAGATATTATTATAGGAAAATTCTACCAGAGGTAAATATTGATCCCACATAACTTCAAAGTCAAGTCAGTAAGATCTCAACATGTCTTTTAAGTTTTGAATAGTCTATTCAGATTGTCCATCAGTTTACGGGTGGTAGGCAGTGCTCAAACTATGATTAGTATCCAAGGCCTTGTGAAGATTTTTCTAGAATCTTGATGTAAAACGAGTATCACGATGAGAAAAAATTGATAGTGGTACTACATGAAGTCTCAAAACTTCATTAATATATATTCTTTCTAGATGTTCAAGTGGAAAATCTTTTCTTATAGAAAGAAAATGTGATGAATTGGTAAGACGATCAACGACGGCCCATATTGCATCATTCCTTCTAGGAGCCTTTGGTAACCCCATGAAAAGGTTCATCGTAATATCATCCCATTTCCACTCAGGTATGGTAAGAGGTTGTATGACTCCTCTAGGATGCTTTCTTCGAGCTTTCACTTGTTCAAAAACCATACATCTTGACACTTAAATAGGAATCTCTCTCTTCATGTTGGCCCACAAAAAATGATCCTTAAAATTTCTATACATCTTACTGCTACTAGTGTGTATAGAGAAATTGTAGGTATGATCATCATAAAACAATTCCATTTTTAGATTAGGTATATCGTGAACACAAATTCTCTTCCAAAATTTCAAAATTCCATCTTCAAATACGAAGTCACCCAATATCCCATAATTCAAATCTTTAATCTTCTTTTGGAACTCCTTATCATCAGTCTAAGAAATATTTATCCTTTTTAGTATTGATTATTCCCGTATCCATCTTTAGTAGATCAATGAAAATATGATCCCTTTCAACTCTCATCTTTTTCAAAACTCCAAGATCCTTTATACTCAAAGCATATTCCACCTTATTTTCCTTCCCCAGGTCGTAGTGTATAGTGAAATCATAATCCTTGAGTAGTTCAATCCATCTCCTTTTCCTCACGTTGAGTTCTTTTTGTATGAAAATATACTTCAAACTCTTGTGATCAGTATAAATCTCACATTATCACCATATAGATAGTGTCTCTATATCTTCAAAGAAAATATTACAGCTTCTAACTCAAGATAATGATTGGGAAATTTTTGTTCATGAATTTTTTGATACCGGGATACATATGAAATATCTTTATCATTCTTCATGAGGAAACAACCAAGTCCTTTCATTGAAGCATCACTATAAATAATAAACCCATCATTCCGTGATGGTAGAGTCAATATAAGAGCATTGAATAATATTTTCATCAGTTATTCAAAAAATTATTCACACTCTTTTTTCCAAATAAATTTAACCCCTTCACATGTGATATTGGTAAATGGGTTTTCCAATTGGGAAAATTATGGACGAAATGCCGATAATAACCTACTAAACCAATATAACTACGTAACTAAGTTATACTTGTCGGTTCTGGCCATTCTTGGATTACCTTGGTCATCATAGGATCAATAGAGATTCTATCTTGAGATACAATATGTGCAAGAAATTAAATTTATTGAATCCAGAATTCACACTTGCTGAAATTCACATATAATTCATTTCTTTTGAGGGTTTTTAGAATAGTGCGCAAGTGATTTTCATGATCTTTGTAGGTTTTTGAGTATACCAATATATCATCAATAAATAATACTACAAATTCAACAAGTTATTCCTTGAAGACACCATTCATTATATCCATGAAAACAGAGGGTGCATTAGTTAGTCCAAAAGGTATTGCTTTAAACTCATAATGCCCGTACCTGGTTCGAAATGCTGTCTTTGGAATGTCTTCCTTCTTCACACACAACTAATGATATCCAGATCGAAGGTCAATCTTTGATAAATATTTAGCTCTGTGAAGTTGGTTGAATAAATCATCAATGCTAGGTAGGGGATACTTGTTCCTTGTTTTCATAACATTGATCTCCTTATAGTCAATGCACAACCACATAGATGCATCTTTCTTCTTAACAAAAAGAATATGGGCTCCCCATGTAGAAACACTAGGGTGAATAAATCATTTATTACTCAATTCCTCTAGTTGTTTCTTTAGTTCCTCTAATTACATAGTGTCCATTCTAAAATGGTTCTTTGATATGGGCCTTGAACCCTGAATTAAATCAATAGAAAAATCAATTTCTCATTCTGGAGGATGTCTAGGTAAATCCTCTGGAAACACATCAACATATTCGTGTACAATAGGTATGTCCTCTATTTGAACATTATTTTCCTCACACATAGTTATTTCATTATCTTCCTCCCCAATAATTGAATTTAGTAGAGCTACTGGGGGTGGATCAAGATAAGAATCAGGTGGTGACATTTCTCTTCTAAAGATAAGGTACTCCTTATCATCATCGAAAATTGTGACCTCCTTATTATTATAATAAATTTTCACATCATGGTCCAAAAGAAAATCCATTCAGAGGATTATATCAAATTCAATCATGGGTATGACGATGAGATAAGTAGTTAAAGAACATTTATATGAACTAATGGGTCTAATTCACAAAACATTGTTGTAATGATACTTCACTTAGGAGTTTTGAATGACAACTCACTTGTTAAATCAAATTGGAAATATCTAATTTTCTTATAATACAGGGAGGATATGAAATAATACGATGATCCATAATCAAATAAAGCATTGGATAAACCTGAGGAAACCATTAAATTACCTTCCACCACGTCTTTTGGAGCTTCAACCTCAACAATTGTGATCGTATAAGCTTGGCATTGCTCCCTTGGAATTTTCAGAGGTATGTTTCCTTGAATATTAGGACATTCATTTTCATAATTACCCTTTTCTCTACAATTGTATCATTCAACATTGACATCCTATTTCTTTCCCTTGCAATCACAATCTTGGTGGCCTTTTTCACCACACTTGTAACAAACTCCCATTCCCTTTAGGCAAGTTACAGAGTATTTCTTCCCACATTTACCATAGTATAGATATTCAACTTTTCTCTCCTTCCCCTTATTTCCATTTCCAGAGTATTCAGCATATCTCTTCCTGTCTTGCTTTACTTTAAAGTCATAGGATATAGAGAATTTATTCTCTGTCTTGATAGCACATGAGACAATATCTTTGTATGATGAGAAGGATTTTAAGACTAATTATCTACAGAGAAATGGGTTTAACCCATCAAAGAATTGATTAATCTCCATCCTTATGTTACATATATAATCTACTGCATGCCTTGCTAACCTTGTAAAGTTAGCCTCACACTTTTTGACATTTTCATCCTTCTTTTTCCTCAGACTTAGAAATTTCCTTTCTATATCTGCTTGATGTTCACTAGGAAAGTATTAATCTAAGAAAAACTCTTTAAACTCCATCTATTCAATATTTGATACTTCTTCATCATCTTTTGTGTTTTGATTTAATGACCACCATTGATCTGCATCTCCTATGTGGCGATAAAATTCTTTGACATATCTTTCCCCTTCGCTAATCCTCAAAGCATGAAATATTTTTTCTAAGGAACTTATCCACTGCTCATCTACAAATGGATTTGTAGTCCCATTTAATGTTTATGGTTGTTTTCTCATGAACCGGTCTAACATTGATCCTCCACGTTGTGGATTAGGGTTCTCCATATGGGTAAAGTTATTATTCATAACCTGAGTGATTTGTCCCAGTATGGTTATAATCTGGCCAGCACTAGTTTCATCACCAGATCTACTATAATTATCTTCTGTAGAAGGGAAATCCCTACATGTATTATTTGTGTTGATATGGTTTGCATTCCTTCCACTAGGTGCCATTTCTAAAAAATGTCATACACTATATTAGTTTATGAATCACAATACATAATTCCCAAATTGTATAATACTTAACATAAATTGAACAGTTTCTGGATATAATCCATAATCATAAAAATGTTTTCTTAGAGGATGTATATACTGATAAATCCTTAATAATGGTTTGCAAATAAAATGTGAATTATCCTAAGCATATCCCCCGGGAGTGTCGTAACCAAGAATGAAGCAAGGCCTGTTGTCGTGTAACCGGATACACCGGGTTGAGCCCGAAACTCCTTGTCAGAGTTTTCACTCCAAGTTACATTTGTTCCAGAGCCACCTCTACCTGATCATATCCAGACATGGATGTATTTCTTTGAAAACTCACAAAATCTCCACATTACCAAAATTTCAGAAATTTCTTCTATACTGATCCTCAAAGTCCATCTTATGGTAATGTTCTCTAATCTAAGTTTTTATAATATACTAAACATACTCTAATACCAACTATAATTCCCTCAACCTAGTTACCCAGAGTTAGTGCATTATTACATAACATTGTCATGATCATAAGGGATCAAATCCCAAAATACCGATAAGTTTAGTAGCCTTGGAGGTACTAGATACATACATAAGTTTTAATTTTCTTTATGAAATTAAAAACAACAAAAATGTGAATCCTTTTAACACATTCATATCCCTTAGACTATCCCTATAGGTTAGTAATAATATACTTCTTTGCATCCTCTAAAAAATAAAACATAACAAGGGGTGAGCTTAGATGATCAGTAAGGATAACAATATAGTGGAAACTTTCATAAATAGCTGTAAACATTTAATGAAATGTATAAGACTGAAACACAATCCTTTTAAACGTAAATTTCAGAATAATATGACAAAGATAAATCAAATAATACCTTTTACATATTCTGTAACACCCCGACCCTAGTTACCTAGAGTCGGTGCATTATTACATAACATTGGCATGATCACGAGAAAGATCAAGTCTCGAAAGACCGATTAGTTTAGTAGCCTTGGAATAACTAGATACATCCATAAATTTTTACATTACATCATAAAAAAAACATCTTGTCTTCATATCCCCTCATACTATCCCTGCAGGTCATTCATAAATTACTTCTTCATAATCCTGGGAAAAATAAAACATTGAAAGGGGTGAGCTCAGATGCTCAGTAAGGATAACATTATAGCAGAAGCTTTCATAAATAAGCATAAACACTTAAGGCAATTTATAACTAAAACAAAAGCCTTTTAAACTTGAACTTCAACATAAAATGGAAAAGGTAAAATGAAATAATGCCATTTACTTACTCACATGGATATTCTACTAGTCGAATGATCACATGCAATATCAATAACCACTTTCATAATGTTGGAATGCATAATGCCAGACTATCATAACCACATAGCCAAGGCCTCGTGCCAAGACTACAAATAAGATTTTGTCAAGGCCTTGTGCCAAGACACTAGTTTGTCTCATGAGACCTACCGATGCATCGAGGAGATATAGCGGGCTCCAACCGTCACTTATTAATTCCAATGCATTCCTCATATGAACATGTTTAAACATAACATAAACATTCGTATTAAAACTAGCATACGAAATGTCAATAATTTTACCACAAACCATGAATGGTATAAAAACAGCACATCCACAGTCAAACATGACTCATTAGATACAATATTGAAGATTGTATTGTATCACATTAACCTCAATCAAGAATAATGAATGATGTTGACATAAATGAAAATAATCATCAAAACTATTTGAGAGAATTATCCCCCTTTTCTTGAAAACATTTAAAAGTCACACTATTTGTCAAGAAGCCATTTAAAAGTAGATTTTTGAATCAAAGTGTCCCATACCACTTTGAAACGTTTTAAAAGGAGTTTTAATTTCTAAAACTTTAATGTCCATATAAATAAATCCTTAAAACCATTTTTAAAACATGGAAATTAATGAGCAAGATTTAGAAGAATAAGTCTTTAAAACATTTAAAAATGGTATTTTAGTTAGAGATTATAACCAAAAGAGACACTTGAATACAAATAATTGAGGTAATAAAAACTTTGTAATATCATGAGAATAAAGGGATTCATGATATACTATGTCAAAGTAAATTATATACACCACATAAAAGTGATTTGGTGTATATCAACAAAGAAGTCTCAATGGAATGTAAATTGAGATGAAATCTCTCATAAAGGCCATATCCTTAGGTTAAGGATAAATCAACGACATAATTATGTGTGACAAATATAAATAAACTAAATATGATTGGATATTCAATGTAAAAAAATCAAAGGATATTCACACATATTCTTGTAAAAACAACACCAACGAATTGGATGTTTAACTCAACAAATGGTGAATGAGTTAAAATTACTCTTATCAAATTCATATCAATGACTTGAGAATTACCAATGAGTTATTATGTGTATCAAACTTATATCCACAGGAAGGGGAGTGGAAATTATGACATAATCAAATGAATAGTGATTCCTTACATAATCATGGAGTAATATAATCAATGAAATATGCGTAAAGCCAAATGAGTGGGAATTGAAATCTCAAATTCCCTTATCGATTAGGTAACATACGAAACATACACCCATGAAAGAATTATCATACCATGATGATGTAAATACCCATAAATTAAAGTATATTACACAATGAATACAATCATGGGCAGTACACATACACCACATGCAATAATTAAGTGCTGATCAATGGAAATCTCACGAAATTAAAAGTGAGATAAGAAACTCCTTACCACGTTAATCAACTGAGTCGTATGGCCAAAAGTTAATAGCCACCAAATGATTTACAGAATAAAATAAATATAAATAGAATCATGATAATATATATTAAATGGCAGTATAGAATACACCACTTTCAATAATTTAGTGGTGAACAATGGAAATCTCACGGAATTGAAAGTGAGATAAGAAAATCCCTTACTTTGTACTTTTTCCTTGGTAGATGGTAGGTTTACCTCCTGTATAATGGTAAAATAATTGTTATTGAATAATACAAGAATCATTTTCTTTAATATGATATCATATATGATCTTTTAACATTGATTTGTTAATAATATCTTAGAATTATCGTCATTTCGGGTGTTAACGGGTTCATTTTACTTTATATTCTTTGTTATGTGAGCCATATTCGTTATTAATGGGATGTATATTATTCATATCCAGAATGATATCAAGTACTTAGATACTATTTTTAAATCATCAAATTATAATTATACTTGAATGGATATGATGGACAATGAATCTCATCGCGTTCGTGGAGACGGTAGTCCGTACATACGCACGAGCGACAATATCATTCTTTTGATATTAAAATAATATATAATTGGATTTTATATCATATATATAGAATCATTATCATGTTATATTTATTATTTTCATGAGTTACACATCATTATTATACCCATCCAAATAATAATATATTGAATAACAATTACACCACGACGTGGAGACGGTAAGCCGTACGTACGCACGTATGGTGACATGTTATTCAAAGGATGGATAGAATACTGAATATGGTTGTACCATATTTATAATAACATCACAGTATATATATGATACTGGAGTTATTATTTTATAATGGAAATAACAAAGAAAGAGGAAGTGGAAGAAGAAAGGAACTTGAAAAGGGGTGGTGAAAACATTACCTCTTCTTCGGGTTCTTCCTTTTGATTTGATCAAAAGGGCTCTTTAGGTTGGATTTCTGATCAAAATAAGGCCTCTAGGTTGTAGTGAGGGAAGTTGAGATAGTATTTGGTCAGGGTTTGGCCAAACCAAATGGCTTTGAAGGTGTGAAGAAATGAGAAGGAGGAGTGCCCTTTTATAAGAGGGGTGAGGGGCACCTTTGGAAAAGCTAGAGATATTAGTTTATAATAAATTCATATTCGGTTTCCAATGGCTCCAAAGTTTACTATTAAAAAGTTAAGGTGGGGATGGGTCGAAAACAACTCAAACAATAGAATTTAGACAGGTTCGGTACTTATATTAACCTTATCTTTAAGTATTAACTCTAAGTTAATTAGTTTCACTTTTACAATGTCTCTTTGTATTTTTATATTATATGGTTAATAAACATACGATATACATACAAGCGACCCCCAAGTGGTCCATTAATGACACACCTATCATGATATAAGTCTCTTGGCCGAACCTTAGATTTTTAGGAATTTAATATCAATTAATAATATAATATTTGTTTTAAAAACTCTTTTATGTCAATTTTGACACTATTCAATAGTTGATTTTTGTGAAACTCATAACAGATTGATTACTTCCAACAAAGTCAATTAAATCAATACTAATATATCATATTATCCTAGAAAATTATTTTAATTCATTAAAAGTTTCATATTATTTTTATTTGGGTATTTATAATATCAATTATTTTGATTTTTCACTATTATAGTAATTACTGCATCATCATTGTGTCATAAATAAATTAAATTATTTAATGTATAAAAATTATAAATAAAATATCATTATGTACTAAATCGTTTTATCTTTCTAAGGAATATTTATAATCTAAAATCCAACATATATAACCCTCTGTAACAAGTGTTTTGTTAAAAGATATATGCTTGTGTCATTTTTGTATTTATTTTAACTTAATTAAAATAAAGTGTCATTATCACTTATAAGTGGATCCATGGGGTCCCAAAATAGACCCAAAGATGCCCATGGTCGACCATGTATCAAACAATAAGGTTAAGACACGTTTTAGGGTAATTTAGTATTATTATAACATTATTTTTTAACCCTTGTTTACCGGATTTACCCTTTAACTATGGTAAATAAAATATTTACCGAAGTAATTATCCAAAATGTTTAAAAATAAAAGTTACCTATTTACACAATTTGAACATCCTGATTCAAAATATGGAATCCATTTTTCCAAATTCAAAACACAGAAGTGGCAGAAATTAATTTAAAATTAATTCCCGTTGTTAAAACAAAAAGCGTGTTTTTTAGAGATAATAACTATCAAAAGATTGTCACTTGTTTATGTCTGGTTTAAATGTGATATTATGTTCAATGACCCACATTTTATTACATGGTAAAAATATATTCTAAATATATTTTAAAACCACTCAAATTCATAATTTATCACTATTAATTATTTTTATTAAAAAAGTTGTTTTTAATTAAATTTAGTAATTTTCACTATTCATCAAAATATGAAAGTTATCCAAAAAGTACCAAAATTTCACCCTAGGCTAATTTCGATATTACGAATCCAAAAATGAAGTCCATTTTGAGAGATAGAATTTATAAAATTTCAAAAAGTAGGTATTACTATCCATAACGGCTAGTTTGATTGGTTATGGTGTGTTAAAATCTCGAAGTTGCGTACAATGCACGCCATTGCATTATTTGAAAGGAAACATACCGAGGAAACTTGGGGTGTTACATTCTTCCATCCTTCAATAAATTGCGTCCTCGCAATTTTTAAAATTTTTCTTGGGAATATAATGGAAAGTCCCACATCGGAAAAAGAGTCAATAAAACTATCACTTTAAAAGAAAGAAAGAGAGGTATAAGGGTCATCCAAGATAACCCATACTAGGATTCCATGTAAGAAAACATGGATATGGATGATAAACTAAGTGTCAAGTTTTGATGGAGAGGGATAGGAATCATGATCAGGAGAAAGTTAACAATGAGAAAACCACAAACTTGTGTTGGGACATACGACCATTAGTCTCCTAGTAGGAAAGTAAACGGACAACATTTTTTTTAAAGTTACATTACATATGGAAGAGGAATTAATTAATGATATTGACTAAGAAAATTATGAGATATACTTACATTTTAAGTAAATTTTCATTCTTTAATAAATTTCCACCACAAACTCAATTTTTTTTTACAATGAGTATTCAAGAATACTTGGTCACACTGGAAGAGCTAGAATAAACTTCTATAGAATCACATGATCCATGCAGGATAAACCATATATTTACATTGTCTTTGAAGATTAATCAAAACCAAAATGGTTAGTGAATGATCTAATGATCCCCCAAAAGGATATTCATTGAGATAAATATGCACTAATCTTAATTTCTAAAATTAAACCAACAATACCCCAAAGTTAAATAGATACCATTCAATAACCAATTGTCCTTAAAATCCTTTAATATAATCCAAACTAATATTGAAACCCAAATCATAGAAGAATTTGATTATGTAGTCTCCCATGTTACATTGTATCTCCAAATGACATCAAATACTCTTAAAGTCACATACTTAAAAGTAATTAACATCATCACATATTCTCTGTTATAGGTTAATAATTTCCATAAATAACCCAAATCACTATAAATCAACAATAAAAACGTAGATAAAAATCCACCATTACTCTAAAAATGAAACCCCATTGTATTCTATTTTCCTTGGGCATATAGTGTTCCCAACAAAGCGAACATCTTCCAAAATAACATTTATCACTTAATCACCAAATCATTTTCCTATACCAAGGGTATTCATTTGATAAGACATAAGAACCCAAATCATCTTATTATTGATCAATAAAATCATTTAACAAAAAAAATAGTCACATTAACCAGGGACTTCACGTAGTCCAGTGGTAGGCGATAAATCCCAATCACACTTTGGTTGTGGGTTCGATTCCCACAGCTTTGTCCGACGCGACGGGTTGTCACACGGTCTACGTGTTGTCCTTTTTCAAAAACTATATTTTATAATATTACCAAAATGAGATAAATTCCTCAAAATAACATAATTTAATCACAAATGTTATATCATACTTTTCATTTTCATCCCAAATTATAATAACTTATAATTTTCTCAAACCCCAATGATCATATAAAACCAAATGGTTATTTATACCTATATCCACAAGAGAAGAGACAATTCTTCTTCAAATATTATTCTCACATGGCAAACTGCGGGGCTACAAATACAAGAGAAAATTATTCCAAAGTACCCATCAACAAGGAGTGCTAATACTTTTTAAGTTTTTCTCCAACCATTTATTTCTACATATCTTCTTCTTTGACCAAGAAAATATACTATAGAATAGGAAATTCACTCGGGTAATGGCCAGGTCCCCTACATTTACGACAAATGACTGTAAATGGACTCTTGGGACCATTTTTATCTTCTTCCATAGTACTCTTCTTTTTTCTTCGGCAATTCTTCACTTTATGTCCTTCCTTCCCGCACGAAAAACATTTCGTTGTCCCATTGAGACACTTTCCTGGGTGTCTCTTTCCACATTTCCTGCATGATGAAAATTGAGGTTTCTTTTCTCCATGGTCTCCATTGCTAGAGATCTTATCATTTATCACCTTTCTCTTCCTTGTTGAGTCTGGGAGTTGGTTAATATATATGTTGTTGATCATATTTTTGGAAAACTGATTTGGCATAAAGACGATATCTTTTACGCCTATCAATATTCCATTTTGTTGCTCATTTCCACCACCGTTCCCACCTTGTACATCATTATCAAAGTCACTATGACTTCCTTGGAATCCAGCCATTGACAAAAACCTGAAATCATTGTGTGAGTAATAGTAGTCGTAAAATCATTTAGAGATTAAAATGTCACCATATTCTCAATTTGAAACATATTAGGATTTACCAAGGTCATTTACTCTCATCTTATGTATATATTACTTAAATAGGTTTGTAAAGAAAATGTAAATTATCCTAAGCATATCCCCCGGGAGTGTCGTAACCAAGAGTGCAGCAAGTCCCGTTGTCGTGCACCAGTTGCCGTTCGAGTCTAGCTCAAAGCGGTGTTTTCGGGTTTTACCCCTAGGTACATCTGTGCCAGAGCCGCCTCTACCTGCTCATATCCAGACAGGGATGTATTGCTCGGAAAAATCATAAAATCTCTACAATACCAAAATTCTCGGAAGTTCTTTTATACTAATCCTCAAAGTTCATCTTAGGTCTACGTGCTCTAATCAGAATTTATCTAAATCTAGCTTCCAAGGTTTGTACTAAACTTCCTATGATACCAACTGTAACGCCCCGACCCTAGTTACCTAGAGTCGGTGCCTTATTACATAACATTGGCATGATCACGAGAAAGATCAAGTCTCGAAAGTCCGATTAGTTTAGTAGCCTTGGAATAACTAGATACATCCATAAATTTTTACATTACATCATAAAAAAACATATTGTCTTCATATCCCCTCATACTATCCCTGCAGGTCATTCATAAATTACTTCTTCATAATCCTGGGAAAAATAAAACATTGAAAGGGGTGAGCTCAGATGCTCAGTAAGGATAACATTATAGCAGAAGCTTTCATAAATAAGCATAAAAACTTAAGGCAATTTACAACTAAAAAAAAGCCTTTTAAACTTGAACTTCAGCATAAAATGGAAAAGGTAAAATTAAATAATGCCATTTACTTACTCACATGGATATTCTACTAGTCGAATGATCACATGCAATATCAATAACCACTTTCATAATGTTGGAATGCATAATGCCAGACTATCATAACCACATAGCCAAGGCCTCGTGCCAAGACTACAAATAAGATTTTGTCAAGGCCTTGTGCCAAGACACTAGTTTATCTCATGATACCTACCGATGCATCGAGGAGCTATAGCGGGCTCCACCCGTCACTTATTAAGTCCAATTCATTCCTCATATGAACATGTTTAAACATAACATAAACATTCGTATTAAAACTAGCATACGAAATGTCAATACTTTTACCACAAACCATGAATGGTATAAAAACAGCACATCCACAGTCAAACATGACTCATTAGATACAATATGGAAGATTTTATTGTATCACATTAACCTCAATCAATAAAAATGAATGATGTTGACATAAATGAAAATAATCATCAAAACTATTTGAGAGAATTATCCCCCTTTTCTTGAAAACATTTAAAAGTCACACTATTTGTCAAGAAGCCATTTAAAAGTAGATTTTTGAATCAAAGTGTCCCATACCACTTTGAAACTTTTTAAACGGAGTTTTAATTTCTAAAACTTTAATGTCCATATAAATAAATCCTTAAAACCATTTTTAAAACATGGACATTAATGAGAAATATTTATAAGAATAAGTCTTTAAAACATTTAAAAATGGTATTTTAGTTAGAGATTCTAACCAAAAGAGACACTTGAATACAAATAATTGAGGTAATAAAAACTTTGTAATATCATGAGAATAAAGGGATTCATGATATACTATGTCAAAGTACATTATATACACCACATAAAAGTGATTTGGTGTATATCAACAAAGAAGTCTCAATGGAATGTAAATTGAGATGAAATCTCTCATAAAGGACGTATCCTTAGGTTAAGGATAAATCAACGACATAATTATGTGTGACAAATATAAATACACTAAATATGATTGGATATTCAGTGTAAAAAAATCAAAGGATATTCACACATATTCTTGTAAAAAAAACACCAACGAATTGGATGTTTAACTCAACAAATGGTGAATGAGTTAAAATTACTCTTATCAAATTCATATCAATGACTTGAGAATTACCAATGAGTGATTATGTGTATCAAACTTATATCCACAGGAAGGGGAGTGGAAATTATGACATAATCAAATGAATAGTGATTCCACACATAATCATGGAGTAATATAATCAATGAAATATGCGTAAAGCCAAATGAGTGGGAATTGAAATCTCAAATTCCCTTATCGATTAGGTAACATACGAAACATACACCCATGAAAGAATTATCATACCATGATGATGTAAATACCCATAAATTAAAGTATATGACACAATTAATACAATCATGGGCAGTACACATACACCACATGCAATAATTGAGTGGTGATCAATGGAAATCTCACGAAATTAAAAGTGAGATAAGAAACTCCTTACCACGTTAATCAACTGAGTCGTATGGCCAAAAGTTAATAACCACCAAATGATTTACAGAATAAAATAAATATAAATAGAATGATGATAATATATATCAAATGGGAGTACACAATACACCACTTTGAATAATTTAGTGGCGAACAATGGAAATCTCACGGAATTGAAAGTGAGATAAGAAAATCCCTTACTTTGTACTTTTTCCTTGGTCGATGGTAGGTTTACCTCCTGTATAATGGTGAAATAATTGTTATTGAATAATACAAGAATCATTTACTTTAATATGATATCATATATGATCTTTTAACATTGATTTGTTAATAATATCTTAGAATTATCGTCATTTCGGGTGTTAACGGGTTCATTTTACTTTATATTCTTTGTTATGTGAGCCATATTTGTTATTAATGAGATGTATATTATTCATATCCTGAATGATATCAAGTCCTTAGATACTATTTTTAAATCATAAAATTATAATTATACTTTAATGGATATGATGGACAATGAATCTCATCGCGTTCGTGGAGACGGTAGTCCGTACATACGCACGAGCGACAATATCATTCTTTTGATATTAAAATAACATATAATTGGATTTTATATCATATATACAGAATCATTATCATGTTATATTTATTATTTACATGAGTTACACATCATTATTATACCCATCCAAATAATAATATATTGAATAACAATTACACCACGACGTGGAGACGGTAAGCCGTACGTACGCACGTATAGTGACATGTTATTCGAAGGATGGATAGAATACTGAATATGGTTGTACCTTATTTATAATAACATCACAGTATATATATGATACTGGAGTTATTATTTTATAATGGAAATAACAAAGAAAGAGGAAGTGGAAGAAGAAAGGAACTTGAAAAGGGGTGGTGAAATCATTACCTCTTCTTCGGGTTCTTCCTTTTGATTTGATCAAAAGGGATCCTTAGGTTGGCTTTCTGATCAAACTAAGGCCTCTAGGTTGTAGTGAGGGAAGTTGAGATAGTATTTGGGCAGGGTTTGGCCGAACAAAATGGCTTTGATGGTGTGAAGAAACGAGAAGGAGGAGTTCCCTTTTATAAGAGGGGTGAGGGGAACCTTTAGAAAAGCTAGAGATATTAGTTTATAATAAATTCATATTCGGTTTCCAATGGCTCCAAAGTTGACTATTAAAAGGTTAAGGTGGGGATGGGTCGAAAACAACTCAACCAATAGAATTTAGACAGGTTTGGTACTTATATTAACCTTATCTTTAAGTATTAACTCTAAGTTAATTAGTTTCACTTTAACAATGTCTCTTTGTATTTTTATATTATATGGTTAATAAACTTACCATATACATACAAGCGACCCCCAAGTGGTCTATTAATGATACACCTATCATTATATAAGTCTCTTGGCCGAACCTTAGATTTTTAGGAATTTAATATCAATTAATAATATAATATTTGTTTTAAAAACTCTTTTATGTCAATTTTGACACAATTCAATAGTTGATTTTTGTGTAACTCATAACAGATTGATTACTTCGAACAAAGTCAATTAAATCAATACTAATATATCATATTATCCTATAAAATTATTTTAATTCATTAAAAGTTTCATATTATATTTATTTGGGTATTTATAATATCAATTATTTTTATTTTTCACTATTATAGTAATTACTGCATCATCATTGTGTCATAAATAAATTAAATTATTTAATGTCTAAAAATTATAAATAAAATATAATTATGTAGGAAATCTTTTTATCTTTCTAAGGAATATTTATAATCTAAAATCAAACATATATAACCCTCTGTAACAATTGTTTTGTTAAAAGATATAAGCTTGTGTCATTTTGTATTTATTTTAACTTAATTAAAATAAAGTGTCATTATCACTTACAAGTTGATCCATGGGGTCCCAAAATAGACCCAAAGATGCCCATCGTCGACCATGTATCAACCAATAGGGTTACGACACGTTTTAGGGTAATTTATTATTATTATAATATTATTTTTTAACCCTTGTTTACCGGATTTACCCTTTAACCATGGTAAATAAAATATTTACCGAAGTAATTATCCAAAATGTTTAAAAATAAAAGTTACCTATTTACACAATTTGAACATCCTGATTCAAAATATGGAATCTATTTTTCCAAATTCAAAACACAGAAGTGGCAGAAATTAATTTAAAATTAATTCCCGTTGTTAAAACAAAAAGCGTGTTTTTTAGAGATAATAACTATCAAAATATTGTCACTTGTTTATGTCTGGTTTAAATGTGAAATTATGTTCAATGACCCACATTTTATTACATGGTAAAAATATATTCTAAATATATTTTAAAACCACTCAAATTCATAATTTATCACTATTAATTATTTTGATTAAAAAAGTTGTTTTTAATTAAAATTTAGTAATTTTCACTATTCATCAAAATATGAAAGTTATCCAAAATGTACCAAAATTTCACCCTAGGCTAATTTCGATATTAATAATCCAAAAATGAAGTCCATTTTGAGAGATAGAATTTATAAAATTTCAAAAAGTAGATATTACTATTCATAACGGCTAGTTTGATTGGTTATGGTGTGTTAAAATCTCGAAGTTGCTTACAATGCACGCCATTGCATTATTCGAAAGGAAACATACCGAGGAAACATGGGGTGTTACATTCTCCCCTCCTTCAATAAATTGAGTCCTCGCAATTTTTAAAATTTTTCTTGGGAATATAATGGAAAGTCCCACATCGGAAAAAGAGTCAATAAAACTATCACTTTAAAAGAAAGAAAGAGAGGTATAAGGGTCATCCAAGATAACCCATACTAGGATTCCATGTAAGAAAACATGGATATGGATGATAAACTAAGTGTCAAGTTCTAATGGAGAGGGATAGGAATCATGATCAGGAGAAAGTTAACAATGAGAAAACCACAAACTTGTGTTGGGACAAACGACCATTAGTCTCCTAGTAGGAAAGTAAACGGACAACATTTTTTTTAAAGTTACATTACATAAGGAAGAGGAATTCATTTATGATATTGACTAAGAACATTATGAGATATACTTACATTTTAAGTAAATTTTCATTCTTTAATAAATTTCCACCACTAACTGAATTTTTTTTAAATGAGTATTCAAGAAGACTTGGTCACACTGGAAGAGATAGAATAAACTTCTATAGAATCACATGATCCATGCAGGATAAACCATATATTTACATTGTCTTTGAAGATTAATCAAAACCAAAATGGTTAGTGAATGATCTAATGATCCCCCAAAAGGATATTCATTGAGCTAAATATTCACTAATCTTAATTTCTAAAATTAAACCAACAATACCCCAAAGTTAAATAGATACCATTCAATAACCAATTGTCTTTAAAATCCTTTAATATAATCCAAACTAATATTGAAACCCAAATCATAGAAGAATTTGATTATGTAGTCTCCCATGTTACATTGTATCTCCAAATGACATCAAATACTCTTAAAGTCACATACTTAAAAGTAATTAACATCATCACATATTCTCTGTTATAGGTTAATAATTTCCATAAATAACCCAAATCACTATAAATCAACAATAAAAACGTAGATAAAAATCCACCATTACTCTACAAATGAAACCCCATTGTATTCTATTTTCCTTGGGCATATAGTGTTCCCAACAAAGTGAACATCTTCCAAAATAACATTTATCACTTAATCACCAAATCATTTTCCTATACCAAGGGTATTCATTTGATAAGACATAAGAACCCAAATCATCTTATTATTGATCAATAAAATAATCTAACAAAAAAAATAGTCACATTAACCAGGGACTTCACGTAGTCCAGTGGTAGGTGATAAATCCCAATCGAACTTTGGTTGTGGGTTCGATTCCCACAGCTTTTTCCGACGCGACGGGTTGTCACACGGTCTACGTGTTGTCCTTTTTCAAAAACTATATTTTATAATATTACCAAAATGAGATAAATTCCTCAAAATAACATAATTTAATCACAAATGTTATATCATACTTTGCATTTTCATCCCAAATTATAATAACTTATAATTTTCTCAAACCCCAATGATCATATAAAACCAAATGGTTATTTATACCTATATCCACAAGAGAAGAGACAATTCTTCTTCAAATATCATTCTCACATGGCAAACTGTGGGGTTACAAATACAAGAGAAAATTATTCCAAAGTACCCATCAACAAGTAGTGCTAATACTTTTTAAGTTTTTCTCCAACCATTTATTTCCACATATCTTCTTCTTTGACCAAGAAAATATCCTATAGAATAGGAAATTCACTCGGGTAATGGCCAGGTCCCCTACATTTACGGCAAATGACTGTAAATGGACTCTTGGGACCATTTTCATATTTTTCCATAGTACTCTTCATTTTTCTTCGGCAATTCTTCACTTTATGTCCTTCCTTCCTGCACGTAAAACATTTCGTTGTCCCATTGAGACACTTTCCTGGGTGTCTCTTTCCACATTTCCTGCATGATGAAAATTGAGGTTTCTTTTCTCCATGGTCTCCATTGCTGGAGATCTTATCATTTATAACCTTTCTCTTCCTTGTTGAGTCTGGGAGTTGGTTAATATATATGTTGTTGATCATATTTTTGGAAAACTGATTTGGCATAAAGACGATATCTTTTACGACTATCAAAATTCCATTTTGTTGCTCATTTCCACCACCGTTTCCACCTTGTACATCATTCTCAAAGTCACTATGACTTCCTTGGAATCCATCCATTGACAAAAACTAGAAAGCATTGTGTGAGTAATAGTAGTCGTACAATCATTTAGAGATTAAAATGTCACCATATTCTTAATTTGAAATATATTAGGATTAACCAAGGTCATTTACTCTCATCTTATGTATATATTACTTAAATAGGTTTGTAAAGAAAATGTAAATTATCCTAAGCATATCCCCCGGGAGTGTCGTAACCAAGAGTGCAGCAAGGCCCGTTGTCGTGCACCAGTTCCCGTTCGAGTCTAGCTCAAAGCGGTGTTTTTGGGTTTTACCCCTGGGTACATCTGTGCCAGAGCCGCCTCTACCTGCTCGTATCTAGACAGGTATGTATTGCTCAGAAAACTCACAAAATCTCTACAATACCAATATTCTCGGAAGTTCTTTTATACTAATCCTCAAAGTTCATCTTAGGTCTACGTGCTCTAATCAGAGTTAATCTAAATGTAGCTTCCAAGGTTTGTACTAAACTTCCTCTGATACCAACTGTAACGCCCCGACCCTAGTTACCTAGAGTCGGTGCATTATTACATAACATTGGCATGATCACGAGAAAGATCAAGTCTCGAAAGACCGATTAGTTTAGTAGCCTTGGAATAACTAGATACATCCATAAATTTTTACATTACATCATAAAAAAAACATCTTGTCTTCATATCCCCTCATACTATCCCTGCAGGTCATTCATAAATTACTTCTTCATAATCCTGTGAAAAATAAAACATTGAAAGGGGTGAGCTCAGATGCTCAGTAAGGATAACATTATAGCAGAAGCTTTCATAAATAAGCATAAACACTTAAGGCAATTTACTACTAAAACAAAATCCTTTTAAACTTGAACTTCAGCATAAAATGGAAAAGGTAAAATGAAATAATGCCATTTACTTACTCACATGGTTATTCTACTAGTCTAATGATCACATGCAATATCAATAACCACTTTCATAATGTTGGAATGCATAATGCCAGACTATCATAACCACATAGCCAAGGCCTCGTGCCAAGACTACAAATAAGATTTTGTCAAGGCCTTGTGCCAAGACACTAGTTTGTCTCACGAGACCTACCGATGCATCGAGGAGCTATAGCGGGCTCCACCCGTCACTTATTAAGTCCAATGCATTCCTCATATGAACATGTTTAAACATAACATAAAAATTCGTATTAAAACTAGCATACGAAATGTCAATACTTTTACCACAAACCATGAATGGTATAAAAACAGCACATCCACAGTCAAACATGACTCATTAGATACAATATGGAAGATTGTATTGTATCACATTAACCTCAATCAATAATAATGAATGATGTTGACATAAATGAAAATAATCATCAAAACTATTTGAGAGAATTATCCCCCTTTTCTTGAAAACATTTAAAAGTCACACTATTTGTCAAGAAGCCATTTAAAAGTAGATTTTTGAATCAAAGTGTCCCATAGAACTTTTAAACTTTTTAAAATGAGTTTTAATTTCTAAAACTTTAATGTCCATATAAATAAATCCTTAAAACCATTTTTAAAACATGGACATTAATGAGCAAGATTTAGAAGAATAAGTCTTTAAAACATTTAAAAATGGTATTTTAGTTAGAGATTCTAACCAAAAGAGACACTTGAATACAAATAATTGAGGTAATCAAAACTATGTAATATCATGAGAATAAATGGATTCATGATATACTATGTCAAAGTACATTATATACACCACATAAAAGTGATTTGGTGTATATCAACAAAGAAGTCTCAATGGAATGTAAATTGAGATGAAATCTCTCATAAAGGCCGTATCCTTAGGTTAAGGATAAATCAACGACATAATTATGTGTGACAAATATAAATACACTAAATATGATTGGATATTCAGTGTAAAACAATCAAAGGATATTCACACATATTCTTGTAAAAACAACACCAACGAATTGGATGTTTAACTCAACAAATGGTGAATGAGTTAAAATTACTTTATCAAATTCATATCAATGACTTGAGAATTACCAATGAGTGATTATGTGTATCAAACTTATATCCACAGGAAGGGGAGTGGAAATTATGACATAATCAAATGAATAGTGATTCCACACATAATCATGGAGTAATATAATCAATGAAATATGCGTAAAGCCAAATGAGTGGGAATTGAAATCTCAAATTCCCTTATCGATTAGGTAACATACGAAACATACACCCATGAAAGAAGTATCATACCATGATGATGTAAATACCCATAAATTAAAGTATATTACACAATGAATACAATCATGGGCAGTACACATACACCACATCCAATAATTAAGTGGTGATCAATGGAAATCTCATGAAATTAAAATTGAGATAAGAAACTCCTTACCACGTTAATCAACTGAGTCGTATGGCCAAAAGTTAATAACCACCAAATTATTTACGGAATAAAATAAATATAAAGAGAATCCTGATAATATATATCAAATGGCAGTACACAATACACCACTTTGAATAATTTAGTGGCGAACAATGGAAATCTCACGGAATTGAAAGTGAGATAAGAAAATACCTTACTTTGTACTTTTTCCTTGGTCGATGGTAGGTTTATCTCCTGTATAATGGTGAAATAATTGTTATTGAATAATACAAGAATCATTTACTTTAATATGATATCATATATGATCTTTTAACATTGATTTGTTAATAATATCTTAGAATTATCGTCCTTTCGGGTGTTAACGGGTTCATTTTACTTTATATTCTTTGTTATGTGAGCCATATTCGTTATTAATGGGATGTATATTATTCATATCCAGAATTTTATCAAGTCCTTAGATACTATTTTTAAATCATCAAATTATAATTATACTTGAATGGATATGATGGACAATGAATCTCATCGCGTTCGTGGAGACGGTAGTCCGTACATACGCACGAGCGACAATATCATTCTTTTGATATTAAAATAATATATAATTGGATTTTATATCATATATACAGAATCATTATAATGTTATATTTATTATTTACATGAGTTAAACATCATTATTATACCCATCCAAATAATAATATATTGAATAACAATTACACTACGACGTGGAGACGGTAAGCCGTACGTACGCACGTATGGTGACATGTGATTCAACGGATGGATAGAATACTGAATATGGTTGTACCATATTTATAATAACATCAAAGTATATATATGATACTGGAGTTATTATTTTATAATGTAAATAACAAAGAAAGAGGAAGTGGAAGAAGAAAGGAACTTGAAAAGGGGTGGTGAAAACATTACCTCTTCTTCGGGTTCTTTCTTTTGATTTGATCAAAAGGGCTCCTTAGGTTGGCTTTCTGATCAAACTAAGGCCTCTAGGTTGTAGTGAGGGAAGTTGAGATAGTATTTGGGCAGGGTTTGGCCGAACCAAAGGGCTTTGAAGGTGTGAAGAAATGAGAAGGAGGAGTGCCCTTTTATAAGAGGGGTGAGGGGCACCTTTGGAAAAGCTAGAGATATTAGTTTATAATAAATTCATATTCGGTTTCCAATGGCTCCAAAGTTGACTATTCAAAGGTTAAGGTGGGTATGGGTCGCAAACAACTCAACCAATAGAATTTAGACAGGTTTGGTACTTATATTAACCTTATCTATAAGTATTAACTCTAAGTTAATTAGTTTCACTTTTACAATGTCTCTTTGTATTTTTATATTATATGGTTAATAAACATACCATATACATACAAGCGACCCCCAAGTGGTCCATTAATGATACACCTATCATGATATAATTCTCTTGGCCGAACCTTAGATTTTTAGGAATTTAATATCAATTAATAATATAATATTTGTTTTAAAAACTCTTTTATGTCAATTTTGACACTATTCAATAGTTGATTTTTGTGAAACTCATAACAGATTTATTACTTCGAACAAAGTCAATTAAATCAATACTAATATATCATATTATCCTAGAAAATTATTTTAATTCATTAAAAGTTTCATATTATATTTATTTGGGTATTTATAATATCAATTATTTTGATTTTTCACTATTATAGTAATTACTGCATCATCATTGTGTCATAAATAAATTAAATTATTTAATGTCTAAAAATTATAAATAAAATATCATTATGTAGGAAATCTGTTTATCTTTTTAATGAATATTTATAATCTAAAATCCAACATATATAACCCTTTGTAACAATTGTTTTTTTAAAAGATATATGCTTGTGTCATTTTTGTATTTATTTTAACTTAATTAAAATAAAGTGTCATTATCACTTACAAGTGGATCCATGGGGTCCCAAAATAGACCCAAAGATGCCCATGGTCGACCATGTATCAACCAATAGGGTTAAGAAACGTTTTAGGGTAATTTAGTATTATTATAATATTATTTTTTAACCCTTGTTTACCGGATTTACCCTTTAACCATGGTAAATAAAATATTTATCGAAGTAATTATCCAAAATGTTTAAAAATAAAAGTTACCTATTTACACAATTTGAAAATCCTGATTCAAAATATGGAATCCATTTTTCCAAAATCATAACACATAAGTGGCAGAAATTAATTTAAAATTAATTCCCGTTGTTAAAACAAAAAGCGTGTTTTTTAGAGATAATAACTATCAAAAGATTGTCACTTGTTTATGTCTGGTTTAAATGTGAAATTATTTTCAATGACCCACATTGTATTACATGGTAAAAATATATTCTAAATATATTCTAAAACCACTCAAATTCATAATTTATCTCTATTAATTATTTTGATTAAAAAAGTTGTTTTTAATTAAAATTTAGTAATTTTCACTATTCATCAAAATATGAAAGTTATCCAAAAAGTACCAAAATTTCACCCTAGGCTAATTTCGATATTACAAATCCAAAAATGAAGTCCATTTTGAGAGATAGAATTTATAAAATTTCAAAAAGTAGGTATTACTATTCATAACAGCTAGTTTGATTGGTTATGGTGTGTTAAAATCTCGAAGTTGCGTACAATGCACGCCATTGCATTATTCGAAAGGAAACATACCGAGGAAACTTGGGGTGTTACATATTAACATGGATATTATACTATTCGAATAATCACATTTATTATCGAAGATATCCTATTATATATTTTTTACATATAGGATGGTGGGTCGGGACTTTCTGTCTCCCAGCGTTGCGGTGGATTAGGGTTTCTAATGTCATCTGATATGCCTGAAGCATATTTTCTCTTCCCATGTGGTTGATTCGATAACTAACGGTATAGATCTATAGAGGTGACCGATATAGCCACGACTGTGTATGGAGTGTCGACGAGCGATTCAGTCGGCGCGAGGACTCCTACAGATATGGTGTCCGATGCGGTCAACGTGAGTGGTCCATTTACAGTGTTGGGGGCCGATTCGAGTGGCGCTAATATAACGATGGTGCCTAGTGCTGTAGGTGCGAGCATGGTGGCTGTTGCAGCAACAACGAATGGAACACACACTCTGGATTCATGAAATTTAGATCCAATCATGGTTGTTTCAGGTAAAGTAGCCATAGAGGTGACTCAACCACTTGTTTTTCATCAGGGGGAGAAGAATTTGGAAAAGATAAAGACTGGTAAATCTCAATCCGACACTCTCAAGAGCAGGTAATTTTCAAATGTTAGGGATGATGTTTCAGAGAGAATGGTCAAGAAAGGGGATACTTCTCATGTGACTACAAACCGAGAAGCTATACTCAACAGATTTAAAATATGTGTACATTCTATAATTGCTAGTATTTTTCTTCCCATTGGATGAAAGTCTTGGAAAGTTGATGATTTTATTTATAATCTAAATTCTATATGGGTCTTTTCTAAGTGGAGATGCATTCCTCTTGGTCGGGGATTTTTTCACATAATTTTTCCATTAGAGGCTCTAAAGAGGAGAGCGTGGGGTTTTGGCTCAATCAACCTGAAGCTAGGTATGCTATGTTTTCAAGAGTGGGATTTTCATTTTAATACTTTTTCTATTAAAAATACTAGAGCTCAAGTATGGATCAAAATAATTGGCCTTAATTGGATTTTATGTCATCCTAAAATTTTATTTGATATTGAATCTTCTGTGGGAATTCCTATTAAAATGGATAGGAACACTGAGGTTTCCAATTTTGGACATTATTCTAGGATATTGGTGGAGGTTGACTTGAGTCTTTTCTTGATTCATAATGTAGTTTTGTCATCACTTGATGATGAAATTCCTTTGAAAGTGGAATATGAACGACTTCTTGACTTTTGTTCGGAGTGTCGGATTATTGGTCATGCCAAGGATAAGTTCACAAGAATGTGGTTTTATCTTTTTGTTGTTCAAAAGGTCATCATGAAGCCTCTTATAGGAAGAAAGAAAGGATGAAACAAAACAATGTGGACCCACTTCGTGAAAGACAATCCGCTTTTGACAAAGGAGATATGAAGGCTAGAGCTGATTCATCACATTCGACCCAGGGATTGCCACCGGAGATTCATGGGTCAAGGGATGAAGTGAGGGCTCAAACAGATGAGGATGGCCCTATACCAGGTGTTACATTGGAAGAGGGGCAGAAAAATCCGAGTGCTGAAGGGAATCATTCTTGGATTCGAGAGGAAATTAAAAAATTAAGGTATACTCATGGCATCCATGGAAGGTGGGAGGATATCGAGGATGGTTCCCCAAAAAAATCATCCTATAGTTATCTATTGTCCAAAGGGAAAAATTTTGGTGTGGGTAATGATGGTTTTCAACCTATTCCTCCCAAAAAAGTGAGATGTAGGAAAGACTATTCCTATCTAAAACCAACTATGGTTACGAGGTCTCATGGTTCCTTAGAATATGATTTTGAATAGTATGGTGATTATGATGATTCTTATGAGTTTGATTATGATATTTGATCTACTTTGGTATCTATTGGCATGAGGTAATGATTCTTGTATGACCTCATCCATCTCTTTTTTGTACGTTCTTTGTTTTTCAATAAAAGGCCTCTACCCGAACCTTCCTTCTAAAAAAATATGTAATATCGATATCCAATTTCATAATGATGGAATCCATAATGCGAGACTTCATAACCATATAGTCAATGCCTCATGCCAAGACTACAAATAATATTTTGTAAAGGCCTTATGCCAAGAAACTAGTTTCTCTCATGAGACCTACTGATGTATCGATGAGCTATAGTAGGATCCACCAGTCACTTACTAAGTCCAATGTATTCCTCATATGAAAAGGTTTAAACATAACATAAACATTCGTATTAAAACTGGCATATGAAATGTCAATACTTTATCCATAAACCATGAATGGTATGAAAATAACTCATCCACATTCAAACATATCACAAAACCTTCAATATAATATGGAAGATTTGTATCATAATAATTCAACTTCAAACAAGTTTAAAATTCATCAAAGTATATTGACATAGATGAAATGAAAACTATTTAAAAGAAATACCTCTTTCTATTTTGAAACCATTTAAAAGTAAAATAATTATAAAAGAAAACATTTATTTTTTAAATATTCTTATACTCTTATAAGGGATGCTTAGAAGGTGTTATAAAGGTGTAAAATAGCCGCACCCACCGTATAAGTTAAAAAAACATTATTTCCTTAATTTTGTCGAAAAGGTCGAAAAAGACCTTGTTTGAAAAATGACAGAAATATTACATTATAAAAATCTTATAAAAATTCCAAAAAGGGTATAAATTAATTTAACCCATAGTATAAGAAATAGTAAAAATGTTTTGAAATACATTTTTAATAATCACATATGTGGATGAGAAAGAGGTCCTAGTAGATACTCATGGATAAACAACCTTGAATAATGAAGAGATTGTAGAATTAACCCTTACCTTGTAATTTTCCTTGATTGAGGGTATGTTAAACTCATGTATGATAGTTAAATCATTTTTATTAAATTATAAAAGAACCACATACCTAAATATGATATCATATATGATCTACTACTATTGCTTTGTTGATAATATTTCAGTAGTATCATCATATAGGGTGTTAACAGATTTATTTTCTTTTTTATATTTTTACGTAAGTCATGTTTTTTATGGATAATATGTATTTTATTAATATCAAAAATGATATTATGTTCTTAAACATTATTTTTTAATCATAAAATGAAATTTATTCTTGAATGGTTATGATGGGGAATGAATCTCATCGCATTAGTGGAGACAGTAATCCATTTGTACGCACGAGAGACAATACCATTCTATTAATGGTGGAATCTTATGTAATTGTATGGTATATCATATAAAAATAATCATTAATAATTTATATTTATTATTTAAATCAATTATACTCATTATTATACCCATCCAAATAATAAAGTGTTTGAATAACAAACTACACCATAACGTGGAGATGATAAGCCGCACGTACGCACATATGGTGACTTGTCATTCATAGGATGGATAGAATAATGAATATGCTTGTACCATATTTATAATAACATCAAAGTATTTATAAGGTACTGGATTTATTATTTTTTTATGGAAAAAACAAAGAAAGAGGAAGTGGAAGAAGGAAACGACTTTGAAATAGGTGGTGAAATTATTACATCCTCTTCGAGAGTTTCCTTTTGAGTTGATCAAAAGGGATCCTTGGGTTGGATTTCTTATCAAAGTAAGGAATATAGGTCGATTTGAGGGTAGTTTGGAGGATATTTGAGAATGGGTTGGCTGATCCAAATGGCTTTGGAGGTGTGATTTTGAGAGAATGGGAAGTACCCTTTTATAAGAGATGTGAGGGTTACTTTAGAAAAAACCTGAAATATTATTTTATTATACAATAATATTCGGTTTATAATGGCTAAAAATGATTTATTTCGAGGATAAGGTAGGAATGGGTCGAAAAACTCTCCACCAATAGGTTTTAGATAGGTTTAGGTCACCATATTAACCTTATCTTTTAGATTTAACTGTTGGCTAAATAGTTTAACATTTACCATGTCTCCTTGTATCTTTATATTATATGGTTAACAAACATACTATAAAATTATAATCGAAAAACAAGTTGTTCATTAATGAAATATATATTATTATATAAGTCCTCTGTCTGATCCTTAGAATTTGAGGAATATTATATCATTTAATAAAATAGTATTTGTTTTAAAAACTCATTTATATAAATTTTGACACTATTTAGTATTTGGTTTTTGTTAGAGTCCTAAAAACTTGATTACTTCAAAAAAATAATTTAATCAACCCTAGAATTTCATATTAACCTACAAATTTCTTTTAATACATCAAAATTCTCAATTTACATTTATTTGGATATTTATAATATCAATTATTTTAATCTTTCATTAATAAGGTAATTACTGCATCATCATTGGGTCATTAATAAATTTAATTATTTAATGAATAAAAATTATAAATAAAATACCATTATGTAGAATTTTTTTAGACTTCTAATTAACATTTGTAGTTAAATTTATCTTTTGTGTTACCCTATATTAAAAATGTTTTAGTTATGAAAATTGCAATTTAACACTTTTAACTCTTCTTTAAATAAAATAATAATAAATGTCTTAATCTAATCCAAGTGGACCAAAAGGAATATATTTTATTCCTAAGGTTGACTTTTTCTAAAATACACTTATTCAATAGAATTAGGAAATGTGTTTGAGTAATTATACTATCATTTTTACCTTTAATTACCCTATTTACATTTAACTGTAGTAAATAAGTCAAAAGTTACTATTCACCAAAAACTATTTTCATCTTATTGAACCACATTTTACTTATTGATATCAACCGTGTCTCTCATATTTTAGAAATTCAATTCACAGAAGTGGTAAAATTACGTTTTTTATAAATTCGCTAACATGCCTAGAAGGTGGGTAAAAGACATTAAAAAATTCAATAAAATTTTATACAACTAATTTTATTATAAAATGACTCTAATAAATTGCATTGAACTAATACAGGTATTATGTATCTATTTTCACTTAGAATAAATTTAAATAAAAAATAATAATTATTTAAAAAAAAAATTAGTTTTAAACAATAACTCAATGCTTTTCACTATTCATCAAAAATCGAAAGTTTTTAGAAAAATACCAAATATTCACCCGAAGCTAATTTTCATATTATGAACCCAAAAATGAAGTCCATTTTGAATTTTTTTATAAAAAAATTTCAAAATGTGGGTATTACTATTCATAATGACTAGTTGGATTGGTCATGGTGTGTTAAAACTCCAAGTTGCATACAACTCAAGCTATTGTATTATTCAAGGGAAACATATTGTAGAAGCTTGAGGTGTTATAGTTTAAGTGTGGGGTAATTGATAGAGGTAATATATTCCAATTTTTATGAATTTCGGCTATTTTAATCCTAAAAAATTATCAATTTTAGCTTATATGGATCAATTTTGGATTTATTACTTGTTTTGAGAGAAATTGTGAAAAGTTCTTAATTTTGTATTTTTTTACATATTTTTACAACAAGGGTATTTTGGTGATTTATTTAAAAATATAATTCCAAATTGATTGATTATTTTTTTTGAAATAATTATTTAATTTTTTTTAATTTTTCTTCTGGACCAGGGTCTGATTCGAGCATCTAGAGGCCCAAAAAATTCAATAAAATTGTGAAATATCCCGAGTGTATAGTGTGGACCCCACCATCATAACTGAATCCCATTTCGGACTACACACCTCAAATTGATATTATTCCACATGGAATATAACTAGGACACATAGGCTCATATCTAAAATTAATTTTATGGAGTTTTTAAGTCATTAAGGTTTCTATTGGAAGTTATACTTTTGAAGGAACCTTCTTGGAACTTTCATACATAAAAATTAATAATCAATTAATAATTAATAACATAAACGTCTGGTGGCTAAATAAGATAAAATTTTGAGAGGAGATGCTAAATAAAATCAGGAACAACTTTCATAATGGTTACCCCATGTAAATAATCCATTTATTATGTAAAAAACGCGGCAAATATGGAAGACAAATTCTTACTATAAAAGGAGAGGAGCTCCTACCTCTTAAATCATTTCTTCCCATACCCACACCATCCATGGCACCAAGGAAAGGATGCCAAGAGCCATTTGGTAATTTTATTGCTTTATTTTATTTTTATTTTAGTTTTCTTTTACATGTAAGACATTTAGATTTTTTATATTAAAGTGTTTCCCATTCCTTCTTTCATCTTTCTATGTCTGGAAACTCTAATTATCATTCTCTCTCTTCTCTATTTCTATCATGATTGTCTATTCACTTCACAATGGAAAGTGACTAATCCAAGTCTTGGAATTGGGGGAGGTTTCATGGTGTTATTTTTTATTGTGATTCAATATAAAATATTTTAAATTTAATTCTAGTGGATGAAGGGGTATTAGAAGCGTGCAATGGTCATCCACCACGAACCTATTTCAAAATCCATTAATTTCCTTTGATTCATTATTATTTCCCTCCATTATCTTTGGAAAACCATTCATACAGTGGAGTTGGGATGTCCAAAAATGGTGAAACAATATATGGTGGAGCTGAGTGTTTTAGGAATAACATTCTCGGTTGTAGTGTTGCCCTACTTGACTATTGGAGGAGGTGTGGTTTGGTGTATCAGATGCATACTAAAATCACATAATCTATAAATAAATGGAAAGATATTCATTAATGTGGTTTCACTAAATGAATTATCAAATTGAATTTAAACAATAAATAATAAATGAATGAACCCGTGTTATCCAACCCTAGGACTAAGATCTTTCTTCCATAATTTCATTCTATCGACATTTTCATCTGCATTTAGATTTAAAATTTTCATTTCATTATTTTAGTTTCAATATTTTCCCAAACCCTTTAAAACATTATTTTTAGTAAATTATAAAAACAAACAAAAGGAATTAGAACATGTGAACTAGAATCAGTGATTGAACTGCCTGCGATGCTCTTAAAGTGAGACGACCCTGGTTAGCCTCTGTATTACATTAGGAAACAATAAATCACTTTTTTCCACAACCTATGATAGGTGTTCATCAAAAACCATAAATAATCCCAAAATATATTACTTTTAAATTTTTTAATCCTTTATTTTATTTTTCTACAACTTAGAGAAGCGCTGCATTAACACTGCGTAATGGTTCATATAGAAATTATACTATCCCTAAAAATAATAAATGAATTAAAATCCAAAAAATAATTTATTAATATTCATAATAAACATTTATAATCCCTCACATATTGTTTTTATCCCTATTGAAATAAATTGGAGATATTAAAAGAAAAAGAGTGACATTTTATAGTTTTTTATGTTAAAATAATATAAATATCATAATCAAAGAAAAGTGACACACAAATTATATATTTCTGAATTTAGGATGGTTATTTATAGTTTAATCTCATCCAATTAAATAAATGAAAGTTCTAATTTTTTTTGAGACCTACTCCCATAGTTTCAACAATAATTAACATGTTTAATCATTTTCTAATGTGATATACTTTTACCATGGTCGTTATTCATTATGAATAAAAATGAAATTAAATTGTTTAAAATATTTGAACCACTTGATTGTAAATATGAAATTGATTTTTTCAATATTAAAATCCTATTATTTTCATATATTTATTTTAATATAGTCATATAAAACGCATAAATTTTTTTTTATAAAAAATCCATTTTAAACATAAAAATGATTTTTCACCAAACTCAAACATAATATTTACAACAATTAATTTATTTGGATTATTTTTAATCATAGAATACTTATGTCACATAAAATAAAATCTAAAATATAATTTAATTTTTAAAGTAATAAAATTAAATTATAGTTTTCGCCAAAATTGATATTTTTCAACATTCACACAAAAATCAATCTTTTCAAAAAAATTCAAAAAATTCCTTACATTATAATTTAGAAATTATGATTTCAAAATTGAGAACATTTTTTTCAAGAAAAAATTATAAATGTGTCATAAATTAATTATAATATCGACACATAAAATTAAATAAAAACCATTTGCAATGAAAATGAATTTTTTGAAGCATAAAATGAATTTATTATTATACTTGGCCTAGCAAAAACAATTTTATGAATATTTTAATTCTTGATTCATTTAATTATTTTTATTAATTAAAATTTATATTAAAATATATTTCACAATTTGGTTATTCCTATTTATATCTACCAATATAATGACATGGTTATAACTATCCTATTAAAATATTATTTCACACTTCATTTATGCTTGGTGTTGTTTGTAGTTTACATTATCAAAAAAAAAATATTATTTTAAAAAAAGATATAAATTAAAATCTTGGGATATTATAGTTATTCCATCATTAATGGATATAATGGGGTTTTAGTCCTCGATTTTGGTGGTTCTTGATTGAGTTTTGATTGTGGGTTTATGTCTATAGGTGGATTAGAGTTTTCTGGAGAATCCATCATGGAATAAGTTTTATTTGTATACCATGATCATAAAATATTTTTTTTGAGGTAGGGGATTCAAAATATATATTTTATTATTATTTTTGAACATAGAAAGTTCTTGTTTTTTTGTCATTGGGTAATGAATTGGAATTGAACAAATGAAGATAATCAAATGGACTAAAGGAATCACAATTTGGGGTGATGCGAGCTTCACATGTTTACATGATATGTTGATACTTATTATGTTTTATTTTTTAGATTCGTTTATATAGTGTATTCCTTGTAACAATACGTTATCTATTTTATTGTTAATTAAGTCACTTATAAATGATAAATAGGAGAGGGAAATAATTAATAGTGATACATAATGTGAATAAATTATTGAATAGTAATGAATAATGATCAATGAAATTTTCCTTTCCACTATAGTCTTATTATTATTTCTTATGATAAAATATTAAAATATTATGATGTTTATTTTCGTAGATAATTCTACAATTTTAATATATTTTTATTTTTTTGATGGGCGCAGTGATGATATGATCATTTTAACATTTTATTTAATAAATTATATTTTAATTGAAAAAATTACTTAAAGGGTAAAAAAATGAAGATGATGAAATTGGATTTGGTATTTAATGTTTTTATCCTTATAATTATTTATTAGGATTGAAACATGTTTGGTATGTTAATTTTTTTATTTATATGTATTAATGATTACTATTTCTATGTTTATCATAGTTACATCCTCATTGTGACTATAATGTTATAGTGTTATTTATATGTTGTGTTGGAGTTTTGAATGATGATGTGTTGCTGTAGTGGTGGTTGGTTTAGATGATAACAGGGATAATGATGGGTTAATGTTTAGGTTGTTGGTCCGAGGTGGGTCGGTAATTATTATGGAGATGGTGGGGATTATGTTTTGGTGGTTTTATTGATGGTTCATGTGATGTTTCTTATTATTAGATATATTTTCATAGTTTCTTTGGTTGTAGTGTGGTAAAATATACTGGTAATGTACAGGGGATGGGATGTGATAACATGAAATGATGTATGTAATAAATGTGTAGTACCTTCAATTTGAGGTATTCATCCATTGTTTATGCCTTTTGTTCAGTTTAATGTGGTTGGGAAATGTTTGGGATGGTTTGTAAGGTTTTTGGGATGTTTTTGGGTCTTTTATAAGGGTTCAAGGTTTGATCACAGTTAGTGAAAACCATGAAACACCTGCAGGAAACTATGAAAGTTGAGAGAGAGGAAAGGGAGATGGTGCATTGTTAAGGTACATGGGTTTCAAGCCCTGCATCCTCCCTTGGTGAATTTTTCATCTTGGGATAATAGGATTTTAAATGGGGATCATATGTCTTGTCTAACCATTTGGGTCCCCTATTTAGGCAGAAGTATGCACACAATTGGTGCACGATTTGTCTAACCATGTGGCACAACCATAAGCGGCTTGAAAAGTGGGTTTTTAAAAATGGGGCTTGGTTGGGATTTCCCTAAACACTCCATTATTCCTCCTATTCCACCCTAACTCAGGATTCCTTATTCTCTAAGGTTAGGGAGGTCATTCCACTCATTTTGGAAGTGATTCGAATGGGTTTCGAGGTGCTTTAAAGGCAACTCTTCCTTGGTAAGTCTACTCTCTTGGTATTTTCATGGTTTTTCTTATATATACTCTATTAAATCTCTCGATTTCTTAGATATATTACCATTTTTGGTATATCTAGTTTATATAATGGTAATATTTGGGCTTGTTGATGTTACAGGAAGGGATCTAAGGTGAGTTTGTGGAAGTTTCACTCGGATTTGGTGTGTGGTTGTGCGATGGGTCAATTTTCCAAACCCCAAGAAATATGGATTCACTATTGAATCCATCTTTCTATAACTAGAAGTCTTAATTTCAAATTTAATTGATATTTCTTGAAATTTATTATTATTGTGAAGTATGAATATTTATCGAAACCCATTTTATGATAATTATAAGTTCTGGGTAAAATGGGTTGGTAAGTGTGTGTTTAGCCTGGTAGAAATTGTTTCCTTGTTTGATAGTTTTATATAATTTATTTTATATAATGTGATCACCGGTTCTATCCTTATGGCATGAGAAGTGAGGTAATTTAGGGAAAACCTAATGAGTATTATTAATCACCGCTTCTTTTTCACTTTGTTTTTTTGAAGATGTTGTACTCTAGGACATAGGTAAAGGTAAATTATCTCATTTATTTAGTGGTTTATTATGATTCTTATAGGGTCTTATGGTGTTGGATAATGTATCTTAGTGTGGATCTATGAAGCTTTATCTTGGTGTATTGATCTTTGTTGTTTTTGCCTTCTTCTTGATAATCTGATTTTGAATTATTGTGGTTTGTTTTTATTGTTCATTTGGTATTATTGAGTTAAAAAACATGGTTTCCATTCATCATGTTTTTGTTTTTGGTATCAGCACATTTGGTTAGTTGTTTTCATTTCAAGGGGAAAATCATCCGCCACCATTCAAGTAGACCTCGACATTTATTACTAGCCTTTAGCACCTTAGGGATGCTGCCAAAGGATAAGTAGAACCACCACCTCAAATCAATCCAATGAGGTGGGGCGAGATGTTACAAGTGGAATTAGATTGTTATGTCCTTGAATTTAAAATGAAAATAGGTTTTTTTGGTTATTTGGCATTGATTGATAGTCTTGGAGTTGGTACTCATTATGGTTTTATTCCTCAATTTAGGATGGTATAAAGGACTAGGATTGTTGGAACATGAAATGTACAGTATTAAAGGATGTTGCTAACCCTTTTATACTGAACATCATGTTAACAGATTATTGGGTACATAAGTGTTTTTGAGACAGTTATAGGATCCTAATATCCATGTCATTTGTCTGTCCAATGAGATGAGCATGGAATGCATGGTAGAAATGACTTCCCACTAGGATTACACATTTCATTAGAAATAATGATTTATAATTTGGCATGAATGTGTAAATTTTCAAAAAATATTGAATTATTCTTCAAATGTGGGATTTTGAAATGAGAACAGTTGTATATTTTGAAAATCGATAGATTTTCAAAACATGATGGATTTTTGAAAAATGACTGGACAAGGAAAAATGAGAATTTTTTAAAACATGCTTGTGATAATTGAAAGGTGATATAATTTGAAATTGTGAGCCTTCAGGTGGTAGGGAGTGAGATGTATGGTGGTTGTTGGGTTGATAGGAAATGACACTAGGTAGGCATTGTAGAGACCAACTAGAGGATGCTGCTGAAAATGTGGTTGCACTTGAATCTCAGGTGAACCACAACTGGTTCAGATCACAATGAAAGCTTTTAGATCTATAGAGTGTGAGAATAGAAAGGATGAAGCGAAGCATGCACACCACTCGATCTAGTTTTAAAAATAGACTCCAACCATTTTTTAGGTGATTTGGAACCATAAATGTTGTAGATGTGGTTGAATTGAATCTTTGATTCCTAAGAACATTAGTGTCGTTGAATGTAAATTTAGTGGTGTACATGTTTGTAAAATATTGCATGTCAGTGGTGGGATTTGGCAGTCCCAGATTGAATAGACCAATGTATGATATGATAGGGTTTTGATTAATTTTTGGATGAACAATTCTATCCTAACAAGTTTAGAATTTAGAGAACCACTGATTTCTTTAGTTTGAATAAATAGACATTTTAAGTAACATAATATGCATCAAAATTCATAAACTTAGTCCATTTTGTGTCTGAGGTTGCGACTAGTGCGTCCTTGAAGGGGCATATCTTTTAATCTTCCATAAGTTAAAAAAATCATTACCAAATTGTGGTCCTCTATATAAGAAATTATACAGAGATGGGGTATAGAGAAATAATGGCTAAAAGAGATATCTTGAGATAAACGGTTGGAGGAGGCATAATGGTAACCATAGACAATGGTGGGAACTCTAACACAAATAAAAAAGAAGAACAGGGACACTTATTTTCATGGTGGGAGTATGGCTCAAAATTTAACAATAGGATCAATAAATCTATGTCCAAAGCCTTAGATTACGCCATGATGTTTCTAGTGTGGTTCCCTGGGGCACATGAAGCGGTATTGTACGACACATCCTTGAGAATTTCATACCTGCAAGAATATGGGGAATATTCAGGGTTATGTCGCAATGCTCTAATGTCGGGTGTTTGTGACAATCCTCAGGGGTTTAAGGCACCGTATGATTCAGTGGGATGGGGGAAGTAGCTTACCCCTCATTAGAAGAACAAAGATAGCTATAGGGATTCATGGATCATCATGAATCCCCAGAAGGGAATAAAGAGAATAGTTTGGCCAGTAATTAGGTGTTTGGAACTGATCAAGCTTTGGTGGATGATCAGTTAGGACTAGCCATGGTTAAAGGTATGAATCTTTTTAATTCTAACTTCATGAAAGAATTGTTTGATACAAGTGAATCTAAATATTTTAATCCTTCTTGGACTGTTTATTTATTGTGTTTAAATGTGGAAATGGTTCTTCCTATGTTAAAAAATCAAACTTCTCTGGGTCAAAGAGAGTGTTGATCCTTCCTGTTTAGATCATGTTATTTAGTGGGTGATGACGTTGAGTTGATATGAGATTTATCAGTGCTTGAGATAGACTTTTATTATGTAATCCTAGTTATGGATTCATTGATGATTTTTAAGTCCCAAATTAACCGTTATGAACAAATATTTAGTTTCTTGACATATAATGGTATCAAGAATCTCTTTAATGGAGAGAATATTGAAACGGTGGGTGAAATAGATTATTTGGCACTAATGGATGGGATGATCTCATATCATTTGGAAGCATTTTCATTGGAATCAGTGGATCATGTTGGGGTAATCATCTTTCTAGTATTGGTTGATTAGTTTCGAGATGTCTTTTCCAAGGAATTCTAAGGGGTTTCACTTGTGAGAGAAGTGGAGTTTATGATTGATATTCTCCTGGGGACCGGTCCATTATAACCTTCATCTTATGGGATGGAACCAATAGAGTTGAGGGAATTGAAAGTGTTGTCTGAGGAGTTGAAAATAAGGGTTCATCCAACCTAGGAGAAATGTTAGAAATCTTTTGATGAGCTTAAGGGATTCCCTACATTTTCCCCAATATTTGTTTTCCCAGAACCAGGGAATGGGTACATGGTGTATTGTGATACACCGTGGTCAGGGTTGGGGTATGTTCTCATGAAAGGGGGCCATGTTATTGTGTATGGATCACCACCTATGAGGTCTCATGAGAAGAACTACCCCATGCTTGATTTGAAGTTGGTGATGGTGGTTCATGCATTGAAAACATGCCGTCACTATCTATTTGGTGATAAATTCATGGTGTTTATCAATCATAAGAGCCTGGATCATGTTTTATCATAGATATATTTGAATTTGAGGTGGAGGAGATGGATGTAGTATCTCAAGATGATTGAATTCGACTTGATGTAGACACCAGGTAAGGAAAATTTGATGGCAGATGTATTAAGAAGGAATTCATATTCTTAAGTGGGGAAATCAGAATCAGATTAGTGGTTGTTGATATAGTTTATAGTTGAAATGTGATTGGAATGTGAAGTCCTATTTGATGTAGTAGTTTTTTCTAGTTTTTTTGGTTCCTAATTTATTTGGATTGGTTAAAGAGGCGCAGATGTCTGATTCAGAATGTGAAGCTATGTGGTCGAAACTCAATGGTGGGGAGACTATTGAGGGATGAAAACTGGATGGGAATTCCATGTTGTTCTTTCAAAATCATATGGTTGTAAAAATGATTTTTTTCAGAGAAAATTTTCAGTGTGTTTCATAATTCTAGATGGGTGGTCCATCCTATAATTTAGTAAATGTATAAGGTGTTGAACGCTCAATTTTGGTGGTCTGATATGAAAAAGAATTTGGATGAGTTAGTTTTGAGATGTATGAGTTTTCAAAAAATTTAAGGTAGAGCATCTATGGTTGGTAGGGAAATTGTAATGTTTACCTATCTTTGTGTCGAAATGGGAACAAATAATGATGAATTTTTTTATAGGTCTTCGAGGAACAGTTAGGAAACACGATGCCATATGGGTGATTGGGGATCAAATCACAAAGTCTGCTCATTTCATCCCAATTGATAAATATAATACGGTAGAGGATCTATCCAAAATCTATTTCCATGAGGTGGTAAATAGGCATGGCATACCAGTTTTGATTGAATAAAATTGAGATCCGAAGTTCAAATATCATTTCTGTAAATCCTTGCAGCAATCCAATAGGACTCAGTTGAGGATTAACATGGTGTATGATACTCAAATGGAGGAAAAATATGAGAGGAATATTTACACAATGAAAGATATGTTTCAGGATTGTGGGGCGGATTTTGGTGGCTCTTGGGAGGATCACTTAATGTTTGTGGAGTTTTTATATTACAACAGTTATCAAGAATTAATACATATGGATCCGTTTAATGAATTATATGGGTGTCAATGTCGTTCTCCACTTTGTTGGGTGAAAAAACGAGACACTTTGGTGTTTGGGATGAGCCTTGTCCAAGATACTATGGAGAAGATTAATTTGACCAGGAATAAAATAGAGATGGCTCAGAGTCATTATAAATCATATGAAGATCATATTTAACTCCCATTTTCATTCGAGGTGAGTGATCATGTGTTCCTGAGAATCTCTCCTAGGGTTAGACATTTTTTTGGAAAGTAGGGTAAGTTAACTCTAAGTTATATTGGGACATTTTATTTACATGAAAGGGTTGGAGAGGTAGAATATCATTTGAATTTTACACCATAGTTCAGTGTGGTGTACAATGTGTTTCATGTTTCTCTGTTTAAGAATTATAATATGGATCCTCACCATGTGATTCGATGGGATCATGTTGAGATAAATCTAGATGCTTCAATGGTTCATGTGCTAGTGTAGATTGTGGATAGTAAAGAGAAAGTATTTTGTGGTAAAACATTGGTATAGTTTGGGTTTTGAGGAAACATGGTCAGATTTAGGAGGAGACTTGGGAATGGGTGAAAGAGATCGTTGAGCAATGGTCAGATCTTTTTCGGGAAAGGGATGGTTTTCTACATTTCGAGGATGGAGAGGCTAATGGTGGGAAGAATTTAGTACCCTTAGTTTGAGGTATGTATCCCTTTTTATGACTTTTTTATGTGTGTAATGTGCTTGGTAAATGATTGGGATGGTATGTAATGTTTTTAGGTAGGTTTTGGGGACTTTATAAGGGTGAAAAATTAGTAAAAACCATGTAATTATAAAAGCCCAGACCTGTCTGGTCCATTACTTTATGAAAATCTAGTGGTTGAGGAGTTCTGGGAGGCATTAGTGACTCATTTCAAGAGTTTTTTTTAAAAAAATATAGTTTTTTAATGGTGCGTCAAGATGGCGAGTCAGGAATGGCAGGTCACGATGGTGAGTCTTGAGAGTGAGTCGCAGTGGTGAGTTAGAATGGTGACCTGAACTAGTAGATTTCCGACAATGACTCACACCAGTAGCTTGCCAATGGTGACTCACATCGGTAACTCTCCAATGGTGACTCCCATCAGTAGATCAAAAATGATGACTCGCACCGACAACTTGCTAATGATGAATCATCCAATGGTAGCTCACACAATGGTGACTCATGACAGTGAGTCACCCAATAGTGACTCATCCACCGATAGCTCACCCAATGATGACTTGTGATGGTGATTCATCCACCAATAACTCATTCACATGTCACTCATGATGATGAGTCATCCAACGATAGTTCATCTAACAGTGTGTCACCCAATGATGACTCATCCACCAGTAGCTCACCCAATAGTGACTCGCAACAGTGAGTCATCCACAGATAGCTCATCCACTAGTGACTCATGATGGAGATTCTTCTAATGGTATCTCATCCAATGGCGAGTCACCCAGTGGTGACTTATCCACCGATATCTCATCCACTAGTGACTCGCAATAGTGACTCACTCAAGGGTGATTCATTTTCAACAGATTGTCAAAATATTAGTTTTCTCATATTTTCTAGTTTTCTGCAGTTTTTACCCTTTTATGTTATCTTTGATGTAAAAGGAATTAAAATCCATTTTTTAAAATCATTTAAGGCTGATTAAAATCCCATAACACCTGTATAAATTTTCCTAAGTGTCCCTGTCCCTTTACTCAGTCAAAACATGTAATCTTCGAGTTATGCATTGTGCTATATCCTAGAATGATGATCCCCTTGGAGTTTTTCCTATTGCATGTGCACCCTCTGTTTTGGTGCCACTAGGAAGTGTCAATCAATCTTCGATATATGGTATATTCTACCTCTATTCTTCTAGGTTCCTCTATCTATTTACTATAATTTCTCCTTGTATTTTAATGGAATGTGATATCCAGGTTTCTAATTGAGACTTATCTGTTGTTGGTTGGCACGGTGGTGTCACAACATCATCAAGTGGATGTAGTCGTTGCGAGAGATGGGATCGTGATCCATTGTGTTGGTTGTTATCATGAAAGGAACATTAGAATATTTAGAGTTAAGGGATTCCCTACTTATCTATTTATTTATGTGCAATCATAGAGATAGAATTATTTATCTCATGAGTTATAATGAAATTAACATATTAATTATTTGAACCAGATTAATGAATTGGTATCATTTTCTTAGTGATGTTATTGCCTCTTGATTTTCTAGATAGTGTGATATCTATACTTTTCTTATTTATCATGTCGCACATGATGGAAATTGGTAATAAGGTATATCCTAAATTAATTTATAATTAACAGTCATGAGATTAAAGAGGCATGTTAATGTTACTAGTTGTTGTTGTAATTTGATGATAATCAAATTTGTGTAATGTGCATGATTAATAGAATTGGTCAATGAAATTGAATCATGTTGATTCTTGTTGATAAAATTATTAAATATAGGTTAAATTAAATTTTTAATTAATTTTTCATAGCTTGAGAAGATTTTTTGTTAGGTATCCCAAAGTTGGAACCCGACTAATGAATTGGTTAATTCAAGATGGAATAAGAACCTGTTTTTTGATAAACAATAATTTCTTATGGGGTATGAGTTACCAGATTTCTTGTAGAGTCCAAGTGCCTTATTCTTTTTGAGTTTTGAGATCTTGTTGTGTGTGAAGGCCTAATGCCTTGCTTTGGGGCTAAGAGCCAATTTCTATATTTGTTCCTGCTGTGTGTGATGTGATGTGAGCCTGGGATGGCTGAGTTTGGATGGTTTTTGTGGAATTTGGGGGTAAGGATACCTAGTAGGTGGGGAATAAGTTGACTCCTAGAGTGTAAAGATTCATTGGTTTATGCATGTGGGTGTCATGGAGGACACCAAAGATGATTGAATGGGTTGAAGCAAGGATTACCCGTTGATATGAAAGCTTATTGCTTGTTGAATATGTTGTGTATTTATCTTCTTTACTTTCCCCACTACTAGAGGCAGTTTTTTTTCTTAATATCATTCCAACATAGGGAAAGGCATGCAAGGTATTCCATGTGCATTACGTGATTAGCTTCTTGAGGAAGGATTGTTCTACAATTCTGCTATAGGTGGAAAAGACTCAATGAGTAACTCATCTACTCACCATGTTGATCCCATTGTGTTTGGAAGCATAGAATATTTTCCTATAATACATATAAATATGGAAATATGAAAATATAGAAAGTGGAAATGTTGTTCATAAATGAATAATTGTATCACCCATGGTGTTAGAGCTTTCTAGGATGCAATAATGAGGTTGTGATTATAATAATTCATGGACACAGTTCGGTTATGCCTGGAGGGAATGGATCCTTGTTGAAATGATAATGTAATGGAATGTTATGTGGAACTGATAATGGTTAATTAATGGTTAAATAATTAATTAACATAAAGTTCAACTGATAAAAAGGGACAAGTAACTTAATGTTTCTCTTTAAATGGTTGTGTGCTTATAGGATATATACTCTTAGTAGTGGTTTATAGGAGTCCGAGTGACGTTAGCAACAGTTGAGTCTAAGACTTTTTTTCCCATAGTGTGGTTGTGAGCTATATTATATCCTATAATTTTTATGTTGATATACTCTACTACACCAGTTTTGATTAGGGCAACTAACACCTCAAGGATTCTGAACCTGGGGGGGGGGGGGGGGTGTTTTCCAAAACATCCCATTGGGAGAATGGATGGTTGAATACCACTTTGGATCTTCCATCTTCTCTTAGTAGTTATTTGTGATGGTATGCATGGTGGTTAGTTTTCCCCATAAATGTGTGTAGAGGGATGTAATGGCTTGATGTTATTTCACACACATATATTCTAGATATACTTTCCTTAGGGCTACTATAGGTATAACATGTATAGGCTGTGATGGATTGAGGATCCTTACTCGGTGTATGGGCTATGATGGCTTGATATATAATACCTTACATATGATACATGCTATAAAAGTAGTGGTGGATCCCAAAAACTACATAGTAACTTTTGGTTATGTGGGTGTGGTGGTGTGTTGCACGAGGTGCATGTTGTCATGCTTCCCCCAGGTGTCTTTGGGCTGGCCTTTTTGGAGGGAGAAGCCGAGGACGTGCATCATTGGGAAAAAATGGAAGACTAGTGAGGAAGTGGTAGTGGGGTACCTTTGATATTATTTATTATATTATATTATCTTTTATGCGATACTTGGTGAAATTATCCATGGTGAGGCCAAGAACATAGCATACCTGTTTAGGAGATGAGTTAGTTTCAAATTTTCTCACTATTCTTTAGAATGCATTCATTACTTTTTCATGAGAGGATTTGGGGAGGATACTACCGAGTATACTGTAATACTCATCCCAAGTATATAAAAATTATTTTTCATTTCACATGGATAAGGTTGTAGATCAGGCTAGTTACTACCAGCTTATGGTTTTGTAGGAGTTGTTCGGGCTTCTTAGTTGCTGTTATTTTACTTTCATTTGAAACTTGCAGTTTTTACCTTCATTTTTAGTAGTTATTTTATGACATTAAATCTTCACTTATGTTTGTTTACTTTGTGGTCTATGTAGGATTTTGTTGGTGTCTATATTATCTCTATCTTTTTCACGTGTTCTCTTAGAGAGTAATGCCACCCATATATGTGTTTACTACACCCTCAGTGCTAGTCCCCAACTCGGGGCGTACTGAAGACTGGACTCAAGGATTACTATCTACCTTATCCAATTTCGGGCCCATGAATTATAGAATTTGAGGGGAGGGGGTCATGATATAGAGGGTCTCCCATCTTTGTGTTTATTATACCCTCGGTGCTATTCACCAACTCAGGGCCTACGAGAGGTGGGACTCAGGGGTGACTATCTCTCTTCTCACATTTCCATCCCAGGTGTGGTACAATTTGAGGGGAGGGGTCATGAAAGAGTGGTATCAGAGGGAGTTTGAGAGATAAGATAGAGTTTTGGGTTAGGTATAGGTGAGGTTTCATTTGTTGGTAAGGAAACTGTGTTATCTCATTTTAGAAAGCACTGTAAACATAAGAGGCCAACTGAGAAACGAGTATTTAGGTTCCGTTGTAATCTGATGCATAAAACATTAATCTTAATGTGGCTACTATATGAAGTGATACTGGTTATAGGATAGAGACCTAGGAAGGGATCATGCATCATTCTTCTTTTATCCTATGTTTGAATGGTTAGAACTTGGGACAGGTTAACCTAAGATGAAGAAAATAAAATAGGTAATTAATGTTAAAGTATTCCATATTCTAGGTTTATGATATCTAACTATTTTTCCTTTTGAAGGTATTGATCCAGGTCAATGTACTCATCATGTTCTCATAGAAGATATCTAGAAGGTTGTGCTAGTAGGTCTCCATTGATTAGAGGTTGACGATGACGAAACTTGGAGGAGGGCACCCCAAGAGTTTCAACGCCAGAGTTTGCAAAAGTACAAGGGATCCATTTTAGATGCAGGCATAGAATAATGGTTGGAAGAATTTGAGATAGATTTCAGTTCGATTCATGCTCAATAGGAGCACTGTGTATCATTGGTTGTGACAATGCTGCGTGGGTAGCAGGGAAGTGGTGGTTTTTTTCCTTGGAGTCATGAGGAGTTAGTAGTCTTGTGGGTGGAGTTCTAAGACTATTTCAGAGCCTTTTTTCATTCATCGACTATGAAGGTAGCTAGTCACTAGGATATGCTTTCACATCAACAAGGGAGATCTAGTGTGGAAGTGTTTGGAATCCATTTTAGGAACCTTCTGCGATATGCTTCAGACCTATTTCTAGATGAGGATGCTAGGGAGAGGCATTTTGAGGAGGCTTTGCAACCTGAGATCGAGTGACAGGTTATCCGGTTTATATTTAATACATAGCTGGAGGTGATGGTGAGGGAGTATTTTGTCAAGAGTGTGTAAGTGAGAACTGGATCATCTTGAGAGGGGAGTCATTGGGATTCCTGAACAAGTAGAGCTGTGGTCCAGGGTTCCTAGTTTTTAGGACATAAGAGTTTCCATTCGGCTGAGGGTAGGTCTCATCCCCCGATGCCTCATTTCTTTAGTATAGAATCTCTCAGTATTGTACTCAGGGATCTGATTATTTTTTTCATGTGGAGCCCTAGGTCATCAAGGTCATGATATCCTAACCTTTCTGAGTAGTCAGTGTATTCTAGGTGTTTCTCTCTAGGTTTCTCCTTTGAGGCATTCTAACTGAGGAAAAAAAAGTAGGTTTCACCAGCTTTAGATCAGAATAGAGCATATGGGGCAGGTAGAGGATGAACCTAATATTCTCCCCATTATCGAAGATCAGAATAAAGATATAGATTTGTTATTCAATATGGCCAGAGAGGTCATGGAACAAGTCTTGGTCTAGGTCATGCATTAGTGTTGCCTACGTAAGGTGGGAGAGACGTCATTCAAAGTACCATTTTCTTGGTTTCTACATGGGTGAATGCCTTATTTGATTCAGGGGTGACACATTCCTTAATATAACCTTATCTTATTTATTCCTGGGGACTTGAGTTAGAGAGGTTTCAAATTCCCTTGGCATTGATTACGCTAGTTAGAGGCCGAGCTGACTTGTTTTAAGTATGTAGAGATTGTGAGCTAGTGTTGAGGAAGCACTGATCTTGGGTAGATTTTTTATGTTTCTGAATACAAACATATGATGTAATACATAGCATGGATTGGTTGTATTCAGTGTAGAATATCATGGATTTATTCCAGTGGAAAGTGGTGTTCTTTGATGCTGATGGAGAGACATCATTTTTTGTTGGAAAGTGAGACCCTCAAATGGGTCAGAGGCGCATTCTGTCCTTGTCATCTTTGATGGTTGATCATATTTTGATCTTACCATAGGTTCAACAGTCAGTGTTTCTCAAGGTTATGGAAGAGTACCCATATGTCTTTCTAGAAGAGGTTGTAGAATTACACCCTCGACGAGAGACCGAGTTTGGGCTCAAACTAAAGCCATGCGTGTTTCCTATATTAATGTCTATGTGTTGGATATAACCTTATTATTTGTGAGAGTTTTGTATATATATCTATGGTCTATTGTAGTGTGGTTTTATTTTCCCGAGTGTGTCACCATGGGGTGCACCAATTTTGTTCATAAATAAGGTTCATGACAGTTTTCAGTTGTGTATTAATTATCGTCGCTTGAACCAAGTGACAGTGAAGAAACACTATCCTCTTTCATGGATTGATGATTTATTAGATCATGTGAATGGTGAATGTTGGTTCTTGAAGATCGATTTAATGTGTGGATAACATCAGATGTTTGTGAAAAATGATGATATCCCGAAGACTTCTCTCTGTTGTCATCATGGGATTTACAAGTTCATTGTGATGTCGTTCGGTGTGACAAATGATCCAGCTGTGTTCATGGGTTTGATGAAAGATGTGTTCTATGAATTCCAAGATAAGTTTGTGGTGGTCTTCATCGATGACATCCTTGTGTACTCTATATCGAAGCAGGAGCATGCAAGAAATTTATGTACTGTTTTGGGAGTTCTTAGCTATGAGATGCTATTTGGGAAGTTGTTGAAGTTTGAGTTTTGGGATCAAGAATTTCGTTTATTAGGGAATGTTTTATCCTAGAAGGGATTAGTTTTGGATCCATCAAAGGTAGAAGAATTTGTATATTTGGAATCCCCCAAATTAGTGGAAGTGTTGAAAAGTTTCCTTGGCCTTGTAGGCTATTACATGAGGTTCATTGCCAATTTATCTCATGTTGATACTCCTCCGACAATGTTGACTAGGAAAGATTAGGTGTTCTTGTAGATTGACTAGTGGTGGGCAGCTTGTGAGTATCTATAGGATAAGTTGGTCAGTGATTCAGTTCATTATATATCATTATAATAAGTTTAGTTTCATTGATGATTCACATATGGGGTTAGGCTATATTCTGATACAGTAGAGATCAGTCTTTTCTTATGGGTCTAGGAATTTTTTTCCACATGAGAATTACTGTGCCACCCAAAATATCAAGTTGGTGGCAATGGTGTATTCCCAGAAGTTTTGGAAACATTTCCTCATTGGAAATCATTTGATGGTCTTCACCGATCATAATAGCCTAAGGTACATTTTTTCCCAGCATTACATAAACTTGCGACAACTTTAGTGGATGGAGTTGTTACAAGGTTATGACTTTGACATTTTGTATACACCTAGAAAGGGGAATATTGTAGTCGATGTCCTGAGCAGGAAGTTGCGTAGTGATGTAGTGCATGAATGAGGTGATTCATGGAGAGTGATGAAAGATATTTCAACATTACATCCAAATATAGGAGAAGTTGGGGGTATAGTTTGTCTTTTTCAGATGATGGTGTAGTCAAATCTAGTGCAACCGGTGGAGGAATCCTAGTTTGGACATCTTGGGGTGGAGGTATGGAGGGACCAAGTTGTTTGTGGATAGGTCCCTGATGGTTGGTCTGTGGATGAACAACACATGGTGTTGTTTCAGGGAAGGTTTTTCTTTACATTGGAGATGTGTGAGATGGTTCTTATAGTGTTCCACTGTTCACCATTAATAGTATATACTGGCATGAAAAAGATTCACTAAGCTTTGAGAGTTTAGTTTTTGTGGACTGTGTTGAAGCATGTAGTTGTAGTTTCTTTGTCCTAATGTTTGGACTTCCAGAAGGTGAAGGATGAACACTGTGTTCCTAGTGGTTTTCTCTAGCCATTAGATATTCCTCAATGGAAGTGTGAGGACATCTAGATGTAATTTTTTACTGGTTTACCTCGAACTCAAGGAGTCTATGAAGCTATATGGGTCGTAGAGGATCATTTGATAAAAATTCCCACTTTATAATGTTTAAGGAGTCGAGATAAGTAGAAGCCTTGTCAAGGTAATATCTGAAGTAGGTGGTGAAACTCCATGCAGTCCTGAGGATGATCATTTCCAATCGAGATCCTCGTTTTATTTCTAGGGTGTGGAGAGGTCTCCACCATGGTTTTGGTTCTTATCTATTCCTTAGCACATCTATTCATTTACAGACGGACGATTAGGCAAAGCAGACCATCCAGAATCTAGAAAAAATGTTACACTCTTATGTCCTAGATTTTGGAGGTTCAAAGATAAGGAACCTACCCTTGGAAGAGTTTTCATAAAACAATATCTTCCACTCCACAATCTATATGGATCCATTCGAACCCTTTTATGTCTAACATTTCCGTTCTCCGTTGTGTTGCACTAGGGTCAGAGAGTCAGTAATTCTGGGGCCAAATCTACTATAGAGTATAAAAAATATGGTTTAGGTGATTTTTGAGTGGATGAAGTCTATGTAAGATCATTATAAGTCCTATGCTGATCATCAGATGATACTTCTGGAGTTTTGTGCTGGGGATCATGTGTTTCTGAAGGTGACTCCCTATAATGGGTAGAGAAGGTTTGGTTATGGGAGTAAGCTTCCTCCCTAGTTTTTTTGGACTTAAGAGGTGTTGGATCATGCTAGATCCATGTCATATCAGGTATCACTTCCCTCACAGATGATATAGATACACGATGTATTTTAGGTTTCACAACTCAGTCATTATCTTCATGATGACTCTCACACAATCGATTGGGGCGAGATCGATGTTGATGATGATGCGACCTTCAAAGACTAGTTTGTAGAGATCTAGAATAGAAAATAAAAGGTGTTTCATGGGCATTCTATCCCCTTAGTTTGTGTTATATTGTGGCATTCTTTCATGGAGGAGAGTACTTCGGAACGTGAGTCGTAGATACACAATCAGTACTCAAAGCTATTTGGTGGTTAGCTCTTCTCTTGTAAGGTTGTCTATTTAGTGGTTATAAACCCTTTCCATTTATGAGATGGATTTATATTGTTTTATGTTGTGGTGTTCTCTCTTTTGAGAGGTATCTCCCTTGGGAGAGTGTTTAGGATCTAATTGTGGTTGTCGTGTGGTTTCACATTGTTCTCTTTTATGAAGCAGTTGAGCTCTTGTTTTGACGAGAGCCTTGAGAGGTATCTCATGGGGTGGGTGGTCATACAAACCTTTTTATTTTTTCTATTTGGGTTGGTTTTGTATTTTCAAGGGTGATAATAGTTTTTTAGGTATCTGATGTAATGGCTTGGACCTCTCCGGTTCATTACTTTGCAAAAATCTAGTGGTTAAGGTGTCCTGGGTGGAAGTGGTGATTCATTTCAAGAGTTTGTAAAAAATATACATTTTCAAATAGTCGGTCAAGATGGTGAGTCAAGAATGGTAGGTACCTAATATTAGGTCATGATGGTGAAACCTAATATTGAGTCACAATTTTGATTATGAATAGTGACTTGCATCGGTTGCTCGCTAACGGTGAATTGCACTGGTAGTTTATCAACGGTGACTCGCACTGGTAGGTCACCCACAGTGACTCATCTGTAGGTAGCTCACAAAATGGTAACTCATAACAGTGAGTCACCCAATGGTGACTCATCCACTGGTAGCTCATCCAATGGTGACTCGCAATGGTGAGTTATTCACTGGTATCTCATCCACTAGTGACTCATGACGATGAGTCGTCCTGCGAAAGATCATCCAATAGTGAATCACCAAACAATGACTCATCAACCGGTAGCTCACCCGACACTGACTCATGACGGTAAGTCATCCCTAGGTGGCTTATCCACTAGTGACTCATTATGGTGAATTTACCAATGTAATCTCATCAAGCGGTGAGTCACCCAATGGTGACTCATCCATCAGTAGGTCATCCACTAGTGACTTTCAACGGAGACTCACCCGATAGTGATTCATTTCCAATGGTTTGTCAAAATTTTAGTTTTCTCTAGTTTTCCGGTTTCCTATATTTTCTCCCCATTAACGTTATCTTTTACGTAAAAAAATTCAAAGCATTGTTTTAAGGGATTTAAGGTAGATTCAAATCCCATAAATCCTATCTAAATTTTCCTAAGGTTTTGGGTTCCTTTACTCAATCAAAACACGTAATCAAGATGATGTACACCTTTGATGGATAATTTAAACCATATTTAAACCACTATTCCATTTAGATTTTCCCAAGTATGAACCTTGTTCTTCCTTCTTATTTTTATCTTGGTTCGGGAAGCCTTGTGTTCTTCCTCCCATAGGAGTCGTTCATTATGATGTATCCTTGGATCGTGCTCCCTTTGGAGTTTTTCATGCTGCCTGTGCTCCCATTGTTTTTGTGAAACTAGTAATTGTCAACATGTCTTTGATATAAGGTATGTTCTACCTATATTATTATGGGTTCCTCAATCTGTTTACTCTCATTTCTCCTTTACATGTGATGGAATGTGATCTCTATGTCTCTAATTGAGCTTTCTTAGTTGTTGGTTGGCGTGGTGGTGTCATAGCATCCTCGGGTGGATACAGTCATTGCGGGAGAGGTGATTGCGATCCTTTGTGTGGGATGTTCTCATGAAAAGAAAGATAAAATACTTTTGAGGTAGGATATTCACTACTTATCTATTGATTTATGGGAAACCGTAGATATAGTATGATCTATCCCATGGATCACAATGAAATTGACCTAAGAATTATTTGAACTGTATTAAATAATTGACACTGATTTCTTAGCGATGTAATTTCCTATTGATTGGATAGATAGTGTGACGTCTATGATTTTTTGGTGAAGCATGTCTTTATTGATGGAAATTGGTATATAACATAAATATAGAATTAATTTATAATTAATTGGATTAAGATTAAAGAGGCATGTTAATGAATCCACTTTTTGTTTTAATTTGATGATAATCAAATTGATACAGTATGCATGTTCAATAGAATTTGTTAATGAATCTGAAGCATGTGGATGCTGGATGATAAAATTATTAAAGGGATATTAAATTAATTGTTTAACTAATTTTTGATATCTTCAGAAATTTTTTTTGTTAAGTTTCCCATAGTTAAAACTTGACTAATAAATCAGTTAATTCAAGAAGGATTAAGAATCAGTTGTATGATAAACGATAATACTTTATGGGGTCTGAGTTACCTGATATCCTGTAAAAGACATGTTCCTTATGAATTTGAGCCGTGAGAGCTTGTTGTGTGTGAATTATAAATTCCTTGCTTCGGGGACAAGATCTTGTTTCTATGTTTGTTCTTACATCTTGTGAGGTGATGTGAGCCTGGGATGGCTATTTTGGTATGCGGGGGATGGGAGACCTAGTGGTTGTGGAAGCAGTTGACTCCTAGAGAAGAAAGATTCATCAGTATATGCATGTGGGTGTCTAGGAGGATAATAGAGATGATGGAACAAGTTGAATAAGGGATTAACCATTGATATGAAAGTTAGTTTCCAATGAATCTATTATTATTTTTATCTTCATTAATTTTCCCACTGGTTGAGGAATCTGGTTTTTCTTACTCTCCTTCCTGAAGAGGTGAAGATGCATGATGTATTCCACATGATTTATATGTTTAGGTTCTCAAAGATGGATTGGTGCATGCTTATTCTATAGTTGGAATATAATTTATGGGTATCTCATCAACTCACTATGTTGAGCCCCTTGAGTTTGGTAGCTTATAATGTTTTCCTAGAATACCTGGAAATATTGAAATATGGAAATATGGAAAAGTGGTAATGTTTTTAACAAATGAATAATTATTTCACACATAGGGTTAGATTTTGATTGGATTCAATGCTGAGGTTTTGATTCTGAGAAGCCACAGACTCAGTTTGGTTTTGCGTAGAGGGCATGTCTTTTTAATGAAATGGTAATCTAATGGAATGTGATGTTTAATTTATAATGGATAATTAATGGTTAAATAATTAATTAATGTAAAGTGAAGCTGATAAATAGGTATAAGTAACTTAATGTAGAATTTTAAATGGTTTTGCACTTATAGGATATATAGTATTAGCAGTGGCAGCCAGGAGTCTGAGAGACGTTAGCTATAGTTGAGTTTATCAATAGGTTATTACCATAGTGTGGTTGTGAGATATATTATATCATGTACTTTTTGTGTTTCTATACAGTATTCTACCCTATCAGTTATGGAAACTAACACACTAGAGATTCTGAGCCATGGGTGGGTTTTTTCCCCAATATCTCAGTGGGAGGATGGTTGGATGACTACCCCCTTTAGCTTGACTCTCTTCTCTTAGTAGTTACATGTTCTCATATGCATGGTGGTTATTTTTCCCCATATATGTGTGTAGAAGGATTTAATGTCTTGTGGTTATTTCACCCAAATATATTCTAGATATAGTTTCTTAAGAACTACTATCGGTATAATGTGTATAGGATATGATGGATAGAGTATCCTTACTTGGTGTATGGGATGTGATGGATTGAGGTATAATACCCCACATATGATACATGTTTAAGAGTAGTGGTGGATATTGGAAGGTACATGGTTACTTTTAGTTATGTGGATGTGGTGGTGTGTTGCACGAGGTGCATATTGTGGTACTTCTCCCATGTTCTTCGGACTATCCTTTTTGGAGGGAGAATCTCAGGACGTGAAACCTTGGGGAAAAGTGAAAAAACTATGGGGAAGTAGTAGTGGTGTACTCATTGATATTCTTTATTATATTATATGTTCTTTTATGAGATACTTTGTGAGAGTAGCCTTGGTTAGGATGGGAACATAGTATAACTGTTTAGGTGACGAGTTAGTTTCACTTATTGTTCACTACGCTTTGGCATGTGTTAGTTGCTTTTTAACGAGAGGATCTCGGGAGGATCATACTGTGTATAATTTTGTACTCACCCTATGAATATATAAACTATTTTTCAGGTCACTTAGAGAAAGTTGGAGATCAGTCGGGTTACTACTAGCTTGGGGTTTTGAAGGAGATGTTCAGGTTTCATGGTCTCTGTCGTTTTACTTTCTTTTGGTACTTGAAGTTTTCCCATTCAGTTGTAGTAGTTGTTTGATGACATTACATGTGAACTTTGTATTCTTTTACATTGATGTTTGAGTAGGAGATGGATGGTGTATATCTTATCACTCTCTTTCACATGTGTTCTCTTTGAAGGTAATGCCTCCCATCTATGGGTTTACTATTCCCCCAGTGCTAGTCTCTATCTCGAGGCCTACTGGAGGTAGGAATCAGGGCTCACTATCTCTCTCCTTCCATTTCTGGATGAGGAGGTGTACAATTTTAGGGGGGTGGTCATGATATAGAGGGACTACCATAAATGTGTTTATTATACCCTTGGTGCTAGTCGCAAACCTCAGGCCTACTAGAGGTGGGACTTGTGTTGCATTATCTCCCTTCTCCCATTTTTGGACTAGGTGGGGTACACTTTGAGGAAATGGGGTCATGACATTGTTGTATTAGATGGAGGTTGAGGTATAAGATGGATTTTGAAGTTAGGTACAAGTTAGGTTGCATTGGTTGGTAGGGAAACAATGTCAGCTATGTTTAGGAAGCCCTATAAACACAGGAGACCAGTCGAGACACAGTTATTTAGGTTCCCCTGTGATCTGATGCACCAAACATTAAGCTTACAGTGGCTACTAAATTAAGTAATACTGGTTTCATGGTGGAGACCATGGAAAGGATCTTGCATCATTATTATTTGCGCCTATGTTTGAATGGGTAGAACTTAGGATAAGTTAACATAAAATAAATAAAAGAAAAAAAGTAATTAATGTTAAAGTCTTCCATATTATATGTTTAGGATCACTAACTATTTTTACTTTTTTAGGTATTGTTATAGGTTGACGTCCTCATTAGGTTCATGGAGAAGATGTCTAGAAAGTTACACCAACAAATTGTCATAGAGTAGAGGTTGATAACGATGACACTTGGAGGAGGAAAATTTGAGAGTTTGAGAGCCAGGGTATATAGAAGTACAATGACTCTGTTTCGAATATAGTCTTGGAAGACTGGTTGGAAGAGGTTATGATAGCTTTCTGTTTGGTCTGTGCTCAGATGGAGGACTGGGTATCATTGGTTGTGAGGATGCTTCATAGGGAAGCGAGGTAATGGTGGTTATTGTTCCTTAGATATTTCATGGAGTTGGATATCTTGTGGGGGGAGTTTTGATACCATTTTAGATCTAAGTTTCTTTCTTTGATCAGGAAGTAGGAGAGTCTCTAGGAGATAATTACACTTTTTTAGGGGTGCTTCAATGTGAGAGAGTTTGGAATCCTTTTTAGAAACCTTCTGTGATATGCTTCAGACCTATTGCCAAATGAGGAGGCTAGGGTGTGGCATTTTGAGGAGACTTTGCGCCCATAGATCCACTGCCAAGTAACCATATTTATAATGAAGAAATACCTCGAGGTTCTAGAGATGGTGCTGATCTTTGATATGATTTTAGTGAGAAACATATAATCAGGAGACAGGAGTCGCCAGGATTCATCACGAAGTAGAGATGTGGTCTAGGGTTCCTGCTTTTTAGGGAAGAGGAGTTTCCATTTGGTTAGGGGTATGTAATGGCCCTCAATTTATCATTTCTCAAGGGTAAAAATACATCAAGACTATTCTAAAGGATCATGTGATTGTTTTTCTTCTGGAGGCTGAGGTCATCAGTGGCATTAGTACCTAAAATTTATAAACATTCATCATGTTCTAGGTGTTCCGCTCTCAGTTCCTCCTTTGATGTAGTTCTATCCAAGGAAACAACAACATGTTTCAAAAGATTTAGACCACCATATGGTAGATGGATAAGGCATAGGATATCCCTAGGATGATCTTGATCCTTGGAGAGTAGAGTGTGACCATGAAGGTGGTTTTCAACATGGATAGAGAGGTCATGGAGTAGGTCTTGGTCAGCTTCATACATTAGCATTGCCTGCACAAGGCGGCCAGACATCCTTCAAGGTACCCATTTCTTGTTTTCTACTCAAGTACACGACTTGTCTGATTCCATAATGACACACTCATTCATATCAGCTTCCCTTTTCCATGCCTTGCAAATTTAGGTAGAGAGGCTTCTAGTTCCCTTTGTGTTTATTATGCCAGTAGGAGGTTGAACTGACATGTTTGAAGTATGTAGAGACTATGATCCAGTGTTAGGGAACACCAATCTTTGGGATATTTCCGACATTTAAAATACAACTATACGATGTTATCCTTGGCCTGGATTGGTTTTATTGGGCGCATGACATCGTTGATTACTTCCAGAGACAAGTGGTGTTCTTTGATGCTAATGGAGAGACAACAATGTTTGTTAGTGAGTCAGACCCTTAGATGGGTTAGAGACGTGTTCTGTTATTGTCACCCCTGATGGATGAGATGATGTTGGGCGCACTAGAGGTTTAGTAGTTGGCATTTATTAGGGTCATGGAAGAGTACCCTAATGTCTTTCCAGAAGAGTTTGTATCATTACCCACTCGACAAGAGATCGAGTTCAGGATCGAACTACAACTAGGTGTGTCTCCTATCTCAATGTCTCCATATAGGATGACCCCTTTGGAGTTATGAGATATGTGTATACAAATCAATGGCCTATTGAAGTGTGGTTTTTTTTGTCAAGTGTGTCACCATGGGGTGCACCCATTTTTTTCATAGAGATGGTTTTCAGTAGTTTGCAATTGTGTATCTATTATCATTGCATGAACTAAGTGGAAATAAATAACCACTATCCTATTCTATGGATTGATGATTTATTTGATCAACTGAATGGGTTCAATTTGATTATCAAAGATAGATTTATGGTCAGGATATCATTAGATGCGTGTGAAGGATGAGGATATCCTAAAGACTACTTTCTGTTGTCATCATGGACATTAAAAGTTCGTTGTGATTCTATTCGGTGTGAAAAATGATCCAGCTATGTTCATGGGGTTAATGAACGCTGTGTTTCATGAGTTTCTAGATAAGTTTTTGGTGGTCTTTATTGATGTCATCCTTGTGTACTACACATCTTAGGAGGAGCATTCAAGACATCTGCGCGCTGTTTTGGGAGTTCTTTTCCACGAGAAGCTATTTGGGATGTTTTTGTAGTGTGAGTTTTTGGATCGAGAATTCCATTTCTTGGGGCATGTTTTATCACAGTAGGGAGTAGATATGGATCCATAAAAGGTAGAGGCAGTTGTGTCTTGGGAAACCCCCAAGAAGTGGTAGAGGTGCAATGTTTCATTGGTATTCAGGCTATTTTAGGGGGTTCATAGCTGATTTATCTCAGGTCACGACTCTTATGACAATGTTGACCAGGAAGGATTCGACATTTTTGTGGATTTATTAGTTTCAAGTAGATTTCAGGTATCTGAAGGAGTAGTTGGTCAGTGCTCCGGTTCTTTATTTTCTAGTAGAAGGAGTACATTTTGAGGGTTTTTGTGATGCTTCACATATTTGGATATGCTGTGTTCTGATGCTACATAGATCCGTTGTTTCTTATGGGTCTTAGCAATTATGTCCTCATGAGAATAACTATACCAACCAATATATCGAGTTTGTAGGAGTGTAACTTTTCCTGATGTTGTGGAGACATTACCTCAATGGAGAGAATTTTGTGGTCTTCACCGATCATAAGAGAATGAGGTATGTTTTCTCCCAGTATGACTTATACTTATGATATTTTTTGTGGATGGAGATCTAACAGGATTAAAAATTCAAAATTTTATATACACCTAGAAAGGGAAATGTTGTAGCCGATGCTCTAAGTAGGAAGTTGTATAGGGATGCAATTTTTGAATTGGGGGACTCATAGTGAGTGATGAATGATATTTTTTCATTACATCTGCATATGAGAGAAGTTGGGGGAATAGGTTGTCTTTTTCAGATAATGGTGTAGTCAACATTGGTGCTACAGGTAGAGGAATCTCATCTAGGGAATCTTGTGGTGGTGGTATAGAGGGATAGAGTTTTTTTGTGGCCCGCCCCCTGATGTTTGGTCTGAGGATGAAAGACACCGGGTGTTCTTTCAGGGATGGATTTTTGTTCCTTTGGTGATTCGTGAGATGGTCCTTAGAGAGTTACATAGTCCAACCTTAGTGGTTATTCCAGGCATAAAAATATTTACTAGGCTTTGAGAAGCCAGTTTGGGTGGCTTGGGTTGAAACATGTAGTTTCCGAGTTTGTTTCTAATGATTGGTCTTCTAGAAAGTGAAGTCCGAACACCGTGTTCTCGGTGGTTTTCTCTAGTTATTAGATGCTGCTCAGTGGTAGTTGGAGGACATATCTATGGACTTTGTTTCTAGTTTACCTCGATTTCAGGGAGTCTATGATGCTATATGGGTAGTAGTTTATCATTTGATGAAATCAACCACATTTATAGTGATGAAGTAGTCTAGCTTAGTGGAGGTTTTGTCAAGGAAATATATGGAGGAGGTGGAGAAAATCCAAAGAGTCCCAAGGATTATCATATCCGATTGAGATCCTCATTTTACCTCTTGGGAATGGAGAGGTCTCCAACACAATTTTGGTTCTCAATCATGCCTTAAAACTAGTTTTAATCCATAGAAGGACGATCAGATAGAGAAAACCATCTAGACTATTGAAGACATGTTGTGATCTTTTTTTACTAGATTTTGGAGGTTCATGGATGAGGAACCTTCCCCTGGAGGAATTCAATTACAAAAATAGTTTCCACTCCACCATTGGTATGGTTACATTTGAAGCCCTATATGGCCAACCTTTCCATTTTATGTTGTGATGGAATTGGGTTAGAGAGTAAGCCATTCTCAGGATAGAACTGTTATGGAGTATGACAGAGATGGTTCACGCGATTTGCAAGCAGATGAAGGCACCATAAGATCTATAGAAGTCCTATGCCGATCATAGGAGGAGACCTATGGAGTTTGACATTGGGGATTACTTGTTTTAGAATGTGGATCCCCATCGTGGGTAGTGAAGGTCTGGTCATGTGTGTAAGCTTTTTCCTTGATTTGTTGGGCCTTTAGAGGTGTTTTCTTATGTCAGACCCATGGAATATCGGGTAGCACTTCCCCCCATAAATGATCTGGATACACAATTTTTTTCATGTGTCGCACCACCATTGATATCTTCATGATGACTCTCACATCATCGATTAAGGTGAGATCAATGTTGAAAATGATGCGACCTTCGAGGAGCATCCTGTAGAGATCTAGGACTGCAAGGGGAAGGTGTTGCATGAGCCTGATACCCCCTTAGTTTATGTCTTTTAGAGGCATAGTGGTGTGGAGATGAGTACTTGGGAATGTGATTCCAAGATATATGCTCAGTACCCTGAGCTATTTGATGTTTTTACATAGTCTCTTAATGTTTCTCGTATAGTGGTTGTAGAACCTTTATATTTATGAGATGGATTTCTCTGGTTTCTTATTGTGGATTTCTCTATTTTGAGGGGAATCTTCCCTAGGAGAGTGTTTAAGAGCTGGTTGTGGTTGTCACATGGTTTCTCATTGTTCCTTTTTATGAATCAATTGATATCCTCTGGTGGGGAGAGCCTTGATAGGTATCTTTTGGGGTGGATGTTCAAACAAACCTTTTTATTTTTACTCTATGGTATTGTTTTGGATTGTTGAGGTTGAGAATAGATTGATAGGTATCTGATGTAATGAATCAAACCTATTAGTTCCATTACATTGTTAAAATTTGGTGGTTGAGGTGTTCTGGGAGGCAGTGATGACTCATTTCAAGAGTTTTTCAAAAATCCAATTTTTTGCAACGGTGGATTAGGACGGTGAGTTAGAAATGGTAGGTCGCTGATGGTAGGTCACAATAGTGCATCCTCATGGTGAGTCATAATGGTGATTTAGAATGGTGGCTCACATTGGTAGCTTGACAACGGTGACTCGCACCTGTAACTCGCCAATAGTGACTCATCCACCAGTAGCTCAGCCAATAATGACTCAAGACAGTGAGACACCAAATAGTGACTCATCCACTGATAGCTCACTGAAAAGTGACTCGTGTTGGTGATTCATCCACTAGTATCTCATCCACTGGTGATTCGTGATGGTGATTCATCCATTGGTAGCTCATCCAATTTTGAGTCACCCAACAACAACTCATCCATTAGCATCACACCGAATGGTTACTCGTGATGGTGATTCATCCACCGGTAGCTCATCCACTGATGAATCAAGGCGGTGAGTCATCTAGTGGTTTCTCTTCCAATAATGAGTCACCCAACGGTGACTCATCCAATGGCAGCTGACCTGAACCTTCATTGAATTCCTTCAAAGTTTAAAATTTGTATTCCTACTAACTACAATATATGTGGAAATCTGGGTCAAACCCATAGAGAAGGAAAATTTCACCACTAATCTTCTAAACTTCCAAAAAAGACCCCACTTTTGTTTGCAGTGGAATAGATTTTCTATTTTTTTACCTTTTATTATTATTTTATTTTGTTTATTAAAGTAGTAAAGTAACACTATTTTTTATGTTTTTGATCTATACTTGGATGAAACCAAAAACAAATTGAGAGCAGTGAACAAAATAAATATAGAGCGCTAATAAATGAACTATAAATGTAAATGCTTGGGGAGAAATATACATACTAATGATTATTAAAGCATTCTAATTGACTTAATTTTTTTTCAATATACCACTATTTTATGAGAGTGATTTACTTCCCTCACCATGAGTTATGTTTGACAGATTGATTAAGAATAGAGGATGCCACTCTAAAAAGATCAACTGTGAATGCCATTATTTAAAAATGACAACAGGACAAACTCGCCATAAGTCTTGAGGTCTTTTGAAATTATTACCTTTTAAAAAGTTTTTCCACAATGAATTTTACCAATTGACTGTGAAATATAAAATTTAAGTTATAGTGGTACAAGAAATTGAACAAATTCAGTATTGATCTCACCAATAAATACTGAATTCATCGAAGTGATAAGTGAAAAATAAAATAAAAAGATAACCAGTAGCACTTCAATTTATCCTCGGACTGAGTGATTTAGCCAAAAATTATCTTTATTATCAATAAAACAAAAAAAGGAACATGCTAGAACAGAGTACACAAATTCCAACACAAGGGAAGAAGAACTCCCCAAATACTACTCTGCTCTCGGGATCCTTGGCATCTAGATCATATTTAGTGCTTCTCCCTGGAGTCTTCACTCTCAAAATGGTGTGATCGTCAAAGGAATGAGCATCCACCAAAACTCTACTGTTGCTCTTCCATAAAAGCCACTGTCATCTATTGCACATCACCTCATGTTTTCCACTGATTTTAAGTATCCTTCACGTGTGCATCTCACACGTCCATTTTTTCATGTCTAACATGTTGCACTAGCATTACCCTTGTAACTAACTTCTAATGAGTTAGTTGAAAGAACGTAGATGTGTTTTCAACTCTTGAATGAACCTACACAAGAAAAAAAAACAACACAATTAAAAACAAGGAGGAAATAATTAAATAATAATTTATAATTTAAGATTACATCTTTTAAAAGAGCCAATCTTTTAATATAATTAATAAACATTTAAATAATGTTATTAAATAAATTATTTTATTAGTATTATTAATAACTAGTAATTTAATTTTAATTAATTATGATGAAGTAAAATTTATTATTAAAATAATAATTATTTAATTATAAAAGTTTATTTATAATAGTTTACATAATATAAGTTGATCGAATAAAGTTATTATTATTATTAAAGTATAAAATGTTTTATTGATAAATATTTTTATTGTTTAATTTTTATTAATTTATTAATTTTTATTAATTTACATTATTAATGTTAATTATAAACAGTAAGTTTATTATTAATTTGAAAGTTAAAATTATTTACTAATTTTAAATTAAATGAAATATATAATTTTAAATTTAATAATTTGATATAATATTTAAGTTTTAAACACTTTTAATTGGTATTTTTAATAGTTTATTTAATTATTATTATTAAATAATTAATTAATGACTTATAATGTTTATTCTTTATTTATTTTAATAAATTAGGTCTTCTTCCCCCCCCCCCCAAATTCGATACAATGGGGGGGGGGGGGGGTCATCCTCGACGCTACTACATCAAATTCTCCTTTAGCGAACCAGCAACGACCTGCTCCTCCCAGTGACATGATATAGGAAACCGGTTCGGGTCAGGCTCCTCCTTCTCCAGCTCTCAACTCTGCCCAGCAGTGCATGACTCAACATTAGAGACCCATGCAGCGCTGGTTTTTTCTCCAGATTCAACACACACAGACAACAAAGGTGAAAATTTCTCTAAGATCTGACAACAAAAGATCAGCCTCATCCTTGGTAACCAACGACGAATCTCAGCTTCAGTCCAATTTTTGGTAAAAAGGAAGCTCTACTCAGTGAAGCAGGAATAGCTTGGGTAGGTTCTTTCAGATCTGGTTGAAATTCCAGTTTGAAACTGAAAAATTTTTATTTTCTGGTTTGTGGTTTGTGTATATTGATTTTGGAACCAAAGTGGAGAAAGGGAGGAGATTTGTTGATGTGGTGAAGAACAGGGAAGTGACATGAGAGAGGTAGATGGAAGAATCGATGTGAGAAGATAGAAACCGATGAGAAATGGAAATTAGTGAGTTGTGAATGGGAATTACAGGGGAGGCATTCGGTTTGACATGGGACACCAATAGTTATATCAATAGTAGGAAGAGGATCAGTGAGACATCGAGAGACCGATGGAAAAATAAAAATAATACGGTGAGTGTGGATGAAGGGTCCTGGTTTGAGATGATTTAGTGGTAGAGAAATGATATTGGTGCCAGGGGTGAGACCGATAGTGTAAGAAATGTGGTATCGGTGTGTGCCATGAAACCAATAGGAGGATTTGATCGGTGAGTCAATGACTCAGTGATAGATAAAAAATATCGGTGACAATTAGTCACCGATAGTTCTGATAAATTGAATCACTAAAAGATAAAATAAAAATAATTAATCTCTGAGACATGAAACTGATGTAAATAAAAAAACAATTGGTGAGTCAAGAGAAAAATAATCAGTGCATCACGACATCAGTGGGTCACGACACCGGTGCGAGGTGAGATGCCATTAGATAAAATAGAAGACAAGTCACCGATAGTTTAAAAATGAGAGACTGAAGTCGATGCATAGGAGAGGCCAATGGTGTTTCAAAGTGATCAGTGAGTCACGATTCACTGATAGTTATAAAATTTTTTGGTTTGATAAGGGATTAGTGAGTCACAATCAGCAGGTTCCAACATCAGTGCGTCAACTCACCGATTGAAAAAATTGATATGTTAAAAGATTAATTTAAAACAAATAATAAAATGAATAAAACATTAATTTATTAAAACAAAAGAAAAATTAACTAAAGTATTAAAGATTAAATAACTAATTGTAACTAAAATTTAACTAAATTATTAAAAAACTAAAAATAAAAGTACTAAATTATTAACTGAGAATAAAAATATTAAGATTAATTAAATATATGTCTTAATAAATTCAAAACACATAAGAATATTTTACCTCAAACATAAATTAAAAATAATTAAAATTAAAAATACATATTGATCAACAATGTTAATTAGTTAGATGACAAAATGAAAACTTAAGATTAAAAACAGATTATTTTATTAAACATAATCTTATATTGTTAACTTATTTATTTAACATAATAATTACACTAGTTAATAAATAATGTTAATTTATTTTAATAAATATAATTTAATGATTAAAGTTTTAAATTAAAGACTATATTAGATTAATGGAAATAACAATGAATAATTAATTAATTAATTGACATTTAAAATAGAACCAGATTAAGATTACTATAATAGAATGTAATTTAATATAATTAGAATATTTTGAATGACTAAATAAAAAGAATAAAAACACATATTTAATTATTAAAAATTATTAATTAATAGATTTTGTATAAGAAATACAAAAGTGCCATTACTTATTAAAAAGTGTAAAAATACTTAATTAAAGTGTTAAAATATAAATAAAAGATGTGGAAAAACTATGTATAAATAGAGCCACATAAAATTACCACACACTTAAGCATTGTTTATCTGGAAATAATCCCATGTTTTGTCATATTTGAAAAACATTAAAGAGTATTTATGATTTAGATCACACTGTAACATGTTCAACTATCAAAACAAAGGAAGGAAACATTCAAACAGGCTTTTTGAAAAATATGTTTAAAATGATGTCTTGCCTAGAACAAATACTCAAAGAGTAATCTAAAAAGCTATGAATCATCAAGAAATGAAGATGTCATGCCTCATATGTGATACGACTTAATGACTCACTTAAATCCAAGATCAGGTTCTAAGTTTAAGAGTGAAAAGAGGTAAAATCAATGTGGAATTCAGAACATAACACTAGGAACTTTATACTTTTACTTATCACCTGGGTTCCAACTATAAAATATACAATTTTTTTAATCAACTTATTAATAAAACCTAAATGATTCTCAAATAAACAAGTTTCCCCTTTTTTATTTCGAGTTCATCATTCCCCTAACATTAATGAACCCATTTTTGACCCGAGACACTTTATTTAATTTTTTCCAAGCTATGTATCATGTGCTAAGCACTATGAAATGCACTTTTTCAAGGTGTACCGAGGGATTATAGTAAACATAAACACACAGAGTAACTAGGGTCTCAAAGATTCACCCTGGGATCCCAGATGCCCAAACTACTCAAGTTTCAAAATATTTATATAAAAATCATTTACTTTATCTCACTATGGTAATTTTTTTTATAATTCAAATATGAATGAGGCCCCTAAGATCAATTCAAACTTCCAGTTCCAAGAGCATTGATCATAACTCAACAAATTTGTAAACTAAATCACTTTAAAAGATAGTCCCTAAACCAAGATATCCATTCAATCACTAAGTAAAACCACTCACCAATCATCCATTATCATTAATTTCAGACTCAATGCACAACTTAAATACCAAATAAATATTTTCCATAGGTCAGAACCATTTGAAAAATAGTCTAAAGTCTAAAATTGTGCAATAATTTTGAAAATTTTTACCCATTTTTTGACAAAACGTTTTAAATTGTAGTGGGAATTGATGGGCTTTCAATTTAGCACAGTTTAGAATAGTTAATAATTGACCCCTTCCCCCATAGTTAAAAACCCAACTTTGTCCCCAAAGTTGACTTCTAAAGTGGAGAAGAGCAATTTGATAGTTTAAGTTCAAAATAGATTTTCAATTTTAGTAGATTGATGACATGTATAAATATTCTCTTTGAAGTTCAAAAATATTGTTTTCCATAATGAATTACTTACCAGTAGCTTCATAAGCAAGTACATGCATTAATATTTATTCCATTGAATATTTTTTAGTACAGCTCAAAAGTAAATGTGAGGTGTAAGTGCACTATGTACTGGGTGTTAGAATTTTAGTAAAGTATGATTCAAATGGATGTTCATTAAAGAAGACAAAGGCATGCTAAACACCCCAACCCAAAGCAGATTCAAAAAGACCAGCAACAATACCCCTTCCCCCCCACAATTAATTTCAAGCAGTGGGTGATTTTTATAACAGTGAAATCATATTTTTTTAATGAGGCACATGCTGATTTTTTTTTCATCTTAGTGACATACAACAGACTTTTATGACCACATGAAGCAGAATTTTAAACATATGTAGATTTTTTAAAAAAAATTCACTATTTTTTCTAAATCATTATGGAGTAAAAACATGATTTTTTTAATATTAAGGTGCTTCCATGATTTAGAGTTTTTTAATCAGTATCCCAATAAGTTAATTCAACATCACCATGAAACCAAAGAAGCATCATGAAAATAAGAGCATAAAATCCAAGTACAAATAACCAGTAGAGAAATAACAAACAGAAGATAGAGAAGAAACACTTTATTCAACAAAAAACAATTCAAAAATGAAAGCATAGAAAGATCATGGTTTGAATCCCATGAAACACTAAATTTAAAGTTTTCAGTTAGAATTTATTTTATCACAATTGTTTTATTTATTAACACAAAAAAACCATGGGTTGCCTCCCATGTAGTGCTGGATTTAAACTCCCAATCCATAATTTATTTACCTAAATATTTCTATCCATGATCATTTAATGGGAATGAATTATTAATAGTGTGAAAGTAACTATTATCTAAATATTTAATAATACGAACAACCAAAAAATTCTCATCTGCAATACCAAACAATATTCTCAAAAGTTCTTTCAACAAAAAATTGGCTAATATACTGTCCAGCCTATTTTTGCCTCTAGAGACCACTTCCCCAGCTCTAAAAATGTTCCACAACTTCCTAATAAAATCAAAAAATTGACCAGTAATACATAAATGGATTCTCCCATACTTTGAGGTCAGCTCCAACTCGAAATTAGAAGAAAAGGCATCAACAAGCTCTTCAGTATTTTCAAAAAATGTTCCCAGCACAACTTGCACAAAAGACAACTCAGGAAAATCTTGGAAGAAGGAATCATACTCAAGTTCCAATAGGTGGTACCCAATGTTTATAGATGACTCAAATGATGTGAGGTTTTCAAGTTTAGATTAGAAGTCATCACAAACAACATCAAACTGAGCAAGAAAGAATGTTTCTAGAAAATAAACTTGCTCAAAACATGGACAATGTTTTTTTTCATGAGGACTCATCGCGAAACATTCTCCAACTTCAAAAATAGTTAAACAATCGACTTCATAAGGAAAACCTTCAAAAACAGGTTGAGGAAATTCAAGAAAATAATGTGAATCACTCTCTAGAATCGGTTATATGGAAATATTTTTCTCATCTAGAGGAAGGAGTGGGATAGAAATAGAAGCCTGAAGAAAAGTTTTAATAGGATGGGGAATCATAATCTCTGTGACCTCAAGAGGGATAGAACCATACTCATATCAGAACTCAATTTTAAAACATTGATTCTCATCAACATTTATCAAATCACTACCAACCCCATGTTGAGGTTTTTAAAACACTAAAAAATCCTCCACATCATCAATATCTTGGAGAGTGAGTTTCCACTTTGACACATCTATGACAACACCAAATGTAGGAAAAAAATTTCTGCCTAAGATGATTGGGACTTTTTTCATCACAATCCATGTCTAAAATAATGAATTCTATGGGTAGTTATAGTTTTCCTACACTCACTAATTGATCATCCACTTTCCCTGAAGGGTGTGTGAGTGACCTTTCACCAAGTGGAAGACAAACATAAGTTGGTTGCAAATACCTAAGACCCAACCTTCTAAACAGGGAGTAAGACATAAGATTGATTCTTTATAATAAGTCACACAAATTGTTAAATTCATCACTTGCTCCTATTTGTTATTTAATAATAAATCTTCCAGGGTCCATCAATTTTGGAGGCAACTTCTTCAACAATACCACACTACACTCCTCATTGATATTAACTTTTTCCAACTTGTTCCAATAATTTTTATTTTTTAGAAACCTTTGTTAAAAGCAAGATATGAATGGATTTTATCTAAGGCTTTTACAAATGACATGTTGATACTAAAGTTTCGAATCATTTTAAGAAACCTCAAATAGTCAGGTTCATTATTCTTCTTCACACTTTCAGGGAAGGGAATGAGAGGGGAATAATTTTTAAGAACATGTTGATTATTATAATTCTCCTCAATTCAATTTTTTTTTCTTTTCTTATTTAATTAATTCCCACTTAATTTTCCTTGGTTCATGAAATTTTTTAGATGTAAGTTCAACATTCTGTTCAGGTTGAACAAAGCTATCAAGATTCCCAGATTCTGTTTCAAGCATATGTTTCTTTCCAAATTCTGTTTTTCATTAGTTTTTGTTTTCTCAGAGTGTATCTTTACTTGTTCTTGGGTGTGAAGGACAGATCTAGTGGTTACAACCATGATATTCTCTCTTGGATTAAGAATTGAAGTGTTGGGAAGCTTTCCCTTTTTCTTTATGACCTTGATCCCTAGCCATTTGAACTATTTGATGTTCTAAATTGTGAATCTGACCATCTGTTTCCTTCCTAAACGAACTGATCTCTCCCAAAACTATTTGTAAAGCCCATTTAACTCCCCTAGATAATTAGAATATTTAGCCCCATATTGGTTTGATTTATAAATTTTAGGATGGGATTGGTAGTTAGGGGTAGTGGTCTATTTTGTGACACCTTGTTCTTTCCCGGGAAAATTTGGGTAATTTTTATAACTAGAAGTGTACTGATTAGAGAATTGATCATTTGTCCCTTGGTTACTAGCTCTAAAATCCACAAATTTTGCACTCTCATAAAGATGGACAGGGAGACCAAAATTAGAACAACAGGTATTAGTGTCATTTAACATCCCACAATGGTTACATTACTCCCTTAGGACCCTATCACTAACAACAACAGCCTGAGGATTGAATTCTATTCTATGGATGACCCTCTTCCTAGAACACTTGTGCTGAGATTTTTTAGCAAGTTTGTCAGTCACATGTTTTGCCTCATCAACCGTGGATTTATAAAATTCACCCCCACAGAATTAGTCAACTAAATTTTGGTTTATAAGGGGTGAGAGCATTATAAAAGGTCTCCATTAGTAAATTGGGAGCAAACTTGTGATTGGGACTTGGTCTAAGGAGTCTTCTAAACCTATCCCATGCCTCATGAAATAAATCTCCCTCATCCTGGACAAACCCAGTAATTTTGTGCCTAATCTCAGAGGTGGTGTTCCTAGAATAAAATTTTGATATAAAGGCAGTAAACACGTCTTCCCAAGTCTCAAAAATTTCTTCATATAAGTTCTGAAACCAATTCTTATCCTTACCCTTCATACAAAATGGAAACATCCTTAATCTCAACTCATCCTCACAATGCTCTATCAGGGGTAATTGTTGAACAAAACTATAGAAATATCTAATGAACTCATGTGAATCCACTCCTGGAAGACCATTGAATGATGGAAGTTAAGAAAGATGAGACTGGTTAATTTCATAGTTCCTAGACCAAAGGGACAACCTAATACAAGATCAGTTACTTGAAACAATTAGAATTTGAAACTCCCATAATTTAGGTAACTAGGGGGATGAAACTATGGGTTGTGGCACATTAATGTTTGAATCAATAGTATTATCCTAATTTTCCATTAAAATATTTTTTAAGGAGTAGTTAAATGTTTGTCTAGTTCAGAGTTTGAAGGATCTAATTTAATAATGAATTCTCATGTGCTCATAAAAGTGTAATAATAGTTCAAAATAGCACAATAATAGAACTAACAAGAGTTCAGCAATACAGAAAATAGTATCAATTCAATAGTCAATGAAGCATATTTTTTATAGTTTTAAAATATTCATTTTTTTGGGTTTTTATATGTTTTTTGAATAAGAAATGGATCATGGCTTACCATGAAACAACGCAAAAAACATGACCTGAACTATCATTGATGTCGGTCAATGTTTAAAATTTATATTCCTACTAATTACAGTATATGAGGAAAGCATAGTCGAACCCACAGAGAAGGAAAATTCGACCACTAATCTTTTGAACTTCCCAAAAGACCCCATTATTTGCAGCAGTGAAATAGATTTTCTATTTTTTTACTTTTTATTATTTTATTATTTTTTTATTAACGAAGTAACGTAACACTATTATTTATGTTTTTGATCTAGACTAGAATGAAACTGAGAACAAATTGAGAGCTGTGAACAACAAAAATATAGAGCGCTGATAAATGAACTATCAAAGTAAACAGATTTGGAAAAATATCCATACTACTAGTTTTTAGATAATTCCAATTCACTTAAAAATTGTTGAAATATACCACCATTTTATTAGAGTGACTTACTTCCCTCTCTAGGAGTTAAGTCTAAAAGATTTATCGAGAACAGAGTTCACCACTCTAAAACGATCAACTGTGAATCTCACTATTTGAAAATGACAACATGACAAACTCAACATAAGTCCTGAAGTCTTTTGAAATTATTACCTTTTGAAAAGTGATTCAACAATCAGTTTCTCTAATTGATTGTGAAATTTTGAATTAAAGTTCTAGTGGTATAAGCAATTGAACAAATTCAGTATTGATCTCACAGATCAATACTGAATTCATTGAAGTGATAAGTGAAAAAGAAAATAAAAAGATAACCAGTAGAACTTCAATTTATCCCCAAACAGAGTGATTTATCCAAAAAATTATCTTTATTATCAATATTGAATAAAGGAACATGCCAGAACAGAGTACAAGAATTCCAACATGAGGGAAGAAGAGCTCCCCAAATACTACTCTGCTCTCAGTATTCTTATCGTCCAGCTCATATTTAGTGATTCTACTGGGAGTCTCCACTCTCAAAATTGTGTGATCGTCGAAGGAATAATAATCCCCCAAAATTCTAATACTACTCTGCCTTAAAAACCACTGTCATCTACTACACGTCACCTCATTTTTTCCACTGGCTTTAAGTATCCTTCACGTGTGCACCACACACGTGCATTTTTTCATGACTAACACATTGCTCTAACATTACCCTTGTAACTAACTTCCAATGAGTTAGTTGGAAGCACTTATACGTGTTTTTGACTCATGAATGAACCTACGCAAGAAAGAAAACAACACAATTAAAAACAAGGAGAAAATAATTAAATAAGAATTTCTAATTTAAGACAACATCTTATAAAAAGTTTTATTAATAGATAATTTTATTATTAAATTGTTATTAAGTTATTAATTTTTATTAATAAACATTATTAATGTAAATTAAAAACATTATGTTTATTATTAATTTTAAAGTTAAAATTATTTATTTATTTTAAATTAAATGAAATATATAATTTTAGATTTAATAATTAGATATAATATTTAAGTTTTAAATAATTTTAATTAGTTTTTTTAATAGTTTATTTAATTATTATTAATTAATTATTTATCGACTTATTTAGTTTATTATTTATTAATTTATTTTAATAAATTAAGCCTCTCCCCCCCAAAATTCGGTGCAACAGGGGGAGGGGGGGGGGGTCTTCTTCGATGCCACTATAATGACTTCTCCTTTAGCGGATCGATGGTGGCGTTCTCATCCCAGTGATGCGATATGGCTAACTAGCTCAGGTCAGCCTCCTCTAGCTCCATATCTCAACTCCATCTAGTAGTGCATGACTCAGTATCAGATACCCAAACAATACTGGTTCTTTCTCCAAATCTAACACAAATGGATAACGAAGGCGAATCTTTCTCCAGGATATGACCAAAAATCTCAGCCTTATCCTTGGTAACCAACATCGAATCTCGGCTTCGGTCCAATTTGTGGAAAAAAGGAATATCTACTCAGCGAAATAGGAACGACTCGGGTAGGTTATTTCAGATTTGGTTAAAATTATATTGTAAAACCATAAATGTTTGATTTTATGGTTTTTGGTTTGTTTGTATTGATTTTGGAATGAAAGTGGAAAAATAGAGGAGATTTGTTGCTGTGGTGAATAACATGGATGCAGCATGAGGTATGAATAAAGAAGCATCGACGCGAGCAGATAGAAACCGACAAGAAATGGAAATCAGAGAGTTGTGAATGAGAATTATAGGGGGGGAATTCGGTTTGACATGGGACATCGATAGTTATATTGGTAGCAGGTAGAGGATCAGTGAGACATCAGGAGACCGATGGAAAAAAATAGAACGGTGAGTGCGGATGAAGGGTCCTGATGTGAGAAGCCATAATGGCAAGGAAATGAGATCAGTGCCAGGGGTGAGACTGATAGTGTAAAAAAATAGGGTATCGCTGTGTGTCATGAAACTGATAGGAGGATTGGATTGGTGAGTCGATGACTCATCGATAGGTAAAAAATATTAGTGACAATAAGTCACCGATGGTTATAATAAATTGAATCACCGAAAGATAAAATAAAAATAATTAATCGGTAGGACATAAAACTTATGTAAATAAAAAAAACAATAAGTGAGTCAAGAGAAAAAAATTGGTGCATCACGACATCAGTGAGTCACGACGCTGGTGAGAGGTGAGAAACCGTTAGTTAAAATAGAAGACAAGTCACTGATATTTTAAAAACCGGAGACTGAAACCGATGCACAGGAGAGACCGATAATGTTTCAAAGTGATCGGTGAGTCACGACTCACCGATAGTTATAAAAAACTTCAGTGTGATAAGGGATTGGTGAGTCACGATCAGCGAGTCGCAACATCGGTGCGTCGCAGCATCAGTGCGTCAACTCACCAATTAAACAAATTGATATGTTACAAGATTAATTTAAAACAAATAATAAAATGAATAAAACAATAATTAATTAAAAAAAAGAAAAATTAACTGAACTGTTAAAGATTAAATAATTATCTGTAACAAAAATTTAACTAAATTATTAAAAAACTAAAAATAAAAGTAACTAAATTATTAACTGAGAATAAAAATATTAAGATTAATTAAATATATGTCTAAATAAATGCAAAACATATACAAAGATTTTACCATAAACATGAAATTAAAATAATTAAAATTAACAAAAGATATTAATCGACAAAGTTAATTAGTTATATGGAAAAATGAAAACGTAGTATTAAAAACACATTATTTTATTAAACTTTAACTTAGATTTTTAACTTATTTATTTAACAGAATAATTAAACTAGTTAATAAATAATGTTAATTTATTTTAATAAATCTAATTTAAAGAGTAAAGTTTTGAATTAAAAACTATACTAGATTAATGAAAATAACAAGAAACAATTAATTAATTAATTAATATGAAAAAGTTAACCAGATTAAGATTATTAAACTAAAAATTAATTTAATATAACTAGAATATTTATAATGACTAAATAAAAGGACTAATAACACATATTTAATTATAAAAAATTATTAATTAATAGATTTAGTATAAGAAATACAAAAGATCCATTATTTATTAAAAAGTATAAAAATAAATAATTAAATTATTAAAAATTAATTAAAATATGTGGAAAAACTTTTTAAAAATGAAGCCACATTAGTATATCATCCACCAATGACTCACAATTGTGATTCACTCAACAGTGAGTCATTTCTAATAGTTTTTTCAAAATTTTAGTTTTCTCCAATTTTTCAGTTTGCTGCAGTTTCTCCACTTTGATGTTATATTTGATGTAAAAAAATTCAATGACCCATTTTAATGGATTTAAGGATGATTAAGATCCCATAACTCCTATCTAAATTTTCATAAGGGTTTGACTACTTTTACTTTATAAAAATGAGTAATCTTGTTGAGATCGACCTTTAATGGAAAATCTAAACCAAATCTAACCTGCTACACTGTTTAGATATTAAAAAATGCCATCCCTTGTTATTTTTTATTGTTTATTTCTTGGTATAGGATTCCTATGGTTCTTCCTCCCATTGGAGTCACGCATTGTGCTATTTTATTGGATCATGTTCCCCTTGGAGTTTTTCATGCTGCATGTGTACCCTCTGTTTTGGTGCAACCAGGAAGCGTCAATTCATCTTAGAGATTAGGTATGTTCTAAATTTTTCCTTATGGGTTGCTGGATCTATTTACCCCATTTATCCTTTCCATGTTATAGAATGTGATCTCTATGTTTCTAATGGATCTTTCTCTATTTTTGGTTGGCGTGGTGGTGTCTCACCGTCCTCAGGTGGATGCAGTTAATGATAGAGAGGTGATAGTGATCAATTGTGTTGGGCAGTCTCATGTAATGAATTTAAAAACCCTTTTGAGGTAGGGGATTCACTATTTATCTATTTATTTACATACAACCATAGAGATATGATGATTTGAAAAATGGATCACATTGAAATTGACATAATAATTATGTGAACAATATTAAAGAATTGGTATTGATTGCTTAGCGATGTTATTGCCTCTTGATTTTCTTGAATAGTTTGATATTTATGCCATTATTTTTTTCAGGAAATTATTGATGGAAATTGGAAAAGAATGTAAATTTGGAACTAATTTATAATTAATTGGATTAATATTAAAGTGGAATGTTAATAAATTTGGTTGTTGTTGTAATTTGATGATAATCAAATTGATGTAGTATACATGTTTAATGGAATTGGTGAATGAACCTGATGAATTTTGATTCATATTAATAAAATTATTAAAGTTATGTAAAATTAATTGTTTATTTAATTTGTGGTATCTTGAGAATCTTGTTTCTCAGTTTTCCCATAGTTTAAACCTGACTTATGAATCCGTTAATTCATGATGGAATAAGAATCAGTTGTGTGATAAAAGATAAGTACTTATGGGGTATGAGTTGCTGAATTTCTTGTAATTGACAGGTGACTTATGATTTGGAGTTGTGAGAGATCATTGTGTGTTAAGGATGAATGACTTACTTTGGGGTCTAGAGCTAGATGTTATGTTTTTTTATGCTGCTTGTGATGTGGTGTGAGCATAGGATGGATGAGCCTGGATAACAGTTGTGGTATGTGAGGGCAGGGAGGCCTAGTGGTTTTGGATGAATTTGATGCCTAGAGTGGCGATATGCATTATTTTATTTATATGTGTGTCACGAAGGACACCAGAAATGATGGAATGGGTTGAAGCAGGGCGTACTCGTTGAAAATAAAGTTAGATGTATTGATTCTATTATTTGTTTATTATCTTTTCTTTTCCCACTGATTGAGGTAGGTGGTTTTGATTTCTCTCCTTCTAAAAGGTTAAAAGACGCATGGGGTACGCCATGTGATTTCAATGCTTAGATTCTCTAGGATGGATGGGTTTACGATTCTGCTATAGGTGGAAAAGACTCAATGGGTAACTTATCCACTCACCGTGTTGATCCCTTTGTGTTTGGTAGATTAGAATGTTTTCCTAGAATACCTAGAAATATGGAAATATAGAAAAATGGAAAGTGTTAATGATGTTAATAAATTAATAGTTATGTCACCTATGGTGTTGGAGCTTGTTAGGATGAATTGTTGAGGTTGTGATTCTGAGAAGTTGTGGACATAGTTTGGCTATGCATGGAGGGCATGGATACTTGATATAATGCTAATGTAATGGAATGTGATGTGGATTTATCAATGGTTAATTAATGGTTAAAAAATTAATTAAAAAAATTTGATATTCATAAAAGGTATAAGTAACTTAATGTAACTCTTTAAATGGTTGTGTGCATATTAGATATCTAGTCTTAGTAGTGGAAGTTGAGATTCTGAGAGACATTAGCAGAAATTGAGTCTAAGACTAGGTTATTCCCATAGTGTGTTTGTGAGCTATATTATACCCTGCAATTTTTGTGTTTCTATACACTACTCAACCTTACTGGTTAGGGAAATTGACACCCTAGGAATTCTGAGCCCTGAGCAGGTGTTTCACCCAACATCCTCATGGGAGGATGGGTGGATGACTACCTCCTTTGGCTACTCTCTCTTCTCTTGGTAGTTACTTTTCATGGTATGCGTGATAGTTAGTTTTCCCCATATATCATTGTAGATGGATGTAATGGATTGAGGTTATTTCAAACACATATATTCTAGAATTTTTTTGCTAATTACTAATATAGTTATAACTTGTATAAGCTTTGATGGCTTGAGGATCGCTACTTGGTATATGAGCTCTGATGGGTTGAGGTATAATACCCAACATATGATACATTTTATGGGAGATGTTGTGAATCCTAAAAACTATGTGGTTACTTTTGTTTATGTAGACGTGGTGGTGTGTCACACAAGGTTCATGTTGTGGTGCTTCACCCATGTGTCTTGGGGTAGCCTTTTTGGAGAGAGTTCCTCAAGACGTGCGATGTTAGGGAAAAGAGGAAATCCATTGGGGAAGTGGTTGCAGTGTGTCCTTGATATTATTTATTATATTATATTCTCTGGTATTCTATACTTGGTGAGAGTATCCATGGTGAGGATGGGAACTTAGTATACCTGTTTAGGTGATGAGTTTGTTTAATGTTTTTTTACTGTTCTTTAGTATGATTTTCTTACTTTTGCACAAGAGGATCCACAGAGGATCCTATTTAGTATACTGTTATACCCACCTTTCGTATTTTTAAACTATTTTCAGGTCACTTAGAGAAGGATAGAGATTAGGGTGGTTACCACCAGATTGGTGTTTTGGAGAAGTTGTTTGGGCATAATGGTTTCTTAGATTTTTCTTTCTTTTGGTACTTGTAGTTTTCCATTTCAGTTATAGTAGTTATTTTGTTAAATTAAAAGTGAACTTGGGTTTCTTTTACTTTGTGGTTTGAGAAGGAGTTGGTTGGTGTCTATATTATCTCTCTCTTTTTCATGTTTTCTCTTAGAGGGTAAGGCCTCCCATCTATGTGTTTATTATACCCTCAGCACTAGTCAACAACCTGGGGCCTATTGGAGAAAAGACTCGAGGGCCACTATCTCTCTTCTCCCATTTCCAGACCTGGAGGGGTACAATTTGATGATAGGGGGTTGTGATCACAACACTTTCAGTGAACTCTATATGTTGAGACTCAGGCATGAGATATGGAAGATTGTTAAGGCATATGGTTTTCCAAACTCTACAGCCTGCCCAGGTGAAATGTGTATCTTGGGAGAGTGGGTTTTCGCATGTTTGGCACAAAATTTTCCCAACTACGTGGGATCCTTCTAGAGGATGTACCCAATAAATGATTCACGCATGATTTTCTTAACTGTGTGATAAAACCGTTCATGGCTTAAAAATGGGTTTTAAAAAATGGGGCTTGGTCATGATTTTACCTAAACACCCCATTCTTCCTTCTATGTATCCATAACATGGTATTTCTTCTTCTATAAGGTTAGTAAGGCTCTCCCACTCATTTTAGAATTGATTCTAAGGGGATTTAAGGTTATTTGAATGTGATTTTTCCTTGTTAAGTCTCCCATCTTGGTAGTTTCATAGTTTTTCTTTGATATGCTATTCTGTCTCTCTCAGTTTCTTAGATCTACTTCCGTTGTAGTAATATTGTGGTTTTTTAATATAATGAAAATATTTGGGATCACTTATGTTAAAGAAAGGGATCTAAGGTGATTTTTTGGAAGTTTCACCCAGATTTGTTGTGCGGTTGTGCGGTGGGTAAAGTTTGCCAATCCTTAGGGTAGCTGGCTTCACTATTGACTCCATTTTCTAGTTTTAGAAGGCTTAATATAAAATTAATTGGAATTTCTTAAAATTGATTATGAATGTGATGTAGAAATCTTGGTAGAAACCCATTTTGTGATGATTTTTTTATTTTGGGTAAAATGGGTCGGTAAGGGTGTGTTTATCTTGTTGGAAATTGTTTACTTTTTTTTGATAATTTTATATAATATTTTTTATATAATGTGGTAATGAGTTCTATCCTATTTTGTGAGTAGGGAAGTCATTTGGGGAAAACCAACTGAGTATTATTACTCACCCCCTAATTTTGAACCTTGGTGCTTTTGCAGATGTTTTACATCAGGACCCAAGTAAAGGGAAAGCATCTCATTTCATTAGTGGATCATTATGATTCTTGGGTGGTCTTTTGGTGTTGGAGCTTGGAGCTTAGTGTGGAGATATGGAGCCTAATCTTCATGTCATGATCTTTTTTGTTTTATTCTTCTACATGGAATTCTGATTCTGGATTAGTATGGTGTGGTTGTATTGGTCCTTTGGTATTGTTGAATTTGAAAACATTATTTACTTGAATCGTATAGTTGTTTTTTTTGGTATTGTCACGTTTGGTTGGATGTTTTTCATTTCATATGAAAAATCATCCACCATTGTTCAGAAATCCCTCAACATTTATTTCAAGCCTTTGGCGCCTTGGGGATGTATCATAAGGCCGAGTAACACCTCCACCTCGACTCAAGACAATGAGGAGTGGCAGGATGTTATAGAATGACTTATTGAATATAATTTTTTTTTATTATAGAAAAAGACCTTAGTAAAAAAATAAATGAATTATTTAATTGAATAATTCCTAATACAAGGGAGTATGGTGAAATAGTAATGTGTTATTATGCATAAATAAGTGGATAGTTTTTATGCGATAAATGAATTAACAATTTTGATGGGATGGTTTAAACAATGTTATAATTGGGAAGATTGGAATTAATATTGCATGAAGAATGTAATGTAAATGATAAATGTTAATTTATTTTAAGTTGAAGTTGGAATTGAATGTGATAATAAAAAAATAATGATAAATAATATATAATGTATGATATTGGAATAATGTGATGCAATTTTAAATGGGGTGATGTTTCATCTTTATAAGCAATGGTGTTATGGTATTTTTGAGACATTGGTTCATGTTGTTTCTTAGGGTAAAAAATGAGTTGATATATGTGAAATTAGATTCATTATTTATGTAAAATAAAATATAGCTAACTATAGTTTGGTATGTGTGATATTATTTATTCTTTTTAATTTATGTTATTTTTTATTCACACCCACTTGAGTTGGTAATGTGGCCGAAAACCATATAAGTTTTTGGGTTCAAAGCGTTTTTCCCAATATCAAGGTTATCGAGGACACAAATGGCTAACTACACCCCCTTTCTCACTCTCTATTTCAAACATCACCAGGTATGTATACATATATGGGCTGTGATGTATTAAGGTTATTAGACACACACACACACAGATATATATATATATATATATATATATATATATATGTGGTATGTGATTTTATAATGTTATAACACACACACATTGGATATAATGGATTGAATTTTTGATTTATATATATACAAGCTATAGTGGATCAAGGTTACTACATATATATATATATAAACTATATTGGGGCATTGTTATAATGTGTGTGTATATATATAATTGACATGATGGATTATAGGTATAAAGCACTCATATATACATGTGTTATAATGGATTATTATTTTTATGTATAAATATATAGGTTGTGATGGATGAACATTTTGATGTGTCATAATGTGGATGTGAAAGTGATGAAGCTAAGGTTATGTGGATCTGGTTTTTGTTGTGTATATGAATATGTGTAGAATATAGTGATATGACTTATGGAAGGGATGATCACCAATAGTGGTATGCGGTTGGGGTATGAGGGTGACTTGTTCAATGAGAAATGGTTTTCAGTTACCTTTCTTATTATATATACATTTTGAAATTATGTTAATTTTAATTTTGAATGATATTTTGATGAGTGATCCTTGTGATAATGGGAACATAGTTGACCGGGTTTAGGTACTGAGTTGGTTTTAATATTTATTCACAAAGGTGATGGTTTGCTTTTTCCAATTTTGAATGAGAAGTTTTGGGGTGGGACATTTTGAGTATACTTTTATTATTACCCATATGTTTATATATATAATTTTCAGGCCTTTAAGATGAGGTTTTTGAAGGGAATTTATATTACTAACACATAGAGGATGTTGGTGTTAGTTATTGTTCATAGAGTTGCTATCGTTGGAGTTATATTAGGGTATTTATTTTTAGTGTTTTTGTTCATGTATTGAATTACCTATATGTTAGGATTGGTTTATTTATTATTTTATATTGTTCATTTCATTATATTTACTTTTTTATTACGATTTATGAAGTAAATTAATTATACTTTTTTTCTTTTATAAACTCAGTGATGGTCTTTAATTCAAGTCATAGTGAGGAGGGATTGAAGGTTAACTATCATCTTCACTACCATCCCATGAGTGGTTCCATTGGGGATGGGTGATGCAATCATGGTGCCTGAATATAAATTATATCTCATCGATGGGTATAATTTTTTTTAACCAGTCTTGGAGTGAACATAAGATCTTAACATTATGGTTTTTTGTTAATTAAAGTTACAGACTGTTATGTAATTTCCTTATATAACTAGTCCTGAAATAAAATTTTATCTTATTTTGAAATTAAAGAGAAAATATTTATGCTGGTTTATAAATATGTTGGTTGAATATCTATAATTTAACTTAATTGTTTTGAATCAATGATATAATGGAGAACATTTATAGATAATTTTGGGTTAAATGTTATTGAAATTAATTAATTATTTCCTACCGATGATCCATAATTATGGTATAAATGACATATGAATTGTTTTTTGTAATGAATCCTATAAAATATAAATTTGGTGTCATTATAGAAGTAATCGAAAACATGTTTTTAAAAATGAAACTAGGTCAACATGATTTCCCTCCTGAGAAGGTCTTCCGCAAGGTGATTGATCAAATAAACAAGCAAAAAATTTTCATGAATAACGGAAAAGATATAAACCAAAAAAGTATAAATAAAAAGAGAGAGTATACATCCTTGAGAAAAACAGAATCAAGAACAAGGGGATTATCTAGAATGTAAAATTAGATAATCCATAAGCTGTATCCCCATGAAATCATCCATCACCACCAATCTGTATCTCTATAAAGGTGACAACAAATAATAGATTCTAGAAAACTAAATGAAATCCTCCCATATACCTGATTCCTAAAAAACCAAATATATAAATTACCAAATGTAAAAGTAGTATGTCATCACAATGACTAGTATAATTTCACCAAAGAATCTATGCCATGTACAATACCATGAAAATAGTAGTTCTATCTTTAAAAAAATCTAGTTTATAAAAAATTTATAAAAGAGGAACGTTTTTTTAAAACAATAATTGGTTTTTATAAAAAAAAAATTATACATAAATAAAAAAGGAATTTAAAAAGTACAAGAGAGAAAGCATGTGTGTATAAGAAAAACTAAGGACATATCATAAGATAGAAAAGCGAGTAACCAAACATGAAATATTCCATGATGTGTAAAACCAATCACAAATGAATATAAACAAGATTAGGCTCCATCCTATGGGAATATGTACTAAAAAAAATGTGGGAACAACAATCCAGTAATAACGTGAATCCAAAATGATATCATTTCCTATCACAATATGTTGATATCAAACCTCTAGTTGTGTTACACATTCTAAAGTGACATACATCCATTTTTCAATGCACCCAAGGTTAAAAATATTCTATATTTTCTAAAATTCATTTAAAAACAATGATAAAATTTTATAAGGTGATTTTATAGTGAAAAATTACTACTCCCATTCTTGAAAACCCATTTTAAGTCAAAACCATATTTAATGAATTTCATCGAACACATAGAATTCACAAATCTATTTTTAAAGTAAAACCTATTTAACATAATTTACTTAATGAAACCATTCTATTTTTATTAGAAATAAATCATTTCTATAAAACAAACAAAAGGAATTTATAATGAATTATGTAATTAATGAGATATAATTTTGGTATAGAGATACCTACCTCTCTATTAGAGGAAACTAGTTTCCTTCATAAAAAGTGATTAGAAATAGGTTGATTAGGTCCTCATGAGTATATATTCAAAATAATCAATGTCCAATATATATAAAACCCATTAGATTTGATATCTAATATACAATCAAGTTCCAACATTACAAGGGCAGAAGATTTCTAACAAGGATCTAAGAGAAGGAGACAAAACCTCAAAAATGGAACATTCCAAAATGTGATCCATCAAGAATGAAGGAAGGCCATCAATAATACAAGAGGACAAGACTCTAGAGTGTCATGGGGAATTTAGATTGATCTTAATGGGGATTAAAAGGTGATTACATTAAAAATGAACAAGGTAAAAGATCTAAATTTTAACTTTTAATGGTTTAGATCACTGTTCACGGTTGGGCCACACTGTTAGAAAAATTGTGAACCAACAATGCATGGCCTATATCCTTTAAAATTAGAGGTACACAGATACCTAGGATGAACCACATAGTTTGAAAAAACATTTCTAAATCCTTGTTATACCTCTGTAAAACCGCCCAAACAACCTCATCGATTTCTTGTCAAGCTATATGGTTTATCTATACAAGATTAAACTATGAAAAATTCTTATAGAACCTCATAGAGCTAGAACACATGGTTTCCAAATGGTTAATACTAACCATGAACTTAAACCATGACCCTAGCCTATTTTCTCTAAAAAAATAAGTTTTTAACCCCTAATGGAAACCCCCAGAAAGACCCCAAGGATAAACCAAGATCAAAATATGGATTACCTATGACCCAAATGGTGTTATAATCCTCTTCACCATAAAAGATTTATGTCTCACAAAAGTACTCATGATTTTGAACTCACAAAAATTAAATTCCACTAATACGACATCAACTATTACTTCTCTCACATCTAGTGACTATCCCATCGGCACTACCATATAACATAGACTAGGGGAATTGTTTTACCACACATTACCTAGTCTTGGTGGTCTGTAATCTGAACTAGTTTCTTAACCATTGTGGTGTTTGGATCAAGATAAACATCTTACAATTTTATCACATTGGAAGGGTCTGATTAATACCTTCCTAGATAGTAAACATGAAACAAGAAACATGTTGTGAATATATGTTAAGAGATATGAAAAGTAAAATCTATAATACACAATTTTATGATTTTTAATAATCTCAATGGGGCTAATAAACCTTGGTTTCAACTTACCCTACTTACCCAAATAATGGTTCCCATGCAAGGTGAAACACTAAAAAAGAATCAATGAACAACATTAAACTTTATTGGGAGTCAAATATAGTTTTAATAACATTTTTGATGACTCTATTCTATTACTAATCGCTTCAGGATCAACTACACACTTTTCATTATCTCCTGAATAAGGCTCGGTCCAACCATGGACCGCTCTCCCAACTCTTCCATGTAGAAGGGAGATATAAATGGTTTCTCATCTAGTTATTTAATGGGAACCATATTAATTAATGTATGATAACTATTCTTATAAGAAAATTTAACCAAAGTAAGATTCTTTGACCAGGAACCACCAAAATCAGCACACATGCTCAGAGTATATCCTTAATAATTTTAATATATATCTTGGTCTGTCTATCCATTTTTGGTTCATATAAAATGATAAAATTTAATTGGGATCCCATAGAATCATGAATTCCTTTCCAAAACCAGTATGTAAACCATGGGTCTTTGTCCAAAATGATTATAGGTGGAAAACTGTGAAGCCTCACAACATCATGGGAGTAAAAGCTTGGAAGATGCTCCACCTTCATCGTCTCCTTGATAGGGAGGAAATGAGGTTATTTCATAAATTGATCAATGATATAAAAAGTCCCACCCCTCCTTCTTAGAGTCCATGTAAATTTGAAAAATGATGTTTATGAAAATATCATTGTACTTCCATGCCAAATTAGAAGGGGTTTAAAACAACTAGCAGGTCTATGGTACTCTGTGCTAATCCTATCACAAGTATGGAACAATGAAACAAAGTCTGTAATTGACTACCTCATCCTTGACCACAAATATTGATGTATTACATCATGATACATCTTGATAGTCCTATGGTGTATGGACTAGTAAGGACTTTGTCTAATGCTTATCAATTCCTACATCAGGGATATAGGAATGACCAACCTATATCAGAAATATAAGTAACCAACATGATATTGAGACTGACCAATCAAGCTATCCCCACCATTTATGATTATATTGAAGCTCTATAAATTTTAATCTGAAACATAACTGATTCAATACCACTCATCAAATATGAGTCAACCTTCATTGAGGTAAGAACACCAGTCCACCGGCCTCTTCCAATCCCTATGTCATCTCAACAAGCAAAATCATCCAAAACCATTCCTCCCCGGATTCCTTCAATAATTTAGTCGGTACCTTCCTGGTCAATGTGTTATTGAAAACATTAAATTTCTCATGTGTATGATCAATATAAAAAATTAATGTGTAATGATACTCAACTCAAAATCTCTATCACAAGTTCAGATCCATTTGAGTAAAAATATACTTTAGGATTTTATTACTAAAATATTACATGAAATGCTCCCCAAATAGTTATAGATTCTAAGTCTTTATATCATGAAAAACAACTGAAAATTCATGGTCATGTGTAGGTTAGTAATTCTCATGAGTACATAGTCCATTGGCCGCCACATAATTTCTATGTATCAGGACACACCCCAATAGCATACCTAAGGAATCATAATAAACATCAGAATCTAAAATCAGTTTCGGAAGATTTAAAACAACATTAAAAGACCATATCATTTTAAATTACTTGAAATATCTATAAATTTTTTCATTACACTCAAACATAATACCTTTCTGGGTGAAATTTTTCATAAAAAATGCATTCTTGGAGAAATATTAAACAACTTCTTATAATAATTATCCAAGTATGAAAAGATTGAATCTAAAACACATTATTGGGGTATTACCAAGGCATTAGAAACCATGTATTTTCAGGATCTACCGAGACAGGCCTATAATATATAATATTCCTTAGAAGCTTCACTTATTGGATAAAAAATATACACACGGAAAGGATAATTTATAAGCGATGTACTTTCAAGGTTCTACGGATGATATCCAAATGATCCCTATATTCCTCCTATGACTTTTAGTAAACTAAAATATAATTCAGGAACATAATGATGAAATAGTCCAAGAATATATGAAATATTTTTTTCATCAATTCCATAAATACCATAGGAGAATTAGTGAGACCAAATCACATAACCAAAAAATCAAAATTCCCATATCAGGTCCTAAAAAAATTCTTAGGTATATCCTCTTCTCAGACTCTAACCGGTGGTACCCTGATTGGAGGTTATCCTTCCAAAACATTTGAGTCCCTTTATTCTAATAAAAGATATAATAAATTATTTTCAAGGATAATTGTTCTTAATGGTCATCCGATTTAGCTTTTGATAATCAATGTAATGACTGAGACTTCCATCTTCCTTCTTAGAATCAGGGATAAGTGAATCCCAATATTACAAACTAGGATGAATAAATCCATTATCCTCAAGATCCACAAGATTAAATTTAATCTTATCTAACTTAGTAGGTTCTGTACGATATGGTGGCATAGAAAAGGGCATCATACAAGGGAGTATTTGATTAGTAAACTCAACCCATATATATAGAGGAAACCCAAAAAAATAATCAGGAAAGACCTTAGGCTACACAGTAACCACTATTGGGACATGGCTGCTCAAAAAAGAGTCAATTAAATATAGTAATAACTATAGAAAGCAACATGAGATCATTTCAGCATAAGGAAAATTATTCCTTTCTCTCCTAGTTATAGGGCCCCACTCTCCCTAAAAGGCATGGGAGACTCCATTGTGAGGTAGAACCTGAACTCCAATATGATAAAAAACATTTTATACCTTATCACTGATCATCCAATCCATTCCAATAAGAAGATCAATAAATCATGAACAAGGACTACGAAAACTAACACCACCTCGATGTTGGCTATCATAGCCTGAAACAAAATAAATCTAAAAACATGTTTATAACTCATCCCCAAATGTGTGGAAAGATCCAACAAGAACAAAATATGTTCCAAATGTAACAATAAAATATTAATTAATATTGAAGGTATAAAAGAGTGAGTTAATCCTATGTCAAATAAAGCTAGTACCATAGTAGAGGAAATAAAAACCATACCTATAGCAGTAGCCAACGCCAGTTTAGATTCCATCGGTGCATAATCTACTGTATAAATATGTCTAGGATCATCTCCTCATTGAGATTTCTTAACCACATGAACAACCCCTTTTAATGAGGATAATACAGATCACCACTTGAAGTATCAGAATAAACCAAAAAACCCTTTGTGAGAGCAGATCTATACTTACTACCTCAGAACATAATTTCACAAAAATATTTGAGATGGACACATTTTTCACAATGATGAAAAGTTGGTGATGATTCTGAACAATTAGGCTTGGTATGACCTATCCTTACAAACTGATAGTAAATAAACTAGTACTGTATTGATGAATACCCTAAAACTAGTCTTGCTAAAAACTGGCTGCCTTTAAATTTCCTTTTCTATCAAGAAACAACACCCTGGATAACAAATTCAATAACTGAAATTTCACCTAAACCATTTTCCCAAAAATATATTCCTCCACTATATCCATATTGTTGAATTACTCAAAGAAGTTGGAATGTTATAATGGAATCAACATCGACTAAATATCATCCCCCAGACCCATCTCAAAACTATAATATTTAAGTTAATCATTAGTAATAAGATCAGGTGCTATGTATATTGATTCAATGAAATAGGTGGAATACTATAAAACTATACACTTCTATTACTCCATGGTCAGTAATTCCTGGGTCTTTTACACACACAGAAAATTTAGGATAAAATGATTGGTTGATAATTTTCTTGAAATATGGACGGGTAAGATATACTTGAAACTTATCTTGAATGATAAAATCCCACTATATCCTACCTGGTACTTTAATAATGTGCATTAAAAAACAAACCTTAGATTCACCGAGTTTTTTTAGAAAATGGGAGACCCTCTTAATTAACTCAAGCCTCTAATCACATTTCTAGGGTCCCTTGTCATCACAGATGATAGGTGAGTTCTTCTTAGAAAATTCAAGGCCCTGATCCCCCATTTATCTCTTGTTTTCAATACCCTACTATTCTAGAGTATAAATTGTGTGTATTATATATTCCACCAGATAAGGTTATATTGTGATATTTTCCTATTGAACCTATCTCATATTTTATTCTCTTGGACTCAAAAGATTTATCCAGGGAGGCATTTTCTAATAAATAAAAAATAAAAAGACCAAATATCTAAAAAAAGTTTATTTAATCAAAGACAAAATTGAATAATCTATATTACAAACTTTAGAAAATATGAATGTAGAGAAATCATGAATCCTATAAATGAAAGAATAAAACTTTACAAGGAATAGGTTCATTTAAGTATACCGAAAATCCGGTTTATTTAGATAACATCAAATATTAAGTTTCAAGCATGTAAAATATCCTTAACCATGCATGGAAACTCAAGTTCAGACATAGAATTATGCTATCCAGGAACCCACCCACACTTACTACATGAATAATTATGGTCAGAACTACTCTATACCAAATACACTAAACTAAACATAAGAAGTTTTATAATAATTTAGACCGAGTATTCCCTATGATACTATTTTTTTACGATTCAATCTAGGTAAACCTGACATGATACACAAAATGGTCATCCATATGGTGGTTGATCAGAAAAATAAGAAAAATAAGTCTCATGAATAACTGAAAATAGATAATCTAGTAGAGTACAAATAGGAAGAATGAGTATACATCCTTGAGACAAAAAACATCAAGCCCAAGTGGATAAACCTAAATGTAATACCAGAAAATCAATAAGTTGTGTCCCCGTGTGACCATCTATCTCCACCAATCTATCCCAATATGAATGTAATGAAAGTAAAGGGAAGTTGAGAAACTGCATGAAACCCTTTCCCTTATCCCATTCCTTCAAAACCAAATCCATAAATTCACCAAGGAAAATTAGGGGTTGAGCACAAATCCCAATTGTATTTAACTGAATAGTCTATACCAAGTATATCACCATGAAAAATTTAGTTCTACATTAAAAAAATATTGTTTATAAAAAATTGTAGAAAGAGAAACCATTTTTTGAAACATTATATGGTTTTCATAAAAGAAATTATATTCACATCAACAAATAATATGACATGTACCAGTGAGAAATAATAAATGTATATGAAAAACCATCCAATGATGTATCATAATATTGATAAGTGAGAAAACAACCATGAAATATTCCATCATGTGTAAAATGAATATGAAATGAAAATGAAAAATATTGGATATATCCTATGTGAATATATACTCAAACATATTGAGAAAACATAAGCTACAAATAATGTGAATCCAACCAATATCGAGTCATGTCACAGTCTATTAGTATCAAACCTCTTATGGTGTTACACACACTAAAGTGACATACATCCATTTCCTAAAGCACATGAGGTTCCCAATGTCCTATACTTGCCTAAATCCATCTTAAAACTGAAATCACATTATATAAAACAATTTCATAGTCTATCATTATTTCTCTCATTCTTTAAAACCTGTTTTAAGTCAAAAGAACCTTATGGTATTTGATCAAACACATATAGTGGATAAATGTATTTTTAATGAAAAAACGATTTAAAAACATTAATTCCAAGGAACTATTTGAATTTAATAAAAAATAATCCAATTTAATAAAAAAACTATATAAATTCGTTATATATTTATGTAATTCATGAGCTAGAATTGTTGTATAGGGACATCGACCTGACCAACAAAAGAAAACTAGTCGAATTTGTAAAACCAGTTTGTTAATAGATAGATGAGGCACTCATGATCCTAGATCCAAAAGAATGAACATAAAATATATAGAAAACCCCTTAGATCTGGCATCTAAAACCTAACTAGGTTCTAGTGTTATAAGGGGGAAGAGATATAGCCAGGATATAAGAAGAGGGGAGAAAAAAAGATTAAAAATGGAACATACCTCTATGAGATCCATCAAGAATGAAGGAAAACAATCAAGAATACAAGGGGGGACATATCTAGAGTAATGGGAAGAGGCTAGTTTGAGATTAATAGGTATTAAAAGGTGATTATATATAAAAATTACCACGGGAAAAGTGATAAATTCTAACCTTTTAAAGGTTTGGATCAAGAAACACATTTAGGCCACATTGTTATAAAAATGTTTGACAAACATGAATGACCATTTCCTTTGAAAGTATAATATGAATGAATAAATAGGATGAGCTACATGGTTTTAGGAAAATGTTCCCAAGACATGGGAAACCTCTAGAAAACCAACCAAAAACATGAACTATTTACTTGGCAAGCTATACTGTTTGACCAAACATGATCAAACCACAAAAAATGTCACGAGATTCTCACAGGTCCATACCACATGGTTAGTACTAACCATAAGGCCGAACCATGAAACAAGATTTTTCTCTCTAAAAACCATGTTTTCAACCCCACTGACTCTTGAAAACCACTAGAATGACTGCATGGATAATCCAAGCTCATACTATGGCACACCTATGGCCTAAGGCCTTCACACATGTTCTTGATGATGATAAAAATGAAATTTATACCACTAATTCTCCAAATATAATTGAACAATATATTACATAGCATGTTGTAAACACTTACAATTTTATATTATAATGTGAACTAAATGTTTTGATATGGAATTTATAGTATCCTCTTTTTTTTTTTAATTTTTTTTTAATTTTTTTATCACTATCATTTGCTTATTTATTTAGTAAGTATAATCAATTTTGTTAATAATTTAAAAACTGAAATGTTTTTAAACATCATTTTTATAATAAAATTTAAATTACTTTTCTAATGTATAATTTTGAAAAAATTGCTGAAAAATAAAGGAAGTGAGTGTTTTAAAATGATTATTGAATTCGAGAGTTGGGTTTATGCCATATATTTCCTTCTATAAGTAATGTGTTACATTTTTATGTATAAATTATTTAATATATTATTGAATATTAGTAGTCAATTTTTAATTTAATCAGGTAATGAGGATATTTACATAACTGATTCTATCACCCCAATTTTATCAGATCCCTACCACTCATATAATATCCAGTTTAATTTATTATCCTAATTTTTTTATTCAATTACCTATGTAATTTATACCGCTAATGATGTCGCAAAAATTTACCATTTCAATATTGAATCCCCACCCCTATATTAGTTTATAACCATTTCTATGATACTATCAATTTTTAATTCTCATATCTCTTATAAAATTATAGTCTTTCTCTATCTATATATTCTCCTAAGAGTACCTTCCATACAAGGATTACTAGTCATATCAAATGTAATTTAAATTTTAAAGATTCTTACCATTATATTGATCATTCATATAGTATTGATCCTTAAAATCTCACTAGTTATTTTGTATTAGGTATTTTTTACAACTAGATTGAATTTTTTTACAATAATTTTACATAGGTTGTAATATTTTTCAATTTTATTTTTTTTATTTTATCATCCTCAACAAGATATACTACTAGGAAATTTGTTCATCCCCACATATAAAATTAATGGTTGAGTATAATAAAGACAACAAAATGATTGGGAAACTTGAATATGAATGTACAAGAAATATGGGAACACTTGGAAAATATGGTGATATCATTCCCATTTTACTATTCCCGTAGAGAATTGTTGGTGATCAGTTTGAGAGATTGATAACTATGAGGAAATTGTCTGATGTGACCTCAAAGTTGAAGTGGAGATAGAATAATCTCAAGTGTATCATGGGGATAAGAATCAAAAAGTAGAGTTTTATTCTGGAATTATGATGGAGAAATCCAATGGTGGTAAGAAATTTCAACATCCCACTTGTCAAAAGTTATAAAGGAAGAATCATGGAAAATTTTTAAGGGGAATGAGGAAAATTTTTAGGTTTAGTAATAAAAGATACCAAACTAGAGATTGCTGATGGAAGAAACACACCAATGTGATGGAGGAAAGGAATTCTTGAGTCAACCCTTAGTGGATTATTCATTATTTCAAATCCAAGGAACCATGACACTTTATTAACCAATGAACTATGAAAAGGGACTTTAGAGACAACCAAGAACATCAACGGAAGAAAATGTTATATTTTTCTATCAGAACTGCTGAGGTGGAATCCAAAAAAGAAGCGGTGAAATTTAGATTATTTATTTATTAAAAATTATTGAAAATATTTTTTGTAATGGTTACATGGATTCCATTATATCATTAAAATTTAGTGAAATTATTCCAACACAACAAAAAATAATTGAAGTATAGGTGTCAATGAAAATGGATAATGGTGCAGTTATTTCATCCCAAGTAAATAATTCCTCCCCTATCAAAAGTTTTTCTATGAACTTCCCTATAAAAGTTTTCATACTCCATTTGGTATAATTTGATGGAATTTTGGGTTTTTATTTGATTTACCTATTTAGATCCAATATAAATTTCAATAAGAAGGAAATCACTTTCTGTATCCTGAATCGTCTTTTGATTATGTACAAATTTATTGAGATGGATGAGTCTTACTTAGAACCAAAATATCATGCATGGATATTGTTTCTCAACAAGAAATTATATCTAGATCAAATGATTGATTTTAATAAGAGAATCATCCTTTAAGACTATCCCATTGTGAGGGAATTTGTTGAAGTGTTTCTTAAATAATTTTATAGTCTTCCACCTAGATGAGTGATTGAATTTTCAATGGAGTTTATACCTTGGGAATTTACCTTATCTAAGACTCCATATATAATGGTAGTTGTGGAACTTTAGGATTTGAAGAAACAACTATAGGAGAATCTGGATAAAGGGTTAATTATTCCAAGTGCTTCACCTTGGGGTGCACCAGTCCTCTTCATTAAGAAGAAGGACAGGTCAATGCATATTTGTATTGATTATCATGAGGTCGACAAGATCAAAATAAATAATAAGTACCCTCTTCAATGTATTTATGACTTTTTCGATAAGTTATGTAGAGCATAATACTTCTCCAAGGTGGATCTATGATTAGGGTATTACCAATTTAGGAAGAAGAAGGAGGATATCACTAGGAATGATTTTTGTACAATATAAGGGAACTATTAGTTCATATTAATTCCATTAGAGCTAAAAAATGATCCATAAATCATTATGGACCTAATGAATAGTGTCTTTATAGATTACCTCAACTACTATTTGTTAGTATTTATAAATTATATTCTAATATACTCTAAAATAAACGAGGATCATGAGGAGAATCTGATCAGAGTGCTAAAAACTTTGTGAAAGGAGAAGATTTACGCAATGTAAAAAAATGTGTTTTTTGGTTGAATGAAGTATCATTATTTGGGAATATTATCATAATAAATGGGATATATGTGGACCCTAAAAAGATAAAATAAACTGATGGATGTAAAATGATGACATTTTTGATAGATATCCATAGTTTCTTTGGATTATCTAGGTACTATCATTAAATTTTGAGAAATTTCTAACAATTATAAAGCCCTCTAACAAAGATAAATGATAAGGGAGTCACGTTTTCGTGGAATTATGAATGTGAACAGATATTTAAGGAGTTGAAAAAGAGTCTTATCACTTCACTTGTATGCACACAACCCACAATTGGAGAAATGTTTGTGGTATTTAGCGATGATTTATAAAAGGACTGGGTTGTTTGTTAATATAGGATGACAAATGGATAACCTATGATTCATAGAAGTTGAAATTTCATGAATATAACTACCACACTCATGATCTAGTGTTGGCTATCGTGACTATATCTTTGAAAATATGGCGAAAATATATATTTTTTGATAGGTGTAAAATAAATAGGGATTACAAAACCCTCAAGTATATAATCACATAGAAAGAGCCAAATATGAACCAACAAATATGGTTAGAGATGATCAAGGATTATGTCATCTCAATTCACTAAAATCATGGGAAAGCTAATAATGTGGATGTTGATGTAAGTATAAAGGATCCAAAAATCCTATCATTTAATTTAATTGAGAGGTATCTGGTCTTATTAGATTTAAAAAACATAGACATGTGAATCATAGAGTAAGTAACGTCATCAATACATTCAAAGATGATTGATCAACATCCCATTTTAGAGAGGATAAAGGACCATCAAAGAGATAATGGGGGAGTTCAAAAAAATGTGGAAGCTTTAAGAAAAGAAAAATCCTTGGATTTAAATGTTAATTAAGGATTTGTGATATTTGGTTCATGACTATGTGTATCATCAAATCCCGAGTTTAAGGAGATGTTGGATGATGCACCTAAATCAACCTTCTATATCTATCCTAGAAGTATGAATATGTATCTATATATCTTAGAGAACAATTTTTGGGATAATATGAAGATGGATATCATGGAGTATACATCATGATATATTTTATGTCATAATGTGATGGTGAAAAGGAAAAAACCCAAGGGGATGATGGAACCATTTCACATACCTACATGGAAATGGGAAAACATCACAATGGACTTTATCACTTGTCTTCTAAAGATATTAAGCATAAATAATGCTATATGTTCTTTTGTGGATCATCTTACAAATACTAATAAGTACATTTCAACTCAATATGAATTCTCACTTGATTAACTGCTAAGGATATACAATAGAGAAGAGGTGAGGCTGTATGGAACACCACTATCAATTGTATCTGATCAAGACCCATGAATTAACTCAAAGTTATTGAAGAGGATCTAAAATTATATAAACACTATGTTGAACTTTATCATGACTTATCACCCTCAACCTAATATAAAATATATGTGGAATATCAAAAAAATTTAGAACATGCTGAGACATACTCAATTGAGTTCAAAGGATGATGTGATCAACATCTTCCTCTCGCCAAGTTCTCATACAATAAAAGTTTCCACTAAAGAATCCAAATGGCTCCCTATTAATTCCTTTATAGAAAGAAATGTAGAACACATAAATTTTGGATGAATTTGGAGGACACAAACTACCAGGTCCTGAAATGGTTGAGGAAATGGTGGAAAAGATTAAGACCATTCATTAGCCAATCACGAATTCTCAAAGTCGACATAAGAAATTTTCGGAAAATCACCCATGAGACCTAGAGATTGATATTGGAGACATGTTATTCCTCTACATATCAGTATGTAATAAATTCACGATATTTTGGAAGAAGGGAAAGCTTAGTCCAAGATACATCGATCCCTTTGATATACTTGATCACATTGGAGGAGTGTCCTTTCCCGAAGTACTCCCACCTAACATATCTCAAGTACATGATGTATTACCTATATCCATCTAAAATAAGTACATACTATACCCCTCACATGTACTCAATCTAATGGTGGTATGTTCGGTGAATTTTCTCTCATATGGGGAGCATCCGGTGAGGATCTTAGACCATATATACAAAGTTCTACGAAATAATTCAATGCACCTGGTCTAAGTACTATGGAGAAACCACATATTTGAATAAAAATGTGGGAACTAGTTGAAGTGATGAAACATTTTTACCCTCATATATTTTAGTGTGTGGATTAAAGACTTTTAGGGCTAAATTTATGATGGGGGCGACTATAATGACCTGATCTTTTATAAAAAAATTCCCCTATTAATTTAATTAAATGTCATATTATGTAATATGGTTATAGAAAACACATGTACTAATTTGTTTTTATTATATACTTTTATGTTTTAAAGACCATTAAGAATCTTTACTATTGATAATATAACCATTGAATAGTGATCTTATGATTAGTATAAATATTGGGTTTTAACAAATCCAATTGACATAAACAAAGGAAGTGATGGACTCAACCAGTAGGATCATACCCTATGAATCAAATTTATTAGATATTAAAAGGGAGATAAAATCACTAGGATTTCCCTTGAAAAATTGCAAGATAACATCCAATAACTTAAGCATGAGAGAAACCATATTCGGGAAAAGTTCAGGCTCATCGATATCACACATCAAACCTTGTGTGTCGAACCACCCCTGAATGTATCACTATTGCACACCTTACCCTTAGGGTGCTGATGGTCTATTAATTTTATATATATCAATACAATAATAATATGGAAATTTATACTTTATTTTTTAATATAATAATGTATTTATTTACTTTTTATCACTACCTTATAAATGATTTTGATTTTGGTACAATAAATCACTAATTGTATTTTTGGGTAATATTAAAATCCAATTATGGAATTTATTTTGATGAATTAAAGGATTTTTGAAATAAATATTATTTTATTTAAAAACTATTATTAAATAATTTTTATTATATATAAAATATTTTTTAATTTTGAATAATTCAAATGTAATTTATATAAGGGTTTGAAAACTGTTATTGTAAAAAACCCATCATTTATTAAAAAATATAAATTATTATTTTATAATGGAAAATTAAAATATTAAGAAATTTATATAGATAAAAAAAATATTATATTTTTAATCATGACATCAAAATTATCCAATGGTTAATTTTTCTTAATTTTCTGAGACAATCAAATTTTCAGGTAAAAATTAAATACATTATAAATATACAGTGTGTATTTAAACATCATAATTACCCAAAAGTGATGTAATAAATACTATAAAGGGTATCCATGACAAAATATAGGTATTAAATTTATAAAAATATGATTTTATGTTTATTTGATTAATTTTAGAAATCATTTATGAGTCCTCCAAAACATATAATATATTTTAAGGATTTAAAATCATTTCTTTAAGAGTATGAATCACCTCCACATCACCAAGAGTAATATTTTATAAGCTTATAGAATAGAACTATAAAATAATAAAAACCACTTTTATTTGGTAAAAACCATGAGAATAAAACCAAGTTAAAGTTTTTAGTTTTGTTTATTTTATTATATTGAGTCCACAACCTATGTTTGAGAAATGATAAAGAATTCTCCACTCATTTCCTATATAAACACACCCAATATCTCTTTTTTATTCACTTAAAATCCTTGTAACACGTCATTAATTTTCCCACCCCTCTATATAGTCCACCAAAGGTTACCCTATTCTCTAAATAATATCCTCTCAAGCATTTGGAGCCACACTCTCTAGGTATGGCATACACTCCTTCTCCCCTTTCTTCAGGTTTCTTCTTTATATTATGCCTTATATTTCCAATTAATAATATTGGGATAAGTTTTTATATGTCCCCATTACTATAATTTTAATTCCCAAATGATGATATAACCTTTTCTGTCTCATCAACCCATTTTATGATTCTTTAAATGAAGTCGTTATGATACCAAAATTTCACCGCAATTTTCCATGCCAAAAAGATTTTGTATTGAAAACCAAACTCATTTTCTATCAAGGATGTTCACATTTATAGACTTATACTTATTTTATTTTGGACTTAAATATTGGTATTCCACAATTAATTATAGGGAAATAATAATTTATTAAAATTTATTCCATGTCGTATGATCTATATGGAACACTTAAGCCTCAGAATGAGATGAAAGTGAGAGGTGAAACCAAAATTATATAGTTCTCTAATGCACTGGGTAATGTTTAAGTCCCATGAGATGTTATCAAAGGGGATATGTAGTGAACCAAATATCTCATAGGACTTTTTACATCATTATTTCTTGGAATTTAACCTTAACCCATGTTTATGATGTAGTGTTTTAAGTTGCAACATTCCCCATATTCTCTTTATGATTATCATGCTATATAATTCCCCATTATTCATGTTTATGATTATAACTCATTTTATTCCACATTGATATAAATATTGGATAACATTTTTTATTTAATTCACTTAATTCCATATTTATTTCCTAATTGGGCTTTATTGTTCACCCCTTTCGTTTGTATGTCCCCAAGTCATCCCATTTAGTAAGTACGATCATGTTAAAATGTTTTCAATAAAGATGATGTATTTAATGATTTAAGTTGTTATGTAATGTATCAAATTCTCAAATAAATTAGTGTTATCAATCTTATTGGTAGTAATATGTGCTATCTTATGTAATAAATCACGTATTAAATAAAAATAAAGAGAATGGTTGCCATAATAATTATATAGAGAGGTTCTTGAATAGATAAAACCCCTTACCTATATGTCATCATGCTATAACATTAGCTCTATCTTCTCAACTATTTCCATACAATATGATTTTCCAAATATGGGATCAACTACCAACATGATATCAATTTTGAAATTAATCTCCCTCAAAGAAGGTATTCATGATAAATCCTTAGCAAATAAATCCTAAAAATTGTCATGTATGTGCGGAAAAGTAGGTTGAACCATTACCTACTCACCTAGGGAAACCATAATTTTTACCTTTATAGAAATGGAACAAAACCATCTAATATCATGTCTAATTCTACTACATTGGATCTATTATTCACTTTTAAAAGTGTAATCATCTCCCAAGAGTGATGTGGTTGAAAAACTAATTTTTAATTAATAAATTAAAGCCTAAATACATTTTATCCAATCTATATTGAATATAACATTGAATCTAGTCATATTGAGGATAATTTAATTCCATAGATTCCCATAATATCTAATTATTATGTCATACCATGATAATATCATAACACAGTTTGAACTCTTTTTGAGAGTTGTTTCTAAAGCTAAAATACTAAAATAATAATCTAAGGAATGACCTAAAACAAATACCAAATTATTATATAAAAATAAATGAGTCTCTTATGGTCCAAACAAACCATCAAAAGAGTAAAAATGATTAAAACTATGTTTCCATATTTCCAAAGACACTAAACTATTAGATTATTTCTGATTTTAGAGAATGATGCTTGATGGGGTGTGAGATGGGGGAAATGACTCTTCTTCTGAGAAACCCTCGATGTGAACCCAAATCCGGCAAGCACAGATGAAGCTTAATCCTTGCCCCTCAAAATCTTCCCAGCTATGGAATATTTCAATACGAGTTGGGAGTGTTATTAAGATTATAATTACAATAGAGAGACGGTGGATAAAGTTCCAGAAACAATCGATCTATCTCAAACATAAAACGTGACTCCAAGCGGTTTATCTTTTCTCGAAGCTCGTAAAGTTTCCTCCAACTCTTATGAAGCATCGAAAAATCGATCTTCAATTAAAAGACAATAAGATGGAAGATCTATATTAAGGCTGACCCAGATGTGATTCAACAACATCAAAATCTTGGTAAGTTTTCTATTATGGGTCGAATTTCATTTGCAAAAGGTGATAAAACCTAGTCGTATCATGAACCGAGACAACATATTTCTAGATGCTGGGGTTTTATGAACTGGAAATCAATTCCCCTAGGTAGAGGGTATTTTCACATGCTTTTTAATTCACTAGATGACCTTGATAGTGTCTGGAGATAGGAAACCAGCTACTTTGGCCTGATTTATTTCGAATATCAGAATGAGATTTCACTTTCAATCCAAATACTCAAAGTAGTAAATCAGCCAAGGTATGGGATAGATTCAATAACCATAAATGGTTCTTTTGGAATATGAAGATCCTCAAAGATCTCTCTTCTTGCATTGGCACTCCTCTAAAGATAGATCAAATAACGTTAAATGCTGATATGGGCATGTTTTCTAGGATATTGATTGAGATTGATTTAGAAACTAAACCTCCTCATTCCATCATCTTCAATGCCAATGAGTATAAGATTGAGGTTAAACTAGAATATGATAAATTAAATTCCTTTTGGGACTTATTTAAGATTTTAGGACATTCAATCCCAAGTTTCAGAGTGGTCCATATGGTCTCCAATCACCACAATTCCCCAGAATAGTTAGAAGTGAAAAAATATAAGAAGGATAAAGGCCCTCCCCCTGATTAACCAAGGCCCTCCAAACAAAAAGATGAAAAATGGAGTGTTAAATCACACCCTGTGTCTGGAATTTCATGGGATGACTTGGTATAAGATCATGATATTGAAATAGAGGAACCATCCATAAGACACAACATTGAAAGTGAGAATTTTAAAATTCTAGAACAAACAGAACTTGATGCCTTGGATAAATCTAATTTGGTGTCCTCACTTGTTTTGGGTAATGACAATGAACCATAACTCGCATCTCTTGCCCCAAAGATCCAACCTGAATTGTCTAAGGGTAAGAGTATCTTGAACCATAGTGTAACATGGACTATATTCGGGGCTCACTCCTTTCTTCCATCCTCTATCAATGCACAGACTAGCAATTTTGCTTCAGTGAAATGGGATAGTCCTTCTGTCAATCTTCCTCAGAATCTGGGAAAAACATCTCTTGAGGATAAGCAACCTAGCTTTATCCTGAAAGACCTAAAATCTCCCCCTCTAAATCTACTACTTCTGATAGTAAATTTGATGCTATAAACTGTTCTACAATCCCCCTTAATGGGATTGAGAAACCAGGAACTTTTAACAACCTTTCTTCGCCTAACTCTCAGTATGAAATCATACATAATGAAGGAGAAAAGGCCATCATCTCCTAGTATGTTTTGGTCTTTTCCCCCCATTGAAACTATCAAAAATTCAGAAGCTGTGAAACAGTCCAACCGAGACTCTGCTTCTTCTAGCTGCCTTCCACCTCCTATTCCATCTATTCAAAATAATGTCAAGGATGGTGCTTTTGATCATAATCATGCTAATAATTTAAGTAAATAGGAGAAACATTTCCCCCCTAATAGAGATTTTTTTACTAGAAGAACTAGAGGGAAATACTCTGGAGGTAAAATGAAAGGGGGTTCACACCCAGAAAACAAGTATTAATGCATCTTTTGATTTGGAATTTTCAGGGTATTACAAACCCAGACACCCTAAATGTTTTAAAAAGGCTAATTAGCATTCATCGTCCTAAAATTATTGCACTTTATGAACCTAAAACTAACTTCACTCCTAGATTTATGCATTTTTATAATCTTTTATTTTCTTCTTTAGTGTCTTGTAACAACTACAATGCCGTTGAAACTCTTTGGGTCTTCTTTCATTCTTCCCTACAAAATGTGAAGATTTTTAGTATTAATGATCAATCTTTGACATGTGAATACTACTTTGATCACACACATATCTTCCACACTCTTCTTTATGCTAAAAACAAATATAACGATAAAATACCCCTTTTGAATGAACTCTCCCACCTTAATAGAAAAATTCAGTACCCCTGGAATTTGGTTGGTGACTTCAATGCTATTCTTTCTCCTATAGAAAAACTATGTCCTTTACACTCCAATATCTCTTAAAAAGAATTTAAAGCCTCCATTGTGGCTAATAACCATACTGAATCGAATCTCACAGGTTCCAAATTCACCTGTTATAAACATCATTACAATAGGGTGGTGTCGATAAAACTTGATAGATCTTTCACTAATGACCCATCCCTTGATAAATGGGATCATATTTCGAGCATCAGACTTCCTAAACTAGCTTCAGAACACCATCCTATCCTGGTTAGTTTTTCTTGGAATTTTCAAAAGACTTGTCTTTCTTTTATGTTTAATATTTCATAGTCCTCATAACCTGAGTGTGTTACCATAATTAATAAAACTTATAACAACATGTGTTTCCCTAGTAATTCCTTTTCTTCCACCACTAAATTAAAAAATCTCAAACATATCCTAAAAAAGTGTTTTAAATCAAAATTTGATCTTATTGAAAAGGAAATCCATTTCTTAAAAAAAGAGCTCATTAAAATTAGAAAAAACAACTCTACCTCAAGATTTGTTGATGAACCTCAAAATGAAATTAACATGTCTTCTAAATTGCTTTCTATGCTCAAATTTGAATATAACATCAAGAAGAAAATATTAAAATCTAAATGGATAAATGATGGAGATAGAAATAATAAATTTTATAACCCCCTTCAAAGGGTTAGAAAATCCAGTAAGCCCCTCTTCTATTTAAGGGATGGTGGTAACTTCATTGATTTAGATGAAGGGATAACTAATCACATTATTTCTTATTTCTAAGACATATTCAATGACCCTAATATAAACAAAGATCTCTTTCCTAATGTCATCTTGAATATGGTAACGGTCGAAGATAATAATTTCCTTAATTGCATCCCCCTAGATAATGAAATGAGGGACGCTATTTTCGGCCTTAACCCGGATAGTGCCCCTAGGCCTGATGGTTTCAATAACGGGTTTTTTCACAAACACTGTGTTGTCATTCAGAATGATGTCTGTATTATGGTTAGAAATTTCTTTGATGAAGGAATTCTTCCTCATGGATTAAACTCTCAATTCCTTACTCTTATTTCCAAAGTGGAAAATGATGATGAAATCCATCTCTTCAGACCCATTTCCTTTTTAAACTCACTGTTTAAAATTATTACCAATATCATTGCTAACGGAATCTCTTACATTAGTAATATAATAATATCCTGGAATTAATTTGGCCTCATAAAAGGTAGATCTATACAAGTATATATCTGTCTCACCTCTGAATCCACCAATCTTTTAAATAGAAACTCTAGAGGTGGGAATGTTTCCATGAAATTTTATATCACTAAAGCTTTTGATACTATTTATTGGAGCTTTATATTTAAAGTGCTAGTAAATTTTGGTTTCAATGAAATTTATATCAATAGAATCAAAACTATTTCCAACTCAGCCTATATCTCTATTCTTGTCAATGGCTCTCTTAGAGGCTACTTTAAATGTTCTAAGGTGTTCAGATAGGGTGATCCACTCTCTGCCATTATTTTCTCTATTATAGAAGATTACTTGAATAGATTACTCACTCAAGATGTAGTTCAAGGAAGGATCAAACCGATTATTGCCGCTAGAAACCTAAACGCCACATCCCATCTTATCTATGCTTATGATATCATTTTATTCCTCCAAGGTGAGAAAATAAATATTAATAACCTCAAACCCACCATTTTTCACTATGAGGATGTGTTTGGACGACGTGTCAACTGGCACAAATCATTCAACTACTTCGGTAAAATATTCCCCCCCAATAGAAAAGGTAATACTATTAATGCTTTGGGGGTCCATGAGGGTTCCCTCCCTTTCACCTATCTTGGTGTCCCCATTTTCTAGGGCTGATCCAAATCCATCTATTTCCATCACATTATTGATCAAATTCATTAGCAACTTTCCTCTTGGAAAGGTAAAACCCTTTCAATGGTGGTAAGAGTTTACCTTGTCAAATCCACCATAGTCTCTAAATTGGTTTACTTCAGGATGGTCTATAAATGGCCATAGAGACTTTTAAAACGTCTTAATATTTCTAAAAACAACATTATTTGGAACCAAAGTACTCTCGAGAGAAAACTGGTAATGATCCCATGGTCTACCTATTTTAAACCCATAGAGAAAGGAGGCATTGGTATAAAAAATCTTAAAACTTTCAATGATTCTCTCCAAGCCAGACTCATGTGGTCTCTTATAAATAAAAACTCTTACTCCAAAAATTTTCTTAGGGCTCAATTCTTTGATAAAATTAAGATAGGTAATCTTCATTATATGACTTCTTCTATTTGGCCATCCACCAGAACGTCTTTTTCCTCTATCATGGAAAATTCCAGATGATTTTTCAGTAAGGAATCTACCCTTAATTTTTTGTTTAAAAACTGGACAGGATCCCCCTCATTTCTAGGGTACCTAATGTTTTTACCCATGTCTATACTAATATCACCATTAGGGATGTGTTTAATTCTCAAAGATTAAATTTTACTGATAATGTTAAAGATATTTCCAAGAAATACTCTTTCACAACTTATAATGATCTTTCGATTTAGGAACCTACCCAAAATGGCATACTTGATTCAAAAAACATTTATAACCACTGCTTTTCCAACTCTGACAATAATCTAAGTTGGGTGAAAAAATTCATCAAATCATGGTTAAAACCATCTCGTTTTACTCTTATTTAGAGTATTGTGCATCAAAATGTTCCTACTGATATATGTTTGCAATATTGTGGAATTAATATTTTTTTTCTAAATGTTGAATGTGTAATCAACATCGTGAGGACATTAATCATCTTTTCCTATCTTTTGACACTGCTACTTCTCTTTGGCATTAAATTTTTGATCTTTTTGAGTGCATATGGATTTTGGATAACTTTATTTTCCCTCAACTAAAAAGGACATTTGATTTTCCAGGGTTCCTACAAATAAGAAACCTCTTTCTCACAGCTGTTACGAAGCTTCATCACATCCTCCAGTATAGTTGAAATGATTTTATATTTATCAAAAACTCATTTATATTAATGAAGGAAAAATGAGGATTATTATTTCTATTAGAAAGGATACCTCAATTCAAAAAAGCCACTGTGACAACTCCGTTAAATATTTCGAGATCCTTCTCCGCATCAGAGTTTGGGGAAGCTACTCAAAGCCCAAATACACTATTGATGTTTTTTTGGAAAGGTCCTTTTACTGGCTGGATCAAAGTCAATGTGGACAGAGCTTCAAAGGGTAACCCAGGACCCTCGGGCAGTGGTGGCATCTTTAGAGGCCATCTTGATCAGATCCTAGGATGTTTCTATGGAAGCTGTAGCCTCCATTCTGCTTTGGAGGTGGAAACAATGGGTGTTATTCATGCCATTTCCTTTGCCGATATGTTAAATTAGAACAACATTTGGATTGAGAGCAAATCTAAAAATATAGTGGAATCCATTTGGAATGGTGTTGCTCATCTTTCTTGGACTCTCACCTCCTGTTGGATTCATTGTCTTAACTCGATCATAAATCTAAATTTCATTATCACTCACACCTACCGTGAAGGGAATAGGATTGCCGATGGTCTTGCCAATAAGGGATTTCCTCACGAAGTTATTTGGAGGAATGAACATCCTTCAGATTTTCTTCCTCACTATATTAGAGACACCGGAAAAATACCTACTTTTCATCTCATGTAATTTCCCCTTGTACTCCTTTATTTTTTGAATAAAATTTAGTATTCTGGCCTTTGACCAGAATACAACCATCTTTAAAAAAAATTATTAAAACTATTGATTTTATTGTCAAAGGACCCTTTACCCCATCATTTAAAACTTGTTCCAGGGAAAAAATCATACCAATATTGGATCCATGAGCCTGAACATATTATATATGATGAAGAACGAATCCCTAAGTCGACTTTTACTACTTCCATTGAGATAATCGATCTAAACTACACAAAAACCTCTAAAACAAATCCCTACTATCTATTTGGATGAGGTAATATTGACCAATATCAAGAAGACTGATTCTGTTTGAAACCATTACCTGAAACCTACCATAACCCCATCCTTTAATAACATTATAGGTTCTCTATCCTACCATAAGTGTGACACTCTCTCAGTTGATTAGGAAAATTTGTATATAAATGACCACTTATCTCACACTAATAACATATAACAAGAGATAAAATTAAAGGTTTACGAAATTTGCCTCTACCTTAACTTAAAAATATCTCACCTCAATGTAATATATCATTATATATAATCTTTATACCACTATAAGAGGCACCACTAGCCCCACCTAAATGGCCAAAACATGGATCTCTAAATACTGTAAAAGTGTCTGATGAACTTCCCTCCACTGGGATCATCTTAGTAATGAGATCCACACAGACTTACTCATAATAAGATGTTATGTTTAATTTCCCAACATGATACCCAAAACATTATCAAAGAATAATCTAAAAATTATTTGCTTCATGCGACTCATTTTCATCTAGGAAAAGAGGAAACTAAAAAAACTTATAGAAATGGGTATCATAATTTGTAACTGATAACACCCATTGCTAGAGTTTTATAAACTCATAATATATGTCAAAAATTAGATCTTAATGAAAAAACTCCTATAAAATAGGTCCTTTAAGGCCTCAAATAATAAGATCTCATACCACCTAACTTGTACTAGGACACCCCAGAATCTCCTAGAAGGTCTTTAAATAATTTATGTTTCTAGCTTCACCTGATTATATTTAGGTATCTTGACAAGTTCAATTATACACTAATGAAGTAAATTTAATCTATCTATAAAAAATCAACTTTATGTCTTGAATTTATATAGGATTTTTTATTTGAAATTCCTCTATGAAGTTTTTCATGGTGGTTTCACATTAATGAGAGAATCTATTCCATCCAAGATATTAGTATACTACCCAATATTAATTTTCACTTCATTATAGTCACAAAAAAAAATAAGATCTTATGGTTTGATCCCATTTATTTTTTTTCAATAATTTTTACATGAAAACATTTTTCTTAAATCATGTCAGCATCATATAATGAGTCTTGAATATGAAAGTTTTCTTCCACAATCTACTTAGAGTGAAAAAATAAAATCTTTTGATGGTTCTTGGTGTGTTACTCTTGACCATTATTTTCTATGAAAAAAAAAACAAATTCAATTAACTATCCATAGGAGAGATAACCAAAGGTTCTTCTCTATGAGATAGTATAAAATCATACCCCAGTACTACCCTATGATCTAAGCTCATATTTCTTGAACCTTTACATATATAACATTCATATAAAAAACTAATAATATATATTTTTGTCGGTTTCTTTAGTTAGATAACCCCAATAATTAATTATTAAAAACTCTGGGTAATTTATCACCAAAAGATAATTAATTAATTATTATTTTTTAGAAACCTTTTACATTAACATGTGAACATATGTGTTTAGTCTGATGCATAAACCAACAATCAATTTCCACTTTGAGAAATTAGAAAATCCATAAACTATAAAATTTAAAATATCTATTGTGTAAAACCTAAGATACTATAACCTCAATACTAAGGAAATAAATTCCACAACCCTTGAGATTCAAGTATCCATTATAAAGTTGCCGACTAGAATAAAGCATGGATTCCAACCTAAGTTCTGATTATCCTATCTCTAAACATCCAATCCAAAAATAATATTTAAATTAATAGTGCCTATAATACTATATTTCTTTTCTTGTATCATCTCATCAAGAATAATTTAGAGTGTCGTAATACCTCATTTGTACCTCCCCATACATAGGAGGATACTGATTAGTGGCGAGGGATAAACTATACAATGGGGAAATTATTCCCCCATCATCTAGTTATAAAACTACTAATTATTTTCTTAGAAGTAATAATAATTAATGATACAATATTTAATAATATCTATTGTATAACTATATAATTAAAATCACAGATAATTATAAAATTAAACAGTGGTCATACATCTCTAGTAAAAAATTTATCCCCACAAGTGGAAGATCAATACAAGTGATCTAAAAAAGAAAATAGTAATAATATAGACCCTACAACAATAGATCCTAGAGTATATCCAAATATTTCCACCACTTCCATACAAAGATTATCCTGCTCAGCAATTGACATATGACATTTTTCCTTACCTGGATCCCTGATAATAAAATTTTCTCTCCCACCATGGTTTATATATTGGGTGTGAGTATAAAATATATATGAAATCACCAACACACCCTTAAAGTAGTGTTAACATATATTTTATTTCTTGAATTAATGGTAGATTAAAAAATTAAGCACGCACCGAAGTGAGAACATTTTTCAAAAAAATATATTCTATAAACCCTAACCATACCATTATCAACAAATTACAAAAGGAAGATGCATCTAAAAAAAAAATCCCTAACCATATCATAATTCTCTACGAAGGAATGGAAAACATAATCAACCTATCAAATAAGAAACATATCATTAGAAATGATTAACATTTCCATCCTCCTATAATTCCTACTATAAAATCTAATGTCTAAAATCCATTGATAGGAACAAAACTAATTATTCTATAGTGTCGAACTACATTATTACTACTGTGGTAAGATCTTGTGGCTACACAAATTCCCTAACATAAAATGGTATCCAAATATTGATTCTTTATACTTGACATACAATACTCTTCCTTGGTCTTTCAACCCTTTATAAGACCCATCATTTGAATCTTATATCTATGAGGAGTTATCCCATTAACTCACTCACATCATAACACATCTCAACCATCCCATAGAAACCATTCTACATTTATAACCTCTTCCCAATTAAAGATGGTTATAATTTATACCACTATACCCTAATAACCACCCCTCGAATCCCATAATCAACTGTACGTAGCTCACTATATGCATAAATGACCAAAGAAAATACACCTAAGGAAATAACCTAAACCTATCATTGTCCAAGTAAAAAAACCTAGAGCATTTTAATCACACCTATATAAATTAAAATATACCTTATAGAATATTTTCAAACCCTTAAAATCATTGGAGTGAATAATCACATTCATTATAATGAACCTTCATTCATGGAAGTTGATGTAGTCTTATATAAACAACTAAACATAATAAAAACATATTAAGAAAATCAACTTGGAGTTAATTCACCAAGAGAAATCAATTAATTTTATTTTAATATAGAAGGCTATGAGAACATAAATGAAAACCTTTACATTAAGGATTTAGGATATATAAAAAGAAACACTTGACACTAACCATAATGGAGGCTTTTATGGGGTTATACTTTGTGAAAGGGGAAATTCAAAACTTACAACACTTTAATCTGGAATGAAATTCACCTTAGTGGTGCCTTGGAAATAAGGTGAATGACCAATGGGATCTTTTACTCATTACTTATTCTAGTAATTATGGAAGTAAATAGGTTTAAAATGATTTACGAGGTTAAAATAAGAAATATTTTTAAGGAATGCTCCAAAATACTCCATTGGGTACTTACTTTTCCAAAACAAGTTCATGATGATCTACCTACCTCCTGATATAGATTCACCATTTAGATAGTGGGGGTTCTGGGGATACACTTCCCATAGACATAATACCAAGTAATTAGTTCTTATACATTGGGTAATTGGTGGTTTCTTATCCTATATTTCACAAGCAAGGCTGTAATTACCCCTCTTAGAAATTCCACCAAATCCTTAAACTACCAGAAAATACCATGTTTCATAAATAATGTTTTAATATAAATAAAAATAAAATAATTCAATTATACATTAAAATATAATTATTAAAAATATGACTAATTCAAACAGATATCCAACTGGTTAAATTATATTACAAAATTTTGAAGTATTCTTTCAGGTGGTGTATTTTTGTTTTGTGGATTTTATTACTATATTGTTTTCTAGATTTAGACCCATGGTAAAATCGTACTATGGGTGTGAAACTCTATGACCAATGTGGTAGAATTGTGGGCATAGAGGTCTATAAAAACTATAATATAAAACCGGTGGTATAATTCCTTCTAAATTTGGGTATTAACCATGATTCATTAAACCATTGTTATATGATATTTCAATTTTTCGAAGGCCTATACAAATGGTTTTAAGCCATGGGTATTACTCGTATTTCTAGTAGTTACTTTTTATTTTATCGAATACTATTATGGGAGGTTTTATCAAGCAAGGAACACTACCAAAAATTGACTCACAATACAACCAAAGGAGTTGAAGAGGGATGATAAATTCAAATCTATTAATAAGAGGAATAATAATTAAAAAGAATTACTGATTGAGGTGTATTCTAATGTAATAAAATGTATAAATCCTTATATAATTGATAATGTATTTACTTCACACATGAAAAACAAAAACATTATTTAAAGAAAACAATAGGTGTGATATTGGATCCTATACATGTAAAATTCATGGATTACTCAATTTTTAAGGATTTGATAGCCCAAATATTTTTCAAATGAATTTTTAATCTAGGGATTTTCTCTTTTTTGATAATTTGAGGCAGAATCACATTAGTGTATCTCAACTTTGCGATAATGGTAATGAGTTAATATTTCAAAATTATGAATGTGGAATTATATGGTTAAAGGATTAAATAATTGTTATAAGGGTATAATTTATAACTTTAAATATATTTTAGTTTTACAATGATCAAAATAGTTGATTTATGTGTATAAAGAAGGTTAATGTGAATTGGTATAGAAGTATTGTTTCTTTTGGGTCAATATAATATATCTAGACTCGTAAATATCAAACGTTAAGAAATATTCTAAAGATTAATGAAGAATGGATCAAAAATTTTAATGTGTGTTTCAAATGAAAATTTATTAACAAGAGTGATAATAAGGTTGATATTAAATCTAGGAACCCTCTTGAAATGTTTTAATTATATGTTTGTGGTCAGATGAATTTAAAATAAACCATCATAGATAAGTGTTTTTGTACATTTATCATGATTTTTTCTTGTATGAATTATGTGTATTTTATGTCAAGTAAATAAAAATATTATTATAGCTCTAAAAACTCTTAGAGGTCCACTAAAAAATAAATTGGATCTGCTAAAAAAATTAATTTGGAAAACTAATCCAAAAAAAATAATGAAGAGTTTTATCTACATCATATGAAACCTAGGATAAAGCATGAATATAGTGATCTATACACACCATAAAAAATAATTTACCTAAAATAAAGAAGTGTTGTTTTGTATAAATAGGGTAGACCATTTTGTTAGACAATGTCACTTAAAAATTATTTTTCATACATGTCACCATAATAATTTTATATATTCTCTATTTGTTTGAAAACATTTACTGAATACACCTTATAGGGCATCAGTTGGGAAGTATCCAAACTTGAAAAGACTAAAGGTATTCATAATCTGACATAATATTAAGATTAATGGAATAAAATTGGGTATGTTTTATGAGAGAGATAATGAAGGAATATTTCTTAGATATACGCAAGGTGGGAGGAGCTAATGGTGTTATAATAAGAATATGATATATATCATTTAAATCTATGATGCTATTGTTTTGTAAAATAAAAATTCATTGAAAATATAATGTATTATAGATGATGAGATTGAAAATTTAAAATTTAATGTGTCAGAAAACATGAAATATATTTTCATTCATTGGTTTGTTTTCTTCGTTATTATTTTTATTATGAAATTTAAAACAGTGAGGATGGATTAAATCAAGTTTTATTTAATTAATAAAGATTTAGAAAATTTAATAATTTATTAAAAACTATTTAGAGACTATAATAATTAAGTTTAAACCCCAAGAAATTTTAGAAACACTAATTATAATTTTTTCATTTTAAAGTTGATAAAGATTGTTGATGAAGCATTAAAACATAGGGATTTGATAATAAAATAGAAGAATAATATAATCATATTTCAAAAAATGAAACATGGGATTGATTGTCATGTCACCAAGACAATAATGTTATCTGAATAATTTGGGGTTTTTAGAAAAATATTAATGGGATGGGATAAGTGACAAGTACAACTCTTTTATTATGTACAAGGGATAATCCCAAATTAAGAGAATATATTTTCAAGAGAATTTTTCTCCAGTATCAGGTAATGATACTGTACAATTATATCTAATAAAATGTTCTCAATGGAATTATAAAGTGTTATAAATGGATGTAAAGGTATAATTATTAAATGGTGAACATCTGGAAGAGGTTTACATTGAATAACATGTAGGTTTTATAATTGAGAGAGATGGTTCTTGAGTTTAAATTCTAACAAAAGTATTACATTGGCCCATACAAAGTTCCCCAATCATGGTATTAAAATCTAGAAAATTGTTCAAAGATAATTAATTTTTAAAATTTAAGGTAGATATCAATCTACATGTTAAGGTATATAGACCAAACATACTAATTGTAATTATGTATGTTTATGAAAATATTTTTTTTTTCTGGAAAAAAGAAGAAACATTTGTGAATTTTTTCCAAATGAGAAAATAATTTGAGAAGTCAATAATTAGATGGATAATATTGTTTGGGATTTTTAATTTATGAACACTATTGTTTTTATTTTTCTATTGGAAAAAAATTAATCATATGAGTTATTAAGGATGACATGAATTGACCAATCGAGACCCCACCTAGTCTGATATAAAACCATGTATACCACATTATGAAAAACTTCAATAAGATAAGGGTTTTTGAGCAGTACTAGGATGGAATATCGCACACATGGGATGCCATAACCTAATAAACCAATGTGATACAACATATCATTAGAACGAAATTTGACAGTGAAAACCTATACATAACATCCAACTAGATGATAAAATGAACACATGACATGCTTAATATTTGTTGCACTGTAGGAATTTTTTTTTCGGAATTTATTAGAAAAACATATGAGTTCAATATCCCAAAAATAAATAGATACCTTTAAAATAATTAAAGGGGAATTATCATTAAACTAGCTCTTGTTACAGACACCGATAACAACCATCACTATCAGGTAGCACTAAGCACTAGTTCCACCCTCTCTATGACCATCTAAGGAACTAGAAAACTTTATGTAATCTATATAGACACGAAATATTTGGGCATGAGTTACATAAATGTTTATGTATAAACATAACTAGTTGAACACCCCAGAAATACATATTATGAATAGAATAGGAATTTATCTCAAAATCATAGAAAAACTTAGATATGTTTTATGTTTTATGGAATCCAAGGATAAATGAGGATTACTAATCTATATAGCTGAACTCAACCAAGATCTTGTACTCAAGGGAAGTATGAGATATCTAGAATATAAAGTTGATGAGATGTATAAACCACCCATATTTGATAAATATCACATATTATCTATTAATTATAGTGGGGGAATAATAAGTTATTATGAAAAGTATTTTGATAGAGGGAGTACTGTCCCCTATAGAGGACCTAATCCTCAATGAAGAAAACTTTTTAATTGAGGGAGTTCTGAATCCATGGATGGAGGACTCATGCACCATATATTTTGGAGAGTAATGATACCATCAAAAATATATAATACCTGATATTTATTAGGTACAATGAATATTGAACCCATTATCATTATAAATGATATATTCCCTAGATAATTGTGAATGTACCAACTCTTTAATGTCTGTGGTTAACCCATTCTATGTCATCTATATGTCTCTAGGAAAGTACCATCACCATGCCCACTATGAATTTATTTCCCAAACCCTTTAATTATATCTATGGAGCTAATATCTTCTAAATAATAAAACTTACTTATAAATGGTCTCATATGAAAAAGTGTTTTGTTTTATCACATTCTATATTAAGAATTCTCAAAAAAGACAATTTTTTTTCATGATTTTGAGACCTGGGTAATATGTGATTAAAAATAGGGATAAAAAGTACCTGATACTTAATTCCACTTTACGTGGAATATAAGACCTTGGTAATAGCTAGGTGTATACTACAAACATTTATGTTGTACTTGGTAAATCTACATGGTGCGTTTCGTGAGGTAGCATGCCATATGAGAGTCATAGGTTTTCCAAGTATGTACCACAAAGGATTGATATTGTATCATTTCATTGTCTATGTGTTCCCTTAGTCCTACATTTTAGGTGTGTTTAGGGGGTATTTGGGCATATAATCTAGTATAACCTTGGTCTTTTATCCAAGATAAATACAGTGTGTAGTTAAAAATTATAGATATTTTGATATTTAACACATCTTCAGAAGCCCTAGTTTCAACTGAACATTTGAATTGGTGTGAATCTCAATGACTATAGATAGTTTGATCAATAATTTTAGCTATTTAATTCCACTTCATCAAATACAACCATTGCTGTCTTTGTCATAATTTCTACCATATCCTTTAAATCTTGTAGTTTTCTAGTTAGTACTTTCCACTCGCTCTACGGACGCTTCCATCACTAATTTTTGATCATCATTCTAATTAAATAAATATTCGTCACATTTTCTACTCCGTTATAATGATACTATCACCCATTTTCTACTGATACACCATGCTTGGTTTCTATCATATTAGTCTCATGTATGATTATATTTCATTTTTTGTCAATACAGTTTATAAAGTTAAAAACATTTAAATAATTTTGTAAGTTTATTCTATATTGAAAAAGTTTTTGGTGATGTTTGAGAAATAAAAGAACCATTTAGAAAATTATAGATGATGTATGAAATTATTCCATTACAAGAATCCCAAAATATACTACCATGTTTTTCATCACACTAAAGAAGTCACATCACAACAACATGAGTTATTCCCTAGATAATTGGTTGATTATTCTATGATAAATATACCCATGATAATTGTGATAAACTACATTTTATGATGAATTATCATCATGATACAAAGAAACTGGCCACTTCCCAATTCTTTCTTCATTTTATTAAATTTATAAAATCCTGTGAATTTCATGGAAGGACCACATCACAATGTATATTCCTTGATTTTTTGGTCTGGTTCTATTTGTGGTGAAATAATCCATGAACTTTGATTAAGTTAGTTATGTTGAACCACTGGTGGGAGTTTTTTCCAATGAATATGACAATTTATGTGTTCCATTCTATAACCATTGTACATATGACTATAATGAGGTATCTTTTAGAATATTTTATAGATTTAAATATGTTTAAAAATAAAAGGTATTGTAATGTGGATTGGTGGTTTTTCAAATAAGGTCTTCCGCAATTATATTGTCTAATCACTTTTTAAAAATTGGTAAATTCATTGGAGTTTAGATTGTGTAAGTCTCTTTCAAAATTTCTTACATATAGAGTAAAATTGAAAAATGATAAAGAAATATTTAAAAATATAGCTAAGGTGATTTTTTGATATGATATAATTGTAAAAGAATGTCATCAGAGAAAATCATAAATGTTATTTCTATAAAATAAAGTAATAATATATTATTTAATAATTCTAAAGGACACTAGATCCTTTAATTAATTTCATTTCTTCAGCAATGCAATCTTTCTTATCATATTATAGCAGGTTGGTTCTTGAAACACATGTTTGGTGCTTATTGTATTTAGGCCCCTCAACCATACCCATACCTTCAATTGATATGGATAATAAATAATCATCCCGATGTATTTGGGATATCAACCAACACACACTAGAGATGTAGTAACCCTCATTGTGGATAAACCACATTAATTATTTCTGTGTTATGTGTTTAATTTCTATACCAGGTGAATTTTAGAGATAATTACATTACCATATCATGTATTGTTACTTATGAAGATAATAAAATCATCAACATTGATTCACCCCTCTTATTTTTATTCGATCACTAAAGTGATCATTTCAATGGGCATTAAATCCATGGTTTTCTGATGAAGATATATCATTGAAGTATTCAATGCAAAAAAATATTTCAATAATAAATAGATCCCTAGATATGATGAAAATTTATTTAATATACACATGGAAAGAATTTAACCTCATATACTATCTCTTGTAATTAATATGCTTTATTTAGATCTTCAATGTTTCTTGCTACCAAGAAAGACTTCCTTTTAGTCATTATTATATTTTAGGAATTTTGAGAGTGACATGAAGGGAAGGAATGAAATTATGTGTTTATTATCAGAGAAAAAGTTAAAAAGGGTATGGGATGAAAATCAACCAAGTAGATCTAAAATAATCCACATAATATCTTAAGGAGACAAAAATATAAATGAAGAAATGTCTAAACTAGGGAAAAGTGAAACAACCCGACCCGACTCACTACTACACCGGTGGCCGGACCGGTCGCGACATGGCCTCAAGTGCATCTCCTCATATGCCAGAGGTTGCCAACTAGTAGCGAGGGTCTATGGATAGTAAGTGGTTACACTATACCCTCATATCAGAGTTCAATAATAGAAAATGGAAATAAATAGCAGAAGAACACTAATAAATGATAAATTAGTGAAATAAAAAAATATTCATTTAATAAAACTGGCTAATTCCAATTATATAGAAGATGAATGCATGAAATGATGATGATAAAAAATTAAATCCAACGAACAAAACCACATTATTTACATTCCAAAATAGAAATATATAAACAATGACTCAAAGCCCCGAGGGCGGTCTCCTTGAGCATTCTGAGATTCTGCTCGGACCTCTAATCCTATCCCCCCAAGTATTTATAAACAACACAATACTACAACCAAATAGAATATACTCAGGTACCCCAATGCAGTGGAGGCCTGAGTAGGGTGTGAGATATAAATCATAGTCATCCAGGACCACAAGTGTCTACCCCAAATCAGGATATTTAATAAAAAAATTAAACCATGTGAAAGCATGCATAATTAATGTAAGCAATACAATGTAACTATATACTTAAGTACTTGCTTCAGCACTCAGTTGGTGTATGAACATGATTTAAACATTTTTCATGTATAAACAACAGTCATCACACATCCATTTCCATTTATCAATTATTCAAACCTTAATTAATTACATAATTCTCATGATCTGGCCTAAGCCCGACATCCCCCATATAAGTCACTCACCACAAATGTTTCTAAATACAATCTAAGTAATCAAGTTAAAGTCTGAATCCTAGGTTTTCTTTGGATTGGATAATGTGTCATAAGATATTCAATTTAACCATTTATAAACTATGTATAATCCCATCCACTAAAAATAGTTATTCGCTCATGGGTCCATCCACTAACCGAGATTCACCCAATTCATTAATAAGTTTGAATCCTTTCTCATTTTCAATTCACAGTCATCATGTCACAACAGTTTCCAATAACCATTAATTCATTTCATATACGAACAATTGGACCCACAATCCAATGTAAATTAATGTTAGTATAACATCATGTGTATCACCCTCATGAGTATTTGGAGCGTCAGTCATTGTCTCACAACCCATGAGTATTTGGAGCATCAGTGCTTGTCTCACAACCCGTTTATTAATCGTACATATATATTTATAATTGGTGTAGAATGGAATGTTTAACAACCCAAAATCATCAAATAATTAATTCATAAATCATTTAATCTAATCCTTTAATTAATTCAACAACTAATTAACAACATAAATCACTCATCGAATAAGTCAACAATTAATTAACCATTATACATCTCAATAGTTAATAATAAATTAACAATTATTTATTCCTAGAATTACAACTAAATAATTAACTCAACATTTGATTATCCCAATTCTTTAACAAGTCTGTACCCATCCACTAAAACAGTGATTCTTTCTGGGCTTTATCAATTTAAATGCACATTATAATCATCTCAAGTCAAACATGAGGAATAATGACCACATATTTAGAAACCATATCACATAGAATATCATATTTTTAGACTACTTCATCCTAAACAACATAAGCCATGAAGAAAAAACACACAACCAAAGGTATTATTGGCCAATAGTTATAATAATCAAATCAATCCCCAATCTTAAATTAATTCATTCAAATTAATTAATTCAATAATTAATTAATTAATTCATATCTCTAAACCAGTTCATCAATTAATTAACCATTGATCATTTATCAAGTAATAATTAATCCACCCATTAATTATTATCAATTTCTAATTTATATTCCCAATATTTCAAAATATTCTATATTCTCAATATTTAGTAAAATCAAAAATTTCTCTGACTCATGAATATATAATTAATAAGTCAATTAAATACCCTATTACTCAACTAGATCCATTCAAATCATTTAACTATTAAATCACATCACTTTAACCCAATTACAAATACATGCTTAAAACCAACACATGATCAAGTCCACATTTATATCATATGGCTAAATCATTTAATAATATCAAAAGTGTCCTGCTTCGACATATCACATATCAGCAGCAGCAAGAAGACATATGAAAAGCCAAACCATAGCAAGCATGATATGAAATTACTAATAACCAAAAATTTCTCTTTAATCAGCATGTAACGGAAATTTTGAAGTTCCAAAATCATGGAAACTCATACTCTCAATTTATTTAAAGATAAAAATAATTCTTAAATAAAGTGATGGAGATTTGGGACCCTTCAATAGGGTGGCACCAAAACAGTATTCAAGGGATTGACATACGCCAACAACCAATCCACAACTGGTCTGCAACCGAAGGCACACACCTTTATGTATACAAATATATACTTAGACACACACACACACACATGTGTGTGTGTACACCATCTACACTGATCAAAACTCACTGAAGCAATGTCTATAAGGAAAAATGAGTCCATCCATCTCACCCTTAACGGATGATGCTGAATTATAGACTATTGGGTCTCGAGTCCACATTCACATATGCCAATTATAGAGGAACACAACGATCAGATTAAACCCAAAACTTAGGGTTTTATCCAAGAAAAGAACGTAAGAGAGGCGAGTCAAATAGATGATTTGAATCACAAGTTATACGCAGAAAGACTCATCATGATGAGGATTACAATATTCACGAAGAGTTCGAGAGGAATTTTTGCACGTAAAGTGAAGTCTGTGAGGGGGGGGGGGTGGCGCGCTACAGGTTCTTCCTGGGAGCGTCGTGAACTGCTACGAGGGGGTCTGGCCAAGGGCTGTTTGCTAGGGAGAAGGGGCCATGCACTGTTACAGGTTGCACCTTAGGGAATGAGCTAGAGTAGTTGGAGCATGAGGGCGCTACACACCTAGTGTGTCTCCTAATGAGGAAGAAAATAGGGGGGGGGGGGGGGTCGTGCGCCTCACATGTAAGTCGCGCCTCCCTCTAGTATTTTATTTTCTTACTTTTTTCCCATAAAATTAATTTAACTAATAGGATGTAATAATTAAAATAATAATACTAATTTTATTATTATTATTGTACACATTAAACACATATCTATGAAGTGAAAGACACCCCATTTAATTAAAAATGCTTTATTATTTACTATTCTCTTAATAAACATTTCATAATTACTTATAAAAGTCCCTATTAATCATTTAATTAAATTAATTTAACATTTATTTAACTAAATAACACAAATAATAATAATAACATTATTATTATTATTATTCCAACTTTATTTTATTTAAAACCCTAACCCCAACTAATTACAATATCATTAATATGATAAAGAGTCCAACATATAACCCCTAATTTAATTGACATAATAATAATAATAATAACATTCATAAAACTAAAATAATAATAATCTCATTATTATTAATTTTAAAACCTTTGATAAAACCAACACCTCTATTTAATAACAATGATTCATTAAATCTAAAACCCCTCATTTAATTAAACGTTTCTTTGAGAATCTAAAAAAACACATTAAATTTTTAGAAATGTTACACTTCTTTAACATGAAATTAAAATCTCAAAGAATCAAAATAATCCATGACACCATAATAATATTAATTATAAGAAAATTATTACGGTCAACACATTCCTCTACTTAAACATGAAAAAATCATTTAATATTATTTAATTAAAATAAATTAAATATTAAATTGGTTAAGCTGCACAGGTTAGACCGCAACCATGCACAGCCTGTGAGGATCCATTAAAGTGATTTTTTTGAATTCGGTGCTCTAGAGACTTATTAGGACACCCGCTAAAATTATCGGGTAATTACGCAAGTCAAAAAAGGACACGTTTTGGTTTTTTAATTCTTGGAATAAATTTCTAGAGCTCGGTTTAAAAACCTAGCCATTGATAAACTGATTTTTTTTGAAAACCTTAAAATTTTAACCTTGTTAAAAAACACAAGAATTTAAAATCTACCCACCTTAAAAACTTCTCGTCCCAGAGAAGCCTTCGTGAACTAGTACAAAAACCCACCAAGATCATTTTATCATGTTAAAACTGTCGTGTTACATTCTCAACACCAAACACACCTTTAACCCTTCAGAAGCCTAACAGTTAAGACTTTAAATCCAAATCAAAAGTTCACTCTATAGATTAATCATCAAAACAGAGAATATATACGGGGCCATTATAGGGACCTTTTTCAATGAAAACTATTGAATCTCTACCAACCAATAGAACAGATTGCGCATGCTTCCCTAGAAAGAGGTCATAGACCCAAAACACACATTAAACCTTTAACTGATGACATGCCTTTAAAACTATTTCAAAACCATCTTCATGTATAAATAACTCCTTACCCAACCTCTAGTGAATTTTATAAGTCAATCCATCACAAGGATATTTTAAAAACAACCGTTCCCAACATGAATAATTGAGTAGCTCAATAAAACCATGCATCCTGCGTACTACCCAGATAATAACCAATCATCAAGCCTTAATACATTTAAAACATTAGAACGGCATAAGACCGACACTATCTTAGTGTCTCCATGACGAGGTCAAGATAGGGGACATGCTCTTTGCATTCGGAAGAGCACACTAAGAGGAAACAATGGTCACTGAAAAGATCATTCAAATTACTACTGGGTGACTCTGTTAAAAAAGCTCGGCAAATCCTACTGACAAGTTTACCAAACACAATGTGACACTAACCACCTTAGGATTGTCTATGATGTCTCAGGAAAAGACCACCCGCTCACCAATGCACTATTTTAGAACACATTAATGCACACATGTGAAGTTCCTCGAACCACATCAAACATTGATCATAAAAGCCGTAACATAAGCCTATCGGCATGCCATAACATTTGAGTCCCAAGAAGTCCTCCCGAGCAGTGGGACATACATAATTTAATATCCTAGAACATTCTAAGGGTACTACCTACCACGGGTTATCCCCTTACAAAACATAAACTCTGACCCTCTCTCATTGTCACACAAAACCGAAATCACAAGATTCAAAATCCCCTTTTTCGTTTTAGCCATTTTAATTAATTAATTTCAACCTTTTAACATTTGGATGAATTTCTACAAACACACTAGTAATTTTTTTCATAACAATTCAATTGGTTTTCAAAACAACACCCTATGGAAAAAATAGGCATGCTATCACAAACATCCTCTTTAATCATTTGAAATTCATTGTTATTCAAATTTAAACATTCCATTTAGCACATAAATTATTTTTACCAAGAAGGAAACCTCGGAGGGTCCCATTTATTCAATACAGGTTTTTCAACAAGCAACCCAATAATAGTTCATTTCAATAAAAACTCAGTAGTTTTACATTTATAACCTTTTTCAAACATATTATGGTTATATGGTTCAGTCAAATGGATGTCCATCTACATGTCGATAAGGCACCAAAACACCTTACCGCTGGCATTTAGATCCCATTTAAGATATCCAATTTTAATCTAGAATTTTATCTTTAGCATCCCTTTTTAATTTTTAGAAAACAAAGGTTTCCCATTTTCGCATTTATAAGGTACTAATACACATTACAAATGAAAACTGGTTCCGTCGTAATTGCAACCAAATAAATTTATCCAAAGAAATCAACCATTTATCAGCAAGATAACATGTCACTACAATTAGATAACACATATTAATATGATGAAATCACTAAAACATTCTATAACATAGAAGAATGGAACATAAGAAAGATAGAAAACATGACATATTATCACCCAAGCCTATTAATTATATCAAAGAAACATTCTATCAAAAAAGTCATGCTAAATAAGTACAAGACATGGCATATATTCAAGGCACTCAATCAATATTAGCAGAGATCAAACTAATGCTACTACATGACATGGAATGTATGTATGACATGTTAATCCCTAAGTGACTAATATGATGCATGTAATACAAATTCCTTTCCATAACTGGTGAAGGTAAATTTTTCAATTTTTTTATAATCAACAAAAAGTAGAAATACACCATTCACTCAAGGTGAAATCATATCAACTGTAACAGTGAACAACATGAACAGCAATCCAAACCCTGGCTACTTGGTCATTTTCCATACATGGGGTGATCAGTCCCAAGCAAGACTATTATCCCAAATGATGAAACATGTCTATTCTTTTATCAACCAACCACAAAACATTGATAAAAAGTAATAGATACCCTCTGATACCACTTTGTAACATTCTGACCCGACTCACCACTAAACCGGGGGCCATATTTGTTGTCACATGACATCAAGAGCCTCTCCCCATACACCAGAGGATGCCGACTAGCAGAGAGTGTCTATGTATAGGCAATGGGAAGACTATACATTCATATCAAAGATCATTAATAGTCAATGGAAATAAATAGCGGAAGCAGTCTAATAAACAATAATGTAGTGGAAGAAAAATATTACTCATTTTATAAAAGTGGGAAATTCCAATTATATAGTAGATAAATACATGACATGATAATGATAAAAAATGGAAAACAATGAACAAAATAGAATTATTTACATTCAAATACAGAAATAGAAAAACAATGACTCAAAGCCCTGAGGGCAGTCTCTTCGAGCATTCCATGCTTCCACTCAGACCTCTTCTCTAATCCCCCAAGTATATACAAACAACATAATCCTACAAAAAATAGTATCTAATCGGGTACAACAGTTTAATGGTGACCCAAGTAGGGTGTGAGATATAAATCTCAGTAGGTCGGAACCACCAGTTTCTACCCCAAGTCTATAAATTTAATAAATAATTTAAACTGTGTGAAATAATGCATAATTAAAGTAAGTAGTACAATATAATAATATACCCTAGTACCTGCTTCATCTCTCAGCTGGCGTCTAAACCTACATTAAACATTTTTCATGTATACACAAAAATGATAACACTTTCATTTCGATTTATCATTTATTAAAACCTCGATAAATTACATAACTCTTTTGATGCAGCCTAAGACAAACATCCCCCATATAAGTTACTCACCAAAAATTTCTCTAAAGACCATATATGTAATCAAGGTAAAGACTTAATCCAAGATTGTGCTTTGTCTTGGATAAAGCATCATACTATATTCAATTTAATCTTTCATATACAATGTCTGAGCCCGTCCACTAAAAATAGTGATTTGATCCTGGGTCTGTCCACTAAAAGTGATTCACCCAATTCATTAATACGTCTGAACTATTTCTCATATTCAATTCACAATCATCATGTCACAACAGTTTTCATTAACCCTGAATTCATTTCATGTACAACCAATTGGACCCATAGTCCAATGTCTATTAATGGGAGTATAACATCATGTCTAGCACCCTCATGAGTATTTCGAGCATCAGTCCTTATCTCACATCCCATGGGTATTTGGAGCATCAATCCCTATCCTATAAATGAATATTTTCTTGTAAGCTGGGTGTAAAACACCATGTCTAGAACCCCGTGAGTATTTGGAGCATCAGTATCTATCTCACAACCTTTGTATCAATCATACATATATATTTATCATTAGTGTAGAATTCTGTGTCTAACAAAAAAACACCATCAATTAATTAATTCATAAATTAATAAATACAATCCGTTAATTAATTCAACAACTAACTAACAATATAAATTTCCCATCAAATAAGTTAACAATTAAATTACCATTCAACATCTCAAAATTTAAATAGTGATTCATCCATGACTTTAACAATTTACATGCATGTCATAATCATCTCATGTCAAACATTATGAAAAAGTCCCATATATTTAGCAACCATCTCACATTGAATATCATATTTTTAAACCACTTGATCCTAAACAACTTATGTCAGGGAGAAAAAACACGCAACCAAAGGTATTATTGGCCAACAATCAAAACAATCAAATCAATCCACAATCTTAAATTATTGCATGAAATTAATTAATTCAACATTTAATTAATTAATTCATATCTCTTAAACCAGTTCATCTATAAATTAACCATTGATCATTTATCATGTAATAATTATTCCATCCATTAATTATTTCCAATTTCTAATTTATATTCTAAACATGTCAAAATATTATATATTCCCAATATTTAGTAAAAGAACTAATTTTTCTCACTCATGAATAGATAATTAATTACCTTATTAGTCAACCATCTCTATTTAAATCATTTTACGATTTAATCATATCACTTTAACCCAATTAGAAATACATGCTTAAAACCAACACATGATCAAGTATACATTTATCTTATGTGGTTGAATAATTTAATAAAATCAAAAATGTTAATCTTAGATGCATCATATACCAGCACCAATAATAAGACATATGAAAATCCAAACCATATCCTGAATGATATGACATTACTACTAACCATCAGTTTATCTTTAATCACAATTTAAAGAAAATTTAGCAGTTCCAAAATCAAGGAAACTCATACTCTGAAATTATTTAAAGAATCAAATAATTCTTAAATAATGTGGTAGATATTTGGGACCCTACCTCAGGGTGGAACCGAAACAATATTCAGTGGCTTGACATACGACGACAACCAATCCGCAGCTGGTCTATAACTACACACACACACCTTTATGTATATAAATATATATATACATACACACACACACACACATATATATATATATACATACACATGTGTGTTCCATATACATTGATGAAAACCCACCGAAGAAATGGGGACATGAAAAAATGAGTCCATCCACCTCACCATTTGTAGAGGATGCCATATTATGGACCAATGGGTCCCGAGTCAATATTCACATATCCCAAAAATAGAGGAAGGCAATGATCAGATCAAACCCGAACCTTAGGGTTTTATCCAAGAAAACATGGTGAGATAGATGATTCAAATGGATGATGAGAATCATCTTCTATATGCATACATAATCACTTTGATGAGGTGGACATGATTCATTAAGAGTCTAAGAGGAATCGTCGCATGCAATATGGAGTTCGGGAGAGGGGGTTGCGTGCTACTAGTATTGCCCGGGAATGTTATGCGATGTTGCAAGGGGGATTGACTGAGGGATACACACTAGGGAGAAGGTACCATGAACTGATGGAGGTTGTGCCATAGGGAAGGATCCAGAGCAGCATGAGGTTGAGTACACTACGCACCTGGTGCATCATTTAAGGAGGAAGAAAACAGGGGGGGGGGTCGTGCACCTCACATGTAAGTCAAGCCTCCCCCCTTTTTTTTATTCCCCTAAAATTACTCTAATTAATTAGATGTAATAATTTCAGTAATAATAATCATATACTTATTATTATTATACACATTATACACTTATATAATGAGTGATAAACTCCCCATTTGACTAAAAACACTTCTTTATTTACTATTCTCTTAATAATCGTTTCATAACAAATTATGAAACCCCCAATTGATCATTGAATGAAATTATTTTATCATTTATTTGACTAGATAACCACAATAATAATAATAAAATTATTATTATTATTATTCCAACTTTCTTTTATTTAAAACCCAATCCCCCAATTTATTACAATATCATTAATATGATAAAAACTCCATCCCACAACCCCTAATTTAATTTCCATAATAATAATAATTATTACCTTCATAAAACTGAAATAGTAATAATATAATTTTTATTATTTTTCAAACCATTGATAAACCCAACATCTCTATTTAATAACAATGCTTCATTAAATCTTAAATCCCTCATTTAATTAAATGTTTTTTTGAGAAGCTCAAAAACCACATTATGTTCTCATAATTGTTTCACACCTTTAACATGTAATTAAAATCTCAAAGCATCAAAATAATTTATGACTGCATAATAATAATAATATAATTATTATTATTAGCTCATTACTCTTTTTAAACAAGAAAATACCCATTTAATATTATTTAATTAAAATAAATAAAGTTTTAAATTGGGTAAGCTACACGGGTTGGACCGCAACCATGGGAAACCTGTGCAGATCCATTGAAGTGATATTTTCTAAATTTAGTACTCCCAAGAATCATTGGGACTGTAACATCCCAAATAAGTAATGAATAATAGATATTTTTATCTATGTCTATTAATGATTAAGATAGTGTTATAGAGGCTTAAAATGAAAATAAATACAATCTTATGCATGGAATACACTAATATTCTTACAAGATTGTTTTGCTGCCTTTTGATGGCAAACCATTTTTGAATCTATATTTTGACAATTTTATAAACTATGTTTGTCAAAATAAACTTATTCTTTATGATTGGGACATCAAAATTTACTTTGTGTGAATTTTTGGTATTTTTCTGACAATGTTCATTTTTTAATGAATAGTGAAAAATACTGCATTTTACATTAAACCTGTTTTTTAATCTAATTTATTTATATGATTAGATTATCTTTTGAATTTTTCTTAATGTGTAATATGAATATATTTTTACCATTTTATCCAATGGTGGTCATTGTAATCAATTTCACTTTGAAATTAGACTTAAACTAGTGTCAATCTTTTGATAATTATTGTTTTGTAAAAACACGCTATTTGCTCTGGCAGCGGGAATTAATTATTAAATTAATTAATTTGACTTATATGTATTGAATTTTGTAAAATAGATTTCATTTTTGAATTCGGAATATCAAATATAGCTTAGGGTTAATTTTTGGTAATTTTCTAAAAAACATCAATTTTTGATGAATAGTGAAACCACTAAGTGGTAGTTAAAGAAACTGATTTTTCGTTTAAATGAAACTTTACCACTTTTGTGTTATGAATTTCAAAAATCCAACATTCATGGTTATCATTAAGAAGTAAAATGTGTTTCAATGAGATTATAATAATTTTTTATGAATAGTAACTTATTAAGTTCTTAATCGCGATTAGTGGTAATTAGGGTAGTTTAAGGTATAAATAATGCTTTAATAATATGAAATGACCTAGACACATGTCCCAACCTTATTGGTTGTGTCATGGACGACCAAGAAAAGCCATGGGTCAACATGGGGACCCCATGGATCCACTTTTGTTGGGAAATGACAAAAATAACTTTTTATTTAATGTAAAAGTAAAAATGACACAAACATAATATGTTTTACAAAAACAATTTTTACATGGGCTTATAAAGATCATAATTTTTATTATAAATAGTAATTGGAAAGATAAAAAGATTTCCTACATCATAGTATTTTTTTTATAATTTTTAGACATTAAATAAATTAAATTATTTATGACATAATAATGATGTAGTGATGACATCATTATTTGACGATTTAAATAAAATGGAAAGACAATGTAAACTCTATGAACTAAACATGGAAAAAACCAATTGTATGAGTGGATTTAGAACCCTTATCACCTTATCCAAGAATTATATCAATGTGGGACCTTTTAAAACCGAAACACATTTTCAAATAATGTAATATTTCTTTACTTTCCAAAAGTGCCCCTCCTCTCCTCTTATAAGAGGCCCCCACCTCTACCTCATTTCACACACTCCTCATGCCTTTGGCTCGGCCAACCCCTTCCCATTTACTCTCTCCACATCCCTCGCCTCATCCTAGAGGATTCCCTTTGGGCAGAATCCTTTCAAAGGAATCATTTAGGCTCAAATCAAAAGGAGTTACACTTTTTAAGGTAATTCATTCTCTCATGTTCATTTGTTTTATTTTGCTTCTCCAACCCCCTAAAATCTTTTTATTTACTTATTTTGTAAAAACACCAGTATCCTCAATATACAAGGATGTTTTTATAATATTTATTTGAGCTACACTCTCACACAACTACATCAAATGGTTAAATAACATACGGTTTCCGTGGAAGGCGAAATTCTGCCTCCCGAAACGATGATTGTTCAATACTCATTTAATACCTTCAAAGGTGGCCATTATGATGTCACTATTTTTGTATATTATATATGATATGTTTATGTTTTCCTTAAGCTTCTGTTTTTTTTTCATTTTGGGCATACCTTTATGGTTTCCATTATGGGTAAACACGATATCTTCATTTTAGGAAGTGCGGACTACCGCCCCCTGAAAGTGATTTGATTCGTTAAATACCATATGTGGGACATATAAAGGATGGAACTATGATATTATATATGATATTATACTGTAATTATAATATACCTTTATATCATTATGATTCCATTCTATAAAATACGAAATAGAAATGAAAGTAGCGTTCATGCGTACGTACGGCTTACCGTCTCCATGAACGGTGCATTTCATTTCTTACCTCTAAATGTGATGTAATATTATAAATACATGTATATGATGAATATATATGATATATATGTTATCCAAATAATTAATATCATTCTGGATATAATGAACCTTTGACCAAATTAACATCATGTAAGTGTAAGAAGTCTATTTTTGACTTAAGAAACAAATACCGACAAAATGAACATTATTAACTTAACTGATTACATGATGTTCATAACATGGTATAAAAGGAATAATGAACTTGAAAAAGATTCATAAGCAAGTAGAGATTAACTCAAGTTTATTATTCAGGAGATTAAAGAACGGTCGGGTCAAGTCGGATACGAGGTATGGGACTTCGTCTCAATCTCCTTTCATTGAGGCATATTTTATTTTATACACAACTTTCTTTTATACGGTGTATAAACCCCTTTGACTTTTACATTTATTCAAAAGGAATCTTTTTTATACGAAGCGTTTACTAAACGACAAAAGGGAATGTTTTTGTCGTACGTATGTAGCGACAACGACTTCTCCACCGTCGTGACCGTTATTTGAGTTTCAGCTTCCTCTACAAGCCATACCTTCTTTTTAAAAGAAAAATAAATACCATGTTTTACTTTTCTTTTATTTTAGTATTGAAAAAGGTTTTCATAATGTTTTTATATCAATGTGTTGTATTGATATCTCGTGATTGAAATGTGGAAATTTTATGTTTCCTTTATGCATGTTTTATGTGATATGATTATGTTATGGTTCTTGGGCATTATTATGAAGACGGGTGGTTCCGTGATAAACTAAGGGCGGGTGAGCCTGTTATAGCTCTCCAATGCATTGGGTAACGCGAAGGAGTGAAACGTTAAGGTTTCTCCGAAGAGATTTTAGGGAATATACTGTGATGGGTATTCCAAACGTAACCAAGAGGGTTACTCCCTACGTAAGAATGTTATGAATGCCTCAAGTTACCTTTATGTCCTATGATTTCTATGATTTATTCATGATTTTATGAGGTATGTTAAAGTGCCTATGTTTTATGGGTAAAGTATGATTTCATTCTTATGTATATATGTACCCATGTTTCCTTTCCATTTTTTTATAACCCATACTGAGCTTTTTATGCTCATCCCAATTTTTTTTGAAATGTTTTTCACAGGTCAAGGGAAAGATACATGATATGATGATAGTGTCAAGGAAGTGTCAAGAAATAATCCATGTTTTATTTTAAATGTGTTTCCATTGATGGGAATGAAGAATACTATCTTTATGTAACCACTTTGTTTTTATGTTGAATTTAATGGAAGTTTTATGATCTAATTATCTAAAACTCTAAACCTAAAAAGATCCTCAATGTGGAATCTTGTAATAACTCAAGATTAAGTAAGGTTTAAGGCTGGGGTCTTATAGTTGTTATCAAAGGTCGGTTTAGATAACTTTAGGAGTTAGAATTCTATTAAATGATTATCCAATTTTTTTTTTCAAAATGATATAGCATTTAAAGATTACCATGTTGCTTCATCTAAGACATGTTTGTTCAGAATGGTTTTCCGCAGAGGAAACAGGGAAGCAGTGCTAGGAAGGCATACAGAAGGAAATAACCTTCCGAATCAGCATCCAGAAATGGTCGGAATTGGAACTGAACAGTTTGTTGCAGTAATGGTGCGGTTGACTCAAGCGATAAATGGCGGTGGTATCCATGCACGAGATCAGCCAGAACAACCGCAGAGGAACATGTCAGTGGTGGAACATTTCATGAGGCAACATCTACCATCATTCAGAGGATCATCTGACCCTGTGCTAGCTGAAGGGTGGATTAAAGCACTGGAAAAGATTTTTGATGTCATGGGGTGTTCAGACAATCAAAAGGTTAGTCTTGCTATTTACCGTTTGGAGGGTGAAGCAGATCAGTGGTGGTCTATGGTTAAAAATATCAGGGACGCCGATGAGATTGATGCTCTTGACTGGGATGAATTCAAAGGTATGTTTCTTGAGAAGTATTTTCCTAAGGCTGTTCGACTTAGGATGGAAAAGCAATTCTTGGAATTGAGGCAAGAGGAAGACTCATTGGCTACCTATGAAGAAAGGTTCACTCGATTGGCAAGGTATGCTCCAAATTTTATTCGAGACCTTGATAGTAAAATCAATCGTTTTTACTCAGGATTAAAGCCAAAATATCGAATGGAATTAGCTTCTCGAGAGTTTAAAAGTTATGAAAAACTTGTTCGATGTGCTGAGAAGGAGGAAATAGAGTTTGCTGATGACCAAGTGTTCTATAACAACCAGCAGAAGAAGAGACCGAGGTGGCAGGAGAAAGGTAAGAATTCTTCAAAAAAGTCTGATGGTAAGAGAACTAAGTTTCCAGTTTGTGATAAATGTGGCAAAAGGCATGCTGGGGAATGTCTTCTGAATTCTGGGAAGTGCTACCAATGTGGTAAAATGGGACATAAGGCTCATGATTGCACTGAAAAGGATCAAGGTGAAGGTAAGAACAAATTTGATTTACAGTTAGTGAAATGTTATAAGTGCAATGAGATGGGTCACTATGCAAACGAGTGTCCGACAAGGAGCTTGAGTGATGGGAAGCAATTAGACTACAAGCAGAAAGGGGTGGTGAAATCCTTTTCAACTACTTCAGCAGATGTCGGGCCATCAAATGAAGTTGTATCAGGTACTTTGTTTGTTTTTTTAGATTATGCCAGTGTGTTGTTTGATTCGGGGTCTACACATTCTTTCATCTCTGAAACCTTTTCTAGTAAAATGGGAATACCATCTCAAGAAATGACTCCTGAACTTTTGGTAAAAACACATGGGGGGAATGTTGAGGCAAAAAGAATTTATAAGAATCTTCCTATCCTTATCTGTGGAAAGAACCTACTTGCAAACCTTATTGTTATACCTCTAGTAGAGTTTGATGTTATCCTGGGTATGGATTGGATCTCTATCTACCATGCTAAGATTGATTGTAGAGCTAAAGAAGTTTCTTTTCAGAAAGACTTTCAGTTTGTTTACAGGAATGAACCCTTACTTTTGATAACATATCAAGAGGCTGAGAAACTTGTAAAAGATGGAAATGAATGTTACCTTGCACACGTCGTTGAAAATAAAGGAACTGTTCAGATTAATGATGTGCCAGTGGTAAATGAGTATCCTGATGTTTTTCCTGATGAGTTGCCTGGAATAATACCAGATCGGGAAGTTGAGTTTACTGTTGACTTAGTTCCTGATGCTAAGCCAATTTCAAAACCCCCTTATCGAATGGCACAAATTGAACTTTTAGAGTTGAAGGAGCAATTGCAAGATTTATTAGAGAAAGGTTTCATTAGACCTAACACATCACCATGGGGTGGTCCTGTTTTATTTGTTAAAAAGAAAGATGGTTCTATGAGACTTTTCATTGATTATAGAGCCTTGAATAATATCACTGTTAAGAACAAATCTCCTTTGCCTCATATTGATGATTTATTTGATCAGCTCCAGGGAGCTCATTTTTTTTCAAAGATTGACTTGAGATCGGGGTACCATCAGCTGAAGGTAAAGGAGGTAGATATTCCGAAGACCGCATTCCATACGAGATATGGCCATTATGAATTTGTAGTAATTCATTTTGGGCTAACCAATGCACCTGCTGTATTCATGGACTTAATGAATAGAATTTTCCATGACTTCCTGGATAAGTTTGTGGTGGTTTTCATTGATGATATTTTGGTGTTTTCTAAAAGTTAGGAGAGGAGCATGAAAAACATTTAAGGGTTATCTTGCAAACCTTAAAAGAAAAGAAACTGTATGGGAAATTCAGCAAGTGTGAGTTTTGGTTGCAACAAATTTCCTTCCTTGGTCACATTGTTTCTAAAGATGGAATAACTGTTGATCTTGCAAAAACAAAAGTTGTGGAAGAATGGCCAAGACCCACAAATGTAACCGAGATTCGTAGCTTCCTTGGTTTGGCGGGCTATTACCAAAGGTTTGTTAGAAATTTTTCACGGTTATCTATTCCAATGACTAAGCTAACTCGGAAGGGTGTTAAGTTTATCTGGACAAAAGAATGTGATGATTGTTTTCAGGAATTGAAAAGAAGATTGGTGAATGCTCCAGTTTTGGCACTACCTTCCAGGAATGGTGAGTTTATTATATACAGTGATGCATCATTGAAAGGACTTGGTTGCGTCCTAATGCAGAATGATCAGGTAATTGCTTATGCTTCACGACAGTTGAAAACTCATGTGGTAAATTACCCTACACATGATTTGGAATTAGCTGCTGTTGTTTTTGCTTTAAAATTTGGAGGCATCATTTGTATGGGGTAAAGTGTGAAATATATACCGATCACAAAAGTTTAAAGTATATATTCACTCAGAAAGAGTTAAACATGAGACAAAGGAGATGGCTAGAATTAATCAATGATTATGATTGTACAATTCATTACCATCCGGGAAAAGCAAATAAAGTGGCTGATGCTTTGAGTCGAAAAAGTAATGCTTCATTAACAATGTTGCATTTGGAACGTGATCCTTTGGTTAAGGATTTGATGAACTTTGGCATAGAATTTTTTGGTGCAGGAAGTCCTTCTGTTTTGTTTCAGGTATCAGTGAGATCTTCTCTATCAGACAGAATCAAGCAAGCACAGAAGCAAGACAGTGAGTTGCAGAAAAAGGTAGAGCTGGTTCAGAAAGGTAAGTTGCCTGAATTCAACATTGATAATGATTGTGTTTTGAGATTTGGGAAGAGATTGTGTGTGCCTTTTGATTCACAGTTGAAGAGAGAGTTGTTATGTGAAGCTCATAGTTCTCCTTTTTCAGTTCATCCAGGCAGTACTAAGATGTATAGAGATCTGCGGGAGTATTACTGGTGGGATGGAATGAAAAGAGATATTGCTGATTTTACTGTGAAGTGTTTGACTTGTCAGCAGGTTAAAGCAGAGCGGTAGTTACCGAAAGGGATGCTTCAGCCTTTACCAGTGCCAGAGTGGAAATGGGAGAATATATCCATGGACTTTGTTGTTGGATTACCGAAGACATCTTGAGGTAATAATGCAATCTGGGTTACTGTTGATCGCTTGACCAAATCTGCTCATTTCCTTGCTATACGAGATACTTCCTCTCTTGATCAACTTTCCCGTTTGTATCTTAAAGAGATAGTCAGGTTACATGGAGTTCCTCTCTCCATTGTATCGGATCGTGATCCCAGGTTTACTTCTAACTTTGGGAAAAGCCTTCAGAAGTCATTGGGTACTGAATTAAATTTTAGTACAGCTTTTCATCCTCAATCAGATGGGAAGTCAGAACGAACAATTCAGACATTGGAGGATATGCTACGAGCTTGTTCTATGGATTATCAGGGAAGTTGGGACCAACATCTTTCTTTGGTTGAATTTTCATATAATAACAGTTTTCATTCCAGTATACAAATGGCACCATTTCAGGCATTATATGGGAAGCGGTGTCGAACTCCAGCTTTCTGGGATGAAGTGGGTGAAAGGAAGTTGATGGGACCAGAATTGGTAGAAGAGATGGCAGAAAAAGTTCAGCTGATTCAGAAACACATGAGAACAGCTCAGAGCAGGCAGAAGAGTTATGTGGATAACCGGAGGAAGGATCTATCTTTCGAGGTAGGTGATCATGTTTTTCTCAAGGTTTCTCCTTGGAAAAGTGTGATGAGATTTGGTAAGAAAGGAAAGTTGAGTCCAAGGTTCATTGAACCATACGAAATTCTGGAGAGAGTTGGATCAGTTGCATACCGAGTGGCTTTACCTCCGAGTTTATCTCAGGTACAAAATGTTTTTCACATTTCGATGTTGAGAAAGTATATGCCAGATCCATCTCTTGTTTTGAGTCCAGAGGTAGTTCAGCTGGAAGAGAACCTATCTTATGAGGAACAACTGGTCCAGATTCTTGACCACAGGGAACAAGTGTTACGGAATAAGGTTATTCACCAGGTAAAGGTTTTGTGGAAAAACCCATGATTGAAGAGGCAACATGGGAATATGAAAATGCAATGAGGGATAAGTACCCCCATTTGTTCGATAATTAAATAAATTGCAGGGACGCAATTTTCTAAAGGGGGGAAGGATGTAACATCCCAAATAAGTAATTAATAATATATATTTTTATCTATGTCTATTAATGATTAAGATAGTGTTATAGAGGCTTAAAATGAAAATAAATACAATCTTATGCATGGAATACACTAATATTCTTACAAGATTGTTTTACTGCCTTTTGATGGAAAACCATTTTTGAATCTATATTTTGACAATTTTATAAACTATGTTTGTCAAAATAAACTTATTCTTTATGATTGGGACATCAAAATTTACTTTGTGTGAATTTTTGGTATTTTTCTGACAATGTTCATTTTTTAATGAATAGTGAAAAATACTGCATTTTACATTAAAACTGTTTTTTGATCTAATTTATTTATATGATTAGATTATATTTTTAATTTTTCTTAATGTGTAATATGAATATATTTTTACCATTTTATCCAATGGTGGTCATTGGAATCAATTTCACTTTGAAATTAGACTTAAACTGGTGTCAATCTTTTGATACTTATTGTTTTGTAAAAACACGCTATTTGCTCTGGCAACGGGAATTAATTATTAAATTAATTAATTTGACTTATATGTATTGAATTTTGTAAAATAGATTTCATTTTTGAATTCGGAATATCAAATATATCTTAGGGTGAATTTTTGGTAATTTTCTGAAAAACATCAATTTTTGATGAATAGTGAAACCACTAAGTGGTAGTTAAAGAAACTGATTTTTCGTTTAAATGAAACTTTGCCACTTTTGTGTTATGAATTTCAAAAATCCAAAATTCATGGTTGTCATTAAGAAGTAAAATGTGGTTCAATGAGATTATAATAATTTTTGGTGAATAGTAACTTATTAAGTTCTTAATCGCGATTAGTGGTAATTAGGGTAGTTTAAGGTATAAATAATGCTTTAATAATATGAAATGACCTAGACACATGTCCCAACCTTATTGGTTGTGTCATGGCCGACCAAGACAAGCCATGACTCAACTTGGGGACCCCATGGATCCACTTTTGTTGGGAAATGACAAAAATAACTTTTTATTTAATGTAAAAGTAAAAATGACACAAACAAAATATGTTTTACGAAAACAATTTTCACATGGGCATATAAAGATCAGATTTTTGATTATAAATAGTCATTTGAAAGATAAAACGATTTCCTACATCATAGTAGTTTTTTAATAATTTTTAGACATTAAATAAATTAAATTATTTATGACATAATAATGATGCAGTGATGACATCATTATTTGACGATTTAAATAAAATGGAAAGACAATGTAAAATCTATGAACTACACATGGCCAAAACCAATTGGATGAGTTGATTTAGAACTCTTATCACCTTATCCACGAATTATATCAATGTGGGACCTTTTAAAACCGAATCACATTTTCAAATAATGTAATATTTCTTTACTTTCCAAAAGTTCCCCTCCTCTCCTCTTATGAAAGGCCCCCAACTCTACCTCATTTCACACACTCCTCAAGCCTTTGCCTCGGCCAAACCCTGCCCATTTACTCTCTCCACATACCTCTCCTCATCCTAGAGGATTCCCTTTGGGCAGAGTCCTTTCAAAGGAATCCTTTAGGCTCAAATCAAAAGGAGTTACACTTTTTATGGTAATTCATTCTCTCATGTTCATTTGTTTTATTTTGCTTCTCCAACCCCCTAAACTATTTTTATTTAGTTATTTTGTAACAAAAACAGTATCTTAAATATAAAAGGATGTTGTTATAATATTTATTTGATCTAAACTCTCACACAACTACATCAAATGGTTAAATAACATACGGTTTCCGTGGATGGCGAAATTCTGCCTCCCAAAACGATGATTGTTCAATACTCATTTAACACCTTCAAAGGTGGCCATTATGATGTCACTATTTTTGTATATGATATATGATATGTTTATGTTTTCTTTAAGCTTCTGTTTTTTTCATTTTGGGCATACCTTTATGGTTTCCATTATGGGTAAACACGATATCTTCATTTTAGGAAGTGCGGACTACCGCCCCCTGAAAGTGATTTAATTCGTTAAATACCATATGTGGGACATATAAAGGATGGAACTATGATATTATATATGATATTATACTGGAATTATAATATACCTTTATATCATTATGATTCAATTCTATAAAATACGAAATAGAAATGAAAGTAGCGTTCATGCGTACGTACGGCTTACCGTCTCCATGAACGGTGCATTTCATTTCTTACCTCTAAATGTGATGTAATATTATAATTACATGTATATGATGAATATATATGATATATATGTTATCCAAATAATTAATATCATTCTGGATATAATGAACCTTTGACCAAATTAACATCATGTATGTGTAAGAAGTCTATTTTTGACTTAAGAAACAAATACCGACAAAATGAACATTATTAACTTAACTGATTACATGATGTTCATAACATGGTATAAAAGGAATAATGAACTTGAAAAAGATTCATAATCAAGTAGAGATTAAATCAAGTTTATTATTCAGGATATTAAAGAACGGTCGGTTCAAGTCGGATACGAGGTATGGGACTTCGTCTCAATCTCCTTTCATTGAGGCATATTTTATTTTATACACAACTTTCTTTTATACGGTGTATAAACCCCTTTGACTTTTATGTTTATTCAAAAGGAATCTTTTTTATACTAAGCGTTTACTAAACGACAAAAGAGAATGTTTTTGTCGTACGTATGCGGCGACAACGACTTCTCCGCCGTCGTTACCGTTATTTGAGTTTCGGCTTCCTCTACAAGCCATACCTTCTTTTTAAAAGAAAAATAAATACCATGTTTTACTTTTCGTTCATTTTAGTATTGAAAAAGGTTTTCATAATGTTTTTATATCAATGTGTTGTATTGATATCTCATGATTGAAATGTGGAAATTTTATGTTTCCTTTATGCATGTTTTATGTGATATGATTATGTTATGGTTCTTGGGCATTATTATGAAGACGGGTGGTTCCATGATAAACTAAGGGCGGGTGAGCCCATTATAGCTCTCCAATACATTGGGTAACGCGAAGGAGTGAAACGTTAAGGTTTCTCCGAAGAGATTTTAGGGAATATACGGTGATGGGTATTCCAAACGTAACCAAGAGGGTTACTCCCTACGTAAGAATGTTATGAATGACTCAAGTTACCTTTATGTCCTATGATTTCTATGATTTATTCATGATGTTATGAGGTATGTTAAAGTGCCTATGTTTTATGGGTAATGTATGATTTTATTCTTATGTATATATGTACCCATGTTTCCTTTCCATGTTTTTATAACCCATACTGAGCTTTTTATGCTCATCCCAAGTTTTTTTGAAATGTTTTTCACAGGTCAAGGGAAAGGTACATGATATGATGATAGTGTCAAGGAAGTGTCAAGAAATAATCCATGTTTTATTTTAAATGTGTTTCCATTGATGGGAATGAAGAATACTATCTTTATGTAACCACTTTGTTTATATGTGGAATGTAATGCAAGTTTTATGATCTAATTCTCTAAAACTCTAAACCCGAAAAGATCCTCAATGTGTAATCTTGTAATAACTCAAGATTAAGTAAGGTTTAAGGCTGGGGCCTTATAGGGACACCCTCTAAAATTATCAGGTAATTATGAAAGTCCAAAAAATGACACCTTCAGATATTTCAACACTTATAATAAAGTTCTGGATCTCGGTTTAAAAAACAACCCGTCAATAATCCAATTTTTCTGGATACCTTTTTATTTTAACCGAGTTGAAAAACATAAGACTTTACAAAAAGTCATTTTCAAAATGTGAGAATGAAATAATTTGGGTCCAATGATGATTTATTAGAGTAAACTTGAGATTGATCAAAATTAGTTGATAAAAAAAATACATCAAGACTCCAAAATTGTGAAGAAAATCATGACAATCCTTCCTGATAAGTTTGATACCATGGTATATTCTCTTATAGGTAGATATATTGAAAAAATCATAATTTATGAACTTAAAAGAACTATATTTTCATATGATATGAGAATTGGTTCTATAATAAAAATCAAGGTTAAAAGAAAAATAATAGTCCATTTAAATCATTCAAAAAAATGAATATTTAAGATGGCTCGATTGACTTCAATGAAGATGAGAAATGAATGGATTTTATGAAATCTAAACTATGATGAAACATTAAACTAGGAAAGGTTATATATAAATAAAATAAACCTTCTAAATGTTTTCAATATGATAAAATAGTAATTTTTATTCTATGTTTTTTTGAAAATTATCTATAATAATGAAGATAGTGAAGAACCTAAATGATCATTTAACAAAGAAGAGTCATTCAAAACAAATTCCTCAATATAAAAGGAAGAAGAATATGTCATGAAAATTTATTAGAAAGAACATTCTATATCTTGAAGAATATTATTTTTATTATGAATATAGATGATGTGATAAGAATAATTTTAATGAAACTATCTAGAATGTTTTTATTTCTGAGGAAGACTAATAAATTATATCTTCATGGGTGATAAAAACATCAACAATGCATTTTATACTAAATAAGTTGAAATTTTTTAATATAAAACCAAGATAATCGATATATGATCTTCCTAAAATAAATTTTAAGGCTATGAGATGAAAAGTCACATGTGAAGTAATGAATTGATGAAGGTAAATAAATTTAGATTTAGGAATCAGATCTATTAAAGTAAGTTGAGGGAACAATAATGAATATATAGAGAGAAATAATTTCATTGATGATATGAAATTTAATATGAAAAATAAATAAGTGGGGAGTGATTAGATAAACATGAAAAATTTCATTGCTAATAAGAAAGTGAATAAAACAATGTTCAATAATAAAAAATGTATTATAAATTTTTTTGATTGTTATATTATATTATAAAATAAAATAACTATAAAAAAATTTAATGAGTGGTTAAAAAATAAATAAACAATATCTATTGGTATAAAAAATATTGTATATGAGTAATGTGAGACTACTGATGAAACATCATAATGGAGATCATGTTTTTCAGTGAATGTGATAAAACATATTGTTTTCATAAATGAAATTCATAAAGAGAATTCAAAATATAATCACATATATAGGGATATAAAATATCGAAATTATATATATTTTCTTTAAATAACCAAGGAGACTAATGTTTTTTTCTTGAAAACATCACAAAATATTCATAACAAATGGTTAAAAGCCATATAGAAGAATAATTTTTATCAAAGAATGATAGTTCTAGGTTATTGTTGGTTTTCTGTATTTTTGGCCATAATGAATATTATTTCAAGTACAATATGTCTTTTTTAGTAAGAGAGAGAGAGAATGAACCAAGGGGTGGCTAAAATAAAAATAGTCCAACAAAAGCCCTCAAAAAGTTGAGAAGAAAGGTTATATAAATTCCAGATTTAAAAAAATAAAATAGGTTTTTGGAAGGTGTTACCCTGAATGAAATATTCATATGAGTGGTTTAATATACGCCTAACTCAATTACTCAAGAATTTTTGGTCAATTAATGTTTAAAATAAGAAAAAAATCCGAATTTCAAGCACATATTATACATGTTACCTACATGGAATTTAAAATAGAGAATTCTGGGATTTAGGATAGTGGTTGAATATCACAAATAATAAGTGACTTGACCAACCAGAATAATGATTAAAAGTATAAGGACATAGCTTTTACCTTTGGTAAAAATAGATCATTGAAGATCATTGTTGTTGGAGAAGAAAATATTATCTAAAAGAAACTTAAATATAAAAATTTCCTTTTGTCGTGAAGGGTTGAAATATAATTTGGTGATAATGTCACAATTTTTTGATTTTGGTAATGAGATTATAATTAGAAAAAATTATAGATTTGTCAAAATATTAAAAGAAGGGGCATTTGTTTCATGATGGACAAGTACTCCAAACACCCTATTTTTTGTTTAATAGTTAAAAGATGACAACTATATGAGTATGCATGATGAAAATAAGTTTTTTCATAGAATAAATGGTTATCTTGGCCAAAAAATGTAATAAAAAGTTTGATGAATGGGGATATTGGGTTTAATATTCCTTTCTTGAAGAAACATAAAACCACTATCTAAAAAAGACGTCAAAAGGGAAATATGGTGAATTGAATCCATGATGGGGATGAAATTCAAATGTGCATGACACTAGAGTTAGTTCACAATGACATTTCCTGTAGCATTAGTAAGAAGTCAAAAAGATAAGATAAATATTTTATCACCTTCATTGATGGTTTTACTAGATTGACTGATATGAGGATTGTGTATCATAAATCATTATCATTGAAAATTCTTAAATGTTTTATGAGAATAGATGAGAGAAAACATGTTATTATTTGAAATTTTTTGAGATTTGATAATGGAAGTGAATATGATAATAAAAAGTTCTTCAAATTTATTTACCAACATGGAATAAGAAAAGAAATAAAGAACATGAATTATATTGGTATGGATAAAACCATGTTAACTGAGCATCATTGTGTAAGGTATATCTATATGAATAATTTTAACACTACTATAACCATTCATGAAAAATATCATGTGAAGTTTTTATGAAAGATGTCATTATATTTTTTATGAATAGATTTGATATCTATGTCATTATCTCTGATTTTATACATATATCTTGCTCACCTAGATTTAGAGATGATTGATTCATGAATCCTTACTTTGAGATGAGGGAAAACACCAAATTTGAAGAACCTTTGTTATTATTCTTAATAAAGTGGATATATAATTTTTATTTCAGTTCATGAGAATGTACTAATTATAACATGAAAAATATTGTTTGAGTATAAATTTAATAATATTTCAATAAACCACATGTATTTTGGTTGTCTTAAAATAAGAGAGTGTTTGATGAAGATAAGGGGTAGATTTGGAGAGGTTTAAATGGGTTTGAGAGATTTAATTTTAATGACAGTCTTCACTGGGAAATCTGTAGTCAGGTACCAGGTACACGTTGGACTTCTTAATGGGGGTAGTGGGTTTTTTAGGGACAACAGATGATAAATATCTATATAATGGATAACCTACTAGTTTTATATACCTGATGAAATCTGAGAGAGTACCAAGTATAAAATTGGTTGTTTTTTTTATTTTCAATAATTTTAATTAAATGATAATAATTTGTTAAAACCCTTAACCATTTTTTATTATTTAATATATTTCTTCCCTAACCCACTATATCAATCTTCACTTACAAATGGTGCAACAACCTTACTCAGAAAAAATAAAGATCCGGTCATCTAATTGGGTTTCCATGGGAAAGGCTTTCCCTCCACTTTTCTCAGATATTATTTTCACTCGATACTTCATTATCTCTCATTTGTTATGAAATTTTTTTGAGTTTTTTCCATGATGAAGAATTGACTTATTATGGATGAATCACCCAATTGTAACATATGATTAGTACATTGTTAGGAAAAAGTAGTTGCTTTTTAGCTTTATCATTAGTTTTTACAAATTGAAAATATGTTTGATGAGTTTTGGGTAGTGATAACTATGTGTGTTGGACTGAGTAATAAATATTAAATTTATTCTTTTTTTCTTTAAGGGACATGTGAGGTCGATTAAAAACTAAGTATTCTTGAGAAAGTTATGCATCAATTTCATTGTCTTCTATGACTAATTACCTTGTTTGAGATGTTATGATCTTCTGATATAGAATCCCAAAAGGGATTTTTGTGTTGAATTGTGACATTTAGAACTATGAGGTATATCCCAAAAATTCCTTGATAGTGAATATCTTGTAAATATTAGAGTCTTGGGATGGTATATCATAAGCATAAGACTTTTGAGTGGGTTAGTTGCCTTTTGAGCATGACACTTGTATGTTGGATAGTCTATAGAAATTTGATATATATAAAAGGGTGATTTACTATTCACTGTAATGTTTGGATGGTGGTATATCGACCACTCAAATATTTTGAACAGGGGTTTATCATTTACCCTTTTATTTTCAACTTGTTGTATATTATCCACAAGGGGTGTTGTATTGGTGATACATCATCCATCGAAGAATTGTTACTAGTGGTATATTGTACACTAAGATATTATTATAGTTGAATTATTTTCCAATATTAGGATTGATATTATTGGTGTATCATCTACCCGTAGAGATCGATAATGAAAATTCGTTGTCTAGTTGAGGATTTTTTTTGGTGGTTCATCATCCACCCGGGGGTTGGTATTGGTTGTGTATCATCCAACTAAGTCTACATAATAGTGATATATCATCAACCTAGGATTGGTGATTCATCATTCACCAAGAGAAGTATCATTGTAAAATGATGTATAAATGGTGATGGAGAAATCTCCATCATGATATAGGATAGTTTTTCATTATTCCCACAGGGGTACTTGATGGTGATAGCTCATTCACCATGATTGTGAGATTATGGGTAATGCATCGTTCACCCAAAATGTGTGTTCAATGTTTGGGTATATCATCTCATTCCTACACTTTCTAAAATAATTATGGTCACAAATTGTATTTCTACAGACCGTTCCAAGATTTATTGAGTTTATTTATATATTATCATTCTATATTAATAATGAACATATATTTTGTGGACAAATTAAAGACACTATGGGTGGTGGATTACTGAGTTACACTAATACCTTTCTCAAACATCCTATTATTAGAATAAATTTCATTATTTTCAATGTAGGTAATGGAAAGGGCCCACTTTTGGATGGTTGAGTAGGGTTTTGAGCCATAGTCTAAAGACCAGATAAGGTACAGACTCAAGACAAATTTTTAATATACCTTCATTATTTTGTTTATTTTGGGTGTTTTTGTATATCGTCTTCCCACATAAGACCTTGTTTGTGCTTTTATGACCTGTATGGCATGTGTTGTAGCTTTTTTATATATAATAATGATTGATACTTATGTTTGGATGGAAATTTTATGTGATGTCTAATTTCATGCTGATGTTTTATTGTGAAGACTATTTCTTAATATTTCTTATATAACAATTTATTTTATGTTTTTACAAGAGAGGTTATAATATCCCCATGATATAAATTAACTCCCAACACTAGTTTTAATTATATGGTGTATGATGATTCATGCTTGATGTATAGAGAGACACAATTTTCCATGATGAAGGTGAATCTATCTATATATATTACAAAGGGGTGTATGAGACTTGTTTTCATTTGTCTTAATATTTGTTATATGGTTGAAAATATATAAGTTGTTTTCAGAGATTAGGGTGGACTTAAGACTGAAAGTATCTAACCCACAGATTTTGAATGACTGTTACTAGGGACGTGATTCTTAATTTTGATTTTAACTATTATAAATGAGTTGTTTTTTGTATTGATTATGATGTCTTGGTTGATTAATTTTGTATTTTTCTCTTAGCTAGGATAAAAAGTGGCATGCATTAATGTATTATTTTTGGAATGTATAACCCACATGATTTTTCTTCTACTGTTTGATTGATATTTTTGATATAATTTAGGGTTTCTTTATTTAAAGTATCAACAACAACATATATAGTATTTTCCTATATAATTTCTTGATGAAGATTTACTTGGTAAATGCATGATTATTGGATACCATTGTTGATATACTATAACTATTATATGATCCTACATGGAATTTATCCTAACCTAAGATTGGGTAGGTTGGGATAGATTTAAGACAATATGTGAGACCATTATTTCATAGGTTGTGTATTTAGGTTGTGTTCTATGTGGCTATATTTTCATACCCTACATTTTTATATTATGAACTATTATAGAATTATGATCTGAGTTATACACATGGAATTATAATTATATTACACTAAAGATACCTTAAATTGAGCACTAGGAGGGTGGGGATGCACATGATCTAATTAAAGTGGTGAGAGGGACACCTTTTGTGCATGATTCAGTAGTCAATCATGAACTTGGAGAGTGTTTTATTTAGTTTTTACATTATATGTCAGAATAGGTTACTAAGGTTATGTTTTACCATGCAAGACTTGACCATAGAGTTCAAGCTATTATATATATTTCTCTTTATATGTGATTGAAAACCACAAACATGTTAATTTTTTATAGATTCTATATTGACCATATTTGAGAATCTTGTGAAACACCCTAAGAGGTGGGTGAAACTTTATACCTATATATTTTGAGTAAAAATTAAGTAATAGTTCTATATTCTAGTCTGAGTAAGGAAAGATGTTGTGATTTCATAAAAATAGTTTCCAAAAACAGTTTCAATAACTATTTCTTAGAGACCTTGAGGTATGATAGGTCAAGAGAGTCAATGAATCCCATCCTTAGAGAATATTTGTGATATATTATGAAACCTTCTTTACTAATATAGTATTTTCTCATCTTTTTTAGAGGGTGATGATATATGAAAAGACTTGTATTTTTAGGATAATATTACTTATTATATTTGAACAATGGTGAATATATTCTAACTGATATATTTATCCAAGGTTGTGAAATAGGACCTTATTACAGAGAATAAGCATATAGTTAGTAGACCTTCTAGGTAGCCTGATTCCCGTACCAAGTCTTGGAGTGTGTTGTTGAAAGTGAATAAATGATGAGTATCACCAGGGAGGAGATATACAGATCATCCATGGATGGGTTTCATCACTTCATTTGAGAGGTATAACCTTAGTCTAGGATTATCAATTTGGGTTTTAGGGGTATATTATTCCTAATTATGATAAAAATATGAAAGTGTACCACTCCTTCTTAGAGATAGATACCCAATAGATATTATATAGAATATAACCACATTTATATAGTTGGGATATATCATGTTAGACTTGGGTTTCCAATTTAGGAATAATATCATAGTATTAGATAGATAATTTGGGATATTATGATCATTTTAGTTTTGTAGGAGGTCACTGTGCACTGGGAAAGGGTTAGGGGTGCCCGTAGGGCTATGCCAATGAGGGGAGTAAGACATCTAGATCTTAGGGTTGGGGTTCATAGTAATATTACACTATTGAGATGGATCCTATGAATTAGAATGAGGTGACATGATCAATATGAGATATGATTTTTATGAAACGTACCATATAATCTATTTTATTTGATATGTGTGTGTCATAATAATTTATATATAAAAATTCATTTTTTTGATATAAGGTGTGATATATAATATTTATATTGGGTGATGTCACTCGATACACCCATAATGGTGTAGTCTGAGGGTATAATGAGATGTAATGAGTGTAAAATCAGTATTTCAGGGTTTACTCTTATCTAGGACTTCTTCAAGTTAGATATACACAATTTTTATATAAAGCTCTAGGTGGATGGTTTAAACTAGTATTGGGTACAAATAAACTGTTATCAATGACAAGTATCTTTCACATTTATATAGGGTGAGTGTTATACTGGTATAAGAGAGTGGGATTTATGAATAGGCTGTTTAGGACCATAGAATTGGAAGATATGGGTGATCTCTAGATATATTGATAGTCTTGTTTTGGGAGTGGATGAGACACAATAGAAATTGTTTCCTCATATGATATGTAAAATATAATGATGTTTTTCTTGATGATTTATTTAGGATTCCACTCTAGATACATATAAAGTTCAAAAATATGTCTATACTAGGAATAAATCCCATATCCATTCTACCATATTGGATGAATCATAGAGAGAATTGATATTAGAAGTATTAGATATTTAATTTGGAGATGAAGTGAACTATTCACCAAAACATGTCCTATTATGGTGATCTGGTTCTATTCTCCAAAAGGTAGATATATTCTTATGTTATTTATGGATTACCGGAGGTCATACCATGTAATATTTAAGAACTAGCATCTAATTCTTAAAATTGTTGAAAATTTTATAAGTTTAGGGGAGGCAAGTGGTTTTACAAAATTTAGTTGAGGTCTGGTTCACATCAGTTGCATGAGAGACCCATTGATATTATTTAGATTATAGTTTGGAGTAGGTATGACCTGTATGTGTATCTCATGATACCATTTAAGTTCAAAAACACATCAACTGTGTTTATGGACCTGATGAAAAAATTATTCTCTTAATATCTATTTTAATTTGTGGTTATCTTTTTTATGAAATTCTAGTATATTCCTAGTCATAAAATAAACATCCACACCACAATGGGATAATTTTCTTAACATTTATAGAGAACAAAATGTATTTCAAGATCATGAAGTTTTAATTATAGATCAGTGAGGTGCACATCTTAGGGAACTTGATATCTCAGGAATACATATTGAGTTACTTAGATAAGGAGGAATCTATATTTTTTTCGAGTGACCTAATAAATTCATTTATTTTTTTGTTTCAATGGGTTGGTAGGTTATCATTAGAGGATTATCCATCGATTTTCCTATATGATAGTGTTGATGATGGATCTGACCAAAATGAGGGTGAGGATTTTATTATTTTATTTGAGTGAGAGATAATTTCAAGAGTTTTTGGAGTGGATAATTTCTACACCAATCATAAACTCACCTAAGTTGAGTAAGGATATTAAATTTTATGGTGAAACTTTCGGAGTCCGTATTGGGGAAGCTCTAATGTATGATGGGTAAGTTGTTGTTTATAGATCTCGGTAGCTAAGGATATATGAGAAAAACTACCCAAATCATGATCTAAATATGGAAGTGGTAGTGGATGAATTGAAATATTAGAATCACCACCTATAGGGTGAGTGATTCATGGTGTATAGTCACTACTAGATCCCAGATGATATCTTCTCCCAATGTGACCTAAACCTTTGATGGGGGGGGGGGCTAGGTTGTGTACCTATAAGATTTAAATTTTTCTACATCACACACCATTGGTAAAGGTTTCTTCATAGCTACTATGATTATTAATAAGAATATATTTTTGATGGTGGGGTGGCTATTAGTGAGTTACATATGATAATACTCTTCACGAAGATTCAACTTGACACCTAGGATTATCTAAGTAGAGAAACCCTTGAATAATTAAAAATTACCCCTGTACTATTTGAGAGGTAAATAAGGGCCAGTTCTACAATTCAAAATTTCTAGTGATAAGGGATTGTATATATAGTGGAAAACCTCCACTTTATTTGTCCCTTGATAATATTGAGATCCTATATGTCCAAGGTCAGTTTGGGGTATCTATGATAATACATGAAAAGAAGATATGGGACTCACATGGATCAAGATGAAATACGAACCTAGGGTTAACTATAACCCCTCGAGTATAGTAAATTGTAACAATTGGTTATTATATTTAAATTATTCATAATATGTAGATCACAATATGTGGGATCCACCAGTTTAACAACTTCTAGAAACTAGATACATAATTGAACATTACATTATATTGAAAACACATATGTTACATAAACTTAATACATGAAAATATATTATTTATCTTTGGGAATCCATATTTCAGACGTAGTAATATTCATTATTTCCTAGAGAAATGGGAAAAAATATAAAGGGATGCAATCCTATGCTCAAAGGGTATCATATAATGAAATGAATTAGGAATAAGCTTGGAATCAATAATAATATATGGATTACATATATTCTATATCAAATGGAACTATGAGAATAATATATTCATGGATTACATAAGGACAAATAAATTAATGGATAAGAATTAATGATCTCATAGTGATAGAATTAATAATTACAAACATCATAAATTTATTATTAAGTTGTCATGATAATATATCATATATAAATGGTCAAGGATTATAACAAATACCCAACTAGTTTGTCTCAAGAGACCTACAAATTTACCTAGTGTATATAAAATCATGATCCCCACCCATTATAAAATAAATTCAATGCATATATTATTTGAAGTGAATGGATAAATAATACATATGAAAATTTTACCTAGGGATCCTTATACATAATTGTGTCTATGTAACCAATATATTTCCATATAGAAGTATGGAAATATATAAAATCAATATTTTCTAATTTAATGAAACAATATGGCTATGTAGTTCATTATCCTACAATATACTTAAAAAATAGGATATTAACAATTTAATAGAAATTGAACATATCAAAGATAGTATAACAAGGTAGTGGTACAATTTAATTTCAATTTTTAGGGAAATAAATATGAATTAATCCTTTATTATTATTTTTAGAGTGCTCATGAATCATCTAAATCATATCCCTTGGGTGTCTCAATCCTGGTGTGTTGTTAGTCCCGTTAGCTTTTCAGTAAGTGAAGATCAAGTTAATAATCTCCAAATATATGTCAAGCTTATTATCTCAAGGTGAATATATTCCAGAACCTCTATCCTATTGTTCGTATCTAGATAGGGATTTCATTTCAAGGAAACCACACACTCATTACATTACTTGAATATTAGAATGGTTTATGACTATTAGAGTCTTTTAGAATTTTAATGACTTATAAATGTAGTACAAAAATAGGTTATGGTGATATATACCTGATTATATAATAACTAATTTATAATAATGAATCATCATATCATTTCTCATTTATGAGAAAAGTAAATGGAAGGATTGAAAAATAATGGTAGAGAAGAGGTTATGAACCCTTACCTTGAAAAGTAGCTTCTTAATGCTTGACATGAACACATTAGAATCCTAAAACTCATTGGATAGACTATTGGGAGGTAAAATGAGGAGGAATTCCTTCTTAATGAGATGGATTTGTTTATTAATTTCAATGGCTGGGTAATGGAACCTAGGTTATAAAAATTGGAATCCACTAGACATCATAAGGTTCTATTCCATGGTATTGGACATTTGGGGATTATTTTCTTTCATTTAAATACTTTTTAATCAAACCACCTTTAAAATATATCGTTTTGGATGTCAAACAATTTCCTTATTTATAAAAAAATTATTTTAAAATATTAAAATATACTTTGGGTTTTGAATAATTCTTTATAGGTTTTTGGAATCTATTTTATTATGTTAAATTACATTATTTAAATTAATAAACCCTTTTTGGTTGATAAATCCTTTATATTGTTTATTAAATCACTTTTAAGTTCTTATTATAGAATAATACATTTTACATATTCATATGATAGTTTACTTTTTTAGACCAAAATTCAATTGTATCAGAAAATTATAAAAAATATTTCATATTCTAATTTTGGCATTGTTATTCCAAATATATGATACTTGTTATGAATATAAATCTATCTTTATTTAAGTTTAATTATGAAGAAAGTACTTGTGTATTTCAAAATTAATCATTCCACACATAATATTTGACAAATATTCTTTGAATAAATTTGATTTGATTTTAATATATATGTGTCAAATTATATCACCACTTAATAATTTATATTAATTTTAGTGATTATTAATTAAATAATTTCATTATTTTTTCAAACACTTAAATAAATAATAGTTCTGTTAATATAGTTGTATATAAATTCCTAGAGTTACAAGGATTTATAATATTGGTGTCCTATGATGAAGGAAACAACATGGGTCTTCTCATGATGATTCACCTATTAGTAGGTGAAAGATGAATATTAGGGGCCCACATGTCTCTTTAATACACTTCACATTCTTAAGATAATTTTGGGTTAAGTGATTATTGAATTTTTCATGGGATCTTTGATGTAAATTTTTGGTAGTAATGTGGTTTGAGTTATTTTGGGTTAGTTGAAGAAGTTTGTGCATTTACTACCAATTCTTGCAACCTATTTTATTAAAGAGTTGAGTAATTTTTATTTTTAGAGATAATTCATCCTCATATGGTTAATAATGTTATTATATATGATTAAAATATCCATTTTAGATCATTATTTTTGTAGGGATTAAATAAGGTTCTTGATATAAATGTGCATTTGAGCACAACCTACAATCCTTAGTTAGATGAACAGTTTTGGAAAACAATCTGAGTGTCAGGGGACATTCTTTGATCATGAAACCTTTATTTTCATGGTTAATGGGAGAAAAAACTTAGGATTAGAGAGTTTTTATATTATAATAGTTATCATAAATTTATTTAGATATCACCTTTCTTGGACTTGTATGTCAGATCATGCTAATCAATTCTATGTTGGTAAGGGTCAAAGTGGTAAACAATTGTTAGTATGAGTATCATAGATGAAGTTATAGAGTATATTAATTTTATTATAATTTGGTTGGGGACCACATATATTGTAAAAAAACTATATAATTACTAGAGACACCATCATATAGATCTTGAGGTGGGTGTCTAGGTGTTCTTGTTGGTGTCACCTCACTTTCTACAAAAGAGTTTTTTGGATGGTGGAAAAGGTTTCACTCTAGTTTATGGGGATCATCAAGATTTCCGAGAGGATTGGTACTGTGGTACATTAGTTTTTGGTTCCTCAGATATACATTTTTTTGAATTATGTATTTCGTGTATCTCATTTTCCTATAGAGAATGTAAAAACTTGTCACATAATCAAAATTTAGGACATCAAGATGGAGGTGGATGAATCATTCAAGGAATAACTAGTTTATAATTAGAATTATAATAACAATATATTTTATTAGAAGTTGGTAGCTCTGATAGACATGCTATGGTTGTACAAGTGTGCCAAGGTAGAAACTTTGGAGTAGGTGTCCGATATATGGCAATAGTGACCAAAGTTGTTAGCTAGTGAGGCACGATGCTGCATCTTGGGAATGAACTGATATATAGTTGGGGTGGTCATAACACCCTATGTATTTTTCGGGTATGGATATTATCTATGATTAACTAATACTCTTGTATTTTTTTCTATCTTGTTTGAGGTGTTATATGGGGATTAGTGGTTAGTTTAATAAAGTTAAATAGGGATTGAGTGTAAGCATTTTAAAGAAGGAACTAACTTTGTACCTGATAAGCTGGTATATTGGGGTTTGTATTGGCCCTTAGGTGGGGGGGAAGGTAGTTTTATAAGGGACACTAGGTGACCAGTTCCCCTAGAATAGGTAATATGTGGAGGCTAGGTGGCTACGCATTGTGCAATTTGATGTTTGTTTTTAAATTTTAATAATTTTAACTCAATGTTAATGATTTATTAAAACCCCAAAACCATATCTATTTCTCTTTAAAATCCACACACCCTCATGGCCATACATCAAATTTCACTTCCAAATGGAGGAACTCCATTATTTTTTTACTTATTTAAGAGATGATCATTGCATTGGGTCATTGTGGGTAATTTTATCACTCCTCTTCTCTCTAATTTTCTCTTCTATTTATTTTTTGGTGTTTCTAGTTATATGTTACTAATTTTGTATATTTTTTAAGATTATGAGGAACTAATGGATTAAGGATGAATAAACTGATATAGAATCAGAAACGTTATTTTATATTGAATTAAAATATTTTAGGCCACGAGGGATGTCTTAAACCATTCCATGAAATTGACTATAACTTTAATGTGGTAGGATAATGGTGTAATGGACTTGATATATATCTTTATGTTGAATAATTGGACTGATAGACTCATCATTATATGTTAGATAGTCTCCAAATTTCATGATCTTTTATTAAGGGAGATACATCATTCACCCTAATGTTTAGATGGCATTGCTTCTTCTACTATGATATTAGTATGGTGGTCGTATCATCCACCCATATATGTAGTGTTGGTGGTATTCCATCTACCTAAAGGGTTGTATTGGTGTTACATCATAAACCAAAGGATTTTTACTTGTGTTATATCATCCACCTAGAGATTATTTATTATAGAGTATCATCCAAACTATGGATTTATTTTGGTGTGGTAACATCTAGTTAAGAAGATTGGTAATAGTGAGCATTTTCCACCAGAGGAGTTGTCTTTTTAGTGTATCATCCATCTAAGGGTCCTTATTTTTGGTGTGTATTGCACCTAATCATGAGTAATGGTAGTATTTTTCCACCAGGAATTAGTGATTCCTCATTAATTAGGAGATATATCATTCATCAATGATGTTAGAATAATGATGAATTATTCACCTTAACGATCTTTGATGATGATACATTATACACATAGGGGTAAATGATAGTGATAACTCATTCAAATTGATAATGAGAAGAGGGGTTATTTAACATTCACCCCTGAGGTGTGTTCAGACCATGTATATATATAGTGACCTATGCTTAACATACATGGATATATCATCATTTTGATTAACATTCAACATATTACAAAAGTACATGCCTGATAACCATAATAGCATATTGTCATTGCAAAGTTGTATCAAAATCTTCTAACTTGGTGAATTATCTTCACTGTATCTAATAAATATATTACCCTCTAGTATTTATACCTAAAACATTCCTTCATAACCTCTGGAAATAAAACATAATAAAGGGGTGATCTTGAATGCTCAGTAAGGGTAAATAAGGGAAATTCATAAGCATAACATGAACATAAGTGTATGAGAATGTGAGAATAAAATTTTAATATCACACTATAGATATCAATGATCATAATCATGAGACATGAATAAATATTTGATGTTCATAATACATGAATCAAAAGTAAATCAAGAGCATAGGCCATAGAAATATAACATATGGATAATAAATGGAATTGTGGAATTCACATAAATGAATAACATCATGAACATGTATAAGTAGTAACTAGTCCAGACATTAAGTAAAAGACATAAAATTAGGCTCTCTCATAGAATTATGGACATGCAACCAGGTCCCTGAAAAATGTTGTGAACAAGTAATAAGGTTCACACATAACACTATGAACATTTAATTAGGTTTACACATAAACTTATGGACATGAAGCAAGGTCCATGAATAACATTGTGAACTTGTAATCAGGTTCACACATAACATTATGAACACATAATAAGGTTCACTAATGACATTTTACCAATTTATTCAGGTTCACACATAAACTTACGGGCATGGAACCAGGTCGATGTATAACATTTTGATCATGTAATCAGGTTCATGCATAACAATTATACTCATGAGTCATCCATTATTACCCAATGCATTGGAGGGAGATATAGGTCCCACACATCTCCTAATAAAATCCTTCACACATGTGGCATAGGGTAATTAAAACTTTTATCACATCATGACCCATAAAAAGAGACAGGTTTTATAAACATCGTATCATAACCTAGGATATAAAATGGGTATCAATAACATTTCATCACAGCATAACATATTGTAAAGACATAGGTTTTATAACCATTTCATCAAATAATAAACCATGTAATGAATAGGGTTTAAAAATCATATAACCTATAGAATAAAAAGGGTCTGATAAGAATCATTCCATAAAAACATAAACCACACAATAAATGATATGAATGTAACCTTTGAATCATTTCATAGATGGTAATTAGTAACATAAAATAATGTCATTTTAGATAGAAAATAACATGGAAAGGTATTCTGAAAACATTTATTGATTAAAATATATTTTCTTCTTTGAAATGTATTTTTAAAAAATAAAACCTTAAGAAAACCACTTTCCTTAAAAATTCATTAAAAACATAGAATAAAGGATTTATATCATTTTGAAAACCTTTTCCCCAGAAAACTTATGAATTAATCATGATTGTTTTTACAAAAAACTTTTTCCTTGAAAACTCATAATAAAATCTTGAATACGATTTGTAGACCAATTCTATGAAAATATGTTGGAAAATTACAAAAAAGACATGGAAAACATTTTGAAAAAAATTTTCCTTGAAAAATTGTAAGTCATCATTGGAAATGTTTTGAAAAACATTTTCGATGAAAACTTATAAAAAGAAGCTTGATATTTTTTTGAAAATAATTTCATTGAAAATAAATTTTAAAAAAAATTTCTTAAAAATTAAACTTTTATTCATGCAATTGAAGCTTCACAGAAATGATGGTGGGTAAATCTGTATATGTCATATGTGGTAAAAAGATAAATCATTTTTCATGGTAAAAAGGTAAACAGATGCCTTGTTTGAAATAGGATAGGTGATTGCTTTCAAAACACTGGTAAAAGAAAAAAAGGGTGAAAATTTATTTTAATTATTTTATAATATTAGAATATTCTTGGAAACTCTATTTGAATACATGGTTTCAAAGAATATAGATTTTCAACTGAAGGGAGAGGTAAAGTAAGACTATTATAAAAGCACTTTATTAACCATATTATGTACAAAAGAGTGCAAAAATGGTACTATTATTTAGATATAACATGAATAACCTAAGGGTAAGAAATATCATAAGAGTAATTGAGATATGTATTATATGATTTAATTAATGGGAGAATAATTATAGTCAATCTCGATAAATTTGAGATTGTAGGCACAAACCGTAACCAATTTGGTGACAATGAATTATAAAAAATAGAAATAATAAAATTACATGAAGCGTAAAAAATAATGAAAATAAGGTGATTCATTATGTAACATTTCCAATTTTGTATATACACCTCATGCAAATATATTGGTTCATAACATGGAATCTATCACAAAGAAGGCAAACTAAGACAAAACCACTTTACGAGTTTGGTAAAATTTGAAACATAGGAACTGTGATAGAAATATTATTAAATGTATTTGTAAATACAGATAAATTAAATTAAAGGTATAGTATAATATACACACCAAACAAACGAAATGTGTGATTATGAAGGCATGTATTTCACGGAAATAAAAAGTGAGATTAAATCCCCTTACCTTGTGTCTTGACTCTCATTGTACTCATTCAAACCTCATATATAATAAATATAAGTTTATTATAAATATATCAGAGAACCATATTCTTATAAATAATTCCATATATAGATTGATTATGACTTTATATTACTCTCTTATTAACATTTCTATGTTAAGGGTTCACTTTAAGTAATATTCACTTTTTTTGCATGTCTTAATTTATAGAATATTTGGTCCATATATTAATATAATTATTTATAGAATTTAAAAAATCGTACAAATATCATTTAGATTCAATATATTTATACTATAATAATCTATATAATATAGAAGTATGAAATGGAATACACTGTTCATGGAGACGGTATGACGTACGTACGCATGAACGTTGCTTCCATTTTGTTGACGTATTGAAAGAAATAAATTAAATGAAATTTATTTATATATTTATATGTTATAATTAAAATATTATGAGTATATCATATAATTCCACTAAATCCATACTTAATACATTTCATGTACTGCGTGAACGAATTACATCGCATTGATGGGGTGGTAGTCCGCACTTTCTCAAACATAAATTATCGTATTTCCACCAAAGGGAATGTATAATGATATTTATTGTAAAAGAATTACAGAAGACTAAATAAAGAATAAATATAATATATAACATATATAAATATATTTTCCCTCATAATTTTCACCACGATAGGTGGTAAGGAAAAGTGAACATTCATCATTTTGTGATGCAATAGTTTGTCGTACACGTAAACTGTATATTTATTACCTTTTAGAAGGATGTGTTTGTAAATTTTAGTTAAAATACATACCATAACAACATCCTAGTTTATTTAAGATACTATATTTTTTAAATTCATGTAAAAAATAGTGTGGAGGTGGTGGATGAACAAAATAAATGAAAGGAACTTGAGAAAAGTTTTTACATCTTAACCAGGTAACTCCTTTTGGTTTGTGCCAAAAGGATTCCTTGGATTTAATTATACCCAAGGATATACTTATAGGATTAATTTTTGGATCTTTTTAAGTTTATTTATCATATATTGGGTGAACCTAAGTAGTTTTATAGTTGAGAATAATAGGGTGAGGTGGTGGCCATTTATATAAAAGGGAAAGGACACACTTGACATTTTTGAAAACAAGTTAGGTGTACCCACGTTTTTAGAAACAAATAAGTCATAAAAAATAAATTTAAAAAATATTGTAAGGTTCATTGAATAATAATGGCCATAAAATGGGGTTTGAAAAATTTTATAGGTCAGTTTGGGTCTTAAATTTAACATTTAATACTTGTTTAACCTATTTTTTCTCTTAATCATTAAAATTAATTTTAATCAATTTCTCTAATATTTTTTGTAAAAAATAAGTTGAAAATATTATAAATTATATATTATTATGATTAAAAATATGGAATCCATTTTTCTAAATTATAATCACATAATAATAATAAATTAATTTGAAAAAATCCCACATATGGGATGACACTTGAGGTTTTAAAGAATAAACGATCAAAAGTTTGTTAAGTTGTTATATCAAATTTCAATGTGAAATTGGATACAATAAATGAAATTATATTAATTGATAAAAATATTATCTAATTAAACTTTTAAAATAATTTAAAATATAATTTATACTAATAATTAAATTAGATGAAAAAGATGTTTTAAATTAAAATTCAATATTTTAAACTATTCCTTTAAAATATAATACCTTACAAATAAATAAAAAATGTTTATCGTAACCTAATTTCTATGTTTATATTTAAAATACGAATTTTATTTTTATATATTAAATCTATAGAAGTTTTAAAAAATTGGAATTAAAATGGTTTCTCCATTAAAAGGGGGTAAAACAACCTTCATAAAAATAAAGGGTTTTAAGCATGAAATTGGGATTTTTCTTAACTTATATATATTAAACATATTGGATGATTATCAAAAATATTTATTTTAATATATGAAATATAAATTTAATTAATCTAATATACTATTATTAATTAATTTATCTTATTAATATAAAAAATTGTTTTACATAAAATTAGTCTTTTTTAAAATCATTCTATTTATATTCATTTGTTTCTATATTATTTTATAATTAATAGGTAACCATTGAATTAAAATATATAGATTCATAAGTTATTCAATACTATAATCTTCAATCTAATGACTATGTCATATCCTATTAAATAATAATATTTTAATAATTAATTATTGTTCGGTAACACTCGGTCTTGTGTGTTATCCAAGCCATCGAGGAAAGTTATAATTTCATATAACACAAGCTATTCTCATGGTTTTGTGTAGAGAACGTTATATTGTTTAATGCATGTAGTGAATTGTTAAGCTTCTGTTATGTATAAGGAAAGCCACACCTAGTGATTTAATATCATATAAACTATTTTTAGTGTATCATGAAATGAAAATATCAAAAAGATTAAATTAGTTTGAAAAAAATAATTTACCAAATCTCGGGGTGTTACAATATGTCATCACATTCAGAAAATTCATGAAGATGGTATTTTTGCACTTGGTATTCCTATTATGAATTCTATAATGAAATGAGTTTTATTTACTTATTTTTTATTTTAATTTTATATCAAGAATGAGCTTGTGTTTAATTTACTCGCTAGGGAATCCATTAGTGGCATCCTACTGAGTTATACTCACACCATACCTGGGTGCCTAATTACATGATATGATTTCATGGTTCTTAATAAAATAAGTGAATGCGACCTTCATTGGGTGGTTGAGATAGTATGTCATAGTTGGGAGATGATAGTAGGCTATGTTACCCTATTTTATTCTTTTTTAACTTGTATAAAATGTATAATAGACCAATTTATTAAATCTTGATGGCTGTTACTTAATTTTGGATGGAACATAGCTATAATTTTTAATTTAATGCGGATGTTATATTTGGATTAATATTTCTTGGGGTGGTGTTATTGAGGTATGTAGTGACTTAGTTTATTAATAATGGAGGTAAATTAGTTTAGGTATGTATCCTTGATGTAGGGGTTGAATATTTGAGAAAATATTTGAATTGAAATGTGTAGTACCACTTCCAGGAAAATGAAATATCACTATGTGTGTGTGGTGGGGGGGGGGGAGTGAATCAGTGATCAATATAGTTTTATATTTCTTATAAAAAAACCCTTTTCACCTATTAGTATGTTGTGATGATTTTTTCAACACACACAAACATGAACTAATGCAAGAGAACACAATATATTTACAAGGTTTACCTCTCAATGTGAGTCTAATGATCACAGTATGTCCTTTAATCTTGAGTTTTCTAATCTCCCAACTATTATTTTAGGAATCCCATATAAAGGTGCATTATTTAATTTATAGTGATAAATATTTGAATAAAAAATGAAGAGTCTTCAACCAAATTGATTTATTCCATGTCAATGAGTGTACTGAATTATCACACATTCACTCTACACACACTACATGAAACAAACAATAATTATTATTCAAAATTCAACAAGAACTAGTTGATTCCTTACGTTTCATGTACCAAGCATGCACACAACAACTTTTATATTCTTCTTCTTATTTCATTCTTTTACTTTGGAAAACCAACAAATTTTAATTTTATTCCACATACCCAAAACTTATTATTATTATATATTTGTTTACTCACTCATTTATTCTCAATCTCTTCACTACTCAAATATACACAGTAAGATAGAACTTTACTAGAACAGATTTGAATTTGAATATTAAAGTAAAATACCTTTATTCAATAATAACCATTGGATCACCTACCATCTTAATTTTAAACTTCAAATTCAAATTGGTTTATTTAAAAGTCTAGAATAATAACTAAAATTTAAAATATAAAACCATGTAAGTTAGACAAAATTTCAACAATCATAGAATAGAGACCCCCATTGCATCATAGAATTATGATTTGACCTAGGTTTTTTAAACTAAACAAACATATTATGATGTAGGATACCTAATACGGTGTAAAGGGCTCAAAATTACTAATTAATCAAAAAACATATCCACCGTTCTTTGTGACATGATTCATGCACCATGGGATGGTCCTCCATAATTACTCCTAACCATGGTGTGGAATATGATATATGATATAGAGGTAAAAAATTCTATAGGAACATCAGAAATCAAGATTTCTGAGAATTTCATTGTGAACCTTTACAAAAATGTCGAGTCATTTGATTGAGCCTCACCTACAACGTGGCTAATCACTCTATAGTGTGAAGTCTTACAGAATATTTTTAATTTTACTACCTAATTCCGCTTCTACACAGTATGTACAATGTGTTATCCACATTTTTGTATTCATTTATATGACATGGTATACATTTTATGACTAAATATTTCATCCCCAAACAAATTATATTGTGTAAATCAAATTTTGTGGGGTAAAACTCCTTCTCTCACTCAATTCAATATACTTGTACCATGAAATCCTTACATGATATATAATCAATATAAACCAGTTTAAGCATCATCTAAATTATTCTCCAAATATTTTCACCTCCAAAGAAATGTGAGTTTGAACATTATTTGTATATTGAAAAAAAATCCAATTCTAATAAGGACATCCACTCTATCCTCTATCACATCTCAACACCTATTATTCTCAAAAATACCCCCTTTGTATTTCATTATCATCTAGGAAACATGAACCATTGTAAATATCAAAATACTTATCAAAGGATCACCATTCAATAATTATAATACTACATGGGTAAACATAGTGTAGGAAACATGAATAACAAATAAATAATATTATTTTTTACATGAAATAGTAGTGATCTATAACTTTTTAACCAGAACATCTAATACTATCATGATTTTGTGATACCACATAAAAAAATGCATCATATCATAAATAGTACTTCATCATCACTATTAACTTTACACCAAATCTTCTCTTAAATACTCTTCCATACACTTCAAAAAACTATTAGAAAAATTTAGACATATGCACAATGCTAAAATCAATGTTTTTCTATTTAAATAACTATCTAAAAAATATAATATCACCAAAAATATAAATAGATATCAATTTATACTTCCTTAAAAATATTATCCCCTTTATAAAAACATTGAGTACATAATTATAAGAACTATTTATGTTCCTCGCTCGCCCACATTAAAAACAATATCCAAATAAAAGAAGGGATATGGGAAAAAACACCATAATTTTTCCCTATAATGAATCAGGTTGAACACCTAACATCACCTAAGACTCAAGAACACCTTATAAGACAACAGATTGGAGAAAACATTTGCAATATACTGTTTTATTTAAAAAACTCCAACTTTAATTCATTATTTCCACAAGTTCCTTGATAAAGTGATATTTAACATAAACGAGATTCCTCCTAGAATTTTTAATTATATTATTTAATAAAATGATAAAAATATAATTATCACAAACAAGAATAAGTGGTAGGTTAACACCAAGTTTCAATTCTTTTAACCATATCTTCATCCACATTTACTGTGTTGTTGCATGAGTTTCAACCACTTATTCTGCCTTAGTAGTTTTTAAAGTCATTTTATTATACTTATTAGTGTGACAACACACACACACAAACTCACACACACCTTTTACCCAATAATAAAAATCCACCCGAATTGGATCATTTTTCTTCAACACAACTTTTCCAATCAACATATTTTTAACTAAATATATAAATTTTTCTGATGCTTTCATATTTAAAAAAAATCAATTTTTCCATTTATATATCTTAATATCCATTTTATAGTCACAAAATGGGACTATTTTGGTGCACATTGATACAAAAAAGTCCAATAATATAAACTAAATCTATCCAAGAAATTGTTTGATATAATATGAATCTAATTTATATCCTAAATTAACTTGGATTAATATCCAATCTGAAATACCCAGAATAGTGTGAGATCACTGAGAGGGGAGGGGTGAATCAGTGATCCCCTTTTTAAATTTTATTTTTCCTTATTATGATTTTTTTTAATTTAACCTATATGGCTAGTTAAGGCCTTGATCCACTCTTCAAATGATTTTGTAAAACAAAAGCACATGACACATGGATTTACATGTTTCCATAGAATGACCTACTCCTTGTCGTGTTGGTTATTATCCCCAACACGGTTTCTTCACTATATCAGAAGATGAATACAAAAATTAATTTGTTAAACCCCCCCAATTACAAGTTGGTTAAACCCCCAAACTTTTTTTCACCTTATTCTTTCTTCCAAAAACTGGTTATGCCCTCTAGTTTCAAATTCTTCCTTCGAATGGATTGATAGTCTTACTTTTGTTCAAGTAGCTTCAACAAACTCTGGTTGAATTCGTTAGTATTTCTCAAATCTCTTTTCACACACAATTATTTCTCCACAAGTACATGGGTATAGAAAAGTTCATATATGATCTTGGTAATGTATCATGCAACCCGAATATATAATGGCTAGCTTCCTTCATTATTTATATGGTCACTGATTATCAAGGCTTCTCAATTTCCACTTATCCCAAACCGAACCCATAGAGGGTTCTCTATAGCCTCTCAAGCACACAAAAACAAAACATATTGAATATTTGATTTGGGTGACTTTTTTTCTTCTCAAGAGAAAGTGGATATATTCCCTTGTCTTCGAGGATCCTCAAAACACACTAACCAAGGAAGATTCTTGGTTATGGATGCATCACACAAACAAAGGAGGTGAAAAGCACTGTCCTTGTATGGAGTCACGATCCAATTCTTCACAAAATAACTCAATAGTGAAAGGAAATTATTGAGTACCCTTGGGTTCTCCTTCTACCTTGAGTAGAGTTACCACAAGGAGGTCACCATTCAACACAAAAGCAGAAGATGAGCGGAAGAATCCTTCACGTAGGGTGAGATATAATGCTCCATGGGATGTGGATATATCTTAATTCATTCAAAAATAGAATGCTACCAAGGTGATATTTATTTTATAGACATGGATCAAAGTAGATGCACATTAAAAATCTGCCTGATATTCTACAGTATATAGATCTTTGAATTCCCATGACATTCGGTTTGAATATTTCAAACACGGGATATATACGCAACTCACAGTTGTTTCCTTTTCGATCGTGGCATCCTTCTTTTCGGGGAGGACATCACGTGCATGCATTTTTGAATGCATGTGAACCATCTTACTGATTTATTGAGAAACAAGACACAGAATCACATGTTATTTTTAATTTAACCTTCATTCTAACTCTTTATATGGATGCATGCATGACAATTTTAATGCATGAATGAGTTTGGTTCTTCCGGACGACCATCATGCACTAAATCTGAGCTCTAATAATGGTCAGGAGCTCAATCTCGGTGGATCCGCTGTTTTGATGGTGAGACGTGGTGTCTGGTGTCTTTGTATGTGGTCGGAGGTTGAAGATGATGCCATGGCCATTTTAATCAACTCAGATCGACCACATACAACCCTGATTAGAAGGCGTGGCACGAATGTGGTGTGTAGATGAGATCTCGCGCGCGATCAAATGGATGGAAGAGACTACATATAAATTTTTAAGTCCTATCCCACATGGAGAATTATCACGGGTTTCTCATAGTATAAATATCAATCTACAGCAGCGATGCTCATAATTCTCCTCTCTCCCCTCACGGTACCACCTTGTACCGTGTTCTGTGGGAGCACTCTTAGCACCCATTAAGATTCCTCCGAGCACAGCCCTAGCAGCCACGCTGGACGAGTTCACCACTGTGTGTCACATTTGGGATTATACACGGCCCACACAACACCATGACTCATGCAGAGCTGGCCTTGAGGGCTTCCCGAGAGCATGGTTGACCCACGGGTCCCGCATGTTCTTGAGGTGAGGACCTCAGCTGGCCTCTATGGGTGGCATAAATTTTTTGGTATAAATGCATAACATAATATCTACATAGTATTAAATAAGTATTCATAAATATAGAATGCCAAACCAAAATTACACTTTTCTTCTTCTTATTCTATTATGTTTGGAATGTGAGTTCAAAAGATATTTTCTAAATCATCATCTTCCTTTTCTTCTTAGATCATGAATCCAAATGAGCTTCCATATGTTTTTGATCCAATCTTGTATGATGCATTGATCATTTCTTCATTAATCCTGCATTAAGACATAATGAATGGAATCTACATAATGTGAGGGACGTGTTCTCCATTAACACATATCTTGGACTTTGAGGACTAGCTCAAACAATCATCTGATAGATTAAACTTTCTCCTCATACAATTGAGTAGTACATGGTCTTCATTATGATGCTGAAAACATGTATTACTCTGATACAAGTCTATAGAAATTTATATCATCTTGACAATTGTTAGAATTAGTATGATCCAATCTTCATTACATCAGTCATTCAATCATGTGTCACACATTAACATGTTATTTACAACAATTGAAGTCACTAGGCTCAATAATATCCCCTTTGAATTTTGTTTTCAATTCCTCCAAAGAATACCCTGGTTGATTCAATATGTTTGCTGTGATTTTTTATCCCCCTTATTTGAAAAGAAATGTAAAAGGATGATATCACATGATTCATTTAGTAAAAGGCCTATTGTTAATCAACTCTATGTCTACATGGGCTAACCCAATGTAGTAAAAATAGAGATATAACCAATGTTTTCAATACTATTAAGAGAAAAATATACATGTGAAATCATGCTCATAATGAATCAACTCATCTCCAAGGGGATGGAAATGAACAAATTTTTCATTGAACTGCAAAAACCCTACACAAAATTTCAACAAACAATGCTCCCCCTCAATGGATGAATTCACCTTCTTCAATTCCCTAAAAATTAGAGAAAAATAATGTATATAGATTAAGGGAATAAGGATGAACGTGTTATTGGGCTTCAAGTGTAAGGAGAAGGCTGAACATGAAGTTTCATCCTTAGTATAGCAGACCTCTCTGTCAGCATGGCATTAGTGAAAATATCTGCAATTTGATCTTGAGTAGAGATGTATTCAAGATTGATGTCTACACTGTCCATATTTTGATTGATAAAATGATATCTGATATCAATATTCTCGGATCAATAATGTTTTATGGGATTCTTAGACAATCCAATATCACCTGGATTATCACATAAGATCTTTAGAGGCTTCTCGGTTTCAATTAGCAAGTCTGGTAGCTGTACTTGCATCCAAATCATTAGTGTCCATGCATGTGTGGCTACCACATACTCTATCTCAGGTGGACTCAATGTTACTGAGTTTTGTTTCTTGATGTACCAACTAACACATACTTATCCCAAAAAAAAGGTTCCACTAGAGGTGGATTTCATATTTTTACAATCACCATCCCAATAATCATATGTAAACCCCAACAACTCCATATCTCCACTGTATTTTTATAACAACTCATAGTTCAAAGATCCTTTCACATATCTCAAAAAAAATTTAGCTACTGATATGTGAGATTATTTTGGATTACTATGATATATGGGAAATAGAGTTACGGCGTAAGTGATATTTGGCCGTGATGTAGTGAGATAAAGTAGGCTCCCAATGATTAATCTGAAATCTTTATGATCAAAACTGTTTCCATTTTCATCCTTGCATAATTTGGTTCCAACTGAAATGGGTTTTGAAACTTCCTTTTCAATTTTCATTCCATGATTTTTCAACAATTCCCTTGAATACTTTTCCTATGATAGAAATAAGGAATTTTGTTTTCGTTCAACCTAAAATCCCCAAAAATATGTCATTAGACTAATCATGGACATTTCAAAGGTTCTCTTTATCTACTCAGAAAATTCTTCTTGTAAATCTTCCTTGTCACCAACAATGATGATGTCATCCACATATATAAATATTATGAGAGTGCCAGTGTCCATTTCTCTAACATAAACATTACTATCAACTATACCCTTGACAAACTACATATCCCTTAGATGACAATCCAATTTGGAGTTCCAGGCTCTAGGGGACTGTTTCAAACCATATAGAGCATTTCTCAACCTGAATTCCATGTTTCCATCTTTGTCCACAATAAAACCATTTTTATGTTTGATATACACCTCTTCTTCAAGATCCCCAATTAGAAATGCAGATTTCACATCCATTTGATAAACCTTATAATTCTTGTGTGATGTAACTGCTAAGAACATTCTAAGGGTTTCCAGTCATGCTACTGCTTTAAAAATTTCGTCAAATTCAACTCCTTCCATTTTTGAATATCCCTTGAATACCGGTCTGGACTTGTTTCATGAAACTTACCCTTTCTCATTTATCTTATTTATGAAAATCCACTTAGTGCCAATACCTTTTTCATTCCTTTGTCTTGAAACAAAATCCCAAGTGAATTTCTTTTCAATATGATCAGTCTCATTGTGCATAGCTTTTATCCATTCCTTATGCTTAGCTTACTCATCCACTGTAGGAGGTTAAACTTGAGAAATGAGTGTAGTTTGATGTTTTATTCTCAATCTTATTCTTGTTTTCACTATATATTGTAGATTACCAGTGAAATTTTCCCTCTCAACATGTTTTTTTAATTTATTTTACAATTTTATTTTATCTGCATCAGGTTCTTCTGCATCACTGGTATGTTTAGAATTGATGTCAACATTTTCTTGTTCTTTCCCCGCTGCTTCATCATTCTTTTGTTCCATAGTCATTTCATTTTCTTCCAAATATTCTGAATCACTATTCTTAGAAATATCTAATTAGATATTATTTTCAATAATTATGACATCACTACAATCAACCAACTTATTCAATCTTTTGTTCCAACATCTGTATCCATTACCATCAGGTAGGTAGCCCATGAAGATCCCTTACTCTGCCTTTTAATCAAATTATCCCAGATTAATGTTCTTAATCTTTATGATGCAGTGAATTCTAAAAACTCTGAAGTATTTAACAGTTGGTTTTCTATTGTACCACATTTTATAAGCCGTCATTTGTGTTTCTGGTCTGAGAAGACATCTGTTCTATATATTTATGGAAGTGAATATAGCTTCTCTCCAAAAAAATATCGATATGTTATTGTCATCCAACATAGTTCTTCCCATTTTAACTAAGCTTCTGTTCTTTCTTTCAGCTAAACCATTTTGTTGGGGAGTATTGGGTGTTCTGTATTGATGTTTGATTCTATTCTTGTAGAGATATCTTTCAAAATCATCACATGTATACTCTTTACCATTTTATGATCTCACTTTCTTGATACAAATACCCAATTTCTTCTCAGCTTTCCTTCTAAAATTTTCGAACATTGTGGTCACCTCTGACTTGTGTTTAATAAACATTGAATTATTCATTCAAGTGTAATAATAAATAAATGTTATGAAATATCGATCAGCTCTTGTAGAATTTTGTCTCATTAGACAAAATTCTTGTGTATGAATAAGATCAATGGGCCTAGTCGATAGGATATCCACTCCTTTGTGTGAACTTTGAGTCAATTTTCATTTCTGACATGTTTAAAAAAAATTATCCCTTTAACTTTTAAATTTTTAAAGATCTCTCATAATGTTATACTTCAGAATTTTGTATACACTCCTTTGACCAAGATGGCCAAGTCTTCTGTTCTAGAGGTTTTTCTCATACATGGAACTCAAATAATAGGAATTAATAGAATCACCAATTTGAAATAGATTTACAGTGGTTATTTTATCTAGAGTGACGATTCTTCCATCTTTTTAGCTTTTTATGACACATGAATCCTTTTTTGAAAAACACCTCATATCCACCATCACATAGTTGGACCACAATAATAAAATTGTGTTTTAACCCTTCAATAAATAACACATCATTAGACTTCATATTTTTGGCTTCAATTGTAGCTTTTCCAACTCCCTTAAATTTCATTGAAAAATTATTTCTAAAGATTACGGCTCCTCCCTCATGATTTTCTATGATGCTTTATATTTTTTTATCAACCTTCATATGTGATGAACATCCACTATCGAGAATCCATGGCTTGGTTTTACTACTGGCATTCAAAGGAACTTCAACAAGAATTGAGTTTTCTTTATTTATTTTTTGAAATAATTTTCCTTTCAGGTATTTGAGGGTTTGTTCAGGTAGAACAGTCATGAAATTTTCAGCATTATGACCTTATTAATCACATCTTCCACATTTTTCTTCCAAGAAGTTAAATTTATTCTAAGTTAGAAGATCATATGATTTTTGCATTGCCTTTTTTTTCAGAATATATTCCCCTTAATTCAGGCCTTACTTAATGTAGAGACATGTTATACCCGCATAAATATGCTTTGTGCCAAAAAACTTCATAGCACTAGCAGTATCCTCTAGAACTTGATTTTCCCCACTGATAATTGTCTTGTATAGAATATTCTTATTGTTTTTTTTCAAAACCTAAGTAAATATTCTTGGAGGTTTTATCTCTTCCTTTAGATTAGAAGATTTTTTTCACAAGACTTTGTGCTCGAAACTTGTCTCAAATTTGTTTTTGAACCTGCATTGTCAGAAATAACATATGTATTTAGAAATTTTATTAGTATTTAATCGACCTACTTATTTTTTACAGTGTGTGACAATTCTACCTTGACCTCAGTAGCCTTCTTGAAATCGTCTTCGATATTATTCAATATGTTTTGTGCTTCAAGCCACATAGAATGAGTCATTATTTTCTCTTCTTTTTTGAGGTGAAGATTCTACTCAATGTATTTTACCATATTTTCCATTTCATCTACCTTTAGTTTGTTTCATTTAATTTCTTTAATGAAAAATGTTTCTTTATTTAAAAACTCTTACTTTTATATAGTAATCCTTTCTGTTTCTTTCAGTGACAACCTATTATCTTTTTTGAGCTTTCTGCTTTTCTCAAGATAATTTTCTAATTAATTTTTCAACATGTGTTCAAGAATTTCCCGTTCTCTTTCATTAACTTCACTACTAGAAGTATCAAACCCTTTTTCCACATGATCTATAAAATTAGTTTCATCATCTGGTTGGCTGTATGATGTGGAATCACCATCTTTTTCCTTTCCCACACAACTTCTTCTTTCACCTAGAAATAAATTTTTCTTTCTTGTACAAAATATGATTGATAATTATGAGCTTCTACCCCATTTCTTCTTTTGTTGTTTTTCTTATTCTGTCTCAAGTGAAACTAACATTTTCTTAGGAAGATTTACAGAAAAGTGTTCACTGTTATTACAGTTGTAATACCTTAGTTGTAGTTTTCCTTTTACCTTAAATTTTTATTTCTTGAATCTTTTTTATATAAGTGTAATGATTTTTTTATATTATTTATGTTTATCTTCATCAATAAATTCACTTAATTCATAAGATTTATCATATTTTATTTTTAGTTTTCTCATTCCCTAAAAATCCATCTCATCTTTGATTTTATTTTTAATAACCGGGATATTTCGCATTTCATTTTCAATGAGAATGTTATGTAATTCATCAAAAGAATGACCATCTCTATTTTCTAGAGATGAAACTTCAGGATCAAACCTGTCAAGAAATTTTCTCATTAGTTTTTTAATAATATTTTAATCATCCAACTTCTCTCCAAATCCCCTAATATTACTGAAAATCTCATTGAATCTTGTGAAATAATAATCAATATTTTCCTCTTACCCCATTTTAATTTCTTCGAATTTTCTTCTCCAAGTTTTCAATTTGTCTTCCTTGACATTCATGTTTCTTTCATAGATGCTTTCCAATTGTTCCCAAATTTCTTTGTCATTTTTATGTTATATAACCTTTATGTACGCTTTTTTTAAAAGAGAAGGTAAGATGGAATTTTGAGCTTGGACATAAAATTCCATATTTCTTTTTTCAGAAAAATTCATAATAGTTTCATTATAAATAGGAGGGAATCCAAACATTGATGCATCTATAACTTCCAGGCCAAGAGATAGAAGATACGGTAACATCCTATTCTTCCAACTGTGAAAATTATTGCCATCCAAATTAGGAACACTCCTACTATTGACAGAATTTATATTGTCCATCTTCTCAAATTAGTAGATCCTTACATAGGTAACTCACTCTGATACCACTTGAAATACCTAGAATAGTGAAAGATCACTAAGAGGGGAGTAGAGAATCAGAGATTCCCATTTTAAATTTTATTTTTCCTTTTTATCAACCGCCTCCTTTGTCAATTCATACTCTGTGGATGATAAAGGCATTGATCCATTAATTAAATGTTGTTGTAAAACAAAAGCACATGACACAGAGATTTACATGGTCCAGTACAAATACCTACTCCTTGAGATGTTGTTCATTCTCCCCAACACGGTTCCTTCACTATATCAGAATATGATTACAAAATGTAATCGGTTAGACACCCCAATTACAATTCTGTTAAACCCACCAACTTCCTTGCACCTTATTTCTTCCTGAAACTGGTTATGCCCCCCAGTTTCAAAATATTCCTTCAAATGAATTGATAGTCTTCCTTCTGTTCAAGTAGACTCAACAAACTATGGTTGAATCTATCAGTTTTTCTCTAATAACTTTGCCCGCACAATTATTTCTTCACAAGTGCATGAGTAAACACAAGATCATATATGAACTTGGTTATTTATTATGCAACCCGTATACACAATTGTTGGCTTCCTTCCTTCTTTAGATGTTCACTGGTTATTAAGGCTTATCAATTCCCACTTATCATAAACCGAACCTGTAGATGGTCCTCTACTGCCTCTCAAGAACACAAAAATAAACACAATTTGATATTTCATTTGGGTGCACTGTTTTTTCTTCTCCAGAGACAGTGAATATATGGACTTGCCTTTGAGGATCCTCAAGACACACGAACCAAAGAGGCTTCGTGGTTTTGGATATTTCACGCAAATGAAGGAGGTGCATAGTAATATCCTTGTATGTATTCATGATCTAATTCTTCACAAAACAACTCAATAGTGAAAGGAACTAGTTGAGTGGCCTTGGGTTATCCTTCTACCATGTGTAGGGTTACCATAAAGAGGTCACATTTCTATGTGAAAGAAGAAGCTGTGTGGAAGACTCATTCACGTAGGGTGCGATATACTGCTCCACATATTGTGGCTTTATCTCAATTAGTTCAGCAATAGAATGCATGGAGGATCTCATTATTTTATATACGTGGGTTATAATATATGTTATTTCAAAATATGCTTAATATTCTTCGCTATTCAAATATTTGAATACCTGTTATCTTCGGTTTAAATATTTCAAATGTGGGATAGTTTCAAAAATCAAGGTTGTTTCCTTTTTAACTATGGTCTTATTATTTTCAGGGATGAAATCACGTGCATGTGTTTTTTAATGCATGGGAACCATCTTCATGAGAACTTGAGCGACATGATGTGGCCTCGAAACTTCGGTTGCTTCAGACTTCGTTCGATCTCTTCATCTTGATTCATGAATGTATATTTTAATGGTTTCATTAGTTTGGTTCTTCTAGATGATCATCATGCACTAAATTTGAGATTTACCGATGGTCGGGAACTCAATCTTGGTGGATCGGCTGTGGTAATGGTGAGCAGTGGCGTCGGGTGGATCTCTATGCATTCGGAGGTTGAAAACGATGCCATGGAAGTTGGACTAGCTTGGATTGACCACAAGAGACACTGATTAGAAGGAGTGGCATAGATGTGGCATGTGGTTGATATCTCGTGTGCAATCAGATTGACTGTGGATATTGTGTCCGCATTTTTAAATCTTGTCCCACATCGAAACACCCTGTGGTTTTCTCGCAGTTTAAATACAAATATATAACAAGTGATGCTCATAATTCTCCTCTCTCCCCTCATGATTCCGACCCATACCATGTTCTACAGGCGCTCTCTTATCACTCACTATTCTTCCTCTAGGCATGCTCCAAGTGGCCATGCTGCACGGTTTCACCACCGTGCAGCACCTGCAGTCTTATACACAGCTCAATCAACACCCTACCTCATGTCTGGCTGGCCTTGAGGGATTCCCTCGAGCGCGGTTGACCCATGGGTCCTGCATGTTCTTGAGGTGAGAACCTCAACTGGCCTCCATGGTTGGACTAATATTTTAGTATAAAGGCATAACACAATAACTAATTAGTGTAAACTATGTATTCACAAATATAAAATTCCAAACCACAATTCCACTTTTATTCTTCTTCTATTATATTTGGAATGAAAATTCAAAAGATATTCTCCAAAACATAAAATTCTTTTTTTCTTAGATCATGAATCCAAAATAGATTCTATATGTTGTTGACCCAATCATGGATTATGTATAGATCATTTCTTTATTCATCATGCATTAAGGCATAATGCATGGAATATCCTTGATGTGAGAGATGTGTTCTCCATTATCACATATCATGGAATTTTAGGACTAGCTCATACAATCATAAGATATTTTAAACTTTTTCCACATGAAATTGAGTATTTCGTGGTCTTCTTTATGATGGTAAAAACATGTATCACTCTGATACAAGTCTTTGTATCTTTTAATCAACTTGAAAATCATCATAATTAGCATGATCCAATCTTCATTTCATCAATCACTCAATCATCTTGAACACATAGACATGTTATTGACAAAAAATGAAATGACTGGTCTCAACACTATCCTTTTTCATCTTTTGAAAACATTTCCCTCACTAAAATGAGTATTGAAATAGTCTCCAAATATTACATGAAAAAAAAAATTCACGAGTTCCTGAAAATAATTCTCTTGATAAAGGGAAATTTACCATTTCTTTTCATGGATTTTTAGGATAGGAAATTATTTCATATCTCTAGGAATAGATATTACAAACAACTCCTTCATTTACTGTTAAAACATCTCCCTCATTTTTACATCATTCCTATAAAATGATATTTCATCTATATGAAAAAATAATAAGAGATACATATATGTAATTTTTGATATATAGATTATTTTCCACTCTTCCTTTTCTGAAACTCAACTTCTTCAAACTAGTATCCATCTTAGAATATCAAGATATTAGAGCTTGTTTCAACCCATATAAATCCTTTTGTAGCTTGAGAACATAATTCTCATTTTCACTAAATAAGAAAAATCATTGTTTTTCAACATATACCTCCTATTATAGATCTATATATAGTAAGGAATAGTTTTCATCCATTTTGAATATCTTTAACTGAATTTGTGAAATAATAACTGGCAATATTATATTGGTTTCAAGCCTTGAAATCAGAAAAAAAACTATCATCAAATTCAACTCCTTCAACCCATGAATAGATTTTTCACACCATCTATGAATTTTCTCTCACTACTTATCTAATTTTATACATTTTTTTGGAAAAACCGGCTTATCCCTATGCAATTATTTTCATTTGACATGGGTACCAAATCCTAAGTATTATTCTTCTCTTTCTTATATAATTATTCATTCATAGCATTAATACATTCTTGATTATTCTTTTCTTAATCATTATATCTCGGTTAAACCTGTGTGGAAAATGAGGTATGAGTTTCCATCCTTAATGTTATCCAAGTTTGAAATTGTCTTCCAGGATATTTAATGATGTTTTAATATAGAAATTTTATTTTCATTCTTGGGTGAGATGAGTGATATTTCTTCTTATCACTAGAATTGATTTAATATTCTTCACCAACCTATTAATCTTCAACACTTTCATCTATGTCTAAAATTTCATTAGGATTTTTAACGAAAACCAAATCATTATTAGTTTTAGAATATTATTTATCATATGTAGATTATTATTTTTTATTTCTCTATAACATTAACATAAGAAGAATCAATGTTATTTCAATTTTTTTTTTAAAAATAACCACTTCTATTTGGACAATATCTTTGAAATGTCCCATCAAAACCTAGATTTCCAAACATTCCAAAATTCTCACCTTTCACCTTGATATTAGAAAGTATTCCAAACACATAAGGATACATTAATCATGGATATTTTTATAATATATCTCATAACGTGACATATATGAGTTTAGCCTATGAAAACATTAGTATTGAATATCATATTCAATTATTCACCACATATTATTAAAAATTCCCACTAGTAAAACCAATTTTTTTATTTGTTCAAATATTATGGAGTGAAAAACCACATTATTTTTCAGAAATTGTTTGAATTATTTTTAATATTTTTAATTCCTTATAATTGTGCTTCATAAACATGACACAAGTATCATTAGTGAATTCATCAATAAAAATAAAAAATACTACATCAATTTTTTGATTTCTTATTCATGGGTCCTCCCTCATCTAAATGAATGAGCTCAAATGGTTGAGTAGATTGAATATTCACCTTCTTGTGTGAAGAGTTAATAATAATCCCATTTTTTCATGTTGATAAAATTCAATCTATTTCACTTTTCAATAAAGGAATATAATGAATTTTTTCCTGTCAAGTAATCCAATTCATCTTTTTTTCACAAGGATGGGAAAATATTGAATGCCACAATTTATTTTCATTGTTTATACTTAGATTATATGAGTTTCTAGAATCACCCACATGAAATTAGTTTCCTTTATTCTGATATAATTGTTTTAAAATATTTATATATTAAATATTATTAAAAAAAAGATAATATATTTAAATACCACTTATTTTCATTCACCAAAGAGCAATGAGACACATTGAGGATTTTGAATTAATCCATGAAAAAAAATAAAGTTTTGGGATTTTTGATTTTTTCCCTAATAAATGAAAAAAATGCTTTAATATTTAAAGATTCATAATTACCAAATACTACTAAATAGTTATCACAATTTTTCACATCATTCATAGATTTTAAATCTTATTTCATGTGGGATGATCATTCACTATCCAATATCCATAAACTTTTCCTTTTTGAATATTTAATTGAAACAACCACAATTAAAGCCTTATGTGTCACGAAACTCCTTCGTCAAGATGAGTGAAGGGATGGAAAAGTTCCATGACCTTCATTATTCAAGATGTAAATTAGATAATGACCCCTCGTGTCCCACCTCCAGTAGGCCCCAGGGTGGTGACCAACACTAAGGGTATACAAATACCCTAAAAATGGGAGTCATTATACTATTTATAGTAAATAATATTAAGAGATAATATGTATCAACCTCAAAACAACATAAAAACATATATATTAAATAATCCAAAATCCTTCCCACATGCATATTTAAATTGAAACTGGTAGAATACAATAAAAAGCCTCAATGTAAGCACCAAAAGAACAAGGATATGTAGTGACACAACAACTATCCCAATGAATGAGCTAGTAGGTTCCAACACAATATATGTAATCTTACAAGAAACCTGAAAACAATTTTATATACATAGGGTGAGCATACAAGTATAGTTAGTAGGAAAAGTGGAAGTCACCAATGCACAAGTGGGAGAAACATACTAATTCCCCTGTGAGAAAAATAGTAGAAAATCAATAGCACCTAACACGGTATATTATCCACCCCAACCTCATAAAGTCATTCTCACCAAATAACACAAGTCACGTAAAGTAAAATATCAAGCACATCAATGATAGGCTATCGCAAACCAGTTCCCACTGGTTAACTGCCCATCCCTTATGGTGACCGTCTTGATGCTACCATGCTCTTCCACAAGCCCAACTGCCACAACATACTTACACACACTTGGGACACATACCAAAACCCACCCACAAACACTTGGGTCACAACCACATCACATCCCTCCCGAAAACACCTGGGCCACAACCATATCACAACCCGCTTGCAAAAACCTAAGACAAAAAACTGTACCATACCCTGAACAAAGAGTCTTGGGTGACCAATGCCTACAATAATGAGTAGAGAAGTGACAATAAAAAACCATCCATACTCCTAACAGGGTGTTGGAAAAAAATACTCCGCCCATGAAATGTGGGTATTCGGCACCTAGTGCTCAACTAGGGTGGGATGCGCATAGAAATAACAAGGAACTATAAGTATATAAATATAGGTATCAAACACTCAGCCCAGCCTATGGGTTTCCAAACAACCAACCATCCTACACAAATATACCATGGATTCCTTTTCTTATGTATAACTGTAGCCAGCCACATACTTAATTCATAACTCCATCCAATTCATTTAACCAATTACCATTGTTTTTTAATCAATCCAAAATTATTTATTCCATACCTACCTAGGAAACTACCAAACACTACACATGTTATAAGGGTGAAGTATATTTACCAACCAATACCAAATTCATACAAAGAAAGAAGGACTATGGTAAAAGAATCCACTATAACACCCATTCCTATTATATTGCTCTTTGGATACTCTAAGTGAAACTCCCATGCGCGGTAACACTATAATTATTCAAAATTATCCACCCCGAACCATCCTCAGCTGCCCCACTACATAAAAACAACCACATCCCACAATAACAAGAAAACAAAACTAGGTTATAGTATTACTACAAAAACAGACCATGCCCAAAAACCGTAACACAACCTAGATGTATAACAACTGTTCAACAAGTTCATCTATTCAATGATAAATTAATATCTCTACCTGAGATTCCATTTCACCCTTAAACCATCCATACACTCATCATCATGCTCTCAACATATTCACCACACTACCCGTACAAATAAAAAGATACAAAAAAATATCAACACAAAACACACATCCACACTAAACAAGGAAAATAATATTCATATTTAACACACTCGTTATTTAATTCCAATTTGAAAAATCAGGGATTATCATAGAACAATTTTGATCATGGGGAATACATTTAATTAAGTGAATATATTTTATTAATCATGTTTTCATATTCAAAACTGTTAAGAAAAAAATTAACTACAAGTATTCAGGACTTTGATGCGCAAACAAATACCACCAATGACATTGATTTTCATAAGTCATATACCTGACACAATTCACAACATGGATCAAATATAACAGATAAAACTAAAAAAGCGTAATCATAATCTTCCCTACCCCTCATATATTACAAAGGTTTCCAAACTCGTTATCATAATAGGTCCATTCATATTCATAACACCCTTAATTTATATTTTTATTTGATCGTATTCTCAAGTAGGTATGAGTTTATACACAACACATGATGAATAAAAAAAGATTGATGAAGGAATTTCTTCCTTGAAGAACAAATTATCATCAAATCCTCCTTGCCCAAAAAATAATGGGGTTGTGGAAGAAGTAGGAAAGAATCCAAGAGAAAAGTCAACCAACACCTATAGCATAGATGTGACTCCTTAGGGAAGAAAGGTTTTAGGCACATCAAGAAAAAATTTAAGGGTTCATGGTTGATAGGATATCGACTTTAGAAAAGGCAGGATCCTATATCAACAGAAGGGAAATTGTTTCAAGGGCCATTAAAGTTAGATCATATTCAAGATTATGCGGTTTGACTATTTCAATATTCCAATAAATCTCAAAAATTTATGATATGATTCATAGCCCTTGAAAAGACTTTAAAACCACTTAAATATGATTGGTAACTCATTTAATGTCAAAATATATGTAAGAGGTAAACAAATGGTAAAAACCCAAGAGAACTAGATGTAACAGCCCAAGATTTTATAAAAAAATATTCTTTTTAATTTTATTAAAGTCTTGTGTTGTACGCTACACCAAAAGGAGCTTGCACAACACGCATCCTTGACTTGCCTTGCATTACACGCAATCACGACCTTCCTCGATAGCGTGTGTAATACGCAATACCGAGTTTCACTAAACAACGATATGCTATTAAAATATTATTAAAACTAGCCGTTATGAATAGTAATAACCACTTTTTAAAACTCTGTAAATCTTATTTTTCAAAATGAACTTCATTTTTGGATTCGTAGTATCGAATTTAGCCTAAGGTGAAATTTTGGTACTTTTCGGATAACTTTCATATTCTGATGAATAGTGAAAATTACTAAATTATAATTAAAAACATCTTTTTTAATCGAAATAATTAATAGTGATAAATCATTAATTTGAGTGGTTTTAAAGTATATTTAGAATATATTTTTACAATTTAATACAATGTTGGTAATTGGATGTAATTTCACATTTAAACTAGACATAAACAAGTGTCAATCTTTTGATAGATATTGTTTCTTAAAAACACGCTATTTGTTTTAACAGCGGGATTTAATTATAAAATTAATTAATGCAACTTTTATGTTATGAATTTGGTAAAATAGACTTCATTTTTGAATTCGGAATATGAAATATAGCTTGGGATGAAATTTTGGCATTGTTCTGAAAAACATCAATTTTTGATGAATAGTGAAACTACTAAGTGGTAGTTAAAAAAACTGAATTTTTCATAAAACTTAATTTTACCGCTTCTGTGAATGGAATTTCAAAAATCCGAGAGACACGGTTGATGTCAGTAAGTAAAATGTGGTTCAATGAGATGAAAATAATTTTTGTTGGGGAGTATTGGGTGTTCTGTATTGATGTTTGATTCTATTCTTGTAGAGATATCTTTCAAAATCATCACATGTATACTCTTTACCATTTTATGATCTCACTTTCTTGATACAAATACCCAATTTCTTCTCAGCTTTCCTTCTAAAATTTTCGAACATTGTGGTCACCTCTGACTTGTGTTTAATAAACATTGAATTATTCATTCAAGTGTAATAATAAATAAATGTTATGAAATATCGATCAGCTCTTGTAGAATTTTTTCTCATTAGACAACATTCTTGTGTATGAATAAGATCAATGGGCCTAGTCGATAGGATATCCACTCCTTTGTGTGAAATTTGAGTCAATTTTCATTTCTGACATGTTTAAAAAAAATTATCCCTTTAACTTTTAAATTTTTAAAGATCTCTCATAATGTTATACTTCAGAATTTTGTATACACTCCTTTGACCAAGATGGCCAAGTCTTCTGTTCTAGAGGTTTTTCTCATACATGGAACTCAAATAATAGGAATTAATAGAATCACCAATTTGAAATAGATTTACAGTGGTTATTTTATCTAGAGTGACGATTCTTCCATCTTTTTAGCTTTTTATGACACATGAATCCTTTTTTGAAAAACACCTCATATCCACCATCACATAGTTGGACCACAATAATAAAATTGTGTTTTAACCCTTCAATAAATAACACATCATTAGACTTCATATTTTTGGCTTCAATTGTAGCTTTTCCAACTCCCTTAAATTTCATTGAAAAATTATTTCTAAAGATTACGGCTCCTCCCTCATGATTTTCTATGATGCTTTATATTTTTTTATCAACCGTCATATGTGATGAACATCCACTATCGAGAATCCATGGCTTGGTTTTACTACTGGCATTCAAAGGAACTTCAACAAGAATTGAGTTTTCTTTATTTATTTTTTGAAATAATTTTCCTTTCAGGTATTTGAGGGTTTGTTCAGGTAGAACAGTCATGAAATTTTCAGCATTATGACCTTATTAATCACATCTTCCACATTTTTCTTCCAAGAAGTTAAATTTATTCTAAGTTAGAAGATCATATGATTTTTGCATTGCCTTTTTTTTCAGAATAGATTCCCCTTAATTCAGGCCTTACTTAATGTAGAGACATGTTATACCCGCATAAATATGCTTTGTGCCAAAAAACTTCATAGCACTAGCAGTATCCTCTACAACTTGATTTTCCCCACTGATAATTGTCTTGTATAGAATATTCTTATTGTTTTTTTCCAAAACCTAAGTAAATATTCTTGGAGGTTTTATCTCTTCCTTTAGATTAGAAGATTTTTTTCACAAGACTTTGTGCTCGAAACTTGTCTCAAATTTGTTTTTGAACCTGCATTGTCAGAAATAACATATGTATTTAGAAATTTTATTAGTATTTAATCGACCTACTTATTTTTTACAGTGTGTGACAATTCTACCTTGACCTCAGTAGCCTTCTTGAAATCGTCTTCGATATTATTCAATATGTTTTGTGCTTCAAGCCACATAGAATGAGTCATTATTTTCTCTTCTTTTTTGAGGTGAAGATTCTACTCAATGTATTTTACCATATTTTCCATTTCATCTACCTTTAGTTTGTTTCATTTAATTTCTTTAATGAAAAATGTTTCTTTATTTAAAAACTCTTACTTTTATATAGTAATCCTTTCTGTTTCTTTCAGTGACAACCTATTATCTTTTTTGAGCTTTCTGCTTTTCTCAAGATAATTTTCTAATTAATTTTTCAACATGTGTTCAAGAATTTCCCGTTCTCTTTCATTAACTTCACTACTAGAAGTATCAAACCCTTTTTCCACATGATCTATAAAATTAGTTTCATCATCTGGTTGGCTATATGATGTGGAATCAACATCTTTTTCCTTTCCCACACAACTTCTTCTTTCACCTAGAAATAAATTTTTCATTCTTGTACAAAATATGATTGATAATTATGAGCTTCTACCCCATTTCTTCTTTTGTTGTTTTTCTTATTCTGTCTCAAGTGAAACTAACATTTTCTTAGGAAAATTTACAGAAAAGTGTTCACTGTTATTACAGTTGTAATACCTTAGTTGTAGTTTTCCTTTTACCTTAAATTTTTATTTCTTGAATCTTTTTTATATAAGTGTAATGATTTTTTTATATTATTTATGTTTATCTTCATCAATAAATTCACTTAATTCATAAGATTTATCATATTTTATTTTTAGTTTTCTCATTCCCTAAAAATCCATCTCATCTTTGATTTTATTTTTAATAACCGGGATATTTCGCATTTCATTTTCAATGAGAATGTTATGTAATTCATCAAAAGAATGACCATCTCTATTTTCTAGAGATGAAACTTCAGGATCAAACCTGTCAAGAAATTTTCTCATTAGTTTTTTAATAATATTTTAATCATCCAACTTCTCTCCAAATCCCCTAATATTACTGAAAATCTCATTGAATCTTGTGAAATAATAATCAATATTTTCCACTTACCCCATTTTAATTTCTTCGAATTTTCTTCTCCAAGTTTTCAATTTGTCTTCCTTGACATTCATGTTTCTTTCATAGATGCTTTCCAATTGTTCCCAAATTTCTTTGTCATTTTTATGTTATATAACCTTTATGTACGCTTTTTTTAAAAGAGAAGGTAAGATGGAATTTTGAGCTTGGACATAAAATTCCATATTTCTTTTTTCAGAAAAATTCATAATAGTTTCATTATAAATAGGAGGGAATCCAAACATTGATGCATCTATAACTTCCAGGCCAAGAGATAGAAGATACGGTAACATCCTATTCTTCCAACTGTGAAAATTATTGCCATCCAAATTAGGAACACCCCTACTATTGACAGAATTTAGATTGTCCATCTTCTCAAATTAGTAGATCCTTACATAGGTAACTCACTCTGATACCACTTGAAATACCTAGAATAGTGAAAGATCACTAAGAGGGGAGTAGAGAATCAGAGATTCCCATTTTAAATTTTATTTTTCCTTTTTATCAACCGCCTCCTTTGTCAATTCATACTCTGTGGATGATAAAGGCATTGATCCATTAATTAAATGTTGTTGTAAAACAAAAGCACATGACACAGAGATTTACATGGTCCAGTACAAATACCTACTCCTTGAGATGTTGTTCATTCTCCCCAACACGGTTCCTTCACTATATCAGAATATGATTACAAAATGTAATCGGTTAGACACCCCAATTACAATTCTGTTAAACCCACCAACTTCCTTGCACCTTATTTCTTCCTGAAACTGGTTATGCCCCCCAGTTTCAAAATATTCCTTCAAATGAATTGATAGTCTTCCTTCTGTTCAAGTAGACTCAACAAACTATGGTTGAATCTATCAGTTTTTCTCTAATAACTTTGCCCGCACAATTATTTCTTCACAAGTGCATGAGTAAACACAAGATCATATATGAACTTGGTTATTTATTATGCAACCCGTATACACAATTGTTAGCTTCCTTCCTTCTTTAGATGTTCACTGGTTATTAAGGCTTATCAATTCCCACTTATCATAAACTGAACCTGTAGATGGTCCTCTACTGCCTCTCAAGAACACAAAAATAAACACAATTTGATATTTCATTTGGGTGCACTGTTTTTTCTTCTCCAGAGACAGTGAATATATGGACTTGCCTTTGAGGATCCTCAAGACACACGAACCAAAGAGGCTTCGTGGTTTTGGATATTTCACGCAAATGAAGGAGGTGCATAGTAATATCCTTGTATGTATTCATGATCTAATTCTTCACAAAACAACTCAATAGTGAAAGGAACTAGTTGAGTGGCCTTGGGTTATCCTTCTACCATGTGTAGGGTTACCGCAAAGAGGTCACATTTCTATGTGAAAGAAGAAGCTGTGTGGAAGACTCATTCACGTAGGGTGCGATATACTGCTCCACATATTGTGGCTTTATCTCAATTAGTTCAGCAATAGAATGCATGGAGGATCTCATTATTTTATATACGTGGGTTATAATATATGTTATTTCAAAATATGCTTAATATTCTTCGCTATTCAAATATTTGAATACCTGTTATCTTCGGTTTAAATATTTCAAATGTGGGATAGTTTCAAAAATCAAGGTTGTTTCCTTTTTAACTATGGTCTTATTATTTTCAGGGATGAAATCACGTGCATGTGTTTTTTAATGCATGGGAACCATCTTCATGAGAACTTGAGCGACATGATGTGGCCTCGAAACTTCGGTTTCTTCAGACTTCGTTCGATCTCTTCATCTTGATTCATGAATGTATATTTTAATGGTTTCATTAGTTTGGTTCTTCTAGATGATCATCATGCACTAAATTTGAGATTTACCGATGGTCGGGAACTCAATCTTGGTGGATCGGCTGTGGTAATGGTGAGCAGTGGCGTCGGGTGGATCTCTATGCATTCGGAGGTTGAAAACGATGCCATGGAAGTTGGACTAGCTTGGATTGACCACAAGAGACACTGATTAGAAGGAGTGGCATAGATGTGGCATGTGGTTGATATCTCGTGTGCAATCAGATTGACTGTGGATATTGTGTCCGCATTTTTAAATCTTGTCCCACATCGAAACACCCTGTGGTTTTCTCGCAGTTTAAATACAAATATATAACAAGTGATGCTCATAATTCTCCTCTCTCCCCTCATGATTCCGACCCATACCATGTTCTACAGGCGCTCTCTTATCACTCAGTATTCTTCCTCTAGGCATGCTCCAAGTGGCCATGCTGCACGGTTTCACCACCGTGCAGCACCTGCGGTCTTATACACAGCTCAATCAACACCCTACCTCATGTCTGGCTGGCCTTGAGGGATTCCCTCGAGCGCGGTTGACCCATGGGTCCTGCATGTTCTTGAGGTGAGAACCTCAACTGGCCTCCATGGTTGGACTAATATTTTAGTATAAAGGCATAACACAATAACTAATTAGTGTAAACTATGTATTCACAAATATAAAATTCCAAACCACAATTCCACTTTTATTCTTCTTCTATTATATTTGGAATGAAAATTCAAAAGATATTCTCCAAAACATAAACTTCTTTTTTTCTTAGATCATGAATCCAAAATAGATTCTATATGTTGTTGACCCAATCATGGATTATGTATAGATCATTTCTTCATTCATCATGCATTAAGGCATAATGCATGGAATATCCTTGATGTGAGAGATGTGTTCTCCATTATCACATATCATGGAATTTTAGGACTAGCTCATACAATCATAAGATATTTTAAACTTTTTCCACATGAAATTGAGTATTTCGTGGTCTTCTTTATGATGGTAAAAACATGTATCACTCTGATACAAGTCTTTGTATCTTTTAATCAACTTGAAAATCATCATAATTAGCATGATCCAATCTTCATTTCATCAATCACTCAATCATCTTGAACACATAGACATGTTATTGACAAAAAATGAAATGACTGGTCTCAACACTATCCTTTTTCATCTTTTGAAAACATTTCCCTCACTAAAATGAGTATTGAAATAGTCTCCAAATATTACATGAAAAAAAAAATTCACGAGTTCCTGAAAATAATTCTCTTGATAAAGGGAAATTTACCATTTCTTTTCATGGATTTTTAGGATAGGAAATTATTTCATATCTCTAGGAATAGATATTACGAACAACTCCTTCATTTACTGTTAAAACATCTCCCTCATTTTTACATCATTCCTATAAAATTATATTTCATCTATATGAAAAAATAATAAGAGATACCTATATGTAATTTTTGATATATAGATTATTTTCCACTCTTCCTTTTCTGAAACTCAACTTCTTCAAACTAGTATCCATCTTAGAATATCAAGATATTAGAGCTTGTTTCAACCCATATAAATCCTTTTGTAGCTTGAGAACATAATTCTCATTTTCACTAAATAAGAAAAATCATTGTTTTTCAACATATACCTCCTATTATAGATCTATATATAGTAAGGAATAGTTTTCATCCATTTTGAATATCTTTAACTAAATTTGTGAAATAATAACTGGTAATATTATATTGGTTTCAAGCCTTGAAATCAGAAAAAAAACTATCATCAAATTCAACTCCTTCAACCCATGAATAGATTTTTCACACCATCTAAGAATTTTCTCTCACTACTTATCTAATTTTATACATTTTTTTGGAAAAACCGGCTTATCCCTATGCAATTATTTTCATTTGACATGGGTACCCAATCCTAAGTATTATTCTTCTCTTTCTTATATAATTATTCATTCATAGCATTAATACATTCTTGATTATTCTTTTCTTAATCATTATATCTCGGTTAAACCTGTGTGGAAAATGAGGTATGAGTTTCCATCCTTAATGTTATCCAAGTTTGAAATTGTCTTCCAGGATATTTAATGATGTTTTAATATAGAAATTTTATTTTCATTCTTGGGTGAGATGAGTGATATTTCTTCTTATCACTAGAATTGATTTAATATTCTTCACCAACCTATTAATCTTCAACACTTTCATCTATGTCTAAAATTTCATTAGGATTTTTAACGAAAACCAAATCATTATTAGTTTTAGAATATTATTTATCATATGTAGATTATTATTTTTTATTTCTCTATAACATTAACATAAGAAGAATCAATGTTATTTCAATTTTTGTTTTAAAATAACCACTTCTATTTGGACAATATCTTTGAAATATCCCATAAAAACCTAGATTTCCAAACATTCCAAAATTCTCACCTTTCACCTTGATATTAGAAAGTATTCCAAACACATAAGGATACATTAATCATGGATATTTTTATAATATATCTCATAACGTGACATATATGAGTTTAGCCTATGAAAACATTAGTATTGAATATCATATTCAATTATTCACCACATATTATTAAAAATTCCCACTAGTAAAACCAATTTTTTTATTTGTTCAAATATTATGGAGTGAAAAACCACATTATTTTTCAGAAATTGTTTAAATTATTTTTAATATTTTTAATTCCTTATAATTGTGCTTCATAAACATGACACAAGTATCATTAGTGAATTCATCAATAAAAATAAAAAATACTACATCAATTTTTTGATTTCTTATTCATGGGTCCTCCCTCATCTAAATGAATGAGCTCAAATGGTTGAGTAGATTGAATATTCACCTTCTTGTGTGAAGAGTTAATAATAATCCCATTTTTTCATGTTGATAAAATTCAATCTATTTCACTTTTCAATAAAGGAATATAATGAATTTTTTCCTGTCAAGTAATCCAATTCATCTTTTTTTCACAAGGATGGGAAAATATTGAATGCCACAATTTATTTTCATTGTTTATACTTAGATTATATGAGTTTCTAGAATCACCCACATGAAATTAGTTTCCTTTATTCTGATATAATTGTTTTAAAATATTTATATATTAAATATTATTAAAAAAAAGATAATATATTTAAATACCACTTATTTTCATTCACCAAAGAGCAATGAGACACATTGAGGATTTTGAATTAATCCATGAAAAAAAATAAAGTTTTGGGATTTTTGATTTTTTCCCTAATAAATGAAAAAAGTACTTTAATATTTAAAGATTCATAATTACCAAATACTACTAAATAGTTATCACAATTTTTCACATCATTCATAGATTTTAAATCTTATTTCATGTGGGATGATCATTCACTATCCAATATCCATAAACTTTTCCTTTTTGAATATTTAATTGAAACAACCACAATTAAAGCCTTATGTGTCACGAAACTCCTTCGTCAAGATGAGTGAAGGGATGGAAAAGTTCCATGACCTTCGTTATTCAAGATGTAAATTAGATAATGACCCCTCGTGTCCCACCTCCAGTAGGCCCCAGGGTGGTGACCAACACTAAGGGTATACAAATACCCTAAAAATGGGAGTCATTATACTATTTATAGTAAATAATATTAAGAGATAATATGTATCAACCTCAAAACAACATAAAAACATATATATTAAATAATCCAAAATCCTTCCCACATGCATATTTAAATTGAAACTGGTAGAATACAATAAAAAGCCTCAATGTAAGCACCAAAAGAACAAGGATATGTAGTGACACAACAACTATCCCAATGAATGAGCTAGTAGGTTCCAACACAATATATGTAATCTTACAAGAAACCTGAAAACAATTTTATATACATAGGGTGAGCATACAAGTATAGTTAGTAGGAAAAGTGGAAGTCACCAATGCACAAGTGGGAGAAACATACTAATTCCCCTGTGAGAAAAATAGTAGAAAATCAATAGCACCTAACACGGTATATTATCCACCCCAACCTCATAAAGTCATTCTCACCAAATAACACAAGTCACGTAAAGTAAAATATCAAGCACATCAATGATAGGCTATCGCAAACTAGTTCCCACTGGTTAACTGCCCATCCCTTATGGTGACCGTCTTGATGCTACCATGCTCTTCCACAAGCCCAACTGCCACAACATACTTACACACACTTGGGACACATACCAAAACCCACCCACAAACACTTGGGTCACAACCACATCACATCCCTCCCGAAAACACCTGGGCCACAACCATATCACAACCCGCTTGCAAAAACCTAAGACAAAAAACTGTACCATACCCTGAACAAAGAGTCTTGGGTGACCAATGCCTACAATAATGAGTAGAGAAGTGACAATAAAAAACCATCCATACTCCTAACAGGGTGTTGGAAAAAAATACTCCGCCCATGAAATGTGGGTATTCGGCACCTAGTGCTCAACTAGGGTGGGATGCGCATAGAAATAACAAGGAACTATAAGTATATAAATATAGGTATCAAACACTCAGCCCAGCCTATGGGTTTCCAAACAACCAACCATCCTACACAAATATACCATGGATTCCTTTTCTTATGTATAACTGTAGCCAGCCACATACTTAATTCATAACTCCATCCAATTCATTTAACCAATTACCATTGTTTTTTAATCAATCCAAAATTATTTATTCCATACCTACCTAGGAAACTACCAAACACTACACATGTTATAAGGGTGAAGTATATTTACCAACCAATACCAAATTCATACAAAGAAAGAAGGACTATGGTAAAAGAATCCACTATAACACCCATTCCTATTATATTGCTCTTTGGATACTCTAAGTGAAACTCCCATGCGCGGTAACACTATAATTATTCAAAATTATCCACCCCGAACCATCCTCAGCTGCCCCACTACATAAAAACAACCACATCCCACAATAACAAGAAAACAAAACTAGGTTATAGTATTACTACAAAAACAGACCATGCCCAAAAACCGTAACACAACCTAGATGTATAACAACTGTTCAACAAGTTCATCTATTCAATGATAAATTAATATCTCTACCTGAGATTCCATTTCACCCTTAAACCATCCATACACTCATCATCATGCTCTCAACATATTCACCACACTACCCGTACAAATAAAAAGATACAAAAAAATATCAACACAAAACACACATCCACACTAAACAAGGAAAATAATATTCATATTTAACACACTCGTTATTTAATTCCAATTTGAAAAATCAGGGATTATCATAGAACAATTTTGATCATGGGGAATACATTTAATTAAGTGAATATATTTTATTAATCATGTTTTCATATTCAAAACTGTTAAGAAAAAAATTAACTACAAGTATTCAGGACTTTGATGCGCAAACAAATACCACCAATGACATTGATTTTCATAAGTCATATACCTGACACAATTCACAACATGGATCAAATATAACAGATAAAACTAAAAAAGCGTAATCATAATCTTCCCTACCCCTCATATATTACAAAGGTTTCCAAACTCGTTATCATAATAGGTCCATTCATATTCATAACACCCTTAATTTATATTTTTATTTGATCGTATTCTCAAGTAGGTATGAGTTTATACACAACACATGATGAATAAAAAAAGATTGATGAAGGAATTTCTTCCTTGAAGAACAAATTATCATCAAATCCTCCTTGCCCAAAAAATAATGGGGTTGTGGAAGAAGTAGGAAAGAATCCAAGAGAAAAGTCAACCAACACCTATAGCATAGATGTGACTCCTTAGGGAAGAAAGGTTTTAGGCACATCAAGAAAAAATTTAAGGGTTCATGGTTGATAGGATATCGACTTTAGAAAAGGCAGGATCCTATATCAACAGAAGGGAAATTGTTTCAAGGGCCATTAAAGTTAGATCATATTCAAGATTATGCGGTTTGACTATTTCAATATTCCAATAAATCTCAAAAATTTATGATATGATTCATAGCCCTTGAAAAGACTTTAAAACCACTTAAATATGATTGGTAACTCATTTAATGTCAAAATATATGTAAGAGGTAAACAAATGGTAAAAACCCAAGAGAACTAGATGTAACAGCCCAAGATTTTATAAAAAAATATTCTTTTTAATTTTATTAAAGTCTTGTGTTGTACGCTACACCAAAAGGAGCTTGCACAACACGCATCCTTGACTTGCCTTGCATTACACGCAATCACGACCTTCCTCGATAGCGTGTGTAATACGCAATACCGAGTTTCACTAAACAACGATATGCTATTAAAATATTATTAAAACTAGCCGTTATGAATAGTAATAACCACTTTTTAAAACTCTGTAAATCTTATTTTTCAAAATGAACTTCATTTTTGGATTCGTAGTATCGAATTTAGCCTAAGGTGAAATTTTGGTACTTTTCGGATAACTTTCATATTCTGATGAATAGTGAAAATTACTAAATTATAATTAAAAACAACTTTTTTAATCAAAATAATTAATAGTGATAAATCATTAATTTGAGTGGTTTTAAAGTATATTTAGAATATATTTTTACAATTTAATACAATGTTGGTAATTGGATGTAATTTCACATTTAAACTAGACATAAACAAGTGTCAATCTTTTGATAGATATTGTTTCTTAAAAACACGCTATTTGTTTTAACAGTGGGATTTAATTATAAAATTAATTAATGCAACTTTTATGTTATGAATTTGGTAAAATAGACTTCATTTTTGAATTCGGAATATGAAATATAGCTTGGGATGAAATTTTGGCATTGTTCTGAAAAACATCAATTTTTGATGAATAGTGAAACTACTAAGTGGTAGTTAAAAAAACTGAATTTTTCATAAAACTTAATTTTACCGCTTCTGTGAATGGAATTTCAAAAATCCGAGAGACACGGTTGATGTCAGTAAGTAAAATGTGGTTCAATGAGATGAAAATAATTTTTGGTGAATAGTAACTTTTTACATTTATTTACCACGGTTAAAAGTAAATAGGGTAATTAAGGGTAAACATGATATTATTATTACCCTAACACATGTCCTAATTCTATTGGACAAGTGTAATTCGACCAAAAACAAGCTTAGGAATAAAATATGACCATTTAGGCCCACTTGGATTAGATTAGGACATTTATTATTATTTAATTCAAAGAAGAGTTAAAAGAGTCAAAATCAAAGTTTATTTACTAAAACATTTTTAATATAGAGTTTTACATAAGATAAATTCGATTGTAAATATTCATTAGAAAGCTAAAACAATTTCCTACATGATGGTAGTTTATTTGTAATTTTTAGACATCAAATAAGTCAATTTATTTATGAAACAAAGATGATGCAGTAATTATCTTATTAATGAAATATTGACATAATTGATGTTATAAACACCAAAATAAATATAATTTGAGACTTTTTATGAATTACACTAATTTTCTAGGTTACTATGATATATTTGTGTTGATTTAATCAACTTGGTTCTAACAAATAATTCTGTTATGACTTTCACAAAAATCATGTATCAAATAGTGTCAAAATTGACACAAAATAGTTTTCAAATCAAATATTATATTATTAATTGTTATTTTATTCCTAAAAATCTATGGTTCGGCCAAATTACTTAGATAAGGATATATGTATTAATAATATACAATTTGGGGTTCGTTTGGCATGTTATAGTAAGTTTATTTACCATATAATGTAAGAAAACAAAAAGACACGGTAAAAGTTAAATTATTTAACTTAGAGTTAAATCTAATTGATAAGGTTAAAATAATACCCTAAACTTGTCTAAATCCTATTGGTTGATAGGTTTCGACCCTTCCCCACTTTATCTTCGAAATAAGACCCTTTGGAACCATTATAAACCGATTTTGACTTTAATATAAAATAATATTTTGAGATATTCCTAAGGTGCCCCTCTCCTCTCTTATAAAAGGACACCTCCTCCCCCTCCTCCTCACACCAATTTGAGCACTCAAGCTCGGCCAACCCCTGCCATTTTCCCTTATCCACTTCCCTAGAATAATCCTAGATGTCCTGGGCTTCTTAAAAGACCAATCTTAGTTCCCTAAGTGAAGGATTCAAAGAGGCGTTTCAAAGAAGAGGTAATAACCATTACCGATCTTTTCAATTTCTTTCTTCTTACACTTCTTATTCTTAGGATGTTTCATTATGAAGTAATAACATCAGTATCACTAATATACTGATATGTTATTATAAGTATGAAACAACCCTATTTCACCATCTATCTATCCTACGGAAAAAGAAATCACCGCGCGTGCGTACGTACGGAATACCGTCTCCACGCCGTGGTGTAATCTATTTTCCACCACCACCTTACATGGTTGAGTATAATGGTGTAAAGAATAACTATACATAGTTATTACAACATCATATTGATTCTGATATATTGTATAATCTACTCCAATTCAATTCAATATTTATAGAAATGATATCATCGCTCGTGCGTACGTACGGACTACCGTCTCCACGATGCGATGAGATTCATTCTCCATGTTAACCATTTAAGAATGATTATAATGTATATATAAGAAATAATAATGAAATATATGACATTATAAAGCTACTGGATTTATGTATATATATACATATGTATGTCATCTACTTACTTCCATTTCAAGACAATAAGGAAAGGAAAACATCGTTCATGCGTACGTACGGACTACCGTCTCCATGAACGGTGTTTTTCATTTTATTTATCTACCTATTATATATATATATACTGAATATATATGATATATAAATCATATTTTATATTCTTGAAGTGACTAAATCATGATATAAGTAATAATGATGTCAAGAACAACAAGTCAAAACACCTACGATAAATGAAACGATTTTACCCAAAACGCTTCTTTAACATGGAATTTACCAAAGAACGGGTAATATAATGTCATAAGTGATATCATAACAATGAATATGATTCTGTAATAAGTCAATAACATGATTTAAATCATTATACAGGAGGTTCGGACACTTACAAAGCAAGTCGGACCTAAGGTAAGGGAAATATCACAATCTCATTTTTATCCGAGATTGTTTATTCGTAATTATTTACTGGGGTGTATTTTATCATCCACATCCATGTTTCATCAATATGTAATATTATTTCCATCCACCTACAATTGTTTAAATCCATTTTTACCCTTCGGTGAGTTTTTAGTAAGATGTATGAAAGGAATCTTTTGTCATTTTTCGTACGAGGTACTTTTTAACTTTTCCGACAAAAGCACGAAGAATGTTTTTTTTAACTTATACGGAATGAATGGATTTTTAAAACATTATTTCCAAGAAACTTCATTTACAAGTTTTCAAGTTTTTTTTTAATCAACTTCTTTTATTTTAAAGTCGTATGAAATGTTATGAAAGGAAAAATGTTTTTGAAGTAGAAAGGATATTTTCCTCAAGAATGGAGTTCAAGTATTTTATCAAAATTATTTTCAATCTAAGATAATAAAAGGGTTCTGTTTTTATCCCTATTATTACATGGATTTGATTATGTTGTGATGGAAATATTTTTATGAATTCCTTTATCTTATATGAATTGTTTTATGATGTCATGTTGTTTAAGAATCCCATTTTTATTACATGGGTTACGCTATGATGTATGGTTTATGATTATGTGGCACACATAAGAAAGGATTCATTATAAGATGGGTGGGACCTATATCTACCTCCAATGCATTGGGTAAAGATTTTATATCTCATGAGATAGACATGGCTGAAATGGTAGGTTATACCGGTTCAGTGAAACAGGACTGAAACGAGGGTTACTCGATTCAGAAAGGGACTTTGTCCACTAAGATAGTCTTGGCAACGAGTCATGACTAACAAGAAATGATTTTCTATGATTATGTGTGCATGCCACAAAGTTTCAAGTTTCATGTTATGATTATGGGGATCTCATTTTCACTTCTATGATTTATCCCATGTTATGATATTATGAGCTCTTTTGCAGGTTAAGATTTCCAAAAGCTATGTTCTTATGTATATGATGTGATTGATATTTCTTTTTTTTACCCTTACTGAGCATTTGAGCTCACCCTTTTATGTTTTCTTTTCCCCAGGATATAAAGAAAGGTTTTTAGGTAAAAAAAAAGGAAGATCTTTATGGGAGATTTTGAAGATCTTTCACCACGATTAGAAGATTATAGTCCGAGTTTCCAAAGACACTAAACTATTACGGTCCTTGTGTGTGTGTTTTTGTAATGTACTAAGTATTCTGCAAATGTAATGTAATGTCCATGTACGTCAAGATACGAGTCTCTACAGTTGGTATCAGAGGAAAGGTTTAGTCAACCTTTGGAAACTAGGATACGAAAACGTTAGTGAGATCCCTAGAGATATTTCTAAGGTATGTCTAGGGATGTCTCTAAGGTTAAGTATACGTATAGGTTATAGTCCTAGAATTGCGCTAACGATCTTCGAATTTAACATAAGATGTTAGATATTGAGGGTACTACCCCTTTATTATGTTGTTTTCCCTAGCATGATTTTTGCCTCTCATACTATTTTTTTGGGGTTTTAGACGATGGCTGGAACCCGAAGGAACCGTGTTAATGCGGAATGTGATGGGCAATGCAATGATTGTCCCCCTGAGCAACCAAACGATATGGGAGCCGGAATGCAAAATCTTGTAGCCATGCTCACACAACTTTCTCAAGCTATGAATCATGCAGGACTTCCAAACGAGAAAAGGAAGGAGAAACATTCTGTTGAATCCTTCATGAGGCAGCGTCCACCTTCTTTCAGTGGGTCTACTGATCCATTAGTTGCTGAACAATGGATTAGTACTACTGAAAAGATATTTTCAGTTCTTCAATGTTCTGAACATGATAAAGTCATCCTAGCAGTGTATCGTTTGGAAGGAGATGCTGATCAATGGTGGAATCTTATTAAGAATACGAGGCAAAGGGATGAAATTGAGTCTATGGAATGGGACGAGTTCAAGAACTTATTTTTCAATAAGTACTTCCCTCGTATTCTCCGAACAAAGATGGAGAATGAGTTTCTTGAACTGAAGCAAAGGGATGATGAATCTGTTGGTACCTATGAAGCGAATTTTACAAGACTTGCAAGGTACGCTTCTGGTATTTTCATCCAACCTGAAAGTAAAGTTGATCGATTTTTCAGTGGCTTAAAACCAAGTCTTCGAAGGGCATTAGCTATAAGAGACTTCAGTAGCTATGAAGAAATTGTGCGTTGTGCTATCAAGGTAGAAATGGAAGTTGGTGTTACATATCCATCTCATGGGTTTGACAAGAAACGAAAGATGGAGTTCAAGGAGAAATCTCAGAATAATGGTGAAAAGAAGATGAATGTTTCCTTATGCACAAAGTGTGGAAAGAAGCATGGTGGAGATTGTCTTAAAGGGACTAGAAAATGTTTTAAGTGTGGAAAAGAAGGTCATCGAGCAGCTGAGTGTCGAAGTAATGGAAAATGGGATTCTAATGAAGTGAATAAAGCAAACACTGCAGAGAACGTACAACCAACACTTCAATGCTTCAAGTGCAAGGAAATGGGGCATTATGCTAATAAATGCCATAATCCAAGGGTTAGTGATTATCGACATGAGCAACCGCTTAAGGCAAAGGACAAAGGGAAGTCACATGCGATCACTATTGGCAATGTTGAACATGACAACGATGTGGTGGAATGATTAAGTGTTTATGTAATGGGATTCCAAAATAATGTTGTATCTTAGAATATTGGAATATTTATGTATTGGTCTAATGTGGTATTCAAAGTGATTGAGATATTATGCGCATAATGAAGGGAAAACGAGAAAATGAAATGTTTAACAGTATTCATGAGCTCATGATTGATATAAGGACTAAGTTTGAGTATATAGAATTTTGAGGATTTTGGTATGTGGAAGGTGTTAACTTTTAACTGCATTCATGTTTTCACTAAGGTTCAATGGGTATTCAAAAGAATACATGATTAAGGTCTTTGAATGTTTGGAATATGACCAACAAAACATATCTTATGATATATGGGGATCAACGATGGTATTAAATCTCTCGTAATCGTTTTCACTATGTTATGAGAGTGGACTGCAGTATTATGGATAAGCCTAAAGATTGAAATGGATTATGTTGGACATAAGTGAGTATTGTTTAAGGATAGAAGTTTTTTTTCTCGATATTATGGATGGGATGTTATAGTAATGTAGTTTTAGAAAAAGGACAACCTTCAGGACGGGCGACAGCCCATCGCTTCGGACAAGGCTATGGGAATCGAACCCACAACCAAAGTGTGACTGGCCTTTATCGCCTACCACTGACCTACAGGAAGTCCCTGTTTAGTAGAAACTAGTTTTATTATATTAAGCAGTATAATATATGAAGTATAAGTCCATTTTAGGAACCATATATGATTAATCTCACTATAGATCGACTTATGCATATAATTTTTGCTAAAATTTTGTTTGAGACAGATGGAATGACCCATCATTCTATCACATGATCTGCAAACACTTCATGAATAACAAATTCAACTTCATTTATTTAAGAGATGAAGTGGAAATTGTTCAAGGCACGAACAACGGTGAGATTGTACCAAAATAAAGTAAGTATTTATTCTAATTCAAATTTTCAACTTTAGGGAAATGATCTTGAAAACCAAAAATGTTTTCCTAGTGATCTTATACCTGATGAATCAGATGGTACCTTATATCATCACAAATCTATGGATTTGTGATTACTGGCTTTTCCATAGCCATGTTCTCTACCACTCTCCATCAGAACATGATGGTTAGATTTCTCTTCCATATCCATATTTTCACCTATGTGGAAACCCAATGATTAGTTTATTTGGGTAACCGTTACGTTTCATACTTTTGTTTTTAAAGATTGGTTTTGATATTCCTTTTTACGATGTGGGTTTCTATTAAAGAAACTTTCGAATAGTAAACCATTTATAACCCCGACGAATTTCGAGGGCGAAATTCATTTTAAGGGGGGTAGAATGTAACAGCCCAAGATTTTATAAAAAAATATTCTTTTTAATTTTATTAAAGTCTTGTGTTGTATGCTACACCAAAAGGAGCTTGCACAACACACATCCTTGACTTGCCTTGCATTACACACAATCACGACCTTCCTCGATAGCGTGTGTAATACGCAATACCGAGTTTCACTAAACAACGATATGCTATTAAAATATTATTAAAACTAGCCGTTATGAATAGTAATAACCACTTTTTAAAACTCTGTAAATCTTATTTTTCAAAATGAACTTCATTTTTGGATTCGGAGTATCGAATTTAGCCTAAGGTGAAATTTTGGTACTTTTCGGATAAGTTTCATATTCTGATGAATAGTGAAAATTACTAAATTATAATTAAAAACAACTTTTTTAATCGAAATAATTAATAGTGATAAATCATTAATTTGAGTGGTTTTAAAGTATATTTAGAATATATTTTTACAATTTAATACAATGTTGGTCATGGGATGTAATTTCACATTTAAACTAGACATAAACAAGTGTCAATCTTTTGATAGATATTGTTTCTTAAAAACACGCTATTTGTTTTAACAGCGGGATTTAATTATAAAATTAATTAATGCAACTTTTATGTTATGAATTTGGTAAAATATACTTCATTTTTGAATTCGGAATATGAAATATAGCTTGGGATGAAATTTTGGCATTGTTCAGAAAAACATCAATTTTTGATGAATATTGAAACTACTAAGTGGTAGTTAAAAAAACTGAATTTTTCATAAAACTTAATTTTACCGCTTCTGTGAATGGAATTTCAAAAATCAGAGAGACACAGTTGATGTCAGTAAGTAAAATGTGGTTCAATGAGATGAAAATAATTTTTGGTGAATAGTAACTGTTTACATTTATTTACCACAGTTAAAAGTAAATAGGGTAATTAAGGGTAAAAATGATATTATTATTACCCTAACACATGTCCTAATTCTATTGGACAAGTGTAATTCGACCAAAAACAAGCTTAGGAATAAAATATGACCATTTAGGCCCACTTGGATTAGATTAGGACATTTATTATTATTTAATTCAAAGAAGAGTTAAAAGAGTCAAAATCAAAGTTTATTTACTAAAACATTTTTAATATAGGGTTTTACATAAGATAAATTCGATTGTAAAAATTAATTAGAAAGCTAAAACAATTTCCTACATGATGGTATTTTATTTGTAATTTTTAGACATCAAATAAGTCAATTTATTTATGACACAAAGATGATGCAGTAATTATCTTATTAATGAAATATTGACATAATTGATGTTATAAACACCAAAATAAATATAATTTGAGACTTTTTATGAATTCCACTAATTTTATAGGTTACTATGATATATTAGTGTTGATTAAATCAACTTGGTTCTAACAAATAATTCTGTTATGACTTTCACAAAAATCATGTATCAAATAGTGTCAAAATTGACACAAAATAGTTTTTAAATCAAATATTATATTATTAATTGTAATTTTATTCCTAAAAATCTATGGTTCGGAAAAATGACTTAGATAAGGATATATGTATTAATAATATACAATTTGGGGTTCGTTTGGCATGTTATAGTAAGTTTATTAACCATATAATGTAAGAAAACAAAAAGACACGGTAAAAGTTAAATTATTTAACTTAGAGTTAAATCTAATTGATAAGGTTAAAATAATACCCTAAACTTGTCTAAATCCTATTGGTTGATAGTATTTCGACCCTTCCCCACTTTATCTTCGAAATAAGACCCTTTGGAACCATTATAAACCGATTTTGACTTTAATATAAAATAATATTTTGAGATATTCCTAAGGTGCCCCTCTCCTCCCTTATAAAAGGACACCTCCTCCCCCTCCTCCTCACACCAATTTGAGCACTCAAGCTCGGCCAACCCCTGCCATTTTTCCTTCTCCACTTCCCTAGAATAATCCTAGAGGTCCTGGTCTTCTTCAAAGACCAATCTTAGTTCCCTAAGTGAAGGATTCAAAGAGGCGTTTCAAAGAAGAGGTAATAACCATTACCGATCTTTTCAATTTCTTTCTTCTTCCACTTCTTCTTCTTAGGATGTTTCATTATGAAGTAATAACATCAGTATCACTAATATACTGATATGTTATTATAAGTATGAAACAACCCTATTTCACTATCTATCTATCCTACGGAAAAAGAAATCACCGCGCGTGCGTACGTACAGAATACCGTCTCCACGCCGTGGTGTAATCTATTTTCCACCACCACCTTACATGGATGGGTATAATGGTGTAAATAATAACTATACATAGTTATTACAATATCATATTGATTCTGATATATTGTATAATCCACTCCAATTCAATTCAATATTTATAGAAATGATATCATCGCTCGTGCGTACGTACGGACTACCGTCTCCATGATGCGATGAGATTCATTCTCCATGTTAACCATTTAAGAATGATTATAATGTATATATAAGAAATAATAATGAAATATATGACATTATAAAGCTACTGGATTTATGTATATATATACATATGTATGTCATCTACTTACTTCCATTTCAAGACAATAAGGAAAGGAAAACAGCGTTCATGCGTACGTACGGACTACCGTCTCCATGAACGGTGTTTTTCATTTTATTTATCTACCTATTATATATATATATATATACTGAATATATATGATATATAAATCATATTTTATATTCTGTAAGTGAGTAAATCATGATATAAGTAATAATGATGTCAAGAACAACAAGTCAAAACACCTACGATAAATGAAACGATTTTACCCAAAACGCTTCTTTAACATGGAATTTACCAAAGAACGGATAATATAATGTCATAAGTGATATCATAACAATGAATATGATTCTGTAATAATTCAATAACATGATTTAAATCATTATACAGGAGGTTCGGACACTTACAAAGCAAGTCGGACCTAAGGTAAGGGAAATATCACAATCTCATTTTTATCCGAGATTGTTTATTCGTAATTATTTACTGGGGTGTATTTTATCATCCACATCCATGTTTCATCAATATGTAATATTATTTCCATCCACCTACAATTGTTTAAATCCATTTTTACCTTTCGGTGAGTTTTTAGTAATATGTATGAAAGGAATCTTTTGTCGTTTTTCGTACGAGGTACTTTTTGACTTTTCCGACAAAAGTACGAAGAATGTTTTTTTTAACTTATACGGAATGAATGGATTTTTAAAACATTATTTCCAAGAAACTTCATTTACAAGTTTTCAAGTTTATTTTTAATCAGCTTCTTTTATTTTAAAGTCGTATGACATGTTATGAAAGGAAAAATGTTTTTGAAGTAGAAAGGATATTTTCCTCAAGAATGGAGTTCAAGTATTTTATCAAAATTATTTTCCATCTAAGATAATAAAAGGGTTCTATTTTTATCCCTATTATTACATGGATTTGATTATGTTGTGATGGAAATATTTTTATGAATTCCTTTATCTTATATGAATTGTTTTATGATGTCATGTTGTTTAAGAATCCCATTTTTATTACATGGGTTACGCTATGATGTATGGTTTATGATTATGTGGCACACATAAGAAAGGATTCATTATAAGATGGGTGGGACCTATATCTCCCTCCAATGCATTGGGTAATGATTTTATATCTCATAAGATAGACATGGCTGAAATGGTAGGTTATACCGGTTCAGTGAAACAGGACTGAAACGAGGGTTACTCGATTCAGAAAGGGACTTTTTCCACTAATATAGTCTTGGCAATGAGTCATGACTAACAAGAAATGATTTTCTATGATTATGTGTCCATGCCACAAAGTTTCAAGTTTCATGTTATGATTATGGGGATCTCATTTTCACTTCTATGATTTATCCCATGTTATGATATTATGAGCTCTTTTGCAGGTTAAGATTTCCAAAAGCTATGTTCTTATGTATATGATGTGATTGATATTTCTTTTTTTTACCCTTACTGAGCATTTGATCTCACCCTTTTATGTTTTCTTTTCCCCAGGATATAAAGTAAGGTTTTTAGGTAAAAAAAGGGAAGATCTTTATGGGAGATTTTGAAGATCTTTCACCACGATTAGAAGATTATAGTCCGAGTTTCCAAAGACACTAAACTATTACGGTCCTTGTGTGTGTGTTTTTGTAATGTACTAAGTATTCTGAAAAAGTAATGTAATGTTCATGTAAGTCAGGCTTCGGGTCTCTACACTAGAAATTTTGGAATACTATCAAAATGAGTCATCAATGGCTGAGGAACCAATGCTCAGCTAGCGACACAAGCTACCGATGCTAAGACAACGATGGAGAGTCACCAATGTGACTCACCAATGAAACCCACCGATAGTGACATACTGACAATGTATCAAGGATTCCAGACATACTAACGCCTGACCTACCGACACCAGACTTACCAATAACTAACCTATTAATGCCAAACCAACCAATTCCTGACCTACTGATGCATGACCTACCGACACCGGACCTACCGATTCCTAACATACTGACCCTAAGTCAACGACAGCACCCAGTAACACCTGACTCAGTGATAGAAAACTATATTTTTGGAAAACTCTTGAAATGGGTCACCATGACTCTTTAAAACACATCAAACACAAGATTTTCACACTGGAATAGACTAGAGAGGTCTGAGCCACTACATTACGCTTTAATTTTTTCTTAATTTTATGAAGATTTTTAGTATTGAGAATGATTTTTTTTTTGGGATGGTAAAGAGATAATGAAATAATTATTACTATTACTATGATGATCCCACCTTCCATATAATTTTTAACGTAAATGAAACTTATTCAGTGATTTCATTCTAGAGTTCTTAACCAATTTCAAAACATTATTTTTTTTGAGAGAACTAAATCCCATTAATCCCTTGGCTATCAAAACTTATATTCAGATAATTATGTTTTTAATTTAACTAAAAATTATTTCCAATATTCTCAATGATTCCACCATTTCAATAATAATCATAGAAATTATTTTTACCTTTCAACGTAAAATACTGTCAAGATTATTTTTGACAATTTTTGTCCCTTATTAGAGTAACAAATTTTAACTTTATTTTGTGAAACAATTTTTTTAAATACTATATATTTCTTCATTGCATCAATATTCCTTTCATATCTTTATAAAATTCAGTTACAATATAATTTTCCCATATTTTTGTGCTCTTATAATTTTCTAATTATGGAACATCACTTGACTTAGCCATAACTATGTTCATTAGGAGTCACTTATTAATTACTAATATTTAGTCAAAATTTTAATAATTCTTCTCATCCCTATAGAATGATTTATATTCATATTCTAGATCTTTACACATTTTAAAACATTCTCCAAGTTTTGAAAAATAATTCTAAACATTAGATCTATACTTATTCAAATCCCCTTAAATTATGACCATGTTTTATTATAAATGATCAAACATAATTTCATTATCCTTAAATATTTCATCCAACATGATGTTAATATTATTATCATTATTAAGAAACTTATTCAACGATATAAATTATTTAATAAAATATGAATGTTATTTTTCAAAGATAGATTCGTTGTTGTTAAAGGATTGATTATCTATCTTATTTTTTATATCCTTCTAATGTTTTGAAATATTTGAGATAAATTTGGTTAATTTTATATTAATAAATAATTCCATATTAGTAACTTATTATTATTCTTCTTCACTTTAATAATTACTTTCATCACTTGAAATATTTATACCATTAATTTTAGAAATGTGTAGTTCTTTTTCATATTCACTACCAGATGACAAATCATATTCATTTTTTTGTCATTATCTATAACTTAATTAGAAACATCTTTTTGTAATATTTAGAGATCATATTAACCTTATAATTATTAAAATCATTTTTATTATTTCTTTTATTCATTGATAATATTCTATAACTAACATATTCCTCTTCATTATATTTAGTGGTTTTGAATTTTCGATAATTTGGAGCACAATTATGAACAAATATACACCTGAAACATTTAAAGGGAATATTTACATTATAATTTACTTTCACCCTTCTCATGTTTACTAAATAAAGAGACATAGATTAATCAAAATTATCCTACAAAAATTGATCTAAATATGAACAATATTATTCTTATTTTACAAAAACGTTCTTCTATAACTTCTCTTACTTGTTTAATTTAGAAGGGATTTATTTTTTATCCTTCACCTGATTCTTGAGAGAACCATATTTCATTATTTTATAAGATAGTAAAGTACTATGAAAATAATCATATAGATAAACACTTACATTATTTTATTCCAAAGTATCTTCTTTAGATTTATACTTATCTAGTAAGATATGGAAAATATTTTCAATAGTATCACTATCTCCAGACATCTCAACATTGAATTTGATTGTTTTCATAAAATCATTCACCCCTGTAAATAAACTTTCAATAGTTTCATCACAATGAATTTCTAGATTTTAATAAATAAGTCACTAAAATTTTAATTTATCTCACTTCACTTCGAAATTCCCTTCATAGTTATTATAAATTTTATCATAGATATATTTTATGGTTTTTAGTCCATTTACATTTAAAAATAAAATTTCTGAGAGAAATGACTGAATGAAATTATTTATATGACCTTCATTTATCAAATTACTCTGATCCATTATTGTCATAAAAACATCTTCTACAATGAAAAAAGTTTTAGGATATATTGTTATTATTTATTTGTTATTTATGTTGTTGTTTTTATTATTTTTAATTTCAATAATTTTAAATAATGCTTATATATTATTTCAAAAGGAATGAAACATGATTTTAAAATGTTTCCAAAAAGCTAAGAACCAAACTATAGAGACTTTATTCACTCATAACTAGGTAATTACAATAATTACCCATAAGACCTTTTACTACACACCACGTACTATTAACTAGAATGGATGAAATACATAAACTAAAGGTTCACAAATCGATATGGAACAATAGATTGAAACGAGTAAAAATATTCATGATTTTTAAATCTCTTGTATGATATCACAACTGGAAATGAGGTCTATAAATATAGATGTATACAAATGGTTATGCAAAAGAATTGATATTCTTCTCCATATACTAATGGTTAAGAATAATCTTTGGAAAAACATGTTTATGAGAAGGATATTCTAAATATTTATTTCATACATTGGTATATATTATGTTATACCAATAGTTTTTTTAAAACAATTATTTTATATTTTGGATATACCAACAGTTATAAAAATCATTGGTATAACCTTCAACTGACATCCTGGCCAAGCGGCCTCCCCTGCTCTGATCTCAATACCATCCCAATTAAACCCTATGAGTGACCATCCATTTCCTTCCCTAGCCTCAAAAATCTCCCCTCACTTGTTCATTGGATTATGTTATTCTTCAATATCAAGTTGGAATGTTTGAAATCCATCATATCTTATGCCAAGTTTAATTTTTATTTAATATCGAGGTAAAAAACACAAATCTAGATTCTTTTATGTTACTATTATTCCTAATTAATTAGTAAAGGGTTAGTTTTGATTATATTTGTTATTTTATTTCATAATACATCTGGTTGGTAGTGATGGTTTCTTAATTTAATTACTCACCACTTTCATATAAATATAATATAAACCTATTATTTGTTTTTTTGATTTATGAGTTAGATCTATAATTAATTTTTCTTGTAATTTTTTTAATGTATTAGGGACTTATGAAAATAATAATTTGAAATTTGTATATGAATAATTAAAATTATTCATTTTAGGCCTTAAACATGCTTTTATTTAAAATTTGATACATGATTTCAATATATTGATTGGTTTTGTTATCATAAATTTTTGAATATGGACAGAATTGTTTTTCACTGGAACTGTATTCATTAATTATGTTATATATATAGAAAAAATATTTATACAATGGACTATTTATTTACTTTTGATATGACTAAAGAGATTGTTTTTTATGTATTAGGCATTTTGTGGGTAGTGTTGAGTAAGTGTTTGTTATGACTTTTTTTATACTAACCACTTATTTAGTTTAATACGAATATAATCAAGTTATTGACCTAACTCAACTAATTTCATGTTTTTATCATTACTTGTGCGCTTTAGACTAGTATATATACCATGATTTATAGTTTATATACATTGTTGTATTTAATATTATAATTATGATATAGAATAGTTTTTCCATTATTCTATACATATATTTTTAGTGAGTTATAATGCATAGTTATTAGTCATTGATATAATGGATTTCAATATTATGGTTATATATATAAGGTATTCTGTTATCTCATGAGATTGAGTTATGAAATTATGGATATAGGTAATAAATATAAAGTTTATTTATTTCCAAATGCCATTTTTTCCCTTCTCTAATAATGTTTTGTAATAAACCAAACTTTTTAGAAGACATTTTCTTCTTAATAAAATGTGTGTTATATTGTGTATTACACTACAAAAACATATCACTTTAACAATGAAGTTTTTATAAAGGTAAATGTGTCCATTAGGATTCGACCATTTTCGACTACTGGAAACTATAATATTGGTAATAATATTTTTATGATATAATTTTTAAGTAGAAATGATAAGGAATAATTAATACAAAAAAGAGAAAAGAGGGCCCCATATAGTAGATTTATGCTCTATGAAGAAATTTTTTTGAGTCTTGGGAAGTAGGCAGCATCACTGTGGTTCTCTCTTGACCATGAAAAACATGAGTTTCAACAAGTGAAGCTAGAACGAAAGCACCTATGAGAGAAGTTCAAGTTAGTGAAATTTACCACTCGATCAATGTTTACCGAGTCGCCCCATGAATCTATCCCCATCACACACCTCACCCAGAGATCATATGTTGGGGTTAGAAGGGGATTTGTGTTAATTTCCTAGTTACTTAAAGTGTAATTCCTTTGTATAAATAAATTTTTGATTCCATCAATTCCATTTTAAGAATAGTTTTTCTTCATAAAATTGTGATGGATGTTGATAAATTGATTTTTATGACAGAAATTTTACTTTCAGAAATAGATATAAATATTTATAATAAAGTAATATATAATTAATAATAATTTATTTAATAAAATATTGTGATAAAAAATTATTATTTAATTATAAATGATAAAATAATTTTTCTTCAAGCATTAGAAATTTGACTATGCATTTTCAATTCACTATTATTTTTAATAAATATGGATTTTTATATTAAAAATTTATAAATATCATATTTAAAAAATTATTATGATAAAATATGTCTCATTTATGAAATAATAACATCCAAATTAGGTTAGGATGAATTTAGGAAAATTTTATAAAATTATTTATTTTTTATGAATATAAAAAATAAAGTTGAATTTTTTGGTATGTTTAGTGACATAATAATTATGTAATAATGGTATATTAATTAATTAACCAAATTACACGACATAAAATATGTTATTTTATTAATATAAAGTGATTCAATATATTTTAATCCATTTCCTAACCTATAATTTACTTTTCAATGTCTAAAAAAACTTTATCATTAAAAACATCATTATTGTTGAAAATTAATTTTCCATATAAAATAGAAATATAAAATTATGATATACTATTTTATATTAAAATAACCTAAAATATGACCCATGAGTCCAAAAATATGGGAAAATACCAAGAGAAAGACTGCAATTTTTCATTTTCCACAACCTTTGTTTCCAAGGCCTATATTTGGAAATTAATAAACAAATCCTCCATGCTTGCTATAAATTCCTTCAAAAATCTCCATATACTGTCACTACCAATACATCCTCCATGAAACTATCATAGTTCGACCTATAAATTATTCCTCCAAAGGTTTCCTCAAATCCCTAAGGTCCTAATCCTCGCGTTTTAAGAAAAACTCTTCAAGGTAAGAGAAATCTCCACTTCTCTTTTCCATTCATGTTCCCTCTTTAGGTGGTATGTCTTCCAATTTACTAACAATGTTATTTTATAAACTCTATTTTATCCATTTAATATAATAATAGTATTTTATGAGTGGTAAACCCATGATACCTATCATTTTACCATTTTCTAGAAAACAATTTTTATACCTGTTATTCTACTACACATATTTATCAAAATTTCTCTATTCTATTCATTAAATTATCATTTATTTTATTTTTATGAATACCCAAACCTATATCTTTTACAAGGTTATTCACCTAGATCTTAAATTGATTTATTTTATTATGGATTAACATACATTAAATCCACATTTCCTTTATGTGGGTTAAAAATTTCAAAATGATATTGTATTTATGAACTTTTTAGAATGCCAGGTTTGTTAATATGAAACCCGTTTCTTTCATTTTCCATGGGTGATTTATGGAATTTTTTATTATGATATCGGTAGATCACATTAATTAATACATATGATGGGTGTCTACGGGTATCTATGCAATGGATTGGGTACTGAATTTAATCTCTTGGGATGACATGTTTTTTGATACCTTAGTGAATAACTTTTGTAATTTTTATGACACCTCAGTGAAACAAATTGGTGATATGCTTATGAATGTATCATTTAAATATTGTAGAAACATTTTCATCTTATGATTAAATTACATTTTATTATAATATGCATGATGTTCCCTTTATCATTCCATAATTATATTCCTCACATTCTTATTGAAATTCTTCAAGATCACTTGTAAACTGTTTCCATTACATTTCCTTACTGGGCCTAACACTCACCCATTTACATTAACTTATGGAACTCGGTTATGCTATGGAGTAAATTTATTTAGGAAGAAACTTTTAATAATCATTTCAAGTGGATTATAGGAATGTTTTATATTTTCTTATATTATGTGTCTTTTTTATAAGAAATTAAACTCTAAAAGATCATATGTTTGTACAATGTAATGAAAAGTTATGTAATAAAAAGGAAGGATTTCATAGTTAGTATCAAAGGACAGTTTATTTATTTTTGGAAATTAGGATTTGAAAACCCTAAGAATAACCTTATGGAAAAGTTAAAATATAAGATAGAATTTTTTTATTTTGGTGAAGTATTGAGTAAGTGGTTTTTGAGAAAATAAATCACTCTCTAGATATGAACAAGTTGATGTGGCTCTGGCACAAATGTATATAGGGGTAACAACACAAAAAAAACTTTGATATTGACTCGAACTGAAACTGGTGCATCAAAAGGACCCTTTTTAAACCCTTGGTTTGACAATACAAGGGGATATGTTTGGCTAATTAAATGATTATTATGAACCATTATTAAGGATTTATAAAAAATGTATTTGTTGTTAAAGAATAACATATTTAGAAATGATGTTTTAAGACATAAACATTTCTTTATATTTATAATATTATTAAAAGAAAAATATTTCCCAATATGGTTTTATTCTTTAGGAAAATGGAAGGAAATAGGAGGAACATTGTAAACATTGAGTGCAACTGACCATGCACTAAAGGCCCTCCGATAGAAGTCAAAATGGAAAACTTTATGAGAATTATGAATAAACTAACTCAAATTGTGAACAATAACTTTTATCATGACAAGTTACTAGATTCATCTAGAAGGAGAAACATTTTCATTGAGTCATTTATACATCAATGATTTACTTATTTTAGTGGATCCACTGACACATTGATTGCTGAAAAATAGATAAGATCTTTAGAAAATATCTTTTATCCACTCTGTTGTTCAGAGAAAGAGATAGTATCCCTGACTGTGTACCACTTAGATGGATAAGATGATCAATGGTTGACACTGATTAAAAGCAAAAATATATGAAGGAAGATTGATTATTTGGAATGGGAAAAGATTAAGGTAATGTTTTTTGGAAAATATTTTCATTTTTCGATGCAAAGAAAAATAGAGAATGAATTCCCAGAGCTGAAGAAGAATGGAAATTTATTTTTGGGAAATAGTGGGAAGAATGTTTTCAGAAATTATAATTACTCATTTATCTTTTTCATGGATCCTAATGGAAATGTTGATTGATTTTTTTTTGTGGACTAAGACCCCATCTATGAAATAATTTAGCCAATTAAGTTTATAATAGCTATGAGGAGATAATGTGAAGTGCTATAGAGGTTGAACTAGAGTTTAAATAGACATTGTGCCCCCATAGATCGAATTAAATGAATATTTTAATGGATTTAAGCGTAGAGTGGAACTTTATTCATAGAAGAGGAGGAAATCAAGTGAAGCTTACCACATAAAAGAAATTTGGTGAGAAGCATTTAGGAAACATATTTCTAAGGAGAGAGAAATGTTACAAGGGTGGAAGAGATGAACATATTTATTGAAAATGTTATATTGAGGTGAATCCCCAACTTATCAACACTGACGACAATTGGAAGACTGTGAATACCCATCATAAACACCAATGCTTCATGTGGGGAAAACTTGGGCACTTTTCCAATAACTCTTCAAATTATAAGATAATGGAGTGGAATCACCATCAACCTCAACATAGGATAAGAGAGAAAGTTCAAAGATTTTCTATCATGATGGATGGAGTTGAATCTACAAATGATGTGGTGGAATGTAATCTATTTTCTATCAAGAAAATTGATTGATTTAGGTTATAAAAATTGCATTATTTTCTTCAATTTTGAAAAGTATGTAGAATAAATCCCTAAATAGGTAGAATTAGAGTTATTAGTTAAGACAACTAGAGAGATTATCCCAAAATCAACAGTGTATAGAAACTCCAAAATTCCATTGAATATCATCAAAAATATTGTATCCATTCCATTGATGGAATTCTAAATTATACAAGGTATAAACAAGATCTAGAAGTATAATGCTAAGTTCAACTACAAAATCAAGGAAATCATATTAGTCTCGAATGGAAAACCTGTAGTTTTTTTAAAATAGAGATATATCAAGCTACAATTTTTCCATAAGCACCTCCCATAGACATATTTATAGAAATGATTGTTGAATATATATAAGGAAGTGAAATTATTCGAATAAAAAATGTCCCCATAATTCAAGAATATATTATTGTATTCCCTGAGGAGTTACCCTGACCTCCCTTATAAAAAAGGGTAGAGTTCTCTATTGAAATTATGTGTGGTTACAAGATGATATCAATGATACCATATATAATAAAAAATATAAAGTTGGAGGAATTAAATAAAAAACACCAAGATCTTTTGCAGATGGGGATTATACGACTAAGTGTCTCTCCTTTGGGAGCACCTGTTCTCTTTATGAAGAAGAAGGATGGACCAATGAGGCAGTGTATTGATTATAGAGATCTTAACGAGATTAGTGTGATGAAAAAGTATCATCTTCCATTGATTGATGAATAATTTGACCAACTTCATGGGAATCAATTCTTCTCTAAGATTATTCTATGATCTGGTTATCATCAATTGAGGGTGATGAAAGTACATTTTTCCAAGTCATAAATCCAATCAAGATATGGAAGTTATGAGTTTATTGTAATGACATTAATCTTGACTTATGCACCTTCAATATTGATGGATTTGATGAATAGAGTCTTTAAGGACTACATTCATAAATTTATTGTATTTTTATTTATGATATTGTTAGGTCAACTAGGAAAAATATCTCAAGAAGGGGGGGGGGTGAATAAAGGTATGGCAGATTAAAAATAATACCCCTTTGGATCTTGTTTCATAATTAAACAAAACACACATCTCTATTTCTCATATAGAAATATATGAATATAAGTTAGATCATGCACATGACACAACAAAGATGTGTTGATTTACTACTTCCACTAAAGATATCTACTAATTAAAAGGTTTGGACTAGATCTTCTATGCCTAGGACCACTAGATTTACAAGGGTTAGGGTTTTCTCACTATATTCCCAAGGGTCACTCCCTATGTCTCTTCCTCTATCTCATTTCTATTGGGAAGGATAATCATCTTCCTCTTCATTTTCTCACTACTCTTAGAAGTTATCCACTTATAGTTTATGGACATATAGTCCCCTTAATTTTCTTTAATGCAAACATCCCAAAATGTATAAGGATGCTTTGTTGAAGTCCCTTTTTCACCTGTAGATGAAATTCAATTTTCAGCATATGTTTAGTTAGCAGAAATTACTTTCACGAACTGTCTACATCCCATCATAAACTTCCTACTTCATCCACAAACTACGTAGAGCATATGCTTCATGGACCACGTATTCTGTGAACCACCTCCACTTATGACGCCACATACTGCCTCTCCGTATCGCTTTTACAAACTGCTCCCATATACCACTTCCATGTACTACTTCCGCACACCACTTTTGTATACTGCTTCCGCATACCACTTCCTCTTTTGTGAAATTCCTTCTTCTATGGAATAATTATTTAACAGAACACATTATTCCTTTGTGAACTATAGTAATCTACAATCACCCTTTCATGGAACTCTTTCCATGAACTATATATCCTTTACGAAATTCCACCACATGAACCACTTTTGAACTTGACAAAATTCCCAGGGAAAATATGATTTCAAATTAAAATCACTATTTGTAATGATGGGATTAGATATATTAATATAGAAAAATTGATCTTAACAATACAATAGTCCATGATTACCCATATGTTCAATGTGGTACAACCATCACTGCATACCACTTCTCCCTCAAACCAGTATCCCCCTCCATGTACTGCATATCTTCCTTTGTGGTGGCCCAAATTACAATAATGTTTTCACCAACGATTCCCTTCACTACTTCTCAAATCACTTAATCTTTTCCATGAACTAAAAGCCACCCAAGTACTACATTACTTCTCTACGAACCATTTCCCCCCTCGATGCATTAACATATGCAGTCTATGTCTCATGCTTCACAGTTCCTTTCCTTTTTTGATTTCCTTCAACATTCTGTGTACCACCTTTTCAATCTGATAATTGGGATTCATGGTCCACATACTATGTACCCCTAAGTGGAAATAATAATTTTCCAAAAACCAAAAATCCTGGTTTTGAGGCCCAAAAATTTGGCATACCCTGGGATACTGCTCCACCTTAAACACCCACTTTGGTAAACCCCAGCCGTGCTCATTCATAGTGATCTGGGGTTTCAACAAACAAAAACTTACCAAAAACATAGCAAGAGGTCACTATGAGGTATTTCTACCCAATAGATACTCTGCTATATTTCCAAAGTCACGAGGAGAATGAGTACCATCTAACGGTTATATTAAAGACACTTAATAATGAGAGGATGTGGAGGAGTGGCCTCATCCTAAAACCACAATTGAGATTCATTGTTTCCTTGGTTTAACATGATATTAAAGGAGGTTTTTGTAAAATTTTTCAAAACCTTCTAATCCAATATAAGAGTTAATTAAAAAATATGATAAGTTTATTTGAGAAAAGGTGTGTGAAGAAAGTTTCCTAGATCAGAATAAGTGATTGGCTATTACACCCATTTTTAACTCCACCTTGTATTAGAGATAGATTCTTAATTTTTAGCGATGCATATATAAATGGTATTGGGTGTGTTATCATGAAAAATGGAAAGGTTATAGATTATGTGTCTCAACAATTAAATCCTCATGAGAAGAATTATCATATGCATAACTTGTAGATAGATAGATTTATTGTTTTCTCAGAAGATATGGAGAAACAATCTTTTTGGAGATAAATGTGATATACACACAGACCCCTGAAGTTTGAATTATATTTTCATGAAAAATTAATTGAACATGAGACATAGGATATGGTGGAAACTTATTAAAATCTATTCTTTTTCAATTCATTGTAACCTCATAAGAGAAAACATTATCACTCGTGCATTAGGTTGGAAAGAACTTTTTGTACTCGGAATGATAATGATTCAAGGAGATACTTTGATCAAAGACCATGTAAAACTGGACATGGAAATCATAAGGGATGAGACATTATTAAACCTAACCCAAATTATTTTCAACCATAATTACTATATATGATCGAGAAAAATCCAAGAGAATATCCTTTATAATAGGAGAAGGTATTGGCTGTGAAGAATGAGATGTTTCTTAACTTTAATATTGTTCAAGAAGGTGTTCCGAAATCTCGTGCAAGACTATGTGTTATATCTATTCAAGAAATAAAGGAGTTCATTGATGAGGATCACAGCTGTAAATTATCTATATATCCTGGAATTACTAAAATGTATAGAGACCTTCATGATAATTATTGGTGGGGTAAAATTAAAAGGTAGATTGCTGACTAAACTACAAGGTGCTTAGTGTTTCAATAAATAAAGGCATATCGAAAAATTCCTAAAGGGTAATTAAAACCACAACCCATACCAAAATGGAAGTTAAAAAATATCACTATGGACATCATCACCGGTATCCTAATGACATCTAAATAAAAAATGTTACATGGGTAATAGTGGATCGTCTCACCAAGACTTCCTATTTTATCTCTATTTTGGAAGATTTAACTACTGACCAACTGGATAAAAATTACATAAAGAAAGTGGTAAGGTTGCATGGGGTACCAATTTATATCATTTATGATTGTGATCCATGGTTTAAATTATAATTATAGATTATTATTCAATATAGTATGCATATATAATTGAATTTCAGTATGACATATCACCACCAAACTGATGGCCAATCTAAAAGGTCTATTCAAACACCTAAGGACATGTTGAGAACATGCTCAATGGAATTTAAAGATAGTTGGGATCAAAATAACCCATTACTTGAGTTATCATACATCAAAAACTTCCATTACAGTATTCAGATGTAACCATATGAATACTTATATGGGAAGCAATATAGAACTCCTAATTGTAGGGATGATGTTAGCGGGAGAAATATTGTTGGACCTAGACTTGTTAAAGTGATGATAGAAAATATTTATTCCATACAACAACACATAAAGGCTAATCAGTGTCTGTAGAAGATCTATTCCAACAAAAATCAAATGGATTTGGTATTTGATGTTGGTGAAAATCTTTTAATTCTAATATCACCATGGAATAGAGTCATACAGTTAGGGTATAAAAGGAAACTTAACCCTCAGTACATTAGCCCCTATGAAATCCTTGATCACATAGGAGAAGTGTCCTATCAGCTTACACTTCTGAAAAATCTAGATAAATTTCATGATGTATTCTATATATCTACATTGAGGAAGTACATACCTAACACTTGTCATATATTGAATTTGGAGGTGGAGCAACTAAAACATGACCTCTCTTTTGAGGATCAGCCGGTGGAGATCTGGGATTGTTGAGAAAATGTTCTACTTAAAAACCTACACACCCCATAAAAGTGTTGTGAAGGATCCATATATATGAATAAGTTATGTTGTAACTAGAAGATGCAATGATAGAGAATTATCCAAACCTTTTCTCAACTGAGATAATGAGTTAATATTTTGGGGATGAAATTTATTAAGGGGGAAGATTATAATGAACTGAATTTTTAAATGACATTTTATTGCACAAAAAATGTGTGTTATGTTGTATCATACACAAAAAAACCATATCTATTTAATAATGAAGTCTGTATACTGGGAAATGTGACTAACAATATTCAACCCTTTTTTGAATGTTGGACTATATTACGACTGAAGACTTTACTCATGGTAATAATTTATTATGTTATAATTTTTAAGTTGAAAATAAAAAGAATAATTAATGCACAATAGAGATATGATGGCCTCAAACTGTAGAGTCATGCAGTATAAATTACTTTTTTCAGATCTTGGGAGGGAGGTATCATCACTGGGGTTCACTCATGGCCAGACCCAAGATAAGATTTAATAAATGAAGTTGGAACTAAATCACATAAGGGATAAGTTCAAGTTTGTTTAATTTACCACTCGTTCAATGTTAGCCTAGCCGCCCCATGAATCTGTCACCACCACATAGCATACCCTTTGTTCATACATGGGTGTTGTAAAGGGTTATGTTTCATTCCATTATTTAATTAAAGTGTAAGTTTTTTGTATAAATAATATTTTTATTCCACCAATTCAAATTTCAGAATAGTTTTTCTTAATAAAATTCAGATGGAATTTGATAAATTCATTTTGTTAGAAAGAAATAGTACATTATCGAAAATATATAAATATTTATAATAAACTAAGATATTAGGAATAATACTTATTTTAATTAAATAGTATGATAAAAACACTCTTATTTTTATATAAATAATAATTTTTTTTTCAAGTGTCGTAAATTTTAGTATGAATTTTCAATCCACTATTATTTGTAATAAATAAATATTTTTATAATTAAAAGTTATAATTATCATATTTAGATAATTATTAAAATAATATAAATATCATTTTTGAAATCAACCTATCAAAATTAGGTTAGAGTGAATTTATGATAATTTTCCAAAATACATTATTTTTTGATGAATAGAATAAATAAATTATGAGTTTTTCTGAATGTTTAATGACATCATAATTATTTAATAACTATTTAATAAATAATTAACCCCAATAAAAACCTAAAATATCTTATTTTTATGATATCAAGTATTATAATTTATTTTAATCCATTTCTAAACATATAATTTAATTTCCAAATTCTAAAATGAGAATTTTAACATTAAAAACATTATTTTTGTGGAATGTTTTATTTTATGTGAAAGAAATTAATATAAAACGGTTACTGTATCTTGTAGACTAAAATAACATAAAATATTACTCATTTGTCTAAAACTATGGGGTAATACCCTGGGAAATCCCATGGTCTTTCATTTTCCACAACCTATATTTTTAAGGCATATATTTCTAAATTAATAAAAAATCATCCAATTTTTCTACAAATACCCACCCATTTCTCCATTTCCATTCACATACAATCCAACCTACATGAATATATGGTAGCTTTACCTTTCAAGGTGTTATAAATATATCAAGTTACCAATCCCCAAATTTTAGGAAAAACTCTTCAAGGTAAGGGAAAACTCCACTTCTCCTTTCCATTCAAGATTCCTCTTTATGTGGCGTATCTTCTAATTTAAAAAATAAGCTCATTTTTACACATTATTTAATCCATTTTCTATAATAAAATCGTTTTTTTAATTTTAGATCCTTTTTCCCTCCCATTTTACCATTTTCTAAATATTGGTTTTATACTCATTATGTAGGAGGATTTACTTGTTTAAATTCCCCTATTCTCCTTAAGAAATTCTGTTTTATTTTCTTTTTTATGAATACCCAAACCACTTTAATTTCTCAGGGTATTCACCTAGACATAAATATAATTTATTTTATTTATGGATTAATACACATGAAAACTTCATTCCCTTTCCATGGGTCAAAAATGACATAATGATATTGTCTTTAAGAACTTTTAAAAACACCAAGTTTTTTTAATATGAAACCCATTTATTTTATTTTCCACTGGTAATTTATGAAATTTATTATTTTAATATACGTGCCACATATTAATTAGGACATATTAGGGGTGAAAATAGATATTTATCCAATGCATTGTGTAAATAATTTAATCTATAGATAAGACTAGTTTTATAATAACTTAGTGAATAACCTTTGTATTTTTTGACACCTTGTTGACAAAACTTAGTGATATTCATATGAATGTCCCATTTAGAGGTTTTGGAAAATTTTTAATTTAATTATTAATTTTATTTTTATTATTATATACCTATTTTTCCCTTTATCATTCCATAATTATATTCCTCGTGTTATTATTGATATTCCTCAAGATCACTTGTGAACTATTTCCCTTATATTCCCAAACTAGGCCTAAATCACACCCCTTTAGTTTGATGTATGTATCCAGGTTATGATATAAAGTAAATATACATATTATAAACCATTTGCGCATATTTTAAAGTTTAATAAAATAATTTATTTTGTTTTCATTCATTTTGTACCCTTTTTCCAAGAAACCAAACTTTAAAATATCCCCTATTTATATAATGTAATAAAAAGTTATAAAATAAAAAGATGGGATCCCATACAATTTCTTGATAAAATGAGTTGTTTTTATAAGGATGTATTAATATATGTCAAATTTTATTATTATACAAAAAATGGATAGTGATTTAAAATGTATTTGATTTCAATCTTATTTCATTGTTTTCCAAAGTGATTAAAATATAGTGAACATTTATATTTTCCTTAAGTATATTTTCTATTTTACTTCATATTAATTCAATGCTTTTATGAAATGACATATAACATTTTTTGACATAATAGATTGAAGTTGGATGTATGTTACTAATGGCATGTCCATAAATTTTTAAAATAAATTAGAGTTTTTTTTGATTTTTTAGTTAATAGATTTCCAGAAGGAGGTATTATACGCTTCACATGTTATAATTATGTTTGAAAGACAATGGTTAATTAAAGAAATAAGTTATATAGTATATAACTATTTTTTTGAACAAAATAATATCATTAATATCATAATTAAGATAAAATAGAGTCTCAAAATGTTCATGGGTAAAATGAGAGGAGTGGTTGAGAGAATTTATGTTATAAAGAGATTACATTTATTCATAATCATGGGAAAGAAAGTATGAAAATTTATGATAATGATGATATGAGTACCCATGATTTATTTAATTAAAAAGAATATTCTTATTGGGTGAAAATATTAATGGATTCTATGATGACTCTAGTATATTGACAATGTGGTAAAAGGAAAAATGTGGATTTTTAATACAACTATTTCATGGGAAAACATTGTATAGAGTTTCTAATACTTCCATAAATTATATTCATTACTTTATGATGCAACTACTTAAAAATTGTGTACATATTATTTTGAACTATTTTATGTCATGGAATTGAAATTTCCAACTTATATTTTATAGAAAAAAATTCATGCTTTCCCAATATATTTCAACTTATTCTGGGAAGAAACCACTGAAAGAAAAGATTGTATAAAATGTTGACAATATCTATGTAATCCAAATACAAATTTAATATATCTATTTTTTCCAAAAAACTCATTGTGTCACTTATATTTTTTCTATATTTCACAATTTTTTCAATTCTATTGAAATATATAAAAATAGGTGATTTGATGATACTTAGAGAAATTAATATTATGATATGTTTGTTCACCCTATAGATGAATTATCATGGAAGCAATCTAATTATTTATATCTAAATATTGCAACTGAGGTTCGTAATGTGAGGATAGTTCTATCATGTAATGATTTTAATATGATTTGTTATATTCATACATCTCGCAATAGATTTATAAATTTCATACATATTTATAACCTTCATCCATGGATGCGTATGAAATTTATTGATTATACTCATATTTGGACATTTTTCCCCTAAAAATGATATATATGTATACTTTTAAACTCTAACAAAAGAGTTGAATCATCTTTGGAATCTGGGTGTGTATATATATGATGCTTGTTCAAAATATATATTTCATATGAGTTCTATGCTTATGGCAGAGATAAATTATTTTCTTACTTATGAAATGATGTCAAGACGGAGCATGAATTGAAAACTTTCCAGTCATATTTTTATGAAGAATACATGATAGATAAAAATTAAATATCATCATAGTTTCAATTTTATGGGATATCAATAATTATTTTGAGGGTATTATCTATATTGGAATAATCATTTATATTTGGAAAACACCATTGAGAACAAAAATAAACCTCATCATATATCTGGAACTAATGTTTTAATGAATTAAAAGATTTTAGTTTTTGATTCAAGAAATTCCAGATTAGATCTAGAAAGAGGAATAATTTTTTCAACATAATTTAATTATAATTAGAACGAGAAAAGTATCTTATTTATTTTTCATTTATAGAATACCAATTTGTTTAGGTATTAGTTCGATTTAGTTCTTATTGAAAAAATATATGAGATAATTTTCTTTCAATTCTTAAAAATGTCATGGAGAGGAAAAATATGATTCTCAAACTTAACAATACTTGGTGGATTGAGGTATTGGATAAGAATTGAATAATGTGTTTCTCAAAGAAAATAACTTGGAATTTCTATTTACTTATTATTTTATGAAACCTTTAGGGGAAAAAGAAATGTATAAAAATAATAGATACTATCATGGTTCCTAATGGGTATTCAAGAAATATATCAATATATGTCAATATAATAGAGTTAAAACTAAAATATTTGAAGACTCATGATTATCTGATCTTTTTTTATGAGATGATTGCAATATCTATCCACAAACTACCTTCCAATAATGTAATTAAGATAGTGATTTGATTGTTCCATTCTCACAGATATATTTCGGTTGAAAAATTGTCCAAGACATTATAGGAAAAAATATAGAAATAGTCACCATTAATTTTGTGTGAGTTTGAGAGAAAAATTTCTCCATCATTTTTCACATGCATAATGAATCTAACTGTCCATATTTCATTTAAATTTATTCTTAGAGGACATATTTCTTTTCATTGGATATATCCAACTAAATGAAATATATAGACATTGATGTCTTAAATCTAGATCATGAATCATTCTAAATGTTCTATTGTGAAAGGTTACATGGATCAAGAAGGTATAGATTTCTACTCAATGTATTTGTCTGATGTGACCATGAGATATATCCAACCAACGAGAGATAAAAAAAGAGTAGTATATGAAAATTTAACATATTTTTTTATTACTTTTGAAATCAATGGTAATTCATAGATAATAAACATTGAAAAAATTAAGCCTTGAATATGGGAAGATGTCACATTGCACATTCTGGTTTGACTATGAATTGTTTGATTACTACATTATGTAAGTAATTTGAACATGTATATGTTATATCATCCTAATTAATTATACATATGTGTCAAGGTTTTTCTATCTTTTTTATAAGGAACACAAAAAAATTAAAAATAGCAATCATTATTCATTAACTTTGATTAGGAGAGTGACTTTTTATAAAAAAAGAATACTTCTTGGCTGAAATTGATTTTAGAAGTATTACTGCAACAAAATTAAATAATTAATATTTATTTAATTTAAATATTATTTTATATTTTAGGTATTGAGTTTATCTAGTGACTCTTTCTTTAAAGAGACAATAGATTTTTCTTTTGGTTTTAATTCTATAGTTAATGAATTGAAATCAATTATGATTAATGGGTAAAAATTTATTACCAATGATTGAGTATAGGACATGAGAACACAACATGATGGTGTTATTGAAACTAAAAAAATAGACTGTTATGGTAGTGTATCAGATAATAGTACTTTATAAGAAAATGTATATATATTTGTGGGTTTCTGAGAAAATATTGTTACTTTATTATTAGTCTCATCGTCTAGTCACTATGATAAAATGAAAGTTGTTTTTTAAATGTTGATATATTGGAATTTTATTGATCATTTTAGATTTAGAATTTGTTGAACTGACTAATATTATTTCTATTGAGGACATTTATATTTTTTCATCTTTAGTGAAATATGTTTTTATGTGGAGGATAATATGAGACATGAATTTGGTGTCATTATTATGTAATGCCAAGAAATATTTTTGATGATGATGGTGATTGAATTTTCACCATTAAGGACACCAATGTGTTGGGACCAATTTTTTTAAGACTGTTTTAAAGATGCATGAGGTGTTTCCTTTTGTTGATCAAAGATAATTGGTTATCTTAGTTTAGAAAATATATCACATTACAAAAAATGATGTTTATGGAACTACTCTTAAGGTCAAAATACATGTTCTTTTTATATTTCACATTGTTTCAAAAATCCAAAGACCATGAAAATAAGTTTTTTTCATGAATTTAAGTAGAACATTGAAATATTATTATGATTAAAGGTGGGGTTATTTTGATTTTGGATTAGAGGAGTCCATATATTTTAATGAGGTAACTTTGTTTTTATATAATGGATTTTTTTCACATAGAATATATTATATGTCTTAGAAAAAATATGTCCAACCATACTAAGCAACCAAAATAGCCTAAAAAAAGGTACATGTGGGACTTAGAGGATAACCACACCCATATGTGGTAATCTTGAGCCACCATGCACTGAGCTAGAGGAGTATAGGGACATGTATAATACCTCTATGGTACTGTTTAAAAGTCCAACAAAGAGAATACTTATAAGTGCGCAAAGGATGGGCCTTAAAACAATAAGGCCAAGGATTGATGAGCGTGTGGAATTTTTATCGGTGATAATATATTTTCACCAGCTCGAATGAGCTGTATTCATGCCTTAGTTGATATACATAAGGGATGCACTATACAGAATCTGATATGGGAAGTGAATATAAGTCCACTATTTACATATAGTAAAATTTTATGGATATAACAAATCCACTCGATCAAACATGATATGAGGATCCAGAATCCTCCACACTACTATCATTAACCTTAAACCTCCTACTTCACATGTGAGATCCCCCAAACCACAGATTCCTCACCATTGGCATTATCTGAAGACAAACATCTCGAGTGATAATCAGTGTGAGATTGAAAGGGTGGATCTAGAGTCAATGAAATCCAAGAACCGACATTTATGAATTTAAGATTTTCATTTCATGCAAACATATATCCAAGAGTATTAAACTATCAAGAGAATATGAAGAAACATAGTTTAATCAAGTAAAGATGGATGGTTCATTTCAAAAAAGGAGAAGATGTTATCGGGAAGAAAATATGAAATGTTTTTCATCATAAATTATTTAATAAACCAGTGTTTGATGAATTCAAAATCTAATATATTCATCCATTAAGGGAATTTTTCATAGAAAATTATTTTTATTGGTTTGATGTAGCATTAAACATGGGAAAAATTTCAATTATAGGTGGCCTTCATTTCCTATAAAAGGTGATATCCTTCGAACAAGGCCTGCTTCCAATTATCTATGAATTGGTATCATTTTTCATAGAAGAAAACCGAGTAGTGAGAAAGTATGTTTCTTGAAAAAGAATATTTTCAATCATCTTAGGTCCTGAAGAATTTGTTTCAAAGGCCTTGAGATTATGTGTCAAACATGAAGTGCTACGTGAATAACCAGTTATGTAAAGCCCCCCAGGTTTGGGTGACAAACTTACATAAAGGAGATGAATCTTATGAAAATACCTTTAGTTCAGTGCAAGCCTCTTATGAAAAGGTGAAAATACCTTTCAAAAAGGTTATAGATTGGTATATCTCAAACATAATCAGATTATACATTCAATTTCCGGGTGAATAAGGGATAAGCAGAATTAAATTTCATGGTAATTTCATTCATAGTAATATCATGCATCCCATTTCACTAAGTAGGAAGATAGGATAGTGAATTCATGTGTATATACATATATAGATGTTGAATATCATGAATGTGATCATTAATGACATTCACATGTGAATAATAAATTGGTAAAACCCTAAACAATGTGAAGAAAACATTAAATAATGATGCATATATATATATATGTATGTATGAGAAAGATTGGGTCTGTAGAGATATCAGGGTGAAGGAATATCTTAACAACTATTAGTCAAGATAGTGAAAGAATAATACTAACTTACAAGAAATGAATTTGGGAAAAAATATGCATCATAGTAGCAACATACTGAATTTTATTGGTGAAGGTTTATTAGTGTTGTTATAAAAAATTGTTATATACTTTATCTATGTGGATAGAATATGCACTATTGATTGATCAAAGTTAAACTAAAGTGAATGGATATCCCCTACTTACTGTAATTGCTTTGAAATAATTTCTTATATCGGTTTGTGGTTTAGTTATTTCCTTACTATACCAATGACTGGCTAATCTTATTTAGTAGTAAACCATGTAAATATATACATTCCTTTGGTTGTGATTATGTTCCACAATGTCATTTCTCTGCAACAGGAGGTGAAATTTATTTCTTAAGGAAGAGAATATAAAAATAAAAGATCACTGATTCACCCCTCCCCAACTCAGTAATCACCAAGATCATGATTGACCGTTTCAAGGTGTATAAGAAGAAGGTTTACTTCATTGAATTTTTGTTTAATATTGTTAAAAAAGAAGCTATTATGGATGTTTAGATTTCTTTTAATAGTAATGGGGTCTCAAAATGTTATGGGAATAACAATCATATCTAGAAGGATATAATGTTTCCTTATCTTATTACCATTATTTTTGAAGTTATTGAAGCTGTGAGAAAATGTTTCCCTCCACATATTTCAATTTTTCCATTCATAGTTGCAGATAAGAAAAATTTGGAAAATAATGGTGGTTCTAGAAATGCTATAATTTCATCACTCTATGAAAGTGAGTTTCTTATTGTTAAAAGAATTGAATTATTTTAATGAATTTTGGATAAATTGAAGAACCTATATGAAGGAAATTAGAAGTTGAATAAAGAGAAGTTATAAATTTAGAGATTATAGTTTGAATATTTTATTATAGGTGATAATTAATTTGTTAGTGACAAAGTTATAAGGGTAAATAAATTCACGACCACCATAAGAAGTCTTGGGTAATGTTATAAGATTCAAAAAATTGTTGAAATGATTCTACAAATTCTTTATAATAAATTTTATTTCAATGTTACATCGAAAGAATATAGAGATCCTGAGACTCTATATATGTATGATCATCTTTTCACTCTCAATATGTATGATAAGATAACAGAAAAGGATATGAAGAAAAAAAGGAAAGGTTGATCAAGAAATTTCATTGAAAGCATCCAAACAAATAAAGTATAATAAATTTATCAAATACGAAGCTAGTGACTCGAACACTAAAGATGAAGTTAGTAAATATTCTGATGAAATAATGTATGTTTTTCCAAAAATTTACAAATTGGTACATGACAGTTCAATGTAAAGTTACCTTTCAAGTGTTTTGATTACAGAGGTATTGGAAACATTAGTAAAAATTTTCCTCAACTAAAGGAAGATAATGAAATTTATGAAGATGATAGAAAATACAGAATATATTTCAAGAATAAGGTAAAAAAATCCAAATCCTATTCTAGGGGAAAGGAAAAACGTCCAAAAAACATAAAATAGGAAACTATCTATATATGTCAGATGAAGATGATAAAAGCGAATAAGAAGCTGATACCTTATGTGAGTATGTTGATGAATGACTTCTGATTAAAAATGTGAATCATAAAAAATTCCCCATTAATGAAATTAATAGCTCATAAGAAGAAGAAAATCAGATGTAAGTGTTTCTAAAAATAGATGAAATAATGTATATAATTGATTTTAATACATGAGAGATAAAATAAGAAGTTAAAGAAAAAAAATCGTATTGTAAATAATTAAGGGTATTATTTTGAAGAAAAATCGAACTTGATCAAAGATATTCATAATACAAATAAGTTGATTAATAAGAAAGATATCCTTAATAAAAATATTAAAGAAGTGATAAAATATAAAATGGATAAAAATTATTTGTGACATTACTAACAAGATAATGAGAAGAGTCTAGTGTTGTTCTATATGCCATAATGGGAAGATTACAAACTCAATTAATAAAAAAGTTTAGATACACTCAACTCATGCCATAGATATTATCCTATCTAACATTTTTGGGTTGATGGGAATGAAGTAAAAAATGGAGATAAGTACTTTATTTCCTTTACTGTGTAATTTAATTTTATTTCAAGTATTATTTTCTTTAAGAATAAATCATAGGCTCTAATGTTTTTTAAGAGTTATAGGAGAAGTGTAGAAAAGGAATTTGGATACTCTATGAATATGATTCAAATACATTATTGTGGTGAATATACAAGTGGATAATTCAATGATTTTACATGAAAATCATGGAATTCATCATGAGTTTACTATTACATACACATCATAATAGAATGGTATCCTTGAAATAAAAAACATAATTTTGGTGGAGATGGCATGGACATTTTTGATTGAAAATGATACTTCTTATTTTTTGGAGGAATTATATTAATGAATATGATTATGTTCATAAGTAATTTTTTTATTATATGGAAACTGATATAACCTCTTATGAGTTGCATTAAAACGAAACCACATGTTTAAAACACATAAGGCTGTTTGGAAGTCCTTACATTATAAAGGTCAAGGATGAGAATCATGTGAATTTGATTATAGGGGAGTTGGTGAGATGTTTATTAGATACCCTCCAAAAGGTAGATTATATAAGTGATATAATAAAGAAACATGAAATATTATGGACTTGGTAGATGTTAGAGTTTTCTAATATTCTATTGAGAAATTTTCAAAAAAAATGTAGATTTATAAGTAATGGAAGGTGCGTTGGTTACAATTGGACAACATGACAAAGTTCATAACAATGTTGAGTGTTCTCAAGAAGAGGATTATGAATCAACAATATTAAATGACAAGGAACAACTTAACTCATCTCATCTTAGGACGAGAAAGTAAATTGAATTTTAAGACATCATTGGTGATCAATGAAAATAGGTTCAAACAAAAAGATATTACTAACACTCTAAGATTTCATAGTACATTATCTCTTTATAGTAATTCAAAAACATGTGCCCCACTTAGCACTGAGTTCGAGCACACCACGACTTAAATACTAGACGTCCATAAAGAGGTCATGAAATGTATTAATGCAATTTTGAATTTTATATACTCTATATAGTTTTGAATCAATATTATGTGTTTATTATACAAAATATAAGAACAAATTCATTTTTTTAGATAAAAGAAGTATTTTTCAAAAAATTCAATTTTACCTCCTTTTAATGGAGAACCATTTTTAAAACCAATATTTGACACTTTTATATATAAAATTTAATGAAATTAAATTCTTCTTTTAAAGTGGGACATAAAAATATAGTTCAGATAATTTTTTGGTACTTTTTTGATAACTTTCATATTTTGATAAATAGTGAAAAATACTAAATTTTAATTGAAAACAAGTTTTTTAATCAAAATAATTTATAGTATTAAATTATGAATTTTAATGATTTGGAGGTATAATTGGATTATATTATTATTATTTAATACAATTTAGGTCATTATATGTAATATCACATTTAAATTTGACATAAACGCATGTCAATCTTTTGAATATTTTTTCTTTTTAAAAACCCGCTTTATGGTTCGGAAAATGAGAATTAATTTTAAAGAAATTAATTAAAATTTTTTGTTTTTAATTTTGTAAAATAGAATTAATTTTTTAATTTTTAATATCAAAATTTGCTTTGAGTTACTTTTTTGGTTTTTTTCTAAAAACATTAGATTTTTGATGAATATTGAAAAACACTGCGTTATTGTTTGTAAATGAATTTTTATTTAAATAATTATTTATTTTATTTAATTTTATTTTAATAGAAAATAGATATATAATACCTATATAAGTTCAATTTAATTCACTGGAGTCCTTTTATAATAAATTTAGATGTATAAAATTTTATTAAAGTTTTTAACGTCTTTTACCCACCATCTAAGCACATTTGCAAATTTTCCTAAAATGTAATTTTACCACATCTAGGAATTGAATTTCCAAATTCTGAGAGACATGGTTCAAAACATTAAGTGAAATGTGGTTCAATAAATGGAAATAAATTTTGGACAATAGTGACTTCTGACTTTTTTTTACCATAGTTAAAAGTAAATAGGATAATTATAGGTAAAAATGATATTATAATTACTCTAACACATGTCCTAATTCTATTGTAAAAGAGTATTTCGAAAAAAAATAACCTTAGTAAGAAAATATGATCCTTTTGGTCCACTTGGATTAGATTAGTAAATTTATCATTATTTTATTTAAAGAATGTGAAAAGTGTTAAATTCAATGTTCAATAACTATACCATTTTTAATATGGGGTTATACATAATTTAAATTAGACTATAAATATTCATTGGAAATTTAAAAATATTTCCTACATAATGGTATTTTATTTATAATTTTTAGAGATTAAATTATTAAATGTATTTATGACACAATGATGATGCAGTAATTACTTTATCAAAGAATAATTAAAATAATTCATATTATAAATATAAAAATAAATATAAATTGAGGATTTTTATGAAATAAAAGAATTTTATAGGTTAATATGACATGTTAGGGTTGATTTAGTTAATTTTATTTGAAGTGATAATGTTTTTATGAGTTTTAAAAAAGCAAAATACCCAATAGTTTCAAAATTGACTTAAACAAGTTTTTAAAACAAATTCTATATTATTAATTGATATAATATTTCTAAAAATTAAATGTTTGGCCAAAAGACTCAGATAAGTTTATAAATATAAATAATTTACCACATGGGGTTCCCTGGGATTTTTATAGTATGTTTATTAACAATTTATTATAATAATACAAGAGGACATGGTAAAAGTTAAACTATTTAACTAATTGTTAAATCTAAAATATAATGTTAATATGGTGACATAATCTTGTCTAAAACCTATTTTTTGATGGGAAATAGACCCATCCCCACCTTAGATTTGAAATAAATCAATTTTGAACCATTAGAACCGAAAATGATTTTATAATAAAATAATATTTAATACTTTTTCTAAAGTGACCCTCACCTCTCTAATAAAAGGGTACTTCCCCTTATCTCAAAATCACACCTCCAAAGCCATTTTTCTCGACCAAAACCTGACCTAATCTACTCTCAAATTACCTCACATCAACCTAGAGTCCATCACTTGAGAAGAGAGACAACCTAATGAGCCTTTTTGTTTAAATCAACAGGAAACACCCAAAGAATATGTAATTTTTTTTTCACCACATTCAAAGTTATTTTCTTCTTTAACTTTCTATTTATTTGTTTTTTCCATACCAAAATAATAACTACATTACCTTCTACATACAATGATCTTATTATAAATATGTTACAACCATACTCATTATTCTTTCCATCCTATGAATTATAATGTCACCATGCGTGCGTACATACGGCTTACCGTCTCCACGTCGTGGGGTAATTTTTTATTCAACACTATATTATTTGGATGGATAGAATGATCAGTAATATATATATATATATAAGGAAAATAACATGTTAATTTCTCTATAAAATTAATATACCATTCAATTCCATACCTTTTAACCATTAATAAAATGATATTGTCGCTCCTGTGTACGTATGGATTACCATCTCCACGATGCGATGAGATTCAATTCCAGGTTCACCATTCAACGATGATTATAAAAATATATATTATTAATATATATGAAATATTTGACATAAAAATGATACTGGATATATATATTTTTGTGTGTGCATGTGTGTGTGTGTATGTATGTACCTACATATATCGTATTCACTTACTTCCGTCCAATAGGATACGAAAACAAAAACATCATTTATGCATACGTAAGGCCTATCATCTCCATAAACAGTGTTTTCCCTTTCATATATCTATATATTATTCATATTTATATTCCAAATATATATTATATATAAACAATGTTTTGTATTCTGAGTGTATTCAAATCATTATCTAAATGATATGATCCTAAATAACAAGTTAAAATACATATAATAAAGAAAGCGGTTATTTCCTAAAATGTTAATTTGACATGGAAATAATTATTAAATGGTTTGTATAATTTCATAAATGAATCATGTATGATATAATAAATATGAATATAGTTAATTTATAATTTATTAACAAACTATGGTCATTATACATGAGGTTAAACAAACCCTCCAGTAAAAGAAAGTGCAAGGTAGGGGTTAATTTCTCAATCTCATTATTATCCGAGATTGTTTATCTATAAGTATTTTCTGAGGAATATTTATTATCCATGTAAATGATTCCTTAAATACGTTTCAAAATAATTTTTAAGGTACTATTTAACTAAAACATCATTTAAAATGTTTTAAAAATTTATTCCTCTAAATCTTTCTCATTAATGTCCATGTTTTCAAAATGGTTTTAAGGATTTATTTAAATGCGCATGATTTTTTAAAATTTTAATTCATTTCAAAAGTTAAAAAGTGGTATGGGACAATTTTATTCAAAAATATATTTTAAAATTCTTCCTTTATAAATGTGTTACTATTAAATGATTTCACAAAAGGGGATATTTCTCTCAAAAAGTTTTACTGATCATTTTCAACTATGTTAACATTTTTTATTAGATATTATTATTGATTAGGGTTGATTTACTATCATACAATCTTCTATATTGTATCAAATTAGTTATTATATGTCTGACTATGGATGTTATATTTTTATACACTTCATGGTTTTTGGTTAAAGTATTGACATTTCGTATGATAGTTTTAATAAGAATGTTTATGTTATGTTTCAACATTTTCATATGAGGAATGTTGTGGACTTAGTAAGTGATAGATGGGGCCCGCTATAGCCCCTAGATGCATCGGCAGGTCTTATGAGACAAACTAGTGTCTAGGAACAAGGTGTTGAAAAAACCATTATTTGTTGTCTTGGCTTGATGCCTTGCTATGTGGTAATGTTGTCCCACATTAGGCATTCCATCGTTATGAAATTAATTATTAGAATTGACTATTTGACTAGTAGAATATATATGTACATGTTTTTATGGTAATGTTTGATTTATTTTCTACATATTATGTTCATGTTTATTTTTAAAAGGATATTTTTTTTATTACACATCTTGCCTCAAAAGTTTATATCTTCTGCTAAATTATTTACCCTTACTGTGCATCTGAGCTCACCCCTTTCATATGTATTGTTTTCCCATGATTCCAAGAAGTGTATTATTCTTGATAAGAAGGTTTAATCTAGAAGAATAATGGTTTTATCAATGGATTATTTATGTTGTGTTTTATGTTTGAATGTGTAATGTAACGTTTATGTATGTAATCTATTTTCAATACTAATAATTTTATCAGTCCTTCGGGACTTAATTCCTCGTAATCACGACAATGTATTAAAATAATGCACTAGATTTGGGCTTCTGGGGTCAGGGTGTTACAATATTTATGTTTAGTTCAACAAACTTCCATGTATTCAAAAGTTTATCTAAAATGTGTTGATGAATGTTTTGACCTTGAAGAGTGGGTTTATGTTATTAATGAAGAAATATATCATATTTTAAATAATGATCTTGATAAATTTATCATATAATAATTAACAATAATTTTATTAGTACTGAATACGTGTTCTAAAACAAGTTAAATTTGGTAGCAAATGTGATAAGAAACAAGGCCTGACTTGTTTATAATGGTTACTCACAAATTCAAGGCATTGAATTTGAGGATACCTTTGATCCTATAGTAAGGATTTAAACTATCCAAACTTTTATTTCAATTTACTCTCAAAAAAGGTATAAAATTTTCCAAATGGATATCAAATTATATTTTCTTAATAGATATCATAATAAAGAAGTTTATATTAAGCTACCTTATTGCTTCATTATTATAAAATTTGAATGTTATGTGTGCAATTTAGAGAAGGATTTGTATGGGGTGAATCATGATAGAAGATCTTTGAATTTCAAATTGGATACTTGTTTAAGGAAGTTTAAATTAAATAAAAGAAGGGTTGATAAAAAATATTTTTGTGATGTCTATGATTAGATTAGTGATATATTATCTTGTCTTAAAAATTAGGAAAAATTAGAAATATATTTTCCCATCTCAAGAGAAGTTTGATAAGGAAGTTTTAAAGAATTTTAGTATGGGAGATTTAAAGCTAGTATCCAAAACAATTTCAGTGGGAACAAAATTATCAAACTATGGGGAAGGAAAGGAGGTATATCCTGAATATATTAGAAAATTGATTGGAATTATATTATGTCTCACGGATTTTAGGCGAGATATAGTGTATGCTATTACACTTTGTTCTTAGTATTAGGGAGGTTACAAAGAATCACATCTCATGTCGGGAAAATTAATTCTCATATATATTATAGGTATAATAGATTTTAGGTAGAAATATGATAACAATTTAATGATTAATTTATTTAGATAAATAAAAAAGAATAGGCAGGAAGTGTAGATGATAGAAAATCCACTTATGGTATAGTTTTATTCTTTGGGGAAAGATGTATTAGATAGTATACAAAGGAAAAAAATAATTATTCTTAGTACAACTAGAGTTATGTATGTTTCTACTATCAAGATATAACACAAATTCTGCGCATGATGACATAGTTTAAAGACCTATTTTTTATGTGATGTTTCTACTTATCTTGGTTTCTGATAATAAAAGTAGTATAAATATCACTAAATATATAGTGAAACATTCTAATTCCAAGCCTATTGACATCAAATATCACTCAACCAAAGATAATGTGGTGAAGAGTGAGCTGATGATCAAGTTTTTATCTATAATGGATAATGTTTATAACATTTTCTCTAAGCCATTTTCAAAGGAAAACATTCAAAATATGATCTTGAACATGAGTTTACAACGTCACCCACTTCACAGGTAAGGTAAGTGTTTTTATCCCCTCTCCATATTATCATAGGGTAATGTTTTCCGGGGGATAAAAATGTTTGTAACATAAATCTATCCATTTGTATGTGTTTTAACATTCGAGTAAAACCATGTATTTATGTGTATTTCTCTAAAGGGTAATTTAGTGGGATTTCTTAAAATGGGTAATGTTTGATTTCAGAATGTGTAAAATATTTAAACAGTTTGTTAATTTGGATGTAGGATCATTTTTTCTTGTGGGATTATATTTTTTTAAAGTGGAGATAAAAGTTTTATTAGGATTTTTATGAAATAGGATCTTAAATCACCACTTTTATATACTATGGTATTTTTTATCAATGATTTTTGTCTCCTACATTGATTTCTATTTCATCACATTAGAAGTTTTGGACAAATAATCCATGGTATGAGATTCCTACTTTTCGTGATTTATGTTCATTCGTTGTCAAAAAAACCCACAGTGGGAGATTTTGGGACTATGTTTGTTGGTACTGTATTTAATATTTTTGTGGTTTTTTTCTTTTTTTGATCAAGGTTAATTGGTTAAGATTATTGAGCATGTAAATAAAATTTCAATCTTTGATAGTTGTGGAACTGATCATTAGTTATAAATTCATGTGATTTGGAGATTTCATATTGTTATAACATTCGGAGACCATGAAAATGAGTTTTTTAAAGAAGTGAAGGAGAACCATGCAATATTATTATGATTTCATGAAGATTTATTTTAAATATATAGAATAGGTGTCCATGAATTTGAAGGAGGGGAATTCATTTTTTTATGATGAAATATTCCACGTAGAATTTATTCTATGTTTTAGAAAAAATATGGCCAACCGTAATAGGTAGATAATACAACCTCAAAAAAGGAACATTTGGGACTTATAGGTAAACCACACCCATGGTAGGGTAGATAATTCCACCAATAATGGTGAAAGATAAGTGGAGGTCTATGTCCAATACCTCATCGGGCCCATGTATACGATCTGCAATGAGCATGTTCGTAAGTGCACATGAGTTGGGTGAGAAAATAGTAGAGGCCAGGCCTGTGAAATGTGAGTTATGTATACGGATGCTGGTCCCTAGTCTCCATCTCTAGTAAGATCTGATCAGAAATTAGCTGATATATCAAACAGATGTTGCAAGAGGAGTTTGTTATGGGATGTCAATGTAGGTTCAATGTTCACTCTTATTAAAATGTTATGCATATAAAAAATCTACCCAATCTAACGCAATCCAATGATCCATTAACATCCACATCATCATCAACCCTTGATCACATTCTTCAATTTTGAGTTCACCAACACCACTGGTTCCACACCACAAGCTTCATCTGATGCCGACTATCTCCAGTGATCATCAACATGATGTTCAAATAATGGATCTCGAATCGAAGTAACCCATAAAATGATATATATACCTAAAATTTTCAATTTTCATTCAAATGTATTTCCATTGTTTCTTCATTGTCTACTGAAAATGAAAACTCATAGTTTAACTATGTTCTACTACTGACCATCTATGAATTGCTCCTGTATTTCTCTGAAGAAATCAAAGAAGCATAGAAGTTTATTTCATCAAAAAATATCCACATGTCTTTTAATCCATTAAGAAGAAGTTCCAGGATAGATCAACTTGTATTTCAAACAAGAAGTTCAATGTGAATAGTTGATTACATGAAGCCCTTTGGGGTTGTGCGTGGAACTTACACGAAGAAGACAAACCTTATGAAAAGTCCTACCATTTTGTTAAAACCTATTATATGAAGGAGTAAATACCTTTCACAATGGTTTTTTTCTTATTATATCATGAATATAATCAACTTATACATTTTATTTCATAGAGAATAAGGGATAAGTGGCTATGCATTGCTTAATAATTACATGTAGAGTAATATAATTAATACACTTATGGGAAGAACACGTCATGGATAATGCATTCATGTGTGCATCCAAACATGGAGATTGGAGAACTTGAAAGTGATCATAAAACACATTCACATGTGAATAATAAATTTATAAAACCCCAAACAATTTGAAAAGAACATAAAATAATTTACACAAATATATATATGTGGTTTTCTCAGTTTGTGGAGATATCATGGTAAAGAAATGTATTTAATGTCATTAGTCAATAAATAAAAAGAATAATAATTTCCCACAAGAAGTGCAGGTGTGAAGAAAATATAAATAGCATAGTTATCAAATAACAAATCTTATTAGAAAAGGTTTATTACAATTTTTACAAAAAAATTATATATATTTTATCTCTAAAGAAATAAAATTCACTTATGATTTATTAGAGTGAAATGCAAGTGAATGGATATCCCCTTCTTACTATAACCACTTTAAAAGAATTGTTTTCTATTGGTTCTGTGGTTGGATTATTTCTATACCATTCAAAGGAATAAATAATCTTATTGATTACTGAACCTTGTAAATATATGTTTTCATGTGGTTGTTCCAATGTTCTCGTTTTCAGAAACTTCATTCCAATATAACATGACGTGAAGGTTTTTCTTAATTAAGAAAATATAAAAATAAAAGATCATTGATTCAACCCTCCCCCTTTGAGTGAGCATACAGATCTTGATTGGTCCTTTCACAATGTCCTCAATCAATTTATTACTCATCATGACTCAAATAGTCCAATTATTAGAGTTGATTGTGAACCAAAAGCTATAGTGGTTAATATATAGAATCATCATAATTTGTTCTCAGTTATGTTGGTTTTTCTCTAAATGGATTTTTAGTGTTGTTACTTTTAAAATTTCATTAACGTTGGTTGAAAATATTTGATATCCAACTTGACTTCATTTTCATTTTCAACAGAAATTTGTTTTAGATTTATTTGAGTTTCATTTTATAATTTTTAATTGAACTACATTAGAAAATAACAAAAAAATTAAAAATGAAACAGCCCAATTATAATAAAAACAAGATGAATTGAATTAAATCATATTAAATTGATTATAATGAAAAATATAAAAATGAAATGAATTAAATAACCTAAAAGATGGACAAAAGACCTAACCCAAAATATAAACCAATTGTCTTGATTCAAAAAATGGCCAAATAAAATGATCAAAATGATCAAAATTTTCAAAATAAAATTAGATCTTATTGAATTTAATATAGAAAATGAAAACCATATCATACACATGTTTTTCAAGAACATTAAAATGGATTGATTTTTCTATGACACATCTTACATTTTTTATATTATTGGAACAAAAAATTACTTGATTATAATATTTCACTACGAAAACTATATTTGGCTTGAAAATTGGTATCCCTTAATTAAGTCACATCACATATTCTTTCTTTTATTTCTTACACAATAGTTATGAATTTATAATTCAATTCGTATTTCTATTCCCATATAAGAAATGAAAAAATGAATATCTATAAAAGAAGAGAATGTTTGATTATAATCACAATATGAGAGATATAGGAACTCCCCCTCTAGTTCCTTTTGTGAGTTTACTATTTCATATATATATATATCAATTACATATAATGTCTTATCATTAATATTTTTTTTTTAATTTTTTAAAGGAACCACCATTCATGGGACTATTATTCTCCAACTTTCGTAGTGGATGTGATGGTCATCCTATAGAAACAATGGGGGATGGTTTTGGAGAAATTCACATAACTCATCAAACCTGATCACACCTAGAAACATCATTAGATATACTATATAGGAAAATTTATTATCCCCCAGTGTTGTTAGAGGAACCAAAAATATTTATACTCCATATACTATCACTACCATTTATGTATGATCCTACTTGTATATATTTTCCTTATCTGATGATGGATCCCACTACCCATCCATATTATTATTTTCAAAAAAAGTTTGTGCAAGATCTGTCTCCCAATATCTTTTTACATTTGGGGGTTTATGTTTATAGTCCTTCAACTTATACTTTTGCACATTCGGAACCTCCCGATTATACTGATCAGCATGAGTAGACATTAGATCCCACTGGTATAACACATGTTGATGATCATTTAGAGCCTAGATATCTATCAATAACCACTAGTCATACTACCTATGGAATATGTATATAATCGTAACAATTTTTTTGACCACAATTTATTATCATTATAAGATGTATTAATTTAATATTTTTATTTTATTCTTTCACATATGGATCTACCCTCATAAGGTGGAATGTGTGTTCATGTATAAATGAACTATATAACTAACACACACATGTGATAGTTGGGTACAATGAGTATAGTAAAATGATAGGTAAATTTGGGAGAGTATGAACGAGTTTTATGAAAATTATTTCTTAAAACCATGACACAATTCCCTCCAAGCCACTCTTCTGGAGAAACCCTAAAAATAAAATGAAGGATAATGCATGGAATCGAATATGGGTAAGAAAATACATAATATTTAATTTTATATTATTATTATTTTATATGAATTTACATTTTTATAGATAATTCATTATAATTTTCTAGATGGTGAGGCTGTGAGGATTTAACAACTAATTAAATTAGGTGAGATATGAAGAAAATATTTACATGAGTTGTAAAATGGTTTTGTTTCTATAGTTTGAATTGATTTAGATTCTATACCTATCCCGAATGAGTGTCAAAAAACTCAGTATAAAGAAATTATTACTCATTATAAGAGTTATGAGTTTATGTTATTAATCAAATTTGAGGTTTTTGATTGAAAATGATAATTATTTTCATTGTACTATATTTTTTATTAAAAGAGATTATTTTTAGGAATCTTTAAGATGAAAAAAATGATTCTATAAAGTATCTATGCACTTTTGGATGGATGATGATTCCAGAACATGAGATAAATCGACTATTTTTTATCAAATGTTCATTTAATTAGTTAATGATATAAATTAAAAATGAAATGTTCCCCTATTATGAAGTGTGTATATCATGTTATGATAAAAATATGGTATCAAGCATAGTATGGAGATTAGGATTCCATTATAATTTTAGTTATGTAAGGGTTTCCCAAAAAATTTACTGTCTAAGTAATGGTAACTAGATTTGGTTGTGAAAAGGTAATACCAATTTTATAAAAGTTAATTAAATCCAAGATGAACTATATACTTGTTAAATATGTGTAAAAAGAAAATTGTACTTTCCAAGTAATTGTAAAAATAAATTTAATTAAGGTTAAATAATGTTATATAATGGTTGAATAAAGTTTATTAATTCTAAAATAATGTTACATAAGGTTAAAAAACTTATATAAGGTTTGAATAAAGTAAAGTAAGGTCAAAAAATGTTATAAAAGGGTAAAAAACATTTAATGGATAAGTAACAATAATTAAGGGAAAACAGTGTTATGTTATGGTAAACTAACTTTATGTATGGCTAATAAATATCATGTAAGGTTAAAATAACGATATGTTTGGGTAAGATAAATTTATTTATGGGTAAATAAGGTTAAGTAATGGTAAAATAAATCTATTTAATTGAAAACTAATGTTATGTAAGGGTAAATCATATTTATGTGAGGGAAAAAAAGTTATGTAATTGTAAAATAAAGTAAATTAAGGGTAAACTGAATTAAAATAAGGGTAAAAAATATTATTAAAGGGTAAAAAGATATTTTATATGTTAATTAAGGGTAAAATATATTTAAGTAAGAGTCAAAAAAAGTTATTTAAGGGTAAACTATAGTTAATAAAGGTTAAAAAAGTTAATTAAGGGTACACTAAAGTTATATATGGTTAAATTAAAGTTATGCATTGTCAAAAATTTTAATCAAGGGAAAAATAAATTTACCTTTTGGTAAAATAATGTTAACTTAGGGTAAAAAAAATAGATTCATAGAATGTTAATATGTAAATAGTTATAAATATAATCTATATTAACTTGAAAACTCTATAAATCAGTAACATGCACATAGTTTCTAATAATATTAACATATAAATTTGTAAATATATAGATTTAATATGACCATAAGTACTTCTAAACTATAAAATTTAACTACAGTGATGAGAATATAATGAAGAAATATAAATAAACATTACTATCAATAATAGTCCATTATAAAAAAAACATAATAAAACCAAATTTCACCAGAAGGGATCAATATTACCCTGATAGAGTTGATCCAAACAAATAAAAATAACATCAAATAAAAATAAACTAAATAAAACCATGAATTAAATTAATTATGTTGTAACAATAAATGTTGTATAAATCATATGATATGTTGAATGGAAATGAAACTAAAAGAATAATTGAATTATTCGAGAAAGAATAAAATAAAAAAAACCTAATAATAATAAACCCATCAAAAATAATTTAAATTAGACATTCTCAAACTAAACTAAACTATATTGTCCTAAACTAATCCAATGTAAAATTTTTATTCATTAATGAACCAAAAAAAGAATATGATACGTGAATGTTGAATTAACCTTGAAAAATATTATTCAAACTAAATTTAGAAAACATTTTTTTAGTCAATTATAAATGAAGTTTAAACAATGTTATAGTAAAAAATGAATATAAAAATAGATTCAACAAAATAATAACTGTTTTATATTAGTCCGATTGTTTATAGCTTCACGAAGTTGGGGATAATGAAATATGTTTTTGTGAAATTTAATTATATTGGTTTGGTTAATTATCCATTAAATACTGGTTAAAAAGAATTAATTTTGTTCCAAACTATTGTATTATTGAATAATGGTTTTCTAAATTCAATGTCATTACCGAGGGATTTAAGGAATATCGAAGTACGTGTTCCTTGATAATTTTTTTTCTTGAAAAGAAATAAGAAAGATGGATGTATTATAGACGAATTGTAACAACAAATAATTATATTTTTTATTTTTATTATTTGAAATTTTATTGTCTATTTGGTAAATGAATAGATTATTTATATTTTCAGTAAAGTTATTTGGATTCCCTTGATGAGAAGCAAGCTGACTACTTTAGGCCAAATGATTATTTTCACTAGATATTAGGAGATGATCACCATGGGAGAGTTTGATATCAACAAGGGAAGAGTATTTTTTCTCCTAGATGATGGACCAAACAAGGTTCCCCTTATAGTAATAGGATCAATGAGTTATAAATAGCTCATGCAAAAGAATCAAGGTCTCTTACAAAGGTGGTATAGGCCAAACAAATATCCATTAATGAGTGTAAAAAATTGAAAGGCCAACAAGGAGTTTATGAATGTTATAATTTAATGATTTCCACCACTTAAACAGTATAAAGACATTATTTTTTTATATATATTCTTACTGAGGATGCATTCATTATATGACACATTGGGTGATGGTTATTATAGTCCTAGTGTTGGTCATGATTTTGACTTTCCTGGTGAGGGTGATGGCGATGGGGATGGAGATACTGATGGTGGTGACAGAGATGATGATGATCGTGATAGTGATGATAATTGTAATGATGATGGATATAGTGCTGAAGGTGGTGGAATGTTTGTTGGTGATGATGGTAATGATAATTGTGGTCATGAGAGAGCGATTTATCCACTATATTTTGGATTCATATTTATGAAAAATCATGTTTTTTGTCTCAACGTGATTTTATTATTATTTTATGATTTTTTTCAGTAATGAACTGATCCCTTGTGAAATATTCAATATTTATGCTATTTTAAATGTGTATTATGACCACATGAATTCATTAATTTTTTTATTGATTTTTTATATTGGTTTCCAATTATTTAGGGTGTGGGTGTAGGTGTTTGAGGGTGTGTTCTAGTTATGGGCGAAGATGGTAGGTGGTTATAGATTCCTTAGAGGAAAATGAATATACCAAAATTCTATAAAAGCATTGGTATAAATTCTATACCAATGTTTTAAAAACTACATTAGATAAAGGGAAACATAGGGGATCTAAAGAAATATTTTGAAAGAAACCATTGGTATAGAGCTATCCCCATAGATTATATACCGATGGTTTAGGATATCATAAGTATAGCCTATACCAATAGTTTCCTGAACTAAATAAATGACTTAATATCATTTGTATAGGGTCAATTTACAGTAGTTCCCTTAACCTTAGGGATCATCAACAACTGAGAGAAAGCTATAATGAGGAAGAGCACCATAAAATGAGAATGCTTTATATATAATATATAACATGAAATAAAAAATGATCCTTGATAAGTGATATTTGAATGAACAAATGATTTATTAAGTATATATATGGGAATGAAATCTTTCCAACATAAATATGGTCATTGAAAATATTGTTGATGGTTATATATGAAACTGGTATATTGATGTCATATATTGTAAAGTAGAAAATTTAAAATAATAGAGACCACATTGAAATAAAAAAATGATATCAAAATATTATATATATATCCACTATGTATAAATATTAATATTATAATTAATAAAATATGATATGATATCTACATAAAATGTAACACCCCAAGTTTCCACGATATGTTTCTCTTTGAATAATGCAAGAACATGCATTGTACACAACTTCGAGTTCTAGCACACCACGTCTAGTAAAACTAGTATTTATGAATATTAATACCCACTTTTTTAAATTTTATAAATTTTATTTTTCAAAGTGGACTTAATTTTTGGATCCAGAATATCAAAATTAGCTTAGGGTTAATTTTTTTAATTTTTCTGAAAACTTTCAATTTTTAATGAATAGTGAAAAACACTCAGTTATTATTTAAAACCTAATTTTTATTTAAATAATTATTTATTTTATTTAAATTTATTTTAAGTCAAAATAGATACATAATACCTATATTAGTTCAATGCATTTAATTGGAGTCATTTTATAATAAGAATAGATGTATGGAATTTTGTTGAACTTTTTAGACGTCTTTACCCACCTTCTTGGCACATTTGCAAATTGGGATAAAACATAATTTTACCACTTCTGTAAATTTAATTTCAGAAATACGAGAGACACAGCTGACATAAGTATGTAAAATATTGTTTAATAGGATGAAAATAAATTTTTTGAATAGTAACTTTTGGATATTATTTAACACCGTTTAAAGTAAATAGGGTAATTAAATGTAAAAATGATATTATAATTACCCTACCACATGTCCTAATTATATTAAATATGTTTATTTCGATGAAAATAAACCTTAGGAATAAAATATGATACTCTTTGAACCACTTGGATTAGATTATGACATTTATTATATTTTATTTAAAAAAGAGATAAAAGTGTTATATTCAAATTTTAATAACCAAAACATTTTAAATATAGGGTTATACATAAAATAAATTCGACTATAAATATTAAATATAAAGATAAAAATATTTTATACATAATGGTATTTTATTTATAAAATTTAGACATTAAATAATTAAATTTATTTATGACACAATGATGATGCAATAATTACCTTATTAATGAACGATTAAAATAATTGACATTATAAATATAACAATACATGTAAATTGAGACTTTTGATGCATTCCAAGAATTTTAAAGGTGAATATAAAATTTTAGGATTTATATAATGTATTTTTTTTCAGTGTAATCAAGTTTTATTGACTTTTAAAAAAACCAAATACTAAATAGTGACAAAATTGACATAAATGCGTTTTTAAAACAAATACTATATTAATAAATGATATAATATTCCAAAAAATCTAATGTTTTCCCAAAAGACTTTTATAATAATATATATTTCATTAATTAACCACTTTTGGTTTTCTTGGCATTTAATTTTATGTTTATTAATGATCTAATATAAAAATACAAGAAGACATTGTAAAAGATAAACTATTTAACTAAAAGTCAAATCTAAATGATAAGGTTAATATGGTGATCTAATCCTATCTAAAACCTATTTTTTGAGAGGTTTTTGACCCAGACCAACCTTATCCTAGAAATAAATCTTTTTGGATCCATTTTAAAACGAATATGATTGTATAATAAATTAATATTTCATGCTTTTCCAAATGTGACCTTAATCTCTCTTCAAAAAGGGTACTTCCCTTTCTATCAAAATCACACCACCAAAGCCATTTGGCTCAGCCAAACTCTATTAAATATATTCCCAATTACCCTCACATCAACTGAGAGGCCTTACTTTGATCTAATATCTAACCTATGAATCCCTTTTGATAAAATCAAAAGGAAGCAACCGAAGAAGAGGTAATAATTTTATCACATATTTCAAAGTTCTTTTCTTCTTTCACTTCATATTTATTTTTTTCCATACCAAAATAATAAATCTAGTACCTTATAAATAAAGTGATGTTATCATAAATATGGAACAACCATATTTTTTATTCTATCCATCTGATGATTGACAACGTCACCATATGTGCGTACGTAAGACTTACCATCTCCACGTCGTGGTGTATTTTGTTATTCAACACTTAATCATTTGGATGGGTATAATAATGAGTTTAGTTGATGTAAATAACAAATATAACATGTTAATGATTATTTATATATGATATAACATTGATTATATATGATTTCAGCATCAATAGAATGGTATTATCTCTCGTGCATACGTATGGATTACCGTCTCCATGAATGCGATGAGATTCATTCCTAATCATAACCATTCTAGAATAATGTAATATAAAACATATGTTTGTATCTTGTACTTCCAAGGATACTAAACTGACCAGTCTTTTGATATTTGATCACTTGTGATCATGACAATGTTATTTAATAATTCAATGATTCTGGGTAACTTTGGTTGAGGCATTACAATTTTTATCAGAGGAAGTTTAATACAAACCTTGGTAGCTAGATTTATAAAGGCTTTGATTAGAGAACCTTACCATAAGATGGACTTTGAGGATTAGTATGTAAGAACTTCCAATAATTTTTTTATGTAGATATTTTGTGTTTTTTCCAAGAAATACATCCCTGTCTGGATACGAGCAGGTAGAGGAGGCTCTGGCACAGTTATACCTAGGAGCGAAAACTACGACATGGAGTTTCGGGATAGACCTTGGGTATCCTAATACATGAAAATGAGCCTTACTACACTCTTGGTTACGAAACACTTGGGGGATATTCTTAGGATAATTCACATTTTCATTAAAAAACTTTATGAAGGATTTATGAGTAAATAATTCCTAAAAAACAATGTTTATGATTATGGATCATATGCATAAACTATTCAATTTATGTTAGGTATTTTACTAGTTTGTAATTATTTATTTCTATTCATAAACTAATATAGTGTATCCCATTGTTTAGAAATGATGGCTAGTGGATGGAATAGAATCTGTATCAACACATATAATCCATGTAGGGATTTCCCTTCTACTCAAGATAATTGTAGTGGAGCTGGTGATGTAACTGGTGATGAAAAACTTATTACCATACTAGGATAACTAACTTAGGTTATAAACAATAACCATACCCATATGGAGCACCCTGATCCACAATGCGAAGGATCAATGTTAGAATGCTTCATGAGGAAAAACCACCAACATTAAATGGGACTAAAAATCCATTTGTACCTGAGCAATGTATAAGTTCTTTAGAGAAAATATTTCATGCTTTAGGGTGTAGTGAAAGGGAAAAAGTTTTCCTGGCAGTTTATGACCTCATGGGAGATGCAGTTCAATGGTGGTCATTAATTCAAAAGAGAGTGGTGGATGAAGAAGTATTAAATATTAAATTGAGGGAGTTTAAAGAGATTTACATAGAAAAATACTTTCCTCCTTATCATTGAACAGATATGGAAAGAAATTTTTTGAGTTTGAGGCAAAATGAGGATGAGAATGTCGCAAAGTTTGAGGATTACATTACAATGATATAAATACATGCATTAGATTATATATATAACCCAATGAGTAAGATTGATCGATTATTTGATGGGTTAGAACCATTTATCTGTCGAGTATTAGTCTGATAATCCTTCTCATCATACTAAGATATTGTCTCAAGTGCTATCAATAATGGAAAAAAATTCTATAAGTCGTATGACTTTAATGAAAATCAAGAGAAGAATAGATCAGCTGAACACTTTTGAAATAGAAATAAGGGTAAGAATGAAAACGTTGAATTTCCATCCTATAGTATATATTGGAAGAAACTACTCAGTACTTTCTTGAAGGGAATGTGAGTCTATTACAAGTGTGGTGAGAAAGGCCACCAAGCTTTTGATTGCAAGGAAAATAAAGAGGCTATCAATGTTGACAGATTAAATTGTAGAAAAATGGGGAATTAGGAAAATTAATGTCCTAAGAGCTGAAGAAACTTAACTTAGAAAAGGCCAAGGGAGCAAGGCCAAGATTATGTGATCAATATTACTGAGGTTGAAGCTCTTAATGACATGGTGGCATGTAATTTAATAGTTTACTCAGTCTCAGCCAATGCTTTATTTGATTGTAGATCAGTGCATTGTTTCATATCTTCCCAGTTTTCTATGAAAATTAGATATTTCCAATTTGATTTAACATGGGAGTTGGTAGTCAGAACTTTTAAGGGAAGTATCATTGAAACAATGTTTTGTGAATCAGTTCCCTTTAGGGCATATAAACATGATTTATCTATTTATCTCATCATCATACCCATGATTGAATTTTATATAATCCTCAGTATAGATTGGATTTCGATCCATGATGAAAAAATTTATTATAATAAAAAGGAGGTTCCAATTCTCGATGATGATAATGAGTACCTTATCTTTAGAGCAGAAATATCACCATTTGATTCTCATCTAGATCCATCCCCAGTAGCTCTACAAAATTCAATTAATGGGGATAAATAGTATGAAATAACTATGGGTGGGAAAGGAATGTTCAAATAGAGGATATACCTATTGTGCAAGAATATGTTGATGTGTTTATAGAGAATTTACCTAGACATCCTCCAGAATAAGAAATTTAGTTTTCTATTGATGTAATTCTTGGTTCAAGGCCTATATCTAAGACACCTTATAGAATGGCCATTGTGGAATTAGTGGTACTAAAAAAAATTTAGGAATTGAATAATAAATGATTTCTTCTCCCTAGGGTTTCTCCATGGGGATCCCCTGTTCTTTTTGTTAAGAAGAAACATGGATCTATGAGGTTGTGCATTGACTATAGGTAGATCAATTCTATAAAAATAAAGAAAAAGTATCCCCTACCTCGCATTGATGATTTTTTAGATAATCTTCATGCAGATCAATATTTCTCAAAGATTTACCTTTGATCTAGATATCATCAGTTGTGTGTGAAGAAGGAAGACATTACGAAAATAGTATTTCGAACCAGGTACGGGCATTAAATGTTTACAGTAATGCCTTTTGGAATGACTAATTCACCCTATGTTTTCATGGATCTAATAAATATAGTTTTCAAGGAATATATTTATGGATTTTTAGTGGCATTTATTGGTGATATATTGTTATAATCAAAAATATATGAAGATCATGAAAATCACCTGTGCACTATTCTGAAAACCCTTAGAAGAAATGAATTATAAGGGATGTTTAGAAAATGTGAATCTTCACTTTAGGAAATTTCTTTTCTTGGAAATATTGTCTCTAAGGATGGAATATTTGTTGATCCCTCAAATACTAAGTCAATCCATGAATGGACAACATCAAAAAGTATAATTGAGGTACACAATTTTATTGTTTTAGAAGGTTATTATCAGTATTTCATCCAGAATGTTTCCCGATTGGATAACCCATTAATAAAGATCAGACATAAAGGGGTTAAATTTTTTTGGAAGAAAGATTTTTAAGAATGTTTTGAATAATTTAATAGAAGGTTATTCAATGAACCTATCTTGACTCTACTATCGGGGAATGATGGGTTTGTTTTTTATAGTGAAGCATCAAAGAAAGGACTTGGTTCTTCTTCATGAAAAAAGATAGAGTTATTACTTATGCATCATTAAAGCTAAAAGGTCATGAAAAAAACTTTCCCACCCATGATCTTGAGTTAGCAGCAATAATATTTTCATTAAATACATGGATAGACTATCTCTATGGTGGAAAATGTGAGATATATACCGATCATAAGAATGTGTGGTATATTTTCTCACAGAAAGAACTCAACATGAGGTAAGGAAGATTGCTTGAACAACTCAAGGATTTTGATTGCACTATACACTACCACCGAAGGAAGGAAAATAATGTGGCAGATGCTTTGAGCAGAAAGGATCATGGAGTTTTGAACAAGATGAGAGTTGAATGGGATCTTATGTTCATTTATCAAGTAATGATAGATATGAGAATTATCATGCAAGGTGAAACTTCAATAATTTTTCAAATGGTTTACAAACCATCTTTACTTGAAAGGACAAAAAGTTCTCATACTGATGATGAGAAGTTTCAAAAGAAAATTAAAGATACGAATGGTGGGAGATTTATTGACATCATATATAAAGATGGAATTTTGGAATTTGGGAAGAGACATTGTATTCCTAACATACCCGATCTAAAAAGGTAATTGTTGGATTTTCCTTATAGATCCAATTTCTCTATACACCATGGTAGCACTATAATGTATAGAGATTTAAAGGAACATTTTTTGTGGGATTACATTAAGAGGGAGATTTCTGATTATGCGTCAAGATGTATGGTTTATTAAAAGGTGAAGGTTAAAGACAACATCCTAGATGATTCATGAAACCTCTTCCAATACCTAAGTGGAAATGCGATGAAATTATGATAGAAATTGTCATGGGGATACCAAAGACACCTAGAATGAATGATGCAATATGAGTAATTGTTGATCATCTTACGAAGTCATCACATTTTCTTGCTATAAGAGAAGATTTACCACTTGAACATTTTAAAAGACTATATATTAAAGAAGTTGTAAGACATCATGGAGAACCCCTATCAATTGTTTCATATTGTGATCCCTATTTTACATCAAGATTAGGGAAAAGTCTTCAGAATGACCTAGATACTAATCTTTGTTTGAGCACTGCCTACCACCCTAAAACTGATGGACAATGAGAATAGACTATTCAAACCCTAGAAGAAATGTTAAGATCTTTCTCACATGACTTTCTAGGTACATGGGATGAATATTTACCTCTGTTAAAATTTTTCTATAACAATAGCTTCCATTCAGGTATTCATACGGCACTGTAGGAAGCGTTATATGGAAATAGATGTCACACACCAACTTGTTAGGATGATATTGGTGAAAGAAAACTCGTAGGCCTAGAACTTGTTGAGTAAACAATGGAAAATGTTAAGATTATTCAAACCAAAATCAAATCAGTTCAATGTAGGAAAAAGAGCTATTCTGATAACAGAAGGAAGGATTTGTAATTTTAAGTAGGAGATCATGTTTTCATGATGGTGTCTTCATAAAAGGGTGTTATATGATTCAGAAAGAAGGGTAAATTAAGTCACAGGTACATCAATACTTTTGAAATTATAGAACAAATTGGATTTCTATCTTTCTATTTGGAAATGCCTCCAATTATCTCCAAAGTTCAAGATGAGTTCCGTGTATCACTGCTGAGAAAATACATGCCTGACCCAACACATGTACTCACCAATGAAGAAATAGAACTGGAACCCGATCTGTCTTATTGAGAAGAGCCTGTCAGGATTTTTGATACCAGAGAACAAGTGTTGAGAAATTGGATGAATCATCCAGTAAAGTATCTCTGTAGAAACCATAAGATAGAAGAGGCTACGTGAGAACCTGCAGAAATTATGATGAAGAACCACCAAAATCTTTTTATGTAGTAGTATTCTATAAATTTTGAGGACACAATTGTTTAAAGGAAGGAATAATGTAACACCCCAATCTTCCATGGTATGTTTCTCTTTGAATAATACAATTACATGGGTTGTACACAACTTCGAGTTCTAGCACACCACGACCAATAAAACCAGCCTTTATGAATAGTAATACCCACTTTTTGAAATTTTATTAATTTTATTTTTCAAAATGGACTTCATTTTTGGATTCAAAATATCAAAATTAGCTTAGGGTAATTTTTTGGTATTTTTATGAAAACATTCACTTTTTGTTGAATAGTGAAAAACACTGTGTTATTATTTAAAACCTTCTTTTTCTTTAAATAATTATTTATTTTTTTAAATTTATTATAAGTAAAAATAGATACATAATACCTATATTAGTTCAATTTAATCCATTTAAGTCATTTTATAATAATATTAGATGTATAATGTTTTTTGAACTTTTTAAACATCTTCTACCCACTGTCTAGGCATGTTGGCAAATTTGCATAAAACATAATTTTACCACTTCTGTGAATTGAATTTCAAAAATCTGAGAGACAGAGTTGACATCAGTAAGTAAAATGTTATTCAATAGGATGAAAATAATTTTTTGTGAATAGTAACTTTTGGATTTTATTTACCGTAGTTAAAAGTAATAGGTTAGTTAAAGTAGAAATAATATAATAATTACCCTAACACATGCCCTAATTATATTGGAAAAAGTTTATTTCGAAAAAAAATCAACCATAGGAATAAAATATGATCTTCTTTGAACCACTTCAATTACATTAGGTCATTTATTATATTTTATTTAAAGAAAAGTTAAAAGTGTTAAATTAATATTTTAATAACTAAAACATTTTTAATATAGGGTGATACGTAAGATGATTTCAACTATAAATATTCAATATAAAGCGAAAACGATATCCTACATAATAGAATTTTATTTATAATTTTAATATTTTAAATAATTAAATTTAATTATAACCCAATGATGATGAAAAAATTATATTATTAATGAAAGATTAAATTAATTGATATTATAAATATAAAAATAAATGCAAATTGAGACTGTTGATACTTTACATGATTTTTTAGGTTAATATGACATGTTAGTATTGATTTAATGTATTTTTTTATAATTAATAAATTTTTTTGACTTTCAAAAAAACTAAATACTAAATAGTGTCAAAATTGACATAAATGAGTTTTTTAAAACAAATACTATATTATTAAATGATATAATGTTCTTAAAAATCTAAGATTCGTCCAAACAACATACATAATAATATATATTTCATTAATGAACCACTTGGGGTTCTTTTGTCATTTTATATTAAGTTTATTAACCATTTAATATAAATATAGAAGAAGACATTGTAAAAGTTAAACTATTTAACTAAGAGTTAAATATAAAATATAAGGTTAATATAGGGACTCAAACCTATCTATGTTGACTGAATTATGTTTACCTTATGACTTTTCCATTCCTTCAGGTAAGGGGGAGATTTTTTATTCATTAAGGCTTCCTTATGAACTTGACCATTCCTCTTGTTTTGAAAATCACAAACACCTTATCTTAAGGCAAATTTCTTTTTACCCTATATTTTACCCCTAGAAGGAAAAATTTCCTTCCCCATGGAAATTTATCCTTACCATGTTTTCTTTGCTCAAATAATATATATTTTTTCTCTATGTGTAAAAATCGGATTGAAATCAAAACCTCGAAATCATATAATACTTAGATATAAGGCATTATGTTTAAGACTTCTAATTCTAGTTATGAACTTTCATGATGTTCAACTTCGAATCCTGGTTACGAACTCTCATGAAGTTAAACTCTGAATTGTGTTTATAGACTCTCATGAAGTTCAACTCCGAATTCTGGTTACTAACTCTCATGATGTTTAACTCCGAATTCTAGATATGAAGCCTCATGAAGTTCAACTCCGAATTCTGGATACGAACTCTTCTGAGTTTTGACTCCGAATTCTGATTACGAACTTTTCCAAGTTCTGACTCCGAGTTCTCTGAATACAGACTCCGAAATCTTATGAGTTCTGACTCAAACTTCTCATGAACTCTGACTCTGAACTTTGTAAGTTCAGTTTCCAAATTCTAGTGAATCCAGAATCCAAATTTCCTTGAAATTCAGACACAGGAATTATATAGAATTCAGGTTCCAAATTCCTACAAAAAATAATCCAAATATCCTTGTGTTGTAGACATCGAATACAGTTTTTAATTATACCACTAAATTTTATTTTCATTCATTCCAAATATCATATTTTAGTTACGCTTACACTCATTTTGTTATAAAACGATGTCGTGCTTTCAGTAATCAACTAGCCTTTGTCTAAGTGAAATGTGTACATGTCCCTCCAAAATTCAATGAAAAATATGACCGTTGGAGGAGGGAGCTGACCGTTGAAGCCACACCTATAAATATGAGTTCATTTGAAAAGAGAAAAACAACTTTTCGAGACTTTATACAAAGTGCTAGTGAAGTTATTTCTAGAGAGAGAGGCTCTTATAAATTCTCATGCTTCATGCATAATGTTTTGAATTTCCCGTTCAAACTTTTCTTCATACATATTTTCATAATGCAGAGGTTAGATTTCCTTAAAATCAGAGACTTCGGGTTGTAAATGTAGAGACTCGAAGCATGACGTACATGGACATCACATTACTTTTCCGGAATACTTAGTACATAACAAAAACAGACACACAAGGACCGTAATAGTTTAGTGTCTTTGGAAACCCGGAGTAAAATATTCTAATCGTGGTGAAATATCTTCAACATCTCCCAATAAAGATCTTCCCCTTTTTTTCTTACCTAAAACCTTTCTTCATATCCTGGGGAAAAGAAAACATAATAGGGGTGAGCTCAAATTCCCAGTAATGGTAAACATAGAGAACATAAAAAAAAATCCATAAACATTTGAATGCAAAAACTTGAACATAAAATATAAACATCAAAATCTTGAGCAAAGACATGAATCTGGGAAGTATGTAAGGCATATATCATAAGGGAACATCAATCATGATAAAATAGAATGGGAATAAAACATGTAATTGTGGAAATAATTAAGCACATGTTATGATTTCCATAGTGGCCAAGGCATTGCTGCCAAGACCATCTTAGTGGACAAAGTCCCTTTCTGAATCGAGTTAACTCCTCATTTCTGTCCTGTAAAACTTAACCGGATTAACTTACCATTACATCCATGTCTATCTCGTGAGATATAAATCATAACCAATGCATTGGAGGGAGATATAGGTCTCACCCTTCTCATAATGAAATCATTCTTACTTGTGCCAAAAAATAAACATACATTATTCATAATAACCCAACGAATAAAATGGGTTTCATAAACATCATCCCATCATCACATAATCCATATAAAAGAAATAGATATCATTTAATAATAAGAAAAGTGAAACCATGTAAACCATAGAGACATGATACTTGAAACATACACATATGAAATAATGTCATCTTAGATGAAAAATGGGTTTGATAAAACACTTGAAATGAATTCTTGAGGAAAATATCCTTTCTTCTTAAAAATCATTTTCTTTTCACAAAATTTCATGCTATTTTTAAAGAAAATGATTTTTTTGAAAATAGTCATGAAATTGTTTGGAGGAAGTTTCATAAAAATAAGGCTTTATAAAATTGTAAAAAATCTGTTCGTGCCGTATAAGTTAAAAAAATATTCTTCTCATACTTTTTCCGTAAAAGTCAAACAATACCTCGTAAAAGAAAGATTCCATACATACCATGTAGTAAAAGTAAAAAATGGGTAAAAATGACATTAAACCTACATGAAACCATTTTTCGGAAACATTGACATGGATAAGAACAATAACCCCAGTATATACTTACGAATAAACAATCTCGGATAAGAACGAGATTGGAAAAGTTATCCCTTACCTTAGGTCTGATATGCTTCGTATGTTTCCGAACATCCTCTATAATGATTTAAATAAGGTCATTTACTTATTATAGAATCATATTCATTGTTATGATATCATATATGGTTCAGTTATTACTTTATATTGCCCGTTCTTTTGTAAGTTCCATGTTAAAGCAGCATTTTGGGTTAAATCATTTTATTTATCGTACGTGTTTGGATTTGTTGTTCTTGATATTATTACTTATATCCTGATTTACTTAATTCCAAAATGTGAAACATGATTTATATATAATATATATTCATCATATACATATATATATTATGGGTAGATAAAAGGAATGAAATACACCTTTCATGGAGACGATAGGCCGTACGTACGCATGGACGTTGTTTTCGTTTCCTTATTGAATTGAATGAAACTAAATATATGACATACATATATATATACATAAATCCAGTAGCATTATTATTTAATATATTTCATTATTATTCATTATATAAACTTTATGATCATTCATGTATGGTTAACATGGAGAGTGAATCTCATCGTGTCGTGGAGATGGTACTCCATACGTACGCACGAGCGATGATATCGTTCCCATAATTATTGAATAGAATTGGAGTGGATGGTATAATATATCAGAACCAGTATGATGTTATAATAACCATATATAGTTATTCTTTACACCAATTTACCCATCAATGTATGGTGTTGGTGGAAAAATAGATTTCACCACGGCGTAGAGACGGTATTCCGTACGTACGCACACGTGGTGATTTTGTTTTCCATAGGATGGATAGATGGTGAAATAGAGTTGTTTCATAAATATAATAAAATATCAGTAAATGATTTATACTGATGTTATTACTTCATAATGAAACAACTAAGGAAGAAGAAGTGGAAGAAGAAATAAAGTTGATAGAATCGGTAACGGACATTACCTCTTCTTTGAAGCGCCTCTTTGAGACCTCCTCTTAGGGAACTAAAATTGGTCTTTGAAGAAGACCAAAACCTCTAGGATGTTTCAATAGAAGTGGAGAAGATAATTTCTCAGGGGTTGTCCGAGCTTGAAGGCTCAAAGTGGTGTGAGGAAGAGAGGGAGAAGGTTCCCTTTTATAAGGGAGGAGAGGGGCATCTTTGGAAAAACTAAAAATATCATTTTATTATAAAGTCGTATTCGGTTTTTAATAGCTCCAAATTGAGTTACTTAGAATCTAAGGTGGGGATGGGTCGAAATCCTCTCATCCAATTGAATTTAGACAAGTTTAGGATTCTATTTTAAACTTATCATTTAGATTTTACCTTAAGTTAAATAATTTTACTTTTACGGTGTCTTCTTGTTTTCTTACACTATAAGGTTAATAAACATATTTAACAAGCCAAAAGAACCCCAAGTTGTTTATTATTAAAATATATAACCTTATCTATGTCATTTGGCTGTGACTTAGATTTTTAGTAATAAAATAACAATTAATGATATAATATTTGTTTTAAGAACTATTTTATGTCAATTTTGACACTATTTGGTAATTGATTTTTGTGAAAATCATAACAGAATTATTAGTAGTTAAAAATTTTACTAAATCAATACTAACATGTCATAGTGACCTATAAAATTAGTTTAATTCATAAAAATTCTCAAATTAAATTTATTTGGGTATTTATAACATCAATTATGTCAATATTTCATTAATAAGGTAATTACTGCATCATCATTATGTCATAAATAAATTATATTATTTAATGTCTAAAAATTATAAATAAAACACCATTATGTAGGAAATATTTTTATCTTTCTAAGGAATATTTATTGTCGAATTTATATTATGTATAACCCTATATTAAAAATGATTTAGTTATTAAATTTTGATTTTAACTATTTTAACCCTTCTTTAAATAAATTAATAATAAATGTCCTAATCTAATCCAAGTGGGACTAAATGGTAATATTTTATTCCTAAGATTGTTTTTTGTCGAATTACAGTTATCCAATAGAATTAGGACATGTTTTAGGGTAATAATAATATCAATTTTACCCTTAATTACCCTATTTACTTTTAACTGTGGTAAAAAAACGTAAAAAGTAACTATTCACCAAAAATTATTTTCATCTCATTGAACCAAATTTTAGTCCTTGATATTAACCGTGTCTCTCATATTTTTGAAATTCCACTCACAAAAAGCAGTAAAATTAAGTTTTATGTGAATTTTCAAATTCTCCTAGTAGGTGGGTAAAAGACGGTGAAAAGTTCAATAAAATTTTTATATATCTAAAATTATTATAAAATGAATCCAATGACTTAAATTGAACTTATATAGGTATTATGTATCAATTTTGACCTAAAATAAATTTAAATAAAATAAATAATTATTTAAATAAAAAGTTGGTTTTTGAATAGTAACCCAGTGTTTTCACTATTCATCAAAAATTGAAAGTTTTCAGAAAAATACCAAAACTTCACCCTAGGCTAATTTCAATATTCTGAATCCAAAAATGAAGTCCATTTTGAGAGATAAAATTTATAAAATTTCAAAAAGTGGGTATTACTATTCATAACGGCTAGTTTATATAACATATCGTTGTTTAGCGAAACTCAGTATTGCGAACAACACACGCTATCGTGGAAGGTCGCGCTTGCATGTAATGCAAGCCATGTCAGGGATGCGTGTTGTGCAGGCTCCTTTTGGTGTAGCGTACAACACAAGACATTAATGAAATTAAAAAGAATATTTTTCATAAAATCTCGTGGTGTTAGATTCTACCCCTCTTAAAATGAATTTTGCCCTCGAAATTCATCAGGGTTATAAATGGTTTACTACTCAAAAGTTTTTTTAATAGAAACCCACATCTTAAAAAATTATATCAAAACTTGGCTTTAAAAACTAAAGTATGAAACGTAACGGTTACCCAAAGAAACTCGTCACTGGGTTTCTATATAGGAGAACATAGGTGAACATATGGATATGGAAGAAAAATCTAACCATCAAGTTTTGATGGAGAGTGGTAGAGAACATGGCTATGAAAAATCCATCAATCACAAAGCCATAGATTTGTGATGATCTAAGGTACCATCTGATTCATCGGATATAAGGGCAATAGGACAAAATTTTTGGTTTTCAAGATCATTTCCCTAAAGTTGATGAAATTGGAATTAGAAGAAATACTTTCGTGATTTTGGAATAGTCTCACCGTTGGTCGTTATTTGGACAATTTCCACTTCATCTCTTAATGAAATGAAGTTGAATTTTTCATTTGTGAAGTGTTAGTAGATCATGTGATAGAATGATGGGTCATTCCATCTGTCTCAAACAAAAGGTCATAAAAGTTATCAAAAATACATAAGTCCATATATAGTGAGATTAATCATATATTGTTCCTAAAATGGACTTATAATTTATATATCATACTGCTTAATATAATAAAACTATTTTTTACTAAACATGGAATTCCTGTAGGCCAATGGTAGGCGATAAATGCCAGTCACACTTCGATTGTGGGTTAGATTCCCACAACCTTGTCCGACGCGATGGGCTATCGCCCATCCTGCATGTTGTCCTTTTTCTAAAACTACATTACTATAACATCCCATCAATAATATCGAAAAAACTTATATCCTTAAATAATACTAACTTATGTCCAACATAATCCATTCTAATCATTAGGCTTATCCATAATACTGCATTCAACTCTCATATTATAGTGAAAACGATTACCAGAGATTTCATATAACAAGCATGTTAATACCATCGTTGATCCGCATATATCATAATATATGCCTTGTTGGTCACATTCCAAACATTCAAAGGCCTTAATCATGTATTCTCTTGAAAAAATCATACCGATTGAATCATAGTTAAAACATGAGTGCTGTTAAAAGTTTACTCTTTCCACAAACCAAAACTCCAAAATTCTATATACTCAAACCATGATATAACTATTTCCTTATATCAGTCAAGAGCTCATGAATACTATCAAATATTTCATTTTCTCCTTATCCATTCATTATGCGCATATCATCTCTTTTTCCAAAAATATCTCAATCACTTTCCAGGGTTACCAGTACTATAAAATTATTGAAAACCACAATAGACCAATACATAAATATTCCAATATTCAACGATACTATATACAACATTATTTTGGAATCCAATTACATAAAAACTTAATCATTCATCCACATCGTTGTCATATTCAACATCGCAAATAGTGATCTCATGTGACTTCCCTTTGTCCTTTGCCTTAAGTGGTTGCTCATGTCGAACATCACTAACCCTTGGATTAGGGCATTTATTAGCATAATGCCCCATTTCCATGCACTTGAAGCATTGAAGTGTTGGTGGTGCGTTCTCTACAGTCCTTTCTTTATTGACATCATTAGCAACCCTTTTTCCATTACTTCGACACTCAGCTGCTCAATGACCTTCTTTTCCACACTGAAAACATTTTCTAGTCCCATTATGACAATCTACACCATACTTATTTCCACACTTTGAGCATAAGGAAACATTCATATTTATTTCACCATTATTCTGAGATTTTTCCTTAAACTCCATCATTTGTTTCTTATCAAAACCATGAGATGGATAAGTAACACCAAATTCCATTTCTACCTTGATAGCACAATAGAAAATTTCTTCATAGCTACTGAAGTCTCTTATAGCTAATTCCCTTCGAAGATTTGGTTTTAAGCCACTGAAGAATCGATCAACTTTACTTTCAGGTTGGATGATAAAGCCAGATGCATACCATGAAAGCCTTGTAAAATTCACCACGTATATACCAACAGATTCATCATCCTTTTTCTTTAGTTCAAGAAAATCCTTCTCCATCTTTGTTCGATGAATACGAGGGAAGTACTTATTGAAAAATAAGTTCTTGAACTCATCCCATTCCATGGACTCAATTTCATCTCTTGGCCTCGTATTCTTGATAAGATTCCACCATTGATCAACTTCACCTTCCAAACGATATATTTCTAAGATGACTTTATCATGTTCAGAACATTGAAGAACTGAAAATATCTTTTCAGTGGTACTGATCCATTGTTCAGCAACATGTGGATCAGAAGACCCACTGAAAGAAGGTGGACGTTGCCTCATGAAGGACTTAATAGAATATTGTTCCCTTCTCTGCTCATTTGGAAGTCCAGAATGATTCATAACTTGTGTAATTACAGCAATAAGATTTTTCACTCCATCTCCCATAACATTTGTTTGTTCCAGAGGACAATCATTTCATTGTCCATTGCATTGATGAACACGGTTCCGTCAGGTTCCAACCATCATCTAAAACCCAAAAAGAAAAGTGTGAGAGGCAAAACTCATGCTAGGGAAAACAACATAATAAAGGGGGATTACCTTCAATATCTAACATCTTAGGTTTAATTCTAAGATCATTACCATAATTATAGGACTATAACCTATACTTATACTTAACCTTAGGGACATCCCTAGACATACCTTATAAATATCTCTAGGGATCTCACTAAAGTTCTCGCATCCTAATTTCCAAAGGTTGACTAAACCTTTCCTCTAATACCAACTGTAGAGACCCGAAGCTTGACATACATGGACATTACATTATTTTTTTGGAATACTTAGTAAATAGCAAAAACATACACACAAGGACCGTAATAGTTTAGTGTCTTTGGAAACTCGGAGTAAAATCTTCTAATCGTGGTGAAAGATCATCAACATCTCCCAATAAATATCTTTACCTTTTTTTTCTTACCTAAAACCTTTCTTTATATCCTGGGGAAAAGAAAACATAAAAGGGGTTAACTCAAATGCCCAGTAAGGGTAAACATAGAGAACATAAAATAATCGATAAACATTTGAATGCAAAAACTTGAACATAAAATCTGAACATCAAAATTTTGAGCAAAGACATGAATCTTGGAAGTACGTAAGGCATATATCATAAGGGAACATAAATAATGATAAAATAGCATGGGAATAAAACATGTAATTGTGGAAACCATTAAGTACATGTTATGATTTCATTGTATCCAAGGCATTGCTTCCAAGACCATCTTAGTGGACAAAGTCCCTTTCTGAATCGAGTTCACTCCTCATTTTAGTCCTGTAAAATTCAACCGGATTAAATTACCGTACCATCCATGTATATCTCATGAGATATAAATCTTTAACCAATGCATTTGAGGGAGATATAGGTCCCACCCATCTCATAATGAAATCATTCTTTCTTGTGCCACAAAATAATCATACATTATTCATAATAACCCAACGAATAAAATGGGTTTCATAAAAATCATCCCATCATCACATAATCCATTTAAAATAAACGGATATCATTTCATAATAAGAAAAGTGAAACCATGTAAACCATAGAGACATGATACTTGAAACATACACATATAAAATAATGTCATCTTAGATGAAAAATGGTTCTGATAAAACACTTGAAATGAATTCTTGAGGAAAATATCATTTCTTATTCAAAATCATTTTATTTTCACAAAATGTCATGATATTTTTAAAGAAAATGATTTTTTCGAAAACAGTCATGAAATATTTTGGATGAATCTTCATGAAAATAAGGCTTTATAAAATCATAAAAAAGCCGTTCGTTCCGTATAAGTTAAAAAAAAATTCTTCTCGTACTTTTGCCGGAAAAGTCAAAAAGTACCTCGTAAAAGAAAGATTCCATACATACCATGTAGTAAAGGTCAAAAATGGGTAAAAAGTACATTAAAAATACATGAAACCATTTTTAGGAAACATTGACATGGATGAGAACAATAACCCCAGTATATACTTATGAATAAACAATCTCGGATAAGAACGAGATTGGAAAAGTTATCCCTTACCTTAGGTCCGATATGCTTCGTACGTTTCCGAACCTCCTGTATAATGATTTAAATAATGTCATTGACTTATTACAGAATCATATTCATTGTTATGATATCATTTATGGTTCAGTTATGAATTTATATTACCCGTTCTTTTGTAAGTTCCATGTTAAAGCAGCGTTTTGGGTTAAATCGTTTTATTTATCATACGTGTTTGGACTTGTTGTTCTTGATATTATTACTTATATACTGATTTACATAATTTCAGAATGTAAAAAATGATTTATATATAATATATATTCATCATACACATATATATTATAGATCGATAAAAGGAATGAAATACACCGTTCATGGAGACGATAGGCCGTATGTACCCATGAACGTTGTTTTCGTTTCCTTATTGAATTGAATGAAACTAAATAGATGAAATACATACATATATATATACATACATAAATCCAGTAGCATTATTATTTCATATATTTCATTATTATTCATTATATAAACTTTATGATCATTCATGTATGGTTACACATGGAGAATGAATCTCATCACGTCGTGGAGACGGTAGTCCGTACGTACGCACGAGTGATGATATCATTCCCATAATTATTGAATAGAATTGGAGTGGATGGTATAATATATCAGAATCAATATGATTTTATAATAACCATATATAGTAATTCTTTACACCATTTTACCCATCCATGTAAGGTGTTGGTGGAAAAATAGATTTCACCACGGCGTGGAGACGATATTCCGTACGTACGCATGCGTGGTGATTTCGTTTTCCGTAGGATGGATTGATGGTGAAAAAAGAGTTGTTTCATACTTATAATAACATATCAGTATATGACTTATACTGATGTTTTTACTTCATAATGAAACAACTAAAGAAGAAGGAGTGGAAGAATAAATAAAGTTGAAAGAATCAGTAACAGACAATACCTCTTTTTTGAAACGCCTCTTTGAGACCTCATCTGAGGGCACTAAAATTGGTCTTTGAAGAAGACCAGAACATCTAGGATGTTTCTATGGAAGTTGGTAAGAGAATTTGGGAGGGGTTTTTCGAGCTTAAAGGCTCAAAGTGGTGTGAGGAAGAGAGGGAGGAGGTGCCCTTTTATAAAGGAGGAGAGGGGCACCATTGGAAAAACTAAAAATATTATTTTATTATAAAGTCATATTCGATTTTTAATAGCTCCAAATTGAGTTATTTTAAAGCTAAGGTGGGTATGGGTCGAAATCCCCTCATCTAATAGAATTGAGACAAGTTTAGGTTTATATTTAAACCTTATCATTTAGATTTAACCTTAAGTAAAATAATTTTACTTTTACCTTGTCTTCTTGGTTTCTTACACTATAAGGTTAATGAACATACTATAACAAACCAAAAGAACCCCAAGTTGTTTATTATTAAACTATATAACATTATATAAGTCATTTGGCCGAACCTTAGATTTTTAGGAATAAAATAACAATTAATAATATAATATTTTTTAAAAAAACTATTTTATGTAAATTTTGACACTATTTGGTAATTGATTTTTGTGAAAATCATAACAGAATTATTAGTTAAAAAAAAGTCAACTAAATCAATACTAACATGGAATATTAACCTAAAAAATTAGTTTAATTCATAAAAATTCTCAAATTAAATTTATTTGGATATTTATAACATCAATTATGTCAATATTTCATTAATAACATAATTACTGCATCATCATTTTGTCATAAATAAATTAAATTATTTAATGTCTAAAAATTATAAATAAAACACCATTATGTAGGAAATCGTTTTATATTTCTAATTAATATTTATAGTCGAATTTATCTTATGTATAACTCTATATTAAAAATGATTTAGTTATTAAATTTTGATTTTAACTATTTTAACCCTTCTTTAAATAAATTAATAATAAATGTCCTAATCTAATCCAAGTGGGCCTAAATGGAAATATTTTATTCCTAAGGTTGTTTTTGGTTGAATTAAACTTATACAATAGAATTGGGACATGTGTTAGGGTAATAATAATATCAATTTTACCCTTAATTACCCTATTTACTTTTAACCCTGGTAAAAAAAACTAAAAAGTTACTATTCACCAAAAATTATTTTCTTCTCATTGAACCACATTTTAGTCCTTTATATTAACAGTGTCTCTCGGATTTTCTAAATTCCACTCACAGAAGCGGTAAAATTATGTTTTATGTGAATTTGCAAATTCTCCTAGGAGGTGGGTAAAAGACGGTGAAAAGTTCAATAAAATTTTTATATATCTAAAATTATTATAAAATGACTCCAATGACTTAAATTGAACTTATATAGGTATTATGTATCAATTTTTACCTAAAATAAATTAAAATAAATATATAATTATTTAAATAAAAAGTCGATTTTTGAATAGTAACCCAGTGTTTTCACTATTCATCAAAAATTGAAAGTTTTCTGAAAAATACCAAAAATTCACCCTAGGATAATTTCGATATTCTGAATGCAAAAAATAATGTCCATTTTTAAAGATAAAATTTATTTAATTTCAAAAAGTGGGTATTACTATTCACAATGGCTAGTTTATATAAATATCGTTGTTTAGCGAAACTCGGTATTGCGTACAACACACGCTGTCGTGGAAGGTCGCGCTTTCATGCAATGAAAGCCAATTCAGGGATGTGTGTTGTGCAAGCTCCATTTGGCTTAGAATACAACACAAGAAATTAATGAAATTAAAAAGAATATTTTTCATAAAATTTCGAGGTGTTACAGTAAAGTCAGAGGTGCCGATTTCCTTACAAATCAGGGGCTTGCGGGGATAACAAGACAGATATCAATCTTCGGATTGAGGGCATACCTGGGTTTGGGTAAGACAGAATTTTTAGAAAGTATAAATCAAGGGACCACTTAACTAAAGTTGTTGGATACCTTCCTCTTTTGGTTAAAAGAGTTTATTCTTGTTATTGTAGTTTTACTACTTTGTTTTTTCGCTACATTTGTATTGTCGAGGAAAGTATAACTTTATTATACTTCCTCATACATGTACTCTGATTTAGTTAGATTTTATACGCTTTAAGGTATAATTTCATTTTTTGTAAACTAATGTTAAGTTTCATTCCCGGAATCACTTTTTCGGAATCAAGCAAGTTATTAGAACTCAAAGGTGTTGCAAATTTTGGTTATCTGGAAAAGTTCCAAAGGAATTTTTTTAAAGTATACAATTCACCCCCCTCTTTTATTTGTATCTAATTTTACATTTTTGATCCTAAATTTGGTATTATAGAGTATATCATACTCAGAAATACCATTCTAACAATTGGTATCAGAGGGTTGGTTCAATATGAATTAATCTCACGATTAGGTTCAGAAGAAAATTCATGAAATTGAACATCTGGATTCACACTTTTTTGTAATAAAAGTTTGGATTCATATTTTTTTCTTAGAGATAATATTTATCAATATTTTTCTTACTTAGGATATTTTATCTTGTTTACAAACTCTTACTACTAATAAGTTTTTGTGCCAAAGATTTTCTTAAGGGTGACAGGTTTAAATGTTGGTTCTATAGATAATCTAAATCCTACCAGACCTTCTGTTTTTGATGGAAATGATTATGAGTATTGGAGAGATAAGATGAATACTTTCCCTATCTATAATGGATTTGATAACTATCTAATGATGACTGGGGATTATAAGATTCCAGATAAGGAATTGAGAACCTTTATGAATCAGGAGAAATCAGAATATCAGGAAAACTTCAGAGTCAGAAATACTTTGTTATGTTCCATGACTAAGAACATATATAGTCAAATATCATCATGTGAAGTTGAAAAAAAATATGGATGAAACTTGAAGTTACCTATTTTGGTACATCTAAATTCATAGATACCAGAAGATCTATGTTGAGAGTGGAATACCAAAGATTTAATTTTCCTTATGGAGAACCTATAAGCAAAGTATATCAAAGGTTTATGAATATCGTGAATAACTTTGAATCTATTGGAGAAAAAGGTTTGGATGATGAGGATCTTTTAGGTAAGATCACAGATATCATGCTAAATGAATAGGAGTCCAAGTGGAAAACTACTGATGAAAAGAGAAATGTCACTCAGATTTCTTTAGATGAGTTGTTTGGAACTCTTCTTCAGCATAAACCCAGAATGAAGAGAGATGCTGAAAATGTCAAGAAGAAGAATCAGAATGGAGGAGTTTCTTTTACTACCACTTCTAAACATATGAAAGCCAAGACCCCAGAAATAGTAACTAGATCAAAGACAAAGAATGTCATTATTCATTCAGAATCTAGTGACATAGAAAAGTTTGTGTATGAATTAACTAATCTTGCTCGGAGAGTGAACAAGATTGTTGCTCAGAAGAATTATCAGAATAAGTACAAGAAGAAAGATTACAGAGATAAGAAATATGTAGAAGTTACTTTTTATGAATGTCGAAGAATAGTTCATATCAGACCTTTTTGTCCTTTGTTGAAAAAGAAGGAAAAGAAGGAAAGTAATTCAGAAAGGAACAAGAAGAAATTCTATCATTCAAAACACAAGAAAAGTCTAAAAGCTAATGATACTTGGAGTGATAGTCGTAGAGACTCTTTAGAAAGTGAATCTTCTAAATATGATTCGTCAGCACAGAAGAATATAGGATTCATTACTATTACATCCTTCCCTAATACATGTTGTATGGCCAAGGTACACTCTACCGAGGCTTTAAGAAATTTATCTCTTGATAAAAATTACTACTCCGAACATAGTACTTTTTATGATGACACTTCATCCTCAAAAAATGAAAAAATACCATCATATGAAGAAGTTTCAAGATTTTACAAGTTACTTGAAGTAAGAAATTGTAAAATTTCTATGAAATTAGACAAGGAAAATAATAGGGATGAAATTCTTACAAAAGAGATTTTAGATCTTTCTAGATATCATAGAGATAAAGAAGATATTTAATAAAAACATTCTATAGACCTTGAGAAAGAAAATTCTGTCAAGGAAGTACTTTCTAAAGATCTTCAGAATGCTATTTTAAAGGTAAAAGTTTTTGAGGAAAAATCTAAATACGAGGAAATGATTCATGAGGATATGTATTTAGTCATCAAACTATAATAAAAAATATTTTCTCTTAAGGAGCTTCTTACAAAATTTATCTCTGGGACACTTTTTTTGACAATATGTATTCTCAAATTAAAACTCAAGGAAACACTACTAGATTAGGTAATACTCATGAAAAACAGGTTTTCAAAAACAAATATTTTGTTCCTTCTAAAGGCCATTTTTTCACTAAATGTCAAAGTGGTGGGAATTGGAAGAAAAATTACTCCTTAAATAGAGTTCAATCTATTGGGCTTCATAAATTTTATTTTTCTAAACAAATGTTGATACCCAAAAAATTTTTGTCTAATAATTCTAGATCCAAGAACGTTTGGATTCTGAAAACCAAAATTTTTCTTATTTTCAGGAAAATAAATAAGGTACTAACAACAATACATGGTACATGGAGAGTTGATGTTCCTTGAATACGACTGGTAAGAAAAACTACTTTGAAAAGATTATCAAGACAAAAGGATGAAAAGTAACATTAAGAGATAATACTTATGGATAAATTATTGGTATAGGTAACATTTTTCTTCTTTGAAAAAAATTGATTTCCAATGATTAGTTTGTTAAAGGTCTTCAGAACAATGTCATTAGTATAAGTCAATTATGTGATGAAGGCTACCCTGTTAATTTTAGGAATGACAAGTGCTTAGTACACAATTCTAATAAAGAGTTTATTCTTTCTACCCATAGGCTAGAGAATGTCTACACACTAAATATAGAAGACCTTAGGAGCCAAAAATTACCTTGCCTTAGTGCAACGAAAGATCATTATTGTTTATGGCATAAAAGGTTAAGACATTGTAACCTTAGGAACCTATGAAAAATTTCTATGGAAGGACTAGTTAAGGATCTACCAGAGCATAGATTTAATTCTTCAAAAGTTTGTGACCCTTTTCAATATGGAAAGAAACATAAATCATGTTTTAAATCAGTCAGTGATGTCTCAACTACTAATGCATTACAACTAGTGCATATGGATATTTTTGGTCCAACACAAACTGGAAGAATTGGGGGAAAGTAATTTGTATTTGTTTTGGTTGATGATTACACTATATATACGTGGGTCTATTTTATAGAAAAGAGGTCTAAATCTTTTCTTATTTCAAAAGTATTAGATCCCAAGTAAAAAATGAGAAAAGTCTTCCATTGAAAACTATTCATAGTGATCATAGAGGAGAATTTCAAAATTATGATTTTGAAACATTTTGTAGTAGAAAAGGCATTACTCATAACTTGTCAGCACCCAGAACACCTCAACAGAATGGTGTTGTTGAAAGAAGAAATTGAATTATTCAAGAGATAACTAGAACCATGTTGAGTGAGTATTCTGTAGCCCAACATTTTTGGGATGAATCTATAAGTACTACTTGTTATAATATAAATCAAGTTTTGATTAGACCTTTTCTTAATAAAACCCTTTATGAGTCATGGAATGGTAGAAAACCTCGACTTTCCTACTTTAAGGTTTTTGGTTGCAGGTATTCATTCTAAATACAAAAGATAATCTACAAAAATTAGCACCGAAATCTGATGAAGGAATTTTTTTAGGCTACTCCACAACTTCTAAGGCTTATAGAGTTTTCAATAAAAACACTTGTACTATTTAGGATATAGTGCATGTGAAATTTGATGAAACTGATCCTTTTGTTTTTAAACAATCCCAACCTACATCCTTGGATGTGTTTTCAAAAACTTATTATCAACCTTTGATAGAAGATCCTTCTGATAAGGATAATATTCAAGAAGAAACTTCTGAACCATTTAACCTAGAAGATTTCCTACACTATGAGGATGAACAGGTTTTACAAAACCCAAATCAGTCGTTTCTAAAGAATTATCCTAGTGATAGTATCATTGGTGATGTCAATCGACCTGTAAGGAATAAAAGTTCCTTAATAAATGAAGTAGAAAATCCATCATTTCTTAACCAATTAGAACCAAAAAGCACTAATGAGGCTTCAGGTGATGATGATTAGATTAAATCCATACAAGATGAACTAAATGAATTCGAAAGGAATAAATTCTGGACCTTGGTTGAAAGACCTAAGAAAACTTCTATTATTGGAGTAAAATGGGTCTTCAGAAATAATTATGATGAAAATGGAATCATTGTAAGAAATAAAGATAGATTAGTTGCTAAAGGATATATTCAACAAGAAGGAATAGACTATGAAGAAAACTATGCTCCAGTAGCTATACTCGAATCTATTCGTATTTTACTTGCCTTTGTAGCATTTTTTAATTTCAAACTTTTTCAAATGGATGTGAAATTTTCTTTTCCTAATGGTTATGTTCAAGATGATGTTTTTGTTGAACAACCTCCTAGCTTTGATGATAAAAAATATCCTGATCATGTTTTTAGACTTACCAAAGCTTTGTATGGCCATAAAGAAGCCCCTCGAGCTTGGTATGATAGACATACATGATTTTTGCTTCAAAATAACTATGTTAAAGTAAATGCAGATCCAACCCTTTTTATATAGAAAGATAAGAAAAATGTTTTGATTGTTCAAATTTATCTTGATGACATTATATTTGGTTCAACTTTATAATCTTTAACTGATTCCCTTGCAGATCTGATCAAATATGAGTTTGAAATGAGTATGATGGGTGAGTTAACATTTTTCCTCAATTTTAAAATTTCTCCAAAACCAGAAGGAATATATATATATCTCAACAAAGTATATTAAATATCTTATTAAAAAGTATGGATCTGACAACACTAAAAGTATAATTTCTCCCATTGGTACCTCAAACACACTTAATATTGATGAATCTAGGAAACCAGTAGATCAAATATCTTTTAGAAGTATGATAGGAAGTCTACTTTACTTGACAGCTAGTCGTCCAGACTTAATGTTTTCAGTATCCTTATGTTCAAGATATCAATCTAATTCTATGGAATCTCATTTAAAGATAGTCAATTGAATTTTTAGCTAATTAAAGGGAACCATGGACTTAGGACTATTTTATACTTCTGGAAATGATTTTGTTTTAAAAAGATTTTCGAATGCTAAATTTGGTGGATGTAGAATGGATAGAAAAAGTACATCCAGAACCTGTCATTTCTTAAGAGATTCATTATTTTCCTGGTCATGTAAGAAGTAACACTCTGTAGCACTTTCCATTGCTAAAGATGAATATGTAGCAGTTGGATGTTGTTGTGCTCAAGTGTTGTGGATGCAACACACACTCACAGGCTATGGCTTGAGTTTTACCAAAACTCTATTTTTTTTATAACACAAGTACAATTTCCTCTAGTAAAACCCATGCACATCACTCTCATACAAAGCACATAGATATTAGGCATCAAATTCTTAGGGATCACAAAAAAAAAGATATCATTCTTTAATTCATCGGAATGCAAGATCAACTTGCTGATATTTTCACAAAATCATTACCATCTGATAGATTTGAATGCATTAAACAGAAGTTAGGAATGTTAACAGCGAGGTAATCTTCCTCCATTAACTTTTTGCTCAACCAATCTCCTTACAATAGTAAACTCCTTTTCATAGGGGGAGTGCATCTGTAATTAAAGTTTTTTAAAATTTTCGTAGTTAGTTTTTCAAAAATTTCCGTAATGAAATTTTTCTTAGTATGTTTTTCAAAAAATTTCTTAATGAAAATTTTCGTAGTTGGTATTTCAAAATTTTTATAATGGAAATTTTCGTAGTTGGTTTTTCAAAATTTTCTTAATGGAAATATTCGAAACTAAAATTTTCATATTGAAAATCTTTGGACCTAAAGTTTTCGTAATGAAATTTTTTGGATTTAAAATTTTTGTAATGGAAATTTTCGTAATGAAAATTTTCAGATTTGAAATTTTTGTATTGGAAATTCTCGGATTTGAAATTTTCTGAGTTAAGTTTTTTTTCCTTTATTCAGGTTTTTTTGGAATCCAAAGTTCTTCAAGAAGAACATTTCTCAATACGAATAATCTTCCTAGAAATCTGAAAGGTATGATTCTTTATCAAGTTCTTCATAATTACCTTTTACTTGCTGTTAGTTTATTTTTGGTTTTAAAATTTCTCAAATTCTAGTTTCCTTAAATCTGAATGTTTTATTTTTAAAACCTCAAAAGATCGGAGTTAACAAAAATTGTTTTCCTTGCGACTGTCATATCAACAGTTATGGAATGCCATGGGCTCAAAGATGTCAAGACAACCAATATTTTCCACATATCTACCAACAATCGTATTCTATAGTTATGGGTGCAAGGTCTCATCGTACCGAGAAAGGGTGATAAGGACACCCTTAAAAAAGTGACATGTATATTTTGGATTTTTTGGTGAACCTAAGGAAGGTGAACCTCATGAAACACATCCTCATTATGATTCATAACATCAACAACAGAAATCCAAGAGCTTAGATTATTATGTACCATGACCTTCTTTCTAAACTGATAGTTTGGGGCCTAGAGTCTTTAAATATCCCCTGTAGTTCCAAGACGAGGAATTGCAAGGTGATGGTTATCAGTGATGATAAACTAAAAAGGATGAAGTTTTGTTTCTCAAAGGAGTCAGGTGAGTTCTATGATCTACCTCAGGAAGAGGTAAAAGCCAATCCGAAAAATGTTGAAAAAGATGAACCATCAAAGAAGGATGGAAAGAAAAGAAAGTTGAAGCAACTGGAAGATGAAGATAACACCATTATGTCTATGGAAGTACAATACCCACCTCCTAAACCAAATAAGCAGAAGTCCTAACCTAATTAATTCATTGAAAAATGGAGAGAGGATAATCAGAATAGAAAAGAAAGGAAGCCACAGTTCGGTTTGGATCCTACTGAGGCCAAGGACTTGAAAGAAAAAGTTACTGATGAGATAGAGAAGCAGTACAAGGAGAAGAATCTCAAGGAGAAGATGCCAGAGGCTGAAATTTGTCAATCCCTTCTGAGGGATACTGAAATTGCTTCCAATAATATTCAAGTTCCGAAGTCATTTCTGGTCGAAAAATTTCATGAGACTCCAGTAATGAATTTTAGGTCTTCGAAAATAGTCAAAGAGAAGGAATTCGAGAAGGAATATGTGGAAGAAGTCCAGGAAGCTCAAAGCTCTGAAAATATTGCTGACTTGTTATAGAAAGTATAAGAATTTAAGGATAAGGAAAGTTTTTCCGAGAAATTTTCACTCTGTACTTCTCAAGCCAGATCTTCTAAAATTGTTACACCTAGAGATGATGAGAAGGGTGAAGAAGAAGTCAAAAAGCCATCTGAGGAAGAGAGTCAAAATCATGAATTTATTCTTCCACTGGATATTGAAGCTACAGATGAGAAGGAAAAAGTTGATGAAGATAAAATTGTTCAATTATAAGTAAGTGAGCATGAGTATCCTAATGAAGAGGTTATTCTGAAAATAAACAAAGAAAAACTAGTGGTTGCTGATAACCCAACAAAAGATATTCTCAGAAAGAAATATGCTGGAGGATCCTCAAAGAGGAAGTTGGTAGAGTTAGAAGAAGAACCATCTCCTAGTAAATTTTTCGATTCAGAGTCATCTCCCTTAGGACATGATTTTGTGAATCAGTCCCTGAATAAGCTGGTGGATACCATTCCGATATTTCCAGCAATTGAGTCTACATGCCAGATTCTTAAGCACAATATGAATTAGAAGTCAAACTCCGTATCCATGGTGATGGATAGATGTGTTATGATTGAAGCAGAACACCAAAATATCATGATCAATTATGAATCCCATAAAAGTTATTGTAAGAAAATGACCAAATGGTCTAACAAGATTTTTGAAGATATGGAATATCTTGATAAGTTCTAAGAAGATTTCAAGGAAGCCTTTGGTACTGAGGATGCCAAAATTAAAAATATTTCAGACATCTTTCAGGATAATTTAATTCTCGAACAAAAATCTCGGATTCAAAATGTTAGATATCTGAATGGGAAGATGAGTTATATTGTTAAAAGATTGAAACTAGAAAAGGAGCTTCATATTGAGATCCATGAAAATCTAGTGAAGAAAGACGAATTGATGAAGGCTTAGGAAGAGGCCAAAAAGGCTCAAGAATACGGGATCAAGGAATTATAAAAGCAAGCTAAGGAAGATCCCAAAGAGCTGAAAAAACTGAAGACCATTCTGAAGATGCTAATGCCCATGGAAAAGGAAATAAAATATACTACTCTAATCTTTTTTTGAATTTTATTTGTACTAATTATTTCAATCGTAATGAATCTTTGCTTGATTTTTTGGAGGTCTATACTAATATTTAAAGTACTATATATTTTTTTCCATTCCCTCAAACTCTTTTTGAAAATCATAAGGGGGAGAAGGAAAAAGAATTCTAAAGAGGAGGAAGAAAAAGATATATCCCTAATTAAGGGAGAGTTTATTTAATGGGGAGTTCTCATTATGAATATTTCCACATCCGAAAAAAATTTCTCATTCCAGAAATCTAGAATATGATCCTTAGAGTTACAAATCCTAAGGGGGAGTTAGTCATATTCACCATTGTCTATAAATAAAGGGAGATAAGCTTTAATTTCAAATTCTAGAAATTTATTCTATGTCCTTACATTATTTTTCATAAGGAAGTTTGTGATTTCCAAAAAGGGGGAGATTGTTGAGTCAATAAGGTTTACCTTATGACTTTTCCGTTCCTTCAGGTTAGGGGGAGATTGTTGAGTCATTAAGGATTCCTTATGAAGTTAACCATTCATCTTTTTTTGAAAATCACAAACACCTTATCTTAAGGAAAATTTCTTTTTACGAAATATTTTACCCCTATAGGGAAAAATTTCCTTCCCCAAGGAAATTTATCCTTACCATGTCTTTATTTCTCAAATCATAATTGTTTCCCTCTAAGTGTAAAAATCAGATTGAAATCAAATACCCGGAATCATATAATACTTAGATATAAGGCATTCTGTTTAAGACTCCGAATTATGGTTACGAACTCTCATGAAGTTCAACTCTGATTTCTGGTTATGAACTCTCATGAAGTTCAACTCTGAATTCGGGTTATGAACTCTCATGAATTTCAACTCTGAATTCTGGTTATGAACTCTCATGAAGTTCAACTCTGAATTTTGTTTATGAACTCTCATGATGTTTGACTCCAAATTCTGGTTACGAACTCTCAGGAAGTTCTACACTGAATTCTAGATACGAACTCTCATTAAGTTCAAATACTAATTCTAGATACAAACTCTTATGAGTTCTGACTCCAAATTCTCATGAACTCTATCTTCGAACTTTGTATGTTCATGTTCCAAATTCTGATGAATCCAGACTCTGAATTTCCTTAAAATTCTATCTCCGGAATTCTATAGAATTCAGGTTTCGAATTCCTACAAAATAGAATCCAAATAACCTTGTGTTTTAGACTCCAAATCCAGTTTTTAATTAGACTCCAAACTTTTATTTACCTTAATTCTGAATATCAGATTTTAATTACGCTTACACTCATTTTGTTAGAAAACGATGTCGTGCTTTCAGTTATCAACTAACAGTTGCCTAAGTGAAATGTGTACATGTCTCTCTGAAATTCAAGGAAAAATATGAATGTTGGAGGAGGGAGCCAACCGTTGAAACCACACCTATAAATAGGAGCTCATTTGAAAAGAGATAAATAACTTTTCAAGACATTAGACAAAATGCTGGTGAAGTGATTTCTAGAGAGAGAGTCTCTTATAAACTCTCAAGCTTCATGAAAAATGTTTTGAACTGCTCATTCAAACCTTGCTTTGTACAGATTTACTTAGTTCAAAGGTTCAATTTCCTTAAAATCAGAAACTTAGGGTTGTGAAGTAAGAGGTGATGATTTCCATACAAATCGAGGGCTTGCGGGGATAGCAAGACAGATACCAATCTTCAGATTTAGGGCTTACCTGGGTTTGGGAAAGACAGACTTTCTTGAAAGTATAAATCAAGGGACCTCTTTTCTAGGGTTGTTGGATACCCTCCTCTTTGGGTTAAAAGAGTTTATTATAGTTACTTGTAGTTTTTCTACTTTTTTTTATGCTGCAATTTTATTGTTGAGGAAAGTATAACTTTCTTATAATTCCTCATACTTTTACTCTAATTAAGTTATATTCTACATGATTTAAAGTAGAATATCATTTGTTATAATCTTCTGTGAAGTTTCATATCCAGAATCACTTTTCTTGAATCAAGAAAGTTAATAGAACTCAGAGGTGTTGTGAATTTTGGTTATCTTGAAAAGTTCTAAAGTAATTTTTTAAAGTATACAATTCACCCCCTCTTTTATTTGTATCTCATTTTACATATTGGATCATACATTTGGTATTATAGAGTATGTCATACTCAAATATACCATTCTAACAGTCTAAAACCTATTGGCTGAGAGGGTATTGACCGAGCACAACAATAGACCAAATATAAATCCTTTTGGATCCATTATAAACTGAATATGATTGTATAATAAATTAATATTTCAAGCTTTTCCTAATGTTACACTCACCTCCCTTATAAAAGGGTACTTCCCCTTCTCAAAAATCACACCTCCAAATCCATTTGGATTGGGAAAGCCCTACAAAAATATCTTCTTAACTACCTTCACTTCATCCTAGAGGCCGTGATTTTTTCAAAAATCCAACTTTAGTATCCCTTTTGTTCAAATCAAAAGGAAGCACCTGAAGAAGAGGTAATTATTTCATCACCCACTTCCAAGTTCCTTTCTTCTTCCCCTTCCTCTTTCTTTCTTGTTTCCATACCAAAATAATAAATCCTATACCTTCTACATACTATAATGTTATCATAAATATGGCACAACTGTATTCATTATAATATCCATCCTATGAATGAAAAAGCCACCATACATGTGTATATACAGCTTACCGTCTCCACGTCATGGTGTAGTTTTTTATTCAACACATTATCATTCAGATTAGTATAATAATGAGTATAATTGATTTAAATAATAAATATAAAAAATTAATGATTCTGTATATATTATATACAATCCAATTACGTACTATTTCAGCATCAATAGAATGGTATAGTTTCTCGTACGTACGTACAGATTTCCGTCTCGATGAACGTGATGTAATTCATTCCTCATCGTAACCATTCTAGAATAATTTTCACTTTATGATTAAATATAATGTTTAATAAATTAATATAATTCTGGATATGAATCAAATATATCCTATCCATATCAAACATGACTTATTTAACAAAACATATAAATGAATATGAATCAGTTAACACCATAAACAATGATACTAATAAAATATTATTCACCAAGTAATATTAAAAGATCATATTTGATATCATATTTATGTATGTGGTTTTTTATAATTTAATAAAAAATATTTAACTATTATACAAGAGGATAACTTACCCTATACCAAGGAAATGTACAAGGATAGGGTTAATTTTACAATCTCTTTATTATCTGAGGTTTCTTATACTTAAGAATCTACTGGGAATTCTTTATCATCCTCATCTATGCTTCTTAAAAACAAATTTCAAAATATTTTTACTATTTCCTAAAATTTGAGTTAATGTCATTTATACCCATGTTTTAATTTTTATAAACTGTTTTGAAAGTAATATTTCAGTTATTTTACAAACAAGGTACTTTATGTCTTTTTCGACAAATTAAGGTAAGAATGTTTTTATCTTATATGGAGGGTGGAGCTATTTTCCACCATTATAACACAATCAAAGCTTCACTTACAAGATTATAATAATATTTTCAAAATAAATGTTTTAATTTATAATTATGGGAATTTTAATTGATTTCAAAATAGAAAGAGATATTTCTCTCAAATAGTTTCAATTTCATTTATGTCAACATCCTTTGATGGATTTTACACTTGTTTGAAGTTGATTTATTATGATACAATCTTCCATATTATATTGATGGTTTTGTGATATGTTTGACAATGGATGCATTATTATCATACCATTCATTTTTATGGTAAAAGTATTAACATTTGGTTTGATAGTTTTAATACGAATGTTAATGTTATGTTTCAACCTTTTCATATGAGGAATACATTGGACACTGTAACTGATGGCCGGAGATTTCTATAGCTCCTCGATGCATTAGTTGGTCTCATGAGTCAAACTAGTGTCTTGGAACAAGGCCATGAGAAATATTATTTTTAGTCTTGGAACGAGGCCCTGACTATGTGGTTATGATGTCTGACATTATGAATTCCATCATTATGAAATTGGCTATTGATATTAATTGTGATTATTAGACTAGTAGAATATCAAGGTGAATAAGTAAATGGAGTTATTTGATTTATATTTTCCATATTATGATGAATTTTATGTTTAAAAGTCTTGTGTTTTAGTCTTATACATTGCCTTAATTGTGTTTTCTTATTTATGAAAGTTTCAACTATATTTTTATCCTTATTGATCACCTGAGCTCACCCATTTCTATCTTTTATTTTTCCCAGTGTGCAAAGAATTATATTATAACAGACCTTCAGGGATAGTCTATGGGAGATTAATGTGTTCAAATGAGACACAATGTTGTTGTTTTTCATTTCGTAATGTAATGTGAAACTTATATTTGTATCTAGTACTTCTTAGGCTACTAAACTGATTGGTCTTTGAAGATTTGATCTCTTGTGATCATGCCACTGTTATGTAATAATGTACAGACTCTAGGGAACTCAGTTCAGGGTCTTACATAAAATTAAAATAAATATCTTAATGTCAATATGGTACAATAATTATATTTTAGAATATAAATAATTATTTTAAATTGTATTTTTCGAAGTGTATTTTGTATAAAAGTAATTTTTTTCAAAGATCTATTTCATTAATTATTCTATATTTTTTATAATATATTAAATTTAATAATTTCAAAAAATATTTACTAAAATTTTAAGAAATTTTAAATTCAAAATTGATATGAAATAACATCAATAACTCTTAACATTTAAAAACATCAATTTTAAATAAAAGCATTTTTTTTATATTTTACATTTTAATTTAAAATATAAATTTATAAATTTTAAAATCCAAATTAAATAAATAATTATATATTTTAATTTTTGGATTTATAATGTCAAAATATGCTTTTTTGGATTTTGATTATTTTTCTAAAAAGCTATATTTTTATGTGAATGATGTGAAATATCTTTTTAAAAAATAAGATATTTCTTATAACATTATTATAATATGAGTTTGAATTGAAATTTTACAAACCTTCTATTATGAGATAATGTTTATATTATAATTAAATTTGAAATTTTATATATATATTTTTTAATTTATAAACCCATAATTGACGGTTTATAAATATATTTATGTTTTCTAAACAATTGTTTTTTTAAAAAGATATACATTTATTATCTTAAAATTAATTTTTTTTCATTTTAAAAATTTAATAAAAAATAATATTTTAGATTTTGAATAATTAGATTCAAATTATATAAGAAGAACCATTTTATTTTTTTTGTTTACGGGGATAAATTACATAGGCAAAAACTAGATACCATGGTGGAAACCAAAATGGTAAAATTGAATATCCTAAGAGGTAAGTAAAGAAAGCATGTTTTAATTGAGTGGTTCATGTTTGTATCAAAATTATAAGTTATGATATATATTATTTTTCAATTTGTGATCCATTTTCTAGGATATTTACATTTCATTGTTGATTCTTTTATTACTTAAAAAAATGTCTGTCCTTTTCACTTATAGAAGGGGATCTTCTCTAGTAACATCTGAGGTAAATAATGAAAATGATATTTTCATATATATTAATATTTTTCAGTTAAATATTAATTTTACTTTAAAGGCGATTCTATGTTCATTGTCAAACCAGACCCACAACAATGGGTTTCTCTAAAATAACTTTTTGCACACAAGGCTGAGTCAAACAGAAAAATAATAATATAATATTATTTTAAGTGGTAGTTAACGTCTAGCCATTTCATTAGAGAGCATGAAATGAAATAACTAAAATATTATAACATATTTTTGTTAAATGTTTTTACATTTATCAAATAAAATTTGGAGGCTTAAAATGAGAATGAATCCAATTTTAAGCATAAATACTCTAATAGTTTTAAAAGGTCATTTTACCGCCTTTTGATAAAGAAACACTTTTAAATATAGGTTTTTTTACTTTTATATGTTCCATTTTAAAAAATAAACTTCTTATTTATAATAGGGGAACATAAAAATTTACTTTGGGTAAATTTTTGGGGGTTTTTCTCATAAAGTTCATTTTTTTGAATAGTGGAAAATAATGTATTTTAATTCAAATATACCTTTTAATCTAATTTATTTATATCGTTATATTGTTCTTTTTATTTATTTTAAATTCTAATTGGATTTTATTATCACCATTTAATCTAATTCTAGTCATTAGAAGTAATTTCAATTTGAAATTCAACATAAACAAGTGTCAATCTTCTGATAGTTAATATTTCTTAAAAACACGCTTTTCTATTTTGACAACGGGAATTAATTTAAAATTAATTTATGCAACTTCTATGTTTTGAATTTGGAAAAATTGATTCTTTATTTGGAATCCGAATATCAAAACTGTTTAAATAAGTAACTTTTATTTTCATACATTATGAATATTTATTTCAGCAAATATTTTATTTCCCATGGTTTAAGGGTAAATATGGTAACAAGGGAGAAAAATAATATTGTAATAATATTTAATTACCCTTACACTAGTTCTAACCCTATTTGATGATACATGTCCGACCATGGGAATCCTTTCGTCGATTTTGGGACCCCATGGAGCCACTTGGGAGTGATAATGACAATTTATATTAATTAATTTAAAGTAAAGACAAAAATTACATAAACATATATCTTTTAGTAAAACAATTGTATATGGGGTTATAAAAGTGATCTATTTGACTATAAATATTCATTTTAAATATATATATATTTCCTACATCATTGTATTTTATTTATAATTTTCAGACTTTAAATAAAAAACATAATTATGACACAATGATGATGTATTAATTTCTTCATTAATAAAGGATTCAAATAAATGATATTATAAATAATAAAATAAATTTATTTTGAAACTTTTTATGTTATCCAAGAATTTTAGGGAAAATAATGACTTGTTATATTTGAATTAATGACGTTTTTTCGCAGTAATTAAGTTATAGATTTGTTTAAAAGTCGTGATATGAATAGTATATAAATTGGCATAAATGAGTTTTTAAATTATTTAATATTTTATAAAATTATAAAATAGTCATAAAAATATAATTTTAGTCCAAATGACACATATAAAGATAAAAATGTCATTAATGATTTGTTTTGGGTTTCTTCGCATTTTATAGTATATATATTAACCATATATTATGAATATACAAGAAGACATAGTAAAAGTTAAATATGTCAAAAAAGGGTTAAACAAAAAAGATAAGGATTAAAAAATATCCAAAACCTATCCAATTATTATTAGATTATTTTATTTCGACTTATATGCACTGTATATTCTAATTAAATATGTTTTTGATAATTTTAAATTGAAAATAATTTTATAATAAAATGATACTTTCCAACTTTTCTAAAGAGCCGCTCCCCTCTCATATGAAGAGGCACCACATCTTACCCACTTCTCACACCTCTCAAGCCCCTTGGATTGTCTAAAATATAATCCAAGAAGATCCCAAAATCTCTCTCTTCCTCCTACAAGCCTTCCTCCAGGCAGAAGGGAATTGAAGAGGTCCATTTGGCTTAAATCATAAAAAGTTACCCAATTTAAAGGTTATGTCTTCTCTCACGTTATTTTCTTTTATTTTCCTTCTCCAACACCCTAAAGTGTCTTTATTCAATTATTTTATAACAACACCAGTATCATAAAAATACTAGGTTGTTGTTATTAGAATTATTCTAACTACACTTCAACACACCATCATTTAATTGATACAAATATAATGTTTCTCTGGACAGAAAACAACTACCTCATGAAACGATGATTGTTCAATTATCTCCTACCACCTCTCATGGTGGCCATTATATTGGAACTATATTTATATGTGATATATATAATATTTATAGTGTCTCTATTATTATTTTTTTCATTTATATCACACCTTTATGGTTTCTGTAATGGGAAAATTCAATAATTTTATTTAAGGAATTGCGGACTACCAACCCTCAAAGTGATATGACTCATTAATGTCATAAGTGGAACGTATAAAAGATGGAGTTAATGTAATTATATGTTATATTATTTAGGAATTATAATATACCTATGATTCATTAATTTTTCATTCCATTAAATATGAAATATAAATGAATGTAGCGTTCATGCGTATGTATAGCTTACCGTCTCCATTAACGGTGCATTTCATTTCTTATCTCCAAATGTTATGTACTGTTATAAAAAAATATATATACTGGATGTATCTGATATATATGATATCTAAATCATTAACATAATTTTTGATATAATATAATTTTGACGACATATAATTATTAGAAGTTCATTTTTGACTCAAGTACCAAATATCGAGAAAACAACCGTTATTAACATAAATGATTTTGTAATGTTTATAACGTGGTAATAAGTGATATAAAATGAATAATAAATTTGAAAAATTTTCCTAATCAAGTAAAAATTAACATTAGTTTATTATTCAGGGGATTAAAGAATGAACGAGTCAAGTCAGACACGAGGTAAGGGAACTTCTTAACCCAATTTCAATGATTTGGGTTAAACTTCTACTTCTTGATTATGTCATGCTATGAATATGTGTGAATGACCTATGACTATTTTACGACCATTATCCAATTATATGGGGTGTATTTATAATTTTCAGACATAATTATGTCATTGATTTATCCTTGATCTAATGATACATTCTTCTTAAGAGGATATGTCTCAATCTCCTTTCATTGAGGTATATCTTGATATTGTGCACGATTATAATCCAATAAGGTTTATATATTTCCCTTTTAAATTTTATATCATGAATTTCTACATTATAATGATATATATAGTTTTCTTTGATTTTATTCTATAAATATTTTTATTCAAGAGTTTATCAAATGGTAAAGGATTGTTTAACTAAAACAATGTTTTAAATGTTTTAAATATTTAATCTTCTAAATTCTTATCTTTCATGTACATGTTTTAGAAATTATTTTAAGGATTTATTTACAGGAAATGAATTTTGGAAAGTGTAAATTACTTTCAAAATTTTCATAGTGGTATGGGACACTTTGATTCAAAACACTTCTTTTTGAATGGTTTAAATTATTTGATCATGTCAAAATCTTGTACTGATATCTTGTGAATGAAACATGGAAATGTTATCTCCCATTTATGATTGTTTTATGTTTTATGAATACGATATGGTTCTTGGGCATTTTTTAGTAATACATGTGGTTCCATGATAAACCTAGGGCGGGTGAGTCCGAGATAGCTCTCCAATGCATTGGGTAACGTGATGGAGGTAAACTTTAATGTTTATCCTAAGATATTTAAGGAATATACTGTGATGGGTATTCCAAACATAACTCCCTATGTAGCTGAGAAATCTACAACATAAGTATGTTATGGATTCCACAAGTTACCTTTATGATTTATTATTTCAATGTGTTATTCATAAAACTTATGATTTTGTGTGGTATGTTAAATATCAAAAAGTATGATTTCATTGATTTGTATGTATTGATGGACTAAGGATTTCCTTCCATTACCCTTACGTAGCTTTTTATGCTCATCCCAAGTTTTTAAATGTTATTCACAGGGTATAAGGAAGGGTAAAAGAAATGAACAATTCAAAAAGATTTATATCAATAAAATAACTCTTGTTTTATTTAACGTGTTTTATTATAGTGAAAAAATTGGATAGAGTAGAAGTGTCTACTTTTTAATATTTGAAATGTAATTTAATAGTTATGGCATAATTCTCTAAAAATATAAACATGGTAAGATCTTCAACGTGAATTATTAACCTATTTCAAGATTATGTAATATTTAAGGCCGGGGCCTTATACCTCTTCTCACTTCCCCTCAAAACAAAACCCACTTATTTTGAACCAAAATCAATAAACAAATTATCAAAACACTTATACATATTGATTAGGTTTTTATATTCTCAAAATATAATCCTTCAAAGGTTTAATACCTTTCACAAAAGAGATAACCCAATTAGCAAGGCGTAAATTTCTAACCACTTCATCTCTCTATTCATTTCCACTTATGTGAATTTACTGTTTTTCAAATTAATTTTCACGATATAAAATTCAAAAATAATTATCCTTCTTATACTATTATGTTATTACAACAATGGTAGAATATTTACCCACCCTCCTATTTTTCCCAACGATAAGTGAAAATGAAATTTTTGTGCCCGCAGAATACCGACTCCACAAAACATCATGTTTAGTTATCCTTAATAACCTTACATGGATGGTAATTATGTAGAATTTAATAAATATTGTTTAAAACATATGACTTATTATATATTCTAAAATTACAAAAACTATTTTCCATTTCTCCCATTCTTTGGAAAATTAAATCTTCAACTTTGCATTCGTGTGGACTACTGCCTCCATGGTATGATTGGTTTCCATTTTTGATTTTTTGTTACCACGTTACAAGGATAGTCATGAGTATGTGTCTAATTAATAAATATGATGACTGTGAAATCATGTAGATTTTTTATGGAAAATTGGAGAGCCTATTAATGATATTTTCATTAAATTAGTTTCATTAATTCAATCGTTTAGAAAAAGCATAATAAAAGGAATTTGTTTTATTCAAATTATATAAAATTTTCATATGCATTAATTATTATCATAAATCCTTAATAATTATGATTTATAAGAGTAATAACCAATAAATTAAATCATTATTCTATTATTTTAGTGATATTTCCTCTAAATCACTCCATAACAATCCATTATGCATGGCATGTTCTTATTTAGGTTAGTTTGACCACCAACATGAACAATGCTATGAAATTATATCATGTAGGATTATGGAATATTTATTAATATTAAAATATGATATAAATATGAATTTAATTATTTTATTTTAGTAAATTAAAACATAAAAGAATACTTAACTCCTTAATTAATAAATTATACTTCATAGGTTGAAAATCGCTAAAAAATGTTCGTTGTCAATTTCATATTTGAGGATAAAGAATAATATACAACTAAAAGGAAATTTAAAATTTATAAATCATTATTTTTAATCCATTTTAGTAATTTAAATAAAATTTCAATGATTAAATTTTGGATAAGAATTAATAAAAACACTACTATTATGAAACTTGTAACACCACGAGATTTTATGAGAAATATATATTTTTTAATTTCTTTGATGTCTTGGTTGTACGCTACACCAAGATTATCTTGCGCTATACGCAACACTTTATTAGACTGCAGCATATGCAAACACTATTCCAGGCTTGTGTTGCACGCCAAAGCAACCTTTTTCGATAGCGTGTGTTGTACGCAATACCAAGTTTCACTAAATGAGATATTATTATAATATTATTATGAATTAGTTGTTATGAATAGTACTAACCAATTTTTGAAATTTTATAAATTTTATCTTTCAAAATGGACTTCATTTTTGGATTCGGAATATCAAAATTATCCCAGGTTGATTTTTTGGTATTTTTCAGAAAACTTTCAATTTTTGATAAATAGTGAAAACACTGGGTTACTATTTAAAAACCAACTTTTTATTTAAATAATTATTGATTTTATTTAAATTTATTTTATGTAAAAATTGATACATAATACCTATATAAGTTCAATGTAATCAATTAGAGTCATTTTATAATAATTTTAGATATATAAAAATTTTATTGAACATTTCACAGTCTTTTACCCACCTCCTAGGAGAATTTGAATATTTACCTAAAACTTAGTTTTACCACTTCTGTGAGTTGAATTTCAAAAATCCAAGAGACACAGTTAATATGAAGGATTAAAATTTTGTTCAGTAAGATAAAAATAATTTTTGGTGAATAGCAACTTTTTACTTTTAATTACCACGATTAAAAGTAAATAGGGTAATTAAAGGTAAAAATGATGTTATTATTACCCTGTCACATGTCCTAATTATATTGTATAAGTATAATTCGATGAAAAGAAACCTTAGAAATAAAATATTAGCCTCTAGTACCACTTGGATTAGATTAGGATATTTATTATTATTTTATTTAAAGAAGAGTTAAAATTGTTAAAGTCAAAGTTTAATAACTAAACAAATTTTAATATAGGGTTATACATAGGATAAATTCGACTAAAAATATTCATTATAAATCTAAAGAAATTTCCTAAATAATGGTATATTATTTGTATTTTTTATACTTTAAATATTTTAATTTATTTATGACACAATGATGATGCAATAATTATCTTATTAATGAAATATTAATATAATTGATGTTATAGATACCCAAATAAATGTAATTTGATACTTTTTATGAATTAAAATAATTTTATAGGTTAATATGACATGTTAGTATTGATATAATGAACTTTTATCGAACTAATCATGCTGTTATGATTTTCACAAAAATAAATTACCAAATAGTGTCAAAATTGACATAAAATAGTTTTTAAAACAGATATTATATTATTAATTGTAATTGTATTCATAAAAATATAAGTTTTGGCCAAATTTCTTAGAGAAGGTTATATATATTAATATGGAACAATTTGGGTCCATTTGTCTTGTTATGGTAAGTTTATTAACCATATAGTGTAAGAAAACAAGAAGACACAGTTAAAGTTAAATTATTTAACTTAGAGTTAAGTCTAAAAGATAAGGTTAAAATAGTAACCTAAACTTCTCCAAAACCTATTATCTGAGAGGATTTCGACCCATCCCCACTTTAACTTTGAAATAAGTCACTTTGGAGCCATTATAAATCAAATATGACTTTATTAAAAAATAATATTTTAAGTTTTTACTAAAGTACCCCTGTCCTCCCTTATAAAAGGGCACTTCCCCCCTCTCCTCTTCACACAATTTGTAACCATCAAGCCCTGGAAAACCCTAAAAATATATCGTCTCCAATTCCCTAGAAACATTCTGGAGGTATTGTTCTTCTCAAAAGACAAACTCTAGTCCCTTAAGAGAAGATTAAAAGAGGTGCGTTGAAGAAGAGGTAATCTCTTCTACCGATTCTTTCATGTTTTCTACCTTCTTCAACTTCTTATTATTTATTTGTTTCATTATATGGTAAAAAAATCAGTATCAATAATATACTTATATGTTATTATAAATATGAAACAACTCCATTTCACCTTTTATCCATCCTATGGAAAATGAAATCACCACGCGTGCGTACGTACGAAATACCGCCTCCACGTAGTGGTGTAATCTGTTTTTCCACCACCACCTTACTTGGAAGGGTATAATGGTATAAATAATAACTATATATAGTTATTATAAAATCATAATGATTCTAATATATTATATCATCCACTCTAATTCAATTCAATAATTATGGGAACGATATCATCGCTTGTGCGTAAGTTCGGATTACGGTATCCACGCCGCGATGAGATTCATTCTCCTGGTTAACCATTCAAGAATGATTATAAAGTATATAAAATGAATAATAATTAAATATATGACATGATAAATCTACTGGATATATATACATATATATATATATGTCATCTACTTACTTCCATTCAAGTCATTAAGGAATGGAAAACATCGTTCATTCGTACGTACGACCTACCGTCTCCAAGAATGGTGTATTTCATTTCATTTATCTATAAATTATATATATATATTGAATATATATGATATATAAATCATGATTTACATTTTGGGAGTAATTAAATCATGATATATGTAATAATAATATCAAGAACAACTAGTCCAAACACGTACGATAAATAAAACGATTTTAGCCAAAACACTTCTTTAACATCGAATTTACAAAAGAACGGGTAATATAAAGTCATAAGTGAACCATATATGATATAATAACAATGAATATGATTCTGTAATAAGTCAATGACATTATTAAAATCATTAAACAATAATTTTGGATACGTACGAAGCATATCAGACCTAAGGTATGGGATAATTTTTCAAATCTCATTTTTATCCGAGATTCCTTATACGTAACTATTTACTGGGGTTATGTTTATCATCCATGTCCATGCTTTCTAAAAATGTTTTCATAAAATGTGTACTATTCATCCATTTATGTTTAAAGTCATTTTTACCCTTTTTTGACTTTTTACCACATTGTATGGAAGGAATATTTCCTTTGGTTACCATATAAGGTACTTTTTGACTTTTCTGGAAAAAGTATGAGAATAATGTTTTTTTTAACTTATACGGCATGAACAGATTTTTACAGTTTCATAATGCCTTATTTTCTTGAAGATTACTCTACAAGATTTAATGACTATTTTCATCAAAATCCCTTTCTTTTAAAATTTCATGACATTTTGTGAAAAAAATGATTTTGAAGAAGAAAGGATATTTTACTCAAGAATTCATTTGTAGTGTTTTATCAAAACCATTTTCCATATAAGATGGAATTATTTCATATGTGTATGTTTCAAGTATAATGTCTCTATGATTTATATGGTTTCACTTTTCTTATGATGAAATGATATCCATTTATTATATGGATTATGTTATGATGGGATGATTCTTATAAAACCTATTTTACTCTTTGGGTTATGATGAATGATTTATGTTTATTTTGTGGCAAAAGTAAGAATGATTTCATTATGATATGGGTGGGACCAATATCAACCTCCATTTAATTGTGTAAAGATTTATATATAATGAGATAGACATTGATGGAACGGTAAGTTAATCCGGTTCAGTGATAGGGGACTGGAACGAGGAGTGAACTTGATTCAGAAAGGGACTTTTTTCACTAAGATGGTCTTGGAAGCAATGCATTGGCTACTATGGAAATCATATCATGTGCTTAATGTTTTCCCATAATTAAATGTTTTATTCCCATTCTATTTTATCATGATTAATGTTCCTTTATGATCAATGACTTACGTACTTCCAAGATTTATTTCACAACTCAAGATTTTGATGATTAAACATTATGTTCATGTTTTGAAGTTAAAATGTATATGGCTTGTTTTATTTTCTCCATGCATACCCTTGCTGTGCATTTCATCTCACCCTTTATATGTTATCTTTTCCCCAAGATATAAAGAAAGGTTTTAGGTATGGAAAAAGGGGAAGATTCTTATGGGAGATGTTGAAGATCTTTCACCAAGATTAGAAGATTGTGTTCCAGGTTTCCAAAGACACTAAACTATTACGGTCCTTTGGTTTCTATTTTATTATGTATTAAGTATTCCAAAAAAGTAATGTAATTTACATGTAATTCAATCTTTGGGTCTTTACAGCTGGTATCAAAATAATGGTTTAGTTAAACTTTGGAAACTAGGATGCGAAAACTTTAGTGAGATCCCTAGAGATATTTCTATGGTATGTATAGGGATGTCCCTAAGGTTAAGTATGAGTTTAGGTTATAGTCCTATAATTGTGGTTACGATCTTAGAATTAAACCTATGATGTTATATATTGATGGTACTCCCCCTTTATTGTGTTGTTTTCCTAGCATGATTTTTCCTCTCACACTATTATTTTTAGGTTTTAGACGATGGATGTAACCCGAAGGAACCGTGCTGATCAATGTAATGGACGATGCAATGATTGTCCTCCTAAACAAACCAACGTTATGGGAGATGGATTGAAATATCATATTGCAATACTTACATAAGCTATGAATCATTCTGGACTTCCAAATGAGTAGAGAAGGGAACAATATTCTATTGGGTCCTTCATGAGGCAACATCCACCTTCTTTCAATGGGTCTTCTGATCTACTTATTTCTGATCAATGGATCGGTACCGTTGAAATGATATTTTCCATACTTAGATGTTCAGAACATGAAAAAGTTATTTTAGTTGTTTACCATTTAGAAGGTGTAGCAGAATTGTGGTGGACTCTAATTAAGAATACCAGGCCACAAGATGAAATTGAATCCATGGAAGGGGACGAGTTCAAGAACTTGTTTTTCAATAAGTACTTCCCTTGTATTATTCGAACAAAGATGGAAAAGGAGTTCCTTGAGCTTAAGAAAAAGGATGATGAATCTATTGGTATATATGAAGTGAATTTTACAAGGATTTAAAGGTATTCATCTAGATTTATCATCCAACATGAAAGTAAAGTTGATCGATTCCTTAGTGTCTTAAAACCAGGCCTTTGAAGGGCATTAGCGATAAAAGACTTCAGTAGCTATGAAAAATTGTTCATTATGCTATCAATGTAGAACTGGAAGATGGTGTTACATATCCATCTGATGGTTTTGATAAGAAACGAAAGATGGAGTTCAAGGAGAAATCTCAGAACAATGGTGAACAAAAGATGAATGTTTCTTTATGATCAAAGTGTGGAAAGAAGCATGGTGTAGATTGTCTAAAAGGTACTATATAATATTTTAAGTGCGGAAAATATGGTCATTGAGTAGTTGAGTGTCGAAGTAATGGGATAAAGGTAGCTAATGATTTTAATAGAGAAAATATTACAAATATTTCTCAACCAACACTTCAATGCTACAAATGCAAGGAAATGGGGCATTATGCTAATCAATGCCCTAATCCAATGGTTAATGATGATCAAGATGAGAAACCTCTTAAGGAAAAGGACAAAGGGAAGTCACATGTGATCACTATTTGTGATTTTGAGTATGACAATAATGTTGTGGAATTATTAAGTGTTTATGTAATGGGATTTCAAAATAGTATATTGGAATCTCATTTATGGTATCGTGGAATTTTGGAATATCTATGTATTGATTTTCAATAATTATATGATACCGATTACCATGAAAAGTGATTGAAATATTTTTGGAAAGAAGATTATATGTGCATAATGAAGGGATAAAGAGAAAATGAAATGATCTCATAACTGATATAAGGACAAAGTTATATCATGGTTTGAGTATATAGAAATTTTGGGATTTGGGTAGGTGGAAAGTGTTAACTTTTGGCAGCATTCATGTTTTCACTAAGGTTCAATGGGTATTAATTTTTCAAGAGAATACATGATTAATGTATTAAAATGTTTGGAATGGGACCAACAAGATATATCGTATGATATATGGGGGATAAATGATGGTATTCACATGCTCGGTAGATGCCATTTCTAGTAATTTTTTTCTTTATACTGTGAGCTTGAACAGAAGTATTTTGGATAATCCTAAAGATTGGAATGAATTAAGTTAGACATAAGATAGTATTGTTTAAGGCTAGAAATTTTTTCAATATTATTGTAGGAATGTTATAATAATTTATTTTTAGAGAAAGGGATAACCTGTAGGACGAGCGACAACCCATCGCGTCGTACAAGGTAGCTGGAATCGAACCCACAAACGAAGTGCGAAAGGCCTTTAGCGCCTACCTCTGGCCTACAAGAAGTCCCTGGTTAGTATAAATGAGTTTTATTTCATTCTGTGGTATGGTAAATGAAGTATATGTCCATTTTAGGAATCATATATGATTAACCTCACCATAAATGGACTTATGTATATTTGATAACTTTTTCTAACCTTTTCTTTCAGACAGATGGAATGACCCATCATTCTATCACATGATCTACTAACACATCAAGAATGAAAAATTCAACTTCATTTCATTAAGAGATAAAGTGGAAATTGTTCAAGGCATGAACAACAGTGATATTGTACCGAAATAAATTAAGTATTTCTTCTAATTCAAATTCTTCATCTTTAGGGAAATGATCTTGAAAAGCAAAAATGTTTTCCTAGTGCTCTCATATATGATGAATTAGATGGAACCTTAGATCATCAAATATTTATGGATTTGTGACTTTGGCTTTATCATACCCATGTCCTCTACCACTCTGCATCAGAACACGATTGTTATATTTCTCTTCCATATCCATATTTTCACCTATGTTATCCTATGTAGAAACCCAATGATTAGTTAATTTGGGAAACCGTTACGTTTCATAATTTAGTTTTAAAAGATATTTTTTGGTATTACTTTTTATGATGTGGGTTTCTATGAAAGAAACTCTCATCTAATAAACCATTTATAACCCCGACGAATCTCGAGGGGGAAATTCATTTTAAGGGGGGTAGAATGTAACACCCCGAGATTTTATGAGAAATATATATTCTTAATTTATTTGATGTATTTTGTTGTACACTACACCAAGATTAGTTTGCGCTATATTCAACACTGTATTAGACTTTAGTATACGCAAACACTATTCTAGGATTTTGTTTCACACCAGAGAAACCTTCCTCGATTGCGTGTGTTGTACGCAATACTGAGTTTCATGAAATGAGATATTATTATAATATTATCATGAACTAGACGTTATAAATAGTAACACCCAATTTTTTAATTTTTTTAAATTTTATATTTCAAAATGTACTTAATTTTTGGATTCGGAATATCAAAATTATTCTAGAGTGAATTTTTTATATTTTTCTGAAAACATTCAATTTTTGATGAATAGTGAAAACACTGGGTTACTATTTTAGAACAGACTTTTTATTTAAATAATTATTTATTTTATTTAAATTTATTTTAGATAAAAATTGATAAATAATACCTATGTAAGTTCAATTTAATTAATTGGAGCCATTTTATTATAATTTTATATATATAAAAATTTTATTGAACTTTTCACCGTCTTTTACCCACCTCCTAGGAGAATTTGAAAATTTACATAAAACATAATTTTACCACTTCTGTGAGTGGAATTTAGAAAATTAAAGAGAAAAATTCAATATCAAGGAGTAAAATGTGGTTCAATAAGATAAAAATAATTTTTGGTGAATCGTAACTTTTTACTTTTATTTACCACAGTTAAAAGTAAATAGGGTAATTAAGGGTAAAAATGATATTATTATTACGCGAACACATGTCTTAATTATATTAAATGAGTATAATTCGACCTAAAACTACCTTAGGAATAAAATATTATCCTCTAGGTCCACTTGGATTAGATTAGGATATTTATTATTATTTTATTTAAAGAAGAGTTAAAATTTATTAAAATCAATGTTTAATAACTAAAACATTTTAATATTGGGTTATAAATTAGATAAATTAGACTAAAAATATTCATTCTAAATATAAAACTATTTCCTATATAATGGTATTTTATTTATATTTTTTATACGTTAAATAATTTAATTTATTTATGACACAATGATGATGCAGTAATTACATTATTAATGAAATATTAACATAATTGATGTTATAAATACCGAAATAAATGTACTTTGAGACTTTTTATGAATTACACTAATTTTATTGGTTAATAAGACATGTTATTATTGATTTAATTAACCTTTTTCTAAATAATAATGTTTTTATGATTTTCACAAAAATCAATTAGCAAATAGCGTCAAAATTGACATAAAATAGTTTAAAAAAATATATTATATTATTAAATTTTATTGTATTTTTAAAAATCTAAGGTTTGGAAAAATGACTTAGATAAGGTTATATATATTAATAATAAACCACTTGGGGTTATTTTGGCTTTTTATAGTAATTTTATTAACCATATAGTGTAAGAAAACAAGAAGACATGGTAAAAGTTAAATTATTTAACTTAGAGTTAAATCTAAATGATAAGGTTAAAATAGTAACATAAACTTGTCGAAAACCTATTGGTTGAGAGTATTTCGACCCATACCCACTTTATCTTTTAAATAAGTCACTTTGGAGCCATTATATACCGAATATGACATTATTATAAAATAATATTTTAGGTTTTTCCTAAAGTACCCCTCTCCTCCCTTATAAAAGGGCACCTCCTCCCTCTCCTCTTCACAAAATTTAGAGCCTTGAAGCTCGGAAAAACCCTGCCCATTTCTCTACTCCACTTCCCTAGAAACATTCTGGAGGTTTGTTTCTTCTCAAAAGACCAACTCTAGTCCATTATGAGGAAGCTTAAAAGAGGTGCGTCGAAGAAGAGGTAATCTCTCCTACCGATTCTTTCAAGTTTTCTTTCTTCTTCAAATTCTTAATCTTTAGTTATTTCATTATAATGTAATAACATCAGTATCAATAATATAATGATATGTTATTATAAATATTAAACAACTCCTTTTCAACTTCTATCTATCCTACAGAAAATGAAATCACCACGCGTGCGTACGTACGGAATACCGTCTCCACGCCGTGGGGTAATCTGTTTTTCCACCACCACCTTACTTGGATGGGTATAATGGTGTAAAGAATAACTATATATAGTTTTTATGACATAATTATGATTATGAGATATTATATCATCCACTCCAATTCAATTAAATAATTATCAGAATGATATTATCGCTCGTGCGTACGTACGGATTACCGTCTCCACGATGTGATGAGATTAATTCTTCATGTTAACCATTCAAAAATGATTATAATGTATATATAATGAATAATAATGAAATATATGACATTATAAAGCTACTGTATTTATGTATATATATATATATATATTTCATCTACTTACTTCCATTCATGTCAATAAGGAAAGTAAAACAATGTTCATGCGTACGTACGACCTACTGTTTCCATGAACGGTGTATTTCATTTCATTTATCTATCTATTATATATATATATATATAGTGAATATATATGATATAAAAATCATTATTTACATTCTTTGAGTTTGTAAATCATGATATAAGTAATAATAATATCAATTACAACAATTCCAAACACGTACGATAAATAAAATGATTTTACCCAAAACGCTGTTTTAACGTGGAATTTACAAAAGAACAGGTAATATAAAGTCATAAGTTAACTATATATGATATAATAACAATGAATATGATTCTGTAATTAGTAAATGACATTATTTTAATCATTATACAGGAGTTTCAGATACGTACTAAACATATCGGACCTATGGTAAGGGATAATTTTTCAAATCTCATTTTTATCCGAGATTGCTTATACATAAGTATTTACTAGGGTTATGTTTATCATCAAAGTCCATGTTTTCTAAAAATGTTTTCATAAAATGTTTACTATTATTACATGTATGTTTAAAGTCATTTTAACCTTTTTTGACTTTTTACCACATTGTATGAATGGAATATTTCCTTTGATTACCATATAAGGTACTTTTTGACTTTTCCAGCAAAAGTACGAGAAGGATTTTTTTTAACTTATAAGGAATGAACAGATATTTATAGTTTCATGACGCCTTATTTTCTTGAATCATACTCTAAAATATTTAATTAATATTTTCAACAAATCCTTTTCTTTTTAAATTTCATGACATTTTGTGAAAAGAAAATGATTTTGAAGAAGAAAGGATATTTACCACAAGAATTCATTTCAAGTGTTTTATCAAAACCATTTTCCATATAAGCTGGAAATATTTAATATGTGTATGTTTCAAGTATAATGTCTCTATGATTTACATGGTTTTAATTTTCTTATGATGAAATGATATCCATTTTTTTATATGGATTATGTTATGATGGGATGATGTTTATGAAACCCATTTTACTCTTTGGGAAATGATGAATGATTTATGTTTATTTTATGGCACAAGTAAGATTGATTTACTTATGAGATGGTTGGGACTTATATATCCCTTAAATTCATTGGGTAAAGATTTATATCTCATGAGATAGACATGGCTGGAAGGGTAAGTTAATCTGGTTCAGTGATACAAGACTGGAACGAGGAGTGAACTCGATTCAGAAAGGGACTTTGTCCACTAAGATGGTCTTGGCAGAAATGGCTTGGATACTATGAAAATAATATCATGTGATTAATGGTTTTCCACAATTAAATTTTTTATTCCCTTGCTATTTTATCATGATTGATGTTCCTTTATGATCTATACCCTACGTACTGCCAGGATTTATTTCACAACTCAAGATTTCAATGTTTTAACTTTATGTTCATGTTTTAAAGTTCAAATGTATATGGTTTGTTTTATTTTATCCATTCTTACCCTTAATGAGCATATGAGCTGACCCTTTATATGTTTTCTTTTCCACAGGATATAAAGAAAGGTTTTAGGTAAGAAAAAAAGGGAAGATCTTTATGGGAGATGTTGAAGATCTTTCACCAATATTAGAAGATTATGTTCCAAGTTTCCAAAGACACTAAACTATTAAGGTCTTTTGGTGTCTGATTTTGTTATGTATTAATTATTCCCAAAAAGTAATGTAATTTCCATGTACGTCAAGCTTTGGGTCCTTACAAAACTAGTCCAAAACTATCAAGATTTCCCACTCCCAACATTGAAAATAAGTAATACAAAAAAAATATAAATATTTAGAATAATTATAAATGATGTTTATGAAAGTGAATTTAAATGAAAAATGGTATGAAATTGGTGATTAATATATTTTTGTTTGTTATATATGATCTTAGAGTGAATTTTATTAAGTGAAGAAATATGTTAACGGTTTCTTTGTATCCAATTTAATTTCTATTGACTAGTTTATTAATTTGAACTAGGATTACCTTTATGTGGTGCGAATAAAACCTAATGAATGAATTTTACCAATATTCATGGGTTTTTAATATCTTTATACTATACTATAATTAAATTTCCATTTATTCTAATTATACCAATCGTCAAAGTGTTTTTGATCAAAATGTTACTCAAACCATAATAATTTTGTTTCCTATATCATTTTTAAATCAACATTTTTTGAAAGATAATATATTTGGGAATTTATATTATTTTAACAAAATCTCATAATCTTCTTTTAATATAAATGGTGTTGTATATGTTCCCTCAATATTATGTTTCCCCTTAACTGATATTTTTTCTAAAGTGTTTCTTATAAGTGAAACCAACGATGTCTCTTCTATTTGGTTTGAAACCTCCCTTTTTCAATGTAATAATTTGTTGGATTCCATTGAAAAATTCCTTATATATACTTGAATAATTAATTGGGACATTTTTTTATTACTTTTTATTCTTTAAATCATTTTAAATAAATTATTATTTTTTTTGTATGGGTTGTTTTCGTCAAAGGTTAAAAAGAATATCTATTTAATGTTCTATTTTTATCTTATATTTATACCATATTTATAATTTTCATTGATACATTATTTATAAAATATAATAATTTTCTATACTAAAATGTTATTATCGTTTATTTATAAAATATTCTAATAATTTTTTTTTCAAAAAATAATGGATGTTTCTTATTTCCAAATTAATCTTTACTCATTCACCTAAAAATCTTTTTCATATAAATCCACATACTTTAAAAAAATATTCTAGATCTGTTATATTCTTCTAATGTAACTATCCCTCTTATTTCTACGGATCACCTATATAATTTTCCTTTTTTAGAGGATTGATCCATTGCTACTTTTTATTGATTAATCTTCCACTATTTATGATACTAAATTTTCACCCAATAGTTTTACATTCTAGATACCCTATTTTTGATTTATTTTATTTAATGGCATCCATATAGATTACTTACACAACAAAACAAATACCAATATTACTCTTAATCAATACCAAAACCAATTATACACAATACATGAAGGGCATTTGCGATCACCATGCAATGGAAAATAGTTTCTAGGCATCATAATAATACCACAGGGAATGATTTTGACAAAATAAGAGATAAATGGAAACATAATATAAATCAAAACATGTTCCAAAATAACCAGACATGCCATAGAGGACATAAATAACTACAATAATCTAACACAATTGCATATACATAGTCCTAAACAATGATACATTCAAGAATGCCTAAAAATGATAATAAAAGACAAAATAACATAGAACAACTCAAGATGAGCCCAAAAAATCTCCATGTAACTTATGATTTCTCACCACCACCCAACTCTACCCATGTCATCCATGAAGAGAAGGAACATGTATATCTGAGAAACTAGTATATTAAATATATATGTTTATGGTTAAAATCTAATTATGTCACCACAACCTTCTCCATATATGAAATATGTTTCATAATGAAATTTATTAATGATTTTTTGAAAATAAACTAGAAAATAGGATTTAAAAAAACCACTAATAAAAATAAAAAATCAATTATCACCTTTTGAAATATTTTTTTTTGAAAAAGAACAAACACATTTAAAAAAAACTAATGGCTAATGTCATTTTCAAAATCAAATGCACAATTATCATTTTTCAAAATAAAATATTTTGTTTAAATGAAAGCGTCCACTGTAAACCAATCTATCTGCTAAAGTCACAGTTAAAATGAAACACAAATTTTGAAACCCACATTAAATTATCAAGACAAGAGAATAAAGATATTAAAATAGGTTTTCCGAACATCTTTAAAAAATAATTTCTCATAGAAATGACCCAACTTGTACATGGGTCAAATAAATAATAATAAAATCACTACACATAACACAAGGAATATAACCATTGAAATATGGATTTTTCCACAATAATAAAAGTAATGGAATAGATTCAAGAAAAAATTAGATTAATATACCATCAATCAAAAACCAAGAATCCAAGTATTAACTGTGTCATGGGATCTTCCTTAGAATCCCTAATGTACAGATGTCCTAGAATATCTTAAAATAGACAAACTTTGTAGAATACATTTTGTCACAACCAAAACATGTCTCAGTATCATGAAGTAGCCTGATAAGAATCAAAAAACCAATATATCACATTTTTATGCTAGTAGGTCCACTACTATTTTTTAGCTCCTTAGTGTTTTATAGATCGTGAATCCCACATAGTATATGGGTTACCATAACCATAATATAGAAAGTGAGGTGTTTGATCAAATTATCCAAGTCTAACTCTAAAGGCGTAAGGATAGATAACTTCACCACTGACACCCAATGAAGAATATACCCATAATTAAATAACCCACAATATAACAAGAACATTCAACACACAACAGAATAAAAAATGATTTTATACTGATAAATAACACACATATGTGTATAAAAACAAAGGGAATCTAGGGGTGTCTTTCACAATCACCATTTTAAAAAGATGACAACCGAGCCTTTAAAAATAAAACATGGTTCAAAATTCCAACCTTGATTCACATTCCATGAAAAATAATTTTAAAAAATTGTCCAAAATAGAGGAAAACAGTAACACCATTTAAAATATCTATAAGCCACCCATCCCACATGGGCTTCACCCTTGGAAAATCATTGCATTGCCAAGGGACCTCATTTACATCAAACACATTTATAAATACATACCAAAATATTTATAAAATAGGTAAGATACACACATGTCTAGTTATTAGTTTAAATCCAATAATAACACCTTTTATAAATCAATTTTAGGTAATTACCTAAATTAAAAACACTCCCTTTTAAATTTTTTTTTTCAATATTTGAAAACAAAACCTCGTTCAAAATCCAATGCAAAACATGGAAACCATTTCAAGAAACCATACATTAATTTCAAAAATGATTAGAACAATTAAAAATTAAATTTTAAATATTAAAACATGGAATTCACATGAAAATACAAATATTCCATGCTCCAAAAACCAATAAATGCTTTCAAATAAATTGAATGTTATCACATATATTCATACTTTAATTAAAAAAATTAGAAAGAAAATTCACATCATGAATTCCAAAATTTATAAATTACATAGAAATGCCTACCAGAAAGAGATAAAATCAAAGTTTAAAATTCATGAAACATGTCTACTTAAATGGAGTCCACCATTATGGTATTTGGATCCATGATTATAACCTTAGACACCCAAAAGTCGCATCATCACATCTACAAGGAACCCTAAGATCGAAAAGGAAAGACTTAAGGTTCATAGGGAATTACGAATCCATGAGAATAGAGGGAGGGAAGTATAAAAAGGGAAAGAGAAGAAGGAATCAAATAAAATCAATTAGAAATACTTAAAGACAGAAAATAATTTGAAGTTAGGATGGTAGAACCTATTTAAGAGCTCCCAATTGGGTCATTTATACATATGGGAAAAATGGTGATGAACCCCCTATTAATTCAAGTAGGATGTTTAGGAATTACCCAAAATAATAAACATCTAAATAGGATTCATGGTTTATCTATTAAGTTTTCCAAATTTCACCCTGTATGTGTTCCATCCTCGAGTAAATCCAAAAGAGGCAACAATGGTTTTCCTTGGGTTCTACATGGTTTGAAAAAATAAGGCACCTCAACCTGGACAAACCCAAGGCCCCATACAGACTTGGGGGATCCTTGTATTTTTTTTAAGGAAACACCTAGATATTTTTATAGAATAACATGTTTGATAGAGTATTCAACATACAACACTGAGTTCAAAAAAACCGTGATATAATATTAAAATGTCATTATTTTAACATGATCGATATAACCTTACCATTATATTGGAGGGTATTAATATTATTAAATTATTTATGAAATTTATATCGGTTCTTACATTAATAATATATATTTACAAATTTTTATTAAATATTCACTCAAATTTAAAAAATGTATTTTTATTCTACAAAAAGTATGTTTCCTTCAAAAATTATTTTTATTGCTTTATATGAGAGAATATTATATTTAATTTTTAGAAATTTTGGAAATTATATTTTATTAAATTAACATAATTTTTGAAATCATTATATTGATATTATCTTAGGGTGTACTTTATTTATTTTTCTAAATATTTATTTTTTAGTGAATGGTGGAAAATACAAATTTTGGAAAAACATTCATTTTTATTAAATTAAGTAATTTTAGACTCCTATTATTCTTATTATATGATTTAAAATTAATATAATTACTATTTATTTATATATAATCCAATTAGTAATATTTTAATCATCTTTATACTGTATTTTAATATAGGGTTAGTTTTCAGATTTAAAATAATTGTTTTCTAAAACTATTGAAAGTGACTAATATTTTTCTTTTTTAGCTAATTAAAATAACACATAATGATGAATTATTTAAATTTAATTTATATATTATAAATATATAAATATTAATATAAATTAATTTAATTATTATTACTTGTCATATAGTCAATAAAAGATCATCTTATGCTTGAAAAATGCATTTCTTGAAAAACCATTTTTTGACATGTTAGCGGGTTTAATTTTAAATTAAATTATGCCATGTATGTGAATTGAATTTGATAATATATATTAACTATTAATAATAATAATAATAAATATTATATAATATGGTTAACTTAATTTTTATCATAATTAATAACAAAAATAGTAAAAATACGTTTCCACAATTATAGTTAAAAATGATTTACCCGGGGGTACACATAAGAGGTAAATGAAATAAAATAATAAAAATATTTATATTTTTAATGATATTTGTGTATCTAGGCCTTATATACCCTCCACTACATTAATTTTAAAATTTATAGTCACATGGTGTGACAATGACTTCCCATTAATGAATAGATTTGAGTATTTATAAGAATGTCAGTCCTCCTCCCTTATAAAAGTATACTCCACTATCCTCTAGGTTACACAATTCTAAAACCCATTGGATCAGCCAAGAACTACCCAGTTAAATTTCTTACTTCCCTTACCACATCCTAGTGGCATTATTTTTATTAGAAATCCAATCTAGGAAGGCGTTTTTATAATCCTAAAGAGGTGGTCCAAAGAAGAGATATCATTATTAACTGTGAATCTTTGTTCTATTTATTATTCCACTTAATTAAAATATTACCCAACAATGATTATATAACAACTTATAATTAAATTATTTTAACATAAACATTGATCAAATTTAAACTCAAATATCATTAATCCTAGTGTCTTTGGAAGACTTGGTTTACAATACATCGTTGTGAGACTAATGAAACTTATTTATTTTATGATCAGTAATGTGCTCATAAATCCTTTTGATATCCTAAAAATACTTAGGATAACTTGGGGAATACCTAAATTAAGTGGTTAGCTGTAATTATTGAAATAAAATGAATATTATAATTAAACATAACCAGTGAGTCAAAGGTATAAAATGATATAAAAAATATAAGGAACAAGAGTAATCACATAGAAGCCCAACATAAATAACATGGTATCATAATATCATGGAATCTTTGGAATTCTTCTAGAAACATATAAACAGATATAAAAAATAGCCTTGTATTATTTCCTAGAAAAAATCACACGGTTGATAGACTCCCATAATAGATTAGGATTACTCCCTAACCCCATACATGACTACTCATGAGACTACGGATTCACCCAATGCATTGGAGAACTATATGAGTACACAAATCATAATATCTTCCGGATTTCTGTGTTCCACTAAAATTAAATCAATAGTAGGGTATAAACATATGAATTACCCATTGAGTGAAAATGGATCTCATAATCTTGTCTCATATCATAATAAAAGGATATTTAATCATGCGGGCATTTGAAAGAATAACATAAGACATGTATTATGCCATCAAATAAAGGGGGAGTGATAAAGGTATAAATGGAAGAGACATATATATATATAATTTAGAATCATTCAATAACATTAAATGTTGTTTTCATTGATGAATTGGAATTATTTTAAAAATATTCAAACATACTTGAGGAAAAAACCATTCCAATTTGAAAATTACTTCCAAAAAATATATAATTCAAAAAGTAATAATGAATTAACTTTCATTAAAAATAACCATGAAAAAATATAAAGGATTATTCAAGGAAAATAATGGTCATGATTTTTGAAAATACTATTTACTCTTCACACATTAAAACAAAGAATCATTTAACTTTTTTGGTCAATAGTCAAAATTAACTCTTTTGAAAATTGAAAATAAAATTACATTTTAAAAAATTTTAAAAATTAAAAGTGTAAAATTTATTCTAAACAATAAAATAAGAGTATTAGAATCATTTTTTACTCACCATAAAAAAAACATGGACATTGAAGAGAAATGATTTTCAACAATGGAGTGAAATGAATTCAATATTCATTAAAAACATGTTCTCGATCATTTTATATAATAAATAAAGAAAAATAGTACTATTACTTGATAAGTTCATGAGTAACCACAGTTTAAAGAATTAATTTTTTTATTATACTATGCTAAAATAATTTCTTACATATGAAATTTAATCATAGAAAAACATGACTAAAATTAGATTGAAACATAAACCCATATTTCTATGGTAACTTTTGAATTATAACACCCATGAATGAAGTAAATAAATTTTAACATAAAAGATATTTATTTATAAAGTATTCATGGTAAAATATTTTAAGGGGAATTGTATTCAAAATTCCAAAGAAATAAGATACTTCAAAGAATAGATGTCTCAAATATAGATGTTTTGCAATGAAACCCTTACATCAAGCTCAATTCCTCACATATATTCTTTACCTTATTTATTAAATAAATTATTTAATTTTTTTCCGAATTAATATCATTTTTGAAGTTTATTATTCCTTTTATTTTATTTATTATCATGTTATATACTATTACTTATTTATTTGGTCTGAAGTTAGACATTTTGGAAATGATTGACTCATATGTCCAAAATCGGATTAGAAAGTTAACTAAATTAAAATAGATTATTAATTAATATTAAATAAAATAATAATAATAATAAAATAATTAAATCTTTTTATATAAAATATAATTTCAATAAAATTATTAATAATGGTTATGAAAAAAGAAAAATTTATAATCATTGAGATAATAAGTCATATATTTGCATGTGTAACGTTTCCATTTTTCAAAGATAATGATAGAAAGAAGGTAAGTGTTATTTTTTTCCAGATTTATAATTTTATTATAAATATAATATTTTTTATTTTGATATACTTACTCATATCATCCATTTGTCTTGGTAACAAAAAATGAATCACATCGCTTCTCGAGGCGGTAGTCTACTGGACATACGAATGAAATTATCATTATTTTAATGGATGGTAAGTTGAAAAGGTTTATTATATTTTAATTTTACATAATTATTTATAATTAATTAATATCATATATAAATTATATCCATTATCATAACTATCCATGTATGTTGGTGATGGAAAATGAATTACATCAGCCTATTTTATTGAAGTGGATATAGATTTATGTTATATAAATAAAAAAACGATATTATATGTGGTATACAGATTTTTTTATATCACAATAAATTATTAATATCTAATGGATGTGGAAGAATAAATTGAACAATGATTTTCAGTTAAGAATGATACCTCTTCTGGAGAACGCCTCTTTAGGATAAAACCAAAACGATTTCAAGATTGGTTTTATGACCAAAAAATGATTCTATGAAATGTGGAGAGAATTTAGAAATTTAATTAGTAAGGCCATGACTAAACCAATGGGGTTTGGAATTGTGTAAAGGATAGGATATGGGTTAACCTTTTATAAAGGTGGAAGAGTGATATTTTTGTAAATACGCAAAACTATTCAATAACAGGAAGTCAATCTCAAGAAAAGTTCCTAAACATTTTAAAAATAATCAATTAAAGGATATATTTGTCTAATAAACACCTATAAATTTAAAAATAAATATATTTTAAACATGTTATTCCATTTACCTCTTCAGTTTAACCCCCAAGATAAACCGGTTTTAACATTAATGTAATAACATTTTGTAATATTTTTATTATTAATTATAAGAAAAATTTAAGTAGAAATAATTTTAAAATATTAATTTTTCTTATTTAAAATATTTACTGAATTAAAAAAAATTCTATTAATATAATTGAAAAAATTTAATTTAAAATTAAACCTGTAGAGGTGTCAAAAAATAGGTTTTCAGGAAATGTATTTGTCAAAGATAAAATGATCTTATAATAACTATATGAAACGCAATAATAATTAAATTAATTTTAATATATATATATATAATATTCATTTCATTTAATTAATCAATCATTATTTTTTATTTTAATTAGTTTAAATAGAAAAATATTATGCACATTAAAACACTTTTTATAAAAAACTTGTCAGAAAACCTAAAAATAATCTTATATTAAAATTCAATATGAATATTATTTAAATAAAATTAATTGGATTAAATATAAAATAATAATAACTAATTTACTTTGAAATAAAATTTAAATAATAATATTAATATTAAATTACATAATTTATTAAAAATAAATCGAAGTGTTAATTTAAATTTGTATTTTCATTATTCACTGAAAAATTGATATTTTCAAAAAAATTAAAAATAAATTCACCCTATGTAAATATATTTATGATGATTTAAAAAAAATTATATTTTGAAATAAAATATCTTAATGACCCAGAAATTACATAGAATAATTTTTCACAAAGCAGTAAAAATCATTTTGGAAGTAAACATACTATTTTGTATAATAAAATATATTTACTAATGTTGTGTTACATTTTTTTGTTATTTTTTCAAAAAAAAATTATTGATTAATAACTATATATATTTAATAAAGAATTAAACAGAATTTATACCTACCCATTTAATGGCCATGTTATATCTACCGTTTTTAAATAACAAAATTTTAATATAATAACATGGTTCTTTTAAACTAAGCATTGCATGTCACATACACTATCAAAATTATTTTTTCCTTTAAAACAAATATTTTTTTACATTCTTCTCCCCAAATTGATTTCAAAATAAACATTTTATATCACATACTATGTTGTAAATAGGTGAGGCTAATTTTACTTCATGGATTACTCTGGTTATGTAGTTACCCCTTCATATTTATGGTCTTGCCAAAACATACTAACTAGGTGAGTTGTCCTATTGTGTTGAAAATTCTTACAATAGTTCATGATCTTTACCGTCTAATCCTTATAAGAGATTTAATTTTCCAGTTTTACTACCTCAGAATTCAGTACATGTGAGTGACCTGGTATGTACTTCCTCAAGATGGGTATATGGAATATATCATTTACTTTATAAAGGGTTGGTGGGAGGGATTTTCAATAAGACACATCTCTAATGTGATCAACAATCTCAAAGGGGTTGATGTACCTGGTTCTTTAAATTCCCATCTTCCCTAATCCAATGATTCCCTTCCATTATTAAACGTGGAGAAACAGTTTACCCAAAACCCCAATCTCTAGTTCTCATCAACGATTATTATCATTGCTCTTTTATAAACTCAAACATGACCTAACGTGATTTCAAATAGACATTAATTATCTACAATTTCTTAAAGTAAATTAAGGTCCCAACTACTTTCATTCACATATATCATCCCAAGACACATTTTCTACACATTTCTTCCCATAAAGGGATTTATATGGATCCAATTGGATTCTTAAGTGGAAGATATTATATTATAAGAACACTACTAGAGGAATTTATTAAACCCATCCTCTATTAAATTCTATAAAACAAGTTAAAAAAATGTAATCTAGTATTTGAATAATTGTATTTTGTTGTACATATGTTTGGGGGTGATAATGCATACTGATGTTCAACTCAATATTTAGATATTATTGGAGTCTATTCTATAACATGGACTTAAATATTTGATCTCTTTCAAATAAAATCATTAGTGGTGTTCCTTGTAGCCTCCCCACCTCTTTTATGTATATTATTTTATATTGATTGAGTGATATTTCCTCTTGAATTAAAGTGAAGTGATCAGTCCTCGTAAAACGATCCACCACTACCCATATGGAATTATTTCGTCTTGATATCTTGAGAAGACTTCTGAAAAAGTCCATGGTGGTGTTTTCGCATTTACAAGTATGTATGGTTATTGTTTCAATCATCCCCATAGAATTTTTCATTTTAGCCTTCACTTATTAACACACCAGAAAATTTTATGTATATTTCACAATCTCATTCATCATATTGTAACACCAATATTTCATTCAAAGATCTCTATACATCTTCATACTCTCTAGGTGGTATGGAGAAGGTCGAGAATCATACATCATTAAAAATATCATTTTTTAATGATTTTATGGTACAAATTTTTATGACCCAAATCTTAAAAATCCTTCTTTGTTAATTTTGATGGTCAAGGATCTACCATTTATTATGGATTATACCTTCTTCTGAATTTCCACATCATCTCTTTAGGCATCCTTCAACATCTCTAGAAAGGATTATTGAGTAATCATTTGAGAAATGAATAGTGATATTCCTTTAATCATGATTCATATATCTATCCTTTGAAATTATAATTATATTACATCCTTCTTAATTATCATCAGTGATTAGGTTAATGGATACTTTCTACTTAGATAACCTACCACCTTTTTTTCTTTTAAAAAATATTAAAAAGATTTAGTAGTCATAGTAGTTCATCAGATCTAACCATCTTCGATAAAGCATGTTAAAATACTTATATGTGAGTATATATATTATGATAATATGGTCAATATATATTTCAAACTTCTCCCTATATTGATAATGTCTGCATATATTTAATGAAAAGATAACTAAAGAAAATTCCAAATCATACATGGGATATTTTTTCTCATGAAATTTCAATTACCATAAGGAATTGGATAATAAGTTATCATTTTTCATGAGTAAATAGATAATGAATTTATTTTAAGCATCAATATATACCAAAAATAGTTCCCACTCGAGGGAAACATGAGGTATGGTGTAGTGATAAGCCACTTTTTTTAACTCTTTAAAGATATCATCTCATTCACTGGTCCAGAAAAACATTAATACCTTATGTTTTATCTTGGATAGTGTGTTTGAAAATCATGAATTGTTTTCAAAAATTGTTTAAAATACACATCATATCAATGGAAACTACATATATCTATTACAAATTTTGTTCTAGAACTATCCTATCATCTATAACTCACATTTAATATACTTTTCATATAACTTGTCCATTCAGAAAGCCCTTTTCACATTATTGAAATACTCCTTATGATCCTTCGTGCTATTGGAGTAAACCAGAATGTCATCTATAAATGAAAACACTAATTAGTTGAGGGGATATCTAAATTCTCTATTCATTATGTATATAAATATTGGTGGTGAATTAGTGTGTCTAGTAAGCATCAATATGAAATCATTGTATCCATACCCTGTTCTAGAAAATGTTTTGGGAATATCTTTAAATTTCAACTCTAATATTTGGTATCTAAACCAAAAGTAAACCATTTGAAAATAAAATGAATCACATATTTGATTGAACGATTTTTATATTCATAGGTGGTGATACTTGTTCTTTATAATTCTTTTTTTGAGATCCCATTAATTAATGCAGAGGCACATTAACCCATCTATATTTTTGGTCAAGAGAATCAACACACACAATTGTGAAGCACTCGATAAAATAAAAATACCCTCTAGATTCTCTTGTAACTGATTCTTCAAATCTTTCCATATCAACAGTGGACATTTTTTAAGTGTCTTGGTATATGGGTAAATATCCAAGTGTAATTTCAATCGACAACACATCCTATCTATCAGAAGGAAGACCAGTTTTTTGAAAATATATTAGTATAATCATTCATAATTTTCATGTATTCAAGTAATATTCTATACTTTTTATCAATCTATTGGGCTATATTTACTTTAACATAAGGAAAAAATTCACATGCTTCAGTATAATATTGTAAGGGAGATTCATCCTCCTTATTTTACTTGAATAGAATCATAGGATAAATGGTAATATGAATAGTGATCCCCCTATCCCAACAGTTGATGTTGAAATTATATAAAGATATCCAATACATACCCAAAATAGAATCAAACTCAACTAAAGAAATTAAAATAATATTTAATAGAATATTTAGTCCATAAAATTTACTGGGGAGGATTTATATACTTGGGATGAAACCATTGATATATTTTCTGTTCTCACTGATATCTTAACTCCCATGTTTTGAGATGGTTCTTAAATAATTATGATAAGAATTAGAGATATTAAATAATGAGTAGATCTATAATAAAATAGTAATTTTTATATTACTTCATGAATAAATAAAATACCTCTCATGACATCGTTCCTAGGATCCACCTTAGTAGTAGTGATAACATAAGCTCTTCCTTGATCTCTATCCCTTGGTGGTTGATGTCTTTGATTTCCTCTTACAACCATTGGATTAGGGAATTAACTTTTATAATTCCCATTTTTCTTATAGTCAAAACACTACACTGAAGGATGAGTGTTTATTTTAACCTTTTTATATTCTTCCATATTTGTGGGTTTCTTCATTTACCTTCAGTACTGATTATCCTAATGTCCCTATTTTACACATTTGAAGCATCTTCAGGATCCTAGTAGATTGATTCCAATATGATTCTTACTACATTTTGGAAAAGTGGGATGTTGGGTTTTATTTTCTTTTGGTTATTTATATGTTGATTCTCCATAAAAAAAACTATTTTATGTTTTTTAGACCCATGAGACCATTGGGATTCAATAATATTCATCTAAAATATGAGTGAATAACTAAAAATCATTTAATAGTTTCCAATATTCTGAATCACTATTCTTGTTATAGAATTATCTTTAAGCCACTATAGAAATGGACCACCTTATATTATATGTTGATTAAAAAACCAAAGTACCATGAAAGACGTGTGGCTTTATATACAAATACCACGATAGACTCATCCTACTTTTCATAAACCCAAGGAATATACTCTCTTTTTTAAGAAAGATATTTTAGGTAAAATATTTACTGAAAAATATTTTCTTAATGTATCATAGTTCTATGAAATCAATATCATCTTTGGGATTTTTTTTCTTGATCTTTTTCCACCACTGATCAAATTTTCTCTTAATTTGATAATTGTAACACATAACTTTCTCTTTCTCTAAGCATCATAATATTGAGAATATCTTCTCAATAGAGTTAAATGATTGTTCCATTTTTAGTAAATCATAGGATACACTAATGTTAGGAATCCTTTTTTGTATAACATACTTTACTTTAACTTGATCATTGTTTGGAAGAGTAGAGATTTCTACAGGATTCAAGTTATTATTCATAACATTATCTATTTGATCCAGTACCATCATGAAGTTATTTTCTCCCACATCCATAAGAATAGGCTTCTCAATGGGGAAATAATTATATTTCCTTTCATGTTGATCTCTGTTATAGTTTCTCTTATTTACTACCATTAAATGAGAGAAATACAAGATGATCATTTTTTAATTAACAACCATACACTAGGGAAAATTATAAAATTGGGAGGAATAACTTATAAATAATAAATAAATCCAAAATCATGAGTCTCTGTGTTTCTATCTTGGTTATCCATTTTAATTTTCTGGATTAGGTTTCAAAAAAAATTATTTTTTTAATTCATTCATTATCATTCAAAAAGGGTGTGTAAATTTACAAAAAATTCCCACAAGGAGTGTCAAACAATATATACAATAAGGCTTGTTTTTTTGTTCTAGTTGATGATAATGTATTTCCCGATGTATCATTTTTGGTGTTGTTAACCCTCCGTTCTACTATTCCAAATCCAAATCCACTTATAGTATATATACAAGTATGTAATTTCTTTGAAACCACTCCCTCTATCCTTAACCAATATTGTATGATATTTTCTCATACTTAAATAAATCCTTATACATATCCTTATACTTATGCATAGGGATCCCACCAATTTTTTCACATCTTAGTTTCTGAAGGGTTGAAAAATAGTTACTCTGATACCAACTATAGTGAAATAATTCCATGGGTATCGAATTATTCTCACGAGGCATCAAGTATAGGACTAGGGAGTACACATAACCAATTATGGGACCTTTTCCCCCATGTGATATTTTCGAGGAATTTATCCTTGACTCATCATTATGTGTTGTTATATGTTTATACCACATTTCCTATGATACGATGATCTTATGATAACATGTTATTTATGTTATGATTAGATGTTATTACTCATAAACCTTACCTTTTATGATATCATGTTATACCTTTAACTCATATGTTATGTATCTTTATCATGTTTATTCTATTACTGGAATTTCTAGCTCACCCATTTCTTTACGTATTCCCTATGTTATCTTTTATAGTTTTAGGTGATCAAAAGAATTTAGGATATCATTATATAGAATAAAATAAAGGTGTTTTATTTTAATCTCACTATGATGTATTTTGAACCTAGTCTTCCAAATACACAAGGCCTCATGATCTTTGTGTTGTAATTTAATGGATATTTTTTTAAAAAAATCATGTATTGGTATGTGTAAAAGGCATGGTTATTTATTGTTAGTATCACAGAAAAGGATTAGTGAACCATTGGAAACTAGTATAATAAAAATTTAGTAATAACCCAAGGGATAATTATAAGGATATTACTAAGTATATGAAAATATCCTATAATACTAATGGAGGTCATAAATAGTGGTTATTGCGTAATTAAATTCTTATATGGATACTACAAGTGGATGTCACACTAGCATAGTTGTACCTAGAGGCACTAAATCAAAAAAATGGAACATTGAACAATAATAAATTTTCACATGCTACATTGTTGAGTAATATTTTAAGGATGTGGAATAATAAATAGAATAAATATTCTTGGTTAAGAATGATACCTCTACTTCCGACCACATCTTTATGATTTTACCTAAAACCTTCCTAAATTTACATTAGGATCTGAAAATGGATTATATGAAGTGGTAAGGGAAGTAAGAACGGTATCTGAGTAGGTAATTTTTAAACCAATGGGTTTTGGAAGTTTGTAATGATGGGAGGGGGTCTCATTTATTAAGGATGGGGATTAACATTCTCGTAAAAACCCAAAACGTTTCAATAATTTGAAGTCACTATCAAGTCAAGTGCCTCAGAAATTTGAAAATAAAGTAGTTTAGAAGTGTAAATTACAATAAACACATATAAAACTCAAAATAAAACCTGTTAAATATTTGATTATTATTTCCTATTTAGTTTATCCCCCTTAGTAAAACAGTTTCAACATTTAACACGTTAATAGATTTTTACAATTTTTATGTAAAAAAATTAATTTAAACATATAATATAATATTAATTATTCTGATTAAAAAAATGGAATCCATATTTTCAAATTCAATTAACATAATTGGTAGAATTTAAGTTTAAATAAAACACGCACACGTGCCAAAAAACGGATTTTCGCGAAATGAATTTTTGAAGCATACGATGATATTAGAAAAACGACATGAAAAATAATCAAAATTAAATTAATTTACATTAATATTTATATAAATATAATTTATATATTTAATTTAAATAATTAGTTATATGGTGTCACTTTAACTATTTAAAATGGAGAAACATTATGCACTTTAAAATATTTTTTAGAAAAAATGTGTTTTAAATCCTAAAAATATACTGATATTAAAATCTGTTATAAATATGATTTAAATGTAATTAGTTAAAATAAATATAAATAAATAATAAATATATTAATTTTATTTTATATTAAAATAGTAAAGTGAATTCTAAGTTACGTAATTTATTTGAAAAATTTAAAATTTTACTAAAAATGAGTAATTTTCACTCTTCACTGAAAAATCAATATTTTCTAAAAATTCAAAACATTTCACCCTAATTTCATATCAATAATATTATTTCATAAATGATAATAATTTTATAAAACAAAATTTCTAAAATTTACAAATATTAATTATAATATTTTTTCACAAAAAGAAATAAAATTCATTTTTGATGGAAACAAACTTTTTGTAGAATAAAATATCTTTATTAAAGTTGATTTATAACTTATTAATAATTTTGTAATAAATTTATACATTTTTGAAAATTTATATAAATTTCATAATGCATTAAATAATATTTATTCCCACTAGTTTAATATCTTTGTTATATGATTCACCTTTAAATAATATTAGTTTCATTTTATATCACAGCTCTTTTTAACTCAGTGCTTCTATAGAATACGATATCAAACATAGTGTTTTTTTAAAATTTTATGGTTTTCTATTCTACCACATCAAACAAATTTTATCCTTTAAATTTTATCTTGTTCCATGTAATCTAGGGTTTTACATTTGAAAATTATATTCGTTGAAAATCTATATCATAATAAGTGTTAATAAAACATCCTTTTATAAGAGGTGTATGGAAATATAATGTTTATCTGGAATAACATATGACTATGTTTCAAATAATGAAAAAATTAGTGAGAAGTGAAAATGTGGAGATGGAATAAATTTCATATATAATTATGGAAAGTGATGTAGATCATTGAGCATAAGGAAGTGAATGATCAAGAGAAAGTTACCAACCAAAAACCATAAATTTTTGATAAATTAAAAGACCATTGATTCAATAGATATTAAGGTAGTAGGATAATATTTTTTCTCTCAAGACCATTTTCCTAGAGGTATGGGATAATTTTACTTTTAATATAGATTAAAAATAAAATATACATACTTTATATAAAATTATTTGATAACCAAAATTTCATTCTTTCACTGTTCCTTAATCAATTTCCTCTTCACCTATTAATCTATGGAATGATAATCCAATATATTTTTTATTCTTATAATAATAAAATTAAAATTTAATGTATCATAAGATCGATAAATTAGTAACACGTTTTTCCTCTTATTTTTATTAAAACCAAAAAGGTTAGAAAAAATTAAGATAATGCCCAAAATGAATATGAATATATAAATATCCAAAATGTAACAATAAAAACATAGGTTTAACATAAATAATTACATAAATAAACAACTATTTACCCCAAATAACCTCAATAACCTTAATAAGAAATATGTTTTTAACCTCAAATGGAATCTCATAACCATCAACATACATCAGAAAAAACGTAATACCTTTCTACCCAAATAAACTTTTACAATAAACCTAAATGTTATGCATTTATCTTAACACAATAAAATATTTCCCAAAATATCCTTAATCTCCTCACAATCCTAAAAAATTCAAAAATAACAGATCTACTAAAATGATTCCCAAAATAAAACTAAAATTTATTAACCTAATCATTTAAGTAAAAACAATTTAATATTAACCACTACATTACGAAGGCCAGTGGTAGGTGTTGAACACTTATCACCCTTCGTTTGTGGGTTCAAGCCGCATGGACTTGCTAGATATGATGATTTATCTCCAAACATAAGAGTTATCTTTTTTTTTTCTAAAACCATATTAATTTAATTCAATAATGTTCCCATAAATATGATAAACATCCTCAAAATGTCATTAATCATCAAATCTGTTTTTAACCACTACAGTTTTTATACAATTTATTTTATCCCCAAAATTAAATAATCATAGTGGACTATAATTACCCCAACATCACGAACTTATACAATATTATCCCTTCATAAATGATGGGTTTTCCATAAAATAACTCCTTACCACTAAATCAAATTTCTAGGACATTATTACAATTTAATATATTCCTAAAATCCTTAAAACAACTACTATAGAATAATCTATATAAGTATCATGATTCTTAAAAATTCCATTCCATTGATAAAATATATTTCAACAACATAACTCATGAGTTTAAACACCTAAAAAATTACACCCTTCAATGTTAATGATTGTTATAAAATATGTCATTTGTATTTTATCCCTATATTTGAGCATTGAATTGGATACTAACCACGTTTATATGAAAAATTCAAGCTAAAAAATCCATCTAAGTGATGGGATTGACTATAGATGAACCACACAATTATTTCCATGAGTTATTTATAATATTTATAATGAAAACCATTTTACTTATATGGGGTTGTTTTTCAATAAAAGTGAATGATTTTCATTTAGATAGTTCTATAAACTATTTTTTTTATTTCTACTAGTTCTATATGATGTGAGTAGTGATTGAGTTTAAGTGGAACTCATAAGTATGGATTGTGATATGTGGGATCCAATAAAACCCTCCAATAGTTTGGTTTGAATATTATATCTCATGAGATAAATATTATTTATTACATTTTAGTTTCTCATAAGTATATGAAATGATGTTGTTCCTAATAAAATAAATTTTACCTATAAAAATAATGGTGTTAATGTTGAAGATGTTTCATAGTTTCATAATTATTCCCACGATTCTGTCATTCTCTCATGGATCATGCTTATCGACTCATATTTACACATTTTTTTGATTCATTTATTATTCTATACCATATTCCGTGATTTATGATATGTGTCTTATTGGTTATCAATTGTCTAATGTATCTTGATTATATCCATATTTGCATCTTTTTCTCAATTATGATATTCAATTTTTATCAATTATGTTTACCTATAATGAACATCTTATATCACCCCTTCCTGTTTTTCTATTTCGCCATGTTATGAACATGAGTATAATGTATAAGAAGTGTTGTGGGTCAATTATGGATAAATTTTCCTAAGGGTTGAAAATTAATTTTCTTATATTGATTTTCGGTACAGATTTTAAAACTTATATTATTAGGTTAGTTTTATTATTATTATCATTAATATGTAATGTTTACCTTATAGAAATTTCATAAGATAATGGAATATCTAGATTGGATCATTATTCCTTTACCCTAGGGAATAAACACTTAATTTGTAACATCCAAAACATCATAAACAATAGATAACATGTATGGAATCATCATGTATTTATGAATGTGATATATTTTCCTAGGAAATGAATGAATCCCCTTACGATCCAATAAAGAATTTTTTTTTGTTTTAGATAATAAGAAATGTAAATTATTCTTCAAAAGGAGATATAAAGACTTCAAATTCCAATAAATTCAAATATTCTATCACAAATGAATGTAACTTGTATAAAAAACTAGTTATAAAAGCACTTTAGGATCAATGAAATATCACTCAAACCCTGGGGGGATCCATGATCTGTACTATTTTCATATTTTTTTTGAAAAATAATTCACCAACTCTTTTCATTTATCGATAATTTTTGCAACACATCCAAAGAGACACCAATATAAGGGAGCAAAAAATATTTAAAAGATCTACCTATCAGTGTGATAAAGCTATTACTTGGTGTGATATATATTCCTTCGGGATCATACTACCTAGTAGAAGCATATTGTGGGTACAAAAGGTAGGTAATAACCTTGAAACAAAAATTTTCAAATCTCTAAAATTTAATTTAGTGAATCCCACACACAAGTGATTCCCACACATTACAAAGATAACAATTTTAATAACAAATAAATTGTTATCAACAAAATGGACTTATTCTATGTCATTTAGTGTGATGAATTATTCTAATTCTACTCTAAATTTACTTAATTAATCAAGAAAAAATTCTTCTTTAAAATTTCATAGAAACAAGTTTCTTATTCACATTGTATTCACAAATCATTAAGATAACCAATTATATCTTATTATTTTTATTATCCATTTCATATAATTTTAATAATTACTGAATTTTCACTATATTGAACATATCCATAACTTTTAAATGTTCTCTCTCTCTATATATTTCTTTTATAAATATTCTTGTCACTAGTCAAATCCTTATAGTAGGACACACTTGTATTAATTCATATTTGAATTTGAATTTCAAATTAAAATACCTTTCTTTAAATCATAACCCTTTAACCACTATCCATTATAATATTGACCAATAAATTTTAATTGGTAGTTATAATAGGATGGAATAACGAAAAAAAATTAAAACTGTAATCCTCATCAACATGTGTTAACAAATTGTATAAAATTCAGAAATCATGGTGTGGGGACCATTATCATGGTGTATTCTAATTATTCAACCTAGTTATTTTTAACTTATCAAGTATATTACAATATATGATATCTATAATGGTTTAGAGGCCTCAAAATATAGAATTATTCTTAAGACTAATGTAGCCAACTCTACGATGTGATCTATGCCCAATGGAATTGTCCCCCATATTTTCTCATGGCTATGGTGTGGAATATGAGTTGTGATGTGGAGGTCCCAAATTCTCTAAGAACCACTGAAATATTTATTTCTAAGCATCGTGTCATGGAACTTCACTACAATGTAGATTCCTATGACCAAGCCTCTACTACGGTGTTGTTACTCACTCTGTGGTATGTGGTTCTATAGACTATTTTTGACCCTACAACCTAATTAATCCTCTCCACTATAGGGACCATATGGTGTATAATAATATTCTTTTTTACCTTCATATCCAAATTTTGGTATACAAATTACAATGAAATACTTCTTTTTAAAAACTTTTACGATGTAACAACTATTTTTCAACATAAAATTCCCTTTCACCCATTAATTTTCTTGTATCATAAAATCCTTCTATAATATATAGTCATTTTGAAATGGTTTAACAATTGTCTAAAATATTCTAAAATCATATTCATGCCACAAGAACATTGAGTTTGAAGATGATTTATGTATTCAAAACAAAATCCAATACAAATAAACAAATCAAATTTATCCTCTATCACATGTCAACACCTCTTTCTCTCAACATAATATTGAGTAGTGTTTTTAAATAATATACAGGGGGTTTTAGTCCATTAGATGATGAAATTATATTTAATACAAATCAATCATACAAGGTTCACACTGTTTGAATTATTTTGTGATGTATTCTAGCTCAACATGGTGTTTGGAAAATATTTAGCATGAAAAACATTAGTTGGATTTGGATAAAATAATCTAGGATGAATAATAAAGAACTAAACTATAATTTTCATCATAAAAAAATAATATATATTGTGCCATGTTTTATATGAATTAGTGTGAAATAAGTCACACCATAACAATATGGGTTATATTTTTAGGAGGAGGTCAACTATATCGTGATGAAGATCCTAAGAGAATTAAATTACACTTTTTTCAAGATGAAATATCCCCACAAAATAAAAAAATATAACCATTCCTCATTGTGCCATATACAAGAATAAAATTTTTCATAAGCTTATTTTATAAGGAGAAACCAGAATATAATGAATATGGAATTATTTTTTAGTGTGTTTTTTTGTGTTGGAAGAATTATTTCACCCTGAACCCCTTAATCGTATTTCAACAAAAGTGAGATTTTTAATGGGAGTTGATGATTTATAGATGTTACACTATAACTATGTCAATAATAGTAAAAATGTGATTATTAATCAATGAAGGAGGTAGTTAAAGTGCATTACACTACATACATAGAGCATAATGACAAGATATTGTTGTTTCTATACTATTTTCTCGGTTTGGAGATGTTTTAAAATGTGGGGTTTCTATAAATGTAATGTCCATTTTTTTAATGAAATCATAAAAAAATTTATTCCTAATTAGTGGAAATCACATAATAAATTATTGTTAATTTATATTTTGAATGTCTCTTGAAATTTTATTTGATAAATGAGAATAATGGAAAATGATATAAAATTTTTTAGATAAGTAACCTATAGTGATTATTATATATGAGATATTTTTTTTGAATATCAAAAGATATTATCATGAATATGATTCATATTCAACTGATGAAAATATCATATTAAAAAAGATTATAAGTTACTCAAGATTTTTCTTTAGAGTCATTCTCTAAGAAAGCAATTTTATTTATCTTTTAGTAGTAATATAATGGATGAAAAATCTGGTTGGTGCCTATATTTTTTAGGGATCAAGTGAATTTCATTTCCCGTGGTTGGTTTTTATAATAAAATATTAACAATATTTTTGTGGGATTGGGATGAACCTCATAAAATTATATTATACTTCAAATTTACATTCTGAACATAGTGAGTTTGAGAGATCCATAGTTTACTACAGTGAGAGTGATTGTTCTTGAAGAATAATAATTTTTCAACTCCAATTTAACCCCACTCTCAGTGTTTATCATTCACTCAATTGATTTTATTACATCATTAAACCACCAAACATTGCAAAGGACGACAATGAACATTCATGAGGATAGGGACAATGGGGACATGGGAAATAAAAGTATGATAGCAAGTGAGATTTTGGCCACCCAAAATTGCATTCAAAAAATGTTCTTCAATAAACACATAGGATATTGGATTCAAATTTTTTATCTCAGAAAGAAGATTATCAAATTAGAAATAGAAAGATAAAACAATGAATAATAATTATCAATAATTAATAACAAATTCAAACAATAATTATTTATAGTATAAAATATTGTTAATATATCAAATATAAAATAGTTATAATAATTGGAATCCCACACTATATCAAATGAGGAATGAGTCGGAGAATAATATAATGGGAACTTCCATATTGGTTGATCATAAACTCTTCATTGATTTAATATTAATTTATGTGTTTATTGGAACCATGATGAAGAATTATAAAATACCAAATAAATATAAGGATCTTGGTGATAATTTATATTCCTTTAACATTATATTAGTAAAGAATTTATTTGGGAATGGTAGGGTGAGGGAGTCGATGTCTAAGAATATTTTTATAAAGTCATGAAATGGGCCCGGACTAGGCCTAAAACTGCAATAAATATTACAAATACCATTGAAAAAAACTCCCCATTTCATACATTACCACAATGTGTGAATTTCATTGTGGGAACCCACATATGAGATATTAATCATTTTCCACATTTATTATAATTCAATATAAAATTAATATATTTAACAATTTTAATATTTTTCAAATAAATATGATGTTTTGAGGGAGGAAACACCCATGTGACAAGCTTAAAAATATTATTTCAAATATTCAAATTCTCTAAGACATACATGTCAACATATCCTCTCCACTTTTAATTCATTTTATCGAAAAATTTTCAATTCACTAAATTTTTAGAGGGTACTATGCTCATATATTATTCCCATAATCACTTTCAAATATATCAATTCTACTATAAGACACACACCCTAAAAATTAATCAACCATGAAGGGTTCTCTCCTTATGGTCCTTTATGACCTTTAGATTTTAGAATAAGCTTGATTTATCCATGAAATCTACTTTAAACTAGTCAATGGGTTTTTATGAATCATGGTGAAGTCTCTTCATCTATTATAAGTTGAAAAAAATGTGTACCATATACAACTATGATGATAAATTTTGGATACATGAAACATCACCTACCCTACAATGAATATTGAATGTATTGACGAAAATTATAGATATATTTTTTTCCATGTTTAAGTCCCCAAAAGATGCATTGAAAAAAATGTTTAGGAAAACATTATCCCCCACCTCATGCTTGGAAGACCGTTGTTTTTTCTTCAACCACGAATTCTGATTGATCTGAGTTTTCCTCTTCAGCACTTGGTTCTCATTCGCCTTTTATTTTCTCAATCCCACTAGATTACTCCATTTAATAAATGACTCATAAAAATATATTTAACAATGTGGTGACATCTATTTCCTCTCTTGTTTATCCTTGAAAGGTTCCACTTTGGTTGTGGAGAGATAACTTTTGTTTTCGAAAAAAATCCACAAATGGTTCTTGATCAACCAATACATGGAAAAATAAACCATTTAAGACTATATAATATCCTTAGGACCATGAATAGTTTTATCTATTAGACCTATTTCTGGGGGTGGAATATTATAATAAGCTACAACCGAATTTTCAATTTCGCCTATAGGATATTCTATATCCAGGACATGAAAAGAAAATCTTGGTTAGAAAAAATCACCAAGAAACATATATGAAACTAAAATATCTCATTTAGGTATTGGATTATAAGGATCTCTAAAAAGACTACTATTTATAGGGATGATGTGAGATGAATGTTTTATTTATTCAATGTTCATGTTCATAAAATATTTTCCCTTCAAGAAAAGTGGAAGTCAAGTTATGGAATCCATTGAAATAATTCCTTAATTTATCTCTTGAACATTAAGGAATTTTATTTAACTATCACAGAACAAGTGATCATATATCACATAAAAATAGAATAGGTATCATTATACAAACTCATCAACAATCATTTTTTTTGATTGGAAACCAAAACTGATGATTGTGGTCTTGGGATATTTTCATTAGAACCATATTCAATGAAAAATGTGATGTATGAAACTCATAAAATTTATACTTATAAAATCATATGGGAACCTTTGTATTTCAAATAAGAGGATGACATGCTTCACACCTTCAGAAAATAAATTAAGCATTTTCCTTGAGAATATCTAGTCATACAAGATTACATAATAAATATATCCAAGCATGTCACGACCCATCCTCGTGGACCATGTTGTGACTACCCCAAGCCCGCCTTCCATAGGACATGGGATGACGACTAGCACCAAAGGCGTAAATCCCAAATAAGGGAAGGCATTTCCCTTATGAAGTAACATACACAACAGAGTACGCAAGTGAAGTAAGCACTAAGAAAAACTGGGTACAGGATAAGTGCTGAAAAAGTAAATGGGCCAGTATGCAAAACCAATTGAAAGAACAGTATAACTGAAAGTGAAAGTACAACAACAGTAAGTAAAAAGAAAAACCTAGTCATCCTCTGAATGTCGCACCAGAAGGGTGGGTACAGATAGCCTCCTCAGCTCCTTGGGTCCAGTCAACCACTCTGTATACGTCCTGCCAAATAGTCCACCTCCGGGTATCGTCCAGATCCACAGGCCTCCACCTCAATCAGTGCTGTCCGTCGTCTGCATCCAACAGAACGTAGTGCAGGCATATCCCATGTAGGGGTGAGTGTACGATACTCGGTAGGGACCCTGAGACCCCCAAAGGACTTTCATAATCCATGAAGGTTAAACCAGAAAGGAAAGATACAATCATGAAGCATCAACAACACTACTGAGGTATATGCCCATACATATACCTAAGTCATCAGTTACAATTTGGCTCCAGCTTCCGAACCCTAGAACATCCCAATCCACAAAGGAAAGAACAACCCAATACACATAGGAAAGCACAACACAATCCACAAAGGAAAGCACAACCCGATCCACACAGGAAATCACAATCCCATCCATACAGGAAATCAAGTCAACCACATCAATGATAATGATTGAGAATCAAGACTCAGCTCACACAGGTATACACTTCGTAAGGTGATAGAGATTATCAGATATAGCCACTGATTCATCTAAGCTGTCGGACCCACATTGGATACAAGACCAGCTAAGCTGTCAGACCCATAAAGGATACAAGACCAACCACTCTGTCGGACCCACAAAGGATACAAGTACAGAGTCAAATACTGCCGGACTCACATAGGATACAAGAACAGTAGTCATCTCCATCAAATCCTTGGAGGATTCCAGTATGGTCTTCATCGCTACCGAACCCATGGAGGATCCAAGTACAGTTGTCCTCACTGCCGAACCCACGGAGGATCCAAGTGCAGTCGTCATCGTCGTTGTCACAGCCACCTCTAGGGTTCCCGCATGCAACATGCTCGATTCCGGGAGGGTCCACCCCTCGAGAAAGAGATAGATAGAGATTCGATACATAAAATATCACAAAGTCCAGAGTTGATGTATCCCAAAGTTCTGTCTCGCCAAAGAAACCCGACGCGACAGACGGTGCGTCAATCGGACGCCCAGTCTGAGAGTTATTCGTTTTTCCATTCCAGGGGCCCAGTTGGATTTTTAAGATAAAACCAACCCGACTGTACTCCCTACTGCATCCAAAAATCAAGCGGAGTAATCCAAAAGGACCGTCTCAACAAAATAATCTCAACGCAATTGACGGAACGTCAATCAGATGTCCGGTTCTTAAGATATAAGCGTTTCCGCTCCAAGGGCCCGGTTGGTTTCGAGTTTGAACCAACCCGTATGTACACAACCTTGTCGTAACCTCAAGTGTAATATACCGAAACGACCATCTCTATCCAAGGATTCATACACAACTGAAGGTTCGTCGATCGGAGGTTTGTAGCCGAAGTTATAGGCAAAAGACCGAAAGCGGTCTGGAGTGGGGAGTCTGGGCCCGGTCCGACCCGGCCCGACCCCCCCTGGGGTGGCCCGAACCGGGTTGACCCAACCCGAGTACGGGTCTGGCCCGGTAGGGAGCAGCCCGACCCGTCTTGGTGCGGCCCGGCCTGGCAGGGCGCGGATCGGCCCGGTCCGCGCGACCCGCCCCGGCCCAGCCGGGGGGGTGCGCCGGCTCGGCCAGCGGGCCGAGAAGGGGGGGGGGGACACGGCCCCCCCTCCCTTTGCGCTCCGTGGATGTGGCACCCAGTGCCGCGTCTCCTCCGGATCCCATTAGTCCATTGTATCCGGCCACCTACCGCTGGGACTTCAGCCACAGCGGCTCCTGCCGGCACCGCGCCGGGGCACGACTGTCGCAGGTGATGTCCGCGGGCCACCAGAGTCATTCCGATGGTCCGTTCTTTCTCTCGTCTGCACCTACGGTCGTCTTGGGACCCGCTCTTCACTTCGATGTCTTTCAAACGCCGATGGGGTCCCGTTTCAACGTTTCCCAACGTTCCGCGCATCAAGAACAGAATAGCGGTGGGTTCAGACTTGTTCGTTGGTCCGCACCCAACGCGTTAGGGGTTCAAACAACTCCCAACAATTATACGTTATGCCGAGGGTATAGTTCACATAAATAAAATAAAAAAACCCCCACCTCAACAAAGAAGGCGTTCTTCGGCGTCGCGGTAGACGATGTCGCGGACAGAAGGTTTGTAGGCGTTGACGGAAAACACTGAGGAGGAAGTGGTGTCCCCTCCCTTATCACGGGGAAGAGAATTCGTGGCACGTCGTCGATCTCTGTGGAACTAGAGTTCTTCGTCGTTCTTCGTTGGGGGCTGGCATTCTTCCTCGCACAATTAAGTTCTCCTTCTTAATAAAATAATAGGTTTCCCTATTATTTTATTATCCACGCAAAGAAACTCTCTCATAATTAAATCACCACAGTAATTAAAAATTGCGGACATTTAATTAAAGAAGGGAGAGAGAAGGTTCCCCATAATTAAACGCGTTGACAATTTAAATTAAAAAGGGAAAAATGAAGTTTCCTCATTAATCAATACGAGGAGTTACCCAATAATTAAATAAATGGATATTAATGGAGGAAAAGTCAAGGAAATAGTAGGGGAATAAATGAAGCCAGAAGAAATTAAATAGTGGGGCCAGTGTGGGCCCCACCTCTCTAACTTCATCACTTGGGTAATTATGTGGTTGCGGGCCCCACCCTTAACTACCCAAGGGACGGAGTAACCTCCTTTAGAAATAAAACTTATTCTGACATTTTTTATTTATTTCTTAAACAAACCCCCAAAAATTAACATCTACTCTTTTGCGAATACAAATACGGTAAGTGTCCCCTTAAGCAATTACTCGTGCTGTGAGTTCATCGGTGCCCTCAGATTTTAATTCCGAGCACCGGTTCAAAAGTCAGAAAAACCCACTCATTCATTCACTGAACGTACCCGGGCTAAACTTCAAAAATTTATTCCGGGCACACCAGTCCTCAGAATTAAACTCCTTCAGAAGCCACAGACTCATAAAATTCCAATGTATTTAAAAAAAATTTCCTTGAGGTTCCCATGCTTCCAACGAATGTGCACCAAAGGAATCGCCCGTCCACGTAGGACCCACTCATATCGATCCTTGATCTCCACTGGGACCTCCACAAAAGTCTCCCCGTCACCGATGTCCAGCTTTACATGGTCAATGATATACATCAGGTAGTGCACGTATCTCCTCAGCTGAGATACTTGGAAGATGTCGTGCACCCGGTGCAACTAAGGTGGAAGAGCCAGGCGATAAGCCACCTCGCCTATGCTGCTGAGATCCTGGAATGGTCCAATGAAGTGTGGAGATTACTTGTCGCCCTAACCAAATCTCCATAATACACATCAAGGTGAGACCCTAAAGAAGACATGGTCGCCATCCTCGAACTCTAGTGGTCTCCGCCTCCTGTCAGCATAGGACTTCTGTTGGCTCTGTGCAGTTCTCATACACTCCTGGATGATCTGAAACTTCTCCGTTGTGGCATGGACCATCTCTGGCCCAACTAGTGCTGACTCCTCAAGGTCTATCCATCATATAGGTGATCTTCAAGGTCGGCCGTACAGTGCCTCATATGGTGCCATACCGATGGTGGATTGGTAGCTGCTGTTCTACGCACAACCCACCAAAGGTAGGTGATCCTCTCAACTGCGACCAAAGTCGAGGACACATGCACAGAGCATGTCCTCGAGTGTCTGAATGGTCCTCTCTGTCTGGCCATCCGTCTGTGGGTGAAAGGCAGTGCTCAGACATAGCTACGTCCCAAAAGCCTCATGTAACCCATTCCAAAGCCAGTAAGTTAAGCGAGCATCTCAACAAGAGATGATAGATGATAGCACACCATGAAGCCATATGATCTCCAAAACGTAGAGGCATCCCAAGCTCTCCACTGAGCCCTACTCTCTGATAGGTAAAAACTGGGCCAACTTGGTGAGTCGGTCTACAATCACCCAAATAGAGTCGTGTCCTCTGGAAGTACGTGGAATCCCCATCACTAAATCCATGGATATCCCATCCCACTTCCACACCGGGACCACTAAGGGCTGTACCGATCCTTCTGGTACCTGGTGCTCTGCCTTAACTTGTTGGAAAGTGAGGCATCGAGAAACGAACTCTGCCACAACCTTCTTCATACCCGACCACCAGTACTATTGTCTAAGGTCCTGATACGTCTTCGATACTAAAGGATGTACCGCTATTGGGGAAGTTTGGAACTCCCTCAACACCTCCTCATACAAAGCAACAGGTACCCTGGTACATACCCTGAAAATGATGACGTGCTCTACTCCTACAGAAAATACATCAGGTGCCTATCCTGAGGAAATCTATGTAAGTCGTGTCTCACAGTCCACCTCCCCATGTTGTGCCTCTCTGACCCGCTGAAGCACTGGAGGATTGACTGCGAGCGACTAAAGAAAGGCTACCCCATCTCTATCCACGAAGGATATCTGCAACGCGGCTAGCTGCTCCGTCGCCTCTCCAAGTAGCTGGATTCCCGACCTCCTACTGAGAGCATCAGCTACTACGTTCCCCTTCCCAGGAGTATAAACTATCTCAAATTCATTATCCTGGAAGAACTTGAGCCACAGCCGCTCTCTTAGGTTCAGGTCCTTCTATGAGAAGATATACCTGAGACTCTGGTGGTCAGAGTAGACTGTAAAGCGCTCGCCCATCAGATAGTGTCGCCACATCTTCAAGGCAAAGACCACTGCTGCTAACTCCAGGTCATGGGTAGCATAGTTCTGCTCATGCTACCTCAAATGCTGTGAACCGTAAGCCATCACTTCTCACTCCTGCATCAGGACACACCCAATTCTGGTCCCTGATGCATCATTGTAAACTATGTACCCTACACACTCCTCCGGTAGCCTCAAGATGGGTGCACTGGTCAATTTTTGTCTCAGCTCTTGGAAGCTCTGCTGACATCTATCTGACCACACGAAGGGTTTTCCCTTCTTTGTCAAAGCTGAAAGTGGCACTGAAACTCGGGAGAAGTATGGCACAAATCTCCGATAGTACCCATCTAGACCTAAGAAACTCCGCACCTCCATCACGCTCCTGGGTGGCTCCCAAGAAAGTACCCCGTCGGCCATCGCGTGATTCACTGAAACTCCCGCCTCTAAGAAGACGTGCCCCAAGAAGTGGACCTCTTGAAGCTAGAACTGGAACTTCGAGATCATACCATAAAGATGGTGCTCTCAGAGTGTATCCAGTACAACCCGTAAGTGGTAGGCGTGTTCCTCCTCATTCGTCGATTAAATCAGTATGTCGTCAATGAAGATTACAACAAACCGATCGAGGTAGGGATAGAAGATCCTGTTCATGAGACTCATGAACACTGCTGAAGCATTGGTCACACCGAAAGGCATGACCAATAACTCATAGTGGCCATACCGACACCTGAAGTCCGTCTTCTGCATATCCTCGTCTCGAACTCTGAGCTAATGATATCCTGACATGAGGTCTATCTTCGAGAACCAACGTGATCCCTTGTGCTAATCAAAGAGTTATTCAGTCCTCGGAAGCTGATACTTGTTCCTCACGGTCACCTGGTTCTGGTGACGGTAATCGACACATAGTCACAAGCCCCCATCTACCTTCTTGGTGAATAGGACCGGGGAAGCCCAGGGTGAAGCACTGGGTCAGATGAAACCTTTCCCCTTTAAGTCCTCCAGTTGTACCCACAACTCACTAAGCTCAGCGGGAGCCATCTGATATGCTGGAGTGGATATCAATGATGTCCTGGGGTATAGGTCTATATAGAAAACTACCTTTCTGTGAGGAGGTAGTCTTGGAACATCGTTAGGAAAAATGTATGCATACTGGTCCACCACTATAGGAAAACTCGGACTCCACACGTCAAATGCTCTGAGGATGAGGCCAGCCAAATGATGTGTGATAGGCTACCCCTACTCTACGTGAGTCCATCCTATTCTGCGAAGGTTCCCTTCCTTCCGGTGAAGGTGAACCTGGACCCATCTGTGCGGACACACCACACCTTGCGCCTAATACAGTCGATCTGAGCATGGACTGTAGATAACCAGTCCATACCCAAGATGACATCGTAAGGCCTCGACGCCACTATAAGAAGATCACAGTCGAAGCTCTTGTCTCCTAGAGTAAGCTCACACTGTCGGAAAAAGTGCGTAATCATTGAGTCTGCTCCCGTAGGAGTCTCTAGCCGCAAGAATCGATCCAACGGCTCTGTCGGAATCTCTAAGCTCTGAAAAAGGGCAGCGACAATAGAAGAATGGCTTGTACATGTGTCTATAAGAACTACAACAAGGGTGGAGTAGACACAGATAGTACCTCGAATCATCTCGGGTGAGCCATGGTCATAATCCTCCGCTACCTGAAGCTGAGCCTGCCTCTACCCGCCAGCTCCCTGTGGTCGGGGTGGACCTCCTTGGGGTGGTGGTGGTAGAGCCTCGAAGCGTCGTCCACCACGCGTTGCTCGGCCAGCTCCTCTGCCTCTTCTGTCTGCTCCCTTTGGACTGCCATGGTTGAACCTCTTCCTCTGCCTAGGAGGTACCTCCATAGTCTGCTACTCATCTACATGGTGGGTAGGGAAATCACGAGCCATGTGGCTCTACCCGCCGCATGCATAACATTGTCTACTCCTCATAAGACTGGCTCTGTGTCATGTGCCCCGCACAGCTGCACCCAAATCTTGAGGTTTACCACATGTCGGCCTAGTCTGCTTGGACCCCTGCGACATCTGTCGACCGCCAACTGTAGAAGACTCCGCTCCGTGCTATCCTGTGGTGGGTCTCGCTGCTGATGGCTGCTCGGTGAGAAATCTCTCCCCTTCCAGGGCTCCCTCCAGCACCCCCGCCTGGGTCGGGATGCTGAGTGGAACCGTCGAAGCAATGATCTCATGCCTCAACCCCTGCTCAAAGGTCCATGCCTGAAATAATGGGTCCCGTACCATGTCTGTGGAGTAGCACGAGAGGTCGGTAAATCTCGCTGAGTACTGGGATACTGACATGTTTCCCTCCCGCAGTTGTAGTAACTCCTGGATGCGCACCGCACGGAGGGTGGATAGAAGAAACTCCGAGCGGAAGAGGCTCTCGAAGTCCGTCCATAGAAGAGATGCCTCATCATGCACCTGGAGCATCAGGCTTCACCATCTACCTGCTTCTGCGTGTAGGAGACTCGCGACAAGGATCACCAAGAGGTCTGCTGGTGTCCATACCAACCTGAAGACTCTGACGACAGCCTCCAGCCAAACCTCAGTTGGCTGAGGATCCATCTCTCCGCAGAACCTGGGCTGCCATTGTCTCTAAAACTCCTTCAACATGCTCAGGCGGTGTTCACTCTCTGCCGATGGGGCTGGTAGAATCGGTGGCTCGATGGGTAAAGGTACCACCGGTGCCTCTGCTGTAATGGGGCCTTGCGCTGAGGCCTCGTCGCTTGGTGAGCTTCCATCTCGCACCAAGCTTGGAACCCCAGCTGACTTCCGTCGTGGGGCCATCCAGAAATGAAACAGGTGTGCCACTGTTAATACAGTATACTTGGTGAGCTTACACAAAGTAATTACAAAGAAAACTTTTCAAACACACATGCAATCAATTTTTTCGTGAACTGAGTCATAAATTTGAAGTCAGGGTCCTGATGTATGGATACTTCAACCACCACACCAGCACTAGACTCCCTGGACAGAAAACCACACTCAATACTCTTAACACTATTTCTCCACAGAGAAGAAATTATCAGAGTCCTGAGTTTTGCAATAGAACCGACTCCAATGATACAAAATTTCCACGACCCGTCCTCGGGGCCCGTGTCATGACTACCCCAAGCCCACGTTTCATAGGCCAGGGGCTGGCGAATAGCACCAAAGGCGTAAATCTCAAAGAATGGAAGGAATTTCCATTATTAAGTAATATACACAATAGATAACGCAAGTGAAGTAAGAACTAAGAAAAACTGGGTACATGATAAGTGCTGAAAAAGTAAATGGGCCAGTATACGAACTCAACTGAAAGTACAGTACCACTGAAAGTGAAAGTACAACAGCAGTAAGTAAAAAAGCAACACCGAGTCATCCTCCAAAAGTCACACCTAAAGGGTGGGTACAGATAGCCTCCTCAACTCATCGGGTCTGGTCATCCGCTCCGTATATGTCCCGCCATGTAGTCCTCCTCCGGGTATCATCTAGCTCCACAAGCCTCCACCTCGATCAGTGTTGTCCATCGTCTGCATCCAACACAACGTAGAGTGGGCATATCCCATGAAGGGGTGAGTATACGATACTCAGTAAGGACCCCGACACCCCAGAAGGTCTCTCAGAATCCACGAAGGTTAAACTACAAAGGAAAAAAATACAATCATGAAGCATCAACAACACTCCTTAGGTAATTTCCCATACATATACCTAAGTCATTAGTTATAGTTTGCCTCCAACTCCCGAACCCAAGCACAACCAAATCCACAAAGGAAAGCACAACCCGATCCACACAGGAAAGCACTACCCAATCCACAAAGGAAAGCACAACCCGATCCACACAGGAAAGAACAACCCCATCCACATAGGAAAGAAAGTCATCCACATCAATGATAATGATTGATAATCAAGACTCATATCACACAGGTATACACTTCATAAGGCGATAGAGATGATTAGATGAATCAGTGGCTACATCTAATCATCTCTATCGCCTTACGAAGTGTATAACTAAGGAAGATGAGTCTTGATTCTCAATCATTATCATTGATGTGGTTGACTTGCTTTCCTGTGTGGATGGGGTTGTGCTTTCCTGTGTGGATCGGGTTGTGCATTCCATTGTGGATTGGGTTGTGTTTTCCTATATGGACCGGGTTGTGATTTCTTTTGTGGATTGGGTTGTGCATGGGTGTGGGAGATGGAGAAAAACTGTAACTGATGACTTAGGTATATGTATGGGCATATACATAAGTAGTGTAGTTGATGCTTCCCGATTGTATCTTTCATTTCTTGTTTAACCTTCGTGGATTCTGAGAGACTTTCGGGGGTCTTGGGGTCCCTACTGAGTATAGTATACTCACCCCTACATGGGCTATTCCCGCACTACATTGTGTTGGATACAGATGACGGACAACACTGGTCGAGGTGGATACTTGTGGAGCTAGATGATACCCGGCGGTGGACTACTTGGAGGGACGTATACGGAGCGGACGGCCGGACCCAAGGAGCTGAGGAGGCTATCTGTACCCACCCTTCAGGTGGGACTTATGGAGAAAGACTCATTGTTGCTATTTACTTACTGCTGTTGTACTTTCACTTTCAGTTGTAATGTACTTTCAGTTGGGTTTGTATACTAGCCCATTTACATTCTCAGCACTTAACCTGTACCCATTTTTTCTTAGTGCTTACTTCACATGCGTACTCTGTTGTGTATGTTACTTCATAAAGTCAATGCCTTTCCTTCTTTTGGATTTAGGCCTTTGGTGCTAGTCGCCAGCCCCTGACCTATGGATGGTGGGCTTGGGGTAGTCAAGGCATGGGCCCCGAGGATGGGTCGTGACAAAGAAAGTTCACCCTTAATAAATAAAAATGTTTTTATCTACCACCATTGATAAAACATAGGAAACATATACTTATTATAAAAAGAACAGTTGTATCATGTCATTCTACTCAATCCCCACACACATAAGCAGAGTATGAGATTTATTGATAAGGGATTCAGCCAACATATTTTATTTTAATTGAGTATAAAAATTATTTGTGTAATATTTTTTTATTGAACTATAGCCATTACCATTGTGTTACTTTTAGATATAAAAGGAATAATATATACATGAGATGCCTAATATCTATAAAATAAATGAATAACTCACCTAGAGGGTACTATCTTTATATTTTTATGGATGAAACTACTAGTGTAAGCATTCTATTATCAGTTGTGTAGTGATGCTATTGGGGTATCATCTAATTTAACCCATAATTAATCACACATATCCTAAAAATTATCACACATCCAAGAATACTTATAAATTATTCAAAAATATCAAATACAAATCTCCTTCTTTCAAAAAATTAAAACAAGTGCATTGGTAAATATCTAATTTAACTCTTTGAAAGATATTTTAAAATGACTATAATAGATGAATGGAAGTTCCCTTAAGGTAATAAAATTCATCGGAGTTTCAATCACAATGAATTATTACATGAATCTTTTATAATATCACATTATCTTAAGAATTTTCTTGCACATTCAACCAATTATTGGAAGCATCCAAATCCATTATAACTTCAGCAGTCACAGTATAAAGTATTATTATAGAATAAATGAGGACGGTGTCGATAGAAAACAATATAAAACAATTTATCTATAGCTAAAATAATAATTTCTTAAGTCCCATTAAAAGAACATGTGTATTAATTTCTTTTAACAACATTTCTAGGAACTTGTAATACCTATAAAAATACATAAATTCCACCATTGTGATATACTTCCCCTAAAACTAAAGTTGATGAAACCCAATCTTATGTTCGAGGTTATAGGTCTATTTTTCTCCATTTATTTGGTAAAATAGGTTATTAATCCTTCAAATAGGGAAATTTTTCTTAACCATCGCCTTGTTTAAGTAGTGATATATAAATCAAATCTTCAAACTCCCATTTTATTTCTTATCAAACCGAATGAGTGCTACATATGGGGACTCAAACAACAATATTAAACAATTTTATCCAAGGTATTTATATTATAACTTTAGTTTTTGGATATTATCCAAGTATATAATATAATATATACAATATATTAGTGTAGTCTTATAGTTTGGTTAAATCCTAAAATTAATAACTAAATAAGGGAATAATCTACTAGTCTAGTAGAAAAAATTCCATGTATTCATTTAGAACAATTACATGCTCATCTTAGAAAGAACCTCCAACACACAAAGATGATCTCACCAGTTTTTAGGAAGTTGACTTTATCTTTCTAAGTTTAGGCCATGATATTTCCACACAAAGGTCCCACTCACTTCTAAAGGTGAACCTTGTATTATATACATGACTAAAAATTGCTCTATGATGATAATAAAGAACCCAAGACTATATTTATGATAACTATTCCATACCAGGGATGAAAATTTAGGTCGCGAACTTGCACACAAAAAGATATGAAGAAAACCTCTCTATAACCAAGGAAAGTTTGCACCAAAGGAAAATGGTAGTGAGGGGACAATCACCTCTAGTTGGAGTATCCATACAAATAGGTTGTGGTAGGGGCTCTATTGATATTCCAAAATATAATATTTTTTATGTAGAAAGAATGTAATAACTTTTAGAAGTACTGAAGAGTATGTGTGGTAGTATAAAAAATACACACATCATATATTAAACCATGATTAGTACCTCCTAATTATATCTTTTGATCAAATTTATTTTTAGTGAATTTGGCTTCCATTAACCTGATCTTGGTATGAGCCCCCTATAGTTGGTTGCAGGAGTGAATCTAGGAATAGTCGACTTACATATCATCCTACTTCAATACTTGATCCTACTCCATGTTTTCCTTTGTGATGGTCTATCCATCCTACATGGGTAGTCCCCTAATATTAATGTTTAATTTGAAGGGATGTTTTTTCTATGGAGTCATCATCAACTTTCTTCACTACCCACCTAGTCAGAAAGACTGAATCTAGGTTTCCTTAGCCTCCACAAGAATAAAATATCTTATTTCTCTATTTTTTTGGAACCTCTGTTGGTCTCTTTATAAACAATCCTCTAGACTAGGACTATTCATTTGTATGCGTCTGTTTTTTGTGATATTAATGCTTATTATCAGTTAGATTCTCTTAACAAATCTGATATAAGGAAAAAATATCATGATTAATTATGAGAAAGAAATTTTTTTTAAAGATCTCAACAAAAATTTCTTAATAAAAACTCTTTTATAGGTTAGTATTTTTATAGGTATGACGCCAACATGTATACCCCTTTTGATTCCACACTCAAACTTCTGGTCGTAGAAAAAATCATCACACAATATGTGTAGAGAGTACATTGTAATGTCTATAAACATTTATGAATACTTTGTGATATTATTATTTCTCAACAATAGATCTATCATCTTTTGGGATTATAACATCCCCAATAACTCTATATAGTAATCAACCCTAAACATGGACTCATGCTCCAACTGATGTAGAGTGAGAATTCCATGAGTTTGAGTAGTCAAATTATACCTATGTACGGCTGTGTGATGAATATGTCTTGATGAGTTAATCATTACTTTTTTGTTTTATATTTGATAAAGATGGAGGAATCAAGTCATTGAATCCAATAAATCTCTTATTTTCCAGGGATTGGGTACATCATAATACCAGAAGTCCTATACCAATGAAATTCATGCATCCCACTTAGTATGAGTGTGGTATCTTCTTAGTCAATGAAGAGTACAATATTCTATATAAGTGGTTGGTTTTTTATCTATAGGACTAGTGGAGGATCTAAAATTTACCCATGGGGATTGTTTTTTATACCAAGGTCCCAATATTGACGAATCATTATTTAGATGATCAATAACTAGAGAATATAATACTAGTATTGGCTCATCATGACGATCCTTGTAAATTTGATTTGACTTCATAAGGGGTTTAATCATATATTTTAAATTATTAATCCTTGGTTAAAACATAATTTATGGTTTAGATGAATCAAGAAGGATAGGGATATAATCAAAACTAACAATCTATAACATGCATGCATTATCCCATCATACCATATAAATGATGAATTTTGAGTTTGTAGCCAATTAATAGATTATTATTATCCCATAAAAGGTTATATATTATACACACATACATATTCTCCTAGTATGTTATAAAAATTTTAAACCCCTCAATAACATTCCTTACGTTTTCCAAACCAAACCTCATAAGACCCATAAATTTAGGATCCTTCCTTAAGATAATCCCACTCTGATACCACTTTAAAAAAAACCGGACCCACCAGTACCCATCTCGATATTATTGTCATATATGTGTTCCAACCAATCCCTAAATACAATAGTTAATTCACTGGTTCTATCAATAAGAATACGTATCATACATATGGTAGGTAATGGGTTAATAAACCTGCACAAAGATATAAATTTCTAAAATTAAATATAACAATTCAAAAATAAAATGCAGATCCCTCATAAATATAAAATTAATTCAATATATAATAAATTTCCCTATTTATATTAAATATAAAACACATAAAATTAGGGGGAAACATATGATAAAAAAATCCAAAAATAATCACAAACCCAACAAATATTTAAATGGGGACTCCACATGACACCAATATCCATTAAGAACATTGATAAAAACCACCATCATTGGGAACCACTATGATCTGGATCTATTAGCTCCATATCAACCAAATGAATAGTAATATTTTCTTCCTATGTATAAGAATAAAAAATGAACACATGAAGACAATACAAGGTTTAGTATAATTATACATAGCAGGATGCCTCAAAAACACCAATAATAGAGGAAACATTTAGTCATCTAAAAAAAGATAGAAAACCGAAATCTAATTTTAGGAATTAATAAAATAAGGATAAATTAGGATTGAAAATATAAAATTATTATATTAAAAAAGATTTTCCACTAAAGGAAAACCATTGATATATTAGATACACTAGCCCCAAGATGTCAAAACCACCCAACATCCATAATAGACTTCTCAAAAATCTAAAATCATATTGGGAGACCTATAACTTACCAATAATAGATATTATTTTAGGTAGTACTATATTCTTAGAGGTCCTAATACTTATTGATGAAAATGGAAGGATTTATGGAGTTTTGGCTCCTTGGAAGGAGTACCTGTGCCCTATCTCACGTGTGGAGTACTTACTCTATCAATTATATGAGATACCCCAACCTTTTTATTTCTACAGGAGTATCATCCCCATGTGTGATATTAAGGACCTACACCCTATACCCATGGGGTTATTATTGACTCTTTAACACATGTGAGGGACCCATCACTACCATCATGATTTTTTAGGGGAGTACTGTCCCTATTCTCACTCAAATATTTTAACCCTAACCCTGTCATATTCTCTATAGAGATAAGATCCTCTACAAGACTAAAATAAATATTAATCAATATTTTATAGAAAAAATGATTACACCACCATTTATTACATTGATAAAAACATAAAATGAAAATTCTATTTGTTAAATATTGACACATGTGAAAAACGATATGGAAATACTGGAGATGTAATATTACATGAAATGAAATTTTTTTTGGCACAACATACTTGTAATAAGAAAAATTTGAGCCTTGAATAATATAATTCCACTAATATTAAGTTAACAAACATGGATTTATCCTTAGAGAGACATGGGGTAAGATACTCATTGGGTATGTAGATTCATACCATAGAGGGCCAATTTCAAGTCATTCCATTAACAAGATGTGCCTCCAAATGAGAATAGAGTGTGTGGATAAGGGATAAGTGGTAATTTATTCTATTAATACTCAATTCATGTATCTAATCTAACCATTATATTTCGTTTAAAAGTCCACACCATGTGATATTTAACTTAGGTCTAGAAACTATAACTACCACTAAATGATTGATATGACTTGTTTCTCAATAACTACATACCATGTGGTCACTAATTTGAGATATAGAAACCCCAGTAAGCTAAAAATAGTGACCACCACTACTAAAATTTCGTTTACCATCCTCAAATCCCCCAAACAACCGTATGACCTTGTTTCTCACTTTGGTTAACCTTCCACCACTCACTATCACTACTCATCAAAACTCATTTCTGGTCAATAACATGGGGATCCTCTTTTATGAACCATAATTATATAGTGACTACCAATCACCACTTATACTCTTTTCTAGTTCCACCATGACCCATATATGAAAGGCGATGCCACCCTGGGTTTCCATTATTGAACCAACGATCATTAAAATGGAAGGTAGTGACTCTTCATTAAGGGCGGAAGAAGGGAGATAATTTAAAGAAAGGGATGATGGTTAGTGTGATTATATCCACCCAATTTTTAATTCAAAACATCTTCATACATTAATATATAAGTCCAAGTATTCACAATAATGACTATCAGAATGAGATTTTCAAATTTTATGTGATAAGAGAAAACAAAAAAAATATAATTATCAATAACTCCTAAAAAATCCATGAAAATAATTATTCAAAATAGAAAATATATATAATCTATTAAACAAAAAATAAATACACTGTTGAGAATCCCATACTAAATATAATGAATAATGGGAAAATAAATAAAACAAAGTTCTCTACCTTGTTGGTGGATTAATGATGTTTTTTAATTAAATCTCATCTACGAGTTCGTCATCTCCATGATAAATGATTATCTAGTCCCAAATTTCCCATGGGATATTATTAATAATAGATAATACTTATATAAGGGTATGGTTAATGAATTTATTTTGGAATATTGGGGTTAAAGTGTTATCGCCTATATATATTTTAATAAAATATACAAACAAGTTTGGAATATGCCCAAAACCACAATGAATATTTCTGACTCCATAGGAAAATACCCCCATTTTAGACATGACCATAGTGATAAAATTAATATATATGGAATAATTTAAGAGATATTAAATTTTTACCACATTCACATGCACAAAAGATAAATAAAATAAAATAAATATTTTTTATGGTTTTGTAGTGCATTGAAAGAGGAACCATACATAAGAAATACATATTAAATATTATTAAAAATATTTAAGATTTTTCCAAACCAAAATTAATGATTACTATAAATTAAAATTTAAATAAAATTATCAATAGAGATAACCACTCCAATAGATGTTTGGAATGAATTTTCTATGAATAAAGAAATATGGGGTGCTAATTTAATTGATTTCTGAAATCTCATTGGTACTATAAATTGCATTGTTACACTGATAATAGATATCATTTTCATAGTTTATCAATGTTCATGATTTAAATGAGATGATAAGGATTCATATAATATGGAAGAGAAAAAAATCATGGAATACATCAAAGGTACTATTGATTATGGAATTTGGCATGAAAAAGATACATCATTAAGATCTAAGGGTATTCCATTGTGGATTGAAATGTGGAATCGGTGATCAAAATTCAAAAAAGGAGGGTGAATTATTTATTAGTGGAAGATTTTATACATTTAACTCCATGTAGAATAAGTAAGTCATCCAAATAAAAACAGAAGAAAAATATGTTTTGATATCACAAGTGTAATGTCTCGACTCGAGTGCCACACCCTAGTGCCCCAAGATGATCGGTCACCTGTCCTCAGGTGTGCATCCCCACACACTAGAGGCTACCAAATAGATGTAAGGATATAATATAAATCATTGTTAGACTATACCCTCATTATCAAAGTATCACAATAATAGAAATAATTATAAAATAGTTGAATGATATAACCAATAACCAAGAAAAACCAACATCACATTATGTATGAAATGAGAAATATAATATCCAAACCAAAATATTATAAATGTTATTCCAAGTACAAGGAAAATGTCAAATTAAAAAAGTAGAAAAAGACACTTAAAACCTAAATAGGGTCCCAAAACCATGTTTGGTTCCCTCATCCATGCTCTATCCCAACTTATCCACCTAACACAGGGCTCTGGCTCTTATTCCGTCATGTAAACATATAGTCTATTCGGGTACCGATTAGGAAGCCCAGGTAGGGTTTCAGTAAGACTTAGTAGGCCACCCCCAAAGATGTATATAATAATACCCATTCAATAATAGTGTATGTAGTTTTATAAATAAAAAATTACAATGAAGAAAGTAAACAATTATCACATTTCATTATTCTTTTATTAACTATATATAACCCTCAGGTTCTTGAGGACACCCGAACCCTAAAAAAAATCTTTGAATCATTATCAGAGTCTAAATCATAATAAATATTCAATTCATAATTAATTATAACACATGATATTTATTTTTCCATTTAATTCCATCTCTTATCATGGTTATTTAGAACCACACTGCAATGCCAATCTTGTGGGTGTAAAATGTTATTACTAACAACCTATGTGTATTTGGAGCCTCTATCCCTATCCCAAACCTCAATGTCACCTGGGTATTTGGATCCATAGTCACAATCCCACACTCCATTATCTCATATTTTTATTTTTATCTTCAAAACATGTCCCACACACATTTATCACATAAGGGTATTTGGACCCTAAGTCCCTATCCCACACTTATTTATCATATATGGGTATTTGGACCCTCAATCCCTATCCCACAAACATTTCTTAAATAAGGGTAGTTCTATCCTCACTCCCTTTTCCAAACTCATTTATCACATATTATTATTTAGAGGCCCAGTCCATGTACCACACACATTTATCACATATATCACAGATATTCAAATATCACACACATCAAGGTTAATTAACATTAACAACCTTTTTGAGAACGATTCACATTATGGTATACCATTACTATTATGAAAAAAATAATGGTTCAATACTATAATCACATGGATCAATATTAAAATTCTTCATTAAATATTTTCAATGTTTAAATCATACAATCCATTAACCCATTATAGTAAATTCAACCATCTCATAATTCTTGTTGTCAATTAATTCAAAATCACCATAATTAACCAATCACACAATCTAAATTTTCCATCAGTTCCATAATCATGAAATTACATTAACTAATTAACCAATTAAATAATCCAATTCCCCTAACTATATAACTATAATTATAGAAATATAATTTTCAGATATTCAACTCATTCCATAATCATGGTGAAAATCAAATAATCACTTTGATGATTCCATAAATAAACAAATCATTTAATTTTTTCAATTAAATATTCGATTGTCAAATTTAATAATTCAAATTTCACAATACATAATCAATATTGGAATTCAAGAAAACGGTAATTGAACATAGGTATTCTACCTCAAAATTTATGACAAACACTCGCTAAAAAAATACCCCAATTCTAGTAGCACAATCACAAATAGGATAAATTCAATGTCTACATAAAATCCTAGATCCAAGATCCAGATGATTAGATCTAGAAAAACCTAGAACTATATCAATCAAAAATAGAGAAAAACATCCACTAAATGTATGAGAGAAAGCAATGGTAGATATAAGAAACTATGTTGGATGAGAATCTCATACAGTGTGAGGGGAAGATCAAAAATCTGGGTTTTGAATCATTTATAACGGAGGTTACAAGGCCTTGGAATATGTGCTGGAATCTCAAACAATTAGTTGAAATGTTTTTGGTTGAATTGGGTAGAGTTAGGGTGATGTTGGTGGTGGGGGGGGGGGTTGGGAATTTTGAATCTAATTTTTGGGAGTTAAATTTTAACGTGTGTAGTTTCCTCTATTGGATGAATGGGGTTTTCTAGCCATGAACCCTAACCATCTGTATCACCCTAGTGTATCACAAAAGTAATAATAAGACGGTGTATAATTTTAAAAAAAATTCACTAGTTATGAGAATCCCCTCTGCCTAGGTTCACACTGTTTTCTGGGCTTGGTTCCCAATTTGGAAAAAACATTCGCCTACCGTGCACTTCCCCTATTTCTTTGAAAATTCTTAAATTTCACCACAAAAATCCCTAAGGTAAAACAAAAATATACTCCAAACAAGTAAAAATAATAATAAAAAATAGGATTGATACATATCTATAAAATGTTGGGGTCTTATAATCTATACACCTTATAATAGTTCGTCATCGAGCTATACTCTGAAGCACCCCTTAGATTATGAGGTCTAAAGATCAGGCCACTAAGCCTACATATCTATTTATCCCTCCATTTTTCCTCCTAAACACAACCAATTTTCCAGAATTGATGAACTGCTGGTGAAATATTTTTCCATAACACCTTATCACAGTGATCCAACATATGCGTCAGATGATCCTCAAAGGACACTTTAATCTCAAGCTTAACATCATCCACATCGATCACATGAGAAGGGTTAGGGTGATACCACTAATGTTTTAACTCATGATTTGTTTTGAATATCACTGAACATTATTGGAATAGACAATTGTTATGCCATTGGCGTAGCTCTCTAGACAACTTTAAATGTTCTAACAAACATGGGCCCCAACATAACCTATCTCTAATTCTTATGATGACCCAACCGATAAGACACATGAAGGAACACATGATCACCCTCTCTAAGCTCTAGGGGTATTTTTATTCTATCCACATATGAATTATAACTAATTTTTGCCATGTCTATATGCTTCTAAATTAGATGAACCCACTCCAATATATCTTATATGAGACTCATCCCCAAAAAGGCTGACTCACCGACCTTCATCCAACTTAGAGGAGAACTGAATGGCCTACCATAAAGAGCCTTATCTGGTGACATCTAAATAGTTTCCTAATAATAGTTGTTATAGGTGAACTACACCAAAGCTAGGTGCTTCTCATAATGCCCACCAAAGTCTTGGACACATTCTTGATGCATTTCCTCAAGGACCTATATTTTACTTTTTGACTACCAATCTGTTTATGGGTGGAATGACATAGTCAGTAAAACCATTGTACCAAGATCCCTTTTCAAGCCACGTTCGGAGAACAATGTAAAACATGAGTGTTATTTTGAAACTATGATCCATTGAACCCTGTGCGTATGGATTATTTCCAAAATGTGAAAGTATACCAACTGTTCCACTAAGAAAGTCTTTTATATGAGTAAGAAATGGGCAAGTTTCTCTAGTTGATCTACTTCCACCCAAATAGACTCATTCTTAAGAGTCATCGTTGGAATAACCACAAAAAATTACAGGTTAATGTCATCCCAGTTACACTATGGATTGGGTAATGACTGTAGTAAACCACCAGGACATTGATGTTTGGCCTTCACATATCAAAAGGAGTAGAATTTTGTCACGATCCCCGATGTTTCCTGTTAATGTCTGGTTACCCAATATTTTGTTGTAGGTCACAATATATTATTATCATACCCAGATACACCACCCACTTCAAGTAATGAAATTCATGTATTAGCTCATACATCATTCTCGTACACAGAACAGCATGACCCCATACCTAGATGATCTCATCCTAATCTATATTCCAATCAGGAGGTGACTCCCCGCCTTCAAGGATTTCTCTCAATACCAAACCTTCCAGATCCTCATATTTCATCTCTATGATCTGGATCAAAAGTGTAAACTCTATTGAGTCAAATATAAGAGTCATCTTCTCTTGGTATTATAAATTCACAATATACATCTTATCTAGTAAATTCAACATTTTCCACTCAACACTAGTTTTCTAAACAACCCAAATCCATGTTTTCTTACATAAAGCATAAGAAACATTATTTCCATTCCTAGGAATATACACTATATCAAAGTTGAATGACTTCATACACTCAACCGATCTATGATTCTGGAGATTCAATTATCATTTGAAAAAAATATAATTTATGATCTTTTTATCAGTATACACAGTAAACATTCCACCAAATAGATAATGCTGCTAACACTTCAAAGCATAAACAACTACATCTAACTCGAGGTCATGAATATCGTAGTTCTATGCATGTGACCTTAATTACAATGAACCATAAGCCAAAAATGGATCTCACGACATTAACACTGCTCCAAGAAATATATTAGAATCATCAAAAAAAACCTTGTACTCCTTACCTAGATCAGGTAGGATAAAGATTGGTGTCCTAGTCAAATGGTTTTTCTGCTCCTAAAAGGAAGTATCACATACATTTGACCATTAAAAATTTATCCCCTTCTGGTTCAGACCTAAAAAATATGTTCCTAATTTTGAAAAGTCATGGATGAACCTCTATTAATACCCTACTAACCCCAAAAATCTACAGACATTGAAAACTTTGTGAGCTTATCCAAATAAACCACTACTAAAAGCATCTCTACGTCCACTAAAACACCTTTATATGAAATGAAGTGACCCAAGAATTGTACCTGATAAATCCAAAAATAACACTTAGATAGATTGAACTATATATGATTCTCTCTCAGTGTATTCAGGATGAGGTAAAAGATGATGGGGATGATCATAAATAGTCTTTAATTACACCAAAATGTCGTAATAAACTACCAAAAACTGGTGAATTATTATGTTCATCAAGGCCCTAAATTCTACTAGTGCATTTGTTAGCTCAAATGGAATAAAAAATAACTCATACATCCCATACTTGATTCTAAAAGCAGTTTGAGGTATTTTAGAAGGAATAATTGTCAATTTATGATACCCTGATCTGAAGTCATTATTGGAGAAAAAACATACTCCTCCGAACTCAAAAAATATATCATCGATACACAGAAGTGGATACTAGTTCCTCACAATAAATAATTTCAAATTTGGGTAATCAACACATAAACATAGAGTCATTTCTAAATTCTTAGAAAAAATATGGAGAAACACATGTTGACGGACTCAGATAGATAGACCCCTTATCCATAAACTCTTCCAGGTGTGTCTTAAGATCTTGAAGATCTATTGGTAGCATTCTGTATTGTGGAAATGAAAATAGATCTTCATATAAAATGAGTTCAATTATAAATTACACATCCCTCTCAGGTGGTAGTCATGAGAAGTCCTCAAGAAACATGTCTTAGAATGTGTGCACTATAGCTGGAAATACATTTTTCCCACACACATATCATCCAACAATATACTAGAAACATGGCATGTGAGCTCCCCTAGGTGGCGATGAAGTAGCCCTGCATGACCCACCGGGATATCCCATTCTCTATGTTGAACATAATATTTACCCTCAAGAGATGTAAAAGTCACTCTTTTCGGTAGCAATCAATGTGGGTTCTATATGATATTATCCATTCCATCCCATAATGTTTCCAAATCCAGACATTTCAATGATATAAATATCCCATTGAAACCAAAACTCCCAATCCTCTAGAGAATACTCCTTGCACAAACATATGTCATTAGTCCTTACACCCAACAATGTATCGATTATCATAACCTCTCTCACAAACATCAATTCTAGACACAATCCATTAAAAGGTTTTTCAGATAGAAAATAATGATAGGATGAAATATCAAATAGGGAAATAGCTATTATAGAAGCTATATGAATAACACAAACAACTGTCAATGGTCGAGTGTCATTATTCGTATGTGTAGGCTAAACTATATGCAACTATCATTCCCATATTCCCTATGATTAATTTTGAGTCCCCTAAGATGCACTACTCTACTGATATGGGTTCTCTTTCCTAGAAGAACCACGTTCACTGCCATTACCAGTATGTCCAATAGAACTTCAGATGGTTGACTAATAATGTATAGAATAACCCCTTCCCATACCCAAGTTCTTCATAATTTCCCCATAATTGCATATCTGTCTTGGTTTCATATAGAATATCTAAAGTTTTCCCATCCCTACATAAGCTTGACACTGTACTAATGGTTGAGGACAACACCTACAAAAGTTTCTTGGCCTACTTCACTGATGGAAAAGCTCTCTAGTAAGATCATAAGTAACCAATCCTTCCCCATAGCCACTCTTCTTTCCCATGATCTTTTAAAAATTATCATAATGGAAGTTTCTACCCTTGATATAAATACCTCTTGTTCAGCCAACAAAATAAAACTATCTTCCATTAGAAGCCTCCTTTAGGTTAACCTTTGATATGAGTGCCTAATACATCACTTTAGAAATCATTTTCTTCGAGAAAATTTTAACTTGGGACAAAGACTCACATTTAAACCCATTCTAGAAATGACTTTCCATTGCTATCCCTTCCCCTTCCAATGATGGACAAATGCGTTTCAAGTTATTAAAGCATCCAACATAGTCCATAACATACATACTCCCCTAAGTCAACCTCATGAACTTAGCTACCCTCTCATGTCTTTGTATCTCTGGAAAAAAGTTATCTAAGAAATTACCATGAAAGCACTTCCATACCATACCATCAATCTGTCCAGTCTGAGCCTAAATGTCCCACCAGTGCTTCACTGATCCTCATAACATGTAAGTATCAAACATGACTCTCTTCTCAGTAGGAGTCTCTAAATGGTCTAGTATAGTCTGGATGGACTCAATCTAGAACTTAGTTTCCTCTCGTCCATTATATCCAATGAAAGTCAGAGGGTGATGTGGGAGAATCTCCCTTTTAGGTCAGACATAATCTTCAAAAACCACTTTGGGTATATCTCCAAAAACATCATGAAGTGGGAAAATTTATCATGGAACAACTCTCGAGATCCTTCACCCAACACAATCAGTGCCTTAGGTTGTAATGCTGGAGGTTCATTCCTAGCCATGTCCTCCTATTTTACTATCAACAAAATTTTTCATGGAATAATATTTATACAATTACATACACACCTCTCAAGAAATATAGCAAAAAATGTAGACAATTTCTAGGATTCACATAATTCCATAACATGTCATCCCCCAACATAGTCAAAACTATGGAACTATCAAAACTCTTAATAAACAGAAATCTAGGTCTTTGTTAACATGGATAAACTCATTCTTATTATTGGAGTTTCACATTTGAAAACTATTTCACACTTTTTTATTCATTTTAAAACATTCATGTTCATATGAGGAAACATTTTCATTTTAATTTAAAAATCAAGGGAAAAAATTTCAATTTCATCAACTTACACAATACCATATGTTCCCATGCATTCCTAAAATGATGAATGTTTCAAAAATTCCTGATTTCATAGAATGATGTACACATTATCAACTCTTTTTCCATAAAGGACCATGATAAAAATATAGAAAATCTGAAAAATAATAATCACACAACAAAATAAGTTCATCATTCAAGGTGAAATAACATCAACTATAACAATACACATTAATAAAAACAATACCACCCTAGGTTCTTTGCTTTTACCACCATATATGGGTTAGATACTCCCATGCATAATCTCTTAACCATGGACCACCTCATCATATCCACCTATCTTCCATTACCAAATTGAAAGACAAATGAAAAAACCCATCTGATACCACATTGTATGTCCTGAATCGAGTTACATATATCAGTATCCTGAGTTGGTTGGTTACATGACCTCAGGAACACCTCCCCATAGAACAGAGTCAACTAACTAGTAGTGAGGGTCAAATATCGATCATGGGGATAGTGTAACCTCTTTTTAAAAGAAAATAATAAAAATAAATAAACAATAGTTAAATGATATATCTGGTAACAAGAAAAAAATATCATTGGATGACTAAAAGAGGAAATAAAATATCTAACAAAAAACAGTAGACATTTCATGAAAAGTATGTTCCAAAATTCAAAAGAAAAAATTGAAAATAAGACACTGACAACTCCAAGTAGGTCCAGTCACCAAGTCTGATTCCCTCATGCATACTCAATCCCGAATCATCTGTCAAACATAAATATCTTATCCTTATCCTATCCCATAATCATATAGACTATTTAGGTACAGATTAGGTTTCCCAATTAGTATGTGAGTACAAATAAGTAGGCCACCACCAACAGTGTCTAAAACACTATCCAATAAAATGAAGTGTATTATATTTTATAAATAATATTGTACAATGAATAAAGTAAATAGTTATCACATTTCATTATTATTTAATTAACCACATATAACCCACGAGTTCCTAAGGACATCTGAAACCTCATTACCTAATTTGGATCATGCCAGAGTCTGAACCATATCACACATCCAATTCACAATTAATTATAATACATGGGAATTAATTATATATAGTGACCCTCTATTTTCATACATTAAAATTTCATAACTTTTATATAATAATTTAACTATTATACACTTAGACACCCATGGAATGTTATACACTAGTGACTTTGTAAACATAGAAGATTAAACATTGATATACAAGTGAGATACAATATATCCCACTAGGAACTTCTTGAAAATCACCATTCTTAGAAACATCAAACATAATACATATCCTCATAACATGGGGGAGGAAACACAAAAATTGGTTATCTCAGATACATGAATCATGGAATAAACATTGATACTTCATAAGACATGAATCATAATGAAATAAAGATTATAATTTATGAAATCATAACATCGAAATAAAACATGGAATTGTGGAAGACACATAAGAAAATAATATTATTTCCACTGTATCCAAGGGATCACGTCCAAGACAATATTTGTAGTATAGGTTCACTTCCCATGCCATCGTTTTTAGTAATCTATTACTACTACGACTGTATTAGTAGCATAAGTTCACTTCTCATACTATCTTGGTAGTCATGGTTCACTCCCATGGCTATATTAGTAGTCATGCTTCATTCCCAAGACCATATTATTATATCTCATGATATATAAATATTTACCCAATGGATTGGAGGGAGATATAGGTCCCATCCATCTCATAATTAAATTATACAAACATGTTCTATAAGATCATAAATAGTCATATCATAACCCATAAAATGAAATAGATATTGTTTACAAGTAATAATGTCATAACTTTTGGAAGGATAAAGGTTTAATTATCATTTAATTATAAACATAACCCATGAAAAAAAGCATGTTTCAAAAGCATATAACCCATGATAGAGAAACTGGTTTCATCAACATAATTTCATCAAAATATAATTCATTCAGAGAAACAATATTTATGGAAACATTGAATAATTTTCCCAAAATTAATGAGTAACACCAACATATGATAACTTATATGGGAAGTTATTTTGAAATATCTTTTAAAATCCATTCTTGGGGAAAATATATTTTCTGCATTGAAAATGATTTTTGAAACATAAATCCTTTTTGGAAAAATGTTTCTTTTAAAACAACTTTGAAAACATATTAATGAAGCATTGAAAACAATAAACTGATTTCAAAATACTTTTTCCTTGAAAATGGGATTCCAATATCTTTTTAAAACATTTAGAAAACATTTTTGAAAACATTTTTTAAAATATTTTTTGTGAATACAGTACATTTCTGAACAGAGAGAGAAAGACAGTTAGATTTTAATTAAAAACATTATCTTAAGTAGAAAAAGAGGAAAGTGATAAAAAAAGGATATTAATAATAAATAGAGGATAAGAAAAACCATGATTTTTTTTAGATATGGATGAGAATATTTCATCAAAGTAAGCTTAAACATAAACAATCTTGAAAAAAAAATGATATAGTCTTAATAAACTCTTATAACATGGTAACTTGTGATCAACTAACCATGTAAGAAAATGAAATTACATGAAGAAAAAAATATCATTAAAATAAATAGTTTCATGATATAACATGTAAAATGGAAGTACATACACCTCAAGAATAATTTAGGTGAATAACAAAACTTGAGTCTTAATGAAGGAAAATTGAGACAAAAATATTTCACCTATTTGGTATATTTTGAAAAAAAATTCCAATGAAAGAAAGATCATAAAATGAATATAGGAATAACCATAAATTCAATTATAAGAGACATATAATACATGAATGTACAATACTTACACCACCAAAAAGTAATGGATGGTGAATAATGCATGTATCTCACAGAAATAAAAAGTGAGATGAAATCCCCTTACATTGTGTCCTGACTTCCACTGTACTCATTCAAACCAAATTTATAATAAATGTAAATTTTGTATAAATCTCTTACATAACCATATTTTCATATATGTGGTTGTATTATGACTATATTATCCTCTTGTTAACAATCCATTAATATGTTTTCACTTCAGGCAATGTCCTCTTTATTCTTCACATGTGTCTTAATTTCTTAAATAATTTGTATTTATACATTAAGAAATGATTTCCAAAATATAAACTATGATATAACTATTATTAATGTTAAATATATATTTTTTATAATATTCTATATAATATATAATTATGAAACGTAATTCACCATTCATTGAGATGGTAGACCTTTAATACGCATGAACACTATTTCCATTTAATTGGCGTGTTGAAAGAATGAAAGTAAAATACATTTCTGTATATATATATATATATATAATTATTATATAAGATCTATGATTTCATATATGTATTCTCTATTCACTAAAACCATCCTTAAAATAATCCTTTTAGTGTTTGAATGAATCATATCACTTTGAGGGGGTGGTAGTCCACACTTCCTCAAACGAAATTAATGTATTAATACCAAATGGGAAGTAAAAATATATGTGTCATAAAAGAAATATATAATATTAAATGAGTAATAAATATAATATATATCATATATAAATATATTTTCCATCATATTATCCACCATGAAAGGTGGCAAGAAAAATTTGACAATCATCGTTTAGTGAGATGGTAGTTTGCGGTACAGATAAATAGTATGTTCGTATCCATTATATAGAGGGGTGTGTATGTGTTGGTTGAAATTTTTTCATAAAAACACACTTTATATTTAGGATAATTTTTTTGTTATACAATAATGGGAAAATGAGGGTGTGGGGGTGGAAAAATAAAATAAAGGGCTTGAAAGAATTTGTTACCTCTTAATCGAGTAACTCCTTTTGTCCTGTGCCAAAAGGCTTCATTTGATTGCCTTCAGCCCAAGGGAAGTCTTATTGGAGGATGGTATGATTTCTATGAAGAATATTGGTAGAGTTTGGCTGAACATAATTGGTTTTAGAGGTGTAAGGAATTGGGATAGGTGGCAGCTATTTATTGGGAAGGAAAAGGACTCACTTTGAATTTCTGAAGACAAGTTAAGTGTACACATGTTATTAATTAAAAAAGTCATACCAAAACAAAAAAAATCAATAATGGAAGGTTTATGGACGATTAATGTACATAAAATTTGTTTTTGAATAGTGCATAGGTCATTTGGCCCCCTAATATTATGGTTTAGTCTATAATTAACATAATTTGACTTTAATCCCTATGAATAATTTTAATCACTTTTACTAATCATTTTAGTAAAAAATTAAAATTATCAAATTAGAATATAAATATTATAATTATTACAATGGTGTATGTTGGTTTCTCAAAATTCTGTTCTCAGAAGAATCAAAATTAAGATTAATGATATTCCCACAGATAAGACGAAATTACGGGTCTTTAATGTAGAAAGAAGTTCAAATGTTTATTATGTTTTTATATTACATTTAAAAGTGAAGTTGATTATAATGACATAAATTATATTAATAGATGTAAAATTTATCTAATGTGACATTGAAACAAATTTAAAATATAATTTACCCTTAATATTTATTTAAACAAAAATGAAGTTTTTAACCTAAAAGCAGTATTTTCCACTATTAATAAAAAAAATAAAGTTTCTCAAAAAATTATCAAAACATAATCCTAATATAATTTTGATATTATAAATTCATAAAGAAGTTTATTTTATCAAATTAAATTTCTAAATGTGTCCAAAATTAAGTTTATTATTTTTCACAAAAGGACATTAAAGGTAACTCATTAGAGAAAACAATATTTTTAAACATATAAGGATATCACAAAAAAATCATATATTTCATTATCAATATGATTTTTATAATATAAAATTATAAACAATATTTGGAATTTTTTTATTACTCTTCATATTACTATTTTTAAAAGTTATGTTATATTTTCGTATTTAAATAATTATAACTATAAAATATGTTTTGTAGAAACATCATTGTTGCATTTAACATATTCTGAGTCAATATTCCATGTAACGAAGGCCAAGTTTAGGTTCTGTGTTACATATGAAATATCAGTGTTGTAATGTCCTGGAAATTATGTATATTTTTTTTAATTATATGGAATTATTTTGAGAACACAAAATCTGACAACGCATGATTCCGATGCCCGGATTACCTTTAATGGTTCGTCGAAGTTTTGTTAAACTTTATGTAGTGTGGGTAAGTAGTTTTCCTGAAAAAGTGAAATAAATCCTAAAAAAGTAATCAGATTAGAAATCCAAGTGCACCGTTGCGTTTAGGATGGCGGGTTTACCCTAGGCGCGACTGATGGTTTGTTGGCACGGGCCTTCTGTGAGAAAACCCAAAAATGGAATAACTCTACATTAAATAATTGAATAAATTATTTTATTCTTCAAATTTTTATAACTCACAGACGGTAGCTCAGATTGAAAATCTTAGACAACCACAAAACTCATGATGGAATGATTTATTTAAGCAGATACCAACATTGGTAGGCACGGGCCACCAGTGAAAGATTGTTTTTGGCCGTAAATAAAATATCTAATTGACAATTATTTTATTGTAAAATCCAAAACATTTAAACGTAACTCAGATAAGAAATATGAGAGTACCATTGGGTTATTTGGGGCGTGTTTCATTTGGGGAGAGCCTAACCTCAACCTACACGGTTTGAGGGTGACTGCTAATAATTTTTAGAACTTTTTTTCAGGTACGTTCAGTAAACGCGCAAGCGGCGTTTTGTAACTTTTAACCCAGTGCTCGAAATTGAAATATGAGGACACCGTTTAACTCGCAGCGCTGATATTCGCTTAAAGAGACATTCACCATGACAACAGTTGGTCGAGGGTGAAAGTTCATTTTGTGCTTTTTCGTGGGATTAAAAATATAATAAACTTTTATTTTTATACCTCCCAGTTGTTGTTAAAGAGGTGGGGGCCACCTGAACTAAAAAACCTTTTTGTGAATTCATGGTGGTGGGGACGACCCGAACCCCTCTTAAATATGGGTAAGTCCTTGGGAATCCTCCCAATTAATTACGCCAACATAAATTAATTGGCTCGACCATCTTTAAATACTATTTAACAGTATTGATGGAATTTATGAAGGTTCCTAATGAATGGACCATCATAAATTTCACGATCTTTACTTACCTTCCCCCCTATCCTATTTATATGGAGCTTGGGAGGAGGATTTTGGATGACTTCCCCAAAGGGCGAAGCACTGGTAAAGTATCGCGACACAAAAACTTGGAGAAACATTACGCTTCTCCAACGAAGAACACCTCCCGACGAAGAACTTCTTCAATGAAGAACACACTCCAGAATTGAGGAACGAGGGCGACGTTCGAACTGACTTTAGAAGTGTGATTATGGAATCAATTATCATTGGAATTCTCTTCGCCTTTTCCATTTCTATCTCACGACCAACGTGAAAAAACCTTCGAGGTAGGGGTTTATTTATGTGTGATAAATTGTTTTCCAATGTTCATCACTTAAAAAAAATAACGCTGATCAACTCTCTAACTAGTTGGTCCGCATATATATTTTTTTTAGATTTGGGAATAATTATTGTTGGAGGATATAGGGTGGTTGTTTGAGTTATTCCCCCTTACCCATTCTTGAAAATTCCTTGTAAATCAAGAAAACATTACAGCTGCTTGCTACCCCGTGGCGGACCGCCGCACCGCGGCTGCTCCGCTGCGGGGCCGGGCCAGGTCAGACCAGACCTCAGCCCGCTTCGATGCATTTTTACTCTATCATTCATAACTTTGGCACCAGGCGTCCATTTGACGAACTGTCTATTGAACTGTAATCCTTTGAGCGAGATGGCCCCTTTGGTACATCCCAATAGAGGTTTGGATAATGTTTGGGAATGGTTGGGTTGGATTTAGCATGAATCCAACCGGGCCCTCGGGACTGAATGGCTAATGACTTATAGACCACGAGTCCATTTGATGAACCATTTTTTTCATTGATACCCCTATGATGTGGCGGTCCTTTGAGATACTTCTTTGTGGGACTTCATGGAAGTCGGAGTGTCGACAAGTAGCTTGAGGAGTGGACCCTCCCGGAGATGAGAAAGCTTAGTATAGGAATCCTGTAGTTGGCTGTGAAAATGTTCTAGGATCCTATCTGGGTATGACGACGTACTGAAGATGTACTAGGATCTTGTGTGTGTCTGACGACGTAATGACGATGTACTAGGATCATGTGTGGGTCTGACGATGTACTGACGATGTAATAGATCTTGTGTGGGTCTGACGAGGTACTGACGATGTACTAGGATCCTTGTGTGAGTCTGACATTGTACTGACGATGCACTAGGATTCTGTGAGGGTATATCAACGTAATAACGATGTACTACGATCCTATGTCGGTCTGATGATGTACTGACGATATTCTATGATCCTATGTGGGTATGAAAATATACGATCGATTTATAAGGATCTTGTGTGGTTATGACAATGTAATAGGATCCTGTGTGGGTCTGATGATATACTGACGAGGTACTGGGATCCTGTGTGGGTCTGATGATGTGCTGTCAAGGTACTAGGATCCTATGTGGGTCTGACGATGTAATACAATCCTCTATTGGTCTGATGATGATTTAAGATCCTTTGTGGGTCTGCCTCTTATCAAAGTAAGACGATTCAGTAGTTACATCTAATCATATTTACTACTATACCTATTATATACCTAGTGTAAGTTGTGTCTGTACTAGTGTGGTACTTTTCTTTGTGATAATACCTTGGTGGAAGTTTTTTGTGTGGCATACTTTTATGGTACTTACCGTCGTGGTATTCCGTCCTTTGGGGAATAGTTGAGCTTGGGATTTTGAGTTTTACTCATTGTTTTCTCATGATTAGGATGGGAATATTTGATAACATAGGTATATGTATGTGCATATACCTAAGTAGGGTTGTCAGTTGATTTCAGGCTATGTGGTTTATCCTTTTTAGAATTTGTGAGACCGTGAGGGTCTCAGGGTCCCTACTGAGTATCGTTATACTCACCCCTGCACGGGCTTTGCCCGCACCTTGATGTATTTGGTGTAGACAATAGAAAATGATGACTGAGGATGAGGGTACTAGTACTAGACGGTGCCTAGAGGTGGACCGTATGGCGTGTTGGTACCCAGAAGAGATGGGCGGACATGGAGTGCTAAGGAGGCGATCTGTACCTACTCTTCAAGTAGGAACCTCGGAGGACGACCCATTAATTGTCTTTCTCTTTCTTCAGTTGTATTGTATTTCAGTTGTACTTTTATCTTTATTTATTGGGATTGTATTTAGGACCCTCTTACTTTTATCAGTCTTTAGTCTATACATTTTACTTGTGTGTGTATCTTGTTGGGTGCATGGTTGAGTGTGCTTAGAGGTTTTAAAGACAATTCCTTCCCAGTTTTAGGGAATACACCTTTCGGTGCTAGCCGCCAGCCCTTGGCCTACGGAAGGTGGGTTTGGGGTAGTCACAGCACGGGCCCCAGGGGACGGGTCATGAAAAATTCCATGTGAGTGGATCTTTTGATTTAGTTCAATGAAGTATATAATTTAAAATTTAATTTATTTTAAAAAATTTACAAAAAAACTCACTGCATTACATTCTACCAACGTTAAAATGAATTTATCCCTATAATTTTTCACTTAGGTAAAATACAAATGGGGATGCTTACGCTTAATTATATGCTCAGGTTCCCATGTATCTTCTTCTAACTAGTGATTTCTCCACAAAACATTTACTAGGTTAGTGGTCTTGTTTCGTAGAACCTTCCCAGTAATATCCATAATTTCAACAAGTTTTTCATCTTAATAAAGATTCTAATCTAGGGGTTTGATCTATGTGTTTAGTACATGTGAAGGGTTGGGAATGTAATTCACCAGGAAAGATACATAGGACATATCATGGACAGGATAGAGATTTGGATGAAGTGACAAGTGATAAGAAACCATCTGAATATAATCAATAATCCACAAGGGAACAATATACCTAGGGCTTAGTTTCCTATTCTTCCTGAATCTCATAACCTTCATTCTGGGTGAGAATCCTAGAAATGACTTTCCACCCAATTCAAATACTAGATCACAACAATGGTTATGAGTGTAATGTTTTTCCCACATTTAGCTACCATGATATACTACCGAATTGTTCTAACCTTCTTGACCATTTATTCGGAAATCTCCAATCACAAAATATTTCATTCTCCAACTTCATCCTAACACTTTGGAGCTATACATTTCTTCACACAAAGTGATTCATAAGGTTCCATCTTAATTCTTGAATGAAATCTATTTTTTTAAGAAAACTCAACTAGAGGAAGTCGTTGATCTCAACCACATTTGAAATTCAAAGAATAAGATCTCAAAATATCTACTAGGGTTTGAATCGTTATTTCAGAAATGCCATCTATTTGAGGATGATATGCACTGATGAAACTCGATTCTGTTTAAATTTTTTCGTGAAGAATTTTCCAAAACATTGAGGTAAACTTTGGATCCCAATATGGTATAATAGAATGTGGCACTCCATGAAACCTTACCACTTACTTCATGTATATCCTGGAAGGCTGATCTAGAGATAATTCTTTTTTGATATTGATGAAGTGTGCTAATTTAGTATGGAGACTGACCACCACCCATAAAACATTAAACGCTTTAGTGGTTTTGGGTTATCTAATTACAAAATCCATAGTGATGTTCTCCTATTTACATTGTTGTATGGGTAATGGATAAAACTTCCCTTTTGAAAATTTTCATTCATATTTAACTTGTTGGCATACCACGCACCGTGATACAAGCTCTACAATATCTCTCTTTATTCCATCCCTCTAAAATTATTCTTTTAAGTATCGATAAATCTTCATAATTCCATGATGAATTGAGAATGAATAACTATGAGCTTCCTCTAATAGATTATTCTTCAGACCTAGTATGTAAGGAAAACATACACAGTTCCAAAACCTCATCATTACATATTGATCAATGTTAAACTCCTGCAAACTTTTGAAATTATTTTGTATCTCTACATATTTTTTTGGTTGCCCCTTGATATTCACATGGGTAGAGGGTTGAACATTAACTTATGAAATATATGAATTTTCCCTTCCATCAAGGTCTCTGGATCCATCCTTTTCAAATATATATATATTGGATCTTTTGTGATAATGATCATGGATAAGCTAGCATGATCCTTCTGAGTCAAATAATCAACCACATTGTTCACATTCTAGGGTAGTAATGTAATGAGAAGTTATAATTATTTATCATCTATAACCATATACTCTGGTGAATGTTTAACTCCTTCCGTGTGAATATATATTTCAGAATTTTATGATAAGTATATATATCACAATTTTCTCCAGCAAGATAAGGCCTCCATATCTTTAATGGAAAAATACCACTTTTCACACTGAATCATGATTTGGGTAGTTTTTCTCAGGAATCTTCAACTATAGTGCGACATAAGTGATAACCATGTTATTCTACCTAATAAAACATCCCAATAACTTATTGGATTCATTTATGTAGTATAAAAACCCTTTTCCACTATAGGGTAATGTAAGAATAGGTTCACTCAATAAACTTCTCTTTGGTTTCTTAAGACTCACATTCCTTTCTTTAGGGGAACTTGAAACCCTTCTGAGTTAACTTGGACATGAAATTATATAGTCTTGGTAAATTATCCACAAACTTTCGATAATATCCAAATAAATCAAGAAATCTATGGATCTTAGTCCCCATGGTAAGTCTAGGACAACATTCAATAGCATTCATCTTTTGTGGATCTAATTCTACATCATCTTTTGAGATTATTTGTCCCAAAAATGAATCCATTTTTAGCCAAAATACGAACTCCGTAAATTTTCATATAGATTTTCTTTCCATGGGGTCATCTATACAATTCTCAAGTGATGTTCATGAACTTCGTTTCTATTCAAAAAGATATATTATCATCTATAAAGACTACCAAAAAACTAATCATTGTAATCTATAAGGAATCTATTCATTAAATCCATGAAGATATTAAAAGGATTAGTAAGACCAAAATACATCAATATATACTCATAGTGTCCATAATTGATATGTAATTCTATATTTTGTATATCCTCTTTATTGAATATCTGTGTTAAATCATGGAAAACTAATGAACTTTGTGAAGTTGATCTAACAAGTTATATATATAATGAAGAAGATACTTATTCTTTATTCTGTTCTTGTTCAAATCCTAATAATCAAAGAATAGATTCATTGATCCATCTTTATTTTTAACAAAAAGAACATGTGAAACCCAAGGTGACTCACTATTCCAAATTTATACTTTATCAAGGTTTTATTGGAGTTTCTTCTTCGATTACTTCAACTCAATCAGGGAAATTCTATAAGGAGTCTTGTAAATTGGTGTAGAACTAGGTATGAGTTCAATTGAGAACTCAACTTCACATTTTGGTGAATACTAGGAAACTATCCTAGAATGACATTGAAAAAATCCTAAAAAATATGTATATCATTTATGCTAAGTTTATCCCCATCCATTTTCGATAAACAACCATTTGGAATGGGAATTAAGGCCCATAAATTTGATTTAATATCCTCAAGAAGTTCAGACTTATCATAGCATGGATGAATGTCCATATGAGTGTTTGAAATATCAAATGTATCTTCCCTTACATGAAAATTAATGTGATATTTATTCAAAGAAAAACAATTCATGCTGAAGATGACATCCAATTAAACAAAATGAAGAATGAAATTATTTAAATGAAGCACATTCCCACCAACATTAACTGAAGAGGAATCATAGAATTGAGATGAAATCATCATATCATTAAGGGTTTTCACTTATAATTCCATATCAAATTATTTTTGTAGAATCATAACACCCTTATAAAATTTTTTAGATTTGAAAGAGTGGTTAGATCTAGAATCGAGTATGACATTAGAATTTATAGAGTGAATGTTAAGTGTACCTTTCATCACATCATTATCAAACCCCTCATCTGAAATAGATATTTCATGAGATTTCTCCTTGTCCCTCGGCTTAAGAGGTTGCTGATGTCGATCATCATCAAAAACCCTTGGGTGTGGGTAGTGGTTACCATAATTCCAACTATCATTACACTTTTAGCAATAAATCATGGGAGTCACATTCTATGCTAGTTTTTCCCTCTTCACAAAATTAGATAAATTCTTCCCACACTTCTACAATCAAATTCTCTATGGACTTCCCTTACATAATTAATACACATATTATCCCCCTTAAATAAATTTACTCAATGATTCTTCCCACACATAGACCATAAAGGTAATTTTATCTTATTCTATTCATTCTTGTAAGATTTTCCTTTAGAATCCATCTTCCATTACTTGTCAAAACCATGGGAATGATACATGACTCCAACCTCCATTTAAACCTTGATTTCACAACACACAATCTCTTCATAGATACTAATGTATCTTTTGTCAACAACATTATAATATTTGGATTTATTCCACTTAAGAACCTATCAACTATACGTTCAAGGTGGATGATAATTCTTGAAGCGCACCTCATAAGTCTCCTGAAATTATCCTCATAGGTACCAACAGATTTATCATCCCTTTGATTCAACTTACAGAATCCTTTCTATATTTTGGTAGGAATAATACTAGGAAAGTACTTATTGAAAAAATATGTTTTTGAACTCATCCAAATCCATGGATTCAATCTTCTATTACTGTCTCATATTATTGATTAGAGTCCGCCACTGGTCTACTTCACATTCTAACTAATAGATATCCAAAATGACTTTTTCAGGCTCCTAACAACGGTGAATGGAGAATATCATTTTCGTAGTACAAGTCCATTGTTTAGAAAAATTGGATTGGATGACACTATGAATGAACGTGTATTTTTCCTATTTAATGTCTCAAAATAATGTTTTTCTCTCCTTTTATCATTCAGAACTCCACCACGATTCATAGCTTGAGAAAGATGTGTGATCTTAACAATATTTTTTTTCATTCCATATTCATAGAACTCAGTTTCTCAGGATGGTAATCGTTGCAATGTCTATCAAAATCAACATTAACATGGATGCTTTGGGTTCCATCAATTGAAAAAAAACCAAAATCATATAGTAAAAAAATAGTTATTATAATGAGGAAACCCATAATCTTGAAATGTTTCTTATATGATGTCTATGCTATGAAACCTTCCATAATATATGACACTGTAGGTTTTTCCTTGGATATTCATAGATAAATTATTTTTATATCCTTCATGATAGTTCATGAATACTTTTTTAATTCTGAAATAATATACTAAGGGAGTGTCAAAATAGGTGTGTAGAAATGGCCATTTACATTTTCCAAATTACTCCAAGTCAGGACTAGAAAAAAAATTTTGTGTTGTTACCCCAAGGTAATTCTATTTCAAAGCCACATGATCGTATGGTTCCCACTAAGGTTTTCTCATCCTATCTTCCAATGTTTAACTAAACCTTTTCTCTGAAACCAACTACATTGACCCTTTCTTTTCCTACAATAACATTAAAAATACTTTTCGGAATACTTAAAACATTATACAAACAAATCCCCAAATACTATACTCGTTTAATGAATTTGGAGACATGGAGACATAAAAAATAATACATAATTGAGTAATATTATCTCCCACAAGGTTATTCATGACTAGAACCCTTCTAAGACACATAAAATATATATATATATGTTCATAACCTGGGGAAGGAAACATAAAAATGTGTGAGATCAAATGATCAATAAGGTTAAACAAGAGAGATAAATAAACATAATCATGAGGATAATGGTATGATAACATGATCATGGAAATAAATTATCATACCCTTCATAACAAAGACTATATACATGTATCTTGGCATAGTACTTGAAAGTACATAAGACATGTATCCTAGGAATATAAAGAAAAATATCCATGAAAGAACAACATAGGTATAAAAACTAGAATTATGGTAGACACATAAGAATATAATATGATTTTCCATAGTAGCCAAGGCATCGCTGCGAATAACATTTGGTAGTATAGGTTCACTCCTCATACCATCTTTTTTGTCATGGTTAACTCCCATGGCCATATTAATAGCATGATTTCACTCCTCATACCATCTTGGTAGTCATGGCTTACTCCCATGAGAACCTTATTAGTCAAGGATCATTCCAAAGATCATCTTAGTCTATCTCATGAGATATATATAATTACCCAATGCATTGGAAGGTGATACAAGTCTCACCTATCTCATAAAGAAATTATACATACATGTTCCACAATATCATAAATAATCGTATCATAACCCATGAAATTAAATTGTTATTATAAACATGCAATAAAATCACAACCCAAAGAAAAAGATAGGTTTCAGAATCATTTCATCATAAATATAATCGATGACAAGAATCTGGTGTCAAAAGCATATAACCTGTGATAGGGAAACTTGTTTCATCAACATCGTACCATAAAAACAAAATCTATTCAGAGACATAATATGAAAGGAGAAATTTAATAATTTCCCCAAAAGGCATTGGTAACACCAATAGATTCTATCTTATATGTTAAATAATTTAGAACGATCTTTTAAAAACATTTAGTGAGGAAAATTTCATTTGTTTTTCATTTAAAACACTTTTTAAAATAGAAAAAAATTGAAAAGTTTTTCTTTGAAATAGGATTTTAAAAAATATAACCGAATCATTAGAAATCCTAAAAAGCTTTTAAAATCTTTTTACCTGAAAACAGTCATAAAATATCTTTTGAATACATTTTTGGAAAATATTTTTGTATAGATTTTTTGAAAAAAAGGTTTTGATTACTATAGATTTCTGAACAGAGAGATAAATAGTGATATATTACATAAAAAATTTTATAAAGTACCAAAGAGTGAATAAATAGTACTAATACATGAGGATATCCATAATAAATAGTTGATAAGAAATCACATGAGTCTCAATGAAGGGAAATTGAGACAAAACCATTTCACCGATTTGGTGAATTTTGAAACTTAAACCCCATTAATAGAAATATTTTAAAAAGCATATGTTAATACCCATATATTTATTAATAACATACATATAATATATTCATGGTAAGAATATACACCACACAAAAGTAATGGGTGGAAAATGAAGTATGTATCTCTCAGAAATAAAAAGTCTGTTGAAATCCCCTTACCTTGTGTCTCGACTCACATCGTACTAATTCAAAAAACCTCTTTAATAAATATATATTTATTATACATATTTTATAGAACCATATTCTCATATATTTTTATTTATTATAACTTTATATTACCAACTTTTTAACAATCCAATGTTAAGGTTTCATTTCAGGTAATATTAGTTTTATTCTGTCCATGTGTCTTATTTTTTCATATCTTTGGTATTTAGACCTTATATCATGATTTCAAAAATGACAAAAATGATATTAATATTATTATATATATTATGTTTTTATTAGAATAATATATATAATATATAATTATCAAATATAATACATCATTCAGGGAGACCGCATGCCGTACATACGCATGAAGACTATTTCTGATTAATTGTCGTGTAGACAGAAAGAATGTAAAAGATATATGTAATATATATGTTTATATATAAATATCATTATTAAATTATATTTATTATATCATATTTTTATCATATATCCCATAAAAACATCTTTAAAACAATCCAGGTTGGGTATGAACAAATCATATCGCCTTGATGGGTCCATTGTCCACACTTCCTCAAACGAAATTATCGTATTAACAAAAAATGAAAAGTAGAAAGATATGTGTTGAAAAAAGTAATAAATATTATAAAATAAATAATAAATATAATATATAACATATATTAATATATTTTCCATCATAATTCCTACCATGAGAGGTGGTAAGAAGAATTGAACAATCATTGTTTAGTGTGGCGGTAGTTCACTGTACACAAAAACAGTATGTTCATTATTTATTATATGGAGGTGTGTGTATGTGTAGGTTGAAAATTATAAATGAAAACATTTTAGTATATTTTTGATACTGGTGTTGTAATAAAATCATGGAAAAAAAATTGGATGGGTTTGCGAAATAAAATAAATGACTTGAGAGAAGAAGTTTCCTCTTAATCGGGTAACTCATTTTGGTTTGTGCCAAAAGGATTCCTTGGATCCCCTTAGGACAAAAGGAAGGATTATAAGAGTAAGGAAGGATTTATATGAATTATATTGGGCCTATATTGGAACAATTTAAGATGTTTTATATGTGTGAAAAAGTGGGAGAGTTGGTGTCCTTTTATAGGGAAGGAAAAGGACGCCCTTGGAATTTTTGAAATCAAGTTCGGTGTACACATGTTGTTACATAAAAAAAGTCATCAAAAATCAACCTAAATCAAGAATTTATGATTTATGTTATAACCATGGAAATTAAATGTGTTTTGAAAAATTTTCTAGGTCAATTGGGACCATAAGATTAAGGTTTAGTCACTAATTATGCTTAATATGACCTTAATCGTTGTGATTAATTGTAATCACTCTTTCTAATTAATTTGGTAAAAAATCATCATGATCCAATTAGATTATAAATATTATACTTATTACAATGGTTTATGTCAGTTTTCTAAAATTCAGTTCACAAATATAGAAATATTATGATCAACACTAGTCACCTAGATGGGACGAAATTACGGTTCTTTAAAGTATAAAGATGATTAAAACTTTATTATGTTTTATATTCAATTTCATAGTGAAATTTATTCTAATGCACCAAATTGTATTAATAGATTTATATTTGATCTAATTTTACCTTAATATAAAATTTAAATATTATTTAACCTTCATAATTATTTAAACTTAATTGATGTTTTTTAACCCAAATCAATATTTTTCACTTTTCATAAAATAATGAAGTTTCTCAGAAAAATTCAAAATATCTCCATAAGCTAATTTAGACACTATAAATTCAAAAATGAAGTTTATTTTATAATATTAAATCTCTTAATTTGTCTAAAATTAATTATATTATTTCTCCTAGAAGGTTATTAAAACCATTTCGTTCAGGAAAATCATATTTTTAAACATAAAAGGACTATACCAAAAAGAATACATTTCATTATCAATATGTTTTATTTATAAAAAACAATTATAGTAAATATTTTAAAATTAGTTATTACTATTCATTTTACTATGTTTGACATCTATATTATAATTATCTCATTTAAATAATTATAACTATTTTGTTATGTTTCATAGAAACATTGCTGTTGTGTGTAATATACACCAAGTCGATGTTCTGTGTAATATAAAGTAAGCTCATATTCTGTGTTATGTATGCCAAGTTTGTTCCATGTGAAAGGATTTCCTGACTTAGTTCATTGCAAGACATAAATAAAAATTTAATATATTAAAAAAATGTCCATAAAATATTGGGCACTTACCTAATCCTTTTAATGACATCTCACATCATAGTCATTTCGAAACAGCACCCAATGAAAATATCATGGTCATAGAAAATTGTGTTTGACACCATGCGTGTATTTTTATACTCTGTCCATATTCTACACCTCAATGTAACATGTGTATTAGGAGCCTCACTCCTTGTCCCATACTCATTAATCTATTTTGCAAATTTAGATCCTCTGTCCCAATACCACACAAATTTATCTCATATGGGTATTAGGATATTTAGTCCATGTCCCACAAAAATATATAACATATGGATACTTAGATCCTTATTCACTATCCCACACACATTTATTAGATGTGGGTATCTGGATCCTCAATCCCTATGCCACACACAATTATCATATATGGCTATTTGGAGCCTCAGTCCCTTTCCCCCACAAAATTGTTCCAAATATCAGAAATATCATCATATCACACGCATCAATGTCAAACAATATTAACCCCCCTTTTATCAAAAATTCATATCATTCTATACCATTACGTTTATAAAAAATGACGGTATAATATTTTAATCACATTTAAAAAATAATAAAGATTCAAAATTAAAAAAATTCAATATTTAAATCAATTATCCTTTTAATTAATCGATTTTCAACAATTTTATAGTAAATATTACCAAAATTCAATTATCCCATATTGTCTTCATTTCTTAAACACATGGAAGATCAATTACTCGATTCAATGGTTCCATAAAATAATTAATCAATGTATTTATTCAATTAAAGAATCAATTTTAAGACGTGCCAATTGAAATTTCAAAATACATAAATGAAATTTGAAATAATGGAAACATAAATTGAACTTAGACCACATACATAAAAATTTATAACAAAAACATGACAAATAAATACCCCAATTGAAGCTAAACAACCATGATCATGATGAAGAACTACACATTGATCAAAACCTAAATCAAAGATCAAATGGATTTTATCTACCAAAACCTAGATCTAGATCCATCACTAACAGAGGAAAATAATACTTTAAAGGACTAGAAAATATGAGAGAGATGGAGGAAACCATATGGTATGAGATTCTCTTATCGACAGAGGTGTGAAACTACAATATATTATAATAATTTTCATGAAGGGATGTCAAAGGTCTTATAATTCATCTGAGAAAGTAAAAAAGATGATATGAAACCTATAGGTTTTAATTAGGATGATTTAGGGTGATGTTAGTAGGTTTAATAATTTTTAATATAATTTTAGAGGTTTAAAATTCAGCATGCATGGTTTTTGGTACAGGGTGAACAATTTTCCCTATCTATACACCCTAACCATATGCCTCACCCAGGGACATAAAAAGATTACAACTAAGAGGGAGAATGGTTTGAAAAACTTTGAAACAACTGTTTAAATTCCTTTTATCTTGGTGTAAATAGTTTTTTGGGCTGGGTGCATCGTTGGAAATACCATATGCCAACCGTGCAGTACTCCTCTTTCTTCCAAAAATTTCCAATCTCACCCAAAATCCCCGAAAGGTAAAACCAAAAAAATATATAGTCAAAAAAAGGATAAATATTACCTAAAAAATCTTGTGTCATCTCCAGAAAGGTTGGGTTCACAAAAAAAGACACACCACAAATGATGTGGATGCTGTCACAAATTTACGATGTGAGGGTAAATGTTTCATTCCTATTAATTATTGTGCGTGATGATAAAATTATAGTAAACATTTTAAATAATCAGGTGAAACATTTAAGTATATTTAATATTGATATTAATTATGACTATATTAATAAAATATTGAATCTGGATTTATTTGAGGGGAAAATGATTCAACAAAAGATAAATATGTCTACATTTTGATAAATAATTTAATATAATATGATTTATAATAACTGGGAGTGGTTTTTGGTGTTTATTTTCACCCATAACACATATATTTTCATTATTATTTTTTTACATTCATTCCTCTACATTTATTTTAAAATAGAGAGAATTTCAGTGGCTATTATGAATGAATACATAGCCATTTTTTTATTTTACAGGCGATGATCAAGGGGGAGAAGAGATGAAGAGTTTTCCTTTTAGGGGAAGCCATGAGGTGTTGGTAAAATGAATCTTGGTGAAGGGGTTATATTTTATTTTTTTACCTTTTTACTAACAATCAAAATTAGATAAATTTATGAGTCCTTGGAGATTACAAAGATCTTATAACTTGAACCGACAAATGGTAGATGTATGTTGATCATAATTAAGATATGGTCAATATTTTATTTATATTAACATCGAGTATTGATAAAATATAAAAAAATAAGGGTGTATAGATGACTTCAACATTGGATTCGAAATATGAATTATTTTTATAAAAAATTAATTAATGATTTTTTATGTTGATTTCATGTTATATTTATCAGAAACATACTCATGGATGAGTTTGAGGATCAGGGGATATGGGAATTTCACCATGATAGTTATTTTTGTTTTTTATGTATAAGGATATTTTTCATAGGAAGGTACACCATACTATTGGTATAATTACAGAACAACAATCTATATTACACATCAAGGTGATATGTATTGAAAAATATGTGTGTGTTTTTAAAGGTTTAACCTCTATCAATATAGATCTTATTGATCATGTTATAACACTTTGTCAATAGATATTTGGAGATGAGTATGTTATGCCATAATTAACCTGGTAACACCATAAAATATTGAAGGATTTTGTGATTTTTTGAATTTATTTAATGATTTTGAATGAATAAAATTAATATATAATCAAAATATTTTGGACCTAAATATCATTCCATAATAATCCACATCAGGTCATGATTCAAGTGAGGTATTCAAAAAAGGGGCTATCCTTAATTATTAAATCAAGAAAATTATAGTAATATTTGAAAAAACATTACATAAAGTAATCTATATAGGATCATCATTAAATTGATTTGAATAAAAAGGCGTGAACATGTTCTTAAATCAAAATAACTTGAGAGTGAATATAGGATATTAATAACCTTTTTATAATCAATTATAATTTTTTTTGAAATTAATGTTGAAGACTACATTATTTTTATATCCTTTATTTTTTATTGTAAAATAAATACACAAACATTGGGATGTAAATTATTTTACAGGAAGGATAAAAAAGAATGTTTGAACCTTGTAAAACACATTATTATAGGATCATTATATATATCTCTATGTATGGTCATAATTTTGTTTAATTCATGGATATATATTATTTTAGCAGTGAGAATCATCACATTTCTCATTGGTTTTTTAGTTTCCACTAATTTACCTCCCTATTCAGTAGATTTAAATCTCTTAAACGAGGACTATTAGGTCATATTTAAAGATAAATTTCATCAATATGGTGTGTGGTTGAGTGCAATTATTATCTAATTATTTCTTATAATATGACCCCCACAGATTTATCCTAATGAACTAAAAGTGGAAATAAACCCCTAAATTTATGATTGCTATATTTTAGTGGGATATATTTATAAGTTGAAAAATTAATTTTTCTAAATATTTTATATATTATTATTATGGCTGATGAAATTTTTATTGGGTAATTTGAAGTCCAATCATGATGAGATTATATAAAAACAATATATTTTATGAAATAAATTTTTAAATGATTTTTTACAATAGCTTATATTAAATGAAACACTGAGTATAAAAGAACCACATGATGCTATTAAAAAATTATTATGAGGTAGTTCTTCCTAGTAGTTTTATTAGTAGGTATGAATAGGGTTATATAAATTATTAAAAACATACAATTTACATAATACTAAAATGAATTCATTGGTTATCGATTAATTATAAATGGAAATAAAAAATCTATTTCTGAGTAAGATATTTTTTTTGAAAAACTATTTTTATGCGCAAAATATGTTTTTATATAAATAACTTAAATTATTAACTATTGTTTAATTTTTTAAATGCTATATATATATTATATTTAATATAATTTTTAACATTATTAAAATGTTTTTCTAGTCATTTGACAAGAATAAACCATGTTTTATCCTTGGAAATAAATTTTTGTAAAATATGATTTTCATTATGTGTTGCACGCTATTTTAAAATTAATTTATGCCACTTATAGGTATTAAATTTGATAAAATGGATTCCCTATTTGGAATTACTAGGTACAAGTTTTTTAAATATGTCCCTTTTATCATTGGTCAATATGAATAGTATCCTTAGTAAAATTTATCATTCACAGAAAGGGTAACTTCTGATAACCTAGGTTAAAACTAAATTATAAAGCCATAATTTTTCATCCTAATTCTTAGTGGATGAAGTAAATTTGAATTTATTACCTTAGAATCTAAATTAAATTGTTTAAGGGATACATGTCCATGAAAATGACCAATATAATATATTAATCAAATATAGTTACAAACTATCACTCGCTTTGTATTACATATCTCTTATGTGTCCCAAATGGAAAAAAGTATGTTATAAATTAATATAGGTGTATATTTTGTTACTAATGAAAATATTATCATTATAAAAACTTATTTATAATTTTTACTAATTATATGACGCACTTAAATTCTTATGCAACACTGATTCATTATTTCTCTAATTAATAAATATAGTGTAAATAATTGTAAATATATTAAATGTAAAAAAAAATTGGTGAGTTAATGTTTGATATATTTTTTTAGATTTATATGACATATAACTGTTTTTTAAATGATTATATTCAAATTCAATCTTTCTATTTTTTTATTTTAATTTAAATTTAATGAATAATGTTTAAATTTGGTATAAGGATATTTTATGAAAATTATAAAATATTAAAGTACATAGAAATAATAAACATATTAAAATAAGAAAATATGGATATTACATGGTCTAAAATTTCATCCATTTCCCACATATAGTCCATTTGGCACAATTTTTATTGATTACAACTTTAATATATTTTAATCTTTTAAGAAATTCCTAGACTACCCCTCCCCTAAATTATTTAAGGTTACACCCCATTTATATTCATTACACCAGTTTAATCCTTCTAGATTGAAAAAAATATATCAATTTATATTTTACACTCCAAGAGAAACATTTTAGTGGATCTTATTTTCCCTAAATGCCCACACTATATCCCATAAGAGGAGATCCAAAGGTGTTTTTTGAAAGCATTTGTAGTCACCATAATCAATCACATTCTTTTTAATTCTTATTTTAAAACCTACAAATATGTTATATACTTCATGAAATAAAAAATTAAGTATCATAAATATATTGAATTTATATTATTATTATGTATATTATTATTAAATCACCTTTATTCAGCCTCTTTATATCAAAGGTGAAGTGAATGTTTTGGCAGTGAGTACGAATTCCTTACCATCTCCACGTAGAGATACCATCATTTTCCGTAAGTATATTTTATAAGTGGTTATTCTCATATATTTAAAATTAATATATTATATTTGTGACATATTTTATTTTTTTAATGATAATATCATATAAACCTTATTACATTAAAAATAATTTGAAAACAATTACGTAGTTCGTACGTACGTGTGGACCACAACCTCCACGATGTGATGTGTTTTTTTCATTTCTATTTTATATAGATTGTGATAAGGATGAATTTTAAAAATAAATATGATAAATTTTATTTAATAATGCTTTTTATAGGTTATTTATTATTTAATTTTTTTTCCATCCACCAAAAAATGGATGTGACATTCTTACGTACGTAGGGCCTTCCATCTCCTCGAATGGTGCAACTCATTTTTATCTATAACTTTTATGGATGACAATAAATATTCATTTAATGGATATATAAGATATTTATAAAATTAATAACATTCTATATATTATTTTACCCTGATCAAAGTACAATAAAAAACTATTGCACCAAAAAAATATGCAAATTTAAGAAGTTGTCACCCATAGTAGTGATTTAAAGAATGAATTATTAAAAATGGCTGATAAAAGGTTATAAGTAACTAATTTATGGTATTATATATATTTTTACAGTTTTTAAATATATTTATAATAAATCAATACTTGTTAAACATGGGGTTTGAACATTAACTATGGGAGTCATTCCTTAGATAAGATATTTTCATCTCACTTTTATTTACATGGGTCACAATCCATATCTTCCACTTAATTATTATTTGTGGTGTATATATTTACTATGAATTTATTTTAGGTTTTTTATTATAAAAATTATATGATATACATATCCTTATAATTTTATTTGTTTTATGGGGCTTTGGATTCAAATGTTACCAAAGTAGTGTGGGTTTTATAATACAATCTCATTGTTTACTCAGGTTGAGTATGCTTATGATTCCGATGATGAAATTTTATGATCCAACACTCAAGAATATGATGATTTTTTTCCATATTTTTATTTCTTTAGAATCCATATTTTACATTAATTTTAGACTCTTTAAGTCCTCATAAGATTGAAAATATGTTTTTATGGAACATTGACTTTATTTCTCTATTCATTAAAAAAACATTTTTATTCCATATCTTTATTTTCTAGAAATGTTTTAAAAAAGGTATTAAAAAGTTTAGTGTAATTTTAAAAGTCATTTATACCTATTTTTAATTTTTAAAAAATCGTTTAAATGGATTTTTATTATTGTTTCCCAAATGATATATTTTTCTAATTTTTTCTAAAAATGTGAAATGTATATTTTCTCATTCCATTATTCCCACATAACAAGGGATATGAGAAAACATTCCTATGATTTTAGTGATGCTTTATTGGGGATATGATTCCATGATACCATAATTACTGTTTATCAGGATGGTTAGTGTTTATATTGATGAGGTGTTTATGAAGCCCATTTATTTTCCACAGGTTATGCTATAATTAATTGGGGAAATGATTATGAAACCTATTTTTTTAAATGTGTTATTATGTGATGATATGATGATTGATTTATAATATTTTGGAATTCATATGTTTGGTTTACATTATTTGATGTGAAGTTATGTAATAAACCAAATATTGTGGTTACATTATAACCAAGGAAGGTGGTTACATTATAACCAAGGATAGCAGTTGCATTATCACAAATGTATGGCGGAACAATGATTTTATATCCCTATAATTTTTTGGGAAATGATTGATATCTTATGAGATAAATTGGAATAGAATGTTGATTTAACCTAGTACAGAAATATATTTATCCACCACTATTGTCTTATGAGTAAACATTGACTATGATGATTTAATGTGGAATGATCCTAATCCAATATGATATTCTTATAAATGATTCGTTACTAATAAGTAAATGATTTTATAGGATTATAACACAATTTAAATAATAATTCCACTATTATTCTCTCATGGATCATGTTATTATATTCTTTTTGGATTAATATCTTATAAATGATGACTCATTAGTTCATGAATTAGGATTATGATATTTGATATAAAGAGGATGGATTTCAAAATAAATTCTCATGTTCTCATCCCCTTTTCCAAAATTGCATTTATGTGATCTCTTATATCTCACATTTTTACCCTTAACGAGCATTTTATATCTCCATTTATTATGTTCTATTTCCCCCAGTTTTGAAAAATGGTATTAAGTATGATATTTCTAATAAGGGGGATAATTATAATGAACTTAATGGGATACACTTATGAATCAGGTTTTTATGTATCTAAGTTTCAAAAAATAATTAACCTATATATGATTTTGGTGTTAATCACAACATTATATAATAAATATTCAACTAATAAGATGTAGTATCTATATAGGTAATGTATTGGTCATTAGAGTTGGTATTATAGAATTATTCAGTCAACATTTGGAAATTAAGAAGACAAAACTTTAATGAGAACCCTGGGGATAAGGCTAAGTATAAGAATCCATCTTAAATATTTTGTATTATCCATGGATAACATAGGTTAATCCTAAGGTTTCATAGATTGATAAAAAAAATCATGATTTAGACATCTTATAAGTAATTTCTCTTGACTATATGGCTTTCCATTATGATTATTCTTTCTCACAGTTTTCTTTTTTAGTTTTAGTCAATGGTTGGAACCTTAAGATATCATAACAATGAATAATGTGATAGAAAATGAAATTCTTATCCATGTGCAAAACCAATTTTTGTGGGATCTAAAATTCATATTCATGTTTCTATGATCACGATACCTTTTGCGGACATGAATCGTGTTGATATTCCAGATAATCAAAGGACGAAGAAACTTAATTTGGGATATTTTATAAGTCAACATCCACAATCTTTTAGTTGATATTATGATATAATAGTGGATGTGAAATGGATCAACAACATTAAGAAAATATTTTCTATTCTATAGTGCTTAGAATAAGAAAATATTATCCTAATATTTTATCTTCAGAAGGTGAAGTGGATCAATGATGGAACCTTACTAATAATAAAAGTCATAGGGGAGAAATCAAATCCATGGAATGGGATGAGTTGAAGAGAATATTTTTCAGTATGTACTTATTTTGTAAACTACATATATGGATGTAGATGGAATTTATTGAGCTTAGGAAGAAGGATTATAAATCTATTGGTACCTATGAATATAATTTTACAAGACTTTTATGGTATTGTTCTACTTTAATCATCTCCCCCAAAAGAAAAAAGGATCAATTATTTGGTGGATTAAAACCACGCCTCTGAAATAAATTATATATAAGATACTTTAGTATCTATGAAGATATTTTCCAATGTGCACTCTATATTGAAATGTAAATTGGAGATTCCCATTATTCCCATTATTTCTATAAGAAAAGAAATATCGTGTCTCGTGAGATCTTGAATAAATAACATATTGGATAGAAATTCTATTCACCTAAATTTAGTAAATGTAGGAAAAAAACTCATGGGAATTTTATTGGAATCTGATCCTTTTATATATAACATTACATGATTTTAAAAAAAAGTACACACCAGAGTACATGCCAAGAAATGAAAATTGTAGTGTTGTGGAAGACTAGGTACATAATCAAACAATATAAAAAACAAATTTTTATTTAATCTCCATGAAGAGATTCTATTTTACATTTTTATCATACATATTCATATGATAATTGGTGGATAAGATGAATAGATGGATGAGCTAAAAGGACATTAAGGGAATAATCATAAGATCATAGCATTAACATATGGGATAGAAGGCATGACATGGTGATATAAAAAGGCATGTAACATATAGAATCATAACTTATACACATGGAATCTTGTAAACATTGGATCATAATAATATGAGAGAAACATAAAACAAGACATTATCATGGGTCAAGGATAATCTCCAAGACCATTTCACATGTTAGACCAAGCCAAGGCTAACCTCCTCGACTATCGCACATGGGAGCACAAGACAACACAGACTACCAAGACCGTTACACATAACGTCTAATAAGACTCAACTGTACCCAATGCATTGGAGATATATCTAGGTTCACCCATCTTATCATTGCATGAATATTTATTCCACATAAAGAATCTTACATAATCAATCTTACATAACATAATGGATACCCATGGAAAGAATTGGGAACCATAATAAAGTCACAATGCATAAAAAATGGGCGTATTATCAAAGTTTCCATGAAGGAAAGGATTTAAGATATACATGGAAATTAATAAGGGTAAATAGGCATGTATCTGGGTAAGTCATGTTAAGTATAATTGAAAACATGTAAGAAAAGTATTTAATAAATTTTATCATTAAAAATTTTTTGTGCGGTTTTAAGGAAAATATAGATCCATTAAAATATAAAAATGGAACAACCATTTTATAACAGAAGAAGTGAACCAACAAAGTTTTTTAAAAAATACTGATTTTCTAAATATAATAGTAGGTTAAAAAATAAGATAGAGTGCACTTAAAATCAGGTAATAATTCAGATGTACCCTCAAAACATGTTTGCTTATCAGGAAGTATTGAGGAGGGAATCACTTAAAAACATGTATATTCCCAGAATAGAATGATAATAGTTTCTTGATAAATGAATATGGTAAATGTAAAAATCATTTATAAGAGGACCATAAAAAGATAAGATAACTTTAATTTGTTAAATGGCTGATAAGGCATCTTGAAGGAACATAGGAGGTTCGGGTAGAATCCATTACAAATTATCATCATGGTTTTAGGTGTGCTTAAGAGGGATTAATGAGAGAGAAGTAGGGTTTAACATCACCTTTAAATCATGAGAAAATAATGGGGTTGGTGTGAAATTATACCCCATCATTAGGTATTACACACAAAAGGGAATAACATAGAAGACATTCTTGATTAAAAGTGAAATAGAGGGGATCCCTTACCATAAGTTAGATGGAGTTCTCCACATGATATTAATTACCTGACTAATAAAATTAGGGTCAAAAAATTATAATTAAAGAAAATCATATATGTTTAAATTTTTTATTTTAACCTTTTTAAGTTCATTAATGACCTTTTTTATGGGTTGAGTGGTTCAATTTTTTTTCCAGTCCGTTTTCTTTCTTGGTTTTTACAAGCAGTTTACTTATTTTCATGAATGAAAAATCATGTAAAATGGGGATCCCAATCCAGAATTGGAGTTATATTTTATTTTCAAACATCTATAATGTTACATGGAGGTAAATTTTATTCAGTTCCATGGATTAAATTTTAATAATAATATAAAATTTTGGGATAACCTTTTGGGTTTTTTATGGGTTTTTATCCCCACGAACTCATTTTACATTCTAATTTAAAATCACGTGCAAAAAAAATATTTTCGAACCTTACATAGGATATATTACATAATACTATTGTTCAACCATAACAAAAATGTATTTATGACCATAATTTAATGTGGTAAATGAAATTCAAAACCAACCATCCTTGAATGTGGTAAATTAACCCATCTCGGAAGGTATCTTTACTACTTGTATAAAAGAATTATAAAGAATATATGATAATAAATTATTAAATTATAATTACAAAATTACTGTAAATATATGGTACTCGAGTTGTCATAACATTTAGATGAGGAGATTATATGATATAAAATAAAATAAATAAACTTGAAAAGAAAGTAAAATAATAGAAAAGAGGAATTTACCTCTTGAATCAATTTTCCTTGAGAGCCTCTCAAGGGGAGAGGATATGGAATTTTGAAGAGACTATGGGATTTTGGGAGTGTGGGATGAGTTTGGGGAGATATTTATGCAGAATATATTCAAGGAACAAGGCTTGAGAGGAGTTATGTGAAGAGCTAAGGAGGTGTGATGTTTATAGTCTAGGGGAGGAGGGTTTTCATAATATTTAATTTCTTAGTTTATTAGTTTCTCTCATGACTATAAATAGTGATTATTTCATGACAAAAAATTGTTCATGTGAATTAGATATAAGGTTTATTATATCAACCATCATCCTAGGAATAGTCTATTTAGCTTATAATGTATATATACGATAAATTACCGTATTTCACAATTCATAAAAAATCATGTAGTCTAGAAAAATCCAAAAAATCACTATAACCATTATTCAACATGTGGAATCAAAAAATAAAATCTATTTTTGAAAAATAATTTTCAAAATATGATTAATTTAATATTTAATTTGAATAATAATTTACTTGAAAAATACAAATTTTAAAACTATGACTGATTTTATAATGATTTCAAAAATTACATAAAGTCTTATAAAAATATATGAAAATTATAAGACATTAAAATTTTAATTTACGAACACATTTTAGGAAAAATAAATTTATTTTAATTTAATTAATAAATTTTAATAAATTATTTATTATTTACAAAAATACCAATACTTTTACAATGTTCATATTATCACTTATAAGGTGCATATATGTTTTTATACCTTAGTGGGTGAGGGTCCTATTTTTTTGGATGATTTTATGTTTATAAGGGTCATATAAATATTCAAAAGTGTTAGATACTATTTACCAAAAAATAATTTTGTCTTATCAGACTCCAAACATCTTACTGATCATAATAATGTCGATCAGATTTTCAAAATTCAAATCATAGATGTGACAATATTATGTTCAAAGGTCACATAATTCTTAGTAGTTCATTTTGTTTTGATTTCATATGATTTTATGAAATAATTATGTGTAGGTAATTTCCATTGATAAAACATTGGGTCGTTACATTATTCTCCCCTTATGAAATTTATCCCTCAAAATTTCATTTTACATTCTAAGATATAGATAGGTACAAGTAATTTTCTTTAATTTCCACATACTCTTACCATATTGCCTCTTTATAATTATGGTTCTACCACAATACTTTGACCAAGTTATTAGTCTTGCTACATAAAACATTATCTCTATGATAGAAGATCTTCCCTAGATACTACTTGTAAGAAAATCATTCTCCAAATGCACCACCTATGAAGAGAGTACATGTTAAGGGTTTGTTATGTACTTATTTAATAGGGATAAAAGAAAGACATCATGTAAATTGGACATAGTAGGTGGAATTTCCAGTCGATAGACCATAATATTGACTCAATCAATGATCTGGATGGGGATGATGTACCTGGGAATTAAGATTCCTTTTTTCCAAATATCATGACCTTATTCCATAGAGATATGCATAGAAATACAATTTCTCCAACATTGAACTCAACGCCTCATCGATGATTTTTTTCATAACTCCTCTATAGAAATTGGACTTCCATGATGTGTGGTTGAATGGTTTTCATCTTCTCCACCAATTCTCTGACCACTTCTTATCATATATGCTTTATCTCACCAACATCATCCCAACATGCCAGTGTTATGAACCTTTTACCATAAAGGGCTTCATATGGTGTCATTCAGATGCTCGAGTGGAAACTATTGTTGTAGGAGAATTCAACTAGTGAAAGATGTTTGTCATATCCTCCTTTGAATTCCATAGAAAATTTTCTCAATATATCTTCTAGTGTCTGAATATTCTGCTTAGAATGTCCATCTATTTGAGGATGATAGGCCGTACTGATGTTCAGTTCAGTGCTTATAGCATGTTGGAGACTTATCCAGTACTTTGATGTGAATCTAAGATCTCGATTGGATACAATAGATAGTCGTACTCCATGCATCCATACCACTTATTTGATATATATGAATGCAATTTTATCCAATGAGAAGCCCTCTCTAATTTCAATAAAGTGAACTATCTTTGTAAGATGAGCCCCAATGACCAATATAGAATTGTTTCCTCTGTATGTCCTTGGAATTCCAATGAAAAAGTCCATGGTGATGTTCTCCCGCTTCCTTGATGGTATGGGTAGTGGATACATCATCCCATTATATTTCTATCTTTCAGTATTCAATTTTTGACATACTTCTAACTTTGATGTATATTTAGCAATATCATTCTTCATATTTTCCCAAAACAAGTTCTCTTAGAGATCTCAATACATCTTTGTGCTCCCTGGGTGGATGGATAAGGTTGAGATATTTTATTCATTCAAAATATAATTCTTTATCACTAGATTGTATGGTACACATAATCCTGGCCCAAATCATACAACTCCTTAATCAATCATCAGCTCATAGGATATACCATATTTAATGGATTCCACCCTTTTCAAAATTTCCACATCTTAACTTTGAGTATCCCATATTTTCTCTATGAGGGACGGTTGAGAAAGTATTTGGGAAAGGATTGATGAAGTTCCTACCTTAAATATTCATAGTTCCATCCTTTAAAAAATTTAACAAGAATGGATCCTTTTCAACTATCATAATTGATAATGATGTAGGATCCTTTTTACTCATAGGATCTGACACCTTATATTCCATACCAAGATGGTAGTGGATTTAAAAATTATAATCCTTAATGTGCTCTATCCATCTTCACTGGATCATATTAAGATCTTTTTGTGTGAATATATATTTTAGACTCTTCTGATTAGTATATATCTCCCATTTCTTGCCATAGAGATAATGTGGAAATATTTTTAATGAAAAGATCACAAATGCCAACTCCAGATCTTGCATAGGATAGTTTTGCCCATAGTTTTTTTCTACCTTGTGGAATAGGATATAAATTTATCATTTTGTATCATCAAACAACCTAATATACTCTTTGAATCATCATTTTACACCATAATGATTTCTCGAGTCATTGGGAGTGTGAGTGTTGGTGCAGTTATAAGCGTCCTGTTCAACACCTTAAAGGAGTCTTTACAATTTCGTGTCCAAAAAAACATCACAGTCTTTCATGTCATCATGGTCATTGGGTTTGGATATCATGATAAGTTCTTCAAAAATCATTGATAATACTTGTCTAGACCCCGAGATCCACGAATCTCTATTACAGATATTGGCCTGTGCCACTCTTCAATTGCCTTTTTCTTGGAGGAGTCTAAAATTATCCCTTTATTGGTGATAGAATGCCCCAATAATGATACATCCTATATCCAGAACTCACATTTTCTATAATTTTTATACAACCACTCCCTTAAAAATGTCTTTAACACATTATTCAAAGGCTTCTCAAGATCCTCCATGCTCTTGGGTAATATCAGAATATAATCAATAAAGACTACCACACATTTTTAGAGGTAATCTCTAATAACTCTATAAATTAAATCCATGAAAATTTCTGGACCATTAGAGAGTCCGAAGGGAATAACTATGAACTCATAGAATAAATAACTCATTTGAAAGGCAGTATTGTGAATATCTTCTTTACTCACATTTAATTGGTGATATCCTGACTGAAGGTCGACCTTAGAGAAATAACTGGCCACACGAATCCGACCGAACAAATCATCTATCGGTGGTATAGGATACTTTTTCTTTATCATGATTTTATTGATATCATGATAATCAATGCATGGTCACATTGATCCATACTTCTTCTTGACAAAGAGGATAGGCTCACCACACGGTGAAGCACTCGGGCATATAAAACCCTTCTCTAGATTCTCATATAGCTGCTTCTTTAGCTCTTCCAGCTCCATGTTGTCCATTCTATAAAGTGTCTTTGATATAGGTTGAGATTGAGGAATAATTTCAATTGAGTAATCAACCTCTTTATTAGGAGGAATACCAAGAAAATCTTCTAAGAATACATTATTTTATTCCTTTATGAAGGGAATATCTTCCAGTGAGATTATCTCCATTTTCCCAATCATTTGAGCTTGAAATGATAGCTCATAAAGAATTAATATCAACTCTTGAGACAATGTTTCTAAGGAGATTCATCTTCTTCCTTACACTTGTATAGAATTGGATAATGCTTCAATATGTGAAGAGTGATCTACCTTTCCGAATAGTTTATGTTGTATTTTTATAATGATAGTCATTCCATACCTAAGATAACATCAAACTCCATTAATGGAAGTATGAAAAGATTTTATAAGAGGTCTAGTCCACAAACATTAACCGAGGAGGAGTTATAAACTATGGATTAAATAATTTCCCCATTCTCTATTATCACATATAACTTATCCTCCAAATTCTAAGGTGGTGTTGGAATAGTTATACTAAACTATCAAGATATGAAATAATGCATAGAACCAGAATCAAATAGTATGTTCTCTATTCTTGAATGAATAGCTATAATACCTGTCACGAAAACATTATCTATCTCCACCTCAGCACTAGTGATAGAATAATACCATCATCATTTCATCATAAGATTTTTTTATTTCCTCAATCGTCCCTTGGCATAGGGAAATTGTTGCATTAATGACCATGTTCCTTATAGTTGTAGCACTGAACCACTGGCTGAGCATTTATCTAATCCTTAATTTATTTATCCACATTAGTAGGATTTTTCGTATCTCTTTGGAAATTTTTTTCTAGATGTACCTACTCTCCAAATTTGAATCAATTCCTAGAATGGTTTAGACAATTCCCAAGATTCTTCTTCCCACAATTTTTACATGTGGTATGATAAAGCTTTTTTCCATCATAGAAGTAATTTTTGGAGCTTCCCCCAATAGATTATATTTTCCTATTTTTTTCATTGAGCCCTCGATGCAACTAAGAGTATCTAATATCCATTTTAACCTTAAGGGAACAACATAAAATATCTTTGTAGATGTCAATGTCTGGAATCACAAACAGTTTTCATAGACTCAACTTTAGTATGCTAATGAAGTGATCCACCTTGCTTTCGGTTAACATGATAAAGCTAAGGGAATACCATGAAAGCTTTGTCATTTTTTCTTTACAAACCCTAATTGGATCATATTTCTTCTTCTTGAGTCCAAGGAACTCTCTTTCCATCTTGTGATGGAGGGTTCAGAGAATATTTATATTGAAAAACATTTTCATGAATTCATCCCAATCCATGGAAACAATTTCCTCCAGGGGCATCTTATTCTCGGTCAGTTTCCACAAATGATAAGTTTCCCCATAAATACGATAGACAGCCTATACAACTTTCTCGTGTTATGAGAACTGGAGGATAGAGGATATATTTTCAATGGATTTAATCCACTATTCCATGAGGAGGGGATCAGAAGATCCCCTAAACATTGGAGGCCTTTTCTACATGAATGATTCAATAGAAACTTCATCTTTCCTTTAATGAGGAGGGTGTTCTGCATGATTCGAGTTATTATTCACAACTTGATCCACATGAGCAAGTACTTCATGAATTTCTGAGCACCCATTCCCATCATATCACACATATCATTTGGCTAATCTTAACATTCCTTATCACATTAATTGTGGTAATGTGTTCTTCTATTTCCTTCTATTAACTAAGAACAAGAACATACAATTTGAGGGCTTGAAAACATAACTATTAATCATAAAAAAGAAACATTCAATATAAATGGATAAAATTGTAAAGGATAATTATATCTTAACTTTTGATTTCTATTTTTCAATCTAGGGTTTCCTTGATCTATTTCATAACATATATTCTTATGTTATCTTTTTCATTCCCCTAATAATGGTTTGTACGAAGATCACGAATTTACCAAAGAATATCCCCCGATATTATCTCACTAAGAGTGTAGCAATGCCCTTGTTGTGCAATAGTTCCCAATTGAGTTTATCTAAAAGAAGGGTTTTTGAGTTTTAACCCTAGATAAAAATCTGCCAGATCCACCTCAACCAGTTTTTATCCATATAGGGATGTATTTTCTTCATAAACCACTTACTCTATACTTAAAAAATCTATCAATGTTTTCTTATACATAGTCTCATCCTTAAGGTTCTTACTAATGATATCTACTTATATTATCCAAAAAAAAAAATACTATCCTCTGATACCAACTATAGAGACCCTAGACTTTCACATATAACATTACATGATTTTAAGCGTAATTATAAATCATATTATAAGGGAAGGATCATAAAGTTCATAGTCTTGGAATAAAATGTACATAATCAAAAATTATAAAAAAACTCTTTATTTAATATCCACAAAGAGATTCTATTTTTCATTGTGGGCGTACATCTATATAGGACAACCTGGGGATAACCTAATAAAATGGATGAGCTAAAATCCCATTATGGGAATAGTTATAAGAACAAACCATTAGCATATGTGATACAAGGCATGGCATGACGATATAAAAATCGATGTAACATATGGAATCATAACATATAAACATGGAATCATATTAATGTAGAGTAATAATAATGTATAAGAAACATAAAACATGAATTTATCAAAGGTGGAGGATAACCACAAATATCCTTCCACATGGTAGCACAAGCCAAGGCTATCCGCCAAGACTGTCGCACATGGTAGCATAATCCAAGTCCAACCTCAAAGACCGTCACACATAACGTCTCATGAGAGTAAACATTACCCAATTCATTGGATCACTATCTGGGAACCCCCATATTATGATTTCATGAATATTTTTTCCACGGAAAGTATCATACATAATCAATCTTACATTTTATAAGGGATACCCATGAAATGAATTGGGAACCGTAATCATGTAAAAAATGTATAAAGAATGGGCGTATCATAAAAGTGTACATGAAAGAAAGTAATTAAAATATACATTTACATTCATGAGGGTAAATAGGCATGTATAATGGTAATTTATTTCAAGTATAATTGACAATTTTTAAGAAAATTATTTATGAAATTTCAGAATTAAAATTTTTTTGTGCGGTTTTAAAGAAAATAATTTAGTGCCTTTAAAATAGAAAAAGGTAAAATCCTTTTTATAAAACCAGAAGTGAAGCAAGAAGTTTTTCATAATAAAAAATATTGATTTTATAAAGAAAATAGTGTCTTAAAATAGAAGATATTGTGCTCTTGAAATTAGGTAAGAATTCAGGATGTTCCCTCAAAACAGTTTCGCTTACCAGGACGTATTGAGGAGGGAATCACTTAAAAACATGTATATCCCTAAAATATAATTATGAAAGGTTCTTGATAAATGAATTTTTTACATGTAAGCATAATTTATAAGACACACATAAAAATATAATCTAACTTCATTTTGGTAAAAGGAATATAAGGAAACCTAATGGAACAAAGGAAGTTTGGGTAAAATCCCCCACAGATTATCGACATAGTATCAGGTGTTATTAAGAGGGATTAATTAGAGAGAAAAAGTATTTATCATCCCTTTTTAATCATGAGTGAATTATGTGGGAGGTGAAAAGTCATACCTTAAAATTTGGGATTACACATGAAAGGGAATAACATAGAGGACACTCTGGAATAAAGGTGAAATAGAGAGGATCCCATACCTTAGGTCAGATGGTCATCTTTACATGATATTGATGACCTGAATAATAAAATTAGTTTCATTAATTGATAATTACAACACTGATCCTATATGTAAAAAATTTATTATAACCTTTTTATGTTCATTCATAACCTTTTTGATGGGCTAAGTGGTTTAATTTCTTTGTTCGGGTCCATTTGTTTCCTTGGTTTTTACGATCGGTTTACTTATTGTAACTAATGGAGAATCTTATAAAATGGGGATGGATATCCAGAATTAGAGTTATATTTTATTATTTAACATCCATAAATTTAAATGTTTGTAAATTTAATTTGGTTACTTAGAGTGATGTTGAATCATTATATAAAACATTGGTGACAACCTATTAGGTTTATTGGCAGTTTTTGATCACTATGAACTCATTGAGAATTATAATTTAATATCATGTGAATAAAAATATTACAGAACCATAAATAGTATATAATACATAATAATCTAGTTCAACCAAAATAAAAATGGATTCATTACCAGAATTGATGATGGTAAAAGAAATTATAAACCCATCATCCTTGAATGTGACAAATTGACACATCTCGAATGGTGTCTTTACTACTAGTGTAAAATAAGGGTAATGGAGATATAATAATAACTTATTCCAATATCATAACAAAATTCCAGTATATTTATGGTACTGAAGATTTCATAACATTTAAATGTGGATATTTAAGGATGTAAAATAAAATAAATGAACATGAAAAGAATATAAAAGAATAGAAAAGAAGAATTTACCTCTTGAATCAATCTTCCTTTTGAGCCTCTTAAAGAGAGAGGATTAGGTATTTTGAACAGAATAATAGATGTTGGAATTTGGGGAGGAGTTTGGAAAGATATTTGGGTAGAAATTTTGTAAGGCACAAGGCTTGATAGGAGTGAAGAGAAGAGGTACGGAGGGGAGGTATTTATAGTGGAGGAGAGGATGGTTTTCGTAAGACTTAATTCCATAGTTAATTAATTTGCCTAAAGGAAAAAAATAGTGACTATTCAATGAAAAATAAAGTAATAAGTGCATGCGAATTCGGACTAAGGTTTCTTACATCATCAATTATTATAGAAATAGTCCATTTAGCTTATAATGTAAATATACGGTAAATTACTGTATTTCACTATTCATAAAAATTCATGTATTTTGGAAAAATCCCAAAAAATCACCCTATACATTGTTCAATGTTTAGAATCCAAAAATTATATCCACCTCCCAAAATAATTTTCTAAATATGATTATTTTAATACTCAATTAAAATTATTATTTACTTGAAAAATACAGATTTTAAAACTATGTCTTATTTTATAATGCTTTAAAAAATTATATAAACTCTTCTAAATTATCCAAAAACCAGAAGACAAAAAATTGTTAATTTATGAACACCTTTAATGAATATTCATTTTCTTTTAAATAAATAAATAAATTTTAATTATTTATTTATAACTTAAAAAATACCAATACTTTTACTTTGATTGTATTATCAATGACAAGATGCATAAATTTTATTTATACATTCATGTGTGAGGTTACTATTCTTTTGGACAGTTTACTATTCATAAGGGTCACATTACAATTCATAAGGGTAACATAAATATTCATAAGGGTAAGTTACTATTCACCAAAAATTATGTTTGCCTTATCAGACTCTAAAAATATGACTAATCACAACCGTGTAAGTCAGATTTTTGATATTCAAATCACACAAGTGAAAATATTATGTTTAAAGGTCATATAGTTTTTAATAGTTCATTGTTTTTTGATTTCATGTGATTATATGACATAATTATAGGAAGTGGATTTTCATTTATAAAACATTGGTTCATTAAAAATTTCTTGAGTGGAACTGGGAGGTGGTTTAAATATAGAAAGGCTAGTCATAGAGATAGGGAATATCAAAAGGTGGTTAAAATGCATGTGGATATAATTTTAGAAAGGAAAGTTCCATATAATACACCAAGCATTCAATAATGATTCAAAATCAAAATGTATGGGAATTATTCCAACTGGTTCAGGAATCTAAATTTTTTGATGATCAGCATCAACAACCTCTTAATCCCAATGACAAAGGGAAATCTCATGTGATCACAAATTCCAAAGTTGGTTATGATAATGACATGTTAAAAGGTATACATATCACCAAATCTTGAAAAACTATTGTATTATTTGATTTTGGATTTGTCCAATATTTTATATCTATATAATTTGAAAAGTGTATTTAATTACCATATCTGTGATTAGATATTTAGTTAGCGGTGAAATATACTAATGGTATAATGGTTACATATCCAGTATATAGTTCCTCTCATATTTAATTTGGTGGTAAAATCATTCCTATAAGTATAGTGATTCTCAATCTAGTTTAATTTTATGTGATTTTGGGAATGGATTGGATTTCTTTATTTGCATCCCATATAAATTTTGAGGAAGGGAAGTAAAATTTCATATACTAAATGAACCCATTCTCATCTTTCAGTGAGATGATAAATATAAACATATAATGAAAATAACATCCATTATATGGTTCTTGATTTCTATTCAAAATTGGGGTTTATCTCTAATGATTTGGGATAAATTCAACATCGACGATATGCCTATTATTCTGGAGTTTGATAATGAATTTCTAGAATAATTTCATGGTATTTAACCAAATTATTATGTTGAGTTCTAGATATAACTCATACGTGGTTTAATATTTATTTAATATACTCTATATAGAATAGCCCTGATTGAGTTACTATAATTAAAGAATAAACTCTAGAAGAATATTTAAAAGGGTTTAATTCAGCCATGTGTATCTTCTTTGGGGGAAACAATTTTTTTTGTTTAAAAGAAATATAGATCGATGTGACTCTTCATTAATTATTGAGAACATAATAACATCACTATCAAGAACAATAATTATACACCATGTTTTGATGGATTGTTTGATCAATTGTGCATAGATCAATACTTTTCATAGATTAGTCTCCATTCTACATATAATTAATTGAGGTTCAAGAAATATGATATACCCAATATGATATTCATTACAATGTATGGAAGCAATGAATTTGTATTGATACCATTTTTATGACAAATTACTTTATAATCTTCATGTATTTAATGAATAGAATATTTAGATATTAATTAGATAAATTTTTGGTAGTATTTAAAGATGATATTCTTATATATTCAGAGGAAAATTAAGAGTATGATGATCACTTGAGGATTGATCCAAAATCCCTAATGAAGTAAAGGATTTATGAAAAGATAACCGTGTGTGAATTTTGGTGTCTGAATGTCTCAATATTAGGTTATATAATCTAACGTGAGGGCATATTAGTAGATCTTTCGAAGACAGAAGTTATTTAATATTTTCCTAGACTAACCACTATGAATTTGATCCATAGTTTTCTTATTTTGGATGGATATTAACATTGATTTGAGGATAATTTCACATATATTTCAAATCCACTCACTAAGCTATCATGAATATAATCCATGTTCTTTTGGATTGATGTGTTTGAAGATAATTTATGTTAGGTGATGAGATGATTGGTCAATGAAGCTATCCATACACTTTATTTAAGTGGAGAATGGTTTATAATTTACAACAATACATCCATGAAGGGACCGAGTTTTATTCTCATGAAACCTGATATATAGATAGATTTTCCTCATTCTAAATTAAGGATCATGAGAAAAATTACCCAACTCATGATTTGGAGTTAGTGTTAGAATATTTTTAATTAAATATATATAGAAATTAGCTTTATAGGGAGACATGTGATATATGTAATGATAATAAAATATTAATGTATATTTTTATACAAAAATATTATAATATACACCTAATAAGATTGTTTAAGTTGATTAAAGGTTACAAATGATCATTGAATCACCACCCTGGGTATGAAAAAATGAGGAAGATGTGATGGTTTGAAAGGATCATGCTAGATTTCCCTATTATAGGAATCATGAATGTTATGATATTTTAGTATTTTATAAGGACAGATATGGAAATATTGAATGAAGAGGAAACAAATTATCTTCCTCAAATTATATTTCAACTATCTATTAAAGTCGATATTAAGGAGGTGTAAAAGGAACATGAGGAACTATAAAAGATGATGAGAATTGTACCTATGTTTATCCATGATTGTTATGAGATGATAAGTTTTAGTAACTTTGTATGTGTTCCAATCATACCATATCTGAATAAGGAGATTTTTTATATGTCTCATAATTCATCATTGTCTATTAATCCTGTATGTGGAAATATGTCTAGAGAATGCTTCAGTAGACTTTAGATAAAAATATTATTTTTAGTACAACATTTCATCCTTATAAATATGTTCAGTCTAATTGAACAATTATGACACTAGAGGATATTTTGAGAAAATATTCTGGGTATTTAAAAGGAACTTAGAATCAAAACATTTCCCTAGTCATGTTTTCTTATAACAATAGATTTCTCTCAAGTGTTCATATGGCTCCTTATGAATCCATATATGGAATGAAGTGCAGTGCTCTAATTTGATGGGATAAATTTGGAGAAATAAATCTATTAGGACATGATATTGCTGATTTAATTATACATAAATACATATTAATTAGGTTTCAAGTCATAAAATCTCAATATTGATAGAAAAGTTAGGCTGACCGTCATTAGAATGACCTATAATTTGAAGGTGGTTATGAGGTTTTCCTCTGATTTTCTCTAGGGAATAAGGTTATGAGATTTAGGAATAATGGAATTATAATCACTATGTATTATATCCCTCTTGATATTATTTATTGTGTAGGGATGGTAACATATCATTTGGAGCTTCCACCTAACATCTGTCATGTTCAGGACGAGTTTAATATATATCTCGTGAGAAAATAGATACCTAATTTATCACATATGATAATATCAGAGGTTGTACAACTAGAACATGATATTTATTATGAATAAATTATTGAGAAAATATTGGTTCATATATATCAATTTCTAAATAACAATTCTATACATCTAGTGAATGATCTCTGGAGAAATCACAAATTCAAAGATGGTATATGGGAACCTGAGGATATAATGAATCAAATATATCCTAATTTTTTTCTTTCAGTGTGAATAATTTCATAAGAATAATTAATTATATGGGCATTATAATTTAACCCTTTTATATTTTTTGAAATATATATACTTTTTTCAAATTAATTTTTTTTTCAATAGTATTCGTTACTTGCGGCGCAGAGTTTAAACAAACAAAGAGATGATGTAAAATTATTATAATGTGGTTGTCATTTCCAATCCATATGATTGGTTGGGATAAATATAAATAAATATAATATTAAAAAAATATAGTTTACATATTACTAAAATTAATTCATTGGTTATAAATTAATTATAAATGGAAATAAAAACCATTTGAAAGTAAAATAGATATATTTCTAAAGAACTATTTCTTAGAACAATTTATTTTTTATTAATAAATTAAATTATTCACTATTAGTAAATTATTTTAATGAGAGTGATATATATATATATATTATAGTCCATATAATTATTTAAATAATTATTTAATGTTTCGCTAGGATTGTGATAAATATAAACTACGTTTTATTCTTATGAATGATCTTTTTCTGAATAAAAACTTTTTCCGCATATTTAATGCTTATTTTAAAATTAATTTATTCACCTGATAGGTATTGTATTTGATAAAATGGATTCTATATTTTTATTTAAAAGGTCCAAATTTGTTAAATAGAGTGATTTTATTTTTATTCCATATGAATTGTAACCATAGTTAAATTTATCACCCCAATAAAGGGTAAATTGTAATAATCTAGGTTAAAACTATATGACAAGGTTATAATTTGTCATTATAATTGTTATTGTAAGATGGTAATTCTAACAGTATCACATTTTTCTAAAAATTATATTTTTTATAGTAAAAATTTCTATAAAAATGAACGTTGAAATATTTTAATCAAACAAAGTTAGAAAAGGTCACTCTCTTAGTTTTTAATATATATTATGTATCCAAATAGGGAAAAAATAAAGTTATAAATTAATCTGTGTATCTATTTTTATATTGGATAAATTATTATCATGATATAAATTTAATTATAATTTATAGTAACAATATAATGACCTTAAATTCTTATGGAACACTGATACAGTAGTTATCCAATTAAAAAAATATAAAAAATGATTTTAAAAATATTAAAAGTAATATAATTTTTTATTAAACATATTCCTTGTATTTTTTTGAATATAAAATATTATTATCATTTGAATTTACTATATTCTTATTAATATTTTTACATTATATATGTTAATTGAAATTTAATGAATGGTGTATAAATTGGAAATAATTATATTTTATGAAAAGAATGTTTTTTAAAATTTCATTAAAATAATATAAAAATTAATATAGGAAAAGGGCGATAATATATGATCTAAAAATTCATCCTTTTCCCATTTTTAGGCAATTTTCCACCATTTTTCATGAGAATGACTTTACTATATTTTAATCTTTTATGAAATTCTAGTAGTGTCCCTCCCCTCAATTATAAATGGGTACCCTTCTTTCCCATATTCAGGATACATAAATCCATATTTTTTTATACCATTATATGTTGAGAATTTTTTTAATGATTAAAATTTGTCTTCTAATAGCGTGCGCAAGACACGAAAAGACTTCTAACAAACTGCAAGACACTATTTATATTACTATTTAACATGGATGTTATGACATATTCATTATACTTTTTTGGTATGAGTTGGAATAACCACATTTTAAATATTAATTATATTGATTTTATAAAAATTATACATATTGATAAGTAATTACTTAATTTTTGGTAAAATAATATATGTTTCAAAAATACTATTTTCATGAATTTTTTTTTATATTTTTGTGATCAAATACTAAAAATATTTATTAAAATTTTAATAATATTTATTTAAAAAAATGTACATAATATTTGGAATAAACCACTAAAATTTATCTTAGGGTAGTTTTTTTATTTTTTTTAAATGATTAAAATTTCGATGAAATGTAAATAATAATGATTTTTTTGAGAACTGCATTTTTAATTAAATAATTTATTTTATTAAATGTTGTTTAAAAATGGGTTTAAAAGTAAAATTAGTAAAATTAAATTAGTATTAAACCAATATAGGTCATTTTATTCAATTTAATTTTTAATTTTGATATAAAATAATTTAAAAGATTTGGATCTTTTCTCCATTGAAAACAATTTTTTCATCATGTATGTGAGTTTAATTTTTATTTTTTATAATGGAATTTAGAAAAAATAATTCCATATTTGGAATCATAATTTTGTATTTTTTATTACAATTTTAACATAATTATTTACCATAATAAATAGTTAAAATAATAAAATTTAATTATCATAGTTAAGGTAAAAATGGGTTTATTGAGGGGTTACACTAAAATGAAATTGTTAATAATGATATAAAACATGTCTAATTACTATTTTATGGTAATATTTTGAACATATATATTTTCATTCTCTATAATGGTTTATTTTGGAGACTTTTGGTGTGAGGAAAATATGATTGAAAGTTTTCTTTTCAAAAATTTAAAGTGTGTCCTCTCACACACTTATAAATGGAAACCACTCTCCTATCCTTTACACACTTAGAAAACCACTTAGTTAAGAAAATAACTACCCCTATAACTTAATTACTTCCACTTACTCATCCTATAATCCTTTTTTTATTATAAATCTATCATTGGATGGATTTTGGTGAAAACCAAAAGAAGTTGTCTGAAGAAGAGGTAATGTGCATAACTGAGCATTTTATATTATATCTTTCTATAACAGCATAAATTATAAATAAACCATTATGATATAGTAACCATAGTATCATAAATATTCTTATATTTTTTATTCTAATTTCAGGACCTGAAATCATCTCCTTCTACATCAAATAGGAAATAAAACCATTGGCCGTGTGTATGGCGGACTAATGCCTCACGAACCGATGAAATTAATTTCATATTACCGCTTCCCTAGGTTTGATATAATGATGTATATAATGTTTATATATTATATTTATGATATAATAATACTTATGGAGTTACAATATCATTAATAACTTCTTACATTCCATTCTTTATAGAATATGATAACATCGTTTGTGTGTACGGGGGACTACCACCTTGCGAGGCGATGTGATTCATTTTTTATTAACACATTGAATAGTAGGTAATAAAGATATAGTAAATAAATATATATTATTTATATGACATAAAAATGATTATGTAAAGGTAATATATTATTAATCTTTATTTATTTTCATCCATTAAAATATGGGAACATCGTTCATGGATATATATGACCTACCGTCTCCATGAACTATGTATTTCATTTTATATCAATAAATTTTATGGATTATGATAAAAACATATATAAAAAATATATATGATATTTATGAAATTTTAAAAATTATATATATAATAAAACCTTTATCAATGTAAAATTATTTAAAATACCAAACCAAAACATACAAGAAAAATGACGTTTTTATTACCTAAAACAACATTTTAACAATTAATTTTTAATAAAAAGTAATAAATTGTCATAATAAAATATTATAAGGTATTATAAATATGACTATGTTTCCATAAAATATTTATAAAAAATATATTTTTATCATACATGAGGTTTAAATCATTTATGATTGATGCTAAGACTTAACGTAATGGTTTCTTGTCTAAAATTTTATTCTTTGGGACATAATTTATGTAATGAACCTATATTATTATAAGAGGTTAATACACTTTATTATTGAGATTTTATATCTTTAATAAACTTATTTTTGGATATTAAAGGTTTTAGTTGATGTTATTCTTTAATGGAGCGTATAATTCAAATGATACCAAAGTGGTCAATCTTTGAATATAAAATGTCATTGTTTATCAAGATTATTTATAATTATGGTTTAGATGAAAAAATATTATGATATATTTTTCAGGAAAATAATTAATTTTCTCATAATATTTTAATTTCATGAAAATTAATGTTTCCTTTCATTTTCTTATCTTTACGTACTATAGATACTAAAATAAAACTTTTAATAAAAATAAATTTTATTTCCCTATTTGGTCGAAGATCCTTTTTTTATATATAAATGTTTTCAACAAATGTTTCCAAAAATCATTTATAAATATCTAAAGGTATTTTTTGATGAAATTTTACCCATGTTTGTCTTTTTAAAAAAATTAAACGTAATATTAATTTCATTTTCCAAATATTACATGTTTGGATTTTACCAAAAATGGTAAATGAATCATTGTTTTAACGTATATGAAAACATTGAAATTTCTATTATCTGGGCCAATATTTTTTTTAAATATTAATTTAGAATTTTTAAAAACTACTTTTAAAAAAATTATTTCTCCAGTATTTTATGAATTTTTAATTTTAAAAAGGGGATTTCTAAAGAAAGGCTATTTTCCTTAAGAAACATTTAAAGTGATTTTCCATTTAAAATAATTTAATATCTAAGATAAAATACTTTTAAGTTACGTTATCATTACTATGGATATAATCCCATCATATCATATTAATTATTTTCCTAGGGTGTTTTATGTTTAGGATGACCTATTTCTTATGAAGCATGTTTCATTTCCATGGGTTATGATATGATTAAATGTTCTAAAAAAATAATTTATTTTCACGGTTTTGGATATGAATAATGATTTATAAAACACATTTTAATTCGTGGGTTGTTATATGATCATTATTTATGATATTGTTGTGAAACATTACAGTGATTTTCATTTTTGTGATGGATGAGACCTATATCTCTATCCAATGTAGTGGGTAAAGATTTAAATCTCATGAGATAAATAGGACTGGAATGGGGAGTGAACCCTATTTAGTAAGGGTATGTTTCCACTATGATAGTCATTGGAGTGAACCACGAATAATACAATGTGTTTTTAGAGTAAATCCATTCCACTTTGATAGACTTAGAAATATTCTTTACTTATAAGTAAATGATTTTCTATGCTTTTGTATATTCCAAAATTCCATATATTTTTCCATTCTTATGATCTTATGGATCTTTTTATTTGATTAACTTGTGAATCATGTATTATGAACTACGAATATTTATTCCATGACCTAATATTATGATATTTGATATAAAGGGTATTGTTTTCAAATGTTACGATCATTTTGCTATACCATAATGCTCATGTTATGTTAACATATCCACTTTGTTTAGAATTACTAAACATACGATCTCACCAAATATTATGTTTCTTTTACCCATGTACTGAGGAAATTATTTTTCTAAGAAGGGTTAATATTATTAAGGAATTAGTGGGAGATGTTGTAGTTTCACTAAAAACCATTTATTTATGTTTCCAGGATACCAAAGGCACTATTCGTTGATGATCCTTGGGAACTTGTTTGTGTAGTGAACTAAATGTCCAAAATAAAATATATAATATAAATGTGTGAATATATTGAGTCATCATAGTTTTCATTAGATGATAGGTTTAGATAACCTTTAGAATCTAGGTTGAACAAACATTAGTGAAAACCCATATGATATATCTAACTATTGGGTAGCATCCTAATGTTTTGGTAAGGAATATATTATGTGATTTAGCTATAAATACTTAAATTATGGACAATGTATATGAGTTTTTTTCTAGGATAATTTGCTTAGGGGATATATTCATAAAAAGCTGAATCATACATAACTCAATCATTACTTTTTATATGAAAATGTGTCATACTATGCACTTAGTTTGACACTCTAGGAAGATATGGTTTGACTGATTAACATTTTACTTAAGAGTAATAATAGTGGATTTGAATAGATTATGAACATGCATAAACACGGTTAAAACTTATTATAATTGGATTTAAAAGTAGGTTTCGTGATTTAGACATCCAATATATGATTTTTCCTGACAATGTGTTTTACCACTATGATTATTATTTCTCACACGATGTGTTTTGGTTATAGTCGACGGGTAAAACCTCAAGTAACCATGTTAAATCTTCAATGAAATTGATAATGCAATGATTATTATCTTGAGAAACCGAATGGTAAGAGAGAATGAATGAAAATTCTCTTCACTATGCTCACAAAAGATTCTCAAGCTATGAATCATGTTGAACATTCAAATGAGTAAAGGAGTGGAAAACATTATATTTATTCATTAATGAAGAAACATACACCATAATTTTTTTTGGTTCCATAAGTCTTCTAGTTTCTAATCAATGTATCATTTACACTAAAATACATATAATTTTTTCTCTACTATTGGAAACACTAATAAGTCATTTTGTCTATTAGTTATTTGGATGGTGAAGTGGATCAATGGTGGACTGTCATCAAGATTATGGAGAAAAATGATAAAATTGACTCCATCGAGTGGTATATATTTAAGATCACATTTTTCAATAAGTACTTACCTCTCATTATTTATATAAAAATGGAGAATTAATTCCCCTAGTTAAACTATAGAAATGATGAATCCATTGGTACATATTTTTAAAATTTTAAAAGACCTACATGGTACGCTTCAAGAATTATCATCCTACCTCAATTAATGGTTAAATTATTATTAAATTTATAAAAACAAAGTCTTCGAATGGGACTATCAATAAATTTTTTTCATGTATTTTCATGCTTGAATTTGAAATTTGAGTTACACATTAATAACATGGTTTTGATAAGAAAGGGAATATGTAGTTAAAGGGAAATAGTTAAAACTATAGAGAGAAAAATACGTGTTATCCTTCAAGATCGAAGTGTGGTAGGAAACCTAGAGATAACTATCTTAAAGGGATTTGAAATTGTGTTAAGTGTGGAAGGGAGGGTCATTAGGTAATTGAATGTGGAATTAATTGGAAGAAGTTATTTCATGATGATAAAAGAGAAAAATATCTATAGAATTCACCACCAACAATTAAGTGTGTCAAATTCAAGGAGTATAATCAATATACTAACAAGTTACATAATCTGAAATTTAGGGATGATGATCAACATTAGTAACCTCTTAGGCCAAGGTATAAGGGTAAATATGGTACGATTGTTATTTCTATTAAGGGGTGTGATAACCATGTAGTGAATGTTATACCTTCCAATATCTATAGATCCTGTAATGTCTTATTTGAATATGGGTATACCCATTATTTTATATCTGATGAATTTTCTATGGGTATCAAGATTCAATTAAAAATATGAGATATAGTGTTAATATTTTAATCCCATAATGGTATGATTATTGCATCTCAATTATAATATTCTTATACGAATGAAGTAAATGGGAATGTGATTCTTTTAAATCTTTTCATTCTTCCTATAGTTATATTTTTTGTTTTAATAGGAATGAATTGAATTTATCTACTAAAAACCAACATCAATTGTTTTGGAGGGGAATTCACATTTTATATTCCAAACCAACCAATGATAATCTATAAGAATGAATATAAATACAAACTTTTGATGGAAAACATATTCATTTGTTTGGGTATTTATTTGGATTAAATTGCAAATTTATCTTATTTGGTTGGAGAGAAACTCAATATCCATGATATATATTTTTTGAGGGAGTTTTTTTATGTCTTTGTAGAAGAGTTTCCTAGTACTCAACAAAATTGTGATGTTGAGTTTTTAAAAGAACACATATATGATTCCACACCAATTTTAAATATTTCCTATATAATGGGATTGATTTAGTTATTGGAACTAAAGTAAAAACTATAGGATAATATTGGAAAAATATTAAATCATCCACGTGTGTTACTTTGGTGTTCACCAATTTTATTATATAAAAATTTAGAATAAATGATTTGACTTTGGATTGATTATTTGGAGATAAGCTAGATCAAATGCAAGAAAACGTATCCCCTACCCCAAATTAATGCTTTATTTGATCAAATGTGGGGAGATTAAAAAATTTAGAAGACCTAAATTCATTCTAGATATCATCAATTAAGGGAAAAGAATTATGTTATACCCAAGAAAACATTCTGTATAAGGTATGAGAACTATGAGTATACAATGATTCCATTTGTAATTACTAATCCCCCCACTATCTTTATGGATTTAACGAATAAAGTAATTTTATAATACTTTGATCTATTTGTGGCAATCTTTATCGAAGATATTCGTATCTATTAAAAGATGAACTAAGATAATGAAGATTAATTGAGAATTTCTCTAAAGACCCTAAGGAAGGAGAATTCATTTGAAAAAATTATAGGGCGTTATGTTTGGCCACAAAAGTTTCACTCATTGGTCATATAATCTCAAGATAGGGTATCTTGGTGGATCCATGAAAGATGGGGGATATTGAATGTTGGAACAAACCACCCATAGTGACTAAGATCTGAATATTGATTGGGTTATATTAATATTATTGATGATTTGTATATAATTTATCGTGAATATCCAATCCACTCACAAAGATAACTCGAAAGGGAGGCCAATTCATTGGGAGAAAACAATATGATGAAAAATTCAAGGTACTGAAATAATATTAATCTCACACCTGTGATAACATTTCCCTATAGTGAGAAGGGTTTTTAATATTTATTGATGATTCCAAGAAGGAATTGGAATGCATTCTTATCAAAATAACATGGTTATATATTATTCCTCACAGTAATAGAATGATCATGAAGAAAATTTCCCAACTCATGATTTTAAGTTAACTGTAGTAATTTTTCATTAAATATGTTGAGAAATTTTCTTTATAGGGGAAATATTGATATATATAATATTCACAACATTTAAAAGAATATATTTAAATATAATTAGTCAAAAATGTACTAGAATAGATCATTAGAGATGAATAATGATTATGACTTCTGAATAAATTAACACTATGGGAAAGTGACTAGGTGGATAATGCTCTTATTTAAAAGGATTAAGCAATCTTATTCATGATAAAGATCACAAAAGATTCTGTATTTTGGGATTTGGAAAGGATAGATCCTCAAATCCAGAAGGAATGGGATAAATATTCTCTGTCTCAAATAAATGTTTAACCATCTGACCAAGTGATGATTAAAGAGGTGACGAAGGGCGATATACAATTATTGAAGAATATGAGAAATGATCCTCAATTTAACCTTGACCATTATCAAATGAAAAGATCTAGGAACCATGTATGTGTTCCACCCATACTAGATTTAAATAAGGAGTTGTTAAAGGTGTCTCATAGGTCTTCATTCTCTATTTATATTAGAAGTATGAAGATGTATAGTGTTTTTAAAGAGTATTATTGGTGGGATGGAATAAAGAGATATATCATAGAGTTTTTATCTCAATTTTTGGTTTTTTAACGTGGTAAGAATGTGATAAACGATTCTAAGTGGATATTTAAGAAGTTAAGGCTCAGAGAAAAGATTCTATGTAGATGTTACATCCATTACCCAAATCAGAATTGAAATGGGAAAAAATCACCTCAGATTCTTTCATCAGACCACACAAAACATCTAAAGGGAACAATAATATAAGGGTTTTAATTGGTCACCTCAAAAATGAAACACACATATTCAATATCCAATAATATCTTTCTTTGAATAAAATTTCTAGTTTAAACATTATGATAGTGGTAAGGTATCATTGATAACCACGTTCCTTTTTTTCTGATAGGGATCCAAGTTTTTCCTCTAATTCTAGTGAAGACTTTAGTTTTTTCTTGATACATTTTTGAGATTTAGTAGTACATACATTATCATATTTTGCATGATTATTCAAATGTGTCCTTATGAATCCCACTATATAAACGAGTGGAGAGATCTAATTTTCAGAAATGAATTTGGAGAAAGAATTATTTTGGTTCATGAGGCATATAATGGAATGGTGGATAGTTTTATATCTATTTCACAACATATAAGGCTGACACAAAAGTTGACAAAAAATTTAGGCTGATGACCATCGTTGTGATATAGAATTGGAAGTTGGTAAAAAGTGGTTTCTATGAATTTCTCCACGGAATAAAGTAATGATATTTGATAATAAAGTAAAAAAAAGACCTATATATAATAGTTCATTTGAAATACCTGATCATATCAGGAAGGTATCCTATCGATTGGAATTTCCCACAAACCATTATCAAGGGAATGATGTGTTCCATTTAGCTCTCCTCAAGAAGTATATACATGGGACGTCACATTTTCTAAACTCTGAGGTCATACCACTAGGGAATGATACTTCTTATGAAAATAAACAATTAGAGATTCTACATTATTTATAGAAATTTTTAAGAAACAAGACCGCTCACTTAGATAATTTTCTAGTGAGACCACCAATTTGAGGAATCTACATTGAAACATGAAGATGTAATGAGTCATAAGTATTCTAATTTTTGTATGAAAGTGGTGGAAATTTTATGGATAAATTCATTATTTAGGGTAGTATAATGTAACACACAAAATGTTTTTGAAATATATATTTTCTATTAAATTAAATTTCATCGATATAATGCAATACACACTACATCGAGTCTTTATAAACCCGAATACACTATTTATATTACTATTTAACATGGACATTATGACATAGATGAAAAATATTTATAGTTTAATTAGGAATAAAAATATTTCAAATATTAATTATAATGGTTTTATAAAAAGAAAGCATATTGAAAATTTTCTTAATTCTTGGTTACACCATTATACTTATTGGAAATATTATTTTCTCAGAAAATAATTTATTTCAATTTACGAAAAAATATTAAACATAATTTTTGAAAATGTTTTTTAGGGAAAAAAATAATTTTGGTATCAAAATTTCAACATCATCTTTGGATGATTTTAAGGAATTTTCTGAAATGATTAATTTTTTCAATGAATAGTGAAAATTATTTTTTTATTGTCAAAAATTTTCATTCTGTTTAATAAATTTAAATTTTTAATTTTTTAAAAATGGTTTTAAAAGATACACTTTTTAATTATATTATAATAAAACCAACATATTTCATTGAAATCAGTTTCATATTAAATTTTGATGTAATTAGTTTTTAAATTTTTGCAACATTTCCCTTTGGAAAACTTCTTTTTCATCATTTCTATAGGTTTAATTTTACATTTAAATTTACTAGTTTTGTGAATGGAATTCAGATAAATTAATTATAAATTTATAATCAAAATAAATTATATTATCAAACAATTTTAGCATAATTTTCTACCATAATTAATAGTAAAAAATGAATAATTTATTTTCATGGTCATGGTAAAAACAAGTTCACTCGGGGGTTAAACTAAAAATATAAGTTTTAAATATAAACCAACACATGTCTAATTATTATTTTATGATCATTTTTTGACCTTATATCTTCTTAGGTTAGTAAATGTTCGATTTTTTAGAATTTTGGCCCGATAAAAACAATGAGGGAATTCATTCATTTCAAAAATTCCAATTATTTCCTCTCCCCTACTAATAAAAGGTCACCACCTATCCACTCCATTTAAAAATTCTAAAACATATTGGTACTACCGATACCTACTAAAATAGATTACATAATTCTATTAAATCTTTTTAGAATCATTAGTTTTCATAGAAAAAACCTCACAAGTCTTTTGGCGAAAACTAGTATATGTTTTCTGATGAAGAGGTAACGTCCTTAACGGAGCATTATATTTTATTTCATCCTTATCATAATTAGGATATTATTAAAAAAATTAATATAATAACATAAATATATTAAATATAATTATATTTTTTTCTTAAATTAACTACCTACAACCATCTCTTCCTCCCCTAAATGGGAAATGAAACCGTTGATCGTGTATCTGACGGAGTACTGCCTTGCGAACCGATGAATATTTTTCCATCATCGCTTCACAATGATAGATTTAATGATTTATAAAATATTTTTATATGATATTTATGATATAATAATACTTATATAATTATAATATCATATATATTTTCTTACATTCTATTACATTTAGAATAAAATAACGTTTTTTATCTATACAACGAACTACTACCTCACAAAGCTATGTGATTTATTTTTCACTAACACTCTGTATGGAAGATAAAAAAAATAAAATTAACATATATGTGATATATATGAAAAAATTGATTATTTAAGGATAATATATTATTTGTCTTTCATTCATTTCCCCCACTAAAAAGATTTAAGCATTATTAATGCATGTGTACGACCTACAGTCTCCATGGGCATTGTATTTCGTTTTATATCTCTATATTTTATAGATTATTATAAATAAATATATATTATATATATATTATATTTATATCGTGGTTAAATTTTTGGATATTATGAAACCACTATAATTGAAAAATGATCAAGAATACCAAACCCAAACATACATGAAAACAAAAACAATTGTTACATGAAATGTGATTTTAACAAGGAATTATTAATAAAAAGGGGATCAAAATTCATATGAAAATCATATATGGTATGATAAATTTGATTATGGTTTTGTAATAAATATATAATAAACATATTTTTATTATAATGGTGGTTTAAATGTGTACAATGGTTGTCGAGACTTAAGGTAGTGGATTTTTGTCTTAGTGTTTATTCTTTAAGACATAAGTTATGTCATGCACCTATAATATTCTATGAGGTGTACAAACTGAAAATAGGACATTTTATATCATGAAACTAAATATTATAAGGATATTAAATTTTTTCATTGGATTTTATTCTATAATGTGAACTATGATTTAAAAGTTACCAAAGTTGTAAATCATTGATGTTACAATCTCAATACTTATCGGGACTGGTTTTGATTTTCATTTCAATGATGAAATCTTATAATATATTTCTCAAGAACATCATTAATTTTACTTTAGTAGGTTTATTTCCTGATTTTTTAATTTCATTTTTCACTCTTTATAAATTATTGAGCCTATAAAAACATTATTTAATTTTTTTTATTTATCTCATCGATTAGAAACTCATTTTTTTTCATATCCATGTTTTCAAAAATTGATTAATTTTTTTAAACAATACAAATGATTTATTTATGACATTTATTATTATTGATTTATTTTTTACAATGTTTTTAAAAACTATTATTTTTTTCTAAATAAGGACCTTTTTTCTGAATGGCCCGATGGCCTTCATTTTTATTGATTCTTGATAACCCCCCATTTAAGGGATGAGGGGGAACCCTTACAAGTCCCATAGGCTTAGAGATTACAAGGCCAGTAGGCTTAGGAGATTACACGGCGTGAAGGTATTAGGTAATTCAACCAAACTATCTACAAGGAACTGCCCCACCCCAACATCTTCATCATGATAGTAGCTCTGCACCTTCGTATGGCATTCTGGCTAGGCTTCCCGTGCAAGCACATGCTGGTCCCGATGGCATAACCATAGCCTCTCATTCTAAAAAAGTCCATTTGGCTCCACTCTAGTGATTTCACCTACTCTGAATCCTCTTCTGGGGCTGCTACTTTTTTGTGGAGTCTGTCTGGGGAAACTGCATTTGACCCAAAGGCCTTGAGGTGGCCCGAAGTCCTTAAAGGTGGCCTGAGAGCACTACTGACCTGAAGGCCTGGGTGGCCCAGAATCCTTAAGGACTCCAAGCCCAAATTGGTATCCCAAGGTGAATATTTCTAGTTTCTATAGTACCGAAGAGTACATACTACAATAACTCATACAATATCCTCATAGTTTACAGTTCTGCACAGTATTCTTAAAGTGTAAAGTTTGGCACAGTACCCTCACAGTGTACAATCTACTATAATCTACTACATCGCTTGCTACAGTACCCCTGGAAATATGCGTCCACATGGTTTTGAACCTAGGTATTGTGGATTCACTTAAGGATACCTCACCAACTAGGCTGAGGTTCATGTGCAATATGGACCATTTGGATTCGATCAAATATTTTAAAATACTCATTATTTTAAATTTACACCATGAATGGAATTTTCTATCATATTGAACATTATATTATGTGAATATTAATTTATAATATTTTAATATTTGTTTAAATTAAACTTATTTCTAAAATATTGTATGAATTTTTAATTATTTAATGGTGATTTTCATAGAAACAATATTTTTCGCATGAAACGTTCCACTTGATTTAAATTTTAAAATCATTTTCCATTAAAGATAACATCATTTGATATAGTTTATTATTTATTATGGATATGATCCAATGATACCATATTTATTACCTTTCTATATGGTTTATTTTTATGATTAAGAGATACTTTTGAATCCATTTTCTTTTCTATGGGTTTTTCTATGATGACATGTTCTATAAAACCCATTTCTTTTCATTGATTCTAACATGAGGAATGATTTATGAAACCCATTTATTTTTAATGGTTCTCATATTTTGAATTATTTATTAACATTTGGAAAACATTTCTGTTAGATTAATTATGTTATGGGTGGGAGCTATATATCCTACAAATTCATTGTGTAAATATTGAAATGTCACGAGATAAATGAAACTGGAATGGGGAGTACCCCCAGTTCAGTATGGGAAATTATGCACATTAATAGTCTTGGGAGTGACACATTAATTCTATAATGGATTTTTTTAGTGAACACATTTATCTATGATATAATTTCATATGATACTTTACTATTATTTAATATATTTTCTATGTTTATGTGTTTTCCATAATTCAGTTTATTATGAATTTGTTATGCTATTGTGGATCTTGTTATTTGATTACCTTATGACTCATGTCTTATGAAGTGAAAATATTTAGTACATGACCCAATATTATGATATTTAATATACATGGTATGGTATTAAAATTTTTTAAACATGTTTTCATTCCCCTTTCCTTATGTTATGTATAAATATCTCTCTGTTTTACCCTTACCGAGCATCATATCTCACCCTATCTTATGTTTCTTTTCCCCATGTTATAATGAAATTTATTATGAATTATTTTTTCAAAGTGGTTTTTTTCAGAATAACTTAATGAGGGATGATGTAGTTCACTTATGAACTAGTTTTTTATGTTTCAATGTTTTAGATGGCAATATTCCTTTAAAATCTTCATGTGTGTGTGTGTAATGTAACGAATGTTCATCTAAAAAGATGTTACATATATGTATGAATTTTTTTGTTCCATAACTTCTAAATTAAAAAAAATCTACCATGTTCTCATATAATATCCACTAGACACTTTATAAAGCTGCTAGTCTCCTCAAACCCTAGTGGTCTTATGTGGAAATCTAAAGAAGTTTACTGAAAGAAGAGGAAATCAACTGAAGTAATCACTTTATATTCATTATTATTTAAAATCATATAAATCTTTTATATAATTCATAAAATAATAAATTCAGTATCCCTAATATTCTAAAATTTTATTATGATTTTAAACCACCTTCATTCACCCTCTTTCCATCAAATGAGAATAAAAAGTACCACTTGTGCATATGTATGACCTACCATCTCTATGTAGTGATACAATTCTTTTTCCATCACCATGTTTCATGTATAGTTATTATGAGTAATTTATTTCTTAAATATGATATTTTTGAAATAATTAATATTATTTAACGATAATTTAGTATCTATATTCTTACCATCAAAATCATTGGAAAATGATGACTTTGTTCATTTGAAAGTATAGACCACCGCCTCTATGAATCTATATGAACTGTTTTTTATTTAAATTTTAAATGGATGGAAATATGGTCAAATTAAATGAATATATATGATATATATGATATAATTATTATTTTTTAAATTTGACTTATTATTTTCCTTTAATTCATTCCGCCTATTGAAAAATGGAAACATTATCATGGTTATGTATGACCTACCATCCCCATGAATCGTGAAATAAAATGTTCTATATCTGTCTTTTACAGATAGATGTTAATACTTATATAATGAATATATATGACATTTATGTCTCTATTTAAATTTTAGAGATTATGGAACCATGCCAAAAGTATGAGGACCAGAAATATCAAACCAAAACATACATGAAAATCGAAGTAGTTACCACATGAAATAATGATTTGAACAAAGTATTGTCAATGAATGGGTGATAAAAGGTTATAAGTATATATTATATCATAGGATATAAATGATTATGGTACTATAATATATTTATAAAAAATATTTTTATATTATACAAGTGGTTTGAACACGTATGATGGATATCGTAAATGAGGTAATGAGTTTTCATCTCACATTTATTTTTAAGGGACACATGGAGTATTAATTAGTTATTTATTTTTTGTGGTGTATATAATTAAAATTAATGTATATTATTATTATTGTTATGAAAATCATGTGATATATAATTCCAATTAATTTTCTTTATTTCAGGGGGATTATGATTCAAAAGTTACCGAAGTTTTAAGGGTTTTCTAATTCAATATCAATGTTTATCAAGATTGTTTAAGTTCATTAATTAGATGATGAAATATTATTACCCAACTCTTGATAAATTAATGAATTTTATTTTCCTATGTTTATTTTTCGAGATTAAATTTTTTCTTTTCATTTACCCCTTAATTACTCAAGATACTAGAAATGTGTTCTTTATTTAAAATAGATTTTATTTCTCATATTTGTCGATTTTTTTCCATATCCATTTTATCTAAAAATTTGTTAAGAATGTATTTTAAACTAATATTATTATTTTTTTAAAAAAAATATTTTCTAGTTTTTTAATATTTAATAAACTATTGAAATGGAATCTTCTTTTCATTTTTTGAATGTGGTGTTTTTTTTGAAATTTTGAAAAAAATGTGGAAGGAAAGTTTTCTTTTAGCTTATATAGAATGAATATAATTCTCCATCAAAATAACCTATAAATGTTTTAAATATAACTTTATATGATTCCAATTTTAATTTAAATGAATTTTTTCCATAATATTTTGGAAATAATTTTAATATAGGTTATTTTCAAAGGGAAATATTATTTTCCTCCACAAATATTTCTATTATATTTTAAATTTGTTTTTATAAATGGTAACATCATTTGATATTAATTATATTATAATGAATATATATTCTGATGATACCATTATTACTATATTTATGGATGTTGATTGTTTATGCTGATGATATATTTATAAATTCCATTTATTTATCATGGGTTATGTTATGATGGGTTGAGGAAACTTTTTTGAAACTCATTTTCATTGCACAAGTTATGACGTCATGATATGATGAATTTTTTCTATTATTATGGAACTAATATGTGTGGTATTCATTATATGAAGTGTTTTTATGTTATAAGCCAAGGAATTCAGTTATGTTATGATGAATGATAGTGGTTAAGTTATTATTAAGTATGTTGGTTATGTTATAGACAAGGACGGGTAGGCCCATAATTATACAACTCTCTAATGAATTGAGTAATAATTAATATCACATGAGATAAATAGGTATGGAATGGTTGGTTAACCATGATTATTAATATACTTAATCCACTATGATATTCTTGGGAGTTAACCTTCAATACTATGATCTGATGGGAAGTGCACCCAATCCACTATGATAGTCTTAGAAAAGAGCCTTCACTACTAAGAAAATGATTTTCTACGTTCATGAAATAATTACATGTATTATTCCAATGGAAATATCTCATGACTCATGTTATTTTCCTCCTTTTTGTTTCATATATTACGAGCTTCCATGTTGTATGGTATGAATGAAGATTATGATCTTTGATATCCAAGGGATGGTTTTCAAATTGGATTCTAAAGCTCTCATACCCATATAGAAATGTTACGTTTATGTAAATATCGATATATACCTTATTTATAGTTAATATAAATCCTAGTTCACCCTTTATATGTTTTTCTCTCCATTTTATAAAAAATGTTATTGTGTATGATATTTTTAAGAGGTGTGATATTAATAAAAAACATAATGAGATACACTATTGTACTATTTTTTATGCTCTCATGTTTCCAAATATTCATGATCTATATGATTAAAACATAGATCATACTGTTAGGTAAGGAATATTCATCTAATAATATTGAATATATAATTATGAGAAGTATGGTTTGTTTTAGTTTAGAAAAGTGTATCTTTATAAAATCAAAAAATTATAAAAATATTAAAATCACAAGTTGAAAATAGATAATTGGGAATTATTTATCGGTTTTATGAAAATTTTATAGTGAGTCATTCCATGGATTCTTTCCACCTAGTGGCCTAACTTGGTTAATTATTTTCTAATTGAGGTGTATTTTGTTCAAATAGTTAGTCACCATAGGGGTCTCCTTCAAGACACAGGGCACTCACAATGTGTTATAACTTGTACACGATATAATTTTATAATTCAATTTTAATTCGAATATTTTTTTTATTATGATAAAAATATAATCATGTAAATACTATTTTGTATATATAGCTATGACAACAACACAAGACATTTTTTGTATGTCAATTTGGATAAATAATAGTTCGGGGTTGATCTAGATGTATTTATTGTTATATAATGTGACTTATTTTGAAAAAAATGTAATCCTATATTATAGGAAATATAAATATTTTGTCATTAATTCATTATGTATATTTAATAAGAATAATTTTACATTGATTTGGAATAACTTCTATAGGAGAAAAAAAATGATAACTATTCATAAAGATTATATATGTTTGTGGTCATAGATAATAACAAGAATGGTTATTCAATAATATAGAAAACATGAGTCCCATTCGATGTAGTTGTGAGATAAAATTCAAGAAGTTCATGAAGTGATGCATGGATGCACACATTTGTTGAGGTAGATGATATAGTACAAGATATAAAATTATATATTGATTCTTGGTTTATATTGTTATATATTTTTCATGAAGATCAATTTTTGATCCTGATAAATGTATAGAGGTTTTTGGTCATGGGTGCTGCAGATAGTGTTATGAACCTATTGATGATTCCTAAGTGCAATAATTTCTATTAAAAAATTAGATATATTTTATTTACAATAATTTATGTCAATATTAATATATGTTATAATATTAATTTGTTATTAGCTCTAGATACAACTAGTGGGTAGTGGTTTGAATAGATTGGTGATTCGAAAAAGGATACACTAGATGCAAGAGGCATGTTCCATTACTTTTTTATTCAATAGTTTATTTTCGAACATCAAAAAATGTTCCTTTTCCAGTTTCAAAAATTGATTTTAATTTGCAACCATTTTCCTTAGTCGCAAGTGATTGATTCAAATCTTTGAACATGTAGTTGATTTTTTATGAAGGTGTGGGTCAGTGATCCCCAACTGTGACATGTTGGAATAATTGGCATGAAAATGCATCATGTCGTCTGATTGGAATGACTATAAAAGACTCTTTAGATTGAAATATGTTTAGAAAATTAGAATATAGTTAAAAATATTGGATGATATTATATTATTTTTAGATCATATGATAGAAAAAACTGATTAAATATTTATATATATGAATATATTTTACGCCAATAAGATATGAGGGGTGATCAAAATGGAAAAAAATTCATTATTATAGATTTAAAAATATTTACAAACATGAATCAGATGATAAAAACCAATAAAAATTCCTTATATTATTGTTAAAACATAGTCCAATGATCAATCAATAATTTGAGACAAATTGGAATGAAAACAACATCAATTCAATTTATGGTGTGGTTGAAAAAGATGAAAAATAAGTATTAGATTAATAATTTATCAAAAACAAAGATCATGTTCATAATGAGAAAATAATACTAGATTTTAATGAAATCATAGGATAATCATATTCTATTATTTTTTGACATGTTGGTATTAATGACAAATCAATCGTTCATTTTCTATGTATATAATAGACAAAATATTATATTTGAGTAAAAATGATTAAAAATAATTGATATGGTTAAACATTGATAGGAAAATGAAATTTAATTATTTTTTGATATATACGAATAAGAAACCCTTTAATATATCTTTTGGTGTCATGGGAATTATTGAAAACATATTTAATGTAAAATGTTTCTAAAAATATGTGATATAATCAAAATGGAGCAACCGGTCTTAGATTATTGAGAAATCATAAAAAAATATGTTTGATTAATTTATGACATGAAAAAATAGATGACATATGAACTTAATTTGTGGCATTGTTTGAATGATTGAATGTTAATTTTTATAAATTTAGATGGCTTTAAAAATATGTTTTTGATTGTCAAAATTGAGTAAAGTAAATTAAATTACTGTAAAATATTAGTATTATTATGATTGATTAATCTGTGTCATGTAGGAACAAACAAAAAGTATAGTTGATGTGGAATGAGATCATAATGAACCGGAAATATGTATATCATTAAAATGGTTTTTCAAAAACTAAAATGTTATAAAAAATATATGATATCAGATTTTCCAGAAATCATAACAAAATGAACTTTGAATAATTTATGAGGAATAGGATTTGATGGAAAATAATTTTGACAATAAGTGTTTCAGAAGTAAAAATATAAATATTTTTTAGAAAATGTGATTAAAACAATTGATATAATAAAAACCAATAAAATAACCTAGGATTGTTTTGAAAGTATAGGAAAAAAGAGTATCGATTCAGTTTTTATATGAATGAATGAAGAATATATCAATATGAAATACAGTGTGATCAAAATGACCTAAAGTAAATTTTTATTGATTTTAAAGTATTTAAATAATTTTTTGAACATCCAAACAAATAAAAGGCATTTTATTTCCATATAATATTAGTATAATTATGATTAATTATTTTTTTACATAATAGATTGCTTGACATGAAAATTATATGATTGGTGTGGTTAGAATGACTGCCAAAGAAGTTATGAATTAATATGAGATTAAAAAAACATATATGATTAAAATGAGAAGGAAATCACTTATTATCATGATGTTAAAGAAAAATGTAACTTGATTAATTTGTGATATTTGGGAATATATATCATATAAATATGAGACATGATGTAGTTGTAATGAGTAAAATCCAATTATAAAGTAAAAAATGGATAAAATCCTACAATATAATCGAAACATTGAAAGCAAATATAGATTATAATAAAATCATAAAACAGTATCTGAACATTATTTTTTGACATGAAAAAATAGACTTCATGTATATCCATTGTGTGTTGTTCTCATATTGTCCTGAAGTGAATTGTTTTAGAATAAAGATTTTAAAAATTAATTTCATTTAGTCAGAGCTGAGAAAAAAGGCCAAAACATATCATGAACTATTATAAAAATGTTCAATGAAGAATTGTTTGAAAATACGATTAAATAAAAGTTCAATTCCATCGAAAATGTGGTTGGAATAATAAGAACACTCATTTTCAATAACAAATGATTATAAATAACTGATGTTGTTCAAATAATAAAATGAGATTATATTTCCCTGAAGTACTTTAAAATTGAAATTTAATTAATTTGGGACAATTTTGAATGGTTATATTGTCAATTTGATATATGATGTGGTTTAATGATTAGGAAAATCATTTTTAGTCTTATTAGTGATTAAAAATAAATAACACTATTAAATATGTTAAAATGAAAAAACATTTCCATTAAATCATAGTTCATTGATCATTGATTAATTTTTTATTTTAGTTGATCGACATCAGGTCATTTTATTGTATAGTTTGTTTAAAATGACAAAAAAATAAATTTTAATAGATTTAATAGTTATTAATGTTTTTTTAAATAGTCAAAATCTGGAGAAATATTTTGAATTACTATGAAATTTCAAGGAAATAAAATCATCGATTAATTCATGTCATTTTGTAATAAATGGGACAATAATCTGATAAAAATTGTATTTATAATGATAGAAAATTAATTTTTTTATTAAAAAGTTGTGGAGCAATTATTATAGTAAAAATGGGAAAAATATCTCAGATTTCCATTAAATAAAAAATATTTTTATTTATTATTTTATGAAATAAATTAGTATATGGAATGTATGCCTGACATGCAGTGTTCCTAGAAAGAATAAAAAAAATTAGAGTAAGAAGTTGTTAAAAATAGCTATACTTCTAAAACTCTAAAAATTGCCTTAGATTTCCATGAAATCATGAGAGATCGATCATTGGTTAATTCATTTTAGTAGGATTAAATGACAAATTAATTAACAATTTGATCTATTTTCAATATTTATATTAAGATTTTGTTATATTTAAATTTTTCTTATGTATATCTTAACTGCATGTATTTTAAAAATCAATTGGGTTGTAATTTTTTTTAGTTATTTTACTATAACAATGTTTTGAAAATTTTATTGAATTTCAATAATGAGATGTAGACCAAAGTTTGAAAATGATTTAATAATGGATATATATTTTAATATATTAAAAATAATGAGATTATTTTTTAAAACATTAATATATTTTGGAAATCAATAATTTTGGATACAATTTTTGTTATTTTATTTTGGTTTTACATGGTTGGTTCTAGTGTAATATCTGTATTTTATTTTTTTATATATGGATATAGTTACCACCAAAATCATTCAGTAATGGGTCCTTTTTGTAGCCTGAAATGTAAAAATAGTGACCTACCAAAAATTAGTAAATACATAGTTGCAAAAGGCCCATAGAAATTGCTTTTTCCTGCTATAAATAGTTTAATTTGGAGTAGAGTAAGATCCATTGTTGATTTTTTTACAAAGAATGTTTTTTTATATTACCATCATGATATATTTTTAATGAACAAATTATTTATAAGTAAACGTGGTTTAAAATTTTAGTTAATATTCTAAATTAACATTGCTTATGTTATTTGACATCAATTATTTAAAATAGCACTATTGAAGATTTGAGATTTATCAGTATGAGAAAAGTATATTGTCAACAATAAAAGAGATCTAACACTATAAGATCTTTTAAAATAATATTTATTTTATCTACACTATAAATATATCTTATAAAATATCCCATCAATAGTACTGATAATTGTGATGATTAAATCCATAGGTTACAAAAATGTGCTACAATATTTATTGCACATTGAAATTTACCATGCAAAATAACATTACAATTTAACTTCAAATAAAAAAATATAAAATAATTAAAAGAATACATTACAAATATTTCAATACACTACAATAACATTTGTTTTTATAATTCATTATCTGAGGTTGTTTATACATAATTATCTACTGGGACCTCTTTATCATCCACATCCATGTTTCTTAAAAATGTATTTCAAAACGTTTTGACTATTTACTAGAAAATGGGTTAAATTCATTTATACCCTTATGTGTTTTTAATGGAATCTTTCCGTTTTTTACAAACAAGGGAATTTTTGACCTTTTCGACAAATTTATGGTAAGAATGTTTTTTTAACTTATACACAGGGTGTGGCTATTTTCCACCGTTATAACATCATCAAAGCTTCCCTTACAAGCTTATAAAAATATTTTCAAAATAAATCTCTTCTTTATAATTATGTGACTCTTAAATTATTACAAAATATAAAGAGATATTTCTATAAAAAGGGTTTTGATTTCATCTATGTCAACATCCTTTGATGGATTTTAAGTTTATTTGAGGTTGATTTATTATGATACCAAACTTTGAAATTTTATTGAAGGATTTTTTATATGTTTGACTATTGATGTGCTATTTTGATACCATTTAGGGTTTATGGTTAATGTATTGTCATTTTTTATGCTAGTTTTAATACGAATGTTTATGATACGTTTAAACCTTTTCATATGAGGAAAGTATTGGACTTAGTAAGTGACGGGTGGAGCCTACTATAGCTCCTCGATGCATCGGTAGGTATAATGAGACAACTAGACGTGGAATTACAAGAGGCCATTTCCAATTTTGATATAAGGTTTTGGCCGAGGCCTTAATCATTTTTAGACGTCTTGGCCGAGGCCTTGACAAAAATTTTCAGAATATCCGTCAGTATACATTTCCTCATTATGAAAATAATATTGATGGTTCATGTGTTCATTCGACAAGTAGAATACCAATGATTATGTTTTATTATGGAATTATTTAATCAACTTATATTCCTTCCATAAAAGTATTCATGTTTACTATTGGTAGAGGCATGTGGTTTCAATTATTCACCAAGCTTAATATTTATGTTATCTTCCACTTTATTGTTTACCCTTACTGAGCATTTGAGCTCACCCCTTTCTTTTGTTTCATTTTTCCAGGATATGAGGAAGTTAGTTATGAGTGACTCGCATGCATAATCTACGAGGCTTAGATGTTTATAATTAAATATATCCATGTTGTATTTCCCTTCATGTTGTAAAGTTGAACTTATGTATGAATCTTGTTTCCAATAATACTAAACTAATCGGTCTTTCGAGACATGATTTCTTTCTAATCATTCCCATGTTATGTAATAATGCACCAACTCTAGGTAACTAGGTTCGGGGAATTACATCGAGTCATATTCGGGACATCATGTTTCATATTAATGTGAATATGATTGCTACATATCATAATGGATTTCCTAAATTTTCAAAAAATTAACAATAAAATCCATGTGTGTTTGATCTGTTTTTAACGTGTGGTGTTTATTTTTAAAGAAAGTGTTAAATTTAAATAAAACCATGTAATTTCTGTCATACATACCTTATTGTGTGTCATATTGACATGCATCTAATTCCAACATGTAAAAAATGACATATGGATCATTTTTATAATGTATCTAGACAGTCTGAGTGTGTTTTCTTAGTTTTGAGTATATGAATAGTGTTTTGTGATGAAAAGTCCATTTTAAATAAAAAGATGCACTTTCTTTCATACCTGTCACACTATGTGTCATATTATTGAGTGGATGATTCTTATACCTCAAAAATGGATTACAGATCATTATCATAAGTTATGTGGACAATCATATGGGGTTTTCAGGGTTTTTAGTCATTAATTCATGTTATAAACTAAAATGTTACTTTTATAATGAATTCACACACATTGATTCATACTAAGCACATGACGTACTGGATTGATGTGTAGTAGATTTATATCAATCAAAAATAACCTATGAATTATTTTATTAATGTATAGAGGAAATCTATGTGGGATTCTTCAGTTTTCAACTGGTGACACATATTTTGAATCCAATAAACAAATAACTACATACATATATATTTCTTAAAGTTTCAAGAGAATCCATGAACATTTTTTAGTGTTGATTTTGTGAAGTGTATTTTGTACAAATGTGTGGTTTTTTAGTAATAACAAGCAATTTTAGTCACATCAGCCAAACAATGTGTTAAATTGATGTGTGGATGATTCTTGTACATCACCAACTAATTATAGATAACTTTAAAAATAATAAAAATAATATTAGTGAACTTTCCATGTTTAAATTCTGTGAGGTGTGTTTTGAACTAAAATAATATGTCTAAATTGAAAAAAAATGAAATTTGTGTTATAGAAGGTGAACCATGTGTCAGACTGATGTGTGGATAATTATTAAACATCCAAAATGGTATATGGATCATTTTACTGATGTTTCAAGATAGTTAAATTATTTTTACTCGGTTTTGATTTTGTGAAGTGTGTTTTGAAGAAAAATATAACTTTTAAATAAGAATACATACTTTCAGTCATTTTGGTCACACATCCAATAAGATTAAGGTTTGGGTAATTACCATCTATCCAAAATGACTTATGTATTTTTTCCTTAAATAATATAGAAAACATGTCTGCGTGTTCGCATATTTCAGGGAGTTATTTGTGTTTCGGAAAAAAGATACTTTTATACTAAAAACAGACAATTTGAGTCGTATCAATCTCGACATATGGTAGATTATTATAAAATTAATTCTTATACATAAAAAAATAAAAATGGATCATTTTGATAAATTATTTAGACAATCTGAGTATTTTTTATAAGTTTTTAGTAAGTGAAACACTTTTTGAACTAAAATTTCACTTTTAAAAAGAAAAAACTCACTTTTACTCTATCAGGTACACCATGTGTTTTATTGATGTGTAACTTATATAATATTTCTAAAATTAATTATACATCATTTTATTAATGTCTCAATATTTCAGTTATATTGGCCATAAAATTTTTCAGATTAATGTTATACAAATTTATATTTAACAAAAATGACTTATGGATCATTTTTCTAAATTATCAATACAATAAGAGTTCATTTTACCAATTATCATTGAGTGATGTGTGTTTTGAATGAAAATTTTACTTTTAATTTGGGAAAACATACATCGAGTCATACCGGTAACACCATATATCATATTGAAAATCCAATTATTCCTACATATCAAAAATGACTAGTGGATTTTTTTCATAAAGTGTCATTATAATATGGGTGGGTTTTATTGGTTTTGGTTGAGAAATAACTAATTTGAACTAAAATGTGATATATAAAATGAAACAAATTGATTTGATTTATAATAGGAATATAGTGTGTCAGCTTTATATCCCCCAAATACATATGTATCAAAAATTACTTATGTATCATTATATTAAATTATTAATTGAATCTGTACTTTTTTCCTTAATTTTGAGAATCTGAAGTGTGTTTAATACAAAATTGTCAAATTTAAATTACAAATACTCACTTTTAGTCACAATGGCCACACCGTGTGTTTGATTAATTTGTAGTTGATTCCTTAATATAAACAATCACTTTTTAATTATCAATATATCTCAATTTTTATCTTAGTTAGCAATATGCAACCCATGTTTTGAACTAAAATTTTACTATTAAAGTAAAAACATTCACTTAAAGTCATACCAATGCACCAATTGTCAGATTTATATGAATTAGATTCTGACACATCAAAAATTATTTATGGATCATTTTTCGACATTATTAAAAAAATAAAACCATTTTTTATATTTTTTATAATTTATCATATTCTTTGAATTAAAATGTAGATTTTAAATCAATACACACACTCTCAATCATACAAGGAACATCACGAATCTGATTCATATGTTGCTGGCTATTACATGTAAAATTTTTATTATGAATCATTTCTACAATGTACCATGTCAAGATGATTAATTCTAATTAGTTTTCAATGGGTGATGTACATTCTAAACTACAATGTCACTTTAAGACTAAAATCAAGCACTTTGAGTCATACCAAGAACAAAGTGTTTGGTAGGAACATGCAGTTGATCCTTAGACATCAAAAATTACATATAAATCATTTTATTGAGGTTATCTAAATGAAACATTGTTAAAAATTATTGGATCCAAAATATAATGTATTTCATCACTATTGAACATTAAAAAATCTAATAAAAAACTAAAAATATTAGGGAGAGAACATTAAACGGAACCAAAAATCACCAACCTTATCAAATCCTTTATTGAGAATTTAAAATTTTTCAATAATTTTTTTCTTAGAAAGAAAACAAAGGCCTCTAAATATCTTTCATTTTCCTATCTAAAATATTAAATCCCATTTAATCCTTCATGGAAGAACCCTTAACATTATACGGATACATTTTTTGATCTTTATAGGGACAATATTATTAAAAAAATTTATACATCAAATATTTATTATCTCTATTAAGATTAACTAAATAAGTTATAAATAGAAATAATAAGAGAATTTACTAAATTATAACAAAATAAAATGATAAGAAATGTTACTAAATACAAAGTATATTATCTAACTCTTCATGATCTCTATGAAATAATGAATTTATAAACATGATAAAAAGTGGCATCTTCTAAATGCCTATAAAAATTGTGACATGTATTCTTACACAAAATTATAAACAAATCTATTTTCACTTCTGAATGTATGGATTCTAAAAATCATAGTATTATAAGAGAAATATAAATAAACATATGATTAATAAATATTTTAAATGAAAATTTAATTATCATAGGAGATACCTCTCTATGGATGCTAGTTTATTGATGTAGTATGTTATTTTTTATAAATTTGAAATTGTAATAATCTTAATAAATTTTTTTTTCTGGAAATTGCTTAAAGATTGGAAAATAATAATCAATTTATTTCAGTATTTTTTTGACATTGTAATTTTATTATATTTAACCTAATACATATATAGTTGTAGATATTTTGAGGATTATGCTTCTGAATGAATATACCCATGCCATGATTTTGATGATTTTTAACCATTTCCATAAAAAATAAAATTTTTATTGAATGATATTACTAAATGTATTACATGGAGATAACTTTTAAAATGGTGGATTTTGTTTATTAAAAATAAATACAATTCTACATTTGTTTTGTATTTGGTAATAACAAATTATTTTAATTTAAATATTAAATATTATGATTATCCAAATTGATTGAAATTAAAAACCAATTATTCCTAAAAAGGAAAAGATAATAAAAAATAAATGAAATGAAATTTTATTTTATGTGATTAGATTTTATAGTTTTACTCTTGTATTATGGTTATGAAGAAGAATATGTTTTTTGTAAGTTTATTTTTAAAAATTGTAGCTATACTATTCAATATTATTAAATATTCCTTTTCGTCTAATGGCGTTTTTTGTGTAGAAGTATTGGGAGGACTAATGAGTCTAATTGTTTTCATAGGGGTTTCCTTCACATAGTTCAAATACATATACCAAAAAAAATATGGGTAGTATTTTCCATTTCTGAACATAGTAGATAAGATATTTTAGGAATGGTTTGTATAGAAACACCTCATGAATATGTTTACAAATGAGACTCCCTACTATTTGTAACCAAGAATTTCAAATAATATTTCTAGAAAAATATTGTTTTAATCACTACTCAATATATTTTTTATTTAAAATCGTTAAATTCTATATTACTATCATTAAACAATTTATTAACATAAATTTTTATTATTAGTAAATATATAAATTGAATTAGTGATGTGAAGGTTCTCTAAAAAGGTATTTAAAATTTATTAGTTGATATTTTATTTCTTTTTTATTCCACTTTTTATTTCTCCTGTAATTATACGTCATTTATAAAATTCCTTAGTTCTTGTTCTTTTTATTAATTTCTCAATTTTTTTCATAAAAAATAAATTCGAAAGGACATACCTTTTTATTGACATTTAATTTTTCATGATCGTACGACCAATCTTGGAAATTAAAAGTAGAATGTTTTTCAATTTGAATATCCATATCATCAAGGGAAATAGGTAGCTTGATATTCAGCTCTATAGCTACATGGGTCCTTAATCTCACATTATCTTTTGGTTGTTGTCTTTCTATGTAAAAAATCTCCTTGCATTTATTATACTACACCCCTCATAATAACTAATTTGTGGGTGTTGATATATATAAATAAAAATCAATTTCACCATATCAAATATTATTACAGGAAAGGTATTAGGGAATTCTAGATTCACATTTTTTAGAAAAAGTAAAGAAAAAAATTATATATAGTAAAGAAATCCCCATTTAAGTGAACAAATAGCCTCAAATCTAGCGTATGTGTGTAGGGGTGATCTTAATTTATTGTTTTTTTGTTTCTTCTCATTTATTACATTCCATAAAATTCTATACGAACATAGTATTCTAATAAATATTTTTTCTAGAATTTTTATTCATGCTTATATCTCATTCATTTTCTTATCTTTATTACCATGTAAATTTATTTTCAAATTTTTTTTTCAGGTGACCCACCAAAATCTACAACTTTGATGCTTCCATATTTAACTGGCCACATCATGGTCATTAGAAGTAGTCATTTTTATAGTATAACAAATGAAAATTCATCTATCTAAACTAGATAAAAAAATGTTGTAAAATAATTATACATTGTTTAGTAATACAATTTTAATACATAATATGTTTTTTTTCAAAATCACATATGATTCTCAAAATCGTTTAGTGTTTTCATCTACCAACATTTTTTCAAAACTCACACATTCCACCTTTCATATCACATGATGTGGGATGGAGGTGGATTTTGATTTTGATTCATCAATAATTATATAAATAATTGGACATAATTATTAACTATTTCTTTCTATATAGAAGTATAACTATTGATTTCATATATGTTCCATTTATTTTCATGTAAAGTATATCCCATCCCAGATTTACTACGAGGGTACACTGGTTTTAATGAATTATATTTATTTTAAAAACTTAATTTGTGTTTTATAGATTAAAAATATTTAATAAATGTGATTAACAGGTGTATTTCAATGTGTTTTATTCACAATAACAATATACCTAAAATGACTCCTTTTCCCGATAGAAAATAAAAACATTTTATGTTTCTTGGGTTTTCATGTGTGCATATGTCTATTGGTGGTGTAGGTTAACCTTCCCATGAACATACCTGAGGTGATTCTTTGTAATAATTTTCTTAAAGGTTCTATGATCCATACCCATAACCATTAATATAAATTTAATTTGATATTAATCTGGTATAAATGTACTCTAAATGGTATAATGAAGAAAAAATATAAATTTCATTATTTTATTTTGTTGTGAAATAGAAAAATTATATCATAATTTTACCATAATATCTTCTAAATTCAGTGACATAAAAGAATAAAAAACACTGTTTCATGAATTTATATCAGTTGAATCATGAATTCAAGTGGTGACCCCATTGAACTAATGAAAATAGACTTATTGGGGTCAATAAGTGGCCTTTTTTATTCAATCCAAACATTAATTTTATTCATTTTTATCCCACCTTAATCATTTGTTAATAATGTCACACTATAAAAACCATTTTTCACAGATATAGGTTGTTCACCTATTATCATTTCCTTATTTTCAACATTATCATTTTTTACTCCTTAGGATTAGTAGAATCCTAATTTTAATAAACATATTGTTCCTCAACATTGATACGATAAAAATATTAATAAATTAATATCTGCATTAGTAATTTAACATTTAATTTTGATTACATAAATGAGGTAGTGAACACATAAAACTATTAGGTAACACAGTGTATTTTTTTTAAAAATAACATGGTTATTGAAATCACTTTTTTCCTTTAGTGATTTAAGAGAATTATAAACTCTATCCTGTATCCAAATATTCTATTGTGGTCCCTCTTATATATAAGAACCCATCTACATTGGGACGACAATAAAATGAATGTCATGTCATAATGAATATGTCATTCTCAATTGAATTCAAATCAAACCCTTCAATGGTTTCGGTCCACAACAGAATGACTAAAAAATTTCTATTTACAAGATCTGGGATATAAAATGCTTTTTCTACTTATGATTCCATTGGGAAAGATTCTTATTTGTACCCTTCCTTACCAAGATACACATTCTGGAATCCCAATTCATTAATTTTAACTATAGTTATTTTATCAACCATTTTTAATTGCAAAATTCACACTTGGAATATTTTATTATTTAACTTTCATAATAGTTTAATGATTCTAAAATATTACATATTCATGTAAATTGTGTTTTTTCATTGCTACTAGATTCATTCATTGTAAAAAATCTTCCTGAGGTGCCATCTAACTCAGTTCCTGACCTAGTCTATCACACATCCTGATGGAAATTCTTGATCCCCATAGGTTGAAAACAACATTTTGGGAATTGAAAAACAAACCATGGGAATTATTTCTATTTCATAAACCAATAATAAATAAAAAGTTAAAATAAAATATATAAATATAAAATTGTAGATAATATAACTTAATGTTAAAATGAGATACAACTCATACATAGAAAAAATTTAAACAAAAACAAATACACATACGAAAACGTATAGAATTTAATTAAAAAAATGGCCCAAAAAAACTCAACTATAAATAAATCACTATACTGCCCCCAATAAGCCACCACATGACCCGTTATTACCATCCAATGATAAATTAATATAAGAAGATCCAAAAAAATCTAACAAGCTGAAATTATACTAAACCCAAAAAATATAACCACGAGAAAAGAGATAACAAGGTTACCATAACCCCCAGATTCATCGAAATCTATTTAATATTTCATCACAAACATTCTAGTTTGAAATAAAATAGAAAATAATTTTTTTTATAAGGATCTAATAAAATAAAAAAACATCAAATTTTTTATAAAACACCTTTTATAGTTTTTTTATTAATTAAAAAAAATAAAATGGGAAACCTTTTAATACCCAAACCATTATCCATGTACCATGAACCTAATTTAATGTCCCATAATAAAACCATTTTATAAACACACATTTTTTAAATCCAAATTTTCAACTCAAATAAGATAAAATAATATATAAATAGTTTGTATAACATGTTTTAAAAGAAAAATTTCTATAAAACTACGCACCTTAATGTAAAACACTGTTATCAATATCAACACTCACTTGAGTTATAAAAAAAATCCATTTTTATTTTTCTCACATGAGAACACTTTTGAAAATAATTTCTAAAATAGTTTATATATACTATAAAACCATATTTTAATTTTTTAATTGTTTAATAAAATTTCAAAATCCATTTTCAAACATTTTTAAATCAATACCGACAAGGAAGGGGGAGCCAGATAGTTAGTAACCACTTTGTGAAGTCATATAACAAGGGGGAAATAAAGAGACCATATGTGCCAATTAATAATATAAATAGTAACTGATAAAATTTAATACCAAAGACAATTCCCTTAAATGATCTAAAAATGGATCCCAGTGTACAGAGAATCATCAATAGACTATAATAATTAAAGGACCTAAACTGTTGATCACGAGCCAAGTCTAGTAGTATAAAACCTGCACATACCCCAAAAATCTCGATCACACTACCCATAGATAATGTCCCTAGAACACCGTCATCCATGGGATCAAGGAAGTTTTTGTCCCTAAGGTTCCTTTACCAATAGTATCAAAACATGTGTTTTCCTTAAGATACCTTTTCCCATGGGATTAAAGATGGTATTTTCTATAGTATTTCTTCACCCATGGGATCATATATAAAAATAAGATATTATTTTTTGAACTTGATACTCCTCTTAATCAAACCAAATTAGAGTATCGAAGAAATAATTGTTTTTGTTTTTGTCTTAGAACCAACTATTTTTTTTTGATTATATGAATATTTTATGTATGAAATATTAAATTAAACATATTATTACATATTGTTTACTATTATTCATGACCATAATGTAATAATTTCCTAGAGTAAGTGTCCCATTTATAAGGTCATATTATTTCCTTATTATGATAGGAACCTTGAAGTTTGATGAAAATATTATTAATATAGCTATGCAGTTTGGTAATATACTATGATTGGACACATAATATATATACCATTAGGTGAATGTACTCATAAGTAGATGAGACTTCTTCTTATAAAGTTCGCACTTGGTAGTGTACAAGATGAGAGATTATGATAATAGACCTGCTAGTTGGAATTTTTTATGATTTGGGGTCTTCAGATATTTCTATCTATGAGCATGTGTAATGGTCCTTATAATTTATGATTATTATTATTGATTTTCAAGACTACCATACATAGATTTTCTGTTGAAAATCTTCACTCTATATATTTTGAAGAAGTAGGGTATGTTGATTTTGTCATGGATGAAATGTTATTAATGGATTAGTCAAGAATTGATCTTTCCTATCCATATTTATTGAATTTGATATCAAATCCCTCTGATTGAAATAAAACATCTCCCTACTTCCATGTCCATGGTGTATTGAAGAGTTTATTTTAGAAAATCAAAGAACTATGTATCAAGAATATAGGTTGATGACACCATCATGCATCCTATATGGTGTGATTATGTGACAAAGGGATTATTTTACAAAGTGAGCATGCATATGTGGTTGTCATTGTTGCGACTTTATGTTATTTCACTATGGTGCCTTGACCCATTTATAGAAAGTAATCTTGGACATAACAAGTCCACCAAGTACAATGAGAAACAATCCTAGAGGTTCACACACAATGTATTTCTGGTGGTCCGAAATAAATTCTATTTCAATTTACTTAATGAAATAAATATTATTCTCAGGACTGAGGAACAATTTTATTTAAATTATAATGATCACATAAATTAAATGAATAATTATTCACCAGATTGTGAATGAAATATATTTATTTATTTTATTGAATATTTAATAAACATTAATTTACTAGTTTGTGGATAAAATTTTTATTTGAGAGATTAAAATAATTATATAGGTGTTTGATAAATATAATAGGAGTTTAAATAGAGCAAGATGGTGTTTGGTGAAAAAATAATTATTTATAAGTCAGTAAATATTATTTATTTATTTTTTGCAAGTTGGCGCACAAAAAAATTGTTATTATTATATTGTGGCATGGGATTTTCTTTAATGGTTATAATTATATTTAATGGATATTATACAATTAAATTTTGTAACTGAAATACCATCTCTATAAACAGAGGGCTACATCCATTGTGCAATTTATTCGAAGCCAATTCCCTATTTTTTAATATATAATTTTGTTTCATAATGAATTATCTCACCAATACTCATCTTATATCCCACTCTAGAATGTGAAAGCCAAGAGATAATTTATTTATGACCGAAGAATGAGAGATCTGGAAAGAACAACCCAAGATATTAGATTTTCCATAGAGCACTCAGACATTGAGTAGAATTTCTCAGAGACCATTTAAGCGCATGTGGATCAGTTCTTGATGGATTATACCCTTGGATCCTCACAAGCCCAACAAAGGCTATCCTAAAGGGACTTTTCAGATGATCAAAAATCATCAATGAATAAAGTTCCTAATCCCGCATATTTTTTTCTTTTGACATTAAATAAATTAATTATAAATTTGATGTCCAAGATCCTCACACTTGTTTTTGGGAAATTATTATTAAAAGAAATTTCAATATATCACCAAAAAATTCATTATTTATCTATTCCAAGAACTATCTTGTGGTATCAGAGCAGTCACTTTTTAATTTACAATTATTTATTTTATTATTGATCTATAAAAAACTGTGGTTAGATTTTATTTCATGTTATACATTTTTTAACCAAATTTTATCCAATATGTTATTATCACATTAATCATGATTGTTCAGTGTTTCATTTTCAAAAATGTATAAGAAAAAAATTAGGAAAAATTATAGAATCCATCAGGATGTTCTAGATAAATGGCCAATAAAATTATGTTACACGACTTGGAGACAGAGAAAATTTCATATTCCAATGCAAAATTTATCCAGATGCACTGATTAATTAATTACACGAGGTGCTTCTATTACACACCGCATGTTGACTGAGCTAACCTGGAACACTCCAATCAGATACAGGGTGTGTAATAGGCATATACACACCATGTAGTGTAGCAAAGTCAACACAATGATGCCCTAGGTGTGTTACTTGGATAAATGGAAACCAAGGCACAAGGAGTTGAGCTATATGTACACTCCCTGTAGTCTTCCATTAATGGAAAATATTAAAATTAAAGTATATTTTAAAGTGAAACCCTAAAAACATATTTTATTTATTAGAACACTTTTTTGTGTTTGAAAATTTAAAAATGGTTTTAAAGAATTTTAAAATGATCAACTAATTTACTCTTAATAATTTTTCATTATTGGTTCGGGAATTTATTTTCCATGAATTCCATTAGTGATGGCTATCTCCAAATAATATCAGATTATCATTAAGATGAAATGGAATTAATTAATTAATTTATTAGTTAATTAATGCAAGCATGTTTATCTTAAATAATAAAAGAATAAATAAATTAACGTTGTCCATTTACTTTTTCATATTCGTTGTATGTGTGACTATCCAGGAGCTTGACCAAGACCTTTGTATGTTATGATATTTATTTAATTAAATTAATTTTATGGGTTTTCAATTATTTAATATTAAATTATAAGATGGCATTCAATTCATCCTTCCATCCCTTATTATGTAGGACCTGCGTGTCCAAGGATATTTATATAATTCCCTTTAAACAATCCTATTATTCCCCACAATTACATGTGAGTAATAAATATTTTTAATTAATGGATCTTCCCATGGTGTGTAGGGGTGGTTCAAGACAGAACCATAATGACACCAACTCGGTGAAATATATGTGGACACATGGAATGTTGTAGCTCATGCCTTGTTCGACATAAGGAGTTATTTAACCTAGGTCATAGGTTGATTTAATGTCTCCTCATTAAATCGACCAATAGATAAGCTCTTGACTATTTCATTTAATTAATTAATTATTTTCTTACTAATTAATTAATATTATATTTATTGATGCAAGACCTTGATCACATAAATGAATTAATTAATTTCAAAATGATGAAATTTAAATAAAATTGATTATGCGTAAATGTTTTATCCAAACATGGTTAATTAATTAAGAAAAAATATACCTAAATACTAACAAGACAAATAAAGGATATAACAAGATTAAAATTTCTACATGATAAAATAAAATCCCTATTTCTAATATTAAGTCAGACTAAGAATTACGTAACTTGATTATGAAGAAAACTAAATAGAACTTTTTGTTTGACCAACCCTTTTTTGGACAGTTGCTTTTATAAAATGAGTTCTTATAAATGTTTCAGGTTGAATTAACCGTCTTATATCCAGAGGAGTATCCCTTTATTGACTTGTTGTAATTTGGAGTCTAGTGTTGAGAAAATCAATGTTTGGATTTTTTTGATTAGGGAGTCCACTCAATAAATCAAGGAGCTGGAAGGAAGCAGTTGATAAAGATTTTCCAACCTAAATACTTTCAAAATATCTAGTCCAACCATTTTTGGTGTTATTTTAAGGGGAATATGGATCCTTGCTACTAAAATTTCCTTGAAACTAGATATTCATAGTTCAATGGTGAGGGATATTGGGACAAGATAAAATAGTGGGAGATTTAATAAAATAAATTAATTATTGCTCAGAAAACATGTAATCAAGAAAAGTACTGATAATATGTTCTTTTAGTTGTGGAATAAAAAGATAATCTCACTATCCCTATGACAAATAATTGATAAATCCAATCTTATCGCTGGAAGTAACTTCCAGGAGTCATGTAGATTCCTTTGGGTTGTTCTATTCCATGAGCAGAAATCTTACATGTTATAATCCTCAATTCTTGATTTTCCTACTTAAGAAGTAAGTGATGAAGAGTTAATAATCTATAAAAAATATGAATGATGTGGTTGAAATTCAATGTTTGATTCTTTCATCTATGTCTAGTGAATGTATGATGTATCATAAAAATACAGATACATATTGAATGATTGAAAGATCTAGTGGGATTTATAATGAGAGGTCTAGATAAGAACAATTTGAGATGGATTGGGCGCCATTTTAGATTAATCTTGTTGAGGGTTCCCCAGTTGGGCCTCATGTAGTCAAGATTATTAGAATCATTGAGTTCATAGAGGTTCTATGGTTTAAAATTCCTAAAGAACTGGGAACCAATCTCATTCTTGTATCAATTTCTTAGATATTCCACAGTTTTATTAAGAATTTTTAAATGGACAACATTGGGACCTCTTTACTAGATCTTCTTATCCTCCATCACCATGTAGATAGTGATATAAAGTTTGAAAAGCCTATTGTACCTATGGTGAATAGTGGAAAAAAGAAATAATATATCATTAATCCCAAAGAATCTTCACACACTTCTATGAATAATAATATCAAAGGGGATGTAAGGGAACATGATTTTTTCTATTTCGTATGTGGCAAGAAGGGCTATTGGAAGAAAAAATGCATCCCTCAAAAGAAGAATGAAGAAGATTGAGGTGCATTGGTAATCATCTAAAATTTATGTTTTTCTATGAATTGGTTAGTAGATACAACTTATGGTTCTCACATATGTATTCCAATAATGGAATTGGATAGATTCAAAAAAATTGTCTAAGAGGATGTAGATTTATGAGTAGTCAATAGTGGTAAACTTGCTGCTATAGCTATTAGGGAATACAACCGCACATTACTGTCCAAAATGACATTGGTTTTAATGGGGTGTTATTATGTTCTTACATTTACCAAAAACATTATTGTTATTTCCAGACTAGATACATTTGGACTCATTTTTAAATTTGGAAATAAATTATTGTTATTTTTTAATGATATCATTTCTTATGGCAAGGCACATTTACATAATGTTGTTCTTGTGTTGGATTACATGAACCATGTAATGGAAATTGATAATGATTTTACTTCTCATGAATTCTTCTATACCCAACTTTGGAATCACTTTCTACGTCATGTAAATGAAAAACACCTAAAAAATTTGGCCACGATCGATATTTAGATTAAGTCAATCTAAAACCACTTGGTGTATGTCGCACATGTTTACAAGAAAAAATAACCAAATACCCATTTAGTGGGAAAGGTGAATGGGCTATAGTGAATCTTGATTTAGTTCTTACTAATGTGAATGGACCATTTTATATTGAAGCAAGGGGTGGGAACTCATACATCAGAACTTTTACTGATGATTTTAGTAGATATGAATATATTTACTTATTGCGGTATATGTTGAATTATTTTGAGAAATTCACATAATAAAAGATTGATTTTGAGAACTATCTTGTTAGGAATATTAAGAAACTTTACTCAGATCAAGGAGGGTAATATCATAATCAAGACTTCATTGATTACTTATGGGTTTTTAGGATCCTATCCCAACTCACGCCTCATTATACGCCTCAGTGGAATGGTGTAAGCTAAAATAGGAACCACACCTTGGTGGACATGGTGAGATCAATGATGAGTCATGAATGTATTGCATTATCCTTTTGGGGATATACGTTACAAATAAGGACACACATACTAAAAAAATTACCAACTAAATTGATAATTGGTATTCCACAGGAATTTTGGAGTGGAAGAAAAACTATGTCATCGGATGTCTAAGTGTGGGGAAGCAAAGCATTTGTTAAGGACTCTTCAGGTAAAAAAATTTCACATTGAGGAAAAAAGTGTACCTTTATAGGATACCCCATGGAAACAAGGGGATATTACCCATATAACCACTATAAAAAGGGTTATAGTGGAAAGACACACCATATTCTTTGAGAGTGAGAAAATCATAAAAATAGATAGTTTAAGAAAGAAAAAATTTGGTGAAGTTGAGGCCCAAGTCACATAGGAGTTGGTACGTGATCAGATTCCACAAATCCAAATGGAAGGAGAAACTGTTCTAAAAACACAAGAACTATGTAAGAGTACAAGAGATGTTAGATAACCAGAACGGTATAGTTTTCTAGTTATTGTGGTTGGGGAGTCATTATTATTTGATAATAATGACCATATAACCTACAAGGAAGAAGTAAGTGGCACATATGCTACCATGTGGCAATAATACATGAATTTTGAAATCGATTCCACATACCAAAACCAGGTCTATGTTTTTGTAGATCGTCAAATATATGTAAATCTTATTGTTTCAAAATGGGTATTCAAGAAGAAGAGGGATATATAAGGACATGTTATTACCTCTAAGGTGTGAAATTTTGCAAAAGGGTTTAAACAGTGTCAAGGTATTGACTATGATGAAACCTTTTCACTAGTTGAAATGATGAAATCGATCAAAGTTCTTCTTTCCATTACAACGTACCATGATAATGAGATTTGAAAAATTGATGTCAAAACAATCTTCTTTAATGGGATCCTTCCGAATGATTTCATCATGATAGATCCTCAAGGGTTTGTGACTTCAATGGATGAAAAAAATATATGCATGTTTCAAAAATCTATTTATAGATCAAATCTCACATCTAGGTCGTGGTACAATCATTTTGATGAATCCATAACATAACTTGGTTTTATAAAGAATGAATGTGATCTAGTGTCTACAAATGGTTTAGTGGGAGTGCAATAATTTTATTAATAGTATGTGTTGAAGTCATTTTACATCTTGGAAATTAAATAACAACATTAAATCCTATTAAGGAATGGTTGAATAAATGATTTTCAATGAAATACTATGGGGATGTAGCATATGTTCTTGAGATCATAATTCATCATCTTAGATTCAAGAGGCCACTCATCCAAAGTCAAAGTATATACAGTAATATGATACTAAAGAGATTCAGTATGGAATAATCCAAGAGGCGATTGTTCCCAGTATCACATGGAATTCATCTTTCCCAGAAAGTGTGCCCTCATACCCATGTATAATGAAGTAAAATGGAAAGGATTCCATACACATCAACGATTAGGTCAGTTATGTATGTTATTATATGTACCTGGAAAGATTTCACATATGCATTAAGTGTGGTAGGAAGATATAAAGCTAATCGTGGTGACCTCCATTGGATGACAGTCAGAAATATTCTTATGTATCTGAGGCATACTATGAATATATTCCTGGTTAATGGAGGTGATTAAAAATAAGTCATCAGATTATATGAATATTATAGTTTCCAGATTGACCAAGATGACATGAAGTCACAAACAGGATACATCATCACATTGACTGGATGTGCTGTGAGTTAGAAGAGCTCAAACAAGGCTATGGTTGCAGAATCTACAGTAGATTCTTAGTATATTACAACTTCTAAAGAAGGTAAAAAAGAAATTTGGGGGTGAAATTTCATCCAAGAGATTAATGTGGTACAAAGTGGTAAAATCCCATCACACTCTATTAGGATAACACTGAATATGTGGATATCCCAAAAGCTGTATGGTCACTTTAGAGGAAGAAGCACATACTTTAGAAGTATCATCTATTGAGGTATTTTTCCCAGAGAGGTGAAGTTGCATTGAGCTGTATTTCCAGGGAAGACAACATGGAGGAAAACTTGTATAAATCCTTATCTCAGAAGAAACATGATTATCATATGAGGGTGTAGGGGACTAAAAGTCGTAGAATGTTGGATCTAGTTTACGTGGGATTTTGTTTGAGATTGTTTCCTAGAACCAACTATTTTAACATTCATTACAAGAATATTTGATGTTTTAAATATAAAATTAAACATATTATTACAATGTTTTCATTGTTTGGTATGACCATAATGTAATAATGCACTAGATTTTTTGTCACATTTATAATGTCATAGTAGTTCCCCTCGATGATGATAACTTTTAAGTGAAATAACCATATTTCTAATATAGTTTTCCAGTTTTATAAAATACTATGATGGGACACATAGTATATAGACCATCAAGTTACAGAACATATATTTTGATGTGACTTCTTCACATGAAGTTCACACTACTTAATCTCCAAGATGGAAGATTAGGAGAAAAAACTACTAGATGGAATTACACAAGTTTTGGTGTCATCAGATATTACTATTTGTGAGTATGTGTCATGGTCCTTATACTTTACGATTATCATTAATTCTTGTCATGACTCACGCACTTAGATTTTCTCATGAATATTATCACTCCATATATTGGTGGGAAGTAGGTTAGGTTTGGTGTGCCATGAATGACATGTTATTAATGGATAATTCAAGAAATTATTTTCCCCTTAAATTTTTATGAATGTTGATATCTATACCCTTTGATTGAAATAGAATTATTCCTTAAATTCCTTGGCCATGGTGTAATGACATATTTATTTAAAATTGTCATATTACGATGCATCAAGAATATAGATTGATGATAACGTCATGGAACTGGCTTTATGAGATTATGTGAAAATGGTATTAGATTGCACAATGAGAATTCATATGTGATTGTCATTGTTCTGAATTTAGGTTCCTTATCTTGGGTGAATTGATTTGTTGCTAGACCCTAATCTTGGACATTAGTCATGCCCGCCTAATTCCGATGAGAAAGAATCCTATAGAGTCACACACTAAGTTTCTATAGTGGTATGGATTAAATTATATATTAATTTAAGAAATATAATAAATATCATTCTAAATACGGTGGAATAATTTAATTTAAATTATAATGATCACATAATTTAAATAAATATTTATTCACCATATTATGAATAAAATATATATATCTTTATTAATGAATATTTAATAAATATTTATTTACTAGTTTGTGAATAAAATATTTATTTTATATAATAACATATTAATCTGGGCATTCACTGAATACAAGATGAGTTCGAATGGACCAGAACCATTTTTAGTGTAAAATAATTATTTAAGAGTCAATAATTTTTATTTATCCATTTTCCATAAGTTGGTGCACTAAAAATAATAATAATAATATTATTATTATTATGTGACATGATATTTCATTAATGGTTCTAATTTATTTAATTTCAATTATTAAATCAAATTTTTTAACTGAAATCCCATATCTATAATTAAATGACTATTTATATTGTGTAATTAATATGAAACCAATTCCATGTTTTTGAATATATAATTTTTGTGCACAATGAATTATATCTCGAATCCTCCTCCCCTCTCCCTATCAAGAATGACAAACCCAAGATTGAATTTTTTCAAGACCAATGAATAACAGATCAAGAATGAACAATGCAATAATTCCCTTCACTATGCTTGCAATCGAAGAAAAAGTGGTGTTTCTCTAATACCATTGAAGCATGTGTGGATCACCCATAGAGAGATTCTAGCATTGAATCCTTACAAGCACCATGAAGGCCACCCAAAAGGGAATTTTTAGATGATCAACAATTATCAATGAAGAATGTTCATAATTCAATGTATTTATTTATTTTGATTGGAAATAAATTAATTATAAATTTTATTTGAAATATCCAAACACTTGGTTTCAAGAAATAATTATTAAATGAAATTTTTTATATCATCCACCAACTCATGCTTTTGTTGTGACTAGAACAAAAAATAATTCCCTAGTAAAGTCACTATGTCCATTAGGGTTTATCCCACATAAAAGTATGATTCAATATTCCATGGATTCCCATGATGATTTAAAATAGAGTTTTGAATAAAGAAAATCCCTTAACTCAGGGATAAATATTTTTGAAAAAAATAAAGAATATCCTACAAATCTCACCAAAAGTTTCCCCATATTCACCAAAGTAAACATCTCCTAAGGGGATCACAACCCACCTCGAGCTTAAAAATTTCATAAGGGGATCAAGAGGGTATCACATCATTTATAAAAAAGATTTTCAAAAAATGTGACATGATATATTTTTTATAACTCACATGAAATTTCACGCATTTTGAACATTCACAAAAGCATCCCAATTTACTATTCAGAATAATTTAATCAGACCCATTGAATCTCAAATGGTTGCCCACCTTTTGATTTTATTACCCACATGGAAAACATTATAATCAATTTTTTTTCTCAAAATATAATCCACATGGGATAAAAAGGCCTTTTTGAAATCAACCAACTTATTTGGTAATATCAATAATCTTAAACACCTCCAGCCTTTTCTATAACTGTCAACCATGGTTATTAAAATGTATTAATGTAACGACCATAAATTTTATTATTATTTTTTCCTAATTTTTGAGTGTTATCTTATTTTCATACTAAGAAAAACTATATTATTCAATTAATGAAGTGAGTATAATTAAATGAGACCGTTATATTTCGACTGTTATATGACTGTTGAACAATATGACCATTGGAAACTAAAATTACAACGTTATATTTTTTTTTTTATAAATACAAGTGATCTTGGTTAATTAATACAGAAGGAAGATTTGATGGCCCCATCCAGTAATCTTGGGCCGATCGAAGCCCATCTGACAGAACTCAGGATGGAGGTAGCACCATTGGGATTTTCTCTGGACCAAACCCAATACGAACTTCATCATGTGAATAAGGAACAAAATCTCTTTCGCGAGAATTTCATGCTAATAGAAATCACCACTCGGGCAATGTTGGCCGAGCCACCCCAAGATTACATCACCATACCACACCTTACACTTAGGTCCTATGATGGTGTTATATGGGGCTATGTAACGAGACCTTAGCTACCTTGTGTAATCCTTTGATAAATAAAAATTGTGATTTCTTCTTATGGTGAAGTTGGTGAATTTTTCAAATGTCCGAATAAATATAGAATGTATATTATTGATGTTATAAAAAGGAATATTTTAAAATATTTATGAAAACTTTAAATAATTAATAATGTGTAATGATTTTCAAAAAATGGTATTCTACACTTATTTTCAGTAAGAAATTTAGAGTATAATAAGATCAACTTAATTTATGGTGAATAGTAAATTATGAATAGCGATTTTACGCTTATGATTAGTAATGTGACCAAATGGATTAAGTAACCTCACTTAAGAAAGTATTGATATAATTTAGGCCCCTTGATTAAGTAATGTGATTCAATAAAATAGTTAAATTACATTTTCAGAAATTATTAGTCAAGTATTAGTTTTTTGAGGTGAATAGTGTTTTTTAATTAAAAATTAAATTAAAAATATTTAGAAAATTATTTTTATAAAATGGTGTTCATTTTTGAATTCATAGAAGCAATATTAGGTCATGGTGATTTTTGGGGATTTTTCTAAAAAAAATGAATTTCCAGTGAATAGTGAAAATACAGTTTTTAGTTTCGGGTGTTTAATGAAATCATTAAGGATGTAATAATTATGTAATCATTCTAGTTGTAACGACCCAAAGTTTAATTAATGGAAAATCCCTCTTGATCCAGTTAAATGTTTCTTTATGAAAAATGTTTTTTTAAGATGTCAACTTCTTTAGTTTTACGTTAAGATTTGTGACCGTTACTTTTATAGTCGTTGAACAGTGATCATCTGAGTAGTATAAATATAAGGCTTTAACGAACCCATTTCTACTCAAACAAAGGAAGCGATGGCCTCATCCAGTAGAATTTCCCCTCACGAAGCCCATTTGTCAGAGCTCGGAAAAGAGGTGGCGTCTTTGGGCTTTGCCCTTGACCAAGCCCAAGCTTAGCTTCATCAAGTCAAACTCGAACGTGATCGTCTATGGGAAAAGTGGAAGTTGATTGAAATTAGCACTCGAGTGATGCTATCCGAGCCGCCCCAAGAGTTTGTCACCATCGCACACCTTACCCTTAGGTCTTATGTGGCTATTTTAAGGGGTTATGTAACAAATAAGTAGCACCAAGTTCATGTACATTATTTTTTTATATAATAATGAATATAATTTCTAGTCATTTTTTATACATTGTAATTAGTTTTTAAAGTACAAATGGTGTTTTTAGTTATTATTTAATTAAGAATTATATTTTATTAAATTAAAAGAATTTTGAATTAAATAATATTTTTATAAAATATTATTATTAATATTAAATATAAATGATCTTATAATTTTATGAATGCAATTAAAATTTTTATTAAGGTTTGAAAGCCATTTCGGTCAAAACCCGTGAATTTTTTTATAAATGTCGATTTTTATTTTAAAAGTGAAAATTCACATACTTAGAAAATTATTTAGATAAAATAAATATTATTTTTGGAATCAGGACGTCGAAATTATCCAACGGTGAATTTTTCATAATTTTCTGAGACAGTCAAATTTTTGGGTAAAAATTAAATACCATTTAAATATATAATGTGTTTTATGACATCATAATGACCCAATGGTGATGTAATAAAATACCATAATCCTTTTGTTCGGCCAATATATGTTTTATCATTAAAATAATGAGGATTTGGGTTTGTTTGACTTACTTTTCAAAGCATTAATGGAGCCCTCAAGACTTATTCAACACTTTGCCTTTTAAAATTAATTTCCATGGGAGTGTGACTCACCACCACATAAGCAACCCTAATTTTTTAATAAGTTCGGACCTTGGACTTGTAAAATATTGTTTTCCTCTTTCCTTTTCCAGAAACCATGGGGAAATACCATGGGATGGTTTGTGGTTCGGATTATTTTAATATAAGGGGTCCCAAACCTAAATAATAAAGAATTCTCTCACCTTTCCTATATAAACCCACCCAAGCTCCCACTTCCTCCTCACTCAAAGCCCTTGAAGTTCGTCCAAACTCTTCCCTACTATTTCTAGAATCCTCTCAAGGTGCCCCAAGCTTCCAAGAAGCCTCTCACAAGCCTCTCTCTAGCCTTTGGAAGCACACTTCCATGTAAGGGTTTTTTCTTCCTTTCTCATTTTTGTCAATTTTCTTTAAGTTGTATTGCCCTTTTAATTTCAATTATGAATGTTGGGGTATTGTTTTGTACCTCTCCCATACTGCCCTATTATTGTTTGAATGATGGCAGACACCTTTCTCTCTCATTAAAAGCCTCCCATGTACACCCGTTACTATGCCGAAATTCCAAAAGAAACCATTTTCTCCTCTTTTATATTCAAGCAATACTTTTGTATCATGAATCTAAATTCCTTTTCAATTGTTGGGACATGTATCTATATGACCTCCTTACTTTCCATTACATGTAAATATGATGAGGAACCCCTTTCTCTCTCATCAACCTTTTTTATGAATTCTTATGTCAGGCCGTTACGCTGCCGAAATCACACCGATTTTCTAAGCCAATATCATTGTGTAGTGAATACCATGCCCATTTCTCCATCAAGGGTATTCACCTTTATGCACATTTACATATTGATTATAAAGTTTCATGTATGAATTCCACATTCCTTTATCATGGAATAAATGATTATGTTTTATGAATCCATGTTTTATGATCCATGTGGCACACTTATGCATGAAATGAAATGTTTAAGAAGGGTGCTCCCTTATAGCGCTCCAATGCATTGGGTAAAGTATAGTATCATGATACGTCATGTGCAATGAGTGTTTAATCGTGCTAATTCAAGTTCAACGAGGGTTTACTCGTGCTTCAAGTGCAATGAGGGTTTACTCATGCTCCATGTGCAATGAGCCTTGGCTCATGCTAATTCAATGTTAAGTGTTGTTGCCACATTTCCATGTTATGATTATCATGCTTTATCATGCCTTTATGTTCATGTTTTTATTATGCTCTATTGATATGCCTATTGCCTAACATGTATTGCACTCCTCATGTTATTCATTGTTTACTCCCTTACTGGGCTTTATAGCTCACCCTTTTCTTATGCATGTCCTCAGGTAATCCCATGCAATGCTAAGTACGAAGGAATGTAGTGGTCATGTAAAGGAATTTTTCAATAAAGATGTTGTATTTCAAGTTTAAATTTTTTATGTAATGTTCCTAAGCCCCAAAGACACTAAACCTCTCGATCTTATTTGTTGGATCAAGTGAAGTTTTATGTAATAAAGCATGTTTAAGTTGTAATAAAAATCAGGGTTGTCATAGTTGGTATCAGAGGATAGGTTTAGTTATTTTTGGGATTAGGAAACCCTAGTAAAGCCTTAGATACAAGACTAAGCATAATAAAAACATCCCTATGTTTTGGTAAATACTAAGTAAGTGGTTTATCAAACAAATACATCCTTGTCTGGATACGAGTAGGTAGAGGCGGCTCTGGCACAGATGTATCCTAGATGTAAAACCCGAAAACACCGCTTTGAGCTAGACTCGAACGGGAAATGGTGCACGGCAACGGGCCTTGCTACACTCTTGGTTACGACACTCCCGGGGGATATGTTTTGATAAATTCACAATCTTAGTATGAACCCTTATTAAGGTAAAAATGCCCCTAAGAATATATGTTAGAAGGAAGATCATGAAATGCCTGGATTGATTCCTATAGACTCATGAGTTAAAGAGATTAAAGTTTATTTATAATTCATCAACTTTTGTCTTTGGATTACCCTTTATGTGTTACCCCTAACTTTCCTTTTATTCCAGCCAATGGCCGGTAATAGGAGAACTCGGGCTAACAACCGTTGTGAAGATCAGTGTCATGATTGTACTTATGAGATGCCCAATCCAATGGGAGCGGGAATCGCGAACTTTGTCACGCTTCTCTCTCAGCTAACTCAAGTTTTGAATAGAAACACTGGTCAAGAGGAACGTTCAACCCCCCCCCCCCCCCCTACGAAAGAACAAGTCGTTATTGAAAGCTTCATGAGACAAAGGCCTCCTACTTTTAGTGGATCATCCGATCCCACGATCGCTGAACAATGGATCAACTCCATTGAAAAGATATTCTCCATCCTCCAATTCTCCGAAAAAGAGAAGGTTCTCCTGGAGGCTTATCGTATGGAGGGTGAAGCTGATCAATGGTGGACGTTGATCAAAAATACGAAGCCTGAGGAGGAGATCGAGGCTTTGAAATGGAAGGAATTCCGAAAGATATTTTTCGATAAATATTTTCCGCGCACCCTCCGTCTTAAGATGGAAAGGGACTTACTTTCCCTCATGGAGAAAGATGAAGAATCTGTGGGAGCGTATGAGGCAAACTTCACAAGGCTTTCACGATACGCTTCCGGCTTTGTCGTTACCCCCGAATGCAAGGTTGACCGCTTCTTTGGTGGGATGAAGCCTAGCTTGCGGAAAGCATTAGCGATCCGTGACTTAGAGAGCTATGAGGAAATTGTCCGATGTGCCCTTAAGGTTGAAATGGAGATCGGAGAATCACAGGGGTATCATGGGGACAAGAAGCGTAAGGTGGACTTCAATACTGGTGGTCCGATGGATAAATCCAACGGCACTAAGAAGTTCCAGCACCCCACTTGCCAAAAGTGTGGAAAGAAGCACCCTGGAAATTTCCTTAGGGGGACAAGAAAATGCTTCAAGTGTGGAAGAGAAGGGCACATAGCTATTAACTGTCAGTAAGAAGGACCTGTGGCTACGACAGAGGAGAGGAACGCTCCGTTCGAACCTCAACGCGTTGTTCAATGCTACAAATGCAATGAACCGGGTCATTTTGCAAATCAGTGCCCTAATCCAAGGGTTATCAGAGGCAACCAGCAACCTCCAAGACAGCAAGGAAGAACTTTTTCCATCACTTCTGCCGAAGTGAACCCCGAAAACGAAGTGGTTACAGGTACGCTAGTTATTCATTCAAGAATAGAAAACGTACTTTTTGATTCAGGTTCTATGCATTCTTTTATATCTCAAAAGATTAGTAGAACAATCCCTGCACCACCACAAATCATGGAAGTAAAGATGTCAGTGAGTACGGCAAATGGGGCAATCATTGCATCCCATGAGTATAAGTCCTCCCCTGTTATAATCTGTGGATTGAATTTCCCGGCAAACCTCGTCATAATCCCTTTGGTGGAATTTGATGCAATTCTTGGCATGGATTGGATTTCCTTATATAGAGCCAACATAAATTGTCGGGAGAGGGAAATCACACTCCATATGGAGAATCAACCACCGATTCTTTAAAAGTGTCAGGAGGAAGATGAATCTCCTTTATCTCCATCATCTCAAGCATGGATATTACTGCCTTATGAGCACGCATATCTAGCTCAGATGATTGAGTCCAAGGAAGAAACCACCCTTGAAGAAATGCCTATTGTGAGGGAATTCGCTGAAGTATTTCCCGAGGAACTTCCCAGTATTCCTCCAAAAAGAGATGTTGAGTTATCAATTGAACTTATACCTAGGGCGCTACCAATATCCAAGACTCCATATAGAATGGTTGTCGTTGAGCTTGAAGAGCTGAAGAAACAACTACTGGAGAATCTGGATAAAGGGTTTATACGCCCAAGTGCATCACCATGGGGTACAGCAGTCCTCTTCGTCAAGAAGAAGGATGGGTCAATGCGGCTTTGCATCGATTATCGTGAACTTAAAAAAATCACGATAAAGAAAAAGTATCCTCTCCCAAGAATCGATGACTTGTTTGATCAGCTGCGTGGAGCACAATACTTCTCCAAGGTGGACTTGCGGTCGGGATATTATCAAGTAAGGGTGAAGAAGGAAGATATCCCCAAGACTACTTTTTGTACAAGGTACGAGCACTATGAATTCATAGTAATTCCTTTCGGACTGACCAATTCTCCAGCAATATTCATGGACTTGATGAATAGATTCTTTAGAGATTACCTAGACAAATTTGTGGTAGTCTTTATAGATGATATTCTAATATACTCCAAAACCAAGGAGGACCATGAGGAGCATTTAAGAACTGTACTGGAGACTTTGGGCAAGGAGAAGCTCTATGCCAAGTACATCAAGTGTGAGTTCTGGTTGAAGGAGGTCTCATTCTTGGTCCATATCATCACAAGCAATGGGATATCTATGGACCCCTCCAAAACAGATGCAATTGAGGGATGGCCGAGGCCAACATCGGTAACTAATATCCGTAGCTTCTTGGGGTTAGCTGGATATTATCGACGATTTGTGAGAAATTTCTCACGATTGTCCAAACCTCTTACCAAGCTAACTCGAAAGGGTGTAAAGTTTTCTTGGAGTGATGAATGCGAAGAAAGATTCAAGGAGTTGAAAAGGAGGCTTATCACTGCACCCGTGCTCACTTTACCCACAAGTGAGGAGCTTTTTGTGGTATTCAGTGATGCTTCGAAGAAGGGATTAGGATGTGTGCTGATGCAGAATGATAAAGTGATATCCTATGCCTCAAGGCAGTTGAAAATCCATGAGCGAAGCTATCCAACACATGATCTGGAGTTGGCGGCGGTGATCTTTGCCTTGAAAATCTGGCGGCATTATCTCTATGGAGAGAAATGTGAGATATATACTGACCACAAGAGTCTTAAATATATATTGACACAGAAAGAGCTTAATATGCGCCAGAGAAGATGGATAGAGCTCATCAAGGATTATGACTGTTCAATACATTACCACCCTGGGAAAGTGAACAAGGTGGCGGATGCCCTAAGTAAAAAGGATCCTGTGATTCTATCAATGATTAGAATTTAGAAGGATCCAATCTTCTTAGACTTGATGAAGATGGACGTGGGAATCATAAAGAAGGGAACATCATCAATCCTTTCATAAATGATTGCTCAACCATCTCTTTTGGAAAGGTTAAAGGATGCTCAAAAGGATGATGCGGGAATCCAAGAAAAAGTGGAAGCTATCAGAAAGGGAAAATCCTCAGAGTTTAATGTTAATGAAGAAGGAATTGTGCGGTTTGGGAAAAGACTATGTGTTCCATCAAGTTCGGAGTTGAAGAAGGATCTTTTGTATGATGCACATAGATCAAATTTCTCTATTCACCCAGGGAGCACAATGATGTATCGAGATCTCCGAGAAAACTTTTGGTGGGATAATATGAAGAAGGAGATCGTTGAATATACATCAAAGTGCCTGGTGTGTCAGCAAGTGAAGGCAGAGAGGCAGAAGTCTAAGGGGATGATGCAGCCATTTCCCATACCAGAATGGAAATGGGAGAACATCACCATGGACTTCGTCACTGGACTTCCAAGGACATCCAAAGGCAATAATGAAATCTGGGTTGTTGTGGATCGTCTTACAAAGACTGCACACTTCATTGCTATTCGAGAGGATTTCTCTTTGGATCAACTGGCACAGATATATATCAGGGAAGTGGTACGGTTGCATGGAGTACCACTATCTATCGTGTCTGACCGAGATCCAAGATTTACCTCTAAGTTTTAGAAGAGTCTTCAACATGCTCTGAATACTGAACTGAACTTCAGTACGGCCTATCATCCTCAAACTGATGGCCAATCCGAGAGGACTATCCAAACACTTGAGGATATGTTGAGGGCGTGCTCAATGGACATTAAAGGAGTATGTGATAAAAATCTTCCTCTAGTTGAGTTCTCTTATAATAATAGTTTCCACTCGAGCATCCAAATGGCACCATATGAATCCCTGTATGGGAAAAGGTGTAGAACACCGGCATGTTTGGATGAGGTCAGTGAACGTAAGCTGCTTGGACCAGAAATGGTCGAAGAAATGGTGGAGAAGGTGAAAACCATTCAGCAGCACATCAAGGCAGCCCAAAGTCGACAGAAGAGTTATACAGATAATCATCGACGAGACCTTGAGTTTAAAGTTGGATACATGGTGTTTTTACGCATATCTCCATGGAAGATGGTCATGAGGTTTGGAAAGAAAGGGAAGTTAAGTCCAAGGTACATCGACCCCTTTGAGATTCTTGATTGTGTTGGGGATGTGGCCTATCGACTAGCACTTCCACCTACTATGGCCAAGGTGCATGATGTCTTTCATGTATCCCCCTTAAGGAAGTACATACCGGACCCTTCACATGTACTCTCTTCTGAGGTGGTACAATTGGAAGATGATCTTTCATATGAGGAGAAACCAGGGAAGATCTTAGATCATAGAGAAAAGGTTCTACAAACTAAGACAATGCCCCTCGTCAAGGTGTTATGGAGAAACCACAAGTTTGAAGAAGCAACATGGGAGTCGGAGGATATGATGAAGCTGAGTTACCCACATTTGTTTTAGTGTGGGAAAAGGAAAATTTCGAGGGCAAAATTTCTTAAGGGGGGTATATTGTAACGACCCAAAGTTTCATTAATGGAAAATCCCTCTTGATCCAGTTAAATGTTTCTTTATGAACAATGTTTTTTATAAGATGTCAACTTCTTTAGTTTTATGTTAAGATTTGTGACCGTTACTTTTATAGCCGTTGAACAGTGATCATCTGAGTAGTATATATATAAGGCTTTAACAAACCCATTTCTACTCAGACAAAGGAAGCGATGGCCTCATCCAGTAGAATTGCCCCTTACGAAGCCCATTTGTCAGAGCTCGGAAAAGAGGTGGCATCTTTGGGCTTTGCCCTCGACCAAGCCCAAGCTGAGCTTCATCAAGTCAAGCTCGAACGTGATCGTCTACGGGAAAAGTGGAAGTTGATTGAAATTACCACCCGAGCGATGCTATCCGAGCTGCCCCAAGAGTCTGTCACCATCGCACACCTTACCCTTAGGTCTTATGCGGCTATTTTAAGGGGTTATGTAACAAATAATTAGCACCATGTTCATGTACATTATTTTTTTATATAATAATGAATATATTTTCTAGTCATTTTTGATACATTGTAATTAGTTTTTAAAGTACAAATGGTGTTTTTAGTTATTATTTAATTAAGAATTATATTTTATTAAATTAAAGGATTTTTGAATTAAATAATATTTTAATAAAATATTATTATTAATATTAAATTAATTTTTATTAAATATAAATGATCTTATAATTTTATGAATGCAATTAAAATTTTTATTAAGGTTTGAATGCCATTTCGGTCAAAACCCGTGAATTTTTTTATAAATGTCGGTTTTATTTTAAATGTGAAAATTCACATATTTAAAAAATTATTTAGATAAAATAAATATTATTTTTGGAATCAGGACATCGAAATTATCCAACGGTGAATTTTTCATTATTTTCTGAGACAGTCAAATTTTTGGGTAAAAATTAAATACCATTTAAATATATAATGTGTTTTATGACATCATAATGACCCAATGGTGATGTAATAAAATACCATAATCCTTATGTTCGGCCAATATATGTTTTATCATTAAAATAATGAGGTTTTGGGTTTTTTTGACTTACTTTTCAAAGCATTAATGGAGCCCTCAAGACTTATTCAACACTTTGGCTTTTTAAATTAATTTCCAGGGGAGTGTGACTCACCTCCACATAGGAAACCCTAATTTTTTAATAAGTTCGGACCTTGGACTTGTAAAATATTGTTTTCCTCTTTCCTTTTCCAGAAACCATGGGAAAATACCATGGGATGGTTTGTGGTTCAGATTATTTTAATATAAGGGGTCCCAAACCTAAATAATAAAGAATTCTCTCACCTTTCCTATATAAACCCATCCAAGATCCCACTTCCTCCTCACTCAAAGCCCTTGAAGTTCGTCCAAACTCTACCCTACTCTCTCTAGAATCCTCTCAAGGTGCCCCATTGTAGAGACCCGAAGCTTATCGTACATGGACATTACATTACTTTTGCGGAATACTTAGTACATAACAAAAACACACACACAAGGATCGTAATAGTTTAGTGTCTTTGGAAACTCGGAACGTAATCTTCTAATCGTGGTGAAAGTTCTTCAATATCTCCCATAAAGGTCATCCCTTTTTTACCTAAAACCTTTCTTTATATCCTGGGGAAAAGAAAACATAAAAGGGTGAGCTCAAATGCTCAGTAAGGGTAAACAAAAGAAAAAATCAATCACATCATATACATAAGAACATAGCTTTTGGAAATCTTAACCTGCAAAAGAGCTCATAATATCATAACATGGGATAAATCATAGAAGTGAAAATGAAGTCATAACTTAAAACATTACTCATTGTGGCATACACACATAATCATAGAGAATCATTTCTTGTTAGTCAAGACTCATTGCCAAGACTATCTTAGTGGACAAAGTCCCTTTCTGAATCGAGTAATCCTCGTTTCAGTCCTGTTTCACTGAACCGGTATAACCTACCATTCCAGCCATGTCTATCTGATGAGATATAAAATCTTTACCCAATGAATTGGAGGGAGATATAGGTCCCACCCATCTCTTAATGAATCCTTTCTTATGTGTGCCACAAAATCATAAATCATACATCATTGCATAACCCATGTAATAAAAATGGGATTCTTAAACAACATGACATCATAAAACCATTCATATAAGATAAAGGAATTCATAAACATAATTTCATCACAACATAGTCAAATCAATGTAAAGATATGGATAGAAACAGAACCCTTTATTATCTTATATGGAAAATAATTTTGATAAAACACTTGAATTGAATTCTTGAGGAAAATATCCTTTCTTCTTCAAAATCAATTTCTTTTCACAAAACATCATGCAATTTTAAAAGAAAGAGATTTTATTGAAAATAGTCATGAAATCTTTTGGAGTAAGCTTCATAAAAATAAGGCTTTATAAAACCGTAAAAATCCGTTCATGCCGTTTAAGTTAAAAAAAACATTCTTCGTACTTTTGTCGGAAAAGTCAAAAAGTACCTCGTATGAAAAAGCGACAAAAGATTCCTTTCATATTCTTTACAAAAAACTCACCGAAGAGTAAAATTGGATTTAAACTATTGTAAGTGGATGGAAACAATATTACATATTGAAGGAACATGGATGTGGATGATAAAATACACCCCAGTAAATACTTACGAATAAACAATCTCGGATAAAAATGAGATTGTGATATTTCCCTTACCTTAGGTCCGACTTGCTTTGTAAGTGTCCGAACCTCCTGTATAATGATTTAAATCATGTTATTGACTTATTCCAGAATCATATTCATTGTTATGATATCATATATGGTTCACTTATAACATTATATTACCCGTTCTTTTGTAAATTCCATGTTAAAGAAGCGTTTTGGGTAAAATCGTTTCATTTATCTTAGGTGTTTTGACTTGTTGTTCTTGACATCATTATTACTTATATCATGATTTACTTACTTCCAGAATATAAAATATGATTTATATATCATATATATTCAGTATATATATATATATAATAGATAGATAAGTAAAATGAAAAACACCGTTCATGGAGACGGTAGTCCGTACGTACGCATGAACGCTGTTTTACTTTCCTTATTGTCTTGAAATGGAAGTAAGTAGATGACATACATATGTATATATACATAAATCCAGTAGCTTTATAATGTCATATATTTCATTATTATTTCTTATATATACATTATAATCATTCTTAAATGGTTAACATGGAGAATGAATCTCATCGCGTCGTGGAGACGGTAGTCCGTACGTACGCACGAGCGATGATATCATTTCCATAAATATTGAACTGAGTTGAAGTGGATTATACAATATATCAGAATCAATATGATGTTGTAATAACTATGTATAGTTATTATTTACACCATTATACCCATCCATGTAAGGTGGTGGTGGAAAATAGATTACACCACGGCGTGGAGACAGTATTCCGTACGTACGCACGCGCGGTGATTTCTTTTTCCGTAGGATGGATAGATGGTGAAATAGGGTTGTTTCATACTTATAATAACATATCAGTATATGAGTGATACTGATGTTATTACTTCATAATGAAACAACCTAAGAAGAAGAAGTGGAAGAAGAAATAAAGATGAAAGAATTGGTAACGGTAATTACCTCTTCTTTGAAGTGCCTCTTTGAGACCTCCTCTTAGGGCACTAGAATTGGTCTTTGAGGAAGACCAGAACCTCTAGGATGTTGCTAGGGAAGTGGAGAAGGAATTTTGGCAGGGGTTGGCCGAGCTTGAGTGCTCAAATTGGTGTGAGGAGGAGGGGGAGGAGGTGTCCTTTTATAGGGGAGGAGAGGGGCACCTTAGGAATATCTCAAAATATTATTTTATATTAAAGTCAAAATCGGTTTATAATGGTTCCAAAGGGTCTTATTTCGAAGATAAAGTGGGGAAGGGTCGAAATCCTATCAACCAATAGGATTTAGACAAGTTTAGGGTATTATTTTAACCTTATCAATTAGATTTAACTCTAAGTTAATTATTTTAACTTTTACCGTGTCTTTTTGTTTTCTTTCACTATATGGTTAATAATCTTACTATAACATGCCAAACGAACCCCAAATTGTTTATTATTAATATATATATCCTTATCTAAGTCATTTGGCCGAACCTTAGATTTTTAGGAATAAAGTAACAATTAATAATATAATATTTGATTTAAAAACTATTTTGTGTCAATTTTGACACTATTTGATATATGATTTGTTTGAAAGTCATAACAGAATTATATGTTCGAACCAAGTTTCTTAAATCAACACTAATATATCATAGTAACCTAGAAAATTAGTGGAATTCATAAAAAGTCTCAAATTATATTTATTTTGGTGTTTATAACATCAATTATGTCAATATTTCATTAATAAGATAAGTACTGCATCATCATTGTGTCATAAATAAATTAAATTATTTGATGTCTAAAAATTACAAATAAAATATCATCATGTAGGAAATCTTTTTATCTTTCTAATGAATATTTACAATTGAATTTATCTTATGTATAACCCCATATTAAAAATGATTTACTTATTAAACTTTGATTTTAACTATTTTAACCCTTCTTTAAATAAATTAATAATAAATGTCCTAATCTAATCCAAGTGGGCCTAAATGGTCATATTTTATTCCTAAGTTTGTTTTTGGTCGAATTACACTTGTCCAATAGAATTAGGACATGTGTTAGGGTAATAGTAATATCATATTTACCCTTAGTTACCCTATTTACTATTAACCACGGTAAAAAAAAGTAAAAAGTTACTATTCACCAAAAAATTATTTTCATCTCATTGAACCACATTTTAGTCCTTGATATTAACCGTGTCTCTCGGATTTTCGAAATTCCATTCACAGAAGCGGTAAAATTAAGTTTTATGCAAAATTCAGTTTTTAACCTACCACTTAGTGGTTTCACTATTCATCAAAAATTGAAAGTTTTCAGAAAAATACCAAAATTTCATCCTAAGCTATATTTCATATTCCGAATTCAAAAATGAAATCTATTTTACCAAATTCATAACATATAAGTTGCATTAATTAATTTTATAATTAAATCCTGCTGTTAAAATAAATATCGTGTTTTTAGGAAACAATATATATCAAAAGATTGACACTTGATTATGTCTAGTTTAAATGTGAAATTACAACCAATGACCAACATTGTATTAAATTGTAAAAATATATTCTAAATATACTTTAAAACCACTCAAATTAATAATTTATCACTATTAATTATTTCGATTGAAAAAGTTGTTTTTAACTAAAATTTAGTAATTTTCACTATTCATCAGAATATGAAAGTTATCCGAAATGTACCAAAATTTCACCTTAGGCTAAATTCGATACTCCGAATCCAAAAATGAAGTTCACTTTGAAAAATAAGATTTACATAATTTCAAAAAGTTGTTATTACTATTCATAACGGCTAGTTTTAATATTATTTTAATAGCATATCGTTGTTTAGTGAAACTCGGTATTGCGTATTACACACGCTATCGAGGAAGGTCGTGATTGTGTGTAATGCAAGGTAAGTCAAGAAGGTGTGTTTTGCAAGCTTCTTTTGGTGTAGCGTACAACACAATACATTAATAAAATTAAAAAGAATATTTTTCATAAATTCTCGGGTTGTTACATTCTACCCCCCTTAAAATGAATTTCGCCCTCGAAATTCGTCGGGGTTATAAATGGTTTACTATTTCAAAGTTTCTTAAATAGAAACCCACATCGTAAAAGGGAATACCAAAACTTGGCTTTAAAAACTAAAGTATGAAATGTAACGATTACCCAAATAAACTAATCACTGGGTTTCCACATAGGTGAAAATATGGATATGGAAGAGAAATCTAACCATCATGTTCTGATGGAGAGTGGTAGAGAACATGGCTATGGAAAATCCAGTAATCACAAATCCATAGATTTGTGATGATCTAAGGTACCATCTAATTCATCAGGTATAAGATCACTAGGACAACATTTTTGGTTTTCAAGATCATTTCCCTAAAGTTGAAAATTTGAATTAGAATAAATACTTACTTTATTTTGATACAATATCACTGTTGTTCGTGCCTTGAACAATTTCCACTTCATCTCTTAAATAAATGAAGTTGAATTTGTTATTCGTGAAGTGTTAGCAGATCATGTGATAGAATGACGGGTCATTCCATCTGTCTCAAACAAAAGGTTAGAAAAAATTATATTCATAAATCGATCTATAGTGAGATTAATCATATATGGTTCCTAAAATGGACTTATACTTCATATATCATACTCCTTAATATAATAAAACTAGTTTCGACTAAACAGGGACTTCCTGTAGGCCAGTGGTAGGCGATAAAGGCCAGTCGCACTTCGGTTGTGGGTTCAATTCCTACAGCCTTGTCCGAAGCGATGGGCTGTCGCCCGTCCTGCAGGTTGTCCCTTTTTCTAAAACTACGTTACTATAACATCCCATCAATAATATCGAAAATCTTCTATCCTTAAACAATACTAACTTATGTCCAACATAATCCAGTCTAATCTTTAGGCTTATAATACTGCAGTCCACTCTCATAATATAGTGACAACGATTACCAGAGATTTAATACTGTCGTTGATCCCCACATATCATAAGATATGTCTTGTTGGTCACATTCCAAACATTCAAAGTCCTTAATCGTGTATTCTCTTGAATACCTTAGTGAAAACATGAGTGCAGTTAAAAGTTAACACTTTCCACATACCAAAATCCTCAAAATTATTTATACTCAAACCATGATATCACTTAGTCCTTATATCAATCATGAGCTCATGAATACTATTAAACATTTCATTTTTTCGTCTTCATTATGCGCATATCATCTTATTTCCAAAAAAAATATCTAAATCACTTTGAATACCACATCAATAAATATTGCAATACTCAATGATACAATATTATTTTGGAATCCCATTACATAAACGCTTAATCATTCCACCACATCTTTATCATATTCAACATCGCCAATAGTGATCGCATGTGACTTCCCTTTGTCCTTTGCCTTCAGTGGTTGCTCATGTTGATCATCACTAACCCTTGGATTAGGGCAATTATTAGCATAATGCCCCATTTCCTTGCACTTGAAGCATTGAAGTGTTGGTGGTGCGTTCTCTGCAGTGTTTGCTTTATTCACATCATTAGAAACCCTTTTTCCATTACTTCGACACTCAGCTGCTCGATGACCTTCTTTTCCACACTTAAAACATTTTCTAGTTCCTTTAAGACAATCTCCACCATGCTTCTTTCCACACTTTGTGCATAAGGAAACATTCATCTTCTTTTCACCATTATTATGAGATTTCTCCTTGAACTCCATCTTTCGTTTCTTGTCAAAACCATGAGATGGATATGTAACACCAACTTCCATTTCTACCTTGATAGCACAACGCACAATTTCTTCATAGCTACTGAAGTCTCTTATAGCTAATGCCCTTCGAAGAATTGGTTTTAAGCCACTGAAAAATCGATCAACCTTACTTTCAGGTTGGATGATAATGCCAGATGCATACCTTGCAAGTCTTGTAAAATTCGCTTCGTATATACCAACAGATTCATCATCCTTCTGCTTCAGCTCAATAAACTCCTTTTCCATCTTTGTTCGAAGAATACGAGGGAAGTACTTACTGAAAAACAAGTTCTTGAACTCGTCCCATTCCATGGACTCAATTTCATCCCTTGGCCTCGTATTCTTGATAAGATTCCACCATTGATCAGCTTCACCTTCCAAACGATATACTGCTAAGATGACTTTATCAAGTTCAGAACATTGAAGAACTGAAAATATCTTTTCAGTAGTACTGATCCATTGTTCAGCCACAAGTGGATCAGAAGACCCACTGAAAGAAGGTGGACGTTTCCTCATGAAGGACTCAATAGAATATTGTTCCCTTCTCTGCTCATTTGGAAGTCCAGAATGATTCATAGCCTGTGTAAGTATAGCAATAAGATTTTGCACTCCATCTCCCATAACATTTGTTTGTTCAGGAGGGCAATCATTGCATTGTCCATTGCATTGATCAACACGGTTCCTTCGGGTTCCAGCCATCGTCTAAAACCCAAAAAGAATAGTGTGAGAGGCAAAAATCATTCTAGGGAAAACAACATAATAAAGGGGGAGTACCTTCAATATCCAACATCTTAGGTTTAATTCTATGATCGTTAGCGTAATTCTATTACTATAACCTATACGTATACTTATCCCTAGGGACATCCCTAGACATACCTTAGAAATATCTCTAGGGATCTCACTAACGTTTTCGCATCCTAGTTTCCAAAGGTTGACTAAACCTTTCCTCTGATACCAACTGTAGAGACCCGAAGCTTATCGTACATGGACATTACATTACTTTTGCGGAATACTTAGTACATAACAAAAACACACACACAAGGATCTTAATAGTTTAGTGTCTTTGGAAACTCGGAACGTAATCTTCTAATCGTGGTGAAAGTTCTTCAATATCTCCCATAAAGGTCATCCCTTTTTTACCTAAAACCTTTATTTATATCCTGGGGAAAAGAAAACATAAAAGGGTGAGCTCAAATGCTCAGTAAGGGTAAACAAAAGAAAAAATCAATCACATCATATACATAAGAACATAGCTTTTGGAAATCTTAACCTGCAAAAGAGATCATAATATCATAACATGGGATAAATCATAGAAGTGAAAATGAAGTCATAACTTAAAACATTACTCATTGTGGCATACACACATAATCATAGAGAATCATTTCTTGTTAGTCAAGACTCATTTCCAAGACTATCTTAGTGGACAAAGTCCCTTTCTGAATCGAGTAATCCTCGTTTCAGTCCTGTTTCACTGAACCGGTATAACCTACCATTCCAGCCATGTCTATCTGATGAGATATAAAATCTTTACCCAATGCATTGGAGGGAGATATCGGTCCCACCCATCTCTTAATGAATCCTTTCTTATGTGTGCCACAAAATCATAAAGCATACATCATTGCATAACCCATGTAATAAAAATGGGATTCTTAAACAACATGACATCATAAAACCATTCATATAAGATAAAGGAATTCATAAACATAATTTCATCACAACATAGTCAAATCAATGTAAAGATATGGATAGAAACAGAACCCTTTATTATCTTATATGGAAAATAATTTTGATAAAACACTTGAATTGAATTCTTGAGGAAAATATCCTTTCTTCTTCAAAATCAATTTCTTTTCACAAAACATCATGCAATTTTAAAAGAAAGAGATTTTATTGAAAATAGTCATGAAATCTTTTGGAGTAAGCGTCATGAAAATAAGGCTTTATAAAACCGTAAAAATCCGTTCATGCCGTTTAAGTTAAAAAAAACATTCTTCGTACTTTTGTCGGAAAAGTCAAAAAGTACCTCGTATGAAAAAGCGACAAAATATTCCTTTCATATTCTTTACAAAAAACTCACCGAAGAGTAAAATTGGATTTAAACTATTGTAAGTGGATGGAAACAATATTACATATTGAAGGAACATGGATGTGGATGATAAAATACACCCCAGTAAATACTTACGAATAAACAATCTCGGATAAAAATGAGATTGTGATATTTCCCTTACCTTAGGTCCGACTTGCTTTGTAAGTGTCCGAACCTCCTGTATAATGATTTAAATCATGTTATTGACTTATTCCAGAATCATATTCATTGTTATGATATCATATATGGTTCACTTATAACATTATATTACCCGTTCTTTTGTAAATTCCATGTTAAAGAAGCGTTTTGGGTAAAATCGTTCCATTTATCTTAGGTGTTTTGACTTGTTGTTCTTGACATCATTATTACTTATATCATGATTTACTTACTTCCAGAATATAAAATATGATTTATATATCATATATATTCAGTATATATATATATATAATAGATAGATAAGTAAAATGAAAAACACCGTTCATGGAGACGGTAGTCCGTACGTACGCATGAACGCTGTTTTACTTTCCTTATTGTCTTGAAATGGAAGTAAGTAGATGACATACATATGTATATATACATAAATCCAGTAGCTTTATAATGTCATATATTTCATTATTATTTCTTATATATACATTATAATCATTCTTAAATGGTTAACATGGAGAATGAATCTCATCGCGTCGTGGAGACGGTAGTCCGTACGTACGCACGAGCGATGATATCATTTCCATAAATATTGAACTGAGTTGAAGTGGATTATACAATATATCAGAATCAATATGATGTTGTAATAACTATGTATAGTTATTATTTACACCATTATACCCATCCATGTAAGGTGGTGGTGGAAAATAGATTACACCACGGCGTGGAGACGGTATTCCGTACGTACGCACGCGCGATGATTTCTTTTTCCGTAGGATGGATAGATGGTGAAATAGGGTTGTTTCATACTTATAATAACATATCAGTATATGAGTGATACTGATGTTATTACTTCATAATGAAACAACCTAAGAAGAAGAAGTGGAAGAAGAAATAAAGATGAAAGAATTGGTAACGGTAATTACCTCTTCTTTGAAGTGTCTCTTTGAGACCTCCTCTTAGGGCACTAGAATTGGTCTTTGAGGAAGACCAGAACCTCTAGGATGTTTCTAGGGAAGTGGAGAAGGAATTTTGGCAGGGGTTGGCCGAGCTTGAGTGCTCAAATTGGTGTGAGGAGGAGGGGGAGGAGGTGTCCTTTTATAGGGGAGGAGAGGGGCACCTTAGGAATATCTCAAAATATTATTTTATATTAAAGTCAAAATCGGTTTATAATGGTTCCAAAGGGTCTTATTTCGAAGATAAAGTGGGGAAGGGTCGAAATCCTATCAACCAATAGGATTTAGACAAGTTTAGGGTATTATTTTAACCTTATCAATTAGATTTAACTCTAAGTTAATTATTTTAACTTTTACCGTGTCTTTTTGTTTTCTTTCACTATATGGTTAATACACTTACTATAACATGCCAAACGAACCCCAAATTGTTTATTATTAATATATATATCCTTATCTAAGTCATTTGGCCGAACCTTAGATTTTTAGGAATAAAATAACAATTAATAATATAATATTTGATTTAAAAACTATTTTGTGTCAATTTTGACACTATTTGATATATGATTTGTTTGAAAGTCATAACAGAATTATATGTTCGAACCAAGTTTCTTAAATCAACACTAATATATCATAGTAACCTAGAAAATTAGTGGAATTCATAAAAAGTCTCAAATTATATTTATTTTGGTGTTTATAACATCAATTATGTCAATATTTCATTAATAAGATAATTACTGCATCATCATTGTGTCATAAATAAATTAAATTATTTGATGTCTAAAAATTACAAATAAAATATCATCATGTAGGAAATCTTTTTAGCTTTCTAATGAATATTTACAATTGAATTTATCTTATGTATAACCCCATATTAAAAATGATTTACTTATTAAACTTTGATTTTAACTATTTTAACCCTTCTTTAAATAAATTAATAATAAATGTCCTAATCTAATCCAAGTGGGCCTAAATGGTCATATTTTATTCCTAAGTTTGTTTTTGGTCGAATTACACTTGTCCAATAGAATTAGTACATGTGTTAGGGTAATAGTAATATCATATTTACCCTTAGTTACCCTATTTACTATTAACCACGGTAAAAAAAAGTAAAAAGTTACTATTCACCAAAAAATTATTTTCATCTCATTGAACCACATTTTAGTCTTTGATATTAACCGTGTCTCTCGGATTTTCGAAATTCCATTCACAGAAGCAGTAAAATTAAGTTTTATGCAAAATTCAGTTTTTAACCTACCACTTAGTGGTTTCACTATTCATCAAAAATTGAAAGTTTTCAGAAAAATACCAAAATTTCATCCTAAGCTATATTTCATATTCCGAATTCAAAAATGAAATCTATTTTACCAAATTCATAACATATAAGTTGCATTAATTAATTTTATAATTAAATCCTGCTGTTAAAATAAATATCGTGTTTTTAGGAAACAATATATATCAAAAGATTGACACTTGATTATGTCTGGTTTAAATGTGAAATTACAACCAATGACCAACATTGTATTAAATTGTAAAAATATATTCTAAATATACTTTAAAACCACTCAAATTAATAATTTATCACTATTAATTATTTCGATTGAAAAAGTTGTTTTTAACTAAAATTTAGTAATTTTCACTATTCATCAGAATATGAAAGTTATCCGAAATGTACCAAAATTTCACCTTAGGCTAAATTCGATACTCCGAATCCAAAAATGAAGTTCACTTTGAAAAATAAGATTTACATAATTTCAAAAAGTTGTTATTACTATTCATAACGGCTAGTTTTAATATTATTTTAATAGCATATCGTTGTTTAGTGAAACTCGGTATTGCATATTACACACGCTATCAAGGAAGGTCGTGATTGTGTGTAATGCAAGGCAAGTCAAGAAGGTGTGTTGTGCAAGCTTCTTTTGGTGTAGCGTACAACACAAGACATTAATAAAATTAAAAAGAATATTTTTCATAAATTCTCGGGTTGTTACACCCATGCTCCCAAGAATCTTCTCACAAGCCTCTCTAGCCTTTGGAAGCACACTTCCAAGTAAGGGTTTTTTCTTCCTTTCACATTTTTGTCAATTTTCTTTAAGTTGTATTGCCCTTTTAATTTCAATTATGAATGTTGGGGTATGGTTTCACACCTCTCCCATACTGCCCTCTTATTGTTTGAATGATGGGAGACCCCTTTCTCTCTCATTAAAATCCTCCCATGTACACCCGTTACTATGCCGAAATTCCGAAAGAAACCTTTTTCTCCTCTTTTATATTCAAGAAATACTTTTGTATCATGAATCAAAATTCCTTTTCAATTGTGGGGACATGTATCTATATGACCTCCTTACTGTCCATTACATGTAAATATGATGAGGAACCCATTTCTCTCTCATCAACCTTTTTTATGAAGTCTTATGTCACGTCGTTACGCTGCCGAAATCGCACCGATTTTCTAAGCCAATATCATTGTGTAGTTAATACCATGCCCATTTCTCCTTCAAGTGTATTCACCTTTATGCACATTTACTTATTGATTATAAAGTTTCATGTATGAATTCCACATTCCTTTATCGTGGAATAAATGATTATGTTTTATGAATCCATGTTTTATGATCCATGTGGCACACTTATGCATGAAATGAAATGTTTAAGAAGGGTGCGCCCTTATAGCGCTCCAATGCATTGGGTAAAGTATAGTATCATGATACTTCATGTTCAATGAGTGTTTACTCATGCTAATTCAAGTGAAACTAGGGTTTACTCGTGCTTCAAGTGCAATGAGGGTTTACTCATGCTCCATGTTCAATGAGCCTTGGCTCATGCTAATTCAATGTTAAGTGTTGTTGCCACATTTTCATGTTATGATTATCATGCTTTATCATGCCTTTATGTTCATGTTTCTATTATGCTCTATTGATATGCATATTGCCTAACTTGTATTGCACTCCTCATGTTATTAATTGTTTACTCCCTTACTGGGCTTTATAGCTCACCCTTTTCTTATGCATGTCCTCAGGTTATCCCATGCAATGCTAAGTATGAAGGAATGTAGTGGTCATGTAAAGGAAGTTTTCAATAAAGATGTTGTATTTCAAGTTTAAAGTTTTTATGTAATGATCCTAAGCCCCAAAGACACTAAACCTCTCGATCTTCTTTGTTGGATCAAGTGAAGTTTTATGTAATAAAGCATGTTTAAGTTGTAATAAAAAGCAGGGTTGTCATACTAGTCGACTTATGAATAGTGATATAATTTATGAGGTTTCCCAAGTGGAAAATACCATGAAAAAATACCATGGGAATGCCCATGGTTTTGCCAATACCACTGATGAGATGTCCCTTGGCAATTAATGACTTGTCCCCTCTCTTCTCCTATAAATACCAATGCCTTTCCTTCATTAATTTCATTTAAAAATCCTCCTAAATTATTTTCTAGTCTCCTTACCTCCGAAGAAGTCCTCCCAAGGTTCCCTCAATCCTCTCAAGGTCCCAAACTTCAGGATTTCGATGTTACTCTTCAAGGTAAGGGATCCTTTCACCCTCCTCTTTTATGTCATGACTTTCTTTATGTTGTGTCTTATAATTTCATTCTCTTTATATTGAAGGTATGTTATTATATGTTCTCATTTCATTCCATTTAATTTCTAATTTTTTAGAGTCCCTTTATGCTCTCATCAATTTGTATTCTGAATTTTTATGTGACGCTGTTAGGCTGCCGAATTTTTCATATAAGGAATCATGTCTTCTATTTTCTTACATGTATCCTTTTCATGTGGTATGTCATTGAAATTTTCATACCGTGTTATTATCTTCATTTTATTATGATTTTATACTATAATTTTTGTTATTTATTAGTGGGTTACTCTTCTACCCTATCTTTTCAATGTTTTCTAAAACCATGTTATATAGCTGTTATTCTGCAGAAATTTCACCTCAAAATTTATATCTCTTTCTCTAAAGAAATTCTCTTGTTTATTTATGTAAATACCCAGACCTATTTAATTTATATGTGTGTTCATAAATATATAAAAATGATAAATTTGATTCTGGAATTGACATACATATAACCCTCACTCCTTTTCCATGGGTTATAAATGTTATAATGATCTTATTTTTAAAAACTTTTAAAACATCAGGACTTGGATATGAAACCCATTTCTTTTATTATCAATGGGTTATTTATGAAATTTTTGATTATGATCTATGTGGATCACATGAAAATAAAGTCATATTAGGGGTTCTCCCCGATATCGGTCCAATGCATTGTGTAAATAATTAGTCTCTAGAGTTGAAGAGTTTCACGATACATTAGTGAATGACCTTGGTAATTTTTATGACACCATGGGGATGTAACTTGGTGAAATGATCATGAATGTCTGAATGAAATGTTGAATCCACATATTCAAGTTATGTTCCATGTTATTTTTATTATGATATTACTATACTTCCATTGCGCATGTCTTTATGTTGTTATTCATGTTCTTATGGTTAACACAAGTAAACTAATTCCCTTATTTACCCTTACTGGGCCTTCTTATCGCCATTTCCTTTGATGTTTGTCTCCAGGATATGAGATGCAATAGTTGTACGTAGGATGAACCTATTATTAATCCTTAAAAGTTGTTTAGAATAATGTTTTATGTTGTATTCATGTATTATTGTTCCTGATTTCCAAGACACAGGACTTTAAAGATCCTCTATATGTAAAATGTAATGAAAAGTTATGTATTAAAAAGGGATGATGCCATAATAAAATTACACAAAATGTTTGAATCACCCTTTTATAAATCTTAAATACCATGTTAAAAATATTAATCATTTTCTATATTCCCAAAAAATTAGTTTGAAATCTGATTTAATTCAGAAACTATATTTAAAACATAAAGATTATTCTCAAGAATAATTTTTATAACATAAATACTGTTCTCCCCACCCACTTTAAAGCCAAATTAATTCTTTAAAATCTAATGGGAATTTTTTATATACACATCGCATTGAATCATATCCCATGGTAAGGTTTAAAATCACTTTTATTAAACATTGGACTCTAACGCCCCGACCCCAGCTACCCAGAGTCGGTACATTACCTCATATCATTGGCATGATCACAAAAGATCAAGTCTCGAAAGACCGATTCGTTTAGTAGCCTTGGAAACACTAGATACATTCGTAAACGTTACATTACATCATAAAGTGAAAAACTACAATAACAAAGTCTCCATAGTCCACACTCATATCCTCTTCTGACTATCCCTGCAGGTCATTCATAAAATACTTCTTCACATCCTGGAAAATATTAAAACATTGAAAGGGGTGAGCTCAGATGCTCAGTAAGGATAACAATAATGCAGAAGCTTTCATAAATAAACATTAACATTTAAGGCAATGTATAACTAAAACAAAAGGCTTTTAAACATAAACTTCAACATAATATGGCAAATGTAAAATGAGATAATTCCATTTACTTATTCACATGAATATTCTACTGGTCGAATAATCACATGCAATATCAATAACCACTTTCATAATGATGGAATGAATAATTCCAGACTATCATAACCACGTAGCCAAGGCCTCGTGCCAAGACCACAAATTAGATTTTGTCAAGGCCTCGTGCCAAGACACTAGTTTGTCTCATGAGACTTGCCGATGCATCGAGGAGCTATAGCGGGCTCCACCCGTCACTTATTAAGTCCAATGCATTCCTCATATGAATAGGTTTAAACATATCATAAACCATAACATAATCATATCACATAAAAAATGCATAAAGGAAACATAAAATTTCCACATTTCAATCACAAGATATCAATACAACACATTGATATAATAAAAACACATTCAAAACCATTTTCAATACCAAAATAAAAGAATGTTAAAACTTTGTATTTATTTTTCATTAAAAAAAATTGATGGCTTGTAGAGGAAGCCGAAACTCAAATAATGGTCACGGCGGTGGAGAAGTCGTTGTCGCCGCATAAGTACGGAAAGAAAAACATTCCCTTTTTGTCGTTTAGTAAAACGCTTCGTATAAAAAGATTCCTTTTGAATAAACGTAAAAGTCAAAAGGGTTTATACACCATATAAAGAAAAGTTGTGTATAAAACCAAATATGCCTCAATGAAAGGAGATTGAGACGAAGTCCTTACAAAGATTATTTTTAAAATATTATAGATCTATTATGTGTATTCACTATAGGTACACATAAAGAATGTAAAAAAAAAAAATAGGACATTATAATATCATGAAATAATTTGAATGTATGAGATTAACCCAAAGAATGGAAATTGTGTGAAGAAGTTCCCTTACCTTGCGTCTTGTCCTGACTCGACCATTCTTTAACCTCCTGAATAATAAACTAGACTTAATTTATATTTACTTAAGAACCTTTTTTATGTTCATTATTCCATTTATATCACTTATTACCATGTTATGAACATTATTTAATTATTTAAGTTAATAACGGTCGTTTTGTCGATCTTTGGTACTTGAGTCAAAAATAAACTTCTTATAATTACAAGTTTTTCATGTGGTGAAATATCCATTATATCCAGAATTATATTCATGATGTAGATATCATATATATCATATATATACAGTATATACATTCATTCATAATGTCACGTAACATTTAGAGGTAAGAAATGAAATGGACCGTTCATGGAGACGGTAAGCCGTACGTACGCATGAACGTTACTTTCATTTCTATTTCGTATTTAATGGAATGAAATCATAATGATATAAATTTATAATACAATTAAAGTATAATATAGTGTATAATACTATTTAATCCATCCTTTATACATCCCACATATGGCATTAACGATTCAAATCACTTTGAGGGGGCGGTAGTCCGAACTTCCTAAAATGAAATTATCACGTTTTACCCATAATGGAAATCATAAAGTATGCCATAAATGAGAAATACAGAAGAATAGGTAAAACATAAACATATTTTATATCATATATAAATAGAGTTACATCTTAATGGCCACCTTTGATGGTGTTATATGAGTGTTGAACAATCATCGTTTCATGAGGCAGAAATTCACCATCCACAGAAACAGTATGTTCTTTAACCATTAGACGAAGGTGTGTGTAAGTATAAACCAAATACATATCATAAAAACATCCTAATATATTGTAGATACTGGTGTTGTTACAAAATAAAGGAATGAAAAGAGTTTAAGGGGTTGGAGAAGCAAAATAAAACAAAACAATATTAGAGAAGACATTACCTCAAAATCGGGTAACTCTTTTTGATTTGAGCCAAAGGCTTCCTTGAGAAGCGTTCTTCCCAAAGTGAGGCTTCTAGGAGTAAGAGTGGGAAGTTGGGAGAGTATTTGTGTAGAGTTTGGCCGAGCCAAATGGCTTTAAAGTGTGAAAGGGGTGGTAGAGGTGGGGGCCTTTTATAAGTGGAGAGGAGGGGCACTTTTGGAAAGTAATGAAATGGTATTCAATTATACAATACTTTTCGGATTCTAAAGGTCCCACACATGTATAATTAGAGGCTAAGGTGATAAGGGTTCGAAATAGCCTCATAATATAGGCTTTGGACAAGTTTAAGCCTTGGATTTTACATTATCTTCTCATTTTATTTAAATCGTTAAATAATGAGGTCATCGCTGCATCATCATGATGTCATAAATAATTTAATTTATTTAATGTATAAAAATTATAAAAAAAATACTAAGATGTATTAAATATTTTTAGCTTTCTAATGAATATTTATATTCAAAATTTGGACTTGTGTAACCCCACTTAAAAACTATTTTAGTAAAACAACTCATTTTTGTGTCAATTTAATTTTAACATTAAATAAATATATATTAATGTCATTTTCCAACTAAAGTGGCTCCATGGGGTCCCCAAGTTGACCCATGGGTTTTCATGGTCGGCCATGACCCATCCAATAGGAGTAGGACAAGTTTCAAGCTCATCTCATATTATTAAAACATTATTTTTACCTTAAACTACACTAATTACCTCTAATCGCGATTAAGAACTTAAAAGTTACTATTCACCAAAATATTATTTTAATATCATTGAACCACATTTTACTTCTTAATTACAACCATGTATGTCGGATTTTTGAACATCAAATCACAGAAGTGGTAATATTTCATTTTAACAAAAAATCAGTTTTTAACAACCACTTAGTGGTTTCACTATTCATCAAAAATTGAAGTTTTTCAGAACAATGCCAAAATTACACCCTAAGCCATAATTGATATTCCGAATTCAAAAATGATGTCTATTTTACAAAATTCCAAAAATATAAGTTGCATTAATTAATTTTATAATTAATTCCCGCTGTCACAACAAATAGCGTGTTTTAAGAAACAATTTATATCAAAAGATTGGCAATTGTTTATGTCCAATTTCAATGTTAAATTAATTCTAATGACCACCATTGGATAAAATAGTAAAAATATATTCTAATTATACTTTAAAACCACTAAATAGTATAATTTATCACTATAAATTATTTTGATAAAAAAAGTTGTTTTTAAGTATTTTTCACTATTCATAAAAAATTAGAAGTTCTCAGAAAAATACCAAAAATTCAACATAGGCTAATTTCGATATTCCGAATCCAAAAATGAAGTCCATTTTGAAATATAAAATTTATATAATTTTAAAAATTTGTTATTACTATTCATAACGACTACTTTGATTAGTCGCGGTGTTTTAGAACTCGAAGTTGCGTACAATGCAAGATATTGCATTATTGAATGAGAAGCGTATCATGGAAGCTCGGGGTGTTACATTCTCCCCTCCTTCAATAAATTGCGTCCTCACAATTTGAAATTTTTCTTTGAAAATAAAAGGTTGAAAAGAGAAAATACCTTTGAGAAAACCCACATCAGAAATAAGATTAATAAAATTTAGCCTTAATTAGAGGGAAAGGGAAATGAAAAAGTCACCACCCAATTATGATCTCGATTAGGAGAACATTGGTGGTAATTAGAGACATATAATTGGAGGAAAAACGTAAATATTTGTAGGGAGTGATTGAGGTCATCAATCACAATCAACTGTCAAATTGAGGGCCTCAAAGCCTTCAATCTATGTTGATTTAAAATATCATCAGTTCAACAAGACATAAGGTATTAGGATAAAACATTTTTTTGTTTTAATATCCCTTTAATAAAGTTTAAGAATTAATTTATTCATTGAATAGGAGATAGGTATATATATATTTATGCTTGACAATTAGAGTTTCAACCTTCAACTCATCTTTCACTCAAAAAGATAATAGAACTCAAAAATATTATACTTATCCTAATTGTATAAGGTTCCAAATGTTAACACATACCATTTAGATTAGTAAAATTATTTTCTAATAACCAGGGACTTCCTGTAGGCTAGTGGTAGGAAATAAAGGCCTGTCGCACTATGATTGTGGGTTCGATTCCTGCAGCTTTGTCCGACGCGACGGGTTATGCCCCACCCTGCAGGTTGTCCTTTTACTAAAACTATAGTATTATAATATTCAAAAATAATCTTCATAAATTTTTTAACCTTAAACAATACCATCCAAAGATCAACTTAATCCACTCCAACCTTTATAGTTATCCAAAATACCTCTGTCCAGACTTTCTCTAAAAGGTCTCTTAATTCCAAACAATGTAAAGTTTCTCTTATTGTCACATACTAAAAATATAATTACCTTCATCATATTAAAACCTTACTAAAATCAACAAGTACTGCAGTACAATCCTTATATATATATCAAATTATTCTAATAATCAGAATATAATCCATGAGTCCAAAAGCACCAATACATTAGTTATTCTGCTTCAACTGTAGTAACAGCATAAGATTGTCCTTGATCCCTTGGACTTTTCTGAGGTAAGTTTCCTTGACTCTTAGGACATTCATTTGCATAATGCCCCATTTCCCTACAATTTTAGCATTCAACTTTGACAGCCTCTTTCTTTCCCTTGCAATCAGGAGCCTGGTGACCCTTTTCTCCACATTTATAACAAACTCCCATTCCTTTTAGCCACGTACCAGGGTGATTCTTTCCACAATTATCACATAATGGAAAATCCTTCTTTCCCTTTTTCCCTTTATCTGTCTCTTGTTCCACCGTTCTCTTCTTCTTTTGCTTTACTTTGTTGTCATAAGACTTAGATAATTCCTTTTCTGTCTTGATAGCACACGAGACAATATCTTTGTATGATGAGAAGGATTGTGATACTAAAGCTCGACGGAGAAATGGTTTTAACCCATCAAAGAAACGATCAATATTACTCCTTGGGTTACGTATATAATCTGCAGCATACCTCGCTAACCTTGTAAAGTTGGCCTCATACTTTGCGACATTCTCATCCTCCTTTTGTCTCAGACTCAAAAATTGTCTTTCCATATCTGCTCGATGGTCATGAGGAAAGTATTTTTCTAAGAAAATCTCTTTGAACTCCCTCCATTCCATATTCGATACGTCATCATCTTCCTTTGTGTTTTGAATCAATGACCACCATTGATCAGCATCTCCAGTGAGGCGGTAAACTGCCATGATAACCTTTTCCCTTTCACTACTCCCCAAGGCGTGGAATATTTTCTCTAAGGAGTTTATCCATTGCTCAGCTACTAATGGATTTGTACCCCCATTAAATGTTGGTGGTTGTTGCCTCATGAAGCGGTCTAACATTGATCCTCCATGTTGCAGATCAGGGTGCTCCATACGAGTAAGGTTATTATTCATAACCTGAGTGAGTTGTCCCAGTATGGTAATAAGTTAATCAGCACCAGTTGTATCTCTAGATCCACAATAATTATCTTGAGCAGGAGGGCAATCCCTACACGGAGTGCGTGCATTGATACAGTTTCCATTCCTTCCACTAGGCACCATTTCTAAACAATGGCATAAACTAGATTAGTTTATGAATCAAAATACATAATTCCATACTTGTAAAAAACTTTACATAAATTGAACTATTTATGGATATAATCCATAATCATAAAAAGAAATGTTTTCTTTGAGGAAGTATATACTCATAACCCTTCATAGTGGTTTGTAAATAAAATGAGAATTATCCTAAGAATATCCCCTGGGAGTGTCGTCACCAAGAGTGCAGCAAGGCCCGTTGTCATGCACCAGTTCCCATTCGAGTCTAGCTCAAAGCGGTGTTTTCGGGTTTTACCCCTAGGTACATCTGTTCCAGAGCCACCTCTACCTGCTCGTATCCAGACAGGGATGTATTGCTCGGAAAACTCATAACATCTCTATAATACCAAAATTCTAGGAAGTTCTTCTATACTAATCCTCAAAGTCTATCTTTGGGCTATGTGCTCTAATCAGAGTTTATCTACATCTAGGTTCCATGGTTAGTACTAAACTTCCTCTGATACCAACTGTAACGCCCCGACCCAAGCTACCCAGAGTCGGTGCATTACTTCGTAACATTGGCATGATCACAAAAGATCAAGTCTCAAAAGCCCGATTAGTTCAGTAGCCTTGGAAACACTAGATACATTCGTAAACGTTACATTACATCATAAAGTGAAAAACTACAATAACAAAGTCTCCAAAGTCCACACTCATATCCTCTTCTGACTATCCCTGCAGGTCATTCATAAAATACTTCTTCACATCCTGGAAAATATTAAAACATTGAAAGCGGTGAGCTTAGATGCTCAGTAAGGATAACAATAATGCAGAAGCTTTCATAAATAAACATTAACATTTAAGGCAATGTATAACTAAAACAAATGCCTTTTAAACATGAACTTCAACATAATATGGCAAAAGTAAAATGAGATAATTCCATTTACTTATTCACATGAATATTCTACTGGTCGAATAATCACATGCAATATCAATAACCACTTTCATAATGATGGAATGCATAATGCCAGACTATCACAACCACGTAGCCAAGGCCTCGTGCCAAGACCACAAATTAGATTTTGTCAAGGCCTCATGCCAAGACACTAGTTTGTCTCATGAGACCTGCCGATGCATCGAGGAGTTATAGTGGGATCCACCCGTCACTTATTAAGTCCAATGCATTCCTCATATGAATAGGTTTAAACATATCATAAACCATAAAATAATCATATCACATAAAACATGCATAAAGGAAACATAACATTTCCACATTTCAATCACAATATATCAATACAACACATTGATATAATAAAAATGCTTTCAAAACCATTTTCAATACCAAAATAAAAAAATGTTAAAACATTGTATTTATTTTTCATTAAAAAAAATTGATGGCTTGTAGAGGAAGCCGAAACTCAAATAATGGTCACGGCGGTGGAGAAGTCGTTGTCGCCGCATAAGTACGGAAAGAAAAACATTCCCTTTTTGTCGTTTAGTAAAACGCTTCGTATAAAATGATTCCTTTTGAATAAACGTAAAATTCAAAAGGGTTTATACACCATATAAAGAAAAGTTGTGTATAAAACCAAATATGCCTCAATGAAAGGAGATTGAGACGAAGTCCTTACAAAGATTATTTTTAAAATAATATAGATCTATTATGTGTATTCACTATAGGTACACATAAAGAATGTAAAAATAAAAAATAGGACATTATAATATCATGAAATAATTTGAATGTATGAGATTAACCCAAAGAATGGAAATTGTGTGAAGAAGTTCCCTTACCTTGCGTCTTGTCCTGACTCGACCATTCTTTAACCTCCTGAATAATAAACTAGAGTTAATTTATATTTACTTAAGAACCTTTTTTATGTTCATTATTCCATTTATATCACTTATTACCATGTTATGAACATTATTTAATTATTTAAGTTAATAACGGTCGTTTTGTCGATCTTTGGTACTTGAGTCAAAAATAAACTTCTTATAATTACAAGTTTTTCATGTGGTGAAATATCCATTATATCCAGAATTATATTCATGATGTAGATATCATATATATCATATATATACAGTATATACATTCATTCATAATGTCACGTAACATTTAGAGGTAAGAAATGAAATGGACCGTTCATGGAGACGGTAAGCCGTACGTACGCATGAACGTTACTTTCATTTCTATTTCATATTTAATGGAATGAAATCATAATGATATAAATTTATAATACAATTAAAGTATAATATAGTGTATAATACCATTTAATCCATCCTTTATACATCCCACATATGGCATTAACGATTCAAATCACTTTGAGGGGGCGGTAGTCCGAACTTCCTAAAATGAAATTATCGCGTTTTACCCATAATGGAAATCATAAAGTATGCCATAAATGAGAAATACAGAAGAATAGGTAAAACATAAACATATTTTATATCATATATAAATATAGTTACATCTTAATGGCCACCTTTGATGGTGTTATATGAGTGTTGAACAATCATCGTTTCATGAGGCAGAAATTCACCATCCACAGAAACAGTATGTTCTTTAACCATTAGACGAAGGTGTGTGTAAGTATAAACCAAATACATATCATACAAACATCCTAATATATTTTAGATACTGGTGTTGTTACAAAAGAAAGGAATGAAAAGAGTTTAAGGGGTTGGAGAAGCAAAATAAAACAAAACAAGATTAGAGAAGACATTACCTCAAAATCGGGTAACTCTTTTTGATTTGAGCCAAAGGCTTCCTTGGGAAGAGTTCTGCCCAAAGTGAGGCTTCTAGGAGTAAGAGTGGAAAGTTGGGAGAGTATTTGGGCAGAGGTTGGCCGAGCTAAATCTCTTGAAAGTGTGAATGGGGTGGTAGAGGTGGGGGCCTTTTATAAGTGGAGAGGAGGGGCACTTTTGGAAAGTAATGAAATGTTATTCAATTATACAATGATTTTCGGATTCTAAAGGTCCCACACTTGTATACTTCTAGGGTAAGGTGATAAAGGTTCGAAATATCCTCATCAAATAGGCTTTGGACAAGTGTAAGCCTTCGATTTTACATTATCTTCTCATTTTATTTAAATCGTTAAATAATGAGGTCATCGCTACATCATCATGATGTCATAAATAATTTAATTTATTTAATGTATAAAAATTATAAAAAAAATACTATAATGTGGGAAATATTTTGAGATTTTTAATGAATATTTATAGTCAAAATTTAGACTTGTGTAACCCCACTTAAAAACAGTTTTAGTAAAACAACTCATTTTTGTGTCAATTTAATTTTAACATTAAATAAATATATATTAATGTCATTTTCCAACTAAAGTGGCTCCATGGGGTCCCCAAGTTGACCCATGGGTTGTCTTGGTCGTCCATGACCCATCCAATATGAGTAGGACAAGTTTCAAGCTCATCTCATATTATTAAAACATTATTTTTACCTTAAACTGCACTAATTACCTCTAATCGCGATTAAGAACTTAAAAGTTACTATTCACCAAAAAATTATTTTAATCTCATTGAACCACATTTTACTTCTTAATTACAACCATATATGTTGGTTTTTTGAACATCAAATCACAGAAGTGGTAATATTTCATTTTAACGAAAAAATCAATTTTTAACAACCACTTAGTGGTTTCACTATTCATCAAAAATTGATGTTTTTCAGAACAATGCCAAAATTTCACCCTAAGCTATAATTGATATTCCGAATTCAAAAATGATGTCTATTTTACAAAATTCCAAACATATAAGTTTCATTAATTTATTTTATAATTAATTCCCACTGTCACAACAAATAGAGTGTTTTAAGAAACAATTTATATCAAAAGATTGGCAATTGTTTATGTCCAATTTCAATGTTAAATTAATTCTAATGACCACCATTGGATAAAGTGGTAAAAATATATTCTAATTATACTTTAAAACCACTAAATAGTATAATTTATCACTATAAATTATTTTGATTAAAAAAGTTGAGTTTTAAGTATTTTTCACTATTCATAAAAAATTAGAAGTTCTCAGAAAAATACCAAAAATTCAACATAGGCTAATTTCGATATTCCGAATCCAAAAATGAAGTCCATTTTGAGATATAAAATTTCTATAATTTTAAAAAGTGGTTATTACTATTCATAAAGGCTACTTTGATTAGTCGCGGTGTTTTAGAACTCGAAGTTGCGTACAATGCAAGCTGTTGCATTATTGAATGAGAAGCGTATCATGGAAGCTCGGGGTGTTACAGGACCCTCTTAATTTATATATATAGGAGTAATTTATAAAGTAAAACATTCTAAAACATCAGGAAATTAATTTCATGTAATAAAAAGTGTAAACAATAAACACCTATTCTAGTTCAATGGAGATAATGCCAGAATATTTCAACTACAGTGGAAGACACTCTGACATGGTAAGCCATGCCCTCTATTACCCCTCCTTGAGGAAGTCACTATGATTTGATTCAAATCCCACCCTAAAATTAGAAACAACTAGAAAATATAGTTCATGGGTGATAATAAATGAGGGGGTAAAGAATAAATAAAATAGTGGGAAATTATTAGTTGGATTTACTATGAAATAATCCAGTTGATCCAAGGGTACTAACAATAAAATTGAAGGAGGTGGAAGGGATATCACAAGGTGATGACCCCTGATCTAATCGAGTTAGGGGGAGGGTAAATAAAAAGGTTTAGGCTTTAATTTGAAGAGGAAAAAAATATGTCAATTCCTTTTATTTATTAAATTAGGGTAGGATCCATGGTTTCGTTGCATTGTTTTCCAAACCATACTCCAACCGTGCATCGGGAACTACCTAGCTGATCCCCACCCTACACGGTTTCTTCTCAGTGCCACATAGTCGGAGAAACAATGCTACAACTATTCTAAATGGCATTCAAAAACTATATATACATGTCTCATTCTTGTAATACTATTATAAAAATATGTGTAATCCATTTTCTACAAACCATTATAATAAAAATCTAATACAATTTCTTCTAGGACACGAACATATTTGAATTAATAGTACAAAACCAAAGCTAAAAACCCTGAAACAAAAAAGGTATTGAAAAAATTGATAATATGGATTATACCAATGGTTTCTTAAATGTATATTGTAAAACAATTCCATAGTAATAAAAAATTAAAAAATTTACACGGTTTAGGTTGAAAATCTAGGTAAATTTTGAACAGCCCGCAAGATCATAAAAACAAATATTCTAATTTCTAAAGTGACATGTGATGTATCATAATTTTCTACACCATGGAATATTCTACTCCCAAAAAATTTTAGTTCTGCATAGATGTAAAATGAGATTATGTATTTAGAAAATTTCCATGAAGAATAACACATCCTTAGACTTCTAGGGAAATATTCAATCCAAACTAAACTTCCTAAAAAAGAACCTGATAAACATAAAGATATATCAATAAAAGGAAACAAAAAATCACTCTCACTACTATTTATAAATAAACTAAAATAGTGGAAACACTATCAAACTGTTATCACATAGTAAGAGAAAATAACTAAAAAATGATTTCATAAAATCACTAAAGTGAATATTTGGAACTCCACTGGCCAAATCCAACCACAAGTAGAAATTTAAAAACCACATGGAGAGAACTTATCATCGGAATATATTAGTATCATGAAACTAGACCCCCAAAACCAAGTTCACCAGAACAATGAATCATAAAAACCAGACACATGCCACATTAAGAAAAGGCATTTCATTAACCTAGAGGGAATATCTAGCCTACAGGGGTGTCTATAATAAACTTTATAGAATACTAGCATATTGTATTTCTGATGAAAAAATAGCCTGATGTTATCCATAACCAATCTATAAGAAAACTACACCCCAAATATCCATTTATCCACCCTAGGTTATTTCCATTTCTGAACAAGCATCCAAAACCCACCTACAATATACACTATACAAGAGAAACAAAAAACATCAATAAATAATAAGACATGGAAAATTCCTAAAAATACTTCCCACAACATACGACCAATTTATAACTTAGTATACATTTGGATAAGGACTTAAGATGTATAAAATTCTATAAACCCATTGCGAAAAAAAAAATCCAAAAATGGATCATTATTTGAATGGGTTGTAACCAAAAACACGAAGGACACACTGTATGATGAACACTCATTCAAAAAAACTCTATTTATTACAAGATCTACTAAGGAAATATTCTCAACCAGAGATCACACAAGAGTCTCCAAGATAATATAATCCTCATTGGTCTAACTATCAATCCAAGGTTAATAGGTTTGACCCAATAGACCTAAAAATCAATAAATATTCAACAAAATTATCATTTATATAGATAAATCCAAATTACATCACTATAAAAAAGAAACCACACATTCTTCTCCATTTGGAGCCTGATAAATTTTAATCAAAAATTGGAAGAACCACAAAATGAAACATGTTACTTCCACAAAATACCATTCCAAGAGGTATTCATTAAAATGATGTGATACATATTCCCTCATATTTTAATGTCTCTAAATACCCATTTTGAAAACCAAAGAACCATTAAAATTGGACCTTTATTAATTCAAACCCAAATGAAAACCGATTTATTATTCAATCCTCAAAACCTTAATCTATTTGGATATTTTTAACATGTTTCCAAAAAATGATTTCATAACAAACACCATATTTTCATAAAACTAAAATATAATTATAGGTTTTAAAATGAAACAATCAATTTAAATTTGAAAAAATTTTCAAATCACTTACCCTTGTGAAAGATACTCACCTAGGGTAAAATCCCAATTTTCAAACATTTGGCTTCCCTTTAAAAAATAAACCCATATTTTCAAACAATATGCACACTTGATTAATAAAATACCTAACATGTAATTTATTTTGTCCAAGCATAAAAATGAAATCAACCTTTTGAAAAATATTTGGAAAACTAAATTCACTTTACAATCTCTACATATAAATGTTTGTAAAACTAATATTTTGTTTCTTTCGAAATATATTTTTCACACACACAAAATAATTTAACTTAACATGTAAAAATACCTAAATAATGTAATAAAAATTTACTCAACCAAGATATTTATCTAAAAAGGCCAACTTCTAACAAGACCAACCAATACTGTTTTTCTATTTCCCCAACACACACTCGGAAATCCTAGGGTCATGTAGTAGAAATAGAAAAATAAACTTTGAAGTGGAACAATTACCATCTTGGAAACATCGTTGATTTATACAGGAAAATTGTTCACTAGTACCTATAATATATCGAGTATCAAGCTCTTGGTTTCCACATAGTTTGTCAGGATCTATGAACCAAACTCATCACTTAACTTCCTTCTTCATCACCATTTAAAAACATTATATATGATCTCCAAGGAAACTGAAAACAATACATTGAGGACTAAACCCCAATTCCTTTGGAATCTTACCATAATAAAAACCTCCATTAAATGAAAAAATAAAATTAAAGGAAAAATCCCAACTTCCCTTGAAACGAGAGGCTTGTGGTGAGAAGATATTGTAAAACTCTCCTCTCACCTACCTATCGAGTCCCAAAAATGGTATCACCAAACTATCAACACCCAAAATAATTTGATGGAATTCCAAAACTAGGTCCCACTGAGAAACTGGGCTTGGATACCACTTTTTAATGAAATAGAATGGGGTTCCCTCTTGCCTGTCTCCTGACTTAATTCCCCAAAATGCATGAAGGGAATTCCTGATCCCTGTGAGAAGACAACTAGTGTCTTGGGATCAAAGAATTAACCCTAGGAAAATTTCCCACCTAGTACATTGATAATAAACAAGAATCCTAAATAAAAGTAGTAAACATAAATCTAAAGATAAAATAATATAAAAACAAATTAAATCATATACATAAATAAAAGTATAGTAAAAACGAATATAAATTAGCGATAAAATGAAATAAAATTGTAAAATGACATAAAATTTAATTTTAATTAAATTCATAAACTAGATTCAACGAGCCACCAGGTGACCCAAATTCGTTATCCAACTGTACGACCCCACTAGAAGATCTAATGGATATGTAAAAATCCAAAATAAACCTAAACCTAAAAAGTATAACTGTGAGATAAAATTCTACTAGTTAACTAAAACCCACCAAATCTAATAAATTGATTTATTATTATATCCCAAATATTCTATTTTCAAATACAATAAAAAATAATGAATTTATTTAAGGAATTAAAAAAGAAATAAAAAACATAAAAAGTTTTTTTTAAAGTTTTCTTGGATTTTAATTTAATGAAAACACTAACATGGGAACACTTTAAAAACCCATAATGGTATCCCTTGGCTGAAACACAATTGTTATGTACCACATTAAAAAAAAATAAACACCAATTTTTAGAAATATAAATATCAAACTCAATGGGTTTTATGAATTATACATGGTTTTACATAACATGTTTGGAGAGAGACATTTCTATAAAACTAGGTAAATTAGCCTAAAACCCTATTTTGAAACCAAAAACACACTTGGAATTTAAAAAAATAAACTATATTTACATTTCTCACTAGATAACACATTACAATATTGTTTCTAAAATAGTGTTAAAATACTATAAAATTACATTGTTCTCTTTTTTTCTCTAAAAACGATTCATGATCCCTTTTCAATCATTTGAAAAGAAAACCGCACATGAAGGGAAGAATAAAATATTAAAGAAAAACTATGTAATGTCTTAAAATATGGTGAATATGACAAGAAACTATGTGCTAATTAAAAATTTCATTACTAATGGATATTGTCAAAGCATAAAGATAAATTGAATAATGATAATAAAAAGGATCATAGTGTCATTGAAATTATCACTACGCTATAGTAATAAAATTAACAAAACTAATGTCACGCAACCCAACCCAACACTTCTAAAACAGTAAACTTCCCCAAATGCCTGTTGAACCACCCAAAGACGATGTCCTTAGAATGCCTTCATCCATATGTTCAATATGGTGTTTTCCCTATGATAACTTCACCCATGAGATCGATGGTTTTTTCAACAGAGGCCTTCACCCATGGTATCAATTGTTATAATGTCCATGATATTCCTACTCCCCTGAGATTATATAGAAAAAGAGACTAATAGAATATGGGCTCACTATTCTTTTCGATCAAACCATCTCAGAGTAGCAAGGAAACACTTCCCATGGTAACCCACTATCTCGACCTGGGTATTCCGACACATAAGTAACATAATATCAACCATGTACTTCCTTTATGAGTCACAAATGAGGTGAGAAAAATAAAATAATCTTTATCTCATAGATAAATGATTTTAAAATAACTCATTCATAAACTCCCACCCTCAAAAAAGGATTCCCCTATGCATCAAACATAAACAATATATATGCATATATATATATATATATGAATCAATGTAAACATCCCCTCATGGGATCAGAAGCCACCTCAGTCATACATGGTTCTTAAGGGTCTCTTAATGGTTTCAAATCATTTTTTAAAACACATTTTCTATAAAATTACTTTTTTAAAAAAAACATCACATGGAATGGGATGAATTTTAATAACTTAAAAAATTTATCCCCAAATACTATTGGGGAAAATTTTATCAATCCCCTTGAAACTCACTTTTCCTATTTAAAACTTTTATTGAAAACATTCCAAACCATAATGGGTGACAAAATACAATCCACATAAGAAAACAAAACCTTTTTAAAATCAAAAAACTCCTTTAAAAATATAAAAATATATAAAAGACTCAAAACTTTTATATTGAAATCAACCGTATTCATTAAATGAAATTAAACATAACACAACATTTTACTCACCCATTGAAAAATTATACAAACCATTTTAATGATTTTACAAATTCTCAAAACACCAAAACACTTGGTTTAAAATTGATTCTTATTCAGGAACATTTTTAAAGGTCTATATAATCCTTCAATTACCATAAAAACTAAAGTGTTATTTAAAATAATATTGGGTATTTTCAAAAAAACATGGCAATGAATACCATCCCATGCCAATGATTAAAATAACTTTTATATCAAACTATCCCCTCATGGGTTTACATAAAATAATAATTTAAAAATGAAATTAATTCTCAAACATCTATAAATTAAAGGCATGTAATATTAATTGGTGGAAAACAAACACCTAACTCGATTAAGAGGGTATTATGCTAAAAGTTGTCTTCTATGATGGAAGAAACTCTTAAAATCCAATGAATCCCCTCTAAAAAACTTAATTAAACAATGACCCATGAAATGAAAAAATTCCCACTCTAAAGTCATCCAAAATAAAAATTTGGTTTGTGGGAGAAGATAAATCAAGGTGGAAAGGTGGAATAAAATAGAGGTATATGATTATAAGGACTTACCATTAATGATTTCATAATATATGGGTGAAGGCCACAAAAATTTAAGGAGGAAGGGAGATCAGAAGGATGAGGAAACTGGTCTATTCGTGAATGATCGTGGGGGACAACCATGTGTGGGAATACCAAATAGTTTGGATACATGGTTTACCAAATAATGGGACAACCATGTGTGGGGTATTACCTAGACATACCCCTCCCTACGCAGTTTTAGTGGGCACCACATTGTCGGAAAAAACTTTCCCAAACCATGCCAAATGTCACTAAGAAACTGAAGATCCAATTTGTATGCATGTATCATGGTCTACCCAAACATACAATAGTTGTGTGTTATAACCCAAAATCTCTATATTTCTAAAAATGTTCTCCAAGGAATCACACATTTTGGACATGAACATGTACCACCCATGCTGAAAATCAATATACATAACAAAATAAATACAAAATCATCTGAGAATGGATAACTGCATGGTTTCATCTAAACTAGGTGTGAAAATATACAATGCAGGAAAAACTATTAAAATTTTAAGGTTGCAAGACAAGACTCTAAGGAAACATAAAATGACCCCTAAGATCATAAAACCACATAAGATAAGATCTATAGTTTCATGGAGGTTATTGCATATTTTTATTTATATATAAGAGTATCTACACTATTTTTCAAGGTACTATGTTCATTATGTAACATTTTCCAGAACATAGAACCATTAATTACACAAGAAATATTATATAATACATTAACACTTAGTCCACTAGATTTATATTGAATAAATTCATAAATTTAATTCATATTCAAATAGACACCTTAAAATTATAACCCTAAAGTTGTCCTATAGACTTTCAATTAAGTGTATTTGATATCCAATGTTGATCTCTTAATAGATTTTAATTCCTAATAATTACATTATGGATTTCCACATATGAAAAAAATTCTAAAATATTATGTAAAAATAAAACATGAGCCTACTCATACTCTATAATGTTAATTTTAATAACATCTATTTCAAAAGTTCTATAACCAAATATTTTATCACTTTGAAGAGATTTTGGGAGACTAATGATATTGACCTCAGATTGGTATTCAGTACAAAATTTAATGGATTCCTTGGTAATATATTTTTATATAATTAAAACTTATGGATGAATTTTTTATATACCTTTTCATAATCATCATATACTATACAATGAGGTATATCCATCGATAATTTAATGGTCCAAATAGTCGGTTCTCTCTAACTAGTTGATTCATTTAGTGTACCATCATATCCAATGATGAAAATGGGATGATTGTCACTAATTCCTTTAATATTTCTTCTATTTCATTTTATACTTTTGACAACCCCACGAGGTCTATAACATTAACTAATATTTTTTTTGGAATAGAAACAAATATTATTTAATATATTATGATCATTTTTATGAAAAATTATTATGAATGAAACTATAATTAAATATTACTTAAAAACATGACTGTCATGCGATTTCAAGACAATTAATTTTAAATCAGTCATTGAAATGATATTATTGATATTTAATTAATACTCCACTGGAACTTTTATCTTATTCAAGAAGTTTCAAAACTAATATATCTCTTTCTTGGAAAGTGTATTAGCTATTAGAGGATGAAAATTTTCCTTTTCTCTATTCATTAGTGTTGGATCATCTAGTATCTCCATGTTAATTGTGTTCCACATATCCTTAATTTATTCCCCTATCTTATTTAATTCATTTTGTAACATGCTAATGAAATATAACATTGATTTTTTTCTACACGCAATACATCAATAAAATTTCTCATGTAATATCAATTCTAGAATAATAATTAGAAAACTAATTTATGTTTCAAATTCTAATTCCATATGTATTTTCAAATAGGTTTTATAAAAAATGGGGACCATATTGATTACTTTCTCAAACAGTTGATAATCTATTAGAGGAGATATTACTATACGTTCTTCTAAATTTCAATCAAATGAAATTTTAAATGATTCATATTTATGTAATAGAGGTAAAAACGTTCAATTTTTTTAAAAGAGAACATTTTTGAATATTTTGACCTAATAGTCCGTTCACATTTTTCAAAAATGGAATACACTAGAGTTTAATTAATTCAATATAGTAAACAAATTTCAATTTATGGAACGTTATTTATCATCCCATATGATATAGACCATAATGTGAATTCTTTATTTGTATATGAATCATACAATTTAATACTTGTATCCCACAATAATTTTATATTTTTGATTAATGGATCCAAATAAACATCAATATCATTACCTAGTTGTTTTGGTCATGATATAAGAAGAGATGAAAAAAAGTATTTATGATTCCTATGTAACCATGATGGGACGTTTTAAATTACAAAACATAAATGTCCAAGTACTGTGAGTTATACTTTTATACAATGAGGATTCACTCCATCTTTAGATAGTGTAAGATGAAGGTTTCTTAGAATAGTTCAAAATTTTGTGTACTGATAATCAAATTTCTTCCACTGAGGTGAGTCTCCTAGGTAATGAATTTTACAGTATTTTTTTCTTGTATCATTACTCCACATAAATTTCCTTATAGTATACTCATTTCCTTATAAGGAATTAATAATTGGAATGATTTGAATATACCATATAAATTTTAATGGAGTTGATACATCTTTCTTGAATCAAGACACAACAAGCCAGGATAAAATTTTAAGTGATTTAGGGACTCTCTGAAACAACATACAATCAAGTAGACAAGCTTATATCCCTTTAGTGATCATGCACATTGAACATAGAATTAATTTATCATAATATGTTTGTAAAGGAATCTCATTATCTTAGAGTATCATATTATTAAATATAAAAATCTATTTAATAAATCTATTTTCACTCTAAATCATTCCAATTTTTAAATTATATTGGTTCACTAAGACTGATAATATTGTATATTTAGTACAACTGACCTAAAATGATCTCATTTCAAGACTCTTTAACTTCAAAAATAACTTTCAGAAATCTAAATGTTTGTCTTCAACAATAAATTCATTTCCCCAGAATGATCTCTGTTATTGTTTACTCTTATAGTCATATCATCAATATTTTCTTCATTTTCAATCACACTTGTAATCATATTCTATGATAGACGAAACATATTTTTATCTCAGTTACAGGAAACATTTATCTATTTCCAATGTTTTGTCCAACATTTATAACTTTGATCTATTTTTTGATAGAAGATTCTTTCTTCCAACTCCTCTAATGTAAAGACCCGTAAATTTCAAGGAAATATTTTTCTTAATTTTCTTTGGAATTTTACAAGAACGCAGTTTTTGACGGCACCTGATTCCGAGGCCCGGTGTGCCCGGAATCATATTTCGAAGTCTGGATCAGGTACATTCAGTGAACGAACGAGCGGGTTTTTCTAACATTTGAACAGGTGCTCGGAATCAAATTTTGAGGGCATCGATGGAATCACAGCACCAGTATTTGCTTAGAAATGCCTCTTCCAGAGTTGCGTTTGCTCGGGTGTGGTTTTTAAATTTTTGGGGTTAAGTTAATAAATAAAATAAAGTGGTGCGACAACTTTATTTTTATTTCACTTAAAGCCACTTAAAAGCCACTTAAAGCCACTTGAGCTAAGTTGAAGCAGATAGGGTGAAATCCAAAATATCCTACCCTCTTGGTAGGATATTTGTGAGGTGGGGCCCGCACGAGCCCCACCGTTTCTTTTCCTCTAAGTAACGCACCCGCGACAACTCCTCATTAATGAGAGTCAACTGGGGCGTTTTCTAAAACTCTTAGACGCTCCTATTAAATGGACAGTTAAGTCGTTACCATTAATTCACCGAATTAATGGTTCATTTCTTAACATGTTTTCAAACTATTGGAATAATAATAAAATAAGACCAACACCTTTTCTTTTTATTGACAGGTTGATTGTTGAGGGGATTTGGAGAATCTGTACCTTCATCCTCCTTCGCGAAGAATGCGAAGAACGCGAAGAACACGAAGAACGTGAAAAACGTGAAGAACGCGAAGAACGCCGAACCCTCGGAGATCGACGATGTGACGCCATGTTCCGCGACGCCGACGATTCACCTTCGACGACGCTTCTTCCGCGATGTTCTTCCCCGAAACAGTCTCCGATCATCAACTTCTTGATGTAGGAGATTACGGATCTTTTAAATTTCCTTTGTGGATTTTATCCTTAACATGGATTTAATTCGTGAAATTAAATCCGTGTGTTTTCATTAACCCTCAGAGATAGTCGATGTGACGCCCTTCCGCGACGACGTGACGCCCTTCCGCGACGACGTGACGCCCTTCCGCGATGCGACGATTCTCTTCTTCCGCGACGGTCAATTCCGTGAAGAACTCTCATCTGACGACAGTTACGATGTAGGGGTTTTATATGAGAATAATATTTATTCCCATGGTTGTTTCTTCTAAAACAAAGAACCCGGATAAAAGTTCAATTTTAATTCATTAAAATTGTGCCTTGTTATGTTTTTCATGTGTTGAATATTATTCCCAATTGTTATCACCTAACGCGGAGGGTGCGAGACAAACAAACACGACCCGACAACCCTCCACAGTTTTTCGTTGATGTGCGGATTGGCGGGCGATGACAAACGGGGCTGCAAGTTAATTTTGAGGGCTTTGCAGTGAATTTCGAGTCCCGGGATGAGCACTGGCGAAGACCGCACGCAAATCGGACCACCGGAGCGCATACGGTGGTCCGCAGAAGTTCCCGCTGGTGCGCCACGCCGGCACGGCGGCCGGCCGCCAGGAAGCGGCGGCGAGAGCCGGTCCTGCGGCCATGTGGGACCACAGGGAAGGGACGCGGCCTTGCGCCACGTCCAGTGACACAGAGCGGCCCCACGGGGGGCCGTGACTCTCCTTCGCGCGGGGGCAGCGCACCCCCGCGCCGCTCGGCCGTAACCGGCCGAGCCGACCCCGGCGGCCGGGCCGTGCCCGCACCGGCCGGCCGGCCGGGTCGGACCCGGACCCGGGTCCGGTCGACCCAGTTCGGGCCGGCCCAGGGGGGTTGGGTTGAGCCGGTCCGGGCCCAGACCCCCCGTTTTCGGTCCTTTTCGGTCATTTGCTCATAACTTGAGCTACGGGCCTTCGATCGACGCGCCGTCAGTAGCGATGCGATCTTTGGATCGAGACGGACGTTTTGGAATACTAAACTCAAGGGTTTTGAGTACTTTGGGTTCGTCCGGGTTGGTTCGTACACGAAACCAACCGGGCCCTCGGAGCGGAAACGCTCATATCTTGAGCTTCTGACGTCTGATTGACGTACCGTTGACTTTGTTGAATTGCTCTAAGTGAGACGGATCTTTTGGATTACTCCGCCCGAGGTTTGGATGCAGGTTGAGTATGGTCGGGTTGGTTTTATCCTGAAAAACCAAGCAGGCCCCTGGAACGAAAAAGCCAATAACTCTCAGACCGGGCGTCCGATTGACGCGCCGTCTGCGACGTTGAGTTCCGGTTGACGATACGGAGCTTTTTGATACATCAAATCTGGACTATGTGTCAGTTGATGTATCAGCCTCTCGGCTCGTGGAGCGGACCCTCCCGAATGAGCTTGCTGTGTACGGGAACCCTAGAGCTGGCTGCGACTACGACGACGACGACAGTACAGAGATCCTCAGTGGATTCGACGACGACTGTGTAGAGATCCTCAGTGGATTCGACGGTGACGACTACATCACTCAACGATCCTTTTTGTTTCAGTTCTACCGATCCTGTATGGGTCCGATCTTGTGTGGGTCAGTGCTCAGCGGTCCTGTGTGGGCCAGCGCCAACAGATCCTGTGTGGGTCTGATCCTGTGTGGGTCTTTGAGGGGGTTAGTTACCTATTGATCCTTTTTGGGTCAGATCCTTTGTGGGTCATTGCGGGGGTTAGTTACCTATCGATCCTTTGTGGGTCATATCCTTTGTGGGTCATTATGGGGGTTAGTTATCTATCGATCCTTTGTGGGTCATTGCGGGGGCTAGTACCTATCGATCCATTGTGGGTCTGACGGCTTATATGAATCAGTGGCAATATCTAGTCATCTTTATCGACATACAAAGAAGTTTTCTTGTGTGATCTGAATCCTTTTTTCTTTCTTTTGTGGATTGTGTTGTGCTATTCGGTGTGGGTATACGTTTTTCTTTCCTGTGTGGAATGGGTTGTACTTGGGTTCGGATGTTGGAGCCAAACGAGAATTGATGACTTAGGTATATGTATGGGCATATACCTAAGCCGTGTCGGATGTTACCTCGTGATTTTATCTTTCCATTGTGGATTCTGGGAGACCTTCGGGTGTCTCGGGGTCCCTACTAAGTATCTTATACTCACCCCTGCACGGGCTATGCCCACACTACGTTGTGTTGGTTGCAGATGACGGAAAGCGCTGATCGTGGTTCAGGCTTGCGGAGCAGGACAGTACCTAGAGGTGGACCACTGGGTAGAACGTACTCGGAGCAGACGACTGGACCCGAGGAGCAGTGGAGGATATCTGTAACCACCCTTCAGGTGGGATTTCCAGTGGACAACTCGACGTTGCGGCTTTACTTTTCAGTTGCTTTTTTTCCCTTCCAGTTGTACTTTACTTTAAGTTTGGGTTTGTATTCTGGCCCACTTACTTTTCTGCACTTACTGTTGTACCAGTTTCTACTTGGTGTTTACTTCTGCCTGCTTTCTCTGTGGTGTTTGTTGTTTACTTTACAGTGGAAATGCATTCCCTTTTTCCGGGATTTACACCTTGGTGCTAGTCACCAGCCCCTGGCCTATGGAAGGCGGGCTTGGGGTAGTCACGACACGGGCCCCGAGGATGGGTCGTGACAAATTGGCATCAGAGGAGTTTGGTTCTACCGCACACTCTGATCTTTTTCTATGTGAAGCAATGGTGTTTAGCGTATTGGGTGTGGTTATCAGTCCAGAGAGTCCAGTGTTGGTGTGACGTCGATGTATCCGTACACCAGGACCCTGACTTCTGATTTCCGACTTAATGCAAGAAAACATTGATTGCGTGTGTGTTTTAAGTTTTCTTTGTGATTACTTTGTGTTAGCTCACCAGGTATACTGTTCTGACCGTGGTGCATCTGTTTCTCTTTCAGGATGGCCCCACGATGACAACCAGCTAGGGTTCCGAGAGTTGAGCGTGATTATAGCCCACCGAGCGATGATGCCTCGGTGCAGGGCCCTTGACAACTGAGGCACCGGTCGTACCTTTACCCGCCGAGCCCCCGATGCTTCCAGCCCCAGCCGCTGACGATGCACGTCGCCTTAGTGCACTGCATGAGTTCCAGCGCCAGAGACCGCCCAGGTTCTATGGGGAGACGAACCCCCAGGCATCTGAGGACTGGCTGGAGGCAGTTGTACGAGTTTTCCGGTTAGTGAGGACACCAGCAGACCTCATGGTGATCCTCACAGCGAGTCTACTGCAGGCGGCAGCGGGCCAATAGTGGAGCTTGATGCTCCAGGTGCATGATGAGGAATTTATTCTCTGGATGGACTTTGAGAGACTCTTCCGCTTGTAGTTCGTCCCCGCCACCCTTCGTGCGGTGCACATCCAGGAGCTTCTTCAGCTGCGGTAGGGCAGCTTGACGGTCGCCCAGTACTCGGCGAGATTTATCGATCTCTCGCTTTACTCGACAGACATGGTATGAGACCCATTCTGTAACATACCAAGTAAGTAATGAATAATATATATTTTTATCTATGTCTATTAATGATTAAGATAGTGTTTTAGAGCCTTAAAATGAAAATAAATACAATCTTATGCATGGAATACACTAATATTCTTAAAAGATTGTTTCACTGCCTTTTGATGGCAAACCCTTTTTAAATCTATCTTTTGACAATTTTATAAGCTATGTTTGTCAAAATAAACTTATTATTTATGATTGGGACATCGAAATTTACTTTGTGTGAATTTTTGGTATTTTTCTGATAAAGTTCATTTTTTAATGAATAGTGAAAAATGTTGTATTTTAATTCAAAACCTCTTTTTAATCTAATTTATTTATATGATTAGATTATCTTTTGAATTGGTTTTGAAGAGAAATTATAATATATTTTTACCATTTTATCCAATGGTGTCCATTGGAATCAATTTCACTTTGAAATTGGACTTAAACTAGTGTCAATCTTTTGATACTTATTATTTCATAAAAACACGCTATTTATCATGATAGCGGGAATTAGTTATTAAATTAATTAATGCAACTTAAATTTTTTGAATTTTTTAAAATAGACATCATTTTTGAATTCGGAATATCAAATATAGCTTAGGGTGAAGTTTTGGTATCTTTCTGAAAAACTTCAATTTTTGATGAATAGTGAAACAACTAAGTGGTAGTTAATGAAACTGATTTTTCTTTTAAATGAAACTTTACCACTTAAATGATTTGATTTTCAAAAATCCTACATACATGGTTTTCATTAAGAAGTAAAATGTGGTTCAATGAGATTAAAATAATTTTTTGGTGAATAGTAACTTTTATGTTCTTAATCGCGATTAGTGGTAATTAGTGTAGTTTAAGGTAAAAATAATGTTTTAATAATATGAGATGATCTTGACACATGTCGTACCCTCATTGTATGTGTAATGGCCGCGAAATACAATCCATGTGTCAACTTGGGGACCCCATGGAGCCACATTGGTTGGGAAATGACATAAATAACTTTTTATTTAATGTTAAAGTAAAAATGACACAAACAAGAGCTGTTTTACTAAAACAATTTTTAAATGGGGTTATAAAAGTCAGATTTTTTATTATAAATAGTCATTGGAAAGATAATAATATTTCATACATCATAGTATTTGTTTTATAATTTTTATACTTTAAATAAATTAAATTATTTATGACATCATGATGATGTAGCGATTACCTCATTAATAAAGGATTTAAATAAAATAAAATTAGAATGTAAAATCTATGACCTACACATGTCCAAAACCTATTGGATGGGTGGATGTAGAATACTTATCACCTTTCCCTCGAATTATATCAATTTGGGACCTTTTGAATCCGAAAATCATTTTCAAATAATGTAACATTTCTTTACATTGCAGGAGTTCCCCTCCTCTCCTCTTATAAAAGGCCCCCACCTCTACCACCTTACCCACACTCCCAAAGCCTTTGGCTCGTCCAACCTCTACCGTTTTTTCTCTCCACATCCCTATATTACTCCTTGAACCCTCACTTTGGGCATAAGTCTTCCCAAGGAAGCCTTTGAGCTCAAACCAAAGGGAGTTACCAGATTTTAAGGTAATGTCTTCACTTGAGTCCTTTTGTTTTATTTTGCTTCTCCAACCCCATAAACTCTTTTTATTAATTTCTTTTGTAACAAATCCAGTATATTCAGTATACTAGGATGTTGTTATAAGAATTATTCGAGCTACACTTACACACACCTACATCTAATGGTTAAAGGGCATACTGTTTCCGTGGATGGTGAATTTATGCCTCCCGAAATGATGCTTGTTCAACATTCTTTTAACACCTTCAAAGGTGGCCATTAAGATGTCACTATATTTATATATGATATATAATATGTTTATGTTTTCATTAAGCTTCTGTATTATTCATTTTGGGCATACCTTTATGGTTTCCATTATGGGTAAACGCGATATCTTCATTTAAGGAAGTGTGGACTACCGCCCCCTCAAAGTGATTTGATTCGTTAAATACCATATGTGGGACGTATAAAGGATGGAGTTATGATATTATATATGATATTACACTGGAATTATAATATTCCTTTATATAATTATGATTCCATTCTATAAAATACGAAATAGAAATGAAAGTAGTGTTCATGCGTACGTACGACTTACCGTCTCCATGAACGGTGCATTTCATTTCTTACCTCTAAATGATTATGTAATATTATAAATTCATGAATTTATTGGATATATATGACATATATGATATCTACATCATGAATACCATTCTGGATATAATGGATACATGAAAAACTTGTAATTATAAAGGGTTTATTTTTGACTGAAGTACCAATGATCGTTAAAACGACCATTATTAACTTAAATAATTACATAGTGTTCATGACATGGAAATACGTGATATAAAAGGAATAATGAACTTGAAAAAGGTTCTTAAGCAAGTATAAATTAACTCAAGTTTATTATTCAGGAGATTAAAGAACGACTGAGTCAATTCAGACCTGAGGTATGGGACTTCGTCTCAATCTCTTTTCATTGAGGCATATTTTATTTTATACACAACCTTCTTTTATATGGTGTATAAAACCCTTTGACTTTTACATTTATTCAAAAGGAATATTTTTATACGAAGCGTTTACTAAACAAGAAAAGGGAATGTTTTTGTCGTACGTATGCGGCGACAATGACTTCTCCACCCCCGTGACCATTATTTGAGTTTCGGCTTCCTCTACAAGCCATACCTTTTTTTAAAAGAAAAATAAATACCATGTTTTACTTTTCTTTTATTTTGGTATTGAAAATGGTTTTCATAATGTTTTTATATCAATGTGTTGTATTGATATCTTGTGATTGAAAGGTGGAAATGTTATGTTTCCCTTATGCATGTTTTATGTGATACGATTATGTTGAGGTTATTGGGCATTATTATGAAGACGGGTGGTTCCATGATAAACTAAGGGCGGGTGAGCCCGATATAGCTCTCCAATGCATTGGGTAACGCGAAGGAGTGATACTTTAATGTTTCTACAAAGAGATTTAGGTAATATACTGTGATGGGTATTCCAAACGTAACCAAGAGGGTTACTCCCTACGTAAGAATGTTATGAATGCCTCAAGTTACCTTTATGCCTTATAATTTCTATGATTTATTCATGATTTGATGAGGTATGTTAAAGTGATTATGTTTTATGGGTAAAGTATGATTTCATTCTAATGTATATATGAACTTATGTTTCCTTTCCATATTTTTATAACCCATACTGATCTTTTTATCCTCATCCCAAGTTTTTTTTTTTGAAATGTTTTTCACAGGTCAAGGGAAAGGTACATGATATGATGATAGTGTCAAGGAAGTGTCAAGAAAGAATCCATGTTTTATTTTAAATATGTTTCCATTTATGGGAAAGAAGAATACTATATTTATGTAACCACTTTGTTTATATGTGGAATGTAATGCAAGTTTTATGATATAATTCTCTAAAACTCTAAACCCGAAAAGATCCTCAATGTGTAATCTTGTAATAAATCAAGATTAAGTAAGGTTTAAGGATGGGGCCTTATAGTTGGTATCAGAGGTCGGTTTAGATAACTTTAGGTGTTAGAATTTTATTAAATTATTATCCAAAAATATTTTTTATGGTCAAATTGATGTGATATAGCATTCGAAGATTACCATGTTGCTTCATATAAGACATGTTTGTTCAGAATGGTTTTCCACAGAGGAACAGGGAAGCAGTGCTATGAAGGCATGAAGAAGGAAATAACCTTCCGAATCATCATCCAGAGATGGTCGGAATTGGAACTGAACAGTTTGTTGTAGTAATGGCGCAGTTGACTCAAGCGATAAATGGTGGTGGTATCCATGCACGAGACCAGCCAGATCAACCGCAGACGAACATGTCAGTGGTGGAACATTTCATGAGGCAACATCCCCCATCATTCAGAGGATCATCTGACCCTGTACTAGCTGAAGGGTGGATTAAAGCACTGGAGAAGATTTTCTTTTTCATGGTGTGTTCAGACAATCAAAAGGTTAGTCTTGATATTTACCGTTTGGAGGGTGAAGCATATCAGTGGTGGTCGATGGTTGAAAATATTAGGGACGCCGATGATATTGATCCTCTTTACTGGGATGAATTCAAAGGTATGTTTCTTGAGAAGTATTTTCCTAAGGATGTTCAACTTAGGATGGAAAATAAATTCTTGGAATTGAGGCAAGAGGAAGACTCAGTGGCTACCTATGAAGAAAGGTTCACTCGATTGGCAAGGTATGCTCCAAATGTTATCCAAGACCTTTATAGTAAAATCAATCGTTTTTACTCAGGATTAAAGCCAAAATATTGAAGGGAATTAGCTTCTCGTGAGTGTAAAAGTTATGAAAATCATGTTTGATGTGCTGAGAAGGTGGAAACGGAGTTTTCCGATGATCATGTGTTCTATAACAACCAACAGAAGAAGAGACCGAGGTTTTAACGACCCGAAATTTTGAATAAATCTTGTTTACTAATTTTATGTGTTATTTTATTTTATTTTTATACTCAACAAAAATGTTTCATTTGATTACATGAGTATAATTAAAATGATACCATTGGTTTTTGACTGTTATATGACCATTGGTCTATATGACCGCTGGAAACTAAACGTTTTGATTATTGTCTCTAAATACAAGTAATCTTGGTTAATTAATATAGAAAGAAGATTTGATGGCCTCATCCAGTAGTCTTGGACCGATCGAAGCACATCTAACAGAACTTGGGAAGGAGGTAGCACCACTGGGATTTTCTCTTGACCAAACCCAAGCCGAACATCATCATGTGAAGCTAGAATGGGATCGCCTTCGCGAGAAGTTCAAACTGATGGAAATTACTACTCGTGCGATGTTGGCCGAGCCTCCCTCAGATTCTCTCACCTTAGCACACCTTACACTTAGGTCCTATGCTGGTGTGATGAGGGGCTATGTAAGGAGACCGTAACTGCCTTGCGTAATCCATTGTTTCAAATAAAAATTGGGATTTCTTCTTATGATGAGGTTTATGAATTTTCAAATGACCGGATAAATATAGTATGCATATTTTTGATGAATTTTAGAAAAAGTATATTTTAAAAATGATTTTTTAAACCTTAAATAATTAAAAATGTGAAATGATTTTCAAAAAATGTTCTTCTACAATTATGTTCAGTACGAAATTTAGAGTCTAATAAGATCAACTTGATTTTTGATGAATAGTAAATTATGAATAGTGATTTTATGCTTATGATTAGTAATGTGACCAAATGGATTAGTAATTTAACTCAAAGAAAGTTTTAATATAATTTAGACACCTTGATTTAGTAATGAGATTCAATAAAATGGGTAAATAACAGTTTCATAAATTATTAGTCAAGTATTAGTTTTTTCGGGTGAATAGTGTTTTTTAATTAAAAATTTAATTAAAAATAATTAGAAAATTATTTTTATAAAATGGACTTTATTTTTGAACTCAGAGCATCGATATTATGTTATGGTAATTTTGGGGGATTTTTCTGAAAAAAATAAATTTTCGGTGAATAGTGTATTTATTTAAAACTAAAATTAAAAATATTTAGAAAATTATTTTTATAAAATGGAGTTCATTTTTGAAATCAGAGCCTTGATAATTGGTTAATGTGAAATTTTGGGATTTTTCTGAGAAAGTTGAATTTTCAGTGAATAGTAAAAATACACTTTTAGGGTTTCAGTATGTTTAATGACATCATAACAGTGTCATGATGATGTCATGAGATATTTTAAGGGTTGGTCGGCCAAGGGTGATGAATTATTGTTTTGGGGGGACCCTGTGGCCTAAATCCATGGTAAATGCCAAGGGAGAGCACATTGTTTTGAGAGAAGCACTTGTGAGGTGTCCCTTGGCCATTAATGCCTTGTCCCCTCACTTTTCCTTTAAATACCCACCCTTTCCTCCTTTAGTTTTTACTCCCAACTCTCCCCCAACGAAGTTCTGGTCTACTTACCTCCCAAGGAGTCCTCCCAAGGTGCCCCCAAGCCCTCAAGGTCCAAACCATTGAGTTTTAAGAGTTACATTTTAAGGTAAGGGATCCGATCTCTCTCTTTCTTTTCAAGAAATCTCTTTTATGTAATTTCTTTTATGCTTCATGTTCATATGTTAAAGGGTGTTATTTTATACTCCTATTAATTCCCTTTTCATATTCACATAATGAGAGAACCCCTCTTACTCTCATTATTTCGTTTTATGAAGTTTTATGTGGCGCCGTTAGGCTGCCGAAATTTTTGTAACAGATTCTTTCTCCCTTCTCATTTTTCAAGATCTATTTTCCATGTAAAGTATTTCAAGTTCCTTTTTATTATGTTGGGGTATGATCTCTAAATTTATCATACTTATGTTTTATTATCATATTATGAGAGACCCCATTTGATCTCTTCAATTCAGTATTTTGAAGTTTCAAGTGGCGTCGTTAGGCTGCCGAATTTTTAAGTGGTTCTTCACCCTTCTCGTTTTGAAGTTCTACTTTCATGTCAATTCTTTCAAGTTACTTTTTATTATGTTGGGGTATGATCTCTATATCTATCATACTGATCTTTTATGACCATATTATGAGAGACCCCATTTTATCTCTTCAATTAAGTATTTTGAAGTTTTAAGTGGCGCCGTTAGGCTGCCGAATTTTTAAGGGATTCTTTCACCCTTATCATTTTCAAGTTCTATTTTCTTGTCAAGTCTTTCAAGTTACTTTATGTTGGGGTATGATCTCTAAATCTATCATACTGATGTTTTATGTTCATATGATGAGATACCCTATTTGATCTCTCCAATTCAGTATTTTGAAATTTTAAGTGACGTCGTTAGGCTGCTGAATGTTTAAGGGATTCTTTCACCCCTCTCATTTTCAAGTTCTATTTTCTTGTCAACTATTTCAAGTTACATTATATTGGGGTATTACCTCTATATCTATCATACGGATCTTGTATATTCATATTATTATAGACCCTATTTGATCTCGTCAATTCTTTTTTTTAGTTTAAGTGACGCCGTTAGGCTGTCGAATTTCTAAGGGGTTCTTTCACCCTTCTCATTTTCAAGATCTATTTTCATGTCAAGTCTTTCAAGTTCCTTTTTATTATGTTAGGGTTTGATCTCTATATCTATCATACTGATCATTTATGTTCATATGACGAGAGACCCTTTTGATCTCATCAATCTATTTTTGGAAGTTTTAAGTGACGCCGTTAGGCTGCCGAATTCTCATAAGAGAAATCATATTTTTATCTTCCTTTCATGTTCTTCATTTCAAATGGTATATCATTCAAATTTCATTAACATGTTCTTAAATACTTTATATTTTGTTCCCCTACTGTTTTATGTATCATTTTTGAGTGGGTGACCCATGTCCCCTCTCTTTCCAACTTTTTCTACAACCATGTATCATAGACGTTATGCTGCATAGTTTTCGTCTCAAAATGCCTCCCTCTTTATCTAAAAATAATTTTATGTTATTAAGTGAATACTAAAATCTCTTATTTCTACAGGGGTATTCACATATATATCAAAATGTCTTATTTTAAATTCTGGGATTTACATACATGAAACCTGCTTTCCCGTTTCTGTGGGTTTAAAGTGACGTAAAGATCATGTCATTAAAGTAGTTTTTAAAACGTTATGTTTATGAAATGAAACCCATTTATTTTATGCTATATGGGTTATTTATGAAATGTTTTATGATGATATATGTGGATCACATGATAATAAAAGAAAATTTAAGGGTGCACCCTGATAGCGCTCCAATGCATTGGGTAATGACTTAATCTCTAGAGATGACCATTTTTAACGACGCCTTGGTGAATAACCTTGGTAATTTTTAACGACGCCTTAGGGATGGACCTTTGTGAAACGAAATGATTGTTAATATTAAATGTTGTAGCCAAATCTTCAAGTTATGAAAAATGTTATTTTTATTATGATATGCTTCATGGTTTCATTTTCATGCCTTAAAGTTCTTTTCACGAACTTATTGAAGTATCTCTAGTTCACATGTAAAATGTTTCTCTTGTTTCCCTTACAGGGCCATCTGCTCACCCTTTCTTTCTATGTATGTCCCCAGGTTATGAGATACAGTAATGAACCTAGGATGAACTTAAGGAGAAGCCTTTCAATTTTTTAAGAAGAATGTTTTTTGTTCTTTTCATGTATTATGTTCCTTGTTTCCAAGACATTAAACCTTAGAGATCCTCACTTTCGTGTAATGAAATGAAAGTTATGTTATAAAAAGACGGGATGCTATAGTTGGTATCAAAGGATGGTTTAGTTATTTGTGGAAATTAGGACATGAAAACTCTAGGAAGAACCCTGTAGAAAAGTTTAAATATAGGAAATCTTCCTGGTATTTTGGTGAGTATTGAGTAAGGGGTTTCCAAGAAAATACATCCCTGTCTGGATACGAGCAGGTAGAGGTGGCTCTGGAACAGATGTATATAGGGGTAAAACCTGAAAACACCGCTTTGAGCTAGACTCGAACGGGAACTGGTACACGACAATGGGCCTTGCTGTACTCTTGGTTATGACACTCCCAGGGGATATGCTTTGGTAAATTCATGAACTTAGTATGAACCATTGTTAAATAAACAAAGATAAAATAAAATAAAGGTTCGCATAAGAATATATGATCATGTATAACCTAGATAGGAACCTAGGGGATCACAAGTTAGGGTATAATTTTCTTCTAAAAGTTATCCTTATATGATTAAAGTTTCTTTTCATGATTACTGGATAAGTATTTAAGCCCATAATTATAGCTTCTTTTCTTAGTTAATGGCGGGAAATGGAAGAACATGTCCCAACAACCAATGTGATAGGAAATGCTACGATTGCCGTATTAATACGACAGAGATGATTATGGGATTAAAAGATGATTATTATTTTGGAAGACATTCACTATTTTTAGGACCCTATATGATCAAGGTATATAGATTACTGTGGTATTTTCAATGAAGAGTAAGGTTGACTTATATTTTGAAGAATCAATGAATTTAAGGTGGGCTTATAGTAATTTAGGTTACTTATGGAAATGATTAACCTATCTTGGGTAAAATATGTTTAGGTTAGCTACTTTTGTTATAAGATTTTAGGTGTGGTTGATGCTGTTTGGAGATGAACAATGATGTTTATTTTGGAAGACTATGTTATCAAATCCCTGTTATATTTGGGATTCAATGTTAGTTTAGATTATTTTGAGGAATTTTAAGGATCGTTATTCATGGGATGGTCTATGATGAACTTTGGGTAGTACCATAGAACTTTGAAGATTTAAAAATAGTTTCCCTTCCTATGAGATTCTTTCTTTTTGAAGAGTTGTTTTACCTTACCCTTTCTGTTTTTGGGATAATGTTTAAAGATAGAAGAAATAGATAGTTAATCTTTTGTGGATTATGTGATTCTCTAGAAGATGATTCTTGTGTTTTGATGAGACCAAGTAGTTTTGAATGCTCATCATTTGGATAAAAGATTAGTTTTGGTAGAAACTTATTAAAGGATGAAACAATACATGAAGGTAGGTATATTTTCTTTTGTTTTTGTTCTATGTAGTAAATGAATTCCTCAAAATTATGAAAAGGAACGTAAAACAAAAACTTTTTTGGTTTACGTTTCCTACTAGGTAATCAATGACCGTTTACACACATCATAAGTTTGGGATTGTCTTATGGTTAAATTTCTCCTAATAGTGTTCTCTATCACTCTTCCTCAGAACTTGACCCTTTGTTTTTCTTCCATGTCCATGTTTTCCAACATGGAATCCTAGTGTGGGCTAACTCGGGTGACCTTCGTACTTCCCATTCTTTCTTTTAAAGTAATAGTTTTACTGACTCCTTTTCCGATGTGAGACTTTCAATGAAATTTCAAAACCTAATTTTAAAAAATTGCGAGGACACAATTTCTTAAGGGGGGAAGATTGTAACGACCCGAAATTTTGAATAAATCTTGTTTCCTAATTTTATGTGTTATTTTATTTTATTTTTATACTCAACAAAAATGTTTCATTTGATAACATGAGTATAATTAAAATGATACCATTGGTTTTTGACTGTAATATGAGCATTGGTAAATATGACCGTTGGAAACTAAACGTTTTGATTATTGTCTCTAAATACAAGTAATCTTGGTTAATTAATATAGAAAGAAGATTCGATGGACTCACCCAGTAGTCTTGGACCGATTGAAGCCCATCTAACAGAACTTGGGAAGGAGGTAGCACCACTGGGATTTGCTCTGGACCAAACCCAAGATGAACTTCATCGTGTGAAGCTAGAATGGGATCACCTTCGCGTGAAGTTCAAACTGATAGAAATTACTACTCGTGCGATGTTGGTCGAGCCTCCCTCAGATTATCTCACCTTAGCACACCTTACACTTAGGTCCTATGCTGGTGTGATAAAGGGCTATGTAAGGAGACCGTAACTACCTTGTGTAATCCTTGGTTTTAAATAAAAATTGGGATTTCTTCTTATGATGAAGTTTATGAATTTTCAAATGACCGGATAAATATAGTATGCATATTTTTGATGAATTTTAGAAAAATTATATTTTAAAAATGTTTTTGTAAACCTTAAATAATTAAAAATGTGTAATGATTTTCAAAAAATGGTCTTCTGCAATTATGTTCCGCACAAAATTTAGAGTCTAATAAGTTCAACTTGATTTTTGATGAATAGAAAATTTTGAATAGTGATTTTATGCTTAAGATTAGTAATGTGACCAAATGGATTAGTAATTTAACTCAAAGAAAGTTTTAATATAATTTAGACACCTTGATTAAGTAATGAGATTCAATAAAATGGGTAAATAACGGTTTCATAAATTATTAGTCAAGTATTAGTTTTTTCGGGTGAATAGTGTTTTTTAATTAAAAATTTAATTAAAAATAATTAGAAAATTATTTTTATAAAATGGACTTTATTTTTGAACTCAGAGCATCGATATTATGTTATGGTAATTTTTGGGGATTTTTCTGAAAAAATGAATTTTCAGTGAATAGTGTATTTATTTAAAAATAAAATTAAAAGTATTTAGAAAATTATTTTTATAAAATGGAGTTCATTTTTGAAATCAGAGCCTTGATATTTGGTTAATGTAAAATTTTGGGATTTTTCTGAGAAAGTTGAATTTTCAGTGAATAGTAAAAATACACTTTTAGGGTTTCGGTATGTTTATTGACATCATAACTGTGTCATGATGATGTCATGAGATATTTTAAGGGTTGTCCGGGCAAGGGTGATGAATTATTGTTTTGGGGGCCCCATGTGGCCTAAATCCATGGTAAATGCCAAGGGGGAGGAGCACATTGTTTTGAGAAAAGCACTTGTGAGGTGTCCCTTGGCCATTAATGCCTTGTCCCCTCACTTTTCCTATAAATACCCACCGTTTCCTCCTTTAGTTTTCACTCCCAACTCTCCCCCAATGAATTTCTGGTCTCCTTACCTCCCAAGGAGTCCACCCAAGGTGCCCCCAAGCCCTCAAGGTCCAAACCTTTGAGTTTTAAGAGTTACGTTTTAAGGTAAGGGATCTGATCTCTCTCTTTCTTTTCAAGAAATCCCTTTTATGTAATTTCTTTTATGCTCCATGTTATTTTGTTAATGGGTTTTCTTTTATACTCATATTACTGCCCTTTTCATGTTCACATAATGAGAGATCCCCTCTTACTCTCATTATTTCGTTTTATGAAGTTTTATGTGGCGCCGTTAGGCTGTCGAAATTTTTGTAACGGATTCTTTCTCCCTTCTCATTTTTCAAGATCTATTTTCCATGTAAAGTATTTCAAGTTCCTTTTTATTATGTTGGGGTATGATCTCTAAATTTATCATACTGATCTTTTATGATCATATTATAAGAGACCCCATTTGATCTCTTCAATTCAGTATTTTGAAGTTTTAAGTGGCGGCGTTAGGCTACCGAATTTTTAAGTGGTTCTTCACCCTTCTCGTTTTGAAGTTCTACTTTCATGTCAATTATTTCAAGTTACTTTTTATTATGTTGGGGTATGATATCTATATCTATGATACTGATATTTTATGACCATATGATGAGAGACCTCATTTGATCTCTTCAATTCAGTATTTTGATGTTTTAAGTGGCACTATTAGGCTGCCGAATGTTTAAGGGATTCTTTCACCCTTATCATTTTCAAGTTCTATTTTCTTGTCAAGTCTTTCAAGTTACTTTTTCTTGGGGTATGATATCTAAATATATCATACTGATATTTTATGTTCATATGATGATATACCCTATTTGATCTCTCCAATTTAGTATTTTGAAATTTTAAGTGACGCCGTTAGGCTGCTGAATGTTTAAGGGATTCTTTCACCCCTATCATTTTCAAGTTCTATTTTCTTGTCAAGTATTTCAAGTTATATTATATTGGGGTATTATCTATATATCTATCATACTGATCTTGTATATTCATATTATGATAGACCGTATTTTATCTCGTGAATTCTTTTTTTTAGTTTAAGTGACGTCGTTAGGCTGTCGAATTTCTAAGGGGTTTTTTCACCCTTCTCATTTTTAAGATCTATTTTCATGTCAAGTCTTTCAAGTTCCTTTTTATTATGTTGGGGTATGATTTCTATATCTATCATACTGATAATTTTTTTTCATATGATGAGAGAAACTATTTGATCTCATCAATCCATTTTTGGAAGTTTTAAGTGACGTCGTTAGGCTACCGAATTCTCATAAGAGAAATCTCATTTTTATCTTCCTTTCATGTTCTTCGTTTCAAATGGTATATCATTCAAATTTCATTAACATGTTCTTAAATACTTTATATTTTGTTCCACTACTGTTTTATGTATCATTTTTGAGTGGGTGACCATGTCCCCTCTCTTTCCAACTTTTTCTACAACCTTGTATCATAGACGTTATGCTGCATAGTTTTCGTCTCAAAATGCCTCCCTCTTTATCTCAAAATTATTTTATGTTATTTAGTGAATACTCAAAGCTCTTATTTATACAGGGGTATTCACATATATATCAAAATGTTCTATTTTAAATTCTGGGATTTACATACATGAAACCCGCTTTCCCTTTTCTGTGGGTTTAAAGTGGCGTAAAGATCATGTTTTTAAAGCAGTTTTTAAAACGTTATGATTATGAAATGAATCCCATTTATTTTATGCTATGTGGGTTATTTATGAAATGTTTGATGATGATATATGTGGATAACATGATAATAAAGGCAAATTTAAGGGTGCGCCCTGATAGCGCTCCAATGCATTGGGTAAAGACTTAATATCTTGAGATGACCATTTTTAACGACGCCTTGGTGAATAACCTTGGTAATTTTTAACGACACCTTGGGGATGGACCTTGGTGAAACGAAATGATTGTCAATATTAAATGTTGTATCCACATCTTCAAGTTATGAAAAATGTTATTTTTATTATGATATGCTTCATGGTTTCATTTTCATGCCTTAAAGTTCTTTTCACAACCTTATTGAAGTATCTCTAGTTCACATGTAAAATGTTTCTCTTGTTTCCCTTACTGGGCCTTCTGCTCACCCTTTCTTTTGATGTATGTCCCCAGGTTATGAGATGCAGTAATGAACCTAGGATGAACTTAAGGAGAATCCTTTCAATTGTTTATGAAGAATATTTTTTGTTCTTTTCATGTATTATGTTCCTTGTTTCCAAGACACTAAACCTTAAAGATCCTCAGTTCCATGTAATGAAATGAAAATTATGTTATAAAAAACAGGATGCTATAGTTGATATCAAAGGATGGTTTAGTTATTTGTGGAAATTAGGATATGAAAACTCTAGGAAGAACCCTATAGAAAAGTTTAAATATAGGAAATCTTCCTGGTATTTTGGTGAGTATTGAGTAAGGGGTTTCCAAGAAAATACATCCCTATCTGGATACGAGCAGGTAGAGGTGGCTCTGGCACAGATGTACATAGGGGTAAAACCTGAAAACACCGCTTTGAGCTAGACTCGAATGGGAACTGGTACACGACAACGGGCCTTACTTCACTCTTGGTTATGACACTCCCGGGAGATATGCTTTGGTAAATTCATGAGCTTAGTATGAAACATTGTTAAATGAGGAAAGATAAAATAAAATAAAGGTTCACATAAGAATATATGATCATGGATAACCTAGATGGGAACGTAGGGGATCACAAGTTAGGGTATACTTTTCTTCTAAATGTTATCCTTATATGATTTAAGTTTCTTTTGATGATTATTGGCTAAGTATTTAAGCCCCTAATTATAGCTTCTTTTCTTAGTTAATGGCGGGAAATAGAAGAACATGTCCCAACAACCAATGTGATAGGAAATGCTATGATTGCCGTATTAATACGACATAGATGATTATGGGATTAAAAGATGATTATTATTTTGGAAGACGTTCACTATTTTGAGGACCCTATATGATCAAGGTATATAGATTACTGTGGTATTTTCATTGAGGAGTAAGGTTGACTTATATTTTGATGAATCAATGAATTTAAGGTGGACTTATAGTAATTTAGGTTACTTATGGAAATGATTAACCTATCTTGGGTAAAATATGTTTAGGTTAGCTACATTTGTTATAAGATGTTAGGTTTGGTTGATGTTGTTTGGAGATGAACAATGAAGTTTATTTTGGAAGACTATGTTATCAAATCCCTCTTGTATTTGGGTTTCAATCTTAGTTTGGTTTATTTTGAAGAATTTTAAGGACCGTTATTCATGGGATGGTCTATGATGAACTTTGGGTAGTACCATGGAACATTGAAGATTTAAAAATAGTTTCCCTTCCTATGGGATTCTTTCTTTTTGAAGAGTTGTTTTACATTACCCTTTCTGTTTTTGGGATAATGTTTAAAGATAGAAGAAATAGATAGTTAATATTTTGTGGATTATGTGATTCTCTAGAAGATGATTCTTGTGTTTTGATGAGACCAAGTAGTTTTGAATGCCCATCATTTGGAGAAAAGATTAGTTTTGGTAGAAACTTATTAAAGGATGAAACTATACATGAAGGTAGGTATATTTTCTTATGTTTTTGTTCTATGTAGTAAATGAATTCCTCAAAATTATGAAAAGGAACGTAAAACAAAAACGTTGTTGGTTTACGTTTCCTACTAGGTAATCAATGAATGTTTACACACATCATAAGTTTGGTATTTTCTTATGGTTAAATTTCTCCTAATAATGTTCTCTATCACACTCCCTCAGAACTTGAACCTTTGTTTTTCTTCCATGTCCATGTTTTCCTGCATGGAATCATAGTTTGGGCTAACTCGGGTGACCTTCGTACTTCCCATTATTTCTTTTAAAGTAATAGTTTTACTGACTCCTTTTTGATGTAGGAATTTCAATGAAATTTCAAAAACTAATTTTAAAAAATTGCGAGGACGCAATTTCAAAAGGAGGGAAGATTGTAACGACCCGAAATTTTGAATAAATCTTGTTTCCTAATTTTATGTGTTATTTTATTTTATTTTTATACTCAACAAAAATGTTTAATTTGATAACATCAGTATAATTAAAATGATACCGTTGGTTTTTGAATGTTATATGACCATTGGTCAATATGACCGCTGGAAACTAAACGTTTTGATTATTGTCTCTAAATACAAGTAATCTTGGTTAATTAATATAGAAAGAAGATTCGATGGCCTCACCCAGTAGTATTGGACCGATTGAAGCCCATCTAATAGAACTTGGGAAGGAGGTAGTACCACTGGGCTTTGCTCTGGACCAAACCCAAGCTGAACTTCATCGTGTGAAGCTAGAACGGGATCGCCTTCGCGAGAAGTTCAAACTAATAGAAATTACTACTCGTGCGATGTTGGTCGAGCCTCCCTCAGATTCTCTCACCTTAGCACACCTTACACTTAGTTCCTATGCTGGTGTGATAAGGTGCTATGTAAGGAGACTGTAAATGCTTTGTGTAATCCTTTGTTTTAAATAAAAATTGGGATTTCTTCTTATGATGAAGTTTATGAATTGTCAAATGACCGGATAAAAATAGTATGCATATTTTTGATGAATTTTAGAAAAAGTATATTTTAAAAATGTTTTTGTAAACCTTAAATAATTAAAAATGTGTAATTATTTTTAAAAAATGGTCTTTTACAATTTTGTTCAGTACGAAATTTAGAGTCTAATAAGATCAACTTGATTTTTGATGAATAGTAAATTATGAATAGTGATTTTACGGTTAAGATTAGTAATGTGACCAAATGGATTAGTAATTTAACTCAACGAAAGTTTTAATATAATTTAGACACCTTGATTAAGTAATGAGATTCAATAAAATGGGTAAATAACGGTTTCATAAATTATTAGTCAAGTATTAGTTATTTCGGGTGAATAGTGTTTTTTAATTAAAAATTTAATTAAAAATAATTAGAAAATTATTTTTATAAAATGGACTTTATTTTTGAACTCAGAGAATTGATATTATGTTATGGTAATTTTTGGGGATTTTTCTGAATAAAATGAATTTTCGGTGAATAGTGTATTTATTTAAAAATAAAATTAAAAATATTTAGAAAATTATTTTTATAAAATGGAGTTCATTTTTGAAATCAGAGCATTGATATTTGGTTAATGTGAAATTTTGGGATTTTTCTGAGAAAGTTGAATTTTCAGTGAATAGTAAAAATACACTTTTAGGGTTTCAGTATGTTTAATGACATCATAACTATGTCATGATGATGTCATGAGATATTTTAAGGGTTGGACGGCCAAGGGTGATGAATTATTATTCTGGGGGCCCCATGTGGCCTAAATCCATGGTAAATGCCAAGGGAGAGCACATTGTTTTGAGAAAAGCAATTGTGAGGCGTCCCTTGGCCATTAATGCCTTGTCCCCTCACTTTTCCTATAAATACCCACCATTTCCTCCTTTAATTTTCACTCCCAACTCTCCCCCAATGAAGTTCTGGTCTTCTTACCTCCCAAGGATTCCTCCCAAGGTGCCCCCAAGCCCTCAAGGTCCAAACCTTTGAGATTTAAGAGTTACGTTTTAAGGTAAGGGATCTGATCTCTCTCTTTCTTTTCAAGAAATCTCTTTTATGTAATTTCTTTTATGCTCCATGTTCTTATGTTAAAGGGTGTTCTTTTATACTCCTATTACTGCCGTTTTCATGTTCACATAATGAGAGATCCCCTCTTACTCTCATTATTTTGTTTTATGAAGTTTTATGTGGCGTCGTTAGGCTGCCGAAAGTTTTGTAACAGATTCTTTCTCCCTTCTCATTTTTCAAGATCTATTTTCCATGTAAAGTATTTCAAGTTCCTTTTTATTATGTTGGGGTATGATCTCTAAATTTATCATACTAATCTTTTATGATCATATTATGAGAGACCCCTTTGATCTCTTCAATTCAGTATTTTGAAGTTTTAAGTGGCGTCGTTAGGCTGCCGAATTTTTAAGTGGTTCTTCACCCTTCTCGTTTTGAAGTTCTACTTTCATGTCAATTATTTCAATTTACTTTTTATTATGTGGGGGTATGATCTATATATCTATTATACTGATCTTTTATGACCATATGATGAGATACCCCATTTGATCTCTTCAATTCGGTATTGTGAAGTTTTAAGTGGTGCCGTTAGGCTGCCGAATTTTTAAGGGATTCTTTCACCCTTATCATTTTCAGGTTCTATTTTTTTGTCAAGTCTTTCAAGTTACATTATGTTGGGGTATGATCTCTAAATCTATCATACTGATATTTTATGTTCATATGATGAGAGACCCTATTTGATCTCTCCAATTCAGTATTTTGAAATTTTAAGTGACGCCGTTAGGCTGCTGAATGTTTAAGGGATTCTTTCACCCCTCCCATTTTCAAGTTCTATTTTCTTGTCAAGTATTTAAAGTTACATTATATTGGGGTATTATCTCTACATATATCATACTGATCTTGTATGATCATATTATGATAGACCCTATTTTATCTCGTTAATTCTTTTTTTTGAAGTTTAAGTGACGCTGTTAGGCTGTCGAATTTCTAAGGGGTTCTTTCACCCTTCTCATTTTCAAGATCTATTTTCATGTCAAGTCTTTCAAGTTCCTTTTTATTATTTTGGGGTATGATCACTATATCTATCATACTGATCATTTATTTTCATATTATGAGAGACCCTATTTGATATCATCAATCCATTTTTGGAAGTTTTAAGTGACACCGTTAGGCTGCCGAATTCTCATAAGAGAAATCTTATTTTTGTCTTCCTTTCATTTTCTTCGTTTCAAATCGTATATCATTCAAATTTCATTAACATGTTCTTAAATACATTATATTTTGTTCCCCTACTGTTTTATGTATCATTTTTTAGTGGGTGACCCATGTCCCCTCTTTTTCCAACTTTTTCTACAACCAGGTATCATAGACGTTATGCTGCATAGTTTTCGTCTCAAAATGCCTCCCTCTTTATCTAAAAATTATTTTCTGTTATTAAGTGAATACTCAAAGCTCTTATTTCAACAGGGGTATTCACATATATATCAAAATGTACTATTTTAAATTCTGGGATTTACATACATGAAAACCTCTTTCCCTTTTCTGTGGGTTTAAAGTGACATAAAGATCATGTCTTTAAAGCAGTTTTTAAAACGTTATGATTATGAAATGAAACCCATTTTTTTTATGCTATATGAGTTATTTATGAAATGTTTGATGATGATATATGTGGCTCACATGATAATAAAGGAAAATTTAAGGGTGTGCCCTGATAGCGCTCCAATGCATTGGGTAAAGACTTAATCTCTAGAGATGACCATTTTTAACAACGCCTTGGTGAATAACCTTGGTAATTTTTAACGACACCTTGGGGATGGAACTTGGTGAAACGAAACGATTATCAATATTAAATGTTGTAGCCACATCTTCATGTTATGAAAAATTTTATTTTTATGATGATATGCTTCATGGTTTCATTTTCATGCCTTAAAATTCTTTTCACGACCTTATTAAAGTATCTCTACTTCTCATGTAAAATGTTTCTCTTGTTTCCCTTACTGATCCTTCTGCTCACCCTTTCTTTTGATGTATGTCCCCAGGTTATGAGATGTAGTAATGAACCTAGGATGAACTTAAGGAGAAGCCTTTCAATTGTTTAAGAAGAATGTTTTTTGTTCTTTTCATGTATTATGTTCCTTATTTCCAAGACACTAAACCTTAAAGATCCTCAGTTCCGTGTAATGAAATGAAAGTTATGTTATAAAAAGACGGGATGCTATAGAGATTGCAGGAGAAAGGTAAGAATTCTTCAAAAAAGTTTGATGGTAAGAAAACTAAGTTTCCGGTTTGTGATAAATGTGGAAAAAGATATGCTGGGGAATGTCTTCTGAATTCCGGAAAGTGCTACTGATGTGGTAAGGTGGGACATAAGGCTTGCGATTGCATTGAAAAGGATCAAGGTGAACTTAAGACAAAATTTGATTTACACTTAGTGAAATGTTTTAAGTGCAATGAGATGGGTTACTATGCAAACGAGTGTCCGACAAAGATCTTGAGTGGTGGGAAGCAGTTAGACTACAAGCAGAAAGGGGTGGTGAAATCCTTTGCAACTACTTCAGCAGATGTCTGGCTATCAAATGAAGTTGTATCAGGTACTTTGTTTGTTTTTTCAGATTATGCCAGTGTGTTTTTCAATTCGGGGTCTACACATTCTTTCATCTCTGAAACCTTTTCTAGTAAAATGGGAATACCATCTCAAGAAATGACTCCTAAACTTTTGGTAAAAACACCTGGGGGAAATGATGAGTCAAAAAGAATTTATACGAATCTTCCTATCCTTATATGTGGAAAGAACCTACTTGCAAACCTTATTGTTCTACCTCTAGTAGAGTTTGATGTTATCCTGGGTATGGATTGGCTCTCTATTTACCAGGCTAAGATTGACTGTAGAGATAAAGAAGTTTCTTTTCAGAAAGAATTTCAGTTTGTGTACAAGAATGAACCCTTACCGTTGATAACTTATCAAGAGGCCGAGAAACATGTAAAATATGGAAATGAATGTTACCTTGCACACATCGTTGAAAATAAAGGAACTGTTCAGATTAATGATGTGCCAGTGGTAAATGAGTATCCTAATGTTTTTCCTGATGAGTTTCCTGGAATAATTCCAGATCAGGAAGTTAAATTTACTGCTGACTTAGTTCTTGATGCTAAGCCAATTTCAAAACCCCCTTATTGAATGGCTCAAATTGAACTTTTAGAGTTGAAGGAGCAATTGCAAGATTTATTAGAGAAAGGTTTCATTCCACCTAGCACATCACCATGGGGTGCTCCTGTTTTATTTGTTAAAAAGAAATATGGTTCAATGAGACTTTTCATTGATTATAGAGCCTTGAATAACATCACTGTTAAGAACAAATATCCTTTGCCTCATATCGATGATTTGTTTGATCAGCTCCAGGGAGCTCAGTATTTTTCAAAGATTGACATGAGATCGGGGTACCATCAGCTGAAGGTAAAGGAAGAAGACATTCCGAAGACTGTGTTTCATACAAGATATGGCCATTATGAATTTGAAGTAATGCCTTTTGGGCTAACCAATGCACCTACTATATTCATGTACTTAATGAATAGAATTTTCCATGAGTTCTTGGATAAGTTTGTGGTGGTTTTCATTGATGATATTTTGGTTTTTTCTAAAAGTAAAGAGGAGCATGAAAGACATTTAAGGGTTATCTTGCAAACCTTAAAAGAAAAGAAATTGTATGGGAAATTCAGCAAGTGTGAGTATTGGTTACAACAAATTTCTTTCCTTAGTCACATTGTTTCTAAAGATGGGATAACTGTTGATCCTACAAAAACAAAAGTTGTGGAAGAATGGCCAAGACCCACAAATGTAATTGAGATTTGTAGCTTCATTGGTTTGGCAGGCTATTACCGAAGGTTTGTTAGAAATTTTTCATGGTTATCTAGTCCAATGACTAAGCTAACTCCGAAGGGTGTTATGTTTATCTGGAAAAAAGAATGTGATGGTTGTTTTCAGGAATTGAAAAGAAGATTGGTGAAAGCTCCAATTTTGGCACTACCTTCTAGGAATTGTGAGTTTTTTGTCTACAGTGATGCTTCGTTGAAAGGACTTGGTTGCGTCCTAATGCAGAATGATCATGTTATTGCTTTTTCTTCACGTCAGTTGAAAACTCATGAGGTAAATTACCCTACACATGATTTGGAATTTGCTGCTATTGTTTTCGCTTTAAAAATTTGGAGACATCATTTGTATGGAGTAAAGTGTGAAATATATACTGATCACAGAAGTTGAAAGTGTATATACAATCAGAAAGAGTAAAACATGAGACAGAGGAGATGGCTGGAATTAATCAAGGATTATGATTGTACAATTCATTACCATCCGGGAAAAGCAAATAAAGTGGCTGATGCTTTGAGTCGAAAAAGTAATGCTTCATTAACAATGTTGTGTTTGGAACGTGATCCTTTGGTTAAGGATTTGATGAACTTTGGAATAGAAGTTGTTGGTGTAGGATGTCCTTCTGTTTTGTTTCGGGTATCAGTGAGATCATCCCAATCAGACAGAATCATGCAAGCGCAGAAGCAAGACAGTGAGTTGCAGAAAAAGGTAGAGCTGGTTCAGAAGGGTAAGTTTCCTGAATTCAGCATTGATAATGATTGTGTTTTGAGATTTGGGAAGAGATTGTGTGTGACTTGTGATTCACAGTTGAAGAGAGAGTTGTAATGTGAATCTCATAGTTCTCTATTTTCAGTTCATCCTGGCAGTACTAAGATGTACAGAGATCTGTGGGAGTATTACTGGTGGGATGGAATGAAAAGAGATATTGCTAATTTTACTGTGAAGTGTTTGACATGTCAACAGGTTAAAGCAGAGCGACAGTTACCGAAAGGGGTGCTTCAGCCTTTACCAGTGCCAGAGTGGAAATGAGAGAATATATCCATGGACTTTATTGTGGGATTACCGAAGACATCTCGAGGTAATAATGCAATCTGGGTTATTGTTGATCGCTTGAATAAATCTGCTCATTTCCTTGCTATACGATATACTTTTTCCCTAGATCAACTTTCCCGTTTGTATCTTAAAGAGATAGTCAAGTTACATGGAGTTCCCCTCTCCATTGTATCTGATTGTGATCCCAGGTTCACTTCTAACTTTTGGAAAGGCCTTCAGAAGTCGTTGGGTAATGAATTAAATTTTAGTAAAATATTTCATCCTCAATCAGATGGGCAGTCAGAACGAACAATTCAGACCTTGGAGGATATGCTATGAGCTTGTTCGATGGATTATCAGGGAATTTGGGACCAACAACTTTCTTTGGTTGAATTTTCATATAATAAAAATTTTCATTCCAGTATACAGATGGCACCATTTAAGGCATTATATGGGAAGCGGTGTCGAACTCCAGCTTTCTGGGATGAAGTGGTTGAAAGGAAGTTGATGGTACCAGAATTGGTAGAAGAGTTGGTTGAAAAAGGTCAGCTGATACAGAAACACATGAGAACAGCTCAGAGTAGGCAGAAGAGTTATGCGGACAATAGGAGGAAGGATCTCTCTTTTGAGGTAGGTGATCATGTTTTTCTCAAAGTATCACCATGGAAAAGTGTGATGCAATTTGGTAAGAAAAGAAAGCTGAGTCCAAGGTTCATTGGACCATATGAAATTCTGAAGAGAGTTGGATCCGTTGCTTACCGAGTGGCTTTACCTCCGAGTTTATCTTAGGTACACAATGTTTTTCATGTTTCGATGCTGAGAAAGTACATGCCATATCCATCTCATGTTTTGAGTCTAGAGGTAGTTCCACTAGAAGAGAACCTATCTTATGAGGAACAACCGGTCCAGATTCTTGACCACAGGGAGCAAGTGTTACGGAATAAGGTGATTAATCAGGTAAAGGTTTTGTGAAAAAACCACATGATGGAAGAGGCAACATGGTAATCTGAAAATGCAATGAGGGATAATTACCCCCATTTATTTGATAAGTAAATAAATTGCGGGGACGCAATTTTATAAAGGGGGGAAGTATGTAACATCCCAAGTAAGTAATGAATAATAGATATTTTTATCTATGTCTATTAATGATTAAGATAGTCTTTTAGAGGCTTAAAATGAAAATAAATACAATCTTATGCATGGAATACACTAATATTCTTAAAAGATTATTTTACTGCCTTTTGATGGCAAACCCTTTTTAAATCTATCTTTTGACAATTTTATAAGCTATGTTTGTCAAAATAAACTTATTTTTTATGATTGGGACATCAAAATTTACTTTGTGTGAATTTTTGGTATTTTTCCGATAAAGTTCATTTTTTAATGAATAGTGACAATGTTGTATTTTAATTCAAAACCACTTTTTAATCTAATTTATTTATATTATTAGATTATCTTTTGAATTGGTTTTGATGTAAAATTATAATATATTTTTACCATTTTATCCAATGGTGGTCATTGTTATCAATTTCACTTTGAAATTAGACTTAAACTAGTGTCAATCTTTTGATACTTATTGTTTCATAAAAACACGCTATTTGTCATGACAACAGGAATTAGTTATTATATTAATTAATTCAACTTACATGTTTTGAATTTTTTAAAATAGATATCATTTTTGAATTCGTAATATCAAATATAACTTAGGGTGAAGTTTTGGTATGTTTCTGAAAAACTTCAATTTTTGATGAATAGTGAAACCACTAAGTGGTAGTTAATGAAACTGATTTTTCGTTTAAATGAAACTTCGCCACTTCTGTGATTTGATTTTCAAAAATCCGACATACATGGTTGTCATTAAGATGTAAAATGTGGTTCAATGAGATTAAAATAATTTTTTGGTGAATAGTAGCTTTTAAGTTCTTAATTGCGATTAGTGGTAGTTAGTGTAGTTTAAGATAAAAATAATGTTTTAATAATATGAGATGAGCTTGACACATGTCCTACCCTCATTGGATGTGTCATGGCTGACCAAGACAATCCATGGGTCAACATGGGGACCCCATGGAGCCACTTTGGTTGGGAAATGACATAAATAACTTTTTATTTAATGTTAAAGTAAAAATGACACAAACAAGAGATGTTTTACTAAAATAATTTTTACATGGGGTTATACAAGTCATATTTTTGATTATAAAAAGTAATTGGAAAGATAAAACGATTTCCTACATCATAGTATTTTTTTTATAATTTTTAGACTTTAAATAAATTAAATTATTTATGACATCATGATGATGCAGCGATTACCTCATTAATTAAGGATTTAAATAAAATAAAATAATAATGTAAAATATATGACCTACACATGTCCAAAACCTATTAGATGGGTGGATTTAGAACCATTATCACCTTAACCTAGAATTATATCAATGTGGGACCTTTTGAATCTAAAAATCATTTTCAAATAAAGTAACATTTCTTTACTTTCCAAGAGTGCCCCTCCTCTCCTCTTATAAAAGGCCCCCACCTCTACCACCTTACTCACACTCCCAAAGCCTTTGGCTCGGCCAAACTCTGCCATTTTGTCTCTACACATCCCTCTATTACTCCTTGAAGCCTCACTTTGAGCATAAGTCTTCCCAAGGAAGCCTTTGATCTAAAACCAAATGGAGTTACCCGATTTTAAGGTAATGTCTTCACTTGAGTCCTTTTGTTTTATTTTGCTTCTCCAACCCCCTAAACTCTTTTTATTAATTTCTTTTGTAAAAACTACAGTATCTTCAATATACTAGGATGTTTTTATAAGAAGGATTCGAGCTACACTTACATACACCTACACTTAATGGTTAAAGGACATACTGTTTCGCTGGATGGTGAATTTATGCCTCCCGAAACGATGATTGTTCAACATTCTTTTAACACCTTCAAAGGTGGACATTAAGATGTCACATTATTTATATATGATACATAATTTGTTCACGTTTTCCTTAAGCTTATGTATTTTTCATTTTGGGCATACCTTTATGGTTTCCATTATGGGTAAACACGATATCTTCATTTAAGGAAGTGCGGACTACCGCCCCCTCAAAGTGATTTGATTCGTTAAATACCATATGTGGGACGTATAAAGGATGGAGTTATGATATTATATATGATATTACACTAGAATTATAATATACCTTTATATCATTATGATTCCATTATATAAAATACGAAATAGAAATGAAAGTAGCGTTCATGCGTACGTACGGCTTACCGTCTCCATGAACGGTGCATTTCATTTCTTACCTCTAAATGATTATGTAATATTATAAATTCATGCATGTAATGTATATATATGACATATATGATATATACATCATGAATACCATTCTGGATATAATGGATACATGAACAACTTGTAATTATAAAGGGTTTATTTTTGACTCAAGTACCAATGATCGTTAAAATGACTGTTATTAACTAAAATAATTACATAGTGTTCATGACATGGAAATAAGTGATATAAAAGGAATAATGAACTTGAAAAAGGTTCTTAAGAAATTAGAAATTAACTCAAGTTTATTATTCAGGAGATTAAAGAATGACCGAGTCAAGTCGGACCCGAGGTATGGGACTTCGTCTCAATCTCCTTTCATTGAGGCATATTTAATTTTATACACAACCTTCTTTTATATGGTGTATAAACCCCTTTGACTTTTATGTTTATTCAAAATGAATATTTTTATATGAAGCATTTACTAAACTACAAAAGGGAATGTTTTTGTCGTACGTATGCGGCGACAACGACTTCTCCACCGCCGTGACCATTATTTGAGTTTCGACTTCCTCTACAAGCCATACCTTTTTTAAAAGAAAAATAAATACCAAGTTTTAATTTTCTTTTATTTTGGTATTGAAAATGGGTTTCATAATGTTTTTATATCAATGTGTTGTATAGATATCTTGTGATTGAATGGTGGAAATGTTATGTTTCCTTTATGCATGTTTTATGTGATACGATTATGTTGAGGTTCTTGGGCATTATTATGAAGACGGGTGGTTCCGTGATAAACTAAGGGCAGGTGAGCCCGATATAGCTCTCCAATGCAGTGGGTAATGCAAAGGAGTGAAACGTTAAGGTTTCTCCAAAAAGATTTATGGAATATACTGTGATGGGTATTCCAAATGTAACCAAGAGGGTTACTCCCTACGTAAGAATGTTATGAATGCCTCAAGTTACCTTTATGTCTTATGATTTCTATGATTTATTCATGATTTTATGAGGTGTTATAAATTGATTATGTTTTATGGGTAAAGTATGATTTCATTCTTATGTATATATGAACTTATGTTTCCTTTCCATATTTTTATAACCCATACTGAGGTTTTTATGCTCATCCAAAGTTTTTTTTGAAATGTTTTTCACAGGTCAAGGGAAAGGTACATGATATGATGATAATGTCAAGGAAGTGTCAAGAAAGAATCCATGTTTTATTTTAAATATGTTTCCATTGATGGAAAAGAAGAATACTCTCTTTATGTAACCACTTTGTTTATATGTGGAATGTAATGCAAGTTTTATGATCTAATTCTCTAAAACTCTAAACCCGAAAAGATCCTCAATGTGTAATCTTGTAATAAATCAATATTAAGTAAGGTTTAAGGCTGGGGCCTTATACATTCTTCTGGGCCTGGACCTTTGAGCAGGGATTGAGACATGAGATCAGGGCATCATTGATCTCCCTCAGCATTCCGACATAGGCAAGAGTACTAGAGCGATCCCTTTTGATCGAGAGCTTTCTTGCTGAGTCTACTTCAGCGTCGAGACCTACCACGGGGCGGCACGCAGCAGAGTCTTCTGCGGCAGGCAGTCGACGGATGAATCAGGGGTCCAGGCAGACCAGACCCTCACGCAGACGACCTCAGGACACTGGCTCAGCAGTGCGGGGCACACAGCGTGGAGCTAGTCTTTTGAGAGGCAGGCAATGCTACACATGTAGCGAGCAGGGCTACATGGCTCGTGACTGCCCGACCCACCGTGCCGAGGAGCAGCAGACGGTTGAGGGGCCACCCAGGCAGAGGCAGAGGGTCGACCATGGCGGTTCGCAGGGAGGAGGCAGACGAGGCAGATGAGCTGGCCGAGTAGCAGGTGGTGGCTGATGTTTTGAGGCTCTACCACCACCACCACTATGAGGTCCACCCCGACCACAGGGAGCTGGCGGGCAGAGATAGGCACAGCTCCAGGCAGCGGAGGCCTACGACCATGGAGCGCCCGAGATGATTCGAGGTACTATCTGTGTCTATTCAACCCTTTCTGCAGTTCTTATAGACACAGGAGCAAGTCACTCTTTCATAGTCGTTGCCCTTTTTCGGAGCTCGGAGATTCCGACAGAGCCGTTGGCTCGATCCTTACGGCTAGAGACTCCTATGGGAGCAGACTTGACTATTACGCACTCGTGCCGGCAGTGTGAGCTTACTCTAGGAGGCGAGAGCTTCGGCTGAGATCTTCTTGTAGCGGCGTCAAGGCCTTACGACGTCATCTTGGGCATGGATTGGTTATCTATAGTCCATGCACAGATTGACTGTATTAGGCGCAAGGTGTGATGTGTACTCACCGATGGGAGCAGGTTCACCTTCACCGACGAGAAGGGAGCCTTTGCAGCATAGGATGGACTTCCGCAGAGGAGAGGACATCCCATCACTAATCAGTTGGCTAGCCTCATCCTAGGAGTAGTTGACATGGGGAGTCCTAGTTTTCCTGCAGTGGTGGATCAGTATGCGGACGTCATTCCCGAAGATCTTCCAGGACTACCTCTTCGCAGAGATATAGAATTTCATATTGACCTGTACCCCGGGACAACCCCGATATCGACGCCAGTGTATCGTATGGGCCCCTTTGAGCTTCGAGAGATAAGGGTACAGTTGGAGGACTTGCAGGGCAAGGGATTCATCCGACCCAGTGTTTCACCCTGGGCTTCCCCAATATTGTTCGCCAAGAAGGCGGATGGGAGCTTGAGACTTTGTCTCCACTATCATCGCCTAAACCAGGTGACGGTGAGGAACAAGTATCCGCTACCGAGGACTGAAGACCTCTTCGATCAGCTCAAGGGAGCACGGTGGTTCTCGAAGATAGACCTCAAGTCAGGCTATCATCAGCTCAGAGTTCGGGACGAGGACGTGTAGAAGACGACCTTTAGATGTCGGTTTGGCCACTATGAGTTCTTGGTTATGCCATTCAGCGTAACCAATGCTCCAGCAGTGCTCATGGGCCTCATGAACAGGATCTTTCAGCCATACCTCGATCGATTTTTTGTGGTCTTCATCGACGACATTTTGATTTACTCGACGACTGAGGAGGAGCACACATGCCACTTGCGGGTTGTGCTGGACACACTCCGAGAGCACCAGCTTTATGGTAAGCTCTCGAAGTGTCAGTTCTGGATGCGTGAGGTCCACTTTTTGGGACACGTCATCTCTAAGGTAGGTGTTTCAGTGGATCCTGCGAAGATCGAGGCAGTGCTAGCTTGGGAGCCACCCAGGAGCGTGACAGAGGTGCGGGGTTTTTGGGACTAGCCGGATACTATCGGAGATTTGTGCTAGACTTCTCCAGAGTTGCGGCACCCCTCTCAGCTTTGACGAAGAAGGGGAAACCCTTTGTGTGGTCAGACAAGTGTCAGTAGAGCTTCCAGGAGCCGAGACATAGATTGATCAGCGCACCTATCTTGAGGTTGCCTGAGGAGGGAGTAGGGTATGTAGTCTACTGCGATGCATCAGGGACCAGACATGGATATGTCCTGATGCAGGATCGGGCCATGATCGCCTATGGATCACGTCAGTTGAGGCCGCATTAGCAGAACTACACTACCCATGACCTGGAGTTAGCAGTAGTGGTCTTCACTCTATAGACTTGGCGACACTATCTGATGGGCGAGCGCTTTATAGTCTCTTATGACCATTAGAGTCTTAGGTGCATCTTTTCTCAAAAGAACCTGAACCTGATATAGCGGCGATGGCTCGAGTTCCTCCAGGACTATGACTTTGAGATAGTCTATACTCCTGGGAAGGGGAACGTAGTAGCCGATGCTCTCAGCCAGAGGACCGACATTCAACTACTTGAGGAGGCGACATAGCAGCTAGACGCTTTGCGTATATCCTTCGTGGATAGAGATGGAGAAGCCTTCCTTCAGTCACTCACAGTCTCTCCTACACTACTACAACGGGTCAGAGAGGCACAGCGTGGTGACACTGACTGTGAGACGCGAGGTGCGCAAATATCCTCTAGACAGGCACTTGATGGTTTCTCCTTTGGAGCAGAGCACGGCATCCTTTTCAGAGGACATACATTGGTACCAGTTTCTTTATGGGTGGAGGTCCGAAGAGAGTTTCACACTTCTCCTTTGGCGGTACATCCTGGAGTGGCGAAGATGTACCAGGATCTCAGACGACAACACTGGCGGCCGGGCATGAAGAAGGCTGTGGCAGAGTTTGCTTCATGATGCCTCAACTGCCAGCAGGTAAAGGCATATCATTAGGTACCAGCAGCCTTGGTACAACCTTTGGAGGTCCCAGAGTGGAAGTGGGATGGGATATATATAGACTTCGTGACTGGACTTCCACGCACTTCCAGAGGTCACAAATCCATCTGGGTGATTGTCGACCGACTCACCAAGTCGGCTCACTTCTTATCCATCAGAGAGCAGGGCTCAGTGGAGATCTTGGGACGTCTCTACATTCAAGAGATTGTATGGCATCACGGTGTGCCATCATCTATCATCTCCGATTGAGATGCTCGCTTTACTTCCCGGCTTTGGAAGGGGTTGCAGGAGGCGTTCAGGGCGCAGCTACGTCTGAGCTCTGCCTTTCACCCTCAGACGGATGGTCAGACAGAGAGGACCATTCAGACTCTCGAGGACATGCTCCGCGCATGTGTCCTCGACTTTGGTCGTAGCTGGGAGGACCACCTACCCTTGGTGGAGTTTGCGTACAACAACAGTTACCACTCCACCATCGGGATGGCACCATACGAGGCGTTGAACGGCAGACCTTGCAGATCTTTTTTGTGCTGGACAGACCCTGGGGAGTCAGCACTTGTGGGACCAGAGATGGTCCGGGCCACGACAGAGAAGGTCTAGGTCATCCAGGAGCGGATGAGGATAGCTCAGAGCCGGTAGAAGTCTTATACTGACAGGAGGCGGAGGCCACTAGAGTTTGAGGATGGTGACCACATCTTCTTGTGTGTCTCACCTCGATGTGGATTACGAAGATTTGGCCGAGGTGGAAAGTTGTCTCCCCGCTTCATTGGACCATTCCAAGTCCTCAGTAGGATTGGAGAGGTGGCTTATCGCCTGGCTCTACCACCTCAGTTGCACCGGGTGCACGACGTCTTCCACATATCTCAGCTGAGGAGATACGTGCACAACCAGACGCACATCATTGAACATGTGGAGCTAGACATTGATGATGGGGTGACTTTTGCAGAGGTCCCGGTGGATATTGAGGATCGACAGGAATGGGTCCTATGTGGATGGTTGATTCCTCTAGTGCGCATCAGATGGCAGCACGGGAACCTCCAAGAGAGCACTTGGGAGCGGGAGGCTCAGATGCGTGCTCAGTACCCACATTTGTTTCCCTATTTTATGATGTATCTTTACGGGGACGTAAATCCCTGAGGTGGGAGTGATGTAAAGTCCCTTAAATTTCAAGGAACTTTATTTCTTATTTTTCTTTGGAATTTTACAAGAACGCAGTTTCTGACAGCACCTGATTCTGAGGCCCGTTGTGCCCGGAATCATTTTCCGAAGGTTGGCTCGGGTACGTTAAGTGAACGAACAAGCGGGTTTTTCTAACTTTTGAACCGGTGCTCGGAATCAAATTCCGAGGGCACTGATGGAATCACAGCATTGGTATTTTCTTAGAAACGCCTCTTCTGGAGTTGCATTTTCTCGGGTGTGGGTTTTAAATTTTTGGGGTTAAGTTGAGAAATAAAATAAAGTAGTGTGACAACTTTATTTTTATTTCACTTAAATCCACTTAAAAGCCACTTAAAGCCACTTGAGCTTTGTTGAAGCGGATAGGGTGAAATCCAAAATATCCTACCCACTTGGTAGGATATTTGTGTGGTGGGGCCCACACGAGCCCCACCATTTCTTTTCTTCTAAGTAACGCACCCGTGATAACTCCTCATTAATGAGAGTCAACTGGGGAGTTTTCTAAAACTCTTAGACGCTCCAATTAAATGGACAGTTAAGTCGTTACCATTAATTCACCGAAATAATAGTTTGTTTCTTAACATGTTTTTAAACTGTTGGCATAATAATAAAATAAGACCAACACCTTTTCTTTTTGTTGATGGGTTGATTGTTGAGAGGATTTGGAGAATCTGTACCATCATCCTCCTTCGCGAAGAACACGAAGAATGTGAAGAACGCGAAGAACGCGAAGAATGCGTAGAACGATGAACCCTCCGATATTGATGACGCGATGCCGTGTTCCGTGACGCCGACGATTATCCTTCCATGACGCTTCTTCCGCGACGTTCTTCCTCGCAACAATCTCCGATCATCAACTGCTTGATGTAGGAGATTACGGATCTTTTAAATTTCTTTTGTGGATTTTATCCTTAACATGGATTTAATTCATGAAATTAAATCCGTGTGTTTTCTTTAACCCTTAGAGATCGTCGACGTGACGCTCTTCCGCGACGAGGCGATGCTCTTCCATGATGCGACGATACTCTTCTTCTGCGATGGTCAATTCCGCGAAGAACTCTCGTCCGATGACAGTTAAGAGGTAGGGGTTTTATTTGAGAATAATATTTATTCCCATGGTTGTTTCTTCTAAAACAATGAACCTCGATCAAATTTCAATTTTAATTCATTAAAATTGTGCCTTGTTATGTTTTTCATGTGTTGAATATTATTCCCAATTGTTATCACCTAATGCAGAGGGTGCGGGCCAAACAAACACGGCCTGACAACCCTCCGCAGTTTTTCGTTGATGCGCGGATTGGCGGGCGACGTCAAACAGGGCCGCAAGTTAATTTTTAAGGCTTTGCAGTGATGTTCGAGTCCCGGGACGAGCACTGGCAAAGACCGCATGCAAATCGGACAAACGGAGTGCGTCTGGTGGTCCGAGGAAGTTCCCGTGGGCGCGCCACGCCGGCGGCCGGCCACCAGGAAGCGGCGGCGCCAGGCGCGCCATCGGGAAGAACCGCCGCGGCTTCAGCCGAGGCGGCGAGAGCTGGTCCTGTGGCCACGCGGGACCGCGGGGAAGGGACGCAGCCTTGCGCCGCGTCCGGTGACACAGAGCGGCCCCACGTGGGGCCGCGGCTCTCCTTCTCGCGGGGGCAACACACCCCCGCGCCGCTCGACCGTAATCGGCCGAGCCGACCCCGGCGGCCAGGCCGTGCCCACGCCGGCCGGGCCGGGTCACGCCCAGGCGGGGCCGGGCCACTCCGGCTGGGCCGGGCTGACCCGGGGGGGGGGGGGGGGGGGGGGGGGGGGGGGGTTGGGCCGGGTCGGTCCGGGCCCAGACCCCCCGTTTTCGGACCTTTTTGGTCTTTTGCTCATAACTTGAGCTACGAGCCTTCGATCGACATGCCATCAGCGGTGATGCGATCCTTGGATCGAGGCGGTCGTTTTGATATACTATACTCAAGGTTTCGGAGTACTTTGGGTTCAGCCGAGTTGGTTCGTACGAAAAATAACCAGGCCCTCAGAGCGGAAACGCTCATATCTTGAGCTTCAAACATTCGATTGACGTGGCGTCGACTTTGTTGAATTCCTCTAAGTGAGACAGATCTTTTGGCTTACTCCGCTCGATATTTTGACGTAGGTGGTGTATGGTCGGGTTGTTTTTGCATTAAAAACCAACCGGGCCCCTGGAACGAAAAAGCCAATAACTCTCAGACCAGGCGTCCGATTGACGCGCCGTCTGCGACGTTGAGTTCCTGTTGACGATACAGATCTTTTGGATACATCAACTCTGGACTATGTGTCAGTTGATGTATCAGCCTCTCGGCTCATGGACCGGACCCTCCCGAACGAGCTTGTTGTGTGCGGGAACCCTAGAGCTGGCTGCGACTACGACGACGACGACAGTACAAAGATCCTCAGTGGATTCGACGATGACTGTGCAGAGATCCTCAGTGGATTCGACGGTGATGACTAGAACACTCATCGATCCTTTGTGGGTCAGTGCTACCGATCCTCTATGGGTCCGATCCAGTGTGGGTCAACGATCAGCGGTCTCGTGTGGGCCAGCGCCTACAGATCATGTGTGGGTCCGATCCTGTGTGGGTCTTTGCGGGGGTTAGTTACATATCGATCCTTTGTGGGTCAGATCCTTTGTGGGTCATTGCGGGGGTTAGTTACCTATCCATCCTTTGTGGGTCAGATCCTTTGTGGGTCATTGCGAGGGTTAGTTACCTATCGATCCTTTGTGGGTCAGATCCTTTGTGGGTCATTGCGGGGGTTAGTACCTATCGATCCTTTGTGGGTCTGATGTCTAAGACGAATCAGTGGCAATATCTGGTCATCTTTATCGTCATACAAAGAAGTATTCTTGTGTGAGATGAATCCTTTTTTCTTTCCTTGGTGGATTGTGTTGTGCTATCCTGTGTGGTTATACATTTTTCTTTTCTGTGTGGACTGGGTTGTACTTGGGTTCGGATGTTGGAGCTGAATGATAATTGATGACTTAGGTATATGTATGGGCATATACCTAAGCCGTGTCGGATGTTACTTCGTGATTTTATCTTTCCTTTGTGGATTCTGGGAGACCTTCGGGGGTCTCGGGGTCCGTACTAAGTAGCTTATACTCACCCCTGCATGGACTATGCTGGCACTATGTTGTGTTGGTTGCAGATGATGGACATCGCTGATCGTGGTTGAGGCTTGCGGAGGAGGACGATACCTGGAGGTGGACCATTGGGCGGAACATACTCGGAGCGGACGGCTGGACCCGAGGAGCAGTGGAGGCTATCTGTATCCACCCTTCAGGTGGGATTTCCAGTGGACAACTCGACGTTGTGGCTTTACTTTTCAAATGTCGTTTTTCCCTTCCAGTTGTACTTTACTTTCATCTTGGGTTTGTATTCTGGCCCACTTTCTTTTCCTCACTTACTGTTGTACCAGTTTCTACTAGGTGTTTACTTCTGTCTGCTTGCTCTGTGGTGTTTGTTGTTTATTTTACAAAGGCAATGCCTTCCCTTTTTCCGGTATTTATGCCTTGGTGCTAGTCGCCAGCCCCTGGCCTATGGAAGGCGGGCTTGTGGTTGTCACGACACGGGCCCCGAGGACGGGTCGTGAAATATAAACTAATTAGCCATGAATAAGAATAGTGTAAACAAAAAATGGATTTAAGAAGGGTTTATGCATAATCTTTTTGAATCCTGATGAAATCATTAACCACATATCTATACACATTTTTCATATGATTTTCATGCATACATTTTTTATTCAAATTCATCCTATTTGATTTAGAGGTATTCATATTAAGAAAAATAATATTGAAAGAATGAGCATTGAAAACTAAAATTATATTATTTAAAAATAAGAACATATAGTTATCATATTTGACAAAAAAATTTATTTAATCAATAAATATTTGGAATATATGATGATATAGATTCATATTTCATATACAAATTAACATAAAAAATATGTATTTCAAAAATTTAGATTTTTTAACTTGTCCTCATGGGGGTGAAACTTCATTAATATAATGTTTTTTAAAATTTTATAATTATTAATTTTAAGTATGTTTAGAGTTAAATATATTGAATTATTTATGAATAAAAAAAATTTACATGAAATAACTCATTTACATAATGTTCTGTGAATAGTTTTTGGTAAAATATATCCTTCTAAATTAGTGTTTCTGGATAAAAAAAATAAAATATAAAGGTTATTTTATGAGGAGAAAATAAATAACAGCATGGCAGATCACACTACATTTTCATGTATGTTTATATGATTTTGGAAAATGATCATGACTTGAACATGATATATAGGTAAATTTTGTGCATTATATATGTAAAAAAAGATCACATCATTGTTAACTCCTTTTCAAAATATATTTCTTCACTATCCAATTAATTTTTGATTTAATTTTATGAATTTATATATATTTTTGTGTGAATTTATATGAATATTATAGGTGTTTATGTTGATTTCTTCCTATTTTTTAAAAAAGACAAATCTTAGATTCAATTTTTAATTTCAACTATTTTGAAAATCATTACACTCAAACATATAATTTTAATAAATTATACTACTATTTTAATTATTTTTCTTATAGAAAGTATGATATTCAAAGATAAAATTCAATTAATTATTAAAATATGAGTTGGTGGTAATTTTTTAGATTGAAATAAAATCATTTCAATTTACCTCATCATCTAGAACCATGTAATGACCCCTATTATCATTATTCAAATTCTTCTTTTTGTAATAATGACAAACCACAATTTTAATGTACCATATGATTTTGAAAATAACTATGATTGTTGGTAGAATGAGAAAATGAATGCTTTAACCAAAATAAATGATGTTTTAAAAGTTAAAAATCCAATAGAGAATAAATTTTCAATTAAAAAATAATTTTAATTATTAATGGGATTAAAAAAAAATTCATTATTAATATTAGATAAATTAATTTTTTGAAATGTTTCAGTTATAAAAAAAATTAGGAAATTACAAACATTGGTTTATTAGTTATTTAGAAATGGTTTAAATTTTTAAAATTTTGTTTAACAATATTGGGTGAACATTAATAATTATAATGGGGAAATTTTTTAAAAAAATTTACTGATCTTTGGAACCAAAAGACAAATAAAATAATTATCATTTTCATAAAAAATAATGAATCTGATACTAAAAAATTTAACAGTATTTTTTATTTTTCAAATAATACTGTTGATCAAATTCAAATAAAAAAGAACAATATAAATAATTATTTTACATAAATTTTTATTGAATTAGAGGAAAAACCCACTTGGATCGGTTGAGAGATTACCTTGATGAGTTCATGAAAAACAAATATTATGTAAAAATCTATTTTTTAAATACATTGAGAAATCAATACAAATTTAGAAAAGAAAAAAAACTCATATAAGTGTGGTGAAAATTATTAATTATTAGAATAGAACCATCAATAATATAAAAAATTCCTCAACACAACTGAAAAAACATCAAGAAGATAGGAGGAACAAATGAGAAGAAAAAACAACATTAATAACATGAAAAATTTATTAGAAAGGAAAAATGTATAACATAAGCTAGATTTAATGATCAATTCATCTAAAAAATTCATAAGAAACCACATTATTAAAATGCTAAAAAATCGATTAAAAAGGAAAAATTTATAACATACCTTGGATTTAATTATCAATTCATCTAAAAAATTCATAGGAGGCCACAACATGATTTGGTTTCCATGAGAACTTCATGATTTAAGTAGGGGTGACCTTGGATGAGATTTTTTTTAATATAAGGGAGAATGTATTATCATTACTACTATACAAGGACTAATAAATGATATATTTATAAGGGCTAAATGAAAAAATGCTAATAAATGTATGATTTATCTATCATTTATTAGGGTTGATAAAAACGAGGATTTATTAGTTCTAAGAAGGAACTAATAAATCCCCTATTTATGAGCCCCATCTTATAAGTGATGATAAATGTACATTTTACTAGTGCTTAAAATAACACTCATAAATTCAAGGAAAAGAATAGAAATAAAATTTAAATGATATAATAAATTACTAATTACATAAGAATGTATATTAAATATTATTTTATAATAATTTATTATAAATAATAAATTTCAATAAATTTATAAAAATATTAAAAATAAATATATTACAAAATATAAAAAATAAATAAACAATATACACTAAATTACATATATCAATAAATGTGATAATATTACGGTAAATGAATAAATAATATTAATTATGTAAATTTGAAAAATAATATAAATGAATAAATAATATAAATTATAAATTTTGTTAAAATAATTTAAATGAATATATATTAAAACGGGAATAGAAAATAATAAAAATTACATTTAAAAAAATATTTAAAACAAATTACTAGTAAAAAATTAATATGTACAAACGATATAATGATTTAAATAAAATTAGTAAAATAAAAATGAATAAATATTAATTATTTAAATTTCAAACATATTAAAAATTTTAAATAGTAATATATAAAAATGTATTAAAAATAATAAAAATGAACAGACTATTTATTTATTAAATAATTAAACATTAAAAATTCATGAATTAAAAAAAATATTTGAATTAAATAAGTGTTAAGAATTAATAGATAATTATAGTTGAATAATTATGAAAAAATAAATAATATTTAATAATCAATAATGAATAAATAAAAAAATATTAAAAATCTAATTTAATAATTTAAATAATATAAATTAATTGAATATTAAAAATGAGTATAAACTAAAATAATAATAAATAGTGAGAATTTAATTTTAAAACAGGATATTAATAATAATGTCCTAAATATTAGTGAATGATAAATAATTTATAAAATATATGAATATAATTATGTTAAAATACAAATGAATTGATATTAATTATATAGATTTTATATATATTCAATGCATTAAATATTAATATTTAAAAATTCTAGGGCCAGTTTATATTATTTTTATTTACTGTTAGTGAATTATTGTCAAGGTATGCCAATATATTGATGAAAAATAAGTATCTTGGATGACAAGGAATAGAGATTCCATGGATTATACCTCCATGGAATGTGCCTCCTTGGGCGAAGAATCCATTGACAGAGTATCGATGAAGTGAGCATCTGTGCAATAACAATCTCTGAGTGATAAATCATCCACATGTGGAGAATTATGTTTCCATAACTGAAAAGGGATATTTCATGGAATAATATTATTTTTAATGCTCTATTTTGAGTTATGATGACTCGCCTTATAGTAGTGTAAGAAAGAAATGCCCTTCCATGAGTTATGATCACTGACATTCCGTGAGTGTATGAAAGGACCTTCCATAAGGATATGAATTGGGCATGAAACTTCTATGGACAATGAATGAGTGACCATGATTTCCATGGTCGGAGGATCTACCATGAGTATCATATAAAATATGGATTTAATATCGATCATTGAATTAAGAAAAAATAGCCACTACCCATTAGCATGAAAATTTAGTCGATTCTAAGTTATTTTTCCTCTTTGTTTAATATCATGACAACTTTAATTCAATATTAACAAAGAATATTATAAGATTTTTTTTTGATAAATAGAGTGATTTAAATTGATGAAAAGTAATTCCTTCTTTTGAATATAAAAATTAAATGATTATAATTTTCATGATGCATATAGAGTTTTTCTTGGATGAAGAATTAAAAAAGTCCAAAGGTGGGAAAGGGAAAAAGATGATGTTCTAAAAGATTGTAGAGGAAACGCAGAAGCACGTATGCAATTCTACATACATGCTTTGTGTAAGTGATTATCAACATATAAGTTTTCAATCCATTATAAAAATGTGAATCTAAAAGCAATATCATGTTTGAAAATGAATATACTTATGTGCTTGGACAATGTATAGAAATCTGTATACGTGCTATATTTATTAAAATATCATCATACATGAATATTCATATTTAAATATTCATATATTAATATATATATATATTAGAATTAATGATTATAGTTCTATGGAGAGAATGATTAAGGATGAACAATATAATATTAAATTCAGTGAAACGATAATCATAAGGCTTCGATTTAAATCATGATTCCCAAAGACAAGAAGACCAAATAACTGTACAATTTGTTGGTCATACAAGAATCAAGGGAAGTACATTGATCTTTTTCCCATGATGAAGGTTCCAGGACTGTACAATTTTTATAAAGTTTTTTATGTAGGATAATAAATATAATTTTTATTTCATAGAGTGATATAGGAAGAAGGGAGAAAGATGATTTTTTTGTAAATGAATAATGACACGGTAAGGCATTTTGTGGAGAAGCGTTCATATTTGTGTTTAATGAATAATCTTTATTATGGATTTCAGAGTAGTTTTGAAGAACGATGAATTTTTTTAATGATTTTATTTTAAAATATTTTAATTATATTCATTTATTACATGGGAAGTTATTTCAAAATGTCCATCATCATGGGACCTGTTATTGTAGAGTCTTCATGAATTTTAAATGATAAGAAAACGATGATAAAGAATATGGATCTAGTAGAATAAAAATTGGAAGATAAGATCATTGGAATAAGTAACAAAGGATTCATGTTATATAAATATATAAAATTTAGGTCAGTGAAGAATAAAAAAATGAGATATTTTTTACATAATATTTTAAAAGAACGAATAAGTTCGTGTTAAGAAGAAGAATATGAGATAAAATTGTAATCGTTATACATTATGTTAATTAATTCTAGGAGTGAAGTTTATATGCATTATATGTTAATCAATTTAATTAAAGAAAAAAGAAAAAGAATATGAATAAGTGGGAATAATTTCTTTGCATTACTAGTCTTAGAGATTGATGAAATTTATTTTATAAAGTGTAAAAGGAGAAGAAGAGGAGAAGAAGAAATATTTCACCTATGCAAGAAAAGAATCATATTAGTCTATTATTTTCATGAGGAAGAAAGTGGTGTACATTTTTTTTCATTTGATCTAATTGGAGTGGAGATTTTTTTTGATATTTTGATAGATACATTAGATGAAAAAAATAATATAAAAAAAAATTCACTATGACATTAATTGGAATTACCATCTACTAGAGTACTTTCTTGATGTTAAAAAGTAATTGAAAAAATTGAAGACTGTCTATACATATATTATAAAGATCAAGAAATGTTTTTTAGCTTAAAAGACCATCCCTAGTTTATAGAATCATGATTTGTTTATAACCCCTCTTGATTTTATGTTACCACTCTCCAGTGTCTTAATTGGTTTCTACATTACCCAACGTAACATGTATAACATTATAGTGTCCCATGTGGTTGAGTATTTTTTCCACCGACACCAAGGACATCCTTTGGTATTGAATGTTGAACCTTGTAAATATCACCTTCCCTTTATTTTTATCCTATTGAATGAATAAAATATCATATAATGAAAGAATATGTTCTTAGTTAGATAAATAGGTAAAGGGTTAAAATAGTGGAATTGAATAAAACTTCTCTAATACTATTTCTCCCCTATTAGTGTTGGGTATATCCTAATTCATTATTAAAATTTGTATCAATGTGAGATTGAAAACTATTAGACTCTCTATTTTAGGTTACTAACTTTTTAGGATTTGAGATTCTATCATGTTTTATACTGATGTGTGGTTTGGGTGAAGTGGTTTTTATACCATACGAGAATTCATTTTCTTCCAAGACCATGTTAACTATGATTTGAAGGGAGAAAACGTTAATGAGTATAATGTATCTCATTTTTAAATATGTGTATGATCTAGGTTCTCGATGAAAAGATAAAAATAAAGTTATATCTATTTTGGAAATAACAGATAAGATGGTTTATTTATCTACCACAAAAAAGTTATATTGTTTCTCTACATAAATATGATCAAGAAACTCATGTTATCAAGAGGTATATGTCATATAGATTCAAAACAATCTTTATGCAGATCGAGAAACTAGTGGAAGTGATAACATATCAATTTGTTCTTCAATTTATGAATAAAAGTATATGATTCAGGGGTTTCCCAAGTATTTTATCACTAATATGTATCAACTATTTGAATGAATGTAGGATGAGATCACACAGCCAGAGTAAAAGTTAGAAGTATAAGAGAATTCTCTAAAAGAGACGATGGAATCATATATAAATCTATCAAAGCAATTTAGATCCATTGAATCCAAAAATGTGGCCCATTAAAAAGTTTCTATCTGTTGATGTGGAGTGTCTGACCTTAATCCTTTGAAATTATGAGACAACTAAAGAACATGATGAAGAAGATCCCTACTTTAAAATATGATAAAATATCTCATGGTGATGTGAAAAATTATCATTTATATTTGAAGGTAAAAAGGATTAAGTAACATCACACATTTCTTCAAGAAAAAATATAATTAATGAAGGGGAAAATAAAATAAGGTAGACTAAATCTTATGAAAATGTGATTATGATAGAATATTAGATGAAAACCATCAATTTTAGGATTATAGAATTCGAAGTTAAATTGGACAATTATGCAAGGACACTTATTTTGTCTTAAAAAATAATGATAATATAGATTATACCACTCAATGATTTATGTATGATTTTTCTAATAAAATACCTCTTTTATAGTTTAAGATAACCATTATATCATTTTGTGATCATTCTCATGAAGTAATAAAGAATATGCTATAATCCATATTAAATTCTATTATTTAATTAATATTTTTTATTTTAAAACTATATAGGTTTAAATAAAAATTTAATTTATGTATGGATTAGGAAAAGTGAACGGAAATATATCACCTTGAAAATTTTGGGCATAAGAGGGATATTGTGTCCTAGTACCCCAAGAGGAGCCCAACCATGTTATAAGAAAATTGAAAATTAGATTACATGGAAATCTAGAAAAATGTAGTACATAGAAAATGAAAAGATGTTTTGGGGTCCTCTTGACGATGAAATAGATTATGGAATTTATTATTTGATTGTTAGTAAAATACACTATTTTATAAAGCAGAATGGATGCCCATTTCAAAGAAGATAAATCTGGAGATGAATAAGAAACATCCATAGTTTGAGAAAAATAGTATACATCAATAAAATTTTAAATTATTTAAAATGTCTATGAAGTGGGAAATAGTAGTGTTAATAAGACGGTTTCATGATCACATCAACATGTATTAATGAATAATGATGACATAAAATGACACATGTTTATGAAGAAGAAAGATATATCATGGGAAAAAATATAAAAGAATATTTCAAACTAAAATTACTCAAAAAAGATGTAGAGGATAAATAAGTATACCATATACATCATACAAAATGATTATTGTGTTCATAAAAATCCTAGAAATTATTAGAGGTGTTCCATATATAGAAATAATGGTTCTATAATAGAAAAACTAAAAGATACATGTGGAATAACAAATCATTTTGTGCATATTCATAATGACATATTTGTTGTATAGACAATAGATTTAGAAAGAGAAATAAAAAGAAAAGAAGAAAAAACATTGGATAGTGCTAATGGAATGGAGGAAAATCGTTATAAAGAAACAAAATTTTATTATAAGTGGTAAATTAAATACAACACTTGTTCAAAATAATTTCTGAATTATAGGTTTACCAATTTTAAATAAACATCAAGAGGATGTTTAACAACATTACCATTAGAAGAAAGGGTCATAAAAATAATGAATAATGAAAAAGGTGGTGTATAATATTTTAGGAATAATAAAATGAAGAGTCATACTCCACAAAAAAAATGAAGTGGTGAGATCCATGCATCCATTTATAATTTTAAATTTCAAGAGTAGATTTTGAATCACTGAGGCTAAAGGTAATGAAGAAACATGGTTGAGAAAATCATGTCATCCTTGATATTTCTGTAAAGAAACAAAGAGATCTACCTTATTATAATACTATTTATTAATTGTATTTGGGATTATAATTCATAGAATTGAATGTGGGGAATGTTCTCAAGGGGAGAAATTTATTCGGAGTGATGGATACCAATTTAAATAGACTAGATGGAGATGTCTCCATCTAAGATTGATCTCTTATTTGGTATTAAAGAAATATTTTATGAAAGGATCATATTTGATGAAGTAAAAGTGGATTTCATCAAACAAATGGTAAAAAGGTGATGATGATACCATCATGGTTTGATTATACATATGGGTTTCCTAAAAACATTCAATAAAGAATATCATCTATGGTGATTATGTTGGAATTTTAATGTCTAGAGAGCCACATTATGAAGAACCATTTTAGTATATTCTCAATATAAATATTTATATAATTTATCTTTTGAATATATAAACAATTATGAGTGTAATGAGGCGGGTCTACTTGACTCTTAGATAAGTGGAGAATACTGAATAATCAACCATACTTTTTATATTATTCAAATTTGATTATTCGTGAAAATTATTATATAACATATAATTGAGGATATATGTATTATTTACTCCCTTAGACTTGATAACAAGATTCAAATACAATTATTAAGGGGGATAAATTAAATTATTCATTGACATAAGAGGATAGGTTTTAAGTAGTACAAATCATTCTATTTGTACCAAAATGATTTAAACCTCATTGTTAAGGTGAGTATAGAAAATTAATGTTGATATTTATGATAAATTTTAACTCTATTTGTATATACTTATTTGGAAAAACCTTGATGAAATGTTTTCATATTCACATTTCTTTTCATTAAAGAATAATTGAAAATGGATAGTTTTATTTTCTAAATAAAGCCGTAATTTTTTCTATGCTGTGAATGGATAATTTAGACTTTGATTGAGAATGTTGATGGAATATTATATAAGAATGAATTGATACACATTTATCATGAAATTGGTTTTTATTTTCAAACGAGGGGAGATAAGGTGAAATGAAATATTGACGAGAAATTGTAACAATATGAATGATGATAACTCATATTTACCCATCATTTAGTTGGTATTTATTACAAAAAAAATATAGATATTGTTGTGGACACATTGTGGGTTTTTTATTTTTTTTTCAAGAAATTATTGTCAATATATGTTAACATTTTAATTAATAAGTGCCTTGGATTAAGTGGAATACAGATTCCATACAGATGAACATTCATGGAATATAGTTTTTTGGGCTAAGCTTCCAGGGACTGACCATCTATAATGTGATATTTTGTGTAATTATATTATGTAAATCATTGATCATTAGTATAATAAATAACTTTTTATGAGTGAGGTGTGAGGTCCATTTGAATAATCTTCCATGCAATGTGCCTCCATGAGTTATGTTGACTGACCTTCTATGTGTATAAGAACAAAATGTGATTCCATGAGTTATGTTGAATGAACTTCTATGAGTGTAAGAACAAACCTTCCATGAGGATATGAATCACACACAATGCTTCCATGTGTAATTATTGAGTGACCAAGATTCACCTGGTTGAAGGAGATGTGATGTTTTTTGCATAGAAAGTGTCATGGAGATCAGTTGAATAATATATGATGAATATTGGATGTAAAATTAATTTGATAATAGGTGATGCATTACACATTATTAAATATCCTGATGCCTTTATACCATGATTAAAGATGAATATTTGGAAAATCCCTTTTTTTGATAAATATAGGGAATTTAGTCAATGTAATGTGAGATGTTCTTATAAAGATTCAATATCATGATAATGGTTACCATGGTTCTTGAAAATTGTTTTTTTGATAAAGAGTTATAAAAGGAAGAATGTTGAAATTAGAAGAATATTATGTTTGGGAAGCTAGTTGAAGAAGTGAAGAAGAACATATATGAATCAACATACATGCTCTGTGTAAGGGATTATCCACATATGAGGATTCCCTATGTAAGCATATCTTTGTGGCCAAATACACTACCATATATGAAAATGAGTCTGCATGTTTGATTAGACGACATATATAAGTTTTTATTAGTATTTAATATAATTACATATTTTCACACATGAATTTATAAATATATATATATAAATCATTGCACAGGGGAAATAATTAGTGAATTTCAAGGAGTAGAATGATTTATATGATTCCAAAAAATAGGATATTCAGGGAAATGGTAAAAAGAAGGAATCAGTTTAAGCATTAATTTTTAAATAAAAAAATAATAGAGAAATGTTTGATTTGTTTATGATGCATGAATCCAGATAAGTACCATGAACTTCCTGTCACTATTGATCTTCCAAAACTATAGTAATTTCATGAATTCATTCATGCATGACAATAAATATGTAGCTGATTTCCTAGAGGGATGGAGGATGAATAGATTCTTCTATATATTCTATAAATGAAGATGAATATATGACTGTATTAATTGTAGAATCATGCATATGTGTCTTAAAAGACTATAAATTATCAGGTATTGAAGTATCATTTTTTATAATGATAAATAATTTTTAGTTACTCTATGATAATAAACTATCATTTTTTTGAATAGGGAATGGTAGATCACTTTTTATTTTAAAAAATGAACAAACTATCATTATTTATTGTTTTTATATATGAATCTATTCAATAATGTCCGCTATCATGGGGGAAATTAATATCATGTCCCTATGAATTTTAATGTAGAAGAAGTTAAGGATTAAGAATATGGAAATGTTGGATGAAACAATTGAAGCGAAGAACGTGCAAAGTAGTAACCAATGATTCAAGTTTTATACACACACACACAAAATAAAGGATGAAAATTAATATATAGAAGAATATATAATTTTTATACAGTGATTGAAATATAGAAAAAAATTTATGTCAAGATGAATAATATCTAACTAAATTATAATATACATATATTTTTTGAGTCAAATCCAAGAGGGAAGAAGAGGTCCAATTTAGGTTGATCAAGTGCACAATAGAATGAATAATAGAAGTGGAAATAAGTGTTACGCTTTATAGGTTATATAGACCACAAAAATGTATTATAGGTAACATAATAAAATACTAACATGATAAGAATAAGGCCTATGCCAAGTTAAGAAAAACACATTTTAGTATGGTTTTATAAAGAGTAAAATGGTTTTGGGAATCGTTATGCGTACATGGGAGGAGAAGGATAGGTTTCTTGCATAATATTGTTCAAGTGATAATAGAAAACGATGGGAAAAAATAAAAACATATCACTATAACATTCAATAGAATTCCCAACTACTATTGGACTTTTCAGGTGTTGAAAAACAATTTAGGATTTTGTAGACTTTTTATGTAAGAATTATAAATCTCAAAGAGTGTAATATAGTGTGACTATACTATTTATAGTACATGGCCTCATAATTATTTTTTCCACCCCTCTTGAGTGTAGGGTTCCACACTTTAGTTTGTGGAATATTTCTTTTTCTAAAACACTTTAACAAAAGTATCATTATATTACCTTATGTGATTGAGTATTTTTTTCCTCGATTACACCAAGGACATGCCTTTATTTTTGAATAGTGTACCTTGTATATCTCATGATCCATTTGAGTGTGTGATGGTGAATTATGGAATGGTAATGGAATGAATTAATAATGACATAATCTGGTTAAATAGCTAAATGGATAAAAAGATTAAAATTGGATAAAACCAGACCGACATTTATCCACCCCCTCTTTATGTTGAGTATATCTCTAGTGGTCTTAATAAAAAATGTATAATAACAATAAAAACATAAATATTACAAAAATAATAAATGAAAAAGTTTTCCAAATTAAGAAATTAAAGAAAATATTAAAATAGAGAAATATTAAAAATCAATAAATAATAAAAAATTAAGAAATGTTAAAAATTAAGAGAATTTAATAATAATAATTAAATAATTTACAAAAAAATATAATGAAATTAATAAATAATATTAATTATATTAGTCAAAAAAATATAAAAAATTAATAAATATTAAAATAAAAAAGAATAAATATTTAGAAGTATGTTTAAATAAATGAAATTCATAAAAAATAACTAACTATAAATGAATAAATAATAATTGAATAGAGATTTAAATGGAATATATATTAAAAATGAAATGAATAAATACTAAATAAATAAAATATAAACATATTAAAAAATATAATATTAACAATTAAAAAGTTAAGGTATAATTTTTTAAAAAAAATTCGATAAATTGTTTTTCTATATAATGATTCTTTAATTACATTTGAAGAATAAAATGACTTTTTTTCTATGATTGTGTGTATGTAAATATATATATCTACTCCAATGAGATATGTCAAATTGAAGAAAATAAATTTCTAGTAATATAATGATATATTCATATACACATACATAAACATGCAGATTATATACATACACATACACACATACATAGACATAACCGTACACATACACAAACACATAAATACATATACATAAAGATAAATGCATATACATATATATAAACATAAATACATGCACAATCACATATACACATACACATACATACAATTACATACAAGCAAATACATTGATATACATGTACAGACATATACTAAATAAACATACACATACTACATAAATTCACACATAAACAGATATACAAATACATCCAAATACACATACACATACACATACACAAACACATTCATATATACACATAAACATACATACATACACATACATATTTACACAATCATACCTATATACAAATACACATACCAAAAACATATATATATATATACAAAAACATTAAAATACATATACACAAGTACATATACAAAAACAATACATATATATAAATTCACATGCACAGACATACACATACATACTCATACATAAAAACACACACATACCGGAAAACAGACACACCGATATACATATACGTCTACATATATACACATACATTCAATTATATGTAATTATTTTAAATTATTTAATATGACTACAAATATAACAATTAAAATATGAACTACCCTTAAATAAATTTTTATAACTTTGTATGTTTATATAATTGTTTGAATAAGAAATTAATATTTCATATTTATATATAAAAGTTTTAATTAATTTATATACATATATTACTATACATTCTTATTAATTAATATAAATTTTAATAATTTTATACTTATGAAATTTTGAAAATATGATTGGTACAAATTTTTTTATAATAAAATAGCTTTCTAAATCATATTTATATATTAAATTTATATATATAGTTATTTTTAAATAAGAAATATTAAATATATATTTATTTACATTAAATATTTCATGGGGCCCACTATCATCTCTTTTTTAATTCCGTTAAATGGGACACTACAGGAAAGATGAATATTTGCGACAAGCGATTTGTGATGAGATGCCGTCGCAAAAGGTCTTTTTCGACGGGGCTCCGTGGCAAATCGCCCGTTGCCAAAAACGGCATCGCAAATAGGTGTTTTTGCGGCGGTCTCGTCGTAAAAAGAGTATGTGTGACGATATTTTTCCCCCGTCGCAAATGGGTTTTCTTTTATATATAAAAAAGGTATTTGCGACGGGTCGTTGCAGATATATGAGTTGCGACGGGATTTTGACCCGTCGTAAATGAGAAATTTAAAAAATATTTTCGACGAAGGTATTTGTGACGGACCGTCGCATAAATGTTTTTATGACGGGTATTCTTTCCGTCGCAAATGTTACAGTAAAAAAATATTTACAATGGGAAACCCCGTCGCAAATATTCCAGACGCAAATATTAAAAAAAATAAAAAAAAAATAATTAATACAAATCATATAATATTATATAAAAATAATAATAATACTAATAATATAAAAAATTATATTATTATAATATAAATAAAAAAATATATAAAATATAATTATGAAATATTAATATAAAATCCAATTGTTTTCTAATTAAATCTAATTAGTTACTAATTAAATCTAATTGTTTCCTAATTAAATCTAATTGTTTCCAAATTAAATATAATTGTTTCCTAATTAAATCTAATTCTTTCATAAATAAATCTAATTGTTTCGTAATCTAATTATTTCTAATCAATTAAATCTAATTATTTTCTAATTATTTGATAATTATTTTAATTAAATCTAATTAAATCTAATTATTTCTTAATTATTTGATAATTATTTATTTATTTCTAATTATTACCAAAACATCCTCTGGGTGTGTCGAACCAAGTGTGCAGCAAGACCCGTTGTCGTGTACCATGTTACCCCGAGTCAAGCTCGAAACACCTTGTCAGAGTTTTCACTCCTAGATACATCTGTTCCAGAGCCGCCACTACTTGTTCGTATCCAGACAAGGATTATTTGGTACAACCACTTAATCTAATTATACTATATATCTACTAAACATTCTATTAAAAAACTAATTTAACAATTAAAAATAATTTAAAAAATAAAAAAAAAATATAAATACCTTCGATATTTTGATGTAATCTACACCTTCTAACTCCTTCTCTCCTCTTCTCGAAAGAAAAAATTAAAACAAAACTAAAATTCTGCTTCGAACTAAAAGTTAGAGAGAGAGATGAAGAGAGATCTGAATGTTATAGGAAAAATAGGTGGGATGTATATATAGGTTAGATTATTTGCGACGAGCGTATTTGCGACAGGATACCGTCACAAATACTAGGTATTGCGATAAGATACCGTCGCAAATACCTTCGCCCGCATTAATTACAAGCAGCGGTTAAAAGGTATATTTTTGTGACGAGCCCGTCGCAAATAGCAGCCTGACGACACACCATTAGCTACAGGCGGATATTCCCGTCGCAAATTCCTATTTACAGCTGTTGGTATTCGCGACGGGTCTCATTGCAAATACCTTCACCCACATTAATTACAGGTGGTGGGTAAAAGGGTTTTTGCGACGGGCCCGTCGCAAATAGCTGCCTGCCGACACACCATTAGCGATGGGCGGATATACCCGTCACAAATTCTTATTTACCGCTTCCGGTATTGGTGACAGGACCTGTCACAAATAATACACGGTGAATAATTTTTTGCGACGGGAAAATTTACCCATCGCCAATAATATTTACCACCGCCGGGTAGTTGCGACGGGGAGAAGGCGACCGTCGCAAATAGGCTTTACCGCAGCCAGTATTGGCGACGGGACCCATCGCAAATAACACCTGGTGAATAATTTGTTGCGACAAGACAATTTTCCCATCACAAATACTATTTACTGCAACTGGGTACTTGCGACGGGTAGAAGGCTACCCGTCGCAAATAGGCTTCCCGCATTTTGGTGTGCAAACCACGCCATAACTATTGTGACAGGTCCTATATTTCCATCCCAAATAACTGACCATTGGGGACAAGAATATATTCCCATCGCAAATACGCTTTTTGTCGGAGTTTTTGCGACAGGAATAAAGCCCCTCGCAAATACCTCATCGCAATAAGCAGTTTTTCCCATAGTGGGAGACTCTTATCACCACTAATTAAAGCGGTAATAAATAAAACATTATTAGTGAAAAAATCACTAACAATGGGATACCCTTTTTAAATTATTTTTTATCAATGATAAATGTTACATTTATCAATTCTTTTAGTTAACACCAATAATAATCTCCCCATTTTTATAGATTTTTTAGCATTGATAAATGTCATCATTGGATAAAGAATAACATAATCATCATCGAATGTTTTTTGTATAGAAATTTGAATATTTCACATTTTTTAATATGATAATTAGTTTGAAATATCCGAATTTTAGGTCATTTACATTTGTAATTTAGTAATTTTATTTTTATTTTTTATAATTTTTTTATATAGAACAAACTACTACATTTGATGGATGAATTCTATTGAATTGAAAAAATAACCATAGTTTATAATAAAAAATTATAATATTTTCTGTTATAATATCTTCTACAATTGATGGATGAATTATATTAATTAATATAAAAATATATCAACATATTTAAATAATTTTTTATACCACATACCGTTAATGAAAAATAACTAAAATTGAACATAGTGAAATAATAACTTTTTATTTCTCTTAAATGCTAAAATTCATTTATAGATTATGAATATGATTAATAAAAAACTACACATATAAATTAAACAATTATTACATAAACATGAAGATATATTATTCAATAGAACAAAGTCTTAATAAAACTAGCCTTGTTAAAAGATATAGCTATTTTTGTTGTGATTTTTATATATATATCATAGTATATAATAACCACACTCTATGTTTCAACCTTGATAATAAAAATAACTACTATAAAAATTTGGAAACCCAATGAAAAAATCTATATATCATTGGTTCCGTTGACGTCTACAAAAATAAAAACATGGTTTAACTCTTTGGGGGTCATAGCTTTTATTGATCCCAATTTTAGATTATCTTGGATAGTTCTTGCAATATAAAAAAACCTCAAAACTTCAACCCATTACTTAATTCAACACACAAGACAAACCTATGGTTGTAGTTCCCATAGAATGGAAATGAAAATATTCTATTGTGATTTGGATCATACCTCCCTCTCTATGATTGATACGAGGTACTTAACAAACTAGGAGGTGTAGTAGGGGATGCTCTAGAGTGACTGGGATCTTTTATTGACACCCTATGATGAAAATGTCATAATCATCAACTAATATTATAACAAACAAATCCTCTTTTATCATATAATTGGTTTCACATAATTGAATTTTTACATCCCTAATATATTTCTAATAAAACCTTTTTTTCTCAACTCTAATAATGTTTATTTAAAATTTAGATTTTTTTCCTTACATGTTTTTTTTGTTATTTTATTAGTACATCAAGGATATAATGAGTGCTGACAGAAATGTATTTTTAAATAGTGGTTAAAATTTATATAAAAAACTTATAAATTAAATTTTCAATCAATCACTAAACATAATCCTTCTTTATATAAAAACAAAACATGTGAATAAATTATTTAATTTTCTTAATTAATTTTTGAAAATTATTTTTCATGTGAGGTATTCCCAGATATAATTTAATTTTATATAAATAAATAAAATATAAAATTAAAATTTATAAATATATCCAACTAACAATATATTAATTCTCTCTATTCAAATATATTTTTCAATTTTAGAGGCATTCCACTTAGTAAAGTGAATAAATAATAAGTGGTTTTTTCATAAGAATAATTTTTTTTGAAAAACAGTTTCAAATGAAAGAAAATTTTGTAGAAGTCATTTTATAAAAAGAATTAGTATATAAAATGTGTTTTTATGATTCAAAAGTAAGACTGATCCAAAAGTAGTGGATGTATTTATGAGGTTGAAACATGACATGGATGTTTTATATGTGTATACCAAGCCTAGGTCAGGGGGTTTAAAGGTATGGGATCTTCATGTTCTACTACTTCATCAAAGGTATCTTCATATACAGTGGTTGTGAGAACTAACAATGAATCCAATAAAAAGGAGGGGTTCTAGGGGACATGGGTAGTGTGTTCTTGCATTGGATTTACTCCTGATGTGACTAGCCAATTTCAAATTGAAAAAGGTTATTTGGAAGTTATGAATAATAGAAATTAGTCCACATAGGATGTTAAGGATGAAACTAATTAGAATGTCTCTAGAAAGAAAATTCTAAGCATTAAGTTGGTAAACTAGAACATTTTTATTCATTCACAGGAGGATATGTTGGATAATTGGTTTCTAATTAGTGCCTCAAAAGAGGATAATGATAGGCTGGTGGAGATAATTATATTTGTAGAAACCATTAAAAAACAAAAAGAGTGTATAAACAAAAATGAAAATATTCTAGTAAGTGGTTTTAATGCAGGTGAAATAAATCTAGATGGGTACATACAAATGTAGGAAAAGATGTATTATTTGTTAAAAGATATTATCAAGGTTGATTCAGCTAAAATGTTATGTAGAATCCATTTAAAACTATTTAAGGATAATTCTATGAATATGTTGAAATTATACTTTATTATCTCCCCCATTATGTATGTTACATTATTCTTATATCCTATATTGCATGGGATCTCAATTTCCCTTAAAAGTGTTGAAAAAATTTAAAATTAACTTTCTCTAATCAATATTGAAAAAATCTATAGATGATTCATCTATAGTATAATGTACCACCACCCTTCTCTGATTTGACTCCATGTGGTACTGTTTTATTGTTCTATAATATAATATATTATCCCATAGTTAAAATATGATACTAGTTATCTGTAATATTATACTCATAGTATATTATTACATCTAAACAAGGTGGTATAGGATAAATATGTGTACATTGATACTCTGTTTTCATATTTCTATACATAGACTGCATCATTGATCTAACTCACTCATACATGATTGGTCAATGTCCTAGAATTAAATTTTAAAAATATGTAATTTTCAAGGTATATTTCTTACCTCAATGAATTATTTGATTCCATTTTTTAAAATATTTGCACAAATCTTAAACCCCCTTATTCTAACTATATTTTCAACAATTATTAATGTTTATAAAAGTTAAAATTTCTTTCCCTTAATGTATGAATTTATCTTGTTATGCTTTATACTCAAGGAAATATTATGCTATTTTAAAAAAAAATTCTGTTAATATATGAATTGTAAAAAAATTCGACATTCAAAATGAGAATATCATGACCTAGTCTCATTGGTACCCCACTTGAGTTATTTATGGGACTGATAAGTTATCACTGAATTCTACATTCAGTATAGAATGGGTTGAAAACTGCCACCAATGGTATATATTAGCATACATGAGAGTCATTTCCCTTAAAATTTTTTGAAAATAATTAAATGATACAATGTGACTTGAAATATCTATGTATATAACACAAAACATGACATATGTCATGAAATTAAAATATAAACCCTCTATGTAATTCCAATACATTTTCTAAAACTTTTACACTATTGATGATCCTCAAAGAACCGAATTTTTCACAAAATTTATGCTTCAAATCTACAACTACTCATCCTTTAAAAACATAGCATACTTTGGATGGGTAAGAACCTATGAAAACATGACATTTTCTAGAAAATTGACATTTAAAAATGAAAATAACAACATAATTTTTAGTAATTTTTTTGTTTTTTATATATAATTTATTTGTATATTTTGTATTTTTTAGGATAAAATTTGTATTCATTTTCCTATTTTATTATTTTAGGTTTATTTTAGAATAAATTTCGAATATAAAAAAATATGGAGTTCATTATTTTCATTGATAAATATTTTGAATCTTGTGTTCTTAGATCAAATCACCGATGATTTTCAACGGTACTTTATAGAAAGAGGATAGGTCTAAAAGTTTAAATAATGAATTAAAAGTATGGTATGAAATAACTAAGATACATAGATAGGGAGAACCCAAGGAAATGGTTTGTATCAAAGTCTATTGAAGGGAGCTATAATATTCAATTTTTGTATCATAATTATCTGAAATAAAAATGATATCATAATGTTATGTAGAACAAGTCTTAAGGAAATAACAACATATCTATGGATCCAATTCATGATCCTAAGAGTTAAACTTGTTTTATATTATCCAAAATATCATCTCTAGGTAGATAATCCATTACAATTCTTCCTCACAACCCAACATGACACTAAAAATTATCTAAACGTCATATAAGAATATTTTCTCAAGATATCATCAAATATATAATCTTTCTTATATTAAATTAATGAGAAACATAAAATAGAAACACTCTATGGAATTTATTACATAGAATAATGGAAAATGATAATAAAACATGTGTCTAAGTTCAAGGAAACCAATACAAGATCCATTTTACATAGATTCTAGACCAAAAATAATTTAGAAAATATGAATTAAACATTGTTAAAAATTATGATGACCAGATACAGTAAAACATTGGGTATGTATCAGTATTTTAAATTATAATTTCCCACTAAATTTGTAAATTTTAGTGATCCAAAAATACATATGAACTTTAATTCCATAGAAACAAAAAATATGGTAGTGATAGAATTGACATTATCTATGTCATCAACATAGAACAGTGACACTATTATAATATTTCATAATTATCAATCGAGGTTAAAAACATCACACAAAACAATATAAATTTTAATTTTCAACACAAAACACACTTTTAACACTATTTTCCTAATCAATGTAGACAATGTTTGAACTAGACAGATGCTATGGACTATAATATATCAAATAATTCAATTTGAGCAGCCAAAAATTCTTCATTAGGATAACAAATATCCCAAAACCTATTTTATTAATCTTAAATGTATATTTTGGGATAAAATAACTATGAATAAGAAATGATATCCCATAATGAGTTTCAAGATATCTGTAGGTAATTTTAATACATCTATTTTCTATAAATTTTTATTTTTTTCCTATAGTGTGGTTATTTGAAGTGGTATTACATGATTTTTTACCTTTAAAATTTTAAATTCTTCTCTCATGGTTACTTAGATGATCATGTGGAATTATTTTGTAATTTGGGTGGATTTGTTTTTTTATAGTTAATTTTATATTTTATATAATCTATTAAATCTATCATTATATCAGTTGGTTTCTTCTTGTAATCATTTTGTTTAGTCATGTGATCAATTTTTTTCCTATTTGCAGTCAATTTAATCCTTCATGTGATCTATTAGTTTCTTATTATGGACACTTAGTTTGGTTGTGCAGTTGATTGGTTTCTCCTTCTAGTCACTTGGATTGATTGTCTGGTTGACTGGTTTATTCCTAAAATTATTTGGTTTGTTGGTTTCCTATTTTTTCAATCAATTTAATTGTGTGGTTGATCAGTTCTTTTGTGAGGTCCCTTGTCTTAGTTCAGCTAATCCCTTAATGTTGTCACTTCAAAAGTTCTAAAAAATCCTATATTTTGGAAAAACACATTTTTACCCTGATCAATACTATAGGTCTATTTAGTAAAATAACAATCTTAATCATTAAAAAATATTTAAATCCATTTATATGAGATATAGTTATATATCTATATCCCTTGACTTCTCAGGTTTTATGTGGGAATTAAATGTGTAGTTCCATGGAATTTAAATGAAACGAAATTAAAATATATATAATAGAAAAGGTTATGAAATTATCATTCAATTATATATGGTGAAATTTATATTCCCATATAAAATATAGATTCTCTATTGAATGATTTTCCTCCTTTCTTCTAAGCTCAGATGGTCAAAAAATCTATTATTGAGTCTTATGAGTCATTATCATTTCTTATATCTAGTTGTAGTGAGACAGATCATGCTCATACTATTAAAATATTCTAACTAAAAAAATCCTTATTTGTTCCCTCTATGTTCAGTGTAACACAAAATATAACACTTATAAGTAAGAGATCTTTGTTATCTATTCCATTTTGTGTAACTATGCAATTCTCATGCTTCTAAATTTTGGTGGCTGGGTAGGTTTGATCAACTAATGAGCAGGAATAAATTGAATTGAATGTTATGGGGGAGTATTTGTAGTATCATAAATAGTTTTCTTTCTATTTATATTGATGATATCTATTTGAACTTGAAATCTATTCTTACATGCATGTCCTTGATATTATTAATTAAAACTCTTTTTTTTGTAATGAGAACCTTGGTTTTGTTAGACACACCACCCACAAAAGGTTAAGATTTTATATAATGTTGAGGAATTACTTTGTGTGGGTATATTGAAACTATTTGAAATCCCCCTTGTAGTGGATGATGAAATATTATGAATTCCCTATATAAATTAATTTTGGTAATTATGTTGACTAGTATTTTCTGTTTTATACTTCTAGAATTGTTACCATTTTATTTATAATTTTGTGTGATTTGTGGGGTTTGTATAGTGATTGTAATGAATACTATATATTTTTGATTTTGTATGTGAAGTGGATGTTTTTTGGTTGATATATGGATTTAAGAGGTATATTTTTAGGTTATGGTGTTAGTTTTGGAAGGATATTTGGTGGTTACTTTTTTGAGATTTTTTGATTTATACATGGTTTCCTATTTTATTTGTATAGTTTTAATGTAATATGAAATATTTAATGATTCAATATAAATTCATCGGTTGAAAAAATGAGTGTGAGTGGTATGTCCAAGTGTGATAGTTGAATTTATGCATTTAGTGATACAAAATAGGATGAAATTAAATTTAAATAAATATTGATTTCAGATAAAGCGGGTTGAAAATAAAAATGGGTTGAATATATTAAAAAAGACTAATGGTTTGTTATATTAAAAACAACTAATGGTTTATTAGAAGTGTGAGACTATTTTTTATGGTGAGTTTCATTATAGGTGGTGAAACATGGTAAAAATAGTATGGTGTTCATGGTGGATTAATGTGATGTAGTAATAATGTTAAATTCATAGGATGATTTTTGTATAATTTTAGGTTACTTTTATATGAACCTCATCAACATTGTGTATTACGTACTGACAGCCAAATGTTTTGGTAATTGTTTCCCTGAAATATAGGATAGTGAGAGAAAATATGACTAATTACCCTCTCTTCCCCACTCTTTCTATGGTAGAGTTACTCTGTGATGGTACTAGGTTATTAGAGAGAACCAATCAATGAAGGAGAATTTGGTGGAGATGTATGATGATGAGTGGATATGATAATTATTGGTGGTGGGGGGGAGAGTGTGGATAGTTTTACGAGGGAAAAAGGTTTCTATCCTTCACAATCAGGATTACATACTACCAATGTTATATGGTTATGGTTGGATGTGTTTTGGATATTGAATATTATGTGTTAGTGGAAGTAATATGTAGGTATTGATTGATGATGACAAAGAATTCTGAGCCTTGTGGAAGGCTAGGGTAAGTCATATTGTGATATGATCAATATAAAATATTCAATCTTTCATGTTAATCAGATATGATGAATGTTATAGTGATCTTCATTGACACCATGATGGTTAGCTAACCCTTTTTAGGTTCCACAGGGTTTTCTATTTTTTTATAGTGGCATTGATATGATCTTTTATTATTTTCATGAGATCTATTGGGCATGATCCTATTGGTTATACATGGTATTCTCACCCAACACACTTATAATCTATTATTCAATTTTACAGGAGCATTTCGGAGACCTATATAGTTATCAATATCTTACACGATTTAATTTCAATAGTATTCTTCCCAACACATTTCTACTGGTATTTATTTTTTATAGAGTTTTATTTTAATTTCATAACAAACATGGTGGTATGGTTTCTTTTTATATTATCTTATGATGTTTTTTGTTGTTTTTGTTAATATATATATATATATATATATATATATATCCATTTTTATATTTTGATGGTAAATCACCCCATTTAATTATTTTAAATACTTGATGGAAGTCTCCATCCCAATGCCTACTCATTACAAGACACGGGGGGTCACTCTTTATCTTCAATTCTAGTATAGGCGGGGAACCGATGGAGATGGGGGGGGATAATAAAATGGTATTGATGGTTATGGGTAAATAATAAGATAGACTTTGTATCTATGCATGAGTGAGATTTATATTAGTCAGTAGGGAATTTTTTTTAACATAATGTCCGAGGAAGCATGGGAGACCATATTGGGAACACAAATTTAGTCACCCCTATAATCTGAAACAAGTACTATTATCTTACCAAACACTGAAGTTGATGTAATTTTGATAGTGCAGTAAAGAAAAAATAAAGGTACATGAAACATTTCTTTTCTCCCTTTGTTTAGATTAATTGTTTTGTGAAACTAAAATAAATTTAACTAAATGAACACTGTTATGTGCAATGGTACCAATATTTTGCTTTAACATATATTTTTCTATGATTAATCTTGTTTTTCCAATACATGCGATATAGTAAATAAACATATATTGGGATTATCTAGTGGATTTCAAGGGGGTCAATGTGAAGGATGTGGGTGATTTATCGCTGAAGGTGTTATGTGATTAACAATATCAGTTTCTATAAAATTAAAAGGAGAGAATCTATGATCTAGAGATTCATTAAGGGATAGAGTATCTTGATATCACTATCAGTCTTATTCATACGTAGGATGAGAACTAGGTTTCAATTATGGTTCATTGGATTCTAGGAGCATTGTGTTAGTGGTCGACAAATTACATTAGAGAGAATAAGGAAGAGGATGTTTATTTGTATTATTTAAGGGGAGTTTTATTTTTAGTTATTATCATAAATATTAGAGTAATAAAGAGGTATGAGTTACTCTCCCATCAACAAGATTGTTTGTTTGTGTGGGATATCTGGTGCAGGCTCAAGGACATCATACATTTTCCCCCAATTTATTTCCTCAAGAGGAGACAAGACATAACGTTTGGGGGATGTGCTAGATATAGAGATTCGATATGTTGCCACCAAATTTATCTATTATAAATTGTTAGAGTCATATAGGATGTTTGAGATGATCGTTAAGATATAATCATTGGGGATAGTTACTTTAATTGGAGGTTAACATTTTTTTTGAGGAGATGGGAATTAGGTGTAGGATAGAAGATATCAATGAAATTGAGGTTCTCGTCATTATATAGTTGATCACAGTAGTCTACCTCAAGATTATCTAGGGATAGTTGTTCTAAATAATCTATGAGTGTATATATATTTTTATTAATTTTATGTCATGGTTATGGAAATCATCAAGTTTAGTGCCTAACTACATAGGGAGATCGATTTGGGGTGGGTGGTGAAGGCCCATTTTAGCAGAAGTGATTAGTCTCACAATGATCATATTTCACAAGGACCCTAATAATATAATAGTTTTGTAGAAAATTCAAAATTTTGAAGAGGTATATGGTGAGGTCGAGGGAATTCTATGAAGGTTCTATCATAAGAGATACCATAGATTGTTCAAAGTATGATACGTTTATTTTATATGTTAGTTTCTTCATTGTTTTATTATCAACATTTAAACTAAGTTGTTACACCCACATTATGTCATGTGTTAGGGATGGACATGGAGAGCTATCTAGTGTATCACATGTAATCAACACAATTTGGAGGTTGTGATTACTTGGTTTATGTGTTCCTATAATGTAAATTTGTGATGAGTTAGTATTAGTCATTGGTGAGTTCATTGTTATTATAGATAAAATAATTTTATTTCATCACTGGAATGAATTTATTGTACTATGTAAATGAATTTTTAGATAGTTTTCAGTGTTTATTCTCATATTCTAATGATTAAGAACATCAACTGGTGCTCGTTTGTGAGTAGAGTTATCAAATGGGTGGTTGAAATGGAGAGTCATGTTTTCTTAGTTCTCTTTTTTTAGAAGATGATTATGTAGTGGTGGTTCCTAGAGTTTTGGGGAAGTATCTATATGTCATTCCATATGAGGTTATGGAACTACTCCACATTACACAATTTTGAGATTGGGATAAATTTATGGTGGGGTTACTTTATAATTTTAATGGATCCTTGCCAAATGGGAACCCATAAAGCTATGTGAGTTGAGACTCAATATTGATGATTTATTGTATAATAAACTAATCTAAACTAGTGTATACCATTACTATGCTCCAGTGTTCCTCTGTAAGAAGTCAGAATTTATTCTGAAGTTGTTCAAGAAATAATATTTGTTGAATTAGGTGATGATCAAGAAAAATTACCCTCTTCTATAGATACACAACCTATTCAGCAAGTTAAATTGAAATAATTGGATTTTAAAGATCATCTTATGGTCATTATATAACTAGATGAAAGTAAATGAGGGGGATAACCCAATTAATTACATCCAATGTTAGTATGGTAATTGTTAGTATGTAGTAATTCCATTTGGTGTGATTAATTCACAATATGTGTCTATGGGTATCAGGAACAATGAATTCTATGAGCTCCTAGACATGTTCACTGGTGTGCTCCTAGATGACATCTTTATTTACTCAATTTCACAGGAGGATCATGTAGGGAATATTTGAGATCCATTACAATTTCTTTAAAACTAAAAAGTCAATAGTAAGCTATAAAAGTGTATGTTTTGGACACATAATGTCCATTTCCTTTTACAATCAATGTCTCGATAGGGAATGGTCTTGGGCTCATCAATGATTTTTGAAGTATTTTTCTCAGTAAGCACTAATGAATGAATTATTGGTTTGAAAATTCATTTTTTATGGTATAACCAATATTTTATTTCTGATTTATATTAGATTTCTTTATAATAGAGACCTTTGTCTAGAAATGACCAGGATTTCATAGGGATTGGTTATTGTTGGATATTTTTTTTCTTCATGAATGATATGTTGATTAGTTCCATAGTGATTTGATTTCAAGAGAATGGGGTGATGTTGATGGCCTTTTTTCAATTCATCCTGACTAGGTTTGGAAATCATCTTGATGAATCATGGGTTGGTGATCCATTGTTGGTCCAAGTGGTTAGGAAACAATGATCATAATTATATAACCCATTTCAAAGGGATGGAAATAGTAGTGTTTTCCTTGAATCTATGGATACATTACTTCATTAGAGAGCACTATGTTTTATTCACAAATAACATAGGTTTGAAATTTGTTTTATCCCTACTAGATTTTACTACACATCAATATAGGTTGATGGAGTTTCTCTATGATTATTATTTTCAGAAATACTACTTTACAATAAAGGGGAATGTAATTATTGATGAGATGATATGAAAATCATGGGGGAATATTTCTAAACAATCAAAGAAATTTTTTAAATGGATAGAGGAGGTCGTAGTGTACATCTTGATGTGGGGGAAGATAATGATGGGGATTATCTCCATCAGATGATGGTGGAATCATCGATGATGTGGAAGTTCTAAGATCCCCAATGAGGGGAATCAGAGTAGGTTGTGATGTGTTACCCTTTCGGTCATGGTGATTTATTTAAGGGTGGTCAGAATCAGATGTTGTTTTAGCAGAGGATGTTTTTTTGTTTTTAATGTGTGAGGTAGTTATTTAAGAGGTTGAAAGATAGACCTTAGGACAAATTTATTTTTGTTTTAGATGTACCATGAAATGAGAATGGACCTTTGATGTTTTGGGATGAATTATTCAGTGGAAGAGTTTTTGGGATGGTATAAATTTGTTCAGTTTGTGAAAGTAGAGAACCATGTTCCTAGAAGTTTATTAAAACACATGGATATCTCTATGTGTAAGTGGGAGTATATCTCTATGGATTTGGTTATTGGTTAACCAATTGAAAATAAAGGTTGTGATTTCTTTTTTAATGATTTTGGACCGACTGATCATGTCATCCCATTTTCTGGAGATCAATGACTCATGTGTTATGGATGATATGGAAATGCGATATATAGATATGGTAGAGAGAACGCATGGGTTGTCAAAATCCATTATATATAAACATGATACTCATTTTACCTCATATTCTTGGATAGTATTTCAATATTATTTTGGATCTCATCTAAACCTTAGTGTAACTACCAATCCCCAGTTATACGGGGTGATAGAGAAAACCATCTAGATGTTGGAGGATATATTACATTGTTAAGTCATCGACTATATCATATAATGGGTTAAACACATACCCTTAGTGAGGTTTAACTGTTATAATTACTACTAATCATGTATGAGAATGGATCCATTTGAAACATTTTTTGTTAAGTTGTGTTTTAGTCTATTATTGTGGGATTTAGTTGGGGATTCTTCCATCTTGGTTTTTGATATGGTGTAGATAATGAGATATAAAATGTAGATAGAATTAGAGTTCATAAAGGTGATATATTACTGCTAAAATACATATGAATACAATATTAAGATGTTATTAGAGTTTTATTTCATATACCATGTATTCTTAATGGTATTACCACATTTTGGGAAGTATAGATTTGGTCAAATGAGTAATATTTCTCCACATTTTGTTGGTACTTTTGAGGTGTTGGGTTGTCACGAATAGAATCTGGTTTCCACTAATACTGGCACCAAATCCATCCCATGACAAGACCCAAAGGAATTTTCTTATCCCTATGGGTTGACACAAGTTCCCAGGTATCAATAAATTAGCTTTGAGAATGATTTACCCGAGTATGAAAGCATAAAACATTAACAACAATCAATAATTTGAATCAGAAATTTTAATGCCAAACAAGACTTAAGAAAAATCAATAACTGAATACATGGTTTCAAATAAATTAAAATAAGTTCAAACATAAATATAAAATATAATAAAATCAACCATAAAGACTTCACATGACTATGGGGCATCACCCTCGAGTCGTCTCTACAACACCGCACCATAAGAGGGGACTAACAACACCTACTGCCTTCTCCCGAGGCATTGCCTTTACTTTATCAAACATAATCAAGTATACTTACACCAAAGGGGTGTAAGTAGGTTGGGAGAAAATTCCCAATAGGATACCACCCAATGAATCCAAATAGTATACAATACAAGGTGAAAACCATACAGTTTTAATATGTAAAGAAAAATGGCGATAAATTCCAAGAAATGAAATCATCAATTATAAACAGTTTCCAAAATAAAACTTTTATAATTTAAAAACATTTAAATAATTCATGTTATATACTATAATTTACATCCAAACACATCCTATTAAATGTGTAAATACCACAAATCCAATGATCTCCAAAACAGGGAACACCCTTAAGCATTAGATAGTCTCGGGCCCTATATACCTCGGTGTAAAATGTCCAGGTCACAATCCTTTATCATGCACTATCCACAAGTAGGGAACATAATCATAACCTCATGGTACCCAAACATAATATATATATTTTCGTTAGAGTTTTCTTTATACAAAAATGCTAAGTGAAATTTGGGACAGAACTCATCCAGATCACTAGCCGTACTAGTACATATCCACCCACCTAGGTACCTGAGCCTACCCCTTTGTGATGAAAAAATTTAAGAATGATAAATATATTTATTTTCATATAAAAACACTACTACTGGTCACATACAAATAATATAGTATCTATACACACTTGATACCACTTAATACCCACAACAAAACATTTTGATTTTCAATAAAACAACTTCACAAAATCCCACATTATTTTGCACCTAAAACTCCTTGAAATCCCCACATTGAACACATTTTGTAATCTTATAATTCACCAAAACAAAAATGGAAGCCTAATATATTTTCAATTAAACCAAAAAATCAGTTTTAGGGAATCCCCATATGATCTAATAAGTGATATCTTTGTAAAACCTCCATTTTCACACAAACATGGTACTTAAAGCACATATGCATCACAAACACCATTAAAAAAATTTATCAGAAAAACCAAATGATATAAAAATTAAAAACATGATTTGAATTCCCAATAAATTTCAATAAAATAAACTAAGTATCCAAAGGGAATCCCCAAATGAACCAATATAATATTTCAATGAAAACCCCCAAATTTCACAAAACAATGGCACTTAAAAATTATTTTCTTTAGGAATACATATAAAACCAATTTTCTTACCCACAATCAAATTAAATAATCATGAAAATATCATAAACACAACATGATAAGTCACAATGATTACATACTCAGTGGAATCACCTACCACAATAATAAAAACCCTTGAATCTTATTACGAAAATAAAAATGCACCATCGCCGCACTACAAGAGACATAGGTCGAGCCTAAAAAAATAATAGAACAATATATATAGAATAAAACCATAAGTTCTAAACCATTGTTTATGGACACTAGATACCTCAATGATAAGGGAATAATCCCAAAGAAAGTAAAATGAAAACCTAAGTAAATTGAAAGAAGAATGAAGGAGACCCACTTACGTGAGGGATATTGAATAAATTTCCCCAAATATACTTTTATCTGAATTTCAAAATAGAAAAATTGAAATTTAGGTTCTAATAAAGAAGAGAAGGTAAATTGAGATCTGAAATAGGGGAAAAGAGTAAAAATTTATGGAGTTATGAAGGAATCAAATTATCTTTTTAAATTACGACGAATTTTGAATGCTTATGATTTTTCAACCTAATCTGAAAACCAAATGAGATCCAAATAAGGGGCATAGATAATGGGAGTGAGCCTTGGTTCAGTTGTATTGTGTTATAAGTGGAATAACCTAAAAATCATTAAAATTTAATAAGATATTAAATATTTTTTTTAAAACTAGAAGTGGGATTTAGGGACGCACAATTCCTTAAGTAAAAATCCAATCCTACATGATTATGGATTACTAAAGGGAAAAAATAATATGGTGGAGTTAATAGGTTAGGGGAGGCCAAGTAAGAATTTTAATAGATAAAATATTATGAATAATGAGGGGTTATAAAAGAAACAAAATTTATTTTTATATCTATAAATGAGATCACGGTTTGGACAACATTTTGAAAACCCACTACTTCCACCAAAATTCATAGGAAACCCCAAAAAAAGAAAGAATGGAAATTAAATAAAAAATACAATTAAAATAAGTCATGTATGTGAAAATTCTCCCCACCATGAAAGAATTCTATCCAAGAAAGTCAACCTGATGCTTGATATGAAAACTTAAATGGGTACTCTAAAACAGAATAGATCCTCAATGTGAATTCTTGACTTCACTCAAGATTAAGTAATGTTTAAGGCTGAGGCCTTATAAGAATAAACATATATAACCTTAAAGTTAATTTGGTAATTATGGATACATCATGATGTAAATAAGAATTGAATAGGGAGTAAACACAGTTTAGTAAGGGAATTTTTCTAACAAGAATTTCTTGGGAATGACCCATGACTAAAGAAATATTGGAATGATGTGTGAAAAAAATCCACTATGATATTCTTTGCAGTCAGACTTGTCTGAGTAAATTATTTTATATGCTTATGTAAATAAAAAAACAAATTTTCTACATTTATTATATCCTTTTGTGGCTCATGAATGATTATTAATGATTTCACATAATTAAGATACAAAAACCCGACATTTTAATAGAATAATATTAGGTTTGATAGTGCATATGTGACATGAAAACAATATTATATGAGAATTTAACACTCATGACTTTATTATATATTTATTTTTAAGTAATTCAATGTCATCCCTAGGTTATAATTCACGTAACATGATTTTGAAACAAAACACAATACTCTATTAAAATAATAATATCTAAAATGTGGCCATTATAACATATATTTTAATATGGTGGATATGACTAGTATCATTATCCAATACAACCAACGTAATGGTTACATATTAAATTTTATAATAGTAGTAAAACGTAACCATTATATACTAAACAGTGGTTTAGTCGCACTATGTAATCATAATTTAAAATTAATATTTACCACTATTGTAAAATTAATTTTAAAAAATAAAATTACTTTATAAAATGTATATATCATTGTATCCCAAGGGTGATTTTTTGATAAGAATAATTTTTTGATTAATAGTGTAAAATACTAATTTCTTAATAAAAACGGGATTTTCATTTTAATTATTAACATTGTCAAATCACATTTAAAATTATTTTTAAAGTTATATTAGATAAATTATATTAAAATATAAAAAATTTATTTCATTAAATTCAATATCTTATTTAATTTTGATATTAAAACAGTCTATACTTATAAGAAGTTTCTCCTTGAAAACCTTCTTTTTTATCATGTTTCTGGGTGTAATTTTAAATTGGATTCTGAAATATCTATGAATTTAGTTTTTAAGAATTGATTCAATATTTAGAATAAGAATAATTTATGTTATCTAAAATGATGAACTTAATTTTTTACAATAATTAATTACAAAATTAATTCAAAATAATTACTTGGATTGATGTTAAAACAGATTTACCAGGGTGTTAAACTAATAATATATGGGTTAAAATGTCCTAAAAATATATCATAAACCCATTTTATGGTAATATGGTCACCATATAACCAATACGGATCGATAATGTACAATTTTATAGGGGTTTTCCGGATAATCAAATGGGTGTAATTGATTATTTTCCAAAATGTCATATGTGCCCTCTCCCCCACTTATAAAAGGCCATCAACTCTCCTCCCCACTTAACACTTCCAAATATATCTAGTTCAACCAATATATACACATTTAACTTACATACTCCCTTTAAAACATCCTATATCCATTTCTTATATCATAGATATTGTTTGAGGTGTATTTTAGAGAGAACCTAAAGAAGTTGTCTAAAGAACATGTGACATTCTGAAATGAGCATTTGTATATTATTTTTTATTCCAGTTTATTAAAATATTATAAAATGATGATAATATAAAAAATAAGTATCTTACATAACCATATATTTTATTATGTTAAGGTGATGACCTATGTACATCTACTTTTCTATCAGATTAGAAACAAAACTTTCGATCTTGTGAATGATAGAATACCACCTCGCAAGGTGATGTAACTCATCTTACATATCCAAATTTCATGGTTGGATATAATTATGGATTGAAAAAATTTATATGATATTTATGATGTACTTTTAAATATGTAATTATAATATCACATATAACTTTTTATTTTATATTCTTTATTACTTATGATTATGTCGCTCGTGTATACAATGGACAAACTCCTCACGAAGCGATGTGATTCATTTTTCATTTATGATTTATATAGAATGAAATTAGGAAAAAATTAATGAATAAATGGGATATATATGATTTTATATAAATTCAATATAATTAATATGTCATAATATTCCATATCCTTTCACCCATCAAGGAAATAGTAATGTCTTCAGTGTATACGTACATCTTACCATATCTATGAAGCGTTGTGTTCCATTATCCATGTTAAAATTTCAAAAATGATTATAAAAACATACCTAATGAAAAAATTATATTTGTAACATTATTAAACTAATTGAAATTATGGAACTATATATTATTCCAAAGAACCTGAACTTTCATGATAAAACAATTATTAGAAGACAAGGCTGTTAACAATCGAAATAAAAAAAATAATGAAATATTATTTAGAAACGGGTGATAAGATGTAATGTGAAGAGCTTATATTATTTTATAGATATTTAAATGGTTTTTTAAATTGATTCCCTTGTGAAAAATATTATACATGAGGTTGAATCATGTTCAACCAAAAGGAATCATGAGGTAAGGGACTTCATATCAATTCCTATTTACTGAGGCTTATTAAAATGTTATGCACCTAATTTTTTAATATAGTGTATATACTACCCATTTTACATGAAATATCATAATTAATTTTCTATTCATGGTGTTTTATGTTCTAATTTGAAATATTTCATCTTATGGGACTTGAAATGAATATTAACAGTGGTAATTAATTGTATAAGTCAACTTATTTTTAATTGGTTATATTACTTATTTGTAGTATTTGATATTATATGATTATGTGTGAATTTAATTTTGACTATATTATGTTATATTTAGACATATTATGTGGATTTACATTGAATACACATAATTGATTAATTTTTCAATTCTAACTTCAATATTATGATCTCTGTAGGTGTTTGTTTCATAATCTCATTTTAATTAGTATTATTTACGCTTGAATTTACCATGAAGGAAAGTATTTTGTAATTTTCAAATAAAACCCTTTATTTTTATTATCATATAGTTTATTAGGAAGTTTTCATTTAATTGTTCCATTTGCCAATATTTTTTACTTAAAATTATTTAGAATTTAATTTAATGATATATGACATTATTTATCTCTTCGGTCAAAAAACCTTTATCATCTAAAACCATGTTTTCACAGAAAGAATTCAAATCTATTTTTAATTTTTTTAATTTATTTGTTAAATTAATTTTTTCCCTTGTATGAATCTTTAAAAAAATTTCAGTAATGAATCTTCATATTGTTTTCCAAATAAGGCCAGTTTGGAAATAATATAAAATGGGAAGGAAATGATTATTTGGACGTGTATGGAATGTATATAATTTCATGCCTTCATAACCACTAAATGTTTTAAAGAATTATTTCTATTCTTCAATGGCTATTATCAATGAATTGTTTTTCAAAATATTTTGTGATATATTAGTTTAGAAAAATGTATTTTTAAAGTGAATTAGTATTTTTCTTTAGAAAATTTGTACATATATTTTTATGATATTTATATTATTCAATGAGTAAAACCATTAATTTTACCTATACGCCACTAAGGATATGTTGTGTTGGTGACAAAATTATTTTTTCTTTGGATGGTTTATGATCATTTTTTCAAGGAAATTATTTAAATTCACTCTCATGATTCATTGTTGTAGTCATTGATTTTCCATTGAAATATTCACTTTCCTGTGACCAATAGACACTAAATTTCCCAGGAATATGCATATTATTTATCTTAGATATGTTTATTTTGTAAACTATATATCAATTCTACATATGGTATTCTAAATTGAATTTTATTTTTAAATCTAATGAAATATGGATAAATATTTATTGTTTACTCAACATGAATATTTAATTATAGGTAATATTGTTCATAAATTAAATTAGCTATTCTGTATTTGAGAACTATTTTGTATATACAGTGATTTGAGTGGACTAGAATCATATATCTCATCGATGCCTTTTGTCTTATTAAAATATAGTAATGAAGATACTTACTCCGAGTCACTCAGGTTGGGGTCACTACAAAAGTCTTATGTCATTTGTTTGAGAAAACCTTACACCACATTTGATGATTAATGTTCTTTGATTGATTATGTTTCATTCTAATTATTCATAATAATATTCTCATTCTGTTATTTTTATACTGTTGTCTCTCATCATCATTGATTTATATCTTTTCTTTTTACCCTTACTAAAAATTTGATCTCAGATTGTCTTATGTTTTCCTTCCCCAGAGAGTAATAAGGGTTTTAAATATGATATGTTTAAGAAGGGTGGAAGTTTTAAATAAATAAATTATTAATTATGTAGATATTTTATGCACCATTTTTTATGTATCCAATTTTCCAAATACACTAAACCTATATGGACCTAAATCATATACTACTGTGAAATTTATTGAAAGTTCATATAAAAGGATGTAATATTTTTATATTAAATGTATGGATATCTATAGTAAGTATTAGAGGAATGGATTAGTAAATTTTTGAAATTTGGATGAGGAAACTTTATTGAGAAACCTTTAGATAAGCCTATTTTATGAGAACATCCTATGTTATAGTAAATAAATGAGTGTGGGTTCCCCATTTAATTACATCATTTTTTGGATATTATAAGTGGATGTGTTTAGGGGACATTTTCAACAAAGGATAGTAACCATAAAAAAATGTTGGTTCAGTGTAGCCACCCTAACCAAAATATCCAGAAGTCTATGTCATCTATATTGCATTTGAATAATATAAAAGGAATCACATCCTAAATAACAAAATATTATAATAGTCTTGGTAATCTAGATATATACAGGACTCTTTCATTACATTTTAAAAATCAAAGTAAAACATTTTTTATGAGAATATCATTATTGTAACACCCCAAGATTCTATGGTATGCTTCTCTTTGAATAATGCAATAGCGTGTGTTGTACGCAACATCGACTTCTAACACACCACAACCAATCAAACTAGCTGTTATGAATAGTAATACCTACTTTTTGAAATTTTATAAATTTTATTTTTCAAAATGGACTTCATTTTTGGATTCATAATATCTAAATTATCCTAGGGTGAATTTTAGGTATTTTTTTGAAAAAATTCGTTGTTTGATGAATAGTGAAACTACTATGTGGTAGTTAAAAAACTAAATTTTTCATAAAACTTAATTTTACCATTTCTGTGAGTGGAATTTCAAAAATCCAAGAGACGCAGTTAATATCAAGGAGTAAAATGTGGTTCAATGATATGAAAATAATTTTTGGTGAATAGTAACATTTTTACTTTTAGTTACCATGGTTAAAAGTAAATAGGGTAATTAAGGGTAAAAGTGATATTAATATTACCCTAAAACATGTCTTATTTATATTGGACAAGTTTATATTTACCAAAAACAACCTTAGGAATAAAATATTATCATTTAGGTTCACTTGGATTAGATTAGGACATTTATTATTATTTAATTCCAAGAAGAGTTAAAAGAGTTAAAATCAAATTTTATTTACTAAAATATTTTAATATAGGGTTATACATAAGGTAAATTAGACTGTAAATATTCATTAGAAAAATAAAAAGATTTCCTACATAATATTATTTTATTTATAATTTTTAGACAAGAAATAATTTAATTTATTTATGACACAATGATGATGCAGTAATTACCATAGCAGTGAAAAATTAAAATAATTGATATTATAAATACCCAAATAAAAATAATTTGAGACTTTTTATGAATTAATATAATATTATAGGTTAATATGACATGTTAGGATTGACTTAATTAACTTTTTTGAAGAAATCATTCTGTTATGATTTTCACAAAAAATAATTTTCCGAATAGTGTCAAAATTGACATAAAAGAGTTTTTAAAACAAATATTATATTATTAATTGATATTCAATTCCTAAAAATCTAAGGTTTGGCGAAGAGACTTAGATCATGATAGTTGTATCATTAATGGACCACTTGGTGGTCTCTTGGAGGTATATAGTAAGTTTATTAACTATATAATATAAAAATTCAAAGTGACATGGTAAGTGTCAAACTAATTAACTAAGAGTTAAAAATAAAAAATAAGGTTAATATAATGACCCAAACCTGTATAAATTCTATTGATTGAGTGGTTTTCGACCCATCCCCATCTTAACCTTTAAATAATCCTCTTTTTAGCCATTATAAACTGAATATGAATTTATTATAAAATAATTTTTCTAGCTTTTCCAAAGGTGCCCGTCACCCCTCTTATAAAAGGGCACTCCACCTTATCATTAATTCACACCTTCAAAGCCTTTTGGTTCGGCCAACCCCTGACCAAATATTCTCTCAACTTCTCTCACTAAAACCTAGTGTCCTTAGTATGATCATAAATCCAACCTAAGGATCCCTTTTGTTCAAATCAAAAGGAAGAACCCGAAGAAGAGGTAATGTTTTCACCACCCTTTTTCAAATTCATTTCTTCTTCAACTTCTTCTTTCTTTTTTATTCCCATTATAAAATAATGAATCCAGTATCTCTAATATACTGTAATATTATTATAAATACGGTACAACCATATTCATTATTCTATCTATCTTTTGACTGATATGTCACCATACGTGCGTACGTACGACTTAACGTCTCAACGTTGTGGTGTAATTGTTATTCAATATATTATTATTTGGATGGGTATAATAATGATTTGTAATTCATGTAAATAATAATTATAACATGATAATGATTTTTTATATATTATATACCATCCAATTATATATTATTTTAATATCAAAAGAATGATATTGTCACTCGTGCGTACGTACGTACAACCGTCTCCATGAACGCGATGAGATTCATTCTCCATCCTATCCATTCAAGTATAATTATAATTTGATGATTTAAAAATAATGTTTATGGACTTGATATCATCTTGGATATGAATAAGATACAACCTATCCATGAAAAACATGTCTTATGTAACAAAACATATAAAAGAAAATGAGTAAGTTAACACTCGAAACGAAGATAATACTAAGATATTATTAACAAAGCAATGTTAAAAGATCATATATGATAACATAATAATGTATATGATTCTTGTATAATTTAATAAAAATTATTTCACCAATATACAGGAGGTTAAACTACCCCCAGCCAAGGAAAAGTACAAGGTAAGGGGTTTTCATCTCACTCCTTATTTCCGTGAGATTCATACCTTATTTCCACTATTACCTTTTGTGTGGTGTATGTACTGCCAATAAATTGTATAATTTGTGTAATACACTTTAATTTATGTGTATTTACATATTAATTGTATGATACCTATTTCATAGGGTGTATGTTTTGTAAGTTACCAAATTAGTAATGGTTTATTTCACAATCTCTTCATTATCTGAGGTTGTTTATACGCAATTATCTAATAGGACCTCTTTATCATCCACATCCATGTTTCTTAAAAATGTATTTCAAAAAATTATTACTATTTTACAGAATATGGGTTGAAGTCATTTATACCCTTGTTTTACTTTTGATAAGAATTTTATAAAGGAATCTTTCTGTCGTTTTCCAAACAAGGTACTTTTTAACCTTTTCGGCTGAATTAAGGTAAGAATGTTTTTTTAACTTATACGGCGGGTGCGTCTATTTTCCACCATTATAAAATCTTCGAATCTGACCTTACAAGCTTATAATAATATTTTCAAATTAAAAGTTTTCTTTTATAATTATGTGACTTTTAAATGATTTCAAAATAAAGAGACATTTCTCTCAAACAGTTTTGATTTTATCTATGTCAACATCCTTTGATGGATTTTAATCTTATTTGAAGTTGATTTATTATGAAACAAAAATTCCATATTGTATTGAAGGTTTTTTGATACTTTTGACTATGGATGTGTTATTTTTATACCATTCATGGTTTATGGTGAAATTATTGACATTTCGTATGCTAGTTTTAATAAGAATGTTTATGTTATGTTTAAACCTGTTCATATGAGGAATGCATTGGACTTAATAAGTGATGGGTGGAGCCCGCTATAGCTCCTTGATGAATTGATAGGTCTCATGAGACAAACTAGTTTCTTGGAACAAGGCATTGACAAAATATTATTTGTAGTCTTGGCACGAGGCCTTGGCTATGTGGTTATGATAGTCTGGCATTATTAATTCCATCATTATAAATGTGGTTAATGATATTGCATGTGATTTTTCGATTAGTAGAATATCCATGTGAATAAGTAAATGGAATTATTTCATTTTATTTTTTCCATACTATGTTCAAGTTCAAGTTTAAAAGGATTTTTTTATTTATACATTGCCTTAAATGTTTATTCTTATTTATAAATGTTTCCTCTATATTGTTATCCTTAATGGGAATTTGAGCTCACCCCTTTTCTATGTTTTATTTTTTCCAGGATGTGAAGAAGTAAATTATGAATGACCTGCAGGGATAATATGAGGGGATAAGAGTGTGGAATATGGAGGCTATGTTGTTTTAGTTTTTATTTTTATGATGTAATGTAAAACTTTATGAATATATCTAGTGTTTCCATGGATACTAAACTAATCGGTCTTTCAAGATTTGATCTTTCTTGTGATCATGCCGTTGTTATGTAATAATGCACCGACTCTGGGTAACTGGGCTCGGGGCATTACAGTTGGTATCAGAGTAAGTTTAGTACAAACCTTGGAAGCTATATTTAGATAAACTCTGATTAGAGCACATAGATTTAAGATGGACTTTGAGGATTAGTATAGAAGAACTTCCAAGAATTTTTGTATTGTAGAGATTTTGTGAGTTTTCCGAGAAATGCATCCTTGTCTGGATACGAGCAGTTAGAGGCGGCTCTGGCACAGATGGACCTAGGGGTAAATCCCGAAAATACCGGTTTGAGCTAGACTCGAACGGGAACTGGTGCACGACAATGGCCCTTGCTGCACCCTTGGTTATGACTCTCTTGGGGGATATGCTTAGGATAACTCTCATTTTCTTTACAAATCATCATGAAGGGTTTATGAGTATATACTTCCTCAAAGAAAACATTTTTATGATTATGGATTATATCCATAAATATTTCAATTTATGATAAGTGTTTTATAAGTATGGAAGTATGTATTTTGATTCATAAACTGATCTAGTTTATGCCATTGTTTATAAATGGCTCCTAGTGGAAGAAATGGAAACTGTATCAATGTACGCACTCCATGTAGGGATTTCCCTCCTGCTCAAGATAATTATAGTGGAGCTAGTGATGCAACTGGTGCTGATCAACTAATCACAATACTGGGAAAACTTACTCAGGTTATGAATAATAACCTTACCCGTATGGATCACCCTGATCCACAGCATGGATGATCAAAGTTAGATCGCTTCATGAGGCAACAAACACCAACATTCAATGGGAGTACAAATCCATTATTAGCTGAGCAATGGATAAGTTCCCTAGAGAAAATATTTCAGGTATTGGGATGTAGTGAAAGGGAAAAAGTTATCATGGCAGTTTACCGCCTCACTGGAGATGTTGATCAACGGTGGTCATTGATTCAAAACATGAAGGAAGATAATGAAGTATCAAATATGTAATGGAGGGGGTTTAAATATCTGTTATAGAAAAATACTTTCCTCGTGACCATCGACCAGATATGGAAATGCAATTTATGAGTCTCAGACAAAAGGAGTACGAGAATATCGCAAAGTATGAGGCTAACTTTACAAGGTTATCAAGGTATTCTGGAGATTATATACGTAACCCAAGAAGTAAGATTGATCGTTTCTTTTATGGGTTAAAACCATTTCTCCGTCGAGCATTAGTCTCACAATCCTTCTCATCGTACGAAGACATTGTCTCTTGTGCTATCAAGAGAAGAAGAGATCTGCTGGTCAATATGGGAATGGAAATAAGGGGAAGAAGGGAAAGGTTGAATATCCATCCTATGGTAAATGTGGGAAGAAGCACCACGGTACTTGCTTAAAAGGAATGGGAGTCTGTTACAAGTGTGGTGAAAAATTCCACCAAGCTCGTGATAGTAAGGGGAAGAAGGAAGCTACCGATGTCCAATGCTACAATTGCAGGGAGATGGGATATTATGCAAATGAATTTCCTAAGCATCAGGGGAACTTTCCTCAGAAAAGGCCAAGGGATCAAGGCCAAGATTATGTTATCACTACTCCTGAGGTAGAAGCTCCGAAAGACGTGATGGCAGGTAATTTAATGGTTTCCTCAAGTTTAGAAAATGAATTATTTGATTATGGATCATCGCATTATTTCATATATTCCCAGTTTTCTAGGAAAATTAGATATTTCCAATTTGATTTAACAAGGGAGTTGTCAGTTAAAACTCCCAAGGGAAGTATCATTGCAACAATGTTTTGTGAATCAGTCCCCATTAGAGAACATAAATTTTCTTTATCTGCTGATATCATCGTCATACCTATGATTGAGTTTGATATAATCCTCAGTATGGACTGGATTTCGGACCATGATGCGAAGATTTATTGTAAGAAGAAGTAGGTTACGGTTTTTGATGATGATGATAAGGAACACCTTATCTTTAGAGCAGAATCGTCACCACCTAATTTTTATCTAGATCCACCCCCAATAGCTCAAGTAAATTCAATTATTGGGGAGGAAGATAATGAAATGATTGTGGGTGAGGAAAGTAATGTTCAAATAGAGGATTTACCGGTTGTGAAAGAATATGTAGATGTGTTTCTGGAAGATTTACCTGACCATCCTACAGAACGAGAAGTTGAATTTTCCATTGATTTAATTCTTGGATCAAGTCCTATATCGAAGACCCCTTATAGAATAGCGACTATAGAATTAGTTGAAGTAAAGAAACAACTAGAGGAATTGAGTAATAATGGATTTATTCTCCCTAGTGTTTCTCCTTGGGGAGCCCATGTTCTTTTTGTTAAAAAGAAAGATGGATCTATGAGGTTATGTATCGACTACAGGGAGATCAATGCTATAACAATAAAGAACAAGTATCCCCTACCTCGCATTGATGATTTATTTGACCAACTGCATGGAGCTCAATACTTTTAAAAGATTGACCTTCGATCTGGATACCATCATTTGTGTGTGAAGAAGGAAGACATTCCGAAGATAGTATTTCGAACTAGGTATGGGAATTATGAGTTTACAATAATGCCTTTTGGATTGACTAATGCACCCTCTGTATTCATGGATCTGATGAATGGAGTTTCCAAGGAATATCTCGATGAATTTGTGGTGGTATTTATTGGTGATATCTTGGTATACTCCAAAAGCTACGAAGATCATGAAAATCACTTGCGCATTATCCTGAAGACTCTGGGAATACATGAATTATATGGGAAGTTTAGCAAGTATGAATTCTGGATTTAGGAGATTTCTTTTCCTAGCCATACTGTCTCTAAATATGGAATCTCTGTTGTTCCTTCTAAGACCAAGGAAATCTAAGAATGTCCAAGACCTACGAGTATAACTGAGGTACACAGTTTTATTGGTTTGGTAGGTTATTATTGACGTTTCATCCAGAATTTTTCCTGATTGGATAACCCATTAACGAAGCTCACAGATAAAGGGGGAAAATTCATTTGAAAAAAAGAGTGTGAAGAATGTTTCAAAGAACTGAAGAGAAGATTAGTCAATGCTCTTATAATGACTCTACAATCGGGAAATGATGGGTTCGTTATTTATAGTGATGCATCAAAGAAAGGACTTGGTTTTGTCCTTATGCAGAATGATAGGGTTATTTCCTATGCATCACGACAGTTGAAAAATCATGAACAAAACTATCCTACTCATGATATCGAGTTAGCAACTGTGATCTTTGCATGGAAGATATGGAGGCACTAACTCTATGGTGAAAGTGTGAGATTTATACTGATCACAAGAGTTTGAAGTATATTTTCTCACATAAAGAACTCAACATGAGGCAAAGGAGATGGCTTTAATTACTCAAGGTTTATGATTGTACGATACACTACCACCCGGGGAAAGCAAACAAGGTGGAAGATGCCTTGAGCAGAAAAGATCATGGAGTTTTGAACAATATGAGAATTGAAAGGGATCCAATTTTCATGGATCTAGTGAAGATGGACATCGGAATAACTAGGTATGGTGAAACATCAATGCTTTTTCAAGTGGTTGCCAAACCATCTTTACTATAAAGGATTATGAGTTCTTAGACCGATGATGAAGAATTTCAAAAGATGATTAATGCTGTGAATGATGGGAGATTGAGAGACTTTGTGTATGAAAATGGAATTTTCAAATTAGGGAAGAGGCTTTGTGTTCCCGATATACCTGATCTAAAAAGGGAATTTCTAGAGGATCCTCATAGTTCTAATTTCTCTATAAACCCTGGAGCACCAAAATGTTTAGAGACTTGAAGGAACATTTTTGGTGGGACAACATGAATAGGGAGATTTCTGATTTTGTGTCAATATGTATGGTTTGTCAACAAGTGAAAGCTGGAAGGCAACAACCTGGAGGATTCATGCAACCTCTTCCCATACCGGAGTGGAAATGGGACAATATTACAGTGGAATTTGTCATGGGGCTACCAAAGACTCCTAGAAGGAACAATGAAATATGGGTTATTGTTGATCGTCCTACCAAGTTAGCACATTTTATTGCTATAAGAGAAGATCTACCACTGGAACGTTTAGCGAGACAATAAATTTATGAAGTTGTGAGACTTCATGGAGTACCCCTATCGATTTTTTTATCGTGATCCATGTTTTACATCAAGATTCTTGAGAAGTCTTCAGAAAGCCTTGGATACTGAACTTCATTTTAGCACTGCCTACCACCCTCAAACAGATGGACAATCAGAACGAACTATTCAAACCTTAGAAGACATGTTGAGATCCTACTCACTCGACTTTCAAGGTATGTGGGATAAATATTTACCTCTGGTAGAATTTTCTTATAACAATAGCTTACATTCCAGTATTCAGATGGCTCTATATGAAGCATTATATGGAAAGAGATGCCACTCACCAACCTGTTGGGATGACGTTGGTGAAAGAAAACTTGTAGGCCCAGAACTGGTGGAGGAAACGATGGAAAAGGTGATGGTAATCCAAAACCATATCAAAGCATCTCAAAGTAGGTAGAAGAGCTATGCCGATAATCGAAGGATAGATTTGGAATTTCAAGTCGGTGATCATGTTTTCCTGAAGGTATCTCCATGGAAGGGAGTCATACGTTTTGGTAAGAAAGGTAAATTGAGTCCCACGTACATGGGACCTTTCTAAATTCTAGAAAGAATTGGGGCTGTAACTTACCGATTGGAAATGCCGCCAAGTCTCTCCAAAGTTCACGATGTGTTACACGTATCTCTGTTGAGGAAATACATGCCCTACCCAACACATGTACTCACCTATGAGGAATTAGAACTGGAACCCGATCTGTCTTATTGTGAAGAGCCCGTCAGGATTCTTGATACGAGATAAAAAGTACTGAGAAACCAGGCGACTCGTCCGGTAAAAGTCTTGTGGAGAAACCATAAGATAGAAGAGACAACATGGGAACCTGAGGAACTTATGATGAAGAAGCACCCGAGTCTTTTCATGCGGTAGTATTCTAGAAATTTTGAGAACGAAATTATTTGAAGGAGGGGAGAATGTAACACCCCAAGCTTCTACGGTGCGCTTCTCTTTGAATAATGCAATAGCGTGTGTTGTATGCAACATCGAGTTCTAACACACCACAACCAATCAAACTAGCCATTATGAATAGTAATACCTACTTTTTGAAATTTTATAAATTTTATTTTTTAAAACGGACTTCATTTTTGGATTCGGAATATCGAAATTAGCCTAGGGTGAATTTTGGTATTTTTCTAAAAAACTTCATTTTTTGATGAATAGTGAAACTACTAAGTGGTAGTTAAAAAACTGAATTTTTCATAAAACTTAATTTTACCGCTTTTGTGAGTAGATTTTCAAAAATATGAGAGACACAGTTAATATTAAGGAGTAAAATGTCGTTCAATGAGATGAAAATAATTTTTGGTAAATAGTAACTTTTTACTTTTATTTACCACGGTTAAAAGTAAATAGGGTAATTAAAGGTAAAAATGATATTAATATTACCATAACACATGTCCTAATTCTATTGGACAATTGTATCTCAACCAAAAACAACTTTAGGAATAAAATATTATCATTTAGGTCCACTTGGATTAGATTAGGACATTTATTATTATTTAATTCAAAGAAGAGTTAAAAGAGTTAAAATCCAAGTTTATTTACTAAAACATTTTTAATATTGGGTTATACATAAGGTAAATTAGATGGTAAGGATTCTTTAGAAATATAAAATGATTTCATACATAATGATATTTTATTTATAATTTTTAGACAATAAATAATTTAATTTATTTATGACACAATGATGATGCAGTAATTACCATAATAGTGAAAAATTAAAATAATTGATATTATAAATACCCAAATAAATATAATTTAGAATTTTTAGGAATTAAAAAAATTTTATAGGATAATATGACATGTTAATATTGATTTAATTAACCCTTTTTTGAAATAATAATTCTGTTATGATTTTAACAAAAATCAATTTTCTAAATAGTGTCAAAATTGACATAAAAGAGTTTTTAAAACAAATATTATATTATTAATTGATATTCAATTTCTAAAAATCTAAGGTTCGGCCAAGAGACTTATATAATGATAGGTGTATCATTAATGGACCACTTGGTGGTCTCTTTGAGGTATATAGTAAGTTTATTACCTATATAATATAAAAATACAAAGTGACATGGTAAGTGTCAAACTAATTAACTAAGAGTTAAAACTAAACGATAAGGTTAATATAATGACCCAAACCTGTCTAAATTATATTGGTAGAGTGGTTTTCGACCCACCCTCACCTAAACCTTTAAATAATCAACTTTGGAGCCATTAGAAACCGAATATGAATTTATTATGATATAATATTTCTAGTTTTTTCAAAGGTGCCCCTCACCCCTCTTATAAAAGGGCACTCACCCTTCTCATTAATTCACACCTTAAAAGCCTTTTGGTTCGGCCAAAACCTACCCAAATAATCTCTCATCTTACCTCACTACAACCTAGAGGCCTTACTTTGATCAGAAAGCCATCCTAAAGAGCCCTTTTTATCAAATCAAAAGGAAGAACTCGTAGAAGAGGTAATATTTTCACCACCCTTTTTCAAATTCATTTATTCTTCAACTTCTTTTTTCTTTGTTATTCCCATTCTAAAATAATGAATCCAGTATATCCTATATACATAAATATTATTATAAATATGGTATAACCATATTCTGTACTCTATCCATCCTTTGAATGACATGTCACCATACGTGCGTACATACGGCTTACCGTCTCTACGTCGTGGTGTAATTGTTATTCAGTATATTATTATTTGGATGGGTATAATAATGATTTGTAATTCATGTAAATAGTAAATATAACATGATAATTATTTTTTATATAAGATATACCATCAAATTATATATTATTTTAATATCAAAAGAATGATATTATCGCTCGTGCGTACGTACGGACTACCGTCTCCACGAACGCGATGAGATTCATTCTCCATCATATCCATTCAAGTATAATTATCATTTTATGATTTAAAAATAATGTTTAAGGACTTTATATAATTCTGGATATGAATAAGATACAACCTATCCATGAAAAACATGGCTTACGTAACAAAACATATAAAATAAAACGAGCAAGTTAACACCCGGAACGACGATAATACTAAGATATTATTAACAAAGAAATGATAAAAGATCATATATGATAACATAATAATGTATATGATTCTTGTATAATTTAATAAAAATTATCTCACCATTATACAGGAGGTTAACCTACCCCCAACCAAGGAAAAGTACACGGTAAGGGGTTTTCATCTCAGTCCTTATTTCCGTGAGATTCATATTATATTTCCACTATTACCTTTTGTGTGGTGTATGTACTGCCCATAAATTGTATTATTTGTGTAATACAATTTAATTTATGTGTATTTAAATATTCATTGTATGATACCTATTTCATGGGGTGTATTTTTCATAATTAATCAAATTGGTAAGGGTTTATTTCACAATCTCTTCATTATCCGAGGTTGTTTATACGTAATTATCTACTGGGACCTCTTTTTCATCCAGATCCATGTTTCTTAAAAATGTATTTCAAAACAATCTTACTATTTTACAGAATATGTGTTAAAGTCATTCATACCCTTGTTTGATTTTTAATAATAAGTTTATAAAGGAATCTTTCTATCGTTTTCCAAATAAGGTGATTTTTAACCTTTTCGACTGAATTAAGGTAAGAATGTTTTTTTAAATTATACGGTGGGTGTGGCTATTTTCTTCCATTATAAAATCTTCAAAGATTCCTTTACAAGATTATAATAATATTTTCAAGGTAAATGTTTTCTTTTATAATTATGTGACTTTTAAATGATTTTAAAATAAAGATATATTTCTCTCAAATAGTTTTGATTTTATCTATGTCAACATCCTTTGATGGAGTTTAAGATTATTTGAAGTTTATTTATTATGAAACAAAAATTCCATATTTTATTGAAGTATGTGTGATATGTTTGACTGTGGATGAGTTATTTTTATACCATTCATGGTTTGTGGTGAATGTATTGACATTTCGTATGCTAGTTTTAATACGAATGTTTATGTTATGTTTAAACCTGTTCATATGAGGAATGAATTGGACTTAATAAGTGATCGGGGGAGCCCACTATAGCTCCTCGATGCATCGGTAGGTCTCATGAGACAAACTAGTGTCTTGACAGAAGGCCTTGAAAAAATTTTATTTTTAGTCTTGGCATGAGGCCTTGGCTATGTGGTTATGATAGTCTGACATTATACATTCCATCATTATTAAAGTGGTTATTGATATTGCATGTGATTATTTGATTAGTATAATATCCATCTGAATAAGTAAATGGCATTATTTCATTTTATTTTTCCTATACTGTTTCTATGTTCATGTTTAAAAGGCTTTTGTTTTACTTATACATTGCCTTAAAGGTTTATTCTTATTTATGATTGTTTCCGCTATATTGTTATCCTTATTGGGAATTTGAGATCACTACTTTTCTATGTTTTATTTTTCCCAGGATGTGAAGATGTAAATTATGAATGACATGTAGGGATAGTATGATTGGATAAGAGTGTGGACTATGGAGACTATGTTGTTGTAGTTTTCATTTTTACGATGTAATGTAACACTTTATGAATATATCTTGTGTTTCCAAGGCTACTAAACTAATCGGTCTTTTGAGATTTGATCATTCTTGTGATCATGCCAATGTTTTGTAATAATGCACCAACTCAGGGTAATTGGGGTCGGGGAGTTACAATTATCCTATCTAGAATATCCTTTTATATCACTCATAGTACACTATATTGAATCCTTGGGAATGAAACAAAGATATGTGTAAGCTAAAATGATAAATATGGTTTAATTAAAACAAAATGTATCATGAATAAATAAGAAAAATCAATATGGAAAGGTAAATAATAGAACAAACATTCCATATAGACATGAAACTGAGAAGGAAGTCCATCTAGAGATAATATTAATGTGAAAATCTCATATATAATAATTAATATGGCATGGTAAATAATTGAAAACACATTCCATTTAATAAATTAAATTACTATCATAACTAGATAAGTCATAATCAATATGTAATGGTAAATAATTGAAAATAGATTCCATTTAATCAATAAGTAATAATTTAATGCATCTATAGATAATATAATTGAATAAATCAGATGGATGGTAAGAACTAAATTCTTAATTAAGTAAATTATTAATTAGTCTGGATCATTTATCATGAACATGAAACCTTTACCGTAATGACCTTTCACATGAATATTTAAAACTACTGGGTACAAACTCATCTAGTTTGAAAACTTATTTTATGCTAGCTTACTGATTCAACTCATGAGACATGTAGATAAATCGAGGTATATCTACAACAAGGACACACCCATGTATGCAAGTCCAAAGCATTACTCATATGTTTAATACTTGATTTAATTTATAAAAAATGTTCCTTATCATCAAATATCTATATTAAATAAGAAATAGAAATTTATCAACATTTACCCAGATAATAAAATTACAATCAATATAGAACACCATATATAGAAATGATATACGGTTAATGTAATAAATTTACCCATGAACAATAGTATGGTTATTTAGTGGAAATGTAAGGTCAATAGTAAACTGATTAATTTTTAGGAAAGTTAATGAATAAAAAATTGAATCAAAGATGTTAATGTTAATAATTTCTTTAGTATAAATGATTATAAACCATCCATAGGAATAATATGAATTTTATTAAAAAAAATACACATTGGAGTAATAATAAATGGTTTTTTTTCATTAATGAACAGAAATACTATAAGATTATTTTTAAAAATGATTCTTGAAGAAAATGACCTTTTTCTTTTTCAAAACACATTTTTTTCTGAAAAATTTCAAAAAATATTTTGATAATAATTTTCTTTCAATTTATTTTAAAACAAATAAAGTAATCATTAAACCATTTATTGGTCATTAAATATTGATGTTATGTATATATTGAGAATATTAAAATACAGATTCCTTTAACATTTTTAGTAGGAGACATGTGATCCTTTATTTGAAAATGACTTGAAGATTCCTTTTAATTTTGGTTTTTAGTAATTGAAAATGGGAGAAAAAATGCTTTAATAAATTAGTTCTAAAAAAACTAAAAAAATTAACACATTTTAAGAAAATCATGGTTTTGGAAGAAAATTTATTTCTGATCAAAGAGAGAAATGTTGTAAGATTCTCATAAAAAAATATTCTCAGTTTATTTATGTACCAAATAGTGGAAAAATGTTATTATCATATGAATGTATCATGATTAACCAAAAGATATTAATATTATATGTGTTTAGTATACAATGATCTGATAATTTCACCCAACTGAAATTTAATAATAATCGATCTAGATTTGAATGAGATTATGAAATAAACACTTAAAATATCATGGATGTATAAGAAGTAATATAACCAAATATAAATAAATTTAGTTATGAAATTCATTAATATTGGGAAAATTTTTATTAAAATTCACACAGATGAAATAATTCAAATAGAAACCCAAAATACGATGAATTATTGATAAACCAAAATATTATAGGAAAAATGGGTAGTATATACACCTTATAAATGAAATTAGGTGAATAGCCTTATAATATTCCTCAATGAGGATAAATTGAGATGAAATCCCTTATTTGTTGGTAATATTCAATCAAAATATACATGGAAAAAATAATTAAAATTGAAACATAAAATTCTAAAAAGTATGAATTATTCATGGTATTACATGTTAAATGGGTTGTGTATAAGACATATAAAATACACTGGTTCTTAATGTACAAATGCTCCTCAGTGAATGAAAATTGAGACATAATCCATTATATCCTAATTCCTTTTGGATCAACATGCCTTAAAATATTTTATATTAGAAATAACATGGTATTAACATATAAAAGAACCATATATGTTTTTTATAATATCATATATGATTCTTTTATAACAACTTATTAGCCATTCTTTAACAATATTTAATTATTCCAATTGTTTATGGTGTTTATTACATTGATTTACTATTCTTGAATTGTCCTAAAAGTTTCTTTGTTGTTAATATATAATAGTTATATCAGATCCATAATAGTAATAATAAAATAATTATCACAATTAATCATCAATTATACTTTTAATACAAATTATGAAATATTTTTTTAGAAATGAAGTATTTTATGGTCATGGAGATGGTGGGTCCTATATACACATAAGTAACATTTCCATTTTTAATGATCATTATGGAAAGGAGTTAATTAATACTTTATCATTAACAATGACAATAATAACATAAATACCATAGTATTTCATTAAGAACACACACACACAGAGAGATATATATATATATACATATATTATTCATCTGGCGGGGTTATGAAAATAGAGTCACATGGCTTCGTGAAGGTGGTCGTGCACACAAAAACAAATGATGTTATCATTTTTAGTGTAAGAAATAAATTGATGTATAATATTTTTAAAACGATAAATATGACATGAATATCATAATTATTTTATGAATATCATGTAATTTAATTATGATTGTCATTATTAACTTCCATGTAAAGCGTTATAGAAAAATAAATCACATCATTTTGTTTGGGAGTAGTACGCCACACACATGAATGATGTTTTAATATCCTCTACATAATGAATTTAAAGTATTATTCAAGATATAATGACTCCTGATGTGTAGTTTTGTGATAAATATAATTTATATAATTTATATTTTTCATTATTACAAACCCTTAGAGGTGGTAATTGAAAAATTAATGACACTAGTTCGTGACAAAGTAGTACAACGTATACATGAATGAGGACTTTGAAAACCATTTGATCAAATTAGGGATGATTATATTTCATTAAATTACTCTAAAAGTATAATTATATGGAATATACTGATGTTATTATACTCTCGTTTTTTAATTATAATTAATGGAGGTTGAGGAGGAAATTAAATAAAAATTCTCAATGAATAATGTTACATCTTATTCGGGTAACCTCATTTGGTTTTCACCAGAACCTTCCAGTGATGGATTTAGGACAAAAAAAGAATTAAATGAAAAGTTTATGAAATTTTGGATGTTCTTTGGGATGTTATTGGCCTAAAAAACTAGTTTTATGGTTTGAATAAGATAGCATTGGTAGTGACCATTTTTAAGTGAGGTGAATGAATCACTTGTAACATTTTCATGGAAAAAGGTTTACACATGTTTTTATATGAAAAAGGGTATAAATTGAAGTATTATAGATACATATACTTCATAGGTTATATATATATTCATACAATATATGTTATACATGTTTTTAGGTTATTTTAACACTTAACTTTTTAGTTTAACCCCATCAAATCCATTTATACCTTAACCACGATAATTTTTTTTCCATTTTCACTATTCATTTGGGTCAAACATTATGTTGAAATTGTTAGATAATATTAATTATTCTTATTTATAATTTTAAATTCATTTTACAAATATTCTATTCACATGAGTATGAAAATATAATTTAAAATAATTCCCACAGACATGATGAGAGAACTGGTTTTTATAGAGAAAATGTCAAAAATATTAAATGTTTTAATATCAATGTTCAATAAAAAAATTATTCAAATTAACTAAAATATCGTAATTGATATATAATTAATCAAATTTTAAACCAACTTAAATTATTTTTTAATTTTATAAATAATTTATACTAAAATATATCTTTCAATTAAAATCCAATATTTTTACAATTCATCAAAAAATGAAACATTTATGAAAAATAACCACAAATTACCTCTATATAATTTAGATATCATTATTTAAAATATAAATAAATTTATATCAAATTATTTTTATAAATTTTGTAAAAAAAATTTAAATTATGTATGGAAAGAGCGGCCTAAGCATCATTTAAAAAAATATAAATTTAAAAAATATTTCTCTTTTTGATGATTCATATTTTAATTATCGTAAAATTGTAATTAAAATTTTTATAATATAATTTGTAGTATTGATACCCACCGATTTAATGGTTTGGTTATAATGGTTTACAATATTATGGTTCATTTCTACTTAGGGTTTTGTATTCCGCTAGCTATCAACGAGATTAAATTTTAAGAAATATATTTTGTTCGTTGTTTAAGATTGGTTTTATTTGTCAGATATGATATCAAAAAACATTTTCTAATTTTAAAATATTTGGGTGTTAAATTTAGTATATCTCGAATATCATTCTAGTGAATAGTGAATGATCACTTTCTACACATCTAGTTTGACACACCATAGGGTAGTACATAGATTAATTCACATTTTCATTAAGAGTCATCACGAAGGATTTGAGTTGATAATGACTATAGATGGCCTAGGATAAACCAATTTATTCAGTGACTAAAATTAATGTGTCATGAATTAGACACACTGTACATGATTTTTTTTGTTATATTATTTCCTAGAATGATAATTATTGCTCATACTATGGTTTTTCATTTCTATAAATGGATGGAATTAAAGGGAAACATGTTAACACAAAATGTGAGAAAAATTCAATGATTTTCCCCTTGAGAAATTGAATATTATGGGAGTTAGAATGAAAAATATTCTTCTATGATGATGAATCCTTTTCATGCCCTAAATCATGTTGAGATTCCAAGTGAGAAAGGCATGGAAAAATTTATTATTGATATATTTATGGGGAAACACCAATTTTTTAGTGGGTTCACTAATATACTAATTATAATTTAATGTATTAGTACCGATAAAAAAATGTTTTCTATTTTTTTGTGCTAGGAATACGAAATTTTTATTTTAGCTATTTATCAATTGTAATTTAATTTGGATCAGTGGTGTAATCTTATCAAGAGTACATTTAAATAGGAAGAAATTTAATTTGTGGGGATGGATAAGTTTATGAAATTTATTTTTCAATTAGAACAATCCCAATATTCTTTAGAATACTATGAAAATGGAATTCCATGATCTTAATATATTGGATAATGAATATGTTGGTACCTATATGGAAAACATTACAAGACCCATGAGGTACACATCATGCATTATTATAGAGATAAATACTATTATTGATATATTCTCCAGTGTTTTAAAACCAAGTCTCAGAACATAACTATCAATAAAATATTTTAAAATAAAAGAGGAAATAATTTTATGTATTCTCAAATTGGAAAAAATGATTGGATTGACACATCAATCTCAGGTTTTTTATTTTTAATTAAAGATAAAATTCAAAGGATATTCTAATAAAAAAAACTATTGAGGGAAAAAGATTAGTTTATCTTTATTTCAGATGTTTGGAATAAATCCTAGAGGATATTATCTAAAAGCGTAAGTAAGTGTTTTATTTGTGTAAAAGAATTCCATCAGGAAATCTAATTCCCAATTAATGTGAATAAATTATAAAAAGATTAAAATGGAGAGAAATGTCCACATAATGCACCACCTAAACTATAATAATATTTTTAGGAGTATGGATATTTTGAAAACTAGTTCTTGGAACAAAGGGATAATGATAAATGTCACCATTAGTAACCTCTTAAGCAAAAATAAAAATGAAATCTTCTGAGATCACTATTTCTAATTTGATGTGAGATACTGAAGTAGTGAAAGGTAAACTCACCATCAACTATAGAAATTATATTGTCTTATTTGATTATGGTTCTACCCACTATTTTATATCTAAAAGATTTTATTAGGGTATCACATAACCACCTTAATTACTAGATGTTAAAATAAAATTAAAAACAGAACATGAAATGATGATTACGTATCATGTATTTGAATCTTACATAATTGATGTTTTGGGAAATTTATTCCCAGAAAATCATATTATTCATCCTCTAGTATAATTTCATGTGATTTTTGTAATGTAGTGGAATTATTTATTTACATCCCTTATTAATTTACAAGGAGACGAATTCAGATTTTATATTATGAATTATATAATAATTGTCTATTGGTGTGAGAAAAAAATATGATATTCAAATAAAATTTAAATTCATTTCATTGGTATTGATTCCTATTCAATGCGGTTATCCTAGACGGATATGGATAAACTCAACATCAAATATTTTCATATTTTATGGGACTTTGTTGATATATTTATTGAAGAGTTTCCAATTATTCATCTAAATCATGAAGGTTAGTTTTCAATAGAACCCATACATCATGCTACACCTAGTTTATTGACACCATATAGAATGTCCCTGATTGTGTTTTTGAAATTATTGAATAAACATCAAAAGAATATTGATAAGGGATTAATTTAGCCAAGTGCGTCAACATGGGAAACATATATAATTTTTGTTAAGAAGAAATATGGTTCAATGTGACTTTGTATTGATTATCAAAAACATAATAAGATCATAACCATGGATAGCTATCTTATTCTCTATATTCAAGATTACATTGGTCAATTATGAGGGGATAAATATTTTTAAATTATTTATCCTTAACATGGATACTATCAGTTGTGTGTGAAAAATTTCACGACATATCCAAGATAGATTTTCTTTCGAGGCTTTAAATCTATTAATTTACATTGATTGCAATTGGTTATACTAATTCCCTCACTATCATGATGCATTTAATGATTATAGACTTTAGGAGATACGTTGATTAGATTGTGGTATACTTTATAGATCATATTATTTTATATTCAATGATAAATGATGATCATGATAATCAGTTATGAATCTTACTAAAGAAGATGAGTATAGATAATTTTTATTTAAAATATAATAATTTTAAATTTTTACTATAAAAAAATAAATTTTTTGTGTCATATAATCTTTTGTTATAGATTATTGGTGGAATCATCAATAGAGAAAGTTATTGAACATTTTCCGAAACCAACCATTATGACTGAAATATGTCATTTTCCTACTTTTGATAGATATTATTGTTGTTTTTTGATAGAGTTAAGAAATATATCTATTCCATACATGAAGTTAACCTGAAATGGAGTTATGTTACATTAGACCGATGTGTGTCAAGAAAAGTTTATGAAACAAAAGAGAAGACTGGTGAATGAAACTACAGTAAAAGTACACTATATTGGAGATTGGAATAAGGTTACTGATTCTTTGAGTAAAAAATATCGTGATAGATTATATATGATAAGGATAAAAATGATATTATAATTATGGTATTTAGAAGGATAGACCTTGGAATCTCGAAGGATGGGGAGAAATATTATCTTTCTCAAATAAGTGTCCAACCATCTATCTATAAAAAGGTTGAATAGGGGAAAATAAAATATGTGGAGCTAAAAAATTTGGTGTGAATGTTCATGAGTTCAAACAATATATATATTGAATTAATAGGTTTAAAAAATAATTATGTGACCTTCAATAATATAACTTGATTAGGAACATTTGGAAGAAGTTCAAAGATCATCATAAGCTATTTATCCTAAAAGTAAATATATTGATAATGATTTGAAAGCGTATTTCAGGTGGGACAACATGTAGGTAGTTATTATAGAGTATATATCTCGGTACTTGGTATATCCAAACCTTTAGTAAAGTAGATAGAAGTCTAAAGAAATGTTATAACTATTAACCATAATAAGCTAGAATTGGGATAACAGCACCATGTATTTCATTGTCATACTCCCCAAAATATCTGAACTTTATAATACAATTTCCATTTTAGTCCATCGCCAAACTAAGTCATCGCACATCATTTATATCAGATAATATTTAAATTTTTATTTTTTTCTAGGACATACATTTATGAATTGGTAAGGTTATATGGTCTACCACATTATGTTGTATCTGATTGGGATAAAATAATTTCTAGAGATGTCATTAGTATGATATAGATTAAGAGTTTTATTTTTTAATTTCTTATCAACCACATATAAATGATCAGTCTAAGAGGCAAATTGAAACTCTATAGAATTTGTTTAGATCATTATCTATTGATTTAAAAGGTGGTTGGGAACAAAACCACCCTCTTATGGAGTTTTCATATAATAATAGACTTAAATTGAACAATCAATTATATCATTACGAATCCATATATTGAATGAAGTTTAGAAATACAATATACTGTGATGATTTTGGAGAATGAAATATATTTGAACATAAACTAGTTAAGGAAATGATGAATAAGGTTATATCCATTCAGAAAAATGTGAAGGATTTCCAGAGTCAAATGAATAGTTATGCTGAAAACCATTGATGAGATATAGAAATTGGCATTATTGAGAAGGTTTATCTAGGAATATATATATATATAATAAGGTTTATATATTTAAAAAGAAGGTAAAATATATCCCTAGTGATATCTATCCCTTCAGGATTATTTATGAAAATGGATTGTAGCATATATTTTGGAACTCCCACCAAACATCCATTAGGTTCACAGGGTTCTATGTATCTCTCTTGAGTAAGTATAAAACTGATCCATCACATTTTTGAAATTTGAGGTTATGAAATTATAGGATGATATTTCTTATAATAAACAACCTTTAAAAATCCTTAACCATAGAGATAATTTTTGATGAAAAAAGAATGATAACCCCATTGAAGTTCCATGGAGGAATCATAAATTTGAGGAAGCTACATGGGAACTTGGGTGTGCGATAATGTAAAGATATCCTCATTCGTTTGTACCAGAGTATTGAAATTTTTATTGTGAAATTCATTATAATTATCGTATAGTGTAACACCACCTGATTTTATATGTTCTCTCTTTTGAAATAAAAGTTGGTGTATTTGATAGCTTACGTTAATAATTACCCTGTATCTATATGAAATGTGATATATTAATCTATTACGACATAGATATTAAATTGGATGGTTTGAATTGTAATACCCACATTATAAAAAATATCTATAAAGTATTTTATTAATGAAAATTTATTTACCAATTCCTAATAAATATTTACTCAATTTTCATTAATGTCATTGTACACTTTAAAAGTAAATTTTTTTAAAAATGTTTATTTATCACATTTACATTTGAATGGTATAATTAGTTTCTACCATTAATATAAATTCTATTGGGGAAAATAAAATAATATTTTAAATCATAATTTAAATATTTTATTAGGGTTAATTTCTAGTATTTTTTTAAAAAAAGATTTATTTTTCAATGAATAGTGAAAAATACATATTTTTTTTGTAAAATATATTAATTATTTTCAAGTAAATGGCTGAATATGATACTAATTTGTCCCTAAAGTAACATAATACTCTTATAATTATGAATTTTCTAATTAATTACCTATTAATCATCATTATAATTTATTTTGGTATACATTAGTTTTTGTAATGAAAAAAACATTTTTAAAAAATTCTTTATACACACAATGTATTTTTAACTAAATAAATTAACTTAATATATACTTACTAATGGATTTAAAGAAATAAATATACTATTTATTCTATATAATAAGTTAAAATTTAATTTTTTTACAAGGAAAATAATGAATATAAAATTAGTTGTATGTTTCAAAATTTATTTTTCAACAATGTATTTCATTTTGGGTTGCTCACTTAATTAAAATTAAATTCTACCTCATACAGAAATGGAATCTGGTAAAATAGATTCCATGTTTGGATTCATAATAAATAATCATACTTAATAGGTATAACTTAATTTTTTCCTACATGTAATAGTAAAAGTAGTAAATGATTTTATCGTGGTTAATGTTAAATCATTTTTACTGAGGGAGGGGGTGGTGTAAAATGAAATATGTATAGGATTACAACTAAATCATTTAAAAATCATGTATTTGAATTTATTTCACCACTATATTAATATACCTTTTAATCCAAACCCATTTCAACCAATTTTCTAAGAATGTGACTATATATTATTAAATTATTTTATAAAATTTATAATGTGTCCCTCCACTCACTTATAAAAGGGAACCATTTCTCCACATTTATTCAAATAGTTTTATCAATCTATATAAATAAATAACAACTATAAAACATTCCTATAATCCTTTCATTCATCCTGAAACTTTTTTTCTTCTCTTAAGACCAATACTTTAAGGCTTAATGTGTAGTCTTAAGGATGTCATTCAATGAAGTAGTATACATGTTAACCCAAACCTGTCAATTTTATTTCTTCATATAATTTATATAAATTATCTGTATTGAAAAAACATTTTAAAGTCAGTATAATAAATATTATGATATGTTATTATTGTTATAAAACAACTATTTACTATATCTTCTCCATTAAACTGAAGATGAATGTTTTGCTTGTGTGTATTTTTGGAATACCTCCTTTACATAGTGATATAACTTGTTTTCCACAACCACCATTCTTGGTTGGTTATTATGATATATTTAATGTTTAAATACAATATATATGTTATAATAAACATTATTTAAATAAAAATTAATATTTACCATTCTTTTATTCCATCCATCGAAAAATGGGAATTTCACTCTTTCGTACGTACAAACTACTATCTCATGGTAGTGATGTAATTCAATTTTAATTACCTATTTATATTCATGGTTATCAATATATATATAATGAATAAATATGATATTTATATAATTCTTAAAAAAATTAGATGAATCAGTCACAATCAATGATCACAAACTATAACCGCCAAACCTGAAACATACATGAAAAATAAAGAAGTTAATACAAAAAATGATGTGGATAATGAATAATTGTTAATAAATATGTGACAAAAAGTTATATGGAAAATTTTTCTAGTATTATAAGTATGGTTTTGGTTCTATTATAAATGTTTAATAAATTTAATATTATTATACATGATGTTAGAGTTCTTATGAAGCAAGAAAAACTTGAGGCAAGGGGTTTATTTAAAAATCGCATTTTTATAGGGTTTATTTATAAAATAATTTTTTGAATATGAAATTGAGTTATCTATCTATAAAAAATAAAATTTTTTCTTCTAGAAATTTTATTTCTATTTATTTAATTTTTTCATTTCATTTTACCCTCTTTAAGTATTCAAGTGACCGAATTTTTTTTGTAGTAATAAGAAGCTTGTTTCTATATATTGTCTGGAATCTTTCATTCCTACTCATTATTTTCATTAAAATGTTTTCAATAATATTTTTAATAAGAAAAAGATATTATTTTAATTTATTTTTAACTTTATTTTAATTTTTTTTCAATGGTTAAAAATAAATTTCTTATCATCTTTCAAACATGATACTTTTGACTATTTACTGAAAATGTGAATGGAATTTTTGATTTAACATACACTACATTAATGAATTTCCTCACGATGATGAATTCTCATTTATTTTAATAAATATATATAATATTTATATTTTCATTTCAATGAAAATGGTTAACTTAATATTTTGGAATCTTTTATTCTAAATATGTAATTTTATGTAAAAAGGGTATTTTATTCAAGAAATGTTATTTTGATATTTTAAAGGCATTTTCATCTATAATAACATCATTTGTTATTTTATTTAATTAGGATATGATCCAATATTACCATATTTATTCTTACTATGTATGGTTTATAATTATGGTGATTAAAGTTTTATGAAACCCATATCCCTTCCATGGGTCATGATTTGATGATATTATGGATATTCTATAATCTTGAGGAACATGTATGTATAGTTTTTATTGTGATATTGGTGGGACCAATATTATTATTCCCTCTAATTCATTGGGTAATGAATGATATATCATGAGATAATAATGAAATCAAAGGGGAGTAAACCCAGTTTTATAAGAGACTTTGTCAAATAATATTCTCAATAGAGTGATCATTTAATAATGAAATAATGGAATGATGAGTGAAACCAACCCTCTATGATAGTATTATTAGTTATACTTGACTAAGTTAATGATTTTATATAATTATGTTCATTCCATTAAACTTATATAGTATGCTTGTGATATGTATTTATAGATCTCGAATGATTGTTGATGATTCCAAACTATAGTGTGTTATGTCATTTCATTATAAAACATCAGGATCTATATCATGATTTATGATCATTGACTGATTAGGTGTGGTTATTGTATGGATTGAACATGTTATCATACCCTTTTTATTGTCTTATACTCACTTATTATTATTGAGTGATATATCTTAAAATTATTTTATATGAGCATATATTATCACCCTTTCATTAGTTTTTCTTCCCTAGGTTACAAAGAATGTCTTTAATTATGATATGTCTTATTAGGGTTCTAGTTTGTGAGAAAATTATATGAAATTAATTAGATAAATTATGTAAATATTGTTTACATATCTATGCTTCCAATGAAACTAAACCATTGTAGTCCCCATGAATACAATTTTATGAATTATATTAAATATTCAATGATAATGATGTAATATTTATATGTTAAAAGTATGGTTTTATATAGAAGTGGTAACATGTATTTTCAAAATAAACCCATAATTCATGATGATTTGTGGTTTTGAAGAAAAAATGTATTCTTAAGCACAAAAAAGTTTTCATACCAAAATAAAGCCCAAAACATTCCATTGAAATTAATTGGATTTTTCATAATATAAATGAACAAGTTGTAATTTTAAATTATTCAAAATCAAAATTTAAAATTTTAAATATATGAAGAAAAATAAAATTTTCAAAAAATCAATATTTTTCTATATTCATAAAAAAATAAATATTTTTAGAAAAGTCTTAAAAAACAACTCAATGATAATTTTAAAATATTTATTAGAAAAAAGAATTTCATTTTAAAAGATAAATTTTTTAAAATTATAAAAATTTATTATAATATTTCTTAAAAAAAACTAAAACCATATTTAATGAAAGTGTATATTTGAAGCATAAATTGACTTTATAGAGAAATGAGTGCTTATTTCCTATGAAACAATAAATAATTTTTTATTGAGTATGACCATAATATGTATATTTTATAATTCAGTTACACTTTTTAATATCCTATAATTCAATTAATTGATTATAATAGATATATTAAAATAATAATATCTCTCGTTTCTTTTAAGAATGGTGTTTCATGTTGCATATATTACCCAATATAGTGTTATTCTAAAATATAAAGTGACAAAATTCTCCTACATTTTTAAATTTTATCCTATGCTTTTTATCTTGAGAACAATAATCGATGGTTTAACATTTAAAAATAAATTTATTTAAAATTACCATCATTAAAAATTGTTAATAAAAAATCATTTTGAAAAGAGGGAAATGTGAATATTAAGTTCACATGGAATGAAACATAACTAGTTTTAAAAATTTTAAAACATAATTGCGAATTAAAAATATGGAAATGGAGGAAAAATTAATGTCTAAAAAATTATAGAGAGTGAAATAAAACATTATTCATAAGAATGTTAATCATCATGAGATAGAATATGACCACAATATAATAAAACAAATAATTATTAAAAAGGACATCAATATATCACAAATAAAGGTAAAAATATTTGATTTTATTTAAAAATGTTTTTCCTAGAATTGAGGAATTCATTTTCCTTATTGACTATGAACATAAGAAAATATCCATACATTATTTTATTCTATTTAATAAGAACAATTTCTTACATTATTTTTTATTTTATCAATTTCAACTTCTATAAAATTTTATTCCATGAAATGAATATCCAAGATAAATTTTTCTGGTATGAATTGCTAAAATCATCTTCTAATGGATAATATATTTCCAAAATTAATTTAAAGTTATTCCACATATATATAGACCATATAAAACCAAAATGGGTATAAAAATGTAATATTATTAAAAAAATGAACAAACCATCATATGAATAATTAATACATTAATATCTAAATATCAACATTGATATATATGGTTCAACTTAGATTTTTCCCTAAAAAATAACAATATTTCCCAATTAACCTCAATAACATTAAAATTAATATATATATTTTTTTCATAATAGTTTTCTCGTACCTTTCTGCTTAAATCTGAAAAAATTTATTATCACTCTTTTGGAATAATCCATCACAATTCACCTATGGGTTATATATAACTCCGCCTAATAAAATGCCTCCCATAATTTTGATGATCACCTTCAAATAAAATCTCATAAAACATAAAAATGGATATCTATGACATTGAACATATGATAAATATTAAATATAAAAACCCATTAGGGTCTATTTATCTCTTATATTAACCTCAAATGAAAACATATTAATCTCCAATGTCATATAAACCCTGCTCTAATACCAACTATTATAGCCTCAATCCCATACTCTAAGAATATGGTGTTTAATACATAATATTTACATTTATGGATTTGATACCAATAAATGAGACCCAATTTCTTCCATTAATGACTTAAAACATCAATTTGAAATATTTGATCACTTATATACCTATATAAATTTATGTTTTAATGATTTAGATAGTTTTTGAAAAATATTTCATAACATTATTCATGTCCTTAAATGAGTAATTTTCCCACTAATCTAAGCTTTTTTTATTTAATATTAAGAATTTATAATATCTCACCTGAATCCCATGTGTAAATTAATTATGTAAAATCATTCTTCATATCCTAGATAATATAATCGTAAGAAGTGTGAGCTCAAATGATCAGTATGAGTAAACATATGTAATAAAATTTTAATATCTTTTATAGGAACAAGATGTGGATAAGAGTACAAAAACATATTAAATGTTGATAAGAATAAAAAAGATAATTCAAACCCATAAAAACTATAATTATAAATATTTCTGGATGGAATAGACTATTAAATATATATGATAAGAATACACATAAAAAATTATGAGCCATGTGATAATAATCCCTAATTATATGAAACATTAGAAATTGATGCTAGAATAATGAAAACATGATCATAACTTTGTATATTAAACACTAAGATTAAAATAACTTAAAAATTATAATTGAAACACTCTATTAGGATTAAAATTAGTAACAACAATCCATTCATAGAAGTACATATCAAAATATAACATCATCTCACTCTCTTAGGAGTAACTTAAAAAAATAGGCCCATCACTTTACCCAAGGAATTATAGGGTTATAAAATAGCTACCCATATTTGGGTTATAATTGGACAAATCATCATTGATTTCTAATTTACAAAATGTGAATCATTTATTCACATTTCCAAAATCCATATATTGAAAAATACTTATAATCATTCACAATTCAACATAAAAATAACCATTGTTATATAAGCTTTATTTAACTTTATAAAATAAATGGGATACACAATATTCTCTTGGAATAAATCATAATCCATATTGATAAATAATAATAATGGTATAATTAAAATATATCCCCATTTGATCATAAGTACCATCATGTTTTGTTTTAATTGTTGTATATAAATACCATTAAAAGATCATTAGAAATGTTATTGAGGAAAATAACAATTCCACTTTGAAAATCTCGTTAAAAAAATAATTATTATTAGAAGAAATTTGTTTTTGAAATTAAACTTTGAATCATTAAAATAATTCCAAGATTAAAATATACCCAGGATGACATATAAATCCGTTAAGTAGTATATGATAAAATAAAAAATTACATTAATGCGTTAGTTAAGAGAGTTGAAATGTATCATATGATTTTTTAAACATTTCAATTTTAAAAATATAGAAAATAAATTCATTTATGAGTGAGAATTTCCATAAGAAACTATTGATGTTTTAATAAGAACAATCTAAGAAATATTATAGAAAATTTGTATACAAAAGTGATGGTTTTTAATCTAATAGAAGATTCAATAGCCTTATCACTGATAAATTTTTTTACTAATGTTTGTTTAATCGATAAAGGAGGAAATGTAAATTTAACATGATAACCATATTCATAAAAAGAGTATAATAATGGAGATATTTTTTAAAAAAAAATAGATCCTATGACCTCTCCCGAAGTAATTTTCAACACGGTCCATCCAAAAATAAAATGAGATTGTCTCATAAAATAACATAACATTTTGGTTAATTTTTCTATACATTAATTGATTTCTTGAATTTTAATTATTTTATTGATTAATAAAATATTTAAGATTTTATATTCATGTTATTTAACTTACCTCCATTTTATAATTAATTATTTAATCAATTAAATTCATGACTAGCATTTTGAGGACATTCAGTTTATATGTCCAAAATTACATTGGTAGCTTGACTATAGTCAAATTTGTCTTGGTTAAAAAACATATTTAATCCTATTTATGAAAAAATTATCACATATATAAATTAATAACATTTTTATAACCATATATGAAGTGGTAATAAGAAAAATGAAATTTGTTGTAATATAGAGGTGGTATTTCGTGCGTATGCTTGGGTAACATGTTCATTTTTCAATGAGTGTGTAGGAATGAAATTAAGTTTTTTAACATTAAATAATTATTTTTATAACATAAATATCATTTTAATTCCTTAAATATATATATATATATATATATATATATATATGACCATCTAGGTGTGTTTTTCATTGAAAATAAAATACATCACTTGGCATGGAGGTAGTCCACACAACATGCAAATAATGTTTTTTTACAGTTCGACTATAAATTAAGAAGTAAGATATTTATTTTAACAAATAATATTTTAATTTATAACATAAATAAATAAATATATATATATATATATATATCATATTATATCATTTCTAACCCTTTTTTGTACAAGATATTATAGGTATCATTTGAAGATGATTATCATTGGTTCGCAAGGTGGTGGTCTTTCGCACAGACGAATGATGATTTAATTTCCCATTTAATGATAAAGGTGAAGGTTTTTTGTAAATAAATAATTAATATAACATCTAATTATATTTGAGATATTTATTTTAATATATCACAATGTTTTAAATATTTTTAAGGAGGTATAAGAATAAATAAAACTAAATCATTTATTTAAAATATATAACCCTTCATCAGATATCTTATATTTCCTTTAAACCTTAATCCCTAAAAAATTGGTATTCTATAAAAAATAATACCTATTGAACCTTTATTGGGATTTTATTATGGTTTTTGTGATAGTATTGTCTGAATAAAACGGTGCTTGATGTTTGGTGTGGGTATGATAGGGGGTTTCCTCTTTTAATGTGATGGAGAGGGCACACATGGTATGTCTTTAAATACTTGAATATTATAAATTAATTTTCTTGGAAAAGTGTCCCTTTAATAATAAACTTTAGATCCCATTTTTATTTGCATATAGATTAATACATCAAATGTATTTATAAAAAGTTTTATATCATTTTAACCTCTCATCACTTTCATTCAACCCACATGTAAATCTTATTTAAACAAAATCATGGAAAAAAGTTTTTACAATTTTTACTATTCATGATGAAAAAAATTAATTTGAACATATTACATAATCTTAATTATGATTATTATAAATATGGTGTAAATTTTTTCAAATAAAATTCAAAAAAGTGACTGAAATTTATTAAAAAATAAACCTCTTAAATGCGATGAAAAGTGGGTTTCTAGAAGTAATGTGTTATTATGTATTAATTTTTTTATAAATATTTCTTGAAAAAATTGATTTAGATGAACTAAATTGGATTATTTGTAATATAAGTGATGTAATTTTACTATGATTTATTTTTTAAAAAGTAGATCTCTATAAATACTATAAAAATAAAAAAGTTTTCAAAAAAATCAGTATATTCTATTATTCATCGAAAAATCAAGATTTTTACAAAATATTCAAAAAGATCACTCTAATATTATTTTTATATGATATCACCATGAATTGAGTTCATTTAAAGAAATAATGTTGCACATTTTTTCTGAAATTAATTATATTATTTTCTCTCAAAAATCCATTATAAAATTTTTTAGTGAAAATGTATATTTGAATCATAAAATGACATTACTAAAAAGTTAGTACATTTTTAATAAGTATTAATCAATAAATTTTTACTAAGTAGTTAAATTTGATATATATTTCATAATGAAATTACTCTAATTCATATCCTCCAATTAAATGACTAGTTGATAATATATTTATTTAAAATAATTATATTTTATGGTCATTCAATATCTGTTCCACAAATGTTATATGAAACTGAAATTAGTGATATTTCAAAATATAATGGTGATATAGACCAGGAATCCTCTTGATCATGATTCTAGGTTTGTTCCTCATTACTTTTCTCCCATTACTTTTACACCACCACATGATGTTTGGTTTAGGGGTTTGTCCTTCTCTCTTTTTTACTTTCTTCTTTGTAAGTGTAGTGTGACTAATTAAACCCATACATTTGCGATATCCAAGACAAGGAATCTCATTATCTTCCATTATTTCTTAGTGTGCCATGATATAAAACCCTTATAGGAAGGAGATCCCTCTCCTATTTTCATTTTTAGGTTACTAGGAAATTAGAAAGCCGTTTATTTTCACGGGTTAGGTAGTATAGAATATAAAATGAATTGGAATAAATTGAATTAATGTGTATTCTGTATATTTTTATAATAATTACCAGTTCATTTTTATTACAATTGATTGTCCATGTATAACATTGAAGTTATTGTTATGTGGTTGTTGTAGATATTATATGTTATAAACCATTAGTTGTTGATTGATAATGTTTTCTATGTTAAAATCATTACTCGTAAAATGTTAAGAACATATATACAAATTATGATTTTTTTTGTGTGAGAATCGGGAAATTGTTTTGAATCACTGATATAATGGATGATGAAATATTTTTGAATGCCCTATGTAAATGATTTGTGGTAATTATATAAACCTATTTATAATGTTATGTACTGATAATATATTTTATGTAACCCTTTTCATTTTCTAATGTTTTTAAAATTTGTAGGGTGATGGTGTTATCTAGTTTGTATGTGGGACCCATTTTGGGATGTGGATGTGTGGTTTTTATTATGTGGTTCTTATAGTGAGATTCATGGGTTATGGTTTTCTATTTAGTAGGATATGTGATGGTTAGTGTGGTTAGTTGATTGGGTTGTTTTGTGGGGCCCTTTTGTATAATTATTGATCTAATAGAATGTAAAATCTTTAATGGTAAAATTGAAATGATACTGGATGAAACTAAATTAAGGTGGGATAGAAATCCATGTTTGTTAAATGTATTAATTAATTTAATTTTAAAAAATGTTATGATCGTAAATGGTAATATATGTGGATGATAGATAGAGTATTTTATCATTAAATATTGATTTATATGATGTAATAGTTGAATTGGGGTAGGTAATGTGAAAATATAGAAAATTAATAATACTATAATTGAAAAAAATAAAATGTGGGTTGTGTGTGTGGATGTTTTGGTTGGTGAGTTACATGTGTGGGGGTCACTTGTAATAATGGTGGTGTGGTGCTGATGGTGGAAAATGATGATTTAGTATTGATGTGAAACCCTTATATTGCGTTTACGATGTATATTTACATATATTCTTTTATTCAGATGTTATTTATGTAAGTACCCAACATACATCATGTTCTGCATACTAGTACCCAAGTTTTTGGGAAGTGTTTTATCCATAATGTAGGATTGTGTGAGAATACTTGACTAATTATCTCCCATTCCACCTTCTTCTTTCAATAGAACCTGAATGTGATGGTAACCATTTGGCGAGGAATAGAAAAAATCAATAGTGTATTTGGTGGTGATTCTAAATGATGATAAAATATGGTATGTATTGGGGGATGTATGTGGTAGGACGAGGGAATTATTTTGATGTCCTTCATATTAATGATAACCTATAAGTATGGTTATGAGGTTTTGGTTGGTTTCAATATTTTTGGAAATGATGATGTGGTGGTGGAATTTGGATTTGGATATTGATTCACTCTAAAATAAGATGTTTGGATCTGTTATACATTGGGGTAGTTGGGACTACAGCCTAATCCACATCATAGATAGCATGATACTCAGTGGATAGGGAAGGTATTGAAGCACATGATGTACGTCATTAGGGCGTGAGAGTAAAAAATGTATTCAAAATGGGATAAAGGGTTCCTTTACATATATTTTCCTATGTTATTATACAATATCATAGAAATATTTGGTGACTGATCCTTAGTGAGGATGAGATACATAGCTGACCTATTTAGGTTGTTTTGGTTCTATTGTTCATTCAAGGGGAATTGACATTCTTTTTTCATGTTTACAAGACAGACTATGGGTATGATCCCAATAGGATTACATCACCCTATGTATTTATAAACATATGGTTCGATTTATTGGATGGTTTTTGATATCAAGGCATGCATAATTAGTTTGGAGGTTGGAGATTCTACAGAATTTCTCACATGAATTGTTCCTTTGGTATAACTTTTTTTGAGAAATTTATTTATATTACATAACCCACATTGAGGAATGTTTTTTAATTTTATTTAATGTATTTTTTTGAGTGGTATTTTATTTTTTCTCACAATAATTTTCTATATATTAAGGGTAATGACTGCCAATTTTTGTTTTACACCCCCATTGCTACTCACTAACTTTATGGACTAAATGATGTCGGTCTCCGGGTGTTACTCAATCCCATAACTTTGTGTATAGAAGGGTTACCTATAGTTTGGGGTGTGTAAAATACCTGAACGACTTTTTGGGGCTGAGATACTCCCCATATATTCTTTTTTAATAAAATCGAGTAATGTATTCATTAGATCAATAAATAATAACCGATGATAAGAAGAGAGATGATAGTTGCATTGGAAAAGATAGAAGACCTCAATAATGAAGATGTCAATTAATTTTATATAAGGAATTATCCTAAACACTAATCGCTAGTAAGAGTGATCACTGAAATTTATGATAATTGTGATGATGTAAAAAAGTGTATAAGAATATAAATAATGAAGATGGAAATTAATGGGAGTTTGTGAACTTTAGGAGTTACCTTATATTGAAGGAATGTGAAAAACAGAGTAGTGTTAGAGAGAATAATTCTTATATTTATTGTCATACTATTTTATTTGGTATGTGAATGAGTATTTGGATAAATTGTGTGGTTCAAGTGATTTTGAGTTATTGATTACTTTCACAAATTTAATGAATTGATATCTTACTATATTGCTCTTTTTTTTATTACTTCGTTAGTCACATGATCTCATAGTTTGTAATATATAGTATTTGGGTAATGTATGGAGAGTTTAAGGCTAACAAATTCACTAGATGGATGAAATGGTTCTATAATGAATTAAAGCATCTTAAATTAATAAGTCATGATTTGATTACAAAATTGAAATTTTAATTCTATTATCATATCTAATATATCTATCCTTAAAGGGATCCATAATTATTCTTATTATGTTGGATAGTGTATCAAAAGAGATACTGAAGGATATAGTAATATTTTTATCATAGGTTTATAATGTTCGAATGTGTACATTATGAAACAATAATCCTGCTCCCAAAACCCTCATTGTTTTATAACTGGAACACATAATCATTTTACATTTATCTTATTTAAATCTTCACCACTTAATATAGTTTATTTATTTTTACCCTCTTTCAGTATTACTCATACAATTTTTCCAATATATTGTTACATATCTCACATACAAAAGATCCAGATCCTCTAATAATTATATATATTTATTCCACAAATATAAACTAAATTTTTTAATTCCACTAAGATTGTCCCAGTTAAAAAAACCTAGGTTACATATAATTATTATAATGTAACACCCTATTCACTTTAAAGTGGTTGTGTACTTACCCCTTTTGCATTATATTTCAGGAACCCTTAGGTCTATTTGCAATGAATATGGTTTTATTTCACAGTTATTTTTATTTTATATATAGTACCAAAAATCCAAGAACCTAAATATAATTCCAAAGATGACATAGATTTATTATTCTAATATGTATTTTGATACAGTTACATTTATTATAAGTACATGATCAACAAAAGATATATTTCTTCTAATCTTGTGAAATTCCTAATAGATATTGAGATATACTTTCATAGAGGTCAAGATTAAATAATTGAATGCAAGGAAGGACAATTTTATTTTGATTCTAAAAGAGTGATGTCCATAATATTTAGATTCCACTATAAAAATTGTATAAAATTAACCTAGTATAAATTACTAAAAACATTATTGGGTGTGAGGAAGTAAATCATGTAGTGTATTGAGTCTAGATTTAAGAAATTATGATTTTAAGTTCCACAAATAGTAGTACCTACCTATCCTTAATGGAATTTCATTATGTGTTACATTGGAATTGAATAAAGTCTTTCTCACAACGGATCAGTATATTACAATTGATATAGATTAAGATTATTAGTTGAGACTACGTTGTTTTCAATACTACATGAATGTAAAAATAACTAACTTTATTCAATAATAAGAAGAAAAATAATTTAGAACAAGAGAAGATATTTACTATTCATTTATTAAGAGATTCTACCTTCCATAGAGAATAATGTATTTGAGAACTATAATATTCTTTTTTTAAAAGGATAATAAAAATTTCAAAAGGTACGATTATGATAAAAATACTATTATGAATAATTCACCAACTATCAATTCCCACACTACACTTACACTTATTCTATTGAGGATTGAATGTAACATGTTGGACTTGAGTTAATTCAGTTGCATGAGACTATTATGAGGATAAAATAGGCGAGGAACTAAATTATATATAAGAAACTATTTCCATTAACTCTCAATATAATTATATTATAATGAATTTTTTTATTTGAATGATTTTTCAATTAGATATGGTGTGAACTATAAAATTACATATTTTTCATAAAACATTACTTGGGATTATGTAATGAAGGCATGCTGAAAAAATGTAATTACCCTAGTAGATATGGACATTGTGGTATAAATTATTGAATTTTTTCATTCTAATATATAATTTACCCATAGTTATTTTTATATAAGTGATTTATATGTATAATATTTGGATAAAGCCGGTGAGAGGTGATCCATTTTTCAACACATTTAATATTGTATGAAAGAGTCACCCAGATATCTCTTATAAATAACAAGGTAAATTTAAAGAAGTTTTACTATTTGAATTAATGTTTCAAAAATGGTTCCAAGGAAGTATATAAACTCATATATAGTAAATAAATTCAAGTTATACTCAACTTGTTTCAATGATTGAAAATATATTCAAGAAAAGTAAATAATAAAAGAAATAATCAAATATGGATCAATTATTGTTTTCCCATATACTAATTAAATCTTTTTAAGTAAATATATGTTGATTCAAGGTAATTAGGAAAGTATCCGTAATTTTTAATTTCTAGTGGGGGTAAATTTATTAAAAAATATACTAAGTAAAAATTGAAAATTTATATGTACAAAAAAATAAAAGGGAATATTTTATTTAAATTAAAACTCAAGGAGGAAACACTATCAATGGAAAATATAAAAACATAATATGAACCTGATGTATTATAAATTTAATATATGTATCAGGCTAAGTGTCTAAGAAAAATAGATTACAATGATAATAAAAGAGAGAAAACATACATTTAATTAATTGACAATAAGAAGGAAATAGTAGAAAGGGATTTTGAGAGGGTGATGTATATGATTTATAATAGTAATGTCTTGACTTACGATCAATATTGTTCATTTCAAAAAGAGGTAGAGAACATGATAATAACAAGGATAAAATCATATATTGGTTTATTAAATTTTTTATGAATATTATATTTTACATGAATTTTTTATATTTGATTATCAAAATAACCCATAACATTAAATTCTTGAAGAACGTAACTTCAAAAAAAAATCTTAGAAAAGATTACTACTATATTTTCAATAGAAGAGTATAATTTTTTTATACAACAAAGACACCCAAAAATATAAGGACCCAAGGAGCATAAAAATTCAATTTGAATTTAATTAAAAAATAATATTTCAATATTTGGATTATATAGGATCTCTAATTAACCTCCTGATATCATCACATTACAAGGAATTAGACACATGAGAGATATATCGAAAAAAATTCATATCAAAATTGGGTGATAAAAAATTCCCCAACCCATCATTATTTATAAAAGTTATTTTGGATAGAACTTGGAATTTGAGTCTACCTATATAATTCGATGTCTAAGAAAAGAAATATAACAAGGATATTCCTATAATCCTTGAAATAACATTCATATTTATATACTAATATTTATATATGAAACAAAAAAAGTTCTCACTCTTCATGTTATTAGAGAAAAATAGATACTGATTGTTCTCCAAACATTAATTTATCAATATAGATAGAATTATCTTTTTAGTCCATGTAATTAAAAATTAAGTTAAATATTTTCTTTATAATCAATTAGAAATTGAACAAGATAAGGGATATGAAAAAATTAATGGTATAATAGAACAAACAAGGGTATATTAACAACATGGTCATTAATATAAATTTTATTATTATAGATAGATAATTGGTAAATTAATTGAAGGGATGGATGGAAATAGATTGGTAACATCAATTTGTTTTAAGAAACCACGTATTTAGTTAAATATAAAACATCCTCATTTTAATCTTGTATATTGGATACATAGATAAAAACTTCTAGTGATCATGTCTGTATACTTTAAAGATGAATAAGAGAAGAGAAACCATGTAATTTTTAATAAATATAAGAAAACAAGTTTTGGGACTATATGAGACATCAAATTAATTAGTGAATAAATTTGAATGATTTTTTCATGGGAGTTTATGACACCATTATATTTAAAGAATCATTTTCAAATAAATTTAATTTCTTTGATATATTGTGCGACATGAAACACCGAGATTAAACGAACCAGGATATAGTGTAAAAATATTATTATTTCATGCAAAAGTTATAAACTAACCATAAAATTCGATGGTATGAGTATAAATAACTACATTTTTAAAATTATTTCTGATTTTTTCAGATAAATATAACTTATTTATAGATAAGTACTTAATTTTTAGTAAATTCACTATTCCCATTAAAGATACTTTGTTTTAAAAAAATGATTTTAGTTGTTTTTTAAAAAAAAAAAATAAATATAATTTTTTCACTTTTAGAAAATATATTCTAAAAAATAAACATCATTTTATAAATCATCATGTCAATATTAACATAGTGTTATTTTTTTATAATTTTCAAAAAGGATTAATTTTTTGATGAAGAGTGAAAAATTATGATTTTTATTGAAAACTGGATTTTCAATTAAATCATTTACAAAGTTCAATTTTTTCATAAAATTATATTAATATGGAAATTATTTAAGTAATATAATTATTAACCCAATTTAGGTCATTGGAATCAATTTTATGTTTTATTTTTATATAAGAACCGTTTTCCATTTTAGAAAACATTTTATTTTGAAGATCACATTTTTATCACATTATCATGATTATTTTTTTATTAAATTTTGAAACATCAATGATTTTTTTGAAAATTGGTATTACATATTTGAAATTAGAATAATTAATATTAGCTAATAATTTTAACTTAATTTTTGGTAATAATGAATTATAAAAATAGCAAATAATTAATTACCACGATTAAGGTAAAATGAGTTTACTAAGGGGTTAAAGTTGTACATTAGGGTATGTTTTCTAATAAAAAATAAATAAATCATATTAGATGGACATATTTTATCATTACACCAACAAAAATTAAAATAAATTGTAATGCTGAAGAATTTTTTTGGGGTTTAATTTATCAATTTGGATTCTTTTGTGAAATTTAAAAGTTGTTTCCTAGTGGGATCCCTTCCCAAATTATATAAGAACATCTCATATCATCTATTATCCAGACTCCATGATACATTTTTATTGGCCAGTACCTGACCAAATAGACTCCCTAATTGAATAACATGTCTAACCATATATGAAGTGGGAATAAGAAAAATGAAATATGTTTTATTATAGAGGTGGTATTTTGCACGTATGCTTGGATAACATGTTTATTTTTTAATGAGTGTGTAGGAATGAAAATAAGTTTTTTAACATTAAATAATTATTTTTATAACATAAATATAATTTTAATTCCTTAAATATATATATATAACCATCTAGGTGTGTTTTTTATTGAAAATAAAATACATCACTTGGCATGGAGGTAGTCCACACAACACGCGAATAATGTTTTTTTACAGTTCGACTATAAATTAAGCAGTAAGATATTTATTTTAAAAAATAATATTTTAATTTATAATTTATATATATATATAAATAAATCAATATATATATATATATATCATATTATATCATTTCTAACCCTTTTTTGGAAAAGAAATTATAGGCATCAGTTGAAGATTATTTTCATTTGTTCACAAGGTGGTGGTCTTTCGCACAGACGAATGATGATTTCATTTCCCATTTAATGATAAAGGTGATGGTTTTTTGTAAATAAATAATTAATATAACATCTAATTATATTTGAGATATTTATTTTAATATATCACAAGGTTTGAAATATTTTAAGGATGTATAAGAATAAATAAAACTAAATCATTTATTTAAAATATATAACCCTTCCTCAGATATCTTCTATTTCCTTTATACATCAATCCCTACAAAATTGGTATTCTATAAAAAATAATACCTATTGAACCTTTATTGGGATTTTATTATGGTTTTTGTGCTAGTATTTTCTGAATAAAATGGTGCTTGATGTTTGGTGTGGGTATGAGAGGGGGTTTCCTCTTTTAAAGTGATGGAGAGGGCACACGTGGTATGTCTCTAAATATTAGAATATTATAAATTAATTTTCATGGAAAAGTGTCCCTTTAATAATAAATTTTAGATCCCATTTTTATTTTCATACATATTAATACATCAAATGTATTTATAAAATGTTTTATATCATTTTAACCTCTTATCACTTTCACTCAACCCACATGTAAATCTTATTTTAACAAAATCATGGAAAAAAGTTTTTATAATTTTTACTATTCACGATGAAAAAATTAATTTGAACATATTACAGAATCTTAATTATGATTATTCTAAATATGGTGTAAATTTTATCAAATAAAATTCAAAAAAAGTAACTGAAATTTAATAAAAAATAAACCTCTTAAAAGCGATGAAAAGTGGTTTTCTAAAAAGAATGTATTCTTATGTATAAAATTTTTTATAAATATTTCTAGAAAAAATTGATTTAGATGAACTAAATTGGATTATTTTTAATATAAGTGATGTAATTTTACTATGATTTATTTTTAAAAAAGTATATCTTTATAAATACTATAAAAATAAAAAAGTTTTCAAAAAAATTAGTATATTCTATTATTCATCAAAAAATAATTATTTTCATAAAATATTCAAAACGATCACTCTAATATTATTTTTATATTATATCACCATGAATTAAGTTCATTTAATGAAATAATGCTGCACATATTTTCTAAAATTAATTATATTATTTTCTCTAAAAAATCCATGATAACAATTTTTAGTGAAAATGTATATTTGAATCATAAAATGACTTTACTAAAAAGTTAGTACTTTTTTAATTACTATTAATCAATAAATCTTTACTGAGTAGATAAATTTGATATATATTTCATAATGTAATTACTCTAATTCATATCCTCCAATTAAATAACTAGTTGGTAATATATTTATTTAAAATAATTATATTTTATGGTCGTTCAATATTTGTTCCACAAATGTTATATGAAACTGAAATTAGTGATATTTCAATATGTAATGGTGACATAGACCAGGAATACTCTTGATAATGATTATAGGTTTGTTCCTCATTACATTTCTCCCATTTCTTTTACACCACCACATGATGTTTGGTTTAGGGGTTTGTCCTCCTCTCTTTTTTTACTTTCATCTTTGTAAGTGTGGTGTGACTAATTAAACCCATACATTTGCGATATCCAAGACAAGGCATCTCATTATCTTCCATTATTTCTTAGTGTATCATGATATAAAACCCTTATAGGAAGGGGATCCCTATCCTATTTTTATTTTTAGGTTACTGGGAAATTATAAAGCCGTTTTTTTCAGTGGTTAGGTAGTATAGAATATAAAATGAATTGGAATAAATTTAATTGAAGTGTATTCTATATATTTTTATAAGAATTACCAGTTCGTTTTTATTACAATTTCTTATCCCCATTTAACATTGAAGTTATTTTTATAAGAATTACCAGTTCGTTTTTATTATAATAGATGATGAAATATTTTTGAATGCCCTATGTAAATGATTTGTGGTAATTATATAAACCTATTTATAATGTTATGTACTGATAATATATTTTATATAACCCTTTTAATTTTCTAATGTTTGTAAAATTTGTATGGTGATGGTGTTTTCTGGTTTTTATGTGGGACCTATTGTGGGATGTGGATGTGTGGTTGTCATTATGTGGTTCTTATAGTGAGATTCATGGGTTATGGTTTTGGATTTAGTAAGATATATGATGGTTGGTGTGGTTAGTTGATTTGGTTGTATTGTGGTGCCCTTTTGTATAATTATTGATCTAATGGGATGTAAAATCTTTAATGGTAAAATTGAAATGATACTGGATGAAACTAGATGAGAGTGGGATAGAAATGCATGTTTGGTAAATGTATTAATTAATTTAATGTTAAAAATGGTATGATCGTAAATGGTAAAATATGTGGATTATAGATAGAGTATTTTATCATTAAATATTGATTTACATGATGTAATAGTTGAATTAGGGTAGATAATGTGAAAATATAGAAAATTGATAATACTATAATTGAAAAAAATTAAAATGTGGGCTGTGTGTGTTGATGTTTTGGTTGGTGAGTTACATGTGTGGGGGTCACCTGTAATAATGGTGGTGTGGTGCTGATAGTGGAAAATGATGATTTAGTATTGATCTGAAACCCTTATATTGCGTTTACGATGTATATTTACATATATTCTTTTATTCAGATGTTATTTATGTAAGTACCCAACAGACATCATGTTCTGCATACTGGTACCCAATTTTTTGGGAAGTGTTTTATCCATAATGTAGGATAGTGTAAGAATAGTTGACTAATTATCTCCCATTCCACTTTCTTCTTTCAATAGAACCTCAATGTGATGGTAACCATTTGGCAAGGAATATAAAAAATCAATATTGTATTTGGTGGTGATTCTAAATGATGATAAGATATGGTATGTATTAGGGGATGTATGTGGTAGGAGAAGGGAATGATGTTGATTTCCTTCACATTAATAATAACCTATAAGTATGGTTATGAGGTTTTGGTTGGTTTCAATATTGATGGGAATGATGATGTGGTGGTGGAATTTGGATTTGGATATTGATTGATTCTAAAATAACCTGTTTGGATCTGTTATAAATTGGGGTAGTTAGGACTACAACCTAATCCACATCATAGATAGCTTGAAACTCAGTGGACAATGAAGTTATTGAAGCACATTATGTACGTCATTAGAGCGTGAGAGTAAAAAATGTATTCAAAATTGGATGAAGGGTTCCTTTACATATATTTTCCTATGTTATTATACAATATCCTAGAAATATTTTGTGACTAATATTTAGTGAGGATGAGATACTTAGCTGACCTATTTAGGTTGTTTTGGTTCTATTGTTCATTCAAGGGGAATTGGCATTCTTTTTTAATGTTTACAAGAGAGACTATGGGTATGATCCCAATAGGATTACACCACCCTTTGTATTTATAAACATATGGTTCAATTTATAGGATGGTTTTTGATATCAAGGCATGCATAATTAGTTTGGAGGATGGAGATTCTATAGAATTTCTGACATGAACTGTTCCTTTGGTATAGCTTTTTTTGAGAAATTTATTTATATTATATAACCCACATTGAGGAATGTTTTTTGATATTACTTGATGTATTTTTTTGAGTGGTATTTTATTTTTTCTCACAACAATTTTCTATATATTAAGGGTAATGATTGCCAATTTGTGTTTTACACCCCCATTACAACTCACTAACTTTATGGCCTAAATGATGTGGGTCTCGGGGGGGGGGGGGGTTACTCAATTCCTTAACTTTGTGTATAGAAGGGTCACCTATAGTTTGGTGGGTGTGAAATACCTGAACAACTTTTTGGGGCTGAGATACTCCACATATATTCTTTTTTAATAGAATCGAGTAATGTATTCCTTAGATCAATAAATAATAACTGATGATAAGAAGAGAGACGATAGTTGCATGGGAAAGGATAGAAGACCTTAAGAATGAGGTTGTCAATTAATTTTATATAAGAAATTATCCTAGACACTAATCCCTAGTAAGAGTGATCACTGCCATTTATGATAATTGTGATGATGTAAAAAGGTGTATAAGAATATAAATAATGAAGATGGAAATTAATGGGAGTTTGTGAACTTTAGGAGTTACCTTATATTGAAGGAAGATGAAAACCAGAGTAGTGTTAGAGAGAATAATTCTTATATTTATTCTCATCGTATTTTATATGGTATGTGGATGAGTATTTGGTTAAATTGTGTGGTTCAAGTGATTTTGAGTTACTGATTACTTTCAAAAATTTAATGAATTGATATCTTACTATATTTCTCTTTTTTTATTAATTCATTAGTCACATGATCTCATAGTGTGTAATCTATAGTATTTGGGTAATGTATGGAGAGTTTAAGGCTAAAAAATTCACTAGATATATGACATGGTTCTATAATGAATTATGGCATCTTAGGTTAATAAGTCATGATTTCATTACAAAATTGAAAATTTAATTCTATTATCATATCTAAAATAGGTATCCTTAAAAGGATCCATAATTATTCTTATTATGTTGGATAGTGTATCAAAAGAGATATTGAAGGATATAGTAATATGTTTATCATAGGTTTATAATGTTCAAATGTGAACATTATGAAACAGTAATCCTGCACCCAAAACCCTCATTGTTTTATTACTGGAACACATAATCATTTTAAATTTCTCTTATTTAAATCTTCACCACTTAATATAGTTTATTTATTTTTACCCTCTTTCAGTATTACTCATACATTTTTTCCAATAAATTTTTACATATCTCATATACAAAAGATCCAGATCCTCTAATAATTATATATATTTATTCCACAAATTTAAACTAAAATTTTTAATTCCACTAATATTGTCCCAGGAAAAATAACTCGGGTAACATCTAATTATTATACTATAACACCCTATTAACTTTAAAGTGGTTGTGTACTTACCCCTGTTGCATTATATTTCAGGAACTCTTAGTTCAACTTCCATTGAATATGGTTTCATTTCACAGTTATTTTTATTTTATATATAGAACCAAAAAACCAAGAACCTAAATATAATTCCAAAGATGACATAGATTTATTATTGTAATATATATTTTGATACAGTTACATTTATTATAAGTACATGATCAACAAAAGATATATTTCTTCTAATATTGTGAAATTCCTAATAGTTATTGAGATATACATTCATAGAGGTCAAGATTAAATAATTGAATGCAAGGAAGGACATTTTTATTTTGATTCTAAAAGAGTGATGTCCATAATCATTAGATTCTAGTGTAAAAATTGTATAAAATTAACCTAGTATAAAGTACTAAAAACATTATTGGGTGTGAGGAAGTAAATCATGTAGTGGATTGAGTCTAGATTCAAGAAATTATGATTTTATGTTCCACGAATAGTAGTACCTACCTATCCTTAATGGAATTTAATTATGTGTTACATTGGAATTGAATAAAGTCATTCTCACAACAGATCAGTATGTTACAATTGATATAGATTAAGATTTTTAGTTGAGACTACGTTGCTTTCAATACTACATGAATTTAAAAACAACTAACTTGATTCAATAATAAGAAGAAAAATAATTTAGAACAAGAGAATATATTTACTATTCATTTATTAAGAGATTCTACCTTCCATAGAGAATAATGTATTTGAGAACTATAATATTATTTTTTTAAAGGATAATAAAAATTTCAAAATGTATGATTATGATAAAAATAATATTATGAATACTTCACCAACTATCAATTCCCACACTACACTTACACTTATTCTATTGAGGATTGAATGTAACATGTTGGACATGAGTTAATTCAGTTGCATGAGACTATTATGAGGATAAAATAGGTGAGGAACTAAATTATATATAAGAAACTATTTCCATTAACTCTCAATATAATTATATTATAATTAAATTTTTTTATTTCAATGATTTTTCAATTACATATTGTGTGAACTATAAAATTAATGATTTTTTAGGAAACATTACTTGGGATTATTTAAAGAAGTCATGATGAAAAACAATGTAATTACCCTAGTAGATATGGACATTGTGGTATAAATTATTGAAATTTTTCATTCTAATTTATAATTTACCCATAGTGATTTTTATATAAGTGATTTAGATATATAATATTGGGATAAAGCCGGTGAGAGGTGATCCATTTTTCAACACATTTAATATTGTATGAAAGAGTCACCCAGATAACTCTTATAAATAACAAGGTAACTTTAAAAAAGTTTTACTATTTGAATTAATGTTGCAAAAATGTTTCCAAGGAAGTATATAAACTCATAGATAGAAAATAAATTCAAGTTATACTCAACTTGTTTCAATGAATGAAAATATCTTCAAGAAAATTAAATAATAAAAGAAATAATCAAATATAGATCAAATATTTTTTTCTCATATACTTATTAAATCTTCTTAAGAAAATCTATATTGATTCAAGGTAATTAGGAAAGTATCCCTAATTTTTAATTTCAAGTGGGGGTAAATTTATTAAAAAAATATAATGAGTCAAAATTGAAAATTTATATGTACAAAAAAATAAAATGGAATATTGTATTTAAATTAAAACTCAAGGAGGAAACACTATCAATGGAAAATATAAAAACATAATATGAACCTGATGTCTTATAAATTTAATATATGTATGAAGCAATGTGTCTACGAAAAATATATTACAATGATAATAAAAGAGAGAAAATATACATTTAATTAATTGATAATAATAAGGAAATAGTATAAAGGGATTTTGAGAGGGTGATGTATATGATTTATAATAGTAATGTCTTGACTTACGATCAATATTTTTCTTTTCAAAAAGAGGTAGAGAACATGATAATAACAAGGATAAAATCATATATTGGTTAGTTAACTTTTTTACGAATATTATATTTGAAATGAATTTTTTATATTTGATTATCAAAATAACCCATGACACTAAATTCTTGAAGAACGTAACTTCAAAAAAAATATCTTAGAAAATATTACTATTATATTTTCAATAGAAGAGTATAATTATTTTATACAAAAAAGACACCACAAAATATAAGGACCCAAGGAGCATAAAAATTCCATTTGAATTTAATTAAAAAAATAATATTTCAATATTTGGATTACATAAGCTCTCTAATTAACCTCCTGATATCATCACATTACAAGGAATTAGACACATGAGATATATATCTAAAAAAATTTATATCAAAATTGAATGATAAAAAATTCACCAACCCATCATTACTTATAAAAGTTATTTTAGATAGAACTAAGAATTTGAGTCTACCTATATAATTTGATGTCTAAGAAAAGAAATAAAACAAGGAAATTACTATAATCCTTGAAAGAACAACCATATTTATATAATAATATTTATAGATGCAACAAAAAAAGTTCTCACTTTTCATGTTATTAGAGAAAAATAGATACTGATTGTTCTCCAAACACTAATTTATCTATATAGATAGAATTATATTTTTAGTCCATTTAATTAAAAATGACGTTAAATATGTTCTTTATAATCTATTAGAAATTGAACAAGATAAGGTATATGAACTAATTAATGGTTTAACAGAACAGACAATGGTATCTTAATAACATGGTCATTAATATAAATTTTATTATTATAGATAGATAATTGGGAAATTAATTGAAGGGATGGATGAAGATAGATTGGTTAACATCAATTTATTTTAAGCAACCATGTATTTAGTTAAATATACAACATCCTAATTTTAATTTTGTATATTGGATACATAGATAAAAACTTCTAGTGATCATGTTTGTATACTTTAAAGATGAATAAGAGAAGAGAAAACATGTAATATTTAATAAATATAAGATAACAAGTTTTGGGACTATATGAGACATCAAATTAATTAGTGAATGATTTTGAATGATTTTTTTCATGGGAGTTTATGACACCATTATATTTGAAGAATCATTTTCAAATAAATTTAATTTCTTTTATATCTTGTGCTACATGAAACACCGAGATTAAACGAACCAAGATATAGTGTTAAAATGTTATTATTTGATGATAAAGTTATAAACGAACCATGAAATTCAATGGTATGAGTATAAATAACTACATTTTAAAAATTATGTATGAATTTTTAAGGTAAATAAAACTTATTTATAGATAAGTACTTAATTTTTAGTAAATTATCTATTCCCATTAAAGATACTTTGTTTTAAAAAAATGATTTTAGTTATTTTTTTAAAAAAGTAATAAATATAATTTTTTCACTTTTATAAAATATATTCTAAAAAATAAACATCATTTTATAAATCATCATGTCAATATTAACATAGATTTAATTTTTTATAATTTTCAAAAAGGATTAATTTTTCGATGAACAGTGAAAAATTATGATTTTTATTGAAAACTGGATTTTCAATTAAATCATTTGCATAGTTCCATTTTTTCATAAAATTATATTAATAAGGAAATTATTTAAATAATATAATTATTAACCCAATTTAGGTCATTGGAATCAATATTATGTTTTATTTTTATATAAGAACCGTTTTCCATTTTAGAAAACATTTTATTTTGAAGATCACATTTTTATGACAATATCATGATTATTTTTTTATTAAATTTTGAAACATCAATGATTTTTTTTGAAAATTGGTATCATATATTTGAAATTAGAATAATTAATATTAGTTAATAATTTCAACTTAATTTTTGGTAATAATGAATTATAAAAATAGAAAATAATTAATTACCACGATTAAGGTAAAATGAGTTTACTGAGGGGTTAAAGTTATAGTTTAGGGTATGTTTTCTAATAAAAAATAAATAAATCCTATTAGATGAACATAGTTTATCATTATACCAACAAAAATTAAAATAAATGATCAAGTTGAAGAATTTTTTTGGGGTATAATTTATCAATTTGGATTCTTTTGTGAAATTTAAAACTTGTTTCCTATTGGTATCCCTTCCCCAATTATATAATAACATCTCATATCCTCTATTATCCAAACTCCATGATACATTTTTATTGGCCAGTACCTGACCATATATACTCCTTAATTCATTTCCCACATACTAAAGGCCTTTTTTGATTAAAAAATACTCCAAATAATAATTTCTTTGTTAACATTAATCGGATGGCTGATGAAGAGGTATCATTCTTAACCAAGTGTTTATATTTTACTTTTTCTTCATCCATAATAAACTATTCATAAAATATTATGATATGAAAAAATTAATATCTACCTTATAATATTATAATATTATGATAACATATATCCATCTCCTGTTCCATAAAATGGGATATGAAACCGTCAATCATATTTCTGGTGGACTATAACCATATTAACACATGTTATTTGTCTTCTAGTACAACCTCTCAAAGGATGATATAATTATTGATTAAAAGGATATATATATATATATGTGATATTTATTATATAACTATACATATTAGATTATAATATCATCTCTACCATTATAACATCCAATCCATTGTAAAATGATACTACCCCACGTGGATACGTTGAGAAAATGAGAACAACATTCAATGTACAAACGACCTTCCATCTCCATGAATAGTGTAATTCACTGTTCCATATCTATCTTTTATGAATGGCTATAAATATATATTTATATAATGAATATTTATTATACTGATCATTATTAAAAGTATGGATATGATTTAACCACAATTAATGTATAAGGAATGAAACTACCAAGCCAGAACGATCATGAAAAACAAAGTTCTTATTACCCAAAATAGTGATTTTGACAATGAATTGTCAAAATTGGTTGAAAAATGGTGGTATTAAAATCATATATTTTATGTTATTTATGATTAGGTTTCATCAATATATTTATAATACTTCTATTTTTATTATACATAATGTTTGGACATGTGTGAAGAAAGTCAATACCTGAGGTAAATAATTTTTTCTAACATTTATTTCAGTGAACCACAAGAACTATTCACGAATTGATTCTTTTTTTGTGGTGTATATACATCCCATGAATTTATTTTATGATTCTTCTCATGAAACGTTTAGGATATATATATCCCTCTAATGTTTTTTATTTCATGGGACTTACAATTAAAATGTCACCATAACGCTAAGGGTTTTATATTACATTATCACTATTTATCATGATTTATTATGATTATTATTCATAATGGTGTGGGTTATATATTAAAATAACAAGAAACTCATGCTTTTTATTATCATCTATATATATATCTATAAATTAATTTTCTTCCTTTAATTTTACTCTCTCTATGTACTCATGAGTCTAAATGATATTTTACCAGAAAACAGAATATATTACTCTTTTCTGTTAAAAAAACTTTCTCCTACTTATCAATTTATTATAAGATTATTATTAAGAATGTTTTAAAAATTATCAAAATAATTTTCTATTAGTTTTTTACCAATAATCTAATTTTTATAAAATGGTGTAAAAGTAAACTTCATGTCAGTTTATGAAAAAATACATTTATAATTTTTACTAAAAATGTCAAAGGAATATTCATTTTATCTTGTACAAAAAGAAGGGTATTTCAATCCATCAAAATTTCTTGATTATTTATAGCTTAATTTACTATTATCCAAATTTATTTTAAAATAGAATTTTTTATTTTAAACTGGGGAAATTTTTAGATTTTAAATTAGTGATTTCAAATTAAAATATAATATTTTCCTCAAGAAATGTTCCTAGTGATATTTCAAAATCATTTTCCATCGTACAATCCATATTTTTTTGTGAATTATTCTTTACTGGTGTTATGATCCCTTGATACCTTTTTTTTATTACTATAAAAGATTATAATTATGATTAAAATATGTTAATAAAACCCATTACTTTTCCACTAGTTATACGATGATGAAAGGATAAAATGATAAAAAAACCCATTACTTATCGACGTGTTATGAAATGACGAAATGTTTATGAGCTCTATTTCTCTTCATAGGTTATGTTATGATGAATTTTATTTGACCTTTTGTCACAAATCATTATTATTTTAATCATGTGATGGGTGGGCCCAGAATTATATATCCCTATAATACATTAGCTACTGATTTATGTTCGACGTGTTAACAAGGTTAACAAGAGGTCATCTCAAGCCAAAAATAGGGTATATAAGAGGTTATCCCAAGATTCAAGTAGTTAAATAGGTGGTTAGACCTAAACTGACATGTTATGAATATCTTGTTTGGTATCCTATACATAATATATTAAATTATTTTGTGTATGAAAAAAAAATCTATATATTAGGCCAAATGTTATGCTCTCTGGGATTATGTTATAAGATAGAGTATTTGAATTTAATATATTAAGCTCAAAATATTTTATGATAAAGATCATTTTTAACTATATTGGCCGATCAATTATTAGGTTGTCTAAGAGGAAACTCATAGTTTTGATTTTTAGATGTTTACTCAAGATACAACATAGTCCCAAAAAACGTAATTTATTTATAAAAATATAACATTAACGTTTCCATATCAAATAATTTTATATAAAAGGATTCTCATAGGTTGATATATCTCCTGTATATTGTTTAATGTAAATGATTTCAAAATTTTCAATCATGGTGAAAATAATAATTGGGTTATTTATAGAAAACGTTTTAGGGTTTGTATGGAAATATGGGGAATGGTTAAAAATATTCCAATTAATTAAATTTTTTTAATAGATAAACTATATGATAAACTTGAAAAAAAAATAAAAACTTAATTGTAAAAGAATGAATTATACATTAGAACAAAATATCCATGGTTATAATTATCATGTAAAGGTTATAGTTGAGGTGTTTTTAACACTTCAAATACTATATTATGTAAAGGTAGTGAGAATATTATGTAGATATGAATGATATTATAGATGATTCATAAAGAATTTAAATAAGATAAGGCCGCTCATATGCATTAAAATTACTCGTATAAGGTTTTAATATCAGTTTAAGAATTTTTTTTCCACCCTTTTCCTCCCATCATCATTCATTTTTGTGGATGTTTTCTCCCATTCTATATCACTATCTTTTATTTCTCCTAGATTTTTATCTTAATCATTCCATTTGAATTCTATGTTAGCATCGTCTTATTATTCATCATATTTTTCCTTTTTGTTATTATATCCCTAATTTTTTACATTCTTTTCATCTTTTCCATAGATTGCCTTAAATTATACATGAATATTTTCAATATATCTTAATGTATTTTCTTAAAATATATCCCACACTAAATTCTATAATTGTGATACATTCTTGATTCCATTTAATAAATATAAAACTCCGTATGAATATTATATTATAACATTAGACATGTTATTGAATTTTATTTTATTATTATTAATAGTTTTCATTTTCCATATTATATTTTCTATACCTAAATCTGGTTATGTAGAGATGGAAGCTTTATTTTCATTTGTATGAGTTTGAATCCCTTAATGGAACTATTATTTCCCACTTTAATTCATTGGTTCTGTTAGTTTAAAATAACTCTTCTTTATTTCTATTAGGTATTTGGGTAATTAGTCAATAATAAATTATATATTCTATAATATGTATTACCTCTTACTAGAGGTCTCTTATAATTACTCATGTAACTCACATTATTAAATTTAAATGATGGTGAATTTTATTTAGGATTTTTATATTTAGGAAATGATTAGTACTATGACCATAAATTGTATAATAATTAAATTCATACTTATTACTTATAGTTATTGACATAATCCATTAAATCGATTTTTTAAATATATAATTTTAGAGTCCATATCACCTATAATTGGAAATCCATGAGATAAATAATTTTCCAACAAAAAAATCAATTTAGATTTTATGTAAATAATTTTGTATATTTTCTTGAGTTTCTTAGCTCTCTTATCACTAGAATAGACTATTATTGGTGGATCAACTAAAATATACAACATTTCATTAAATCATTCATTGAATACCTTCATGAGTTTTGACATATGGGATTATTGGTTAGGTTACTATTAGAAATTACCTCTAAATATTTGTGAATACTTACTATATTTTTAACTATTTTTCAATACATAGGTGGGTATTTTAGTTCTGAAGTAAATCATTCTTTATGTAGTCTAGAATATCAAAATAACAGAATGGAAAATATCAACCCATGTTTTGAATATGTTTTCTTTTTGATGAGGAGGCCAATATATTTCTTTTCCAATGATGTTTTATGGAAGACATATTTTTATCAACTATTCATGTTAATCTCTATTCAAAAGATCATATTTGAAATTAGTGAGAATTTATTAGTTGAAGTCTAGACCATCCTCTGATATAATTCCATGAATGATATGTAGCTACTTATATAGTGGTACATCAAGTCACAATTTTTATCAGTTGGAGTCAATCTAATGCAAGATATATTAAAAATGACCATATAGACTTGTTATTCCAACAACCTAGGTGAAATATATTCCTTTTGGATAATGGAATATATATTTTGTGGTTCTTCCTTTTTGGAATCCATGTTGGATTGTGGGTTTTAACATCATCAGTTATTCTATCTTCAATTTTATATAAGTATCTCTCTTTTTCTTGTTAGAGTGGAAAATGATCAGAACTTAGAGATATTATTATTTTCATACACTAACATTATAATTAATTATATTAGTTTGTGTAATTTAATGATAAATATATGGAATACATGAAAATATGTTTTTAATCTATGCACTATTTTTTTGATTTATATATAAAATAAAACTAATATTTAAATTTAAATTACTATACATGTAAACATTTACAATTATAAATGATATATAATTGTGTATCAAGAACTACATAACTTCTACAATTGTAGAGTGTATTGTAGTGATTTTTCCTGGAGTAACCCATTCCACTTAGAAAAACCATTATTGTAATTTATACATTAATTCAAATATACCTAAATAATGTAAATATTGATTTAAGGGTGTTATTATATTGTGTAAGAGGTAATTAGAAAAATAAGATGAAAACATGTGTGAGTTATTATGAAACTATGACAAAAAATATAAACTACCATAAATAATGGTGATGGGAACAAGAGTAATTTTAAATAATTTAGGTGTTCTAGTAATAAAACAATATGTGAGTTGGAATCATTTTTGGGTTTTCAAATTATTTACATCCAATATTATAAAACCATTCTATTAAAAACGCTATAATATTCATGTTCTCTCAGAACATTCTCCAATCTCTTTATGTTCAACCATATATCATTGTAATGTTTCCTATACTATCCACACAAAGAGAATTAAATTATAATGTATCTAATCACATCATGGATTATCATTTTAGGTTGTTTTTATTTTTTATAGAACCAAGTCCTCTCTCTAGTGAATATGTTAGGATTCAAATGTTCTTACTTCATGACATTCCAAAGGATTATATACTAGGTTTTCGGGTTTATATTACATTAAAAATATTATAGAAAAATTACAAGATATTAACTCATTCAATTATGGAAAGTAATTAAAAACATAAAATTACCCATACCTGAATTTGTAATAATCCACTCATGATCTCACTACCTAAAAAAGAAAATGAATGAATATATGAATGATTATCTATAATGATCCCTGGGTGGAGCTCCCCCTTTTATAGTTGGTATCTCCTCATGTTCCCCAAATCTATTCTATTACCCTCCTCCAATATATTCTTATCCTCAATGATTGTAATTTATAAATGTTGTTAATAGTGGATCCAATTATTCAACATCTAAAATTTAATATAATCCTCCCTCTCAATACTCACTATTCTTTTAGTAAGGGATATTATCACTCTTATAAGTATTTATTTCTATATGCATAGCTTTTTTATGCATCACCTGATTAAGATATATATAAATTAATAGGGATTCCATTTATTCCCATATGTCTTATATATCCAATAAAATTATTAGTATTGAAAAAATGACTCTTATGGCTTGTGATATCTTACTTCTTTTCTTAATTGACATTTAAAAATATTCAACCATGACTTTGGATTGGTGATTTTTGATTTAATTATTTTTGGGATGACAAAACTGATTTGTTTTTTCTTCTTGAAATCTTATACATTGTTATGTGATAATGTAACCAATTTTTGTAATAATAATTAACTAAAATTGTATTTATATGTTGAGAAACCTTACACAAATACTTTGGGTTGTTGTCCATACCCTATAAGGATAAATATCATCAATTAGGATACACCTTTGAATTCTGGACGTTAACCAAAATTATTTCCATTTTTCACTACCTCAAGTTGTTTTGCCTTGGAATTGAGCTGAATTCACTTGATGGTTTACCAAACTATTTAAATTCCAAAAAATAGTTTTTTAGAAATTCTTATCGTGTACTAATGATTTCACTATCAGTGGTCACTAAACATATTGGAAATGGTTTTTGGGTGATGTTTTAAGACATAAATTCACTCTCTGACCCCAGTTACCCAGAGTCGGTGCATTATTTTAATACATTGGCATGATTACAAGAAATCAAGTCCCGAAATATTGATCAAATTAGTAGTCCTAGAAAATAGATTACATATAAGAACATTACATTACACAATTGAAAATAAAATACAACAGTATTGATCCTATGAGAATGCTATTAATCCCTAGCATAACCCTTCTTATCATTCATAATACACATCTTGGAATCCTAGGAAAAGAAAACATAGAATGGGGTATGATCATATTCTCAGTAAGAATAAAAATATAGCGAAAACTTTCATAAATAATAATAAACATTAAAGGGAATGTATAAGACTAAAATAAAATCCTCTTAAACATACACATCTGTATAATATGAAAAAATATAAAATCAAATAATTCAATTTACATATTCACATGGATATTCTACTAGTCTAATAAACACATGTAATATCAATAGCCACTATCATGATGATGGAATGCATAATTTCAGACTTTATAACCACATAGTCAAGGCCTTGTGCCAAGACTACAAATAATATTTTTTCAAGGCCTTGTTCCAATACACTAGTTTGTCTCATGAGACCAACTGATGCATCAATGAGGTATAGCGTGCTCCACCCGTCACTTACTAAGTCCAATGCATTCCTCATATTAAAAGGTTTAAACATAACATAAACATTATTATTAAAAATTTCATACTAAATGTCAGTACATTATCTTTAAACCATGAATGGTATAAAAAATAACACATCCACAGTCAAACATATCAAAAAGATTTCAATACAATATAGAATATTTTTATCATAATAAGTCCACTTCAAACATGTTTAAAAATCCATCACAGGATGTTTACATAGATGAAAATAATTTGTAAAACTCTTTGAGAGAAATATACCTTTTTCATGAATACAGTAAAAAGTCACAAAATTTATAAAGGAATAAAATTAAAAGAAATTTTTTAATCAAAGCTTCCAATAACACTTTGAAAATTTTTAAAGGAATTAACATTTTAAAAACATTCATGTCCATATAAATAAATCCTTAAAACCCATTTTGAAAACTTGGTCAATAATGAGAATGATTTAGAAGAATAAATATTTAAAAAAATTTAAAATGATTTTTTAGTAAACAATTCCCTAAAAAGATTCCCTTTGATTTTTTTTATGAAACATGGACATGGATAATAAATTTGTCCCAGTAGATACTTACGTAAAAAAAATCTCGGATAATAAAGAGATTGTGAAATTAACCATTACCTCGTACATTCCCTTAGTCGACTGTACGGTTATCCTCATGTATAAAGACTGTAGTAGTTATTAAATTATAGAAGATCCATATTAATATTTATGATATCATACACGATTAATTTATGTCTTTATACCACCCATTTATTAAAAAAATTCATGTTAAATTAACATTTAGGGTAATAATAGCTTTCTTTATCGTACGTGTTTTAACTTGTGACCCTTGATTGTATCATTTAGATCATGATTTAAAAACATAAAGAATATAAAGCAATATTTTTATATCATATATATATTTTGAATATAAATATGTATAATAGACATATATATGAAATGTAAAACATAGTTTATCGAGACGGTAGTCCGTAGGCACGCATAAACGTTGTTTCCGTTTTCATATCATATTGGTTGGAACTAAGTTAATAAGATATCTGTAAGTATATAAGTATGTGTATATATATTTATACAATAGAATTATTATGTCATATATGACATAATTATAAAAGATATATTTTTTATTATCATCGTTGAATGGTGAATGTTGACAGGAATCTCATCGTGTCGTGGAGATGGTAATTAGTACGTACGCAGGACCGACAATATCATTATATTGGTGGTGAAATTTTATGAAAATATATTGTATATAATATATAAAGAATTATTAACATGTTATATTTATTATTTAAATCATTTATACACATTATTATACCTATAAAAATAATGAAGTGTTTGAATAACAAACTAAACCACGACGTGGAGAAGATAATCTGTACGTACGCACGTATGGTGACTTTTTCGTTTATAGGATCGATAGAGTAATGAAAATCGTTGTACCATATTTATAATAACATCACAATATATAAAAGATACCGAAGTGTTTATCTTATAATAGAAGCAACCTAGAAACAAGAAGTGGAAGAAGAAAAGAACTTGAAAGAGGTGAAAGAAATATTAACCTCTACTTCGGGTTCTTCCTTTTGATTTGATCAAAAGGGTTCCATAGGATAGATTTATGACCAAATTAAGGGCTCTAGGATTAAGGGAGGAAAGTTAAGAGTATATTTGGGTAGGCTTTGGCTGAGCCAAAAGGCTTTGTAGGTGTGAAATTAAGAGAAAGGGAAGTGTCGTTTTATAATAGAGGTGATGATCACTTAATGAAAAGCTTGAAATATTATTTTATAATAAAATAATTTTATTTCTATAATTTCCCCAAAATGAATTATTTATGGGATAATTTGGGGAGGGATCGAAAGAATCTCAACCAATAGGTTTTAGATAGTTTTAGGTCATCATATTTACCTTCTCTTTTAGATTTTACTCTTAGTTAAATAGTTTGAAAATTACAATGTGTCTTGGTATTCTTATATTATATGGTTAAAAAACTTACTATAACAAGACAAGAGAACCCCATGTGGTTCATTATTAATATATTTATCCTTATCTATGTTCTTTGGCCAAACCATATATTTTTAAGAATATTATATCAATTAATAATATAATATTTGTTTTAAAAACTCAATTATGTCAATTTTGAAATTATTTAGTATTTGGTTTTGGTGAAAATTATAACAGCATTATTACATCGAAAAAAAATATTTAATAAACCCTAACATTTCTAATTAACCTATTAAATTAGTTTAATTCATCAAAAGTCTCAAAAAAAATTTATTTGGATATTTATAATATCAATTATTTTAGTCTTTCATTAATAAGGTAATCACTGCATCATCATTGTGTCATAAATAAAATAAATTTTTTTATTTTTAAAAATTATAAATAAAATACCATTATGTAATAAATTATTTTATCTTTATAATGTAAATTTATAGTCGAATTTATCTTATGTATAACCCTATATTAAAAATGGTTTAGTTATTAAAATTTGAATTTAACTCTTTTAACTCTTCTTTAAATAAAATAATAATTAATTATCTAATCTTATCCCAGTCAACCAAAGGGGGTCATATTTTTTTATAAAAGATGTTTTTGATCGAATTATATTTATCCAATAAAATTAGGACATGTGTTAGGGTAATTATAATATCATTTTTACACTTAATTACTATATTAACTTTTAACTGTGGTAAATAAAAGTCAAAAGTTAATATTAAACAAAAATTATTTTCATATTATTGAACCAAATTTTACTTAACTATGTCAATTGGGTCCATTTTATTTTTCAAATTCAACTCACAGAAGTGTTAAAATTGTGTTTTATGCAAATTTGCAAACGTTCCTAAAAGGTGGGTGGAAGCGGTAAAAAAGTTAAATAGAATTCTATAGATCTAATTTTATTATAAAATTACTCCAATGAATTAAATTGAACTAATATAGCTATTATATATCTATTTTGACTTAAAATAAATGTAAATAAAATAAATAATTATTTAAATAAAAAGTCAGTTTTAATTAATAAAGTAGTGTTTTCACTATTCATCAAAAATTGAATGTTTTCAGAAAAATATCAAAAATTCACCCTAAGCTAATTTTTATATTCATAATTCAAAAATGATTCATATTTTAAAAAATTAAAAACATAGAAGTTGTATTTGTTAATTTAAAATTAGTTCCCATTGTCAAAACCAAAAATTGTGTTTTTAAAAAGTAAAAACTATCAAAAGATTGACATGTTTTAATGTCAAATTTAAATGTGAAATTATTTATAATGACCTACCTTGTATTAAATGATAAATATATAATCTTATTATACTTCCAAAACATTTAAATACAGAATTTATCAAAATAAATTACTTTGATTAAAAAATATGTTTTCAATTAAAACGTAGTATTTTTTCAATATTCATCAAAATATGACAGTTATAAAAAATGTACCAAAAAATTATCCAAACTAAATTTTTATGTCCCTCTTATAAAGGAGAATTTAATTTTATTAAAACGAATATATAAAGGTGTTAAATATAGGTTTTAAAAAGGGTTCTCCATTAAAAAGTCGTAAAATTATATTCTTTGAAAAATATCTATTTTATCTAAAAAAAGGACATTTATTTTATTATGTCTAAGAAATACGTAAAATGGGTGTTAATATTATATAGAGTATATAAGTTTCAAAATATATTTAATACAATTCAAAGCTACTTTTTGAATGGTCTGTTTAGTAAGTTGTTGTGCTATCGAACTCAGTGTTCTGTGTAGCACAAGCTATTAAATTACAATAATGAGATAACATAATATAAAATCTTGGGCTGTTACATTCTTACATCCTTCAATAAATTTGATCATCGCAATTTGAAATTTTTCTTCAAAAATAAATTTTTAAAAATAGAAAAATACATTCTTGTAAAACCCCCATCAAAAATTGGTTTAATAATATTTCATCTTAATAAAAGGGAAAGAGAAATGAAAAAGTTTCCCCAAAATTATGATCTCGATTAGGAGAACATTGGTGGAAATTAAAGACACTTAATTGAGGGAAAAATATTAATATTTATAGGGAGCGATTGAGGTCATAAAATCACAAACAAGTGTGTAATTGTGGGCTTCAAAGCCACCAATCTAAGATGATGTAAAATGTCATCAGTTCAACAAAAAATAAGGTGTTAGGATACCACATTTTTGGTTTTAAGATTCATTCCCTTAAGTTTAAGAATTAATATATTCATAGAATAGGAGGAAAAAAATTTACTTTACAAGTAGAGTTTCATCCTTCATCTAATTCCTATCACAAACTCATCTTTCAATCAAAAAGATAATATAATTCGAAAGTATTCTATTAATCATAATCATATAGGGTCAAAAAAATAATTATTTTTTAATTAATTTATCATAATAATTAAAAAAACTACAGTATACAATCTAGGACATCATGTAGGCTAGTGGTAGGTGATGCACCCTTGTCACCATTCAGTTGCGGGTTCAAGAATTATGGCCTTGCCGGATGTGATGGGTTGTCACCCGACCTCCAGGTTATCCTTTTTTTGGAAATCTAAAAACAATCTCAAGAAATTATTCAACATTAACAATAGTATTAAATGTCAAACGCAATCGATTATAACCTTTTTTATTATCCATAATAGTTCTTTCCAAACTCTCAATCCAAAATTTATAAGGAAGGTAAACACGATAAATATCCTTTTTACAACATAATAACATGTGAATAACTTCATCATGTATTCTCTTAAAACACAATAAAACCTTGAATTATCCTATAAACTTATATATTATGTTTATGCTCCCTTATTCATTATAGAATACTTGATATACTCCTTATATCCAAAATTGTTTTAAACTCCAACAATGATGGAATATAAAAATCATTAATCAGTTTCAAGGTAGTCCTAAATATCTAATATATGTTATCGAAATCAATCATATCTTATTCCAAAATCACTACCGTAGTATCATAATCATATTAAGGTTTATCATTCTCTAAACCATATATTATCCAAATATTTAACCAACCACTGAGTTACATTTCTTGGTTCCACACAATCTCAAGTCATTAATGAAATAGTACACCAGTACAATCCTTATATACTCTATAATTATTATAACATGTACATAATTAATACAATACTCATATGGAACAACACTATAATAAAAACATAAGAACTCCTAATCGTTAATCATCATCATCGGCAGTATCATAACTTTATTATTAACCAATAGAAGAATTTGTGGTATAATCTGATTATTTGTAAATTGATTCGCATAGTGTCCCAACTCCTTGTAGATGAAGCATTGTAGATTTAAAACCTTTTTCTTACCCATGTAATCACATACTTGGTGTCATTTGTTTCCACACTAATAACTAACTCCCATTACCTTCCAGCATTTACCGTGGTTATTATTTCCATAATTATCACATATGGGAAAATAATTCTTTCCCCTCTTCCCATTGTTCACATTTCTCTCTTCCATCTATTTATTCTCTTGCTTCCCTTTGAAGCCATAGGACTCAGAAAATTCTTTACTTATCCTATTAACACATAATACTATTTTTTCTTATGATTAGAATATATAGGAGAATATTTCCATTTTAATTGATGGATTAATTCCATGAACGATGTGAAACTTCTTAATCTTTTGATCATGTGAATTTCTTGAATATTCAATCCTTATACTGGGTTCCATTTCTAAAAAATGGCATACACTAGGTTAGTTTATGAATCACAATCCCTTATTACAATGTTGTAAAAATACCAAAGGTAAACCAAAAAGATTATGCACTTAATCTATAATCATAAAATGTTTTCTATGAGGAAGTACTTACTCCTAAATCCTTAATAATGGCAAGTAATGAAAATGTGAATTATCCTAAGCATATCCCCCAAGAGTTTCATAACCAAGAGTGGAGCAAGGCCAATTTTCAAGCACCAGTTCCCATTCAAATCTTTCTCAATGCGGTGTTTTCAGTTGTTACCCCTCGGTAAATTTGTGCCAGAGCCGCGTCTACCTGTTCATATCCAGACATAGATGTATTGCTTGGAAAATTCAACAAATATCTACATTACCAATATTCAAGGAATTCCTTCTATACTAATCCTCAATGTCTATCTTTGGATAATGTTCTCTAATCAGAGTTTTTCTAAAACTAGTTTCCAAGGTTATTTATAAACTTTCTCTAATACGAACAATAACACCTTGACCCTAGTTACCCAGTGTCAGTGAATTGTTTTAATACATTGTCATGACTGAAATTTAATTTTTTATTATACAAACACTTATGAGGAAAAAGTGAGAAACCAAACATGACTTCATGGACACACCACTACATCAGACCACCACTTCACCACTTCACAGTTTCATCACTTTACCACTTACAAACAACAATATCAAGGCCAAGAAACCATGAACCAAGGCACAAACATTAGACAAGCATACCAATCCTCAGAGCCAGCCTCCTCAAATGTCCACTGGTGCAACCATTGACACCTACCCAAATCCTCCTGTCAGAAAAATATAGACGGAGTTCGCCCAACCTACCAGCGAGGTGAGATGAACCTCCAGGAAGAATCCATCCACAAAAGGGCGTTGAAGAAACTAGAATTAAGATCAGGATGCCCTGATGTCGCACCCTGCTCCGCATACATTTCGGTCATTCCTCCTTCACCCTTAACCACAAATCCTCATTCATCTTCAAACAATTGTTACGAAACACAGCCAAATTCAAAACATCACCCAACATTTCCCATGATAAAACCACCCACAATTGTTGAAACTTAACTATGCCACAAAAAATCCCAAAGCCACCCTTGATCACCACAAAACGAGGCCTTTGAAGAAGAAGGATCGAGGTCGCTTCACCTTCTCCATTGCCACACTCAACACGACACATCCAGCATCTGAAACCCATATATTCCCCATCTGAGCACTACAGAAAGCATGCGAGCCACACCAGAACCTTCTGGATGATTCCAGGACGTACTAGATAATCCCAAGAAGAGGTGAGAAGCACCAGATCGACAGAAAAAGGAGCCATCGTGCCCCATCCTTTTCCGATCTAGACGATGTAGCACTATCGAGAGTCACCGACACTGACCATAGAAGCTGAAGGAAAGACATGCTTCATCGAAGCCGAAAACCACCAGAAATTGACGACACTGAGACCAGAAGACAAAGGCACGATGAATCTCTCTAGATCCCTGGCTCTCCACACCATACCAAAACATGCCACGTCGCGCCGATGCAGAAGCCGGCACGAACCGATCCCAACCATAGGGGGAATAGGAAACTGAGAACTGGAGAACCCTAGATGACTCAGGTTTTCACATAGGCGCCGCTCAGAGGCCGAGAAGATATTGTCATGATTACAAGGAATTATGTCCTGAAAGACTGATCAATTTAGCAGTCTTGGTAAAGAGATTACATACATGAACGCTACATCACACACTAAAAAATAAAACACAACATCAATTATCCTTTGAGAATACCATTAATCCCCTAGTGTAACCCTTATTATCAATCTTAATACACTTCTTGGAATCTTGGGAATATAAAACATATAAAGGGGTGAGCTTAGATTCTCATTAAGGATACCTATATTGCAGAAACATTCATAAATAAGCATAAACATTTAAGGCAATGTATAAGACTAAATAAAAAGCGTATTCAACATAATATTTTGCACACTATGGCTAAGATAAAATAAAATTATTCCATATAATTATTCACATTGATATTCTACTAGTTGAATAATCACATGCAATATGAATATACACATTCATAATGATGGAAATTGATAATGCCAAACATCATAACCACATAGTCAAGGCCTTGTGCCAAACTAAAAATAAGATTTTTTTCAAGGCCTTGTTCTAAGACCCTAGTTTTTCTCATCAGACCTTTCAAGGGATCGAGGTGCTAGAGCAGGCTCTACCCATCACTTACTGAATCTAATGTATTCCTCATATGAAAAGGTTTAAACTTAAAATTCTCATTAATATTAAAACTAGCATAAGAAATGTCAATACTTTATCCATAAACCATGAATGGGATAAAAATAACACATACATAGTGAAACATATCATGAAACCATCAATATATTATGGAAAATTTGAATCATAATAAATCAACTTCAAACAAGTTTAAAAATCTATCAAAGGATGTCGACATAGATGAAAATGATTTGTAATACTCTTTGAGAGAAATATCCTTTTTTCTTGAAAACATTTAAAAGACTCACAATTTAGAAATGAATAAATTTAGAGACATTTTTGAATCAAAGTGTCCCATACCACATTGAAAATTTTGAATGTAATTAACATTTTAAAAACATTCATGTCCATAAAAATGAATCCTTTAAAACCATTTTGAAAACATCAACATTAATGAGAATGATATAGAAGAATAAATATTTAAAACATTTAAAATGATGTTTTAGTAAAATAATCCCTTAAAATAATCTCTTTGAAAACTATTTTATGAAACATGGACATTGAGAATAAATATTTTATAGTAGATACTTACTTAAAAACAGCCTCAGATAATAAAGATATTGTGAAATTAACCCTTACCATGTACTTTCCTTTAGTAGAGGGTACATTTAACCTCTTGTATAATACCGTAGTATGATATTAAATTATATAATAACCATATTAATATTTATGATATCATTAATTTATCATTTATGACTTTATACTACCCATTTAATAATAATTTCCATGTTAAATTAACATTTCAGGTAGTAATCACTTTCTTTATCGTACGTACGCACGTATGGTGAATTTGTCATTTATAGGATGGATAGAGTAATGAAAATTGTTGATAAATTTTTTATAATAACATAAAATTATATAGAAGATACTGGAGTTATTATCCTATAATGGAAACAACAAAGAAAGAGGAAGTGGAAGAAGAAAAGAACGTGAAAGAGATGATGAAATTTTTACCTCTTCTTCATGTTCTTTCTTTTTACTTGATCAAAAGGGCTCCATAGGTTGTCTTTAGGACCAATGGGATGACTCTATGATGAAGGGAGGAAATATGGGAGGATATTTGGGCATGTTTTGGACGATCCAGATGACTTTGGATGTGTAAAATTAAGAGAAGGGTAAGTTCCCTTTTATAAGGGAGGTGAGGGTCACTTTAGGAAACGCTTGAAATATTATTTTATAATAAAATAATTTTCGGATTTTAATGGAACCGAAATGAATTATTTAGAGGATAAGGTGGGGATGGGTCAAAAAAATTTCAACCAATAGGTTTTAGATTGGTTTTGGTCATCATATTAACCATATCTTTTAGATTTTACTCTTAGTGAAATACATTGACATTTACCATGTCTCTTTGTATTTTTATATTATATTGTTAATAATATTAATATAACAAGCCAAGAGGTCCCCATGTGCTTAATTATTAATATATATAACCTTATCTAATTCCATTGGCTGAACCTTATATTTTTAAGAATATTATATCAATTAATAAAATAATATTTATTTTAAAAACTCAATTATGTCAATTTTGACACTTTAGTATTTGGTTTTGTGAAAACTATAATAGCATGACTAATTCGAAAAAAATATTTAAACAACCCTAACATGTAATATTAACCTAGAAAATTAGTGTAATTCATCTAAAGTTACAAATTACATTTATTTGGATATTTATAATATCAATTATTTTAATATTTCATTAATAAGGTAATTACTACATCATCATTGTGTCGTAAATAAATTAAATTATATAATTTTTAAATATTATAAAAAAATATTATTAAGTATTAATTTTTTTATCTTTATAATGAATATTTATAGTCTAATTTATCTTATGAATAACCCTATATTAAAAACGGTTTAGTTATTAAACTTCGAATTAAACTCTTTTAACTCTTCTTTAAATAAAATAATAATAAATTTCCTAATATTATATAAGTGGACAAAAGGGGGTCATATATTATTTATAAGGATGTTTTTGGTCAGATTATACTTATACAATAGATTTCGGATTTGTGTTAGGGTAATTATAATATCATTTTTACCCTTAATTACCCTATTTATTTTTAACTATGATAAATAAAACTCAAAAGTTGCTATTCACAAAAAATTATTTTCATCTTATTGATCCAAATTTTACATACTTATGTCAACCGTGTCTCTCTAATTTTTGAAATTCTACTCACAGAATAGGTAAAATTGTTATTTATGCAAATTTGCTAACATGCCTAGAATGTGGGTAAAAGAGGTTAAAAAGTTCAATATAATTTTATTCATATAGTTTTATTATAATAAGACTCCAATGAATTAAAATGAACTTATATAGGTATTATATATATATTTTTTACTTAAAATAAATTTAAATAAAATAAATAATTATTTAAATAAAAAGTCGGTTATAAATAATATCGTTGTGTTTTTCACTATTCATCAAAAATTGAATGTTTTTAGAAAAATAAAAAAATGCACCCAAAGATAATTTTGATTTACCAAATTCAAAAATTAAGTCTATTTTACCAATTTCAAAAAATATAAGTTGAATTTATTAATTTAAAATTAATTCCCTTTGTCAACACCAAAAAACAGGTTTTTAAAAAGCAAAAACAATCTTAAGATTGTCCTATGTTTATGTCAAATTTATATATGAAATTACATATAATGACATTCGTTTTATTAAATGATAAAAATATAACCTAATTATACGTACAAACGATTAAAATTCATAATTTATCACAATAAATTATTTCGCTTAAAAAAGTGGTTTTCAATTAAAACATTGTATTTTTCATTATTCATCAAAATATGAAAGTTATCAAAAATGTAACAGAAGTTTATCCAAACTAAATTTTTATGTCCCACTTATAAAGAATAATTTAATTTCATTAAATTTAATATATAAACGTGTCAAATATTAGCTTTTAAAAGGGTTCTCTATTAAAAAGATTTAAAAATGATTTTTTTGAAAAATACATATTTTATCCGAAAAAAATGAATTTATTCTTATATTATTTCTATGAAACTCATAATATTGATGCTAAAATTATTTAGAGTATATATGATTCAAAATTCAGTTAATAATATTCATAACTATTTTTTGAACGGTTAGTTTAGTAAGTTGTGGTGCGCTTGAACTCAGTGTTGCGTGTAACAAAAACTATTGAATGAACTTAATGAGACAACGTACTATGAAATGTTGGTGTGTTACATTCTCACCTCCTTCAATAAATTGCGTACTCACAACCTGATATTGTTCTTCGAAAAATAATGGTTAGAAATAGAAAAATACCTTTGTGGAAAACCAACATCGGAAATTGGTTTAATAAAATTTACTCTTAATAAGAGGGAAAGGGAAATGAAAAAGTCACCGCAAAATTATGATCTTGATTAAGAGAACATTGGTGGAAATTAGAGACACATAATTCTAGAAAAAACATAAATATTCATGGGGGAGATTGAGGTCATCAATCACAAACAAGTGTAAAATTGAGGGTCTCAAAGCCATCAATCTAAGATGATGTAAAATATCATCGGTTCAACAAAAAATAAGGTGTTAGGATAACCCATTTTTTGTTTTAAGATCCATTCCCTAACGTTTAATAATTAATTTATTCATATAATAATAAGAAAAAATATAATTGACATGTAGAGTTTCATCCTTCAAATACTTCCTACCACAAACTCATCTTTCATTCCCAAAAATAATATAATTTAAAAGTATTATATTTTTCATAATCGTATAGGGTTCCAAAAACAATGAATTTATAATTCATTTTTCATAGTATTTATAAAAACTAAATTATACAAGCTAGGACATCACTTAGGCTAGTGGTAAGTGATTCACCCTTGTCACCCTTCAGTTGCGGGTTCAAGTCTCGTGGCCTTGCCCGACGTGACAGGTTGTCACCCGACCTATGGGTTTTTCCTTTTTATGAAAGTCTAAAAATAATATCAAGAAATGATTTAACCTTAACAAAAGTATTCAATGTCAAATGTATTCGATTCCATCCTTTATACTTATCCAAAATACATTTGTCCAAACTCACCCTCCAAAATTTATATGGAAGGTAAACACAATAAAGATCATTTTTTCCATGTAATAACATGTGAATACCGTCATCATGTATTCTTTTAAAACCTAGTAACACCCTAAATTATCATATAACTGTATTGATTACATTAATTCTCCCCTATACCTATAGAATACTAGATATACCCCTTATATCAAAAATGTTTTAAACTCCAATAATGATGGAATATACAAATCATTAATCAGTTTTAAGGTAGTAATGAATATCTAATATAATTTATCCAAATCAAGCATATATTATTCCAAAATCACTAATTTAGTATTAGAATAATATTAAGGTATGTATTTCTCTCAACAATATATTTTCCAAAAATTTAACCTTCCATTGAGTCACTTTTCGTGGTTCCACACAATCTCATGTCCTTCATGAAATATTACTGCAATACAATCCTAATATACTGTATAATTCTTATAACATGTACATCATTAATACAATAATCCAATGGAACAATATTTTAATAACAACATAATAACTCTTAATCATTCCTCTTTATGTCCAGCAGTATCATAACTTGATTATTATCTAATAGTAACAATTGTGGTATACTTTGATGATTTGGACATTGATTCACGTAGTGTCCCCACTCCTTGCAGATGAAGCATTTAAATTTTAAACCTTTTTATTACCCATGTAATCACATACTTGGTGTCCTTTTTATCCACACTTATCACAAACTCTCAATCCCTTCAAGCATTTACCATGGTGATTCTTTCCACAGTTGTCACAGATTTGAAAATCCTTCTTTACCCTCTTCCATTTATCCACATTTCTCTCTTCCATTCTTTTCTTCTCTTACTTCTCTTCAAATTCATAAGACTCATATAATTCTTTACTTATCTTATTAATACATGATACTATTTCTTCATATGATGAGAATACATGGGATACTATTTCTATTTTAAATGTTGGATTAATACCATGAAAGATACGATCATTCTTAATCTTTCGATCATGCATATTGCTTGAATTCTCATTCCTTCTACAATGCGGCATTTCTAATTAATGGCATACACTATGTTAGTTTATAAATCACAATGCATAATTACAGACTTTTAAAATACATAATGCAAATTGTAATGATTATATATATAATATATAATCATAAAATGCTTTCTTTGAGGAGGTATTTAATTCTAAATCCTTCATAATGTCTTGTAATGAAAATTCGAATTATCCTAAGTATATCCCATGGGATTATCATAACCAAGAGTGCAGAAAGGCCCATTTTCGTGAACTGGTTCCCATTCATGTCTAGCTCAAAGTGGTGTTTTCAGGTTTTACCCCTAGATACATCTGTTCCAGATCCACCTATACCTTCTCGTATCTAGACATGTATGTATTGTTTGGAAAATTCAAAAAATATATACGTTACCAAAATTCTATGAAGTTATTCTATACTAATACTCATGTCTATCTGAGGGTAATGTTCTCTAATCATATTTTTTATAAATCTACTTTCCAAGGTTATTTTTGAAATTTCTTTAAAAACAACTTTAACACCCTGACCCTAGGTACCCAGTATCGGTGAATTATTTTAATAAATTTGCTTGATTACAAGTAATGAAGTCCCGAAAGACTGATCAATTTAGCAGGATTGAAAAATAGATTACATACATGAACGTTACATTACACATTCGAAAATAAAACACCATATTAATGATCCTTTGAGAACGCCATTAATCCCCTAGCTTAACCCTATTTATCAATCTTAACAAACTTCTTGGAATATTTTTAAAATAAAACATAGAAAGGGGTGAGCTCAGATGCTCAGTAAGGATAACTACATAGCGGAAACATTCATAAATAAGCATCAATATTTAAAGAAATGTATAAAACTAAAACCAAATCCTTTTAAAATTTAACTTTAGCATAATATGGAAAAGATAAAATCAAATAATTCTATTTAAAAATTCACATTGATATTCTACTAGTTGAATAATAACATGAAATATCAATATCCACATTCATAACGAGGGAATTCATAATGATAGACTTCATAACCACATAGTCAAGGACTTGTGCAAGACTAAAAAAAGATTTTTCCCATAACTTGTGCGAGGACAGTATTTTGTCTCGTGAGACCTACCGATGCATCGAGGAGCTATAACGGGATCTGCCGGTCACTTACTATGTCCAATGCATTCATCATTTGAAAACGTTTAAACATAACATAAACATTCATTTTAAAACTATAATATGAAATTTCAATACATTATCCATAAACCATGAATGGTATAAAAATAACACATCCATAGACAAACATATCATAAAACCTTAAATACACTATGGAAGATTTTTATCATAATAAATCAACTTCAAACATTTTTAAAAATCCATCAAAGGATATCCACATAGATGAATATGATTTGTAAAACTCTTTGAGAGAAATATCCATTTTTCATGAAAACATTTAAATGCACACAATTTAGAAAGAAAGGAATTTAATGAAATTTTTGAATCAAAGTGTACCATACACCTTTGAATCTTTTTAATGGAATAACATTTTAAAAACCTTCATGCCCATATAAATAAATCATTAAACCCCATTTTGAAAACATGGACATCAATGAGAAAAATTTAGAAGAATAAACATTTAAAACATTTAAATTGATTTTTTAGTAAAAAAATCCATTAAAATAATCTCGTTCAAAACACTTTTATGAAAAATGGATATGAATAATAAATATATCCCAGTAGATAGTTACATAAAAACAACCTCAGATAATTAAAAGATTGTGAAATTATCCCTCACCTTGTACTTTCCTTTAGTTTGAGGGTACGTTTAACCTTTTGTATAAATACCATAGTATGTTATTTAATTAAAACGAGACCACATTAGTATTTATGATATCATACATGATTAATTTATGAATTTATACTACTTATTAAATAATAATTCCCATGTAAAATTAATATTTCATGTAATAATCGCTTCTTTATCGTACATGTTTTAACTTGTTAATCTTGATGCTATCGCTTAGATCATTATTTAAATTACAATAGAATATCATACATTATTTATATATCATATAAATATTTAGAATATAAATATATATAATAGACATATATATGAAATGGAATATACCATTTTTGGAGATGGTAGGTCGTATGTACGCATAAACACTTTTTCTATTCTCATATCGTATTGAACAGAACTAATTGAATAACATATATGTAAGTGCATATATATATATATGACTCCAATATCATTATTATGTCATATATTAAAAACTTATTATTGATATATATTTTTATAATCATCGTTGAATGGTGAATGTGGAGATGAATCTTATCGCGTCGTGGAGACAGTAATACGTACGTACACACGAGCGACAATATGATTATATTGATTGTAAAATCATATGTAATTGGATGATATTTCATATATAAAAAATCATTAACATGTTATATTTATTATTTGAATTATTTATACACATTATTATACCCATATAAATAATGAATTGTTGGAATAACAAACTACACAATGACGTGGTGACGGTAATCCGTATGTACACACATATGGTGAATTTTTCATTTATAGGATGGATAGAGTAATGAAATTGGTTTCTCTATTTTTATTGTAAAATCATAGTATATATAAGATACTGGAGTTATTATCTTATAATGGAAACCACAATGAAAGATGAAGTGGATGAAGAAAACAACATGAAAGAGGTGATAAAATAATTAACACTTCTTTAGGTTATTTCTTTTGATTTGATCAAAAGGGCTCCATAGATTGGATTTATTACCAATGAAAGGTCTCTAAGATGAAGGTATGAATTTTGGGAGGATATTCGGGAAGGGTATGGATGAGAAAAAAGGCTTTGGAGGTGTGAAATTAAGATAAGGGGAAGTGCCCTTTTATAAGAGAGGTGAGGGTCACATTAGGAAAATGTTGAACAATTATTTTATAAAAAAATTATTTTCAGGTTATAATGACTCTGAAATGAATTATTTATAGGATAAGGTTGATATGGGTTAAAAAACTCTTAACCAATAGGTTTTAGATAGGTTTAGGTCATCATATTAACTACATATTTTATATTTAACTCTTAGTTAAATAGTTTGACATTTACCATGTCTCTTTGTATTTTTATATTATATGGTTAATAATATTACTATAACAAGACAAGAGAACATATTGTGGTTCACTATTAATATATATAACATTATCTAAGTCCTTTTTATGAACCTTAGATTTTGAGGAATTTTATATCAATTAATAATATAATATTTGTTTTAAAAACTCAATTGTGTCAATTTTGACAGCATTTAGTATTTGTTTTTTTCAAAATTATAACAGCATAATTAATTCGAAATAAAATTATTTAATCAACCCTAAAATATCATATTAACTTATCATATTATATTAATTCATCAAAAGTCTAAAATTGCATTTATTTTTATATATATAATTATAATTATTTTAATCTTTCATTAATAAGGTAATTATTGAATCATCATTGTGTCATAAATAAATTAAATTATATAATGTCTAAACATTATAAATAAAATTCTATTATGTATTAAATTTTGTTATATTTATAATGAATATTTATAGTCTAATTTATCTCATGTATAACCTTATATTAAAAATTGTTTAGTTGTTTAACTGTGAATTAAACTCTTTTAACTCTTCTTTAAATTAAATAATAATAAATGACATAATCCTATCCATGTGTACCAAAGGGGGCCAGATATTATTTCTAGGGTTGTTTTTGGTTGAATTATACTTATAAAATAGAATTAGGATATGTTTTAGGGTTATTATAATATCATTTTTACCCTTAATCACTCTATTTACTTTTAACCGTGGTAAATAAAGTCAAATGTTTCTATTCAAAAATAATTATTTTCATCTTATTGAACAAAATTTTACTTAATGATGTCCACTGTGCCTCGTGGAATTTTTAAATTCAACTCACAGAAGAAGTAATATTATGTTTTATGCAAATTTGCTAACGTGCCTAGAAGTTGGGTAAAGGAGGTTAAAAAGTTCAATACAATTTTATAAATCTAATTTTATTATAAAATGAATCCAATGAATTAAATTGAACTTATATAGGTATTATATATGTATTTCTATGTAAAATAAATTTAAATAAAATAAATAATTATTTATATAAAAAGTTTGTTTTAAATAATAACATAGTGTTTTTCATTATTCATTAAAAATTGAAAGTTTTCAGATAAATTAAAAAATTCACCCTAAGATAATTTTGATATTCCAAATTAAAAAATGAATTTTATTTTAACATATAAAAAACATCAATGTTTCATTTATTAATTTAAAATTAATTCCCCTTTTCAAAACCAAAATCCGGGTTTTTTAAAAGTAGAAACTGTCAAAAGATTGACATGTGTTTATGTCAAATTTTATTATGAAATTTCATATAATTACCTGCATTTTATTAAATGAAAAAATATAATATAAATATACTTCTAAACCATTCAAATTTATAATTTATCATAATAAATTATTTCGATTAAAAAAGTTTTTTTCAATTAAAACATAGTATTTTTCAGTATTTATCAAAATATGAATGTTATCATAAAAGTACCAAAAATTTATCAAAACTAAATTTTCATGTGTCTCTTTTAAATTAGAATTTAATATTATTAAATAAAATATTTAAGAGTTTCAAATATATTTTTTAAAAACGGTTCTCCATTAAAAAGGGGTAAAATTGCATATTTTGAAAAATACTTATTTTATCTGAAAAAATGAATTTGTTCTTATATTATGTCTAAGAAACATATAATATGGATGTTAAAATTATATACAGTATATATGATTTAAAATGCAGTTAATACTATTAATAACTACTTTTCGAATGATAAGTTTAGTAAGTTGTGGGATGCTTGAACTCAGTGTTGTGTGTAGCGCATGCTATTGAATTACTTTAATGAGATAACATACTATGAAATATTAGGTTGTTACATTCTCCCATCCCTCAATAAATTTCATCCTCACAATTTTAAATTGTTCATTGAAAATAAATGGTTAAAAATTGAAAATATCTTTTTGGAAAACCTATATCGAAAATTGGTTTAATAAAATTTACCCTTAATATGAGGGAAATGGAAATGAAAAAGTCACCACCAATTTATGAACTCGATTAGGAGATCATTGGTGTCAATTAGAGACACATAATTGGAGGGAAAATGTAAATATGTATAGGGAGCGATTGTGGTCTTCAATTACAATCAAGGGTAAAATTGAGGGCCTAAAGCCATCAATATAAGATGATGTAAAATATCATATGTTCAACAAAATGTAAGGTGTTAGGATAACACATTTTTTGTTTTATTATCCATTACCTAAAGCTTAAGAATTAATTTATTCATAGAATTAGAGGGAAAAAATATACTTGAAAAGTAGAGTTTCATCCCTCAACTAATTCCTACCACAAACTCATCTTTAACTCCAAAAGATAATATAAATCAAAAGTATTCTATTTATCCTAATCGTATAGGGTTCCAAAAATATTGAATTTATAATTAATTATTAATACTATTTAAAACAACTACATTATAAAAGCTAGGACATCACGTAGGCTAGTGGTAGGTGATGCAGCCATGTCATCCTTCGGTTGCGGGTTCAAGTATCATGGCCTTACCGGATGCGATGAGTTGTTTCCCAACCTCCAGGTTGTCCTTTTCATGGAAATCTAAAATTAATCTCAAGAAATGATTTAACCTTAAAAATATTATTCAATTTCAAACTTAATATATTCTAAACATTAGAGTTATCCAAAATAATTCTGTCCAAACTCACAGTCCAGAATTTAAAAGGAAGGTAAACACAATGAATATTGTTTTTTCCACATAATAACAGGTGGATACCTTCATCATATATTCTTTTAAAACACGGTAACACCCTAAATTATCATATAACCATACTGATTACATTCCTACTCCCTTATTTCTTATAGAATATTGTATAGACTCCATATATCCAAAAATTATGTAAACTCCAACAATGATGGTATATACAAATCATTAATTAGATTAAAGGTAGTCAAGAATATCAAATATAATTTATCCAAATAAATCATATCATATTACAAAATCGGTACCTCAATATCAGAATCATATTAACTTTTATCTTTCTCTCAACCATATATTTTCTAAAAAATTTAACCTCTATTGAGTCACTTTTCTTGGTTCCACACAATCACACGTCCTTAAAGAAATTGTACTACCGTACAATCCTTATATACTCTATAATTCTTATAACAAGTACATCATTAATACAATACTAAAATGGAACAATACTTTTATAACAACATAAGAACACTTAATCATTCCTCTTCATCTTCGGTTGTATCATAACATGATTATTATCCAATAGCAGCATTTGGGGTATACTCTGATGATTTGGACATTGATTCATGCAGTGTCCCAACTCCTTGAAGATAAAGAGTTGTACATTTGAAACATTTTTGTTACCCTTTATATCACATATTTTGTGTCATTTTTCTCCAAACTTATAACAAACTCCCATTCCCTTCAAGCATTAACCTGGGGATTCTTTCCACAGTTATCACGTATGGGAAAATCCTTCTTTCCCCACTTTCATTTATCCACCTTTATCTCTTTCATCCTTTTCTTCTATTAATTTCCTTCAAAGACATAGGACTCATATAATTCTTTACTTATCTTACTAACACATGATACTATTTCTTCATATGATGAGAATACATGGGAGATAATTTCCATTTTAAATTTATCCTTAATACCATGAATGATATGATCCTTATTAATCACTCAATAATGAGTATTACTAGAATTCTCATTCCTTAAACTAGGTGCCATTTCTAAACAATGGCATACACTAGGTTAGTTTATGGATCGAAATGCATAATTACAAATTTTTAAAATACATAAGGTATGTTTAAAAGATTATGAATATAATTTATAATCATAAAATGTTTTCTTTGAGGATGTATTTACTCTTAAATACTTAATAATTTCTTGTAATGAAAATGTGAATTATCCTAAGAATATCACCAAGGAGTGTCATAACCAAGAGTGCATCAAGGCCCGTTGTCGGGCACCAGTTCCCGTTTTAGTCTTGCTCAAATTTGTGTTTTCTGGTTTTCCCCTAGGTACATCTGTGCCAGAGCCACCTCTATCAGCTCATATCCAGATAGGGATGTATTTCATGGAAAATTCATAAAATCCCTATGTTACCAGAATTCTTGGAAGTTCTTATATACTAATCCTGAAATTCAATCTTAGGTTAATGTTCTTTAATCAGAGTTTTTCTAAATCTAGTTTCCATGGTTAATGATAAACTTCCTCTGATACCAACTATACTACCCCGACCCCAGTTACCCAGAGTCAATGCATTATTTTAATACATTGGCATGATTATAAATAATCGTGTCCCAAAAGACCAATCAATTTAGCAGTCTTCAAAAATAGATTACATAATGAACATCACATTACACATTAGAAAATAAAATGCAACATCAATGATCCTTTGAGAATGCTATTGACACCCTATCTTAACCCTACCTATCAATCCTTATAAACTCCTTGGAATCTAGGGAAAATAAAACATAGAAATGGGTGAGCTCAGATGCTCAGTAAAGATAACAATATAGTGGAAATATTCATAAATAAGCATAAACATTTAAGGTAATGTATAATACTAATACAAAATCCTTTTCAACATAATCTTTTGCATAATATGGAAAATATAAAATCCAATAATGACATTTACTTATTCACATTGATATTATAGTAGTTTAATAATCATATACAATATCAATAACCACTTTTATAATGATGGAATGCATAAGGCCAGACTTTATAACCACATAGTCAAGGCCTAGTGCCAAGTCTAAGAATAAGATTTTGTCAAGGTCTTGAGTCAAGACACTAGTTTGTCTCATGATACCTACCGATTCATTGAGGGTCTACAACAGGCTCCACTAGTCACTTACTAAGTCCAATGAATTTCTCTTATGAAAAGGATTAAACAAACATAAATATTCGTATTAAAACTAGCATACGAAATTTCAATAAATTATACATAAACCATGAATGGTATAAAATTTACACATCCAAAGTCAAAAATATCCAAAAACCTTCAACACAATATGGAAGATCTATATCATGATTAATCAACTTCAAAAAAGTTTAAAAATATATCAAAGGATGTTGACATGGATGAAAATGATTGGTAAAACTCTTTGAGAGAAACATCCATTTTTCATTAAAACATTTAAAAGTCACACAATTTATAAAGGAATACATATAAAGAAATTTTTTAATTAATATTTCCCAAACCACATTGAAACTTTTGAAAGGAATTAACATTTTAAAAACATTCATATCCATATAAATAAATCCTAAAAACAATTTTGAAAACATTTAAAATAATGATAATGATTTATAAGAATACATGTTTAAAACATTTAAAATGATGTTTTAGTAAAAAAGTCACCTAAAATAATCCCATTTAAATCTCTTTTATGAAAAATGGGCATTGATAGTAAATATTTTTGAGTAGATACATAGATAAAAACACCCTCGGATAATAAAGAGATTGTGAAATTAACCCTTACCTTATACTTTCCTTTAGTCAAGGGTACATTTAAACTCCTATATAAAGACTATAGTATGATATTAAATCACACCAGAACCATATTAATATTTATTATATCATACTTGATTCATTTATGACTTTATACTACCCCTTTAATAATAATTTCCTTGTTAAATTAACATTTCAGGTAATAATCACTTTCCTTATCGTACGTGTTTTAACTTGTTACTCTTGATTGTATCACTTAGATCATGATTTAAGTAATTACTGAATATAGAACAATATTTATATATCTTATATATATTTTGAATATAAATATGTATAATATACATATATATGAAATGGAAAACATCGTTTATGGAGACGGTAGGCCGTACATTCGCATAAATGTTGTTTTCGTTTTCATATCGTATTGAACGGAACTAAGTGAATAAGATATATGTAAGTATATATATATATATATATCCAATAGAATTATTATTTAATATATTACATAATTATTAATGATATAGTTTTTTATAATCAACGTTGAACAGTGAACGTGGAAATGAATCTCATCGCGTCGTGGAGACGGTAATCCGTACGTACGCACAAGCAATAATATCATTATATTGATGGTGAAATAGAATGTAATTGGATAGTATATCATATATAAAGAATCATTATCATGTCATATTTATTATTTACATGATTAAAACTCATTATTATACCCATCCAAATAATTAATTGTTTGAATAAAAAACTACACCAAGACGTGGAGACGGTAATCCGTACGTACGCACGTATGTTGACTTTGTCATTTATAGGATTGGATGAGTAATTAAAATGGATGTACTAATTTTATAATAAAATAACAGTATATAGAATATTCTGGAGTTATTATCTTAGAATGGAAAAAACCAAGAAAGAGGAAGTGGATGAAGAAAAGAACTTGAAAGAGGTGAGGAAATATTTACCAATTTTTTGGGTTCTTCCTTTTGATTTGATCAAAAGGGCGCAATAGGTTGGATTTATGACCAAAAGAATGCCTCTAGGACGAAGGGAAGAATGTTGGGAGTATATTTGGGCAGATTTTTGACGTTACAAAATTCTTTGGAGTTGTGAAATTAAGATAAGGGGAAGTTCCCTTTTATAAGAGAGGTTAGGGTCAGTTTCGGAAAAGCTTGAAATATTATTTTATAATAAAATCTTTTTTGGTTTCTAAGGGATATATAAAAAATTATTTATAGTATAAGGTGTGGATGGGTAGAAAACATCTCAAACAATATGTTTTAGATAGGTTTAGGTCATCATATAAACCTTATCTTTTAGATTTAACTCTTAGTTAAATAGTTTGACATTTACCATGTGTCTTTGTATTTTGATATTATATGGTTAATAATATTACTACAACAAGCCAAGAGAACCCCATGTGGTTAATTATTAATATATATTACATTATTTAAGTCCTCTGGCTAAAACATAGATTTTTAAAAATATTATATCAATTAATAATTTAATATATGTTTTAAAAACTCAATTATGTAAATTTTGACACTATTTAGTAGTTGGTTTTTGTGAAAATCATAACAGCATGATTACATCGAAAAAAATTATTTAATCAAAACTAAAATCTCATATTAACCTATAATATCAGTTTAATTCACAAAAAGTCTCAAATAACATTTATTTGGGTATTTATAATATCAATTATATTGATCTTTCATTGATAAGGTAATTACTGCATCATCATTGTGTCACAAATAAATTAAATTATTTATTTTATAAAAATTATAAATAAAATACCATTATGTAGGAAATGTTTTTAGATTTATAATTAATATATATAAAAGAATTTATCTTATGTATAAACCTATATTAAAAATGGTATAGTTATTAAACATGGAATTTAACTCTTTTAACACTTCTTTAAATAAAATAATAATAAATGTCCTAATCTTATACATGTTGACCAAAGGGGGTCATATATTATTTATAATATTGTTTTTGGTCGAATTATACTTATCAAGTAGAATTATGACATGTTTTAGTGTAATTATAGCATCCTTTTTACACTTAATTACCCTATTTACTTTTAAAAGTGGTAAATAAAAGTCAAAAGGTACTATTCACCAAAAATTATTTTCATCTTATTGATCCAAATTTTAATTACTAATGTCAATAATGTCTCTTGGATTTGTGAAATTCGACCCATAGAAGTGGAAAAATTAGGTTTTATGCAATTTTTCTAATGTTCCTAGAAGGTGGGTAAAAGAGGTTAAAAAGATCAATAGAATTTTATAAATCTGATTTTATTATTAAATTAATCCAATGAATTACATTTAACTTATATAGGTATTATACAACTCTTTTGACTTAAAATAAATTTAAATAAAATAAATAATTATTTAAATAAAAATTCAGTTTTAAATAAAAACGAAGTATTTTTCACAATTTATCAAAAATTTAATGTTTTCTGAAAAATACCAAAAATTATCCCTTAGCTAATTTTGATATTCCAAATTGAAAAATGAATTTTATTTTACCAAATTAAAAACATAGACGTTTCATTTATTAATTTAAAATTAATTTCCATTGTCAAATCCAAAAGGCTGGTTTTTAAAAAGTAACAACTATCAATATATTGACATGTGCTTATGTCAAATTTAAATGTGAAATTACATATAATGACCTAAATTTTATTAAATAATAAAAATATAATTTAATTATAATTCCAAACCATTCAAATGAATAATTTATCACTATAAATTATTGTGATTAAAAAAGTTGTTTTCAATTAAAACATTGTATTTTTCACTATTCATCAAAATATGAAAGTTATCAGAAAAGTACCAAAAATTTATTTTAAAAAAATTGTTATGTTTATCATTTAATGAATAATTTAATTTAATTAAACTTAAAATATAAAAGTGTCAAATATAGGTTTTAAAAAGGGTTCTTCATTAAAAAGCTGTAAAATTCAATTTTTTTAAAATAATTATTTTATCCGAAAAAAATTAATCCATTCTTATATTATGTCTAACGAGCACATAATATGGATTTTAAAATTATATGGAGTATATAAGATTCAAAATTCAGTTAATACCGTTTATAACCTCTTTTTGAACAGTTAGTTTTGTAAGTTGTGGTGCACTCAAGCTCGGTGTTGCATGTAGCAAAAGCAATTGAATTACTTTTATGAAATAACGTACTATGAAATCTTGGGGTGTTACACATAATTCTCTTTGATTTGAATATAATAAATCATTTATTTGTTACTCTAATTTGAAAACATCATGAAATTTCCTTATCTAATGTTCTATGAAATAATTCCGCATATCGTTTCCTTTGAATGTAGTTATATTATATTTTTTCTCATTGCATTCCATATCTAAGGCCCTCTTGTGAAAATATTTCCATTTATTATTGAGATGTATCTTTTGATACATGATAGGGTATAAAATATTATTTTAATTACACCATTACAATGACATGAGATCCTATATAGTTTCATTATTATTACACTCTTAAGATATTTGTTTGGATATATTGATATGGTAGCATTGATTAAAGATTTTGTTCATAGAAAATTGGGATTGCATTATTGTTTCGATTAATTATTCCATAAGAAATGATGTTTTAAGTATCTATGTTAGTCTCTAACATATAAAGGACACCCCTACATTTCATATATAAAAATGAAATCTTATTAGATTAATGTTCATATCATGAATGGAAAATCCATGAAATAACCATGATTGGTTAAGTGAACATAGAGACTAGATACCTAATCATCTCATTTCATGAATGTGATTAAATATATCCCATAAAGTATTTATTACATTATATCCTTCTTTTAGACAACCTATATTAAACGTTTCACTATAACCCAACAAAAGGAAACAAAAAAGGGTGAGCTCATATGCTTAGTAAGTGTAAACAAGGGATATGTCAATCGATGGTCATATCTAAGAATAAAATAAGAATAAGGGTATGTGAAATGATCATTTACTTCAAATTTCATTCCCAATATATCATACATCATAATAAAGAGTCACGGAATAAAATTTTACCATTTTAGAAGACATGAATCATAAGAGTAAATAGTCATCATCCATCACTCAAGATATACGAGTAAAAATCATGAGTATAAAAACCTTTGAATATTATTTGGCACTATCATAGGCATACAAACCATATCATTTGTCACTTTTAAATACTCATACATTTTATCATAGTGTATCAAATATTAAATCATGTTTCTTATATCAGTGTAGATTTGGTATTACTACAAGTTTCCCGCATCAGAGAAGATCAAGTACCACTACCTCTTTACCATTGTGCATTAAGCACATGAACTACATTATGATAATTATCTCTTGAGATATATGAAATTTCCCAATTTATTAGAGGGATATATAATTCTGGTCCCACACATCACATAATGAAAAATGTGAATGTGTTCCAAATGATCAAATTTTTTTGTCAAATCATCATATCATAACCCATGGAATGGGAATGAGTTTTTTAAAAATTCCACATTTTATCATAGTACAACTCACTGAAAAGAAATTTGTTTCATAAAGGTTTCATCGTAACACAATTGAACCATGGAAATGAAATGATTTTCAAATAATAAAACTAAAATAATAACCATCCTAAACCATCCATAAAAAGAAAGTGGATACTATAATATAATAATATCTCAAATGAAGTGTAATAATAATTAATTTATGTTTATATATAAAAAACTCAAATTAAATATCATTCAAACATATCATTAAAATTATTCAAAATATCCTTTTTAATGGATAAAATTTAAATAAAAAATTACTATAATATTCGGGAAATAATTTTTATAAAAAATATGCATTGAAATTTTAAGAATAAACACCAATCAAAATAATGGTCATTATATGGTTAAAATCCTTTAATGTCACATATGATAAAAGAAAATGTTACTTCAATTTCATAAAAAACCAAAAATTATATTTTGAAATCATTTAAAAATATTATTTTTTTAGTAATTTTTAAATAAAATAAAAGGTAGTGAAGATTATATTTTTATAATGATCCATGTATAAGTATGAAGTTTTATAAAATAATTTGGAAGAGTTTGTACACGTAAGAAAAAATTCATTGATCAAAGGGGAAGTAAGGTTGTGTGTAATGTAATTAAATTTTCTAAATAATTTTAAACAATATATAGATAAATATGGTACTGATACTTGAGAATTATAGGTATAAAAAGTGTAGAATATTATAAATGGGGTTAATAGGATAAGAACAATATAATATACATCAATTTAAATTAAGCATAAACATTATAAAAAATAAATTACAATGTAACATAAACCCTTTCTACACTTTTAATATCAAAATAAAAAAATTGATGGATTTTTAAAACCCCATATTTAATAAAATATTTATAATAATATAAACTCAGTTCATATATATAATAAAAATATATTTTTTATAAATATCTATTAGAACCAGAATAATATATATAATATAGTATATTATTTACTAATAAAATATTATCGTCCATTTGTTAATAATTATTTATCAAAAACATTGCTTCATGTGCCATATACTTTGTATTTCATGTATGTTTTCATTTATAAGCCCCATTACCTTAACAATAATCACATCTAAAAAATATCTAAAATATTATTCACATAATTTATATATATTTATTTATTATATAGAAATTTATAACTATTTATACAAAGTGGTAATGGAAATAGAATTACATCAATTTGTGGAGATGATAGTATGCACACACACGCAAGTGATGTTTCCAATATTTGATGGATGAGAAATGAAAAATAAGAAATAATTCACCATCAATTAAATGTAAAATTATCAAAAATAGAATTTATTTTTAGTAAGCATGTCATTATAACCATTAATGTGAAGTGGTGATGAAAAATGAAGCACATCACTTTGTTGACGTGGTGGTCCCCACAAATGCATGAGCAATATATTTTTTTCCTATTTGGGGGAATATTTTTAGAAATGGTTATTCCATAATAATAATAAAAATTATGTATCCTTATGTTAATTGTTTGATTATTTTATAATGGATATCGTATATTTAAAATAATTATAAAAATAAATAAAAACTAAATATACTCACTTACAAGTTAAATGTCTTCCTTGAGAAACCACTATTTAATTACACATTTATCCTTGGAAGGTTGATTTTTTGGAAATAATAAAAGACTAAAAACATGGGAATGGATCAATAAAGGTATTATTGTAGGTATTGAAAAATCTAGAAGTCTCAAACTTTGTTAATTTGGTGGAAGAGGAGGTGATCCTTGATAAATTAGGGAAAGATACCACATGGGATTAGATAAAATGTTAAATAATATATATATCACAATAATTTCAATTGTTACCAAGGAACCCCAATTTAAAATATACGATATTATAGGGTGGAAGAAAACACATCCAATCACATTAGGAGTCTTTTTTGGATACACTTTAAGCCTTATATCCAAGCTAAACAACTTTAAACCCATTTTAATGATAATCGTAATAACTTAACTTTTCCCAATGTAAACAAAATTTTATTACCAAAAATAAAAAATTGTTTATAATTTTTTTTTGGAAATGATTATTCAAAATTTTTCATGTATTTTATTAGATTCTATTTTTATATGTGGAACAAAATAGATTTTAATATAAGAACAAAAAAACTTGGATTTTTGTGTATAAAAATACCACACATAAGGGTAAAAATAATTCCTCATTGAAACAATGTAACACATTGGTTTCTTATAACATTTTCTGTTAAATAATAAAAAATGAACAATTTTTTTAGACTTTTAGAGTAATCATAATTGAATCAATCTAAATATAGTTTATCATCACAAAAATAAATTTTGGGTTCCAAATTTAGGTAATGATTTAAAATATAATATTTAACTCCACAAAAATATTTTATGTCTAAAAACACTAATAAAATTAGGTAAATTCATGTGTAATATTTATTTTAATGTATCATCTGATAATATTAAGCAATTTCTACCTCTCTTACCACGGAGAAAAATCCATACCAATGTTTCTAATCATTATGAAGAAAAAGTAAGATAAACCTATTAATTTATAATAATTAAGATGATTAAAAATGTGGAATAATTTTTAAAAAAATTAATTAATATATTTTTGATAAATATAATTTAAAAATTATCTTGTAAAACGCAGAGAAACTAGTTTTTAGAAAAAATGATTTTTTTTAGAAAAAGGAATACATGCTTAGTAAAAACAATAACATAAAATTAAAACACTTTTATTTAATATAAAATCTATTAATTTCATTAAAATTATTTTACTAATTTTTGTTTTTTTTAATTAGTTGATATTAAACCCCATAAAAAAAATAGTTTTTAAGAAAATGTATTTTTAAGACAAAAACAAGCACGCCCCAAAATGAAGTATAATTATAATTCCATTGAAAATAATTATGTTATAGATAATTGAAATATATTTATTCTAATTTAAGATCAAATAAAAAATATAATGACACTTTTAAATTATTTAATTTTACAAAAAGAAACGTTAGTTTTAAAAAAAATCATTTCTCATTATTCAACCAAAAATCTGTTATATCTAATATAAATTTGATATTCGTAATCCAAAAATGATATCTATTTTATAAAATAATATTTCTCGGTGTTGTATAAGTAAATTATAATATTCATGCATAAAATTGTACAAAAAATAATTTTTTTGAGAACAAATTATTTTTCAAACCTACAATTAATTTTTTGGAAATTGAGTTTATATATATTACACATTAATAAATGTATTTTAATTGGGTAAAAAATTTCTCTCTCTATATCAATTAATATATATATATATAGTTTTTATAACGTCGTTAAACCAATTCAAATGCTTCAAATTTTTAGTTATTCTATAAAATGTCATAGTTTGTTTTATGATAAACGTTGTGTGTTAGGAAATAAATGAAATACATATAATGTATTTTAAGGGAAGTATATTCTAAAATATCAAGGTGTAAAATTATACCCAATTAGATAAATTGAACCCTCACAATTTTTCACATAGGTAATTAGGGGTTGAATATTTTCAAATATATTCATTAAAAATCCACATCATTTAAGTGGATAATAAAATATGCTTTAAAAAAAGAAGTGGGAAACATAATGTTTACCTAAAATTACACATAGTCAAGTTACTAGTTAAGGATATACTTAGAGGGAAGTTATAATAAATGCATGGAGTATAAAATTACATCCAAATACAAATAGAGGGTGATATATAACATATATAAGAGAATGTTAATGACCACATAACCATAAATAAGGGAGGGGTTAAAAGGATATCAAAAAATTGAAAATTAAAATTACAGAATTAAACTTTTAGTTCATGACCCTTATACTAAATTTTAGAGTTTTTTTTACTCTGGATATAGAGAACATGTGAAAATATTATTGATTCCTTTCTATTTCACAAGTACTATTTCTTTATTTGGTTATGACCAATCAATTTTTACATTATCTTTTACACCATGAAATGAATAGTCAGGAAAAACTTCTCATGCCCGAATCACTATAATTAAATTTTACAGGATCATAAAATCTTTAAAATAATGAAAATTTATTTTTCAAATATATAAATATTTATAAAATAAAAATAATTACTCAACATTTTCCAATATAATTCATTAATATATAAGACCTCAAGTATAACAAAAAAAGTTAAATTTAATGAATTCCTCAGGTATTTATCCATATGAATACTCAGAAATGTGTGTGACCAAATTCATTTCCAAAAAAATATGAATGGATTGATCACATATTTTTTGAGATTAAATAAAAAATTTATCCCCAAAATTCATAAATAATCTTATAATGTAACAACCCAAACACATGAATATTCTGATTACATATTCTCATGAAACATGTTAATACTTTTCAAAAAACATGAATAACCATAAAAAATAATAAAAAACAAAAATTATTCTAAATTATAATGTGAAAAAAACTACAAAATATATTAAACATAAATAATAATTCAAAAAAGATCAACAAAGATAACATATTTCAATTTTTCATCATATCACTAATCAATTTTATAGTCATAAATACTATCTAATTTACATTGTCAGTAGGATTGATCACTTTATCCAAACTAATCATTAGCATCCCAACTTGAAAAAATGTTAAGGGTTCTTTTTCCCTCAATCACATGTTTTAAAAAATATCACTATATCACTAAATCACTTTTATTGGATATCAATACCAGTATAAATGTTCATTAATTTCTTTAGTGTGAAAAAAATATAAAAAAATCCATAGATTTTTCATGATTCTTATGAATAGAAAATCACAGATAAAATGGTTCAACAAATTATGTATTAAATCTCAAAAAATAATAACTTTAATTATTCAACTTCAATGATTTTCAAAACATAGGTCCTTCCTTTGTCTTGGAGCTAACCCTTGGATTTGGGTATTGTCTTAGATAATTCCCAAGTTCCCCAAACATAAGACATTTAACTATTAATGGTACCATAGGCAGATCTTTTTTCCTCCATCACACTCGCCTCTTTTTCCAAAATATTACATAATATAAGATCATATTTTCCACACAAAAAATGTCTTTCCAATCCATTGAGACATTACAATGAGTGATTCTTCCTTTATTCTAGACATTTTGGAAGATGAAAATGGTTTCCTCTATAGTCCTCATAAAAAACCATTTTTTTATTTTTTTGGTGTGTTTGGAAATACACATGCGTTGTGGTTGTTAATTATGTATTGTGATAATAATTTAGGAGTAATCACAAGCCTTCACATTCTAGATTTTATAAAATTCAGTTTCTCAGGTGTAAAATCAATGCATAATCCATCACATTCAACAATAACATTATATCGTTTTGTGCCTACCATTTATAATGTCTGGAGAAGCATAGTCTGTGAGAAAATAATACTAGTGGGAAAACATATAATCATGAAAAAACCCTTCATAGGATATCTAAATCATGACATGTTCTATTTAATATATAACACCTTAGGTATAACCTTGGTAATCTATTGTCATCATCTATTCGAATCCTTCTTAACAGCTTATAAATAATTAAAATCATATTATCCCCTCGAGAGTGTCAAATTTGGTGCATTGTAATGTCCCATTCAACGTTCCATAGAATTATTTTTGACCTATACTCATCTAACCATTTTGGGGGCAATTAACCATATATTATATCGTTACAAAAACAACATATAATTTGATTATATAGATAGAGATTAATTTCTTGTAAAACCATATAATCTATAAGGAACCATCCTTAAACATTACATAATCTTGAATAAAGTCAATAATTCACATTGGGGATCTTTTAAGTTTTGAGTTTTAGAGAATTATGCCATAACTATTACATAACATCATGAATATTACATGTAGACACTGCTAATCAGTATCCAATTTTTCATAAAATAAAAACTCTTAAAAAATAAGAGTTCTTTTCTTGATATAAATCTTCTTGAATTCTTCATTTCTCGTACCCTTCCTTATACCCTATGAAAAAATTTTCTTTGGATTGGTATGAGCATAAAAATCTCATTAAGGAATATAAAATAAAAATGATAACATTATTCCATCAATAAATTCAAAACATACGCTCTTTAACATACCTCATGAAATCACAAGACTTATTAATAACACATATAAATCATTAATCATAAAGGTAACTTGTTGCATTCATAACATATTTATGTTGTAGATTTCATATCAATGTATGGAGTTACGTTTGTAATACCCATCATAGTATTTTACCTAAATCTCTTAGATGAAACATTAATGTTTACCTCTTTCATGTTACCCAATGCATTGGAAAGCTATCTCAGGATCACCCACCCTAGGTTTATCATTAAACCACCAATATATGTAAAAAATGACCACAAACCATAACATATTCATAACACATAAAACCTGCATAAATAAAAGATAACATTTCCACATTGCATACACAATATAAAATTTCAATATATTGAAATAATAAATCCATTCCAAAAACCATTATGAATACCAAATTATGTAAAAAGATTATATGGTATTTTTTTTTAAAAAAACATTATGGCCTATAAAAGATTCCAAATGTCAAATAATGCTCGTGATAGTAGAAAGGTTTTTTTCACCATGTACATTAAAAAGAATTTTTTTTGTTTAGTAAAATGCTTTATATAGAAACTATTCCCTTTGAATGAAATTAAAAGTAATAGGGGTTTATACACCATATAAATGAATGTTTTGTAAAAATCAAAGTATGCCTCAATGAAAGGATATTGAGATGAAGTCCCTTAAAAAGATCATTTTGAAAATAAAATTGATCGATTATGTGTATTCACTATAAGAAAACATAAAGAAAGTATAAATACATGATAAGATATAAAAATTTATTTCTCACGTAATGAAAGAATGACATAAACAAGAAAGGGATGATCAACCCAAAGAATGGAAATTCGGTTAAGAAGTTCCCTTACCTCATGTCTGACATGACTCGTTCATTCATTAATCTCCTGAATAATAAACTAATGTTTCTTTATACATTCATCAGAACCTTTTTAAATTTTATTATTCATTTTAAAAAACTTATTACCATGTTATATGCATTACATAATCATTTATGTTAATAACAATTGTTTTTTCGACATTAGGTACTCGAGTCAATACAATAACTTCAACTAATTAAAATTTTTCCATGCGGACAAAAGTCAATTATCTCCAAAATAATATTCACGATTTAGATATCATATATATCATATATATCCAATATGTATATTTATATATATAATAGTACATATCATTTGGAGATATTAAATGAAATGTACCATTCATGGAAACAGTAAGACGTACGTACTCATGAACGCTACTATCATTTCGATTTCAAATTTAATAGATTGAAAATGTAATGATACATAGGTATGTTATAGTTCTAATATAATATCATATATAATATCATTAACACCAAACGTTATACATTCCATGTATGGCATGAGAGAATCATATAACTTTGAGGGGGCAGTAGTCCACACTTCCTCAAATGCAATTATTGTATTTACCAATTATCGAGACCATAATGGTATACTATAAATGAAAAATACAGAAAAATAGAGACAATATAAATATAATATATTTCACATATAAATAAAATTACATCATAATGGCCATTATGAGTGGAGGTAGGAGATAATTGAATAATCATCATTTCGTAAGGCATTAGTTCTGCATCCATATAAACAGAATGTTCGTATCCATTAGATGGATGTGTGTGGGTGTGTGGGTGCGTAGTTATAATAACTCTAATAAAAACATAATTGTATATTGAATATACTAGTTTTGTTATAAAATAATGGAATAAAGAGATTTTAGGGGGTTGGGGAAGGAAAATAAAAGAAAATAACTTAAGAGAAGACGTTATCTCTAAATTAGGTAACTCCCTTTGGTTTGAACCAAAAACTACTAGAAATATAAGCTATAACCATGGATCTATAGCCACAGTTTATGGATTATTGGATATAGCTTATTTATAGCCACAATTTAGTATATAATTCCATGTCTAAAAATATGGGATGTCTTCTTTTTTTCAAATCTCATCGATCTCCTCCTTTATTCTCCCCCGATTGCTTTTTTTTTCAAATCACATTGGGCTCCTCCTCAATTATCCACTGATCACAACCCTCTGAACTCTTTCTCTCATGGTGGAAACCCTCTGAACCCTAGACATCTCTCACTGCACACGACCCTCCTTCCCCGACCCACTATGAACTCTCCTATCCTCGATCCTCCTCCACTGACGGTTCCCCTCGCAACCCTCTGAACCCTCGACATCTCTCACGACAACACCCTCCTCCTCGATACCCAATGCACATAACCCTCCATCCCCGGTCCATCACGACCTATCCTATCCCTAATCCTCCTCCACTGACGGTGCCCCTCACGATGGTACCCCTCACTAACACCAAACAAGGCAACCACACCATGAGCCGCTTCCATAGAATGTGGGACACATCACCTCCCCCACTGACGCTGCTCCTAGGTGCCATCTCCACCTCCTTCGATATGACTCCAACGTGGCCAAACCCCTCCATGTGATCCCCCCTTCTTTATTATGAATTATTATGTGTACATTATTTTGTTATTAGTGCATAGAAGTAAACTGGAATAGTTTCACATGTTTGAGAATGGCAAATAAGGTTTTGAATTAGATACATTATCCTAATTATAATTGATATGCGTGGAGTGAGGGACAAGTGGTTTTTGGTGAAGAACCAAATACTCTTTATTGGTAATCTATGTGATGGATTTGTGGACAATTGGTATCAATAAAAAGTGATGGTATCAAATTTTGATGGTAAAATTTGGAATCAGTGGATCATCCTAGATGCTTCTCAAGGATTGCAATTCTTGTAGTTGGGAGTTTTTATTGACCCACACAATTATAGGGTAGGTAATTTTAGAGGGAATTTATGTTTTTTCCTGAAAAGGGATATTATTGAGAATTGTGATATGAATTATAATTTCAAGAGTTAATACATCTCTGCGATGTGATTTCATTTGGGGCTAATGGTTATTTAGATGGTTGGTTTCCAAATATTCTGGTGGTGGCTAACCACAAAAAAACTGCAGTAGTTATTAGGTATTCCTTTGCGAGGAACTAGGTGCCTCTTAAAGGGTTTATAAAAAACTACAACATTTATAAGGTACCATATGGAGGGGTACCAGGTACTCAGTGGGATGGAAAGTGTAGTGGACCTTTTACAGGGGCCATCAGGTACACAATGGAGGTGGATTGATTACCAAGTATGGATGGGTGTTGTTTTTTAAGGATTACACATTCGTTATTCAAGATTCCACCTCTAAAAATGCCTTATGGGGTTCTTATACTTTAAATGGATAGAGGTAAATATTCCTGTTCTACCTCCATTATTATTTATTATTTATATCTTTTATTATTTTGTTTTTTTATGGTATGGTTTGTGATTGATTTCACCAAGACTTATTTTGGAACATGGGAATGTGTTGTTTCCAAGATCTATTTATCCATTGACGTGTTAGAAATATTGTGGCACATGAACACTTTGTTTTCTTTTTCTCATTATGTTAGATACTACAATTATTTCTTATTTATTAATGTTATCCTTGATGAAATCAATACATTGTCACCATTCCCTCATAGAATTTGGTGCAATGACATTATAATTCCACATTCTCATCTTTAACCAAGATTTCCGGTGATCTTATTCTTTATTATATTTTGATATATTTACCCAAAAAACATACCAATTGATATAGTATATGTTTACTAGCATGATTATTATTTATCATGGTAGATTCCCTGTAGAAATATTCCCACAATTGTGTTTCTTATAGATTATATGTTAATACTATTCTAATATCTCATGGATTCAAGTATGAGAAAACATGACCAAGATGTATCATCATCAGATTTTGGTGTTGTATTTTAAAATATAGATTTTCTAGAATCATACCCAAGCTATAGCTGAGCTCATGGAATTTATGAATCTCTCCTATAGTGATAAAATCGAATATTTAGCCACTTATTATTATTTGGTCGTTCGTCATTATTAGATTTAAAAATATATACAGTGATAATGAAGTTACCATCATTGACGCTACTAAGTTATAACATGGGCCCAATGATATTATTCCCACCAGGAAAACTTTAAATTTTACATCGTCCTCTTTACCTATAGTTATCAATAATAATATTTTTTTTTCAAAAAAAAATAGGTAATTTCATAATTCTGAATCTAAACCACCAAACATGTTAGAGTGAATTGAGGTTCTTTAACATGTTCAATTTACTACATTCATAAATATTATTGAAAGAAAACATTGTGGAGACATGGTATCTCATAACTATACTAATCTTGGGTTCTTCTCCATTCCACAGGTCCAACATTCATAAATCCATGTTTATTCTCTTCCTGACTTCCACGTACCTTCTTCACGTCAATCCCTTCCAACCCCCTCCCTCTTCGACATACTATTTACCTTGGATTCTCCTCAATCTCGGGGTTTATCTATTATCGATCTTGGGTTTTTTTTTCTTCCTTCACAACAAACCGTTTGTTTGGCCTCACTCCCTCTTCCACTCACGGTTTCCCCTAGTTTCTCCCCATGCTCGGGATTTTTCTCCTATCGACCTATGGTCCCATAGACCCCAGTCGTTGTCTTCCTCCTAATCCTGGTTCCCATCCAATCCCTGGATTCCCGCGCACTATTGTCGTCGTCATACTCCAATACCATCCATCACATCATTCCACACTAATTTCCTCCATTGACTGTGACATCGCCTTCTTTTTCTCACTCCAGAATTTTTCCACATCATTTCCAAGTATCGATTTCCCTCGGTTTCTACTCCCGCTCAATTATCACCTCCTTTAAAGCTAGATTTCCTGCCTAACTTGGTCGACATCTCCCTCCATCACTCGGTTCCCCTGCACTCCTCCAGGTGTTACCACTATTATTTTTCTCCTATGAGATCTACCTTGGTGAAGCACACCATGTACTCACTTGGCCTTTCCATTCACCATAACTGAAAATTGTTACTTTCTTCAAAAATATATTTTACTGTTTCTTTGTAGAAATAAATGAGAGGGTAGAAATGTTCCCTAAGTAGAGATTCATCTAACTCCCGATGAATCATGCATATGGTATTTTATTTTATGTAGCATCTCAGTATCATTTTTCTCTACTCTATACTTTTACATTTCACTATGTTAATACTAACTTTGCATTCTCTAATAAAATATAGTGCTTCATAAATGGTGGGTTCTCATATGTTTCTGGAAAAAATTTCAGTTCTCTCCAATATTTAGTTTTTCCAGCTAGATATTGATTTTTCAAACATCAATACAATATATATCTTATTTTGATTCACCAATTACTACTTGTACTTCTTTTTACTAGTCAGCATTTCTTCATTTATAATTTATTCCCTTGTTGATGTAGTTTTCCTCCACTGCATCAATGCATTCTCCATTTTATATATGGTGAACTGATTTGATTCAGTACACATTTATTATGTTTCAATCAATCAGATTTCTTGTCATTTTCATTGTTTTTTATAAATGTATTCGATTACATCATAGTAGAAAAACTGGCATTGGGTATGTTAAATAATCATCCACTCAGGTATATAACTATACTTTTCATTGGACTGTTATTTTTATTCAAATATTATAATTGGAAAATATTCATTTTTTTTGCTCATTTCCATATTTTCTATAACTAAAACATACAATTCATTTATTTTTTTCAATTGTCTATTAATTGAAATTGTTTATAGATTTTTTATACATAAATTTTTAGAGAATTCTTATAATGAAGTGTTTTTATATTTCAACTTTCTTAAAAGTGTTTCAAACTTAATTGTTTCACTCTTTCATAGTTTCAATTATAGGCTACTTCTTCATGGGTTCTCCTAGGTAGAGTGTTTTTTTGAAATTCAATGTATGCAGGGATGTTCTAAGCTTGAAATGATATCTTTAGAGAAGAAGTTCTATAGGTATCCCTTCTTTTATGTTGTTTATTTTTCATTATGGTGTATTGAGAGTGAAATTTATATGTATTATTTCTTTTTTTCTTTTATAAAAAATATTCTCTTCAATATGACAATCTACATGACTCTTTAGAAGACCAAGACACTGACATAGAGAGGTTCTTAGATAATAATGATTTAAAGAAAAAGAGTGGCCAAGTTGGAGTTCGGGATTATTTGGAGCTCAATAATGATAAATTTCTTCATGATCTTATTGGTATGTGATCTGAAAGTTATATGAAAATGGGGCGTTTACAGACTAATTTAGATGTTGCATATGCTATTTTAGGTTTGCGGCTTTCCTTTCACTAATTCATTAATTCTCTAATTCATTAATTCTCTATCATCACAACTCTCTCTTTCTACTTCCTTACTGTTCATGAACATGTTCCCTAAAAGAGATATTCTCAATATAACTATTTCATGGTCTCATGTGGAAGTATGAATAGATTACTTTGATGGAAGATTCTGAAAAAAAACACATACCATTCAAGGTTTAGAATTGTAACTAAAACCATCTTTAGATGTTTTAATGTTTTCTTTATTTTGGGTTTTAATATACAGAAAATCAAAGGAGATGGTTACAACTTCCTTTTGGGTAGTGTTAAGAATTTTGATAGGTGTTTCCTCAACATTTTTCATTCTTCAAATTGTACATACATCCCTTCTTTATCTTATTTCTTTTACTTTTTTTTCATTTTGATGAATTCTCTTTTACAGAAGATGAACTCTCTATCATAAGTATATCTTTAATCTTTTCTTTTCTTGAAACACCCATAGGTTGTTTCCAAAAATGTAAACACCACCACATAGTTAAATCTCACAACTATAGATTGCATTTATGAAACTATAATTCTTTATTTCATTCCATCAAGGATTGAATATCTGAGTTCTTCTATTTTTTAATATATCATTGGATATTGTAAATAAAATATATTTCAAAATCTGTATTGACAATATCCACAAATTCATGGGCATTGAGTTGATATGGGTTCCAACAAATCCTAGAGGTGCAGAGAGGCTCATGTGAGGGATTTGTTTCACCATGAAGGTGTCTTCTCTGTCTATCCAGACATTGTTAGTTTTGTTTTCATTATGTGTGAGTTTTGATTGATGAAGTTAACATAATTATAATAGAATGTCCTTTTTATTTTTTGTGTGTATTTTCAATTTAAATTAACTTTGTATTTTTTTTATCAATAGTTGAAATGATACATGTTTTTGTATTAATGATTTTAATATTTATAGATAACAGAACATGTGTTCTATTTCAGTTTGTTTAGTTGATCTACAAAACTTGTATTCTATTTTGATTTTATTATTTCAAACTAAAAATTCAATTGTAACTATTGAATACTAGTTAATTTTTTCACTAATGAAGTTTTTTGCTTCTGGGCCGACTGTTAAGGATATTAACATTGAGAACATTATCATATCTGTGGGTGGTTGTGATATTATTTCAGATGGGTCTGTTACACTTTCTAAACAACCTTCTTATTTCTCATGAATTTTATGTCCATGAATCATCATACCCAAGAATATTTCAATGTTTTCATTAATTATATATGTTTTCATTTGAATGCATTATGTTTATCAGAGTATTTTATTGGTAACATAATGATATTATATGAATCACCATATAAACATTTAATGTTTTCAATAATTAAATGTGTTCTCATTTGTATGAATTATGTTTATCAGGATTCTTCACTCATTCCACTGATTTAGGTGCATAAACTAATGAATATTTCAATGATAATGATGGTGGTGGTGGTGGCGGTGGTCTGAGAGGAGGTGATAATGATGTTGGTGTTTCTATATGAGATGATGAGGGTCATGATGGTTATGGTGATGTTGATACTGAGGTACATTTCAGATCTAAATTTTATTCTTGGTTTATACATTTAATTTTATCAAATAGTTCTTTTTTATTATGATGATATTGATATTGAAATTTTATATTCTTTATATTGGAGATAGTTTGAATTTTTATGATATACATTTTATTATGTATGAGTTATGTTTATTTGGATGGTGGGGATTTTTTGCTCGTAGCTAGAGGATGTGATTACTGCTATAGGTGAAGCTATTATGGAAGCATTTGGTGATTATGTATAGCTGGGAAGGGGTGGGGGCTGTTCGAGTGGGGGGGGGCTGTTCGAGGTGGGCTGTCCAGGGTTCATATGATCTAGATGTGGCTAGTTACCGCTTATGTAAGGAAATTATTTTAGGTTATATAGTTGAAATGACGTCTATATTTCACCATGGGTGATTGGGTATGGTTATAAACTTGAATAGGGAAAAGGAATATTAGGAAACATGGGAATTTTGTGACATGATTTTTTGGTATATTCATTATTGTGGATAATATCAGAATCATGCCTTACAGGTTACCTCCTCTATAACATTTGGTGATGAAAATTGTATTTCATGTATCATAGCTCTTGAATTATGTTTCAAATAATCCTTTTGTGGATGAAAATGATGATAGTGAGTTGAAGGTGGACATGTCCTTCGAGTAATGTCTAGTTTATTTCATGGATTTGAGTAGCAAGGTGCTATAAAAAAAGATAATGCCTCTTGTTCAGGTGTTGTGGCATCATTATAATATCGAGGTGGGGAATTGGGAATATGGGTAATATATATGAGATAATTAGATGATGTTTTTCATAGTGGGTGGGGGGTTGTTCCAGGAGGGTGGGGGTGTGAAGGAGGTAGTGGTTTGCAGGAGGCAGGGGGATGATGGTGGGGAAGAGGGACATGGGTGCGCAGTCCAGGAAGGGGTGTACAGTGTACATGGGAAGGGGGTTGTTTCAGGAGGAAGGGGGTGTGTAAGAGGTAGGGGTTGCAGTAGGTAGAGGGTAAGAGTTGGGGAAGAGGACAGGGGGTGTACAGTCTCGGAAGGGGTGTGTAGTACAGGAAGGGGTGTACAATGTACAGGGGTGTTCAGTCCAGGAAGGGGTGTGCAGGGTACAAGGACATGGGGTTTTTATTGGGTTTGCAGGGGGGAGGGGGATGCAGGGGGGAGGGGGTGTCCACAAGGGGGGTTGTTTCTGGGGAAGAGGGTAGGGGGATGTGCATGGGGGGTGTTCTGGGTGAGAATATATTATATGAGATCAATTAGTGCCACATTTTTCTCAAGTGATCTTCTTCTATGATGATATCACCTATCATGAGAATATATTATATGAGCTCAGTTTGTGCCATATTATTCTAAAAAGATATTTTCTTCATGGTGTAGTGAATATGGATTGAACATTTCCATTCTTATATAACTCTAATATAGTCACACACATGATTTAGTTCCAATCACCTTTACTTACATAAACATTAACTATGTGTTTCAAACATTCATGAACCATTGAGTTACAAAATATATCTCACAAGAATTAATACCATACGTTTCTTGGACACATCCACCTCGATCCAATAAAATATTACAAAATTATTCATATTATTGAACTTAATTTCATACAGCATTCGAATTTATTTGGTATTGATATGGGTTAATATTTTTCTTCTTCTCAATACAACATATAATCTCATATTCCCCCTTTTATTCTAGTTCAAAACCTCTTAGCTCTGATGAAATAATAGAGTCCAGAGAAGCTTTAGAATATAAGATTTTGTGAGAACCAGGTGTTGATTCTATGAAATTCTCAGGGAATGTGTAAGATATTTCGGTGGTGGTTCATTTAGATAGTGGATCAAGTGACAAATTTATTTTTAAAAATCTTTCAATGGTTTCCAATGTAGTCACCATGCCATCCGAGCAGTTCAAAATTTGGTTGGGAGACTAGATTTGATAGTACTCTTAGGGGTTTGTGAGGTTGTTTAGGTGACTATGAAAAATGTTTCTCACTAATAAGGATCATGTGTTGGAAACAGGTGGACCATATTCGATTCTCTGAATTACATGGGAAATAATTCTGTTTATATTTTAAAAAAATTATAATCATACATTCATAGAGTTTATGTTGTATGGATTAGTGGTGAGATTACATGGGGAGACAAGTATATAAAAATACAACTGGAACTAAAACGAACATTCTACCCATGGATTATTCTTTTAGAGTTTTGGTTTTGGAAAACCAAACTTAAATTTTTAGTTACCAAGAAAAACCATCCTTGGGATGAAAACTAGTATAAAATGGAATACTTTAGTTTTGAATTTCATTACATATTTTATGAACCAAGGGAGTTACCACCTGAGTTAGAGATCATTTTATTAATTTAATTCATGTTGAAACACCAATGAATATATATGAACATATAATCAAGATACTCCCTTGAATTTGGAGGATGGAAAACAATTATCTGGAAGGGGGGATACTGGCGGGGGGGGGGGGGGGTGAAGGCGGGGTGTCTAGGAGGGGAGAGATGCAGGGTAGGGGGAGGGTGTAGTTGCGGTGCAAGGGGGGTTTAAAGGTGGGGGTGGGGTCTTCATGGAAGAGGGAGGGTACAAGTGCGGTGCTAGGGGGTGTCTAGGAGGGGGGGGACCTGGCAGGGGTTATATTGGTGGGTGGAGGGTGCAGGGGTAGTGGGGAGTGTGAAAGGGGGTGTCTAGGAGGGGGGAGGGAGGAGGGTCTTTAGGGCAGGGGGAAGGTGTAGTTGGGGTGTATAGGAGGGTTTCCTGGGGGGGTCTTCATGGGGGAGGGTGTAGGTGCGGTTCAAGGGGGTGTCCAGGAGGGGTGGACCTAGCCGGGGGATACTGGTGGGGGGGGGGGTTCAGGGGGTCTGCAGGGCAGTGGGAAGGGTGCAGGTGCGGTGAAAGGGGGTGTCCAAGAGGGGGGGAGACCTGGTAGTGGGGTGGGGTGCAGGGGGGTCTCTAGGGCAGGGGGGAGGGTGAAGGTGGGTTGTCTAAGAGGGGGTGTCCAGGGGTTGTCCAGGGGGTATAGGGGGAGGGGGGTCTGCATGGGGGGAATGATGTCTTACATCAATGTCCAACCATGAGTGATGTGTCAAAATTATAGACATACACAAATGACATTAGTGTTATCATACATGATCTGAACATGTGTATGAGGGAAACCATTATCTAGCCCTTTGGGAATTCTCTAGGATTCTATTGAGTTCTTTTTCATCAGCAAGGACTACTCTCAGTTCTCTGGACCTTTGGAGAGACTCTTCAATATACCCCATGGCTATCCAATACCAATTCAAAAACTCCTTTCCCAGTCAAAAAGAGATGGGTAACTGTGTAGTTTTTCTACACCCTAGATGTAAACAGTTGTTGCACGGTCTGGAGAAACCCCTCTACTACATCATCTAATCCATCTGTTTCTATATTTCTAGAAATCTTTGATGCACCAGGGGGTTGTAGGGGGTCTGCTTATCCTGGGGATGTCCAAGGTCTGTCCGGGGGGGTGGGGGTCCATGGGGGTGTCTAGGTGGAAGGTAAGGTGTCCATGGGGGTGTCTAGAGGGGAGGGGGTGTCCAGTGGGGATGCAAGGGGGCTGTCCAGGGGGCATGGGGATGTTCAGGGGGTGTTGGTGGGTGGGGGGGGGGTAGGGGTTGCAAGGGGGGCATGTTGGGCTAGCAGGGGTGCAAGGGGGATGTCCAGGGGGAATGGGGTGCAGGGGGGTGTTCAAGGGGGATTCCCATGGGGGTGCAAGGGGGCTATTAAGGGGGTTGTCCAGGGTGGGTTTCAAGGGGCTGTCCAGGGGGTGCAAGGGGGATGTCCAGGGGGCATGGGGGTTCGGTGGGGGTGCAAGGGGGTTGTCCAGGGGGTGTAAGGGGGCTGTCCAGGGGGGCATGGGGGTGCGGGGGGGGGGGGATGTTCAAGGGGGTGCAGGGGGGATGTTCAAGGAGGGTATGGGGCTGAATAAGGGGTATTCAAGGGGGGGTTTATTTTTATGAAATGGGATGGCCTACAGCCATAGTTTCAAGCAGTGGCTATAGGTCTATTGACACACTTTGGAACTGTGGCTAAAACCATAAATCCATGGTTTTGAACCATGGAAATAGGACATTTATGGCTTACTGTTCTTCCACAGTTTCAAACCATTGCTATAGGCCATGTCCTATTTCCACGCCAATACCAACCATGGTCTATTGAACTGTGACTATAACCTATAGCCATGGTTTTTGGGCTTAGAGACACAGTTTGAAACTACTGTTATAGCATAAATTTCTAGTTGTAAAAGTATTTATTGAAATGAACTCAGCAAAAATTATGTCTAATAGGTGGAATAGAGGGATGTAGAGAGAATATTGGAGTAGAGGATGGATGAGAGAAGGGGCTTGAGAGGTGTGAGTAATGGGTTAGCGGTGGGGTCCCTTTATAAGAGGGAGGAGGGGCTCTTTTGGAAAGTTTAAAAGAATTATTTTATTCTAAAATCATATTCATTTTTAAAAGGTCCAAAAATTATTAAAATTTGAATATAATATTACTATAAGTCTAAATAAAATCATCCAATACAAATTTTACAGGTTTGATATATTTTTGTAATCCTTATTTTTTATATAACCCTTTGTTATCTTATTTATCTTTTACCTTGTCTTCTTTTATATTTGTAGTATATGGTTAATATATTTACAAATAAAATACCAAGATACCCAAAATGGATCATTAATATCATTTTTGACATCATATATGTTATTTGGTCGAATATTAGATTTTTAGGACAATTTTATGATTTAATAAAATATTAATTGATTTTAAAACTCATTTTTGAAAATAATTATACTATTCGTATCATGATATTTTAGAAATCCAAAAAACATGATAAAATCAAAAAAACATTATTTATTCAAGGATAAAAAGTCATAATCATCCATAAAATTCCTGGATGTCATTAAATGTTTCAAAATAAATTTATTTTAATATTTATAATCTCATTTTTTTAAAATATTCATTAATGAGGTAATCATTACATCTTCATTTTTTCATAAATAAATTTATTTATTTGACGGCTAAAAATTATAAAAAAACTACAATTATGTTGGGAATATTTTTATCTTTATAATTACTATTTATAGTCGAAAATAAAAATTATATAATCCCATATAAAAATTGTTTTACTAAAAGATGTATGTTTATGTAACATTTTCCATAAATTTAAGTTATTTTTTATAAAATGTCACTTTCATTTACAAGTTGCTCCATGGGGTCCTTAAATCGACCGAGAGATTTCTATGGTCGGACTTGCTTCAACAAATAAGTTTATGACATGTGTTTGGATAATTTAATATTAATATAATATTATTTTTTTACCCTTATTTACTAGATTTACCCTTTAACCATGGTAAATAAAATATTTACTAAAGTTACTATTCAAAATATCAAAAAATAAAAGGTACCTATTAACACAATTTGGAACACCTGATTCCTAATATGAAATTAATATTTCCAAATTCAAAACAATGAAATTTTAGAAATTAATTTAAAATTAATTCTTGTTGTAAAAACCCAAAAATTGTGTTCTTAAGGAATAATAACTATCTAAAGATTGAAACTTGTTTATGTCAAATTTGAAGGTGAAATTAATTCTAATGACCAAAATTAGATTAAATGATAAAATTATAATTAAATTACACTTTAAAATAATAAAAATCATAATCTAACTATACAAATAAATCAGATGAAAAGAGTGTTTTGACTTAAAATGAAGTATTTTTCAGTATTCAAAAAAAAATGAACATTATGAGAAAAATACCCAAAAATTTACCCATAATGTATTTTTATGTCTTGATTCTAAAGAAGAATTCTATTTTGTCAAATAATACACATAAAAGTAACAAAAAATAAATTTCAAATGGGTTCCCCATCAAAAGGCGGTAAACAACCTTTTAAAGAATGTTTGAGTATTTCATGCTTAAAATTGGATTCATTCCCATTTTAAGCCACTATCATTTATTTGATAAATGAACAATCATTTAACAAATATGTGTACTAGTATTTTAGTTATATCTATTCATTCTCTCTAGTTCAATAACCGCACGTTTACTACCATTTAAATTAAAAATTTTATATTATTATTATTTAGAATGACTCACCATTTTGTTAAACATAAGATTTCATAGAAACCCATTGTTGTGTGTTGGGTACTCCATCGAACATAGAATCCCCTTAAATTTAAAATTAATATTTAATTAAACAATATTAATAAATATGAAAATGTCACATTCTCTATTTACCTGGAATGTTACATCCCCTCCCCCATTTTGGAAATTACATCCTCCCAATTTTATTAACATATCAAATAAATGGGGGTATTTATCCCTCAGAGAATTATTTGATTCCCATGTTTCCCTTTAAACCATGTGGTTTTTTACAAATAAGTTACCTATTGAATTAATTTATTTCTCAAAAATTTCTCTCTTTGGTCAAGAATCGGGATTGGTTGTTCCTCATAAGAAAGATTCTATTACAACTGTACTACCTCTGGACTCAAAACATGAGACGGATCTGACAAATACTTTCTTAACATTGAAACATGAAAAAAAATTGTGTACCTGAGATAAAAATGGAGGTAAAGCCACTCTGTAAGAAACTAACCCATATTTTTTTAGAATTTCATAGGGTCAAATGAACCTCAGACTTAGCTTTCCCTTAATACCAAAATGCATCACACTTGTCCATGGAGAAACATTGGGAGAGACGAGATCAGCTTACTTGATAGAAAGATCCTTCCTCTGGTTATCCTCATAACATTTCTACAAGCACTGAGTTGTTCTCATGTGCTTCTGAATCAACAGAAACTTCTCTGCCCTCTCTTCTACCAGTTCTAGTCTCATCAGTTTCCTTTCACCTGATTCATCACAAAAATCTGGATTTCTATATTGCTTCCTATATAATGACTCGAATAGTTCCATCTTAATACTGAATAAAAACTATTATTATATGAAAATTAAACCAAAGAAATATGTTGGTCCCAACATCTCTAGTAATCAATTGAGAAAGAGCGTACCCTATCTTCCAATGTCTGAATTGTTCTTTCTGACTGCCCATCTGATTGAGGATAAAAAGATGTACTAATATTTAATTCAGTACCCAACCACTTCTGATGGCCTTTCTAAAATGTAAGAAGTAATCCTAGGATCATGATCAAATACAATGGAGAGGGGAACTCCATGAAACCTAACTATATATTCGATATAAAACTGAGAAAGTTGATCTAGAGATAGTGTATCTCTAATTGGAAGAAAATGAGAAGACTTAGACAATTGAACAATATTTAACTAGATTGCATTGTTACGTCGAAATGTATTTTGTAATCCCACAATGAAATCCATGGATATGTTTTTCCATTTCCACTCTAGAACTTGTAAAGGATGAAGCATCCGTTTTGTTAACTTCCACTCTGCATTAACATATTGAAAAATCAAACGCTTCATAGTAAAGTCAACAATATCTCTTTTCATTCCATTCCGCTAGTAATACTTTCGAAAATCTTTATATATCTTTCTACTAATAGGATGAACTGAAAATAGAGAAATATGATCTTCACATCACAACTCTTTCTTCAACTGTGAATCACAATGAACACATAATCTCTAACCAAACAAAAAAAAACTAAACCTTTATCAATGTTAAATTTAGGTAAATTACCCTTCTGAACCAAATCTACCTTTTTCTTAAACTCACTTTCATCTTTCTATGCTAGTTTTATTTTGTCTGCTAGGGACGATTGTAATGAAACCTGAATCAAAATAGGGTAATTTTCTTCACCAATAAATTCTATGTCAAAGTTCATCAAATCATTAATCAAAGGATCTTCTTCCAAATGTATCAAGGTTAATGTGGCATTACTTTTTCGACTCAAGGCATCAGCCACTTCTTTTTTACATTCCTATATGGTAATGAATCATGCAATTATAATCATTGATTAATTCCATGCATATCCTATGTCTCAAGTTCAATTCGTTCTGAGTGAATATATACTTCAAAATTTTGTGGCCAGTATATATTTCAAATTTTACTTCATACAGATGATGCCTCCAAATTTTTAAAGCAAAAAACTACAGCAGCTAATTATAAATCAGATTTAGGGTAATTTAACTCATCAGGTCTCAACTAACGTGAAGCATAAGCAATTTCCTAATCATTTTAAATTAAGAAAAACTAATTCCTTTCAACAAATCATCATATTAGATAACAAAATGACCATTTTAGGAAGGTAAACCCAAAACTAGATCATTCACCAATCTTCTTTTTAATTATTGAGAACAATCATTACATTTTTTGTCCAGATAAACATAACACCTATTCGAGTTAACATAGTCAGTGGGCTAGGTAACATTAAAAAAAATAAAAAATACTCTAGTAATAACCTAATTAACCTAGAAAACATAGGATCTCAGTTATAATTTTGGGTCTTGGCCATTCTTTAACAACTTTAATTTTAGGAGGATCAACATTTATTCCATTTTTTGAAACAATGTGACCATGTAATGATATTTTTTATGACCAAAAATCAATCTTGTTGAATTTCTGGCACAATTTATTTTATTTTAATGTTTGCAAGTCAACCCTTAAATGACATTCATGCACCTATTTACCTATAGAATATACAAAAATATCATCAATATAACATATTAATGTGACCATATTATAAAGTGAATTTTGATTTCCCAATTCTAAAAAAGAATTTTATTTTGTCAAATAGAACATATTAAAGTGACCAAAACTTGATTTAAAGAGGGTTTTCCATCAAAAGGTGATAAATCAACATTTTAAAGTAAATTATGCATAAAATTTGATTTATTATCATTTTAAGCCTCTAAATTTTACAGCATAAATGTAAAAACATTTAAAAAATATGTATAATCACCTTGTAGTTAGTTATGTTCATTCCCACCAATACAATGGTAAGGCGTTAACTACTATTTAAAATCATAATATTATATTTTTATTTTTCATTGTGACCCAACATTGTGTGCAATCTTAGATTTCAAAAAACTCACTTTTGTGTATCCGGTACACCATTGAACATAACATCCCATTTAAAGTAAAAATAATAATAAATTTACAAATAGTAATAAATATTAAAATGTCATATTCTTTATTACTTGGGATGTTATAATAAATATAAGGAAACTGAGTATTATGATGCTATTGAATAAGTTTGGAACTGGATATGGGAATCTATAAATGTGCGTCACATATTGAAACCGATATGTGTGGGATTTCCTACGTATATGATTGTTATTATCTATATGTGAATATCATAATTAGGGAATATCCTCATATTTAAAACGGGAAATGTGATTTGTTACATAGGGGAATGAATGGGTCTAATTGTTCTGATATGAATAAAAATGATAATAAATGAGGATTTTGATATGTGATTGGCCATGTAGATGAATGCTTTTACAATAAATAAAAGTATGTAATAGAATAATGGGACAAGGATTTTTTTTTATTTTTTTGGAATTTTAATAAAAAAAGAATACGTGTAGGTAGAAAACTGTATAGGAAATTTTTCCAAATATCTTAATTAATAGTGTATGCCAAGATGATTTAGATACAATGAATAATGGAAATATATATAGTAATATTTTTTTCATTGGAATCATTGAATGAATTAAAAATATACTAGGTATTGAATTTTTTATGTTTAAAAATAAAGGCGATTGTCCTCATGATTATAACAGAAAACTTGAAGATGATAAATGGACTTCATAAAGTTAATTTCAGGGTGAATTATCAAATCAGGTGATTCTAGATATGTTGTACTTGAAAGGGAACATAAATCATGATCTATGAAATCAAGAAGAAACTTGTTTAATGAACGAAGTGGAAGGAATAATTGTGTTTTTTTCTATGAAGCAAGGGATCCGTGATGAAAAATAATGAATATTTAAATATACATATGTGAAAAAAATTAATATGCCGATTTTATGGTGTGGTGAATGAATGAAAATTCAATATATAATAGAAAAAGAAGAATTGGGAAGAACCAATTCATCTTGGATGGATTGGAAAATATAAAATAAAATATGATTAATGTTAATTTGGATGAAGGTGATAATAAAATATCCATGAGAATATGAATTAACACAAAAATTTATCGTTCATATCATGTTTTGATGCAGTATTGTTCGAATCGATGAAAACAATATGAACGATATTAATGATGAATTTTTTTGTTAATATATATATATACACTGTAACACCCCATAATTTTAGTGTAATATAATTTTTCATGGAAATTAATCGTTCTGATATTTTTTATTACACTCAATACTGAGTATACCCTCCATTACACGTGACCTTGAGTTCTAACAAACAATGATATATTATTAATATTATTAATCAAATATGTCTGGTATAACCCAGTTATTAAACATTGTGATACTAATAGAAATAAAAAATTAATACTTTATTATAATGGATTAATATAATGAAGAAACTTTAATAAAAAAATTCATAGTTTTTTGAATAGTTTATATATGTTTTGAAAATATTATCTTACAAAAAATTGAATTTATTTCATTTCGTGAAAAAATAATTAATTTAGTTTTTATAAATTTTATAAACAATATTCGATAAAATGGACTTATGGTTTTAAATTTACAAGCCAAAATTATCTTGGGGTGAATTATTGATTTTTTTAAAAGATAAATTGGTTAGTGAATAATGAAAAATAAGGGTTTTAGTAATTATTTTATTTTATTTTAAAGCATTTAAAAATATAAAAATTAAATTTATATGGTTACAAAAGTAAAATTATTTCAAATATATATCTACTAATATGATTTAATTCATTAAATAAATATTAAACTGAATTTTAATATAAAACATTGTGAAGTATAGAACATTTTCTCTTCAAAAAACTTATTTCATATCACAGGTAGGGGATTAATTTTAAATTAAAATTTATCATTAATATTAGTGTAATTTTGAAAAATGGATACCAAATTACAATAATAATAATTTTATTATCAAATATGTTTAACTTGTTTTTTTACCATACTGAATAGTAAAAATAGAAAAAATTAAATATCTCAATTAATGTAAAAATGGATTTATCGAGTATTAAACTAAAAGATAAGTGAAAAAATGACCCAAAATAAGTCCAACAAACATTTTCTAGAAATATTTAGACGTTATATTTTCTAGGTTCATCAACTGACCATTTGATATCATTGTGTCATGTGATAAGCATGGGTAAACCATTATCTTTTGGAAAATTACAATTTTCCCACCCAACTCAGTTATGAAAGGCCACCCATATCCTTTCATATTCATAATTCCGAACCTATTTTTTTATACCAATCACTAAATAATTCAATTTTATAAATCATTAAAATTATCATAAAATGGTTATTTTTTTAATAAATCCATCCTAAGAAGCCTTTTGGTGCAAACAAAAAAGATGCCTGAAGAAGTGGTAACATCACTAGCTGAGTGGTTTATTTCATTTTATACGCCACCTCAATCAATTATCATTAAGAAATTATTATATAATAACCACAGTGGATTTATAAATTCCAAGAGGGATTCATAAAACTCTGATATAATAACATATTCTTCTAAGAATTTATTTATACGGACAACATTAATCTAATTCAACTTACCCATGAGTATTCTTTAAATATAAAATGGTACTTGGAAGCTAAATTATTCATGTAACTTCTATTTTTTGGATATTTTTCATGTAAACAAGAGCATACTCTACTTATTTTTTACATAACCGAGTGTCTCTCAAAACCATTTTACGTCTACAAATAACATTGGATTATCATGAATTTTTTCTTGTTCTTTGAGTAAATTGAAGTGTGGAGATAACCAATTTCCCAAAAACAATATCATATAAAGGAAAAAATTAATGACAGAAACACTATCAGTCCCATGGGATCTCATTTTATAGGAATTTTTCATCTCATCTACTACCAAGATTAATATCATGTCTTACACACTATTTATCCCATGTCAAAACCCATTCAAAGACTTCATGAGATCCCAGAATATCAATAATTTTGATATTTCATAACTCTTATTATTTTTAACTTTATTCAACTTTCCAAAAAATGAAAAAAAAATTATTCCCTTATTAAATGTGATCATGTTTTTATTTCGGGATTATTAACTCACTAGATTCACATAACTCATATGCATATAGCAACAGAACCTTGAATGATCTAATAATCATTATTTTTAACCAATAGTGTTATTTTCATAAAAAAATGTTTTCAAACACATATTATCATGCATGCATATTGATCTATATTATTCATATATTAAATTCACTAAATATTGAGTTCAATTCTATCCTTATAAGTGGTAACATGAAATTTTTCAATGAATATATTCCCTAACATCGAGATGGGGTTACTAGATGATAAAGATGACATCGAGGCTTGATTTCTCAATGATTATCAATTTGATCAAGTGGTTACTATTTTATGCTTATCATTTTTAATGGAGTAATATTGACACATTATCATGAGTCCAATATCGATCTTAAAATTCTTCTCTCACTTATTAATATCAATCAGCAGTCAATTTTCATGACAAGATGACACCATTGTTGACATCTAGAACACTATTAACACATTCCCACAATAGCCCCACCATACCCTTGGGAAATCCACCAGACATTAACATGTATTCTTTGAAAAATCCATGAACACTAATGTTCTCTCCACATGGGTGTTTTGTTTTCCCAATATCCCTAGCATGAATTACCATCATAGAAGTATCTTCCATATGGTTGAGCCTACTCCCACATGTGTGGGGCCATTCTAGGCTACTTGGTTGGTAGTGGATAGCCATATTTTTTTAACACCCATAATGAATATAGTAATTTACTAGTATGAAATTTCCAATCTAACTCAAATTATATCTTCAGAATTATTCATCCTGGAAAAAATAAATAAATAAATAACCAACGAAATATTTTTTCATGGAAATTAAAAATATTCCTCAAGTATTGTGTCAATATTCATTAATGTAATTATTGGCCTGGTATTAAAGAAGTAAAGAAATATTTTAAGGCCTTTCATAACACATCATCATTGGTGTAGATAATGTGCTACCATCTCGAACATGATATTTAAACACATAGACGAGTTCATCAATCTCCATACATAAATGTACTTCCTAAAAAACGTAATATGTGACCCTTGATCTAATGGTTGATGGATATCCTTTAAAATTTCATCTAATTATAAGACTCTACATGAAACTTTGATACTCATAAAAACAAACCACAATAAATTGACCATAGTTTCTTTGGAAATTTAATCATCACACATTACAATTCTTGTGGACACAAAAACGCACTTTTTAGATATCCTTATTATTTAATTCATATTGACATCATGTTCCTCATGATTTATTGTATTATTGACAAAACATTCTACACAAAATTAATATCATCATTTAATTTATTATAGAATAATGAACCTAGTAAATATTATGTCCACATTGTGTGTTTACCATTGAATGAAACAATGGTAATAGAATAAGATAATAGTGATTTTATCTTGTCAAATATTTAATGTGATAAAAGGATTAAATTTCTTGAAAATAGGACCAATGTTGATCCACCCCTACTCTTAGTGTTGAGTATATCCCAAAGTGGTCCTATCATAATCAATATAAAAAATACTATTAATTTATCACTATAGAATTAAGATATGTTGATGTGAGAATACCTAATTTTTAGTGTAACGATACTCTCTTTAAAATTAAAATCCTCTACTTTAGGAAGAAGTGAGTTTTTTGATGATTGAACTCAAATGTATTGGATAATGCCTCCTTCTAATTAATTTCATAAAAAATAACTTATCATGAAATTTATTATTAGGAAAAAATATATATAATAAAATATGGTGTCAAAATACTATTTTATTATTTATTATAAAAATGTTTTAAATTTCTAATTTAAAATTATTTATAAAAGACAAATAATTTATTATTTATATTTATTAGAATTTGTTATTATTCACTTTTTTCTATTAGTGTAACCTAAAAACATAATAAACTTTTTATTAGATTTATTTAAAGATCCTAAAAATATTTGGTGTTTTTTAATTTTTTTAAAATTTCAATATAATATAATTATATCAAAGTTGAACATAAAGGTCATTTATTCAAACAATACATATAAATAAAAAATATATTCATCTTGTGGATATAATGAAAACCAAAAGATAATATATTTGAATAAACCATATAAAAATTGGACATGAATTTTATTCATAAATAAAAATAAACAAAATGATATTTTATCATTAAAATGAAAAAATACATAATGTAGACATGAACATAAAAAGGTTTTGTTTTATACTATCAATAAATAATACTGAAATAATTTTTTATGAATAAAAATTAAACATAAAAAAGTAAATATACAAATTAAGAAAACATTTCATGGATCGATATGAATTACCCATCAACCTAGGCACACGAACCGATCCACGATATGGCCCGAAGGGAATTCATGATTCTCATAGGCCTGTGATAAGAAATTGATCATTGTGAGAAAATGTTGTGAATTGTTTCTACCAAACCCAAAAGAAATTAATTTACAAGGAATACATGAAAAGGGAGGATAGATGAAACAATATAATATTACATAAAAATAAAGGAAGGATGGTAGAGATACCTGAAGGTTTGATAAATATAAACCAATATATGTAAACTAGAAACAAAATCCAATGCACTCTGAACTAAAAATAGATACCCTATGTAATATGTGGGAAACATCCCACCACATCTCTACGAGATATCCATGCACATCAAATCAGAAAATCGACCACCTAAATCTAGAACATATCCCTTTCTTTTTCTAATAAAACAATATATACTCACATCCAATGGTACAATCCATATGGGAGAAAAAAAGAATAGTATAATCCAACCAAGGGTTCTATAAGAAGAATTTTTTATATTAGTCCTAAAATTCTCAAATTTATTGTAAGCATGTAATTCTTCTTTTTTCAATTTTTGTCAAAACCATGAAAATTAAACTTTTTATTAGATATAAAAAAACATCATACAAGAAGTTCTAAAGGAACATTAAATAAATTATTTTATATTAATAAAATAATAATTCTAAAACAATATCAAAACCAATAACAATGGAAGGTACTCCTAGGATAAAATCATACTATTGTAGCTAGGTTTCCTATACAGTGATAAATTTTTGTCTTGTTTGATCAAAACATGTCTCTAACCCACACCCCAATGAAGCATAATAATACAATAATGTGTTATTATCTTCAAATATATCTGGTATTCTAGTCCCTAACATGCATGCCATCAGAGTGGAGAAAAAACATGTTCTGTAATTCCACCTTATAAATCAATGATAATTCAAGATACCAAACACTCCATAAAATACCCAAGTATTTCATGGGTTTCACTTATAAAAACATTTCAAAGTTTTTATCATAATCCATCAAAAAATTACACAATACTTTTTTCATTATCAAAACCATACATTTAATACCATTTTTCATAAGAAAACATCAATGATTTAAAATCATCGTTTAATTGTAAATTTTCATAGGGAAAACTAATTTATATCAATGTCCAACACAATAAAACATCATAATTATATAATAATTCCAATATCTATATATAAATATTCTTAGAAACCAATGAGTATATACAATTAATTTAACAAATACATTACATGAAACCACCTACCCGAACATATAGTTCACACAATAAAAACAAAGAATCGATGTTTCAGGAGAAAAGGGATCATAGGAAAAGACATGATGGGACCCGAAACAAAAATTCTATATTATAGATATATTATTTAGTGATCAAATGATTGAAGAATAATAAAATAGATAAAAAACCTCATCGAACATGAAATTAGCACCACAACCAAACAAGATCGATCATATAAGAACCAACAAGACAAAAAATACATGAGTAACATGGATAGAAACATTACATGATTGATTGGTCAGATCAACCAATAAGAGATCCACTATCAATCCCAGTGGCAATGTAAGAATATAATAGATAATATAAAAAATATAAATTCAAATAAAAAAGATTGAGGATTAATAAAAATAATAATCATAGATGATCGAGGGAGAAAACAAACCAAATAAAAGACTCTCTAAGAGCTGTTGATGAGTTAGGTTCTGTGAAGAGGGATTAAGATATAAAAAGTGTTTTAGTGGAAAAATTTCTATACTTCTTTCACTAATTGTGATCATCTTGACACCACTAGATAATAAATATCCACTATAGAAATTCACCAGTTATTATCTAGTTTCCCCTATTTCTAGTGGAGGCTATTATGTTATTTAATATCCACCTGATATCGTATTCTACTATGCATCTTATATTAACTCCTAAAACCAAATAATAACATCTTATACCTCAAAATTGAGATGTACCTTGACATGTATTTCAAGATTCTCCCAACTACATGACTTTATATCCTAATAAATTGATGACAAAGTGGGGTGATATAAAACTATACATGGTCAATGATCCCTTGACAACGTTTCATGATCCCCTGTCTTAAGAAAATATGATCCACATTTCTAAAACACATTAACCAATATAATAATATCCCCATACATAACATTTATTTAGGTTTCAACGATCTATACTATCACTTGAATCACCCATATATTTAGCTTAAAAACAAAATCCTTGCAATAAGAACATATGTCGTTTTTAGTGATATTCATTAGCATGAGATATGTGGGTAACATCATGAATCCCAGTTACCCAATGCATTCATTCCTCATAATATTCCACCGTTCAATTTTCTTAGTTATCAAAAATAGTCCAAAAATTATAGGATCAAATAATCCTTGCTTCCAAAGATTAATGTGATGAGAATAAGGTGTTAATTTCAAGTATAACTTGTCACTAATAGTTAATTCCAATAATTTTTTTTATTAATTCATAAAATTTTAATTTTGACCATGATATATCACCAACATCAACATATAACCTAAATCATTACCAACATCTCTTAGAAAATACATGGTCTCCAAGGGAAGCATATCCCAAATACATGGGTAATTAATATTATAAAAAACAAGTCTTACATTAGATGGATACCCCATGAACGTCCAATATCCTAAACAAAGAAACATAGAAGATATTCTATAATATGAATATAATTCTTAATATGAAAATATATTTTTGATTATAGGATACACTTAAACTAACATGATCTTGTATCACCTTCTAGTGACCCTTTTAGAACTTGGGATCCCTATCTGAGATGACAGTTAATTGTACCCCACATAACCTAGAAATTTGACGAACATACATCTTTTACAAATCCTCAACCATTATGTTCTCCCAAATTGGAATTAATTTCCAAATTTTGTTCAACTTATCAAACACCACCAAAATAGAATTTTTCCCTTAGGGAGTCCAAAGAAATAAAATGAAAAAATGTAGATAGGCATATACTTATTTTCACAGCAACACCAGTAGAGGACGAAGTAACGTTGATGTGTTTTGTTGTTTCGTCTTTATCTTCTAGAAGGTGTTACAATGATAAAAAAAAATATTATTTAATTTTCCATAGATATCTTCCAAAGTAGTGTCTCAAATCATAATATTTTTTCATGGTACCATGATGGATGAGACAGGATAAACTATTACAATCACACATAAATAATTATTTTATATATAGAGGGAGTAAAACTAGATCCATAATGAAATAAATCCCATCAGAGAAGAGATACTATTGATTGATGTCTCCCCGCTCAAGGTGAATACCTTCTCCCGTTGAACTAACCATAATACTGATGAACCAAAATAAATGATTCAATGTCAGATTATTTCAACCACACACTGGTTAGAAACACTATCAATTCATACTTATAAGTAACTAGATTTAGTTGATCAAATAGCCACATGAAATTCCATTCCTTCTTCAATTACAATATCCCTCTTGAGGGAACATTCCTACTAGGATTGTTGGCAATATTGTCTCCTTTCCTAGTGTTTTAGGTGATGTCAATGAAAAAAATCATGTATGTACTCCACCCATCACATATTTCTCATATATAGGTATTTTAGATATAAGATATATCATAACCACCTATGATCCAAATAGACATTTAAACTATCCCTAAAAATAAGTTTCACCAATATATAAGAGAGTACATGACAGATAAAAGTTATGTGTTATTTGTGGGATAACTCTTCTCATGTAGCCGATTTTGAAAATAGATATATGACACTACATTATTTCCCTTTATAAGAACACATTCATGAAATACACATGAAGCCTTATAGTAATCCACATAATCTTGACCAAATCCTATAATGATCAAAACTATAAATAGTATTATGAATCATTTCAAAGTTTCAAAGGACGTTTTATACATTAGTTATTTTAATATTTTTACACCATTATTGATAAGATCAGTCAAAGGAGAAAAAAAATTTATGAGATATTTATAAAAAATGATAATATTCTACTGGAAAAATGAGTCTTCATATCTAATTTACAATTCATAACTCTTCCCATGATAGGAAAATGGTTAAAATTTTAAGATCAACTAAGATGTCATATTTTTAAACCACATTCCCTAAAAACATCACTTCTCATATCCATAAATTAAACATATATATATTAATATAAAGGTATTGATTCCTTAATATTCTCACCAAAAAATTAAAATTGTTATTATGTTATTCATATGATTTAAATGAAACCATAATATCATAAAAAAAATAAGACAATAAATGAATCGAGGTATGAGTGTAATATCTAGATTATCATGGCCATAAAATCAACAAGAGCAGTAGTTAGTCTAAATGACATCAGAATATATTCATGATGCCCAAAACATTTCCTAAAAGTGGTCTTTAGGATACCTGACTCCTTAAAATAGTAAAGATGTTAACATAACTAATGTGTGATTTTTTATAACCACCTATCCCACATCAACTAATCGAAAAAATAATAAATATAGGGAAAATTATATATATTCTTGATTGAAGCTTGGTTGAGCTATCAGAAATCAATGTAGCGATAAAGGAATCCATTATCCTTCATATCCATGAGCACATGTGTAGTTAAAGGTAATAAACTAATAATAAATAAAACATTCTCTATTAGATTTTCCAATTGAAGATTTATCTCCATCAACTAAGTTGGTATTGTATGAGAAGAATGAATTTGAATCAGTTTATTGATATGAAACAAATCGATGGAATAATCAACCTCCACTTTATAAGGATGTATAAAAAATCATCTGCAAAAAATTCAATAATTTTTTGATCCACCAAAATCATTATAACACAATAAGATATAAAAATAATCTTTTCTACAAAATAATATATCGCATTCCTATTCATCTAAAAACAAGTTCATCTACAATGAGACCTCGTATCCTACTCTCCCTAAAACACGTAGTATATCCAATATGGAATAACAAAATATTCAAAAAAATAATAATATTCACTTTTATCTCTATGATAATTCCACCAATCCATCTAGATAATAACATCAAAGGGATATAGATCAAGTTACAAAGAGTCCAAGATTAAATCAACATCAAATATAGAGATATTTTAATAAATATAATGAGACTAATCCTTCTTTATCTTTCCACGATGCATTATCAAATCCCAAAAATATGACATAAGTTTCATCAGAAGTCTCAAATGAGACAAAAATTTATTGATATAAATGTGTGGGAGGAACATGTGTCAAATAGATTGGTCGTATTGGAGGCATAATAAATAAGATTCTCCTCACTATATCTGGTCTCATATAAAATTCCACAAACAAATTACTCTACTAAATTCATCACCTTCTCTGTAGAGTCCCATGGATAGGACACAAGAGATTTGGAAACATATGGGTTTTCAAATTTTATCATTAAAAATAATTAATTTACGCCATAAAATGGCCGAGATAGTTCCCAAAGGACCATTTGTATATGAAAACTACATCCATAAAAATTGAATTTATTCAATGGTAGGGGTAATAATATTTAGGTTTCCCTATATATTTGATACTTATAGGATGTTAATGGAATACTAATAACCATTGTTAATGGTGTATAGGGATACCACTATAGAGAACTACCACCCTAATAACTCTACGAGTATCAATCAATTTCCTCATCATCTAATACAAGGGACTAATGTTACCACTGGGTGGAAAATAATATCCAACCAAAATAAGAATTTCTGAATGATCAAACACATAAATCATAATACTTCCCACCACTATTGTTTATAAGGACTAATTTAGAATGAATACATGTGAATGAATATCTGTTTGGAAACCCATATCAAACCATTGAGAATTTATCTCTTAAATGTATATCACATCAACAGAAAAACACACAAGCTCTAAAAATTGATTGATGTACATTGAAAATAAATGATATCCTTTTTTTAATTTAAGTAAATTCCTTTAACTTTTACATTTCCCTGGATTTTAGATATAAATTATAAAATAAGATGGTATTGAATTCCTTTCACTCTGAACCCTAATGCTAGTTTTTCTGTACCATAATTTCTCACCATCTCTAACAGGGAACCTCATGGTTAAAGGTAATATGATTCACCCTTCCAGAATATAGTGTCTCTAGTAAGTTGTAGAACTCTTAAATCTTGTCTAGTTAGTCCTCTACCTCTTGAGGATCATTCCTCCCCTTAAAGGATGGTGATTGTCGGTTAAGAAACTCTTGTGAATTATCCATATCTCCCCCAAATCTCTGTTTCAACTCTCGTTATTGTGTCTGATAAGGTGGTATATTATAGTTTACTTCTTGAACTTATTTTTGAATAGTATCAACATGTTTTTGTTATATTGATGAGTTTCCTTGAGGATAATTTACCAATGAACCCTCCCAAGGAACTATAGAAAGTATTCTTGGAGGCATGATTCTACAAACCTGAGAAAGAAAGATATACATTATATTAGAATCAATATTATATTAAATCAATATAATAAAATAATTGATCTGTGATTTTGTGAAAACTCAAATTTGGAGTAATATATATCAACATCCCATGGTGAAACCTGGATTTTCAAAAAAATAAAAGGCTATACACTCATACACAACAAGACCTGCGAGTATTTAAAATACAATACAATACCTACACAAATTTATCTTGAAACCAAATTGTCAAAATATAACCTAGATAACCCATGAAACTAGGCACATGACTAGATTATCCACAAAGGGAAAAGGGTATTCAAGATCATTAAAGTATGGTGATAAGCACCTGAGAATCAAAAAAAATCATAGGGAAGTTATTTTTGCTATAATAAATAAACACAATAACTTTGAATATATGAATAAGGGAGAAAAAAATGATTGACATAATATTCCATAAATAGATTCAAATTGTATTAGTGATACATCCTTGTCTAAAAAATCTAATCCAACTTACAAAAACAAAAAACAAAACCAAATGCACTCAAAACTGAAAACATCTTTAGCATGTGTTATGTTTGAAACAAACCACCATATAAACACCAAAACTAATGCCCATTGAACTGTGAAACCCAACTCCTCACCATCGCACATTTCCCTTACCTACATCAAATAATAAAAGGCATACACACACAAAAGGGTTTTTAAATTATGTAAATAAAAATACCCAACTAAAATCCCACCAATTGTTCCGTAAGACCTATTCCTATGAAAATACAATATATTGTGAAATTTAAGTATTATAGGGAATGATATAGAATTTATAATTTAAAATAATATTAATGGAACTTAACCATTTATATTAGCTTGAAATCAATTTTTTATTAACAGTTTTAGAAAAAATTAAATAAAAAATTTATATTTATTAATGTGTACATGAAAGCCTATATCAAAACTAAAACAAAATGAAATGTACTCATAGGATAACATAGGACCAGGATATCTTGGATTCTTATACAATGATAAATCACAACTAGTGAACACTAATCCATTTCTCAGGACACCTAAAATATAAGCAGTGTAATTCCATGTTGTGTAATTCCCCCAAAGGATGTCAGGCTAACCATTCCTCGACACTCCTATCAATGTAGTAGAGGAACACCCCAATGGGTAATTCCCATTAAAATTAATTATAAGTCTTAATATCAAAATCTCAAAAAAGTACCCAATAATATCATGTTATCAGGTTAAAAAAACATTATAAATGGATTATCACAATTCAACAAACTATTCCAAAATCCTAAAATCATTATCTAAATAATGAATTGAAATTTTTTTTTCATAAAATAAATTATATTACATTGAAACAACATTTTTTTGTCAATTTTAACGGGGAAAACAATTTTAAATCAAATTAAATTTCCCATGAATTTCTTAAATCATGGATGAAGACAAAAAACCGATTTAAGAAAAAATAATAATCATCATTGATCACATAAAATAAATTTAACAAACAATTTATTTGAAACCAGATACCTCAACACATTGTTCTCGTAGTGAAAACATAGGATCCACACACTATGAAAATATTTATCATGAGGAAATGAAAAAGGATCAATAAATATCCATTCTATTTAGTAGAAATTATTTTTGGTGATATCATTCTTGGAAGATGTGAAAATATATCACATATGTCATCAAACAGAAGAACTACACCACATCCAAACACGATCTGACCATTGGGAACCAAACAAAATAAAATTGATCTATGTAAATAAAATGAAGGAAACATGACGCAATCGATATATTGGATAAAAAAATCATAGATCCATATAAAAATATGAAATTAATAAAGCTTAGAATAGATCAGATCAATCTCACCAATTTATTGATAGTGAATTTATCCACGATTAAAATACTAACTAGTGATGATCAAGGGATGCAAGAATTCACATGTGAAGCCTCTATAGGAGACCTAGTCAAAATTGGTTTAGATTAGAGATACTAAGAAATAAAATTTGGTTTTTGTGATCAGAAACAATGATTCGTCCTATATAAATATGTCCTAGTTTGACACTACTAGATTGAAAGTGGTGGCCCATCAGTTGTCTTGTAAAACCTTCATAAATGCATTAGCTCCTACCCAGTCTACAAGCAGGTTAGTGGATTCCTACTTCCTGGATGATGACCTTGAGGTCAAATTATTTTATAATGGGTTCCATATACAACCTGAATGTTTTAATGAAATTTTTTCTCTAAATAATTTTAATTCTTCAACAGATTTCCATGAACTCAATCCTGAGTTTTAACTGAACAATGATATGCCCTTAGTATAAAATAACCAATTTATCCTAACAATTTTTTAGTGGAAAGAAATATAACTAACTTATGAAAATATACAGTAAAGTTATTTGATACCAATTATTTATGAAAAAAATAAATCAATTATATATTTTTATTTTTTAAATAAAGTTATTTAATTACTATTATTAAATAAAATTAATTGAATATATATGTTATATACATAAAAAAATATTTATATATTAATCTAATAAATATTCTTTTCAAAGGGTATGAATAAACCCTATTTGATGTTCAAAACATATATTTTTTAAAATGAAATTTTATGGCCTTTTAATAGAGAACCCTTTTTAAATTAATATTTCAATATTGAAAAAAACATTGTCTTTGGAAGTAGGACATAAAAATTTACCTGTTGATGATTTTTTTTTCAAATTTTGGTGAATAGAAAAAATACACAAAATTTTAATTGAAAACAACTTTGTTCATTGAAATAATTTCTGTTGATTAATAATAATATATAATGGTTTTAAATTATAAATAGAATACATTTTTATCATTCAATTTAATGAAGGCCATGGGCATTAATTTTACATTGAATTCTGATGTAAAAACAATTCAATCTTTTTCAATGTTTTATCTTTTAAATACTCATTCTCTCTTTCTGACAATGACAACGTGAATAATTTTAAATTACTTACTAAAACTTATATGTTATGAATATCAAAAAATTCATTCAATGCTTGGAATCAGTAGTCTTAAATTATGTAAATAGATTTACTTTATTTTTAGGAATCAAGAATAGTAACATTAGAAATTCTTATAAATACTGTAAAAGTTTAAATCAATTAATTAAGGGTAAAAATACTATTTTGAAATTAGCATAAAACCTTTCTTAATATTAATGGATAAGTGTGGTCTAATATAAATAATACTTGGGTCAAAATTTTGTCCTTTGGAATCCACTTTGATGAGATTAAGACATTTCAATTATTTTAATTAATGAAAAACATAAATTTGATTTTCTAAAATTTGAATAACTGTAAATTTTTTATATATGTTTATATAGAAGATAAATTCAATTATAAACAAAATTTTAAATATAAAAGATTTTTATTTATCATGGTAATTTATTTTTAATTTCAAGAAGTTAAATAATTACCTTAAATGATTATACTTTGATGATGTAAAAATTAACTAATTGATGAGAAATCCATAGAACAATTTTTATTATAATTATAGTGTTCCTAAAAGTACCAAAATAATTGACCAAATATTATTAGCTGAGAATATATCGACTATAAATTTATAATCGTCATGTTAGTGACTATTTATATCCTTAAATAATATCTTGTAGATCTTATATTATTTCATTTAATGTGATGTTAAAGTTATCCCATTAATAATTTAATAAGTATATCTTTGTAAATGTTAGATTTTACAGAAGATAAAATTGTCGAAAAATATTCTTCTAAAATCTAGTAGATTTATCACCATGTTGACTTGAAAAGTATATAAGTTCACGTGGGTAGAATAATGTAAACAGAATTTAAAAGAGCTCAAAATAAGGTTATCCAGTGCACATGTGCTCACAGTACCTTATAGTGGAGAAGGGTTTGTGATATATAGTGATGCATCCAAAAAGTGGATGGGATGTGTTCTCATGAAAAAATTTATGGTGATAACTTATGAATCATGATAATTGATAATTAATTAGCAAAATTATCCAACTCATTATTTTGAGTTAACATCTGTAATATTTTCACTAAATATTTGGTGGTATTATCATTACGGTGAAAGGTGTGATATATACAGTGATAATAAAATTTTAAATTATATTTTCACATATAAGGAGATTAATATGCATCAAATAATATGGTTGGAGTTGATAAAATATTAATACTACTCAATAAATTTCATGTCTGGGAAATAGAACAAGGTAGAGGATGCTTTGATAGCCTATTCATAGTGAGGATCCCAACAGATATAATATTTATGGATTTTAAAATGATAGATCTGGAAATTTTAATGGAAGGGGAGAAATATAATCTCTTTCAAATTAATGTTCTACTATCTATACAAGTGAAGACTAAAAATTCATAGAAGGAAGATGTAGTTATTCAAAAGAAGGTGGGAAATGCTCTAAAATTCTACATTGATGGGGATAAAATAATAAGGTTTATGAACATGGTATTTTTTACACCAATACCAGAATTAAAGAAGGAGATATTGGATGAGGATCATATTTGTTCATTATATATAAACCCATGAAAAAAATTATCTACAATGACCTAAAAGAGTGTTTATCGTGGGATGGAAGGAAAAGAGATGTTGCTGAATATATCTATTGATGATTTCTTTGTTAGCATGTTAAGGTTGAGAAATAGAAGTCTAAGGGGATGTAAAAACCACTACCCATGCTAGAATGGAAATGGGAAAACATAACTATCGACTATGTCATTAGACTTTCAAAAACATCTAAAGGCTATAATGCAATATGGGTTGTAGTTGATCACCTTACGATGTTAGTAAACTTAATTTCTATTAGAGGGGATATCTCTATTGATTATATTTGAATTATATATGTAATGGAAGTGGTATGATTAATGGAGTTTCACATTCTATTATATCTGATCAGGATCATAGGTTACCTTGATCTTCTGGTGAGGCCTTCAGTAGGTTCTTGGTACAAAGTTATGTTTCATCACAACATATCATCCTTATACATAGAGTTAGTTTTAGAGGAAAATTCAAACTGTAGAAGAAATATAAGGATATTTCTCTATTTATTTCATATGTTTTTGGGATCATCACCTACCATTGGTATAATTTTATTACAACAATATATTTCACTACAATATTCAGATGGCTTCTTATGAAGCCCTTTATAGAAAGAAGTGTAGAAATACAACATTATGGGATGATATTTTGGAAAGAAATCTATTAATATGGAGTCATATTGATTAAAAGGAATAAAATGTTAGATCTATACAACAACACATAAGTATATCTTAGATTAGAAAACAAATTTACAATGAAAATCTAAGTAAATACCTATATTTTGAAGTCAATGATAAGGTGTTTCTCAAAATTTCTACTTTGAAGAGATTAATGATATTTAGAACGATGGGAAATCTGAGCCGTAGGTATAACTGTAATTTGTCAACTCTAGATCGTGTTGCGATGGTGGCTTACTAATTGGCACTTCCATAGAATCTATCTCATGTTCATGATATGTTTTATGTATCTCTCCTAAGAAAATACATACCTCATCCTTCACATGTACTAAACTCAGAATTCATACAACTGGAATAAGATCCTTCATATGAATAACAATCAATAGAGATTCTGGATTCTAGAGAAAAACTTTTGTGAAACCAGACCACTTACTCAGTTAATGTTTCATGGTGGAACTTGAAATTTGAGGAAGCTATGTCGGAACACAACGATATTATATGGGACTAATTTCAGCATCTTTTTGTACCCACGTAATGAATTTTTGGGTGAAATTCAGTTTAATGAGGATATAATGTAACACCTTGATGTTTTTATGAAATATTTTCTCAAAATAATTTTAATTCTTCATTAGATTTTATTAGAAGCTATCATGACTATAAACAAAACATGAGATTCCCTTTGTATAAAATTACCATCATAACATAGCTATTAGGTTTTCAAGAATAAATATAACAAACATATGAAAATTTAAAGAGAATTGATTCACTACCTATTACTTATGAAAAGTATAAATCATATATACATTTGTATTATTGTATTAATAAATTGAGTGAATTACTATTCTTAAATGAAATTTAGGAAATATATATGTTATATACTTAAGGAAATATTTTTATATTAATCCAATAGATATTTTTTCATGTGGTACGAATAAACCCTATTTTATGTATAATAACATATAATTTTTAAAAACGAAATTTTGCTTCCATTTAATGGAGAACGCTTTTTAAAATATGATTTTTACATTGAATTTAGATGTAAAAACATTTCTATCTTTTTCATTGTTTTAAATTTTAAAACAATATTCTCTTATTCTAACAATGGGAATAATCTTAAATTAATTACTACAAATTATGTATTTTTAATTTTTAAAAATATATTCCATATTTGGAATCAATAAGTCCAAATTATATAGATATCATTACAATTTTTGGGTATTATTAATAGTATATTCACAAATTTTTATTAATATATTAATAGGGTAAATTGGGTAAATAAGGGTAAGAATATTAATATAAAATTATATTTATACTTATCTTAATATCATTGGATGAGTGAGTTTTGACCTAAATCATCCTTGGGTCGAAATGGCTTTCTTTAGAAGCCACTTGGATGAGATTATGACATTTAATTTTTTTTATTTAACGAAACATTTAAATTTTCCTTACACAAATTTAAATAAATATATAATTTTTTATATAAGGTAATGAATAATATAAATTAAATTATAAATAATTATTTGAAATTTAATTTTCTTCAATATTAATTTAATATATATTTTAAGGAAATAAATTATTAACTTAAAGGCTTATAATTTGATAATGTTAAAATTAATTAATTGAAGAGAAATCATTAAAAATATTTTTATTAAAATTTTAATAACCATCAATGGAACCAAAAAATTGAACACACTTATAATTAAATTATATATCAACCATAACTATCCAAGGTTCTAGTTAGTGTCAATTTACAGCATTATAGAAGGTATTGCGACACAAATATTATTTAATTTAAAGTTATGTTACATTTATCCAATTCAAAATTTAATAAGCATATCATTTTAAATGTTTGAATTTCATGAAGATAAATTCGACTAAAAATATTCTTCTAAAAAATAGTAGATATATATTAATCATATTATTTTTTAAAAGTTTATTATAAAATAAGTATATTAAATTATTGCCAAAAAATTGATGTAGTAATTTTTTAATTGAGATAAAAAATAAATGTTATTACAACTATTAAAATATATATTATTTGGGATAATTAATATGTATAATAAATTTTAGATTTCACATTTACCTCTTAGTAATATAATAAAATAGTTGGTTTTAAGATCACTTGTTACTTATATATTTAAAAAAATCTATGAATTGAGTACTGTTAAAATTCACAATATAGATTTTTTATCAAAACAATTTATTGTCAAATTATTTAAAAATATTTTTTTTAATATATAATATTTATTATATGTTATAAAATTATTAAAATTATATATTTATGATCTAATTTACATCAAATAAGTAAATATTTTACCCTTTCAATATTGAATTATTTGTTACCCTAGTTAAAAAGTAAATTAAATAACTAAATGTGAATGGAAATAAAAAGGTTAAAATTAATAGAAATAGATGTATAAAATTTATTGTGCAATGGATTAAAAAATTATCTAATATCATCTTCGAATTTGGGTCATTTTGGGGGTTATTGTGTGGTGTTTATTTTATTATAAATTAATTTTTTTGGAGATCCCAAAAGTGCCCTTCTCCTCAATTAATAAAGGGACCTCCTCCCCCACCACTTCACTTCACTTTGATACTTCACGATCATACATCCCATACCCTATTACCTTATCATCTTCCCTAGTTACAATATAGAGGTTATGTTCTTCTTCAAAGACCAAATCTACTTATCTAAGAAGAGATTTAGAGGAATCATGTCGAAGAAGAGTTAATCTTCTCTACTGATTATTTCAAACTTATTGGTTCTTCTACATCCACTTCATGAGTTGTTTCAATATAAAGTAATAATTATAGTATAAAATATGTAATGAGATGTTATAATAATTATAAAATAACCACATTCCACATTCTATCCATCCTATGAAAAACGAAATCACCATGTGTGCGTACATACGACTTATCATCTCCACGCGGTGGTGTAATATGTTTTTCACCATCATATTAATTGGATGGGTATAATGATGTAAATAATTAATATAATTTATTATTAAAACCTGATATTAATTTATAAATATTATATAGAATCCAATTCAACACCATTAAAAAAATAAATGAATTATATCCTCGCTCGTTCGTACGTACGACCTACCGCCTCCACAGTGTAATGCGATTAAATCTACATGATTTTAATTAAAGCATGATTTTATAAATTTATATAATTAATAAATATAGTATATATTATGTTAATATCATTTTTTAATCATAAAAATATGACCTATGAAGTAGCACCATAACTTATTCTATAAAGCATGCATAAGTAAATGAAGCAATTAATACCTGAATAACAAGTAAAAATGTTGTTACAAAATAGGAGACAATATGATCATATATGATATCATAATAATGAACAGGATTCATAAATAAGTCAATGACTTTATAAAAATCATTATACACAAGATTTGAATACATAAAAAGGAAATCATACCTAAGTAAAGGGATAATATCACAATGTTATTATTATCGGAGATTGTCAATATGTAACTAATAACTAGTCTATATGTTTTTAAAAAAGAAGAAATTGGGTTCGATGCCTTATTTTATTATAAAATCAAATAACACTTTTTTGGGTAAAGGGAGACATATTACAGATCCAGAAGGCCCAAAACCATGTGTCCTGAATACAAGGCTTTGAAGGCCTTATTTCCCAACAAACCCTTTAATGAATAGTATTGATATAGTACCTAGCATGCTACATTACCTTCTACTGTACCACTGCCACTAAAATTCTTGATACAATATCACTAATTAAAAATTTTTCTTCATGTATTTATAATTCTATGAAATGGTACTAGTGTTCATACATGGTTACATTTGGTGATAAGTATAAATAATATTTTAGAAAAGATGATCTAAATAATTTGGAGGAATTATATACATATGATATTTATTGTTAATCCATATTTATTCTAGAAGAAGAAATGTTAAATTAATATAGTTTACACTCTATATAATTAGTTTCATGTGTGTATATATATAATAAAATGGCTCAATTATCATATTTATTATAAAATATCTCAATAATTGAAAACTAATGAAATTAAAAATTGACTTGGATCTTTCAAACATTAAACCCTAGAAATTCAATTTTTTGAGATAGAAAATTCAAAATGGATGAGAATATAATTTAATTTAAAAAACAATTTTTGTAATATACAGCTTTAGTTAGTATTTATTGAAAAACGAATGTTTTTAAATCCAATTCACAAAAAAATAAAATAAATATATAAGAAGAAAATAATTTAAAATTTTATGAAACAAATAACCAACATAATAATTTTGTTAAATAACATAAAAAGAACTAAATAAAAAATAAATTATTTACTAAATAATCAGTGAAAAATTTATACAAAATAACTATTATATTAATATTTTTTGTTTAAACAGTCAAGTTATTTCTCAAAAAAACATATGATTTGTTTATAAAACTAGTTTAATAAATGTTATATATTTTTTAAATAGAAACAATAATATAAAAATTATGAACAAAATAACTAGTATGCCAAACTAAACATATTTAAAATAACATAAAAAATAATTAATTTCTTTCCAAATTGGTTTTTCTTGTAAAGATAAAATAAATGGTAATCATAATAGAACATATATTGAAAATATATAAAATAACATATATAAATTATTTTTATTAAAAAATTGTTTTATCTAATAAATATTATCTATAATTAAAAATGTATTCAAATAATAAAATAATGATATATAGTTTTTTTATCAGAACTCAAATATACAATGAAAATGAAATGAGGAGGAATATCTAATCTGAAAGAAAAATAAATTACAAAACAACTAAAATATTGACTATAAAATGAAGAATATATGATTTTATATTAAATGATAAATATATTGAATAATATTACATAATAGAAAAAAATCTATAAAAGCCCATCATATTAAAAAATAATAATAATTAACATGTAATTAATTTAAAAAAATATTGTAATTAATATATATGGAAATACATATTTAGTTTATATAAAACATTTTAGGTTACAAATAAAGAAAAAAACACTATGAATTCAAATATTATACTATTATATTTTATTATTCATCCATGTTTTAAAAACCATATAATGAATGGTCAAATATGTTATCATGAATATATTATAGTATTATGAATCAAAAGACATTCAACATTGGGAAATCTGGAAGGGAATTTCCATTCCCCTAGGTGAAGTATGATTCAATTTGAAGAGACATGTAAATTTTACACATACTATAAGAAAAAAACGTATGGGTTATGATCATAGATAGCTTGATATTAGAAAATCATATAAATGACAAATATGGGAATGTTTAAGATCATACTTGTTTCATGAATTCCCTATATTTCAGTAAATATAAAATCTTTCTAAAGTTGATACACCTTTTTGCCAAATTCTTAAAATGGGTTATTTTATAGGGTTGCATATATTACAAGAATACCCATTACATATATAATAATATCCATTTTCCATGATTTAATTCCATAAAATGTGATTTATAGTGGGAAAATTTCGACACCAATGAGTTAGGATATTTTAACAAGGAGGATTTTTAGTGTTTCAACCACACCCAATAATGGTGTTTCCTGTTTTACAAAGGTTTATATCATAGATACATTCATTTTAGAATTAGTTTCTCAGTTTATTGTATGAGAAATAATTATATCCCTAATGATATTGTGAAGAAAATTAGATTAATTAAAATAGATTATAAATTTTTATACTTCTCCAACTCATAGTAGGATGTAAAATCACATGTTTTTTCTTGTTGGAGAATGTGCATAACTAATAAAGATTATTATAGAGGTGTGACTGGGGATCACTCCCTATATATTTTTTATTTTCAAAACTTTCTATTTTCTAGGTTTCATAAGGTGAATAGTTACTCTATTTATGTTATTATTCATAGAATAATTTTCACTTTAATATTTATAACCTAATGATAAATGTGAAGGAATAAAAACACAATGGAGGATGATCTCTAGAGGTGATCATGATAAAAAACAATTCGGTATAATTCAAAAAAATTGAATTTATTTCTCAATGATGATTTTGTAGCACATAAAAGTAACCCCATTATTGGAAAATTGAACCAAAATACCTAAATATATTATGAAAATGTATTTAGTAGGTTTCACCCAAGACATCATTTCCAAAAATGTTAAGAATATATATTTATTGTTTTATAGAAACCATTGCAATTGTGAAGGTAGGTTTCATCCCGAAAAATGGTTTTCAATGAACCTTTTAATCTATATTTTATTATATCCCATGTAGTTGATTCATCATTATTCATGTGTATGAGTGGATTTTAAATGGGGGAAAACAATCCACTATAGTTATTTCCTCCCTTTCCATGTATAATTTAATGATTATCTCCACTTTATAAAATTGGAATTCTCCTATATAATTACTCATTTTTCGAATATTTACTTCACTTTAATTGTTTTGATCCCTTTTGAGAGGTATGTAAATTACCATTTTTAGTTCTTCTTAAAATAATTTATTTTCAAACAATAACTTTCCCCCAAATTTCATCAGAATGATCATTATTTAATCTAGAAGGATAAAAAGTCACAAAAAGGTAATAAAAATTTACAAACTCTTCTACGATATAATTGATTTGACATATTTATGGAAGGATGAAAAAAAAATTGGGATCATATATCATAATTTATTGTTTAGTAAATTGTAATGCCGAGTTATGTGGCAAAAAATTCACTAGTTATTCAACTATTTATTCCATAATTTTTAGTTCTTCCACATTTTATTCTAATTCTAAAGTGAGACCTAAATATCATTAATATTTACATTAATCCCATTTCTATAACTCCATAACTTTAATGATAACATATATGATAAATATAATCTTCATCGTGTGGGTATTATATAGACAATTTCTCATTTATTGACCAATTTATCTTTAAGGACACACATTAATCATCTTTCATCGATAATTATTCATTTTGAATCTAATATACTTACATTTTCATTGAAACCAAAAGTATTGAGATGGCTTAGACATTGATTGTGGGTACACTAAGATTCATTTGGTATCTATGATTCAAGATATATTATTTGGAATCCATTGAGTATATACACAACACACAAAGATACTTCATCATAGAATAACATTAGAACCATGTTATCATTCAATGTAATTATTTCCATGTTAAGAATTGTATGAATTTTTCATTCTGATATCCCATTGTGTTGAGGTTCGTAATACGATATCATCTATCATTGAATTCATCGTTTCTTGAGATACTAGTTAGTAAAATTAGATGTTCATTCATCAACATGATCACATCAGAATGTTTTCTTCTAATAATTACCACACTTTTCCCACAATCCCCACATATTCCTTGATTAAATCAAAGAATTTTGACTTTATCATGAACATTTATACCATCTTCCGACTATAATAATAAATTATATATATAATGTACCTTATTTTGTATATTTTATTTTTCATTCAATGGACCACACACACCAAGGTGGACTAAATAAAGATGACAATAACTTCTCAATTCACCTTATATGTAAGTATGTTTATAATTTATTTTCTCATAATACAACTTTCACATTTTTGATTCAGATGTATAATGATAGGTAGCACATTCACCATATTATTTCTTCACAATATTCTTAATCTTTCAAAGTTTATTTTTCACAAATTATGATTATATAACTAGTATAAACCATCACGTCCCTTCATCAAACATCATGGTACATCAAATGTGGATCATAAGTAAAATAAATTTGATCTTCTTTATGGCCACTTTTATGACCATCCTTCCACTTCAATTTTTAATCACCCTTTTTTATATTCTTATATGAAATCCCTTTTCCACTAATTTCTAAAGTGTCAGGATGACTGTCTTTTTATCAGTTACATTGTATACATTGGATTTAACACCTAGAAATTATAAATTAATAACTATGTATTCTATTGTGTATACAACAATAAACACCTATTTTAACAAACCCAAAAAATGTGACTCTAAATTTATTCTCCTCGATAGCTTATGGAAGATGCAACCTCGAGTAGAAATGAACAGTAATACAGTATACTGTTATAACCTAAACAATAAATTTACATGGATGAATATTATTAACAAAATTATAAAAATTGTGGTTATTTTTTTGGATATAAATAAAATAAAAATCACTTAAATGAAAAATTAATGTTTTTTAAACATTATTTTTTTTAAAAGAAGGTTTTGTCACACATTTCCCACATTATTTGAAATTAAGTTTTATTGATTTTATAAAATTATATTTAGTAAAATAAAAATATATTTTAATTTTCTATTTCCAAAATAGCATAGAATTAATTATTTAGATTTTTCTAAAATGTTCCATTTTTCAATGATTTCTTAAAAGTACTGATTTTTTAAAAAATTGTATTTTTATTTAAATAATTAATAAGTTTAAATTACAATTTATACATTTTTTAAATTAATTTTAAACCAATTATATATAAATTTACCTAATTTAGGTCATTGGGATCAATTTTATGTTCAATTTCAATATAATGACTTTCTATAATTATGAGAATATTTCCTTTGGAAACACACTTTTTCTTCGAATCTGTGGGTATCATTTTAAATAGAATTATAAAACATATGTGAATTGAATTTGTAAAATTGAATTCCTTATTTCCAATTATCCAAATTGGAATTATATAATAATATAAAATTATTTTTTACTGTTATAAATAGTAATAGGTAAAAATTATGTTAACAAAAAAATATAATTATTAATATTATTGATATATATCATATTAATAACAACCAGAATGTTTTTTTAATAAATATTCATGAGAAAACCAGGCAATTAACACGTGAAAAAAATGAAAATAATAAGATATTATTAACAAACGGGTCGTAAAATGATGTAAAAAGTTCATATATGATATTATAGATATTAATATGGTTATTTAATATATGAATAACATTTTAAAATCATTTCATGAAAACAAGAATTGTGTTCTACATAAATAAAGTATGATGTAAGGGACTTCATCTCAATTTCATTTCATTGAGGAATATTGTAATATTATGCACCTAATTTATTTAATATGGTGTATATATTACAACTTTTACATGAAATATCATGATTCAATCATAATTAATGATATTTTTAGTTTTAATTTTAATTATTTCATATTTACTTCAAAATTACCAAGGGGTAAATAATTTCATACTCAATTTATATTCATTATTTCATGTTACTTATTTTTTATGTTTAACATTACAAGATTTTCTATGAAAAGATATTTTATTACATTTTTTTTATTTAAACTAGTTTTTTATTGATATAATTTTGATACAAAATTTTAATTAATTAATTAATTCTCACATCTATTTTATTTAAATTATAATGGTTTATTTCATAATTTATTTTAATCATGATTATTTATACCCGAATTTCCATTAATGAAAATTATTTGATAATATTATAATAAACCCATTAAATTTTACTACCCTATGGTTATGCATGATTTATTCATGAAATATTAACATTTATTTCTCTTTGGTACTTAAAATAAATGATAAATTATTTTTAATAGAATCAGAATACCTTTTCCCACATCAGTTAAAAATCAGTTTCAATCAAACTCCACATTTTTCGAAAATTCATTGAATTTTTTTTAATTTTTTTTTAAAATAATATATTGAGTATATTTTCTATGAATTTTAATTTTAGAAAAAAATTTCAACTAAAACATTATATCGTTTTCACAAACATGGCATGTTTGGGTTTTTTTGGAAATGTGAAAGTAATCATTGATTTAACATGAAAGTAATATAAAAAATTTCATTCATTCATGACCACTAAATATTTTAAAGAATACATTATATGATTCAAAGGATAATTTCATATAAAATTGTATCAAATATTTTTGATAAATTTTTTTTTAAAACAATTCAATCTAAAAAATGATATTTTCTTAAGAATGTTTTTAATGACAATTATATAGTACTTAAATTATTCAAAATAAACAACGCATTATTTTACATATACTCTACTAGGGATATGTTTTATTGATATAATCATAATTAATTATATTGTAGGTTTATGATAATTTAAACTAAGTAATAATTGAAATTAATATTATTGATTCATTCTTATATTCAATTACATTCCCTTAAAATATTCACTTACCTATGATCACTGAACAATATATTTCACTAAATATCAATTTTTTATCATGGATATTTTCATATCTTAAACCATTAATCATTTCTATATATGGTTTTCTATATTTAAATTAATTTATTTTTATCTTCGGAAATGTTAATAAATCCCCATTCTTTACACAATATATATATTTGATGATAAAGTACACTACTAATATATTAAATCAATTACAAGATATGAGAGGAATTATTTATAAATGTAGTGATTGGGGGGGAGATATATCCCATATATGAATTATTATTCTCATGAATAGAATCTATAAACAATAATTAAATGGTTTTCTATACATTCTTTTAAAATGTCTTGTGAATGGTCTTGTCGGTAGAGGTATCATGATTCCTAAGATGATGTTGTCCAGTAATTAATGATTTCCTTCATTGATAAATATATTATTATTAATATCCAATAGAATTTCAAAATGACATTCTCATTGGATTCATTGAATTATATGATTATTAAATAAATTTGTTGTGTGATAAGTTATTTATCTTGATATATTGATTGTGGATTATCTCTTTATGATATTAATTATATTTACATGGTATTTGTGTTTTTCTATTTAACATGACTTCTTAATTATTCCTTATCTATTTTTGATATTCATGTTATTAAAATGAAATGTGTGATCAGTTTTTTTAACATTCCATATTGATTATTTCATACCTAACCATGATTGTGAATTTACTCATTCAATGACATGTGTATTCGGATATTTACCTTCTTATAATGACTATTAGATATTTAATATTCTTCATTAACCAAATATATATTATGTAATGGCCCAGAACTCTCCAGTCCATTCCTTCATGAAAATATGGTGTTTGAGGTGATTCATGAGGTCAAGGGGACTAATCCCCAACACTTGGAAAATTTTACAATTCTGTGAACAGTTCTATCGGTGAACAGTTCTATTGTTAAATTCTAACAGTAACCTCTCTTTCCATTTTGAAATTTCAAATTTTGTGAATAGTTCTATCTGTAACCTCTAATGGTGACCTCTCTTTCCTTTTCTAAATTTCCAATTCTATGAACAGTTCCATCGATGAACAGTTCTATCGGTAACATCTATTTCCTTTGCCAAAATTTTAATTCAGTGAACAGTTCCATCGGTGAACAGTTATATTGGTAACCTCTAACGGTAACCACTCTTTCCGTTGCCAAATTTCCAATTCTGTGAACAGTTCTACGGTGAACAGTTCTATCGGTAACCTCTAATTGTGACATTTTCTGTCCTTTTCTGAATTTTGAGTTCATGAACAGTGGTTCCAAAATGGTGACCTTCTAATGGTGACCTACATTACTTTTCTAAATTTTGAGTTCATGAACTGTGGTTCCGGAACGGTCACCTTCTAACGGTGACCTTTTCTTTCCTTTTCCAAATTTTGAGTTCATGAACAGTGTTTCCAGAATGGTGACCTTCTAATGGTGACCTTTTCTTTTCTTTGGAAAATTTTGAGTTCATGAACAATGTCTAATGGTGAGGTTTATGAACAGTTTCTAATGGTGAGGTTCATGAATAGTTTCTAATCGTGAGGTTCATGAACATTGTCTAACAGTGAGTTTCTTGAATAGATTCTAATGGTGAGGTTCATGAACAAAGTTTTTCCTTTTCCAATTTTTGATTTCATATATAGTGTTTCCAGCTTCTTACAGTTTCTCCCATTTAGCGTTTTCCTTTGATGTACACTGAATTTAAGGAATCATTTTAAGGACTCTAAGGCAGATTCAAAGGCCATAACTCCTATATTAATTATTCCAAAGGATTATGATGTTTTTTTACTTGGTCAAACCACATTGTTTAATGCGATAAACTTTTACTGGGAAATTAAGTGTTTGTTAAACGGTCGCTCCATTAAATCTTCTAAAGGGACGTGATATCTTCCTCCCAAATTCATTCCCTTTCATCTCATCAATGAGTCACTAAACCCATTAATTATATTCCATAGGAGTTTCATAAGGAATATTTCCTCCTCAGATGGGTTCTGATCTATTTGAATTCAACCGAGTTGTCTTGGTCAATCTTCAGTATAAGGTATGTTTTATCGTCGTTATTTTGGATTCATCTTCTCTTATTTATCATGTTAATTTTATAAAAAGTGATATTCATGCTTCTAATGGTGTTTGCTTGGGTTTTGGTTGATTCAGTCATACGGTGGCATCCTCGGATGGATATAGTTGTCACGGGAGAAGGATCGTGACCCGATGTGTGGATTGTTCTCATATAAAGAACATTAATAACTTTTTGAGGTAGGGGATTCATTGCTTTTCTTTTCTTATATGTGAAAAGGTATATTTATCATGTTTTATTCCACTGGATGATAATGGAATTGACATACTAAATATTTGAACCGAATAAATAAATTGATATTGATTGTATGTTTTTACCTCTTGAACAATATATATAGTGTGATATCTATGATTTCTTCATTAATCTATTCATTCCTAATTAAAATTTGTAAATAAAATAAAGCGGGGAATAAATTGATAATTTTTTGGATAAAGATAAATAGGCATGAAATGAATTTGGATCTTCTTATTCTAATTTTATGTTAATCAAATTGGCACAATAATCATGTTTATTTATTTATGATAGCTTAATGGTTAGGTTTATAGACTTTTTAACCTATGAATAATAAATCTGTTAATCTAATATTGATTAAATAACTGGTTTTTCAATAAAGGATACTCCATGTTGGGTTCTGAATTACCCTCTTACATGTTAAAGTGCAAAGATCCCAATTGTTAAGATGTTTGTTTTCCAACTGTTTGTGTTGTGATGTGATCCAGGATGGTTGTTTTGATATGTGGGGGCATGGAGGCCTTTTGGTTGTGGCAGCAGATGATTCCTAGAGTGGTGAGATGCATCAGTTTATGCATGTGGGTGTCAGGGAGGACACCAGGGCTAATGGAATGAGATGGACGTGACTGTTTGATGATTGTTTATTCTTATTGGTTGATTATCTACATTACTTTACCCCATTGATCAAGGAAGCTGGTCCTGCTTACCCTTCTTCTGAAAGAGTCGAATATGAGTGGGGTATGGAAGGTTCTTTCTGTGTTTAGCTTCACTAGGGAGGATGGGTCTATGCTCTTGCTATGGGCATAAAAGACTCAACGAGTAGTACATCTACTCACTATTTTGAGCCCCCTTGTGTTTAGTATCATAGAATTATTTTCGAGAATTCCTGGGAATATGGGAAATTAATTATGTAATGAATATTTTAATAAATGGTGTTAACCCATGGGGACAGAGTTGCTGGAACATAATGATGAGGTTGTAAATTTAAAGGGATAGTGGTCTTTGGGTGTGATGCTAGTGAAATTTAATGTGGAATTGATCATGGATGATTAATGTTTAAAGAATTAATTAATGTAATGTTCAATGGAAAAAAAGTAATGAAATAATGTACTAGAGCTCTTTCAATGGTAGTATTCTTATAGGATACCTAGTCTTAGAAATGATATCCCAGAGTCCGAGAGACGTTAGCTGCAGTTGTGTCTAATACTAGGTTATGTCGATAGTGTGGCTGTGGGATATATTATATTCTGTAGTTTTTGTGTTTCTATACGCTACTCCACCCTGTCAGTAAGGGAATCTGACCCCTTGGGGATTCTGAGCCCTGGGGGGGGGGGGGGGGTTCTCCAACATTCTGGTGGGAGGATGAATGGTTGACTACCCCCTTTGGCTCCGCTCTCTTCTATCGGTAGATACTTGTGTTGGTAGGTGAATCGGTTAGTTTTCTCCATATATGTGTGTAGAGGGATGTAATGGATTGTGGTTATTCAAACACATATATTTTGGATATAGTATCCTATGGACTACTAACGGTGTAATATGTATAGGTTGTGATGTCTTGAAGATCCTTACTCAGTGTATGGGTTGTAATGGCTTGAGGTATAAAATCTGATGTATGATACACGTTATTCGGGCCGTGGTGGCTCCTAAAAACTACCTGGGTACTTTTCTTATGTGTTCGCGGTAGTTTTGTTGGATGAGGTGCATATTTTGGTGCTTCACCCAGGTGTCTGCGGTTAAGCCTTTTGGAGAGAGATGCTCAGGTTGTGCGATGTTGGGGAAATGTGGTAAACTAGTGGGGAAGTAGTAGAGAGGTACCCTTTATATTCTTTATCATATAATATATTCTTGTATACGTTACTTGGTGAGAGTATCCATGGTGAGGTTGGAACCTTTGTATACCTATTTAGGTGACAAGTTAGTTTCACTTGTTCTACACTGTGGTTTAGCATGCTTTCATTAGTTTTGCACGAGAGGCTTCGAGGAGGATCCTACTAATTATACTGTTATACTCACCCTATGTATATATAAACTATTTTTCTAGTCACTTGGAGTAGGTTGGAGAACAGGCTGGTTACTACTAGCTTGTGGTTGTAGGAGTTGTTTGGGCTTGTGGTTGATGCTATTTTACTTTCCTATGGGTACTTATAGTTTTTCCCCTTTCAGTTGTATTAGTTTGGCATGACATTTTATATGTGTACTTGGGATTTATTTCATCTTACTGGATGAGTTGGATTTGGTTGGTCTCTATCTTATCTCTCTCTTTCACATGTGTTCTCATAGAGGGTAATGCATCCCATTCGTGTGTTTTCTATACCCTCGGTCCTAGTCTCCAACCCGGGGCCTACTGGAGGCGTGACTTGGGGGGTCATTATCTCCCATCTCACATTGCCAACCCTGGAGGGGTAGTCTTTGTGAGGAGGGGGTCGAGACATAGTGTTATTAGAGGACTGGTTGAGGGATAGAATGGAGTTTAGAGTTCGGAAAAGGTGATGTTGCAATGGTTAGTAGGGTAGCAGTGTCCTTCATGATTAGGAAGTGAGGTAAACACTAGAGACTAGTTGAGACAAAGGCATTCAGGGCCCCCTATGATCGGATGTACGAACCTTTAAGTTTACAATGGAAACTAAACAAGGTGATACTAATTGTAGGGTAGAGATCTAGGAATGGATCATGCATCATTTTTTGTTGTGCCTATGTATGAATGGGTAGCCCTTGGGATAAGTTAATCTAAAATGAATAAAATAAAACAATTAAGTAATTAATGTCGAGCCTTCCATATTACATGTTTAAGAGCTCTAACGGTTTTTTATTTTACAGGTATGGCTCCACATTGACGTCCTCATCAAGGTTGCGCTGAAAATGTCCAGCAGCCTATTTTAGCAGATCGTCGCTAGGTAGAAATTGACGATGATGACACTTGGAGGAAGACACTCTGAGAGTTTCAATGCCAGAGTCTGTAGATATATAAGGAATCTGTTTCAGATTCAGTCATGGAAGACTGGTTGGAGGAGTTCGAGACAGGCTTCAGTTCGATCCATGCTCAGAAAGAGCACTGGCTGTCCATGGTTATGACGATGATGTGTGGAGCAACGATGTAGTGGTGGTTCTTGTTCCTCCGGGATCGTGAGGAGTCATCGATATCATGGGAGGAGTTCCCAGACCAGTTTAGAGTCAAGTTTATTTCTTCAATTGTGAAGGAATCCAGTCGCCAAAAGCTTCTTACCCTTCGATAGGGGTGGTCTAGTGTCCATGAGTTTGGAATCCATTTCGGGACCCTTTTACGATATGCATCAGAACTATTTGAAGATGAGGAGGTCTGGGTGACGCATTTTGAGAAGTCTTTGCATCCAGAGATCCAGCGCTAGGTCACCCCATATATGCTGAAGATATATCTTGAGGTGCTAGAGAGGGAAGAGGTTTCCAAGAGGACTTTGGCTAGGACCAGATCATCACAATAGGGGAATCATCATGATTTTCATGAAGAAGAGTTGTGGTCCGGGGATCACGGTTTTCAGGGAAGAAGAGTTTCCGATCAGCTGGGGGTAGGTCCCAGCCCATCATATCTCGTTTCTCTAGAGGCAGAAACTCTCAGGCATATTCCATGGGATCATGATCATGTTTTTTTGTGGTGGTTGTGGTCATCAGTAGTGGGAGTGTATGACCCTTCAGAGCGGTCATCGTGCACCAGGTTCTACGATCCATTTTCCTCCATTGAGGTAGTTCCAGCCGAGGGAGCAGCAGTAGGTTGCGTCAGTTTTAGATTAGTAGAGGGTAGATGGGGTAGGTATAGGACAGCCCCGTGAAGCTCTCTATCCTTAGAGATCAGAGCATGGCTGTGGTGGTGGTCCTCATCAGGGTCAGAGAGGCTGTGGAGGAGGTCGTGGTCAGCTTCATGCTCTAGAGTTTCCAGCTCCATGTGAGCCAGACATCGTTCGAGGTACCCTTTGATTATTTTCTACCTTGGTGTATTCCTTGTTTGATTAAAAAGTGACACACTCCTTCGTATCACATAACCTTTTCGACGCTATGGGACTTGAGGTAGAGAGGCTTCCAGTGCCCTGGGTGTTGACTACACTAGTAGGAGGTTGAGCTGACTTGTTTGAAGTATGTATGGATTGTGAGCTAGTTTTAGGGGAAAACCGCTCTTGGGGAGATTTCTTATGTTTACGAATATAACCATATGATATCATCCTCGGCATGGGTTGGTTGTATTTAGTAGAGGCTATCCTGGACTGGTTTAGGAAGAAGGTCGTTTTCCTCGGTTCGGATGGAGATCCGATGGTGTTTGTAGGCCAGCGAGATCCATAGATGGGTCATAGGCGTGTTCCATCCTTATCATCCATGATGGTTGAGATGATGTTGAGTTCTTCAAATGTTCAATATTTGGCGTTTCCTAAGGTCATAGAATAGTACACAAATGTCTTCCATAAGAGGTTGTAGCATTACCCCCTCGACGAGAGATCGAGTTTGGGATCGAACTACAACCAGGAGCATCTCGTATCTCTATGACTCCTTGTTGGATGACCCCTTATGGGTTACGAGAGCTATGTATATAGCTCGATGGTTTATTACAGTGTGGTTTTGATCATCCAACTGTGTCACCATGGGGTGCACCAGTTTTTTTTGTGAAGATGGCTGATGACAGTTTGTGGTTGTGTGTCGATTATTATCGCTTAAACAAAGTGACAATAAAGAATCACTATCCTCTTCCGCGGATTGATGATTTATTCTATCAACTGAAGTGCGCAAGTTGGTTATCAAAGATCTACTTGTGGTCATTATATCATCATATGCATGTAAAGGATGAGGATATCCCAAAGATAGAATTCCGTTGTCATCATGGGCATTATGTGTTCGTTGTAATTCCGTTTTGCATGATGAATGCCCCAGCAGTATTCTTGGGATTGATGAATACTATGTTTTGTGAGTTCCTAGACAATTTCGTGGTAGTTTTCATCAATGACATCCTTGTGTACTCCATATCTAAGGAGGAGCATGCAGAGAATCTACAAGCCATTTGGGAGTTATTCATCAACATCAGTTGTTTGGGAAGTTTTCGAAGTGCGGGTTTTGGGCTCAAGAAGTTTTTTTGTTGGGGCATGTTTGGTCCCAACATGGAGTCGTTGTGAATCCATAGAAGATAGAAGCAGTTGTGTCTTGGGCATCCCCCAAGACACTGTCAGAGGTGAAATGTTTCCTTGGTCTTGTTGGCTACTACAGGAGGTTCGTAGCAAATTTCCCATGAGTTGAGACTCCTCTGATAGCTTTGACCAGGAAGGATCAAACATTCATATGGACAGATCAGTGTGAGGTAGCTTTCGAGTATCTAAATGTGGAGTTAGTAAGTGCTAATGTTCTTTGTCTTCCAGCTAAGAGAGTACAGTTTGATGTTTTCTTCAATGCTTTGAATCGGGGGTTGGGTTGTGTTTTGAAGCAGAAAAGACCAGTTTTTTCTTAAGGGTCTCGGCAGTTATGTCCCCATGATTGTATCTATTCCCCTCACGATCTTGAGTTGGAATCCATGGCGTCCTCTCTGAAGTTGTGCAGACATTACCTCATTGGTGAGTGCATTGTGGGTTTCACAGATCATAAGAGTTTGAGGTATGTTTTTCTCCCAGCGTGACATGAACATACGATAACATCGGTGGATGGAGTTCTTACATGAATATGTCTTTTAAATATCTTATACACTTGGAAAGGGGAATGTTGTAGCTAATGTGCTAAGTTGAAATTCACATAGTGATGTTGTGCATGAATCCGGTGATTCCTGGAGAGTAATGGAAGAGCTGTTAGCATTACATATTGATATGGGAGAATTTGGGGGCAGAAGATGGCTTTTTCATATGATGTTGAAGTCATCCCTGATACATAAGGTCGAAGAGTCCCGGTTGGGGGATCTTGAGGTGGAGGTCTAGAGAGACCGAGTTGTTTGTGGCGAGGCCCCTTATGGTTGGACTGAGGATGAACAATACCGAGGGTAATATCAAGGAAGTATTTTTGTTCCTTTGATGATGCAAGCGATGGTTCTCAGAGAGTTCCGTATTTCTCATTTAGTGGAACATCCGGGAATGAAAAATATGCATCGTGCCTTGAGTTTCTAGTTTTGTTGGCTGGGGCTGAAGTTTTTCGTTGCAGAGTTTGTGTCTTGATGTTTGTTCTGCCAGATGGTGAAGGCCGAACACGGTGTTCCTCGTGGTCTTCTCCAGCCAATAGAGATTCCTTAGTGGATGTGGGAGGACATCTCAATGGACTTTTTTACTGTTTTACCTCGATCTTGAGTATGAAAAGATGTTATTTGGGTGGTATTGGATTATTTAAAATAATTTATTTTCAAACAATCACTTTCCCGCAAATTTCATCAGAATGATCATTATTTAATCTAGTAGGATCTAAAGTCACAAATAGGTAATAAAAATTTACAAACTCTTCTACGGGATAATTGATTTGACATATTTATAGAAGGATGAAAAATTTTTGGGATCATATATCATAATTTATTTTTTAGTAAATTGCAATGCCGAGTTATGTGGTAAAAAATTCACTAGTTATTCAAATCTTTATTCCATAATTTTTAGTTCTTCCACATTTTATTCTAATTCTAATGTGAGACCTAAATATATTTAATATTTACATTAATCCCATTTCTATAACTCCACATCTTTAATTGTAACATATATGATAAATATAATCTTCATCGTGTGGGTATTATATAGACAATTTCTGGTTTATTGACCTATTTATCTTTAAGGACACATATTAGTCATCTTTCATCAATAATTATTCATTTTGAATCTAATATACTTACATTTTCATTGAAACCAAAAGTATTGAGATGCCATACACATTGATTGTTGGTATACCAAGATTCATGTGGTATCTATGATTCAAGATATATTATTTGGAATCCAATGATTATATACACAACACACAAAGATACTTCATCATATAATAACATTAGAACCATGTTATCTTTCAATGTAATTATTTCAATGTTATGAATTGTATGAATTTTTCATTTTGACATTCCATTGTGTTGAGGTGCGTAATACGATATCATCTATCATTGAATTCATCTTTTCTTGAGATACTAGTTAGTAAAATTAGATGTTCATTCATCAACATGATCACATCATAATGTTTTCTTCTAATAATTACCATGATTTTCCCACAATCCCCGCATATTCCTTGATTAAATCAAAGAATTTTGACTTTATCATGAACATTTATACCATTTTCTGACTATAATAATAAATTATAGATATAATGTACCTTATTTTGTATATTTTATTTTTCATTCAATGGAGAATACACACCAAGGTGGACTAAAAAAAGATGCACAATAACTTCTCAATTCACCTTATATGTAAGTATGTTTATAATTTATTTTCATATAATACTACTTTCACATTTTTGATTCAGATATATAATGATAGGCAGCACATTCACCATATTCTTTCTTCACGATATTCTTAATCTTTCAATGTTTATTTTTTCACAAATTATGATTATATAACTAGTATAAACCATCACGTCCCTTCATCAAACATCATGGTACATCAAATGTGGATCATAAGTAAAATAAATTTGATCTTCTTTATGGCCACTTTTATGACCATCCTTCTATTTAAATTTCTAATCACCCTTTTTTATAGTCTTATGGGAAATCCCTTTTCCACTAATTTCTAAAGTGTCAAGATGACTGTCTTTTTATCAGTTACATTGTATACATTGGATTTAACACCTAGAAATTATAAATTAATAACTATGTATTCTATTATGTATACAACAATAAACACCTATTTTAACAAACCCAAAAAATGTGACTCTAAATTTATTCTCCTCGATAGCTTGTGGAAGATGCAACCTCAAGTAGAAATGAACAGTAATACAATATACTGTTATAACCTAAACAATAAATTTATATGGATGAATATTATTAACAAAATTATAAAAATTTTGGTTATTTGTTTTGGATATAAATAAAATAACAATCAATTAAATGAAAAATTAATGTTTTTTAAACATTATTTTTTTTAAAAGAGGGTTTTGTCACATATTTCCCACATTATTGGAAATTAAGTTTTACTGATTTTATAAAATTATATTTATTAAAATAAAAATATATTATAATTTTCTATTTCCAAAATAGCATAGAATTAATTATTTAGATTTTTCTGAAATGTTTCATTTTTCAATGATTTCTTAAAAGTACTGATTTTTTTAAAAATTGTATTTTTATTTAAATAATTAATATGTTTAAATTACCATTTATACATTTTTTTAAATTAATTTTAGATCAATTATATTTACATTTACCTAATTTAGGTCATTGGGATCAATTTTATGTTCAATTTCAATGTAATGACTTTCCATAATTATGAGAATATTTCCTTTGGAAACACACTTTTTCTTCGAATATGTGGGTATCATTTTAAACAAAAATATAAAACATATGTGAATTGAATTTGTAAAATTGAATTCCATATTTTCAATTATCCAAATTATTATTATATAATAATATAAAATTATTTTTTACTATTATAAATAGTAATAGTAGTAAAAATTAGTTATTGTGGTTAATATAGAACTAATTTACAGGGGGTGTATACTAAAAATATAAGGATAAAAATGACATAGAAAATTTTATAATTAATATTTTATAAATATATTTACCAATTATAAAATTAAAACTTTTATCCTATGGTCTTTTGGATAATTTTTTAATGTGAATGAATTTATCATTTTTTATTCTTTTGGGAAATTTCCACATAATTACCAACGAGGATCCATTTCTCCACTAATTTTGGGCACCTTTCACTTCCCTTACTCACTTATATAATGCCATATAGTTTTGAAAACCCATCCTAAAAACCCTCCAAAAATTACATAGATATATTATATAGCTGATGGTCATCCTGATAGTCTAACACTTGTGTCCTTAATAAGGCATCCAAAATAGTTTTCTCTAATCAAAGTCAATCATCTTCCCTATAATCTTTCTTTTCTAACTTATTTTAAAACCTTATATTATTACATAATAGTTATAATAAATTAAGAAAGATTTATATAATATACGATTTTTTTATTATTTTAAGAAAAATCTATTTAACCATCTCTCACTCCATCAAATGAAAAAAAATCTATATTGCTCTTGGGTACGGTGGACTACCGCCTCTTGAACTAATTTTATTTGTTTTCCATCAATGACATATATGTCCAGTTATAATGATATAAATATCATATATATATGATAAATATGAAACATATCAATTTTTTAATAGTAAAATATCATCTAATTCCATACATTTTTCACTTGTTATGGAATAACATTGTCCCTCATGCATATGTACGACCAAACGTCTTGATTAAGCGATGTGATTCATTATCCATGTACAAAATTCATTAATTGTTCTAAAACTATATTTAATAAGTAAAAATTATGTTAATAAAAATGTATAATTATTAATATTATTGATATATATCATATTTACAATAACCAGATTGTTTTTTAATAAATATGCATGAAAAAACCAGGCAATTAACACCTAAAACAATGAAAATAATAAGATATTATTAACAAACGGGTCGTAAAATGATGTAAAAAGTTCATATATGATATTATAAATATTAATATGGTTATTTAATATATTAAAAACATTTTAAAATCATTTTATACAACGAATAATTGTGTTCTACAGAAATAAAGTATGAGGTAAGGGACTTCATCTGAATTTCATTTCATTGAGGAATATTGTAATATTATTCACCTAATTTATTTAATACGGTGTATATATTACAACTTTTACATGAAATATCATGATTCATTAAAAATTCATGGTATTTTTAGTTTTAATTTTAATTATTTCATATTTACTTCAAAATTACCAAGGGGTAAATAATTTCATACTCAATTTATTTTCATGATTTCATATTACATATTTTTTTATGTTTAACATTACATGATTTTCTATGAAAAGATATTTTATTACATTTTTTGTATTTAAACTAGTTTTTTCTTGATCTAATTATGATACAAAATTTTTATTAATTAATTAATTCTCAAATCTATTTTATTTACATTATAATGGTTTATTTCATAATTTCATTTAATCATGATTATTTATACCCGAATTTCCATTGATGAAAATTATTTGATAATATTATAATAAACCCATTAAATTTCACTACCCTATGGTTATGCAAGTTTTTTTCATGCAATATTAAAATTTAATTCCATTTGGTACTTAAAATAAATGATAAATTATTATTAATAGAATCATAATAACTTTTCCCACATCAGTCAAAAATCATTTTCAATCAAACTCCACGTTTTTCGAAAATTCATTGAATTTTTTTATTTTTTTTAAAAATGATATATTGAGTATATTTTCTATGAATTTAATTTTTAGAAAATTTCTTCAACTAAAACATTATATCATATTCACAAACATGGCATGTTTAGGTTGTATTGGAAATGTGAAAGTAATCGTTGATTTAACATGAAAGTAATATAAAAAATTTCATTCTTTCATGACCACTAAATATTTTAAAGAATACATTATATGATTCAAAGGATAATTTCATAGAAAATTATATCAAATATTTTTGTTAAATTTTTGTTTTAAAAAACTCAATCTAAAAAATGATATTTTCTTAAGAATGTATTTAATGACAATTATATAGTACTTAAATTCTTCAAAATAAACAACGCATTATTTTACATATACTCTACTAGGGATATGTTTTATTGATATAATCATAATTAATTATATTGTAGGTTTGTGATCATTTAAATTAAGTAATAATTGAAATTAATATTATTGATTCATTCTTATATTCAATTACATTCCCATAAAATATTCACTTACCTATGATCACTGAACAATATATTTTCCCAAAATATCAATTTTGTTTCATGGATATTTTCATGTCATGAACCATTAATCATTTCTATATATGGTTTTCTATATTTAAATTTATTTCTTTTATCTTCGGAAATGTTAATAAATCCCCATTCTTTACACAATACATATATTTGATGATAAAGTACACTACTCATATATTAAATCAATTACTAGATATGAGAGGAATTATTTATAAATGTAGTGATTGGGGGGTAGATATATCCCCTATATGAATTATTATTCTGATGAATAGAATATATAAACTATAATTAAATGGTTTTCTACACATTCTTTTAAAATGTCTTGTGAATGGTCTTATAGGTAGAGGTATCATGATGCATGAGATGATGTTGTCCAGTAATTAATGATTTCCTTCATTGATAAATCTATTATTATTAATATTTAATAGATTTTCAAAATAAAATTCTCTTTGGATTCATTGAATTCTATGATTATTAAATAAATTTCTTCTGTGATAATTTATTTATCTTGATATATTAATTATGGATTATCTCTTTATGATATTAATTATATTTAGATGGTATTTTTGTTTTTCTATTTAACAAGACATATTAATTATTCCTTGTCTATTTCTGATAGTCATGTTATTAAAATGAAATGTGTGATAAGTTTTTTTAACATTCCATATTGATTATTTCATACCTAACCATGATTGTGAATTTACGCATTTAATGACATGTGTATTTGGATATTTACCTTCTTATAATGACTATTAGATATTTAATATTCTTCAATAACCAAATATATATTATGTAATGGCCTCGAACTCTTGGGTCCATTACTTTATGAAAATATTGTGTTTGAGGTGATTCATGAGGTCAAGGGGACTAATCCCCAACACTTTGAAAAATTTACAATTCTGTGAACAGTTCTATCGGTGAGCAGTTCTATTGGTAAACTCTAACAGTAGCCTCTCTTTCCTTTTCGAAATTTCAAATTTTGTGAACAGTTCTATCGGTAACCTCCAATGGTGACCACTCTTTCCTTTTCTAAATTTCCAATTCTATGAACAGTTCCATCAATGAAAAGTTCTATCGGTAACATCTTTTTCCTTTGCCAAAATTTTAATTCAGTGAATAGTTCCATCGGTGAACGGTTCTATCGGTAACCTCTAACGGTAACCACTCTTTCCTTTGCCAAATTTCCAATTCTCTGAATAGTTCTACGTTGAATAGTTCTATCAGTAACCTCTAATGGTGACCTTTTCTTTCCTTTTCTGAATTTTGAGTTCACGAACAGTGGTTCCAGAACGGTGGCCTTCTAATGGTGACCTTTTCTTTCCTTTTCTAAATTTTGAGTTCATGAACTGTGGTTCCAGAACGGTCACCTTCTAATGGTGACATTTTCTTTCCATTTCCAAATTTTGAGTTCATGAACAGTGTTTCTAGAATGGTGACCATTTCTTTCCTTTTCAAAATTACGAGTACATGAACAGTGTTTCAAGAATGGCGACCTTTTCTTTTCTTTGGCAAATTTTGAGTTTATGAACAATGTCTAATGGTGAGTTTTATGAACAGTTTCTAATGGTGAGGTTCATGAATAGTGTCAAATGGTGAGGTTCATGAAGAGTGTCTAACAGTGAGTTTCATGAATAGATTCTAATGGTGAGGTTCATAACAATGTTTTTCCTTTTCCAATTTTTGATTTCATGTATAGTGTTTCTAGATTCTTACAGTTTCTCCCATTTAGCGTTTTACTTTGATGTACACTGCATTTAAGGCCTCATTTTAAGGACTCTAAGGTAGATTCAAAGTCCATAACTCCTATATTAATTATTCGAAAGGATTAGGTTGTTTTTTTAATTGGTCAAACCACATTGTTTAATGCGATCAACTTTTACTGGGAAATTAAGCGTTTGTTAAACGGATGCTCTGTTAGATCTTCTAAAGGGACGAGATATATTCCTCCAAAATTATTTCACTTTCTTCTCATCAATGAGTCACTAAACCCATTCATTATATTCCGTAAGAGTTTCATAATCAAACTTTCCTCCTCAGATTGGTTCTGATCTATTTGGATACAACCGAGTTATCTTGGTCAATCTTCGGTATAAGGAATGTTTTATCATCGTTATTTTGGATTCATCATCTCTTATTTATCATTTTTATTTTATAACAAGTGATCTTCATGCTTCTAATGGAGTTTCCTTTGGTTTTGGTTGATTCAGTCGTACCGTGGCATCCTCGGATGGATGTAGTTGTCACGACAGAAGGATCGTGACCCGATGTGTGGATTGTTCTCATATAAAGAACATCAATAACTGTTTGAGGTAGGGGATTTGTGGCTTTTCTATTCTTATATGTGAAACGGTATAGTTAGCATGTTTTATTCCACTGGATGATAATGGAATTTACATACTAAATATTTGAACCGAATAAATAAATTGATATCGATTGTATGTTTTTACATCTTGAACTTTATAGATAGTGTGATATCCATGCTTTCTTCGTTAATCTGTTCATTCCTAATTAAAATTTGTAAATAACGTAAAGTGGGGAGTAAATTGATAATTGTTTGGATAAAGATAAAGAGGAATGAAATGAATTTGGATCTTCTTATTCTAATTTTCTGTTTATCAAATTGGCGTAGTAATTATGTTTATTTATTTATGATAGCTTACTGGTTAGGTTTCTAGAATTTTGAACCTATGAATAATAAATCCGTTAATCTAATATTGATTAAATAACGGGTTTTCGATAAAGGATAACTCCAGGTTGGGTTCTGAGTTACCCTTTTACTTATTAAAGGGCCAAGAGCCCAATTGTTAAGATGTTTGTTTTCCAACTGTTTGTGTTGTGATGTGATCCGGGATGGGTGTTGTGATATGTGGGGGCATGGTGGCCTTTTGGTTGTGGCAGCAGATGATGCCTAGAGTGGTGAGATGCATCAGTTTATGCATGTGGGTGTCGGGGAGGACACCAGGGCTGGTGGAATTAGATGGATGTGACTTTTGGATGCATACTGATTCTTATTGGTTGATTATCTACTTTACTTTACCCCATTGATCAAGTAATCTGGTCTTACTTACCCTTCTTCTGGAAGAGGCGAATACGAGTGGGGTATGCCATGTGATTTCTGTGTTTAGATTCTCTAGGTAGGATGGGTCTATGCTCTTGCTATGGGCAGAAAAGACTCAACGAGTAGTACATCTACTCACCGTGTTGATCCCCCTTGTGTTTAATATCATAGAATTGTTTTTGAGAATGCCTGAGAATATGAGAAATTAATTATGTAATGAATATTTTAATAAATTGTGTTAACCCATGGGGACGGAGTTGCTGTAACATAATGATGAGGTTGTAAATTTAAATTTACAGTGGTCTTTGGGTGTGATGATAATGAAATTTAATGTGGAATTGTTCATGGACGATTAATTTTTAAAGAATTAATTGATGTAATGTTCAATGGAAAAAAAGGAATGAAATAATGTATTAAATCTATTTCAATGGTAGTATTCTTATAGGATACCTAGTCTTAGAAATGATATCCCAGAGTCCGAGAGATGTTAGCTGCAGTTGTATCTAAGACTAGGTTTTTTCGATAGTGTGGTTGTGGGATATAGTATATTCTATACTTTTTGTGTTTCTATACACTACTCCACCTTGTCAGTAAGGGAATCTGACCCCCTGGGGATTCTGAGACCTGCGGGGGGGGGGGGGGGGGTGGGTTCCCCAACATTCTAGTGGGAGGATGAATGGCCGACTGCCCCCTTTGGCTCCACTCTCTTCTATTGGTAGATACTTGTGCCGTTAGGTGAATCGGTTAGTTTTCCCCATATATGTGTGTAGAGGGATGTAATGGATTGTGGTTATTCACACACATATATTTTGGATATAGTATCCTATGGACTACTAACGGTGTAATATGTATAGGCTATGATGGCTTGAGGATCCTTACTCAGTGTATGGATTGTAATGGCTTGAGGTATAAAATCTGATGTATGATACACGTTATGCGGGCAGTGGTGGCTCCTAAAAACTACCTGGGTACTTTTCTTATGTGTTCGTGGTAGTTTTGTTGCATGAGGTGCATATTCTGGTGCTTCACCCAGGTGTTTGTGGTTAAGACTTTTTGGAGAGAGATGCTTAGGATGTGCGATGTTGGGGAAATGTGGTAAACTAGTGGGGAAGTAGTAGAGAGGTACCCTTTATATTCATTATCATATAATATATTCTTTTATACATTACTTGGTGAGAGTAGCCATGGTGAGGTTGGGAACTTTGTATACCTATTTAGGTGACGAGTTAGTTTCACTTGTTCTTCACTGTGCTTTAGCATGATTTCATTAGTTTTGCACGGGAGGCTTCGGGGAGGATCCTACTAATTATAATGTTATACTCACCCTATGTATATATAAACTATTTTTCTAGTCACTTGGAGTAGGTTGGAGAACAGGCTGGTTACTACTAGCTTGTGATTGTAGGAGTTTTTCGGGCTTGTGGTTGCTGCGGTTTTACTTTCCTATGGGTACTTATAGTTTTTCCCCTTTTAGTTGTAGTAGTTTGGCATGACATTTTATATGTGTACTTGGGATTTATTTCATCTTACTGGATGAGTTGGATTTGGTTGGTGTCTATCTTATCTATTTCTTTCACAGGTGTTCTCATAGAGTGTAATGCATCCCATTCGTGTGTTTTATATACCCTCGGTCCTAGTCTCCAACCCAGGGCCTACTGGAGGCGTGACTTGGGGGGTCATTATCTCCCTTCTCACATTGCCAACCCCGGAGGGGTAGTCTTTGTGAGGAGGGGGTCAGGACAGAGTGGTATTAGATGACTGGTTGAGGGATAGAATGGAGTTTGGAGTTTGGAAAAGGTGATGTTGCATGGGTTAGTAGGGTAGCAGTGTCATTCATGATTAGCAAGTGAGGTAAACACTAGAGACTAGCTGATACAAAGTCATTCAGGTCCCCCTATGATCTGATGTACGGACCTTTAAGTTTACAATGACAACTAAACAAGGTGATACTAATTGCAGGATAGAGAACTAGGAATGGATCATGCATCATTTTTCGTTGTGCCCATGTATGAATGGGTAAACCTTGGGATAAGTTAATATAAAATGAATAAAAGAAAACAATTAAGTAATTAATGTCGATTCTTCCATATTCCAGGTTTAGGAGCTCTAACGGTTTTTTATTTTACAGGTATGGCTTGACATTGACGTCCTCATCAAGTTTGCACTGAAAATGTCAAGCAGGATATTTTAGCAGATTGTCGCTGGGTAGAGGTTGATGATGACGAAACTTGGAGGAAGACACTCTGAGAGTTTCAACGCCAGAGTCTGCAGATGTATAAGGGCTCCGTTTCAGATTCAGTCATGGAAGACTGGTTGGAGGAGGTCGAGATAGGCTTCAGTTTGATCCGTGCTCAGAAAGAGCACTGGCTGTCCATGGTTGGGACGATGCTGCATGGAGCAACGAGGTAGTGGTGGTTCTTGTTCCTCGGGGATCATGAGTAGTCATCGATCTCATGGGAGGAGTTCCAAGACCAGTTTAGAGTGAAGTTTATTTCTTCAATTGCGAAGGAGTCTAGTCGCCAAAAGCTTCTTACACTTCGACAGGGGAGCTCCAGTGTCCGAGAGTTTGGAATCCATTTCAGGACCCTTTTACGATATGCATTAGACCTGTTAGCAGATGAGGAGGTCCGGGCGACGCATTTTGAGAAGGCTTTGTGTCCAGAGATCCAGCACTAGGTCACCCCATATATGCTGAAGATATATCTTGAGATGATGGCGAGGGAAGAAGTTTCCAAGAGGACATTGGCTAGGACCATATCATCACAATAGGGGAATCATCATGATTTTCATGAAGAAGACTTGTGGTCTGGGGAACACGGTTTTCAGGGAAGAAGAGTTTCTGATCAGCTGGGGGTAGGTCCCAGCCCATCACATCTCGTTTCTCCAGAGGCAGCAACTCTCAGGCCTATTCCATGGGACCATGATCATGTTTTTTGTGGTGGTTGTGGTCATCAGTAGTGGGAGTGCCTGACCTTTCAGAGCAGTCATCGTGCACCAGGTGCTACGATCCATTTTCCTCCATTGAGGCTGTTCCAACCGAGGTAGCAGCTATAGGTTGCGCCTGCTTTAGATTAGCAGAGGGTAGATGGGGCAGGTAGAGGACATCCCCATGAAGCTCTCTATCCTTAGAGATCAGATCATGGATGTGGTGGTGGTCCTCATCAGGGTCAGAGAGGCCGTGGAGGAGGTCGTGGTCAGCTTCTTGCTCTAGCGTTTCCAGCTCCATGTGATCCAGACATCGTTCGAGGTACCCTTTGATTATTTTCTACCTTGGTGTATACCTTGTTTGATTCAAAAGTGACACGCTCCTTCATATCACATAACCTTGTCCACGCTTTGGGACTTGAGGTAGAGAGGCTTCCAGTGCCCTGGTTGTTGACTACGCTAGTTGGAGGTTGAGCTGACTTGTTTGATGTATGTATGGATTGTGAGCTAGTGTTTGGGGAAAACCGCTCTTGGGGATATTTCTTATGTTTACGAATATAACCATATTATTTCATCCTCGGCATGGGTTGGTTGTATTCAGTACAGGATATCCTGGATTGTTTCAGGAAGAAGGTCGTTTTCCTTGGTTCGGATGGAGATCCGATGGTGTTTGTAGGCGAGGGAGATCTATAGATGGGTCATAAGCGTGTTCCATCCTTATCATCCATGATGGCTGAGATGATGTTGATTTTTCAAATGTTCAACAGTTGGAATTTCCTAAGGTCATAGAAGAGTACACAAATGTCTTCCATAAGAGGTTGTAGCATTACCCCTCGACGAGAGATCGGGTTTGGGATCGAAGTACAACCAGGAGCATCTAGTATCTCTATGACTCCGTATAGGATGACCCCTTCTGAGTTACGAGAGCTATGTATATAGATCAATGGTCTATTATAGTTTTGTTTTGATCATCCAAGTGTGTCACCGTGGGGTGCACCAGTTTTTTTTGTGAAGATGGCTGATGACAGTTTGTGGTTGTGTGTCGATTATCATCACTTAAACAAAGTGACAATAAAGAATCTCTATCCTCTTCCACGGATTGATGATTTATTCTATCAACTGAAGTGCTCAAGTTTGTTATCAAATATCGACTTGTGGTCATGATATCATCAGATGCGTGTGAAGGATGAGGATATCCGGAAGATATAATTCTGTTGTCATCATGGGCATTATGTGTTCGTTGTAATGCCGTTTTGCATGACGAATGCTCCAGCAGTATTCTTGGGATTGATGAATACTATGTTCCATGAGTTCCTGGACAATTTCCTGGTAGTTTTCATCAATGACATCCTTGTGTAATCCAATTCTAAGGAGGAGAATGCAGAGCATCTTCAATCCATTTGGGAGTTATTCATCAACATCAGTTGTTTGGGAAGTTTTAGAAGTGCGGGTTTTGGGCTCAAGAAGTCTGTTTCATGGGGCATGTTTTGTCCCAAGATGGAGTAGCTATGAATCCATATAAGATATAAGTAGTTGTGTCTTGGGAATCCCCCAAGACACTATCAGAGATGCAAAGTTTCCTTGGTCTTGTTAGCCACTACAGGAGGTTCGTAGCTAATTTCTCATGAGTTGAGACTCCTCTGATAGCTTTGAACAGGAAGGATCAAACATTCATATGGACAGATCAGTTTCAGGTAGCTTTCGGGTATCTAAAGGAGGAGTTAGTAAGTTCTCATGTTCTTTGTCTTCCAGCTAAGGGAGTACAGTTTGATGTTTTCTACGATGCTTTGAATCGGGGGTTGGGTTGTGTTTTGAAGCAGAAAAGACCAGTTGTTTCTTAAGGGTCTCGGCAGTTATGTCCCCATGATTGTATATATTCCCCTCATGATCTTGAGTTGGAATCCATGGTGTCTTCTCTAAAGTTGTGGAGACATTACCTCATTGGTGAGCACATTGTGGATTTCACAGATCATAAGAGTTTGAGGTATGTTTTTCTCCCAGTGTGACTTGAACATATGATAATGTTGATGGATGGAGTTCTTACAGGAATATGACTTTGAAATATCATATACACTTGGAAAGGGGAATGTTGTAGATAATGCTCTGAGTCGAAGGTCTCATAGTGATGCTGTGCATGAATCTGGTGATTCCTGGAGAGTAATGGAAGAGCTATCAGCATTACATATTGATATGGGAGAAGTTGGGGGCAGAGGATGACTTTTTCAGATGATGGTAAAGTCATCCATGATACAAAAGGTTGAAGAGTCCCGGTTGGGGGATCCTAAGGTAGAGGTCTGGAGAGACCGAGTTGTTTATGGTGAGGCCCCTAATGGTTGGACTGAGGATGAACAATACTGAGTGTTATATCAAGGAAGTATTTTCGTTCCTCTGATGATGCAAGATATGGTTCTCAGAGAGTTCCGTATTTCTCCGTTAGTGGTACATCCTGGAATGAAAAATATGTATCGTTCCTTGAGTTTCTAGTTTTGGTGGATGGGGCTGAAGTTTGTCGTTGCAGAGATTGTGTCTTGATGTTTGTTCTGCCAGAAGGTGAAGGCCGAACACGGTGTTCCTCATGGTCTTCTCCAGCCATTAAAGATTCCTTATTAGATGTGTGAGGACATATCAAGGGACTTTTTTATTGTTTTACCTTGATCTTTAGTAAGAAAAGATGCTATTTGGGTGGTATTGGATTGTTTAAAAAAATCATCCCACTTTATAGGGATAAAGGAGTCGAGCTCAGTGGATGTTTTGTCGAGGAAGTATCTAGAGGAGGTGGTGAGACTTCATGGAGTCCCAAGGACGATAATTTCTGATTGAGATCCTCATTTTACTTCCAGGCTATGGGGAGGTCTCCAACATGCATTCGGTTCTCAACTATTCCTTAGAACTACATTCCATCCTCAAATGGATGGTCAGACCTATCTAACCATCTAGTCTCATGAAGACATGTTATGCTCTTGTGATCTTGACTTTGGAGGTTCGTGGATGAAGCACATACCCTTGGTGGAGTTCTCTTACAATAATATTTTTCACTCCACCATTGGTATGGAACTGTTTGAGTCCTTATATGGCTGACCTTGTCGTTCTCTGTTGTGCTGGACTGGGGTCGGTGAGTCAGCAATTCTCAGACCAAAACTAGTGCAGAATACAACACAGATGGTTAAGTTGATTCTTGAGAATATGAAGACAGCTCAAGATCATCAGAAATCATATGTTGATCAAATAAGAAGACCCTTAGAGATTAATTTTGGGGATCATATGTTTTTGAAGGTGGCTCCATGTCGTGGGCAGTGAATGTTTGGTCATGGGAGTAAGCTTTCTCCCTGATTTTTTGGGCCTTTCGAGGTGTTAGCCTGTTTTGGAGCTATGGCATATCAAGTTGCACCCCCTCGCAGATGAGTCAAGCACATGATGTTTTCCATGTATCACAGATCCATCATTATCTTCGTGATGACTCTCACATCATCTATTGGGGGAGTGATCAATGTTGATGATGATGCAACCTTTAACTAGTGACTTGTGGAGATCCAGGACCGCAAAGAGAAGGTGTTTCATGGGCGTTCTATCCCCTTGGTTCGTGTCTTGTGGTGACACAGTGGCATTGAGGAGAGTACATAGGAATGTGAGTCACAGATACGTGCTTAGTAACTAGAGTTGTTTGATGTTTAACTCTTTTCATATATCGATGTAGATTATGTGGTTATGAAACTTTCATTTTTATGAGATGGCTCCCTTTGTTGATATTACGACTTGATCTCTTTTAAGATGTATCTCAATGAGTGGTTGTTCAGACCCCATATCATTTTCACATTATGTGGGCTCTGAATTCCCGGGAATTAGAATATTTTGAGAGGTATCTGATGTAATGTCTCGGACCTCTTTGGTCCATTCCTTTGTGAAAATATGGTGTTTAAGGTGATTCAAGAGGTCAAGGGGAGTTGTCCACAACACTTTTCCAAATATCCAATTCTGGGAACAGTTCCTTCGGTGACCAGTTCTATCAGTAACCTCTAACGGTAACCTCTCTTTCCACTTCCAATTTTACACATATGTAAATAGTTCTATCAGTGAATAGTTTTATCGGTAACCTCTAATGGTATCCTCACTTTCCTTTTCCAAATTTCCAATTCTGTGAACAGTTCCATCAGTGAACAGTTCTATCAGTAACCTCTAATGGTAACATCTATTTATTTTTCCAAATTTCCAATTCTGTAAACAGTTTCCTCGGTGAATAGTTCTATCGGTAACCTCTTATGGTAACCACTCATTCCTTTTCCAAATTACCAATTCTGTGAATAGTTCCATTGGTGAATAGATCAATCGGTCACCTCTAACAGTGACCTTTTATTTCCTTTTCCAAATTTTGAGTTTATGAATAGTGTTTCCAGAATGGTGACATTTTCTTTCCTTTGCCAAATTTTGAGGTCATGAATAGTGGTTCTAGAATGGTGACCTTTTCAATCCTTTTCCAAATTTTGAGTTCATGAATAGTGTTTCCAGAACGGTGACATTCTAACGGTGACATTTTCTTTCCTTTTCCAAATTTTGAGTTTATAAACAGTGTTTCCAGAACGGGGACATTCTAATGGTGACCTTTTCTTTCCTTTTCCAAATTTTTATTACAGGAATAGTGTTTAATGGTGAGGTTCATGAATAGTGTCTAACGGTGAGATTCATAAACAATGTCTGAAGGGGAGGTTCATGAACAATGTCTAATGGTGAGGTTCATGAATAGTGTCTAATGGTGAGGTTCATGAATAGTGTCTAATGGTTAGGTTCATGAACATTTTATAATGGTGAGGTTCATGAACAGTTTCTAATGGTAATGTTCATGAACAATGTCTAACAGTGAGGTTCATGAATAGTGTTTTTCCTTTGCCAAATTTTGAGTTCATGAACAGTGTTTCCAGCTTCCTACAATTTCTCCCCTTTAGCATTTTTCTTTCACGTAAAATGCATTTAAGGCCTCGTTTTTAGGACTCTAAGGCAAATTCAAAGGCCAGAACTCCTATATTAATTATTCCTATGGCTTAGGATGTTTTTTTAATTGGTAAAACCACGTTGTATTATGTGATCCCCTTTTAATGGGATGTCAAGCGTATCTTAACCCGCCGCTCTGTTAAATCGTCTAAGGGGAAAACATATCTTGCTCCTTAATTCTTCTTATTTCATCTTAGATATGAGAAACTAAAACCTTTTATTATATTATTTAAGAGTTTCATAATCAAACTTTCCTCCACAGATTGGTTCTGCTCTGTTTTGATGAAACTGAGCTCTCTCGGTAAATCTTCAGTATCAGTTATGTTTTATAGTTGTTATTTTGGGGTTCATCTTCTCTTGTTTATCATTTCCATTTTTAACATGTGATATCCAGGCTTCTAATGGAATTTTCTTGGGTTTTGGTTGGTGTGGTCGTACCATGGCATCCTCGGGTGGATGCAGTTGTCATGAGAGTAGGATCGTGACCCGATGTGTGGACTGTTCTCGTATAAAGAACATCAATAACTATTTGAGGAAAGGGATACATAGATTTTCTTTTCATACATGTGAAACTATATAGTTAGAATGTTTTATTACATTGGTTGATAATGTAATTGACATAACAAATATTTGAACCGGATAAATAAATTGTTATCGATCGTATGTTTTTTCCTATTATTTTTTATAGATAGTGTGATATCCATGATTTCTTCATTAATCTGTTCATTCTTGATTGAAATTGGTAAAGAAAAGAAATCCAAGAATAAATTGATAATTTTTTGGCTAAAGGTAAATAGGCATGAAATGAATTTAGTTATTCTTATTGTAATTTTATGTTTATCAAATTGGCATAGTAAGCATGTTTATTTATTTATGATTGCATACAAGTTAGGTTTCCCGAATTTGGAACCAACGAATAATAAATTTATTAATCCAATATGTATCAACGAACTGATTGTTTGATAAAGGATAATTCCTTGTATGGTTCTGAGTTACCCTCTTACTTGTTAAAGATCCAAGAGCCCAATTGTTAAGATGTTTGTTTTCTTACTGTTTGTGTTGTGATGTGATCTTGGATTGATGTTGTGATATGTAGGGGCATGGAGGCCTTTTGGTTGTGGCATTAGATGACGCTTAGAGTGGCGAGATGCACCATTTTATGCTTGTGGGTTTTGGGAAGGACACTAGAGATGATGGAATGAGATGGATGTGATTGTTAGATGCTTGCTGATTATTATTAGTTGATTATCAGCTTTACTTTACCCCACTACTCAAGGCAGTTGTTCTTTCTTATCCTTATTCCGAAAGAGGTGAAGATGCACAGCTGATGCCACATGCTTTAAATGTTTATCTTCTCAAGGGAGGATGGTGCTACGCTTTGGCGATATGAAGCAAAGACTCGATGTGTAGTACATCTAATCACCGTGTTGATCCCCCTTGTGTTCAGTAGCATAGAATGCTTTTCTAGAATGCCTTGGAATCTGGGAAATTAATTCTTTAATGAATATTTGAATAAATGGTGTTAATCCATGGGGTTGGAGTTGGTGGAACATAATGATGAGTTTTTAAATTTAATGGGACAGTCAACTTTGGGTGTGATGCTAATGAAATTTAATGTGAAATTGATCATGGTTAATTAATGATAAAAGAATTAATTTATGTAAAATGCGACAAAACAAGAATGAAATAATGTATTAAATCTCTTTAAAAGTATATGTGCATATAGGATACCTAGTCTTAGAAGTGGCAGCCCGGAGTCCAAGAGACATTAGCTGTAATTGATTCCAAGACTAGGTTATAGCCATAGTGTGGTTGTGAGATATATTATATTTTTTACTTTTTGTGTTTCTATATGCTACACCACCCAGTCAGTAAGGGAAATTGACACCTTGGTGATTTTGAGACCTGGGGGTGTTTTCTCCAACATTCTGGTGGGCAGATGAATGGCTGACTACCCCCTTTGACCCCACTCTCTTCTCTTCGTAGTTACTTGTGATGGTAGGCACATCTGTTATATTTCCCCATATATGAGTGTAGAGGGCTATAGTGGCATGTGGTTATTCACACACATATATTCTGGATATAGTATCCCATGGAATACTATAGGTGTAATGTGTATAGGTTGTGATGGTTTGAGTAACCTTACTCAGTTTATGGGTTGTAATGGATTGAGGTATAATACCCAATGTATGATACATGTTATGCGGGATGTGGTGGCTCCTAGAAACTAAATGGTAACTTTTATTATGTGCAAGTGGTGGTTTTCTTGCATGAGGTGCATGTTGTGGTGCTTTACCCAGGTGTCTGCGAGAAAGCCTTTTTGGAGAGAGATACTCAGGACGTGCGGCGTTGTGACAAAGCGGAAAACCAGTGGGGAAGTTGTAGCAGGGTACCCTTGATATTCTTTTCCATATGATATATTCTTCTTTTCATTACTTGGGGAGAGTATCCATGGTTGGGTTTGGAACTTAGTATACCAGTTTAGGTGACGATTTAGTTCCACTTATTGTTCACGGTGCTTTGACATGATTTCTTTACATTTGTAGGAGAGGCTTTAGGAAGGATCCTACTGAGTATACTGTTATACTCACCCTATTTATATATAAACTATTTTTTAGGTCACATTGATCAGGTTGGATATTAGGCTGGTTACTACTGGATTGTGGTTGTTGGAGCTGTTCGGGCTTGTGGTTGCTGCTGTTTTACTTTCCTTTGGGTACTTGCAGTTTTTCCTCTTTTAGTTGTAGTAGTTTTGTATGTCATTTCATATGTGTACATGGGTTTTCTTTGATCTTACTGGTTGAGTTGGAGTTGGTTGGTGTCTATCTTATTTATTTCTTCCGCATGTGTTTTCTTAGTGGGTAATGTCTCCCAATTGTGTGTTTTCTATACCCTCGATGTTAGTCGCCAACCCGGGGCCTACTGGAGGTGAGACTCAGGGGTCATTATCTCTCATCTCACATTTCCAGCCCAGGAGGGGTAAACTTTTTGGGGAGGGGGTCGTGAAATTTTCCAATTTACATAAATATTACTAAGCATTTGACCTCACCCTCATTTGTTTATTTTCATAAGAATCTAGGATGTGTACTAAGATTGATATTCAAGTTATAAATAGATGGAAAACTATATTCTGAAAAAATTATATTGTAATGTTTTCATTTATATATAATTCAATATACAAGTATGTATCTAGAATACCAATGCTAAAAAAATATTTGGTGCTTTGAGATGTGATTCCTTATATAAAATTACAATGTAATAAAATAGACATCAACTTCGAGATATTGGGATTGGGGTTGTCCTAGTTAGTATAAGAGCATGTTTACTGCATTTTTTTATTTTAAAAAATGGAAAATAAATATTTATTCCCAACTAGTGTTATTACTGTTGAGGTTTATAGATTAATGTATTATATTGAATATTGTGTTCTAATCATATTGTTTTTGATAAATTTTTAATGACAGATGGAAAAACCTATTTTATAGATATGAGGATCCATTGAAAATAATTCTATTTTGTTTAGAAAAAAAATAATTTTTGTTTATTCATTTGTTCAAATAAGATATGAATATAAAATTGGCTAAGGAATAACCAAAGTATGAAATTATGAAAACGAAAATGAAATATATGATATATGTATATTTACTTACATTAATACATGGTAAATAATTTTCTCAAATTTAGGAAAAGTATATTGAAAAAAAATTCTTATTATATTCGTATTCGAAATATAAAATGGAGTGTTAAATTATTCTGATGTATGGATTTGAGGTTTCTAACTTTCTATTGATCATTAACATTATTGTGACTAATGAGCTATATCACTCTCTATAATTATTTAATGTTTTCTTACATATCCATATATTTACATACCTCCAATGTTATCATACATAGAAACCTTGTTATGTGTTATCCCATATGATGTCTTTACATAACAATATCTCTTATGAAGATGATGGTTTACATTTTCTTTTTATGATGTGGGTTTTCCATCAATGGAATTTTTAAGTATCAAAAACTTGATTTTCTATTGAAAGATCTAACAAAGAGGATGAAATGTATTTAAGGTTACGAGAATGTACCACCCTAAAATTATAAAATAAGAACATTGTATTATATTTCAAATGTGAGATGCAACACTGAGCTCAAAAAACCAATGAAATTTATCTCTTTAAATTAGATATCTTCGATAGCTTGTAGAACTGGAAACATTAAGTAAAAATGAACTATAATAAATTATGACACTATGTACTAAACATTTAATTTTTGGGTGTGAATAGAAATATCTAAACATGGAAAATTATTTTTTTATATTAATTACAAAAACATAATAATAATTTTAAAAAAGAATTGTTTTCTGAAATACTGTATTTTTTTCTAAAAGATGGTGTAGTCCCACTCTCTGAACATAATTTAAAAATAATTTTAAAAACTATCAAAAATTTTATTTTAAGAAAATAATTAATTTTTCAAATAATCATATCCAAATTATGATAGAGTAAATTGATTTGGATTTTTCTAAAGTGTTTCATTTTTTGATGAGTAGTGAAAAGTTATGATATATTTTGAAAACTACTTTTAATTTAAATAATTCCCAAGGATATATTTTATTTTATATTATGTATAAATTAAATTTAGTCAAATTATATTAAAATTTAACAAATTTTTTTCGTTGGGAACACTTTTATGTTAAATTTAATTATAAAAATATTATATACTTTTGAGAATTATCTCATTGGAAACCACCTTTTTGGTCTCTCTTGCGGTATAATTTTAAATTTGATTATACCACTTATATGAATTGAATTTAGAAAAATAGATTCCATATTTTTAATAAGAATAATATATATTATATAATAAGTTAAACTAATTTTTTTTACCATTATGAATAACAAAAGCAGTAATAATTAATTACCATGATTAAAGTATAAACTAATTTACTAAGGGTTAATCATTGAAGATAATGGTTACAATGACATAGGAACATGTATAATTTATATTGTATGGAAATATTTAAATAGTACACTATTATAAAATATAAAATAAGATTATTTTTATTCATTTGTAATATTAATGTCTTTATCATTTTTGATGCCTTTGTGAAATTTCCATGTAATATCTAGGAGGGTTACCTTTCCACACATAAAAAAGGGCACTGCCTCCCCTCATGTTTTTACACATCAAAAGTCCATTGGATAAAACAATAATTGAAATATTATTTTCCCAAAACCATTAGAAAAATCTTAGAGCTATTTTTCATTCCAAAATACGAATAATAAGATCCTTAAGTACAGATCCATAGGAGTATTGTCTAAGAGAAGATAATTGTCTTTATTATCCTCTTTAATTTCATTCTTCTTTTACAACATTAAATTATGTATCAAAAATTAAAATATAAAAAAACCAATATCTAAAATAGTTTGTGATTTAATTTAGTTAGTGACATAATATTTAACCATTTCACAATCATTAAATGGAAACCAAATCAATTGCATTTGTATACGGAAGACTACGGCCTCACAAACCAATGACATTTGTTTTCAGTAAATGACTCACATGTATAGTCATAATTATGGAAATAATTTACATATATGCTAAATATTACATGGTATTTATCCTTTAATTTTAATATATCGTAAATTATATCACCCTTTTTACTCATTCATGGAATGATATCATCTCTCTTGCATACATACAACCCATCGTTTATACGAAGTCATACGATTCATTTTTCATGTCCAAAATTCATAAATAGTTTTAAAATTTAATATAATTTGGAAGTATTATATTTATATCATTAATATAATTATAGATATTGTGGATATAGATTCTATAAGCAATAACCAGATCATTAATGAAAATTGGGCTTGAGAAAATAAGGAATGTAACACCAAAAATAATAAAAATAATGAAATACTATAAAAACACATGTGGTGAAATGGAATAAGATGATCATATATGATATTATAAGTATAAACTTGGTTCTAGTGTTAATAAATATAATTATTAAAACAATTATACATGATTTTAATTCACTTTGAAACAAATGAATTCTTGAAGTAAGGGACTTCGTCTCAATTTTCGTTCATTGATGCATATTGGAATGTTATGCACCTAATATAATTTATATGGTGTATATACTATGTGTTTTATATATAATATAATCATTTATTCATAATTTATTGTATTTTATGTGTCATTTATAAATTTTTCAACCAAGGGGAATTGAATTGAATATCACCAAGTTGTCATAAATTTCATAACTAAGTTTATTTTCGTTTGGTTATATTACTTTATCATTTTCTTTATCATTTTAATATTATGATTATAGAAATATTAAACTATAATATATTTTATTTCCACTTTTTTTATTTAGATTTTAATTTTACAGACAAAATTGATTAATTATAACTTCAATGGTATGATCTTTGAAATTTTTTATTTAACAACCTCATTTTAGTTGAGATTGTATATACATAAATTTACATTGAAGGAAAAGAAATTAATAATTTTATAATAAAAACCAATATTTTCTTATAATATGGTTATTCATGATGTTTTCAACTAATAATACCATTTTATACTCTTTATTATTAAAAAAATGTGATTTTTTTAATAAAATATGACTTCATTTCTCTCCTCGGTTGAAAATCCATTTTTATCAAAATATATGTTGTCTAGAAATGTTTTCAAAAAATTTATTAAACATTTAAAAATGATTTATTAAATTAAATTTACCTCTATTTAATTTTTAATTTATTTAATTTAAGATTTATTCAGTTTTCATGTCATGGATTGTTTGGATTTTAATGAAAATCTGAAATGAGTCTTTGTTTTAATAAGCATGACTTGTACATAATTTCATATATTCATGAATAGTAAATATTTTAGATCATACATTATAATTTCAAAAGGATATTTTCCCTGAACTGTATTTTCGTATAATTTTGTGAACATTTTTTTTAAAATAATATTTTCAATGTCAAAAAAATGTTTTCTTAAAGAATGGTTTTAATTTTTTTTAATTTATTTAAATTCATTAATTAAAATAAACCTATATTTTACTTATAATCCTTGGGGATTTTTTTCTGATACCATCATTATTTATTAAATTTATTGTTAATGATCATTTTGATAATTTAATCTTTTAAATGACCCTTACAGGATTCATTCTTAAAGAAATATATTTCCCATGAAATACTCACTTTCATGTGGTCATTACACATATATTTAACCTAAATATCAATATTATTTATCATGTATATGTTTATTCCCCGAACACAATTTTAGTTCAACATAAAATGTTCTACATATAATGTTCTCTGTTCATATAAGAAAATATTGATAAATCTATATTCTTTACTCAATACAAATATTTTATGAAAAGAGAAAATGTTATAAACTAAATAAATTATTCAATATGTGAAGAATACTTTAGACATGTAGTAACTAGTGGGGCCCGGAATTATATACCCCATTGATGCATTAGTATTCTCATGAGTGAAATTAGTAAGCTGGCATTAAATGGGTTTCTACATATATTTTTACACCACAATGTGAAAGGTATTGAACGTAGAGTTATCATGATAATTCAGATCATGAATACCAAAAATTAATTTATTCATTTATTATTACTATCAATGGTATTTTTATAGTGATGTTATATCTAGGTTTATTTAATTATCATATTATGGATTAAATGGAATGTGTACTCAGTTATTTACCTTTATATATTGATTATCGATTATCTATTTATGATAGTAATGTTATATAGATGGAATATGTGTTCAATTTTTTAACATTCCATTTTTATCACTCCTTATATATTCATGGTAGCCATGCAATTTTAATGGTATGTGTGTTCAGTTATTTACCTTTTGATATATATTATTACTTACCTGTTAATTATCCTGATTTTATTGATTAAATTTAATGTATAATCAGATATTTACCTTACTATATTTTTAATCGATGTTTATTATTCTTTGTTTACTCATGATAGGTTCTTTATTATATAACTCTTTTTGAAAATTTGATCTCATCTTTATTTTCTTTCCCTTCCATGGATCCCATGAAGTATACTACGAATGATATACCAACATATTCTAGATGGAATATTATTATATCATTATGTAAAATATTTTTTTACATTTTTATTTTAGATTTGACGAAACTCTAATGTATGTATCTAGTTTACCAAGATTATTAAACAATTTCATCATTTGAGATGAGATTTCTTGTATCGTATTCAAATAAAATAAAACAAAATCTATATATAGGCTACTGAGGCCAGATTTATTACATCTGATATTAAACAATGATGTCTATCTTTTTTTCGGACTAGAACCTATCTATTCATTGGAATAATTTTATTGAGAGATTTTATGATACAATCTATAATTGAACTGTCTCTTCCAGGTTGATAGGTAACATTTTACGAATTTCCAGGTGGTTCTTTTTCAATGGTCAAAATACCAAATCCATTAATTTTATATTAATAATTTTTTTGTTAAAATAAGAGAATATACTAGAATATATCATGCTTTAGTCATATTTTCTTCTTCATTGGCATTCTATATTGGTTTCTTTCTAAAAAATTTATATTTAAAATATCCATATTGGTAAAAAATAATGAAATAAGATTATGTATTAGCATTTTTATAATTATTAATTAATCATATCCCACTTCAATTCCCTCATTATAATGGATTATAATTTTGATATCCATGTAATTTGTGATTTAGACTTTTTCCCAAGTCAAAATTATCTTCCTGGATTAATTTCTTTTTCAAAAAGTTTGTTATCTCATCTTATTAAAAATTTCCCCAAACTCTAATGTTTTTAGGTTTTTAAGTGTAAATTTTTATGTTAGGTTATTATGAATTCAATATTAATCACTCCATTGATTTACATTCAATTCATGGACTTGTAGAGACCCAATGTGTTCTTTGATAGAACTCATCTGTATGTATTCAGTTTCTTATAGGGTTATGTCTATATAATAAAATGTTGGATAAAATGAACAATTTTTTTTATCACATATCCATGTGACATAATTATTTTTTTGATTACTTCATGGATGGTTTTACATTAATATTACATGTGTATGATAAATCAAAATGGTTTCTGAATAATTCATAAATAGTTATTCAAACTCACATTATATATATTATTTTCAAATATGCTTTACCTTGTAAGACGCGTTAAATGATTTGTGAATTTTTTTGTCATAAAATATAATAATTTTTATGAATTTATTATTTCAAACATGTTTTCATGAATGTCTTGAAAAATGAAATATTGGTCCTCAAAATGTTTCTTTCGTACCACCAGAATTGTATCTTTTTTGTACATCTTGGAGAACACCATCAACTACCCTAGAATATAGTTCGGTGTATCCATCTTCCATGATTTCAATGAGATATTTCATCGGAATGATATCTTGAATTTTTATTTACAAATTATAATAATTATAATTTTTAAATTTTGGGTCCAAATCATGGTAAATCTCATTTTCCATGATGATTTGACGAAAAATGAATTCATTATGTCTGCAGATTTGTAGAAAAAATAGAAATAATTGTGAAATGTCATGTGAATAGTTTTATTTATTTAATATAAATATTTAAATTAGGGGTCATGGTAATATATATATATATATATAAAGGGTAAAAATGGAGAGGGATATAATTTGGATAGAATGTTGTGGAAATAAAATTTACTTTTGGTAGAAAAATCTAAAAGGAAATAGAGATTCATGTTAGAGAAAAATTAATAATTTTTTTATTATTAATTTATAAAATTTGGAAAAAGAAGTGATATAGGTAATATATGTATCAAAAATTAATACTTTTTCCAAATTTGAAACCATTCTTTCTTTTTTGGTAAATAGAGGGACAATAAAATGTGATCTAACAACACCATGTGGGAATAAAATTAACTATTTAGATTTTTCTTCCATCCATCACTACAAAATATTGATATTAGACCTCACATGACACTTTAGGAACATCATTCCACCTTCAAACCCATTGATACATCTAAAGGTAGGGACGAAGAAATATAAATGTAGTAGATGGTGATCGCTTGAGTTTATCATATGAATATTGAGTGCTGCATACTTCATACATAAAAAGTTTATTTCTATATAATGATTTTGATATGAATTAAACAAAATGTTTTTATATTTTAAAAAAGGAACAAATATGAATCTTATAAATACAAACCAAAATAAATGTATTTATTAGGTGTTTCCCACACCATGGATTCCAAACATGTCATGCAGCTATCCCTGTAGCCATCCAACCTCTATTTCAACAATTAATGTTGTTGTTATCCCAGAAAAACAAGAACATCATTAAATTGGAACTTATGGAAGATTTATAAGGATGTTAGGAATTATATTTTAACCACCGACTCCATCATATTGACGCTCAGAATGATATCTTGGATTAATGACATGGATATGATTATTTTTAGGACAGATGGATTTTGAGTATTTTGTAAACTCTATACTTATTCTTCTTGTTATATAAATAAAGAAAATACAATATCACCAAGATAATGGTATCACATGTGATTCTATAGAAGTTACATGATACCCCATGTATATTCTCCATGATCACACAAACATGGCCTAAAGAGAAATTGGAATTTTAATTGTGGTCTCTAAATGAGAGAGTGATAATGATAATAAAAGGAATTTATCCTTAGGATTCAAACCATATGATTACGATGATACTGTATGAGGGGATTCCATGAGTCTCCTTTACATTCATCCACCTTAAGGACTGGTTGGGCATCTTTGTATAGATGTATGGAAAATTCATCTTAATAGATATATACAAAACATATATTCTTTATCTACATTACTAAAAAAATATTTATTTTACTATAAAAAAAATAAAAAAAATTTTTACACACTAAAATTTAATTAATAAATAAATGAAAAATTAAATTTAAGGAAACCTTCTACCACTCACCATATTTATATAAATTTGATAAATTTTTTATAAAAAAATAATTTTATTCAAAAATGAAATAATTTAATCAACTAATTTGGATTCATTGTATCATAATGAATTTAATCAATATATATATATATATAATTTTAATTAATTACAATACATGACTAAATACATTATTTGTTTCCTAACATATTTAATTTGTTACATATTAATGTACAAAATAAAACATAAAATTGGAATAAATTAATTTATCATGTGGTTCCTAAAAAATAAGCATGTATTCAATTGAAATACCTATAGTAGAAAATTTCTATATTATAGCTTAAAAAACACATATATATTTTATAAAAAATGATATTGTTTAAAAACAAATATTATAGTAATAAAATAAATTTTATAAACAAGTCTCTTCAACATTCACTACACACAATCCCCAATACAGTTTATTTGTAGAAAAAATAAAAATAATATACACATATAAGAAAAGAAATTAATATATGTTAAAAATCCGAATAAATATATATACAAATAAGATCAATATATAAAAATAATATTGAGAATGTAATTAAGTACTAAAAAAATACCTTGGTTTAAAATATGATTAATTAAGTTGAACAAAATAATAAAATTTAATAGAATAAAATTTAAAAAATTTATAGAAAATAACATCATAACAAAATTCTATATATATAAAAAGTATTACTATTTAAATAATATTTTAAGAATAGAAATATTCAGAAAATAATAAGAAAAACTTATGAAGCTATAACATAAATCTAATATTATAACTTACTAAATTGATAGAAAATTAGTTTTAAATTAACATAAATTCACATTAAAATCATTGGATGAAATTGCAATGAAAAAAATGGTATAATTAAATTTGAATTTCCATGATTTTGGTGGATTATATTTTATGATGGATTATTATATCTTACATTCTTCTAGAGAACCAAATCCAAATATAATAATAAGAAAATATTCTTCACCATTTGAAACTTCTAAAAAATCTATTTGAGGATTTAAATAAAAAAATAATTCCAAGATGATAGTAAAATTTTGAATGTATGCTTGAATCTCCAAAAATAAAAAGACAAATCTCTATATACCGAGGGATAATATTTCCAGAAAATGTGAAAATACAAGTTCCTTATATTTAAATATAATTCCTACACCTAACATAAACCAAAAAACACAATTTATAATAGAATTTATCTTAAATAATATGCCCCATCTAGAAAAAATTAAAGCATTTATGGTTCTAATGATTTTAAAATATATAAAAGATAAAAAATAAAATATTATTCAATAATTAAAATTATATTATATATAAAAACTCTGGAATAATAATAATCATAATAATTAAATATCTTAAAAAATAAATAATATACTAATATTCATGACTAGACGATTACAATATACCAAATGAGTTCGTAGTGAGATAGAGAGCTGACATGAAGGCCTATAAATAGTATAATAAAGAAAAGAAACTATAAATAAGGTTATAAAATACATTTATGTTGGGAATTTAATTTTTAAATTAAAATCAAAAAATATTTTATAAAAACTATAGGGAAACTATATGAATTGTTCCCGACTAAAACATTCATGATATTCCATACAATTAAATAAATAAAAAACTATGTTCTAAAAGAACTAAATCACAATTATTATGCAAATTCTAGAAAAAAATGCTAAATAAAAATGTAATCCATCTGAATCCATGTATCACCATGTACTATAAACTTGTCAGGTCAAACACTGCCTCCAAATCAATAATTCAAATATGAAAGTGATATAAAAAATTATTTGTTGATATACACTATAAATTGAATGATTCTGTATAGAAACTTATTATTCCCATAGGTCCTAGTAGTGTGAAACTATAAGAGGGGTTGTGGTGAATTTTACTCTAAATCAAAAATCCCAATCAAATGTAAGTTTATATGATAATAATTAAATCTGATAAAATAATATTACAACAGAATAAATAAATAAAAGTTGTGAAAATTAAATTATCAGTTGTTAAAATATGGTTATACTAAAAAAAATTAGTAGAATTGAAAATACAATGCAATGTAAATAAAAACTATTTATGAACAAAATAGTGAGCCTCTAATAGTAACTAAATTAATCCCAAAGGATATTATTAAATAATACAGAACTACAATTGAAATATAATATTTTTTTATGATCCTAGAAATTGTAAAAGATATATCACTTCCAAAAATGGATGTTCCTTGACTGAATCCCAGTCGTGGTTCCACTATTCAAACAATGAAAACAATATCTTCCATGTAATTAAACCCCTCAATTGACCATATTATACACAACTGTTTCTTTAAAACCATGATATCTATAACAAATAGAAATTATAAAAGAAGATAATTGTATTCAGCAGTGTATGTTACATGTAAAACCATGAATAAACAACCCACAAAATATAATATCTAGTTTTTTTAAAAGAAAAAACTACATATGATAACTTAAATGATAAACCACATCGATCTTATAATAAAAAATAAATATTATTATTTAGATTTTTCCATTAGACTAGCCATTAGAATGTAACTAATGAATATTAATAATAAAAATATTAAAATAAGGTTTAAACATTTATATATAATTATATGACCAATTAATTATAAATGATTGTGAAAGCCTTCTTAAAATAAATTGAAATGTTTTTCTGAGAAACTATTTTAATATTCACATGTTTTTTACTAATAAGTTATTAAATCACTATTGTTGGATTATATTGATGAAATATATATGTATGATATTTATTTTAATGTTTAAAATCATATAATATATTTTTTAGACATGGTATAAGAGAAAAATCAATTTTACTAATAAAAGATGTATTTTTCTAAAAGGTCTATTTCTACACCTTTTGAGGGGACACCTATTTTAAATATAATTTTTGAAAAATTTATAAGTTATATTTTATAAAATAAAATATTTATTTTAATTAGTAGTATAATAAAATATTTGATTGAATTTTTTATATTATTTTTATAAGACTTATTTTTTGATCAGTAGTTAAAGAATAAATCATTTTCATTGAAAACTAGTTTCTTAAAAAATTCTATTATAGTATCAAATTATATATTTGAATTGTATAAAATTATAATTAGAATATGTTTTATTATTTAATCAAATTTAGGTCATTATAATATATTCCATATTGAAATTGGATATAAAATTATTATGAACATTTGAACTTTTTTACATTAAAACAATGTTTTGTCATTTCATCAATGAGAATAATTTTTAATTAATTTTATAAATATCGTTGTTTTGAATTTGAAAAATGGATTTGAATATTTGGAATAATAATTATCAAATTATTTAAATTGGTCCCTTTTATTTTTGTACAATATGAATAGTGACTTTAATAATATTTTTTATTACCACAGTTAACGGTAAATCGGGCAAAAAATGTAAAAAAATATTATATAAAATGTAAAATCAACCTAAAATTGACCTAATGTAATTGGATAATTTTTTCTAGACCAAAATAATCATTGGTTATATGTTATATTATTTGTAATCCACTTGGGTGTGAGGAAGACATCTATAATATTATATTCAAAGAGAAGAAACATTTAGTCACACCCTTGTTTTTAAAAGTTAATGTACGTTTTATATGGGGTTTTACTGGATATATCTTTAACCGAACAATATTATTTATAAAGAAAAAAACATTATATACATTAGAGGAATTTATTTATTATTTGGAGGACATAAATAATTAAATTAAATGGTGACACAATGATGATGCAGTAATAGTTTAATTAATGAAAAATCAAATAAATAATATTAAAAATATTAAAATAAACATAATTTTAAATAATTTATATAATTATCGATGTTTATGGATTAATTTCATAGGTTTGGGATGATTTAATATAATTTTATCAAAGATATGAAGTTTTTGTGATATTTATAAAAAGTCAACTAATGAATAGTGTCAAATAGACATTATTGAAATTTCAAATAAATAATATTTTATAAAATTTATAAACATCTTAATTTAAGTAAACTGATAATTAAAAGTATTAGAATATCATAAATGAAACATTTAGTAATCTTTTGACATTTTATAGTAATTATAATAACCCTCCATTGGTAAATGACATGATATCATTGAAAAAATTTATAATGGGTTAAACAAAAAAGATAAGGATAAAAAATTGACCAGTCTTACCAAAACTTCATTGGATAAAGTTTGTTCAACCCAAAATCCTGTTATATTCTTAATAAATCAGTTTATATCCATTTTTATTATAACATCAATTTATATTAAATTAATATTTTTTAAGATTTCCCCAAGGGACCCTCCCCAATATTATAAAATAGAACTCATTGTTCTATATTATTCAAACATAAAAACCTATTTTGTTTATAAAATATCGACCCAATTCAGTTTTTAAATTCCATACCCACATTATTGAGGCCTTATTTTAGGAAGAAAAAACATCTTAGAGGAGTTAATTTTTAAATCAAAGGGGGTCATCTGAAGAAGAGGTATCATTTAAACTTAAGGGTTTTATTTTTTTCTTCTTCCACTTTCTTAAAATCTTCTTCAACTATGATTAAATTATAACTAAAATTTACAAAATATTCTTAAAAAATATTAGGTTAATATAATCACAGAAATCAATCTTCAATTCCATAAAATTGGAAATGAATTATTCATTCGTGTGTGTGGAAGACTACCACATCGCGAACTGATAAACTTTGTTTTCCATCACTGTCCATCAAGACATTTAATAATGACCATATTAATGATTATATATTTTATTAATGACCTATTTATAGTTATTAAATGGAAATATATCATTTATGTTCTTACCTTTCCATGAAAATTAAATTGTTAACATTGTCCATGCATATGTGTGAACTATCACCTCCAAGAAGAGATTTGATTTTTTCCTTTATCGCGTCACATGGATGAACTATATAATCATAATTAACTAATAAATATTATATTAATTATATTAGGATAATTTTGGAAATGTAAATTAATTATTAGATTCTTTCCATAAATGATCAATACAAAATGGAAATGTTACTCATGGGTACGTATGACTTACCATCTCCATGATTATACCATTGTACATTTTTCAAAACCATAAATAAATGGTTTGATTTAAAATTAAAATTTATGTAAAAATTTATTATTATACGATGAATATTATTCTAGAGATGATGGACTTATGAACACTTATACAATTGACAACATACGAAGTTCAAATTTGACTTAAGTAACAAATATCATAAAAACATCCAACATGAACATATATAATTAAGTAACTATTATAACATGCTAATATGTAATATAAAAGGAATAATAAACAATAAAAGTTTTATCAAGATATTAAATTATTAACATATTTTTATTATTCAGGTATATAAGGATTGTACGTGATGAGTCAGACTCAATGTAAGGGACTTCATCTCAATATCATTTAATTGAGACATATCATGATGTTCTAGAAGTTTATTATCATATAAGATGTATATAATACCCTTTTACATATTATATCACGAATTTATAGACACTCATAATATTTAATGTTTCGTTTTATGTTACTCTTCATCAATTGTTTTCTACCACTTCTCCTATTGTTAGGGACTCTTTTTCAAAAACATTATTTTAAATGTTATAAATATTTATTCCTCTAAATCCTTATCATTCAAGTACATATTTTAAAAATTGTTCTATGGATTTATTTATGTGGAAATTAATGTTTTAATATATAAATTTCATTCAAATTATTTGATGTTGTATGTGAAACTTCAATTCAAAAATATATTTTTTAAATGTTTTAAAATGGTATTAAAAATCGATTGATTATGTCAAAAACAAGAAATATTTTTTAAAAATATATGGAATGATAAAAGTTTTATGTTTTCATTCTGATTTAACTATTAAAAGTTTCATTTATAAATTTTAATACTTGTTTTCAAATAAATAAATCTCTTTATTATGTGAAAGATTTTCATGTTTTTAGGGGATTTTTACATGAAAGGGGTATATTAATATCCAGAAGTAATTTTATCATGGGATTAAAAAAATTCAAGAATTTTATTTCTGGTTAGTTATTGGAAATTATTTATGAAGGTTTTATCCCCATTATATCTCATAGGTGCAACTTATATGAAGGGTTAAGCCACATTATAACTCAAACTTGATCATGATACATCTTATACATTTTTACTTTTTTTCATCGTATGGGCACCTGATACATCTTATAGGAAGTGTTTATCCCCATTATACGTCACAAGTGATTCTTATATAACTTATATAAAGGATTTATCCCCATTATATGTCATGAAATATGGTAGATCCAAATATATAATATGTGAAAGGTGACCCTAATTATAGCTCATCAATGCATTGGGTACTCTAGAGATTCAAGTCGACCATATGGTTATTCCATTTCAAAGGGTTAATGTATGAGTGATATGGTAATGATATCCCATGGCACCTATGTGATTTTTATATTCCTGCTAATGATTTTTTAAGAACAGGTGTTATAATGGTTTTCATTTTTAACTAGACCGACGATTTATTTCTTTGTGTTCCTTGCTTAGAATTTTTTGTTCATCCCCGGATTTAATCTGTTTTCTAATGGTCATATGGTTGGTAAGGAAAATGATGATTTCATGATGAAATAAATGAATATTTGTCTTGAAAGGAAGTTATTTGTTATTTTAAATGGGTTTTCTTTGGTCAAAAAATGGATACTAAGTTTCAATGTCCATCAGTAATTTATGGGGCTACATTGTAAGTGTTGTACTAAGTATATAAAACACTAATAAATATCATCGAAAGTATATTATATTTAAAAAACACTAGAATATGTTATACTTAATGACGAGCCCTTATATTTGGTGTCAAATTATGGTTTAGGAAACTTTATTGTTTAGTATTTTTTATTATGGGTTATTGGGATCATCTGGGGTTTATCATTTTATGGCTGATTTTATGTTTAGTGTCCTAGATACCCCCTTTTAGTCTTTATGTTATGAAATAATATGATGACTAATGGTTTTTTAGAGACATTAATTCTTTATAAAATTATGGTTTATTTATTTTGGGACACCTACTTAATGACCTTAGATAAAAATATAGTTTAAAACAAGTTATGATTATTTTTGAAGAATTAATCACTTTTTGGTAATGTTTTTTAGAATTATATAGTCTTAAAAAAGGAAAAACCGTAGGATGGGAGAAAATATGTCATGGATGATAAGTACTAGGGAATCAAACCGAAAACTGAATGGATAACAAGTTATATATCCTACAAATGGACTACAGGATGTCTTAAGATTTATGAATTTTTATTTTTAGTTAAATAGTTTCATGGAATAATTATAAGTTTATTTTCAAAGAAAAATATTGATCATATTAGAAATCATTATTTTCATGATCAGTGATAATTTTTATTTCTGAAGACCTTCTATATTTTGGGAATCCTATATGATCAAGGTAAATAGAATAGTGTGTTATTTCATTTGAGGAACAACGGTTGAATTATAGATTGAAATAATATGATATTTTATTGTGTAATTATGGGTATTTAGTATATTTATGGAAATGGTAATCATAACTTCAAGATTATTTGGTAAATTATTTTTTGGTATGAAACTTCAAGAGTAATTGATGTTATTTAAAGATAATTATTAAAATTTAACATGACATATTATGTGGTCAAATAATTTTTTTGTTTTGATATTCATCTAGAATATTTATGATGAATTATAAGGTTAGTTGAATGATTTATGATGATAATTGGGTAGTACTATTAAATTTAGGATATTAAATATAGTCTTTCTTATCTTAAAGAACTATTATTTTGGAGGAATTATATCATTTTATCCTAATTTTTTATGGTTTTTGATAATGTTTCAAGACATTGGGAATATATGTTTAATCTTTTTTGGACTATTTGATTCTCTAGAAGTTGATTCTAATGCTTCAGACATGAAAAATTCATCTTAAATACTCATCATATAGAGAAAATGATGATTTTTATAGAATTTGAACAAATGATAAAACTTATAATATAATGTTTTTATATTTCGTTATTTACTTATTCCAGGTATATAAAATAATTCTTCAACTATATTAAAAGGATATTAAAACAAAAAAATTATCCATTTACTCTTCATACTATGAAATGATTGACTTTTTAACACATCATAGAGTTATGGTTTTGTGATGGTTAACATTCTCGTGATCATGTTTTATATAACTCTCTATTATTATATGAGAGTTAGTTTTCTCTTCCATGTCCATATTTTTCTACATGGAAACCTATTTTGTGAAATCTGAAGTGACCTTTGTACTTTCCATTACTTATTTTAAAGTGGATGTTACATTAATCCTTTTTCTAATGTGGGATTTCCACAAAGTTGTTTTCAAAATTCAAACCACAGATTTTTTATATTGAGTGAAAATTTCAAAGATAAATTTTATTATAGGGGGGAGAATGTAGAATCCCATGTTTTTAGAATGAAAAGAGTTGTACGATACCAAACATGATACACCATGTTGATCTTAAATGAAAAACTAAATTGTGTTATTTAAATGTAGTTATTAAACCATTCATTAGAATGGAAGGAATGAACCAAATTAAAATAATTATAAATATATCTTTCACACATGTATATATAATTATAAAACCAATTAATTATAAATGAATGTAAAAGTCTTTTAAAAATAAAAATTAATATTTTTCTGAAAACCTATTTTAATTTAAAAAATTGTGTTATATACCAATAAGTAATTATATCACTCTTGTTGGATTATAACAATTAAATTTATGTGAAAAATATTTATTTAAAATTTTTACAATAATATTATACATTTTATAGTCCTGGTATAAGAAAAATTCAATTGTACGGATAAAAGATGTATTTTCCTAAAATGGAAATTTTTACACTTTTTTATGGCATTCATATTTTAAATATATTTTTTGAATGTTTTATAAGTTATGTTAAAAAAATACTTATTTTTTGTAATTTTTAAATCAAAATTTTCATGGGTTGATTTTTGGGTATTTTTCTGAAAGGATTTGTTTTTTTGATGAATAGTGAAAAAATATATTTTTATTGAAAACTACTTTTTCATAACCTTTTTTATACTATTAAAATACATATTTGAAATTTTTAAATGTATAATAAAATTAAATTTTTTTATAATTTAATCCGATTCAGTTCCTTAGAATTAATTTCACATTGAAATTGGATATAAAAACATTGTGTGCTTTTTAAAATTTTTTCCTTAAAAACCCATCTTCTCATTCCGTCAATTGGATTACCTTATTAATAATTTATAAAATTTATTTTTTTTTATTTTGAATAATGGATTCAAATTTTTGAATAGTAATTAAATTTTTTTTTAAATAGGTCCCTTTTAATTTTGGACACTATGAATTGTATGTTTAGTAAATTTTTTGTCCCCCAATTAAGGGTAAATTTGTTATTTAAAGGTAAAAATAATTGTTTAACTAATATAAAACAACCCTAAAACTTGTCATAATTTTATTCTATGAGTTTAATTGGACTAAAATCTTACTTAGGTTGAACTTATATCGTTTTGAAAGAAAATGGGTGTGATTAAGACATTTATAATATTATATTCCAAGAGAAGGAAATTTTGTCACACCTTTGTTTTTAACAAGTAATATATATTTATTGTGGGGGTTATACTGGTTATCTAATTGAATAAAATTACTCCATATAAATAATAAAAGTTTATTTTAATCAGGATAACTTATTTATAATTTTTAGGAAAGTAATAAAAAAATTCAATGATTACATAATGTCGAAGCTGTAATTGTTTAATCAATAGAATAATCAAATAAATAAAAATAAATATATTAAAATAAATATAATATTATAAAATATATGTCATCCAGAATTTTATGGATGATTTTGAAATGTTATGGGTGAGTTAGTATATTTTTTTCGAAGATGTCAAAGTTGTTATAATATTATTAAAAAGTCAACCAATGAATATTATCCAAATTGACATTACTGAAACATTAAAACAAATAATATTTTATAAAATTAATAAAAAAACCAATTTAGAAAACATTATTGGTGTAAGTAAAAAAAAATTTATAAAAGACTCATTTATGGTTCATTTGGTATTTTATGGTAATTATATTTACCATCCAATGATAAATTACATGATATTATATTAATAATTGATAAAGGATAAAACAAAAAAGATAAAGAATAAAAATAGTCAAAAATTATCTAATTTTGATTAATTTAAGGTTATTAGTATCAAAATAGCATTATATTATTAATATATCAGTTTTTATCCATTTTCATTTTAAAATTAATTTATATTAATTTAATATTTCAATGATTTCTAGAAGTGCCCTGCTTGTCTCATATAAAATGGAACACTTTCATGTCAATTTATCACAACTAAAAACATTATTGGCTAAACCATGATCTAATAAAATCAATTCCTAGAATCCATATCCACCTTCTAGATTCCATAGTTTTGGTAGAAAACACTTCTTTGAGGTGTTATGGTGTAAATCAAATAGAATCATCCAAAGAAGAGGTATCATTTTTAATTAAGTGTTCTCATTTTATTTCATATTCAACATCCTTAAAATATAATTCAACCATGAAAAAATTATATCTACAGTATCCCCAAAATGTTTATATTTTATTATGTTTATATCATCACTTAAATCCATATCAAATTCCATAAAATGGGAGATTAATTATTCATTTCATGTGTATGAAGGAGTACCACCTCGCGAACTGATATAATTACTTTTCCATAACCACCTATAAAGACCGATTATAATGATAAAATTAATGTTAATATATGATATTAATGACATATGTACCACTATTAAATCATAATTCTTCATATAGGTTCTAACCGTTCCATACACATAAAAATTATAACATCGTTCGTGCGTACATGTGAACTATCACCTCTATGAAGCGATGTGATTCGTTATTTTTCACCACATCATATGGATGATATATGTAACTAAATTTAAATTATTAATACTATATTAATGATATTATTTTAATTTATAAATATAAAATGATTATTACCTTTTTTCGGTAAATTGTCAATTAAAAATAGAAATGTTACTCATGGGTATGTATGACCTATCGTCTCCATGATTATAATGTCGTTAATTTTTTCTAAAAATAAATAATTTTTCTGATTTAAAATTATAATTAACATATAAAACTGATTATTATGTCATGAATATTATTTTGGAGATGATGTTATTATAAAAACATTGACTATTGACATTATACCAAGTTTATTTTGGACCGAAGTCATGAAAATCATCAAAAAATCATACGTGAACATACATATTTAAGTTATTTCTATCACATGAAAAAAAGGATAAAAATTTAATCATAAAAACAAAAAAAAATTATCATGAAATTAAATAATTAACATTTGTTTATTTTTCAGGAATATAGGGATTGTACGTGATGAGTTAGACATCATGTAAGGGACTTCATCTCAATCTCCTTTCATTGAGACATATCTTGATATTATGCACATTTGTTATCATATAATGTGTATATTCAACCCTTTTATCATGATAAATCCTGTATTTCTATAAAATCAAGATATTTAATGTTTTTAAATGTTATTATATAATTATTTTTATTCAATCATTTCCCATGATATAAGGGACTCTATAACTAAAACATTATTTGATGTGTTTTAAATATTTTTTCTTATAAATCCTTATCATCCTGGTCCATGTTTTCAAAATGGTTTTATAGATTTAACTATATGTACATAATAGTTTGAAATGTATAATTATTTCAAATGTTTAAATTATTATGGGACATATTGATTAAAATATATCTTTTTTAGATTTTTTAAAGTGGTATTTAAAAAATAGATTGATTATTTTAATAACATGGAATATATTTAACACATATGAAATAAAAAAGATTTTCTATTTTCCATACGCCTTAATTATTTAATGTTTCCTTAATATGTTTTCAGTTTTCTTTCAAATGAAATTAATTTCACTATTATGTTCATTGTCTTTAGATTTTAAATTGATTTTTATATGATAAGGTTATTTTTTATATCTGGATGTGGTTTTCTCTCGGGATTGAAAGAGATTTCAAGAATTTTATACATTATTTACTACTTGAACATTATGTATGAATGTTTGATCCCCATTATAGCTCAGGAGTGAGCCTAATACAACTTTTAAAAAGGTTTGAACCCCATTATAGCTCACGTGTGAGCATGATGTATCTTATATGAAGGGTTGAGCCCCATTATAACTCATTAGTGTGGCCCGATCTAGATTGTATTTTTTTGATCCTCAATATAGATCTTGAAATATGGTTGAGTTTGATATATATTTTACAAAGGGTGAGACCCATTATATATCTCAAATTCATTGGTTACTCCTGAGATATAAGTCTACCTTATGGTTATTTTATTTATAAGGGTGAATAAAGGAGTGATATGATAATGATGTCTCAAGGAACTTATGTGATTTTTATATTCTTGATAATGATTTTTTATGAAAAGTGTTTTAATGGGTTTATGGTTTCACTAGAGTAATGATTTATTTATTTATGTTCCTTAACAATATTTTTGTTCTCAACCCATGTTTTAAGAAATTTTTTAGAGGTCCTACGATTGGTATGGGAAAAAATATGGCATGATGAGTTAATTGATTATTTGTCTCGAAAAGAAGTCATGTTTTATTTTAAAATGGGTTCCCTTTGGTGGAAAAAATAGATATTAAGTGTGAGCGCCCACATATAATGTAAGGGTATACATTGTAAGTGTTTTTAATAAATATTTAAAACTCTCAAGTAAAAATATCCATTATAGTTCAAAAACACTAGAATATGTTTTTTTAAGGCCAGATTCTCAAACGATATATATTTCATTAAAATTAGTCACTTCGTTAGTTTTCAAAAAGATGCAACCATATGTCTAAATGAACTGAATCATAGTATATCAATATAGAATACATGTTAAATTGTATGATATAAATAATATTATCTAAATTATGAAATTTATGGTTATATATTTCTTATAAATCATATAATAATAATTTAATGATATTTTTTTTTCAGAAAAATTTTATTTTTTTAAAAGACGATTTAGCCACAATCTAATTACATAATTTAATATTAATTTTAAAAAATTATATATAATTTATTGAGTTATATTAAATTAAATTTTTAAATAATCATATTAAAATAAACTCATGATGAATTTTCCAGATCTTTCTAAAGTATTTTTTTGATGAATAGTTAAAAATAAGAATTTTTATTAAAAACCACATTTCCATTTAAATTATAGAAAAATTATAATTATATTTTAAATTACTTTTAAAAAAAATTAGTTAAATTTTATTAAAATTAATATAATATCTGATATGTTAATAAATTTCTAATTAAATTTAGATATTACAACTTTCTATGCTTATCAAAACATTTTCATTGGAAGTCCAATTTCTCATTGTGTAATATCTCAATTTTAAAATGATATTTAAAACTCACTTGTGGTAAATTATTAATAAAGTAAATAGAAAAAAATAATTTATCAATGAAATAAATTAGAAATGTGTTAAAGGTTGTGTATAAGAAGAAAATCACAGTTAAAACTTTAAAAAATATAATGGATTGTTTTTGGAGTCCCTCACTATATTAGTGAGAGATTTCGGGGCCCAAAAAACCTTAGTGAAGAATGAATAAAAATATAAAATATATTACTTTAAGAACGACCAATTTATTAAAAATAACAGAATAACTCCAAACCGGTGCGTCGTATGATAAATCTAAGGCAATCGCTAGGTCTGAAACTTGGTGTTTACCATGGGAGGAGTATAACATTCAAAGGCATCATACATTTGGATTCCACTATCATGAGTAAAAGATTTTAAATAATATTTAATATATTATTTTTATTGAAAATAATTAAATATCTCCCTAATGTTCAGTTTTATGGAAAATATAAAACTACTGATAGGTCTGAGCCATAGATTTTACCCTAAGTGAGGGATAACATTTGTAATTGTCAGACCGTTGGATGCCTCAATTGTGAATTTTATTTTTATTTTATTTTTTTAATATATTTTTTGAATATAAAATAATTAATATCATACCAATGGTGCATCTTATGAAAAATACCAGACCACGGTTCAGTCCAGAATGAGGGGTTTTCCCTAGGATGGTGATAACTTTTATACACCTCAGATATTTTCAAATGTCACACGTGATAAAACACATCATTTTAATTTTTTATATAATCCATTTTTAAATAATAAATAATTAATATCTATCAAAATATGTGTCGTTTGAGAAATATTAGAGCGCCATAAGGTTCAGAACGAGGGGTTTACCCAAGACGGAGCAAAAATTTTATGCCAAACATGTGTTATGTATTATTTAATTTTTGTTTTATATAATTAATTGTATATATTTATATAAAAGTAATTTCACTCATCTATAACTTTATTCTGTGAATACCATTATTGGATGAATTTAAAAACTCCTCAATTGACATAACATTAAATCATAGATTAAAATAACATTTTAATTTTATAGATTCTAATGACAGGTTTTTGTAGAAATGAGATTGATAACAAACATTAGTGATAACAAATAATAAAATTAATAATTTTTGTTATTATTATTATTAATTACGAAAGATAATATTTTAATGTTATCTTATTATTATAATTTTTTAAAAAAAAATTATAATTTAGTGTGATTATTATTATTTATAATATTAATAATATTAAGAGTTCATAAATTAAATGGGGTTGAAGATTCACTTAGAGATAGATTCTGCATAAACAACATAAAGGGGTGCCACATCCAATATGACATCCTAGAGATCTAGGGATTTAATATTCCATTTATTTGATAATATCATCATAAATGAAAAGTGTTAATATTAAATAAATTAAACTGTAAATAGGTGTAGCGCACATGTAGAGACCGACATGGCTTGGGTAGTTTTTTAATATATATATATATATATTAATAATATTATTAAATTATTATTATTATTGATTTGAAAATATCATTTTCATTGTAATTTATTTGTATGGTGTCAGATTGACATGTTGTCAATGGCAGCGTGATCGTAAATGTGAGGCGGTCATTTCAAGACCATAAATGAATATTTAATTTGGTCATGTGGTATCGGTCTATAAAATTCCCAATGTGAAGACAAGTTCACCATAGAATTAATAGGAGAATTTAGGAAATAGGTGATGCAATTAATAAATGTTACTAAATTGATCAATGAAAAAGTATTATAAATTGGATATGGGATGGTGCGTAGGGCATGGGTATAAATCCAATTATTTTTTATGCCTCTCTCTTCTCTCTTACTCCATCTACCTTATTTTATTTTAATCTTAAAAAATTTTCCCCACAATATCTTCTTCGATATTGATCAATTTGATACACTATTCGTTCCATTTGATTCATCAAAATGAGTAAACATTAATTCATATTATTGTTTTTGAAGGCGGTGAGGTTTTTCCCAATTAAATTTACCATTTTATGACTATCAAAGATATTGATAATTCTAAATAATGTTTAAGTGTAAATGGTTAAAGGATTTGTGGGCGTACGACCGTTTTCCTGTTAGGTGTGAGCGTGTTTCGGGTAATGAAAAACTTGGTAAACATAGATGTCGACATGGAAAACTTTGAGGTAGGAGGTTACTTTCCATTTGGGCCATATATATATATGATGTAATCATGATGTGAAGTTTGTGTTGAAAGAACCTATTCTTTTGATGAATTTCATGTGGGTGTGTGAGTAAATGTTGGCCTACCTGTTAATGATTGATTATACTAACTTTTTTCTTAGTGTGACTTATCATTACTTTGTAAGAAACTTTTTTAGTGTGTTTTATATCCTCTAGAATTGCGTTTCCACTACAAAAATACTCAGGTGGCTCCCGGAGGTTGGGTGTTTGAGGCTACCAAACCTGATGCAGTCCTAACATCCTTAAAGGAAGAACTAGCTACCCCTACAGAGGGGAAATAATAGTGGCTAACAATAACATACCAATACAAAAAGGTGGTGCCTTTAGGGTGGGAATTACACAATTCAGTAGTTGGTTACCCATCCGAACAGACTCTTAACATCCTTAAAGGCATTTGATCGTACCACGATTCACTGTTTTATTCCACCCTTACACCACAGTTTTAAACTAGTTTTGTAATGAATATTCCAAATATTATAATGGATTGGACTTTATGCTTGAATCAATCAATTATTGTTAATCAATATTATAATGGGAATGTTACTTGTTTTTATTATTTCAATGTAGGTGGAGATGATTTAGAGGGCCTTTGATGAAGTGGAAGAAAAATGGTCCAAAATTGCATGGATCCATGGACATCTGTCCACTGTTTTTCATAGTACACGAAATACGTGCATCCAAATGGGCTTCAATTTTGTGGGCCTGTCCAAGCATTAATTTTCTACATTTCATATTAAGGAACCCAATGATGATTCGGCTTCTATGGGGCCCATCCAAACTGATCTGTCCAAGCCACCGAATTTGGACCAAGTCAAATGCGGTGTTCTTTATTTTATCAATATCTTGAGCTGTAGTTGTCCATGTGATGTCAAACATTCGATGGAGATATTAAAGAGGTAGGGATACAACGTTTGTATTTTCTCTAAAGCGAGATAAGACTGTATGAAGGCCGAAACATGTGGTACAAGTGGATTGAAGAAATCTATGTGCCTAAAACCAACTTCCAATTTCCCTATAAAATGGCACCTTGGGCTCCCCATTTGCAAGTTCGGCCAAAAGGCAAGGTGCTACCATTTTAGAGTCCCCAAGGAGTCTTCTCAACATCCATAGAAGTTTTGGAGGTTATGGGAGGTGCTACTACAACATCTTATTCTTTTTCTCCTCCCATGGGTTTCTAAACCCCTTGTGATCACCGGGGGAGGAACGTGATGTAAATATCAAGCTTCATGTTGTAATATTTGAATGATATTTTGAATTATAGGTTGTTTCATTGTTTTTCATCATCCAATTTTCTTATTTTATTGAGTTATGTACTATTATGTCATGCTCAACTCATATGATCATGTTTGGGGGTACCCTTTCATGTGATGTTTCACACACCGTTCACCAATTTCTTTTCCCCCTTTCAATTGCGGTGCTTGTTTGATTCATATTAGTCAATAGAACTCACACAAGCTCTGTCAAGGCCATGTAAATTTATGTCATGGTATCACAATGAAATAACATGCAAACCTAGAGAGCACATCGAATTCTTCATGTGTCTCCTTGGTGAGTTCTGGTTATGGTGTCGAACACAAATGACCCAATCATCGGCGGTGTCTGGTGAATCGTTATGTGTTTTCGACTGAACCCTAGAAGCTATCCTACTAAAAACTCAGTAACATTCTGGTTCTAGGTGTTAAAAACCTGGGATTAAAATATCATAACCCCATCCCTTGAAGCGATGAAGGATGGGCATCACGAGACTTCCCCGGGTTGATCACATTTAATCAATCTTGTCCATTTCTACTTTGTTTTATCACTTTTATTTTCTATTTTCATCATTAATCATAAAAACCCCAAGTTTTAAAAAACCTAATTAACCTTATACTTTCATAATCAAAACCCTCCTTTTAAATTAATGATCTAAGGCTCTGTCGAGAGATGACCTAGGGTTGCTGCTATACTGCAGAAATTCTAGTCAATATTAAACAACTAATTTGACGTGCTCGACAACGTGATCAAATTTTGGTGTCCTTTCCAGGGATCCAATATCATTTTTTTCTTTATTTCATTTTATTTATTTATTTTACTTCTTAATTAGTACTCCTTTAAATACCCCACCCCCATTTGATTATTTTTGTTTTGAGTTTTGTCTTTATTTTTTGTTGTTTTTGGTGTGTTCTTTATCTCTCTCTCTCTCTCTATCTTCTTCTCCATCTCCCTCTCTAATTCTATAGTATAAAATTATATTCTTCTTTCAAACTTATTAAGTTTCTCTTTTATTAATCTTAAATAAAAAAACACAAAAAAAAATCAATCAATCAAACTGGACAACATTGTTGCATGACAAGATCTGGTAAAGGAACACTACTTGAATTTGATCCTGAAATTGAAAAGTCACTTCACACACAAATCAAGGCATATAGATATGGTCAATCAAGTAACATTGTGGAACCCCATTTAGAACCTCAATTGGTTCTAAACCAACCCAATATTGAACACAATCAAACCCAAGAAAACATGGCTGCAAATAATCGAACTTTAAAAGAACTTACTACCCCTGATGTGGAGTACCAACCTGCGTACATCCAATATCCTGAGGAAGAGGCCAATTTTGAGCTAAGATCAGGCCTCATCCATATCCTTCCAAAATTCCATGGACTTCCCGGAGAGGACCCTCACAAACATCTAAAGGAGTTTCATATAGTGTGCTCCACCATGAAACCCCAAAATGTGTCTGAGGACTTAATCAAGTTTAGGGCCTTCCCTTTCTCCCTTGATGGTGTATCCAATGATTGGTTATACTATTTTCCTACCACAATTGGGGTCTGGAATGACCTAAAAAGACTTTTTCTAGAGAAGTTATTCCCTTCCTCCTGAACTTCTTCAATTAGGAATGAAATATGTGGAATTAGGCAATCACAAGGAGAGACCCTTCATGAATACTGGGAGAGATTCAAAAGACTTTTGTCAAGCTGCCCCCACCACCAGATTAGTGAACAACTATTAATCCAACACTTCTATGAGGGACTTATCCCCATGGATCGTGGAATGATTAATGCGGAAGATGGTGGTTCCCAAGTTGACAAAACTCCTTCTGCCGCTCATGACTTAACAGCCAACATGGATCAAAATGCACAAAAATTTGGTACACGAGATGTTGCACCAACCCGAGGAGTTCATGAGGTAACTCATTCAGCCCTATAACAAAAGGTAGATACTAAAATTGATGAGATGCATACCCTTATAAGGCAATTAGCTCAAGAACAAGGTAACTCACACTCTACTTCTATTCCATTGCATTGTGGTATTTGTTCTGATTACACTCATTTTTCTGACCAGTGCCTACAACTTCAAGATTCACCTGAGTCTTGTGTAGTTGTGTTCCCAGGGCATCCATTCCAACAATAACCTCTCTTCAAACAAGAAAAATTCAGGCCAAATCCAAATCTAGGGTGGCAAGCACAACCCTAGTACCGACAAGGAGGAAACTCAAGCTACCCAAAGCAGAATTGGTATCAACAAGGCCAAGGTATGCAACTATCTTATCCTTAAACCTCTCAAAACAATCATCCTCCTCCCAAATCTAAACCAAACCATGACAATATGGTGAAGCAAATGGAAACAAAGAACCTTCAGTTCCAATAGACCACATAATCGGCAATTCAAGACCTATGAACTCAAGTGGGACAATTGGCGAACACCATCAGTGAGCTTAATATGCAAGGGTCTGGAAAACTACCGTCCCAACCCATTTCCAATCCTAAGGAAAAAGGTAATGTATGTGTAATTACACTTCGTAGTGGTAAAGAAGATTCTACTTCTACTGATTCTATGAAATAGGTATTTCCCCTTCTTGAAAACACTACTTCCGAACCCTCAAAAATTTCATGTAATGAAAAACAAAACAAAAAGGGCAATCAAATTATCATTGATGATTCAAATGAACAAACAATTCCTCTTCCTTTCCCTCAAAGACTCTCTAAATCTAAGAAAAACTTTGATAATGATATTTACAATGAAACAATGGATACATTTAAAAAAGTTCAAGTTAATATTCCATTGTTGGATGTAGTCAAGAATATTCCACGTTATGCCAAATTTCTTAAAGAGATTTTCACCCATAGAAGGAGGTTGAAGGGGAATTAGAGAGTCAACCTGGGGTGGAATGTCTCGGCCTTGATTCAACCAGCAATGCCAACCAAATGCAAGGATCCTGGCACATTCACGATACTTTTTACCATAGGGGAGACCTTCTTTTCTGATGACATTCTAGATTTAGGTGCTTCCATTAATGTAATGCCTCACTCTATGTATACTTCTCTATAGGTTGGACAGCTTCTACCAACATGAATTTTTGTGCAACTTTCCAACCAGATTACAACACATCCAAAAGGAGTGATTGAGGATGTCCTTGTTAGAGTGAAGAATCTCATCTTCCCCGCTGATTTCTACATTCTTGAGATGGAAGATACCCGAACCCAAGGACATGCCCCTCTCATACTTGGGAGGCCATTCCTAAAAATAGCAAAGACGATCATCAATGTTCACAATGGTACGATGTCCGTGGAATTCGGAGGAGAAAAGTTATGTTTTAAAATCCTTGAGGCTATGAAACACCCCATTGAAGAGCACTCCACTCTTCATGTCTACTCGATGGAAGTTCTCTCAAACTATGCACACACACACAATTCTCTCCTCATCCCAAACTCTGATTCATTATTTTTTTCTTCACCCATGGATGATTTGAGTTTTGATTCATGTTTTGAGTGTTGTGTGGGTTCTGAAAAATGGAAATTTTTTGCTTTAATTGATGAGTGTGTTTATTCTGAGGTACCCATGACTATCGATGATTCTGCAAATCTCATTTCAATATTTTCTCTTTCCTTTGAGAATAAACATGTGCAGATAGATAGTTTCATGGACCTCAATCCCTCTAAATCCACTCCCTCAAAACAAAAACCCCCGTTGTTGGAATTAAAACCACTACCATCAAATTTAAAATATGCCTGTCATGAGGGTATTTACCAATTTCCCGTCATTATTGCCAATAACATCTCTCCACAATAGGAATCGAAACTGCTCAAACATTTGAGGTAGTGTAAAAAGGAAATAGGATGGACATTGGATGATATTCCTGGGATTAGCCCATCTATTTGTATGCACCATATACTTTTGGATGATGAGGCTAAGCCCGTAAGGCAGTCTCAATGCCGGTTGAATCCCACTCTCCTTGAAGTGGTAAAATTGGAAGTCAGTAAATTACTTATTGCGGGGATCATTTATCCTATATTTGATAGTAAATGGGTTAGCCCAGTTCAAATTGTGCTAAAAAAAATAGGAATAGTAGTTGTGTCAAATGAAAGGAATGAATTGGTTCCAATGCGTGTGCAAAACAGTTGGCGAGTCTGTATTAACTACCGTCAAATGAATCAATCCACGTGGAAGGACCACTTTCCTTTACCATTCATTGACCAAATGTTAGAGTGATTGGCTGGTAAGTCCCATTATTGTTTCCTTGATGGCTATTCGGGTTATTTCCAAATCCATATAGCCCCTGAGGATCAAGAAAAGACAACATTTACCTTTCCATTTTGGCACATTTTCATACAGAAGGATGCCATTTGGTCTATGTAATGCTCCTGGTACTTTTCAGTCATGTATGTTGAGTATTTTTTCTGAGTACCTTGAGAGTTGTATAGAACTCTTTATGGATGATTTCACCGTTTATGGTTCTTCTTTTGTAAATTGTTTGGAACACCTATGTTCTGTCCTCCACCGCTGCATTGAAAATGATCTTGTTTTAAATTATGAGAAATTCCATTTTGTGGTTGAGCGGGGGATAGTTCTTGGGCATGTCATATCAAAAAAGGGAATTCAATTTGATAAATCTAAAATTGAATTAATTTCAACCCTTCCATATCCAAAATTTGTTCGTGAGGTGCGATCTTTATTGGGTCATGCTGGTTTTTACCGCCAATTCATTAAAGACTTAGTAAGATTGGACTTCCATTGTATTGATTATTACAAAAGGATTCTGTGTTTTTGTTTGATAGAAATTTTAAGGGTGTATTTAATTCACTAAAAAAGAGTCTCACATCACCTCCCATAATCCAACCACCAAGGTGGGATCTCACCTTCGAGCTTATGTGTGATGCCTCTAACATTGCAGTTGGGGAAGTTTTATCACAAAGGGTTGAAAAGGTTCCTCATTTCATTGTGTATGCCTCGTGTACCCTTGACCCTGCCCAGGTGAACTACACAACCACAGAAAAAGAACTCCTTTCTATTGTGTTTTCCATGGAAAAATTCCGTTCATATCTTCTTTGGTCAAAAGTGATTGTGTTCCCTAATCATGCTTCCCTTCGTTTCCTCTTAAAGAAACCTGAACCCAAACCCCACCTCATTTGGAGGATGCTCCTCTTCCAGGAGTTTGACCTTGAGATTAGAGATAAGAGAGAGGTAGAGAATGTGGTAGCTGACCACATTAGTAGGATTTCCCCACCATTGGACAATCATGTTGACTCACCCCTACCCATTGGAGAATTCATCCCTCATGAGAACCATTGTGATGTGGTGGACCTCACACCCTGGTATGCGAACATTGTGAATTTTCTAGCAACATCTAGGGTCACCACTAATATTAGCACTTCACAATCCCAGAGACATAAACATGATTCTCGATTGTACATTTGGGATGACCAATATTTGTGGAGGATCTGTAGTGACTAGGTAGTTCATAGGTGTGTCCCTGACCATGAGTTTACCTCTGTTTTGACCATTTTCCACACCTTGGTATGTGGGGGCCACTTTGTCTCTCAACGTATAGCTCGAAAGGTCCTTGAATCAGGACTTTATTGGCCAACATTGTATAGGGATGCCCATAGATTTTTCAAGTTATGTAGTCTTTGTCAATTCACAGGGAATATCACCAAGAGGAATGAAATGCCCCAACAAACCATGTTATTTTGTGAAATCTTTGATGCATGGGACATTGATTTCATGAGGCCTTTTCCAAATTCATTTGGATTTGTGTACATATTATTGGGTGTTGAATATTTATCTAAATGGGTGGAAGAAAAGGCCACCAGGACCGATGACTCTCGAGTGGTTGTTGATTTTGTGAGGTCGCAGATTTTCAGTAGGTTTGGTCTACCAAGATTCATCATTAGTGATCAGGGGTCACATTTTTGCAATCGTAACATGAAAGACATGCTTCGTAAGTATGGGGTTGTTCATAAAGTCTCCACTGCATATCATCCCCAAACTAACAGACAAGCAGAAATTTCAAATCGAGAAGTTAAGTGAATCTTGGAGAAAACGGTACAACCCAATAGGAAAGATTGGGTTTTGCGCTTGGATGATACACTTTGGGTGTATCGTACAGCTTTTAAAACCCCAATCAGAATGTCACCATATAGAATTGTGTTTGGAAAGGCTTTTCACCTCTCAGTGGAGGTACAACATCATGCATATTGGGCTGTTAAACAATGTTATATGAACCTTTCAGATGCAGGTGAGCAAAAAAGCGGCAGATTAAAGAGTTGGAAGAAATTCGACGTGATGCATATGAAAACTCTCGAATCTATAATGAGAAGAAAAAGGCTATTCATGATAGCATGATTCACCAATGGAACTTCCATATTGGTGAGAAGGTCCTCATGTACAATTCCAGGCTTAAGCTTCACCCAGGTAAGCTTCGTTCCCGATGGCTCGGTCCTTATACTATTACTAATGTTTACCTGTGTTGTGCAATACAGGTTTTGCATGAGCAGAGTGGACGAATTCATACCGTCAATGGGCAGCGACTTAAACATTTCTATGAGTATTTTCTGAAGAATCCAGTGGAGGAAATCCACCTTCTTGACGCATCATACCAATAAAACACACCAGGCTTTATCCTTCCTTCTCACACTCTCAATTATTTCAGTGAGGACACTTCATACTCTAGGTGTGGGGGGGGGTGGATACATTCCTGGGTTAGTTATAAATTTTTATTGTTTTCTCTTTTTGGCTTTCTTTATGGTATTTTCATTTTTCCCCATCGACAATTTCAAAGTTCCATGATTTGGCGACCATAAAGTGGGGGAAGTAAAAATACCATAACGAAGGCTAAAAAGAATTTTTGAATGAGTTTACCTTCAAGGAGTGATCTTTAGTGAATTAGTTTTCTATCAATGATATAAATGGTCGTATCTATGTGAAACCTTTGAGATGATTGATGCCCTTTGTGTGAGAAGTATTTTGGAAACCTGTGTCACTAATATCTCCACAAATTTTTGCACCAAACCACAAAGTGTGAACATTTCTTACTTAATAAAAGGTAAATATATGTTATGTTAATATTTTTCATCTTCACATGATATTTCCATACGTTCGTTCCTTATCTGATCTGTTTCATTATTGTACCAGATTAACCTATGCATGTGTACCTAATGTCCAACTATTGTACGCCCTCAAAAGAAAAAGGTTGTGTCTTGGGAAGGTCAAAAACCACTCCTACTCAACCATTGATCTTGTTATAGCTATTGCAATTAGTGTCGTGAAGAGATCAAACAGGGGTTGAGAGATGAGTGTGAGATTTGTTTCAATTGAAACTTTAAAAAAAATATAATAAATGAGGGGAGTGATGAAATGTGAAACATATGGGGATATCTAGGTCAAGAGCTTATGGTCTGACTTCTGGGAATGCTTAAGTGAGTCGATCTTGAAATATGATTGCAAAGGATGTAGGACAGGTTCAGTATAAAATCATTTAAAGCCGAATACTGTTAAAATAACCTATATTTATTTGATAAAAAGTGGAAAGAATATCATGGAATGGTTTTCACACACACACGTGGAGAGTTAGTCTAATTGTTTACTTTTTAATTCCTTTCTCAATTTGGTATCATGAATCTTTTTTAATTTTTCTATGATGTGATTTATGAGACATCTTTTTTCCATTTTCACTAGGAAGAACTCCTTGGTGTGGTTCGTGCATCGATCACTTTGCATTAATTAAAATTTCTTCATATGATAAATATTCATGATTTTGTAAATATTTATATATGCAATATTTTATTGGGATGTGTGACTTTTCCCAGGAGTGCAAATGTTTAGGTGTGGGGATGTGATCGTACCATGATTCACTGTTTTATTCCACCCTTACACCACAGTTTTAAACTAGTTTTGTAATGAATATTAAAAATATAATAATGAATTGGACTTTATGATTAAATCATTCAATTAGTTTTAATCAATATTATAATGAGAAATGTTACTTGTTTTTATTATTTCAATGTAGGTGGAGATGATTTGGAGGGCCTTTGATGAAGTAGAAGAAAAATTGGCCAAAACTGCATGGATCCATGGACATCTGTCTACAGTTTTGCATAGTACACAAAATCCGTGGATCCAAATGGGCTGCACTTTTTTGGGCCTTTCCACAATTTAATTGGATACATTTCATATTAAGGAGCCCAATGCGGATTCGGCTTCAATGGGGCCCATCCGAACTGATCTTTCCAAGCCACAGAATTTGGACCAAGTCAAATGCGGTGTTCTGTATTTTATCAATATCTTGAGTTGTATCTGTCCAAATGGTGCCAAACATTCGGTGGAGATATTAAAGAGGTATGTCTACAAATTTTCTAGTTTCTCCAAAGCTAAATAAGACTGTCTGAAGGCTGAAACGCGTCATACAAGTGGATTGAAGAAATCTATGTTACTAAAACCAACTTCCAATTTTCCTATAAAATGGAACCATGGGTTCCCCATTTGGATGTTCGGCCAAGAGGAATGGTGCTACAATTTTGGAGTCCCCAAGGAGTCTTCTAAACAACCCTATAAGTTATGGAGTTTATGGGAGGTGCTACTTCATTATCTTCTTCTTCTTCCCCTCCCATGGGTTTCTAAACCCCTTGTGATCACCCGGGGAGGAACATGATGTAAATCCCAAGCTTCATATTGTAATATTTGAATGATCTTTTGAATTCCATGTTGTTTTGTTGTTTTTCATCATCCTATTTTCTTATTTTATTGAGTTATGTACTGGTATGTCATGCTCAACTCATATGATCATGTTTGGGGGTACCTTTTCATGTGATGTTTCACACATCGTTCACCACTTTATTTTCCCCCTTTCAATTGCGGTGCTTGTGTGATTCATATTGGTCAATAGAACTCAAACAAGCTCTGTCAAGGCCATTTAAATTTATTTCATGGTATCAAAATTAAATAACATTCAATCCTGGAGAGCACATCGAATTCTTCATGTGTTTCCTTGGTGAGTTCCGGTTATGATGTCGAACACAAATCACCCAATCATCGGCGGTGTCGGATGAATTGTTATGTGCTTTCGACTGAACCCTAGGAGGTATCCTAGTACAAACTCAGTAACATTATGTTTCTAGGTGTTACAAACCAGGGATTAAAAGATCATAACCCCATCCCTTGAAGCGATGAAGGATGAGCATCATGAGACTTCTCGAGTTGATCACATTTAATCAATCTTGTTCATTTCTACATTGTTTTATCGCTTTCATTTTCTATTTTCATCATTAATCATAAAAACCCCAAGTTTTACAAAACCTAATTCACCTTCTACTTTCATAATCAAAACCCTCGTTTTAAATTAATGATCTAAGGCTCCATTGAGAGACGACCTAGGGTTGCTGCTATACTGCAGAAATTCTAGTCCATATTAAACAACTAATTTGACGCGCTCGACAACAAGATTAGCATACATGGCTACCTCGGAAGAGAGGAAATAATATTGGTTAGCTGAAGAACACTTAATGCACAAGTGGAGCCTTAAGAGTAGTAGTCACATGGACTCATGGCTGGTTAACCAGCCTAACGCAGTCCTAACTTCCATTAAGGTGGATATGGCTATTGTTGTAGAGGGAAAAGAATAGTAGCAATTTGGTGGATACTAAGATACACAGGTGGAGCCTTGAGTGTGGGAGTTGCACAGTTTAGTGGCCTGTTACCCATTCTAATGTAGTCCTAACATCCTTAAAGGTGGATGTGTCTACCCTTATAGATTGGAAAGCATAGTGGCATGCTTGAGGATACTGACCATGGATTCCGACAAACTTATTTAGTGCGTGATTAAGTGGATAAGAAGATCAAAGATAGACCCGAAATAATGTAAAATGTTGTTGTAACAACCATCAGAAGAGTGGGGTGGGTGTTTTGACCTTGATATAGGTATTGGGGTTATTGAATTTCTTACCGGGAATGAACCAAAGAAAGTGGGAATGGGATTTGTGGCAACTTGGTCAGCTTACGATATCTCAACTCATGTATGTTTACTGATAATTTAATTATGGAATAATATCCTTTGTTAAATTTTTTTGTTCCTCTTTTGATAAATATTCATTGGTGTTGGAATACATAGTCTGGTACTCACTCTTTAATCAAGTATTTTAGTGTTATTTTATATTTCATGAATATAGTTCTAGCAAAGGGAAAGAGACCAATGGAAGTTGGCTGATCGGTGGAGGATGGAGCTAGAGCAGACTGGGATAGACATCAGAGTACCCCATAGAAAATTGTTTATTTATTTTATCTTGTATTTTAATACTACATTATACTATGGAAATGCTCACAACTTTGGGAGATCTTATATGCATGTAATTATTATTCTTCAGTATTTACTATATTTGTTAATTATATTATTTATTCATTATTTCAGATTATATGATATGATAAGAAGAGTATAGTATTGCGAAGGATTCAGTTGAGACTGTCACTACTGGTCAGAAACCTCTTGCATACGGGGACGCACACATGAGGTCAGGTATTATTTTTTCGCGAACATGGTGGTTCCAATATGGATGTTTCAAAATTTTATCATAGGGTAAAGAACCAATAAGTTGATTCTTCTATTATGTTGTGTTGGGATAGGTTAGTTATGAAATAGGATATTGGGACTCAGGCATGGTAACTATGATAGTTTCTATATAAAACTGAATAGTGGACCTCCGAGTTTCCATAATGTGGGGAATTTTTGTTATGTTGTTACTATTTATTTTCTTTGGGTGACACACATGATGTTTTATATAATTTATTAGATTTCACTTTTGTTCATGAATCTTGAAAAGGCACATTGTTTTAGATTTCATATATATACATGTTTTTGTGTTGCATATTAGTTCATTAATTAAATGCCCTGGTTTATCAGATCTGTTTGGGATAGTTTCTCTGTATGATATATTTTTGTTTCCATATTATGTGAGATGTCCATTTTGGAAATAATTAGTTGAACAAATCACACTATTGTTTTATTATATGTATGATGGATTTGAATAACATGTAGGGAAGAAAATATTGGTTTGTTCTAGGCAGGGTATACATTGGGTTAATGGTAAAATCATAGGAAAACTTTGTTTGATCTCATTAACTATTAGGACTTGATGTGTTCTTAATTATCCTTTTGTTATAGATATTCCTCCTCAATGTTGTTTGATGTAACCACCAATTGTACCAACCTAGGATTCTCTTGTACCATAACTTGTGTGACAAGGTGATATACCCCAACATGATCATGTATCAGAATAGGTAATCCTAGAGGTAGAGCGTACGTAATCAGTACTTTTTTGTCTGGATCTTATCTTGGGTGGGGCTATTTAGAGGACTATGACCGACCATGATTTGGATTTTCAGCTTCATCATCCACCGAAATTCTAGGTTATTGGTGTTCCATAGGATGTATAGGATTGGCTAGACTATATCAAGGGAATTTTTGAGCTCCTCAATACCGCTGAGAAAGGGACCTTAGTTATGGACACCATTATGTTCCAAGGACCCGCCATGAGTTGTAGGACTACTATGAATCACATTGGGTGATGTGATGGTCTTACATGGACGACCACCAATGAGTTTTTTTCTAGAATATTACTTCCCTAACATGATAAAGATAGTCCATTCCTAAGAGTTCATAGAATTATGACAAGGTTATAGGAATCTCTCTTCTTACTCGGAATGTTTTTAAGATTTTGGCTTGCATTTCTACATTATTAACTAGGAATGAGGCATATAATGATTGGATGTTTGAGATAGAACTATGACTATATCTTAGATGTATGGTTATCAGATTTTTCCTCATGACATACATTTGGGTGATTCACAAGGACCTAACCTTTGTGAAGGGGCTAGGGGAGGAAAAATAAATATGCTTACATTTGACTCACGATGGGCCAGTGACTGAGTATTTCTTTACTATTATAAGAGTAAATATAGATTGTATAAAGAGAAATGAAGAGTAAAATAAGTAGACCGATAGAAAATCAGTTAAAAGTAGAACTTCTTTATATTTGTGCTACAATTGTGGGATGTGAGGGAATTATAATAGTACTTGCCGAAAGCCAATATAAGACTACCATCTGTGTGGAAAGGGTTTTTCTCTTTAACTTTTTTTTCTCAACGGTTTCCAAATGGAGTTCTAGGCGGTTAGGAAATACTAGGAGAGGAGAAACCCAGTAGAGGATACTAATACCCCTGATGATTATGGCTTGAGAAATTCACGAATATGATCATGAATTTGAGGAAGACCATGTTTATTCTATCAGTCTAGAACTAGAAGATGGTGATAAGGAACTTGTTACTATACGGTGTATATACTAGATCCCATCATATATCTTCTAAGCTATTTTATGTAATCTATTTTCCTTATACATGTGATCCAGGTATGGAATTTAATTAATGAACGAGATATTCTTCCCAAACTTACCTTCCTCAAATATATCATTGAATAATGACATAAAACCATAGTATATGAGATACAGGGATAGTTAATGATTATTTTAGTGAGAGACTGATGAGAGACTTATTCAGTGGATAGGGAAAGTAGTATATCATCTAGAACTCCCTTATCTCTATCATGGTATGCATGTTGTGTTCCCTGATTCTTAGATACATAGGTACATGCCAGATCCTATGCATATTAATGATTGAATGGAATTTTAGTGAAAACCTGTATCATTTTATGATGAGTTTGCTATGTTGTTTATAATTCAGAGTGAGAAATGTATCTAGGGTAAATGATATAACATGATTGGTTTTAGTGGATAGTTTTTAGAAGATATATGAAAACATGATTTTGATGTTCACTATTAGTGGTCTGAGTTGATTGATCAAGACCACTAGATACGATTCTTGAGGAAGAGAAGTCGATATAGTGGGAGAATTCTTATATCCCTATTTTTAAAATGATAAAAAATCATATTGTTATAAGTTAGTAATATGTTTTGTGGGAAAATGATTTATTAGTGAAATAACTTAATAATCTGTTAAATATTATACATAAGAAAAAATCCAAGTTAACTGTTTTAAATATTCAATGTAATAATTTTGAGTTAGAGACTGAGTTATAGTGAGATTGTGAGGCCCAAAAATCATTGAAAAAGATGGGATAAAATACAAAATATATTATTTTAATCATGCATTGTTATTTTTAAATAATTTTATAAATTCAAAATGGTGTGTGGTATGATAAATATGAGGCAACTGTTAGGTCCAAAATAGTGTTTTTAACCTAGGAGGGGTATAACATTATAAGGAATTATATGTTTGGATACCATGCTTAGAAGATAATGTTATTAAATAATATTTAATATGTTATTTTAAAAAAAAATTACATATTACTCAAACAGTGCATCATATAAGAAATTTGAGACCATTGAATGGTCTGAGACCTAGCGTTTACTTAATGAGAGGTATAACATTTGTAAGCACTAGATGATCAGATGTCTCATTTGTGAAAATAAGCATTATGTAATTTAGTAAATTTTTAATCTTTTTTTAATATTAAATAATTAATATCTCACAAATGATGTGTTGAATGAAAAATCCTAGAATACTGTTAGGTCCAAAATGTGGGGTTTACCCTAGGTGGTGTATAAATTTTATACGAGTTGGGTGTTAGACAACATCACATGCGATAAAACACTTTTTATTGTAATTATATTTTCAAGCATTTTTTTAAAAATAAATAATTATTTCCTTTCAAATGTTGTGTAGTTTGAGAAATCCAAGACATCCATTAGGTCTGGAATGGAGGGTTTACCCTAGATGAGGAATAAAATACTTGGACAATGAGTATTAGGTATTAATTATTATTTTTGATAAATAAATAATTTTATTTAATTATATTAAAGGAATATCACTAATCTCTATCTTTATGCTGAAAACTCCATTATTAGAGGAATTTAGAAACTCCTCCATTGACTCTACATTAAATCATGTATTAAAAGGGTGTTCTAAATTTATTAAATTTAATGATGGTTTTTGTTGAAATGTAAATGGTGACAATGATTAGAGATAACTAATAATAAAATTCATAATTGTTGTTTTTTGTTTTTATTATTATTTATGGAAGATAACATTTTAATTGTAAAAGATAGTGATAATTCTAAATAATGTATAAGAAGAGATGGATTAAGGATTCATTGGTGTGCGATCATATTATGGTTAGGCATGAGCATGGTTCGGGTAATGAAAACCTTTATAAACCTCAAAGTCGACATAGAAAACTATGAGGTAGGAGGTTCTTTCCCATTTTTGGATATATATATATATATATATATATATGATGTTATCCTGATGTGATGTTTGTGTTGGACTTACTTGTGCATAAGATTAATTTTATGTGGGTGTGTGAGTTACCGTCAGTTTACTTGTTTATGTGTGATTATCCTAACTTTTTTCATCGTGTGAAATATTATTTATTACTACAACCATTTTTCTTAGTTTTTTTCATAGCGTGTAGAATTTCATGGCAGATTCCAAGATACCCAGATGGAGCCTTGAGGATGGGTGTATGAGGTTACCCAAAGTGACACAGTCCTAACGTCCTTAAAGGCAGATGTGGATACCTTTGTAGAGAAGATAACATTGTGGATAATAGGAGAATTATAAGATATATAGTTGGATCCTTGAGGGTGGGAGTTATGTGGTGCAGTGGCTAGTTACCCATCCTGATGCAGTCCTAACATCTATAAAGGCGAACGTTGCTACCATTGTAGAGTGTAAATCGTAGTGTATAGTAATAGGATACTAAGATACATAGGTGGGTCATTGAGGGAGGGAGTTACGAGGTCCATTGGCAAGTTACCCATCTTAATGAAGTCTTAACACCCATAAAGGAAAATGTTCCTACCCCTATAGAGGGGAAAGAATAATGGATAACTAGAGGATAATAAGATACATAGGTGGAGCCCTGATGTTGGGTGTTGTTGGGTCCAGTGGCCAGTTACCCATTCTTACTTAGTCCTAGCGTTTTAAAGGTGGAAGTGCCTATCCTATTATAGGGGAAAACATAGTGTCTTGCTCGCGAATACTGGTCATGTCTTCCTATGAAAGTGGGTCTCTGGTGATTAAAAGTATAAGAGGACCAATGATAGAACCCAAAAAATTTACATTGTTCCTATAACAACCAACAAAAGGGTGGGGTGAGCTATGTGACCTAGATGGAGGTATGTGTGTTCCTGAATTTCTTACCAGCAACGAGCCAAAGATGGTGGGTTCGGCATTCGTGTTGGCTTGGTCAGCACAAAATGACTCGACACATGTATGATAACTTAGAATTTATTTATTTCATGATATACACAAATATATATATTTTGTGAACATATTATAAGGACGCATTAGTTGTGTCCAAATGAGTGACATACTCACACCCTACTCAGTATGTTCAGTGTGTGTGTGTATTTCATGACCAATGATCCGCCGAAGGGAAATGGCCCTATGGCAGATAGTTGAGCAGTGGAGGATAGAATAGGAGTAGAACTAGAAAAACATAAGAGTACCTCTCCGATTTTTTTTATTTACTTTTATCTTTTATTTATCTAATTCTTTAGACCATGGATAGGTTTACCACTTTTTGAGCTCTTACATGCATGTCCTTATTATATTTCCACATTTACTCTGATTCATTATTATTTTGTTTATTCATTATTATTAATCCTATGACATGATACAATGGGTATAGTCTCCCAATGGTATCAATTTAGACCCTTTATTCTTGTTGGAAACATCTTGTGCACATGGAGTCACGTATGAGGTCATATAGCATTGCGGCTTGGACCCAGTTGTTCCAGTCTGGATGTTACACTTTTTGTCTACGGGTATACATTTAAATTGAATTATGCACTTTTATTGATTTAATTTTTAAATTTGGAATCCAAATTAAGAATAATAATTATTTATATCATATAATAATTTTAGCATAATTTTTTTACCATAATGAATAGTGAAAAAGTAGAAAAAATGATTATCGCGATTAAGGTAAAACCTGATTTACCGGGGGTTAATTAAAATGATAACGGTTAAAATGACCAACTAACTTTACAAATTCATATTATCTTGCAATTTTACACCATATAATATCCAAAAGTCAATAATAAGATTATTTTAATCATTTTTCATGTTACTACATTTTTAATTTTGGAATATTATGTGAAATTTTTAAGCAATTTCCAAAAAGGTCACATTTCCCCAATTTTGAAATTTAATTCACTCCCATCAATTATTAAAACCTATTAATCCATATATGGAAAAAAACAATAAAATATCCTTCCAAAACATCCTTATACACCATATAGATATTTTTTTATAACCGTAATACCAACATTAGGGTCCTTAAGAATAGATCCATATGAGGCTTCTCATAGTGATGATAATTGACTTCACTATGCAATTTCTTTTCACTGTTCTTATAAATCCTCTAGGTATGCATTACAATTACCAATATAACAAAAAACAATTACCATATAATAAGATAATATTATCTACATTATATACTATTTTACCATATCCCACTACATTAAATAGAAAACAATTTAATTGCTCGTGTATACGACTGGAAGTTGCCTTATGCACCGATGTCATTTTTTCCATCAAAAAATCACAATTATAATGATAATTATTGAATTAATGGATACATATTTCCCATATGAAAATATATAAATTATTTAATTTTAAATTTTATTACATCTATTTACTTTTTTCAATCGTTAATGGAATCATATTATTGGTTGTTTCTATGTAAGACCTACTGTCTCCATGAAGAAATTTGAATCATTTTCCAACTCCAACTTTTAGAAATAGTTCTAAAAATGTATATACGAAGTATATATTATATTTTTATTATTAATATTTTTCTTTAAAATATTTATCTATATATCATATGCACAATAAAAATAACTTTCATGAAAAACACACCATAGAAAATAGGGAAATTAAAATAAGAAATAGTGAAAATAATGAAATATTATTAATAAAAGGGTAGTAAAATGATATAAGTGGATCATATATGATATTATAAGTATTAATATGGTTTAATTATTGAAAAATAAATTTATAAAACTATATGAAATTAGGTTAAATCTCATTTAAAAAAAGAAGCATGATGTAAGGGGATTCATCTCAATTTCCCTTCATTGAGGTATATTGTAATGTCATGCACCAAATTTATTTTATATTGTGTATATAAAACTACATTGACATGTAATATCATAATTAATTATTAATATATGGTAATTTATGGTTCAATTTTCATTATTCATCCATGGGTAACTTAAATGAAATTATTTAGTGGTAATGAATTTCACAACATAATTTATTTTGATTGGTTTATATTACTTCTTAATTTTTTCTGACATTATATGATTATTTGTGTAAATAATTTTGATTATATTATATATTATTTTTAATTGTTTTGATGGTATTTACATGCGATACAAACAATTAATCTAGTTATTAATTCAAACATGAATTTTATGATCTTTGTAAGGGTTTATTGAACAATCTCATTTCAATCTGGATTATTTATAACCAAATCGACATTGAAGGTAAATATTTGATCATTTTATATAAACCCATTTAATTTTAATCTACACGGTTTCATTATTTTATTTTCAACAAATAATATATTTTTTAAATTTTTTTCTATATAATATGAATGGTAAAATGTTTTTATAAAACCGGACTTCATTTCTATCTTTAGTTGAAAATATTCTTTTCATCAAAATCAATGATTTATAAAAATTTTACTATTTTTTTCCTTTTAAAAATAAATTAATATATAATTTTTTACCCATTTAATCTTTTTAATTTTGTTTGAAATTATTTGTCATGTATTTTTTAAGATAATTCATGTTTGGATTTTTAAAAAACGTGAATGAAATTATTATTTTTATGTTTGTGGTGATTATTGAATATCCAGCTTTCATGACCACTCAATATATCACAGATTAATCTATATATATATCAATGGTTATTTAAAATGACAAATATTTTCAAAATATATTTTTAAAATTTTGGTTTTAATTTTATTCAAAGTAAAAAAGGACACTTTCTTCATGAATTCCATTAATTATATTTTTATGGTATTTATATTTATCAACCACAATATGAATTTTTTTTTCAAATACCTTATTTGGGATTTGTTTTATTGATACCACCCTTATTCATTCAATGTATTTTTTATGATTATTTTTTCAAAGGAAAATATTGAAATTGAATTTCTTGATATAACCTTTTAGTCAATATTTTTCCCAAGAAATAATCAATTTCATGTGATTATTGGACATTAAATTTCCCCTAAATAACCATATTTTTTAACCTAAATATTTTTTTTATTAAAATAAATATATCATTTATTTTTACAGTTTTATAAATTTTAGGTTATTTTTTATGTAGGGAAATGTTAATAATACTTTATTCTTTACCCCATATGGATATTTGATGGTAAAGCACATTGTTCATGAAATAAATCTATTATTCTGTATATAATTAATTTCTTGGATTTGTGGTGAAGGTTGGATCCTAGAATTATATATCCCATTGATGAATTGTAAATCACATGAGGTGAATTAGTAAGGTAGTATTAAATGAGAATCTTCCACTAGTTTTAAACTGCATTTTGAAATGTATTAATGGTAGAGGTATCATGTTTCCGGATATCATGACGTCTAATAATTATGAATTTCTTTAATTGATAATTAATTTATTATTAATATCATTGATATTTTCATAATGATATTCTAGAAGGATGTTTTTTATTATTGTATTATTTATTAAATGAAATGTGTTCCTAGTTATTTATATTTACATATTGATTTGGTCTTATAAATTCAAGATGATTTTCCAATGACTTAACTTTCCATATTAATTATTCAATATCTATTCACGATAGTAATGTTATTCATATGGAATGTGTTTTTGGTTTTTTACCTTTCTATATTGATTATTACTTATCTATTCATAATATTAATGTTGTTCAAATGGAATGTGAGTTTAATTTTTTACCCTTTCATATTGATTATTCCTTATATATTAATGATATTCATGTTATTTAGGTGGATTTTTTGTTTACAAATTTACCTTTTCTTAATGAGTATTTTGTATATCTTCGTGATAGTCCAATTATTCAAATTGAATTCACATATTTAGCTTTCTGAATGGATTATTCTTATCAAATAACGATATTGATTTTCTTGATTAAATTTAATATGTGTATGGATATTTAACATTCTATATTGATTATTCAATATATATTATTCTTAATTTACTCATGATATATTCTTATTTATATAACTCTTACTGAGAATTTGAGTTCATGCTTATATTGTATCCTAATCCAAGAATCTAGAAAGTGTACTAGGAATGATATTCAATGATTTTCTATATGTAATTATGATATTTTGAAAAAAATTAGGTTAATTGTTTATATTCAAGTGTAAAATGAGACTCATGTATGTATTTGACTTACCAAGAATTGAAAACTATTTGGCCCTTCAGGATGCAATTCCATGTATCTAATGAAAATTTCTTAAAAAATACACTGACTCTAGGCTTCATGGGTTGGGTTCGTTACAATTTTTATTAGATAAAGGCTATTAGAAACCTTGGTAACTCGATTAAGGGAAACATAGATTTATAAATGCATTCCTATGATAATATCTAAGGATAATTTTAGAATAACATCATTATGTTTTGGTAAAGAAGATAATATATGGTTTTTCTAGTAAACCTATCCTTATTTGTATAATACAAGTGTATTTGATTATATATTAGATGTATATAGGTGGAATAATTCCAAAAAAGAGTGTATTATAAATGACCTTATCGTAACCTAGTGATAGAAAATGACCTTTAATATTCACCAGATTTAGAACATTCTGGGGATATGATTTGATAGTTCAAATTTCTAGTACAAATCATTATGAAGGATTTGAACAGATAAGGAAAATTATTGACCTAGGTTAAAACTATGGTGTATTATATTGGAAATAAGGTGTCTCAATGGAATGTGAAATGATTTAAGTGTGGAGAAGAAGTTCATAAACAATGTGTGTTCAAGTAAAAATGAAAAGTATAATATAATGAAATAAGTTTCTTCAATGAGATACATTGATAGATCCTTTTTTTAATGTCGAGAACATGAGATATTTTCGAGTAAATTTCTTTTTTTGAAGGTTAATTACTAGAATAAGGAAGGACCTATGGTAAAATAAAATGATTTAATTATTTATTGGAATTCCATAATTATGTTATATAATTTTTCTTTCTAATAGTTTTATGTCATATTAATCATGAAGCATCTAAGGATTTTGTTAAATTTTATAATCATGTATGTTTTAACTAACTTAATAGTTAAAGATATAGATATGGGTTTATTATATTAGGGTTGATTATATATTCAATGTATTAAAGACCAATTTTCTATATTTGTGTGGTATGAATATAACATGATTAAGGACACTCATATAAAATATTTATAGAAATACACCCCAATGGTTTAGAATATTTTTCAGTGACAATGATATTTAAGGAATAATGTCCTTAAATTTTGTGAGAATATGTTTAATTGTATTGGAAAACATTAGAGTTAATCAAATATTGATGTTGAGGTAATTATTTATTTTCCCAATTTTATAATGTTACATATATTATAGTAAATTAATTTTGGAAAAGGACATGTTGTTGGTACGATAAAGGAATTGGGTCATGAATCCACAAATGAATGAAAATAATGTTTAACACCTACCACTGGTTTTAAATAATGACATAAATATTTTGTCATTGTTTTTAGATAAAATATTTAAAAATTAATTACTAATGATGAAATTATGGTGTTACTATTGAAGGTTAGAGATTAATGTATTATATTTGATAACTTGTGCTAACCACGTTGTTTTTGGAATATAATTATAGAGATATGGAATTAAGTTTCACTCTATTATTAACATTATGATCAATTTATTTTTATTTTTAGTGCTTCAGCAATTAAAAATTATTATTTTTCAATTTTCATTTCATGAAGAATGTTTTTAAATGTAAATTGACTGAATCATAAAAAAGGGTGAAATTCGGCTTATGACATATAAACCTATCAAGTTAGTAAATTTTTTTATATTTTAAGACAGCAAAATAATTCACATACATTAGGAAAAATGATCATAAAACAACAAAATTATCTTATTAGATTCACATATGATGAATCAAATTGTCTTTTAAATCATCCTAGATTTTCAGTATTGGGTCCTTAAAATTCTATTGTTCCCTTACATACTTGTAATAAATGGCCTCTATCACTCTCGATAATTGTTTACATATTTCTTTAATATACATATTTCACTTTCCAAAAATCATATTTAACCTAGAATCTGTGGTCTCTGTTATTCCAAATGAACTCTATTATTCTCTTTTGATATTATTAAGTGGATATTTGATGAACCCTTATTTTTTATTGTGCGTTTTTAAAAAATGATTTTTAAAATATTAAACCCCTAATCATTATGATCAAATTTGAATTCAGTAAATATAATTTTTTTTGTTGGGTAGAATGTAACATGCTAAGATTATAAATTTAAAAAACTTGACATCATATGAAACATGAAACACTGATCTTAAAGAATCCATGAAATATATTTCCTTATATTTAACCTCTTTGATTGTTTGAAGAACACAAAACCCAGAGTCTAAATGAACCATAATATAATATAATGTTATAACCATAATATTAAATTGGAGGGTATGAATAGTACCGACTTAATTATGAAAATTATTTTTATCTAATTATTATAACAAAAACAAGAATAATTTAAAAAAATTCTGAAAAACAATTTCTTTCTAAATGAGGGGTTAATATCCCCATGTGATCATAATTTAAAAATAATTTTTTTCCAAATATTTAAATTTTTTGATAAAATGAATTATATTTCTTAAATAAAAATATAAAAATTATATTTGGGTGATGTTTTGGAATGATTCTAAATTATTTTAATTTTTGAGGAATATTGAAAAATATTTATTTTTATTGAAAACTACATTTTCATTTTCAATATTTAAAAATTTAATTTATAATTTAATTTTTTTATTGTGAAATTAGATAAAAAATAATAAAATTCAACTAATTTATATCATTTTAATCAATTACATTTTTTTCTTTTAATACATTATAAATTGATGATAACGTTCTCTTCAAAAACTGACTTTTTCATCATGATTTTTGGCATAATTTTGAATTGGATTCTTACAATTTTGTGAGTTATTTTGGTAAAAACTATTCCATAGTTTTAATCTAAATAATTTATATCATACAATAAAGTTAAATTATGTTTTCAAATTCATGAATATGTAAAATATTAATTAAATTAATTATGATGATTAAGGTCAAAACTGATTTAGATGGAGGTTCAAATTAAATGATAAGGGTTGAAATGTCATACCAATATTTATAATTAATATTTTATGGAAATATTTATTTCTTACACTATCTCAAATTCAATCCTAATGTTTTTTCATGATAATGGATTGTGAATGACTACCACTGGGGAATAGTTTTTATGAAATTTCCATGTTATTTCCATGAAGGTCCCCTTTTCCCACTTATAATAGAGAAATCACTCACATTACATATTTAAACCTTTAAATAAATATTGTTAAAAAAACACTGAAAAAATAACTCCAAAAAATACTTATATATATTATATATATTCTGGTAATCCCAAATGACCGACAATAGGGTATTCCAAATGCGATCTGATGGAGTTCTCTTAAGCATAAATAATTGTATTCAATATACTCATTTTTTAAGCCATAAATTATTATATAACAGAAAAATATAATAACCACATTATATCCCATATAATTATATTTTATTATGTTAATGATATAATATTAAACCATCTCCCACTCCATCAATCAAAAAAATCAATTTCTTGTATGATCGATGGACTACCACCTCATGAATCGATGTTATTTGTTTTCAATCAACGAATAACATGTATATTCATAATGATTAAAATTATGGATATATATGATACATTTTAAATGCTATTAATTATTTATAGTTAATATATCATCCACCACCTTACACATTTCTCTTGTTAAGGAAATGATATCATCACTCGTACGTACTTACGACCAACCATTACCATGATGCGATGCGATTCATTTCCCAATAAAACATACAAAAATGAATATAAAAACTTATCTTCCTAGTAAATATGATTTTTTATCATTAATAAAAATCTCCAGATGATATATATATACAGATATATATATATATATCATATGCTCAATAACATGAACATTCTGGAAAAAACATGCATCACAAAACTAATAAATTAACCCAAGAAAGATTTTTAATAATGAAGTATAATTAATAAATGTGTAAAAATATTAAATAAGAGGATAATATATAATTTTATAATTATTAATATGGTTCTGGTATAAATTAAAAACAAGATTAATACCATTATATTGGATTTTAATTAAGTTTTAACCAAAAAGGCATCATGATGTAAAGGACTTCATCCTGATTTACTTTTATTGATTCATATTGAATGTTATGCACCAAATTTATATTATATGTTTTATATAATACCCCTTAAACATGATAACATCCTGGATGTGTGTTTCACCCAAATGTGCCCTGATCCTAGTTGGCCACAAGACCTCAGGCCCATTTCCCTAAATGCTAGAGGCTGCCGACTAGTAGCGAGGGACAATGTGTCAGGTTGGGGAAACTATGCCCTCATTGTCTGAGTATAAAAATTGGAAAATGAAGTAGTATATAATAAAGGAAGCATTAATAACCTACAATATAAGTAAAAATTATAATACTGATAATAATAAAACCACAAGAGCATGTATAAATGATACATGTCACAAGGATCTTAGAAAGCATCTAAAAAAGCCACAGTTTCAGAAGTAAAAAAAACCATATATAGAAAGCAATGTAAACTCAAAAATAAGAAACAAATAGAGTGTGACATGAATCCCAATAGGAAACCACCAAAATATCTGTGCCTAAATGTCCCTGAATATATATAGAAGGTAATATGAAGAAATGAAGCAATAAACAAGGATGTTTCAAAAAGTATACAATCTTGTATTTTTCAGTTACATTAATTTATAGAATCAATTCATACTTTGTATTAGATGAAAACAGGATCTATCCTACACTATATATCCCCAATGAATGTGACAAAATATATCTCTCAAAATACCATCTAAAAATAGTTAAGACTGAGTATAAGATTGTGCTTTGGCTTGGCAGAGTCCTCAAAATTATGCAACTATTCATAAATATACCTCTGGTAAATCTCTCATGTTCTGAACCCTTTGATTTAACATCAATATAAATCATTAAAAATGAAATTATGGGAAATATCTCACGGTCTAAGCCCTTTAGTCCCACATAGTAGTAAATAAAAGATAAATGACCTCCTGGGTAGCTATCACGGTCAATACCCCTTGGTTAATGTAACGTTAATAAATTATAAATGACCAAATGGGTAGCTCTCACGGTCAATAACCCAAGGTTAATATCTACACTAAGCCTCTCATGGTCCTGTGTAAATAATACAGAAACTCGCACAATTTTACCGGTCCAATGCTATCATGGTCCATTGGAAAAACAATGCCCACATAGTATTAAATAAATAATGTAATCTGAAACTACTACATGGATAATCATTCACATGATTATCACATTAATTTAATATTATCAAATAAACTCTATCCTAAGAATCCAAGGAGTGGAAAACATAGAAACCCTAATATGCATCCAAGACCAAATGACCATAAACAATCAAACAATGGAAACACACCCATGGGGTGTCCCATAACAAGGTATATAACCTTAAACATAAACAACAAACCCTTGTAAATCAAATAAACCATAATAGGTATTATATAGGTTTTAATTACCAATCAAGGAATAACCAAAACATGGGTATCTGAAACATTAGGAATATAATCCAAAGACTAACAATGAAAGGCACAAAACACCTTCCTTGGTGTTGTATGATCAATGCACTTGAACGTCGCCCCTTGAATAAACCTAGATCAGTGTCGATTTACAAAAAAGGTGAATAAAGTTCAACATTGAATAACTCTTGAGAGAGTATGAATAAGGAAGAAGGGATCTAGGGGAATTGAGAACTCACCGGTGGGATTCCAAAGCACCTGATAGTTTCTCAATCAAAGATCAGATGAAGAATCTGGAGGGTTCATTGTTCACCGGGCCTTCTATCATGATCCTATACGAAACACGAGAAGCAAAGGTGTTTCTGTAGATAATACATGACCCCAATTTGATATATCAAATAAAAAGAAATGTAAATGGAATGTTCATTAACATAACATTTCATGTATTAGCCTCAACTAGCACCCGACTTTAAGTGGTCTTCCTAGTCACCCCACGACCATGTAATCCGCTATTACACAGCCAATACATGAATGTACGTGAAAACCAAGCACACAGTGTGTACATAAAATTAAATGGATTGAACATATAAGTACCCAGCATGTACTTAGAAAATTCATCATTTCATCCTTTTTCCTTAAAAAACCTGATACTAAGATCCATACATGAAACGAATATATGGGTTCATACTAACTTACCCCTTAAAGTTATTCATCCTAGAATTATCCTTCAAATGGAGGTGAAGTTGAATCTAAAAACAACTCTGTCCACTGTGATCGTACATCGGCCTCCATGTCCCATATCTCGTCTGGTACTCGCTCATGCTTCCATAACACCCTTACCATAAGAACAGACCAGCCACAAAGAACCTTCATGCTGTGATCCATAATGAAAATATGGTGCTTCTCAAAGGATACATCCACCTCCAACTCAACCACCTCAGGTTGGAAAACGTGAGAGGGGTTTGAAAAGAAATGTAGTAACTGAGAAACATGAAATATGCCATGCATAGTCTGGTACCTCTAAGGTAATTTAAAATGATCAAAAATCATTAAGACTCTTTCCAAAACCACTAACGGCCCGACGTATCTCAGTGCAAGATTCCCCTACCTCACAATCCTCCAGTTCCCCAACCTCATTGTGACTCATAAGAAACCTTGGACTACAACCTCGAACTCCAGAGGTCATCTTCGTCGATCAGCATAATATTTATATTGTGACTATGTAGTAGCCTTCCTCTTCCAAATTAACTCGACCTATTCAGGGGTCTCTTGGGAAATACAAGCTTCCACCATAGTACTCTCTCCTTCCTCTAGCCAACATAGGGGTGATCAACATTTCCTACCATACAAATCCACATAAAGTCCATCCGAATCATTGAATGAAAACTATTATCATAGAAATTTTTTTTGGGGTTTGTGTATCTCCCAAGAGCCCCTAAAATATTGGATGCATGCTCTAAGCGTGTCCTCAAAAACCTGAATCGTGCACTCGAACTCGCCATCTATATAGGAATGGTATGTTGTACTCAGATGTAACTGTGTACACAAATCCCTTTGTATTCCCTGATAAACATGATAAGTATATCAGGTTTCCCTATCTGAAATGATAGAGTGTGGAACCCCATGTAAACATACAATCTCTTGAATGTACAAACTTCCAAGCTCGTCAATAATGAAGGTTTCCCTAATCGGTCAAAAATTTCCAACCTTTTTGAGCATGTTGATAACAAACCAAACAAAATCATTCCCTTGATGAGACCAAGGTAATCCTGTCATAAAATCTATCATGACATTATTCCACCGCCTCATAGGAATGGGTAACTATATTAGAAGTCTTGCTGGCCACTGATGCTCCACCTTCACCTGCTGATAGGTGGAGCATCTTACAAGAAACCTAGCTACATCCCTCTACATGACTAGAAACAAATACTAACGAAGTAGATCTTGATACATCTTGGTGACACTATGATGAACTTCCCAAACTAAGGCATGAAAATATCACAATATCTCATCGCGTATGTCTAGTGAGACCCATAAGAACCCATGAAAACAAAAAACCTCATCCTCGTCTATGGTCATCCTAAGAGTATGGTCCACTGCTAACACACTCTCCCATAATAATATGGCTTCAGAATCTGATAGGAAACCCATTCAAGCTAAATTCAGTAGTGTATAGTTTATATCATTAGAAGAAATAAATGTCTACCCTTATTTGTCATGCACCTCCAAATGCATCTTAGAGAATAGAGCCATATGCTTCTTTTAACTACTGGACCCCCGAACTGGTTGTATCTGAGTTGTCCTGCTCATTGCATCAGCCACCATGTTGCCTTTCCCATGTGTGGAGGAAAGCTCAAAGTCAAAATACTGAAGGTACTCAACCCACCTTGAATGTCTCAAATTTTGACCATGTTTAGTAAAAATATACATTAGGATTTTGTGGTCGGTGTACACCAAAAAATTCTCCGCAAAAAAAAATGACTCCAACAATGCCAAGAATTCACAAATTCAGATAACTCGAGATTGTGCATATGGTAGTTCCTCTCATGTGAATCAATTGCCGAGACCCTAACACAATGACTCATCCTCCTACATAAGCACTACTCCCAGTTCGATACATGATGTATCGATTTAAAATTTTTAACTCTTCCTCGGTGCTAGAAAAATAAGTATCAGTGCTGAAATCAATCTTCTTTTCAACTTCTGAAAGGCTAAATCAAAAAATTATGTCTAAAAGTACTTCACACCCTTCTTATGAAGGCTCTTCTATGGTACTAATATGCATGCAAGGTTCTGTATTTTGAATCTTTAGTAACCAGCGAACCCCAGAAAACTATGTATCTCAAAGGAATTCTTCAGATATTCCAAGAAACTACTACTCTAACATTATTTGGGTCTATTGATACTCTTCTCTCTGAGATGACATGACCTAAAAAATTTATTTGGTCCATCCAAAAGTGTCAATTTGAGGTCATAGCATATAGATGATTCTAACTTAGTGTACTCAATACGATCTCAAGATTGGTTTCATTGTCATGTTGAGTGTGGGAGCACACTAAGATATCTTCCCTAAAAACTAGCACAAAATAATCCATGTAAGGATGGAACACTCAGTTCCAAAGTTCCATGAAAACTGCACGCGTGTTTTTGATACCGAATGGCATAACCAAATACTCGTATAGAACATACCTACTCTGAAAGTCTATAAGAGGTATATCTTATGGTCTAATGCGCAACAGATTATAATCAGATCTCCATATAATCTTTGAGAACACCTGAGCTCCTTTATGATGACCAATTAGATCCTCAAATCTCACCAATGTATATAGATTATTGACTATCAATTGTTTTTTCTTCCGATAATCCAAACAATGTTTGAGGGAAAAATCTGTCTTCATCACAAAAAGAACAAGCGAACCCCAAGGATAAGTACTGGGTCGGATGAAACCCTTTTCCTACAACTCATGTAACTACTTCTTGATCTCTGGTAACACCAGTGTATCCATCCTTTTACAGAGGAATGGACACCAATTCTTCTCATCATAGAATTTCAATAATGAAATCCACTTCTATCTCTGGAGGTATGCCTAAAAAATTGTTGGGAAAGACATCATTGAAATGAACCACCACTGGAGGAATGTCTATATGTGAAGTCCCATGGTAATCCAAATATATACTAGTAATAGGGGCTGTGATATGACCCAACCCATGAAGTCTGGGTCCATCTCTGCTCACCTAGACATCCCATTATCCTCAGTGTATAAATGATACACCCTATGGTGATATGAATCTCACCCTTCTGCAATATCAGTCAAAAAAGGCCTGAAAGAAGACTAACCAGCCCATTCTTAGAATGAAATCGAAGCCTATAATCTCTTAAAAATAAAGTTCCCATAAGAAGTCACACCTTCTAACCTCAAGAAGGCACTCCTTAAACTGATGTACATTAGGCATCCTAATCCCCAACAGAGTGTTTAGTGTCATGACATCATAAAAATTAAAGAAACAAAGACCATGTATCTCCAAAATAAAAAATATATAAAACTATGGAAATACCCTATATCCAAAATATCAAAAGCTAAAACTGGGGAAGCTAGAATCATAACTCTATCCATAGAGTGTCTTGGATCCTTCTCCTACTAGGTTTACACCATCGCAAAAGTCTCACATGTACCGCGACCCTACAATCCTTTCTATTTACCCTATGATGATCCACCATTATGTCTTTGAGAACTATCCATCAGGCTACCATGGAAATGACCACATTCTTAGCCCAAATGACCTGATGAACTATAGTTCCCTCACTGATGATAAACTGGTTGTCCTAATTTTAACACCCCAAGATTTCATAGTTTTTTATTTCTTCAAAGTAATTCAATAACTTTTGCTACTTGCAACACCGAGTTCTAGCACACCATGACTTACCAAACAAGCCATTCCAAAGCGGTTATAAATAGTATTAACTGAATTTTTAACTTTATATAATCCTTAAAATTTTAGAATCCATATTATGATTTTCTTACACATAATGTAAGAACAAATACATTTTTTCCAGATAAATGACGTATTTTTAAAAAAATGCAATTTTACCGCCTTTTAATGGCGATGCCTTTTTAAATCCAATATTTGAAACTATTATATATTCAATTTGACAAAATAATCTTCTTCTATAGAATTTAGACATAATAATATAGTTTCCATAAATTTTTTTTTGTTTTTCTGATAACATTCATATTTGGATGAATAGTGAAAAATATTATATTTTAACTGAAAACAACATTTTTAATCAAAATAATTTATATTGTTAAATTATACATTTTAATGGTATGGAAGTATGAATAGATTATATTTTTACCATTTAATTCAATGATGTTCATTGTATGTAATTCCACTTTGAAATTGGACATAAATAAGTGTCAAAGTTTTGATAGTTATTATTTCTTAAAAATACGCTTTTTGTTGTTGATAGCAGGAATTAATTTTAAATTAATAAATTCAACTTTTATGTTTTGAATTTTGTAAAATATACTTCATTTTTGGATTTGGAATATCGAAATTAGATTAGGTTAAAATTTTGGTACTTTTCTGATAACTTTCATATTTTGATGAATAGTGAACATTAATAAATTTTAATTAAAAACAACTTTATTAATCGAAATAATTAATAGTGATAAATTATGAATTTGAGTAATTTTAAACTATAATGATATTATTATTTTACTATTTAATCCAATTTTTTTCATTGTACATAATTTAATATTTAAGCTGGACAAAAGAAAGTGTCAGTCTTTTGATAGTTATTATTTGTTAAAAACACGTTTTTTGTTTCGAAAACTAGAATTAATTTTAAATTAATTTCTTCCACTTATGTGTTTCGAATTTATAAAAATGGAGTCAATATTTATAATCAGGAGTTTAATATTGTGTAAATAGGTAACTTTTATTTTTATACATTTTGAATAATTATATCAATAAATATTTTATTACGATGGATAAAGGGTAAATCTGGTAAATATGGGTAAAATATAATATTTTAATAATACTAAATTATCCTAAAACGTGTCCTAACCCTATTTTTTGATATATTCCCGACCATGGGAATCTTTGGGTCGATTTTGGGACCCCATGAAGCCACTTTTAAGTGATGATGACACTTTATATTGATTATGTTAAAGTAAATGGAAAAATGACATAAGCTTATATCTTTTAGAAAAACAATTTTTACATAGGGTTATATATGTTGTATTTTATACTATAAATATTAATTAGAAAGATAAAGATATTTCCAACATAATGGTATTTTATTTATAATTTTTAGACATTTAATAAATAAATTTATTTATGACAAACTAATGATGCAGTATTTTCCTTATTAATGAAATAATCACATAATTGGTATTATAAATGTTAAACTAAATATAATTTGACGGTTTTGATGACATACAAGATTTTTACTGACTAATATGACATTTTCGAATTGCTAAAATTATTTTTTTTAATTAAAAATGTTTTTACGACTTTTGAAAAAATCAATTTTTAAATAGTGTCGATATTGACATAAAAGAGTTCTTAAAAGAAATATTATATTATTAATTCATATTCTATTCCTAAAAATCTAAATTTCGAAAAAATAACTTATATAATAATATTAGTATCATTAATGGACCACTTGGGGTACTCTTGAAAGTTTATAGTATGTTTATTGACTATATAATATAAAAATACAAAGAGACATGGTAAATGTGAAATTAATTATCTAAGAGTTAAAACTAAAAGATAAGGTTGATATAGTGACCCAAACCTGTCTAAAATCTATTTGATGAAAGGATTTAGACCCATACCCAACATAGAATTTGAATAATCTACTTTGGAGCTATTAGAAACCGAATATAAATTTATTATTAATTAATTCTTTAAGTTTCTCCTAAAGAGCCCGTCCTCCCCCTTATAAAAGGACACCACTTCTAACCAACTCTTTATACCTTAAAATCCTTTTTTCTAGGACAAAATCTACCCAAATACCATCTCAACTCTCCTCCCTTAATCCTAGAGGCATGAATTTAGTCAGAAAGCCAACCTAGTGAGCCCTTTTGATCAAATCAAAAGGAAGAACCCAAAGAAGAGGTAATGTTTTTTCCACCCTCTTTCAAGTTCCTTTCTTCTTCAACTTTTTCATTCTCTGTTTTTCCATTCTAAAATAATAACTCCCGTATCTTATATATACTGTTATGTTATTATAAATATGGTCCAACCATATTCAGTATTCTATCCATCCTTTGAATGACATGTCACAATACGTGCGTACGTATGGCCTGCCGTCTCCACATCGTGGTTTAATTGTTATTCAATACATTATTATTTGGATGGGTAAAATAATGATGCGTAATTCTTGTAAATAATAAATATAACTTGATAATTATTCTTTATATAACATATAAAATCCAATTATATGATATTTTAATATCAAAAGAATGATATTTTCGCTCATGCGTACGTACAGATTACCATCTTTACGACGCGATGAGAATCATTTCCAAGTTCACCATTCCTCGACGATTATAAAAATATATATGACTAATAAGTATGTAATATATTACATAATAATGTTACTTAATATATATATATATAAGTACTTATGTACTTACATATATTTTATTCACTTACCTCCATTAAAAACTATATAAAAATGTAAACAACGTTTATGCATATGTACAAACTAACGTCTCTATAAATGGTGTATTCAATTTCATATATACATATATTATACATATTTATATTCTAAATATATATGATATATAAATCATATTTTATATTCTGGAAGTATTTAAATCATTATCTATGTGATACAATGAAGAGTAAGAAGTTAAAACACGTACGATAAAAAAATCGATTATTACCCGAAATATTAATATAACATGGTAATTATTATTAAATGGATAGTATAAAGTCGTAAATGAATAATTTATGTTATCAAAAATATTAATATGGTTCTGGTATTATTTTATAGCATACTATAGTCTTCATACAGGAGGTTAAACGTACCCTCGACTAAAGGAAAGTGCAAGGTAATGGGTTTTCATCTCACTCTTTATTCTCGTGAGATTCATACCATATTCCCACTATTACCTTTTGTGTGGTTTATGTACTGCCCATAATTGTATTCTTTATGTAATAAACTTTAATTTATGTGTATTTACATATTCATTGTATGATACCTCTTTCATGTGGTGTATGTTTCATAAGATAAAAAATTGGTAAGGGTTTATTTCACAATCTCTTCATTATCCGAGGTTGTTTATATGTAATTATATACTGGGACCTCTTTATCATCCACATCCATGTTTCTTAAAAATTTATTCCAAAACATTTTTACTATTTACTATACTATGGGTTAATGTCATTTATACCCTTTTTTGAGTTTTTATGAAATGGTTTGAAAGGAATCTTTCCGTCATTTTCCAAATAAGATCTTTTTTAACCTTTTTGACAAAATTAATGTCAGAATGTCTTTTTATCTTATACGGCGGGTGCGCCTATTTTCCGCCATTATAAAATCATAGAATCTTCCCTTACAAGATTATAAGAATATTTTCAAAGTAAATTTTTTCTTTTATGATTATGTGACTTTTAAATGATTTCAAAAAAATAGATATTTCTCTCAAATAGATTTGATTTCATTTCTGTCAACATCCTTTGATGGATTTTAATCTTATTTGAAGTTGATTTATTATGATACAAAACTTTCATATTGTATTGAAGGTTTTTTTATATGTTTGATTGTGGATGTGTTATTTTTATACCAATCATGGTTTATGGATAATGTATTTACATTTTTTATGCTAGTTTTAATACAAATTTTTATGTTACGTTTAAACCTTTTCATATGAGAATGCATTGGACTTAGTATGTGACGGGTGGATCCTGCTATAGCTCCTAGATGCATTGGTAGGTCACATGAGACAAAATTGTGTCTTGGCATGAGGCCTTGACAAAATCTTATTTGTAGTTTTGGCACAAGGCCTTTGCTACGTGGTTATGATAGTCTAACATTATGCATTCCATCATTATGAAAGTTGTTATTGATATTTCATATGATTATTCAACTAGTAGAATATCCATGTGAATAAGTAAATGGAATTATTTCATTTTAATTTTTTTTCCATATTATGCTAAATTTTATGTTTAAAAGAATTTTGTTTTAGTTATACATTGCCTTAAATGTTTATGTATATTTTTGAATGTTTCCGCTGTATTGTTATCATTACTGAGCATCTGAGATCACCCCTTTCAGTGTTTTATTTTTCCCAGGATGTGAAGAAGTATTTTATGAATATCCTGCAAGAATAGTATGAGGGGATATGAAGAAAAGTTGTTGTTGTTGTTGTTTTTCACTTTATTATGTAATGTAAGACATGTGAATGTATCTAGTGATTCCAAGGCTACTAAACTAATCAGTCCTTTGGGACTTGATTCCCTGTAATTGTTCCAATGTATTAAAATAATGCACCGACTCTGGGAAACTAGTGTCGGGGCGTTACACTACTCAAAAACATGGAGTTATAATAGAACCCTGATCACCACATGATAGTGATAAAATCCCACAAAAATGCTGAATATTACCCATCATACCTCATGATCGGCACTCAACTTGGTCTCTTAGGAATTGAGGTCTTGTGCTCCCACTCTTCCTGCACTGGTAGCACCTGACCTGGTTACCTAAACATACATATCTATCACTGGAGTCACCATGAAATGGGTCCCTATGGCACTTACTGCTATTAAACAAATGGGTACCTTCACTGGATGCTGAACCAGCCTGGCCATAGGTTCCAACTCCCACAGACATTACTCGGTATTTAGCTCATGGTTTACTATATATGTCCCTGAAGTCAACTAGAAAACATTAACCTCTGATCAGATTTCATACTGAAGACCATCCTCAACTCTTTTATCTAGTTATAACTCGTCACCCCCCAGAACTTGAGTGAAGTGAAGAATCTCTGTAAAGCGAGAAGAATAATATATCACTGAAAGTACCCGCTATTCAAAATACATGAACTCTCGGGATCAATCGGCTCTCAATGTCTTGGGGTATAAATAAACATAGAAGGTCTTCTGAAACTCATATAATGTCATATCCCGATGACATCCCACCAATGAGATAACATCCCACTATCTCTTAGAGGAATCATGTAACATGTAATCTATGATCTTCACCCTCCTATTAAGGGGCGTCTAAAGATGGTCGAAGATACAAAGCATGGCCTCCAACCACGACTCTACAGATTGTGGTCCCCTATCCCCCAAACAATTAAGAAGATGATACTATTGGAACACCCTCATCAAATCTTCTATAGTCCGGTAAGGATGTGGTGCCCCATGAAAAGTCTGCATCATCCACATAAATCTTTCACAAAACTGTGCATCAACACCTGCATCTAGTATAACAGCTGGTTCCAAGATGGTCTTAGTGAGAGGATCTTCTGGTCGTCCCAGATCAACCATTTCCATTGTCTGATCATTTCCCTGCATCTGGCGTACAATTAGTGGCTGTCTTAGTAGCATGACTCAGCATGTTCAAGAACACACCTCAGTACAATATTATCATGAACTAAAACCTAGATGTACAATATTAGAATATGAGAAGGAAATAATTTGAGTTTTACAAAACAGGGTTACACGACGTGTTTATCCACTACCCGATGTGTTATCTTAAGCCGTAACATGGGCATGTATCTCTTCCATCATGGTCGTGTAACACCTCATACAGACGGTGTGTTCCTCTTAAGACATGGTGTGTACTTGAATATTTCCGCATGTAAAAATTCTTCTACACGACAAGAACTACATGATTTTCTCCTTATGTTACACGAAAAGGTGTGCACACTCTATGCATAGAGTGTACCATGTAAAATACATCCACTAGTGTCGTTAATAACATAGATGGATACAGGGTAAATTTTTACCTAGCAATTATACTCTAGAAACAGCATGTTCAACCCATGTTTCATCCACCTATGTCATTATTCACAAGGTCGGATACAGGATCCTTGACAACACGACGTGTACACATAGTACACTGTGTGTTCTAATAACATTTATCAACCCTGTGTCTCTTCTCACATAGTAATACACACGGTAAAAAACTACCCAACATGTAAATATGGTATATGTTGTGTACTTTAGAATAGTTGTTTCTGCCAAAAAGAGAGAAAAATGGCTTGTCTTCATAACATCACATGTTGTGTTGTCTAGGTTTGTTGAAACTAATCCTCTATAACATATCCCAAATCCCCTAAATTTTAAAATCTCGCCAATCAATGCCAGGTTCCAATTCGTGAGATCCCATACTCCCTGTGAATTAATGTTTGAAATCCTTATTTATATCGTTTTAATGTAATTAAATTAAATTTCAAACAAGATCCACCAAATTCTGATCCAAGAGGGACCATAACACCTCAAGGACCAAAGCTTGGAATCCATCGAAATGAAACAATACATATACCAATACCCTATAAAAATAGTATGTATTCTATCATGGTATCTATCACAGTAACATGTATATCTATCTCAACATCTATCACAACATCATGCAATCAATAATGCACTCTAAATGGCCAGAAAAAAATGCATGACATGTAATCTCTAGAAAGTGCCTATATGATGCATGAGATTGCATACCCTCATCTCATCAGGTTTCAACAGAAATGGAACCATAATGATATCAATCATAATAGAATAAATCAAGTGAAACTCCCAACGATGAAATTAAATAAAGTCTAATAATTGAAAAACTAGAAAATTGTGATATTCGGGGTAACATGGATTTCCCTTTACATGGGTTAGAGGCTCTTGAACAAGAATTATTACTAACTATCCATTCCTTTTAATAGCAATCTATTGGATCTAAATATCAAGGAAATGTGGAAAAAAGTAAACCAACCTCTTATAAAAATTTGTATTGTGTCAGATCCGGGTGCTGCCCAAAGGTGACCCAAACCTGATTGGTCACATGACCTCAAGTACATTTCCAATAATGTCAAAGGTTGCTGACTAGTGGTGAGGTACATGGTGTGATATTGGGGAAACTATTTTCTCATTGACAGATTATACACAATAGAAAAATAATAATAAAAAATATAATAAGAAAAAATACAATACATCAAAAGTAAATAGTGGAATACTTATAGTAATAAAATCACTAGAGCATGTACAAATGATTCATGTATCATGGATCTAATCTAGAAGAAAAAAATTCACAACATTATAAGTAAAATATAGAAACCAAATATAGATAAGAAAGTAAACTCTATCAAAATCTCAATCCTCATCTTGGGCTCATCCTCTCTCGCTCCAATAGCAATCATGTACCTGATGATGAAGGGTGTTTTTCCTTATATAGACCTAGAACCATTTATTCTTCTTAGGTCTAAAACATTCCCCAAATAAGGTGTGAGATGAATCTGAGTAGGAACCCACCAAAAGAGTTGTGCCTAAATATCAGTGAATACATATAGCACATATTACGCAGAAATGAAGCAATAAACATGGATGTCCTAAAAAGTAAAAAATACTATTGTTTTAAATTACATTCATTTACATTTGTTAGTCATCCTTATTATTATGAAATGTCACTATCTATACTAATATTTGTATCCCACATGAAAGTAACACAATCGATGCCTCAGAAGACCATCTAGACAAATGGTTAAGACCAAGTCCATGCTTTTGCTTTGTCTTGGTAGACTCATCCCAATTATACAACTAATCATAAATACCCCTCTTAGAAAACTCTCACGGTCTAACCCCTTTGGTTTTACATAGTTATATATCATTAATGAATGACCCTATGAGAAATAAGTCATGGTCTAACACCTTTAGTTATGAATAGAAGAAAATAAAAAACAAACAAACTCTTTGGAAGCTCTCATGGTCTATACCTTTGGGTCAACCTAGAATAAGTCAAATATAAAAGAACTCCTTGATATTTCTTACGGTTAATACCATTGGGTCAACATAACATCAATAAATTATAAATGACCTCTTGGGTAGATCTCAAGTTCAATAACCCTATTTCAGAATCTACAATAAGTCTCTCACGGTCCTATGAAAATAATAATGAAAACCCCACATGTTTCCTTGTCCAAGGATCTCACGGTCCATTGGAAAAACAATGCCCATTTAATATCATAAAATCTCATTTAATCTGAAGCTAATAAATGGATAATCATAACAAGCATATCAAATGCATTTCATATTATCAAGTAAAATACATCCTAAGAATACAAGGCATGGAAAATATGGAAATCCTAATAGGCATCCCAGACCAAATGACCATAAACAATCAAATAAAATAAACACACCCATGGGGTGTCCCATAACAAAGTATCTAAACTTACGCATAAGAAACAACCCCTTTTATATGAATCAAACCCTAAAAGTATTAAATTGGATTAAATTACCAGTAAAAATTTACCCCAAACATGGGTATGCATTACTTTAAGCATACAATTTAGAGACTAACAACGAAAGCCACAAATAGCCAACCATGATGTTGTATGATCAACAAAATTGAATGTCAACTCTTGAATTGGCCTATATTAGTGTAGAACTACCAAAAGGTTAAACAGACTCAACCTTGAATAACTCAAAAGAGAAGAAGAATCATGATGAAGGGATCTATAGGAGTTGAGAACTCACCAGTGGGATTCCATCACACATGATGGTGTCTTAATCAGTGCTCAGATAGAGAATCGGGAGGGGTTCTGTAATAGCCTCCTCATTCTCAATGTCTTAAGAGAACAAAAATACATTACTTCGCCTTCAGAGACGTCCCAGAGATGAAAAAGGCTGGAAATAAACGCTTAAGGGTTTCATACACAAGTGTGGGATGATTTACCTTTTTAGAAATAAACCAACAAACCAACAGACCATAATCAAAACATTCATTAAATAATGCATGAACAAAAGGAACACAACCAGACAACATCATGTATCACAAAACCATATCAAAGTAAAAAATATTAGAATACCAACAAGTATCAAAGTACACATTTTATAAACCACAAAATAATTTCATGTTACCACAAGATTCCATGATTCACATGATCCCAGCTCCACTATCAACGAACATCCCAAGTATCACGAGGTTATACTAAAAACGTGTGAAAAATTACCTTTTCCCCTGTCTCAAAAGATTGAATCTACAAAAGCATCAGAGTTCCAATGTAGGGGTGAGTATAATACTCATTAGGATTTTATAATAACTTATCTACTAACACCACTAGGATATAATGGTTATCACATTGTATAAAATAGTTTATAAAAAACTGTTTAACAAAATAGTTTATTACCAAATATAAACCAGTTCAAAAAAAATTATAACCATGTAAAAAAGGTAAATAAAACCAATTACCAACAAGTTATTTTCCATAAAAATAGCTTATAAAAGCCTAAAACCAATTTATCTCATAATTTGGAATACCCATTCCATAGTTCAAAACACACCCACACATGCATGCTTCGTTTGACAGTTCCATATTCATGAGCGGTCTCTCGTCCAATTACCTTGTGTCCCAATGAAACACACCCCCTATCCAGGGTGGTGTCACATATACCCCAATGATACTATTCCCTTATTAATGGTCTGTTAAGTGTAAAATCACATCAACACTATTTATGGAAAATATTCCTATTACCAAATTCAACTACTTCAATAGAACTGAACTTTTATGGGAAACCAAAGCACAACAAATTTCCAAAAAACATTTCATTTCAATAAAACATTCCCTTTTATTTATGTAATATAATCCAATTCATTTTCCAATAATCCATAAAAATCCAATTTTAAAATCCATATTTTAAAACCAAGAACTATAACACTCATTCAAAATCCCCAATTTTACAAATTTCACAATCGTCACTCAAGAAGGTTTCCAACAAGTGTTCAACAAAAAAATCAGAATAAATTCAGTACATTACTTTTAATTTAAATGCATTCCAATTATTTCAACTAAGAGGAGTCGAGGGTTAAGGCCCCTAAATTGAAGGTTTTGACAAAAACTACAATTAAAGAAGAACACACAAGAATACCAGGTCGATTTCCCATGAATCTTACTTAGATCACTTCTCCTAGAATGATCAAGATCAAATATCATCATATTTGGAATCCAAAAACCTAGATCTACCCATGATGGGTTTAGATGAGAGAAACCAAGAGAAGAGGATAAGTAGTTCTATGTAGATCTGAGAAACCGATGAAGAACAAGGAAGAGCGACCCCCTAGCACAAGAATATGACATCTATTCACCAAGGGAAGCCTTTAGATCGACTCCCAAATTCATGGTAGAGGATATACTATCATAAATGGAGAGTAATCTTTAATTAGGATAGATTAGGGGAAAACCAGGGAGTTATGTCAAAAACGATTGAGATCTTATTTTTAAGGATGTCATTCTAAATTCTTGCATGGTTTTTCCGCACGGTTTGGAAAAACATGTGATAACCATTTGGTAGACACTTCTCGCAAGGCTTCCCCTTACATAGTATCCCAAACTCTTCCCCAACCATGGTGAAGCTACTACCTCAAGAGGACCACTATGCACGATTTGGCATACCTTCCCCCCCCCCCCCGTGCGACTTCTCTTTAGCCCCAAAAAAAATTCCAATGTTTTACCAAATCTCCCAGCCACCACCCATACACCTTATAACCATGAAAAACATCATGTAAGGGTTACATACCAGAAACGGGGGGTAATTTATTCTCTCCACCATTGTTCTTTCCATCCTCATAAAGTAGAAAACCCCCACCTATCTATAAGAGATCTGGCGACAATGCTTTAATTTCTGTTTCACGTACCCAAGTCACTTCTGGAATCTGACCATGCTGCCATAAAACTCATACTTGACCAAATAATTTTCCATGTAAGACTTTCTCTTTCTTATTGAAAATCCTTATTGGTATATGTACCAATGATGAATCTGGATCTAGGTCGATATGATCCTTTTTGATCACATGGGAAGGATCAAGATGATACTTTTTCTAGTGAGATACATAAAACACATTATGTACAGAACTAAACCATGGTGGTAGTTCAAATTGATATGCCACCTCCTTAACCCATTCAAGTTTCTCAAAATGGCCATCGTATCTAGGAGATAACTTGATCTTATTATGAAAAAGATGATGTCCAAGAATTTTTCATATTAGCAATAATACATGATCACCCATAGAGAACAACAATGGTCTTCGACGGTGATCTTCATATGTTTTTTATGACTATGATCCATCTCTATCCTCTTTCTAATCAATTGGATATTTTTTATTGTTTCTTGGAAAAGGCACCACCCAAATAGTTTTGTCTCAACCATTTCCACCCAATATAGTGGATAACGACCTAGACATTGATATAGTACATCAAACAGATCCATCTGTATCATGGCCTGATTGTTGTTTTTATATGATAACACCACTTAGGGTAAGTGTTCCTCCCATGATCCACCAAAATCCATTTACAGAATCCCACAAAATGTCTTCTCTCATTTGTATCGTCCACTCGGATTTCCCATCCATCTAAGGATGACACACTATACTCATATTCAACTGAGTACCAAGGACTTTCTTTAATGATTTCTAGAATAGAGCGGTGAACCACAGATCTCTACATGAGACTATTAAAACCATTTTTCAAGGCCACTTTACCACTTATTGGATATAGGTTATGGATAGATCCTCCACTATATGAGTATCATTAATTGGAATGAAATGGGTTGAATTGGTTCGATGATCCACTATCACCAAAATGTAATTGTGTTTTCGAACCATTTTTTGGACGTCTAGTACAAAATCCATCACTATCGGATCCCATTTCACCACTGGGATAGGTAATGACCTCAACATATCAACTTTAATCTGATGCTCTACCTTAAATTACCAACAAGTTAAGCACTTGGGAACAAACTCGGCCACCTTTCTTTTCACGGAACTCTGCCAAAACTATTCCTCTAATACCTTATACATATTATGTGTGCCTGGATGTATAGCCCATCTCAAACAGTGGTAAATATGAAAGATTTATTCAAGAAAATACATAGGTACAACCATTATATCTCTAAAATACAAAACTAAACTACCATCAAATTTCCAGCCCTCAATAGTCTCCCCACCATTGAGTTTTGAACTCATAGGTAGAAAATCGGCATTTGATGTTTGTGATCCTTTGAAAATATTTACCAAATTAGGATCGAGAAAAGATGAAAAGAAAACAGTAACATAATCACAATGTTCATGTTTTACATTCATGTCGACTAGTACTGACAATAACTACCATTACATTGATGCTATTTTGTCCAACATAGCATTTGACTTTTTGCCGAATGCATCCACCACAAAATTCCATATTCTAGTTCTATACAACAAGTCATTTTCCAACATCTGTAGATACTCCATCCATCCCCATTTCCTCAGTTTCAAATCTATCTATGAGAAAATATGTTTCAAGATTTTATGATCTATAAACATAGTTTTTTTCTCAGAAAACAGATATTGTCTTCACGTTTTCAAATCATGGAAAACTATAGCTAACTCCAAATCATGTGTTGTGTAATTCTTCTCATGCACCCTAAATAGCTTTGAACCATAAAAACCACATGGTCTCCTTTTATGAGAACATAGCCCAGCCCTGATCCTGAAGCATCCCAGTACACCAAATACCCCTATCCTGATTATGGAAAAATCAAGGTTGGTTCCTATCTAAGAGAAACTTTTAGTTCTAGAAAGACTTCTAGAATTCTTATATTCAAGGGAATGGAGAATTATTCATTGATCAGAGTTGTTTTTGGTGAATCTAGTCCTGAGAAATCACACACAAAGCATTAGTAGTAACCAGCTAGTCTAAGAAAACTTCGTATCTTGCAGACATTATTTGGTGGTTTCTAAGAGATAACAGCTTATAACTTTTCAGGATCAAAAGAAACACCATTTTTAGAAATGAAATGGCCTATAAAAAGTACTTCATGTATCCAAAAATCAGACTTCGATAATTTATCCTACAAATGGTGATCTCTCAAGATTTCTAACAATGTTTCCAGGTGGTCCTCATGTTCATCCTTTGTATTTGAATACACTAAGATGTCATCCAAAAACACCACAACAAATGAATACTTATATTTATAAAATATACAATTCATCAAATCCATGAAGACTAAAAGTGAATTAGTTATTCCAAAATGCATGACTACATATTTTTTGTGGCCATATCTGCTTATGAAAGATGACTTTGGAATACTAGATCAAAAGACAATCTTGGATAACCACTGAGCTCCACTCAATTTATCAAACAGATCATCAATGTGTGGATTTGTATATCTTTTCATTATTGTGAATTGGTTAGGCTTATGATAATCAACACAAAGCCAATTATTTTTATATGCTTTCTTCATGAAGTAAACCATTGATGCCTACTGAGACGTACATGGTCGAATGAAACCCTTTATTTCCAATTACTCCAACTGTACATTAAATTTTTGTAACTCTATTGGTGAATCCTATATGAATTATGGTAAATAGGATTTGTCCTCAGAGGATATCAATCATAAACTCCCCTTCCCATATAGGTGGTAACCATGATAAGTTCTTGGGAATTACATATAGAAATTGATCCAAAACTGCTAGAAAATGAACATCCTTGATTTATTCCATTGTTTTCAATTTCAACACTGCCAACTGGTAAGAGATCGATCCCACCATCAGTTCCAATAAGCTCTTTCTAACATTATTTACCATCTTTTCTCCTCTGAAGAGATGCTTGTTGTTGTCCTCATTCATGAATCTAAGTTCTCTCTTATAAAATTCAATGTGGGCCTTCAACATTGTCAACCAATCCATAATCAGTAACACATCATTGAAATCGATGTCCAACACTGAGAAGACCCATTTTAGCTAAACTTCATCAACATTTATAACACAAATTATACCCACAAAGTCATGACATTCACTATCACCGAGAGGAGTTTGGATTTTTAAAATAAAAGGCACAATTTACATCTTTAAAAATATAAAATCAACGAAATGATAATCAATGAAAGAATTTGATGCACCAATACTGAAGAAAACATTCATAAGGTTAGAATTAAAAATAATAATACTTCTAACAGTAGATAGTCCAACCTCGTGGTCAATAATAATCTGCTCAGCTCTATATAATTGCTTCATCGGTACATTGTTGTCTTTATTGACATGCTAATATTCCCCTAGTAGAGGAGTCATGGTATTTCTAGAATCACTATAGACAGCTCTTCTCTACTGTTCAGACTGATTATGTTGTCTTCGCCTTGTCGAAGCATATGATGCTTGTGATGCCTAATAAGTGTCTCGAGTATCATACCTTGGAGCACTAGGACAGCCGCATTGATGATGCCCCATATGGTTGCAGTTATGAAATGCTCTAGTATGTGTCATACACTCTCACTTTATGTTGTAAAAAACACATCGAAAAAATCATATTTTTCTCATGGGTTATGGTGGAAGGTTCATTGATCCAGCCGTCTGATTCTGATTTTCACTTCCACCTTGGAATAAGTGACTCTTTTACTATTTATCCCAATGGTTGAGTTCCCACCATTTCAATTAGTTATCATCATACCTCCTCCCATCGAACCCGAGATATCACGATCATCCATCGTTTCTCCAATTACCATCCCTGTATAATCCATAATGCAGAGCACCACAATTTTCCATCAAATATCCTAACATATCCCTGATTCGATGATGTGTTCCTTCAATGAATAACTTTCCACAAATTCATGAAAAATTCCCTAAATTCAGGAATTTAGATGCATACTCTATGAGTGATAGACTCACTTATTTCATGCTAGAGAAGCCCATCATTTTATAGGTGTTGAATGTGTGATCATAGAATTGTTTGTTGAACAATTGTTCAAAATCCTCCCACCTAGGGCCTTTATCCACTTTATATTTCAATAGTAAATCCAACCATTGGTATGTGTGATCCCGGAGAATATATGTTGCGAATGTGACCTTTATCTCCTGTGGTGTGATGATGAAATCAAAGATACAATTCATTAAACCGAGATACTCCTCCGCCTTCTTGGGTTTAGCATCACCTTAGAAGTTTGGTGGATTCCGCTTCATGAACTAGATGGTATGATCCACATGACTTGGATAATTCTTTCATTTGTCAGTATCCATTGCTTGAAAATCTGGGAAAATACCATGAACTAGCTTTTGGTTCACCCATGGTTTAGGTGAAACCACATTCACTGCAACTTCTTCTGGTTTGTTTTGATGACACATACCAGGTTCCATATTCTAAAGCAGCAATAAACTCTATCAATCTCACTCTCCAGAAACTGATTTCATAGCATTTAAAATTCTATCACACCAACTATGATAACATTATTTTTCATAACAACCATTTTCCATGATCATCCATTTTTAAAAACATTTAACATGATTTTTGAAAATTTATTAATTTTCAAAATATGATAAGAATTCCCTTTTTCGAAATCTTTTATTTGAAAACCACTTTCATAGTTTTTAAAAAATCACCACTTTTCACCACATGAATCATTCCTCAAAACTATGTATTCACTCAAAGTGGGAATAATTACTCTACAATACATGTTATGCTCGTATCATTGGAAAAAACATGACAATGAGATTTCTATTATTCTATAAGTGTCTCCAAAAAATTTATATACCCAACAAATTGGAAACTTCATGTTCAGCATAAATGTGTTACCTACATATTTTTATGCTATACATTTCACATTCAAGATATCCTACTCATGTTTAAGATTTCATCCCAAAGAATAGACAAGAAGTAATTTCAACTACCAGACCAAGAAAACTGATGGCCACTTGTTAGGCAAGGACTGAACAAGCCGATAAAATTTTTACCTCAAAGGAAGGACCAGACTAGAACCGTTTGTAATGACCTGTTCATTTTCATTGTCTTGAGAGCACAAAAAGTCATTATATAGCCTTAAGGGGCATCCCCAATATGCCAAATTCTGGCAATAAATGCCGAAGTGTTTCAAACAAAAGTGGGTGATGATTTACCATTATAAAAATAAACCAACAAACCAAAATCCAAAGATATACTAAATGATGCCTGAACAAAAGGGAGACAACTAAAAATCATCATGTATCACAGAACCATATCAATGTATGCAACTATAGAAGACAAACAAGTATCAAATTACACATTAGATAAACCACCAAAGACTATCAAGAGACTACAAGACTCCATTCTCCACATGATGCAAGGTGCACAATCACCGAACAACCCATGTATTATTAGTTAGTACTAAAGAGGTGTGAAACATTAACTTTAACCCTATATCAGAATATATCATATAGAAAAGACCAAAAGTTCTAATGTAGGGGTGTGTATAAAAATTAGTAGGTATTCCTCAATGACTTCCTTACCCACGCCAATAGAATAGAATGGTTTGAACATTATATAAAATAGTTTATATAAAATAGTTTACCAAAATAGTTTATAACCAAATTTAAACAAGTTCCAAAAACCAATTATAACCATGTGAAAAAAATGTAATTAAAACCAATTTAAATCAAGTAATTTTATAGAAAAATAAAAAATCAAAGAATAAACCCAACTCATATCATCATTTGGAATACCCATTCCATAGTTCATAACACACCCACAGATGCATGCTTCGTTTGACATTTCAAAACTCTTGGGTGGTCTCTCGTCCAATTAATTTGTGCCCCAATCACACACACCCCCAATCTTGGGTCATGTCCCTTGTCCCCCAGTGGTACCCATCTCTTATTTATGGCCTGTAAAGCAAGAAATGACACCAACACTAGTTATACCATGTATTACCATTACAATAAAACTAAACTTTTATTAAAAAAAAGAACAACCAAATTCAACCCAACAATTTATTTCAATAACAATTCATCTTTTATTGAAAACAAAAAATCTAATTCATGTTCCAACAATATAGAAAAATATCATTTTTAAAATCCATTTTATTAAACCATGAACCCATCAACTAATTCAAAATCCCCAATTTTCCAGATTTCACAACTATCACTCAAGAAGGATTATAAAAAGTGTTAAATAACAAAATCACAATAAATTCTAGACAATAAATTCAATTTTAAATCATTCCATTCTGTTATAATAAAAAGCTTCTATATTGAATCCTCCTACCTCGATGGTTTTAAAAATAACCACTATGAATGAAGAACGCACAAGAAAACTAGGACGATTCTCTAATAATATGCCTTAAATCACTTATAACACCAATATCAAGACCAAATATCATAATAATTGGTATCCACCAAACTAGATCTACCCATGACAGGTGTACATCATAGAAACTAAGAGAAGATGAGAAGGAGATCTAAATAGATATGAGAAACTCATCAAGAACAAAGAAGAATGATCACATACCTCTTGAATCCGGCTTTGATCCACCAATGAAAGCCTTCATATCGACTCAAAAATTATGGTAAGAGGTTCTCAAACCTTCAAAAGATAGTAGTATTTAATTAGGATTGTTTGGGGGAAAATATGGGAGTTATGTAAGAAATGAGTGAGATGTTGGTTTTAAGGATCTCATTCTCACTTCATGCATGGTTTGACCACACAGTTAGGAAAACACTATACTAACCACGATGTATCCACAAAATATATATATTCACCTTTTACAATGTCCCACAATGTGATCCAACCATGCTAGAACCACTACCTCTAGAGGAAAACTACGCATGGTATAAAAACTTGTGTGCCCCATGTGGCTTTCCTTTAGCCCCAAAACACTTCCAATGTACTCCCAACTCTCCCAACCATCTCCCTTACATATTATAACCAAAAAAAGAATCATTTAAGGGTTACATTATAGAAAATGGGGGGTACTATAGGTTCGGAGTTTTTCAGCCCATCTGATATGCTCCTGTACAAAACACTAGAAAAAGAAGGTGTTTCCTAAGATGAGACATGACGCCGCTCTGATTTGTCAAATAAAAATAAAAGTACATGGTGTGTTCATTAAAAGTAGACACCATGTATTATCCTCAACAAGACCCTAGCTTATTTGGACTTCCTGTTCAAGACATGACAACTTACTCGACAATTACATGTCCAATACATGGTTCTATGTGGCAACCGAGTACACTATGATTATGCATATGTACATGATGTGTACAAATAAAATTCCCCACATCTTTTTTTTTTCAAAAAAATAACCCTAAATTAAGATCCATACCTAAAATAAATATCCAATTTTGTAAAAATATGTAATATATATTGATTAAACAATTTTTTTATGACTTTTACATTCCTTTATGTTTTTTGAATCACAAACACATTTTCTTAAGGAAAATTGTATTTCCCTAAAAATCATTTTTAAAGGAAAAATTTCATTCTCTATGAATGGTTTTGACTTTAACTATTGTTTTTAATGCCTTACATATTTCTTTTCTAACTAAATCTAGCCATATTTTCCTTAATCCAAAGAAAGGGGTCCTTATATATACCTAGGAACCTCACATTTCATGAGAATCCAATTTTTTATAACTGAGAATCTGATTTCCCTAGAATTCAGAATCAAATTTCTCTACAATACAGTATCTGGTTTCTATATAATTCAGAAATATAATTGTCTTTGATGTCATAAACATCTTTATCAGCCCTATCATGAACATGTTGAAAAATATTGTCATTACTACTTTCATACTCTTGAGGGAATTTATTGACCCAATCTTGGGAAACATCATATTTCTTAATAGATTGTCCTTATGAAATTATTTTATTAGAGGAATCATGGGATGTTCATACTGAAAAAATCTTGGAAGGTATCTCATTATATTTATATTTTTCTACCATTCTTATCACATATTCTCTTTACTCTTCATCTTCTGCTTCTTGATGGATTTATTGTTCTTCAACTATTGGTTTTGAAACTAAAATATCCTTCTTTATATATTCTCGTACCTGAGTCTCAGTTTCCACGGGTGCCAAAGGAATCATGGGTTGTACCAAGATTGATTTTATTAATTTAACTTGTTCTGAGTCCTTCTAAATGTCTCATAGAAAGGCTTATATATTCTTAGCATCCAGATTTTTCTTTTTCATATTATATTAATTGGATTAACACTCATTCTCTTCAACTTGTTGTATTTGTATAACCATATACTTAGCATGATATATCTCGAAAACAGAATCACCTTCTTTCTTCTTCATTTTTAGATCTCTCTATTTGGATACAACCTCATCAGAAAAGTATATTGGATTCTTAATCTTGGGTGGAACATATACCTGTTCAGTGGCTGGTGATCTTTCATGTAGTTATGGAAATTTGGATTTTCATTTCATGGGAGTTGTCTTGAATAAATTTCCAAATTCTCTTTTCTTACTAGTTTCTCGGTCATCGTTATGAGGAAGATCAACGAAATATCTAGACTTGTCACTAAATCAGATCTTAATCCTTCTCAAGGTATCATCACATAACAAAATGATCTAAATGGTTTTGGCCTTTGACATTAAATGAATTTTGGAAGAGTATAGGCATTAGATAGTGATCTTAAAAACGGATGTAGGGTACATCATGATTGAGAATTGATGGTTCCATTATGAATGTTTCTATGGGATAAAAGAATGAACTCAAGGAGGTTTAACATTATTACATTCACCAACAAATCCTTCATAAATATATCTCATATATTTAGAGATTCCTTATCTCCACTCCTTGGAATCAAAAATTTGTGCATCCAAAGAGGTAATAATATGTTTTTTGTTAAAAGATGTGATACCTTGGGTGTTTTTACTCCCATAAGCCTAATTCATTAAATAGCCTTGATTTTATCAAAATAATTGTCTTTATCGTGCAACCTGTTTGAGATAATGATTGACTCTCCTTCATAGGTTATATCCCAAATACATGATGCCTTCTTGTAAGGAAAAGAGTAATTTTTGACAAAACTTTTCAAGTTAGTCATCTCTTTCCCACCTTTTTCTTGAAACTGAATGATATCAAAAAAATCAAAAACTAAATCAATATACACTAGAACCTGATTCTTTTTCATTTGCTACATAGAGTCTTTCCAATCTATTCAACTTTATGACTTTTTAAATCAAAGAGTTATTCTTGGAAAAGAATTTCAGGTTCACTAACCTTTCCTCGATGATTATCCAATCTTTTTGTTCCCTATTGGATGGTATCAATGTCTGTGAGGAGATCTGAAGTGACATTATTAGTTTAAGGATAAAGGGAAAATATAACATCAAACTTGAAGGGAGTAAGAGATTCAGTGAAAAGACACATAGAAAATCGATGTGGGATGCCAAGAGGTGGGTCCCTTTACTTAGTCTTTTTAGGAACAATTCATCTTCCAAAATTAATCAAATAGTTGAAATATACTCCATCTGTTAGGATGGTTGATATCAATGCCATAGAAGGATATAATGGTTCTGATATTTTGTGGTTTTAAGGAAAAAAATCAGATTTAATGAAATTTATTTGGATAAAGTTTTTTAAAAAAAATATTGAACTATTGAAAAACAAGAATACTATATGGGGATTTCATAAAATTAGGGGATTTTTATCCTACACACCATGAGCCATAAACAAACAGGGAGTTAGGTATTTGTTTTAATGTTCAAAAAAATAATAGTTCATATATTCTTCTATGAAAGGTTGTTTGTGCTTTCCAAAAATGGAATTTCTAGAGTTAATAAGTTTACTTATGAATTTTTCTTTTCTTTATGTTTTGTAAATCACAAAACCATTTATTTAAGGAAAACTACCTTTCCCTAAGAATGATTTTATGAAGGAAAATTTTCTTTCTCTATGAATGGTTTTGTATTTACCTATTTCTTTCATTACCTTACTGAATATTTTTCTAACTAAATATAACCATATTTCCTTTAAGAAAAAAAGATCCTTATCTATAACTCGGGAACTTGTAGTTCATGACAATCTAATTTCACTTGGATTGAGAATCTAATTTCTCTAGAATTTAGAATTTAATTTCTCTTGAATTCTAAATTTGATTTCACAAGAATTCAGAATCCGATATCTCTATAATTGTGAATCTGATTTCTTCAGAAATTAGTCTCTGATTCTCTCAGAAATGTGACTTTTATTTTCATAAAAATTAAATATTGATTTTCATATATATTAAATTTTTATTATCTGTTTTCATAGATTCCAAATGTCAATATTTTTAGACTCCTAATTCCACAATCATTAGAATATGATTAAATAATTTTTTATAGTTTTAATTTTTCTTTAATGTAGAGTTCGATTTTAGGGGATCCTAAAAGTGACAATTTCTGTTAAGCATGTGAATGTTTGTCATACTTTGTTATATAAAATTAGGTCATAATATCTTTTAAAAGGTATCCATTGTTTGATTACTATGTGTATAGGTCTATCCAAAATTGTTTGGAAAAAATATGACTATTCGAGGAAGTTGACCATTGGATATTTTTCTTATAAATACCCAGTAATTTGAATGATCTTGTAGCTGTTGTACTCTGGAATGAAGTGATACTTTGTGAGAACTTGGCTCGATCTGTCGTGTGTAAATGTTGTGAACAACTTGTTCAAGTAGAGAACTTCTTGTTTATCCTTCCTAGTATGAGACTGATTGTTACTATTATCAATCAAGTGATTTTGGGGATAGGAATCTAGAGGTTCTGATTACCTTCTTAATCAAGGGTTTGTGGTGATAGATAGATAGATACCGATCTTTATATTAAGTGCTTACCCTGGTGTGGGAAAGAAAAACATTATTGAATATATAAATCATGGGACCTTTATCCAAAGTTGTAGGATACCCTTCTCTTTCGGTTAAAATATTTCCTAGTAACATGGTAATTTTTTCAAGTTTGTTTAAATTTGGTTATATTTTGTTACAGATAGAAAGTGTAAATTTCTTACACATTCATTTTCCTATACAAATTCTGATTAAGATTCTATACTCTTTCAGGTAAAATATTTCTTTAAGTAAAATTGTTAATGTTTCATTATAATATTTATATTATTGGATCCTAAGATAGTTAGTTTCGTTATTAAGAACTAAAGTGGGCTTGGGAATTCATCTTGTTTAACTTTGATAATTGTAGATGTTCTTAAGGATAAAAATTAATGTTTTTAAACCTAAAATTCAACCCTCTGGTAATTAAGAAATTTACATCGATATTTCGACTACACAGTTGATATAGAAGGAGGTATCTTAAATATATATACATTTATATAAGTTTTCTTGCTCAAATTTTCTTACATAAATTTACTTTTTCATGTTTTTCTTAAGATTTTCATTATAAACTCTTTATTAATAAAATTTTTCTACTAACCTATTCTGTGGAAAATGTTTTTTTAAAAATTTAAGGATTTAATTTTGGATCAATTGACAACATATATCCTACCAAACCCCCATTAATTGAAGTAAATGATTATGAATAATGGAGAGATAAGATAAAAACTATTATTATTAATAATAGTGTGGATAATTATATAATGTTACCTGAAGATTACAAGATTCTTGACAAGGATATTAGAAAACTCACCAATAAAAAATCATGAGTATCATCTTAACATTAAGGCATACAGTAGTTTCTTATGTTCTATGTCCAAGAACATATATAACCAGATTTCATCATGGGAAGCTGCTAATAGCATCTGGATGAAATTAGATTTTACACATTTTGGAACATCCATAGTTATTGATACAATAAGAGAAATGTTTTGAGCAAACTATCATGATTTTTTATTTCTTTATAAAGAATCCATATGTATAGATCAGTAGAGGTTTATGAAAATTGTCAACCGCTTACAATCAATTATAGAAAAATGCTTAGATGATGAGATTCCCGTAGATAAGAGTATTGATATCATGTCTAATGAGTGGGAATCTATGATAACTTCTATTGATGAATCAATGAACATTATAATAGTTAATATTGATGAGTTCTTCTAGGATCTTCTATAATATGTTAATCTAATGAAGTGATACTATGTGTGATCTCTGCATGATCAGCCTTGTGTGAATTGTATGAAGAAGTTACTCAAGATATGAACATCTTGTTCAACATGCCTAGTATGAATATAATTGTTTATGTTATCAATCGAGGGATTCTGGTGATAAGAAGATATAGGTACTAATTACATGCTTAATTGAGGGCTTACAGGGATAACAAGATAGATACCGATCATCGTATCCAGATCTTACCCTGGTGTGGGTAAGATAGACTTTCTTGATAGTATAAATCAAGGGACCTTTAACCAAGGTTGTTGGATAACCCTATAATTTATTAAACATTTTTCATTATTTCTTGTTACTTGTTTCAAGATTGTTTAAATTCCACCTTATTTAGGTACATATATAGAGTGTAACTTTCATACACCATATCTTTCCTATACAAACATTGATTTAGATTTTAAACCTTTAGAGGTAGAATGTTTCCTTAAAAAATATTGTTTAGGTTTCTTTAATGGATCAGTATTATTGCATCCTAAGAATGTTATTTTCTTTAATAATAACTAAATGGTGCTTTTCAATTCATCTTTTTTAAATTACTTGATCATATATTTTATTATGGATAAAAAAGGATGTTTTATAACCTACAATTCACCCCTCCCTCTCGTAATTAAGAAATCTACATCTACATTTTTATCATAAAATATCACATATCATTTATAAATCATTTTATTTTAAGTTTCACATTAAATTATTCCATCCAAGGGGAATTTATAATAAAATTAATAAGTGGTAATGAATTTCATAACACAATTTCTTTTCATTAAGTCATATAACTTCATTTCTATTATTGAAATTCTGTGATTATGTGTGTAAATACATTTGAAGGCCATATGTTTTATTTTGAGTTGTTTTATATCAAATTACATTTTATTAAATAATTTATTCATTAATTAATTCTTACTTCAATGTTATAATCATTGTACGAGTTTATTCAAGATTATTATTTGAATTGGTATTGTTTACACTTAAATTTAAATAGAAAATAATTAGTTTATTGTTTTCTAATATAAGTATTAAATTTTATTATCCTACAACAATTCATTATGTTTTCATGTAATTTTACCATTTCTCCACTCATGGGTACTTAAAATTAATAATAAATTTTTTTAATAAAATATGACATTATTTCGCTCTACAATAGAAAATCTTATTTCATCAAAATCAAAGTTCTTTAAAAATATTTTCACTTCTTTATCCTATTAAAAATGATTCATAAATTGAATTTTAATAAAATTTTAATATTTAAAAAATATTTTGAAATTAATCAAAATGTTTTTTTCAAAACAAGACTCATTTTATTTTTGTGAAAATGTGAAAGGAAACATCGTTTAACGTGTATGACTTGTATATAATTTTATAGTATCATGAAAAATCAGTTTTTGATGTTCACATTATAATATTCAATAGTTATTTTATAATAAAATAAATTCAATTTTTTTTTATATTTTAATTTTTAAAAAATAATTTTTGTATCAAAAGTAAATTTTTATCAATAATGTTTTTAATGATGTTTTTAAGGTATTTCTAGTCACCAATGAAAACAAAACTTTATTTATCTAACAATACACTCAGAATATGTTGTATTGGAAACATAATTATTCATTATATGGATGCTATATTATAATTTTTATAGAGTGAAGTATTGAAATTCACTTTATTTATTCATTCATGTACTCGATAATATTTCATTGAAATGTTCTCATTCCTATGATAATTGGAAGATAAATTTAAATTAAATACCCCTATTATTTACCATGGATATGTTTAATTATTAAACAAAATATCATTCATACAAATGTTGTTCTACAATAAATGCTATTTTTTATCTATAGAAATTTTGATAAATCTATATTATTTACCCAATACAAATATTTAATGATAATACATATTGTTCATAAATTAAATTGACTATATAATATATGAAGAATGATTTGTATATAGAGTAAATTGTGGGGAAAAAAATTATATATCTCATTAATGTTTCACTAGTCTCATGAGGGGAATATGTTAACCATCATTAAATGTGTTTCTACATATAGTTTTAAACCGTCTTGGTAATAGGAATTAGGGTAGAGGTATCATGATTTTTTGGGTTAGGGTATTTAATCATAAAACATTTCTGTTTTTGAGAATTCTATTACTATTAATACCCATGAGGTTTTAACAATGATATTATATCAGTATGTTTTTGATAATTATACTATTTTTTAAATGTAATGTTTGATCAATTAATTACCTTCCCATATTGATTATTATTTATCTTCTCATGATATTCATGTTATTTAGAAGGCATGTTATTTTAGTTACTTACAATTCTATATTGATTATTGGTTATCTAATAATGATAGTAATGTTATTTAAATTTAATGATTTCTTGGTTATTTACATTACGAATTTGATTACTCTGGATATATTTATGATAGTCGTGTTCTTTAAATGGTATGTGTATTTAGTTATTCAACATGATATATTTATTATTACCTATATATTTATGATATTCAAGTTATTTATATGACATGTGTGTTCATATATTTACCTTTACATATTGATTATTAAATGTCTATACATGAGAGCCATGTTATTTAAATGGATTATGTGTTAAATCATTTATTATTCCATATTTATTACTCCATATATAATCAGGATAATGTGCGCTCAGATATTTTCTTTTCTATATTCACTATTACATATTTATTTTTCATAATTTACTCGTGATAGCTTCTGCATTACCTAACTCTTATTGAGTATTTGGGCTGACACTTATTTTTTCTCTTACCCATGAATATAGTAAGTGTAATATGAATGATATGAAAGTATATTCTAGAGGGAATAATGAAATTCTAGAAAAAATATGTTTTATTTTTTATTCAAATTAAATTAAAGAATCAAGTATGTTTGTAGTTTACAATGACTACTAATCTATTATTTCCATCAAGATGGGACTCCTTGTATCTTATGGGAATGGTATAATGTAGAACCCACCTATATTGTACTGGGTTTAGGGTCATTAATGTTGGTATCAATATATGTTTAGTAGATACATTTATATCTTGATTATGGAAAATATAGATTAGGAAATGTGACCCACTGACCAAAATTGAGGATAAGAATGAAATAAAATCCTAAGGTTTTGGTATTTTAGATGATATATGGGTTTACTTAGAAATAAATCTTTTTCTAGATGCTACAAGTGGATTTGGTTTTACCACATATGTACCCAAGGGTAATAACTCTGAATGTGGTGCGTTGAGGTTGACTCGAACTTCACATGGTGGATGAAAATGGGCCTGACTATACACTGTGCTCGTAACTACATGGGGATGTGGTTTAATAATTCACAATTTCTTCACAAAATATTCATAAGGATTTTAATAGATGATGAAAATAAAAGAACTAGGTTAATACAAAGATGTATTATATTGAATATAAGGTGTCTAAAAGGAACTATAGAGTTGTTTAATTGTGGAAAAGATGGGCATAAAGAAATGAATTGCTGAGAAAAATAAATAGTGTGATAGAGGAAAAACATTTATCATTGGGATCTGTTTATTGTTTTTTGGAATAAATATGGGGAACCTAGGAATTATCTAACTCAATAACATCTTTTACATGTTAAATAATACACCAAGGAATGACCAAGGTTGAAATATAACTTTTGTAGTATTTTTTGTGATTCTTGAATTATATTATAATTTTTTTACAAATGTTATTTTTGTAATAAGAACAATAAATCATAAAAGGATTATGATATATTTTATAATAATTTCTTTCTTCATTATCTAAAGAGTTATAGATACCATAATGGGTTTGTGATTTTATGGTTGACCATATGTTAAATGAATTAAAAATCCCTATTTAATAATTTATGTGGTAAAAATATAATATGATTAAGGATATTCTTGGAAAATAATTATGGAAATACAACCCATTAGTTTATTATAATTTTTAGTGAAAAAAACTTTTACATAACAATTCACTTGAATTTTGTGGGAATAACATTAAAGGTATTGGTAAAATTTAGGGGTTATCTTATCTTGTTGGTAATCTAATTATGAGTCATCACAATTTGGGATCCTCAGAAGAATTATATTAATATAGATTTTCAAAATTTCATATCGTTGAATATAGTGAATTCCAAAATTATTGCACCAAGAAAATATGAACCATAAAGGATTAAGGCCTACTACTAGACTACGCTATTTCCTGGTGAATATGACATTGTTTTTAGGTGAATGAATTTAAAAATAAATTTTAATTATTAACAAGTGGTGTTATTATTGAATCCTATAGATTAATTTATTATATATGATAACTTATGATAACATTATTTTTCATTGAAAATTTTTAGATGCTAATGGAAATACATTTCCCTATTTTAGGAATCTTATGTTCCGCTAAAAGTGAATTTTTATTCTTGAGGTTTAAAAAATTAAATTTTGGGCCTACATTTATTAGTGAAAGAGATGAATTGAAAACTGATTAATGAAGAACCAAAAGGTGAAATTTTTATTATGTAATATAAATATATCAAGTGAGTATATATCCGTAGATTTAATAATAGTAAAAGGATTGATCAACATTAAAGAAATGATCTGGAAACAAAAATGTTATCTTATTACATTTAAACATGATGAATCATATGGATTGTTAAATCATTAGTCATTTATTGTTTTTTGGTCCTTAACAATCCAATTATTGCTTGATTTTAATAAATGAACTTAATAAATCTCTATAATTATTTATTCTTTACTCTTAAATATATATCTTTAGTTTCCACTAATGCTACACTATAAAAAAACCTAGTTACATTTTATTCCTTATGAACATTTTTATTCCTTTTCTATTTTATTTAGAGGATATTTTATGAGAACTTAATTCAATTTTTCATTTAAAAAAACTAATTTGCAAATATAAAGCCCTTTATTACTAAGATCAAGATTAAATTTTGAGGTCATAATTTATTTTTCTTAGTGAGGATGTAATACCAAGAAATTATAATATAAGATCATCATATTAAATAAAGTATGTGACACACATAATAGATTTTAAACAACCAAAAATAAAAATTTCATTAAATTTAATCACTTTAATATATTGAAGAACATGAGATCAGGAGTTTAAATTAATAATAATATAGTATAATGTCAAAACATAGTCACACTCTTCAGATATAAATTAAAATTAATTTTAACTAATTTTGTAAAAAAATATTTTATAAAATGAACTTATTTTTTTAAATAATCTTTTGAAAATCATCTTAGGGTGAATTTTTTGGTTTTTTCAAAAATATTTCAATTATTAATTAATAGTGTAAAATACAGATGTTTATTGAAAAATGTATTCTAATTTGAATTATTTAAAAAGTAAAATTATATTTTAAATGAGTTTCAATGTAATTTTAGTTAAATTATATTACACTTTAAATAATTTATCTCATTTTAATAAATTCTATATATAATTTGATATTAAAACATTCCTTTCTTATGAGAATTTTTTCTTTGGAAACCCATTTTCTCATTGCGTCTGTATGTATATATTTAAATTGGATTCTAAGAAGATAGTGAATTTAATTTGTAAAACTGAATCCCATGCCTGGAATCATAATAATTAATATCATATTGTATGGTCAACTCATATCGTGACCTATATGAATAGTGAAATCAGTAAAAATAGTAACTATTATGTTTGAGGAAAAAATAATTTATGGGGGGGGATGTTACTAAAATATAAGGGTCCAAATGACATAAATCCATGTCTAATTCCATTTTATGAACATAGTTTAACCTTTATCCTATACTAAATTCTAAAATAAGGTTTTTTGGGGGTTTTTATCATGTGGATGACTATCATTCTAGAATCATTTCTGAAATTTACATGTAATTTCCCTGAAGTTTCCCCTTCACAAATTATAAATGGATCTAAATCCCTTCAATTATTCAAACAAATAACTATTACAAAAGAGGTTATTAATAGTTCTATAATATGTCTTTATTATTGCTAAAAATTCATTGAAAAATGCAGCGTGGTTAAAAGGAAGATGATTTTTTCAATGCTAGAAATGTGTTGATAAGGAAACCATTTATCAGTGATTTTACATGTTATGATAAAAATACAATTTATCAGTGCCTGTATAGGCACTATTAAAGTGATAATTTATTAGTGGTTATAGAAGAAATGATAAAGGAAACTTTTATCAACAATATTTTATTGTTGATAAAAGGGAATAATACATTGTGAGGTTATAAGACACTTCAACACCAAAAACATCATCAGAAATTTGAAAAATCCAATTGTAATATTTAATTTAAATGAAATAAAATATCCAACATGAGTACATGGAATAAACTATTATATCGAAAAACAACACACCAATATAAAAGAATAGGACACCCCTACATGAGAAAAATTAAAAAACTACATAAAGTAAAAAATGTTTATTTTAGTATAAATACAGAGAAATAAATTAAATTTAATGTGTTGATTTTAAACTAAAATTTGAGTCATGCTGGGAACACAATGTATTATATTTCATTGTAGTTTTTTTTTCACGTCCCATGCCACTTATTATACATCTTAAATAATTATATCTACAAAAATTAACTAAATAACCATAACAAAAAAATGATAATGAAATTAATTATGTAATACCAGATAAAATTAAAATAAAAAAAATCTAGGTTATTTTTCATAGTTTTGGAGATGTGATGTGCATTTTAAGTTAAAATGATAGTTATAAAATGAAAATATGTAGTTGGAGTCAAACTGGTCACATCATACATTAGATTTATTTGAGACTAATTACAATAGATCCTAAATGAAATATTGATCATTTTAGTAATGTAATAAAATAATTTGAATTTGTTTTTTCAGTTTTGAGTACACCAACTTTTTTTTAATAAAATGTTATTTTTTACTGGCAACACATGCATTGAGTCATAATGGTTGCATCATATGAGGGTTTTATTTGAGAGTGATTCCTAAATGTCATAAATTAATTATGAATCATTTTCCTAAATTATCTTGAAAATCCAAGCACATATTCTTTTTTTCATTCAGTGTCTCCTTTTTGTATTAAAATATCAATTTTAAACTAATAACAGTCACATTATGTCATAATGGGAAAATAGTGTATCATATAAATGAATTGATTATTCCGACACAACACAAATAACTTATGAATCATTTTACTCTTGTACCAAGCAATAAAAAATTGTTCTCTTAGTTTAAAGTCTATAAATTATTTTTTCCTAAAATTAATGTCAATTTTGAATAAAAAGACACACCGAGAATCATAATGGTCACACCATACATCATATTTATATGAAAAAAATTATTAAACATCTCAAATGACATATAGATTGTTTTTCAATAGTATAAAAACAATATGAATGTGATTCAATTGTTTTCAGAATTCCACTTGTGTTTTTTTATTAAAATTTCATATTAAACTGGAAACATGCACTTTGGGTCATACATGACACGTCGTGTGTGGGTTTGATGTGAGAATCGTTACTAAGTTTCATAAATGAATTTTTAATTTTTGTCTTAAATTATCAAGGCAATATGAGTTTGATAGCTCAGTTTTCAATTGGTGACATGTGTTTTATTAAAATTTCCATTTTAAAATTATAATTGAAATTTTTAATCATACCAGGCACATCATGTATCAGAATTTGGTTAGACTAATTACTGAATTTCAAAAAATGATAGATGAAATATTTTCCTAAATTAAAAATACAATCTGAATGTTCTTGTTTAGTTTTGAGTATATTAATTGGCTTGTTTACTAAAATTAATGTTAATTTTGAATAAAAAGATTCACTTGGATCCATACTGGTCATATAGAGCTACAAAGTGAGAATAGGCTAATTTATAAGCATCCCAAATGAATTATGAATCATTTTACTAAATTTTCAAAATAATATTAATGATTTTACATGGTTTTGAGTATGTAACATATTTGTTTTATGAAAATGCATTTTAAAACTGGAAATAAGCACTTTGAATCATATAGGTCACAATGTGTGTGAGTCTGACTTGAGACTGATTCCTACACATGAAAAATTAATTATGAGTCATTGTACTAAATGTTCAAGGTAATATGAGCTTGTTTTATTGGTTTTCATGGTGTGATACATTTTCGTATTAAAATGTCAACTTTAAATTGATAATAGAAACTTTGAGTAAGACTGGGAATATCATGTATAAAATAGAGGTACGATCGATTATCACTTGTAAAAAATGAATTACGCACTATTTTTTAAAAGTTCTAAAATAATATGAATTCATTGTATCAGTTTTGAGTATTTCAATTTTTTTACTAAAATTAATGTTAATTTTGAATATAAAGATGCACTTCGAGTCATACTGCTCAGACTGTATGCCATATTGAGGTTTGGATATTTCCTACACATCCCAAATGACTTATGTATTTTATTATTAAAGTGTAAAAAATTAAAAAATGTGTTCAATAATTTTGAGTATTCCACTTTTTTTTAATAGAATGTCACTTTAAACTTGACACATGAACTCTAAGTCATAAAGGATGAATCATGTGCGGGTTTCATATGAGACTAATTCCTACATACCTCAGATGAATGTTTAATAATTTTACAATATTGACACAAAAATCCGAGCATGTATTCTTTGTTATAAGTGATTAATATTTTTTGTATTTATATAAAAATTTTAAACTCATAGTGGACACTTTGAGTCAAAATAGGAACATCTAGTTTCATATTTAAGGGAGGCTAATTACTACACATATAAAATTACTTGTGGATCATTTTCATAAAATAAAAAAACAATATAAATTAATTTTATCATTTTTTAGAGTGTCTGTTTTTTGTTTTCAACAATTAATGTCAATTATAAACAAAAATATGCACTTATAGTCATTCTAGCCGCATTATAGGTCAGATTTAGGTGATGTTGATTTGTAAATGTCCCAAATTACATATGGATTATTTTTCAATATTATCTGAAAAATAGAAATGTGTTTTATTGGTTTTGAGTATGCCACTTGTTTTTTTCCATGAAATATCATTTTAAATAAGAAACACACTTTGATTCAAGAATGTTGCAGTGTGTGTGGGTTTGAAATGACACTAATTAATACACATGAAAAATTAATTATAAATCATGTTCTTAACCTATAAACACAATAGAATCATTTTTTCTCAGTTCTCAATGCTGGTTTTCCTCTAATAGTTCTCTCATACCCCTGTTGGATTCGGTGTTTGTATAAACACATATTTATTCAAACATTTAAGTTGGATTGTATACTTTTTTGATGATTGTATTTGGGTTTTATAAATCCTTTGTGACTATTTTATCCACTACTAAGACCCTTTATTTACAACATGGATAATTCATGGGAAAGAAACTGCATCTTTTTTGTTGTTGTACATTTTCAGGGTGAGGTTTTTCTTCCACGTATTTGTAATATTTGATTTTACATGGAATGTAATAATAGAAATTTTATCCTATGATAATTAATATTAAAAAATAACTAATGTTTTTTATGATGAAATAAATTCCACCACATAAATTCTTGTGTAAAATAACTTAAACAAGTTTGGAAAACATCTTTTAATTAAGACACCATAAAAAATCGAAAAATAGATCTTATATTAAGTAAAATGTTTTCTGATCAATTTTAAACAAATTTTCATAAACAAAATCACTGTATGATCCTTATTATACTCAATTTACCATCAATTATATTGTTTATATGACATGACTTCATATCATCCTATACATCAGTCTCTACAATAGCCTCTACATATGCCTCATCATCTACCTCAGTCTCAGACTCCAACTACTCCTCCCCCTCCAGCTCATCCTATACCTCCCCCTCTACTATATTTGAATGATTTTATTATTTCTATATCATCAATTATAAATAGATTTATTTCTACTATTATACTTATCCTTGAAAATTAGATCTTGAATAATATATAATAATTACAACACTAAATATTCACACCACGGAAATATTTCTGAAGTCATAACTCATAATAGATCACATAAATATATGATAATCATATAAATTTGTTATCAGAATTCATTCTGACAACAACTACATTTCCCACTTAAATCTATAAAAATTTACTTATTCTTTTGAGTATAACGATGGTTAGAAATCCTGATTGTAATGGGAAAATGTTGACTAAATTTTTTTATGAAATATATTTCATGAAAATTTAATTACATTCAGAAATTAAATGTTTGTGGATTCTGGTCCTTTCATGCTTTTTTATCACTCTCATATGTTCTCAATCATAATATCCAAAATCGATGCCATTATATTTCTTCAGAAACAATAGAAAAATTTACCAAAATATTTTTTTAGGAGTTTTTAATAATTAGATAATTCTATATATCCCTTAATTTGTTTCCATTTGTATAAATTTGTAGGATTTATCTAATCAGACACTTAATTCATTCCATGAATTAGTATATATTTATAAATCACCCTATTCTAACTTTTTTTTGGTTAAAAATTACTAATTCATATAATAATAATTTTATCTGTAAAATATTTAGTTTAGTGTATTAAAAATTCATGATACACATAATGTGTGGTCAGTTGGATGGATATCTATACATTGGGTCTAAAATATATATATTTGGAGTATCTTGATTGACTACGCTCAGCATCCACTGCTACCTAAAAAACAAAAACAAATAAGTAATGAAAAAAATTAAAATATATTTTATGTTATTTGAGTGTACAATTTTGCATCTTCATTGTTGGAATACGATGGAGACAATCTTCTAATTTTTCTATAAAATTCATCAAGTTACTTTTTTTTAAATCTTAGAATCCAGATTATCCAACAAAATTTTTTTCTTAGCAATGATATAGGGATTAATGAATCCAAACTGTGGTTCCAATGATTTTACCTCTATATAGTATTGATATAAACATTCTTTAGAAAATGGAGTTGTTATTAACATTAAAAAAAATCATAGCACTCTTTTTGGAGAGATAAATTATTAAAATGTACCTTATGTATTTATTCACAATTATGACTCCCAACTATTCATGATCTAGAATCTCATTTATAGTCTTAAGACCAATTGTGTCATTCATTGAAATTTGAAATATTTCCCGTTAATATGTAATTTTAGGGATATTTTCATCTTTTAATGTGTTATCTACATGAAGTACTAATGACATGAAATTGTTCTCTTAAACTGGGAGGGAGAAGGTGCTCTCTAAATTTTGTTTAGATTTTACAGTAGATTCAATAGATCTTCTTGATTCCACATTTCATTTCCAAATTTATCTATCCATTACTAATATCAAACCTCACTTTAAAACTTTTATCTTCAACTATTAAAGCCATTAACTATAATTTTTTTGAAGTCATACATCTTGTATCATTATAATATTTTACAACCATTATATAAAGCTATAATCGAATAATCGACCATTGTAATATCTAGATATCCATGTGGAACAATAAAAATGGATTTTTTGGATCATAAGATACCTCAATAACAACTCTCATGTGATATTTTGGTAGGTATTTATGTTGTATATTCTCTCCTAGGATATTATACATTGTAGCCATCACAAAGGGTAGTGCGTTGGTGTTGATAGATACTAATCCCCTAAAACAATTACTTATATAATTTAAGTAATATGAACATATCAAATGTTTTCTGATTCAGACATAGGAGGAATATTAATGAAAAATTATATACCTTAGGTAATGTATGTGTTTGGGGCTATAAAGAGCCAAAAATATCAATTGGTTCATGTGTGAATATTTGTTCCACTACATATTTTATTTGACCCTTTCTCATACATTTGTCTGTTAAACCACAAAAAAACAATAATATCTTGCAATAAGACTATTTGTGTCTAAAATAATCTCTTCATATTATATGTATCATCATGTGGTTTTATATTCCCGAAATATGTTCTATGAGAGACTCCAAATCCTAATACTCTAATGTGACCATATTGTTCTGGCATCTTTAAATCTATTAAAATTATATTTTCATATGATATGGATGATGTTGATTCCTATATCCAAAACATATAAACCAATATTTAAAAAATAGATATTTTTATTTAATATTCTTATAAGTCATTATGAATTACAATTATTTCAAACTTACATGTGCCTCCCATACTATTTTTGTGTTTTCATCAACTAGTTTAACCCCTTATTTACATGGGCCTCCTTCCATAGAACATAATGTGGGATGAAAGTGGCTTCAAATTTTGATACATTAATATTCATATAAATAAAGTAACATATGTTGTTTCATATCACATAATTATTTTTTTATTATTAATTTTAAATTCATACCAATTTCTTATCTAATAAAGCAATCATCATCCTTTATTTACCATAGGGGTACATTTTTTTTGATGCACATTCTTTACATTCAACACAGTTTTTTTCATACCATAATATTTTTTAATCAAATTAGATTAAATAAATAATTTAAAATAACATAATATAAAATGTATTTCACCTGAAATGATTTCCCATTGCGATTATTGAAGAATGATAATTAGGTTTCCTTCTTTATAATGTGTTCATAACTAACTGGTGGGTTTAGATTTACATTACCCTCAGTAACCCTAAAATGTAACATTTTAAGAAGACTCCAGATTCCTCAATGGAATTTTAATGTGGAAATGAAGAAAAATTTCTTACAAAAAAGGTATAAAATAAATGAAATCGTCCAGGAATAATGAAAATTAAATCATCATTTTATTATGAATTTTTTATGTAAAATATACAGAGTATATCATAACATAACCACAATATATTTTCAAAGGATTTCATGCATTTTGGTTGGATGTGAAACCAAAGGTCGATATCAATCAGAAAAATCATCCTCATTACGACCCCATGATAACTAATAAATATAGACTTTTCTGTGTAAATAGGTTGGTCGTGTTGATTCCTACCAACCAAAAATTTCGTACCTTGACATCATACATTTATAATTTTATTCAACACTATGATGTTGCACCGTTGTTGTTTTTCCATCAACATTTTGTTGATACCACAACAATTATTTTAGTGTAATCATCAATAGCATGTTCTTCCTTTCAATTGGTATCACCATATTCTGTAGACTACATTGTCTACATGAGTAGTCAAATATTTATTTTGTCTTTAATAATGAATACATAAACATGGAAAAAAATATTTGAGAAGGGTCACATACATGCAATATTGTGAACATTATTTCCTAATTAACTCTTTCTTCGTACTCTTTTTTCAAATGAATAGCGTGAATTCATTTTGAATGAAATGAGTAATTGAATTTATGAAAATAATAACAACACTATGGTAGGTGTTATCCTATAAATTAATCCAATGTTGATTGTTATAGACAATTGACATCCTCATCAGCTTCATCTCCTAGACTATTATTATTTAATTTGGTTTCTTTATACTCATCCTCCATATCGTGTGGACATCCTCCTATGTTTTGTGAACTAATATTACCAAAATTGACCCAACAATGGGTTCAAGTGATAATTTGGATGAATAATTCTCCGATTAGTATAAATAGTAAAGAAGATATGGGAGATGATTCTCAAGAACAAAATGAAATAATAACAGGTTGAGAGACAAAGCTAGTGAGGTAGACAGTTGTCTCCTTAAAACTTTTAAAATAACCACATAGTTATTCGAAATTTCAAATCTCATCGTGAAATTTTATATGGTACCTGACACTACCATGAGAACAACAATGCATTCTTCCATGCTTAACCAATTCTAATCAATATTTCTAGTTATTTTCCCTATCATATATCTCAAATATAATAGCTCTATATTCATAGAGGCTCATGTGTATGTTGTGAGTATAAAAATAAATATGTAAATACTAATAGGGATCCTAAAATATACAAAAATGCATATATTTCTGTATATGCTCAATGTAGTAACCCTCTAAATACACAAGTAATTAAATAAATTATTTACTAACATGGACACCATGATAATAAAATGTACATAATTCATTTCATAGAAATAAATTATACTAATCATTCTATATGTTTATACTATGGTTGTTCCCAGACATTCAAATCATTTCACTAATAACAGGACAACATTTAAATCATATGAGGAGAAAACATTATTTAACTCCCTTTGGAGAAAACTACATCATATATACCATTATATTCACCACCCGACCCCTAGAATCCATGACTATCCATATTGGATAATCATCAAATGTACTTATTTCACTGAAATCATTAAATCTGAATAACATAACCATTATTTTTTGGAGGTGCATATTAAATATGGGGATGTAATAACCTAATTTTTTTCCTTAGGAAAGAAAAACACAATGGGAGATGCAATAAATTATTTTAACATATCATCTGAATACCCTTAAAGAAGAAGACACAAGCACAAAAATGTCATATCACCCTCACCCTATACCACGATGAATCACTAGCATGTCTATAGTAACTCACATTCTAACATACCATACCTAGACCTCCCATAATACCCATCATATTCTTATATATGATATAAAATATTTTCCTCACATCTAGAAATGTATTTCTTATATAAAAATGTTGTATTAATACATTGAGGTGTATATTAAAAATCATTTCAAATAATATCAAGTGATTATTAAAGGAATATATTATAAGGAAATATTTTTCAATATTTTACAAAACAATTAGGTTCATATAAGGTTCAATATAATATTTTAATCAAATTACGCTCAATAAAAATTTATTAGAAATGTATAATAAATTTATTTAAAAATAAGTAAAAAATTATACAATGATATTAATGAATATTTAATACATAAAAGTCCCATAATATTTCAACTTCTTAAAATTATAATGTATTAAAAAATTATTTATAAATGTATATTTGTTCATTTTAAAACATAAATATTATTAAATCCATATTTTGGTATGATTACAAAAAAATAATTTCAACAAAATATCTATCCAATAAAAATATATATATTATGAACCATATAGTCGGAATAATAAAATAAAAATACACCTAAAATAATTATAACTAATTTTTTATTGTAAACATCAAATTCTTTAATCGAATAATGAAACATGATATTAAGTTAAATATTTCTATTATAACATGATTAGTACATAATAATTGATCAAGATTCAATTTAATTAATGTTTTATCAAATCCTACATAATTAAAACCTAGAATATATTATTTTAAAAATTATATTGTCCCATGTATACTCTAAAACTAGTCATATTAAAAAATAAAATAAATCAAATTTTAATTATGGATTTTGGAAAATTAAATTTCAAAAATATAATTAACTTTCCATTTTAACATACCACAAACCACAATGTAATCCCATCAATTAATTTTCCATTTAACTAGTGTGAATTTTAAATTTCATTTATGGTAAAAATTACCAAAATCATAAATATAATATAATATTGTTATAAAGATGAAAAGTTTCTAATATTTGGAAAAAGTTTATATTAAAATCATTAATAATTCTTTCATGCAGTATATCATCTTCTAATTTTCAATAATTTATTCGTCATGTGAAATTATATTCCTATTTATATACCAATTCTGTATGAAAAAAATAATCAAATGAAAGAAAAATATAAAGTAAGCACAATAAAATTATATCATTTTATGGTATAAGAACAAACTCCATTTAGTCAGTCAACTATATCTGATATAATCCTCTAATCATATAATATTAATTAAGTGAAAATATTCAACTATCAATATATCAATATTTAGGAATATGATAATCTCAATAGATAAATTTATATCCTTAATTATTCTTAATTTCATAAACTTTATTTCATCTTCATGTGCATTCCACACCGTGGAATCAAGATACAAAAAATAAAATCCACAATATCTAAATGGTAATGATAAATAATAACAAAAACATCAATAAAACCACCATTATTTAGAATAGTGGATGGAGATGCAATTTGAAGTGGTTTCGTAAGATGATAGTATAAGAGTACATAGTAGGGGTTGCATTGTGTAGGTATATGTAAGTGAGCGAGAGATAGAGATATGATATATAGAATTCATCATCGTTATGAACAATGAAAAAAATGATAACCGTGGAACCCAAAAAACAATCAAAGAGAGTGGAAATGGGGAAAATAACATAGCTTGGATTCTATCCTTGATGCGACTAAAAAAACATAGATGAGTTGAGCTGGTAGGAGAAGAATTCTGCGAGAGCATGTGAATCATGACTACTGTGTCTCTATTATGCTTCTTTTATATATAATGGGGACACATTTATCAGTTCTTTCCAAAATGAGTAGTTAAAGATCTCTTTTATCAGTCATAAATTTATAATCACTGATAAAAGGCATCTTTATCAGCCCTTTTTTACCACTAATAAATATAACTTTTATCAACACTAAACCATTAGCACTCATAAAGGTATTATAATTATAATAAATAAATAAAATATGAGTATATTTATATAATTATAAATATTTTTATTATAATTTTATAATTATTTAATAATTAATAATTTATTTATAATTAAATTAATTGTTTTTAAAAAAATATTTAATAATTTATAACTGTAAATATATAATTTTATAGATATAGTAAATATAAATTTATAAATATAAATATTATTAGGTAATTATTTTAATAAATTAAATTATATCATTAAATATATTTATATAATTATATATATTAATGATTAATATTCATAAATATAATATATTAAATATATTCATTATTTTAATTTATTTATATCATTATATATATTTATATAATTATATGTACATGTATTTAATAAATATATATTAATATATATGTGTAAATATATATTAATTATTTAAATATATTAATTATAATTTTATAATTATATATATATATATATATACAATTAATTATTTATAAATATATGGATAATACATTTAAAAAATAATATTTATATATTTACATAGCTCGAGGGAAGGTCTCAATGGTAACTTACCCTATGGTTTTTAGTGTGTTTTTTAGTTTGAGTCTCACCAAGTACATCCCTATATTTCATGTTGCCTTATTTTCTTAGTAAGGTGTCCCCTTTTTCTGAATAAGTTGAGGCTTCAACCCTAAATTATATATATAGTATATTCATTATATAAATAAATTTATTATAATTCTATGTTTATTAAAATATATATAATTATATATTTATAATTAAAGAAATACTTTTACAAATAATACTATTCATTTATTTATAATATTTTTTAAATATAAGGATATTTAAATTTCTAATTTTATAAATCTAGTAAATATACATTTTGAAATATATTTATTTATCAGTATTTAATTAGAAAATAATATTTAACATTATTAATGATTTTATAATCTTAAATACATGCATTTTAAAAATAAGTGAAATTGAATAATAAAAAATGATTACACATAAAAAATATTGAAAAAATCGAAATGTTTATTATTTGAATATAAATTTTTATAAAAATGTGAATATATATATTTATTATTAAAGATAAATACAAATTTAAAATTCTAATACATGTTAAATAAATATATATAAAAATAAATAATATGAAATGATTAAATTAAAAAGAAATTCAAAACATTAAAGAAGAATAAATAATACATAAATGTAATAATATTTTAAATAAATAAATAATATTGACTAATTGAAAGCAAAATATATCAATTTTATCATATAATAATGAAGTTATAAAATATTCTTAATTCTGAATAAATTTTATAAATATTATGTCTATGGGTTTCTATATAAGATTTCTTTAATTGTATAAATATTTGTGAATGTGATTTGTATATAAAAACTTTTTAATTATATATATTTATCTGAAATAACTATATCACATGACATTGGATAATGGTAAAATTGAGAAATCAAACATCATTAAAAACGGATAAGATATTAATATGTTTTTAATTATCAAAATTTATTCATTTTCTATTTCTATATATATTTAATATATATTATTGATTAATATTTATATTTTATATATATAATACATATTTATTTTTATTAATAAATTTTTAAATGGAAAAATTCAATAATTTTTCCATTTATTCATTTATAGTGTTTTTTGTTTAATTATGTCAATTTATTCATTTTTAGTTTTTTAAATTATTACAATTTATTAATATTATATATCTATTTATAATATATAATATATATTAATATTTATAATATTTATATATGTATATTAAATTTATTAATTTTAATAATATATATTTAATTAAAAGGTTTAATATTTTTCATAATTTACTCTTTTAAAATTTTATTTTATAATTATTTGATTTTAATCCATTTACATACAGATATAATATATATATATATATATATTATTTATTAATTTTTATAATTTATAATTATATATATTCAATTTACCCAGTTTTATCAAGAAATATTTAATTAATAAATAGTTTATATATATTTTTATGTATTTTTAATTGTTTAATTTTATTTTTTCACTTTATAAGCGCTAATACATGTTGCCCATTATCAACGCAAAAAAACACTGAATCATGCACCCTTTAGAAGTGATAAACATAAAACACCGATAAATGATATCCATTTTCCCTACTAAAATTTAAGTGTTGATAAAAGGTATATTTTACCAGCGAAAAATGAAAACGCTAATAAAGGATGTCATTTATCAGTGCTAAAAATGCAAATAAAGGTGACCTGAATCAAAGACTTTTTCTAGTGCTGATAAATGCTAGTGCCCTTAAAGGACCCTTTTCTAGTTGTTAATGATTATGTGTCTTACATACATACCCTAAAAAACACCCTCTTCCTAATCCATAGAAAACTTCTAGAGCTATTGTCATCCCAAAAGACAAACACTATGGTCCTCAAGAAGGGAGAAAAATGGGATTTCTCAATTAAAAAAAAATTGTCTTCACTATGTTCATTCTTTTCATTCTTCTTGAACAACCTTAAATTATGTATTAAAAATTCTACTATAAAATTCCATGAATATCCCATATACTATATTTTTATTTTTTTAATGACTTAAAATTTTACAATCACCCATTGCATCAAATGGGAAAAATCCATTGCTCTTATTTACGGTGGATTACTAACTGGCAATCTGGTGTCATTTTTTCCTTTAAAGACACATATGTGTAATCATAGTTATGGAAAATGGATATATATTATAAATTTTACACTATATAAATTCTTAAAAGTTATTATATCACCCACATTTTTATCATTTTAACTCATTACTAGAATGTAATTGTCGTTCAAGTGTATTTTCGACCTACCATCTCCATAAAGTGATATGATTCATTTTCCATATCCAACAATTCCAAATTGATATAAATATTTATATAATGATTAAATATTATATATTTATCTTTTATAAAATTTTATATATAATGTATATATATCCTATATACAATAACTGGAATTTTCATAACCAAATATGCAAGACAAAACAATATAATTAACATTTGTAACAATAAAAATAATGAAATATTATTATCAAATGGTTGGTTAAATTGTACAATATGATCATATCCTATATTAAAATATTAAATTTAGTAATCTTATAAATTAATAACATTCATTAACAAATTATAAAAGTGTTTAAACATGTTCAACCAAAAGGAATCATGAGGTAAGTGACTTTATCTTAACCTCTTTTCATTGAGACATATTGTAATATTTTTTTATTATTTTAAGGTGTTTATAATTACAATTTGAAATTTAATATATTTATTCATTAATACTTTATGTTATTTCCTATTTCCGTTTGAATTATGTCATCCATTTTTAATTTACTTGAAAAGTGAATAATAGTAAAGATTTTCATAACTCAATTTATTTTCCCTGGGTTATATTATTTATTTGTTATCTTTGAAAATGTAAGACTACGTGTGTAAAGACATTTGAATATATTAATTTTTATTTCCACATATATTAGGTAGATTTAAATTTAATACTCATAATTGATTCATTTATTAATAATTATTTCAATTTTATGTTCTTTTTAAGGATTTACTTAAAAATCTAATTTTAATCGAGATTAGTTATATCAGAATTTTAATTGAAGGAAATAGTATTATAATTGTATAATAAACCACAATATATTTATTCTCATTTGTAAATTTATGATGTTTTTAATTAATTGTACTGATTTATAACTGGTTGGTAGTAAAAATGTATGATATAACCTTTTTATTATTATCTAACTTCATTTCTCTATCTCTACTAGAAAATCATTTTTCAGTAAAATACATGTTTACTAAAAAAATTAATATTTTTGAAGCTTTCCAAATTATTTGTTAAAGAAATTTTCACCCATTTAAAATTGTTCAATTTTTTTTGAAATAAATATTATTGTTGTTTTCAAAACAAGGTTCGTTTTTATTTTATCAAAAATGTGAAAGGAATATCTTTTTAATGTGTATAAAAAGTTCAATATTTGATTTCATCATGACTACTAAATATATTGAGGGTTACTATATATTCATGAAATGTTATTTTTAAATAAAATAATATAAAATATATTTTTTTATCTATTAGTTTTTAAAAAATATTTCCAAGTAAAATATATATTTTCATCAATAATATTTTTAATAACATTTTTAATAACATTTTTAATAACATTTTTAAAATATTTCTTTTAGTTGATGAAAATAAACCATTGTTTTAATAATAATCCACTATGGATTCATTTTTTGATAACATGAATTTTCTATTCATGTATGGTTTATGATCATATGACCAAGGAAAGTATTGAAATTCTCTTTATTCATTAATTATTTTATTAAATAACCTTCCATATAAAATTTTTTCATTACATTGATCATTGGATGTTAAATTTCCCATAAATATCTATTTTATTTATAATGGACATGTTTATTTCTAATAATTCAAACCATTTGTACATAAGGTTCCCTATATTGAATGTTATTATCTTATCTAAGGAAATATTATTAATTTTTTGTTCCTTAAAAAATAAATATATATATATATATATATGATGATAAGAGTCATTTTTTGTGAATTAAATTGGTTATTTGATATATGTGGATTTCTTTTCACATTATTTGACAATTAGGATCTAGAATTATATATCCCTTTGATGCATAATCTTTCTCAAGTATTAAATCTGTAAGCTAGTATTATTGGTTAATTGACTTGTGTGTGTAATTTTTTACCTCTCCATATTTATTATTAATTACATACCCATGATAGTAAATTTATATAGATAGATTTTAGTTGTTTACCCTATCAAGATGATTATTCCGTATCTATTCATTATATTCGTGTCTTTTAAATTGAATCTATGTTCAATTATTTAATTTACCATATTAATTATTAATTGTATATTCATGATAGTCATGTTATTTAAATGGAATGTGTGTTCAATTATTTGTTATTCCATATTGATTATACCTTATTGATTAATGAGAAAATGTTGTTGGATGGTATGTGTGTTAAAATATTTAACTTTATATAATCAATATTCCTTATCTATTAATGATAGTACTATTTTTTAAATTTCATGATTGAATTTCCTTTTTGATAATTCTATACCTAATAATTATAAAAATGATAAAGATTAAATAAAACTTTGGTTAAGATATTTATCTTTACTTATTGGAAATTCCTTATTTATTATTCTTAATTTACTAATGATTTCATTCAGTTGACATAACTCTTAAAAATCATTTGATATTGAATTTAATTTGTTTCCATGTTTAGGAATTCAGGAATTGCACTAATAAGGACATTCAACGATATTCTAGAGAGAATAATGATATTCTCAAAAAAAAATTATATTGAAATTTGTGTATTCTAATGAAATGAAAGACTCAATTATTTATCTATTTAACCATGACTACTAAACTATTGAATATATAGTGTTCGGTTTCATTTTATATTATTAAAATGTAATGTAGTATACATCACCTTCGGGCTATTGGGTTCGTGGTCCTTATAAAAGGCCTGAATCAAGAAGAAATAAAAATACATTAGTATTCCAAGACATGAAATCCCTTGATCACAAAAGGTTTTGGAAAAACTAATGAAAGAGAAAAACTAATAACAATGTAGTATGACCACAAATATTATAGGATTTAGTGAAATTCAATGATTATTATAAGAGAGATCACTTAGAATCAATGATATATTAACATAACTTAACTAGAAACTATACTTTGGGCTGGTGATACCACATTAAGTTATGTTTTATTTGTTGTTAATATGTATTGACATGTTAATGATTAATAAGATGAAGAATAACATGGAAGATATAAGGAATTACGAATAATGTCAATGAAAGATTTGAGATCCTAAAAAAGGTACCCTAATTATGATTTTTTTGTTATTTTTATATAATAACTTAAATAATTTCTTGAATATTGAACGTTGGTACTACCAATGATTCTATGGAAAAGATATTAATAAATGAGGACAAGGATACATGATGTTCTATGGAGATTGTATTGTTGGTGAAATATATATCTTTCTTATGAAAATATTCAATGTGATACTTCTACATGATTTCATGACAGAAGAATTTATTTTATTATATTTGGGTTATGGTAACATTGAATTTTATTGATTTTTGTTTTGATATGATATTCTAAAACATGTGATTATGTTGTGAGGAAAATAGACATTGTTTACTTCAAAAATTTTGAGGGGATTTGCGAAATATTTAAAATGTATATTTGAATGGAAAATTTCATGAAAAATAATATTTTATTTAGCATGATATGAAATATGAAGTGATAGTGAATGTCATGATCATACTTTATTAGTATTTTTAGGTAGCAATATTTTAAATCTTTGGTCAAATATTGGATAACCAAGGAACCACATATACTTAAAATGTGGGACCTTGTTCAATAACGTAGACTTTGGTTCAACCTAGCCAACCCATATCGAATATTTAAATGCATATATCCTAGAGGGATCACATAGATTGTAGGGTTTTCATTAAAGTTCAAGTATGGGTGCCACTGGGTTTGTGTTTCTCATAACCAACCCATTGGGAAAAGTGTGTGAGTTTGTGTCGAAGAGCTAACCCCATTACCGTAATCAAGAAGATGATGGTGGGATGACTATAATTAAGGGGAGGTTTAATAAGGTAAATTTGAATTGGGATGATGTCACAATTGAAACTACTCATAATTTTTTAATGAATGAAATGAAGGGGATATGACCATGTGTATTTTGTATTCATCTTTAGACTGGTCATTACGAAATCTCTCCAAGTTACCACACCTGATACTTTTGATTGATTGTACCTAGTTGAATTGACCTCACATTGGGATAAGATCCATATTATAATGATTTTACCAACCACATGATTAACTCGAACATTAATAGTCTTGTAATGAAATATCTAACTGTCATTCAGATTGACCACACATTCATCATATGTACCACATATCCGAAATTGCATCAACTATATTCTTTGATAGATCGACCATGAGAAATGATATTGATCGAATGTTTGTAATGTATGGATCTATCTTGAAATGCATATGACATCATTGAGTTCATATTTTCATTATAATTTGAGCTTTTTTGACCATAATGATCGCATATAAGAACTGAATACAATAGAAATTGAATGAAATGTGTTCAACCATATAAGGATTCTAATGGAATGATCAACCAATTCTCAACTATGAGAGAATAATAAGTTTATTTATAGTAAAATAAGATCACGATTAAAATATTTTTCTTGAATTTCAATTAAAATTTGTTTGAATAAATAGTTTTTCATTGAATTAATGAGATTAAATGACACAATTCTTTTGATGTTATTTTAAAAAATAAAAATTTAATATAATATAGTATATGAATGGTGAATTGCATTGAATAGATGTAAACCTAGTGAGGATGAAAAACCAAGGATCCATGTTGCATAGTTTTATGAATAATATAAGGATTTTACATCTTTTTAGCGTCATCAAAAAATAAGGGAATCTTATTCAATGAAGAAGAAATCAAGATAGCTTGTGCAAAGATTGTTCAAGATAGCTTCTAGGAAAAACAATGATTGAAATATAAATTATTTGATACCATGGATGATTTGGAAACTGAGGATACTAGGAATTCATTTTCATTGATAAAAAATTGCATTTGAATCATACATGAAAATAATATAAATTATAGAGTACATGAGATGTGTTATTTAAATTCCAAAACAACTAATAGAATAAGATAATATAGATATACATTTCAAATTATAGTATATAAATACTAGGTAAAAACTAGGCATGAGTGATAGGATTGACACCCAACCACAATATATTAATCAGGTCCTGGCCTGTCACGTGCCACATGTTCCCCTATAGACACATGTTACCCACCATTGGGACCACCAAAGTGCCCGAACGTGTCATCTGAATTATGAAAATCCACAAGATAAAACACTTGTTCTTTCTAATATTCATTTTCCTCACTCACACAAACTGTAATAAAATTTCTAGAAGGTCACTAATCATGATAACTACTATAGGAAAAGAACACAAAACTATGACACTCTAATCAGATAGGCCCCCAAAAATAAAGGTACATCTTGTTGACATGAGTCATATAATTTATTCAATTAATCCTTTATCATTATTGAGTGTTACATCTCCCCCAGAGAGAACAAAATCCTTGTTGTAGACCGTACATATCAAACCAAGTAGTACACCGCAATTAAGTATGGGTTCCTTCTCTAATACCAATTTAACAACTAATCCCTTGTGACAAAATATACATCCTACCCTAACCTAGACATTTCATTCTAGACCTCCATGTGACATCATTTACTCCATGAACACATGGTCTCCTCTATGTTTCCCACCCACATGCCTGAACATGTCATCTGGAAAATGACAGTCCCCACATGCTACCACTTGTTCTTTTCGGTGTATTTTTTCTGGAATCACACAAACCCTATGAATCTTCCAAAAAAGTCACCCATCATGATCACTAATGTTGTCCAATCACACTCATTTATGGAGTTATTATTAGATAGGCTCTTTAAAATAAGGGTTTAATGAGTACACATGAGTCATATCATTTAGCAATTTAATCCTTTACCATTATGGGGTGTTCAATATAACATCATATGAAAGTAAGTAAATTGTGGGTTATGATAGAGGATATATTTTCTAGGTGTTAGACTAATTATCATCCTTAAAATTTTACTTCCATTCTTCATGTAGTAACATTCTTGGAAAAGATGATGAAAAAATATCTATGCATTTGTCTATCCAGGAATACAAGGAGCATTCCATATATGGGTATATTTATTATTTTGATGATGAAGCTACATGTAATCATACAACCCCAGTTTTGTTATACTCCCTTGTTGAAAATCACTAGTCTTCTTCCAATCATATGATGTATATAATTTGAGTTTGCAACAATGGATGTATGAAATAATCCAGACAATCAAATAACATGGATTTTCCTAGTGTCACATCTCAAAAAATTGTGAATAATTCCTGTTAGGATTAATGAAGAAACTAAGGATTTAATAAATTTTTTATAACAAATTTAATGAGTCTATTTTTAATAATAAACTATCTATATAAGAATGTGGTTATCAAAAATCCATTGGTTGTTTTAATACATGATATGATTTTGTATTTTAAAAGAGAAAGAGTATTTAAACTATAATGGTAATATTTTAAGAAATTATGATAGAATAATGTATGATGATATGATTGTATATGAAATATTTGAATTAAATAAAAGAGTGAATCTTTTGATAATATTCATTTATCTTGAGAAATTAAATGTGGAGTAAAAAGGTTCTTTTATTGTTAATAGATATAATATTTTATTTCAGTATTTAATACCATTTGAAGAGGGGTATTTAGGAATGATTAATATTGTGCATTCCATAGATTTAATTATTATATAATTGATGTGTTAATTTGAATCTAATACTTCTTTAATATATATATCTAATAGATTTTGATTATTTTCATTTGTATTTATATAAAATGAATTAAAAGATGAGAATAATGAGAACCAACCGATTTTTTTTATACTATTTTTTGAAAAATAATAATTCTTTATATCATGTTACATATCCAATAAAATGTTAGTGGATAACATAAATGTATTAAAGATTGTCAAAGTGATGAAAAAAATTTACACATAAGAGAATAATTTCATGTAGTGAAGAAAAAAAATAAAAGAAAAAAATAATATGACGAGAGTGGAACTCTATATTTATTCAAGATCATTCCAAATATGATTAGTATCCTCTCTACATATATTCCTATACTGAATAAGTTTTAATGACATCGAGGAAGCCTTCTAATTATAGTTAGAGAAGATAGGATCAATTTATATATTCTATGAGTGACTCATGTTGAAAAATGTTATCTTTATTTAAGGTTGTATAAAGCTAATATATTTTAAAAAGGGAAAACCCCACTATTTCATAGCACCTAGTTGGTTCTTATAACATGAGTTGAAAGTCATACACGTTCATTTCCTTTATTAGATGATCATAAATAATCTATGTTTGTGTGGGATAAAAACCACCATACACTGGGTATGTAGTCATCCATATGGAGGTGAAAGACATCAATAAACATTGTGTTATCTTTTTATCCCTTAAAATTCCAAATTTTAATTCACACTATCTTGAGATAATATAAAAATATAGAAAGAGAAATACAATAACTGAATAAGTGAGTATGTAATTAATGGATAAAGTTTTTATAGATAAAATATTATCCCACACATATTCCCCTACTCTTAGTGTGGTCTCATCCCCATGACTTCATTTGCATTGAAACATATCAAAAATTAATATTATCCATGATTAATTAGGAAATATTTATAGGTGATTATGAAACAATCTCCGATAGTTGAATTCTGAGATCACTTGGTTTAGTTGAAACAATATTAGAGATAAAACAACATCATTCATTGGATGTAGCTCTATTATAAAGTTTCTAATGATTTGAAAAAGTCATTTCATTATCTCACTGATAGTCCACTGAATATACTAACAACATCAATTAATAATACTATACAGTAACACATAAGTAATCCATTTCAAGTTAGATAAATTTCATATCATGTGTATTGTTATTTTAAATAATAAGGACACAAAATTTATCTTTGACATAAAAAAATTTAGTTTTCTAAATATTATAAGGCACATAAAGAAAGTTAAAGTAAGATATAATATTTGTGATAAAAATAGTTATATCCTATGATATAATTTTTTTGATTTTCTATAGACATGGAAGAAAATTTTATGAGTTTATACATTTTATCCTTCTATATATCTACTTAAAAAAATATATCATTATAAAAAATAATAAATTTCAAAAAACGTAACCTACTCTAAATCAAAAAATATCCCCCCCCACAAATTGAAAAAGAGAAATTTGATTATATTCTTCCCCTTTTTTACATTCCTAAAGAGACCACATAATGAAATAAACATTAACCTTTAGGAAAATAAAGATAAAATAATGACAAGAATTTTCATTTCATTTTCAGTATTTTTTGTAATTGTTAGGAATACTTTATAAAATTTTCCCATTAATTACACATGTACTCTAGAATTTTTTAAAAAGTAGTAGAGGAATTAAAGTGAAAAGGATTCAAAAATTTTGAGTAAATTGAGCTTTGGATAAAAATATTTTTTACATTTAAACCTTCCTCTGAAATTTTTTTAATTATTTATCATGGAATTTCAAATATATAATCCTATTTACTTAACTTATTATTATATTCTTTAAAAAATCTCATTATATTCAATATAATTTTTTATATATCTTTTATTTTCCAAAATATTTTTATTTAAATATATATAACATCACTCTAAAAGAGTGAAGTGTGAACCAAGGGGGTCCATATTTCATCAAATAGAAAGAAATCTCAATAGTTTACCTCATCTCGCCCTATGGTTTATATTGAGATCCAACTAAAAACAATAATTACTATATAACATTAAAATTTTAATTTTCAGGCTCCATTTTAAATGATATAAAATAAATTCCATAAATTTAATTCATTATGGTTTATGTTCAGATAAGATATGACCATAATGAAAAATAAATATCAGTTTAAATATATAATTCATAAAAAAGGAATGAAAAAGGATTGAAAAACTAATGATATTATCTTTTATAATAAAATCATGGTCCTATTCCATTAATTATTCTCCATGAATTAGTTTAGAAAAATAATCTTTATATTTTTTCAAAAATGATTAAACATAAAAATTTATAAAATTAATCCAAATAAAAAATGACCTTATCAATAGTATTGATAATTATTAAAGAAAAACATTTAACTAAATAATGAATATAAAAATTATAATAAATATGATGCTAAATTTAGCATCCTATTATCTATGGATTATAGGAACTCAATATAGAGACTCATCTTCTAGTATATATTGGTTGTATCTAACTTGAAATTTTTGGGGGAAAAACAATCATTAATCCAAAAATATTAATGAATTCAACTTCAGTAACCTCAATCTGGAAATTTATATTATGATTAACTATTGGGTTTCCTTATAAATTATTAAGTCAATGTTTATATAGTGATTGAATGTTGATTAATGTGAATATGTTTTTCTTGGGTACACCTCTTTGTTACATTGTGTAGAAAGGGGGATTTATTAGTACATAGTAGTTAAATTGATAATATTCCCTTGGAATGGACTTATTAATGAGTCCAAATGTTGTTCTCATGAACCCAGAGTAATTTTATATCTTCTTGAATGATTATATAATAGTTTTTAATTTTTCTATATAGTATTCATCAATTAAGAAAATTACATTAGTCTTAATACATTGATATTTTTATTCGATGATATTAAAAAAGTTTTTTAGTTCATGATATTGCATTTAGCTCGTAATATTACATCATATAATCATACAAATCATTATAAAGATTATGTTTCTCTTTATTCAGTTAATTATTTTTGAATCATGAATCATTAACCAATGGTATTCTTATAAACCATATCTTCTAAAAAATATATAGCCTTTCCATTCTTCTCATAAGATATCATAAATATGTTGTTTTAAAATTCATGATCACTATTGAAAAATAAATACATTCATCAATCAAACCATAAAACATATTTATAGACTCGGTAATACATTTGTTTTTGTAAAAAATGTCATATATATGTTTAATGTAGATTTAAAAATATATTGTGATATGTATCCTCAATTTCATTTATATATTCCTCCATTTCATCTTTAGTTCTAAAAACTAATTCCACTTCATCATCAAATTTTCTATCTAATAGACACAAAATCTATGGTTCAAGTGTTATGAATGAAAAAAATTATTTTTTCCCACACAACCAATATCATTTAATGTTGGTATATTTGGTAATATTAGTATAAAATGAGATAATTCACTTAATATTGTTTTTTTCTTCTAATGAAATATCATATGATTGATTATATATTAGGATAAAAGTATCATTGGAATGTTTCAAATATCTCCATTACTTTAGTTTGAAAATGAATTATATAATCCTATTTATTTTAATCAAATATTGGTTAATTAACTTGAATGTGCCTAATTTTTTTCATTCATAAAAAATATGTTTTGATGAATCCTTTCAACTGAAACTATCCCTTTTATCATTTATTCCATTTTCAAAATCTCTGTAATTTATCCAAAAATTATACCAACTAAAAAACATCATATAAATACAAATTTACTCCACTTTTGTATTTTCTGGAAAATTATCAATCACTAAAAACTCATTTTTATTATTTCATTGAGAGGGGGGAGGGAAAATGACCCAAAAATTAGGGGAGGAAATAATGAATACCAAATAAATATATTCTAACATGTTATGGATAACTATGAGTCACATATTTTTAGGATATTTTATGGAATTAATTGGTTTATAATTTTTAGATAATAAGTTTACATTTTCATAATTTTAATTGAATTAAATTATAATTTTTATCTCCTTTTCAGCATATCATTTAATCCCACTCTCACACTACATTATAGTTCCAATAAGATCACCCAAAATTATCTATGTAATCAGGTTATTATCATTATCTTGTTTTTTTAGATTCACGCTCCATGTTAATGATGTTAATAATTTTCTCAATTAGATCATCAACTAATAAATCAATCAATGATAGTGATTTATAAATTTAAACTATAGTCCTTAAAAAGTGATGAATTGGGTAAATAGTTTCACTAGGTATGATGTTAAAAAATTGAAAGTATTTCTATGTATACACAATTTATGTTCAACAGTATTTTATGGAAAAAATGTATTACCTTAATAATTTTCTTGGTATTATGTGTTATTTGAAAATTTAATAATTTAATATAAATATTTCATTTAATAGAACATAAATAAGTATTCCAAGCATGGAAATTTAATTGAAACTCGTTCAGTTATTAACATGTTAATTGAATATTATGAATTTAAAAAATCTTATAATTCTTGAGAAATATAAAATAATTCTCAACATAGATTTTTATAATTGATATTACTATACGTCCCCTCCCATAATTATGATTTCCACCATAAAAAACAAGTGGTCTATTAGTATATAAATTTTCAATCAATAAAACATGTACTTCTTCCATATATTGGAACAAAAAAATAGTTTTAGTAAAACAAACATCTTAAAAAACATGAGACTACCTGGAAATGAGTTAATCTTATATATCACAATGCTTTCTTTGATACCAGGTATTGATACCAATGTGTTTGGTGATATGACAGTAAAGGGACGAGGGGGTGAATTTTAAGATAATTCTAAAAAATTATTTTTTTCACTCAAATGTAATTTTGATTGAATGATTGGATCTTTCAATGAAATCAAAGTATATTAGAGAGAAAAAAATAAATTCCATATAAATTAAACTATTATTAGTCAAAATCGGGTTTAAATAATGAAATAAATACTATTAAAAATGATATTCATGTAAAAAAATAAAATATTATAAACAAACATGACTTTTGAGTAATAAACGAAATACACTTAAAGAATATTATTATCGATGACGTAGCCACATGATTATTCATATGTGTATAGATGATCATATACCAAATACAAGGTAACCCACATCCACAAAAAGATATTCCTTGATTGATACCCATTGATGATACCCAGATCCAAAAAATAGATATGTTGCCTTCTAAGTGATGAAATTCTTCAGTCAACCAAATCTGACAAAGATATGTCAATCAAATAATAACTGTCATTGATCATAATTAATAAAAAAACCTTCAGTATTATGATACATGGAATACATTTATGATAAAATAATTTATAAAGATTTAATTCAATAATAAAAATAAGAACATTATAATAAAACCTCATAGATAATAAATCTAATTGAATTTAATAAAATATTATAATTGAGAGAAAAAATAAACAATAAGTTCTCAACCTGACTTCACTAGTAATCAACATTTCATCACATGTAACAATTTATTCTTATCCCAGATTAATTTAAAATTATTTATATATTACTCTAAAAAATAATCAAATGGTTTTATTCTAAAATAATGGTGGTTAGTTACATAAAATTTCTATATAAATTGATATCATCCATTATATATTTCTTTATACATCGTATTCAAAATATATTAACATAGTGTAACATTAAAACACAAAACATTTCACTATATATACTAAGAATGTTAGATAATAAATTTTTAAAAAAAATTGAAACACATTATTTCATGTAAGATAAAACTCATATCATGTTTTTTGTGTTTTAAATTGAAGCACAAAAAATTGTCATTGAATGATAAAATATGATCTTTCAATGAGGAATAAACATATACAATCCTATATAAATATATAGAAAAAATAATGAATCCCATATCAAAGGAAAGACCACAAATTTGGATATCCTACTAGAATCATTGTACCTAGAAACCCAAATATGTAGTTTAACACAAAATCCTAATAATATATCCTAAAGAACCCCAACAACTTGATACCCAAAAAAATATACCGTTATAGGTAGTACAACATCAAAAATGGAATAAAAAATCCCATATATATATCATTCAAATAAAACATCTATTATGGTAGATATACATCCGATATAAAATCATTCATGATCTGAAAAAGTGGTTATAAGATAGTAAATAGAGAATATAACAAAAATATTGATTGAAAAAACAAATTATAAAATAATATATTCACAATAACAATAATATTGTATTAGATATCTCTATTTCCATAAAAAAACAAAACCAGTATTGTCAATAATTTTTCATTCATCTGATTAAATTTAATAAGTAATTTCATATAATATCTTTAATTATATATCATGTTTCACATAGATATTAATAAATTACTGTCTCCATTTTCTTCATATATAATATATGTAATGTAATAATGCAATAAACCAATATCATAATATACACTTGTTTTCCAATACATATTTTTAATTATCATCATCACGTCATTTCAAAATATAAAACATTATCCATTAATCATTCTGAAGATAAAAAAACCATAACAATTTATCATATTTTTATTTTCTTATTGATTTCTATATTCAGACCACTATATTAAAAATCAATAGATTATTATCCAAATTGATATAACACTTATTTTTAAAACAATTTTGCAAAAAACATTAAATTCACATCATTCTAACGAGCTTGTACCCAAGTGGTACAAGATCTTACTTGGCATCCAAAAGACCCCGGATCAAATCTAGGAAGGGACAAATTTCTGGGTACTATAATAGGGGGCGCTGTAGCATTACTATAGCAGTAGTGATACTTTACCAGTAGCACTGTAGCAGTGGTGACAATATAGTCTTGGAGGTACTATAACAGGAAATATAGAGGCGGTTGTATCGTAGGAGGAATTTAGCTACCCCGGTACTGTAGCAGTACTATTCTCCAAAGTGACCTTTGAGAAAAAAAAGGTTTTTCAAGCCTTGTTTTCAGTCCACTTCACCTTGGGCCTTCGGGATATATAACGGGTGTCCCCCTACCAAGACAAGAAGAGGTCATTGGTTTAATATTAAAATGATGCTTTGGCCATAAACTTTAAAAACACGATTATATTATCTTTCATGTTGTACAATTCAAATTAATTAAATAAAATTTGTTTTAATTTTTTTGAAATGTAAAATAAATAATTGAATAAGAGACCCCATTTTGTCTCTAACAAATTTATTTTAACTGGAAATCTATATTAATCTATCTATATAACAGAAATAATTAATGATAAATAACTATAAATAACATAAGGAAGAAGTTTCAAGAATTTCATACTTCAATTCATCATTGGGGACTCACAATGCAATATAATGATTAATCCAGTTAGTTTCCCAAGCCCATATAATCAAAATTTCATAAGAAATCCCCAAAAATCAATAATAAAATATTGATAAATAGTTAATAATTTTCCTTAATAGCATGTATTATTCAAAGTAACACATATTTAGAAGAGTTATATGACATGGAGGAAAAGAAGAATTAGATATATAGATTTGTAACACCCCAAGCTTCCACGGTATTCTTCTCTTTGAATAATATAGTAGCGTGTGTTGTACAAAAGTTCGAGTTCTAACACACACCACAACCAATCAAACTAGCCGTTATGAATAGTAATACCCACTTTTTGAAATTTTATAAATTTTATTTTTCAAAATGGACTTCATTTTTGGATTCAGAATATCAAAATTAGCATAGGGTGAATTTTTGTTATTTTTCTGAAAACTTTCAAATTGTGATGAATAGTGAAAAACACTGAGTTATAGTTTAAAACCAAATTTTTATTTAAATAATTATTTATTTTATTAAAAAAAATTTAGGTCACAATAGATACATAATACCTATATAAGTTAAATGTAATTAATTGGTGTCAGTTTATAATAATTTTAGATATATAATTTTTTTGGACTTTTCACCGTCTTTTACCCATCTTCTAATAGAATTGGAAAATTTACATAAAACATAATTTTACCGCTTCCATGAGTGGAATTTCGAAAATCCCAGAGACACTATTAATAACATGGATTAAAATGTTGTTCAATAAGATAAAAATTATTTTTGGTGAATAGTAACTTTTTACTTTTATTTACCACGGTTAAAAGTAAACAGGGTAATTAAGGGTAATAATGATATTATTATTACCTTAAAACAAGTCCTAACTCTATTGGCTAAGTATAATTAAACCAAAAAAAACCTTAGGAATAAAATATGAACCTCTTTAGTCCACTTGGATTAGATTTGGACATTTATTATTATTTAATTCAAAGAAGAGTTAAAAGAGTTAAAATAAATGTTTAATAACTAAAACATTTTTAATATAGGGATAAACATAAGATAAAATTGATTATAAATTTTAATTAGAAAGATAAAAATATTTCCTATATAATGGTAGTTTATTTATAATTTTTATACATTAAATAATTTAATTTATTTATGACACAATGCTGATGTAGTAATTACAAAATTAATGAAATATTAAAATATTTTATATTATAAATATCCAAATCAATGTAATTTGAGACTTTTGAGGAATTACACTAATTTTATAAGATAATATGACATTATAGTATTTATTAATGGAATTTATTTCTAATTAATAATGTTTTTACGAATTTAACCAAATTCAATTATTAAATAGTGTCAAAATTGACATAAAGGAGTACTTACAGAAAATATTATATTATTAATTGATATTATATTCCTAAAAACACAGGGTTCGGTCAAATGACTTATATAAGGTTATATATATTAATAATGAACCACTTGGGGTTCTATTGTCTTGTTATAGTATGTTTATTAACCATATAATATAAAATTACAAAGAGACATGGTAATTGTTAAACTATTTAACTAAGAGTAAAATATAAATGATAAGGTCAATATAGTGACCCAAACCTGTATAAAATCTATTGGTTGAAAGGATTTAGACCCATCCTTACCTTTTCCTCGAAATAAGTCACTTTGGAGCCATTATAATCCTAATATAAATTTATTATAAAATAATATTTCTGGATTTTCCAAAGGTGCCCCTCACCCCTCTTATAAAAGGGAACTCCCTCTTCTCTCTAAATCACACCTTCATAACCTTTTGGCTCGGCCAACCCTGGCCCAAATATTATCTCAAATTCCCTCACCTCATCCTAGAGGCCTTAGTTTGATCATAAATTCAACCTATGGAGGCATTTTTATCAAAAAAAATGAAGAACCCGAAGAAGAGGTAATGTTTTCACCACCCTCTTTCAAGTTCCTTTCTTTTTCCACGTCTTCTTTCTTTGTTATTTCCATTCTAAAATAATAACTCCATTATCTTCTATATACTATGATGTTATTAAAAATATGGTACAACCATATTCAGTATTCTATCCATAATTTGAATGACATGTCACCATACGTGCGTACGTATGACTTACCGTCTCTACGTCGTGGTGTAATTGTTATTCAAAACATTATTACTTGGATGGGTATGATAATGATGTGTAGTTGAAGTAAATAATAAATATAACATTATAATGATTATATATATATATGATATACCATCCAATTATAAATGATTATAATTTCAAAAGAATGATATTGTTACTCGTGCGTACGTACGGACTACCGTCTCCACGAACGCGATGAGATTCATTCCCCATTGTATCCATTCAAGACTAATTCTCATTTGATGATTAAAATTAATTTTTAAGGGCTTGATATCATTCTAGATATGAATAAGATACAACCTATCGATAACAAACACAGCTTACATACCAAAGCATATAAAGGAAAACAGATCAGTTAACACCCGAAACAACAATAATACTATGATATTATAAACAAAAAAATGTTAAAAGATCATATATGATATCATATTAATGTATATGATTATTTTATAATTTAATAAAAATAATTTCACCATTATACCGGAGTTAAACCAACCCTCATCCAAGGAAAAGTACAAGGTAAGGTTTTATTTCAAAATCTCTACATTATCCGAGGTTGTTTATACGTAATTATCTACTGAGTCCCCTTTATCATCCACATCCTTGTTTCTTAAAAATGTATTTCAAAACATTATTAATATTTTATATAATATGGGTTAGTGTCATTTATACCCTTTTTTACTTTTTATAAGATTTTAATAATGTAATCTTTCTGTCGTCTTCCAAACAAGATCCTTATTAACCTTTTCGACGGTATGAATGTCTTTTTTTAACTTATACGGCGGATGCAGTTATTTTCCGCCATTATAAAATCATCGAAGAATACCTTACAAGATTATAATAATATTTTCAAATTAAATGTTTTATTTTATAATTATGTGACTTTTAAATTATTTAAAAAAAAGATATATTTCTCTCAAATAGTTTTGATTTCATCTATGTTAACATCCTTTGATGGATTTTAAGCTTATTTGAAGTTGATTTATTACGATATAAAACTTCCATATTGTATTGAAGGTTTTGTGATATGTTTGACTGTGGATTTGTTATTTTTATACCATTCATGATTTATGGAGAAAGTATTGACATTTCTTATGCTAGTTTTAATACAAATGTTTATGTTATATTTAAACCTATTCATAAGAGGAATGCAATGGACTTAGTAAGTGACGGGTGGGGCCTTCTAGAGCTCCTCGATGCATTGGTAGGCCTAATGAGACAAACGAGTGTCTTGGCATATGGACTTGAAAAAATATTATTTGTTGTCTTGGCACCAGGCCTTGACTATGTGGTTATGATAGTCTGGCATTATGAATTCCATCATTATGAAAGTGGTTATTGATATTGTATGTGATTATTCAACTAGTATAATATCCATGTGAATAAGTAAATGGAATTATTTAATTTTATTTTTTCCATATTATGCTGAAGTTCATGTTTTAAAGGATTTTGTTTTATTTATACATTGCTTCAAATGTTTATGCATATTTATGAAAGTTTCTGCTATATTGTTATCCTTACTGAGCATCTGAGCTCACCCCTTTCTATGTTTTATTTTTCCCAGGATGTGAAGAAGTATTTTATGACTGACCTGTAGGGATAGTCTGAGGGGATATGAGTGTGGAATATGGATACTATGTTGTTTAATTTTTTCAATTTATGATGTAATATAAGACTTATTAATGTATCTAGTGTTTCCAGGGCTACTAAACTAATCGGTCTTTCGAGACTTGATCTTTTGTGACCATGACAATGTTATGTAATAATGCACCGACTCTGGGTAACTAGGGTTGGGGTGTTACAGTTGGTATCATAGTGATTTTAGTACAAACCTTGGAAACTAGATTTAGATAAATTCTTATTAGAGCACATAGACCTAATATGGACTTTGAGGATTAGTATAGAATAAAATCCTAGAATATTGGTATTGTAGAGATTTTGTGACTTTTCTGAGCAATACATTTCTGTCTGGATAAAAGCTGGTATAAGCGACTCTATCATAGATGTAACTAGGGGTAAAACTCGGAAACACCGCTTTGAGATAGACTCGAACGGGAACTGGTGAATGACTATAGTCCTTGCTGCACTCTTGGTTACGACAGTCTCGGGGGATATACTTAGGATAATTCTCATTTTCTTTACAAACCATTATTAAGGGTTTATGATTATATACTACCTCAATGAAAACATTTTTATGATTATGGATTATATCCATAAACTGTTCAGTTTGTGTTAAGTGTTTTATAAATTCGGTTTTATGTATTGTGATTCATAAACTAATCTAGTGCATGCCATTGTTTAGAAATGATGCCTAGTGGAAGAAATGGAAATTGTATCAATGAACGCTATCCATGTAGGGATTTCCCTCCTACTCAAGATAATTACAGTGGAGCTGGTGATGCAAGAGGTGCTGATCTTCTAATCACCATACTGGGACAACTCACTCAAGTTATGAATAATAACCTTACCAATATGGAGCACCCTGATCCGCAACATGGAGGATCAATGTTAGATCACTTCATGAGGAAACAACCACCAACATTCAATTGGAGTAAAAATCCATTAGTAGCTGAGCAATGGATAAATTCTTTAGAGAAAATATTTCACGCCATGGGGAGTAGCGAAAGGGAAAATGTTATCTTGGCAGTTTACCGCCTCACTGGAGATGCTGATCAATGGTGGTCATTGATTCAAAATATTAAGGAAGATGATGAAGTATAAAATATGGAATGGATGGAGTTTAAAGAGATTTTCATAGAATAATACTTTCCTCATGACGATCGAGTGGACATGGAAAGAAAATTTCTGAGTATGAGGTAAAAGGAGGATGAGAATGTTGCAAAGTTTGAGTCTAACTTCACATGGTTAGAATGGAAAGCTGCAGATTATATACGTAACCCAAGAAGTAATATTGATCATTTATTTGATGGGTTAAAACCATTTCTCCATGAAGCATTAGTTTCACAATCCTTCTCGTCATATTAAGATATTGTCTCATTTGCTATCAAGATAGAAAAATAATTCTCTATGTCTTATGAATTTAAAGAAATGAAAGAGAAGAAGAGATCTGATGATCACTCTGGAAATGGAAATAAGGGGAAGAAGGAAAAATTTGAATATCAATCCTGTAGTAAATGTGGGAAGAAACACCCCGGTACATTCTTGAAGAGAATTAGAGTCTGTTACAAGTGTGGTGAAAAAGGACACCAAGCTCATGATTGCAAGGGGAAAATATAAACTACTGATGTTCAATGCTACAATTGCAGGGAGATGGGACATTATGCAAATTAATTTCCTAATTGTCAGGGGAACACACCTCAGAAAAGTCCAAGGGATCAAGTCCAGGCTTATATTATCACTACTGCTGAGGTAGAATCTTCAAAAGAAGTGGTGGCAGGTAATTTAATGGTTTCCTCAAGATTAGCCAATGCTTTTTTTGATTCTAGATTATCGCATTGTTTCATATCTTCTCAGTTTGTTTAGGAAATTACATATTTCCAATTTTATTTAACAAGTGAGTTGTCAGTTAAAACTCTTAAGGGAAGTATCATCGGCACAAAGTTTTTTGAATCCGTTCCCATTAGAGCATATTAATGTTCTTTATCTGCTGATCTCATCATCATACCTATGATTGAGTTTGATATAATCCTCGGTATGTATTGGCTTTCGGACCATGATGTGAAGATTTATTGTAAGAATAAGGAGGTTATGTTTTTTGATGATGATGATAAGGAACACCTTATCTTTAGAGAAAAATCGTCAACACTTGATTCTTATCTAGATCCACCTCCAATAGCTCAACTAAATTAAATTATTGGGGAGGAAGAGAAGGAAATGAATATGGGTGAGGAAATGAGTTTTCAAATAGTGGATGTACCTATTGTGGGAGAATATGTTGATGTGTTTCCAGAAGATTTACATGGACATCCTCCAGAATGAGAAATTGAGTTTTCCATTGATTTAATTCCTGGATCAAGGCCATATCGAAGACCCCTTATAGAATGGCCACTATGGAATTATTGGAATTAATGAAACAACTAGAGGAATTTAGTAATAAGGGATTTATTCACCCTAGTGTTTCTCCATTTGGAGTCCCTATACTTTTTGTTAAAAAGAAAGATGGATCTATGATGTTGTACATTGACTACAGGGAGATCAATGCAATAACAATAAAGAACGAGTATCCCCTACCTCACATTGATTATTTATTCGACCAAATTCATGGAGATCAATACATTTCAAAGATAGACCTTCGATCTGGACACCATCATTTGTGCATGAAGAAGGAATACATTCCGAAGATAGTATTTCAAACCAAGTACGGGCATTACGAGTTTATAGTAGTTCCTTTTGGGCTGACTAATGCACCCACTATTTTCTTGGATATAATGAACAGAGTTTTCAAGGAATATCTTGATGATTTTTTAGTGGTATTTATTGATGATCTCATGGTGTACTCCAAAATCTATGAAGATCATGAAAATCACTTGCGTATTATCCTGAAGACATATAGAAGACATGAATTATATAGGAAGTTTAGCAAGTGTGAATTCTGGCTTCGGGAGATTTCTTTTCTGGGCCATATTATCTCTAAGGACGGAATCTCTATTGATCCTTCTAAGACTAGAGCAATCCAAGAAGGGCCAGCACCGACGAGTATAACTAAGGTATGAAATATTATTAGTTTAGTAGGTTATTATTGGTGTTTCGTCCATATTTTTTCCCGATTGGAAAACCCATTAACGAAGATCACACGTAAAGGGGTTAAATTTGTTTCAACAAAAGAGTGTGAAGAATGTTTCGAAGTATTTAAGATAAGATTAGTCAATGATCCTATGTTGACTCTACCATTGGGTAATGATGGTTTATTATTTATAGTTATGCTTCAAGGAAAGGACTTGGTTGTGTCCTTATGCAAAAAGATAGGGTTATTTCCTATGCATGATGAGAGCTTAAAATTCATGAGAAAAACTATCCTACTCATGATCTTGAGTTAGAAGCTGTAATATTTGCTTTGATGATATGGAAAAAATATCTATATGGTGAAAATTTTGAAATTCATACTGATCACAAGAGTTTGAAGTATATTTTCTCACAGAAAGAACTCAACATCCGGAAAAGGAGATGGCTTGAACTACTCACGGATTATGATTGCACGATACACTACCACCCGAGGAAGGAAAATAAGGTGGAAAATGCTTTGAGCAGATTGGATCATGGGGTTTTGAACAAGATGATAATTGAAATGGATCCTATTTTCATGTATCTAGTGAAGATGGACATGGGAATAACCATGGAAGGTGAAACATCAATGCCTTTTCAAATGGTTGCCAAACCATCTTTACAAGAAAGGATAAAGAGTTCTCAAACCGATGATGAAGAGTTTCAAAAGAAGATTAAAGCAGTGAATGATGGTAGATTGAGTGACTTTGTGTATGAAGATGTAATTTTGAAATTTGGGAAGAGACTATGTGTTCCTGATATTCCTGATCTAAAAAGGGAATTGTTGGACGATGCTCATAGTTCAAATTTCTCTATAAACCCTGGGAGCTCCAAAATGCATAGAGATTTGAAGGAACATTTTTGGTTGGACAAAATGAAGAGCGAGATTGATGATTTTGTGTCAAGATATATGGTTTGTCAACAAGTGAAAGATGGAAGGCAACAGCCTAGAAGAGTCATGAAACCTCTTCCCATACCTGAGCGAAAATGGGATAATATCACGATGGACTTTGTTATGGGACTACCAAAGACTCTTAGAAGGAACGATGAAATATGGGTCACTGTTGATCGTCTTACCAAGTCATCACATTTTTTATTAATAAGAAAAGATCTACCACTTGAATGTCAAGCAAGGATATATATTAATGAAGTTGTAAGACTTCACGGAGTATTTCTATAGATTGTTTCTTATTTTGATCCACGTTTTACATCAAGATTCTGGAAAAGTCTTCAAAAATACCTAGATACTGAGCTTTGTTTGAGCACTGCTTACCACCCCCAAACTAATGGACAATCAGAATAGACTATTCAATCCTTAGAAGACATGTTGAGATCTTGCTCACTTGACTTTCAGGGTATGTGGGATCAATATTTACCTCTGTTGGAATTTTCCTATAACAATATCTTCCATTCAAGTATTTGAATGGAACCATATAAAGCGGTATATGGAAAGAGATTTCTCACACCAACATGTTGGGATGACATTGGTGAAGGAAATCACGTAGGCCTAGAACTGGTGTAGGAATCGATGAAAAAGATGAAGGTAATCCAAAACTACATCAATACAGCTCAAAGTAGGCAGAAGAACTGTGCTGAAAACTGAAGGAAGGATTTGGAATTTCAAGTAGGAGATCATGTTTTCTTGAAGGTATCTCCATGGAAGGGAGTTATAGGTTTCGGTATGAAATTTAAATTGAGTACTAGGTACATCAGACCTTTCGAAATTCTAGAACAAATTGGGGTTGTAGCTTACCGTTTGGCAATGCCGCCAAGTCACTCCAAAGTTCACGATGTGGTTCATGTATCACTGTTGAGAAAATAAATTCCTGGCCCAACGAATTTACTCACTTATGAAGAAGTAGAACTAGAACCCGATCTATCTTATTGGGAAGATCCCGTCAGGATTCTTGATACCAAAGAACAAGTGTTGAGAAATTGGATGACTCTCCTTGTAAGATTTATATGGAGAAACCATAAGATGAAAGAGGCAACATGGGAACCTGATGAACATATGATGATGAACCACCCGAGTCTTTTTATGTAGTAATATTCTATAAATTTCTAGGGAGAAATTATTTGAAGGAGGGGAGAATGTAACACCCCAAGCTTCCATAGTACGCTTCTCTTTGAATAATACAGTAGCGTGTGTTGTACGCAACTTCGAGTTATAACACACACCACAACCAATCAAACTAGCAGTTATGAATAGTAATACCCATTTTCAAAAATTTTATAAATTTTATCTTTGAAAATGGATTTCATTTTTGGATTTAGAATATCGAAATTAGATTAGGGTAAAGTTTTGGTATTTTTTATAAAACATTCAGTTTTTTATGAATAGTGAAAAACACTAAGTTATAGTTTAAAACTGAAATTTTATTTAAATAATTATTTATTTTATTCAAATTTATTTTAGGTCAAAATAGATAAATTATACCTATATAAGTTCAATGTAATTCATTTGAGTCATTTTATAATAATTTTAGATATATAAATATTTTATTGAACATTTCACCGTCTTTTACCCATCTCCTAGGAGAATTTGAAAATTTACATAAAACATAATTTTACCACTTCTGTGAGTGGAATTTTGAAAATCCGAGAGACATGGTTAATATCAAGGAGTAAAATGTGGTTTAATAAGATAAATTTGTTTTTGGTGAATAGTATCTTTTTACTTCTATTTACCATGGTTAAAAGTAAATATGGTAATTAAGGGTAAAATGATATTATTATTACCCTAAAAAATGTCCTAATTCTACTGTCTAAGTATAATTCAACCAAAATCAACCATAGGAATAAAATATGAACCTCTTTGGTCCACTTGGATTATATTAGTACATTTATTATTATTTAATTCAAAGAAGAGTTAAAAGAGTTAAAATCAATGTTTAATAACTAAAAACTTTTTAATATAGGGATACACATAATATAAATTTGATTATAAATATTCATTAGAAAACCACAAATATTTCCTTCATAATCGTATTTAATTTATAATTTTTTGACTTTAAATAATTTAATTTATTTATGACACAATGCTGATGCGGTAATAACCTAATTAATGAAATATTAAAATAATTGATATTATAAATATCCAAATCAATGTAATTTGAGACTTTTTATGAATTAAAATAATTTATTAGGTTAATATGACATTATAGGATTGATTAAATGAATTTATTTCTAATTAATTTATTTTTTAGGACTTTAACAAAAATCATTTATTAAATAGTGTCAAAATTGACAAAAAGAAGTATTTAAAACAAATATTATATTATTAATTGATATTCTTTTCCTAAAAATCCATGGATCGGCCAAATGACATAGATACGAATATATATATTAATAATGAACCACTTGTGGTTCTCTTGGCTTGTTATAGTATGTTTATTAACTATATAATATAAAAATACAAAGAGACGTGGTAAATGTTAAACTATTTAACTAAGAGTTAAATATAAATGATAAAGTTAATATAGTGACCCAAACCTATCTAAAATCTATTGGTTGAAAGTATTTCGACCCATCCACACCTTTTCCTCGAAATAAGACACTTTGGAGCTATTAGAAACTGAATATGAATTTATTATAAAATAACATTTCTAGCTTTTTTTAAGGTTCCTCTCACCCCTCTTATAAAAGGGAACCCCTCCCCCTTATCTCTAAATCACACCTTCAAAGCCTTTTGGATCAGCCAACCCCTGACCAAATATTCTCTCAAATTCCCTCAATTCAACATAATGCCTTATTTTGATCATAAATCCAACCTAAGGATCCATTTTGATCAAATTAAATGGAAGAACCTGAAGAAGAGGTAATGTTTTCACCACCATCTTTCAAGTTCCTTTCTTCTTCCACTTATTATTTCTTTGTTATTTCCACTCTAAAATAATAACTCCATTATCTTCTATATAATGTGATGTTATTATAAATATGGTACAACCATATTCATTATTTTATCCATCCTTTGAATGACATGTCACCATACGTGCGTACATATGACTCACCGTCTCCACGTCGTGGTGTAACTATTATTCAAAACATTATTATTTGTATTGGTATGATAATGATGTTTAATTGAAGTATATAACAAATATAACATTATAATTATTCTGTATATATGATATACCGTCCAATTATATATGATTTTAATATCAAAATAATGATATTGTCACTCGTGCGTACGTACGGACTACCGTCTCCACGAATGAGATGAGATTCATTCTCCATCTTATCCATTGAAGACTAATTATCATTTGATGATTAAAAGTAACTTTTTAGGACTTGATATAATTTTGGATATTAATAAGATAAAACCTATCAATAAAAAACATGGCTTACGTAAAAAATAATATAAAGGAAAATGAATCAGTTAACACCCGAAACAACGATAATACTAAGATATTACTAACAAAACAATGATAAAAGATCATATATGATATCATATTAAGGTATATGATTCTTCTATAATTTTATAACAATTATTTCACTATTATACAGGAGGTAAACCAACCCTCATCCAAGGAAAAGTACAAGGTAAGGGTTTATTTCAAAATCTCTACATTATCAAAGGTTGTTTATACGTAATTATCTACTGGGTCCTCTTTATCATCCACATCCATGATTCTTAAAAATGTATTTCAAAACATTCTTACTATTTTATAGACTATGGTTTAATTTCATTTATACCCTTGTTTGACTTTTTATAAGATATTTATAAAGGAATCATTCCATCATCTTCCAAACAAAGTCCTTTTTAAACTTTTCAAAATAATTAAGGTAAGAATGTCTTTTTTAACTTATACAGTGGGTGCGACTATTTCTCGCCATTAAAAAATAGTCAAAGCTTCCCTAACAAGCTTATAAAAATATTTTCAAACTAAATGTTTTATTTTATAATAATGTGACTTTTAATTTATTTAAAAAAAGAGATATTTCTCTCAAATAATTTTGATTTCATCTATGTCAACATCCTTTGATGGATTTTAAGCTTATTTGAAGTTGATTTATTACAATAAAAAACATCCATATTATATTGATGGTTTTGTGACATGATTGGATGTGGGTGTGTTATTTTTATATCATTCATGGTTTCTAGAGAAAGTATTTAAATTTTGTATTCTAGTTTTAATACGAATGTTTATGTTATATTTAAACTTTTCATATGAGGAATGCATTGGATTTAGTAAGTGACAGGTGGATCCTGCTACAGATCCTCGATTCATCAGTAGGTCTCATGAGACAAACTAGTGTCTTGGCACAAGGCCTTGACAAAATCATATTTGTAGTCTTGGAACAAGGCCTTGACTATGTGGTTATGATAGTCTGGCATTATGCAGTCCATCATTGTGAAAGTGGTTATTGATATTGCATATGATTATTCGACTAATAGAATATCCATGTGAATAAGTACATGTCATTATTTAATTTTATTTTTTCTATATTATTCTTCATTTCAAGTTTTAAAGGCTTTTGTTTTAGTTATACATTGCCTCAAATGTTTATGCTTATTTATGAAAGTTTTCGCTATATTGTTATCCATACTGATCATCTGAGCTCACCCCAATCTATGTTTTATTTTTCCCAGGATGTGAAGAAGTATTTTATGGCTGGCCTGTAGGGATAGTCTGAGGGGATATGATTGTGGACTATGGAGACTATTTTGTTATAGTTTTTCACTTTATGAAGTAATGTAAGACTTATGAATGTATCTAGTGTTTCCAAGGCTACTAAACTAATCGATCTTTCAAGACTTGATCTTTTTTTATCATGACAAAGTTATTTAATAATGCACTGACCCTAGGTAACTGGTGTCAGGGCGTTGAATATTTTACTTTCAATAAAGATTTTATTTTATTATACAATGTGACTGATTCATTAACACATTAAAAAATTTATCAAAAACTATACTAAGGTGGTTGAAATTTTCTTATTTTTTCTTATTTCTGATATAGGATATTATATAAAGATTTATGGGGGTTCAAAATTAAGATTAGATAATTTATTATCATATGAATGGTTAGTCTTAATTTACAAACAAACAAAGCCTCCATTACTACATCATAAAATAGAATTACTAAGCCTATTTCATGGTCTCTCTTATAATACACCTATACATGTAACCTCAACTACCTAATGATAGTGAATGTATTTGTGAAACATATATTAAATCTATATTTGTATATATCCACACATCTTAGGTGAAATATCCCCCAAATTACCTTGACTTTCTACTTTACTACGAAATTCTAACTCCTTGTTAAAACTGCAATGTTCCTCTAACAGTTGTTTTATAATTAAATAATCAAATTCTCTAATTCATGGATTATTTATTTATAAGAATCTGGTTGATATAATAATAATTAAAATTATACATTAAAAATGCAAATTTTTTCCCTTTATATAAGGTACAATGAAAAATATTTCTTCATCAAAAATTGAAAACACATAAGTTTAAAAAGGAATTTAATGAATAAAATAAATCTAGATATTACAATTCTTTCCTCTATGAATCTAATTATTCACCATAAATCTCAACCATAAAATCTCTATAGAGAATTCAAAAATGAACAAATAAATTTTCAATAATTAATAAATTAAATAAATTAAATGGTGTGGTTCAATACCATTTGATATTGAATTTTCATCTATGACCACCATTCCCAAATTTTAACCTCCAAACTATTCTTACTCCATATAATCTATAATATTTTTTATATCTCATCCACATAATTATTTTTTAAAATGATATTTAATTTTCATTGGTCTCTCTATGAATTTTTTATCCACATAAATATTAATTTATACCTAATAAATTTCATTATGATAATCATTATTCTACCCATTATGTCATTTGTGTGTATTTATTTTCTCTGTTACATATTTAATTACATTTCATTGAGTTTTGATAATTTTTTGGAAAATTTTCCATATTTTATTGTTATGATACATGGCCTTGTATTCAATTTAAGAGGACCATTTATTTGTAAATATATCTTATGGTATTAATATGATTTTTCTGACAATGTAGTAACGATATGAATTTTTTAAGAAAATAATATTTTTTTAATAATCCATCTTATGTTATTGTAAGTCCCATATTATAATTTTTTGTAATTCAAGATTCCTTAGAGGATCCTGAGGAGAACACATATAGATTCACATTTACTCCCTATAAAAATATGTAGATTCATTTAAGGAATCTAATTGTTATGGTTTTGTTCTATCTCTTCACCAATGTTTAATATATATTATCTCTTAAATAAGTCATAACATTCAATTTAGGATTGATATTGACATTATTGTTAATATATAATTGGTATTTTTTTCTGGTTGTGTGATAATCATTTTATAGGCCTCAGTCTACCCAAAAACGATTGGTTCACTTCAATTATTTTAAATTTCAGAATAAAATTATATACATCATCCATTCAAAAAAATTACCACTCATAAATTTGTTTTTATGATATTTTAATATAAACAGAAATATTATTTACTATAAAATTTATATAGGAAAAATATTATTTCATATTTGGAAAATATATATTACTTCAAGGTTTTATCTTATATATTATTCCCCAAAAATTTCATCCAAGTTAGTTCGATCTAGAAATCATTTGAATAAATATATATTAGATTTTATTATACCATTTTTTGATTCCATAATTTTCTATTTATTTAAATGGTGATTTATAATTTTTTTTAAAACTGTTCAAAGTGTGGGGCCTTGTTTAGTTTTAAAAATAAATTTTTTTAGATTTCTATGAAAATATGAATCACTTTGGATGTTTTGAGATGAATACAATTTATGTTATTCTTTCACATGGAATAAAATTGGGTGTTATTGATATTTAATAGATTAATTGATTTGAGAAAGTATAAGTGAATTCATAAAAGTATTTTTTTTCTTGTTGTTTAAGACTCTTGGAAGCCCTAGACCTCTACTTATGAAATTTTGATGATTATTTTTTAACTTTTCATCAAATTCATTTTACTAGTATAGGTAGTTGGAATTTTTCATAGAGAAAGAAACAATATTTAAGATTTAACTCTATCTAGTATGAAACACATTTAATGGATGTAGTCTTGTATCTCATGTCAAGGGATTTCATTATGGATAATGTAATGGATACATTTTATCTTATTCCAAGGATTCCCCTTTAAATTCTATTGTATTATTCTTTGATAACATAAAATTCTTATTGAATGGGCATCAATTTATTGTATTGAAATTTAATTTAATAGAAATTTATTTTAAAAAAACCATTATTTTGTTTCATAAATTTATCCCATATCTAAATAAACATTTTATATCTTCAATTAAAAATGACCATTATTTGTTTGAATTTTGGTTAGAAATATATAGTTTTATTTGTGAATAATAGAAGGATTATTAACCCTTGATTTATACACATATATGTGTAGATATAAAACATGGTTCTTATAAAATCGGTAATGAATTAATGCCCCTATTTGGTATTGAGATACTATAGATGTATATACTAATCCATTGGGCGGTAAAGTGAGAGGGATCATCATGTGTCACAATTAGATCATGTTTATTTAGGCTTTTGAATTTTTATTATATTAAATTTTTTATGTTTTTTGTAGGACTATATAGGCCACTCTATCACTTCTATCATTTTTATCTACTACTTTATCATGGAAATCATGCATTTGATCTGAATTGTATTATTATTTATATAAAAATTGGTTGACTCTCTCTAATATATATATTATCCTAATTTTTTCCTATTTAATATTGATATTATATAATTTTTGGTTAGATTCATTTTAAAAATGAATATTTCATTTTTAAATGTGATACCAAATCTACAAATACCTCGTATATGATTTATGAGTGGAATCCCTATTATTTTAATGGAATAAAATATGGTGAATTTTTTATGATTTTACTTTTTATGAAAGTATTTCTAGTGTATAGAGATTATGAATTTACATTAGGCCTCTTAATGAGATAGTTATGGTATTGTGTTAGAATATCCATGTTCAAATTTTTTAAATTTGTATGAAATCCATTTTGGATATTTAATTAAGAAATTAATGGTTGGTAGGAAATTTTATTATGAAATGTGATAAGTTATATTTCAAGAATATTTATACTAAGAACTTTTAGTAACAATATTTGATTCTCCTTGGGTTGTTTTTATGTAGCTATATAGAATTAAGTTTTTATTTATATATTTATTTTTCATTGAGGTTTATTTGAAATATATGGTTTTTAATAATAAATATATATGGATCTTTATGACTCATGATCATATTTAATAATTTCATAACCATGCATGTGTATAATAAATATTACTCTATGAAATTTATGGGTGCTATGTGGTTAGACAAAAAATCATTTGACAATTCTATCTCACCATACATTATGGGAAAACCATATTTTTTTAATTAATCTCTAATATTTAATAAGATATATATGTATTTATATGATAGTTATGATGTTTTTTTAATAATTTTATTAAACAAAGAGAATATAATTTAGGGTAATACATGTATTTTTATTTGTGAATCTTTTAGATATAAAATTATGATGGATTATATTTCATATAATTTTTAGAAATGTGCCTACAAAAAGGGAATAAGAAACTATTGGGAAGAGTATGATGATAATTTATCATGGATAAATCTAATAAATTATTAGAACCTAGAAGGTAAATTTATCCAATCCATTTAGGTTATATTACTATTTGTATATTTATGTATGGAAAATTTATTGATTGAGTTTGGATGTTTAATATGGTGAAATAACATATATTTCATGATGATAAAGACCCATAAGAATACAATGAGTGGATGGAGAACATGGGATGATTAAATAATTTTATTTTAAATCTTGAAAAATAAAATATGATATTTTCTAACAATATGATTTATGGCCCATTACATAAGTGGAGAGACATAGTGGTGTTTGTTAAACTATACAACAATATCTTATGAATTTTTTTGAATATTCTATTCAATTTGAAATATTATTGATAGATCTTGAATATATATGATGATAAGGATTTTTTAGAAATTTATTCATATATTAATATAGTGATAGAGTAAATAACATGTTTTCTTTGTAAGAAAAGTATTCACTGAATTCATTTATGGATGGAACATTAAAGGATAAATGTTTTTAGTGTGTTTAATTACTAATATTTGGTCAATGGAGTTTATAAAATGTTTAACCTCATAATATATAGTACATGAGAAGGCCATGGTGGAAGTGTAAAACATAAAATGTTTTATATAAATTGGGAAAACATTTTTAATAGCCTATAGCTATTAGGGAACTTCCTATTACTAGAAAAGGAATATCGATTAATTTTGGAATGCATTTGTTGGGATGGTTAATTGACCATTTAACCCTATCCCTTTAATTATATATGATATACACTATTGGTTTTCAATTAATGAAATAATTAAGGCTAGTATAGGATTAATTTTCACAAACCCATAATGGATTCACTCCATTATGAAAAATTATGTTACTTATATAGGGTTTTTATTCATCCCACTCATAAGGTAGCATAACCAATTAAAACGATTTATTATTGTTACAAATATAGTTTAATAAATCCAAAGAAATAAAAATCTACTTTATGAATATTATAAGACAAAAAGTCTCATCATGGTTGTATTAATGTGTTGTGTGACTCATATAATAGATTGAAATATCCAAGGTAACCACATATGTGTCATTATTTGTGTTGATATTTCACCTATGTAATCATATACTGGACATAAAATAGTTTGTGGTACTATAATTATGTATCCCTTATGATTTTCACTAGGTTTAATCTATGTTCTCTACAACTATTAATTTATAATAATGTTTTTTAAAATATATCTGTTAGAGTTAAAATCGTGTTGATAAATATAGATTTTAAACTCCCATGGGGAATAAAGATGGATAAGGATTTATATGCATCATTTTCAATGTGGTGATCACAAATGTTGAAATTGAATTTTAAATGATTTTCATTTATATAACTAACCTCAATATTGTCCCTATAATTGATAAGATAGTTATCTCTAATGTCAATATAGATTCCTACCATTAAAAAGTGATGTTTATATCCCCGGATTGGAATACTCACTTATTTAAAGGTGAGTCAAATGGAAGACAAACAAGTGTAGGGATGACAATTAATAATATTGATATATCACATGTTAAATGATAAACATACATTGGGATGTATGGATATATTTAAATAATAATAATTATTGAAGGGAATTTAGATTCCAAGATGTGTTTCCCAAATATTATTTTGGATTATAAATTTAATGAGAAATGGATTTATGGATTGATTTTATTCCATGAATGATATTTTTTAACATTCTATCCTATTCAATATATCTGAATCAATTTAAATTAAAAAATATTTTTTTATATTACTTTTAAGATAAGTACTTATTTATTAGATAATGATTATTAGTGTAGCTTAAGGACTCTTTACTAAATCAGCTAATGGTGATATTCAATTTGATATATATTGATGATATATAATTTTAGATATATTGATGAATACATATTGTTGTCCTTATAACAATGTTATTTTTGTTTATCTTTGTGGAGAGGGATATATTGTTAAGATCAATAAAAGGTCAATGATTCACAAATTAATGACAAATAATGAATATATTTTAATTATGAACTTTAGGGTTAGATATGGGTATGTAATATAACTACCCATGCTATAAAAGATGAAAATTAGGTTAAATAAAATATATGACATGTTAAAATGAGTTTTTAATAGAATATGAATCCTCAAAATATTATGATATTTTTATTTTTAATAAGTCCAATATCTACTATATAGTGTGATGCACAACACCAGGTTTACGAAAAATACAATATTCCATTAAAAAATTATTATTTAAATCATGATAGTTATAACCTAGACATTAAGATGGTGGGTTTAAATCATACTAACTAAATTATGAATGTAATATTTTTTATATTGAATCAATAGTAAAAAGTTATTCTTTTTCATTTTATAGTTTTGGAAATTATAAACACCTTCTCATCACTTTATTTCTAGTATTATATATCTGAAGTGTTTTAGTATGTTTTTTTTGAAAAAAATATTTTTATACCAAATATAGAAATGGTTCTAATAAAAAATGAATATAAAATTTTATTATTAAATATAATAAAGCAAACTGATGATGTAACCATTACATCTAACAATCTACTATTCTAACCACTGGTTAAAATAAAAATCTTTCTACCAGAATAACCATAGTCATAAAAATCATGCTGTGAAAGTTTTTACCATTAGAATAACCTTTTTTCAGTTTACCATATTCACAGTCAATATTATAGTATATTGGACTTTCCAATTTTTTAATTAGAGTAAATAGAATAGTTTTTATAAGAAAAATCAGGTCGAACATTTTAATGGTGCAAAATAGAATTACATAAAATGTAAGTATTTTTATGAGATGTCAAGTGAAGGACAAATAAGGTCATTGCAACAAACTATAAATATATTATAAATATGACCATTGGAGGAATGTCTTTGAATGAAAGTGAATTTGAGTATATGGAAGATATTTCATTTTTGATTCAATAGATATGATATTTTTCTCTACCTAACCATCTCTTTAAAACATTTTCTTTCATTGAGGGTTTTAGTCTGTAAGAATCTATGTGTTGAGGGTAAATTATTTATAATGTCTGTCTTTTATACTCTCTATTTTTTATTGTGATATTGATCATGGGATTTCATGTATAGAAAGATGAGTGAATCCTATCCCTCAGATTGATGGATTCCACAGCTAAGAAGATATATACATACAAGTCATTATATTAAAGTATTATTGTGTTTTGGTGGATAGAGGCATTCTGATAATCATATAAATGGATTTCTAGGTGTGGAAATATTAACCATTTCAATAGTTATTGAAATTTTTAATATCATAAGTTAGTATTTATGACTTCCTTAACACTATGTTAAAAGAGTAGAATAATATTTTATAAAGCTTGTAAATATTTTTTTGCTGTGATAAGAATTTTTTTTACATGTTTCTACAAGTTTAATTTTATTCATCGCATTTACAATAGAATAATAGTTTATAATTAACATCTAATAATAATTTTATCTTACTATCTATGAGACTGATAAAAACAATGATATATCAGAAAATTTCTAGATTTGACGAAAACACTCTGATCATAATATAAATTAAAAATTTATAGATAAAGAAGTCACTATGTAACATACCGGACCTGGGGGACACTATTTGGTGCCCCGTTCCAGGATTTAAAATGACCACAGGTGCACCTCCCAGCATGAAAAAGGTTACCGAATAACAAAACATGTCAATATAGGAACTTTAGGGATACTATATGCACATTTTAGAGTATCTCCATTATATAAATAATTATCAACATATAGATTATCCAGTGGAAACAAATTAGTTGATGACATGTAAATATAAAAATATGTTACCAAATAGCGCATGATAAACCATCATGATGAATATAATATATGTTATGTATTCTTATAAGTAAAATCCCAAAACCATATCTACCAATGGTCCCATGAATGGACTCGATCCCCAACCCGATCATAACATCCTATACTCTAAACAAAAATTTCTTGTATGAACTGAACACCAGGTCCCTATCCTAAACCTGTATCCGAAAACAAGTAGCATCTTCTCAGGTATCCAACTTCCATGTCAGCCTGAGCAGGGTTTGATTACCAATGAGTTGACCACCACCAATGGTGTATGAAAATTATCTAGTTTTTGTAACCGTGTATGAGAATAATCAAGTGAAAAACATTAACAAGGAAACCAAGAAACCATTTATTTAATTATCTTATATCCATTTTAACAATTATGTTCTATAAATTTATCCATTGAATAGAACTAACCCATGTCACACTAGGTGTCTATGTCAAGGCATAAGGTATTGGGAACACTTTTAACTACAAGGGGTGTTCACTAATCCATTCTATCACATACCCATTAGATAACAATATTTACATGATCATTGACATCATTTTTCCTAGGTTTTACAAATTTACTAACATTATACTATGGAATACGCCGGTCAATTACCATGCATAAGAGAATGATCATGTTTCCCATCTCACTAGGAAAAATCATTTCAAAAAAAATACATCACAGTTACCATGTAGCCTCAATATAGTTAGTTTCATCCAATTTGACCGTTATAGGCCTAGATCCATAGTTCGACTCCCTATCCCATGCATTCAAGGGTGGGTTTAGTGCCCCAATCCAATGCAACCTGTATGAGGAGCCTCAATCCCTTATCCCATCCCAAAAATCCATGTTCATCTGCTTATTTATCCTTTCACAACAAATACCATATCAAAAACCACACAAAACCATCACATATAACATTTACAATTCACATTGCATTTGACATAAGAATCGTCATCAAGCCTTAACTCCATAGCACATTTACCATTTAATCTACTTATCCTAATTAACTCATTTCCCTTTTTTATACCATATCCCACTTAGAATATTCATAAATTCACTTTCATTAACCAATCCTTTCATTTCAATTACAACCCCATCAGTCTTGTGAAACATGAACTTTATACAATTTAACCCATGTTCATATCCTTTCAAACAAACCCTTATGCAATATCATCAACTAATCACATTCATCATTCAGTTCACTTCATAATCTTGTTTAGAAACTGTCATAATCATTATGAGTTTTAACTCAACAACCCGTATATCATTTCATTTACTTTTTTCTAATTAGAACATCTAAACTACATCATGGCAATAAAAAATTCAAAATACTCATTTGAAATCTTCTTGAAACCATCGATTAAAACAAAGATCTTCCCCTTACATAAAAATAAAACAAACCCCTGGGCATTCATTTCCATTTTCAACCATTCAACACAATAAAAATGAATTTTTGCAAGGGGACACACTACCATTTCATATCACCCTTTTAGATCAATTGATTAGAACCTATCTTTAATGAATTTTAGTTCAACACATCATTGTAAACCATTCCCCACAATCGAACAACAATTCCATCATTGAAAATAATGGTCGGTACAAAACCCCATAACACATATTTAAAATGATTTTAATGTTTCCCCTGAGAAATTTATAAATATAAATTCTAATAAAAAAAATCCCATTTCTTAATCCCACATATTTGATTAAAATTTTACAACCCATAGTTCTCACATTACATTTATATCAATGTTCCCTTGTACATTTTACCATTTCAAGGGTTTGGTGAACCCTGTGGTTAACCCTTGGTTTGGTCTCGCATCAGCAATGAACCCAAATGGGTCGTGAAGGGATTCACACTTCATTATAAGGTCCATAACATTTTCAATAATTAAATCCAAATAAATTAAATAAAATAAATTATCCCAACCACATACACTTATAAAACATCATGACTCTGAGAAACATCTTAAAGTCCACCAACCTCTTTCTTGAATATGATTATTATCCCAAAAACATCACTTGATTCAAAGTCGAACTCTGTTTAAAGCCACAATATATAATCTTCTCAAAATTTGAGTTTTTTTTCTCTTGAAAGGATATGAAATATTCTATAATCCTTAATCTAGAAAATAGATAAAGGAGGTGTTTTAGATATACTCAGTGCTTCAATTCGCAAACAAATTCACTCCAAATTCCCTTGTATCGAAGGAGAATCAACCATGTAAGAGGTTGGGGGTGTTGTTTTCTCACCATTCAAGTTGGGGATCAATTATGATAAACAATTGGGGATGAAATACAAGATCGAGAGGGGAAAATCTAAAATATCACCTTTTAATGACCACACAGTTTGGATGCACGGTTGGATAAACCATGCACAAACTATAAGGCCCCAACCTTAAACATTACTTAATCTTGATTTATTACAAGAATACACATTGAGTATCTTTTCTGGTTTAGAGTTTTAGATAATTTGATCATAAATCATACAATACATTCAACATTTAAATAAGGTGGTTACATCAAATAAAATATTCAATTTTTCCAAAAAAGGAATCATATTTAAAATAAAACATAGATTCTTTGATGAAACTTCCTTGACACTATCATCACACACTACTGGAAAAGGGACCTTTCCCAACACTTGTGTACCAACGGTTCAATGAACCGTTGGCATATCTTGTTTTTCCCAACGGTTTATAGAAACCGTTGGGAAAAACCCCTCAATGCATAGTTTTCCCAACGGTTTCATACAACCGTTGGGAAAGATAGGTTTTTCCCTTGTTTTCCCAACGGTTTATATGGAACCTTTGGGAAAGATAGCTTTGTCCCAACGGTTCTTAGAACCGTTGGGAAAAGTGGTGAAGAAATCTTGTTTTCCCAACGGTTCTATGGAACCGTTGGGAAATGTTGGTCATTCCCAACAGTTTTTAATAACCGTTGGGAAAAAAAATCCCCAAATACCAAATCGAGCCAGCGGCCTCCCCACATTCCAGAAGCATTCAGTTCGTGTCCTCCTGGAGCGATTCCTTGCAGAAGCCTCCCAATCCCCACATCTTCCATTAGATCATCACCTACCAGGTTAGACTCCTATATTTTATCAACGATATAGTTCCAACTCTTATAAATCATATACTTCTATTCTTGATTTCGTTATTCCCAATTATTAGGGTTTTTGTAAAAATTTATGATTGTTTCATGGTGGTCATGTGCACCACTATAGGTACATTGATTCACTAATTTATTTTGGTATTTCCATAAAATTCGAATACAATTTATTAATGAATCAATGTTGAGTGTTAACATGACATTCATGTTGTTTATTTAAAGTGTAAACAAATACTTATATAGAATTTCCTTGTAAAACCTGATGGTTTAACTCTAGTTAAATGGAATCATAATTTTGTATGTTATTAATATTTAGTAATTGGTGAGGTGAATCATATATGTATATGAAAAATGGATCAAGATCATTTAGTATTGGATAGAATTATTCCCTAGTAATGTGAGACCCTTATGTTGTGGGGTGAGTATGGAGTAGTGAGATATATTGCTTGTTACTTACCTTTTTTCAATTCTATGAGGTAATGATGGCATGCACTAATTTTTTGAGATCTGTCAATGTTTTTATGGTTTTGATAGTGATCCATGATGTGTATCCTAGTATGTAAGATCCTGTTGGGTATTAGACCCTAGATTGGGTGAATTTGTATGCGGTAGGGTGCTTTCTAGGATGAGTTGTAGTGATGTGATGGTAACTTATGAGAGGGGTGGGTCTTACTAATGTGGATTCATTCTATATCATAAGCATGTAAATATAATTTGTATTATGATAACTCAATGTGAATGATGTGTGATCAAATATTGTCTTATCCTGGAGAATTCCTTATGATATATTGATATGGTGGCATGAGTGATGATGCATGTGGTGACATGACCAACATACATGTGTTTCATGGTTAGTGATCAATTAGGCTAGTGATCCTATGATCATTGGGATGTGACTCTCAATGATTCAAGAAGAGTTATTAATATGATAACATGAGGGTGTGTTCCTATTTGGTTTTATCTAGACTCGTAGTATAGTATTGGAGTTGAGTTATTTTTATATATTATCTGTTTTTATGGATGTTGTCTTTTAGTGGTTGTGTGTTTGGGAACCCCCCTCCTTCCTAGACCCTAGAACCCCCCCCCCCCCACCCTCCTCCCTGGACCCTGGACAGCCCCGCCGAATAGCCCCCCAGACAGCCCCCCTGATATCCCCCCCCCCACCCTCCTCCCTGGACCTCGGACAACCCCCCAGATAGCCCCCCGGACAGCCCCCCCACCCCCACCCTCTTCCTTGGACCTCGGACAACCCCCCGAATAGCCCCGGACAGCCCCCCGAATAGCCCCCCCACCCTCCTCCCTGGACCCCAGACAGCCCCCCAACCCTCCTCCTTGGACCCTGGACAACGCCCCGAACACCCCCCGGACAGCCCCCCACCCTCCTCCCTGGACCCCAGACAGCCCCCCTACCCTCTTCCTTGGACCCCGAACAACCCCCCTAACATCGTTCGGCCAGTTTGGACCCCCCCCCCCCCCACACGCATTTATCAAGCGCGCGGAACGCTTAAAGAACACATAATGAGCCCTACCGCGCAGACCGCACGTCCGATTGATGTTTCTTCTACGCGTGCACGTCGCGAATAATAATTGGATTGTTTTCCTGTGATTTCAGGTCAATCCGATGTCGTCCGCTATGAGTTTGACCGTTAGACGCCCGTTTTGGCCCTTTATGATACCATAACGGCGTTCCCGGTCACCACGGGCACACGGCACGTACGATTGACGTGTCGTGTGCTCGACCACATCACAATTCACTCACCCTTTGATGTCGTCCGATTTCAGGCCATTCGGACTTCGTTCGGCCAGTTTGGACCCCCCACGTGTGTTTATCAAGCACGTGCAACGCTTAAAGAACGCATAATGAGCCCTCTCGCGTAGACCGCACGTCCGATTGACGTTCCGTCTGCGTGTGCATGTCGCGAATAATAATGGGATTGTTGTCCTGTGAGTTTAGGTCAATCTGATGTTGTCCGCTATGAGTTTGAACGTTAGACGCCCATTTTGGCCGTTTATGACACCAGAAGGGCGTTCCTGGTCACCGCGGGCACACGGCACGTCCGATTGACGTGCCTTCTGCTCGACCACATCACAATTCACTCAACCTTTGATGTCGTCCGATTTCACGCCATTCGGAATTCATTCGGCCAGTTTGGACCCCCCCATGTGCGTTTCTCAAGCGCGTGCAACGCTTAAAGAACGCATAATGAGTCCTCCCGCGCAGACCGCACGTCCGATTGACGTTCCGTCTGCGCGTGCACGTCGAAAATAATAATGAGATTGTTTTCATGTGATTTCAGGTCAATCCGATGTCTTCCGCTATGAGTTTGACCGTTAGACGCCCGTTTTGTCCGTTTTTTGACACCAGAACGGCGTTCCCGGTCACCGCGGGCACACGGCACGTCCGATTGACGTGCCGTCTACTCTAACACATCACAATTAACTCACCCTTTTATGTCGTCCGATTTCAGGCCATTCGGACATCGTTCGGCCAGTTTGGACCCCCCACGCGCTTTTATCAAGCGCGCGCAGCGCTAAAAGAACGCATAATGAGTCCTCCCGCACAGACCGCACATCTGATTGATGTGCCGTCTGCGCGTGAACATCTCAAATAATAATGGGATTATTGTCCTGTGATTTCAGGTCAATCTGATGTCGTCCGCTATGAGTTTGACCGTTAGACGCCCGTTTTGGCCGTTTTTGACACCAGAACGGAGTTCCCGGTCACCGCGGGCACACGGCACGTCCGATTGATGTGCCATCTACTCTAACACATCACAATTAACTCACCCTTTGATGTCGTCCGATTTCAGGCCATTCGGACATCGTTCGGCCAGTTTGGACCCCCCACCCCCACGCGCGTTTATCAAGCGCGTGCAACGCTTAAAGAACGCATAATGAGCCCTTCCGCGCAGACCACACATCCGATTGATGTTCAGTCTGCGCGTGCACGTCGCGAATAATAATTGTATTCTTGTCCTATGATTTCAGGTCAATCTGATGTCGTCCGCTATGATTTTGACCGTTAGACGCCCGTTTTGGCCCTTTATGACAGCAGAACGGCGTTCCCAGTCACCGTGGGCACACGGCATGTCCGATTGAAGTTCCGTCTTCTCGACCACATCACAATTCACTCACCCTTTTATGTCGTCCGATTTAAGGCCATTCGGTCTTCGTTCGGCCAGTTTGGACCCCCCACCCCCACGCGCGTTTATCAAGCACGCCCAACGCTTAAAGAACGCATAATGAGCCCTACCGCGCAGACCGCACATCCGATTGACGTGCCGTCTGTGCGTGCACGTCGCGAATAATAATGAGATTGTTGTCATGTGATTTTAGGTTAATATGATGTCGTCCGCTATGAGTTTGACCGTTAGACGCCCGTTTTGGCCGTTTTGACACCAGAACGGCATTCCCGGTCACCGCGGGCACACGGCACGTCCGATTGACGTGCCGTCTGCTCGACCACATCACAATTCACTCACCCTTTTATGTCGTCCGATTTTAGGCTATTCGCACTTCGTTCGGCTAGTTTGGACCCCCCACATGCGTTTATCAAGCGCGCGCAACGCTTAAAGAAGGCATAATGAGCCCTCCCATGCAGACCGCATGTCCGATTGATGTGCTGTCTACGCGTGCACGTCGCTAATAATAATGGGATTGTTGTCCTGTGATTTTAGGTCAATCAGATGTCGTCCGCTATGAGGTTGACCGTTAGACGCCCGTTTTGGCCGTTTATGACACCAGAACGGCGTTCCCGGTCACCGCGGGCACACGGCATGTCTGATTGACGTGCCCTCTGCTCAAACATATCACAATTAACTCACCCTTTGATGTCGTCCGATTTCAGGCCATTCGGACATCGTTCGGCCAGTTTGGACCCCCCCCACGCGCGTTTATCAAGCGCGCGCAACGCTTAAAGAACGCATAATGAGCCCTTCCGTGAAGACCGCACATCCGATTGATGTGTCATCTGCACGTGCACGTCGCGAATAATAATTGTATTCTTGTCCTGTGATTTCAGGTCAATCCGATGTCGTCCGCTATGATTTTGATCGTTAGACGCCCGTTTTGGCCCTTTATGACACCAGGACGGCGTTCCCGATCACCGCGGGCACATGACATGTCCGATTGACGTGCCGTCTACTCGACCACATCAAAATTCACTCACCCTTTGATGTCGTCCGATTTCAGGCCACTCGGTCTTCGTTCGGCCAGTTTGGACCCCCCACGCGCGTTTATCAAGCGCGCGCAACGCTTAAAGAACGCATAATGAGTCCTCCCGCGCAGACCGCACGTCCGATTGACGTTCCATCTGCGCGTGCACGTCGAAAATAATAATGAGATTGTTTTCATGTGATTTCAGGTCAATCCGATGTCTTCCGCTATGAGTTTGACCGTTAGACGCCCGTTTTGGCCGTTTTTGACACCAGAACGGCGTTCCCGGTCACCGAGGGCACACGGCACGTCCGATTGACGTGCCGTCTACTCTAACACATCACAATTAACTCACCCTTTTTTGTCGTCCGATTTCAGGCCATTCGGACATCGTTCAGCCAGTTTGGACCCCCCCCCCCACCCCCACGCGTGTTTATCAAGCGCGCGCAACGCTTAAAAACGCATAATGAGCCCTACCGCGCAGACCGCATATCCGATTGACGTGCCGTCTTCTCGTGCACGTTGCGAATAATAATTGTATTGTTTTCATGTGATTTCAGGTCAATCCGATGTCGTCCGCTATGATTTTGACCGTTAGACGCCCGTTTTGGCCCTTTATGACACCAGAACGGCGTTCCCGGTCACCGCGGGCACACAACACGTCCGATTGACGTTCCGTCTGCTCAACCACATCAAAATTCACTCACCCTTTGATTTCGTCCGATTTCAGGCTATTCAGACTTCGTTCGGCTAGTTTGGACCCCCCACGTGCGTTTATCAAGCGCGCACAACGCTTAAAGAACGCATAATAAGCCCTCCCATGCAGACCGCATGTCCGATTGATGTGATGTCTGCACGTGCACATCGATAATAATAATGGGATTGTTGTCCTGTGATTTTAGGTCAATCCGATGTCGTCTGCTATGAGTTTGACCGTTAGACGCCCGTTTTGGCCGTTTATGACACCAGAACGGCGTTCCCGGTCACCGCGGGCACACGGCACGTCCGATTGACGTGCCCTCTGCTCGACCATATCACAATTAACTCACCCTTCGATGTCGTCCGATTTCAAGCCATTCGGACATCGTTCGGCCAGTTTGGACCCCCCCACGCGCGTTTATCAAGCGCGTGCAACGCTTAAAGAACGCATAATGAGCCCTTCCGCGCAGAACGCACATCCGATTGATGTGACGTCTCTGCGTGCACGTCGCGAATAATAATTGTATTCTTGTCCTGTGATTTCAGGTCAATCCGATGTCGTCCGCTATGATTTTGACCGTTAGACGCCCGTTTTGGCCCTTTATGACACCAGAACGGCGTTCCCGGTCACCGTGGGCACACGGCATGTCCGATTGACGTGCCGTCTACTCGACCACATCACAATTCACTCACCCTTTGATGTCGTCCGATTTCAGGCCATTCGGTCTTCATTCGGCCAGTTTGGACCCCCCACCCCCACGCGCGTTTATCAAGCGCGCGCAACGCTTAAAGAACGCATAATGAGCCCTACCGCGCAGACCGCACATCCGATTGACGTGCCGTCTGTGCGTGCACGACGCGAATAATAAATGGATTGTTTTCCTATGATTTCAGGTCAATCCGATGTCGTTCGCTATGATTTTGACCATTAGACGCCCGTTTTGGCCCTTTATGACACCAGAACGGCGTTCCCGGTCACTGCGGGCACACGGTACGTCCGATTGACGTTCCGTCTGCTCGACCACATCACAATTCACTCACCCTTTGATGTCGTCCGATTTCAGGCTATTCGGACTTCGTTCGGCAAGTTTGGACCCCCCACGTGCGTTTATCAAGCGCGTGCAACGCTTAAAGAACGCATAATGAGCCCTCCCATGCAGACCGCACGTCCGATTGATGTGTTGTCTGCGCGTGAACGTCGCGAATAATAATGGAATTGTTTTCCTGTGAGTTTAGGTCAATCCGATGTCGTCCGCTATGAGTTTGACCGTTAGACGCCCGTTTTGGCCGTTTATGACACCAGAACGGCGTTCCCGGTCACCGCGGGCACACGGCACGTCCGATTGACGTGCCCTCTGCTCGACCATATCACAATTAACTCAACCTTTTATGTCGTCCGATTTCAATCCATTCGGACATCGTTCGGCCAGTTTGGACCCCCCCACACGCGTTTATCAAGCGCGCGCAACGCTTAAAGAACGCATAATGAGCCCTACCGCGCAGACCGCACATCCGATTGACGTGCCGTCTGCGCGCGCACGTCGCGAATAATAATTGGATTGTCTTCCTGTGATTTCAGGTCAATCCGATGTCGTCCGCTATGATTTTGACCGTTAGACGCCCGTTTTGGCCCTTTATGACACCAGAACAGTGTTCCCAATCACCGCGGGCACACGACACGTTCGATTGACGTGCCGTCTTCTCGACCACATCATTATTCACTCACCCTTTGATCTCGTCCGATTTCAGGCCATTCGGACTTTGTTCGGCCAGTTTGGACCCCCCCACGCGCGTTTATCAAGCGCGTGCAACGCTTAAAGAACGCATAATGAGCCCTCCCGTGTAGACCGCACGTCCAATTGATGTGCCATCTACGCGTGCACGTCGCGAATAATAATGGGATTGTTGTCCTGTGATTTCAGGTCAATACGATGTCGTCCGCTATGAGTTTGACCGTTAGACGCCCGTTTTGGCCGTTTATGACACCAGAACGGCGTTCCCGGTCACCGCGAGAACACGGCACGTCCGATTGACGTGTCGTCTGCTCGACCACATCACAATTCATTTACCCTTTGATGTTGTCCGATTTCAGGTCATTCGGACTTCGTTCGGCCAGTTTGGACCCCCCACGCGTGTTTATCAAGCGCGCGCAACGCTTAAAGAACGCATAATGAGCCCTCCCGTGCAGACCGCATGTCCGATTGATGTTCCGTCTACGCGTGCACGTCGAGAATAATAATGGGATTGCTGTCCTGTGATTTCAGGTCAATACGATGTCATCCGCTATGATTTTGACCGTTAGACGTCCGTTTTGGCCGTTTATGACACTAGAACGGCGTTCCCGGTCACCGCAGGAACACGGCACGTCCGATTGACGTGCCGTCTGCCCGAACACATCACAATTCATTCACCCTTTGATGTCGTCCGATTTCAGGCCATTCGGACTTCGTTCGGCCAGTTTGGACCCCCCACGCGCGTTTATCAAGCGCGCGCAACGCTTAAAGAAGGCATAATGAGTTCTCCCGCGCAGACCGCACGTCTGATTGACGTGCCGTCTGTGCGTGCACATCGCGAATAATAATGGGATTGTTGTCCTGTGATTTCAGGTCAATCTGATGCCGTCCGCTAAGTGACTGTATTTTGTTTAAAACGGACATCATTTTAAGTACATACGGAAAACCGACCAAACGGATTCGGTTTCCGTTGAAACTTTAGGAGAATGATCCATGGGTCATATGTGACGTGTACGAATCAACCCCGCCTCAATCGGAGACGCGGTGTGGCCGACACCACTCAAAGTGTCCGTCTTTTGTTTCAAAAGGACGTCATTTTAAGTGAAAAGCATCAACTGACATACGAAAAACCGACCAAACGCATTTCGAATCTATTGTTAATTTATCCCTACAATCCATGGGGTCATATGTGACGTATACGATCCAACCCGGGGTGAATCCGAGTCACGGTGTGACCGGGATCAGTCTAAGTGGCTCTCTTTTGTTTAAAAGGGACATTTTAAGTACATACGGAAAAACGACCAAACGGATTCAGTTTCCATTGAAACTTTAGGAGAACAATCCATGAGTCATATGTGACGTGTACGAATCAACCCCGTCTCAATCGGAGACGCGGTGTGGCCGACACCACTCAAAGTGTCTGCCTTTTGTTTCAAAAAGACGTCATTTTAAGTGAAAAGCATCAACTGACATACGAAAAACCGACCAAAGGCATTCAGACTGTGTTGATACTTTAGCACAAGGATCCATCGATTGTATGTGACGTGTACGAGTCAATCCCACCTCAATCTGAGGAGCGGTGTGGCCGAAACCGCTCTAACTATGTCAATTTTGTTTAAAATGGACAGGATTATAAGTGAAAAGAACAACTGGCATACGGAAAACCAACCAAACGCATTCCAAATCTGTTGATAATTTATCCCAACGATCCATGGGTCATATGTGATGTGTACGAGCCAACCCAGGATGAATCCCAGTCGCGGTGTGGCCGGGATCAGTCTAAGTGGCTCTCTTTTGTTTAAAACGGACACCATGTTAAGTACATACGGAAAATCGACCAAACGGATTCGGTTTCCATTGAAACTTTAGGAGAAAGATCCATGGGTCATATGTGACGTGTAAGAATCAACCCCGCCTCAATCTGAGACATTGTGTGGCCGGTACCACTCAAAGTGTCTGTCTTTTGTTTCAAAAGGACGTCATTTTAAGTGAAAAGCATCAACTGACATACGGAAAACCGACCAAATGCATTCGTATTGTGTCGATACATTATTAAAATGATCCATGGGTCATATGTGACGTGTACGAGTCAACCCCGCCTTAATATGAGGCACGGTGTGGCCAGAATCACTCTATGTGGCTCTCTTTTGCTTAAAATGGACAACAATTTAAGTACATACGGAAAACCGACCAAAAGCATTCGGTTTCCATTGAAACTTTAAGAGAACGATCCATAGGTCATATGTGACATGTATGAGTCAACACCGCCTCAATCTGAGGCACGGTGTGGCCGGAACCACTCAAAGTGTCTGCCTTTTGTTTCAAAAGTACGTTATTTTAATTGAAAAACATCAACTGACATACGGAAAACCGATCAAATGCATTCGGATTGTGTCGATACATTAGCACAACGATCCAGGGGTCATATGTGACATGTATGAGTCAACCCCGCCTCAATCTGAGGCGCGTTGTAGAAGGTAGCACTCCAGGTGTATGCATTATGTTTAAAATGGACATTACTTTAGGTAAAAATATATGGTATACAAAAAACAGATCAAATTATGAATTGACTTCCAGATTCCACATATAATTATCATCTAAATTTTAAATTGAATTCTAAATGAATTATGTATGTTTATAATTACGTTATTAATTCTAATTTAATTATGGATGTGTATAGTTCTACCATTATATGTTAAACGTGTTTGAATTTGTTCTCTATATGTAAGTGTTAGTTGGTTATTGCAGGTACAATAATTTTATATATGTATGTGTTAGTTTATTGAAGGTACAATAATTGGATTGAAAAATGAGAGGGAACCCACAAAACCAGACCTCGTGGTGGTCAAATTGGAGAGCTGGAGCTGCTGGCCAAATTGGGGAGCTGCTGGCTGATTTGCCCAGCAGAGGCTATGCCAACGGTTCAAAACCGTTGGCATAGAAACTATAGGATTAGTTTTACCAACGGTTCATAAAACCGTTGGTAAAAAACCTTTCCCAACGGTTTAGAACCGTTGGGAAAGAGTAGAGTTTGGATTTTTCCCAACGGTTTTATAAACCGTTGGAAAAAACAAACCGTTGGGAAACTTGAAGAACCGTTGGCATAGGGTAATCTTTCTCCACCCTATGCCAACGGTTCAGTGTAAACCGTTGGGAAATGTTTTTCCCAACGGCTTACTTCCCTACGGCTGGAAGAACCGTTGGTATATGTTATACCAATGGTTGTCCAGCCTTTCCCAACACTTCTCAACCGTTGGTAAATGTTTTATTTCCAGTAGTGACATCATGTAATTTTCCCTTGACCTATGAATTTTTTTTTTAAAAACCTAGGATGAGCATAAAAAATCTCAGTAAGGGATATAAAAATATGGAAAGAAAACATTAGTCCATGTATACATAAGAATAAATGAAATCATACATTATTCATAAAACATAATCACTTTAACATAACTTATGAAATCATAAGATTTATGAAGAACTCATAGAAATCATAAGACATAATGGTAACTTGATGCATTCATAACATTCTTGCGTAGGGAGTAACCCTCATGGTAACGTTTAGAATACCCATCACAATATATTCACTAAATTTCTTCGGAGAAACCTTAGAATTTAACTCCTTCACATTAACCAATACATTGGAGAGATATCTCGGGCTCACCCACCCTTAGTTTATCACAGAACCACCCAACTTCATAAACAATACGCAAGAACCATAACATAATCGTATCACATAAAACATGCATAAAGGAAACATAACATTTACACATTTCAATCACAAGATATCGATACAAAAAATTGATATAATCGAAATATTATCAAAACCATATTCAATACCAAAATAATAGAATAGTAAAATATGGTATTTATATTTCATTTAAAAAAATATATGGATTGTAGAGGAAGCTGAAACCCAAATAATGGTCACAACGGCGGAGAAGTCATTGTCGCCACATACATAAGACAAAAACATTCCTTTTTTCATTTAGTAAAATGCTTCTTGTAAAAATATTTCTTTTGAATTAAATTAAATTTAAAAAGGGTTTATTATAAAACTAACAAAAGAAGGTCGTATATAAATTGAAGTATGCCTTAATGAAAAGTGATTAAGACGAAGTCCCTTACCAAAAGTCCGACTTGTCTTGTTCGTTTCTTTATATTATTGAATAATACACTTTGGTAAATTTATAATTTCTTAATGACTTCCTTTAAAGTTTATTATTCAATTAATACCACATATTATCAGGTTATTATAATTAGTTAATTATTTGAGTTCATATCAAACGTTTTGTCGATGTTCATAACAAAGCTCAAAAATAAAATTGTTTGAAGAGAATTGTCCATGCAGTTATAAGTGAATCTTCTCCAGAATGGTGTAAATTATTTAAATATCATATATATCCAGTATATATTTATTTAATAATATTCCATAATTTTTGGAGATAAGAAATTAAATGTACCGTTCATGGAGACGGTAGGTCATACGTACGCATGAATGCTACTTTCATTTTTTGTCATATTAATGGAATTTAAAACTAAATGAGACATAGATATATTATAATTATAGAATAATATATATGTTATATTGGTAACATATGTTCATTAATTAAATTATTTATAAATTCCATGTTTGGAAGGTACGAGTCACATCACTTGAGGGGGCGGTAGTCCACACCTCCTCATATGAAATTATTGCATTTGCACAACATGAAAAGCATAAAGGTATGTTTCAAATTTAAAATACGGAATCATAGAGAGGACATAGATATAAAATTTATAATATATAAATATATTTTCATCATAATTTCCACCATTAATGGTGTTAAAAGAAGATTGAACAATCATGGTTTCCTAAGGCAGTAATTCGCCACCCATAGAAATAGTATGTTCTTTAACCATTAGATGGAGGTGTATGTAAGGGTAGGTATAATACTTATCATAACAACATCTTATTATATTGAGGATACTGTTGTTAATATGGGATCAAATAATAAAAAGATAGTGGTGAGTGAAGAAGGAAATGAAAGGAATAAACTCGTGAGAAGACATTACCTCTAAATCGGGTAACTCTTTTTTATTTGATCCAAAGGCCTCCTAGGAAAGACTTCTACCCAAAGTGAGGCTTCTAGGAGTAAGAGTGGGATGTGGAGAGATAATATGAGAAGATCTTGGACGAGCCAAAGGCTTGAGTGGTATGGGTAATGGGGTAGAGTTGGGGGCATTTTATAAGAGGGGGGATGGTCACTTTTGGAAAGTCTTGAAATGTTACTTTATTATAATTTTTTTTTCAGATTTTAAAGATCCCACAATGAAATATTTCGAGGATTAGGTGATAAGGGTTCTAAATCCTCCCATACAATAGTTTTTTGAGAAGTTTAAGTCTTATATTTTACCTTTTCATTTCTTTTTATTTAAATCATTCATTAATCAGGTAATCAGTGCATCATCATGGTGTCATAAATAAATTTATTTCTTTAATGTCTAAAAATTATAAAAATAATACCATGATGTATTAAATATTTATAGATTTCCAATGACTATTTATAGTTTAATATATAATTTATGTAAACAAAATTAAAATTTTGTTACGTAGGATATACAAACCTTTGTTATATTTCTCTTCTTTTTAAAAAATAATGTCATAAATGTCACTATCACACCCATGTGACTCCATGGGCCCTCAAGTTCGGTAAGACGATTCCCATGTTTGGACATGACTCAAACAAGATGATTTGGACACATTCTGGGGTCATTTTATATTATTATTATATTTTTTTATTACCATAACTACCCAGTTACTAATTAATCATGATAATTAAAGATAATTACGGTCATTACTATTCATAATGTCCAAAAACAAAAGAGACTTAATTACATAATTTGGACCGTATGATTCCAAATTTGAAATCCACTTTACCAAATACCAAACACAGAATCTAGAGAAAATAATTTAAAAATAATTCCCATTTTCAAAACAAATAGCGTGTTTTTAAGAAACAATATCTATCAAAACATTGACACTTGTTTATGTCCAGTTTCAAATTGAAATTAATTCTAATGACCCCCATTTGATTAAATGGTAAATATATATTCTAGTTATACTTTAAAACCAATTAAAAAGATAATATAACCATTATATTAAATTATATGGAAAAGTAGTTTTGATGTAAAATGCAGTATTTTCCACTATTCATTAAAAATGAAAATTGTCAGAAAAATACCAAAAATTCATGCAAATAAAATTTCCCACGTCCCAATTCTAAAGGAATTGTTTATTTTAATAGATAGAACTTATAAAATTGTCAAATATTAGATTTAAAAATAGTTTGTCATCAAAAGGCTGTAAAACAAGCTTTTAAAAATATTAGAATATTTATGCTTAAAATTGGATTCATTCTCATTTTAATCCTCTAATGCACTATCTAATTCATAAATAGATAAAGATATGAAAATATATTTTTCTTTTACTTAAATGGAATGTTACATCCTTCTCCCCATTAGGAAATTGTGTCCCCACAATTTATATACTTATCGAATAACTGGGGGGGGTATTTATCAGTTATTGAATTTTCAGATTCCCATGTTGTCTCTTCAATTATGTGGGTTTTCCACAAAACCATTACTTGATGAATCACCTTATTCTGAAAAAACTTGCTCCATGAGGTCAAGAATCTGAACCAGTTATTCCTGATAAGATAGATTCTATTCCATCTGAACTACCTCTGGGCTTAATACATGAGATGGATCTGGCATGTACATCCTTAACATTGGAGCATTAAAGACATTGTGTACCAGAGATAAATTTGGAGGTAAATCCACTCAGTATGAAACTGATCCAACTCTATCCAGAATTTCATATGGTATAATGAACCTTGGAATCATCTTTCCTTTATAACCAAATCTCATCACACTTTTCCATGGTGAAACTTTGAGGAAAACATGATAACCTACCTGAAAAGAGAGATCCTTCCTCCTGTTGTCTGCATAACTTTTCTGCTTTCTCTGAGCTATCCTCATGTGTTTCTTTATCAGCTGAACTTATTCTGCCATCTCTTCTACCAATTCTAGTCCCATCAACTTCCTTTCACCCACTTCATCCCAAAAATATAGAGTTCCACACCGCTTTCCATATAATTCCTTAAATGGTGCCATCTATATACTCAAATGAAAACTGTTATTATAAGAAAACTCAACCAATGAAAGATGTTGGTCCCAACTTCCTTGATAATCCATAGAACAAGCACTTGTAATATCCTCCAAAGTATTAATTGTTCATTTTTATTACCCATCTAATTGAGGATGAAAATATGTAATAAAATTTAATTCAGTACACAACGACTTCTGAAGGCCTTTCCAAAAGTTAGAAGGGAGCCTGTGATCAGGATCAGATACAATGGAGAGTGGAACTCCATGTAACCTGACTATATCTTTATTATACAAACAAAAAAGTTGATCTAGGGGAAAATTATCTTGTATATCAAGTAAATTATCATATTTAGTCAAACTATCAACAATAACACAGATTGCATTATTACCTCGAGGTGTCTTCAGTAATCTCACAATGATGTCCATGGATATATTCTCCCATTTCCACTCTGGTATTGGTAAAGGCTGAAGTATTCCTTTTGGTAACTGCCTCTCTACATTATCTTATTGACAAGTCAAACACTTCAGAGTAAAATGAGCAATATCTCTTTTCATTCCATCCCACCAGTAATACTTCCGAATATCTCTGTACATCATAGTACTGCCTGGATGAACTGAAAACGGAGAACTATGAGCTTCACATAACAACTCTCTCTTCAACTTTTAATCACAAGTAACACACCATATCTTCAAAAATATCAAAACACAATCATTATAAAATGTTGAATTCACGTATCATACCCTTCTGAACAAGATCTACCTTTTTCGGTAACTCACTATCTTGCTTCTGTGATTGCTTAATTCTTTTTGATAGAGAATATTTCACTGATACATAAAACAAAATAGAATAATATACTGCACCAATAACTTCCAATTCAAAATTCATCAAATCCTTAACCAAAGGATCATGTTCCAAATGTAACATGGTTAATGATGCATTACTTTTTTGACTTAAAGAATCTGCCACTTTATTTTCTTTTCCTGGGTGGTAGTGAATCATGAAATCATAATCATTGATTAATTCTAGCCATATCCTCTTTCTCATGTTCTATTATTTCAGAGTGAAAATATACTTTAAACTTTTTTGATCAGTATATATTTCGCAGTTTACACCATACAAACGATGCCTCCAAATTTAAAAAAAAAACAACAGCATCTAATTCCAAATCATGTGTAGGCTAATTTATCTCATGAGTTTTTAACTGACATGAAGCATAAGAAATTACTTGATCATTCTTCATTAGAACGCAACCAAGTCCATTCAATGAATCATCACTGTAGATAACAAACTCACCATTCCTGGAAGGTAGTGCCAATACTGGAGTATTCACCAATCTTTTTTTCAATTCCTGAAAACAATCATCACATTATTTTATCCAGATAAACTTAAAACCCTTCTGAGTTAGCTTAGTCAGTGGGCTAGACAACTGTGAATTTTGTTTTTATAAACCTTCAGTAATAGCCTGCCAAACCAAGAAAACTACAAATCTTGGTTACATTTGTGGGTCTTGTCCATTCTTCAACAACATTTGTTTTTTCAGGATCAATAGGTATCCCATCTGTAGAAACAATCTGTCCATGGAAATAAAACTTTTTCAACCAAAACTCACACTTGCTAAATTTCCCATACAATTTTTTTTAAGGTTTGAAAAATAACCTTTAAATGACTTTAATTCTCCCCTTTACTTTTAGAAAACACCAAAATATCATCAATGAAAACAACCACAAACTTATCCAAGAACTCATGGAAAATTCTATTCATAAGGTCCATGAATACATCAGGTGTATTGGTTAACCCAAAAGGCATAACTACAAATTCATAATGGCCATATCTTGTATGAAACGCGGTCTTCGAAATATCTGCTTCCTTTACCTTCAACTAATGGTACCCCGATCTCAAGTCAATCTTCGAAAAATAGTGATCCCCCTGGAGCTGATCAAACAAATCATTGATACGAGGAAAATGATATTTATTATTAATTTTGATGTTATTCAAGGATCTATAATCAATGCAATGTCTCATTGAACCATATTTATTTTTAAAAAATAAGATGGGAGCACCCCATGGTGATGTACTAGGTCGAATGAAACCTTTCTCAAATAAATATTGCAATTTCTCCTTCAACTCTAAAAGTTCAATTTGAGCCATTCGATAAGGGGGTTTTGAAATTGGATTAGCATCAGGATAAAATTCAAGAGTATATTCAACTTCCCGATCTGGTATTATTCTAGCCAACTCATCAGGAAAACCATCCGGATACTCAATTTCCACTAGCACATCATTAATCTGAACAGTTACTTTTTTCTTCAACAATATGTGCAAGGTAACATTCATTTCCATATTTTACTAGTTTCTCTGTCTCTGGATATTTTATCAATAGTAAGGGTTCATACTTGTAAACAAACATAATGTCTTTCTGAAAAGAAACTTATTTAGCTCTACAGTCAATCTTAGCATGGTAAACAGAGAGCCAATCCATACCCAGGATAACATCAAAATCTACTAGAGGTAAAAAAAATAATGTTTGCAAGTAGTTTATTTCCACAGATAAGGAGAGGAAGACTCTTATAAATTCATTTTGCCTCAACATTTCCCCTCCTGATTTCACCACAAGTTCCAGAATTATTTCTTGAGATGGAATTCCCAATTTACTAGAAAATTTTCCAAAGATGAAATAATGTGTAGACCCTAAATCAAACAACACATTGGAATAATCTGAAAAAACAAACAATTTACTTGATAACACTTCATTTTATTGACAAAAATCTCTTGAAGTAGTTGCAAAGGATTTCACCACACCTTTCTGCTTGTAGTCTGACTGCTTCCCATTATTCGAGCTCTTTGTCGAACACTCTTTTGCATAATGACCCATCTCATTTCCCTTGAAACATTTCACTTAATATAAATCAAATTTGGTCTTACCATCACCATGATCTTTTCTAGTGCAATCACAAGTCTTATGTCCCATCTTACCACATCGGAAGAACTTTCTAGACTTCAAAAGTCATTCCCCAGCATGATTTTTACCACATTTATCACAAACTGCAAACATAGTTTTCTGACTATCAAACCTTTTTGGAAGATTGTTCCCTCTCTCCTGCCACCTCAGCCTCTTATTCTGTTGGTTGTCATAGAACACTTGATCATAGGAAAAATCCATTTGCACCTTCTCATCACATTGAACTAGCTTTTCATAACTTCTTCACTCACGAGAGCTAATGCCCTTTGATATTTTGGCTTTAATCATGAGTAAAAACGATTGATTTTACTATCATGGTCTCAGATAAAAAATGGGGCATACCTTTCCAATCGAGTGAACATTTATTCATAAGAAGCCAGTGAGTCGTCCTCTTGCCTCAATTCCAATAATTTTTATTCCATCCTAAGTCGAACAGCCTTATGAAAATATTTCTCAAGAAACATACCTTTGAATTCATCCTAGTTAAGAGTATCAATATCATTAGTGTCTTTGATATTTTTAACCATCGACCACCACTGATCTGCTTGACCCTCTGAATAGTAAACAACAAGACTAACCTTTTGATTATCTGAACACCCCATGACATAGAAAATATTCTCCATTACTTTAATCCACCCTCATCTTGCAAAAGGTCAGACGATCCTCTGAATGATGGGGGATGTTGCCTCATGAAATTTTCCACCACTGATAAGTTCCTCTGTGATTGCTCTGGCTGATCTCATGCATGGATACCACCACTATTTATCGCTTGAGTCAAATGCACCATTACTGCAACAAACTGTTCAGTTCCAATTCTGACCATCTCAAGATGCTTATTTGGAAGGTCATTTCCTTATTTGTGACTTCCAAGCACTACTTCCCTGTTTCATCTGCTTAAAACCATTCTGAACAAGCATGTCTTAGATGAAGAAACATGGTAATCTTCAAATTCTATATCTTTTCAATTTTACCATAATGTAAAAAATATATTTTTGGATAATCATTTAATAGAATTATAACTCCTAAAGTTATCTAAACTGACATCTGATACCAACTATAAAGCCCTATCCTAAAACATTACTTATTATTGATTAATTTCTAGAATACACATTGAGGATATTTTCATGTTTAGAGTTTTAGATAATTATATCATAAATCAGGCATTACGTTCCACATTTAAACAAGGTGGCTACATCAAAGACAATATTCATTTTTTCCATCAAAGGAAACATATTTAAAATAAAACATGGATTCTTTCTTGACACTTCCTCGACACTATCATCACATCATGTACTTTTCCTTTGACATGTGAAAAACTTTTCAAAAACGTGGGATGAGTATAAAAATCTCAATAAGGGATATAAAAAAATGGAAAGAAAACTTTAGTCCCAGTATACATAAGAATCAATGAAATCATACATTACTCCAAAAACATAAGCACGTTAACATACCATATGAAATCATAAGATTTATTAATAACTCATAGAAATCATAATACATAAAGTTAACTTGATTCATTCATAACATTCTTACGTAGGGAGTAACCATCATGGTTATGTTTAGAATACCCATCACAGTATATTCCCTAAATCTCTTCAAAGAAACCTTAGTGTCTAACTCTTTCGCATTACCCAATGCATTGGAGTTCAATCTCATGCTCACCCGCCATTAGTTTATCACAGAACCACCAGATTTCATAAACAATGCCCAAGAACCATAACATAATCGTATCACATAAAACATGCATAAAGGAAACATAACATTTCCACATTTCAATCAAAATGCATCAATACAATACATTAATATAATCAAAACATTATCAAAACAATTTTCAATAAAAAAATCAATGAAAATTAAATCATGGTATTTATTTTTCACTTAAAAAAATTTATGGCTTGTAGAGGCAGACGAAACCCAAATAGTGGTCACGGTGGCGGAGAAGACGTTGTCGCCACATACATAAGACAAAAAAATTCCTTTTGTCATTTTGTAAAATGATTCATGTAAAAATATTCCTTTTGAATGAAATTAAAAGTCAAAAGGGTTTATTATACAACTAATAAAATAAGGTCTTATATAAATTGAAGTATGCCTCAACGAAAGAAGATTGAGACAAAGTCCCTTACCTCAAGTCCGACATGTCTTGTTCGTTTCTTTATATTCCTGAATAATAAACTTTGGTCAATTTTTAATTTCTTAAGGACTTACATTATATTTTATTATTAAATTCATATGAAATATTATCATTCTATAATAATTTGTTAATTATTAGAGTTCATATCATACGTTTTGTAGATGTTCGGTACAAAGCTCAAAAATATACTTTTTTGATGAGAATTGTCCATGTAGTTATAATTGCATAATCTCTGGAATGGTGTTCATGATTTAAATATCATATATATCCAGTATATATGTATTTAACAATATTCCATAATGTTTACAGATAGTAAATGAAATGTACCATTCATGGAGACGGTAGACCGTACGTACGCATTAACGCTACTTTCATTTTTTGTCATATTAATGGAATTTAAAACTAAATGAGACATAGATATATTATAATTTCAGTATAATATATATGTTATATAGGTAACATAATTTCATTAATTATATTATTTATAAATTCCTTGTTTGGAATGTACGAGTCACATCACTTGAGAGGGCGGAAGTCGACATTTCCTCATATGAAATTATCGCATTTACACAACATGCAAAGCATAAATTTATGTTTCAAATATAAAATACAGAATCATAGAGAGGAAATAGATATAATATATATCATATATAAATATAGTTCCATCATAATGGCTACTATGAAAGGTGTTAAAAGAAGATTGAACAATCATCATTTCGTGAGACAGTAATTCGCAACCCACAGAAATAGTATGTTTTTCAACCATTAGACGGAGGTGTGTGTAAGTGTAGGTAGAATACATATCATAACAACATCATAGTATATTGAGTATACTAGTTTTATTATGGGATCAAATAATAAGAAGATAGTGGTGAGTGAAGACGGAAATAAAAGGAAGAAACTCGAGAGAAGACATTACCTCTAAATCAGGTAACTCTTTTTGATTTGAGCCAAAGGCTTCCTTGGAATGTCTTATACCCAATGTGAGGATTCTAGGAGTAATAAAGGGATGTTGAGAGATAATATGAGAAGAGTTCGGATGATCCAAAGTCTTGAGATGTGTGGGTAAGTGGGTAGAGTTGGGGACTTTTATAAGAGGGAGGAGATTTACTTTGGGAAAGTCTTGAAATCTTACTTTATTATTAAATGGTTTTCAGATTTTAAATGTCCCAAAAAGATATATTTCGATGATAAGGTGATAAGGGTTAGAAATAAACCCATAAAATAGGTTTTTTACATGTTTATGTCTTTGATTTTACCTTATATTATCATTTTATTTAAATCGTTCATTAATGAGGTCATCAGTACATCATCATAGTGTCATAAATAAATTTAGTTATTTAATGTCTAAAAATTATAAAACAAATACCATAATGTAGGATATATTATTATCTTTCAAATTATTATTTATAGTCTATGAGATTATTTATATAAACAAAATTAAAATTGTTATACTTAGGATATATAAACCTTTGTTATATTTCTCATCTTTTTAAAAAATAATGTCATAAATGTCACTATCACACCCATGTAACTCCATGGGACCTCAAGTTCATTAAAAAGATTACCATGGTCGGATATGACTCAAAAAAGAGTATTTGGACACATTTTGGGGTCATTTTATATTATTATGATATTATTTCATTACCCTTAACTACCCGATTACTAATTAATCACGATAATTAAAGATAATTACCGTGGTTACTACTTATAATTTCCAAAAACAAAAGATACTTAATTACATAATTTGGATCTTATGATTCCAAATATGGAATCCATTTTACCAAATTTTAAACATATAGATTGCAGAAATTAAATTAAAAATAATCCCCGTTGTCAAAACAAATAGCATGTTTTTAAGAAACAATATCTATCAAAAGATTGACACTTATTCATGTCCAATTTCAAAGTGAAATTAATTCCAATGACCACCATTGGATTAAATGGTTAAAATATATTTTAATTTTACTTTGAAACCAATTAAAAAGACAATATAACCAAATAATTAATTTATATGAAAAAGCAATTTTGATGTAAAATGCTGTATTTTTCACTATTCATTAAAAATGAACATTATCAGAGAAATACAAAAAATTTATCCAAAGTAAATTTCAATGTCCCAATTCTAAATAAATTGTTTTATTTTTAAATATAGATCTTATAAAATTTTCAAAATTTACATTTAAAAATGGTTTTTCATCAAAAGGTTGTAAACCAATCTTTTAAAAATATTAAAATATTTATGCTTAAAATTGGATTCATTCTCATTTTAAGCCTCTAATGCACTATCTTATTCATATATAGATATAGATAAGAAAATATATTATTCTTTGAATTACTTGGGATATTACATGAACTGTGTGGCTCCTATTGTCCAAAAGGGGCCAAACCGCACGGTTTCCTTGGATTACCCACATAGTTTGGAATTTTGTGCTTTAATTGTGAGCTAGCCTCTATCTAAAAAGTAACCAAGATGGACCATTTATATGGATAGGCATACCGTTTGTTATAACCATGCACCAACTATGTGCTTCACACTGTTTGGAGTCTTTTACCCTACTTTCATGTCCCACACCCCCTGAGATACCCCAAAACAACCCATACACACAAGAACGAACTCATTATAAAAAATTAAGAATTTTAACCAAAATTTAATCAAAGGAACACACTATTGAAAGGGAATGATCTTAAAACCTCACCTCTATATAACTTCTCATCCTCATGTTGTACTTTCAAACCATACAGATCCTCCAGGAACAAAGGTCAGACATGAGGACCACTATCAACATTACATTCTCAAGATTTCCATGAGAAATTCCAATTCCATCAAAACACTCAGACCCTGAAGACTGTCCTACCTAATGAGACCTTCTCCCTATAAACCAGAACCAAAAAATTAGGTATCCTCATAGACGTATGAAACTTTACATCATCACTACCAACATCAACCAAAGGGAAGGGTATGTGTAACATAACTCATCCACCATAAAAACGAAACCAGCAAGGCACCACATTACCTTGGGAGAGCCGATCAAAATTCCCTCAGTCCAATCATCTCCAATATTCATGGCATGAAGTACTGGGCTATACCACACATGGTCTTCAAAATTATATCGATTTCACAAGCTTTGTATCCCTGAAGCGATAAAAAGATTCCAACCAAACTACTCATATTGAATTAGTCCAAAACATGAGTCCCAATGACCTCCACCAATTTCTGATAATACAATGTACACCCATGCATAACCTCCATCTCAGGATAATCAATCATTAAAAACTTGATCCATCACCTGTCACCAACACTACCTAACAATGATTTATCCTAATAGGGTCCATCCAAATAGTACAAATTCTCACATAATCAACCAACCAATTTCCCACTATGGTGCTCCAAACAATGTAATTTAGCTTTCAACCACCATCACCAAGTGTTTTGGAAATTCCCCCATCAACACTGATACCAAAAAAACCTCAAATTGACTTTTAAAACATACCCCATGCAATTTCCAAATCACTGTGACCAAACATCCATTGAAACTTTACCCAACATTGAAAACCATCCTTTATTTTGAGACCTCCTGGATAAACACACTTATATAATCCCATGTCATCCATAAAAATAATGGGTTTTCCTCAAAACCCATTATCATAATTGAGAACACATAACATATCAACATTAACCAAACGTGGATTACATCCATCCACATTCATTCCATTATAAAAACTTAGATCACCTATATTATAAGGTCACAGCCTTAAACCTTACTTAATCTTGAGTTTTTACAAGATTACACATTGAGGATCTTTTTAGGTTTAGAGTTTTATAGAATTAGATCATAAAACTTGCATTACATTCCATATTTAAACAAAGTGGTTACATAAAAGATAGTATTCATTTTTTTCCATCAATGGAAACATATTTAAAATAAAGCATGGATTCTTTCTTGACACTTCCTTGACACTATCATCATATCATGTACCCTTCCCTTGACCTGTGAGAAACATTTCAAAAACATGGGATAAGCATAAAAAGCTCAGTAAGGGATATAAAAATATGGAAAGGAAACATGAGTACATGTATACATAAGAATGAAATCATACTTTACCCATAAAACATAAGCACTTTAACATACCTCATAAAATCATGAATAAATCATAGAAATCATAAGACATAAAAGGTAACTTGAGTCATTCATATCATTCTTACGTAGGGAGTAACCCTCTTGGTTACGTTTGGAATACCCACCACAGAATATTCCCTAAATCTCTTCAGAGAAACCTTAACGTTTCACTCCTTTGCATTACCCAATGCATTGGAGAGATATATCGGGCTCACCCACCCTTAGATTATCACGGAACCACCCGTCTTCATAACAATGCCCAAGAACCATAATATAATCTTATCACATAAAACATGTATAAAGGAAACATAAAACTTCCACCTTTCAATAACAAGATATCAATACAACACATTGATATAAAAACATTATGAAAACCATTTTCCATACCAAAATAAAATAAATGTAAAACATGGTATTTATTTTTGATTTAAAAAGAAGGTATGGCTTGTAGAGGATGTCGAAACTCAAATAATGGTCATGGCGGCGGAGAAGTCGTTGTCGCCGCATATGTATGACAAAAACATTCCCTTTTGTCGTTTAGTAAACGATTCATATAAAAAAGATTCCTTTTGAATAAAAGTAAAAGTCAAAGGGGTTTACACACCGTATAAAAGAAATTGGTGTATAAAACAAAATATGTCTCAATGAAAGGAGATTGAGACCAAGTCCCATACAAAGATGGTATCCTTGGATTAAGGATAAATCAGTTACTTAATTATGTCTGACAAACGAATACACGAAATATAAGTGGGTATTAAGTGTAAAACAATCATAGTATGTTCACAAATAATCATAGAATGACATATTAAAGGTTTACAAGTTTATCCCAAAGAATCAAAATTGGGTTAAAAAGATCCCTTGCAAAAATTTGACAGCCTAACGGCGTCACTACTAAATTTAGAAAATGAGTTGATGAGAGATAAAAAGGGTATCTCGTCACTTAGACATAAAATTTAAATCACTAAGGATATAGAAGAACATATCCTAACATAATGTTATGTGAATTAAAATACATAACAATAGAAGTCTTTTAAAAAGAGTAGGGTGAAAGGTTCCCTTACCGACATCGGTATCATTCGAAACATACACCCCGTGAAAGAAGGACAATACAACATTGATGTAAATACTCATAAATGAAATTATATTACACAATGAGTAAAATAATGCTCAGTACATATACCACTCAAAGGAAATTGTGGAAAATGTAGCATAAATCTCACGGGAAAAAAAGTGAGATGAAAAATCCCTTACGAAAACTCGGCCGCCTAACGGTGCCACTTAAAACTTCCAAAAATGGATTGATGAGATCAAATAGGTTATCTCATCATATTACAATAAAATTTACAGCAAGAGTAATATAAAAGAACATCCCCCATCATAACAAAGAGGATCTTAAAAGAAGTGACATAAAGGAGAGTACTTAAAAAGAAAGAGAGGGGTTAGATCTCTTACGAAAATTCGGCAGCCTAACGGCGCCACTAAAAACATCCAAATTGGATTGATGAGAGAGAATAGGGTCTCTCATGATATGAAAATAAAAATTACAGTAAGAGTAATATAAAAGAACATCCCAGGAACAATAAATATGAGCTTAAAAGGAATGACATAAAATAGTGTACTTAAAAAGAAAGAGAGGAGTAGGATCCCTTACCTCAAGTCCAACTTGTCTTGTTCATTTCTTTATATTTTTGAATAATAAACTTTGGTCAGTTTATAATTTCTTAAGGACATCCTATAAATATTATTATTCAGTTCATATCAAATATTTTAATGTTATAATAATTGGTTAATAATATGAGTTCATATCAGACGTTTTTGTCGATGTTTGGTACATGAGTCAAAAATTGAACTTGTTGGAAAATAATTTTCCATGTAGTTATAGGTACATCATATCCAGAATAGTATTGGTGTTTTAAATATCATATATATCCAGTATATATTTATTTTATACTATTCCATAGCATTTGGTGATAAAAATTAAAATCACCGTTCATGGAGATGGTAGGCCGTACATACGCATGAACGCTACTTTCATTTTTTGTCATATTAATGGAATTAAAACAAAATGAGAGAGATATATATATGTTATAATTCCATAATTATATCCATAATTTAGATGTAATATATTACATATATATACATTATATATATGTACTTATAATAGTACATAACATTTTGAGATAAGAAATGAAATGTACCGTTCATGGAGACGGTAAGCCGTACGTACGCATGAACGCTACTTCCATTTCTATTTCATATTTAATGGAATTAAACCATTATGACACAGAATATTATTTTAATTCAAGTATGGTATCATATATAATATCATTAAATATATCCTTTATACGTACCACATATGGTATTAACGAATCAAATCACTTTGAGGGGGCGGTAGTCCGCACTTCCTTAAATGAAGATATCACGTTTACCCATAATGGAAACCATAAAGGTATGACATAAATGAAAAATACAGAGGCTTAAGTAAAACATAAACATATTATATATCATATATAAATATAGTGTCATCTTAATGGCCACCTTTTAAGTTGTTAGAATAATGTTGAACAATCATCGTTTCATGAGGCAGAAATTCGTCATCCATAGAAACAATATGTTCTTTAACCATTAGATGTAAGTGTGTGTAAGTTTATCTCGAATAATTCTTATAAAAACATCCTCTTATATTGAAGATAATTGATTTGTTACAAAATAAATGAATAAAAATAGTTTAGGTGGTTGGATAAGAAAAATAAAACAAAAGGACACAAGTGAAGACATTACCTTAAAATCGGGTAACTCCCTTTGGTTTGAGCTCAAAGGATTCCTTGGGAAGACTTATGCCCAAGGTGAGGATTCAAGGAGTTATATAGGGATTTGGAAAGACAAAATGGGAAGGGGTTGGCTGAGCCAAAATCTTTTTAAGTGTTGGTAAGGAGGTAGAGGTGGGGGCCTTTTATAAGAGGAGAGGAGGGGCACTTTTGGAAAGTAAAGAAATGTTACTTTATTTTAGAATGAGTTTCAGATTTTAATGGTCCCACATTGATGTTTTTCGAGGATAAGGTGATAAGGGTTCGAAATACACTCATCCAATAGGTTTTTAAGATGTGTAGGTCTTAGATATTACATTATCTTTCCATTTTATTTAAATCCTTTATTAATGAGGTAATCGCTGCATCATCATGATGTCATAAATAATTTAATTTATTTAATGTCTAAAAATTATAAAAAAAATATCATGATATATTTGAAATCTTTTTAGATTTCTAATTAATATTTATAGTAAAAAATATGACTTGTATAACCCCATTTAAAAATTTTTTTAGTGAAACATCTCATGGTTGTGACATTTTTATTTTAACTTTAAATAAATAGTTATTTATGTCATTTACCAACCAAAGTGGCTCCATGGGGTCCCCAAGTTGACCCATGGATTGTCTTGGTCGGCCATGACACATAAAATGAGGGTAGGATATGTGTCTAGGTCATTTCACATTATTAAAACATTATTTTTACCTTAAATTACACTAATTACCTCTAATCGCGATTAAAAACTTAATAAGTTACTATTCATCAAAAAATTATTCTAATCCCATTGAACCAAATTTACTTCTTAATGAAAACCATGTATGTCATATTTTTGAAATTAAAAACACAAAGATGGAAAATTTTCATTTAAATGGAAAATCAGTTTTTATAAGTACCCTTAGTGGTTTTACTATTCATCAAAAATTGATGTTTTTCACAAAATTACCAAAAATTCACCCTAAGCTATATTTGATATTCCGAACTCAAAAATGAAATCTATTTTAAAAAATTCAAAAAATATAAGTTGAATTAATTAATTTAATAATTAATTCCCGCTGTCAAAACAAATAGCGTGTTTTTAGGAAACAATAGGTATCAAAATATTGACTCTAGTTTAAGTCCAATTTCAAGATGAAATTAATTCCAACGACCACTATTGGATTAAATGGTAAAAATATATTCTAATTTAAATTTAAAACCAATTCAAAAGATTATCTAATCATATAAATAAATTATATTAAAAAAGGTTTTGAATTAAAATACAACATTTTTCACTATTCATTAAAAATTGAACTTTTTCGGAAAAATACCAAAAAAATTACACAAAGTAAATTTTGATGTCCCGATTATAAAGAAAAATTTTATTTTGTCAAATATAACACATAAAATTGTCAAAAAGTGGATTTAAAAGAAGTTCTCCATCAAAAGGGGGTTAATCGACCTTTTAATGAATATTAGAATGTTTACGCTTAAAATTGGATTCATTCGCATTTTTAATCCTCTAACAATTATTGTAAAGGGTAAAAATATTTGACAAACATATATAATCATTTTTTAGTTAGTTCTGTTCATTCCCTCCATTACAACATCTAGGCGTTAACTACCATTTAAAATAATATTATTATATTATTAGAGTGCAACGCAAGATTCCCAAGAAACTCATTGTTGTATATTAGGTATGCCATCGTGCATAGCGTCCCCTTTAAAGTAATATTAATATTTTATTCACAAATATGGATAAATATGAAAATTTCATATTCTTTATTTACCTGGGGTGTTACATCCTTCCCCCCTTTTGGGAATTGCATCCTCACAATTTCTTAAAATTGGGCTTGGAAACTTCATTGAAATTCCCACATCGGAACAAGAGTCAGTAAAACAATCACTTTAAAATAAATAAAGATAAGTACAAAGGTCACCCGAGTTAACCCATACTAGGATTCCAAGTATGAAAACATGGACATGGAAGAAAAAACAAAGGGTCATGTTCTGATAGAGAGTGATAGAAAACATGTCTAGAATAAAGTTAACCATAACAAAATCACAAACTTGTGATGGGTTAAACGATATTCGATTCCCCAGTATGAAAAGTTAACAGACAAAATTTTTTTTTTAAGTTACTCTTCATTGAGGAATTTATTTTTGATCTTAAGGAAACATACATACTTTTCATTTTGACTTCCAACTTTTACTAGATTTCTTACACAAACTCATACTTTCCCCAAAAGACAAGTATTTAGGAAGACTTGTTCACATTAAGAGTACTATAATCAAATTATAGAGAATCACCTAATCCAAAAAGATAACTATATACTTCCCATGTCTTTATAATTTAACAAAAACCAAAACCAAAAAGGTTAGTACAAGATCAGATAATCCAGAAAAGGATAACCCTTTATAAATAGAAAATCTATTCTTAATCTCCAAAATTTGTCTAACAAAACCCAAAGTTCAGCAAGGACCATCTGATAAACAATTTTTCCATAAAATTCTTCAAAGTAAACCAAACTAAGATTGAAACCCAAATATTTGAAGGATTTAGTCACATAGTCTTCCAAGTTAAATCGTAACATTTATCTCCAAACAACATCAGTTGCTCTTAATGTCTCGTATTGAAAAGTAATTAACATAATCACATATCCTCCATGATAGGTTAATAAATTTCCATAGATAACCCAAAATAAACTTACTCTTAATTCATAAAATCATCTAACTAAAAATAATCAGTCAAACTAACCAGGGACTTCACGTAGTCCAGTGGTAGGCGATAAATACCAGTCGCACTTTGGTTGTGGGTTCGATTCCCGCAGCTTTGTTCGACGCAACGGGTTGTCACACGGTCTGTGTGTTGTCCTTTTTCCAAAACTATAAAATTCTTAAATCATTCCCCAAAATGAGATAAAATCTTCAAAAATAATCATAACATATTTTAACCTCAATTTTATCTCATGCGTTTCATTTTCCATCATAATATATAACAACCCATAATTACCTCAAAAGTAAGGATCATATAAACCCTAATGTTTACCTTTATAATTATTACCTGAACTTCCACATCGATTGGTCATCTCGTACATGATGCATTACAGAACATACCAAGGTATAAGTGGTTGATCATGACTCCTTGATAGTTGGATTAGAACAACCACGAGTTTCCTCATTGAATCCCCCATTTCATCTAGTCTCTTAATCAGAGAACCACCACAGTTTCCTTCAAACATATTGTCACTTTGGTGCCTGCTAGATCCATCCATTCACTAAAAACAGAAATGTCAGTGTGAGTATATCAACAAAACCATCATGTAATAATGAGGAAGATAAACACTAAGATATACTTACTCATTTACTTTATCTAAAACTAGGACTCTTTCTGAAATCCTAACCATTATGGTAATTTCACTTGTGCTTAGAGAATACCATAACCTCTAAAGTTATCTAAACCGACCTTTGATACCAACTATAAGGCCCCAGCCTTAAACCTTACTTAATCTTGAGTTATTACAAGATTACACATTGTGGATATTTTCAGGATTATAGTTTTAGAGAATTAGATCATAAAACTTGCATTACATTCCACATTTAAACAAAGTGGTTACATAAAAGATAGTATTTATTTTTTCCCATCAACGGAAACATTTTTAAAATAAAGCATTGATTCTTTCTTGACAATTCCTTGACACTATCATCATATCATGTCCCCTTCCCTTGACCTGTGAAAAACATTTCAAAAACTTGGGATGAGCATAAAAAGCTCAGTAAGGGATATAAAAAATATAGAAAGGAAACATGAGTACATGTATACATAAGAATGAAATCATACTTTACCCATAAAACATAAGCACTTTAACATACCTCATAAAATGATGAATAAATCATTGAAATCATAAGACATAAATGGTAACTTGAGGCATTCATATCATTCTTACGTAGGTAGTAACCTTCTTGGTTACATTTGGAATACCCACCATAGTATATTCCCTAAATCTCTTCAGAGAAACCTTAACATTTCACTCCTTCGTGTTACCCAATGCATTGGGGAGCTATATCGGGCTCACCCGCCATTAGTTTATCACGGAACCACCCGTCTTCATAACAATTCCCAAGAACCATAACATAATCTTATCACATAAAACATGTATAAAGGAAACAAAACATTTCCACCTTTTAATAACAAGATATCAATACAACACATTGATATAAAAACATTATGAAAACCATTTTACATACCAAAATAAAAGAAATGTAAAACACGGTATTTATTTTTGTTTTAAAAAGAAGGTATGGATTATAGAGGAAGCTGAAACTCAAATAATGGTCATGGAGGTGGAGAAGTCATTGTCGCTGCATACGTATGACAAAAACATTCCCTTTTGTCGTTTAGTAAACGATTCGTATAAAAAAGATTCCTTTTGAATAAAAGTAAAAGTCAAAGGGGTTTATACACCGTATAAAAGAAATTGGTGTATAAAACAAAATATGCCTCAATGAAAGGAGATTGAGACGAAGTCCCATACAAAGACAGTATCATTGGATTAAGGATAAATCAGTTACTTAATTATGTGTGACAAATGAATAAACAAAATATAAGTGGGTATTAAGTGTAAAATAATCAGAGGACATTCTCACATAATCATAGAACAACATATTCAAGGTGTACAAGTTTATCCCAAAGAATCAAAATTGGGTTAAAAAGTTCCCTTGCAAAAATTTGACAGCCTAACGGCGTCACTACAAAATTTAGAAAATGAGTTGATGAGAGATAAAAAGGGTATCTCATCACTTGGACATAAAATTTAAATCACTAAGGATATAGAAGAACATATCCCAACATAATTTTATTTGAATTAAAAGGCATAACAAAAGATGTCTTTTAAAAAGAGGAGGGTGAAAGGTTCCCTTACCGACATGGGTATCTTTCGAAACATACACCCCGTGAAGGAAGGACAATACAACATTGATGTAAATAATCATAAATGAAATAATATTACACAATGAGTAAAATAATGGTCAGTACTTATACCACTCAAATGAAATTGTGGAAAATGTAGCATAAATCTCACGGGAATAAAAGTGAGATGAAAAATCTCTTACGAAAACTCGGCAGCCTAACGGCGCCACTTAAAACTTCCAAAAATGGATTGATGAGATCAAATAGGGTCTCCCATAATATTACAATAAAATCTACATCAAGAGGAATATAAAAGAACATCCCCATCATAACAAATAAAAGCTTAAAAGAAGTGACATAAAGGAGAGTACTTAAAAAGAAAGAGAGAGGTTAGATCTCTTACGAAAATTCGGCAGCCTAACGGCGCCACTCAAAACTTCTAAAATGGATTGATGAGAGAGAATAGGGTCTCTCATCATATGAAAATAAAAATTACAGTAAGAGTAATATAAAAGAACATCCCAATCACAAGAAAGATGAGCTTAAAAGGAATGACATAAAAGAGTGTACTTAAAAAGAAAGAGAGGAGTAGGATCCCTTACCTCAAGTCCAACTTGTCTTGTTCATTTCTTTATATTCCTGAATAATAAACTTTGGTCAATTTATAATTGCTTAAAGACCTCATATAAATATTATTATTCAGTTCATATCAAATATTTTAATTTTATAATAATTGGTTAATAATAAGAGTTCATATCAGAAGTTTTTGTCGATGTTTGGTACATGAGTCAAAAATTGAACTTGTTGGAAAATAATTTTCCATGTAGTTATAGGTAAATCATATCCAGAATAGTATTGATGTTTTAAATATCATATGTATCCATTATATATTCATTTTATACTATTCCATATCATTTTGAGATTAAAATTAAAAGCATCGTTCATGGAGACGGTAGGCCGTACATACGCATGAACGCTACTTTCATTTTTTGTCATATTAATGGAATTAAAACAAAAGGAGAGAGATATATATATGTTATAATTCCAGAATGATATCCATAATTTAGATGTATTATATTACATTTATATCCATTATATATATGTACTTATAATAGTACATAACATTTTGAGATAAGAAATGAAATGTACCGTTCATGGAGACGGTAAGCCGTACGTACGCATGAACGCTACTTCCATTTCTATTTCATATTTAATGGAATTAAAACATAATGATACATAATAGTATTTTAATTCCAGTATGGTATCATATGTAATATCATTAAATATATCCTTTATTCGTACCACATATGGTATTAACGAATCAAATCACTTTCAGGGGGCGGAAGTCCGCACTTTCCTAAATAAAGATATCGCTTTTACCCATAATGGAAACCATAAAGGTATGACATAAATGAAAAATACATAAGCTTAAGTAAAACATAAACATATTATATATCATATATAAATATAGTGTCATCTTAATGTCCACCTTTGAAGGTGTTAGAAGAATGTTGAACAGTCATCGTTTCGTGAGGCAGAAATTCACCATCCACAGAAACAATATGTTCTTTAACCATTATATGTAAGTGTTTGTAAGTGTATCTAGAATCCTTATTATAAAAAAATCCTAGTATATTTGAGATACTGGATTTGTTACAAAATAAATGAATAAAAAGAGTTTAGGGGGTTGGAGAAGAAAAATAAAACAAAAGGACACAAGTGAAGACATTACCTTAAAATCGGGTAACTCCCATTGGTTTGAGCTCGAAGGATTCCATGGGAAAAATTCTTCCCAAAGTGAGGCTTCAAGGAGTTATATAGGGATGTGGAGAGGCAAAATGGGAAGGTGTTGGCCGAGAAAAAGGCTTTTTAAGTGTGGGTAAGGAGGTAGAGGTGGGGGCCTTTTATAAGAGGAGAGGAGGGGATCTTTTGGAAAGTAAAGAAATGTTACTTTATTTTAGAATGAGTTTCGGATTTTAATGGTACCACATTGATGTGTTTCAAGTATAAGGTGATAAGGGTTCAAAATCCACTCATACAATAGGTTTTGGACATGTTTAGGTCTTAGATATTACATTATCTTTCCATTTTATTTAAATCCTTTATTAATGAGGTAATCGCTGCATCATCATGATGTCATAAATAATTTAATTTATTTAATGTCTAAAAATTATAAATGAAATATCATGATATAGGAAATGTTTTTATCTTTCTAAAGAATATTTATAGTCAAAAATATGACCTGTATAACCCCATTTAAAAATTGATTTAGTGAAACATCTCATGCTTGTGACATTTTTATTTTAACTTTAAATAAAAAGTTATTTATGTCATTTTCCAACCAAAGTGGTTCCATGGGGTCCCCAAGTTGACAAATGGATTTTATTGGTCTGCCATGACACATCAAATGAGGTTAGGAAATGTGTCTAGGTCATTTCACATTATTAAAACATTATTTTTACCTGAAATTACACTAAGTACCTCTAATCGCGATTAAAAACTTAATAAGTGACTATTCACCAAAAAATTATTCTAATCCCATTGAACCACATTTTACTTTTTAATGAAAACCATGTATGTCGGATTTTTGAAATTCAAAACACAAATATGGAAAATTTTCATTTAAACGGAAAATCAGTTTTTATAAGTACCACTTGGTGGTTTCACTATTCATCAAAAATTGAAGTTTTTCAGAAAATTACCAAAAAATCACCCTAAGCTATATTTGATATTATGAACTCAAAAATGAAGTCTATTTTACAAAATTCAAAACATATAAGTTGAATTAGTTAATTTAATAATTAATTCCCGCTGTCAAAACAAATAGCGTGTTTTTAGGAAACAATAAGTATCAAAATATGGACTCTAGTTTAAGTCCAATTTCAAGATGAAATTAATTCCAACGACCACTATTGGATTAAATGGTAAAAATATATTCTAATTTCACTTTAAAACCATTTCAAAAGATAATCTAATCATATAAATAAATTAGATTATAAAGAGTTTTTGAATTAAAATACAACATTTTTTACTATTCATTAAAAATTGAACTTTTTCAGAAAAATACCAAAAATTTACACAAAGTAAATTTTGATGTCCCGATTATAAAGAGGAATTTTATTTTGTCAAATATAACACATAAAATTGTCAAAAAGTGTATTTAAAAGAGGTTCGCCATCAAAAGGCGGTTATTCGTCCTTTTAATGAATATTAGAATGTTTACGCTTAAAATTGGATTCATTCGCATTTTTAATCCTCTAACATTTATTGTAAAGAGTAAAAATATTTGACAAACATATATAATCATTTTTTAGTTATTTATGTTCATTCCCGCCATTACAACAGCTAGCCATTAACTACCATTTAAAATAATATTATTTTATTATTAGAGTGCAACGCAAGATTCCCAAGAAACTCATTGTTGCGTATTTGGTACACCATCGTGCATAGCGTCCCTTTTAAAGTAATATTAATATTTTATTCAAAAATATGGATAAATATGAAAATGTCATATTCTTTATTTACCTGGGGTGTTACATATATAATAAGAACAAGTTTTCATTCATCACTCAAATCGATCTACCAACACATCCATGGCCCACCTAGCCTTCCCCATTGAATCAAAACATTCCTTTATGTACTACTCCTTTTCATCACAGTGCCACCACATCCACTCCACGACATGCTCCATTCATCACTGACTAACCTACCACTCCCCAATTTAGGATTAATTTTCTCATTAATTTCGTGAAGTTGTATCAACCATCATGTATCACATATAGATCACAAGATAAACCTAAAATGTGGACATAACTATCCATCCATTCATTGGATAATAAAACCAATGTTACCAACTACCCATTCTTGTCTTATCAGAATAGTACACATGGTATTTAATGACATCTATCTCATTCTGATAAACTCTCTCATAATCGGTCAATGGTGAAGTCCCAACAAATTTACTCCACACATTTATCACCAAGAGAATAACACTTATGATGTCCCATATCCAACTAAAACACATTCAATTTTTTAGTCATAAATTAGTATCCTTATCTACACCCTGGAGATGATAAGAATATATCATAGATGATAATCCATCGAAATTTTTTTGATAAGAATATGTCAATGAACACCACATCAAACCATACATCACCAATGCCACCCTTCACTATATGGAACCCTGACCATACATAAGTCTCATGATTCACTAACTTCTGACATTTCATCCACACTCAAGAATTACAAGTTTAATGGGATATCTGGACAAAACATACTTCCACTTCATGATCCATTAAAAAATATTCACAACATAACATTCCCCATGGAGCTATTTACATTAACCAAATTGACTTCTTCCAACATGACACTATAGATTTACATAGAATGCATCGACCTCCACTCCAAACCACCACAAAACTACCTTGTGCCTTACCCGTGCTTCACACTGTGATACCATATAATGATGACATGATTATATCCTAATCACATTTTACATCCATCACAAATGGAATCATTTCATTCCAATTAAATCCAAAAATCTTACCTCCTCAACACATTCAAGGTCCCACACTTTCTGGCGATCACAAAATGAGCCCAACCCTAGATTACACAAGTCGTACAACACCATAGCTAGACCCCACACCCGCTCCCTCATCTAACCATGCCTCATATTCATTAGTCCCATTAGGAATAAATAATTTTCAAACTTTTTATCCAATAAAACATCAATGACCTATGAAATCCTAAATGAGTGACCACCACCCCAGGTTTAACATCCTAGCTAAAATAATCCATCCAAGCTTTGGTAACTCATCTCTTATTCACTAAAGATCAACATCGATTCACCCATCAACCACTATTAAATTCCCATGATAATGTCCCTAATGAAGCTATCCCCTCGTAAATGTACCATACAGTCAACCAAAATAAGTCATAAACCTTCTTAGAATGAAACTAAATCATAACCATACACATTTACCACTCTAGACAGCACTAACTCTGCATTGATTCCACTTCTGAAGAACCCATTCATGTTATGCATTCAAAGGTATCTATAATGATGGTATTACCTCTCCCAAGGCTACACTAGACTTCCCAAGGCTATCTACTCCTTGTCAAAACACGAGAATGCACACCAAAAAACCATCAAATTTCTCACTTATCCCTCTAGGCCAAAAATGCACCAGGAAACACTCTTTGTGTTCCATTTCTGAGGTCCAAAAGGTAAACCTCTTCCAAATAAAACTAAAACCACTAGAAGCCTTTCCGGCCTCTCTCATTGTTCAACACCAAAGATCAAATGGTACAAACGTGCTAATCTGGAGTTATGTCAAGAAAGTTCACTGCCTCTCTCTCTCTCTCTCTAAGACATACCCATCAAACCTCAAAAAACTCACTACTCATAGTGGCACTCCTCCCCACTCCAAATAAAACTATTTCTAAAACACCCCAACATATGTTAAGTTATACCTCACACTAATAACAAAAACACATATACGTTACAACCATGATCAAAGAATCAAACATGGGGTTCAAAACAAAACTTGAATGATAACAACCCTTATGAGTTTCCACATCCAAAACATCAGAAAACAAATCAATACCCATGGTCACAACCTTATTGAGGGAACAAAAATAATATCTCTTTTACTATAAAATGAAACCATACCAAGCCTCATTCCCTAAAACTATTATCCCAAATAAGGGAACTCTCACTACCCAAACAACCATTACATAGGCGCCAGTCACCACACTAGGGAAACCATTTTCAAAAATACCTACTAGTTAGATCATGTTTCACCTCCTTTATAAATTAATCTTCGCTAATAAAAACCAATTTTTCACATTTGAAAAAACTATATTTACAAAACCCCAATGATTTTCACTTTTCTAATCTTTTTTATTAGCTAAAAAATTCATAAACAAAAGTCAATATTTAATCAAATTATCATTTCTAAACATAATATTTTCAAAACCACTAGGATTTTCACATTCAGAAAAATTATTATTAGCCAAAACATTCAATAAAAATATTAATCCTTATTCAAATTTGTATTTCAAAACGTGTACTTCATAAAATATTTCTAGGGAAAAAACAAGAAACAAATTTTACCAGAATAAGAGTATACTATCAGTCTATATATTCTAAGGCACTATGAATCACATGAAACATACAAATTACCTACAAATCCTACGTGCCTATCATGATTCATTATCTCATACAGATTATTTTTCATAGAAGGAAAAGAGATGAACCTCATTAATCAATAACATCACATCCATGTATGCCACCCATGGTGGAAATAACAGTCAACCACAAAATCACAAATCGAACTTTAATTCCCACCCCATGGAGACTTGGATTTTTTCTCAATGGTGGGGAACTATAACCCCAACACAAGTACATTACCAGGTACCAAAAACATCTTAGTATCTTATAAACCAGTCCCCATATAGTAAAAAAATACATCTTGGATATGAACTTGTAACATCCCTGACCTGATAGCCACTATTTGATTCCTCGTGATGGGTCATCACCTGACCTCATACATGTCTACCCATATTCTAAAGGTTTGGGACTAGAAGTTCCAGTCAATGGAAGAATATGTGGAGACTCTAGTCCCGTTTTAATATAATTCCATAGATGAAAAATATCACCAAGTATAATAACTTGTGAAACAAACAAATGGATATCATGTTACAACAGCAACATGTACCCGAATAGCACATGCTAAAACAAAATGATTAATACACTACATATCACCCAACCATAAAAGAAAAATACCAAAACCAAATATACAAAAGATACCAAGAATAGAATCAGATTCTGACCTAGTCCTAACATCCAGTTATCCAACCAAACAAACCATTCATGAACCAAACACTACTTCCATGTCCTGAACATGAATCAGAAAAACAGAATCAACTTCTCGGGTAACCAAGTTCCTTGGAGGACCAAGTAGGGTGTTAGTACAGCCAAGTAAGACACCAACAATGGTTTATAAGTAATATCAATTCAGAAAAACAATGTATGTAAATAATCAATTGAAACAAGTGAATGAAAAAATAATGAAAATGTTTAAGTAATTATATAATATCCATTTTAGACATTAAGTCCTATAGAGTCAACTAAGAAAAATTCTAACTCAAATCACAATGGGGGTCTAAGTATTGCTCAAGGGGTACACAATCTTTTAACCACATTGGTCTTTCACTAATCCCAACTATCACTTACCCATTAGATAACAATATTCACTTAGTTATTTTCATAATTTTTCCTATGGGTTAAGGTTTACATCCTTTAAACTATGGCCTAAGAGGGTAAATTACCAAACATAAGTGAATGGACATTTTTAATATCTCAATTGAGATAATAATTTCATTAATAAATACAAAAAACTTACTTTAAAGCTGAAATATATGTAGTTTCATCCAATACAACAATTAAGGGGATATAACCTATGTCCAACTCCCTAACCCATGCATTCTAGTGTGGGTTAAGATCCTCAGTCCAATGTAACCCATAAGAGGAGACTTATTCCTTTATTACACAGAACTAGGCTATGTACACATACTTATTTATACATTCACTACATATACCATATCACAAACCACACACAGCCAATACATATAACATTTAGAATTCATATTGAAAACAAAATAAGAAATATCATCATGTCATAATCCCTTAGAAAAATTACCATTTACTCTTCTTATCCCATTTAACCCATTTACATTTTTTATACGACACCCATTATGATTATTCAAAAATTAAGAAGCATTATCCCATTTTCTTATCTCAATTAAAAACCCATGATTCTTATGACACATTAACATTATCCCATTTAATCATTATTCACATCATTCCCAAAAACACCTTATCCTATATCATCGACTAATCACATTCATAATTTAGCTCATTTTATAATCATGTTAACACACCAACATAATCATTTTGAGTGTTAAATCACCAACCCTTACATCCTTTCAATTGATGTTTCCATCAGAACGTTTAAAATACATAATGTTGATAAATAAAATTCAAAATACTCATTTTAAATCATCATGAAACCTAATTTCAATGTACATATATTTCTCTTTAAAAAAACAAAACATGACCCAAGGTTTTCAAATCAATTTCCAACAATTCAAAACATTCATTAAGAATTTTAAATGGAAGCGTCCACACAACCATTAAAATTTGATAGTTAAAATCAATTGATATGGACCCCTATTAAAAATAATTAGTTTCAACACCTCCTTGAAAAACATTCCCCACTTTTGAACTTCAATTCCATCATTGAAAACCATTGTCCGTTTAAAAACAAAAACCATATATTTAAAAAGCTTTTAAAAATTCCTCTAGTCACTTCAAAATTATAATGTATATCAAAAATTTATTTCCCTTTAACTAAAAACACATATATGATTATAATATTTATAATTTACACTATAATATTAAACATATATCAACTTTCCATAGTTATTATTACAATTTAAAGGGTTCAACAGAGTCCTAGGTTAGCCCTAGATTTTTTCCCACATCACTAAAGAACATAATGTGGCTCGTGAAGGGTTTAATTATCACAATATAATGCTCAAAACAATTTTATAATCAAATAAATTGAAATGAAAAAGAGAAATCATATTGGAATAACCACATACACATATAAAACATAATAAATATTCGAAAAATTTAAAGGCCACCTAACTAAAGATTGAAGAATAGAATTATCCCAAACACATCCATATATTAGAATTAAAATAAAATTTTAATAACTAACATAGAATATGTTGTAGAAGTGGTGGGGTATTGGGATTCAAAATTATATAAGAGATTCTACAATCCCTGATTCAGAAAATAGAGCAAACAGGAGTGTTAGACTCACCCAGACTTTTGATTCACACAAAAAATATGATGAAAAAATCATTTTATAGAAAATATTATATGATTTTAAGTACAATTATCATTTAAAACCAAGGAAAGAGTTCCAATTTCAATTTTTATTGGATGATTAGGTACAAAAAACTAAAAATAAAAAACCAAATGAAAACATATTTTATTTAATATTCATAATGAGTTTCTAAATTCCGTTGATCCCTTACATCTACACAAGATAACCTGGGTAATACATGAACAAATGGATTAGCTAAAAAATATTAAGGGAATAATCATATGAATAAAGCAAGGAACATGGGTTATTGGTCATAACATGATGATATAAAAAGGTATGGAATATAAACAAGGATATGTATATAGAAAAAGGGATCATGTAATCATGGAACCATTAAAATTTTAAGGATCATAAAAAATGAAACAAGAATGATTCAAGGGTAATTTCACTTGGTTGATCAAGATTCAAGGCTCACCACCAATACTATTTCACATGGATCACGAGTCAATGCTAACCACTAAGATTGTTTCACATGACTTCTCATGAGAATAAACATTAACCAATGCATTGGAGTTCTATATGGGTGAGCATGTCATACAATTTTCATGAATATGTGTTCCCAATAAAGAATCATACATAAGGAATGCCACATAATCATAAGGGTTTCCTAGCGAAATAATTGGGTATCATAATCATGCTAGAAAGAATATAAAAAGAGAATATCATAATGGATTCCCTAGAAGAATGAATTTAAATCACTAATAGATAGTTATAAGATAAAATATCACAAGATATTGATATGTTACGTAAAACTAAAGTGAAAACATATTAATATATTTTCCATGAAACTTAATAAATGAATAAAAATTATACGATTTATTGGAAAATATTCATGATTCCTGAAAATTAAAAAAGAATAACTATTAGTATAAAACCAGAATTGAAACAGTATTTTTTTATTTCTAAAAAGCGTTATTTTAAAAAATAATGGTGGAATAAAAGATATTAATTAGTTCAATTGAAATTGGGTAGGAAATTGAAAATTTCCCTTTAATTAGGCTTGCTTATCGAGAAAATTTGAGATGTGAACCTTATTAAAACATGAATTTCCCCATCAAAGATTGATGTAATTATCTAAAAACATGATTTGATAACATATAAAATGAATTTATAAGAATTATATAATTTCAAATAAGGGTTAAAAATGAAAAGAGAGAGAAAGAGTAATTTGAAGGAAAAATTGAGCTTTGGATGGAATCCCTTACCTTATTTCTGAAATTGTTCTACACCTGGTCTGAATGTATTGTATGATCACATTGAGTCAATTAATTAATTAATTTAGAATATTCACCCAATTTTTTTTGTTTTATTATTATTTTATTATGTTTAATTATGGTATTTTTTGGTGAGTTATAAGATTCTATTTCATAATCCCAGAGTTTTCATTTCCTTGGTTTTCATGATCACTTCACTTGTATAAATGTATGAAGACCTTGTAAAATGGTTGTGGATATCTTATATTTAAATTATATTTTATTAATTAAATTATATAATATTAAATGGTTATATAATTAATTTTGATATTTGGGGTGATCATGAGTCATTATATAAAATTTTAGTGACAACCATTTAGATTATTTGGGTGTTTTTGATCATCACATACTAGTTTTGTTTTATAAATTCATATCATGAATATATATTGGTTAAATAACATCACATAAGTTGTAATAAATATATTATAACATATTTTAAACATAAAAATGGTTTAATGAAAATTATTTAAAATAAAACTGATAAATTGAAACACATCATCCACGAAGGCGGTAAATCGGCAACTCATTGGTGATGTTTTAATTTTTAAAATAAAATGAAGAGGGTAAGAGACAAGATAGTGGATTATAAATTTATATAATAACCCTATAGTATATATTATATAATGGAGTTATTATTCATGTTTGGATATATGAGGTGAGGAGAGTATAAAAAATAAAATAAATTGCAAACAAAATAAATAAAAAAGAAAGTAAATTTTACCTCTTGATTCATTCTCCTTGATAACCTATTTAAGGTAATTTTTTTGGTCATTTGTTTTGAATAAAGCATTTTGGACATTTGGAAGAGGAATTAGGAGAATTTTTGGGAGAATTTTTACAAGCCTCAAAGCTTGGGAGGTTTGAGGAGAAGATGTGGTGATGGGTGTTAGTTATAGTGGTGGAGAGGGATGTTTTCTCATTATTTTTTTCATTAGTTTATTATTTTGGCTCAATACTATGAAATGTTTTATAATTGAAACTCATTACTAAAAAATAATTAAGGTTTTTTCTAGATTATGTTTATTAGTTCAACAAAGACTCAATGTGTAGTGTATTTAATTTATAAAATATTTATAACATAATTTACCATATTTTACTATAAATAAAAAATTTATGTATTTCATAAAAAAAAAATATTCACCCTACGCATTTATAGAAGATTAGAATTCATAATTGTACTCGTTTTTATTGAAATAATTTTAAAAATATTATAAATTTAATATTTAATTTAAATTTCTATTTACTCAAAAATATATCGATTTTAAAATTATGGCTGATTTTATAACACGTTGAAAATTTATCTAATGTCTCATAAAATTATATTATAATCATAGGAAAAAAATCTTTATTTTTGAATCTATTTTATGAAAATTAATTTTCTTTTAAATCATTATATTAATAATAAAATTGTCAATAAACATTTATGTTTTATAAAAATAATAACACTTAATAATTTATAAAATTTTATTTAATTATACAAAGATATAATTATTTCATTTTATCATTCATAAGATGCATAAAGTTTATTTGTACTTCCATATATGTGGTTACTATTCTATTTTCCGATCTACTATTCAAAATGATAGAATAACTATTATAAAGTTCAAGTTACTATTATGATAGGGTGGGTTCCCTAATATCTATAAATACTTATTATTTTATTAATTAAATTTTATAAAGTGTATACTGTGTTGTATAAGTAAATTCATTTGATTTATACTACATAACCTAATTATATGAAGGAAAACACAGTTGATAAAATATTTGTCTTGTTACCTTTTCCTCCTTATGAAATTTCCCCCTTGAAATTTCATTTTACAAACTATTTGGAAAACATGTGAGGATACTTTTCTGTAATTTCTTCCTCTAGTTCCAATTTTCCCTATTTTTACTTTCGGATCCCCCAAAGTATATTTACAAGGTTAGTGGTCTTGTCACACAAAACTTTATCTCAACTCTCCAAGATCTTCACTGGTTTCTCCTCATAAGAGATATCATTTTCCAACTACACCTCCTCTGAATTAAGTATATTTGTTGAGTCAAGTATATAATTACTCAAGAGAGTTATGTGTAATATAATGTGTACATGACACATTATTGGTGGAAGTGTCAGTAAATAAGCCATAGCTCAAAAAATCAAGAATATCGAAGGGTCTGATGTACCTGGGACATAGCTTTACATTCCATCAAAATATCATGATCCTCTTACATAGATATATGTGGAGGAATATCATGTCTCCAACCATAAACTCCATGTCTCATCGATGGAAATATGGGAATCACTTCTATCGATATTGGGAAAACCAAATATATTGTTGGATGGTTTTCACCTCTTCGTCCATTTCATCATCCATTTTTGGTCCCAGATCCATAAGTTCACCTACTTAATCATAGCTATCCAGTGTTCTGCATCCTTTCCCATAAAGAGAATCACATAGATCTATTTATATGATCAATTGGAAATTTTTATCATAAGAGATATCAACTAGAGACATATGTTGGTCTCATCCTCCTTTCAAGTCCATAGAAAATTCCCTCATCATGTCTTACTATTTTTGAATAGACCACTTAGATTGTCCCTTTTTTTGAGGATTATAAGCTTTACTAAACATTATATTAATTTTTGGAGCATGTTGGATACTTTTCGAGAACATGGAGGTAAATCTAGGACCTCAATTGGATAAAATTGATAGTGGTACTCCATATTGCCTTACAGCTTCTTTGATATATATCAACGTAAATTTTTCAAGGGAGATGTCATTTCTAATTGAAATAATGGTAGTTGTCTTTGTAAGATGATCCAAAACAACCTATATAGCAATGTTTCATATTGGTTTTTTGGAAGTACAATGACAAAGTCCATGTGGATTTATTCTCATTTTCATATGGGTATGTTTTATAGTTGCATAATCTCTAATGTATTTTGTCTTTCAGCCCACACTTGTTGACATACCAAGAACTTTGATGTATATTTATTGATCATTTTATTCATATTGTTCCATCGATAGTTCTCTTAGTGATCTTCATACATCTTTGTGCTCCCTCAGGAAGTACAAAAGGTTGTGCTATGTTTATCGTCCAAAGGATCCTTCTTTATCTATAGTTTTGATTGTATACACATTTTTTACCCAAATCTCATGAATCCTTCCTCGTCTATTAGGAATTTTTGGGACTTCCCATTTATGATAACTTTCACCATTTTATGAATTTACACCTCATTTCTTTGATCATCCATTATTTTCTCAATAAGGGATAGCTGAGAAATCATTTGAGAAAGAATTTATGATGTTCCTTCCTTAATGATTTTGATGTCCATCCTTTGGAGGTATAATAATATTAGATCCTTATCAGTTCTCATCATTAATAAATATACATGATCCTTTCTACATTTAGATTCCTCAACCATATTTTCTTTAACTAGATGGTAGTGGATTGAGTAATCGTGATCCTTAATGAAATGTAACTATCTTCACTAGAGGAAATTAAGATCCTTTTGTGTGAATATACATTGGTGTATCTTATGATCATTATATGTCTCACACTTCTCCCCAAAGTGATAATGCATCCAGATTTTCAAGCAATGATAATAAATGCCAACACCAGATCATGTGGGTGATAGTTTTTATAATGAATTTTCATCTAACATGAGGTGTAGGCTATCGATTTATCGTTATGCATTAGTAAACATACTAAACCCTTATTTGAAGCATTTTTTACAACAAAATGATTTCCCCAATTATTGATAGTGTGATAATTTTGTAGAGATATTCCTCCTTTTAAAATATTTAAAGTTATCTTCACATTCTCTGGTTTAATTATTTTATCACTTTTGATTCAGTATTTTCAGTGTATTTGAGAATCATGATATGTTCATAAAAAATAACTGATAATACAATGATAAACCAAAGAAACAACATATCTCCATTACATATTTTGTCCTGGGCCACTATTTGATTTCCATTATCTTAGAAGGGTCCACAAAATCACATTCCAACTGATTACATGCACCAAGAACGATACATCCACCATATAAAACAAAACTTTACTATACCATTAATATATTTTCACCCTATCAAAGCCCTTAGAATAGTATTAAAATTCACATCATGTTCCTCTTTTCTCATGGAGTATATCAGAATATCATCAATAATGACTAACACAAATTTATAGAGGCAATTTTTGAAGAATATATTAATTTAATCCAGGAAAAATTATTGAGTGTTAGTGAGTCCAAAGGGAATCCCTATGAACTCATAGTTTTCATGCCTCATTTTAGTGGAATTCATGGGAATATCATACTCCGTCACCTTTAGTTGGTGATATCCAGACTAAAGGTCCACATTAGATAAATACTTGACCCACTGCAGCTGATCGAATAATTCATATATCTATGGAAGGGGATACTTGTTCAGTATCATGAATATATTGATCTTTTTATAATCAATATAAGGTTTTTTTGATATATACTTATTCTTGATGAAGAGGACTGGAACACCCCCCGGTGAAGCACTTGTGCATATAAAATCAAATCCCATATTTTATTATTACCACTTCTTTAGTTCTTCCAGCTCAACGGTGGCCATTATATGAAGTCAATTTGAATTAAGAACAGATTCAGGAATAATTTCAATCAATAAAGCAACCTCTCAAACATGATATTTATTAGGTAACACTTCAGGGAACAAGTTAATGTAGTCCCTCATAATGGGGAAGTCATCAAGCATTATTCTAACCTTCATCTCAATAATTTTATCAAGATATGCTGGTTCATAAGTTAGTAATGTCCACACTTGAAACAATTATTCTGATGTAGAATCATATGTTGATTTACACTTGTACATAATTGGATCATGCTTTGGGGCCTGGAGAGTGATCTCGGCTTCCTGACAGTCGATGGTGTCTTTGTATAAAGACAGTCAATCCTTGACGAATATTATATTTGACTACTCCAAAGGAAGTAAGAAAAGATTTATTGTAAGGTTCAGTCCTAAAACAAATATGGGGAATGAATTATATACATAGCCTGAACTAATTTCCATATTTTTTGTTCTCCCATATAATGCAAGCTCACTATTTTGAGTTGGTGTTTGAATAGTTCTACCAATCTTGAAATATATGGATGAATACAAAGAATAAAAATCAAATTGTGCATTCACAATTAATGAATGAATAAATTGGGTACTAATCACCGCATAATTTTTGGGCTCCGCCATAATAGTGGTGATAAAATATTCCCCTCCTTACTACCTTGTATTTTTTTGTTGATTTCCGACAACAACTGTTATATAAGGAAAAAATTATTCGCATAATTCACATGTTCCTTGCAGTTGAAACACTACACTATAGGCTATGTGTTCATACGAACCTTACCTTATTCTCACACATTAGTGGTATGATTCATATCCCTTATTTAGTTATTTTCCAGACGCCCCATTCTTCCACATTTAATAATTTCTTGGTTCCCTTTAGATAGTTCGTAGGATACTTCCTCCCATAATTTTGACCTGTGGGGTATTGGGTTTTCTTTGATTCATTGGATTTGTCTATTGATCCAACCATATTAAACAAAATTTTCCTCTTTTATCTCAATGACCATAATACCACTGACAGTCTATGATTTCTATTTCAACTATGAGGGAACCATCAACAATAACTTCATAGATATCAAATTTTTAAATCACCAATGCTTTTCATAGAACACGTTAGTCGTCTAAATACGTGATCCACCTCCCTATCAGTGATCATGATAAACCCAAAGCCATAATATTCATGTATTTTATATTTGTTTCATAGGCCCTGATAATTTCTTCTTCATTTTTCATTAGATTAAGGACGTCCCACTATATCTTAAGATAGAGAGTTTGAGGAAAATATTTATTGAAAAAATATTTTCTGGAAATGTTTCCATTCCATGGAATAAATTTCCTCCATGGACTTCATGTTCATGATCAATGTCCACCACTGACTTGTTTCCCAATTAATGAGATATACCACTAACACAACATTATCTTATTCTAATCAATGGAGGATATACAATATTTTCTCAAAAGAGTAAATCCATTTTTCCTTGATGAGGGGATAAGAATATCCACTAACTATGTGAGGCCATTGTCGCATGATTTATTTGATAGAAACATTCTATTTCCTTTTAGGAGGGAATTCCACATGATGAAAGTTATTATTCATAACATGGGCCATTTGAAAAAGTATTGTGATGATGTTTTGAGCACCTGTTCCCATCCTCTTTGGGTTATCATTTGGGCAATCGTCACATTTCCTATAACATTGGCTGTTGGCACAAGTTCTTTATAAGTAAAACCATTAACTAAGATAAATATTGTACAATTAGTGGGGATTTAATACTTAGATAGTAAGAATGATAAAAATTAAGCATTGAATATAAAATGATAGTCATGTAAATAAAAATTATTACCTATCTTTTGATTCCCTAAGTTTCAGTTGTTTTATCCATAGTGGTAGAAATATCCCTAGAATTTGTACTAATGTTCCCTAGTTCTAAACACCCTATATTACTAGAATATTCTTAGATAAAAACTACAATGACCCTAGACTTTAAAAAAATAATTACATGATTTTATTGAAAACTAGCCTTCAATTATAAACCAAGGATCATAATGTACAGTGTCTCTGGGAGACTGGGTACAAAAAAATAAAAAAAATGATAACAAATAAATACATATTTTTTTAATATTCAAAATGATATACTTACATCCTATGAGACCTTAAAACCAAATAAGATTACCTGGGGAATAATTGAACAAAGGGATGAGCAAAAAATCCCAAAAATGGAATATTAATATTAATAAAGAAAGGAACATGGGTTTAAAGGCCCAATATAATGACATCAAAAGGAATTGAACATAAACAATATTATTCAAGTAAAATATGGAATCTTGTAATCAAAGAATCACATAAATGATCTAGAAATAGAAAAAATGTCATAATCTTGATTCATGTCTCATATAACATGAAGGTGCCCGATTCAAGTAAGTCCCTCAAGCATGTTGCACATGGAGAACGAGTCAAGGAAACTGACCAAGACCGTTATAGAAGATGTATCCTAAGACAATACATTAACCTATTCATTGGAAAAATATATGGGTTTTACATTGTAACATTTTCTTGAATATGATTTCCACATAAATAATCATACACATGGAATCAAATAAAAACATAAGGGTTTACCATAGAAAGAATTGGGTATCCAAATCATATCAGAAGGAAATTCAAAAGGGAAAATAAAAATGGTTTCCAGGAAAGAATGGATTTAAATCATAACTAGTAATTAATAATGTAATCTATGAACATATCATGATAACTTATTTCAAATTAATGTGAAAATATGGAATAATATTGTTTAAGAAACATTATAAATTAATCAAATTAGTGTGGATTAAAGGAAAATTCTCAAATTTCATTAAATTGAAAATGAATAATTCTTTTTATAAAAACCTAATTGAACCAAAATATTATTTCATGTAAAACTATTGATTTTTTCAAATAATGGTGGATTAAAATAGATTATTTAGTGCACTTGAATATGTGTAGGAAATCATAAAGTTCCCTTTAATCAAAGTTGGTTATCGAGAATAATTCCAAAGGGAGCCTTATTAAAACATGAATTTCCCCATAAAAGAAGGATGTAATGATCTAGAAACATGATTTTCAAACATATAAATAAAAACTATAAAAACTATATAAAATTAAATTAGATTCACAATTGGGTAAAGAGAGAAAAATCATAATCCAAAGGAAAATTGGATGTTCAGAAAAAATCCCTTGCCCTGTGTCTGAAACCATTCTCCACTTGATTTTAATGTGCTATATATTCATATTAAGTCTATTAATTAATTAATTAATTTATAAAATTTTCCAAATATTTTTTATTTTTATTTTAATTTGTTTATTTATGTCCTTTTTTATGAGTTAAAATATTCAATTTCATCATTCAGGAGTGTTCATTTCCATGGTTATCATGATTGGTTCACTCGTAAAAATGTAAAAAAGATCATGAAAAATCAGAATTGATATATAGGAATTAAATTATATTTTATTAATGAAATTATATCATATTAAACATTTATATATGTCATTTTGTAATTTTGGGTGAGGATGAATCATTAGATAAATGTTAGTAGTAACTGCTTTGATTATTCTGGCGTTTTTTGATCTTCGTGAACTTGTCATGTTTTATCAACTAATATAATGTCTATATAATGGTTCTTTAATATAAAACAGCTTTAATACAAATATTATAATACGTTTTAAACATAAAATTAATTTTATGTCCATAACTGAAAGAGAAATTAAAAAGTGAAAACATGTCTACCATGTAGACTGTAAATTGGCACCTCACAAATAGTGTTTTAATTTTTAAAATAAAATGAAGAGGAGAATAAAAATAATGGTGTATTATCCATTAACAGAATACTATATAGTATATATAAGATTCTGAAGTTATCATGAATGTTTGTAATGAGAAGGTGAGGAGTGTTTTTGAAAATAACCGAAAGTGGAAAGATAATAAAAGAAAAGAAAGAGGATTTTACCTTAGGAATACTTATCAATGAGAACTTCCTTAAGGGAATGAAATTTGGTCTTTTTTGAGACCAAAGTCAAACAGACATAGGGAATATTATTTATGAGAAATTTGGGTAGAATTTTGATAAGGCTTAAAGCTTGGGAGTTGTGTGGGGAAGAGGAGGTAAGGGGAGGTATTTATAGTAGAAGAAAGGGGTGTTATCTAATTTTTTATTCACTGGTTTATTATTTTGGATCATGAATATGAATAGTCTCAGAATTAGGAATACTTATATTAAAATAATAAAAAATAGTTTGAGATTATGGTGATTACATCATAAATGACACTATGAATAGTGTAATTTATTTATAATTTATATATACTATAATTTACCGCATTTTACTATCCACCAAAAGTACAAGTAATTTATAAAAAAATCACCCTAACCATGTTTAGATTTGTTGAATTAGAAAATGAACTTCATTTTCTGAAAATACTTTTGCAAATACGATAAATTCAATTTTTAATTAAAATAATTATTTACTTGAAAATTTGTGATTTTAAAATTTTATGTGATCTCATAACACATAAAAAAGAAACTAGGTTTTCATAAAATTATATTATAATTATAAGAGTAAATAATAATTTATGAATCTATTTTATGAAAATTAATTTTTTAAAACTTTATAAAGATAATAAAATTTTAAATAAGCATTTTTGTTTTATAAATATTTAATCACATAATTAATAATTTTCAAAATATTTATTTTATTATACTATGATATAATTATATTGTATTATCATTTATGTGATGCGTAAATTTAATTTATTCTACCCTAGACGAGGTTATTATTATATTTTCTGGTTTTATTTTCTTGATAGTAACATTACTATTCCAAAGTTCATGTTACTATTCCATTGGTTTAGATTTATTAATTTATTTAAATACTTATTTATGTATTCACTCAATATTTATAATCTTTTTATTTTGTTTTATAAGTGATTTTTTTTTGTTTTTTATAGTACATAACATAATTATAAGTAGGGGAATTTCCTTGATAAAAAAATTGGTCATTGATTTACTCTTCCTTATGAAATTTCTCCCTCAAAATATCATTTTAGAAAAAATGTAGAAAATAGGTGAGGTTAGTTATCCTTCATTTCATCCAATGATTCCCATGTTTCCACTTCATAACTATTGTTCCTCCATATTAATTTGACCAAGTGGTTGGGCTAGTTGCTTATAACATTATCTCAATAGTCTTAGATCTTCACTGGATTCTTCTCATAAGAGAGAACCCTTTAAAACTATACTACCTCTAAATTTAGTATATTTGAGTGATATTGTATGGAAATCCTGAATTGTGACTCATGGAATACATTATGTACTTGATACATGGTTGGTGGATGTTCTAATTGATAGTCCACATCTCCAACACAATCATGAATCTCAAAGGATCTGATGTTCTTAGGACATAGCTTTCCCTTCTCCCCAAATCTCATGATATTATTCAATGGAAAAATGTAGAGGAATACCATGTATTCAACTATAAAATTTATGTCTAGTCAATGATTGTCTACAAAACTCTTTTGTCGACAATGGGAATCCCATAAATACAACTAAATAGTTTTCACTTATTCTACCATTTCTTCAACTATATCTTGTCCAAACACCTACATTCAACGAATTTATCTCAGCTTAATGGTGTTCTACATATTTTCCCATAAATGGATTCATATAGAGCCATTTAGTTGATCGATTGGAAACTATTATTATAATTGAACTCATCTGTTGGAAGATGTTGGTCTAATACTTCTATATGTATATATAACATTCTCTCAAAATTTAATTCAATGTTTCTGTAGTCTGCTCTAATTTCCATCAGTTTGAGGATGAATAGTCATATTGAACATCATCTCAGTGGTAAGATAATGTTAAAGACTTTCCTAGAACATGGAGGTAAATCTCAGATCTCGATATCATACAATCTATAGTGGAAGTCCCTAAATACTTACTCAATTGATGTATATCCATAAAAGTTGTTTCATGGAGAAGCCCTTTTTAATTTTGATAACGTGACCTATCTTTGAAAGAAAATCCACAAGAACCCATATAGCATTGTTTCCTTTAGATGTGTTTGGGATTATAGTGAAAATGTATATGGTGATGTTTTCCCAATTCAATTCTATTATGAGTAATGTTTACACCATCCCCATACACTTTTTTCATTAATTTTTTAGTTTATAATATAGAAGTCACATTGATGCATATTAAATGATCTCATTCTTCATATTTTCCCATAAATAGTTCTCCTTGACATCTTGATACATCTTTTTGATCTCTAGGTGAATATATATTTTTGAAAATGTGCATAATTCAAAAGCTCCTTGTTTATATCTATATCTTATGGTACACATAATCATGATGCAAATATCAAAATTCCTTCCACATAAATTTGGAATTTTTAGGAATTCCCATTTCTAATTTCTTCCAACATTTTCTAAATTTTCACATCATTTCTTTGATCATCCTTTACATTCCCCATAAGGGATAGATGGGAAAACATTTGATAAAGGATTGATGATGTTCCATCCATAAATATTCCCATTTCTATACCCTTTTGGTCTAATAATATTTTATCCTTCTCAATTTTTTTCGTTGATAAATATGTAGGATCCTTTCTACATAGAGAATCCGCCACCATATTTTTTTCTTGGATGGTAGTGGATTGAGTAGTCTTAATCCTTAATGATATCTAACCATATTCAGTGGGGAATAACAATCTAATTTTTCTTTGAATATATATTTTAGGCTATTTTTATTAGTATATATCTCACACATATCTCCATCTAGATAATTCCACCGAATTTTCAATGCAAAGATGATAGTCGCCAACTTCAGATCATTTATAGAAAGTTTTTCTCAAGAATTTTCAACATCCATGAGGTGTAAGATAACAATTTTTATTTTGGATCATGAAATATCCTAAAACCTTCATTTAAGGATCACTATACACTATAAAGAGCTCCCCACCAATTATTAGTGTGACCACTAGTGCAGTGATAAGCCTCATTTTCAAATTTTTAATGTTCTCTTCACTTTCACTGGTCCTGATAAGATTTTCTCACCTTGAAGTCATCCAATTTAGTGTGTTTTAAAATCATCATATTTTCTACTCAAATTGATGATAATACAATGAAAAATCATGGAAACTATGTATCTCCATTATATATGTTGTACTAGACCACTCTTCGATTGTAATTATCCAAGAAGGGTCCGAAGATATCACTTTATTGTTGATTACATGCCCCAACAATGAACTCCCCCCATCAAGAACTCAAATTTACTATAATTTTCATATATTATCTATTTTTGTAGATTCCATAGCACAATATTTAAATTCTTATCATGTTCAAATTTTCTCTTGGATTATAACATCATATCATCAATAAATAATACAGTTTTTTGAGGTAATTTTTAAAGACTCTATTCAATAAATCCATGATATTTACTGATGCATCAGCAAATACAAAGGGAATCATTATGAAATCATAGTGCCTTTACCTCATTTGAAAGGAATCCTTGAAAGTATTCCTTCTTCACCTTAGGTTGGTGATATCCTAACCTAATGTCCGCCTTATATTAATACTTGTCCCCACATAGTTGATCCAAGACTTCATTTATTCATGGAAGGGGGCAGTTTTTCTTCATCATGATTTTATTGAGCTCACAGTAAACAATACACAGGTTAATTGACCCATCAATTTTATTGATGATGTGGACTCGTTCACCCCATAGTGAAGCACTTGGGAATATAAAACCCTATTCCAGATTCCTATGTAACTAATTATTTAGTTTTATAGCTCAATGTTGTCTATTCTATAAGAAATCATTGATATAGGAAGATATCCATGAATATGTTCAGTTGGGAACTCAGCCTTTGGATTTGGAGGATAATTGTAAAACTCATTAGGGTTATATATTAGTGTAGTCCCTCATAAAGGGAATGTATTTGAGAATCATTAAATCCTTTGTCTCAGTCAATTGATCTAGATATTCACGATCAAAAGAATGTAATATACACATTTGAGATAATGATTCTGATGGATATTCATACTTCACCTTACACTTTAATAGAATTGGAGGATGCTTAGGGACAAGAAGAGTGAATTCAATTTCACGAAAATAAATGTTGTATTAGAATACAGATATCTGATCAATGCCCAACATAGAACAAACGACACTAAAGGAAGTGAGACATGATTTACTATGAGGTTCAATCCACAAATATTAACCCAGGAGGAATTATAACCATTGGATACTATAATATCCAAAAAATTTGTTGTTCAAGATAACTCAACCTTATAATTTTTAGTTGGTGTTTGAATAGTTCTAGTAAATTTGAATGGTATGAAAGAATGTGTAGAACCTAAATAAACTATTATTTTCTCTATTCTAGAATGAAGAACTAGAATACCTATCACGATATCATTTTTTGGATCCACCTCAGAGGTGGTGCTTAAAAATTCCCTTATTTATACCTTGGTGGTTTTTTTGTTGATTTACTCCAACAACCATTGGTTTTGGGTGGCAGTTTTCATAATTCCAATATTCCTTATAGTTGAAACACTAACCTGTATACTGAGTGTCGATATGATCATTCCCTTATTCATGTAGATTAGTTGGATTATTCATATCCCATAAGAAGTTTTTATACAGATTCCCCATTCTTTCACAGTTGAATCATTTCATAGTCCCCTATAGAGAGTTCCAAGGATTATTATTCAAACAATTATGATATGTGGGATATTTGTTTTTCTTTCAATCATTAAATTTTTCTTTAGATCTGCCAATATTAAACTCAATTTTCCAATTTTTATCTCTTGGATCCTAATTCCACTAGGAGTCTCTAATATCTATTTCATCCTTGAGGACACAATAAAGATCACCTCATATTAGTCTATGTACTGAATCACCATTGATTTTGGTATAATTTACTTTAGTTATCTAAAGAAAAAAATCCTTCATTCTTTTGGTGTTCATGAAATAAACATATCTACATTGTGGAATCCTTGTGAAGTTTGTTTTATTTTCCAGGAAAGTCTCATCTTCATTTTTCATCAGACTAAGAAACTCCATCCCCATCATAAGATGGAGAGTTCTTAGAAAATATTAATTAAAAATTATTTTCATGACATATTATCATTCCCTGGTATCAATTTATTCTATGGAATTATTGTTCTTAATCAGTGTCAACCACTGATCAACTTCCCATTTAAAATTATATACATCAAACACAACAGTCTTTTCTTCTAGCACACTAGACGATATATAATATATTATCAATGGTTTTGATCCATTCTTTCATGATGATGGGATTAAAAGATCCCGTAAATATGAGAGGAAATTATCACACGATGGATTTGATCGAAACATTAAATTTATTATGATAAGGGCCATTAAAAATGATACAAGATATTATTAATAACTTGGTCTAGTTGTGCATTGACTATCATGATGTTTTGAGAACCCATTCACATCATATTTTTGAAATCATCACATTGATTATAAAATTGATTATTAACACATGTTATTTGATGTCCATCCATTAACTACAAAAAATAATGAACAATTAGGGTGGATTGAATACCATTCAAATAATAATAATAAAAATAAAACTTTTATCATATAAGGATAATCTTTTAAATGAAAATTATATTGTAACATGTGATTTCTGATGTCTTAGTTTAGGTTATCCATGGTGATAAAATTATCCCTAGGGTTTCTACTGTCCAAAAATATCATGACTATGATATGATACCAACTATAATGTCCCTATCCTTTTACACAAACTATTACATTATTTTAAGCCTAACTAGCCATGAAATGAAAACCAAAGATCATAAATTCTAGTGTAATTTTAAGATTAAGTATTTAAAACAAAAAAAACCAAATATTTTTTTAATCATAATAATGATATCTTAATTTACATTGATCCCTTACATGTACATTGGAAATACATGGTAATACATGAAAAATGGGATGATCTCAAAATCCCAGTAAAGGAATAAGTATATGAATAAATAAAGGCACATTGGTTAGAATGGATAAAATAATTACATAAAAGGGAATGAAACATGAATAAACATATGAAAGAATAATATGGGATCGTGTAATTATATAATCTTATATATGATTAAGAAACATTAAACATAAATTAATAATGATTCAAGGATCATCGAATATAGAGGAGCATGAATCGAGGCTATATACCACACCCATTGCACATGGAGCACAATTGAAGGCTAACCACCAAGAACACTGCACAAGATGTCTCCTAGGAAAAAAAATTGAAAAATTAATTAGAGATCTATAATTGAACACATATAGTAATATTTTTAGTAATATGTGTTCCACAAAAAGATTCATGTACAGTGAATCTAACATAAACATAAGGATTTCTAATGAAAGTAATTGGGTATCATAATAATGTCCTAATGCATGTCAAAAGGGATTATCATAATGGTTTCAAGGAAAGAATGGATTTAACTAAGAAATAGAAATTAATAAGGTAAAATATTAATATATTATGATATGTGATGTAAAAATAATGCTAAAACTTTTAAAAATATTTCTTATTTAATTTAAAAAATAAAACATTTTACTATAGTTGAAAGGAAAATTTTCAAGATTCTATAAAATTTAAATGAAATAATTATTTTTATAGAACCAGAATTTAAACAAGATAGTTTTTCATGTTAAAATTATTGTTTTTATAAAATAATGATGCCTTAAAATAGGTTATGTAGTTCACTTGAAAGTGGGTAGGAAATCCAAGAGTTCCCTTTAATCGGGCTTCCTTATTGAGAATAATTGATTAGGGAACCACATTAAAACATGCATTTTACCATAAAATATAGATGAAATGATCTATAAACATGAATTTGGAACATATAAACATTATTTATAATAATTATATAAAAATAAATAAGATTTACATTAGGATGAAGCGAGAGAAATCATAACTTGAATGAGAAATGGATGTTCAGAAAGAATAACTTACCTTATATCCGAAACTATTATTCAAATGATCATAATGTCCTATAAAATTAAATTATGTCCAATAATTATTTAAATAAGAAAAAATTACTTATATTTTATGTATAATTTTATTGGGTTAAATTTTTTCTTTTTTGATAAGATATTTGATTCAATTTCGTCATTTGGGAGTGTCCATTTCATTGGTTTTTCCAATTGGTTCACTAGAATAAATATATGAAAAACATGTAAAATTGGACTAGATATCATCAATTAAAATTATATGTTATTAATGAACATATGTAATATTAAATGTTTATAATATTCATTTGTTTATTTTGGGTGAGGATGAATCATTAGATAAAATGTTAGTGAAACCATTTACATTATTTTCGCATTTGTTGATCATCATGAACTAGTTTTGTTTTATTAATAAATAAAATGTTCATATAGTGATTCTAGTACATTTAATAATATATAACACATAAGATATAATATTTATTTTTCATAAAATGGTTATATGACCATCATTTATGGTGGTATTGTTAAACGAAAAAACATCACCTATGAAGGCGGTAATTTAGCACCTCACAGATGACGTTATGATTTTTAAAATAACAGGAAGAGGGGAAGAAAAATTAAGGTGGATTTTATATTTAAAAAACAAACGTTTAGTATATATAATATACTATATTTATAATTCAATGTTGTATATATTATGTGAGGAGGGTATAAGAAAAGAAAATAAATTGAAACGAAATGAAAAGAAAAGAAATAGGATTTTAACTATTGATTCCTTCTCCCTGAGAACCTCTTTTATGGGAATTGGTTTTGGTATTTTTTTGATAAGAAATAATATGCATGCGGGGAAGAGTATTGGGAATTTTTTTGGGATGAATATTTTCAAGGCTCAATGATTCGAGGGCGTGATGGGAAGATGTAGTGATTAGTGGTATTTATAGTGGAGGAGAGGGGTGTTTTCTCATTATTCTATTTATTAGTTTATTATTTTGGATAAATTTTGGGGATATATTTTGAATTATCCCTAAATATTTTAAAATAATCAAGCACAGTTCGAGATAATAGTGACAAATTTAGAAATTAATATAGGAATAGTGTATTTAATTTATAATGTATTAATATCATAATTTACAATATGTTACTATTCACCAAAATTTAAGTATTGCATAAAAATCCTAAAAAAAATCACCCTAACCATTTTTCGACATGTAGAATTAAATATTGAACTCCATTTTATGATAATTATTTTATAAATTTGATAACTTTAATTTTTAATTAAAATCAATATTTACATGAAAAATAACTGTTATAAATTTAACACTCATTTTATAACACTTTGAAAAATTAATTAAGGTCTCATAAAATCATCTTATAGTCATATAAAAAGGAAATTTTAATTTATGACGTTATTTTAGTGAAATAATATTTATATTAAATCATTATATTGATAATAAATTTTTTAGTAAATATTTAGGTTTTATAAAAATACCAACACTTAATTAATGATTTTAAAACATTTATTAACTTATACTATGATATCATTATATCATATAATCATTTATAGGATGGATAAATTTTATTTATACATTCATAGATGAGGTTTCAATTTTATTGGTTGATTTAATTTTCTTAATAGTCACCATACTATTCCAAGGGTCAATTTACTATTCTATTGGTCTAGGTGCCTTAATTTTTGTAAATACTTATGATATCATTCATTATTCATTTATAATTTTTGTATTGGGATCTGTATGTGATTATAGGTTATTTATAAAACATAAAATTATAATAGGAATGAAAGTTTAATTGATAAAAATTTTAGTTCATTATAAAATGGTACTCCAAATGACCAATAATTGAAATAGAATCACTCAAGGAGGCGGAAGGGTCTATAGTTGCATCACCCTATCTCTATGTGGTCTAATTGGGTATCATTTTTGGGAATAAATAAATATTATTGGTATGGAAAATGGTAAAACACTACCTTTTAAAGGCCACAAGATTTTCCAAACTGTGCACCAACCGTATGACTCCTTATGTCCAAGTGGGGTCATGCCGTATGGTTTTCGGGGAGGACCCACATGGTTTTTAAATTCATATGATAACCATGTTCTATCCTTTATATGAAAGGTCCCCAATCCACCTGGTTTCCTAGCTGAAGATTATGGTTTGTTCAAACAATGTACCAACCATACACTGCACACTGTTTGACCTCATTTATCCTCCTTTTATGTCTCACACACCAAAGATACCCTGAAAACATCCCTTACATGGAATAACAACTTTATTATCCAAAAAAGAGAAGTTTAACCAAAATTAATACAAGGCAGTGCATTCTGAAAAAGTATAGATCTTACATACTACTTTACAAATAAAAAAACAATAATTTTAATATATGTATTGATTAAGAAATACTATACTTTGTTCAATGAATATATGCATCTATAGTTTAATTTAATCATGTGAATAATTTTAAATTATATAGATGAATAAAGATGTTACTCAATTTTTAAAATAAAATTTTATTGAAACAATATGATCTATGTAAAGGGTTGACTATCATGAATTTGATTTCCCTCCTAGAGAATTAGTTGTTAAGATGCATCAAATATTAATGAACACTTTTAATAGTTAACATTATTATATATAGAAATATATTATTTATAAAATATTTGTTTAGAAAATAATTTATATTATTCCGACTAAATTTGAATCTAAAACAATAACTTTAGATGACATGAGAATGATTAATAATACATCTCTAGATGATATCATTTTAAACCTATGCAATTATGATATAAGATAAGAACGGATTTAGTAAATATGAAAAATAAAAAAGGGGGTGTTTCTTTTACAACATCTATTGGTCATATTAAATCCAACTCTACTAAAAATATGTGAAATATTCTAAGTAAAATAATGTTGTTATTGAATCAAATACTAGTATGTATAATTCTATTGGAATTTTATTTTCCATTCTTGATAGAAGGAAGAATAAGATTGGTGGAAATTAATATTTTCTGTATAGATATAAGAAGAAACAAGTGATAAAAGTGACATGATGAATATTCTAATGTAATATGTTACGAATGTAAAAAGGATTTTCATATTAGACGATATTTTTCTATGCTTCAAAAAAAGATAGGGAAAAATGAATTACAAGAGGAATTCTAAAATGTAATATATGAAAAAAAAACTAATAAGCATTTGAAATTCTTAGAGAATTGGAGTACTAGTGGAGGAGATAGTTCTTCTGAGGATTTTTCATCCAATGGCTCTCTAGAACAAATAAATACTGGTTAATATAAAGAAATACTAAAGGTAAATAAATGTCTCATGGATAAGGTAAATATTAATGAATATATTACTAATCGTTTTATTAATGAAAATCACCATTATAGTAATAATTAGAATAGTTATACTTGTAATAATGAATAATCTACCATAATTGAAGAGTATGGTACTTAACCTAGTTTTGAAAAATATTATATATTTTCTTTAATAAGTGAAAATTAAAATATAAAATTTTCCAAAAGAACATGATAATGCCCAAGAAAAACATGAAATAGAAAATTCAAGATTTACTAATCTTATTTCTAATATAATAAATAATTATAAATATCTTGTTGAATCGAATATTGAAAAATATTTCCTTTGAAAAGATCTAGAGGAATCTATTTTTGATAAAAATATTATAAAATGGGAATTCATAAATGATAGTTAAAATACTAATACTAACGAGGATCAAATCATAGGAATAAAACTAAAATATTAAATTCCTAGCTTGAATTTTTTTATTGTCTAAGCATACGTGTGGAAAATAAAAAATTGATAAAATTTTTTAAAAAAAATAGGTCTCATACAGAGATTCATGGAAGGGATTTTAATAATAAAAAACATGTTTTTATAAGTAACCACTTTTTTTTCAGGAAATTTCTACATTTTTCATTAACTGTCGATGTAGGGTAAATTGTAAGAACTAATTTTCATTAAATAAATCCCTTTTATTAGGTTTCTAGAATGATTTTTTTCAAATGAAATGACATTTTCTCAAAATATTAATGCTAGTAAAATATAGATGCCTAAGATTTTTCTTTCTTATAATAGGGGATGCAATATGGTTTGTGATCTGAATTACTATTGTCTTTCTTTCAAATAAATTAAATAATGTTCTAGTCATAATAAAAGGTTTCACATGGATAATTGTTTCTCCATATATAAAACTAGAAAATTTATTTATATAATGAGATCATGAAGATGTGAGGTGGTAAATTCACACTCGATGATATGGCTCATGGATAAATTGTTAGTATATATAACATTCTTATTCATGATAAACATTAAATTTAAAATTTATTATTTGGTTTAGCACACAAAAACAACCTTAATAGAATAATAAAATTATATAATGAGGCTTTTCTTGTGAACATCAAGAATGAAAAATGTAATGTTCATTGTTTAAAATATTAGTTTATTCACTCTAATAACCGACATGATAATTTATACACATTAAACATGGAAGGAATTAAGAGAAACAATCTACCTTACCATAGAGTAATGGAATGTCAATATTGGTTATGGTATAGAATATTATGACATTGTAATCACTGAACATTAATTATGTTTTCTATTGAAGGAAAATTTAAGGATCTATAAGAACATATATTTTATTATTCAAATGTATATGATTTTTATAAATATTTTACGAAATATAAGTCAAACATTAAATCTATTAGTGATGTATATAATTTTGATGCATTACATTTATTTCATGTGAAATTATTTGGCCTCAAACAATCTGGAAATATCAGTTGCAAATCCTATGCAATTCTTACAAGGAAATTTGAATCAATTCCTTTTTATAAATCTTTTTAAAGAGAGAACCCACTCCTTAATAACTAATCATAATGAAATTTTAGAGAATTTAAAAATTATTATTTTGATACATTTTGTTGTAAAAAGGATATATTTTCTATTTTGGGCACAGAGAATCCCACAAAAAATGGTGTAGTTTCTAAATGAAATATAGCTTTTAAGGGATTACTAGAACCATGTTATGTGACTATGTAGTTGTTAAATATTATTGGATCAAAACTATTATTATTTACAACTATTCTATAATTCATGTTTCAATTATACCTTTTTAAATAACATTGTATATGATTTGTGAACCAGTAGGAAACGAAACATTTCTAACTTCAATGTTTTTGGATGCGATGTGTTCATTCAGAATACTAAAGATAAATTACAAAAATTTGATTCAAAATATAACGAATTAATATTTTTAATTTATTTAAAAAAATTTATGGATTATTTATTTTTTAATAAAAATAAATGTACTCTGAAGGAAATAGTAAAAGTTATGTTTCATGAAACCAATCTTTTTATTTTAAAGAATCACCAACCTATATCATTAAATGTTTTTAATAAAACCAATTTTCGACATATGTCGAATTATTCTTCTCTTGATAAAACAACTATTTATTATAGTTATTCCGCAATAATATTTTGATCCTATTATTGAAGAGCACAGTTTTTTTAATAAAATAATTCAGTTGTTTCTTATGAATCATCATAATTATAATATCATAGTTTATATAGATATACGGAAAAACTGTAGATGTTAATTGATTAATATAATTTAATATTTTGAATTACTTTTTTAATTCAATCCTAATAATCTTAATGAGGCTTTAGGTGATGTGGATTTGATAAAATAAACTTAATATGGACGTATTAAGTTTGAAAGGATCAATGTTTGGACTTTGGTTGAACGACCTAAAGATAATTCTGTAATTGGTGTAAAATGGTTCATTCAGAATAAATGTTATGAATTTTTTATAATTTATATAAATAATTCTAGACCTTTTTATAGTGGATATAATAAAAAATAATTTATATACAATAAAGAAAATTTTTCTCCGACATTTAGACGTCACGTTATTTGAATAATTCTTGAATTTATAGAATTCTTAAATTTCAAAATATTTGAAATATAAGTGAAGTGTTTTTTACATACGGGTTATTTTCAGGAGGAATTTTAGTTTGAAAAACCTATGGTATTTAAAATACTAAACATCTGGATCATGTTTTTAAACATAATATGCACTATATAGACATAAACAAGCCCATAGATAATGGTATAATAGGTTACATTGATTTTTCGTCACAAAAATATTTTGTTATGGGAGATGATGTTACAACTATATTTATAAAATATGTAAAGAAAAATTATAATGTTGAAAAAATAATTTTTGATGTCATTATATTTGGTTTAACTCAGTAGTATTTAATAGATTCCTTTTTCAATCTTATGAAATTTATGTCTGAAATGAGAATAATGGGTGAGTCAACATATCTTATAATTTTTTAAGATTCACAAAAAATTATAAAGAAATTTTATATCAACATTTTTATATATAATATATTCTTTATATATTTGGGAATGACAACATCAAAAGTATTAGTACTCCTATAAGAACCTCAAATAATGTAGATATTGATACAATTATGAACCAATATACCAAAATATTTATAGAGGTATGATTAGAAGATTTCATTACATAACAACTAGTTATTTGGATTTAACGTTTTCTATATGAAAAAGTTATAGATATCAATAAAATAAAAAGATTCACATATTATAGGAGAAAAATAAATTTGTCATTACCATAAGGGAATAATGGATTTATGTTAATTTTTCTCATCTTGAAATGATTTTTAGTTTAAAAGTTTTTTGCATATTGGATTTGGTGGATGTGAAATTGATTAGAAGAGTACTTCCAGAACATGTAATATCTTAAGAGAAGATTTAGTTTCTTGGGATTTTAAGAAACAAAATTCAATATAAGATTCCACTACTGATGTTGAATATGTTGTAGCAAGAAATTTCTAGGACCAAGTGTTTTGGATGAAATAAGTAGTTATTAAATATGGAATTAGTTGTACTAAAACTAAAATATTGTGTGAAAACAAATATACCACATCCTTGTGTAAAAATACAGCACATCAGTCACATGATAGGAACATATATATACAACATCATTTTCCATGATATAACTCAAAAAAGGTAACATTTCGCAATTCATCATAAGCCAAAAATTACATGTTGTTATGTTTACCAAAACACTTAGTTTTGATAGATTTTTATTTATTAAACAGAATATTGGAATGAAAAATATAAATTATCACTCATATGTACATCCTTTTTAACACCCTCTATACATTAATAAACTCCTCAAATGGAGAATACATATGTTTTAGTCTTCTAAATTTTTGAGTTTTTATAAATCCATTTGTTTTCTAAATAACATTTCATTGGTTTTCAAAAAAGTTTTTCTTTATCATATCTTTAAATTTTTACTAGTAAAAACTTTTGTAAAATTTTTGGAAGCATAATTTTAATGGGAATTATTGAAAAAATGATTAATAAAATAAATTTCAGACTCAAAACTATTCATGACCCAAATATTTTTAAAAAATATTTTAGGAAAATAATTCTACTAAAAACTTTATCAAAATAATGTTTTATTAATAAAGATAAGAAGGACGTGTTACTCATATAAAATAAAAATTATTACTTTGAAAGGTGCTCTTATTTTATTACATTTTTTACTTGTCCATTCCTTCAGTTTATGAATTTTTTTTAAATATTCCATTAGTTATACAAACATTAATTTGTTACAAACATAACAATTTTTCCTGTGGGATTATTTTTTACTCTGAACAAAAGTTTTTTTAAATATTTAATAGTTTAAAATTATTTGAAAATCATTATTAGATTAAATCACAATCATCAAATCAAAAAAGTGTTTTCAATTTGAGATATTGGGTTTTTTGAATCTAAAATATCTATGACATGCCAATATATATGTGTGGAGTATCCGTGTCCCACATTAGTTTTTGTTGATTTCATTATCGACCATCACCACCAAACTTATTGCTCATTCTTATTGCATAGGAATCTTCCAATTAGAATCTACAGTCCATGTTCTGACACCAACATTAGTACAATGGCCTTTATAGAGGACTTTGAAGAAAGAGACGATATCCTAGAAAGACTAATTAAGAAAACCTAATATGATAAATTAAATTCATTATTGAAATTAGTAATTAAGTTAAAATCATGGAATACTATTTTCATTGTAAAATGGGATTGTTACATGAAAAATCTAGAGATAGTTATGGAATTCTATTCTTCGGTGGTATTTAATATAGAAGAAGATACTAAAGTAACTATTTTAACTCTTTTTTGAGAAATATTTAAACATACATATCAAATAATTATTTCCTAGAATAATTACCGTACGAATGAGAATCATATTCAACTTCTAGAAAGTTTCCAAATAATTTTGGTAGATTTGGTATGTGAATAGTAGAAGCATCAATGTTTACCACTTTAGAAAAAGAAACAATGGTTTTTTATATAACATCGGATTTTAGAGTAGTCACCCTTTGGATGAAAGGGTACCAGATTTCAGGAAATGGATATAGAGATACTCTGAACATTCTCAAAAAATTTTGTTCTTTACTTAATTGTTAATATGAGGAAAATAAACATGGTAAAATTTGTTCCTTTCTATTATGTTTATTAAGATGGAAAAAAGGAATTCAACGATTCAGATGTTTCCTTAGTTTATTAACAAGATGTTAGAAAACATCAGGAATGTTATTCAAAGAAAAAATTAATACATTTCTCAAAGAGAATAGATTTATCTTATTAGTTAGGATACTATGGTCTGGATGAAACTATTTTTCAATACTAAGTTGTGAATTTTTGTGGAAAAAATGGATAGATCCACGTATGATAATCTCACATATTTGGTTTTTTTGAGTTATTTTTTAAATATATTTTTATATTATAATTATTGAAAGTATTTCAATGATGTTTTTTATTAAGGATACTATTTTTCGACCCGACAACAGGTGGATCACAATTGGTGAACAGTTAGAACAAACCATGCACCATCCCTAAAGATGCCTTTTACCCTAGACAATGTAACTATTTTGGGAACACAGTCTGCCAAAAAGGCTTGAAGATAACCTGGTCTAAAATAAATTTTTCTGTTATGTGAAACATGGTCAACCACATGCGAATTCTCTCTCTACATGGAACTGTGTGTCCCTACTCCCATTTAGACCAAGCGGGAAGCATGGATTCTAAATAGTTTTGTAGACCCATTTTCCAAACCATGTGTCTATCCTAGAAATTTAAAAATATTTAATTTATAGTTTATTCTATCCCCTAATATTAACCCATATCCATCCATTACTTATTAATTGAGGTTCTTCGGTCCTAGGCACGCCTCCCCAAACCTTTTAGTGCCTTTGGGTGTCAAATTATTGGTGGATTTGGACTCAGATTTATATAGAATCATCATGTATACCCTTTTCAGTAGTTTTCATCCATCTTCTCGGTCTTATTATCCTCATCTATTGGTTTTTTCCAATCATTTTTATTTCCATAAAGTGGGTTGAATATATTTTTTTTCTTTTTTGATAATCGTGATGTTTATGGAATGATCTTGTCAATATATGGTACCGTTGTGGTTCAGTTATCATTTTCCACAAGATTCTAGATGCATCCTAGTTTGAGGAAGGTGGATCAATTATTTAATATGGTTGGATGATTTTTTTATGGTTTCATTGTTTTATAAATGCGTTATATATATTTTATTAGTAGTGAGAATTCTTTTATCATATTTTTTGGGGCGAATAAGGGTTTGGAAGATTTTTCATATATGTAAAATAGTGGTTTTCAGGTGGTTTTTTCATTATTTAATGTATGCGAATGTTTCGGACCATGTTACATTAGATGTGTAGATTGTGCACCAAAGGGAATCCCATGTGACAAGGTTGGTATGTATAGGTATAGTATAATATGATGATTTGAATGGATGAGGCCCAGTTACCTTTAACTGGATTGATACTACAACTGTAAATAAATAATGATGATGATCAGAGACCATTAGAACTTTGGATACATACCACTATAGTGGCTTGTGCATGTAGATGTTGTTGGTAGTGGTCATGATAGGTTTTCATCAAGGTATAATGATCTAAAGACCCCACTAAACACATTTACATATGGATTAGGTAAGGTTCTCAGTTGTGTCTATGATTTACACTAGACTTGGTGACATGTTTACATTACAAATTAAATATCAACACATGTTCCACATTAAAAATGTTCCCTTATTTTTTTGTTGAATAAAAAACAATCATAATGCATTATCTTATAATGTTACGGCATCGAATATAATTTTGGTAAAATCCAACTGGGAATTAGATCACCCCTACATAAACCCTCTTACAGGGTTGTTTGGGGGTTGTAGTGGGTGTTGACCAACATTCCAATTTAATATTTTGTGATTTCAAGTTAGTGCCCCTCCACATTTTAGTATTTTTGGTTTTTGGCTAAAAAATAGCATGTTTAACTTGTTATAGTGGAATTTAATTAGGTTTGGGTTAATTATTATATTGTAATGAATTATCTCTTTTGTTGTTTATTCTTAATTGATATGGGAGAAATCATTACCAAATATTATGGTCGATGACCAATGATGAATGTCTAGACTATGGGTATTGGGAACACCCTTCAGGCCTTCCAACGGGCTATGTTTTGTGTTAGGTTGGATGGAATCCTGGATTTGTTCATGGTAAGAAAGTTATCAAAGGGGTTAATTTTTAGGTCCAGATGATTCAGAAATGCAGTATTTCAATGGACACCAAGATGATTGAAGCTTTGATGTAATTGGAGAAACCGAATATGGTTTTGGAAATCATGAATGTTTTGGGCCAGGTAGGGTATTACAGATAGTGTGTCAGGGACTTCTCTTAGATTTCTTAGACCATGACTATACTTACCCAGAAAGGGGTAAGGTTTTATTGGAGAACTTATTGTAAAATGACTTTTGATGACCTTAATTGGAGATTTACCACAAAACCTATTTTGATATTAACAGAGTCTGTAAAGTGATATGTGAGCTTCAAATATTCCTCAGGTATGGGTATTGGGTGGAAGTTGAAGTAGGATGACTACATAGTGGCATATGGTTTTCACCAACACTAACCACACAAAAAGAACTACCCCAACCATGCCATGTAATTAGTATTAGTGATTCATTCCTTGACTACATAAAAACATTACCTCTTTGGGTACAAGTTTATAGTCTATTCAGATACTAAAATCTTGACCTGTATTTTCTCTTATAATGACTTGAATTTTAGGAAACACTATTGAATAGAGTACCTTTAGAATATTGATTTTGTTATCGTGTATAACCTGAGAAAAGTTAATATGGTGGAATATTCCTTGAGTGAGAAAGTATTTGTGAAATTAGTTAAAGAGTATAACAATGAATGGACCTTTATGGGTATTTTTTCCCAAATCCATCTCTAGACCAACAAGCATAACAAAGGTGCTATATTGTCTAGTGTTCAGTTGGCACCTTCCCTTCTGAAGTTTATTCAAATGGAGAAGAATGGTTTTGGGTTGTGCTGTATATCTATTTAGTATCTAAATGGTGATGATTTACCCTGTGAATGGTCATTATCTATAGATTAAATTCTATACTTAATGGGTCATTTTTTGGTGTTATTGTCATTACAGATAGTGGTGATACATGACAGCCACCAGTATCAAGGATTAATTCATCATAACACCATAAAGGTGTTTTATTAAGTTTATTTTTATTTCTAGTAGCCATGTATGAGAAGAAATATATTTTTACTCTGTATCCATATGTTATACCTATACACAGATTAAAGAAAATCACCAAAGGCCCTTTAGTTTTATTATTCCATTACCCATTTCAACTTTGATGTGGGATGAGGTCACCATGGATTTCATTATTATATTACCTCATACACCTCAGGTAAAGAACACAATTTGGGTGTTGATTTACAATCAGACCATATGTTTTCTTTTTGTCATATTATGTATTTGTAAAAAGTAGATGCATTTTGTTGGTTTTATTCTCAAGATGTAGTGTGGATTCATAGAGTCCCATTAGTGATATTTTTAGACATGGAGCCCCATTAAACCTCTCAGTTTTTGGAAGGCTTTCAGAAAGAAATGATGTCCCACATAAAGTTGAGTATGATGTACCATCGTCCAAGGGATGGACTGATGGAGTAGGAAAATAAAATATTGGAATACATTATATAAGAATGGGTGTTGGATTTTTGAGGCTCATGGGAGGTACATTTTGGGTTATTAGAGTCTTCATAAGATAATAGTTATCAGTATTCTATTAATATGTATACATTGGAGGTGATTTATAGTCAGGTATGTCAGCTCCTATTTGTGTTGGGTAGATGTGGGTGAGACTTCCTTGTTGGGATCAATTCCTCTACAAGAGATTTCAAATAATGTTTTGTTGATATAGAAGCATTAGTGGATAGTGAAGAGTAACTATAAGACTTATGCTAACATGAAACACCAATCAAAGGAATTATCAGTTGGTGATATGGTGTTTTTGAATGTGGTCCCCCGCTTGGGTCACCGTCATCCAAGTATGAAAATGAAGCTAACGTCATGGTATGTGAGACATTTAGAGATTACCGAGAGGGTTGGTCAGGTGTAAAACTGATTAGATTTTCCATCTCAGTTAATTTGTATTCATGCAATGTTAAATGTCTCAAATCTAATGAACTGCAATTTAGATCCATCCATTTTAATTAATTATGTAGAATTGGATCTGGAATCCAATTTTGATATGTCTAAGAGTTTGGTGAGGATTGTGGATTCCCAGGATAAATTTATTAATGGGTATCACATATCATTATTTAGGGTTATTTAGCATGATGTTAATGATGAACGTGATACATGGGATATAATATTTTGGGTTGAGGAGTAGTACCCATTCATATTCTTCGAACCAAATTTATTTTGAATTTATGAGGGAGGAATATTTTAATATCTGTGGTTTTATTAAGTAGTATCATTATCTTTTATCTTAGTTTTATCTTTATTATATATATTTACAAATATTTTTATGTAAAAATGGAAATTTTTGATCTGATATAAGCTGGAAAATAGTTTGTGAATGGTTTGTAGAAATTGTACAGTACCCTATAAGAGAGAGTGCACCTTAGACTGTGGCACTAATCAGTCCGCAGGACCAGCCATGCATGCTTGTGGTTAACTTAGAACCAAGACTAGTGGGTATATTTGTGGTGAATGATAAACTGAACAGGTGTGATCCCTCCCATAAGAACCACGTGTGAAAAATTTTCATTAAATATAGGGGGATACATGGTTTTCGAAAAATTTGGATGATTGTGTAGCCAAACCATGTGGATTGCCAATAAATTTAAAAATGTTTAATTTTCAGTTTTTTCCTTTCCCAATTTTAACCTAAATCCAAATAAATTCTTTCCTTATTCAGGATATCCATCCCTAGACATGCATCCCATCCATCTTGGGTCACATAAACTTCAATTTCAAAGTGGAACTGGCCTTGGATCTTTAAATAAGCATCATACAAGCCCCTCTTCTTTTGTTTTCTTCTTTCTTTTTAGTCTTCTTTTCGTCATATCTTTAGTTCTTATTTCTCATGTGGGTTGTTTTCCCTATAGTGTGTTGAACCATGGTCCTTAAAATAAATATTTATTTTTTATGATATTCTATTTCTTTTATAGGGTGTTTTTGTGGCATAGTTGGAATTTCCACCGGATTATAGATGTTCCCAACATAAGGTAGGTTGTTTAATAAATTAACATTTTATGATGATTTTGGTATACATTATTTGTTTTATAAATTTGTTTTATACGGATTTTTTGAGGTGTTAGAACCATATATCAAAATAGTTTTGGTGGGTTAAGGGTTTGAAATAGGTTTCTCATATAAATTGTGGATTCCAAGTGTGTTCTCATTGTTGGGTGTATGTCAAAGTGGTGGTTCATTACCCATGAGACATGGAAGTTGAGAAAAAAAGGGAACCCCAGGTGATTAGTTTACATATACTAGGTATATTATTCTAGGAGAAATGGTAAGGTAGATGCATGGTTACTGCTACCAGTGTTGACACAACAACACTAACTAATCTATGGTGATGATCGATGAACACTAGAGGTCTGGATGGATTGTTTTCTAGTGTATTGTGCATGAGGAAACTTTGGGTTATAATTACTGTACCATGTAACTAAGGTATGAGTATCTTAAGTCCCCAAAAAACATAGTGTCATAGTGATTACTTGGGGTGGTCATATGATGATATGACTGTTTCTCGTCTTGGTGACATGGTTACTTTCACATTTAAATTTCAAATTTTGTTCCACTTTAAAATATTTTCCATTATATTCTTTTTATACCATTAAATACTAACCTGATAATTTTTCTTATATTATTTTTTTATAGAGTATATTTTTGTTGGAATTCTACATGTAATTTTCTCACACTCTACACACACCGACAGGTGTTGGAATACATTGTTAAGTATGAAATTGGTAAAGTCATGTTGTTTTTTGTAGGTTATGGTGGATCCTTTTTCTAGTGGACCCAATATTGTAGGGGATGATGGTGGTGGTAATTAGGGGTGACCCATATTTCACATGTAGGTTTAGGGATATCGAGTTTCATTCCCTCCCAATATAGGTATTTTTGGTTTTATGTTAAAATGGTAGAAAGATTAAATTGTGGTAGTGGCATTTATTTTTGTCATCGTTAATGGTTATGATTTAATGTAATATCCTTTGGGTTTTCAATTGTTATTTATATTTATTAAATCATTCCCAAAAGATATGGTTATTGGCCAAGAAGATGTTTCCAGCATATGGTGATTGGGAATTCCCTTTGTGCCTTGCCATGAATCGGGTTGGGTGTAATGTTGGATGGCATCCCAGAATGGTTTTTGAAATATTTTGAGTTAGTAAAAGAGGAAGTCATGTATAAATATTTGAGAAAACAAAATTATTAACCACATAATGTACAAAGGAAATATAAATCCATGACAGATGATTAATTTTATATAGATTATAAGGAACAGAATAAACCATGTGATCCTGTTTGCAGATTAAATAATTATTACTATTTGGATTTAATGATTAAAATTTTTGATGAGTTTAAGGAGGATGAAAATAATAAGAAACAAAATAAATTAATTTTTTTTAAAAAATTCTAGAAATGCTATTGGAAGAAGTTGAAATAGCCTAAGTACATCTACCTTTTCCAATTTATTAATTATCTATATTAGAACATATTCCAAGGTCCATAATTATTCCTCATGCTCAAAAATATTTCTAATTCCGATATAGTGTTTTTTGAAACCTCATTAGTTCCATCAATTTCTTAATTAGCTATAAAAAATTGAAATGATGTTGTGGTTGAGTCTCATGATGAAACACTAATATAAAATTAAGTTCAAGTATCAACACCGCAATCATTAATGATGATAGTTATAGAGAATAAAGTATAAAAGTCACCTAAAATGGATTGAAATGGAGATATATGAACTATGAGGAAGTTATAAAATAAATTTCACGAAGAACATGATGATTAGGAAGAAATGGGGGAAGAAAAAATGAAGGTTGAAGCTTATCACCATTACCATCCACATCTATATTAATGTTATAAAATAAAAACACAGAGGTTGGTTTTATTATAGAAATTCAATCATTAACTAAATAGGTAGAATAATATCACAACTATCATGCTAAAATTTTGGACAATGTAGAGACTGATCGAGAGTCAGTGCTGACCATATATCAAAATAAGAAGATTAAAATGTGAAGAAAGAAAAGATAGATGTTGGACCATCAAGACCTCATGTTTTGGAGGTTTCCCCAAAGTCAATAGAACCTTCATCATTAGTTCTCAAAATATAATATAAAACATTTTCTTGATTTAGAAAAAAATATATAACATAATGACCTTCATTTATACAATTTATTCTAGGTGTAATAAAATATTGAACAATATCATTGAAAAATCACAATAATTTTAGTAATAAATATAATATATGACTCTAAATGAGTGAAGAATAAAAAAATAAAGGAAAAAAATAAGGCACACAATAAAATATTCAACTATATGGTGATATGGTCATGGAATATTGATAGTGATTTTAAGGGTCATATTTTTCATATAGTAAAATCCAAGAAGCATTCTCTTGAATTTACTAATACAATTTTAAATTTTTTAATCAAATTTATCAAACAAAGAAATGTTTGTTGAAAATTTTAGATATATGTGATTCTTAGAATAAGGAAATATTAATTTTAAATAAAAAGTATTAGAAGTTGTAAGAAGAAAATTCTAGGATATATTCGATTAGAGATTATCTAGTTAGGCATATGGAGTAAAATAAGAATATAATTATTCATTAAGAATAAGTTGACTGATTGATGGAAGAAATTCAGAGGCAACCAGACATGGAGGAAATAATGGCAAAGCTGGAGTCTTTAGTTACTAAAACTAAGAAGGACCATGATGACTGGATGAAGTTAAAGTGGACTGTTGAAAATATGCATAATAAGGAATAGATAATTTTTATTGAAATTATGATGTAAATTAAAAAAAATCCACGAGAGTTTTGTTTGAATATATTTTTATCCAAATATATATTTTCTGAATGTCTTCCAAACAGTTTTAGGTGTATATTTATTATATTATATCTTAGATGAATAGTTAACTCATACACAATTGTTTCATATTGTTTCCTATAATATCATGAGATTATATTTCATTCCCACTAAATTTTTGTAAATCACAATGGGGGATTATTTTGGAAGAATTTTTTTAAGGGTGAAATTTTATCTGAAATAATAAACCTATCCATGTGAGAAATAATTTAAGGGGGATGAAACTCTATAAGGAAGATATTTTCTTTACGGGGATAATACAAAGATAAAATATATTTTATCAGATCAAGAATGATGATTTTTTTATTAACTCAAGTGGATTTATGATGAGAAAAAAATTTATATAAAATATATATTATAATTTCATAAAAAATAAAAGGGTAGTATTTATTTTAATTTGAATGTTTCATTCATTTTTTGTTTTTGGTTTTTAGATTTCTGAAAATTAGGATACTTGTGTTTAATATACTACTTTCTACTATTCCATTTTATTATATTGTAAATCACAAAATCTTTCGAAGAAATATATTTTACTAACTTTATATACCCCATGTGTTTTATTATATTTCTATTAAAAACATGTTTTTATATAGAACACAGAAACAGTTCCAATGAAAAAAATATAATCATTTATTTTTCAATTGAATACATTGGATAGATGATAAATCTAGTATATAAGACCAACTACTATTCTGCCTATTGTTAGACTGTTTTATGTCTATCAAAATAGAAAACGCCATAACCATCGAATAGAAAATTGTTTTATTCATTAATATTACAATTTATTCATTTTACCTGATTAAAGAACAATAGTATTGTCTATCAGAATCTCCAAAGTTTTTATAATAATAACTAGAATTCTCATATAAAAATTTTTTTATGGCATTGTAATGGTTTCCGAAAAAATTACATTATATGGAATAGTTTTTTTAAGAAATTTCGTAAAGGACAAACATATTTGTTAAAACCAACTTTGAGAATCATGGTAATGTGAATTTTGGAAGAATATATATAAATAGGATTGAATTAGAGGATATGGAAGATGACTCATTTTCAACTCAACACATCTGATAATTTTTTTATCCTTGAACGTCTCATTATAACATTTCTTAATTTCATAGATATTTGTAGTTATAAAGAATATGGGTTCATATTTTCAATATATTAGAATTTTTTGTCTTATAATACCATTGTATTATCTTGATATTGATCATGGGATTTTGGTGATATGAAGATAGGGGAATCTGATCAATAAGATAAAGGGTTTTCATGTCAAGGAAGATAGATACATACCGATCATAATACCAAGGACTCCCAAGATTTTGGAAGATATAGACATTGAGATCATTTTATAGTGGGATTTCTTGGTGTATAATGATAGATCATTATAGTTGGTATTGAAAATTTTTATATCTTAAGTCAGGATTTATGTATTCCCTAACTCGTAATGTTAAAGTGTATGATTACATTTCAAAATTTTATATGTCATTGTTAATATTATAGATTTTTGTCCATTTTTTCCTTCAAGATTTATTTAACATTGTAAAATTAGATTAAAATTTTTTTTTATACTTATACTTATAATAATAGTTTTATCAGAAATTCTATGTGACAGATAACAACACTAATATATCAAATTGTGTTTGGATCTGGTTTAATTACTCAGACAATCGGTTGAATTCAGAGTCTGATATTTTTTACTAAAGGGGTTTTGTGTTTTTTCGTAGATTAAATTACTAGACTAAAGCTCTCCCATGTTGTAGGAATTATAAACTCATACAATATAGTGGCATAAACATGTATAGAAAATATATTTTTTATCCATTGAATATAAATAAAATAATATTCATTTAAAAAAATGTACTCTAAAAAACTATATTTTTTTAAATGGTGAATTAGTCATGTTTTGAATGAATAATTTAAAATTAGTTTTTATAAATTTTATATTATATTTGAATTTTTTTAATCTACATGAATATTTTTTAAGTGAACTTTTTGAGAATTTTCACAAAATTATATATTTTTGATGAATAGTGAAAAATAAATATTTCTAATTAAAACAACTTTTTGTTTCAATTATTTATGAAGAGGAATTATATTATAAATTCTTATAAAGTAATATGAATTATATTGAATTGAAATTTATCCAATTTAGGTAATTGCTATCATTTTCATATTGAATTTTTCTATTGAAACATTCGATACATATGATAATTTTCTCCTTGGAAACCTACTCTTTCCCCACGTTAGAGGTTTAATTTACATTGAATTATGGAATTTCTTCAAATTTTCCTTGGAAAAATGGATTATATAGATTGAATAATAATAATTTATATTATATAATGATTTCAAATTTATTTTTCACTATTATAAATAGTAAATTTAGTGAAATTTAATTATCGTGCTTAAGGTAAAAAATTGATTTACTAGGGGTTGAACTAAAATGATAAGTGTTAAAATCCCTTAGAACGTGTCCAACACCCATTTTATTTTTATATTTCAACATTATAAACTATAAAGGAGATAATGACTCATTTTAAAGGCTTGTTACATGATAAAAACGCATGTGTAGGGATTCTTCTCAAAAATTTCATGTCTGTAGTCTCCCACAATTATAAAAGGTTATCCCCCATACCATATTAACACATATAAAGAAATTTATATTGTAAAATAACTTATTAGATAATAAAATAAATTCTCTTCCAATATCATATTTCCATTTTTATCACAAATCCATCCTTGGAAGTCATTTGGTGCAGAACTGAAGAATTTGTTTGACAAAGAGGTAATGCCCTTAAACAATAATTTTGATTTTTATTCTTCTTCCACCTAATAATAAAAATATTAACCCAATATTATATAAAAACATATTACCATATATATTATGAAATTTTATTATGTTATGGTAATGACATATATTCATCTCCTCTTCCGTCAATTTGGAAATGAAACCGTTAATCGTGTGTACGGAAAACTACAACCAAGCGAACTAATGTATTTCATTTTCCATCTCCATCATTAAAGGATGAATATAATGATGTATTTCACACATTAATATTATGTTTATGATATTATTAAACATCTGAAAGTATTATTTAAAATAAAAATGCTTACTTTCCATTCAATTTAAAATATGATAATGTCATTCATGTGTAAGGCGTCTCCTTCCAAGAGAGATGTGATTCATTTTTCACATAATCATTAATTGTAAGTAAAATGGATATATATGTTGAATATATTATATATATATATGTGATGTGATATTTATTATTTAAGATTAATATTTCACCCAATTTTTTATATTTCTCTTCTTAATAAATTAATATTACCGCTCATGAGTTAGTACATCATATCATCTCCAAAAAGCTATGCTAATCATTTTCCATATAAAAAAATATATTATGATTTTAAAAATGTATCATATGATTAAATATTATATTATTTACATTAATATAATTCTTTATATGAAGGATCCATATCCTATTTCAAATAACTAAGACCTTGATGAAAAAACATGCCTGAGAAAATAAGAAAAATACCACCGAAAACAATGAATATAATGAAATACTATTAAAAAATACAGTTAAAATTTTATAAGATGATAATATATGTTATTATAAGTACTAATATTTTTTCATTAAAAATTAATAACATTACTAAAACGAATATACACATCTTTAAATATCATCCATCCCAGTGGAAGTATAAGTTAAGTGAATCGGTCTCAATTTCACTTCATAGAGGCATATTATAGTGTTACATGCCTAATTTATTTTATAGGGTTAATATAACTCCCATTTTCCATATAATATCTTGAATAATTCATACTTTATGGATTATTTTATTTTTATTTTAACTATATCAATAATGATATTTTGCCATGAAAGTAACCAAGTGGTAAATAATTTCAAAACTCTATATATTTTTCTAGGGTTACAATAATTCCGAACTGTCTTCAACATTGTAAAATTATTTGGGTGATTTACAAATAATATTTTCGTTTTTATTTCTATTTTATAGGTATTTATATTTGATACACATAATCTATTCATTTATTAATTCCCAATTCAACATTATGATCTTAATAAGGGTTTATTTTGATAAATCATTTTAATGAGGATTATTTATAATTGAATTTCCATTGATTGAAATAATATGGTAATTTTATAATAAAAAACATTAATTTTATTCAGTAATGGTTATTTATTATTTTTTCATGTAATATTAAATTTTCCCCACTCTTTTTATCTTAAAGTTATTATGAAAATGTTTTCATGAAAATTTGGCTTCATTTCCCATTTTAGTAATAAATCGTTTTCTTAATAAACCATGTTTTCTAAAAATTTTATAAAATCATTTTTTAAATGTTAGAATTGAATAAATATATCGTAATTTTATCCATGTTTTACATTTATAAATATTTTTTTAAAGTAATCTTGATTTCATATAACAAACTATCCTCTTTTTTATTTAAAAAAAATGATAAAAGATGTTTTATTTTATCATGTATGAAATGTATAGCCATTTCTTTCATAATGATGAATAAAATTTTTATATATTACTCTATAATTTTAAAAGGTTATTTTCAATGTATTTTTTTCAAAATATATTAATAAATTTATTTTTAAAAAAAATTTCAATATTAATATAAACTTTTCCTCAATAATGTTTAATGATATTTTAAGGGTATTTTTAGTAATCTGCAAACACTATCCTTTATTTTTAATCAATTTGGGATATTTTTTATTTATAACATATTTATTTTTATATAGATGATTTATGGTAATTTTTTCAAAATAATGTATTGAAATTCACTTTCTTGATTAATTTTTTTAGTCATTAATATTAACCTGAAATATTCACATTCTTATGATCATTTGACATTAAATTTCCCATAAAAACCATATTTTATGTCATAGATATGATTATTTATTAGACCATACATAATTTACACATACGGTGTTTATCATTGAATGTTACTTATTGATTATGAAAATAGTGATAAATCTATATCTTTTACTATATGTAGATATTTTTTATAAAGATTAATTATTCATGAATCATATCATTTATTTTATATATGAGGAATAAATTGGATATGAAGATATGGGAGGGTCCTGGTTATAGAGATCCCCTCGATGCATCATCATTATCAAAAGTAGAATCATTTTTCTAGACTTAGTTAAATGGGTTTCTAGTGTATACTTACAGATCAGTTTAAAACTATCCAATGAGAGTTATGAATGGTAGAGGTATCATGATTATTGAGATCATGATATCCAATAATTAATAATATCCAATATTTTGAATTCAATTTTTTATGCATGATATTTTATAAATGACACTATCTCTAGATTCATTCTCAGTAATAGTTTATCAAATAAATGGTGTGTTTTTAGTTATTTACCTTTATTTATTGGTTATGCATTATTTATTCATTCTAGTTAAGATAATTAAATGGAATGTGTGGTAAGTTAGTTACCTTTCCATTTTTGTTATGCTTATTTTTTAGGATATATATCATTTGTATTAAACCCTTACTGAGCATTTGAGGTCACACATCTTTTGTTTCATTTACTGGAAACCATAGATGTTTATTAAGAATGTTGTTAAAGGATATTATAGAGGGAATAATGATATTATTGAAAAAAGTATTCTTTAATTTCTATATTAAAATGTAATATAAGAATAATGTTTGTATCTAGTTTAATAAGACTACTAATCTATTTGTTCCTTTGGGATACGATTCCTAGTATCTCATAATAATGTAACAAAGTGGACACAAACTCTAAGTTAATGGGGTTAGGGTCATTACAAGTTAAATATTCATACATTCACTATGAACTTTAAAATTAAATAATTGTATTTATTTTCTTAATAAAATACACATTTATTTAATTAATTTAAACCAATATTTCTATGTTAGTGGATGATTTTATTATTTATTCTATATCATAGAGGGATACATGGTGACATTTTATGACTATTTTTGGTATCATTAAAATTTGTTCATATATGGTAAAGAAGTAAACCTTTAAATTTTACAAACAATAATTCATGTTATTATGTCCTGTGATTTATGATAAATTCAATTTTTTGAACTAAAAAGGTAGATGATCAAATGAATTTGGAGAATGGTAATAATGGTTTTGAAATTAAATTTTTCTAATAATGGGAAAGATAATATTATTGATTTAATTATTAATTCTCGTGATAAAAATCCCCCTTCACTACAATGAAATATGTGGGATTGATTCTTGAATGGAGTTAAAATGATAAAAATTGCTTAAATAACATGAATAAATTGTGAATAGAATCACCATTTTTTACTTACCTATTATGGGTGATGGTTATACTTCCTATTATAATTCATCATTTATGGGTTTATGTTTTATTCACATATAGAGTGATTGTTTTATATCTTAGGGTTCTCACATGTTATGTCTATATGTGAAAATTTACTTAACCTATAACTTTGAATTAGTAGTAATTATGTATGATCATAAATACTGGTGATTATATCTATATGTGGATATGTTAGTAGATTATTAATATTTTAAAATTCAGAAGTATATATTTACTAATATGGTTTTAAGTATCAGGAAATGGTAATGGGTGTAATAGTTATATATTTTTTTCTTTGATCATACAAATACTCATGATAAATAAAATTTGAATACTAACCCACTAAATATGAACCATCATGTTAATTAAATTACAAAATATTGAAGGAATGAGAATTGATGAGTATTTTTTTAATGTAATGATGAGATTTATGTATAGGGGAATTCAATATTACTATAAACAATAAAAATTATACCACCTCTAGTTCAGCATATTCCACTATAGTAATAGATAGATTTTAATGTTAATATATTATTTAAATATTAAATAGAATCGAAACGACTAGTAAGTTATATCAATCTATTTCTGGGTCTCTTAATTTCTAAAAAATGGCTTTATTTTTACTTTCATTTTTAATGAAGTGATGAAATAATAACACCATTATAAATTGACTATATACCCTTCTACTATTAAGATGTATTTTGACATCAAATTTCACCATTTTAAACATAGAATGAGATGCCATATTAATAATTTTGTTTATTAATAACTAAAATTCTAAAAAGCAATGTTAACAAATTAAAAAATCACTAGTTTACAACAACCCAATAGTATTCCATCATGGATGTGTTTTGAGATATCTGATGTGAAATGATCATTTAATAAATAGATATTAAATTTTTCTAGATAAATATTAAATATAAAGCACAATTATAAAGGCCCAAAAAACATACAGGATTACTATATTTTGACAATAGAAACATAAATAAATTATTTCAGTAAGTACGCTAAAAATTTCCCATATTGTTCTTCATATTATATCCATAGTATAACTTTTTGTATTAGAACAATTCATAAAAACATGGGGATAAAAAACATAACAAGGAATTTGATCGGAAGTTTGGTAAAGGTAAACATTAGGTTTATCAATCATTAATCATAAGTGATAGAATTATAATGATAAAATTAAAATAAAAACATAAATTCATAGAAAATAAATTAAACATCCTTAATCAAGACTCATAGAAAATTGTTTCATCGTCATAAAATATAACATTCATAAGAGTGTAGAATTATCGATAATCAATCATGATCCATGATATCATATCATAAACATTAGAATATTGAATACATATATGTTTATAGTTTTTCGAATAGTGATAAACTTCAACATGCTCTCTTTTTATGTTATGTAAATAATAATATGTCCTTAAAACAATTATAGACACGAGACTATGTATACACATAAACTTATCGGAATGAAACCTATCCTAACATAATGTTTGACCATGAAATCGGGTTCACACATAACACAATTATCTCCTAAATTATCTATATTTACCAATATTATTGAAGTTTTATTATAGACCCACCCATCAAATATCACTAAACCATAAATTTAGAAAAAAAAATTATATAATCTTTCATCAATTAATCATATCATAACCCATTGAAAGAAAATGAGTTTTATTGCATAATTTCATTCTAGCATAACCTGTGGAAAATATTCTGATGTTATACTACCATACATGAATAATAATCATCAGAATATACATAGAGAAATAATGTTAATGGTATCATAATATCATATCTCAAATGAAAACTAAACTCCCTAAAGGATTTTAAAATTGATTAAAAAATTGAATAGATCATTCAAACCTTTCCTTGAAAACTGGAGAATCATATCCATTTCTTTTGATAACATGTAAAATAATTTTTTTTGAGTATTTTGAAGGATATTTTATTTCAAAATTACTATTTCATATTTTAAATGAATATTAAAATGAAATAGTGTTTGTGATGATGGGAAAATCTATTTGTATCATATATATTAATGTAGTATATTCTTTTCAAACTACTAGAAAAAGTAAAAAATAGATTCTCATAAAAAAAATTGTTTTAAAATATTTCAATTATAAAATTTGAATGAGAGTTAAAAGATATTGAAAATAACCATTTTAAAAAAAATTCATTCATACATACAAGTGTAAATAAACAATTTTTAAGAATATATCCACTCAACAAAAGAATCATTGACGAAAGTGGAAATAAGAACAACTGTAATTTGAAACTATTTCCTTGATATCTTAATGTAACAAGGAGAGGAAATAACACTGACACATAAATTTTATAATAATAAAAAAAGGATAGGAATGTTGATTTGGTTTTAAATATAAGATTAATATAATTTCCCTTAATGTAAATTTATCACTGACAATCATGAAAGGAAATGAGATTGTAACATAAACTGTTATAGCTATGATAATATTTTAAAAAAATATCATGAAATAGATAATAAAAGATGGATTTATATTTTTAAATTTAAATGACTTGGGGATCCATATTTTGCTGATGTAAATTTAAAATGATGATAAAAATAAACTTTTTTTTGGTTCCACTAGAAATAAAATCTACTCTAGCCTTCGATGAAGAATCTTCCTAGTATGGTAAACCTTTGAAAGGGAACCTTGACAAAAATAAAATCAAGATATCTATTGTATGGATTCTTCAATAATTATTTTTTGTAAAATGAATAATTAGATACATTAATGGGAATTATATACACCATTTAAAATAAACAACTAGTAAATGGGTCATATATCTCATAGAAATATAAGTTAGCCAATAAACCCTTTCCTCAAGTCTTATCCTACTTCAATGGATTAATATCACCAATATGTTAAACAATGATATATTATAAATATATTCTAGAACAATATTCAAACATTTAAATCCATAAATTATTTACTTATAACATTTTAAAACTCATATATTTCCATTTCTTTATTAAAATCACTATTCTAGGTGTAAGTACTTCACTTTTAATGATTGTTTTGATTTAGAAGTTTCTATACATGTAAACTAACCAAGGATACATAATCTCCATAATGATAATATTTTAATTATTATAATATTTAATAATTATATAAAATTTTATAACTATTCATATAGAGCGTTCAGTAAAAATGAATTACATCACTTTATAGAGATGACAATTTGTATATACACATGAGTGATCTTTCCATTTTTTGATGGATAGAGAGAAATAAAGGTAAATAGTGATTTAACATGAATTAATCATTATTATATTATAAATATCATATATATTAATTAATTATATCCTTATTTCCATCTTTTTAAATAAGAAACAAAAAATGAATCACATCGCTTTATGGAGGTGGTAGTCTGCATGTATACATGAGAGAAATTATCATTTCACAAAGGATAGGAATATTTTATGCTAGATAAGATATAATGATTAAATAAATGTAGTTATATGATAAATATAATAAATAATCATTAAATGCATCATAATAACCATCCAAGACTTATAGAGATAGAAAATGGACCATATTACCAGGTGGAGATGGCAATCCATTGTACGCACAAGCTATACATTCATTTCCATGTGTATGGAAATTAGGTTTGAAATGGATAATATATAGTCATGATAATAACTATGTATGTTTATGAAAAGTAATATATTATTTCATAATGGATACCATATATTTTTAAGAGTTAGAAGAAGGAATGAAATTTAAAGTAATTTGTTTAGTGTTATATTTGTTCACTAAGAAACCTCCATTGGATTACACTATAAGACTTGATAAGACAATATTAATATTAAAAATTGACCTCATTGATGTGTGTAGTAATTTCATTAATGTATTTTGGAATTTATTTTCTCATCTAGGTGGTACTTGAAGTGTGAGGAATAGTGTAGAGGTGGTGTCCCTTTTGAGGTTGAGAGATGACAAACTTGGTAAATTTGAGTTGATTAAAATATATTATTATATTAATCAAGAAAAATTCCTCTAAATTATATAATTTATAAATAAATTATTGCATATAATTGAAATATATTATTCTAAAAAATATTTAGTAAGTTTTTTATTTTATTTCAACCATTCTCTTTTTAGTATACCCCCATGTTTATTCTCTACCATAGTAATGAATTTTTAATGTATTTAAAATTCATATTGACTAAAAATAATATTGGTATTATTATTTAATATTGTTAATTATTATTATAAATATATAATACATTTTATAAAATTAAACTCTTTAAGTGGTATAAATTAATTTTAAAATTAACCCACAAAACATGATTGAAACAAGTTTTATGGGAATTAAATTTTTTTGTTTACAAATATTTTTATATAAACATTAAGAATAATTTTAATTAAAAAATATTAATTGTATTTTTTTAATAAAAATGATATAAATAAATTACATATTAAATTAAATACTAAATGGGAATTTATAAATTTTTTAATTGAAAATATAGTATTAAATAAAATTTTAATTTTTGCATTATTATCAAGAAAATTAATATTTTCCGAAAGATACAAAATTTTCACCTGAAGAGAATTTTAATCATGTAACATAAATAATTATATAATTATAATAAAATAAAATTTCTAAATGTGGAATATTTTAGTAATAATGTTTCTCACAAAAATAAATAAAATCATTTATGAATAAAAATTATTTTTTAAGTATAAAATAAAATTACTAAAAATAGAGTTTTTAATTTCTAATAATTGTTTAATATATTTATATTTAGTATGAAAAATATAAATATATATTTTTTAAAATTTATGAATTATTATCTATACTTTCTAATCCAATGGCTTGGTTATAAGTGTGTTCAATATCACTATTCATATTGACGTTGTGTTTTGTGTAATTAAATTTGTCAAATACATCATGTTTATTTCAAAGGAAAATTCATTTACAATCAAATAATGTTACTTTACCCCTTTACAAGTAACTTATCTCTTGAAATTCCATGACCATGAGAGAAAAATTTTATATCTCTATATAATCACATACTCATCTTCTTATGAGCTTCCCTGAATTTATGATTCATTCATAGACCATTAACCAAATGAGTAGTCTTATTCCACAACACATTGTCACTATGATCCCATATTTCTATAGATAACCCTTCATATAAATTATTATAGTCGAGTTCTTATAAAAATTAATTTTAGTATGTGTGAATGATCACATTTGTAATTCCTCTAGAGAGAAAAATGGATCATAACATCCAAATGGGGTAGGTTTAGAGGATATTCTATGTGATACGCAACCATCCCAAACTGATTAGAAATATATATACTTTTTATATGGAAAGGGTTATACTTTAAGATATTTATTTGTCTCATTATATTTTTAATGGATAAATTTGTAGAAATACCTTCTCACCTCCTCCAACTCAACTTTATTATTTTCAAACACTTTTAAGAGAAAAGTGGGTAGCCTCACAACTTACCAGTTCAAAAACAAAAATATACTACATATTTGTTGAAGACTAGTTATAGTTTATTAGAAAGAAATCCCCCTAAACAATATATAGGGATGTGAATTTTCTTAAATATCAAGGTAGTCCTTTAGGATTCCTTCATAAAGATGTACCAAGTTGTCCAAAGTTTGCATGTATACAACCTTTATAGTCCTCCCTATGTTGACGAATCTAATAAAAATGTAGACCTTTTTATTAATCAACTCATATTTTCCTCAGTATCAATTATGTAAATTGTTCTTCCCATCCTATATGATGCCTTAATATTCATAACGTCTTTATCCATTTCTTCTTCCAAGTGAATAAGTATATCAATGTGTTCCATCTCTATAGAAATCTGATGTTGAGGGTATTCAATAGAGCCTATATCATGATATTACCAGGGGTACATCATCTCTTTACCACTTGGGGAATGATTGGGTCCACAACCTCACATCGTGTAGAAATGAGGTCAACTGAGGTGTCGACAACCTTATCCCTTTTAGAACCATTTCACCTTCTCGGGGGGGGGGGGTGAATTCCTTCAGTATTATGAGCCTTTAAGAAAAACATTCCTTTATTTTAGATATACTAATAAATGGACTTTGTATGTTTGATTAATCCTTCCTATGAAGCACCATTCGTTTTTTCATAATAATTCTATCAGATTCTATAATAGTTTTCTTTCCCTTCTATGATGATGATCTATGATAGTCCTCTACAATGACAACAACCATGGACTCTACAGGGGAGTCCAAAGGATCCTTCATTTCCTCTTGAGAATCATCTAATTATTGCAGGGGTATTCTCGATGAATAACCTCCACCCATTTTAATTCATCAATATCAAGGAAATATTATTATCCTAACACTGCATTGTGATTTTAAGAGTTGAAATTTGATCCCCCTTATTTATTCATCTCAGCATTATAAATTCAGGACTATGTGACTTGCATTGACTTATCTAAAACTCTAGTATATTCAATGACTCATTCCCTAAATTGTATGTTCATTGAGGTTTCCTCTAGTACAAAAAAAGTTGAATCCTCACCAGTTCTTTGGTTCTCATAGACTAATAAATTTAACACAATTTCGTTGGTTGTATTTGGTGGAACCATCTGTAATACAATTGCAGTATCTTGGTGGACCTCTCTAACTTCCTTCCCAACCCCTTTCTGGACTAGTCCTGCGTATATGCAGACCCAGAACTCCAATACCTTGCATAAAAAATTAGGGAGGAAATTTTTCCATAAGAAACCCCACTGTCACAAAGAGGTGCAACAATATCCACTGATGAGAAATCTACAAAAAAAATCATTTCAGTTGATGAAAAATACCAGAGTGTTTTGGTTAAACCTAAGAAATCAGATATGGCTTCTATAGAACTGTGAATTCATCACATGGGGTTCAGTGATAGGAGAGTAAATGTGATCATCCCCTAACTATTTTCCACCATTATCTTCTTGATTCATGTCCACAATTTTATCTGATCCTGGGGGCCTAAGAGGGGAACTAGACACAAAAGACGACGCCCCAATTGTGACCTTCCTCATCAGTGAGATAAATGGAACATGTTCCCAAGGTGTTTTCATAGTGAAAAAATAGCATCAAAATCTTAATCACTATCTATTATTTCAAATTAAACTCTTCCCCTACTGATATCCAAATCTATTAGACTGAGTGTCTTGAAACATCAACTTCGAAAAATATGAGTGGATAGATCGGGTGACAAACTGAACAAGTTCTAATATATGAACAATGATAGTGGATTCCCATGTTTCTAAGCATTTAGATAATAGAAGGGTTTTTAAAGGAGATATGGAGCCCAGGAAAACATACCCATAAATCCATTTTTGGGGCATCCAACTACATATGATGCTAGAATGAAAATTTCAAAAGATGGAAATGGTGGCCTTTACAAGATTGAAGAGCCCCATACCATGCCGTGACCAGATCCTCCAATTAAGAGAATTTTATCACGAGGTCCCACATGTCGAGGAGCTTGACAGTCACTCATTCTTGAATCCCCCAGGATCCAAAGACAAATCCATAAAAGATATCGATATATGGGCATCGTGAGTTTAACCGAGCAACCAAGGTCTAGTTTACAAGAGATGAAGCATCTGTAAATTATGAGGATGATTGTTTGAGCTGAGGGTAGATTTTGTGATAATCTAGGAACTTTTGGAATATATAAATTTTAGGGAATTAGGGATTACAAGAAGGATTCGAAAATGGTGAAAAATAAAGAGGCTTCTCCCTAGAAGGTGAAGAGTGGTCCACCTCCCCCACTGATGGGGGAGGGGTAGAGTTGGTGGACATAGACATCTATATCATTGAAGAGCCGCCAATGTTGGGAGATGAGAGGGTGAAAAATATATAAATACCATATCGCAATATTCAAATAAAATATTTCAATGATGATTTCTAACAAAATTATACTGTCAACTTTTATAATCCATGGTTTGATGTTGAATATACCTAACCTTATCAAACATTTACTTGACTAATTGAAATGTTGTTATCTTTAATTTTACAAATTTACTCTCGTATGTTGGTGTGAAACACTTCCTTAAATCGAGTGATTCATAATGATTTGTTTGAATTATCATGTTAATTTTTTTGTAAGAAAATTACACCAATAGAAGGTGTTGATTCCAACTACCTTTTATATACAAATTCCAAAACTTAAACATGAATTCAATAGTTTAAATATTCCTCCCACATAGAATATATGTTTCAAAATAACATGATATACTAAAACTAAGATATATATCTAGAACCCACCTAATAATTTCATATATCTTTTGGGTAAACCTCTTATCCTAATCTGATACAAATGCGGGTTATACTCCAACATATCCTAAAAACCAATAATTTATATATAATTATGTTGATTAGGGGATAAATATTCCTTAATAGAAATGATATATTCATATTTCTTAAAGTGATTGACTATAACCCAAATAGAATTATTCCCATTAAAACATTTTGGGAATCTCGTAACAAAATCCATGGAGGTTTTTCCCATTTCAATTCCAGAATAGGTTATAGTTGAAAGATCCACACAGACTTCTCACTCTTATACCTAACTTGATTACATATTCAGTATCATGATACATAGTCTTTAATATACTATTATATTTAATCCAACTTTAAATACTCTTCCATATATATATATATAAAAGTTTGTATATATTTAGGATGAATAGAAAATGAATAACTATAAACTTCATCCAATATCTCATTCATCATGTTTAGAAATGATAAAACACATACATGGTTTATATACCTTATAATTCCATCACAATCATGGTTGAAATTAGTAATATTTATAACCTTTTTAGGATCATCCAAATTCACCTTCAATGTATTCTGAATCATCTAAGTGATGGCAAGTTAATAATTCATCTCATAAAGATAAGATGTTCTCCTATAATCAATATTTTATGATTGATATTCTAAAAGTACCTAAATATTAGTTCAATTTTTATCCAAATCATGTATCAACTAGAATATTCTATCTAAAATAGAGCATCACACTGCTTTAATTATTTCCCATTTTTGTAATTTATTGAGAAGTCATTTTACATAATAAACTCTGACCATATTCTCTGGTGTATGTTATACTCTTTATATGTGAATATATAATTAAAAAATTTATGATTAGCAAATAGAACACACCATTCACCATATATATAATTCTGCTATATTTTCAATGAAAAAATTACTACTTCAAACTCAATATCATGAGATGGAAAATTATTCTCTTGAATTTTGAATTCCCATGATGTATAAGAAATCTTGATTTCATTATACATGCGGATTCATCCCATAACATTATTTAATTCATCAAAATAGATTACATACCCTTCTCTATTGCAGGGTAATATAAGCCCAATTATATTGACAAAACATCTTTTCTGACAACTAATATTTTTATCATAATTATATATCCAAAATAACTTGGTTTCCATACAAGTTATCTAGGTTAGTGGATTTGATATCTAGCTGAAATTTCACAAAAATTAATTTTAATAACCTACCAAGCCTAGAAAATACTAATGACGTTAATATATAAAGAGTATATTCATTAAATCAATGAATATTTTAGGATAATTGGTATGTCCTAATGGTTTTACTATAAATTCATTTTAACCATACATTAAATATAATGATGTTTTTGGTACAAACTCCTACCTGAACAAAATTTTTCATATCCAGAATAATGTTCGATCATGAAAAAGCATTGAGCACCATGTTATTGATCTATCATATCAACAATACTAGGTAGAGGATAATTTTAAATTATAGTGATCGTATTATTTTCTAAATAATATATGAATAGATGTATTAACCATTATTTATTTTTATGAAAAAAAGTACATGTGCACATCATGGTGATACACTTGGTCATATAAATCCATTAATAAGATTCCCCTAGTGTTTCTTTTTTAATTTTGAGAACTCAATCGAAGACATTTCATATGGTGCCTTTGAAATAGGTGTATTAGTATGTATAAATTATATTGAAAAAATAACATCAGAATTTAAGGGAGTAATAAGAATATTTTCAAACACACTTTATTATTATCCATACCAAGAATCAGTCCTTTAATGTTGAGTTTATCCCCAATAATTTTATATATATGTACATTAGGAATTTTCCATAAGACCCATATAATGTAATTAACATCCAATGGGTATTCTTATTTAAAATAACTAAAAATAGGGTTATAGGTTTATTTAAAATTTCAAACATGACTTCCCTTTTATAGAAATTAGTATGAGATATGTATATAGAGAGATAACCCACACCAAAAATCCCATAAAATTAAACTAGATCTAAAATATCTGAATATTTATGAAAAACATTCCCACATACTTCAATTATAAAGGAGAAATATATTTTAGTAGTGATCCTTATAACATAATTATTATTCACCAAAATCGTAAAATCTAATTGTTGAAGTGGTAACATTATTACAATTAAAATTTCTACTAGTATAGATTAGTGGGTAGGGCCAAATTAAAATAAGATAATATATTTTTTTAGTTGGATGATTATTGTACCGTTCACCACATTATTCTTATATACCACTTCTACAATCATTATCGCATGATATTTTCCTTCATATATTGAATTTAGAGGTTTTAAGGCTCACTATCCTTATTATCCCTTGTATTATGGTGTTGATTTACATAATTACCAAATATAAATCATATAATTAATAAATGATTTTCCGGTTTATTTGGATGATCTTTCTCTTTATTAACTTCATTGATTACACAATTTATATAGCATCAAAATTTTATATCTTTTTAGATAGGACCACCACTCTTGAAACATGTTATCATTAATTTAGGTAAATTACCCATGTGATCATTTAATTTTTTTAGCATTTAGAAAGATAGTACATATACTTCCATCATTGTTACATAACATTGAATCATCCATGAAACACTACATTCCCTTTGTTATCCCTAGATCAATGAGGGATTTGACATTCCTTTTACACTACCAAAAAACTAGGTTTTAGTGGGAAAAATTCATAAGGGATTATTATAAACACCCTCAAAATATAAATTACAAGGGTTTGGAAATATCCCCAACGGATTATATATTATTCATTAAAAATATTCCCCATATTACAATTACCTCCAACCTTGAAACCTTATTTTCCATTTGCTTGTCCACCACCCATCCATGCTCTCCCCTCTCCAATTATAGTTGTAGTCATTCCACCGCTACCCTAGATAATTTCCTCTATTACCCCCAGTGCTCACATACCTTCTGAGGTTGATGGATTTCCCTACCACTAATTGTGACAATGCTCCCCTACCTTTCATGGATGATAAATTCTCTTTCCTACACTTGTGATAGTTCTCCCCTCCCTTGAGTGGTCAACATATTAACCTACCTCATGTCATAATAAATCCCCTATATCATATGTTAATGTTAAATCACCCTCATGAGTTTAAATAATCTCCCTCCCCCTTCATTAGAGCCCTCCCCTCTATTATAAATCATATTGTTCTGTCAGATCGGTTATTCTACTCATACTGTGTAGTTCTCTAAATCACTCCAACAAGATCAAGTACATGTCTTTATTAAAACCTTGTATGTATCATAGAAACCATCGTATAGAAGCCTATACCTTGTGACCTCCCTCGGAAACACCCAAATGGATACCATGATCTAACTAAATATTTTTTTTAGACCGTATGCCTTTCCCCTATTTATTCTAAAGCCTTAACAAAACATCCACTTGAACAAATTTTGTAACATAATTTTCAATATCTATGGTGGAAATTTATACTCTGAAGTACAAGGATACTAATTATAGTCCAAAGGTATGGTAAATAATGTTATTATACTACTTTATTGTGATCTTGGATTTATTTCAATATATTTTTCATATTAATATAAAATTTTAAATCATATAATTTTTTCAATGATATTATTTTGTTTATTATAATCTTTTGAATAATTGATTATTATTAAAAATATGCCCACTCACCAAAATTACCATGAATTACTTTCAACATAATTTTTTTCTATCTGAATTATCCAGGATCTGTATTCTATTATTGTTAACTTCCTATAATACATTTCATTTATAATAAGTTCCACTTTTTAGAGATGTTTTGTTAAAAAAATTAAGTGGAGTGATTTTTTAAAAACTGGAAAGCATTTTTTTCTCTAATAGTTTGTACTATTTGATAATGTATATGAGTAGTTTTCAGTCATCAATTCCCAAAAAAAATCGATGTTTGAATTTTAAGCACACATCCCATGTTTTTTTTGAATAATATTAAAAGAATAAATTTTTTAATGTTTTTAATGTAAAAAGTATACTTAATGAAATGATTTTTTTTATTTTATAAATATAAAATATATTTTTCATTATATATTTTTCTATTATATTTTTTTATAAAGAAAATTTATATAGATGTTTTCATTTTATAAAATTTATTTAGATAAATATTATTTTTTTTCCTTTTGTTTATCTAAATATATTTGATGGATATATTCTATAATAATTAAAACTGTAAAAATGGATAATTCTTGGATTTTTTTGAAAAGAAATATTGGTGAGTATAAATAAGGATTATATATATTTTTTTATTTTTTACTTGATCATCAATATGTTGAGGTGAGATTGACATTTCTTTATTCTAAATGAAAATTTATGAAATGGTTGATAAGAGACATAACATATTCATATTGTTATTGAATATCAACTTTTTTTAAATACAACATGTGGGTGTGTCATGGAGAATGTAATGATGTTTAACTAATATAACACCTCCATATTTTAATATATGGTAATTGTATTTGATATCGTATGTGACACACAACACTGAGTTTACCCATCTAACATTTTTTTAAATTAATATCTTTCAGAATTTATGGTACCCAGATTTCGAACCCTAAAATAAATATAATAAAGTATACCATTATATCCCATTGGATAAATTGGTAAGTAAAAATATTAGTAACTAAGTAATTTATATTATGTTTATCTACTGGTTAGAAATAAAATTTGAATCATTAAAAAAACAAATGTGTTAAGGAAAACTGTATTTAAATAATGGTTTAGTCGTGTTTTGTGAATATTATTTAAAATTATTTTTTACCTGTTTAAGAGATTTTTTTTAAAAAATATCATTTATTTTAAAAGATTCATCACAAAATTATCTTAGGATTAATTTTTTGGTTTTTATGAAAACATTCAAATTTTTATGAATACTAAAAAATATAAATTTTTATTGATAAATTCTTTCTCATTGAAAAAATATACAACCCAAATTATATATTAAATTAGGTTAAGAGTTAAAATAGTTAAATTATATTAAAATTTAATAATTAGTTTAATTATAATCTATTAAATATTAAATATTTATATTAAAACATTCTATACTAATTAGAATTTTCTCTTTGGAATGCATCTTTTTCATTACATTTGTGGATGAAATATTAAATTTTATTATGAAGATTTTTTGAATTAAATTTGAAAAAATTTATTATATATTTTAATTTGGAATAATATATATTATCTAATAGTTTAATCTTAATTTTAGACCATAATGAATATTAGAATCCATAAAAATTAATTAAAACGGTTAAGGATAATGTTAGTTTACCAGGGATAAAATAAGAAAATATAGGTTAAAAATTACCTCAAACATTTTCAAAACCCATTGGTTTTCAATATTTATACCTTATAACCTATAATGTTCTATAATAATTCATTTTTTTATATTTTGGAATGCTAAAAATATGTCTATAATTGAATTATTTAAAATATTCCATGTTTGTTCTCTCCCCAGCATATAAAAGGAAACACCATCTCCTATCGTATTAACAGATCCAAAGCCATTTTTTCCAATAACTTTTTAATAACATACATGAACCTATAATAATTTCATATTTTTATTTTTGTATAACAAAATCCAACATAGTAAGGATTTCGGTGAAAACATAAAGAAGTTCTCTTAAGAAGAGGCAATTTTCTTAAACAATATTTGTTATTTTGTTTTTTCTTCCAAGTCCTTAAAATATTATAAAAACATTATAATATAATAAACATAGTATATTTCCTATACATAAATTTTATTTTGTAAATGTAATTAATTATGTTTATCTCTTATTCCATCAAATGGGTAATAAAATCACTGATCATGGGTATGGTGGGCTACCGCCTCGAGAACCACTTTAATTCATTTTCTATCACCCCATTTCATAGACTGATATAATTATGTATTTAACACATTTTTATGATATTTATGAAATTATTTTAATTTTTTTAATTTTAATATCACATATAACTTCTTATATTCCACTATTTTCTGAGATATGATAACATCGTTTGTGTGTATAGAGGACTACCGCCTCATGAAGTGATGTTATTAATTTCTCAAATACTCCTTATAGGGATCGTAATCAGGATAAATTTTGTTAATATATATGATAAATATGACATCATATTTATTTTTTAAAATAAATAAATCAATAATTACTTTACCCTTTCTTCCATTAATGAAATGATAATGTTACTCATGTGTACAAATGACCTACCATCTACTCGAACGAATGTGATCCTTTCTAAAGGTTAAAATTTCCATAATGATTCTAAAAATGTATGTATTAAAAAGGATATTTATAACATTAATATCCTTATGGATATTATGTAACTATATAATAGGTTAAATAACCCAAAATTTCATGTCAAATTGCACATGAGAAAACAAGGCATTTAACACATAAAACAATAAAAATAATGAAATATTATTAAAAAACATGTTATAAGTTGTTATAAGAGGATCACATATGATTTTATATGAGTATTGTTCTTTTATACATTAATTAAATCCTTAAAACCAATATAATTATGATTAATATGTGTTTAATTAATAGGAACAATATGGAATGGGGTTTCGTCTCAATTTCCATTAACTCATACATATTAAAATATTATGCACAAAATTTATTTTATAAGGTGTATATACATCCCCAGTTAAATGTCATATAAGTAATACATAATAATTTTTGAAATTTTTCATTTTTATTTTATTTCATTCTTTCTAGGGGAATTTAAATAAAATTTACCAATTGGTTATTTATTTCATGACTCAATTTCTTTTCATTAGGTTATGTTAATTATTCTATTTCTTCACTTTTATAATATTATGTGTTTAATGATTTTTTTCTATATTATTTTTTTCACTTATTTTATGTGGATTTATATATAGTATACATAATCTATTAATTGTTTCATTCTCACAAAAATGTTATGATCTTTTTGGGGTTTTATTTCACAATCTCATTTTAATCGGGATAGTTTATGCTTGAATTTACATTAAAAGAAATATTTGATCACAGTATAATTCACCTATTTAATTTTATTCTACTCTATTATATCATGGCCTTTCTAAGAAATAATTCCATTTCAAACATTTTTTACTAAAATTTTATATAATATTTTTTAATAAAATTTGACTTCATTTCTCTCTTTGATCGAAAATCCATTTTCTCTAAAAATAATTTTTTTAAAAAAATATAGAATTTTTTGAATTTTAAAAATGAATTATTAAAGGTATTTTTACCCATATTTTATTTTTTTGCAATAAATTCAAAGGATTCTTCTGTTTTTTTTCAAAGAAAGGACCTCATGGATTTTACTGAAACTATGAATGCAATATACTTTTTGAAATGTAAGACATATATAAAATTTCCTTCCATATTGAGAAATTAATGTTTTAATGTTTAGAATATATTTTTAAATGGATATTTTCCTTAAAAAATATTTTCAAAATAATTTGTGAACTTTTAGTTTAATAAAATATATATTTCTAATGGAAATGACATTTTTCTCATTAATATTTGTAATGACATTTTAATGGTATTTCTATTCATCAAGAACAAAAACCCATTATTTTACTTGTAATGAATTGAGTATATGTTGTGTTGATATAATAATAATTATTTATATGGATGTTTTATGATCATTTTAACTAGTTAATGTACTTATATTCTCTTCATTGATTGATATTTACAATCATTAACATTATCTTGAAATATTCACTAATATTTGACCATCAGACATTAAATTTACACTAAATATCCATATTATTTATCATTTATGTGTTTAGATATTAAATCCTATATAATTAATACATATGATTTTTTAGAATGAAATTTATTTATATGTATAGATAAATATCTATAAATTCAAATTATTTACCCAATACAGATATTTGATGATAAAGAACATTTTTCAGAAATTAATTCGATTATATGATATTTGAGCACTGAAATTGAGATACAATGACAAGTGTGGCCAAAAATATATATATACCCTTCATGCATGGGTACTATCATGATGAGAATTTACAAACAAGCATTAAAAGGGTGTTTACCCAACGTTTAAAAAAATATTTTAAAAGCACCTGAGAGTAGATGTATCATGATTTCTGAGATCGTGAAATTAAATAATTAATAATATCTATCATTAAGAATTAAATTATTATCTTCCATGATATTTTCACAATATTGGAATCCCTAGAGGAATTATATTCTTTGTTATTGATTAAATGGCATTTATTTTTAGTTATTTACCTTTGAATATTGATTTATCTATATCTATTCCTAGTATTCATGTTATTTAAAAGGAATGTGTGTTAAATTATTTAAAATTCCATACTAATTATTAATTATCCATTTAATATAGTGATGTTATTAAAATGTTATGTGTGTTCAGTTATTTACATTTCCATGTGGATAATTTCTTGTCAAACCATGATAGTCGAGTTACTGATTAGATGCCATGTGTGTTCATATACTGACCTTCCCATATTAATTATTCAATATAGAATAATCTTTATTTAATCCTGGTAAATAATTATTTATACATATCTTTATAATAATTAAATATTACCCTTATTTTGTTTCCTTTTCCATGAATTGAGGATGTGTACTATGAATGATATTTTTGGAAATTCTAGAAGTAATAATGATGTTATAGGAGAAAAAATTCTATTTTTTTCAAATGTGATATGGGAATATTTTAGGTATTTATTTTAATAAGACTCAAAAACTATTGGGTCATTCAGAATGTGATCCCATATATCTTATGATAGTTCATTAAGTAGGCACTAGATCTGGGCAGCTGTTGTTTAGGTCATTACTATTGGTATCATAAAAAGATTATTAGAATCCTCATAACCTATATTTAGGAACATAATTTATTATGGAACATAGTGTTGTGATAGATATTTATGATAGTTATAAAACAATGTCTTAATTTTTTTGTATAGAATAGATTATATGGTTTTACCTAAAAATAAATAATTTTCTAAATAAAACAAGTGGAGATGGTTCTAACACAGCTATAAATAGAGGTAATAACTATGAAAAATAGAGTTTCATGCTTGCCTCAATAATTACCTATTACAAGACATCATTCTTTACAGCACATGTTATTTGATAGTCATGGGTTATATTTTTTTTTATAATTCACATTTTTATTTCAATCCATCATGAAATATTTTAATAGATGCCAACATTTAATTACATAGTTTAATACCAAGACTTCTCTATTAAAAATAATGTGTAATTACATTCAAATTTTATAAATGATTATATGGTTTTACCACTACAATTATTGTTATTGAAATAATAATTTTAGGATTTTGTCAATGGTTGGGACTAAATGGAATTGTGTTAACATTGAATATGAAAGATAATATGGTGACAATGTGGAACTTAATGGGATGATTATATGAGTGAAATATATCATGAATATTTATAATTACTTATCCCAAAATACTATTACAAAAACATATCATAACCTACTTTAAGACACAGAAAATAATATAATGGTGATGTTCTCTAAGAGTATTTTTATTGGAGAGCATAGATGAAATAAGACTCAATTTCTATCAGGTCAGAAATGTGGAAAGAGACACCATGGAAATTTTCTAAAATGAATGTGAAAAATTAATATGTGTGGAAAAGAAGCTAATAATGAAAAGAATTGCATAGTAAATAAGAAGAGTAAGATGGAATGGAAAAAATTTCATACTAAGGATCCATTTATAGGTATTTTTCTTAAATGTGGGGAACCTAAGAGTTATCCAATTCAATTAACTCATCTAAAGATTACTAGTATAACAAGGATGTAATTTTATTGAATTAAAAGGGTATAATTATTTAGGAATACTTATTTAATATCTATGATGAAAAAGTTTTCTAACCAATGTTATTTCATTTATAGCAATCACAAAACATCTAAGGGCTCTGTCAATTTTGAAAGAATATAGTTCTTTATGTATGATTAAATTAATAGTTATGGATTCCCACACAAGTGTATGAGTGTAATATTGCTAATAGTTTCAAATTATTAAATATCCCTTTTTTGGTTTTATGTTATGAGGGTCTACTATGATTATATATATTTTGGTAGACATTTTTACAAATACCTACCATTGGTTTAGTATATGTTTAATTAAAAAATATATTTTCGAAATAATTACATTAATTTTTTTAGAATAATCTTAATTTATATGAAACTATTAGGGTTAATATTATTCAATAGGTTAGAGAAATTATAGGTTAATTCACTGTTGAAATTTTATATGAATTATATTAATATCATCTTGGAAAATGGACAATGCATTCCATCCAGTGAAGGCCTCTGGGGTTGAACCCACAACTAATGGATGATAAGGGTTTAATGTGAACCATTGGAAAACATGATATTCTAGTTAATATATCATTGTTTTTACTTTAATTATTTAATTAAAAAATATTAATGATGAACTATAGGTGTTACTGTTGAGTTTTAGAGATTAATGTAATATATTGGATATCTTATTCTAACAAGATTGATTTTTGAAAATATTATAGGTGGTTTTATGGAATGAATTTTCACCAGTTTATTGATATTATGATCCATGAAAATTTAATTTTACTGATTCATGTATCGAAATATCATTTTTTTATTCTAATTTTTTAGAGTGAGCAATGAATTGAAACTTGATTAAGGAATAATAAAAGGATGAAATTCAGCTTAGGAAATATAAATATATATAATATTTATTTTTCCTTATATTCTAATATAGTAAATGAATCCATGATCTTTAAGAAAAGGATCATGAAACAAAAAAGACTTATTACCTACATATCGGATGAATCAAAAGGGTTCTAAATCTTAACAAATTTCTTGTTTTTATACCCTTGAAATTAAATCGATTATTCACTTTCTCGTGATCAATAAAATCTACAAATCTTAAAAATTATCTTTGATTTTTTCAATGTACATATATTCACTTTACACCAATTATATCCTATATATAAAACTACTTATGTGTTATTTTTGTTGACCATTTTATTTCATTATATCGCATATTAAAAGGATGTCTTACTAACCTTTTTACGTTGTGGTTCTATTAATAATGGTATTCTTAATGTCAATACCTTGATTACCAAGATCTTTTTTAAATTGTGCGGATAAAATTCATTATAGGTGTGGAGAATATAACACCCCCATATTTTAAAGAAATAAATTTTCATTCAATAAAATATGTGAAGCACAACACTAAGTATAAATAAACAACAAAATACATTTCATCATATTTAATCTCTTGGATTTTTTAATGAACATGAATCCCCAATCCTAGATGATGCATAATAGTGTATAATATCAGAACCTAGGCATTAAATTTGATATTATGAATATTAATACATATATTTTAAAAATTATTTTTATCTTCTGGTTATAAATAAAATGAGAATCATTTAAAATAAGAAGAAATGTTTTTTTTGCAAAAAAAAAATATTTTAAAAAAAACAACTTAAGTTCACATTACGAACATAATATTTAATTAATTTTTACCAATATTAGAAAATTTATTTTAAAACATTAAATTATTTTTTTATTCATCATATTATAATTATCATACGGAGAATATTTTTTAGTTTTCTGAAAATTTTCATTTTCCAATTATTGGTGAAAATAATTATTTCTTGAGAACAACCATTTAATATAAAAAAAACTAAAAAGCTACATTATATTTTAAATTTGGTTTGATATAAATTTATTTTAGTTATTTTAATATTATTTAATTGAGGTTATTTTAAATATATAATGTTATATTTTTATACTGAAATTGTTTACACTTATGAGAAGTTTCTCTTTGTAGACCCGCTTTTTCATTATGTCCCAAGTACAATTTAAACTATATGTTATCAATATGGTGAATTTAATTTTAGAAAATAGATACCATATTTTTAATAAAAATAATTTATATTATCCAATATTTTGAAATTAATATTTTAACATAAAATTATAGAAAACAGTATAAACTAATTTCCGTGTTAATAATAAATGTGGATTTACTAGGAAGTGTTTAACTAATAAGATATGAGTTAAAATGACTTAATATGTATCCAAAAACAATTTTATAGACATATTTATACCATATAAGTTTTTATTTCAAATAATATGCATTTCAAGGCTTTTTGAATGATAGGTACATGGGTAAAGTTTAAAATTTGGGAAACATCCATTTGTTTCCTCTCCTACACTTATAAAATTACACCCATTATCCTCCCCTATTAAAAATTACAAAACCATTTGTTTCGGCCCAAAAAAAGACATATAAGTTCCTAACTACCGTAATAACATCATAGATACCTTGGTTTTTCATAATGATAACCGATTAAAGATTTTAGTGTAAATATAATGATTTTTTATCAAGAAGATGTAACATTATTGAATGAATTGTGTTTGTTACATTATTTAAAAAATTATTAAAACCTGTTTATATAATAAAATAATTATATTCGATATAATATTATGGTATGTTAATATCATGACCAATATCTATATCATATTTTATCAAATAGGATACATAACCGTTGACTGTGTGTATGAAGGATTACTGCATCGCGAACCGATGTAATTTTCTTTCAATCAACGCCCCTAAAGGATGTATATAATAATGAAATTTCCACATTTACAAGAAATTTATGATTTTATTATTCTTATGGGATTTTATTATCAAAATTAACATCTTACCTTTCACTTCTTCTAAAATACGATAACGCCAGACATGTGCGTGACAGACTCCTGCCTCACGGAGCGGTTTGATTCTTTTATTTATTTTTTCTTTAAATGAATGGAAATAAAAATAAATTTATTGAATACAATATATATATATATATATATTTACTGACACTAGGAAACCAATATATCACCATCCTCTTAACCCTTTTCCCCTTAATAAAATGATAACATCACTCATGCGTACGTATGGCCTATCATCTATAAGAAGTGATGTGAACTATTTTCCATGTTAAATTTTCAATAATGATTATGAAAATGTATATATTGAAAAAGTTATATTTATAACACTAATATAATTATGGATATTATGTAACTATATAATATGTGCAAGAACCAGAGTGTTCAATGAAAAAATGCATTAAAAAACAAGGCAATTCATATCTTATATAATGATAAAAATAAAATATTATTCACTAGATTGTGCTAAAAAAATATAATAGGATCATATGTGATATTATACGAATATTTGTATGGTATAAACTAATTATTTGTTTATACAATTATACCTAAGGTGAAATAACTTTCAAACAAATGTATGTGCATGTTAATGGAATTTTTCCTAATTTCCCTTCATTGATTTATATTATAATGTTATATATCTAAATTATTTTTCAAATTTTGTATACATACCCTTTAAAATTTAATATAGTGTTTACTTGATATTTTATGGTATTTTATATTTCAATTTTTATTATTTAATCCAAGTGGATTTTATTTAATAGTTTCCATGTGGTAAAAAATTTCATAACCTAATTTTTTTAATGGGTAATTTTACTTATAAATAATCTTTGAAATTATATGATTATTTTTGTAGTGAATATTAAAAATATTATATTTTATTTTAACTTTTTTTTATATGGATTTACCTTTGATATACATAATTTATTCATTGGTTAATTCCTATGTAATTTTAATATTTTTTATGTGTTTATTTCATAATATCATTTAATTAGGATTGGTTATGCTTGATTTTCCATTGAATAAATTTACCAGATGATTCTCTAGTAAAACCATTTCATTTTATTATACAATAATTATTCATTATGGTTTCATGTAACAACACAATTTTCCAATATTAGGTCATTAAAATTATTGCGAAAATTATTTTTAATAAAATATATCTTCATTTTTTTCTTAAGTAACAATTATTTTTTATTCCAAAACTAGGCTCTCAAAAAATGAAATAAAATATTTTTTATAGTTTTTTAAAAAATAATAAATAATATTTTTTCAAATTTTTGGTTTTCATAAAATAATTTCAAAGGAATATTCATGTTTTGTCCAAACATTAACTATAAATAATATATCAAAAACGGAAAAGTAATTATTATTCTAACGTATATGACATATAAAAAATTTCTTACCCTCATGAATATTTAATGTTTTAAAAAATATTGTATAATATTCAAAGTATCATTTTCATGAAAATTAGATTAAAATTATTTTTTTAAAAGATAATTTTTTTAAATAAATATTCAAATTGAAAAGGATATTTTCCACAACATTGTTTTTAAATATCTTTCTAGGGAATTCTTATTCATCATAACATCAATACATTATTTTATTATTACTCTATTTGGTATATGTTGTGTTGATGAAATAATTTTATTATATGGATGTTTTATGATAATTTTATCCAAGGAAAGTATTAACATTCACTTTATTGATTCAGTTTTTAGTCATAATATCTCCCTTGAAATATTAACGTTTCTATGATCATGGGACATTACATTTACCATATATATACATTATATTAATGAGAGTTGAGTTTATTTCTCAAACCATATATAATTTCTCCATATGGTGTTTTATATTGAATGTTTTTTATAAAGGGAAATATTCATAAATCCATATTAATTAATAATTATTAATATTTGATTATAAATCATATTGTTCATGAATTAATTTGATTATTCGATATACATGGAATGATTATGACATGTCGTGATGGGTGGGGCTTGGAATTATAAAGCCCCTCAATGCATGAATATTCTAATGATTGGAATAAGTATGCTTGAATGAAATGGAGTTTTACCTATATTTTTAAAATGACTTTTGAATGGTCTTGATATTAGTGGTATCATGATGCATAAGATCATGATATCCAATAATTTAGCATTTCCTTAATTAAGAATTCAGTTATTATTATCCACGAAACATTCCCAATGATATTATCTATAATGAATTTCATTCCCAATTATTTATTAAATGGGATGTGTTTTGAGGTAATTAAATTAATATACTTATTATGACTTATATATTGAAGATGTATAAAATATTTTAATGGAATAATTTTTCAGTTATTTACCATTATGTATTGATTATTTATTATTTATTTGTGATAGTCATGTAATATTAATGGAATGTGTGTTTAGTTTTTTTATATTTCTATTTTGATTATTCCCTATCCAATAATGATATCTTAGTTATTAATTAAATTGATTATATCTTATAATATTTATATTTCCATATTCATTAATCCACTATGATTATTATTTATTTACTCATGAAAGATACAATAATACGTAACTCTTATTGGGAATTTGAGCTCACCCTTATTTTGTTTACATTCCAAAAAATACTGGTAATGTAATATGGATGATTTTCAATGATATTCTATAAGGAATAATTATAAACATGAATGAAATATGTTGTAGTGTTTATATTCCATTTTAACGTTGTAATCATTTATTCATCTATTTTATCGAGACTTCTAAAATAATTAGTCCATTGGGATATGATTCATTGTATAATTAGAAAATGCAATAAATCTGACATTAACACAATCCGACTGGGGTCAGGTTAATTAAAAATACAATCTAGTATAGAACAATTTAAGGAGTCTTATAGCCAGTATATCGGTACTATGGTTCCAATAGAGTAAATCGCCTGTGGTGATTTTTTTTGATAATATTCTTGGTAAAAATGTAGGATAAGTACACTCATCTCTTAGTGTATACCTAGATGAATCATCAACATATTTTTTTGAGTTATTGAATTATGTAAATCAATAATTATATAATCATTATTAAAGGTACTACATTTTCTCTTTTTATAAATACAATTTATGACATCATGTTTTTATGTGGAATAACAGATAAAGGAATCAATAAGATTTTTTATTTTTGGAGTTTTTTTTGAGAAATCCAAAATCACTAACTCTTTTTTATTTCTATGAAAATGAATAATAAAGAAGGTATATATTATAATTATATATATTAATATTTGATTTACTTTTTGTTTTATTAGGGAGATTATGAGGGAAAAAATATCTAATAAATTTGAAAAAAAATAGGTGGAAAGAAAAAGTTATTTGAAAAAAAAGAATTAACAAGAATTGTTTTCCATTATATCCCACGTATGAAAATGTTTAAATGATTGATTATGTGTCCTAAAACATCCAAGTATATGAATTGAATTATATTGAAAAAATTAATGTTGAATGGATGAGGAATCCAAGAGGTACCAAAGCATATAATAAATATAATATCACACAACCTCAATTTTCATTATATTATTATAATGACATCTTAGGTCTTACAATTGATGGTTTTAATCCCATAGGTAGAATGATTTCATGTAATATTATTTATCCTATAATATTTTTACTTTATAATCATACCATATTGGTGTGTATGAAACAAATATCATTGTTAATTTTAATGATTATTCATGGGAAATAAATGCTAAGAAATTACATAGATATCTATTTGAGGCATATTTTAAAGGATTTGAATGAATTTTAGGTTAATGGTGTTCAAATATAATATAAATGTATGTCTAAAAGGATTAATATTTGTGCAAAATTATTGTGTTAAATCAATTACATTCCCAATATTGATAACATATTTAGATGAAATACTTATACTGAATTGTCTTTCCAGACATGTAACATTGAAAAATTTAAAATAATTTTGACTCATGGAATAAAGCTATATTTTTTGGGGAATAATATGTTTAATTATTATATTAATAAATTTTTACCAATGAGATTAAATATGTATGTAAAAAGGAGTTTAGAAAACCTTCATGTTTATTTTTGGGCATATATATTTTCAAAAGGTAGAAAATAAAAATGTCACATTTTGAATTTCAATAATACAATATAGTAAAGATAGTGATCTATAGGGAATAAAAATAAGGACAATTCTAAAAAATAGAGAAAACTCAACATTTTTTTAATTGTCATATTGGGGTACTAACATGTTATTTCACAATCCTCATGTTATCCATATTAATAATAATTTATGTGATAATTTCATTTATACTTATTTTTTTTATAGTGGAAGTAAATAAGATCATATGAAGGCCTCAAAAGGACTACAATAGGCTTGTAAAAGAAGGTATTTATATACTAATTATAATGGAAAATAATAATTATGTATTTTTGAACTGAAAAATAAAATTAATTACACCTTTTTAAAATGTCTTGGGAATATGAGGGTTATAGATTGTGATTTGATAGAGCTTTCTAGATGTATCAAAATGTATGATCATAAAGTATTGTGTTTGAAAATTAATAATTTTCATGAAATATTAATTATGTTTAAAAATAATGTGTTTTGAATATTAATAGTATTATGATAATTCTTTCAAAAAAATATGTTGTATGGTTTTCAATGATGTTGATATTGATAATTTCCAACATAAAATTGATCTCGCACTTTTTCATATAGAGATTTTTTTTTTCAAAATCATATTTTACTATCATGATTCACTTATGTGTGCACCTAGTTGATGAACTGTGATTTGGAGGGCTGATTCAAAATTAATGGATTAATAATTTTAAAAGATGATTTAATTTATTTTAAATATATCATTTTTCACTATACTATTTTTTCCCTTATAATTTATTTATTTTATATTGTCATTTGGGACATTTAAATTATTATGTTCATAAAAAGGAATAACTAGAAGGTTTTGTTGCTGAGAGGTATATATCAGTCAAATGATTAAAATTTTGTGTCCATATTTATATTTTTTTGTCGCCAAATTCAATAGGTTTTGTTTTGTTAATAATTTAGTAATGGATGAAGAAAATGGTTTTGTATGTACAATATGTTTAAATATTTAAAGACATGTTGGGAGTGATATTGATTTTCTCTAAACAACCTTTGAGATGAAATCGTTGAAGTTATATTTTATTCTGTTATGGAGAGGTGTATTCATTCACATGGAAAGTATAAATACATGTTTCCATATTCATAAATTTTAGTATATGATTTATTATATCAAAAATCATTATTTTTAGGGAATATAAATTACATGTGAAGTGAAAAATGAGGATTTAGACACCCTTGAATTCTATTGTGTAGAATATTATAATTAAAGACATTGAAAATTGGTTTTATATACATGTAATTGAAAGGAATGATTGATTATTAAATATATTTTAAAAAATATTTTTTGAAAATATTATTATATTTAATTATTTCTGGAAGATGTTGTTAGTACTCTTTTAGATGATTTGAATCATCTATAAGAAGAAAATTTTCTGAATTCTAAATGGTTTTCAACATTCAATATCAATGGATTCATGTTTTATTAAATATATTATAAAAAAGTATTAAAAAAATTACAGAGTGGCCATGGTTTCTTGAAAGGATGTGTTTAAATTTCCCATTATGAAAATGTAATTAATGTTGATATTTTATATTATGGGAAGTTGAAAGATATTTTCAATCTAAAATACTTAGAACAATTAAGACACATTTTAAATATATATGGGATGATACAAAAAATGATAGAGGTTTTAGAAAGTATGATTGGGGTTTTAATGTGATCAATTTTAGTAGATTAATTTACACCGGATAATATGTAGAGATTGAACCTTTCATTTATGCATATCAAGCTTAAATGTATTATTATGATCATATTTCTTTTGTCTATAGTGTTTTGGCACATTGTAAGACCAAATATTTTTATGAAATGGGTGATGATAATAAAGATAAATGTTACCATAATTTTTTTTTGAAAAATAGTTGAGTTAATATTCCATCAATGAAAGGTAAAATATTTGACTATTAAGAAAATTGAAATAGGTTAACAGTGAATAATGAATTTGGAGGATGATTTATATAATTTGGACTAAATTCATGCATTTTTTTAATAATTTTTTGGAAGTTTTATCTCTTATAGAAGATAAAATATATTTACATTGTGTTAATTTAATCCAGAATAGATTTATATTGTGTTTAATAATTTTTTTATGTCATGGGAAACCATTATGTTGTATTTTATCATAAAATAGTTAGAACTAAAAATTGTAAATTTTAACAGTATATTAGTTTAAAACTAATTATGTCAATATTTTGGTTTTCCTATATATATTAGAGAATGATATATTAATTTGAACAATATATTAATTTTTTGAGCCATTGGTTGTTTTAAATATATATAGAGGAAGTAATCAAGAATGTTGCATGTGTTATCTTATGAAAAATTATTTTTCCAATGTTTTATGTGTAAGATAATTGGAGGATTCCTATTTACTAATACACCCCATATCCATTATTTTTTATATGTAATAAAAATTAAGGTTTCTTCAAAATTATATATTTTACTCAAATTTATGACAACATCTTTGAACTAGATTTGATGTTCTAGTATAAAGAATCAACTTTGAACCATTTCATAATAAAAAAAAAATTATGTCACCTTTAGACAAAGTATAATGAATAAATAATGATATTATATGATCATATAACAATAATTATAGTATATAAAAATTTAAAACATTCCACATTCTATTTCAATTATAAATATATTAAACATGTATCCCCGTAGTAATTTTCATAATAATTCATAAATATTCTATTCTTAATAAATATTCTATTCTTTAACCCATTCAAAAATATTTATTAGATAATTTTATTTTAAATAAATATGGTTTTATATATTTTAAAGCATAGATTCATTGAAATATTTATATTTCTACTATTCTTGGGTTATGTGATTGTTATAATGTTAGTAAATAAGATATATACATGTTAAATTATTTATTTTTTACTACACATATCCATAAAATGATGTCGTAATATTATTTTTTTTATTGTGTGTTTTTCACCTCATTATTGTTTTTTTTTAAATTATTGCTTCTAATCACTGTATAGATATTTTTAAATTAAAACTTCTTAGATTTGTGAATATAAATGAACTAAATACTACACTCTTAGAGATCAATGTATATCTTTATCCTTTGACTAAAGATGTTAAATCAAGCATAACAGTACTGAAAATAAATAGAGACGTTTTCTAAAGAAAAAAACATACAAATTATAATAAATAAACATAATTCACATTATTATAGTTCAATTTAGATAAAATCTATGACTATCCCATCATAAAATTTTTTTCGATAGTAATGTAGAGACACGTGTAAGTGATTCTCTAAAAAAAGTTGTGTACGGAATGAAAAAAACAATTCCGATTGGATATAAAATGTTATTAGTATATTAAATTTTATTTATAAATTCTATACTTTAATAAATTCATTGTAAAATTTGTTTCATTATTTGATTAGATTTGTAGGGTGTGAAAATTTTAAAAATTATCAAATATAGAAAAGTTGGTCATTAGTGAATGAAAACATTGTGGTGAACATTGATGAGGAGGTCCATCCAATTTTGGAAGAATAAAATTTATTTTTATATTAAATGGAACATATAGATACTAATATATTTATAATTTATTATAAATCTTCAAAAATAAATTATATATATGACAATGTGTTATGAAGATTAGTTAGGTTATTTTTTATATATTTAATTAATTGTTGCATTTTTTTTATAAATACATAACTATTTTATTCAAGAAACCAATTTTATTTTACACAAGATTATTTGGAAAAGCTTAATGTTGTGATTGCAATGGAAAAAAGATATAGTGATAATTTGGGGTTTTTTATAAACATTGTGATTCTTGTTTAATTGAAGAACACAATGGTGAGTAGTACTTTCCAAAATTTATCATGGAGGAGAAATAGAAATTTTATAACATCATCTATGTTATGAAATAACATAAGTTATGTTAATAATTTTTTATAATCATTGATTTTGACTATAATGATAATATATGTCAGGTACATGTGTAATAAAATTGAATTAAATCATAGAAATAAAACTAGTACACATACATTGAAAACTAAAAAAAATCTAACAAGATGGATGAGATAATAGTATATCATTTACATTTTATAAATTCATTTTATATTATCTGTTTTTATAATTTTTTTATTGTGGGAGAATAATTTAGTACATCTGATTGGTAGGGCTTATCTGTGGCATGCGATACAATTAAAAATTGATGGAGCATACATAAATGATGATGAGAAAACAATGAGAGGAATAATTCATATTAATGTAGTATTATTTTTTTATGTAACCTAACTAAGGTTTTTCATTGTTGAAAAAATTGAGTTCGGATTTATGTAAAGAGGATTTATTACAACATTCAATACATTCTCTTAATGATGCTCTTTGAAAAGTATTTGGAAAAGTGCATTTGGTCAGGAAAATTATCTTGGGTTTGGATAATTTCCAATTTTTATATTTTGATCTACCTCTCAAGGATTTGGATGTATCAATGAGAATATATCTAATAGACCTCATATATCTCAAAATGTGGTTATTGATTTGAAATCAATGTTGAGTCTATCAAAATAGAAATCACAATGGAAAAAAGATGAGTTTAGCCAAAGAAAATCAAAAATACATACAATCATTGATCTTCTAAAAGGAATGGGGGAAAACATTCCTTCAACATATGACAACATAACCACTAATAATATAAATTTAGTTTCTAAATATCATTTTTTAATATAAGTATATATTCAATAAGTTCTTATAGTCTACATTTTTTATGGTGTTATGATTTTTCTTTGTAACTATAAATGTGTCCTTTCAATATATGTTTGATGAATTATATAGTTTGTACATCTTAAAAATTAATTTATTAAAATATTATTTATCATTTCATTAGAGAATTTGATGGAGGGTAGAAATCAGATAATCCTTAACTTGATCATAGAAGACCATCTAGAGGAATTAATGTTAAGTAGGTTACATCACAATCTCATGTTATTTTTGGTATAGGTATTTTATACAATAATAAATTAACTTGCTTTCACTTCACCTTATTTATTCCATTTCAATGCATAATGTGTAAACTATTTTGGTATTTGATATAATTAATTTTTCTATAAGATCTTTATATATTAGATCCAATACATATTTTATTAAACATATATATATTTAATCAAATACATTTGTTTGTTATTTATCCTATATTATTCTAGTACTGTAAAATCTGTGTAACAAAAAAAACATAGTTGATAAGGTTTCAGCTATATTTTTAGTAAATGATTGAGAGACAATAGTTTTTAATATTGTTTTATTAATATAAAAACCTATCAAATTATACTAGTAAAATGAATCATTAATAGTTTACAAAATAGATAATTTGTGGAATAAAATATAAAAATGTGCAACAGAATTAGAAAGAGTGACTAAAATCTAGTAATCATTTATAGGGTTGTTAGATATTTTTTTCGAAATAATATTACAATATTATAGACATGTCAACATTGAAATAAATACAAAAAACATTATTTTGAAAAACTAAATAAAATATATTAAATATAAATTGTTTTTTTTCTAATGAATTCAAAGTGTAATTTTTAAAAATATGTTTTTACACTGTTGAAAAATTTAAAATCATTGAAAGAAATTGAAATAACTAAATAATGAAAGATGGTTAAAATAGATGAAATATCAAATAAAATTGCATGGTATATTAGCTAAATGTGTATTTTTAAATGTCAGTCATGTAAATTAATTCTTATAAAATAAAATAGTATTCCATAATTTTAAAACCAAGAAGAAAATAATATATTAATAGTACAGAAGAAAATAAATATTTAAACTGTTTTGTAATCATCATAGAGATATATTAGCCTAGCATTTTAGATATAATGACTTACAATCGGTTTGTAAGTCAAGTACATTGGTCACCAATAAAAATAATTTTACACCTATAGATGAGTAAAGAGTTTGGTACTGTATATGAAGTAATGGTGATAAATTTGTAATAGAATGAATATTTTTTCATGTCTTGATGAAATTTATTTTCTTATCATGTTATTTTTTTATGCTGTCAAACTTTTTCTAGAGTAAGATATTGATTATAACTTGTGGTTTTTTAAGAACAAGGTTGCTACTATGTTTTTAGATATGAGGATGATGATTTTTATCTGATGGTCAACCTATTTGTTTTCATCCAAAAGAGTGTCCATTGTGTGTCATCCAGTGAATACCAGAAAGATGTTTTGGGGATGGATTTGGTGTTTCTTTACCAGAAATATGAATTTTGGAATAATCACTTGATTTTAACCATGTTTAATTAATTTTTATTTTCTAGTTGTTTCTGGATGACTTGAATAATTATGTGGGATGATTCATTATAAAATTATTTTAATTTAACCATAATGTATGTTTTCATGATTGACGTAATTTATTTTTAACAATAATTTTTTTATTTTATATTTAAATATTTCATATATAGTATTTTCTCATTATTATATTTTCTATATTCTAGATGGATTGGGGGCTCAAGATCTTATGTGGTGGTCATGGGTTTATGTCCCCAGTCCTCATTTCATTGGATCTTCTTTTCTTTAGTGCATAGTTATAATATATATATATATATATATTTCATTTTTTTAAATAACTTGATCCCCTTTTGGTTTATTAATATTTTTTATAAATTGATTAGAGGTTCGTTTAACCCCCCTAAAATTTTCCACATATTTTATTTTCATGGATTATAGGTTGTTTTATGACCCTCTAATTTATTCATCATTTTAATTTTTATAGACTAGACGGGGTTTAAAACACCACAAAATCCCCCCCCCCCAATTTTATTATTTTATTGGATTCTTCATTTGAATCCTATAATTAATTTCTAAAATTTTAATTTTTTTAGATTATAGGGGGTTTAAATAACCTATATTTTATCAAAATTAATATTTTAAAAAATCATGTAATTATTTTAACCCCATAAAATAAACCTTGAAATAAAAATTGGATTTTTTAATATTATCTAATATATTAACCGCTAATTTCATTATTTATCTTCTTACAATAATCTCATACTTATGACATGTAGGCAGCAATATTAATGGTGGGTTTAATGACCGAAATTAATATATTTATAAGGGGTTATAAACAATTATAATCTGAACAAAAACCCCATATAAAATTAGTAATTTTTAGTGATCCATTTTTAGTGATCATAAAAATAAATTATTTGTAGTTTCCAATGTCCATTATGGACAATTCATTTTGATGACTTGTATTTAAAACAATAAAGAATCAAAAAAAATTCTTTCTTGGTTGATTATAGCACCATTAATCATACCATAAATTTTTTTTAATTTTTATATCATAGGTACTGATGGATTTATCATTATTTTTACTAAACACTATAAAGTGACGATGTATTATAGTATTAAGTGTCTATGGAATGTACTTATTGAATAATTACCTCTTAATCACTTACTATTAAAAAGAGTTCATTTCTTGCACACTCATTATATTCTTGATAACAATAAACCATTTATTTGTTTCAAATTATAAGAAACAGAATTATATGACAACATTAACATGGTCAAAACATTATAGAATGAAAAATATATTTTACATTTTATTATTCAATTTAATCCCCAAATAGTATATTAGAATACCGACATAAATATGGTGGAAATTTTCAAAATAATTATTCTATGTAATGTTCATACATCTTACATGCATTCATAAGCTCAATATGGTCCATGTTACAACCCATATATTTAGAATAATGTGTGTAAATAATTACAAGATATTTTATCCCAAATCCCATGAAATTTGGATCCACATGAGAACGATCATTTCAATTTTTATCAGACTATGTTTTCATATGATTTCTTATGGTTCCATGTAATAACTATAAACATAAACATAGTGTAATCGTCAAGATATAATAATTAGAAAAAAATCATATACTAATATAAATAATTCATATGATATCTTATATTATAATATCTTCTTATAAACCAATGACACTTTAGGTTTAACATTGGTTATCTATGGTCATAAAAAAATCAATTCATCTATAATTTTTTATAAAGTGAATTATGAGTTAACTAGAGAATATCCTTTATGAGTGTCTAAATATATGTGTAGATGTGGGCTCATTAATCTTGCACCGGGGATGATGGAGTTAATACTAAATCAACCACTTTTGATGTTTCTACATCTAGGAGAATTTTTTCTATATCCATATCCACATTTAAATATCAATATATTTATTATTTTAATACGAAACAACCATGTATTTAGTTTACCAAAACATTAGGATGTGATACTATGCATAGAATTATCCCTAGGATTTTCAAAAAAAATATAAACCTAATCTTAAAAATACTAAGACATTCTATGATAATAACCGAGTATACATGATAATTTCATACATTGATTTTGAAAAAAAAAATAGATCAATATTCAATATATGACATAATTATAAACACAAAATAACCATAAAGGTTTAGTGTCTTTCGATATAGAACATTGAGAAATCTTATTTTTTTAAAGGCTCATTATAAATTTCCACATTTTTATTCATATTATTACCCTTTTTAATATATTATACTTAAAGCCATCCATTAAATACATGAGATGGAAAGCATAAGAATGGGTAAGCTCATATTCTCAGTTATGGTAACTATTATAGATATCTATCAATTTTTATACATGATCACAATGGTATGAGAACATTACCATAAAATAAGAAATTCATACCAAATTAGTTAAATATCATTAACAAAGTTCCATGGAATAATTTTTTTTCACAATAAAAGAAATTGTCATAAGTGGTCAGAATCATCAATAATCAATCATGTGACATGGGAAAATATCATATACTAAGGAATGTGGCCAAAGATTAATATTATAATATTGTGTACATATATGAATACTAATAGGTTACTCATTTTGTTTTGGACATGAAATATGGTCCTTGAATAAATTTATGGACATGAAACAAGGTCCACATGTAAACTTATGAAAATGAAACCATTTCTACACTAAATTTTTGAACATGAAATCTTTTTTATGCATACTACAGTTATCTCAAGAGTTATAAATTATTAACCAATGAATTAGATGGCTATAATTGAACAAAAATTTACATACCCTAATATATAAATTTAACCCAATATGATAAAAATATTCATAAATTCATCATATCATATCCTATGGAAATTAAATTGGTTTAATTCAGTCACTTCATCAAAGAATAACTCATAGAAGTGAAACCAGTTTTCATTGTAAAAAACTTGTATAATCATACTTATAATCTATCTAGATTAACACAACATCATACCTCTTTTGTAGAATTATAAAATTTTAAGGATATTGACATAGATGAAGTACACTTTTAAAATATCATTCAGACCCTTCTGTGAATGCTCGAAAAAAATTTCATTTTTTTTTATAAAATATTAACTAAAATTTTCTAGAATATGTATAAAATGATTTTCATTTAATATAACCCTTGAAAATTATATTGGAACATTCAATATAATGAATAGTTATTACGTGTGGAAAATCTATTCAAAACATGTACATTAAATGAAAAAATATTTTCAAACGACTGTAAAAAATTAAAAAATGACTTGTTCTAAAAGTATTTTTAAAAAAATATTCCCTTTAAACCATTAATAATATACTAAAAAGGTAATAAAAATTCAAATTAAAAATATTCATATATTGGTAAAAGAATCAATATTACAATTTCTAATAGCATGAAGATGGATGAAATGTTCATCAACAAAAAAAAGAATATATTTTATTCTATTGATGAATTTTATATATAATTTTAAGTACTAAAGAGAGTAAAATGGAAGTAACATATAGAAAAGCCAGAAATAACTACAGTTTATAGGAACCAATGGGGTTTAAATTAAAAATATTTCTATATTTTTCCCCAATGGAATGAATTGAGTTTTTAACATAAAATCAAAAATATTCCCCTATATTTGAATCATAATATATTTTAATAATTAATCATTGATGGATTTTTAAATATTATGAAATCTCAATAACTTAATTAATAAATACATTTATACAATGTATATACACCACAAAAATTAAAAAAATGGTGAATATGGCATGTGTCTTAGAAAAATAAAATTGAGATAGTAAACCTTTATCTTACGTTTTTCTTGCTTCATATGCATTGAAACCTCCAATATAAAAAATAATGATTCATTATAAATATATTCCAAAAAAATATTAATTTATATAAAACCATATATTTTTCAATTATAAAATAACACATTTATTATAAAAAATTTATTAAAATATCTATTATAGGTGATTATTATTTCATTTTTCATGCATGTATCGATTCTGCAGTTCGGGTCCTTATAAAATGATATTGGTTTTATCATATATAGTAAATAAAAAATTTCATAATTATAATATTTTATAATTGTATCTACTTTCATAACTAATCATGTAATGTGGTTATGAATTATGAATTACATTACTTTATTGAGAAGGTAATCCATATATACACATGAGTGGAGTTTCCATTTCACGATGGATGGAATGAAAGAAAGATAAATAATAATCCATAATTTAGGAATCATTATTATGTCATAAATATTATATATATGTATATATATTGTATAAATCTATCTTTATTACCATTCACGTAATGTAAAAATGGAAAACGAATCACATCACTTCATGGAGGTGGTAGTCCACATAAATGTATAAGCAATGTTATTGTTTTACAATGGATATTAAGAAATGATGGTATATAAGATATTATAATTAAATAGGAATAATTATGATTTCAATATCATATATAAAAATTAAATGCATCATAATAATTAATAATGATTCAATTTACTGTAAAATGAATCATATCGCTATGTGGAGGTGGTAGTCCACTATTACTCACGAGTGATATGTTTATTTTCCATTTGATAGAAGGGAAGTAAAATATGGTTTCTAAATAATAAATATAAAATTTAAATATATTTAAGATAATAGTCCAATTTTTTTTAAAGCATATGATTGAATTTTAGGGGGTATAAAATATAAAAAACTATTTTACCATGTTAAGAGTTATACCTCCTTGTTGAGAAACCCCATTGGGCATACAACATAATAATTCAAAACATTGAATTATTTCTAAAAAATACACACCTGGAAATGGGGATGTATTTTATAAAATAATTTTTTTAGGAATTTTATGTGATAATAGGAACTCTATTTGTGAGTACAAGAGTAGAAGTGGTGTCATTTTATAATTGATAGAGATGACACCCTTTTAATTTTATAAAAATTTAAAATAAAATAAATGTATACATCAAGATTAATTACACCAAATTGGATCAAATTTGATGATACGATTATAAAAAGAAAAATGTACTAATTAAATAGTATTTATATATGTTTTATTTTATTTTACCATTTATCTCATTAGTTTAACAACTCATTAACCAATTTTACAATTTAATGTAGTAATACTTTTTACCACTGTTACTATTAAATGGTTTTTTTTGAAAATATTATCAAATTATAATCATTCCTATCACAAATAAGCAATTAATTTTTTCATATTTAGTTACTAGAACCTGAAAAATTTAACTTTAAAATAACACCCCAAATCTTAATGAAAATTTTTTTTCTTGAAAATGAAATTTTATTTATGAAATTTTCTTATATTAAAACTTATAATAATTATAATTCAAATAAAATTAAATGTTTATTTATATAAAAAAATGAATAATAAATTTTTTTAATATATAAAAAACTATATAATTTAATTTAAAATATAATTTATATAAAATCCATATATATCACTATTAACAGAAATATAATATTTTAATTATAATCTAAATATTTCAAATTAAGATAATGCTGATATTTAGAGTTAAAAAATAAATTCTTATAAATAAAATACAATTTATAAATGTTGAATAAATTAATTTTAAAATTTTATCACAATGGTCACTAAAACTATATATGAAGAAATGGTATTTTGAAAGCATAAAATAAATTCAATAAAAATTGAGGGCATATTTACTAATTTTTAGTAAATAAAATTTTATTTAGTAGGAAAATTTTATAAATATTTTACAATGTGTATAATCCTATTCATACCCACAAATCCAATGGATAGTTTATAAAGATATACTATATCATTGTTCTTCTACACTCGGGGTTTCACATGATGAAATCTATCATATAATTTGAGTTTATTTCATTGGATAATACATTAAAAATATTGTGGAGTTAAAATATCCATGGTATTGTGATGTGACTACCATTAAATCCTCAGAGAAGGGAATATATATTCTTTAATATTTTATAGATTAATAATGATACTAAACCCATTACAATAAAAGTGAAAATCGATGTATAGTATTTTTGAAAAGCTTATATTTATGATATTATGGAACTACAAAGGGCCACATATAATTTTAATTTTGATCAATCCATACATATTTACCTCTCAAAATATAAACAATATTTATGTTTCTATGGATACTCAATTAAAAATTGAAATGATAAATAATGCTTTTATATATTTAGGATTAAATTTCACTTCATATTTAAAATGTATCCTTAATCGCTAATTTATTAATTTTTTAGGATCATTTGAGAAAACACACCATTAATAGATTTTATATATAACAGTTATAAGTAAGCCTCAATAAATAAATTTCAATTTAATGATCATTATTATTGACCTTTGTAATATCCTTTTTGTTCGAATAATGTGGGTGGGTCCTTGTTATTTAGATTGATCCATAAGTAATAAATGACTCATAAGATAAACTTAATATAGAAATTAATTGTGTTGCTTAAATTTTGTTTTATATCTAATGTGGATTAATGTAAGTGGACATTGGTACACATATTTGATGATTAGATATTTCTCAATGTTTCTCCTTAATATGTGAATAACATGTTTGGGAAGTAAGTTAAACCTATTCCAATATATATTGGTTGATTTTAAACTAGACAATGGACATTTGAATTATGCAACTGGATAGCTTTAACTCCATAAAAATAAACAATTTATAATATGATCCATGTATAGTTGTTTATAACAATTCAACCCTATATTTATCAATTGATTGATTGGAATTATATTTATTTTTTATCGAATCCATTATTTATAGAGAATCCAAAAAATGATTCTCTTTGAAATATTTTTTATTTATGTATGTTAATCTCCCAAGTTCATATACTTTGGAAGCATTAAAAGTATATTCATGAAATATTGGAATGACAATCCATGATTAGGGATCAATTACTTAGCCTCCTTATTAACATTAAATCCCAGGGAACTTATATGGGTATAAATTATAATGGAATGGAAAATTGTGAAATTACTGACATTATATATATATATATATATTTATTTATTTATTTATATTATTATTTATTTTAATGACTTTAATTTTATTTCTGTAAATTTTTTTAATCCTTTTAAAGAATGTCCATATATGTTTTATATTCTAGTGGACCGTGAAAAGGGATTGTGGAAGATAAATATATGTTTTGACTCATACAATGTTAGGAAAGACCTGTATTCATGAATTTATAACATTTACACTCTATGTAGCTTGGTGTAATTTCTTCATAAAAATGAATCATAATCTTATATTGGTGTGTATATGATTAAATTAAGAGGATGAAAGGACTACAAAAACCACAACATTTATTATTATCTATTATAATATTATCTTATAGATTTTGGAAATGTTTATGAAATCCTTCATAGTAATTACACCATTTTTTCATCACATACCACCGTAGTGAAGAAAACACTGATGATGAATGATATTGATGAGGTCCAATATAATTTATAGTATACAACATTGAATTAAATCCATCTTATGCTCAAGGGATAAGGTATCTCTTACTCACTGCAGTGTGATGTGTGTGTGAGTGTGTGGTACTGTATTGTTTAAATCCCTAAAAAGAATCATGATAGATAATGATACATATCATAATGATGTTATGGAAGAAAAGAAGGGTTAATATGGAGTTAATGGTAATTTAGAAAGGGGTATAGGGATCAATATAATTAAAATACATGTGGGAATCTGTGAAGGGGTTTATTTAGTGTTTCTTACTAGAAAACATATCTTCTAATATATAGTTTTCAATAATATTCGAAGGATAATGGTCCATGCTATGATTTAAGGTTTTCTATGTATTATTAAGGTAAAGTTTAGTTTAATATAATCAATAAAGAAAAATATGATAAAATGGGAGTTGAAAACCCCCCAATGTTAGTTTCATAACAATTTGGATATTCTTAGATATCTTCATTAGGAAAATTATATATGATAATGTTTTTCATAAAATACTAAATCCATGTGACAAGGTGTGCTTCATATGTGAGAGTTATATGCAATTTTTGGTCAAGTAAGAAGGTATAAAATGTAGTTTGACATCACTTGTGTAATTCACATCATAATTTTAATTCTTATTTGATGAATACCAATGTTCTTCCTCTTTTTGAAATATAAACACTATCAGAATTATTCATATTTGTGTTATTTGATCTAGATTTATCTTATATATACTTTAAAGAAATATAACAGGGACATTTTTTTCATTTTAAATTGATGTCATACAAATATGACCAATAAGTGTTATAAGACAAGAAATGGTATGAGTGTTCGAATACTGCATGAGTATCCTTGAATTCACACAAACACATTAGATATGTGAAAGTCTATAAGAAAACCCTATATAGAGAGAAATTAAATTTGAAAGGTGTTTTTTATGTTGTGTAAAAATATCACTTCATTCCTTTAAAGATGGGATATACACACTCTTCTAGGTGGTGGGAAATATTTTTAGAGACACCATATGGGTAAGATAATATTCATAAATTTCAATATATAAAAATGTGAAATTATTTTTTATCATTGTGAATGTTTTATGACATATATAGTGGTAATATTAAATTCAACATGGCCCATTAGAGATCAGAAAGCATAACATAAAATCCCAAATTGTTGATTATAACATCTATAAGATGTTTTTCTAAATATATTGAAGTTACATATATATGAATAAAATTTTGGAAAAATATTTATGTAATAATTATTGTTCACCATTTATTTACATGGTTATTATTAATTACTGAAACCCAAAACATAATTTAAGGTTTTTATCAAGTCATTGATTATTAAATGTTGAAATGTTATTCCTGAGTGTTCCCATAATAGAGGGTCTAAGAATGTGTATATGTTTATCATGTATCAATATATATTTATCATTAGGGTTTCTAATGTATAAGTAAAAAATCAACTTATCACACTTAAATTATGTGCAGGGGGGTCATATATAAGTATTGATATCAATAAAAAAAATTGCATAAAATTGTGTAGAATAATCATTTTTGTGTGATTTGGGATCCTATCTTGGATGGTTTTGGGTTATGAGGTCCTCCCTAGAGCATATATACTTATGTTATTTTGTGTATGTTTATTTTTCATCATTGATTATTTTCTCCCATATCCTTTTGAATTTCCTAGAAAATGAATGAATTTTGGGGTCAATCATAAGATAACACTTCTGTTTTGTGAAAGTTAATTATGTAGGAGTATATGTGTGTGCACAAAAAAGTAGAGGATATAGTATCATAAGTGAATATTAAAATAAAATTTATGGATAATAGATTGTGAGATTCTATACACATGTATGATTGAAGGGTTTATACTTAATGGTTTGCGTAAAATTGATTTCAAGAATATAGGGGTTTTTTTATTTAAGATAATTTTTTAACATCACAAGGGACTTGAACTACAAAATTGAAAAAATATGAGAAACATTTATAGGTACCTGAATGTAAAGAAAAAAGCTAAAAAATCTAGAGAATAAATAATTACATGTACATTTAAATAAAGGGTGAATATGTGGATGTAATGGGTGTGTATAGGTGGTTGTTTTTTTAGTATACATCTATTCTTACATGGGGAATGCTCATGTGTGAATGTATTTATATGACACCGTAAGTCACATTGAAAGGGATTTATATTAATTTTCACATAATGAATAATATTGATGATGAAATTTCTGGATGTTGGACTTCCTCCAGAGCCTCACAGTCTAGAAACCCACACCATTCATCTTGGGTCTAATGGGAGATTACATATTATCCGAAAGAGGATTCATGTTAATATATGATAAACCTGTTAGCCTCTGGAATGATATTTTATATTTATTATTCATGGAAAAAATCCATCATTAAATAGAAATAACATATTTTATGTGAGTTTTTATAATTCCAATGACTATTGAATAGATGATAATAGAATAGTTTACCCAACTAAATTCTAAGAATACCCTTAATAAAATTTTATTATGGAAAAAAATTTCGTCAGGACCCTAAAAAATATGTCCATATATTTGGGAGTCATTTATTTTAATAGTGGATAAAATCCATTTCATACTAATCATAAAGGGTTCCCAACACTAAATATACATATAACGAATGGTTTTTAAAAAGCATGAATTTATCATTTATTGAGAGATTATATTACTAATTGAGATCCAATTTTTTTTCTTCTTAATTATTTAAAATATTTTATTAGCTTCATATCATACAATTATAAATCATATCATGTTATTCATAGAAACATGTGCACTATGTATTTGGGAACCAACATCTATCCTAATATTTTTTGATTCAATGTAATTGTTATTAAAAACACCCATTTTAGATGAATCAAGAGCCTATATTCGTCTATTCTTCATCCATTTTATCCAGGAATGACCATAAGATTATTTCTTTTTCTACTAATTCATTTCCACAAGAATTATTTTCATTTAATTAGGGGAATATCAAGGTCAGGGTCATTTGTGACATCTCATACATCGTAAAACCTCTATAATTTTAACAACCTAAAAATGATTGAATAAATTACTTTCATATTTATTATGTTTCATTAATTTATTATTTACATTCATTAAAAAAAATATTAAGTGAATTTTAATTCAAAATGAGATTAGTTTTATTAAACATTTTTATAAAAGGTTTTATTTAAAACATTTATTTTCAAATTATATAATTTGAATTTTTAAAAATGAATTTAATTTTTCAAATTACATTTTCAAAATTATCTTATGATAAATTATTTAGAATTTTAGAGATATATTTATTTTTCATTAAGTATTAATTTTTTTGGAATATAGTATTTTATTTTCAAATATTCACAATGATAAATTTTATCTATAATTAGTATTAAAATTTCATTATTTTATATCAAATAAAATAATTATATTATGGGCTGGAAATTAATTTTAAAATTCAACTTAGAGTAATAATATTTTTTTAAAACATTTTTCTTAATTACAATTTTTCATCGAGTTTTTTCAGTTTACTTTTTAATTAATATATTCCATATATATTTCATGAAACATGAACAAATTTATTACATTTTTGAAATAAGTGGGTCTAATTTTGATAAATATTAACAATTTATTTTTGTACACTATGAATAACATCCTTAGTAATTATTATCACTATGAAAAATAGTAAATCATTTAATTATAAATAAAAATAAAATGATAAACAAATGTCCCTAACTATAGAATAAGTATATTTGGATTATTATATCTCATCTATAATAATCCAAAAATGTAATATATAACCTTTTTTTCAATTAGGACGTGGCTTTAAAACTTTATTTTATTTTATATAAATAAAAGTAAAAAATGTCATTGTCATTGTTTTATAATCATAATATTTATTAAATAAGGACATATATAGGATATTCTTGGTTATAAATGCTAATTTTAAATATAAATTTCCTTTTTTAATTAGATTATATTTCAAATTTTATTAACGATTTAATTTCCTTTGACGTTTTCATAGCACAGAAAACGATGCTTGTGAAAGTAGTAAAAGCATCAATAAAATGATATGAAAAACTATAATGAATATTATTTAAGTGAGTTCATACATTACGGTTTTTAGATAAAATTGAAATATTATATAATTTTCAAGGAATTTTTTTTCAATTCCTTGGTTTTGGTGTAGTTCTAGAATTCAAATTAAATTCATTGTTCCAAAATTGGAAATAAAGTTTTGTTATAATAAAATCGGTCTTATTAAATATAATAAAATTCATAAAAAAATATTATTGGTCAATTAAATTGAATGTGGTTAATTAAATCAACCATTTTACACATATTATCAGTTTATCCATTTATATAAAACATAATAACCTCTTAATAATAGTGAATATTAATATCAATGTAGTTGTAAAAGTGATTAACAGAGGGTTAGAAGAAAATGATCAGTGTAAAAATGCAATCTATAAGTGTAAAATTTTATTATTTTATAGAATTAATAATTATTATAGTCTTTGATTATAATTTAGAAAATTTGGGACTTTTTCATTTTAATTAATATATACTTATTTAATATTTTGAGAAATTCCCAAAGTGCCCATATACTCTATTAGAAAAGTTGACCATTTCCTCACATTTCTTCTCACATCCAGAGTCATTTGGTTCCAAAAATCCCTACAGAAAACAATAACAATATTCCTAATAATATCCTAGGTGCATTTTTTGATTATAAAATCATCCATGGAGATATTTTTGTGTAAACCATAAGAAGTTGTTCAATAAAAATGGATCATTATTAACATATTTCTTTTTTATTTATTCTTCCACACCATTCAAATATTCCTTCACCATGATGATATAATAACATAATTATCATTAAAATAATTAAATGATGTTTTTAATGGAATACACATATATATCTCCAACCTATATCAAACTTGAATGGAATCTATCAATCGTGTGAATGCTGATCTATCTTCTCACAGACTGATGTAATTTATTTTTTACAGCCACCTCTCACGTACGGTTATAATGATGAATTTAATGACTATTTTATATTTTAATGACATATTTATCATTATATAAAGATAATATAACACATATTTTATTACCTTTACATACCCTTAGAAATGATATCATTACTTTTTGTACGTGTGGATTACCTCCTCCACAAAATGATGAGAATAATTTTTCTTCGCCACATCTCATGGAGAGAATATATAAGTGTATTTAACAAATTAATGGGGTATTTATGATATTATTATTAACTTTTAAAGTTATAATAACACTAACTTTCTTTACAAAATGATCACAGAGAAAATGGAAATGTTACTAATATTTAAGTATGACATACAATCTCCTTGATTGAAACATAGTTTATATTTCATTACCATATTTCACTACATTGTTGAAAGTATAGTTGGTATATAAATATTATTAATATTAAATTATACTATTTTTTATATGATGGAATAATTACCACATTGACCATAGTCAACCTAGTAGATTCTTTTTAAACATATGACTTGAATACCATTAAAACATCTCACATGAACATAATTTATAAAAAAATTGTATATTTCTTTGTGATATGTGAACTTAATGGAATAATAAAAATGGAAAATTTTCTCAGGAATTATAATATTTATATAAGTTTTTTTCATGAATATATAGACATGATGTGACGTTTCAAACTCAAGTAAAGGTAGTTTCTTTTAAAAAATATCAATACAAGTGTCCCTTGAAACTTTTTTTATTTCATGCCCATATTTATAAAATTAGTTTATGGGTGTTTTTATTTGTGAATAAATGAATTAAAAATATTTTTAATGTGTCTTTTTTACATTATTTCAATGGAATTCGAGGTCAATATTTTTTATGAAATATTTTTACATTCTTTACCAAAGAAAAAAATAATGTTTTATTTTAATGTATACATTAAAAATGACTTTTACCACCACAATAACCATTATTTTAATTTATTATTCCCTAAAATATTTTATATTTTATTCAAGGAAAAAAATTCAGTTTGTTTTTAGTATTTTAATTTGGAAAATTTGTTTTGAAAATAATTGTTATTTTAATATAGAAAATCTCTTTACATGTTGGTTAATAAGAGTTCTCATGGGTTTTATGATGAAAATGTGAAATGTTAAATTATTTTATTTGTGATTTTGTAATTGGAAATTGTTTTTGATAATGGGTGGGCTTGTAATAGATTAAATTATGGGTCCACCTAGATAAAACACCAATTCATTAGTTAATAATGGAAGTTGACCGTATTGTTTTTCTAATTTATGAGGGTTCTATGAATATAATGTCTAAATTAAAATACATAATTTTTTTATTCTTTATTATAAGTTCCCAAGGAATAAACTTTATTTTAAAAGTTATGCTAATGTTATTTTTTGTGTAATGGTTATGCCCTTTTCGAGTAAAATGCATGTTTTTATGAAAAAAATTTTTATGGGTTATTCTGTTTTCTATGTAAACCTTTTGATTATAGTTTTTCCTTTATGAATTCCTTCTAAAAAGTATTTTATAAAAATATTTGGGTAATATAGAATATTTCATGAGTAATTAAATGATTATTTTAGCTTAATTTTCTTTATTTTAAAGGAAAAGTCTTTTTAATATCGTAGTGTTTTAAAATAATCATTTGGGTTCATTTATTATTTTTGTATACCTTATTATTGTTTTTGTACTCCTCATATGTATTTAAATATAATTAATTAGGATTATTTATGGGTAAGCAAAAAAATAAGAAATCAATTTGATAATTAGGAAGATATTTTATGAAAATAAATTGTGATTTAATTTATAAGTCTTAAATTATGAAAAAAATGGATTGTGAGTAGAAGTGTTCATGTTATTATATAAGATATTTTAATGACAGATTTATAAAATTATTATATATAACTATAAAACTAAATGAGAATTGGGAATGGAGGAAAATTAATTCTAGTTTAGAGGCACTATCTTATGTAATGTTTAAATATGGGCCCTTATAGTGGGTATCAGGTTTAAGGCTTAGATAATTATAGAGGTTAGGATACATTTTTTAAATACCCTTATGTGATTTTAATTAATGGTTATGATATTATATAACTTAATGGTTACCATGTTTCTTCATCTAAGATATGTTTGTTTAGAATGGTATTCTATATAGGAAATAATTATGTTATAGTAGGAAGGAACCATGTTGAAAATGTAATTCTAAATCAGCAATCTAGAATGGGTGGAATTGGAACTAGGAATTGGGTGGAATATATATCTCAATTGATGTAGGATATAAATGGTATTGGTATCCCCATTATTAAGATACCATATATACTAGAGAGTAAAATATCAAAAGTTATTCATTTTAGGATACAACACCCACTGGATTATATTGTAACTATATATTATATGGCAGCGGATGGATGAATCAATGACCAAATTTTTTTTTGAAGGTATAGGGTGGTCAGATAATCAAAAGAAATCTCTTTCTATTTAATATTTTGAAGATGAATTTTATTAATAATGATATCTTTTTAAGAGTACCATAGTAAAATATGATCTTTATACCATTGATTGGGAAAAAATTAATAACATTTTCTTGGAGAAATAATTCACTTTATTGTTTCAAATTATTATGTAGAAACAATCCTTGGAATTATTGACCCAATATGATTTTTAGTAGTCAAGTTTGAATCAAATTTTCCATGATTGGATTGGTTTTTCCAAATTTCATCCAGGATCTATATTGTAATGTTAATTAGTTTTACACATGTTTGAAACTAGGATATCAAATTGAATTGGATTCCAGTGAATTAAAACATTATGAGAGGCTTGTTTGATGTGTTGAGATGGTAGAAATAACTTTTTTTGATGATCATGTATTGTATGATAGTAAGAAGAATAAAAGTTATAGATCATTTTTAATGTGTAAAAATTATTCCATAAAATCTCTAGTTAATAACTTAATTTTTTTATCTCATGACAATTAGTATAGAAATAATCGTGGTGAATGAATTATAAAATTAGGGATTTTTTTTGAAGAGGAATGTGTTTTCATGTGGTTGTAGACTATAAGAAAAATAATCCAAAAGATAATGAGAATGCAATAGTAAGATAGATTTATTATAATGTTTTTAAGAATTATACCATTGTGTATCATAAGTTATTTTCATAGATTTGAAATCATCAAGGCCAAAGTAAAAAAAGGCTGGAACAATCAGTTTCTAATACTATGGTTAATGTTGATCCATCTAATGAAGTTGTGACATCATGTATTTTCATATAAGGTTTGGATATCTTATTTTTCTATTTATACTAATTTTTATACCCTTATTAATGTTCCTGATATAGTTGTAGTAGTTATGACGGTGTCGAGGGCTTATTCTGAGCCCTAAGCCTGGACTATTGGAGGAAACTACTGTGTTGCATGGTTAGTAGAAACTATTCCTTCCACTCTTTAAGGATTGAAAAATTTTGAAGGGTGTTACGAGGCTCTATAGATGGGAGTGAGAACATTATTAATGGTTTGTTTGACCGTACACTACATACCAGTTGGGGTGTTCTCCCATGGCTGAGGGGGATACATGAGTTGAGCATAGTAAAAAAACTATGATCCCCCAACCGTGTGGTCAGCTATCCATGTATAGTATATATTGCACAATTGGAACCCATAATAAATAATTTTGCATCAAAAACTACTCACCTCTTTAAAATTTAGATAAACTACCCTTTCCCCATTGTCCCCATAAGTTATTTACACTTATCAGCCTCAAATTTATCACCCACAGTAGCCCCCATTTATGTGCCCCCTTCTACTTAATTCTAAGCTAGTATTTAATATATCTTCTATTTTTTTCATCTGATCGAGTGATTTTTCATCTCGTTTAATCCCACCTATTATGATATCCACTCACCTTGCTTTCTTTTATTGTTTTTATTTTCTTCCTCTATGATATTTTGGTGTGAGATGATATTCTGTATTTAATGGTGTTTCACTTTTCTTTTGACATCTCCCATTACAACTTGATTAATGAATCAATATTGGATTAGTGGACTATATTGGTAATTAAGTAGGTGATAAATATATTTTCCATCAATATTTCATTGATTTATAAAGTACTTCACTGTGTTATATACTAGTATTTCCATTCGGTTCCTCCTAAATATGATATTCAATATGTAGAACGTAACTCCATAATTTTAATATCCATTTCATATTACATTAAAATCATTTTATGTTATGGAACTCCAATTTGAAGGACCCCTTAGATATGGGTTCCTTGAATTCCTTCAATTAATAATTTTTTTATAACAAAACCACATACTTGGTTCTCTATCAAAGAGAATATAAGGTCATTTCTTAATTGGAATGTGGAGGTTTGTAACACTCCACCCAGAAATTTTTTATTAATAAAACAATAACCAAAGTGGTTTTTTACTACCACTTATTGAAGGAAAATGATGATTTTTTTTTCATACATGTTATCATGGAATATCATATACAGATTCAGGATTTTGTGTGACTATTATAATCTATTCACCTAGCACCTAATACTTTTAGTTAAACTCTTCCATATTTTATATATTTCAATTCTAATGATACTTTTATAGTCATGGCCTTATTAATTAATTTATATTTGATTTATGATATGGAATTTTTATGAACATGTCCTTTTTGTTTATAAGTGAATTTTATTATAGTAATGGATGAACTCATGGACTATTAATAAATGTTTATTGAATTATATAGAATGGGATCCAATATTCCTTGAGAAATTTTGGTAGACTCTTTACAGGTCATCAAGAAAAGGATCATGGAGAATTTGGATTACATTATATTGATTAATATCTGAAAGCATATCATGTAGGGTTGTTGGTCAGGATTTTTCATACCCTCTTGGTTCAGGTTGATGAGATGGAATCCATATAACTTGTGTAGCTAGGCATGTCAGTCTACACCCCCTTAATTTAGTGGTTGGGTAAGACCCTCCTCGTTATTATTCATCATACCCAATATAGAATCCCCTGTTGATTATGATACTCTACATGAAATCATGTATTTATCATGACACTAATTCTATCATTGTATATTGTTTCTAAACCTTGGACATGATGAACCTTATTTATTATCATAGGGTTCTTATCATTATTATGATTAGTATTAGGCATGGACACCTGAGTTACACCTCAGGTCCAAGATAATGCAATTAATCTATATATATTGATATAAAAGTTTCTAAATTTTTAGTATATATATATTTTTTATTATTTATTGTCATAGGTTTTACAACTTAGGATGAAGGAGGTATGGTCAGCCAGGTTTTCCAAAGTTACTTGGTGCCGACTTGTTTCCTATTATTTAATTATTTTCTACATTATTTATTATATATACACACTATCTTATTTTATACTCATAAATAGGATTATTCTTTAATCACCAATGGAGGTATAAAACTAAGTATATCTCACACCTCACTCAAGCCTCTATTACAGTAGGGTACACAAGCATACCCTGTGTTTTCAACTCTCGATATTATTTACGATGCTTTCATGATTATTCTTATGAAATAGCAGCGCCAGACCTAGTGAGTACATAGGATGGTCATAAAGATCAGCCTCAAATACTTTTATTCATTTTATTGGTTATTTTATATTATCTTATCTATGTATTTTATGTTTCATATATAATATTATATTTCATCACATGTACATGCATTCATATTTGTATTCAGCGTTGGAAATTTTATTCAGTAATAGTGTTTATTTTATACAGCTTTGGGATTTATTTATACAGGTTACAATGTTTTTTTATTGATTTATTATCTACTATACTACTGTACTAATCTGATTATGAAAAAAACATCTACTTTTTGTACCATCATTTTACCCTCACTGTTATTCGATAATCTTTGGCATACATGGAGGAATTCTTGAGGCCATGTGATCAACCGACTTAGGGCACCATTTAGTGGATCATGCATCAGGATGTCACAAATTTGTAATATGTGTTTTTCACTTGCTTGGTCTTACTATTATGGGCTCATAAACAAGAGAATAGGGTTTTGTTAGATCATGGCAATTAACAATGTTTATGAGTGATCAACCCATGCACGAGGAAAATTCCAAGTATCCTGGGATGGGAATTTTTTTTGTTTCTTCACTACTATATTTTATTATGATTTAACCTAGATTAATTTTATGTACCATATTCTAGTAATAACTCATTAGTTTTATAGTATTTACCCTTGGCTCGGTATATAAAGGACGTAGAATTACAAGAATCATTCCAAGAACATAGAGATTAACATGAAATTAATATTCCATTCCATACAGATTTCATTTACAAGCTATTTTAGATTTTATGATGTTCCTTGTCTGATTCAAATCATTCCATTTATATTCCATGATAGGAATGTTAGTAACATTTTGGGTTTTATACATTCAAAGAAATTTCATTATCATTCTTATTTGTAAAACATGATGTTTGATATATCTAACATGATTTCATGTGCATATTTTTTCTATGATTTTAGTGTCATGATATGAATATTTCCCTTTATATACTATTTGTGATGACATTCCTTATTGTAATATTGATATGAAATAGGTTATTAAACTGACCGTATCAACCTAATTGGTGTTTTCCTATATTTATTGATGGTGACAACTTATCTTACCCATTATGAAATGTTTGAGAAATTTTCCATTGGTAGCTTGTAATTAAATGTATTGGTTGTGATTACATTGGAGACATTATGTAATTAAAAGAGTGTATGAGAACTTTATAAATTGGGAAATGGTAACCCATATAATCAAACCACTATATATGAGTTCAATATCTCATGAGACCATTGTATAAATCTCAAATGTGTTAAATTGTGACCTTAAACGAATTGGATTCCTATATAACATTTATAACTATAAAATTTGGGCAAGATAACTCGTATGGCTGAATTTCTGAATGCTAAACTGTGACCAATTTGAACAATTGGGGAATATCATTTATATAATAATCCTACTGACGGTTTTTTAAAAATTAATAATTAAATCAACTATTGGGGTTTATGGTGTGAGGATGGATATTTTGGGACCCATGTAGGTCTCCTTTGATTTTATATTCTTATCGCTTAACCCCACAGGGGGGGGGTATACTTTTTTATGTAGGGATACTTATTTATATTTTCCACAGATATTTATATGGATTTACATATAAATTTATGATGTCATATTAATAAACTTTCCACATTAAACTATACAATACATGTTATATTCTTTTAATATATACATATATGAGAAGTTAGATAATTAAAATTCCAATTTTAACCTAAAATTATTTTTCCTTAGTAGAATGGAGTTGAAATTTCCATTAACTAATGAAACTATTAATTATTATGAATAAATAAATTATTTTTTAAATTGAGTTTATAATATTAACTACCTAAATATTTTTGGATTTCAATTATATATTAATGCTAAAATTAAGAAGATCTAAATTACTTGTTTTTCTTATTCCATTAGGTAAATAAATTTCTATTTATAGTATTACTTAATAGTAGAAAATATGTTATAAAATTGTGATTTGAAATTTTTGAAAATTTTAATGTAAATAAATGAATCAGTAAAAAAACATAAAGTGTTTTTCTTTGGTTAATCCCTAGTTTAATTGTTTTTTTAATTCTCCCTGAGCATTTACATAGAATTGGAATGTGAACACTTTAATGAGCTTATTTTAACCAATATTATAAGTGGTTTTAAATACTCACCATTTCAGGATTGAATTCTTGGTTAGAATAATTCTTTATGCTTTAGTAAGGGGATTGACCAAGGTATGTAGAACCCTCAGATATTTAAAAACATTATAAATGCTTGTGGACCATTACAATTGTTTGGTGATATATTATTATTGTTTTTCTCGAGTACGACTACCCTTTTTTCAAAGTGAACATCATGTTGGATGAGTGGTAATTCTATCTTTTAAACCTTTTTATTGGTCTGAGAATCATCTAATTCTATGTTTAAGTGGGTTAAACATTCACAGGACTTCTTCAACTTCATAGCAGTTCATGTGACCCTTCTTCTTCATCCTTGTTTTTGTTAGATGATTTGGGAGGTCAACATCATGTTTCATAGTCATATAAAATAGTATGAATTTATAGTAGTTATATTCATGGGGCATTGGATACTAGGATGAATAAGGCTAAGAATCCATTATATAGTTCCAAGGATGTTCCTTTTTGTGAGTTATATTTCAAGGTAGTATGCATTGATAGACATGTACCCTTTGATTTGATAAACAGTGTAGAAAACTGCATGAGTTCAAAAAAATCTATTTTACCCTTGAACTGTTGTACTATGTTAATGGGACGGCTTCAGAGTTGATTTACATGGGAGTTAGTGGAAGTAAAACTTGTGCCAATGCTCAAGATGATGATGAAAAGGGATTAGGTGTTTTGAATTTATAGATTGTTATTTTGGATGTTACCCCTAATGTTGTAGTGCGTTGGGACATAACTCTAATGGAGTTTCATGTGAATCTATAAAGTAAGCATGACTTAGTTTACATGTATGCAACAATTCTACTTCTTATTTTTGGTTAACACTTTCAAAATATTTTTTCCACATATATGACTTGCAGTTGGTAGTCGATGAATTACGTGTTGTGAGATGAGTTCATTTTTTAGTAAATTAAAATATGGGGGCACTCCTTAGGTGGGGAGCATCATATCGATCACAAAAAAAGTTGTCTAGGAACACTTACTGGGGATTTTAATTCTTGTTTCATGTATGTTCTTTCATGGTAACATGATGATGAAATAGTTGTCAAGGAACACGTCTTTTATAGACAACATTGGTCAAGGATGGACTAAAGTGGTTATCCTTGTGTGGACATTGGATGACATAGGTAGTGATTTCACTATTAATGGTAAATGATAATGGATAGGTAGGTGTGGCTGTGTAATTTTAAAATAAGATGACATGTAGTAGTTTGACTAATCTTCTTTTTGGTAGTTGGTTATGGATAGTTGGAAACCATAGTGGGAACTTCATCATTGATATGGATGAAGTTTATCTATTCTACCTAGTAATTCTTGATATTCTCTTAGTGTACACCTTCATTAGAGATCATCATGTCCAAAATATTAGCATAATCTTGGGTGCACTATGAGAGAGACTGTTATGGATAGATATAATGCTTAAATTACAATGTGTTTTGATAAATATAATATTTGAATGTTACACTACAAAATTATCATTTTATATAAAGTCATGGTTTTTCGTGAGTGATACTTGGGATCCCATATAGGAATTCTTTGTATGGACTCAAATCCACCTGTCATTTCCTTTTGAATTGACTGCTAGGGGGATTCTTCTTTTGGATCAGTTGGTGTTCTTGAGGTGTGGAAGTTTTGGATTTCTTTCATTATATCACATGTAAGTCTTATTATATGTACTACATTGTATTAACTCCTTGGAATATAGAAGATTATTTAATGTTTACCCTAGACATCGGTTGGGCTTGGATGAGAATTCATATGTAATGATCCTTATGTGCTGGATCAGGTTTACTCATATGTCTGTTATATGAAACGATAACATAAATGGAGGGTTTTTCTTAATTTTTCAATGGAAATAGGTTAAGGTCATTAGTGGACTTAATAAATGAAAAAACTATGTTCCTTAGGATATGGTTTCTTGATTTATGTTGTGATACATAAAACGTCTAAGTAGATCATTGTTTGTTGGAAAAAAGTATCTTGACTTATTTTTTAATGGAACTTCTATGTGTATCCATTGAGAAACTACTTCATGAAACGTATTTGGGATGAGGCAAGTTCTATTTGAGTTGGAAAATATTTTTCCCTAAAAATACATCCTATACAGGATAATTAATACTGATCAGGAGTTGATTAATTAATCAAGTAGAGAATCATACCGAAAGCATTGTTAGAATGATAAAATCAATTTCACACAAAAATAACAATGGTCGAAATTCTTTCATTTTGAATAGTCATTTAAATTATAGATCCTATGATGTTTAATTTTACATGCCAAATGACTATAGATAGGATGATAATATCGTGCCTTAAGATTAATAGGCCGAGTAAGCACATCATCATTTTTTAAATTCTTTAAACACACATTGGTTTGTGTTTTAATAGCTCTTGTACCATATTATTAATTTTATTATTTGTGATACATCAGTGTTTTGAAACACAATGTTCCTATTTTAAGGAAGCATCATGACCTGAGTTTGTTGGGTGACATGTTCATTATTCCACAAGGCTTTTCAATGATGATATGTTTTATTGTGGTGAGGATGTAATGTTATGAATTTTCTTACAATGTAATAACATTTTAATTTTAATTTTAAACCATTTTTAATACTCTTATTGATGTTCATGAGGAATTAGTAGTGGGGATGGGGGTGTTCGAGGATTGTATAGAGCCTAGAGACCCAACTTTTCGGGGAAACAATTATGTAACATTGTTAGTAGACACTATACCTCATAGTCTACATTGTTTGAAAAACAATTCTAGGTGTTGTAGGGCTCCACAAGGGCGGTCACATGAGTTTTGCACAATTTTTATAACAATGAATTACAACTCATTAAGGCTTGAATCCCTATATAAAGGGGGATGCATGGGTAGTGTAGTGTAAAATAAATGGATCTCCACAAACTGTCTATGGAACTAAAATTTGATAGTAACTGGTGCATGGTTGGATCTGTGTTTGGAAAACCCTATATAAAATCAATCCAACTCTTTAAATCATAGATGAATTAACTCCCCCCATTCTGTTATGTTATTTTCTCCTCTATAGCCCTCATTTATACTACACAACCTCCCCACCCACGTGATCTCTCATCCTAAATCCTAAGCTAGTGTTTTTTTAATATATTCTCTATCTAATGTTTGATCGAGACACCACTCATCTCATTATATCCCTCTTAGTAATATCTCAAAACTACTTCATTCCATCAATTTTTTATCAGACCTTCTTCTAAACTATTATTGTGTAAGATCATATATCAATTTTTAGGTTGTTCATCCATTATTTAGATTTCTATAATTTTCAAGAGACTAATGCCTCTATATTGGATGAGTGGACTGTCATAAGAATGGTGTAGGAGTTATAAATTTATTCGCTCATTGTTTTATTGATTTATAAGGCATTCATTTTTTCATAATGATAGTATTTCTGTGAGACTCCACTTAAATATGAAATTAAATATTTATAACCTAATTCCACAATTCTTGTCACACATGTATGTTAAGTTGGAATAATTGATGGCCATGCAATTCTAATTACATCCCCTAATTAAGGGATAATTACTTGATTTCCATTAATTAATTAATTAATTTTTAAGAAAAACACTTTCCTTGGTTTTTTCTCTTGTCAAATGTAAATGAGTTGATTAATTTGAGTTTAGAGTGGTGTAACACTCCACCATGTTATTCTCTTGGGACCAAACCTTCACCTAAGTGGTTATTAACAAATTCATATTAAAGGAACTTGATTATTTCTTGTGGAATTAATGTTAAATTATCTTATAATATACCCTTGATTGTATGCTGCATATTATTATGAATAGTTCACTTTCCCCTAGGACTTGAAATTGTACTTGGACCACTTTTTTATATTTTTATTGTGATGGAACAGTTATAGTTATAGACTTATTAAATATATTATAATTGTCTTGTGACATGTAATGATAATGATCATGTACTATACTTGTTCATAAGATAATTTTATTAAAGTAATAGATGAAGACATTCCATATTAACAAATGATAAATGAATTATATTGAAAATGATCCAAAATGCCTTCAGTGATGATAGTTTCTTATTTATGGAACAATGGAGAATGGGATCATATGGTAATTGTATTTCTATATATTTATTAATGTTTAAAGGGACCTCGGGTAGGGTCATTTTCTATAATGCGTTGCACCCCCTTCATTTAGGATATTATAATTTCATCCAAATCACTTGGGTTATAGGGAATGACATTCAACACCACCTTGGTTAGTAGTTGGGACATAATCTCTTTGTTTTTATTCATGATAATCGACATGGATTCCTATATTTATTGTGATACCCAACATTACATCCCATAGTGTTTACGATACTCGCAAAGACGAATATATTGAGTCTGATCCTTGGGCATGTCAACCATTAATTATTAACATGAGACTTTTATAATTATTATGAGTAGTATTATGTATGGATGTATGGGTAATTTCTAGGGTCATGTATAATACTATGTATCTATATATATGTGTGTATGGTTATGAACATTAATATGTTTAAATTGGATATATATATATATATATTTTAATAATCACTTGTATTCTGGATTAGGCTAAATAAGGTATGGTCAACCATGGGTCCTTAAGGAACCTGATCCAAACTTGTTTACTTTTATTTACTTATTTCATACATTATTTATAATATATTCTAACTATCATATTTTATATTCATAGAAAATATTATTATATAGACATATTTGGTGGTGTCTTATTGACTATATCTTACACCCTTATCAAGATTCCATTTCACTAGGGTATCTAAGAAGACCACATGTTTGAATTTATATGGATTATTTCTTATGTCATAATGCTTCTACCTAGGATTTTGGAGCACATGACATATCTATTAATCAGTATTACCATTGAGACCCCCTTGGGGATTTTTATTCTTTTTCTTATATCATTTAATTTATTTTTTTACCTTATATATGTTTCATGCTTAGATTATATAGCATCACATAGAAATTCATGAATTTTTATATTTAGAGTCTGTCAATTTTGTTCAATTATAATATTTATCTTCAGCGGAACTATCATTTTTTTAAAATGCTTGTACTATTGAGTGACTTATTTATTATCTATTAAATCATTGTGCTACTTTTATTGTGATGATATATTATTCTCTAAATACTATAATTAGAACCGAGTTTCTAGTCGACAGCCTCTAGTATATGGGGAGGTGCTCTTGAGGTGATGTGGATGACCAACTCATGGAATTGTTTTGGGGATCCAAAGTTGGGATTTTACAAAAGTAGTAACATGTATGTAACTTCTTTATTAAAATTATTCTCATTCCATGTTTTCAACTTGATATTTTAATTCTATCATTTCTATGAAATTGGAATGAAAATTAGAAATATCATGATATGAAATAAGATATAATATTTTTTAAAAATATGATGTTAAAATAATAAATAAAGTAATATTTATAAGAATATTACTATTGTTATAAATATAATGTTATTTCATGGAAATCATATTGACCATGCCATAATAGTTATTGATATTATTTTAGGAATATATTCGCTTTTTATTTATAATAATAAGATATATTTTAAAGCTAATAATGTTTTATTCAATGATTTTAGACCTTTTCTAACCTAACGATAATTAATAAAATTTATTTGAAATGGAATTGAATGTTAATTAGATCATGAAACTGAAAATAATGAAATTTTTTAGATTAGTGATTTCTCATTAGTGATTAAATATATAGATATTTTCTAGAAAAATTTCCATGTGTTATTCCAAATTAGGAGGTTTAATTAATATTGAATTAGTTCCTAATGTTTTGACTATTTCATATACCCCTTTATTGAATTGACAAGATATAAAATTTTTTATTGTAAACCAAATTGTAGTATTTTGTAAATATTGGTTCAATTCACCCAATTACTTCACCATGGAGTGATCTTATTTTTTGTTTAGTATAAACACGTTTCCATATAGATTTTAATTAATTGTATATCCTTGAAAAACATCATTGTTAATATCATTTACAATTTTTCACAATTATTTTATTTTTTATTATATTCTAAGAGTTTAGTATTTTTTGAATATTGACATTAGTTTAGGGTACAATCAGTTGTAGTACAAGGTGGATGAATTTCAAAATGTGAATTTTGAGAATTGATATTGTAATTATAAGTGCAATTTTTTTTTTGTGTTATCTAATGTACCAAATTTATTTTGGATCTTATGAATAATATTTTTCATGAATAATTAGACATTTTTCTGTTTTTTTATTGATTATATATTGGAATATGTTATAATGTGTGGAAATCAAGAATGATACCTATGTATTTCTTTTTCAATCCATAAATGAAAATAATGTTTATGGAAGATTTTTTATGAGTGATTTTTTGTTCAAAAAAATTTATTTCAAATGATGTATTATTTATAAAAATGGAATAAATATTGAATTTGATAAAACTAATGTAGTTGAAAAATGGAAATGAATAACTAATGTCATATAAATTTATATTTTTTATGGATTTCCAATCTATTACCAACCGTTTATTGAAAAAATTTATCGAATTTCTAGCCCACTAAAATTGATAAGTTAGAATGAGGAAAAATTCATTTGAAAAAAATGAATTTTAGGATTTATTTCTTGAACTAAAAATAAGATTAGTGATTTCCCCAATTTTTTGCCATCCCTATATAAAAGGTGAATTTTTCACCTGTTTTGATTTTTCAACGAAAGGTCTACGTCGTGTTCTAATATAGAATGATCAAATATTCGATTACACATCACATGAACTAATACCTCCTGAGTTATATTCTCTTACACATGATCTGAAATTAGATTATGTGATTTTTTATTTACGTTTTGGGAGGAATCAATTTTATGGATTATAGTTTGAAATATATAATGATATTAAATACTTAAAGTATATATTAACCCATAAAGAGTTGAACAAGATGAAGATATATTCCTTGAAACTGATTAAGTATTGCGAAAAAAAATTAATTACAATCATTAAAAAGTAAACAACATAGTTGAATACATAAGTTGGAAAAAAAATCTTCATTAGACATGTTTTTTGAGGAAAAACCTCTTTTTCTTAATGATTTTATTAGTTTTGGGCTAGAAATTCTATATTTAGGAAAATATACTCTTTGGTTTGAGGTATCAGTGAAATTGTCTCCATTAGATAGAGTTAAGAAACCTCCGAAGGATGATCATATTTTATGGTAAAATGAATAATTTTTTAACTAGTGTAATTTTACTGAATCTAATGTTGACAATGAAGGTGTTTCATGATTTTGAAAGATATTTATTTTTCCATGTGATTACTTTTTTAATAGATAATTGTATTGTAAGTCTCATAGTTCCCTATATTCAATACTTACTTGAAAAATTAATTTGTGCATAAAAATTTGAGTGTATTTATGGTGGGATGGAATGATTGGTTATATTTCTAACGTAATTTTCAAATGTTTAGCATGTCACCAAGATGATTAATAATGATAATTACTTAATGGTATGCTTCAACCATTTCTATTGAAGGTGTAGAAATGGTAAAATATTTTAATGGTGATATTTCCAACGATATAGTGAGGTAGTAATTTGATTTGGGTTACTGTCAATCGATTAGTTTATACGAAAAATTTACTTATTCTTCAAGATAATTTATCTTCAGATCATATTTTTGGATTTTATATCTAGGATATATTTAAGATTATGAATGTAATCTCCCTATTTTATTTGACTGTGATATATAGTTCATATCAAAATTTCGTAAATGACATGAAATTTAATTGGGAAATAAATTAAATTTCACTATAGACATTCATCCATAGTAAGATAGACAATATCAGAAAAACAATTTTAACATGGAATTCATGGTTGGTTATTGATTAATGAATTATTATAAATATTAAAATATTATCATTCATTAGTTATGTTTTTTCAGAAAAATGATACCATTATCAAATACATATGGAATCATTTGATGTTATATATGGAAGGAAGAGTTGGAATGAAACTTTTTAATAAGATTTTACATAAATAATGTTAATAGTATTATAATTGGTAATGTAAATTAATGAGAAGTCAAATATTATTTAAAAGTGCGTGAGAATTGATCAAAACGAGAATAAATGTAATACAGATAAACATAGAAAAGATCTTTCTTTTGTGCTAGTTGATTATGTTTTTCCAAAAGTATCTCCATAGAGAAGTGTTATATATTTTGCTATAAAGGGTTGTTTAAGTACATGGTTTATTGAACCATATGTAATCCTTCAGAAAATTAGATTAGATTCCTACTAAGTGGAAAATTCCTTTCAGTTTATCCCAGGTAAAAAATTAATTTGCGATCTTAATATTCAAAAAATATTTTCAAGATTCACCTCATGTTTTGAGGCGCAATGTGTTTTAGATGGAAGATATACTTTCTTTTGAGGAAGAATCTATTTATATTCATTTTCTAAGAGAGAATGTTTTTTGAACAAGTTAATTCACCAGGATAAGGTTTTGTGGAGGAACCATTTGTTTAAAGAAGAAACATGGAAATCTCAAAATTTTATAAGGGAATGATATTCAACATTTCTAATAAGTGAATTAATTATGAGGATTTAATTTCAAAAAATTGTGGAAGAATGTTAAAATATAGGTAGTATTAAAAAAAATCATTTTAAATATTTATTATTCTTCATGAATTAGGTAGTTATATTCATTGTCAAATCATTATGTAAGTTTTAAATCCAAAATGAAATAGTTTTATTTAATTATATTTAAAATATTTTATTTAAATGTTTAATTTTAAAATTACACAATATTAATTTGGAAAAATTATTTTCATTTTTGAATTTATCTTGTCAATATTATCTGAAGATATAATTTAAAGAATTTTGTAGTATGATTTTTTGAATGAATATTTAAAATTAAAATTTTTATAGAAAGTTTTATTTTCATTTCAAAATTATACAATGTAATTTTTTTAATCTACAAATTTCATTAGTTCTTATTTATTATTAATAAACCAAATTTTTTCCATTGAAATTAATTAGATAGTTTAATTTAGTATAAAAAAATTTATACATTAAGGAATTTTTCTAAAAAAACATTAATTTGATTTTTGAATTACTTATAAGATTTCATGAAATCATAAATGAAAAAAAAAATATTAGTTAAGTGTTTTTTGTTTTTAAAATGGTCTTTCAAAATAATGGGTATTTCAAAATCCGAAATTGAATTTCACATGGTCTCAAAAGAGTTTGTTAAGGGTTTTATGATGAAAATGAACAAGATTAAAATGATTTATTCATTATATAGTTCATGGAAATTTTGTATAATACTGGGTGAGACTGAGAGAGATTATAGGATGGATTCACCTATATATATATCTCTAATGTATTGGGAATTTTTTTATTTCGAACGAATAGTTATTAAAATATTTATTTTTTCAGAAAGGGTTTTTGGACGATGTTATCCTAAGGGACTAACATAACATTTCTACTCATTATTATGAGCTTTATTGGAAATAATTTAATTTCAAAAGGCAAGATAAATATATTTTTAAAGAAGTTTTTATTACATTTTTGGAGTAAAAAATGAATATTTTTAAGAATTTTTTTCATCATTTCACATGATATATAAGAAACAAACATGATTATGATTTTGAATTTATGTTTGTTTTTTATAAAGTGTTTTATAATAACAATTGGGTAGTAAATATCATTAAATTATTAAGTAAATGATAATTTTAGCTCAATTTTATTTTTATCGAATGGAGAGATCATTTTATGGTCTCAGAATTTCAAAATAGATTAACAGGTTTCTTCCTTCTTTTTATGTCACTTACTAAAAGTTTTATTCTCATACCACATTTTAACTCATTTTTTCAAAGGGAGAAAGGAATATAAAAGGAAATATGATGTACTTTATAAAATCTTGAATATTTTTCATTAAAATAAATAATATTCTACATTAAAATTATTAAATTGTAAAAAAAATGTATAATGAGAAGTAGTGTCCACTTTGTAATATATTGAATTTTTATGAAAGTGTTATAAACGAATTATCTATAACTCTAGGACTAAATGATATTTTAGATTGAAATAAAATTAATTATTATATAATAAATCTAGATTAGGTAATTTTAAAGGCAGGGTAATTATATTAATATCATCCATAGATCACATCCAACTATACATTTTGATTTGAGGATTTAGTTGCATCAGAAATTTGGATTTTTATGTTCTTGAAGTTAAGTTATCAATATTGAGGCCTTGATGTATTCTATTATTATATTTGTCCTATTATTTAACTAATTTTTCATTAATTATTATATATATATTCAATCCATTAATATAAACATCTTTTATTTTATATCTTTTTTAATAATCACCCTGACCATTTAAATTTTATTTATGTTAATGTTTATTTCATATTTTAAAAATATTATTGTTATCAAGGATTTATCTTATGACTAATTGCAAATAAATTACCTCTATTATTTTTAATGTGTTATTTTTTGGAATTAATATAGAATAGAATTTATTGTACATATTTGGATTCTATAATGTTCAAAAATCTTTTTATTAGTTTTTAAAACTAGATTATTGTGGTTTTGAATTATTTTGTAAGGAGAAATGCCTTGTTTAGGTTGAGAAATAATTTATTTTTTATTCACAACATATGTGTTTGGATTTTGATTTTTAGATTTTAATTAATATTATTTTTTTGCCTATTTGTGTAATTAAATAATTTTTCAGGGATGTTCTGGTTATTTTTAAATTAGTGAAAGCATATGTCAATTCCAATGAGTGATTTTTGAAAATTTATATTTCACTTTTGGTTTTATATTTTTAGACTCCACGTAAATACATCTAAGTTATTTTAGTGATAATATTTTGAAATAATTATTTTTCCCTAAATAGTAACATTTTTTATTATTTGGATTTGAAAAATAGAAACCCCTTTCTGTTATTTGTCTTTATCTAGTTAAGAATACCTGATTATAATTTAATAGATATTTTTTATGGGACATCATTGTTTTTAGTTGAATTTTCCACTCTATCAAGGTCTTATGGTTCTTATTTGGTTCCTACTCAATTTTTTAGTATGAATTAGATATACTTTTGAATTTGCGCATATACGTATGATTGTGGATTTAGAATATAATTATTTAATATTCCAATGTTTTGAAATAGTTTTTATCAAAATGAAATTTAATGTTGACCTTGCATTTTGTAATTTAAATTCATTATTTCAATAATAAATTCTATAATACCTTATTTTCAAAATATTATGTTTTTTCAACACATTCATCTTTCATAACACGTATAATATCTTGAAATATTTCACAATATATATATTTTTTCAATTATTTCATGATTTGTGTATATTTCATGAATTAGTATATAATTTATATGTTTGGTGGATGATATTATATTATTTTTAATTGGATATATTTTAATATTTTAATTATTTCTGGGTTATATAATCAAGGGATATCTCATAAGGTATTTTAATGAGGAATCCATTATCTTGAATTACTATTTTAAAAAGTGTGGAATTATTCCCACCTTGATTTTTTATACCCTCATACGTCGTGTTAGATTATGGTGATAAAGAACATGTATAAAAAATTATTTAATTCATGTTTAGGTATTGATTTCGAATAATGGGTTTAGTATGTTATGTTCATATATGTTCGTCAAAAAAATTTGAATCATGGAAAACATAATGAAGAAGCATTAAATTTAAAGTATTTGATAAATGAAATTGATCATAACAAATATTCTCTAATATATTAAATGATTTAATGAATTTTAAAGAATGTATGAATGCATAGAAAAATAAAACAATATTAACCATTATGAGAAACTGTCATATGAACATGACCACAAACATCAAAATCAATATATAAACTACTTCGATCAACATATGATTTCTATATACTCTAAATTACCTTCATATTCTCTAAAATCATTTATACATTTTCTATCAGATTTTATAAAAACTTTTGTCCATTGAAAAATATTTCAACATCATTTTTCTAACCAAAATTTTCCTAAAAACCCTATTCATAGTATTCCTTGAATAATTACATATTCATTTTTTATTGATAAATATTATTATTGGAAATATTACCCAAAAAATTATCACAATAAGATCCTCCAAAATCATGTTTTACTTCAATAAGTCCTTCATTGTCATTATCATTGAATTTTTTAGATTACTTTTCTGGTTCTAGATTATGGTGTTGAGTATCAAATGAGTTCCAAAAGAATATTGAAACCATTTTTACATTTATATTGTTAAATAAATATAATAGTATGAACCAGTCATAATAAAATCCCAAAAAATTTGAATTCTCTCTTCCATATAAAATCTTTCTAAACAATATACTTATATGATTTTTATGATTGATTATAATTGTGATTTATTCCTAAATTTATCTATAAAACATAGATTGAACATTTTTCTCTTAGTTCATGAGTATATATTATAAAAATATGAGTGGCTAACATTCATTCTCTTATTTAATAACCCTATATTTATGAAACAACAATGATCAAATGTTATGTTTTACATTCACTTTCTTCTGTTCAAGGAACATGTATGAAAACAAAAACTCAAATTCCTTTACCATGAAAATCAAAACTATGCCTATTAAATGGGGTAAATTTACATAATATATTGATTAATAAATTAATATTGATGTAGTGGTTCACTTAATTATGCATAAAATTAATGTTTTTTGGACTCAAACATATAGCTATTTGAGCATATTAAATTTTAAATTTCCAAAATGTGTTTTATGGAAGGTATATTTGAGTCTTCTTTTTATGTCAAAAATATAGTTTTGAATGATTTAAAAGTTTATAAAACTAGGTGTATTTATGTGTTAGTATTTTTATATTTTAAATCAATGAGAAGGGTAAAATTTTCCTAGTAGAAGGATAGAAGGATATGATAATCTGAAAGGTGGAATCACTAATTCACACTACCTCTTTATCTTGTGGTTAGGTTGAGGGCCACAAAAAAATCATTAGAGCTTATAAAAATTAGTTATTCTCTTCAAAATCATAGTGGGATATGGATATTAATTTTTAAAAATTATAAATTAATTATAATTATTAAAAAAATTATAACCACCGCATCATCTCTTATTTTTATTTGTTAGACACCTAGGGAGGTCAATTTAACCCTTACATATCTTATTTCTCTTATTCTAACATCACCAATTCATTCATAATCGAGGATCCATCTAAAATAACATATTATTTGATGTGATTCTATCCTTATATATCTAATTAAGATTTATTTATATTTATTTATTAACCTAATTAACTTATATTCCACAATTCATGGGATTACCTCAGTTTCTATAATTTTATGTCCTCCAGACTGAATTTAGTGGATATAGAAGGAGAAACCCCCTTGTGTGAAGGAATGATTGTTTTCTCCATTATAGCACCCATATAATCTATTTTTTCATGAATTTTTTGATTTAAATATATGTTATGATGTTTTTTCGATCAGTATTTCTTGGTCATTAGGTCTTCTAGATTTCATGTGAAAATGAACATGACTCTAGTTAACTATAAATAAATACACCAAATATGATGCATTGAGTCTTACTGTAGTCAATAAATGGTTTTATCTGTTGTGAGGATTATTTTAAAAATAATCTGGATCCTTAAATTATTACTAGTATTGATTTTGGGTCCTTGTGGATTCTAGAGGCCTGAATCAATTGCTCTTGGTGATTCCGCTAAGAGTTTTAACATGTTTTTTTAGTTGGAATAATTGGGTTGTGTATCAATATTTAAAGATAATTCATTAGACAACTTACTCTATTATTAGTGAAATATGAATAGAAAAGGATTTATAATACCATCATTTTTTTTGTTTAGTCCATGAGAGGATTGGTTTGGTTGATTGTACCCAGTTTTTAATTTCCCATGGTGATGGATATTTCTTAAAAGTGAGATGGGTGGTTGATACATTTCTTTCATTGAAGAGGTGAATTTAGAATCATTGTCTTTAGATACAATATACAGTATTATATAAATTAAAATTAATAAATTCCATATAAATTTTAATTAAGTTCATTATGTGGAGAATCATTCATGTTCTCTTAAAATATGGTGGTTTTTGGATTAATGGGTGATGACCTTTTGGGATGATGAAATCCATTCATACAAAATATATCTCAACAATATTGTTCTTGGTGTGAAAATATGGTATTTATAAATACATATAAAATAAATAGATTTTAATTTTTAAACCTATGTTTTTTAAATTTTTTTGCAACATATATTTACTAATGTACTATAGTTTTCAATTGATTATTACATTTTCTCATTCAATGTATTATATTTCTTCAACATTATTGTTTACTGAAGTTGTTAATTTATTTGTGGTCTGATTATTCATTAAACATGATCCTGATTAATAGTTATATATAAAATATTTTGTTAGTCTTACTACATGATTTAAAATCAATACATAATTATTAAGAATTTTTATGGATGCAGTCAATTTTTCTCTCATCTTATCTTGTTTTCTTGAGTTAAATCAAGTTCAAACATTCACATCTAAATATACTCATGAAACCTAGCTACATAGAAACAATGTTAAAATTTCCTGCACTTGTGTAACAAGGATTTAAAATAATATGATTTCAAATATATGTTTTTATTGGTTATAATATATTTAAAATAATTACTTGTTATTTGATTCACATTATTTCTTTTTAATGTGTTCTATAATTCCATATGTCATTGGAATGTTAAATTTTTAAAGCATAATGAATGGAAATTTTAACATTTTTCGGGAAATTATCTCGAATTCTTTCCAATGGGTCATAATTTATACCTTTTCGAGAACCCCATGGGTGGATAAATCCCTCATGTGAGACTATATCCCCCATCCATATTATAATACCATTACACCTAAAGCCTTTCTGAATAGGTCCTTACTTTTCCAAATATTCTCAGCTGAGAGATCCCAAGGATCAGAATCACTCATGTTATATGATTCCAATTCTAAAAACCTAACCTTATATATTTAATATTATAGTTACATTAAACTATAATTCACTTTCATATAATTCCAAATATATTTTCGAGTTTATGGTTTTATATAATTAGGTGATAACACATACATAACTACCTATATATCACAATATGGACACTCATGCTTAGAATACTATTTTACCACAAAATAAAATTTCATAATAAAATATTTATTCTCTTCATTAAAAATATTAAATAATGAAAAATTGATTCTTTTTTTTCATTTACCCATACATACACAAAGTGAATAAATATTAAAAACATGGGATGTGAACAAGAATATTTTTAAGTTATATTCAAGTAAGAAAGAAACCATTAGTTTTTGAATACTTAAAATAACTTTCTTTTCTCAAAATAAAAATTGGCTAAGAAATAAAAATATTTTTATTTATTAAATAATATTCTCTTATCAAATATTTAAATCAAACATATTAATGGAAATAATAAAGTGAATATGTAAATCATAAGGCTTATATAAATAAGGATAAACTCATTATAACATTTTTAACAAAGATATAATTTTAATCTATAAAAAATATATCATAAGTTTTTTAAGCATAAGATCATTTTTATAAATTGATAAATCATAATATTCCTATAAAAAATCATAGTAATCCATGATAATACATGCATGAAAAATGAGACATCATTTTCATGTCTCTCTTACATATGGAGTGACCCTCTTGATTACACATGGAATAACAAACACAGTTATATTTCGAATGATTGTAGCAGTATATTCCAATAATATCATGGGAGAATTATAAAATTTAGAACAATCCAACATTTAGAAAAACCATAGCATTATATTCCCATAAATTATTATGACATACCTAATTGGTTAACATTATCCCATATTTGGAATAACCTATGCAGTATATTTCAATATTTTTTTAGGAGAATCTTGATTGATTAACATCATCCAATTACCAAATGAATTGGAGATATATGAAGGGATCAACTATTCACAATTTATAATGAAACCTACCTTTCTCATGGAACATTCCCATGGACAAAAATTGTGTATGTAAAACTTGCAACATGATTTATTCTTTTCAAACATAAGAAATGTTTTCTGGATATTAATATATCGCTTTATTTTAAATAAAATATTCTAAACTAAAAATTTAAGAAATAATGGAATAAATTTTTTATTTTAAAAAAATATTAAACATAATAAAGGAATCCATAAATAAAATAATTGTTACAACGGATATTAAAGTCATTGTCATTGTATATATTAAAATTGAAAATTTTTCTATGACATTATTAAAAAATTCAAAAAATTCTATAGACTGATTATGTTTAGAAAATATTAAAATGAAATATATAGAGACCATAAATTAAATTTTTAAATAAATTAAGTCTATATAAATAAATCTATAAAATAAATTTTAAAATGTGGAAATGGGAGAAAATAAGTTATAATGGAAAGCATTAAAATGGAAATTTAAAATGAATGTCCCTTACTTTTATTATGGTGTATCACCTGTATTATTTATATTATTGAATAATTTTTTTTATTAATGAAATATTTTTTAGATAAATTTTCATTATTTATTATTCCTTTTATATAAATTAGTATAATTTTATAACAATTACTACATAATTTATGTATATAGCACATGTTTTGGGGATATTGAGTTCATAAGTCCAAAACGAATTCGATGCGATAAATATGGTCGAAGATGTAAATATTAGATCATATGAAAAATTATTATATAAAGACCTAGTTTTTCTGATGTAATTTGTTTTAATTATATGGATAAATTGGGAGTTTGAAAAAATTTATGATGGGTGATTTCGAGTTCTGTTGTGCCTAGAATAAATTTCTAAAAAGTTATTAGGTACGTTCCGTAAACGCATGAGCGACGTTTTGTAACTTCTGAACTGGTGCTCATAATTGAAAAACTGAGGACACCGTTGAACTCACAGTGCTGATATTTGCTTAATAAGAGCTTCACTGTGACCATAGTATGTTGAGGGTGGAAGTTGGATATTTGGTTTTTCATGGACGAATTGAAAAAAATAAAAAAAATAACTTTTATTTTATATCTTGAAACCTCTAGTTTGATTTTTGGTGGTGGGGACCACCCGATCCTTTGTAAATATTAGAACTAACCCCCCCCCCAATTGAAATTAAAGAATTAATTGATCATTAACTTAACCTATCAAGATTGGGATGGGCTCCTCGCCTCTCCTGGGATGGGGGAAATTGTTGGCAAACTAATTTTGTAGAGAACTCTCGAAAATAGAATATTCTCGAACGAAGAACGACCTCCAAATGAAGAACGGGGAACCAACATTTGAGAAGCGTTGACGCATCACCTTCATACTCATTCCACCTCCAATGAAAAAATGAGGTAGGGAGCTTTAATTTGGTTGTTCTTGTTTGTTCCTTGTGATTCCATGTTGTGATTCAATCTTCATAAGTCTCATGTTACCGATCTAACGCTGTGGGTGTGGGATAATATAACCTAGCCGGATCCCTCCACTAATTCATTGAATGACATGATCTTCACGGTTGAGACTTCAAGTTGAATAGAACCTGACCTCGTCGGTCATGGAACGACGACAACGTCCCATGACCCGCAACAGTTCTTTCGGTTTAAAGAACGGGCCACTAGAGCCCTCCTTGTGACCCAAGGAAGTTTGCCAACGACCAGTGCCGGTAGTAAAAAAGTGGCGGCTAACACACCGGCCAGACACATGGAGGATGGTGGCTAGTCCATGCCACTAGAAGAGGAGGTCATGTCCCATTGGCCTTGGCAGAGTAGAGTGGTGGTGGGCAAGTCAGTCGGCCACATGGTGAAGCGGCGGCATGCATCTGCTCCGCCAGAGCTGGAGACTGCGACCGCTTGGACACGGAGGAGACCAAAGGGAGGCTGACATTGGGCCGACCATGGAGTGGATAACGACGGTGCGCGTCTATGCCCTCGAAGCTAGAGGCTTCAGTCGCTTGGCCACATCAGAGACCATAAGGCAGCCGACACTCGACCGTCCACGGGGAGGACATCGATGTCATAACGCCGCTGGGAGGACAATAGGCTGGGAGTTTGGCCAACCGTGTCTCACTGAGCGGTACCTCTCCAGTGGGTCTCACGTTATAGCCGGTGGTGGCACGTGGCGCTGCCTGGTTGGCCAAAACCAAATAGCCAAAGGGTTGTTCGAGTGACCTGGGGGAGTACTTCCCATCCCGGGTGGCGGCTAGGGCATACACCACCACAAGGGGCCACCCCGGCAGCTGGCCTCGCCCAAATGGTCGGGCTAGGCCCGCTGTGGCCTAGCTGGTTTGTTTCAGACCCAGACTGGGTAGGTCGACCCAAACCAGGGTGGGTCAGCTGAGACCAAGTTGGATCATACCTTGTCCAATCTGGACCTATTTACACCTTTTTGGCCATAACATGTTATTTGTGCATCTGGTTGATGAACCATCTATGGCGCTGAAATCCCTGGATCAAGACCGTCCTTTTGGTATAATCCAACTGAGTTTTGGATAATGTTGGATTATTTCTAGGTTTGATTGAACAAGAATCTAACCAGGCCCTCAGAACTAAAAGGTTAATAACTTACAGACCGATCATCCGATTGACGCGCTATCTGTTGCATTGGGTTCCTTATGACATGGAGGTACATTGGGATACTTATTTGTGGATATCTAGGGAAGATGAAGTATCGACCTATGGCTTGAGAAGCAGAACCTCTCAGAATCAAGCATGCTTACAGCGGGAACCATGTGGCTAGCTATACTTTAGGAGTCTTCATACCCTGTGTGGATCATCCTCGTATCTTGTGTGGGTTAGCACTCAGTTATCTTGTGTGGTTCAGTGCATACTGATCCAATGTGGGTCTTCTCCAGATCCTATGTGGGTCATCTTAAGATCCTATTTGGGTCATCTTCGATCCTATGTGGGTCAACAGTAGAGCTTCTCGATGAAGGAAGATGATGTAGAAGTACAGCTAATCATCAATACATCCATACCAAAGTTGTGCCTAGTGTGATCTGAGTCTTTACCGTTGTGTACATACCATCGTGGTGATACCTTTTTAGTATTCTTATGTGTGGTGTTACCTTTGTGGTACTTACCATCGCGGTGATACCTATGTGGTATTATTCTGTGTGGTATTACATTTGTGGTACTTACAGTGTGGTGTTATCTTTGTGGTATTCTTTCCTTCGTTGAACAGTTGAGGTTTTAGCTAAGGAGATGGGCCTTGAGTTTCCTCACATGTGATATGTGTACATATTGATAACTTAGTAATATGTATGGTAATACACCTAAGTAGTTTTGATGAATATTTCATCATGCTTTGAGATTAAGGTCTTTCTTTGTGGTTTATACTTTATAGATTCTAAGACACCTACGGGGGTCTTAGGGTCCCTAATGAGTATTTTATACTCACCCATGCATTTTATACACCCGCACCTTCTTGTGTCATGTGCAGAAGACATACAACATTGATAGAAGATGAGGGTGCTAGGACTAGAGGCCTCTCAGATATGGACCATTAGACAAGATATACCACAGAGACAACCATTCAAGAGATGTACCTACCCATCAGGCAGGATCCTTGTTTGGTGTTCACAAGAGCTGTTTTTATTTTTACTTGTACATTCTAGTTGGGCTTGTATTCCTGCCCGCTTAACATATTGTACCCACTCTGTTTACTATATATTTTAATTTGTGCTTTTATCATACTGTGTGCTTGGATTGTGTGAGTTTACAGGTTAAAAGGGAAATGTCTTCCCAGTTTTAGGGATATGCCTTTCTGGTGCTAGTCGCTAGCCCCTAGCCTATGAAAGCGGGTTGGGTTAGTCACGACATGTGCCTCGGGGGACGAGTCACAAAATATTGGTATCAGAGGTGTCAGATATACTAAATAACATGGACTCTTATCTTTTGATTCGGAAATAGTGTTAAGTGTAATGAGTGTGGTTTTCAGTTTGGGGAAATCCAGTGTTGGTGGGTTGGTCAACATATCCATACACCCAGACGTTGACTTCTGATTTCCGACTCGTTGAATGAAAACACTAATTGCATGAGTGTTTTTTAAAAGTTTTATTTGTGATTTCCTTAAGTAATCTCAAGAGGTATAACTTATTGATTGTGACATAACTGTTTCTTTTTAGGATTCCTCCACATAGATATCTTGCCATGTTTCTAAGTATAGAATGAGATAACAGCCCACCGAGCAATGATTCTTCGGTGCAGGGCCCCATTTCGGTAGTTGCACCAACAGGTGGGGTACCAGCAGCACCACAAACCATTGGAAAGCTAATGCCACCCACCCTGGTAGCAGAGAGTGCATGCTGCTTGAGCTCTCTGTACATGTTTCAGTGCTAGAGTATACCGAGTTTTTGAGGAGAGATGAATCCTCAGGAAGCTGAGACTGGATAGAGGTTTTGGTCAAAGTTTTCTTATTGGTAGGGACACCATGTAATCTTCTGGTCATCCTTGTAGCCAGTCTTCTTCAGGAAGTAGTGGGATGATGGTGGATCTTGATGATCCAGGTTCAAAATGAGGTTAATCTCATCTATATGGAATTTGAGAGACTTTTCAGGGAATTTATCATCTCATCCACCTTACGCTAAGTGCATATATAGGTGTTTCTCCACTTACAATAGGGCATCATGACAATGGTTCAGTATTCTGTGAGGTTCACTGAGATCTCGCGCTACTCCACTGACATAGTGTGGCACCCTTTCTTTAGGTCCCAAACCTTTGATCAGGGGCACTGATGGGAGATTAGAGCTTCCATGATTTCTCTCAACATCCCAACGTAGGCGGGGGTGTTAGAGAGAGAACTCTTAATGGAGATATTCCTAGTTGAGCAGTCACCGATAGCGAGACACATAACCGGACGTCATATAGAAGAGTCATCTGGAGTTGGAAGAAGATATATGATGCCGAGGTCTAAGAGGACCTGACCTACTGGTGGAAGATAACATGATAAAGGGTAGAAGGACTTCCTGGGCAGAGGAAAATATTCGATTGAGGAGGTCAGAGGTGGACGTGGCGGGGGAGCTGGCCATGTGGCATGTAGTGGGGGGCGATCACAGGGAGCGGGCGGACAGGGATGAGCTAACCTCCAAGCTACTGAAGCTTAAAATCGCAGTGTTCTCGAGATGATTAAAGTTACGATATATTTCTACTCCAACATAGTTTCAGTACATATAGACATAGGTTCCAGTCCCTCAGTTATTTCCATGACCCTCGTTTGGAGCTCGGAAATACCGGTGGAGCCATTGGATTGATCTTTATTGCTAGAGACTCCTAAAAGAGAGGATTTGACAACTACACACTGGTTCTGGTAGTGTGAAATTACTCTAGGATGCAGGAGATTCGATTGGGGTCTTCTAGTAGTGGCGTCGAGGCCTTACGACATTATATTGGCTATGGATTAGTTTTCTACAGTCCATTCATAGAGAGACTATATTAGGTGAAATGTAGAGTTTGTCTGCATGGACAGGACCAGGTTTTCCTTTACCAGTGAGAAGGGAACCATTGTAGTGTATGATGGATTTTCTTGTAGGAGGGTGCAGACGATCACACATCAGTTGGCTAGCCATACTCTCAGAGTGATTGATGTTGAGAGTCAGAGCTATCCTGTAGTGGCGGAATAGTACATTGATGTTTTTCTTGATGATGTTTCAGGTTTACCCCATCACAGAGAGGTGGACTTTTATATCAAATTTTACCCCGGGACGACACCAATATCTACACCAGCATATCGGATGGCTCCTGTGGAGCTACGAGAGATACGATTACAGATGGAGGACTTGCAGAGTAAGGGATTCATTAGGTATAGGGTTTCTCCATGGGCAGCCTTGATTTTTTTCACCAAGGAGGATGGGAGTTTGAGACTCTATGTGGACTGTCGGTGCCTAAACTAGGTGACTGTGAAGAAAAAGTACAAAATCCTCAGGATTATTGATCTCTTTGATCAGTTGAAGGGAGCACCGTGGTTTTGGAAGATAGACCTTAGATCAGGCTATCACCAGCTCAGTGTATGATATGAGCATGTGAAAGAGAAGTCATTCAGATGTCAATATGGCTATTATGAGTTCTTGGTTATGCCATTTGGTTTGACCAACACCCTAGAAGTGTTCATGGGACTCATGAAAAGGTTCTTCCATCCATACCTCAATTTCATTGTGGTAGTCTTCATCGATGAAATCCTGATATATTGAGCTACAGAGGAGGAGCATACCTATCATCTATAGATAGTACTTGACACACTCTAAGAGCACCATCTTTATGGTAAGATCTTGAAGCACCTGTTCTAGATCCTAGAGGTTCACTTGCTCGTACATGTCATCTCGGAGGCTGGAGTTGAGGTAGATCTTGTGAAAATTGAGGTAGTTATTTCTTGGGAGTCATAAAGGTGTGTGAAGGAGGTGATAAGTTTCCTAGTCTTGGTAAATTACTACCAGAGGATTATTCCTTACTATTCCACAGTTATGGAAAACTTATCAATATTGATGATGAATGTACATCCCTTCATGTGGTCGAAGAAATTCCAACGGAGTTTCCAGGAGCTAAGGCAGAGACTGACAAGTTCACTCTTCTTGAGGCTACCGGAGGAGGGACGTGGGTACGTAGTCTACTGTGATGCATCAGGAACCGGGATTGGATATGTCTTGATGGAGGATTGAGTAGTGATCATGTATGGTTCTCGATAGCTAAGACAACATGTGCATAACCACGCTACCCATGACCTGGAGTTAGCATCAGTGGTCTTCAACTTGAAGATGCGGTGACATTACTTTATGGTCGAATGTTTTAAAATATACTCTGATCACAAGAGTCTCAGGTATATCATTTTTAAGAAGGACCAAAACCAGAGACAATAGTGTTGGCTTTAGTTCTTGAAGGTCTATGTCTTCGAGATAGTTTATACTCATGAGAAGGGGAACATAGTGGCAGATTCAATCAATAGTAGATCTGGTATACAGTTGCTGAATGAGGAATCAAAGCAGCTAGATGCTTTGCGGATATCCTACATGGAATGAGATGGAGCAACTTATCTTCTCTTACAGTCACTCAACCAATCCTTCAGTGAGTCAGGGAGACGGAGATTGGGGACCATAACTGTGAGGCTTGAAGAGCTCAAATATCCTCAGAACAGGCGCCTGATGGATTTTCTAAAAGTAGGGAGCATGTCATTCTCTTCAGAGGGTTTACTATGGTACCGATAGTTCTAGAAGAAGAAGTTTTTAGGTGGTTTCATACGTCCCCTCTAGTGGTACATCTAGAAGTGGCAAAGATGTACTAGGACCGTCGGCATCAGCACTAGTTTTCAGGAATGAAGAAACCAGTAGCAGAGTTTTTCTCATGGTTCTTCACTTATCAGCACATGAAGGTTGAGAATCAGGTTCCTCTTGGCATAGTTCAGCCACTAGAGGTTCCAGAGTGGAAGTGGGATGGAATTTCCATGGACTTCGTGACATGACTTCCACGCACGACCAGTGGTCACGATTCTAAATGGGTGATCATTGACCAACTCACCAAGTCTCCGCACTAACTACCTATCATAGAGAAGGGATTAGTAGAGGTCTTGGGACACCTATACATTCATGAGATTTTACGGATTCATATATTTATTTCGACCATTGTCTCCGATCATGATGCACATTTTACATCCTGGCTTTGGAAGGGGTTGCAGGAGGAGTTTGGTACACAACATCGATTGGGAACCACCTTCCATTTGTACACGTATTGTCAAACATAGTGGACCATTAAGACCCTTGAGGACATGCTGTATGCTTGTGTCCTTGATTTTGTCCACAGCAAGGAGGATCACATGCTCTTGGTGATGTTCGCATGAAACAATTGTTATCACTCCACTATCAGTATGGAACTGTCCAAGGGATTGTATGGTCGACCTTACAGATCACCTCTGTGCTAGACTGACCCAGGGGAGTAAGCACTCATTGGACCAGAGATGGTATGGGCTACTATGAAGAAGGTGCAGATCATAGAGGAGCAGATGAAGATTGCACTGAGAGGGTAGATGTATTATTCTTATAGGATATGAAGACCTATAGAGTTCGAGGATGGTGACCATGTCTTCCTACGGGTCTCACCTCGATTAGGTTTGAGGAGATTTGGCAAGGGCGACAAGTTATCTCTGAGGTTCATCAGGCCCTTCCAGGTCCTCAGGTGACTTGGCGAGGTGGCATACCACCTATCTCATCCCCCTCAGTTTCACCTGGTGCATGACATTCTCCATGTATCCCAAAAGAGGAGATACGTACAATATCATTCGCACATCATTGACTGGGGATAGATGGACATCAAGGATGGGGTGACATTTACGAAGGTTCCAGTATAGATTGAGGATCGTCATGATAGAGTCCTGTGTGGGTGATACATACCTCTGGTGTGTGTACTTTGGAAGCTAGGGAACCTCTAAGAGAGCACATGGGAGCGGGGGGGGGGGTCTAATTCATGCTCAGTACCCCCACTTGTTTCCCTAGATTGTGTTGTGGATTTTGGGGATGCAAGTCCTTGAGTTGGGGAGAATGTAAAGACCAAGATTTTCACATTTAATTTCTTTTTTAATTATATTGGAAAATGAAGAGTTCTCGAAAATTGATAGCGCGTGATTCCGAGGCCTAGTGTTCCCTGAATAAATTTCTAAACTTTTTTAGGTACCCTCGGTAAACGTGTGTGCGGCATTTTTTAACATTTGAACTGGTGCTTAGAATTGAAAAACTGAGGACACCGTTGAACTCACAGTGCCGATATTCTCTTAAGGAGACTTTGACCTCGACTGTAGTAGGTCATGGGTGGTAGTTGGATTTTTGGTTTTTTGTGGGAGAATTGAAAAAAATAAAATATATATATATTATTTTATTTCTTGAAGCCTCTCATTTGATTTTTGGTGGTGGGGACCACCAAAACCTTTGTAAAACTTGGAACCCACCCCCCCCCCCCCCCAATTGAAGAGCCAACATTAATTGATCATTAACATAACCTACCTTAAATGAGAGGGGCTCGTCACCTCTAGTGGGTTGGGGGAAATTTTTGGCAAAAAAAATTTATAGAGAACACTCAATGGAAGAATATTCTCCAATGAATAAGATCCTCCAATGATGGAAGGAGGAATGGGTAACTAACGTTCAAGAAGCATTGATGCATCACCTTCTCCCTCACGCCACCTCAAAAGAACAAACGTGGTAGCGGTTTTGAATTTGGTTGTTCTTGATTGTTCATCATGATTCCAAATTGTGATTCAATATTCATAAGCTAACTGTTTCAGATCCAACATGGAGGGTGTGGGCCAAGTTAACACAACCCGATCCCTCCAATAATTTGTTGAATGAAGTGATCTTTGTGGGTGAGACTTCAAGTTGAATGGAATCTGACCATGATGGTCTTGGAATGACGAAAACGTCCCGAGACCCATAATGGTTCTTTCAATTTGAATAGCGGGCCACCAGAGCTCTCCCAGTGTCTCGAGGATGTTCGTCGGTGACCGGTGCTGGTAGGGAAAAGTGGAGGTTGGAATACCAGTCGTATGTGATGAGGGCGGCGGGGCATACAAGCCATTAGAAGAGGAGTATGTGGCTCATTGGCCTCGATGGAGTAGAGTGCCAGCCGGCACACCGGCCAGTTGCACAGCGAAGCAGTGGCGCCCGTCTGTGCCTCCAGAGCTTGAGACCACGGCCGCTTGGCCGCGACAGAGATTGGATTGCGGCCGCCACTCTGCCGGCCACGGGGAGGATAGTGGCGGTGTGAGTCTTGGACACTGGAGCTGAAGACCGCAACTGCATGGCCTTGAAGGATATCAGAGTGCGGCTGACACTCCACTAGCTCGAAATCCTACCGGCCACGTCTCGTTGAGCGGGACCCCTCCGACAGGTCCCACATGCCAGCCGACATTGCAACATCGCACCGCCTAGTTGGCCAAAACTGAATGGCCAAAGAGCCATTCAGGTTACATGGGGGGGAGTTCCTCCCCATCCTGGTGGTGGCTAGGGTGGACCCCAACACAAGGGGCCACCCCGACCGCGAGTCGTGCCTAGCTGTCCGGGCGATGCCATCCCGTTCATTGGCTGGACCGGGCCCGCCGCATCCTGGCCAGTTCAGGTTAGACTTGGACCGGGTTGGGTTAACCTGAACCAGGTCGACTCAGCCGCAATTGGGTCGGGCCAGGTCATCCTAGACCAGGTCTGACTAAACCCAGACCCATATAATCCTAGTTACACCTTTTTTTCCATAACATGTGATCTAGGTGTCCGATTGACAAACCATATACGACGCAGGAATACTTGGATTGAGATGGTCTATTTGGTATACTCCACTTGAATTTTCGAAAAAGTGTGAGTACGGCTAGGTTGGATCTAACCTGAATCCAAACGGTCCCTTGGAACTAAAAGGTTAATAACTTATATATCGGGCGTCCGATTGATGCGCCGTCTATTGTGTTGGGTTTCTAATGACATGACAGTCCTTTGGGATACTTCTTCGTGAGACTTTGAGGTAGTTGTAGTATCGACATATGGATTGAGGAGTGGAACCTACCAAAATCAAGCAAACTTAGTGCAGTAACCTTGTGGTTCGCTATAATTGAGGAGTCTTGAGATCCTATGTGGGTCATCCTCGGATCCTGTGTGGGTCAGTGCTCAGTGATCCTGTGTGTGTCAATGTATACTGATACTATGTGGGTCATCTTCAGATCCTGTGTGGGTCATCTTCAGATCCTGTGAGGGTCATCGTCGATCTTTTGGGGGTCAATAGTAGATCTTATCGATGAATTAACATTATCTAGAAATACATCTAATCATTTATACTTTCGTACTTATGTTATGCCTGGTGTGGCTGAGAACTTACCTTTGTGGTACTTACCTTCGTGGTGATACCTATATGGTATTATTCTCTGTGGCTTTACCTATGTGGTACTTATATTGTGGTGTTACCTTCGTGGAATTATTTCCTTTAGGGAACATTTAATCTTTTGTCTATGGAGTTGGGCCTTGTGTTTCATAGCATGTGAGATGAGTATATATTTATAACATAGGTATATATATAGGCATATAACTAATTAGTGTTTGTGGCTATTTCTTCATGCTTTGAAATTGGGGTCTTGCTTTTTGGTTTGTCCTTTGTAGATTCTGAGTGACCTTCGGGGGTCTCGGGGTCCCTACTGAGTATTGTTAAACCAACCCCTGCACGGGCTATGCCTGTCCCTTGTTGTGTCTTGTGCAGATGATAGACCACATTGATCGAGGCTGAGGGTGCCAGGACTGGAGGCTGCTCAGAGGTGGACCATTAAATGAGACATACTACAGAGACGACCATTCAAGATCTGTACCTACCCTTCAGGTAGGATCCTGGGCTGGTGTTCATTGGAGTTGTTTTCAGTTTTACTTGTACTTTCTAGTTGGTATTGTATTCCGGACCCCTTTACATATTGTACTCACTTAATTTACTATATATTTTACTTTGTGCTTGTATCTTGTTGTGTTCATGGATTATGTGAGTTTTCAGGTTAAAAGGAAATTCCTTCCTGGTTTTAGGAAATGTCATTCTAGTGCTAGTCACTATCCCCTGGCCTGTGGAAGGCAGGCTTTGGCTAGTCACGGCATGGGCCCTAAGGGATGGTTCGTGACAAATAATTAGGGTTAAATATTCATTTATATTAAAAGAATTAATCTTTTAACTATATCCATCAAATATGATTATGAAAAATGATCAACATTACAATCATGGGGTTGATAGGTCGTGTATATGCATGAGAAACATTTAAATTCTTCAATCATCATTTTATAAAGTAGTTATGTATTATTTTACATCTAAAAAATTAACTCAATATCATAAATATAATCTCACTTATTTAAATATATATATGTATTCACTATCCATGTGATGTGGTGATAAAAATGAATCACATTGCTTCCTGGAGGCGGGTGTTCACTTGAACACAAGAATGATGTCATCATTATTCAGTGAACAGAATGGTAAAAAGGTAAATAATATATAATATTTTATGAATTATAAATATGAAATTAATTTCATATAAAAAAATTAATTTCATGATATTAATCTAGTCATGAGTGAACATGGTGGAAAAAAATAACATAGGTTCGTCAGGTAGTAGTGCATTATACGCATTAATGGTGGTTTCATCTCCCATTTGATGTAAAAGGATATGGATATATGATATTCCATTAATAAAATGAAATATTAGTATATGTAGTATACTGTTAATATAAATTTCTATTTTTTATGAACATTTGATGGTGTTGGGTGAAGAAAAAAAATTAAACACGAGGTTGAAACTAAACCTATTCACTGAAAAATATCTTTCTCATAATACCAAAGTCACATAAGATTAATATTAATAAAAATATAATAAATCTATAATTTGGGGACAAATATTAAGAAGTAATTTGTTTACATCTTAGATGATTAAATGGATTTTTTAAGTCTAATGTAATGGAAATAAGAGATTAACATTTATAGTAGAGGGGGGGACAACTCGTAGTATTTCTCATGATATTAAATTAATCTAATTATAGTTTAGTTGAAAATGGATCCATGTTGATTTATGTAGAATATATAATGTATTTTTGTCGAAATACTCTCATAAAATAAAAATTAGAGTGTATTGGACAATGTTTTTACCATTGTATTTTAGTTTAACCCCTTGTTAACCCCTTAAACACTTATCATGGAAATAAAGAGTTTTACTCTTTTAAGATCATTATTATAACTATAAATTGACAAATAAGACCATAAATGGGCCATTTATGGTATTTAAAAAATAACATTTTTTTCTTTTATGAATATTATATTTTTCATAATTATATATCATTTAATAAAATATAATTTATTATAAAATAATGTTATTTTTAATTTTTTAATAATTAATTACATTGAATTTAATAACCTATATAAATAATTGAAAAAATATTACATCCCTAAAATATTAAAATCATATATAATATTCATTTATCACATTAATTATCTAAAATTATGTTTGTATTATTATTTTTAATATCATTTATTTGACTGTTTCATTAGTTGAATAATTTATCATTCAATGCTATGTAATAACTTAAGGTTATTATTTCTTTAATAAATGTAATAAAATTTCCATGATAAAGATAAATATGTATTTTTAAAAAATATATATATACAACTTGATTTATACACTAGATATTCCCATGTTCAAATTATTATAGTTATTAAAAATAAGAGTGACATTTTTGACTTGTCTTTAAATAAAGTATTATAAATTTCATAAAGGTATCCAATTGGAAAAAGTGCATATAAATAATATATCAAGAGTGTGGATGAAATTTACACGTCCAATAATATTAAATAAAGTGTTATGATCATTTTTTACCCTTATCATATTATATATAACCCTTCATTACCCTATTTACCTTTTACAATGGTAACAAAATATACTATTGTTTTTATTCATATTGACTAGAAATAAATGGGGGAAAATTACTGAATATGGACTCCATGATAAAAATTTGGAATCCAGTTTCAAAAAATTCAAAACATATAATTTTAATATTTTAATTTAAAATTGAACAGGGAAATATACAAAAAAATGGTTTTCTGAAAAATGTCATTTTAAAATATAAATTATTTTTAAAAGAAATTAAATTATAGATATCATATCAAAAACCGTAATTATATTATTTTAAATATAAATTAACTAATTATGTGTTAAAATTAACCCAAAATATCATTTTACTTTCTAAATACTTCAATAAAATGAACACTTAGTAAAATATGTATTTTTCACTATTCATTGAAAAATCAATCTCCTAAAAAAATAAAAGTTTAATCATAGTAAAATATTAATATTATGATCTAAAAATGACAATTATTTTATTAAATAGTATAAAAAATATCATAAATTAATGTTATCATTTTTTCATGAAAAAATATAAACAAATATTTTTGAATAAAACATATCTTTAAAGAATAAACCAGCTTTACCAAGAATCTGCTGCTTATTTTCTAATAAGTAATCAATAAAAAATTATTTATTATAATCTATATATATATATTTAATATATTAGTTAATCTTATTCATACTCTCCCATTTAATGTATAGGTTATAATGATCATATTAAAAAACAAATATTTCACAGATTGATTAGAGTCACTGTTACAAATATTGTATTCTATCGAACAATGTATTTGTTTTCAAATATAATGATATTATGTTTTCCCATTTATTTAATTCAGTCCTCAAAATTTTAAACTCAATCATAGTAATAAAATGTTACTATTTTAAAATATTTTGTATGAAATCCCACATCATAAAAATGGATAATAAAACATTATACTGAAAAAAGGTAATAAGAAATATGATATTTATCTAGAATAACAAAAAACTATGTTTTCATACAAGAAAACATTTTTCGAAAGTGAAAAAAATGTAAGTAGAAGAGAAAACCAATGCACAATTAGTAATATAAATTGATATAGAACCTGTTTATTGGAATTTAAAAAAATACCTAATCATAAATTGATGATTTGGGAAGTGACCGTTGATTTATCTAAAATGAAGTTAATATAATAACATATTTATTTCAAGATTCTTTTTCTATAGCTGAGAAATTCCTCTAACATGAAAACTAAAATGATAAGTAAATATACACACTTGATAATTATAATTTTATTCACTTATAAATTTCCACCACAATCACATATTATTCTCCTAATGATGAGTATTCAAGAATATTTTTTTATTCATAGAGAAATAGAATAAAATTTTATCTAATAATATAATCAAAAAACATATTAAATATATACCTCATATATGAAGGTATTAACCAAATCCAATGGGGTTCAAACAAGATATGATAATTCCCAAAAATAATAATCCTTGATATGAATAAACATAACTGCAATCTCAAATGTCTTAATGATAACCCCCAAAGTAAAAATTAAATAATTCTACATATAAATAATTTTACCATTCAAGAAAATATCATATATTATGGTTGAACCTCAAATATGATATGGGTTTCGGTCACATATTTTCCTAAATCAAAAAATATATATTTATCCAATAAACATAATTTCATATACCAAAAAATATGAGTTCCCTGATTATAAAATTACCAAAATATTTTAATCATTTCCATAAACAACCACAATCCCCATAATGCCACAAAAAATAAAATATAATTTAGAAAATATGATTCAATGAAATACTATAATATTATTTGTACCCTAATCAAGAAATGATTCCCAAAATATTGAACTTATTTTGAATTTAAAATAATAAACTAATCAACAAACAAGTTTTTAATCAAATGGTTATCTAAGGACTTCAAATATACTAGAGGTAGGTATTGTAACCTTATCTCCCTTATGTTGGGGGTCCATGCCTGAGGGCTTTACTGAATGGGACAGGTCATCATCTTCCTTGTGGGATGTCCTTTTTCTAATACTATATTTCAATTATTCCTATAAAATTCTAAAAAACATGATAAAGATCATAAAAATATCATTAATAATTAAATATCAAAATATCTTAATGATTTTCAATCTGACTAAAATTTTCTCCCAAAAATGAAAATACAGTTAATCCTTAGATAACATTTTCAAAAGTTAAATTTACTAGTCACATAAACCTTAAACATATACCAAAACTAAATAAATCTCTCCCAATGTATTTCCATCACATAATACCTCAAAAGGAGTGTTTATGCCATTGAAATTATTATCAACCATAAATATACCTCTATATAATAACTGTTAATTCCCTATATATAGAAACCTTAATAATTAAACCTTATTTATTAACCATTCTTTTCTATATAATTCTTTAATACATCCTTCCAAAAAAAATTATGAATCATATCTTCTGATTTTTCTAAAATAATATAAAATCCAAGTTATAATCCAAACATTTCATTTTTCATTTTTATTTCATTTATGTTCAATAATAATAGTATTAGAAATCTCTATGCATTCAACATTATGGTATATCTAATCTCATTCATGATTATTACCCCTAGAACACCAATTTTTAAAATGCATGTAGTCCCCACAGTTAATGAATTCAATGAACGTCTTGGGATGAACTTTATTTATATTTATGGTGTTAACTGAATGATCCTTTTTTATTTTTCAAATTATTTATTTTTTCCCTTTATTACCACATAAATTTGTTTCCCATTCTTTAAATAAATTTACTTATCTTCATATTCCGATATTCATGATAGATATTCCATTTAATATTTTTACCTTTAGAATATTTATCTCTAAAACATATATAGATCTTCACTTTTCTCTAATTTTATTAGTTAGGAAACACACATAGGTTCATGTTGTTAATTATAACTTTTAATTTATAATAATGAATCAACATAATAATTTTCACTACATTTCCAATTTTTTCGTTCAGTTATTCAAACGACCACTTCATTTTTTTCTTTATCCATTTTTCATTAGTTCTTTCAAGATCAGTCCTTTTGTCTAAAAAAATATATGTATGATCATATAAATAAAATCACAATATACCATCATTTTTGGATGATAAATAATAATGTATCCTCAAACATGTAACCATAAAATATTTTCTATTTATCCAAAATAACTATAATTATCGCTAATATACTAGCATTTGTGGTTATATTGGACTTTTAACTAAAGTTCAAATAAAATTTTAACCTCAAAAGTGATCTAAACTGTGCTCAGATTCCAACTATAATGGTACGGTCTTATTACATGTGGGAAATAATTAATACATATTATAGTACTATGTAGGTGGATACACCTCCTAAACTAGGATCTCACCATCAACCCTTATAGAAACTATTTTCTCATTAAGCCCTTGGGTAGAGATCCGTGCTTTACCCAATATTCTCATGCGAGATTTACCAAGGATCATAATAAATTGATTAATCTGATAAAAACTGTAAGTAATCAACCTTATACATTACATAATCTAGTGAATTTAAACTAGAGTTCCATTCCTTAAGTCCCTAATGATCTTTTCTTTTTTATTTTATGGTATAATTAGGTCAAAACTCTTACATTATAACCCATATATCAAATGGTGTATACTTATTGTCACAGTCAATTTTTCTCATAAAACTAATCATTTAAAATAAACCATCTTTCTTGATTTATGAATAATGATAAATAATTTCTACATGACTTCTTGTTTTTTATTACCCATCCTTAATCCATGTTAAAAACATTACTAACCATGATATGAGCGCAAATATATCATTAACACACATAAAAAAGAAATATTGAAACTGTTAGTCCATGAATACTTATAAAATTACCATTTGTTGAAATACACATTGGGCCCAATATAGTCATTTTATTATCCAATAAATTCCCCTCTCTACCCAAAATTAATTATAAATAATTTCATAAGAAATATTAAAGGAAAAAAATTAAACTCATAATGTTTCCTTAAAATCATTAGAAATTGAAAATAATTTTTTACAATGTTATATTTTTACACATAACATGTATCTTATACATTCCTTTAAGACTAACTTGATTATATTTCCCTATTAAATAGTATGATTCCCATGAAAACCATAGAATAAATATATAACATCTTTTGTAAATTTGTGGAAATATTTTTAGATCTCTCTTAAATATCAAGTTACCCACACTGTTACACAAGGAAAAACAATAACCGCTATACATAGAATAAATGTCAGTGTATATTCCCATAATCTATTAGGAGAAACCTAATTAGTTAAATCAATCCATTATTTTATATATCCATTATAGTAAATTCCCATATTCTCTTAGAATAAACCTAATCAGTTAACATAGTCTCATATTTAAAATATCTATCACAATATATTCCAATAATCTCTTAGGATAACCCCAATCAGCTAACTATCCCCCATTAACCATTCCGTTGGAGAGTAATAATTGGATAAATTATTCCTAGACCATAATTTAACCAACCATACTCATGATAGATTTCAATAAACCATAAGTTAGTACATAAAAACATAAATTTTAAAATGTTCTTCACCTATAATATTTGTTTTGATATTGATTTACCCCTTTCCTTTAAAACCCATATTCAAAACTAAATTTCCTAGAATAATGGGAATAAAAATATTATTTTAATAAAATATGAAATATTATAAAGGAATCAAAAAATAAAATAATGGTTATAGCAGCATGAAAGGTTATGTTTGTTGTATATGTTAAAGTAGAATACTTTTTTTGTCTTTGGTAAATAATGTCCAAACATTCCATTAAAAAATTATTTTTTAAAAAATAATGAATGAAAATAGAAAAAGACATAAAATTTTGATCAAAATTCAATGTTTCCCATATAAATATATAAAAATAATTATTTTCCAAATATGTACATAGAGAAAAATGTTTTTTAAGAGAAAAATTCTAAAATATGCCTTTTTCACGGAATGACCCATACATTGAGTCAAAATCACCATGTATATTCTATATTTTCTATAATAATAATCCTATGTAAATATTTACCTACATGATAAATTTTTTCAAGTTTATTATTCCTTTTATCACCCTTATTACCATGTTTTAACCATTACATTATCAATTACGTTCATAACAGATATTTTGAAAGTATTTGGTTAATAAGACAAGAATAACAAAAATATGATGTCTAGGGTAAATGTGGTCCACAATACATTACCTCAAGTATAATAATAATTAAATAATTATCATTTTTATATAGAAATTATACTTTTATATCTATCCATTAAATTTGGTTATGTGAAATAAACTACACTACAATCATAGAGATGGCATGTCATATGTACATATGAGTAATGTTTCCATTATTAAATGATATATTTGTGAAGAATTAATTTATTATTTTAACATGAAATAATGATAATAATAACATAAATTTTATATTATTCATATTTATGATCCATTAGGTGTGGTTATGTAAAATGAATTACATCGTTTCCTGAAGGAGGTAGAGGACACATATGTATGAACAATGTTATCATTTTTCAGTGAATTGAAAGGTATGAAAATAAATTATATAATATATTTTCAAAATTATAAGTATATAATACCAATTATATATAATTATTAATTCAAAAATAAAAGTTCTTCCATGAGATATGGTGATGGAAAATGAATTTCATCGGTTCGCTTGATGGTAGATATTTGTACACAGGAACGATGGTTTCATTTCCCATTTTATGAAAGAGAAGATATATATAAGTTATGAAATTAACATAATAAAATATGTGTATATAGATTAAACTAGTATTAATATTCTTACATGGATGAAAAAGATTTTAAGGATGTAGAAAAGGAAATAAAACTAAAATATATAGTTAAAATTATACATCTTCTTTAAAAGATCTCATATTGTTAAAACCATAATACTTCAATAATTGGTATTATGCCATAAATAAGGTCTCCAAAAAGTGGGTAGAATATTTTCGAAGGGATTTTTTATATAATATCTGATCTAAATTACTTTTAAGTGTTAATTATAGTGAATAGTATATGACCATTTACATGAGATGGTAGCAACAATCATAAAATATCGCAAAATATTAATTTAGTACTCAATAAAAGGGATTTAAAACTGATTTATACGAATGATAGGAATTTTATAGGTATATATATTCTAATTAATAAAATTTATGGATGTTTTTAGTTTTTTACCCCTATCCTTTCATTTTTACCCACCAATACCCCCTTTCACAGTTATTGTGACAATAATGATTTTTACGATTTGTGGGTCAAGATAGTAACTATAAATGAACAAATGACCCGTAAATAGACCATTAATGATATTATAAACTATATAGTACCAATATTTTTTAATATAAGAATTTTTTAAATTTTATAACATTTTAAAAGCTATTATTTAATATAGAATACCATTAATGTAAATGTTTAGAACTATTCATTAATTCGTCTTTAATAATATACAGAAAAAAAAAGAAATAAAAACCCAATATTTTATAATGTCCCTAAATTGTAATATTGATATATAAATTTAATTTACCATGTTAATAAATAAAATTATATTTATTTTATGATTATTATTAATGTTTATTAGATTTTACCATTAATCAAATAATTACCATGTTAGTTATTTTTAATAATTTAACGTAATTATTTTTCATTAAAATTTAAAATAAATTAATATGACAAAGATATATCCTATATTTTAAAAAATTATAATTATGAAAAATAAATCTACTACTTATCATTTAGTTAAAATAATTATAGTGATTAAAAACAATAGTGTGACATTTTGGCCTTACCTTGACATAAAATATTAAAATTTTATAATCACATCCAAAAGAAATAATAAACAATAACATAAAATTATATATATATGGTATAATTCTCATATTTACCCTTTACCGTGATAACAAAATTTTCTGTGGTTGTATTCATATTGACCAAAAATAAAAGGGATATATTAACCAAATTTGGAAATCAAAATTAAAAATTTTTAATAAATTTTTAAATTTTTATATTTTTAAAACATATAATTGGAAAAATTTAAATTAAAATATGACTAGAAAAACATGAAGAAAAACAGTTCATCGAAATAATTTCATTTTTAAAAATAAATTTTTTTTTCAAAATTAAGTATAAAAATCATTTAAAAACACATAATTTGACTATTCACTGAAAAATCAAATTATTTCAAAAAAAATAAATAATTCAGAATAATATAATTTTTAAATTATAATTTCAAAAATTATATTTTAAAAAATCAAATTTATAAATGTTTCATATATTAATTATATCATTTTCCCAAAAAAATAAAAAATATATTTTTGATGAAAACATATATTTGAAGAATATAATAGATTTAATAAATAATTATTGATTATTTTATAAGAACTAATCGATCAATTTTTATTGATTATATCCTATATATATATTAAAAGTAATTAATCTTATTCATACCCATATATTTAATTTCTAGTTTATAATGTTTATATTTGAATAACATATTTTCAAAATTTTATTATTCATGGTGTTGCGTACTTTCTATGATATCAAAATCATTAGTTATTTTAAAATATTGGGATATTACATTGGATTTGGTGTTTATTCAAACTAATATTAAAAATACTAATTTTATTTGGAAACATTTTACATGATATGTTACATTTTTTGAAATGAAACATTGATACACTTTGGGTGTGTTTATATTATGAGGAAAAAGTTCCCATGATGTTTTATTTTAATATTTCCACAATTATTAAGCATGGTGGTTTCTAGGTGCGATATTCTGATGGGAAGTGGGAGACTTCTCCCTTGACACGATTAATTCTTTTAGGGTCTCAGATTCCCCATGGCAGTTTTGCAATACTACATATTCAATCTTCTTCCTACCTCTCGCATACCTGTTTCGGTGGATCCATCCTCTATGTTAATGATATCTTTTGCTTCATGTGATGCTACTTCTATCACTTATAAATATTCAATGTAGGTTAATGGCATGAACAATTTTTAATTGGCCCCATTTCTACATTTCCTGAAAGATCTAAAGCTGATTTGAGGTTTGCGGTCCTAAAATCCACCATCATTGATTTTATCGAATGTAAGGATGCAACATCATCATCCTCTTCCTCTGATGTGGTTTTGAATCATTCTTGGTTAAATATTCAATGTGATGTCTTTTGTGGCTTCTATACTAATGTGATGAAGAATAATCCTACTATTGGGCCCATGTTGATTGGAGCCAGATCATTGGCCTTGCTAAAGGATTCTTGCCATTGTAGAGTCCTTCAAAAGGGCTCATCATCCCATGTTGAAGCCATCCCAGCAGCGTTCATTGAGAGAATATAAATTGGAATCAAATATATTATTTCACAATTTGTTTTACTAAATGGTGGAAACCTTTTAATATTGATGAACTAGATAATAAGATCTCTATTTTGTGGGGTTTCTCTAACTGGAAATGTTTCTCTCTTGGGCGAGTATTTTTTTTAGTGCTTTTTTCCTACAGATTACATAAATCATTGAGAAAGGGGAATTAGTTCCCTACAATTGAAACTTGGATGTATTTATTTACTTGAATATTATTTGGACATTAGTGTCTCTCATTCTCGGAATATAGTTTTTAGGTGTGGGTTTTTCTGTATGGACTTAATTGGTTGTTATGGCATCTGATGATTTTTCATCACATTGGCATGAAAATAAGTACTCTTATCTTTCTTAAAAGGGTGACATAGGATTTTCTCATTTGAAACATTTTTAGGAAGATGGTGGGTATTGATCTCATCAACACCTTGATTTACAATGAAGCTATTTTGACTCCTTCTGATAACATCCAAATTGAGGTTGAGTATAGAAAAAAACTATTTTCTACTATGAATGTATGTTTCTTGGCAATTCATTGTAGCAATATGATAATAAGGTTTCTTTTGAGAGATGCGGGATGAGTGCTCACCCTTATAATCTCTATCGAAGGAAGTCATAGAAAATAGCTGAGAGATTTCCAAAATATATTATTAACGATGGAGTTTCCCTCAAAGAGCCCATTAACAATGTGGAAGATTTTTTAATTCCTAACTCTCAAGAGCCTAATGGAAAGGGGATGGAGGTTGTCAAAGTTTCCACCTCTAGAAACATGATGAAACATGGTATTCCATATTCTAAGAAGAGGAAAATGTCATCAATTTTGATACTTCTAGTAATGAAAAAATAATAGACATAGAGAAAATCAAACCCCATGTTATAGGTACTGGTAATGATTTGATGGTTGACTATGTAAATGAAGACGTACTCCCAAAAATTATTTACCATTAAATTTCTTATTAAATAATGGTATCTTCAGGTAATCGAAATGGTAATAAAATTCTAGAAGCTAATTCTCCAGTCACGTTTAAAATCATTCATCCTTCATCAAAATCATTTTTTCATAATGAGTGTTTTCAAAAAAAAAATCTATATGTAGGAATGGTCTCCTATTTATCCCCATGTGGTGGTTGAGTGACCAATTGTAGGAAATGTTGTTCTTACTCTTGAACAAAAAAATTGATTGTTCTATTGAGCTGCATGATACAATTTATGGTTCTTTCGATTTAATTTACAATGAAACAAAAAAAACTGAGATTCTTCCTCATAGTGATGTTAAAAGGAAGATGATTTCAAGGAACGCCTCCCCTAAAAATTTCAGGGAGATGCAGACAGATATCTATGACTCAAAAATCATTGATACTGAGACTCTAATTGAAATGATTCAATATATTTCCTCATGTGTGGAAATATCCATAGATATGGGCCAAAAATGCAGAAGATTATAATGGAATGCAATTTGGGTGGAATATAGAAGACAAATTTTGAGATTTATGAAAAAGATATGTAGTTAGCTCTTATGCTTTGCAAATTTTTCTCTTTTTTTCATAAAATATTTGGTTCTTATGACTTGTTTTCTTATTTTAAATAAATGAGGTACTTCCTCCATCCTTAAAAATATAATGGAGGTTTCCATTCGTGATATTGTATATGTATATCCTTGTTTTTTTTTTGTTTTTTTAAAATAAATTTTTTCAGTCTTGTTTTGTATTTATTATCTCCTAACATGTGTCTTGTATACACATGGGAGTAAAATTCATACACATTTTATGTTCAACCTTATGATTATAGGGGAATTTTATATATTGAGGATGATATATATTTATATGATATAGATATATATAATTACACATAGATTCTTTCTCATGAATAGATGTGTGCATTCATGGTGAGGGTGATTCATAAATAGTATGATCTCGTGATTGGATTGCTGGAATCCCTATTTGGAGTTATTTATAGATAATTTTTCACTTGTGAGTAGGATTATATATATATATATATATATGTATACACGAACACATATTTCTTTTATATAAATGGATCTATTTGGATATTTTTAATATAGAGGGACCTCATGGCGGACAGTTACCCTACTAGTGTTTGAAGAATTTTTTAACTAAGGAAAGGTTTATGTAACTAAGAATTATTTATTTTTTATTATTGAATGTTATATATATTTTTTAATGATTAAAAAAGCATTTTTATATAATATAACCATCAATTTTTTTTATATGCACCATGTTTCTTTTGATGTTTCAATATGATGCCTTGCATGAGCATATCTTGTCTTGTCATTCAAGAACTCAATTATGTAATGGAATTTTTATGGACACCATTGGTGTTTCCCCACCATGTTATGTGTTCAAAAACAAAATATTAATTTTTATTTCATATTCATACTATGTTATTAAAATTTTAATATATATATTATTATGGGTTTGGTGGTTACTTAGAAACTTATGAGACGTGATAGATGTGGGTGTGTATTTATTGGTCAGGAATTTTTAGAGACTTTTAGATCATGGAGTCCATCATTAAAGGGAATTTTCATGGTTTATCACGATATCTATTTTGTATATTTGAGGCTTACAGTTGTCCTATTATTTAGTTTATGATTTTCAACATGATATCGATTATTATATAGAGATATAAATAATATTTCAATAGTTTAATGGGTATTTCTAGATGTGATATTTTTTTATTATTATGGAACATCTAGCGTTAAATTGGGATGAATTGGTTTCTCAGTATAAATTGGTTTTTACATAGAATATTTGTAAATTAATTTAATTCATTTTCCAACAGTTCATATAGACCTAGGATGGCAGTCACCATGAATTTGTGATCAAATAACACACTAGGGGATGCAATTGACCATTTTGGATTCCATTTTTGAATAAAAGAAAAACAGTGACATGTGGTATCATATATTTGGGTTTCTCATGAATACATGGGAAACACATTGGCTAATGCATTTGATGATTATTATCTTCAGTGTTCCCCCATGATGATATGGGTTATAATTGATAACATTTTTTGGAATAGGATTATTAAGTGGCTAAGTTAAAATTGGGAATTATTTTAGGGGTGGTTTTGGTTTAGAATAGACTAGTTATATTATAATTATTATTCAAAATAAAGTGAAATATATCCTTTGTATTCAGAATAATTAATTTATTTTTAGAAAGATTCAACGGTACATTTTTGATGATTTTTCATATAGTGGGGCTATTTTAATTACACACATCATTATTATTATCATTTAGAAGGATGTGTACAATAATCCAAAGGTATTTTTACATGTAATATCTATAATCTCATAATGTAAATGAATGGTGGTGATCTTTTGGTGTGATTTTTATTATAAATGAGAGGTTTAGTGGGGGGAGGGAGTGCTAGAAAATTTATATAACAATGGTTTTAGTATTCATAAAGTTTAAATCCACTAATTGGGTATGTTATTCTCTATAATAATTTCAGTGGAATCATGAAGGAAGGATTGTGTGGTCTACGTAGATCACTACCTCTACCACTGGAAGTCTAGTGGGATCACCCGACTTCCGATAAATCCCACCAGATGTCTAATGGGGCTAGGAAGAATTTTTTGATATTTTATTTGAATATAAAAAATAAATTTTATTAAAATTTGTAATTATAATTAATGACACCATTATCCTCCCTCCATTAGAAGATTATATCACACAAGAAGCTTGATTTATCACTTCCATACAATCTTTCTCAACTTCGAATTTCATTGAATCATATATGATATATAATCTATCTAATGTAGGTAATTCCTTGTGGTCATTCTATACTTATATATAAGATATCAGCATATATCCCATTTTTTATTCCCAAACATTCCCAAAATATTATTTGGGGTGTTTTCATTTCTTCGTCTATTTCTAGTACAGAAATAAAAATCTACTGATCATAAATGGAGGTATTTCCTTTAGTTAACGATGGTAGGTGGTACATATAATTTATATCATCGTATACACATTCTCATTCATGGTTTTAAAATTATCTATGGTGAGTGGGAAATGGTAAAACATAAATTTTTCTCATAGTATCTGTGGTGTTCATGTGAGGGTGAGTTTCCATAGCCACTGGGCGAACACTCCACATGTGATGCATTGAGTTCTAGAGTTATCCAATAATGGATTCATGAGTTTATGGGATTATTATAAATAGAAAAAATCCTTTAAATTATAGTAATTTAGTAATTTTATTCATGTTTTCTGAGTCACGGTGAAGTGACTCTTAATGATTACACTTAGAGCAATGACTTTGATTTGTGTAACGAGAAATGATGGGTTTTTTATCCATATTTCAGCTGATATTTTTAAAGTAATAACTAGCTTACTAAGAAAATATTTATATTAATTGATTTAATATATATTAATTTATATTTAATGTAGACCATGTAAATATATTTTTGGAAAGAATTACAGAACACATAACATGCTTATATTATGGGGTAATGTTTAAAAGTGAGGGGATAGGTTGACTTCATGTTATCATTATTGATGTGACTCAGTACTTGTTATTTTATGATTGAAAAAATGTAACATTGGTTAATTAAAATTAATTAAGGTATTGTACAATAAAATGATTTTCAATAAGATTTTAATCCATCATTGATTCCTAAGTTACAGTGGTTCTTAGGATTAGTGGGTGATAATATTTTAAGGGGGTAGTAATTCTTTACCACTTTAAGATATCTCACATACACATTTTGGGATTTTCAACATGGACTTGTACATAACATACTTTGGAAATGGGAATACCTTTAAAACATAATTTTTATAAAAAAATCATCCCATATGTTGATTAATGTGTGGTTAGGGATGAAGTTGATTGTTTTAGTGACACCATAATATTTTAGATTAAAAATTATACTTCACTTGATCGAGTATACCACATACAACCCCAAGTGTAAAAAAACTAGGAGATATTATAGAAACATTTTAATATAAATATTATTTCTATATCATTGCTTTTGAATTGGAGGGAATGAAAAATATTAACCACATTAAGAAATATAAATATATAAATTTTATTTAAAAAAATTTATATCTAAATGTCTGTGAAATAAGAACTAAAATTTAATTAAGATCATATATAATTAAAATATATTTTTTTTAAAGAAAATGGTTTATGTTTGAAATGTATTTTTCTAATTGTATATTAATTCACCCACTATAGATGATTTATTTTAAGTAAATTTATAGGTCTAATATAAAATATATTATATTTACTTTCACAGAGTGGTGGTTATTAGATATTCAATGAGTATATATTACTATTGTTAAAATACAATTTCTTCAAAAAATATATTTTGTTTCATTACATGAGAGGATATTATGATTAATTTATTTATATTTTATAAATTTTATTTTATAAAAAAATAATTATTGGAATCATAATGTCAAAATAATTTTTTGAGAATCTGGTATGACTTTTCTACAAGGATTGTTTTGGGTGAAGACCGAAAAATAATGATTTTGAAAAAATATTATTTATTCTTCTAATAAATTTAATTTAAAATATATTTTTAGTTTTTTATTATTTTTAAATTAATATTATTTTTATTTTATTATATTTCAACAAATTAATTCTACACCAATCAGTACTACTATTGTTGTTTATCTAAAAATAGTTTTATTCTTAAAATAATTATCTTTATAAAAACATTTTAGAAATTTTTTTGAGAAAATATATTTGTAATAATTTATTCCACATATGAAATATGAATATTGAATAATTAGTTTAATTTTTAGAGTCATAAGTATTAAATTTAGTAATGAGTTCAATTCCAATTTTTTTTGTAACAAAAAGTAACCATTAGAAAAGTTTTTCACTATAGTAATGGATATAATTGGTTAATTATTGTTAAAATATTTATATCTAGTTATATAACCTCAAAATAATTCTTATTTGATGATATTATTTAGATCTATATTAACTTTTCATATAATTTATTAAAATATATTTAATCATTCAATTTTCTATGAACATTATATTATACTAAATAATTAATGATTAAAAAATTCCACTGCCTTTATTTAATTATCTATAATATTTCATGATAGGGATATGAAGAAGTTATAATTGGTTATAATTTTTTTTAAATGGATAGTTTTTTTTAATACTTTTATTTTATTTTATTTTATTGATGGTATGAATACTTTGGATTCTTACGCAACACTGATTCAATACATGTGCAAGTAGTAAAAAATCTAGTAAATAATTTTAAAAACATTAAATATTTTGTGTATTGAATGAATTTTGTGTTCCATGAATTTCATGAATATTTTCCGAAATTATATATATATATATATATATATATATATTTATATTTATATTTAAATTCAATTGTCATCTTGATTTCATTAAATTCATGATTTGTGAATATTCATGAAAATTAAATTAAATGATATTTAATGTTGTCAAATTCTTTTGAAATCATTATAAATTTTAAAAAATAATATATTAACCCATATGGATGAGATAGTGACTAAAATATTTTGAATATATATTTTAGGTGACACTTATAATTGTTAAAATTAATTTCGTCACCAATTAACATTGAAAAATTGGGAAATACCATAAATTGTTTTACGATGAAAAGGAACTCAATTAAACATTTTCCAAAAGAGTACAAAATTATATTTTTCCTCAATGATTTTCCAAAAAAATATAATGCATTATAATAAAATATCAAAATCCACTTCATTGATCATAAATCTCTCTATCAAAGGTCTTATTCTCATTCAAATATATGATATCAAAAAAGGAGGTATATATCTTATTCGATTTATTTTATGATTATTTAATATTCAACCTCATTAAAACAAATCATAATCGTCCTTATATAATAATATAATATTAAATAATATACCTAAATATTTTTTATGTCGATGGCAAAAACCTTTTTCCATCACCTATTTACATCTAATGGGAAATAAACACTTTCCCCGTGCGTACATGTAGACTACCTCCTCCACAAAGAGATGTGTTTCATTTTCTACAACATCATTCATGAACGGTTATAAAAATTGAATTAAGAAATATATATAATGTTTGTTAAATTATAAAAATTATATAAAGATAATATATTAAATATGGTATTACACATTTTTTCTATAAAATGATAATCTTTCTCACGTGTACCGATGGACAGCCACATCCACACACTAGTGTGTTTTTTATCATTTATAACATACACATATAACTATATGGATTAAACTAACTGAAAAATATTACTTTTATAACAAATTTATTATTTTTTGGAAAGTAAAATATTATCTAATTATTTAATTTTCAACACATTATAAATATGAAAATGGAATTCGTGTATATGTGTATACTACCATCACCATGAAATGATGTGTTTTATTTTTTCTAACTCTTCTATGTAGAGGATTATAAATTAATATTAAAATTTTAAAAATGATAACTATGACATGTTAAATATTTTTATATTATTTTACAATTAACCCTTTGACCGTGATGAATGAGTTGATATAATATTATTGTTATAATCTAAATGAATCCAAAATTTCCAATGCGAACTTGAATTATTTAGTAACTTAATAAAACATTGTAATAAAAGAATAAAAATAAATATTAATAAGTTATTGAAAATAAAAATTTCTAAAATTCTAGTATATAATTTATATAATTCAATTACAATGTAATGTAAAATAAATACATCTGGAATTAGTGAGAGGAGGTATGCGATATCTCATCTCAGTTTCCATTCTCCAAGACTTGTATCATTTACACAACTTGTATTGAATTTTGTGGTGTATAAAATTACATTTGGACAAATTTTTTATAATTTTTTAATATTAATATTTTAAAAAAATTATTTCATATTGTGTTCTTCAATTTTTATTTTTATTTTTCTGTTACTTAAGTGGTAAGGTGTATTTCATTAAAACACTATTGTGAAATATTTTAATCATTTTTACCTCTATGTCCATGTTCTTTTTAATATTTCATGAATGTTCATATTTTAAAATAAATTAGTATTAAAATCTATTTTTAAGCACATTATACATTCATTATAAGGTTTTTAAAAGGAATCAATTAATCATTTACCATAAAGGTTTTTTTACTTTCATTGCAACAGGTAAAACAATGAGTTTTTCATGTGTGTGATATGAATTATTTTCCATCATAAATATTTTTATTTTAGAATATTAATCTATATATTTATATTTTTTAAAAGAATATATTATTTCTCATTATTATGATAATTATTCATTTTATATGTTTTCGATGAAAGATGATTTTTACCAAAATATTAATATAAATCCAAAATATAATTCTATAAATGTGATCATAAAATATTTCATGATATTTTATGATATAAATGAATGTCCTTATGTGATTTATGATATGTTAAGGACCTTATAAAATTTACATAACTATAGATACCCATGCCTAACTAGGTGCCACTTAGATCGTGGGGGTGAATAATAGGAAAAATAGTTTTACGGATTATTTTACATCTCAATTTATAATACTGAATTTTTTAAGGTTCGTAGTCCACTAATTTATTTTCTGTCTCACCTCACATATAAAAATTGTATCGGAGATCACAATACATAGTATTTACATCTTTTGGATTAATGAAATACTCCTTTCTGTGTTGGTTACCCCTCCCCACATGGGCTTTACAATATATTCTTTTTACCAGTAAAATTTATTGATAAAAATCAATCAATAGCTTAACTCTTAAATCCACATAGGCGGTTCTTCATACTACATCATATAGTGTTACTGGAATCCACACTAGCTAGATCTAGTGGCAAACTGAAGTCTTGTTTTTCAAACAACTCCAATTGAAATAATTATTTAACATTCGACTCCAACTAGGGTTCTTTTATTGATCTCATCTCCAACTAAGATACTTTCATGATTCCATATCCAACAAAAATACTTATATTATATGTTATTGTATATTTTCTATAATATAATATCTTGATTTTCATCAATGGTTTTTCATGAAAAAAAAATCTCATTTACCTATAAAATTTCCTAAATTAACCACTAGTCAGGTCTATCAGTCTTTCCTAATAATTTTGATCACCAATAATTGATTAGTTATCTTTTTGAAACTATGATTGGTTAATTATTCATGGTTACAGTACATTACTACATCACATATATTTCTACTCATTGTACACACAATTATTTCAATATTATTTGTTTCACGAATTAATGTTTTATAAATCAATACACTACTTGTTCAGTCCCTAGCACACATAATTGTTTTCATTATTATTTTCAGTGATTTATTACTTGGGTCTTATGTATTTAATGAATCTTATCAGGATCTCATTTATTTTAGAATTTGTCTTATGGACAATATTTATTTCACATATAAGTTCTGGTTGTGGATGTCACTATTATTTTTTCATGTCTATCACACAACTCAAGCTTCATCAATAAAACACTATTTAGGATAAATTATTTCACTTTTCTTCACATTTCCATTGAAAAAGTTTGAAATGCCACTGATCTTTTGTCTTTTATGGAAGTATATCTTAGTAACTCTGAAGGGTTTTCATAAAAAATTATTGTATTGCGAACCCATTATTTATGAAACCCCTACGTGCATGATCTGAATGTTAGGATTTTGTGGGATATCCTATTTATAGATTAATTAGAATCTTAGTGGATTTTTTCTAGGAAATACATGTTCACTATTCATTATTTCTTGGTAAATGCGTACCTCTATCAAGAATATAAGAAACATTCTCTATCTTTGTTCCTCACCTATTTTTTGAAGCACTACTCCCTTATATGTTAGCAATACACTTAATATACTCCTATAATATTGGAATTTTCAATCAATATATTTAAATTCACAAATATCTCCACATTTAAATTCTTCAAAATTAGGTTATCTTTTCAATTTATGTACAAATTCGTGTAATATATTCCTTCATGCATAAATTATCATAAGAATTTTATGTTGATCACATGAATCTTGTTTTAGAAAACATTAATTAATCCATGCATATCACATGATCGAACTACCACCAAAAAATTTATTTTTATTCAAAAATAGTGGATTCATTGAATAACATCATACATGAAAGATTAAAATTTCATGCATGGAAACACATCTTACTATTCTCTATATCATTAACAGGAAACAATCTCTTGTTTGAAATGATCATAACAGCCACGATGTCGATCAAGATCATGATGACATTGTATACTATGGAGTAGTGTAACTATTTAATATTGTGAGTTTGAAGGAGATCGCTCATGAAGATTGAGTTTTATATATGATCAAATAAAATATATGTGGTTTATCCCTTCATTTTTAAACATGTGTAATAGTGACCATAATTCACTTGTGCGACATCTAAATTCAATATCATTGAGAAATTAAATTTAAACACATTTATGAAACAACACCATCAATAAATCTGTGTGGTTCAACACCTAAAACATAACACACACATAGTCTAATCATGGTCTATGCCACTCCTTCGTTGGACCACCTTCCCAAGACTATATTATCTCATATCGGAACACACTCTTGTAGTCATATACACCATCACATTCTCAGCATACAAATGCCACCAAACGGGACATCCTTCTGTCCAACCATTCCCATGGTTGATTTTTTCACCCATAATGAATTGGTCGAGCTAAGATTGGCATGATTGTGTGGTTGGAAACATGTTAATATTTAATTCCAATTAAATGAGTTGGGGAAAAATATGGTAATTCCATTTGAACCTCACAACCCAAGAGAGTAAAAAATACTCATCAATTTTCAAATGAAAAATTTGTTTTTATATTTTTTCAAGTAAAAATCTTCATGAAATAATATATATATATATAAATATATATATATATATATCATGGGAATCTTATTATTGATTTTTAAGGAAATGTGTCACCCTTAAAACATTCCCTTATCATTTATTAATATCTTTAAAATCTTCTATATGTCAAAGATATTTGTCCAAGTATAAAATCTATTTCCATTTTTTGAATCCATATCAATTCTCTAAGCATTTACATTATCATAAACTAACCAAACACATATTGAAAAATCATTTAAAAAATTAAACATTGTGCCAAAAAATCCATAAATTTTTATTTCTTTTGTCAATATATCTTAAATATTTAAAATATGATATGTGTGATCAAAACATTATACTACATATTAGTAACAAAATGTAAATGTTTTTTTGGGTAATCTCATTTCATATGCCTTCAAAATAATATTTTCCCCTATGTTTTAAGATTTCATCATGAAGAAGTCTTAGAGAGGGATGATATCACATGGTTTATTTAGAAAAATCATTTAGTAAATCAACTCTAAGTCTACATGGGAGAACCTAGTGTAGTGAAAGTATATAGATATAATTACGGTTGTCTACAATTCCCATCAAATACTATACCTGTAACATTGTACTCATAAATTCTCAATTATAATTTTATGAAATTAGAGTGGTTATATTTACAAAAAAATCATAATATTAAAAAAATCATAAAACATATATTAATGATTAGGTTCACAAGAACCCCCCTTCATATCTCAATATCAGCACCCCATTTATGGTAGTTATCCAATTCATTCTGATTATAATTATGGGAATGATTTACAAACCTCATATACCAATATTATTAATCGTTTGAGAGATCCCAAATTCACTCTTTAGTGGTCATTTAATAGCATCATCTCTATAATTTACCACCACAAGGGATGCACCTTCCTCCATAAATTAATTTAATGTCTATATAAATGAATATATATGCAAACGAATATGGAGGAACATTCTTATTCTTTTATAGTAACATTATATTTGAAAAAATCCTCTCAACATAGGTCATTATTATATCCTAAAATCAATCAACTTATTATAAAAATATTATGGGATAAATTTTACACCCTAGTTTAAATATGAACTTTATTTTCACTAGTTTTAGTATGTTTTTCATCCTCCTATAATCACCTATAAAATTTCAGTAGATGTGGGGAAAACAATTCAATTGGTCTTTAATTTATATGTCGTATCATTATCTTCAAATAAAACACAAATATTTTTATTGGATCCCATTATATTTAAAAACATTGGAAATATATCTTGGTAGTCTTATAATTAATTTATCATTTTCTTCACCCCTATAGAGATACCATCCACAACATTATTTAATCATTAATATCTATTTTGTCTTGGTAGATTAGATGAATTTATGATCACAACATTTTTACGGTGAGAACTAATTTCTATAAATTTACCTTAAAACCCCCTTGACTCGTGAATTTTTATTAGAAATGAGATGTTGTACCAAGAAGAGTTAGATTCATTTCATGAAATATTACTATAACATAAAAAACTAATGGACACATATCATTCACCATGATATGCATTCTAGCTAGATTCTTGTTGTTGGTGTAATACATTAAACCGAGTTATCTTTTATATATGGGGAAATGGTATTCCTGTAATATTTCCCATTAATTTTGATGTAGGATACTATCTCTCAATGTTTTTCTTATGGACACTTTTTTCACAATCATTGTTTTTTGTTCACATCCCTATGATGAATTTTCACCGGTCATTTATTGGGGATTTTTCCTTTTTAGGAAAATTCTTACCTATTCTTCATCATTTCATTAACTAAATGTAGTCCATCTGTTATCCTTAATAAATTTAATTTTATAATAACATTCCAATTTATTTTGGAGAGATTAAAATCATTAACCACAATATCCTATGTACCTTCTTCCATTATTTTGTGGTGCAGTGTGTATAGATTTCATAGATTTTTAGCATTTTTACTTTTCCATGGAAACATCAATCTCTGGGGAAATTTATGGGGGTAAAGATGTTCATTATAATATTCACATAAAACCTTCATGTATTTGGTATATATATATATTTCACTATCCACAATTTCCTATATTATAGTTTAAAACCTCTCACCACATAAGAAATAATAACTGTATATAAGCTAATTTTTATTTATCAGATACATTCATCATGGAGGTTGTTTCACTTTGGTTAGTAGATAATATTATTCTTTATTGATTCATCATTCTAAATTATATCTTACGTGGCATAATATCTTTTTCATGAAAATTTTAATGTTTCATTTTTTTAGTGATTTATGATTCTTCAATTTTAACTCATTATCTATACAATTAAATTTTAGCGAGTTCTTATCATTCTAAAAAAAATCAATCATTGCCTCCCCATTCTTTATTCAACATATTCATTTATTCTTAATAAATATATATTTATTATTTAATAGAATTTTTATTCTCATTGACTTTTCTTTATTTTTACTTTAGCTTTTAATGTTTTGAAATCCCTAGAATATTTATAAAAAACTTCAAATTAATAGAGATATTTTAAAAATAATGTCTCAATGAAATAATTATCACAACCATTCCAATTATTACTTAGATTAAAATATATATATTTCATTACAAATATAATCTATTACATCATTTTCTATAGGGTAGGATATGAAACAACTTTTAGAAAATGCATATTCCATAACACTTGCCTCTTATTACATCTATGAGTTTATATCCCTGAGGCCATTGTTGCCTCTATAAATACATGTTATCACTTCTTTGTGGATGTTCATTAGATTTTATTAGAATAAGTATAATGATCCCTAACTTATTGATCATCATAAAATGTTGAAATGGGTTTATTAGAAGAATCATAATATGGAAAAATTATTGAAACATATATTATTATGATTATCATTAGTTAGGTGTGTCTTTGACTATATTAAAAGATTACTCTTAAATATCTTTTTGGTATATTATTTCAATTATTTTTAACGTAAACAATATATACATCTAATTTAGTTCACTCATTTCATGAAATCTGAACATCATAAATAACTAGTTGGATATTTTGGGGGAACATATGCATGGATACCACTTGTAGATCTCTAGGTCATATTTGTTACCACATAGGGGGTGAAGTAGTGGTATAATTGGTTGAGTAATTATTTTACTATTGAAATAACAATATTAAAATTTGTATTTTTCATATTCTATATAGTGATTCTCACATTATCACCTCATATGATGAAATTATAATATAGAGCACAAGAAAAAGAATTTATAAGGTTATTATGAAAGGAATACTCTTTTTAGGTTTTCTATACCCCCCTAAATGGATTCTATGTTATAATATATTTATGAATATAAATTTTCGATATAAAAACACACCTTATCTTATGTCCTAAATCCACAAAGTAGGTTCTTTATAGTGCAAGATTTTTTTTTACCAAAATACATAATGGTCTTCTCCATAGACTCATTGGAGTCTTACCATACATAAGGTTCCAATAGAATGATATATTCCTCACCCTAATCCAACTGAGAGACTTTCAAAACTATCAAATCCAACTAAGAGATTTATCATAATTTAATATGTATAAAATTATTTCTCCCTTCATTAGGTTTGATCTATTTTAGTATTATTTATTGACTGTCTGCTATGAGATTCCATTTTGTGACTTTCTCTTTTACTTATTCAATTACCTTTAATCATCAATAATAATATAATCTTTTCTTTATCGATGATTCTGGCTATCTATAATTGATCAATTTCTGTAATAAATCATTGATCTAGAAAATTTTTCCTTATTTAAATTAAGTCTCCACTTTTCATATATAAGTTCATGTAGAGAATGAAATTCCTACAAAATTGTTTCAATCATGAATTCGCCTTGAATAACTGAATCAACTTATTTTTTAATTCAAATAATATATTATTTTTTTCTTCAAAATAAATTTATGTGATTTAAAAATTGTGTCCAACATAGTTTAGGTATATTCTCATGTGGTCAAATATGCATATATGTGACTTATGTACTGTCTTTTTTGAGTATACCTAAGTTGGGTGTAGATGTCACTATAGTTCATGCATCTTTATAATGAAAATATAATTTTTATTATCAATAACCATGTAATACCTTCACTTTCATGCTCTATCATGTTTCCATCATATAAGAGTGTAATTTCAGTGTCCTTTTCTCTATCGGAAAAGTTTAGAGCATTATTTATGTGGGGTTCATGAGATATAGTTTTTTCATTGAATTTGTTCTTCACAAAACCCTAGAGAGCATGATTCTCATGAAATGACAACATGTGATCCTTTCATTATCATGAAATTATATTATTTATTTATTTTCTCCACAATACATAAGTTCATGGTGTGATATTTATCGGGAAATGAGTGCCTCTTTCATGTATGGTTGCAATATTTACTTTCCCAATGGCTCTCTTTTTATAAGAAACATCACTGCCTTTCACCATATCAATTTACTAACTCAAATACCTTAAAATATTTCATCTCAATAAATATTTTTTAATTCTATAAGATATCAATATTAAAATTATTTTAATAAAGGTTATCTTTCAATAAGATACTAAAACTATTGGCACCTATTCCATTATGAAGAACTCATTATGTGTATGTGATAATGATCGCATGAATCTTATTTTTTCTTCAAACATGAAAATATACTTGAAAATAATTTTCTAAAAGTTCTTTCTTCAACCCCATTTTTATTTGGTAGTAGATAATTCCTTAAATAATATAATTCATTAATACAGATGATTTCATTCATGAATAATAATCTTGATCTTATCAATATCTCGATCATATAATAATGTTGAGAATGAAATGTTCATGACAGCCAGGAGCTTGATCAATCATACCATGATATCAAATAATCTAGAGAACTGTATCTCTCCAATGTTGAGTTGTTGAATGAAATATCTCATGATGATTAGATAGTCCATATGATTTGATCATCAAAATTTGTTTTATACTCATATTTTTAAATAACTATGAAATATACCCACAATGAATATATCACAAGTTGGAATTCAAATATGTTCTGACAATCCCTATAAATAATTCCATACTACAACAGCATTGATCCAACTAGATAGTTTCTCATCCAAACAATTTCAGACACTTATTCTTATCATAGGAAACACTGCACCTATACTTGCTAACCCAACCCATGATAATGCACTCTCACTGAGAATCACGCTCTGTTGGGCCTATATACAGGATAACTATTATCAGCCATGAACTTCCTTATGGGATGGCCTTTATAGGTCAATTTTTTATGTTTAGGGCCTTCTCCTACAATTCATCAGTCGAGATGGACTTTGTTGGATTTTATAGTAGGCCATGTTTTTTGAATAATGACTTATAAAATGAGTTGTCAAAAATTTAGTTTATTTCTATCGAACCTCGCCACTGAATCCACTAAAAAATATTATTCAAATTAATTATGAAAAATATTTATTTATTTCTATTATATCAGTGTAAAATCCTCATGAAACAATAAACATGTTAAATGGTCTTCTTATCCAAGTTTTTGAAAAAATTGTATCATGATTGAAACATTCATTTATCATTTATGACTAGAATAAAAATCATTACAATTTCATAGAGTCTTTTTAAAGTATTAAATAAAATGACATTTTTAAAATCTATAAAAATTCTCAAATCATCAACACTATCTTCAACTAAAAAACCACTATTGACATCTAACTAACATAAAATGTAATATTTATTCTAATAATTATGATTAGTGATCTCAATATATATCTATAATTAATTTTTTATTATAATGGAGGTAATTAGAAATAAGTTACTCATTAGAGATATGTGGGAATATATTTTTATGTATATTCATTTGTAAGGACTTATTAATGTATATATAAAAATGATATCCCATGAAACCGTCATGAATAGTTTATTATATCAAATTTTATTTTATGGAATTCTTATGATTTCACAAAATAATAATATTATTTTCTTATTTAAGAATGTGTATGAACATGTTTAGGGTGATAGGTGTGTTTTTAATAAACAATTTTTCAGGGGTTATCATTTTTTAAAGAAGACACCATGTATTTGTTTTTTCCTTCATTCTATGTATGATTTTTTTTAAATACAATTGTAATTAAACGGGATTGGATGACTAAGATAATGAATATGTGAGTTCATATATTATTTTTTATAGCTCACAAAATTTATTATGGTTTTCACATTTTTTTCAAATGGGATAATGAGTTAATTCCTTTTTATATCCCTTACTCTATATTTTATACTCTCCATATTCTTCAAAAAAAAATTCACAAGGATATAGGATAATTAGGTAATATAAGAATTTCTATTTTCACAAATGGGGATTCATTTAAATATAAGTTAACATTTTCATGAACGGAAAGAAAATTAATTTTACAAATCTTGTTTTTTTATAAAAAATAAACCTTCAGTTTATTCTTCCACTTTTTTATTTTTTAGGGTATTATATATAAGTTATTTTAAAAATCATCAAAAAATTTGTATTTAAATGATCATTTTAATGTATAAATGTGAAATAATTTCTATTATCCTCATAATTATTGGTTGTTAAAGACACACATAATAATAATTAATATGTAAGAAAGAGTTTAGATAACTTTTGTGTTTAATAATATCCAAATCAGCCTGTTTTAAGAGTCATAGAAGACATCATGGGTTAATAAGACTATTGTGGATAACATTTTTAAAGACGTAGATAGAAATTTTGATGTTTAATGCAATTGACGTACCATATAGATATTTATTATATTTTTAATGATGTTGATATTTATATCATCCATTATTTTAATAAGTGTTTTAGAAGAAATTTTGTTTTTGGATGAATTATTTTATAATTTTTGAGGACATATGATTACTGGTATTGATAACCTCTATGGTTTATATTATATTTGATATTGAGGTAATTATGGTTGATTGGGATAAAATGGGGTTATTATATTTGGGGAACTTATGTTTCTTCATATATATAATATTGGGTTTGATAACTAAATTAGTAGAAAAGAGATTAATGTAATTTATAAACAGGTTCACCATATTAAAAACCTTATATTATTACGGTAAATAGATATTTTTTAGCTATTTTGGTATATTAATTGAGGAATAAAATTTGAATTAAAACTATAAGTTATGTAAGAATTTATTGTCTTTTATAGTAGTTTTATGCTGTATATTGCAATGATTAATATATTTATTAGGTTATATGATGTGGGAATATTAATTTCTGGCCTATGATTTTTTGAGTGTATTATTTGGTATAGATGTAAATTTAAAATTGATATCAGAAGAATATGTGATGAAATATTTCAAATATGTAGGTTTTAACCATCGTTGGTTATATTATGAAGAGTTTTAAGGTAATTTATTTATTGAACAATTTATCTTGAAGTTTGGGTGTTATTTGTGAGGATGTATAGATTATTATGTAATTTATTTATATAATACAAGGCCCCAACCTTAAAAATTACATAATATTGAATTAAGTTAATAATTTACATTGAGGATCTTTTTAGGTTTAGAGTTTTAGATAATTAGGCATAACTATTACATTACATCTCATATATTACAAATTATATAGTTCTACTCATTCTACAATTTTATTTATAAACAAAACTCTTAAATTAAAACCAGAATTATTTTCTTGATATAATTATTGTTGAATTCATCCTTTCCCTTACCCTTAATTATTCCCTATGAAAAACATTTCAAAAGTTTGGGATAAGCATAAAAATCTTAGTAAGGGTTTTAAAATAAAGTAAGAAATCATTAGTCCATCAATACATACAAAACATAAGCTCTTTAACATATCTCATGAAATCCCATGATTTATGAATAACACATAGAAATCAGAAATAATATTGTTAACTTGTGGCATCCATAACATACATACATAGTATCATTCAAATCTACATAAGGATTTATTTTTGGAATACCCATCACAATATATACCCTAAATATCTTAGAAGAAACATTAACGTTTACCTCTGCCACGTTACCCAATGAATTGGAGAGCTATCTCAGGCTCACCCGCCCTAGGATTATAACAGAACAACCTATGTACATAAAAAATTCCCAAGAAACCTAAATTAATTATAACACATTAAACAAGCATAAATTAATAATAAAATTTCTACATTTAAATAACATGATATCAATTCAAGATATTGACATAATCAATTCATATAAAAAATCATTTAAAACATTAAAAAATAATAATTTTGAATCAAAGTGTCTCATACCACTTTGAATCATTTAAAGAAATTTCATTTTAAAACATTAATTTCCATATAAATAAATCCTCAAAACCATTTAGAAAACATGGACATTAATGAGAAAGATTTATAAATATGAATCATTAATACTTTTAAAATTATTTTATAGTTAAAGAGACTCATAACACTTGAGAAAAACTTAATAAAAAAATAAATAATGACATAAAAGACATTAAATATAATGAGAATATAGAAATTAATAAATTTAAAAATAAAAAAGTTGCATATACACCTTATAGGATAATAAAGGTGCACAATATCAAGATATTCCTCAATTAAATGAGATTGAGTCGTAGTCCCTTGAAAAATTTTGGTAGCCAAACACCTTCACATTAAAATTCATAAAATAAATTTATTGGAGACAAAAGGTTCTTTCATCAATTGGGAATAAAATTTAAAAAAATAAGGATATATAAGAGAAAATCCAAACATATGAAAATGGATATTAAAAGACATAACATAAAGAAGTGTTTGACTAAAACAGGCGGGTGAAGGGATCCCATTAAAATATCATTTTCTCAATAAAATAGATATATGATGTTTATTCACTTTTATTACACTTATAGAAAGTATAAATACAATATAGGAAATCAAAATTCAATTCTCACATTATCATAGAATGACATAATCAAGAAGTATAATTTTAACCCAATGAATGGAAATTGGGTTAAGGAGTTCCCTTACCTCAAGTCTGACTTGTCTTGTATGTTATTTGTTATTCCTGAATAATAAACATAAGTTAATTTATACATGATTATGAACCATTTTCAAGTTAATTACACCTTTTATATCACTTATTTTCCTTCTATAACAATTAATTAATTATTTGAGTTCATATTTGACATTTTATATATGTTCATAACTTGAGAGAAAAAATGAACTTGTTGTGATTACAGATTGTTCATTCGGTAAAAATTACACTATCCTCAGAATTGTATTAATTAATTAGATATAATATGTTTCATATATATTCAGTATATATGTATTTATAACTGTCCATATCATTAGGATATATGAAAATGAAATGCATCATTCATAGAGATAGTAAGTTGTTCGTATGCATGAACGCTACTTTCATTACATTTGTTTATTTTTAAAGGAATGAAAACCAAACGATACGTAGGTATATTATTATTACAGTATAATATCATATTTTATATATGTTATATAAGTTAATCACTCCATACTTTATACATTCCATGTATGGTATGAATGAATCATATCACTTTGAGTGGGTGGTAGTCTGCACATAATCAAATGAAATTATCATATTTATAAAACATGAAAAGCATAAGGATATGTCATAAATAAAAAATACATAATAATAGAGACAAAATAAATTTCATAAATATCATAAATAATTACAGTTCCATCATAATTTCAACTATGAGAGATGGTAAATGATAATTGAACAATCATCATTTCATGAGACAGTAGTTCATCGTCCACAAAAAAAGTATGTTCGTATCCATTAAATAGAGGTATGTGTAAGTTTAGTTTGAATAATTATTAGAAAAACAACCTATTATATTTATAATACTGGTTTTTATGTATAAAAAAATAATAAGAAGTCACTACAAAAAAATTGGGTTTAGGGGCGGTTTTGTGGCGGTGGTTCACAAAACCGCCGCTAAACATTTTCGGTGAAGGTTTCGCGGCGGTTTTTAATAAACCGCCACAAAACCCAAATTTTTTTAGAAACACCACGACCCTTTCCCCCTCCCCGACCACGTTCCCCAAACTCTCCCCGATCCCTCCCGGCCTCGGCGACCACTGCGCCCCCCCCCCCCCCCCTGCACCCTCCGGCGACCCCCGCACCCCCCGCACTCCCCGCGCCCTCCGGTGAAGCCCTCCGGCGAAACCTGCACCCCCCGGCACCCCCCTCGACCACTGGCGACCCCAGCGCCCCCCACTCCCCCTGTGCAATCCGGCGACCCCGACACCCCCCATGCCCCCCGTGGCCTCCGGCGACCCCCGCACCCCCCGGCTCCCCCCGCGACCCCTTTTGACTTTGGTAATTTTCAATTATTCCTTGATTCTTAGATAGATAAATATTTAGTTGGGAGATCTTTAATCCAATGGATTTATTAATCTGAGTGTGTCTACATAGGGTTATCCATTTCTTTTTACCAATATTGCAAGAGTGGGTTATTGATTTTATATTATCTATTATAAATTAAATCATGTTACTCTTAATAATTGGTATCCTTTTCTATGAATTTATGATTTATTTAATTAGTTTAGAGGTTCTTTATGGATTTTGAAGATTGTTCATCGATTAGGTTATCAGCGGTTAAAGGTTTGAGCTAAAGGTGTGTCCAAGATAGAATTTCAAACACTATATAGTAATTTTGTGTTTTTGGTAATTCTATTTAGGGAAATGGAGAAACCATATGTATTTATAACTTTGATAAACCATTTTTTATCCATTTTTTCATTCGGGACTATATTTATCAATGATATATCGGTATGATCATGATCCTATGAGGAGCATGAAGAATAGTTGGTTATGTTCTTAGACACATTGAGATATCATCATTTATATGCCAATATATTGAAATGTTATTTCTATAATCAATAGGTGACATTTTTTGGTCGTGAGTTCTCTAAATCTAGGATATTAGGGGATATTGAGAAAGTAGAATCTATAATTTCTTAACATATTCATACTAATATTGTTGAGATTCATATTTTCATTGGTCATGTGGTTTCTTATTCTTGCATTATCTTGGAGTTTTCTCACATATTCATTAAAAATATAGTATTGACTTGGAATGGAGTGAATTTTTAGTGGGATGATAAATAAAAAGATTCATTTTTTGAGCTAAAAAATATATTGACATCTACACCTATTCTTATTTGACCAAATCCAAGGATGCATTATAAGGTCAATAATGAGGCATCCAATGTGATGTTAAGATTTATGTTGATATGGAGGAATGGGTTTTAGTAAATGGGTCTTGAAACTTATAATAAATGATAACAATTATCCAACTCATGATATTGAGTTAGTCATGGTTATGCATGCCCTCCAATGTTTATGAAATTATTTATTCAATGAGAATTTTGTGGCATTTACAAATAAAAAAACATGTAGTAAATATTTTATCATAGGGATAAAAATTTATGATAGAGGATATGGGATGAATATATTTAGTCATTTTATTTGGATTTTAATTATACTCCAACAAAGTGAAATTTCATTATTGATGCTCTAAGTATAAATTATCAAGTGCATGTAGTTTGTACGTCGAAAGATGAATGTAAATTTATATTACTTTTCTCAGATATTCATCATGATATAGTTAATTATAAAGGTCATGTCATTATAGAAACCTTGACCATCACTTTATCTTTATTTTTTTATTTAAAGAAGGTTTGATTTCATATTATGTGTATTGGGTTTTCCATGAATGGTTTTATAGTATGGATTTCATACCTAGGTATATTCTTAGTGAGAATTCTATATTGTATTTTCATGGGTGTAATTTTTTTATTGACCCCGACACCCCCCACGCCCCCCGTGGCCTCCGGCGACCCCCGCACCCCCCGGCGCCCCCCGCGACCCCTTTCGACTTTGGTAATTTTTAGTTCATCCTTGATTCTTTGATTGCTTCTCATAAACGACGGATAAGTCATGCATAGTAATTGTGGATTATTTATTTTTGTGGTTTATATATTTCTCCAACATTTATTCATGTATTCATTACTAAAAGTGAGAATATCCATCCACAATTTGAGTAATTTCTTGGAATTTATATTGAGCAGTTGGTTCCTTTGGGATATCACTTAATATTATTTACACCACAATTATTTCCAAGAATATAGATATGTTAAATATATTAAATCCCATCCTATAGTCCAATTTCAATTCCAGTGGTTTATTTTACAAAAATCCATGTGACTTCTCTCCCTTGTAAATTTGGTCCATAACGACATGTCTTATCATGGATAATGAATTAATTAGGTGCTTCATGTTCTATAAACATATCCCATTAGAAACCATAAAAATAGTTGGGTAGATAGTGTTATGATAAGTGTGTAACCCGATATTCTTATTTCTCCTCAATGAGGTGTTGACGTTGTCTCTTATGGACCAGACTTGTTCGGTTGGTCTGAAGTGGTAAATGTGATCAATGAACCATCTTTATTATATTATGCATACTTTATGATCAATGGTTCATCTTTATTATATTATGTTTCTGTAATCTTACACTATCGTATATTTTGTGTAGGCACATTGTGATATACATGGATAAAAGCTGGATCACATTACTGAGGAACACACCTCAATATGTTAAGGGTTTGAATGAGTTTTTAGATTTTGAAATTTCTAATCGATCCGTTGAAGGGAGAATAAGATGTCCATGTCCTAAATGTAAATTTAGAACATGGTTGAAGAGAGATGAAGTTTATGAAAATTTAATACTGAAGCAATTCCCTAATAAATATTTGTGTTGGATTTGGCATGGAGAATCAAACAATACAAAAAGATTGAGGACTGATGTTAATCCACAGAATGAGGTCCCAAGTTTGTCACCAATGGAAAATGAAATGCAAAACCTCATAAATGATACATTCGGCACTGCAAGACACCACTATGAGCATCAAAACATATCAGAACAACCAGAAGAGGGTGCTACAAATTGCAACATGACAAGTGATGTTTTTGAGACTGTAACACAAGCAGATCAAGATTGTAACATATCATTGGATCCTCCTCTTGATTATGTGGAGCCAAATTTAAGGGAAAACTTCAGTGAGGAAAATGTGTTTCATGATTTATTTGACGATGGAAATCAAGAGTTGTATAGTGGGTGTTTGAAATATTCAAAGCTTTCATTTCTGCTGAAGTTGTACCATATCAAATGTCTATGTGGAATTACAAATAAGGAAATGTCCATGTTATTGGAATTGATTCATGATGCATTTCCTGAAGCAAAAATCCCAGAATCGTTTTATGAGATGAAAAAAGTTGTAAACAAGCTTGGTCTGAATTATACAAAAATACATGCATGTCCCAATGATTGTATGCTTTACTGGGGAGAGGATTCAAGTAGACAGAATTGTAAGAAATATTCTTCTTCTAGATGGCAGTCAAAAGGTGATGTTGGAAGTATGACTGAACATAATTTCATGGAGAAGAATAAAAGGAACACACCTGCAAAAGTTTTGTGTTACTTTCCTTTGAAGCCTCGATTGCAAATATTATTCAGGTCATCAAAAACCGCCGAACACATGAAGTGGCATTCTGTAGATAATAACTATGATGGGTTAATGATACATCCACGAGATTCCCAATCATGGAAGACATTTGATTCATTACATCCAGATTTCTCAGCTGATCCTAGGAATGTTCGATTGGGATTGGCTGCCGATGGATTCAACCCATTTGGGACTTTGAGTACGAGTTATAGCATTTGGCCAGTTGTTTTTATCACTTATAATCTGCCTCCATGGATGTGTATGCAACAAACATATTTTATCATTTCGATGATTATTCCTGGAAAACAAATGCCTGGAAATGATATTAATGTATACCTGCAGCCTTTGATTGAAGAATTGCAGGAGTTATGGAGCAACGGTGTTGAGAAATTTGATGTTTCTTCTAAAACAATGTTCAAAATGCATGCTGCTTTAATGTGGACCATTAGTGACTTCCCTGGGCTTGGGAATTTATCTGGTTGGAACACTTATACGGGTTTGGCTTGTCCTGTTTGTAACTTTTATTTCGATCCCAAATGGCTACCTCACAGTAGAAAATGGTGCTTCTTATGTCATTTAAGATTTCTTGATGCATCTCATAGATTTTGGCTGAACAAATCAAAATTTAATGGTTCCATTGATCGTAGACCACCTCCAAAGTTGTTAACTAGTTGTGAAATATTGACACAGCTTGAAAATGTTAAAACAGAATTTGGGAAGGTTCATCATTTGACTGATAGTGGAAAACGAGTGTGAAGTGCATCGTCAAGTGAAATCAGAACGCAACAATGGAAGAAAAAAAGTATATTCTTCAAACTTTAGTATTGGGAATTTAATTATTTACTCCACAATCTTGATGTGATGCATATTGAGAAGAATGTATGTGATAATTTTATTTTCACATTACTTAATGAGCATGAAAAGTAGAAGGATCATCTCAATGCTCGCAAAGACTTACAAGTAATGAACATAAAACGTGATCTCTGGCCAGATGAGAATGAAAAGTATGCTCCTGCCATTTTTTCAATGAAAAATAGGGATAAAGATGCATTCCTTCGAATTTTAAAGAATGTGAAAGTATCTGATGGGTATTCGAGTAACATCTCGAGGTGTGTTGATTTGAATAATTGTAGGTTATATGGATTGAAAAGTCACGATTCACATGTTTTGTTACAACAGTTACTACCATTGGCATTGCGTAAATTATTACCTGAAAAAGTTACTACTGTTGTACTGCAATTCTACACATTTTTCAGGCAATTATGTGAGAAAACTCTACATCCTTTACAGCTTGACAACCTACAGGAGAGGTTTGTATTGACCCTTTGTGCAATAGAGATGATCTTTCCTCCATCTTTTTTTACTGTCATGATGCATTTAACTGTGAATTTCGTTGACGAAGCTAAATTAGGAGGCCCTGTTCATTATCGATGGATGTATCTAATTGAGAGTTATTTTATTTATATGTTTCCAGTTAAGTAAACAATATTTGGAATTTAAATAAATGCATAATATTATTATTATTTTTCACAGATATCTTGGGCATTTGAAAGCATACGTGAGAAATAACGCTCAACCAGAAGGCTCTATTGCTGAAGGCTATTTGGATGAGGAGTGTCTCACCTTTTGTTCCAGATATTTGGATGATATTGAGACAAGATTTAATCGAGTTGGACGTGTTGACGACACATCAACTCAATCTCAAATGCATCAGAAATCAAAAATATTTCCTTCTATTGGCCGATTAGTTGGGAGGACCTCATACGCGACACTGACAGAATTGGAGTTATTACAGGCACATAGATATGTGATACTGAATAGTGAAATTACAGATCCATTTATTGAAGAGTTTGGGATACAAACAAAGAGACGAATGAGAGGCCGAACACGAAATGAGAAAGATATAACGAAAGCTGTGAATAAAGAGCTGGTAGAATGGTTTGCACGACGTGTAAGTTTATAAATATTGCAATAAATACGAATATTAATTTGACACATACAATTTGCAAATCTATTAAATTATATTTTTATTCTTCAGATCATGAATACTGATACTCGAGCAGACTTGTCAGAATATTTGAAGTTTCTTGCTAGAGGTCCTATAAAACAAGTTATAAAGTTCGATGCTTATAATGTGAATGGTTTTAGATTTCATACAGTCGATCGAGAAATGGTTTTGAAAACACAGAATAGTGGTATATTTACATTTTCTGAAGTGGAATACTATGGAAAGTTGCATGATATTATTGAATTAAACTACCACGGGCATTTTTCTGTTGTTTTATTCAAATGCAAATGGTTCGATATTATCAGAGGTGTTAAAAGAGATTTCTTGCAATTTACTTCTGTAAACTTCTCTCGCTTGATGGATGTTGGTGATCGTGAACTGCATGATCCATATATCTTAGGATCGCAGGAAAAAATGGTATATTATGTGAATGATGTTGTGGATGAAGGGTGGAGTGTAGTTACTCACGTATTACAAAGAGATTTGTATTATATGGGTGATGAAGTGGAAGATTTAACCTCTTCAATTGAATTTCATTAACAACAGGAAGAAGAATTATTTGTCCATCATGATATTGAAAATATTAGTCTAGCAAGGACGAATGAAGTGGAAGAATCAATGGAGTAGGAAACCGACATTATTGAAGGGTAAAATGATTGTATGTACAATTATGTATTCATTCAGCAACCACTTGTTTCATTTCTGTAGTCATTCATTATCATTTTTATATATATTTTGTTTGTTAGTACTGGGAATCTATTATCATTTTTAATTTTTTTTATGCATAAATTTTTTGAAATATATATTCTGAACTTAATTTTATTTGATTAAATGACAGGAATGCCAAGGAAGAAGTGGTACACCATTTCATCTACTTCTGCGACAGATGATGATCCGTCTGTCCCCACGGCATTTGAGGCAGCAGCTGCCTACATCCCTGCATCATCTCCCCCTGTACCATCTCTAACACTGTCATTGGATGTCTCATTAGAGGATGATTCATCACCTCCCCCTATAGGAGCCTCAGTAGCGGGACAGCGACACGCCCCTTCCAGTTCATCACAGACATTCTGGAGGGTCGCAGTCATAGGTACAAATTTTAATTAAATTAATTTATTGCATTTTGTTTATAGTAACTGTTTGCTAATTTCAGATGAAAAAAATGCAACCGTGGAAAAACACTTAAAAAGTTATGATGTTTGGAACATGAATGGTGAGAAGATAGTGGTGCCATTTGTTTCTTATGGGGTCCCAACGGATGACACCGCAGGTTTACTTGGTCAGATTATAGGTCAGCTGGCAGCGGAGCCCAATTCCCTGCCTATTTCATATGATGATTGGAGGCATATGCCTCCAAACTGGAAAAATGAAGTTTTTGATTCTCAGATAAAGGTAATTTTATTACTTTATGGTTTAATTAAATGTCATGTTACTAATATATTCAAAATGAATTTCTGTATACAGATGTTCTTCCACTTTACCGTTGCTGATGTGATAGCACGGAAGTGGACATTGAAAAATCTTGGAAAAAAATGGAAAGATTTCAAATGGAGGTTGTGGTGTGATGCCAATGATACTTCATTGACCGTGCAGCAGAAGTATGAGAAGCTACCCAGTGGGGTACCGAAAGAATAGTGGAAAGTTTTTGTCGATAGCCATCATGATGAGAAGCGGATGGTATTGAAATATATATTATTATATTATCCTCATTTTACATTTATACATGTACATGAAGAGGAGATAGACATTGAATACATTACTGTTAAATTGAATTTTATTTATTTCAGGATCTCTCAAGATAGAATGCATCAAACCGGGCAAAACAAGTCATCCCACACACTACGGGCTCAAAAAGATTTTCTAGAAGCCGAATGTCATTGGTAATCTTTTAATTAGTTTAAATATTTATAAGACAATATTATCTATTTAACATATTTAATTGTTGATTTATCTTTGTTTAATGCAGTCACAGAGTTTAGGGCATGAAGAATCCCGAACAGAACTGTGGCTGGATGTTCATAAAAAAACAGATGGAAGTTTTGTTAATGAACCTGCCAGAGAAGTTGGGGTATGAAGTCAATTATTTATTATAATAACTTATTATTAGTTTTTACTGTGTTAATATAAATTGATATTTGATTTATAGGTAAAAATTAAAGAAATATGGAATTTCAATCCTGAGAAATCCTACTCAGTCTCCCAGGATGACCCGATTGGTAAAGTCCTTGGGAAGGAGCATCCTGGTAGAGTGTGCGGGATGGGTTTTGGACCCGTACCATCTGAGGTCTTTGGCAGGCCATCAGGGATTTCAGCTACATCTACTCCTGGTTATAGTAATTTCATACCTGAAGATACTCAGAGGGAGATGTCTTCTCTACGAAACACAGTTCACCAGCAGGGGGATCAGATATCTGCTTTGCAGAAAGAGTTGCTTGAAATACGTCAGCATATGAGCAGATATGCCCCTGGTGGTAGTGCATCGGCTAGTGGTGAGCAGGTAAATCACAAAAAAATCAAAATCATTTAGTTTTCACACTTTTATTGGTTTTAAGTTTAATTATAAATATGCAACAATATTTAATTTTCAATATAATGTTCTTATAGGTGACAGCAGGTAGTGGAGATGAAGGTGGAGAGGGTGACGATGCAGCATCAGATGATGAGTAGTAGTGTTGTTGATGTGTTGAACAAGTATGAGAATGGTTGGTTTGTATATGTAACATGTATATGGCACATAGTTTCCACCAAACATTTCCATGTCCTAACATTTTTTTGATTTCTCATGTTTACTTCTATGCATTTTATTTATTTATGATGTTTAATTTTATGTCTTGATTTCTCGAGTGCGGTATACATCATTCCATTTAGTCCTGTCTTTGAATTGGTACCACATCCAATGAGAATACCATATATGTAACCCAAATTCATACCATTTCTACTATATAGCAGCATTCGGGTAGACCCATTTTGTAAGCTCGATTCATACCATAACTGATTCATAGAAGTACCTAGGCAGTCCAACTATGTAAGTCCCATTCATATCATTGTTGCTCCGTAGCAGCACCTGGGTATCCTAGCTGTGTAAGCTCAATTCATACCATCACTATCAAGGCCCAATGAGCCACAACACATTACACAGGCATGAAGAAATTCCCACCTGACAGGCTAATCTTAGACTATAAAACCAACATACCAATTATGCTGATAAAGAACTCACGCTCTTACTGACATGGAAAGAGTGTATCTTGGAAGCCTCCCACAATACCTAAATTTAACCGTTATCAGTATAACATGAATCTAAGCATGTATACACTCTATTAGAACACCTAATATGCATCATTACAATAACATCCAAATAATCATAGTTTAACTTAACTTATCCCCCAAATAACCATGTCAATTATTCATGTTAGACTTAACAAAACACAAGCACTACCCATGCTTTTATATTCACAATACCAAATACAATGATATTACTAACTGAATACCAAACCACAATCCACCTATATACCATCACTATAGAACAAAGTGTCTAAACTTACTTTCATTTTTTTAATGAACTCATTGACCTAGGATAAGTCCTCTCTTGGATTACATACATAGAAGAAAACCCTCATCAGGTGTAAATGAGAATCGCTATTTCACTTGATTAGAACACTCCAATCACCAATATCCCAAGATACATCTCAATATTACTAGTCTCTCTCAACCCTAGTTCACATGTCACATCCTATATAGGATACAACTCATGGAGAAGCATCTATGAACCCTTCTCAAATATCACGAGGAAAATCATAGGCCAATATACCCACTCGAGGGTTCTCATGCATATCACAAATCCCATACCCAATCCAACTATGAAATCTAGGTTACTAATCCTAACTAGAAATCGACACACCATACTTCCCCTGAAGGATAAAGATCACATACATGCACATATATATTAATGACATTATCTTATGATAATAACTATTGTGAAAAATAAATATCATTTGGTTTGGTTAAGTATAATTCCACCAATAAGGTATTTAGGAAAACATTAGATAAGTTGTTGAAATTTTAAAAAACTCAAACCTATTTTCTTTAACGAAGTCAATAACAACTATATCATGATGCATCCCATCCGACCTGCAACATGATGACCATCTTGGGATGTATACATGAAACTCTTATCTCATATCCAATGACATAACTCAAATCCACAATAGGAATCATGTATAACCTACAAGATCATAAACCATACTCTCTCAAGCACCATGCACGGTTAGCATGTTGTCCAACCTAAAACACATGCCAATTCACAAGTTACCCATTTTCTATAGTAGGCATTAACAACCAACCCAAAACACACAACAAACCATACCATAACATACATTCTATAACTACTCAAACATCCATCATTATAAAAAATTCTATACCCATATAAACATAATTTGTTCTATCCCATAACACAAATCCATTATTAAAAAAACCCAACCCATATCACAATCCACCCATGGATGTTATATCGGCCAACTTAGAGCATAACCAATTACATATCATTACACATCACCATGGTTAGCATGATCACATAAATTGTATCAAAATTCATAACCATTTATTATATAGAGTATTAGTATCCATATAATATAAATCAACTCTTCTTAAAACACATAAGAAATTAAAGAAGATAAAAACACATATACATATTGGGGGTCACATGGATTGGTTACTCACCAAATTGTGATACATACCTTTCCTTAGGTTGGACTCCATAACATACAACATTTGATCATATCCTATTTTTCAATTAATACTACCATGTTATTTGTTTGTATGGTGTCTCATGTTCAATATTCTGGTTTGATTTGTTTTTTAGGGCAGTGGTGTGGTAGGAGCAGAATTATTATTTTTTTCAGGTCAACATTTCGCGGAGGTTTTAACCGCTGCTAATGCCTTACTGATCAGCATTTAGCTTCGGTTATAACCGCCGCTAATGCCTTATTGGTCAGTATTTAGCAGCGGTTATAACCACCGCTAAATGTATTATGTTTAAATTTAGCGGCGGTTTTCACTACCGCGGCATAGGCGCATCAAAGGCCAGAATATAGTGGCGGTTAAAACCGCCCCGAAAAAAAAGTATCATCTACGCATAAAACCGCCGCGAAATGGTCAAAAACTGTCGTGAAAAGAGGCATCTACGACGCTTTTCTTAAACCGCTGTGAAATAGTAAAAACCGTCGCTAATTGATTGCCGACACCCAATTTCGCGGTGGTTTTTGTAAACCGCCGCCAAACCCTATAGCGGCGGTTTAAACCACTTCCAAATGAAAAAAAAACCGCCGCTAGGGGCTGGTTTTGTTGTAGTGAGTGCATCATAAGTGTAGGAGGAAAATAATGGAAATAAACTTGTGAGAAGTTGTTACCTCAAATCTGTTAACTTTTTTTTTTATTTGAGCCAAAGGGATGTCTCAAATTGGCTTATTCCTAATGGAAGGATTATAGGTAGAAGAGTGGAATATTGGTAGAATATTTGGGTATAGTTTGGACGAGTCAAGGGGCTTTAGATGTTTGAGTAATGGGTTAGAAGTGGTGTCCTTCTATAAAAGGGAGGATGGTCTCCTTAGGAATATTTGAAAGTATTATTTTATTATAAAATTATTTTTGGTATCAAAGGTTCCAAAACTAATTAAATTAAAATTTAAGATTAATATAAGTTGAAATGAAATCATCCAACTTTAAATGGACAGGTTTTGGATATTTTATTAATCCTTAACTTTTTTATTTTACCCTTTGATAACTTATTTAACTTTTACTATGACTTCTTGTATATTCATTCTATATAGTTAATATATTTACGATAAAATTAGGAGAGGCCAAAATTGGATCATTAATATCATTTTAAACATCATATATTTCATTTTTCCGAAAAATGGATTTTGAGGACTATTTTATCTTTTAAAAAATATTAATTGATTTGAAACTCATTTTTGTCAATTGTTATACTATTCATATCATGACATTTTAAAAATACATAAAAACCTGATCAATTAGAAAAAACATAATCAATTAAAATATAACAAGTCATAATAATCCATAAAATTTTTTATGGCATAAAAATATTAATATTAAATTTATTTTAATATTTATAATCTCATTTATTTAAAACATTCATTAATGAGGTAATCATTTCGTCATCATTGTGTCATAAATAAATTTATTTATATGATTTATAAAAATTGAAAATAAAATACCATGATAAAGGAAATATTTTTATATTTATAGTGACTATTTATAGTCAAATATATCTATTATATAAACCCACATTGAAATTCTTTTATCAAAACAAAACATGTTTATGATATTTTTATTTTTACTTTAAATAAAAAGTTATTAATGTAAATATCTTACCCAAATGGATTCCAAAGGCCAAACGTTATAACCAATGATTTTATTGGTCATCCATGACTCATATAATAAGGTTATGACAAGTGTTAAGGGAGTTTTATATTATTATGATAATATTTTTTCCTTGAATTACCCAATTTACCATTAACCACGATAAATAAAAATTAAAAGTTATTATTCACCAAAAAAAATTATTTTAATCCTATTGAACCAAATGTTACTTAATGATGAAAAACATGTATGTCATATTTTTGAAATTCAATTTACAAAAGTAGTAAAATTTCATTTTAATGAAAAATTCTTGTTTTTTAACTACAATGTAGTGTTTTTCACAATTCAAAAAAATTTGAACGTTTTAAGAAAAAAAAAATAATATACCCAAATATAATTTTTATATTAATAATTAAATAATTATATCTATTTTACAAAATTAAAAACTTATAAATTTCATTAATTAATTTAAAATTAATTTTCAATGTCCAAACTAAAAATCATGTTTTAAGAAGTAAAAACAAAAAATAATTGACATGTGCTTATGACCAATTTCAAAGTGATATTACATCCAATTACCAAAATTAGATTACATGATAAAAATATAATGAAATTTTACTTTAAAACCATTTAATAATATAATATATAAATATAAAAAAATATATTTTAAGACATTTTTTATTTAAAATTCGGTATTTTCACTATTCATTAAAAATTAACATTATTAGAAAAATACCAAAAAATTACCCAATGTAAATTTTTATATGCCTATTCTAATTAAAAAGATTATTTTGAAAAATTCAACATATAAAAGTGTCTAATAATTATATTTAAAAGGGTTTCTCCATAAAAAGGCGGTAAAACTACCTTTTAAAAAATATTAGAGTATTTAGGCCTAAAATTGGATTCATTCTCATTTTATGCCTCTAAATTGTACTATATAAATGTAAAAAACATTTAACAAATATGTTTAATTGTAATATGGTTAGTTTTTCTCAATCTCGCCAAGACAACAGCTAGGCATTAACAACCATTTAAAATAATAATATTATGTTATTATTTTTCAGTATGACTCAACCTTGGGTGAAACATATGATATGGGAGAAACCCATTTTTGCTTGTCGGGTACTCCATCGAACATAGCATCCCCTCTAAAGAAAATTTAATATTTAATTAAAAAAATTTATAAATATGAAAATCTCATATTCTTTATTTTCCAGGGATGTTACATCCTTGACTCCTTTGGGAAATGTTACCCTCATAATTTTTAAATTATGCTCGAAAACTTCATTAGAATTCCCATATCAGAAAAAATGTCAATAAAACTATCACATTAAATGTAAAAAAGAGATGTAAAATGGTCACCCAAGATAACAAATACTAGGATTCCGTATATTAAAACAAGGATATGGAAGAGAAACTAACTCTCATGGATTAACAGAGAGTAATTGAGAACTTGATCACGGAAAGTTGACGACTACAATACCATAAATTTTGGGTTGGGTAAATGTATAATGATAAAACAAAGCATATAACATTTTTCTTTAAAATCATTTTCATTGAGTAGAATAATTTTATTACAACCTTGAATATGATCATAATGAAATATACTTACATGATATGTAGAGTTTCATCCTTTAATAAGTTTCTACAAAAAAACCCATCTTTTCTCCAAACGATGAGTATAATAGATGACATGGTCAACTAAAAATCACTTGAATCAAATTCTAGAGAATCATATAATCCAAAAATAGGAACTACATATTTCCCTTGTCATTATACATTAAACAAAACAAAAATAATTCGTATGTGATCAAATAATCACAAAAAGAATAATCCTTTATAAAAAATACTACTCTTAATCTCCATAAATGAAGAAACAATACCCAAATTGAACAAAGACCATTTAATAAAAAATTATACTTAAAATCATTCAATCTAATCTAAAAAACATTAAAACCCAAAACGTGTAATAATTTAACCACATATACTTCCACAAAAACATTATCAATTATCTCCAAATAACATCAGAAACTCCTAAAGTCTCATACTGTAATGCAATTATCCTAATCACATATTCTCTTTGATAGGTTAATCCCTGCCAGAAAAGAATCAAATAACTATATATCCACAATATAACCATATATTCTACCCAAATAGAACATCAACCATTACATCACAAATGAGATCCCATAGTTTTCAATTTTCATTAATCATATAGTGTTCCCAATAGAGAGAACGTCTTCCAAAATATCACTTATCAATTAATCACAAAAATATTTTTCTTATACTAAGGATATATTTTTCTTAAAAAAGAAGTTCCAAAATTAAATTATTCTTGATCAATAAAATCATCTAACTAAAAAATATTTATTAATACTATGGACTTCATGTATTCTTGTGTAGGTTAGGCACCCATGTCACCCTTCGATTGTGGGTTCGAATCCTGTAGCCTTTCTAGAGGAGATGGGTTTCCACCCATCTTGCGTGTTGTTCCTTTTTATAAAACTCCAAGACAACCCTAACATGATTTAACCTCAACAGTTATCGTGTACATCTCTTTTTCATCCCAACTAATAATGACCACAATATCTTAATTAATGAAGTGTTATATATATTTACATTTTTTCTTCTATAAAATAACACTTTTCCTAAAGAAAGAACATCGTACCTTGATAATGGTGTCCACCTAGTTTTATCATCATCTTGTTCATGTATGTAGATGGTCTATTCATTGAAAAAATGATTATGATATTTTTCCAAATCATATACTTCCTTTATCCAAATACACCTCATATAACTTGGGTCATATGGGTGTTCATAGAAAAATGGTTTTTGAAAATATTCATGTATGACATATAATTTCAAAAAATCAGATAAAACATTTATTTTAAAAAAACAGTCAGACCGAGTTTGAGTTGAAACATTCAATCAAAGGCCCTCGTAAAATACCATACGTATGTTCTGAAAAAAAATAATTTAAAAGAAAATTTAAATAGGTTGCACATGGGTATATGTCTTCCAAAACTTTTTCAAACTCATTATATTCTTCAAAATCTTGTGATTAGTAAAATATTTAAAAATGCCTTGATAATAATTAGCTTTCATGAAAATATGATAATATTGAGAAAAATAGGATTTTATTAAATACAACCCATGATACAAGATGGTATCGATGTATAGTGGAGGTTTTTGATGTCTCAAATAATTGTTGGAAAGTGATTTGTATGTTATAAAATGTTTCAGAATTGTCATAAAATGACATTACAATAATTATTGCAAGCATGTCATCAGGAAGAGATAGGAATGACATTTGAGATCATCCTCCTTCCATTTGTAAAATACTTTCCTTGATAGGAAAAAGTTAATAAATAAGGATTCAGCATAAAGAGTCAACATAGAGACTATCCATGTGCTTAACAAAAACACCTAATCCCTAAAGTTGTTTAAACAAACATTTGATACCAACTATAAGGCCCTAGCCTTAAAAATTACATAATATTGAATAAAGTTAATAATTCACATTGAAGAACTTTTCTGGTTTAGAGTTTTATAGAATTTAGACATGACTATTAAATTACAACTCAGATATTAAAAATTAAACACTTCTACTCAATATCCATTTTTTTATAAAATAAAAATTCTTCAAAGAAAATAAGAATTCTTTTCTTGATATAAATCTTCTAAAATTCTTAATTTATCTTAATCTTCCTTATACCCTGTGAAAAAAAATTTCAGAAACATGGGATGAGTATATAAATTTTAGTATGGGTTATAAAAAAATAAATAATACATTAGTCCATCAATACATAGAAAACATAATCTCATTAACATACTCCTGAAATCATAAGATTTATAAATAACTCATAAAAATATTAAATCATAAATATAAAATGTGGAATCCAAAACATACGTACATTGAATCATTCACAACTACATAGGGAGATATGTTTTGAATACCCATTATAGTATATTCCCAAAATCTCTTAGGAAAAACATTAATGTTTACTTCTTTCATGTTACACAATGCATTGGGGAGCTATCTCGGGCTCACCTGCCCTATGGTTTTCACAAAACCACCCATATACGTAAACAATGACCAAAAACCATAACTTAATCATAACACATTAAACAAGAACAACGTAAAGATAACATTTCCACTTTTCAATAACAATATATAAGTTAAACATGTTGACATAATAAATTCATTTTAAAAAAAATTAAAACATTAAAAATAATGTTTATGAATCAAAGTGTCTAATACCACATTGAAACATTTAAAGGATTGTCATTTTAAAACACCATTTTTAATATAAATAAATACTCAAAACCATTTGTAAAACTTGGTCATTATTGGGAAATATTTAGAAAACTGAATCTTTAAAACTTTTAAAATGACGTTTTAGTTAAAGAGTCTCGTAACAATTGAGAAACACAAAAATAAAAACCATTATAGAATGAAATAAAAAACATTAAAAATCCTAAGAATATAGAAATTCCTGATATAAAAATTCAATAGAGTTGCATGTACACCTTATAGGATAATAAAGCAGCACAATATCAATATATTCTTCAATGAAAGAAGATTGAGACGTAGTCCCTTAAGAAAATTAGAAAGCATAACGACATCACTTTAAAATTAATAAAAGAGTTGATTGGAGAGAACATGGTCTCTCATCACTTGGAAATAAAATTTACATAAATAACGATAAATAAGAATATATCAAAACATAAAAAAATTGAAATTAAAAGACATAACATTAAGAAGTCTTTAACTAAAAGAGGAGGTTGAAAGGTTCCCTTAAAAAGATCATATTTGAAATACAATTGATATATTATATCTATTCACAATAATTACAAGTTAATAATCTCTAAATACAATATAGGATATCAGAATTAATTTCTCACATAATCATAGCATGACATAATCAGGAAGTAGAATTTTAACCCAATGAATGGAAATTGGGTTAAAGAGTTCCCTAACCTCAAGTCTGACTTGTCCTGTATATTCCTTGTTCTACCTAAATAATAAACATAAGTTAAATTATACTTTCCTAAGAAACTTTTTAATTTTTATTATTCCTTTTATATCACTTATTACTTTTCTATAAAAATCAGTTAATTATTTGAGTTCATATCAGACATTTTGTCGATATTTTGGAACTAGAGTAAAAAATGAACTTGTTATAATTACAAAATTCCCATGTGGTCAGAATTCCATTATATCCAGCATGGTACTCATGATTTATATATCATATATATCATATATATCAAGTATATATTTATTTAGAATAGTCTATATCACTTTTATATATTAAAATTAAATGCACTATTCATGGAGAAGGTAAGTCGTACATACGCCTGAATGCTACATTCATTTAATTTTTTAATTTTTAATGGTTTGAAAACCAAATGATACATAGGTATATTATTATTCCGATATAATATAATATTTTATAAATTTTATATACGTTCTTTAACACCATCCTTTATATGTTCCATGTATGGTATGAATAAGTCATATAACTTTGAGGGGGCGATAGTCCGCACTTCCTCATATGAAATTATCGTATATTTAGAACATTAAAATCTTAATGGTTTGTTCTAAATTATAATTACAAAACCATAGTGATAAAATAAATATAACAAATATCATGTATTATTACAGTGCAATCATAATGGAAACAATGAGATGTGGTAAAAGATAGTTGAAGAATCATAATTTCTTGAGGTAGTAGTTCATTGTCCCCAAAAATAGTATGTTCATATCCATTAGATGGTGGTGTGTGTAAAGTTAGTTCGAATCCTTTTCATAACAACATACTAGTACATTCAGGATACAAGTGTTGTTATATTAACAAAGTAAAAGAAGATCATAGGGAGTGGAGGATGAAAAATAATGGAAATAAAAATGAAAGAAGACGTTACCTCCAATTTGGTAACTCTGTTGGATTTGATCTAAATGGCTCTCTTGAATTTCTTTATACCTAGGGGAAGGATTCTAGGGGGAATAAAGGGATTTGGGGAGATTATTTTGATAGAGTTTTGATGATTCAAAGGGCCCGACAGGTGTGAGTAATTGGATAGAGGTGGTTTCCTTTTGTTAGATCCACTATGGTAGATACCTTGAGGGGGGTGAATCAGGGTATGACTTATTAAAACAATTGCCCATTTTGATCTTGTTTTGTTGTTAGACAAAACACTTATATCTCTCTCATTCCCATTTCAGAGTATGAATTAATCTTAATACGTGCACATGACTCAAAAATTTTACATAGTTTACCCTCACTGGGCTACGTCCAAGGATAAAACACCGGCGATGTGCTGATGTACCAAATCCTCTATAACAACACTGATGTTTTCAAGTTCGAAGCGGACACAATGTCCCTCTTGTTTTACAACCATTAACAATTTGAGAACACACTACTATCTCAACTGGAGTGACCTCACTTCTTTTTCAAAAGATCCACTCACAGTTTATGAACTTATAGGTCTCCTCATTATCACATATGAATGTATCCTCCCCTATATATAGATTCTTTGTTGATGTAAAACATTCACTAGTAGATGAATCTCACTTTGCATATGGTGTACTGGTCAACCCCAATTTTTACGTGCAACCTTCCCTGGGCCTTGCATGTAATTCCCTATTTTTGCGTGAAATCCACTTTTCTCACAACACCTTAATTACCTGCAGACAATTGTTTTACACAAAACATCCTTCTTTTATTCATATCTTTTCTTTACGCGCAACAACCTTTTTACGTGCAACATAAGCTTTCTGCACAACTTTCTATTTATGCATACCCTTTTCTTCATGCACAAGCACATGAATTTTCTCATAAACATGACATTTATGGTAAAATCCCTTGCATATTCCAATTTTTCACACCAGAGCTTAGATACTCTCTAATTCTTGAGCTACATCGAATGAGAGGGGTCACATCATATTTACAGGAAAAATCAACCCCTCTGTGAAAAAACCCGTCTTCCGTCCAAAAAATCACCATGTAAACTCTCTTTGACAACAAATTTGTATATCATGGTCTACTTTTTCAACAAATACAACATGGTTTCCCGCTTTTTTGACAAACATGATCATATAAAAAATGCTTCAATGATACCTTGAGGGATTTTTTCCCAAAAACTTTTATAAGTGGGAGGAGGGTCTATTTAGGATATATTGAAAGTATTATTTTATGATAAAATTATTTTTGGTTTCAAAAGGTCCCCAACACATTAAATTTAAAGATAATATTAATATTAGTTGAAATAAAATCATTTACATAGAATTGTACTTTTTTTTGATATTTTTTTAATCCTTTTATTTATTTAACCCTTTGTTATCTTATTTAACTTTTATCATGTCTTATTGCAGATTAATACAATATGGTTAATATATTTACAATAAAATTACAATTGACCCAAAATGGATCATTAAATAATTTTTTAACATCATATATGTTATTTGGAAAGATGTTATATTTTTAGGACAATTGTTTCATTTAATAAAATATTAATTGATTTAAAAACTCATTTTTGACAATTTTATACTACTCAAATCATGACTTTTTAAAAACCCATAACCACTTGATCAATTCGAAAAAACATTATTAACTCGAATAAAAAATGTAGTTATAAACCATAATATCAGTGGATGGCATAAAATATTTCAATATATAATTATTTTAATACTTTTAATCTCATTTATTTAAAACATTCATTAATCAGGTAATAATTACATCATCATTATGTCATAAATAAATTTATTAATTTGATATATAAAAATTATAAATAAAATAACATGATGTAGAAAATATTTTTCAATTTATAATTACTATTTATAGTCAATGATATCAATTTTATAACCGTACAATAAAATTTTTTTAGCAAAACAATACACGTTTATGATATTTTTATTTTTACTTTACTTAAAAAGTTAATAATGTAATTATCTTACCTAAGTTGCTTCCAAAGGCCGAAATTTTTACCCAAGGATTGTATTGGTCGTTCATGACTCATCCAATATGGTTAGAACATGTTTTAAGGTAATTTTATATTATTATATTATTATTTTTACCTTCAATTACCCTATTTACCTTTAACCATGTTAAATAAAAATCCAAAGATACAATTTACAAAAAAATATATTCATAATATTGAACCATATTTTAGTTAATAATGAAAACCCTCTATGTTGGATTTTTAAAATTCAATTCACAGTAGAATGAAAATTTCATTTTAATGAAAAATTCAGTTTTTTAACTACTATCAGTGTTTTCATTATTCATCAAAAATTGAACATTTTTAGAAAAATACCAAAAATTAAACCAAAGATTATTTTTATATTACAAATTTAAAAATGATGTAAATTTTACCAAATTCTTAAGATAGATGTTTAGTTAATTAATTTAAAAATAAGTTCTATTGTCAAAACTAGAAAGCATGTTTTTATAATGTAAAAACAACAAAAAGATTGATATGTGATTATATCATATTTCAAAGTGAAATTACATCAAATTAAAAAAAATTGGATTAAATAGATAAAATATAATCCCATTACAATTTAAAATAATTTAAAATGATAATATATCCATATAAATAAATCAGATGAAAATACAGTTTTGACATTAAATGGAGTATTTTCACTATTCATTAAAAAATGAAATTTATCAGAAAAATACAAATAATTTACCCAAAGTAAATTTTTATATACCACTTCTAGTGAATAGTATTATTTTTTCAAATGAAACATATAAAAGTGACCAAAGACTATATTTAAAAGGGGTTCTCCATCAAAAGGTGGTAAAACTACCTTTAAAAGAATTTCAGATTATTTATGCTTAAAATTTGATTAATTCTCATTTTAAGACTTTAAATTTAATTTTATAAATGTAAAAACATTTAGAAAACATATTTAATCACAACATGGTAATTTATGTTCATTCCCACAAATACAAAGGTTAGGCGTTAATAACCTTCTAAAATAAAAATATTATGTTATTATTTTTAGTATGACTCAGCCATGTGTGCAACATATGATTTCAGAGAAACCCATTGTTGCATTTCGGGTACACCATCAAACATAGCATCCCATTTAATGTAAAATTAATATTTAATTCACAAATCATAATAAATAAGAAAATTTCATATTCTTTATTTAATTTGGATGTTACATATGATTGTTTATTCATATTGGATATTATCTATAGTTTTACTAACTTTTTTAGGTTTTGGATATTGGATTGATATTAGAGGAATGATAGGTGATCCTTTTGATTATCTCATGATCCACTGTAAATTTTTTAGTTCTTTAGAAATGAATACTTAATAATTTTTTTTTATCATATGTCGTAATGTAGATATAGAAAGAACCTAGAATCACAATCGTATTACAAAATGTATTATATAGAATGGAAAGTAATAAAGTAATTATCTTAATAGTGAAATAATTTAGTAAATATAACCATTTAAATATAGATATTACCAATAAAATTATTATATATGCTTCTAGAAATTCATCTAGAAGTACAAGTCTTGTTGAGGTGCATGCTTTTATGAAACAATAATTGACCTAGAAAATGATACTCATAATAAAATCTATATCTAAATTTTTTACCATGTTATTAAAATTTATTCTTAATAGAATAAATATATTATTATTGGATTTAAATTTATTTAACTAGGGGGTAATTTATCCCAAATATATTTTAGTTTAAAAAATACTATTTTTTATTGCACATACCCTAGGTAATGCTGAACATAAATAAACTATGATATACTATAGAAATATTATTCCTTATATATAACTGTTATATCCTGGCTATTTTATAAGATCGAATGAACATGAATAAACATAATGTGATATATATTTAGAGAAGTCTTAATTAATAAAAATTTAATATTTCATACCTTGTAATTTAGATCTCAATTTAAAATTATATATTATATGATAAAAGGAGAAATTTTTAAAAAATTAATTTTTTATGTGTAATGAATAATAATAAATATAAATTATGGTAATAATTATAGATGAATTTATTTAATTAAATACAAAATAAATATATTGTATTAAATAAATTAACATTCACAATGTGGTTTTTATTATTTATGGAATGACTATAAATTCATTTCATACAATAATGATATATTTACTTCAAAAATGATTTTTATTTAATTTTTTGTGTGGATATTATGATTACTTTTGTACATATTTGTAAATTTTAATTGATAAAATTTAAATCCTTTTTGAGATCATAATTTTAATATTGTCTTATTATTTATTTTTATTTTTTGAAAGTATAGATTTTTGGATGTATAGTGAAAAATCAATTCGGCAATAACTACAATTTATTCTTATTTATTTAGAGTAATTTGAATTTTCCTTTTAGTTATGGATTTTTTTAAAGTAAAATATGTTCTATTTTAATATTCATAATCCATGTAATTTTATAGGAATCGTCATTATACAATATTTTTGTATAAAACCAATTTTATTCAAATTTTTTTTCTAAAAAAAGATTTTTCATTTTGAGTTGAAAATAAATATTAAAATAATATTATTACAATTATATAATTTGAATCTTGAAAAATGATTTTAATATATTAAATCATTTGGTTAAAATTTATTAATGATGAAAATTTCATTTTTTGTTATAATTAATAGTAACCAAGTCAAAAAAGGACAATGGTACAGAGTAAAATGGGATATTTATGTTCAAAAATTTAAAAATTTTAAAAAAATGTAATCATGATTCTTATTGGGTGAAATTATTATTATTCATGACAATTTATCTTTATGAAAGGAAAATTTCTCACATATTTCATTTGATTATGGCCTTTAAATTATTTTAAGTTATGAATAAATAAAAAAATTCACTCTCTTTCTTGAAATACCTATAATATGTTTCAATATGTGTAAAGAGAAGTAATGAATGGTTATAAATAGTAAATTTTATTATGAATAAATTAATATATTGATATTAAATGTTTTACTTTTGGTATTTTTTAACCTTGTATGATTATGCTACTCTAATGTAGAGTTTATACAAGCAGTGGAAAAATCATGTAAACGACTATAAAACATTAAATTTATTTGTTTTTAAACAATTATTATCTTACAAGATATAATTTAAAAATTATAATGTATATTTTTTTATTATATTATTTACATTAAAAATATATTTTTATATCGATGCCTTTAATGTCAAGATATGTGAATAGTTTAGAATATTTGATTTAATGAAATTTATGTGTTGATAATTATTTTTAATTTATTATAAAATCATAAATTTTTATTTAAATTAACACAAATGATAATTTGGTGATACAATCATTTACGGTTCAAGTATGATTCACTTTTAATTTTTAAAATTATTTCATAGACCCTTAAAATTGAGGAATTATAAAAATTCCATTGTTTGTTGGTATTAAAAGGGACACACAACATCCTTTTCTAACCAAAACAAATGGTTGTTTTTCTTGATAAACACTACTAAAAATCCCTATAAATTATTCAATTCTCATTTATAAAATCACATGGAGTTAATTTAAACTTTTCTATAAAAAGGCATATGCTAGTTTGAATAGAGGATATGAAAAGAGGAGGAATATGTTTTAATCAATTTTTTTTTCATGACATGCCTCCTCAAATACTCACATATTAATTTTTATATACTAAAAATATTATTTACACAATAATAAATTGTTCTTATTATTATTTTAAAACCCATTTTCCATCACCTTTTATATAAAATGTAAAATAAACTCCTTACCTGTGCATACATGTGGACTTCCTCCATCTCGAATTGATATTTTTCAATTTTCATCCTCTCATCACATATTTCGTTAAAATATTTAATAAATTAATATTTTAATTTTCATTAAATTATTATTATTTATAAAGGATAATATTTTAATTACCTTCGTATAATTTTTTCTATAGAAAAATATTAATTTCATTCATATAAACATGTAGACTACCACATCCAAAAAATCTCGTGATTCGTTTTTAATTTCATCCATATATAACATATAATAAATAAGGAACTAAAGAATATATATGAAATTTATAAAATAATTTTTATTTTTAGATATTAAAATATTATATACTTTATTTCTTTTCTTGGAAAATATAAAATGAAAACATCATTCATATGTATGTATTGACTGTCGTCTCCATAAAATGATGTGTTAAATTTTACATTACCCATTTATAAGGGTGGTTATAAATGTATGTTGAATATATAAAGATGATAACTATAAAATTTTAATTATTTTTTAGATGATGAAACAGTGAACCCATTGACTATAGTCGACACACCTATGTTATTTTGAGCTAATAATATGAAAGTCTGCAAAACATAAAATATAAAATTAATAGATATAGTCACTAAATTAAGAATTTAAGTAAATGAAATAAGATAAATAATATTTTAATAATGAATATGAAATATATTCTTATAAAAGTATAAAATTAATAAAATTATATTACTTTTGAAATTAAAAGACAAACACAGTGAGTAATTTAGAAGAGGTAATGTACTTATCATCTCAATTTCCTTTCATATAGAATTATGTTACTCTCACAACGTTTCCACATTTGGTTTGTTCTTTAAACTATAATATGGTTTTATTTTATCAAATTTACTAAAATTTAAGTTATTTAAAAATCCATCATAATATATTATCCTCAATATCCTTTGGATTTAATAGTTACCAATGTTGTGTCATATTTTTCATTAAAAATATATTTTAAAAATGTTAAACTATTTTTCCTTATGTAAATTTTATTTTAAATGATTTTATAATGTTATTAGATATAATTGAATTATTTATTTTCAATTAATTCTAAATTTTAATAAAAATGAATAAATTTGAGTCCTTTTAGTGCTTTCTATAAATGCTGATGTTTAAATTCATTATCAAAGGGTACAAATAATTTTTTTCCACATATGTGGAATGAATGGAATTTTCCATCACCATGAATGTTATTAATTAATAATATTATTGTATATTTTATTTATGAGTTTTCAAATAATATATAATTTCTTATTCTTCTTCGAATTTTTCATTTTAATAGAATTGAATGGCAAACATATTTTTATCTTTATTTAACATTAATCTATAATGAGAATATATAAATTTGTTAAACAAAATATATTAAGATATTTATTGATAAAAATGTAATATTTGAATTATATTATATGTATTATTTTCCCTATAAATTTTTCATGATGATGGTGGATATCAGTATAGATCTTCAATGTGTGGGGTTATTTTGTAGAGTTAACGAGAAATTGTGTTATTACTAAGAGATATAAGGGAATTATCCATGAAGGTTATTCCACTATAAGAGATCCAAAAAAATTTCTATAAATATAATGTCCCAAATCATCAAATTTACTATTCTATTCTTGAAAATAAGTTTTTATGTAAGGTTTTTTATTTCTTAAGTAAAATAAATGAAGTTATGGTTTTTGAAAGTTTATTCCCTTTTTGTGGGTCGATGGTCTATTTTCATGAAAATGTTTTCCATGGGGCCTCTTTTTTATAATAAAACAACATTATTACGATGTTCTATTCATTCTTCCTTATGAAATGTATTATATAAAAATTGGAAATAAATCCAATTTCACATGTGAGTAAAAAAATATTCAATATCAATTTTAATTATGTAAAAGGGAAATATTTTTTAGGAATTTAATGGTTTGGGGACTAATAGCTTGATTTACATATTAATATCCCTTACCAAGTTTTTTATTAACATATAAGTATTTTTATTTGTATATGGCTTAAGGATGAGTATGTGCAACCCCAACGTCCATCATTTAACTATGGGGTCCTTTATAAAAGATGATAACATTCTCTTGAATGAAAAAAAAATAAATTTATGAACCCTATTTTTGTAGGATGAATGGGAATTTGGATGAACTATCCAAATTTTATTTTATAGTTTTGATATATAATAATAAATTTCCCAATTTTCTTAAAATATAAACCAAAAATTTCATGGGAATGTATGAAAAATAATTTATTGCAATTAAACACAAAAGTGAGGATTTATAATCCCATGGGTCATTAGAATTCCATTTTTTCATGCGATGTTTTAATGAATATTAATATTTTTGCTTATTAAATATTGAAATACATCTATTGTATTATGGTTTATAAATAATTTCCATTATTCCTATAGATAACTAGATTGTGAAACAATATTAATTTTTTAATTTTTCATGATTGATGGATTCTGTGGATGTATTGATTGTTTTTCAAATATTTATATGCTTCAATAAAATAAATATTATTCCTACATTATCTTATATCTATTACCAATACACATAGATTTGTAGAATCTATTTTTGGTTTGTATTTAAATATGTAACTTAATATTCAACTCAATAGGAGATTCTATATATGTTGTTAGTGGTTTGAACATTATTCTGTATTATATATATATATATATACATATTTATCCTTATTAATATAGATAATACAAGTTTTATAATTATAAACCTTGAATATTTATAACAATATTTACATATCATTTCATAGATTAGGATGGTGTTTCTATTAGTGTGTGAACCCTATTTCTATTTATAAAAAATAATAAATATATTAACTCTTGTGAATGCCTAATTCTAGAGACAATTAACATCTCATTAAATGTGGTCCAAGTTAGGAGATCCAAGGCCAATGTTGAGTCTTTCATATAATTTTTTCCCTATTCACAACACAATCATTTTTTATCTGGTTTCAAGAAGTTGTGGTGTCAAGGATATATGTGTTAATTAATATTCACTAAATTTATTTATTAAATTTTTTAAATGTTTTAATAACTCTAATAGAAATATAATTCCCTCATTGAAAGTCTTTTAGGGTTAGCCAACTAATATATGAGATTATGTGAGTGGGACAGAGAGAGCTCCCATTGGGAATTGATATTGACGTATGACTAGATATTGTGGAATTAATATTGGTGATATGGGTTCTTCTTATTCAAAAATTTATTATGGATATTCATGGGGAAATTGATTAAAGATGTATAATCTCAAAACTTTCCTTAGTAATCATGATCTTTGAAAATGAATGATCCATTCAAGAGGTTGGGGTTATAGTTCTATGAATTTTTCACATTTTCATATAAATTTAATTGATAAAGAGTTCCAAATGATTTAATTATTATTTAATGATCACCAAGATCAATAATTCATGATTTTTTTGTTTTAAGTATTTTATGACCATTTTTTTAAATGATTAATTTGATCCGACCTCTTCAAAATTCAATGATAAATAATATATAATCCAAATATATTAATTGTTGATGCCTATATTTTTTGTTTTATAAACCTAATCCCCCCCCCAATTTCACATGTGTTCATCATGAATATACACTTTTATAGTGGTTTGACCATTTCTACGAAACCAATATATTTTGTGAATTATTTTTAGTTCCCAAGATCATGGATGATTATTTTTTCAACATGGAAATTGTCATGTTATATGACTGATTGTGATGATATGAATATAAAAAAGAATTGGGTGATGGTGGAAACATGATGTGGTACATGCATGATGATTAAGCTTCCTTGAGAGGTAATGATGTAATGGTCTTTCCAATATCAGTGTTTGAAATCCAATATTCAACAAGTCAGTAATAATGGAAAAGTATCTATTCAATTATTGAGTGGGAATTGTCATGATATCATGACAGTAACTTCACATTTGAGATTCTATATAAAGAATCAAACAATTATAAAATTTCCAAAAAAAACTTCAACTAAATCCAATTAACACACACCAGATAATCTAAAATTATGTGATTCAAGGGTTTCATGATGAGTGAATTATCAAAAGGCCATATGGAGGGGCCACCAACAGTTTGAAACTAGATTGAATATCATGGTGTGTATAGAGAGTATGCACCCAAGGAAGCTAAGGTAGGTGACACGCTGGTTAGCCATGGAAAACCCCTCTATACCATTTAAAAAAACAAAATTTTTTGACAAACATGGAAAATAACAAGACCTAATCCCTCATAAATTTTGACTGAGCTCATAAATAATTTATTTGAATTTATCATACCATATTTATGTAATATCAAGACCATATGGTTTTATTGGGAATAAACAGTGTGTACTCCCATGATATTCCATTTAAAAACATTTTCTAATGATAGGGTCTTCAAGTGGTTAGTCCCAGGATGATTATAAAAATAGATGTGTTGGTAGTGTCTTAGATTCCCCTTAGGCAGTGTGAGGAATTAAAATCCCTACTCAACTATGTAAACACCAATATATATGATGATCTATAATTGGGTCATGTATCCCCCATGGGACCTGGGTTCATGATCATATATTCCTTCTCTTGAGGAAGGGTTATGAATCCTGACATATACACATGGGATCTGTGATACCCTCCCATGGGACAATAGACATGGGGTTATGTATTCCCCAATATCTGAGTGCGTGATCATCTATCTGCGAGTTCATTTACATAGTACAATATATATATTAATGAGGAGTGTGATTCCATCATAGGTTTCGAAGATTTCTAATGCTATAGATTCATTGTTCCATTTGATGTTTACAGATCATTGGACTACCTTTGAATACTGTGATTGTACATTATCTCTAGAGTATTCTATATGTTCATATATAGATTCTCCATTATGTATAATATTTCTATTATTTTTATCTAAAAAATTACTATTTATTCATTTATTCATATAGATTTTATGGTGACCTACTAGGTATCTATGTACTCACTCCTATATGGGATGTTCCTAGACATGTCATTTTTTATGAAGATGATTGTCAATATGATAAGGATATAGGTGTTCTTAGAGTAGTTGGTGCTTAATGGTTATTAGTGTCCCTGTTAGAAATATTGTATTCCTATATTAGAGTTGGAATATTGAAAATACTTCAGTAGTCATCTGGTTAGACATTCTTTCTATTGTTTCTCTTTTTTTTACAATCATTTCCACAGATAATGTATTTTCATAATCTGATGCGGTATATTATAGGTTTTGAATGAATTTTCTTTTCCACATATTTTTTTAAATGTTAATTTGGTGTGTATAAAGGTATAGCTGTGTGTACATGATCATTAGTTTAAGTCCTACCAAATTGGTGATATGTTTACTCAATTTTAGTTGCCATTACTTTTTCTTTTGGAGGTGTGATTAGTTTTCATCACTTGGATGACCACTATCTAGGCCTTACTTAGTAGGTTAGGTAATGTTAGAGTGATATCAATGGGCTAGGTCTTTCCTTGGATGATATATTGAAATTAATTATTAGTGAGAAATTGACTGAGATATATGGAAATGATGTTAAAGAATTTCAATTCATTCATATGGGCCAAGAATTACAGTTGTTTTACTATATATGATATATCCTTTCACCAGTATTATGATAATTCTGATTTTAACTTGGTGCACCTCACAACACATTTTTTGGTAAAAAATGGTTTATAAATTATAGAGGAATGTGTTGTGATTTCAAGGAACTCTTTTAGTTATAACCCCATATATTTTCTATTTACCGTGGTATATATTGAATAATTTAGTGTACCTCGACATTGACAAAATTTAGGGTTCTATGATCAGGTCATGAAGATGATTGTCTTGGTAATGAGGTCTAAGTGCATAGGATTGTTTATGGTGTGATCCATATTAGTGGATAACAATTCATGCTTCCACTGATTATGTTACATGTTAAATTTATTCTAGTAGTGTTGAATAGTATATGTCTTTACACAGGGTTGAAATTAATCCTCACAAAATATGATGATGGAATTCAAATATTGATAATATTATTTGACTTTTAAAGATATATTCCACATAGGATCAGTGGTGAGGTAGACTATCAGGTAGACAAATACAAGATTTACTAGATTAGTTGTATATTCCTTCTTATTCGAACCCCTAATGACTATATGGTGGTTCTATAAAATATTTTTCTCTAGGTTATCAACTGAATTTGGTGGCTCATGGTGAATCATACTTAGTATTAAGTGAACCTATCCTTGATTGAGTGTCGATCCAGTTCCATGAGGAGTTTTTTCAGTGATATTTTGAGCGGTGAATATTCATGAGTTCCTTAATTTGATGTCAAGGAGTATGAATATGGATGATTGTGCCAAGTGTTTTACTAACCTCACATAATGATCTATGGGTATTTTTCATGATGGATTCTTCTTCCCATTGATGTTCATAATGAGAATTAAATGAGATGTTTGGCCTGGGGTAGTTCTGCTTTTTATTGAAACCTATGATTGGGTGATATATAAATCCCTAATAGAAGAAACCTATGACACAATTAGTTAGATATATAATTTTGGATCTAGGCCCTCAAGACACTCTAATAGTTAATCTTTACAAATAGAATCTATGTATCATGGATCATTGTCTGGATAATGTTAGATAAGGTACTGTATTTTCTTCTCTTACAATGGATGATGTCATATTTCTCAGGATTGATGTCATATTTCTCAGTATTGATGACTCATATGTCTTGAGACCACTTCCGGATGGTATTCTATGATCATAATATTTTGTATGTAGTGCAACATGGTGATTGGTGGTGAGAGTTTCTCGATGGATGAAATCATTTCTACAATGAGATTATATGATGATATTTTTGGTATAGATAGACTATCTAACATCATTTATCATATTGATTGATTTTAGTGGAGGATATGATCTAACTAGGTTGAACGATTGAGATTTTATCCTTTGGGAGAGTTATAGTTACAGAATGACGAGTATGGAATCACACCCACGAGAGTAAAAATCACTTTTAATTAGTTGGACTTCATGAATAATAGTGCATAAATCCTCTTGGATGTTAAATTCTATATTTCTATAGTGCAATACATATTTTTATTTTCTAGTAATGTGATTAGTTTATATCCTTATTAATAGTTCAAAATCTTTATTTCCAAATATCAAGGTTCTTATTTGATAGGTAGAGCTTTCTAAGTCTCAAGAGTTTTGGATATAGATGAAGGACCATTAGATGAAAGGATTTATTACACACATTTTATCACCTTAGTGACCCCTGATATCTATTTTTTTTAAATAGAAGTGGTCATGCTATTGGGTTTTTTTATTTCCATATCTATAATGTGGTATCCATTAAAAATAAATATTCATAAACAAATATTGATAGCATCTTTGAATAGATGATAGGGTATTAGTGGTTCTTGAATATCAATGTCATATAATTCTATCATAAGACATTATTATGTGAGTGGGATATAATTATTATTAAATTATGATGTCCCTAATATCATTATTAGTACATGTTGATTCCCTTCATCATGAAAAGTTACACTATAGTGTTTATGGAACTCATGATGTGGATCTTCCATCCCTTTTTAGATAGGTTTGTGTTGATATTTAATGATGAAAATCTCATACACTCAGTATTAGAGGATGATAAAGGAAAGCATTTATGTATAGTCTAAGTCATACTTTGGGAGCATCATCTATAAGGAAAACACTGCAAGTGATAGTTCTAAATTAGTGATGATCATGTTATGGTTGATGTCATCAGAGAGGAGGGTCTTGATGTTGTCCTATTTGATATCATGGTAGTGCTTGATTTGGGACCACCAAGGAATGTGACAGGGGTTTAGAGATTCCATGGATTGATGGGGCACTGTTGATGGTTCTGGTTAGACTTATCTAAGATTGTGACTCCCATTACTAACATAATCCAAATGGTGAAACCATTTATCTAATTAGAGATGATTATTAAGGCCCTTGAGTAACTATGGAAATGGTTGATGAGCACAACCATTCTGTGGTTTCTAGTGGTGGGTATTTAGAACATTGTGTTTTATAAAGCTTTTAGATCTAGTATCATGTGTGTGTTGATATAGTTGTTGGTTGTGTTTACATATGGATCAAGATATATTATATCATATGATTAGAACTATATGACCCATTACTTTTAGGAAACGCCTATAGTGTTCTCCCTGAAGAGTTGGTGGAAATTTGTTCTAGTTGAGTAGTCATTAAATATGAGCATAATATTTCCTGGTATATCTTCACTCAAAGAGAATTAAGCCTACGCCAATGGGGTTGGAAAGATTTTTATAGAATAGAGATTTATTATAGTATATAAACCAAGGAAATGTAATTTTATATAAGATTCTATCAATACAAAATATCATTCATAGATAATAGGAAAATAATTAGATCATGTGGCCTTATTGTAGTTATAACTTTTTTATGTGGTAGGAGAAACATATCAATGAACTATGGTTGCAAATCCTATTCTTCTAAAACATATGTTGGAATAAATACTTGGTTATAATTATTGTGTGGTATTTAATGACATGATATTGATTGGAAATTATCCTCTTAGATTTTCTGAATTAGGTAAGCATGTAATCAATTTTCAATAGAGTATAGTTGTACCAGTCATGAATCATGAGGAGGTACTAATATTTTTTTATACATATCTTTTAATGTCACATAATAGAGTGGAGAATATATACATGAACCTTCATCATCTGTTCTGGTGGTTGGTAATGAATATGGGTGTTTGTAGAATTTATCTCTTAATTCCTTACATATCTATAGGTTAATGATGAGAATTAGATACCATAAATATTGTTCTAGTCCCCTGAGGTACAATAATTGAATTGGAATGATTTATCCATGGTTTTCATGATAAAATTTATATGCTTTGGAGAGTTTATGACTTAATATAGATTATCATATATCAAATCACTAAATTAACCACATGTTTTCACCATTCAATAAAACTGTTCTGTGGAAAACCTATGATGATTTTATTTATAGAAGATCATTTGGCTTTATAGAGTCCCCATAATGGTAATCTCAATCCTTAAAAGTCATTTCACAAACTATCTATGTAGTGGGTTGCATGATTATTTTGGGATTTAGTTGTGGATGAGTTCAACATTCAACCACCATAAATATAGTCAAACTGAGCAGACGTTTCATGGACTGGTTGGAATATTATGGGATTCCACGTTGGACTTGTGTTGATGTTTGGAGGATCACCTATCATGTTTTTTGTTTTCATTCAACACAAACAAATGTCATTATATAATTTGTATGGCTTTATTTAATGATATTAGTTGGAGACCTTATAATTCACCACTCTACTAACCAAATTGTTATGAATCATCACTTAGGGGAATAGAGTTTTTTTAAGGACTAATAAGGATAAAATAACCATGAGAGGAATATAGAATCCAAGATCCATTATAAGTCCTATCATGATGGTGGAAGGAGACCAATTGAGTTCAATTATAGAGACCAAATGTTCATAAACTTATGTCATCTATTTCATTTATAGATATTTGGATAGGAAGTATCTTATCTATGAGGTTCATCGATCAATTTTAAATTATACACAAGGTCATATTGTTTATGTACCACCTAACATTACCTCTGCAGTAAGATTTTGTTTATATTTTTATTATTATGTTGAAACTAAGGAGATAAGTTCACGGTTCATTACTCATTATTGATAGAGGTGTTGAATATCAATGGTGAAGCCATGATTTTAGTATACTTGGTCTAAATTGAGGATCCACGGTGTAACAACCATTATATACAATTGATACCCCTTTTGTGGATTCTATGGTTGTGTGAGAATAAATAGGACAATTAGTGAGAATGAGAGAACTGTTGGGGATATCAATACCCTGACATGTTTGAGTAGATCCTCTTTTCATAATAGAAATCATTAAATAAGGGGACATAGCAATGGATCTATTTTTTATAATGTTACCATTCATCTATTTATAATATTATGTTTATATATATTCATTGATTCAACATGGAGTATCTAGAAGAATGTGTCCTTCATTTATGAATATAAAAAATATTATATATATTAACACTCGTAGAGAAATAATTATAGATATAATGAATTATACAATAAAAGAGGTCACATATGGTAGAACCATGGATTTTTTTCAGTCTAGTATGTGGGATTTACAATATGGGTAATATAAAATTTGTTTTCATTGTTTTTTGATACAATGAAAACTCACTTGTGGATGTATTAATTAAAATTATATAAGTTAATTAATATAATTTTCAAATATTTTACCAAATAAATTGTGTAATTAATCCCTATTGTGATTTCTCAATAGTGTTATTTGATAAACCAAATAGGCTACAAGGGAGGAATAAAGGTAGAGATCCATGAGGGAACTAACATTGACAGTGAACTTGTGATCAAAAAATTACCACTGGTGATAATAAAAGTCTCCCATTATTCACTAATCTATCATCGATATTCATGGAGTGAACAAAAAAATTTAATATTCTTAAACAATTCACTAGTGAACATCTTTTTTATCATTGATCGATACATTTAAGAGTTGAGGCTTTCATTTTTGTGAATGTATCACCATATTTAAACAATTTGATCAAATAAAATTTCGAAAAGATATAATATTTAATCCGTGATAGAAATACATGATAAATTTTGATATTATTTCATTATATGAAATTGTTTGTCACTATTGTTTGAATTTATTATTTCAATACTTCCTCTTCAAATTTCATGGATGAATAATAACCAAAGTGTACATGACCATTTTCTATTCCCAACATTTGTGTTTTATGGATTTCTCCCCCATTCAATATGTGTTCATCAAAAGTATTCAATTTTGATACTAGTTAACTATTTCATTAAAAACAATTGGACATGAAATATATAATAGTTTTTAGGGATCACAATTAATTATTTCAACAACATTGATTTTGATATAAATTCATGATGATTGGTGATGACGAGAGTTAGGAAAAGGATCAATAGATGGTTGTATTGTGGTGTGTGGAATAAAAGATGAGGGAATTTTCATGGATGGAAAAATAAATGTTTTTCTTAAAACATCTACAAGAATATATGTTTTCTTTTGGAATTAAAAATGGTCTACAACACTATATAATTTAAGGGTGTAAATCATAGTTAAATTCTGACATCTGTAGAATATTATTCAAATCATTTGGTGGAAGAGAACTACCGTGAAATATCCCAAATATAGAATATATAGTTTGGATGAAAACACACCATGTAATCCATAATTTTTAAGTGTTATGGTTTCTTCTTTGGAAATATATAGAATAACCTAGTGGCTATTGCACACACAATATAACCCTAGATGTCCTGATTTATTGTGTATAATGAGTACATAATTTGATAATCTCTGGTTGACAAAAAAATTTGTTTTCCAATGGTACACACCATGTACATTTATTGTAACACAACATGAGAAGAGAAATGCAATTTCTTCCAAGCCTCAACCATATATACCATGTGACAGGGTTTATAAATCATGTAGTTGAATTTATTTCTCTACATTTGGTAGTAATACCTAGCTATGTGTATTTCATAGAAAGACTCAAAATGTACTCATGGGACACATGATATACCCCCCCCCCCCCCTTCATGGGAAAAGTCCTATGTAGTCTCATTAGAATGGATTTTTATAGGATATGATGTATTGTAATCCATAATTCTCAATATAAATGGTTATGCATCCTATCCACAACTCATTTTTTGTGATCCCTTGTCTATAATGCTATACATGATAGGGTTAGGTGTGCCCCATAGGGACATGTGTCATGACACCCTATTCATTTTATATAGTTAAGATCAGGTATCCCATCAATTTCACCTAGTATATTTTATCCCATCCAATGAAGAATTTAAAATGGACTGAGGTATACCCATGTAGACGAGAGTGAAATACTCTATCTGTTAGATAAATTATACAGTATGATGTGTCATTTTGAGAGGATTTGGTTCCATTAATATGGTTATGAGATGTTTTTTAGTATTACTTTATAGATCCATATGATTTTTATTTATTGTTCGATTCGATATGAAGACTATAACTATACGTTGTTTCTATTATACCCATATGAGTATATCTAGCTTATACTTTCATTGTACTATTTTTATAGTTTCATGTTTTTTTTACCCTTGATGATTTTATATTCAGTGATTTTAAGGTGTCATGATATATATATATATTTTCACCAATTCATGTTATCTTCCCCCAACTTTCTTGTACTATGAGTACAATATGTTGTACGATGGTGATTTAGGTAGCCCTGGAAAAGGTGTTTCTTAACAGTGATTAGTGGCTATCATATCGGGACGGTACTCACACTTTGGAGTTACTGTAATACATAGTACTTCCCTTGTTATCATGATAGAACTATTTTACATTCTTGGGGCCCTATTTTATCTATTTTACTTTGAACATGTACTATTATACACTCTTGTGAGATGTTAAATGTTTTACATGAATTTTCCATCCCACTTGTTGAGATTCTATTTTACATTGATGTGTATACTTATACTTGTTCATGTGTACAACTATATTAGGATAAGGCCTCACATTTGTGTGATATTTATTCACACTATTAGTCACTAGAATATTGATTTTTAGAAGAGGTATTTGGGTGGATCACATTGATTATAGATGGATACATTGGCCTCAGTTTCTCGAGTTGTGTGATAGTGGTATCAAAGGGAGATGTTTGCCCTAAGATAGATTATGATTATAAAGTAGTTGTTTTGAATTTTTGGGATGTAGGAAAATAATTTTAATTTTTTTTAGCTTCTATCATGGTATAGGAACAAAAGCGGTGTTGTCACTACCAAATTACCCATTAAATATTATTTTAATAGTCCCCCATTCAACAAGGTATAACAAGAAATTAGTTACAGGGTGAATAACAGTGCATGATTCTAATATGAATGAGTTGTGATTTACTTGTCCTCCTATAATCAACACCCCAAGATTTCTCTATTTTACATCGTATAGCCTGACTATTTTGGGATACCTCTATGTAGAAAACCATCATGGATATCATGATATGATCATGATGATAATCAACATAGTGATGAGGTCTCAGTGTAGGGGCTTGTTCATATGGGTTTCCCTTTACATGGATAGTGTGTAGTTCTTCTAGCTATAAGGAAATGAGAAACACAATCCCTCTAGTGGTTCTTGCTAATTGTTTTCATTATATAATTTAGGTTATCATCCCAACAATATTGGATGATGACACACATAGTCTGAAGACACTCCATGAGTTTCAAAGAGAGGATTCCCATGTTCTCAATCGAAGTAGACCAATATGTAGTTGAGGAATGAATTGATTTGATAGATTGTGTGTCTAACATTTTCCAGACCCCTATAGAAAAAAAATGGTTCTAAATTCTAGTATTCTTTATGGAATGCTATTACATTTTTTGATCATATTTTTTAGGATATAGGATGAGGAAACTATTCCTTAGATCTAGTTTGATTGCATCTTTTAGGAGGATTTTTACATTTGAATCTATGAATAAATTATATTTTTGGGCTACTTTATTTGAATTAGGGGTGTATGTATGTGGTTAATTGTACATCAATTTTCATTACAGTTACATGATGCACTCTAGATATGGTATGTGATGGGTTAATTCAGGTGATGAATATCGATAAGGGGCTTCATATATATATATATATATATATATATATATATATATATATTTAATAGTGTGTTCCCCCTTGATCCAGAATCCTAATATAGGGTGTTTCATTTATATCAACATGTGTATAAAATTGCCGAATTTAGTAGATAATAATGCTAGTAACCCATGGGTGGGCACCTCAGTACAAGACAGTTAGTGGAAGACATCAGGACCAAGGCATATAATGCAATTTCAGTGGAATCCAAAGTAAATAGTATCAATGTATCAATGATCATATTGAGGATTCTATAAGAATTTGGAATTTAATTTATTGCCTTTTTTACATGAAGGTAATATTTATCAGGACTGCCTGACCCACCATATGGCATATAAAGACCCAGAAATTTCAAAGAAATTTTTTTCTTAAATTCATTTAAATTTTACGAGTCCGCAGTTTCGGACGGCGCCTGACTCCGAGACCCGGTGTGCATGGAATCAATTTCTGAAGTTTTGTTTGGGTACCTTTAGTAAACGTACGTGCGGGTTTGTCTATATTTTTAACCGGTTCTTGGAATTGAAAACTGAGGACACCGATGGACTCGCAGTGCTGGTATTCTCTTAAGGGGACCTTTACCACAGTTGCGTTTTATACGCGTTGAAAGTTAATTTGGGGAATTTTATTAAACTAAATAAAATTTATGTCTTATATAAATTTTATTTTGTTGTTGATTTATATCTCCAAATGGTGGTTTGTGGTGGAGCCCAAACCTACATAATCTCCCATGGGAGTATAACATGCGGTGGAGCCCACACGAACACCTAACCCCCCTTTAACCCCCATTGAACCTTTGAGCATCCAATTAATGTGCAACTCTCTATTAACTCCCCTTCATATTTACTTGACACCTCCTCTCTTTTATTAAGGAGGAATCTCTCCACCTCCCACCTATTGATGTTTCCAACCCATTTAATTAATAGCCTTATTAATTTAGTGGCACCACTCATTTGAATTGTTTTTGATTTCCATGGAAATACTTTAAAAAAGAAGTTGAGGAGGCTATTATAATATTTGGTTAGAAAATATTTGGTGGGGAGAGCCTTTGGAGATTTGGGGGAGAGTTTCATCATTCTTCAATGAAGAACGATGACCTCTTCGATTGAAGAACACTCTACGATTCTAATAACGTGAAGTCACCGACGTTGTTTCCTCCTCGGACACACCCTGATGTCCACGGAATCGACATCCGATCACTGCAACGCCATTCTCCATGACGTCATCTACCGCGATGCTCATCTTCCGTGGCTCGACGACGTGTGACGTCATTAATCGAGGTAGGGTGGATTGCTTCAATTTTATTTGAATATAATTATTCTTCGATCTTCGTGAAACCTTTTTTAGTTTTTTCCGATTGTTACCGCCTAATTCGGAGGGCGCGGGCTGAACGAACACGACCCGATGACCCTCCTTTGGACCTTATTATTGTACACAATGGAAGCGGCAACGGGAGGTGGTGGTGATGAACGAGAGCAGCATCCGTGCACTTGCCGCATGCGGAGGAACCACGGCCCGCAACCACGGGCCGCTCGATCGATGAAGAACCGACCAGCTAAAGTCGGTCGGGCCGAAGGGAGGAACCGTTGTGCCCCACAGCTCCGCAATGCGGAGAACCACGGCCTGCATAGGGCGGGCCGCTTCGGCGGAAGAATTGGCCGGTCAGGCGGAGGAGAGTCACGGCGCTTGGAGGGCGCCGCGCTGAATGAACCGCAGCACACCCATGTGGGCCGATTGCCCCAAGAAGGCCGGCCGGCATAAGCCAGCTAGTTAGGGGGGGCGGCGCCACTTGGCGCCGCCGGTTCGGGCAGCCGGCGGGCCACGCCCCCCGCCACGGACCGCTCGGCCCCTTCGGGCCTAGCCTCTCTGCCAATCGGCTGGACCGCGCCTCCATTCGGGCCGGTCCGCGCCTGCTACCGGACTGGCTCATGTTTCTTTATGGTGGGCCGACACCCCATGTCAGGTTGGTCACACCGAACCGGGTCGGACCGACCCACCAGCCCACTGGGCCAAATGGGATGGGCCCGTACACTTAAATTTGAATATCTTCACGACCGTGAGTCCAATCAACACACCATCTGTAGCACTGGGACCCTCGCGACAAGGCGGTCCTTTTGCGATACTCTATGTGAGTTTTTGACAACTTTTAAAAATAGTCGGGTTGGTTCGAAACCAAAACCAACATGGCCCTCAGAGCGGAAACACTTATAATTTAAGGACCAGAGGTCCGATTGATGTGTAGCCGACTATGTTGGATTCCTTTTGATGAGACGGTTCTTTTGGAATACTCTACTCAGGATTCAGATGTGTTCTGAGCATGTCTAGGTTGGATTGTACCCAAAATCCTACCGGGCCCCTGGAACAGAAATTCTAATAACTTACAGACCGGACTTCCGATTGACGCACCGTCTGTTGCGTTGAGATCCCTATGATGAGGCGGTCATTTGAGATACTTCCACGTGAGATTAAAAGACACTTGGAAGTATCGACCAGTAGCTCATGGAGCAGACCCTCCCAGAGACGAGCATACGGAGTGCGGAGACCTTGTAGCTGGCTGAGACCTGATAACTGCTTGTCCGATTCGATTCGGAGTGACTTGACTAGCCCAATGGGGAGCACTACTATGTTGGGGTGGTAGACCCATGGCGGGGTATTGCTACTGTGATGGGGTGGCAGACACGTGGAACTGAACAGAAGGAGTACCTCTATATGCTATGAGGGGGTGCGATTGGTTGTAGCGGCAGACCCATGGCAGGGAATCGCTACTGTGTTGGGGCGACAGACCCACGGTACTCGACAGAGGAGCAGTACCTCAGCAAACTAAGTTTAGTGAGCAGCACCTCGGAGTCACGACAGGATCATTGTACTCGACATAGGAGAATATCTCAAGCAGTTTTGGTTTCGACATCGTGAATGAAAATCCTGGCTTGAGATGAATCAATGACCTTTGTGTTTTCCTCATGATTGAGATGGGATACTTGATAAATTAGGTCTGTGTATGGGAATATACCTAAGTAAAGGTTATCTGTTAAGATCATTCTTGTGATTTATATTTGTTGGATTTAGTGAGACCTTGAGGGTCTCGGGGTCTCTACTGAGTATCGTTATACTCACCCCTGTACGGGCTATGCCCGCACCTCATTGTGTTGGATGCAGACGACGGACAACACTGACTGATGCAAAGTGTACGAGGACGGGACGGTACCCGTAGGTGGACACTCGGTGTGACGGCACATGGAGAAGACCGATAGACACGGAGTGCTGAGGAGGACATCTATACCTACCCTTCAGGTAGGAACCCGGAGGAGGATCCAGGAGCTACTTCACCATTCAGTTGTTTGTCTTTTCAGTTGTACTTTCTTTCAGTTGTAGCAGTACCTTTCTGTTGGTCTTGTATTTCCGGCCACTTTGTACATTCAGCACACTTGTTACTACTTTTCTTAGTGTTTTATTCCACTTGTACTCTGGTTGTGTGTGATTTTACATTTTATAAAGGCAATGTCTTCCCAGTAATAGGGATTTACGCCTTTGGTGCTAGTCGTCAGCCCCTAGCCTATGGAAGGCGGGCTTGGGGTAGTTACGACAGGGGCCCTGAGGGACGGGTCATGAAAAATTGGTATCAGAGGAGCCATTTCTACCACAGAACATAGAAATCTTATATTTTATTTCTATGAAGCAATAGTGTTAAGGGTACCGAGTGTGGTTTTCAGTTCAGGGAGTCCAGTGTTGGTGCGGCAGCCGACGTATCCATACACCCGGACCCTGACTTCTGATTTCCAACTCAGTGCATGAAAACACTGATTGCGTCTATGTTTTCGAATGTTTCTTTATGTCAGCTCAACCAGGTCAGCTCACCAGGTTTAAATCGTTTGACCTTGTCGCATTTGTTCAGGCTGCCTCCACGCAGACAGTTAGTTGGAGTTTCGATAGAGTACCCGATGACGGACCACAGAGCGATGAGGCTCCAGTGTAGGACCCTCTTACTATGTTGGAACCTTCTGGTGTTGTACCAACAGCACCACCACCCATTGGGCAGCATATGCCACCAGCCACACTGGTGAATGGTGCACGCCGACTGAGCGCGTTGCACGAGTTCCAGTAGCAGAGGCCTCCAAGGTTACGAGGCGAGGCAGATTCTGAGGCAGTAGTGGACTGGCTGGAGGCGATTTCTAGAGTTCTACACCTAGTTTGGACTCTAGTAGTGCAGATTGTGATCTTAGGTAATGGTGTTTTCAAGTGAGTGACCATGAGGTTGGTCTGCATCATAACAAGGTTTCGGTACGTGGATCGATTCATGAGATAGTACCTTCGGGTAGTGTGCCATCTATATCACTACCTGTTGGTCGGCAGTTTAAACCGGCAATACCGGTAGATGACACATGTAGGCTTAGTGTCTTACATGTGTTTCAGCATCAGATACCCCTCCGGTTCTGAGGCAAGCTCGACTCACAGGAGGCTGAGGACTGGCTTGAGGAGGTGGCTGAGAGTTTTCTAGAGCCTATATAGCTTCGGCAGGACGACATGTCATTAGCTGAGTATTCATATAGGCGTAACGATCATTCCTGGTACTTGATGAATATGATATGATTAGTTCTTTTAATCTCATGCCTCAGAGCGAGCTGTGTTTAAAGGAAATCTGATCCAACAATTTTACTCTATGCATTCCTACTTATGTTAGGGTGCAAGAGAGAGCCTTTGTGGTCGAATGTTCTTTGGCTGAATGGATACATCTAGAGAATGTTAGCAGTGGGAAATTAGAGAACTGGCACTAGTCTCAGAGACTTGGGCTTGTAAAATGTTTCAAGAAGAGGAAGTTTTAAGGACAGATGAATCAGTAGAACAACAAACGTGGAGGCAGTTCTTGGAGAGTAGCAGGAGGTGGTGTACATTTCTACATGTTACAACCACCCCCGCCTTTGTAGTCCCAGCCAGGCTCTTGGAGCAGGAGGGCAAGGGAAGACAGTAGCTGAACGGGGTCCTAGAGTGTGACCCAAGGGCTATATGAATGATTCAAGGTACGGTCTGTGTCCACTACTGGCTGCCGTAACAACAGACATTGATACTAATCATTCCTTCCTTCCACGAATCTTGTCCCACACCTAGAGTTTTCGGTTAAGCCGTTTACTTGACCCTCACATCTAGAGATACCTTTGGGAGGAGACTCGATAATCACGCTCATGTTGATGGTTTGATCTAGCCCTTGAGCTGAGACTTTTTGTTGGAACCTCTTGGTGGTAGCGTCGAAGCCTTACGACGTTATTTTTTTTATGGATTGGGCAACCACAGTTCATACACAGATTGACTGTATTAGGCAAAAAGGTTGTGGTTTACCTACAAAATTGGATTGGGTTTTCCTTGGTTGGCGAAAAGGAAACCCAAGGTAGAACAGGATATAATCATGCATAACTGGGTGCATTCGATCACTCATGAGTCTTCCAGACTTATATTTGAGTAAGACTTCTCCAGAGTTGCTGCACCGCTTTTAGCATTGAGGAAGAAGGGGAAACCCTTCGTGTGGTCAGGGAGATGCCAGCAAAGCATTTCAGGAGCTAAGGTAGAGGTCGACCAGTGCGCCCATGTTGAGGCTATGATGGAGAAGGTGCATATCATCCTGGGGTGGATGAAGACTGCACAGAACAGACAGAAGTTCTATGATGATAGGATATGGAGACCACTGGAGTTCGAGGATAGATACCATGTTTTAGTACGGGTCTCACCTTGATGAGGTCTACGGAGACTTGGCTAGGGTGGCATGTTATCTCCACAATTTTTCGGACCTTTCTAGGTCCTCAGGAGAGTAGGTGAAGTGGCTTACTGCCTGGCCCTTCCACCTTAGTTGCACCAGGGGCACGACGTCATCCACGTATCTCATCTGAGGAGATGCGTGCACGACCTATCTGTCATCATCGACCACAAGGAGATGGACATCGATGAAAAGGAGACATTAACAGAGGTTCCAGTTGAGATTGAGAATCGACATGAGCGGGTCCTGTGTGGATGGTCGATTCCTCTAGTGTACGTTCGCTAGTATCACGGAAACCTCTAGGAGAGCACATTGAGCGGGAGGCTCAGATGCGAGCTTAGTACACATCTTTAGGTATCCCTAATGTGTGTTGTGGATTTACGGGGACGTAAATCTCTGAGTTGGGGGTAATGTAAAGACCTGTAAATTTCAAGGAAATTTTTTTCTTAAATTCAATGAAATTTTACGAGTCCGCAGTTTCTGACGGTGCCTGATTCCGAGGCCCGGTGTTCCCAGAATCAATTTCTATTGTTTTGTTCAGGTACCTTCATTAAACTTACGTGTGGGTTTTTCTATCTTTTGTACCGGTTCTCAGAATAGAAAACTGAGGACACCGATGGACTCACAGCACCGGTATTCGCTTAGGGAGACCTTTACCGCAGTTGCATTTTATGCGGGTTGAAAGTTAATTTGGAGAATTTTATTAAAATAAATAAAATTTATGTCTTATATAATGTTTATTTTGTTGGTGTTTTATATCTCCAAAGGGTGGTTGGTGGTGGATCCCACACCTACATAACCTCCCATGGGAGGATAACATGTGGTGGGGCCCACACGAACACCTAACCCCCTTTTAACCCCCTTGAACCTTTGATCTTCCATTTAATGTTCCACCTCCCCATTAACTCCCCTTCATAATTACTTGACAACTCCTCTCTTTTATTAAGGAGGAATTTCTCCACCTCCCACCTATTGAAGTTTCTAACCCTTTTAATTAATACCCGTATTAATTAAGTGGTACCACTCTTTTGAATTGTTTTTTATTTTCATGGAAATAATTTAAAAAAGAAGTTGAGGAGGCTATTATAATATTTGGTTAGAAAATATTTGGTGGGGAGAGCCTTTAGAGATTTGGAGGAGAGTTTCATCATTCTTCAACGAAGAACGACGACCTCTTCGAAGAAGAATGCTCTAAGATTCAGAGAACGTGAAGTTCCCAATGTCATTTCCTCTTCAGACGCACCCCGACATCCACAAAATCGACGACCGATCACCGCGACGTTGTTCTCCGCGACGTCATCTACCACGATTCTCATCTTTCATGGCGCGATGATGTGCGATGTCATTAATCAAGGTAGGGTGGATTGCTTCAATTTTATTTGAATAAAATTGTTCTTCGATCTTCGTGAAACCTTGTTTAGTTTTGGTCGATTGTTACCACCTAACACGGAGGGCGTGGTCTGAATGAACACGGCCCGATGACCCTCCATTGGACCTTATTTTTGTATGCAATAGAAGTGGAAATGAGAGACGGTGGTGATGAATCGGAGCGGCGGTCATGCGCCGGCCTCGTGCGGAGGAACCACGGCCCGCAACCGCAGGCCACTCGATCGATGAAGAACCGGTCGGCTTAAGCTGGCCGAGCCAAAGGGAGGAACCGCAGGGGCCCACGGCTCCGCGCTGTGGAGAACCACGGCCCGCATAGGGCGGGCCGCTTTGGTGCAAGAATTGGTTGTCCCGTTGGCCGGTTGGGCGGAGGAGAGCCGCGTTGCCAGGAGGACATCATGTCGAACAAACCACGGCCCGCCCATGCGGGCCGCTTACACCAAGAATGTCGGTCGGCATTGGCCGGCCGGTTATGGAGGGCGGTGCCAATTGGCTCTACCGGTTCAGGTAGCTGGGGGGTTGCACCCCCCCCCCCCCCATGGACTGCTGGCCAGCCGGCCGGGCCGCGCCCAACCGGGCCGCACCGCGCCGGGCTGGGCCTCACCCCATCAGGCTGGGCCATGCTTTCCTTCGGGCCGGGACACACCTGCCACCAGGCTGAGTTGCATTTCTTTAGGCCGGGTCGACACCCCATGTCGGGTTGGACCCGTCGAACCAGGTCGGACCGACCCGCCATCCCCATGGGCCTAACGGGCCGGACACGTACAATTAAATGTAAATATCTTCATGACCATGCATCCGATCGATGCACCGTCTACAGCACTGGAACCCTCACAACGAGGCGGTCCTCTTTCGATACTCTATGTGAGTTTTGGACAACTTTGGAAAAAATCCTGGGTTGGTTCGAAACCGAAACCAACGGGGCCCTCTGAGCGGAAATGCTTATAATGTAAGGACCAGACGTCTGATTGACTTTCCATTAACTATGTTGGAATAATCTTGATGATACATTTCTTTTGGAATAATCTACTTAGGAATCAAATGCGGTTTGAGCATGGCTGGGTTGGATTGTACCCAAAATCCAACCGGGCCCCTGTAACGGAAATGCTAATAACTCACAGACCGAGTGTCCGATTGATGCATCGTCTCTTGCGTTGAGACCCCTATGACAAGGTGGTCCTTTGAGATACTTCCACATGAGATTAAGTGAAACTTGGAAGTATTGACCAGAAGCTCGTGGAGAAGACCCTCCCAGAGACGAGCGTACAGAGTGCGAAGACCTCATAGTTGGCTGAGACCTGATGACTGCTTGTCCGAATCGATTCGGAGTGACTTGACTAGCCCAGTGGGGAGCACTACTGTGTTGGGGTGGCAGACCCATGTCGGAGGAGCGCTACTGTGATGGGGTGGCAGAACCATGGTACTTGACAGAATGAGTACCTCTGTAGGATATGAGGGTGTGCATTTTGTTGAAGTGGTAGACCCATGGCGGGGAATCACTACTATGTTGGGGTGACAGACCCACGGTACTCGACAGAGGAGAAGTACCTCAGCAGTCTAAGGTTAGTTAGTAGTGCCTCGGAGTCGTGACATGATCACTATACTCGACTGAGGTGGATCTCTCCATTATTTGTGGTTTTGACATCATGAATGAAAATCCTGGTTTTAGCTGAGTCAATGACCTTGGTGTTTTCCTCATGATTGAGATAGGTTACTTGATAACTTAGGTATATGTATGGGCATATAATTAATTAAAGGTTATATGTTGAGATCTTTCTTGTGCTTTATCCTTGTTGTATTTAGTGAGACCATGAGGGTCTCGGGTTCCCTACTGAGTATCGTTATACTCACCCCTACACGGGCTATGCTCACACCTCGTTGTGTTGCATGCAGACGACGGATAGCGCTGATCGAGGTAGAGTGTACGAGGACTGTACGGTACCCATAAGTGGACACTCGGCGTGACGGCCCACAGAGTAGACCGATAAACCCAGAGTGTAGAGGAGGACATCTATACATACCCATCAGGTAGGAACCAAGAGTACGATCTGGGAGCTGCTTCACATTCAATTATTTGTCTTTTCAGTTGTACTTTCTTTCAGTTGTAACTTTACCTTTCCGCTGGGCTTGTATTTCCGGCCCCATTGTACATTCAAAACACTTGTTACTACTTTACTTAGTGTTTTCTTCTTCTTGTACTCTGGTTGTGTGTGAGTTTACATTTTATAAAGGCAATGTCTTCCCAGTTGTAGGGATTTACGCCTTTGGTGCTAGTCTCTAGCCTATGGCCTATGGAAGGCGGGCATGGGCTAGTTAAGACACGCGCCCCGAGGGATGGGTCGTGACATAGCATATGATAGTCGTGTAGTGGGTTAATTTTAGTATCATAGATAGAAACACAACCAAGGACTTTCTATGGGATGGTAGGGAGACACCTACTTTTGGGCTAAATATTTTATAACTGGGAGTCTAAAAGGAATTTGAGAATGTTATGATGTGATAACCCCACCACAAACTCCAGGTTGTCACTATCTGGTTCATGGTGCTAGAGGATAAGGATGTGTTCAATTGCACTAAATTTATTCCTATAATATAGAGGCTTCTAACTTGATAAATGGTAAGATATGTTTCTTATATTACCTAAATTCATACATATATAAAACATCATCGTCCATTCCTTTCTATATTAATCTGTTTTTCGATAACTGGAAATTTAGAAAGAGATGATTGCTAGAACCCTATTTCTAGAGACTGCTACTACAAGGGATTTTGTGTCACAATCTTCTAAAATTGTTGTAACATGGTTCTCTATGTTTATTTTTTCTTGTAGAACATCATCATAGATATTAAGAGGCTTTACATTATAATTCTAGTTACGAATATGAAATACACCATCAATGCCAAGATTCATTGTTCCTGGTAAAGGATGTGGTAGACTCAGTAGATTGGTTTAGATATTCCTTTAATAGAATGAGGATGTTTATGTAAAAGGAGGCTGGAATCATGTACTATAGAGTGAATGATTTTTCCCAATAGTTGCACAGGTTGAATCTTTCTGTAAAGAACTTTGTGGGTTTTTATTCCCTATAGTGGAAGACGATTACCCATATTTTATCCCTAATGAGGTTCCTGAGTTACCTCCTCATCGGGATATTGACTTATGCATTTAATTTTTTTCCACATTACCCAAATATAGTCAGTACCATTTCAGATGAATCCTGGTGGGATTTAAGAGCTTAGGGTGAAATTAGATGGCCATTAGATGAATGTCCTCATAAGAACCAATGTGTCCGATTATGAATCCTCAATGTTATTCTACATGAAGGTGAGAATAACAATGAGATTTTTTTGTGGATTTCCACCACCTAAAATAGGTAAACTTTATAATATGAAACAACTAAAAATGATCAATGTCATATTTGGTTAGATGGGAGGGTCAATGTGGTTCTCAGAGATTGACCTCAGCTCCACCTATCACCAGTTGTGGTTATATGAGGAGGATATACGTTGATGAAACTATGATTTCATGACATTAATTAAAAGTAAAGGGTGATTACCTTATTCATGTAGAACTCCCAGTAGTGTTACATATAATCATGAATCTAGTCTTCTAGAATATCAAATACATGTTTTTAGTTAGCATTATCAGTGTCATTCTCATATACTAGGTATCAGAGTCTGGGAAAGAATATTATTTGAGGATGGCATTGGACTTAAATAAAAAGAATTAATAGTTTGTAAAACCCTCAAATATATAGTTTTATATTAAAGATGATAACATTCCATGCCATTTTTTCTTATTGGAGTATATAGATATGGGCCAATTATAGATTAAGGTCGTCCCTCCTTGAGAGACACCAAATAATGTGACATACTTGCAGAGATTTCTTGGATTGGATGGATAATAACTATGTTTTTTCATAATTATATTGAATCGAACCTCCATTATCTTCCTCAACCCAAAAAAACCATTTTTCAATTTAATGAAGTGTAAAACGGATTTAGGGAACCACGATAGAGGTTGTTCAGTACACCCATTATTAGGATTCCAATGGCTGAATGTGAGTTCATTTTTTTATATAATTCCTATAGTGATAGGATTAGGTGCCTGATTACCCATTTCTTGAGTAATGATTTAGAGATTTTGGACTTTGTTTTTATCATTTGTAGAAACAAGAGGATAAAAATAATTATTATATGTGGTTTTCACACCTTTTATTATGGAACATGAATAAACATGTGATGAAGAGTGAGACAGATTTCATGTCTAGATATTTAAAGGGTATAGTCCTAATATTATTTTCTAACATTGTGGAAATGAATTATAATCCTATTAAATAAGGAGGTACATGTAATGCTTTGAGAGGATGTTTTGAGTGTGTTCTATACCTACCGCATTGTAGTCCATTAATGTGTTGAAAATTGTACTAGAACCATAAGTTGTAGTTTTTTGGTTTTGAATTAGGAAGGGTGTTGAAGAATTCATCTCTCTCCACCTCAGGTATCAACGGGAGAAGGATGAGAATAAAATACAAGGGGGTTCAAGCGAAAAAATTGAGATACAAGAAAGGATGTGGGATGGTGTATCCATAGTTTATGTTATAGGAATTTTGTGGCGGAAAATTGGTCATGGATATATGCTGGTGATTATAGATCAAGTAAATATGTTAGCAAATGTTTTCAGCATGAAAGAGACAAATTCAGTGGAAATAGTATGATTCCTGAATTTGATTTAGATGAATTGATTCATGTAATCCCCTAAATGCTTGTATTATAAAATTATAATAATTTTTATCATGAATATAGAGGGGATAGAAGGATTCTTTCAAGACCCATTTTTTATGAGCACAATGCTCCACCCCCACACAAATGGGAAAACTGACAAAACCATTTAGGTCCTAGAGGACATGGTATGGGCCTGAAAATTGGAAATATGATAGTTTGAGAGAATAAACATCCCTTTAAAGAGATTTTATACAACTAAAATATCAATACTCTTTTGATATAGTTATATTTGAAATCCTTTTGTGGTAGTCCTTTCAATTAACCACTGTGCTACTTACAATTGGGAGAATCAACACTTATGGGACTTAAGTTAGATAAAGAAATAACTAAGATATATAAGATCATTTGAAAGAGGATATGATAATATATAATATATCATAATTGATATGCAGTATGATGATAGTAACCTCTGGAGTTTTGTGATGGATACCTTATGTTCTTAAAGGACTCGCTTCATTATTTCTTATGGAGATTTCACCACAGTAGAAGGATATATCCAAGGTTCATCGGTCAATTACAAATTATTCATAGGGACAGTGGGGTTTTTTACTACCTTAAATGAAAACCTTAGTTTAACTCATTCCTTGTATTCTTCTATTTTTCATAGTTGAGTATGTATGTTCTTGATCCATCTCCAATTATTTTCTGGAGTGATCTAAACATCAAAGATAGAGAAGATTTTTCAGATTACATGGTAGCGAATAAGTATTGGCATGATAATATCCATCATTTTTGGATGATTTTGATTGTGTTCATTTCCTAGTATCATTAGAATATATTGGATAGGTCTTGGGAATAAGAGAGTCTAATGTGATCCCTGTATCCTAACATATTTGAATTGTTCTTAATTTTTAAATGAAAATATTATAATATACGGAGATTATAGTGGATATTTTTTATATTTATACACTTTAAGTATTTCTAATAATATTTCATGATCCATTTGAATAGTTAGTGTGAAGTTTCAGGTAGCGTGTTGCCCTAATGCTAATATTATAAAAATATTAAATTTATTAACAATTTCATGGGAATAATTATAAAGACAATAAATGTACAATAAAATTGGGTTTTGTATTTGGTAAATTAAGCTTACATTGATTCAAAAATTTGGGGTTTACCTCATTATAAACATAGATTTTGTTCTTATTAAATGTTAAAATGAAGTGATGTCTCTAAAAGATATTTCAATTAAAATTATATTAGTTTATTTATTAAATTTATTGAATGATTGTACAAAAATAAACTATATAATAAATAATATTTTCCAATCCTAAATGATATTACAAATAACCCTAGATATTATTAGAGGGGGAGATAAATCTCTCATTGTTTTTTGATATTGAATGATTAGTTGAGATCAAGGTGTTATCAATGTTGATGACATGAGTTTTCCCCTTTTCCCCAATTGATTATTGTTCTTCATGCACTGAATAATAAAAATTTCATAATCTCAATGACATCACTATAATATTTTTTATTCACTAATAATTAAATTTTTTTTTTTGCTTTCATTTTGTTGAATATTTCAGCACTTTTGATAAATATTTCAGTATAGATTACTTCCAAACCATCTAACCTGAAATCATTGATCACCAAGCCTTGGATTTAATGATTTTATTTGGATTCATGTATTTTCTAATAATTTTATTTAAAAGTTATTATTTTAATCCGACCACATTGAATTTCATTGATGAACAGTTTATAAAGTAATCATAAATAATATTTGTTACTCACTTTGGTGATTTATTGTTTTCTCCTGTTATTTTACATGAATTCATCCATGGTATTTTCTTTTTCTAGTAGATAAATAATTTTTATATAACCAATACTTTGGGTGATAGATTATTGGTTCTAAGTATCGTTATTGAATACTTTAGTAATGTAAATCTGATAATGATGTTGGTTCAGTTTTGATGGTGGGATGCATAAAGTGATTAAGAGATTAGGGTATCATGAGGCGGGGAATATAGGATAATAGATCATGCATGATTGGTGATTTAATTAATATTATCTTGATTGATGTTTCTAGAATCTGAAATCCTATGGGGTAATAATGGTTTTCAACACCAATATATCATTTATGCAATGAAATCATGATGAAATCATGGTTGTAGTGGTGTATTGGGTGATGATTTCCATAAGAATCCAACCGTCATGAAATTTACCAACTAAATGATAGGGATATCATATGAACATATTCGATGTAATATAAAGTTATGTGGTGCATGAATTTATAATGGAGTTAAATATAACTAGATTGTTTGTCGTATGAGAACTCCATGTGAAAATAGATAGCATGACTCAACCAGTACATAATGCAGAAGAAATGGTAGTGTAGGTGGCCCATAAGCATGACAGGCAATGATACACCCATTTTTACACGTAATAATAGACAAATAGAGAAGAGTGATACTCCAATTTTCATTACAGAACCTTATGCATCATGTTATTATGCTCAAACATCATGTAGTTGTATTTAGAAATCCATATTTGGTGTAAGTGCATGACGATGTGTCCAGATTGGTAACACACCTTATGTACTCCTAGGAATTACATGCACCTAAAGTTTCTCAATATTGGGCCTCCATGATGAAATTACTGAGTTTATTACCCCAATAAATTCAGGGGATGTTACTTTTATACCACTTAGATTAGACAAGGTATCCCAGCCAATACTCATGATTGGTGATCCTTATCTATGGGTAAATCCAAAATCTGGTTTGGCATCCCCTATTAAGGACTGAAGTCATGATCTCATATTCAATATAGTATGTAACTATTATGAATATGGTCACCCACATCCACAGTGTGTGATCCTCTCTTATAGGATAATATAGATAGAGTCAGTTCTCCCCATGTTGTCTAGGGGGATATCATCTATCTATGATTTAAATTCCTTAGTCAAATGTGTGTTTCAAGGAAGTGTGTAGAACCTTTAAATCATTCCATGATGAATGATGGTATTTATTAATTCATCCAAGATATTTTTTATGATATTTTAAAAATATTTTAATATATTGATTATAATTTATGGATAAAGTACACCCTCTAATAATATCTAGGTTTTAATTTTTTTTATCAATTTATTGTTTTTCCAAGTTGACTCTTTACATTTAATGATTTTTTTTCTATGTGATTTTAGTGTTTTCTATTGCGATTTAATACATTGACACCATCCTAGGATCTACATGAATGAGTTTAGTATTATGTTGATAAAATAATGTTTTATAATTATATTGGCGTTCTGGAAGAAGTTTAGGATTTATAGTGATATAATGTTGTTTTAGTGGGACCATACCCAAACATTAGATTTGGTGTAATGTAAAGTGCTTCTCTAATTAACAGGTAATACCAAATTTGTATTGTCAATCCTTTATTTTATAATTTTCCCCTTCATTATTCATCATTATACCTTCTTGTGGGATTTTGGTTGCTTTTCTAAAATTTTCTATTCAACTTTGTTACGTTTTGTACAAAACAATTCTGTATAGAGAAACATGTAAGTGTATACAGATGTATTAGGAACAAGAATACAATATTTTTGACATTCCTAATTGGTTATTATCACTATCCATTAGAATTTTAGAGGGTATATTTGGTTTCCTTGCTCAATGTGTTTTCATCCATGTGGGATTTTGTAGTTTATATCAAGTTAGATAATCATTATTAACCACCAAAATGTATTTTTCATGATAATATGCCAACTTATATTTGATTAAAATATTCATTGGTATTTTTAACAGTTTATGATTTATTAAATTATACATGATAACTTAAATGTTTGGATATGGATCTCTGATATATATTGTTTTAGTTTTTTATTTGAAACACTTGTTCCAATGTTATCATATTTTTGTATGTCAGTTGTTATATTGAAAATATGCATCCATTGGTGACATTTTTTATCTTTATACCTTGTATTTTAATTTTTAATTATTCTGGTGTTGACCATTTATTTGAATTTGAATCCTTAGGTTATTTGTGCAAGATTGTGACATTATGTGTTTTTAAGGGAGAGAATTTGTTCGAAATCATACATGACACACATTACAATTTGTAAACAGAAAACTAAATACTATTCTTGTAAAATAATTATATCATAGCCATTAAATGGGTGGGAATGTATGTTATTAATAATATTATGAAATTTAAAATGGTCATACTCGTTAATAATGTATTAATTAATGCTTATATAATAAATTACTTAATTTTTGTAAAGTGTTTTTTTTTAAACAAACTTTCTTGAGGAATGATTTTTATTACTTTAAAGACAGAGCAATATAATTAATTTCTAGAACATTTAGAAATGCTACTAAATGAAAATAAATATTAATTTTGAAATTAGAACATCAAAATTATTTTATGGTTAAATACTAGAATTTTTCTAAAAAGTTTGACTATTCAATGAATATAAATAATAATATTTTTTTAAAATTACATTTTATTTTCATGTATTTAATCATTTATGTCATTTTTTTGTTTTTTAATAATATAATTTTTCTATATTTATTTAAAATAATTCAATTATCTTGTTTTTAATAGATTTTATAAATTAATTTAATATATAAATATTTTATCTATAAAAATGATATTTTACTGAAAAATTGTTTTTCATTGATTTTAATCTAGTTAAATTTAAATTAAATATTTGAAATTATGTATTTTTGATTGTAAAAAATCATTAAAATTTTTAAATAATGACATTCAAATTTAGTAAACATATAAATTATATATTTGGAAAAGATAAATATGAACCTTAATAATTTTTGTCACCGTGGTAATAGGTAAATCAAGTAAGTTAGGGTAATAATAAAAAGATAAAGTCTTTAAAATGAGCTTAAAAAATTTCCAATTTTAATATATGAGAAATATTCATCTATAATAATTAATTATTTAGTTATATTAGCAATTATGGATGATTTTATTATAATATGACCTTTATATTTTTTATTTAATGAAAAGTTAATAGTGTCACACTCTAGTTATTAATAAGTTATATATTTTTAACAATATGTTATCAATAATAATTGTTCATATATAAATATTATTTCTTAATCTAATAGACTTATTTTCAACCAAGTAATTTATTTTTAATTTTTTGAATATAAATTTTTCCTTAAATGCTTTTGCAACATTGATGGTGTAATTATTTAATTGAAGTGAAAATAAAAACTAATATTATTAATATTGAAAAATATCATATGAGATAATTAATATACTATAATTATTTGAAGGATTAAATTAACATCGTAGGGATTTATTAATTTTTTTCAAATTTATATTTGTTATTGTTATTTTTAAAAGTCAAAGTGATGAATAGTGTCACAATTAACAATAATTATATTTTAAAAAAATATTATTTATTGAAAAATATAAAATTACTAAAAATATTAAATTAATTCAAATTATAATGATATGGATTAAAAAAACAACAATGATCCAATTATGTTAAATTTTTATTTTATTGTAACAATAAGGACCATAAATGTGTAGATAATCAGTGTTGTCAAGGTAAGAGTTAAAAGGGTTAAATAAGAGTTCAATATAAATTATAATGGTAATAATGTAAAGTAAACCTATAAAATAATTGTTTTAGTAGATTATTTAAACCCTTCCTCATATTATCATCGAAATAAATCATTTTAAAACCATTTGAAAATGAAAATTATGTTATATTAATTTAATAATGTCCTAAATTCCAAGACTTCTAGTTTCTTTCTATTATAAATGGGAACCTATTATTCAAATTTATTCTAAAATAAAAAAACATTCATCCAAGATATGTCTAAATACTATTCTATAATACCTATAATAATTAAATATTCCATAGTTTTGGGAAAACACCAACCATATTGGTCTTAAGGAGTAAAGAAATGGTGGTTGTCTAAAGAAGAGGTGTTATTTAATAAAGTGTTCAATTTTATTTCATATCAAACCCCTTAAAAATATTTTATAAACAAGATTAATTAAAATATATAGTATCATAAATATAATGATATTTCATTATTTTTATACTAAATCTCATACCCATATCCAATTTCATCAAATAATAAATGAAGGCATCATTCGTGTGTACGACGGACTACCGCCTTACAAAACAACGTAATTAGTTTTCCATTCTCATATCTTAAGATAGGTTATAATTAATGAATTAATGTTTATATACTATAATCATGAAATATTTATCATTATTAAAAAAAATATAACATTTACATAATAAACATTACATGCATAGAAAATTGATAACTTCATTTATGTGTACCTATGGACTACAACCTCTAGGAAGCGATGTGATTCGTGATTCATAACCACACCACATGAAAGATATAGATAAATATATTTAAATAAGTAATATGACATATATATTATTTTGGTCATTCATTATTCATATAAATATACTTACTATCTGTCCATATCGTCCATTTAAAAATGAATGTTTTATTTCTTCGTATACAATACCAATCATCTTGATGATTGAAACATAGTTCATTTTTCATATCCATATTTAATGGTTTTATTTAAAATTATAATTGATTTATTAAAATGATAATTATTTAATGAATATTATTGTTTAACAATTAAATGATGACTACATTTTCCATTTTCAATTTACCATATCCATTTTGGATTAAGGTATCAAATTGTGTCTAAATGTATTACATGAACATAAATTATTATGTAATTTTATATAACTTATAAATGAGATATATAACGTTATTTATACACATGAAATTATTTCTCAATAAAGTTAAATTAACCTAATTTTATTTTTCTGAATGATAAAAAATTTATTTGATGAGTGGGAGTTATGGTAATTGACTCTTTCACAAAAAAACTACATTTTAAATGTTTTGAAGATTTATCTTCCAAATAAGTTTATTTCATGTACTTGTTTTTAAAAGGATTTTTTAGAATTTATTTAATGGTAATGTGTGTTTTAAAAAGTAAAATATCAAACTTCTCTAAATTTTTTTACGGTTTTATGTAAGGAAATTTCATTTTTAAAAATCTTATTGTAATGATTGTTTTTTTTAAGTCAATACGAATATTTTTTTGGCTTATGATAAATACCTGGATTTTCAAGTATTCATTATTTTTTAATTTTTTAAGATTACTCTACAGGTTTATAAGTTTATTATTCAATATATATTTTTTTCAATTATTAGTGTGTATCATTTTATAAAAAGAAAAACAATTTCAAAATAAAAAAGTTGTCTTGTCAAGAATGTTTTTTATTGCAAGAGTGATGTGTTATTATTTTATTATAGTTAATAGGAATCAATTATTTGGATGTTTAGTTCTATTATAAAATAATTGTGGGTGATCCTGTTATATCTTTCCAAAACACTGGGTAATGACATAAGTTAACCAATTAGGTTTCTCCTATGTGATTATAGAATACACTATGATGGTTATTTTAAATGTAACTCTAATAGTTAATCATTATGTAGCCATGAGAGCTAATAAATATGAATTAATTATATGAATTTTATTAAATTAGTTAACATTATGTTTTATGTATTTTTTCTGTTGATTTTATAACAATATTATGGTTTTGTAAGTTACGTTAAGAGAATTTGTTTTATGGGTGAAAAGTATAAAATACTAAAATGATTTCATGAAACAATATGATTATTTATATTTATGATTTATTGTCTTCTGAAATATTTAATGGGATTCATTTGGAAGAAAAGATATTTTCCTCTCTACGTAAAAGGTTATTTTGAATATAGATGTTTTTTTATAAATATTTATACATTAATTTTTTTTCATTCTTTTTATATCCATTATTTAGATTTTTGTGCCCATACCATTGTTTTAAAATGTTTTCATAGGGTTATAAGGATGAACATGGAAAAATATGTGTTCATGTAATGTTTTTTGAAGATATATGATAAAAATAAAAGATTTTTTATTTTAAATTTTTTTAATTGGTGGAAAAAATGGATACTGATTGTAAGTTTCCACCAATAATGTATGGGTTTACTATGTAAGCATTTATACTATTTATATAAAACAATATTCCTAAAATAACATTGGTAAAAATAAGTAATTTATAGTTTTAAAATAATAATAATATGTTAGGTTTATGGATGGGTCCTTATAGTTGGCACTAGAGAAGGGTTTAGATAACATTATAGAATATGATATTATCAAGTGAGGTTATCTTAACACTATAAAAAACAGAAATTTGACGATTCATTTTTAACAATGTTTTATTTTAAATTATACTAATTTAAGAATAAGTGACACTTTTGAATTAATGATCCTAGAATAGAAATGTTTCTTGAAAACATCAGTAAATTAGTGATTTTTCCACCCAAATGTTGCTAAATTAGAGTTGTTTCCTCCCAAACATCACAAAATTAGAGAGTTTTCCCTCAATTTTCTTTAAATTATGAAATTTTTCCTATAAAATGGATTTAATTTAACAATGTTTCCTAAAATAAATCCTTATATTTGAGAAGTTTCATAAAAAATCCATAAAAATAGTGAATTTTTTTAAAAAAATATCGCTAAATTATAATGATTCCCTAAAAAACACCACTAATTTAGAAATGTTTTCCAAAAAACATTGTTAATTTAGTGACGTTTCCCCAAATATATATATATATGTAGCTAATTTCCCCACATAGTCGTAAATATATATATATATATACACACATAGTCACAAATATATAAACATATATATATATAAACATGCACACAAACATAAATAAATATTTATATATTATATAAAACCACATATATTTTAAATATTGTCATATTTTTATGAAAATATGTCTTTTTTATTGAAATATCTAACAGGGTTTTAAAATATTAAAAATTATATATATACATACAGATACACATTTATACACACACACACATAAACCTACCCACACACTCTCTCACACACACACACATATATTTATGTATATATTTATAATATAAACATTTAATTAAACACACACATATATATATAATATAAAACAAAAACAAATATATATATATATATATGTAATATAAAATATAAACATATATGTATAATATAAACACACAAACATATACAATAAACACACACATGCTCACACATATATATTTAAACATTAAATATAAAATATAAAATATAAACATATATATATATATATATATATTAATATATATATAATATTAATTTTTAAATATTGAAATCTCTTTATATTTAAATATAAAATCAATATTATTCAATTATATATTTCAAATTTTGTAAGGTTTTTATGAAAACATAATTATTTTACTGACATTTGTACAAGTGTTTTAAAGTATGACTGTATATATATATTTATAATTATAATTATATATATGTATACATACACATATATATTAACACACACATAGATATATATCTATATTAATATAAACATATAATATATATATATATATATATAATATACATACATATAAACAAACAAAATCAAACGCACATATATAGTGTAAAAATATATAGATTTAATATAAACATAGAAATAAGCATAAAATATAATCATATATATATAATATAATTTAAAAATATATGTAAAACATAAACATATATATTTATATATGAACATAAAATATAAACTCAATCATATATATATATAATATTTAAATGTATATTGATATATGAATATAAAATAAAAACTTAAAATATAAAAAATTATATGACATATAAAAAATATTAAAAAAATAAAAAATTTAAAAAATTAAAAATACAAAATATTATCATATATATAGATATTAATATATAAAAATAGAAATATTAATATATATATTTAATATTAATTTCATAAATATTTAAATCTAAATATATTTATATATAAATTTGAGGAAATACATTTATTTTTATGAAATCCAACTAAATGGGTTGGTTGTGGTGTTCGGGTGAAGGATAAGGTACATGTATCCACTATTAGTAGCGGTGAATTTCTTCTTATTCAGATATTAGTATTGGTGAGGTAGCAGTCTGTGGGGTACAATATGTGGGGAGGTACTAGAGGTGAGTTGGGACGCAGATTCATGTGGAGAACTAGAGGAGGTTCATGGAGTACAATAGGTAGGTATGATTCTTGAGGAGGTAAATAGAGAACTGGTGGAAGAAGAAGTATATGGTACATGTACTACATGAGGTGGGGATGAGTGTGTGAAGTTTGGGAGAGTGGTGGTCAATTAAAAAAATGTAGCAAATCTAAAATATTATGAATTTAAAATGAACAAAATTATGGATTAATTTTACAAATTCACTAATTCAGATGTTTACCAAAATTTCTAGAAAAGGTTGATAAATGATGTTTCACTAATTAGTGACATTGAGAAACTTTAGTAAATCATATGTGATTGAACAACATTTTTATAAAATGGTGGTAAATTTTTATTAAGGACATATGTAAGTGTTTTTAATTTATTGAAAACTCGTTTTCTAATTTTTTTTAGAAATGTCAGATAATATATTAGCGACATTAAAAAATCATCGCTAATGAAGAAAAATAAAAGTCAATAATTTATATTTCTTTGGTACAATAAGAGTTATCAATAACATAAAGGGTTTATAATTTTAGGGTTGATCATAAGATAAATTTAATAAAAATCCCTTTTGACGGTTTATGTTAGGAAATTTTAAGGTGACTAATGATAATTTTAGAGACATTTTTTAGGTAAATATTTGTTATTAATTTTTGGGATTCAAAATTAATAGTATGTGATAACTCTTGAGGTAAAAAAATTTATTTTATATTGAACTTATTAAGTTTATTTTGCTCATTATTATAGGGTCCAGAAAATTACGCAAGGGGGGAATCCAATTATTGTAGGGTCCTGAAAATTCCTTCATGGGCTTCCTCGCCGCATGATGTTAAACTGCATGGTCAATCATCCTCACCGCATGACATTAAACCGAATGGTAAATCATCCTTGCCGCATGATGTTAAACTACATGGTCAATCATCCTCGTCGCATGACGTTAAACTGCAGGTCAATCATCTTCACAGCATGAGGTTAAACTGCACGGTCAATCGTCCTTGCCGCATGACGTTAACCTACACGGTCAATCATCCTCACCGAATGACGTTAAACTGCAACGCACCCAACGGTCCAAACTCTATGACCTTAAACTAAGAGTATTTCTTCCTCACCACATGAGTTAAACTGCACAGATAAGATGTTTTAAAAATCCCTCTTTCCCCCCATGTATGGGCTAGACCTGGACGGGGTGTATTTGTTTTTTTACATCCTCTCCGCACGACGCAAAACTACATGGGTAATGAAAGTTAAAAATACACCCTTCCCCCTGTGTACGGACCAGCCTTGCACGGGGTGTATCACTCTTGTAGAGAACAATGTGCGGATTAATTCCTTCCCTTGAAGGATACATAGCGACGTTGGGATCCCCTATCATGGCCCAACCACTCCCAAATGAAAATAATGTTAAAAATGACCTTTCCCCTGTGTACGGACCAGACCTGCACGGGGTGTATCATCATTCAGAGAACTATGTGAGGCTTTATTTATGTCCTTTCAGGATACGTAGTGACGCTGGAATTCCACATCCGGGCCAATCCACCTCAAAAAAAGCCCCCTTCCCCTATGTATGAACCAAACTTGCACGGGGTGTATTCTTTGTCCTTATCGCATGACGTTAAACTGCATGAATAAGAAAAAAAATGCCCCTTCCCCCGTGTACAGACTAGGCCTGCATGGGGTGTATCATCTTTCAGAGAACTACATTAGGCTTGATTCCTGCTCTCACAGGATACGTAGTGACACCGGAATTCCACACCCTGGCCCATCCACCTCAAAAAAAATTTCACCCTTCCCCCCGTGTATGGACCAGACTTGCACGAGGTGTATTCTTCATCTTTAACACATGACGTTAAACTGCGCAGATAAGAAAAACAAAAATTCCCTTTCCCCCCATGTACGGACCAGACATGCACGGGGTGTATTATTCATCCTTACCGCGTGACGTTAAACTGCACGGATAAGAAAAACAAAAATTCCCTTTCCCCCATGTATGGACTAGACCTAAACGGGGTGTATACTTTATCCTTACCACATGACGTTAAAATTCACGGAAGTCATCCCCACCACATGATGCTAAAATGAACAGACTTCGTCGCGACCCACCCAAGACACATGGTGAAACGAGATGGAGATACACCTTGCACATTTGGATGCATCCTCTCCATACATCAGACTCCATAACCCGGAAAATTATGGATCTTCATAACCGTTCATGGCCATCAGAAGTGGAAAGTCACCGACCTGTGGATACCATTGCATGACTATGCATACCATGCCCTCAGTAGCTCTACATATTGATATCCCCCAGCCCATCTTCCAAAGGCAAGATTTCCTTGGGTGATACTTTTCCTAGATCCATACGCTTATCGGCCTCAGAGCCCCCGTATCATGTCTCCAGATCCAAAATTTATGGAGCAGTGGTTTACAAGTTCATCCCCTCTTCACATCCAGGTGTTTCATGGGTATCCCTACCCGGTTAGCCTATGTATCTGCTGGTGGTTCACATAGTAACCTGCATTAATGAACATCAAGCTAGGGATAGGCTACTTCATCTCAACGGACAATTGTAGTGAAGATGTTTCTTGTATGCTCGGACACCATTATCCCCAAATACCGATCTTTGTACTGTGAGCAATCTCGGATTTTCATAATCATTCATGGCCATCAGGAGTGGAAAGTCATCGACCGGGGAACACCTTTTCATGACTATGCATACCATGCCCTCAGCAGCTCTGCATATTGATAGCCCCTGGCCCGTTTACCAAAGGAAATATTTCCTCAGCCGACACTCTTCCTAGCTCCATATGCTTACCAGCCTTAGATCTCCCATACCACACCTCCTGATCCAAGAAAACTCAGAGTTACAGTTTACGACCTTCATCCCCCACCTTGTTCCAAGTATATCAGAACATGTTGACCTAGTTATCCTTCGAGTGACTGCAGCAATAGTCACCCAATGGTCTGATCTTCATGACCGCTAAACTAGGAGTACCTCATCCTTACCGCACGACGTTAAACTGCATGGAGTGAAGGTGCACCCCCATGCGCAAGATAAATCAGTGCATGGAGCTCTTTAATCTTTAACAACAACCAGGAGCGAATATGCTTGACGTGTCCAGAAATTTTCTTACCCGATGACAGACTTCATGGCCCATATAATTGAGGATCTTCATGACCATTCATGGCCATCTTAAGTGGAAAGTTATCGACCCATGGAAACCTTTGCATGACTATACATACCATGCCCTCAACGGTTCTACATATTGATATCCCCTGGCCCGTCAACCAAAGGAAAGATTTCCACAGGTGGTACTCTTCCTAGCTCAGTACGCTTACTGGCCTCAGAGCCCCCATATCATCTCTCATGATCCAAGATGCCCCGGAGCCATGATTTACACCATCACCTCCTCTCCTCGTCTTGGAAATGCCGAGATGTTCAATCCTAGTTGCATTCTGATCAAGAGCGGCCTTCGCAACTACGTCCTTGCCACATGATGTCAAACGACATGGAGCACATCTCGGCCGCTTGGCATAAGGCTATAAAGACCAAGCATTAAACATCCAGGGGAATGCCTCCCACTACAAGAATTTTCACTGGTTTAATAATGTTCCTCATCCTTACTGCACGACGTTAAACTTCACGGTCAATCGTCCTTGCTGCACAACGTTAAACTGCAAAGCATTGACAGAGGAAAGAAGAATGCCTCATGTCCTTGCTGCATGACATTAAACTGCACAAAATTCCTTAATAATGCTCCTCATCATTACCGCATAACGTTAAACTGCACGGTCAAACCTGTCATGGGTTCAGTAAGGATCAGAGGCTTTTCTTTGTCTTTTAGTGCATGGGTCAGACCTGCACAAGCCACCGTCTCACACTCGCGTGAAAAGGGATAACTTCACCCATTATCGAGAAGTTTAGTCTCGATGTTTCCCCATATCTAGGCACCCTCTCATCATAAACCATACTTTGTACTTAGAAAAATTAGAACTCTCACAATACACCCCTAGTGGTCCCAAATCTCAACTTCCCTGAAGTTTCTTGGCTATCGAGAGAATACAATCATGGACCTAAGGACACCTTTGCATGACTATGCATACCATGCCATCAGTGGATCTGCATATTGATCTCCCCTGGCCCATCTACCAAAGGCATTATTTCCTTAGGCAATGCTTCTCTCCGTACGCATCTTGGCCTCTGAGCCCCCATGTCTATCCCAAGATTCGGAAACCCACTGAGCTACAGTTTACAAACCTCTTTCACAATCCTGCCTGAATACGACGGAACGTCTTTAACGAGATTAATAAGAACCATGAGAAGTCGTTCCATTTTAAATTATGTCCCAACTGCATGAATTTAAACTACGCCAAGCTTCAACCATCCCTTACGCTAACTAAATGTGTAGGATAGTGGTCTCCCGACCACACTCCTGATTAGTACGGATGTTCCCAAAACCCTTTCACAAGTCACATTCCCTTTCTAAGCCACCCCGGGTGGTTTTAATAATTTTTCCAAGCCACCCATGGTGGTTTCCATAATCTAGACTTCCATGAAGTCCCTGGGCCATCAGAAATGGACAGTTGTAGACTTAAGGACACCTTTGTATGACTATGCATACCATGCCCTCAGCGGCTCTGCATATTTATCACCCCTTGCCCGTCTAACAAAGGCAATATTTCCTTAGGCAATGCTCTTCTTACCTCTGTATGCTGGCGTGGCTCCCAAGCCTTGAGACATGCCCTGTGTGTCGTTCAAATTTAAACATGTTCCCCCCAAGTGCGTCTGAAGGGTATTGAGACATCTTTTAATCAACCAAACCTCATTGGGGCCCTCGCCCCACCATGTCTGGTAAAAGTTGTCTGACCTAAAACATCAGTAACGATAGTCTTGTCAGTGGGACTTTAAACCGCTCGCAAAAGAGGCACAAATCATGGTAGGCCGAAAACCCAAAAAGGGAAACCTAAGAAAAATTCGGGCCATACCCACTGAGTCCACACTAAATAGTCCCAGGAAAAATTATGGAATTAAAAGAAAAGGAAAAAATTTTGTGGGGCTTTTCTACAAAACCATAGCAATAGTCAAACTATGCTCGCTGGATCCCATGGTCCAGGAAAAAGTTAGAGTTTGTTTTCTTGAGTCATGATTAATACTGAGTCCGAGAGTTGTTATTTACACAACGATTGTTTTAGTAACAATCAAATTTTACAACAAAAAAAAGATTGAAAAGAATTGTATTCTGTTTGAACAAAAGGGGGGGACATCCACAAGCTGGGGCCTCTCCCTCACAGCAACAGAAGAGATAGAACAAAGTGTCTAGTAATGACTCCAACAGTTACAAAGGATCCTGGATTGCTCTCTGAGTCAGATCAGCAACTGAGCGGCAAAGGTTATCAGAAGTCTACTCCAGCACAGATTTCTCCTTCACCTCAACATTAGCCACCGAGCGAATATGCTCCACTGCTGTCTGGAGATCACAGATCCCTTTCCTGGTGGCTTCAAGGTTACCAGTCAGAACTGAAAACTTATCCATTAGAATCACTGCCTGTTCTTCACATTCATGCAACTCGAAGGATAGGGTGGCTGCCTAATCTCGAGAGCTCACCTCCTGCGCTATCAGCTGATGAAGCATTGTCATGGATCCCTCCAGGGCTCGGGTCCCGCAATGAGAAGCAGTGAGATGAACAAGTTTGTATTCACTAGAGGAAGATCCTCATGGGTCATGACAACCTGAAAAGCGAGAAGATGAAACTACCGATAGTCAAAGCCACATGATCCCAAACCTAGGAAGAGTTGTCGGAGGGCTTCAGTCTTAGTTGCAATCTCAGCAAGAGGAGTTTTAGCAACAATATCATGAATCTGAGGCCAGGCCCACCTCAGAAGTGCACTTTGGTCTGCCATGGCATGAGGATCTTTGGTATCCTCACCCGGAAGCACGGGAACGAAGTCTGTCATTGCAACCAACGCAGACGTGTGCTTGCTAGAAGTTGGTTCCGAAGCTGGAAGGTCTAGAGCCTCTAACCCCGATTCATGCTTGGGGATCAAGTTGCTAAGCACAGTATCGATAGGAAAAACTTTCAGGATTGTCTCTCTGGGACTCAGAACCACAGGTTCATCCTCATCCACGCCCAAGAAGGGTGAACCCGTCTGAACTTCAGCCACCACTGGGCTAGGAGAGGAAAATCCCTTGAGTCGATTTGATTGACGAGCCATCATTCGATCCTTCCTTAGAGATGATGAGGAAGGTGCGGTGGACGCAACAACTGTAGTACCTCTTGATTTGGGAACCTACCGGACAGCCTTCCCTAGGATCCCATCAGGATAGTGTTTCGCCCACATTTTTGCATACTCCAAGGAAAGGTCAGCAGCCACCCCCATGACAGGCAGGGGAATGCTTGTGTCAGATCTCTCCCGCGTTAGCATCATCCACCATTGTCGAAGTATGGCTGAGAGCATTCCTTGAGCCTAAGGAGGGGGAAGGGAAACTTGGACTTTAATGCACCCAAACTGGCAAGAAAAACGATATGGGGCATATATCTCGCACAGAAAAACCCTTTTGATCCGCGCAGACAGAAATCTGTCCCATAGAGAGATCATATAAGAACGCTCCTTCAAGCTCCCCTGGTGGTTGTCAACTACGACGCCAGAAGGGCTGGGTAGGGAGTGAAAGAAAACTGGGAGAAGTCACTCAGAAGCTCGAGGACTTCACCAGAGTTGAGGGATTTCAAGAAAACTCCAACTATATCAAGCAGTGTAGGCCGAAAGGTAGGAAGCGGGATGGCCGTGTTGTGACGATTCTCATAGTAGTGAAAATGATCTGCTACCCAGCCATACAAGAATTGAAATGTCCCACTCAGACGGAAGGGTGACCCGCCCTTCTGCATGTGACCCAGAAGTTCATAAATACAAGCCAATGTGGGAACGACCAAATTCACCGGGTGGCCCTCTGCCAGCTCAACTGCCATCATCTAGGTGCAAGCCCTGATGCCAGGATTGATGTCCTAAGAAGGTAATAGCCACCCGCTCAAAAACATAGCAAACAGACCTACCAATATGAGTCTGGGCGTCACATCGGGCCATACCTCATAACCTCATGAACGGTAATTTCCCGCTTCCAGAACCTCCCAGTAGGAACCTGGAGTAGTTCATGACTACTGGGAAGGATGAGCCCTGGGGCACTTGATCTTCAGCGCATGACCAGTAGAATTTAAAAATAACCCTATCCAAGTGCTATAGGGAATGAGAGAGCGGGCACGCAAGACCTGACCCAGTGACTTCTCCACCATAACCAGCAAATCCCTTGCCAACGAAGGCACTTGTTCTATGTATTCCCACACACCAGGAGTGGGTAGGAACTAGTCATACATCTCACCAGTAATCGGAAGCCCTCCCGATTAATTTATGTCCCACAGACTAATGCCAACTTCACCATGGGCAAGGTGGAAAGTATTAGTGCTTGAACACCAGCGGCTGAGCAGGTCGGGGAAAATCTAGGATGGTGGGTAAATAGCGAACTGGGAAACCCACACCGAGGAGTACAAATCTACTGCTTCCAGTGACTCGGGAGATTCTGGGCAATGATGATGAACCCAGATGGCCCAGGCCCAGTCATTTGAAAAAATCCCACCAGACCGAAGATCCCACTTCGGAATCCACCCTGCATCAGGATCTACTCAATCAAGGTTGATAATATAAGGGTAACTCTTGAAGGAAGCTTCCTAAGAAAAGTTGTGGGTGTGCTGATCTCATTGGGTCCAAACAGAGACTCTCAAAATTAAGGTGTCGTTCTGGTTAGAGTCAGAAACCATCTCCCATGATTGGGTAAGGTTCTCCTGAATGCACGTTGACAACGCTTCCAGGAAAGGAGAAGGAAGACCTGAGAAAGTGGGGGGAATAGGGATTTCGTCCTAATGACTGAATACATAAAAAGGATAATGATTTGATAACGGATAATCTAGGAGCTCAGGAGGGAGAAAGTATTTCAAAACACTATCATTGGGAGTAATGGATCGACTAGGATCCTCCTTGATGCTCTCCAATTTACGAATCATAGCTGGATGTCTCCCTGAACCAATAGGGTGAGGTCGGTAGCAGGTCTGGGTATAGGGCGAGGAGGAACCATGTTTTCTCCCTACATCATGAAGACCGGGCAAATGGTTAGTCTAGAATAATAAAATATGGAAAAAAATACCAGCTATATGGCTAAGGATCAGTTGAGGAGCCTTCATAGCTAAGTCCGCGAGGAGGCCTCGAAGGATGGTTCGCGATGACTGTATCACGTGAACCAGCCCGGCGCAGAAGTAGTTCGCGACACTCTGGCCTACAGAGCATTGGCTAGAAAACTGTAAACTAGGTTTCTCTGCGGAATTTGAATCCCTAATTTAAGTGGTTAAGTTCTAAAGACTTAGAAATTTTTAAAGTTCAGAAGTTATTAGTCCGCGGAGCATCAAAATCGCGGAGCATCGAAACCGCAGAGCACCAAAACCACGAAGTGTGTTCCTACGGGGCCCATTGTGACTTACATTTTAATCAATTAAAAGTGTTAGTTCGTGGCTGGGACATTGGTCCATGAATTAAGAACAGCGCGAACAAGAAATGGTTCGCAGAAGTAGCAGCTAGTACATGGACGAAGCATTTTGCAAAGGAATAAGCACGCTGAGGCAAAAAAGCGAAGGAGCACTGGTATTGGTGAAGAATCCGGTAGAAGACAAATGAATGGCCCTCCGTATTTATAGTCATGGTCCCCTACCGGGTCCACTTCCCTACCACAACCCATTTGAGTTTCAGGACCACTCTACATCAGAATAGTATCATCTTGGTTCTGATCGGACCCCATTCCGATGGGGGGAATTTTTAGGGTCCTGAAAAATATGCAAAGGAGATTCTACCTAAATTCCCCTTAGAATTTGGGAAGGTATGGAGAATAATCAAGTATTGCGAAGGACGAACTGGTTCGCATACTGATCTAATGTTAATGACGCATGGCCGATTCTGCGAAGCGTCCCTCCTCCGCGGACCATCGTCGTTCGCGGATTGGAAGCGGAGATCCTCTGTGGGTGCAAAGTAGGGAAGGAGCTGAACCGGTTCACCATCACAAGCCGCCCCAGCCGCGGACTGCGTCGATCGGCTCAAGCCTCATCCACTGTCATTTGCGGAATGGAGGTGGGGCCCTCCGCGGACACGAAGCACTCCTCAACCTTGTTTCCCCCCTGTGAGTCGTGGATTGATTGAGTCATCAGTGAACCAGGTTTTCAGTCATGGGCCTCCACAAAAGGTGTTGTGTGACCACAGGTACATCTCTTTCCCCACTCTATTAAATGAGACCAAGGGGGAACAGGTTGGGGGGGATTCAGAGGAGATCGATCAGATTTCGGTGGAAGGATTTCAAAGGAAGGAGCTTATGATTTCACAAAGAGAGAAGTTCCAGTTCGCAAACCAGAGCAGGTATGAACCTGGGAACGAATTAATAAGGAACTGAAAATGCATAACTTGGTGAACTGTGAACCACAAATAACATAAAAAGAAAATACCGCGAACCATGGCCCCCTCCACGGATGCACTCCCCACAGAACAAGGTGTTTATGCCACTTTTCCAATCCGTCTCACCGTGTAGAACCCTCCTACGTGGGTGGAGCATTGACCGACGAACCCCCGACTAGTGCCGCCCTTGGACGCCGCTTCTCGCGTGGACCCCTCAGTGTACCAACCTTGTACGCAGGCCGAACCCAAAGCTGTGAACCTTCCGGGTTCATAGGATGCCAACCAGTCTGCGGACCCTCCTGGTTCGCGAATGGCCTCTCAGTCCGTGGTCCATCCTGGTTCACGGACGGCCTCTCAGTCCGTGGACCACCCTAGTTCGCGGACAGATTCTCTAGCCGCATAGCACTTCCCTACGTGAAGGACGCCACATCCCATACACCGGTGTGGCCCGTTGAATCCTTTGGTGTTCCTATTCCATGAGCCAGATAAAATCCTTCCAATCTGGCCTAGTCCCCCATGACTCCCTCATTAGACTATTCATTGTACCTGAGCTGAGGCCTCCAACAGAGCCACCGGATCCATGTGGTGTAACCCTCAGTTGCACCAGCGTGCCGTTTTGAGTTCACATACCCATGATAAGTGAGGGCAAAGGGGTTTCCCCGGGCCTTGAGAGGATTCTCGAAGCATTCATGGGTTCGCATTCCCAAGATAATGTGGGGTCTGAGTCCGGGGGCCCCCTTTCTGCCTCTACTCGCCAGGATGAGGGGCCACACGCTTCGGTGGTTGGGCACTTCTCCCCTCCCCGGAGAGGGGGAAACATACCCATCATAAGGAAGTTGTACCCATGCACTTTCCTACTTCCCCTGGGAAGAAGAGAGGTGACCGTCACAAGAGCACCTATTTCCCTCTCCCGATGCGCTTTGCCTCCATGGGCATGCATCTCGGAGTAAGCCCCGACCTTGTGGGATGCTCCACATGTAACTCCCACTCCACTTCTCACAGACGTACCTTTCGTAACGTGATCATCTGTTCCCTACGGCCTCTTGTTTCTCACACCAAGCATGACTCATGTGGGATTAGAGTAAGCATAAACTATGACATCCTCTTATGGGAAGCCTCAGAGCGTAAGCCCCACTTGTATGAACTACATGGACTTTGATCCATGTCACCTAGGTAGTGTACGTACGAAGCCTCCAAGAGGTTCAATCCTGATCACCATCGGACCCCCGGGTCCACATTCATGTCGGTTCTCCAACGTTCTCGTACGAACTATGCTGACATTGATCCCTGCCGCATAGGCAGGGTACGTAGGAAGCCTCCAAGAGGTTCAAGCCCGATCACCATCGGACCCCTGGGTCCACATTCATGTCGTTTCTCCGACTCTCTCATGCAAACTACATGGACTTTGATCACTACCACCTAGGTAGGGAATGTAGGAAACCTCTAAGAGGTTTGATACCAACAACCAGTCGATCCGACTATCTTCACTTAGGCTCACGGCACCACCCCTAGTGTCGCCTCAATGAGTACAAACTCTTCGGGGTCATTAATCCAACAAGGGATGGTAAATCTCGGGTATAAATGACTCTGAATCCCTGTGTTCATTTGACCATTTCCAACCAGGAGAAATCTGTGGTTACTATGTTTGGGTATAAACCAAATATTCGCAAACATTTGAATATGTATTAAATCTATAAGAGAGTACCGAAATAGGAAATAATTCCCCCTAAAAGGGTAAGATGAGCCTGACTTCCCATCCTCTCGACCAATGGGCATTCTTAAGCATCACTGGTCAAATCGCCCAGCGAATGCCTGCCTTTGAAAAGCAGGTCCACGTATCTTCGGGTTCACCATTTTTTGTTTCGGATTGGTTTCGAAATTCCCAATGGTTCTATATTCAACAATACATGGACCTACTTTCCAAAGGTAGGCGTTCACTGGGTGATTTGGCTAGATATTCTTAAGAACTCACATTGGTCGATAGGATGGGAAGTCGGGCCCATCGTACCCTTTTGGGGGGAATTATTGCCTATTCCGGGACTCTCTTATAGATTTAAGACGTATTCATATGTTCGCGAATCATTGGTTTATACCCAAATGTAGTATCCATGGATTTTTCTTGGTTGAAAATGGTCAGCTGAACGCAGGGATTCAGAGTCATTTATGCCCGAGGTTTACCATCCCTCTTTGGATTAATGACCCCGAGGAGTCTAGACTCATTGAGGCGGCACTAGGGGTGGTGCGGTGAACCGACGTGAAGATAGTCAGATTGACTAGTTGTTGGGATTGAACCTATTGGAGGCTTCCTAGGTACCCTACTAGGAGTCAAGGATCAAAGTCAACGTAGTTCGCATTAGATCATCGGAGAATCGACATTAATGTGGACCCGGGGGTCCGATGGTGATCGGGCTTGAACCTCTTGGAGGCTTCCTACGTACCCTACCTTGGCGGCAGGGATCAAAGTCCACATAGTTCGTATGAGTGGGGATTGAGCTCTAAGTCCGCCCATAAGATGAAGTCATGGTTGATGCTTACTCTAAGCCCACATGAGTCATGCTCGGTGTGAGAAACAAGAGGCAGCAGGGGCCAGACAATCACGTCGTGAAAGGTGCATCCATGAGAAGTGGAGTGGGGCTTACACATAAAGCATCACATAAGGTCGGGACTTACTCCAAGATGGATTCCCAATAATATCTTCCTCATGTTTGGCTATGAGGGAATCCCAACTCACTGGTGGGTTGAGGTATATGATTCTACACCTATGTGCTGGTGCACAAGCGGGATAACGCCAAGGGCATTGCAATCAGTCCGAACAAAGGGAGATGAAAAGTGTGAATTACATGCCCGACATTCGGAACACAATGAGGGTGGCATGGTGATAGAGGATAATTGTTGACCATGTTCGAAACACAACATTCACATCATGTTAGCCTGAAATGGGGACGAACAAATGAGGGTCGACTGTTGACCGTGTTCGAAACACAGGACATGTCTCGAAGTGTTGTCCAAAATCATCTGAGGTGTTGGCTCAGGACAGTAGATGAGCCGGTGCGGCATGAGTCCAGGCCGTTAGGGGGTCCCTTCACATATGTAAGGGAATGAAGATCTGAATGAAGGATATGCAAAGCGTGAGGTGGAGTGATGGAATGTTTGAAAGTATTCTGGTGCTCTTGAGATTATGCCACTGTAAACATGGCATGAGGCATCTTATGCTTGGGGCATAAGGTATCTCTTGTCTGGAGCATGAGGCATCCCATGTTTGGCACATAGGTATTGCTACAGTTTATAGTCATGTAGAGAGGACTTTTTCCATACAGTTTAATGTCATATGGATAGGACGAGGGCCATACAGTTTAACGTCATGTGGTCAGGGTGACTATATATGAGATACCTAGCAATAGTTGGTGTGGGACTTACTCAAGGGCGGCCCTTTCTGGATGAACCTAAAAAAAGGAGCTAGGTAATGGGGTTATAGGAGAGTCATGAGGAGTAGTAAGACTCATGGAATTTATAGGAAGGGTGTTGAAGCGGCATAAGGCTGCAATGGAAATATTGTTGACCCGGCCCAAAAAGTTAGCGGTGTGACTCTCTATTTTTCATGGGGGGCATTGACAGCAGTTAAGGGACCGGCCCAGAGGGATGGGACCGCAGCCCGGCACAAAACCCAAGAGGGGGTGCAGCCCCCACGGTATGGTCTAGCGAGTGCATGGGGTTTTCCGCATGGGGCGGTCTCATAGTAGCTGGCTGCGAGGGACAGACCACAGAGGAGTCGTCCTCAAAGGATTGGCCATGTGTGGTTCACGGTTTGGTTGTCCGAGAAAGGTGTCCGCAGAGGAGTTGGTCACGAGGGAGCAGGCCGCGAAGGGCTAGGCCGTGAAGGAGGCTGTCCGCGAAGGATGATCATCTATGAAGGGTGTTGTCTATGAAGGAAATGGCCACAAAGGGCGTCTGTAGAGGGGATGGCTCCCGTCCTACTCTGCGCCCACAGAGGGGTTACTGCCTCCATTTCGCGAACGACACTGGTCTACGGAGGGGGTGGCCGCGGAGGGACTATCTGCGAAGGAAATGGCCTCTATGGGTTGTCTGAGGAGAAGCTAGCCCTATGTGGTTCACAGACTGGTTGTCCATGAAGGAGTTCATCTGCGGACGATATGGGGACTGCGGATGGTCGCGGAACCTTACCGCTAGAAGCGATTTCTCCAGCGTCTCCCCACGGGTTTTCACCCGTCCTTTCCTCTCCCATTTTTTGGTGCCGCTCAGTGACTATTTATAGAGTTACAAAGAGGATATATCGACGATCACTCATCACATTATGTGGAATCCCATGAAGGAATCCCCACCCACGGGTGAATTAGTCAATAGATTTTTGATGAGTCATGGAATGTAGGGTTTCTTCACGGCAGCACACCAATCTGGCTCTATTCCGCGAAGGACGAGGTTCGTGGTGGCATACGGCTTCCGCCTCCATTTCTCGAATGACGGCGTGCGAGGCAGGGGAAGGATGTCGTGCTTCGCGACAGTGGGTCGTCTTGGCGTCCATCAGTGGTCTTCCTAGTTCACGCCTGCGTAGGCACTCTGCCCCCATTTCGCGAACGAAAGCGTCTACAGGATGGCGGTTCACCGAACTGGCCTCTTACTGTTGTTGCGAGCCACTATGCGGACCAGTTCGGTCCTTTTCCAAGCTTTGGGGTAATTGGATTTCCACCTTGCGGAATTTTCAGGACCCTACAAATTCCCCCCATCGGAATGTGGTCCAATCAGAATGAAGATGAGGCCATTCCGATGTAGAGTGGTCCTGAATATCGATGAGTGATTGGACAATGCTCTAAATTTTGGCTGATCCAAGGGACTCAGCGAGCACAGTTCGACTATTGCTAGTATTTTATAGAAAAACCCCCACAAACTTTTTTTCTTTTCTTTTAATGCCTTAATTTTTCTGGGGCCCATTTAATGTGGACCCAGTAGGTGTGGCCCGACTTTTTCTTAGGTCACCCTTTTAGGGTTTTCAGCCTAACAGGCTTTGTGCCTCTTTTGCAGGAAGTTTAAAGTTTTACTGAAAAGACTATCATTACTGTCATTTTAGGTCTAATATCTTTGACCAGACATGGTGGGGTGAGAGCCCCAATGAGGTTTGGTTGATTAAAAGATGTCTGAAAACCTTCAGACGCACGTGGTGAGTAACATGTTTAAATTTGAATGACACTCAGGGAATGTCTCAAGGCATGGGAGTCGCACCAGCGTACAAAGGTAAGAAGAGCATTTCCTAAGGAAATCATGTCTTTGGTAGATGGGCCAGGGGCGATCAATATGCAGAGCCGCTGAGGGCATGGTATGCATAGTCATACAAAGGTGTCCTTATGTCAACAACTGTCCATTTCTGATGGCCCGGGGACTTCATGGAAGTCCGGCTTATGGAAACCACCATGGGTGGCTTGGAAAAATTATGAAAACCACCAGGGGTGGATCAGAAAGGGAATTTTAAATCTGAAAGGGTTTTGGGAACATCTGTACTAATCATGAGTGTGGTTGGGAGACCACTTTCCTACGCATTTAGTTAGCGTAAGGAATGGTTAAAGCTTGGTGCAGTTTAAAGTCATGCAGATGGGACATCATTTAAAATGGAATGAATTCTCCTGGTTCTCAGTAATCTCATGAAAGACGTTCCCCCGTATTCAGGCAGGATTTTGAAAGAGGCTGGTAAACTATAACTCAGAGGGTTTCTGAATCCCAGGATAGAAATGGGGGCTCAGAGGCCAAGAGGTGTATGGAGATAAGCATTGCCTAAGGGAATCTTTCCTTTGGAAGATGGGCCAGGGGTGATCAATATGCAGAGCCGATGAGGGAATCGTATGCATAGACATGAAAATTTGTCCTTAGGTCCATGATTGTATTATCTCGATAACCAAGCAACTTCAGGGAAGTTGAGATTTGGGACCACTAGGGGAGGCTTGTGAGAGTTCGGATTTTTCTGAGTACAGAGTATGGTTTATGATGAGAGTGTTCCGGGATATGGGGACACATCTAGAATAAACTTCCCGGGAATGTTTGAATTAATCCCTTTTCACACGATTGTGAGACAGTGGCTTGTGCAGGTCTGACCCATGCACTAAAAGACAGAGAAAAGACTATGTTCCTTACTAAACCCATGAAAGGTTTGATCGTGTAGTTTAACGTCATGCGGTAAGGACGAGGATCATTATTAAGGGATTTTGTGTAGTCTAACGTCATACAGTAAGGACGGGAGGCATTCTTATTTCCTTTTCTAATACTGTGCAGTTTAACGTCATGCATCAAGGACGATTGACCATGCAGTTTAACGTCGTGCAGTAAGGACGAGGAGCATTGTTAAACTAGTGAAAATTTTTGTTATTGGAGGCATTCCCATGGATGTTTAATGCTTGGTCTTTCCAGCCTTACTCAAAGCGGTTGAGATTTACTCTGTGCTGTTTGACGTCATGCGGTAATGACGTAGTTGCGAAAGAAACTCTTGATCAGAATGCAACTGGGCTTGAACATCTCGGCATGTCCAAGACGCGGAGAGGGGTAGATGGTTTAAATCGTGGCTTTGGGGCTTCTTGGATCAGGAGAGATGATATGGGGGCTCTAAGGCCGGTAATCATACATAGCTAGGAAGAGTACCGCCTGTGGAAATCTTGCCTTTGGTAGACGGGCTAGGGGCTATCAATATGAAGAGCCGCTGAGTGCATGGTATGCATAGTCATGAAAAGGTGTCCACGGGTTGATAACTTTCCACTTCTGATGGCCATGAATGATCATGAAGATCCTCAATTATCTGGGCCACAAAGTCTGTCATCGGATAAGAAAATGTCAGGACACGTTGGGCATATTCGGTCCTGGTTGCTGTTAAAGCATAAAGAGCTCCCTAAGCTGATTTATCTTGCACATGGGGGTATACCATCACTCCATGCAGTTTAACGTCGTGCGGTAAGGAAGAGGTACTCCTAGTTTAGCAGTCATAGAGCTAGGACCATTGGGTGACTATTACTACAGTCACTCGAAAGATAACTGGGTCAACATGTTCTAATATACTTGGAACAATGTGGGGGATGAAGGCCATAAATTGTAACTCTGAGTTTTCCTGGATTAGGAGGTGTGGTATGGGGGCTCTGAGGTCGGTAAGCGTACTAAGATAGGAACAGTGTCGCCCGAGAAAATCTTGTCTTTGGTAGATGGGCCAGGGGCTATCAATATGCAGCTGCTGAGGGCGTGGTATGCATAGTCATGCAAAGGTGTTCCTGGGTTGATGAATTTCCACTCCTGATGGCCATGAATGATTAAGAAAATCCGAGATTGCTCACAATACAGAGTTATTTATGTGGGGATAAAGGTGTCCGAGCTTACAAGAAACATCTTCACTGCAATTGTCCGTTGATCCAAAGTATCATAGCCATGGCTTCATGTTCATTGATGCAGGTCGCTATGTGAACCACCGGCGGATACATAGGCTAACTGGGTAGGGATAACCTGGAAACACTTGGATTTGAAGAGGGGATGGACTTGTAAACCACTGCTCCATAAATTTTTTATTGGGAGACTTGATACGAGGGCTCTGAGGCTGGTAAGTGTACGGATCTAGGAGAAGTATCGCCCGAGGAAATCATGCCTTTAGAAGACGGGCCAAGGGATATCAATATGCAGAGCCACTGAGGGTATGGTATTCATAGTCATGCAATGGTGTCCCCAGGTCTATGACATTCCGCTTCCGATAGACATTAATGGTTATGAAGATCTATAATTGTCCTGGTTGTGGAGTCTGATGTATGGAGAGGATGCATCCAAATGTGCAAGGAGTATCTCCATCGTGTCTCGCCATGTGTCTTGGGTGGGTCGTGACGAAGACTGTGCAGTTTAGCATCATGCGGTGGGGATGACTTCCGTGCAGTTTAACATCATGTGGTAAGGACGAAGTATACACCCCGTTCAGGTCTAGTCCATACATGTGGGGAAAGGGAATTTTTGTTTTACTTATCCATGCAGTTTAACGTCATGCAGTAAGGATGAAGAATACACCCCGTACAAGTCTGGTCCATACATGGGGTTAAAGGGCATTTTTGTTTTTCTTATTCGCACAGTTTAACGTCATGCGGTAAGGAAGAAGAATACACCTCGTGCAAGTCTGGTCAGTACACGGGGGAAGGGGGAATTTTTTTGAGGTGGATGGGCCAGGGTGTGGAATTCTAGCATCACTACATATCCTGCAAGGGCTAGAATCAAGCCTCACGTAGTTCTCTGAAATATGATACACCCCATGTAGGTCTGGTTCGTATACGGGGGAAAGGGCATTTTTGTTTCTCTTATCTATACAGTTTAACATCATGATCTAAGGATGAAGAATACCCCCCATGCAAGTCTGGTCCATACACGGGGGAAGGGGGCATTTTTTGAGGTGGCTGGGCCAGGACGTGGATTCCTGGCATCACTATGTATCCTACGAGGGCATGAATCAAGCCTCACGTAGTTCTCTGAAAGATGATACACCCCATGCAGGTCTGGTCTGTACATGGGGGAATGGGATTTTTTTTTTCTTATCTGTATAGTTTAACGTCACGCGGTAAGGACGAAGAATACATCATGTGCAATTCTGGTCCATTCACGGGGGAAGGGACATTTTTTTTATTTGGCTGGGTCTGGTTGTGAAATTTTGGTGTCACTACATACCCTACGAGGGAAGGAATCAAGCCTCATGTAGTTCTCTGAAAGATGATACACCTCATGCAGGTCTGGTCCATACACGAGGGAAAGGGAATTTTTGTTTTTCTTATCTGTGCAGTTTAACGTCATGCGGTAAGGACGAAGAATACACCCTGTACAAGTCTGGTCCGTACACGGGGGAAGGGGGAATTTTTAATAGGTGGATGGGCTAGGGTGTGAAATTATGGTATCACTACATATCCTGTGAGGGCAGGAATAAAGCCTCACGTAGTTCTCTGAAAGTTGATACACCCCATGCAGGTCTGGTCCGTACACGAGGGAAAGGGAATTTTTAAGATTATTTTCATTTGGGAGTGGCTGGGCCAGGATAGGGGATCTCGACATCACTACGTATCCTGCGAGGGTAGGAATCAAGTCGCACGTAGTTCTCTGCAAGAGTGATACACCCCGTGCAGGGCTGGTCCGTACACGGGGGGAAGGGGGTATTTTTAACTTTCATTATCCATGTAGTTTAGTGTCGTGCGGAGAGGACGTAAAAAAACAAATACACCCTGTGCAGGTAGCCCGTACACGGGGGAAAGGGGCATTTTTAAAACATCTTGTCCGTGCAGTTTAACGTCATGCGGTGAGGATGAAATACTCTTAGTTTAAGGTCATTGAGTGTGTACCATTGGGTTCCAGGTATTTTAACATCATGCGTCGAGGATTATTTACCGTGCAGTTTAACGTCATGCGGCGAGGATGATTGACCGTGCAGTTTAACATCATGTGGTGAAGACGATTGACCGTGGAGTTTAACGTCATACGGCGAGGACAATTGACCGTTCAGTTTAACGTCATTTGGCGAGGATGATTGACCATACAGCTTAACGTCATGCGGCGAGGACGATTGTCCATGCATTTTAACATCAAGCGGCAAGGACGATTGACCGTGCAGTTTAACGTCATGCAGTGAGGATGATGAGCATTAATTTCTATACGAAATACTTCTTCAAGAATCTCACATTTGTAAGAGTGGTACTGAACTTCCTATCCATGGAGATCAGGTCATATGCTCCATTAGAGTAGACCTTATGTATAACATACGGACCCTCCCTCTTAGGCTCCAGCTTTGGAGTCTTCTTCCAGGGTATCATTGGGGTCTAGAGGACCAACACCAATTCTCCTTCCAAGAAAGACCAAAGAAGAACCTTTTTGTTCAAGGCTCGTGTGATCCGGTTCTGGTATACTTCCAGATGGTGGAATGTGTGAAGCCGCTTCTCATCCAGCTGTTCCAATTCACCCAGCCTCATTTCTGATTTCTCATCGTCGGATAATTGATCACAGATGGAAACATGGAGTGAGGGAAGTTGTATTTCAATGGTAAGGATAGCCTTTATTCCATATACAAATGAGTACGGGGTAGCCCGAGTAGTGGTGTGGATTGTGGTTTGATAAGCCCACAATGCATGGAGGATTTTATCTGGACATGGCTTCTTGTCTTTTTCCACCATTTTCTAGAGAATGTTGGATAGGGTCTTGTTGAAATCCTCTATCTGTCGGTTGGCCACCGCATGGTAGCGAGATGAGTGGTTAGCTTTGATACCATATTCTTGGTATAGCTTCTCTAATTCAACATAGCAGAAGTTGATGCCATTATCCATTAGTATGGTATGAGGGACACAAAATCTTGTGATGATATTTTCCTTTATGAAGATGACAACGCTTCATGCCCCGACTTCCTTAAGGGGTATAGCTTCTGCCCATTTGGAAAAGAAGTCGGTTGCTGTGAGGATATATTTCAGCTGTCTTGCTGTTGTGGGAGCATAGGGTCCCACGACGTCCACCCACCAGACGGCGAATGTCAAGGATTAATTGGCTTGGTGAAGTAACTCTGGGGGTTGTTGTATGATGTTGGGATGAATCTAGCATGAGTGGCATTTTGCGGTAAAATTCTCGTAGTCTCGTGCCACTATGGGCCAGTAGTACCCATGCCTTTGATCTTGATGGGAATTCTTGGTCACTAGTTGATGTGCTCCATATGCTCTGACATGTACTTCATTCATTACGGCAGTGGTTTCTTCTCCATCAATGCATCTGAGGAGCACTCGGTCGAGGACTCGTTTGTAGAGGACCTCTTGCTGACCTGCGCTGCCATATAAGACAAAGTTGATTTCCCTTTTCCGTATTTGCTCACGTTCAGCCCTGTCTGATGGAAGTTATCCCCATTGAAGGTAGTTTTCAATTGGGGTCATCCAACCGGTGGCAAGAGAATATGGCTCGGGGACAGGACTGACTTCGGGGATTTCTTCTGTCTTAGCTTGAACAAACGACAATACCATTCGACGGTGAGAAATGCTGATGACTGTTTCATCCTGATTTGGGATGGCTAGGGATGATGACACATTGGCTAATGCATCGTCCTGGGCATTCTAGGACCGGGGAACATAGTTCAATGTTGGTTCTTTGGAGAATTCCACCTCTATTTTGGAAGCATGTCAGGGGTGTGTCCTTCTGGAGGCTTGTTTGTACCCTCAGTGGTCTTCTGGAAGACCTAGGTGCTGTGTTTCCACTTCGGGATCGAGTCCTGGCATTTCCATGTAATTCCATGCAAACACATCTCGAGGTTTCCTTAAGAAGGCGGTATATACCTCGTGCTCTTTGGGATACATGGATGCACTAATGAGAGTGGGCATCGGGTCTTCCTAGTTACCCAGGTTTATTTCACTGATCTCATCCACAGTGGTGGAGATACCGTCCTCAAATGCAGGATGTGCATCCCTGAGATCTTCCCCCTATTCTTCTCCCAAATCCTTATCTTCTTGATCCGACGAGGAGAGAGATGCTAACATGGGCTCTTGGGAGTCTGAAGGTGAGGTGTTGTGGGCGTCCTTACTCGAGCTTTCTTCCCCATATTGAGGTTCAGTGGACGTTCCCACATTTTCATGATTGGAAGTTATGGCTGAAGTCATGAGGACATCCGAGTGCATGCCCAAACTTGAACTCCTAATCTCAACATGGTTGATGGGTAGGACATAATCTCCACCAAGCTGTGTGAGGGGGTCATTAGGAACCATTTCTATGCCATTTGGAGCAGGGATCCAGTCGACACCATCGACCAAAGGCTTCTTTTTCTTTTTCTCATAGAACCCAACATCAATGTAATGTGACTCAGAGATCTCTAAAGGGTCCTTCTCGGCGTGCAATGTTCCACTTTTTTCATTGACAAATTACATGATACAATGGTGGTAGGATTAAGGAACGACCATGTGCTTATGGAGCCACGACCTTCCCAGCAGGGCATTGAATGGTGTGCTCTACCAGAGCACTAGAAATTCTGTGTAGGCTACCATGTCACCAAAATGGGTCCTTAGCTTAATTTTTCCCTTTTATTCTGTTCAATCCTATCGTAACATAACATATTTTTGGCTAAGGTTACTAAATCATCCTCACTATAGCCCAACTTACGGAGTGTCCATAAGGGAAGGAGGTTAACTCCAAATCCATTGTCGATGTAGACTTTGTGGATCTCAACATCATTTAGTGTGCCAGACACATATAGTGGTCTGATTTGTCCTTTCATGATGGCATCTTCATCCTGATCGGTGAAGGAAATCACAGTATTGCATTCAGCTGGGCCAGTCTCCGTCCGGTAAATCTCGGTGGTAGCTACCTCGGCTTGAAACTCCTTGGGGCTGATCAAAGCTTTAATAAGTGCCTCCCTGAGGTCTACTGATAGTCTTAGGGAATCAAGGATTGAAATCTTGGATGGTAACTATGCCATCTTCTTAAGGATATCTTATTTCTACTCCAGCGGCCGACGCTTCTCCGTTGGCGGGAGAGTCTTAGAAGGTGCTTTGGAGGCTGGAGCATTTGACGAGGGGTCGGTCACGGGGTCGGATGTCGATGGTGTTCCCGCGTTTTGAGGACTTGTCCCGGCTAGTCTGTTTGTGCGTACTAGGCAGTCAAACACTTGTTCCTCCGCTGATGGGTATTGCAGAACTACAGGGCCAGAGTGGCTGCTTGTGGAGGTGGAGGGGCATTCTTTCTCCTTCTGAGTCCATTGAAGGGCACTCCCATGGGTTTCTGTGGTATTAACGGTTTGGGACGGAGTCCAACCATAGGGTTGGTTTCGTCCGCGGCTGCGCCTCCCCTTGTATCCCCTACCTCTGTGATTCCTCCTCCCGGCTCCTCATGTAGGGAACTCGGGTTCATAACCATACCCTTCATCAGGGACCGATTCCATAAGATGGATGACGTTAGTGGAACCAAATATTGTCTCTTCATCCCCCGACAGGTCAACCTGGTCAGTTTTCCTTGATGGTGTCGTTTGGTGGGTCGGTGCCCATGGTGCCAAATTTGAGTGCATATAATATTCCAGGGTCGGGACTAACTTTGGCCCCATTGCGGACTACTCCTCTTGCGATTGTTTCCTCCTCCTTCGATTACGCACGGATGACCGACTTGTGGAGGATTGTGAGGCCGATGCTATCGGTTATGCAGTGTCAGGGGCTGTTAGCGGAAACACTGGCTTCCGTAGCTGAGCTCAGAGTATGCCCTGGGCTCAGTTGATAGTTTTCTGAGTCATCGAGTCATCTAATTTCTTCCCCTTCTTTCTGGTGCCTTTCTCCCACCCCTCCTCTTTGTTGGAGTCGGTGGTAGAGATACATGCCACATGGGCTGGGGGTGGTCCCATCTCGACCTTTCTGGAGTCTACCATCCTCTGTAGGAGTTTTTTGAAGATGAAGCATTCTCGGATATTGTGCCCCAACATTCTATGGTTGGGTCAGTAATCTGGCCTATCATCATGACCAACTTCTTCAGGTTTCCTTGGCTCCAGGAGGCAGAGCAAGTTGCAATTCATGGAGGCAATGAAGTTGCTGCGGACTTGATCTTCTCAGAACGAGTATACTTTTTTGTCTTCATTCCTCAAACAGGTTCCGCTTTGGTCCTCCTTGATCGTCCCATTTAGGTGGAGGTGGCCACTGATATGCAGGAGGACCTTGACGATTTGGTGGAGGCCTGAGTGGTGGAGCGGACACAGGGTCCGGATTGAGTGTGACAGCGGATGCTTCAGCTCTAGGGGCTCTTTTACAGGATCCTGCGAGGCTATTCAGGACTTCGAATTAGTCCGCTGTAGGGAGTCCTCAATTCTCTGTGTAATGTCTGAGGGATGGCGGAATCCAGTGGTTCACTCCACTGGTATGAGCAATGTTCGCAGCTCATCTCGAAGATTATTGATGCATATGGCTAGCATATAATCTTGGGGCATTGTCCTGTTCAGGGAATAGGTCAGACCTTTCCATATGGCGATGAAATCTGAGGCCCTCTCGTTCTCCCTCTGCTTGCAGTTCATGAGGTCGATGACTGTTGTTTTAGGAAACGTTGAGCTGAAGTGGAACAGGAACTGCTTCCAAAGGTCCTCCCAGCTCTTTATTGACTGGGCTGGCAGACTCGTATACCAGACGAAGGCAGATCCTTACAAAGTCCGCATGAAGCATCTGAGTTTCACTGCTTCTTGTTGTTCCGGAGTTCCCATCATAGGGTTGCAATAGGATGCGTAGTGCATCAAATGCTATTCTGGATCATGTGACCCATTGAATATAGGGAATACAGGGCTCCTAAAATTGGGTGGAGGAGGCGTTTTTCTTACCCAATCCGGGTAAGCCTTCTGATCTGGGTGTATCGGAGTGCATCGACCTTCCATTGCTTCCAATCAAGTTGTCAGTGCCTCAATGGTGTTGGTGAGACCCTGGTTTACATCTTGTTGGGCCCGGTCCTAGACAGGTGCAGCATGAGGCGTTGCTCAAGGATCCTGGTCATCCGGCATCAAGGGTGCATATTCCGTTCGGGGCACCCTCGGAGGCTTTGGGCATACTTGCTCTGGTTGCTTCGTAAGTGGAGGGAAATCTTGGTATTCATCATCCCCATTTAGGTAGTTGGATGGAACAAGCGCCTCATTGGGCAGGGTAATCCTAGGTCTTTGAGGTTCACTTGTTGGGTGTGCATGATGTGGCTCCTCCTGGGATGCACTTTCAATAAGGCGGTTCCTCTGGAGTAGCTCAACGTTAAGCCGCCTCAATTCATTCATATCCTCATCATGTAGAGCGAATATATCTTCGAGTGTAAGTGGCTCGTTTTTGTCAAGAGAATGAGGCGGGTTAAGGGTAACCAGTCCTTTATTATTATCCTTATTGGAAGCTCGATGGGTAGGCGGAAGAGGGTTGGCTAGAAGGATGAACATATTTAGGGCGGCCCTCTGGTTCTGGGTTTTCACGCCTGGGGGTTCGTTGTGAGTCACCGCCTAACCGGAACCATTGTCTCCCTGTCCATCCTGATTTGCAGCATCTCTGGTGTCTCCCGTGGGGTTATCCTTTATGACGTTGATAGATGCACATTACGGGGAAGAGAATATGCCATATTCTAAATAGTAAGAGGATCTCATGTGTCTTCTGCTGACCTTCCCGTTCATGACCTGGGATTGCCTTCGGACTTCTTGACGAAAGGTGATGTGGAGAGTCCATTGATGCGACCTTATGGTGTGCTTTCCTCTCAGAGGGGATGATGATTCAAATGACGGTATAAGACAGGAATCTACTCTTCTAAATGTCCTCCTGAGATGAGAGAATACTAACTCTCGTGGGGGAGGTTCTTGTTGAGGTGGGGATAATACCCATAGCCCTGAGGGCTGGGGTTGGCTCTGTTCCTTGGATGTTGATTCTCCTCCCATTTTTATTAGTCTTACGGGGGAATTTTTTGTAAAAAATGCCCCCATCCCTACAGGCTGGGGTTGAACCTGGATTGCAGTAATGGATGCAGCTATCTCTACTTGCCTGATATTGCGTGCCCTCGTTCAGGGGTGAACTAGGTTTGATGATGAGTTCTTCTGTGGATAAATCCCTTATGGAGAGGCAGGAAAAGATCACTAACTAGCCTCTCTTAGGCAAGAGGCATGTTGTATGCTCTCGGTGGCCTGATTCAATAGTTCTTGAATGTCTTGTTCCCATCGGGCCTGATGCTTTTGGGACTTACTCAAGGCCTGTCTCTTTTGGGTGTGTCGTCTCTCCTGAATAGGGAGACCACTCGATTGCAGTCTTGACATGATGAAGTTGCAAGACACTATGCCGAACGGGTTCTTCTGGGCGGGGAGTGGAGCGAAATTCAGATCTCCATGTTCTCCCCATCCCCTGATATGGACTCCCATTAGAGTGTCACCGAAGAGGTGGCGTAACTCTTGCAGTGCATGGAGGCAGGCTATCTCCATATTTCCTTTACGTCTCTCGGGGCGCTGTCACCGCGCCGAAGGAAGGGCCTCCAGGTCGATGTGACGCAGGAGGTCTCCTATCATCTTGACATGGTATCCATACCCTTCATAGGGTAGGAAGCTTGATTTCAGCTGGAGGAGGGTCATCCATATATTGGATCGGACGTTGTACATGCATTCTTCCGAAAAATCTCTGGGTATGTCGAACTGAGAGGTGGTCGTGGGCCAAAACATAACTGGCATATCATTCTTGGCATGTCGTTTCCTCACGTGCAACATGTCGGCATACTCCTCTGCTAGTGATTCCTCTACCTGGTCATCCCAACAAAGGCACTCACCGATAGGGTTGTCGGAGGTCGTGGGACTGGTAGGAGATGGATCATCATGTTGGCGATTCCGAGGTGGTTCAAAAGATGGACACGACCCTGGACCATCTCCTAATCGAAGAAGGGAGTCATTAGTGACTAGTTGGGAATCTGAAACGTTTGATCCTGTCCTTCTGAGTTCCTCAACATACGAGGGCTTTTCTCTGCTTTATTTGGCAGGAGGATGACCTTCCTGTCGATATGATACGTCATCATGGGGAGGGCCTTCGCAATGGCGGCCGTAATGGCGAGGACTACCATTACAACTTGATGCTTCACTACATAGAGTACTTTTTTAGTGCATACCTTGGGGAGGACCTCCAAGGCATGTCAGAGCATGGGGAGGACCTTCTGGCTATGTAGCGTCGTTACGGGGAGGGCCTTCGCAACAACTGCCATCATGGTGAGGATGACCATCATGGCTTGACGATCGATGCGAATCATGGGGAGGATCTTTAGGACACACTGTGATAAGGAGAGGACCTTCTCGTTTCTTGACGTATCTATAGGGAGGACCTCCATTATCAAGGTGGCAAGGACTACCACTATGATCTGATGCCCAGCTACGCGGAGTTTCGTTGCAACGTAACCCCTATGGAGGACCTTCAGGGCAGGCCACAACACGGGGAGGGCCTGCTTGTTGTGATGACACTTCACTATGGGGAGGGACTCCATAGTTGATACTATGATAGCGAGGACTTCTATCACATTCTGTGGTCCCACTGCATGGAGAGTGACTTTAGTGTATACCCCGAGGAGGACCTTTAGGGTGGACCGCAGCAAGTGGAGGGCCTTCTTGCTGCTCGATATTCTGGTCACGTGGAGGGTTTTTGTGACTCGCATCAGAAGTGGAGCTCTCGTGATCAATCACTAGTTGCTCGCGGGGGAGGCCCCCACAGGTGCTTCAGGGAGGACCTTCAGATCTACTGGTAGAAACATTGCAGGAAGGACCTTCACAACTGCTACTTCCACTCCCATAATATGGTAATGGGTGGAAAGGGTTCTGATCCTGCGATGCACACTTAGCGGAATTGGGAACCACAAAATCCAGCAGAGCGGAGTCAAGGACCCGCTCTTTATTTTCCGGCTGCCTTCGTCGCATTTGGGGTTCTTTCTTGCGGGCAGCGGGGACCGTCTACTATTGACAATGGCCTTCACCTTTGGTTACCTATCTAATTGGGTATCGTGATGCTGCTGGGATACGCTGACAAAAATCTTGACTTTTAGCAGGGATATACGCCTGCTTTGGAGAATCCACCGTGATGGACGGGTGTCCCCTAGTTGGAACGAGTGAAACTGCTCAATCTGGTTGCCCTTGCATTGGGGAATATAGACAACGACCCTCCTAGGTAGAAGCTGGGATGCATATCTGCTCCGAGGCGGCTATCTCGTCTCTTAGATGAGTCGCCTCAATTGGGGAGACGGGCTCACGGGCCTGAATCCTTGCTGTTGCTGCCGATGCAATTACATTCTGGAAAGTCTGCAAGATATGATATGGGATCGATACCTGCTCCTCCATCATTGCCAGGATATGCAGAGAGACATCTTTGGTTGGAATGGGTATGAAGGACCATTCCTGCATCGGAGTAGGAATATCCTGCTCCGGTCCTCCGGTGGTCAGTGGGTACTGATAATTCTCCTATGTCGGGGTAGGGGAACGAATCTGCCTCTGTGTCGGGATACGCTAGTTTATCTCTCTGTTTGCTGCCACATCGGGGTGGCAGACTTTACTAGCATCCACAGGGACCTGGACCTGCATATATTTGTTTCCCACCGTATCAAGTCGGTGGCCTTTGTTGGCAGAGAGATGTGTCTGCCTATTAATTGCTGCCACATCTGGGTGGCGGGCTTTGCTGATCGCCACCATGTCAGGATGACGGGCGTCAGAAGAATTGCCTAGGAGCCAGTCCGGGAAGCGCTGGGCTGCCACCACGTCAAGATGGTGGGCTTCATGACCTTGGGAAGAGAGAGGTGATTTCCAGGTAAGTGTCGTCCTGCGTGAGCGACAGGATTGATAGAGCTAGGCGGGGATACGCACCGGCTCATATGATGCCGCCATGTCTGTATGGTGGGCTCGGGAGTAGTGAACAGGTGTAGGTTCCTGTTCGTGGTACGTCTCCATGGCTGGGCAGCAGAGCTCCTCCTCAGGGACCAGGGTGATGACCTGTCCCTGATTGTATGTCTGCCGCCCTCATCAGGCGGTCCGAGGGGCTGGAGCTCGGGGAGCATGGGCCTGAATCCTCCGGGAGACATCATCCTCGGTGCGAGGATGTTGAGTCGCGGTGTGACCGTGATGACGCCTTCCTACGGGGTCCATGGAGCGGAACCCCCATTCGGTGGGGATGAGGTCCTCAGCATTGACCTCATCTTCCTCCCTAAGATAAGGGAGGTACACGTTGTACTGTTCCAGGGACAGACTCCCGAAATGGTTTGAGACGGCAATAGGGGCCGTCTGGATCTGCTTCTGTGGCCGCTGTTGGGCAGGTGACTGGAATGTTCTGGCATATTGGAGGGTGTTCATGGATGCCTCCACCGTTGGGAGAGTACCATTTAGGTGGTACTCTCGGATCAGCGCGTTTGAGACCCAGTGTTGAAGACGTTGGGTGGGTGACGGGGTCCTCCGTAGGAGATAATTCCAGTCCTTGCATTGTTGGAAACGCGTGCTTGTGAGTTCCTTTGTGATGCCATTGGATCGAAGGGAGTTCTGTGTGGTACCTGTAAAACATTTTAACAAATACAAACAGAAAACCAATCAAAGCAGTATCTCATGACCCCATGCATATTTAATGACCTTGCATGTCCCTCTTTGAGAGTATAATGGGAAACATGGTGGGATTAGGTTAAATATGTCATGCTTGGTTAAAGATTCACATCGGGTTCACCATTTTTTGTTTCAGATCGGTTTCAAAACGCCCAATGGTTATGTATCCTACGATACGTGGTCCTGCTTTCCAAAGGCAGGCGTTCGCTAGGCGATTTGTCCAGAGATGCTTAAGCACTCACATTGGTCGAGAGGATGGAAAGTGGGGCTCATCGTACCCTTTTGGGGGAATTATTGCCTATTCCGGGACTCTCTTATAGATTTATGATGTATTCATATGTTCTTGAATCTTTGGTTTAGTATCCACGGATTTTTCCTGGTGGGCAATGTTCAGCTGAATGCAGGGATTCAGAGTCATTTATGCCCAAGGTCTACCATCCCTCATTGGATTAATGACCCTGAGGAGTCTGGACTCATTGAGGTGGAACTAGGGGTGGTGCGGTGAGCCGATGTGAAGATAGTCGGATCGACCAGTTGTTGGGCTTGATCCTCTTGGAGGATTCCTACGTACCCTGCCTAGGCGGTAGGGATCAAAGTCCACGTAGTTCGAATGATAGCATCGGAGAACCGACATGAATGTGGACCCCAGGGTCCGATGGTGATCCGACTTGAACCTCTTGGAGGCTTCCTACATACCCTGCCTAGGAGGTAGGGATCAAATTCCATGTAGTTCGTACGAGAGTGTCGAAGAACTGACATGAATGTGGACCCGAGGGTCTGATGGTGATCAGGCATGAACCTCTTGGAGGCTTCCTACATACCCTGCCTAGGCGGCAGGGATCAAAATCCACGTAGTTTGTATGAGTGGGGCTTATGATCTGAGGCCGCCCGTAAGAGTATGTCATGGTCGATGCTTACTCTAAGCCCACGTGAGTCATGATCGGTGTGAGAAACAAGAGGCAGTAGGGACCAGAAGATCACATCACGAAAGGTGTGTTCATGAGAAGTGGAGTGGGACTTACGCATGGAGTGGCCCATAAGGTCAGGCCTTACTCCGAGATGGATGCCCTTGGTGGCAAAGCTCAGCGGGAGAGGGAAAGAGGTGCTCCTGTGCCCATCACCTCTCCTTTTCCTGGGGGAAGTACAGAAATGCATGGGGACAGATTCCTTCTGATGGGTATGTCGCCCCCTCTCCGGGGAGGGGAGATGTGCCTGAACACCGAAGAGTGTGGTCCCTCATTCTGGAAAGTAGAGGTAGAAAGGGGTCTCCCAGACTCGGACCCCTCATTACCGTGGGAATGTGAACCTAGGCATGCTTCGGGAATCCTCTCAAGGGACAGGGAAACCCCTTCTCCCTCGCTTACCATGGGTATGTGAACTCAAAACGGTGCGCTGGTGCGCCTGAGGGTTACACAACGCAGATCCGGTGGCTTTGGTGGAGGACTCGACTCAGGGATGATGAATAAGACAATGAGGGAGTCACGGGGGACCAGGCCGGATTGGAAGGATTTTATTTGGCTCGTGGAATGGGAACTCCAAAGGATTCGACGGTCCACACCGGGGTATGGGTTTTGGAATCCTTCATGTAGGGAAGTGCTACGTGGCTGGAGAAGTCGTCCGTGGACAAGGGTTCTCCACAGACTAGGAGGTCGTCCACGAACTATGGTGGTCCTCAGACTGAGAGGTTGTCCGCGAACCAGGAGGGTCCGCGGACTGAGAGGCTGTCCGTGAACCAGGAGGGTCCGCGGACTGATTGGCATCCCGGGAACTAGGAAGGTTTGAGGCTTTGGGTCCAGCCTGTGTACAGGGATGGTATGCGGAGGGGTCCATGCTTGTAGTGGTGGCCAAGGGCAACGTCGGTCAAGGGTTTGTCGGTCGAGGCTCCGCCCATGTAGGAGGGTGCTACGCAGTGCAACGGATCGGAAAAGAGGCATAAACACCATGGTCCGCATGGAGTGCATCCGTAGAGGGGTCCATGGTTCGTGGTATTCTCTTTTTATGTTATTTTTGGTTCGCAGTTCACCAAGTTATGTGTTTTCAGTTCCTTATTAATTCGTTCCCAGGTTCATATCTGCTCTGGTTTGGGAACTGGAACTTCACTCTTTGCGAGATCCTAAGATCCTTCCTTTGAAATCCTCCCACCCGAATCTGATCGATCTCCTCCGAATCCCCCCCCCCTCTTCCCCCTCAGTCTCCTTTTATGGAGTGGGGAAAGAGATGTATCTGTGGTCACGCGACACCTTTTACAGGGGCCCATGACCAAAAACCCGGTTCATGGAAGACTCAGTCAATCCGCGACTCACGGGGGGAAACAAGATCGGGGAGTGCTTTGCAGCCGCGGAGGGTCCCGCCTCCATTCTGCGAACAACAGCGGATGCGGCTTGAGCTGTTCGATGTAGTCTGAAGCTGGGGCTGTTCGTGATGGTGAACTGGTTCGGCTCCTGCCATGCCTTCCACCCATGGAGGATCTCCTCCTCCATTCCGCGAATGACGACGGTCTGCGGAGGAGGGATGCTTTGCGGAACCGTCTGTGCGTCATTAACATTAGATCAGTCCGCGGACCGGTTTGTCCTTCGTTATCCTTGAGTATTCTCCATAATTTCCCCAATTTTTTGGGAGATTTAGGTAGAATATCCTTTTTGGATTTTTCAGGACCCTACAAATATATTGATTTCTTTTGAAATTTTATAATAATTATATTGTTTTATAAAAATTACAACCCACAGACTCTTTGGAAACACATAATTTCCAGCAATGTCGAATGGCATGAAACCACAGTTTAAGGGTGAAAGGGGTGTAGCACCTACCACTAGCTTACGTGATTTCCCAATTAGTATGTCTTTTTTGTTTTAATCAATTGATTTCTTAGGTGAATAACAAATTGATTTTGGGGTCATATGTATTATCATATAAAAAACATCAAAATGAATAATGATTTTGTGATTAAGTGATTAATGTTATTTTGGAAGATGATGAAAATAATTTTGGTAATCATTAGAAGAATTATTTTATTATAATACTATGATATTTTATTTGAGGAATTATGGTAAAATTATTTTTTTTGTTTCTTTATGATGTATGGAAATGATCGGAATATCACTGAGATTACACGATTCGATTATATGCTTTTTGGTGTGACAACAATTTATGTTATTTAGAGATAAATATTAAAATAATCATATATGAACATGTGATCAATTAAATATGAATTTTGGGATTCAATATTATTTTGTACTATTTTGAAGAATATTTAGGACAGTTATTTATGAAATGATCTATGTTAAACATTGTCCAATACTACTAAAATTTGGAGAATAATGTAGTTTTTATTATATAATGGTTCATTATTTTTGGGGATTTATATTATAATGTCCTAAAAATTTTGGTTTTTGTTAATTCCTTTTGAATTTTAATATAGATTTTCATACTTGTTGGATTTAGTAGAATATGATTCTAGTGATTCAGTCATGAGACATTAATATGAAATATGTGTCGTTTAATGAAAAATATGATACTCTAGTTAAAATTGATTAAATGATGAAACTCTAATTGTCACATTCATAAATTTACTAATGCTAATAGATAGGGAACTAAATTAGTTCCTCAACTTTAGTAAAATAATCAATAAACAACAAATTTATATATATACCTTTTTTATCGACATATCAATAGACTTTTTGTAATGACACAAGATTTTATAAATGAAAATTCTTCTTGATTTAATGAATTTTTTTATTATGTAAAATGGTTATATAAAACATATGAAAAACCTTGGATTTATGTATTTGAATTTTAAAATACCATTAATAACTTTTATCGTTTCTAATATAGCCATTGAACATTGATCACATGATTTGTATAAATATAGGGCTTAAAAAATCCAATTTACTCAGACAAAGGAAGCGAGATCCTCATCGTGTAGAATTTATCCATATGAATCCTCTTTTTCATAGCTCTAAAAGGATGTAGCGTAACTCGGCTTCTCTCTGGACCAATCCCAAGCCAAACATCACCACGTTAAGCTTGAATGAAACCGCTTACAAGAGAAGTGGAAGTTAATAGAGATTACCACCTGAGCGATGTTATCTGAGCCACCCCAAGAGTTTGTCACCATTGTATACCTTACCCTAAGGTATTATGCGGGTGTTATAAAGGATTATGTTACAAGAACCCAATAGTATGATTTTGTGCATTATTTTTGAGTAAATAATATATATTAATTTTATAATTATTACTTTGTAAATGGTCTTTAAACGACAAATAATATTTTTAGTCAATATTAATTTAATAAATCTGTTTTGACAAATTAATGGATTGTTGAATTAAATAATATTTTAATAAAATATTAATATTAAATTAATTTTTATTAAATATATATTATTTTACTATTATTATACAATTGTATATTTGATTATGGTTTGAAAGCTATTTTTTTCAAAAACCAAGATTTTTTTTATAAATGTTGGTTTTTATTTTAAAATTAAAAATTCACACACACACACACATATATATATAATTATTTAGATAAAATTTATATTATTTTTTTCAAGTCGTTGAAATTATCTAATGCTGAATTTTTAAAAAAATTCTAAGAGATTCAAATGTTTGGGTAACAATTAAATACTGTATAAATATATAAAGTGTTTTATGACATCATAAAGACCCAATAGTGAGGTAATAAAATACTATAAAAGGAATAAAAGAAAGCAATATATTTTACCATAAAAATTAAGTGATTTTATATTTCATTGATTAATTTTACAATGCCTAAGTGGACCCTTTAAGACTTATAATTTTTTTAGCATTTTAAGATGATATCCTTTAGAGTGCGACTCACCTCAAAATAAGAAATCCAAATATTTTATTAATTTCGGACATTGGAATTATAAAATAATGTTTTACACTTCATTTTGTAAAAAACCATACGTAAAAACAATAGGAAGGATTGTGGTTTTGAATATTTAATTATATAGATTCCAAAAACCATGTTTGTGAAATATTAAATAATTCCCCTGTCATTTCCAATATAAACCCACACAATCTACCACATATCTTCACTAAAAGTCATTGGATCATGGAACCACTCTATCTTCCTCTCTCTATAATCCTTTCATGTCTCCCCAAGATCTCAATAATCCCCTCATCAATCTCTATAAGTCACACACTCAAGGGATCCCCATTATCCTTCTTTTATTGTCCAACTATCCTTATATTGTTGTTCTCTTTTATTTTCAATTACAAATTTTGGGGAATGATTTTTCACCTCTCCAATACTTCCCTCCGTATTTTTTAATGACGAGATACCAATTTATCTCTCATTAATCCCTCCCATGTACACCTGTTACCATGCCAAAATTTAGAAAGAGTAGTTACATTTCTCCTCTTTCTTCAAGTTTCTTTACTATGTTACACCTTATATTTCCAAATTCCATGTGTTAGGACATTTATCTATATTAAACACTTAAATTATATTTCATTTAAATTTTATTAGATACACCACTCTCTCTTATCATACATTTTTATGAATTTGTTTGTCACACCGTTATGCTGCCAAAATTGCACCATGATTTTCCAAACCAAAATCAATGTGTAGTGAAAATTTTATCCATTTTTATATCAAGGGTATTCAACATTAGTAAAATATAAATATTGAAATATACTTTCATATATGTTTTCCACATTCCTTTATCTTAGATGAAATTATGATGTTGAATGAATCCATGTTATATGATCCATGTGGCACACTTATGCATGATATGAAATAATTACGAATGGTGTGCCCTGATAGTGCTCCAATGCATTGGTTAAGGATTATTATCATGATACGTCTATTAAAATGAGTGTTTACTCATGCTAATTCAAGTGAAATGAGAGTCTACTCATGATCCATGTGAAATGAACCTTGGATCAGGATAATATCATGTTAAATGTTGTTGCCACATCTCCACATTATGATAATCATTCTATATAATTCCTTTATGTTAATGTTTCTCTTTTTCTCCAGGAATATGACTATTTCATAACATATATTTTATTATTCATTTTATTATTTTTTTACTCCCTTATTGGTATTTATATCTCACACTTTTCATATGTATTTCATGAAGTTATCTCCTGCAATTCTAAGCAGGAAGGGATTGTTGTGGTCATTTAAATGAAGTTTTCAATAAATATGTAGTATTTTATGTCCTAATTGGTCATGTAATGTTCATAAATTCCTATTAAAATAGAACCCTTAATCCTCTGAGTTTTCTTAAGATCAAGTTTATGTAATAAATCTTGATAAAGTGTGTAATAAAGAGAATAGTTGTTATAGTTAGTATCAATGGATAGTTTTTGTTATTTTTGGGATAAGATTTTAAAACCATAGTGAAAGCCTTAGGGGTAGGAATAATTATAATAAAAACATTCCTAAATTTTGGAGAGTATAGAGGATGTGGTTTACCAAGAAAATACATCCTGGTCTAGATACGAACACGTATATTTGGTTCTAGAACATTTGTATCTAGTGGTAAAACCTGAAAACACCGCTTTGAGATAAAATAGAATGAGAACTGGTGCGTGAAAACATACCTTGATGCACTCTAGTTTGACACTCCCATGGTATTTTCTTTGGTAAATTTATTTTCATGGAATGAACCATTATTAAGAAAACAAATAAAATACCCCTTTGAATATATTTCGGGAAGTATATTGTGGATTACATAGGTTGAAGTCTATAAATTCATATGTTAATGAAATAAATATAATTTATAAGATATCCCTTTTTATCATTTGATTCCCCTTTATGTGTTACACCTAACTTTCCTTTTGTTCCATCCAATGGCAGGTAATAGGAGGTTTCAGGCTAACATATGATGCGAAGATAAATGTGATGACTGTTCTAATGAGAGGAACAATCAAATTGATGTGGAAATCAAAAACATTGTAACAATAATTTCTTAGTTAACTCATGTTTTTAATATAAATATGGCTCAAGAAGATCGTCCACCCCCCCCCAATGAAAAACAAGCTACAATCGAGAGCTTCATGAGACTAAGGCATCCTAATTTTAATTGATCTTTTGATCCCTTAATTGTAAAACAATGGATTAACTCTATTGAGAAGATCTTCTCCCCCATTAAATGTTCTAAATAAGAGAAGGTTCATCTAGTTTCTTTTCATACGGAGGGTGAAGATGATCAATAGTGTACATTTATAAATAGTATAATGCCAGATGAAGTGATCGAGGCATTGGAAGAGAAGGCTTTCAAGAAAATGTTTTTTGATAAATATTTTCCTTGCACCCTCCGACTTAAGATGGAAAGGGACTTCCATTACCTCATGAATAAAGATGAAGAATCCATCAGAGTGTATGATGAACATATGATAAGGCTTCCATGATACACCTCTACCTTTTTCAATACCTCCTAATGCATGGTTAAAAGCTTCTTTGGTGGGCTAAAACCAAGCCTATGGAAATCCCTAGTGATCTATGACATCAATAGTTATGAAAAATAATCCGAAGTTCCATCAATGTCGAAATGGAGATCGGAGAATCTCAGGGGTATTAGAGGGATAAGAAGAAGAAAGTATACATTAATTATGGCAGTCTGATGGAAAAATCCAATGATGCTAAGAAATTATAACACCCCACTTTCCAAAGGTGCAGAAAGAAAAACACCAGAAATTGCCTGAAGGGGATGAAAAAATGCTTTAGGTGTGGAAGAGAAGGTTACCTGACCATTAATTGCCGACAAGAAAAACCTAATGCTATGATATAAGAGAGGAACACTCTGTTCGACCCTCAACACATTTTTCATTGCTTCAACAACAAAGAACCAAAGCACGTTTTAAACTAGTTCCCTAAGGCAAGGGTTTTTGAAGGCAACCAACAACCTCAAATGAAACAAGGGCGAGCTTATTCCATCACTACTACTGAAGCGAACCCCAACAATTAAGTGGTGATAGGTATGATAATAATTAATTAAACAATAGAGAATAAACATTTTTATTTATTTTTTAAACATTATTTTATATCCCTAATGTTTAGTAGAACAATACAAACACCACCACAAATCAAGGAAGTAGAGATGTTGGTGAGAACGAAAAATGAGGCACTTATTGCATATCATGAATATAAATCCTCCCATATCATAATTTTTTTATTAAACTTCCCAGGGAACCTCTTTATACTCTCTTTGGTGGAATTTAATGCAATTCTTGCCATGTATTGTCTTTCCCAATATAGATCCAACATAAATTTCTATGAGAGATAAATCACACTCCATATGGGGAATCGACCCCTGATTCTGTACAAGTGAAATGAGGAAGATTAATATTCTTTATCACTTTCATCTCAATCATGGATATTAATTCCTTATTATCATGTGATTCTTGCTTAGATTATTGAGTCTATGGAAGCAACCATCCTTGAAGACATGCCTATTGTGAGGTATTTTACTAAAGTGTTTCCTTAGGAATTGTCTGGTCATCCTCCTTGAAGAGATTTTGAATTCTTGATTGATCTTATTCCAGGGTCGTTTCCAATATCCAAGAATCCATATAGAATGGTTTTTGTAGAGATTGTGGGGATAAAGAGAAAACTACATGATAATATCGATAAAGGTTTTATATGACAAAGTGCTTCACCATTGGGTGTACTAATACTTTTCATCAAGAAGAAGGATGGGTCAATGTGCATTTTCATTGATTATTGTGTGCTCAAAAAAATCATGATAAAGAATAAGTATCATCTGCCATGAATTGATGACGTGTTCAATCAGCTTGGTGGTGTATAGTACTTCTCCAAGGTGGATTTATAGTTGGGATATTACCATGTAAGGGTAAGGAAGGATGATATCCCCAAGACTACTTTTTTTAAAAGGTATAAGCACTGTGAATTAATAGTAATTTCTTTCGGACTCACTAATTCTCCAACAAACATTATTGACTTGATGAATAGAGTCTTTAGTGATTACCTTAAAAAAATTTGTAGCCTTTATAGATGATATTCTAATATAGTCCATAACTAATGAGGAGCATGAGGAGCATCTAAGAACTATATTAGAGACCTTAAAAAGGATAGGATTTATGAAAAGTATAGAAAGTGTGAGTTCTGGTAGAAGGAAGTCTCATTCCAAGGTCATATGATCACAAGAAATGGGATATCATTGGATCCTTCCTAGAAAAATGTAATTGGGGGATGGTCGAGGCCAACATCTGTGATGAATATCTGTAGCATCCATGTGTTATCTGAATATTATTACTGATTTGTGAAATTTTTTAACTATTTTTAATCCCTCCTACTAATCTTACTTGGAAGGTTGTCAAGTTTTTTTGGATTGATGAATGCGAATACAGCTTCAAGGAGTTGAAATAGAGTATTATCACTGCTCCCATTCTCACACTACCCCAAAAGAATATAACATTTTGTGGTAATAAATGATTCTTTGAAGAATGGAATGTGCTATGTGTTGGTGAGAAATGACAAATTCCTTGAACATGCTTCATGGACATTGAATGTTCATCAGGAAAACTATCCAATACATGTTCTGGAGATGGTATTAGTAATCTTTACATTAGAAATTTGTTGACATTATCTCTTTGGGGAGAAGTGTGAAATATATATGGATCACAAATGCCTCACGTACATATTCACACAGAAAGAGTTGAATGTGCGCTAGCTATGATGGTTAGACCTGATCAAAGACTATGATTGCTTAATCAATTACCACCCTAGGTAAGCGAACAAGGTGGAAGATTCTATAAGTAGAAAGGACCCAGTGATTCTACCATTGATGAGAATTGAAAAGGATCCAATATTCTTAGATTAGATGAAGATGGACATGATAATCATAATGAAGGGAACATAATCATTCCTTTCACAAATTATTTCTCAACCATCTCTTTAGGATTGATTAAAGGATTCACAAAAATATGGAGTTGGAATTAAAAATAAATTGGAAACTATAATAAAATTAAAATCCATAGAGTTCAATGTTAAGGAAGAAGGAATTTTGAAATTTTTGTCAAGACTATGGGATCCATCTAGTATTTTGTTAAATAATGAACTTTTGTATGATGAACATTGTTCTAATTCCTCCATTCACCAAGGAAACACAATGATTTATTGAGATCTCCCGGAGCATTATTGGTGTGATAACATGAAAAAAGAGATTTCTGAGTATATATCAAAGTGCCTAATATGTCAACAAGTGAAGGCTAAGTGGTAAAAGGATAAGGGGATAATGTAAACATTACCCATACCCTTATGTAAATGGGAGAACATAACCATGGACATTTTCACTGCACATCTAAAGACATCCAAAGGAAACAGTGCTATCTAGGTTGTTGTGGATCGTCATACAAAGACTACACACTTCATTGCAATTCAGGAAGATTTATCATTGGACCAACTAGTACAGATATACAACAGAAGAGTTGTAACTATACTTGTAGTACCAATATCTATTATATCCTATTGAGATCCAAGATTCACTTAAATGATCTGGAAGAGTCTCCAACACACTCTTAATACTAAGTTGAACCTCAGTAAATCTTGTCATCCTCAAACTGATTGCCAATTTAGTGAACTATACCGACACATTAGGACAAGTTGAGAGAAAGCTTAATGGACTTCAAAGGAGGATCAGATCAACATCTTCCCATGCTTGGGTTCCTATAAAACAATAGTTTCCACTCATGAATCCAAATGACTCCTTATGAATCCATTTTATTAGAAGCGGTTCATAACATCAGCATGTTGGGAAGAAGTTATGGAATGAAAAATCCTCGGTCCAGAAATTGTCTAAACAAATAGTGGAGAAGGTTAATACCTTCTAGCAGCACATTCAATCTTCTCAAAGTCAACAAAAGAGCTTTGATAATAATTGTTGAAAATACCTAGAGTTTGATGTTGGAGATATGGTATTCCTCCTCATGTACCCATGGAAGAGAGTTATGATATTTAGGGAGAAGTTAATGAATTGTCCAACGTACATCATCCTTTTTAAGATCATTGATATCATTAGAGTAGTGGAAAATCTACTTACACACCCACCAAACCTGTGTGATGTACCTGAGGTATTCCATGTATCACTCTTCAATAAGTATATACATGACACATCGCATGTACTCAATCTATAGGTGTTACCATTGGAGAATGGCCACTCCAATGAAGGGAAGCTGGTGAAGATCATAGATTATAGGGGAAAATTTGTAGAAAATAATATTATTCCCCTCCTATAGGTGTTTTGGAGAAACCAAAATTCTTAATAAGTAACGTGGGAATCAGTGGATGTGTTGAAGTAGAGTTACCCACATATGTTTAAGAATGGGAAAAAGAAATTTCGGGAGAGAAATTTCTTAAGGGGGTGAGACCGTAATGACCCAAAATTTTATTAATAAAAATTTCTCTTGATATAAATAATTATTTTATTATGTAAAATAGTTATATAAAACATATACAATTTCTTGGTTTTATGTTTTTGGGGTTTTAAAATATAATTGAGAATTGTTACCATTGCTAATATAGCTATTGAATAGTGGTCACATGATTAGTATAAATATAGTGCTTTAACAAATCCAATTTACTCATAAAAATGAATTGCTGGCCTTATAAAGTAGAATTTTTCTATATGAAGCCCATTTTTTAGAGCACAGATAGGAGGTAGCATAACTAGGCTTCGCTTGGAACCAACCCAAGTTGATTTTAACAGGTTTAGATTGAACAAAAACTCTTACTGTGTAAGTGGATGTCAAGAGTGATTACCGCCCAAGTGATGTTATCTGAGCCACCCCAAGAGTATGTCACCATCAAACACCATACCTTTAGGTCATAAGAGGTAGTTATAAGGGGTATTGTAACAAGAACCTTGAAGTATGATTATGTGCATTAGTTTTGTATAAACAATAGACATTCATTTTATTATTGTTTCATTGTTAATAGTTGTTAAAGCATAAATAGTATTTTTAGTTAATATTGAATTAAGAAAAATATTTTTATGAATTAATGTGTTTTGAATTAAATAATATTCTAAAAAATATATTATTACTAAATTAGGTTTTATTAAATATAAATTATCATATAATTTTTATGAAATTTTAATTTTTAATAATGTTTGAAAGCTATTTTTGTCAAAAACCATGAATTTTCGATAAATGTTGGTTTTTATTTTAAATGTAAAAAACAAAATATATAGAAAATTATTTAGATAAAATGTATATTACTTTTAGATTCAGGATGTAGAAATTGTCTAATAGTTAATTTTTTATTATATTCTGGGACAATTGATTTGTTTGGTAAAAAATAAATACCATATAAATATATAATTTGTTTTTTGATATCATAATGACCAAATAATTATGTAATAAAATACTATAAAAATATTATTCAGACAATATATGTTTTAAATTTAAAATAATGTGATTTTATATTAGATTGATTAATTTTACAATGCCTTAGTGGACCCTCTAAGACTTATAAAATATTTTATCAATTTAAAATGATTTCCTTGAGAGTGTGACTCATATCCACATAATCATGCCTAATATTATAATTAGTTCGGCCATTGGCCATATAAAATAATTTTTTTACTTCTCTTTGGAAAAATCCATGGGAAAAACCATGTTAAGGATTTTTTAATATTTAATTCTATAGATTTATAAAACCTAAGTTTGTGGAATATTAATGAATTCCCCTCACATTTCTTATATAAACCCACCCAAGATCCCACCTTTATTCACTCAAAATCCTTTGATCAAATGAAAAATCTGATATCCCCTATCTAGAATCCTTTCATGGTCTCCCAAACTCTCAAGAATCCCCTCCTCAAGCTCATGAAATCAGACACTCAAGTATGGGATCCTCACTTTCCTTCCATCCTTATTTATGACTTTGTTTCCTTATATTGTTATTACCTTTTATTTTCAATTAAAAATGTTGGGGTATAAATTTTAAATTCCACCATACATCTTACTTTATCTTTTAATTATTAGAGAGCACTTTAAATCTCATTAATTCTTCCCATGTACACCAGTTACCCTGCAAAAATTTCATAAGAGTTATTCCATTTCTCCTCTATCAGTAAGTTTCATTATTATGTTATTCATTATATTTCCATATTCTATGTTTTGGGAAATGTATATATATGACCCCTTACTTTGAATTTAATTTACATATGATTATATACCACTCTCTCTCTCATCAATGATTTTTATGAGTTTTTATGTCATGTTGTTATGCTGCCGAAATTGCACTGTGATTTTCCAAACCAAAATCAATGTGCAGTGAATACTATATCCATTTAACTATCAAGGGTATTCACCTTTATACACGTATACATATTGAATTATAATTTAAAATATGTATTCCAAATCCCTTTATCCTTGAATAAAATATGATGTTGAATGACACTGTGTTATATTAACCATGCGAAACACTTAGGCATGAAATGAAATGATTAAGAAGGTCATGCCCTGATCACACTACAATGCATTAGATATTGATTAGATCATGATATTTCTAGTTCAATGAGGGTTTAATCCAGATAATTAAAGTGAAATGTGGTTTTACTCAAGCTCCATGTGCAATGATCCTTGGATCATGCTAATATCATGTTAAATGTTGTTGCCACATCTCCATGTTATGATAATCATGTTATATCATGATGTTATGTTCATGTTTCTCACACACTCCATGGATATGAATGTTTCCTAACATGTATTTAATTCTTCATTTTAGGCCTTTTTTACTCCCATACTAGGTTTTATAGCTCATCCTTTTCTTATGTATGTCCTCAGGTTATCCCATGCAATCCTAAGTATGAGGGTAATGTTGTGGTCATGTAAAAGAAATTTTCAATAAAGATGTTGTATTTTATGTATTATGTTATCTAGAAATGTTCTTAATTTCCCAAGAAACCAGACCTCTCGATCTTAGAAGTTGTCTTATATGCAATTTTATGCAATAAATCATGTGTAAGGGTGTAATAAAGAGCAAGGTTGTTAAATTTTTCACCCATCATAGATTTATTGTTTTTTAATTAGTCACCTTCTACTATCCATGTTCAATATCACTCTCTGTTAGTACTTGGTTGTTATCTATTATCTTACATGACCATTATTTCCAAAATAGGGACCTAGTATGTATTATTCCAGATTACCTTCGTTCTTCTCTTTCATTCATTTAAAGAAGATATTTTATTAAATTTTTTCTTATGTTGGATTTTAAAAATGTTATTTTGAAAATTCACACCTTAGTTACCGAACATAAATTTAAAATTCCATGGACTCATTTTCCAAAAGGTGGGAGAATGTAACAACCTGTGTTTTTCAAGTGAATACCAATATTCAGAAACATACAGGATACAGAACACTGAGCTTAAACGAATGAGAAAATATTGTAATTATGTGACTATTATGACATAACTATTAAATTGGAGAGAATTATTAGTATTAGATTTATTATAAAATGTAAAATCATCATATGAATTAATAATTAATTAATTAATTCTTATAAAACTAATCACTTATGTTTACTAATGTTGTTTTATTCTTCAAATACACTTTAATCGAGATTGATTTTTGGATATTTTGTGAGAGAGAAATATATTTAAATTATATATATTATAAATTTTATTTAATTAATTAGATATCAATTTTTTATTTATAATATCAATATTATCTTATGGTAAATTTTTTGAGAATTTTCTAAAAATATTTATTTATCAATGAATAATGTAAATACATATTTTTATTGAAAATTGTATTTTCTTTTCATGTATATAAAAATTAAAACAATATTTTATTTTAGTTTTAATTTTTAAATTATTAATTTTTATTGTAAAATAATATAATTATGAATTTTGAAATGTATTTTATACCTGAATTTATTATAAATATGTTTTTTATTTTAAATGATTTCTTTTCAAAAATAATATTTTCATTGTGTTTTATCATTTTAATTTTAATTGAATTCTTCAAATTATGTGTTTTAATTTAAAAAATGGATTTCATATTTAGAAATAGGAGGTCCAAATTTCATAAATAGGTTTACTTTATATTTGAACAATATGAATGGTAACCTTTGTAATTTTTGTTTCCATGATAATAGGTAAATCATGTAATTAAGGAAGAAAATAAAATGATAAGGACTATAGAATGATGCTAAATCGTTTCTTAGTTTTATTGGATGATAAATATTTGTATATAATAATTAAATGTTATATAATATTTATATTTTTTACAACCTTTATTTTATTATGAAGATTGTAAGATTTTATTTAATGTAAAGTCAAACATGTCACAGTATTGTATTTTATAAGTAATTTTTTTTAATATATTATTTTCAAAATATATGTGAGTATATTAATCATTTTTCGAATTAAATATATTAATATTAAACATGTTTTTCTAATTTCAATTTTTATTAGGGAAATAATTCACTTAAATTCCTCCATAATAGAGATGCATAAATTATTTAATTAATGTATAAATAAAATAAATTATATTAAAAATATTCAAATAAATTGAAAATGAGATTATTTATGCAGTAAAAGAATTTTATCGACTAAATATCAATGTTAAAGATTTATAAAAAAATTAGATGTTATCTTGTTGTACTGATCTTTTTAAAATCCAATGTAATGAATAATATAACTATTGATATTAATAATATTTTAAAATAAATAATAATTCATTAAACGATAAAAATTATGGAAAATATTAAATTCATTAAGTTGATTATTATATGGTTTAGACACCTTCCAAGGTCAAATTATGTTTTTGCTATCATATTACAATACCAATAATGACCCTCAATGAGTAAAAATCAATGTTTTCCCTATAGGAGTAAAAGGTGTTAAGTAAGGGTTAAATCTAAATTATAATGGTACGAATGTGAATTTTACATATATAAAAATTATTTTATTAGAATATTTAGACCCATATACATCTTTTCATAAAAATAAATCACTTTTATTCTATCTATAATTGAAAATTAACTTATATTAATTTAATATATTTGGAAATTCCAAGAGTCCCCCTCTCCACTATTATAAAACGAATCCTTTTGTAATTTCCTTAGGCATAAAAACCATATTATTTTAGATAATATATATAAAATAAATTCATATAATCCATAAATTCATTATTGAGATGATAATTTAGTAAAAACAAAAACCATAATAGTCTTATGTTGTTAATAAAAGGAGGTTGTTCAAAGAAGAGGTATCATTTAAATAAAGCATATATGTTGTATTTATTTTTACAACTCCTTAAAATAAACATCATCCATGATAAAAAAGTGACTCAATTATACTAAATATATTGATATTTCTCTATGTGTAAATAATAACCTATATTCATATACACAACCATCAAATGGACAATGAAGATGTCTTTCAGTTGTATGGAAGACTATAGTCTCCCGAACTGATTTAATTCGTTTTTCATCCACATCTCACAAGACTGGTTATAATGATGGAATTCATGTTTATAGATTATATTAAATTTAATTTATCATTCAAAAAATATAATATTCAAATTTTTTTCTTACCGTTCCATGCACAGAAAAATGACAACGCCATTCATGCATATGTGTGGACTACCACCAGAACGAAGTGATGTGATTCATTTTTCATCCCTACACCACGTGAATGGTATATATAAGTATATTTAATGAAGTAATATGACATTTAAGATATTATAAATATAATTTAAATACATAAATCAACAAACCTTTTTCAATAATTATTTTTGAAAAATGAACATGTTACTCATGCGAACGTACAACCTGTCGTCTACATGACTATATCATAGTTCATTTTTAATATCCATATTTAATTGTTATATTTAAAAGTATATTTTATGTATATAAATTATAAATATTACATGAATAATATTATTGAGATCGTATGATGATGACCACTTGGACCTTAGTCGACATACAAATTACAATGTGACTTAAGTATCAAATATTATCAAAACATCGGATGTGAACTTAAATGATTTGGTAATTGTATTTAACATATAAATGAATGATATAAAAATAATAACAGACATGATAAATATTATCACGAATGTATAAATAAACATTTTTTATTATTCATTAATATAAATAATGTACATGAGATTCATAATCAAGGTAAGGGATTCTTTAACTAAAAACACTCATTTTAAATATTTTAATGATTTATTTTCTAGACCTTTTTATTTAATTTCCATGTTGTTAAAATTATTTTGATAAATATATTTAAATTTAATTAATGTTTTAGAATTTTATTTCTTGAATTTCACACAAAATTTTTCTATGTGGGATTTATATGGTTTTTTATAAAGAACTTTCGTTTTTAAAAATCTATTTTCAATTATTTGTTTGAAAGTCAATTGGAATGTTTTCAACATAAAATACATGAGTATATTTTCCCTCTATTATTATTAATTAATTTTTTTATGCTTCCACTACATGTTAACAATATTATTTTCTAATAAATAGTTTTCAATTGTGAGTTTAAATCTTTTTATAAAAAATGTTATTTCAAAATGGAAAAATTTATTTTCCTCCAGAATGTCTTTTATGAAAAAAAATTATGTGTTGGGTTTATGTTATGATTCTTGGGAATTTTTTATGAGGATGTATTTTTATTATGTAAATTTATGGTGGGTGATCTTATTATACTATTATAATGAAATAGGTAATGAGATGAAGTAAACCCATTTGGATTCTTTTTAAGATATTTTCGAATATACTATGTTGGTTATTCAAAATGTATCTATCATGGTTACCAACTGTTTCATCATGTGAGAAACAAAATATGTATGAATGATATATAAATGATTCCAAAGGTTAATTTTTTTATTTATTTATGCATTTAATTGATGTAATAGTAAACTTACGATTTCATATGTTAAACTAAGATATTATGTTTTACGGGTGCAAGTTATAACATTTTAAAAAGTTATAATAACAAAATTATGTGTTTTTATATTTTTATTACATTCTATTATGAAAATATTAATGCAATTCTTTGGGAAAAAAGTTTATTTCATGGATAATAAATGTTCTATTTTAATGAAGGAAACTTTTTCAAAATATTTTTGGACTAATTAATCATTCATTCATTTAAATTACCTTGCTAAGTTTTTTTTTCAGTTCCCACATTTTTAAAATGTTTTTTATTTTGTTTTTAAAATCTGTGTAGAAAATTATGAGGTTAAGATCAAATTTGGGAAGATAGATTCTGAATATAAAATATGTATTTTTAAATGGATTTCTTTGGTGTAAAAATGCATACTCTGTATAAGTGTCCACTTATAATGTTTGAGTTTTTATATATGTGATTATCAAAATTATATAAAACAATATATCTAAAAGTTATTTGAAAAAACCTAATTTCTAGTTATAAAATAACTTGATTTTTTAATTTATTTCTGAGTTATTATAAGGATATACATGGAAAATTTGTATATGCATATGATAAATTCAACCCTAAGAGGAGTGGTGTCCCATATCAAGGAAGAAAGACATATATGTACATGATTATATATATTAGTATGTAGATATATTACATCCTATGATATGTACAGTTCCCCTCAATTGTTGATGATTTATATATGGTATCTCTTCAAAAGCGGATCAATGACCTCCAAGGTTAGATTGGTGTATAAATAGATCCTCTATGGGATTACCATTAGAGACACACAAAGATAGACACATTTTTATTACTATATATATTTTTTCATTTCCAATTAAGGATTATGGGTTTAGTTGGATATTTCTGACATTCAGGGTCCATTTGGGGGATATGTGCCATACTATGATTTCAATATTGTGTGTAATCAGGTTTGGTTGATGAGACCATGATTAAAAAATGTTTAGTTGTATATTGTTATAGGTTTATTTTAATTCATAGGGATAAATTAATAGTTCATTAAACTTTCAAAATATTTAATAAATTTCAATATGTTTCACAATTTTTTATTTTTTTATATATCACATATCATTTCATGTAATACATTCACTCAGGTATATAATAGAAATTACATGGGAAAACAATGGAAATTAACAATATTGTTTTGTGCTCACAAACAACATATTCATCATGGTGAATATGAATCTTCTCTTGTATTATTTCAGTTATAATCTTGACAAAAAAAATTATCTTTTGGACACATAGACAATGATGTATCTTTACTGAATGAGTCACCATGAAGAGATGGATCTTTGGGAGTTTCTATTGGGTACTAATTTTCATTGATTATCACCAAATCTTTTACGGTTATCTGATTATAAAAACTATCATGTTATTCAATTAAGAGAATTAAATTTTGTGAGGTTATACTAATATGTAACATGTGATTCATACATAAATTGAGTTATTAGGACTATTTTATATGAATATTGGTTATATCATAGTGTGGGTTCAATTTAATTTTGTTGGATATTTTATATATAAATGGGTATATTGGTTTACCATTAGAATCATGAATTAAAATATCACAACACTAAAATTGGGAGAATAATTACCCAATCATTTATTCTATACTTTTATGGATGGTCACCATCCCTTGAGGTTTGGAAAACATTATAGTGTAATATCTATGATTTTTAATTATGACTTAAGTATCTGGGTAGATTCATTTTTAGAGTCATATGATACTCTTATTAAAATTATTTTTATTCTATAAGTAATATTTATATATTCATAAAATAAAACCAAATGTTATTCATCCTAAATACATCTATCCAGAAAATCTCTGTATATTTTCAGATATTTTTTTACTTTAGGTTTTTACGTCTATGTCTCATATAACTATTGAAACAAATGATGAACCATTATCTGATATAAATATTGTCTACCACCAAAATCAAATAAGTCCACAATAGAGGTTATTAATTTTTTCATTATTCATTAATTTATATATTTTTGAGAAACATCATTATTGAACATTCTATTCAATGTTCCATATATTATATTACATTTCAGAAGATTATATAAAATTTACAAATCATAATCTTTTTGAAATTCAATTCATCTTTTACTATGTATATTTAAATATCGTTATAATAATATATAATTTAAGATTTTATAGTCTATTAAGACTTGAAATCATTCTCTGTGAAGGCAATACTACTATATCATCAAATAAAATTATAATAGTTTTGGATCATAGTAATGATATTAAAATTTTGGTTGTTTGTTAATATATTTCTAGAATTATGTGATATCTTTACCCTCTCTTTCAAAAATATGAAGAACAATCCATAAAGGGAAATATCATATGAAACCGCAAACAGTACTTCTTATTCAAGAGAATATTAAAATATTAAAAATAAACAACTTCTATTTTAACAATCAATATCCATATAAGATTTCTCTTCACAAAAAAAGGTGAGAGTCTTCTAGTTCGGTGTTTTTAATAATGTCACAATTTGATTAATTGTTTGCAAACATTTTATATAATAACATTACAAACCAAAAAAATACAATTTGATAATATATTTGTATGTATGTCTTTATAAATAACCTCCCATATATTCATAGAACCTAAAACATCCCTATAAATAATTAACATTAAAATATAAATAAACTCATTAAATCAAGAATATTCACATTCTCTAATTGTTGTATAATTTTTTAAAACAATATATAAAATTAGAATTTAAAACCTCACATTATCCAATAATAATATTCAATAAACCAAGATATTTTTCATATATACTATAAAAAATATTTATGGTAAATAAAATATATCCATACCATTATCTTGATAAATGACCCCATTTTATTTTTTATACCCATTATGTACAGCTATAAAATTAAAATTCCCATACCATTATATGAATGCTATGTTATGAATATTCTCTTACCTAAATATCCTATGATGAAAGCCTGGCCACATATCTATTATTTAAAATAAGTTAAATTCATTTAATTTTGATAATTTTTCATCATTCCTTATTAAGGGTATGGTTCATTACTATTACATAATTCAAACATTGACAATAAATTCATAATCTCAAATAGATATAAAACAACTTATAATATTTAACTAGGGTTCCACATGGTGGAACAATCATCTACATCAAAAAATTCTAAAATAAATCAAAATGAAGACTTTTATGTACAGTATGGGCTATTCAATATAGGGACATAAAGTTGAGAGAAACGTATGAATATAATTCTTTTTCAAATTATATCTCATAATGATTAATCAAATACATAATATTATTAAGCAAAAACATTAATAATTTCCCATATATCCCTTATAAAGAACCCTAATTATGATTCCCTTATAAATTATCTAAAACTTAATAGTTGAGATATGATAACTTCCTAACATTAATGGTATATATGAAAAACCCACACACTAAAAATAATTATTTTATTATTACATGTAATTTTTAAAAACTTAGTATAGATTTAAATTTATATATTTTAAAGAAGAATAAAATAAAAAAATAACTAGAATATCATTTCATTGAGAGATATTTTTTATGATTAACTCTTATGCTGTTTAATATTACCCTTTTGGGAATTCATACCGTCATGATATATTCATTATCTTTAATTGAAATTGTAAAGGTGTAGATAAACCCTATGGATTTTTGAATTACCTCTATTTATTGCATATATCAATGAACGTGAAAATGTATGATATATTGAAGATCCTTTGTGGTTTTTTGTTTTCAAAAATTATTTTTACTTTTTGAAAACTAAACATTTTATTCAAGAAGGTTTTTTTATTTTGGGATTTGACCCATATCCATCATAACAAATATTCATTAACTTCAAGGTATCATATTCATCTACATTAGATTCCGGTCATCATATCCAAATGAATCATAGGATTAAATTCTTTTTGCCTCAAAGTTTCCCTTTTTCATAATCTGAGAAAGAATGATGTTTCTTTGTGAAGATGTAGTTTTTTTGTTGATGAATTTTGAAATAATATTTTGGAGTAACGATTTATAATGTTTTGATAATTTATAAACAAATTCAAACAATGATTTTTTTTATCATAAATTTCTCATAAACCATGAAAAATTTAATGATAAATGTATTTAATGAAATTTTGGAGAGGATTTAGGAATTTAAAAGTTTTATTACGGATATTCCATCATAACGGGATATTTATCGTAATGGAATTTACATCATAATTGGAATTCTATCATGACAAGAATTAGTTTAAATCCACTGAAAAGAATATAGAATTTGGATTCAATAAGAAGGATACAAAATTTGGATTCACTAAGAAGGATACAATATTTATATTCACTAATAAGGAAATAGAATTCATATTCACCGAGAAGGATATAGAATTAAGATTCACCAAAAATAATACAGAATTAAGAATTATTGAGAAGGATTCAAAATTTTGATTCACTGATAAGGATAAAAAATTAATATTCAATGAAAAATAAAAAGAGATAAAATTTTATAAGAATGAAATTTAAATTGGATTCACTGAGAAGGAAATAAAAATCATATTGGGATGATTATAAAGTAGAATAAAAAATAAAATTCCCAAAATTTTATGATGAGTTGAGGAGTTCAAAGATGAAATTCAATTGTGAATAAATCTTGGAGAAATATAATGGGGTTTCATGAAGTCAAAGATGATATTTTAAATGCATGTTATTTTCAATGATTTTGAAATTTGAAGAAGCAGGGAATGTTTTCACATTTACTGCTTCTTTTTTTTAAGTAACCTATAAATACTTCCTTAGATTATTCATTCGTTGTTAACTTTCACAAATGAAGAAAAGGCAGAGTGTTGAAGAAATAAAGTGATATACATTATCGATCATAGATCGTGTGAGGAATATCAGATAGTTGGATGGTTGTCTATTGGGTTGAGAAATATCCTATTGAGAATACAATATTATGTCAATCAGATTGAGTCAATCCAACTAAATAATATCATATTAAGTATTTGAAAAGAGTTTGAGTTTTTTATATTGATAATGAGTTCATCATATTGATCCCATCATATTGATAGAATCATATCTAGACTCATTGTTTTGAGAGAATCAGATCCAGACTCATCATATTGAGAGAATCTGATCCATACTGATTTTATAGAGATAATTAGATCTAGACTCATTAAATTGAGAAAATTAGATCCATCCAAATCGTACAGAGGACTCAGACTGAGTAATTGCATAAAAATAACAATAATTTATTTATTCTTTTTTTTATGATTTTTTTTAAACATTATAATCTAATAGGTGCTAATGTAATATTTCCTATTGGGAGATAGAAGTTGTCTAATAAGATTTTGCACATGTTGTTTTCATATAATCATTAATGTGTATTTCTATAGACCCGCAGGAGTGGATATTAAAATAATGTAGGTTCTCGCAAAAATTTCGAACCTAGTAACCTTATGATCTTTACATTCATTCCTAGTTTTTCATTCATGAGTATTTACTAAATGTTGATAATGAAATTAATCTTAACAGCTTACAAGGGTTTTGTTTTTGAAAACTATGTAGACTTATAAAAAGTGAAGAACAGATTCAAAACCCTTATAAGTAGTTATTCCCTAATTTAGAACGTCAATTGGTATCAGAGGTATGTACTATTATTGAATCTATATCATGGATAATAAAAGTTATTTCAATAGTAGAGGAATTCCTGTATTTTATGGCCAAAATTATTATGGATGGAAAATAGGATGATTCCATCTCTCCTATCTTTTATCATGGAAGTTGTTGATACTACTACTATTGGGTTTACACCTACTGATAAAGATTCCCCAATGACCTTTATTGATGTGAGAAACACAGAAGTTGATGGAAAGGATAAGAATTCTATTCTCATGACCACATCAGAAAATTTTTATCAGAAGGTGATGGTCTCAAAACATCAAAAAGTATATGGGACAAGATAGAAAGTGTTTTTAAAGGGATTTTAATACATAAGGAAGAAAATATAAAAATATAAAATAGTACAAAAAAGACATTATAAAGAGATATGTAGAATCAATTGTTGAATAAATCACTATATTAAATGAATTGTTTTGTAACATCAATGGATTCAGAGATATCCGGGAAGATTCTATAATTTTGGAGAAACATATTAGAAACATTCTAGACTTTTATGATTCTAATATTTATTCTTCATAATGTAAGGATGATTTATCTCTTTATGAATTGAATAAAATTATTGTTTCTTGTGAAATTAGAAAATCTCTAATTATGAAAAACAAGATGAAAGATGAAATGGATTTTGAAGTTATGAGAAATATAAAAGTAAAAAATGTTTAATAATCTTATACTTATGAGTCCTAAGACATATAGTACGATGAGTTGAATGAAAAAATAAAGTCTCTTATTTCCAATAAAAATTAAATAGAAAGGGGAAAGTATGTAGGTAAAATTCTTCTCAAATGATTTCAATGTGTTGGAATTAGAAACATTTCTATGAATTTCACCATGAATAATGTAAGAGAATTTCTAGATAATTCAGGTGAATAATATAATGGAATAAGTGGATCAAAAATAATAAATTATAAAAGTATTATAATATATAGAAGAATATGTTTACTAGAAATAAAATTAGTATGTTTATTAATAATGTTGATTCAGAGTAAACTGACAAAAATTCTTCTAATAATGATGGTTTAAAAAAATTTAGAACATTCATTGAAAATGTTGAGAAAACAAAATATTCCTCAGAGTGTGAAGAAGTTGGTATAGAATATTATAGAGAGTATCATCTTAGAATAGATCTTGTTACATGTTTTGAGGAAAAATAACTCTCAAGAAGGAAATTAGAATAAATATTGTGAAGATGTTTGAAATCGAGGAAAATATTTCATCAAGTAGGAGGATGAATAAATTCAGGATATTATAAGTTAAAAACAAAGAATTTATGAGTAGGGAATGATGATTGAGGATCTTAGTATGAATATGGAAGATAAGTAAGAGGAGGTTAATATGTTTTAATGAAAACTTTTTTCAGTCAGAATTTAATGCGAGGAAGATTAATGAAAATTCCATCAATGCTTTGTATGTAAAATCTAAGTCTTCTAAAGATGTTGAGAAGGATCAATATGAGAATTAGATGAAATCTTCTCTAACCAAAAATAATGTTTCATCTGATTATTTTAACATTTCATGTTCCACAAAAATTATTTGGAATGCTTGGGTAGAGAAAGTATTTTAGAAACCTGTCAAATATATAATGGTATTAACCTCAATCAAAAGAAAATATATTCCACACCATGCATATATTAGATTTAAAATAAGTTACCATCCTCAACAAGGATTCTATGATGAAGTTTGTTTCTTTAATAGAAAATCATGATTTTATAGTTATTGCTGGCATTAAGGAATGTAGGGAAAATATCATATAATTTTTGGAAAAACATGTCTTTATATAGAAGAAGCTTTTAGAAAAGTGGAAGTATATTGAGTAACATTCCAAGAATATATATATATATAGTTGAAAAATTGAATTACAAATATGTTACAAACATTACAAAAAATCAATTGAACGTTTGGAAGAATTTTTTGGATGATTTAATCAGGTTGGTCATCATGCTGAAATATGTATGACACCACTTGCTAAAAATGTTTTTTTATGATAGAAAGAAATGTAAAGATAAAAAGAATAATGTTCAATAAAGAGAATTTGTTGTTGAGACAACTTTGAAATCAATTAAAAAGAACAAACCATTGATACTTGATAATGGGTTCTATACATATATGAAAAGTGATAAAAAAATATTGAAACACGTTTAAAGTCATGATGGAGGATTATTTACCTTTAAAAAAGATAGTTCCTTAAAAATCAAGGGAATCAGAATGGAAGACATTGAACCTGAAATGTTGAAATCTATAGATTTGTTATTCTTTGATGGGATAAAAAATAACATACTTAATGTATGTCCACATTGTGTTTGTGGAAAATAATTTTTTTCGAATATATATTTGTATTATTAAAATTTTGAATGAAGGAAAAGTCATTACTAACTATGAAATAACTAGTGGGAATCTCTTTCAAATAGATGAATTAAATAACATATATTACATGAGTACAGAAGATGAAAAAAAATTGTTTCACCGATGACTTAGTGACAATGGAATGAAATTTATGAATAAACATTCTAAATTTTATGTTTCTTTGAAACTTTAGAAGATTGAAAAGAATATAATAATATGTCAGTTTAACTTTCCAAAAAGTATAGATTACTAACAAAAGTCATAAAATATTTGAGGTTAAATCTACCAGACCACTTGTGGTTATTCAATCCGATTTATGTGGGAGGATTGGATATCAACCAACAAAAGTATATTTATACATTATTGCTTTTATTGACCATTTCACTTTAATGAAAAACATCATGAATATTAAGGACAATTCTGAGGCTAATGAAATGTTCAAATTATTCAGAAAATATTTTGAGAGAGAAATGAGGGTTTCCAAAAAAAAAGTTGAGAACAAATGGTACTAAATTCACTAACAATAATTATAATACTTATATGAGAAATAATGGTATCAAGCAACAGTATAGTTATCCCTATACTCCACAAAAATGAATATCATAATGAAAAAATAGAAGGTTGGTGGAAATTGGACGAAGTATGTTAGGAAAATACATACATTAAATGTTCTATTAGTGAGATTATATTTGTATTACTTTTTATTTTAAAAATAGATTTTTTTAGACAGGAAACCAACATGAGTCTATGTGAAATGTGGTATAACAAAAAAAATCATTGAAATATGTTAATGTTTTTGAAGTCTATGTTTTCTCAAAATAGAAAATGTAGATTTGTGAAAGTTTTATGTGAAATATGAGGATAGAATTATTTGTGTTATTCACCGAATTGAAGAAATTAAAAATGTTGGATCAAACAATTAAAACTTTTAGTGGACATATATGATGTGAAGGTAATTGAAAATTAAATTTATTTAAATAAAGTCGTTAAAAATATTGAGTAGGGTAAACTAGATAATTATAAAAATAGTGTATGTAATTCAAAACAACCTCATCAAAATTCAAAAAAAATGTGTAATGAAGAAATTGCATTAAGGAGAGAAACATTGAAATATCTTACCTTATAGAATAACATTGAATATGAAAAAATTATTAGGAATCATAATGCTTCAGTTTAGACTAGAAGTGACATGGGATTAGATAATCATATTTCAAAAATATAAAAATTTGAATAGAAAACAATTTCAGAAGCCATTAAACACGTAGAAAGGGTGGAAGGTATTAATGATGAGTTGGATCAGATTGAGTATAATGAAACATGGGAAATTGATTAACAAATAGAAAAAAAATGTAATCCTAATTAATTGGATATATAGAAACAAATTAAAAAAATGGAGGAGATTCAAGAAACAAATCCTAGATTGTTGGTAAAGACTATGAACATGTTGGAGGTGTAGATTTTTAAAAAATGTTTTCAAAATTTGTTATATTATAAACTATTAGAAAATTTATTTCATTGTACAAACATCAAAATTACAATTTTAATCATATGGATGTATATTCATCTTTCTCAAATGTTAATATTGAGGAAGAAGTTTACATTGAACAACCTTATGGGTTTCTATTTGATGAGGATGAATTTATTTTTTAAAAAATTGATGAAGTATTTGTATGGGATGAAAAAAGATATATGTGGTTGTTATTCAAAACATACCATTTGTTTAAGAATATTGATATTTTCTGAAGGAAAATTTCATATGAAGTTATATGTGAAATATTTTGACTCTAAAACATTAATTTTAATTATTTATATTGATGAAATTAATTTTTCCGTCGATAGAGAAGAAGTTTTTCAAGAATTTATTGAAGAAATGATGAATACTTTTGAAATGTCAAGGTTCTGGGAATTAACATTCTACCTTAGATTAAAAGTATAACAAAAATAAATATACATTTTTTTATCTTAATATAAATGTGTTTGGGAATTCTTAATGATGTTTGTAATGGATGAATCTAATGAATTTTCTACTACAATTTCAGTGGTCACAACGTTGAGTAAATAAGACTTTGGATATATGTGAATAAGAATTTTTTTAAAGATGATAGGAGTTCAACATTATCATACTGGTTCAAGGCCTAATATTCTTTATATATTGAATTTATGTGACATGTTTCAAAGTAATATTAAGGAATTAAATATCTTGGAAGTAAAGAGGATTAAAAGATATGTAAAAGGAACAACATCGAATGGTTTTTTATATCAAATAAATTGTGAGATGAGGATTCATGGTTAAACTAACACTGATTGCAGTGGATATTATAATAATAGAAAATCATCCTCATGAGAAAATTTTTTCTTGGGTGAATGTTGTGTGTGTTGGCATAATAATAAACAATGTTTTATAATATTTAGCACATCTGAATCTAAATTTTTTGCTGCTACTTAATCTTGTACTCGAATTCTGCTGATGAAATTTCAGCTCAATGATTTTAATATAAATGTTTATAAACCAATAATGATACATTGTGATAAGTAGAGTGAAACAGAACTTTCTCAGAATCATGTCCATCATTCAATATCGAAACACAATGATAAAAAGTTTCACTTTATAAAATAGAATGTTGTTGCTGGAGATGTCTTACTGGAATACATTTAGACAATATATAATATTGCTAATATCATTACAAGAGTATTATTTAAATAAAGGGTTATGGAATTGAGGCTCTAACATCATGTCCATCCTCCTCCCATGACATCCAAAACCTCATAAATTAGTTTACTCCCACCATGCATTGGATTATGTTGATGAAGGGGGAGAAAAATTAAAACAAATGTATATTGTAAGAATTTCATACTAGTATTCCTTTTATGAATCAAAAGATGCGGTTTTAAAAAAATAGGGGATAGAAAAATAAAATTGAAATAAAAAGATAAGTGAGAGAGGAAAAGATAAAAGTGAGGCAAATTTTATCATTATATGGAACCAAACTTTTCATTCCACTAAGAAATTAAATCCCTTGAAATCATTACATTATCTAGTAATGTGGTGTGAGGAAACTCCCTTTATAGAAATACTATTTTTTGATGAAAGTCAAAAAACATTATTTTTTTACAAAATATGAGTTGTGAGTTTTTTCGAGATTTGGATATGTTGTTAAGGAGGGTTATTAACATATCCAAAGGGGAGATTGAAGAAAAATTGTGATGTTTTGTTTTAAAAAAATTATTGAATTTTATAAAAATTATCCTTTTAGTATTACAATTTATTTTCTATTTAGGAATAAGACACATAACCATCATAATGAAGATTCATCAGATTCATACTATCGTATTCATCTCTAACAAATTTATATCACCAGTTCTAAAAGAATCAAAGTTATAAATTTTTTTTGCTGGATGCTTTCATTTTTCATAATCTGAGAAAGAAATAAGTTTTTGAGTGAAGAAGTAGTTTTCTTGATTAATAATTTTGAATGAATATTGTGAAATGAGGAGTTAGAATGTTTTCATAATTTCTTAAAAATTCAGATAATGCTTTTTTGATCATAAATCTCTCAAAAATCCTTAAAACATCTCTGATAAAAGATTTTAATAAAATGGTGGAGAGGATTTAAGATTTTCAACATTATAGTATAGATATTCCATATTAATGAGATATTCATCGTCATGGTAATTCCATTGTAATGAGAAATAATTCAGAATCACTAAGAAGGATAAAAAATTCAGATTCAATGAAAAAGGATATATAATTTAGAATCACTAAGAAGGATACTAGATTTAAATTTCATGAGAAGGATATAAAATTTGTATTTATTGATAAGGATATAGAATTCAGATTCACAGAGAAGGGTATGGAATTTGGATTCACTGATAAGGATAAAAAATGAAATCTCTAAGAAGAATACTGAATTCAGATTCACTAATAAATAAATAGATTTCAGAATCACTGAGAAAGAAACATAAATCAGATTCAAAGAGATAGAAATAAAATTTATATTGTGTTGATTATGAAAAAGTCAAAAAAAATAAAATTTAAGAAGTTTTATGAAGTGTTGAGTAGGTCAATCATGAAATTATATTTATTATAAATCTCAGTGAAATATAAAGATTTTTTAAGAAGTAAAATTGGATAATTTAATTGTGGGAGATTTTCAGAGATTTTGAAATTCGTGGAAGCAGAGATTATATTCAGGTTTTTCACTTTTAATTTCTGAGTCACATATAAATACATACTCATATCATTCGTTCATTATTAACATTCAAGAAAGAGGAAAAGGAGGATTGCTGATGATATCAAGTGAGATTCATTGCTTGTAAAAGATGTTGTGAGGAGGATTAGACTTTTGAATGATTGTTTACCAGATTGAGAAAACATTTATTGATAAGATCATTTTCAATAAATCGTATTGAGTCTATCAGACTGAAGAAGATCATATTAAGTATTTGAGAAGAGTTTAATTATTGTGTATTTAGAATGAGTTCATAATATTGAATCCATCAGATTGAGAAAATTGGATTCAGACTCATCATATTGAAAGAATCACATTCAAACTCATCAAATTGAAATAATTATATCCAGACTAATTTTATTGATAGAATCAAATACAAACTCATATTATTGAGAAAATAGGATCCAACAAAATTTGTCTATGGATTTGGACTATGAAATTGTGGAGAATTTTTAAAAAATTACTTGTTCTTTTGTTTGGATTAATTTTTTTATAATAAAACATTTTAAACTGATGGGATTCAATATAATATTTCTTATAGATAGATAGAAGGTTTCTAACTGGAGTTAGTACATGTTATATTCACTTCTTCAAAATATTGGGTTTCCATAGATCTATGGGAGTGGTTATCGAAAGGATGAAGGTTATCACAATAAGGCTGATCCTTGTAAATATTGTGTGCTTTACATTCTTTCCTACTTCTTCCATACATTAGTATTTAAAAAAAGTTGTTAAGGAAATAAATTTTAATAGGTTACAAGGGTCATGTTTTGAAAACAATTGAAACTTATAAAAATTGAAAAACTAATTCATGCCCCTTTATCATTTGTTATTATATGCATTGAAACATCAAAAATTAATTGAATGTATTATATTTTAACAGTATAGTAGACAATGTAGAGGTAAATAAAACCGTACTAGGATTTGTATCTTCCTAGTATAGATAATTTTATCCCATAAATTAACCTTTATGTATCTTCTCTAACCATTATCCCTTATATAATTGAACCACCTCGTTTTCAGTAATCTTTTAACATCCTATCCTAATCAAACCTATAATTTCACCTAAAATATTCCACCACATGTCTAGATGCATGTTCCCAATAGACACAGTTTAATGAAAAGAATCATAGTGTTATACAATGGAACATTGGAGTGATTTACCATCCATCAGAAATATGGTAACATATGAAAAATCATAGTATTTAATACATATAATCATATTTCAATGAAACAAATAATAAATAATAACCCCAAAATGGGATATTAATGTCAAAAAACAAAAATATTGTAAATATGGAATCCAAAACAATCCATGTGTCTATATCCTCATGTTCATTTGTCACCACTATCCCAAACCATGTGAATGGTTGAATTCTCTAGGATTTATATCCCCTACCTTGATCTCTTCCCAGAACCTCTATCCCCTAAATCCATGTATAAAAAAACCAATGGAAAAAAGTAGAGTGTGAGATCAATATCCTTGTAGGATTCCCAAAAAATCATTAAAATATAAATCCAAAAGTATCCATTAATTATTGTGAAAAATTGATTTGTAAAAAAAATTAAAAATTGTTTTTCCATTTAAATATAATAGATTGGTTTTATTTTAAAATTATTAAATTACTTTCAAAATCATTGCATATTACTATAAACAAATAAAAATGAAATATCAATTTTAGGAGAAAACAAATAAATGAAATAAAAAATGTTCCATCATATATATCCATATCATGATCAAATGGGAAAATAATCATATCAATATACACATTGGTAATGTAATATCAAGGTATCCAAAGAGGTAAATCCATGACTGAAGGGGTGAATAAAACTAAACCACTAAGAGAAAAATGGAAAACTTGTTTGAATATGCAACTCATAATGTATGGGATCCACGATCTTTCATAAATACAATCCCTAGAAACAATTCCACCAAGGGAACCTCCACCATGTTATGTAATACCCCACTAGTGATATTCTATGTTTAGTTTTACCTCATATCACATTGAATCCAAATTTTCTATTCAATATTCATTATTATTAATGAAAATAGAATAATGTTTGAAAAAAATATTCTATTGAAATATCCATTTCAAAACCATTCCATGACATTCATAAAAAAAGATTATAGGGATTTCATACCACTTCGATACATGAAAATAATTTTTTTAAACCATATCTATGGACATTTGTTATGAATTTCATGTTAGTAAATAATGGATTCAAATATATTCCCCCATGAAATAATATATAAGGTAAAACAAATTAAATATTCAATTCCATTAATCAATGAAAATGAAATCATTACAAGAACTATAGGATTACATAGGGATAACCAATATGATATAGACACTTACCTCAAGAATGAAGAAAAAAACATTTTCATGTTAACTGGTGAAGACATATAATGATATCAGTTCCTAGAGAACTTATATATAAGATAAAACATTAAATTATCCATGAAAATTGTAAATATTTTTATATAGTCTCTATATGAATCAAACACATGATGAATAATAGAAGAAAATATACTATAAGGGATCCACATACCAGACTACAAGAATGGAGAACGAGTCTTACAACAAGAATGATGTATTTAATATTGAAAGTGGAAGAGACCCAATATAATCAATATAGAGCCTCTAAATAACAAAAATTTAAATTTTCATTGAAGAGTTTCAGTTAGAGAAGATAAAGATTATTTTTATATGAAGTGACATTTTTTCGCAAAGAGAACTACACACCTAGCATATGCCACTCATGATCTAATTATAATAAGTGGATATTTAATTTTATTTAAACTATTATATAATTAATGGGTTTTATTTAATTTCACAGAAATACTAATCTCATAGGGTGAATGTTGACTTTGAAATTACTTTGTAAAAAATAGCATTGAATTATTAGGTGAAATTATACATTAAAAATAAGATTTTAATTATAGTAAAATATGTAGTATTTAATTATTCCCCCATTAATTAATCAAAATTTATTACAATATGGTTAATTTAAAATTTATTGGTTTTCAATTAGGTAGAAATCATGATATGATTATTTGGTGGTAAAATGGATATTTTTTATATATTTATGTGCATAATGGTTTCCCATTTTAATTAATTAAATTAATAACGACATATGAATTATTGAAATTGATTTTACGGATTAAATATCTTACTATATGAATTTTAATTCATATAATGATGAATAAAAGTCATATAAATAATGTAAGATCATATAATGATTGAAAATTCATTTTCAGGTAAAAACATGTTTCATCCAGTTTTACGAGGGTGTTTTTATATTAATTTATACAACTTATGAAAATTAAATTTTGTAAATGGTTACCAGAATTGGAATCATATTTTCTAAATGTGGTGATGGGGAATATTTTAATATTTTCATTATGAATATTAAAAATGATAAAAATTGTGTACCCTGGATAAGGGTAAAATGGTTAAAATGGGTTAAAAATAAAGGGATATAACTTTAAGATAACACAAAACACATTATTATACTGAATTGGTTGGTTTTATTTCCATAATTCCCTTTTTACCTTAAACTATGAGTCATTTTGGATATACATTACATCAATAAGGAGATAATATATTTTCATCTTTTAAAAAATTCCTAGTGTATCCTCTCCCCCACATTTAAAAATGAACCTTCTTCCTCAACTTATTAAAATGTCTTGATCTAATTATTAAGAAAAAATCATAAAAATATATCCCAAAAATATTAAACCAGCATTTAGAGGTTTTGGTATCCCCATAAGAGAAATCCAAGTGGTCCTTAAGAGGATGTATGAGGGAACTCTTCCAATGGAGTTAATTATCTCAACTATTCAGTTTCATTATTATTTTTTCTCTTACAACATTAAATTAAAAAATATACATTTAAATATAATAAAAATTATATATATAATAATATAATATGTTTTTTATTGATGATATAATATTTATACACATCCTTCTTAATCTAAAGGGACACAAAACCATTAGTCTTATATATAAAAGACCAATGCAAACAGACTGATGTGATTTGTTTTCCATGACAGCCTTTGATGGATTGTATTAATGATTTCATAAATAAATATATATGATTATTATGAAATAATTATGTTTATATATATATAATATCATCTACTTCTATACACTTCCAATGACTAAAAAATGAAAACATAGCTCATTCGTACTTATGGACTGCCACCTCTAAGAAGCGATGTGATTCATTTTTCATTTAAAATATTTCACAGATTATTAAGAATATTTATTTAATTAATATATATAATTTTTATATAGTGGTTAAAATTATATATATAATGAAATTATTATTTATTCAAATTAATTAGATCATCCATTGTTAATCATCTATGTGAAAAATAATATTTAACACTCAAAATGTTGAAAATAATGAAAGATAGTAAATTAAATCGGGATAGGGCATTATATGTGAAACATATATGCTATATTAAATATCAATATGTTTATTTAATTAATTAATAATAGTTTTAAAACAATTATAAAATTGTTTAATCTAGATTCAACTAGTTTTAGGATTGAGGTAAAACTTTTCTTCTCATTTTTCATTCCATTGAGACTTAATTAGTATCATAGACCTATTTTATTTTATGTAGAGTATATTATACCAATTTAATGTATATAAAATGATTATATATTTATTCAAAATATTTAATTTTTAAATTCATGTTTCTATTTTGATTTGGATACAACATAAATTTCCCCATGTATGATAGAATTTATATTACAATCCTATTTTTTAGAACTCACATTATTTTCATTGATTGAATATTACAATTTATACGTCCTGATATAAATATATTTTATCATCCTCTTTATATTTATGGATATGACATGTTCTGTTACAACTCTACAACTGTTACAATATATAATTATATGACTAAAATTTTAAAATAAAAGACAATATTTTTTCTCTTTTTGAAAGGGTATAATTTTACTTTATTTTCAAATTTATTCTAAATTATTTTAGAAAAGTAATTTTTATTTACTCAAATGATTCAGTAGATACATTTTATATTATCATTTAAATTTTAAAATCCTCAAATATAATATTTATAATTTTTTCTAAAATGTTCATTTTCAACTTATTTTATCAAAAGTCAAGAGGAATGTTTCTTTTCAATATACACAACAATAATTGACTTTACCAATGAGATAAATATTTTATGAGATTTATCTTATTCAATAATATTTCAATGATTCATTGATAAATTTTTTTAATTGAACCATACTTTAATGTTTTTGTTTAATTTTATTATGTTCTCAAAATGTATCAATTTCATTAAAAGAAATATATTTCAGAGTAATTGATGGTCATACTTTATTTTTATTAATTTTATTATCATTAAATTTCTCTTGAAACAATCACATTCTCATGATTATCTTTCATTAGAAATTACATTTCTATTTTATATACATATTTTTTGTAACATGGATATACTTATTTCATAAAATATATATCATTTATTTAAAAGGAGATATAATATGAATATAATTTGATTGACTTAAGAAATATTTATATTCCATAAAAATTATACTATATAAATATTTTATCAGGGGAATATTGTTTTTTAATTTAATTAAACATTAAAAAAATTAAAATTGTATTGGAAATGAATTTATTGATGGGGCCAAGTTATATATCACTCCTCGATGCATCAACATGTCTCATAAGACAAGGCATTTGGTTACCCAAATTAAGAGGTTTTGGGGGTCGAATTTCCAATATTTGAAAATATATTGGTATAAGACCTTGATCATGGAATTTAAATTACATATTTCCTTTATTGAGATTATTTTTATTTTTATCCAAGAACGCATTTTCTGCTCATATTATTGATTAAATGGAATGTTTTTAAGATAATTTACCATTCTACATTGTTTATACAATATTTAATCATTTTAATTATGTTATATGAAACCCTTACATATAATTTGAGTACACACTTATTTTTTCCATACAAAGGATTTGACAATGTAATATTTTAATGATCCTTAAGGATATATAGTATTTTCATTAGTTAGGTTTTATTTTAATTTTAAAATTTTTATTTTGAATCATATATGTATCTGATTCATCAAAACTACTAAACTCATTGTTCCTTGTAAATGTGATACCTTGTATATTATGTTAATGAAATATATTATACACAAACCATAGGTTACTAGAGTTGAGTTTTTATAGTAGGTATCATATCATGTTTAATAGAATCCTTTGGAAATAGATTTTTGAAAACATAAATTAGATTAAATAATAATATGAATGGATATGAGGATAGTTCTATGTTTTTTATAATATTTTTTAGTTAAATATATATATTTTTTATTGTCCTAGAATATATATCACATTATAAATTCTAGTACGTGGATGATGTTATTGAATATATAAACTTAAGGATAAAAACTATGAATGGTGTTGATTGGTTATTAACTCAATCGTCACCTATGTATGATTATTTTGACTGATACTGAATGCATGAAAAGACACTCCCAAAGAATTATATTTGTTAAATTCACATTCTATGTATAATTTTTTGAAACATTTGAATATAGTATTATGATTTTAGGATATTCCTGAAGAGACCTTATCTATGATTTTGAGAATATTCAATAATAAACCATAAATATTTTTTATGTTTTAAACCATTAAATATTATTAAAGTCATGAGATAATTGAGTACATGTAATTGTTATGAAATCATGCCTATTAAAATGAATAATATCAATACTCATGGAAACTGTTGAAATTTTCATATTGGGAAAGTCAATATAACTTGTATTATAGCTATGTAGATTAGGGAAATTTAATGAAATATAACATAGGATATGACTTATAACCATTAATATTTATAGTTACACAATGTTACACAATTTAATACAACTATATTGGATAACTTAATGAGATTAACTAATCCATGTTTTTCTACAACAAAAAATCTAGTTGAAGCTGAGAAATGTATTAAGTACATTGAAAAGATATTGCATTCCATTGGATCTAATGAAATGAAAAATTTTATATTGGTCATGTATTTTATTGAAGGTTATTTTTATCAGGGGGGATGTTGACCCAAAATATGAGGGTCAGAATATAATTATAACATATTAAATGTGGAGAATTCAATGTAATTATCTCTATGAAAACATTCCCCCCAAAATAAATTATCTGAAATAAAGAAAATATTCATAGATTAAAAGAAAGTAACCGGAATTTGTTACTGAGTATATGCATAACATTAAAATTGTGTTATTTTATACTATTAATTACATATGTAATCTGGAAAAAATCATTAAAATAAATGAATAAGATATTCCTTTTGTGGGGACTTGGTTCTAAAACTTTTTAATCATTTGATGAAATTTTATTATGTGTAATAAAAACAGAGGAATAATTTTTGATATACTATATCTTCAAAGTATGTCCAAAGAATAATAGACCAATTGAGCACCAAGAGAAATAAAATGCATAAAATTTTAAGAGGGTAATAAAGCAATTTACATCATATAAAAATTCTGCAAAATAAAAACATAAAAATAGGTTGAATGGAATAATAGTTTTTCACAAGTGTAAATATTATGTCCATATGAATAATGAATTCATGGAATATAAGGAAACCACTATTTTAAAGTACTTAAACTATAAAGAAATGGGTCATTATTCAAAGAAATGTCCCATATTTCAAGGGAACATTTCATTGAAGATTCCATGGGGAGAAAGATAATCCTTTGCGATTAGTATTAATTAAAATAAATATCTAAAATATGTTGTGGATGGTACATTAATAAAATATTTAAATTTTTTAATTATTTATTTTATTTTGGATCATCTCCCAGTTTATATCTTCCATGTTTTCTATTAATATTAAAAATTTCCTAAGCACCATAAGATGAGAGTTATTATTAAGCACCCCACGTGGGAATCTCACTATAAAAAATATGTGTAATTAAATTCTCATTATGATATATAGACATACTAAATTTAGAAACTGGATTACTATTCCCATGTTTGGATTTAATATAATCCTTGGTTTCGACTGGATTTCATAATATTATGAATAATTTATTTTTAATGGAAGGAATTTATGATTTGAAATTAAGATGTGTAATTCATTGTCTATATGGTTATGTATTATAATCATGGTCTTGTCTGGATCCATCTCCAATATCTCTTCTAAATGATATTCTAGGGAATTATGATTTGATAAAATCTATAGATCAAAATGTAAATATTAAAATTGATGTTATACAACTATATATGAATACATTGATGTATTTCTTGAGGAATTACCTAAACATCCAGAGATGTATGAGGTATATTGTTTAATAGATTTAATCCATGATGCATGACCTATATCAAAATCTCTCAATATAATGTCCATAATAGAACTACTGGAACTGATGAAACAATTATAGCATTTGTGTGATAAGGGATCCATATACATTATTATTTTACTTTGGGAATTCCATATTCTTCTTATTATGAATAATTATGTTTTTAAATGGATTTTTTTTATTATAGTCAAATAAATGTTATTACAATAAAAATCATGTATCAGCTAATAAATAATGATGACTTATGTGATAAATATCAATGAGCTCAAAATGATTCAAATAATGCGCATCACTAAAGGTGTCATTAATTTTCAAAGAAGAAGGTATAATTTAAAATGAGTTAATTTTTTATGAGGAATGAACATTAAAAGAATTTATTATTTCCATTTTAGTTTTACTAATGCACTATCAGTTTTTATAGATCTATTGAACACAATATTCATTATATATATTGATATTTTTTGTATCTGGTTATAATATCATGGGTTACTCTAAAATTTATGAGGTCTATGATAATAACTTGTGAACAATTCTTGATACTCATAGAGGAAACATGTAATTGAAAAATTTATAAAATGTGTATTCTAGATTCGGAATTATTTGTTATGGCCATACTGTCTATAAAAAGGTAAACATAGGTGACTCTGTAAACAAAAAGGTTATAAAATAATAGGTTACACTGAAAAACATAACCACGGTCTGTTTTTTTCATTTTATTGGAAGGATACATATAGTTAGTTGGAAGAAATATTACCTAGTTATATAACCCATTAAAAAAATATTTCATGTAAATGGGTTAAGCTTATATAAGAATTTATTGTGAATATTTTTTTGAAAAATTGAAGATTACATTGGTCAATTATTTGATATTGACTCTACCATAGATAAATGGATAAATAGTGATATATAATACAAAAAAAAGGAAATTTGTTTTTTCATCTTATAGAATGATAATGTTACTCCCTATGCATCAAGTAAATTAATGACTCGTTAATGAAACTATCCAACCCATGATCTTGATTCGGCATTCAAAATGTATTTTTTGAAGATATGAAGACATTATATCTATGGAAAATGGTTTAGGTATACATAGTTTATTAGAAATAGGAATAAATATTCACTAAGAAAACTCTCAACTTGAGTCAAATTAAATGGCTCATGATACTTATGGAATATTATTTCTCAGTACAATATGACTTAAGAAATGAAAATATAGTAGAGTATGCATTGAAAAAGAAATATCATGCATTCCTATACAACATGAAGATTTATATGAATACTATGGTCATGGATATGGTAAAAAATGATATAAAAATTTTTAAAGAGAGAGAAACATAACTATATTCACATATTATTTCGAAAACAAATTTATTTGAAAATATTAAAGTAATCAAATTGAGGATGAATTTTTTTTAAAGAAACAGAAACTCTTGAATGATGGGAAATTTAGAGACTTCATTTAAATATGGTGTTAAAAAAATTAAATGGGAAATGGGGTCCATATATATATAATATGAAAGTGAATTATTTTATTATGATCATATATCAAATTTCTTGAGAAACACTATATGTAAAAATATGTAAAAAAACTACCTAAATCATTTATTATTGGATACTATGATGTCTTAAATTCCAGATTATTTATCAAGATGCATGGTTTTTCAAGATGTCAAGGATGGGAGAAAACATCTTATAGGTTTCATGGAAACTATACCTATTCCTATATAGAAAACTGATTTCATTACTATAGACTTTGTCACCATATTACAAAATAATCCACTAAAATTGATGTCACATGGGTTACTATTGATTTCCTTACTAAATCAATACATTTCCTCAACATTAAAGATGATATATCTTAGAGGGTGATAAAAATGTCTGCATTTATAAATTTAAAAGACATTATAGTGAACTTTTTAATTTTATTAAGATCAAGATCCACGATTTATATAAATATTCTTGAAAAGTCCTCAAAAGAATCTTGATACTGATGTTTATTTGAGAACTGCCTATGAAACAAAAAAATTATGGATTGGCTTAATGGAAAATAAATCTCTATAATATATTTTTAGTTTTTTCATGCATGAATAAAAAGGTATATGGGATAAATATTTACTTTTTATGTGCTACTCCAATAATAGTATAATTCATTGAAGTATTCAAATAGAATCATATGATAAATTACATGGATAGAGATTTCATGATCAAACTTATTGGGATCATTTAGGTTTGGGGAAACTTACAATCACAGAACATATTGAGGAGGTATTGGTGAAGGTAATAATTATTCATTCACATATTAAAGAAAATATATGTTTTTGAAATTATCTATGCTGATATCTGACGAAATTATTTGTAATTTTAATTCACAGATCATGGTTACTTGAATGTATCACCATGGAAGGGTGTAATAATATTTTAAAAATAAAATAAAAACCAAGCCCCTAAAAAATAATTTTTTTGATATTATAGACCAAATTTGAGCAATTTAATACCATTTTAAAATAATTTCAAGCCTCTGTAAATTACAATATGTGTTCCAAATGTATTTATTATGGAATTATTTGACTTATCCAACACATGATCTCACCCCTAAACAAAAATAATTGTAACTTGACCAACATTAATGTGAAGGGACAATCCAGATTCATTACACTAGAGAAAATGTGTTTTAGAATTGGTTGGATAGACTATTAAAGTTACTTTGGAAAAAATTTAAAATAAGGGAAATAACATGTGAACCAAGGAATTTTGTGAATAATAACCAACATCATTTTTTTCAGAATGTAATATCGATGAAAATTTCAAGGAATAATTATTCGAAATAGGAAAGAATGTAGTACCTGAGCTGTTATTATAGTATGTTAAAATATTTCATTTTTTGAAAGTATAGTAAATTTAAAACATAAATATATTTTGGAATTAATATTTTATTTTTTGTTTGTATATCTACATTGACGTTACTACTTGAAACTAATCCGTGAATAATTTTTTAAAGGTTTTTGTTATAAATTATATTTTATGAATAATTGATAATTTATTATGAAACTAATACTCCTTTTATTTATAATTTTGTTTTATGATATGTATTAATAACAATGTATTGGTTATTAATTTGATATAAATTAGGATACAAATATATATATTTAAAAGGGATTGGTTTTATAAAAAAGTTCTTATATCCATAATTTATCCCTTTATAATTAATTACAATACACTCTAACAACTGAATATACAAATTAATTTTTTCAATTATATATATATATATAAAAATTTTAATTCATATAAGGATTTTACTAGTCATATACGTTATTTTTGAACAAAGTATTCTTGAAAAGAAAATTTTCATTTTAAACTAGTTTTATCACATTTTGTGAGATTATTTTCAAAAATATTTCTCCAAAGATCTATGTTGAATTAAAAATTTACAAACACTCGATAGATTATATTGGATTTGAGTTTAAAGATGATATTTGATGGACTGAAATTTTTTTCTATGAATCATTGGTCTCGTTTTGTTCATCTGGTAGATATATTGGACATGATGCCTGTGGTTGTAGGAAAAGAATGGTTGGAAACTCGCTAATAGATCATCAATAAGAAACCATGGGAGAGGGTCACACTTTCTAGAATATCAAGGAAATTGGATTAAATAGATATGCTATTGTTACATCATGTACAGACCTTAAAGTGGAACATCAGGGTAACAATGAGATGGTGACTACTGCGATTATCTAGAAAGGGGTGAATGCAACTCATCCTCAGCTGATGATTATGAAAATATATGATCATTTGAGGTGAAATTTGGGAAATAGTAATTTGAAAAGGATGGATCATACTAGATTAGGAAGGACCAAGGGGATGAATGTGACTAACAATATTAATTCATTTCCCTCCCCATATGCAGAGGCTGTGAGACCAGTATGTGTTTTTACTATGTTGTAAGAGTCATGTGAGTGTGGACCAACTAGCTGCAATAACAATAATATATAAATGCTAGGAAAATATAATTTTAATAGGTATGGGTTGAATAAATCGAATATTTCTAATCTTATTATCCCCATGGACACCATTGAACATGGTATTAAAATTGAAGGGCTAGAAATTAAGGGATGGAAAAAAGAGAAAATTTATCCAATATAGGAGGATAAATTGGATAAGGAGCATGAAAAATATGAGACAGATAAAAATGATGAGGGTGATAGTTTTATATCAAGAGATAACATAAGGGAATGATATATTAGAGTAGTTATATTCCTGAGAAATTTGAAATTGAATAAATGAAATCGTGACTATGGCAGTTGTATACAGACTAAAGGGAATAATACCTAAATGGGTAAGGATTACTCATACTTTCCCAATACCATGGAGACAAGGTCCGCTAAATGTTTCAACACAAGGTAATGGATGTATAGTTTAAAAATAATTATAATTCACATGATCTAATCAAACACTATGGCAAAGAGATGTTGTAGGAGGCCATAATGATTAAGGCATTCAGTAATACAAAGACATGATAGTTGATAGACCTCTACTGGTGGATACTAATGAAGAGTAGTGGGGGAGGTTCAACAAGAAAGAAATAATTATTTTCAGAGGTTTTAATTAAAGGAAAATAAATTTGGAAGAGATTATTCAAATGTGGGACAAGTTGGCCAATTTCCTCGAAGAACTAATAATGGAAGATCTAGAATCTATTTTACATATCGTAAAATGGAAATTATATAGTGATAAATATTCTAATAGTGTTATTTATGAATTTAATGGTTTTGTGATCTCTTATGATGTCTAATGCATTGTGGTTTTCTGTGTGCGGTTTTTGTGATGGTTTCATTTTTTGAGGGTTTTCACATAACCCATAAAATTGAATTTTCATGTAAATATAATAATTAATTATCTAGTATTATATAGAGATGTTGGTATTCCAAAATAACCAACCCTATGGTCCTTAAAATGGGATCAAGACGATCTCTTTAAAAACATATTTACTCTTATTAACCTGTCATTTTCACTTTTATTGTTCTATTACTACCTTCATTGACATCCTATGCACTCCAATATATAAACATAAGTATATCATAAGAAGTCAGATATAATAATTTTTATGACATAATATTTTTCTATATCCTTCTCCATTAAATGAGAAACAAACCCATCTCACGTGCATATGGTGAAATACAACTTCATAAAAAATGTATTTTTTTATCAATCACAAACTCAAATGGATTGTCATAATGATATAAATAACGAATATATAGAATATTTATAGAATATTTATTTTTCTAGAAATATAATATAGCATCTACTTCTTTATCCATACAACCATTAAAAACGATAACATAACTTGTGTGTTTGACCACACGACCACCTCCACAACGTGATGTGATTCATTTCTCATATCTACACATTCATGAGTGATTATAAATATTTTAGATCATGATTTAAATTTCAGATTTGATGAATGATTTGTAAATGAATCAGTGAAAAGGTGTTATATAAGGCTTATTTATGTTAATTATAAATATAAATATTATTCTTATATGAATTAATAAAATGTTTTATACCATTACACATGAGGATAATGGATAATCCACTATGTGGAAGCATGAGGCTAGATATTTAATCACAATTTTATATCAATTTAGACATATTTGGTACTATGATTAAATTTTATATTTTTGGTATATAGTAATCAATTGATGTATAGAAAAATAATCTCAATTTAGTCATTGTAATTAATGATTCAATTCAAGATTACAATTTTATGTTGTTATAATTTAAAAGTTATCAATGTGAAAATAATTTATTTTATACTCCAATTTTAATGTTCTCTTTTATTTTCATTGAATGATTGTTATAATTTAATCCTTATAAAAAAATATGTTATCTAATCCCCATGATATTTAACCATTTTATTTGTCTCCTTCTAAAGTTTACTCTCATTGGGACTTGAATGATGAAATGAAATGATTAGAATAAAACATTATATTTTCTCTATTTTCGATTGTTTATGTTTTTATACTATTTCAATATCCTTCCAAAAAAATTTATACTTAATTACATCATTATTTTAATTAATTATTCATTTAGGACATTTTATGTTATCACTGAAATGTTAAATGGTTTCCATGGAAGCTTTATACTTTCTTCTGAAATTATCATTTCTGAATTTCTTTGTGAATGGTAAAAATGGGTGTTTATTTAAATTTATATTATGCTAACATATTTTCCCATATCCATAACCACTTTATTTAATTTATATTATTCTATATGTTTTCCTTATTTTTAAAAGTAAAAAAATTGATGAAAACTTATTGTAATGTTTCATATACATTTTAGTTTATTCATTAGTATAATTTATTTTTTTATAAAACCAATATTTATAAAGAATTGATGGTATTGTATTATCTATTATTAATATTATAGTCAATATCATTCTCATGAAACATTCAATTTCATGTGATCATATTCAATTGGACATTACACTTCTATTTCATTTCTATATCCATTTCATTGTGGGAAATCTTTTTTTCTTTAATAGTATTTAATTTATACATATGGTTCTTTACTGTGACTATTATTTGATTGACTAGAGAAATTAAATTATCATTTAATTAATATATGATTATTTATAATTGTTGTTGAAGAAAATTGTTTATGAATTTAATTGATCACTCACTATATAAGGATTTCCTTGGACATGTAGTTATAGGCGGGACATGATTATTGATAGACTCTCAATGTATCATCATGTATCATGGGTAAAAGTAGTTTTATATCACTGTATGAATATTTATTATTTAATACCTACCCATATTTTAAAAAATCATTGGATAAGGTCTTAATCATGGAATTCAAGATTATGAATTTTCCATTATTAATAATTCTGTTGTTATTATTCATGATATTATTGTGTTTATATTAACCATAGATGCATTTATTTCTCATTTTATTTACTAACTGAATTTCTTTCAAGTTATTTAACTTTTGGTAATGATCATTCCTTAAATAATCATGATACGTTTCATTGTATTCAAACATTTCTGAGAATTTGTGTGCACTCTTTTTTTCATTTACAAGGATATGAAGAATGATAATTTTAATGAATTTCAAGGATATATAATTTCATATTATATTATTATTTATATTTTATTTAAAATGTAAAATATGGATCCTGTGTGAATCTCATTATTCAAGAATACTAAGATAATCATTCATTGATTTTGTAATCCATTTTATCTAATGAAAATTTGAAAAAGTATATACTGACTTCGGGTTACTAGATTTTGGGTTGTTACGTAGCATTTTCACCAACATGTCATTAGGGCTCACCAGTTGGTCAGTGGTCCACCCACTGGATGGTGAGATCCCACTAGGTGGCTGGTGGGAACTTGCACAATGCATGTACACCTAGTCCTACTAGTAGATTGCAGGTGGAATCCCACGGAAAATATGGTGGGTACATGCATAATTATTGTATCTCTAGGGTCTCCCCTGGATTCCAAGTGGCACCTAATTCCATGAAGTTGTTATACAATTCAACCGCATCTAGTATATTTATTCCAACTTCCAAAAACTAACAAAAAACACTCCCCTAACAATTGAATTATCCAAAATCATAAAATTCAAAAACATTACGAGACAGGTACATTATTTAATAAACAGATTTGTGGAAATTATTCCCACTAAAAAAACTTTTTCCCTAAAAAGACACATGACTAAAAAACATAGAAGATATGGGGCCATTTCTATCTCAACATGGATTCATGATCCCATGTCTGAAGGTTATCCATATCAGAATACCATATCGCTTAAACCAATGATATCGTCTTTCCACATTAAACATTATCATGTTGTTTTGCTATCTACATAGTTCATTCAACAACTAAGGTGGTATATTCATTGTCAATATCCTTCCCCTAAACCATGTGGGATGGATCTTGGTGATATTTATTTATTTGGGTAATGTTAAACTATCATGAATAGAATTAAAATGAGTATCTTTTTATAAATGATTAAGAACCTTCCCAATTCTCAACACAATCTCAAATGATTAGACATAAAAAATTTCTAACCGACTTTACTTCCACAAACATAAATGTCCCAACTATGGTGAAACTATAAGAAACAAAAAATCACATACCTCGATTTTGAACAAATAACGATGAAAATAAAAATATTATTATCAGTGGATCTATGTTTTTACTATACTGTTATTGATTTAATTACATGATATCTCCCATATTCCATGTGATGATCTTTCAAACCATGTATCGTTCCTCAACCACTGATAGATAATCAGGTGAACTAAAATGCATCCCATACAATGCCTCAAATGGTTTCTTCTAGTTAAAATAATGCTAAAAGTTTTCATAGGAAAATTATACTAATGGTATATATTTCTCTAGATATACATAGAATTAAATCATGTATTCCCAAATAATGAATTAAATAATTTTTATGGTTCACTTTTTCTGAACATATATCTATGGATGATTAGTTGAGGTCCACATCAATTTAGAACCCATTACTATAAATAATGCATTCCAAAATTGAGATCTATAGATAGGATATCTTTCTGAAGTGTTATCTGATGGAACATTGTGATGTTTGAAAATCTATAGCACATATATAAACCCATATTCCACTACCTTCATCGTCTTCTATATGGGTAGAAAATACACATATTTCATGATTTGATAGATGTAATTCATCGGCCCTATAATCTTGGAGTCGGTTCCTTATTTTATAACATTAGAATTATTATAAGGAATAAAATCCCAAATGAACGAATAATTTATCAATTTGGGAAAACTAGATTACATTCATGATTCATGTATTACAAATAAATAAACCAATTACAACATAATTTTTTCCATAATAGCATTATTCCTAATTTTCATGTTGTTGCATATTTTCGTTAGTACACTTTAGGATTATGTGGAAAGGAAAAAAACAAGGGTGATCTAAAATTCCCAATAAGTGCAAAGATACAATGGAATCTTTGAGTAAATATGAAAAAAACAATATAGAATAATAAATAACTAAAACTCATTCCATTTAAAAAATCACATGTTCTATGAAAAATAACCATTTATATTCTAATAGTTGAATAACCAAATGTAATATCAATAAATAATCTCATAAATATAGAATTCCTAATTATGGACATCAAAAACATATCATTGAGGCCTTAACCAAGACATCTGAAAATAAAATGTTTGGGACTCATACAAATAATTATATGATAATAAATGGGAAAGGCCTCAGCCAAGTCTGTATCTAATTTCTCTCATGATACATACCAATTCATCGATGGATATAGTGGGCCCTACCAATAATTTACTAAGTCCAATGAATTCATTATATGAGAATGTGGAAACATAAAAAAATATACATATGAAATATAAATAACATTCCCCAATCATTAAAAATAATAAAAAACCATTCTGAGTAATATGGTTAACGATATAAATAAAGCACATATATAGTAAAAATAATCATAAAACCATTAATATTTCTTTTAATTATATGATATATGATAAACATCATTGAAGTATAAAATTTAGTAAAGGATATTGACATATATTAAATGATCTAATAGAATCATTAAAACTAATTGACAGAACTACTCCTTTTTTTACATTGAAATTATTTATTTAAATGACTGACAAATTTTAAAAGAAATAATTTTACTATAAATAGCCTATTAAAATTGTGTAGAAATAATCAAAACATTAAGGTGTTATGATGGTAGAATAATCTATTTAATCCATATAAGTTGAAAAATAATTCCTTTCATAATGGGTCCAAAAAATTGTAATATAACTTATTTAGAAAATGAAAAAAATTCCATTCAAATAATTTTATAAAAAAATAGAACATATGTTTAAAATATTTTGAACATTTTCTAGATAGAATAATATTATTTTGGAAAAAATCATTAAAAACATGTGCATGGAAGAAACATTCTCCCTAGTGGAGTCTTGAACATAAAAAATCTCAAATAATAATGAGATTGTGAAATAACTCTTACCACTTAATAATTAGTAGAATCACCATCCCCATGAGAGAATGAAAATAACTTGGATATTAAATTACCAGTTTTTTTTTTGAATAATATTTATAAAATAAATTCATGTTAATTATATGTGTCGCACAAAAGAAATAAGAAGTGTAGAAGGTAAGTGTCCCACAATAATGAAAGTGAGAAAAAAATCTCTTACCTTATGTCTGAATCTCATCAAACAAAATCAAACCTGCGATATTTTAAATATAGATTTGTAATAGACATATAGAAAACCATATTAATTTAATTAATAAAATATATTATTTACTTATTACTTTATATTACCTTTTAATTAACAATTCCATGTTAATTTTATGTTGCGGGTAATAACCGCTTTAATTTTTTCATGTGTTTTGATTCATTATTTTTTTGATCCTCTTACTAATATAAGGATATACTCATCTATTAAATGATAAAAATTAAATAAATATAATATATATTCAATATATATATATATAATTATTTATAAAATATAAAAATTGAAAATGAAATACACCGTTCATTGATACGGTAGGCCATATATACAGATTAATGTAGTTCCAATTTTATTATCATATTGAATGAAATAAAGAAAGTAATATAAATACATTATAAATACTATTTTATATAAATTATTTTTTTCACTAAAAATTCCTTAATACATTCCATAATAATTTTGAATGAGTCACGTCATTTTGAGGAGGCAATAGTCGACACATCAACAGATGAAATTATCGTATGTACACAAAAGGGAAACCATGAAATCATTTGTTTTATAATAATACCAAAAGAATGAATAAATTATTAATATCATATATATATATATATATATTTAAAAGATAAAACCTATCATTATTTCCAACCATGAATGGTGGCAATGGAGGAATGAACATCATCACTTCATGAGGCGGTTTCTCACCCTACACAGGAATGATGATTCTGTATCCCATTCGATGGTTATCTGGGGGATTGTAGGTGAAAAAATTAATATAAAAACATCTCATTATATTTATGATACTTATTTCATTATATTAACATGATATAAAATTATTATATTGGTTTAAGGAATAAATAAAACTAAAAACGTTCAGTGATGAATGTTACCTCTTCTTGGGGTATCTTCTTTTGATTTTCCCAAGAAGAACCCCTTTGGTAGGATTTATTCTAAAATAATATCTTATAAGACGAATTTAGGGTTGTTTTTATGATAAATAGAATGTTTTTGGTCAAGATATAAAGATCATTATTGAGAGAGGAAGTGAGAGAGGATGTTTCTTTTAATAAGCGAGGTGAGCAGCACTTTTGGAAACCCTAATAATATTGTATTAATATAAATTAATTTTCATTTTCAGATGGATGCAAAGTTAGTAATTTAGATTATAGTATATTCATGGGTCACAATACTCTCAACCAATAATTTTTATACCCGTTTAACTCACATTTATACCCTTATCATTTGGCATGAACTCATTGATACACACTTTTACACTGATCGTCACAGCTTGGATTTTTACATTATTATGGTTAATACAATTACATTAAAATGAAAAAATAATTATAAATGATTCATGTGTAACATTTACATCCTTATAACAATAATTTGGATGTTTTTTATACTTTTATGAATTTTATATCATTTATTAAAATAATAATTATTTTAAAATAACATTAATGCCAATTTTGAAAGTATTCATTTATTGAAATTTTAAAAATTATCTATACACATTAAAACATAAAAATAAAAACATTATTATATACCAATTATTCTTAGTTAATATAAAAAAATCATCACATTAATTATACAATTTATATTTATTTAATATTTTTAATAACATTTTTATTCTCTATATTATGAAAACAATTATTACATCATTATTACGAGGGCCTTTAAGTTAATCATTTATCCCAAAAAATACAAATAAATTATAATGATTATGATAATAATTTTATATTTACATTAAAAATTTATAGATGAATATATAATCTGAATAACAATATATAAAAAAATTAATTGCTATTAAAAACATGATTATGGCATATTGTATTGTCCTTAAAATAAAATACTAATAAAGGCATAATGTCATCCATGTGGCTACAAGTGGCTCCAATATGCCATAAAATCTTCCTAAGGATGAGTATTTCGAAAATAACTCTTATAAAATTATGATAAGTGTTAGGGTAATTTGGACATATATATATTATTATTATTACACTTAATTTCCCAATTTACCATTAACCACATTAATAAATAAATTACTAGAGTTACTATTAAAAATTTAAAAAAATAAAGGGGAACTATTTAAATAATTTTGAACTCATGATTCCAAATATGGAATCAATTTTTCAAAATTCAAACTACAAAAATTTTAGAAATTAATTTTAAATTTATCTTCATGATGGAATGAGAAAACTAGTTTTTAAAGTAAAAACACTCAAAGGATTAGAGTGTTTTTACATCCATTTTCAATATGAAATTTACTCCCATGAAAATCATTACATTAAATGTTATTATATTAAAAAAATATAATTTAAAACTATTATAATATATAATCTAAAAATAAAAATTAATTTGATGACAAAAAATTTTCAAATCAAATACAATATTCTTTCATCATTCATCAAAAAATGATTTATATCCCAAAATATAAAACAGTCAATCAATGTAAATTTTTATACTCCATATTAAAATAAGAATATTATTTTGACAAATATAATATATAATAGTGTAAATGTTTTGATTTAAAATGTGTGCACCATCAAAAGGCAAAAAATGTTCCATACAAAAAACGTAATCATTTATGAAATAAAATGTTCTTATTATTATCTATTTCCTATCAAAATTTCTAGATGAATTTAAAATTTATTAGTTAAAATTTTCCATAATATTTTTCACTAATAGTTATTAATTTATTTTTTTTTGATAAAATCCTATTTGTGGGGATAAATATAGTTTTTTAAAAAACACACATCTTTTATATTCAATTTATTATATTTTCATTTTCAATGAATTGATTTTATAATCATTAATAATAAATATTTTCATAATTTTATTAATCTCATTCTTCCAGTACAATGTAATTTCAATTGTTAAAATATAAATAGTTAATACTATATTTTAGTTTGATTAAGATTAGTGTTTCGTGAAATATAAAATATCTATGAAATTGAATTCATTTATGAAGACACATAATGTAAAATATTAATGTGTTACATTCTCCCCTACTTTAATAAATTTGGACCTTGTAATTTTAAATTTCATTCGAATGTCAATGGTTAATATTTGGAAATTATTTTGTGGAAAGCCCACATCTGAAATAGGGTTAATAAATAATCATTATAATAATATGGAAAGGGAAATGTGAAGGTGATCACAAAATTTTGTTTTAGAATAGGATAAATTTATTGGAAAGTGGAATACATGGCATGGAAGAGATTGAAAACGATCATGTTATGATTGAGGGTGTTAGAGAACATGATAATCAGAATATTTGCCTTCCCTAAATCAGAAATCTGTAACGGGTTAATGTGGCCATTGATTTCATTTTAAGAAAATTAAACATATAATGTTTTTGTTCAAAAAAATAAAATAATTGAGGGATTATTTTCCCTTCTAGGTATTCACTTACATGATTTCTTTCCATGTCATAATCATAACATCATCATTTTTTATGATTTTGTCTATTTTTTATTCATCTCTTATGCCAGGAAACAGATATTCAAGTTTCCTTTTTTCATACATGAATCAAAATAATGAATAATAAGATCCAAGAGTCATTCCTTCATCATTTAAATGTGTAGAAAAAACCAAATGATTATCATTGGATATCCAATATGATAAATAATACTTTAAACTTAAACAATAATATCCAATGTTCAACATAACCCATTCCTTAATTAGTAAACCATATGACAAATCCAAAATACATCTGTCTAAATTCATAGTCCAAAAATAAATAAGTAAGGTCAATATTTTTCCAAAATAATCATTTCATCCATTTTTCCCAAAATAAATTGTAGATATTTTTTGTCATATAGAAAATATTTGATGAAATTAAAAACATTAATTAAAACTTTTACACTACCAAATACTTAAAAAATAATTACTAAAATACAATACTTATATATCCTTTCATTCTTATAACCATAGAACTATTGATGAAATGATTAATGAATCCCAAAACACAAGAACATTAATCATTCTACATCATTCGTAAACCATTATATATGCTTCATAATATTATTCCTTAATACCACCATCAATGAATTTATCCATTTTATTACCTTCATCATCAAAATTATAACCATTACAAGTATAACCTTATTGATTAAAACCATTTACCAAAACCAAAATCAGAATGTGATAAACACTAATCATAGTGATATTGTCATGAAGAATCATTAAGAAGATGTCTAAATTCTAAAACATTCTCAATCATTGAATCCTTAGGTTTAACCTAGGTTATCAATTATCATTTAAAAATAAATATGATTTTATCCTATAAATGTACTTATCCTCAAGGTCAATAATATGTTTATGTTTACTAATCCTTGTATTTCAAAATATAGTTCCCACAGATTATAATGATCTTTCTATAATTCCTACTTTCAAGACCCTAAACCTATATTTCCATAGTGGGTGAATACTGCATTACATTAGCATAAGATACAAGGAATGAAATACCAAAGGACTGAAGATTTTAAATGTGGTGGGAAACCCAGTTACAAACATGATTCATGTATTATAAATGAATCCTCTTATTATAGCATATTTTTTTTCATAATATCATTATTCCAAATTAGCATATGCTTTCATATATTTCATACTACACTTCTTGGATTCTTATGTAAAGAAAAAAGGTTGATAAAAATATACAGTAAGGGTATGAATACAAATGATGATATGAGTAAATAAGGCATAAACAATATGGCAATGTATATAACTGAAACACATTCCATTTAAATCATCACGGGATATAGGAATCTTAACCATTGATATTCTAATAGCTGAATAATATTAGGTAATATCAATAATTGATCTCATATTTATGAAATTCAAATTGATGGACATCTAAAACATATTGTTGAAGCCACAACAAAGAAAACTGAAAATAAATTGTTAAGGATACGGATAAATATATATCTTAAAATAAATGGGAGATGACTCAGCAAAGTCCATAATTGATTAGTCTAATGAGAACTAATAATTTATTGATTGGCTATATCAGTCCCCACCCATCACCTACTATGTCCAATTAATTCCACATATAAATGGAGTAAAAAATAAAAAATATATACTTATGTAATGTATATCACTTTCCAAAATAAGTAAACATAATCACAAACCATTCTGAGTAATATGGTGAATGGTATCAATATTGATCTTCCCAAGTAAAAAATAATCACAACTTTTTTAATAAAATATGTTAAATGATAACATAATAGATAGAAATCAATTATGTATAAAATTAAATATAGTATGTTGATATAGATAAAAATACTCTAATAAAATAATTTAAACTTCTTCAAACAAATACCCATTTTCACACTAATGTAATTTATTAAATATGCTACAAAATTTTTAAATAGAACATTTTCATCGAAAATAACCATTCAAAAATATGAAGAATGATTTAAAAACATTAGTTATTCCTAACAGAGTAATAATCTGCTCATAATGTATAAGTTAAAAAGGAAAATTCCTTTCATATTTTGTCGAAGAAGTCATAAAGTACCCCACATCAAAATTGACCAAAATATTCCATTAGAAACATTTTATAATTATTCAAAAATTTATTAAAGAAATATTAATCAATTTCAACGTAATGGTATTAAAAATTGAAAAAAATTAGAAAAAATATATATGGAGAAAAATTATCTCTAATGGAGTCGGAAATAAAAAAATCTAGAATATTAATGATACACTGGTGGAAATCCCAACTACACAAACAGTTATTTCCCAACGGTTTGTAAAAACCATTTGAATAATGAGGCTATACATACAGTTTTCTGAAACTGTTGGTATACATTAATATAAGTTGGTTTTACCAATGGTCCACTAAAACCATTGGAAAAAATGAGCTCAATAGCCAATGGTTCTTATAAACCATTGGGATACACCTACCTAAAATGCGACCCTCCTCCCATCCTGACTTCCCCTCGCATCATGCCCCCACTTCTCCATCGTGAAGAGATCCTCTTCATCCCGACTCCCCCTCACCGCCACTCCCATTCTGACTCCCCCTCACCACCACTCTCATCTTTCTGCGCACTCCCCTCCTCCCATTCGAATTGCCCCTTGCCGCTCTTCGATTATCACTCGGCGCTCACCGCTCACTACATGTCATCTCTCACGCATCCCCCCCCATCCTCATCTAGAATTACATCCCCTATAAGGTTTCAGAACCCCCCTAGGTCTAGATTTCCCTCACCCGACGCTAATCCCCCATAGGTCGAGCTTTCCCCCACCCGACGTGAATCCCCCCTTGGTCATGAAGGTTGAGCATCCCCTCTGATGGTTGGGAATCCTGCCTAGGTCGAGGATCCCCTCTGGTCAATAATCCCATTCAACATTTCCAGTATTCTTTGGTAGTAATTCCCAAATCATTATCTGGTATGATTAATTTATTCCTTATTTATTTTGAGTTTTGTGGATTCAATTTGTATCTTTTCATATTGTTTCATTCATATGTGATATATGCTTGATTTTGGTTTTCTCAAAACATAAAAATAGTTATCATTGTATTGTTTTTAGATATAAATAATTGAAATTTCACATAGAAGATACCATGAGAACATTATTTCTATGTGATTTAGGTGATGATGTGTTTCTAGTTTCATAAAGAATATCATATTCTATGTGAAATCATTTGGATCTCATAAAATGTTAACAATATTTTATGTGTATAATTATTCATACCATTGATGCTTTGTGGATATTTTTGTCATGTGAATAGAGTGTTATAATTTGAAAATGAACATGTTATCTAATGCATACTGTTTTAATATGTACATGATGCATGTGAAGGGAAATTGGATTGTGGATAAATGTGTTGTTCTTTTTGGTTTCACATACAGATGAATGGGTAACAATATTTTATTAAATTATAAAGTGTTATCTAGATGCAATGTTCCCTATAAATAAGGCATTAACTCATGGGAAATTTGTTGAAACATTTTTAGATATGTGATTAATATGAATGTATTTTCGTATTTTCTCCTTGTAGATTTTTTCAATAGAATAACAACAATATATTATGGATTCATTTTGCAAAATTATTTTCCTTGAAAAAAATTTATATATGTTAATTGCGTGTTATTTTAAATTTCCATTCGAGTGTTGTTTTATATCAACAAGTATGGTAATAAGGTGGTTTTATCAACTTCTACGTTAAAAAACTGATTTGGGATTTTTTCTGCTGAATAACTTTTCTTTATAGCTCAAAACTGTTTTATTTTCATTGTGATTTCTTATTTCTCACATTCTAAACATTTCTATGTTGAGGGGGGTGGGGGTGTCCTGGGGGTGGGGTGTCTAGGGGGTGGGGGGCTGTCCAGGGGGTTGGGGGCTATCCAAGGGGGTAGGGGATGTCCAGTGGGGGGTTGTACAGGGGTGGGGGGTGATCAGGGTGTGGGGTGGTGTCCAGGGGGGTGGGGTGACTGTCCAGGGGGTTGGGGGCGCTGTCCAAGGGGGTCGGGTGGTGTCTAGGTGGGGGGGGTGTCCAGGTGGGTGGTGGGGGGTGTCTAGGTGGGTGGGGGTGTCCAGGTGGGGTGTCAAAGGGGTTGGGGGCTATCCAAGGGGGTTGGGGTGGGGCTGTCCAGGAGGGTGGAGGGTTCCCAGGGGGTTAGGGGTGTCCACAGGGTTTGGGGGATGTCCAAGGGGCTTGGGGGTGGGGGCTGTCCAAGGGGGTGGGGCTTATCCAAGGGAGTGGCGGGGGGGGATGTCCATGAGGGTGGGGGTGTCCAGGGGTGGAGGTGTTCATGGGGTGGGGGGGCTGTTCGTGGGGGTGGGGGTGTCAAGGGCGGGTGTTCAGAGGGTGGGGTGGTGTCCAAGGGGGTGGGGTTGTCCAGGAGGATGGGTGGTTGTCCAAGGGGTTCGGGGGTGTCCAGTTGGGTGGGGTGTCCATGTGGGTGGGGGATGTCCATGGGTATAAGGGTTTCTAGGGGAGTGGGGGTGTCTAGGTGGTGGGGTGGTGTCTAGGGTGGTGGTGGGGTTGTCTAGGGGATTGTAGGGTGGTGGTGGGGTTGTCTAGGGGATTGGGGGGGCTGTCCAGTGGGTGGGGGTGGAGTGTCCAATGGGATTTGAGGTTGGTTTATTCTTCCCTCTTTGTTTTTCCCAATTTAATTTGGGGATTTTGCTGAATTATATGCCCATAAAAATCTATATTAGGTATGAATTGCATGAGTAATACTAATTTCATGATCAAATAGAACCCAAATGAATGTAATTTTCCATGATAATATAAACAAAAACAAGATAAACTAAATCTAATGGAAGTGTCCCAAAAAAACTTGAATCGAACAAAATCAATCTATGTTGAAACTCGAGCCAAACTGATTATATAAAATTAATAAGAAGAGTAATTGTTAATTAATAGGAATGTACAATTTGATATTATTATTTTGAAACATGGATCTATTTCCCCCTTGATTTTAGGAACATGATTTAACCCATGGGGTGTTGTGGTTCTTATATGTTGGGCGGTGACGTGTATAGTCACAGGAGACAAGTATGCTTTATTTTATTTTATATTTTAGTTTCTTTATCACATTGGCCACTTAGTTTTTTTACAACTTTTCATAGACAAAGAGTAGTTATATTCTACAATGGGGCCTGAAGGGGTTCAAATTGATTCAGTCCACCTACTTTGATCTGAGGTAATATTTTATGGTTACTACTTGTCTCACACCTCATGTATATGAGGATTTCAGTGTTTTTGACTCCATATTATGTTTTCGGTAGGGCGTGTGATCGTTTCGTGTTAGTTTGGGTGGATTTGGTTCTCCGCTGGCTATCTAGGTAATGCTTTAATGTCATGGTTGGTTTCTCACAGGTTACATAGCGTACTTTTTGTGTTTAAGGTTTCTAATATCATTTTTGTAGTGTGTTGATCCCTGCTCATTGGTTTTGAGTCGTCAAGTCAAGGGAGACTCGCCAGCGTGTGCATAGGTAAGTAATTATATGGATGTGGGTTCCCCCGTTATGTGTATAGTCACCCATGGCAGTGATTATGCATTTATGGGGCTAGGTGTTCCCATGTATATATATATATATGCATATGCAGGTGAGTAGGGACCGGTATATGCATATAACCATATGTGCAAGGTTCCCCTTGCACATGCTCATTTTCATGAAGGTGTGTTCATAGGGGCAAGGTGTCCTTGCATGTGTGTGAAGGTGCATATACCCAGTGGGGGAGAATCAGATTTTAGTTAGAAAGCTCCAAGTTCCGAAGTGGATGGATTGGTTCTACCTTGAGGTAGGGTCCCTCTCCTAGCCTCATTAATTCAACAATGCTTTAAATTGAATTTAACTTCTTTTTTAATTATACTTAATTATATTGATTTTCATATGTTGAATAACTGTTCTTTAATATAATAGTGTCATTGGATAAATAAATTCATGATTTTGTTATAAAACCCCTCCAACAGAGGTGCGATGTCAGTGACAACTCATAGTGATAGTTATGTTGATCTAGTAGCTTAAGTTATTGCATTTGATTTGTGATGAATTAGTTTTAGAATAATTTTTAAATAGAATTTAATGAATTATGTCATAAATCCATGGCATGATTTTATAATAAAACCCCACCAACGGAGGTGCACTATCTTCTAAACCAATGTCTAGTGATGGTTATTTGTATCATGTTTAGATTTTGTTTGAGTTTTCCATATGTCTCTTGTTGGTGTTTGTTTTGCGGCATGTTAGTTTTTGTTTTCGTTGAATAATATAAATTGGCTTATCATACACGTTTAGATCAAATAACATATGTCTGAGTAGGCATATGCCCTTACCATGACACTTTCTTTTTCACCCTTTGAATATTATAATTGAAATTTCCTTGTTTAGGTGAATTGAAAGAATTTGTAAATGGTTTGTTTAGGGTGTATGATTCGTTTATGTCGCTTCATTTCCCTTTAGATGTGCATCATTGTGCTTCTCAATACAACCTTCTGACAATCCCTTGATTTAACATATTAAATAGTTTTTTTGTTTTATCATTTCCGTTGTTACCTTATCTTATGGATAAACCTGTTCCAGATGTTTACATGGCCTCTTGGCCTCCCCTTTTCGTGTTTACCTGAGCCTATATATCTTAAAATACTGATGGTGTCATTATTTAACACTAGTGAGGCTTATGGTGCTCCCCACCATAAGCTTAATCTTAACACCATTGGGGGTGTTTCCCTGGCCTCAATGAACATATAATTTTTTACAAATATTAATTATACCATATGATTTGTGTTGCATCTAAGTTGTTAAAACATATTTAAATTCTATTGTTCACAAGGTGACTGAAGTTTTATTATTAGAGTTCCAATAAATTCATATACCATTGATAAGCAATACACCTTCATAATTTGACTCTCAATCAGTAATTTCAAATACCCAGTACCACTTAAAAAAATAATATAAAATATATATTTTTATCATACCACAATCCCGAATCAAGAGTATGTTTTTATAACATAAGATCAGTTCCTATAACATGAAGGACAACTACATAGGATTTATTGGAATCCTGTATAAAGAGTAATCAAAATATTGATATCTAGTATAGACATTGGTAAGTAGAATAAAAATTCAATACTAATTAAAAAATCTATATGATCACTAGTCCTCCCACTTCATTCCATAACCACTCGGTTCCATGTTCTATAAGAGTGGATTCCTATCCTAATTTTCCAATTTAGTGATTCATTAATTGCATATGAAGTTATTTATCATGACTGATAAAAATAAGAATAAAATCATTTCTACTAAAATATGACTAATTAACATTCTCGATAGATTTCATGAAACCATTTATGAATGGTTTTCTATTTTGTATTTTTCCTTGTCCTTTAGAGTTTGATATTTTTATGATTTTTATGATTTGATGAGTGTTTCGACCCTTTTAGAGAAAATGCTTCTACATTATCTTTTTTTTCTTTGTGAGAATAGTAAACAACACACACCTTATATAGTGTAGTGGGAGAATTCTACAACAATGGTGAATATTATGGATGAAAAACTTTGTGATAGTATTCCATGAGTCCTGTTATCAATGTTGAGACTGACTAATCACAATTTTTATCAGTGGGGTGATGGACGGAATGTTTCCCCGCCTCCTCCCTCCCGTTCGCTCCTGGCCGAAATATTCTACCTCGTGGATGTCGCTAGACCGAGCCAACACTCCGCGGTCACGCTGCGGTCACGTCATGGTCACACAGTGGATTCGGCCCTGTTCCAGGACAACACCATGCGGCAGTTCGCAGTCCTGTCAGAATTCAATTTATGATACCTAGATAGAGTTTTAAATACATTACCCACCCATAGTTAAAGGGGATGGAGGACCTCAAGTAGAAAATATTTGGATTGAGTCTCTCATGAAAATATTTAGTCACCTGTAGACAACATTGAAGATTAGGGTGAATCTTGCTACTTGTATTGTACAAGGTCCATCTATGTGTGCGAGGGAAAACATGGTAAATGTTGGACAATAAAAAGACTTGACAATACTTTTATAATATTATTTGTATCTAGGAAAGTATCTAAAATGTTTTTGTTTTAAAATGATAACCTATTTTTGGAAAAAAAAATTCAATTCCCTTAAAAAAGGATAGTGTTAATTATTTTAACGATTTTAAAGTGATATTAATAAAGCATAATGAGAATCTATTAAAGGATTGAATACAAATATACATTTAAAATAAATGATTTTGATCATATCTATGATAGTATTCCATGAGTCGTGTGATCAATAATCAGACTGACTAATCACAATTAAAATCGGCGGGGTGACAACCGGAAGGTTGCCCCGCCTCCTCTCGCTCCCTTCACTCTTGGCCGGAAGATGCTGCCCTACGGATGTCGCTGGACCGGTCAAACATGCTGTCGTCATGATGTGGTCACGCTGCGGGCAATCTGCGGTCACGCCGCGGTAATTCCATGATTTGGCCCAGCTTCAGGACGACACCCCGCTGCGGTTCACAGTCCTATCAGAATTCAATGTAAGATACCTATGTAGAGTTTTACATAAATTACCCACCCATAGGTATTGGAGAGGAAGGCCCTCAGGTTGCCCCTCTAGACACCCCGTACCCCAGTGGACAGCCCCGCCACCCCCGTGGACAGCCCGCCCACATCCATGGACAACCCCTCCCTCTATGGACTACCCCCCACCCCCTGCACACCCCGTATTCCCCAGGGCAGCCCCACCGAACCCCGGGACACTGCGTACCCCCTTGGACGGCCCCACCCACCACCTTGGACACCACGTACCCCCTGGACAGCCCTTCCAACCCCCTGGGAGAGACCCACCCACCTCCTGGAAAACCCATTACCCCATGGACAAGCCTTCCCCCCACCACCGTGGACAACCCGCCCACCCCCTGGACACCCCCTCCCCCCGTGGACAACCCGCCCACCCCCTAGAGACCTCGTACCCCCTTAAAAAGCATCACCCACCCTCGTGGACACCCCATAACCCCCTCAATAGCCCCCACCCCCGTGAACAGCCCGATCCACCCCTTGGACACCCCCGACCCCTTGACAGCCCCTCCACCCCCGTGGACCGCCCCCACCCCCTCGACAGCCCCCACCCCCTGGACAACCCCGACCCCCTGGATAGACCCCACCCCCGTGGACACCACCCCACTCCCCTTAGATAGCCCCCAACCCCTGGATGACCAGAATGTTTCCCCACATCCTCCTGCTACCTTTGCTCCTGACCGGAAGATGTTGCCCTGCAGATGTCGCTAGACTGGGCCAACATGCCACGGTCATGTCGCGGTCACGCCGCGGTAATGTCGTGATTTGGCCCTGGTCTAGGATGACACCCTACGAGGGTGCGTAGTCATGTCAAAATTCGATGTATGATACCTAGATAGAGTTTTAGATAAATTACCCACCCATAGTTAATGGGGAGGTAGGCCCTCCGGTAGCCCCACTGGACACCCCGTACCCCCTGGACAGCCTCTCCACACTCGTGGAGAGCCAGCCCACCCGCTGGACAGCCCCTCCCCCAGTGGACAGCCCCCCCCCCCCACCACCACCACCTGGACACCTTGTACCCTCCCTGGACAGCCCCACCCATCCCCCTGGACACCCTATACCACCCCTGGATAACCCCTCCCACCCCTGGAATCCCCTAACCCCCTAGACAGCCCCACCCACCCTCTGGATAGCCCCACCCACCCCCTGGACAGCCCTTCCCCTCATGGACTGCCCCCACCCACATGGAAAGCCCGCCAACCCCCCCCCCCCCCCCCCCGGACACCCCTACCCCCCGTGGACAACCAACCCACTCCCCTAGACACCCTGTACACCCTGAACAACCCCACCCACCCCCGTGGACACCCCTTACCCCCCTGGACAGCCACCACCCCCCCCCCCCCCACCCCCATGGACAGCCCAGCCTACCCCCTGGCCACCCCCGACCCCCTGGATAGCCCTGCCACCCCTGTGGACCGCCCCAACCACCCTCGACAAACCCCAACCCTGTGGACACCACCCCACCCTCGTGGATAGCCTCGAACCCCTAGATGACCGGAATGTTGCCCACCTCCTACCGCTACCTTTTCTCCTGGATGGAAGATGCTGCCCCACGGATGTCGTTGGACTGGTCCAACACCGCGGTCATGCCGCGATCACTCTGCGGTCACGCCACGGCCACGCTGTGGCCAGGCCACAGTAATGTTGTGATTTGGCCCTACTCCAAGATGACACCCCGTAGTAGTTCACAGTTCTATCAGAATTCGATATTTGATACCTAGATAAAGTTTGAGATACATTACCCATCTATAGTTAATGGGGAGGGATGCCCTCAGGAAGCCCCCCTGGACACTCCATACCACCTGGACAACCTCGCCACCCCCGTGGATAGCCCTTCCACCCCCGTGGACAGCCCCTCCCCCCGTGGACCACCCGCCACCCCCTGGACACCCCATACACTCGTGGACACCCCCGCCCACCCCCCCTGGACATCCTGTACCCCCTGGACAGCCCCGCCTACCACCTGGACACCATTTACCCCCTAGATATCCCCTCACCCCTATGGACATCCCTCCCACCCCCTTTAGACACCCCTACCCCCGTGTACATCCCACCCACCCCCTGGACACCTCATACCCCTAAAAATCCCCACCCACTACCGTGGACACCCCCTACCCCCTGGATAGCCCCCCCCCCCACCACCACAGTGGATAGCCCCTCCCACCCCCTGGACACCCCTGACACTCTGAAAATCCCCACCACCCCCATGGACCTTCCCCACCCCCTGGACAGCCCCCCACACCCCTAGACATCCCCCACCCCCGTGGACACCACCACTCCCCCTTGGAATGTCCCCCCAACCCCTAGATGTCTGGAATGTTTCCCCACCTCCTCCCACTCCCTTCTCTCCTAGTCGGAAGATGCTACCCCATGGATGTCACTAAACTGGGCCAACACGTCGCATTCACACCGCAGTCAAGCCGCGATCACGTCGTGGTAAGGCCGTGATTTGGCCCTTCTCTAGGGTGACACCCAGCGGTTGTTCGAAGTCATGTCAGAATTCAATGTATGATACCTTGATAGAGTTTTAGATACATTACCCACCCATAGTTAATGGGGAGTGAGGCACTCATGTATCCCCCCTGGACACCCTGTACCCCCCCTGGACAACCCCTCCACCCCCGTGGACAGCCCGCCCACCCCCCTGAATAGCCCCTCCCCCTATGGACAGCCCCCACCCCCTGGACACCCCGTACACCCACTAGATAGCCCTGCCCACCCCCTAGACACCATGTACCCCCTGGATTGCCCCGCCCAACCCTGGACATCCCTAACCCCCTAGAGAGTCCCACCCACCCCTGGAAAGCCCCTCCCACCACCTAGAAAGCCTCGCCGACCCCCTGGACAGCCCCTCCCCTCGTGGATAGCCCCGCCACACCCATGGACAGCCTGCCCACCCCCTGAACACCCCTACCCCCCGTGGACACCCCTCCCACCCCCTGGACACCCTGTATCCCCCCTGAACAACTCCTCGAACCCCCATGGATACACCCTACCCCCCTTGATAGCCTCCCCCACCTTCGTGGACACCACCCCACCCCCCTTGGAGAGCCCCCAACCACTGGACAGCCCCCACCCCTGGACACCACCCCAATCCCAGGACACATATTCTTTTGTGTATGAAAATAGTGTTCAAGAGTTTGTAAGAAGAATCCCTTATAAACTGGATATATTTAGTATAAAGAGTGCAATTGAGAGACTCTAAATTAATCAGGATATTGTAAAACTATCGGGAGATAGTAAAGTATTTTTGGGAGATAACCCACTTGTACTCACATATTTGATATATTGGGTATATTAGTCTCAGACATTACCAAAACACACCAAGGATTAAATACCCAAAATGGGATCAACCCATGTAAAAATATTGTCTATTATTTTTCAGGTGGTAATTGTGCATTGGGAATTCATAAGTAGATACATATATCTGAACAGATATAGAGGTTTAAATTAATTTTATAGGTATACATATAGATACCTATATCAGTGGGGTATATATTGCCTGTATTTTGAAATATGGGGTGTATTTACAGTGGTAATTTCATAGGGATGCAGGTTGTTGTGGTGTATTGGATGTAATTGCAGAGGGTTGCAGCAAGCTGCTGGGAGGGTTGCAGGCAGGCTGATGGGAGGGATGCAGGCAGGCTTCTGGAAGGGATGTAGGTGGATGCAGGCTACTGGGAGGGATGCAGGCCGGTTTTTGAGAGGGATGCAGGTAGATTTCCGGCATGGATGCAGGCTGTTGGGAGATTTGAGTGGAAAAAACTATATACCAAAAGTTTCCATGAACCGTTGGTAATGATTTTAGTTGACTACATATATCTCAACAGTTTATGAAACTGTTGGGAAAAAACATATACTTCATGTATACCAATGGTTCAAAAACCATTGGTATACATGTATTTCAATGGTTTAATGAAACCGTTGGAATAAGTTAGATGTTGTAAAACATTTGTACTAATGGTTTTAGAACTGTTGGTACACAAATATACCAATAGTTTTACTTAAACGGTAATCATAGATTACATTCAGACATCATATACCAATGGTTTCTAATGAACCGTTGGCATAGAGCTACTACAATGGCTAACACACCAATGGTTCTGGAAACCATTGTGTTATACTATGAAAACGGTTTCAAGCCCTTCCCCAATGGTTTGAAACCATTGGGATATGTGAAATTTCCAGTAGTGATATTTTGAAATAATCCTTACCACTTAATAATTAATAGAATCATATAACCCATGAGAGAAAAAAACTGGATATCAAAATACCATAATATTCTGAATAATATTAATAAAATACATTCATGGGAAGTATATACACCACAAAAAATAAATATATAGTGTATAAAGACAGTGTCCTATATAAATAAAAGGGAGACAGAAATCCCATTACTTATGTATTGACTCTCATTATACTCTCTCAACCATGTTTCATAATAAATAAGTGGTTATTATAAATACAAAAAAAAACATATTCATTTCCATAAATCCATATATTATTTACTTATGACTTTTTGTTACTTATCTATTAATAATTCCATGATAAAATTATGTTTCGGGTAATAACTGCCTTGTTTTTCGCATGTGTTATGATTTGTTCCATTTTTTATCCACTATCTTATACCATGATTTCATCATTTATAGAATGATAAAAATGACATAAGAATCCTAAATATTTATTATATATGTATTTATAATAATCTAGACAAAATATAAATTGAAAATGAAATACACCGTTCTTTGAGGCGGTAGGATATACGTATGTTTGAACGTTGTTTAAATTTTCATTTCATATTGAAATAAATAATGTAAAAAATTACATTATTAATTTTTTTTCATATATATAACTTATTTTCACTAATCCCACACTTAATATATTCCATGTGAACGATTCACTTTGTTTTGAGGAAGTGATAGTTCACATATCAACAAAAAGAGTTATCATATTTACATAAAATGGGAAAGGATGAGGGTATGTGATATATTGTAAAGACCTGTAAATTTCAAGAAAATTTTTTTTCTTAAATTATTTGGAATTTTATGAGTACGCAGTTTTTGACGGCGCTTGATTCCGAGGCCCAGTGTGCCTGGAATCAATTTTCAATGTTTATCTCAGGTACGTTCACTGAACGAATGAGCAGGTTTTACTAACTTTTGAACCAGTGCTCAGAATTAAAATTTGAGGGCACCAATACATTCGCAGTGCCGAGATTTGCTTAGGTGAAGCTTAACTTCTACCAGCAAGGGCCGAGAGAAAAAGTTATTTTTCGGACCTTTTGAGAAAAATAATAAAATAACTTAAATAAATTATTTTATTTTTCCTTATCCTTTTTTGGGTGGTGGGGAAGCGACAGGGCGGTGACAAAGCACATCAATGGGGAACATTAATGGGTCATTAAACTCATAGCGTAATGATGCTTTAATGACACCGTTATGGAAATGTTGTGACATGCTTCTTTATATTTTGGCACAATGAGAATGTGTGGAGGAAAGAAATTGGAGGATTCTCTGGCGAACCTCTGACGGACTTCTTCCCCAGTGAAGAATGAAGAATGCCGACAAAACTTATTCTTCTTTGACGCCTTTCGAATATCGGAGCCGGAAAGCGACGCCGACGCCTTAACCCCCCTTAAGGACGAACGCGCGACAACGAACTACTAAGAGGTAGGGGTTTTGGTTTAATTTTCCTTATGTGAATTGTACCCTCTACATGGCTTATAATTGTTGAGACTAATTTCGAAACGCTAACACGGTGGGTGCGGACCAACGAACAAGTCTGAACCCACCGCTATTCTGTTCTTGATGCGCGGAACGTATGTCTATGGCGAAGCTGGACCGGAATGGAATTTGGAGGCCTTCGTAGTGATGTACAGGTCCTGAAACGACCACAGGTGCAGACGGAAGCAAGAACGGACCACCAAAACGACTCTGGTGGCCCGTGGAAACCTCCGGCGGTGCGGCGGAGCCGGAGGCCGGAGGCGGCGGGTGCCCCGGCACGCCGCGGCGGAAGGTGGTTGGATCCCAGGGCCGTGCGGGGATCTGGAGGGGGACGCGGCGACCACGCGCCGCGTCCGTGGAGCGCAAACGAGGGTGGAATGTGTCCCCCCCTGGTCGACCCACTGGCTGAGCCAGCACACCCCACTCCGGTCGGGACCGTGGCGGGTCGCGCGGACCGGGCTGGGCCGCGCCTAGCTGGGCCAGGTCACATCCATCTGGTTCGGGCCGTGCCCTAATGGGCTAGACCTAGACCCGTGTCGGGTCAACCTAGTTCGGGCCGACCTAGGGGGGTTTGGGTCGGGTCGGACCGGGCCCAGTCCTTCCATTTCAGACCACTTTCGGTCTTTTGCCCATAACATGAGCTACAGACCTCCGATTGACGCACCGTCAGTTGCGTGTGAATTCTTGGATCGAGACAGTCATTTATATATATTACACTTGAGGTTTCAGAAAAGTTTTTGTATGCCCGGGTTGGTTTGAACTCGAAACCAACCGGGCCCTTGGATCGGAAATGCTTATATCTCAAGGACCGGACATCTGATTGACGTTCCGTCAATTGCGTTGGGATTATTTTGTTGAGACGGTCCCTTTTGGATTACTGTTCCTGAGGTTTGGACGCAGCTGGGGTACGGTCGGGCTGTTTTTAGCTTAAAGACCAACCAGGCCCCAAGAACGGAAAAGCCAATAACTCTCAGACCGAGCGTCTGATTGACGCACCGCCTGTCGCGTCGGGTTTCTTTTGACGAGATGGAAGTTTGGATACATCAACTCTAGAATTCGTGACAGTTGATGTATCGACTCTATTTTTCTTGATAGCGGAAAATCCCGGAATCGAGCATGATGTGTGCGGAAACCCTAGAGTTGGCTGCGACTATGACAAAGACGACTGCACTTGGATCCTCCGTGGGTTCGGCAGCTAGGATGACTGTACTTGGATCCTCCATGGGTTTGGCAGCAACAACGACCGTACTACAATCCTCAGTGGGTTCGACGGTGATGACTACTGTTCTTGTATCCTATGTGGGTCCGGCAGAGTAGCTGGTCTTGTATCCTTTGTGGGTCTGATAGCTTAGCTGGTCTTATATCCTATGTGGGTCCGATAGCTTAGATGAATCAGTGGCTACATCTGATCATCTCTATCACCTTACGAAGTGTATACCTATGTGATCTAAGTCATGATTCTCAATCATTAACAATGATGTGGTTGACATGCTTTTCCTGTGTGGATTGGGTTGTGTTTTCCTATGTGGACTGGGTTGGGCTTGGGCTCGAGAGCTAGATCCGATCTGTAATAGATGACTTAGGTATATGTATGGGCATATACCTAAGTAGTGTTGTGGATACTTCATGATTGTATCTTTATTTTTTGGTTTATCTTTCAGGGATTATGAGAGACCTGCAGGGGGGTCTCGGGGTCCCTACTGAGTATCGTATACTCACCCCTGCACGGGCTATGCCCGCACTACGTTTTGTTGGATGCAGAGGACGGACAACATTGATCGAGGTGGAGGCTTGTGGAGATGGACGGGTACCCGGAGGTGGACTACTTTGCGGGATGTATACAGAGCGGACGGTCGGACCGAGGAGCTGAGAAGACCATTTGTACCCACCCTTCAGGTGGGATTTCTGGAGGATGACTCGGTGTTTCTTTTTTACTTACTACTATTTTACTTCCCTTTCAGTTGTACAGTACATTCAGTTGGGTTTCTATACTGGCCCATTTACTTTTCAGCACTTATCTTGTACTCAGTTATTCTTAGTGCTTACTTCTCTTGTGTACTCTTTTGTGTATGTTACTTCATAAAGGCAATGCCTTCCCTTCTTTGGGATTTACGCCTTTGGTTCTAGTCGTCATCCCCTGGCCTATGGAAGGAGGGCTTGGGGTAGTCACGGCACGATCCCCAAGGACGGTTCGTGACATATATAATAATTAAATAAGAATAAATAAGAAATAAATATCATATATATCAAATAAAAATAGTATTTACATCATTATTCTTATCCTTGAAAGGTATAAATGGGTGAAAAAACGACATCAGTTCACGAGGCGGTAGTCCGTCATACACACGAACAATTATTATGTATCCCATTTGATATAAGTGTGTGAATGTTGGTAAAAACCTTAATATAAAAACACTTATGTCTATTGAGTACATGTATGTTATTATATAAATAAAAAAATTGAATATTTGAAGGGGTTTTTGAAATAAATAAAAATAAATGATCATTGATGAAGGTTACCTCTTCTTTGGGTATCTTCTTTTTATTTGCACAAAAGAACGTATTTGGTTGGATTTGTACAAAATTTAACACTTATTGGATGAAATTTGGTATGTTCTCATGATAAAAGGGATCTTTTTGGTCGAATTAGAAGTATTCAATGTGGTTATAGAAAGTGAAGGAGAATGTTCCCTTTTATAATCAATGTAGGGGGCACTTTTGAAAATACAAAAAAATATTAAATTAATGAAAATTAATTATCAATTAATAATGGATCCATAGTGATTTATTTATAATATTATATGATTATTATTCTACATACTTTCAACCAATAAATTTTAGATATGTTGAGGTCACAATATTACACTTATATTTTGTCTTTAACCATTAGTCAAACCCTTTAACTCTTACCATCACAACATATCATTTTTCAATTTCATGGGTAATATAGTTACTATAAAATGTCAAAAAAAATATAAATGAGTCACTCATAAAATTTTAAACCTAATTCCAATATCTAGGATGATATTTAGGTTTTTATGAATTTTATATCTATTAATAAAATATTATTTATTTTAAAATATCATTAATATCACATTTAAAACTATTCCTTTTGTAACTTTTAAAAAATATAAATACAAAACATAAGTTCAAAAAAACATTATTGGATCCCAAATATTTCCATTTCATCAATTTTTTCAGGTCATTAATTATATAAATTTATATTTATTTTCATATTTTTAATAACAATTATTTGATATTCCCATTAATTTAACAATTAAGGAATCATCAATTCTTTAAGCATTTAATTTAATTTTTTATTGAAAAAATTATAAAAATAATCCTGATTAATATAATTATTATTATATTAATAACTAATATCTATAGTTGAAGATATATTATGAAATACCATATTTAAAAAACTAGGAACCCCGGGCCACAGCTTTGCTTCGTGAGTGATCATGATGATCCCCCTCCCATTATGATCCGGTCCGGGCCAAAGTCCTCTCGACAACCTCTGCCCTCGCCATCAACTTAAGATATGTATTCAGCATAAATGGGTGACCTGGAGCTGGATCTCTAGATGCAAAGCATCCTCAAAATGCCTCACACTGGCTTCCTCATCTGGTAATAGGTCCAAAGCATATCGCAAAAGGTTACTGAAACAGATTCAAAACTCTCGAACAATAGAGCTCCCCTGTCAAAGGGTAAGTTGCTCCTGGCGACTGGACGCCTTCACAGTCGAAGAAAAGAACTCAGCTCTCAACTTGTCTCAGAACTCCTCCCATGAGATCTCTGACTCCTCACAATACCAGAGGTACAAGAACCATCACTGCCTTGCTGCTCCATGCAGCATCGTCACAGCTAAGGACACACAGTTCTCCTTCCGAGCATGGATCGAACTGAAGCCTGTCTCGACCTCCTCCAACCAGTCTTCCGTGACCACATCTGAAACAGAGCCCTCATAATTCTGTCGACTCTGGCGCTAAAAATCTCAGAGTGTCTTCCTCCAAGTGTCTTCGTCGTCAACCTCTACCCTGCGGCGACCTACTGGAACATCCTGCTGGATATTTTCTTCGCAAACCTGACGAGGACGTCAACCTATATCCATACCTGTAAAATAACAACCATTAGAGTTCCTAAACATAGAATATGGAAGGCTCAATATTAAATAATTAATTTTTTTCTTTTATTCATTTTAGGTTAACCTATCCCAACGTCTACCCATTCAAACACAGGCACAAAGAATAATGATGCATGATCCTTTCCTAGTTCTCTACCCTACAACTAGTATCACCGTGTTTAGTCACCATTGTAAAATTAAAGGTCCATAAATTAGATCATAGGGGGCCCCAAACACCTATGTCTCAGCCGATCACCAGTGTTTACCTCACTTGCTGAACATGAATGACACTGTTGCCCTACCAACCCATGCAACATCACCTGTGCCTAACTCCAAACTCCATCATATCCCTCTACCAGAGCTCTGATACCACTCTGTCATGACCCCCTTCCCACAATGTGTACCCCTCCTAGGTCGGCAATGTGAAAAGAGAGATAATGACCCCTGAGACCCGACTCTAGTAGGCCCCGAGTTGGTGACTAGCACCGAGGGTATAATAAACACACAAATGGGATTCATTACCATCTAAGAGAACACATGCAAAAGAGAGAGATAAGATAGACCCCAACCAACTCCAACTCAGAACTGAAATATAAAATAATCCCAAGTGAAAATATGTAATTCCATGAAAAATTAATACAACTAAAAGGGAAAAAACTATAAGTACCCAAAAAAAAGTAAAAACAACAGCAACTACAAGCCCAAACAACTTGTGCAACCACAAGCTAGTAGAAACTAGCTTGATCTCTAACCTGATCCAAGTGACCTGAAAATATATATATATATATACATAGGGTGAGTATAACAGTATACTCAGTAGGATCCTCCCCAAATCCTCTCATGAAAAAGTAAAGAAAGCATGAAAAATCACAGTGAACAACAAGTGAAACTAACTCGTCTCCTAAACAGGTATAATAAGTTCCCAACCTCACAATGGCTACTCTCACCAATTAATGAATACATTAATATAACATATAGTATAGAATATCAAGGGTACCATGTTACCAATTCCCCACTGGTTTGCCACTTTGCCCCAACGTCAGACGTCCTGAGCATCTCTCTCCAAAAAGGCTTTCCCGCAGACACCTAGGCGAAGCACCATAATATGCACCTCGTACAACACACATTATTTACTGTAGACACCTGGGCAAAGCACCACACCATACTCAAAAACAAAAGTAACCTGGTTGGTTCTAGGAGCCACCACAGCTCACATAACGTGTATCATACATCGGTTATTATACCTCAGGCCATTACATCCAATACACCGAGTAAAGATCCTCAAGCCATCACAACCTATACACATTACACCTATAGTAGTCCATAAGATACTATATCTAGAATATATGTGTTTGAATAACCACAAGACATTACAGCCCTCTACACACATATAAAGGGGAAACTAACCGATGTTCCTACCAGTACAGGTATCTACCAAGAGAAGAGAGCGGGGCCAAATGGGGTAGTCAGCCATTCATCCTCCAAACGGAATGTTGGGGAAAACACCCCCCCCCCCCCAGGGCTCAGAATCCCTGAGGTGTCATCTTCCTTTACTGACAAGGTGGTGTAGCATATTGAAACACAAAAAGTACAGAATATATTATATCTAAGAACCACACTATGGGAATTACCTAGTCTTAGGCACAACTGCAGCTAATGTCTCTCAGACTCTGGGTTGCTACTTTTAAGACTAGGTATCCTATAAGCACACAACCATTAAAATAGATTTATTATATTACTTCATTCCCTTTTTATCAGTTCTACTGTATGTTAATTAAATCTTTAAACCTTAATTAACCATGAACAATTCCACATTATATTTCATTAGCATCACAACCAAAGTCCACTGCCCCTTTAAAATTCCAACCTCATCATTATGTTCCAGTAACTCCAACCCCATGAGTTGGCACAATTTATTCAAACATTCATTACAGGAACACTTTCCCATATTCCCATGCATTCTATAAAAGAATTCTATGCTACTGACACAAAGGGTCTCAACACGGTGAGTATATGTACTACTTGTCGATTCTTTTCCGCCTAAAGCAAGAGCGTAGACCCATTCTCCTTTGAGAAGCTAAACACGGAAAGCACGTGGCATACCCTGCGTGTCTTCACCTTTTTAGGAAGAAGGGAAACAATACCAGATGCCTTGAGCATTGGGGAAAAGTAAATCAGATAAACAACCAAAGAACCAACAAGAATCCAACAAACACATCCATCCCATTCCATCATCTCTGGTGTCCTCCCCAACACCCACATGCATAAACAGATGCATCTTTCCACTCTAGGTGTCATCCGCTACCACAACAAAAAAGGCCTCTATGTCCCCAAATATCACAACACCCCTCCAGGGTCATGTATCAACACAAACAGCAGGAAAGACAACCATCAAAACAATTGGGCTATGGCCCTTTAACAATCAAGAGGGTAACTCAGAACACTTCAAGGAATTATCAAACAATGAAATTACAACAAGAACCCAATTCGTTTTCATGCCTCTTTATCTTGAGGCAAACAATTATCAATTAATCATGGTTTACATTCTTTACAGATTTCCATCAAGAACAAACAGTTAAGCAAAGCATGCATAGATATCACACTATCTAGAAAAACAAGAAGCAATAACATATGATGGATAACAATTTCTTTATCCGGTTCAAAATATTTATTTTGTCAAATACATTATCATCCAGTGGGATTAAAACTGTTAATGATAAAGTTTCACGTAAAATAAAGAGAAGCAACAAATCCCCTACCTCAATGGTTTTTGATGAAAACCACAACAAACGAAGAACGCACAAGAATGCCGGGTTGATTCTCCAAGAATCCTCCTTAGATATCTTATCCTAAAACAACCAAGACCAAATCTCATCATATTTGGAATTGATGCCCTTAGATCTACCCATAACGAATGTAGTTCTAAGAAACCAAGAGAATATGGGAAGTAGATCCATCTGGATCTAAGAAACTGATCAATAACGAAGAAGAACTAAGAAGAATGATCACACATTTCAAGAAACCGGCTTCAATTCTCTAAGATAAGCCTTCAGATTGCCTCCAAAACTCTTGGGAGAGGTTCTACTACCTTCAAGGGAGGTTAATCCCGAGTTATGGCCGCTTCGGAGCTTAAACGAGCAAGTTATAGGGAAAATGGTTGAGATACACAATTTTAGGATCTAATTTAATTGCCCGCACGGTTTTCTCGCATGGTTAGACAAACCGTGTGCTAACCATGCAGTCATTACTGCCTCCTCAAACACTCCTCGCATGGTTAGGCTACATAGTTAGACAAAATGTGTGCTAACAGTGCGTTATCCACTGCCTCCAACATTTCATACGCACGGTATGGCCGCACGGTTTAGACGAACGGTGCGCAACCTGTGCGAAAGCTACTACCTTTTAATTTTCCTTAAAGATTCACCCAACGCAACCCCAAGTCAATACTCCAAAACAAGGTTAGTTAGAAACAACAAAATTACCTGAAGACGTAACGTGATGTTACAGTTCACAACTGTCTACCATTGAAATGGTTCATCGAAAAGGAATGTTTTGGAAAATAATTGGGGATAAGTTACCTTGACCTCTCGGAACGCCTCTAACACTGCATTTACACAAGGTAGTGGACCAAAGAGGTCCGGTCCATTACATAATTAATTTAAATTAAAATAATATACATATTTTAATAATAAGAAAAAGGTAGTCTATAATTGAGACTAAAGGTATCCCCTATTTTATACTTTCAAGAATGTCTGGATTTCCATAGAAATGAAATCCCTCTATTTAAATATTGGATCTGTATTCCTATCCCAAGAATCCCCTGTTATAAAGACTCAATTATCTCTTCCTACCTAGTCCCATTTTTTATCGATCTGATGGATTGGGTTCTTTGTCTTCTTATCCCTGAAGTCCCTCAATTGTTGTGACGCTCAGAGATAAATTAAAATGAAAATTTTGAAAGGATAAAACCTAATATGTTTTCATTAGAACTGAAAAAATATAAACTATTACAATGGCTAGGAGAAGGATGTTCATGATAATAAATATTCAAATATCTCAAAAAGTGTGAAAATAAAAATGAAACTATTTTCTCTATACTCACTGAAATATCTGGTATTTATAGCCATCCACTCATATGGTCTTATTGATCTCACAATAGTATAATTTTTAAAAAAAATTTGGAATAACTATGGAAACATGGAACTCAAGAAATCTATTGTAACTGAATTTCCATCTTTATATTGGTTAATAACATCACAATGTAAAAAGGATTAATTTTATTATAAGTAGTCCTTACATATTCTAATTATAAACATATCTTGTCTGATTGACCTCCCCAACACTATCAACATGATAATGTTAATATGTATTAGTATGATTTTATCAATGATAGTATCAGTCTAATAAATTAAGACATTTTCAGTACGAGATAAATGGATGAATTTCTAACTTTAGTTCTTGATAAAGTTGAGTATGATTAATTGGAAACATACTCACTATGATAATCATAATTAAGAATTTTGAGTTTTTATCCAAAACACTTCAAAAATTATTCTAAGCATGGTAAAATAATTTATTTTCTAGTAGAAAATTATAAAAAATCTAGGATATAAAATCTTAGTAAACTTTTTTTAGATGGATTTTGTGATTTCCAATACTAACGGAATGGAAAATTAAGAAGTACAAATTTTGAGTCAAAAAATAAAATATCGTATAATGTGTATTAATATTTAATGTAAAATTCAAGAATAATATTCATACTATACTGTTTAGTCATTTTGGTATGAAACCAATTTTATCTAGTGATAATATAATAATGGTACATGGGATCTAGGAATCAAGGGTCTGGGTTTTGCACATTCTATCAGAGGAAGTTTAGCTGAAATGGTGGAAACAATATTTTGGAAAACTTATATTAAAATATATAACCCTCGTAATGAATTTTAGGATATATCTAATTAGATGTTAATATAATAAATTTATTTTCTTTTCTATATTTTATGAAGTTTTATTAACACTAAATATCTCTCTAGATACAATAAGTGTATGTGGTTTTGGTAGGGATGCATCTAGGGGTAATGACCCTAAAAAGATTTATTTGATTATATATCAACCATCTTTCAAGTGAATGATTAATGATCCCTTACAACATATAAGGTTTTTCACTCCTAAGGGATATTCTTACATTATTTCACATTTTCATTAAATAACATTATTGAATATTTTAAAATATTAATATAACATATAGATACAAAAAACGATACCCTGATTTGGTTATTAATATTAATTTTATAATAATTTTTCAATTTAAGTTATAGGTTTAACCAATTTAGGAATAATACATTATATCTCATAATGTTAAGATAAAATATATTGTATGAAACAATTTTTATATGGATCTTATTTAATAGAATAAAAGGCATTTCAACATACATAATAAATATAGGGATTACCCTCACGAGAATGTTAACATGAATAGTGTTTGAGAAGATCATATTGGGGCTATATTAGTATAATTGACTAAGTTTATGACTAATAGACGACACTGATAAATGGTGGTTAGTTATTTAAAATGAACAGTAGGAGGAGGAGATAGAGATAATCGATTGGAAATAATTTAAGGACATATTTCTCAAAAAAAAATTACATTCCACATGAGTAATGAGAAGGCATGGAATGAGAGTTCATTATTCTAATACAAAAGGAAGAGGTATGTGACATCGGGTAAGAGGAAAATATTACATGATTATAAAGGAATACTTTGATCCATATATGTAATCTATAATGTAAGATTTTCCTTTTATTTGATAGGGTGAAGCCAATCCTCTTAAGGGAACCGGTCCCTCATACATTTTCATCATATGATGATATGATATCTCGTGACATTTGGATGGAGAAATAATTCTCCATGTCATACCTTCCCAGTGTATTTCATGAGAGAAAGATGTAAAATTAGAACCAATAAATTATAATGGATGGAATGAAAAATATTGAAAATATTGAATATCCCACATGTAATAATTGTGGATAGAAACATCATGGTACTTGCAAAAAGGGGCGGGTTTTTTTAATGTGTGTAGAATAAGTCCATCAGGATCATGTGTGTATGGGTAGGAATGAATCCTATAATGTGTAGTGTTTAAACTATAAAAATAATATGTTCTCTTTAAATGAATTAATGAATAATTATTTGAATTTAGCATATAAAAATAAATAGGATCATGGTAAAGATAATGAAATTACTATTAATGATGTTGAAATGTAGTATGTTTTGATTTCAGGTAAATTTATTATAATATTAATCTTTATATGATTAATTATATATAAACATATTATGTTTTTATTGGATATTGAATCATATCATAACTCTTTAAGTAAATAATTTTCAATTAATTCACATTGTAGGAATGTAATGACCCGACCCTAGTTTCATAAACTAGAGACAAATCTTATTACATTGGAATATAAACAAGGAATATGAATCCCAATGGACCATATAGTTTAGTAGATTTGGAAACGTGATACATACATAAGTTCAACATTAATACTTGAAATGTAATAGAACATATATGTTTTATTGGGAATATCTACAACTATAAGTTTATCATTGCAGGTCACTCAAAATAACTTTCTTCATTTGATAATAAAATGATACATAAGAAAGAGGTGAGCTCAAATTCCCACTGAGGGTAAGAAAAATAGAGGATGGTATCATAAATGTAGACATTAGTCTTGATGAATAACTAAAAACTCATGCCTTTAAAAACAAACTTGAACACATTATAGAAGGAATAAGAGATGAATAAATAATTCATTAATAAAACATAATAATGGGTATTCTACTACTCAAATAACCACATGAACAATCAATACTATTTTCATAATGAGGTAATTCATAATATGTGACATCATAACAATATCATCAAGGACTCAAACAAAGATCGTAAATATCTATTTTGTCAAGGTCTCATGTCGAGACCATAGTTTATCTCATGAGACCTACCGATGCACCGAGGGGTATAGTGGGCCCCACCCGACACTTAATAAGTCCAATTAACTACATATATTAACAGGTATGAACAAAAAAATCATATATATTCATATTTAAAATAATATATGAAATGTAAATATCATACCCCGAAAAATAATGATAAACACTAAGCATTCAGTGCAAATTGGTGAGTGGTTTTAAGATAGCACATCCATAGTCAAACTAATCATAAACCATCAAATTAAATATATTATATGATATTATAAAATATTAATCCCAATAATAAATAGGTTTCAATAAGAGTGTCGAAATATATGATGATACTCCTATAAAATCATCGAGAAATTGTTGAGATAAATACCCTATTATTTTGAAAATTAGAGTTCTTTTGGAAATTTTTTTTCATAAAACCTGAATTGAAGTAAGTTAGAATTTTTATAATAAAATGAGTTATTTTATAAAAAAAATTGTTACTAAAAACATATTACTTATTTCACATCAAAATATGTAATAATTTTAGAAATTTCCTTGAATCGAGCTTGTATTTCGGGAATAATTTTTACAAGATTCTTTTAAAACATATAAATCCCCAAAAATAAAAATATGATTATGGTTGGTACATATATATATAAAATTATCACATAATATATTAGAATTAAATATGAATAAATAAGAATTTATTTGAGGTCTGTAGATAATAAGTATTACACAGATGAAAATGGATGTTCAGGTAGAAAACCCATACCTTAAGTCTGAAGGTGTTCGTAACATGCTCTTAATGAACTTAATAATAAAATTTTGGTTCATAAATTAATTATTCTAGAACCTCCTCTACCTTTAATAGATTTATTAAATCCTTATTATGTTCAGTCATGGCCTTTTCATGGGTTAAAAGATTCAATTTCATTTTTTGGGAGTGCTTTCTTCATTGGTTTTCATGATCGATTAACATATATTCATGAATAGATAAACTTGTAGAAAGAGAATGGTTGTATAGAATATAATTTGTTTGTTATTAGTTAACAACTAGAAGATTATGTGGTCAAAAAATTTATTTGGTTATTGGGAGTGAAGATGAATCTTTTAATAAATCTTTAATGGAAATTGTTTTGATTAACTAGTTGTTCTTGATCACAACCATTTCATTTTGATTTACAAATTAATATCATGTGTAGAAAGGATTCCATAACATTAAATAAGTTATAAAAAATATTTTATATTCTTTTTCAACCATCATAATGGTTTAATTACCATAATTAAAGATGGTAATAGAAATTGAAAACTCGTTGTCATTGAATGCGATAAATTTACACATCTCGGATGGTGTTCTTATTTCTAGTATAAAATAAGGGTAAAGTAAAGAAAATGAAAAATTATTTCATTATCATAAAAAATTCCAGTACATGTAAGGCACTACAGTCATCACAAGATTTGGATGAAAGGAGTACATAGAAGAAGTATAAAAGTAAGGAACTTGAAATAAATGAAATGAATAGAGGAATTTATCTCTTCAAGAAATATTCACTGAGAGCCAATTTAGGGGATAGTATTTGTAATTTTAATGAGGCTAGAGGATGATGTATGCAGGGTAAGAGCTTGGGATGATATTTGACAGAATTTAGACAAGGCACTAGGCATGAGTGGAGTGAATAGAAGAGGGAGTGAGGGGTAGGGGTTATAGTGGAGGAGAGGGGTGATTTGTGAATATTTTATTTATTATTTTGTTATTCCCATAAAGAAAACTAATAGTGTTGATTCATTTGACCCATAATAGTAATAAGTGCATGTGAGTTTGAACCAAGTGTTCTTACATAATCTATGATGCTAGGAATAGTGAATTTAATCGGTAATGTGCAAATATGGTAAATTAACATATTCACTACTGCAAATATGGCCTTTTTCAGTTCTAGAAAAGAACATTTATAGCACAAAAAATGAGCTAATAATCAAAGAGAAGATAGGGGTCCCTTTTAACAGTGCTAAAAAATGCTGATAAATACCCCTTTTATCAGTGATAAAAAGGAGTGCTGATAAAAGGGGTCTTTTATCTGTGCTAAAAAAAGAACTGATAAATGGGTCATTTATCTACACCTTTTGGCACTGATAAAAGTTAAAAAACATAAAAAATAAATAAATTCTACAAATCGGGGATGGCCTTCAATAGTGACCACACCCCCCCCCCCCATGCACGCACACCCAAGCCCCCCATCCTTTATAAGTGCCCCAACTATCCCTTAACCACGCTAGCTAAAATTCCACCCGTGCGTGTACCCCGTATCCCCTTGGATTTGAACCCGAGACCTCTTGCTTGCACACCTAAACCTTTTCCACTCCACCATATTACATTTCACTCCATAAAATAATATATATTTATATATATATATATTGAGTTACATTTACTCATATATTAATATATATTTATATCAACACGCAAATATATATATATATTTATTTATATTAATATATATATATTTAGTTATATTAATATATATATATATATTAATTGTATATTAATATATATATTCATATATAGATATATTTATATATTTATATATTTATTCGAAGATTAATATAAATTTTTATTTATTTATTTATTTATTTTTTATCCTTATATTTATTCATATATTAATATATATTTATAAGGTCAGTTTTAATTACATTTATAAAATATGCTTTCCCGTGTGTGTTTAGAAATTAATAAATACATATATACAAAATACACACACACACATATAATATATATGTGTGTGTGTTATATGTGTATTTTTACCTATAATTATATATATATCTATTTATTTATAAATATTATTTATTAATATATGTATACATATATTTAGAATATATAGATTATACGTATCAGTTTGTCAATACAAACGCAAACAAATATATATAAATATACATGTACACATTATATAAGTATAAAAATATTCATATATTTGTATTTTATATAAAATGGATGTTAGTTTTTTATTTAGAAAAGAATTATATATTGATAAATATAATTTAAATGTAAATATGATTAATTAATTATTTATAAAATTACATTTTTATGTGCGAATATATAAAGAATATGTACATATTATTATATATTTGATTATAAATTACATTACATTGTTAAAATGATAAAATTTAAAATCTATAATATCTATATTAATGTAATACCATATAATAAATTCATTCCCCACTGAAAAAGGGAAAAAATATGCCCTAAATGAGGCTAAAATTCCATCGAATGTTTAAAAATTGGGGTATTCGGACTAAAAACTCGGTTTTGGAGGACTTTTGGGCCTTTTATGTCCCCCAAAAAATTCGACAAATGGTTACCTTATATTATCATTGCATAGATCTCATTCCCAGTTTCAATTTGATATGTTATAGAGCTCAAATGGACACCTGGATCAAATGTTATTGTTGTTTGAAGTTTCAGTTACGTTTTCAACTTATTTTAGATTTTTTTTTGATTTTTTTGTGCCTTCAAATTGATATTAAATGATTATTTGTTGATGATAATTAGAAAATTATTAATTAACAATTTTTTAAGATATTTTATAATCAATTTTATCTATATATCTTACATGTTAACTAAAAATGTTTCTTATACTTATCTAAAACATGTTTAAAAAATATTTTTATATATATAACAATATAAATATACTTATATATTTATATATAAATATATAATTTTTTAGGAAATAAGCGTAGGGAAAAAAGCACTGATAAAGCCCCCCCTTTATCAGCACTACTAAAAAAAGCACTTATATAGGGGTCCCTTTAACTGTGAAAAAAAAGCACTGATAAAGAGGGTTCCTTTAGCAGTTCTAAAAAAAATTATAAAGGGGGTTCCTTTATTAGCGTTAAAAAAGATCTGATAAAGGGACACTTTTAATATAACTTTTTAGAATTTTAAATATTACCCTTTATTAGCACTTTTTTAGCACTAATAATGACACTCCCTTTATCAGCACTTTTTTAGCACTGTAAAAGAGTTGCGCTATAGAAACCCAATTTCATGGTAGGGATTTTACTATTCATCAAATATTTGAGTGTCATAGGAAAACCCCAAAAATTCACCCAAACCATTTTTCGACACGTACAATTCAAAATTGACCTATATTTTTTGAAAATAATTTTCTATATATGATTAATTTGATTTTTAAATAAAACCATTATTTATTCAAAATATAAAAAATTTAAAACAACAATTCATTTATATCACTTTGAAAAATTAATCAAGATCTCATTATCTTATAGACTTAAGAATATATGATAATAATTGATTTACTAGTCATAAGGGTCATATTACTATTCATAAACATATGTTCCTATTCATCAGAAATTAAGTATGCCTTATCAGACTCTAAATATCACACAATTGTGTATGTCACATTCTCAAAAGTCAAATCATAGTGGTGGAAAATTATGTTTATTTGCTAGGTTATAACAAAGGGATGTTTTTTAGATATGCAGTGTTTCATTCATTCAATATTAAATTTATTTAAAAAATCTTAGGGTGTCACATTATACTCTCCATACAAAATTTCTTCCTCTGATTTACAAGAATGTTACCTTACCAAAATATTTGGGTAGTTCTTCATCATATGCTCCCCAGGCTCCCATGTTGCCTCTTAGATTTTATGAATTTTCAAAATTATATTTTCCAGTCGATTCATCCAATTCCTCAACACTTGTTATTTAGTGTTCTGAATCCAGATTGGCTCTTCACACTAAGATAGGTTATGTTCTTATTCATTACCTTTAGAAATGAGGACATGCATTCGTTATGGAATGTACTTTCAAAGGAATGTGACATGTAACACATTTTTTACTTTATACCGGCTAGGTGGCAAAGCCAAACGCTATGCAACAACTCTAGTTCTCTCCAGAATATCAAAAGTCCCTATATACCTAGGCCAGAGTTTCCCATTCTTCCCAAATCTGATAACACCCTCCCATAGAGGTACATTAATGAAAATATGATCTCACACTTGAAACACAAAATCCTCCCTTTTATGAACAGAATATAATTTTTGTCTTCATGGAGAAACATAGATATGGACTTTATAGTATTTACATTCACTGTTGTTTCATACACAAGCTCTTAGACTACTAACTTTCTTTCACCAACATCATCCAATCATGTGGGTGTGTTACATATCTTTCTGTAAAATGCTTCATATCGTTCCATTTCAATTCTGTAATGGAAACTATTATTGTAGGAAAACTCCACGAAGGGTAAATACTGATCCCCATACATTGAATGTCGATCTAGCATGATCTTAACATTTATTCTAATGTTTGGATCATCCTTTCTGATTTTCCATCAGTTTGAGGATGATAAGAAGTAATCAAACGAAGTTCAGTATCGAAATATTTCTGTATACATTTCCAAAACGTTGATGTAAATTAGGGATCGCGATTAGACACTATAAAAAGTGTTTCTCTATAAATACTTTTTTCTTCATTGGTATATATTCGTGCAAGAAGATCGAGTGGAAAATCCTCCCATATAGTAAGTAAATTTGATGCTTTTGTAAATCGATCCAAAATTACCCATATTGCATCATTTTTTCATAGTGTTTTGGCTAATGCTGAGACAAAATTCATAGTGATTTCATCCCATTCCCTTGAAGGAATATGTATAGGTTGCATGGATCCTTTTGGATGTTTTCGTTCTACCTTTACAAGTTGAAAAACTAATCTTATTGATGCATAATCAACAATTTCCATCTTCAAGTTGTCCTACCAAAAATGTTCATTCAAATATCTATATATCTTATTGCTGCCAATATTTATAGAGAATTTTGATCTATGAGAATCATCCAATAAATCCATTTTTATATTAGGTAGAGAGGGAACATGTAGCCTCTTCCCAAGTTTTCAAATTCCATCTTCACACATGAAGTCAACCAACTTCCCATCATTCATGACATTAATTTTAATTTAATGATTATTGTCATCAGAATGTGAAGCTTTAATTATTTCTAATAATGATGGTTGGGAAACCATTTCAAAAAGTAGTTATGCTTTACCTTCTTTGATAATCCCCATATTCATCCTCAATATATCCATGTACAAAGAATCCTTATAAATATTCATTTTGTTTAAAACACCATGATCCTTCCATATTAATGCATCATCTACCTTTTTTTCCTTTCTGTGGTAGTAGTGTATGGAACAATAGCAATCCTTCAGTTGTTAGAGTCATCACCATTGCCTCATGAAAGTTCATTCTGTGAGAACATATACTTCAGACTCTTGTGATCCTTATATATCTCACATATTTCACCATCGATATAGTGTCTCCATATTTTTAGAGAAAAAACCTCAGCATCTAACTCAAGATCATGAGTAGGATCATTTTGTTTATGAATTTTTATCTTCCATGATGCATAGACAATAACTCTTTCATTTTTCATAAGGACACAACCAAATCTTTTCGTTGATTCATCATATTTGATCATAATCTCATCATTCCCAAATATAAAATCTAAGATCATATAATTCACCAATATCCTCTTCAATACTTCAAAATATTCCCCACATTAGTTTGTCCATACAAACTTAACCCTTTTATGTGTATGTTTTGTTATTGGGTTGGATAAACGAGAAAAGTTCTGAATGAAATGCTAATAATAACCTACTAAACCAATTAAACTAATTACCTTATAACATTCATAGGAGTAGACCATTCATGAAAACACATTTTCTTTACAAGATCAACATAAATTCAATCCTTATAGACAATGTATCCAAAAATTAAAACTGATTGAAACCAAAATTCACACTTGCTAAACAACCCATATAATTCCTTTCTTCTAAGTGATATCATAATTTTTCAAAAGTGATTATCAAAATAATCATAGCTTTTTGAGTATAGAAAGATATCATCAATAAAGACCACCACTAAGTTATCAAGATATTCCTTAAAACTCTATTCATTAGATCCAATTTAAAGAGAGAATGAATGTCTACGTGTTCGGCTCATGAGCCTCTATCGATCCGTGTGGCGCCACCGCTGGACGCCTCGATACCGTTCTAGTTAGGGGCCTCTCCTCCACGCTCTTTCAAGGATGCCCTTTGTGCGTCGACCTCTGCATCTATTTCTGTGGGGGTTCCGCCAATCTCTAGGCCACTGAGGGTTCCTCCGATCCGTGTTCAACATAAACCGGCCGATCTTGTCAATGGCCTTCCGGTTGTGGAGCTCTCGGATATGGAATTGAATGAAGCGATTGTGTTTCACAAGCTCTCTTGGGTGGCTAGGTTTGGGCGTAGTAAGCCCTCTCTTAGTGTCTTCAGATCCTTTGTGAACACCTGGTGCCTTCATCAGCCGGTTGCGATTTCCGATCTCTCCAGGTTTGATTTTTTCCTATATTTCTATAACCTGGATGACTTTGTGGAGGCTTGGGTGAGGTCGAGTCGCTGCTGTGGTGCCTGGCGGTTTTTATCTATCCCGCTGGTCTTGGGATCATCATTTTGGTAAGGAATCATCCTCATCAGTGGTATGGGTCATGTTACCCAGGCTTCCCATCCCACTTCAGAACCCTTCAATCCTGATGTCGATTGGAAATTCACTAGGTTCTTTCCTGTGCTCTGATCCGCTTTCTGAGAGTCTTCTATAAGCGGATCTTCATGAAAATGGATCTGGCTGTTAGGTTTCCGCCGCAGATTTTGGTTCGCTCTAGGGATGGCTTCCGCTGGTGGCAACGGCTCCTGTTTCTATCCCCCCTAGGTTCTGTACCGCCTTGAGCTTCCAAGGACATTGTATGGAGGTTTTCTGGAGGAGGGTTACAAAGGATCTTCGGGCGGATCTGGGTTCGTCGGTGGTCGAAGTTGATTGGGTTGTGCATTAGAGTGTGTCAAGGTTGCAGGTGACCGTTGAGGATGTGGGATCTTCTCCACATGCGCCTAGCTCTGACCTTATTAACCATGATGTGATACCGGGTCTAGCTTTTCCTCCTTTGCAGGGTGTAGGTCTAGGCAGTGCACAAGCTCCCAACCTTAGTCGCTCTGAGCAGTCCCTTTCAGTGACGTCGGATCCGCTACAACCTCCGCTGATTTTGTGGGATCATCGTGAAGTGATTGCCTGTCTTCTTCCACCACCCATGAAGGCGCGGTCGTCTCCTCCGACCCCATTCAAGATCTCTTCTCGGCTTTCACCGGACTTCCTGCGTCACTCCCTTTTCATTACCTCTAGTGGTGGTTTGGCTCTCACAGGGATTTTGCAGAAGGGAAAGTCCCCTGAGGGGGTGATGAAGGGGTTTACGGTTCCCCGGGGGTCTCCGCAGAGCTCTTTTCTGGTCTCCCTAGTCCAAGAGGAGTTGGATGCACGCTCTCTTCTGTCATCTTCAGAAAATCGGTCACCGATCTGCGGTGAACTGGTAGGGTCTTTCCTGGTTAAATATTTCTCCCTGATTATAAGGGGAAGGTCAGTAGAGGTCTCTGGTCCGATCACTCGCTCGAAATCCAAGGAGGCTGGGAGGTTTTCTCCCTTTTCCAATGTAGGTATTATCGGCCAGAAGTCCAGTCTAACCCCTGCTTGGGTATCTCAAGCGGGATTTGAGAAAGAGGAGTTCCTTCTTCTACTCTCTCACTTGGCATAGAACGGAGGGATTCATTGAGATGGTGAGAAATTCCTGGAGCTGACTAGAAGAGGAGAGGTATTGGGTGGGCCTTTCCAATCGATTAAGTTGATTAAAGAAGGAAATCCTGCAATGGATGGTTAGCATAACCAATGAGATCTATCGCATGGAAAGGTTGAAGGAAGAAATTGAGGCTATCGAGGTGGACCTTCAACTCCGATGGGTTGAGAACATCATTGTTTTTTTATGTGACAGGATAGCAATGCTGGCTCGGAACTGCTCGAGCTGGAAGCCATCTATAAACAAAATGATCGTGTGAGATGGCTTAAGGAGGGTGACCGAAACAATGCGTTTTTTAGGCATGCATGAAGGAGAATAAATCTAAAAAAATCAAAATTAACATGGGTAACGGTTCCTATATGCCAGATGTGAATCATGTGGGTAATATGGCTCTTGTACACTTTGAGGGGTTTCTGGCAGGGTCACTAAGATAAAGATATGTTTCTTCTGGTTTGGCTAATCATGGAGGCAGTTTTATGGGGTCCATACCGCACCTAATTCATAGCTCTGATAATAGCCACCTTGTTTCTTTACCCAATGAGGAGAAGAACAGGAATACCATTTCCATGATGTACCTGGACTATGCTCCGAGACAAGATGGATTCCCGGGGGCCTTCTACTCGGCGGCATGGGAGATTGTGGGTGGGAATGTGGTGGAAGCAGCCAGAGACTTCTTTCGGGGAGGGCAGTTGGCTCGGTGTGTTTGTGTTTCTCGTGTGGTTTTGATTCTGAAGGTTAAAGACCCATCCATGGTCACCCATTACAAAACCATATGTTTGAGTAACGTTTCCTACAAATTTTTTTCTATTCTGGTTGCAAGGAGACTGTACATCATTATTCCTATGTGTGTTTCCAGAGAGAAACACTGGTTCGTTAAAGGAAAGAGCATTCAAGGGGCGATTGCGATTGCGTGTGAGATGGTGCAGGATATCAATAGGAATGTTTTGGGGTCCAACATCATCATACATGCTGACATGGATAATGCCTAAGACAAAATTGAATGGTGTTTTATTTGGGTCATGAGGAACTTTGGCTTTGATGAATGGTTTTGTGACCTTTGCTTCTGGTGTTTCTCTTCCCCATGGCTTTCCATCTCGCTAATGGGGATAAGATTCGGCTTCTTCAAAATTGTCTGGGGTGTTCGCCAAGGGGACCCTCTATCTCCTTATTTATTCTGGCTCAAGATTCCATCTCCAGAAATATTCACGGTAGAATAAGGGATGGGAAAATATAACCCTATTCCAGCCAGAGGGGAGGGGGGGATATGGTGTCCCATCTTATGTTTGTAGACGATATTTTTCTATTTTATAATGGGAGGAAATGATCTCTACAAGGTTTCTTAGAGGTCATGTGAACCTTTGGGAACTTGAGTGGGTAGAGGATTAATTCAAGGAAGTGTCAGGTCAAAATCTCAAAGAAGTGTTCTGGCCGGCGCTGTAGTGATATTCAAGAGATCCTGGGAATTCAAGAGGGACATATCCCATTGACATACCTTGGTACCCCTCTTTCTTTTGGTCGCATCAAGAAGATATTTGTTGAGGACATCATCAACAGGATGCTGGGTATAATTCTTAACTGGAAGATTAAATTTCTGTCCTTCGGAGGGCGATTTACTATTATTAACAGCGTTCTTACTTCAATGCCCAGGCATATTTTGTCTATTATTGCTCCTCCCCAAGATTCGATTGACAGGATGTAGAAAGTTTTGACGTCTTTCTTGTGGGATGAAAATCTTGATGGACGATGCCAGTGGGCTTCTTGGAAATGTTTGGCTAGGCCGATTGAGAAAGGGGGTGTAGGCCTGAGCGACATCTCTGAAACCATGCTTGGCTTGAAAGGTCATCTTGCATGGGATATTCTTGAAGGGCACACCCTGTGGGAGGATTTCTTCCATGCACCCTATGGGAAATTTTGGGAGGGGGAGTTCACCTTGGAGGCCAGCCATCCTGGTTGGCCCGATATCTTTTCCCTTTGTTGGATGAGTTGCCGGATTAATCCAGGGGGATTTTCGGGAGGGGCGAAATCAACTTCTAGAATATTAACTATATTGGAGAGATCCTTTTCTTCCCAGGGTGTCTGGGGCCGAGTAGGTCCTTCAGGGAGGCATGTGAGCACCTGGATACAATCATTCCTTTTCTCCCCCTAGATAAGTTGGAGATGTTTGAGTCGATCTCCCTTAATTATGATCCTGATAGATGCTGCTACACTCGTTCGAGCTCAGGTGCTTTCTCCTCCAATGATTTCAGGAGCGTTCACCATACAGCGGTGGATATCAACCAGTGGGGGACCCGACATTGGTGCAAGGAGCTTCCCACGAAAATGAATATTCTGCTTCGGCATCTGAGATACTAGGCCCTTCCAACTGATGAGATTGTCCAGAGAAGGGGGATTACTCTGGCCTCCCGCTGATACTGCTATAATACCCCTAGGTCCAAGCCTACAACACACATGTTCTTACCAAGTGAGTAGGCTCTCTTCCTCTGGTCCTCTTTCAGACAACGACTTCTTCTTTCCGTGGGACAATTCTCCATGAAGGCCTTCATTGTGTCTTGGTTTCATGGCGCAATGAATGGCAGGGAGTCCAAGGTGCAGTTGGTCATCTTCACCTCTATATGTTGGACACTTTGGGATGCATGTAATCAGGTTCGAACGGGCTATGCCCGATCCGGGAGCTATCTCATTTTGAATGTTAGATCTCTGCTGGCTGAGTTGGGGGGCCCTCTTTAAGGTGTAATGTAACCCGTTTGCTCCTTCCATGGTGATGAGTAGAACCCCTATGGCCGAATGGATTAATGAACAGTGGATAGGGTGGTCACCTCCTTCGAATGGTCTGAAACTCAACGTGGATGGATCCTTTATGTATGGGTATATGAGAGGTGGGGGATTTTAAGGGATTCAAGGGGCTCTATCTGGTTCGGTTTTAGTAATTTCTATGGCCCTGGTTACTCATTGGGTGCAGAATCTTGGGCCCTTCATATGGGTCTCATGTTGTGTAGACGATTGGATATTCAGGCAATGGAGGTTTAGTCTGACTCGTAGGTTCTAGTTAGAATCTTGTAGGGGAAATGTATCGCTCCATGGGATTTGGTTTACATCACAAAAAGTTGTTTCTTGGATACCAATGGCCGACAGATGGTGAGGCACATTTGGCATCAGACCAACATCTTAGCAGATTGTTTTTCACGGGTTGGTAATCCGGAGGACCCTCTTAACCTCTATGATAATATTGGGTCACTTCCTTTTGAATGTAAAATTATATTCCTAGGGGATGCCCTTGGTCTTCATCACTTCAGGCCATCATGAGACGCCTCTTTTGTCGACGGGGTTTTACCCTCCTTTTTAATAAGAATTAAATTTTTAGTCAAATCCATGGAAACATAGGGTTCATTTTTCAGTACAAAAGGCATTACAGTAAATTCATAATTCCCATATATGGTTCGAAACACTGTCCTGGGAATGTCTTTGTTCTTTACTAGCTGCTGATGATATCCAAATAGAAGGTGAAGGTTTGAAAAATATTGGACTCTATGACGTTGATCAAATAAATCATTAATAAGAGGTAGGGGATACTTTTTCTTTATTTTTATAGCATTGATCTCTATGTAGTCAATGCACAACCTCATTGATCCATCATTCTTGTTAACTAAATGAACAAGGTTTCCCCATTGAAAAACACTAGGGTGTATAAACCCTTTATCACTCAATTCTTCTTGTCATTTCTTCCATTCTAATAATTACACATTAGACATTCTCTTTGTCATATTTGATATACTCCTTGAACTAGTAATTAAATCGATACCAAACTCAACCTCACACTCTAGAGGATGTCCAGGTAAATCCTCTGGAAACACATCGACATGTACATGCATAATAGGTACGTTCTCTATTTGAACATTCATTTCCTCCCCTATAGATATTTATTTCCCTTCCACCCCAATAATTATATTCATTAGAGCTACTAGGTATGGATCTAGATAAAAATAAACTAGCATTGTTTCTACTCTAGCAATAAGGGATTCAACACTATTATAAAAAATCATCACTTCTCCCTTATTGCGATATATTTTCACACAATTACTTAAAATCCAATTCATACTAGGGATTATATCAATGTCAACCATGGGTATTATTATATGGTTAACAACTAAAGAATGATTATGTGTCATGAGGGGGAATAATCGACACATCTTTGTTGCAATGATATATCCCCATGGAGTATTGACTGAAAACTCCTTTAATAAATAATTTTGAACATGACTAATTTTCATGGAAAACTGGGAAGATATAATAGAATGTGATGATACACAAAAAAATAGAGCACTGGATATGTTCGAGTAAAGGAATAAAGCCCCTACCACCAAATCGTTAGGAACTTCAATCTTAGATGTACTGACCGCATAAACATGGCCTTGCTCCCATGACATTATTTGGGGAATGATTCCCTTACGGTTAGGACACTGATGTGTTTAATGTCTTATCTCCATGAAATTGTATCATTGAACATTGGTAGCTTATTTCTTCCCCTTATAACCCTGAGAAATTTTGCTATTTCTCTACACTAATAACAGACTCTCATTCCATTTTGGCATGTTCTAGGGTGTTTCTTCCCAAAATTACTATATAATGGAAGTTCAAATCTTCCATTCTCCCACTTTTCTATATTTCCTTTTCAATAGTTTTCATCATCCTTTTTTTCTCTTTCATTCCCTAAATTTCATAATACAAAGAAAATTATATTTCCGTCTTGGTAGCACTTGATACTATATCTTCATATGATAATAAACATTGGGAGACTAGATCCCTTTAGAGGAGTGGTTTTATATCATCAATGAATCAGAAAATCATGCTCCTCGGATAACATATTTAGTCTGCATCATGCTTTTCAAGCCTTGTAATGTTGTCTTCAAACTTAGTTACATTCTAAATCTCCTTCTTCCCCAGATTCACGAATTTCCTTTCGATATCCACTCGTTTTTGTGTGGGAGAAATGTTTTTCTATGAATATTTCCTTAAAATCCCTCCCTTCAATCTCTTCTATTTCTTATCCCTCTTTTGTGATTTGGATTAACAAACACCATTGATCTATAACTCTCAATAGATGATAAACATCCATGAAAACTTTCCCTCATTAGTTACACCCCAAAGAGATAAATATCCTCTCTAGGAACTTATCCACTGCTCAGCAACAAATGTGTTTGTAGTCCCATTGAATGTTAAAGGCTATTGTCGCATAAAGAGATCCAACATAGCTCTTCCGTGTTATGGATGAAAATGCACCATATGGGTATGGTAATTGTTCACAACCTAATTCAGTTGTACAAATAGGGCTATAAGTTACTAAACACCGTGATTAGCTCTAGAGCCAACATCATTGTCCTACATCGGAATGAAATCCCTACATGGGATACACATGTTCATGAGGTTTCTACTTCATCCACTAGGAAACATTTATAAATATTAAAATACAGTAGATTAGGTTATGAATTAAAATTTATAATTTCAATATAGAATAATACATAGAAAAAATTAAAATCATATGTATAGATAATCCCATAATCACAAACATGGTTTCTATGAGAAAAAAAATTACCTTTAAATCATTAATAATGACTTGTAATGAAAATATTAATTATCCTTCAAATATCACATGGGAGTGTGAAGCCAGTTGCGCAGTAAGACCTATTTTTGTGTACTAAGATTCCCTGAGTCATGCCTGATACTCCTTGTTAGAGTTTTCACTCCTAGGTACATATGTGCCATAACCATGTCCACTTGTAGTATCCAGAAAAAGATTTATTTTCTAGAGTGTTCCTCATAATATATTCCTTACCAAGATTCAAATATGATCTTGTATTTTTATCCTCAAAGATTATATTAAGGTTTTATTCTCTAATTTTCATTTTCTAAATCTAGTTTCCATGTTTTCTACTATACATCCTTTGATACCAAAAGTAAGGACCTAACCATAGTTTCCTAGAGATGGTGCCTTATTTTATTACATTGGAATATAAATAAGAAATATGCATCCTGAAGGAACTAGTAGTTTAGTATATTTTGAGAGAAGATAAATAAATTAGTTAACATTACAAATTGAAATGAAATACAAAATATATGTTTTATTGGGAACATCCACATCTATAAGTTTATCCCTACAAGTCACTCATAACAAACTTCTTCAACCCGAGAGAAAATGAAACATATAAAAGGCATGAGATTAATGGAATAGTAAGGGTAATAAATACAGCAGATGATATCATACATATAAACATTAGGAATGGTGAATAACTAAAAATACATTCCATTAAAAATAAATTTGAACCCTATTATGGAATGAATAAGAGTTATAAAAAATGAAATGATAAAATATAAACATTTGTATTATACTATTTAAATAAACACATGAAATATCAATACTATATTCATAATGAGGGAATGCATAATTATGAACATCATAACCATACCATCAAGGCCTCATGCGAAGACCATAAAAATCTATTTTGTCAAGGCATCGTGCCAAGACCATTGTACTTCTCATGAGATCTTCCGATGCACTGAGGGGTTATAGTGGTCCCCAACAAACACATACTAAGTCCAATGAATTACACATATGAATGGATATAAACATAAAAAATAGATATTATCAAATTAAAACTAACATATTAAATATAAATAACATTCCCCAAACAATAATCATAAACACTAACCATTCAGGGTAAATTGGTGAATGTGTCTATGATACCACATCCATAGTCAAACTAATCATAAACCATTAAATTAAATACCGTATATGATATCATAAAATATTAATCCCATTAATACATAAAAACCAATATGAGTGTTGAAATAGATGAATATATACTTATAAAATCATCAAGTAATTCTTGAAATAAATACTCTTTTATTTTGAAAATAAGAGTAATTTTGGAGAAGTTTTTGTATAAAAATAGAAGTGAAAAATTATAGAATTTTTATAATAAAATTAATTATATTAGAAAGGATATGGGTTTTGAAAAAATATTATAGAGTTCCCCTTAATGTATGTATGAATTTGAGAAATTTCCTTGAATCGGGCTGGTATTTCGGGAAATTTTTTTAAAGATCCTTTAAAAACATATAACTCCCCATAAATGAAAGTAGGATTCTAGTTGGACAATATATATAGCTTATATTCACAGAATATTTGGTAAGTACGTATGAATAAATTATAATTTAATTGAGGTAAGTAGTGAATAAGATTAACCCGAATGAAAATGGGTGTTTAGTTAGAAAATCCTTACCTTAAGTCCGAAGGTGTTCTTCATATGATCTTAATGACATGAATAAAAAAAATTTAGTTTAAAAAATTAATGATTAAATAACATTATATTAATTTAATATATTTATAATATCTTTAATAGGTTCATTCATGGAATTTTGTCATTTAATGATATTAAATTTCATTGTTTGGGAGTGTTTTCCTCTTTGGTTTTCATGATCAGTTTACATGCACTCATGTATTGATAAACACGTAGAATGAGAATGGTTGTCTAGAATATAATTTTTATATTATTAGGAAACAAAAATATAATTACATGTTAATAATTTTTTTGTTTAATATGAGGTAATATGAATCAATATATAAAAGTTAAATGACAATTTTTTGGTTTAATTGGCGGTTCTTGATCACAACGAACTCATTTTGATTTATAAATTAAAATCATTTGTAATAAAGGATTCAATAACCTTAAATAAGTTATAACACATATATTATAGTCTATTTTAGCCATTACAATTGTTTTATGACTATAATTAAAGACGATAATAGAAATTGAAAACCCATTGTCCTTGAATGCGATAAATTAATACATCTCAGATAGTGTTTTCATTTTTAATATAAAAGATGGGGTAATGATAAACGATGAAGATTTATTCCTTTATGATAAAAATAATCCAGTACACGTGGGGTACTGGAGTCATCACAAAATTTGGATCAAAGGAGGTGAGAATAGAAGAATAAAATTAAAGAACTCGAAATAAATGAAATGAAATGAGGAATTTACCTCTTGAATAAATCTTACATGAGAGCCTCTTTAGGGGAGATATTTTGGTTTTTTTAAGAGACCAAAAGCTTCTGGACATGGGGAAAAAGCATGGTATGATAATTTAGTATAACTTAAATAGGAGACAAGGCTCGATTGGAGTTAATGGAAGAGTGCGTGAGGGGGTTTATATAGTGGTGGAGAGGGTGATTTGTGAATATCTAATTAACTATATTATTATTTCCCTCAAGAAGCCAATAGTGTTGATTCATGTGAAGAAAAATAGTAACAAGTGCTTGTGAGTTCAAACCAACTATGATTACATCATCCATGATTCTTGGAGTAGTGAATTTAACTCATTATGTATATATATGGTAAATTACAATATTTTACTATTCATAAAAAAAATCGAGTATTTGAGAAAAATCAAAAACAAATAACGATAATCATCTTTCAGCATGTAAAATTCAAAAATTAACTCCATTTTTTGAAAATAATTTTTTAAATATGATAAGTTTAATTTTTAAATATTACCATTATTTATTCAAAAAATAACAATTTTAAAATAATAATTCATTTATATCACATTAAAAAATTAATCATGATCATATTATCTTATAACCTAAATATAATAAACTAATAATTTATTTACTATTTATAAGGGTCATATTACTATTAATATTACAATTCATAAGGGCACGTTACTCTTCACCAAAAAATATGTTTGTCTAATTAGACTCTATATATCTTACTGAATGCAACTGCATATGTCGGTTTCTCTAAATTCAAATTAGTGAGGTGGAAAATAATGTTTACATGATAGGTTATAAAAAAGTGGTGTTTTGTAGATACCAAATTTTTCAATCATTCTATATTAAATTTATTTAGAAAATATGTTGTTGTTATAAAGAATCTGGTAATCAAGCAGTTTCTATTAAGATAATCAATTATTATCTAGTTGAAAACTTAATTGTTACACATAAGTTTTTTTATCAAAATAATGTTGTTTTGGGGGTTTGTTAATTTTTATGGGTTTTTAAATTAGCATATGATTTATAAAATAATATACTAAAATGACCATTCATTGACAATAATAAAAATATTCTATACTAATTTCTTATGAATTTATGTTCATTTATCCTCAAACTAATTTATGGTTATTTCGTTATTAACATTCCCATGACCATGTTCTCAATAACTCCCTATTTGACCGTGGATGGTAGTTTTATCATCCATTATAACCTCCCACAAATGATATTCTTATATTGAAGTCTTATTATGTTCTAATTTTGGTATCCATTATATTTTATAGTTCTAATTTTTCAAATGTTGTTTTATTATACCTTTATTGGACGTGGTATTTATTTAATGGTCTTTTCATATTTTGAATCTTTTTCTAAAAAGATTTAAATTTATATGGTGAAATTCATTAAAGGGAGTTAGAATGTGACACCCAGATATGTAATGTTATATTTCATTTCAAATAAAAATTATTTTTTTGATATCATGTTGTAAACACAACACTGAGTTTAAAAAAACCATGATATACAATTAAAAATTTATTATTTAATGTGAAAATTATAACATAAATGAAGAAATTAGAGTTCTGAATAGGAATACACCCATTATGAAAAGTTTGTATAAATTCATTATATAATGAAAATAATTTGATTATTTTATAATAAATAATATTTTTTTAGTAAAGCCAATTTATGTTTCAAAAACATATTTTCGTCAAAAAATGGTTTTGGTGGTTTTTTGTGTGTGTATACTATAGTTAATTTATACATATTTTATAAATTTTATATGAAAAATGGATATCATTTTATAAATAATAATGTTTATAATATTTTGTGTTGCATTTTCTGACTTTTGTATTTAATTTGTTTCAATAAACAGTTTAAAATACTAATTTATGTAAAACAATAATTTAATTTCATAAAATCTAGTAAATAAAAACTCTAATTATGTATTTTATTTGGTTTTAGATTAATATTATATAAACTTTTATAATAATAATCAATATAATTTAATATTTATAAACATTAAATTTGATTTCTGTATCAATTTTATTTTATTCTTAAAAACACAGTTGTTATCAAACAGTTTTTCTATACATAATGTTTTTACATTATAATTAATTAATTAAATATCTAATTAAAAATGATTTATTTTAAATTTATAAATTTTATATCTACATACATTAATTTAATTTCATATAATGAAGATTATACGTCACATATTTATTGGTATACTATCTTGTGCTCGAAAAATGCATTTTATTAAAAAATTACACATTTGGTAGTTAAATTTAAAATAAATTTATACCACTTATTGAAAATTAATTTGATATAATTAATTAAATATTTTTAATAATTAGTTTAAAATTTGGTAAATATATCAATTTTTTCTTCTATAAATAGTAGTCTTGTTGAAATTTTTCACACTAATTGTGTAAAATGGGGAGACAAGGATAAAACATTGGGTTAAAACATTAAATTCACTATAAAAATTAATTTATCCATTCAGATGAGTGTATTTTCAAGAAGATAATATTTTAATTAGTTAAATAATATATTTAGAAATAAAATTTTGAAATTGGGAACCCTAAAACATCTTTTTTGTAGATATGAAATATTTTGTTGAACTAATAAATATTTGTATAAAACTTCATTTAATGACATGATTAGAAAGATAAAATTGGTTTTCCTTTATCTAATATTTTAAAAACAATCATTTTCGGTATTATTTAACTAAAAAAAATTTTGGAAACCAATTTATTAGCCACTTCCTAGTAAAAATAGTTTTTTCTTACATCAGGTATTTTCATAAAAACAATATTTCATGAATTTTGTGTTCTTATAATACATGAAATTTCATATAAATTCAATAATTTTATTTAAAAACATTTATTAAATATTTTAAATCAACATTTTCATATTTTTTAGATGGCCCATTTTATTTTTGTTCATATATATAATTTATTGTGGTAAAATTTTAATTTTTCACTTTTAAGGTTAAAAGGGTTGAAAATTGTTTAACTAGTATATAAGGAATATAATGTGTCTCGAAAATGCCTAAATGATATTGGTTGAGTTTATTTCGACCATATTACATCTTATAATTCAATTTTTTTCCTTTCTTCCTCTTTAAAATATTAACATATAAATATATATTTTATTGAACCCTTGATTTCAATCCTTTTGTGTCCTTGCCATCCCTTTTAAAGTGATACCAAATATTTTCTCTTATACATACTTTAGGATACTAATATATCTAAAAAAATCTACAATAATACCTTCTTTTATTCCTTTCCTACCCCCTATAGTTTCTATATTTCCTAAAATGGAATTCTTTTAAGGAATAAGGGGTAACACACATGATTTTTCTCAATGAAGATGTATAACTCCTAACTGGGTTCTTTGAATTTTATTTATTCTTATACATCATATAAATGTATTGTACCCATAGTAAAATATTTATTCTAGAATCATCAATATTATTAGACAATATTATGATTATTTTTATATCATTTTCCACATATTTTCCATCCTATAAAAAGTGAATATTATCTATTGTGTGTACGTATAACATTATGTATCCATATATTAGTGAAATTTGATTTTCATCACCATTTTAATTAGATGGTAATAAATATATAACTAATGAATATATGTTATATTTATGAAATTATTATGGTTTTATACATATAATATATTATTTAAATTCAAATATACTAAAAACTGATAACATTGATCACACGTACGTGTGGATTAACTCCTCCAAAAATAGAAATGGGTTACTTTTCATGAACGCCTATGAAAAAAATTGTGAATATAATATATATATATATATATATAATATTTCAAAATGTGATGTTTATTAATCCCTGGTCAAGATGGAAGGACTTGAACAAAGATTCATAAAATTACAAGAAAAATGAGAGTTAGAAATAAGAAAAAAGAATTTTAATACAGAAGTACTAATAAATAAGAAATGATATTTTGTATGTGGATAATATATTATATAATAAGTATGTGTATTTTCTTTATATAATGATATTAAATTTAAATTTATTTTACTGGTGTTTAAAATCACTTAAAATACGAGTCGAACCTCTAGTATGGGTTCCTTACTTCAATATGGTTTCGTTGAGACATGTTTGATCTTATGCAGCTATTTCTGTTTTTGTGGTGTATATAATACCTCCTTTAAATGTAACATCATATATCCTTATTAATAAACAATATCTAATTTTATAAATAATTTTATTTCATCAAATGGTTTTCGATTTGAATGATAATAAAGTGATAAGGGTTTATTTCATAATCTCATCTTTATCCAAGATTATTTCCATTTATGTTTAATTTGAGGAATTATAGGACATTTATATATAAAAAGTATCTAAATTATTATAGTCTTGATATTTATATGGTATTCATGTATGATTTATCATTTTAAGCATCTTTGGTAATAAAAAAATGAATTTGATTTTAGGAACTCTAACATTGTTTTTCTGCACAGTGTATAATATTTTTATTAAATGTAAGTATTTTATTTTATATGATTAGAAGAATGTTTTTAATATTAAAAAATATTTATTAAATTTATTTTTAAACATTTTATATTTCTATAAATATTTTAAAATTAATCTTTTTATTATTTTCCAACGATGGTATGTTTTAATGATGGTGTGAACAAAATCTCTATTTTTAATGATTATGACATGAATGGAAGTTCCTACAGTCATGCATATAGAATTTTTTAAATATTATTTAATAATTTTACACATATATTCTAATTTAAATATTTTCTATATTTTTTATACATTTTTAGTTTTTAAATATGATATTTAAAAATGAAAAATGTATTTTCTTGAAAAAATATTCAGGTAATCTTTTGAAAAAACATCTATGTCATAACACACTAGTAAATATTATTCTATAATGTGGTTTTAATCTAATGATAAAATATAAATTATTTATCTTGATGGTTTATGATTAGTTTTACTAGGGAATGTTTTGATATTCCATTATAAAATTCTTCTGACATTAAAAGCTAATTTTTTTAAATGGTTGGGGTGGAAGCCTCATTTTTTATTATAAAATCAATGTCCTCTTTTTGACTCGATAGAGGGAGAACCATTTGATATACTGAATTAAAATGGCCACATGGCCTAAATACAACGCTTGAAACCCTATTTTTCACCGAAAGGTCCCTTCGATGAATAATACTGCTATTGTACCTGGGTAAATAGAAATTAATTATTTGTAGAAGATGTTTTATTATTTATTCACATGATTAAATCATTAGACATATTAAGTGTCATTTGGGGGTGCAAACACTTATATTTTAAAATAATAACATTCTTTTTTATATAATTAATATAAAAAAACACTATTATTAGAAAAAAGGCAAAATTAGAGGCTTTAGAAAATATTTATTTTCAATAAATTTAATATCTTCGATAGATTTTGGAACATGTAACCCTGAGTTGAAATGAACTATATTATTTTATATCATTATATCAATGTTTATTAATTTATAATATATTAATTTTAAAAAATTAATTATTAAAATTATTTCTATTTATTTATTAGAAATAAAATAAAAATGATTTATAAGAAAAAGAAATGTTTTTTGGAAAAAAATATTTTTTATAAATACCAATTTATTTAATATTTATAGAAATAATTTAAAATAAATCATTGAAATTTCATAAAAAATTATTTCAAAAAATAAACAAAATTTTTTGTATCATAATATAAAAATTATCTTAAGGATATTTTTTTTGTATTTTTTGGAAATGTTTCAATTTTCGAGGACTACTAAAAATATATGAATTTTAATTGAAAGATGCCTTTTATTTAAATAATATAATATGTTAAATTACATTAATAATTGTTTTTAAAGTAAAATAAGTTCTATTAAATATATTTTTATCCTATTTATGTCAATGGAATCAATTTTATATAGTATTTTACTATAAAAACATTGTCAACTTTTAAAGATTTTATCTTTCAAATCCCAGTTTCTCTTCAGATTTTATGAAGTAATTTTATATTATATTTTGACACATATGTGATGAAAATTTCGAAAATTGGTTTCAACATATGGGAAAATAATTATTTATATTTTATAATTATTTTATCTTAACCAAAATAAATATTGTAAATTGTAAAAATTAAATCCCATAGTAAGGAGCACATTGGATTTACATTGAGATTAAACTGAAAAGGCAAGCGTAAGATTAAATTTAAAACGTTTCTAAAATATATTTTTGTAAATATTTGGACCCAATATTGTTTATGTCTCAATAATACTCCATTTTTAACTATTTAGTAGGCGAAAAATGAGGTTACACTATTTTCATTCAAAATATTATATGTGTTCCACTAACATCACTTATAAAAGGTATCCCATTCCCACTATTCGTCACACCATCAAAATAATATATTTTTCGTAATTCATATGATAAACAATTCTAAAATTATATAACCTCATCCTAGAATTGTTATTTTTTTCATAAATACAACATTTGATGGCATTGGTGAAAACATAAGGAGATTACCTGAAGAAGAGGTGGCGTTCTTCAATGAAATTGATTATTTTATTTCATCCACCAAGAAATCAAATTCATATTATTGAATTATTATATAATAACATAAGTTATTTAAATATAAATATATGTTTTTAAAATTATGCAATTAACAGCAACCATTCAAACTTCCATCAAATGGGTTATAAAATCCCAATTCATTTGTACGTTGGACTACCGCCTTCGAAATCTATATCATTTAATTTTAAATTACCACCTCTCAAAGTTGGGTATAATGATGGATCTAATGTATATATAAGATGTTGGAATATTAATTACACATATTGATTCATTATAACCTAGAAAATATTTTATCATTCCAATCCACATGAGAAATGGCAACGTTGCTCTTGTATTTGGCGGACTCCCGTCTCGTGAAGTAATGTGATTCATTTTCACTAATACTTTTCACATAAGATAATATGGATTTATAAATTTTACATAAACTGAATAATTGTAATATTTTTAACATAATTATCATTATATAATGATTATATATCATTTTTATTCTTAACTATTCACAAATTGATTTATTTTAATGTCATTTGATTGTGAGTGGAATACTGCCTTCACAAAGTGATGTGACTCCCTTATTATCATGAAAACAAATGGTTTATATATATATATACTAAAAAATAATATGTTATTTAAGATATTAATATAATTATATAATTATTATATATTACATACCTCCTTTTAAAAATGATCATTAAAAAATTGATACAATACTCATGCTTATATATGGCCTTCAATATCCGAGATGGCCAAATACTTCATTTTTCAAAACAATATACTTGAGTATTATTAAGAGAATAATTTATGTATAAATTTAATAATTATGTAAATATTATTATTCTTGTGATGATGTAACCGTATAATATATGAACTAACCATATCATTCATTACACAACACTTTTGGGAAAAAAGTCAATTAATACTCAAAATAATGAAAATACAAAAAGAATTTTAATGAATGGTTTTTAAGATATTATAAAAAGATCATATATGATGTTAATTTTTTTAATATGATTTCTATATGTTAATATCCTCTTTTAATCCACTATACAATATGTTAAATCATATTAAACATTAAGGAATGGTGATGTAATGGTTTATTATGTCACTTTATCTTATGTGAGACATACACCGTATTCACAACATATTTCTTTTTTTGGTGAATATACTTTTTATTTTTATGTTATATAGTTTATTAGTTTCTATTAACAATATATTATGTTTAATTTATGTAATTACATTAGTTGTTATTATTATTCAAAAGTTACCAATGTTGTAATGGTTTATTTCACAATCTAATCATTATCCTAGATTGTTTTTCTTTAAGTATCACATAAGGGAATTATTTGATATTTATATATTACAATAAACATATTTTTTATTCTCTTGTTATTAGGAATATTTTTACTTCAATAGTTTTATTTTACCTCTTATTTTTACTTAAAATGATTACTAATTGTTTTTATGAAAATTCGACATTATTTCTCCCTTCCATCAGAATTCCTATTTTATCAAAACACATGTTTTCTGAAAATTGTTTACAATTTTTTATCCTTTTAAAAATTATTAATTAAATTAAAATTTACATATTTTTAATTTTTACGAGTTTTTAAAAGAAATTACCTTTTAGTATTGAATATATTTCTTATTGAGCTTTTACCGAACATGTGAATTTTTTAATTATTTTAAAATGAACAACATGAAAAAATGCTTTCCATGTCATGGGAAATAAATTATTCAATTATCATTCTTAATGTTTTCAGAGGGTACTTTAGAATAAAAGGGAATTAATTTTTTTAACATTATGTTTTAAATATATTTTCAAAATGAAAAGTTTTTATTCTTAAAAAATGTTTTAAAGATATTTTAATGGTATTTCTACACATAAATTACATCAACCATTTATTTAACTAGTGATCCATTGGTAATATATTGTATTGATATAATACTTATTCGACATTTTTATTCTTTATCAATAGTTTTAACCAGTATGTACAATTTTTTAAAATTCAAAATATTACTGTAGATGGTTGATGGTCATATTTATTGATTCAGAACTATATAAACATTTCATATGCTAATGTCTCAATAAAAATGTTTATATTTATTATGCTTCACCACTATTATTTGTGAAATGTATTGGACTTTATAATTTAAAATAGGGGATCACTATATCCCATCAATGCATTGTTAGGTCTCATGAGATAAACAAGATTGGGTTTGGTGTGAGGACTTATGTAAAGTCCCGTAAATTTCAAGGGGAATTTTTTCTTAATTTTCGTTGGGATTTTACGAGTACGTAGTTTCTGACAGAACCTGATTCCGAGGCCGGGTGTGCCCAAAATAAATTTCTGAAGTTAGGCTCGGGTACGTTCAGTGAACGAACGAGCGAGTTTTTCTAAATATTAATCTGGTGCTCAGAATCAAAATCTGAGGGCACCGATGAAATCGCAGCACCGATAATTTCTTAGGAAGACCATTTTCGGAGTTACGTTTGCTCGGGCGTGGTTATTAAAATAATGGGTTAGGTAATGAATAAAAATAAAATTTGTGAAACCAATTTTATTTTTATATCTTTGTGGTTTAACTTCTATGTGAGGGAGTTGGAGTGGGACCCACTAAAATCCTAACTCTCGGTAGGATATTATAGAGGTGGGGCCCACACGAGTCCCCAACTATTCAAATTCTCTAACCCTCCAAACCCCCCATTAATTTTGTAACACACCTGCACCCCTATTAAATGCTGAGTCAACACTCACTTTAATTGGACGGTTAAAACTCTTCAAATAATTCAATTAATTGAATGATTTATTTTGAATTTCAAATTGAGGTGTTGGCTTGTGTGTTAATTAAATAAGACACGAATTATTTTGTTGGGGGTTAATTTTGTTGTGTGAAAGAAAAGAGAGGACTCTTGCGCTCTTCAGGATTATCTTCTTCCTCCTTGAATAACGCGAAGAACACACCGTCACCAATGAAGAACGCCGACCTCCGATGAAGGAAAAGGAATAAAAGCTGATTCCTCGGAGATCGACGACGTGACGCCGTGTCCCGCGATGCCAACGGTCCTCTTCTCCGCAAAGTCGTGCACCGCGACGCCATGTACCATGACACCGTGTACCGCGACGCCGTCTTCCGCGACGTCTTTTCCTGCGACGATCCTCGCTCGACAACTTCTTCGAGTAGGGGTTTGGAATTCTGTTCGTGATTATTCTTGCCGTTCTTTGTCTTTTTTTTATGTCTGCTGGCTATCGGATTAACAGGAGGAGGCCGGACTGCACGAACACGGCCGAACCTCCTCCCCCTTTTTGATGATGTGTTTTTCGCGGCGCGAACAAAGGTAGCGCGGTGCAACGACACCACGCGGAAACAAAGAAGAATGGGTGAAGAAGCGTGGCGCCGTTGCGCCGCGCCGTTGAAGCTGAACGAAACCGCGGCCGGAGTCGGGGCCGAAGAGGCGATTCGAAGACTCCACGGTTTGTTTATTTGGTGTGCGGATTGACGGGCGACGACTAAGTAGGACGCAAGGGAGTTTTGTACCCTTCGTAGTAATATAATGTTCCTGGGAGAGCCGCAGGCGCAGACGACGGGCAAAACGGACCACCGGAGCGCGTCCGGTGGTCCGCGGAAGGCACTGCCAGCGCGGCTGAAGCCATGGAGGCGGTGGGACGACTGGATCCCGCGTCTGCGCGGGATCCAGGGGAGACGCGGCGGCCAGCGCCGCGTCCGGTACCAAGGGGCGGGGACAGCCCACCCCTCGCGTTCGCTCAGCGCGCGGCATCTGCTGAGCTGGACCGGCCGCACCGGGCCGGGCCGCCCAGGACGGGCCAGGCCGCCCACGCCAGGCCGGACCGCGACAGAGGGGCCGGGCCGCGCCCTGATGGGCCGGACCCAGACCCTGGTCGGGTCGACCCGGTTCGGGCCGACCTATGGGGGGTTGGGCCGGGCCGGGCCCAGACCCCCCATTTAAGACTCTTTTCAGACTTTTGCCCATATCTTGGGCTTCAGACCTCCGATCGACGCACCGTTAGTTGCATTGGGATCCTTGGATCGAGATGGTCGTGTCTCTATACTACACTCATGGTTTAGGAGAACGTTGGGTACGTTCGGGTTGGTTCAAACATGAAACCAACCGGGCCCTCGGAGCAAAAACGCTTATAACTTGAGCTCCGGACGTCCGATTGACGTGCCGTCGACTTTGTTGCATTCCTCTCAGGGTGAAAAACCTTTTGGCTTACTCCGCTCGAGTTTTGGATGCAGCTGAAGTGTGGTCAGGTTGGTTTTGACTTAAAAACCAACCGGGCCCCTGGGACAAAAAAGCCAATAACTCTCGGACCGGGCGTCTGATTGACGCCCCGTCTGTCACGTTGTGTTCCTTTTGACGAGACAGAACATTGGGATACATCAACTCCGGACTACGTGTCAGTTGATGTATCGACCTCTTGGCTTGTGGAGTGGACCCTCCCGGAATGAGCATGCTGTGTGTAGAAACCCTAGAGCTGGCTGAGACTTGACAACTGCCGATTGATCGACTCGGTGTGTTTCGGATAGCCCAGTCGGGAGCGCTTGGTTAGAGCGGCAGCCCCACGGCAGAGGAGCACTTGGATATAGTGGCAGACCCTCGGTACTCAATAGAAGGATTACCTCTGTAGGCTATGAGGGGGAGTGCTTGGTTGTAGCGGCAGACCCATGGTGGGAAGCGCTTGGTTGTAACTGCAAACCCACAGTACTTGAAGGGGGAGCGCTTGGTTGTAGAATCAGACCCATGGTGGGAAGCGCTTGGTTGTAGCAGCAGGCCCACAATACTCGACAGGTGGAGTACTACAACAGTCCAAGGTTAGTGGGAAGCACTTGGTTGTAGCGGCATACCCAATGTACTCGATAGAGGAGGAGTTCCCCAACAGCTATGGTTTTGACATCATGATTAAATCCTGGTTTGAGATGAGTCTTGACTTCAATCATTATCTTCGATATGACTGACTTGCTTTCCTATGTGGACTGAGTTGTGTTATCCTATGTGGATTGGATTGTGCTATCCTTTGTGGACACGATCAAACTTGAACTGAAATTGATGGCTTAAGTATATGTATGGGCATATACCAAAGTAGTGTGGGATGTTACTTTGTGATTGTATCTTTCCTTTGTGGATTCTAGGAGACCTTCGGGGGTCTCGGGGTCCCTACTGAGTATTGTATACTCACCCCTGCACGGGAAATGCCCTCACTACGTTGTGTTGGTTGCAGACAACGGACATCACTGATTGAGGTTGAGGCTTGTAGAGTTGGACGGTTTCTGGAGGAGGAACTCACGATGAGTCGGTTCCGGAGGTGGATTTCACGACGAGTCAGTACCTGGAGGTGGACCACTGGGAGGTATGTACATGGGGTAGACGGTAGGACCCGAGGAGATGAGGAGGCTATCTGTACCCACCCTTCAGGTGGGATTTCCAGTGGACGGCTCGGTGTTGTTGCTTTACTATTCAGTTGATGTACTTCCTTTCCAGTTGTACTTTACTTTCAGTTTGGGTTTTTATTCTGGCCCACTTACTTTTGTACCCTGTTTTACTTAGTGTTTTCTTCTACTGGCTTACTCTGTGGTGTTTGTTTACTTTATAAAGGCAATGTCTTCCCCTTTTGTCGGGTTTTATGCCTTTGGTGCTAGTCGCCAGCCCCTGGCCTTTAGAAGGTGGTCTTGGGGTAGTCACGGCACGGGCCCCGAGGACGGGTCGTGACAAATTGGTATCAGAGGAGTTCGGTTCTACCGCAGAACTCAGGAATCTGATCTTTCTTCTATGTGAAACAATAGTGTTATGGGTATTGAGTGTGGTTATCAGTCTAGGGAGTCCAGTGTTGGTGCGGTGGCCGACGTATCCATACACCAGGACCCTGACTTCTGATTTCCAATTCAATGCACGAAAACATTGATTGCATGTGTGTTTGAATGTTTTCTTTGTGATTACATTTTGTCAGCTCACCAGGTATATTGTTTTGATTGTGGTACACATGTTTCTTTTCAGGATGGCCCCACGATGGCAGCCAACTAGGGTTCTGAGCTTTGTGCGAGACGACAGCCCACCGAGCGACGAGGCCTCGGTGCAGGGCCCTTTTTCATTGGAGGCACCGGCGGTACCACTACCCGCCGAGCCACCGATGTTACCAGCCCCGGCCGCTGAGAGTGAACATAGCCTAAGTGCACTGCATGAGTTTCAGTGTCAAAGACCTCCCAGGTTCCACGGGGAGATGGACCCTCAGGTATCCGAGGATTGGCTGGAGGCAGTTGTGTGAATTTTGAGGTTAGTGGGGACACTAGCTGACCTCATGGTGATCCTTGTGGCGAGACTCCTGCACGCGGCAGTAGGAAGATGGTGGAGCTTGATGCTCCAGGTGCACGACGAGGCATCTCTTCTTTGGATGGACTTTGAGAGCCTCTTCTGCTCAGAGTTCATCCCAGCCACCCTCCGTGGGGTGCGCATCCAGGAGCTACTACAACTGCGGCAAGGCATCATGACAGTAGCCTAGTACTCGGTGAGGTTTACCAATCTCTTGCGCTATTCCATGGACAAGGTAAACGACCCATTATTCAGGGCCCGAACCTTCGAGCAGGGGCTCAGGCGAGAGATCAGAGCTTCAGTTGTTTCTCACAGCATCCCGACGCAGACAGGGGTGTTGGAGCGAGCCCTCTTAGTGGAGAGTTTCCTTGATGAGCAGTCTCCAGCAGCAGGACCCACCACTAGACGGCTTGCGGTAGAGTCTTCTGCAGTAGGCAGTAGGCAGATGACGCGGAGGTCCAAGAGGACTAGACCTACAGGTGGTCGACCGCATGACACATGATCGTTTGTGCGAGGCACCCATGGTGGAGAACGACATACCATGAGCGGATAGTGTTACTCCTGCGGCGTGGTTGGTCACATGGCTCGTGACTGTCCGACCCCCCATACAGATGATCAGAAGATAAACGAAGGACCTCCCATGCAGAGGCAGAGGTTCGATCGAGGCAGAATGCAAGGAGCAGGAGACCGTGGCAGGGGAGCTGGCCGTGCAGCTGGAGGTGGACGACGCTTCGAGGTGTTGCCAACACCACCACCAGGAGGTCCACCCCGACCGCAGGGAATAGGTGTACATGGGAGAGCTCAGCTTTAGGTAGCTGAGGCATTTGACTATAGAGCTCCGGAAGCTGGAGAACAGGAGAGAAACTAGTTCCAGGCATGGAGGCCTTGGTTAATGATGCTTCTAGCTTTCTTTTTTTTTCTGGTTGTATGTGTCTTTGTACTTGAGCTGCAGTAATAAAAGACACCTTTCTTGTGGCTTTTACTTTCATGTCCTCTCTTTATGTTGTTACTAAGAGGTTCCGATTTAAAAACCGTTGACTTGACCCTCACATTGAGATACCTACTGGAGGAGAACCAGTGACCACACACTGATGCCGACAGTGTGATTCAACCCTTGGAGGCGAGAGTAACAGTTGGATCTCATGGTAGTAGCGTCGAGGCCATACGACGTCATCCTTGGTATGGATTAGTATCATCCATGTCGGGATTGACTGTATTAGTCAAAGAACGTGGTTCATCCAGGCGATGAGACTAGATTTATCTTATCGGCAAGGAAGAAATCTTAGCAGCTCTTGTAGGACCAGAGAAGGTCCAGGCCATCCAAGGGCGGATGAGGACAGCTTAGAGCCAGAAAAAGTCTTGTGTTGACAGGAGGCGGAGACCACTATAGTTTGAGGAGGGAGACTGCATTTTCTTGCGGGTCTCACCTCGATGTGGATTACGGAGTTTTAGCCATAGAGGCAAGTTATCTCCACACTTCATCGGACCCTTCTAGGTCCTCAAAAGGGTAGGCGAGGTGGTTTACCACTGGACCCATCCACCTCAGTTGCATTAGGTGAAAGACATTTTTCTTCGTATCTCAGATGAGGAGAAATGTGCATGACCCGACGCATATCATCGACCATGGGGAGTTGGACCTTGATGATGGGACGACTTTCATAGAGGTTCTAATGGAGAACAAGGATCGACAGGAGCAGGTCCTATGTGGATGGTTGATTCCTCTGGTGCGCTTTCACTGGCAGCACGGGAATCTCCAGGAGAGCACTTGGGAGCGGGAGGCTCAGTTGCCTGCTCAGTACCAATTTTGTTTCCCTAGTTTGTGTTATAGCTTTACAGGGACGTAAATACCTGAGGTTAGAGTAATGTAAAGACCCGTAAATTTCATGGGAAATGTTTTCTTAATTTTCTTTGGGATTTTACGAGTACGCAGTTTCTGACGGAAACCGATTCTGAGGCCTGGTTTGCCCGAAATCAATTTCTGAAGTTAGGCTCGGGTACGTTCAGTGAACGAACGAGCGGGTTTTTATAAATTTTAATCCGGTGCTCGAAATCAAAATCCGAGGGCACCGATGAAATCACAGCGCCGGTAATTGCTTAGGAAGACCATTTCTAGAATTGCGTTTTCTCGGGTGTGGTTATTAAAATAATGGGTTAAGTAATGAATAAAAATAAAATTTGTGAGACCAATTTTTTTTATATCTTTGTGGTTTAACTTCTATGTGAGGGAGTTGGGGTGGGACCCACTAAAATCCTAACTCTTGGTAGGATATTAGAGATGTGGGGCCCACATGATTCCCCAACTATTCAAATTCTCTAACCCTCCAATCCCCCCATTAATTTTGTAACACACCTGCACCCCCTATTAAATGTCGAGTCAACACTCACTTTAATTGGACAGTTAAAACTCTTCAAATAATTCAATTAATTGAATGATTTATTTTGAATTTCAAATTGAGATGTTGGCTTGTGTGTTAATTAATCAAGACAAGACTTATTTTATTGGGGGTTAATTTCGTTGTGCGAAAGAAAAAAGAGGACTCTTGTGCTCTTGAGGATTATCTTCTTCCTCCTTGAAGAACGCGAAGAACACACCGTCACCAACGAAGAACACCGACCTCCGACGAAGGACGACGAATAAACACTGATTCCTTGGAGATTGACGACACGACGCTGTGTCTCGTGATGCCAACAATCCTCTTCTCCGCAACGCCGTGCACCGCGACGCCGTGTACCGTGATGCCGTGTACCAAGACGCCGACGATTCACTTCTGCGACGCCGTCTTACGTGACATCTTTTCTCGCGATGATCCTTGCTCGACAACTTCTTTGAGTAGGGGTTTGGAATTCTGTTCGTGTTTATTCTTGCCATTCTTCTTCTTTTTTATGGCCGCCTGCTATCGGATTAACGGGAGGAGGTCGGACCGCATGAACACGGCCGGCCCTCCTCCCCCTTTTTGATGATGTGTTTGTCGCGGCGCGAACAAAGGTAGCGCGGTGGAAAGGCACCGTGCGGAAACAAAGAAGAACGGGTGAAGAAGCACGACGCCGTTGAAGCCGAACGAAACCGCGACAGGAGTCGGGGCCACAGAGGCGATTCGAAGACTCCGCGGTTTGATTATTTGGTGTGCGGATCAACGGGAAATGAAGAAGCAGGCCACAAGGGTGTTTTGTACCCTTCGTATTAATCTATTGATTCCGGGAGAGCCACAGGCGCAGACAGTGGGCAAAACAGACCACCGGAGCGCATCCGGTGGTCCGCGGAAGGCGCTGCCGGCGCGCCACACCAGCGGTCGAAGGCGGAGGCCGGCCCCTGCCGGCCGCCCGGAGACGGTGGTGCCCTGGCGTGCCGCCGACAGGAGCCGCCACGGATGAAGCCTCAACGGCGGTGGGATGACCGGATCCCGCGGCCGCACGGGATCTGGGGGAGACGCGGCAGCCATCGCCTCATCCGGTCCCAAGGGGCGGGGGCAGCGCACCCCCCCGCGTCCGCCCAGCGCGCGACATCCACTGAGCCGGACCAGCCGCACCGGGCCAGGCTGCACCAGCAAGGCCGGGCCGCGCCCTAATGGGCCGGACCCGGACCTGGGTTGGGTCAACCCGGTTCTGGCCGATCCAGGGGGGGTTGGGCCGGGCCGGGCCGAGCCCAGACCCCCCATTTCGGACTATTTTCAGTATTTTGGCCATATCATGGGCTTAAAACCATAGATCGACGCACCGTCAGTTGAGTTGGAATCCTTGGTTCCAGACAGTCATTTTGGTATACTACACTCAAGGTTTCGGAGAACTTTGGGTACGTTCGGGTTGGTTCGAACACGAAACCAACCGGGCCCTCGGAGCGGAAACGCTTATAACATGAGTTCCGGACGTCCGATTGACGTGTCGTTGACTTTGTTGCATTCCTCTTAGTTAGACGGACCTTTTGTCTTACTCCGATCGAGGTTTGGGCGCAGCTGGAGTGCGGTCAGGTTGGTTTTGACTTAAAAACCAACCGGACCCCTGAGACGAAAAAGTAAATAACTCTCGGACCGGGCGACCGATTGACGCGCAGTCTGTCGCGTTGTGTTCCTTTTGACAAGACAGAACTTTGGGATACATCAACCTCGGACTACGTGTCAGTTGATGTAGTGACCTCTTATCTCGTGGAGTGGACCCTCCCGGAACGGGTATGCTGTGTGCGGAAACCCTAGAGCTTGCTGAGACTTGACAACTGCTGATTGATCGACTCAGTGTGTTTCGGATTGCCCAGTGGGGAGCGCTTGGTTGTAGCGGCAGACCCACGGTGGAGGAGAGCTTGGTTGTAGTGGCAGACCCATGGTACTCAACAGAAGAAGTACCTCTGTAGGCTTTGAGGGGGAGCGCTTGGTTGTAGCGGCAGACCCATGGTGGGAAGCGCTTGGTTGTAGCAGCAGACCCACAATACTTGAAGGTGAGCACTTGGTTGTAGGAGCAGACCCATGGTGGGAAGCGCTTGGTTGTAGCAGTAGGCCCACTGTACTCGACAGGTGGAGTACTACCGTAGTCCAAGCTTAGTGGGAAGCACTTGGTTGAAGCGGCAGACCCACTGTACTCGATAGAGGAGGAGTTCCCCAGCAGCTATGGTTTCGACATCATGATTAAATCCTGGTTTGAGTTGAGTCTTGACTTCAATCGTTATCTTCGATATGATTGAATTGCTTTCCTATGTGGACTGAGTTGTGTTATCCTGTGTGGATTGGATTGTTCTATCCATTGTGGATGTGATCGAACTTGAACTGAAATTGATGGCTTAGGTATATGTATGGGCATATACCTAAGTAGTGTTGGATGTTATGTTGTGACTGTATCTTTCCTTTTTGGATTATCCTTTGTGGATTCTGGGAGACCTTCGGGGGTCTCGGGGTCCCTACTGAGTATCGTATACTCACCCCTGCACGGGCTATGCCTGCACTACATTGTGTTGGTTGCAGACGACGGACATCACTGATCGAGGTTGAGGCTTGTAGAGTTGGACGGATTCCGGAGGAGGAACTCACGATGAGTCGGTGACGGAGGTGTATTTAACGACGAGTCAGTACGTGGAGGTGGACCACTGGGCGGGATGTACATGGGGCGGACGGTAGGACCCGAGGAGCTGAGGAGGCTATCTGTACCCACCCTTCAGGTGGGATTTCCAGTGGATGGCTCGGTGTTGCTGCTTTACTTTTCAGTTGTTGTACTTCCTTTTCGGTTGTACTTTACTTTGGGTTTGGGTTTGTATTCTGGCTCACTTACTTTTATACCCTGTTTTACTTAGTGTTTTCTTCTGCTGGATTACTCCGTGGTGTTTGTTTACTTTTTAAAGGCAATGCCTTCCCCTTTTGTCAGGTTTTACGCCTTTGGTGCTAGTCGCCTGCCCCTGACCTATGGAAGACGGACTTGGGGTAGTCACAGCACGGGCCCTGAGGACGGGTCGTGACAACTTATCTATTTATATAGATGTCTTTTAAAAAGGAATCTACATTGTTAAATATATTGGCACAAGGCCTCTATGTTATTATATGTTTTGAAAAAATCCGTCAATGATACTATATCTATCTGAAAAAGTCCTCAAATGAATGTTTTATATGTTCATAAATATGTATTTCCTCTATATAAATTCATTTAATTATATTCTATATGATTATTCAATTAAATAAAATATCCACGGTTAGCTGTCATTATTATGTGATTGTTTATATAGAATTATTTTATCATCATATATTACTTCCATAAAATGATAATGTTATCGATTAAATGGATTGTGTTTTAATTATTTTCCTTTTCATAATTATAATGAATTATTTATTAATTGATTATATTATATGAATAACCCTTCTAAGATTATGAGATCAATCATCTCATATGTTTTATATTTCCCAGGATATGAAGAAATATTTTGTACTTGTTTTACAGGGATACACAAATGGTAATAATTTCATTCTCAAAGAAAATTATTTTTGTGTTTTTTGTTTTTAAATATAATGTGAATTTAAATTATATATCTAGTTCATGAAAAAAATAAATTATTTGATCCGTAAGGATATAGATCCTTGATTATTGAAAAATTTTAATAAAGAAAACACACACTCTGGGAAACTGGGATCATGGTCACTATAGTTTGAATAAAAGTAATTCTATTAGAAACCATGGGAACATGTTTTGAGAAAACATAAATTTGGGATTTGAAAATTATGATATAATTTGAGGAAATGTATATGAGAGCCTAAAATGTTTTTGATAAGGAATATAAAATGTGGTTTTCTCATGAAAAAAATCCTTTTATGTTGACTACAAGTGGAATTTGTTCTAGAATAGATATAACAAGCGGTAGTAACTTTGAAATGGCCACATTGGGCTTGACCTGATCATTACATGGAGTCTGAAAATTTGTTTTAATGTGAACTATTTTTTACACTTTAGGGGTACATTCATGGGTTGGATCACATCATATTTATAATCATTTATGATGGATTTTAAAATATTTTTATGAAACACTACTGGAAATAGAGGATGTCCCAACGGTTTAGAACTGTTGGGAAAGGCTGGGGAACCGTTGGTATATGTTATACCAACGGTTCTGCCAACCGTAGGCAAGTAAGACGTTGGGAAAAACTTTTCCCAACGGTTTACAGTGAACCGTTGGTATAGGAGGAGAAAAATACTAAAAAAATATTCCCAACTGTTGTCAAACCGTTGGCAAAACTCAGAACACTGTTTTTCCCAACGGTTTTCAAAAACCGTTGGGAAAAATCAATAGTTTTTCCCAACTCCCAAACCGTTGGGAAAACTAAATATACATTTGGATGAACTCGTTCCCAACGGTTCTAAACCATTGGGAAAAGAGTTATTACCAACGGTTCAATGAACCGTTGGTGAAAACATATTTTTAAGATTCTATGCCAACGGTTTAAAACCGTTGGCATACCCTAGGCTGCAAATTGCAGCAGCCTGCAATTTGCACAGCCCCTCTGTACATCAGCCACCTCTCATCTCATCAGGCCTCCTTCTCACCTCATTTTTGATCCAAATATTGTAACTGTAATAAACTAAAACATACATATACAATTACGAACAAATTCATACACATTTAACATATAATGGATCCTGAAACTATACACATCCATAATTAATTTACAATTCATAAACATACATAATTCATATATAATTCAATTTAAAATTTAGATGACAATTATATGTGGAATCCGATTGAGACGGGGATGATTGGTACACGTTACATATGAACCATGGATCGTTCTCCTAAAGTTTCAATGGAAACCGAATGCGTTTGGTCGGTTTTGCGTATGCCAGTTCTTTTCACTTATAATCCTACCCATTTTAAACAAAACAGACACAGTTAGAGCGGTGTTGGCCACACCGCGCCTCGGATTGAGTCGGGGATGACTCGTACACCTCACATATAACCCATGGATCGTTCTCCTAAAGTTTCAACAGAAACCGAATGCGTTTGGTCGGTTTTCCGTATGTACTTAAAATGATGTCCATTTTAATCAAAAGAGATCCACTTAGACTGATCCCGGCCACACCGTGACTCGGATTGAGCCCGAGTGGGCTCGTACATGTCACATATGACTGATGGATCGTTGTGATAAATTATCAACAGATTCGGAATGCGTTTGGTCGGTTTTGCGTATGCCAGTTGTTCATTTCACTTATAATCCTGTCCATTTTAAACAAAAGATACACAGTTAGAACGGTGTCGGCCACACCGCTCCTCGGATTGAGGCGGGATTGACTCGTACACATCACATACGACCCATGGATCCTTGTGCTAAAGTATCGACACAGTCCGAATGCCTTTGGTCGGTTTTTCGTATGTCACTTGATGATTTTCACTTAAAATGACGTCTTTTTGAAACAAAAGACCGAAACTTTGAGTGGTGTCGGCCACACCGCGTCTCCGATTGTGGCGGGGTTGATTAGTACACGTCACATATGACCCATGGATCGTTCTCCTAAAGTTTCAATGGAAACCGAATCCGTTTGCTCGTTTTTCCGTATGTACTTAAAATGGTGTTCATTTTAAACAAAAGAGAGCCACTTAGACTTATCCCGGCCACACCGCGACTCGGATTCATCTCGGGTTGGCTCGTACACGTCACATATGACCCATGGATTGTTGGGATAAATTATCAACAGATTCGGAATGCGTTTGGTCGGTTTTCCGTATGCCAGTTGATGCTTTTCACTTAAAATGACGTCCTTTTGAAACAAAAGACGGACACTTTGAGTGGTTCCGGCCACACCGCATCTCCGAATTGAGATGAAACCACCGTGAAACATTATAATTATTATTCGTTACGTGTACGCGCAGACGGCACGTCAATCGGACGTGCCGTGTGCCCGCGGTGACCGACAACGCAGTTCTGGTGTCATAAACGGCCAAAACGGGCGTCCAACGGTCAAATTCATAGTGTACGACCTCGGATTGAGCTGAAACCACCGTTAAACATTCTAATTATTATCCGTGACGTGTACGCGCAGACGGCACGTCAATCGGACGTGCCGTGTGCCCGCGGTGACCGACAACGCAGTTATGGTGTCATAAACGGCCAAAACGGGCGTCCAACGGTCAAATTCATAGCGGACGACCACGGATTCACCCGAAACCACCGTGAAACATTATAATTATTATTTTTGACGTGTACGCGCAGACGTCACGTCAATCGGATGTGCGGTTTGCCCGGTACGACTCAATATTTTTTGTTTTAAGTGATGCGCGCGCTTCGTAAACGCGCGTGAGGGGGGTCCAAACGGGCCGAACGATGTCGGAATGGCCTGAAATCAGACGAAAAATACGGGTGAGTGATTTCTGAAGTGGTCGAGCAGACGGCACATCAATCGGACATGACATGTGCCTGCGGTGACCGAGAACGCAGTTCGGGTGTCACAAACGGCCAAAACGGGCGTTAAACGGTCAAATTCATAGAGGACGACCAGAGATTCACCCGAAACCACCGTGCAACATTCTAATTATTATTTGTGACGTGTACGCGCAGACGGCACGTCAATCGGACATGCGGTTTGCCCGGTACGGCTCAATATTCGTGTTTTAATTGATGCGCACGCTTCGAAACGCGCGTGAGGGGGGTCCAAACGGGCCGAACGATGTCGGAATGGCCTGAAATCAGACGAAAAATACGGGTGAGTGATTTATGAAGTGGTCGAGAAGACGGCACGTCAATCGGACGTGCCGTGTGCCCGCGGTGACCGACAACGCAGTTATGGTGTCATAAACGGCCAAAACGGGCGTCCAACGGTCAAATTCATAGCGGACGACCACGGATTCACCTGAAACCACCGTGAAACATTCTAATTATTATTCGTGACGTGTACGCGCAGATGGAACGTCAATCGGACGTGCCGTGTGCCCGCGGTGACCGACAACGCAGTTATGGTGTCATAAACGGCCAAAACGGGCGTCCAACGGTCAAATTCATAGCGAACGACCTCGGATTGAGCTGAAACCACCGAGAAACATTCTAATTATTATTCGTGACGTGTACGCGCAGACGGCACGTCAATCGGACGTGCGGTTTGCCCGGTACGGCTCAATATTCTTGTTTTAAGTGATGTGCGCGCTTCGTAAACGCGCATGAGGGGGGTCCAAACGGGACGAATGATGTCGGAATGGCCTGAAATCAGACGACAAATACGGGTGAGTGATTTCTGAAGTGGTCGAGCAGACGGCACATCAATCGGACATGACCTGTACCCGCGGTGACCGAGAACGCAGTTCGGGTGTCATAAACGGCCAAAACGGGCGTTAAACGGTCAAATTCATAGCGGACGACCAGAGATTCACCCGAAACCACCGTGCAACATTCTAATTATTATTTGTGACGTGTACGCACAGACGGCACGTCAATCGGACGTGCGGTTTGCCCGGTACGGCTCAATATTCGTGTTTTAAGTGATGCGCACGCTTCGAAACGCGCGTGAGGGGGGTCCAAACGGGCCGAACGATGTCGGAATGGCCTGAAATCAGACGAAAAATACGGGTGAGTGATTTATGAAGTGGTCGAGCAGACGACACGTCAATCGGACGTGCCGTGTGCCCGCGGTGACCGACAACGCAGTTATGGTGTCATAAACGGCCAAAACGGGCGTCCAACGGTCAAATTCATAGAGAACGACCACGGATTCACCCAAAACCACCGTGAAACATTCTAATTATTATTTGTGACGTGTACGCGCAGACGGCACGTCAATCGGACGTGCGGTTTGCCCGGTACGGCTCAATATTCTTGTTTTAAGTGATGCGCGCGCTTCGTAAACGCGCGTGAGGGGGGTCCAAACGGGCCGAACGATGTCGGAATGGCCTGAAATCAGACGACAAATACGACTGAGTGATTTATGAAGTGGTCGAGTAGACGGAACGTCAATCGGACTTGTCGTGTGCCCGCGGTGACCGACAACGCAGTTATGGTGTCATAAACGGCCAAAACGGGCGTCCAACGGTCAAATTCATATCGTACGACCTCGGATTGAGCTGAAACCACCGTGAAACATTCTAATTATTATCCGTGACGTGTACGCGCAGACAGAACGTCAATCGGACGTGCCGTGTGCCCGCGGTGACCGACAACGCAGTTATGGTGTCATAAACGGCCAAAACGGGCGTCCAACGGTCAAATTCATAGCGGACGACCACGGATTCACCCGAAACCACCGTAAAACATTTTAATTATTATTTGTAACGTGTACGCGTAGACGTCACGTCAATCGGACGTGCGGTTTGCCCGGTACGACTCAATATTCTTGTTTTAAGTGATGCGCGCGCTTCGTAAACGCGCGTGAGGGGGGACCAAACGGGCCGAAAGATGTCAGAATGGCCTGAAATCAGACGACAAATATGGGTGAGTGATTTCTGAAGTGGTCGAGCAGACGGCACGTCAATCGGACGTGCCGTGTGCCCGCGGTGACCGACAACGCAGTTATGGTGTCATAAACGGCCAAAACGGGCGTCCAACGGTCAAATTCATAGCGGACGACCACGGATTCACCCGAAACCACCGTGAAACATTCTAATTATTATTCGTGATGTGTACGCGCAGACGGAATGTCAATCGGACATGCGGTTTGCACGGTACGGCTCAATATTCGTGTTTTAAGTGATGCGCGCGCTTCGTAAACGCGCGTGAGGGGGGTCCAAACGGGCCGAACGATGTCGGAATGGCCTGAAATCAGACGGAAAATACGGTTGAGTAATTTATGAAGTGGTCGAGCAGACGGCACGTCAATCGGACTTGTCGTGTGCCCGCGGTGACCGACAACGCAGTTATGGTGTCATAAACGGCCAAAACGGGCGTCCAACGGTCAAATTCATAGAGGACGACCACGGATTCACCCGAAACCACCGTGAAACATTCTAATTATTATTTTTGACGTGTACGCGCAGACGGAACGTCAATCGGACGTGCGGTTTGCCCGGTACGACTCAATATTCTTGTTTTAAGTGATGCGCGTGCTTTGTAAACGCGCGTGAGGGGGGTCCAAACGGGCCGAACGATGTCGGAATGGCTTGAAATCAGACGACAAATACGGGTGAGTGATTTCTGAAGTGGTCGAGCAGACGGAACATCAATCGGACATGACCTGTGCCCGTGGTGACCGAGAACGCAGTTCGGGTGTCATAAACGGCCAAAACGGGCGTTAAACGGTCAAATTCATAGCCGACGACCAGAGATTCACCCGAAACCACCGTTCAACATTCTAATTATTATTTGTGATGTGTACGCGCAGACGGCACGTCAATCGGACGTGCGGTTTGCCCGGTACGGCTAAATATTCGTGTTTTAAGTGATGCGCACGCTTCGAAACGCGCGTGAGGGGGGTCCAAACGGGCCGAACGATGTCGGAATGGCCTGTAATCAGACGAAAAATACGGGTAAGTGATTTCTGAAGTGGTCGAGCAGACGGCACGTCAATCGGACATGCTGTGTGCCCGCGGTGACCGACAACGCAGTTATGGTGTCATAAACGGCCAAAACGGGCGTCCAATGGTCAAATTCATAGCGGACGACCACAGATTCACCCGAAACCATCGTGAAACATTCTAATTATTATTTTTGACGTGTACGCGCAGACGTCACGTCAATCGGACGTGCGGTTTGCCCGGTACGACTCAATATTCTTCTTTTAAGTGATGCGCGCGCTTCGTAAACGCGCGTGAGGGGGGTCCAAACGGGCCAAACGATGTCGGAATGACCTGAAATAAGACGACAAATACGGGTGAGTGATTTCTGAAGTGGTCGAGCAGACGGCACATCAATCGGACATGACCTGTGCCCGCGGTGACTGAGAACGCAGTTCGGGTGTCATAAACGGCCAAAACGGGCGTTAAACGGTCAAATTCATAGCGGACGACCAGAGATTTACCCGAAACCACCGTGCAACATTCTAATTATTATTTCTGACGTGTACGCACAGACGGAACGTCAATCGGACGTGCGGTTTGCCCGGTACGGCTCAATATTCGTGTTTTAAGTGATGCGCACGCTTCGAAACGCGTGTAAGGGGGGTCCAAACGGGCCGAACGATGTCGGAATGGCCTGAAATCAGACGACAAAATACAGGTGAGTGATTTATGAAGTGTTCGAGAAGACGGCATGTCAATCGAACGTGCCGTGTGCCCGCGGTGACCGACAACGCAGTTATGGTGTCATAAACGGCCAAAACGGGCGTCCAACGGTCAAATTCATAGCGGACGACCACAGATTCACCCGAAACCACCGTGAAACATTCTAATTATTATTTGTGACGTGTTCGCGCAGACATCACGTCAATCGGACGTGCGGTTTGCCCGGTACGACTCAATATTCTTGTTTTAAGTGATGCGCACGCTTCGTAAACGCGCGTGAGGGGGGTCCAAACGGGCCGAACGATGTCGGAATGACCTGAAATCAGACGACAAATACGGGTGAGTGATTTCTGAAGTGGTCGAGCAGACGGTACATCAATCGGACATGACCTGTGCCCGCGGTGACCGAGAACGCAGTTCGGGTGTCATAAACGGCCAAAACGGGCGTTAAACGGTCAAATTCATAGCGGACGACCAGAGATTCACCCGAAACCACCGTGCAACATTCTAATTATTATTTGTGACGTGTACACGCAGACGTCACGTCAATCGGACGTGCGGTTTGCCCGGTACAACTCAATATTCTTGTTTTAAGTGATGCGCGCGCTTCGTAAATGCGCGTTAGGGGGGTCCAAACGGGCCGAACGATGTCGGAATGACCTGAAATCAGACGACAAATATGGGTGAGTGATTTTTGAAGTGGTCGAGCAGACGGAACATCAATCGGACATGCCGGTTTTCCGTATGCCAGTTGATGGTTTTCACTTAAAATGATGTCCTTTTGAAACAAAAGACATACACTTTGAGTTGTTCCGACCACACCGCGTCTTGGATTGAGGCAGGGATGACTGTTACACGTCACATATGACCCATGGATCGTTGTCCTAAAGCATCAACACATTTCGAATGCGTTTGGTCAGTTTTTCGTATGTCACTTTTTGTTTTCACTTAAAATCTTATGGAAATTCATATAGAATATTTTTATATCATATTTAGTATGGATTAGATTTTAGTTGATCGTGCTATGAAACATTTCAGAGCTAATGAAATTAAGGAAGGTGGAGGGGCTGTCCGGGGGGCTGTCCGGGGGGGCTGTCCGGTGGGTGTCCGGGGGGCTGTCCGAGGACCAAGGAGGAGGGTGGGGGGGCTGTGCGGGGTCTGTCCGGGGGGTGTTTGGGGGTTGTTCAGGGGGTTGTCCGGGGTTGTTCAGGGGGCTGTCCGGGGGTTGTTCAGGGGGTTGTCCGGGGGTGTTTAGGGGGCTGTCCGGGGGGTGTTTGGGGGGTTGTCCGGGGTCCAAGGGGGGGGGGGGGGGGGGTGGGGGGGGGTTGTCCGGGGTCCAAGGGGGGGGGGTGGGGGGGTTGTCCGGGGGGCTGTCCGGGGGGCTATCCGGGGTCCAGGGTGGAGGGTTGGGGGCTGTACAGGGGGCTGTCCAGGGGGCTGTCCGGGGGGGCTGTCCGGTGGGTGTCCGGGGGGGCTGTCCGGGGACCAAGGAGGAGGGTGGGGGGGCTGTGCGGGGTCTGTCCGGGGTTGTTTAGGGGGCTGTCCCGTGGTTGTTCAGGGGGTTGTCCGGGGTTGTTCAGGGGGTTGTCCGGGGGGTGTTTGGGGGGTTGTCCGGGGTCTAAGGGGGAGGGTGGGGGGGGTTGTCCGGGGGGCTGTCCGGGGGGCTATCCGGGGTCCAGGGTGGAGGGTTGGGGGCTGTACGGGGGGGCTGTCCAGGGGGATGTCCAGGGGGCTGTCCGCGGGGCTGTCCGGGGGGTGTTTGGGGGGTGTTCGGGGTCCAAGGGGGAGGGGGGGTTGTCCAGGGTCCAAGAATGAGGGGGGTTGTCCAGGGAGTTCTCAAACACACAACCACTAAAAGACAACAACATCCATAAAAACAGACAATATATAAAAATAACTCAACTCCAATACTATACTACGAGTCTAGATAAAACCAACAACTAGAATAGATTAAACATCAAATCTCAAGTCAAAAATGTAACGGATCAATATGTCCCACATCAGCATAACCATCTCCATCATCATCATCATCATCGCCCTCGTCATCGTCCTCCTCATCGTCCTCACCCTCCACAGCGCCTTCCTCCTCGCCTTCGCCCTCCTCCTCGCCCTCCTCATCTCCCTCCTCTTCCGCATCAGACTGCTCGCCATCATCATCTTCAAGCTGGACATCAGCCTGACCACCACTGGAACTGCCACCTGGTGCACCATATATAGAATGTATCGACGACATGTATTCATCAATCGCTGGGCTGGCCTCTGCTGGAAGTGTTGGACGTAGAACTTCAATAAATTTCATAAATGCACTGTTTGCCCTAGCAGACTGTTCTGCCGTCTCTGTGGCCCTTTTCTCAGCCTGTTCTGCCTGTGCCCTAACTTGCTGCAGCTCGGTGGCACTACAACTCGTACCTGAGGCAGACCAATACCTCGTCGGGGCTATCCTAGGTCGGCAGCGTACTCTGCCAGAATGATCATCTCCCAACACCTGATGTAAGTGATCAGATGGCCCAAAATTGTCTGCTTCTTGGGCATCGAGGGCCTCTAAAGCATCCTGTTACAAATATAAATATAATATTAAGTTACGAAATAGATATTAAAATATAAAATCAACAGATTAAAACTTACAATCTGCTGCTGAGTCGCTTCGTTGACAGCACGTCCATCCTTTTTTCGTCTACTCGAGCAAAACAGTTTTGCTCGAGGCACACGTCCTTCAATATTTTGTACTTGCCTCTACAATGACATTGAAAACAAAATTTATATAAAGACTTCAGAAAATAATTAAATAATTGAGGAAACAAAAGAAAATGTAAGTCGTAAAGAAAACTTATAAACAATTGTCATACCTGCTACCTCTCATGATCCGGCATCGTCGTGCGTCCTAGTGTATGGAGGTATTTTTTTGCATCAATGTTTTTTTTATTTTTTCCAGATGATTCCTAAATAAAATTAGATAATGAAAAGGATAATATTAATGCAAAACTTGAAAGTTATTATTTAAAAACCTCAAATGTAATTCATACCTTAAACTGGGTACTCGTCCAATGAGTAATCATCTGACGATACTGCTCTATAGGACAATCATCCACGACTGGTACCGCCTCTAACTCAGTGCCAACTCTAGCACGCCAGCCAATATACAGCTCATGCTTGTAGGCTCTCCAAAGCTCGCCTAAATCCTTTAGACGTTCCAGTCGTGCACCCTCACCATCAGGAAAATTTAATCGAAGCTGAAATGAAAATATTAATTTATATAAATACAAAAAAAATTCATGGCATTAAATACAACAGATTTTTTTTACCCATATCTCTGCCCAAGCTCTATCTTTGACCTCATGTGGCAAATGTCTCCATGACAGCGGGCTGACGGGAATGATGTCGGAGTATTTGGCAAGCGTCGCCATAAAACTCCGACATTGCTGCCCTGTTTTCTCAACCATCTGATTGTCTTCATTATATTCCACCATAACCTGTGTGCGACGGTTCCACACCGAACGCATGCATGTACGGCCCCGCCCCCACCTCCTGTCAGTAGATGTATCTGTCATGAAAGAAAAACAAATATTTTATCAAAACATGTTATAATGAAAATAAATATTGCTATAAAAATTTGATAGGGTTTTATAAATATACCTGTGCTAGTCTGATCAATGAGTGGCGCCGGATCCACAGAACCTGATGGAACACCCTCTGGTGGAACAGGAGTCGAAGACGATGGAATATAAAAGCTCGGAGAGACAGAAGTAGAAGGAAAAGAAGATGGAACAACTGTATGACCTGATGCTGACTGGGGAGTGAGAATCATCATGGGATGTGAAAATGATGGGGCAGAAGATGCAGAAGGTAGCGAAAACATGGGAGGTCTAAATATCCCGTGTGTCCCTAACGACACACCGGGATCAGAATGTGGGAAGGCTGAAATGTCAGTGGGAGGGGCAGGGTCTAGTCAGGCACGCGCAGCTCTATGTCCACCTCTGGTACGAACCCTCCTCGTACCACCGGCCTGAGTACTAGGACCAGTACTAGGCTCCTCGTCGAATAACTGTCGACGTAATGGTGGATCCTAAAAAAAAGTTTACAAAAAAAATTAATCACATGACATTATATATTCTGTAAATATATATATATATATTTGAAATAAAGTACTCACTGTAGGCACTAATGGTGGAATGCCCATCTCCTCCATCCGACGATTGTTCTCCGCCATTTTTTTTCTTCGTCTCTCTTCAATTGGCTTCATTTCCTGCATTGGAAAACAAATATGTAATTAATTAGAAAAAGAAAATTAACGTGTAAACCAAAAAACTAAATATATGAGGGAATGAGGGGATTCATTGGTAATTTAGCTATCAATTGTTTTAGAAGAGCTTGAATGAATTTAATAAAACATACAAGTTGTAATGTTCACCAAGTTAGAAATATTGTTTGATTTGGTTTGAATACAGTTCAATTCCAAATTAGAAAATGCAATTCAAATAAAACAGCAACCAATAAACATTGAAAATTCACATAACGGTCAAGTCAGCTAAAACATATTTGTGATCAATACTAAATAAATATGAATATTACCAACCTTAACAACCCAACTCGAGGTAAACCAAAAGAATTGAGAACATGGATGAATGATTCTATATATTTCCAACCACAACTTCAGGTTCACAATCAACTCTGACAATTGAGCTATTGGAGTCATCAAAAGAAATAAATGGATTGGTTCCAATGGCAATAGGGACAGTGTCAATTCCATCATCAGCATCATCAAAAATATGTCTTGGAATTACTTCAACTACGACACCAAATTCTGGTTGAAGTTGATCTTTGACATAAAAAACTTGTTTAGCCATTGATGCCAACACATATGGTTCTTCAGTTGCAAGAGTGCGGGTCATATTAATTACTCGAAATCCACAATCATCAATAAATGTGCCATGTCTCGTCATCGAATCAAACCAATGGCATTTCATCATTGTGACTCGTCCATGAGAGTAATAATCCAATATTATTATTTTCTCAACGACTCCATAATAACCCACATTTTCAAGTCGCGGTCTACTATCTGATGCACTGGCATAACAATCTGTTGTGGCAGTAACCATAATACCATCATGTTGTGTTCTCATGTTTTTGGCTCATTCAGTGACAATAAATCTGTACCCATTGATAACAATTGATTTACAGTCACGAACCACGGTATTAGGACCAAAAGCCAAAGCTCTTATTTCCTCAGAGACAGAGTCAGCAGACAAACTCAATACCTGCAATATAAATGACAGTTAAACTTAAGTAAATATTGAAATAATTAATTTAAACAGTAATATTTTTACCTTCAATTTTAACCAAGCAGAAAACTCTTTGCTATGCAAAGTCTCTCTCCTTCTCAAAGATAAAGAACGATGCTTCCTATTTATCATTGTTTTATGTTCCCTGTAGATAAAAAAATATGAATAGTTTAACAGATATATATGTAAGATATATACATATTCAATTTTGTTACCTGATATAGTCATCAAACAAATCACAGTTGAACAAAACTGTGCGATGTGCCATCTCCCGCTCTTCATGGCTTAATGTCTTCAATGTATATGATCCAGGAATTCCTCCTGTTTGAGGAAGTGATGGAAAACTGGGTTCAATTTGCTCATATTGTTCTTCTTCATTTCTCATTGGTCTGTTCATTCTTGTAGTAAGATCAGACAAATACATTGAACAGAAATCCATACATTCTTGAGCTAAGTAACCGTTCACGATAGAACCTTCGGGATGATTCTTGTTTCGAACATAAGACTTTAATGTGAAAATATTTCTTGAATAGCCATCAGGAACTCTAATAGTCTCTAATACTTCCAAAAATTGTTTTTTTTCAGTAGGTGTCATCACATAAGAAGCACATGGAAGTTGCCATTTATTTTCACTGATACGCACAGGATGCAATTCTGGTCTGATGCCCCAATCCACCAAGTCACGTCGAGATCGTAAATCATCTTTTGTCTTCCCCTTGACATTTAGAAGAACTGAAAGCAACATTTCACATATATTCTTTTCAATATGCATTACGTCTAAGCAATGACGTAGCAAATTGGTTGACCAATAAGGCAAATCAAAAAAGATACTCCTCTTCCTCCAATTGTAATAGGTTTCTGTGGAAACATTCTTTCTCTTTCCAGATTTCATTTGACCCTTCCCGAACGAAAAACTGAAATCTTTCAATTCATTAAGCACATCAGTTCCAGACATACGCTGAGGTGGATCATCGGTCTCTATAGTATTATCAAATCTTCGACGATTCATTCTATATGGATGATCCTTTGGCAAAAATCGTCGATGTCCCATAAAACTGAAACTACAACGATGTTTCAGTCTTCTGGATCGTGTATTCTTCATACAAACTGGACATGACAGTTTCCCCTTCGTGCTCCATCCAGACATCATTGCATAAGCCGTAAAATCATTGATTGTCCACATAAGCGCAGCGCGCATCTGAAATATGTGTTTCGAACATGCATCGTATGTGCGCACACCCACATCCCAAAGAAGCTTCAACTCTTTTATTAAAGGTTGCATGTATACATCAATATCAATGCCGGGATCAGAAGGACCAGATATGAGTATACTCATGAAAGTGAAATATTTTTTCATACACAACCATGGGGGAAGATTATAAATGTGCATAAAAACGGGCCATGTGCTGTGCGAAGTAAGCATCTGCCCAAACGGATTAAAACCGTCGCATGAAAGACCCAGCCTCACATTACGCACGTCAGCTACAAAATCAGGATGTCGAGCATCAAATCTCTTCCATGCAAATCCATCTGCAGGATGAACCAACTCATCATCAGTCTTCTTTCTCTCGGTATCATGCCATCTAATTTTTATTGATATGTCATCAGACATAAAAAGATTCTGGAGTCTGGGGATCAATGGAAAGTGCCACATTACTTTCTGTGGAACGCGGGATGGTGTTCCATCAGATTTTGACTTCCAGCGGGACATGCCACATTTTATACATTCATTTCGTTCAGCGGTTTCCTCCCAGAATAAACTGCAATCTTTCGGGCAAGCATGAATTTTGTTTCTTGAAAATCCATGTTCCTCAACTAACTTCCATGCCATATAGTGGTTTGAGGGAATATCTGCATCATCTGGAAGTAAATCCTTCAAGAGGGTAAGAATGTAATAGATTGCTGTATTAGAAATCCCATACATAGTTTTCCCATGAAATAATCGGATTAAAAATTCCAGCTTTTTCATTTTATCGCATTGTCGATATACTGGAGTCGTGGCAGCATCATTCAATTTTTTCACCCTATCAATATCATCATTTTCACTAGATGCATCAGCTTTCCTCATATCGAAGTCTTCTTGAGTCGAAATCCTTTCTTTTTCATGATGACGAATAAACGGAAACCGATCATCTAACAAATTCTCCATTCCAGTCTTTTCATTTCGATCATCACCAATTTGAGATTTTGTTTTCTCCCCATTGTGATACCACAGAAAGTAGTTTGCTTGAAACCCATTTTTGGTTATGTGGTAGCTGACTTCTTCACGGCTCAACCAAGGTCTACCAACACAATTGGAACATGGGCAGTGTATGCGACCACTATCTGAAGCATTGTGAAATGCAAAATCTATAAAGCTCTCCAAATTGTTTTGAAAATCGTCTGAGATCCGATCGGTTTCATACATCCAACTTCTGTCCATTCTGTAAAAAGAATTTATATAAGTCATTTTGTCATAAACAATTCAATAGGCATTAACTATAATAGAAAATACATTTAAGTAAACGATACAGGAAGAAAATAATCAAGGTATCAACTACACATGTCAAAAAAACATACAAATGTGTTATTGAAAAAATGTAAAACCAACAAGAACTTAATGTGTTATATCACATAACAGCATGACTCATCCCATAACCATATTAGTAGGGTATCATGAACATGAATAACATCAACCTTGTGCCATCCTCCTACCCTACATGACCCCAACCACATGCCACATCTTATTATAGCCTTATCACATCACACCTCACCGAAAAACACTAGGGAAATCATAGTACATCTCACCTGAAGACACATGGACAATCACATCGCATCTTGCCTAAAAACACATGGTCAATCACTTTTTAAGGAAGAGTAGGGAAGACATGGTAGCTATCCAAACATATAACCACCATCCTAGATATTAGAAAAAATACCCATAACTCAAAACCTCTGATCGTTGGTAAGTTTATCCAACTCTGGTTGGGAATGTGTAGAAATAACATAAAAATACATGATATATAGATAGCACAAAATACTCAACCTATGGGTTCACATTAACTAAATAATCACACACTTCACTACTACCATAAAACACATAAACCACACCACCACCACACAAGACGCATATCATTGGAATATAATTCTACATTCAATAAGTCTATCTATGGAATTATCATAAGAATCCATGTATCAATTGGAATATAATTCTACATTCAATAAGTCTATCTATGGAATCCCTCCCTTGGATCCATGTATCACCAATGGCTTAATCAATATTCAAAGAAATGAGTCTATCCGTGGAATTCCACTGTGAATCCATTTATCACATAAAGCATATAAGTTAATAGAAACAAGATTATATACCTGACATCCTAATAGAATCCATGTATCACTATTTACTATTAATCATTTAATGAGTTTCATTTCATTTAAACAATTCATTAAACATACCAAGGTAAAAAACAAAGGTATTTAATACAACTCACCTCAAAATGGCGACTCAATCAAATAATAACCTGAAAAGAATGAAGCTTCATTTACTCATGTTGTAATGACAAGATAATGAGATTCTCTTGCTTAATCAATCAATTCCATATCATGGTCTCAACATAACTCATAATGGCTAGAAATTCAATGAAAATTCAAGCACTCACATGGGAATTTTTAATATAACACTCCTAACAAGACTATAAAGATATCACATGCATTAGTTATAATATATCTAACATGGTAACATAAAATATAAGTGTTAAAGGGGAATCCAAACCATAAAATACCCTTAATTAATTTAATTTACAATTCAATTCATAAATCGAACAATCAATTCGATTTATATAACCTTTCACAAATGACATCCCATGTTCAAAGGGTAAAATCCAAAAAGGAATTTTCAAGAAAACTCACCCTTAGGCGCTGGCAGTAGCTCCAAAATCGTCTAAACTGAAGGGAAAAATAAAAATAAGTTTCAATACTATCCAAACATTTGAATAACTTTTGAGATAAAGAAGAAGAAGAACCTGAAGAAGAGCTTCAAGGTCCGGCCGGCAGTACTCCAAAATCGCCTGCTGCTGCTCCCGTTAGGGCTCTGTAACGCGAATGGGGGAGAGAACGGGCTGCTGGGGATTTGGGGAAAACCTTTGCCAACGGTTTTTTAAAACCGTTGGCATATCTCCCCGAAACAAGGCATATCCCAACGGTTCCTTAGAACCGTTGGGAAACACTCCCCAAAACAAGGTCTATCCCAACGGTTCCTTAGAACCGTTGGGAAAAACTCCCCAAAACAAGGCCTATCCCAACGGTTCTATGGAACCGTTGGGAAAAACTCTCCCAAACCAAGCTATCCCAACGGTTCTAAGAAACCGTTGGGAAAAACCTCTATTTTAATCATTTACCAACGGTTCTATCAAACCGTTGGTATGTAACTGTGGGGAAAAACCCACATTCCAGTAGTGAAATTTAAAAATTCCCAAAGAAAACATTTTATTATATTTAGATTAGTTATGCCAAAAGATTATACTTTATGTCCATTATTTCACTAGTTCATGGATAATTCATTATTTTTGAAAATTATATGATTTAATCCATTGAATGAAATAGTTTATAAATGTTTCCTAGATGAAGGATTTCTAAATACATCAATTATAATAATGAAAATCATTAGGACAATAATTTCTTTTATGGGATTATAAAATTTTTTTTGATAGGAACTAGTCTTCCAAATATACTCATCATAAGATGACACAATATAATATTCTATAAAAATTGAGAAGGAATTATAAATGTATTATGCCTTTGAATGGAAGGAAGAGAAGAAGAATATGGTAGTGGAAAATAATGAAAATTAGAATAAGGGAAAGAATTATATTTTGACCTGTGACACATTTAGAATGAAACACCGTATTATATGGTCAGAAGGAAATGTAGTTTTTTCAGATGTGGATGAAAATTCTACCATGTGTTTTATTGAAATTGAAATAAAGGCTCTTCTAAGGTAAATATTTTCAATTATAATATTAATGGGAACTTCAAAAAATTATCCAAGTTTCAAGGGAAAATATATCAAAAAGAGCTAGGTATTCAAGGTTTAAATTTTACTATTATAAAATATAAAGTGTAACGATTACAGTTCCAATGTATTTGAACAAAGAAACATTTTTTAAAATTATTTTATTAATGAATTTATTTTATCATATAATTATTTTAGTAAATTAATTATTTATTAAAGATTTTAATGCATACGTTGAATGGTAATGATGAATAATCAAAATGATTTTGTCTCAAGTTGAAAACTGTGGAAAGGAAATGATTATGGTGAAGAAAACTGTTATTATTTTCATATGTTTGGGATAATGAAAATTTTATAATGAGATGATTGATATAGATAATGTTAATTAGATAGTATAAACTTCTGTAGACCTGATTGATAAAAATTTTAGTTTGGAAATTCTGTGACCTACATTCTAAAGTCCTGGATCATAACATTTTTTGAATTTCTAAAGGGTTAACCATATATGGAATTTTTTACGATGAAACATGAATGAGGTTATATATATTAATGTATTACATAACTATATGGAGATTAAAATATATTGGACAACCTATTATAACAATTTTTTCATAATAATTACATGAGATCAGAGGAGTGAATTTTCCTTCTATTATGGATATTACGATCCATTAGAATTTAATTATAGTTGTTCAAGAAAACAAAATCATTTTTGGATATTCATTCCTTTTTGTGTGTGATGAATTAGAAATTGATCAAAGCGCAACCAAATTATGAAAATATTCTTATGAAATATAAATGTATCAAGTAAATAGACTTTCATAAAATATTACATTGTAAAAAATCATCATCCTTGGGTAGAGTATATTGAAAAAAATATTATATTATTCTATTTCTATCTAATTAATCATATTAAATTTTAAATTTTCAATTATTTATGGTTTTTAGGTCTTTAATATTCCCTTAATCATTAATATTCTTATGATCAATGAATAATATCACTCTCTATAATTATTTATGCTTCTCTTCTATGTCCATATTTTCTATTTCCATCTAATGTTCTAAAACATGGAAAACTAGTAATTATTTATTCTAAATTTCATTCATAATTAATTTTCTCTCTTATTTCGATGATATTTATTAACCTATTTATGTTGTGGTGTTTTAAATAATGGTATTTCCAAATGTCAAGCAATTGATTACCAATATCAAGTTTGAATTTCAAGGATGGAATTTATTTAAGATGGGGAGAATATAACACCATGATACTTTGAAATAATAATAATATTTTTTTCTATTGATTTTATAACATGAAACACCATTATAATAAGAAAATAAAACACCAAAGAGTTTATGAAATATTTCATTATAAAAACATTTATTATCTTTGATAGCCTGTGGAACACGAAACCCTCAGTAAAAATCCACCATAATGTGGTATATAATTATAACCAAACCACTATGTCAAAGTGTATGAATAATAATAAATAAATTATGAAAAACATTGCTATCAATTGATTTGAAATAAAATAATAATAATTTTAAATAAAGTAATTATTTTCAGAGAAACATTACTTTTTCCTAAATTATTGTTTTGTCGCAAATTTCACTCATAATTTAAAAATAAATATTCAAAATTTTATAAATTAATTTGAAAAAATTAAATCATAATATGATAATTTTATTAGGAATATTATTATTTCTTTTTTCAAAATGATTCATTTATTGATGATTTATGAAAATTAATGAATTTTAATTGAAAAAAGAACTTCCAGTTAATTTATTTAAATATTTTCAATATATTTTCCATATTTTTCAATTAAAATTATTTCAATAATATATCTATTAATCAAATTTATTTCTTTTGAATCATTTTAATAATGAATTTTTATATAGAAACTTTACATACTTTTAAATATTTTGTCTTTGAAAACATGATATCTCACCACTTTTGTGCAATTAATATTAAATTAATAACATCAAATTATGATAATGTAACTTGAAAAAATGGATTTTGTATATGTAACAAGAATAATTTACAGTGTCTAGCATGGTAAAATTTAAATTTTTATGAAAATTAATATTTATAATAGTGAAAATGATCAACCGCTTTTAAGGTAATGATTTATTGGTCTGAGGGTTAAGTAGAAATGATAAGGGTTATAAAACTGTGTAAAATATATTTTAAAGACATATTAATACCACATAATGTATAAATATAGATACTAATAAATTTTTGAGCCTTGCGTCTTTTGAAAAACATGGGTACACCTTTTTATTTTTATTAATTACAAGTGTTCCTCTCACCTAAAATTTAAAACTTCCAACACTCTTCAATATTCTTCACATAACCACACCATTTTGGTTTGGAAAATACCTAACCAAAAAATTTCAAAAAATCCCACCCCTCTACCTTGAACCATTATTTTTTTCATAAATCCATCATTATATGTACTTAGTGAAAACCTATTATTGTTACCCAAAGAAGTGTAAAAGTTCCTGGATGAGCATTTTCATTTTATTTCTTCTATAAAATCATTATATTCTTATTAAAAAAATATGATATAATAACAATAGTAAATTACATATGATTTGGGGTTTTTATAATATATTCATGACTTAAAACCATCCGCACTTTAATCAAATTGGTTATGAGTCACCATTCATGTGTATGAATAAAAGTCATAATAATAACCAATATCATTCCTTTTTCCATTAATGTAATGACCCGAAACTTCCATGTATTTGTTTTTATTTAAATGGGAATTTTACGAGTTCGAGAAAATTGATGGCTCAGGATTCCGAGTTCCAGAGTGCCCAGAATCAATTTTTGATGTTTTCTTCAGGTACGTTAAATAAATGTATGAGCGTGGTTTTATTACTTTTGAACTGGTGCTTAGAATTGAAATCGGAGGGCACTGTTGAACTTGAAGCGCCAATATTCGCTTAATAAGACTTTCACCTCTATGGCAGTTGGTCGACGGTGGAAGACAGTTTTTGGGTTTTTTGTGGGAACAATAAAATAAAATAAAATAAATTCATGTTTTATTTAATTTTTATCAGTTATAACCACCCAAGTGGAAGATGGAGGTGGGGACCACCACACCTTAACCTCCCATGAGAGGATATGGTGGTGGGTCCCACCCACACCTAACCTCCCACGAGAGGTTATGATGTGGGGACCACCCGGGACAAAAACCCCCTAATAATGGTTGGAGAGGAAACCCTCTCAACTCCCCTCATTAATGAGGGAGAGTCCCTCCACCCTTCCCCATTAATGATGTCAACCCTCCCTCCCTTTTAATTTTTCCAACCTCATGAATTACATATGTGGAGCCAACTTAATTAATTCATCGAATTCAAATTTTAAACACATAAAACTAATTAATAGATAATTTATTATTTGGAGGGACTACCTATTAATTTTTTGGAAAAAGGTTGGAATAGGAGGATTAAAGCATTTTAAAGAAAATATCTCGCCAACGAAGAATGAATAAAGCGTTCTTCCAACGAAGAATGATGATAAGGAGCATCTTTGAATTCTTCTGCGGAAGCACCTTACGGAAGCAACATACATGGGATGTCTTCGACGACCGACCATATCTCCTCATTGTTGTCAATGAACCGACGCACGAGCTCGGGATTGGAAGTGTGTGACGGATTTGACGAACGACGACAACACCGTCTTCTTCCTCGTGACTTCTTCAACGAACAAATGTAGGGGATTTATAGAGAGCCCTCCTTGTAGATATATTCCATGTTGAGTAGTCTCCAAAAGAGAGATCCACCACTAGTCGACATGTAGCATAGTCTTCTGTAGCTGGAAGTAGAAAATTTTTGCAGAGGCCCAAGAGGACCAGACCTACAGGTGGACGACCGCATGACTCAGGATCAGTTGTGCGGGGCACCCATTGAAGAGACATACATTCCATGAGCGCGCAATGTTTCATATGCCGCGGGTAGGGTCACATGGCTCATGGCTGTCTGACCCGCCATTCAGATGATCAGTAGACGGTCAATAGACCGACTAGGAAAAGACAAAGATTCAATCATGGTGGCCCGCCGAGAGCAGGCAGATGTGGACGATGAGCTGGCTGTGCAGCTGGCGGTGGATGAAATTTTGAGGTGTTACCGGCACCACAACCCGGAGGTCCACCCTGACCATAGGGAGTTGGTGGTTAGTGGAGTGCTTAGCTCCAGGAAGCTGAGCCCGACGATCATGACGCTACAGAGATGATACGTGGTATAATCTGTGTTTATTCCACCTTAGCTATAGTTCTTATAAACACATGTGACAATCACTCATTCATTGTCACTGCCCTCATTCGGATCTCAGAGATTTCAATGGTGCCGTTAGCTCGATCCTTATGGCTAGAGACTCTTACAGGAGAAGACTCGATGATTAAACACGTTTGCCGGCAGTGTGATCATACTCTAGGAGGAGAGAGCTTTGGATGAGATCTCATATTAGCTGCGTCGTGGCCTTACAACGTCATTTTGGGTAAGGACTGGTTTTCTATAGTTCATTCTCAGATTGAATGTATTAGGTTCAAAGTGTGGTGTGTATACACGGATGGGACCTGGTTTACCTTCACAGGCGAGAAGGGAGACTTTGCTACACTAGACGGTAACCAGAGGTGGACCTTAAAACATGTCGGTACATGGGGGAGAAAGACGGTCGTGGAGTGCTGAGGTGGCGATCTGTACAAACCCTTCAGGTAGGAACAACAGAAGATCACCCAGTGGATGTTTTTTTCTCTTTCCACAGTTGTACTTTTACTTTTAGTTTCCTGTACATTCCATTTGGTCTTATATCCTGGCCCTTTTTATTTACTATACTCACTTTTTGGGTTTTTAATTTACTCGTGATCATATCTGCTATGTGAGTTTACAGGTTATAAAGGCAATGCCTTCCCAGTTTTAGAGAATTACACCTTTTGTGCTAGTCGCCAGCCCCTGGCCTATGGAAGGCAGGTTTGGGTAAGTCACGACACAGGCCCCAAGGTAGCAGTCGTATAAAATTGGTATCAATGGAGCCGGATCTACCATAGAACATAGGACTCTGATATATCTTTTCTATGAAGCAATAGTGTTAAGAGTAGTGAGCGTGGTACTCAGTAGAGGGAGTACAATGTTGGTGCAGCAGCCGACGTATACATACATCAGGACCCTGACTTCTGATTTCTGACTCAGTGTACGAAAACACTGATTGTGAGTGTGTTTTCAAAAGTTTCTTTTAAGCCTGCTCAACCAATTCATCTCACCAGGTATAATCTTTTGACGGTTTCACATCTATTTCTTTCAGGATTCGTTCCTGTGGACGAATAGGAAGAGTCCATAGAGTTGTACACACAGATATCCCACCGTGCAGTGAGGCCTCAGTTCATGGACCTTTTCCAGCAGAGGCACCAGCGGTACCACTCCCCGTTGGGCCACCGATACCACCAGCCCCAGCAGTAGATGATACACGCTACTTGAGTGCATTGCATGAGTTCCATCACCAGAGACCACCCAGGTTCATGGGAGATCAGGTCCCAAAGGCGACTGAGGATTGGCTTGAGGATGTGGTGAGAGTTTTCCGACTAGTAGGGACACCATATCACCTCATGGTGATTCTTGCTGCCATCCTTCTACAGGCCATATCGGGCAGATGGTGGAGCATGATGCTCCAAGTTCACGATGAGATGACAATTCTCTGGGCAGACTTCGAGAGCCTATTTCAGGAAGTGTTTTTCCCATCGACTCTTCACGCAATGCGCATACAGGAGCTACTTTGTCTGCAGTAGGGTAGCATGGATGTAGCTCAATACTTAGTGAGGTTCACATACATCTCACGGTACTCCATAGATATGGTATGGGACCCATTCCACAGGTTACTGACCTTCGAGAAGGGACTCAGGCGGGAGATTATGGATTCAGTGATCTAACTCAACATCCGGATGCATGTAGGGGTGTTAGAGAGAGCCCTCATAGTGGAGAGTTTTCTTGTTGAGCAGTCTCCAGAAGTGAGATCCACCATCAGTTGACATGTAGCCGAGTCTTCTGTAGCTGGCAGCAGACAGATTTCGCATAGGTCCAAGAGGACCATACCTATAGTTGGATGACCACATGAATCAGGATCGGTAGTGTGGGGTACCTGGAGTAGAGACATACATGCTATCAGAAGGTAGTGTTTCACATGCGGTGGGCAGGATCATATGGATCATGACTATCCGACCCACCGTTTGGATGATAATCAGACGGTCAAAAGACCTCCCGGGCAGAGATAGAGATTCGATCGAGGCGGTCCGCAGGGAGTAGGTGGATGTGGAAGAGTAGCTGGCCGTGTTGCTGGCGGTGGATGACGTTTTGAGGTGTTACCTCCACCACCACTAGGAGGTCCACTCTGACCATAGGGAGCAGGTGGAACAGAGAGAACTCAGCTCTAGGCAGCTGAGGCCTACGATCACGGTGCTCCAGAGATGATATGAGGTACAATGTGTGTGTATTCCACCTTAGGTGTAGTTCTTAAAGACACAAGTGCCAGTCACTCTTTCATTTCCACTACCCTTGTTCGGAGCATGGAGATTCCGACGAAGCCATTGGCTCAATCCTTATGGATAGAGACTCCTAAAGGAGAAGACTCGACGATTACACACTAGTGTCGTCAGTTTGAGCTTACTCCAGGAGGTGAGATCTTTGGTTGGGATCTCCTAGTTGCGGCGTTCAGGCCTTACGACGTCATCTTGGGTATAGATTAGTTATTTACATTCCATACTCAGATTGAATGTATTAGGCACAATGTGCGGTGTGTCGACACGGATGGGACTAGGTTTACCTTCACCGGCGGGAAGGGAACCTTTGCAGCATAGGATGGCCTTACCCGGAGGAGGGTGTAGCCGATCACTCATCAGTTGGCTTGCCTTACCCTCAGAGCTGTTGATGTGGAGAGTCCGCACTATCCTGTAGTGGTGGACCAGTACGTGGATGTTTTCCTTGATTATGTTCTGGGTCTACCTACTCACAGAGAGGTGGAATTTTACATTGACTTCTACCCTGAGTCGACACCAATATCTACTCCAGCATATTGGATGGCTCCTGTGGAACTTCGCGAGCTGCGGGTATAGCTAGAGGACTTGTAGGGGAAGGGTTTCATCCGACCTAGCATTTCTCCCTTGGCAGCCCCGATTCTATTCGCCAAGAAGGTCGATGGGATCCGGAGGCTTTGTGTTGAGTACCGGCGCCTGAACCAGGTGACCGTGAAGAACAAGTACCCACTCCCAACAATTAACGACCTTTTTGATCAGCTGAAAGGACCACTGTGGTTCTCGAAGATAGACCTCAGATCAGGCTATCACCAGCTCAGAGTTCAAGACAAGGATGTGCAGATGACGGCTTTCAGATGTCGGTACAACCACTATGAGTTCTTGGTTATGCAATTCGACATAACCAACGCTCCAGCAGTGTTCATGGGACTCATGAACAGGATAATTCATCCATACCACAGTCAATTTTTCATAGTCTTAATTGATGGCATTCTGATCTACTCGACTACTGAGGAGGAGCATGACTATCACTTGCAGCTAGTACTAGACACACTTTGAGAGCACTAAATTTATGGTAAAATATCAAAGTTCCAGTTCTAGTTCTAGGAGGTTCACATTATGGGACATGTCATATCAGGGGTTGGAGTTGTAGTGGATCAAGCGATGATTGAGGCAGTACTTGCTTGGGATCCACCAAGGAGTGTGACGGAGGTCCATAGTTTCCTGGGATTAGGTGGTTATTATCGGAGGTTTGTGCTAAACTTCTCTATAGTTTCAGCACTGCTATCATACTTGAATAAGAAGGGAAAACCCATTATGTGGTCGGAGAGATGCCATGCGAGCTTTCATAAGCTGAGGTCGAGGCTGACTTCTGCCCCAATCATGAGGCTTCTAGGGGAAGGCGTATGGGATGTAGACTACTATGACACATCAGGGACTGGACTCAGATGTGTCCTAATGCAGGATCAAGCAGTGATTGTATATGGCTCTCGTCTGCTGAGATAGAATGAGCAGAACTGTGATACCCATGACCTGGAGTTAACAGTATTGTTCTTCGCCATGAAGATGTGGCGACCCTATCTGATGGGGGAACGTTTTATCGTGAACTCTGATCACCAGAGTCTCAAGTATATCTTCTCTCAGAAGGACCTGAACATGTGACATTGATGCTGGCTTGAGTTCCTCCAGGACAATGAGTTCGAGATAGTCTATACTCTTGGGAAGGGGAACGTTGTTGTAGATGCACTCAGCAAGAGATATGGTATACAACTGCTAGGTGAGGCGACAGAGTAGATGGCTACATTACAGATATCCATTATGGATAGAGATATAGAAACATTTTTTCAGTCTCTTATAGTAACTCCCCAACTTCAGCAGTGAGTCAGGGAGGCACAACATGGGGACGCTGAATTCTAGAAATGACGTGCTCAGATATCCACAGGGCAGGCACCTGATGGATTTTATAAATGTGGGGAGCACTTCATCCTCTTAATAGTACGTACTATTTTACTAGTGTCACTTCAGGAAGAAGTGTTGATGGAGTTCCACACATCCCCTAGAGCGGTACATCTTGGAGTGGCGAAGATGTACCCAGACCTCCAACTACAACACTGGTGGTCGGGAATGAAGAAGGTAGTTGGATAGTTTGTCTCTCGGTGCCTCACCTGTCAGCAATTGAAGGCAGAGCATCAAGTACCAGGAGACTTGGTTCAACCTTTAGAGGTCCCTGAGTGGAAGTGTGATGGGATAGACATGGATTCCATGATATTAATTCTACACACATCCTAAGGTCTTGGATCGATCTGGGTGATCGTCGACCGACTCATCAAGTCGACCCACTTCCCACTGATTAGAGAGCAGGGATCAGCAGAGAGCATGGGACGCCTATATGTGCATGATAATGTGCGGTTACATAGGGTACCTTCAACAATTGTCTCCGATCATGACACACGTTTTATTTCCTGTCTATGGAAGGGGTTTCAGGATGCTTTCGAAATGCAACTTTGTTTGAGAACCGCCTTCCATCCTCAGACATATGGCCAGACCGAGTGGACTATTTAGACCCTCGCAGACATGTTTCATGCTTGTTTTCTCGACTACAGTCATAACTTTGAGGATCACTTACCTTTGGTGGAGTTTTCATATAGAAACAGATATCACTTCACCATTTGGATGAAACCTTTTGAGGCATTGTACGGGTGACTTTGTAGATCACCTTTGTGTTGGACTGACCTAGGGGAGTCAGCACTAGTGGGACCCGAGAAGGAAGGGGCTACCACGGAGAAGGTGCAGATCATCCAGGAGCAGATGAAGACTGCATAGAGCAGGCAGAAGTCGTATGCGGATAGGAGATGGAGATCTCTGGACTTCAAGGATAGTGACCACGTCATTCTATGGGTCTCACCTCAATGAGGTCTACATAGATTTGGCCGAGGCAGTATGTTATTTCTGAGATTCATCGGTCCTTTATTGGTCCTCAGCAGAGTTGGTGAGGTGGATTACCTCTTAGCTCTTCCACATCAGTTACACTGGGTGCACAACATCTTTCACGTATCCCAGTTGAGGAGATATGTGAATGAACCATCCCACATCATCGACCATGGAGAGCTGGAAGTCGACGATGTGGAGACTTTTATAGAGGATACAATAAGGATTGAGAATCGACAAGAGCAAGTCCTTCATGGATGGTTGATACCTGTAGTGCGCATTCTCTGGAAGCACAGGAACCTCTAGATGAACACATGGGTGTGGGAGGATCAGATGCTTTCTCAAAACCCCCACTTGTTCCTTTAGTTATGAGTTGTTGTTTATGGGGACGTAAATTCCTATGGTGGGGAAAATGTAAAGACCCGGAATTTCGATGTAAATTTTTTTATTTAAATAATAATTATACAATTATGTGAAAATTGATGACACGTGATTTCGAGACCCGGAGTGCCCGGAATCAATTTATGATGTTTTGTTCGGGTGCATTCAGTAAACGCATGAGCGGGTTTTTATAACATTTGAACCGTTGCTCGGAATTGAAATCGAACGACACCGTTGAACTTGCAGTGCCGATATATTCACTTAAGAATACTTTCACCTCGACAACAGTTGGTCAAGGGTGGAAGATAATTTTTGGGTTTTTTGTGGGAATAATAAAATAAAATAAATGCATGTTTTATTTTATTTTTATCTGTTATAACCACCCAATTGTAAGTTGGAGGTGGGTACCACCACAGCTTAACCTCCCATGAGAGGTTATAGTGGTGGGTCCCACCAGAAACTAACCTCCCACAAGAGGTTACAATGTGAGGACCACCTAGGACTAAACTCCCCTAATAATGGTGGGGGAGGAAAACCTCTCAACTCCCCTCATTAATGAGGGAGAGTCTCTCCACCCCCCTCCTTTAATGGTTTCAACCCTCCCTCACTCTTAATTGTGCCAACCTTGTGAATTAATTAAGTGGAGAAAACTTATTTAATTCACCCAATTTGAATTTTAAACCCATCAAACTAAATAATAGATAATCTATTATTTGGAGGGACTGCCTATTTTTTTGTTGGAAAAAGGTTGGTAAAATAGTATTAGACCTTTTGAGAGAAAAAATCTCACCAAAAAAAAATGAAGAACGCATTCTTCCAATGAAGAATGCTGGCAAGGAGAGTCTTTGAATTATTCCTCGGAAGCACCATGCAGAAGCAACTGATGTGGGACGTCTTCGACGACCGACCCTCTCTCCAAATCGTTATCAACGAACCGAGGCATGAGCTCGGGATTGGAAGTGTGTGGTGGACATCACGAATGACGACAACTCTATATTCTTCCCTATGACTACCTCAATGAATAAAGGTAGGGGTTTTATTTTATTTATGTATAATTTATTCCCATGTTCTTTTTTTCATTCAAAATGAAGAATGAGGATGTTTTCCGTTTGCAGGAGGGGTGTTCTTCTTTATTCCTCGGAGAAAATTTCTATCACCCTAAACAAGGAGGGTGCGGACCAAACCAACATGGATTGACCCCTCCACCGATCTCCTTTTTTGTGTTGTTCGAAACAGAAAAATGTGACGTCAATAGTGACAAAGGCGATGAAGGAAACTGCTGCACAACTTGCGGCCTCCGCAACTCGTGCCGCCCTCACCGGTCGCCCCGCCCCCGCTGGTCGGGCCGCCCTCCTCGGGTGCGCCGCCCCCACCGGACACACCACCCCCACTGGTCATGCCGTATTTGCTGGCCCGGCCGCCTCACCGGCCGCGCCGCACCCGCCGGCCGCGCCGCCCTCTCTGGCTGCGCCGCCTTGCTAGCCGCACTGCCCCCGCCGCCACGCAGCTTCGCCGGCCGTCCTGCCCACACCGGTCGAACCCCTCCCGATCCTTGGCCGATCTAGCCTCCTCATGCACCACACGCCCCATGGATCCGCCATCAGCACACCCCATGCACCCGACGCGCCCCACACACCCCGCGCCTCCACTAGCCGAACCTGCCCGTCGGCTTCTGCGTGCCTCGCGCACCTCGCGGCTCTGCCTTCCGCGTGCCCCACTCTGCCCCTGCCCCAGGCCGCACTGCCCCGAGCTGGCCCCTTGCGGTGCCCTCTGGGCCGAGCTGTGCCAACGCGGTGCCCTCCAATCTGAACTTTCCTCGCACCGACCTGTGGCCGATCCATGCCCTCTCGACCGGTCAGCGATCTCACAACCCACCACGAACCCTCGCGGCCAACTGGGCTGGTCCCCATGGGCCGGGCCGAATCTAACAGGTAGGCCCGCCTAACGGGCCGGGCCAGACCCAATGGGTCATCCGGGTCGACCCAGACAAGGTCGTACTGGACTCGATCCCACTTCGACCCTTTTACGCTCCTTCAGCCATATCTTTGGCACCCGACGCCCGTTTGATTAACAGTCAGTGTCCCTAGTAATCCTGAAGCATGAAGGTCCCTTTGAGAATACCCCACTAGAGTTTCGACAATAGTTGATATACGGCCAGGTAGGATCGTTCACGAATCCAACCGGGCCCCTGGGACTAAAAGGATAATAACTCACAGATAGGGCATCAAATTGACGCTACATCTGTTGCGATGATACCTCAATAAAATGGAAGACCTTTGAGATAATTCTTTATGGAACTTCGTGATATTTGGAGTATCAAACAATAGATCGTGGAGTGGATCTTTCCAGAGACGAGCGGATAGAGTGCGGAGAACTAGTTGCTGGTTGAGACTTGACGACTGCTGACAGATTGACTCGGAGTGACTCGACTAGCCCAGTGGGGAGTGCCTGGTTGTGGCGGTAGACCCACAGTGGAGGAGCGCCTGGTTGTGGAGGTAGACCGGTAGTACTCGATAGGAGGATTAATATTGTTGGCTATTAGTGGGATCAATTGGCTATGGTGGCAGACCCACAGTGGGGAGCACCATGGTGACGCAGCAGACCCACAAAACTTGACAGGAGGAGTACCTCAATAGTCCAAGGTTAGTGGGAAGCACCTTGATGTTGCGGTCTTACCACTGTACTACACAGAGGAGGAGTTCTCCAGTAGTCTTGGATTAGATAATGTGAATAAAAATCCAGGTTGATCTGAGTCAGTAACTTTTGTGCTTACCTCATGATTGATATGGATTACTTGATAACATAGGTATATGTATGGGCATATACATAAGTGGGGTTATTTGTTGATTTCATAATTTTTGGTTTATCCTTATGGTTTTTGTGAGACCTTTAGGGTCTTGAGGTCCCTACTGGATATCGTTATACACAACCCTTCACGGGCTATGCCCGCACATCGTTGTGTTGGATACAGACGACTGACAGCGCAGACTGAGGATGAGAGTTCCAGGACTGGACGGTACCCAGAAGTGGACCTTATGGCATGTCGGTACACAGGGGAGATGGAATTACAAGGAGTGATGAGGAGGTGATTTGTACCTACTATTCAGTTAGGATCCTCGGAAGACGACCGAGTGGCTAATTTTTCTATTTCCTCAGTTGTACTTGTACTTTCAGTTTCATGTACTTTCCAGTTGGGCTTGTATTATGCCCCTTTTTACTTACTATACTCACTTTTTGGTTATTCAAATTACTCGTGATCATATCTTAGGTGTGTGTTTATAGGTTATAAAGGCAATTCCTTCCCAGTGTTAGGGAATTATTCCTCTGTTTCTAGTTTCCAGCACCTGGCCTATGGAAGGCGGGCTTGGGGTAGTCACGACACGGGACCTAGGGGATGGGTCGTGACAATTGATACATCTTAATATTTAGTATTATGATGTATCAAAAGAATATAAATGACTTTCATACCATATTTACACCTAGGGATACAATATATCATATATAACTTTTTTAATTTCGATTCCTTAGTGTGTAAGATAGCATTTCTCATGTGTGTGGTAGACGACAGTCTCACGAAGCGCTGTTATTCATCTTTCACCAATGCCTAACATGGATGGTGATAAGGATATATTTAATTTATATATGTGATATAAATGATATAATTAGTTTATTAATGACATATTTATCATTTTATAAGGATTATATGTCATAGTTTTCTTATCTATTCACTCACTGAATGATGATAACATTATTCATGTATGACCAGACTACCGCCTTCACAAAGTGATGCAACTCAATTTTCATCCCCAGGACACATGGATGATATATATAAGTATATTAAAATAAATAATATGATATTTATTATATAATTATATTTTTATAAATTTAATATATTTATTACATCCTTTCACTAACGATCATTGAAAAATGGAAACATTACTCAGGCTTACGTAGCTCATGCCGCCTCCATGATTATAGATTACATAATTTATGAAATCCATGTATTATAATTATTATAAAAAATATAAAAAAATTATAAATAAAAAATTATATAATTTTTATTATAATGGTTATGATATAATCATAAAATTTATCAAGAACCCAATATTTCATGATAAACCATGCATGAGAAAACAAGACAATTAACACATGAAACAATGAATATAATGAACGATTATCAATGAATGAGTGATAAGTTGTTACAAAAGGATCATTTATGATATTATATATAATTATAATTTAATATTATAAATTAATAAATTTTTTAAAACCACTATACATGAGGTTAAACCATGGTCGACCAAAACGAAGTGCGAGGTCAGGGTTTCTCACCTCACTTTTACTTTAATTAGACATAAACCTTATTCAATATATACTTATATTATATGGTGTATATAGTTACATTTTTGAATGTTATATCATGATATATTTTATATTAATGGAATTAAACATTTTATTTATTATTATTTATTTCATTTTTCTTCTGATTCAAATGTTTCCAAAGTTGTAAGGGTTTAATTTAAAATCACTTCATTATTCAGGATTGTTTTTGTTATTGTTTTTGTTTACCATAGTGGAATTATTTTATATTTATATAATAAAATAATTTTTTTTCACCTCTATTTATGAATGAACAATTTAATAAAATATAACAATTTTCCGCTATTCTGTACTTAAGATGATTCATAAAATATTTTTATGTAAAGCCAACTTCATTTTCCTCTTCATTCATAAATCCATTTTACTCAAAGACCATGTTTTTTGAAAATGGTTCAAATATTTAACATTTTAAAAATTAATTATTAAAAATATTTTTAATAAATTCTACTATTTATATTTTTTAATGGAATCATCATTCTGTTTCTGAAACAATTCCCCTTTCTGTTTTACTAAACATGTGAATGGAATCTCTCTTTTAACATGTACAAGATGAATGCAATTTTCAAATATATTGACCAATTAATGTATTAATGATTATATTACATGTTTTCAATGATTATTATTAATTAAAAATCTTTCTAAAATATTATTTGAAACATTATTTTTAAATATTTTTTCAAACCAAAATGGTTATTTTACTCAAAAATAATTTTAAATATCTTTTTACGGTATTTCTACTCATCAACATCATCATTGATTTGTTGAAAATATAAAATAATAGGGATATATTTTATTGATATAATCCTTATTCATTATTTTTATGGTTTATTATTACTTGGACTAATAATGTATAATTTTATTTCCATTCAACATATTATTTGGGTGGTTTTTGATTATGTTTTTTGATTGGGGAATGCATTGATATTTTTTCGGCATGTTTTTTCAATATTAATATATATTTTGACTGTGTTTCACACCTTTTATATGTATAATTCTTTGAAATATGTATGTAATGGAAGGGGACTACCATATCCCATAAATTCATCAATATGTATCATGTGACAAACCAAATTGGGTTTTTGGAATAGTCCTTACCCATTTATATATATTCCACTCAATATGGACTCAATGGTATAAGATTTCATGGCACAAGAGCTTGATGGTATTAGATGTTTTAGCATATGGCCTTGATGGTATTTTACTTCTTTGAAAAATAGTAAATGGTTTGTTATAAATGTCTATTTAATGAATTCATTCATTATAAATTCTGTTATGGTAATTCAAAGGGAATATTCGATTAGTTAGAATATCAATGGTTAAATTTTATGTAGATGTGATTCAGTATATGGAATTGTTTTGTAATCAAATTTTCCCACTGTATTATTCTCAATTTATTGATTACATGAAATGTATTTTGGTTATTTACCATATCTTATTTATTATGTATTCATTATTTATAGTTTTCTCTTTCCATTAACCCTTAATTATCATTTATGCACTCCCCATTCTTATGTTTTATTTTACCCATTATATAAGGAAGTGTTTTTTATTTATAAAAAGAAACACTGAGGGTAGAAATGTAATTTTCAAATAAAAATAGTTGAATATTTTATGGTTTTAAATGAATTTGTTATATAATGTATGGATCTATTATAATTAGATAGTTAAACTATTCAGTCTGTTTTGATGTAATTCCATGTATGTTATTATAATGTAATAAATATACCTCTATATCTTGACTACTGGGGTCATGGTCGCTATATGAGGTGGAATGTTGTAAATCCCCTATGTGAAACAACAAGTCTCATGAGAGAAAACATGTTGGTTTTTTACACGGCTTTACCCATTTATGTAATATTTATGGACATGAGGACTTGATGGTATGTTTATTATGTATTGGCATAAATAATCAATGCTATTTTTTAGATGTTTTCCTTTATGCATTACATCATTACTAAATGAACTATTTATTTCAGGGTGGTTATTCGAATAGTTCAAATATCCTTGAATATGTTTCAAGATCATGAAATTATTTTCTCACATTATTTGATTGTCAACTTGGGATCCCTTTATATCAACGAAATCATAAAAATTAGTTCCGGCTATAGATGAATGAATTTCCACCATATTTTTTAATTTATACAGTTAATATTTGAGATTCATTGGTCTTTGAGTATAAGCCCACTTTTGAATGATGGTCCTAAGGCCAATTATGATTTTTCTGAAAAGTTTTGAATTCTTTCCAAAAAATCATCATATTCCCTTGGGATTCATCCATCGATCCTAAAAAATAAAATGATCCAATGAAAGTTTAAAATAATTTCCCAAAATAAAAAATATAAATAATGAATAGACTCAATTATACAAGCATATGATTTATTGTTCCCAAATACGCACATTAATCATATAGGAAAAAAATTATATGAAATGAAGATTAATTGAGTACATTCATTAAAAATAATGGCTATGGACCATGAAAAAAATGATTATTAAGATATAATCAATAAGTATTATCCCCTTTCAGTGAATAATCATGTATAATTTTAGATATTTCTTATTGAACAGAGTGTTAAGGACTCCTTCTATTTTATAATATCCTTGCTTTCATAGATGTTTGTTGGAATGAAACAACATGTAATATTTATGAAAATAGTGTTATTTGGGTTATTCAATTATTTTTCTTCCCACATTGTATGTTCATTAATATCTCTCAATTTATGTGTGTATTATCTATATTCAATGCATCATCACATGAGAAAGTCTAATTCAACTTTTAGAAGCAGCAGTAGCATAGAGAATCAATCTGATCTACTTCTCCTTTTACTCAAGGAGGAAACACTCTTCAATATATCTCTTTATAATAATTACGATCAATCATTAAAATACATTTTACCAAAAAATATTATTAAATAATATTTATATATAATTAATTAAAAATAAATTTGAAATTGTAGCTGTGATATTTTATTATGATGACAGTATATGGTGCTGTCTTGATCTGGGGGTGACTTGTTCTCAAAGGGACTGAGTTAGGAGGTGAGTCAGGTTCTAGTGGTGGTAGGTTATGGTGGTTAGTCATGTCGCTCAGGACTCATTTATGTGGTATGTCCTTTCAACTCTTAGCAAATTTTTTGTTCTGATAGTGACTCCTCCCTGACGGTGATTCAACACATACATTTATAAAAATACATTGTTGTAGTGAATTATAGTTGATGGTGGGTAATTCCAGTACATATCTGATTTTGGATCCCATTGGTTAGTCATCCTTAGTGGTGACTCATCCTCAATGGCGAGTCATTGATGGTGGCGAGACATCCTTAGATATGACTCATCTTTGGTCATGAGTCATCCATAACAGTGACTCATCCTTACTAGTGAGTATTTTCTAAACATAACCATATTTTCACCAATCTAATTAATATTATAAAAATATATTATAAAATATAAAACCCATTAATAACATAATAAATATTACGTTTTGAGCATCAGGACAAGGAGTCCGACATTTATAACCCATAAAAAACAACATAATATTTTAATGACGTCGAAGTATATTTTTGGAAACCATATACCACATTATATAATGCAATAATCCCAAAGGAATAATATATATCAATTGATCAATATAATATGTAATTCAGGTTCCCATATATAATTCATGGAAACATTTCATGAAAAAAATAAAGAACCAATTTACAATATTTAAATAATTCAAAATTCAAAAAAAAGAGATAAATCCATAAAATAATATATCAAGACACAACCCTATAATGAATCAATGGCTAAAAATAATTATTCATTTTATATAATACACTAATAAAAAATCACAATTTCCCTAATCCATGGAATTATTTTCAGATGATTTTGTTAAATTTCAATCCCAAATATAAAATCCCATTTATAGAAAGAAAAAATAAGTGGGAAAGAAGGAATAACATTTGAAAGGAGAAGATTCTTCATTGATATTATAACTCAAACTATTGTGAATGTAAAATAAGAATCATGAATGAAGTATGAAGTAAGATATTCATTGAGAAATATTTCATTCTCATTTGTATGAAATCAGTAGAATGAAGCTAACAGAGACCCCAATTCCGTCAACAAGGAAAAGGTGAAGTTGAAAAAAACCATTGTTTGATAAAAAACTAGATTTATAGACATAATATTATCAGTGTAAATCCATTATATCTTTGGTTTCCCATTAAAAGTGTAATTATATATATGGGTCTTCTGATATAAATATATAGGGTTAATCTTTGGTTGGAAAGGTATATTTTTAGTAGAACACTGCATGAAGCATTACGTCCTTATACCACTTAAATTTTTTAAATTTGTTCATTAAAAATCTAAAAACTATTACTCCCAAGAATTACTAAAAAGTTAGAAACAATCATATAGTCTATATAAACTTCTTAAGAACTCCATTAATGATAATTCTCTTATTCAATGTAAAAAAATATTTAAACCATATAAAATTTATACAATGATTATTTCAAATTCAAGTCCTAATAAACATGTTAATTAACATTAAAATGACATGAGTCACTGTAACACAGATAATATATTATATATAAATTAACAATAATGTTCTTGAATATAACAGATATAATGTAATTGGGAAAATATGGATATTCAAATCCATGCACATTTCTAAATATTGATTTCCAGGAAAACTTGATCTCCATTCCACACTCCCACTTAATGAAAATCATACCGATTACCATAAAAAACTATATTAATTTATGCAAGGAATTTTTTTCAATACATAATAATTCATTTTAACCAATTAATATGAATTCAATATAAAGAGGCCAACTTATTTCTGAATCTCTATAATTGAATCTCTCTCTAAATTATGTACCTTAAATTATGTGTATATTAGAATATTAGGTGAGTATAATAATAGATTCTTTAATATGATGGAGAATAATTCATACCACCACCAAGCACTAATATTAAATTATTCCAATTATATATTAAAAAAATTACATAATAGATTCTATGGTACTTTAAATATTTTTCAATCAATAAAGTGATTAATTTTAATTTGTAGAAAGTCCCCATAAAAAATAAAAACCAATGGTGTCAAATTATTTTTCTTTAAAATTTTATTTGGAATGTTGTAATGACCAAACCCCACCAGAACCCATATTTGGAAATTAATGAAGATAACTACTACTCTTAATGAGAATATCAAGTAGTCCATGGGTTCCCTTTTATCATAGTTGGTTGAGAGCACCCAAATAGAGGAGGGAATACTTATATAATTCATAGAATTATAAAATCACCACAAAAAATCTAAAACAAGAATAGATAACCAATAAAAAATTCATCAAAATTCATATAACATAGAATCAATAATAAGAAAATTCCATAATACATTTCATGGGAAGAAACACTACAATCACTAACTATACATAAACATCATCCATAATAAACTAATGATTGTATCATTCATCAAATCCTTCCAAATAACTTGAAAATAGTCATACACATACATATATAGTGGTTATTATAAAAAAAATTTCAGATGGATCCAATTTTTATCATGTCAATGAAATTTAGATGTAGTACACTAATTCCAAGGTGAGTAAATAGTGAAAATAACTCATTACCCAAAAGATGATCTATATCTCCTACTCAATAAGTCCAAGTCCCTAAATGTCACATGGAAGTAGGTAATATTAATTTGATATATATATATATATGTAAATGTTACATTATATCATATTTCCCACAAAAAAGTCACTGTAAACCCCAACACCACATATCTTATTGATCCCATCCGCATTATATATCATGTCATCACATACCATGCATAAAAATAACGAAATAAAAACTATCACAACACCAACTTCATAAAAAACCTTTTCCAATTCATATGCTTTAAAAAAAATATTATAAATAAGAGCCATTATAACCCATATATGCATATACTATACATTAAAATGTTATATTATGTCCCTAAACCAACTTGATAGAAATATAATCCATCATAACCTATAATTTTATTTAAAACATAACATTAATCCATTAAAAACCACATATATATATATATATATATGTCTTAACCAAGAACAATTGTAACCTAAATGTGTATACTTGCTATAAATCTACATTATCATAACCTGAATATAGACACAAAATACTATTTATAGAACCGAGATCCAGGTAGGAGGAGTATTAATCCATGAATATCCTATATATTTTATATGATTGAATGGAATATAAAACCCATGTCCGAATAAGGATTTTCTGTGAGAAATATGTTTCTCTAAGTTTGGATATTCCAAGATGTTATGTTTCTAGAAAATATATTTCATAATAATATGATGAAGAAAAACAAATCAAGACAATGGTTGTATAGTTACAGGTTAGTGAAATTTTATTATTATTATTTTTAGTACAAATTTAAAATAGAATTTTGCCAAGAAATTACTTATTCAACATCTCAATGAAGGATAACTCAGTGTTGTAGTTATCGTGAATTATGTTCTATCACATTGAAGTATGAGAGTATGAATATAGGTGGCTCATCATCTGGGAACATGCACATGGTGCTCAGTCATTTTCTAGAGGATGACGTGATACAAATAGAAGGGAAAACATCTGTATATAACATAGTGTTCTAGCAGTGGTGATGGATGTGTGGACATAATGATAAAATATAAATTTATTGTGATGATACATAGAAGAATTTAATTATAAGAAAATAGGAAAGAATATATTTTTTAGAGTAAGTAGATTAGAACATATAGGTGACATCAAATTTTCAGTAGATATTGGTGGTCATGGTAGAAAATAATATATTGAAATAAATTTTTCTAGATTCAAAAAAAATTCTTATATGTTTTTTGATCGCGTTTATTCCTTATGACCAAATGGTTGCATCTAAATATAGTGTGGTTAAGCTATATGTTTGATATTTACAAAAAAATGTTAAATTAAGGACATTTTTTGAGTTATAACCAATGGAAAAGAGGCCTTAGTGGTGAATGTTTATGTTTACATTATGGAATATAGGATAGTGACCTAATATTGAGGGATAAAAATGTGAATCGAACCAAGGGATAACATCCCATAACATGTTGGAATTTATATTTTGATTTGTATCGATAGGTACACATTAATCCTTGTACCTTAAAAACCCAAAATTTGATAAATTATTATAATAGTTTCATTTTTTACATTTCTAGAATGTTTACAGATTATATTATTATAGATTTAGGTAATTTAATATACCTAAATATGGAAATTTCTATACAATATCCATATTTCAAATAAAACATATTCTATATAAATAATAAATTGCATCAATAAGAGTAAATTCTACATTTTAAACTCTGACTATATTAAAAAAATTTACTCATTATTATGCTCTATGAAAAGCAATTTAAAAATGTGGGATATGAGAAAAAAACATATCAGGATGGTATATGAAATAAAATAGACGCGTCAGTCCATTTTAAAACCAAGAAAATGAAAATTGTTATTTTCCATTTTTACAATAATCATTTGATCTTGAAAACCCAATTGGGTTTCTATTAAAAAGTTATCTTCATTATAACCTTTAAATATAATTTGAAATTAAATAACAAAAGAAAAATAATAATCATATGTGTTTCTATGAAATAATGATAAATTATTATAACATTCCAATGAAAACTATTTATTCACATTTATTTTTAAAAAATGATCAAAAACATTCCATAAAAATATATTCTCATTTTATTATGGATTGAAATAAATATTTTTCCTTGATAAACCAATTTAAGAATATCACATAGCTAACTTGTGAAATTATAATTATATTCACTCTTACAAGAAGGTTTATAATGGACACAAATAAACAAATAATTCTCATATTTATTAAGTGTATCCTTTCACCAGTAAACTATATCAAAATACTTATTTCATTAGAGAACCATATCATACTCACCCCTAAAAGTACATTCCAATCTCACCCATAATTCATATTAAATTTATATGAACTATAGTGACATTCCCCCAAAGGCCTAGATACGATGTATGGTACTATTACATTAGCATGATTACAAGGAATCAAATCCCAAATGAATGAGATTTTATTAGTATTGGTAAACCAGATACTTATAAGATACTTCTATTTTAAAAGAATATACTAATTATAAGATAATTGTATTCCCTCTTTCTAAATAAACAAATTCAATGACAACTATAATCCATCTAGTAAATCCATGCATGTCACGACCCGTCCTCGGGGCCCGTGCCGTGACTACCCCAAGCCCGCCTTCCATAGGCCAGGGGCTGGCGACTAGCACCAAGGCGTAAATCCCGGTAAAAAGGGAAGGCATTTCGTTTGTAATGTAAACCACAAACACCACAGAGCAAGCAAGCAGAAGTAACACTAAGTAAAAACTGGTACAACAGTAAGTGCAGAAAAGTAAGTGGGCCAGTATACAAACCCTAACTGAAAGTAAAGTACAACTGGAAAGGGAAAATAGCAACTGAAAAGTAATGCCGCAACGTCGAGCTGTCCACTGGATATCCCACCTGAAGGGTGGGTACATATAGCCTCCACTGATCCTCGGGTCCAGCCGACCGCTCCGAGTCCATCCCACCCAGTGGTCCACCTCCTGGTACCGTCCTGCTCTGCAAGCCTCAACCACGATCAGCACTCTCCGTCGTCTGCAAACAACACAACGTAGTGCGGACATAGCCCATGCAGGGGTGAGTTTAAGCTACTTAGTAGGGACCCTGAGACCCCCGAAGGTCTCCTAGAATCCATAAAGGATAAACCACAAAGGAATGATACAATCACGAAGTAATATCCGACACGGCTTAGGTATATGCCCATACATATACCTAAGTCATCAACTCTCGTTCGGCTCCAACATCCAAGCCCAAGTACAACCCAGTCCACATAGGAAAGCAAGACGTAAATCCACACAGGATAGCACAACACAATCCACAAAGGAAAGAAAAACAGGGTTTTAGCTCACACAGGTATACTTCTTGTATGACGATAAAGATGACCAGATATTGCCACTGATTCATCTAAGCCATCGGACCCACAAAGGATCGATAGGTACTAACCCCCGAAATGAACCACAAAGGATCTGACCCAAAAAGGATCGATAGGTAACTAAACCCCGCAATGACCCACAAAGGATCTGACCCACAAAGGATCAATAGGTAACTAACTCCCGCAAAGACCCACACAGGATCAGACCCACACAGGATCTGTAGGCGCTGGCCCACACTAGACCGCTGAGCGCCGACCCATACAGGATCGGACCCACACATGATCGGTAGCACTGAACCAAAAAGGATCGTTGAGTGCTGTAGTCGTCGTCGTCGAATCCACTGAGGATCTCTGCACAGTCGTCGTCGAATCCACTGAGGATCTCTGTACTGTCGTTGTCGTCGTAGTCGCAGCCAACACTAGGGTTCCCGCACACAGCAAGCTCGTTCAGAAGGGTCCGCTCCACGAGCCGAGAGGCTGATACATCAACTGACACATAGTCCAGAGTTGATGTATCCAAAAGTTATGTATCGTCAACAGGAACTCGACGTCGCAGACGGCGCGTCAATCGGACGCCCGGTCTGAGAGTTATTGGATTTTTCGTTCCAGGGGCCCGGTTGGTTTTTAAGACAAAACCAACCCGACCGTACTTCACCTGCATCCAAACCTTGGGCGGAGTAAGCCAAAAGATCCGTCTCACTTAGATGAATTCAACAAAGTCGACGGCACGTCAATCGGACATCCGAAGCTCAAGATATGAGCGTTTCCGCTCCGAGGGCCCGGTTGGTTTCGTGTACGAACCAACCTGACTGAACCCAAAGTATTCCGAAACCTTGAGTGAGATATACCGAAACGACCGTCTCTATCCAAGGATCACATCGCCGCTGACGGTGCGTTGTTCGGAGGCACATAGATCATGTTATGAGCAAAAGACCGAAAAGGTACCAAAACGGTGGGTCTGGGCCCAGACCGACCCGGCCCGACCCCCTGGGTCGGCCCGAACCGGGCGACCCGACCCGGTTTCAGGTCCGCCCCGGTTGGGCGTGACCCGGCCCGGCGGGTCGGCTTGGCTCGGCTCGGCCGAGCGAGGGAAACCGCGGCCGGGGGCACGCTGCCCCCGCGTGAAAGATCTGTGACCCTGGTTGGGGCCGCCTCTCACCAATGGACGCGGAAGCCGACCGCATCCCTGCCTTCAGTTCCGCACGGCCGCAGAATAGCACCCCGCCGCCGTGGCTTCAGCCGCGATGGCTCCGTCCGGCGGCGTGCCGGGGCGCCGCCGCCTCCGGCCGCCAGCACCGCCTCACCGGCGACCCGTGCCGCCGGTGGAGTCCGCGGGCCACCGGAGTTGCTCCGGTGTTCCGATTTTATTTCCGTCTGCGCTGTAACTCATCCCGGGTCCCGTTCTTCACTGCGGAACCAAAAAAATCGTCTCTGTGGCCCATTTTGTCCTTGTTCGACGTTCCACACACCAAGAACAAAAAGGGCGATGGGTTCGAACTTGTTCGTTGGTCCGCACCCTCCACGTTAGCGGTTTGAAACAACACCATAATTCCCAGCAATTGATAAACCTCAACCCGCAATAATGATCCGAGGACCAACTTGTTAATTGGTTGGTCCGTGTTCTTGCCTTGGAGGAAAACAAACATGGGTATTATCATTTTCAAAACGACCCCTACCTCAACGTCGTCGTCGGACGCGAGTTCGTCGCGGAATTGACCGTCGCGGAAGAAAAGGATCGTCGCGTCGCGGAAGGGCGTCGCTGTCGCGCGGCACTCGACATCCTGTAGACAAACTCCGAGGATCATGAACATACAGATTTAATTATAACAATTAAATCAATTATGATGTTATAATCCACAAAGAATTAAAAGGACCGCAATCCCCTACCTCAAGATGTCGATCGAAGATTGTCGCGTGGATGGATCGTCGTGGAAGAAGCGTCACGGAGGGAGAATCGATGGTGTCACGTCGTCGATCTCCGGGGGTCTGGCATTCTTCGTTGCCCTTCGTCGGAGGCCGGTGTTCTTCGCGTTCTTCACGTTCTTCGCGAAGGAGGATGAAGGAATTAAAGTTTCTATCAAATCCTCTCAACGAACCATACTCAAGAAGACATGTGTTGGTCTTATTTCATTACATGCCAACAAACGAAAATTAAAGATAAGTAACGAACAAATTAATTCATTGAATTAATTGCAATGAACTAATCGCTCGATTAATAGGGTCATTATGAATTTAGAAAACGAGTCAGTTGACTTTCATTAAAAAGGGTTTTCGCGGGTGCGTTACTTAGGGGAAAAGAAATGGTGGGGCTCATGTGGGCCCCACCTCACAAATATCCTACCAAGAGGGTAGGATATTTTGGGTTCCACCCTATCTGCTTCAACTCAGCTTAAGCAGCTTAAAGTGGCTTTAAGCGGCTTTAAGTGAAATAAAATAAAGTTTGTCGTACCACATTATTTTATTTCTTAACTTAAATCCCAAAAATTAAAAACCACTCCCGAGCAAACACAACTCCGGAAGAGGAGTTTATAAGAAAATACCGGCGCTGCGATTCCATCGATGCCCTCAGAATTTGATTCCGAGCACCGGTTCAAAAGATAGAAAAACCCGCTCGTTCGTTCACTGAACATACCCGAGACAAACTTCGGAAAATGATTCTGGGCACACCGGGCCTCGGAATCAGGTGCCGTCAGAAACTGCGTTCTTGTAAAATTTCAAAGAAAATTAAGAAAAAAAATTTTCCTTGAAATTTACCGGTCTTTACATCACTCCCACCTCAGGGCTTTACGTCCCCATAAAGATACATCATAAACTAAGGAAACAAATGTGGGTACTGAGAACGTATCTGAGCCTCCCGCTCCCAAGTTCTCTCCTGGAGGTTCCCGTGCTGCCATCTGATGCACACTAGAGGAATCAACCATCCATGTAGGACCCGCTCCTGTCGATCCTCGATCTCCACCGGGACCTCCGCAAAAGTCTCCCCATCATCAACGTCTAGCTCCCCATGGTCAATGATATGTGACGGATCGTGCACGTATCTCCTCAGCTGGGATACGTGGAAGACGTCGTACACTCGGTGCAACTGAGGTGGTAGAGCCAGGCGATAAGCCACCTCTCCAATCCTGCTGAGGACCTGGAATGGTCCGATGAAGCATGGATACAACTTGCCGCCTCGGCCAAATCTTCGTAATCCACGTTGAGGTGAGACACGCAAGAAGACGTGGTATCCATCCTCGAACTAAAGTGGGCTCCGCCTCCTGTCAGCATAAGACTTCTGCCGGCTCTGAGCTGTCCTCATCCGCTCATGGATGACCTGGACCTTCTCTGTCGTGGCCCAGACCATCTCTGGTCCCACAAGTGCCGACTCCCTAGGGTATGTCCAGGTCAACGGTGATCTGCAAGGTCGGCCGTACAACTCCTCATATGGTGCCATCCCGATGGTGGAGTGGTAGCTATTGTTGTACGCGAACTCCACCAAGGGTAGGTGGTCCTCCCAGCTATGACCAAAGTCGAGGATACATGCGCGGAGCATGTCCTCGAGAGTCTGAATGGTCCTCTCCGTCTGACCATATGTCTGAGGGTGAAAGGCGGTGCTCATACGTAGCTGCGTCCCGAACGCCTCCTGCAACCCCTTTTAAAGCTGGGAAGTAAAGAAAGCATCTCGATCGGAGACGATAGATGATGGAACACCGTGAAGCGGTACAATCTCCTGAACGTAGAGAGGCCCCAAGCTCTTCACTGAGCCCTGCTCTCTGATAGGTAAGAAGTGAGCCGACTTGGTGAGTCGGTCGACAATCACCCAAATGGAGTCGTGACCTCCGGAAGTGCGTGGAAGTCCAGTTACAAAGTCCATAGATATCCCATCCCACTTCCACTCCGGGACCGACAAGGGTTGTACCAAGCCTACTGGTACCTGATGCTCTGCCTTCACCTGCTGGCAGGTGAGGCATCGAGAAACGAACTCTGCCACAACCTTCTTCATGCCCAGCCACCTGTGCTGTCGTATGAGGTCCTGGTACATCTTCGCCACTCTAGGATGTACCGCCAAAGGAGAGGTGTGAAACTCTCTCAGCACCTCCTCCCGTAAAGCAACTGGTACCAAGGTACGTCCTCTGAAAAGGAAGTCGTGCTCTGCTCCAAAGGAGAAACCATCAGGTGCCTGTCCTAAGGATATCTTTCCATGCCGTGTCTCACAGTCAGCATCCCCACACTGTGCCTCTCTGACCCTCTATAGTAGTGGAGGAGAGACTGTGAGAGACTGAAGGAAGGATGCTCCATCTCTATCCATGAAGGATATCTGCAAAGCGGCTAGCTGCTCTGTCGCCTCCTCAAGTAGCTGAATGCCCATCCTCCTGCTGAGAGAATCGACTACTACATTACCCTTCCTAGGAGTATAGACTATCTCAAAGTCATAGTCCTAGAGGAACTCGAGCCATCTCTGCTGTCTCAGGTTCAGGTCCTTCTGAGAGAAGATGTACCTGAAAGTCTGATGGTCAGAAAAGACTGTAAAGCGCTCACCCATCCGATAGTGTCGCCATGTCTTCAGATCGAAGACCACTGCTGATAACTCCAGGTCAAGGGTAGCGTAGTTCTGCTCATTTGGCCTCAAATGTCATGATACATAGGCGATCACTTCCCTCTCCTGCATCAGGACACATCCGAGTCCGGTCCCTGATGCATCACAATAGACTACGTACCCTACCCCCTCCTCAGGCAACCTCAAGATAGGTGCGCTGGTCAATCTCTGTCTCAGCTCCTAGAAGCTCTGCTGACATCTGTCTGACCACACAAAGGGTTTCCCCTTCTTCGTCAAAGATGGGAGTGGTGCCGCAACTCTGGAGAAGTCTGGCACAAATCTCCGATAGTATCCAGCTAGTCCCAAGAAACTCCACACCTCCGTCACGCTCTTGGGTGGATCCCAAGCTAGCACTGCCTCGATCTTCGTAGGATCCACTACAACTCCTGCCTCAGAGATGACGTGACCCAAGAAGTGGACCCCACGTATCTAGAACTGACACTTCGAGATCTTGCCATAAAGCTGGTGCTCTCGGAGTGTGTCTAGTACAACACGCAGGTGGTAGGCGTGCTCCTCCTCAGTTGTCGAGTATATCAAAATTTCGTCGATGAAGACTACGAAAAATCGATCGAGGTATGGCTGGAAGATCCTGTTCATGAGGCCCATGAACACTGATGGAGCATTGGTTATGCCGAATGGCATAACCAAGAACTCATAGTGACCATACCGAAATCTGAAGGCCGTCTTCTGCACGTCCTCGTCCCGAACTCCGAGCTGATGATAGCCTGACCTGAGGTCTATCTTCGAGAACCACCGTGCTCCCTTGAGCTGATCGAAGAGGTCATCAATCCTCAGTAGCGGATACTTGTTCTTCACCGTCACCTGTTTCAGGTGACGATAGTTGACACAAAGTCGCAAGCTTCCATCCGCCTTCTTGGCGAACAATATCGGGGAAGCCCGGGGTGAAACACTGGGTCGGATGAATCCTTTGCCCTGCAAGTCCTCCAACTGTACCCGTAGATCTCGAAGCTCAGCGGGGGCCATCCGATATGCTGGAGTGGATATCGGGGCTATCCCAGGGTACAGATCAATATAAAAGTCTACCTCTCTACGAGGAGGTAGTCCTAGAACGTCATCGGGAAAGACGTCTGCATACTGATCCACCACTACAGGAAAACTAGGACTCCGCACGTCAACTGCTCCTAGGATGAGGTTAGCCAACTGATGAGTGATGGGCTGTTATCTTCTTTGCGGAAGTCCATCCTATGTTGCGAAGGCTCCGTTCTCACCGGTGAAGGTGAACCTACTCCCGTCGGTGCATAAACATCGCACCTTGTGCATAATACAGTCAATCTGTGCATGGACTGTAGATAACCAATCCATGCCCAAGATGACGTCGTAAGGCATCGATGCTGATACAAGAAGATCCCAGCCGAAGCTCTCGCCTCCTAGAGTAAGCTCACACTGTCGGAACCAGTGTGCAATCATCGAGTCTGCTCCCGTAGGAGTCTCTAGCCGTAAGGATCGAGCCACCGGATCTGTCGGAATCTCTGAGCTCCGAACAAGGGCAGCGGCTATAGAAGAGTGACTCGCTCCTATGTCTATAAGAACTGCAGAAAGGGTGGAATAGACACAGATAGTACCTTGAATTATCTCGGGCGCGCCGTGGTCATAGGCCTCCACTGCCTGGAGCCGTGCCTGTCTCTGCCCGCCAGCTCCCTGTGGTCGGGGTGCACCTCTTGGTGGTGGTGGTGGTAGAGACTCAAAGCGTCTTCCACCACCTGCTGCTCGGCCATCTCCTCTGCCTCATCCGAATCCTCCCTGAGGACCGCCACGGTCGAACCTCTGCCTCTGCCTGGGTGGCCCCTCAACCATCTGATGCTCCTCAGCATGGTGGGTCGGGCAGTCACGAGCCATGTGGCCCTGCCCGCCGCATGTGTAGCACTGCCTGCCTCTCGAAAGACTGGCTCCACGTTGTGTGCCCCGCACTGCTGAGACAGTGTCCTGAGGTCGTCTGCGTGAGGGTCTGGTATGCCTGGACCCCTGAGTCATCCATCGACTGCATGCCACATAAGACTCTGCTACGTGCCACCCCGCGGTAGGTCTCGCTGCTGATGAATGCTCAGCAAGGAAGCTCTCGATCAAAAGGGCTCGCTCTAGTACTCCTGCCTGAGTCGGAATGCTAAGGGAGATCAGAGATACCCTGATCTCATGTCTCAATCCTTTCTCAAAGGTCCGGGCCTGGAAGAATGGGTCCCGTACCATGTCTGTCGAGTAACGTGAGAGATCGGTAAATCTCGCCGAGTACTGGGCGACCGTCAAGCTGCCCTGCCGCAGCTGAAGAAGCTCCTGGATGCGCACCGCACGGAGGGTGTCTAGGATGAACTCTGAGTGGAAGAGGCCCTCAATGTCTGTCCAGAGAATAGATTCCTCATCGTGCACCTAGAGCATCAAGCCCCACCATCGGCCCACTGCCGCGTGTAGTAGGCTCGCTGCGAGGATCACCATGAGGTCTGCTGGTGTCCTTACTAAACGAAAAACTCGCACCACTACCTCCAGCCAGTCCTCGGCTGCCTGGGGGTCCGTCTCCCCGCGGAACCTGGGCGGTCGCTGGCGCTGGAACTCATGCAGTGCACTGAGGCGAAGTGCATCATCAGCGGCTGGTGCTGGAAGCATCTGTCGCTCGGCGGGTAAAGGTACCGCCGGTGCCTTAGCTGTCAAAGGGCCCTACACTGAGGCCTCGTCGCTCGGTGGGCTGTCGTCACAGTCAACTCTCAGAACCCTAGCTGGCTGCCATCGTGGGGACATCCTGAAAAAGGAAACATATGCGCCATGGTCAGAACAGTATACCTGGTGATCTGACACAAAGTAATCACAAAGAAAACTTGAAACACACACGCAATCAATGTTTTCGTGCATTAAGTCGGAAATAAGAAGTCAGGGTCCTGGTGTACGGATACGTCGGCCGCCGTACCAACACTGGACTCCTTGTACTGATAACCACACCCAATACACTGAACACTATTGCTTCACATACAAAAAAGATCAGAGACCCAAGTTCTGCAGTAGAACTGAACTCCTCTGATACCAATTTGCCATGACCCGTCCTCGGGGCCCGTGCCGTGACTACCCCAAGCCCGCCTTCCATAGGCCAGGGGCTGGCGACTAGCACCAAGGCGTAAATCCCAGTAAAAAGGGAAGGCATTGCCTTTGTAATGTAAACCAAAAACCCCACATAGCAAGCAAGAAGAAGTAAACACTATGTAAAAACTGGTACAACAGTAAGTGCGGAAAAGTAAGTGGGCCAGTATAAAAACCCAAACTGAAAGTAAAGTACAACTGGAAAGGGAAAAAAAACTGAAAAGTAAAGCCGCAATGTCGAGCTGTCCACTGGATAACCCACATGAAGGGTGGGTACAAATAGCCTCCACTACTCCTTGGGTCCAGCCGACTGCTCCGAGTCCGTCCCACCCAGTGGTCCACCTCCAGGTATCGTCCTGCTCCGCAAGCCTCAACCACGATCAGCGCTGTCCGACGTCTGCAAACAACACAATGTAGTGTGGGCATAGCCCGTGCAGGGGTGAGTATAAGCTACTCAGTAGGGACCCCGAGACCCCCGAAGGTCTCCCAGAATCCACAAAGGATAAACCACAAAGGAAAGATACAATCACGAAGTAACATCCGACACGACTTAGGTATATGCCCATACATATACCTAAGTCATCAATTCTCGTTCGGATCCAACATCCGAGCCCAAGTACAACCCAGTCCACACAGGAAAGCAAGACATAAATCCACACAGGATAGCACAAGACAATCCACAAAGGAAATCAAAATAGGGTTTCAGCTCACACAAGTATACTTCTTGTATGACGATAAAGATGACCAGATATTGCCACTGATTCATCTAAGCCGTTGGACCCACAAAGGATCGATAGGTACTAACCCCCGCAATGACCCACAAAGGATCTGACCCACAAAGGATCGATAGGTAACTAACCCCCGCAATGACCCACAAAGGATCTGACCCACAAAGGATCGATAGGTAACTAACCCCCGCAAAGACCCACACAGGATCAGACCCACACAGGATCTGTAGGCGCTGGCGCACACCGGACCGCTGAGCGCTGACCCACACAGGATCGAACCCACATAGGATCGGTAACACTGACCCACAAAGGATCGCTGAGTGCTGTAGTCATCACCGTCAAATCCACTGAGGATCTCTGCACAGTCGTTGTCGAATCCACTGAGGATCTCTGTACTGTTGTCGTCGTCGTAGTCGCAGCCAGCACTAGGGTTCCCGCACACAACAAGCTCATTCGGGAGGGTCCTCTCCACGAGCCGAGAGGCTGATACATCAAATGACACATAGTCTAGAGTTGATGTATCCAAAAGTTTCGTATCGTCATCAAGAACTCAATGTCACAGACGGCGCGTCAATCGGACGCCCGGTCTGAGAGTTATTGGCTTTTTCGTTCTAGGGCCCCGGTTGGTTTTTAAGGAAAAACCAACCCGACCGTACTCCACCTACGTCCAAACCTCCGGAGGAGTAAGCCAAAAGATTCGTCTCACTTAGAGGAATTCAACAAAGTCAACGGCACGTCAATCGGACGTCCGAAGCTCATGATATGAGCGTTTCCGCTCCGAGGGCCCAGTTCGTTTCGTGTACGAACCAACCCGGCCGAACCCAAAGTATTCCGAAACATTGAGTAAGATATACCGAAACGACCGTCTCGATACAAGGATTTCATCGCCACTGACGGCGCGTCATTCGGAGGCCCGTAACTCACATTGTGAGAAAAAGACCGAAAAGGTCCGAAAACGGGGGGTCTGGGCCCGACCCGATCCCCCCTGGGTAGGCCCGAACCGGGTCGACCCGACCCGGCCCGGCGGGTCGGCTCGGCTGGGCTCGGCCGAGCGGCCGAGCGAGGGAAACCACGGGCGGGGGCGCGCTGCCCCCGCGTGAAGGATCCACGACCCCGGTTGGGGCCGCCTCTCGCCAACGGACGCGGCAGCCAGCCGCGGCGGCTCCGTCCGGCGCCGCCGCGCCGGCGACCCGCGCTGCTGGTGGAGTCCGCGGGCCACCGGAGTTGATCCGGTGGTCCGATTTCATTTCCGTCTACGCCGTAGCTCATCTCGAGTCCCGTTCTTCACTACGGAATCATCAAATCGTCTCCGCGGCCCATTTTGTCCTCGTCCGTCGTTCCGCACACCAAGAACAAAAAGGGCGATGGGTTCAGACTTGTTCGTTGGTCCGCACCCACCGCGTTAGCGGTTTGAAACAACACCATAATTCCCAGAAATTGATAATACTCAACCCACAATAATGATCCGCGGACCAACTTTTTAATTGGTTGGTCCGCGTTCTTGCCTTGGAGGAAATCAAACATGGGTATTATCATTTTCAAAATGAACCCTACCTCAACGTCGTCGTCGGATGTGATTTCATCGCAAAATTGACCGTCGCGGAAGAAAAGGATCGTCGCGTCGCGGAAGGGCGTCGCTATCGCGCGACACTCAGCATCGCGTAGAAAAACTCCGATGATCAAGAACATACAGGTTTAATTATAAAAATTAAATCAATGATGATGTTATAATCCACAAAGAATTAAAAGGACCGAAATCCCCTACCTCAAGATGCCGATCGAAGATTGTTGCGGGGAGGGATCGTTGTGGAAGAAGCATCGTAGAGGGAGAATCGTCGGCGTCACGTCGTCGATCTCCGGGGGTCTGGCGTTCTTCGTCGCCCTTCGTCGGAGGCCGGCGTTCTTCACGTTCTTCGCGAAGGAGGATGAAGGACTTAAAGTTTCTGTCAAATCCTCTCAACAAACCATCCTCAAGAAGACATGTGTTGGTATTATTTCATTACATGCCAACAAATGAAAATTAAAGATAAGTAACGAACAAATTAATTCATAGAATTAATTGCAACGAACTAACCGCCCAATTAATAGGGGCGTTAAGAATTTAGAAAACACGTCAGTTGACTTTCATTAAAAAGGGTTTTTGCGGGTGCGTTACTTAGGGGAAATGAAACGGTGGGGCTCGTGTTGGACCCACGTCACAAATATCCTACCAAGAGGGTAGGATATTTTGGGTTCCACCCTATCCGCTTCAACTCAGCTTATGCAACATAAAGTGGATTTAAGTGGCTTTAAGTGAAATAAAATAAAGTTTGTCGTACCACATTATTTTATTTCTCAACTTAAAGCCCAAAAATTAAAAACCACTCCCGAGAAAACGCAACTCCGAAAGAGGTGTTTCTAAGAAAATACTGGCACTGCGATTCCATCGGTGCCCTCAGAATTTGATTCCGAGAACCGGTTCAAAATTTATAAAAACTTGCTCGTTCGTTCACTAAACGTACCCGAGCCAAACTTCGGAAAATGATTCCGGGCACACCGGGCCTTAGAATCAGGTGCCGTCAGAAACTGCGTTCTTGTAAAATTCCAAATAAAATTAAAAAAAAAATTCTTTGAAATTTACGGGTCTTTACAATGAATATCTTTCATGTTATGCTTCTTATATTCCTATGGAAGGAAACATAATGATTATTAGATCAAATGGTGGGAAAGGAAAAAATGGAGTGGAAGCCAAAATGAATCAATGAGTACAGTCAATATAAAAAGGTAAATTACTGAACACACTTTCCATGTAATCAATAAACTAAATATAAGGTCGTAAATAAAATATAAAGATAATAAATGGAGACCCATTCCATTAAAATTACTACATATGGAAAAATGAATATGGAAAGGTAATAAACCAAAACATATGAAAACAAAACAACTGAAAAAGAAAGGTATCAATACAAACGTTGATGAAAATTAACATGATTTAATAATAACTAAAAATAAATGAGGGAAATAAATAATTATTGGACACCATGTTTCCTATGTACATGGTATGTATACCATCAAGGCCATTCACAAGACAGTTTAAAACATATCTGGTAAAACCCAAATCTAAGGTGGCCAGCCAAATGACTCGTCCCATGGTTCCACTAATGTGTTATTGGGCTATTTATAAATGGGCCCACCCCTGTCATACCAGTCCAAAAAATTCCTCATATATCGAATAATTGATTTATCATTATTCCTTCTTGAATATCCATACGAAGTAGAAGGTATGGATTTATCAATATTTAACAAAATAATCAAATAAAATTTATATTAAAAACAAAATTTTATATCTTGGTTTATGCAATGATTAATGATTTATGTTTTTTTGGCACATTTAAGAATGATTTCATTATGAGATTGGTGGGACATATATATCCCTGCAATGGAGTGGATAAAGATTTATATCTCATGAGATAGACAAGACTGAAACGACAAGTAAATCACAATCAGTAATGTAGTACTGGAACGACAAGTAAATATGGTTCAGTAATATATGGATGGAATGACACAAAATCAATGGTTAGTAATGGAATTTTTCCACAATAATCATCTTGAAAAAAATTCCATGGCTTCAATTGATATCATATTATGTGCATACTGTTTTCCACAATTCCATGTTTTATTCCGATTTTATTTTCTCATGGTTAATATTCCTTTATGTTCAATGCCTTACGTACTAACATGAATTATTTCATGTCTAATGATTTTTATTTTTAAACATTATGTTCATCATTTTACATTCTTATGGTTATGGTTTGTAATATGTTCTCAATGATTACCCTTCTTAAGCATTGGATCTCAACCTTTTTATGTTTTCTTTTCCCATGATATAAAGAATGTTATTAAGTAGGAAAACAAAATGGGAAGGTATTTATGAGATATGTTGAAGATCTTCCACCATGTTAGAAGATTATGATCCATGTATCCAATTATTGTAATCTAATACGGTCTTTGGGCATTTGTTTTTGTCATGTACTAATTATTCTGCAAATGTTATTTTATGTCTATTTACGTAAATCATGGTTTGTTACAATTGGTATCATAGGAAAGGTTTCGTCAAACTTTGGAAAATAGGAATCAAAAACATTAGTGAGATCTCTGGAGATATTTCTAAGGTATATCTAGGGATGTCCCAAAGGGTAAGTATAACTATAGGTTACAATCATAGATATTATGGTAAATATCTTGAATAACATAAGATTAAATATTATATAGATTAAATGTACTTCCCCGTGATATTTTTTTCCTAGTTTTATTTTTTCCTCTGAAACTATTTTTTTTCGGTTTTTGACAATAGATAGAACCCAAAGTAACCATGTTAATGATATATTTAATGGGAAATGCAATAATTATCATCTTTAATAACCAAATTAAATGGGAGATCGAATCATGTATCCATGTCCTAAAATACTACTAGGATTAAAAATGACCAAAGGTGGGAACACCGTTCTCTTGAATGTTTCTTATGGAAACATCTACCTCATTTTAGTGGAATTACCAACCCACTAGTTCTTGAGAATTCTATTTGTACAATTGAAAAGATATTTTACACTGTCTGTTGTCCAAACAGTTAAAAGGATAGGTTAGAAACTCATTGCTTGGAAGGGAAAGAGGTATGTGGTTGAATATTATCAGGAATAAGATGCAACAAGATAAAATTGAATCCATGGATTGGGATGAGTTCAAGATCATATTTTTCAGTATCTACCTTTCTCTTTTTCTACTTACAAAAGGAGAGATTGCAGATTCTTATCTATCTCATCATTATGATAAGAAAATAATGATAGAATTCAAAAGAAAATATAAAAATTACAGATAAAATAAGACTAGATTTTCATTATTCTCAAATTTTGGAAGGGCTCATAGAGGAAAGTTTCTTATGGGGAAAAATATAAATTTTAAGTGTGGGAAAGAAGGCCATCACAAATATTACTACTAACGTAATATGAATAAAAAAACTAAAAATAGTGCACCTCCCAAAAATTATGGTTACTAGTGAAATGAAATAAGGAATTATGATAACCAATTCCCTCATCCAAGTGTTATAAAAGATTATCGACCTCAATAACCTCTTAAGGCCAAAAAAAGAAAAATTACATACGATCACTATTAGAGATGTTCAGTATGAAAACAAAATGGTGGAATAACAAAATATTTATGTAATGAGATTCCAAAATAGTTTTTTAGAATCAGTTTTATAATATTATGAAATATTGGATTAGTCAATTGTTGTTTTGCATAAGTATATTGTACTAGAAACCATGAAAAGGGATTGCAATATTTTTAGATTTGACATGATATGTGCGTAATGAGTGGATAAGAATATAATGAGATGTTTTATAGTATTACTAACCTCATGACTGATATAAGAACAAAGGGATATCATGGTTTGAGTATATAGAATTTTGGATATATGGATAGAGATAAATTTGACAAAATAAATCCTTTCACAATGGTTTTATAGTAATTAATGTTATTTTCATGTGTCAATAAAATACATGATTAATGTATTCACATGTTTATAATGTGAATAAAAAGAAATACCTTATGAGATATAGGAGATAAATATTAAGTTGATTTATTTCACCTATTTATAATGTTTTATATTTTATGTTTTTAATGGATTGTAATGTTATACATTTATGGATAGTATAAGTTATATTCTATTTGATGTTTTTATATTAATTTATAATCCCACTATATGTGGGCTTATGCATATTTGAATGCATATGAAAACCATTTGTTGAGATAGATGGAAAGACGTATCATTCAATCGCATAATCTGCTAAAACATCAAGAATGAAAAATTCAACTTCATTTATATAAACATGACATGAAGTGGAAATTGTTCACGACATGAAGAAGGGTCAGATTATACCATAATCAAGTTAATATTTATTCTCTTGAAAAAATATTCAACTTTATTGAAAGGAACCTAAAACCCAAAATTTTTATCATAATACCTTCGAATATAATGAATCAGATTGTCCCAAAAATCATGGTATATTTGTTTCTTTTTGGTTATAAACTTTCCCTAAACGTTGTTCTCTATCACTATCATTAAAACATGATGGTTAGATTTTAATTCCATATCCATGTTTTAACTTCCCACCTATGTTATCCTTTGGGGGAAAATAGTGATGAGTTACTTAGAATTACCATTATGTTTCTAACATTTCTTTTAAATATGACGTTTTAGTATTCCTTTTTACAATGTGGGTTTTATGAAAGAAAAATTCAAGATGTAAACCGTTTATAACCTCGATGAATTTCGAGGGAGAATTTCATTTTAAGGGGGGTATAATGTAACACCATGAGTTTTTATGGACCATTTTTTCAAATAAATTAAAATTGTCTTTTATATATTTCAATGCATTATGTCAAACATTCCTTTCACACTAAAACGACTTATGTTATGTTACATGAAACACTGAGTTTCCGTACGGTATATGAAACATTGAGTACAGATTTTGATCAATGTATAAAATAAATATGATTGGATTATGTTATAAACATCACTAAATGAATATTTAACTACAAAAAACACAGACTTGCCTTGATTTTCATTCAAGAGGGACCTTCCTCAATAGCATGTGTTGTACGCAATAGAGAGTTTCACTAAAAAATGATATATTATAAAAATATTATTATTTAATGCAATATAAACTACTTTTTATGAATAGTGTTAACCACATTTTGAATTCTATATAACATTAATATTAATATTATGTATTTCCAAGTCATGATATAATAGAAAATTTATTTTTTCAGATAAATGAAGCATTTTTCAAAAAATGCATTTTCCACCTTTTGATGGAACACCCATTTTAAATATAGTTTTTAACAATTTTATATATTGTATTTGAAAAAATAAACTTCTTCAGAGGTGGAGGGTCATAAAAATTTATTTTGGTTGAATTTTTGGTATTGTTCTGATTAAATTCATATTTTATTGAATAGTGAAATATACTGCATTTTAATTCAAAACTACATTTTATCTAATTGATTTATATAGTTATATTATCTTTATAAATTTATTTAAAGAATAATTGGATTATATTTTTATCATTTAATCAAATTTTTATTATTGATATAATTTCATATTTAAATTGGACATAAACACATGTCAATATGTTGAAAATTTTTACTATTTAAAAACATACTTTTGGGATTTGACAATGAGATTTAATTTTAAATTAATTCACAAAACATTTGTAGTTGGAATTTTGAAAAATGAATTATAAATTTGGAATCTGTGGGTACAAATTATGTCAATATGTTACATTTTTTTTAATATTATGAATATTAACTATGAGAATTGTTTTTACCATAATTAATTATAAATTGGGTAAATTAGGGTAACAGACCATATGATAATTATAATAAAATTATCCTAACACCTTCCAAAATCCTATAAGATGAAATAATGTCCTATAATATCACATAAGGGTTGGAATTGATATATTTAGTGGACTTTATTTCCTTAAAAGTGATGTAATTATAATTAAAACAATTAAAAGTGACAACATTTCACATTCTTATATCTTATAAGTATAATAATTTTAACATAGCGATAAATTTCCTAAAACATCAAAAATAAATAGTATATATAAATATAATTAAATTATAAATATAATTTTAATTTATTAATAAGTTTTAAAGACTAAATAATTACAATTAATGATGACATGATAATGATGTAGAAATTTATTTAATGATAGAAATATCAAATCAATGATTTTAAATTTTTTAAAATAAATATCATATGAACTAATTAATGTGCTCCAATGATTTTTCTAGGGGAATATGACATGTTAGGAGTATGTTAAATATTTTATTTTTAATTTATCTTATGTGTGGTTTTTTTAAATTCAAATAAATAAAATGTGTCATAATTCACAATATTGATATTTTATAAAAATAACATATTATTAAATTATTTAAAAGTCAAAAAAATATTTAAAAATTAAAAAATGAAATTTATATGGTCGAAAAATTCATAATTTATCAAATTATGAACAATTGACAATAGATAATTAAATAATTATAATTATTTAATATTTAGAATATTATTATAACAAATAAAATAAAATAAAATAAAAATGGATAAATAAAAATGAAATGGTTTAAAATAACATCAAATCATATCTATATATAATTATTTGACATTATTTCGACCCATAATCATATAATCTCCAATTTAAATGAGTTATATACCATTATAAACTTTAAATCAATTTATAATAAATTAATATTTCAAGACTTTCCTAAAGTGCCCCTCCACCCTCTTAAAAAAGGCCACCAACTCTACACATATACTCACACATTTAGAACCATTTGGATCACAAAAAATATTCTCAAATATTCTCCAAAATCCCTCCATTCACCTTAAAGTCCACCTTTTGGGTAAAAAGCAGTATCTAGGAGTCCTTTTGTGCATACAAAAAAAGAGATACCAGAAAAAGAGGTAACTATTTTATCACCTCTTTCAAAATTCTTTTCTTCTTCTAGTTCCTTTTTTAAAGTTGTTACCATACTAAAGTAATAAATATAGTATCTTATACAAGATGATATGTTATTATAATTATGTTACAACCTTATACCTCATTTTATCTATCTTACAAATAATAATATCACCATGTGTGCGTATGTACGACTTACCGTCTCCGCGTCATGGTGTAATTCTTTATTCAACAATACGTAAATTTTATGGGTATAATGATAAGTATAATGGATATGAATAATTCATATAAAATGATAATTATTATTTGTAATTAATATAAATTCCTATTCTATACAATTTAACAATTAATTGATTGATATCGTTGCTCGTGTGTACGTATGACGTACTATCTCCACAATGTGTGGAGATTCATTCTCCATGATAACCATTCAAGAATGATTATAAATTATATATAATAAATTGGAATGAAATATATGGAACAATAATTCTAGTATATATATATATATATGTGTGTGTGTGTGTGTAATTTACTTTCTTCCATTCAATTCAACAAGGAAACCAAAACAACATTCATGTGTACATACGACCAACCGTCTCTATGAATGGTGCATTCAATTTCAATTATCTATATATTATATATATATATATTTATATGTAATATTTATGATATATAAATCATGTTTTAAATTTTTGAATTACGTAAATCATGATCAAATGAATATTATCAAGAATAAAATTTCAAAAAACGTATGATAAATAAAATGATTATTACACAAAACGTTTATTTAACATGTTATTGACAAAAGAACGAGTAATTTAAATTCTTAAGTGATTCAAATATGAAATAATAAATATTATTATGATTCTGTTACAAGATAATAAAATGTTTAAACCCACTATACATGGGTTTCAATCCGATTTGTAAGAAATCAGACATAAGGTAAGGGATAATTTCAAAATATCATTATTTTCAATGATTTCGTATTTATATGTATTTAATGGGTTATATTTATCATCCAAATCCATGATTCCTAAATATATAATATTATTCCTATTTTTATAGTAAATTTTAAAATTCAATTTGACGCATTGGTTAATTTTTATTAAATAGCATGGATGGAGTCTTTCTTCAATTTTCCATATGAGGTACTTTTTGAGTTTCCTGACTAGTGTACCATAAGAATGATTTCTAAAATATACCACATTAATGGGTTTTTTACATCTTCATGAGACCTTAATTACATCAAGCATCCTCTGCACTATTTAATGTTTCTTTTTAGTTATATTCTTTTCTTTTAATATTTCATGTCATTTTGAGAAAAGGAAATGTTTTTAAAGAAGAAAGAATATTTTCATCAAGAACTATGTTCTAGTGTTTTATCAAAATTATTTTCCCTAAAATATAATTCTCATTAAATAGGGTTATGTTTCTATCACCATATTTACTAAACCATTTTATTTCTTAGGATATGCTATAAAGAATGATTTATGTTTTAGTGTAATATGTAATAATGATTTCATTATGAGATGGAGGGAATTATATATCCCTCCAATTAATTGGGTAAAGATTTATATCTCATGAGATAGTAATGACTAGAACGACAAGTAAATCCTATTTATCAATATAGGGCTGGAATGACAAGTAAATATGGTTTAGTAATACATGGCTAGAATTGCATGTAAACCCAATTCAGTAAAGGACTATGACCACTATAATGGTATTCACAGTAGTGCCTTAAATACTATGGAAATCATATTATGTGATTATTGATTTCCACAAATCCTTGTATCTTCCCATTGATATTTTATCATGGTTAATATTCTTTTACGGTCTATTTCTTACATACTTCCATGATTTATTTCATGACTAATGATTTTGTTATTTAAACATTATGTTCGTTTTTTTACATTATTATTTTTGTTGTTTTATTTATGTTCTCAATCTTTACCTTTACTAAAAATTTTAGGCCACCCTTATTATGTTTTTGTTTCACCATGAAATAAATAATTTTTTAGGTAAGGATGCAAAAGGGGAAGATAATTATGAGATATTTTGAAAATATTTCTCCCAGTTAGAAGATTATGGTCCTTGTTTCCAAAGACACTAATCTAATACGGCCTTTTGTAATCTGTTTTTTTCATGTATTAATTATTCTACAAAAACAATGTAATGTCTATGTACGTCAATCTTGTGTTGTTACAGTTGGTATCAGAAAAAGGTATTAGTCAACCATTGGAAACCGGGATTCAAAGAAAATAGTAAAATCCATATATATTTTTCTAAGGTATGTCTACAGAGTTCACTAAGGGAAAGTATAACTATAGGTTATAGTCCTTGAAATTATAGAAATTAAAATGAATAAACTCAGATTTAAGATGTTAGAGATGGAAATTACTCCTCCCTGATTATGTTGTTTTCCTAGTTTTATGTCTTTCTCGCACAATATTCATTCTGGGTTTCAGAGAATGGATAAAACCCAAGGAAACTACATTAATGCTGGATGTGATTTAAAATTCATATAATGTCCTCCTGAATAACGAAATGATATCGAAAATTGAATAAAGAATCATGTTTCATTGGCTGAAAAGCATATGAGGCTTTATAATGAAAAAATCAAGAACAAAGATCTATTTAATATATCCTAAGTCAACATCCACCTTATTTTTATGGAATGAATGATCCACTAGTTTCTATGAAATGAATTAGTATCATTGAATAGATATTTTTCAATCTCCATTGTTTATGACATAAAAAGGTTACGATGGCCACTTATTTATTGAATGGTAAAGAGAATATATGGTGTAACGTTATAAAGAATATGAGGCTATAAGATAAAATTAACATCATGGATTTAGATGAGTTCAATAAAATATTTTTCAGTATGTAACGACCTGTTTTTCCTCTTACAAAAAAGAGAGATTGTAGATTCTCATCTATCTCATGGTTATAATAAAAAAAGAATGATATAATTCAAAGGAAACTATAAAAATCATAAAGAAAAGAGGAATAGATTTTCCCTATTCTCAATGTGTGGAAAGAAACAAAGAGGATGTTGTATTAAAGGGATATATAAATGTTTTCTTTATAGGAAAGAAGGTTTTCAGGAATTTTTCTACCAACGAAATGAGATTAGACAAAAATCTCCAACGAGCACACCTCCCTCAAATCAGGGTTACAAATGTATGTAAATGTTGCATTATGCTAATATATTTCTGAATCCAAGGGTTATGATAGATTATCGATGTTAACAATCGATTAATTCCAAAGACAAAGGAAAATCACATGTGGAAACTATTGGAGATGTTGAGAATGACAACGACATGGTGTAATGATTAAGTGTTTATGTAATGAGATTCTAATATATTATTTTAGAATCTATTTTATAATATTATGAAATAATAGATTGGCCCATTGGGTTTTTCCATTAGTATATGGTACTGGTAACCATGAAAATTATTGATTTTGTTTGGTAAATCGCATCATATGCACATAATGAAGGTGTTATGAGATAATGAGATATTTGATAGTATTAACGACCTCATGGCTGATATAAGGCAATAGGATATCATGGTTTGAGTATATAGAATTCTTGCTATGTGGATAGAGTAAATTTTGACATAATACATGTTTTCACTAAGGTTTTATGGTAATTCATGTTATTATAATGTATCAAGTGAATACATGATTAAGGTATTCACATTTTTACAATTTTTCAACCAAGAAATACCTCATGAGATATGGGAGATAAGTGTTAAGTTGATTTAGTTAACCTCTTTATAAGGTTTTATATTTTTATTTTTTGGAAGGGTTTTAATGTTATGCATTTATAGATATTATAAGTTATATTCCTGATGAATATTGTTAGATTAATGTATTATCTCACTCTAGGTAGGCTTATGCATATTTGACTACATGTGCTAACATTTTGTTGAGACAGATGGAATGAACTATAATTTTATTGCATGATCTTCTAAAACATCAATAATGGAAAATTCAAATTCATTTCTCTAAATAAGAGATGATGTGGGAATTTTTCAAGGCATGAACAACGATGAGATTGTACCAAAATAAAGTAAGTATTTATTCACTTGAAAAATTCATCAACTTTAGGGAAAGGAACATTAAAAAAAAAATTTATCTTAGTACCTTCTTATTTGATGAATCATATGGTCCCATAAATCATCAGATACTTATCGTTTTCTAGTTGTTAACTTTCTCAAAAAATTGTTCTCTATTTCTATTCATCAAAAACATGATAGTTAGTTTTTTCTTCCATATCCACGTATTCACATCCCACCTATGTTCTATTATTTGGATGCCAAGTGATGAATTACATTGGGTAATTTATATGTGTCTAACATTACTTTTTAAAATTAAGTTTCATATATCATTTTTACGATGCGGGTTTCTATGAATAAAACTTTCAAGTAGTAAAATTTTAACAAACCTGATGAATTTTGAGGGTAAAATCTATTTTAAGAGGTTACAATGTAACACCCTGAGTTTTATTGACCATTTTTTTAATAAGTTAAAATTTTCATTTATATATTTCTATGAACTATGTTAAATATTCCTTTTACAAAAAACAGACTTTTCGTATGCTACAAGAAACATCGAGTTGGTGTACGATATACGCCACAATGAGTATAGATTTAGTTAAATGTATTATATAATAATGTTTGGATTATGGTATATGAAAAACCAATGGAAGATTGCACTACACAATATTGTTACTTGTGTTATGTTAGATGTCCCATTTTATTTTTGTTCATATATATAATTTATTGTGGCAAAATATTAATTTTTCACTTTTAAGGTTAAAATGGTTGAAAATTGTCTAACTAGTATATAAGGAATATAATGTGTCTCCAAAATGCATAAATGATATTGGTTGAGTTTATTTTGACCATATCACATCTTAAAATTGAATTTTTTTTTCCATTCTTCTTCTTTAAAATATTAACATATAAATATATATATTATTGAACCCTTGATGTCAATCCTTGTGTGTCTTTGCCATCCCTTTTAAAATGATACCAAATATGTTCTCTTAAACATACTTTAGGATACTAATATATCTAAAAAAACCTACAATAATACCTTCTTTTATTCCTTTCCTACCCCCTAGAGTTTCTATATTTCCTAAAATGAAATCCTTTTAAGGAATAAGGGGTTACACACATGATTTTTCTCAATGAAGATGTATAACTCTTAACTGAGTTCTTTGAATTTTATTTATTCTTATTCATCATATAAATGTATTGTACCCATCGTAAAATATTTATTCTAGAATAATCAATATTATTAGATAATATTATGATTATTTTGAGATCATTTTACACCTATTTTCCATTCTCTAAAAAGTGAATATTATCTATTGTGTGTACGTATAACATTATGTATCCATAAATTAGTGAAATTTGAATTTCATCACCATTTTAATTAGATGGTAATAAATATATAACTAATGAATATATGTTATATTTATGAAGTTATTATGGTTTTATACATATAATATATTATTTAAATTCAAATATACTAAAACCTAATAACGTTTCTCACACGTACGTGTGGATTAACTCCTCCACAAATAGAAATGAGTTACTTTTCATGAACACATATGAAAAAAATTATGAATAATATATATATATATATAATATTTCAAAATGTGATGTTTATTAATCCCTGGTCAAGATGGAAGGACTAAAACAAAAATTCATCAAATTACAAGAAAAATGAGAGAGTTATCAATCAGAAAAAAGAATTTTAATACAGAAGTATTAATAAATAAGAAATGATATTTTGTATGTGGATAATATATTATATAATAAGTATGTGTATTTTCTTTATATAATGTTATTAAATTTAAATTTATTTTACTGGTGTTTAAAATCACTTAGAATACGAGTCGAACCTCTGGTATGGGTTCCTCACTTCAATATGGTTTCGTTGAGACATGTTTGATATTATGCACCCATTTATGTTTTTTTTGTGTATATAATACCTATTTGAAATGTAATATCTTATATCCTTATTAATAAAAAATATCTAATTTTATAAATAATTTTATTTCATCAAATGGGTTTCGATTTGAATGACAATAAAGCGATAAGGGTTTATTTCATAATCTCATCTTTATCCAAGATTGTTTCAATTTATGTTTAATTTGAGGAATTATAGGATATTTATATATAAAAAATATCTAAATTATTATACTCTTGATATTTATATGGTATTCATGTATCATTTTCCATTTTAAGAATCATTGGAAATAAAAAAAGGAATTTTATTTTAGGAACTCTAACATTTTTTTTCTCCATAGTGTCTAATTTTTTTATTAAATGTAAGAATTTTATTTTATATGATTAGAAGATTGTTTTTAATATTAAAAATGATTTATTAAACATAGTTTTTCAAATTTTATATTTCTATAAATATTTTAAAATTAATCTTCTTATTGTTTTCCTACGATGGTATGTTTTAAAGATTATGTGAACAAAATATCTTTTTTTAATGATAATGACCTGAATGGAACTTCCTACAGTCATGCATATAGAATTTTTTAAATATTATATAATAATTTTACACATCTATTATAATTAAAATATTTTCTATATTATTTTATAAATTTTTAGTTTTTAAATATGATATTTAAAAATGATAAATGTATTTTCCTGAAAAATTATTCAGGCGATCTTTTAAAAAAAAATCTATGTCATCACACACTAGTAAATATTATTCTTTAATGTGGTTTTAATCTAATGATAAAAATATAAATTATTTATCTTGATGGTTTATGATTATATTTACTAGGGAATGTTTTGATATTCCATTTAAAAATTCTTCTGACACTAAAAGCTAATTTTTCAAAATGGTTGGGTTGGAAGCCTCATTTTTTTATTATAAAATCAAAGTCCTCTTTTTGACTCAATAGAGGGAGAAGTATTTAATATACTGAAGTAAAATGGAAACATGGCCTGAATATAAGGCCTAAAACCCCATTTTTTAACCGAAAGGTCACTTCGATGAATAATACTGCTATTGTACCTAGGTAAATAGAAATTAATTATTTGTTGAAGATGTTTTATTATTTATTCACATGATAAAATCATTAGACATATTAAGTGTCAGTTATGGTGTAAAAACTTATATTTTAAAATAATAACATTCTTATTTATATAATTAATGTAACAAAACACTGTTATTAGAAAAAAGGCAAATTCAGAGGCTTTTGAAAATATTTATTTTCAATAAATTTAATCTCTTAGATAGATTTTGGAACACGTAACCTTGTGTTGAAATGACCTATATTATTTTATATCATTATATAAAAGTTTATTAATTTATAATATATGAATTTTAAAAAATTAATTATTCAAATTATTGATATTTATTTATTAGAAATAAAATAAAAATTATTTATAAGAAAAAGAAATGTTTTTTGGAAAAATTATTTGTTCTAAATACCAATTTATTGAAGATTTATAGAAATAAATTTAAAATAAATCATTGAAATTTCATAAAAAATTATTTTAAAAAATAAACATAATATTTTGTATCATAATATAAAAATTATCTTAAAGATATTTTTTGTGTTTTTTTGAAATGTTTCAATTTTCGAGGACTACTAAAAATTAATGAATTTTAATTGAAAGATTCCTTTTTATTTAAATAATATAATATGTTAAATTACATTAACAATTGTTTCTAAAGTAAAATAAGTTCTATTAAATATATCTTTATCCTATTTATGTCATTGGAATCAATTTTATATAGTATTTTAGTATAAAAACATTGCCAAATTTTAAAGATTTTTTCTTTCAAATCCCAATTTCTCTTCACAATTAAGAATTAATTTTATATTATATTTCGACACATATGTGATGAAAATTTGGAAAATTGGATTCCATATATGGAAAAATAATTATTTATATTTTATAATAAGTTTATCTTAACCAAAATAAATATTGAAAAATGTAAAAATTAAATCCCATAGTTAAGAGTACATTGGATTTACATTAGGATTAAACTAAAAAGGAAAGCGTAAAATTAAATTTAAAACGTTTCTAAAATATATTTTTGTAAATATTTTGACCCAATATTGTTTATATATCAATAATACTCCATTTTTACCCATTTAGTAGGTAAAAAATGAGGTTACAATATTTTCATTCAAAATATTATATGTGTTCCACTAACATCACTTATAAAAGGTCTCCCCTTCCCACTATTCTTCACAGCATCAAAATAATATATTTTTCATAATTCATATGATAAATAATTCTAAAATTATATAACCTCATCCTAGAATTGTTATTTTTTGTCATATATACAACATTCGATGGCATTGGTGAAAACATAAGGAGCTTACCCAAAGAAGAGGTGGTGTTCTTTAATGAAATTGATTATTTTATTTCTTCCACCAAGAAATCTAATACATATTACAGAATTATTATTTAATAACATAAGTTATTTAAATATAAATATATATGTTTTTAAAATTATTCAATTAACAACAACCATCCAAACTTCCATCAAATGGGTTATAAAATCCAAATTCATTTGTACGTTGGACTACCGCCTTCTGAATCTATGTCATTTAATTTTCAATTACCATCTCTCAAAGTTGGATATAATGATGGATCTAATTTATATATCTGATGTCGGAATCTTAATTATACATCTTGATTCATTATAACATATAAAATATCTTATCATTCCAATCTATAGGGGAAATGGCAACGTTGCTCTTGTATATGGCGGACTCCCATCTCGTGAAGTGATGTGATTCATTTTCACTAATACTTTTCCCATAAGATAATATGGATTTATAAATTTTACATAAACTGAATAATTGTAATATTTTTAACATATTTATCATTATATAATGATTATATATCATTACTATTCTTAACTATTCATAAATTGAAGTATTATAATGTCGTTTGTTTATAAGTGGAATACTGCCTTCACAAAGTGATGTGACTCCCTTATCATCATGAAAACAAATGGTTTATATATATATATATACTAAAAAATAATATGTTAGTTAAGATATTAATATAATTATATAATGATTATATATTGCATACCTCCTTTTAAAAATGATCATTGAAAAATTGATACAATACTCATGCTTATATATGGCCTTCAATATCCCAGATGGCCACATACTTCATTTTTCAAAACAATATATATGACTATTATTAAGAGAATAATTTATGTATAAATTTAATAATTATGTAATTATTATTATTCTTGTGATGATGTAACCGTATAATATATGAAATAACCATATCATTCATTACACAACACTTTTGAGAAAAAAGGCAATTAACACTCGAAATAATGAAAATAATAAAAGAATTTTAATGAATGGTTGTTAAGATATTATAAAAAGATCATATATGATGTTAAATTTTTTAATATGATTTCTATAGGTTAATATTCTCTTTTAAACCACTGTACAATATGTTAAATCATATTAAACAATAAGGAATGGTGATATAATGGTTTATTATGTCACTTTATCTTCTGTGAGACATACACCGTATTCACAACATATTTCTTTTTTTGGAGAATATACATTTTATTTTTATGTTATATAGTTTATTAGTTTCTATTAATGGTATATTATGTTTAATTTATGTAATTCTATTAGTTTCTATTATTATTCAAAAGTTACCAATGTTGTAATGGTTTATTTCACAATGTAATCATTATCCTAGATTGTTTTTCTATAAGTATCACATAAGGTAATTATTTAATATTTATATATTAGAATAAACATATTTTTTTATTCTCTTTTTATTAGGAATATTTTTACTTCAATAGTTATATTTTCCCCCGTATTTCTCCTTAAAATTATTAATAATTGTTTTTCTGAAAATTTGACATTATTTCTCCGTTCCATCAGAATTTTTATTTTATCAAAAAACATGTTTTCTGAAAATGGTTTACAATTTTTTATCCTTTTAAAAATTATTAATTAAATTAAAATTTACATATTTTTAATTTTTACGCATTTTTAAAAGAAATTACCGTTTAGTATTGAATATATTTCTTATTGAGCTTTTACTGAAAATGTGAATGTTTTCATTATTTTAACATGAACAACATGAAATAATGTTTTCCCTATCATGGGAAATAAATTATTCAATGATCATTCTTAATGTTTTAAGAGGGTACTTTAGAATAAAAGGGAATTAAGTTTTTTAACAATAGTTTTAAATATATTTTCAAAATGAAAAGTTTAAATTCTTAAAAAATGTTTTATAGATATCTTAATGGTATTTCTACACATAAATGACATAAAAAAATTATTGAACTAGTGATCCATTGGTAATATATTGTATTGATATAATACTTATTCTACATTTTTATTGTTTATGAATAGTTTTAATGAGTAAGCACAATTTTTTAAAATTCAAAATATTATTGTGGATGTTTGATGGTTATATTTATTGATTCAAAACTATATAAACATTTCTTATGATAATGTCTCAATAAAAATGTTTATATTTATTGTGCTTCCCCACTATTATTTGTGAAATGTATTGGATGTTATAATTTAAATTAGGGGATCACTATATCCATTCAATGCTTTATTAGGTCTCATGAAATAAACAAGATTGGGTTTTGTGTGAGGACATATCTATTTATATATATGTCTTTTAAAAAGGCATCTACATTGTTAAATATATTGGCACAAGGCCTCTATGTTATTATATGTTTTAAAAAAATCAGTCAATGATACTATATCTATCAGAAAAAGTCCTCAAATGAATGTTTTATATGTTCATAAATATGTATTTCATATATATAAATTCATTTAATGATATTCTATATGATTATTCAATTAATTAAAATATCCACGGTTATCTATCATTATTTTTTGATTTTTTATATAGAATTATTTTATCATCATATATTACTTCCATAAAATGATAATGTTATTGATTAAATGTCTGGTGTTTTATTTATTTTCCTTTTCATAATTATTATGAATTATTTATTAATAGATTATATTATATTAATAACCCTACTAAGATTATGATATCAACCATCTCATATGTTTTATATTTCCCAGGATATGAAGAAATATTTTGTGCTTGTTTTACAGGGATACACAAATGGTAATAATTTCATTCTAAAATAAAATTATTTTTTGTGTTTTTTGTTTTTTAATATAATTTCAATTTAAATTATATATCTAGTTCAAGAAAAAAATAAATTATTTGATCAGTAAGGATGTAGATCCGTGATTATTATAAAAATTTAATAAAGAAAACACACACTCTGGGAAACTGGGATCATGGTCACTATAGTTTGAATAAAAGTAAGTCTATTAGAAACCATGGGAACATGTTTTAATAAAACATAGATTTTTGATTTGAAACTTATGATATAATTTGGGGAAATGTATATAAGAGCATAATTTTTTTTGATAAGGAATATAATATGTGGTTTTCTCATGAAAAAAAATCCTTTTATGTTTACTACAAGTGGAATTTTTTCTAGAATAGATAGAACAAGGGGTAGTAACTTTGAAAAGGCCACATTGGGAATGACCTGATCATTACATGGTGTCTGAAAATGAGTTTTAATGTGAACTAGTTTTTACACTTTAGGGGTACATTCATGGGTTGGATCACATCATATTTATAATCCTTTATGACGGATTTTAAAATATTTTTATGAATTATAAATATTCCCAAAGAAACCATTTTATTATATTTAGATTAGTTATTCCAAAAGATTACACATTATGTCAATTATTTCACTAGTTTTTGAATAATTCATTATTTTTGAAAATTATATTATTTAATCCATTGAATGAAATAGTTTATAAATGTTTTCTAGAAGAACGATTGCTAAATACATCAATGTGAATAATCAAAATCATTCGGACAACAATTTCATTTATGGACTTATAAATTTTTTTTGATAGGAACTAGTCTTCCAAATATACTCATCATAAGAGGACACAATGTAATATTCGAAAAAAATTGAGAAGGAATTATAAATGTATTATGACATTGAATGGAAGTAAGAGAAGAAGAATATGGTAGTGGAAAATAATGAAAGAAAGGAAGAAGGGAAAGAAGTATATTTTGAACTGTGACACATTTAGAATGAAACACCGTATTATATGGTCAGAAGGAAATCTAGTTTTTTATATGTGGATGAAAATTCTACCATGTGTTTTATTGAAAGGGAAATAAAGACTGTTCTAAGTTAAATCTTTTCCACTATAAAATGAATGGGAACTTCAAAAAATTATCAAAGTTTCAAGGGAAAATATATCAAAAAGAGATATGTATTCAAGGTTTATATTTTACTATTATAAAATATAAAGTGTAAAGATTACAGTTCCTGTGTATTTGAACAAAGAAACATTTTTTAAAATTATTTAATTAATGAAATTATTTTATCATATATTTATTTTAGTAAATTAATTATTCATTAAGGATTTGAATGCATACGTTGAATGGTAATGATGAATAATCAAAATGATTTGGTCACAAGTTGAAAACTGTGGAAAAGAAATGATTGAGGTGAAGAAAACCGTTAGTATTTTCTTAAGTTTGAGATTATGAAAAGGTTATAATGATATGATTGGTATAGATAACGTTAATTGGATAGTATAAACTTCTATAGAACTGATTAATAAAAATTTCATTTTGGAAATTCTGTGACCTACATTCTAAAGTCATGGATCATAACAATTTTTGAATTTATAAAGGGTTAACCATATATGGAATTTTTTAAGATGAAACTTGAATGAGGTTATATATATTAATGTATTACATAACCATATGGAGATTAAAACATATTGGATAACCTATGATAACATTTTTTTTCATAATAATTACATGAGATAGAAGGAGTACATTTTCCTTCTATTATAGATATTACAATCCATTAGAATTTAATTATAGTTCATCAAGAATACAAAATCATTTTTGGATATTCATTCCTTTGTGTATGTGATGAATTATTAATTGATCAAAGCGCAACCAAATTATGAAATTATTCTTATGAAATATAAATGTATCAAGTAAATAGATTTTCATAAAATATTACATTGTAAAAAATCATCATACTTAGGAAGAGTATGTTGAAAAAAATATTATCTTATTCTATTTCTATCTAATTAATCATATTAAATTTTAATATTTAAATTTTCAATTATTTATGTTTTTTAGGTCTTTAACATTCCCTTAATCATTAATATTCTTATGATAAATGAATACTATCACTCTCTATAATCATTTATGATTCTCTTATATGTCCATATATTTTATTTCCAACTAATGTTCTAAAACATGGAAACCTAGTAATTATTTATTATAAATTTCATTAAAAATTCATTTTCTCTCTTATTTAGAGGATATTTTTTAATCAATTTATGTTGTGGTGTTTTAAAAAATGGTATTTCTAAATGTCAACCCATTGATTACCAATATCATGTTTTGATTTCAAGGATGGAATTTATTTAAGATGGGGAGAATATAACACCATGATTCTTTGAAATAATAATATTTGTTTTCTATAGATATAATAACATAAAACACCTATATAATAAGAAAATAAAACACCAAAGAGTTTATGAAATATTTCATTATAAAAACATTTATTATCTTTGATAGCTTGTGGAACACGAAACCCTCATTAAAAATCCACCGTAATGTTGTATATAATTATAACCAAACCACTATGTCAGAGTGTATGAATAATAATACATAAATTATGAAAAACATTGTTATAAATTGATTTAAAATAAAATCAGAATAATTTTAAATAAAATAATTGTTTTCAGAGAAACATTACTTTTTCCTAAATTATGGTTTTGTCGCAAATTTCACACATAATTTATAAATAAATATTCAAAATTTTATAAATTAATTTGAAAATAATAAAATCATAACATTATAATTTTATTAGGAATATTATTATTTCTTTTTTCAAAATGATTCATTTATTGATGATTTATGAAAATTAAATAATTTTAATTGAAAGAAGAACTTCGAGATAATTTATTTAAATATTTTCAATATATTTTCAGTATTTTTCAAGTAAAATTATTTCAATAATATATCAATTAATCAACTTTATTTCTTTTGAATCATTTTAATAATGAATTTTGATATAGAAACTTTGCATACTTATAAATAGTTTGTCTTTGAAAACATGATATATCATCACTTTTGTGCAATTAATATTAAATTAATAATATCAAATTATGATAATGTAACTTGAAAAAATGGATTCTGTATAGGTAACAAGAATAATTTACATTGTCTAGTATGGTAAAATTTATTTTTTTTATGAAAATGAATATTTATAATAGTGAAAATGATCAACTGCTTTTAAGGTAATGATTTATTGGTCTGGGGGTTAAGCAGAAAAGATAAGGGTTATAAACGTGTGTAAAATATATTTTAAAGACATATTAATACCATATAATGTATAAATATAGATAATAATAAATTTTTGAGCCTTGCGTCTTTTAAAAAACATGGGTATACCTTTTTCTTTTTATTAATTACAAGTGTTCCACTCACCTCAATTTTAAAAGTTCCAACACTATTCAATATTCTTCACATAACCACACTATTTTGGTTTGGAAAATACCTAACCAAATAATTTCAAAAAATCCCACCCCTCTCCCTTGAACCATTATTTATTTCATAAATCCATCATTATATGTACTTAGTGAAAACCTATTATTGTTACACAAAGAAGTGGAAAAGTTTCTGGATGAGCATTTTCATTTTATTTCTTCTTGAAAATCATTATATTCTTATTTAAAAAATATGATATAATAAAAATAGTACATTACATATGATTTGTGGTTTTTATAATATATTCATGACTTAAAACCATCCCCACTTTAATCAAATTAGTTATGAGTCACCATTCATGTGTATAAATAAAATTCACCATAAGAACCAATATCATTCCTTTTTCTATTACTGTAATAACCCCAAACTTTCATGTAATTGTTTTTATTTAAATGGGATTTTTACGAGTTCGCGAAAATTGATGGCTCGTGATTCTGAGTCCCATAGTGCTCGGAATCAATTTTTGATGTTTTTTTCAGGTACGTTCAATAAATGTACGACTGGGTTTTCATTACTTTTTGAAATGCACTGTGTTGCATTTGTTGTCAATGAGGCATGATGTTGTCATGGAATGAATGGATGTCAAGGGATGTCAAGAAGGTTCAATATGTGAATGACAAAGGATGTGATGGTGTTGGTGATGAATGGAGAATGGCCATGGTACTTAGAGACATGTCACTTAGGAGATTCACTAAGTGACATAGGATGTTGTGGTTGAAACATTCTCTATGTACATCAGATGATTGTTGAGCTGTTCTTAAAGTTCCAAGAACTTGTATCAACTGGATAAAATGTCACAACAATGTTTGAAGACCATGCATTGTATTGACAATGCATGAGGAGATGAAGATGATCCATCCACAACTACTGAGGGGATGAAGTGGATTAAAGATTTCCATGCACTATCTCCTAGTGCATGTGAATGTGAAGAAGATCCAATTTGATCTCTGATTAGATCAATGAAGAACATTGAAGAATTATTTGATTCAGGAGCTCGGTTGATGAAGATGAACCTTTTGAATTCCATATCCTAAGTGAAGATCATATGAGGAGAAGTAATGGAATTCTTATGAAGAAGAAATGAAGAAATGGGAGGAAGAAAGAAGGGAACTTGGTTTGGCATTTGGCATGTTTCATATGGAGAACTTTGTTTTTAACAAGTGTTTAATTCAACACTTAGCCAAAAATATTGCCACCAAGGAGACCAGCCGAGGGATCACCCAAGGCACATATGGGCCTAAGGCGCCACGCCCATGGGGAACCCTCAAGGCCAAGGCGCTCCCTGAGGCAGAAGGGCGGGGCCGTGTATAAGCCCCGATCTAGGCGGTGGTGAAGTCCGCGCAGCGCGCGCGCCCGAAGGCACGCATAGTGGGCGCCAGTGGCGCGCCCGAGTGGCAGGAGTGGGCGCAAGAGCACGCCCGCAGAGAACATGGTGCGGGGCGGAACCGTGGAGGGAGAAGATTCAATCGAGGGGTTGTGGCAGCGCTTGGGTGATAAACCGCGGAAAAACCACTCGGCGTTTCGATGTGGGACGCGGAAATTTCACCGGGAGCGAATCCCAGCCGCACGATTGATCGCACGGACGATCTAAGCCGCACATCTGATCCGCGGCGAGATGATCTGATCCAGGCCTTCCGAGATCAATTGAATCGCCGATCCAACGGCTACGAGACCGTCTTCAACCCCGAGCTCAGCTGAGGCCTCCCAGCGCATTCCCGCAGCCACCTTCAAACCAGGCGCCTTCCCGACGACGGTTTTTGAGTTCCCGGCTACCATTTCCGAAGCCAAAGGCTCCATTAAGCTCGTCTGGACCTACTGAACAGATCCATGCCTAAAAATGGGCTTGCATGCAATGAGAGGAGAATTCGATGATCGGCCGAAGCAACTGAAGGTGCGAGGCCATTCGGTGTTGTTGATCTGCATGGACAGGTATTAACAGAGGCATGCACGCGTTCAAAAACGCATAAATGTGAAGGAAACTAAAAAGAGAAGAACCCACGGTGAACCGAGGAGAAAGTTAAAGATTTGAAAAAATCTTGAAGATCTGAATATTTCGGGGATTTGAGATTTATCCCACGCGGATGTTTTGAGGATTCTCTGCCTATAAAAGGAGAGCCCATGCTCTCGGTGTAGCTTGCTGATGCGCTGAATTCTCGAAGTCCCGTGAGTGCCGTATGTGCCTCGCGAAGTTTTGAAGCCACCGCGCAACCCACTTGCGCGGCTGAAGTTCCAGAGCCACCCGAGGCTCTGAAAAAGGTCCCTGCCCGCGTACTCGCGCGGCAGAAGGAGCCCTCACTGCCCGCAAATTTGCGCGGCAGGAGGAGCTTGTGCAGCCAGCTTGTGCCTTGCACTTGTGCGACCCGAGGCCGCATCACATGCGCGCCCCGAGCTTGGTTGAGGCTTGTGCGGAAGTAGGCTGTCTTGCACCCGAGCCTTGTGCGACGCCTTGCACCCGAGCCTTGCGCGACGCCTTGCACCCATTGGATTTGTGAGAAGAACCTACGGGCAGTAGATGTGCAAAGGAGGAGGCCGAGACTACACTCATTGTGTGTGTGCAAATCAAAGAATAAATTGTGTGTGCATTTGAAAAGAAGGCCGAGACCACACCATTGTGTGTGTGTGCTAAAGTGAAGGAAGTAAGCCGAGGCCAAGTGTGTGCCAAGTGGAGAAGAGGACCCGAGGCTTTCATGCCTTGTGTGTGCACCAAGTGAAGACACATTTTGTGTGTGCAAATTAAAGAAGTGGCCGAAGGCTATGTGTGTGCACAAGAAGTGTGTGCTCACTTAGAAGAAGAGGAGAAGACCCACACAAAGTACAACACACTTTTAAGTGTGTAAACAAATAGAATTAAGTGTGTGAATATTGTGAAGGAGGTGTGTGCTATAGTTGACTACACCCTCTGAGGGTTTACTGCACCGAGAAGAAGAAGGGGAGTGCATGCATGCATGCATGCACGTGCGCACGTGAACAAAGATAAATCAGGTTGTGTGCATTTGAGTTGTCCAAGACTTGAAGATCTTGAAGAGATTTGAGAAGGCCATGTAGTCAGTGCATGAGGATTCAGAGTTTCCATGAACTCAGTGCATGAAGTTGTTTTGAAGTGAGACTGGACCATACTGAAGTTAAAGATATCAGTTGTCTGAGTATTCAGTAGTTGGAGAGAAGCCGGGTCATCCTTAGAAGAAGGTGATAAAGCCCGAGCAAGACGAGAAGACCTGATCATCACAAGTGATCAGAGGTACAGAGCAAGGCCAGCAGTCTTTATCCAAGACTGCTGAAGATACATGAAGATCTGAACAAGAAGAAGAGCTACTCGTGTGACTTGAGGAGCCAGGAGAAGCCCCCTGTGAGACTCAGGGCGGAAGAAGTCTTCAGCGGGATTCTGGAGCAGGCCAGTGGGACTCTGGTAACACTGTGGGACGCAGTATAAAGACCCTCCTGTGGGACTCAGGAGAGATACAGTGGGACTCTGTATCGACCATTGTAATTCTAACTAGTTATAATGGAGAAACCATGTTGGGGCGTATAACCAACATGGAAAGGACGTAGGCCTTTGGTGCCGAACCTTGTAAATCCTTGTGTCCAGTGCCTTTACATTTACTGCATCATTCGTGGAAAGGTGAGAGATACAAGAAGAGTGGATCGAGGCTTTAACCAGCCATAGAGGTTTAATTGATAAAGAATCAATTAGTAAAAAGTTTAAAGGGATCACTGATTCACCCCCTCCCCCTCTCAGTGATTCACACTGATCTGGGCACTTCAATTGGTATCAGAGGAAGGTTACCTCTAAAAGATCCAAGGGAGTCTTTATGAAGTGCAGATTTGAGGAAATGAGTGACCAGCCTCAAATGGAGATATCTGCCAAGACTTAGAAAAATAGAAAGAAGAAACAGGCCAAGAAGATGAAGAAAGCCTGTCCTAGCTCTGATGAAGTTGGAATAATGAATGATCTTCAAAATGCAATCGAATATCTTCGGAAGATAGTCCCCAGGGAAGTATCAATGTGTATAGCTACAGGCATCCTTGATCTTCAAGAAGAAAAATCACAGTTATAAGAAGAATCCAATGCAATGGAAGATCAATTGGCTAAAAGGGTTGGCATAACCAACACTCTCAGAAAGCTGGTGAAGGCTAAAGATGAAACCGTTTCTCTTTGCAATGAAAGATATGAAGACACTGCTGAAGAATTGCAAAGAAGCCTTTCTAAGAAAGAATTCTTTAAAGTAATAATCAAAGATGTTTACCATGCACTGGAGAAGAGGCATATAGTATCAATGGTTGTTAAAGATGCTCAACTTGAAGACAAAGTAAAAAGGGTGAAGGAGCTGGACAATTCATTGCAAAAATTGAAGAAGGTGCATGAAGACCAGATGAAACAACTGGTGGAGAATTGGGAAGGAAAGCTAAGAACTGTTGAGGATGAGAAGAACTCCCTTAACATGAAATGCTTAGAACTAGAGGTGATATTGAAAAATCTGCAATCACCCAAAGCTGAATCCTCCCAGTCAGCTGAAAGTAGAAATGTTGCTACACAAGTGTGCATTGAGAAGGATGATTTCAAAAGGAGGACATCCTCTAATAAAAGGGCAACATCTTCTAAAATGAAGGTACCATCCATCCCATCTTGTACTGATGCTTCTAATTGTGTTTCCACAAAAAGTACAGGATGGAAAAATAATTCCAAACAAGTATGGATGAAGAAAATGAAGAAGCAGAGCTCTCCTGAAACAACACAGCAAGTCAATAAAAGTACCCAAAAATCAGAAGGACTGAAGAGGTCAAGATTTGTGGGTCAGTGTTGGTGTTGTAATAAGTATGGGCACTGTGCAAAGGATTGTTGGTACAATCCACTAAATGTCAAAGCACAAAGGAAGCCCATGCCAAGGGGGAGCAAGCCAGAAGGAAATAAGCAACATCCACAGGTCCAGAGACATCTGTTTACTGCTAACAGATTTGGATTGCTTGACAACATCTGGGATGGCTGCAAAAGTGGTCAAAAGAATGATACATGACAATCTCCAACTGTATCCAAAGCTGGAATGAAGAGAAGATCACTGAACCTGGATAAAAGAGATTCCTTGGGAAGCAAGCAGAAGAAAGTGGAAGATGCTCCCAAGAAGAGTTTGAAGAATGAAGAGAAGTCCTTGGAATTCAAATCCAAGAAGGGTGATGCATCCAGAAGGACCACCAAGAAATGCTTCTACTGTGGGAAGAAAGGACATATCATGGATCTTTGTAAAGAAGCCATGAAATTAAATAGAAGCAGACTGGACTCAAAAAGACAATCAATCCAGAAGAAGAAGAAGGGATTGATTGAAAACAAGTTGCCTAAGAAAGGTAGCTTGACAGCATCTAAGGAACCATGTGGAACGTCCAGAACTGGGGCCACTCTTCCAAATGATTTACTTGTCATATGGCCACATCAGTTGCAACTTTCCAGAGAACTACAAAGAGTTGAAGATGAAGCTCTGGCAATTGCTAAAGCAAAAGGGAAGAAGAAGGTTTCACATGAAGATGTTTTGAGAACCACACCAGCACAATCATCAATGAAGATCAAATGTGCAAGTGTGAAGACTGGTGAAAATGGGACATCTCGGTTGAGAGAATCTTCTCAACCTTGTTGTTCACATTGATGAACCAAGGAGGTTCCATCTTATTCCCTTATACTCTTGGTATATACATGTGCTAACATTGCAGGGAATTGAAGATGATGATCATTCTCATCTGGAGGATGGTTTGGACAGAACGGAGTGCACCCCTTGAGGGGGAGCAAATCTGAAGAAGATGATGTTCTGAGATTAATATCATCTTAAGAAAATGGATGAATGGGGGAGCTTTATCTTTTCACTGAACTTTCTAATGAGTTTTGTGGAGTATGTGCAGGATTTAGCAATTCATTGAATATCTGAACCCCTTAGCATGATCTCACATGTTTACAGTGAATGTGGACAGCATTGAGTTCCTTGGTTACATCACTCTTGTTTTCTGCACCGGGTTAGCCCAAGTAGACTTAGAGTTGATTTACTAATGGTTCTTTGCTAAAGAGAACATGTGGCATCATCCCTCTCTTAGTGATTTTTCAAGAAGATGCTATTCGAAGGGAGGAAGTGATTTTTTTTTGAAAGAGAACCACACCACACCTTTGCATTTGATTGCCAATAAGGGGGAGAAATATTGGCACACATATTGACCCATTCATATGTGCTGAAGAAGTGTATTGACAACAAATACAAAGGGGGAGATTGAAATGCACTGTGTTGCATTTGTTGTCGATGAGGCATGATGTTGTCATGGAATGAATGGATGTCAAGGGATGTCAAGAAGGTTCAATATGTGAATGACAAAAGATGTGATGGTGTTGGTGATGAATGGAGAATGGCCAGGGTACTTAGAGACATGTCACTTAGGAGATTCACTAAGTGACATAGGATGTTGTGGTTGAAACATTCTCTATGTACATCAGACGATTGTTGAGCTGTTCTTAAACTTCCAAGAACTTGTATCAACTGGATACAATGTCACAAAATTTTTTGAAGACCATGCATTGTACTGACAATGCATGAGGAGATGAAGATGATCCATCCAAAACTACTGAGTGGATGAAGTGGATTAAAGATGTCCATGCACTATCTCCTAGTGCATGTGAATGTGAAGAAGATCCAATTTGATCTCTGATTAGATCAATGAAGAACATTGAAGAATTATTTGATTCAGGAGCTCGGTTGATGAAGATGAACCTTTTGAATTCCATATCCTAAGTGAAGATCATATGAGGAGAAGTAATGGAATTCTTATGAAGAAGAAATGAAGAAATGGGAGGAAGAAATAAGGGAACTTGGTTTGGCATTTGGCATGTTTCATATGGAGAACTTTGTTTTTAACAAGTGTTTAATTCAACACTTAGCCAAAAATATGGCCACCAAGGAGGCCAGCCGAGGGATCACCCAAGGCACATATGGGCCTAAGGTGCCACGCCCATGGGGAACCCTCAAGGACAAGGCGCTCCCTGAGGCAGAAGGGCGGGGCCGTGTATAAGCCCCGAGCTACGTGGTGGTGAAGTCCGCGCAGCGCGCGCGCCCGAAGGCACGCATAGTGGGCACCAGTGGCGCGCCCGAGTGGCATGAGTGGGCGCAAGAGCGCGCCAGTAGAGAACACGGTGTGGGGCGGCACCGTGGAGGGAGAAGATTCAATCGAGGGGTTGTGGCAGCGCTTGGGTGATAAACCGCGGAAAAACCGCTCGGCGTTTCGATGTGGGACGCGGAAATTTCACCGGGAGCGAATCCCAACCGCACGATTGATCGCGCGGACGATCTAAGCCGCACATCTGATCCGCGGCAAGATGATCTGATCCAGGCCGTCCGAGATCAATTGAATCGCCGATCCAACGGCTGCGAGACCGTCTTCAACCCCGATCTCGGCTGAGGCCTCCCCGCGGATTCCCGCAGCCACCTTCAAACCAGGCGCCTTCCCGATGACGGTTTTTGATTTCCCGGCTACCATTTCCGAAGACGAAGGCTCCATTGAGCTCGTCTAGACCTACTGAACAGATCCATGCCTAAATATGGGCTTGCATGCAATGAGAGGATAATTCGATGATCGGCTGAAGCAACTGAAGGGGCGAGGCCATTCGGTGTTGTTGATCTGCATGGGCAGGTATTAACAGAGGCATGCACGCGTTCAAAAACGCATAAATGTGAAGGAAAATAAAAAGAGAAGAACTCGCGGTGAACCGAGGAGAAAGTTCAAGATTTGAAAAAATCTTGAAGATCCGAATATTTCGGGGATTTGAGATTTATCCCATGCGGATGTTTTGAGGATTCTCTGCCTATAAAAGGAGAGCCCATGCTCTCGGTGTAGCTTGCTGATGCGCTGAATTCTCGAAGTCCCGTGAGTGCCGTATGTGCCTCGTGAAGTTTTGAAGCCACCGCGCAACCCACTTGCGCGGCTGAAGTTCCAGAGCCACCCGAGGCTCTGAAGGAGGTCCCTGCCCGCGTACTCGCGCGGCAGAAGGATCCCTCACTGCCCGCAAATTTGCGCGGCAGGAGGAGCTTGTGCGGCCAGCTTGTGCCTTGCACTTGTGCGACCCGAGGCCGCATCACTTGCGCGCCCCGAGCTTGGTTGAGGCTTGTGCGGAAGTAGGCTGTCTTGCACCCGATCCTTGCGCGACGCCTTGCACCCGAGCCTTGCGCGACGCCTTGCACCCATTGGATTTGTGAGAAGAACCTACGGGCAGTAGATGTGCAAAGGAGGAGGCCGAGACTACACTCATTGTGTGTGTTCAAATCAAAGAATAAATTTTGTGTGCATTTGAAAAGAAGGCTGAGACCACACCATTGTGTGTGTGTGCTAAAGTGAAGGAAGTAAGCCGAGGCCAAGTGTGTGCCAAGTGGAGAAGAGGACCCGAGGCTTTCATGCCTTGTGTGTGCACCAAGTGAAGACACATTTTGTGTGTGAAAATTAAAGAAGTGGCTGAAGGCTATGTGTGTGCAAAAGAAGTGTGTGCTCACTTAGAAGAAGAGGAGAAGACCCACACAAAGTACAACACACTTTTAAGTGTGTAAACAAATAGAATTAAGTGTGTGAAGATTGTGAAGGAGGTGTGTTCTATAGTTGACTACACCCTCTGAGGGTTTACTGCACCGAGAAGAAGAAGGGGAGTGCATGCATGCATGCATGCACGTGCGCACGTGAACAAAGCTAAATCAGGTTGTGTGCATTTGAGTTGTCCAAGACTTGAAGATCTTGAAGAGATTTGAGAAGGCCATGCAGTCAGTGCATGAGGATTCAGAGTTGCCATGCACTCAGTGCATGAAGTTGTTTTGAAGTGAGACTGGACCAGACTAAAGTTAAAGATATCAGTTGTCTGAGTATTCAGTAGTTGGAGAGAAGCCGGGTCATCCTTAGAAGAAGGTGATAAAGCCCGAGCAAGACGAGAAGACCTGATCATCACAAGTGATCAGAGGTACAGAGCAAGGCCAGCAGTCTTTATCCCAGACTGCTGAAGATACTTGAAGTGCTGAACAAGAAGAAGAGCTACTCGTGTGACTCGAGGAGCCAGGAGAAGCCCCCTGTGAGACTCAGGGCGGAAGAAGTCTTCAGTGGGATTCTGGAGCAGGCCAGTGGGACTCTGGTAACACTGTGGGACGCAGTATAAAGACCCTCCTGTGGGACTCAGGAGAGATACAGTGGGACTCTGTATCGACCATTGTAATTCTAACAAGTTATAATGGAGAAACCATGATGGGGCGTATAACCAACATGGAAAGGACGTAGGCCTTTGGTGCCGTACCTTGTAAATCCTTGTGTCCAGTGCCTTTACATTTACTACATCATTCGTGGAAAGGTGAGAGATACAAGAAGAGTGGATCGAGGCATTAACCAGCCATAGAGGTTTAATTGATAAAGAATCAATTAGTAAAAAGTTTAAAGGGATCACTGATTCACCCCCTCCCCCTCTCAGTGATTCACACTGATCTGGGCACTTCAATTGGTATCAGAGGAAGGTTACCTCTAAAAGATCCAAGGGAGTCTTTATGAAGTGCAGATTTGAGGAAATGAGTGACCAGCCTCAAATGGAGATATCTGCCAAGACTCAGAAAAATAGAAAGAAGAAACAGGCCAAGAAGATGAAGAAATCCTGTCCTAGCTGTGATGAAGTTGGAATAATGAATGATCTTCAAAATGCAATCGAATATCTTCGGAAGACAGTCCCCAGGGAAGTAGCAATGTGTATAGCTACAGAAATCCTTGATCTTCAAGAAGAAAAATTACAGTTAGAAGAAGAAGCCAATGCAATGGAAGATCAATTGGCTAAAAGGGTTGGCATAACCAACACTCTCAGAAAGCTGGTGAAGGCTAAAGATGAAACCGTTTCTATTTGCAATGAAAGATATGAAGACACTGCTGAAGAATTGCAAAGAAGCCTTTCTGAGAAAGAATTCTTTAAAGTAATAATCAAAGATGTTTACCATGCACTGGAGAAGAGGCATAGAGTATCAATGGTTGTTAAAGATGCTCAACTTGAAGACAAAGTAAAAAGGGTGAAGGAGCTGGAAAATTCATTGCAAAAATTGAAGAAGGTGCATGACGACCAGATGAAACAACTGGTGGAGAATTGGGAAGGAAAGCTAAGAACTGTTGAGGATGAGAAGAACTCCCTTAACATGAAATGGTTAGAACTAGAGGTGACATTGAGAAATCTGCAATCACCCAAAGCTGAATCCTCCCAGTCAGCTGAAAGTAGAAATGTTGCTACACAAGTGTGCATTGAGAAGGATGATTTCAAAAGGAGGACATCCTCTAATAAAAGGGAAACATCTTCTAAAAGGAAGGTACCATCCATCCCATCTTTTAATGATGCTTCTAATTGTGTTTCCACAAAAAGTGCAGGATGGAAAAATAATTCCAAACAAGTATGGATGAAGAAAATGAAGAAGCAGAGCTCTCCTGAAACAACACAGCAAGTCAAGAAAAGTACCCAACAATCAGAAGGACTGAAGAGGTCATGATTTGTGGGTCAGTGTTGGTGTTGTAATAAGTATGGGCACTGTGCAAAGGATTGTTGGTAGAATCCACTAAATGTCAAATCACAAAGGAAGCCCATGCCAAGGGGGAGCAAGCCAGAAGGAAATAAGCAACATCCACAGGTCCAGAGACATCTGTTTACTTCTAAAAGATTTGGATTGCTTGACAACATCTGGGATGGATGCAAAAGTGGTCAAAAGAATGATACATTTCAATCTCTAACTGTATCCAAAGCTGGAATGAAGAGAAGATCACTGAACCTGGCTAAAAGAGATTCCTTGGGAAGCAAGTAGAAGAAAGTGGAAGATGCTCCCAAGAAGAGTTTGAAGAATGAAGAGAAGTCCTTAGAATTCAAATCCAAGAAGGGTGATGCATCCAGAAGGACCACCAAGAAATGCTTCTACTGTGGGAAGAAAGGACATATCATGGATCTTTGTAAAGAAGCCATGAAATTAAATAGAAGTAGACTGGACTCAAAAAGACAATCAATCCAGAAGAAGAAGAAGGGATTGATTGAAAACAAGTTGCCTAAGAAAGGTAGCTTGACAGCATCTAAGGAACCATGTGGAACGTCCAGAACTGGGGCCACTCTTCCAAATGATTTACTTGTCATATGGCCACATCAGTTGCAACTTGCCAGAGAACTACAGAGAGTTGAAGATGAAGCTCTGGCAATTGCTAAAGAAAAAGGGAAGAAGAAGGTTTCACATGAAGATGTTTTGAGAACCACACCAACACAATCATCAATGAAGATCAAATGTGCAAGTGTGAAGACTGGTGAAAATGGGACATCTCGGTTGAGAGAATCTTCTCAAACTTGTTGTTCACATTGATGAACCAAGGAGGTTCCATCTTATTCCCTTATACTCTTGGTATATACATGTGCTAACATTGCAGGGAATTGAAGATGATGATCATTCTCATCTGGAGGATGGTTTGGACAAAACGGAGTGCACCCCTTGAGGGGGAGAAAATCTGAAGAAGATGATGTTCTGAGATTAATATCATCTTAAGAAAATGGATGAATGGGGGAGCTTTATCTTTGCAATGAACTTTCTAATGAGTTTTGTGGAGTATGTGCATGATTTACCAATTCATTGAATATCTGAACCCCTTAGCATGATCTCACATGTTTACAGTGAATGTGGACAGCATTGAGTTCCTTGGTTACATCACTCTTGTTTTCTGCACCGGGTTAGCCCAAGTAGACTTAGAGTTGATTTACTAAAGGTTCTTTGCTAAAGAGAACATGTGGCATCATCCCTCTCTTAGTGCTTTTTCAAGAAGATGCTATTCGAAGGGAGGAAGTGATTTTTTTGAAAGAGAACCACACCACACCTTTGCATTTGATTGCCAATAAGGGGGAGAAATATTGGCACACATATTGACCCATTCATATGTGCTGAAGAAGTGTATTGACAACAAATACAAAGGGGGATATTGAAATGCACTGTGTTTCATTTGTTGTCAATGAGGCATGATGTTTCCATGGAATGAATGGATGTCAAGGGATGTCAAGAAGGTTCAATATGTGAATGACAAAGGATGTGATGGTGTTGGTGATGAATGGAGAATGGCCATGGTACTTAGAGACATGTCACTTAGGAGATTCACTAAGTGACATAGGATGTTGTGGTTGAAACATTCTCTATGTACATCAGACGATTGTTGAGCTGTTCTTAAAGTTCCAAGAACTTGTATCAACTGGATACAATGTCACAACAATGTTTGAAGACCATGCATTGTATTGAAAATGCATGAGGAGATGAAGATGATCCATCCACAACTACTGAGTGGATGAAGTGGATTAAATATGTCCATGCACTATCTCCTAGTGCATTTGAATGTGAAGAAGATCCAATTTGATCTCTGATTAGATCAATGAAGAACATTGAAGAATTATTTGATTCAGGAGCTCGGTTGATGAAGATGAACCTTTTGAATTCCATATCCTAAGTGAAGATCATATGAGGAGAAGTAATGGAATTCTTATGAAGAAGAAATGAAGAAATGGGAGGAAGAAAGAAGGGAACTTGGTTTGGCATTTGGCATGTTTCATATGGAGAACTTTGTTTTTAACAAGTGTTTAATTCAACACTTAGCCAAAAATATGGCCACCAAGGAGGCCAGCCGAGGGATCACCCAAGGCACATATGGGCCTAAGGCACCACGCCCATGGGGAACCCTCAAGGCCAAGGCGCTCCCTGAGGCAGAAGGGCGGGGCCGTGTATAAGCCCCGAGCTACGCGGTGGTGAAGTCCGCGCAGCGCGCGCGCCCGAAGGCCCGCATAGTGGGCGCCAGTGGCGCGCCCGAGTGGCAGGAGTGGGCGCAAGAGCACGCCCGCAGAGAACACGGTGCGGGGCGGCACCGTGGAGGGAGAAGATTCAATCGAGGGGTTGTGGCAGCGCTTGGGTGATAAACCGCGGAAAAACCGCTCGGCGTTTCGATGTGGGACGCGGAAATTTCACCGGGAGCGAATCCCAGCCGCACGATTGATCGCGCGGACGATCTAAGCCGCACATCTGATCTGCGGCGAGATGATCTGATCCAGGCCGTCCGAGATCAATTGAATCACCGATCCAACGGCTGCGAGACCGTCTTCAACCCCGAGCTCGGCTGAGGCCTCCCCGCGCATTCCCGCAGCCACCTTCAAACCAGGCGCCTTCCCGACGACGGTTTTTGAGTTCCCAGCTACCATTTCCGAATCTGAAGGCTCCATTGAGCTCGTCTGGACCTACTGAACAGATCCATGCCTAAAAATGGGCTTGCATGCAATGAGAGGATAATTCGATGATCGGCCGAAGCAACTGAAGGTGCGAGGCCATTCGGTGTTGTTGATCTGCATGGACAGGTATTAACAGAGGCATGCACGCGTTCAAAAACGCATAAATGTGAAGGAAAATAAAAAGAGAAGAACCCGCGGTGAACCGAGGAGAAAGTTCAAGATTTGAAAAAATTTTGAAGATCCGAATATTTCGGGGATTTGAGATTTATCCCACGTGGATGTTTTCAGGATTATCTTCCTATAAAAGGAGAGCCCATGCTCTCGGTGTAGCTTGCTGATGCGCTGAATTCTTGAAGTCCCGTGAGTGCCGTATGTGCCTCGCGAAGTTTTGAAGCCACCGCGCAACCCACTTGCGCAGCTGAAGTTCCAGAGCCACCCGAGGCTCTGAAGGAGGTCCCTGCCCGCGTACTCGTGCGGCAGAAGGAGCCCTCACTGCCCGCAAATTTGCGCGGCAGGAGGAGCTTGTGCGGCCAGCTTGTGCCTTGCACTTGTGCGACCCGAGGCCGCATCACTTGCGCGCCCCGATCTTGGTTGAGGCTTGTGCGGAAGTAGGCTGTCTTGCACCCGAGCCTTGCGCGACGCCTTGCACCCGAGCCTTGCGTGACGCCTTTCACCCATTGGATTTTTGAGAAGAACCTACGGGCATTAGATGTGCAAAGGAGGAGGCCGAGACTACACTCATTGTGTGTGTGCAAATCAAAGAATAAATTGTGTGTGCATTTGAAAAGAAGGCCGAGACCACACCATTGTGTGTGTGTGCTAATGTGAAGGAAGTAAGCCGAGGCCAAGTGTGTGCCAAGTGGAGAAGAAGACCCAAGTCTTTCATTCCTTGTGTGTGCACCAAGTGAAGACACATTTTGTGTGTGCAAATTAAAGAAGTGGCCGAAGGCTATGTGTGTGCACAAGCAGTGTGTGCTCACTTAGAAGAAGAGGAGAAGACCCACACAAAGTACAACACACTTTTAAGTGTGTAAACAAATAGAATTAAGTGTGTGAAGATTTTGAAGGAGGTGTGTGCTATAGTTGACTACACCCTCTGAGGGTTTACTGCACCGAGAAGAAGAAGGGGAGTGCATGCATGCATGAATGCACGTGCGCACGTGAACAAAGCTAAACCAGGTTGTGTGCATTTGAGTTGTCCAAGACTTGAAGATCTTGAAGAGATTTGAGAAGGCCATGCAGTCAGTGCATGAGGATTCAGAGTTGCCATGCACTCAGTGCATGAAGTTGTTTTGAAGTGAGACTGGACCAGACTGAAGTTAAAGATATCAGTTGTCTGAGTATTCAGTAGTTGGAGAGAAGCCGGGTCATCCTTAGAAGAAGGTGATAAAGCCCGAGCAAGACGAGAAGACCTGATCATCACAAGTGATCAGAGGTACAGAGCAAGGCCAGTAGTCTTTATCCCAGACTGCTGAAGATACTTGAAGAGATGAACAAGAAGAAGAGCTACTCATGTGACTCGAGGAGCCAGGAGATGCCCCCTGTGAGACTCAGGGCGGAAGAAGTCTTCAGTGGGATTCTGGAGCAGGCCAGTGGGACTCTGGTAACACTGTGGGACGCAGTATAATGACCCTCCTGTGGGACTCAGGAGAGATACAGTGGGACTCTGTATTGACCATTGTAATTCTAACAAGTTATATTGGAGAAACCATGTTGGGGCGTATAACCAACATGGCAAGGACGTAGGCCTTTGGTGCCGAACCTTGTAAATCCTTGTGTCCAGTGCCTTTACATTTACTGCATCATTCGTGGAAAGGTGAGAGATACAAGAAGAGTGGATCGAGGCTTTAACCAGCCATAGAGGTTTAATTGATAAATAATCAATTAGTAAAAAGTTTAAAGGGATCACTGATTCACCCCCTCCCCCTCTCAGTGATTCACACTGATCTGGGCACTTCAATTGGTATCAGAGGAAGGTTACCTCTAAAAGATCCAAGGGAGTCTTTATGAAGTGCAGATTTGAGGAAATGAGTGACCAGCCTCAAATGGAGATATCTGCCAAGACTCAGAAAAATAGAAAGAAGAAACAGGCCAAGAAGATGAAGAAAGCCTGTCCTAGCTGTGATGAAGTTGGAATAATGAATGATCTTCAAAATGCAATCGAATATCTTCGGAAGACAGTCCCCAGGGAAGTAGCAATGTGTATAGCTACAGGCATCCTTGATCTTCAAGAAGAAAAATCACAGTTCGAAGAAGAAGCCAATGCAATGGAAGATCAATTGGCTAAAAGGGTTGGCATAACCAACACTCCCAGAAAGCTGGTGAAGGCTAAAGATGAAACCGTTTCTCTTTGCAATGAAAGATATGAAGACACTGCTGAAGAATTGCAAAGAATCCTTTCTGAGAAAGAATTCTTTAAAGTAATAATCAAAGATGTTTACCATGCACTGGAGAAGAGGCATAGAGTATCAATGGTTGTTAAAGATGCTCAACTTGAAGACAAAGTAAAAAGGGTGAAGGAGCTGGACAATTCATTGCAAAAATTGAAGAAGGTGCATGAAGACCAGATGAAACAACTGGTGGAGAATTGGGAAGGAAACCTAAGAACTGTTGAGGATGAGAAGAACTCCCTTAACATGAAATGCTTATAACTAGAGGTGATATTGAAAAATCTGCAATCACCCAAAGCTGAATCCTCCCAGTCAGCTGAAAGTAGAAATGTTGCTACACAAGTGTGCATTGAGAAGGATGATTTCAAAAGGAGGACATCCTCTAATAAAAGGGAAACATCTTCTAAAAGGAAGGTACCATCCATCCCATCTTGTACTGATGCTTCTAATTGTGTTTCCACAAAAAGTGCAGGATGGAAAAATAATTCCAAACAAGTATGGATGAAGAAAATGAAGAAGCAGAGCTCTCCTGAAACAACACAGCAAGTCAAGAAAAGTACCCAACAATCAGAAGTACTGAAGAGGTCAAGATTTGTTGGTCAGTGTTGGTGTTGTAATAAGTATGGGCACTGTGCAATGGATTGTTGGTACAATCCACTAAATGTCAAAGCACAAAGGAAGCCCATGCCAAGGGGGAGCAAGCCAGAAGGAAATAAGCAACATCCACATGTCCAGAGACATCTGTTTACTGCTAACAGATTTTGATTGCTTGACAACATCTGGGATGACTGCAAAAGTGGTCAAAAGAATGATACATGTCAATCTCCAACTGTATCCAAAGCTGGAATGAAGAGAAGATCACTGAACCTGGCTAAAAGAGATTCCTTGGGAAGCAAGCAGAAGAAAGTGGAAGATGCTCCCAAGAAGAGTTTGAAGAATGAAGAGAAGTCCTTGGAATTCAAATCCAAGAAGGGTGATGCATCCAGAAGGACCACCAAGAAATGCTTCTACTGTGGGAAGAAAGGACATATCATGTATCTTTGTAAAAAAGCCATGAAATTAAATAGAAGCAGACTGGACTCAAAAAGACAATCAATCCAGAAGAAGGAGAAGGGATTGATTGAAAACAAGTTGCCTAAGAAAGGTAGCTTGACAGCATCTAAGGAACCATGTGGAACGTCCAGAACTGGGGCCACTCTTCCAAATGATTTACTTTTCATATGGCCACATCAGTTGCAACTTGCCAGAGAACTACAAAGAGTTGAAGATGAAGCTCTGGCAATTGCTAAAGCCAAAGGGAAGAAGAAGGTTTCACATGAATATGTTTTGAGAACCACACCATCACAATCATCAATGAAGATCAAATGTGCAAGTGTGAAGACTGGTGAAAATGGGACATCTCGGTTGAGAGAATCTTCTCAACCTTGTTGTTCACATTGATGAACCAAGGAGGTTCCATCTTATTCCCTTATACTCTTGGTATATACATGTGCTAACATTGCAGGGAATTGAAGATGATGATCATTCTCATCTGGAGAATGGTTTGGACAGAACGGAGTGCACCCCTTGAGGGGGAGCAAATCTGAAGAAGATGATGTTTTGAGATTAATATCATCTTAAGAAAATGGATGAATGGGGGAGCATTATCTTTGCACTGAACTTTCTAATGAGTTTTGTGGAGTATGTGCAGGATTTAGCAATTCATTAAATATCTGAACCCCTTAGCATGATCTCACATGTTTACAGTGAATGTGGACAGCATTGAGTTCCTTGGTTACATCACTCTTGTTTTCTGCACCGGGTTAGCCCTAGTAGACTTAGAGTTGATTTACTAAAGGTTCTTTGCTAAAGAGAACATGTGGCATCATCCCTCTCTTAGTGCTTTTTCAAGAAGATGCTATTCGAAGGGAGGAAGTGATTTTTTTTGAAAGAGAACCACACCACACCTTTGCATTTGATTGCCAATAAGGGGGAGAAATATTGGCACACATATTGACCCATTCATATGTGCTGAAGAAGTGTATTGACAACAAATACAAAGGGGGAGATTGAAATGCACTGTGTTGCATTTGTTGTCAATGAGGCATGATGTTGTCATGGAATGAATGGATGTCAAGGGATGTGAAGAAGGTTCAATATGTGAATGAAAAAGGATGTGATGGTGTTGGTGATGAATGGAGAATGGCCATGGTACTTAGAGACATGTCACTTAGCAGATTCACTAAGTGACATAGGATGTTGTGGTTGAAACATTCTCTATGTACATCAGACGATTGTTGAGCTGTTCTTAAAGTTCCAAGAACTTGTATCAACTGGATACAATGTCACAACAATGATTGAAGACTATGCATTGTATTGACAATGCATGAGGAGATGAAGATGATCCATCCACAACTACTGAGTGGATGAAGTGGATTAAAGATGTCCATGCACTATCTCCTAGTGCATGTGAATGTGAAGAAGATCCAATTTGATCTCTGATTAGATCAATGAAGAACATTGAAGAATTATTTGATTCAGGAGCTCGGTTGATGAAGATGAACCTTTTGAATTCCATATCCAAAGTGAAGATCATATGAGGAGAAGTAATGGAATTCTTATGAAGAAGAAATGAAGAAATGGGAGGAAGAAAGAAGGGAACTTGGTTTGGCATTTGGCATGTTTCATATGGAGAACTTTGTTTTTAACAAGTGTTTAATTCAACACTTAGCCAAAAATATGGCCACCAAGGAGGCCATCCGAGAGATCACCCAAGGAACATATGGGCCTAAGGCGCCACGCCCATGGGGAACCCTCAAGGACAAGGCGCTCCCTGAGGCAGAAGGGCGGGGCCGTGTATAAGCCCCGAGCTACGCGGTGGTGAAGTCCGCGCAGCGCGCGTGCCCGAAGGCACGCATAGTGGGCGCCAGTGGCGCGCCCGAGTGGCAGGAGTGGGCGCAAGAGCGCGCCCGCAGAGAACACGGTGCGGGGCGGCACCGTGGAGGGAGAAGATTCAATCGAGGGGTTGTGGCAGCGCTTGGGTGATAAACCGCGGAAAAACCGCTCGGCGTTTCGATGTGGGACGCGAAAATTTCACCGGGAGCGAATCCCAGCCGCACGATTAATCGCGCGGACGATCAAAGCCGCACATCGGATCCGCGACGAGATGATCTGATCTAGGCCATCCGAGATCAATTGAATCGCCGATCCAACGGCTGCGAGACCGTCTTCAACCCCGAGCTCGGCTGAGGCCTCCCCGCGCATTCCCGCAGCCACCTTCAAACCAGGCGCCTTCCCGACGACGGTTTTTGAGTTCCCGACTACCATTTCCGAAGACGAAGGCTCCATTGAGCTCGTCTGGACCTACTGAACATATCCATGCCTAAAAATGGGCTTGCATGCAATGAGAGGAGAATTCGATGATCGGCCGAAGCAACTGAAGGTGCGAGGCCATTCGGTGTTGTTGATCTGCATGGACAGGTATTAACAGAGGCATGCACGCGTTCAAAAACGCATAAATGTGAAGGAAAATAAAAAGAGAAGAACCCGCGGTGAACCGAGGAGAAAGTTCAAGATTTGAAAAAATCTTGAAGATCCGAATATTTTGGGGATTTGAGATTTATCCCACGCGGATGTTTTGAGGATTCTATGCCTATAAAAGGAGAGCCCATGCTCTCGGTGTAGCTTGCTGATGCGCTGAATTCTCGAAGTCCCGTGAGTGCCGTATGTTCCTCGCGAAGTTTTGAATCCACCGCGCAACCCACCTGCGCGGCTGAAGTTCCAGAGCCACCCGAGGCTCTGAAGGAGGTCCCTGCCCGCGTACTCGCGCGGCAGAAGGAGCCCTCACTGCCCGCAAATTTGCGCGGCAGGAGGATCTTGTGCGGCCAGCTTGTGCCTTGCACTTGTGTGACCCGAGGCCGCATCACTTGCGCGCCCCGAGCTTGGTTGAGGATTGTGCGGAAGTAGGCTGTCTTGCACCCGAGCCTTGCGCGACGCCTTGCACCCGAGCCTTGCGCGACGCCTTGCACCCATTGGATTTGTGAGAAGAACCTACGGGCAGTAGATGTGCAAAGGAGGAGGCCGAGACTACACTCATTGTGTGTGTGCAAATCAAAGAATAAATTGTGTGTGCATTTGAAAAGAAGGCCGAGACCACACCATTGTGTGTGTGTGCTAAAGTGAAGGAAGTAAGCCGAGGCCAAGTGTGTGCCAAGTGGAGAAGAGGACCCGAGGCTTTCATGCCTTGTGTGTGCACCAAGTGAAGACACATTTTGTGTGTGAAAATTAAAGAAGTGGCCGAAGGCTATGTGTGTGCACAAGAAGTGTGTGCTCACTTAGAAGAAGAGGAGAAGACCCACACAAAGTACAACACACTTTTAAGTGTGTAAAAAAATAGAATTAAGTGTGTGAAGATTGTGAAGGAGGTGTGTGCTATAGTTGACTACACCCTCTGAGGGTTTACTGCACCGAGAAGAAGAAGGGGAGTGCATGCATGCATGAATGCACGTGCGCACGTGAACAAAGCTAAATCAGGTTGTGTGCATTTGAGTTGTCCAAGACTTGAAGATCTTGAAGAGATTTGAGAAGGCCATGCAGTCAGTGCATGAGGATTCAGAGTTGCCATGCACTCAGTGCATGAAGTTTTTTTGAAGTGAGACTAGACCAGACTGAAGTTAAAGATATCAGTTGTCTGAGTATTCAGTAGTTGGAGAGAAGTCGGGTCATCCTTAGAAGAAGGTGATAAAGCCCGAGCAAGACGAGAAGACCTGATCATCACAAGTGATCAGAGGTACAGAGCAAGGCCAGCAGTCTTTATCCCAGACTGCTGAAGATACTTGAAGAGCTGAACAAGAAGAAGAGCTACTCGTGTGACTCGAGGAGCCAGGAGAAGCCCCCTGTGAGACTCAGGGCGGAAGAAGTCTTCAGTGGGATTCTGGAGCAGGCCAGTGGGACTCTGGTAACACTGTGGGACGCAGTATAAAGACCCTCCTGTGGGACTCAGGAGAGATACAGTGGGACTCTGTATCGACCATTGTAATTCTAACAAGTTATAATGGAGAAACCATGTTGGGGCGTATAACCAACATGGCAAGGACGTAGGCCTTTGGTGCCGAACCTTGTAAATCCTTATGTCCAGTGCCTTTACATTTACTGCATCATTCGTGGAAAGGTGAGAGATACAAGAAGAGTGGATCGAGGCTTTAACCAGCCATAGAGGTTTAATTGATAAAGAATCAATTAGTAAAAAGTTTAAAGGGATCACTGATTCACCCCTCCCCCTCTCAGTGATTCACACTGATCTGGGCACTTCACTTTTGAACTGGTTCTCAGAATTGAAATCTGAGGGCACCGTTGAACTCGCAGCGCCAATATTCGCTTAAGAATACTTTCACCACGACGACAGTTGGTCGAGGGTGGAAGACAATTTTTGGGTTTTTTATGGGAATAATAAAATAAAATAAATTCATGTTTTATTTTATTTTTATCAGTTATAACCACCCAAGAGGAAGTTGGAGGTGGGGACCACCACACCTTAACCTCCCATGAGAGGATATGGTTGTGGGGCCCACCCGAACCTAACCTCCCACGAGAGGTTACGATGTGGGGACCACCCGGGACAAAACCACCCCTAATAATGGTGTGAGAGGAAACCCTGTCAACTCCCCTCATTAATGAGGGAGAGTCTCTCCACCCTCCTCCATTAATGGTGTCAACCCTACCTCCCTTTTAATTTTGCCAACCTCGTGAATTACTTAAGTGGAGCCAACTTAATTAGTTCACCCAATTAGAATTTTAAACCCATAAAACTAAATAATAGATAATTTATTATTTGGAGGGACAACCTATTAATTTTTTTGAAAAAGGTTGGAATAGGAGGATTAGAGCATTTGAAAGAAAATCTCTCTCCAATAAAGAACTAAGAAAGAATTCTTGAAATGAAGAACGCCAGCAAGGAGCATCTTCTACTTCTTCCATGGAAGCACCTTGTGGAAGCAACATACGTGCGCCGTCTTCGATGACCGACCATACCTCCTCATTGCTTTCAATGAACCAACGCATGAGCTCAGGATTAGATGTGTGTGACGGATGTGACAAACGACGAAAAATCCGTCTTCTTCCCCATGACATCGTCAATGAACAAAGGTAGGGGATTTATAGAGAGCCCTCCTTATGGAGAGTTTCCATGCTGAGCAGTCTCCAGCAGTGAGATCCACCACTAGTTGACATGTAGCATAGTCTTCTACAGCTGGAAGCAGAAAATTTTTGCAGAGGTCCAAGAGGACCAGACCTACAGGTGGACGACCGCATGACTCAGGATCGGTTGTGCGGGGCACCCATAGTAGAGACATACATTCCAGGAGTGGGCAGTGGTTCACATGCAGTGGGTAGATCGTGACTATTTGATCCACTATTCAGATGATCTACAGATGGTCAATGGACCGCCCAGGCATAAAAAAAGATTCAATCAAGGTGGCCCACAGGGAGAATGGGGACGTGGAAGAGGAGCTGGCTGTGCAGCTGGCGGTGGATGAAATTTTGAGGTGTTACCGGCACCACCACCCGGAGGTCCACCCTGACCATAGAGAGCTGGTGGTAAGGGGAGTGATTAGCTCCAGGAAGGTGATCCCTACGATCATGGTGCTATAGAGATGATACGTGGTATAATCTGTGTCTATTCCACCTTAGATATAGTTCTTATAAACACAAGTTCCAGTCACTCATTCATTGACACTGCCCTTGTTCGGATATCTGAGATTTCAATGGTGCCGTTAGCTCGATCCTTATGGCTAGAGACTCCTACGGGAGTAGACTCGATGATTACACACTTGTGCCAGTAGTGTGAGCATACTCTAGGAGGCGAGAGCTTCGACTGGGATATCCTATTAGCTACGCCTAGGCCTTACGACGTCATTTTGGGTATGGACGAGTTTTATATAATCCATTCTCAGATTGACTTTCTTAGGTGAAAAGTGTGGTGTGTCCGCACGGATGGGACCTGGTTTACCTTCACAGGCGAGAAGGGAGCCTTTACAGCACTGGACGGTAACCGGAGGTGGACCTTACCACATTTCAGTACATGGGGGAGGAAGACGGTCGTGGAGTGATGAGGTGGCGATCTATACATACCCTTCAGGTAGGAACCTCAGAAGATTACCAATTGGCTGTTTTTTCTCTTTCCTCTATTGTACTTTTACTTTTAGTTTCTTTTACTTTCCAATTGGTCTTGTATTCTAGCCCCATTTTATTTACTGTACTCACTTTTTGGGTTTTTAGTTTACTCATGATCGTATCTTTTGTGTGTGTTTATAGGTTATAAGGAAATTCCTTCCCAGTTTTTGGGAATTACGCCTTTTGTGCTAGTCGCCAGCCCCTGGCCTATGGAAGGCAGGCTTGGGGAAGTCACAACACATGCCCCAAGGTAGGGGTCATGAAAAATTTGTATCAATGGAGCCATATCTACCATAGAACATAGGACTCTGATCTATATTTTCTATGAAGAAATATTGTTAAGAGCAGTGAGTGTGGTACTCAGTAGAGGGAGTCCAATGTTGGTGCGGCGGCCGACGTATCCATACATCTGGACCCTGACTTCTGATTTCTGACTCAGGGTATGAAAACACTGATTGTGTGTTTTTTTTTAAAAGTTTCCTTTAAGTTTTCTCAACCAGGCCAGCTCACCAGGTATAATCTTTTGACAGTGTCACATCTATTTCTTTTAGGATGCCTCCCTGGGAATGACTAGGGAGGTTCCATAGATTTGTACACACAGATATCCCACCATTCGGCGAGGTCTCAGTTCGTGGACCTTTTCCAGCAGAGGCACTAGCGGTACCACTCCTCGTTGGGTCACTGATGCCACCAGCCCCAGTAGTAGATGATAAACGCTACTTGAGGGTATTTCATGAGTTCTAGTACCAGAGGTCACCCAGGTTCAGGGGAGAGAGGGTCCCACAGGCGACTGAGGATTGGATTGAGGCTGTGGTGAGAGTTTTCCAACTAGTAGGGACACCAATCCACCTCATGGTGATTCTTTCGGCCATCCTTCTATAGGCCATATCAGGCAGATGGTGGAGCTTTTTGCACCATGTTCATGATGAGATGATAATTCTCTGGGAAGACTTCGAGAGCCTATTTGGGGAAGAGTTTATCCCAGTGACTCTTCGTGCAGTGCGCATAAAGGAGCTACTTCGTCTGCAGTAGGGAAGCATGGATGTAGCTCAGTATTCAGTGAGGTTCAAAGAAATCTCACGGTACTCCATAGATATGATACGAGACCCATTCTTCAGGGTCCTGACCTTCGAGAAGAGATTCAGGTGGGAGATTATGGCTTCAGTGATCTCACTCAACATCTTGACGCATGTAGGGGTGTTAGATAGATCCATCTTAGTGGAGAGTTTTCTTATTGAGCAGTCTCCAGTAGTGATATCCACCACCAGTCGACACGTAGAAGAGTCTTCTGCAGCTGGCAGTAGACAGATGTCGCATAGGTCCAAAGAGACCATACCTATAGGTGGATGACCGCATGACTTAGGATCGGTAGTGTGGGGAACCTGGAGCAGAGACATACATTCTATGAGAAGGTAGTGTTTCACATGTGGCAGGCTAGGTCACATGGCTCATTACCATCCAACCCACCATTCAGATGATAAGGAGACAGTCGAAAGACTTCCTAGGCAGAGACAGTGATTCGATCGGGGCGGTCCGCAGGGAGCATGCAGTTGTGGAAGAGTAGCTGGCCGTGTAGCTGGCAGTGGATGACGTTTTGAGGTGTTACCTCCACCACCACTAGGAGGTCCACCTTGACCACAGGAACCAGTTCAAATAGGGAGAACTCAGCTCTAGGAAACTGAGGCCTACGATCACAGCACTCTAGAGATGATACGAGGTACAATCTGTGTGTATTCCACCTTAGGTGCAGTTTTTAAAGACACAAGTGCCAGTCACTCTTTCATTTCCACTACCCTTGTTCCGAGTATGGAGATTCAGACGAAGACATTGGCTCGATCCATACAGCTAGAGACTCCTACAGGAGAATACTTGACGATTACGCACTAGTGTCGTCAGTGTGAGATTACTCCAAGAGATGGGAGCTTTGGTTGGGATCTCCTGGTTGCGGCTTTGAGGCCTTACGACGTCATCTTGGGTATACACTGGTTATCTACATTCCATACTCAGATTGACTATATTATCCACAAGGTGTGGTGTGTCTACACGGATGGGACTAGGTTTACCTTCACCGGTGGGAAGGGAACCTTTGTAGAATAGAACATACTTACCCGGAAGAGGGTGAAACCGATAACTCATCAGTTGGCTTGACTTACCTTTGGAGCAGTTGATATGGAGAGTCCGAGCTATACTATAGTGGTGGAACAGTACGCAGAAGTTTTCCCTGATTATGTTCTGGGTCTACCTCCTCACAAAGATGTGGACTTTTACATTGACTTATACCCTTAGTCGACACCACTATCTACTCCAGCATATTGGATGGCTCCTACGGAACTTCGCGATATGCAGGTATATCTAGATGACTTGTAGGGAAAGGGATTCATCCGACCTAGTGTTTCTCTCAGGGCAGCCCCAATTCTATTCGCCAAGAAGGTGAATGGGAGCCTGAGGTTTTTTGATGACTACCAGCGCCTGAACCAGGTGACCGTGAAGAACAAGTACCCACTTCCAACAATTAATGACCTATTTGATCAGCTAAAAGGTCCACGGTGGCTCTCGAATATAGACCTCAGATCAAGCTATCACCAGCTCAGAGTTCGAGATGAGGATGTGCAGAAGAGGACATTCTGATGTCCGTACAACCACTATGAGTTCTTGGTTATGCCATTCGACATAACCAATGCTCTATCAGTGTTTATGGGACTCATGAACATGATAATTCATCCATACCATAGTCGCTTTTTCGTAGTCTTCATTGACGACATTCTGATCTACTCGACTACTAAGGAGGAGCATGCCTATCACTTGTGGGTAGTACTAGACACACTCTGAGAGCACTGACATTATGGTAAAATCTCAAAGTTCCAGTTCTACATCTATGAGGTTAACATTCTGGGACATGTCATATTTGCAGGCTGGATTTGTAGTGGATCAAGCGATGATTGATGCAGTACTTGCTTTGGAGCCACCAAGGAGTGTGACGGAGGTCCAGAGTTTCCTGGGTTTGGCTGGTTATTACCGGAGGATTGTGCCAAATTTCTCCAGAGTTTCAGCACTGCTATCATCTTTGACTAAGAAGGGAAAATCCTTTTTGTGGTCAAAGAGATGCCAGCAGAGCTTTCAGGAGCTGAGGTCGAGGCTGACTTCTGCCCCCATCTTGAGGCTTCTAGGGGAAGGCGTATGGGACGTAGTCTTCTGAGAAACATCAGGGACTTGACTCGGATGTGTCCTAATGCAGGAGCGAGCAGTGATTGTGTGTGGCTCTCATCTGCTGAGATATAATGAGAAGAACTATGATACCAATGACCTGGAGTTAACAGTAGTGTTCTTCGCCTTGAAGATGTGGAGACACTATCTGATGGGGGAACGTTTTATCGTGAACTCTGATCAATAGAGTCTCAAGTATATATTCTATCAGAAGGACCTAAACATGTGACCGTGATGTTGGCTTGAGTTCTTCCAGGACTATGACTTCGAGATAGTCTGTACTCTTGGGAAGGGGAACGTTGTTGTAGATTCAATCCGAAAGAGATCTAGTATAAATATGCTAGGTGAGGAGATAGAGTAGCTGGATAATTTTCAAATATCCATTATGGATAGAGATAGATCAGCATTCCTTTAGTATCTTACAGTAACTCCCCAACTTCTGCAGTGAGTCAGGGAGGCACAACATGGGGACGCTGACTGCTAGACATGATGTGCTCAGATATCCACAGGGCAGGCACCTGATGGATTTTATAAATGTGGGGAGCACATCATCCTCTTAAGAGCATGTACTATTGTACCAGTGTCACTTCAGGAAGAAGTGTTTATGGAGTTCCACACATCCCCTATAGAGGTACATCTTAGAGTGGCGAAGATGTACCCAGACCTCCAACAACAACACTAGTGGCCGGGAATGAAGAAGGCAGTTGGATAGTTTGTCTCTCAGTGCCTCACATGTCAGCAATTGAAGGTGGAGCATCAGGTATGAGCAGGCTTGGTTCATCCTTTAGAGGTCCCTGAGTTGATGTGGGATGGGATATACATGGATTCCATGATAGGAATTCTACACACATCATAATGTCATGTCTCGATCTGGGTGATCATCGACCAACTCATCAAGTCGGCCCACTTCCCACCAATCCGAGAGCAGGGATCAGTAGAGAGCATGGGACGCCTATATGTGTAGGACATTGTGCGGTTACATAGATTACCTTCGACAATTGTCTCCGATCATGACACACATTTTATTTCCCGTCTATAGAAGGGGTTTCAGGATACTTTCGAGACGCAGCTTCGTTTGAGAACCGCCTTCCATCCTCATATGGATGGCCAGACCGAGTGGACCATTCAGACCCTCGAGGACATGTTTTATGCTTGTTTTCTCGACTACAATCATAGCTTTGAGGATCACTGACCTTTGGTGGAGTTTTCAGACAGCAATAGCTATCACTCCACCATTGGGATGGAACCTTTTGAGGCATTGTATGTGTGACTTTGTAGATCACCTTTGTGTTGGACTGACCCAGAGGAGTCAGCACTAGTGAGACTAGAGATGCTAGGGCTACCACAGAGAAGGTGCAGATCATCTAGGAGCGTATGAATACTGCATAGAGCAGGCAGAAGTCATATGCGGACAGGAGATGAAGATCTATGGAGTTCAAGGATGGCGACCACGTCATTCTATGGGACTCACCTCTATGAGGTCTACAGATATTCAGCCGAGGAAGTATGTTATTTCTGAGATTCGTCGGTCCTTTTTAGGTCCTCAGTAGAATTGGCGAGGTGGATTACCGCTTAGCTCTTCCACCTCAGTTACACCGGGTGCACAACATCTTTCACGTATCCCAGCTGAGGAGATACGTGCATGAACTTTCCCACATCATCAACCATGGAGTGCTGGATGTCGACGATTTGGAGACTTTTACAGAGGATTCAGTAAGGATTGAGAATTGACAGGAGCAGGTCCTTCATGGACGGTTGATACCTCTAGTGCTCATTCGATGGAATAACAAGAACCTCTAGGTGAGAACATAGGAGTGGGAGGATCAGATGCGTGATCAATACCCCCACTTTTTCCTTTAATTTTGAGTTGTAGCTTACGGGGATGTAAAGCCCTAAGGTGGGGCGAATGTAAAGACCAGGGAATTTTGATGTAAATTTATTTATTTAAATGAGAATTTTACAATTATGCGAAAATTTATGGCGCATGATTTCGAGACCCAGAGTGGCCAGAATCAATTTCTGAAGTTTTGTTTGGGTACATTCAGTAAACGTATGAGCAGGTTTTTATAACATTTGAACCGGTTCTCGGAATTGAAATCGAACAGAACCATTGAACTTGCAGTGCCGATATTCACATAAGAAGACTTTCACCTTGACAATAGTTTGTCGAGGGTGGAAGATAATTTTTGGGTTTTTTGTGGGAATAATAAAATAAACTAAATGCATGTTTTATTTTATTTTAATCTATTATAACCACCCAATTGGAAGTTGGAGGTGGGTACCACCACACCTTAACCCCCCCATGAGAGGTTATAGTGGTGGGTCCCACCAGAACCTAACCTCCCACAAGAGGTTACAATGTGGGGACCACCCAGGACTAAACCCCCCTAATAATGGTGGGAGATGAAATCTTCCCAACTCCCCTCATTAATGAGGGAGAGTCTCTCCACCCCCTCCTTTAATGGTGTCAACCCTCCCTCTATCTTAATTGTGCCAACCTCATGAATTAATTAAGTGGACACAACTTAATTAATTCACCCAAATTGAATTTTAAACCCATAAAACTAAATAATAGATAATCTATTATTTGGAGGGACTAGCTATTATTTTGTTGTAAAAAGGCTGGTAAAATAGGATTAGACCTTTTGAGAGAAAACCTCTTGACAACAAAAAATGAAGAATGAGTTCTTCCAATGAAGAATGATGGAAAGGAGCATCATTGACTTCTTCCTCGGAAGCACCATGCAGAAGAAACTGATGTGCGACGTATTCGACGACCGACCCTCTCTCCTCATCATCATCAACGAACCGAGGCATGAGCTCAGGATTGGAAGTGTTCGGCGGACTTCACGAATGACGAAAACTCTATCTTCTTCCCTACGACTTCCTCAACGAATAAAGGTAGGTGTTTTATTTTATTTATGTATAATTTATTCCCATGTTCTTTTTTTATTTAAAAATGAAAAATGAGGGTGTTTTCCGTTTGCAGGAGGGGTGTTCTTCTTTATTTCTCAGAGCGAATTGCTATCACCCTAAACGCGGAGGGTGCAGACCAAACCAATGTGGTTCGAACCCTCCATCGATCTCCTTTTTGGTGTTGTTCGAAATAGAAAAAAGTGACGTCAATGGTGAAAAAGGTGATGAAGGCAACTTCCCACAACTTGCGGCCTCCGTGACTCGTGCTGCCCTCACTGGTCGCGCCGCCCCCGCCGGTCGGGCCTCCCTCCTCGGGCACGCCGCCCATGCCGGCCGCGCCGCCCCTGCTGGCCTCTCTGCCCCCACCGGTCGTGCCGCAGTTAGTGGCTCGACCACCTCACCAGCCGCGCCGCCCTCCCAAGCCACGCCGCCTTGCTAGCCACGCAGCCCCCGCCGCCGCGCAGCCTCACCGGCCGTGCCGTCCACACCGGTTCCGCCCCTCCCGAGCCCTGGCCGAGCTGGCCTCCTCGTGCACCACGCGACCCATGGCTCCGCCGTTAGCACATCCCACGCACCCCACGCGCCCCACTCCACCACTAGCTGAACCTGCCCATCAACCTCCGCGTGCCTCGTGCACCTCGATGCTCCGCCGTCCGCGCGCCCTGCTCTGCCCCGGTCCCAGGCCACACTACCCCGAGTTGGCCCCTCGCGGTTCCCTCCAGGACGAACTTCTCTCGGGCCGACCTGTGGTCAGTCCGTGCCATCTCGATAGGTCTGCGCTCTCACAGCCCACCACGAACCCTCGCGGCTTGCTGGGCTAGTCCCCATGGGCCGGGCGGAACCTAACAGGTGGGCCCGCCTAACGGGCCAGGCATAGCCAACGAGTCAGGCCGGGTCGACCCAGACAAGGTCGTACTGGACTCGAGCCCACTTCGATCCTTTTACACTTCTTCGACCATATCTTTGGCACCCGACACCCATTTGATTAACAGTTAGCGTCCCTAGTAATCTTGAAGAATGACAGTCCCTCTGAGTATACCCCACTAGAGTTTTGGGAATAGTTGATATACGGTCAGGTAGGATCATGCACGAATCCAACTGGACCCCAGAGACTAAGAGGATAATAACTCACAGACCGGGCATCGAATTGACCCTCCATCTGTTGCCTTGAGACCTCTATGACATGAAATACCTTTGAGATACTTCTTCCTGGAACTTCGTGACAGTTGGAGTATCAACCAGTAGCTCGTAGACTGGATCTTTCCAGAGACGAGCGGATAGAGTGTGGAGACCTAGTTTCTGGTTGAGACTTGACGACTGTTGACCAATTGACTCGGAGTGACTCAACTAGCCCAGTGGGGAGCGCCTGGTTGTGGCGGCAGACAAGCGGTACTCGACAGGAGAAGTACCGTTGTAGGCTATTAGTGGGAGCACCTGGCTATGGCGGCAGATCCACAGTGGGGAGCTCTATGGTGACACAGAAGACCTACGATACTCGACTGGATGAGTACCTCAGTAGTCCAAGGTTAGTGGGAAGCGCCTTGATGTTGTGGTCGGCCCACTCTACTCAATAGAGGAGGAGTTATCTAGTAGTCATGGTTTCGATAATGTTAATTAAAATCCTGGTTTAGCTCATTCAATAACTATTGTGCTTACCTCATTATTGAGATGGATTACTTGATAACATAGGTATATGTATGGGCATATACATAAGTGGGGTTATTTGTTGATTTCATACTTTTTCGTTTATCCTTGTTGGATTTTGTGAGACCATGAGGGTCTTTAGGTCCCTACTGGATATCGTTATACACAACCCTGCATGGGCTATGACCACACATCATTGTGTTGGATACAGACGATTGACAACGCTAACCGAGGCTGAGAGTACCAGGACTGGACGGTACCCAGAAGTGGACCTTATGTTGTGTCAGTACACATGGGAGATGGATTTACGTGGAGTGCTGAGGAGGCTATTTTAACGTACCAATCAGGTAAGATCCTCGGAAGAGGACCGAGTGGCTATTTTTTCTATTTCATCAGTTGTACTTGTACTTTCAGTTTCATGTACTTTCTAGTTGGGCTTGTATTATGCCCCTTTTTACTTACAATACTCACTTGTTGGTTATTCAAATTACTCGTGATCATATCTTATGTGTGTGTTTGTAGGTTATAAAGGAAATGCCTTCCCAGTTTTAGGGAATTATTCCTTTGGGGCTAGTCGCCAGCCCCTGGCCTATGGAAGGCAGGCTTGGGGTAGTCACGGCACGGGCCCCAGGGGACGGGTCGTGACAATTACTACATCTTAATATTTATTATTATCATGTATCAAATGAATATAAATGACTTTGATAACATATTTACACCTAGGGATACAATATATCATATATAACTTTTTTAATTTTGATTCCATAGTGGGTAAGATAACATTTCTCATGTGTGTGGTAGACGACCGTCTCACGAAGCAATGTTATTCATCTTTCACCAATTCCTAACATGGATGGTGATAAGGATATATTTAATTTATATATGTGATATAAATGATATAATTAGTTTATTAATCACATATTTATCATTTTATAAGGATTATATATCATATTTTTCTTATCTATTCACTCACTGAATGATGATAACATCATTCATGTATGACCAGACTACCGCCTTCACAAAGTGATGTAACTCAATTTTCATCCCTAGGCCACATGGATGATATATATAAGTATATTAAAATAAATAATATGATATTTATTATATAATTATATTTTTATAAATTTAATATATTTCTTACATCCTTTCACTAACGATGTTTGAAAAATGGAATCCTTACTCAAGCTAACGTAGCTCAAGCCGCCTCCATGATTATAGAGTACATAATTTATCAAATCCATGTATTATAATTATTATAAAAAATATAACAAAATTATAAATAAAAAATTATATAATTTTTATTATAATGGTTATGATATAATCATATAATTTATCAAGAACCCAATATTTCATGATAAACCATGCATGAGAAAACAAGACAATTAACACATGAAACAATGAAAACAATGAAAGCTTTTTAATGAATGAGTGATAAGTTGTTACAAAAGGATCATATATGATATTATATATAATTATAAATTAATATTATAAAATAATAACTTTTTTAAAACCACTATACATGAGTTTAAACCATCATCAACCAAAACGAAGAGTGAGGTCTGGGATTCTCACCTCACTTTTACTTTCATTAAACATAAACCTTATTCAATATATAATTATACTATATGGTGTATACAGTTCCATTTTTGAAGGTTCTATCATGAAATATTTTATATTAATGGAATTAAACCTTTTATTTAATGTTATTTATTTAACTTTTCTTATGATTCAAATGTTTCCAAAGTTGCAAGGGTTTATTTTAAAATCACTTCATTATTCAGTATTTTTATTGTTTTATTTGTTCACCATAGTGGAATTATTTTATAGTTATATAATAAAATAATTTTTTTTCACCTCAATTTATGAATGAACAATTTAATGTAATATAACAATTTTCCGCTATTCAGTACTTAAAATGATTCAGAAAATATTTTTATGTAAAGCCGAATTCATTTTCCTATTTATCCATAAATCTATTTTACTCAAAGACCATGTTTTCTAAAAATGGTTCAAATATTTAACCTGTTAAAAATTAATTATTAAAAATATTTTTAATAAATTATATTATTTATATTTTTTTAATGGAATCATCATTCTGTTTCTGAAACAATTCCCCTTTTTGTTTTACTAAACATGTGAATGCAATATCTCTTTTAACATGTACAAGATGAATGCAATTTTCAAATATAATGACCAATAAATGTATTAATGATTATATTACATTTTTTAAATGATTATTTTTAATTAAAAATCATTCCAAAATCTTATTTGAAACATTATTTTTAAATATGTTTTCAAAATAAAATGGTTATTTTCCTCAAAAATAATTTTAAATATATTTTTATGGTATTTCTACTCATCAAAATCATTATTGATTTGTTGAACGTATGAAATACTAGGGATATATTTTATTGATATAATCTTTATTCATTATTTTTAGGGTTTATTATTACTGATACTAATCATGTATAATTTTATTTCCATTCAACATTTTATTTGGGTGGTTTGTGATTAAGTTTGTTGATTGGGGAATGTATTGACATTTCGTTGGCATGTTTTTTCAATATTAATATATATTTTGATTGTCTTTCACACCTTTTATATGTATAATTCTCTGAAAAATTAATGTAATGGTAGGGAACTACCATATCCCATAAATTTATCAATATGTATCTTGTGAAAAACCAAATTGGGTTTTTGGAATAGTCCTTACCCATTTATATATATGCCACTCAACAATGAATCAATGGTATAAGATTTCTTGGCACAAGAGCATGATGGTATTAGATGTTTTAGCATATGAGATTGATGGTATTTTACTTCTTTGAAAAATATTAAATGGTTTGTTATTAATGTCTATTTAATGAATTCATTCATTATAAATTCTGTTATGTTAATTCAGAGGGAATATTCGATTAGTTAGAATATCTATGGTTAAATTTGATGCAGATGTGACTTGGTATATGGAATTGTTATGTCATCAAATTTTCCCATTGTATTATTCTCAATTTATTAATTACATGAAATGTATTTTGGTTATTTACTATATCTAATTTATTATGTATTCATTATTTATCGGTTTCTCTTTCCATTAACCCTTAATTAGTATTTATGCACTCCCCATTCTTATGTTTTATTTTACCCATTATATAAGGAAGGGTTTTATATATATATAAATAGACACTGAGGGTAGAAATGTAATTGTCAAAGAAAAATGTTTAATATTTTATGGTGTTAAATGAATTGTTTATATAATGTATGGATCTATTTTAATTAGATAGATAAACAATTCAGTATGTTGTGATGTGATTCCATGTATGATATTATAACGTAATAAAGATACCTCTATATCTAGAGTACTGGGGTCATGGTCGCTATATGAGGTTGAATTTTATAAACCCCCTATGTGAAACAGCAGGTTTCATGAGGGAAAACATGTTGGTTTTTTACATGATTACTAAATGAACTATTTATTTCAGGGTGGTTATTCGAATAGTTCAAATATCCTTGAATATATTTCAAGATCATGAAATTATGTTCTCACATTATTTGATTGTAAACTTGGGATCCCTTTATATCAACTAAATCATAAAAATTAGTTCTAGCCATAGATTAATGAATTTCCCCCATATTTTTCAATTTATACAATTAAAATTTGAGATTCATTGGGCTTTGAGTGTAGGCCCAACTTTTGAATGATGGTCCTAAGGCCAATTATGATTTTTCTAAAAAGTTTTGAATTCTTGCCAAAAAATCATTATATTCCCTTGGAATTCATCTGTCGATCCTAAAAAAATAAAATGATCCAATGAAAGTGTAAAATAATTTCCCAAAATGCCAAATATAAATAATGTATAGACTCAATTATACAAGCATATGATTTATTGTTCTTAAATATACACATTAATCATAAAGGAAAAAATTATATGAAATAAAGATTAATTGAGTACATTCATTAAAAATAATAGGTATGGACCATGAAACACATTATTATTAAGATATAATCAATAAGTATTATCCACTTTCAGTGAATAATCATGTCGAATTTTAGATATTTTTTATTGAACAGAGTGTCAAGGACTCCTTCTATTTTATAGGATCCTTGCTTTCATAGATGTTTGTTGGAATCAAACAACATGTAATATTTATGAAAATAGTGTTATTTAGGTTATTCAATTATTTTTCTTCCCACATTTTATGTTCATGAATATCTATCAATTTATGTGTGTATTATCTCCATTCAATGTATCATCACATGAGAAAGTATAATTCAACTTTTAATAGCAACAGTAGCATAGAGAATCAATCTGATCCTCTTCTCCTTGTACTCAAGGAGGAAAAATTCTTCAATATATCTCTTTAAAATAATTATGAACAATCATTAAAATACAATTTACCATAAAATACGATTAAATATTATTTATAAATACTTATTTAAAAATAAATTTGAAATTGTAGCTGTGATATTTTATTATGATGATAGTAGATGATGGTGTCTTGATCTGGGGGTGACTTGTTCTCAAAGGGACTGAGTCGGGTGGTAAGTCATGTTCTAGTGGTGGTAGGTTATGATGGTTAGTCATGTCGCTCAGGACTCATTTATGTGGTATGTCCTTTCAACTCTTAGCAAATTTTTTGTTCTGATAGTGACTCTTACCTGAGGGTGACTCAACACATACATTTATAAAAATACATTGTTGTAGTGAATTATAGTTGATGGTGGGTAATTCCAGTACTTATCTGATTTTGGATCCCATTGGTTAGTCATCCTTAGTGGCGACTCATCCTCAATTGTGAGTCATTGATGGTGGTGAAACATCCTTAGCTATGACTCATCTTTAGTCATGAGTCATCCATAGTAGCGACTCATCCTTAATAGTGAGTCTTTTCTAAACATAACCATATTTTCACCAATCTATTTAATATTATAAAAATATATTATAAAATATAAAACCCACTAATAACATAATAAAAATTACTTTTTGATCATCAAGACAAGGAAGCCAACAAATTATAACCCATAAAAAATAACATAATATTTTAATGATGTCGAAGTATATTTTTGGAAACCATAAACCACATTATATAATTCACTAAACCCAAAGGAATAATATATATCAATTGATAAATATAATATCTAATTCTGGTTCCCATATATAATTCATGGAAACATTTCCTGAAAAAATTAAGAACCAATTTACAACAGCTAAATAATTCCAAATTCAAATAAAAATGAGATAAATCAGTAAAATAATATATCAAAACAGAACCCTATATTGAATAAATGGCTAAAAATAACTATTCATATGATATAATCCACTAATAAAAAATCACAGAGTCCCTAATCCATGGAATTATTTCCAGATGATTTTTTTAAATTTCAATCCCAAATATAAAATCCCATTTATAGAAAGAAAAAATAAGTGGGAAAGAAGGAATAACATTTGAAAGGAGAAGATTCTTCATTGACATTATAACTCAAACTATTGTTAATGTAAAATAAGAATCATGAAATAAGTATGAAGTAATATATTCATTGACAAATCCTTTATTCTCATTTGTATGAACTCAGTAGTATGAGGCTAACGGAGACCCCAATTCCGTCAACAAGGAATAGGAGAAGTTGAAAAAAACCATTGTTTGATAAAAAACTAGATTTATAGACATAATATTATCAATGAAAATCCATTATATCTTTGATTTCCCATTAAAAGTGTAATTATATATCTGGGTCATTTGATAGATATCTAGAGGGATAATCTTTGGTTATAAAGGTATATTTTTAGTGGAACACTACATGGAGCATTACGTCCTTATACTGCTTAATTTTTTTAAATTTCCTCATTAAAAATCTAAAAAATATTACTCCCAAGCATTAATAAAAAGTTAAAAACAATCATATGCTCTATATAAACTTATTAAGAACTCCATTAATGATAATTCTCTTATTCAATGTAAAAAATATTTAAACCATATAAAATTTATACAATGATTATTTCATATTCAATTCCTATTAACCATGTTAATTAACATTAAAATGACATGATTCACTGTAACATAGATAATATATTATATATAAATTAACAATAATGTTTTTTAATATAACAGATATAATTTAATTTGGACAATATGGATATTCAAATCCATGTACATTCCTAAATATTGATTTCTATGAAAACATGAGCTCCATTCCACACTCCCACTCAATGAAAATCATACAGATTACCATAAAAAACTATATTAATTTATGCAAGGAATTTATTCAATATGTAATAATTCATTTTAACCTATTAATATTAATTCAATATAAAGAGGCCAACCTATTTCCAAATCTATAGGATTGAATCTCTCTCTAAATTATATACCTTAAATTCCTTGTATATTAGAATATTAGGCGATTATAATAGTAGATTCTTGAATATGATAGAGAATAATTCATACCACCAGAAAGCCCTGATATTAAATTATTCTAATTATATCTTAAAATAATCACATAATAGATTCTATGGTACTTTAAATATTTTTCACTCAATAAAGTGATTAATTTTAATTTGTAGAAAGTCCCCATAAAAAATAAAAACCAAAGGTGTCAAATTATTTTTATTTTTAATTTTATTTGGAATGTTGTAATGACCAAACCCCACCAGAACCCATATTTGGAAATTAATGAAGATAAATACTACTCTTGATGAGAATATCAAGTAGTCCATGGGTTTCCTTTTATCATAGTTGGCTGAGAGCACCCAAATAGAGGAGGGAATACCTATATAATTCACAGATTTATATATTCACCACATAAAATCTAAAACAAGAATAGATAACCAATAACAAATTCATCAAATTTCATATAACATAGAATCAATAATAAGTAAATACCATAATAAATTTCATGGGAAGAAGCACCACAATCACTACCTACACATAAACATCATCCATATAAAACTAATGATTGTATCATTCATCAAATCCATCCAAATAACTTGAATATAGTCATACACATACATATATAGTGGTTGTTATAAAAATAATTTCAGATGGATCCCATTTGTATCATGTCAATGAAATTTAGATGTAATATACTAATGCCAAGGTGAGTAAATAGTGAAAATAACTCATTACCCAAAAGCTGATCTATATCACCTACTCAATAAGTCCAAGTCCCTAAATGTCACACAAAAGTAGGTAATATTAATTTGGTATATATATATATATATAATTGTTACATCATATCATATTTCCCACAAAAAAGTCACTACAAACCCCAACACCACATATCTTATTGATCCCATCCGCATTATATATCATTTCACTACATACCGTGCATACACATAGCGAAATAAAAACTATCACAACACCAACTTCATAAAAAATCATTTTTCCAATTCGTATGCTTTTAAAAAAAATATTATAACTAAGAGACATTATAACCCATATATGCATATACTATACATTAAAATGTTATATTATGTCCCTAAACCAACTTGATAGAAACATAATCCATCATAACCTATAATTTAATTTTTAACGTATCATTAATCCATTAAAAACCGTATATATATATATGTGTCTTAACCAAGAAAAATTGTAACCTAAATGTGTATACTTGCTATAAATTTACATTATCATAACTATAATATACACACACAATAATATTTATAGAACTGAGATCCAAGTAGGAGGAGTATTAATCCATGAATATCCTATATATTTTATATGTCTGAATGGAAAATAAAACACATGTCCGAATAAGTATTTTCTGTGAGAAATATTTTTCTCTAAGTTTGTATATTCCTAGATGTTATGTTTCCAGATAACATATTTCAGAATAACATGATGAAGTAAAAAAATCAAGACCATGGTTGTATAGTTACAGGTTAGTAAAATTTTATTATTATTATTTTTAGTAGAAATTTAAAATAGAAGGTTGTCAAGAAATTACTTATTCAACATCTTAATGAAATATACCTCAGTATTGAAGTTTTCATGAATTATCTTCTATCACATTGAAGTATGAGAGTAGGAATATAGGTGGAACATCATTTGGGAACATGCACATGGTGCTCAGCCATTTTCTAGAGGATTAAATGATACAAATAGAAGGGGAAACATCTGTATATAACATAGTGTTCTAGAGGTGGTGATGGATGTGTGGACGTAATGATATATTATAAATTTATTGTGATGATACATAGAAGAATTTAATTCTAAGAAAATAGGAAATAATATATTTTTTAGAGTAAGTAGATTAGAACATATATGTGAATGTTCAGTAGATATTGGTGGTCAAGGTAGAAAATAATATATAGAACTAAATTTTAATATATTCCACAAAAATTCTTATAAATTTTTTGATTGTGTTTATACCTTATGACCAGTTGGTTGCATCTAAATATAGTGTGGTTAAACTATATGTTTGAGATTTACAAAAAAATGCTAAATTAAGGACATTTTTGAGTTATAACCAATGGGAAAGAGGCCTTAGTGTTGAATGTTTATGTTCACACTTTGGAATATAGGATAGTGACCTAATGGTGAGGGAAAAAATGTGAATCGAGCCAAGGGATAACATTCCATAACATGTTGGAATTTATATTTTGAGTTGTATTGATAGGCACACATTAAACATAGTACCTTAAAAATCCAAAATTTGATAAATTATTATAATAGTTTCATTTTTTAAATTTCTAGAATGTTTAAAGTTTATATTTTTATAGAATTAGGTAATTTAATATCCCTTAATGTGTAAATTTCTAGAAAATATCCATATTTCAAATAAAACATATTCTATATAAATAATAAATTGCATCAATAAGGGTAAATTAAAAATTTTGAACTCTACCTATATTAAAAAAAATTACTCATTATTATTCCCTATGAAAAATCATTTAAAAATGTGGGATATGAGAAAAAAATATATTAGGATGATATATGAAATAAAATAAATGTGTATGTTCATTTTAAAACAATGAAAATGAAAATTGTTATTTTCCATTTTTACAATAAACATTTGATCTTGAAAACCCAATTGGGTTTCTACTAAAAAGTTATGCTCATTATAACCTTCAAATATAATTTGAAATTATATAACAAAAGAAAAATAATAATCATATGTGTTTCTATGAAAGAATGATAAATTATTATAACATTCCAATGTAATCTATTTATTCACATGTATTTTTAAAAAATGATAACAAACATTCCATAAAAATATATTATCATTTTATTATTGATGAAATAGATATTTGTCCTTCATAATCCAATTTAAGAATATCACATAGCTAACTTGTGAAATTATAATTATATTCACTCTTACAAGAATCTTTATAATGGAAACAAATAAATAAATAATTCCTATATTTTTTAAGAGTATCCTTTCACCAGTTAACTATATCAAAATACTTATTTCATTTGAGAGCCATATCATACTCACCCCTAAAAGTATATTCCAGTCTCACCCATAATTCATATAAAATTTACATGAACTATAGTGGCATTCCCTCGGAGGCCTAGATCCGATGTATGGTACTATTACATTAGCATGATTACAAGGAATCAAATCCCAAATGAATGAGAGTTTATTAGTCTTGGTAAACCAGATACTTATAAGATACTTCTATTGTAAAATAATATACTAATTATAACATAATTGTATTCCCTCTTTCTAAATAAAAAAATTAAATGAAAACTATAATCCATCTAGTAAATGCATGCATATCTTTCATATTATGCTTCTAATATTCCTATGGAAGGAAACATAATGATGATGAGATCAAATGGTGGGTAAGGGAAAATGGATTGGAAGCCAAAAAGAATCAATGAGTATAGTCAATATAAAAAGGTAAATTACTGAACACACATTCCATGTAATAAATAAACTAAATATAAGGTCATAAATAAAATCAAAATATAATAAATGGAGACCCCTTCCATTAAAATAACTACATATGAAAAAATAAATATGGAAAGGTAATAAACCAAAACATATACAAACAAAACAACTGAAAAAGAAAGGTATCAATACATACGTTGATGAAAATTAACATGATTTAATAATAACTAAAACTAAATGAGGGAAATAAATAATTATTGGACACCATGATTCTTATATACATGGTATGTATTCCATCAGGGCCATTCACAAGACAATTTAAAAACATATCTGGTAAAACCCAAATCTAAGGTGGCTAGCCAAATGACTCGTCCCATGGTTCCACTAATGTGTTGTGGGGCTATTTATAAATGGTCCCAACCATGTCATACCAGTCCAACAAATTCCTCATATATCGAATAATCGATTTATCATTATTCCTTTTTGAATATCCATATGATGTAGAAGATATGGATTTATCAATATTTGACCAGATAATCAGATAAAATTTATATTAAAACAACATTTTATAACTTGGGTTATGCTATGATTAATGATTTATGTTGTTTTGGAACATGTAAGAATGATTTCATTATGAGATGGGTGGGGCATATATATCCCTGCAATGGAGTGGCTAATGATTTATATCTCATGAGATAGACAGGACTAAAACAACATGTAAATCACAATCAGTAATATAGTGCTGGAACGACAAGTAAATATGGTTCAGTAATACATGGATGGAATGACAAGTAATCCCTGTTTAGTAATGGAATTTGTCCACAATAATCATATTGACAACAATTCCTTGGCTTCAATGGAAATCATATTATCTGCATATTGTTTTCCACAATTCCATGTTTTATTCTGATTTTATTTTATCGTGGTTAATATTCCTTTATGTTCAATGCCTTATGTACTAACATGAAATATTTCATGTCTAATGATTTTGATATTTAAACATTATGTTCATCATTTTACATTCTTATGTTTATGGTTTGTTTTATGTTCTCAATGATTACCGTTCTTTAGCATTGGATCTCAACCTTTTTATGTTTTCTTTTCACATGATATAAAGAATGTTTTTAAGTAGGCAAACAAAATGGGAAGATATTTATGAGATATGTTAAAGATCTTCCACCATGTTAGAAGATTATGATCCATGTTTCCAATGAATGTAATCTAATACGGTCTTTGGGCATTTGTTTTTGTCATGTATTAATTATTTCTCAAATGTGATTTTATGTCTATGTATGTAAATCATTGTTCTTTATAGTTGGTATAATAGGAATGGTTTAGTCAACCTTTGTAAAATAGGAATTGAAAAAATGATTGAGATCTCTAGAGATATTTCTAAGGTATGTCTAGGGATGTCCCAAAGGTTAAGTATAACTATAGGTTACAATCATAGATATTATGGTAAATATCCTGAATAACTTAGGATTAAATATTCTATAGATTAAATGTACTTCCCCTTGATATTTTTTTCCTAGTTTTATTTTTTCCTCTCAAACTATTAATTTTGGGTTTTTGACAATAGCTAGAACCCAAAGTAACCATGTTAATGATAAATGTAATGGGAAATTCAGTAATTATAATCTTTAATAACCAAATTAAATGGGAGATCGAATCATGTATACTTGGCCTAAAATCCTACTAGGATTAAAAATGACCAAAGGTGGGAACAACATTCTCTTGAATGTTTCTAATGGAAACATCTACCTCATTTTAGTGGAATGACCAACCCACTAGTTCTTGAGAAATTTATTTGTACAATTGAAAAGATATTTTACATTTTCTGTTGTTCAAAAAGTTAAAAGGATAGGTTGGAAACTCATTTTTTGGAAGGGAAAGAGATATGTGGTAGAATATTATCAGGAATAAGATGAAACAAGATAAAATTGAATCCATGGATTGGGAAGATTTCAAGATCGTATTATTCGGTATGTACCTTCCACTTTTTCTACTTACAAAAAGGGAGATTGTAGATTCTTATCTATCTCATTATTATGATAAGAAAAGAATGATAAAATTCAAAGGAAAATATAAAAATTTCAGATAAAACAAGACTACATTTTCATTATTCTCAAATTGTGGAAGGGATCATAGAGGAAATTGTCTTATAGGGAAAAAATATAAATTTTAAGTGTGGGAATGAAGGCCATCACGAATATTACTACTAACAATATATGAATAAACAAAAAAACTAAAAATAGTGCACCTCCTACAAAATAGGGTTACTAGTGAAATGTAATGGGGAATTATGCTAACCAATTCTCTCATCCAAGTGCTATAAAAGATTATCGACCTCAATAACCTCTTAAGGCCAAAAAAAGAAAAATTACATACGCTAACTATTAGAGATGTTCAGTATGAAGACAACATGGTGGAATAACTAAATATTTATTTAATGGGATTCCAAAATAGTGTTTTAGAATCAGTTTTATAATATTATGAAATATTTGATTAGTCCATTGTTGTTTTCCATAAGTATATTGTACCAGAAACCATGAAAAGGGATTGAAATATTTTTAGATTGCACATGATATGTGCTTAATGAGTGGATTATAAGATAATGATATGTTTGATAGTATTACTAACCTCATTACTGATATACGAACAAAAGGATATCATGGTTTGAGTATATAGAATTTTGGATATATGGATAGATTTAAATTTGACAAAATACATCCTTTCACAATGGTTTTATAGTAATTCATGTTATTTTAATGTGTCAATAGAATACATGATTACGGTATTCACATGTCTGTAATGTGAATAAAAAGAAATAACTTATGAGATATGAGAGATAAATGTTATGTTGATTTATTTCACCTATTTCTAATGTTTTATATTTTATGTTTTTAATGGATTGTAATGTTATCCATTTATGGATAGTATATGTTATATTCTAGTTGATATTTTTTATATTAATGTATAATCTCACTATATCTGGGCTTATTCATATTTGACTGCATATGAAAACCATTTTTTGAGATGGATGGAAAGACGTATCATTCAATCGCATGATCAAAAAAACATCAAGAATGAAAAAAATCAACTTTATTTATTTAAATATGACATGAAGTGGAAATTGTTCATGACATGAAGAAGGGTGAGATTATACCAAAATCAATTTATTATTTATTATCTAGAAAAAATCTTCAACTTTATTGAATAGAACCTAAAAACAAAAAATGTTATCATAATACCTTCATATATAATGAATCATATAGTCCCAAAAATCATTGTATATTTGTTTCTTTTTTGTTGTAAACATTCCCTTAACGATGTTCTCTATCACTATCATTAAAACATGAGGGTTAGATTTTTATTCCATATCCATGTTTTAAATTCCCACCTATGTTATCCTTTGTGGAAAACCAGTGAAGAGTTACTTAGAAGAACCATTATGTCTCTAACATTCCTTTTAAAAATTATGTTTTAGTATTCCTTTTTACTATGTGGGTTTTATGAAATAAAAATTCAAGATGTAGACCGTTTATAACCTCAATGAATTTCGAGGGAGAAATTCATTTTAAGGGGGGTATAATATAACAACATGAGTTTTTATGGGCCATTTTTTCAAATAAATTAAAATTGTCTTTTATATATTTCAATGCATTATGTCAAACATTCCATTCACACTATACTGACTTATGTTATGTTAAACACAACACTGAGTTTCGGTACGACATACACAACATTGAGTACAGATTTTGTTCAATGTATAAAATAAATATGTTTGGATTATGTTATACACATCACTAAATGAATATTTCACTAAAAAAATACTTGTCTTGATTTTCATTCAAGAGCGACCTTCCTCGATAGCATGTGTTGTACGCAATACAGAGTTTCACTAAACAACGATATATTATAAAAATATTATTATTTAATGAAATATAATCTACTTTTTATGAATAGTGTTAACCACATTTTTAATTATATATAATATTAATATTAATATTATATATTTCCAAGTCATGATATAACAGAAAATGCATTTTTTCAGATAAAAGAATAATTTTTCAAAAAATGAATTTTTCCACCTTTTGATGGAAGACCCATTTTAAATATATTTTTTAACACTTTTATATATTTTATTTGAAAAAATAAACTTTTTCATTGGTGGAGGGTCATAAAAATTTATTTTGCTTGATTTTTTTTGTATTGTTATGATTAAATTCATATTTTATTGAATAGTGAAATATACTGCATTTTAATTCAAAACTACCTTTTATCTAATTTATTTATATAGTTGTATTATCTTTATAAATTTATTTACAGAATAATTGGATTATATTTTTATCATTTAATATAATTTTTATTTTTGATATAATTTCATATTTAAATTGGACATAAACACATGTCAATCTTTTGACAATTTTTACTATTTAAAAACATGCATTTGGGATTTGACAATGAGATTTAATTTTAAATTAATTCACAAAACTTATGTTGATGGAATTTTGAAAAATGGATTATATATTTGGAATACGTGGGTTCAAATTATGTCTATATGTTACATTTTTTTTAATATTATGAATATTAACTATGAGAATTTTTATTTACCATAATTAATTGTAAATTAGGTAAATTAGGGTAATAGACCATATGATAATGATAATAAAATTATACTATCACCTTCCAAAATCCTATACGATGAAATAATGTCAAATAATATCACATAAGGGTTGGAATTGATATATTTAATGGACTTTATTTCCTTAAAAGTGATGTAATTATAATTAAAACTTTTAAAAGTGACAACATTTCACATTCTTATATCATATAAGTATAATAATTTTAATATAGTGATAAACTTCATAAAACATCAAAAATAAATAGTATCTCTTAATATAATGAAATTATAAATATAATTTTAATTTATTGATAATTCTTAAAGACTAAATAATTACAATTAATGATGACATGATAATTATGTAGAAATTTATTTATTGATAGAAATATCAAATTAGTGATTTTAAAAATTTTAAAATAAATATCATATGAACTAATTAATGTGCTCCAAATATTTTTCCAGGTGACTATGACATGTTAGGAGTATATTAAATATTTTGTTTTTAATTTATCTTATGTGTGGTATTTTTAAATTCAAATAAATAAAATGTGTCATAATTCACAATATTGATATTTTATAAAAATAACATATTATTAAATTATTTAAAAGTCAAAAAAATATTTAAAAATTAAAAAATGAAAATTTTATTTTAACAAAATTCATAATTTATCAAATTATGAACAATTTACAATTGATAATTAAATATTTATAATTATTTAATATTTAGAATATTATTATAACAAATAAAATAAAATAAATTAAATATGTATAAATAAAAAGGAAATGGTTTAAAATAACATCAAATCCTATCTATATATAATTATTTGACATTATTTCCACCCATAATCATCTAATCTCTAATATAAATGAGTTTTATACCATTAAAAACTGTAAATCAATTTATAATAAATTAATATTTCAAGACTTTCCTAAAGTGGCCCTCCACCCTCTTAAAAAAGGCCACCAACTCTACACATATACTCACACATTTCGAGCCATTTTGATCACAAAACATATTCTCCAATATGTTCCCAAAATCCCTCCATTCATCTTAAAGTCCACCTTTTGGGTAAAAAGCGATCTCTAAGAGTCCATTTGTGCATACAAAAAAGAGATACCTGAAAAAGAGGTAACTATTTTATCACTTCTTTCGAAATTATTTTCTTCTTCTAGTTACTTTTCTAAAGTTGTTACCATTATAAAGTAATAAATACAGTATCTTATACAAGATGATATGTTATTATAATTATGTTCCAACCTTATACCTCCTTTTATCTATCTTACAAATAATAATATCACCATTTGTGTGTATGTACAACTTACCGTCTCCGCATCGTGGTGTAATTTTTTATTCAACAATACGTAAATTTTAAGGGTATAATGATAAGTATAATGGATATGAATAATGAATATAACATGATAATTATTATTTATAATTAATATGAAATCCTATTCCATACAATTTAAAAATTAATTGATTGATATCGTTGCTTGTGTGTACTTATGACGTACTGTCTCCACAATGTGAGGAGATTCATTCTCCATGATAACCATTCAATAATGATTATAAATTATATATAATAAATATTCATGAAATATATGGAATAATAATTCTACTATATATATATGTGTGTGTGTGTGTAATTTACTTTCTTCCATTCAATTCAATAAGGAAACCGAAACAACATTCATGTGTATATACAACCTACTGTCTCTATGAATGGTGCATTCAATTTCAATTATCTATCTATTATATATATATATACATAGAATATTTATGATATATAAATCATGTTTTAAATTTTTTAATTACATAAATCATGATCAAATGAATATTATCAAGAATAAAATGTCAAAAAACGTATGATAAATTAAATTATTATTACACAAAACGTTGCTTTAACAAGAAATTGAAAAAAGAACGAGTAATATAAAGTCTTTAGTGATTCAAATATGAAATAATAAATATTATTATGATTCTGTTACAAGTTAATAAAATGTTTATACCCACTATACATGGGTTTCAAACCGATATATAAGAAATCAGACCTAAGGTAAGGGATAATTTCAAAATCTCATTATTTTCAATGATTTCGTATTTGTATGTATTTAATGGGTTATATTTATCATCCACATCCATGATTCATAAATATATAATATTATTCCTACTTTTATAGTAATTTTAAAATTCAATTTGACATTTTGGTCAATTTTTATTAAACGGAATGGATAGAGTCTTTCTTCCATTTTCCATATGTGATAATTTTTTGAGTTTCCTGACTAGTGTACCGTAAGAATTATTTCTAACATATACCACATTAATGGAGTTTTTACAGCTTCATAAAACCTTAATTACATCAAACATCCTCTGCACTATTTCATGTTTCTTTTTAGTTATATTATTTTCTTTTAATATTTCATGGCATTTTGAGAAAAGAAATTGGTCTTGAAGAAGAAATAATATTTTCATCAAGAACTATGTTCTAGTGTTTTATCAAAATTATTTTCCCTAAAATAAAATTCTCATTAAATAGGGTTATGTTTCTATCGCTATATTTACTAAACCATTTTATTTCTTGGGTTATGCTATAAATAATGATTTATGTTTTACTGTAATATGTAATAATGATTTCGTTATGAGATGGGGGGAATTATATATCCCTCCAATGAATTGGGTAATGATTTATATCTCATGAGATAGTAATGACTAGAAAGACAAGTAAATAATATTCAGTAATACAGGGATGGAACGAAAAGTAAATATGGTTTAGTAATACATGACTGGAATGGCATGTAAACCCAATTTAGTAATGAACTTTGACCACTATAATGGTATTCACAGCAGTGACTTAAATAATATAGAAATTATATTATGTGATTATTGATTTCCACAATTCCTTGTTTCTTTCCAATGCTATTTTATCATGGTTAATATTCTTTTACGGTCTATTCCTTACATACTAACATGATTTATTTCAGGACTAATGATTTTGTTATTTAAACATTATGTTTTTTACATTATTATTATTTTTTTGATTTATGTTCTCAATCTTTAACATTATTGAAAATTTTAGGTCCCCCTTCTTATGTTTTTGTTTCATTATGAAATAAATAATGTTTTAGGTAAGGAAACAAAAGGGGAAGATCATTATGAGATATTTTGAAAATATTTCTCCCAGTTAGAAGATTATGTTCCATATTTCCAATGACAGTAATCTAATATGGCCTTTTGGAATCTGTTTTTTTTTCATGTATTAATTATTATGCAAAAATAATGTAATGTCTATGCACATCAATCTTGGGTTGTTATAGTTGGTATCAAAAAAAGTATTAGTCAACCATTGGAAAGAAGGATTCAAAAACAATAGTGAAATCCATAGATATTTTTCTAAGGTATGTCTATGGATTTCACTAAGGGTAATTATACCTATAGGTTATAGTCCTTGAAATTATAGAAATTATCATTAATAACCTCAGATTTAAGATGTTAGAGATGGAAAGTACTCCTCCTTGATTATGTTTTTTTCCTAGTTGTATGTGTTTCTCACACAATATTCATTCTGGGTTTCAAACAATGGATGAAACCTAATGAAACTACTTTAATGTTGGATGTGATTTAAAATTCAATTAATGTCCTTTTGAATAACCAAATGATATCGAAGATCGAATAAAGAATCATGTTTCAGTGACTGAAAATAATATGAGACTTTATAATGAAAAAAGCAGGAACAATGATCTCTTTAATATATCTTAAGTCAACATCCACCTTATTTTTATAGAATGACTGATCCACTAGTTTCTATGAAATGAATTAGTACCATTGAATAGATATTTTTCAATCTCCATTGTTTATGACATAAAAAGGTTATGTTGGCCACTTATTTATTGGATGGTAAAGAGAATATGTGGTGTAATGTTTTCAAGAATATGAGGCTATAAGATAAAATTAACATCATGGATTGAGATGAGTTCAATAAAATATTTTTCAGTATGTAACGACCTCTTTTTATTCTTACAGAAAGGGAGATTGTAGATTCTCATCTATCTCATGGTTATAAGAAGAAAATAATGATATAATTCAAAGGAAACTATAAAATTTATAAAGTAAGGTAGAATAGATTTTCTTTATGCTCAATGTGTGGAAAGAAACAAAGAGGATGTTGTATTAAAGGGACATATAAATGTTTTCTTTGTGGGAAAGAAGGTTTTCAGGAATTTTTCTACCAACGAAATGGGAAAGATAACACCTCCCTCAAATCGAGGTTACGAATGTAAGGAAATGGTGCATTATGCTAATAAATTTCCTAATCCAAGGGTTATGATAGATTATCGATTTCAACAACCGATTAATTCCAAATACAAAGGAAAATCACATGTGATAACTATTGGAGATGTTGAGAATGACAACGACATTGTGTAATGATTAAGTGTTTATGTAATGAGATTCCAATATATTATTTTAGAATCTCTTTTATAATATTATGAAATATTAGATTGGCCCATTTGGGTTTTCCATTAGTATATGGTACCGATAACCATAAAAATGATTGATTTTGTTTTGGAATGCGCATCATATGCATCTAATGATGTTTTTATGAGATAATGAGATATTTGATAGTATTAATGACCTCATGGCTGATATAAGGCAATCAGATATCAGGGTTTGAGTATATAGAATTATTTCTATCTGGATAGAGTAAATTTTTACATAATACATGTTTTCACTAAGGTTCTATGGTAATTCATGTTATTTTAATGTATCAAGGGAATCCATGATTAAGGTATTCACATTTTTAGAATTTTTCGACCATGAATTACCTTATGAGATATGGGAGATAAGTGTTAAGTTGATTTAGTTCACCTCTTTATAATGATTTATATTTTTATTTTTTGGAATGGTTGTAATGTTATGCATTTATATATATTATAAGTTATATTCCTGATGAAGATTGTTAGATTAATGTATTATCTCACTCTAGGTAGGCTTATGCATATTTGACTGTATGTGATAACATTTTGTTGAGACAGATGGAATGAACTATCATTTTATCGCATGATCTTCTAAAACATCAAGAATGGAAAATTCAAATTCATTTCTCTAAATAAGAGATGAAGTGGGAATTGTTCAAGGCACGGACAACGATGATATTGTACCAAAATAAAGTAAGTATTTATTCACTCGAAAAATTCTTCAACTTTAGGGAAAAGAACATTAAAACAAAAAATGTTATCTTAGTACCTTCTTATTTGATGAATCATATGGTCCCATAAATCATCAGATACTTATCGTTTTCTCGTTGTTAACTTTCTCCAAAAATTGTTCTCTATTTCTATTCATCAAAACATGATAGTTAGTTTTTTCTTCGTATATCCATGTATTAACTTCCCACCTATGTTCTACTATTTGGAATCCAAGTAATGAATTACATTGGGTAGTTGATATGTTTCTAACATTCCTTTTTAAAATTAAGTTTCATATATCATTTTCACGATGAGAATTTCTATGAATGAAACTTTCAAGTAGTAAAATTTTAATAAACCTGATGAATTTTGAGTGTAAAATCCATTTTAACGGGGTTACAATGTAACACCCTAAGTTTTATTGACCATTTTTTTAATAAGTTAAAATTTTAATTTATATCTTTCTATGAACTATGTTAAACATTCCTTTTACAAAAAATATACTTGTCGTACGCTAAAAGAAACATTGTGTTGGCATACGATATACGCCACAATGTGTATAAATTTAGTTCAATGTATTATATACCAATGTTTGGATTATGGTATATGAAAAACCAATGGAAGCATTCACTACACAATATTGTTACTTGTATTGTGCGACATACAAGACCATCTTTCCTCAATTGCTTGTGTTGTACGCAAAATCGAGTTTTACTAAACAATGATATATTATTAAAATATTATTATACAATGTGATATAAAATAGCCGTTATGAATATTATTAACCAAATTTTGAATTATATATAACATTAACATTAATCTTATTTATTTTCTAGACATGGTATAATAACATATTCAATTTTTCACATAAAAGAAGTATTTTTCACAAAAAATGTAGTTTTCCCCCCTTTTGATAGAAAAACAATCTTAAATATAGTATTTAACAATTTTATATATTATATTTGAAAAAATAAACTTCTTATTTGGAATGGAAAAAACAAAATTTACTTATTTTGAATATTATTTATTTTTCTGATAAAATTCATATTTTAATGAATAGTGAAAAATATTGAATTTTTATTCAAAACTGCCTTTTCATATAATTAATTTATATAGCTATATTTATATTTTAGTTAGGTTTAAAGTGTTATATGATTATATTTTTATCTTTTAATAACATTTTGGTCAATGAAATTGATTTTACATATAAATTTGACACCAACAATATCAATATTTCGATTATTTTTACTTCTTAAATACCTGCTTTCTGGGTTTGAAAACAATAATTTATTTTAAATTAATTGATGAATGTTTTGTGTTCGGAATTTTGAAAAATTGATTCCATATATTGAATCAATGGGTCCAAATATTGTTAATAGGTTATTTTTTTGAATATTAAGAATATCAACTACTGTAATTTTTATTTATCATACTTAATGGTTAATCAGGTAAATTAAGGTAACAAAAAATATAAAAATAGAAATGAAATTGACCTAACACCTGAATAAATCATATTAGAAGATTTAATGTTCAAAATTATTACACAAGGGTCGTATTTTATCCATTTAATTTTCTTTTATGCATGAAAGTGACATAATTAATAGTTAAAACAAAAGAAAGTGACAACATATCACGCTCTTATATTATATCAGTATAATAATTTTAATATATTGATAAACATAATAAAATATCACAAATAAATAGTATCCATAAGAATAATGAATTTATCTACATCATTTGAATTTATTTATAATTTTTGGAGACTAAATACGTATGATTAATGATGAAACAACATTGATGTAGAAATTACATTATTGGAAGGAATATCAAATAAATGGTTTAAAATATATTAAAATAAATTTCATAAGAACTAATTAATTTTCTACATGAATTTTATAGGTGACTATTAAATTATAAAACTGTATTAAATTTTTTTTTTCAAATTTATATTATATGCCGATTTTATTTAAAATCAAATAACTGAATAGTTTCAAAATTGACACTATTGATGGTTTATAAATATAACAAATTATTATATTATTAAAAATTTACAAAAATATATAAAATTTACAAATTGAAAACTATATGGTAAAAAATATCATAAGGTATCCAATTGAGGACAATTTACAACACATATATAAATATTTATAACAATTTAATATTTAGAATATTATTACCACATGTAAAATTAAATATATTAAATATGGATGAATCAAAATGATAGGGTTAAAAATAAAATAAAAACATGTATAAATTCTATTATATGAGATAACATTTACCCATAATAATATTATATTATAAATAAATGAGTTTCGGACCCTTATATACATAAAATAAATTTATTATAAATTAATATTGCAAGACATTCCTAAATTTCTCCTGACCCCTCTTATAAAAGGCCACCACCTTTACCCACTTACTCACACCATTCAAGCCCTTTTTCTCGACCAAACTCTGAACAATTAAGCTCCCTAAATCCATCCCTTACATCCAGAGGACACCCTTTGGGAAAAATCCATCTCAAGGTGTCCTTTTGTGCATACCAAATGGCGATACCCAAAAAAGAGGTATTTGTTTTTATCACCTCTTTTAAAATTAGTCTCTTCCTATACTTACTCTTCCAATAGTGTTACATACTAAAGTAGTAAATATTGTATCTTATACATTCTGATATTTTATTATAGTTATGGGAAAAACTTATACCCCCTTTTCTCTATCCTACAAATAACAATATCACATTGCGTGCACACATACGACTTACCATCTCAACGCCATTGTCAAATTTGTTATTAATGACTAATTAATTTTGATTGGTACAATATTGAGTATAATGGATGAAACTTATGAATATAACATTATAATTATTCAGTATAATTAATTTACCATCCAATTACATAACTTTTAATAATTAAGGGAATAATATCATCGCTTGTTCATATGTTCGACATACCATCTCCACGATGTGATGAGGTTAATTATTTATGTTAACTATTTAAGTTTGATTATAAATTATATATAATAAATAATCATGAAATATATGAAAAAATAATTCTAATGTAATTATGTATTTATATATATATCATTTAATTTCGTCCCTTCATTTCAATAAGGAAACAGAAACATTGTTCATGAGTACGTACGACCTACCATCTTTATAAACGGTGTATTCCATTTTATTTATCAATATATTATGTATATAAATATATATATATAATTAAAATATATTATATATATAAATAATTGTCTACAATTTTTATGTATGTAAATCACTATTTAATTAATAAGATCAAGAATAAATAGTCAGAACACATACGATAGATAAAATGATTGTTACCCCAAATATTGCTTTAAAATAGAAAATTTTAAATGAATGGGTAATGTAAAGTAAAAATTGGATCATATTTGCATTAAAAAATATTATTATGGTTATGTTAAAAGTTAAAAATATTTTTAAACCTAATATAATGGAGCTTTAGACACATCCATGAAAAATAATACATATGCTAATGGATAACATCGTAGTCTCATTATTTTATGAGATTGTTTATACGTAACTATTTACTGGGGTATATTTATCATCCACATCCATGTTTCCTAAAGATATAATATTATTTTTATATTTCTTCTAATTTTCAATTTCAATTTTAACCATTGGTAAATTTTTATAAAACTTTATGGAATGAATCTTTCTGTTGTTTTCTATACCAGGTAATTTTTGGATTTTCCGGAAAGGGTATGAGAAGAATGTTATTTCACTTACACGACATGAATGGCTCTTTTACAGTTTCATGATACCATATTTCCATAAATAATCCTCTATAATATTTCATGTTTATTTTAATTAAATTATTTTTTATTAAAATTGTGTGGCATTTTGAGAAAAGAATATGTTTTTGAAGATGAAAGGATATTTTCCTCAAGAATTAAGATCAAGTGTTTTGTAAAATTATTTTCCATCTATGATTATGCTCTTTAAATAGGGTTATGTTTATATCTCAATAATAACAATGATTTAATTTTTCTAATTATAGAATGATATTTTAAATTTATTATGTTATTATAGAATGATATTTATGATAACTCATTTTATATCTCGAGTTATTCTTTGATGAATGATTTATGTTTTTGTAGAACATGTATGAATTATTTAATTACGAGATGGGTGGGACCTATATCTCCTTTCAATGTTTTGGGTAAATCATTATATCTCATGGGATATACCTTGCTATAATACAAGTAAATTTGGTTCTGAAATTAATGGCTGAAACAAAAACTAAATCTGGATTAGTAATACATGACCAGAAAGGGAATTAAACTCGGTTCCATAATGGACTTTGTCCACCATAATGTTCTTGGTGGTAATTCTTTAGTAACCATTGAAATCATTTTATATTATAATTTTTTTTGAAAATTCCATGTTTTATGCCATTGATATTTTATCATAGTTAATATTCATGTATGATCTATGCCTTACAAACATCCACTATTTATTTCATGAATGATTATTTTGATATTTAAACATTAATTTCATGTTTTTACATTATAATGTTTATGGTTTGTTTTATGATCTTAATGTTTACCCTTAATGAAAATATGATATCACCCTCTTTATGTTTTTTTCCCCAAGATATAAATAATGCCTTTAGGGAGAAAAAAGAGTGGATGATATTTATGAGAGATATTGAAGATCTTTCACCATGTTAGACGATTATGTTCCATGTTTCCAAACACACATTATCAATACTATCTTTGTGAGTCTGTTTGTTTCATGTATTAAGTATTCTAAAAATTTAATTTAATTTTTATATACATTAAACATGGGTCATTATAGGTTTCATAACCATTTAATTATGAACATAACCCCTTAAAATCAGTGGGGTTCAAAATCATATAACCCATGAAAAATAAATGGGTTCCAAAAGAATATAACCTATAAAAGTGAAACTAGTTTCATAAAAATCACACCAACAAAAAATAATCTATTAAGAGAAATAATATGAAAGTAAACACTGAGTAATTTCCCTATAAATGCATTGGTAACAGAAATGAATTTCATCTTATATGGGAAATTATTTAAATATAAGTTTTAAAACTTTTCTTGAGAATACACAAATTTCTTAATTGAAAACGCTTTTTAACACATAAAAATATTTTGAAAACATTTTTCTTTTATAATAGATTTGAAAATAGATAAATTAACCATTTAAAACTATAAAGTATTTTTAAAATAATTTTTCTTGAAAATGGGCTTCAATGATCTTTTTAAAAAATATTTGAAAATGTAGTTATTAAATATAAAAGATTTCCAACCAAATAGAAAGAAGGTCTTATATTACATAATTTTTTTATTAAGTTCGAATTAGTGGAAACATGGTACTAATACATGGATATATCTTGAATAAATGAGGGAGAAGGAAATTTATGAGTTTTCTTGAGATATGGGTTGTAATATTTCTTCTTAGAAAGCATAAACATAAACAATTTTGAAAAGCGATGATATTATCTCAATAATTATATATGTGAATACACGTATATTTATGTATAAGAAACATATAATACATTATTGGAAAGTACATACACCACAAAAAAATAAGGAGTGGAGAACATAGAATGTATCTCACGTAAATAAAAAGTGAGATTGAATTCTCTTACCTTTTATCTTAACTCTCGTCGTACTCATTCAAATCACCTATATAAAAAATATAAATTTATTTTACTTATTTTACAGTTCTATATTCTTATATTTATGGATTTATTATGACCTTATATTTTCCTCTTATTAACAATCATATTTTAAAGTTTCACATCGGGCATTATTCGCTTTATTCTTCATATGTGTCTTAATTGGTTGTATCATTGATAGTTATAATTTATATAATGATTTAAACAATGTAAAACATGATATAAATATTATTGTTTTATAGTATATTTGTAATATATTAATCTATTGAATATATAAATACAAAATGGAATACACCATTCAGGGATACTCTAGGTCGTACGTACGCATGAACTCTATTTCATTTTAATTATCATGTTCAAAGATAGAAAGTAAATTAAATATATATCTATAATTATTACATTATATTTATGATATAATATTTGTCTTAAATATTCATTTAAACCATCATTAATACAATTCATGTAGTATGTTAATGAATCATATCAATTATCAGGGTGTTAGTCCACACTACATCAAAACAAATTATTATATAAACACTAAATGTAAAGTAAAAAATTTATGTGATGTAAAATTAATAAATAAGCATAAATAAGTAAAAAAATAATACATATAATATATAAATTTACTGTCCATCATAATGTCAACCATGATAGGGTGTATGGAAATTTTAACGATCATCATTTATTGAGGTTCTTGTTCCTTATGCACTTAAACTGATCGAGGTGTGTGTAAGTGTGGTTTGAAAAATTATCATCTAAAAATCACCATGTATTGAAGATAATGATTTTATAAAATAATGTAAGAGTGAAAATAATAATGGTTGTAGAAGGAAAATAAAAGGATGCATCTTGAGAGAAGGTGTTACCTCTTAATCGGGTAACTTAATTTGGTTTGTTTCATAAGGCCTCCTAGGATTTCCGTCTACCCTATAGATTAATTTTAGGAGGAAGGTAGGAATTATTTTTAGTGTTTGGGGACGTTCTTTGTTAAATGTACGAGGTTTTATAGGTGTGAATAAGTGGGAGAGGTGGTGGCCTTTTATAGGGAAGTAAAAGCACTGACTTTGAATTTTTGAAAATAAGTTAGGTGTATACATGTTACTAACTAATGAAATTCATAACAAAACAATATAAATCAATAATGGAATATTTTTGGAATAAATAGGGCAATATAATGTGTTTTTGGGAAAGTGTCTTGGTATTTTGGGTCTCTAATATTAAGGTTTTTCCCTATTTATGACTATTTTGACCTTAATCGATGATAATAATTTATATAAAATTTACTAATACTTTTATTGAAAAATATTCACGATATAATTATTTTATAATTATTATACTCATTAATTGTTTTTATATATTTACAAAACTACAATTCAAAATAGAGAAAAATATAAAATTAATGTTAATCCAGCATAAGAGACACAATTATGGGTATTTAAAGTAGAATGATATTCAAAAGTTTGTTTTGATTTTATATTCTACTTCTATGGGAAATTGATTATAATGACAAAATTTTTTATCAATAGATATATAATTGATCTAATGTATAATTAAAAAAATTAAAATACTTTTTGATAATGATACTTAAATGAATATTGAGTTTTTAACCTAAATGTATTATTTATCACTATTCATAAAAAATGATGTTTCTTAGAAAAATTAAAAAAATTCACCCTATTATTATTTGAACATTATAAATTTAAAAAACTTTATTTGATCAAGTTAAATTTCCATATGTGTCTAAAATTAATTTCATATTTTTCATAGAAGGAAATTAAAATTATTTCATTATAGAAAATGATATTTTAAAACATAAAAGGACTTCCAAAAATCATATCTCTCGTTATATGTATGTTTTATTTGTATAATAAATTTATAAATAAAACTATATAATTAGTTATTATTGTTAAAATTAAAATTTTTAATATCTATGTTATAATTATCTCATTTAAATAATTATACAAATAAAATAATGTTTTTAGAAATATATGAGTTGCGTGTAACATATGCTATGTATAGGTTCTGTGTAACACATTCGAAGATTGTTTTTTGTATAATGTAAATCATGTTCAGGTTCCATGTAATGTATACAAAGTCTGTTCCATGAGAAAAGAAATTTTAACATAGTTCATTGCATGAAAGAAGTGAAAATTTATTTTATTCGAAGAAAAGTTCCATAATGACTTCGTGGTCACACATACTAATTGAAGTTATAAACATGTTTCTCAAGAATTTTTTAATATTTTTTATCTGCACCTTATTGACCATGAAGATTTTAGTCATCATCCAAAATATTCTTTTTCTGCTCTGTTTGATTCATCCTCATCATAACTAGAAGTAAAAGAATTAATTTTAGACTAATAAGTATTAGAAAATTATTACATCAAGTCTTTGTTGGTCTTGAACACATAAATATCATTCATTGCATTATTCTTTTCAAAAATAATTCTAGATTTACTATCAACCAATTATGGTAAAATTTGATCCTTCCCTAGTTCATCCTTACCATCTCTTTCACCAACTTCAAAATTATAATTAGTGAGTTTGGTAACCCTCTATTCAGTAATATAATGTATTATTTACACATGTTCAAATTCTTCATCAATAGCTTTTAGCTTAACTTTTGGGTTCTCATTATAATTCTCTTCATTATCAAGATATTTCTTCAAAATATTAATCTCCTCCAATATCTTGAATACCAATTACTCATTATCGATTATTTATTTATATCCTTTTACTTTTATACTTATTGACTTATTTTTCAAGAATAACAATCTTCTTATAGATTTAATTTTATTCTTATTTAAGATGAATTTTTATTGGGGTTTTTCTTCTTTAATACTAATACATCAAAACTCTTCATTATTAAATATTTCAATAAAATAATCTACTCCATCCTTCACAAAAGTTTTTTTTGGAATCAGAGTCTCTACCTTTATCATCATCATCATCATGATTTAAAAAACATTTCCATTTAGATTTGGAGATTTTTTATCATTCTTTCTCTAAAAGGTTTTAACCTAACCAACCTATTTCTTACATGATATTATAGTCCATCTTTCTTTTTAATCACTATAATATTTTTTATTTCATCTATAAAAATAATTTTAAAAGTGGGTAATCGCTACACATTCAAAAAACCATCAAGGGATGTTTCTATTTATATTTAAATTTAATAATTATAATAATTTTTGGAAACAATGATAAAATTTAATCAATATTTTTACATACACTAATTATATAGTTAGAGTCATCAATATAATCTTCCCGAATAACATTCATTGTCTTCTCTTTCATGGTGGATTTAAAAGACATTAATCTATCAACAATTGTTTTTTCATTAATAAATGTATCCTTACTAATTTCATAATTAATTAGAGTACTATAAAAATCAACAAAATATAGATTTTTGAGATATCTATATTAAATTAAAGAGACTTTAACATCAAAAGTGCTGGGAATAATTCATAACATATTTTCAAAAACTATAGAATACTAAAACATTCCACCAAGGAATGTCATATTTCTTATAATGTTTTTACCATATAAAATATGTCCCCAAATATTTTCATTCATATATTTTTAAGCCTTCATAATTCTGCCTCTAGATTTTCAATTTAGCATTATTCATTTTTTTATTTCCTTCAAAAAGTATTTTAAACTTATCCTAGATACCGTTAGTGGTGAAAAAAGCAATAAATATTAATAAATCTAGTCTAAAAAGTGATGATAGTAAATAATTTTTATCTCATACATCATTCTAATGACTTTTCTTGTCAACATATGTAAGATGATAATTATCATCAATTAGAAGAAATTCATCTATTTTAGATTCAAGAACATTATCGCCAAGATGAATAAGATAGGTAAAAATTCTATCATTTCATATAAGATAGTTACTAACATCAAATATTGAAATAACATTATTATTTACAAAATTTATATTCTCCATCAAATTATATTAATTACTTCAGCAATGATCAAATAAAGGGAACCCCCAATGAATCCAATTTAAATTGACCACCAGGATGTAAGTATCACTGAGAGGGGGAGGAGTGAATTAGTTATATCTTTTTTATTTAAGTTTTCATACTTATGAAACAAAATTTACCATGGGTTAAAGAATTTTTACCCTGCTAAAAACAAAACAGACCCACATCTATAAAAACACAAGATTTCACAATGTTCACTACTCGATAGGAGTAGAAAAATCCTTGGTATAGTTTGGAACCAATCCAATACCACAAAATCCACTATAAAACTATCCTTTTTTTGTAGTTTTAGATGATTTGGATATTCCCTTTCACCAATGTATCGCTATGTTCAATACAATAGTTCCTGTGATGATTTTATAGTAAAACAATGCAATTACTTTTTTTAACAAACATTTTGCGGTGTTGCATGATCAAATATCAAAAATATGTTCTTCAAGAACAATTATTCACATCCCAACCAAGCAATACATATCAACGTTTTATGGACTTTGTATTGATACTATATCAAATTTACCTGCCTAATTCTCAAGTATGATTTCCCAATACTAAAATAGTAACTCTATCAAAATACTGCTAAAATAATTCTGAAACTATTTTGTTTAAGTGTAAAAATCCAAATCGGATATCAAAGTCTTGTATGAAAACACCAAATTCAAAATTCTCTCATTTTTTCTTTTTTATTTTTTCAAACAAAATTTCACTAGTAAGCCTAATCTATAAAATGCTTCTCATATAGAAGTCAGAGTTTCTCTATTTTCTCTTTCAATCATTAATTCTATGAAGAAGGTTTAATGTAATTCTTCCAATTATTGGAAACCTAAAAATGGTTATGGAGTGATTCCAAAAAAATTTCCCGTATAGAATTTTTTTCCAAAATCATAAAATATCAATAAATCTCATATCTAACATTGAATTCTTCAACATATTTTAAATATTATTTAATATTCACAAATATTCAACTTCATATTGCTTTATAATTTTTTTAGAAACATTATTTTGATTATGATTTTCATTATGATCTACCTTATTATGTTGAATAATTTTTTTAATAAATATATTTTTCATTTCATTTCTCTAAACCTCATGAATGAAAAATTTTCCCATTATAATTTCTATATTTCGATGAAGAGAAAAAATAATTAATTATATTTCAATACACCAATTGAAAAACATAGAATTATATGAAAACTTAGGTCATAACATTACGATGATTAGTACCATCTTGAAATATACAAACACGGAACAACATTATTCAATCTTTTTTAATCACATCCAATATTCTCATAAAAGAACTTCCATAAAATTTATAAAATAATGAATCTTCTTATTTTGTTCCCTAAACTAGTGATATTGTGTGATATAATGTTTATTGTTGTTATCCAGTCTCAGATTGATTGTCCTCAGTATTCCTCTGAGGGATCGGTGTCACAACTATTCTGATGGTCAGCACCATGTGAATTCTGATTTCTCTTGACCCACCTAAGGATAAATCAATGATATTATTCCTCACATGAATTATTTTCAAAACAATAAATAATAAATCTAGATGAAAATGGTTGACTAATATTTTTATTTGTCTCTGATATTATTTACTTGCATCGACCTCAAAAACATTACTTATTTTCTTTTTACTGGTCCCATCAACTTTATGCAAAACAATTCTACCTCATATTCCTCACATCATAATATTATCAGTATCAGTATCACAATGATGCTCTATTGAAAACTATGTAAGATGGCATAGTGTCAGTAGATTCTACATTAGAAACGTCTTCTCTAATCTGAATATGATTCACACCAACTTGTTTTTTTATCAACTAAATACCCAAACTTCTTTCATAGAAGATTTAATTCTTTTTTTTTTGTTATTTTTTAACAAAAAACCATTCCCTTCTATTTATCAAATTGCGATTAACCATCCCATAATTTAAATAAATATAAAATTGGTGATCTGACACTGATAAACTAGGACCACAGATCTTTCTTTCAAAATATTCTTCCTTAGACAAACATCATCTTGAATCAGAAACTCCTCATGACTTTGAATACATTTAAGATCAATTTATGCATCATGTAAATTGTAATGGAAAGTACTGTAACATCATATTCATCATCATCTTTGTAATATTCAGCCAATCCTTAATACGATTTATAGCTCCATCCCCATTTCCTTCATCAATATTGCATCAAATGTTTCACTAAAAACATATGAAATTTTTTGAATTATAGAATAGAAAAGAATCATGATATTTCTATAGAATCTGAGCAGAATTTGATTATCTTTCTCATAATGATCAAAACGTCATTTCGGATCCAATTGGGGTTCAATGAGTCTTTAAATCTATAATAAATCATCTCATTATAATGTATATTCTCAGTAGTGTTATTAATTTTTTTTTTGAATATGATGGTCAGCCCAATTGGCTACTTTTACGAAGTGAGGTGAATTATTTTATTCGTTTACCACATAAGAAAACCTATTCAACACAAAATTATTTCTGCATAAAAAAACATCCAACCGACATGGACACAACATAATTTTCTTATGATTAATTTTTTATTTTTTATTTAAATTTCACATACATAATATATTATTTTATTAATTATCAATTCAATGTTATGATCATTTTAAGGGGTTCTCGTCGTAATCAACTTCTTTGGGAATATGTTATCATGTACACCAATCATATTTTATGAGGTATAGATACTAACACTTTTATATTTTGTATCATTAATATATATATATATATATATATTTGTGAGATTTGTTTTTTCATTTTATGTTATTGATTTTATTTAGTTTATGATAAAATGGTTATAGTAGTGTTATATGATTTATGTTTTAAAATCATTTTAATCAGGATTGTATATACTTGAATTTCCATTGAAGGAAATTATATAATAATTTTATGAAAATTAAATTTAATTTTCACCTCCATAGGTTATTCATTTGGTATTTATGTAATTTTACCATTTTCCTCAATTTGGTACATAAAATTATAGAGAACATATTTTTAATAAAATCCTAATTAATTTCATTATTTGGTCAAAAATACTTTTTCCATGAAATCCATGTTTTTTAAAAATATTTTAAAAAATTATTTAAAATGATTCATTAATTTCCTTTATTACCAATAATTGGGTTATTACCAAAAAATGGAATCTTCTCTTTCTTTTCTAAATAAGATTCCATTGAATTTTCCAACAAAATTTGGAATTAAATAGTTCTTTAAACGAACATGAAATTAATGATACATAAATAAAATAATGGACTCTCACCTCATTGAATATCCCTTCACAAAAATAAAGGGGTATCATAAAAAATTATTTTACTAATATTATATAAATTTTTGTTTTTGAGAGTGACCTTACAATTAAAAAGGTATTTTCCAAAAAAAAATTTGTAAAAAATATTTTTATGGTATTAATTTTCATCAACATCGAGAACCCCTTCTTTTATACATACCACACTAGGGATATGTTATAGTGATACCATATTTATTCATTCTATAGATGGTCCATGATCATTTTTTTAGTGAATGTATTGAAATTATATTCCAAGAATAATTTTGGCAATAATTTAATTTTCCTTGTAAAATTCACTTTATTGTGGTCATTGGACATACATTTTCCCTGAATTTCTATATAATTTATTAATAATATACTTATTGGTGAAACCTTATATAATTTCCACAGACATTTTTTTATATTGAATTCTATTTTATTGGTTGGGTAAATATTTATATTTAAAATTATTTATTCAATGTGAAAATTTTTTATTGAGTTAAACTCTTCAATAATGAAATTGACCCATTGATTTATATGTAAAACATTGGACGAGTAGTGATGGGTGTGTCCCATATATATATATAGCACCTCGATGCATTAATAATCACATTAGGTGAATCAATTATCTATCACTAAATTGGGGTTTACCCATATTTTTAAAAATTATTATAAATGGACAATATGGTATAGATATCATGATATCTGAGTTCGTGATTTCTAATATTCTACACTTCTTTCATTAAGAATACATTTACTATTATCTATGAAATTATATCATTGATAATATCCATTGATTCATTTTTTGATTAAGTTATTGATTAATTGAATGTGTGTTCTATTATTTAGTTTTCTATATTGATTATTCCTTATCTAATATAGATAGTAATGGAATTGATTTGAGGGATTGTTTGTTCAGATATTTTCCATTACATATTGAATATTACTTATTTATTTTGATTTATTTATTCACAATAACATCTAATTTATGTAACTCTTATTAAGAATTTGACACCACATATATTTTGATATCTTTCCTATGATATGAATAAAGGAATATGGAATGAGTTCATGGATGTTGTTTTTTTAATTTCGATATGATTTATTTTAATTTTTAAAATGTAATGTAACACTGAATTACAAAAATAGTTTATGAAGACTAAAAAAAATTTGGACATCGCGGATACAATCTATTGTATCTATAAAAAAAGAAACAAAATAACCACCAAGCAAGATCTATTGGGTTTAGGTTTTCTATATTTATATTTCTTAATCATTTTCATCCTTATATCCATTCTTTTAATGTAAGGATAAAAAATGAATCACATTGTTTCCTAGAGGTTTTAGTCCACACGAACACATAAACAACATTATAATTTTTTAATAAACTATTGGTCATAAAAGGTATGTAATATATTATATACATATAATCCTAATAATTTCATAAACACTATATATAATCAAATTTTCCATAATTTTAACAATACATATGACCTCGTGGTGAAAAACGAAACACATTGCTTAATGAAGGTGGTTTTCCAAACATACTTATGAGTGGTGTTTTAATTTCTAATACAATGAAATTTATAATAAAAAATTAATTATTGGTAATGTTATAATAATTTTTTATTCATGTTTTTTGAATACTTTAATGAGGTAGAATATGATCTAAAAATTAAATAGTCATGTTAGGACATATACCAGCTCCTTTAATATATACCTTAATATAACACAATAATCATTATAAGATTCTAATTTTTAGACTAACATTACATATAGGATTTATAAATTGAGTTGGAAAGATCCATTAATGGGGATTTCATTAACTATATTCATCAAAAGTTGTGAGGATTGTAGGAGAGGAGGTTCCCTTTTATATGTGTGGGGAGCGTTATATATGTAATTTTTCTACTATTTTAAATATCATAAATTCTTAATCATGGCACCGAAGTAATAAAAGTTAAAATATTATGTGATAATTTTCAAAATACCATTATCTAATAATATTTTAAAAATTATTTTTTCCTTATTTGTTTGTTTTTGTGATATTAAATCTGATTTACCCTTTACAATAATGACACATTTTTACTCTTGTTACTATTAGAAATTACAATAATTGAATTGTAGCCAATTAATAAATTTTTAACTATAATTAATAATATGGAATTAATATTTCAATATTATAGATTTAAAAGATATATAATTTCTTTTATCATATGTATGTGAAATACTACGAAAAACCATGGTGTGAAATTTTTATTATTATAAAATAAAATAAAATATTCCAAAATAAAATAAAATAATGATTCATATGGAATTATTTAGAAATATTTTTTTAAAAATGGTTCTAATGTTTTATTAATATAAAATATTAAAAATAATGGAACTCTTCAATTACTTTTTTTTTAAATGATAATTTTTTTTGAAAAAAGAAACATATTTTTCATAATTCACTCACATATCATTATTTTTATTAATGGAAGAAGAATTAATCCTAAGGTTAAAATATTATGTTTATTCCAAAAATAAAGTCCATTTTATTACATTATATTTATTAAATTAAGAAAATTATGACTCAATTAAATTCATGTAATTCATGGAGAATCAATTTAGAAAAATAAAAATATTCATTATTTTATTGAAAACTGTTATAATATTATTTATAAAGAAATAATGAATATAAATCTATTAAATCGATACATATTAATTTAATGAATAATTTAATTCTAGGATCACATGGGTTTTCAAATTATTTCATCATATTATTTTTTTGTTCCTATGTTTTTTTATTAATCATATTCTTATTCCATAAAACCATTATATAGTGAATCACCTTATATCACAATACCTTCTCTCTACGAGCAAAAATATGAACTAGATTTTCATCTTAATAGAGATTTTACTCTAAATGAACCAAATCAAGGTTCATAATATGAGATGAATCAATTCTCTAAAGTATTATAAGAGAAACATGAAACAAATTTTGTACCCAAAATAAACATGGTGGTACAACTACTCGGTAATAATTTGATCAAACCTCTTCCGGTATACCATATTGACCAATAGAACATGAAATTAAATTTCCTTGTTATAAATTACAAATAAAACTTTTACAAGGATATAATTAAATAAAAATATGATCGCATACAACAAAAAAGTTATTTCCTTGGTTTATCTATATAATAAATTTAGTTAATTTGTTCTTCCCTCATATGGTGATAAATTATTTTATCACTATCAGCCTTTTATTATACAAAATCCATTTACTAAAATTTAAAATTAATGAATAGTATGGAAATCATTGGTTATAATTCTATTTTATGTATAATTCCTCAAATTTTAGAAACAATATACATAAATGAAAACTATTTTTATAAAACAATTAAGATAAATACAAATGATAATTTTAACAACCTTTGTAATATATAGAGAAAGCTCAATACATATAATCAACAATTTGAATTTTTGACTTCAATTTTATAATCAAACTATGGATAAAAATATTTAATAAAATTTATATTAGTACCCATCAACTACTAATTTCCTACAAAAAATATGAGGTAATACTAATATCAGGATTAGATTTAAAAGAGAGGGGAACTCCACATAATATGTATATCTAATTAAGATAATTCATTAAAAGATTATCTAATGTTAGAATATAAGTTTTAGTTGTAGAACACATAGATTTATGTAAATGTTTCTTTAATATCTCAGATTTCATCATTACCTAGATATTTTACTGATAATCCCACAAAAAAACTATTATATTTTTCCATTTCCATTCACGAATTAGAAAAATATAAGCATGTCATTAGATAACTATATATCATCCTTAAACTATTTCAATGTCAATCATTTCTGGATAAAATTATTAATATCATTCATTATACCTTCCCAATATAAATATTCATTATGTTATTTTTTTAACTTAATATTATTTAGATTATTAGAAAATGGAGAGATATGAGTTTCACATTTAAATACATTATCCAATAAGGAATCACATGGAACACGAAATCTCTTCTAAAATATGATAACACAGTATGTTTAAATATTAATCAATAGAGAAAATACCTTACTAAAATACTATACTCTATTGAATAAAAATGATATTCATTTGAATCCTATTTAATTAATTATTACAAAAAATACTGCACTAATACTCGATCACAAAAATATGTTGATTCTACTAAGAAAATTACTTGCCCAATATTAATTAAATCATTATGTATCATTAACATTAAATTAATAAGAATGTTAATGATACATTATCATTTTGACTCAACGCATTATATTCCTTTTTTCCTTTTCCAAAATGTTAGTGAATAGCATAATAATTATCCATAATTAGTTCTACCCATATTCTATTTCTCATGATCAACTATTTGTAGTCAATAAATACATTAAAATTTTATGATTAGTGTATATTTCACATTTCTTTCAATATAAAGGATGTATCAACATTTTTTTATGAAAAACTAACTATAACAAGCTCATGGTCTGGTGTAGGATAATTATGGTCATGTAGTTTTAATTAAATAGATATATAAATGAAAACCCATTAATTTTACACCTAGATAAATCCAAATACAATAAAAGAATAAATATTTTAAATAATAAATTCACCATTTATATTAGAATGTCTAAAATAATATAATTTACCAATCATTATTTTTTTCTACCAAAAACATTAACCACATTCCACTACCTGGATATTTTTACTCCTTTTTGTGTTATCTTATTTTATGGAATAAATTATACAGAAATGTTTTCACGAAAATCATAATTCCATATTTAGAGAAAATATTCCCATCGAAAAAAGATAGAGTAAATAAAATTCACATTTATAGTATTTTTTATACAAATTCATTTTAGTATGTATATGTAACAGTATCCTGAGGAATTTCTTATGATCATCATATAATTTAGAGTGTACTAGAGTTTCATCCATAAAAGAAATGAAATATTTACCCAAGTACTCATGGAACACAATATTCATTAATGCTATAGATATGGTTGGTTCGTTTCTTAACATGAATGGTCGATAAAATACTTATTAATGAGAATATCTAGTACTAGAAACTGTACTTGTAATATCTTCCTCCTCCACTGTCATCATGTGATACGTGGACATGTGATCAATCTTCAAAAGTATTATTCACCCAAGATAAGATGAAATATATCATTGATATGAGGAAACATATACATGTTCTTAATAGTGATGTTATGGATTTCTCTGTAATCAATGAAAATCCTCATCTAACCATTTATATTTTTATCAAATATAATAGGATCACCCAAGGGCTATGTGATGGAATTTATAAAACCCATATTACGAAACTATAATATCCAATTTTTCAATTATTACATCTCAACTAAAGACATTTGATAATGTGGTTTAAAATAGGCTTAGCATCATACAATACGTTTTTAATAAACATAGCTTCTATATTTCTTAAAACAATTGGAAAATGATCCAAAAACCCATAAATATATTCATTTACTAGCGTAAAATAAAAAATTTGAATAGTTCTAATCTTCTCAACATTGTGTGAAAGATTAAATCCACCACTATCTCTTATTATTTTTCTTTTATCATGATATATTTTGAAAGTTATCAACACACTATGTTATACTAATTTAAATATACTCTAAAATTGAATAATCATTTTTTTTGATCCAACATATTTTATTTCCTAGTAAACTAAAAGACAATCCATACCTATTATAACATCATGATACATAGTGAGAATGAAAATAAGGCTTGAAGGAAAACCATTACACATATGATAATAGGTATATTTTAAAAAATTCACGATTCATTTATAATTCACCAAGTTCTTATTTCCAATCTTTATGACATTATTTCATTATATTTCATTTCCATTATATATGAAAATTTTAGATAATTCAAAGAATGTGTAGATATTGAAAAAAAATAATGCATGGGAATTATATGAATAAAAAAGTAATTAAGCCTAAATCACATCATTTTATGGTCGTACACCTATTATAGAAGTGAAAAAAAAATTTCTACACCTTTTTGTTTCTCTCATTGATGACTCCAACCTTGAGTAAAAATAATGAGGCATGAATTAGAATACTTTTACTTCTCATTTTAATTAAAATTGATTTCTAATTAATATTAAATACTAGTTTTATCATTTCCATTACACTTTCCTTTGTAGTCATGAACCTTGTGTATTGGATTTCCACATTTCTAACACTTCTTAGATCACATAAAACATTATTCACAATTCTTTTTTGGAAAAATATAATAAGAGGGAAATTTAAGTTTTCTACCTTTATGTTTATTTTATTAGTACCTTCCAATTTAATTCTTCTAGGATCACTTTATATCCATATTGTTATAAATATAATAAAAAACTACAACTTGACATTCTCAACACACAACACAATTTTCATTAAACCTTTTATCTCATGTGTAACCACATATCTTTGTTAAATTTTCTCCAATATATAATAAAATTGACAAATTTTACTATCATTGTCAACAATTAAATTTCATACATACCTATCTAAATATAATGGTTTACCATATGATGTGTTGAGAATCATAAAAATTAAAATATATTATGTTATTCATCATTCCATTCATTATCATTATATGGGTCCAAAGATCCACTGAATGTCAAAGGGTGATGCTTCATGAAATGATTCACTATAAACATGTTCCTCTATGTTTAAATCAAGCAGTAACTTTCATAGATTCCCCCATTAATATATTATGTAAAATTAGATGACAATTTAATATACTTCAATATTCTAAAAAATATAGGTTGCCAATTCAAAAGGTTATAACACTCTTGATTACTTCTTACAGCAGATGCCTTATTCTGTCTATAGAAAACCATCATAAAAAAACTTGTATTAGATAGTGAAACCTGAAACGTTTCAAATTCTATCTCATGATAATATATCCATAAATTATAGTGTCCTTAGTAAGTCTATTAATATTTACATAACCAATAAATATATCTAATCCTTTTATCTAATACCATTAATTTTAACCCATACAAAAAATAAAACATAATTAAAAGATTTAAAACTAGAATTTCATTTTCTTAAATTTTACATATAATTAAAAATTATATATTTATAGAATTAGGTAATAAATTAAATAAAAATTGAAATTTATATATAGTATAATGTTTAACTACAAAAATATTTCTTAGTACATACACATTTTCTTCGTTCATAATAACTCCCATATTTAGAACACAAGCATTACATACTATTCAATGAATCATTATATACTGTGGGAAATTATATTAATGGGTTACCCCATTCTTATGCTTGTAAAATCCAAAATAAAGTTTTATTTTTCATCATAATAAATATTTGATCTCAAAAATCAATTTACCTTTCTATTTAAATAAATTAATAATTAAATGTATTTAATATAAAGTTTTATAAGAAATCACAAAGGAAAAAATCATAATCATTAGGGTTTCTTATAAAACCTAAAATGTCTTGAATACCATTCCATAATAACCATCCATTTATCATTATTTTAATAAATGTTTTATGAAATTCCTTAAAAACATAGGTACATTTTCACACCTTTAAAAATCAAATTTATTTCTTTACAGACCATTACAATCATATACTATATATACCATGGGACATTATCTTTAAATTACCCTTTAAAGGTACCCTTATAATGGAATAAAAAACTAGATAATCCCCATATCATTTAGGATGAACCAACCATTAGTAAATTCCATCACATAAACCAATGCATTAGAGAGAAATATCAGTCTCATATGTCATTAGAGAGATATCGGGATCATCCTCCATTCACTTATAATTTTCAAGTACCATATTAAGAAAAAATATCCTGCACAATAATCAAATATTCCATTTAAATTGGAATTCAATCCCATATGAAATACCACGTTTAGTTATCTTATATTGTTGAGAAAATTGTTTCATTTAAAGAGAAAATAAATTAAAAAATCCAAAAATATTTATGAATTTATATTCCATGAAAATAAACAGGTAAATTTTTAAATTAATCTTCCTAATAAATAATGTACCTAATAATAGGAAACAAAATTCAATTCATACATGTTAAAAAAATTCTTTATCACTTTATTAGAATGTAGTGCATACTTTTTTGTATAGTACATGATTGAACGATTCCTCTTATAATAAATAAATGGATGGTTATATGTATTTAAAAATTATTTTTAACTATCATTTTTTATAAATAATGAAATTCTATGTAAATTTTGAAGAACATACATATAAAAGAGAAATATATAAAAAGAATAATTTATGGTCACATTTCCTATAGAATATAAAACACATTATATTTTCATAATTATCCTTTTTATTATCTTTTAAAACCATCCATGTATGGAATTAAAGAAAAAGTAACCACATCATTTCATCAAGAAAATAGTCCACACATACACATTAATGACATTATTGTTTTTTAATGGGTGAAAAATAAATAATGGTATAAAATATTTTACATTTATACAATAACAAGTATGTAATATTTTTAATAATTATTAATTATATTGTTCATTATTTACATCCTTATAAGGTGGAGACAAAGAAAAAATCAGATAGTTTATAGGAGGTTTTAGTCCACAGATATGTAAGAGTAACATCACAGTTTTCTACTACAAGGTAGGGTAAAAAGGTAACAAATATATTAGATTTAATTATTAATAATTATTTTAATAATCTACTAAATATTCATTTTTCTATCATTTTAACCAGCTTTATGATGTGGAATGAAAAATGAAACACATTACTTCATGGAGGTGGTAGTCCACAGGTATGCATGAGGGATATTTTCATTTCTGATAATATAGAAATAGTGAAAAAATAATTGTTCCTCTATAATAAAAAAAATCAGTAGATTTAAGGTATTTATGTTTTTATTTCATCTTGTATGAATAATATATGAAGGTGGTATAAGAATAAATAATCATTAAATATGTATGTTTTGACTTATACCTCCCCCTTACTTATCTCACTTTTGTATACACCTTAGAATTTCTAAGACTACTCTTTTTGGAATAATATGACCTCTATAACTCTATTATGTATGTTGGGGAGATAATGTGGGAAAGAGTTATTAAATATATTTTCACGTAATGTGTGAGGAAGATATGATAGGAGGTTCCATTTTAAAAGTTAAGGGAGGGGTACCCATAAAAGTTTCCTAAAAATTTTAATATTATAAACTATAAATGTTGGGAATTTATCCCTAAAACTATAAAATACCATTCACATGGATATAAGGGTCTAAATACTATCACCATATCATAATTAAGGTATTTTTTCTGCCTTATCAATTTTTTTATTAACATGATTTACACTTTTCATGGTGAAAATTTTAAACTATGTTTATTATACATGAAGGAAAAAATTGATTTTTAGCATATTAATAAATTTTGACACCATTATTCTAATGATGGATACAATTTTTCAAAAATTGGCTTTAAAAATTATAATATATTACATTTAATATAAATTTACAGAATGAAACCAAAAATAGTTTATTGAAAACTATTTATCATAAATATGAACTTATTCAAAAATTAAATATAATATTGAATATTTTTGAGTTATTTAGATTATATTTCTTAAAATAGATCTTATATTAAATTTAAATATTGTAAAAACAATTATTGTGCTTTTAAAATTATCATTTTATATAAAAAATATTGTTTCTTGTAAAATTGACATTTTTTCACTATTACCTCAGAAAATCAATCTATTAAGGAAAATCATATAATTTTATCCTAATATATATTTTATATTTTAATTCCAATTTTTTTTCCATTTTACCAAATTACATTTATAAAAACAATAAATATATCTTTTCATTAAAAATGAATAATATATGGAAAAAATTATAAAATAATGTAATTTATTTCAACAAAAAACATTTAGAAAATATTTATTAAGGAATGATGAATATAAATATATAAATATAATAAAATAACTCATAATATTTATTTATATCAATTATTACATGGGTTTTCCAAATACCTTTCATGGAAAGGCATTGGTCGATACCTTCCATGTATCTTGGTAGGGTATGCGATTCTTCATATAACTCAATTCTTGTTTTTTGATGAATTTAAAATGTAGTTATTCTCCTATTTATGTAGAATACATTTACCAAATAATGCAACATTTGTTTTATTATGATGGAATTTTTTTTTCATGTCATGTTCATGTTCACTTGTTTAGTTATTCAAGATGGAAGGACATGCAGAGACCTAAACTAGATAAAGGGGGAATCAATATGGTGAATGGGGTGATTGTTCATACCTATTATAAACACCAACTAATAAAGGATGAATTAATAAAATGATGTAAAATTCAGTAATATATGTTTCTTGCATGAATCTCAAAAATTAGTTTTATAGCTAGGATAAATTTAATATACTAAGAATGTAGAGCCCAGTTAAATATCATAAATTAGAACATTATATTAATCCAATATATCAATTTCTTGTAAACTCATTATATGTAGAGTTATTTATCCCATAAAATGAATATGTAATGATGATATTTTCGTTAGAGAGTAATTTTTTAAGGATGATAATGTTTATACATAGAATATTCGTCTTTATATGTTATTCTAGAAATTATTTTTAATCCTGTTGATTAAATATTGGATTTATATGTGAATATTACAAGAACTGATTGGATAATTTTCAAAATTCATAATTAAAGATGAAATTTAATATCTATGTTGTTTTTATTAGATAAAATTTAGAATAATAGTATATAATAATTTTATGAAAAGGGTGAAAACATGGAAAGAAGTTAGAGAAATAATATGAGGGGAATTGACTATAAAGTCTAATGTAAATTTTATATGTGATCCTAGTTTTTATATTCAGGATAAGTTTGAATCGTTATTTTAACATTATTCATGGTATTGTATGATTAAAGAAGGTTTTGGTAGAATATACGGCATATTAAGAAACTAGAACCCTAGTTTTTATAGAATATTTATGATATTCATAGTTGGTTTATGGTAACCAGTAACCATAAGACTCTACTTTGAATAACACATATATAGAGAGAATAATTTCAACATATCCTTGTAATAAAAATGAACTCTGTAAATAGAGATGTAAAAATTGGTCATACCTAGTTTTTCTAATCATATGCATAAATGTGTTAGTGTATGTCTCCCATAGATAGTGTTGGCTCTTAGTTGGTGCATATCTTAGACAACCGTATTAAAAAAATATGCAACTCATTAATGTTTTTTGAAAATTACCTCCCCTATTTTTATTGACATCTTTTCCTTCTTCTCGGTTTATTTGTCATGAACAAAACCCCCTCCCATTAGATCCCAACCATGTATTCAAGCTAGGTATTAAGATTTATCCATTTTCATTACTCTTATCAGATTGTTTTTTGTCTCATTGGATTTCTCATAGAAAGATACTTAATCACTTTCACTACTTTTTATGTTAATTTTTCCATCTATTGTGTTATCCTTATGAATTATCTATTTCCATATTTTGGACCTCTTTATATTTCATTATTTCTTTTTTTCTTGAATGGTTAAGAGTCTAATACTAGATCAGTGTTCCATTACATCCATAAGTTAGGTGGTCTATAATTTAATACTAATTGTCTCACCCATTAATAAATTTTTGTTCATGCTAGAAAATCCACTCATTTCATGAAATTAATTAATTTTATTTGTTAGTTTTGGTAAATGATACCTTTTCATTATTTTGAGTTTTCTCATCACTAAGGATGACCCCATTAGATGTTTACATATATACATAAGCCATTTAAACTAATTATATATGTTGGTTTGACTTAAAAATTAATTTTCTAATATAAAATTAAAGAAAATTGTTATATATCCTAGAATGTACCATTTACAAAGACATATAACAATTATTCAAAAAATGATTACAATATAAGAATTAATTATCAAATTTTTTCACTTATAAATGAAGATGAATTATTAGAATTAAATTTAAATGTATATAGGCACGAATTAATACAAAAATAATGATTATTGAGTAAAGGTTGCAATTGATTTTGGACCTTTTTCCAATGAATAGAATTTTTGGACAGGATATGTACATGGATTAAAGATTGAATTCCTTGAAAAATTATATGATTCCATAAATATTCAGTGAAACAATTTCCAAGGGAGATACTAACCCTGGAATTAAGTCATTCACTTAGTATATGAATTCCTCATCATAGTACCAATGATAAAGTTGATTTATATCGAGAAATTGTTATGACATATATAATCTCCATGAATTCACCTAGATATATTTGGACACATGATTCCATAGATCATCACCATGGATACCATTCACGATTAGTCTATGATTTAATTTTGAATTACTCTATGGATTCATCTAGAGAAATTTCACCTTAGTAATTCCAATGGTTTGTCCCGAATATTACAATTTGATCCTTTGGTTAGGCATCACGGTCATTACATTGAACCAGATTGACCTTTTACTATCAAGGGATCCTTATTTTAGCCTCAGTTACTTAATTCTTTTTAATCAAATAATTAATATTATTATGTTAAATGGTCTTGAATTTTTATAGGTTACCTATTCAGAGACATCCAGTTAAATCTGAAGAAGGTATGGTTTGTGGGGATTACTATATTTAACCTAAGCCTAACATGGTTATTAGTTTAGTTTATTATTCATCTAAATATCATTATACATTTAAACTCTCATATTTATAATTAAATAATATATTTTTTAAAGACACTATTGGTGGTGGCCTACTGAGTTTTACTCACACCATGTTTGTACCACTAATTGGTGCCCATAGAGGCTTCACGATTTCTATTTAAGAAACAAAAGTGGGTGAAGATTTGGATGAATGATCCAACAGATTGGATGGGTTTTTCATGAAAATGGATTAGAATTGGATTTGGATTCATTTAGATATTATACCTTTTAGATTTCTATGTCTTTTTTTGGTATGTTATGAGGTATTCTATCTTCTTGTTTTTTATAGCATCATGAAATTATCATCATTTCTATATAAACTGGTTATTGTGGTTATCTATCAGCTAATAATATCTGGATATTTCATTTTCAATGATTCATATTATTATTACTGCTTCTTTTTTTTGTTATATTATTCATATAACTTTTTCTCCACTAAGACATGATGGCATTATCTCCACATAGACACAAACCTCCCCACTAGTTGGAATCTTCTTGTATAAGTCGAGAAAACCTTGATGATCCTGGGTAAAATAGTTTGGGGAGATATTTAGTTAATTATATGTGGGGAAATCATAAAATTGAATCAAAGGTATTTCAATTTTCCATACTATTTGAGAATGGATAAATAAGAGATTAGGAAATGTTGGAATTTGTAAATGATCACGTTCCTCATAGAATCTGACCCACGTACAGGGAAAATATAAATTGCATGGGATGGAAATTATTGTGATGGTTTATAATTACTACAGATTAAATAATATTATGATTGGGTGGAAAAAGTTATTTTTAGTTTTTATTATTATTATAAATTATATCATTATACATGGATAGGTATAGCAAGGAAATACTGTCTCGTGGATCATCATAATAACTCAAGGATTCACATGACATGAATATGCCACGCCATATTTACATTACGACGATATTATCCTATACTATGATTAGTATATTGACTTTTATGTCTATTATCAGAAAAATATTTCCTCCTACTATGAAAATAATTGGAATAAATAATGTGTATTTCTCAACCTAAATAGTTTTTTCTCATACAACATGAGGGTTTCTCCTTAATTAACTATTTATCACATGTTTGAGTCTCGTACCATTTGTCACAGGAGATGTAATGTTAGTTAGATACAATTACTTGGATGATAATTACAATTCAAATTATTCATGTTCCTTAACAAATTTGGAATGATTAATCATTTTATATAACCATCATAACATCTTGGTTACGATAACATGTATTCAAATTTTCAAATTATAATGAGTGAGACATTATAATATTGGAATTATGTTATCATATAAATAGAACATGAAAATACATAAATATAAATGTATAATATATTCATAAAAAAACTTGAGAAAAGATAAATTCTATGATTAAATATAATTGGTTTCTGTCAAATATTGATTCCAATTACAACTAAAAGCATGTTTTCCTCTATATCATATAATTTAAAACTAATATACAGGAACCACTATAATTAGAATAGGGTTCCTGAATAATACCCTTATCGTAGATCTTTGGTTTTTTTAGTATGATATGTTTAGTGAAACGACGTAATGATTCATATACCATTAGATCTTCCATTCAATTCTATAATGTTTTGAGGGCTGTTCATCAAAATCATGGATATATGCATCCATGATGGCCTTAATTCGAGTTCCATGAAGGTGGAAACTACCATTATCCAAAAATTGTAGGACCTAACCCTCTTGTAGTGCCCAATGAAGTGCCTATTCTAATAACACATGTTACACAAGGAATAGAAAATTTCATTTATATCCATAAAGTGTTTTAATGATTTTTGTGGAATATTTAGGGAGCTCTATGACCTACACAGATATGATATAGTTTATTAGGGAATACAACCAGTGGCAAACACCTACTTTATCATGGTACAATTTCCCATAGGATGATCAATAATTGATAGATAAAATATTATATAGCATAGATCATCATTGCAAATATATATAATTGGGTGTTAAACATTCCTCTTATATGATACAAAGAATTTCCATGTTCTGTTGGGAAGTGCTAAACCAAGATGATCAGTTTTAGGGTATGGTTTGGAGACATTTCTAGTGTCTATTATGAGATTAAATTTTCTCTTAAGAAACTAAGAGCCAATCTAGTGAGATTATCCATACTCTAAAAGTAGGGAACATACATGTTATGGACTATTAATCTCATTTCATAAAGTGTCAGTACGTTGTTGCTCATATATTCTAAGAAAATTTATCTAGTGTGAGATTTTTTGAGGATGGGATCAAGTATTCCAAATGATAATAGGATTATATCATCTGATTGACTAATATTCTAGATATTGTGAACCTTACCCTAATTAATGAGCACAATAAGAGCTAAGTTTATAGTATAGGGTGGTATGGTTTTGTACCAAGATGGGTTTTTGTCATCCATCAGTTAGAAATGTTATGTAACACCCCAACCCCAGTTATCTAGTGTCGGTGCATTATGACATAACATTAGCATGATCACAAAAGATCATTTCTCTAAAAACAGATTAGTTTAGTAGCATTGGAAACACTAGAAATATTCAAAAATGTTACATTACATCATAAATTGAAAAACTACAATAACATAGTCTCCATAGTCCACACCCATATACCCTTCAGACTATCCATGCAGGTTAGTCATAAAATATTTCTTCACATCTTGGAAAAAATAAAACATAGAAAGGGGTGAGCTCAGATGCTCAGTAAGGACAAAAATATAGCAGAAACTTTCATAAATAAACATATTCATTTAAGGCAATGTATAACAAAAAAAACCTTTTAAACATGAACTTCATCATAATATGGAAAAATTAAAATGAAATAGTGCCATTTACTTATTCACATGGATATTCTAATAGTCGAATAATCACATGCAATATTAATAACCACATTCATTATGATGGAATGCATAATGCCAGACAATCCTAACCACGTTGCCAAGGCCTCATGCTCAGACTACAAATAAGATTTTGTCAAAGCCTTGTGACAAGACACTAGTTTGTCTCATGAGACCTACCTATGCATTGCCGAGCTATAGGAGGCTCTACCAGTCACTTATTAAGTCTAATTCATTTCTTATACGGAAATGTTTAAACATATCATAAACCATAACATAATCATATCGCATAAAACATGCATAAAGGAAACATAGAATTTCTAAATTTCAATCACAAGATATCAATACAACACATTGATATAATAAAACCATTTTCAATACCAAATAAAATAAAAGTAAAACTTGGTATTTATTTTTCATTTTTAAAAATTTTATGGCTTGTAGAGAAAGCTGAAAGTCAAATAATGGTCACGACGGCGGAGAAGTCGTTGTCGCCGCATACGTACGACAAAAAAACATTCCCTTTTGTCATTTAGTAAGAAACTTTATATAAAAAAATATTCCATTTGAATAAACATAAAATTCAAAGGGGTTTATACACCGTATAAAAGAAAGTTGTGTATAAGACAAAATATGCCTCAATGAAAGGAGATTGAGACGAAGCCCCTCAACTCGTGACCGACTTGACTTGATCATTTTTTAACCTCCTATGTAACACCCCAACCCCAGCTACCCAGAGTCGGTGCATTACTTCGTAACATTGGCATGATCACAAGAAAGATCAAATCTCGAAAGACCGATTGGTTTAGTAGCCTTGGAAACACTAGATATATTCATAAGTTTTACATTACATCATAAAATTAAAAACTACTAAAACAACATAATGTTTCCACAGTCCACACTATAATCCCCTCATAATATCCCTGCAGGTCATTCATAACTTACATCTTCACTTCCTGGGAAAAATAAAACATAGAAAAGGGGTGAGCTCAAATGTCTAGTAAGGATAACAATATAGCGGAAACTTTCATCAATAAGAATAAACATTTAAGGCAATGTATAACTAAAACAAAAGCGTTTTAAACATGAACTTTCAACATGGTATGGCATAAATAAAATGAAATAATGCCATTTACTTATTCACATGGATATTCTACTAATCGAATAATCACATGCAAAAATCAATAACCACTTTCATAATGTTGGAATGCATAATGCCAGACTATCATAACCACATAGCCAAGGCCTCGTGCCAAGACTACAAATAAGATTTTGTCAAGGCCTTGTGCCAAGACACTAGTTTGTCTCATGAGACCTACCGATGCATCGAGGAGCTATAGCGGGCTCCACCCGTCACTTATTAAGTCCAATGCATTCCCATATGAAAAGGTTTAAACATAACATAAACATTCGTATTAAAACTAGCATACGAAATGTCAATAATTTCACCATAAACTATGAATGGTATAAAAATAGCACATCCATAGTCAAACATATCACAAAACCTTCAATACAATATAGAAGTTTTGTATCATAATAAATCAACTTCCAATAATCTTAAAATCCATCAAAGGATGTTGACATAGATGAAATCAAAATTCTTTTTAAAGAAATATCTCCTTTTATTTTGAAATCATTTAAGATCCATATAAAATAAAACATTTTCTTTGAAAATATTCTTATAAGCTTGTAAGTAAAACTTTGAAGATTTTATAACGGCGTAAAATAACCGCACCCGCCGTATAAGTTAAAAAAAACATTCTTATCTTAATTCTGTCAAAAAGGTTAAAAAGAACCTTATTTGGAAAACGACGGAAATATTCCTCTTATACAAAGTCAAAAAAAGGTATAAATTACTTTAACCCATATTCTTGTAAAAATGTTTTGAAATACATTTTGAAGAAACATGGATGTGGATGATAACGAGATCCCAGTAGTTTATTACGTATAAACAACCTCGGATAATGAAGAGATTGTGAAATAACCCTTACCTTGTACTTTTCCTTGGTTGGGGTAGGTTAACCTCCTGTATAATGGTGAAATAATTGTTATTAAATTATACAATAATCATATACATTAATATGATATCATATATGATCTTTTAATATTGATTTGATAATAATATCTTAGTATTATCGTTGTTTCGTGTGTTAACTTACTTGTTTTCTTTTGTATGTTTTGTTACGTAAGACATGTATGTAAAGGATAGGTTGTATATTATTCATATCCAGAAATGATATTAAGTCCTTAAACATCATTTTTTAAATCATCAAATGATAATTATACTTGAATGGATACGATGGAGAATGAATCTCATCGCGTTCGTGGAGACGGTAGTCCGTACGTACGCACGAGCGACAATATCATTCTTTTGATATTAAAATAATATATAAATGGATGGTATATCATATATACAGAATCATTAACATGTTATATTTATTATTTACATGAGTTACACATCATTATTATACCCATCCAAATAATATTATATTGAATAATAATTACACCACGACGTGGAGACGGTAAGCCGTACGTACGCACGTATGGTGACATGTTATTCAAAGGGTGGATAGAATACTGAATATGATTGTACCCTATTTATAATAACATCACAGTATATGTGAGATACTGGAGTTATTATTTTAGAATGGTAAGAACAAAGGAAGAAGAAGTGGAAGAAGAAATGAACTTGGAGAAGGGTGGTGAAATCATTACCTCTTCTTCGGGTTCTTCCTTTTGATTTGATCAAAAGGGCTCCTTAGGTTGGCTTTCTGATCAAACTAAGGCCTCTAGGTTGTAGTGAGGGATGTTGGGAGAGTATTTGGGCAGAGTTTGGCCGAACCAAAAGGCTTTAGAGGTGTGAAGAAATGAGAAGGAGGAGTGCCCTTTTATAAGAGGGGTGAGGGGCACCTTTGGAAAAGCTAGAAATATTAATTTATATTAAATTCATATTCGGTTTCTAAAGGCTCTAAAGTTTATTATTCAAAGTTTAAGGTGGGGATAGGTCGAAAACCACTCATCCAATAGAATTTAGACAGGTTTGGGTACTTATATTAACCTTATCTTTAAGTATTAACTATAAGTTAATTAGTTTCACTTTTACAATGTCTTTTTGTATTTTTATATAATATGGTTAATAAACTTACTATATACATCCAAGCGACCCCCAAGTGGTACATTAATGATGAACCTATCATGATATAAGTCTCTTGGCCGAAACTTAGATTTTTAGGAATTTAATATCAATTAATAATATAATATTTGTTTTAAGAACTCTTTTATGTCAATTTTGACACTATTCAATAGTTGATTTTTGTGAAACTCATAACAGATTGATTACTTCGAAAAAAGTCAATTACATAAATCCTAATATATCATATTATCTTAGAAAATTAGTTTAATTCATTAAAAGTTTCATATTATATTTTTTTGGGTATTTATAATATCAATTATTTTATTTTTTCACTATTATAGTAATTACTGCATCATCATTGTGTCATAAATAAAATAAATTATTTAATGTCTAAAAATTATAAATAAAATATCATTATGTAGGAAAGCTTTTTATCTTTATAATGAATATTTATAATCTAAAATCAAACTTATATAACCCTATGTAACCATTGTTTTTCTAAAAGATATATGCTTGTGTCATTTTTGTATTCATTTTGACTTAATTAAAATAAAGTGTCATTATCACTTACAAGTGGATCCATGGGGTCCCAAAATAGACCCAAAGATTCCCATGGTCGACCATTTATCAACCAATAGGGTTAAGACACGTTTTAGGGTAATTTAGTATTATTATAATATTATTTTTTAACCCTTATTTACCGGATTTACCCTTAACCATGGTAAATAAAATATTTACCGCAGTAATTATTCAAAATGTCTAAAAATAAAAGTTACCTATTTAAACAATTTGAACATCCTGATTCCAAATATGGAATCCATTTTCCTAAATTCAAAACACAGAAGTGGCAGAAATTAATTTAAAATTAATTCCCGCTGTCAAAACAAAAAGCGTGTTTTTAAGAGATAATAACTATCAAAAGATTGACACTTGTTTATGTTCGGTTTAATTGTAAAATTATGTCCAATGACCAAAATTATATTAAATGGTAAAAATATATTCTAAATATACTTTAAAACCACTCAAATTCATAATTTATCACTATTAATTATTTTTATTAAAAAAGTTGTTTTTAATTAAAATTTAGTAATTTTCACTATTCATCAAAATATGAAAGTTATCCGAAAAGTACCAAAATTTCACCTTAGGCTAAATTTGATATTCTGAATCCAAAAATGAAGTCCATTTTAAAATATAAAATATATATAACTTCAAAAAGTAGGTATTACTATTCATAACAGCTAGTTTGATTGGTTACAGTGTGTTAGAACTCGGTGTTGCGTACAACACACGCTAGCGTACCGTGGAAGCTTGGGATGTTTCATTTTAAATTTTTGATGTCCCCATTTAGTCAACAAGTTTAAAATATAGTATCTAAAAAGGTTTCACTATCAAAATTTGATAAAAGTGCAATACTGAAAATGAATCTGTTCTTGCATTATGACTAAGAAACTCATAATATGGATTCTAAAATTATAAGGATTATATAAAGTTAAAAATGTAGTTAATGCTATTCATGACCTCTTTTAATGGATTTTTTTTGGTAAGTCATGGTTCAATTGAACTTGGTGTTGCGTGTAGTGAAAGTTATTGAATTATTTTGAAGAAATAACACACTATAAAATCTTGGGGTGTTACATTCTCCCCTCCTTCAATAAATTGCGTCCTCACAATTTGAAATTGTTCTTCGAAAATAAAAGGTTGAAAATAGATAATATATTTGTGGGAAACCCCACATCGGAAATTGGGTTACTAAAATTTAGTCTTAATATGAGGAAAAGAGAAATGAAAGGGTCACCACCAAATGATGATCTTGATTTGGAGAACATTGGTGGCAATTAGAGACATATAATTGGATGAAAACGTAAATATTTATAGGTAGTGATTGAGGTCATCAATCAAAAAAAAGTATAAAATTGAGGTCCTTAAAATCATCAATCTATGATGATTTGAAATACCATCGGTTCAACAAAACATAGGGTATTGGGATAACACATTTTTGACGTTTCAAAATATCTTAGTTGAAATCCCACATCGAAAAATGAATTAATGAGGCCTCTATTTAAAATAAAGAGTCGAAAGTATGAAGATTAACGAAAATAACACATACTAGGGTTCCATGTAGTAAAATATGGATATGGAAGAAAAATCTAACCATCAATTATCTGATGGAGAGTGGTAGAGAACATGGCTATGAAAAGGCCAACAATCCCAAAGCCATAAATTAGTGATGATTTAAGGTACCATCTAGGACAACATTTTTGTTCTAAGTTGATTTTCTTAATATTGAGGAATTTATTTATGAGATTGGCTAAGATCATAAGGAGATATACTTACTTTATAATTAGAGTTTTATCCATTAATAAATTTCTACCACATACTCATCTTTCACTCTAAAAGATAATAGAATGTAAAAAAAATTCTATTTACACTATTCGTATAGGGTTCCAAAATAAACGAATTTATAATTCATCTAAAAGATCTTTTAATAAAAACTACATTATTTAATCCAGGACATCTCTTGGGCCAGTGGTAGGTGATACACCCTTGTCGCCCTTCGGTTGCGGGTTCAAGTCTCGCAGCCTTGCCGGACGCGACGGGTTGCCGCCCGACCTCCGGGTTGTCCTTTTATGGAAATCCAAAATAATCCAAATAAGAACTATCCAAAATAATTCTATCCAAACTCACAGTCCAACATTTATAAGGAAGGTAAACATAATATAGATCCTTTTTACCCCGTAATAGCATATAAATACCTTCATCATGTATTACCATATTCCTTATTGATTACATTCATGATCCCTTATTCCATGTAGAATGCTGGATATACTTCATTAATCCAAAAATGTTTAAAACCCCAACAATGATGGAATATACAAATCATTAATCAGTTCCAAGGTAGTCAAGAATATCCAATATAATTTATCCAAAACAATCACATATTATTCCAAAATCACTATCTCATTATCAGAACTATATTATGATTTATCATTCTCTCAACCATATATTTTCCAAAAATTTATCCTGCTATTGAGTCACTTTTCTTTGTTCCACACAATCTCAAGTCCTTAATGAAATAGTACTACAGTATAATCCTTATATACTCCATAATTATTATAACAAGTACATTGTTGATACAACACTCAATTGATATAATCAACATAATAACTCTAATCATTATTCTTCATCTGTGGTAGTATCATAACTTGATTATTATCCAATAGCATCATTTGTGGCATAGTCTGATGACTGGGACATAGGTTCGCGTAGTGTCCAAACTCCTTGAAAATTAAGCATTGTACATTTGAAACCATTTTCTTACCCTTGCAGTCATGTACTTTGTGCCCTTTTCCCCCACACTTATAACAAACTCCCATTCCTTTCAGGCAAGTTCCAAGGTGTTTCTTTCCACAGTTACCACATATGGGAAAATTCTTCTTTTCCCTTTTCCCTTTATCCATCTTTCTCTCTTCCATCCTTTTCTTCTCTTGATTCCCTTCAAAGCCATAGGAATCAGTAAACTCTTTACTTATCTTATCAACACATGATATTATTTCTTCATATGATGATAATACATGTGAGACTATTTCTCTTGTAAATTTTGGCTTAAGACTATAAAATATATGATCCTTCTTTCTCTTTGTATCATGTGCATTGATAGAGTTCTCATTCCTTCTACTGGGCGCCATTTCTAAACAATGGCATACACTAGATCAGTTTATAAATCAAAATACATAATCCCATACTTATAAAACACTTAACATAAATTGAACTATTTATGGATATAATCCATAATCATAAAAATGTTTTCTTTGAGGAAGTATATACTCATAAACCCTTCATAATGATTTGTAAAGAAAATGAGAGTTATCCTAAGCATATCCCCCGGGAGTGTCGTAACCAAGAGTGCAGCAAGGCCCGTTGTCGTGCACCAGTTCGCGTTCGAGTCTAGCTCAAAGCGGTGTTTTCGGGTTTTACCCCTAGGTACATATGTGCCAGAGCCGCCTCTACCTGCTCGTATCCAGAAAGGGATGTATTGCTTGGAAAACTCACAAAATCTCTACAATACCAAAATTCTAGGAAGTTCTTCTATACTAATCCTCAAAGTTCATCTTAGGTCTACGTGCTCTAATCAGAGTTTATCTAAATCTAGCTTCCAAGGTTTGTACTAAACCTCCCTCTGATACCAACTGTAACGCCCCGACCCCAACTACCCAGAGTCGGTGCATTACTTCGTAACATTGGCATGATCACAAGAAAGATCATATCTCGAAAGACTGATTGGTTTAGTAGCCTTGGAAACACTAGATATATTCATAAGTTTTACATTACATCATAAAATGAAAAACTACTACAACAACATAATGTTTCCATAGTCCACACTATAATCCCCTCATAATATCCCTGCAGGTCATTCATAACTTACATCTTCACTTCCTGGGAAAAATAAAACATAGAAAAGGGGTGAGCTCAAATGCCTAGTAAGGATAACAATATAGCGGAAACTTTCATCAATAAGAATAAACATTTAAGGCAATGTATAACTAAAACAAAAGCCTTTTAAACATGAACTTTCAACATGGTATGACATAAATAAAATAAATAATTCCATTTACTTATTCACATGGATATTCTACTAATCGAATAATCACATGCAAAAATCAATAACCACTTTCATAATGTTGGAATGCATAATGCCAGACTATCATAACCACATAGCCAAGGCCTCGTGCCAAGACTAAAAATAAGATTTTGTCAAGGCATTGTGCCAAGACACTAGTTTGTCTCATGAGACCTACCGATGCATCGAGGAGCTATAGCGGGCTCCACCCGTCACTTATTAAGTCCAATGCATTCCCATATGAAAAGGTTTAAACATAACATAAACATTCGTTTTAAAACTAGCATACGAAATGTCAATAATTTCACCATAAACTATGAATGGTATAAAAATAGCACATCCATAGTCAAACATATCACAAAACCTTCAATACAATATAGAAGTTTTGTATCATAATAAATCAACTTCAAATAATCTTAAAATCCATCAAAGGATGTTGACATAGATGAAATCAAAATTCTTTTTAAAGAAATATCTCCTTTTATTTTGAAATCATTTAAGATCCATATAAAATAAAACATTTTCTTTGAAAATATTCTTATAAGCTTGTAAGGAAAACTTTGAAGATTTTATAACGGCGTAAAATAACCGCACCCGCCGTATAAGTTAAAAAAAACATTCTTATCTTAATTCTGTCGAAAAGGTTAAAAAGCACCTTGTTTGGAAAACGACGGAAAGATTCCTCTTATACAAAGTCAAAAAAAGGTATAAATGACTTTAACCCATATTCTTGTAAAAATGTTTTGAAATACATTTTGAAGAAACATGGATGTGGATGATAACGAGATCCCAGTAGTTTATTACGTATAAACAACCTCGGATAATGAAGAGATTGTGAAATAACCCTTACCTTGTACTTTTCCTTGGTTGGGGTAGGTTAACATCCTGTATAATAGTTAAATAATTGTTATTAAATTATACAATAATCATATACATTAATACGATATCTTATATGATCTTTTAATATTGATTTGATAATAATATCTTAGTATTATCGTTGTTTCGTGTGTTAACTTACTTGTTTTCTTTTGTATGTTTTGTTACGTAAGACATGTATGTAAAGGATAGGTTGTATATTATTCATATCCAGAATGATATTAAGTCCTTAAACATCATTTTTTAAATCATAAAATGATAATTATACTTGAATGGATACGATGGAGAATGAATCTCATCGCGTTCGTGGAGACGGTAGTCCGTACGTACGCACGAGCGACAATATCATTCTTTTGATATTAAAATAATATATAAATGGATGGTATATCATATATACAGAATCATTAAAATGTTATATTTATTATTTACATTAGTTATACATCATTATTATACCCATCCAAATAATATTATATTGAATAATAATTACACCACGACGTGGAGACGGTAAGCCGTACGTACGCACGTATGGTGACATGTTATTCAAAGGCTGGATAGAATACTGAATATGATTGTACCATATTTATAATAACATCACAGTATTTGTGAGATACTGGAGTTATTATTTTAGAATGGTAATAACAAAGGAAGAAGAAGTGGAAGAAGAAATGAACTTGGAGAAGGGTGGTGAAATCATTACCTCTTCTTCGGGTTCTTCCTTTTGATTTGATCAAAAGGGCTCCTTAGGATGGCTTTCTGATCAAACTAAGGCCTCTAGGTTGTAGTTAGGGGTGTTGGGAGAGTATTTGGGCAGAGTTTGGCCGAACCAAAAGGCTTTAGAGGTGTGAAGAAATGAGAAGGAGGAGTTCCCTTTTATAAGAGGGGTGAGGGGCACCTTTGGAAAAGCTAGAAATATTAATTTATATTAAATTCATATTCGGTTTCTAAAGGCTCCAAAGTTGATTATTCAACGGTTAAGGTGGGGATAGGTCGAAAACCACTCAACCAATAGAATTTAGACAGGTTTGGGTACTTATATTAACCTTATCTTTAAGTATTAACTCTAAGTTAATTAGTTTCACTTTTACAATGTCTCTTTGTATTTTTATAAAATATGGTTAATAAACTTACTATATACATCCAAGAGACCCCCAAGTAGTACATTAATGATGAACTTATCATGATATAAGTCTCTTTGCCGAACATTAGATTTTTAGGAATTTAATATCAATTAATAATATAATATTTGTTTTAAGAACTCTTTTATGTCAATTTTGACACTATTCAATAGTTGATTTTTTTGAAACTCATAACAGATTTATTACTTCGAACAAAGTAAATTACATAAATCCTAATATATCATATTATCCTAGAAAATTAGTTTAATTCATTAAAAGTTTCATATTATATTTGTTTGGGTATTTATAATATCAATTATTTTAATTTTTCACTATTATAGTAATTACTGCATCATCATTGTGTCATAAATAAAATAAATTATTTAATGTCTAAAAATTATAAATAAAATATCATTATGTAGGAAATATTTTTATCTTTCTAATGAATATTTATAATCTAAAATCCAACTTATATAACCCTATGTAACAATTGTTTTTCTAAACGATATATGCTTGTGTCATTTTTGTATTCATTTTGACTTAATTAAAATAAAGTGTCATTATCACTTACAAGTGGATCCATGGGGTCCCAAAATAGACCCAAAGATGCCCATGGTCGACCATTTATCAACCAATAGGGTTAAGACACGTTTTAGGGTAATTTAGTATTATTATAATATTATTTTTTAACCCTTATTTACCGGATTTACCCTTAACCATGGTAAATAAAATATTTACCGCATTAATTATTCAAAATGTATAAAAATAAAAGTTACCTATTTACACAATTTTGAACATCCTGATTCCAAATATGGAATCCATTTTCCTAAATTCAAAACACAGAAGTGGCATAAATTAATTTAATATTAATTCCCGCTGTCAAAACAAAAAGCGTGTTTTTAAGAGATAATAACTATCAAAAGATTGACACTTGTTTATGTTCGGTTTAATTGTAAAATTATGTCCAATGACCAACATTATATTAAATGGTAAAAATATATTCTAAATATACTTTAAAACCACTCAAATTCATAATTTATCACTATTAATTATTTTGATTAAAAAAGTTGTTTTTAATTAAAATTTAGTAATTTTCACTATTCATCAAAATATGAAAGTTATCCGAAAAGTACCAAAATTTCACCTTAGGCTAAATTTGATATTCTGAATCCAAAAATGAAGTCCATTTTAAAATATAAAATATATATAACTTTAAAAAGTAGGTATTACTATTCATAACAGCTAGTTTGATTGGTTACGGTGTGTTAGAACTCGGTGTTGCGTACAACACACGCTAGCGTACCGTGGATGCTTGGGATGTTTCATTTTAAATTTTTGATGTCCCCATTTAGTCAACAAGTTTAAAATATAGTATCTAAAAAGGTTTCACTATCAAAATTTGATAAAAGTGCAATACTGAAAATGAATCTGTTCTTGCATTATGACTAAGAAACTCATAATATGGATTCTAAAATTATAAGGATTATATAAAGTTAAAAATGTAGTTAATGCTATTCATGACCACTTTTAATGTCTTTTTTTTGGTAAGTCATGGTGCAATTGAACTTGGTGTTGCGTGTAGTGAAAGTTATTGAATTATTTTGAAGAAATAACACACTATAAAATCTTGGGGTGTTACATCCTAAATAATAAACTAGAGTTAATTTGTAGTTGCTTAAGAACCTTTTTCAAGTTCATTATTCCTTTTATATCACTTATTACCATGTTATGAACATTATGTAATTATTTAAGTTAATAACGGCCGTTTTGTCGATCTTTGGTACTTGAGTCCAAAATAAACTTCTTATAATTACAAGTTGTTCATGTGGTAAAATATCCATTATATACAGAATTATATTCATGATGTAGATATCATATATGTCATATATATCCAGTATATACATTAATTTATAATATTACATAACATTTAGAGGTAAGAAATGAAATGCACCGTTCATGGAGACGGTAAGCCATACGTACGCATGAACACTACTTTCATTTCTATTTCATTTTTAATGGAATGAAATCATAATTATATAAAGTTATATTACAATTCCACTATAATATCATATAAAATATCATTTAATCCATCCTTTATATTTCCCACATATGGCATTAACGATTCAAATCACTTTGAGGGGGTGGTAGTCCGCACTTCCTAAAATGAAATTATCGCATTTACCCATAATGGAAATCATAATGTTATGCCATAAATGATAAATATAGAAGAATAAGGATACCATAAACATAATATATATCATATATAAATATAGTGACATCTTAATGGCTACCATGAGAGGTGTTAAAAGAATATTGAACAATCATCGTTTCATGAGGCAGTAATTCGCCACCCACAGAAACAGTATGTTCTTTAACCATTAGACAAAGGTGTGTGTAAGTGTAAATCAAATACTTCTCATAAAAACATACTAATATATTTAAGATATGGGTGTTGTTACAAAATAATGTAATAAAAATAGTTTAAGGGGTTGGAGAAGCAAAATAAAACAAAAGAACACAAGTGAATACATTACCTTTAAATCGGGTAACTCTTTTTGATTTGAGCCAAAGGCTTCCTTGCGAAGACTTCTGCCCAAAGTGAGGCTTCTAGGAGTAAGAGAGGGAATTTGGGGGAGTATTTGGGTAGAGTTTGGCCGAGACAAATGGCTTTGAAGGTATGAATAAGGTGGTAGATATGGGGGCCTTTTATAAGAAGAGAGGATAGGAACTCTTGGAAAGTCATGAAATGTTACATTATTATGAAGTGATTTTCGGATTTCAAAGGTCCCAAAATTATATATTTCAAGGATAAGGTGATAAGGGTTAGAAATATACACATCCAATAGGTTTTTGATAAGTGTATGTCTTATATTTTACATTATCATTTCATTTTCTTTAAATCGTTTATTAATGAGGTAATCGCTGCATCATTATGGTGTCGTAAATTTTTTTATTTATTTAATGTATAAAAATTTAAAAAAAGTACCATGATGTAGGAAATAATTTTATCTTTAAAATGATTATTTATAGTATAAATTTTAACTTATATAACCCCATGTAATAATTGTTTAGTAAAACAACACATGTTTGTGACAATTTTATTTTTTAATTTAAATAAAAAGTTATTAATGCCATTTTCTTACCCAAGTGGCTCCATAGGGTCCCCAAGTTGACCCATGGATTGTCTTGGTTGGACATGACTCATAAAATAAGGGCAGGACAAGTGTAAACGTACATTCATATTATTATATGATTATATTTACCTTAAATTACACTAACTACCTTTAATCACGATTAATAAATCATAAAAGTTACTATTCACCAAAAATTATTTTCATCCCATTGAACCACATTTTACTTCTTAATTACCACCATGTATGTTGGATTTTTGAAATTAAATTCACAAAAGCGGTAAAATTTTATTTAAACGAAAAATTAGTATTTTAACTACCACTTTGTGGTTTCACTATTCATCAAAAATTGAAGTTTTTCAGAAAAATACCAAAAAATCACCCAAAGATATAATTGATATTCTGAATTAAAAAATGATTTATATTTTAAAAAATTAAAAACATATAAGTTTCACTAATTAATTTTATAATTAATTCTGGTTGTCAAAACAAATAACGTGTTTTTAAGAAACAATATAAATCAAAAGATTGACAATTGTTTATGTCCAATTTCAAAGTGAAATTAATTCTAATGACCAAAATTAGATAAAATGGTAAAATTATATTCTAATTATACTTCAAATCCACTCAATAGTATAATTTATCACTATTATTTTGATTAAAAAAAGTTTTTTTAAGTATTTTTTACTATTCATCAAAAATTGGTTGTTCTCAGAAAAATACCAAAATTAAACATAGGCTAATTTAGATATTCCAAATCCAAAAATGAAGTCCATTTTTAAATATAAAATGTATATAATTTCAAAACGTGGGTATTACTATTCATAACGGCTAGTTTTATTGGTCGTAGTGTGTTAGAATATTGAACTTGCGTATAATACAAGCTATTGCATTATTGAAATAGAATCGCACCGTGGAAGCTTGGGGTGTTACATTCTCCCCTAATTAAATAAATTGCATCCTCGCAATTTGAAAATGTTATTCAAAAATAAAAGGTTGAAAATAGAAAATACCTATGTAGAAAACCCATATCGGAAATAGGGTTAATAAAAATGTAACATTAGAAGAATGAAAGAGAAGTACAAAGGTCACCCAAGATAACCCATACTAGGATTATATGAAAACATGTATATGGAGGATAAACAAACCATCATGGTCTGATGGATAGTGGTAGAAAACAGGATTAGGAGAAAGTTAACTACAAGAAAATCACAAACTTTCGATTGGTTAAACGGTCATTGATTCCCCAATTGGAAAAGTTAACTGAAAACATTTCTGTTTTAGGTTACCTTTACTAAGGTTGAGGAATTTATTTAGTAGATTTACTAAGAACATAAGGAAATATACTTACTTGTCATGTAGACTTTCATTCTTTTAAATTTTTTTACCACAAACCCTTCTTTCACTCCAAAAGGTAATAGAACTCAAAAATATTCTATTTATCATAATTGTATATGGTTCCAAATATTAATACATACCATTTAGATTAGGAAAAATATTTTTTAATAACAATAGAATTCATGTAGGCTAGTGGTAGGTAATAAAGGCCTTTCTTAATATGGTTGTGGGTTCGATTCCTATAGCTTTGTCCGACGCGACGGGTTACCCCCCGACCTGCATGTTTTCCTTTTCCTAAAACTATAGTATTATAATATTCAAAAAATAATCTTCAGAAATGTTTTAACTTTAAACAATACTATCTAAAGTTAAACATAATCCATTCCAACCTTTATAGTTATCCAAAATACCTCTATCCAGAATTTCTCTAAAAGGTCTCTAAATTCCAAAATCAATTCATCATATTCCCAAACAAAGTAATGTTTATCGTATTTTCACATACTAAAAATATGATTACCTTTGTCATATTAAAAAATTAATGAAGACAACAATTACTGAAGTATAATCCTTATATATATCACATTATTCTTATAACCATAATATAGTTGTTGAGTCCAAAAAAAAATACAATAATTATTCCACTTCAACTGTAGTAATGTCATAAGATTGGCCTTGATCCCTTGTCCTTTTCTGAGGTAAGATTCCCTGACACATAGGACATTCATTTGCATAATGCCCCATTTACCTACAATTATAGCATTCATCATTGATAGCCTCTTTCTTTCCCTTGCAATCACGAGCCTGGTGACCTTTTTCTACATATTTATAACAAACTCTAATTCCATTTAGGCAAGTACCGGGGTGATTCTTCCCACAATTATCGTATAATGTAAAATCCTTCTTTACATTTTTCCTTTAATCTGTCTCTTGTTCCACCATTATCTTCTTCTCTTGCTTTACTTTATTGTCATAAGATTTAGATAATTCCTTTTATATCTTGATAGATCCTGAGACTATATCTTCGTACGCTGAGAAAGATTATGATACTAAAGCTCGACGGAGAAATGGTTTTAACCCATCAAATAAACAATAAATATTACTTCTTGGGTTACATATATAATCTACAGAATACATCACTAACCTTGTAAGGTAAGCCTCATACTTTGCAACATTCTCATCCTCCTTTTGTCTCAGACTCAGAAATTGCCTTTCCATATCTGCTCGATGGTCAAGAGGAAAGTATTTTTCTAAGAAAATATCTTTGAACTCCCTCTATTCCATATTTGATACTTCATAATCTTCCTTCATGTTTTGTATTAATGAACACCATTGATCAGCATCTCCTGTGAGGCGGTAAACTGCCATGATAACATATTCCCTTTCACTACTCCCCAAGGCCTGGAATATTTTCTCTAAGGAATTTATCCACTGCTCAGCTACTAAGGGATTAGTACTCCCATTGAATGTTGGAGGTTTTTTCCTCATGAAGTGGTCTAACATTGATCCTCCACATTGCGGATCAGGGTGCTCCATACGAGTAAGGTTATTATTCATAACCTGAGTGAGTTATCCCAGTATGGTGATAAGCTGATCAGCCCCAGTTGTATCACCAGCTCCATTATAATTATCTTGAGCAGGAGGGCAATTACTACATGGAGTTTGTTCATTGATAATATTTCCATTCCTTACACTAGGTTCCATTTCTAAACAATGGCATAAACTAGATCAGTTTATGAATCAAAATACTTAATTCCATACTTGTAAAACACTTAACATAAATTGAACAGTTTATAGATATAATCCATAATCATAAAAATGTTTTCTTTGAGGAAGTATAAACCCATAAACCCTTCATAATGGTTTGTAATGAAAATGAGAATTATTCTAAGCATATCCCCCGGGAGTGTCGTAACCAAGAGTGCAGCAAGACCCGTTTTCGTGCACTGGTTCCCGTTCAAGTTTAGCTCAAAGGGGTGTTTTCGAGTTTTACCCATAGGTACATCTATACCCAAGGCGCCTCTACCAGCTCGTATCCATACACGGATGTATTTCTTAGAAAACTCACAAAATATCTACAATACCAAAATTCTAGGAAGTTATTCTATACTAATCCTAAAATTCTATCTTAGGGTTATGTTCTCTAATCAGAGTTTTTGTAAATATAGCTTCCAAGGTTAGTACAAAACTGCCTCTGATACTAACTGTTACACCCCGACCCCAGTTACCCAGATTCGGTGCATTATTACGTAACATTGGCATAATCACAAAAGATCAAGTCTCGAATGACCGATTATTTTTGTAGCCTTGGAAACACTAGATACATTCATAAATGTTACATTACATCATATATTAAAAAATAACAATAACATAGTCTCCTTAGTCCACACCCATATCCCCTTCAGACTATCCCTACAGGTCAGTCATAAAATATTTCTTCACATCCTGAAAAAAATAAAACATAGAAAGGTGTGTGCTCAGATTCTCAGTAAAGACAACAATATAGCGGAAACTTTCATAAATAAACACAATCATTTAAGGCAATGTATAACTAAAACAAAAGCCTTTTAAACATGAACTTTGGCATAATATGGAAAATGTAAAATGAAATAATGACTTTTACTTATTCACATGGATATTCTACTAGTCGAATAATCACATGAAATATCAATAACCACTTTCATAATGATGGAATGCATAATACTAGACTATCATAACCACGTAGCCAAGGCCTCGTGCCATGACTACAAATAAGATTTTGTCAAGGCCTCATGCCAAGACACTAGTTTGTCTCATGAGACCTACCAATGAATCAAGGAGATATAGCGGGCTCCGCCTGTCACTTATTAAGTCTAATGCATTTCTTATATGAAAAGGTTTAAACATATCATAAACCATAACATAATCATATCACATAAAACATTTATAAGGGAAACATAACATTTCCACATTTCAATCACAAGATATCAATACAACACATTATTATAATAAAACCATTTTCAATACAAAATAAAAGAAAAGTAAAACATGGTATTTATTTTTCATTTTTAAAAAAAGTTATGGCTTGTAGAGAAAGCCGAAACTCAAATAATGGTCACGGCGGTAGAGAAGTCATTGTCGCTGCATACATATGACAAAAAAACATTCCCTTTTGTCATTTAGTAAAATTATTTGTATAAAAAAAGATTCCTTATGAATAAACATAAAATTCAATGGGGTTTATACCCCGTATAAAATAAAGTTGTGTATAAAACAAAATATGCCTCATTAAAAGGAGATTGCGACGAAGTCCCTTACCTCATGTCCGACTTGACTCGATCATTCTTTAACCTCCTGAATAATAAACTAGAGTTAATTTATACATTCTTAAGAACCTTTTTCAAGTTCATTATTCCTTTTATATCACTTATTACCATGTTATGAACATTATGTAATTATTTAAGTTAATAACAGCCGTTTTTTCGATCTTTGGTACTTGAGTCAAAAATAAATTTCTTATAATTACAAGTTGTTCATGTGGTAAAATATCCATTATATCCAGAATTATATTCATGATGTAGATATAATATATATCCTATATATCCAGTATATACATTCATTTATAATATTACATAACATTTAGAGGTAAGAAATGAAATTCACCGTTCATGGAGACAGTAAGACGTACGTACGCATGAACGCTACTTTCATTTCTATTTAGTATTTAATGGAATGAAATCATAATTATATAAAGTTATATTATAATTCCAGTATAATATCATATATAATATCATTTACTCCATCCTTTATACATCCCACATATGGCATTAACTATTCAAATCACTTTGAGGGGGCGGTAGTCCGCACTTCCTAAAATGAAATTATCCCATTTACCCATAATGGAAATCATAAAGGTATGACATAAATGATAAATAAAGAAGCATAAAGAAAAAATAAAAATAATATATATCATATATAAATATATTGACCTCTTAATGGCCACCATGATAGGTGTTAAAATAAGATTGAACAATCATAATTTCGTGAGGCAGTAATTCGCCACCCACAGAAACAGTATGTTCTTTAACCATTAGACGAAGGTGTGTTTAAGTGTAAATAAAATCCTTCTCACAAAAATATACTTTTATATTGAATATACTTGTTTTTTTACATAATAATGTAATAAAAATAGTTTAAGGGGTTGGAGAATCAAAATAAAACAAAAGAAGACAAGTGAAGACATTACCTTTAAATCGGGTAACTCTTTTTGATTTGAGCCAAAGGCTTCCTTGGGAAGACTTCTACCTAATGGGAGGATTTTAGAAGTAAGATAGGGAAGTTGGGAGAGTATTTGGGCAGAGGTTGGCCAAGAAAAATGGATTTTAAGGTTTTAATAAGGTGGTAGAAGTGGGAGACTTTTATAAGAGGAGAGGAGGGGCACTCTTGGAAATTAATGAAATGATACATTATTATGAAGTGATTTTCGGGTGTCAAAGGTCCCACAATTATATATTTCAAGTATAAGGTGATAATAGTTCTAAATATACTCATCCAATACGTTTTTGACAAGTGTATGTCTTATATTTTACATTATGTTTTCATTTTATTTAAATCGTTAATTAAAGAGGTAATCGCTGCATCATCATGGTGTCATAAAAACATTAATTTATTTAATGTATAAAAATTATAAAAAATTTCCATGATGTAGGAAATCATTTTATATTTCCAATGAATATTTATAGTCGAAAAGTTAACTTATATTACACCATGTAATAATTGTTTTAGTAAAACAACACATGTTTGTGACAATTTTATTTTTACTTTAAATAAAAAGTTATTAATGTCATTTTCTTACCCAAGTGGCTCCATGGGGTCCCCAAGTTGAGCCATGGATTGTATTGGTAGGTCATGACTCATCAAATGAGGTCAGGACAAGTGTAAAGGTAATTTCATATTATTATATCACTATATTTACCTTAAATTACACTAATTACCTTTAATCTTGATTAATAAAACTTAAAAGTTACTATTCACCAAAAAAAAATTTCATCCCATTGAACCAAATTTTAGTTCCTAATTACATCCATGTATGTCATATTTTTTAAATTAAATTCACAGAAGCTGTAAAATTTCATTTAAACGAAAAATTAGTTTTTTAACTACCACTTAGTGGTTTCACTATTCATCAAAAATTGAAGTTTTTCAGAAAAATACCAAAAATTCACCCTAAGATATAATTGATATTATGAATTCAAAAATGATCTCTATTTTACAAAATTAAAAACATCTAAGTTTCATTAGTTAATTTTATAATTAATTATGGTTGTCAAAACAAATAGCGTGTTTTTAAGAAACAATATCAATCAAAAGATTGACAATTGTTTATGTCCAATTTCAAAGTGAAATTAATTTTAATGACAAAAATTTGATAAAATGGTAAAATTATATTCTAATTATACTTTAAACCCACTCAATAGTATAATTTATCGCTATTATTTTTATTAAAAAAAGTTGTTTTTATGTATTTTTCACTATTCATTGAAAATTGGAAGTTGACGAAAAAATAACAAAAATTAAACATAGGCTAATTTCGATATTCTGAATCCAAAAATGAAGTCCATTTTGAAATATAAAATTTATAAAATTTCAAAAAGTGGGTATTACTATTCATAACTGCTACTTTGATTGGTCATAGTGTGTTAGAATCTTGAACTTGCGTACAATGCAAGCTATTGCATTATTGAAAGAGAATCATACCGTGGAAGCATGGGGTGTTACATGTTATATAGAGGTTACATGATAGTGTAGTGGCATACAGAGTGGTATCTCTAGTAGTCTAGTTATATTCCATTATATTGGGGGGCATTCCACATAAAGCCTCAATGTGGGAAAGAACCTATAGTAAACTGAGACAACCATAAAATGGACCATATTTAGATAATATACCTATAATTCCCATTTGTTTCCATTGAAAGAGGTTCTGAACATTCTAAAACGTTTAAAGAAGGATTAGTATCACCATAAAAAGTGGGGATTTAGAGTACCATATTCCATACTTATCAGAGAGGTGGATGTGGTTTAGAAATACATACCCAAGATGTGTAGCTTTAGTTGGTAGGAGCCACTCAAAGGGATCATTAAATGTGTTAGTTCCATGGATCATGCCTAATATATTTAGTAGAACCTACACAGTAGGTGCAGGGTGTCAAACTATTTATAGTTAGAGTTGTGATATTAGTAACCTCCAATTTGGTATCTGATTTATTTGACATATGTTCTTCCAAATATTTTTTCATTGTTCCCGTCCTAGAGATCCTTGGGCTTGAGTTTAATTTTTTTATGGTTTGATGAAATTTGGTACTATGTTGTGAATTTTATAATATAGTATATGATAGTGAAATGAATTCCCAATTGAGGATGTTAACTACAATATTTTAGGGGACACTTTCAATGTCAAGATGTTAGGATTAGATTTTATTTCTGAAATGTGATGGCCTATTCCCTATCATGATTTTGTGAACATATATTAATGTAGGGTGTCATTTACATCACCAGATAGAGATAGTAACGTTCAAAATGGTGATTGTTATTTCCATGATAGTGGATCTATACCCGAGAATTGTCTGTTCTGATGTTTGATATCCCTAATTTCTATACTATATATGTTTGATCAGTAGACACTTTATGCTGATTTCTATCTGCTTTTATATCCTTTTATTGTTGGATTCATTGCTGATTTTTTTGATATACCTCATAAAAGAGTTGAACATATTACTATCTCTCTATTTCCAATAGTATAACTTATATCCCTTCAATTGAAAAGGATGCCTACTACTATGTTAATTGAGATAATGAAAAATCTATATAATTTAAGAGATAATGTTTTTATGCATCCATGTATTTCAACATGGGGTTCACCACTTCATTGATATATGAATATTGTTGTTACCCTCAGGCATTACATACATTAACATTGGTTGAACATGGTTACATTTAATAACCAGTCTCCCATAACTCATATAGATGGCCTATTTGACCAAATTTAAAGACATATGGTTTTCATCAAGATTTATTTGAGATTTGGATACCATCAGATATAGGATAGAACTTCAAAAACTCATCATATATCACTTCATAGAATGTATGGTCTTTATAGGTGTCGAGTTATTTCATTCTATTTCATAAAAATTTTAACTATTTTCGTGGATCTAATTATTTAGGGATTCCACCAATATATTAGTTCATTTAAGGTGGTATTCATGGAAATATATTCATGTATTCTCATTCATGACATGTCCATGAAATTGTTTTTGAGATTTTGTTGAATTGACTAAGAGAGAACAATATATTTTATATTCTCCCAAAAGGAGATTTTTTATCAAAAAGGAAATTTTATTTGATCACACTATAAGAAAGGTAAGAGTATCTACTGACCAAAACAAGGTGATATGGGTAGCTTCCAAGGAGCATCCAAGAAATATTTTTAACAATTGATATTAGTGTGGATATATAGATATTACATGCACATTATTTAGGACTTTTCATTCTTAGAAGAACCTAACATGGGATTCTTGATCCAGGGTGGTATGTTCATATTTGTAGGCGCATTTGATATAGCCTTTTAAGAGTTTAAAGGAGGAATAATGTTAGCACCAATCATAATTTATCCAAAATAGGAATAAGTTATTTTTTTTGATGCATTTATCATCTAGAAAAGCGATGTTCTGATATAAGACGATTGATTCATGGTATCTAGGTCTCAACCTTAGAGACCACAATATAGGAATTACATGATTCATGATCATAAGCTATCAGTGGTAGTACATTCATTGATTTAATAAAGGAATTATTTTCATGAATAGATTGTGGTATTTACAGAGCATAAGAACCTCACATACATATTTACGTAGCATGAATTAAACCACAGTTAGAGTATGTTAGTTTACTATCTATTGTACTAATATTTTTAACTTTCTTATATTCCTAGTAATGGTAATATGGTTGATGATTAACTAAGATGGAGGACGCAAACATTGGTAGTTTATTATGCCTGTGGTGATGGGTAGTTGATGGAAATGTTTTTAGGGATTCATTTATAGGTTAAAGAGTATCATGTAATACATATCCATACATCATCAGTGGTGAAATATTGATCTATATATAGAGTGAGCTTTAGAAAACATTTAGATTTTTAGGGCTTAGTACAATGTGAGAGTGTTTTGAGTGAGGATCCACCACCATCTTGAATCACTGATGAGGTTAACATAATACACAATTAATGATTAATATAGATTCCCATATCCATGTGGGATTACTGGATTCATTAGTATCACTACTCTATTTTGTATGTCTATCCTAGTGATACCATGATGTACAATGTATTATGCTGCAAGTATTGGTTTCCAGTGTTGACAAGTCAAATAAAATGTTTTATTTCTTGATGATCCACCAGTTAGTTGGTGACGAAAAAACAACATTAACTAATAGTACTTTTACAAAAATTTAATAATTCTTAGTGGAAGTTTTATGATTCCACCATGCATTTTTTGACTATTTTTCTAATATCCCCTCATGAATGTGATTAATTATAGGTGGCTATCGACATGATAACCAATGTTTATAAAGTTTTACCTACTAAGGAGAATTTCTATATGTATGATCTTGGATGGATCTATGTCAAATATATTATACACATTCATGGTGTTCCCTATTTTTATTTTATCATAAGAAAAACCCAGTTTACATTGCAGTTGAGGAAGGTCTTGTATAAAGAATATGGTATATATGTACATCTAAGAAAATATATTCACGTGCATACTATCAATAAATCTAAATGCATGATGTAGTTATTGGATTATATTCTTAATTAAAGCATCATTGGTTTCAATGTTTCTTGAGAAGTTCACATACCTCTAGGTTATATCACTTATAATAATATATTTTAGGTGATATTTCTTATTAATATTTATGAGCCCTTATAGGGTTGGTCATGTCGTTCACTCGTGTGGTGGTTAAAGGTGGGAGAGGCAGTGCTTCTAGAACCTCATCTAAATAAGGATACTTTTCATTAGTTTTATCTTATTAGGAATAATATGGATACAAAAAAATATTGGAAGAATTATTATGCGTATCACTATCGTTGCCATATTGATTTAGAGGTCAGATAACATATATTATTTTTTTTACATATTTAGTGGAATTGATGGATTTAGATAGAAGGTATGCTTTCACCTCCTTATATCAGGCCATGAGAGTTATTATATAAAGTTAGGTCAATGCCTATCAGATATCCTTTACTCATTGGTACTAAGATTTTCATTATGTCATTCACATTTTTTAGCTTCGATGTTACTATCCGTAACTATCACACATTTTAGATATTGAGGATTTTTAAATGAGAGATAATAATTCAATTCTAGAGTATCATATACCTTTCACCAACCATATAATTAAGGATATTTTAGGAAGGTATATTCCTTTAGTATGGGTTATATGGAGTAATGACCATACACATGATGAGACATGGGTGTAAGAGGTTAACTTACCTACTGAATAACCAAAGATTTTCTCAGATTGGGTTTTAGATTATTCATAAAGAAATCATTGGGAACAATTATTTTAAGGATAGAAGATTGTAAGATCATGTTTTTTATCATGAGATAAAAACCCCTTACTTTTCCATTTGAATTTATATTTTAACCATATACATATTCTTATATTAATTGGGATGTTTTGAGAGCACCCATGGATTTTATGGATCCCAAACATCTATATTTTGTGACTTAGTATGAGCTACATGGATAGAACACTATTAGTGGCAACCATATGATTCCTTCATAGAGAATTACAATAAAGATAATAGTTTTAAAATCCATTCAAGGGAATCCAAAATAAGATGTGACATATTGAAGACTTTTATACGAGATAAAACACATGGTTAGTGTACAACATTTTTTACTATACCGATAACAGTGCGAGTGTGTGTAACCCTTAGATTAACATTTTACATGATTGGAACATAGTTTGGCCAATAGAGTGGTCCAATCATGAACTTTAGTGATGTTGGGTGAAAATTCCATGTTCCACTACTTTCTTATTAATTTTATTGTCCTCCTTCCCATCTCATTTTTCATAAACAACACCCTCTATCATTGTAGATCCTCCATGTATTTAAGCAAATCATTTGGAATTACCAGATGGTTAGACTCCAATTAGACAATTATTCATCTCACTAGATTCCTCTAATTAGGATAATTGATCCACTTCCTTTTTAACTATTTATCACATCATCCATTGTGATATCTTTAAGAAGGATATTTTTTCCTTATTTTTAGGGATTTTTCTAATTCTTTATTTACACTAATTCCAGCCCGAATCTAATGAAAAAATTATATGTGTGTTCATGAACCCCAATAATGTAGGTGTATATAAAATTTACCTTAATGTCTCTCCCATTAACAATTTGTTTCATTGTACCAAATGAAAAAAATACATGCATTTCAAGAAATATATCAATTTGTTAAATTAGTTGTGGGGACAAAAACCCAGACTTATTAGGATACATGTTGACCATATTAATTATTCAAATCTCACTATGGATAACCCCTTTTTGTAGGTGCTTATTTATGTATTCCATTTAAACTCATTATAAATATTGGATTGAAATTTTAAAGGAAAATTGATTTAGTTATAATTAATCAATAATTGTTATATTGCTCGAAAGGAAAAATTCACTTGGACCAGTATCATTTATGTAAAATTTTTTTAAAATATAACAATATCATATTATCTTATACCATTTTTAAATGAAAAATATGTTATTGAATTAAATTTAAATATAATGATGATATCATTAACACATTATCTATGATATTTAATAATTAGTTTCAATTAAGTATGGTCCTTTCTCAAACTGACGGAATTGTTAGACATTTCATATTATTAGAGTACTCAGGGAATTCCTTGAGTAGTCAGATTTCCCCACCCTAACTCATTGATCTAGTTTACAAGGGAGATACAACCAATGTAGATTGGTCTTTTTATTTTTACACGAATTCCTTAATGTATCACATATTATTCATTCTATTTACTTGATGAAATAATAACTCCATAGGTTCTTATCTCTATGGATGTAGCTTGAGGTATTTGGACACATGGCACCATGGAACACCGCCATAGGATCCAATCAAGATTATCCAAATATTTATATTTTATATAATCCGATGGATTATTTAAGGATATTTGTCTAGTTGAATACCAAGGGTGTATCCCTTGAATTAAACATAGAAATTTTTGTTATGTTTCATTGTTATAAATACGAGATTTCCCAAACATCTAATGTCAAGGATTCCATGATTTCCCCATGGGTATTATTATATTAATGGGGCATGACATTTTACTATATACCTATTTAGGGATATCTACATTTTTCTGAATTAGGTATGGTTGGAAGTACTTCCTAGGAGGAACCCACAACCAACATGTTTTTTATTTAAATATTTATTCATTTGATTATCATTTAACATAGATTGTACTATTCTTTTATAGAAAGAATGGATATTTTATGGACACCACTGGTGCTGACCTACAAAGTTTTAGTCAAACCTAGTATGAGATTGATGAATCTAACATTTTCATATATTTTATACTGTAAAACATTGTTTATAATCCCACAAAAGTGTTATTGAATGGGTAATTATCATGTTTTTAGGTTTTAGTGCTATTTTGAACCCAAATGTGAAAAACGACTAATTCTGGATTTTTGACAGAATTTTACGTCAGAGGTATTTTGGTCATTTCAGGAAACATAAAATTCCAAAATTTCTGATTAAATTTTTGTTAGAATCATTATTTTATTTCCTTCATATTTGTCTTCTGGACCAGGAGCTGATTCGGTCATCTAAAGGGTCTAAAAAATCATTGAAGATTGGAGTTTTTTCGGGCGGACAGCATGGACCCACCCAAAGTAACGGACATTAAACGCGGCCTAAATATATCCAAATGATGTGTTTCCACCTGTGGAACCTTGAGGACAGATAGGGGCGTCTCTACAATAAATTTGGAGGATTTTGGAGATCCTTAACGAGGCTATTGAACGACATTATTTTGGAGGAACCTTCCTGGATGGTTCGTCCAGAAACAGCAACCGAGAATGAAAAATTAATAACTCCTTCATACGGTTTCCAAATCAGCTGAAATTTTGAGAGGAGACGGACAAGACATGTATAAACAACATTTATGAAGGGTGGAACGCGTGAATATGTCATTAATGGGGTATAAAATGCGTCGACATTTGAGAGACAAATTCTTCCTATAAAAGGAGGCCCTCACCTCCTTCCCAAATCATCCATTCTCCGTCCATTCCTTCAAGGCACCAAGGAGGAGATCTCCACCGAGGGAGGCCGACCAGAAATCTTCCCCATTTGATTTATTTTATTTATTTTAGTTTTAATTTTTAATTCATATTTCTAATAAAATTCATGCATTGTTTTTATTTTTGTGTCCACCCTTCCTCCCTGTTTGCTTCTTCATCTTTTCTCCTTCTTTTCTTCTTTTATTATTCTCATATTATCCACCGTGAACTCTTACCCTCAAATATGAGGGGTTAACCCGAGACTTATCCCAGGGGAGGTATGTGGAAATTTCATTAATTCGGTACTTAAATTCTTATGTTTTATTAAGATTGTGATGAGTAAGAGTGATGTGCACGGGTGTGGCGATCGTCCACCACGACACTGATCTCAAACTCATTTCTAATCTTTTATTAAATATTTTCCCTCCCTTCTACTGGATACAAGCTCTTCATACGATGGAGTTGAGCCATTCAGTGGTTGAAATGGCATACGATGGAGCCAGGTCATGGAAGATGACACACTCTCGATCGAGGTGTGCCATCAACCTTGATTATAGGAGGAGGTGAAGTTAAGATTGCAAAATGCATTCAAGATTTCACACCAATAAATAAAAGAATTGTAATTCATGAATGAGATCTCATAATTGAATTATCAAACTTAATTTAAATATCAACAAGGAGAATGATGAAACCCACATACCAACCCATAAAGGCCAAGTTTTTTCTCAATTAATTGCATTTTGTCATTGCATGTTAGTTTTATCTTTTATTAAATTGCATTACATTCATAAATAAAAACAACCAAAAAGAATTAGTTTAGTTAAATTGGATTAAGTAAGTAAACGATTGAGAAAGCTCCTTAAGTGAGACGACCCTGGTCAGCTTCTATGCTATACTAGGAAAATTAAATTTCTTTTTCCACGCCCTACGACAGGCGTGCGTCAAAACTGGCGCCGTTGCCGGGGAAGAAATAGACTATACCGAGGAGGAGGAAGAAATAGACTATACCGAGGAGGCCCTCCAACGAAGAGCCGATGCACTGATGATAACGGTCAGGCAAGTGGAAAGAGGCATAGCAACATGAATCTCATTGGAAGATTTGATGGCCATGGTCAATGAACTCCAAGCTGACTTAAAAAGATTCAAGGCCAAGAAGGAAGTGCCACTAGTCTTTCCTGATTTCACTGAAGACATCCATGAAGTTGAATCCAAACCTGAGGTGGAGGAGCCCGACTACCTACCTCCATCTAGTGAAGATCGACTCCAAGACGCACATTCAATTGAAGATTATATTAAAGTCGAACCGACTCAGGGAGATGATACAATCTTAAACTCAAACTCTTTTAATTTTATTGAAAATGATTTGAGTATCACCCCTAATAGTTTTGAATTTTTAGATTCGGCCATCTCACATTATGCCATGGAGGATGATGAAGGAAAAGAAATTTCACCTGTTGGGGAACATTTAAAGCTCCCTGAACACACTGAATATTTACTAGGCAGAGCACAAGAAGGGAAAGGGAATGTTACACAAGTAGCAACAAATGAAGAGGAGGTTACCTACTTCTTCCAACCACCTCCATGCAAGCTGTACCAAATTGCGAAGGGGAAGGATCTTGTATACTCTGTCTATGGAGTCCTCCTCAACAAGAACAAAGATCTTCAAGCTGGGAAGAACCACATGTGGTGGTTCAAATCAAAGAAACTTAATCCACCAACAGATTATGGATAAAAGCTGGTACTGCCCTCTGGAGGCAGTAAAAGATTCCAGGGCCCACTTGGGGGATCATACCAAGATTTATCCTTTACTTTCTTTATAGTAATTTAATTTTCAATATTAGGAATTTAGATTTAAAATTTAGCATTAGGAAATAGTCTACCATGTGGCCCCCTCCCTCTTTTCATTTTGAGCTTAAATAAAATGATCCTTGTGATTAATTTAGTAATTTTTCTTTTGTAGGATCATGAAGGCAGAAGGAAGCCCTGAGAATTAGAGGAAGAGGACCGAATCATTATTTCAAAAGGGAGTTAACATTTTACGATTATCCTTTAAACTCCTTTATTTTTTTGGTCCAAAACATATTTTGAGATTTAATGAATATTCTTATCACTTTTCACACAACAATTTATTTTGAAAGAGTTGAAATGATTTTTGAAATAATGGATTTTAAATGATTGTTGATGTGAAAACATTTTCTTGAATTGGATTATCAATCATTTGTATGAGTTTAACTGATTTTTGAAATCCATGACCATGAAACAACTGACTCAAAATATTTTTTTTGTCCAATCCTGTGAGGTATTGTAAACCAATTTTACATATTCTTCCTAATACCCACACTTTCTTGAGGGAAACTTGAATTTTGTGTGAGAACCAGAATTTGTGAATATTCTCTTTCGAAGCTTTGGATTTCATGGAATGTATTTAAAATGATTGAGGCATCTCATTGGCTAGCCACATTTTATCCTAAGACCCACCTTTACATTTATCCTTCGTAATCCCTTAGATGCCATGAATTGCCTTATAGGTTTAAACCACATTACAAGCCAATTTTTCCATACCTACCCGCACTTTTAGTATTTTTGCATGGATATTTCAAGTTTGAGTGTGGGGGAAGGGCCTTTCGTGTGCGTTCATTGGGATGTGTATCATTTATCGGTAGTGTGAAGTGTGTGTCAATATTTTGGGCAGTGGATAACAATAGAATTGGGCATGGGTCATCATTTCATTGTGCTTTATTTGGTTCATCCATTTTTCCTAAAAAAAAAGAAGAAAAAATGGAGATGAGCTTGAATATTCATTGTACATTCTTTTATGAATCATGTCCCTCCCAAAAATCAAGGGCATGAATTGTAATTCATTCATTGTATTCAATTTTTCAGCTCATCCTCTATGAAAAAAAAGAGAAAAAAAAGAAAATAAAGCTGTGCCTTTCTGGAGCTTTAAAAAAAAGAGGAGAAATTAGATGATATCATTCATTATAATCACTTATTGGATCATGTACCATTTCATAAAGAGGGGTGGGGTTGTTTTTCACATTTACAAGTAGTATTGAGTGAGGAATTTCCTGTGTTTTCACTTGATTTAATCATGCATTGTACTTAAAAGTTCAACCTCCTCTTTCTAGCTTGGAACATTTTTCAATCATTTTACCACCAACCTAAGCCACAGAATCATTTGAACCATTAATTAAAGCCCTCATGATTAAATTAATTTTCATGTTTCACGCTGTGGATAAATGATAATTTTCACAAACCTATGGTGATACATGTGATTTTCAAGTATGAGCATAACTCCAGAATCAATTTCTGTTGAGTGAAGAGTGACATAAAAATCAATGTGAGGTAGGTTGTGATTGGGCCATGGATTGATTTATGAGGTTGAACAAATTTTAATGATTGAAATGAAAATGAGAGAATTATTATTCATAAATGAGACATGATGGAATTCTATTTTGGATAAAATCATTGATATTTTCTCATTTTTGATTGTTGTGTGGATTTTGATTTGGATGTATGTTTATTGCCCAGGAGTGCAATGTTTAAGTGTGGGGGAGTGATGAAGCTCACATTTTCATATATTTTATACTGTAAAACATTGTTTATAATCCCACAAAAGTGTTATTGAATGGGTAATTATCATGTTTTTAGGTTTTAGTGCTATTTTGAACCCAAATGTGAAAAACGACTAATTCTGGATTTTTGACAGAATTTTACGTCAGGGGTATTTTGGTCATTTCAGGAAACATAAAATTACACATTTTCTGATTAAAATTTTGTTAGAATCCTTATTTTATTTCCTTCATGTTTGTCTTCTGGACCAGGAGCTGATTCGGTCATCTGAAGGGTCTAAAAAATCATTGAAGATTGGAGTTTTTCCGGGCGGACAGCATGGACCCACCCAAAGTAACAGACATCAAACGCGGACTAAATATATCCAAATGATGTGTTTCTACCTGGGATACCTTGAGGACAGATAGGGGAGTCTCTAAAATAAATTTGGAGGATTTTGGAGATCCTTAACGAGGCTATTGAACGACATTATTTTGGAGGAACCTTCCTGGATGGTTCGTCCAGAAACAGAAACCGAGAATGAAAAATTAATAACTCCTTCATACGGTTTCCAAATCAGCTGAAATTTTGAGAGGAGACGGCCACGACATTTATAAACAACATTTATGAAGGGTGGAACGCGTGAATATGTCATTAAAGGGGTATACAATGCGTCGACATTTGAGAGACAAATTCTACCTATAAAAGGAGGCCCTCACCTCCTTCCCAAATCATCCATTCTCCGTCCATTCCTTCAAGGCACCAAGGAGGAGATCTCCACCGAGGGAGGCCGACCAGAAATATTCCCCATTTCATTTATTTTATTTATTTTAGTTTTAATTTGTAATTCATATTTCTAATAAAATTCATGCATTGTTTTTATTTTTGTGTCCACCCTTCCTCCCTGTTTTCTTCTTCATCTTTTCTTCTTCTTTTCTTCTTTTATTATTCTCATATTATCCACCGTGAACTCTTACCCTCAAATATGAGGGGTTAACCCGAGACTTGGCCCGGGGGAGGTATATGGAAATTTCATTAATTCGGTACTTAAATTCTTATGTTTTATTAAGATTGTGATGAGTAAGAGTGATGTGCACGGGTGTGGCGATCGTCCACCACGACACTGATCTCAAACTCATTTCTAATATTTTATTAAATATTTTCCCTCCCTTCTACTGGATACAAGCTCTTCATACGATGGAGTTGAGCCATTCAGTGGTTGAAATGGCATACGATGGAGCCAGGTCATGGAAGATGACACACTCTCGATCGAGGTGTGCCATCGACCTTGATTATAGGAGGAGGTGAAGTTAAGATTGCAAAATGCATTCAAGATTTCACACCAATAAATAAAAGAATTGTAATTCATGAATGAGATCTCATAATTGAATTATCAAACTTAATTTAAATATCAACAAGGAGAATGATGAAACCCACATACCAACCCATAAAGGCCAAGTTATTTCTCAATTAATTGCATTTTGTCATTGCATGTTAGTTTTATCTTTTATTAAATTGCATTACATTCATAAATAAAAACAACCAAAAAGAATTAGTTTAGTTAAATTAGATTAAGTAAGTAAACGATGGAGAAAGCTCCTTAAGTGAGACGACCCTGGTCAGCTTCTATGCTACACTAGGAAAATTAAATTTCTTTTGCCACGCCCTACGACAGGCGTGCGTCAGAGATACCTATTGGTAACCTGAAAGGATTCATGGTTGTAGTTTAGGATAAGGTAATGGCTGAATCTTTAGATTTATTCCATTATATGAATCAATTTTATTTTAGACTTTGTAGCTCCCAAGTTAGAAAAATTTCAACATGGTCTAAAATAGGTATTTAGAAGTTTGATTCATGGGATTATATTGTTCTTGGGAGAAGAGAACCTATAATATGATTTGGTTGAATTGGGGTTTATAATTTTTGTCTTTATATGCATTTTTTATAGCATATTGTATGATTTTCCTGATTTGAGTTTTTTATATCATTATGAATTTACCATAATTATTTATATGACATGGATATATTGTATGTTTGTTGATTTATTAGATCCGGATGATTTATTTCCACAACTTCATATTATTATTATTTCGCATCTTATTTTTTATATGTAATATATAGATAATATCCCCTAAAAAGGAGGAATTTGTCTCTTCATAGGAACACCATAAGCCATCACTACTAGTTGGAAGCCTCTATAATATGTAAGGGTTCACCTTAGGCCCTGTGGACAATTGGATTGGGGAATTATGTAGTGGATTTCAGGTTGCGATTTCATTGTTTGGAAGATTTTGTTTAAATTATGCCTCATGTTTTTTGAATGTGTCTGAGATACCATGGGTTGTTGTGCGTAAATTCTGATTTTATTAATTGACATAAATAATTCTTGTGCTGAAGTTGAAAAATAGATAGGTCGATAATTTATATAAGAGTTATTTAATGTGTATATGTGAGGGATGAATGTTAAAATATAGTAATAGACTCCTAATTTCTATATGTATGAAATGTATTTATTGGAAATCAATTTCAACTTTAGAGTGAGGATATGGAAAAGTAAAAAAAATCAACCTAAGAATCAATTAAATTTCATAAAGAAGAACCAAAACATTTTAATACTAAATATAAATTCCATAAGAATGATCTATACCTATATAAGAGTAATTTCTATATTGAATGACTCATCAAGATTTTATAAGAGAAATTTTTTTATATAGTTTCAATTTAAATGTAAATTATCAAAACCATGAAATATATGAGTTAAATGAATTATATTTTCATTGGATCCATACAAGATTCAATAAAAATAATTTTTCTCTTATGAAGTACATTCTAGAAGTGGAAATCAAAAAAATAAGGGAACACAACCATTATTTTGTATGGGTAATTCTCTAATATTGTAATAATAAATCATAGGATTCCAATGGGAAATATTAATAGAATAATTCATAAATATTTTCATCCTGAAATATTATAAAGAATTTAAAATGATGAAATTGTGATCTATACATCATGGAAATAAATATAAAAAATAATAGGGGATTTTGGTTCTTTTTGTTAGAAAAGGAAGGAGAGATTAATGAATGTTATAAAGTGTGAGTTTTTTCCAAATTATTAGAATGAGATGCCAAAAAAATCATCAGGAATGGGAGCATTCAGGAAATATTTTAAATAATAAAAATCTATGCATATTTTGTATCCTTTTGAAATAAACTAAGTATAGTCTTTTGAAAAAAAAAACAATTTTTTGGTGATTATTGTGTATCCATGATATGAAAAATTAATATATTTCCTATATTTTAAATAATTTATATAATTTAAACATCACATCCCACAAAAATCACAAGTAGGACCCCATTGTTTAGTGTCTTTGGAAATTAAATACATATATATTGTATTCCACATAATTATATAATCATTTCCCATAAACACGTATTTATTAGACAACATTAGATACATTTCCTTTAATTTTTTTTGAAAAGTTTAAAATAAGACGGATATTAAATTCCTTGTGAGGGATAACTTATCTATGATTCATAAATGTCGAGATCATAAGATTGGGAAAAAATTAACATGGGAGAAATATTTGATTAAAAAAAGTATATAAACACATTTTTTAATAATAAGATATGTATGGACATCATACATCTTGGAAGTTATCATGAAATCATTATGGTTTTACACAAGCATAGTAAACATAAAAATATCATGAATCATGGAAGAATAAAATAGGAATGTGGAATGATATTGAAAATGTTTAACATTCACAAGAATTGGAAATCAGAACATTATGGAAAATTACAACGACTAACTATTAAAAACCTATGGTTTAAAAAATAACAAATAATTTACTAGCATTTTATTGTGTATGTATAAAAAAATCCCACACATAATTGTATGAATAAAAAAATCCCAAGAATAATAAAAAAATCCCATGATATATACAAAATTAAACCAATAATTTAGGGTCTATAAAGGATACCACAAATCCTATGATAATAAACCATACATATGTGTTCCATATGAAATCAAAAATTCATTATATTAGAAAAAAACCATATAAATAAGATTTGTTTCATATTATATACAAACAACCCTCCTAACATGAAATCAATAAAAGCTAAGTTGATACCAAAACCTCAATATCTGAAAATTAGTATAAAATCATTTAAATAATGAACGTGAAAATTTATCTATAAGATTTATAACATTGGAATATATAGATTAAAATATTACTGAGATTGTAGAAAATTGTTTGTTGAAATCACATTCATCATATCCTTCAAATTCTACGATACAATTTACATTTAAAATTTTATTTCAAGAAATAGAAAGGAAGAGTTTGAAAATCCTTACATTAGAAAAATCATTTATAATTGAACATTTAATAGAAATAATTCTTTTGTAATTAAATTTTTTGTGGAAGATAAAAATATAGAAACATGAAAATAAATACATTTTTAGCATTTGAGGAGCTTTTCAAAATTCTGCTTAAGAGAAATACATGAAAATATTTTTTTGTAAAAATAGATAAAGTTAATAATAGAGAATGAATAAGGAATTAAATATTTTAGTTTCAAAATCATAATACAATTAATATTAATTATGAATTAATATAGACATATAATTGAAAAAGTTATAAGATGGGTGATTTTTTAAATAAAATAAAATAATTTATTGATTAAAGAAGTCATTAAAGAATACTTTTTTCATGAAAATATGTAGATTTGATTAATAGATAATTAAATACACATTTTAATATTGAAATGATAGAATAAATGATATTTATACAAGCAATGTCATGAAAACATTTTTATGACCCACCAAAGTGGCTATTGAGTTGAAAAATCCATACATATTTAGTGACTATTATTAGAAAACACCCTTAAATTATAAATTTTAATATAAATTCATATACAATGAATAAAATATTTTTATGATATAATACGTAAAAGAGGTATAATAGAAACAATATCAATGTTATTAAGTGAATATTTTGAAACATATATGAACATAATAAATTTTCTATGAGAAACCCTTACTATGGATTCCTACTCCCAAAATATCTCTATACACAAATATATTAACATAAGTCTCATTAATCACTTATTTTAAAATATTATTCATATTTTCTACCTATTCTGTTAATAATTTATATTCATTTATTGTATAGTAATTTATTTTTTAGTTAATATTGATAATAGTTGTAGGATGATTTAACCAGTTATAGAGGCATTATAATAGAGGTATTATATTGATTCATGATGTTTTATTTTCACTCCATGGTTAATTTACGAACACATCATTGAAATGAAATCCATAATTCATTTGTTCCAATAATTTTTAATGGCTAAATATGTATTGAATCCATATTAGGGGTGGAAGGTAGATAATTATTATTCATCCAAAATAATAATAATATTTTAGTTTATAATGTACAAATTTCATTTTATTAGGTTGTTTATATTTGTTATTGTTGATGTGGAAAAATAATGAAACTGGAATGAACTCTATTAAAAAAGATACCTCTCCCTTGTATATCCTTAATTAGACCACTCTTTATTCCATCTATGATAGATATTATGGTTGGGAAATAACCAATATTAATAGATAAAGGATTTTATTAAAAGTTATGATAGATCTTCGTATATCTAATAATAAATAGGTTTGAGTATGATTGGGGTGATGAATGGTTCATTTTACAGTTAATATGGTGCAATTTATAAAAATATTAATTTCATAATATTAAAACTATATTTTTTATTCCAATAATATTGATAAAATTGATAATTAGAGGGTAAATTAAATGTTATGATCAATAGTTCATCATATACCCATTAATCATAAATTTGTTTTTATTTTATTATTTATTTATAATTAATTAATTTTTTTAGAAAAAAAATTAAATTTATATTAAAATTTATGTTTCATAGAAATTATAATATAATATAATATATTTCACATTAAAAATAATATATTTATTACATTACAATTTATACTTACAAACCCCCACCCCTATGACCACTATATAATAACTAATGACAATATTTGTAAAGATGGGTGTGTTGGGTGATGATTCAACTTGAATGGATATTTGATTAATTTTGTGATCTTGAAAATCTACAATAGATAATTTATCTCAATCTATACATGTTAGAGTTATATTTGGTCTTGATTGGTTAAGACCTTTATGATGATACAATATTTAGAAACTTAGAATAATGAACATAATTAGGAACACCACTCGTACTAGATGCCATTTATTCTCCCATATATATATATATATATTTTATAGTATAATAGATATTTTTTAATACTTTTTTATTCAACAAAAATTTTATAACAGTAACATTTAGTAATATAATCTCATTAATATTTCATTGTTCATTTTAGGTGGGTGATGCATGACAACAAATATAAAAATCAAAACACATTTATCTATATATATATATTCTAAAATCATGGGTTTTTTATATTATCCCACTATTAAAAATAATTTCTCCATCCATATTCCATACGTAGATAAAAACATGTCAGGATACCTTTTTATCACTAAATATTTGGATTGACACATATCTTCCTCAGCATTATGATTTCACCAGTAATATTTGACCATGTGAGTGGTCTTGTTCTAAATTAATTATCTTGTTCATCCGTGATTTATTCTATTTTATTCTCAAAATAAAGATCACGTTCCTATTTTACAAAATTTTTGTTCAGTATACATGATGGATCCTGAATTTGGTTCCACCATATTGGTTCATTGGACAAATCATATACATATGAGAATCTTGGTTGAAGTACTAAGTGATAAGTAACAGTATCTACATGATCAAAAATTTAGATGGCGTAAGTGTATCAATTTATCAGTATCCCATTATTCTAAAAATTTATAAAATTATTCCTTGAATATATTCAATGGTATATTATTTTTAATCATATAATCTCAACATTTTATCGATGATTATAAATATAAAACTTCAATAATTATTGTGATTTTAATATATAACATAGAATGTCTGAAACCATCTATTTAATTTTTAATATAATATTAGGTATTAATATATTTATTTATATAAATTTATACTAAAATATCATAGTTCATCGTCTCTACATATAGGAAGCCTCATATGGTTCCATTTGATTTTTAGAGGGGAAATTTTAAATTACGAGCACTTAGAAAGAGCAATATATAGATCCAAACATCATTTTAAATACATCGATCATAATCACAAAATATCTTCTAGTACCTAGCTGGTTTTTTTAAGCTAACCATATATATGAGGATGAAAAACTAGGATAAATCAAGAATCTATTTGTTATAATTGTTTAAGACTCGTCCAAAGTTTAGTTGTGAAAATTAGATATCCCTTATATACAATTGAATGTGGAAAACTAGAGGACCATACATCATATTTATTTTAGAAATGGAATCTTGATCAAGAGATCGATTTTAATATATAGAAATTATATTTGGTGAATTTTTAAATTATTACACTTCTTCCTAGATGAAATTATTTACTTTAGATGACACAAGATGTTTTGGGAAAAATTCTAGAGTGATTCTCTCCCGTTTTTCTAACAGTATTGGAAATTGTTGCATTATACCCTTAGGACTCTATTATTCTACCATAACAAACTGACATATATAAAATCATTATACATAATTAGTATCCTCTATATTCAAGTTATATCATCATAATATTTACTTCGTATACTTTTATATATTTTTGATTTTTGGCAGAATATAGGAGGAGCCTCTATGTGGATCTTCTAACTTATCTATTTTCAATTCTAGTTTGGAAGGGACACATATTCATTTCATAAATCTTATAACTCATCCATTTTCAAAGATAAAATCCAAAATACTTCCAACCAACGTTTTTAACACTAGATCATCATTTTATAAGTCCTAATAATTTATATTGATTTAAGGATGAACAATTATTTGGTAAAGGTAGGATTTTATCCGTTCACTATTGAATTCCATATTCATCCATTGAATATACATAAATATTGGATAGATTTAATAAATATTAAATGACATGGTAAAATTATACATTCCATTTAAAGAGTTCACAACCTTTTTTATTTTTCAGGACGATAATATTTTAACAAATCGTAGTCTATCATTATCTCTAACCATCCCCTTTAGTGTGTATGGAATTCCTTTTATTAGATTATGTACTTTATGATCCTTGATCATTATATATATAATAATTTGAACCATCTAAGAAGTTCTATAAAAAAATTTATAAAAAGAAAACTTCTACTAGTTGGAGACCATTAAACGAGTAATATTACTCGAGGGTTTTCAATTTACATGATTCATAATAAATTACATTTATATTTTTCAATATGAATGATACCAATACCATCATTATAGAATCACCATATAAGAAAAATCCCTCTTTACTATAGGGTAATGTATGTACATTTGTAATGAACATCCTCTTATTTAGATCATTGAATATTTTCTCACATTCCTCTCTCTAGATATACTTTACACCCTTCAATGTTATCATAATTAGAGGATTTGGAAATAAGGAGAAAGTTCTCAGATATTTTTGATAAAATAAAAACCAACAATGTTAATTATAGATTTATGTTAATATATTCAGTCAGGGATATTTTTATATCACCTTGTTCTTTTCTGGATCCATATATATACCCTCTATTGTGATAACATGGACAGATAAGGATAATTTTTATAGATAAAATTAACTCTTTCCCAACAATGCATGAAATATATCCTTTGGTAAGTCATTTATCTCAATCCAAAAATTATTTTTATGTAATTGAATTATCTTTGAATATAGGATAATATCCTCAATATTGACTATAATGAATATGTGAATGTAATATATAAATAATCTATTAATCATATTGATTAAGATTTCATCGAAAATTGTATGTCCAAAAAGAATCATTAGGCATTAAATTTTTCCAAATATTGTGTGTATGGTTATAATGCATATATATTCCCTATTTAACATTAATGTATGGAATATATATCAATAATGTGCATATGAGAAGTTCTAATATCCTATATGTTGATAATATAGGGCAGGGGATACATATTATAGACTGTGATAATGGTACGTTCTTACTAATCTATTCAATGAAACAATGATCCATCCTTCATTGGGATAAAGTGGACTAATTCACCCCATTATGAAGCATAAGGGAATATAAAACCCTTATAGAGATTATCTTAAAACAACTTATTTAATTCTTCTAATAACATAAGGTCCATTTTTATGTACTCATTGATGCTAGAACACAACCTGACTTTATTTTAATTTAAAACTCACCCTCACACTCTTTGGGATGATAAAAAATTCTTCAAGGTATATATTGAAATAATTTTATACAATTGGAAGTTTTCTAATGTTGAGTTCCCACCTAACCATTTTAACTAAGAGTTAGTTGTTAATTTCAACCAAGTCCAATATTATTGATTTTACTCAAAATGAATGTTTAAATTTCTCAATGCCTTGATATTTGATTATTGGATGATTTGGATATATAATGAGATATCACTATCACAAAAATTAACATGATCTCTACATAGGGAGTGACAATCAATACAAAGTATCTCATTTATGTATATAATGTGAATACGAACGAAATCACTAGGAAGTAACTTATCACAAACATTGATCAGAGAAGAATTGTATACATTTCATTTAATCATACCATTACTAGGTGTTTTAATATAAAATTATATATGTAATGTTTAATGTTTTGAATTAATATTCTTTATGTCCTGAACCCCCCAAAGAATCCTCAATTAAGTTAGAGATATAACGACCCATGATCCCCACCTCTATTAGGCCCTGGGTTGGCGAATAACACAGAGGGTATAAAATTATTATTAATGGGAGGAATTACCCACTATAATAACATATGATTGAGATATAATAGGAATCATCCACACAAAAAAATAACATAAAAAGAAACCACAACCATTCGATAATGTTTGTATAGATTAAAATGACACTAATAAAAGTATCCAATGAATCTAACTAAAATAATATTTTAAGAAAATATAAAATAGTTACCCATGAAATGGGCTATTTATTTTTATCAGAGTCTATATAATACTCATGGGAACCTTCAAATATTTAATAATGTAGTGCAAGAATACATGTATACTCAGCAGGAAATCCAATGCCTCTTGTGAACATATGAATCATAAATACTAATACACCCATGAGAAAATAGAAGACACTACATCATCTATATAGTTATACAACACATTCTACCCTCAATAAGATATGCTCACAAAACAATGCAAGACAAGTAATATAATATAATAATAATCACCCCAATAAGGGTACCACACACCACTTTCTCACTTGTATACTTCTTTCAGACACCAAGATCATATGTCTTGGCCATCCCATATCCTTCGTATAACACACCTCCCTATAAAAATGGTCACATCACATCATGAACACAAACACCATGGATCTCAACCCCACATGCCTCATCACAATAAATCCCACAAGAAAAAACCATGCTAAAAAAACGACCCCTTTCATAACCTGAGTAGTAGGGTATTTGAAACATGTTGGACATCAAGCTCATTATCCCCTCCTACCATGAATGGAACCAACAATATCTTCACCACAAGCACGATCATATCACTTCTCACATTAAAACAACTAGTACACCACCCCAAAGCATGGTCACATATTTCTCGAATACCCCAGGTATATTACAACCCCCATATAATTCAGAAAAATAACTCAATCCATAAAAACCTATGAAATTACAACATCTTCGAGAAGTGAGAGAGATGAAATGTGTGGGTACACAACCATCATTCATTCTCTATGATTTTCAAGAATAATACCCCTCAATAACTATGTGGAATTCTACACATAGAGCTCGAGGTGATTGGGGATCATATGGAAATCACAAGGAATATACAGGTTTGTATATATATATGTAACCACACACATTCCCAACATATGGGTTTACAACCAAAAACTAACCAATTAACAACATTTTCACCTTTTCAGCAACCCCTAAGTGCATAACAACATAGAACAAGCCACACAATTCATTTCACATTTCCAACCAATTACATTATTCGAACCATTCATGTCATTATTTAGCATCAACCAAGTATAACCATATAACCCACAATATTAATATTTATTAGTTTGTTCAATCAAATTAACCAAACCAAACTATGTTATAACAATCATTATTAAAAAATTACTTATTCCATTACTACCCATAAATAAGACACAACATAACCCCACATCACAAGAAACTCAATATTTCCATCATACAATCACCCCTTTATCCCAGAATCATGACCAAACAACGACAATTTCTTCCCAAAATAATGAACAAGAAAAAAAACCTCTTTTGCACAAATCATGGTCAAACAATCATCATCCCCACATGCCCCAACCACACATCAAAACACGTCATGATTATTGTATATATTTACAAAGGGGATTTATCACATTCAACATTATATTAGGGTCATTGTTACAGAATCCATAATCCTAGGTATACCAATTCATTCTAAAAATATAAGTGGTTAATCAATATTCATTTTTAGGAATATATGACAACAATCACATAATGAAAAATACTCACAACACATATCATCTAGTGAAAAAAATATCCCCCAACAACTACAATATTTAGCAAGGAATTATTCTCATACAATCACAATATCATAATAATGATAAGGATGTAAAAAAGTCATTCAAACTCATTGACCCTTCATTTTCTATTAGAAAATTGTTTATATTTCATTATGTTGAAAAACCGTAACCCATAGATAAAAAATAACCCCCCCACAAGAAACAAAATTAAATTAAATTAGGGATTTCATACCTAAATGAATCTTTCCAACTCGTTTAACACCACAAGGATATGAAGAAACACACATAGACCATAACTGAACCATGATATTCCCTAGATCAACCAACACCACAAACAAGTATCATCAAAATTCATCCCAAACACACTACCCAAACCAAATTTCACCACCATGGTGAAACTCAAAATAAGTATGGAAGGAAATGGATGAGAAAGTGAGGATAACACACAATGGATCGACGGTGGGAAACTAAAAATAAATCCATATATAAGAAAATTCCAAACACAAAAGGAGGGATCCAATGGAGCACCTAGAATAAGACAATGTAGAACCAATCATAGGGTTTTAGAGAATCCTAACCACTGGAACATTTAAATTTTTTGTGTAGGACATTTACTTGGTGTGTAATCCTTGCATGTCATGTAAATGTCATTCCATATGTTCTAGAAAAAAAATGCATCGCCACAAAGGATTTTGGAAACAAACACATGAATCACCATTAAAAATCATATATACTTTACATGGAATGTACTCATTACTCATCATGAACATCCTCTACTTCTAGCTTCTAATAGCCTAACTCCTAATGATATGCTCTATGCCACCTATATAATCCTCAAAAACAAAAAAATTGAAATTTAACAGATTGGGTAGGAATATAATATTACGTTAGATTCCAATGAAATTATTATTAACCATGAGAATCAAAAACCATGCTCAAAAGGAAAGGGGTATGAAAAATCACCACGTGAATTAACATTTATGGATCAGGTCATACATTGAAAACATCAACTAACTAATCACACCAATCCAAAAATCACAAAAAAATCTTGAACACCCTCATCACAACACAAACACATCACCATAACCATCTCAACACTCACATAGCCCAAACTAACAACCACTATAACCAAAAAATAACATAGTCTCAAAAAACATTCTAGTGACTTCCATCTTCCATGCTTATATAATATCCACATTGGCTGGTAGTAAATCACATGCATGAGTTGAATCGCATCATAGCTAATCTACTTGATTAGGAATCAGGTTCTCCCCTTTTCATATGCTAGGAAATTTACACACACCACTCCTAACACATCACATCAAGAGAAAACAAAACATCTTATAAAATGGATGGATCAAAAAATCAGATCACTATTATAAAATGAGAAATAAAAAATACGAAACAAATATAGTCATTGGGAAAGAATATATGTCTCCTACTACTATTTATTACCCTGTAGTTCACAATGATTCCATAAAACATTAAACTAAATAATGGTTCTCAATCCTATATTATTCTCTTGGTGATCCTTGATCTCTATTGGCAGCTGCAATAAAATTACATCATCCTCAATATTCATCTCTCCTAGTCAATGATATGGGATTCATCCTAAAGATACCAACAAATGTGATATATATGGAAGACGACATGGATCCTCTATAATTGTGGGCGATATACCAACTGATATTCCATATCATGATCTCAACCTAACACCACACTATTCCAAATAAACATAGGAGAATTATCACTCTATCTACCAAAACAAAAACACCCTCATTCAGTGGAAACCATTATAAAAATGTTGTACCCAATATATAACTCTTTGGTCATCCTCATGTCACCAGAATAAGAATTATGCCTGTCCTATGGTGCATTATTCCTCTAAAAAAATATGGACCTTCAATATCATTCACTGCACCACACAAGACCAAAAACTGCTACCTCTTAAACCTATATCCTACATATTGGAGAATGAGAAAATATCCCATATAGAGACTCAAATAAATCCATTATAATAGGTTATTGATAGATATTTTTATAAAAAAACATGACCAAAGGAATGTGTCATACTGAAGACCCACCAATTTCCAAGATACATTCATGAAAAAAATTCTCCAACTCTTAGATTATACTCCTTGTATTCCATTCTTTCTAATGGTTGAAATCAGTACTGATACATAACTATGTTAAAAAATAATGCTTTAATCCCCTATAGAATCATAAATGTATAATTTTCATCCTAATCCTAGACTATGGATCTCATATCTTCATGAAACCACACGACATAATCCACATAATAATTTTTTAAATAATTTATTATGCCTTAATTTAGGATCTCTATGAAGTGGGTCGACTTCATCATTTAGTCCACGACCCCCAACATAGGATCATAACCTTACTGAGATATATGTAAACCTATGAAAAAGTCTATCTAGATGTCATCCCATTTCAACCCTAGATCATACAGGGGATAGAAAAAACCTCACCAAACATGATTCTTGTTCTTTAATAGTTGGAAAATAATGTAAACTTCCACACACACTACCACTTCCCATTTCATGTCGGGCAACCAAAACTACATCCCCAAGAAAAAGGACATCTTGGAAACACTTTAGTGTACTTCCAAATTTTATATATGAAACTCAAGACGAAATCCATTAAGAATAAATATTATAAAATAATATCCCGTGGGAAAAAATTTATTTTCACCATCCATTTACTATCCTTAAGAGAATCTTCATGGACAACACGATTGAACATTACCTATTCCACTGAATCTCCCCACCGAGTCCCATTATCCAACTATGTCAATGAATACAAGTCTTTAATCCAAAGAAAATATAATTTACCTTCGTCCCCCCTAGGATATACGTGTAAGGATTAAAACTCTTTTATTTCTCTCTAAGAATCTACATACTTGTAAACAAAATCATTCCCTAACATTATACACGAATCATTAGCCACAAATTTTTTATTTCATGAGGTGTATAAAATATAAATATAATAATCTTCATGAAAATCTATCAAACCCCGATTCTTCAAATTTAGATGAGGCTAAGAAAAGATATACCCTAAGATATTGTGATTTGTTAATAACAAAAAGTGATCACTAATGAGGTAATGCCTCCACAACCTTAGCACAAATTTCCACCACTTAGAACAATAGATCATGGGTCGAATAGTTACTCTTTAGGGATGAAATTTCATAGACCCATAAGATATCACCTCCAAATTTTTCATCAAAATGAATCCTATACCTCAAAATGAATAATCATGAAACACCTCAAATATCATACCCTCCTTATGAAACTTAATCACTAGATCGCTAACCAATATCCACTTTAGGTAAAAAAATTATTCCCCACACTGATCAGTCCACAAAAATCCAATTCATTATTTTTCAATGTTATCAATAGAGATGAAACTATAAATAAATCAGGAACAAAACTCCTATATTACCTGAAAAAACTGAGGTAATTGTGAACCTCTATAGTGTTCCTGGGTGCTACCAATGAAATAAATGCCTCAACCATTGATTGGTATACTAACACACGATAATTAATCTTAACATAACCTTCAAGATAAGCATATCCATTCATATAATTACAGTTTGTAATATTTCCATAGAGTTGGTGGTGTAGAAGAACACTAATGAAAACTCCTATATTCTAAGAATGTTCTTATTATGACCCCAGTTAGACCAATATATTACTGATGAATGTGGTTAAGAACAAGTACATGATCACAATGAACATATATTTCATAATCCCCATGAACATGGTAGGTGAATTCAAAACATTGAAAAACATGAATACAAACATGAAGTTCCTAGACTTGCATCTGACCGAAGCCTTTGGGATATCTCCCATATTCACCCTCAGTTGGTTCTATCTAGATAGAAGATCGATGGAATAAAACAAACTGTCACATCTAAGATGTTAAAAATGATTGTATATCCTGGGGAGAGTGTAATGGTTCTTAATCATCACCTGATTTAACCTATAGATTTCAATATAAAACCTAAAACTACCATTTACCTTCCTAAAGAACAACACTAGAGCACCTCACAAAAATACATTGGTCTGGATAAAACCCTTTAGCAATAGATCTTCTAAATTAATCCTCAACTCCCAATATTTAGAAGGTTATATCTAACATGGATCCATTGGAACTTGAGAACCACTAGGCAGAAAGTCTATCTTGAACTCAATATCACATTGAGGGAGTATGATCCAAACCTCCAATGGTAAAACATCTAGGAACACCCCAATGACCATAGGGACCTCCACTATTATAGAATGTACTATTTTTTCAAAAATCATAGATATCAAACAAAGAAGGGGCTCCACACACATACTATGCACCTAAATACCCTACTCACCAATGATAACCATACGTTTGTCTTCAACATTTGACAAAATGACTCTCCTGTTGAGAAATTCGATGATAGAATGCATGGAATACATACATTAAATTTCATGGAAGACATCATATTACTATATATATAGAATAAAAAGATTCTCATGGGACAGATGTGGCCCCATCATCTTTCTGCATCCATAGAACACATCAAGTATGATGGCATGACATATTAATAATATTGTAATCACCAGGACCATTAGAATCCTCTCTATTTCTAAATCCAATGAATGGTATAGAGGGGGTGTAACAAGGGATTATAAATATCCAGAATCATGCTATGCACAAAAAGTGTACTAATGAAACTAAACACACCACTAACAATATCTGGTCCCACTGAAACTGCCACCCCCACTATGTTCATCAGACAACACCCATACCCTCTACCACACTAATGGTGACCACAACCTTAACCACATTCTAGTTGAGTTATTTAAATAAAATGATCATCATCAATTAATCTTCTAATGAAAACATCACCCCTAGGTAGAGAATAAGACTGTTTAAACTACTACAAAAAATGGTCTCACTAAAAACTATTATTGAGGATAGAATTGAACCTTTCCACCTCCACAAAAATGATCTCAGGGGAATATTGGGCACTGTTTTTGATCGTTTTACACACAAACCAAAAAAAGGCAAAAATCTCAAAGGAGAAACAAAGAATCTACTAACGCTAAAAGTCCTGAATGAAATATTTTATTATTGAATCACTACTAGAAATGACCTGAACGGTCCTAGTCCTTAAGGCCTTCTACATATAACTCTACTCCTTGATAAAACTAGAAGCCTCCCTTATTATAGTTTTCCTCTTCATGAGTGAATCTGATTGATCTCATCCATATTCATATGGACCACTAGATACATTGGATGTGTAAATAGAGTAATTGTATATTGGATAAATGGGTGGAGTGCCTCTTGTAGAGGTCACTCACGAGTATCATCTTATAGAAATACAATATAAGAAAAGAACATAATTTCAATGAACCTGATTCACAAATCCTACACTAATATATTCCCCTACTGATAAAAAATAATCTCCTACCACTTAACTACCATCAAGGTTGATGAAAGAATGCCTACCCGAAACTATTTTTAAAGGCAATGCAAAAAAAAAATCGTCTTCCTTATCCTATCATAGATATAGAATCCACCACTAAAACACACCTCCCCATATCTAACTAACCTCCAAAAATATACATTATCCCACGAGAGCCTAGATCATACTCAAAGTGATATCAAGATTCTCCTAATAGATCTTTGTCTTCACATATTATGCATTTCTGACAAACTTCCCCAAAACATAACACTACAAAGAATTCATTGACTTATTCTATGCCTCTTCCTAATCTTTTGATTCAACCCTACGATGATTAACCAAATCTTTCTAATGAACCTCAACTGGATGATCCACACATGGATGATGAACATGATCCATAGAAGAAACAAAAACAATAAGTCCTTAATCATGGTATAATGGAATTTAATTTAGACTCATTTTAATTCACTTTATTCATTTTATCATTCCCAAATACAACAAAATTAATACATGAACATATTTTAGAAAGATGTCTGTACTTTTCATAGGTCATTATCTTAAAAATATGTTAACCTAAATTGGTCTTTCATTAAGCTCATAGGTTTTGTACTGGATCCTAGGGGAACTAAAATTCAATGTCCTAGATGTTCTCCATCACCTATGTCTCAAACAAGGAACAACTAACACTTTTTCCATTCCAACCCACGAAATACTCATTATGACTAACTCCAAACATCATCATATATTTCAATTATAACCTTTGATAACCTTTTCCTTGACCATCTACCCCCCATGATACCAAAATGAGGAGAGTGAGATAATGAATCCCCCTGAGTCCCACATTATGTAAGCCTTAGGTTTCCAACAATGACTAAGGGTATAATAATATCATTAAATTGGGGGGGGGGTATTAACCTCTATAGTAATATAGGATCAAGAGATAAGATTATTTTTCAAGAAAAAACTATAAGCCATAATTTAAAAAGAATCCAAAACCATCCAATAATGCATGCATAAATAAAACTGATATTGAAAAAGTCACCAAAGTAAATACACAAAATCGAAGCTAATGTAGCGAAACAATATCTGTCCATGGTTAAATAATATTTTCTAGCATGGTTGACGTAATCCTTTAATAAATAAGTAAAAAGATTATATATGTGGGGTGAGAATACATGTATACTCAGTTTGAAAACCAAAGACTCCCATGAACAATCCAAATAAGTATATTAATGCACTAATGAGTAAATAGAATAACAAATAGAATATATAATGGTCAAAAATACATCCTAAAAACACCAAGTATTGATCACCAAACAATTAATTCCATGTAATGTAATATAATAAGAATCACATCAATAAGGTTACCCCACACCACTTTTCCACTGGTATCCTTCTCTCACACCTCAAAATCATACATCATGGAACTCCCATATTATCTATATGCTAAAACTCTTGAGATGTATGGTACATCATATCAAGACAATAGTCACATGGTCCCACTATCCTACAATCATGACTACATCACATATTACCAAAAAAAACCTAGGACACAACACATCCTCGATCAAACTGGATTAGTAGTGTATCATGAACACGTACGAAAACATCATCATTACATCATACTAAAATGCCCAAACCCTATAGTATATTCCCCACAAGAAATGTCAAATGAAATTTCAAACATAAATACAAAGTAAACCAATCCAAAACCACAATCACATCATGAAAAAAACAGCTGGCCTATATGGGATATGCACAACATCTAAATCCAGGAAAAGTAGGGAGTGCGCTTCCTCCCACATCAACATGGTTAGAAGCCATGGGGATAATTCCAGGCAACTATCATTTTAATGTCATGTTTCATCATTCGGAATGCATGTGTCCTTGGTGCCTGGGTGAAGTCAGACTTTATTACCTCTTAGGTTAGAAACCAGAAAATTTCAATTGGTTCGGTCCTTAGGCATAAGCAGAGCCCTGTAATAATCAATGGGTTTTCTTGGAAAATTAGGATGCATGGATTCTTTCATGATCATCCATCTAATATTCATATCTATATTTTTTGGTACTAGAATATTTTAGTGGTTAGTGTTCAGGCTGATGACCAACAAATCACCATGAGGGCACCTCAAGGGAATAGGTGCATCTTCATCTCATTTATCTACCGGAGTTGTGATACCCAAAAGTGAGAATCTCTATAGAGTGTTCTCCATGAATTTGATCGTAGAAATCTTCCCTGGATCGTCAGAGGTGATTTTAAAATTGTTGAAAGACTTGAGGAGAGGAATGGATGGGGTTCTTTTCCTAGGAAGGGAAGCATGAACTTCTTGATGTTTATGGTGGGAAAAGGGCTTCTAAACATGGTATTTTCTGGGGACTACTTCACATTGTGTAATAATCAAAAGGGAAACTGTCACTCCTAAATACACATTGATCGTTGCCTTGCCAACATGCAATCCATCTCCATGTTCTATGATGCTATGGATGGTCATTTAGCTCGTTGGATCTCTGACCATTCCCCTCTCCTGGTCTCCCATTCCTCCAGAGAGGATTATCATTCCAGGTTTAGATTCTATCTACAGTAAATCCCTTATCCTAGTTTTCATAATCTTTTCAGTACAGTCTAGGAATGTCCTCACCCAGGTTATCCATGGGTAACTCTTCATGATAAACAAATAATGATGAAGAGGGCACTCTAGGTTTGGGCAAGCTCTCTTCCCCCATTTGGCAAGGATCTTGATGAGATTATGAATGTAGTTAATAGACTTGAAAACAACATGGAAGACGATTGGGATGACCGTACTTTTGAGGATTTAGCCGTGAAGAAGGAAACCCTCTCTGATCTCATTATTGGGCGGGAATGAGTGGTAAGAGAAGAATCCAGTATTAAATGGTTATGGGAAGGGGAAAACACTACATTTTTCCATGCATGCATCAAGGAATGGAACTTTCATTCAACACCTCAATTTTATATGATGATGGAACCTCCTTGGAAGACGAAGATGTCATGGGAGATAGTGAAAATAATTTATTCTCTGATATTATGGCTGGTCCTAACATGGGTTTCCCAAATGGCTATCTAGGGAGGAATGAGGACATCCAAGAAGTTATTCGTAATGTCGTATCTCTCCAAATAAACGATATGATGGGTTTCATCCATGATGAGGCTGAGATTCCTGTGGCTATACTCAACATTAATATCGATAGTGCACCTGTCCCGGATGAGTTCCACGACTCATTCTATTGAGGTGCATGGGATGTGATTAAGCATAATGTCACTATGGTAATTCAAGATTTTTTCAGGGGTGGGAGCCTACTGCGGGTTGCGTCTCCTACCACAATTTTCCTCCTCCCCAAAATCATGAATCATTCATCCCTCCTCTACTTTAGTCCTATGAGTATGTGTAACATTCCTTACAAAATTCAGGCGAGTATCATCAACTCTAGGATTTTCCTTCACCTCCCAGAATGGGTTCCCTAGTTCAGCAAGATTTCGTGAAGAGTAGGTGTATCCAAGGTTTGATCTCCCTATCCCAAGATCTCTTCATAGGCCATGACAACAAAACTCATGGATACAACATGGCTATTAAGATTAATATGAACAAGGTGTATAATCAGATTGAGTGGAGATTCATGAACATGGTATTGATAGGTTTGGGGTTATCCCTCAGGTATATAGATATTTTATTCCCATGTATTAGTTCCTCATGGATTGTGGTATTCAACATGGGTAAAATGCATGGTTTCTTCATGGCCTCCCATGGCCAAAGAAAAGGGAACCGCTTATCCATGAGCCTCTTCATCCTAGCTCAGGATATTTTGAGTTGGCTCATTAACAGGTGTGTGTAGAATGGGGAGGTACTTCCCTACAACAAGATATTGAGATCAATTTATATTACTCACCTTTTGTTTCTGAACATTACCACATAATTCATGTATTCCAGGAAAAGATCAGCTTGATGTTTCTCCAAAGATTTGGAGACCTACTGCAAGTGGAGTTTCCAGATTGTCAATACCACTAAGAGAACTGTTTGTCTACAATAAGTTCCCTACAGTATTCACCGTGTATTTGTGAAAATCCTTTGGTGTGCAAAGAGGTTGATTTTTTATATACTGAATGGGTTCACCTACTTCTTCAGACATGCTCCAGATTAGGGACATCGACCCTATGGTGAGTATAATTATGGATAGAGTGCTCAATTGGAATAACTTGTTCCTTTCCTTTGAGGGAAAATTGATTTTGTTAATAGATTCTTGTTAGACACCCCTGTTCATGTTATTTTTTCAGTTCATGTTTTAAAGGGAGTTATTTATAGAATTTTTTAGATCTTAGAGAACATTATTTGGGATGGTCTCCAGGAGGTCAAAAGGAACTGGTCCGCATAGAACAAAACAACTCATCCTGTTCAACAGGGTGGTGTCAATGTTATGAGACTTGATGACACTATCCATTGAATATATGCTAAATTTTTATAGGAGGACTTAGAGTATCCTTTTCTTTGGGGGAATTTCATTGATGGCCAATGGCATAAGGGTTTGGCTTGGGACGTATGGAGTGTAACCCCTTATGGTCTATGATCCTATCTCTCATTTGAGTCATTCATCCTAGTGCCCATTGGATTGTGGGGAATGTTACCTTATCATTTTGGCATAATAACTTGGTTGTGTTTGTCGTTGGATTTCATGGGTGTCTTATTCTAGATATTACGTTCATGGAAGATTCCATGAATACATCCTTCATTTCAGTTGTGCTTGAAAAGGACCAGAAGGCATTTTTTGATCTCATTGTTGTCACTGAACATACGGACATGTGTGTCTTCACTCCGTCCTACTCAGGCACTTTCTATTCTAGGGACATTCGGCAACTCTCAGCTACACAAAATTTTTCACATGGCTGGGATGATACCCTATGGTGAGGAGGATACCAACAATGTTTAACTTCCAACATTGGCATATAAAAAAATGAACTACCCTTGGAGGAAAATATCTAGTGATGTTGCATCAACTTGGCCTCCATGTGCTACTTCTATAGGAATTTCTGAGAAGAGATGTTGGCTCACATATTCTTGGATGGTACTATAGAACAGGGGTTCCAGATGCATTTTGGCCTATTTACTACTTTCTCAACTTAATCTTTTGTCCGTGGATTCTTTCATGGAGATTTGGATTAGTGGCTTGAGTGTCTCTGGTGCAGAGATGATAGGCCACATTCTTGTGTTCCACTCGGCCAGCTGGTGTCTTCGGTTGGCTAAAAAAAAGATAAAATTTGAGGGAGTCCAATCCACTGGTAGATCCATCATTATGCGTATCAGGAACCTACAGCTGGATATGGTCATGCAATTTGATGAATGGAAGATGGCTCCTATCTTGCAGCGCCTGCTTCTCAATTCCCCAGTCTCTCATATGCCTAGTAATGTACCATGTCCCCTCTAGGTTGGACATATTTCTCCTACTTGTGGTCTGAATCTTAATACAGATGGTTCCTGTCACTTGGGAACCATTTATAGTGGTGGGGTTGTTCTAGAAAACAGTGGTGCGGTCATTATGACCTTATCCACTTATCTAGGTAGTGGGTCCTCTCTCCAGGCGGAATCCAAGTTCACTCTTACTGGCCTCACTCTTTGCCAACATGCCCATATCTTTGTCTTTCAGGTAGAGAGAGACTCCCCGATTATACATAATTCCCTAAAGGGTGTTGGTTCCATCCCATGGTCTACAACCTACACCATTGGAAAGTGGTTGGGTATGTTTATCAATAATAATATCAAAGTGCCTCACATGTGGCGTGAAGGGAATAATCTGGCAGACTACCTTACCTCCTCGGTCGAGCCCAACTCCAACATCTATGTCGACCACAACAACAACAAATGACAACACATATCATCCAACACAAACACTGACCCCAACAACCACAACTCGTAGTGATGAATCATGTTGATACAGTCAAAATATCAAAATAATAATAAGCGTATAAATACATGTGAATCAAACCACTATACCATTCAATTTTAAGTATCACATTCTTTATGTTTGATTATGCCAACATAACAATAACCCATAGATAAAAAAGATACCCCTTTGTTATGATACAAAATAAGGTCAAATAATGGATTCCCTACAATAAAAATTCTTCCCATCTCATTGCACACAACATTACGAGGATGAAACACCCACAAACCACACATGTGCTATAAGATACTATTGAACAACCTATACTATACCCAAGGATCATCAAAATGCATCCCAAACAAACATACCAAAACAAACTACACCACATAGTGAAGGTCTGAAGAATAATTGAAGGAAATAGATCTGAATAATGTGATAGATCACCAAAAATTTAATACGATTATCCATGAATCAAACCACAGTGAATGGAATCCCAAATACAATATGAGGGACCATTTATATTTCCTTCAATGAGAGAATGGAGTGATATCCATAGGGTTTTTGAGAATCCCAAGCACTGTAGAATATAAAAATACTCATTATAGGACAATTAAATTTTGTTAAATACCTATACATCACGTAAATGTAGAAATTTAATATCCACTAAAAAATACATATTCATGGATGATTTTTACTAAAAATTTATTAAACATCATGAACCAACCTCAGATAGGCTATGGGTCACCATCACATGTTGTGTACACATTACACGACAAGTATTTCCTTTGCATCCATATTTTTATTTGAGTAATTAAAGTGTTAGCTGTTCATTCATGGTGATTCTTCCCCCATTTTTGGAACATAGGTTATTAAGACTTGTTTTTTCCATGGGAGTTTTCATTATAGTACCCATGAAACTACATTTCTTATTCTTATCACGAAATCAACAAGTTTAATGAGAGTCTCCAATTACTATTTATACCTTAAGTTCTTATCTCAAAATTTATTCCTATGTACCAATATATCTTATAGATAATTTCTTTAATATAATACTTTTATTATATTAATGAATGTATCAATTTTGTTTTCCATCCCAATTATAAAATCAGATATAATTCTTTTAGGACTTCTGAAATTCTCTTCACATGTACTACATGAATATTCCTCAATTTTATTCAACTCTAATAATTATGTCTATACATTCATGAATATAATTGAAGTAAAATATATCATCTTAATTATTTAACTAAAATAATTTAATTACCTCTAGTAAAATTTAATCATTTGGATAGTAGATGTAATTTTGATCCATCATTTTTTATAATAATCATCTAACTAAAAAATTGATGAAATATTATAATCATTGTATGATCATTAGATAAAGAAAAATAACTTCTCAATTTAATTCATCCATTAATGAGTAATTATTAGAGTGGAAGGAATACTAATTGATTTTGTATTTTAACTCATTGATGAGTCAATATAAACATTAATTTTAACTTGTAGTTTTTATAGTTCAGCATGGTTACTGTTATTTGTTACCCCTTGAGACAGCAGGGTTATTATTTCAATTAAATTTTATACTCTACCTCTCACACCATTTGGTTTTCCATTAGTATAATAAATATGATGTTCATTACAACTAATGTTAACTTGATTCCACCAAGTTCAAAAAATTTACTAAAGTATAAATACATTAAAATTATTAATAATAAATAAAGAATTAGATTAAATAGAGAGAAAACATATATAAATTTTAATTTTTTATCTTATGAATATATTATTTTATGATAACTTAAATGTATACTATAGTAATATTTATTGATATCCAATATTACTTTTGGTTACACTAAGGTTTCTTTAGGTTCACATCTCTAAAATTTATCCCAAAACCTCCTAAAATCATATCTTCTTATGGACAAGACAAACCATGATTATCGTGAATATATTTTACATCATATACTTAATTTAAACATGATATCTCAAAAAAATAACAAAATCAAAATACCTTATGGTGCTGTGTATTTGAAGATTATATACATAAAAATTTCATTGAAAATTATTTCATGAATATTTCCAATAAATATATCCATATTGGATATCCATCTAAATATATACCTTATTATTTTTTTCAAATTGGGAAATAAAAATTGTGAGATTATATTCTCAGTGGGGGATAAATTTTCAATGAGTCATATAGTCATAGATCAAAATCATTTAATAAGATATTAGTATGTGATAAATTTTTAATTAAAAATATAATATGATCATAGGTGGTAATTATAATACGTTGATAAAATTTATAGATAATGGTCTAGGAACAAAACCTTAAATAGTTCATTATGAAATCATGATAGAAATACAATGTTATAAAAACATGTTACAACAATAATGAATCATGGAAACATAATTTAAGAATGATTTATAACATGTAAAATACTTATATTTTATATTAATAGGAAATCATAACATTTTTTAAAAGTAAAAATATAAATTTTTCCGCACGTAATATTGGAAACATTAAAATAATTTCTTTACATCACATTGTTATTATAGAAAAAAAAGGCTTCACATAATGTTCAGATACCAAAAAAATATAAACACATAACATAACTATCCCAGAAGACATAAAACAGAAAGATAATAATTTTAAGGATATATAAGTCCTCATACATCACACAATTACATACCCTACATATGTAATCTGAAAGAAACAAATTAGTCAGCATTTAATGAAATACCCATGGAAAGGAAAATTCCCAACATATCTTTTCCCAATAATATCATATAACAAAAAATTAATATTGTATCAATTGAAAAATAAAATTCAATCTCAAAAAAAGTGTATAAGTAATTTTAGATACCTTTCATTAAAATTTCTCCATGATATCAGTAACTGTTCGAGTTTGAGAATTATATAGATGAATATTCATAAAAATGATTTTTTAAAACTCATTTTTATCACTTCAAAAGATTTCAATGTTAAAAGTCAAATCCCAAATTCATTTCAAGAAACTAAATTGAAGAAATTATAAAAAATTATATTTTAAAAATCCATAAAAATGTAATATTTAAATGATTTTTTTGGAAAATAAATATTTTTTGGAAGATAAAAATGTGTTAGTTATAAAAGAATTGAATCTTTAGTTTTTAATCTTTTTTAACATAAATCCAAATAGAATAATGAGTTGAAAAATATATTTCTAAAAAGAAATAAATATATAAATGATTAATAAGAAAATAAAACACGTATTCGGATTTTAGAAAAATAAAATGATATAATTTTAGTATAAAATAATATTGGCATAGTTGTTAAAGAGTCATTATAAAGGATGAGAATTATTATTAACAACATAATATTTTTATATGGTAATATTATTTATATAATATAATATTTATGTAAACATTTTTTTAGCAAGATATAAAAACTAACAACTACATAGGATATAAAAATGTAATAAAAAAATTTATTTATATGAGGACACTTTTGGATGATTTTTTATGACCCATGGAAAAAGAAATTTCATCAATGAACTCTTATAAATTTGGTATCCATTTATTCAAAATGAATTTTTACCTAAAAATTAAGTTTTATTATTTAATATGATGAAGAAAATGTAATAATGACACTATATCTTATATAGGAGGAATATACACAAAAAATATGAGAATAAGTGTGTGATGTGAAATATATATCTATGATGGAATTTTGTGATAAGAAACCGTTACTTTTGATTATTACTTGGATAAAAGTGCCATAAAATTTTATAAAATAAACTAATTATAATTTATCATATGTTCAAAAAACATATTTATATTTAATACAATTTATCATGGACTTTTATGTTCATCTATTACAATGTCATTTCTTATTTTCAGATAATATTTGTCACTAGTGTTTGTGGTTTTAACTGTTATTTTTGTTTTCAGTGTTTCTAGTATCTATTATTCTTCCATGTTCATGATTTTTTGATATCAATAAGTCTCAATATATAATATTATAAGTTCCAAAATGATTATTTAATATTTAGGTTCACTTCATGGCTATTTTAAGTGCTATTCAATATGATCAAATCGATAAAGTGTGTGTCTATTTAATTTTTAATGAATATAAACAAGGTATGTTAGTAGTGTTTTAAATAACTGTAGAACCATTGTAGAACCATGATAACGTTATTTTAATATTATTATCATACCATATTATTGAACTATTGTTATGCATTAAAATTGATTGTCCAAAATTTATTTAACTATTGAATGATGTATCAATAGAATCGTTTTTCGAGGTTAAAATAAATATTATCATTTAATGATAATATGATTGATATAATGACTATTTTATCATGATATAATATTAATAATGTCGTAAATTTAATTTTTATCCATTAAATCCATTTTTATAACCATCCATTTATGTATTTAATGAATTATTTTTTGTCTATGGAGGTGGGGAACTGATTATAACAAGGGCTATGTTTTCATTTCTGAATGAGTGGTGTAAGGTAGATAATGATTATTTCATATTCAAAATTAAATTCTAGTAGAATAATTTTGTCTTGTTACTTATATATGGGCATGGTTAATAGTCTTTGATGAGTTTGAAGAAAAAAAATGTGAAAGAACTCAGTTAAAATAATTATCTTTTTCTATATTATCCTCCATTATAGAAGTCTTTATTCATTTTAGATTTGTTTCTTTGTGAGAACAAAACCTATAAGGTTTCAAAAATATTTTTTTTTTTAAAGGTTATTTTTTCCATGTAATAGTATTTATGGTTTAAGATATATGGAGAGGTGAAGCGGTCATTTTATAGATGAGAGTGGTGGAATTTTTATTAATATTAATTTCATAATATAAAATGGAATGTATTATTCTATAAATGTTGATCAAAAATTGAAAAATAGAAAGAAAAATATATTCCATAGAAGATTAATCCTCTATTCATCCATTTATAAATGAGGTTTTCTAATATTTTTTGTTGATTTACCCCTAGATTGAACAATTTTACCTCATTTTAACTCTTACCCTTATAAGATATTATTAATGTGGTAACTTAATTTTGTGGATACAAATGAAATTGATATTTTTATATATTTTTGGAATGATAATTAAAAGTATGAAATCCATTTTACCTGATTAAATTTAATAATTTTATAAATAATAATATTATTATATTATCACCTAGCGTAAAAAATAATTTTTTTACATTATTAAGTAAATTTATTCGTATTAAACGCCTTGTAAAAATAATTAAATAATTAAATTATGTTTTAATACAAATTATCAATACATTTAATTTAATTTATTATTCAAAAGTGATCAATTTAGTTTTCATAAATTCATATTATGTAGAAAAAATCAATTCATGGAATGTAGTTTTTCTAAAACATACAATAAATTTCAACTTAATTTTTAGAATTCATTATTAATTCTAAGAAATTATTAAAAACTATGAATTATTGCAATCCATTTAAATTAATTTAAAATAAAAATTTGATAAATTCTCCATACAAAAAATCATAATATCCAATACAATAAAAATAAAATTCTTATATTCTCTTTACATCTACTTAGAGAATCGATCAAGACCTCCATAGAAGATTTATGTTAATTAATACCCTGAAGTATATCATAAAAAGTGAATGGGATATCATGTTTGTCCTATTTGTTTCTACATGATTGAGAATCCCTCACAGATTATTTTTATCAAGTCGTACTTGTGTTTGGTTATCAAGGTCTTAGTCTAGAGAAAACCCTAGAAACAATACTCCCTTTCCAATATAAGACAAACAAGCATCATATAGAAGATAGTCTAAACATGATGTTTTTTATTATCCTTTAAAAAATCAATTCTTAATATATTATTTTATTATTTTTACTACCTAACTAAATAGATATGATATAAAGTTCAGTCGGGAAAATTTAATCTCATAAATATAACATATTTCACATTAGTTCAGTCATGCATGAAAAAATGGAAATCGATCAGAAAAAAATATTTAATGACACATATATATATATTTATAAAAAAACTAAATTAGCAGAATATTATAATTCAAAAAAAGAAAATTTCGATTACAATTTATTCTATTATCAAGGAGGGTTCAAATTTAAATTAATAAAATTTTATTTTTCATATTTTTTGAAAATAAAATAGTCGGTGAAGAAGAAAGTGAATTATCGATTGATTAAGAGATACCTAATTTCATACATCAGATAAGGGATCATTGTATCAAAGAGAAATATTAGCACTGAAAGAAAGAAGAATAATTTTTTTTGTTGAAGAATAAATGGAACTAATAATGTTTCTAGTGATAAGAACAAAAGAAATAAATAAATGTAAAATTGGTAATATCCTAGATTAAATCATTTACTTTATGGAAGAAATAAGAATGATAATTCTTATGATATTCGTATATTTTAGAATACTAATAGAGGAGAGGAATAGAGAGAGAGAGAGAGTAGGAGATTAAAGAGGATAATGACTACAATTTCAAATTTCTATCAATTATGTATAAAATATTATAGATTAAAAAGTCAATAAAATTAAATCTAATCATTAGAAGAATTCAAGGACAAGTCCAACTTACATTAATTAATGTTGATAATTTGATTATTATTTAAGAAATATTCATTTTGGAATGTGTTATGATAATCATTGATGTTGGGGAATCAAATGTTGATTATTGGTCATATTCATGGATTTCATGAAATTCCATTGATGACTGATGGTTCTAGAATAAGAAATACCTCACACTATCGGTTGGATGTTGAAGAACTATAGTTATATAGTTCATAACTGAAGATTCATAGAAGAACACTACCCCTTTTTTAAATAATACATTTGAAATATAATAGGGAAAATAATCTTATCATTCTAGGATGAACACTTCCATCAACCTATAATAATATCGCAATTATATTAGTCATTAATAAGTATGTTAGATATTAACCCAAAACTAAAATTTATTAGGTGCCCTGAATGAATAGAAAAAGTGCCCAAATATTTATTTCTACCTGGAGAAACCCATATTAAGGGTAAAATGGGAAACCACACATGAATTCATAGACACAGAGGCCAATCAACCCATAACAAGACTATGAAGGAAAACCCCTCCCTAGTGTTAACCTCATTATAGAAATCCACCACTATTTCATGGATTCTCAACAAGCTGTCTAATGTAGAAATTCATGGGCCTTGTTCAAATGGTTTTCCATACCCTCTCAACCTTCCAAATATAAATTTCCCTATACAGTGATAACAACCAACATTGAATCCTAATCTAAAGAATCTATGTAAAATTCATGGAATATGAAATAATAAAAATGATAAATATCAACAAACAAGTGATTCTTTATACCATGGGGACCTTCAAAACTAAATGCACCACCACACCATTGTTGTTAACACTTAAAAACTTCCATTCAATCCTACAAAATAAATTCATTAAAAAAGAACCATTAAACCCTTGATATGAAAAAATCATTGCTAAAATCCAAAACCTGATCCCCCACTCCAAGCTGCTTTGTATCATACATCGAGAAAATATGTGATCACAAAGCACACCAGATCCATTTATGGGATTACCCAATTCCAACCTGATATCATGAAACAAAAACCACATCATATCCATCATTAATCCATCCTCAAACGAGAAGCACCCCTTGGATGCCTGATCTGTCGCTGAGTTGAGATCAATGCAAGATCCTTCTCTAATTTGTGGTTTATGTCAGATCATCCATCAAGATGAGGTCAAGACATCCATTATAAAGAAGAGGATAGACAAATGTCACACCCATGCCATTCCATTTCTGACACGAGGATGATACAATCATTTCTAAGTCGATGACAAGGTAGCCATTTCAAATCTACTTCCAAACCGAGGATGAGGAATCCGGTGTCGATCCATCTAAGCCATGCCAGAGGAGGGTAGGAGATGAAATGGAGAGGAAACCCTAGGCAGCGTGCATGGGGGAGGACACCACTGCTAAGAGGCTATGTGGAATTATTAGTTACCATGAATGGAAATAAAACATATAAATGTTTCTCTACTGATATTATTCCTCACAAAAAAAATTTAATGAATTACTGAGTGTTTATGGAACATTTACTAAACTATACATCTTAAACAAGACATATGATTATTTAATTATGATGAGAAAATTAGTTTTAAAATATACATTGTAAAATTGTGGATCACATATTTTTCCCTTCTTAGCGTATTTTTATGATCCATTAGGAATTTCATATTTTATCAGAGCTCACATGGTTTCCATTTAATGAATCTAATTGTTATCCTAGATAATTTATTTTTTAAATGTGAAGTGAATATTTATGTTTTATTATAGTGTTCCTAAAATTTATAACTCATTATCCATTCATATTAATTATAAACTAAATGTGTTATCCAAATACCATAGAATGTAATTACCTAAAAGGAAAATAACAATTTACTATTTCATGAATTTGATCAATGTTGTAATTGGGAAATAAAAAATCTATAATGATTTGTTCATTTTAATGAATATTTTCTATGATGTAGAGACTATGTGGAATATTAGTCCATTAAAATTATACAATACATATAATATATAGCTAAATATTACGTAAAAATGTTTTAATTTAATTAGGTATTTATTAATTTGTATTTATTAAGATATTTTAGGATGAAAAAAATAGTTAGAATTAAAAGTTGATTTAATTGAGATGATTTAGTTAAGAATTTTTAAGTGTGGAAAACTCAGAAAATACTTTTTGAAGATAAGGAATAATATATATTACATTTCAAATAACATCATTCCATAAGGAAAATTATTTTTGAACAAGTATCGTAGTGAATTTTGTGCCTATTGTTTTTCGGAGAAGTGATTACTGCATTTGGAAAACCACACAATAGCACTTTAAATGTATATGATGATCCTTTTGATTTTATAAATAAGTGGTTAAAATAACATCATAAATTATTGATGAAGGTAAAAAATTTCATGTGGACTGGATTCAGATTTTGAAGAAGCAATATGAATATTCAGTAAAATTAGTGGAGGATGTGGAATGTATTCTCAAAATGAATGCATTAATCCCCTAGTTTAATTGGAAAATATTAATGTTTTCCTAAAATAATATTCACAAAAATAATATAGAAATAATGATTCCATAAAAATTATTGATTAGAGTAACATCTTAATTTTGAATCATATTGATAAACAAGAGATATTGAAATCTGTCATGACCCGTCCCCCAAGGCCCATGTCGTGACTAATGCAAGCCTACCTTCCATAGGCCAGAGGTTGGAGACTAGCACCAGAAAGGAATATCCAAAAAATGGTAAGGAATTTCCTTTGAACATGAAAACACACAGACATGGTACACAATAAGAACAAACTACACTGTATAACTGCTAAATGTATATGTGTGAACTGAATCCGAATGGGCCAGAATACAAACCCAACAAAAAGAAAATATAGATAAAATGGAAAACAACTCCAGATTCCATATGCCAAGGATCCTTGTTGAAGTGCTGGTATATCTCATCACATCGACTCTTCATGTAAACTAGTCACCACTGTGCATATTCCTGTCCAGGTACCTAAATCATGGAAAAAGATGTTTGTCGTCTACACAAGACACCTTAAGGTGCGTGCGAAGCCAGTGCATGGGTGAGTGTTAAATTACCCAGTAGGGACCCTAATACCCCTGAAGGACTCCCAGAAGTATAGTAAGGGAAAAACAAAGCCTGAACTTAGTCACAGAGCACAAAGTAAAAGGCTGATCACACCTGGTATATAACATAATGAACAATAATAATGATGATTAATCATACAGAAAAATCATTTTATTCCATTGAAATTTTTTACTCTCGAACCACAAATAAGTCTTTATATAGATTATCTTCAAATTTTAGTAAGTCACCAATCCACATAGGGTCATAAGTCGGCGAACCCCATAGGTTAGTATGTCGTAGATCCACGACGGGCTGCTTTAAGGCTAGTCCTCATCGGGTTGCTCTACAGCTGATCCACGCAGGGTCTTAATTCATCAATACACACATAGTCGTAAGTCGTTGATCCACAATGGGACACTCTATGGGTGGTATTCATTGGTTCATTCTACTACTGTTCCACATAGGGTCGTAAGTCATCAATCCACACAAGGGTTTCTTTGATACTGTTCCAACAAGGGGTCACTCTACATGTGATAGCCAGCCATAGGATTCCCACACATGGTCTTATTTAGTTACATAGATTCTAATTTTCAAGACACTGATCATATTTCAACTACCATTAAGACCCATGAATATTTATCCCGAAGGGACACCATGTCATAAGGGTTCCACCACAACAGAAGGTGCGTCAATCAGACACTCAGTCTTTATGTTATGGACATTTTAGTAACGAGGGCCCAGTTGAATTCGAGTTGGATCCAACCCGGCCATACTACAACATTTTTCCAAAAAAAAATTGGATTATTTAAAATAGACCACCTATTCATAAGGGACCCAACATTTTAGATGGTTTGTAAAATGGTCGTCCAGTTTAGGAGTTACAGAGGTTTTAGTGAAATGGGGTCGGTCTCGTGCGGTGGGTGTATGACCCGGCAGGCATGTTGGACCCTTGGGGTAGGAACTAGTTCTTGGGTCCCACCTAACCATGGGGTTCAACCCATATATTGGGTATGTCTAGGCCGATGGGTCCAACATGCTTTGAAACCCAGCCCACTGTGCGGGCCGGTTCATCCAACTGGCGGCGCCGCCCTCCCTTCTAAAATGGTCGGCTCAGTTGGACATTTGGTATCTAGACGAGCAGGCCTCTCACCACCCCCACATGGTGATAATGTTATGAGTCTTCCACTAATACAGTACCAGAGGGCACCATCATTCCATCACATCTAGCTCAGCTAGCCGGCCACCGCCGCAGATGCTGTTGTGGGCACCAGTGAAGCTCATGTGGTCCAATTTCACTCCCATTTGTTCCTACGGTCCACCTAAGATGCCACCTTCGTTGTGTGGCCCTCAGTTTTTCCTTGAATTCTAGTTGAAAATTTTCCCACAAGGAACGCATCATAATTGAGAGAGGTGGAGGGTTCCAGCCATATTTTTTTTCTCATGCCCTCTGCGTTAGTGTTTTAACAAGGGAAAGTAATCAAACAACACAAAGATTAATTTCCCGCAGTAACAAACTGCTGATTCAAAATAATCGCTGATCAACCCTTATTTGGTTGACCTACTTTCATCATATAATTCATGATTGGGGTATTTTGAATTAATAATTTACTTAGAGTAAACAAAATCCCTACCTTGAAAATGCTGGATTCCGCCGATGATGAAGGAGGATAATCTGTTATTCAAAGATGTTCATCATCATTTTCCATCACGTGTTGATGTCTGGTTTGAATCCTCAATGGTGTCATCAAATTTTAAATATTCATTAGAGGAATACATATCTATCATTTTATCTATGCTTCACTTCATCTCTCTCCATAAAACTATGATAAATGTTTGATTAAATAAGATACAAGGAACCACCTACGTTGAGTTCATTAATGTGGTTCGTTAAAGAACCGAAATTAATGTACAATTAATCAGACGAGTGTCATTGTTAAGAAAAAAAGGATTGTTTTAATAAATTGTATTCATTTGAATCTTGACGTTACAATGCGGTCCTACTAACCTCCCCTCAATAGTTGTAGAAAGAATAAAATAACTCACTTAGTTTTTTTTTTCAAAATTACATGTATTGTATTTTTCTTCTAACCCCTACTAGTTGTTAAGATTAGCCTAAGAGAATACCAGAATTGAAAATTCATAGGTGTTATCAGATTTTCGATCCGACCACTGAATCAAAAGACATAAATCCCTGCTCATACGTTTGTTGAAGGTAGCATAATCAAAATTAAAAAATTATTAATAGTTAACCTCAACCCATGATAGTCATGGTTAGGCTCCACCGAAGGGGAACATTCCCTCACAATCTCAACTGAAATATAAGATTTACAATATGAGTTACCATTTAGGAGTTATAAGTATTTTACAATAAAATAATTGTTACTTAATTATTTTAATTATGGGCAAAAAATAACTTCTACTATTGGCTCGCGCTGACCAATGTTAGGATTTTCCTAAGGAAAATACCATCACCTGTTCTGAGGTGGTATTATATTTTTAATCTGAATCACCATTCATGAGATATATTCAATTGAAAAATAAAATAATTTTACTTAATTATTTTATATACGGTTATGCCATTTTCAGGTTTTCTCACTAGAGGCCTCCACCAACTAAACTTAATTCATTCCTAGGGTAAACCCTCAATCATGAACACAATGGTGCCATCATATTTCTAATTTGGGCTCCCGTTTAAGAGTTTTTACACATTGTTAGTAAAATTTCTCACACATTCTATTTAAAGCTTAACATTTTTCGATAGATCATTCATGAGCACTTAGGGCCTCAGAATCATGTGCTGTCAAATTTTTGCAGTTTCGTAATAATTATATATAATCATAAAATATTAATATAGAATTTTCAGGTCATTACAGAATCACCAACTGATTATCATAGTACAAAATCATTGAAAATCACAACCCAAAACTAGATAAATAGTTTTTTCTATTAATGTTGTTTCATATACTAATGTAGTTTATAAATACAAATTTATATTAGTGATTTCAGAAAAATGAGAATAAATCCACCACTATATCAAATGGTGGTATTTAACAAATAAAAGAGAAGTATCAGGGTAATAAGAGACAAAATATATTAATTTTTCAATAAAAAATATCAAGTTATTAAAGATTGTTACTTTATTAAAAAACATTGTATCTACTAGTCAGAGTTAATGATTCGTGGGAAATTATTGGTGTTGTTCATGGGTTGGGAACAATGAAATTATATTTAGTACTAATATATCAAACCATAGATACTATTAAATTATTGTATTAGAGGGAAGTATATATGAAATGATAAGAAATAATTATTAATATTTCCAATATTCATAGGATAAAAATAATCTATAGGTCAATAATATAATTATTTTGACGGATAACATCATTATCTATTGTAGTGAAAGTGTTAATAATTACAAAGTGAATAGGTATTTATCAATAATGAATAATTCATGTTCGTATGTACATTTAAAATCATTATATAAAGGGGAATCAATGTAGGAATGTTAATAATTATACCTTTGGCTCTCAATAAGACTAAATAATTTATAAAAGTACTCCCATTAAGATAATAAGTAAATCTACAATGGATATCAAAACCAAGTGCAGATGCTTATATTTTGGAAGAAACTATCACACCATATACCTAAAACATATTTCTTTTAAAACAAGATTAAAAATCATAAATTTTAATTCAATATAGGAATTAATCTAGGAGGGGGAAAATATGATTGGTTTAGTATATGTCTTCTAATAGGAATAACATGATTCTTCTAAAAGGGTAAATTAGAAGGTTGTAAAGATACCATGTGGGGTGTCCAAGAATCTTGAATATATTTGGTATGATTGGCATAATATATGGAAATATAAAATTTAAATGACTAGATAGATGGATAAAATAAAATCATGTGAATGTGATAAATGAAAATATGTTACTTCATCAGATGGAAACATCAAATTTCAGGAGTCATAATCCCCAACGAATGGACCATGAATTATTATAAACCAATATGGATATGGAAATCATGTTAGATATAATGTAAATGAACTTATTATCATCCTATAATCATTATAATATTTATTGACAAAACATTATGTGACCACAAGGATGTGCCTTTGACTCCTAGGCTAAATAAATTAGGAAAACTCTATATAAAGACTATATCAAAAAAATTAAAAACCCATTCTTTAGAAGGAGGTTTGTAGTTATAAAATCAAAGGGATTTTAAGAATTACGATTTATCAATAACATAGACCTATAATGAAAATATTTTATAGGCCTTTATCCAAGTCTCAACCTATATTGATCAAACCAAGGAACTTCTGAAAAAACTACATTATTCAATTTAATTTGTGTCTTTATATCTTTATAAAGAATCGAGGTTTATGTTTTGAAAATGGGGAATGGGATATATGTTTTCACCTTTTCTCTATGTTGTAATACATCAATCCTAGGTCAATAGAGGACATATCAATGAATAAATTATAATAAATGACTATTAATGAATAATATTCTTTGTGAATAATACAGTTCATCCCTTTAGGGGAAGTGAACATAAAGTGGTTGATTATAGTAATATATTATTTTTTTTCAATCCAGAATATTGTAAACTCTACGTGAATGATGGAATTAATGTTATGTAAAATACAAATTCTATCATAGAGAAAATTATATCAGATCCATTTATTAAGTGGGATTGATTATTGATGATAAATATAAGTTTTAGGGGGTCATATTAATTGATCCAAAATAATTTTTATAACATATTTTGATAAGAATTTCGTTTTTGAAATTCATGATGAATTATTTTTAAACAAAATATAAAATAAAAAATATGATAGTGAAATAAGAAGTTTGAAATATTATGGATAAGTTTACTATCAATGTTAACCTCTCTGGATTTCATCAATTTATTTTCCTACAATGACATAGAATTTATTGACTGGGGTTTCATTGCTAAGAATGAATTTTAATTTCAACATTCTATCAATATATTGGATCTTGATGTGCATATGAATTAACTAAAGAGTAAATTAGTGTTGAAGCCCACAAAATATGGTCGAAGATGTGTAGGATAATCCCTTATCCTTTAAACAATTCATTTATTATCAATAAGAGAGAGGGCATTGAATTTCTATAGAGAATTAGATTTACAAAAAATATATAAAAGTCCCCACATGAATTCTAGATATGGAAATATCATCTGATTTCAATATACCATATAGATGTAGAGTCAATATTTTCGTTGTTTGAGATATCCTAATAAAATATATTTGATGTATTTTTTTCTCACAAACAATGTAACGAACTTGGAGATAGAAACTTGGAGACCGTGTCTTAATTTATTATAGTGGCATAGATACAATGAATCACATCTTAATGTACCAATACATTTATAATTTTTGGAGAACCAAATAAATAATGATACCAACATTGTATTAGTAATTTAAAATAAAATATAATAAAAAACAATATAAATTAAACTACATTCCAAATAATTGATCCAATGATCACTTCTTCGTATTTTGGGGAATAGAAACAAACCAAGGGTGATGTCAATGATTAGTAAGGGTTATGTAAAGTAGAGGATATAATGAATTAATAAGTATAATCAATATGTATCTTAAATAACTAATAACATATTAAATTTAAATAACATGAATATAAAGATAATATAAAGGTAAAATTAGAATGAGACGGTAAACAAAACAGAACACCTTCCATTTAATCAATTAGGTGAGAATGAAATGTATCCAAAAAAATTAATAATTGGAGTATCATTGATAAAAATAAATGACTTCTGAATATTGGAAATGATTAATAATAAGAAATCATTTTGCCTAGGAACAAGATATCATTACCATCAAGTCCTTTCACAATATGGTTTAAAACATAGAAGGAAAAACCCCATCTAGTTTGGCCAAAAAAATTATCTCATGAGAGTATTCATGCATCAATGGGATTTATATAAATGGTCCCAAAAAATTTAATACAATTTCAATGAATTCTTCATATATATACTAATGAATGTAATTTTTTAAAAAGGTTAATTATCATCAAGTGTCAGTATGGATTAAAGGACAATGATTTAGGATAATTTACATAGTAAATAAAATAAATATCAAAGTAAAAACTGTATTTAGAAATATTATAATGTTTATACTAGATTCATATCAATTAAATTTTATTATTGATATTTAATATTAATTTAATGTCCTATGAAATTATTTGACGTGCATATTTTAAAATAGGATGTTAATAATCACAAAAGACACTTTTATTTCACAATAACCTTAACCACGTGGAAATTTTGAAGTAAAATACCCTTGAATGAAATAAATAAAATTGAAATATTTTTTTAATAAATTAGTATTCATGTTATTAAATTTAAATTGGTAATTAATAAAATAATGTAATATAAACATGGTGTACAACATTACAATATGACTCAATGAAATGAAATAGAGATAAAATCTTTTCCCTCCCACATCTGTTTGGTATATTGAGAATTAACCACATGTATAGTGGTTTTAAAATGGTATTAACATATAACATAACCATATTAGTATTTATAATATAATATATATTTTTATAAAATATTAAGAGCCATTTATTGATAATCTTTTATTATTTTCATTGTTTTGAGTGTTAATTTCCTTGTTATCTCATGCCCGTTTCAATATGAAAGATTCAATGCTTGGAAATATTATATAGTTCTATCTTATAAAAAATAATAGGCATAAAATAATTATTATATTAAAACATAATTATCCTTTTCAAACCAATCATGATGTGTTTTGAGGAAGATGAAATGCATTATAATCACGGAGACAGTAGGTCGTACATACGCATGAGTAACGCATCCATTTTCCAAATATCGTTGTGGAAGGAATTTATGTAATAAAGAATATTAAATGAATTATCATAATAAAATATATACCATATAATATATTTATATATATAATAATTTTGGTGTGTTAATGAAAAGAGAGTAACATAACTTCATGAAAGAAATTTTCTATACGTACACTGATGTTGTTATCATATTTGGGTGAGTGAAAAAAATGATATATTACCTTTATAGAATGACCATAATTTCATTAATATCTTAATTAACTCATTTATATCACATATTATAAATAAATATATCATAAATTCCTTCTTTTTGAAACATTAGTGAAAGATGAATCACATTGCTTCACCAAGAGGTAGTCCACTATTCATATGAGTGACATTATCATATATTATATAGAAATGAAGGTAATATATATATGATATAATTAGTAAAATTTTATAAATATTTTATAAGTATCACATATATAATTTATATTCATCATCCTACCCAACTATGAATAGTGGAAATGGAGGAATTAATGACATTGGGTTGCTAGGCGGTTGACCTCCATAAATAGAAATATTGATTTCTTAACCCATTTAAAGGAAGTGGAGATAGTTTTAGTATATTAAATTGTTATTAATAAATTCTAATATATGAAATATGTGGTGGTTATTATATATAAATTTTCTAATAAGGATTAAAGTAGAAAAATAATTAATGAAAAAAAATATCCACATTGAAGAAAACTTTCCCTGATTTTGGTATCCTCTTTAGGATTGCTATAAAGCCTTCCTAGTTTTTCTTTCTTTAAAAAATATGGATTCATGGATGCATGGAGGGAATTTTGGAAGTCATTTGGGCCTAGATATTGTAAAATCCCAAGTAAATAAATAAATATGACATTTTTATATTTATAAATATTTGTGAATTAAATAAAAATTTTACTTTAAAGAGGTTGATGTGTTCGATAGTGTACCTGATACAAAACAACATGTTTCTTTGAAATCTTATGTTAGCACACAAACAATATAATATTATTATTTTAAATGGTAGTTAATGCCTAGCTGTTTTATTTGTGGGAATGAATAGAACAAACTGTAATATGATTATACATGTTTGTTAATTTTTTTTCATTTATCCAATAAAAGTTAGAGGCTTAAATTGTGAATTAATCTAATTTTAATCATAATTTACGTTAAACAGTTGATTAACCATCATTTATTGGAAATATCTCTTAAAATTTAGTTTTGTTAAATTTTATATATTCAATTTCACAAAATAAAATTCTTCTTTAGAATCAAGATATCAAAATTTACTTTGGGTAAATTTTTGGTATTTTTCTGGTCAAACTCATTTGTTAATAAATAATAAAAAATACTATATTTTAATTCAAAACTACCTTATAATCTAATTTATTCAAATGGTTAGATTATATTTTAATAGGTTTTAATGTTTAATTATATTATAATTTTACCATTTAATTCAATTTTGGTCATTGGAATTAATATTATTTTGAAATTGGATTTAAACAAGTGTCAATCTTTTGATAGTTAATATTTCATAAAAACACGGCTTTTATATTGATAATAGGAATTAATTTTAAATTAACTAATCCAAAATTTATGTTTTTAGTTTGGTAAAATATAAATTATTTTTGAATTATAAATAACAAATATACCTTAGGCTGAATGTTTGGTATTTTTCGGAAAAACATAAATTTTTGATGAATATGGAAAACACTGAGTAGTAGTTAAAATGATGTCTTTTTTCACATAAATGAAATTTCACCACTTATGTGAATTGAATTTCAAAAATATTACATGCATAGTTTTTATTATAATGTAAAATTTGGTTCAATAAGATGAAAATAAATTTGTGAATAGTGACTTTTGACTTTTATTTACCACAGTTAAAGGTAAATTGGTTTATTCAAGGTAAAAAGAATATCATAATAAGAAAAAATTACTTTAAAACTTGTCCTAATATTATTAAACGAGTCTTGGCCAACCATGGGAATCCTTGGGTGGATTTTGTGACCCCATGGAGCCACATGGGAGTGATAATTACACTTTAGATTAATTAATTTAAAGTAATGACAAAAATGACATAAACAAATATGTTTTTGTAAATTCATTTTTACAAAGGGTTATTTATTTTATATTTTCGACTATAAATATTTTTTGGAAATATTAAAAGATTTCTTACATCATGTTATTTTTTTTCTAATTTTTATAAATCAAATAAATTAAATTATGTATGACACAATAACGATGCAATGTTTACCTCATTAATAAATTATTTAAATAAATAAGATTATAAAGATTAAAATAATATACCAAACCTATAAAATTTATATTGGATGATTTTATTTCAGACATGAGTCATATTATCTTTGACTTTAATTTGTTTTTGACCTTTAGAAACCGAAAAATAATTATATAATAAAAAAATATTTTCACACTTTCCTAATTTTCCTCTCCTCCCCTTACAAAAATCCCTCACCTCTAACCCATTCCTCACACCTCTCAAGCCCCTTGACTCATCCATCCTCTACCCAATTAATATTTATACATCCCTATCCTCCTCCTAGAAGCCGTAACTTATGCTTAAGTCACTTCAACAAACCCTTTTGTGGTTCCAACCAAAGGGATTTACCCGATTTAAAGGTAACATCTTCTCTTAAGTTATTTTGTTTTATTTTACATCTCCAACCACCTAAACTCTTTTTATTCATTTAAATTATAACAAAAACATTACCCTAAATATACTAGGATTTAATTATGATAGGGATTAGAACTACACTTACACAAACCTCCATCTAATGGGTAAAGAACATACTGTTTCTGTGGACGGTGAACTACTACCTCACGAAACGATGATTGTTCAAATATCTCCCACTGCCTCTCATGGGAGACATTATAATGGAACTATATTTATATAGGATATATATTTTATTTATGTTTTTTCTATGCTTCTGCATTATTCATTTATAGAAAGCCTTTAGGGTTTCTATAGTGGTTAAATAAGATAATCTCATTTGAGGAGGTGCTGACTATCAACCACTCAAAGTTATTTGACTCATTCATGCATTATGTGGAACATATAAACGGTAGAGATAATGAAATTATATATGATATTTTACCAGAATTATAATATAATTATGTATAATTAGGTTTTTATTCCATTACAATACGAAATAGAAATGGAAGTAGCGTTCATGCGTACGTATGACATACCGTCTCCTTGAATAGTGAATTTCATTTTTTATATCCAAATGTTATGTACTATTATATATATACGCATATACAGAATGTATATTATATCTAAATCATGAATATAATTATGGACATAATGATCTTTTGACCACATGAATAACTTGTAATTATAAGATGTCCATTTTGGACTGAAGTACGAAATATCAAAAAAATGTCCATTATTAACTTAAATGATTACATAATGTTTATAACATTGTAATAATTGATTAAAAAGGAATAATAAAAAATAAAACGTTTATTAAGAAAGTATAAATTAACATTAGTTTATTATTCAAGAGATTAAAGAATAAACAGGTCAATTCAGACATGAGTTAAGTGACTTCGTCTCAATATTCTTTCATTTAGGTATATTTTGTTTTAACACATGAATTTCTTTTATAAGCTATATAAACAACATTGACTTTTCATTTCATTCAAAGGGAATCTTTTTCTATGAATCATTTTATTAAATTTCAAAAAATAATTTTTCTTTTAATGTAAGCGGTGAAAATGACCATTCCGCCGCCATGAGTATTATTTTCTCATTGGCTTCCTTAACAAGCTGTAATTTTTATAAAAGGAAAATAAATTCCACATAATCTTTTATGTATTTTGGAATTGAAAATGGTGTTGATAATGGATTTGTTATTTCAATATATTTAAGTGATATATTGTGATTGAAATGTATAAATGTTTTATTTCCTTTATATTAGTTGTTTGTGGTATGATTTTATAATGGTACTTGGAAATTTGACGGGTGGTTATGTGATAAAGAAAATGACAGGTGGTGCTATGATAAACCTGGATGGGTGGTTAAGTTATAACCTCCAATCCATTGGGTATGGAAGTCAGCCGTATGGCTATTCTTTTTAGTGATATGTTTGGAATTCGACTGTATGGTTATTCTATTTAAGTATGTTTATGCCCCAAGATACCTTTAAATGTTATGTGTTCATTAAATGGGTTTTATAGAAATATTTTGGTTTCAAAAGGATATGAAATGATCCATTATTCAGTGAAGAGCATTTACTACATCATAAAGCAGAAAAGTATGACTTATGATAAAGTATTTATGGTTTAATTGTTGTTTTAAAAAACTAACAGTTTTCATTCTTTGTGTTTCCCTTAATGATCTTTTTATGCTTATCCCATGTTTTTGAATTTTTTTTCACTAGCTATAATGTGGAAAAGGGTCAAGGATGGGATCATGGAAAATTCATGCGTTCTGAAACATGGAACTAGACATGACTATTTATTTCAAGAGTTTTTATTTTTGGAAAAAAATGGAAACTGGGTAGATGTGTCTACATGTAATATTCAAGTTGTTATGTATATATTATGAAATAATTATCGTAAGATCTAAACCTGAAAATATCCTTATTGTGAATTATTAACTTAATTAATGAATATGCAATGTTTAAGGCTGAGTCCTTATTGTTGGTATTAGAGGTCAGTTTAGACAACTTTAGGAGTTAGGGTATTGTCAAATTAATATATATAAATTAATTTATGTTAATATTGAAATGATATTGCATTTACATATTACCATTTTGCTTCTCCTAAGACACTTATGTGTTCAGAATGGTTTTCTATAGAGGAAATAGGGCAGCTATGTTGGGACGACATCCTGAGGAATACAAACTTCCAAATCAGCAACCTCAGATGGTCAGAATTAGAACCGAATAGTTTTTTGTAGTTATGGAACTGTTGAATAAATCTATAAATGGTGATTTTATCCATGCACGAGATCAGCCAGAACAACCATGAGGAAACATGTCAATAGTGGATCATTTCATGAGGCAACATCCCCTTTCATTTAGAGGATCATCTGACCCTGTGCTAGAAGAAAGGTGGATTAAAGCACTATAAAAGATATTTTATGTCATGGAGTGTTCAGAACATCAATAGGTTAGTCTTGTTTTTTACCATTTTGTAGGTGATGATGATCAAAGGTGATCGATGGTGAAAAATATCAGCGATAGTGAGGAGATTGATGCTCTTTTTTGGGATAAATTTAGAGTTATGTTTCTTGAGAAATATTTTCCTAACGTGGTTCATCTTAGGAATGGAAAAAGATTCCTGGAATTGAGGAAGGGGGATAAATCAGTGGATGCTTACGAAAGAAAGATCACTCGACTGGAAAGGTATGCTCCAAATTTCATCTGATATCTTTATAGTAAGATAAATAAATTTTACTCAGGACTGAAATCGTGATATCGAAGAGTATTAACAACTTGTGAGTTCAAAAGTAATGAAAAACTTCTTCGATTTGCAGAGAAGGTGGAAATAGAGTTTGCTGATGATCAGGTGTTCTTTCAAAAACAATAGAATTAGAGGTATAGTTGGCGGGAAAAGGGAATGAATTCATCAAATAAGCATGGAAGTAAAAAAACTATATATCCATCTTGTCAGAAGTGTGGTAAAAATCATCCTAGATAATGTTTATCAAAGTTTATAAAGAGCTTCCATTGTGGTAGGTCTTGTCATATTTATCATAACTGTAAGGAAGATTATCAAGTAGGAAATGAGAATCCAATAGTAAGATGTTTTAAGTGCAATGAAATGGGTCATTATGCAAATTAGTGTCTGGCGAAGAACTCATCTAAGAGAAAGAAACCAGACTACAAGAAGAAAGGGGTGGTGAATGCCTTTGCAACTACATCAGTAGAAGTTGTTCCATAAAATGATATAGTATTAAGTACACTGTTTGTTTGTTCATATTAGGCCAATGTGTTGTTTGATTTGGGGTCTACACATTCGTTCATTTATGATATGTTTTCTAGTAAATTGGGAACTCGATATTATGATATGAATCCTGAACCTATGGTTAAAACACATTGATGAAATTTTGAGACAAAAATAAATTATAAGAACCTTCTTGTCCTTGTGTGCGGAAAGAATCTACCTGAAAACCTTATTGTTTTGCCTCTAGTAGAGTTTGATATTATTTTGGCCATGGATTGGATGTCTTTTTATCATACTAAGATTGACTGCAGAGCTAAAGAGAATTATTTTTAGAATGATTTTCAGTTTGCGTACAAGAATGAACCATTACTTTTGGTAACATATCAAGAAGCTGAGAAACTAGTAAAAGATGGAAATGATTGTTACCTTGCACATATTATTGAAAAAAAATGATATTTCCATATTAATAGTGTTCCAGTGGTAAATGAGTATCTTGATGTTTTTCCTGATTAGTTTCCTGGTATTATACCTTATCAAGAAGTTAAATTTACTATTTACTTTGTTCCTGATGTGAAACCAATTTCAAACCCCCCTTATCTAATGGATCAAATTTAACTTTTAGAGTTAAAGAAGCAATTACATGAGTTATTAGATAAAGGTTTCATTAGACCTACCACATAACCATGTGGTTCCCCTTCCCTATTTGTTAAAAAGAAAGAGGGTTCAATGTGGATTTTCATTGATTATAGTGCATTGAATAACATCACTATTAAGAACAAGTATCCTTTTCCTCATATCGATGAATTTTTTGATCATCTCTAGGGAGCTTAATAATTTTCAAATATTGACTTGATATCAGGGTACCATTAGTTTAAAGTAAAGGAATAATTCATTCCTAAGACAATGTTTCATACTAGAAATGGCCATTATGAATTTGTAGTTATGCCTTTTGGGTTAACCAATTCCCCTGCTATATTCGTGGATATTATGAATAGAATTTTCCGTGAGTTCTTGGATAAGTTTATGGTTGTGTTAATTGATTATATTTTTTTCTTTAAAAAGTAAAGAGGAGCCTGAAAGTAATTTAAGGGTTGTCTTGAAAACTGAAAAAGAAAAGAAATAATTTGGGAAATTCCGCAAATGTGAGTTTTGGTTACATGAAATTTTATTCCATGGTCACATTGTTTCAAAAATTGGCATAACTATCGATCCTGCAGAAACAAAAGTTGTTGAAAAATGTCCAATACCTAAAAATATAACTGAGATCCATAGTTTTCATGGTTTGACATGTTATTGCAGGAGGATTGGTGAGAAATTTGTATGGTTATCTAGTCCAATGACTATGTTAACTCAAAAAGGTGTTAAGTTCATTTTGAAAAAAGAATGTGATGATTTTTTTCAAGAATTGATAAGAATATTGGTGAATGATCTAGTTTTGGCACTGCCATTTAGAAATGGTGAGTTTGTTATCTACAATGATGCTTCGTTAATAGGACTTTGTTGAGTCCTTATGCAGAATGATCAGGTAATTTCTTATGCTTCATGTCAGTTGAATCCTCATGAGTTAAAATACCCTAAACATGATTTGGAATTACCTTCTGTTGTTTTTGGCTTAAAAAATTTGGAGGAATCATTTTGATGGAGTAAAATGTGAAATATATACTGACCACAAAAGATTAAAGTATATATTCCCTCAAAAAGAATTGAACATGAGATAGAGGAGATGGTTGGAATAAATAAAGTATTATGATTGCACAGTCCTTTACCATCTATAAAAATCAAATAATGTGGCTGATGGTTTGAGTCGAAAAAGTAATGCTTCATTAAACATGCTACATTTGGAACAAGATCCTTTGGTTTTTTATTTGATGACCATTGGAATAGAAGTTATTCGTTAAGAAATTCATCTATTTTGTTTTTGTTGTCAATGAGATCATCACTATCAGACAGAATTAAGTAAGAATAAAAGGGAGATAGTGAGTTGCAGAAAAAGGTAGAGTTTGTTCGGAAAGGTAAGTTGCCTGATTTTAACATTGATAATGATTGTGTTATGCGGTTTTGGAAGAGATTAAGTGTGCCTTGTGATTCACAGTTGAAGAATGAGTTTTTATGTGATTCTTATAGTTCCTCGTTTTCAGTTCATCATAGAAGTACTATGATATATAGATATCTTCATGACTATTACTGGTGGGATGGAATGAAAAGAGATATTGTGGATTTTACTATGAAGTGTTTGAATTGTCAGTAGGTTAAAGCAGAGTGGTAGTTAGCGAAAGAGATACTTCAGTCTTTACCAGTGCCAGAGTGGAAATGGGGAAATATATCTATGGACTTCATTATGGGATTACCGAAGACATCTCAAGGTAATAATGCAGTATGATTTATTCTTTATCGATTGAATAATCTGGTCATTTCCTTCGTATTAGAGATAATTTGTCTCTAGATCAACTTTCTAGGTTGTATGTTAATTAGATAGTCAGGTCACATGGTGTTCCCCTCTCCATTGTATCTGATCGCGATCCCAGGTTCACTTCTAACTTTTGGAAAGGCATTCAGATGTCATTGGGTACTGAATTAAATTTTAGTACAACTTTTCATCCTCAATCAAATGGGCTGCCAGAATGAAAAATTCAGACCTTAGAGGATATGCTACGAGTTTGTTCAATAGATTACCAGGGAATTTAGGACCAACAAATTTCTTTGGGTGAATTTTTTTATAATAACTGTTTCCATTCCAGTATATAGATGGCTTCTATTGAGGAATTATATAGCAAGTGATGTTGAACTTCAGATTTTTGGGATGAAGTAGGTGAAAAGAAACAAATGGGACCAAAATTGGTAGAAGAGTTGGAAGAAAAAGTATAGTTGATTTAGAAACACATGAGAGCAACTCGGATTAGGAATAAACATTATGTTGATAACCGGAGGAAGGATCTTTATTTTGAGGTAGGTGATCATGTAATTCTCAAAGTTTGACCATGGAATAGTCTGATGTGTTTTGGTAAGCTGGGAAACATGAGTATGAGGTTCATTGGACCATATGCAATCTTATAGAATGTTGGATCAGTTGCGTACTAATTGGATTTACCTCCATGTTTTTCTCATGTACACAATGTTTTTCATGATTCAATGTTAATAAAGAATATGGAATATCCATCTCTAGTTTTGAGCCTAGAGGCAATTTAGTTGAAAGAGAATCTCTCTTATGAGGAACAACCTATTCATATTCATGACTGTAGAGAGCATGTGTTGCAGAATATGTTAATTCTCCAGATAAAAGTTTTGTGGAAAAACCATATGGTTGAAGATGCAATTTGGGAATCTAAAAATGCTATGAGGGATAAATATCCCCATTTATTTGATAAGTGAATAAAATTGCAAGGACGTAATTTCCAAAAGGGGGAAGGATGCCACATCCCATGTAAATAAAGAATTAAGACATTTTCATATTTATTAATATTTGTGAGTTTAATATTAATTTTACTTTAAAGGGGTTTCTATGTTTGATGGCATACCCGATATGGAACAACGAGTTTCTTTGCAACCATACGTTGGATACGTAGAATATAACGTTATTATTTTAAAGGGTTTCTAATGCCAAGCCATTGTATTGGAAAGAATGAACAGAACTAATTACAATATGATTATAAATTTTTGTTAAATATTTTTACATTAATCCAATAAATGTTAGAGGCATAAAACGTGAATAAATCTAATTTTAAGCATAATTTACGTTAAAAGGTTGATTTACAACCTTTTAATGGATAACTCTATTAAAATATAGTTTTGGTCACTTTTATATGTTTTATTTGACAAAATGAAATTATTCTTTAGAATCGAGACATCAAAATTTACTTTGGGTAAATTTTTGATATTTTTCTGATACAATTCATTTTTTTAACAAACAGTGAAAAATACTGTATTTTAATTAAAAAATACCTATTAATATAATTTATTTATATGGTTATATTATCTTTTTAACTGGTTTTAAAGTGTAATTATATTATATTTTTACCATTAAATCCAATTTTGGACATTGGAATTAATTTCATTTTGAAATTGGACATAAACCAGTGTCAAACTTTTGATAGTTAATATTTCATAAAAACACGCCTTTTGTTTTGGCAACGAGAATTAATTTTAAATTAGTTTATCCAAATTATGTGTTTTGAATTTGGTAAAAGAGACATCATTTTTTAATTTTTAATATAAAATAAACATTAGGCTGATTTTTTGGAATTTTTTTTAAAAAACATCAATTTTTGATGAATAGTGAAAACACTATGTAATAGTTAAAAAGCTTCCTTTTTCACTTAAATGAAATTTTAACACCTACGTGAGTTGAATTTAAAAAATCCAATATACGTGGTTTTTATTAGAAAGTAATCCATGGTTAAATAAGATGAAAATATTTTTTTGGGAACTAATTACTTTTGACTTTTATTTACCACGGTTATAGGTAAATATGGTAATTCAAGGTAAAAAGAATATCATAATAATACAAAATTACAATAAAACATGTTCTAACTTTATTGGATGAGTCATGGCCGACCATGGTCATCCTTGGGTTGATTTTGGGGCCCCATGGGGCCACATGGGAGTGATAATGACACTTTAGAATAACTAATTTAAAGTAATGACCAAAATGACATAAACAAATATCTTTTAGTAAATTAATTATTACATTTGGTTATGGAAGTTATCATTTCGAATATAAATATTCACTATAAATTGAAAAATATTTTATAAATCATGGTATTTTGTTAATAATTTCTAGACATCATATAAATTAAATTATATATGACACAATAATGATGTAGTGTTTACCTCATTAATAACTGATTTAAATAAGTAATATTATAATGATTAAAATAATATCAATAACTGGTCAAATTACTATTTGATGATTTTATTTCGACCATGATTCATATTATCTTTGACTTTAATTAGTTTTGGACCTTTAAAAGAAGAAAATCATTGTATAATAAAATTATATTTTCACACTTTTCTATAAATCCCCTCCTCCCCTTATAAAAATCCCTCACCTCTAACCCATTTTTCACACTTCTCAAGCCCCTTTTCTCATCCATCATATACCCAATTAAGCTCCATAAATACCTCTCCTCCAATTAGATGACTTAATATAGGCATAAGGCCCTTCAAACAACCCTTTTGCTTCAAAACAATGGGAGTTACCCGACATAAATGTAACGTCTTCTATTAAGATCTTTTGTTTTATTTTACTTATCCTACCCCCTAAAATAATTTTATTTATTTATTTAATAAAAACTCCAGTATCTTAAATATACTTTGATTTTTTTATGAGTATTATTCAAACTACACTTACACACACCTCCATCTAATGTGTGAAGAACATATTGTTTTTGTGGACAGCGAACTACTGCCACACGAAACGATGATTGTTCAAATATCTCCAACCATCTCTCATGGTGTCTATTATGATGGAAATATATTTATATATGATATATATTATATTTATATTGTTTATATTCTTCTGTATATTTCATTTATAGAATACCTTTATGGTTTCCATAGTGGGTAAATACAATAATCTCACATGAGGAAGTGCAGACTACCGTCCCCTCAAAGTGATATGACTTGTTCATGCCTTATGTAGAACATATAAAGGGTTGAGATAATGAAATTATATATAATATTATATTGGAATTATAATATTATTATGTATCATTATGTTTTCATTCCATTACAAGACGAAATTGAAATGGAAGTAGCGTTAATGCATACGTACGACTTACCGTCACCATGAATGGTGCATTTCATTTATTATTTCCGAATTTTATCTACTATTATAAATACTTGTATATACTGGATATATATGATATATATGATATCTAAATCATTAATATCATTATGGATAGAATGAAATTTTTACCACATGATCAACTTGAAATCATAATAAGTCCATTTTTGACTCAAGTTCCAAATATCAACAAAATGACCATTATTAACTTAAATGATTACATAATGCTTATAACATGGTAATAATTGATATGAAAAGAATTATAAACTTGAAAAAAGTTTAAAAGAAAGTAGAAATTAATTTTAGTTAATTATTCAGGAGATTAAAGAATGAATGGGTCAAGTCAGACACGAGGTAAGGGACTTCGTCACAATCTCTTTTCATTGAGGCATACTTTGTTTTAAAACACAACTTTCTTTTATACTCTGTATAAACACCATTTAATTTTAATTTAATTCAAAATGAATATTTTTCTCTGTTTTTTTACTAAATGAAAAAATGGAATGTTTCTTTTAAAGTAAGTGGTGACAACGACCTTTCTGCCACCTAGAGTATTATTTTCTCTTTGTCTTCCTTAACAAGCCGTAATGTTTTTAAATGGAAAACAAATACCATATACTCTTTTATGTATTTTTGTATTTAAAATGGTTTTGATAAATTATTTTTTATTTAAATATATTTATGTGATATATTTTGATTGAAATGTGGAAATGTTTTCTTTCCTTTATATATGTTGTATGTGTTATGATTTTATAATGGTACTTGGACATTTGACAGGTGGTTACGTGATAAACCAAATAACAGGTGGTTCCATGATAATCTAGGATGGGTGGTTACATTATAACCTCCAATGCATTCGGTATGGAAGTCCGCCGAATGGCTATTCTATTTAGTAAAATGTGTGGAAGTCGACCGAATGGTTTTTCCATTTTAGTATGTTTATATCCCATGTTATCTTTATATGTTATGTGTTATTTATATGGTTTTTTGGTAATATTTTGGTTAAAAAAGGGTAAGAAATGATCTTTTATTTAGTGAAGAGTATTTACTACTTCATAAAAGAGAAAAGTATTACTTTTGAAAAAGTATTCATGGTTTAATTGTTATTTTGAAAAACTAACAGTTTTCCTTCTTTTTGTATCCCTTAAAGAGATTTTTATGCTCATACAATGTTTTTGAAATTTCTTTCATAGGAAATAATGTGGAATGGGTTCAAGGAAGGGATCAAGGAAAAGTCATGTTGTCTAAAACATTGAACTAGACATGACTATTTTTTGATGAATTTTTATTTTGTGGAAAAAATGGAAACTGGGTAGATGTGTCTACATGTAATATTCAATCTGTTATGTATATGTTATGACCTAATTCTATAAATCTACCATCTTGAAAAGATCCTCAATGTGAATTATTAACTTTATTCAAGAATAAATAGTGTTTATAGCAGGGTCATTTTAGATACTCTGAACCAAAGAGGTTTTATGGTGTGAAGATGTAATAGGAATGAGTTCCCTTTTATAGTTGAAAAGAAGTGGAAATTTTAAAAATAAAAAAAATTATTCACTATTGGGAGGCCAATATTTCTTATCTTGTTTTAAAAAAATATATACCTTATATTTTTTCGATTTTTTATCAATTTGGTTCTTCACTATGGTAACTTTTTTTCTAACCTAGGTATTTCATCCTTCAAGACTAAATTAAAATTAAACTTATTAGACAACACAAAACACAAATTATTAATATGAAATTTAATTTTTAAAAATTAAAAAACCTATGTGTGTTTAAAATTAATTTTAACATAAAATAATATAATGTGGAAAAATTCTATTTTAACCATAACCACACTAACATTGTTTTTACTTTTTAGTGGTCAATACTGTCATTAAAAACGAAATATTGGTCCTTGATTGGAAAATATATTATATTTATTAATAATTAAATATCTTTTGGAGGGAGATAAAATTTATATTAATATTAAATCATTTAATAAAATATTATTTATTATAAAATAAAATTTATGACAAGTTTAACTTTATTTAATTAATTTTAATTTAAATATATGAAGCCAATGAAGTAATTAAAATATTTAATTAGCACATCTTTTTAACATGATAAACCCATCTAAAAATTTAACATAGAATAATAAATAATTCAATTAACTTAACATTTTAAATTTTTAGTATCATATATGTTATTTAATTATTATCAAAATAATTCCATTGTGGGTATTTATTAAACATTTATAGAAAATTCTCTCTAAAAATGTAAAATAAATTTTAATATAAAAATACTCATATATATATATATATATTTAATAATATAATTTATGAACAAACATAGGATGTTTTTTGTCCATATCCCAATGCTTCAAAGATATTAAGTGGATGAAAATTTTCATTTTTTCTATTTCTTTACATGATTAATTATATGGTCTAAATTCTTGGAAAATTATCCCAAAAACTCATAATAATTTGTACTAAGGTCAAAAGGGTCCAAATATATCCATGCAACAAGTGTTAGAAAAAATTAAATGTCATTTTAATTTAAATCATATATGTTTAACCACTAGAAAGACTATTTTACGCTAACCACAAAAATTAATATTTACTACTTTCACTATAATGTTTGGTGAAAACATAAATTTGACCCTATTAAACATTATAAATTAAGATGATTTGAGATATTGAATCCATTTTTTATAATTTAATTCAATATAGTAGAAAATTATAATTTAAATTTTATCACATAGATGTGATGAGAATGCAGGTATTTGATGATAAAAAATTCCAAATTTTACAAAGTTTTTATATCAAACATCAATATAAAAATAATTAAAATGACATATATTCAATTTATTGATATATAATTAAAATAATATTACATTGAAAAAAATTAAAATATAATTATACTTTATAAATAATTTAAAAGAAATGACTATTTTAAATTAAATTTATTTATTTTTTAAAACCCATCAAAGAACAAAACATTTCTAGAATGTCAAAAAAATCACCCCATGATAATTATGGTGTTATGTTTTAAAAAATTATATTTATTTTGTAAAATAAATTTTCTAAATGGTAAAAATTGACCTAAATTATGTTTTCAAATATTGAGTAAATTTTATTTTGTTTAAACTTGATGTTCTATGCATAAAAAAATAAAAAAAATTAAAATTATTCTAAAATAAATATATTATAATGATATGAGGTGATATTTTCTCCTAGATGTATATAAAATTTTCCATTTAAATTTAATCATAATCTTCATAATCAATGTTATGAAATTTGGAAATACTGTTTTTGAAAAACCCACATCATAAAATAGTTAATAAAACATCATATCGAAAAAGAGAATGGTATGTGAGAAAGTCATATGGAATAACGCATACTAGGATTCCAAAATTTATGAACATAGGTGGGAAGTTATAGAATGTGTATATAAGATAATTATAACACCTAAATACTAATAGATGGAGTTATAGAACATCAATATCATTAAAGTGATTGATCTAGAGAAGTTTAAACAAAGATTCATGAAATGTTCCCTTGATATCATAAAAAAAAATGGTAATATGAAAATATTTTATTTGTGATCTTTTTCTTAATGTTCATAAACATTCATTAAAAGATATAATTACTTTATTTCAAACCATTACATATGAACCATCATATCATGTGGTATTTCCTTGAATAATTTTCAATTCATCAATTACACCATGAAAAGAACACCTTGAAATGATTTTCTTAGGTTTGGAGCCCTAAAATTATCATTCAATGGACTGTGTGATCTATAATAGAGTGAAAACTATTTCCTCATGTCTCAAACTATTTTCCAAATCCAATACTGTTACTAAATGTTATCCAAAATAATTCATTACTATTTATACCTCATCCTATTTTCTACATTAGTCCATTCATAAATGGTTATACAGATGAACTATACATTATATTATGATTCATAACATTAGATGGTCATTTAATATATAAAATGACCATACTATTAATCCCAGAAACAGTATGAAGTATATGGTAATCGCCTCTATAATGTCCCCAACCCATTTAGATCAACACTGGTGCCTTACATTATTACATTGGCATTAATAACAATAAGAAATTAAATCCTCATAGATGGAATATTATCATCTTTAAAAATCTATATATAAAAATAATTTTTAAATTACAACAGAAAACAAAAGACAACATTGAAACTCTATTGGAAACACCTATACACTTTTAGATTATATATTTTAATCATTTTTAATATACATATTTTCATCTTGGGAAGAAATAATATACAAGAAATCGGTTAGATCATATGATCAATATGGTGATAAAATACAATGGAAGATAATCATAAATAAATATAAACAACAAGTTATAGTGAATAACTAACAACACTTGCCAATAAAATAAAATATTTATCGTAATATGACATAACTAAAATATTATTAAATAATTCCATAAATATTCACATGGGAATTGAAAATAAAAGTATATATTATAAAATTTTAATAATAACATGGATTATCAATTACTAGTACCATAATTAGGTAATTCATAATTATAGACAACGTAAAGATACAATTAATACATCGAAGAAGACCCTTTACATAAATGGGTGAAAACTCATTCTACATTGCCCCATGAGAACTATTGATGTGCCGAGGTTATATAACGGGACCCACCACTTACAAAATAAGTCAAATGAATTCCCCAAATGTTAGGGGTGGTAAGTAATCATCATACATATTCGCAATGAAATATTACTATGAAATAATAATCACATTACCTAAACAAATATACAGAATCATAAACTTCCATTTTATATAGAAAATGTTATCAAGATAAACAATCTCATTAATTAATAATAAATATTTCAAAAAATATGGTAGATAGTAATATAAGACATTCGATATAGGGTTTTTAATTAGATGTAAATTCACTAATAAAATCACTGAGAAATTATTTATAAAAATACCTTTCTCCTTTAGAAAGATGTTTTCTTTTGTAAAATCAATTTTATTTGTCATAAACAAGATTATAAATCACTATATCCTCAAAAATAAAATGAATGGAAAGTTAAATTATGTTTGAGGCATAAATGGTGTATAATTAAACTGAAAATATGTAAAAAGTCTTTTTAAGAAACTCTAGAGATAGGAAAAAATAGTGTGGATTGAGTGAACATATAAAAAAATCAAAAAAGAGGACAGAGGATTAATTGTTCACATAAAAATAGAAAAGTGATAAGATATTTATTCATGATAAAAATAAATATTTTATAAAAATATTAGTGTCTTATAATATATTTTGGACTGTAATTCAAAATGGGTAATAAATTTTGATGATCCCTTTAATTGGGATTGAATATCAGGATGAAATGAAAAGGGATCATTATAAAATGTGTACATCCCCATAAATAAAATATTAACTGCTCTACAAACATCATTTTGGAACATATTAAAATAATATAGAAGTGTTATATTAAAATTATTAAGAATTATATTGGTTATAGAGTGAGAAAATGTAACCCGAATGAAAAATGGAGGTTCGAGGAGAATCCCATCCGATATGTTTGAAAGTGTTCGGTACTTTTACATAATGGCATTGATAAAGAAATTAGAATCATTAATAATTTAAATTATATAATATTCAAGAATTATATGATATGTTACAACTTTATTATGTTAATTAATGGTTTTTTTAGGAGTCATAAGATATAATTTTTTCATTCAGAAGTGTTTGTTTCCTTGGTTATCCTGAGTGGGTAAATGAAATACATCTACTAAAGATCACATAAAATTGGAAGAGTTATCCAGAATTAAAATTATATGTTATTAATGAAATTATATATGATTTATTGGTTTTATAAATAATTTTTTCCTAGATATGTGGATAAATCATTGTATAAGACATTAATGATAACAGTTCGGATTATTTTTTATGTTTTTTCAATAATCAAATTCATGTTTTGTTTTATTAATTAACATTACCCCAATTTACATGTTCTAGAACACTAAATAAGTTTTGATATGTATAAAATTCTATTTTTTAACCACAAAATGTATTTACGATGATCCTTTAATAAAATAATAGTAAATAAAAGAATCATCGTCCATGAAGGTGGCGAATTGAAACCTCTTACATGATGTTTTCATTTTTACAAAAAAAGTTTGAAAAGAAAATAATTTATGCTGGATATAGAATTATCATGAAAAAATATAGTATATATAAGATAATGTAGTTATAATTAATACTTTGATAGAAAATTTAATGTAATGAAATGAAATTAAAAAATTTAAAAAAAATTAAAATAAAGTATGGGGATTTTACCTCTTTAATTCATCTCCTTGAGAACCTCCTTAAGGAATATTGAAATGAAAATTTGGTTGAGAACATCAAAACCCTAATATGTGGGAGAGGTCTTTGAGATATATTGGGAATAAATTGGAAATTATTCACAGCTTTGGAGGTGCGAGTAGAATAGGTGGTGAGTAGTGGTATTTATAATAGATGAGATGGGTGTTTTTTATTTTTAATTCATTTGATTATTATTCTGGATCAAGAATATGAATAGTGTTGGTTATTATGACTAAATAGAGTAACTAGTTCTTCTATTTTCGAACTAATGTTTCTTATATCAACCATAAATCATCTATTAATGAATATTTCAAGTATTTACCTAATACTATAAATTACTTTATTTTACCATTCACCAAAAATTCAACTATTTTAGAAAAACTAAAAAAAATTAACATTACCATTTTCAATATATAGAATTGAAAAATGGAGTCCATTATTTGAAAATAACTTTATAAACATAAAAAATAAAAATCTAATGAAAAAATATTTTATTCAAATAATATAGATTTTAAAATTATAACCAATGTTTTGACACATTAAAAAATTAATTAAGGTAACCGAAAATTTCTTATATTCACAAGACGCAAAAATAATGTTTTATGAATCAATTTTGTGAAAATAAATATTCTTTAAAATCATTATTTTAATTAGAAAATTTAAAATTAATATTTCGAGGATGAAAAAATATCAAAACTTAATTTATCATTATTAAATCATTTATTTACATATTACATGATAAAAATGTACAATATTTTCATTAATAATATCCAAAAAATTTATTAATAATTTTATAGGCAAGGTTACTATTCTCTAGGTCATATTACTATTCCTAATGGTTACATAACAATTTGAATATTAAAATTTAAAAGTATATCTCTATTTTAACATAGTTTCCCATGAATCATAAACTATCAAATATGTTAAATTTCAAAAGAGACATACCAGAGATCTTGGTGTGTTACATTCTCCAATCCTTTAAAAAGTTTCATTGTCTAAATTTATATAATTCTACATAATAAAAATATTTGGGTTGTTCTTCAATATAAATTCTTCAAATTTGAATATTGCCTCATTAGTTTTATTATTTTTTCAAAGTACCATTACCAACTGAGCCATCCAATTCCTCAACACTTGTTCTGTAGAAAAAACAATCATTACCGGCTCCTCACAGTAAGATAAATTGAGTTCCTATTCTATTCTAATAGAAGTGAGAAAATATTGTGGGTCTTGCATGTAATTCAATAATTAAGATATTTGGAACAAATTGTTTACTTTAGAAATGCTAGGTGGCATCACCAAAGGAAAATCCACATAACTAAAAATCTATATAATTTCAAAAGGTTCGATTTACCAAGTTCTCAGTTTCCCTTTCATATCAAATATCATAACACCCTTCCATGTAGAAACATTTAGAAAAACCCGATCTACATCTTGAAACTCCAAATCCATTATTTGGTTACAAATATATATTTTTCATACATTTAGCTGCATTGATATGTGTTTGAATAGTCTTTACCATTTATATTTCTATATCCACATGTTCTGGGCTGATTGGATTCCATTCACTAATTTCATCCCCACAAGTTGGTGTACGAAATCTCTTTCTGTACAATTCTTCATATGATTCCATTTGAATACTTGACTGGAAACTATTATTTTAGAAAAAATTTACCAAAGTTAAATATTGATCCTAGATACCTTGGAATTTAGGTGAGCAAGATCTCGACATGTCTTTTAATGTTTTAATAGTCCTTTCAAACTACCCATCAGTTTGAAGATGAAAATCTATACTCAAATAAAGCTCATTGTCTAAATCATTCTGAATAATGTTATTGAATTTCGATGTAAATGGTAGATCGTGATAATAAACAGTTGAAATAGGACCTCAATTAAGTCTTCAAAATGATTAAAATAGAGTTGTGGAAGGCACTCCAGTGGAAAATCATCTTTATAGAGAGAGATGTGATGATTTAGTAGGTAGATAAACAATTACCAATTTTTCATCAATCTTTCATGGAGTTATTTATAGTCTAGTGACAAAATACATTGCAATGTCATCCCATTTACATGTAGTAATATCAATAGTTTTCATTAATAATCTAGGATTTTGTTTTAGCCCTATCCTATTGTCAGACTAAACATCTTGATATATAATCAGTAGTTTTCCCCTTAATGTTATCCCACCAAATATTTTCACAAAATATCAATATATAGTAGTGCTACCAGGGGGTATAAAGAAATTTTAATTATGGGAAACATACAATAACTAACTTTTTAGATCAGGTATAAATGGAACCCATAGTATCTTCCCAAATTTCATAATTCAATCCTCATAAAAGAAGTCTTATAACTTACCATCATCCCTGTCATTAAATTTATTTTTAAATTTCTTATCCCCAAACTGATAACATTTAATTCATTCTAATATGTATGGTTGAGATACCAATTGAAAAAGTAATGAGTTTTAATCATCCTTCGTAACTCCCATATCCATCTTCAATAGATCCATGAACACGTAACCCCTTTTAATTCTCATTTTTATAACCGCACAGTACTTTCCTCTTAATTCATCTTCTGCCTTATTTTCATTCCCTAGGTGGTAGTATATTGAACAATCACAATCCTTGTGTACCTCAAGCAATCTCTTTTGACTCATGAACATTTATTTCTATGAGAATATTTATTTCAAACTCAAGTTATTTTTATATATCTCATATCTTTAATCATAGTGATTATGTATTGATATCTTTAGAGAAAATATTACAATCTCTAAATCAAGATCATGAGTTACATATTATTGTTCATGATTTTTTCACTGTCTTGATGTGTAGTTAATAACTATATCATTTTACATACATAACCATCAATGTCCTTTATTTCATGCATCAATATAAATCAAGAATCCACCTTTTTTCAATGATAGAGTCAAGATAAAATCATTCACAATTATCTTCCTCATTTATTCAAAGAATGTTTCACATTACATAGACCATATAAACTTAAACCCCTTAAGATTATTCCTGGTTAAAAGGTTTAATAATAGGGAAAAATTCAAAATAAAATGCCGAGGGTAACCTATTAAAACAACAAAACTACTTACCTCAGTTATGTTTGTTGGTGTTGGACATTCCTTAACACTATTTTTCCTCATGGGATGAACTTAAATTCCATTCTTAAAGACAATATGGATAAGGAAATATACTATTTTAATAAAAAATTCATAGTATCTAAACTTCCCATATAACTCTCTTCTTTTAAGAGTTTCCAAGAAAATCCTCAAGTGTTTCACATGATCGTCAATGATTTTTGTATATATCAAGATATAATCAATAAAAAACACAAAAAAATCATTAATATATTACCTGAACACTCTCATCCTATGTTCCATAAAAACATATACAACATTTTTTTGTCCAAATATAAATTATGTAAATTCATAATTTTGATACCTATTTTGGATTTTTTTCTTCAGTAATGTATTCCTTATTTAGATGATATTGATGCTATACATATCAAAGGACAATCATTGAAAAATATTGAGTGTTATGATGTAGATCAAATAATTCATCAATGTGAGGTATAAAATACTTTCTCTTTATCAAAATTACATCGACCTCCAAATTCTCAATGCATAACTTTATAGATCCATGTTTCTTTTTAACAAAAAAATGTGCTCCCCAAGGTAAAACACTAGGGATTATAAATACCTTATCAGCCAATTCCTCTGGTTGTTTAATCAACTCTATTAACTCCACTATGATGATTTAATATATATTCTTTGACATAAGGCTTGCATTAGGGATTAGTTCATTAGGAAACTCATCCACTAAATCTAGATGATGTCTACATAAATCCTCTAGAAATACATAAATATATTTTTGTACAATAATAGGTTCCAAAATTTGATTTTCTCTTTAATCATCGATAGATGATGTTTTCTATTCCTCCCCAATAATTTCATTTTGAAGAGATACTAGAGGTGGATCAAGATATGACTCGAATGATGAAGTCTCCACTCTAAAGAAAAAAAATTCCATATGTTAATCACAAATAATAATTTCATTCACATTGTAATAAATATTTTCATTATGTACCCAAATAAAATCTTTATCAATGATTATATCAAAGTAAACCATAGTTATGATGATAAAATAATCAATTAGAGAACTTTTATATGTCAAAATATGAACTACTTGATATTTCATTATTACTGTATGTTATCCCCATTAGTTTTTAACGATAACTCCCTTAATAAGGTGAATAAGAAATATATTATGTTTAACAATCTCTGTGATGATATAATGGAATGATATGATCTAGAATCAAAATAATGATTTAACTAAATTTGAGGAGATGATTAAACTACATGAAACAACATCATAAAGAACTTTATCCTTGTCAGTTGTGATCATAAAATCTTTGACTTGATCTCATGGACTATTCTAGGGGATGTTTCCATGACTCTTAGGAAAATCAATTTCATAATGTCTCATCTCTTTACAATTCAGTCATTTAACATTGTTATATTCATTCATTCCCTTGCAATCATGTTCAATGTGGCCTTTCCCTCCACAAAAGTAACAAACTCTCATATGTAATAGGAATGTTCCATGATGTTATTTCAACATTTAATATAGGATGGGGAATCAACTCTTCCCTTATTCTAATTTCCTTATTTCGTTTCCCATATTTGTATATTTATTTCCTTACAATTATTTAAACCTAATAAATTATTTATATGTATTGATATAACATAAGACAATATATTTGCAAGATAAAAATTATTGGGTGACCATTTATCTTTGGATTACTGGATTTAAACGATCATTGAATTGATAAATAGTATTAATTAGATATCGTATGTAATATGTAACATGACTTTCTAACCGTGTAATATAGTATTCTCACTTGGCAACATTTCGATCATATTTATTTCTTTGATTCAAGAATTTATTCTCCATATCCAATCACTGTTTATGAGAAAAATATTTTAGTAATAAAAATTCCTCAAAATCAGCCCATTCCATATTTTATATTTCATCATCATCATTAATTTTTTCAATTAATGACCACCATTGATCTGCATCTCCCGAAAGAAGATAAACTGTGATTATAACCTGGACCCTTTTGTTTCTTCCCAAATTAAGAAATATCAATTCAAAGGAAAATATCCAAAACTCTACTACAAATAGGGTTGTAGTACCATTTAATTATGGAGGTTATTGTATCATAATGTTCTCTAACATTGTCTCTCCATTATTGATCAGGATGCTCTATTCAGGTAGGGTTATTGTTTATAACCTGTGTTAGTCATCCCAATACAGTTTTTAGTTGTTCAGCTACAGTTTCATCTCTATCTCCAACAACATTATATTTCAAAGGATGCAAACCCCGACATGGTATACACACGTTGATATAGATTCCATTCCTTTCACTAGGTTCCATTTCTAAATAATGGAATACCCTATATTTATTTATAAATCACAATGAATAATTTTGAACTAGATAATTAATTAATATAAATTGAAAAATAAATCATAGATAATCACTTAATAAAAAATTGGTTTCCTTGAGGAAATATTTAATTTTAAATACTTCATAATAATTTTTAAAGAAAATTTAAATTATCCTAATCATATCTCCCAATAGTGTTAAAACAAATCTATAGTAATACCCATTGTCATATACCAGGTTACGTTGAGAAATCATGATGCTCCTTACCAGACATGTTACACCTAGGTATTTCTGTTAAAAACCAAATCAACATTAAGTATCCAGATAAAGATGTATTGTGAGGAAGAACGAGATAATCTTCAACTTTAAAAATTATATTATGACCTTTGATTCTTATCCTTAAAATATATATTAGTGTTATATTCCCTAATATTTATTTTCTAAATCTAGTTTACAATTACTCTAATAAACATCCTCTAATATAATTTATAATGATTCCAAACCCAGTAGCCATGATCCAATGCATTAACTAATTATATTAGAATAATGAAAAAGAAAAATAAATCTCAAAGGATAGAAAATTTTATTGGGTTTGGAATACCACATACAATAATAATTCTTACTGTACAACTTCAAATGAAATAAAACTTATAATATCCATCGGAAACAACCATAATTGTTTAGATTATCCCTGAAAATCATTCATAATATACATCTTCACATCCTGGGTATAATATAAAATCTAAAAAAGGGATGAAATCAGATGCTTAGTAAGGGATGAAATATAGTGTAATATAATCATAAATAAACATAAACAATAAGGCACAATGAAAAACTCATAACACATTCCAAGAAAACATAATCCTGAGCAAAATATAGAAGAGATAAAATCCATTTATATAATATTTAAAATAATCACATGAGAGTGAAACATAACTATGGATTTTGTAATTGTTAAATAGTCACATGTATTATCAATTACTAGTAACATAATGATTATATTCATACTTATAGATATCATAAGCATAAGATCATGTATTTATCCAAGAAACCATACACTAAAAGGTAAAAAACCGGTCTAGTTTGTATCATGATACATACTAATGCATTAGGGAGATATAGTGTTCCCCAACCTTCACATACAAACTCAAATTCATTATTAATATTGAAGGGTTGAAATATAATCAACACAAATATTCCTATTTAAACTACTATACCAAATGTTAATAATAATCCCAAAATAATTAACATTATCATAAACCATCTAGAGTAATAAAGAGAATGATATAAAGATATAACATGATCATAAATAATCATAACCCATTCAATAAAATATAGTAGATGGCAGCATAAAAGATCAATTTCTATAAAGAATAACATTAAAAATATGTTTTCAAAATACGTGTAATTGCTCTAAAAAAATCCTTGACAAATTTTTGAGATTAATAACATTTCACTTTTAAATGAATATTTATGTACAAAAAACATTTTTAATTTTCAAAAAATATGATATAAGGAGTTATATCCTATAAAAAATATAAGGACAATGAAATTATGCTTGAGGAATAAATGATGTCCAACTAAAAAAAATTATGTAAAAATAGTTTATAAGAATCTTAAAAAATGGGGCACTTCAGTATAGTTTGGAGGAAAATATAAACGAGTCTTAAAATTGGACAATGGATTAATTAATTACACAAAACAATAAATGAGAAAAATTGTTTTTCATGAATAAATGGTGATTTATAAAAAAATGATGTCTAATAATAGATTATAGAGTATACATGAAATTGTATATGAAATAAAGAAGTAATCATTATTTGTACTTTCTTATCAGGAGGAATAGAAATGGAAAAACTCATTAAAATTGTATCTCCCCATCAAAGAAAGATGAATTTATTTTAAAAAGGCTTGTAATTATTATAAGATCTCTTAATTTTTTGTACGTGATATATCAGTTTTCGTAAGAATCAATTTATATTTATATATATGGTTTAGACTCGTTTTTTAATCATAAGAGTGATTAGTTTTTCATAATAGTAATTAATCTTTTGGAATACTTGCTGAAGTGAAAATAATTAATGGAATGAAACATTAGAGATCTATAGGAATAGTTTTCATAGGATACATTCTTCAATCTATAAGTGTCATTTTAATATTTTGAAATAATTTATAGAAATGGAAAATTTAAAAAAAAAGAGGAACAAAAAAAAAAAATTGTATCTGTCATTTTATAGGAATATATGTGTACATATATAGATTCGGAAGGGATATATACATTGAAAATTTTATTGAGATTTATAGAATGAAACACTATTATTAAATTAAAATATGAAACTATTTTATGATATTTAAGGAAATAAATATCACAATAGTAAAGCATTGTGATTAAATATAATTGATATTAAAGAAACAACCAATGAATGGTATGGATTATGAGAGCTATCCATTTCATTGGAACTAAATTCCCAATCAAAATAATTAGTCCATCCGAACATGAATTCATGTGTTGTAATATTCAAAACCTGAAACTATGTAGACCCTTTTGAAAGGAAATATCACAAGTATTTTTTGAAATTCATTGGATATATTTGATTGGATTTTTTGAATATTTAATCTGTAAAATATCCAAAATTTTGAAGAGAAGATCACATACCTATAAAACTAAAGGATTGTCAATTACAGATTATGGAAAGTATATTCATGATATTAAATTAATTAGAAGAATAACGTGTAGATGAAATATATTGGTGGATTGATTGAGAGAAAATTAGATATAAAATTATATTAGAATAATCTATGTATAAATGAGTTACCTGAATAATACTACTGATATGAATGATATTTATATATTGAATAAGAGGAATAACATGATACACATTCCAGTAAGAAGATCAAATTTATATAAGGAAGGAAAAACCAATTGCATCATGAATGAAAGGCTATGAATCATGGAATAAAGAAGAAGGATAACTCATATGATATTCATATATTGTAGAATAATTCTATGAGCAGGACAAACTACTATTTATATTTGATATATGTAATGTTGAGACTCCAGGAGATTGAATAGACACTATGATTTATTATTTTAATGATATCATGTTTAAGAAAACAGAAACATTAACGATGTATTTCAAATTGTCTCATAGTTGTTAAAGACCTATTTGTCATCACATATTATATAAATATAATTTTTCTAGTGACATCCATAAGATAATGAAACTTAGGATTTTGGAATTTATTAAGGACCATTTTATATTGGTGGTTCTAGTATAAAAACTCATAAAAAGTATAGTTAGGAAACTAAATAACTCTAGACAGATAACTGTTTTCAAGAGAATCATGGAATACTACTTCCCAAATATTTTATATCACTTGTCTATATTTTCAAATTAATATTTTTATTATTCAAGAATAAAAAATTCCATATTACTATTTTAATAAATTTCTTATATTAGTGATTAATCAGTATCTGATATTTCATCCCAAAATAGTAACGATAAGATAACCGCATTGGGAATAAAAATTATGTGTGTGTGTGGGTCAATATTTCTGATTTCATTCTATATGAAATGTGGTTATGAGTATTTATGGAACAATAATTGGTCCATACATCATAAATGAGATAGATATTTAATCCATTATGTGGTGATAATTAGATATAAATTAATATTCAAAAAAAAATTAGAACACATTCCCCTCTTAATTTAACTGTATATTCAAAATTAAACTGTATATTTAATTATAATTGAATTAGAGAAATTTCACATGGATACAAATAGTTTTACTAGGTGTTTTTATGGGATATCAAAATTCAACTTTTTATTTATTTTCGTGATATATTTGTTATGAAAAAGTAGAGCTTTGTTGTTGGACCGATGGGTTATTATTCCCCTGTAGTATACAATGTCTTAGTAATGGTGTTCACCAGAATAAATTTATTTTAAAATAGTTATTAGATATATATAGTACTATTTATTAGTGTATACCTCATGGAATGTTTTATTTATTGTAGTATCATTTGGATAATTGATGTAAAACTATAAGAGACTTCAAAATTATATCATTTACCAAATACATTATATATTCATTGAAAGAAAATTTATTTTAGAGGATACAATTTCAATGGGTTAGTTAGGGTTTTATATTTCAGTGATGGAATTTTCATACATTGTATGATGTGGGTTGTAATTCCCACTATAGTTTTTAAGAACAAATTTAATGTTCAATATATAGGAAGGAAGAGTATTATAGAACTATACTCCATGAATGGTAGGACATAAATTAGTGTTCTGGGATATAATTTGGTTACATGATTCATGTTACATGAATGATGAATTGATTGTTGTTTCAGAGGAAATGACATGATAAAATTCATGTGGTGGATGGTCAAATTGATTTTAATATGAAAGTGGACCAGAATTTCTATTCCTAGAAGTTAAAATTTCATAAGGTTCTAGAAGTACCATAATTGAATGTGGGAAGTTGTCTCAACTTCCAAATATCCCCCAAACTAATTTAGACTTCATAGTTTACTCTTGTATTCTCATCACTCAACAAATGTAATTTGTAGAAGATATATGTTTTATAAATAATGATTTAATTTTTGTATTAGTGCTTCCATCATAACATGAATCCGAATGAAGTGGTGTAGAATGATCTCTACTCCTAAGTTGATAATTCTGATGATAGTCTTTTGAAATATAATAATTTTTTTTAATGTAATAGGATACATGATGGTGGATCATAGTAATATATGATTTGAGTCAATTATAATTATATATTACTAGTATTTTACAAGATATATTCTTTAATCAGTTTAATTAGTGTAGAAAAGGGATAAGGGAGGGTTAAAACCAATGATTAGTGGGAGGATTCAAGTGTCACTAGAAGATGTGGGGATGATCTCCTTTATAATGAGGGGGAAACAGTGAATGAGAATTTGGATAGTTCTTGTGGTTTCACTCTTTGATAATATAATTCATTATATATTAACAGTTGAAGTTAGTCAATATAGTAAGAGTTGTCTATTCAATTAAAAAATCCATAGATCATTTGGAAATTCTTCATGATGAAATATAATGGAGGATGTAGTCTATTTGATGGTATGGTGGATGAGAGTTTGTGGAATACAAGGGTGTTTTAGTAGATACGTTGGCAGTGTCTGACTAATGTTTTTGGAAGCTTTACCTAGAACCCTGAAGTTTTCAATCTAGTCCATGTTTTGAGTTAGAATGAGAAGATAAAGAAGAATGCATGAGGTCCATGGGAATGGTTTTTTCAGTGTCTTATTATGGATATTAAAGCTAGTGGGTTTTAAAAATAGTGGCATATGATGGTTTTATTGTTTCACATGTGTATTAGCCTAGAATTTTGTCCATTAAAGTTTCATTATAATCATATAAATGTGTCATATTTAGTAAATATTATACAATTCCTAAAAAATCCAAAAAAATTATTTTCATTTAAATATTATATTTAGAGAAATAATATGGACATAATAATTGAAATTATTAATTTCTAAAACCAATATAATAATAAAATATTTATATGAACATTTGGATATGCTTCATGACCGAGAATAATAACCCTCATGAACAATATAGAAGAAATGTATTTGAATATTTTTATTGAAATATGCATTTTTTAAAATGAATATATATATATATATATATATATAATTGAGTATAAATATAATTCAATTAGGATTAAATAAATTATGTGAAATTTGAAGGAATTTTTTAACCCATATCACTTTTATAAATCTATCCATTGGAATATTAATATGACTATGGGAATAGTAACTAGACCACCAAGAATCGCAATATAACAGTTACAAATATTTTCATGACCATTGGAATAGTATCCTCCCTATTGATACTTTATTATGATATTTATGTATCATATAAAATTAATTAATATCATGGTAAAGGTAAATAAATATTTAAAAATGGTAAATTATATGTCGTTATTTTTGTGAACATAAATGATTTAATTTCCCATTTTTAATAAATATAGTTATTTAAAATAATTTTATTTTTTAGGAAATTGATTTGTAATTTTTTTCTTTTTATTTTAATAATAAGATATTTTTATGATACATTTAGAAAGTTTTCAAATTTCTCCAAAAAATGATCAAAATACTAAAATATTGATTTTTTGAAATAAAGAAGTATTTTTTAAAAACTAAATTTCACATATTGAGAAAATTATTTTCTTAAAAAGTAAATAATTTTTTGAATATAAATATTGAAAAAAGTAAATGTTGATTTTTTTTAATTTTCCAAAATATTTGAATTTTTGGTGAATAGTGACATTTGATAAGATATTGTATTTAAAAGAATATGCTAAATACCTGATTTTTTTAGTCATGGATGATGTATGAATCAATTATTCCAAAACAAATTCACCATTAACTTTATATAATCACAATAATATATACTTTTTGAAGTATTGAGAAAAAATAATATACTGAGGATTATAATATTCAAAACACCCCCTCCACCCCATACAAATACCACATATCATTACCTGTTATCCAATTGAAATATAATCCATGGTGTTTTAGAAAATTATTATAAATTTGATTCCCCAAAACCTCCCCTATTTCCTAGTTCGTTTTCTCTCATCAAGAGACTAGTCCAATGTTTGTTAGGTGGAAGCCTAAGTGGAGATATAAAATAACGAAGTTAATACACTCAATTGAATGTTTGAATTTTTTCCCCTCCTCACCCTCCTAATATATCCTTGTAAAATTTCTATATTAAATAATGTATCATATATATATATATGAATTTAAATTTTTAATGGAATATATAATATCCATCATAATATCATTCACCCAAATGATTTAAAAATGAAAATGTAGTTCACAATATGGTTGGTTCACCACCTCTATGAACAATGTAAATCATTTTCCCCTAATTCAAGGATACATACAGGATTAGTATTACTATTAATAATGAATACAATATGTATATTATAACTTATTTCATTTCCTATGATGTTCTGATGCCTATTTAACTAAATCTAAAGAATCATGTTAATGAAGGTAAGTGAAACTGCCTAAATGAACTAACTAAATAAGGTTAATAATTTAACTGAAAAATAATATCTATGATAGAACAAAAATGGATATTTGGGACTGATTGAATTTCTATAAGTACATTAATACAATTTAATTTTATATCCATTTTTTTATTCTCATTCAATAAGATAATTAAAAATTATACATAATTTATTCAACCATGGAACCATGAATTGATTATTTTTGGAAGAATGAAAATAACCATTATTTATATGTGAAATGGTTATAATGTAAAACAATAGATTTATAGTAAATAAAATATTGATGGATGAGGTTATCAAATAATAAATTGATAAATAAATATAATTTTATAACTCATGATATTTATGCATTTGTATAATAGAATCAGACATAATGTAAGGGATCTATTCGAACTAAAATTTTTCTTTGGGCTATGAAATTTATCCATATAAAAAAATTTATCACAATATTTAACTTTATATAATTCCTCGAAATTATATATTTATATCACATACAAATATATGTAGCATTTTCACCCTTCATTTGGAATTATTAATAAATGCCTTATATTAATTTTTGAAATGCCTTACTTAAAAATCAATCCCCATTAAGGGGATGTTATATGTCCCTTAATTATATATTTCTCATATAAATAATTTATTACTATATTACCAAAATAATTTGATAGGGTAATATATTCTTAATAAGTTCCAGTGAAGAAATTTAGTACTAGTAAAAGTCTACGACTAGTTAATACAATACCACCATGGGGAAAAATAATATGGAAGATTAGCTAAGTAGACAGGATTATACAACCTAATCAATGAAGAGAATTGAGAGGGACCCAATATCAATACAGCTAAATGAGATGGTCATAGAGATCACATGGGATGAAAAATCATCATTCCATTCTATAATTATTCCTCATATATCCCTTATGGTAATTATTAAGGATTCTAAATAATTTAATGATGAAATAAAAAAAAGGAGGAAGCTATAAGAAAAAAGAAATCCTCAAAATACAATGTTGATGAAGGAGTTATAACATTTGGGTCACGGCTATGTATACTATCAAATCCTAAGATAAATAAGTATTTTTTTGAGTTATTCCAATAGTATTACCTTCACCATCTTCCCATGGATAATGAGGATGTGTTGAGATCTCTGATAACAGTACTGGATCAATAATTTGAAGAAGGTTATCATAGAATATATATATCAAAGATCATCGAAAAAAGGGAAGTCTAAAAGGAAATATTTTAAGGGTTGATTGAACCAATACCCCCATCTCTATGAAAATGGGAAATCATCACCATTGTATTTTTCACCATTCATCTGAAGACATCAATACGAAATGAAATTTTATTGATTACAGTAAATAATTGAAAAAATAATTCCCATTTAATACATATTCAATAGAGAATATCAGTCAATAAACAATCTTGGATATACATTAGAGAAGTGGTGAGATTATAGAAAACACCAATATCAATTCTTTTTTATCAATATCTATAATTTACCTCTCAGTTTAAAATAATATATCTTAAATTATATAGACACTATGTTTAACATCACTATGGGTTATTACCCCCAAATTAATTATCAATATTGAGAGGAGTATCATGATTCATGAATACATGTCATGATAATTTTCAATGTACTTGAACAGGGGATGGGATTAGTATATTCTACTATTTTAGTTCACATAAAATAATTTCATTCATTGGATAATCCAAATGGATAAAAATAAATCAATTTATGGGAAGATATTTGGAAAACCTATAGGTTGTAATGATGTTAGTGAATAGAATCTACTAGGTCATAAAAGTTTCGCTGAAATGTTTGAAAAGGTCCAGAAAAATCGATAGTACAACTTAGATTTTCAATGTTGATGGAATGGTTTTGAGAACAATCATTGATGAGGACTGTAATATGAGGTTGTGGCTAAATTTTTCTTATTAATATCACCATGGATTAGAGTATTAATATTTATAAAGAAGGGTGCATAGAGTCCCAGGTACATCAGCCACTTTGAGATTCCCAATCACTACAGAGATGTTTCCTATTAACTTACACTCACACAAACCCTTTCTAAGGAGCCTAAATTATTCCACATATCAAAAATAAATAATTACATAATATATCCCTCACATGTCCTTAACTTGGAGGTGGTATAGCTATAATATGATATCTCTTATATGGAGGTGATAATAAGGATAATTGAATAGAGAGATAGTTTTACACAACATGAGAACTCACCTTGTCAAACTACTATGGTGAAACCACAAGTAAAAAAGATGGGATACTGGAACTTGAGGAATCCATGAATAAAAAGTACCCTCCCCATTTTTCACATTGTTATGTAATTTTATTGGTGAACTTTATTAGGGGGAAGAATGTCACGAGCGATCATTCTATCAATTTAATTTCCATTTTTATTATATAAATTTTCCATATTTTTTAAATCACATACCCAAAAAGATAAAACGAGAAAAAATTATTATATTAAAAGGGACATGTAATTTAGAAGATTAATTTTGTCATAATAATTGAAAACATTAAAATGGGACCAAAATAGAAAATAATACAATAAAAATAGGTGAATTTGGTTCTACCCGATCGCCCAAAATAATCACACTCATGAGAAATTTTTTAGAAATAGAATAGAATATTAGTAAAGAAATATTAATGTTACAAAAATAAATATTTTTGGAATTAAATAAATATTAATTAATAATGAATCATTTATTGGGTATTTACATAAATTCATAAACACATGTTCCCATTAATAATCTGACCCTTAGAATAGTAACCTGACCATTAAAATAGTAATATGACTGTTAAAAATAGTAACCTGAACATTATAATAGTATCCTCTCTTATCTATGTGTAAAATAGAAATTAGGTATCTTGTAAAATATAAATATATCATTATACAAATAGAAAAACGTTTTACAATGATAATTGATGTGTATGTATTTTTATAAAACAAAATTGTATTAATTACACTTTTTTATTTATATAATGATATAAATGAATGTAAATTTTCATAAAATGGATTTATAAATTTTTAAATGATTTATTATAATTATAATAAATTTTTATGTCAAAACAAAGGGTATAAAAATATATAAATAAATTAGAATAGTTATTTTTTGAAATATATGAGGATTATACTAAAAATTTCATTTATCCCATTTTGAATGTATTTTCATAAAATTTATTTAAATTATTGAATATACATATTGAAAATTGGTTTATCAAAATTTTTGTTATTTTTAAATAATAGTTGAATTTTTAGTGAATAATGAAATTTGATAAATTATGGTATGTAACATGATAAGCTAAATACCTGATTTTATTGATTCATAGATGCTGTAAGATCTAGTTAGTTTGTAGTCATTGGATCCATATACTATAAATGGTCCTTTGAATCTATACTACTAATATAATTGAGCATATATAATAAACTAATTATTATAATTTTGAAAGCACCCCACTCATCCCATTATAAATACCACTCTATAGTTGTAACACCCCGACCATAGTTACCCAGAGTGGTGCATTATTATATAACATTGGAATGATACAAGGAATGATGTATCGAAAGACCCATTAGTTTATCAGTCTTGGAAAATAGATTATATACATGAACATTACATTACACATTCAAACATAAAACAAAACATAAATAATCTACTGTGAACACCATTATTCCCCTAGATTAACCACACATATCTAAAATAATACACATCTTAGAATCCTGGGAAAAGGAAAACATTAGAAAGGGGTTAGCTCAGATGATCAGTATGTATAACAATTATCGGAAACTAACATAAATAAGCATAATAATTCAAGTCAATGTATAAAACTAAAAAATATTGTCAAACATATACCTCCGCATAAAATAGAAAAGATAAAGAAATTAATTCCATTTACTTATTCACATGGATATTCTACTAGTCGAATAATCACATTTGATATCAATATCTAATTTCAAAATGATAGAATGCATAATTCCAGACATCATAAACACATAGGCAATGCCACGTGCCAAGACTACAAATAATATTTTGTCAAGGACTTGTGCCAAGAAAATAGATTGTATAATGATACCTACCTATGCATTGTGGTGCTATAGGAGGCACCACCCGTCACTTACTAAGTCCAATGCATTTCTCATATGAAAAGGTTGAAACATAACATAAACATTCATATTAAAACAAGCGTATAAAATGTTAATACATTCACCATAAACCATAAATGGTATAAAAATAACACATCCACAGTCAAACAAATCAAAAAACCATTAATACAATATGGAATAATTGTATCACAATAAATCAACATCAAACAAGTACAAAATCTATTAAAAGATGTTAAAATAGATGAAATCAAAACTATTTGAGAGATATATCTATTTCTATTTTAAAATCATTTAAAGTCATGTAATTATAAAAGAAAAAATTTATTTTGAAATAGTCTTATAAGCATGTAAGGGAATATTCAAATGCATTATTATGACGGAGAATAGCCACGCCCACCATATAAGTTAAGAAAAAATTCTTACCATAATTTTTCAAAAAGGTCTTAAAGTACCTTGTTTGGAAAACGACGGAAATATTCTATTCAAACAATTTTAAAAAAATTTAAACAAGGGTATAAATGACTTTAACCCATAGTCTGGTAAATAGTTATATTTTTTTGAAATACATTTTTTTTGAAACATGGATGTGAATGATAAAGAGTTCTATGTAGACACTTACATGAAAACAACCTCAGATAAGAAATAGATTGTAAAATTAACCCTTACCTTGTACTTTTCCTTGTTCAGAGTACGTTAACATCCTTTATAATAGTTAAATCGTAGTTATTAAATTATTCCAGAACCACATACATAAATATGATATCATATAAGATCTTTTAATATTACTTTGTTAATAATATTTTAGTAGTATCATTGTTTCAGATGTTAACGGATTTTTTCCATTATATGTTTTGTTACGTATGCCATGTCTGTTATAGATAGGATGTATTTTATTCATATCATGAATGATACTAAGTTCATAAAAATTATTCCTAAAAATAAAATTAAAATTATTATTGAATGGTTATGATGGGTAATGAATATCATCGTGTTCGGGGAGAGGGTAATCCATACGTACACAAGAACACTACTTCTATTTAATTTTTTTTAATTTTAAATAGAAAGAAAACCAAAGGATACATCAGTATATTATTATTCCAATATAATATAATATATTTATATATGTAATGTATGTTCATTAACACCATCCTTTATAGGTTCCATGTATTGTATGAATGAGTCATATCACTTTGAGGGGGAGGTAGTCTGCACTTACTCAAATGAAATTATCATATATATACAACATGAAAAGAATAAAGGTATGCTATAAAAATAATTAAAGATGATTATATATAAAATAAATACCATAAATATCAAATATAATTACATTTCCATCACAATGGCCACCATAAGAGGTGGTAGTAAAAGATTGAACAATCATCGTTTTGTGAGGCAGTAGTTCGTCGTCCACATAAACATTTTGTTCTATACCCATTAGATTTAAATTTTTGTATGTTTAATTCAAATAATTCTCATAAAAAATACCTATTAAATTGGGTATACTACTGTTTTTGTAAAATAAAATAATAAAGAGTGTTTAGGGTGTTAGAGAAGTAAATGAAAAGAAAAGAACTTAAAAGGAGATGTTACCTTTAAATTGGGTAACTCCCTTTGGTTTGAACCAAAAGGCATACTTGAAGTGTCATCTTCCTAAGGAAAGAATCTAAGAGTAATATAGGGATGTAGGGAGCTTAATTGGGCCGAGGTTGGATGAGCCAAGGGGTTTGAGAGGTGTGAGAAATGGGATAGAGGTGAGGGATTTTTATAAGGGGGAAGGGGCTCTATAGGAAATATTGGAAATATTATTTTATTATATAATGATATTCTGTTTCTAAAGGTCCAAAAATAATTTAGGTCGAAGATAAGATGACTCATGTTCTAAATAAAATCATCCAATATTAATTGGATAGGTTTTGGATATTTCTTTACTTTTAATATTCATATTTTTTTAAATCATTTATTAATGAGGTAAACACTGCATCATTATTATGTCATAAATAATCTTGTTTATTTGACATATAAAAATTATAAAAAATATATCATGATGTAGGAAATATTTTTATCCTTAAAAATAATATTTAAAGTTGATGTGATAACTTATATAACCTCATGTAAATAGTTTTTTAATAAAAGATATATGTTTATGTAATTTTTGTCTTCACTTTAAATTAATTAATATAAAGTGTCATTTTCACTCTCAAGTGGCTCTATTGGGACACAAAATCGACCCATGTGTTCCCATAGTCGGAAATGTATCTAATAATTGGAATATGACACATGTTAGTATAATTTATCGTTATTATAATAATATTTGTTTACCCTTATTTACCAGATTTACCCATTGACCATGGTAAATCAAATATTTACTGAAGTAAATATTTTTAAGGTCTAAAATTAAAAGTTACCTATTTACATAATTTGGACTTCCTGATTCCAAATATAGATTCCATTTTACCAAAAACAAAACAAATATGTGGAAGAAATTATTTTAAAATTAATTCTCGTTGTCAAAACAAAAAAGTGTGTTTTTAAGAAATAATAACATTAAAAATATTGACACTTGTTTCTATCCTGTTTAAATGTGAAATTACATCCAATGAACTAAATTTAATTAAATGATAAAAATATAATCTAATTATACTTTAAAACCACTAAAATTTATAATTTAACACTATAAACTATTTCAATTAAAAATGTTGTTTTTGATTATAATTCAGTAATTTTAACTATTCAACAAAATAAGAATGTTATCAGAAAAGTCCAAAACAATTATCAAAACTAAATTTCTATGTCCCATTTCTAGAGAATAATTTAATTTAATTTAATTTAATTAATGCAAGTTTCATATATTGGTTTCAAAAATGGTTCTCTATTTAAAGGAGGTAAAATTTCAATTTTTGAAAAATACTTCTTTTATCTGTAAAAAAATGAATTTGTTCTTATATTATGACTATGAAACACCTAATAAGGTTTAAAAAATTATATAGAGTATATACGATTCAAAATTCAGATAATAATATTCATAAACACTTTTTGAATGGAAAGTTTGGTAAGTCATGGTGTGCTCGAACTCGGTGTAGAATGTAGCACAAGTTATTGAATTACTTTGAAGAGAAAATTTAATATGAAATAATGGTGTGTTACATCTACACCCATTATCCTCACCACTTATAAGAAATGGATATTGATGATTTTCAACCTAATTACCATAAAAATACTCTACCCCATTTCATGTTTCCTCTTGTCTCATTAGAATAGCTATCAAAGTTTCCTTATGTGGAATCTCAAGAGGAGATATTTTAAGGAGAGATTCATAACCTACACAGATTAAAAATAAATATTCATCCACATCCTTAAAAAAATTCAATCCAACATAGAAGGATAAATATATTTTCAAATATATAATTAGGTAACATTAAATTATTTAAACTCAAAAACAATGATTTATATTTTTACATTCAATGGACTGTTGATTTATTATCAAATTAAACAACAACCATAATCTATATAATATAAGAAAAATTTGAAAATAATAATACTTTTAAAAAACTAAATCAATATGGAAGATGAGTAAATGATTAATTTTACATAAATTTTTAATATTAATTGTAAACACCCTGAAATTCCATGTAACATTTTTTTAAATATATGGGAATTTTAAAAGTCCGTGAAATTTGAGGGCGCGTGATTCCAAGGCCCGGTGTGCCCGGAAAAAATTTATGAACTTTTTTTCAGGTATGTTCAGAAATCGTGCGAGTGGGTTTTTGGAAATTTTAAACCGGTGCTCAGAATTGAAATGTAACGACCCGAAATTTTGAATAAATTTTGTTTCCTCACTTTGTGTGTTATTTTATTTTATACTCAACAAAACTAATCATATAATAAAATGAGTATAATTAAAATAAGACTATTGGGTTACGACTGTTATATGACCGTTGGTCAATATGACAGTTGGAAACTAGATTTTGATATTATTGTCTATAAATACAAGTGATCTTGATTAATTAATATAGAATGAAGATTCGATGGCCCCATCCAGTAGTCTTGGGTCGATCGAAGCCCATCTGACGGAACTCGGGAATGAGGTATCACCTTTGGGATTTGCTGTGGACCAAACCCAAGACGAACTTCATTGTGTGAAATTGGAACGGAATCACCTTCGCGAAAAGTTCAAGCTGATAGAAATCACTACTCTGGCAATGTTGGCCAAGCCACCCCAAGATTATATCACCCTAGCACACATGCGTATTAGGTCCTATTCAGGTGTTATAAGTGGAAATATAACAAGACTGGAACTGCCTTATGTAATCCACTGATTTAAATAAAAAGTGTGATTTATTCCTATGGTGATGTTTGTGAATTTTCAAATGTCTGGATAAATAGAGTATAAATATTATTAATGAATTCTAGAAAAAGGATATTTTAAAATATATATTTAAACCTTAATTAATTAATAATGTGTAATGATTTTCAAAAATGGGCTTCTCCAGCTGTTTTCAATATGAAATTTAGAGTCTAATAAGATCAACATAATTTTTCGTGAATAGTATATTATGAATAGTGATTTTATGCATATGATTAGTAATGTGGCCAAATGGATTAAGTAACTTCACTTGAGAAACTGTTAATATAATTTAGGCACCTTCATTAAGTAATATGATTCAATAAAATAGGTAAATAACCGTGTCAGAAATTATTGGTCAAGTATTTGTTTTTTAAGTGAATATTTGTTTTCATTTAAAAATTAAATTAAAAATATTTAGAAAATTATTTTAATAAAATAGAGTTCATTATTGAAATATGAGTATCGATATTTGGTTAAGGTAAATTTTTGGAATTTTTCTGAAATAGTTGAATTTTCAGTGAATAGTGTTTTTATTTAAAAATTAAATTAAAAATATATAGAAAATTATTTTTATAAAATGGAGTTTATTTTTGAAATCAGAGCATCAATATTTGGTTAAGGTGAATTTCTGGGATTTTTCTAAAACAATTGAATTTTTAGTAAAAAATGTTTTTATTTAAAAATTAAATAGAAAATATTTAGAAAATTATTTTCATAAAATGGAGTTCATTTTTGAAATAAGAGCATCGATATTTGGTTAAGGTGAAATTTTGGGATTTTTCAGAGATAGTTGAATTTTCGGTGAATAGTGGAAATATAGTTTTTGAGTTTCATGTGTTTAATGACATCATTAAGGATATAATAATTATGCAATAATTCTAGTCGACTTATAAATAGTAAGATAAGGTATGAGGTGTCCCATGTGGCCAATACCATGTGAAAATACCAGGGGAAATCCCATGGTTTTTCCAATACCATCGATGAGGTGTCCCTTGGCGATTAATGCTTTGTCCGCTCACTACTCCTATAAATACCAAGCTTTTCACACATTAATTTCATTTCCAAATCCTCCCCAATGAAGTTCTGGTCTCTTTACATCCCAAGGAGTCCTCTCAAGGTGCCCTCAAGCCTTCCAAGTCTCGTCCTTCAAACTTTCGATGTTACTCTTCAAGGTAAGGGATCCTTTCACCCTTCTATTTTAAGTCATGACTTCTTGTATATTGTGTCTTATATTTTCCATCTCTTATTATTGAGCGCATGTTCTTATATGTTCTTATTAATGTCCATTTTATGTACAAATGATGATATTCCCTTTCTTCTCTCATCAATTTGTTTTCTGAATTTTCAAGTGACGCTGTAAGGCTGCCGAATTTCTCGAAAGAGAAATCACGTCTTCTCGTTTCATTCATGTTTTCTTTTTATGTGGTATGTCATTCAAATTTCCAAACCATGTTCTTATCTCTATTTTGTTTTATATTTATATTGTATTATAAGTTATTTATGATAGGGTTACTCTTGTACCGACTCTTTCCAATGTTTTCTAAAACCATGTTATATAGCAGTTAGGCTGCAGAAATTTCGTCTCAAAATCTCTATATCTTTCTCTCATGAAATCCCCATGATTATTTATGTAAATACACATAACTATTTCATTTCTATGGGTGTTCATAAATATATAAAAATGATTTATTTGATTCTGGAATTGACATACATATAACCCTCACTCCCTTTCCATGGGTCATAAATGACATAATGCTCTTATTGTTAAGCTCTTTTTAATCGTCACGATTTTGACATGAAACCCACTTCATTGATTCCATTTGGGTTATTTATGAACGGTTTGATTATGATTTATGTGGCTCAAATGTAAGTAAAGAAATATTAAGGGTACGCCCTGATAGAGCTCCAATGCATTGGGTAAAGTTTTAATATCCAGAGATGACAAGTTTCACGATACCTTGGTGAATAACTTTGGTAATTTTTATGACCCTGTGGGGATGGACCTTGGTGATATGTTCATGAATGTCTAAATTAAATGTTGTAGCCACATATTCAAGTTATGATTCAAGTTATTTTAATTATGATATGCATATTCTTCCATTCCTCAAGTCTAAGTTATGTTTCAAGGACTTTTCTTAATGATATGCCTATTCTTCCATTGCTCATGTCTTCATGTTTTTATTCATGTTCTTATTGATATCACAAGTACATTGACTCCCTTATTTACCCTTACAGGGCCTTTTCTCACCATTTCCTTTGGTGTCGGTCTCCAGGATATGATATGCTGTAAATGTACATAGGATGAACCTATGATGAAGCCTTACAAGTTGTTTAAAAGAATGTTTTATGTTATTCTCATGTTTTATGTTCCTGATTTCCAAGACACTAGACTTTAAAGATCCTATGTATATAAAATGTAATGAAAAGTTAGGTATTAACAAGGAGGGATTCCAAAGTTGGTGTCAAAGGATAGTTTAATTATTTATGGAAATTAGGCTGTGAAAACTTTAGGAAGAACCCAATACAAATGTTTAAATATAAGAAAACATCCTGGTATTTTGGTGAGTATAGAGTTAGTTATTGATCAATCAAATACATATCTGTCTACATACGAGCAGGTAGAGGTGGCTCTGGCACAGATGTACATAGGGGTAAAACCGGAAAACACCGCTTTGAGCTAGACTCGAACGGGAACTAGTACATGATGAAGGACCCCGGGACACCCTGAGAGGGGAGGGGTGAATCAGGGTGGCCACTTTTTCCTTTAATGTGTTGGATCTTGTTCCCACGTTGGTAGGAACTTGTTGAATCTGTATGATGATTATGATCAGAATGAAAACATTCACACGCACAGAGAAGACACAGCCATTTTTACTTGGTTCACCACTAAGGGCTACGTCCAAGGAGCATACGCCGACAGGTTGCCGGTCGTACCTAAATCCAATATGCTTCACTAGCTGCGGATACAAAAGTTCAGGTACAGACACTCTGTCCCAGGCACACTGCCTTTACAATTGTTCAGGGATAGATCACTGTGTCCCTCGGGTCACTCCCGTTGACTCCCCCTGGCTCACTGCCGTTGGTGAAGTCCCACTCAGTTTATAGACGTGAAGGTCTCTTCAATAGATGTGCATTGAAGTCTTTGCCTCTGCTCAGCATGAGACTCTGCTTGCATCGAATTCCGAAAGAGATGCACTAGAACGCACAGAACCACTGAACCGGATAACCAGAACGTGTAGACAAACCTGACGAACAATTGCGGGCAACACCAACCCTTTGCGCGCAAAACCTTCCTATTGCGCGCAAAAATTACTTTTCGCGCGGAATAATATTTTGCGCAAAAATCCCCTTTTTCGCGCAACTCCAAATATTTCGCGCAAGCCCCTTTATGCTATCCTTTTTCGCGCAACAGACCTCGGATCTTCTCTGAGTCTCTCAAACCCCCCGAAAGAAGGGGGTCACCTCATATTTATAGGCGACTGAGACCACTGCGCGCAAAATCCCCTTCGGCGCGGAAAACCTCTCATCTGGCGCGTAATCTTTCACCCAGCTTAAGTATTTCGCGCACAACCCTTATTTTCCGCGCAGCCCATGCCTTTGCCATTTTTCACCAAACTGATTTCGAAACATTATTTGCGCGAAAAACCTTGATCCCCTATTTCGCGCATCCCGCTGTTTTTTCACGCCTAACATAAGTATTTCGCGCAAGCCTCTTATATTTCGCGCACCACTTCCTTTTTCTGCGAAGCTCCTTTTGCAGACAATCCATGTCTTCATTTTCCGATTTTGAGGCCCAAAAATTTGGCAAACACTGGGAAACAGCGCCACCTTCAATACTGTTGTCTGCTTGAACTGTATGATCACTTTGCTGGAACACATTCGGAACTTCCACTGAGGATTGACAACAAACACAAACCATACACCAAATCATTCTTTGAAGAGCCTGGTTCCAACAATCTCCCCCTTTGGGTTTGTTGGCAATCAGAATAAATTCAATAGATCTCCAACCATGAGCAAATCCAAAACGCAAGAATCAACTCAGCCAACACTCTAAGTCTACGTGAGCAATGCTCGGTGTAGAAAACAAGAGAGGAAGCTTGAATTGGGTCTTAGTGTTTTGAAATTCTCCATGACGCCCGATGTTATCCTTATTAAACTTCTCATCACTATCTTACACTTCCATCACGGAAGTATTTCTTGCCGCTTGCCGTGAATTTCTTGCCTTGAATTCTCTTGCCTTGAATTTATTCCTTTCTCCCCCATTGACAATAAAACCAAAGACTGAAAAGTTTGTTCAACGTTCAGCTCAAGCCATACTCCCCCTGGATAGTATCTCCCCCATAAACCTGCATCACAGCCATAAGCAGATAAAAACAGTTAAGACAAACTGGGAGAGGGGACTTCCGGTGCCTCCTTATGCAGTAGGAGGTGGTCGAACACCGAGGTTCAACCGATGCTTCTCGAACACAGCCGAGGAAAATGGCTTGGTTAGGATATCAGCCACTTGCTCATTAGTTCCAACATGATCCATTTTAATCACTCCTTGTTCAACCTTTTCTTTGATAAAATGATACCGTATTTCAATATGTTTTGTACGAGAATGTTGAACCGGATTCTTCGTGAGATCAATTGCACTTTTGTTATCACAATAAATCACCATTGGTTGCTGCACCTTATCACCAATATCTGTTAGCTGCTGCTTCATCCAAAGAAGTTGAGTGCATGCTTTTGTGGCGGAGATATATTCAGCTTCAGCAGTACTAAGAGAAGTACTTTCTTGCTTCTTGCTCAACCAGCCAACACATTTATGCCCAATATAGAAAGCTCCACCACTAGTGGACTTTCTGTCTACTACATCCCCAGCCCAGTCAGCATCAGAAAACGCTGATAATTCACTGTCCCTGCCTGCAGCAAAAAATAACCCGAAGTTATGTGTGCCTTGAATATACCTCATGATTCTTTTTACTGCTGACATGTGTTCCTCCTTTGGATTACTCTGAAAGCGGGCCGCAAGGCATGTTGCAAAGACAATATCTGGCCTTGTCGCTGTCAGGTACAGTAGGCTTCCAATGATCCTCATGTACATGGTGGGATCAATAGAGTTCCCATCCACATGCTTTCCAAGTTTAGTTCCAACAGCAATCGGAGTTGACATTGGTTTGGAGTCTTGCATATTGAACTTCTTCAGCAACTCTCTTGCATATTTTTCCTGAGAAATGAAAGTGTATTCCTTCTTTTGAATCACTTTCAACCCCACAAAATATGTGAGCTCCCCAATCATAGACATTTCAAATTCTGATTTCATGTGGTTGGCAAATTCATCCACTGATTTCTGTCTGCTGCCACCAAAAATGATATCATCAACATAGACAAGAACCATGAACTGATCTTTTGGAGAATTCTTCACATAGATATTGTGATCAACTCCTCCTCTTTTGAATTCCAACTTCTTGAGATATGAATCTAGCCGTGAGTACCACGCCCGTGGTGCCTGCTTCAAACCATATAGAGCTTTCTTTAGTTTGCAGACCTTTGTTTCATCGGTACCCAAGACAAAGCCCACTGGTTGTTCAATGTAGACTTCTTCTTCGAGTACACCATTCAAGAATGCTGTCTTGACATCCATTTGATATACTTTATATCCTCTTTAGAGTGCCATGGCAAGGAAAATCCTGATTGACTCCAGTCTAGCCACTGGAGCAAAGGTTTCTTCAACATCAATGCCTTCAATCTGAGAGTATCCTTTACACACCAGTCGTGCCTTGTTTCTGATGACACTTCCATGCTCATCAAACTTATTTTTGAAGATCCATTTGGTACCAATCACATTGTGACCTTCGGGTCTCTGGACAAGATCCCATGTCTGATTATTGTCAATTTGGTCTAACTCATCATTCATGGCTTTCACCCAAGATATATCTTGTGAAGCTTCTTCGAATGAGGATGGCTCTACAACTGATAGAAATGCAGATTGCGTGGTATTCATCATCCTTCTGGTTTGAGTGGGTGCACTCTTATCCCCAATTATGTTGGATGGATCAATCTCAGCTCTTCGATTTCTCCTGCGAGGTTCAGTAGTATTCTCTTCAGCAATAGTTTCTTCTTCAGATTCTTCTTCTGAGTCAACATCATTATGTGATTGATGAGTGTTTTGAACAGATTCCTCTATTTATGCATTTGTAGTTTCTTCATGTTCACATTCTTCATGACTTTCTATCACATCAGCATATGACGTCCGTGAAGCATTTGTGGTTTTCTCTTCAATTATCTTAACATCATTGCTTTCCACAATCCTTCCCAAACGATTGTTGAAGCATTTGTAGGCTTTTCTGTTCATTGAGTAACCGATGAAGATTCCTTCATCTGCGTTGTCACCATATTTCCCCTGATTTCCTTCTTTGTTTCTGATGAAGCACTTACTTCCAAAGACACGAAAGTATTTTAGATAAGGCTTCCGTCCATGCCACAATTCATATGGTGTCTTTGTCTCACCCATATAAAGTCCTGTTCGATTCTGAATGTACACTGCAGCTTGAACAACCTCTTTCCAGTAATGTCATGGAGTACGACTCTCAATCAGCATAGTTCGTGCCATGTTGTTCACCTGTCGATTCCTTCGTTCAACAACTCCATTTTGTTGTGGAGTTCTCACAGCAGCTACCTCATGTTGTATCCCATGCTTCTCTATATAATTTTCAAATTCAATGGACGTGTATTCTCCTCCATTGTCAGATCGCAACACTTTGATTGTTCGTCCAGTATCATTCTCGGCGATTCGCCGATATGTTTTCATGCAGTCAAGGACTTGTCTTTTCCTGTGAATGACCATCACACATGCCATTCTACTGTAATCATCAATGAAAAGGACAAAGTACCTTTCTCCATGTGTTCCTGCAACATTTATTGGACCACAAACATCTGTATGAATCAGATCAAGAAGGTGAGATGGCCTTTTCTTCTTTGGCCGATATGAACAGCAGACCAGCTTCCCACGAATACAAGCATCACACGATTTTTCACGCTCACGCTTCAGGTTGGGAATGTCCATGACAATTCTCAATTTTGATATTTTCTCCATGTCTTGTTGATTGATGTGTCCCAATCTCCGATGCCATAGATTGTTTTCTTCTTCAACAGTCATGTAACATACATTTTCTTCACTATCAACCTGATACAAGTTTCCTTCTGTTCTGCATCCCTTCATGAGAGAATTGCCAGTTTTTCCCTTGATAGTGCAGCCTTTCTGATTAAAAGTAACAACAAGTCCTGAGTCACAGAGTTGACTCACGCTGAGGAGATTATGACGTAGGCCATCTACGTAAAGGACTTCAGTCTTCTTTAGTTCTCCATTAGCTAATTTGGTACTTCCACTCCCATTGATTTTCAGAGCCCCATTATTACCAAATCTTACTGTACCATCAACATTATTTATGATATTTGTTAGTAGGCCAACATTACCTGTCATATGAGATGAACAACCGCTATCTAGAATCCAGGTACTGTTGTTCTTGGTAGCTTTGAGGGCTACCTCTGCAAGGTTTGATTTCTCAATCTCCTCCTTTACTTCCATGAGACATTAGATTGAGTAAATAGAACTGATGGCCTTTCAACTATCTCTTCCGCAAACCCAGGTTCTTCATAGTCAAAGTCTTCTTTAAGAGGTGAGAACCTGTTTGATGTAGCAACATTGTCTTGCTGACGAGACTTGACATGTCTGGAACTTCTGTATGAGGTGTCAATGTCCCTTCTCTGCCTGCAATTAATGGCCTTATGACCAAAGTTAGAACAATGAAAACAATATCCATAGAAATTATTTCTTCTATAAGAATTAGGATATGAAATTGTTCTCCTTTGTTGAGCATCTATATCTTCTCCATTCAGATAGCTTCTTGCCTCTTCACAATAAGACATGGTATGGCCCAGATAGCCACAGAACTGACACTTCATGAGAAGAAATGTCTTCTCACTTGAATTTCTCCGTATAGCTTCTTCCTTGGGAGAATAGTAAGATTGTCTGCCATTTTTGAAAGTTTGAGGATAATTTTCAGATCTCCTTTTAGTTTGGATTGAGGGTTCCCTTTTCAGCACTCTAGGTAATATTTCAACATGTTCAACATTCATCTTATCTTTCTTTTGGATCTTTGCACTTCCAGCAGTTGATGACTCAGCCTCACAGCCAATTCCACTCTTTCCCATGCAAGCGGGTCTTTGATCACTCAAGATTTTTCCAACCCCATCTGAACCACACTTGGCTCTTGCTAGTAATTCTGCATCTGAGAATCGTCCAAACTGTATTTTCTTCCTTGATTCTTTTGGAACTGATTCAGTCTCCAGTTTACTCCTTAGAGTAACTACTTCCTCCTCAAGACCCTCAGCAGTCTTGGATTTTTCATCCAGTCTGGATGTGAGGTCATTGATGAACTTTGCCTGCTCTTCAATTCTCAGCTTCAGATCTACTACATCATCATTGCTTTCAATTATTTTAGATTGTACCTTCACAAATTCTTCCAGTCGTTCAATTTCAGCTTCTAGTTGATCAACATATTCAGTTGATTCTTCCACAATTGATTTCCACTTATTGCAGCTCTTACATTTTATCTTAAGCTTACTAACTGCATCCTTAAGTTGCATCTCAGGATCTACAAAAGTTCTCAGTTGTTTTTCTCCTTCAGTATCTTCTGGCTTTTCAACAGTGGCCATCATAGAAGCATGGTTCCTAGTTTTGAATTCTGGTTCTTCTTCATCACAGAATTCATTATCATCTTCTTCCTCTTCACAGACAAAACTCTTCCTTTAAATTTTCTTACCAGATTTGAAGTCTCCCTTTTTGAAGAACCTTCTCTGAGGCTTCTTGATGTTTTCATCCTCACTATCTTCATCATTGATCATTTTTAAACACTGAGAAGCAATGTGCCCAACTTTTCCACAACGGAAACACGCGAGAGGTAACTTCCCTTTGAATTTCCCTTTCCCCTTCTGGAACTTCTTTGCAATGAGAGAAAGAATTTCTTTTTCTTCGTCATCTTCACCGCTACTATCCTTTGATATTTTCAGTTTATCCATGGCCTTGAATGCCATTTCCTTGCTCACCCGAGTCGTAGCATCTTCAGGTTTGACTCTCATTTCATATGCTACCAAACTGCTCAGTAGATCATCTAAAGAAAGTTTGGAAAGATCTCTTTCCTCAAGGGCTGACACCTTCGCATTATAAAGAGGTGGAAGTCTTCTCAATATTTTCATTACAATATCAATGTCTTTGATTTCTTCACCTAGACCCCGAATAGCTCCAACCACTTCGGTAATTCGATTGAAGAAAGAGTCTGCATTCTCGTCTGGATGCATCTTCAGATCATCAAACCGATTGTGCAGCACTCACCTTTACGTAGATCTGATCAGAAAGGGCTGCAGTGAGAGCATTCTGTGCTTTAGCATCTGCATCAAGAAGTTTCCTGTCTGTTTCAGTCATAGCCAGACCTGTTGGATCAGTGACATGTATTCCTTGCACAGTAGAAAAAAGAACTTCCATTCTAAGAGATCTTAGATGAGACCTCATTCTGTTCTTCCATATCTGGAAATTGCTTCCATCGAAGTGAGGGACTCCCCTGACATTTACCGCGTTTTCCATGACGAAGAAGGTCAGATTCAACACCAGCAACCTTTACCCTCTGATACCACTTGAAGGACCCCGGGACACCCTGAGAGGGGAGGGGTGAATCAGGGTGACCACTTTTTCCTTTAATGTGTTGGATCTTGTTCCCACGTTGGTAGGAACTTGTTGAATCTGTATGATGATTATGATCAGAATGAAAACATTCACACGCACAGAGAAGACACAGCCATTTTTACATGGTTCACCACTAAGGGCTACGTCCAAGGAGCATACGCCGACAGGTTGCCGGTCGTACCTAAATCCAATATGCTTCACTAGCTGCGGATACAAAAGTTCAGGTATAGACACTCTGTCCCAGGCACACTGCCTTTACAATTGTTCAGGGATAGCTCATTGCGTCCCTCGGGTCACTCCCGTTGACTCCCCCTGGCTCACTGCCGTTGGTGAAGTCCCACTCAGTTTATAGACGTGAAGGTCTCTTCAATAGATGTGCATTGAAGTCTTTGCCTCTGCTTAGCATGAGACTCTGCTTGCATCGAATTCCGAAAGAGATGCACTAGAACGCACAGAACCACTGAACCGGATAACCAGAACGTGTAGACAAACCTGACGAACAATTGCGGGCAACACCAACCCTTTGCGCGCAAAACCTTCCTATTGCGCGCAAAAATTACTTTTCGCGCGGAATAATATTTCGCGCAAAAATCCCCTTTTTCGCGCAACTCCAAATATTTCGCGCAAGCCCCTTTATGCTATCCTTTTTCGCGCAACAGACCTCGGATCTTCTCTGAGTCTCTCAAACCCCCCGAAAGAAGGGGGTCACCTCATATTTATAGGCGATTGAGACCACTGCGCGCAAAATCCCCTTCGGCGTGGAAAACCTCTCATCTGGCGCGTAATCTTTCGCCCAGCTTAAGTATTTCGCGCACAACCCTTATTTTCCGCGCAGCCCATGCCTTTGCCATTTTTCACCAAACTGATTTCGAAACACTATTTGCGCGAAAAACCTTGATCCCCTATTTCTCGCATCCCGCTGTTTTTTCGCGCCTAACATAAGTATTTCGCGCAAGCCTCTTATATTTCGCGCACCACTTCCTTTTTCTGCGAAGCTCCTTTTGCAGACAATCCATGTCTTCATTTTCCGATTTTGAGGCCCAAAAATTTGGCAAACACTGGGAAACAGCGCCACCTTCAATACTGTTGTCTGCTTGAACTGTATGATCACTTTGCTGGAACACATTCGGAACTTCCACTGAGGATTGACAACAAACACAAACCATACACCAAATCATGCTTTGAAGAGCCTGGTTCCAACACATGATAACGGTCCTTGCTGCACTCTTGGTTACGACACTCCTGGGGGATATGTTGGGTTAATCGTAAGCTTTTTATGAATCATTAAGAAGGAATTATAGAAACCTGTAATTGACTAAACATGAAGTTTTATGACATAAAATCCTTTTTAGTTAAAACATTTGTAAATGAAATAAGTTTCTCATAATGTATTTATTCTTTTAAAAAATGTCCCCATCATCTAGGAATACGTTGACGTATTTCCTGAGGAGTTACCCAGACTTCCCCCAGAATGAGAGGTAGAGTTCTCCATTGAACTCATACCTGGATCTCATCTAATGTCAAAGACACCCTATAGGATGGAAAATTTAGAGCTAGAGAAATTAAAGAAACAACTCTAAGATCTGTTGGAGAATGGGTTTATCCGACCAAGTGTGTCTCATTGGGGAGTATGAGTTCTCTTTTTGAAGAAGAAGGATGGATCGAGGTAGCTATGAAATGATTATAGAGAACTGAATGGGATCACAATGAAGAACAAATACTCTAATGGAAGAATTGATGACTTATTTGGACAACTTCATGGGTCTCAATTCTTCTCTATGATTGATCTTCATTCTGGTTATCATCAATTGAGGGTGAAGAATGATGACAATCCAAAAACCAACTTTCAATCATGATATGAGAATTATGAGTTTGTTGTTAAGCCCTTCAGACTGACTAATGCACCTACTATTTTTATGGATCAAGAATTAGTTGCTTTTGGAAACATATGTTTTAAAAAATGGATATCCTGTGTATAGGAAAATGATTTGGTGATTAAATGATAAATGTTATTTTGGATGATGTTTTCTATTTTGGAGTACTATATTCCTAAGGGAAATAAAATACTACATGATTTAAATTGAGGAGGAATGGTTGAATTTTTCTTGTAATAATTTATGTATTTTTTGTAGACATTGGGTGATTTGGGTGATTTCTAGAAAATGATGAACCTTGGATAGAGAATATGTGAATAGGTTAATTACACATTAGAATGATACTTTAATAGTAGTTGATGTTATTTGGAGATAAATGTTAAGATTTATTGGGGAAGACTATGTGATTAAATCATTCTAATTTTTGAGTTCCTATATTAGTTTGGATTATTCTGAAAAATTATAAGGATGGTTTTCTATTGAATGGTCATTCTGGAACATTGGGTACTTTTTTTAAATTTTGGAGATTAATAGTCATATTTATTTTTATAAAGGATTATTTGTTTGGGGGATTATATGATCTCATAATAAACTTTTTCGTAATAGTTGATTACTAAAGGAAAGGGAAAAATATATTTATTATTTTTTGGATTATGTGATTCCCTAGAAGATGATTCTTGTGCTTTTGATTAGACCAAGGCTTTTTGAATTCTCATTGTTTGGAGAAAAGATTAGTCCTGCTGGAAACTTATTAAGGGATGAAACTCTACTTGAAGGTAAGTATATTTCCTTATTTTTTTATTCATTGTTTTAAATGAATTCCTCAAAATTATGAAAAGGAATGTAAAACAAAAACATTTTTTGGTTTACATTTGCTACTAGGTAGTCAAAGACCATTTGACACATCTTATGTTTGTGATCTTCTTGAGGTTAATTTTTGCCTAACCATGTTTTCTATCACTCTCTAGCAGAACATGACCCTTTCTTATCTCTTCCATATCCATGTTTTCATACATGTAATCCTAGTATGGGTTAACTAGGGAGACCTTTGTACCTCCCTGCCTTTCTATTAAAGTAATAGTTTTACTGACACTTTTTCCGATGTGGACTTTCAACGAAATTTCCAAGCACAATTTTAAAATTGAGAGGATGCAATTTCTTAATGGGGGAAGATTGTAACGACCCAAAATTCTTAATAAATTTTGTTTCCGAACATTGTGTGTTATTTTATTTTATACTCAACAAAACTATATCATTTAATAAAATGAGTATAATTAACATAAGACCGTGGGGTTTCGACTGTTATATGACTGTTGATCAATATGACTGTTGGAAACTAAATGTTGCGATTATTGTCTATAAATACAAGTCATATTGATTAATTAATATAGAAAGAATATTTGATGGCCCCATCCAGTAGTCATGGGCCGATCGAATCCCATCTTAAGGAACTCTAGAAGGATCTATCACCTTTGGGATTTTCTCTAGACAAAACCCAAGCCGAACTTCATCGTGTGAAGATGGAACAGAATCACCTTCGCGAGAAGTTGATGCTGATAGAAATCACTACTCGGGCAATTTTGGCCGAGCCGCCCCAAGATTCTATCACCCTAGCATACCTTACTCTTAGGTGATATGCTGGTGTTATAAGGGGCTATGTAATGAGACTGTAACTGCACTGTGTAATACTTTGATTTAAATAAAAATTGTGATTTCTTCTTATGGGGAAATTTGTGAATTTTCAAATGTCTGGATAAATATAGTATGCATATTATTGATGAATTCTAGAAAAAAGATATTTTAAAATATTTATGTAAACCTTAAATAATTAATATTGTGTAATGATATTCAAAAATGGTCATCTACAGCTATGTTCAGTATGAAATTTAGAGTCTAATAAGATCAACATAATTTTTAGTTAATAGTAAATTATTAATAGTGATTTTATGATTATGATTAGTAATGTGACCAAATAGACTATGTAACTTCACATAAGAAAGTATTAAAATAATTTAGGCACCTTGATTAAGTAATATGATTCAATAAAATAGGAAAATAAATGTTTTAGAAATTATTGGTTAAGAATTAGTTTTTTCGAGTGAATAGTGTTTTTTATTTAAAAAATAAATTAAAAATATTTAAAAAATTATTTTCTTAAAATGGTGTTCATTTTTGAAATAATAGCATCGATATTTGGTTAACGTGAATTTTTGGGATATTTTTGAAAGAGTTGAATTTTCAGTGAACAATGTTTTTATTTAAAAATTAAATTAAAAATATTTAGAAAATTACTTTCATAAAATGGAGTTCATTTTTGAAATCAAAGCATTGATATTTGGTTAAGATTAATTTTTGGGATTTTTCTAAAATAGTTGAATTTTTGTTGAATAGTGTTTTTATTTAAAAATTAAATACAAAATATTTAAAAAATTATTTTCATAAAATGGAGTTAATTTTTGAAATCAGTGAATCGATATTTGGTTGAGGTGAAATTTTGGGATTTTTCTGAGAAAGTTGAATTTTCAGTGAATAGTTAAAATACAGTTTTTGCGTTTCTGGTGTTTAATGACATCATTAAGGACGTACTAATTATTCAATAATTCTGGTCAACTTATGAATATTAAGATAATTTATGAGGTGTCCCAAGTGGCCAATACCATGGGCAAATACCATGGGCAAGCCCATGGTTTTTCAAATACCACCGATGAGGTGTCCCTTGGCAATTAATGCTTTGTCCCCTCACTTCTCCTATAAATACCAAGACTTTCCCTCATTCTTTTCATTTCCAAATCCTCCCGAATGAAGTTATGGTCTTTTTACCTCCCAAGGAGTCCTCGCAAGGTACCCTCAAGCCTTCCAAGGTCCCGACCTTCATATTTTCGAAGTTACTCTTCAAGGTAAGGGATCCTTTCACCCTCCTCTTTTAAGTCATGACTTCATGTATGTTGTGTCTTATATTTTCCATATCTTTATGTTTAGGGAATTTTCTTATATGTTTTTATTACTGTCCATTTTATGTCCAAATGATGAGAGACCCTTTCTTCTCTCATCAATTTGTTTTCTGAATTTTCAAGTGATGCCGTTAGGCTACTGAATTTCTCATAAAAGGAATCATGTCTTCTCTTTTTTTTCATGTTTCTTTTTTATGTGGTATGTCATTAAAATTTAAATACCATGTTCTTATCTCTATGTTATTGTATATTTATAATGTATTATAAGTCATTTATGAGTGGGTTACTCTTGTACCCCTTTTTTCCAATGTTTTCTAAAACCATGTAATATAGCTGTTAGGCTGCAGAAATTTCGTCTCAAAATTTCTATATCTTTCTCTCAAGAAATACCCTTGTTTATTTATGTGAATATCCTAACCTATTTAATTTATATGGGTGTTCATAAATATTTAAAAATGAGATATTATATTCTGGAATTGACATACATATAACCCTCACTCCCTTTCCATTGGTTATAAATGACATAATGATCTTATTTTTATGCCTCTTTTAAAAGCCACGATTTTGACATGAAACCCACTTATTTAATTCCATTTGTGTTATTTATGAAATTTTTGATTACAATCTATGTGTCTCACATGTAATTAAAGACATGATATGGTTGTGCCCTGATAGCGCTCCAATGCACTGGGTAAAGATTTAATCTCTAGAGATGACAAGTTTCATGATACCTTGGTGAATAACCTTGGTAATTTTTATGACACCTTGGGGATATACCTTGGGGATATGTTCATGAATGTCTAAATGAAACGTTTTAGCCACATATTCAAGTTATGATTCAAGTTCTTTTATTTATGATATTCATATTCTTCCATTCCTCTTGTCTTCATGTTTTTATTCAAGTTATGTTTCATGTTCTTTTTTTTATGATATGCCTATTTTTCCATTGCTCATGTCTTCATGTTTTTATTCAAGTTCTTATTGATGTGACAAGAACATTGACTCCCTTGTTTACCCTTAGTGGGCCTTCTGCTCACCCTTTCCTTTGATGTCTGTCTTTAGGAAATGAGATGCAGTAAATGTACATAGGATGAACTTATGATGAAGCCTTACAAGTGGTTTAGAAGAATGTTTTATGTTGTTCTCATGATTTATGTTCCTGATTTCCAAGACACTGGACATTATTGATCCTCTCTATGTAAAATTTAATGAATAGATATGTATTAAAAAGGTGGGATCCCATATACAATCTATGGACACCGTGGAACTCACAGCGTCAGAATTCGCTTAAAGAGACCTTTACCTCGACCATAATGGATCGAGGGTGAAAGAAGATTTTTCACTTTATCGTGGAAATAAAAAGAAAAGAAAATAAAATTCTATTTTTTTGAAACCTCCCATGTGAATGTTATGGAAGTGGGGACCATCGATCCTAAAAATCCCAATTTTGAATTTAATGGTGGGAACCACCCGAACCCTCTTAATGGAGGAAAAACCTCTCAACTCCCCATTAACTCATTCCTCGCATTATATTGAGAAAATTAATTATGCCAACGTGGTACAATTAATTGTGCCAACAACTAAATTGATAGAATTAATTTAATAAGTTGGCACCTCTCTTTTTTTTCTGGGATGGGAATTTTTGTCAGAGGGGCTTCTTGGGAGAGCTTGGAGAAACTCATCTCCAATGATGAACTTGTCCTCCAAACGAAGAACACCATATCTATCAGATAACGTTATTCATAGCCATGAAAGAGGACGATGCACGAGGCAAACTTTGGAAGTGTGTTATAGAGGTGATGATCGTTGGCACCCTCTTTTCCTTCACCGTTTTCATCTCACGACACATCAACGAACCTTCGAGGCAGGGTTTTATTTTTTAAATAGCTCCCTTACCCATTCATGATGTTCTTCGTGATTTAAAATTTTTGAACCGCCTGATACCACTCTAACACGGAGGGTGCATGTCAAACGAACATGGCCCGACCTCTCTACAATCACTTGGGGTTTTTTATGAAATATTTCTAACGGAGGAAGGCGGCATTAGGAGGCATTCCCCAAGATGGGGGTGGCAGCGCGCGTCCGCACTGCGCGGAGAATAAGGGGTCACAGATTATGCTGCGGCGACGAAGGGAGGATGTCTGGCCGAGCCGGCCGCCGGTGATGGCACGACGTGCAACCGCGCCGCACGGAGAAGACAACTGGCCATCCGGCCTGCCACGGTGGACTGCCACCCTACGACCTCCCCACCACACCGCGGTGCCCCTCTCCCACCCAGCCACACTGCGAACCCCCCGAACTGCGGGCCGCCCAGTATGTGCCCGACCTCCCATCGTGAGCTATGCCAGACCCCACAGGTTGGACCGTCCTGAACTAGACCGGGTCGGTCCAAACAGGTCGGACCAGACCCAGACCTGTTTCAACCCTATACGTTCTTTTGGCCATAACTTTGGCACTGGACGTGTGTTTGAAGAACCTTCTGCGGCACCGGAATCCTTTGGGTGAAATTTTCTTTTTGGATTACTCCACATTATATTTGGATAAATATGGGGTATAGAGGGGTTGGAGTGAGCCCAAATCCATCCGATCCCTCAGAACTGAAAGGCTAATAACTTACAGACCAGACCTATGATTGACACATTGTATGTTGTGTTGAGACCCATTTTATAAGGAGATCCTTTGGGATACTTATTCATGGGACTTCATGGTAGTTGGTGTATTGAACATGATCTTGAGGAGCGAATTCTCCTAGAGACGATAAAGCATAGTGCGGGTACCCTGTAGCTGGATGTGACGATGACTAGGATCCTGTGTAGTTATGACGATGTGATGATGATGTACATGGATCCTATGTGGGTATGACAATGTACTAATGATGTACTAGGATCATTTGTGGGTTTGACGATGTGATGATGATATACTAGGATCATGTGTGGGACTGACGATGTACTGACGATGTACTATGATCATGTGTGGGTCTGAAGATGTACTGACGATGTACTATGATCTTGTGTGGGTCTGATGATGTACTGACGATGTAATAGGATCTTGTGTGGGTATAAAGATGTAATGATGATGTACAAGGATCTTGTGTGGGTCTGACGATGTACTGAAGATGTATTAGGATCCTATGTGGGTCTGACGATGTACATACAATGTACTAGAATCCGATGTGTGTATGACAATGTACTAGTATCCTGTGTGGGTTTGCAATATGGGATCCTTCATGGGTCTTTCTCTTAAAAGAGTAAGATGATTCGATAGTTACAACAAATAATCTCTACAACTATACCTATGTTATACCTAGGGTGACCAGAGTTCGTACCATTGTGGTAAATACCATTGTGGTATTCCTTCCTTTGTGGAACAGTTGAGCTTTGGGATTTTGGGTTGGACCCTATATTTCCTTATGATTGAGATTGGGTATACTTGATAATTTATGTATATGTATGGGAATATTCTAATTAGGGTTTTCAGTTATTCTCATGCTTTGTGGCTTATACATTGTGGATTTCTTGAGACCTTGAGGGTATCTTGGTCCGTATTGAGCATCACCATACTCACCCATTCATGGGCTATTCTCGCACCTTTTTGTGTTTGGTGTAGATGACTGACAATGCTGACCGAGGATGAGGGTACGAGGACTGGACGGTTCCCATAGGTGGGCCATACGGCGTATCAGTACGTAGAGGAGACAGGTGTACGTGAAGTGCTGTGGAGGCGATCTCTACCTATCCTTCAGGTAGGATCCTCAGAGGACGACCCAATAGCTATCTCTTTCTTTCTTCAGTTGTACTTGTACCTTTACTGTTGGTCTTGTATTCCTACCCCTCTTACATTCAACACTCTTTTTTGTATAGTCGATTTGTGTTCATATCATACTGTGTGCTTGGTTGCATGTGTTTACAGGATATAAAGGCAATGCCTTCCCGGTTTTAGGGAATACGAATTTCGGTGCTAGTCGCCAGCCCCTTTCCTATAGAAGGCAGGCTTTGGGTAGTCACGAAAAGGGACCCGAGGGGATGGGTTGTGACAAATTGGTATCAGAGGAGTTCGTTCTACCATAGAACATAAGACACTAATTTTTTTAATGGAAATATTTTTATGTGTAGTGAGTGCGGTTATAATTTTAGGGATCCCAGTGTTGGTGGGGAGATCGACATATCCATACAACAATACTCTGACTTCTGATTTCCGACTCAGTGCATGAAAACCCTGATTGTGTGTGTGTTTTCAAAAGTTTTCCTTGTGATATCTTTAAGTAAACTCACCAGGTAAATCTTATTAACCATGGCTCACCTATTTCGTTCCATGATTCCTCCAAGTAGATAAGTAGCTCGGGTTTTTGGTATAGTACGCACTGATATACAACTGAGCGACGAGGCCTCAGTGCAGGGCCCCCTTCTAGTAGAGGCACGAGCAGAGGAACCAATGGTACCATTACCCATTGGGCCACCGATGTCACCAGTCCCAGCAGTAGAGCATGCATGACACTTGAGCACGTTGAATGAGTTCCATCACTCGAGGCCACTAAGGTTCCGGGGAGAGACAGACCCACAGGCAGCTGAGGATTGGCTGGAGCTCGTGGTGAGAGTCTTCTGACTGGTAGGGACACCAGCTGATCTCGTGGAGATCCTTGCCTCTAGGATTCTACATGAAAAAACAGGAAGATCATGGAGCTTGATGCTCTACATTCACGACGAGGTGATGCTTCTCTGGGAAGACTTTGAGAGCCTGTATCGGGTAGAGTCTGTCCAAGTGACTCTTCTCACAGTGTGCATACATGAGCTTTTTCATCTACAGTAGGATAGCATGACTATGGATTAGTACGCAGTGAGGTTCACTTACCTCTCACGCAACCCCACAGATATGGTATGAGACCCGTTCTTATAGGCATGGACCATCAAGCAGAGACTTCGATGTAAGATCAGGGCTTCGATGGTTTCTCTTAGCATCCCGACGCAGGTGGTGGTGTTAGAGTGAGCACTCTTGGTGGGGAGTTTTTTTTTGTTGAGCAGTCTCCATCAGTGAGAACCACCACAGGACATCACGTAGAGGAGTCTTCTGTAGCTGGAAGAAGACAAATGACACAGAGGTCCAAGTGGACCAGACCTACAGGTGGAGGACCGAATGACTTAGGATCTGTTGTGTTTGGGTACCGAAGATAGAGCCTGTCATTCGAGGAATACGCTGTAAGAACCCATTTCTTATTTTTGAGGTACGAGATTCTTCTTTTTCCTTTTCCTTAAGTGTTTTTGAGAAAATATGGAAAATGGGGAAAATCCTAAATTTTGGAACTACACGCTGTGTACTTTTCCACACGCTGTGTACTTTTGGCTGTCTAGGATGGGTACACAGGGCGTGCAGCCATGTCTGTGACGAGGGGTGTAGGAACTGACTACACGCTATGTAGTGGTACCTTACACTCCATGTAGTTAGTCGGTAGGCCTAAACAGTAAGGCGGTGGAGTAGCTGCCAGTTGGGCGATAGTACACGCCGTGTACTCAGAAGTACATGCTCTGTACTAACTTCTACGGATGAACAGTGTGGCAGTGCCACCAGAGGAACAGTTAAATGAAGGAATTACATGCAGTGTACTCAGAATTACATGCCATGTACTTTTTTTTCAGCTTAAAACAGGCAGTAGCCTCCTCATTTGGCAGGGGAAGCATTTGATCCGTTTTGGAGCCAAGGAGGACGGTCAAATGTTTGAAGATCCGTCGGGTGTTCGTTTGGAATCCGATTCGTCTACGGACGATCTTGTTGGAACCGAACGGGTAAGACCTCTCCTCTCCTGGTATGGTTCTTACCAATTCTTTCCCTAACAGAAGTTATTTATGTTTGAATGGGTTTTTTTCTTCATCAGATCTACGCCGTTCATGGGCGTTTCTGGAGTTGGCATTCGGGTATAACGTTCGTTGGCGTATAAGGTTGGTGTCTTGGTGTAAATTTCCAACTGTCTTACATTTTTGTGCACTTTCGTGCCACGAACCCATGATTGGGGTGTCGTGTGGCTGAGGCAATTGGTATAATTAATTCCTAGAATTGAATAGGTGATTAAATTATGATAATAAAATGCTGGTTGGGATCATTGCTTCGATCTGGAACTACCACGAGGGTGTGTTTCACCTATTTAGACATTTGGCCAGGATACCCGAGGGTATGACTTTAAAGTAGTAACTTTATAATTGACTTGAGATGAATTTCTTGTTTACTGCTTATTTACATGTTGGGAATGTCCCGGTTACCTGTTTAGCCTAAGGGCGTTGTTGTGATTAGCCTGAGGGCACTGCACTGTTTAGCCTGAGGGCTGTAGTTATTTCACCTGAGGGAATCCTTTCTTGCCTGAGGGCTTGACTTCTGTGCCTAAGGGCGACACTTCCTACGCCTGAGGGAAATTTATATTACGGATGAGGGCTATACCTGAGGGTTGGATTCTACTTACCTGGGGGTAAGGTTTTCTTGTCTGAGGATGTGGACTATTTGCTTAGGAATTCACTTTAGTGATTTCTAGTATATAATGGATTAAATGAATAATAAAATGGAAATTTAATTGTTATGTTAGTCACTTTTCAGTACTTCTTACTTTGTTGCATTTTACTATTACACACTATTGTTTCAAGCTTACACGCAGTTGGGAACAGGCCTTTGGTGGGTTCCTACTAAGATATATTTCTCACACCCTATTTGGGTCATGCTTTTTGGCCCAAACAGATTATGTTTCTGCAGGTGTAGATAGGGGAAAGAGTCCCTATACAGGTACTTTACTGTTTCCAAGGAATAGGTGGGCATGGGATCGAGCCTAGGCTCGCGATTCCACTTCCATATGTTTTTCTTGTCTTGCTGTACTCTGTATTTTGTTGTACTGTATCGATGTATAACATGTTCTGGCTATTTTCATAGAACTGGTTACATGTTTCATCATTTATATACTGTTGGTTATATCATCTTCAGTTGTCTATTCCAGTTGTGTATGGTTTAATGCATCCTTTATCGTTGTATGTTTTATTTTATATTACGCTGCGCTACACTTTGGCAAATGAGGGCATAGTTTCACCAATATCATACCTTGGCCCTCACTGCTAGTTGGCAGCCTCTGGAATTTAGAGAAATGCGTTTGAGGTCACGTGGAGAACTAGGTTCGGGGCACCCACTGAGTGGCACCCAGGTCCAGGACGTTACAAAGTGGCATCAGAGGAGTTCCATTCTTTGACTTACTATTTGGAGCTGTAGTCAGGGATATGACAAATGGTAGTTGGTAATAAGTTGTGCCCAGGCATAGCTAACCCGTGTAAAGAGAAAATCCAGTCTACCTCATATTTTTCAATTCTTTTGAATTTTCAAATTTTACAGTTGATTTGATTTCACTGTTGGGTGACTCACTTTGAGATTGTGCAGTTAATATTTTATCTGTGGGTTCTTTTTTGTTGCAACCCGATGAGATGAGGGTATTCCATCTCATGCATCATATAGGCACATGCTAGATATCACATGTCATGCATAGTTTCCATGCCATGTAGGTACATTAGAAAATGCATGTTGTTGTGATAGTTGTTGTGCTAATAAATCCTGATGTTGTGATAGCTGCTCTGATAAAATGCCTGCTATTTGATAGGGTAATTTTATGTGATCCTGTTTATAGAATGGACACCAAAATTTGGTTTTTGGGGAGTATGGGCCCCCATTGACTGGAATTTGGTGGATCATTGACTGTTTATTGATTATAACACATATGAGATGTCAAAATTTGATTCATGGGGAGTATGGGCCCCCACGGGGTCGGAATTTGACACTAAGGTGTTGTTTTCTGTAATTTTTGGGTTCTGGGGATGTTTTTGAGGCATACTGTCTGGAAACTTAGTATACACGCTGTGTAGTATTTTTATACACAACATGTATGTTCTTCTGTTCGGAAAGAAAAATAATCTTTTTGAGTACATGCTGTGTACCCTGAGTACACGCCGTGTAGTATCTTTCTGTGACACAAACCGTTTGGGCAGCGTCACCGGGAAGGGAAAGGCTTGGGTAAAACATGCTGTGTAGCTTTTGTACATGCCGTGTAGTGTTGACCCGGAGTCCGGCCGTGTAACTAACAACACGGGTCGGTGAAATCTTGTACAGAACACACAGTGTCAATGATGAACACGCCGTGTAGTGTGACCTGGGGACTCGGTCGTGTAACTAACAACATGGGCCATTGTCACCTCTCCCTGAACACACCATGTACCTTTGGGACATGATGAGTAGTCTTGTCCGAGGATATACCTTGTGGTGTTAGCCAGGTGGCTGGGAAACGGGGTGATGTAAACACTGTGTACGGGTGTAACACGACATGTAGTGTCAAACCGAGTAGTCGGTTGTGTGACAGACGACACGGGAAGTTGGAAAATAACACCGTACACGCCGTGAAGATATTATACATGCCGTGTTGTTTTGGTTCGATGGAAGTCGTGTGGCTTAGCCGTGTATAGAGACTCGGGTCGGGGAAGAGAAATCAAGTACACGTCGTGTAGTCCGTGTACACGCTGTGTAGTATTGTTTTGAATATTTTGAATGCCTTCTTCCTCTTGTTTCCTTTGTGTTCCCTTCACATTTCAGTCATAATAATATTGAATTTGAGGCGTTCTTTTGACCTTGTAGTGTCATTCTGCCTAGACGAATGCGAGTTGTTCTCCAGGAGAGTGGCGACGATTATACTTTGGAGATGGTGGGCCATGGGCTACCAATAGATCCTACAGCAGAGCCAGATGCGGCACCAATTGCTATACCAGACACAGGGGCGAAGGTGCAGTTCTGTGAAGGATTTATACAGTTCATGAAGACCTTTCAGGGAGCACTACTGGCTGCCACATCTATGGCTGAGCTGACTCATATCTTTCAGCAGCAGCATCCGCCTATGTTTTCAGGGGATGTCGAACAACAGGCCGTGGAGTCTTTTCTAGGATCGATGTAGACTATTTTTGAGCATCTTGAGATGCCTCCAGGGAAGAGGGTCATGCTCGAGACTTACATGCTGTGTGATTCCACCAAGAGGTGTTGGGATGTTACCACCCAGTCAGAGCATCAAATAGATATGGTGTGGGATGACTTTCAGGCATTCTTCTATGAAGTCTTATTTCTCGAGACACTGAGGGCAGATAGAGATTGAGTGTTCATGAATCTGCAACAGAGTGCTCTACCGGTGATGGAATATTCTTCTCTCCTCACCGAGCTTCAACGTTTTTCACCTGTGCTGGTGGGTGATGAGACACTGAGAGCCAGGTGTTTTGAGGATGGTCTTCAGTATGACATCCGAGCGCTGGTGAATGTTTTCAGGTTTCCATTAGTACACACTATTGTGAACCAGGCGCTGATTACAGAGAGGAACCTGCGGGAATCTAGTGGTGTGGGATAGGGCAGTTTAGGACCAGTTACTGGCAAGAGGAAGAGAAAAATGGACTTCTCTCAGGGTGGCAGTCCCAGTCGGGCAACGTCTTCAGGTGGCCCGATCAGGTGCTACCAGTGTGGCAGAGAGGGGCACAAGAGGCCGCTGTGTCCATGAGATCCCATGGAGTGCCGAGCTAGCGGCAAGATGGGCCATCTGAAGCGCTTTTGCAGGGTGTTTCCACCAGTGGATAGTGATAGGGGTTCTATGTAGACTCCGCGTACAGGAGCATGACCAGTGGTTTCTTACCAGTCAGGGAACTGGAATACATCAGGGAATGCAGGCAGAGATGGTGGTCGTGACCATGGTAGCAGACACCAGGATCTCAGAGGCAACAGGGCGGGACAACTCAGGGTATCCAGGCTGTGTCGCAGTGTCGCGGCACTGGGCAGGCTTATACAGTGCAACAGACCCAGCACGAGCAGGATCCCAAACCTTCTACAGTCAGAGGTACTATTTTAGTAGCTTCTTTCTTATCTTCAGTACTTTTTGATACAGGTTCTACGCATAGTTTCATATCTATACTTGTTGTGGAGAGCATTGGGCTCTATGTTTATAAATCTTCTGATATCATGACGCTAGACACTCCGTTGGGGACTAGAATGGTTGGTGTGCGTCAGTGCAAGGAATTCCCCCTAGAGATTGGAGGGTGTCACTTTCTATAAGGCCTCTATGTCTTGGAGATGACAAGCTATGATTTCATTCTTGGTATGGACTAGTTGGTTCCCTTTCGAGCATTTGTAGACTGCTATCGTCGTAGGGTGAGTTTCACATCACCAGAGGGTGGAGAGTTTCTATACAAGGGAGGGTGGGATGTTTAGGCGAGTCGAGCTAGACCAGAGAATCATGGGAGAGGTGGGGTCACGACCGAGATTGCGAGCTTGTGTCTGGATGACGAGGGCAATTGTCAAAGGGATTTCCCTCCAGTTGTTGATCGTTTTAGGGATGTCTTCCCGAACGACTTTTCGTGTCTACCTTCGGTGAGAGAGGTGGATTTCTCTATCGAGCTTGTTCCAGGAGCAGCACCGATGTCCATTCTTCCTTATAGGATGGATACACCTGAGCTACAGGAGCTCAAGAGGCAGTTAGAGGAGTTGTGGAAAAGGGTTTTATCCGACCTAGTACTTCTCCTTGGGGTTCACCGGTCGTTTTTGTGAAGAAGGCACACGGTACCCTCAGACATTGTGTGGATTAGCGGAAGCTAAACTAGTTGACGGTTAAGAACCGATATCCCTTGCCAAGGATTGATGATATGTTTGATTAGATTCATGGAGAACGAGTGCTCTCGAAGATTGACTTGAGATCGGGATATCATCAGATGCGTGTGGGACCATCAGATATACCGCTTATAGCTTTTCGGAGCAGATATGGTCTGTACGAGTACTTGGTTATGTCATTCGGACTCACAAATGTGCCAAAAATTTTCATGGCTCTGATGAATCGTGTGTTCTATCCGTATCTTGATTCTTTTATGGTAGTATTCGTAGACGACATCTTGGTGTACTATCGCACTCGACACGACCATGACACCCATCTTGAGATCGTATTGAGTACACTGAGAGAGCATCGACTATATGCTAAGCTCTTGAAGTGACACTTTTGGATGGACCAGATTCACTTCCTCGGTCATATCATCTCAGAGGAAAGAGTTGCAGTAGACCTAGAGAAGGAGAGAGCAGTAGTTTCCTGGGAGCATCCTAAGAACTTGTTTTAAATACGGAGTTTATAAGGGATGGATGGTTACTACAGACACTTCATACTAGACTTCTCCCGCTTAGGAGCACCGTTGATGGGTTTAACTAAGAAGGGTGTGAAGTTCGTTTGGTCAGAAGCTTGCGAGGTAGCTTTTCAGGACCTGAAGGGAAGGTTGACATCAGCACCGATCCTGATACTCCTAGAGCAGGGGAAGAGCTATACAGTTTACTGTGATGCATCAGGGATTGGGCTGGGAGCAATTTTGATGCAGGGAAATTGAGTTGTTGAGTACGGGTCTCGGCAGTTGAGGCCACATGAGCGGAATTACCCGACGCATGATCACGAGTTAGCTGTAGTTGTGCACGCGTTGCGCTGTTGGAGACATTATCTATTGGGAGTGCATTTTGTGGCTTTCACCGATGACAAAAGCCTCAAGTATATCTTTACTCAGCGTGACCTGAATCTGAGGCAGAGAATGTGGGTTGAGTACCTAAAATATTTCTATTTTTAGCTTGCCTATACACCTGGTAAAGGTAATGCAGTAGCTGATGCACTGAGCAGGAAGACTCAGATACAGGCAGTGCATGAGGCCACTGGTGAGTAGAAGCTCATGGCTTTGTTCCTTGAGATGCATCTGGAGGTCCATGACAGTCAGGGGAAGAATTATCTTTCATCTTTAGCTGTGCCATCTACCCTCATGGATAGAGTGAGGATGAGGCAGCTATCTAATCCGGAAGGCCTAGTTCTATGGGAGTCGGTGGCTAGTGAGGACCCTCCTCCTGGTTGGACGATAGCCGATGATGAGGTCCTGCGTTTCCATCGACGATTATGGGTTCCATGGGATATACACGAGGAGATGATGTGGGAGTTTCATGATTCATCTTGGGTAGTTCATCCAAGGGTTACCAAGATGTACCGTGACTTGAGGAATCAGTACTGGTGGCCGGGTATGAAGAGAGATGTAGCTGGGTTCATTACGAGGTGTTCCACCTGTCAGGAGGTGATGGTAGAGCATCAGAGACCATCTGAGCTGTTACAGCAGTTACCCATTCCAGAGTGGAAATGGGATGATGTCGCGATGGATTTCGTGACGGGATTGCGGAGGTCACCTCAAGGCAATGACGCCGTGTGAGTTTTTGTGGACAGACTGATGAAGGTAGATCACTTATTGCTGATCAAGGAGACCTTCGGTGTAGACGAGCTCGAGAGACTGTATATCCGAGAGATCGTACGTCTTCATGGGGTCCCTCATTATATTGTTTCAGATAGGGACACCAACTTTATGTCTCGTTTCTGGAAGATTTTTCAGAGGGTACTGGGTACACAGGTGCTTCTAAGCACAGCATACCACCCTCATATAGATGGCCAGTCAGAGATAACAATACAGGTGCTAGAGGACATGCTGAGAGCATGTATCCTAGACTTTGGGGGCTCTTGGGAGAAGCATATACCCTTAGCCGAGTTTTCTTATAACAATAGTTTTCAGGAAACTATTGTGATGGCACCATACGAGGCTTTATATGGTAGGTCATGCCGATCACCTTTGTGCTGGTTAGAGGTAGGTGAGACAGCTTTACTGGGACCACAACTCATGCAGGAGACATCTGAGCAGGTCCAGTTGATTTAGAAGAGGATTGCTACCACGCAGTCTCGACAGAAGTCATATGTTGATCGCCGAAGATGACCTTTGGAGTTCGTGGTCAAGGATCAGGTTTTCTTGCATGTTTCACCGAGGCTGGGACACAAGCAGATCATGAGACAGAGTAATCTTTCACCGAGGTATGTAGGGCCATTCGAGATTCTGGAGAGAGTCGGGCTAGTTGCCTATCGATTGCAGTTACCGCAGTGATACCGAGCCATGCACGACGTCTTCCACGTGTCTCAGTTGCACCGCTATCATTCAGATCCATCTCTGGTTTTTCATCTTGAGGAGGTTGAGCTGGAGGAAGATGCGTCCTTTGAGGAGCATCTGATTCATATCTTTGACAGGAGCACGGAGGTTCTCTGAGGCCGGTCATTTCCTCTCGTACGAATGCTATGGCAGCATGGGAGAATCCAGGACGAGACCTGGGAGCAGGAGGCCGATGTACGTGCTCAATGGCCAGAGCTGTTCTGAGCTTATTCTTTCCCACCTTTGGAAGGGAAATTCGGGGACGAATTTCTATAAGGGGGGAAGTTTGTAAGAACCCAGTTCTTATTTTTGAGGTACGAGCTTCTTCTATTTCCTTTTCCTTAAGTGTTTTTGAGAAAATATGGAAAATGGAGAAAAATCCTAAATTTTTGAACTACACGCCATGTACTTTTCCACACGCCATGTACTTTTGGTCGTGTGGGATCGGTACATGGGGAATGTAGCCATATCCGCGATGAGGGATGTAGGAACCGACTACATGCCGTGTAGTGGTACCTTACACACCGTGTAGTTAGTCGGAAGGCCTAAACAATAAGGCGGTGGAGTAGCTGCCAGCTGGGCGACAATACATGTCGTGTACTCGGAAGTACATGCTGTCTAATCATGTCGACAGATGAACAGTGTGGCGGTGCCACCAGAGGAACAGTTAAATGAAGGAAGTACATGCCGTGTACTCATAAGTACACACAGTGTACTTTGTTTTTTCAGCTTAAAACAGGTAGTAGACTCCTCATTTGGCAGAGGAAGCATTTGAGCCGTTTGGGAGCCAAAGAGGATGGCCAGACCTTTGAAGATCCGCCGGGTGTTCGTATGGATTCCGATTCGGCTTCGGATGATCTCGTTGGAACCGTACAGGTAATCCCTCTACTCTCATGGTATGGTTCTTACCAATTCTTCCCCAAACGGAATTTATTTACGTTTGAATGGGTTCGTTTCATCATCAGATCTATGCCATTCTTGGGCATTTCTGGATTCAGCGTTCGGGTATAACGTTCGTTGGCGTATAGGGTAGGTGGCCTGCTATAAATTTCCAACTTTCGTGCATTTTTTTTGCATTTTCATGCCACAAACCAATGATTAGGGTGTCGTGTGGCTAAGGCCATTTCTATAATTAATGCCTAGAATTGCATAGGTGATTAAATTGTGATAATAAAATGCTGGTTGGGATCATTTCTTGGATCCGGAAGCACCCCGGGGGTGTGTTTCACCTATTTATCCATTTCGCCCGGATACCCGAGGGTATGCCTTTAAAGTAGTAACATTAGAATTTCCTTGAGGGGAATTTCTTGTTTACTGCTTATTTACATGTTGGGCATGGCCCGGTTTCCTGTTTATCCTGAGGGTGTTGTTGTGATTAGCCTTAGGGCACTACACTGCTTAGCCCGAGGGATGTAGATATTTCGCCTGAGGGAAACCTTTCGTGCCTGAGGGCTTGACTTCTGTTCCTAAGGGAGAAAATTCCTACGCCTGGGGGAAATTTCTATTACACCTGAGGGATATACCTGCTTGATGGATTCTGCTTACCTGAGGGTAAGGATTGCTTGTCTGAGGATGTGAAATATTTGCTTAGAAATGCACTGTGGTAATTTCTTATATATAATGGATTAAATGAATAATAAAATGGCAATTTAATTGTTAGTTAGTTACTTTTTAATACTGCATACTATATTACATTTTACTATTGCACACTGCTGTTGCATGCTTACACAAAGTTGGGCACGAGCCTTTGGTGGGTGCCTACTGAGATATATTTCTCACACCCTGTTTGGGTCACGATTTTCGGCCCAAACAGATTACATTTCTGCACGTGTAGATAGGGGAAAGAGTCTATATATAGGGACTTGACTGCTACTGAGGAGTAGGTGGGAATGGGACCTAGCCTAGGCTTGTGATGCTGCTGCCACCTGTTTTGATTGTTTTGCTATAATTTGTATTTTTTTGTACTGTATAGATGTATAACATGTTGTGGCTATTTTCTTAGAACTTGCGACATGTTGCATCTTATATATACTATTGGTTATATCATCTGCAGTTGTTTATTCCAGTTGTGTATGGTTTAATGCTTCCTCTATCATTGTATGTTTTATTTTATATTCCGCTGCGCTACACTTTGGAAAATGAGGGCATAGTTTCCCCACTATCAGACATGGGCCCTCGTTGCTAGTTGGTAGCCTCTGGAGTTTGGGGAAATGCACTTGAGGTCACGTGGCGAACCGGGTTTGGGGCAACCGTTGAGTGGCACCCGGGTCCGAGACGTTACATAGGCATTGTTTCACATGTGGCGGGCAGGGTCACATGGATCTTGACTATCCGACCCGCTGTACGGATGATCAAAAGATGGTCGAAGGACCACCCAGGAAGAGGCAAAGGTTCTACTGAGGAGGTCCGCAGGGAGCAGGCAGACGTGGCAGAGGAGCTGTCCGTGCAACTGGCGGTGGGCGACGATTCAAGATGTTACTACCACCACCACCAGGTGGCCCACCCCAACCATGGGGAGAAGGTGGGCATGGGAGAGCATAGCTCGTGGCATCTGAGGCCTATGGCCATGGAACTCCGGAGATGATACGAGGTAAGATATGTTTCTACTTCACCTTAGCTGCAGTACTTATAGACACAAGTTCCAGTGGTTATTTTATTTCCACTACCCTCATTCAAAGCTCAGATATTCTGATGGAGCTGTTGGTTCCATCCTTATGGCTAGAGACTCCAACAAGAGCGGATACAATGAATACGCACGAGTGCCGACAGTGTGAGCTTACTCATGGAGGTGATAGCTTCAGCTGGGATCTCCTAGTAGCATCGTCGTGGCCTTACGACGTCATCTTTGGTATGGACTGGTAATCTACATTCCATTAATATATTTACTATATTAGGCACAAAGTGCGCTTTTTCTGCATGTATGGGACTATGTTTAACTTCACTGGTGAGAAGGGATCCATTTCAATAAAGGATATACTAACCTAGAAGAGAGTACAACCGATCACTCATCAGTTGGATAGCCTTACCCTCGAAGCGGTTGATGTGGAGAGTCTGAGCCATTCAGATGTGGTGGACTAGTACATGGATGTCTTCCATGATGATGTTCTGGGCCTACCTCCTCGTATAGAGGTGGAATTTTTCATTGACTTGTACCCTAGGACAACACCTATATCCACACCAGCGTATCGGAGGTTTCTCACATAGCTTTGTGAGCTGCGGGTACAACTGGAAGACTTATATGGTAAAAGGGTTCATTCGGACCAATGTTTCTCCTTGGGTAGCCTCGTCTTTGTTATCCAAGAAGGAGGATGGGATCTTGAGGCTCTATGTTGACTATCGGTGCCTAAACCTGGTGACCGTGATGAACATGTACCCACTCTCGAGGATAGATGACCTCTTTGATCAGCTAAAGTAAGAACGATGGTTCTCGAAGATAGACCTCAGATCAGGCTATCACCAACTTAGAGTGCGAGATAAGGATGTGTAGAAGATGACTTTCAGATGTCGGTATAGCCATTATGAGTTCCCAGTTATGCCTTATGGAATTACCATGACCCAGAAGTGTTCATGGGACTCATGAACATGATCTTTCATCCATACCTTGATCACATTGTATTAGTCTTCATCGATGACATTTTGATCTACTCGGGAAATGAGGAGAAACATGCCTATCATTTGCAAATATTTATAGACACACTCTGAGAGAACCAGCTTTATGTTGAGCTCTCGAAGTTCCAGTTCTAGATCTGAGAGGTTCACTTTCTGGGACATGTCATATCGGAGGCTGGAGTTGCAGTATATCCAGCGATGATTGAGGTGGTACTTTCTTGGGATCCACCCATGAGTGCGACAGAGGTAAAAAGTTTCTCGGGTTTGGATGGATACTATTGGGTATTTGTGCCAGATTTCTCCAGAGATTCAGCACCTTTATCAGAATTGATAAATAAGGGGCAACCCTTCGTGTGGTCGGAGAAATGTCAGTAGAGTTTTTAGGAGATGAGGTAGAGGTTGACTAGTGCCCCCATCTTGAAGATTCTAGAGGTGGGTGTAGTGTACGCAGTCTACTACGACGCATCAGGGACTAGGCTCGGATGTGTCCTAATGCAGGAGCGAGCTGTGATCAAATATGGTTCTCGATAACTGAGACATGATGAGCAGAACTATGCTACCCATGACCTAGAGTTAGCAACAATCGTCTTTCCCTTGAAGATGTGGTGACATTACTTGATGTGTGAACATTTTATAGTCTACTCAGATCACAAGAGTCTTAGGTATACCTTCTCTCAGAAGGACATGATCCTGAGACAATGAAGTTTTCTCAAGGGCCTCCAAGTCTATGTCTTCGAGATAGTCTATACTCTTGGGAAGGGGGATGTTGTAGGAGATGTTCTAAGTAAGAGATCTGGTATACAACTGCTAGGTGAGGCGACGGAGTAGCTGGCTGCTTCGCATATATCCTTTGTGTGTCGGGAGGGAGAATCATTTATTCAGTCCCTTATAGTCACTCCCCCACTTCTTCAGCATGTCAAGGAGGTGCAATGTGGGGACACTGACTGCGAGGCTCGACGTTTTCCGATATCAATAGGACAGGCACCTGATGTATTTTTTGAATGTGGGGAAACATCATCCTTTTCAGAGGACATACCATGGTACCTATGTTGCTTTAGGAAGAAGTGTTGAGGGACTTCCACACATCCCCTCTAGAGGTACATCCAAGAGTGTCCAAGATGTACCAGGATCTTCGATGATAGAACTGGTGGCTAAGAATGAAGAATGCAGTAGTAGAGTTTGTCTCTTGGTGACTCACTTATCAGCTAGTGAAGGCAGAGCTTCAGGCTCCATCAGGCATAGTTCAACCTTTAGAGGTCCCAGAGTGGAAGTGGGATGAGATATCTATAGACTATGTGATGGGACATCCACATACATCAATGGGTCATGATCTTATCTGGGTAATCGTTGACAAACTCACCATGTCAGACCACTTACTATCGATCAGAGAGCAGGGTTTAGTAGAGAGTTTGGGACACCTCTATTTGCAAGATATTGTGCGGATCCATGGAGTACGATCAATGATTGTCTCAGATCATGATACACCATTCAAATGTCGACTATGGAAGGGGTCGTAAGAGGCTTTCGGGATGAAGCTTCATTTGAGCAGCACGTTCCATCCTCAGACAGATGGCCAGACTGAATAGAACATTTAGACCCATGAGGACATGTTGCATGCTTGTTTCCTCGACTTCGGTCACAATAGGAAGGATCAATTTCCCTTGGTGAAGTTTTCATACAACAACAACTATCACTCCACCATTAGGATGGCACCTTTTGAGGCGTTGTATGGGTGACCTTATAGATCACCTCTGTGCTGGACTGAACCAGGGGAGTTCACACTCATGGGACCAGATATGGTACGAGATACCACAGAGAAGGTATAGGTCATCCGGGAGTAGATGAAGACTGCACAAAGTAGAGATAAATCTTATGCTGATAGGAGACAGATACATTTGGAGTTTGATGATGGTGACCATGTATTTCTACTGGTCTCACCACGATGAGGATTGAATATATTTGGTCGGGGTGGAAAGTTATATACGAGGTTCATCGAACCCTTCTAGATCCTCAGCAAAGTTGGGGTGGTGTCTTACAGCCCAGCTCTTACACCTCAGTTGCGCCGGGTGCAAGGCATCTTCCACGTATCCTAGATGAGGAGATATGTGCACGACCCTTCTCACATAAACATCCATGACGAGCTGGACATTGATGATGGAGAGACGTTTAAAGAGGTTCTTGTAGAGATTCAGGATCGATGGGAGCAGGTCCTTCATGGGAGGGTGATACCTTTGGTGCATGTTCATTAGTAGAATTGGATCATCTTGGATAGAACATGGGAGTAAGAGGCTCAGATTTGTGCTCAGTACCCCCACTTGTTTCCTTAGTTTGAGTTGTCACTTATAGGGACATAAATCCCTTAGGTGGGGAGAATGTAAAAAACCGAAAAATTCATGTAAATTGTTTTTTAATTATATGGTAATTTTACGAGTCTATGAAAATTAATGGCACATGATTATGAGGCCCGATGTGCCCGTAATGAATTTCTAAACTTTTTTTTGGGAACGTTCAGTAAATGTTCGAGAGGGTTTTTGTAACTTTTAAACCAGTGATCGGAATTGAAATCGGAGGATACTATTGAACTATCATCACCATTATTCTCTTAAGGGGATCTTTACCTCGACCGCAGTGGGTCGAGGGTGAAAGATGGGTTTTCACTTTTTCGTCGAAATAAAAATAAAATAAAATAAACTTCTATTTTTCTAGTTGAATCCACCCATGTGAATGTTATGGATGTGGGGACAACCGAGCCTAAAACCCCCAATTTTGAATTTAATTATGGGGACCACCTGAACCCTTTTAATAATGGAGAAACCTCTCAACAACCCATTAATTTATTCCACCCATTAAATTGAGACAATTAATTATTCCAACGTGGTACAATTAATTGTGCCAATAATTAAATTGATAGAATGAATTTAATATGTTCGCACCACTCATTTTTACGAGTTATAAATTTTTGGAAAAGGGAGAATATTGGGAGAGATTATAGAAACTCATCTTCAACGATGAACTTCTCCTCCAAACTAAAAATTCCATCTTCATCAAATAACGTTCTTCGATGCCAAGAAAGAGGACGACGCACAAGCCTGACATCGGAAGCGTGTTGCAGAGGTGATGATCATTGGAACCCTCTTCGTCTTCATAGTTTTCATCTCATGCCACATCAACGAACCTACGAGGTAGAGTTTTATGTTTTAAATACCTCCTTTACAAGTTCTTGATGTTCATTGTGATTCAAATGTTGTGAACTGCTTTCTACTGCTCTAACGTGGATGGTGCAGACCAAAAAAATATGGAACGAACTCTCTGCAATCCATTGTGGGTTTTGATGAAATATTTTCGATTGAGGAAGATGGAAACTAGATGCCGGCCACACAAAAGGAGAGGCGACATTCGTCTGTCTCGCCCGGTGAACAAGGGGCCGTAGCTTGTGCCACAACATCGAAATGAGGATGGCCGGCTGAGACAGTCGCCGGCGAAGGCGCTTCGCAAGACCACGCCGGAAGGAGAGGATGGACGACCATCTAGAAAGCCATAGTGGACCACCTTATCGGGTCCACCCTACCGAATTTAGGCCGCCCCGCACCACTGGCTGCCCGGAGAGGGCTGGGGAAACCTAAACCAGACCGGGTTGGACAGGACCCTGACTAGTTTCAACACTATAAGTTATTTTGGCCGTAACTTTAGCATCAGGTATCCATTTGAAAAACTGTCTATGGAACAGGAAACTATAGAGTGAGACTGTAATTTTGGTATACCTTACATTATACTTGGAAAACATTGGTGTACATTTAGGTTGGATCGAGCATGAATCCAACCGACCCCTCGAAACTAAAAGGCTAAAAACATAAAGATGAGGTGTCCGATTGACACACCTTCTATTGCGTTGAGACCCATATTACATGGTGATCCTTTGGGATAATTCATTGTGGGACATTGTAGCAGTTGGAGTGTCGACTAGTAGCTTGAGGAACGGACTCTCCTGGAGATGAACAAACTCAGTGCGAGTACCCTGTAGCTGGCTGTGACGATGTACTAGGATCCTGTCTAGGTATGACGATGTAATGATGATGTAATAAGATCCTGTCTGGGTCTGATGATGTACTAATGATGTTCTAGGATCTTGTGTGGGTCTAATGATGTACTGACGATGTACTAGGATCCTGTGTCAGTCTGAAGATGTACTGATGGTGTACTAGGATCCAGTGTGGGTATGACGATGTACTGACGTTGTATTAGGATCATGTGTGGGTATGACGATGTACTAACAATGTACTAGTATCCTATGTGGGTCTTAATATGTACTGACAATGTACTAGGATCTTGTGTGGGTCTGATTATGTATAGACAATGTACTAGGATCCTGTGCGGGTCTGTAATTTAGGATCAATCGTGGGTCTACCTCTTACCAGAGTAAGATGATTCTTTAGTTACATCTCATCATCTCAACTAATATACCTAAGTTATACCTAGTGTGAGCTATGTTCGTAACTGTGTGTTACTTTCCATTGTGGTATTCCATATTTTGTGGAATAGTTGAGCTTTGGGCTTTTGGGTTGGACCTTGTGTTTCTCATGAATGAGATGGGTACAATTGATTACTTAGGAATATATATGGGCATATACCTAAGTAGGGTTTCAATTGTTTTCATTCTTTCTGGTATATCCTTTGTGGATTTTTTTATACCATGAGGGTCTTGGGGTCTCTACTGAGTATCATTATATTCACCACTGCACAGGCTATTCTGGTACCTTATTGTGTTTGGTGGAGACGACGAACAATGCTGATCGAGGATGATGGTATCAGGACTGGATGGTGCCTGGAGGTGGACCATACGACGTTTCAGTATGCAGAGGAGATGGGGTGAAGTGGATTATTGAGGAGGTGATATATACCTACCCATCAGGCAGGATCCTAATAGGACAACCCAGTAGGTGTCTTACTCTTTCTTCACTTGTATTTTATTTCAGTTGTATTTGTACCTTTACTGCTGGGCTTGTATTCCGACACCTCTTACTTTCAGCACTCCTTTTTCTATATAGTTTACTTGTGTTCGTATCTTGTTGTGTTCTTGGTTTCATGTGTATATAGGATATAAATGAAATGAATTCCTAGTTTTAGGGAATACGCCTTTCGGTGCTAGTCGCCAGCCCTTGGCCTATGGAAGGCGGGCTTGGGGTAGTCACGGCACGGGCCCCGCAGGATGGGTCGTGACATGAATAATGGATGAAAAAGGATGGGGTTGATTTTGGATGAAACACTATGTTTGGAATTTGGTGATTCATGTATATATGTAATGGCTTATGGGGAGTCACTAATTATAATACCTTTAAGAATTTCAAAATGGAATAGTGAAAAATGTATTACCTTAAAGAGATAATATTGTGGAATATAATGGTGAAATATACAGTTCACCAGAAATTGATAGTTAAAGATGTACATGATATAGTGATAAAATGGTTTCAAGATTATATTTTTTGTCTACCAAAGAAGTTAGAAGGTGGCAGGACCGAATGATTATTTGTGTTACTATATATGTAGTGGGGGTGTACAATGTGTGTTTTATTTCACGATGCACATGTTTCATCAATGTTTGATGTGATGACTTATCACCCATGGTCTTCATGACATTGTTCTAAATTTTGGTTATCTAAATACAGATGATAGAAGGTAAACCTGAAAGCAATGAAATGAATAGTGGATTAACCATAAGGATCACATTCCCTAAATCGTGGGACTTTATATTGGGAAATTTAGTGGTTCATATTTTTTCATGGAAATGATTTGTTGGTTATATTCTCTATAACCCAAATACATAATAATTATTTCATTTATTCTAAATTTTTATTTCATTAATAGAGTGAAATATCCACAATAATGAGTTTAAATGAAATATAGTACTGTATTAAAGTATCACTATTAAAAAATGACTATTATAACATATAAAATATGATACATGGAATAAATAGGAACAACAATGCTTGAAATATACATGGTTTACACATGATCATTTTCTATCTATTTTTTATAAATAAAAATAAAAAACATTTTATTGAAAAATAAATATTTTCTGAAAAAACTATATTTTTGAAATAAAAATGTTTCATTGCTTATTTCTTACCAATGTTAAAGTAATATTTTTAATATTTTAGTAAATTTTTTTGTAAATAAAAATTCTTTTTGAAATTATCTTATAAAAATTATGTAATGGTTATTTTTTTGTTTTTTGGAAAATATTAATTTTTCATGAATAATAAAAAGTATTTATGTATATTAACAAATTCCTTTAGGATTAAATAATTTACCAGATCCAATTTATATTAATGTAGGTTTAAAAGTAATATTATTTTAATTATATATTTAATTCTGAACATTATGTCATTTTAATCCATATAATATTTATTTTTCATATAAAATATTTTTAAACATTTATGATTTTCCTGGGAAATATCATTTTTACTCCCTAATAAGATAGAATGTAAATAAGATTCTTCAACTTCCATGAATTTAATTTTTGAAAATGGATACATTTTTGGTGTGATATTAATTTATAATATATAATTGGGGATAACATAATTTTTTCATATTTAATAGGAAATAAAATAAAAACCAATTATTATTATTAAAGTGATGATTTGTTTACCTGGGGGTTAAACTATGAAGATATAGGTTTAAAATAATACTAAAAATCGGAAAAACCAATTTTAATTACCATATATTGACCTTATAATGTATTATGTTCTATAATGGCCCATTTTAGATCCTTTTGGAAATGTCTAATACAGGTACATATTATTCTCTTAAAAACATTCCATGTGTTCACTCTCCCCCACTTATAAAAGAAAAGTTACTCCATTCACACCATTAAATATCTAAAGAAAAAGTGAGCAACAAAACCCAACTAAGATCTATCACAAACAACATTCTATAAATTCAAGATCATTGTTCTTCTGAAAACACCATCCCTTGTATCTTTAAGAGGATCTTCAAAGAGGGTTTCAATAACGGAATGTAATCCTCTTCGCTAAGAACATTCATTTTCCTTTAGATTTTAACAAATAAAATTATTTCATAACACTTAAAACATAATAGAAATGGTATAAAAAGTACTATAATGTTATTATGTTGAGGGAATAAATTTATCCATATTGTCATCCTTTAAATGGGAAAAATCATCAATCATATGTACGACAAACTACCTCCTCATAAAATAATGCAACATGTTTTAGGTAAACACATCTCATGATTAAATATAATTATGGTATTAATTTATATATTTCATATTTATGAAATTATTATACTCATGTAATTTTAATATTAACTATACCTTCTTAATTTACATTCCTTTTAAAATATTATAATTTCAGTTTTGTGTAATAGAGTATACCTTAGTAAAGTGATGTCATTTTTTTATCACATATGGATTACATTGATAGTAGTAAATAAAACATTAATGAATATATGTATTATATATGACACGATATTTAGTTTTTAAAATTAATAAATCTCCTAGTTATTTTCCCTTTTTCTCATTAATGGAATTATATCACTGCTCGTGCATACATACGACCTACTGTTTCCACAAAGCGATGTGATTTACTTTCCATATCAAACAATCAAGAATGATTATAGAAAATATTTTTACTGGATAAATATGATATTTATAAAATTAGTATAATAATTTAAATGATAAATTTATATATTATACAAGATGGCATAATTTTTTTTGAAAAAAAGATCATGGGAAATCATGGAAATTACCATAAGAAACGATGAAAATAATGAAATATTAATAAACATTGAGAGTTGAAATCTTATAAGAAGACAATATATTATATTAAAAATATAAATATAGTCCTAGTATAAATTAAATAGTTGATTAAAACTATTATACGTTTTTTTAAATTACATTTCACCAAAATTATGTAGCATGTAAGGTGTTTCATCTCAATTTCAATTTTGTTGAGACATAGTTATCAATATGCATGTATTCAATTTTATGTGGTTTATATATTGAATTTTTTATTAATATAACATTAATAATAGTATATTTATGTTGGTTAATATAACATCTTTCAATTATAATTCAATAGGGGTAGAGTTGAAAATTAACCGATGTGGTATGAATCTTTTTGAAAATCTCACATTCTTTTTTGTTTTTTACTCTTCTCCAATGGATATTATCATTTTTACTAATTAATAAAAATTTAATAACTTAAATATAAATATTATTTTCATATTTATATGATTATTTCCAAAACCATAAACCACATTTACATATGGGGTTTTATTTGAATAATTTTAGATTAACTATATAAATATTGATAAATTTCAATTCTTCACTCAATATGGTTATTTAATGATAATAATATTATTCCTAAATTTCAATAATTAGTTTCTATATGAAAAATTATTCCAATATGAAGTGATGGGTGGGTCTAAAAATTATATTCCTCCACAACGAATCAGCGGTCTCATGAATAGAATTAGAAATATATCATTAAATGTGGTTTTATGAATAGTTTTAAAATATATTGTTACAGGTCCTAATAGTTCTGGTATAATGAGTCATTATATCATGCAGTCTAATAATTAATAATTTATATTATTTAAAATACAGTTATCAATATTATCCATAAAATTCCCAAATTTATATTATTATAGTATTCATTTCATTCTATATTTATTAATTTAATGGAATATGTGTTTTGTTATATAACATTCCATATAGGATAATTATAATATAATCTTGAGAGGTAAGTAATTTTGGAAATTAAATGTTTGTTCATTTATATACCTTTCCATAGTGATGATTGGATATTTATTTGTGATTCCATCTACTTTAAATCACCCTTACTCGGCATTTGAACTCACCATTATCTTATTTTTTCCCTATGATATGATGATGAATTCATTGAATAGGTTATAGTATGCTGATAGTTTTACAATACTATTCTTTTTTTAACTCTTAATGTAAAAGAGCTATTGTGTATACATTCAATTTTTCAAGAATAAATAACAATTTTATCACTTGTATATTATTCCACTATAACATTATTGGGACCAACTAAAAGTTATAGGAGTCGGGGTTGTTATAGTTGGCTTTATTGGATGTTTTGTAAAAACATATCTAATTATAATAATAAATACATTAATTAAGGAATATAATCTAATGAAAATGTAGGAGGATATGTATAAAATAACATTATAATGTTTTTAGGTAGATATTATGTGGTTTTTTCTATAAATACAACCCTTTATTAATACTAAAAGAGGACATGGTTATAGAAGTTTTTTTTAATAAGGGTAATAACTCTGAAAATGGCATGTCGTTCTTGAAAAAAGTGTTACGTGGTACATAAAAATGGTCCTTACTATAAACCTCGTTTGATACTCCAAGGGGATATTTATTGGATAAATCAAAATTTCATTACCAAACATTATGAATTATTTTAAAATAAATATATTCACAAAGACAATATATTTAAGAATCTATTATAAGAAAATTAATATTTTTTTAATTTTTTTTACAACTTATACACATGATTCAGAATTATGAATTATTAATTATAATTCATATATTATTAGAAAATCATATATATAAAGATATTTATAAATATCTTATCAAATATTAAAGGGTATAAACTGTCACGAATGAACTAGGGTGAAACCTGATCCGGTCACCCGAGCCAGTCCAAAGCATGGATGGAAGGGCGTTTCAGATCCCCACATGTTGAAAACTATTGCTGATAAAATTAGAGTACAATAGGGAATTATTTATCTAAACAATAAATAATGAAACATGGAAGAAAAATTAATGAATAGCACACTATTTAAATAAAAATCTGATGAACATGTTTTATACACAATCTGAAAATTTACAAAAACTACACAAAATAGCCAACCAGACAACAAGACAAAACTACATCTATTTGACATTTCTAGTCACTCTCTAACACAATGATCACTCCCTTCCCAAGGTGACTAAACTCAATTTGAAATCCTACCATGTGATAAAAACAAAAAATAACTATAGGCCTCTGTATTGAAACTTAGTAGGAAAACTCGATAATCATTACCCAATGATCATCCTTTAAAATAAAAGTTTCCTCAATTTCATGTTTGAACTAAAATATATAAAAGTATCTTTTTATAATTATTTTACATAAATCAATGTATAAATCATTTCACATACTCATTTCCAAACTAGATTCTTTTAAATAGTGTGCTGATAGAATTTTCCTGGGGAAAGTGATGTCTATTTTTTCAGCTTGCACAAAGAGGTAAAACACTTTACATGAAATTTTATTTCATAAACGTTATTAAAATAAAAAAATCACATTAGACAAAAAAACCCAAGAAGGCACTATAACAATCAGGTAACACATGCAATGTAAATATACAAAAAATTATCACATTCCAAACAACAAGAAACTAAGAATGGGGAGACATAGGTGGACCCATGAGATCAAGAACAATCCAAAACGTACTAATAATTGAGACTCCCTCCCCATTAGAATTCCACACATAAATAAAATAGAAATTCCAAAAAGACCATCCACCCTAATTCGGGACAAACTAAAGGGCCCAATCCCATATTAATAAGACCAAATATATATCCCCCTGCTATAGGGAACATGTCAATCTGTCCACTACCAGTGCAACAATCATTCCTATAATGTTCTCTCAATATTCTAGGTTCCCATAAATCATTTATATAAAATGGTCTAATGAAACTGATGGTAACCGTGCATCCAATCACATGTATATACATAATGAAAACTAACAACATGCATCACCAAGAGCCACCCCAATGACCGCTCTGATGCCATAAAATAAGTTTTACACAAGAGTCCAACCTGAGGAACTCTCATAATGGATCACCATGACTCAGTGGAAAAGGTATCACATCCATTATATACACTTACAAGTCATGATAAATACCCAAGGGGGTTTTCATAATAATACATTTCAATGTTTTCAGAATGTTTCCAAAAGGGCCTTTAAGCATTTCACAAAACCAACTTTTATTCAGGGTAAACATTTTTGATTTCAAAAATAAGTGTAAAGATCCGGAAATTTCGAGGAAATTTTTTTTCTTAATTTTCTTTGTAATTTTACAAGAATGCAGTTTCTGACGGCACCTGATTCCGAGGCCCAGTGTGCCCGGAATTAATTTCCGAAGTTTGGCTCGGGTACGTTCAGTGAACGAGCGAGCGGGAATTTCTATCTTTTGAACCGGTGCCCGGAATCGAATTCCGAGTGCACCGATGGAACCGCAGTGCCGGTAATTTCTTAAGAACACCATTTCTGAAGTTGCGTTTATCCGATAGAAGATGATAAAAATTGTGGAAGTTTAATTTATAACTTATCTACAATTTTTATTTTCTTGTTAAGTAGATTAAGTGTTATGTTACAACACTTGACCCTCTCTTAAGTGGTTTTAACCTATGTAAGGGAGTTAGGGGTGGGACCCACTTGGAGTTAACCTCCCATGGAAGGATTTAATGTGAGGTGGGGCCCACACGAACCCCACCCCTTCACTTTTCCCATAACCCCCTAACTCCCTCTTTATTTTGAAACTCCTCACCTCCCTCTTTATTATGAAACTCCTCAACTCCCTCTTTATTTTTGAAACTCCTTCTCACCCTCTCTCCCTCATAACTCATGCCAACTAGCACTTAAATTAAGTTATTGAAACTCTTAATCAATTAAGTGTTTGAATTTTGAACTTAGAATGCATGGCATGATTAAAATAAAATAAGGGGAAACCTTCTTTTATTTGGAGGTTGAATTGTGGTGGGAGGATTTTTGAGAAAGAGCCTTTGTGTGATAGAAGAAGGAAGATCCTTCTTCGTTGAAGAACGTCCTCCTCTCCGTGAAGAACGGTTCTTCTCCGATGAAGAACATCGATCCCTCATCTTAGAACGACTCGGTGATCACGGTTCTTCATCCTCTTTTTCCTCCACAGCAAGGGAGAAGACACCGACGTAGGGAACTCTCCAACGACAACACACCTTCCTTCTTCATCTCCGCAACAAGTGAGGAGACGCCGTTTTCTCCTCGGACGTATGCCAACATCCATGGAATCGACGTCCGATCTCCGCGACGTTGTTCTCCGCGACGCCGTTCTCCGCGACGCCCGACGTGCGACGTCAAATATCCAAGTAGGGGTTTGTTGTTGCTTTATTTAATTATTTTCCGTTCTTGTTTCTAGCATGACAAACATGAGGATGAACGATTAAGTGTTATCGTCTAACGAGAGGGGGACCAGACCGCACAAACACGGCTGAACCCCCCTCCTTTGTTCTTGAATGTTTCTTGCGGATGAAACGAGAGAGCGTGGTGTCGTCGCACCACGCGGGAATCACACGGAAATTATTGCGCGGCGTCGTCGCTCCGCGCCGTGGAAAGAATTATCATGAACGCGACGCCGTCGCGCCGCGTCGAAGGAAACCGAAGACGCTGTGGCCGGAGCGGGGCCGCGGTGGAGGGGCGCGGTGTCGTCGCACCGTGCCGGATGACGAAGGCCGCGGTGGATCGTGATGACCGGCGGCCAGCCGGGCCGCCGGTGCCGGAAGACGGAAGAGGACCGTCCCTTGCCGGTCCTGTTGACAAGAAGCCGGCCGGCCAGGTCGGGCCGGCCGGGTTGGTTGAAACCTGGGGAATTTAATTCCCCCGGGCAGTTATTTGGCTCCCCATTATGAGGGGGGCCGGTTTCACAAAGGGGGGGGGGGGGCAGGCGGCCCCCCTTTTTAGCAAGCTCGGCCTTCGGCCGAGCTGGCAGCGCGCCCAGCGTGCTGCCTTGCGCCGAACCGGCGCGCCCAGCCTTTTCGTCGGGCCGGGCCGGGCCGGGTCGACCCCGTCCGGGGCGGGTCGACCCTGTTCGGGCCATCCGGGGGGCTCGGGCCGGGACGGCCCGACCCCGAAACCCCCGTTACCGAGCGGTTTGGTCAAATGCCTGTATCTTGGCTACGGGCCTCCAAAAGACTCGCCGTCAGCGGCAACGCGATCCTTGGATCGAGACGGTCGTTTCGGTATACTATACTCAAGGTGCACCTTCCTCTTCGGGAGCCTACGTGGTTAAAACTCCATAGTTAAGCGTGCTTAGACTAGAATAGTGATCAGGATGGGTGACCTCCTGGGAAGTTTCCCAAGGTGGGTGTGAGACGGAAAGGCCAATAAATAACAGACCGGGCGTCCGATTGACGCGCCGTCTGTTTCGTTGAATTCTTCTAAGTGAGATGGATCTTTTGGCTTACTCCGCTCGAGGTTTGGATGCCAAGGGAGTGTGGTCGGGTTGGATCGCACCGAAATCCAACCGGGCCCCTGGAACGAAAAAGCCAATAACTCTCAGACCGGGCGTCCGATTGACGCGCCGTCTGTTGCGTTGTGTTCCTGTTGACGATACGGAACTTTTGGCATCCTCCGCCCGAGTTTTGGATGCAGATGGATAGTGGCCGGGTTGGATCGCACCGAAATCCAACCGGGCCCCTTGACCGGAAAAGCTGTTACCTTTCTAACAGAACGTCCGTTTGACGAACCGTCAGCGGCGTTGGTGATCTCGTTGAGAAACGGTCCCTATGAGTATACCCTAAGAGAGTTCGGCGTACAGTTGAGATACGGCCGGGTTTGGTTCGCTCACGAAACCAACCGGGCCCCTGGGACGAAAAGGCTAATAACTCACAGACCGGGCATCCGATTGACACGTCGTCTGTTGTGTTGAGACCCCTATGACGAGGCGGTCCATTGAGATACTTCTTCGTGGGAATTTGAGATACTTGGAGTATCAACCTGTTGCTCGTGGAGCGGACCCTCCTAGTGACGAGCGTGCGGAGTATGGAGACCGTGTAACTGGCCGAGACCTGACGACTGCTTGATCGACTCAACTTGGAGTGAGTCGACTAGCCCAGTGGACGGAGCACTACTTTCTGAGGTGCAGACCCATGGCAGACGGAGCACTACCTGTGTGACAGTGCAGACCCGCGGTACTCGTCCGGAGAGTACCTTAGCAGGCTACTAGGGGGTGTGCACTACTGTTTTTGGGTGACATACCTCGGCGGGAAGCACTACTGTGTCTGGGTGGCTGACCCATGGTACTCAACAGGAGGAGTACTTCAGCAGTCTTAGGTTAGTGAGAAGTACCTCGGAGTCGTGACAGGACCACTGTACACTCTAGAGACAGAGCTCTTCAGCAGTTACGGTTTCGATAATGAAAATCCTGGTTTGAGCTGAGACTTTTGACCTTGTGTTTACCTCATGATTGAGATGGGTCACTTGATAACTTAGGTATATGTATGAGCATATACCTGGGTAGTAGTTATCCGTTGATTTCACAATCCTTGTGTTTACCTCATGATTGAGATGGGTCACTTGATAACTTAGGTATATGTATGGGCATATACCTGGGTAGTAGTTATCCGTTGATTTCACAATCCTTGTGTTTCCTCATGATTGAGATGGGTTACATGATAACTTAGGTATATGTATGGGCATATACCAAAGTAGAGGTTATCTGTTGAGATCTTCTATGTGGTTATCCTTGTTGGTTTTAGTGAGACCTTGAGGGTCTCAGGGTCCCTACTGAGTATCGTTATACTCACCCCTGCACGGGCTATGCCCGCACCTCGTTGTGTTGGTTGCAGACGACGGCCAGTACTGACAGAGGCCAAGTGTTCGAGGACTGGACGGTACCTGGAGGTGGACTATACGACGAGACGGTACCCAGAGGTGGACGTGACGACGAGGCGGTACCCAGAGGTGGACCACTGGGCGGGACATACTCGGAGCGGACGGCGGGACCTGAGGAGCAGAGGAGCTGTCTGTACCCACCCTTCAGGTGGGATTTCCAGTGGACAGCTCGGCGTAGCAGCTTTACTTTTCAGTCGCTATTTTCCCTTTCGAGTTGTACATTACAGTTGGGCTTGTATTTCTGGCCCCTTTTTACTTTCCTCACTTACTGTTGTACTCAGTTTTTACTTAGTGTTTATTTCTTCCGCTTGTACTCTGTGTGATTGTTTACTTTACAAAGGCAATGCCTTCCCTTTTTACCGGGATTTACACCTTGGTGCTAGTCGCCAGCCCCTGGCCTATGGAAGGTGGGCTTGGGGAAGTCATGGCATGGGCCCCGAGGATGGGTCGTGACAAATTGGTATCAGAGGAGTTCGGTTCTACCGCAGAACTTATAACTCTAATGTTTCTTTCTGTGAAGCAATAGTGTTAAGGGTACCGAGTGTGGTTTTCAGTTCAGGGAGTCCAGTGTTGGTGCGGGAGGCCGACGTATCCATACACCAGGACCCTGACAACTAATTTCCGACTTTGTGCACGAGAACACTGATTGCGTGTGTGTTTCCAGAAGTTTTTAAATGTCAGCTCAAACCAGGTCAGCTCACTAGGTATAATCATTTGACCGTGTTACGTTGTTTCTTTCAGGATGCCTTTTCACGAACGACCAGCTAGAGCCCAGAGGGATGTGCATACTGACAGCCTGTCGTGCGACGAGGCTTCGGTACAGGGTCCTCTTGCAGTTGAGGCACCAACGGAGGCACCAGAGATACTACCATATGTTGGGCCACCGATTCCACCAGCCCCAGCAGTAGGCGATGCACGCCACTTGAGTGCGCTGCACGAGTTCCAGCGCCAGAGGCCACCCAGGTTCCGGGGAGAGACGGACCCGCATGCGGCTAAGGATTGGCTGGAGGCTGTGGTGGGAGTCTTCAGGCTAGAGGGGATGCCGGCAGACTTCATGGTGATCTTTTCTGCCAGCCTCCTTCAGGAAGCAGCAGGCAGGTGGTGGAGACACTTGTTTCAGTTTTGTGACGGGATGACCTTCACATGGGAAGGGTCACCTGACACGTGACTGTCTGACTCCTCGTACGATTGATCAGCGGGTGTTGGAGGAGCCACCGAGATAGAAGCAGTGGCGAGTGCTTGAGCAACAGCCATACAGTGGACAATGCAGTAGAGCTCCGAGAGCAGGTGGACATGAGAGGAACTAGTGGATACGTCCCTTGTACTTCTAGTTCCATTTTGCTATTGTATTCGTGTCTTGTACTATGAGTTGCAATAATAAAAAGACACTTATCTTTGTTTGCTTTACTGTCCTTTTGTTTGGTTGATACTGAGTGGTCCCGGTTAAACTGTTGACTTGACCCTCACATTCGAGATTTCAACTGGAGGGGACCCAGTGACCTCACACTGATGCCGACAGTGTGACTCGACCCTTGGAGGCGATAGTGACAGTTGGATCTCTTGGTAGTTACATCGAGGCCTTACGACATCATCCATGGCATGAATGCATCATTCATGTTGGAATTGACTGTATTAGGCAACGACTGTGGTTCATCCAGGGGATGAGACCAGATTTCTCTTATCGGCAAAGAAGAAATCATAGATGCTCTTGTGAGACTAAAGGAGGTCCAGGACATCCAAGAGAGGATGGAGACTGTACAGTACAGTAAGAAACAGGAAACCGGTGCCAGTCTCAGAGACTCGGGCGTGTTAAAGAAGAGGAAGCTTAAAGGAGAGATGAGTCTACGAAGCAGCAGACGTGGAGTCAGAGCTAGGAGTGTAGCATGAGGTGGTGTACATCCTAACTTTGTACAACCACCCGCCTTAGTTATTCCTGCCAGGCTCAGGGAGCTGGAGGGCGGAGGAAGAGTGCGGCTGCATGCGGTCAAGGAGTGTGACCCAATGGCTCTAGAAATGATTCAAGGTACAATCTGTGTCCACTACTGGCTGCTGTAGTAACGGACGTCGATGTGAATCATTCCTTGCTTTCACAAATCTTGTTCCAGACCTAGAGTTTCCGGTAAGCTGTGGACTTGACCCTCACGTCTGGAGATACCTTAGGAGGAGACTTGATAATCACACTTACGCCGATGGTGTGGTCAGACCCTCGATGCGAGACTTTCGGTTGGAATCTCTTGGTGGCAGCGTCGAGGTATTACGACGTTAGTTTGAGTATGGAATGGGCAATAACTGTTCATACTCAAATTGATAGTTTTAGGCAAACGTCGGGATGGGTTTTCCTTGGTCGGCGGAAAAGGAAACCCCAGACAGCGCAGGGTAACTCTTGCACAGGAGGGTGCGACCGATCACTCTTGAGTCGGTCAACCTTACCCTCGTGACAACAGCCTTTCGAGTTCCAGTTCTAACATAAAATGGAGACCTCTGGAGTTTGAGGACGACAATCATGTCCTTATACGGGTCTCACCTCGACGAGGTTTACGGAGATGTGGCCAAGGCGGCAAGTTATCTCCGGGGTTCAGCGGACCTTATTAGGTCCCCAGCTGGGTAGGCGGGGTGGTTTACTGCTTGACCCATTCACCGCAGTTGCAGCAGGTACACGACGACTTCCACGTATCTCAACTGAGGAGATACGTGCTCGACCCTTCGCATACCATCGACCATGAGGAGCTGGACGATGGCGATGGGGTACCTTTCACAGAGAATCCAGTGGGGATCGAGGATCGACAGGAGCAGATCCTAGGAGGATGATCGATTCCTCAGGTGCACTTTCTTTGGCAGTACGAAACCTCCAGGTGAGCACATAGGAGCGGAAGGCTCAGATGCGTGCTCGGTACCGCTTTTGTGACCCTAGTTTGTGTTAAAGCTTTACGGGGACGTAAAGCCCTGAGGTGGGAGTAATGTAAAGATTCGGAAATTTCAAGGAATTTTTTTTCTTAATTTTCTTTGTAATTATACAAGAACGCAGTTTCTAACGGTGCCTGATTCCGAGGCCCGGTGTGCCCGGAATTAATTTCCAAAGTTTGGCTCAGGTACGTTCAGTGAACGAGCGAGCGGGAATTTCTATCTTTTGAACCAGTGCCCGAAATCGAATTCCGAGGGCACCGATGGAACCGCAGCGCCGATAATTTCTTAAGAACACCATTTCCGAAGTTGCGTTTATCCGATAGAAGATGATAAAATTATGGAAGTTTAATTTATAACTTATCTAAAATTTTTATTTTCTTGTTAAGTAGATTAAGTGTTATGTTACAACACTTGACCCTATCTTAAGTGGTTTTAACCTATGTAAGGGAGTTAGGGGTGGGACCCACTTGGAGTTAACCACCCATGGAAGGATTTAAGGTGAGGTGGGGCCCACACGAACCCCACCCCTTCACTTTTCCCATAACCCCCTAACTCCCTCTTTATTTTGAAACTCCTCACCTCCCTCTTTATTTTGAAACTCCTCAACTCCCTCTTTATTTTTGAAACTCCTTCTCACCCTCTCTCCCTCATAACTCATGCCAACTAGCACTTAAATTAAGTTATTGAAACTCTTAATCAATTAAGTGTTTGAATTTTGAACTTACAATGCATGGCATGATTAAAATAAAATAAGGGGAAACCTTCTTTTATTTGGAGGATGAATTGTGGTGGGAGGATTTTTGAGAAAGAGCCTTTGTGTGATAGAAGATGGAAGCTCCTTCTTCGTTGAAGAAGGTCCTCCTCTCCGTGAAGAACAGTTCTTCTCCGATGAAGAACATCGATCCCTCAACTTAGAACGACTCGGTGATCACGGTTCTTCATCCTCTTTTTCCTCCACGGCAAGGGAGAAGACACCGACATGGGGAACTCTCCAACGACAACGTGCCTTCCTTCTTCATCTCCGCAACAAGTGAGAAGATGTCGTTTTCTCCTCAGACGTACCCCAACATCCATGGAATCGACGTCCGATCTCCGCGACGTCGTTCTCCGCGACGCCGTTCTCCGCGACGCCCGATGTGCGACGTCAAATATCCAAGTAGGGGTTTGTTGTTGCTTTATTTAATTATTTTCTGTTCTTGGTTCTATCATGACAAACTTGAGGATGAACGATTAAGTGTTATCGTCTAACGGGAGGGGGACCGGACCGCACAAACACAGTCGAACCCCCCTCCTTTGTTCTTGAATGTTTCTTGCAGATGAAACGAGATAGCGTGGTGCCGTCGCACCACGCGAGAATCACACGGAAATTATTGCGCGGCGCTGTTGCACTGCGCCGTGGAAAGAATTATCATGAACGCGACGCCGTCGCGCCGCGTCGAAGCAAACCGAAGACGCCACGGCCAGAGCGGGGCCGCGGCGGAGGGGCGCGGTGCCGTCGCACCGCGTCAGATGACGAAGGCCGCGGCCGGTTACAGGCCGCGGCGGATCGTGATGACCGGCGGCCAGCCGGGCCGCCGGTGCCGGAAGATGGAAGAGGACCGGCCCTTGCTGGTCCTGTTGACAAGAAGCCGGCCGGCCAGGTCGAGCCGGCCGGGTTGGTGGAAACCGGGGGAATTTAATTCCACCGGGCAGTTATTTGGCCCCCCATTATGAGGGGGGCCGGTTTCACAAAGGGGGGGCAGGCGGCCCCCCGTTTCCAGCGAGCTCGGCCTTCGGCCGAGCTGGCAGCGCGCCTAGCGCGCTCCCTTGCGCCGAACCGGCGTGCCTGGCCGGTTCGCCGGGCCGGGTCGACCCGGTTCGGGCCATCCGAGGGGCGCGGGCCATGACGGCCCGGGCCCGAAACCCCCGTTACCGAGCGGTTTGGTCAAATGCCTGTATCTTGGGCTACGAGCCTCCAAACGACTCGCCGTCAGCGGCAACGCGATCCTTGGATCGAGACGGTCCTTTCGGTATACTATACTCAAGGTGCACCTTCCTTTTCGGGAGCCTACATGGTTAAAACTCCATAGTTAAGCGTGCTTGGCCTAGAATAGTGATCAGGATGGGTGACCTCCTGGGAAGTTTCCCAGGGTGGGTGTGAGACGGAAAGGCCAATAAATAACAGACCGGGCGTCCGATTGACGCGCCGTCTGTTTCGCTGAATTCCTCTAAGTGAGATGGATCTTTTGACTTACTCCGCTCGAGGTTTGGATGCCGACGGAGTGCGGTCGGGTTGGATCGCACCGAAATCCAACCGGGCCCCTGGAATGAAAAAGCCAATAACTCTCAGACCGGGCGTCCGATTGACGCGCCATCTATTGCGTTGAGTTCCTGTTGACGATACGGAACTTTTGGCATCCTTCGCCCGAGTTTTGAATGCAGATGGATAGTGGCCGGGTTGGATCGCACCGAAATCCAACCGGGCCCCTGGAACGGAAAAGTTGTTACCTTTCTGACAGAACGTCCGTTTGACGAAACGTCAGCGGCGTTGGTGATCTCATTGAGAAACGGTCCCTATAAGTATACCCTATGAGAGTTTGGGGTACATTTGAGATACAGCCAGGTTTGGTTCGCTCACGAAACCAACCGGGCCCCTGGGATGAAAAGGCTAATAACTCACAGACCGGGCGTCCGATTGACATGCCGTCTGTTGTGTTGAGACCCCTATGACGAGGCGGTCCTTTGAGATACTTCTTCGTGGGACTTTGATATACTTGGAGTATCGAACTGTAGCTCGTGGAGCGGACCCTCCTAGTGACGAGCGTGCGGAGTACGAAGACCGTGTAACTGGCTGAGACCTGACGACTGCTTGACCGACTCGACTTGGAGTGAGTCGAATAGCCCAGTGGACGGAGCACTACTTTCTAAGGTGCAGACCCATGGCGGACGGAGCACTACCTGTGTGACAGTGCAAACCTGTGGTACTCGTCCGGAGAGTACCTCAGCAGGCTACTAGGGGGTGTGCACTACTGTGTTTGGGTGACATACCTTGGCGGGAAGCACTAATGTGTCTGGGTGGCTGACCCGCGGTACTCAACAGGAGGAGTACTTCAGCAGTCTTAGGTTAGTGAGCAGTACCTCGGAGTCGTGACAGGACCACTGTACACTCTAGAGACGGAGCTCTTCAGCAGTTACGGTTTCGATAATGAAAATCCTGGTTTGAGCTGAGACTTTTGACCTTGTGTTTACCTCATGATTGAGATGGGTCACTTGATAACATAGGTATATGTATGGGCATATACCTGGGTAGTATTTATCCGTTGATTTCACAATCCTTGTGTTTACCTCATGATTGAGATGGGTCACTTGATAACTTAGGTATATGTATGGGCATATACCTGGGTAGTAGTTATCCGTTGATTTCACAATCCTTGTGTTTCCTTGTGATTGAGATGGGTTACTTGTTAACTTAGGTATATGTATGGGAATATACCTAAGTAGAGGTTATCTGTTGAGATCTTCTATGTGGTTATCCTTGTTGGTTTTAGTGAGACCTTGAGGGTCTCAGGGTCCCTACTGAGTATCGTTATACTCACCTCTGCACGGGCTATGCCGCACCTCGTTGTGTTGGTTGCAGACGACGGCCAGTACTGACAGAGGCCGAGTGTTCGAGGACTGGACGGTACCTGGAGGTGGACTATACGACGAGACGGTACCCATAGGTGGAAATGACGACGAGGCGGTACCCGGAGGTGGACCACTGGGCGGGACATACTCGGAGCGGACGGCGGGACCCGAGGAGCAGAGGAGCTGTCTGTACCCACCCTTTAGGTGGGATTTCCAGTGGACAGCTCGGCGTAGCAGCTTTACTTTTCAGTCGCTGTTTTCCCTTTCGAGTTGTACTTTACAGTTGGGCTTGTATTTCCGGCCCCTTTTTACTTTCCCCACTTACTGTTGTACTCAGTTTTTACTTAGTGTTTAATTCTTCCGCTTGTACTCTGTGTGATTGTTTACTTTACAAAGGCAATGACTTCCCTTTTTACCGGGATTTACACCTTGGTTCTAGTCGCCAACCCCTGGCCTATGGAAGGCGGGCTTGGGGTAGTCACGGAACGGGCCCCGAGGACGGGTCGTGACAATAAGAGTACACAAACCATTAGTATAAAAAACATTTATAAAATCCTTTAAAATATTTAGAATAAACATTCAAGGAATGACCATTTTAATAAACATTCCAAAATGGCCATTTATCAAAAACATAGTCCAAAGCACCATAAAACACAATAAAGAGTATTTATAGATACTCAAACCCCTATGTAAACAAATCCAGTGACCTAAAAAGTAATTTGGCATGGTTTTAATACTTCAATAAATTCATAAAAATCATTTTATGTTAGCTTCAACATGTAAAATCAAACTAGGCATTTTTTTCGAAAACTAGGCAAGAAACACATAAGAAAACAATTATTATTTAACACTCAAAGGGGAATAAACAAAAATTTTCATACAATAAATTTATTTCAATTGTAAAAATATGTTCTAAATATCACAAAGTAGGTGAAAAAGAAAATAGAACATTTAATTAAATAAGCGGTGCTTTCATTTATCACAAAACAACAATAATTTTCACAAAATATGGCATAAACAACCATTTTTTCACACCAAATAAATTATACAAGTGTTGAAAAACAAAACATAGCATATATATGTGGTGAAAAAAGGAAATAATCATATGAAACATAAAAAATTAGAGGCATGTTTTTGTGATATCCTACATCAAATCCATGGTGGAATGGAAACCCAATCCCAAAACACCCGCCGTAGGTTTCGAAACCCTAGATTTACAATAACCATCTCTTAAAGAACATAAAACCCATAAAAAACAATGGAAAAAATTACACTAGGTTGATCATGATTAGGGGAGAAGATAAAACCAAGAAAAATTTAAATAAGATGGATGAGGGAAGAGTAAAAAGAAATATATGATGACAAATTTTAGAAGGACCACAGACCTTCGGTGTGAAATCGGCCAAAAAGTGACGCAAAATAAAGGAGAAAAATGGCGGAAAACTTATGGTCAATAGAAAACACTTATTGATTAAAATAATAGGTAGAATCACCTAAAATGTATTTTTAAATTAACATTAATGAATCTCATAAGTGGTTGCATAGTTTCACTACACAGTTTTTTAAACCATATGCAAACCATGTAAACTCTACTAGAAATGTTTTACAACTTGCTAGTTTTTGCTGTAAAGTTTGGGAAAACTATGCTTAAACCGTAGGACCCCAAAAAATATCCAAAACCCTAAAATAATATCCCAAACCCTAGGGAAGGCCACATAAGTTGTTAGGTTTATTTAAACACAATATAGTGTCACCCTATGTTTCACAAACTCTCAAATATGAATATTTCTACAAAAAAACCAAGGTAAAAACATGGGACAAAGTCCAGACAAGAAAAAACATCAAAACTCTACAACATTCACACCCAAAACCTAAGAAAATATTTGGATTCCCATCACTCTAGAACATAAAATAAATTTTTTTATACGAAGTGTGATAATTCTCCCCTTCAATAAGGAATTCCCCCCTGAGAAAGACAAAACAAATTCCATCTAAAATATCAACACCTAATGATTCCCTATTGACACAATAAAACCTCTAAATCCAAGGACATCTCATCCACCATTAACGAAACCTAATTCTCTTTTCTGAAACAAAACAACAATCCACAACAACATCCCATGAATCAATGTAAGGATCAAGCCACCCCATTCAAAACTAGAGACCATATTGTTGGGACAACTCCCTAGGAACCCAACGATCATGAAAACCAATGAGAATACACATTTCTATGGAGGAAGGAATGGGATCTTTGATGTTTGCAAACAAACACTAATTAAAAAATCCTTAAAAACCCCTATGAAACTATTTGGGGGTCTCCCCACCATTAAAAACCACCATGAAATTACTTAACAATAATTTAATATGATCCAACATCAGAAATTTTCCACATTGGGAAACCAAAAACTCCCTTACAACAACCCATCTTCGGAGGCCAAGAATAAAAAAATAAGAACATTTAAACTACTCTATCCTGAATATGTGGGATAATAATTGGGCCAACACTTTCTATTTAGATCAAAACCCCCTATCACTTGGGGCGGGGGGGGGGGGGAGTGACTTAGAATAATATGAACAATATAAAAAAAGAACTATCTCACCACAATAGTATATGCACTAGCTTGGAAATACGTCCCATAGTCCGGGGACTCCTTACTATGCACCACCTTCACTTTGAGACCTATGACTAGAGATCTGATGGATGAACCATCCACTGCCTCATAGTCAAGAGCTAATAATCCTTACCCAGAATTCCTTCCCCTAGTTACACATTGGTCTACATAAAAATCCAAGACAAAAAAATGTATTGTAACACACCACAAACACATTTCCTAAAACAACACACCTTCAACCAAATAGAGACTTGGGAAAACACATTATAACTCTAAATCACATTAAATGTGGAGCATAATGAACAAGGAACACAGATGAAAACATCCACATCACTGAGAACCAATACCACAACAAAGAGAATCACAAAACTATGAATGCACTTTAAATGGATCCCAAATAGATCTCTATTTAAAAAAATGGTTTGAGGCATCATCTGAAGTGGTGGATGTAACCTTTGAAACAAATCCTAAGGTCGAAAACTTGAGGGAATTCCAATAGAGAACCATCCATATCAACATAACTACACCCAACATATCTTTAGAGAAACACCGAACATTTCTCCAAAACCAAGCCACCAAGAAGATCCCATCCTAATACACAACAAGAGTATCACATTCAGATCACGAGAAAGCATACCAAAAAAAATACTAAAATGAATTAGAAAACCAATCTTTAATGTCATATATTTACGAAAAACCACAATTTTTAAACATAAAACACTTTTGTAAAACAAACTAACATTGTGGACTTTCATTTATACTAATGGTGTTTCATAATGTCTCACTCACATTCACAATTTCGTGCCACACACGATACCCATTTTGAGCACCCATGAAAACACCAAATTCTAAAATAGACAACATCATTTTCAAATAAGAACCATTCAAATAAATTGAAAATAAATTACCTTCCCAAAGGATCACTAACCAGCAAGTAAAAAAATTCTTATTTACATAAAAAATCATTTTCTCTTTCACCAAATCATTTTACAGACTCTCATGAATCCTTGTTTCATCAATAACATATGATGTAAAGTAACTATTTTCACATAAAAAAATACATAAAAAAAATATATGCTTTCCGTAAACCCCAATTTTTGATTAATAATGCCCAATTCCATTAGACCATTTCAATTTTAATCCAATGATGTTACTATAGAAAAAAAAAATTTATCCCTCCAAAAACTTAATTCATAAAATTATTTTTTCCCACATTCAAAAATCTATAAATTTCCAGTAAAAACCCATTTTCAAGAATCAAGAATAATGAAATTCACAAAATATTCATAATTCAAAGAATACTCATGATAACTAAAAAAGGGAACTAGTTTCGGTGGATGACTTGACCATATATTTGATGACGGTATGCCAAACACACCACCGACACTGAGTGCCTTTTAGTACTATGCCCTCATATACACATGGATTTCCAAACAATAAGAGATCATGAAGAATATTATCCCAACACTCCATAGCATATCCAAATAACCAAACAATTTATAAAGTCCTAGAAACTAACAAAACCAGACTTCCATGGAAACCCAAGGATCCAAATGATAAAGAGTTAGGCACTCTCTACCTGCACCCACCCCTCTTATATAGAAAATCCTAAACCATCTAACATGACATCCCTAATTAAAACAGTTGCTCTAAAAAGAATGAACAACTAACATCCAACCTCCTTTGATAACATTTCGTCACGAACCAACCCGCGTCAACCATAAACCGGACACCCGAGAAGTTCCGCAACATTGCTCAAACGACTTCCCAATCCCCAAAATCTTGAATCTAGTGTTTAAAATCATTATAGTACAAGAGGAAGTGATTTATTCCAAAAATAAATAAATAAAAAAGAAGTTAAATGAACCGAACAACCGTCTATTTATATAAAAACGAGCTAAAAATCTTTAATACACAATCAAAAAATTTAAAATACGACATAAAACAACCAAATAGAGAATATTAAAACACTTTATCCATGTGAAATTTCTGTTCACTCTCCAACACAATGACCACTCGATTCCCAAGATGACTGAACTCAGGTTGAATCCTACACAAGTGATAAAAATTGAAATGAACTATAGGGGTGAGTATTAAAACTCAGTAGGTAGGCATGATAATCTATTACCTATTAACTTCCTTTAAAATAATAGAATCATAAATTTCATGTTTGACCAACTATATATAAAAATATTCTTTTCGAATTATTTTACATAAAAAAATTATAACTCACATCCCTTATTCATTTCCAATACTATATTTATTTCATTAGTGTGTCATTAGAATTTTCAAGGTAAAAGTGATTTATATTTTCTTTCAGGATACAAAAAGAGGGTAAAACCAATTACTTGAAAAAAAAATTAATAAACTTTTTAAAAATCTCGACATCACCTTCCATGAAAAACATTACACGCGAATTCCCTACAAAAAACTTGTTAAATGAAAATGTAAATATAGAAACACGTATTACATTCAACACAACAAGAAACTTAGAACATGTTGACATAGGTGAAACCATGAGATAAAGAACAATATAAAACATACTAATACATGAGACTCCATATCCATTTCCATGCCACACATGATGAAAATAAAAACACCAAAATTCCCAAACACTCTTACTCGGGATAGACTGAGGGGCCCAATTCCATAGTAACAAACAAAAATATACATCCACCTACTATGGGCCATTGGTCATTTTATCCCCTACCAGTGCATCAAACATAAATAAAAAATACAAAAAATATACTTGGTTCCCATGTATTATGTATATAAAAATGGGTGATCGAGCTAATTCTCGTTGAGCATCCAATCACATGTATATACGTAATAATAACCTACAGCTGGCATCACCTTGATCCACCCCAAGAACCGAACTCATTCCATAAAATAAACTGAAAACAAGATTCCATCATGAGGAACTATCATAATGTATCACAAGGATTCCATAGTGATGAAATCCCATCCATTACACACTTAGAAGTCATGAAAATTTTCCATAGAGGTTTTCATAATAATCAATTTCACTATTTTCACAAAGTTACAAAATGGGCCTTTAATCATTTCCCAAAACCAAAATTTAGACATGGTAAAAATTTTAAAATTCATAAATAGTTGTAGAAACACCATTTAAATTAGAAAAAATTTATTAAATACTTTCGAATATTTATAATAAACATTCAAAGAAATACTATTTTTTTAAAATGCCAAAGAGACCATTTATCAGCAACACATGCCAAAACACCTTAAAACCCAATATAAAAATTTTATAAAAAACAAAACCACTTTGGAAACCCATATAATGACATTAAAATATAACATCCCATTCATAAAATACATAAATAAATTCAAAAAATTAATTTTATATCACCATTAGCACATAAAATACGACCATGCACTTTTATGAAAACTAGACATGAAACATTTAACAAAACAACATTATTTAACTATTAAAGGGGTATAATCAAATATATTCATGAAATATATTTATTTAAATTTTAATACCATGTTCAGAAAATGACCAAATAGGTGTGAAAGATAACATTACTATTAATTTTATAAGAAATGTGAACATTTATTACAATACAACACTAATTTTCACAAAATATGGCATAAACTACCATTTTACGCACCAAATAAATTGTACAAGGGTTGAACAACAAAACATAGAATATATAAGAGGTGTGAACAGAATGAAATAGATGAAACATTAATTACTAAGGCATGTTCTTGTGACATCCTACCTCAAATCCATGGCATAAAAGAAACACACACCTGAAAACACCTGTTGTGGGTTTTGACACCCCAGATCTGCAACGAATAGCCATAAAAGAAAAAAAACACTTTAAAAAACCTGTAAAAAACAAAACTATATGTCAATCATGTCCAATGGTGAAGAGAAAAAAATAAGAAAATTTCAAAAAGGAGCTATATGAATGTGTAAGGAGAAGATTTTGATGAAGAAATTAAGAAAAACCAATAAAATTTCATAAGAAATTGGGGAAATTGTGGCCCAAAACGAATGAGAAATAGGGGGTACCTTTTGGTTGATATCAAACACCTAGGGATTAAAATGATAGGTGGAATCACATGAATTTGATTTTTATATTAAATATTATTATGCTTGTAAGTACCTACATGGTATTGATGGACTGTTTTGTAATCCATGCATAGACCATGTGAATGCTACTAGAAATTTCCTCCAACATATAGGTTTAGGTTTCATGGTTTGGAAAATCTATTCTGAAACCATGAATCCCCCAATTTTTTCCAAAAACACCCAAATGATAACCTAGAAACTATAAAAGGACACCAAAAGATCATTGGATGATTTAACCACAATACAATGACCTCGTCCGTGTCACAAACTCTCCATTGTGAATCTTCCTCCCAACACCATCTAAGAAAAAAAAATGAGACAAATACCAAACAAGGAAACACTTAAAAACTCAATAAATTTAACTCTAGGAACCTGATAAAGTACTGGGATTCCCATCAAGCTTTTACATAAACCAAAACATGAAAAATTGTGTGTGACATCAATACCAAAGGATGCGGTAGATATTTCCCAGTTGAGAAATACAATATAGATAGTATTGGAACTAAGATTATCATGGATATATTTTACAATACTAATTAGGTTATTAGAAATAACATTATAATAGTAAAGAATTATGTTGTTTAATAACAAAATTTTCTTATGCTGGATCACTTCATGCGACAAAAGCCCCCATTATTTAGTGTGAATTTTATCAAGTTGTAGTTAAGCAATGGATTATGTCCCTTATGTATGAATTTGTAGACATGGGATGTAATAAAAATCTAATAGTTATACTATATGTATATAGACTCAAGGAATAATATCATCAATTGTAATCATTTTTCTAGAATAATAGTGAGGAAGACCAAATTGATATTATTGATTTGAGATATTTTATAGAGAACTTATTTGAAAAATATTTCCATAATGAGAAAAGGTCTGAAATGAAAACATTTATTTTTTTCCTAATGAAACAGGATGAAGAAATTACATTAGTAAAATTGGGTTCCATTTCAAGACATGAATGGTAGGATACATATTATATATGAAATACATAGTGCATGATCAAATATTTATTTCAAGGGATTATGTCATATATCCAAAGGTATCTTCTATATGAATATTTTTTTCACATAATGATATATTTTTATATTTAATGAAAATTGATAATCAATTTTATAGGTCCTATATGTTAAATGGAAATAAAAAAGATAAGTTGAATAATGAGCACCAAGAAATAGGTAATACATCAAATAAGAAGAATTTATTGAAGCAATATATATATTGTAAAAAATATGGAATGAATCATCCTGTAAAATGATTTAATGGTATGGGAGTTTGATATAATTGTGGTGATAAGGATCATCTGGCTCATTAATTAAAGGGTAAAAAAAATGATTTCAAATGATTCTAATTTAATTAATCGCAACATTATTCAAATAAATGTTGCCTGAATAATTGGAATCTACAATAGAAGAATTGAAAGTGATATGGAAAAGCTTATGCAGTTTCTGCAACTGAGGTGGAAGTTCCCATTGTTTGGTGGATGGTACAATAATCATATAATAAAATTTATCAAATTCATTATTTTATTCTAGAAATTATAAATATTTTATATAATTCATGTTTTCTACCAAAATTAGATACACCCCTAGGACCTTAATAATAGATTTTCCAGTCAACAATTCATGTTGGTGTTTTTCTACATCATGTATGTCTTGAAAACACCCCACTATTTCCTATAAAGGTTCTCAATTTTTGGACTTTGTAATCAATCATATTGGTGGCTTTGATATGATCATTTATATGGATTGGTTTTTAAAACATGACACTAAGATTTTTTAAAAGGAGAGGTCAATTATGATCACTGATGAAGATATTTAATTACTTATCATTAAATAAGAGAGTTCACAATCTATGTGATTTCTACAACCACCCCTAGTAGAACATCTAAATGAGATTCTATTGGAAGAAGAATCACAAAAGGTTTTTATTTAGTAGGTAGTCTATAAAATGAGGATATAATATTATATATGAATTCATTGATTCATTCACCAGGGAATACTAAAGACATCTACAAGGCATGAATTTGTGTTTTCCATTGATTTAATACTATATTAACAACAAATATCATTGACTCCCTATAGAATTCCAACTGTGTAATTAGTCTAGATAAAGAAACAACTATAGGAATTTTGTGATAAGGGATTTATTTTCGTTAGATTGTCAGAACATGGAGACCGTATTATTATCATTATGAAGAAAGTTATGAATACAAATTTTTTAAAAAAATTATAAACCACCCCACATTAAAAATATATTCAATAAACATCCTAAATCAGAATATTTTTCAACAATTGACCTTCATTCTAAGTATCATCAATTGCAAGTAAAAAAATGAGGCATTCTAAAGAAAACATTCTGAATGAGGTATAAAATTTTTGAGTTATAGTTTTTCCATTTGGATTGAATAATGAATCCTATTTTTTATAAATCTAGGGAACATATAATTCGATTAATATTCTTACACCCCATGATTTGGTGTTAATTTTTTTTCTGAATAAATTTAATTTTTAATATTTTCCATTTCACGCAACCCTAAATAGATATTGTTATAGAAGATAACAATGTTTGGATTTATTTATATGAAACACCATGTTAATATTTCACCACATGAAGCACATAGATTAGATTTTGGTACGAGAAAATATTTTTTTTCTCGTGTTACACGTAATGTCTAGTTCCTTCGATATCTTAACCATCTTGCATTATCAAGTTTTACCAAACTACAATAAAATATAATAATTATTATTAAAAATATAATTATAGCAACCACCCAGCTATTGGAATGAATGTTACGAATAAGATTAACCAATCTATGAAAATATTATATAAAATTATATATAAATTGAATCCTTTTGTTATCAATTAGTAGAAGTGAATTTAATAGATGTTTGAAAATAAAGAAATGAATTTTCATGGAGAACTATTTTCTTATGTTGAAAACCATTCTATCTAAAAAAAATTAAGGAATCCAATTTGATAATATTTTCAAAAAATATTATTTAAAATATATTCAAAAAAATATTGACACTCATAAAAAATATTTTATAGGAATAAGAGAAGAAGAAATATAATTTTATGAATAAATATATATATTTTTATAATAGATAATTTACCACCATAAAGTGGAGAACCTATATTAAATATAATTTCACACATTTTAATATTATTTATTTTACAAAATAAACATTATTTTTTTGAAGCAGAATTTCAAAATTTACATTGAGTGAATTTTCTTAATTTTTCTTGAGAAAGTAAGATTTTTAATGAATAGTGGTAAACACTATATTTTAATTCAAGACCACATTTTAGTATTATTTATTTATATAATTATATAATTTTCAAATATTTTTATGTAAAACTAGATCATTTTTATATCATTTATACCAATTTAGGTCATTGGAAATAATTTCATATTAAAATGTGATATAAAAACATATTAAACTATTAAGGATTTTTAATTTAAAAAATGGATTTTCCCTCCCTTCTATAAGATTAACTTTATATTGAATTATGAAACATGATTGATTATAATTTTTAAAAATATATTCAAAATATGGAATCATCCTAATTTATAATTTCTAATATGTTCAACATAGTTAATGACCATAAATTTTTTTTGAATGTAATTAAAATTAATTTCAACGATTAAGGAAAAAAAAGATTACTTAATGGTTAAACATTAATCATAAAAGGCCATGTAGCCTAGAAACATGACAAAAAGGCGTTTATTTGACATAATTTTAATATTTATCCTCTTGTATCAAATTTTTATAATTATGGGGCACAAAATGGAAGTGAAAATTACTAATAGTTTTAATCTTTTCATATTTACAAGAATTCCACTTCTCCTTCACTATAAAAGGGAACTTACCCCCTCAATACCTCACGCCTCTCCAAAAACATTATCTAATGATAAAAGATACCAAAATTTCCTAAAATATACCTCAATTCATTCTATAATCCTCCCTTTGGTCACAAATCCAAGCAATTAAAACCATTGGGGCAAACCAAGAGGAGTTGTCCAAAGAAGGGGTGACATCATTCCTTAAGCTACATTGATTAATTTTCATTCTCCAGCCCTCCAATCTTCATGATCCTAAATTATATAATAAACTAGGTATAATAAATATTATAATATGTTTTTATTATAATTATTTACCAACACATACACATACTTCCATCTAATGGATAATGAACATACTGTTCTTGTGTACAGTAAACTACCACCTCACAAACCGATGTTCTTCATTGTTCTTTTAATGCATCTCATCATAAGAAATTATAATGGAAAATATATTTATATATGATATATATGATATTTATTATATATTTATTCTACTATAACTATTATATAAAATATACCTTGATTATTTCCTGTTTCCTTAAATATAATAACATTGTTTGTGGACATGTGGACGACTGCCTCCACAAAGTGATATGATTCTTCCACAATTTATATGGAATGTATTAAGGGTGGGTTTTGTGAAATTATATCATATATATAAAATAATTATTCTAATTTAATGATATTATATATATATATATTTCATTTTATTTTATTATTTCAATACGACTATAAAACGGAAACATGGTTCTGCGTACAAAGATCTGCCCTCTCCATGAATGGTTTATTACATTTCATATTATTTTATTTTATAAATTGTTATAAATAAATATATAAATAATATATATGATATTTATATCATGTTGTAAATTCTTGAAATAATTAAATCATGATCTATGTAAGAAGATCAAGAATAAAAAGTCAAAACTTATATGAAAAACATTGCAGATATTACCTGAAACGTAACATTAACATGTAATTCTTAATTAACATGTAATAAAAATACATAAAAATATATGGTGTTAGATATAATAATTAGTTTATTTTTAAAATGGATAATAATATTATATGTCTTATACATGATGTTTTAATTTTTATGGAACATGATAATACACAAGGTAAGGAAATTTAATCTCTCATTTTAATTCTGTAACAAATAGACCATATTCATGACTCCCTTATTTTTTGGGGAATATATGATTCTCTATGCACATTAATATAATTAATTTAATTTATTTAATTAAATAAAATTATTTTATTAAAGCTATTATTTAATTAGTATCATGATTTTAATGTTACACTCACGGTAAGGGTAATCTTAGCACACTATTATTTTCTATGAGACACAAGCAATGTTCACATAATATTTCATATGTGTGAAATGTTTACCAAAATTTGATTTATTATAGGATTATTTTAATTAGATTTATGTGTGTTAAGATATTATTTTAATGGACCTTATTTCATGAGGCTTATGTTTCAAATATTACAAAATTGTTAAATTAATTTTGTCTCAATTTTTCTTCATTGAGAAACATGCCATGTTATAGACTTATATTCTCTTATGAGGAGTATATAATTCAATTTAAAATTTATATAATTATAATAATTAATTTATTATTATTTTAATCTTCATTAAATTTCATTTTATTACATGGAGAGTATAATTAAATATTAAAAAGTGGTAAGAGTTTATTGAAACTATCTAATCATTAATCGAGATTGTTTATGATTATGCTTACATAAAAAAATATTATGATCCATATATCAAGAACTCTCATGGATTTTATTTTTATCTGGTTATTAATTATATAATCATATATTTGAAACATTTTCCACACTTTGGTACATATAGTGATTAATAATGAGTTTTTAAGAAAGTCAGACATTACCTCTCTCTTTAGTAGGATATTGATGTTCTATCAAACCCATATTTTATAAAAATGCTTTAAATAATTAAATATATATTTCAAAAATGAATTCAATAAAAAAATGTATTCAAAACACTTTCAACCTTTCATTATAATATTTATATGTATTTTCAAAGAAAAATGTTCACAAAAAGTTTTCAAAAAATCCTTAAATGTTTTCAATGAATTTCAAAAGAAAAGGGTTTTCAATATTTCAATATAAGTTTTAAAATCATTTTCACACAAATGGTTTTCAAAAAATTTCCAATCATCATTTATATGTTCTCATGGAAAATTTTTTTGAAAACTTTTTATGTATTTCATTTTCTGATTTTAATGAAATAGTTTTTCAAAATAATTTCAAAGCTTCTTATAAATGTTTCCAAGTTTATTTTCAAGAAACTGGGCTTCAAAAGGTTTTATATTTTAAAATTTTTTAAGAGTGGATAATTTCCAAATGAAATGTTTTTATGAGAACCTTAAAATTTATGTCCCATATCAAATGACATCTATTAGAGTTTATTATGACATCCTATAATAATTATCCAATTGTTTCATTAATATTATTTATCTAAATGATTAATGTATTGGGGGCATGATGTTTAGGATAACATATTCTATTTCATGGGCTATATGTTTATGAAACATATTTTAATTTAAAGGGGATTATTCATAGGAAACCCAATTCCTATTAAATATTATTCTTGGATAAAATAATTATATAACTTATCTTCTTTTTCACAGGTTATGATGTGATTATATTTTTATGATAAGAATTTCATTCCATGGGATATGATGTGATGAATTCCTACGATATGGTGGAAAAGAAATGTACTATTACATTATGAGAAGTGTGGGAACTATATATCCATCCAATTAATGGGGTAACGATATATATCTCATTATATATACATAGATGTAATGTGTAGTGAACTCATTTCACTAAGGAAATTTTTCTGCTAAGATGGTCTTGGGAGTGAACCATGATTACTAAGATGGTCAAGGGAGTGATCTATGACTACCAATATGGTACGGGGTGTGAAATAATACTAATAATATGGCATTATAAGTGATGCATTGACTACAGTGAAATAATTTTATACGCTTATGTGTTTTCCCCAAATTCATTGTCCAATTCCCGTGTTATGCATTCATTGACTAATATCTTGATTCCCTTAACATTAATGTCATATTAATTGTCATTATTTATTCAATGACTCATTTATATAATATTATATTCAAATGGTATGATCTTAAAATGTTATCTTCATGTTCTCATACGCTTATAACCATGTTATTCTTACATATCACCATTTTTTACACTTACTGAGTGTCTTAGCTCATCCCATTTTTATGTTTCTTTTCCCCAGGTTATGAAGAATATTTTTATGTATAAATACTAAATGGGAATATCATTGTCGGAAACATTAAATAAATTTCACATTATTTATTGATTATGTTTGATGTTTCGAATGACACTAATATATTACGGTCCCCGAGTCATGTATTTTTGTAATGTATTTAATATTCACCCAAGATGATGTAATGTAGATGTATATTATTTCTGGGATTCTAGAGTTGGTATAAAATGAATGGTTAAGTCAAAAATTGGGAACTAGTATGAGAAATCATTATTGAGATCCCTATTGGTTTTTCTATGGATATTTCGAGGGATGTCTCTACAGATAAGCCAAAATTTTCATAGGTATAAAAACATATTTCATAATTTAGACATCATAGAAAGAAATTTGTAATATTTATGTAGATTTAAAAAATTATAAGTGTTTCTCACACATAGATATCTATTTTTAGTCAATGGAGGTAACCAAATGGAGCAGGGTTAATGTTAAATCTGACAGAAAATTTTCAAATGGGAATTCAAATTGGATGGTCACTAGAGTGAAGGATGTCGTGTTCATGCCTAGTTATTTTTCACAAAACATGATTAATAATGGGAACCTTAACCAACTCTTATACTCACCAATGAAGATATGGATAGATTTTAATAAGTGGTTGGGTAAAGGAGACCATATAAGAATTATGATACAGTTTCATTTGTGTCAAAAATGTTTAAAGAATCACATAAGTGATAGTCTTCGAGTAACAAGAAGATGTTTTGACTAAGGAAAAGAATGATACAATGAATGTATTTTTAAAAAAATATGATTATTTTGGATAGTGTAATGTATGGAGATATTTTCAACCCTAATAAAACATTAATGGTTAAATAGTTTAAGTGGGGAATGATTAGTCATTATACAAATCGATGTCCCAAGTGGAAAGCACATGAAAAGAATTAGCAGGGTGGTACGAGTAATGGTTTTATTACTAATGATGATAATACAATAGATGAAATGAGAAATGAAAGAGGTATTAAATAACCATATGATTTATCCTTGTTAATTGATTAGTGATGAAGTATAATAATATATGTGTTTATTTATTTGGAATAAAAAATTATTAATTGTGAAATTTATAATGTTTTTGGGTTTATGTTTCTCAACAAGGATATAAAAGAATATGTTGAATCATTTTGATGGATAAGAAAATTGATTTAATAAAAACGTGATGTTCTTGGGAAATACATGATTAAAGGTAATATAACACTTAATATATTCCCAATATAGATATAATAACTTTTGGAAAAGATGAGTTGGGTATTAATAAGTAAATTAGATGGTAATGAATATCTCAAAACTGATAATGAATTTTTTGAGAATATAATTATTCTATTCTGGATTGATTTTACAATTTTTTTGGATTTATGGAATATATCCAATAAACATTAAAATATGATAAAATTCATGTTTTTAGTACATATTTAGGGAAATTATGTTTATTACAATGCTTCAAAAGAATACATGATGACAATATTAACATGTCTGATATTTGAAAAAATATGATCTATTTTATGATATATGGGGAGAAACATTTTATGCTAATTTTGTGAAATTTAGTAAACTTACTTATAATGTATTTAATTTTTATCTTTTGGTGGGGTTACATGGTTGGCTATTTATGGAACGATTAATCATTGTATGCAGTTCTAGTGATTATTGTATTATCTCCAAACATGTGGATTTATTCATATTGGATGACAAGTTCAAAACATTTTTATGATATCTAATGACATATGGAATCACATAAAATTCTATTTATGGATCTCTTGATTTTCTAATGCTTTAGGAATTTCAGTTTCACCTTCACTTCAATGAATATGAGATGAATTAAAAATAACTAAGGCACCACATAGGGTTATATTTTTCTGAAATCATGTAGGAATATCATTTTATGGAAATTATTCTCCCTTACGAAAAACAGTCATGAAATAATTTTTATCCATGTTATCATCATTAATTATTATATCCATAACCATTTTCAAGCCTCTTTTGGATATGTATTTGTGATTATTAAATTTAACAAAACTATATTCCCAAATACTCTCTAGCAGATCTTGATAGTTAGTGTTCTCCTTCATGTTCAGGATTTCCCTTTCCACCAATGATATCCTATGTCGATACCCAGTTAAGAGTTACATTAGGTAACCTTTACGAATCCATATTTCCCTTTTTAAAGGATATTTTAGAATTTATCTTTACGATGAGAGTTTTTATGGTGAAAATATTATTGTATTAAAACATTGAAAACCCAGATGAATTTGGAGGGTGAAATTCATTTTAGGAGGGGTAGATTATAACACCCAATGATTTTGTGATAATTATTTTATGAATTAATTTAATATTTTTTATATTTTTAATTTCACGTAACACTGAATAATAATGTTTTCTATAAAATAAATATGTATTAATTTCATTATACACTACACCAGGATAATCTTACACTATAAGAAACACATTGATTAAATTTCATTACAAGCAACACTATGTTTTTATTGTGTCACGGATATTGTCAAGTTCCTTTGATAACTTTAATAACATGAATGGTTGAGTTTTAATGATCTACAATATACTATTAATATTATTTTTTAAATATTATTATAGATACCACCTAGAAATTTTAATGGAATTTACGAATTTGATTATCTATGACATGAAAATGCAATTTACACTTATATCTTAAATTAATCCATTGGTTATAATTTTTTATATGTTAATGTAAGATCTATTTGAAAATACAGAAATAACTTTTTAATGAAAAATATTTTTCTATGTACAAATTTTTTTTTATCTCAATAAATAAAACAACCCACATTAATTAATATTTTCAATAAAATTAATATATTTTATATTCAATCTAAAATTTTTACAATCATAAAAAATTAAATTTATATAATATAATAACAAATATAATTTTTCGAATAAAAGGATGTATTTTTTTAAAAGGAAATTTCAACACCTTTTAATGATGATCCTATCATAAATATATTATTTAAAAATTTATATTTTTTATTTTGAGAAATAAAATTAATTTCTAAAACCATAATATCAATATTAATATTTGGTGAATTTTTGGTATTTTTTTTGAAGTTTTTATTTTTTTGATGTATAATAACAAAAACTATATTTTAATTATAATATTATTTTTTAACAAATTTATTTATGTAGATAATTTATGTTTTTAATTACTTATAAATTAAAATTAGATAAATTTTATATCAATAAAACCAATTTATTTTATTGGAATCAATTTTACATTAAACTTACAGAAAAAACGTAGCAATCTTTTGACCATTTTTACTTTAAAACCCCGCATTGTCGCCTCGCCTGCAGGATTGTCATTAGTTATATTTCTGACACTTCTATAAACATAATTTTGAAAAATAGATTTCATATATTTAATAATAATAATTTATAAATTATAATAAGATCAATATAGTTATTTTTCCGAAATTATTATTGCATGTAACAAAATAAATTAAAATTAGTAATGTTTAAATAAGTTTACTTAATGGTTAAACATAAATTGTACGAGAAAAAATAACCTAGAAAAATGTTAAAAATAAAATTTATTGAATTATTTATACCAATTAATCCCTTTTTATAATTTCAACAATTATTTGAGGCACATGATGTATGTGATACCTCTTGATAGTGTTTACTTTGATATACTTACAAGAATGTGACTCCTCCTCCACTATAAAAGGGAACTCATCCCCTACATACTCAAACCTATAAATAAACATTTAATCATGAAATAATTTAAAAATATACTACACAAATCCCTATCATAATCTTATAATCCCCCTTTTCTCAAAAATCCATAAAATGAAGTCCATTGGTGAAGAACCAGAGGAGTTACTCTTTGAAGAGCCAACATCCTTCCTCAAGATCCTTTGTTTTATTTTCATTCCCCACCCCACAAATATTACAATTACAAGATTATATAAAAAAGTATTACACTAATTTTTTTTATTATTTTATTATATTTTATTTACCAATACGTACATAGAAATCCACTAATAGTAATGACCTTACCATTATTGATTATAGTGAACTACCGCCTTACGAAATGATGTTGTTCATTTTTCCATTACCACCTCTCGTAGTGGAAAATTTTGATAGAATTTTTTTATATGATATATATTATATTTATGATACTTTTATACTTATTTAATTTTATTATAAATCACACATTCATGTTTTTTGTTTTCTTTAAATATGATAACTTTATTTAAGGAAGTGTCGACTATCGCCTCCTCAGAGAATTGTGATTCATTCAAACATTATACAAAATGTATTAAGGTTGGGTTTAGTGAAATTATATGATATATAACATAAAAATTATAATATAATTATGTTATATATACATATATTACATTTAATTTACTTATTTCAGTACAGTAATAAAATAGAAATAACATTCATACATACAAAAGGCATACTGTCTGGACAAATTGTGTCTTCCATTTCATATACAAATATTTAATATATTATTATAAATATATATAATATAAATATTATATATATATATATATCATGTTATATATTATCGAAATAATTATATCATGATCTAATTAAGAGGATCAAGAATAACAACTGAAAACATATACCACAAAATATGGATTTACCTGGAATGTAATGTTAACTTGTAATTATTAGTAAACAGATAATATAAAGTAATAAATAAATAATATATGGTATTAGATATAACAAAATGATTATATAGTAAATTTATAATAATCATATATTTTTTATATAGTAGTTTAAATGTATACAATGAAATTTAAGACTTTAGGTAAATAAATTTCATCTTCCGTTTTATTTCCATGAGATACATGTCATATTCAACACATGATTATTTTTTGTGGTGTATATACTTCCCAATGACATGATATGTCATCAATTTAATTTCTTTATTTTCATTAAATTCATATATATATATATATATAATTATTTCACTATGATCAGTATTCAAATGTTACTAGAGTAGTAATGGTTTTTTTTCATCTCAATTTTATTTTTCATGAGAAAAAAAGCTTGTTCACAGACTATTTTTTATATTTGGTGTGTTTTCATGCCATATATGTGTTATATTAGTATGAAATTTATTTTATTGGTATCTATATATCCATTAAATGTTATTTATTACATGGGGATTATGTTTCAATAGTTACCGAATCGGTAAAGTTACTTTGTCTAAATTTACCGTCTTTGAGACACATGTCATATTAAGTACCTATATAATTTTTTGAGTTATATATACAGTAATTTTAAATTTTATATCATGAACCTAAATTTTTTTCTGATTTTTTTACATACACATATTTTGATATCTTACATGGGGATTATAACTCAATGTCATCATATGGTAATAGATTTTTGAAACAATAATATTGTTTATAGAGATTGTTTATGATCATCCTTACATTGGTTAAATCATATGATCCATATCCTAGGGAATCCCATTAATTTTACTATCCCTTGGTTATTTATTATATCTTCATGTATTGTAATTATTTTTTAATTATTTGGTACAAAATATTATTAATAATGTGTTTTTATGAAATTATGACAATTCCTCTCTCTTCAGTAAGAAAATATATTTTATTTCAAAACCATATTTTCTAAAAATGTTTTCAATAATAATTTTATGTATTCAATGTATTTTAATTTTTTTTAAAAACGTTTTAACTATTTTTGTATATGTTATCAATGTATTTTCAAAGAAAAAGTTTTATAAAATGTTTTCGATATTTCTTCACAAGTTTTCAATGTATTTTCGAAGATAATGGTATTCAAAATATTTTCATTATTACTTATATATTTTAGATGTATTTTCAAATAACTTATTTTCAATATAATTTCATCATTATTTTATATGATTTTAAGGATTTGTTTTCAAAAAAATTCTCAATTTATTTATTTTTTTCAGAAAAATAATTTCTAAACATTTTCAAATAATTATTTAAACATTTTATTTTTTATTTTCATGAATTTTTTTTCAAAATGTTTTATCTTATAGAAAGTAGTTTTCTAATAATAAATAATAATTTCTATCAGATAATTTATTATAAAAACCTTCCAAATTATTTATCATCTAAATAACATCCACCGGTGTTACTCATTCTTTTATAGGGAAATGATGCAAAGGTTCCATTCAAACTATATATCTAAATGGTTGATGTACGGATCAAATGAGTTTTATTAATAACCTTTATCTTTCATGGGATATATGTTAATGAAACCTATTTCCCTTACACATGTTATATTCAAATGAAACCCGCTTCTTTTTATGGGTTATTCTTTGAAAAATTTATTAGGAAACATGCCCCTTTTTCTATAGTTTATTATATGATTAAATGTTTTTTATACCCATTTAATTTCCTTGGTTATGATATGATGAATGTTTATTATCTTATGGTACACATTTTTATGAAATCATTATGATATGGGTGGGACCAATATCTCCCACTAATTTATTGGGTAAATATTTATATCCCATGTGATTGACATAGATAGAATGTGGAGTGAACTTAGTTCATAAAAGAAAATTTCTTCTATGTTGCACTTGGGAGTGAACATTGACTAATAATATGGTCATGGGAGTAAACCATTACTTCCATGATAGTACATAGAGTTTAATCATACTACTAATATGTAATTAGAAGAGATTCATTAACTACTATGGAAATAATTTTATATGCTTGTGTGACATCCAAAAATTATTTTTCCTATTCCTATATTAATCTTTCATGTATTATTCTCTAGATTCAATTATGATTCTGGTCTTATACATAGAAAATAATTATTTCATGAAATGTTTATATAATCTTGGATATGAATGATATGATATTTGATTGTTATTCCCATGTTCACATACCCTTATGCTGATATTCTGCTTATTTGTCTATATTTTTTACCATTAATAAGAAGTTTATATCACCCTTTTCTAATGTTTTCTTTCCTATGTTTATAAATAAATGTTTTAAGTAGATGTACTAAATTGTAAGATCTTATTGGGAAGCATTGAAGATATTTCACCATGTTAGAATATCTTGTTCCATGTTTCCAATTAAACTAACCAATTACATTCATCGGGAAAGTATTTTGGTAATATACTAAATATTAATATAAAATTATATAATATCCATATATATTGTTCATTGTTCTCTACAGTTTGTATCAAAAAAAGTTTTAGTCAACTATTTGAAACTAGTATGTGAAAATTACATTGACATCCCATGGGGTATCTCTAAGTCCATGTATAGGGATGTTTATAAGGATAAGCCTAATTTATCCTATATTTAAAAGGGCTTTTTATAATTTATTCATAATATATTTTATTTTTCATAGTTATGTAGCTTTACACTATGATATGTTATTCCCACACTATGATTTCTTGTTTTTGTAAATTGCGAGAACTCGAATGATCTAGGTTAAGATTAAATGTGACAGAAAATTTGTTGATTGGATGTCAAATGGGATGGTAAATAGATTGAAAGATTTTTTATCAATTCCATGTTAGTTTTAAAAGAACATGATTAACAATATCTACCTTAAACAATATTTAGAATCACGAGTGAAGAGATGGAAGGAGTTCGCTAAGATTTTTGTTATTGGAGACCATGGAGGAAAGAAGATTATGTTTCCATTCATCATGAATGTGGAAAGAATCATCTATGTGAATGTGTTATAGGAAAAACAAGATGTAATTAATATATAAAGTATGGACACAAAGAATGTAATTGAAAATAAAATATGAAGAGTTTGATTAATGAAATGGATGAGAATATTGGCCACCCTATGAACCAATAAATGGTTTAATGTTTCAAGCATGAAATGAATAGTCATTATGAAAATTGATGTCCAATGTGGTCATCTTATGAAGAGAATCATAAAGGAGGTAGGATTAATGTTCAAATTTCTATTGGTGATGAGACTAAATATAAAATGTGAATTAGAAGATGTATTATGTAATAGGATGAGGAATCATTATTAATGGCTTAAGGATTAATTAGAATAATTGACATGTTTATGTATTTAGATTCAATAATTATGAATTGTAAAATATTTAAGGATTTATTAGTTTAGGATTTTTGGTAGGTATATACAAGAATATGTTTAATGGTTCAGTTCTTGTAGAAAATTTATTTAATAGATATGTGATTTTCATGGGATACACATGATTATGGGAAAGATAACACTTAATTTGTCCCTAATATTGAGATTGATATGTTTGGAAAAAACATGTTGGATATGAATATGAAAACTGGATGGTACAACATACCATAGAAATGGTACTTGATTTTACAAATTTTAATTATGCTATTATGGATGGATTTCAAATAATTTCTGGATTTATAGAATATATCCAATAAAATTTGGAATTATGCAACATGCCTGATTGCAGTAAGGATTAATTGTAATGCAGTTGTTACCATTATTCAAGAGAATAAATTATTATGGTATTCACATGTTTCTTATGTGAAAAATTTGAGCTACATTATGATATATTGGGGGTCAATTGTAAGCTTATTTGGATTAGATATCCAAAGGTGTTTTCTCTATGAGAATGTAATCAACATAATGTAGCTATTTCATTTCCATTATTCTATTAGAACCTTCAATTATGTATTAAATAATCTAATATACTAACACTAGTATATACCATATAGATATATGATACTATGTTTATATCCTAATATGTATACATCTCCCACTTTGTCAAAAGGGAAAAAAATCATTGATCAGGTGTATGGCATACCACCGCCTCATAAACTGATGTAGTTCATTTTCTATAGAAACATAACATGATTGTATATAATGATGAAATAAATAAATATATATAATATTTATCACATTATTTTACTTTTTTAATTAATATATATCACATACAACTTCTAACTTTAAATTCCGCCTAAAGTATGATAATGTCTCTCACACATAAGGAGGACTACCACCTCATGAATTAATGTTACTCGTTTATCACATATGCTTTACAGAACATGTAATGTGGATAAATTTAATGAATATAATTGATATATTATACATTAATTTGATTATTTAAAATTAATGTCCCACCCACTTCTTTAACATTTCACTAGTTAATGGAATGATATTGTGACTCATGCGTAAGTATGAACTACAATCTATACACAAAAATGTGATTCAATTTCAATGGAATACCTTCTTCAATGATAGATAAAATTTATAAAATGATTAAAATTTATACTTAAATATTAATATCATTTTAGATATGATGTATCTATACATTATACACAATAACTGGTACTTTTCAGACAAAACATGCCTGAGAAAACTAGGAAAAATAAACGTAAAACAATGAAAATTATTAAAAAAAATTAAGAAAATGTTTGTAAAAAGTTATAATAAGAAATTATATGGTACTAAAAATATAAATATGTATTATTAATAAATTAATAACATAAATAAGACCATTAAACATGTGTTTAAATCAATTTTATCCAAAAGGAAGCATGAGGTGAAGAATTTGGTTTCCATTTCTATTTCATTGAGCCATATTAGATCACATGAATCTATCATTTTGATGTGGAATATATACTGACCCATCGATGTACTGAAAATTAACAACTATATATTATAGATCATTAATTTAAAAATTCATGTTTATTGTTTAATGTGGTGAAATTAAAATGTTACTAATGTTGTAAGAATCTATTTTCCATTCTCCTATTCTTATGGGATTTCTTTTACTCTTGTTATGGGAATTATATCAATTATCATTAATAAGATCCATTCATTCTATTAAATTTCTACATTTTTTGAATATATTATATTATTGCTTCATAAATCATTTACCATTTTTACATATTTTTATCCATTGAAATTTGATATATTTTTTGTGGAAGTTTTGTTAAATACTTAGTCATTACCACGTAAAGATATATGAGGATAAGGAATATTTTTCATGAAATAAAAATATTATATGACAAATTTGGAATTAATTTGACATGAAAAAATGGGTGGTACCACAATTACAACGACCCTTGAAGTTTAAATAGTCTCACAAGGTGGATCTGTAACCTAGAATTGAAATGGTTTTAACCATATTTGTAACCATTCTTGTGAATTGTCTTGACAGGAGTTATATCATATTCCTAAGATCATGGAATCCAATAATTTTTCATTTCCTTAATTTATATTTCTTTTAGGATTTTTTTCTATGATATTTTCACATAGATGTTTTATGTGGATATCTTTCATTCTCGGTTTATTATAAAATTGAATGTGTGTTATGTTATTTAACATCCCCTATTTATTATGCCTTATCTAATCTTGATATTGATTTTAATTATTAAATAGAATGTGTGTTAAGTGATTTACATTCCAAAATTTATTATTATTTTTATGTATGATATATTTAAAAATATATAACCCTCTCTGATCATTTTAGGTCACAATTATCTTGTTTCATTTCTCTATGATATGAAGATGAATTCATTAAACGTGTTCAAGGAGGCTGAATATTTTCCATGAATACAATTTTTTTATTATAAATATATAATGGGAATATTGTGTGTATTTTGTTTCTAAAGATTATTATATTGATCATTCTTGGGTTATGTGATCCCTTTTATCTTATATATATGTTAAAATGTTGACAGTAGATGCAAGACACTATAGATAGGGTCGATGCATATTTTTTGAATATAGGTGGGGTATTAGATTATCCATTTTACCTATAGGAGTGTATGTTTCAATAAATGAAATATAAAACAAAATCTAGTTGATGTAAGAAACATTTTTTTTGAAGATTTTAATATTTTTTATATCTTGTATTTTTATGTTGATTTAATTTCATCGGTTTATTCTCTATTCTATTTATCTAGGAAGGAAACCTTAATATGACTTGACCTGAGGATGTGTTATATCAATGCATGGTTTTGGTGTACTAAAAACACTTGATATAGATACTAGTCCATGGTTTATGGATAGATTGTTTAGTGTACCTTATGGTATTTAATGTTTTATACATGATATAAAATATGCATTCGATTTTCATGAGCCATGTTATTTTACCCATGTTTCGATGAATAAGAAAAAAAACTATAGAAAATATATCAAAATGAAAAAAAATATAGGGATAACTATCCATAAATAAGTAACTAAAATTATCTTACTCCATCACAAAACTAAGATACTATTTCAAATTAAAATGGAATGAACCATCCCTTCTACATGAAATAAAAAACCCCAACCATTTTAATCTCTTATAAATATTTTATTATTCCATTATCAAAATATAATAATAAATTTTTAATTCATATTTTTCATTTATATTAATATACATAAAATTTATATGAACAATACCCATATATTAAATTATAATAATAAAGATTTGGAAATAGTACAACCTTAACCTATTACCATTTACTAATAAATTAATAATTTCACAATTATTTATTCATTAATATTTAATTTTACTACATTAGTAACATATCATGAAGAGCTATTACACTTAATCGGTGTATCAATTCTATACCGTTCCTTAATTATATGGTATTATGATGTGACTACATCTTGGCCATGTATGAAGACACCACATAAAAAATCTATTATCAATAGTAAACCCCCTCTTCCAACCAAAATCAAACGTCACAAAATTATTACTTTCATTCGAGTCTAATAACACAATTCCAACATCAATCTCATCAACCACCACCACCAAAACCTTATAAAAACCCAACACTTTCCATTCCAACTGATCACAACTCATTTTTATTTAAAATAATTCAAGATAAAAAATTAATAATCTATATCAAAAGAACATTAATTCTATCAACAATTAATGATCAATAAATATCAACAATAACTTCAAACAATACAGTCATTCTTGAGGAAAGAATACCGTAAACATAAATGGTACCAAACATTATTTAATGTACCAAATATATTATTTGGTGTCTTTAATCAATTAATATATTATGCATGGATTAATACACCTATAAAATAATACATATGAAAATAATAGTGGAAATCATCGTCCAATAAACATAATCAAGGATAAAATATGAAATTTTATGATGCAATTTATCATATATCAATTTCATATTGAATTCCATCATATTTATTCCATCATTCATTAAAATATACAAATAATATTATAATTGAAACCATAATATATAACTAAAGTGGATAACATAAATATATAATTATTGATTCATGATTCTACAATTTGTATAATTCCATGAATAATTATTAGAATTTATATATTTCATGATTGATATTTTATTCCTCTTAAAATTTATATTTATTCATTTATAATAAAATAATCATAGAAAAATTAATATAGAATCACATAATGTAACTAACACATAATCTATGAAATTTCATAATTTTTTTTCATGAAATAAAATAACATAAAAACCTTCTTCTCAGAACTCTTCACTTTAATTTCCCTTAATTCCATTTTATAATTTTTTTGTCAATATCAACTCTATTCAGATTGAAAAACAAAATTCTAATAATACAAAATTTACATATAATATAGAATATGGAATTGTTTGAATCCCCTAACATGATATAAACCATAGATAATACCAAGGCATGAACAAAAAATGTAATGGGCATCTCACCACCAAAAACCCATAAGACGACCCTATAAAAATATTGGAAAAAAAGGAAATCAATTAATAAAATTGAATCTTAATTATTGAGTGTTCAATCCTTGAATGACTAAGAAATTATATCATTGCTTCATAAGGACTAAGAGAGTATTAGTGAAACTAAATAAATTTTAGAGGCCGCTCAAAATAATATACTGAACCATTAACCCCTTCATTAGAAATTGAAAAATATAATAACAGTGTAATGTAGTTCAGATCATAGAATCAAGATATGTTTCTCCCATGAGAATGCCCACTTATAATGGTCAATAAATATCTTATTTTATAATACCAAATAAAATCCTATTGAAACATAAATAAACTTATTTCAATGACTGAACCCCAAATAACTAAAAGACAACTACAACCCTCTCATCTCAATTAGAATCCTTCAAATACAAAGACCACAATTCAAAAAATTCACCACAATAAGAATACGACTATAATGAATTTTACTGGAATCCCATAGTTAGTTATACAAATTTTAATAAAGATAATTACATTAAAATGTTCTAAATATACAATGAAACCAATAATATTGTAATTATAATAGTTTAAACTGAATAGATTAAAATCCCTTTAATATGAAAACTATTTATAGAACATAAAAAATAATAACTCCCCTCAACCAGAAAAACATCAATACATATTTCAAATATTCCAGACCAAAAATATATATATGTGTGTTGAATGAAAAATATTTATGGTTAAACTCATGTGTTAACTTGCTAATCTAGGATGAAAATTGGTCTCCCAAATAAAACAACTCATCTTTCCAACCATGAATTCATAAATCACTCTTTGTCACATCCAATACTCCAAAAACACAATGTTAGTTTTCAAAAATCCCAAACATATACATTATATAACTCTCAAATTATTCTCATACCTATAATGAAAAAAATTCTGCAAATGAAAAACATCCACTAGACTACATATCATAAATGATATTTATCAAAACGAAAAACAAGGAATTTTGAGATAATATAGATCACATCATGGAAAAATTAAATCATATGGAAAAATAATTCACCTCATCCCATAAATAAATGTAACTCATCCATATCATATCACTGAGACTCAGACATGAAAAACAAAGGATATAGGTCCCATATTTTCGAAACTCATTATAAATTACACTCATCCATTATTCTGTGTAACCATATAACATGAACTAAAGGAAGAAAACACCATTAATACATTTTATCAATAATGTCTTAAACCACAAAAGTCTACTCCAATGATGTATGTCATCATTAATATACAAATCACCTTAATCAATTATGTGAGTGTAATCGTGAAGACACTAATAAATCATAATAAATTAAAAAACATCAGGGATTCAATCCATATTTTGAAAAAGTTATAATCGATACACAACATCACCAATGTTCTATTACACCTCAAAATGTCTAATAAAATGAGTAAAAACATACTCCCTTTAATAAATCATCAATTAACCTTAAGGATAGAAATATAAGGAACACATTTTCCCACACATTGACTTATAATGTTATCCCCATTGAGGAACCAATGACCTATGAACTTATTTAGATGTATTTATACATACATATATGACATTCACCTTATATATCATTTTTTTCTCCAATTCTAGTTAAATATTTCCCATCTCCCCAACTATGGTGTTGCATAATTCAGAATTTTTTTTATTAAGGAAATTGTTTGAATGGATCCATAAAAAGGGATGATTGAAAATTTATACTATAATAAAACCTAACCATTTGATATTTCTACAACCATTATCCTTTGAAATATAGAACACATGAAAACAATAGGTCCTATAATGTATGAATGGTCTTCTCTATCTAAACACATATCTATGGATGAAAATATAGTGATGTGTAATGGAAAAGATACAATTTCTTGATTAATACTCAACCATACAACTTGTTTTATATGGGTAATACTAATAGATATGTTTTTACTTTTAATCCCTTGAAGCATCATATCTTCTTCCAATTACATACACAAAAAACGTTAAATGTTCTCAAATTCATGACCACCATGATGTGAATTGGAATCATTAATTGATATAAATTCACATAGATCAAATTTTATAAACCCCAAACAAAATTTTATTTTGTAATAAAATTCATAAAGATATCCTCCCACATCTATATAAGAACAATCATAAATAGTATAAACAACTACAAATATGTCTTTTGGCATTCACCTTCTATAAATCCAAACACTGGGATATAATGTAAAAAAATAACCAATTCATAATAAGTTACCAAAATGGGATCCTTAGAGCAAGATATATCATGGACATACTATGATATACATTGAAGGGTGAGCTATAAAACCCACAGAGAGATACATTATGTTGTATGAGTTTAATAGAAATACTTCCCTGAAACAAAACCCGATGTTGATCATCCTTTGACCATTCCGTAGTGTAATTAACATAGATAACCTTATCTCCTAATGAAACCATCACAAAATCTCATAACTCAAATTGATCTACTTAATACATAGAGGCTGAAAGAACTATAATCTAATTAAGAAAACCTTTACCATCAAATCCATCCATATAATAATTCTACACAAAAGATCTATCATCACTCACCATTAATCCTAGTATTCAAGAATGGAATAACCCCAAAATATAATAATTTGGGAATCAACTACTATATTCCCCTTTCTAGGTGTATAAAATTTGTCAATGTTAATTTCCCAAAATAACACCATCCGCCATCATTTTAGAAAATCCAAATCACCATATTAAAATTATATTAATAATTCTATTATACTATAAAGACAAAAAAAAATTCACTGGTGAGATAGATTAACCATGAATTCAATGAAAACAAAACTGTGGTAGGCTTAGAATCATGGGTAGCATAATTACATTCGTGTTATCATAACTAAAAGGAATCATAAGATATTACATTCCTCTATTCTAATAGGAATGATCTCAATATAATACACAAAGAATAAAATATTCATATATAATAATTTAATATATAAAATAATGAACCCCTCCATATTAAAAATTCTCCATTTGGGATTCAAAAGAATATTAACATTGGTTGGGACACATGTAGGCCATATCATTTTTATTAGTGCCTATATAATTATTTATAATCAGAGAAAATTTAGTTTCAATTACATTATAATAAAAAAATCATAGGGATGATTTTTAACTTTTAAAATCACTATGAATTTATATATGATACAACTATCTCAATTATCAAAGGGTCAAAAAATAATATCTGCTAAGATAAAATAGTCAACCAGAAATGCACCTATCAACCCAAAAACGTAAACATAGAGATCCCCTCAATAAGATACTTATGACAAAGGACCATTAAAACTCTCCTACAACTCTCAACATACTCCTCTTCAAGGATAGAATTTATAAGGATTTATTTAAGAAAAATACCTTAAACTATTCTAGTACACTCATAATAATGAATGGATTGACCATATTATCAAATTTGCGATAAAAACACCTAGTAGTCATGATAATAGAATCTCCCTTTAAACACATTTGGAGATACGCAAACCAAATATTGATTTGCGAGAACCACCTAGATCATATTAACTAATATACTAACTCTAAAAACCATGGGTGTGGGTAGCGATTCATTGAAATCACCATATCCAAGAGATTAAAATTGATACACAATCATTGACTATCAACCCCTTATTCATATTTTTTTATAGGAGTTCCCCATGGTAATATAATATGATGAATGGTATCCATCCACAATATGTTGTCAACCTGGGACAATAGCTCTCACAATTCAAAGAAACCATTCAATATAGATACTATAAGATTAATGATAAACCTACTTGTGAATCTATCACTATCTTGATATCAATTTGAGGTTTAGAAATGAATTAAATTCAATGAATACATCGTAAAACTCTTCCATTTCATTAGGAAACACCACCACCTAATCCCCCATTTAATATAACCTCTTTTCATCTATAAGAGAAGATAAGAGAACCTCATTCCTTATATTCAACTTGTACATACAGTAAATATTAAAAAAATATTCACAAAACTAATATGATGGAATACAAATCTTTTAAATGATAAATTGATAATAGCCTCCCAAAAATTATAATTGTTACATTAATAAATTAAAACATTTCGATATTAATATAATAAAATGAAATCTCTATGCACATAATACAATTATCTTAACTCTCAATTAATATTTTCAACTAAAACTACCTAAAAGACACCCCACCATGATTAATAATTCTATTACTAAGGGTGGTGAATTAAAAGAGTTAATTACTCTTAAACAAAATAAAATTTATTCAAATTTAGATGATAAACATATGGTAACACACATGATGAAATTTCTTCTAGGAATTGGATACTCTATTACATGAATCTAAAAAAGACATTCTCTAATGAATCATGACAGTGATAATTTTTACAACCCCAATGGTGGTCATCATAGTGTCCCAGAGTATGTATTGTATGATAGGGATGTTTTATTCCTTCTTTGTATCCTCCGTACTATTTGAATAATTCACCACCATACTAGTTTTTTTATCATGAAATAAATTTATATATGTTATATACCAACAATGGGATACAATCTTTGAGATAATTTGTGAGGAATACTATACACCAAAGTTACTAACTTCCATTATATCTATGGGAAAATAAAACCATGATCATATTTAATGTATTTTTCTAATAAAAATAAATCGTAAGGAATTTAGATGGGATAATACGGGGTCAAATACATCCTAGAGAAAACAATAAATGACTGGACAATTGAGAACCACTAACCATATCACTAGTTCAAGATTATTCTTGAAAACTCCCCAATCAAGGGTATTTTTTATCATAATGATACTTCTCAATAACCCAATACTTTTTTAAAACCTTTAGAAACATTTAAAATATGAATGGGATGGCTCCGAGTTGGATCTCTAGATTTACTTCCACCTTAAAATCCTTTCCTGTTACCTATTATTTTGGGATATGGATTGAAAAACAATGGATGAAGACCTTGACCATAATCTCATACACTTTCACATTGGTGTGACCATATAAGATTTTAATTAACTTTTACCACCTTTCATCCAACGTATTCAATGAAAGGAACATGGAAAAATGTTAAATATCCACATCATAACATATCTTTCCTCCCAACCATTAATGAATAAAAACACAATGGATATGTTGGTGCACACAATATGTTTTTAATCAAAGGATTCCATTTTAACATTTCCCAAAGATATTAAATCGAATGTGATCTTATACTCCACCAATGATATCTCAGTCTCCTAGTTAATAACAATACCCCCATACTTCCATAATCTATTGAACCAAAATTAAAAAATATCTTCCTACAAACATAACACTCATTTTAAATGTGTCTTTTTTCATGTAATGATTTTAAATATATTTATAAATATTTTCAAAACTAGTCACTAAGGCAACATATTATTTTGAGACTCTGATAAGCCTAACATCAATTTTTGGAAAATTAAAAATACATTATAATCAAATTGAAGTGGTTTTCCAAATAAAGTTAATTACTACAAAATATAGTCTCTAAAAAAATATGAGGCCATTTTTGATATAAAAATTTCATCTTTAACCTACATGATACAAAATAACTTTCGGTGTCGACCATTTGTGAAAAAGGTATCATAGTGGTAAATGAAAAATAAATAATTATTATTTAAAGTGATGTACATTTCTAATATTCCTATTTTAAAATGTATTATGACCAATTACATGGTATATTTTTATAAGGATAATAATTGAGAGAGAAAATAGGTTTATTTTGGAGAATGATGAAGATACATTGAAGATCATTCATGCCATCCAAAATCAAGGGCCTAAAAATTTATAATGATATAAATTCATTATTCATCGGTGATATATCCATATTGAGGTATTATGATTAATTTGTGTGGATTGAAACCCAATTTATTATCTTATAATGAATAATAATAAATCAACTATTGGAATTGTATGTAGATCAATCGTATTATAGGTATGGTATTATTGAGTTGGGAATTATAAAACTTTTACTAATGTTTAGCTCACATATTAACATTCAACATTTAAGATATATGAATTTGGGAAAATATAAACATTGGATGAGATCTGTTTCCAATGTTTTTTTGTTCATTTCATTCTTTTTCCTCTATTTATTCATCATCAATATTGATTTTGGTTTTTGATTCAAAAAATAACTTGTGATCAATCATTAAACACTGGTTTCTTGTCCTAATATATTGATAATATATATCCACGTTCTAATTGAAGATTGGATAGATATATGATTGTGATTCTAGTGGATTAGGAACAAATATTTGGTTCTTTGTTTTCAGTTTTAACATACAATGGTTGAACGACTCAATGAAAATGGTTTCCCAATAGATTTGGATGGATGGAAATCAAATAATCGGTTGTGATAGACTTTAGTTGACATGGATCCATGTATTTTATTTCGTAGCATAGAGGAATTTATTGGGAAAATGGCGGAGGAAGAATCCATTTGTATAACTATTGATTCAAGAAATTCCCACACTATATTGTTTGTAACAGAAGAACACACACCATGTGTGGGGACCTGGCTACGATTCTATGGTTCCACATGATGTAAAGAAACACATAACATGTGTTTTGTGTTTCAATACTCGTGACCCCTAAATAGAATCTCAACATATATCTATGAGGATACATGGCCTTGGATATCAGCAGGTACATGATGAGACCATTGAACCTGGGTTGAGCTGCATACATTGACATGACATTGTTTATAGACATGATTAGGTAAACAGAAATGTTTTGGTGTACACATGCATGGACATAGGAATAGTTCATGATATATGGGTATAGTACTTTCCAAAGGGTTATACCATGAAATGAGAATGCATGTTATGTAAATGTTCTATGATGTCATGGAAACCTTTTTCTGCACAACATTGGCCAGTTTCCCAAATGGTGTGTTCCCTCGATCCATATTTGTGAGGGAATTGTACGGTATTGCATCCCAAATTATAGACTGTGATCCTATCTGAGGGATTACTTAGAGATAGAGTTATATGAATCACTACAAGTGGATAGGATGATATTATCCATTGCATTTTTACATAGACAGGGTTCTTGGAAATAGTGTGACCAACTATAAATGGTCAATGATGCCCTACAAAGTATGTTGATCTATTTTGGGTTATTTCATATTACACCATAGAACTATGGGTGATCCCCATCGGTGTGTAAATATCTTCACAATTTAATCATGCACTTCATTATGGTGAGTAATAATGAGAATGATATATTGCATGGACACAATTGGTGCTCTTAGACTCACAATGCGAGTTGTCCTAGGAGAATGTGGTACAGATCCTTGAGTAGGATCTTATCGTGGAAATGTGGTCTTAGCCTTACCATGAGACATAGTAGAAAATATATTTATATATAGATGATTTATTGTATGTCTCATAATATGATAAACATATCTTATTATGGGATTCTTACTCTAGATGTGTTATGCTCAGTGATTTTGGGGTGTTCTACTGGGTATAGTTATTCTCACCAATGCATGAGCACTTCCCACACATGTAGTGTCTTATGTTGATGGCCAGCCATTTGACTAGGTTCCCTGTGGACCAGGAGAAGATAGAGCATACATTTAGGCAATAAAGATAGTGTTTCTTTCTAATACCGACATTTAAATATAGTCCCCTCTTACTATTTTATTAAACTTCATTAAAAAATAGTGGGATAAAATTTGTCTATTATTGCTTTAGAGAATGTTTTTTATGCTCGGGTTGTGATTTTTTGTTGTATGGATTCATTTACTATCAGTTTTATATTAAATTTCATCATTTTATAGTCTTGGAGATATGTGTGTTCATATAAGTACTATAGGATGAGGCCCCCATATGAATTTCATGGGTACTCGGTACTAATCGCTATCCCCTATCCTTTTGGAGGTGGTAATGGGGTATTCACACTCAACTCATCACTTATTAGGCCTGCCTTTGTGGGTCATATCATGGAAGAATGGTATTAAAGGGGTGATCCATCATTGGGAAAAAGTTTCTATTGTTTTTCTATCTTTGAGAATGGGTTGAGTTTTATAGAAACAATGTTATGTGTTTAGTGTTCGACTTTCACATCAGGGAATGCAGTTTTGGTTCAATAACAAAACTATAATCACACTAGGAATATGATCGTCATAATTTTGACTAAGTACATGTAATGATTAGTTATATTGGAAAACATTAGTACATGGATCGTACTAGAATAAGATATGTTTCTATTTTCTTATCGAGTTCGCTCCATATATATACACCTTGGTCATGGTATATTATGACTATTTCAAGATGCCTCCATGATAATTTTCATCTAGACACAACAATAGGATCTTGAGGAAAATCCCCTTAGTTATGAGGGATGATATAGGGACCTGTTAATGAGGACATTCCTTTATAAGGGTTTCCATTCATACCATGACTTGTTGAGTAGTTCATAGTTCCCAGAAAAAGATGAGGATTGGATTGAGGTTATTATGTGAGTATTTATTATTTTACCGAAACATTTAGACAATATTGTTTTCTTAAAGGAAAGCATTCTCCTTAGATCCAAAAGTTGTTGGTGGAGCTTGTTTGTTCAATCAAACGATGAGGCGATGCTTTCATGGAAAGTGTTTGAGAGAATATATATGGTGGAGTACTCTATTGTTATTATTTAAGAAGTGTTCATCTAGGATTGTTTATATCTATAGTTGGGTGGCATTAATGTGGTTGGGCACTTGTTTAGGTTTACCAACAACTCACAACTCTTGGTAGATATGGTTCTAGTTCCATTATTTATAGGCCAAAAAATAAGAAAGGTAAATTAAAAAAAAATTCATTCCTAGTTGATACCTCTATTAATCTTTAATTATGTTGTGGTTTATATATCATTCCATAGTGATAGATATCTTTGAGGGAGAGTAAACAATGATAGCGGGTGACAGTAGAGGTCACAATAGTGATGAGACCTCTGTAGTGGGTAAAAGATGGTAGATTCAAGGATATAAAAAAGGGATATGTTTTTGGAATCCATATTAGGATCATTAATCACTGGATTAATATCTAAATATGGTTATATTCAATATAAGGAGAGACAATACTCAACTTGTGACATCTAGTGATATCTCCAACAAGATTTCCGGACACAACATATGGCCAACAAAGATACAATTTATAGATTTCTTGGGAAGAGGTAGTGGTAGGAACAGTGAGGTTTGTAGGATTATATAAATGAAATATAATTTGTGATAGTAGATATATATGAGATATAGTTTGACATTTTTCCACAACCACCCCAAAATGGTCTTCACCACGATCTGGAAGGTGGTCTATAGGGGAAATGGTAGCTACTTCCCATAGAGGTCTACAATCTAGTGGTTTGAGAATGATTATAGGTATGATATATTTCATTTATACCATGGAATATATTTTGGTTAATATTTTTTAAATCCATTAATTATATTCTATATATCTACTTCAAGGATATGTGGTTTTGGTTGATCACATGGATCATCCATTATTCTTGGGTACACATACCAATGTTAACTCAGTGATCAAACATGTTTTCCAATAGCATGATATGATAATTGGAGGAGAAAATTATCCATTGAATCTCACCATGGATTGGAGGAATCCATTGGAATTCATCTTACGAATAGATTTCTATACATATTTACTACAGAGATTGATTATTTTATATAGAGGGTATGGTTAATCCTCATTTATGTTCTGAGTATATCCTTTGGAGGTGATAATATGTCCCAGATGGATGCTGATATAATCAAATTTTTGATGGTGAGGGTGATTTCTCATGAGTTAGATAGAATAACACATGGATTTTTTGAATCTATGTGCTATCATTTTCATATCGTGGTCTCTAATTATGAGGATGACTTTTCTGATGATGTTCTAGGCTTACCTCTTTCTCATCAAATTGTCTTCATTACAGAGTAACACGAAGAGATGACCCTGATATCTTTTCTAGAATATATGATGTCCCCTATAGAGTCTCGTGGGGTGATTTTGTAATTGGATGATTTTCATAGGAAGGTATGTTTGATACCAAGTGTTTCCCCATCATTGACCCTGTGTTGTTCTCCAAGGCGGTGAATGAGATCTTGAGGTTGTACATGTTTTATTAGTGTCTGAACATGGTGATCGTGAAGAAAAATTATCCACTATCAAGATTTAAGTCCTCTTTCATTTAATTTTGTGGGGTTGGTTGGTTATAAAAGAATTTCCACATATAAGTATTTCCCGAACTATGATTACTTGTTGAGGATATACTAAAGATGAAATTCCGATGTATCTATATCCAAAATGAGTACTCAGTGATTCCCTTCAGCATGATAAATTCCTAAGTAGTGTTCATTGGAGTGATGAACCAGATATTCCATCACATTATAGAATATTTCATTATGTTCATTATAAATTACCTACTAAAATAGTCGACATCCATAAAGGACCACATGGGACCCGAAAGTATAGTTTTAGACACAATATAAGAGATAAATAATTACAAAAATATAACAAAGTATGTGTAATGTATTCTATAGGTCCACATATAAAGACATGTTATTTTATCCAATGATTTATTATTGGACTCATTAAAGGTCATGTTAGTGTTAACATGTTACTACCCAATAGTGTTATAGAGGTGAAAATATTCCTTATGTTGGAAGGATACTAAAAGATATTTTAGCTCGACTTCTCAAACATATCAGCATCATTGAATAATTCAAAATGAATGAAATATTATTTCATGTTAAAAATGAGGTTCTAGATAGATTTTTATTAGTTAAGGAAGATGTTTAAGAGATCCACAATGTTGAGATTCAAAGGGAATGTTTTCAGGTTTTTAGTTTCCTATGATGCTTCAGTTACCATTAATGGTTGTTTTCTTTTGTCGATGTAGGGTGTGACAGCCTATGGGTCTCGGCAGTTGAGACCACATGAGCGGAAAATGACATCCAATGATCTTGAGTAAGAATTGGTAGCATTAACTTGATTATATAGTGACATAAACATATTGGTGAGAGGTTTATTGTTTACTCTAACAATAAGAGTATCAAGTATATCTTATATCATAAGGATCTTAATTTTTGAAATATCTTGATGTATAGAGTTTCTCCTTGAATTTTTATTTGATATTTTCTATACTCATGGTATGGGGAACATTGTAGAAGATGCTCTCAGTATGATATATTATTTTCACTTGTAGTCCATGGTGTAGGAGTAGTTAGCTTTGTTACATATGTCTATAGTGGACAATGTTGGGGATTCATATCACCCGTCAAAGTTTGTTTCCCCAACACATATATAGTGTTTTTGGGAAGATCATCACTAAGATAATGAATGTGAGACCTTGCATAATCATATATGCAGAGAATTTGATCTTGATGGATTTTTAAAATGTGGGGATCATGTTGCCCTTGTTAGAGGATAGATGGCAGTACCAGTGATTTTGCAGTAGGTTGTGATGAAATAGTTTTATAAATTTCCATTGGTTATATATCATGATGAAGATATGTTGTTCCCTGGACATCGACATTACACTTGAAATCTAGGTATGAAAAATGGTGCATATATAATTTTCTATTTATGGATCACTTATCTCTAGGTGAAGGATGAGAACCTGGTTCTAGTAGGTTTAGCTCATCCCCTTGAGTTTTCAGAGTTAAACTAGTATATAATATCAATGGAATTTGTGTGGGGGTTACAACGTATATCTATATTACATGATATCATTTGGGTGATCATAGACCGAGTCACCATGTCAACCAACATCATAACAATTAAAGAGAAGGGCTCTTTAGAGACCTTCAGGCACCTTTATTTGAAAAATATATTTTTTCTCCTTAGAGTTACAATGAATATCATTTTAGATAATTACGCTTCATTCATGTGACATTTATGCGGAGGATTTTAGGTGTAAATTGGGACTCATTTTAATAAAAGAACATTGTTTCACCCCCTGAAATTCACTACCAAACTAAGGGGATCATTAAGGATCTAGTGGATACACAACAGAATTGCATGTTAGAATTCCACCATAGCTTGGATGACAACCAAACCTTATTGGAGGCTGGGTATAATGACAACAACCATTACACCTTCATTATGGATGAATTTGAGGCCTTCTATGGGTGAACATTGAAGTGACCAATTTTTTGGAATGATCTAGTTGAATCACGAATTTCAGTACTAGGGATAGTATGACTAATGCCAAAGATGGTTCATATCATCCAAGAGATGATGAGTACTTTACAGATAAATCATTAGTCCGATAAAGACCAATGAAAAAGGACTTTTGTGTTTTAGAAAAGTGATTTTTTGTTTTTGAAGGTCTCTCCTTGACATGGATTATGAATATTTTTAGGGTAGAATGTTATCTCCAATATTCTTTAGAATTTTTAAAAAACAACAGGTATTTTGTGATGTGGAGTACAATTTGATTCTACCCCCTCTATTATAACAAGTACAGAACATATTCAATTTTTCACAGCTGATGAGATACTTGCATGAACCATCACATCTAATGTACTTGGTAGATATATATATTGTTGATGGGGAATGATTTACTGAGTACCTAGAATATATTGATAATTAATAGGATATGATCCTCCATTAGTGAGATATTCTATTTGGGTTTTTCTAGGGGTATAACATGAATATTTAAGAGACAAACATAGAGAGGGAGAACTAGATGTAGGCTCAGTACCCATATCATCTCAAGTAGTTAGTTTTTATTTTCTTAATGAAATCCATATGGTGGAGAAAATGTACCTCCCATTTTCTTCTTCCTTGAAATTATTTTCAAAATATCTAGTAATATTTCTATAGCTTGGTGCTACGATGATGTGATGTTTTGGGGCTCACTGATCACAAAATTGATATTTGAAAAATATATAATATATTAATATCATGGATGAGAAATTTTCCTAAAATAGTATCTCAATAAGTTATATGTGACCTATATTGTGTTTAAAATGTGGTATTAACCATATCCATGAATAAATATTTGTTGGAGTTAGAAGGTTGTGATTTTTATTTCAATTTCCCAAATAATAAAAAAATAAAAAAATTATTAATTTTACTTTTTGTGACACAATGACCTAATATTACTCTATTTATTTAATAATATGAACAATTCCTCTAGTTAGTAACATAACCTTATGAATTGAGAAAGATAATATGAGAATTTATTTTTGAATAATGATGATGGTTTACGGATTGTTCACACAAATGGAAAATCAGGGTCTCCCAAACAATAATGATTTAAATTAACATTTCAAACCCGATCCATCCATATTAAAAAAATTGAATTGTTTTATTTTTGTAGATTTATCCTCATATTATTATCCAATAAATAATTTTAGTCATTCATATAATCTATTTGTATATAGATAGATCATATTATAGGAATTGGATAACTATGCCGGGAATTTAGGGATTTATTTTGTTTTAAAACATGCATCTATTAATTTTCATTTTAGTGGACATGAATTGAGGACACCATGAACATTTTCTATGGTACATTCCTCGTTTTTTATTTTTTTATTAATTTACCCATTCATTTTCGGTCAAATTCTTTTTTCTTTGGGCTACAATTTCAATAAATACACATTGATCAATCTATGTGAACCCATTTCATGGTGCAATAGACTGATAGAACAAATTGAGGATCGTATTGATGATAAGATTGATATAAGATGGAGAAACCAATGGATTGTTTTAGATTTGGGATCTTTGGTTGTGGGTTCAGGGTGATATGGTTAAACATATCTATGGATATTGTTTTCTGATTGATTTTAATGGATGAAAATCAAATCTCTATTGGTGATTCAGTTCAGTTGGATCCGATCAATCGATTTTTGTGCGTATTATTGTGGAAATTTATGTAGTAGTGACAGGGAAGGTGTAACACCCCCAGTTTGAGGTATGTGGCCTTTTTAATGCATTTTTATGTGTTTAAATTGCATGGGATGAGTTGGGAAAAGGTTGGGAGAGTTTGGAATGGTTTTGGATGAGTTTGGAGGCTTTTAAAGGGGTGCACAGTTTGAGGATGGTTAGTGGAAACCGTGTGGATCCCCCAGGAAACCATACAAACCCTTGTTCTCAAGACAATAAACCTCACACGACCTGTGCAATGTTTTCCAAACCGCGCGAGGAAACTGTTCGGACCCTGGCTCTCGAGGCAGTGGCGTGCACACAGTTAGCGCACGGTTTTCCAAATTGTGTGGACTAACCGTGTAGCCACATAAAGTTAGTGTTTTAAAACCCGAGATTACTCGATACTATTTCATTTCACTCCTCTCTTCCTCCCACTCTAGCCTTAGTTGGGATTTTGGGTTCTCAGGGGTTAAGCGTGCTCTCCCACTCATTTTGGAAGGGGTTTGAAGATGATTCAAGGTTGTTTGAAGGTGATTGCTTCCAGGTAAGTCTCTCCCCTTATTTCTCTTATGTTTCCCTCTAGATATGCTCTTCCATATTTCTTGGTTCTCTTGATCTACACTTTTTGTTTGTTTATCTAGGGTTGGGTATGCCTTGGATGTTGATTTTAAGGCTTGTTATGGTTAGAGAAGAGGATCTAGAGAGGTTTCGGTGGTACATTTTCCGTATTTGGGGAGCGGTTGTTCATGGGTCAATTTCTCGGAAACCCTAAAGTTAGGTGGCTTCTCTCTCGACTCCACTTGGTTAGTACTAGTGGTTCCATTTTATAATTAATTTGTTGTGATTAAAATTAATTGTCTGTTGATGTGTGAATTTGGCTGGAAATTCGTTTGGGGGTTTTTGGGAAAAAGGGGTTTTGTGGTGAAATGTTCCAGTTGTGGATTTTAAAATGGAATGCTAGGATTGATTTGTGAAATGATTTACGAAGATGGTATTCAATAAAAAGGATGTTTTATTGAAATGGGATTTGGCATGAAAAAATGGTTTTCAATAAAGGGGTGATTTTTTGAAGTGAATTGACATGTAATGGAATTGGTTGATTACATGATGTTGTTGTGACCTTGGTGAGTTATATGCTTGGTTTGGTTTGGTTGGGATGTTGTGGGGAAGTGGTGAGAAGTACCACTTTAAAAAGGGGATGGATAGTGGATGGAAGGGCCACCATTTAAGGATAAGTGAATGAGAAGAGACACTAGCAGTAAATGGATGAAACGGGTGGGACGGAAGCTCCACCGTTATGGTTGTTTTATTGTGCATTTCTTTTCATGATGGAATTTTTGTGATAACGTATAAATGTTGAGATAGATTGTGGATAGTTGTTGAGTTTTCCCTTGGTTGCAAGGGGATGGGTGTGATGGCTTGGTAAGAGAATGGTTGGATTAAGGTAATGATGTCACCTATGATTATTTTATATAAACTGCTTTATATAAATGTGCAAATAGTTTTATCCAAGTGGAGTGTGTAGGGACGTCATTTGGGGAAATCATACTGAGTTTTAGTACTCACCCCCTACTATGGCACTGTAGTGTCTTTGCATATGTTGTGTACCATGACATGGGCAAAGTTAAGTAATCTCCCTCTTTTAGGGGAGCATTGTGATGTCATGGTGTAGCTTGGAGCTTGGTGTGGAGCTGTGGAGGTGTCATGGCTCATGGTGTCTGTTGTTTAGTTTCCGCTTTGAACTCTGATGTTGTTGGACATGTTTGGTTGTACTAGTTTTTGGTTGTGTTGTGGAACAACTTGGTTGTCCTTGGAAATACGTGCTGGAATGTTTTGGTTTACATGCATCATATAGTTTTTGTTATGGATTGTTGGTTGGTTTTGAATTAAGGGAAAATCATTCCCCAATTTGTTCTAGAAACCCTTGGCATTTTTTCCAACCTTTAGCGCCTTTGGAATATCGGTTAAGGCCAAGTAGCTGTCACCGCCTCTTCATGCCAATGAGGTAGGGGCATGGTGTTACAAGTGGTATCAGTTTGTTCAGTCCTTTGGAGTTGATTCTCAGATTTGGTGTTGATTTTCGTTGTGGTATACTCCTTGATTCGGGATGGTATCAAGGCATAGGATTGTCAGAACATGGAATGTGTAGCATAAAAGGATGTAGCTAACCCTTTTATGTTGAAATTCAAGTTACAAGGGAGTTGGGTACATACGTGTTTTGAAGACACTTATAGGCATTGGATATCTCATTGTCGTGGGTGTTGCCAATAAGATGATCATGGAATGCATGGTAGAAATGACTTCCCTCTAGGATGCATATTTCATTGGGGTATATAATTTATGATGTGATGTCAATATGTGAAATTGTAATGTGAATAAATTGGTATTTTGGAAATGGTTTGGTTTTCAAAATGGTGAAACATGGCACATGTGAAAAAATGTGAAGTGGTGGAATGAATTCTTGTGATAGTGTTGTGTAATGTGATTTGAAGTTGGATTTTGTGATGTCTACAGAAGTGGGACTTATGTTCTTTTGTTTTCTGTTTATAGAAATGGCCTTGGGTAGGCGTCGTAGAGACTAAACGGAGGAGGATGCTGAGAATGTGGTTCTACCTGAGCCTCAGGTGAACCAACATCTAGTGTAAAGTATAGTTCAAGCTTTCCAAGCTGTGGGAACTAGAAATATATTGGATAAACCAAGGCATGTGGATCATGCGGTTCAGTTTAAAAATAAGAATCCACCCATATTTAGGGGTGATTCATAGCCGGAAAGGGCTGAAGCATGGTTGAATTGAATGAACAAGATCATTGTGTTCTTGGGAATTTCTGTAGAGTTGAAAGTGAAGTTGGCCACATATATGTTGGAAGATCTTGCCCTTCAGTGGCGGGAGTTGGTAGTCCAAGCTGGGATGGACCAGGGTATGATGTGGGAAGGCTTTGAAGAATTTTTTAACAAAAAATTCTACCCACATACATTTAGAATTCAGCAGACGACTGATTTATTCAGTTTAAAGCAAGAGTTGACGTCGGTGACGAAGTATGCAGCTATGTTTATGAACATAGTGAGGTTTGATCATGAGATGGCATGTAGAATTCCATTGAAGGAATGTATATTTTAAGCGAGGATAAGGCAAGAAATTTGTCCAATGATAATGGTGTTGTGTATAGATGATTACATAGAGATGGTGAATAGAGCCTTGGTGGCTAAGTGGGATCTGTTGGGAGCTCCGGGTGGAGGAAGCATGGTGGTACCTGTGGGGAATTCTGGGAACTCTAACGCTGGATTCAATCAAAGGAGGAACACTTATTCCCAGGCCAGGAATATGGCATATAATCTGACGGCAGGATCGGTAAATCTTCCTCCAAATCCCCAGTGCAAGCCGGGATGTTTTTAGTGTGGTTCGACGAGCCACATCAAGCGGGATTGTATGTCACAAACTTGAGCATGTCATAATTATAAGCAGATGGGGCATCTGCAACGTTATTTTCAGAATGCTCCAAGGTCGGGTGCACATGAAACTCCTTAGGGATCGCAGATGTCGTATTCTTCGACGAGATGGGGACAAAAACAGACCCCTCTTCAGCAGAGTAAAGTTGTTCATGGTGATTCTCGGAATACCACGATGCCTCAGAAAAGCAATAAAGAGAAGAGTGTGGAAAGAAAACATCTGTTTGGAGTGGATCAGGTTATGGTGGATGATCAGTCGGGACCATCCATGGTGCGAGGTACTATTCTTTTAAATTCTACCTTGATGCAAGTGTTGTTTGATATGGGTGCTTCACACTCTTTTATTACTGCACATGTGCTTGATTTTATGGGTTTAAGGGTAGAAATGATGCCCTTGGTTTTGAAACTTCAAACTCCTCTGGGTCGAAGAGAGTGTCGAGCCTTCTTGTGTAGAGAATGTTGTATCGTTGTGGTCGAGGTTGAGATAGTGTGGAATTTATCAATGCTTGAGATGGATGGGTATGATGTAATCCTAGGAATGGATTGGCTGGTGACGTTTAAGGCCCACATCGATTGTGATGCGCGGACAGTGGATTTTATGACACACGATGGTGATAGACATCTCTTTAGAGGAGAGAATCATGAAAGGCAGGGTGCAACAGGTTTGTTTTCACCAGAAGTGGGTACGTTATCGTATAAGTTGGCAGTGTTGTCGTTGGAATCGGTATAGGGTGTTGAGTAGAGTGTTCCTCTGGCAGTGGTGGATTAATTCATGGATGTTTTTACTAATGAATTCTCTAGGTTACCTCTCATAAGATAAGTGGAGTTTACGATTGATCTCCTTCTAGGGACCAATCCTATCTCACTTCCGTCTTATCGGATAGCACCAACTGAATTGCGGGAATTGAAAATACAGTTGGAAGAGTTAGAAAACAAAGGGTTTATCCGGCCTAGCACGTCTACATGGGAAGCGCCGTTATTGTTTGTGAAAAAGTCGGATGGAACCTTGAGGCTATGTGTTTATTATCGTAGACTTAACCACGTTACGATGAAGAATAGATATCCACTTCCATGAATTTATTATTTGTTTGACCAGTTGAGGTGAGACCAGTGGTTCTCCAAGATCGACCTGAGGTCAAGATATCATCAATTCGGGTGAGGAAGGAGGATATTTCTAAAACATCTTTCAGATGTAGATATGGCCATTACAAAGATGTGGTTATTCTCTTTGGTCTAACGAATGCGCCTGTGGTGTTTATGGAATTGACGAATCAGGTGTTTTGGAGATATCTAGATTCATTTGTGGTGGTGTTTGTCAACGATATTCTGGTGTATTAATAGACAAGGGAGAAGCATGAGAAGCACTTGGCGACAATGTTGGGGATCTTGAGGGATCATAGGTTGTATTCCAAATTGTCAAAGTGTGACTTTTGGATACATGAAGTTTGTTTTCATGGCCATGTGATTTCTGAAAGGGGTGTTTCAGTTGATGTTGAAAAGATAGAGGCTGTTATCTTGTGGAAACCGCCAAATAATTTGTTTGAGATACGATGATTTTTTGGTCTAGCTGGGTATTATCAGCTTTTGTTCATGATCTTTCACATTTGTCTTCGCCAATGAAATCTTTGACAAGAATGAATGTTCCATTCCAGTTGAATGAATAATGTCACCAGTGTTTTGAAGAGTTAAACGGTCTTCTTAAATCAGCCCCAATAATGGTTTTTCCAGAATAAAAAAAGGGTACGTAGTGTATTTTGATGCATTGGGATCAGGGTTGGGGTGCATTCTCATGAAAGGGAATCATGTGGTTGCATATGGCTCTCGAAATTTGAGAGTTCATGAGAATAAAAACCCAACTCATGAGTTGGAATTGGTAGTAGTGGTCCATGCATTGAAGGTATGTCGTCATTATCTCTTCGGTGATAAATTCACGGTATATATAGATCATAAGAGATTGAAACACATTTTCTCACAAAGGGATTTGATCTTGAGGAAAAATAAATGGATGGAATATCCCTTGATGTTTTATTTTGACGTGATGTATGCACCAGGTAAGGGAAATTCAGTGGAAGATTAATTATGTAGAAAATCATACGCTTAGGTGGTGAAACATGCATCAGACCAGTGGAAGTTTATGTCAGTTATAGCTGATATGTGGTTGGAATGTGAGGACCAGGGCGATAGAGCGGTCTTCTTTCCGGTTTTGTTGATTCCTGACTTGGTTGGCCTGGTTAGAGAGGAACAAATATCCAATTCTGTGTGTGTGACCATGGGGTCGAGACTCGATGGTGGGGATACCATTGAGGGTTGGAAACTGAATGCAGATTCAGTTTTGTGTTTTCGAAATCGGATGGTTGTACCAGTTTCATTTTAGGAGGATCTTCTCAGGGCGTATTGTTATTCCAGGTGGGATGTTCATCCTGGAATTCAGAAGATGTATATGGAGTTGAAAGTGTAGTTCTGGTGGGATGGTATGAAGAGAGGTGTGGATGAGTTTGTTTCGATATGTTTGACTTGTCAGCAGGTTAAGGATGAGCATCAAAGGCTAGCATGAATGTTGCAGTCTACCAATCCCTATTTGGATATGGGAGCAGATAGTGATGGATTTTGTCAAAGGTCTCCCAAGAACGGTCAAGAAGCACAATACCATTTGGGTGTTAGTGGATCGGCTAACGAAGTCGCACCATTTCATCCTGATTCTTGAATATCATACGGTGGAGGATCTGTCCAAAATCTATATCTGGGAGGTTGTAAAGAGGCATGTTATTCTAGTTTTGATTATATCAGATTGAGATCCAAGGTTTACATCTCAGTTCTGGAAATCCTTATAGAAAGCCATTGGAACACAGTTGAAGATGAGTATGTCGTATCACCATCATAAGGATGGTCAATCCGAGAGAACGATAAAAACTATGGAGGATATGTTTGCGGGCTTGTGTCATGTATTTTGGTTTCTCATGGGAGGAGCACTTGACGTTGGTTGAGTTCTCATATAATAATAGTTATCAGGCATCCATACAGATGGCTCTATTTGAAGCATTGTCTTGGTGGCCATGTTAGTCTCTACTATGTTGGGTGGAAATGGGAGAGTCTTCGATGGTTGGACCGAGTCTTGTCTAGGAGACTACAGAGAAGATCAATTTGATCAGGAAGAGAATGGAGATGGCTCAGAGTTGTTAGAAATCGTATGCGGATCATCATCGACGACCGTTGTCATTCCAGGTGAGTGATCATGTGTTCTTGAGGATCTCTCCTAGATTGGGACATCGTTGGTTTGGGAAGTAGGTAAATCAATCTTCGAGGTATATTGGATCTTTTGAGTTTATTGAGTGGTTTGGTAAGGTGTCTTATCATTTGTCTTTTCCACCTAGGTTCAGTGCGGTGCATAATGTGTTTCATGTGTCATAGTTGAAAAAGTATCAGCTGGATCGTGACCATGTGATTCGATGGGATCATGTTGAGCTAGAACCGGATGCATCGTTGGTGCACGTGACAGTGTGTGTTGTGGATAGTCAAGAGAAAGTCTTGCGTGGTAAAAGCATCAGTTTAGTTCATGTTTGTGGCAACATGGTCAGATTCAAGAGGAGACTTGGGAGTGGGAGAAAGAGATGGTCGAGCAGTGGCCCAAGCTCTTTCATCAAGGGGAGGGTTCACTACATTCCGAGGACATAATGTCCAATGGTGGGGAGAATGTAGCACCACCAGTTTGAGTTATGTGGCCCTTTTTATGCCATTTTATATGTTTAAAGTTCATGGGATGAGTTGGGAAGAGGTTGGGAGAGTTTGTAATGGTTTTGGATTAGTTTGGAGGGTTTTAAAGGGGTGCACGGTTTGAGCACGGTTAGTGGAAACCATGAGGATCCCCCAGGAAACCATGTAGACCCTTGTTATCAAGAAAGTAGGACTCACATGGCCTGCACACAGTTCTCCAAACCGTGCGAGGAAACCATGAGGACCCTGGCTCTCGAGGCAGTGGCATGCGCATAGTTAGCACACTGTTTTCCAAAACATGCAGACTAACCGTGCGACCACATAAAGTTAGTGTTTTAAAATCCAGGCGCACTCGGGATTTCCTCATTTCACTCCTCTCTTCCTCCCACTTGAGCTTCATTTAGGATTTTGGGATCTCAGGGGTTAAGGGTGCTCTCCTACTCGTTTTGGAAGTGTTATGAAGAGGATTCAAGGTGGTTTGAAGGGGATTTCTTCCGGGTAAGTCTCTCCTCTTGTTTCTATTGTGTTTTCCTCTAGATATGCTCTTCCCTCTTTCTTGGTTTTCTAGATCTACACTTGTTGTGTGTAGATCTAGGGTAGGGTTTGCCTTGGATATTGATTTTAAGGCCTCTAATGGATAGGGAAGAGGATCTAGAGAGGTTTTGATGCTACATTTGCCGGATTTGAGGGGCGATTGTTCGTGGGTCAATTTCATGGAAGCCCTAAAGGTAGGTGAATTTTATCTCGACTCCACTTGGTAATAACTATTGGTTCCATGTTACAATTAATTTGTTATGATTAAAATTAATAGTGTGTTGATGTGAGAATTTGGTTGGAAATCCATTTGGGAGTTTTTGGGAAAATGGGTTTTATGGTGAAAGGTTCCGGTTGTAGATTTTAAAATGGAAATTTAAAAATGGAATTCTATGATTGATTTGTGAAATTATTGACGAAGATGGTATTCAATAAAAAGGTTGTTTAATATAAATGGGATTTGGCATGGAAAAATGGTTTTCAATAAATGGGTGATTTATTGAAGTGAATTGACATGTAATAGAATGGGTTGATTACATGATGTTGTTGTGACCTTATTGGGTTATATGCTTGGTTTGGTTTGGGTGGGATGTTGTGTGGAAGTGGTGAGAATTACTACTTTAAAAAGTGGATGGATAATGGACGGAAGGGCCACCATCTAAGGATAAGTGGATGAGAAGATCCACTAGCTGTAAATGGATGAAACAGGTGGGACAGAAGCTCCACCGTTATGGTTGTTTTGTTGATCATTGCATTGCAATATGGAATTTTTGTTCTAACGAATAAATGTTGAGATTGATTGTGGATTGTTGTTGGATTTTCCCCTGTTTTCTTGGGGTTGGGTGTGATGTCTTGGTAAGTGCATGGTTGGCTTATGGTAATGATTTCACCTGTGTTTATTTTATATAAGTTGTTTTATATAAATGGTCTAATGGTTTTATCCTAGTGGCGTTTGTAGGGAAGTAATTTTGGGAAATCCTACTATGTTTTAGTACTCACCCCCTGCATTGGCACTATGGTGTCTTTGCAGATGCTGTGTACCATGACATGTGCTATGGTAAGGCATCTCCCTCTTTTAGTGGATCATGGTGATGTCATGGTGTAGCTTGGAGCGTGGATCTTGGTGTGGAGCTGTGGAGGTTTCATGGCTCATGGTGTATGTTATTTAATTTCCCTTTGTACTCTGATGTTTTCAGACATGTTTGGTTGTACTGGTTTTGGGTTTTGTTGTGGAACAACTTGATTGTCCTTGGAAATATGTGCTGGAATGTTTTGGTTGACATGCATCATATAGTGGTTGTTATGGATTGTTGGTTGGTTTTGTCTTAATAGCAAATTGTTCCCCAATTTGTTCTAGAAACCATTGGCATTTATTTCTAGCCTTTGGTGCCTTGGGAACGTCGCTTAAGGCTAAGTATCCCTCACCGCCTCCTCAAGCCAATGAGGTAGGGGCGAGGTGTTACAGAAGGAATCTAGGGGAAGTTCCCTTTATTTTGGAAATTTCTACACTACACAAAATTTATCATTAAAAACATTCTATCTGTGGGTCCAATGATATAGTACTAGGATTCCACCTGATGTAAATATTACATGTTGTGCAACATGTACCACACACTATATGAACTTTTCCTAGTGGCTTAACATTAATAATGGAAGATTCATAGGAATGGACCAAAACATATACAGGACACAACCAGAGTACAAGGGATAGACCATATACTCTAATATGGAATGCTACATATACAAGGAAAGGAAGAATGACACAACTAGGTGTACATGGTAAAACATATTTAGAGTTTCCGATAGACTAGTAGACCCAGTTGTAAATCACTTATTCTTGTACATATAGTACATGTAACATCATGGATCTTCTAATAGTATAGACACCCCTATGTAACATGGTCGTTGGGTCTAGGCCTTCCAGGTACCACGACTTACCCCACAGGCACATGGTCCCCACCTTGGGGATGAACCACATGACTGAACGGGTCATCTGATTAATGAATGTACCCAAAGGAAATACATATTATTTCTATTGTGTTTTTTCCTCTCTTGGACACACCCTAAGAAACATCCAAGTAGGTTACCCATCCTGATCACTACTCCAATCCTAGAACGTTTATCTATGTAGTTCTAATCATATAGGATTCCAGAAATAAAGGTGCACTGTGTTGACATGAGTAATATCTTTTAGTTATTTAACTGTTTATCATTATGCGGTGTTACATTCACCCCCTACATTAGAAAACAATATCCTCATTATGTACCCTACATATCAACCTATGCAGTGCATTGTACATAAGGACAAGTTCAAGAGATGATTCCAAATGTAACAATTGGGCCCCACTGACAGCACACACACCCCACCGTTATATGGTCCTTGGGTACTGGCCCTCTAGGTACCACCAATTACCCAAAGACAGGGGGTCCCAACCTGGGGCCCACCCACATGCCCAAATGGTTAGAATGACTAATGACTATCCCAACATGCCAACACATGTTCTTTCCAGTTTGTTTTTCCTCACCAATCCTAATCACTACTCTAGTCCAAGCATAATTAACTGTGTAGTTATAATCATGCAGTATCCTATAATAAAAGGAGAACCTTGTTGAAATGATTCATATCTTGTTGTCATTGAACCCTTTTTCATTATAGGGTGTTACATTCATTTCCCTTTAGAGAAAAACATCTTCATTATGGACCCTATATCTCACCCTTGGAATTGCACCATACTCATGGATGCCATCATTCACTAATACCAAATTTTACAACTAAACCCCGATGACAGCACAAACATCCCTCTTTAACATGGTCGTTGGGTCCTGGCCTGCTAGGTACTGCCTGTTACCCCACAGACACCAGGTCCCCACCCAGGGGGAACACCTATGTGCTCGAAAATGACATATGACTAATGAATGTCCCCATAGGCCAACACATGTTTTTTCTAGTGTGTTTTTCCTCACACATCCTGATCACTACTCTAGGACAACCACACTAAACTGGGTAGTTCTAATGAGGCAGGATATCAAAATTAAAGTTTCACCTTGTTAACATGAGTCATATCATATAGTTGTTTAACCCTTTGTCATTCTGGGGTATTACATTCAACCCCCTAAAGCACAAAATCTTCATTGTAGACCGTACTTATCAACCTAAGCAGTGCACCGTACATAAAGCTGAGATCATGATATGATACCGAATGTTATAATTGGGCCACAGTGATAGCATATACACACCTCATTAACATGGTTATCAGTTCCTATACCTCTAGGTAATAACAATTACCCCAAAGACATGTGGTTCCCACCCTATGACAGACCCACCAGCTCGAGCGGGTCATATGACTAATGACTGTCCCCAAAGTCCAAAACATGTTCTTTACATTGTGCTTTGTCCTCACTCACACACACCCTAAGAAACTTCCCAGATGATCAACCATCCTAATCACAACTCTATTCCATGAACACTTAAATATGTAGTTCTAATCTGGTAGGCTCCTAAAAGGAAAGGTGAACCTTTTTGACACGAGTCATATCATTTAGTAATTTAACATTTTATTATTCTAGGGTGTTACAGTAAATTCCATGTATATATTAAAATATGAATTATAGGCCTTGTTCCCATCAAAATTTTTTTTTTCCTTAAGGGTTTGTTCCCTCGATCCATCTTTATGATCGTGTTGTGTAGAATTACTACCTGAACAATGTTTTGTGAGGATTAGTTCTAGATAGAGTTATTGAAATCTCTCAAAGTGGCTGGGATGTTATCCTATATCATTTTTTCTGAGGTGGAGTTTCTAGAATTTATGTTACCAACTATGAATTAGTGTTTCCATCCTACTTGGTGGGTTAATATAGATTTGGTGACATAAATTTACCCCTTGGTATTGGATGTGATTCAAAACAATCTATCGAACTTCTCTACCTTCCATTGTGAACATCATTGTCATGATAAATCATAAGAAGGACATCTACTATGGTTTTACCCATAATATTAGACTCACAGAGTGAGTTCTCTAGGACAAGTGTGGCTATAGACTCTAAAGCATAATCATAGGCTAGCAATGAGGTTATGAACTTAACAAGGGATAGATGGTAAAATCTGAGTGTATATGGATTTTTTAATATACATATCTAGTAGAGATAATATTTTAAATTTTATATATATTTTTTAAATTATTAAATAACTTATAATTTAAAAATTTGGTTTATTTGAATCAATTATAGACTTATAGTGTGTTTTGTGCATAAATGTGAAAACTGATTATTTTTATAAATTCAAAATATTTTAGTCTCATTTTTAATTCATGAAAAAAATTAATAATATATACCCAATTTATGTTAATATTTTCATCATTTTTAATATTTTTTTCAATTATTTAATGCCATAAAATATTAAAATTTGAGTTATTTTTATCAATTTGGGATTTATATTATGTTTGTGGCTTAAATGTGAAAATTTCATAGTTATGGAATTTTAATAGATTTTAGACACTTTTTTATTACACTCATAAGATTTATAATATCAATAAAACATAATAGATTATTTTTTAGTATTAGTAAGTTCATTGGATAAAACATTCTCTAACATGGAGAGAGCTAATTTGGTCATCCAAAGGCCCTAAAAATAAAACAATTGAGAAAAACTCTTAGGCCAAAAGAGTGGGACACATATCTAGAAATGAGTAATAACTTGGATTACAAACCTAAAATTTATGTTTATTGGAAATAAAATCATTATCATATTAAAAGAAAGGACCACAGTATGAATCGGTAATATGGTGGACCAAACATGAGCCAATATTTAAGGGACATATTCAGAAGGGGAAGTTTATGCAACCATTTAATTTATTATTTTCATTTTTTATTCCAATTACATTATTAATATATTAATTGAAATTTTAATTTTTTTATTGTAAATACAACTTTATTCATTAATGTTTTTTTTGTGTCATCTTCCACACACCCTTATTATTCTTCTATATATTCATCTCACTCTTATGTTATTTTCTTCTATTTTTAGTTTGTGATTTCATATGCGTGTTTTTCTTCATAGTTTCTCATACTCAATATTTTAATTTATATTATTGTCTTTTCTTTTTCAATCATTTGTCATCTCACCACCATCAACTATTACCCTAAAAAATAAAGGCCTGACATGAGGCTTTCCCTGAGCGAAGTTATGTGAAAATTTCATTTATTTTACACATAAATTATTATGTTTTATTATGTTTTTGATAAGAAGGATTGATTTTCATGGGTGTGGTGATCATCCACCATGACACTAGTCTCAAACTCATTTATATTCTTTAATTAAATATTTTCCTTCCCTTCTAAAGGATAGAATCTCCCCAAATGATGGAGTTGACCCATTTAGTTGATGAAATTACATACAATGGAACTAGGTCTCGGGAGATGTCATAGTAGTGATTAAGGGGTTCCATCAACCATGATTATAGGATATTATGAGATTATTTTTTCTTAATGCATTAAATATCTGAAACCACTAAATAAAAGAATAATAATTCATGCATGGAATCTAATAATTGAATTATCCCACTTAGTAAGGATAGAAAGACGGAGAATAATGGAACCCACAAACCAAATAATAAAGGCCATGTTCATAATTTACTAATTTATTTTTCTATTTCATGTTAATTTAATCTTTTATTTCATTTAAATTCGGTAACATTGGTAGATTATATAAAAACATGAAAATATGCTATTTTTGTGATTTTGATTATATAAGTAAACAACTAAGTAATATCCTCAAGTGAGATAACCTTGTTAAGTTATTATGTTGCATTAGTAAAATAAAAATTCTTTTTCCACACCCTATTATAGGCATGAATCAAAACAAGTGATGTTTCAAGGATTTAATCAGTTTTTTCTTATTTTTTCTTGTTCACATTATATATGGATTTTCATTATTTCATATTTAAAGAATATTAAAGAAGTTATTTTTTCATTACGTTTTCATGTGATAATTGTTTCAATTCATGGAATAATTACTCACATGTCCATGAAGAAGAATTAAATTAGACTAATTAGGCCCTCCAAAGAAGGTAATATGCTCTTATGAAAATTGTTATTTATAGTCAATGTCCCATAACAACGTGGATCTTGCAGGGTGATTTTATGGCCATGGTCTATGATATCAGAACTGACATACAATCATTCAATGCCAGGAACATACTTCCACTATTTTCCACAATATCACTAATTACATACATGAATTTGAGAAAAAACTCTCATAATATTAAAAAACCAACAATTTTAAATACCCATTTTGGCTGAACATGATATCCTAGAGTTGATTAATGATAAAGATGACTTCCCTACTATTCTACCTTTGGGTGATCAACAATATCTCAAAAAATTTATTAATGAGTATTAGGTACAACATGGTCTCCTAGATATCATCAACGTAGAAGATCCAGTTCTATATCATCTCTCTCTTGTAGTGGAAGATAGAGACACCACCTATGTGGTGGAATTTGAAGTAACAATGGAGGAGCATAACAAATTACTACAATCCACTAAAACTCATTTATATGAGGCACATACTTATCTCTAAAGAACTGGTTGACAAAAAAAAATACTTAGGGAGATTATATTTTATTAGACTCTATATTTTTTGTATTTCATTCCATTTGATTTGAGTATCACTTCTTATGGTTCAGAATTTTGAGATTTGTTCAACCATTTCTTTCCCTTATAGGGAGAAGAAGAAGTTTTACATGCACCTATTGAGGAATAGATGGAGCTCTTGATTTGTATAAAAATACATGTTTGGAGGCACATGAATAATTCTATGTAGTTAAGCATAAGGAAATTGAAATAGAGGTTTCTGAGACTGAAAGGTGGAATTCTGATTCTTCAAAATTAAATTCTATCAAATTAATAACACATTTTAAATGTTATTTGAAATTAAAATTCATGTATCACATGTGGAGACAGTTCTAGAAGGATAAGTGGTGGTTTCACTAGTTAGAACCAAATAATAAGATGACCCATACTTCATCCTACCCCTTCCATTGATGATATATATAATTATGATGGGTATGTATCTGTTATACTATATCTAGTCATCACCCCTTACCAAAAAATATGGTGTGAAATATCGGAGAATCTACTTGTAGTGGTTCCATTAAAATATGATTCATCCACCATTATACATTGGATAATATATGGTACTTCCCTCTAGAGGAAGTAAAAATTTAGGGCCCACTCGGTGGATCATATCAATAATTATCGTTATTTTTTTCAAGAACAATAAATGTATATTTTGGATTAGTATACCAAAAATCGTAGTCCCTCTTATCCTTTTGTGCTTAAAAGACACTATCATTATTCTTAATTTAATAATTCTATTTTATTAGGGTCATGTTGGAACAAGGTAGTCCTCGAAGAGTGAAATATAAGGACAAAGTATGTTGGGAAAGAGAGTCCACTGTTATATTTTATCATCCAACATCTCTAATTTTTTTTCACAATAATGTTTTATGCACTAAATTTAAAATAATATGTCTATAAATGAAATAAAATATTATATGACAAATCATGGAGACATGAGTTTATTATTAATCATGTAATTCCATTTTTTAGATTTCAATGTTAACGAAATTCAATGTGTATAATAGAAAATTAGATGATCAAAAGTAAAGAATGAATATTAAATATAAGAATCGTGATTTAATGTAACTACTTATTCATGTAAATGAAATTTACCAACCATTTTTCATGACATAAATTTAATAAATAAGTGTGAATTGATTTATTATTATAAGTAATTCCAATGATTTATTGTCCCAATCTATATGTCCCATCCCAAAGAGGACTTCTAGACCATATACATCCTATTTTTCTTGAGGATATTTCTTACGTGATCTTGGGACATGTAACCTACCATAACATTCATTTTAACTTGTCAATGCTATTAATGTGTACAATAAAATTTAAAATGATGATTTCATATTTTGAAAATTCCCTATCATTAAAATACTACATTTACGTTAGCTCTTTTATCCCATTGAAACAATGAATGACCTTCATTGGTATGAGGAACATTTCAATCAATTATTATACATTTCAACCCACCTTTTAGTATTTTCATTATATATTTATCTTTAAAAATATTATTGAAGGTAACAATTGTACCAAGGATGGGTTACATTATAATGGGAAAAGTGTGGGGTGATTTTTTTAGGAATAAATTAATGTTTATTGATGTAAGACCCCAATGTATATTGAGAGGGGAGGGGTAAATCAGGGTATCAAACTTTTAATTTAAAGAAATGGATCTTATTCCAATGTGGGTAGGATCTTGTAAAACATATATTTTAGAATAGATAAATAATAAAACATAACATTCAAAGAGAACACGAAACAATTTTTCATGGTTCACCACTATAGTCTAGTCCAAGGATCATACACCAATAGTGAATGAGTCATACCTAAATACACTAACCTTCCACAATTATGGAATAATGAATATCATTCATAGTCACTCGATTCCAGGAACACTGCCTTTATAATTATTTTTTGATAGCACAATGTTTCCCTCATAACACTTCTGTTGAATCCCCCTCGCTCACTACTATGAGAGAATTCTTACCCATATTATCAAAATGAAGGATTCTTTAATGTACTGGAATTAAATATTTTGTCCCTATCCTGGATGAGACTCAAAATGAACTATACAGCAGTGTTGATGATCTTTGAAATATGTATTTAGTGACTTCTTGAATCTAAACTGCCTTTCACAAAGTTCCATTGTGAAACTCACAACCTTTTCGAATCACACCACCTTCGTAGAACAAACTACTCTAATTAATCTCACTAAGTCAACATGGAATACCCCTTCATCCCAATGTACTCATTAATGAAAATAATTGGTATCAGTGAAGATTCAAAAAAAAATTATGTGATGCTCAAGATGAAATAGAATGTCAGTTTCATAGAGATCCCATGGAATAAAAAAATCAGGGAAATTCTAGATTTTCCATAGAAAAATTCAAGTAATTTGAATATGGGTAGATTTATACTTATAGTATCATCTATTCATGATTCTACACCAAATATAATCAGATTTTTTGTATATTCTAAACCCACCTTTTTTATCTCTTCCTTTTGTGATGATCCATTTTGAATTAATATTGACATGAAGCTTTCTGTCAAACTATCATCTTCCATGATAATCTAATTCTAATAATCCTGAAGGTCACTATCACCATTCGTGATGCTCCAATTATTCATCATTTATGATGCTCATTTCTGCCACATAGGTCGCCATCATCTCTCAATGATCCTTCGTAAATGACTATTCATGAAGACAATATTAATGAAACTCATGGATTTTCCATATTTTCAAAATGCCTTCAATGAAATACGCTTTTCAGGAAAAAATCCATCAACCATATTTTTGACCCCAAAAATTTGGAATGCTTCGGGAAATGATTCCTCATTCAATATAATTTATAGTTTGAACTATAAGAACCCATTCCATGAAAACTCTATGATCTTCCATGTGAGGATTGAAAAAAAAACACAAACCTTTTTCCATTTCTAGTAGAGAAGATTTTTTTTTATAATATTTGATTAAATTATGACACTTCATTTCTTTCCCCTATTTAATTAAGAAAGGGAAAATTAAAAAAAGAAACAAAAAATGATATAAATTGGTTATGATTTTTGGAAAAAAGAAATTCACCATTACAAGACCATTTATTTTAATCAGATGAGGTTTAGTAGTGGATGCACAGTTTATTCTATGAATAACAATCAATGAAAATAAGAAAATAAATATGATCCTTAAAATTAAAATCAATTATACTACCAGAAAATGAATAATCTAGATGGTGGGAAACTACTCATTTTTCATTATTTTATTATGACCATACATTGAGTTATGGGGGAAATGTGAGTTAAAATTGAAAGGGGACAATTTTACAATTCTTTTACATTTGATATCTGGAACATTACTATTGAGATTAACCACCTCCTGGATCTTTAATTTTTAATTACCACTTACCTTAAGCCTCATAATCATTTGAACCTTAATTTGAAGACCTCATGTTTTAGGTTCAAATTGTCATTAAAAGTAGAGAAATTAGATCCTTTAAAAACCTATGGATAGGGAGCTAGTTTTAATTATATGAAAATAACTCTACATGAATTTTACCATGAGTGATGATTTAAAATATTCAAATCTGATGTAAATCATGATTTGGAATATATAATAATAATGAATTTTAGAACATAAATGAATAAAAATAGATATTCCGTTATTTTTCAATAGGATAAAGTAAAATACATGATATCATTTTTTTCATGGGAATATTAGAATATTAATTGATATTTGATGTGAAAATTGAAAATTTGATATGGCATTGATAATAGTTTAATTTTATTGCCTTAGAATTTGAATATTGAAAACATTGGTTCCCGTTAAAATTTAATGTTGAGATTTTATGTTTGGGAAACAACACGGTTGAAGTGTGGGAAAATTGATAGAGATAAAAATTTTATCATTTTCAGATTTTTTTTCAATGATTTAATCCCAAAAAATTTATAATTTGAGTTATTTTTATTAATTTTGGATATATATTATGCTTTAGAATTAAATATAAAAAATTAGTAATTCTTGAATTTTAATAGATTTTATTAAATTTGATATTTCATGAATAACCTTAATAATATTGATCCAATTTAATTGATTATTTTTTCGCATTATTATATTCATTAGATACACCATTGTCTAATATATTAAGGGTTAATTAGGCAATTTAAGGCCCTAAAAATAAATAAATTTAGAATACCTCTTAAGGGGATAGGGTGGAACCCAAATCCAAAAATGGTCATTAAATAAGTCTACACACCTCCAATTGAGGTTCAGTTAGATATTAAATTTGTATCATATTATAACGCGGGATGTTGGCATGAGTCAGCGATATGATAGATCAAGATGGAGCATTCTTTTGGAGAAAAGACTCTAGAGGGGAAGCTGCAACACCCTTTTTTTTTCTTATTCCATTTATATTAGTTTTATTATAAATATTATTTTAATTTATTTTTTTAATAAAATATAATTCATTTATTATTTATATTTTTGTGTCATCATTAACACACCCTTCTAAATCTTCTCTATCATTATCTTGTTTTAATAATTTTTTCATCTAATTTTAGTTTTTGATTTCATGTCGGTGTTTTTCTTGTTATTTTCTCATTTTCATTATTTTAATATTTATTCTTTTATTTACTTCTTATCTTCATTCTAATCTTACAATCATGACCTATTTTAAAAATGATGGGTTAACCAATGGTTTTTCCTAAGGGAGGTATGTGGAAATTTAATTTATTCTACACTTAAATTCCTATTTGGTTTTATGTTTGTTATGATAATTAATAGTGTGAAATGGTTCGGAAATCATCCACAATGACACTAATCTCTAACTCATTTTAAGTATTTTATTAAATATTTTTTTCCCTTCTAATAAATAAAAGATCTCTATATGATGGAGTTGATCCATTAAATGGTTGAAATGGAACATGATGGAGTTAGGTCCAGGTAGATTTCAAACACTCAAGTGTGTTGTTCCGTTAACCTTGATAATAGTAGGAGGTGAAATTATTATTGATAAATTAATTCGATATTTTACACTAGAAAATAATGGAATAGTAATTCATGAATGAGATCTCATAATTTAATTATCAATATTAATCAAAACAAAAACACAGAGAGTGATGGAACCCACAAACAAAATCATAAATGTTGTGTTATTTCTTCACTAATTTAATTTTTTCATTGCGTTCTTGTTTAATCATTTATTTCATTTAAATTCTATCACATTCAATGATTATATAAAAAAAATAAGTACTTTATGTGATTTAGATTAACTGAGTGAACAACTGAGAAAAATCCTCAAGTGAGATAACATTGGTTAACCTCTAGGATGTATTAAAATAATAAATTTCCTCCATCCACACCCAAATATAGGCACACACCATTATCATATTATGATTTAAATATCCTATGATGAGTTAAATACACATGATAAATCATGATTAAAAATTTAGAGTTCTCTTACCATGTATTAAAGTACTCACCCATGCGTGAACTCTACCCACACGTGTCATGTCTTACGCAGGAGACCAACCATTCAATGGGGTTACTTGTAGTACGAGGAAAAAAGGACCTTTTATATGGGAGATAAAAACCATGGTTTGTTCAAGGATTAACATTTTGTTGCAGTCCCCTCTTACTATTTGGTTGAAATTTTTTTTACATTTTTTGTGGCTTGAAATTGTTCCTTAATTTTATGTAGTTTTTCAGACTCAAATTATTGGATTTACATGTATGTATGACTTTTTGATCTATTTTATTTTAAATTTTTACATTTCATGTAATTGGAGATGTTTGTGTCCAGATTTACCTTATGATAAGTCTATCTATATAGTAGTTATTCCTAATTGAGGATACATGACATCCCATGTCTTATTAGAAGCATTCTTCAGTTATTCCCACGTACGTTATCACCAGATATATGGGTCCAGTGGGTCATGTATAGACATTATTATCTTCAACCGTTCATTGATCTACTGGTGTATCTTCTTATATGTGTTATTACATAATATCATGGTGATTTAAATTATATAACCAACATATATAAGGGAATTATAATTCAAGATCATGGAATCTCATTAGATTATTTAATTATTGGTTCATCGTAACTCTTGTAATCTCCCTAATTCATTCTTAAGTGTATTCATATATAATGCATAACACTATTGATGGGTTTCTCTGTGATAAAATATCATATTAAATAGTATGATAAATTCTCTTATTGTTCCCACATAAGATCATAGGTTCTTGGAGTTTCATTTATCTTATCTTTTTTTCATTAATTAAATCTTATACTGACTTCAAATAATATTTTTTCCATCAAAAAGCATTTAATACCCACTTGTTTCAAACACAAATCTCTATCAAATATATTAAATCGGAACTACGATAATAATAAATTGAAACACCCCTTTTACCCATCAAGGGATAATATTTAGTTGGAATACGCTATGAGTTGTAATATATGATCAAGGGTAAATAACACATAGATATTGAATGTATTACCTTAAATATTTTGGGAATGAAGAAAACATTAATAAACTGAAAAATATTAAAATGTTACCAATCCCAAATGCTCATAATATAATATTATAAAGGATTAATAAAAATATAATACTATTAGAAAGCCCTATGATTACAACACAATTCAATTAAGATAATTAAAAACACCCCTAAAGCTATTTTGAACCTCATCGTTCATCCACAACCTCATGAATACATCAAAAGAATATATATATATATCGGTGATCAAAAAAGTTTAATCAATAATAATGATCATTAGACAATTACTGAATATACAAAGGAATACTAATATTCTTGTTGTTAAAAAATAGTGAAACCCATTGAATACCTTGCTAAGACAACTATATTCTCGACATTTTTGAGTCCCACTAACTAAAATAATCACATTCCCAACCACATAACATATGAAAATAACCATCACATACCCATCACAATATAAAATATGTTTGATTCATTAGATATCATGCATAAATAGTTTATACAATAATCCATTATATCTCATCCATAAATATGAATTTCATTACCATAATCCATTAAAACCTATACTTTTGTGTACCACAATTATATTCCATTACAACACATATATATACATCTGTAAGAACTTTGAGCCATTATATATTTTTTGGGTATGAATTCTATAAATACAAGCTATCATAGACTAGATATATACACAAAAAATAGTACATCAAACAGGTATAGTGGGGAAAAAAGTAGTTAGCCATTATTCTTCCCTACCAGCTAAAACTAGGAAATATTTTTTCAACAAACAGAAAGGCATGGACATCATTTATCTTATCCAAATCTAGTGGTGGTACATAAGAAATTAGATTCCATAGTGAATATATTATTGAACATGAGAAATATATAGAAAACTACGTGGAGAAAATTAACTGACATTAGTTAAGACCACCACATAACACATATACCAACAACAAAATTTCTTGAGTCAATCATCAATTATATGTAAAACAAAAAAACCAACCATTTTTGATGTCTCTTATATATCTAAGAATTTTGATATAAGATACAACCACTACATTTTAAATTACTATTTTACTTACATATTACTTTTAATTTAATTCATATAAACATTACATTAAGATCAAAACATAACAATTAAAATTTGATAATAGTTTACCCCATAAATATTATCTTTATTCAATTTATAAAAAGTACCATATAATTTAATAATTATTTATATATTTTATGAAATCCTCAAAAAAATTATAACTGATCACCATTAATTCATTCATACATTTATTACCATTTTATAATTATATGACAATATGAACCAAAAAATATACCCAATGAATGGAAAACAATGAAAATAAATTAAAAAACTAAAAAAACAACAATTTTTACCAAAACTAACTACCATAATATTCCCATCATCTTTCAACACCAATCAAACTATCGCACCATAATCTCAAATAACCACCACAACATTATCATAAATAGAAAAAAACCTTAACATATAAATGAACTATATAACACAAAACATTAAAACATAGAATGGGAATAATAATATAGAATAAATTGAATCAAACCATTATTTATAGTGACAAAATATAATAATAAATTTCAACCACATATTTAACCAATAAAGTCATTATTATCAAAATCACCATCCAAACTTAAATGGCCTCAAGGAATATTCCTAGAGCTCTATATCAAATTTTAAAATCATTAATCTATTATGCAAATGTTTATATATCCTCCAAATAAACTTTTTAGAAGATTGTAGTGTTGATCATTATAAAATAATCATGCATAACTCATGGTTTAGACATAAAAATAAAATATATGAAGTAAAATTTGGAATAGTTAATTTCAAATTCAAAAACCATCTCATTATACTAGCTTTAAATAATTATATAAATTTTTAATACGATGAAATATTCTCAAGTATATCACAATATTAACCATATTATATAAAAGAAATAATGAATAAAAATAATGAAATATGTATAATCAAAATTATAAAATTTGAATAGATATATGGATAATAATATATAATTATATATTTCATTGTCAATATAATCTTCATATATAATTTTATTTTTACCAGTTTATAAAAAAATAGATTATAGAAACATAGAATTACACTACCATATCATGTAACACCCTGAGTTTTTTATGAAATAATTTTTTGAATTAAATTAATATTCATTTAGGTATTTTATTTCACTACTTCATAAATTCCTTTCACATGAAATCAACATGTCTTGCACTACATGACACCGACATGGCTTGAATTACATGCAACACTAACATTGAACCCATTACTCTCAACACCATGTGTGTAAGGGAATATAATAAAACAATAGAGTACAATATATTTACTATCCTAAATAAATATAATATATTATATTACTTGAAATTAAACCCACACCTTGTTTTCTTTCAATACATATAAAATCAAATTTCTTCAATACAGTACACTACACGGAAGTCTGAATATTTCAACACAATGTTATATTATTAAAACATTATTATTTAATATAAGAAGAAATAAAACAGTCATTAATTTAGTAGTTATGAATAGTGTTAACTAAAGTATGAAAGTATATGGTTAAAAAAAATATAAAACGAATTCATTAGTTACCAATTAATTATAAATGAAACTATGAACCAAATGAAAAACAGATAATAATAATATTTTTATCTTCATGCTTTCAAAAGAGTTTTGTCTTGATAAACCAAATTAATCACAATTATTAAGTGATTTTAATGATATATATATGTTAAATATTAATTAATTTTTTTATATTCAAAAATTTGTTTTGATAGGCATATGATGAAAAACCCAATTTCACACATGAAAACCAATATTTTAGTTATGGAAAATTTACCACCATTTAATGGAGAACCCATATAATATATAAATTTTCACCATTTTATATATTTTATAAGTCAAAATAAACTTTATATTTTGATTATAATCATAAAAATTATCTTAGGGTGATTTTTTTCAGTATTTTCATAAGAAGATTAAATTTTAAATTAATATGGAAAAAATTGAAATTTGTTTCAAAAATACATTTTCATTTAATTTATTTATAAATTAAAATATGTTTAGATTGGTATTAATATTTATTTAGATAATGTTTTTATGAATTACTCATATTTCTATAATTTTAATCAATTTCAATTTGAATTTAACTATAAAACCCTAGAAAACATTCGAACATGTTAACATTAAAAATGACATTGCAATCTCACATGGGGGATAAATTTTAAGTTAATATCTACCAATTATGTGATTTGAATTTAAAAAATGGATGCTATAATTGGAATAAAAAATAATTATTATATACAATAATAAAAAATTTCTTTTTCAACAAATATTATTTATAGTGAAAAAAATTAATTAGATTAATGTTAATTTACGCATAATATGGGACTAAAACATAACCATAAGGCCCAAAACTGCCTATATACTTGTCAAATAACTATTTTACGAAAAAATATAGATAATATCAAACCTGTATTTAATTTTTTCACTTATATTATCCACATTCATTGTTAAAACATGTATGGATTTCCTTTTTCAAAATATTATAGTAATGCCACTTCTACTCCACTATAAATGGCCACAATTTCTCCCACATCGTCACACCTCTCATTCCACTGATGTTTGGATGTGATTTTCACAAATAGATTTTACCAAAATCAACCCCTTGACATTGAATATTCCATGTGGGAATAAATCTATCCAAGTAATCCTTTGGGTATAAACCAAAAAGAGTTTACCAATTTAAATTTTACGTTTCCCAACATTCTATTTTCATTCATTTACTTCTCCACTACCTATAAAATTCATATTCAATGCACACATAACCAAAATAGTATCCTAAATATACTAGGATGTTGATATGTTATTATTTATATATAAAATTTCACACACTTCAATCTAATGAGTAATGAACATACTGTTTCTAGGTACGAAAAACTACACCATCACGAAATGATGATTGTTCATTTTTCCTTCTCCACATATCATGGTGGCCATTATGATAGATACTATATTTATATATGATATATATGATATATATAATGTTCATATGATTATATAATTTTTATGTATAATGTTCCTTTATGATTTCCATCTTCTGTAAATTTTATAATATCATTTGAGGATGTGTGGACAACCGGAACCTCAAAGCGATGTGACTCATTCAAGAGTTACATGGACTATATTATGATGACACACCCATACATGTGTTCTATTATTCCCTACATAATGATATGATTTCTCATTTATGTGTTTTTTAGGTGGAATTGGTGGATAATTCCATATAACTATATCTAGTGGACAAACCATTCTTACTTGAAATGTTTGACCAATATTCCTTGGAGGGGTCTCTAAATGTGGTAATAGATCTATTAATTTAACTAAATGAGGCTCTAATTGATATAGATTCCCCTAATTATAAAAATGATATTGATCATGGTAGGATGGATAACCCACTTGTGGTTCATTAAAAATATAACAATTCCCCTAATTCTTTTCAGAGTATAGAAATTAATAAAACATTATTTAAAGAGGATCACCTCTCATTCGGTCTTATTGAGGTTCATAATATGGTATAATTAGAATAAAATAACCACACTACATATGATTAAATTCCATAAGGATACCACGAAACTTCAAACCCATATATGGGTCTGTATGTGGTCCATGATAAAGGTGATAACATTAAACAACATTTCTAAGGGAGGAATTCCCCTCCTGGTAACTAATAGGTTGAATATTTCACCTCTCGACATGAGGTGGAGGTTTTTTATTCAATTACATCCCATTTATATTTATAAGAGAAGACTGGATGGGTAAAATTTTACAGAAATTGAGTAATCTCACAAATATTTTAGTTCCCTTTGTAGAGGACTTTGGGATGATGATTTTGAGGTTCCTTACTATTATGATGACTGAAAAAATAATGATATTTAACGATCATGGGGTAAATTCAAAATAAGGAAGGGAAATGGTAAGGGAATGGAAATAATAATTGGAATAATATTGGAGGGCAAGGGTCTGGTGTTTTACTATAAAAATGAAACAGTCCAAAGATCAAAATAATTTATTGAAATTATTAATTTATTGGGAACTCTATAATGGTACCAACACTATAAAATCTCATTGTAACCAATAAACCCAGGGTGAATGAAACTACTAAACTGAAAAAATGAATTATTCCAATAGGAATGATTAAATAAGGGATTTTGTTGGTTATTACCTTTTCACAAATAATATCCATGAGTATGATGTGGAGAATCTCTTGGTGCTTATGCATGATAGTATTTAATTACCACCTCTATCAATGTCCCACATGTTATTTATGTCTTAGTAGACAGGATGAAGGATACCCTTTCATTATGTTTCATATATTAATACTATTTTTTATGAAAATAAAAAATAGAACTTTGGGTTGAATATTGTTTGATTTCTATCCAAATTCCTCAATGTTCGTAATTGAATCCAATTTCAACATTTTATTAGACTTGAAAAGAAAACATGATCTCACTTTGTTCATCTAGTATCGAATGTAGTCCGAAAATTTATTGACATGTGAATACTAATTTAAGTTAACAAGATTGAATAAGATTTCATAATGGGATGATACACACAAAATAGAAGGAATAATAGAAAATGGAAAATATTAATTTTTTCACGTTAATGACATGAATGATCTTATCGATGTCTCTAGTCATATTTTTCTAAAGAACCATTCAGATCACAATCCTTTTTTGGTTTCTGTCCTCTCAACTACGGTCATATCATACTTTCCCCCTTTAAATTTAATTATTCATGGATGGTTATTCGAGAGTGTAGAGATTTTCTCTGGGATACATAGAAATTTGAGACCCATGGAAGCCCCCAATAAATTTTATCTTCCAAGATAAAGAAAATGATGCTAAAGGATTGGTACATGGTATCTTTCTCCAACATTGGTGATGAAATAATGGCGGATGAAAATAAACTCATATATTTCCAATATAGATAGAATCTTCATAAGGTTCCCTCATGGGATGAATTACACCCCCCTATAAGAATGATTATTTTATCAATCCTGAGAAAAAATTGGATATGACATAATAAAATTACAATTGCCTAGTGGAGGGATAAGGAAATATATATTTTTATCTATTCATCCATAGGAAAAATAAGGTTAGGTTTGGGGTCACTACCGTCAAAATTAATTAATTCTTTATCACTTTAGTAAGGTATTTCTCTAACTCTATGACTACATATTTTAATGACATGTAATCATGCAATGGATATTATAACACTCATATTTTTATTGATAAACATACCCTAGAATATATGATGAAAATAATATATATATTTCGGAAACCCCAAGAGAAATTGAAATCATTTATGTCATGTTATCATTGAATAATGTTAGTGTGTATCCACTGGATGGATTTTACTATAAATAATTCATGTTTTATTATGAATGTTTTCATTAATATTTCACCAATATAGTGAGGTAATTATTCAATCATGATTCACTGACCTATGGAATAATCTAAAACATAATATAATTTTTCCCAAAATAAAAATTCCATTGATATTAGTTACATTATGTTAGTTGTGATTGGGAAATATATTCCTAAATTCATCAGTAATGTCATTACTGAAAAGATGGGAAATATTTCATGGGAAATAATCCCTTTGAATATGTAAGGGGTTTTAACTACATAGAGTATTTATAATTATATTTTCACATCCTCAGGATAAATTAATTTCTTGAATAAGAAGGTGTAAGAGGAAATGATTCTATTAAAATAAACATTTATAAGGATTTTGACATTATCTAATGGAGTTTCATCCTCTAAATTATCAAGAAGCATGGATTATACAGTAATTTTAACAAAAATATTCAAACCATTATTAATAGATATAGGATATCCATCCATGGTAATGGTTCTTCCAGGGGATTCATTTAGTGTTCTAGGTGATTCGGTCAAGGGGACACCCAATACAGAATTTTATTTTATATTTTTGAGTATTTTTTGAGCTTATATATCAAATACCTTATAAAGGCTAACTAATAGAAATAAATCAAAGTTGTGTGGGGGATTTAAACCTCATAACACCTTATTTATTATAATTATATCCTTATTTTAGGTAATGTAGAAAGATAACCCATATATTATATCAAATCCTTTTTTGGGAATTATGAGGAATTGGGTAGTCAAGTCATCAGTAGGAACAAATCATTCCTGGTCTTTGGGGATGGTGTCTATCTCACAAATCAAATAAATATGGATATCCCCCTTGTGGTGAATATAGGATCAATTCCTTTAATATATATTTTCATTCCCCTTTTGGGTAATGATAAAAGGTGATATCTATAAAATATTCATTACTTAATTATTGACCAGATGGATTAATTGAATAAGAAATCTTTGTCTTAGGAAGGAATAATTTTTATAGTACAATTTGTGATAGTATCACTACTTTTATATGATTTATTAGTTTATATATGTCCAATGGACCTTAAAAAATTGGAATCAATGCCTATTCTAAAACATCATTTCGACATGTTTCATTCATCAGAGGAAGATGATCACTGTGGCCTAGAAAGAAAATTACAAGGCCATTGACATGGGAGTCATGTGATTAATGGAGTTGAAACACTTCAATGAATCTCTCAAAAAAATGTTCATAAAATCATTATATATCTAAGGAAATTTCATTGGAGTTCCTCTCATGTATGTTTAAACTAAAAATAAAATATGGGTACTCCTTGTACATATCGTCATTTATATGAAAACTTATTAAGAACTATTAACCTCATCTCATGCAAAGTTCAAAATTTATGGCTTCCAATATTCCAATATAAACTATTGGTATACACATTGTACTAAAAGGCCACATTATGAAGATGTGGCTATCCCTTAACCCATGAATAATACCTAGGTTGTTTAACATCAATTGAATTATAATGAATCTTATCGATTTATTCCATCTAAAATTGGGATTGAAATTTAATGGTGTGACTACATTCACAGAAATAGACTCACCTGGACATCAAAGTCTTGTAGCCACTAAAACACTAGGGAGTTGTACACACACAATTTCAATTAAAAATTCATGGTCTAAAGTGGCTCCTGACCTCCATAAATTCTCACATTCTCTTATTTATAATTTTATTAATCTGGAGAAACATGCATGGAATATTTACTTTAACAACATGTTGAAATAATGGAATGTAGATTACCTTGGATTTCTATCACTTATTGAAATATCATGAATGGATAAACCATATTTTTTCCCTTTAGTTTTACATTAATAAAGTTGGAACAAATTAAAGAATATTTAAGTTTTAGGTTGCAGATGAAATGTTTTGATGTTATTATGCAATCTAGTTTTGTAATTGGAAAAGTTCAGATTGGGATATGAATGTTAATTTTTGAATTTTCCTCCTTAATTGACTATATATAAAAACATGAAATTTAATGGATTTTTTTACCGTGAATCATCCTTTTATGTGGGAACTAAATCCATTCACAAGGCTTTAGGTACTTTGACTTCTCATTCAATGGATGTTACATTGATAATGGTTCCACATCATATTGAATGCCATCAACATACCGACTATATTATCCTAGAGATCACCCATGTTTATAGGGAATCCAGCTGGGTTATTAATGTGTTGTCAAAGAGATATATTATAGAGTAATATTTGAGATGGTCCTTTGTGGACCCATATTTATGCTCACATTTAGTTGAGGAGAATGTGTATGGTGGCCTTCATACTCAACTCTATAAATTACCGTTATTATGACTTGACCGTAATTTTATTTAAGAAAATTTTTCATGTGTGGGTTCAGAAAAATCCTACACCTCTTTAGTTATATAACCCATTAATATGGTAGGAATGAAAAAAATAAAATGTATGAGATTAGAAATCCATTAGTCCAACACCAAGGATCATTATTGGAGCCTTGTTATCATGAGTTTTTTTTATCTTCCACACTTTATTTTTTTATTCAATTCCTTTCTGAGATCATCAGAGGATGAATAATTTCTCCAGAATTGATTCTTTCATGGTCACCACATCATTAACATGTATTGGGGGAGGGGATTCCTTATCATAAACACATAGTGAGAGGGAGGTAGAGGAATATGTTTTGAATATAATAAAACCCTTATTAACCTTTATTTTATAACCATAAACTAGTTGGACATAAGAACATAACATCAAAAAATAATATCAATTTTCTAGGAAACTTTGACCATTATAGATTTAAACGCAATGTTGAATTTCCAATTAATACATATATTTATCTGATTTATCAATTCAAACCCATGAAATTAAAAAAAAATATTTCCAAAAATTATTAAATTAATTGAGTAAATTGTCATACTACGAACCTCAAAAAATTCCACAATATGACTTATCATTTTATTTTATAAATAAAGAAACAAACGGATTGATTTTATAGGTCAATTAACTGGGATGAATTGTTATTTTACACATTTAAAAAGGTTAATATGTCCATAAATTTAAATAAAACTATGTCTTCCATGATATAATACCTAAATCATTACATTATCCCAACATAAAATGGTTTTTACCTTGAAAAGGAAACATAAAATAAATCTATTTGACCATACATAATGATTTACTCAAGGAGGAAATAGGAACACCAATATATGATCTCTTGCAAAATAGAAATTCCATCACGTGATGTGATCCCGAATTGATCCCACTTAGAGTGTATCCATTTCTAAAACCCTATTCATGGATCCGACATCATACAATATATTTGAACTTATCACCATATCTCTATTCATCATAACCCACCAAACAGGAAACATCCAAACAACACAAAACAAACTAACCACAAACTCACCAACTCTTCCCAAAAACAACCATAACTATCTATTAGTTGTCCATCATATAGTCTGACATGAAATGATTTAGTGATACAAGGGTATCTAAAAAACATGGTCTCTTCTATAAGGAATTTAAAAATGGAATCATACTCCCCATGGTAAAAAGGGTAAATCCTAATAATTTCATTAATAGATAAGTAAATCACAAAAAAATTGATCACAAGCTTCTAATTATGAGCACCACACCACACCATGTTCATAACAACACTCAAGATAAACAACAGTGATCAAAACACTGCATTAATATCTAATTCAATATATTTGGTGACATCAGCACTATAATCTATTTCTTAAAAAATACTATATGATTTACATATCCATACTGATGACCTCTTCAATGGGATTATCTACTTCATATGAATTAATATGACCAATATTTACCCCTATGTTGAATCCTACTTGATTTAAATGCTCACGATCAACACAATGATAAGGTTATCAAATTTATAACCCTATTGGATGTCACTAGTGAAAATACTCCAATAAAAACTCACCACACCACCAAATAGGGCTATAATGAAGGGATTTTAGTATTAGTCAGTCCAATACTCATGACCAAAAAACTCAAACTATACTAAAATAACTCCACCAAAGAATATAGAATGGATCAAACCTTATGTAATCATAGGATAGAATGAATTAACTCCATTATTTGATCATGTTAAGTAAATAAAAACCACCCTCTATATCATTCATTTGAAATCTCCACAAGAAGATCATAGTGACAGACTCAATGATATACTCCATGGTCACATCAAGAATACCTATAATGGAAAATATTAAATGAAATAACTCTACCATAACATGTATGATCATCCAAATACTAGGAAATAATTAAAAATATATACAATAAACTAACAATGAATTATTAATTCCTCATAGGTATAGTTTTTATTACTAGCTAGGTCCCACTTAGGATGAATTGAACTATATTCTATCCACTCTATCAGCATGATACCTTACATATGTTGTCACATAACCAAAAATAATTCATGTGAGACAAACCATATCCATGGAAACATTATTACTTCCCTCTTTTCATGGAATAATTTCTTAGAAAATAATAACAAATACCATATCCCTCATTTAATAGAAATGGGTACAAACCATTAACTTAAAAAGACACTGTCAATCTCATTAAACTGGTCTTCAATACATGAGATGATCTCTGACTCCCCAAAAAGAAAAAAATAATTTGAAAATGATTTTTTCTCACAAAAGTAACACATGAATCATGAAAAATTTTACACGAGACCCACGTCATATATCATATTCCCTACTTGGATTTTCAATGCATAGCTCGAACTACGAATAAATTGTTATAATGATCATTATCTAACATTATCCAATTTTCCCTCGAACAAGGTATATTCAAGAAATCATAACCCACATTAATGAGTGGAGAAACCATCTTGGTAGACTTTTAAAGACTATAATATGACATTTATACATATTTTTCATTCAAAAATAGATCATAAAATAGAATTCTCATGAAAAAAGGATCATCATGGATAATTTTGTTGATTATGATATCACACAAAATATCATAAAGAGGAAATCATGGATTAATAAAAGATCTATGGAGAAGGACTCAAGGCATCCTATGTTTCTATACACAAGATAAAGGGATATCGATATCAAATTCTATGGATCTAATCTACACCAAACCATTATAGTAGGAAAATTTATCCCTTTCTTATGGGGATACTGGCTCTTCTATAATATAGAAGATGTTACCTCATTATGACAGAGGATGTACCAATACAATTCCATAACATTAACCATAGACCTACAGCTCTCATGGATGTCCCATTCCTCATATATGATATTAATGGCCCTTGATTCAATACGTGAGTATGAAGTTGCATTGATGAAATGACACACCCATCTCTTCATAAAAAATAACATCTATATATTTAGTATCACACTATAAAGAATAGGTTGATATGAAATCCATCACGGTATGGGGACACATCCTCATCGAGATTGAGTTGGTATATAAACCTCTCAAATATATTGGGCCTACAACCAAGAGTGGTATAAATTATCCCTTTATCTATAGAGGATAATAAATTTCACATCATCAAATGATGGACCTATGCCTTTATAAAAGTTACTTTATTTGATGGAATACTAACCCTAATGGAGAATCTCATTCCCTATATCAGATCATTATACGAGAGGAATACTAACTCCATGGATATAGGATTCCACCTGAAAACTAAAACTGTATTATGATACCAGCTCTATATCATGCTGGATTCAACCTTTATAACATTTTCAATAGATTATCCATTATTTCCATACATATATAAGAAGATAAATGGAACTCATCAAACTTACAAGTTAAAAAACACCCCTATTTTGAAGGAATTTCTATTGGGAAATTAAAAAACATCATTTCATAATGTCAGCATCGAATATGATATATCAAGGCTAAAAAGAAAAACTGTATATACTAAAACACAATTCACGGACCAGAAAATCTATACCATATAATCAATTGTAGTAGAAAACAAATTGGTCACATTGATTATCAGAGTCCTTACATAGGAATGAATCAACTATTTCTCCCTAGCTATGTACCTTGGTCTAATAAGTAATATTAATCCCCTAAACCATTATCATCCCACATGTTCCAAGCCCAACTCATGAGATACATATATCCAAAACATAATCCCTAGAAAATACCCACTCTAATAAAAATCTATTATTACATATTCAACTTAGGATCCCCACTAGATATATAGTGAATTGAGTGTGACACCCAAATGAAACTACTTATATGTTAGGGGAATGTGACTATACCCAAGAAGAAATAGTAATAACATTGGAGGCCATATCCTAATCAACCTGCATCAAAAGTTATAAACACCATAAAGTAAAAAAAATATACCAAACCATTCCAGATATATATAACTAGCTAAAATTTAAATTATTTATTCATACCACTCGAGTTACCAAAATAAAATAGATACCAGATCACATTATCTCCAATCGGAATTCTAACATCTCTATAATCATACCTGCACCCAAAAGTTCATGCCCCATATTACTAGGTCACAAAAGACACAAATATATTATCAAACATTATAGACATAAAAATTTTAGGTCATATGAACCGTAAAACACATTGTATAAAAATAAATAGCAGGAAACTTCAAAAATAAAATGAAAATTTGAATGTATTTCAGCAAACAATGAGTTGAGAAAATATTTCCTTTTAATAGATATAAAGGGAAATTACAATTGAAAAAAGACATCACCAACTCCTATATATGGTATCTAAAAAATATAACTAGAGTAAACCTCATAAAAAAATTGAGAAAAACTAAATTGGTCACATACCATAGGGAATTATTCCTTCGCGCTCTAAAACTTATAATGAATTCCTACTTAATTAGTATAAGGAAAAATGAAGTGCTATAGAATTCCATTAAAACAACTAAGGGAAATTGATTAGTTTCCCATTTATAAAATGACAACTGAATCATTAAACACAATTTTCCAACTAGAAATTCTTCTGACATTTAGGGTGAAAGAATAAAACATATATGAAGCCATTATTCATTTAATGTCGACCTATGTATCCCCAAGCTCAGTAGAGCCTGAAAATGACAACACCCAATGATAAAAATACATTTAAGAGAAGAACACATTTAAATAAACATGTGGGGGGTAGGATTGAATAAAAAACAAATGAATTATATAGAATCCTACAATGCTGGATGAAATCAAATGAGGTTGGAATCCATCATTGAATATGTTCCACAACCTAATCCCACCCCTCTATTGATGCTAAAAAAAGATGGAACAGAATGGTTAAACCCACTATCTCAAAGAATCTCTGCACAGGGAAAACAATAGAATTCAAAAATCATGATCAAAAATCATTTTAATTTATAATAATTAATGGAGCCACCTATTTCATTAGTAGAAAAAATCCAGAAGAGAATATATATACATTACTCACCAATTTATGTCTTTAGAGAAACCACTATAAACAACATTCCAAAACATCATCTACATCAGGGATCCCTCTACAGGCTTAGAGGGGATGTATGTCACTATGAATACAATAATATTAACTGAAACAACAACATATTAATATTTATTGGAGGATATTAGAAACCATATATTTTCATCATTAATGGACCCATGCTCCTATTTGTTGGTAAATGCTAACTCCATAAACCAAAATGAACTTCCCACTCCTCAACACATAAATTATGCACATATAATATACTTTATAATATTTAAAAAAATAACCAATTCATAGACACCCATTATGAATATATTATTAAATGTACTATAAATAATTGCCTATAATTTCCACTTCATCAAACTCAGTAATTAAATGATATGAAACCTATGGTACTAAGATATGATATCTTTAATTGAGTAATGACTGGCCACCGTGACTATCTCATATAGAGATAAAATAATGATATCAACCATCCATCAAATCCAATCCACGTGATCCAAAACAAAACATGGGGTATATAGAGAATGTTACATATTCCTCCAAGAGTTTTCTTTATGTTATATACAAACTGGGTTGTTGTGGTCTGAATGGCTCACACATAGCCAAAAATAAGTATTCTTCACCATCCATACTTCTTTTTATCTCTCGTAAACAAACACTCTTAGAGGGTACTAGTTCCCAAATACATGTAGTTGTCCCAAAGAAAACATATATAAACACGACATGTATTCTACATATATTTTAATGCATTTATTCATTATCTATACTATGGTGTTAAGATATGTAACCAAATACCAAATAATACCTCTAATGATATTTTCTGGAGAAGAGAAATTTACATGGAGTTTGGGAGCACATGAGTAATTTTCTGTGTAACCTATCTCAGGTCATTTTGTGTATCTCATCATGCCATGTACATTTACACGCCCATAATCACCACATGGATGTAAAAATTGTATCCAACAAGAGAAGGACTGATAATATACACATCATGTGTTCATAAGACTATACACCATGTAGTTGGATATTTTGGAAATACACTACATAATTCATCTAGATTTCACTCCCACCCCAAGGATTCAACCTCAATCATTAAAATTGAAAAAAATCACATTATATAACACCCAAAAAGTAATAAATTAAAATTAGTTCTAATGGAACAAAATTTGCCTTCAATTTTTGGATGTTCATCATAGATTTCATGGTACACATTTTTTATCCAAAATCCATGGTCATGGAATCCGGTGAAGCCATTAAATCATCAACAACTTAATTTTTCATCATTGATAACCTATTATAGGGTCTTTACATTTCTAATAGTAAATGGGGATAGGCGTTCATTTCATATATTAATTGGTAGAGGGAGTGGATATAATTTTTTTTTATTACTATAAAACTATATGTAAAAAAATGAAATCTGATAAATTTCACTAAATCGGGCAAGGAGCATTAATTAATATTATATGTCACCGAGGTAAAACCCCTAATCCTATATACAACCATATTGTGATAATTTAACTATATATATTTGTTTATGGGGTATCACTAGTAGATAAAATTTAATTAATTATTATTAATTTACGAAAAATTAAATAATCAAAATATATCACTTGACTCAGAATCTCACAAAAATCCATCTTTATGGAAAATGTCTTATTCTAGAATCAATGGAACCTTTCGAACACATTATTCAAGTAAATACTTATTCCATAAATGATCATTTTATGCATTCAAAAACCTTGTGGACCTAAAATATAAAAACAAAATATGTTTTCATAATAGAAAAACATGAATCATTATAATAAGGGTTTCCATCTTAGATGAAACATCTCTTTATTTCCATCGATTTGGATCTCAACACCCAACCTGGAATTACTATTTTTAAATTATGTTTTATTGAATAATCGTAATAAATTGTTATGATAATGTATTTTTTAGTAATGTAAATCTACACAATATTGGGACAACTAAATATTTAATGAATAAAATTGAATAGTTCGTATTTTGATGTACCAAATCATTCAAATAACAATTAATCTCTAACAAAAATGTGTTATCACAACACATCATTTTCTCATATACTCGTTTCCCAATAGATGTTTCTAGAGTCAAATATAATAAAATGAATTTATTTTAAATTATAAATGGGAAATTAATTGATCAAATATAAAATAATTCCAAGAACACATATTTAATGCGAAAAAATTAAAACATAATACAATAAAAAGTTCATATAGCCATCGGCGATCCATATATAGGATAAATTCTATATTGGTTTACAACAAAATTATTATGTAAACTCTTTCTCACTTATTGGGTTTCAAATACCATCATAAATGAAAGAAAAAATTCATGAAGAACCATTATCTCTGATCAACCTCCTCAATAAGATCTCTTAGAATGTGATCAGCTACATCCAATTGAATATAAACTACACTGATGATAAGATACTGATATTTTATTTATTCTGTACATTTTATTCGTTAATATATCCATATAGATGAATCTAGATATTTTTTTATACAATCTAAAAAAAGAAATTTTGGTCATTCCATCAGTATAATGAAGATTAATATAACCCTGAAAAAACACTAGTAAAAAATGACATGAGGTCACCTAGAACAAGGGGATTATGGGTTATTTCTGTTTTATGTTATCCTAAATGATCCAATAGTATATTTCATATATCATTGTGTATTTTATCAGTGGGAAGAACTATAAACAATGCTTTGGCTATTAAATGATGTAATACATCCTAAACCCCCTTTAGAAATAAAATATATACAATGACCATATTACCCACACAATATTTATATTATAATAATAAAGGCTTTACATGAGTTTGAAAAGGATCCTTAAAACATGTTTTTATGTTCTTTATATCAAATTCACTATATCTAATTTATTAGTATAAAATGAAATGTTATGCAATAAATATCAAAAAATATTCTAGTTTTATTTAGAGATGATTATTTTCCATGTATAATAGATATTATTTACAATTTAACATATCTGTGTAGAATTCTAAAATAAATTACTCTTGGTGTCACTTACAGTTAAGCATGTGCATGTTATTAGCCTCTTTTATTACATTCTACATGTAACATCTCATGTAATTGTAGATTAATTCATTTAAATATTTATTAATATTTATTAATTATATAGTAATGTTACCTTTAAATGGATGTAACATACAATAGATTACCCTATAAGAAAAAATGAGTTCTTTGAAATATTTCATTGCACGCATGGTCGAGTTGTTCCGAACAATAATGTGTTGTTAATATTTAGATTTTATGCTGTTGATATCAACTCAATATTATATTGGTGGTAGTGGATATGTCTAACTATTTTATATTTACACATGGTTATAAATATTTTTACATTCATCTAATTAATTTAATAATCATAAGACAAGAATAATTCTCGTTTTAAGCTCAAAAAATATATTTTTTATAAGGAGAGGTTTTACCACCTTTTTGTGATGCACCTATTTGAAAATAAATTTTGAAACATTTTATAATATTTATATGAAAAAATAAACATCGTTGTTTACAGAAGGATGTAAATTATTACTTTGGGTATAGGTTTTTTATTTTTTTAATAACATTCTTGTTTTGATGAATAGTAAATAACATTGAATTTTAATTAAATACTATTTTTTCATATAAATAATTTATATATTTAAATTTTATTATTAATTTAATTTTCTTCAATTATATATAATACAGAATTTTTTATTTCTTTAGAAATAATGTCACCTTGAATATACATATTAAAACATTCCAAGTTATTGAACATTGTTTCTTTTAATCACCATATTGTCGTGTCCTCTGTGATAACAATATAAAATTAATTTCTCCCAATTCATTGATGTAAATATAAAAAAAAATTAATTTAATATTTTTATTGGGAATAATTTATAATGCCTAAATTTTCAAACATGTTTTTTCTCATAAATTTTTTGAATCTAATTAAAATTAATTTTTGTGACTTATTTAAAAATGTGATTACATAGTTGATAAAAATTAATTTAAATAGTCACTAATACAGATAAACATGGCCAAAACCAATTAGATATCTAATATAAAAGGGAACTCACCCCTTCAATTCTTCAAACCAATCATAAATCATTTTTTTAACAATCCCTTACAAAATAATCATAAAACATTACTCCCCACACCCTATATCCACACATTGAGAATAAATGAAACCAATAAGTCATTAGATTAAAATCAATAGGAGTTACCCATAAATGTGTAACATTCATCAACATGAATTTTTAATTTGGTTCCATCTACAATCCATTTGATTTAATTTATATCAATATTATATAACAACCTTAGTATCATCAATATACATATATGTATTCATGTAAATGTAATGACATACACATATTCAAATTTACCTTAAATGGGTAATGAACATACCATTCTTGTGTACGGAGAACTACCACCGCGCAAAAAATATTATTTTTCATTTACCACATCCCATGTTTGGGAATTATAATGCAAAAAATGTTTCTTATATGATATATATGATATTATTGATTTATTCATAACACTATTCTTATGATAAAACTCTTACCATAATCCATTCCAACTTGTGGGAATATGATAACATCATTTGTGGATGTGGGGACTACCTCCTCCTCAAAGCGATGTGATAGATATAAAACTTACATGGATAGTAGAAAATATAGATTTAATTAATAATATGTTACATAAATTACATAAATATATGATATTCATGACATAATTAACTTTTTTAGATATAATATATCATTTCCTTTAGCACTATTTCATACACTAATAAACATGGTAACATTGTTCATAGACGTATCGACTATTGCCTCCTTGACATGATGTGATTCCATTTACATCATAATAATTATATATTTATAACTATATAAGATTAAATATCATGGTATTTATGATATAATTATCATTATATATTGATAAATTTTACTTCTCTTATTTCCATAATGATTGTTGAGAAATGGAAATGTTACTCAAGTGTACGTAAGACCTAATATCTCCATGATTGTGTGTTGGTTCATTTTTTGTAACCATATTTAATTATTGGATGTAAAAATATAATTTATGTATAAATATGATTTTTATTTCTTCATTATTATTCTTTATATGTTTATATTATTATCCTTTTGACCATTTTAGACCTACCAATGTCATTTTTGACACATAAACCAAATATTGTCAAAATATCTAATGTAAACTTAATTTTTTATGTAGTTGTATAAAATATTATAACATGAGAAAATAAAATTACTTATTATCCATAAAAAGGTATATAAGAAATTGAATAATTAACATAATTTTATTATTTAGGAACATAATTATCCACATGACATTTTGGGCTCAAGGTAAGTGATTTCATCTTAATCTCCAATCCTCATGGAATATCTTGATGTAATACACCATTATTATTTTATAAGATGCATATAAAGCCAAATATAAATGTTATATATTGTATTTTATCGATTCTAATTATATTTAATGTTTCGTTTAATGGTATTACTAAATGAGATTTATGAAATAAATATTTCAATGTGGGATGGGATACTTTGATAGAAAATAAAACTCTTTTAAATCATTTATGATTTAATTTATTTTTTTCCTCCATGTAAATATTCATGATACTATTTTATATGTTTATATCTATAAATGGATTAAATAGGAAATTTTATGGCAATTTTTTATTGGATTGAAATGTTTTAAAATTTTAATTTTTTAACAATTTCCTTATAAATTGTTTTACAAATATCAAAAGGAATGTCCTATTTTAAACATACATTGTGATAATTCCTTTTTCGTCATAATGGAATATTTTTATATTCCTTTAAAATATATTTTTTTTCACAAATTAAAAATATTTTTCTATTTTTTCATTATTTTGGTATTTTAAATGTTTTTTCAAAAGAATGGTGTATTCAGTGATGAAAATGGCCTTTTGAAGGAAATGTCATTTTAATATCTAAAAAATCTACATACAAATTTAAATGAGATTTTAAAATTGTTAAATACTTTATATCATGTCATGGTTCATGGTCATTATAAATGAAGTGTTCTCCCAAATGACATCAAGTGATCTCATTATAGCATTTGGAATCAGTGCACTCAGATAACTCTAAAATTATTTGGGTCATGATTATTTTATATTGATAATTATATTAGATGGTTGATATATGGATATTCAAATCTATATGTGATCTATTGGGGTTTAATGTGATGATGTACCAATGTACCTACATTAATTTCTATGTTTGATTTTTTTCAAGGAAATACTTTATTTCCAAATGGATAAATAAATGATATTTTTATTAAATAATTATATTTAGAATTTTGGGTGAAATGTTTATCTTTCAAGAATGGGTTTCTCATGTGTTATAATTGTTAAAAATGTACTAATGGTTTTCTTCTTCTGGTATCCCTTACTAATCATTTTATTCTCATCCCACATTTTTAAATGTCATTAATCGTATTTTCTAATGGGAAATAGATATAAAGTGCAAAATTTTAATGTTATGAAGATATTTCATAAAAGAGATTAACTTTAATTTTTTATTAAGTTTTAATTGTGGGAAAATGGATACTATTTTCAAGATTTCACTTTTTGTTATATAGATTTGTTATTATTATATATGGCCTAATTATCTAAAACTATAAACCTTAAAAGTTAAGCATTTTGAATTATATTAATTTTTTTACTAGAACTCAAGAAAATGCAATTTTTAAGGGAGAGGAATTATAGTTAGTATCAATGGAAATATTTATATAACATCAGAGTTTAGGATAACAATGATAGAATGAACTTTTAATATTTTACATTATGGTTCTGTTAAGTAATATATAATTTAAATATTAAAAGGTTTGATATAATATAGTTCAAAATCGTTTCCCACAGAGGAAACTGTGAAGCTACTGTCAGAAGGAACTTTAGTGGATGTTATCCTTCATAATTTGTATCCCAAGTCAGCTAGAATTGGAACTGAGTATTTTATTATAGCGATCGATCAATTGAAACAAGTTATAAATGTTGTTTGGATCCATGATACAGTGGAAAAAAATATACCATGAATGAATATTAATTTTTTTGGATCATTTCATGATGAAAAAACACCAATCATCTAGTGGATCATCTAAATGTTGTGATTTTCATATGAATCATGTGGTTCATCACTTTGAATAGATCGATGAACTCTCAAGGAACAACCCCTAATAATCATTAAATCAAAGATGTGTGGATATATTATTTCTTAACTAATTTAGTCATAGCTTCATTTGATATGTAATGGGAGTGCACCTTTGAGTCCACTTCTACTAAAGAGATGGAGGAAAAACCCTAGGGGAAGATGGTTTAAATCAAGCGATAAATGTGAAATCTATGGGGATATCATTTGTTGAGGCTCTAAAGGGATCAGATATAGAAAAATAAGCATCATCAAAGAATGTTAATTTCAAAAAACTATATGACGGAGGATTTTCTATAGAGGATGATCCTGAGACACTTCATCAGCAAACTAAAATGTGTATGTCATCTATTATGGATCACATTTCTTACAAAATGGGTGATTAACCCTGTTCATATCTAGATCTCAAACCTCACATTGATCACTATTTGATATTTTCACATTTGAAACTCATCCCTGTAGGTACGGATTATTTCAATATCATTCATTCATTATGGGATGATTTAGATAGGATTTAGAGGATATATGAAATAAAACACAAACCCGGCATACTGCGTAACTCTGTATGAGATTTTTATATTAACCCAAACACTCATAGGAACACTATGTAATATGTATGGGTTAGAATGAATAATCTCAATTTGTTTTTTGGCACCTAATGATCATAAATTATTTTCCTTTTTTATTGAAACTCCACTGAAGATAGACCAAAGAACTATAAATGGAGACTTAGGGCTATTTTGTGGATTGATGATGGAATAAAATCATGGGGATAATTTATAGTAAATCATTTATTTCAGAGTTATTGATTATAGGGATGTTGTGAATATTGAATATGAGAGAAATCCCCCTTTATGTATGAATTGAAAAATTATTGGACACTATATTTTAAATTGTAGGGTAGTGCACACACATGCCTCCCAAATGAGTGGCATAGAATGGACTGAGATAAAAAACAAATGAATGATAAAGACCTTAATATGCATATACCAAAATCTACTAGGTTGAAGAATGTAAAATGGATTATCAATTCTAGGAGCTTGAATTCCATTGGGGATATCATTGGAAAATAATGGGAAGAGTTAGTGGAAGAATAGGAACATGAAACTGAATACCAATGTATAATTAATGAAATTGAAGAAAATATCATGGTGGTCATTAAGAATTCCCAAATAGAACATGATGTTATTAATTTGTAGTCAAACCTTATCTCCGAATATAACATGGTGAATAATATTTATTCTTCAAGGAGTCCTAATAAAGATAAAAATGTATATCTCATCCTCTAGTGCACCCCACTAGGGATTTAAATGACATGAATGTCCAACCCTAAAAAGATAAGAGTTATTAAAAAATCACACATGTGGAAACTACTATCCATGATGATTTTAATGGACCACCCCTACAACCCTTGGTAATGAATATGCCAAAACATATTTCATTTCCCAAGATATTAGTAGCGCTAGGATGTCTGATGAAAAATACAGTCATTCGGTTCCAATGCCCACAATGAGTGAATAATAAAACCCACAGGATGACAATACTACTGACGATGAAAGTATAAATAAACCCCATATATAAAATGATAATGAAAATTATAATAGAATTTTAGTTTTTCAGGAACCTGATGCGGTATGTAGTCCAAGTAGGAATAAAACTCCAATGCTCGGGTTGTTATATCTACCTAAAACAATATAAAAACTTGTTTTGACAATGGAAAGTAGAATGTTATTGATGAAACCAAGAACAAACACAACCCTAAAGATTCTATTGTCTCCAAATTATATAACCAAATGGTTATCCACAAAGATATATCATTAACTTCTTCAAACAAGAAGTTGGATTCACCTTCAAACACAAAAATGGGTGATCCAATAACTATATAATATAATGAAGTTATTACTAACATTATCCATATTTATCTTATGATCATGTAGGTGAAGAAAACTAGTCCAAAAAAGGCCAATAATCCAAAATGATCAACTATATAGAAAAACATTTGGAACAAGAAAAAAGGGGAATAAACACTAATAACATGTTTTAATGTTTATTTTAGTTTGGAATATTCATTATATAGCGAACCCTGAAATCTTTGATATCTTATAATTTTTTTAACAATAATCATCATCTGATTTTTTTTTTCAATTAATAAACCATAAATAAAACTTTATAATCGGTTTTTTCATCTTTTCTAATTTGGTTATACTTTTTTAGGATATTGTAATAACTTCCCATCTATTGAAACGCTCAACATCATTGTTTATTCTTCAATACAGAATGTGAATATTTTTTTTACATATAAATAGTTTACATGAAACTTTATCATTGACCACCCACTTATTTACACTTCCTTTAAATATTCCATGAATTGAAATCAATATAGCATGACCCTTGGGAATTAACTCTCTCTTCATTGAAATAGAATTCATGATCCTCGGTTTGTGGTGGGAGACTTTAATTCCATTCTTTCCTCTGGGGGGGGGGGATGGGACCCTCACACTCCACTATTTCTTTATGGTAATTTAAAGCCCTTATAGAGGATAAAATTTTTATTTATGTTAATCTCACTAGTCTAATGTTTACATTGTATATACAACATTATAATAGGGTGGTTTTCTGTAAAATTAGGAAGAGATTTCCATAATGTTTCAGCTCTTGATAAATGGGACAACATCTATCGCATCATTCTTCCTAAAATTTCCTCATACCACTATCATATCCTAGTCAGCATTCCTCTCAATATAACTAATCGTGTTTTACCTTTTAGATTTAACATCACTTGGTCTTCAAACCCTGATTGTATTAACAGTACAAAAAATTCATAGTCTACAATGAGAAATTTCATTTATTATTTTTCATTTGTCTTTAAATTAAAAAAATATATAAAGCAGGTTCTTAAGGTGTGGTGTAGATAAAAATCTACCAAAAAAAAATTAAATCCTTCTTCTAGAAGAGAATCTCTCCTAAATTCAGAATAATAACACTTTCCCCATTTTCGCATCTAACACCTAGCATGAAATTAATATTTCTACTAAACTTGTTAATATGACTAACTTTAAAGACAACATCAGAATTTCAAAACTAAATGGCACAATGATGGTTATAGAAATACTAAATTCTAAAAATCCCTAAAAAGAAACAGAAAAGTTCACATGCCTTTTTTCTTTCTAAGGGATTGATAAACACCTCATTGATTCTGAAGAAGGTATTTCTAGTAATGTCTTCTCTGATTTGGAAAAATTATCAATGGTTCTAATGTTAACAAAGGCCTTTTACAAGATGTCATCACAATTGGGTTGATGGAAGAGTATACCAGTATTCTTAATAGCATTCTTATTGATCGTGATATTAGAGACAAAGTATTTATCCTAAATCTAGAAATTTCACAAGTACATGATGGTTTAAATAATGATTTTTATCATCATCATTGGGATGTGCTCCAAGATGATGTTAATAGATTGATCATGGCATTATTTTCCAAAGGCATAAACCCTCGTGGGAGGAACTCTAAATTCCTCTCCATAATCCGGATAGTGGAGAATACTAATGAAATTCAATGTTTCAAACCCATTGACCTTATCGACACTCTCTAAAAAAATAATTCCATGATTATGGAATATAGACTCTCTTCCAATGTTAATAAAATTGTTTCATAGAATCAGTTTGGTTTTGTAAAATAAATTTCCATCTAGGATTTTATTTTTCTTACCTCAGAATGAACCATCATTTTGAAAAAAACTAGTTGAGTCTCAACTATAGCTATAAAACTAGAAATTTGAAAATATTCTAATACCATTGATTGGAGCATTATTTCTGAATTTATATGGTGATTTTTATATATTGACTCTATCATCGAAAGAATTAAAGCTCTATTCATTTCGGATTTAATCTTTATACCTATGAATGGATATCCTAGGGGTACATTAAATTCTCTAAAGGAGTCAGACATGGTGACCCCCTCTCCTCTATTCTTTTATCGATTGCTGAGGACTACACGAGCAGCTTAGTTACTCAACTGGTGGATCAAAACAAGCTTAAACTGATTTTTGCGTTGAAAATTGTGAATACCCCCAAGCATCTATTGTATGCCGACGAGATCATACATTTTTTACAAGGTGAGAGAAGATATATAAATAACCTCAAAAGTTCCCTCTCCCACTATGAATATGTTTCTAGGAAATCTATCAATGGAATAATATCTAACATCAATTTTCAAAAAATATTCTCTTTCTAAATAAAAAAATATTATCATTTATTTAATATTTAAGGAAGGTTACTCCCCCTTTACCTATCATGGTGTTCCCCTTTTTTTGGTCATAAAAAAAATCTAATTGTTTTTTCACCATTTTTGATGAAATTTTTGGCATATCACTTCATAGAAAGGTAAATCCCTCTCAATGGTAGGGCGAATCTATCTTTTCCAAAATATGATTGTTTCTAAAATGGTCTATTCCATGATGGGATATAAATGGGATCATGGTATCTTAAAGAGCATAAATTATACCAAAATACATTCTGTGGAGTGGGATAACTCTTGATAAGAATACCGTAACTATCTCATGGACTACATATTGAAATCCACTAGACAAAGGTGGGATTGGCATAAAAAATCTCAATTTTTTCAATGATTCCATACAATCCAGGCTGAATTGGAATCTAATTCATAATAAATCATCGTCCATTTGTTTACTAATAATCTATTTCCATGATTAATTAAATAAAGAAAATATAAATTATATGAACTCATCCATCTGGCCCTCTGTTAGAAAATATTTTTCAAACATAATGTATAAATCTGGATGGATGAAGGGAAAATAATCTACCTTGAATTTATGGATTTCCAACTTCATTGGTGCTCATACCATTTCCATGGTCTCTACCACTCAATGGAACATTTTAATTTTTCCATCAAAGATATGTTAAGCTCTCAAAACACTATCTTACCTAATGTTGTTAAAATGGTCATTGACAATTCTAAATTTACCACCACTGATGACTTTTTAATTTGGGAACCTTCTCATAATGGCATGCTTGACCCAAAGATCTTTTATGATCATATTTTTAATAAATCGTATGATAGCTTTATTTGGCTAATTTTTTATAATATGTAATGGTTAAAAATCTTGATATTCACTCCTGGTTAGCGTATTGTGCACACAAGGGTCCCAACAGAAACATTCATTCAATATTTTGAAATTCAACTTTGCTCTAAATTCCAGTTTTTCAACATACATTGGGAAGACATTACTCACATGTTTATTTCTTGTGATATGACAACTACCATTTGGAACTATGGATTTTATCTTTTTATGTGTATATGGTTACTTTATGACTCTATTATCCCTCAATTAAAGACTTGTGGGAATATGGCCAACTCCCCTCAAATAAAGAATCTATTTCTAGAAGCTATAACTAAGATTCTACATGGGATTTGGTATAATAGAAATCATTATATTAATAACAATTACTCATTTAGTATAAATGTATGTAAAATTAGAATCATTATTACCATTCTGGATTCCATGTCAATTCAAAAGGATCATTTCAAAAAGACTATTAGAGACCTTTGGATTCTTTGGTATCTTATAATGAATGGAAATTACCCCTATCTTATACATACTTATGAAGTCTTCTAGAAATATATTCCTCCAGGATGGATCATTGTCAATGTTGGTGGTGTTTTAAAAGGAAAACCTGGACCCTCGGGTTTTGGTGCTATCTACAGAAATCACTATGGGAAGATTCTTAGAAAAACCATGGTATATGTGGTGTCACCTCATCACTAGAAGTTAAAATGATGAGTGTGATTCCCGCCATCAATTTCTCTAATCATCATGTCTGGAACAATATTTGGATTGAGAGTGCTTCGATGACCATTGTGCAATCTATTTGGCATGGAGTTTTTCACCTTGCATGGACTCTTAATTAATGTTGGAAGGGATTTCTACACTAGCTCATGAACACCGACTTTATTTTCAATCAAACTTATTGGGAAGTGAACAGGATTGCAGATGGCCTGGCTAATATGGGAGTCAATCATGACATTATTTGTAAGAAATATCTCTATTTGGATTTACCTTATCTTTATGATAGCGATTCCAAAAAAAACCCGTCTTTCAGATTCATATAATCATTTCCTGTAATATTTCTCCTAATTAAAATTATATTTTGGGTATATGAACAAAATACCATTATTTAAGAAAATAAAACAGTCCCTCTACCCATGTGGTAGGTGAAGGATGGATGAATTCTATGGAAATGTAATTTGAGTCATCGAATATTCAGAACATAAAATGTTAATTATTTCAATTTATCATTTTTTGGGTAATTATAATTATTTTTAGTTAATGGTTAATATTAATAGACAACGTGAAGTGATTGAATCCTTGGATTTTTATGAAATTAATAATATTTACCCTGATTATGATTTTCATAAGTCTGTTCAACTAAGGATGGAAAAAAGTTATATTTTTTTGGTTGTGTTTATAGATTATGTTTTTTATTTTATGAAAGACAATATGTACATGAATGGAATATAATGGTTATTTTCAATCATTAAAAAATGAAACTATATGGTAAATTTAGTATATGTGATTTTTGGTGGAAAAAAATTTGATTCCTTTGTAACATTGTTTCTAAAGTCGAAATATATAGTGATCCTTTTAAAATAAAAGTTATTGAAGGATTGGAAATATCAATAAATATCATCAAGAGTTTTTGTTTTCTTGTATTAGTTTGTTACTACCAGATGTTTTTTGAAAAAAATTGATCAGTCACCCAGCAAAATGACAGAGTTAACTCTTATAGGTTTTATGCCCATCATGAAGAAATAATGTGATGATTATTTTTAGGAACTAAAAATATTATTGGCGAATGATCATGTTTAAAGATCTAACTTCAAAAAATGTTGAACTATTAATTTAAAGTGATGATTAATTGAAATTAGTTAGTTTTTTCCTAATGAACAATGATCATATTATTTCTTATGCAACACATCTGTTAAAACCTCATGAGTTAAATTAACCTAATTATATTTTGTAATTTGATGCTATTATTTCTTCTTTAATAATTGAGATGATTCATGTATATAGAGTAAAGTGTAAGATATATGATGACCAAAAATATTTTATATATGAATTCACTCATAAAGAATTAATCTTTGTACATAGAAGATGGATGGAACTATTCATGTATTATGATGGCATGATTTATTTTCATCCAAGAAATAAATACAAGGTGGCAGATGATTTGGGTTGAAAAAGTAATGCTACATTGGCCACATTAAATTTAGAAATTTAATCTTTTCATAAGAATTTAATTATTTTTTTCCTAGAAGATGTGGATGTAGGGACATCCCTAATTTTGATTCAAGTTTTAGTGTAGTCACATTTTTCAGAAAGTATTAATATTTCTTAAGAGGATGATTAATATTTTAAAGAAATGTTAGAATCAATTAAGGATTGTATGTTTCCCATTTTTAATGATTATTAATAAGGTATTTTATTATTCTAAAAAAATATTTCTCATTTGAATCATTATTTTGGAATGAGTTTTTGACTAAATTTCATAGTTATCCGTTTTTAATCTTTTAGCCAATAGTCAGATGTATATATACCATCAGAAGTATTTTGTTGAGATGGAAAATAATTATCACCGATGACTATTCTTTAAAGTGTTTTACATGTCAATTGGATATATACGAGTGACAATTACTAATGGGGGTACTATAAGAATTTATAATAACACAGTGGAAGTGGGAAACTATATCAAGGTATTTTGTGATTGGATTTCCAATGAATCTCAATATAGTAATGTGATTTGGGTTATTTTTTATCGATTAACTGAATTTCCAAATTTCTAACCCATTAGAGATAAAATTTCATAAGATTATCTTTATCGACTTCATATGAAAGAAATTTTCATGTTACATGGAGTGTCTCTCTCGATTATATTGGACTTTGATATCATGTTCACATCTAATTTTTGTAGTGAAATTCAGAAGTCCTTGGATATGGAATTTAATTTTAGTATAACTTTTCATACACATTCTAATGGATAATCTGAGAGGATGATTCTGACTATGGATTATTTTCTTGAGTTTTCCATTATGGAATGTCAGGGAAGATGGGATTAATATTTTTTCTTGGGTGAGTCTTCTTATAATAATAGTTTTAATTATATTATATATATGGAACCATTGGAAGAATTATATGGGAAGAGGTTTCAAAAATCATCATTTTGGAATGAGGTAAGATAAAATAAATTTAGGGGGGCTATATTTGTCAGAAGAAATGATATAGAATGTTCAGGTGATTCAATGAAACATGAGGGAACCTCAGATAATGCAGAAAATTTATGTAGATAACTAGATAAAATATATTTCTTTTAAAGTTGGTGATTAATCCTTTCTCAAATATTTTGCATGGATATGTTTCATGTGTTATGATATGATGGGGAAGTTGAGTCTATATTTTATTAGACTACATAAAATCCAAGATAAATTTTGATCATTTTCTTACCGACAAGATTTACCACTGCATTTATCCTAGGTACATAAAATTTTTCTTGTTTCAATGTTAAAAAAATATGTATCGTATTTATCATATGTTTTGATACTTGAGGTAGTTTAGTAAGAAGGGGATCCTTGTTATAAGGAAAAATTACATTAGGTTGTTTTCCAAATTGAGAAAGAGTATTGGTATAAGGCTATTTATCATGTTATAGCTATATATAAATATCATATAGTTGAAGAGGGAACATGGAAATTTGAAAATCCTATAAGGTAAAAACATCCATACTCATTTAATAAAAAAAATAAAATTAATAGGTTGGAATTTCCAAAAGTGGGAATAAATGTAACATAATAAGTAATGATATAATAATTATTTTTTCATATTTATTTAATTTTTTAAATTAGAGGGTAACTTTACTTTAAATGTGATGGTATACACACTAGGTTACCTTACATAGAATAAAGTGTTCTTATAAATTTTTCATGGCACACAAGGCTGAGTTATACTAAACAATAATATACTATTAATACTATTATTTTAATTGATATATGTCTCATAGAAATTATATTGAAAGTTGTGAATAGAAAATTCTGTACTATCATTAAATAAAATTATAATTTTTTTTCATTCAACTGATAAATGTTTTAGGCATAAGATAAGAATAAATACATTTATCTGCTTAAAATATCAATATTTATTTTCGGAAAAAATCATTTTACATCATTTTAGTGGAACACCTATTTTAAATATACGTGTTGAAACTATTTTAATTTTTATATATTAATATAAATAAAACATTTTGAAATCACTAAATTGAAATTTACATTGGGTGTATTATTGTTATTTCATTCATAAAGTTTATACTTTGATGATTATAAAATAATAATAATTTTAATTGAAAATTTATTGTATCACTAAATGAATTAAATAGTTTAATTTTGTTTTATTTTGATTTAATATATAAATATAAAAATTTTATATCTATTAGACAAATTTGGGACATTAGAAACAATTTCACATTGAATTTAAATATACAAAAATAACAACTTTTGGACATTTTTACTAGAAAACCCCACTTTGACATCAAGTTTGGGGGATTAATTTTATTATAATTTCAATATATTTTGGGATTAAAATCCGATAAAATGGATTCATTATTTGGAATCATCATATATAATAATTTATTATAATTTCGATGAAAAATTTATCAATAATTCTACTGAATTTAATTCTAATTAATCTTAGTGAAAAAGGAACAAAAGTGTTTACTTAGTGGTTAAACATTAATATTAAGTGAAAAAAGACCTATAAACATGAACAAAGACAATTTTTTATAAATTATTTTACCATATACCATACTTTCATGAATTTGGTTTATTTTTGGTGTCCCATTATGTAAGGGATACTTCCCATTATTATTGATATTTTATATTTACAAGAATACCCCTCCATGTCCACTATAAAAAGGCACTCACCACTCCCCCATATATTCCAAACAATAAAAATACTTTAAATCCTTCAAAACCTAATAAAATAATCTTATAACATTCCTAACATCACCATAGAGTCTCCATATTAATAAGAAAGTCAACCAGGATTTCAGTTGGTGTAAACCAAAATGAGTGACTCGAATAATAGGTAACTTTCATCAACAATATTTTTTTTTCTTTATTTCATTCTAAAATACCTTAATATAAATTTATTTTATGATTTAATAATTTTGAATTTATCTTAAATATATTTATAATTTTTATGTTCATGGTAATTTCTATACCTACACAAATATACATCAAAGGCTAATAATCTTACCATTCGTGTGTTCAGGGAACTACCGCATCATGAATCAATGTCATTTTATTTTATTTTACCACCAATAATGGATGAGAATTATTATTGGAATATAGTTTTAATAATTTATATTTGATGATTTCAGACATCTAGAATTTTTATCTAATCTGCAATTTCATTATTTCCATTTTGAAGGAATATAATAACATCATTTTTAGAAGTGTGGACTATCGCCTTGTTAAAGAAATGTGATACGTTTACACATTACATAGAAATTATCATGGATGGGGATGATAAAAAAATTTACCTAAATATGATATATATGATATTCATTACATAATTACAATTATGTAAATTTAATTTATCTTCTTTTACACCCTTTCACACACTAAAAAAATTGATAACATCAGTTGTGGGTGTGTGGACTACCGCCTCCTCGATGCAATATGATTACTATTACATCAAAAAAATATTATTTTGATATATTAGATTAAATAACATTGTATTTTTGATATATTTACCATTCTCAAAATATAAATGTTAATTAAATTATTTCCATAATAATTATTGGAAAATGGGAACGATACTCATATGTATGTACGACTGTCCTTCTTTTTTATTGTAATTGGTCATTTTTTAAAACCATATTTCATAATAATTTTAAAAATAAAATTTCTTTATTAATAATTACATTATTACATTATTATTATTATATATATATGTTTATATGATTTCCCCTTTTTCTATAATGGACCATGTAAAGTTGATTTTGACACATAATCAAAAAATGTCCAAAAAACTAGATGTAAACATTATTAATATATTAGTTCTATTGAATATTATAATATCTGATATAAAAGTAGTAATAAAATTGTTAAATGTTGTGGTGTAATTAAATAATTAACATAAGTTTATTATTCAAAAATTTAAACACCCAGATAACATGTCAGACTCACTTTAAGAGATTTCCTCTCATTCTCCTTTCATTGATGTATATCATTATGTTATATACCTTTATTATTTTATAAGGAGTTTATAAAAACCATTTGACATGTTATATCATGAAATTTCTCTATTCTCATGATATTTAATCTTTTTAATGCTATCCTTTAAAGAGTTTAATGATTCATATATTTCAATGTTGTCTGAGACACATTGATTAAAAAACAACTTTTAAATGTTTAATGATTAACTTTTAATGTATTTCATTATATGTCAATATTATTCATATTATTTTATATAATTATTTATATATAGGGATTATAATGAAACTTTTATGACTATTTTTAATTTCATTCAGATGTTTTCAAAATGGAATATATTTACACATTTTATAAGGAACATATTGGAAAATGAAAAAAAATGAATTTTACATTATTAAAATGCATGAAAATAGTGAATTTTCTATCAACATGGACATTATTTTATTTTTGGCCTGATTTTCAAAATTTATTTTTATCTTTAATAAAGAAACATATTTCATTTTTATTATATTTTATTGAAATTGGGGTATCAATTGGAAGGTCTATATTTTCATGAATGTGAGTTTTTTGAATGAAAACTATATTTTAAGATCTGAATGTAATTTTCATATGAGTTTAAAATCTTTTTTCCAAAAAAGTTATGATTTATTTCATGTTGTGTTACTTGGACATTGTAAATGTTGGGTGTGCCTAGACAGTGTCATGTGAGCCTATTATAGCTTAAACAAAGGGTGACCCTAGATAGCGCTTCAACGAATGGTCGATGATTATATTCTCTGGATAATTATATTTGATGTTTATTTTAAATTTATTCCAATATATAAGTGTATTATAAGGGTAAAATGTTATTATTTCCAAAGGTACATACTTGAATTTTTTATGTTTTATAATAATTTACATAAAAATAATTTACATTTAAAAGGTAAAATAAATAATATTTATTTATGAATGAAAATTCAATTTTTTGGTAAAATATTATTTATTCAAGAAAGGGGTTTTCATTTGTTTTAATGTTTATTGATTGACTAATGGTTTCCTAATTTTTATACCCCTTAATTATATTTTTATTATCATCATATGTTTTGAAATATATTTCGCCACCTTTAATGAATACTAATGGATTATAAGAATTAAATATGAATATTGCGAGGAGTTTTTATAAAAGAGATTATAATTTATTTTTAAAAAATATATATGCTTATAAAATCAACAATTTTTATAAGTTTACACTTTTTATTGTATAGGTTTGTTATGTGTTAGATATGTCATATTTCTTAAATACTTTAATCAATAAATGATCCTCAATATGAATGAAACTGAATTCCAAGCAAAAAAATCAAGATCATGTAATTTTTAAGGATACAGACTTATACTAACATTAATGAGTCTCTAAATAATTCATTAAAGTGGCTATCTATATCCATTTCACGATAGGAGTGTCAAAATATTGAATGATAAAATGAATTTTAAAATCCACGTCCTTAAAATATTATGGTGATACATCACTCGAAAAGATTGAGGATGATTAAAATTGGAAATACCACATGAAAATATCTAATGTTGGCAACCTTTTAGGTTTTTTTTATCTCTACAGTAGTGTTTTTGAGAAGTTCCTTCTAGATCTTATATCCCAAACAAATGTTTTTATACAAATACAATATATTCTTCACCATTGTTGAAAATAGGTCAAGTATGTATAGGGTTAACATTCAATATTATGTTACAAATTATATCATATTATTCTCATAATATTTTTTTAGTTGAAAATATTATGAACATAATATTAACTATGTATAAACCCTCTACCATGTCATATTTATTTCTATTTATTAAAAAATTTCATTACATAAAATGTAGTTTAAAATACTTATGTAACATTTTTTAAATATAATCCGGAATAATCATTTCAATACTACTCATAATGAGGTATAAAATACCATTAACACATGCATTGAAAATAAAAACGAAAAATAAATCTCAAAACAAAAAATGAGAAATATTTCAATAGAATGAATCTATTTTTAATCCCTATAAAATAATTTAAAATTTAAAAATATAAATTAAACCAAATTTATATTATACTATTATTTTATTTAATAAAAATTTTCCATTTAATCTAATAACTATATAAATAAAAAACGCTAGTCCAAACCATGGAATACTTCTCCATGTATGTTTAAAAATATATTTCTATGCATGATGCATGATAGTAAATGATTTATTTTTAATGAATTTTTTTATTAATGAATAAAATTATTATGATGGAAAATATCATAAAATAGTATAATAGAAAATAAATAAAAAATAATTCACTTAAACGAGCACACTCAAGTCAATATTTTTAAAAAATGAGAGCATAAGTGAGGCATGATCGCAAAATAAATTATAAGTGCTTCTTAATTAGACAGACATTATGAGTTATTAGTGTATAAAAACTTAATAATCAAATAGATATTTCTCCAAAACCTCAACCTCAATCCATAACTATTCTAAATGAGAATATTTAAATGTAACAGCATGAGTCTTGATACATTTATCTCTTGTATTATTAGAGAAAACCTTTCCCTTATAGTCTCTATCACATTATTATCATTTATATGAACCAGATCAACAAACAACTCCATTCTTTATTACTAAAACACCTCATATACACAATCAATAAATAGATCTTAGGGTAAATATTATGTAATTATAGAAATGATGTCATAGATAGTAATTACTCTATAAAATACCTTATAAATGTAATGGTGGGAACTGAAAAATCATTCCCTTCATAAACATTACGATAGTGAAAAATAATTAAGTATTCAATAATGAATGTTCCTTCATATTGAGGTTTCTAGATATTCCATGTAAATTTTATTTATTGAAAAAATTATGAAAATTTAATTCATACAAAATTAATCAATATTGTCAAGAATAAATTATTGACTAGGAATAATAGACCATAGAAAAAACATACATAAACTATGTAATCCAAATGTGCCTTAAATTATGTAAATATGAGTCTTTTGAGTGAAAGGAATCTTCTAAAATTACCATTGGTATCCATTATTTTCCTAGACATTAATTCTTATTAACAAATAAAAAAATCAACCATAAATAGTGTTACAATGTTTTATAAATGATAAATCTCTAAATACCCACCTTTACCAGGTTTATGCACAATCAAATATACAATCACCCTATTATGACAAATATAATGTATGATTATGTCTTATTTAAAAGGAATACACCATATATAATTTACCCAGTTTTCATAAATTCAACCTCATACAATATAAATATAGGACAAGTCACTAAATTAAAAAATCAATAGAGTTATTATACATTACTAGCAATAATCAATAATCATCCTGAATTACTCCTAAAAATTGGATAACAGAAGCCTATATTACCTATTTTTATCATTGGTCCAAGTACAATACGAATGATTGTAACAGAGTTAGGGTATAACACATGTCCCATTAGGGAAGGGGAATCGAGTATAATAGATTTCAGGAATTATTTTACTTAGAGTAGAGGCACTGAGAGCCTCCCTTATTCATTATTTTTTTTCTGAACAAAATTTTCCATTATTGTTTAATATAAATATAAATATATATATAATATACCTTCCTTTAAAATACCTAAAATAATAATAAAATTTTAATAGTGAAATAATAATAAATTTTACAAAATATTCTAGAACAACTAGTTAATTTTTTATGATAACATATATGTCAAGGTGAATGATATTAAAACATCACGCGATCATATTCTAGAACATGAATGTTAATCTAAAAAATCATATCTTTTAAAATTCAAAACAAATAATATATTTTAAGTAAACCAAATTATTATATTTGAATTATATAAAACAACTTATTATTGATAAATTGATAACATGGAAAATGATATTTAAAAAGTCTTCCAGATTTAAGAGAAATATTAAAAACAATATTCATTAAATAAAAAACCTATTTTTATTTAAAATCACATATACTTGTATCATTTCTAACCCAATCACTATAAAAATATAATTTAGTGTATGTGTCACAATCCTAATATTTTGATAAACATATTAATTTAACTATAGTAGACAGAATATGCCACCACATGATGGATTGGACTAACCAATGATATAAATATTTAAGGATTTATCTTTGCCTTTAATGGAATAATAGATTTTGAAATAATAATTCTAAATACTCATATATCTCGTAAAAAATTATTTCATCAAAAACTAAGTAAGTATATATTATATGTAGGTTTCATGTACTTCATAACATAAAGTAAGAGGTAGATTGTTATTTTACTTGATAGTAGAAATGTTTTAAAAATTGCGATGGATTATATTATTTAGTGAAGAACAACATTACCTATCTTATTAAAATTAATAGAGGAAGATCATAGCCATATATTATGATGATTCCATTATTAAATGGAAGATTATGTTATGAACCCCTATATTAGATTTAAAATAATGTAAGAATGAATAATTTCAGGGCTTGATGTGGAGTTATGGTTCAATGATGTAAATGAGCATTTTCCCACACATAAAAACATGTTACAGATACCCACCCAAATTCTATGGGTATTAAAAATACAACAAAATTCCTTGTATTATGAATTAAAGTCCCATGGAATTTAGATAACCTATTCATATTTATCTATGGACCCCTCATCCAATATTCCCTTATACATTAGGAAAAAATGTCTAAAACTTGTAATAACATCATGTAATAAATGACAAGTAAGAGTTTAATGAAAATTACTATCTCATTTTATGTGGGTTTATAATTTATCCTATAGAGATTGGGGAAAACTAAATGGATGTTATGGCCTAGGTAATACCCAATACAACTCATTTACATGTTCATATTTAATGAATTCAGCCACATGAGAGCCTATAATTTCTACATTTCATTTAACTAACATTACTAATAATTAATATGATTGTCAAAAAAATATAAAATAAAAAAATGGTCAACCAAAAATTTTCATTATTAATTTATCATGAAAATCCATATAAACATATTATATTCCTCAATTTTTTTAATTATCCACAAAATCGTACCATAATATGTTACATAACACATTGTGATACAATATATTTATAATATAGACTCATGATATCCAAACAGAGAATCTATGACTCATTATACAAATAAATAAGTTGATTTCAACTAATAATATATTATCTTTCATTAAATATCCAATATATTAATGTATGAAAATTAAAATATATCTACTGTTGGTAATAAAATTAATATAATATTAATCTATAATTTTCCATCCTTATATTAATTAGATTAATCTCAAAATTATGTCATTAATATTAACTTATCACAAAGATACTTTAACTACATCCCCATGATTATTTAACTTATACATATACTTTTATTAGACATTAACCATGCACTATTACATAAAACCAGGAAAATATTTTAATATATAAGCATTTTTACATAATAAATCAACTAATAGATGTTACACATTTCATATTAATGTAAAAATTTAGGTATTATTAAAAAACCTATGAAAATAAATAAGGGAAAATATCCACAACAAATGTATACTAACCCTTCTTAGAGGGAATTCACAAATTAGATCTTTTGATGAATTGATCATATTTTAATCTATATATTCTATGTTTTAATATATATCTAGATAATTTAAATAATAATAGTTTCAACTAAAAATTAGGATAAATTAATAATTTTTATAATATATATAAAATTTCTTGAAACAAATAAAGTTAATAAGTAAAAAAATGTATAAAAATACATCCAAAAATATATATAATTTCTAGGAAAAAGTATATAATTAAAAAAAATAAAAAATAATATTTTTAATTACATATAAACATGTAGATTAAATATTTTAAATTGATTCTATAATTTTTTTTGGAATGAATTATAAAAATTCATAGATCCATTACAAATGAATCATATATTTTTTCATCACTATGATCCTATGAATCATTATTAAAAAACTATTTTAACATTGCAAACCATAATTGATGTATGTCAAAAAATGTCCCTTTTAAATATCATATGACATTTTTTATAGGCATTCTCATTGAAAAAATATAAAAAATCTAAAAAATGTGTTCTCAAAAATGATAAAAATACTACACAATTTTTATAAAATAAATTTAATGATGAATGAAAATCTATTAGTGAAAATATGGTGGTATGGTAGTCTTGAAAAGTATCATCGTCACCAACTAACTAATCATGAATTTTTGTTAAGAACTAAAAAAACGTAGTATATTGTACAAATCATCTAAGTATAAAATCTATTATAATGATGATATAATTTCTTTTTTCTATAAATGCATTGATATTCTCTAGCAAGAAACAATCAATGAAAAAGTTAAAAAAAATTAACCATCAAAAATTTTAATTTCAACATTCATTAAAAATTTATTTCCAAAATTCCCAACTACTCTATGAACACTATTTTCACATTACAATCTACATGAAAAATAGTTGAACATTTTATTTTCTTTAAAACAATTAACGCCAAAATTACGATGAAACAATCCTAAAAATAAATTTTCATCTATATTAATATATATAAACAAACATTAATACAAGGATATTAGAAAATGTTAAATATACCACACCATACATCCAACTATGTGAACCATAAATATATATAAAACTCTTGAAATTAACATTATCGGATACTTTATGTTACTAACACTCATATAACTAATTATACCTTATATCTAACACATTATACCCTACCAATGATTTTAAAACAATAAGTCCCTTCATATAATCTTGTGGGGCCTTTCATGTATGTAGATGGTTTCCCTATCCTATTTCACCTGCCATTTTCAAGAACATATTTTTGTGTTACATGATAAATAATTTATCTTCTCTCTTATGATACTTTGTAATGAAATTATCCCACATTGAACTGTTATGGTCTTATGATTACGTCAAAAGTTCTCCTATAAAGCATTCGAAAATTTTATAAGGATTGATGATCAATGTTAAGTAGATAATTAAATGATTGGAAGTATCCAACCATTTATTTAAAATTCTATATCTCTATTAAATATAATCATTGAATAAACCAACAATGAGTCAATGGATAATATATAATCAATATATGAAATATCATACATGAAAAAAATGGAAAAATATTATAATAGTATAATATCACCATAAAATATATCAAATAATCATTAAGACCAAATAAAACAGAATTATAGAAATAACGTTAAACTATTTCAAAGCATATCTGGGTTTTTATACCATCATCAAGTATTTCATTTAAATAAAAAATTATGATGGTATTTAATGTATGGGTGATTGCAAAAATATACTAAGGATATTTTTCATCTAAAACATTATGTGTCGGAATAAATAAATTATTTTAATTAATCTTTAAATGAAGTATATAATATGAGGAAACTAATAAACCATAAAATAACATATCCAAAATAGTAACTATTTTCTATATCATATAGAATGAAAAATACGGAAATTATAATATATATATCATATTCATTGTAAAAAATATCAATAGATACCTACTTTAGCATTTATATTTAGATTAATACCAAAAAGTTACATGGTATCTTGTACCCTCTCTCAAACATTTGTTATTTACACCTTGAAAATTTTATACTAAATTATAAACTCTATTAATATGATTTTAACTGTTTAGGGTAGTTGTAAAATAACCATTTTACATCCTTCCTCATCATAAACATCCTATTGAAATGAAAAATCAGATGACCTCAGATGTACTTAACGATTGTGGGAGAAAAAAAAACTAGCCGCTTAAGGTTATTACAAATCAAGGGGAAGTGATTTAACCTTTAATTTAAAATTAAATAATACAATAAATATATACATTTTAAATCCTAATACACAGAAAAATAAAATCAACCAAAAATTATAAATATCCTAAAATCTCCCAATGTTTTTTTCGGTCATAATTATGTAATGAATTAATATATAAATTGAAATATATTTTTTTTAGAATGAAAAATATATATATTTAGGAAAAATTAATATAATGTATCATATATCTTGTATGAACCCTAAACTATACAACCTCAAATTTCTAAGACTCAAATCTTTTCTAATCATATATATAGGGTTGTTTACTTGAATCATAATTGAATATATACATATTGACATGCAAAATGTATGTACGAGGAGTGTCTATATAAAATAACTATGATAATACCAAATAGGCCAAACCCATTACGGATATATCATATGAACCAATATGTGATAATTAAATATAGTAAGGAATGTTATCAATTTATTGAAAAATTATTCATTAAACATTGAAATAAAAATATTTAACATCTCTGAAAAATAATACATCATTTAACGTTAAATAACATTACTAATGAATCTATATTTATATCCATGGTTTAACATAGCCCAAAATTTATTAACAATATATTTATGGAATTACATTGTTGTATATTATCCCCATTAAATACATGATATATAAAATTCTATAATAATATTATAATTATATCCCTAGAATAAAAAATCTCATTAATTATTACTCGTACACACATGCTTCAACATAGACCAAAGATTTACACATTTTAATTTTCAAAACATAAATATGAAAATTAATAAATTATTTACTACACATATTAAATTTATTTTATTTTTTCAATAACACGTTAAATATACAAATAATATTTTTATGAATCAAAAATACCATTTCACCAACAAAGACAAAATAACTCATATTTTATCATATAAACCCATTTTTCTCACATTTAGTCAATGTTTTTATTTATAATTAATTTTTATGTTTAAATAAATTATATTAATTATTTTAGAAATTTTTCCAAATGTAATATAACTCATCAAGACTAGAAACATATTTATTTGATAAATTTTAAACCACAATAGTGCTACAAAATATATAAAAATAAATTATAACATTCTATAGATCTTTTAAAATTTACTCTTAGATTATTAATAACTAGTTATTCTTATAAAATATCTATATTGTAATATTATACATTTTATTTATTATAAAATTTAACATATATCATGATGACCTTCTAATAATGGGTGCGCCCATGGGGGTATGAATTATTGGTTCATTATTTTAAATTTTATATATCTAGAAATAAACCAATGCGATATATTAGGATTTAATAAACTCAAATTTGAATGTTGGTATTGATTAAAAAAGGCATAAATGAAATAAGGATAAGGTAAATATATTTTTATATGTTTTAGTCATTAATTTGGTTTCTTCTACCTAGTGTTATTTGTAAAATATATTTCATACATTTTACACTTGAATGAATCACCGACTACAAGTAGTTAGTGTGGAGTTATCCTCTATGTATGATTGTTTTAAAAAACATATAAAATATATGATTATTATTGTATGTAGTAAAACTATATTATATATGTATTAATAATAAGGTGAGTAAGATCACATTATATTATAAGATGATTTTATATTAGAGGATGATATTTTACATCATGAATTTGAAATTATAATAATATTACATCATCACCTCTTCATGATCATTGACTATTTTTGATCAGTCTATATGTTATATTAGTCAGCCTCTTTCCAACTTTTGGATATTTAATGATCTAATTTACCACTCTTGAATGAGTTGTTACTGAAGATCTAAATATTTTCGTATCACTAATGAATTCATGTATTTAGTCTTTTGAATTTCTTGTAAATTTTTATTATATACTCTAAAAAACCATAAATTTTCCTCTCCATATTTTTTTCATGAATTTTCTCAATTAATAATGATTTTTAAAATAATACTTAATTTATTAATTTAAAAAATATTGGAAACTCATATTCTATATTAATCCCATAATGAAGTATTTGGTGTCAATCCATTACGTGCTTCCTCAATCACTTATTATTTTTGGTCTTACCCCCAATGATCCAAAAATTTTGAATTGATATCTAATTATTGATTTTCAAAAAATATAATTTTAATAATTAAAATTGAATTTAATCAAATGCACAAAAAATATTCTCACTACAATAATTAATAATTTTCTTGTATTTTCATCGAAAAATTCAAGAATTATCTAATAGTGATCCCCATATCTAAATTTTAACAAAACCCATATTCAATCAAAACAAACTAATTCAACTAATGACTATTTAAATTTTAACACACCGCAACATTTTTCTTGTTTTTTACTAGAAATATCTTTATGAAATTTTCTTAATTTAAAAATAACTATAATTATAGGCCTTCTGATTATAACAAATATTATTTTTCAAACGACATAATTATTGTTATATAAACCATAAATAATCCTTATGCCTTGAGATAAGTCATATTAAATTTAGAAAAGAGTCATACTATCTCATGAATTTTTAAATTTTCACGCATAGAAAAGTTTTACAACTTTATAAAAAAGTACAATTTTGTTAAAAAAAGTCTAAAATTTTTTGACATAGTTTTATCAAAGTATAAAAATTCTTATATTTTTAGTCAATGTATTACCATTTAATAAAAACATAAAAAATACCGTAAATCATATGTCTTTAAAATATTAATTTGAAATTAAGAAATGTCTTATATTTTTAGATTTTAATTATTAAATTATGAATTTTCATTTATGAATAATACAATTTAATATGAAATAGTCATTCCTTTTTCATTTCTATAGTCAAATGTAATATTTATATAATTTCATCAAATCACAAAAGTACTATAACAATTAAACTCATGGTTAATAAATTCATATAAAAACATTCTCAGTAGATCAAAATTATTCTAACTAATTGTTAAAAAATAAAAAATAATTTCCCATTCCTTTTTTCCCATTAATCATAAGAGTTGGAATAGCTGTGAATTTCAGAAACTCTTTTAAAATATCAAAAATTCTAATGACATAATCTTCAACCAATGTCTTTGTTAATACGATGTTTTTCTATTTAAACTATGTGGAAATTTTTTTCTTGAAGTAACTCATGTTCTCAATGATAAGAAATATTTCCCCAAGTTTCATAGGTGTTATCACACTCAATCAAATAAATAATTTAAATCGTATTCCCAATATTTATAAAAATGAAAACTCTAGATTATGATTATATTTGAGAATAGCGCAAATTTCTCCCAAAATAGTTTGTACACTTTGATAATCACAAAAACCATTTTCTGGCTTCTCAAAATCTTCCATTTTATCATCTAAATGATTTTTATGCCATAATTGAAGAAGGTACTCCTGTAGCCGCACAATCTCCGGCACATAGAGACATCCCAAGCTCTCTATTGAACACTGATCTCTGATCGGTAGGAAGTGGGCCGACTGGTGAGTCGGTCGACGATCACCCAAATCGAGTTGTTTCCCCTCGATTTACATGGAAGACCTGTCCCGAAATCCATGGATATCCCATACCACTTCTACTCTGGGACCTCTAAAGGCTGAACCAAGCCTTCTACTACCTGATGCTCCACCTTCACTTGCGGGAAAGTGAGGCATCAAGATACAAACTCTAGTAAAACCTTCTTCATACCTGGACACCAGTGCTGTCTTCTGAGGTCCTGATACATCTTTTCCACTCATGGATGTACTGCTAAAGGGGACCTGTGGACCTCTTTCAACACTTCTCCCTTAAGTGACACTGGTACCATAGTATGTCCTCCGAAAAGGATGACGTGCTCCCCACCTTCAGAAAATCCATCAGGTGCCTTCCCTGTTGACTTCTGATCACGCCGTGTCTTATAGTCAACGTCTCCATGTCGTGCCTCCCTAACTTGCTGATGAAGTGGGGTAATGACTATAAGAGACTGTAGGAAAACTTCTCCATCTCTATTCACAAAGAATATCTATAAAGCAGCCAGCATCTCAACCTCCTCTCCTAGCATTTGTATACCAGATCTCCTGCTGAGTGCATCTGCAAAAATGTTCTCCTTTCCAGGAGTATAGACTATCTCTAAGTCATAGTCATGGAGGAACTCAAGACAATGTCGTTGTCTCATGTTTAGGTCCTTCTGAGATAAGATATACTTGAGAATCTTGTTATCAGAGTACACGGTAAAACGCTCAACCATCAGATAGTGTTGCCACATCTTTAAGGTGAAGACCTCTACTACTAACTCTAGGTCATGGGTATCATAGTTCTTCTCATGCTGTCTCAACTACCGCGAACCATATTTGATCACTGCTCTCTCCTACATCAAGACGCACCTGAGTCCGGTCCCTGATGTGTTGCAGTAGACTATGTACCCTACTCCTTCCTTTGGAAGCCTCAAGATGGGGGCACTAGTCTACCTCTACCTCAGATCCTAAATGCTTTGCTGACATCTCTCCGACCACACGAAGGGTTTCCCCTTCTTCGTCAAAGCTAATATTGGTGATGAAACTCTAGAGAAGTCTGGAATGAATCTCTGGTAATAACCAGAAAAACCCAGGAAACTGTGTACCTTCGTCACAGTCATGGGTGGCTCCCAAGCAAGTACAACTTCAATCTTCGCTAGATCCACTGCAACTCTAGCCTTTGAGATGACTTGGACTCGGAAGTGAACCTCTCAAATCCAAACCTGGAACATTGAGAGCTTACCATAAAGCTATTTCTATCGGAGTGTGTCCAGTACTACCCTCAAATGGTAGGCATGCTCCTCCTTAGTTTTTGAGTAGATTATAATGTTGTCCTTGAAGACTACGATAATATGATAGAATAGTGAATGAAAGATCCTGTTCATGAGTCCCATGAACACTGATGCAGTGTTGGTTACACCGAAAGGCCTAACTAAGACCTTGTAATGGACATATCGACATATGATGGTTGTTTTCTACACATCCTCATGTCTAACTTTGAGCTGGTGATAGACTAATATGTGAAATTTCTTTGAAGCCACCTTTCTCACTTTAGCTGATCAATGAGGTCGTCAATCCTCGAGAGTGGGTACTTGTTCTTCACAGTCACCTGATTTAGGAGACGGTAGCCGACACATAGCCTCAAGATCCCAAATGTCCTCTTGGTGAAAAGAATTGGGGATACCTAGGGAGAAATATTGGGAGAGATGAATCCCTTCCCCATCAAGTCCTCAAGCTGTACCCGCTGCTCGCGAAGCTATACCGGAGCCATCCGATACGCTGGTGTAGATATTGGTGTCATCCTGGGGTACAAGTCAATGCAGAAGTCCACCTCTCTACTAGGAGGTAGACCTGGGACATCATGAGGGAAGACATCCGCATACTGGTCCACCACTATAGGATATGTTGGAATGTCCACATCTACTTCTTTAAGGGTAAGGCAAGACAACTGATTAGTGATCGGCGTCACCCTTCTGTGAGTAAGACCGTCCTGTACTGCAAAGGCTCTCTTCTCACCGGTTATGGTGAACCTGGTCCCATCTCTGCAGACACACCGCACTTTGAACCTAATAAAGTATATCTGAGCATAGACTGTAGATAACCATTGCATACCCAAGATGATGTCGTAAGGCCTCGATGCTAATACGAGGAGATACCAGCCGCAGCTCACGCCTCTTAGAGTAAGCAAACATGTTTGGCACCGGTGCATAATCGTCGCATTTGATCTCGTAGGAGTCTCTAGCCGTAAGGATCGAGCCAATGTATCCGTCGAAATCTATGAGCTCCGAATGAGGGAAGTGATAATGAAAGAGTGACTGTCACAAGTGTCTATAAGAAATGTAGCTATGGTTGAGTAGACACAGATCGTACCTAGAATCATCTCCAGAGCACCATGATCATATGCCTCAGCTGCATGGAGCTGAGCTCACCCCCGTCCACCTTCTCCCTGTGGTCGGGGTGGACATCCCGACTGTGGTGGCGGTTACACCTTGAATCGTCTTTGACCACCAGCTACATGTCCAGCTCCTCCACCACATCCTCATGATCCATGAATTCCACATCGATAGAATCCTTGTCTCTGCCTGGGAGGTCATTAGACCATCTGCTGATCATCAGTACGGCGGGTCGGACAGTCACGTGCCATGTGACCCTTCCTGTTGCAAGAGTAATATTTCCCTCTCCTGGTATACTGTCTCTCTCTTGTGTGCCCCACACAACTGATCTTGTATCAGGAGGTCGTCCACCAGATGGCTTGGTCCGCTTGGACCTCTGTGTCATCTGTCTACTACCAGCGGGAGTAGACTCCACTGCATGTCGAGTAGTGATGGGTCTCATTGGTTGTGACTAATCAGTAAGGAAACTCTCCACAAGGAGGGATCTATCTAACACCCCTTCCTATGTCCGGATGCTGAGGGAGATCATCGAAGCTCTGATCTCTCACCTGAGCCCCTGCTTGAAGGTCCGGGCCCTGAAGAATGGGTCTCGTACCATATATGTAGATTAGTGCGAGAGGTCTGTGAACCTCACTGATTATTGTGCCACCATCATTCTACCCTACATTAGATGCAGTAACTCCTGTATCTGCACCGCACATAGGGTTGCAGAGACAAACTCCCCCTGAAATAGGCTCTCAAAGTCTGCCCAGAGATGTGTCGCCTTGTCATGCACCTAGAGCATCAGGATCCACAATCTGTCTACTACTTCCTGAAGCAGACTGGCGGAATTGATCACCATAAGGTCTGTTAGTGTCCCTAATAGTCTGAAGACACTCACCATAGCCTCCATCCAATCCTTATCTACATGCAGGTCCATCTCACCGATGAACCAGGTCAGACTCAGGCATTGGAACTCATGCAATGCACTCAGGAGGTATGCACTCTCTGCTGCTGGGTCTGGTGGCATCGGTGGCCCAATGGGTTGTGGTACCGCTGGTGCCTCCACTGTGATAGGTCCATACATAAAGGCCTCATCGCTCAGTGGGATGTCATCTCGAACAACTCTCAGAACCCTGGATGGTTGTCTACATGGAGGAAACCTAAAGAGAAACAAGTGCGACACTGTCAATAAGTTATACCTGGTGAGCTAACTCAAAGATATCTCAATGAAAACTCTTGAAACACAAATGCAGTAAGTGTTTTCATGCACTGAGTAGAAATTCAGAAGTCAGGGTCCTGGTGTATGGATACGTCGGCCGCTGCACCAACACTAGACTCCCTGAACTAAAAACCAGTCTTAGAACTATTACCACTATTGATTTACAGAAAAAGTGATCAGAGTCCCATGTTCTGTGGTAGAACTGACTCCTCTGAAAATAATTTGTCATGACCTGCCCCGTAAGCCCCATGCCGTTACTACCCCAAGCCCGCCTTCCATAGGCCAGTGGCTGGTGACCAGCACCAACGACATAAATCCTAAAATTGGGAAGGCATTTACTCTATAAACTGAAAACACACTCACATAGAGTAAGAGTTGAAAGTAAACGCTAAGTAAAGCTGAATACAAAGGAGTTATGCAATGTAAAGGGGCCAGAAATACAAGCCGAACTGTAATGTACAAGTACAACTGAAAAGGGACTAAACAATTGAAAGATGAAGAGGAGCTCCTAGAACGTCCACCACGAACCCTACCTGATGGGTAGGTACAGATAGCCTCCTCATCACTCCTCGTCCATCAGTCTACTCTGGGTACCGACTCATCATGTGGACCACCCTTGGGTACCGTCCAAATCTCATACACTCAGATTCGGTCAGCGATGTCCACCTTCTGCATCCAACACAACAAGGTGAGGGCATATCCCATATAGGGGTGAGTATAACGATACTCAGTAGGGACCCCGAGACCCTCAAGGTCTCAGAAAATCCAACATGGATAATCCACAAAGTATGAAATCAACAGATAACCCCACTTAGGTATATTCACATACATATACCTAAGTTATCTATTAATCAATCTCAATTATGAGGAAAACACATGTTACTAACTCAGATCACACAGGTATACGACTTTTGTATAGAGATAGATATGATCAGATGTAGCCACCGAATCATCTAAGATGTCGGACCAACACATCATCAAGGACCAGTGGTTATAACTGTCAGACCCACATAGGATCCAACAACAGTAGTCAGAGCTGTTAGACCAACACATGATCCGAGACAAGCTATTCTATTGGACCAACACATGATCTAGGAATAGATGTATTAACTGTCGTACCAACACAAGATACATGAATAGTCATCAGAACTGTCAGACCAATACATGATCCAAGAATAGTCAACAGTGCACAGCCAGCCTCCAGGTTTCCACAAGCATGTTGATTTTGGGAGGGTCTACTTTTAATTCCAAGATTCGATACATCAACTGCCACGTCGTACCATGTTGATGTATATTGAAGTTCCGTCTCATCAAAAGGAACACAACGTAACAGATGGTGCTTCAATCAGACACCCGGTCTGAGAGTTATTGGCATTTATGTTCTGAGGGCCTGGTTGAATTTAGGTTCAATCCAACCCGACCGTACCCCAACTGCATCCAAACCTCATGTGGGGAATGCTAAACTAACCGCCTCTCTCCAAGGTTTCTGTCTCTGTAGACGGTTCGTCGATCGGACACATGTAGCCCATGTTATAGGCGAAAAGGTGAAATGGGGTCAAACGGGTCTGGCCCTGGTCCGGCCCAGTCGGACCGACCCATCCTGACCCGACCTAGACCGTCCAGGTTTCGGTCGACCCCACCCAACCCAGATCGGGGTCCGTCTTAGTTTGCAGTTCCGACCCGACCCTCCATAATCGGCCCGGCCCACCGGAACCGGTTTGACCCACGGCGGCGGCCCGAACGACGCTGGGCAGCCCGACCAGCGCTTGGCGGCCCACATGGCCTGCACTGGCGGCCAGCATGACCAGGGCTGGTGGCCTGTGTGGCCTGCGTGTCCAGCGGCTGGCGGTTCCTTGCGGGGCCTGCCCCAACCGCGTACGAGGGGGGGGGGGATGGCCCCTTGTTTCCCAAATGTAACCGGTGCCTGGGGATGGTTCCGTAGCTCGCCAGACCCAGGAGGGTCCCTCCTTATCCGGCTGGCTGAGTGGCCAGTCGGTCTTCTCCACTAGTGGCCGGCACAGTCGGCCACTTCTGCTCCACCACCATGGCTAGGGGGCCGAGACTTCCTCCTCTCCACGGTGTGACGACGTCGCGCCCCTCCAGTGGCCTGGTGGCAACTCGTGTGCACCACCATGGCTAGGGGCCACAACATTCTCCTCTGAGTGTTGTGATGGCTCAACGCCCATCCGATGGCCTAGCGTTTTTCTATTCCATGCGGCGTGCCGGTGCCGTGCCCTTCCAGCGACCCGTCGGCCCTACGCCTCCAAATTCCTTCTCAACCGGCCAGATGTCTGCCGCCGTTACACTGCCATCATCGTCAACTTGCAAGGAAAAAAGGACGGGGAGAGTCGGGCCATGTTCGTTCAGCCCGCGCCCTCTGCATTATGGTGATATCAATCGGCAAATCGTAAACCAAGATTTGAACGATGATGAAAGGGAAGAAATTCAATATTAAATTCCCTACCTTGTGGTTCGCTGTTTGTGGACAATGTCATGGAATTAAGATGAAGATGTTTGGGACGTCGTCGAGGGCATTCATCATGGATGGAACTTCTCCTTGCCTCAGTTGAAGATCATTCTTCATTGGCGGAAGAAGTGTTCTTCATTGAAGAGTTCGTTTTCTCCCACGCTCCACCAAAAATACAAATGCTGACAAAAGAATAGATTATGACATCTTATTAAATTGTTGGCATAGAATTCAAAAGGTTTAAATTAATTAATTGAATGTGTTCAATTAATAATCGAGAGGGTTGGCACCATAAGTGGGGAGTTCAAGGGGGTTTCTCCCCACTTAATGGGGGGTCCAAGAGGTTATACCTCGGGTGGTCCCAACCCAATTAATTAAGAAGAGGTGTTTAGACCTTGGATGGGACCCACCCCCATAACCTCTCATGGGAGGTTAAGGTGGGGTGGCCCCCACCTCTATCCTCCTACTGGAGGTTTTAACCAACTAAAAATAAATTAAGAGAAGAACTTAATTTATTTTATTATTTCCATATAAAAAAACTAACTTTCATTCTTAACCATCTGCCATCACGGGGAAAGCCTTCTTAAGAGAATATCGGGACTGCGAGTTCAACGGTGCCCTCAGATTTCAATTCTATGAAACGATTAAAAAGTTAATAAAACCCACATGTATGTCTACTGAATATATATGAGAAAAACATCAGAAATTGATTCCAGGCACACCAGATCTCAAAATCATGCATCGTCAGTTTTTGCGGTCTCAGAAAATTCCCATGTATTTAAGAAAAAAATAACAAAAATTCTGGGTCTTTACATATTATCAATCATAATACACTTCTTGAAATCCTTGTAAAATAAAAGATAATAATTTTTTAAGCTCAAATGCTCAGTAAGGATAACAATATAGCATAAACTTTCAAAAATAAGCATAAACATTAAAATCAATGTATAAGACTATTACACTAGCCTTTTAAACATAAAAATCATCGTAATATGGAAAAGAGAAATCAAATAATTTCATTTACTTATTCACATGGATATTCTACTATTCAAATAATCACATGTAATATCCATATCCAATTTCATAATGATAGAATGCATAATTCCAGACTTCATAACAGCAGAGTCAAGGACTTGTGCCTAGAAAATAGATATGATTTTGTCAAGTCTTTATGCTAAGACTGTAGTTTGTCTCATGAGAGCGACTGGTGCATCGAGAAGCTATAGCGGGTTCCACCCGTCACTTACTAACTCCAATGCATTTCTCATATAAAAAGGATTAAACATAACATAAATATTAGTATTTAAACTAGAATATGAAATGAAAACACTTTATCCATAAACCATGAATAGTGTAAAAATAACATATCCACTTTCAAACATATAAAAAAACCTTCAAAACAATATAGAAGATTTTTATCATAATAAATCAACCTCGATCAATAATAATATCCTGTAAAGGATGTTGACATAGTTGAAAATGACTAGTATAAATTTGTGAGAGAAATATCCCTTTTTCATGAAATCATTTAAAATTTACATAATTTATAAAGGAATTAATTTAAAATATAGATTTGAATCAAAGTGTCCCATACCACTTTGAATATTTTAAACGGAATTAACATTTTAAAACATTCATGTCCATTTAAATAAATCTTTTAAACCATTTTAAAAACATAGACATTTATGAGAAAGGTTTAGAAGAATAAATCATTAAAACATTTAAATTGATGTTTGAGTAAAAAAAGACCCTTAAAAAGAATCCATTTTAAATCTAATTTATGAAATGTGGACGTTGATAATAAAAATGACACAGTAGATATTTATTCAAAAACAACATCAGATAACAATGAGATTGTGAAATTAACCCTTACCTAGGACTTTCCTTTGGTCGACAGTACGTTTAACCTCTTATATAATGACCATAATATGTTATTAAATTATACCAAAACCATATTCATATTTATTATATCATAAATGATTTATTTATTACAATATACAACCAATTTAGAAATGATTTCCATGTCAAATTAACATGTCAGGTAATAATTGCTTTATCGTACGTGTTTTAACTTGTTATTCTTGATTGTATAATTTAGATCATGATTTAAATACACCCAGAATATAACACATTATATATCATATATATTTATAATATAAATATAAATAATAGATAGATATATGAAATGGAAAACACCGTTTATAGAGATGGTAGGTCGTACGTACGCCTAAACACTATTTCCGTTTTCATATCGTATTGAATGGAAATAAGTGAAAAAGATATATTTAAATTCACACACACACACACACACACACATATATATATATGTTTTTAGTAGCATTATTATTCCATATATTTAATACATATTAATAATATATGTTTTTATAATCATTGTCAAATGGTGAATGTGGAAATGAATCTCATCGCGTCGTGGGGAAGGTAATCCGTACGTACACACGAGCAAGAATATCATTATATTGGTGGTGAAATAATATGTAATTGGATGGTATATCATATATACATAATAATTAATATGTTGTATTTATTATTTACATTAGTTATACTCATTATTATACACATCCAAATAATGAAGTGTTAGAATAACAAACTACACCACGATGTGGAGGCAGTAAGTCGTACATACGGATGTATAGTGACATTTTCATTTCTAGGATGGAAAGAATATTGAATATGGTTGAAACATTTTTATAATCACATCAATTTATATAGGAGATAATATAGATATTATTTTAGAATTTAAACAACAAAGAAATCAGAAGTGGAAGAATAAAAGAACTTGAAAGAATTGATGAAATATTACCTCTTCTTTGGGTTCTTCCTTTTGATTTGATTATAAGGGCTCCTAAGGTAGGATTTATAACTAAAAGAAAGCCTATATGATGAAGGGAGGAATGCTAGAATGATATTTGTAAGGGTTTATAAGAGATAAAAGGATTTTCATGTGTGAAATTATGTGAAGGGGAAGTGACCTTTTATAGAGAAGTGAGGGTTACTTCCAGAAAATCTTGAAATATTATTTTATAATAAAATCTTTTTCGATTTCTAATGCATAAAAAATGAATTATCTAAATTCTATGGTGTATATGGGTCGAAAAACACTCATCCAATAGGTTTTCGACAGGTTTATTTCATTATATTAAACATATATTTTAGATTTAACTCTTAGTTAAATAGTTGGACATTTACCATGTCTCTTTATATTTTTATATTATTTGGTTAATAAACATGATATAACAAGCCAAACTTACCCCATGTGGTTCATTAATAATATATATATCCTTATCTATGTCCTTTTTCCAAACCATAGAATTTTTGGAATATTATATCAATTAATAATATAATATTTGTTTTAAAAACTCTATTATGTCAATTTTGACAGTATTTAGTATTTGATTTTTTTAAAAGCCATAAAAACTTTATCAATTCGAATAAAATTTATTTAACCAATCCTATCATGTAATATTAATATAGAAAATTAGTGGAATTAATCAGAAGTCTAAATTTACATATATTTGGATCCTTATAATATCAATTATTTTAATTTTTCATTAATAAGGTAGTTACTGCATTATCATTATGTCATAAATAAATTAAATTATTTAAATCCTAAAAATTATAAATAAAATACCATTATGTATAAAATATTTTTATATTTCTAATGAATATTTATAGTCAAATTTATATTGTGTGTATCCCTATATTAAAAATGGTTTAGTTATTAAATATCGAATTTGAATCTATTAAGTCTTCATTAAATAAAATAATAATAAATCTTCTAATCTATTCCATGTAGACCAAAAAGGATCATAAATTTTTAATAAATTTGTTTTTGTTCGAATTATATTTATACAATAGAATCAGGACATGTGTTAGGGTAATTATGATATCATTTTAAACCTTAATTACCCTATTTACTTTTAACCGTGGAAAATATAAGTCAAAAGTTTCTATTCCCCAAAAATTATTATTATCTTATTGAACCAAATTAAACATACTTATATTAACCATGTCTCTAAGATTTTTTAAATTCAACACATAGAAGTGGTAAAATTTAGTTTTATAAAAATTTTCAAAAGCTCCTAGGAGGTGGGTAAAATACGGTAAAAATTTCGAAAAAAATTTATATATCTATATTTTTATAAAATGAATCTAATGAATTAAGTTTAACATATATAGGTATTATGTATATATTTTGATCTAAAATATAATAAAATAAAATAACTAATTGTTTAAATAAAAAGTCTGTTTTAACTATTAACGTAGTGTTTTTTAGTATTCATCAAAAATTGAATGTTTTTAGAAAAATCTCAAAAATTCACCCTAAGCTTATTTCGATATTCCGAATCCAAAAACGAAGTCCATTTTTAATGAAAAAATTTATAAAGTTTCAAAAAGTTGGTATTACTCTTCTTAATAGTTAGTTTGATTGGTTGTGGTGTTTTTGAACTCGATGTTGCGTACAACATAAGCTATTGTATTATTCAAAGGGAAACATACCGTGGAAGCTTAGGATGGTACATTCTCCTCTTATTAAAATAATTTCGTCTTCGAAAATTATAGAATATTACTGCATAAAATGTATCGGTTTTTTCTTCATCATAACTTCCTCGTGTTCCCACGTTGCCTCTTAAATCTTATGGTTTCTCCATAGAACTTTTACCTAACAAGTTATCCGGTTTCTCCAAACTTGTTCTCTTGTATCAAGAATCATGACAGGCACTTCACAGTATAAAATATTAGGATTCAGTTCAATTTCCTAATAGGTGAATACATGCCTCGGTTCAGGCATGTATTTTCTCAATAGTGATACATGGAATACATCCTGAACTTTGGAGAGACTTGGCAGAATTTCCAAACAGTAAGCGACAACCCTAATTTGTTCTATAATTTCCAAAGATCTAAGGTACCAGAGACTTAATTTTCCCTTCTTACTGAATAGTATAACTTACTTCCATGGAGATACCTTCAAGAAAACATGTTCCCCTACATGAAATTCCAAATCCTTTTTTCGGTTATCGGCATTGCTCTTCTTCCTACCTTGAGCTACTTTGAGGTGGGTTCAGATAACCTTTACTATTTCCATCGTTTCCTCAACATGTTCTGGGCCTACCAGTTTTGTTTCACCAACAACATTCGAACAAGTCGGTGTGTGACATATCATTCCATATAATGCTTCACATGGTGCCATCTGAATTCTTTAATGGAATATATTATTATAGTAAAATTCTACCAGTGGTAAATATTGATCTGACAAACCTTGAAAGTCAAGTGAGAAAGGTCTCAACATGTCTTCTATGGTTTGAATAGTCAGTTCTGATTGTCCATCAGTTTGAGGGTGGTAGCCAGCGCTCAAACGAAGTTCAGTATCCAGGTCTTTCTGAATACTTCTCTAGAATCTTGATGTAAAATGGGGATCACGATCTGAAACAATCGGTATGGGTACTCCATGATGTCTTACAACTTCATTAATATATAGTCTTACTAAACATTCAAGTGGTAAATATTTTCTACTAACATGATAATTTGTTGACTTGGTAAGACGATCAACAATGACCCATATTGCATCATTACTTATAGGAGTCTTTGGTAGTCCCATGAAAAAGTCCATCATAATATCATCCCATTTCCACTCAGGTATGGGAAGAGGATTCATGACTCCTCTAGGATGTTTTCTTCGAGCTTTCACATGTTGGAAGACCATACATCTTGACACAAAATTAGCAATCTATCTCTTCATGTTGTCCCACCAAAAATGTTCTTTCAAATAACTATACATCTTAGTGCTACTAGGGTATATAGAGAAATTGGAGCTATGATCATAATCTAATAATTCTCATTTAAGATCAAAAATATCAGGAACACAAAGCCTCTTCCCAAATTTTAAAATCCCATCTTTTTATACGATGTCGATCAATCACTCATCGTTCACAACATTAATTTTCTTTTGAAGTTACTCATCATCAGTCTGAGAACTTTTTATCCATTCTATTAAAGATGTTTTGGCAACCATTTCAAAAATTATTGATGTTTCACTTTCCCTGACTATTCCCATATCATTTTTACCCTTAATTACACTATTAACTTTTATCCATGTTAAATAAAAGTAAAAAGTTATTATTCACCGATAATTATTTAAATCTTATTGAATCAAATTATTTTACTTATGTCAATACTGCATCATGGATTTTTGATATTCAACTCATAGAAGCAATAAATTTATGTTTTATATGAATTTTCACATGCTCCTAGGAAGTGGGTAAAAGATGGTAAAAAGTTCGATAAAATTTTATATATCTAATCTTATTATAAAATGACTCCAATAAATTAAGTTGAATATATATAGGTATGATATATATATTTTGACCTAAAATAAATTAAAATAAGATAACTAATTAATTAAATAAAATGTCGGTTCTAAACTATAACGCATTGTTTTTTCACTATTCATCAAAATTTGAATGTTTTCAGAAAATTACCAAAAATTCACCCTAAGCTAATTTCCATATCTTGAATCCAAAAATAAAGTCCACTTTGAGAGATAAATTTTATATAACTTCAAATAGTGGGTATTACTATTCATAAGGGCTAGTTCGATTGATTGTGGTGTGTTTGAACTCGAAGTTGCGTACAACACAATCTATTGTAATATTCAAGGGGAAACACACCGTGGAATATTGGGGTTTTACAATGATAAAAATTCGGCCGAAATGATGGGCATTTGAAGCCACATTGGTGTGATTATGACACTTACAACATTTCATTTATAGTAATGAGAAGGATGTCAAAATCATGTCTCTCATAAATATAAAAACATAAATGTGGGGTAGTATAAGTGATATCTTAGAATATAAATTTTCTATATAAATCTATAAATATTACTTACATAATGATAATTTATGTATTACTTTTAGGGAAAATATTTAAATTGAATGGTGACACAATGATGATGTCGTAATATCTCAATTAATGAAAGAATCAAATAATTGATACTATAAATATGATAATAAATATAAGTTTAAATAATTATTTCCAGACATGACAGTTATATAATTATTTTACATATTAGTTATGATCTAATGGGATTTTTTTGAACTTTTCTTATCGATATGATATTTTTTAGAAATTCAACTACTTAATAGTTTAAAAATTCACAATATCAGTATTTTAAAATATAATGTATTATATTAAATGTTATAAAATTTCAATTAAAAGAGAATATTTAGAAATTAAGATTATTTAATTCCAAGTGTTACATTATTGAAAAATTCATTGGTATTTTTCCATGTGATGGTAATTTTTTATCACTCAAACTGTAAATTAAATGATAAAACAACAATAGTAAAAAGGGGTAAAAAATGATTAGGATAAAATAATATTAAAACATGAATAATTTTTATTTAATGAATGGATTTAGACCCATAATCATCATATATTTAATTAAATCGATTTGGTCCCATTTGGAATAGAAAATAAATTTATATTAATTTAATACATTTTATAATTCCAAGAGTGCCCCTCCCCTAAACAAAAAAAGGAACCCATTCACCTCAATTCCATAAACTTTAAAAAAAATTGTTTTCTCAAATATCATCAAAAATCTTTTCCTTGAATACCTAAAAACATTATACAATATTTATTTAATGGATAATTCCCTTTTTAGAGGTGTTAGGGCGTTATGAAAAATTGATCGTTTGAGGGAAAGGTAGCATTGTTATTTAAGTGTTTCTATTATATTTCTTTTTCCGCATCCCTAAAATATTCTCACCCCATGACGAGATAATAAATAAAATAAAATCAATATAATGATATGTCATTTTCTTAATATCAACAACTAAATCGATCTCCAATTTCTTAAAATGGGAAAATAACATTCCATTTGTGTTTACATTAGACTACCACCTCTTGAGCCGATATAATTTGTTTTTTCATTATCTTATCCCATGATTGGTTACAGTTATAGAGAAAATATTTATATATTAAACTCATGAAATATTTTTCATTGTAATATAATAATATATAATTGATATTCTTACATTCCATGAACTTAAAAATGATAATGTTGTTTGTGTGTGCGTGTGAAATATCACCTCTATAAAGAGATGCGATTATTTTTTTAATCAACACATCCCTTGTATGATATATTAAAATGTATTTAAATAATTAATATGATTTTTATGATTTTATGATAGTTATATAAGGATAAAATGAAAATCAAATTCTTTCTATAATGATTATTGAAAAATAAAAATCTTATTAATGATTAAGTACGACATGCCATCTACACGAGGAAAACACTTTTCATTTTCTATATCAATTTTTAATGAATGAATTTAAAGGTATAATATATATAATCGATTGTTATATAATTAATAATTTTCATTATATGTATGATTCCTTCATTTCACCAATTATTTTTTCCATTATGTTATTTCTTTTTATAGATTATAAATACTTTATGTGGAAAAATGATTTATTGGTGAAACAACTTAATAAATGTTTAAAGACATACAATAGAAATAATTCCCAATTAACACATTGTAATATTTTATTGGAATATTTTTTGTGTTTGAAATTGATTTATGTGTGAAATTTCAAGGCTCTCAAACTCTCAGTGAAGATAATATATATATATTAAAAATAATATATTAAGTGAACCATTTTTTATCAAAATAATTATATAACTCAAAAATAGTGAATCATGATAAAAATATGAGACCACCATTGCATCTATTACTTGGTTTTCCCTATTATGGGTATAAAATTTGTATGCGTTAGATGTATGAATGTATCGCATGCGAAAATACCCTTTTTATATTTAATTAATTATTTATTCTATTTTTAAAATTAAATAACTAATATCTCTTAAATAGTGCATCGTATTCGAAATTTGATATCACTGTTGTGTCAAAAACATGTTGTTTAACCGAGGAGAGGTATAACAATAGTAAGTCTCAAATCATTAAATGTCTCACTAATGAAACTAATCTTTTTATATTTAATTAATTATTTTAATCAGTTTTATTTATATTAAATAGTTAATATATCTCAGAAGGAATATCATATGAGAAATATATGACCACCATTGGTTCTGGAATAGGGGATTTACCATAGTTAGGGTATAAATTTTATGCAAAATGTGTGTTTGATTTTATTTTAATTTTTAGGTTAAATGATTTATTTTATTAATTTAATAATAAATCCAAAATTAATGAAATTACAAAAAATAACGTTATTTTTAATAATAAAAATAATATTATTTATTATAATTGTATTATTATTTATAAAAATAATATAATTAATAATAAGTGTGTTATTATTAAAAATAATTAATTTAAATGTACATGTATTGTTAAATATTTTTTTACTTAAATGATAAACGATGTTTTTTCCATGTGTGACTATTTGTTGTTGATCAATGTTATATTGGTAAATTGTTTTTAGTAATTACTAAATAAGTTAAAAGGTGGAGTAAATATAAAATTTTCAACTATTGTCAACATTTAATGATTTTGTTTCCAAACATTAAACAGTGAAAGATACATTATAATATAGTATTTATTATTATTATTATTATTATTATTTTGAGAAAATAGTTATTTTCAAAACACTTTCTCAATAATAATTTTTTTTTCGTATAGTGTTATATTGAAACACTGTCACATAATGCATGATCTTGAAATTGATGTGGTAATTTAATGCAAATGATGAAAATTTAATTCAGACACATGGTAAATCATTATGAAACACTCAATTTGATAATGAGTGGATCCATAAAATTCATAGAGGAGATTAATAAATAACTAATAGAATTAAAAAATATAACTAAATTTATTAATGAAAATTTATTATAAATTAATATTTGGGGTGATTCTCATGGCTTGGTTAGGAAGCCCATTATTTAGGACATACCCCTCTCCCTATATATTTTCTTTCAGACTTTAATAATCAATATCTTTTTTTATTGATCAGATTGACATGTCTTCAATGACACTGGATTTTTCTTCCTAAAAGGATGGTGCATATCAAATTTTCTTTCATTGAAAATGTTTATTTTGAGCATATTGTTATTAAACCATATATGCTCATTTATTTATTTAATAATTTGGTATTCATTGGAATAACACGCCATCAACGATGTGGGATTCATATCTCGTGTTCATCACATTTAAGGAAGGTGGTCGCAATTACAATCTCATAATATCGATTCATCTATGTATATATGATTGTATATATTTTATGTCATGATTAACAATTTATTTTATTTATATTCAATTAATTAATTTTTTAAATTAACAAATTGGGGGGATTTTTAATTTTTTTCGAATAGGTTGGTTTAAATAAATAATTGATAGATTAATTATGCTGATTTTGAGATAGTGAAATTGGTTAATTCATTTTGGAATTAATTAATGGTCATGATGTCATTGATTAATACATATGGTTTAAATAAATATGTAATGAATTAATTATTATGATTTTGTAATGATGTATTTGGTAATTTAATTATTGAATTAATTAATCGAACAAGTGGATTAATATATAGATAAATTAATTAATGTGAATAATGTGATTATTTTTAATTATTGAATTAAAAAGTGAGATTAATTAATTTATAAATTAATTTATAAAGATACGTGATTAGTTAATTATTGAATTAAATAATGAGATTAATTAAATGAATAATTGATTAATGAAGAAATATGAATATTTAATGGGTTAAATTAAATAAGGGAGTTGATTAATTGAAAAAAAATAACTAATAAAAAAATTTGATTATTTAATTTTTGATTTAAATAATGGAATTAATTAATTGATGAATTGATTAATTGATGTTACCTAATTATTTAATTACTGCACTAAATAATCGAATTGTTAGAAATGATTAATTGGTGGATAAATTAAAGGGTGGTTTAATGTGAAATAATTAATTCTACATTAATTAAAAAAAGATGACATGGACAATTAATTAGTGAATTAATTTAAGTGATTGAGTTAGATTAATTAATATGGATGCGTGAAATTAATTAATTAAAGAATTTATTAATGGATATTTTTTGTGATAAATGAATAGAATGTGTTAGATTAATTAATTGGTGAGTTAATTAATGAAAATTTATAGGAAGGTGAAATTGAATGAATGAGATTAATTACATGATAATTTAATTTATGTTCATGGTTGAGATACTGAATTCATAAGGTTGATTAATTAATGGTTGAATTAATAATAATGTAATGATATTCTATGTTGAGTAATTAATTGTTGAATTAATTATGTGATATTGAAATAGATTATTTGAGATAATTAAATTTATAATTATTTATATGTTATTGATTTTGTGAATGAGATATTTAATTATAGAAATAATTATGAGATTTTGAGTTGTGGATGTTGATTGATTATTCATTAACATAAATTCAGGTGATAATATTATTAAATAATAATTGAATTAATTAATGGGAAAATGTGATAAATTAATTTTTAAATAAATTATTGGGAATATATGATTAATTATTTGTTGAAATTATTAATGATTTGTTGTGATTAATTTATTTTTGAACTAATTAATGTGATGTTGATTTACATGTTAACTATAAAATTATGATAAAATATTAATGTTGATAAATCGTGAATAGTTGAATATATGTGATATATGTTATTTATTGATAAATGGGTTGTGAGACAAGGACTAATGCTCCAAATTATCATGTGGGTGCTATACATTGTAATACTGAGATAAAAGATAAATGTTTATTAATCTTGAATAATGCGATGCATGTGATATATGTTCATTATTGAGAAAAAGGTTACGAGATAGGGACTGATTCTCCAAATACTCATGGGGTGATAGACATGGAATTCTACACCAATTATAGATAAAAATATTATTTTATTGACAGTGACAAATGCTCCAAATACCCATGGGTTGTAAGACAAGGACTAATGCTCTAAATACACATGAGGGTGCTAGATGTGGAATTCTAAACCCATTAATAGACATTGGAATATAGTTCCAATTAGAGGTTATATTAAATGAATTGAAATTTACAATGAAATCATACAAGTTTAAATGAAATATGAATTGATAATGTAATGTGGTTAAGATTCCAGCATTGGATGAACCAGGTATTACGATACACGTGACCCTGGGAACCTGGAGGTTTATACAGTCAAATAAGGGATAATTTAATATATGAATACCATTTACATTATTACTTTTATTTTATTCTTTACACAACTATATAAAGTACTTCATACTAGATTTGATTTAGATGTTGTTGTTGGTGTCCAACTGTGTTGTGCTCACACCCTACTCAGTTTTCATGATCGGTACCCGAGAAATATTTATGTTTTCTTATTGGAAATGTTAAGTGAAAAGGCCCTAAGTAAGATAGATGAGTTGGGACAGAGCAAGGATGAGGTAATTAGATGGGGTTCCGGACATGCATTTAGATTTTGATGTCTTTTCTTTCCAGTTTTTCATTTTAGACAAATAAAACATATGTTGTCATAAAATGTTTCCCTTTCCAGAAAAATATTGTATTTATAGCTTGATTATCTTATGACATTGGTATTTTTGTCTTTATATGTGATTCTATTGTTGTTTGTTATTTACGATGGTGTTCACATTGACAAAAGAGGGTATATTCTCCTCATGATTTATATACCAGACCCTCACTACTAGTCGGTAGCCTTTGGAATACAAGGAGGAATGCCTAAGTTCATGTGATTGACACGCTCAGGGCACCATTGTGTGACCCCCGAGCCAGGACATTACAAAGTGTTATCATAGGTATGTTATAATTTTCTTCTTCATTTTTCATACTATTTGGAAATATTTGTAAGGAGACTAGGATGTGTCATTGCTGGTTTATAAGATAATTCATGGGAGTAGCTACCTCATGTATGTGGGAGATTCCAGGTACCCATGGTGGGATTTTTGTTATTGTTGTTTTCTGTTACATTTGAATATGATTATACCTTGGCTGAGCCAATTTTTTTGTGATGTGATTAGTGTTTTTGAAATTTGTTGATATTGACTGTTGGCCTTGGATGACACGCTAGTTAAGTCTGTATGGATCAATCTAGGCACTTGGGATTATTCTGTGACATGCATCATTGTAGGCATGCACATGAAAATGGGTTTTGGGTTTGTTGTTAAACTTGAGAGATTTTCCCTTTATTGGGAAATTGAAATGAAACATGCCTAATTTTAAATTAATAATGATTATAAAATGATGCATGATGAGAAAAACTGGCAGTCTAATGAAAAACTTGAATAAAATGATTGATTATACCCTTGATAACTGGAACTATGTGTATGGTGGTTAAGAGTAGTTATAGTGCCTCATTTTTTACCATGTGGCTCAAAAAAGGGAGGAACACTAGTAATGAAGGATTGTTCATCATACTTATCGACGACTTCTTAGCATATTATTTATTGGATATGATCATGTCGTGTACACTGACATTTCCCTATATTCAATGATAAATCTCTGACATTACACTTAACTAAATATTTTTTTTTAGTTTATGGATCCCCTTAGAGGTTGTTCATTTGATGAAATATATATGCGGAGATTGATAGTGTGAGGTACATATTCGACAATTTATAGATAAGGTTCTCAAGACAGATTGGAGGTCGATAAAAACTAATGTTATTGAGCTACATAACAAGAGGGGTTATTGAAGTTTCAATTTTGGGTAGATTGTATGAACCTAGGTTTTCATAGAGGTTCATGGGAGTACAGCTCGGGGACAAGCTTTTATAATGTGGATATATTTAATGATTCTATCCTTTTACCAAGTGAATTTTCTGTTAATTTATTTATTTCTATATATTATAAAAACTTTATGTCAAAAAAATGTTTTATTGTAGAAATAACTTAATAAATGTTTAGAGATTAACATTTGAAATAATTCCTAGTTACCACATTGTAGTATTTTATTATAACATTTTTGGAGTTCAACACTGAGTTATTTTTGAGATTTTGAGGCCCACCGAGTCTCAATGAAGATTAAAAAAATATATTAAATATAATATATTATGCACACAGTTTTTATCAAAATAAATGAATAACTCTAAAACAGTGTGTTGTATGGGAAATTTGAGACCACTTTTACATTTGGAATATGGGGTTTACCCTAACTGGGGTATAAAATTTGTAAGCTATAGACATTTGGATGTCTAACTTGTGAAAATACCCTTTTATATTTAGTTAATTATTCATAATTTGATATTGATGTCATTTTAATTTTTATTTTAAATAACAAATTTTACTAATTTAATAATTAATCCAAAAGTAATGAAATTAAATAAATAAGTGGATTATTAATAATAAAGAGAATATTATTAATAATAATTGTATTATTATTTATAAAAAAATTATTAATAGTAAGTGTATTATTATTATTTTCAAAAAAATTTATTAGAAAAGTATATGTATAGTAATATTTTTTTCACTTAAATGATAAATGAAATATATATATTTGTGAATATTTTTTGTTGATCAATGTTATAGTGGTGAATAGTATTATTCAATACTAAATAAATGTAAATTTTGTTTTAATATTAAATTATCAACTATTTTCAACATTAAATGAATGTATTTGGCGAAAAATTAAACATTGAATAATACCTCATAATAGTTTTTTATTGTTGTTTTTATTATTATTACTATTTTAAGAAAATAATTGTTGTCAATACACTTTTTGAGCCATAAATATTTTTATATGGTGTCGAATTGATACACCATCAATGAAAGCCTGACCCTGAAATAGAGGCGGTCATTTCAAGAACAATGATGTATATTTACTTCAGACTAATCGTATAACTTCATGAAATGCTCAATATGATGATGAGTTTATTCATTAAATTAATTTGGGAGATTAATAAATAACTGATGCAATTTATAAATATAACTAAATTTATAAATGAAAATGTTTTATACATTGGATTTAGGGAGATGCACATGGCATTGTTTGGAATCAGATTATTCACTGAATTCCCATCTCTCCTCTATCTTTCCATTCATATTTTAATAATCAATATCTTTTTTAATATTGATCAGATTGATGTTCCGTCACTAGCATTAGATTTTTCTTAATAAGAGGATTGTGTGTGTAAAAAAATCAAATAAAATGATGTATTTTGGGAAGATTTTTATTAAACCAGGTAAGAGTATTTATTTATTTTCTCCTCAAATAGTATTCTGAAAAACGCGTCATCATTGATGTTGGATTCACATTGCGTGTTTATCATATTTGATTTATGGCATCCTAATTACAATCATATAATATCGATTCATTTATTTGTATAAGATTATAGAAATATTATGTTATGATTAACAATTCTGTTTTAATTTTTTTCTTTAAATAATTGTGTAATAGAATTACTTTGGGGGATTGTTAAACATTGAATGGAATAGGTTAGTTTAAATAATTAATAGATAGATAAATTAATAGAATTTTGTGACGGAGGAATTGGTAAAATAATTTTGGAAGAAATTTTTTTTCAGGATATGATTGATTAATTTTCAAGGGTTAAATAATTATGAAATGAATTAATTATTAAGAAATTGTAATTATGGAATTGGTTAATTAATTTTCAAATTAATTAGTGCAACTGATAGATTAATTATTCAGTAAATTAATTAATGTGATTTATGTGTATATTTAAACAATTGAATTATACAATGACATTAATTAATTGATGAATTAATTAATAAAGAAATATTATCATTTTATTATTTAATTAAATAATGAGATTAATTAAATGAATAATTAATTAATGAAGACATATGATTATTTAATTGGATGAATTATATAGTGGGATTAATTAATTAAAAAAATAAATTATTGAAAAATAAATTGTTTAATTGTTTAATTATATAACGAAATTAATTAATTAATTAATTAATTAATATAAGTTACATAATTATTTAATTTTTTAACTTTATAAGATAATTTTTGGAAATAATTAATTGGTGGACTAATTGAATGGTGGTTTAATTTGAATTTATTAATTCTGAATTAATTAATAAAAGATAACATGGAGAAAAATTATAGGATTGAAATAGAATATGATGATTCTCAATTACTAGAGGAGGTGAATTGTATGTTTAAAACATTCCCCTTTTAACCCTAATGGAAGCATATGTTTAATGGTGTTAAACATGGTCAATTCATAAACCCTCTTTGGTTCTAATTCAATGGATAACTGGAAGGGCCTAGGTCCAATTATAAGAAACCTAATCTTAAAAAAGTTAAAATTAGGAAAAATCTAATACAGTTTTTATTAGGGAATTATTCTAAATTAAATAATATATAATCTTATTTATCAGAGTAATACTAGTATAAGAACATATAAAAAAGTTATACATTCTTTATGAAACAAAATATAGTGGAAATAGAACATGTAACAAAAATAAGTTATCTAGTAGAAAATCTGTTAACCCCAAGAGAAGGTTATCTTACCATTATGGATAAGGGTCCCTTGATTTATACTTTCAAGAATGTCTTTCTTACCAACACCATGGAAAGCCCTCGATAAGACTATTAGAGTCTGTCTTTCTTTTACTGTAATCCATCAAACATTAATATAGTCGTCACCTTTATCTCACTATCCCTGGAGGTCATGTAACATTATGGTAGTTGGCACCTCTATATTTCTATCCTATCAATTACTCGATTATACACAACTACAATCCTATTCCCCCAAAGCTGAATAGGTTGTTCATGGTTAAATAATATGTTCACAGATCAAACAATGCAACATTTTTTCTCTCTCTATAAATCACTTCCCAGCATGTAATTTCTTGGATCATTAATTGATGTTGAGCTCATTCAAATGAGTTCTTACATATATGAAAAAATACAATGGTCAGCTCCCTCCCCCAATGGTTATATTTTTCCATAAATCTTAGAAGGACATGGATTGGTGTCACTCATCCAATGGTTAGTTAGAAATAGATTTTATGACATTGTTTCATTTTTATATAACCATGTGTAAGAAAATGTGACATGTAAGAAAATATATTTGAGATTAATTATCCTATGTAAACTAGAATCTCATAAAGTTGGAACATAATATTCAATAATGATAATATATCTTTAAGGAAAAAAATTTAATCATATTCTTGTGGAAGTAAAAAAATGGAGTCTTGAAAAGATTGATATTAGGATAGAGGTTTACAAAGAATTTAGAGTCTGAATTATGTGAAATTCAGAGTATTAATTAAAATTAAATCAGAGTCTAGATTCTAAGGAATCTAGAGTCTTAATTCTAAAGAATTGAATTCTTGAATTTTAAAGAATTTTGATCTTGAATTTCAAACAATTTAGAGTCTGTATTTTCGAGAATTTTGATTCAGAATTAAGGAGAATTTTTATTATGAAAAAAGAGAAATTCAAATTCTTATAATCTGTATTTTTATAAGGTTTTGAATAAGGATTTGACTGTTCTTAAATAAATTCTATCTTAGGTGAAATAAGGTTATGTTAAGATAAATATCATTATGTATAACATGGAAAAGTAAGTTAAGGTAAAAGAAAAAAATATTCCTTTAAGAAAGAAAATGATCTCCAAGGAAAAATATTTTTATGATTTTGAAAACATAATGGAATGGAAAAAGTCATAAGATAGCTTATTAACATAACAATACTCCCCATTTGGAAAGAAAAAACCACCTTTTGAAAATTAATTTTATGTTTGGAAAAAATGAAATAAAAAATTATATCTCTTATATTTGTGACATTGTGAATAGAAATAAATCCCCCATAGGCTTTTTCACCTAAAGGATCATATAATCTAGCATAAAATTTTTTCTTGAAAATAAATTTCCATTTCGTAAGTAATTTTACTTTACGATTAAGCTACCCCTTACTCAAAACAATATCTTATGTCTGGTAAAATCCCCCTTAACATGATATTATTTTTAAACTTTTCACCCCATTGTGATTTTCAAAAAATAATAGTGGGGGAAAAAATTTGGTACCTAAATGGTTAATAAAAAATGCATGAAAAACGAGGTATAACAAAAGCCATTTCATTATGTTTTGATAAAAAGGTTTGGCATAGAAAAAGATTAGAGTTAAAATCAATTATCCTTCTTCTTCTCTGGCATATGATTCTTAAGGATGACCTTCATATTATTAATCTCTTTATGAAATTATTGATAATTCTTGAGTAACTCCTTTTACTCTTGATTCTTATTCTCAAGAGATTTAATTATTTATTCTTGAAAATTGATAAATTTTTCCTGAGATTTAACTTTCTCTAGTAACTAATCTGTGTTATTTGATTTACACTATTGTGAAATTGAAACAGAGTTATGTTTTCTATAGAGATCTCTATCATCTTGAATCCGAGATGATTTATCATCATTCATCATTTTAGAATGAGTCCTGAACTTCTCAATGGTCATATTGAAATTCTCTTTTTCATAATCTATATAATCACCAAAAATCTTATGATCTTCAATTATTAATTTCGACCATAATGTAATCATATTTCAATATATCCTACGAGATTTGTAGTTTATCAAGAAGGTTTTGCAATACATTTCATTCCTGATTAGAATCTCCATAATAAACATTGTATAGTATTTCATTATGTTCACTGACTGTTGAATAATATGACATCGGGATTGAATATCATGAAATAATGGAAATGAATCAACATGATTATTCAAAGATTGCACTAAAATATGATGTCCTAGGGAAGATGATTCGAAATCCAAAGCATCTTTCCATGGAAGAGTATCTTTAAATTCACCAACAAATGTTGACATAAATGATTTAGAAACATCACCTATACATGGTGTATCAAGGAAATAACTCTTTCTTTTAGTAATAAACTTTTCAAAAACACATGCAACCTCTTGATGTTTTTCTGGATCATTAAAATTATCTTCATATTTTGGAATGATTTCTTCATTATCCTTACTTTCTTCAACTGAATGGATTTTGTTAAATTCTTATTTATCTTTAGAAATATCCTTTTCCTTATCTGAAACTATTTAGGTGCTGGATTCTTGGGACGTTCTTATTGAGAGTTTATCAGAAATACTCAACATCTCCGGATATTATTCAACTATTTTAATAAAATATTAACTATCTTAGTCTTGTACTTCTTATTGTATTTGTTCCTCGTCAACAATCAGATATGAAACTGAATATTTTTTCAAGAAGGCTTATGGTACTTGAATTGATTCTATGGCGTTCTCAACACACTTTAAAAAAACATTGAACAAGCTAACCCCAGATTCATTATCCATCTTATTTTTCTCTTTTTCGTGTTTTCACGATTTTCTACACCATATATCTTTAAGGCCATATCCTCTGTATGATCAATTCCAAAAATTTGATTACCTCTCATTCTGTTCTTTTTTTCTCCCCCACTTAGCAATAACATCTTCGAAAAACTTATTCAACATTTATAGTTTCTGGGTTGCTTATTTTAGATTCATAATGGGTTCAATTGACTGAAGTTCTAGAAATTTAGGCATTCATTTATTTTAAGGTTCAACAAAATAATCTTTCTTTTATTTAGTGTGATCATCCTTATAAGTAATATTATAAAACTCTTAAAATTCAACACTAAATGTTATCTTCCTTCTTCTTAATGTATCATCACCTAGAAAAATGATCTTGAAATTTGTATCCTTTGAGGTATATGATAATTTAAATGATTCCAAACATAATACAAATATCTTTAAAATGACATCCAGATAAATCAAAATATGACACATAATGTTACCACTCATGATGTTGGATATTTTCATAAGGATATTCTTCATCATGTTTATCTCTCTTAAATTTACCAAGAAATCTAAGAGAAAGATATCACATATATTAAGCGAATACTTATCAGCCTTCCTTGGGATAATAAAAACATGAATCCATAAGGCTACCAACCTATGGTCAATTGAGATATGAGAAATACTGGGTTTCATGAAATTCTTGAGTCCATGGAATTCATAGGATTTTCCTTTTAGAAAAGATCATTCTATGTCAGGTAACTAGTGTGAGCATAGAATAACATCACCATCACAGGGGATATATAGAATTCTTGATACCTTATTGAATGATAAAGAGTATGATATTACATATCTATTGAAGTTAAACATCTCCCTTCTTCCTTGATCAATGAAACATACTGAATCATAGAATTTTACTACACTTTCTAGATAGACCAGATCTAGCTTCATTTCTTTAACAACACAAAAACAATCCAATCCGATCATCATGATAATCATTGAAATTAATGAATTATACTTTACAAAGACATTATGACCTAATATTATCCCATTAAATGATTTTCATTCCTTTTGTTCCTTGATATATTGAGACAACATCAGAGTCTAAGAATAAGATTCAAGAGATAATACAAATGTATGAAAAATGAAGAAATTGAGTTGAAGACATAAGGAGCTGTAGAGACTCGGTGCACAATATTGAAAAAAACTATGTGGGACGGGAGACTGAGGTTCCATTAAATAGGGTTCACATTGATGATTTAAATTACCGAATAGATATGATTTTTGAAAATAATTTGTTCTGATCAGACATTTGACATGAATTTTGAAGAAGGACTTGGAATGATCCAATATTTTGAGGTTTTAAGGAAAAATATGATATTAGTAAAGTGAATCTGATAGATTTGTCATAAAATTGGATAGAAATACCAACAAGTGAAAAATAAATCTATGATATATTTATGTTAGGAAACATTCTTTCAGGATATCTTTTAAATAATTGTTAGTATTAATAATTTTCTTCTTGAAAAAGTAAAATTCCAAAAATATTTATTAAGGAAATAAAATTTTAGGTTCCATAAATTGGGGTTTCAAAAATTTTTACTATGTGAAAAAAATTACGTTAAAAAATGAATTTTTTAAATGAATAAAAATATGTACTCCACTAAGGAAAAATAGTATTATAATATTAGGAGACATGTTCAAACAAAAAGACATTTTGGATGATAAAAGTATAGTTATCATTCCTAACTTTTGTATTGTTTATCCAAATTTACCAGCAGTTAAATATTTTTTAAAAATGTCATCTAGTTAATCCTGCATTCTAATAAATTGTAAAATAATATCTCTTTTAAGATTTTGATCCATATGAAAATGATGCCTAATATAAATGTGTTTTCCCAAAGAGTGAGGTGCATGGTTTTTTATAAGGTAAATGGACCTTGTAATGTCACACAAAATCTGTGTCTTAGTAAAACTCTTTCCAAAGTCTTTGAGTGTGTGTTGCATCCAAAACAGTTGAGCACAACAACATCTAGCTGCTATATATTATGCTTCAGTTGTGGAAATTAGTACTGAGTGTTTTTTCTTGCATGAACATGATACTGATAAATATACTAAGAAAATTCAAGTTCCAGATATACTTTATCTATCTATTATACATAAACCAAAATAAACATTTCAAAAACATCTTAAAATAGAATCATTTTAGAATAATAAAAAACACATAAATCTATGGTCACATTTAAATAGTGAAAAATAATTTTCACTGATTTTAAATGAGATTCCATTGGATTATATTGATATCTTAAACATAATCATACTATAAACTTTATGTCCGGGGAACTAGTAGTTAATTATAATAAATATCATATCATATATTAAAAATATGTTTGATCTACTAGTTTCCGAGCTTCATCAACATCATGAGAAATTGAGGTACCGATTTGAGTACTTATACATTTAGTGTTACCATATTTATACATCTTAAGAAAATACTAAATATAATTATTTTTGTATATATGTTCCTTCTAGGTTTTTAGAAATTTTAAAACCCTAGAAAAATGTTAAGTCACCCTTCATACTCATTTCAAACTCAAATTTCATACGATTTTCAAATGAATATGTTAAAGATTTTTTATTTGATCTAAATATAACTTCATCAACATATATTTGAACAATAAATAAATTTTTGTTATGTTTATTTTTATATTTTTTTGGATCAGCAGTTCCCTTAACATAATTGTTTTGTAACAAAAATCTAAAATTTCTATCCTTTCAGGCTTTGAGGGATTCATTAAGTCCTTAGAATGCTTTGGTATGTTTAAAAAAATGTTCAGGATGTTTTGTGTATTTAAAACCAGGAGGTTGTTCAACATATAAATTTTCTTGAACATATCTATTAAGAAAAGCACACTTCATGTCCATTTTAAATATATTGAAATTAAAAAATGCTACTAAAGTTAGTTGAATATGAATAGATTCATGTCTTACTACTGGAACGTAGGTTTTTTCACGGTCTATTACTTCTTGTTGATTACAGCCATAACAACTAATTGATAATTATTTCTTAATATTATTCCATTTTTAACATACTTATTTATGAAGAACCACTTTAATCCAATTATAGAAGTTTTCTTTGGTCTTTATACAAAGTTCTGGACTTTGTCCCTTTCAAATTCATTTATTTCGTCATGAATAGATTTAATCCAATCATCATCACTTAAATCTTCAATTGTGATTTTTGGTTATAATTGTAAAATAAATTCTAGATCTTATACATATTTTCATAATGAACTTCTAGTTCTTACAGGTTGATTTAAATCAATAATGATACTATCACTAGGATGATTTCTAAGAATCAGCTGATTTTGTATTTTTTAGACATGTTCATGAACATAAGGTAGAATTTATTCTATGAAAAATACTTTAGAAACAATTTCCTAGATATTTTACTTATTATAGGAATATTTTATTAATGTTTGAGGATATTTTTCCAAAAAACTCATCTGTATATGTTTGTGGGAGTTGTTTAAAAAAGGACAAGTTTCATCAAATTTAACATGTACTGTATCTTCAATAGAATAAGGAAAATTGTTAAATACTCTATAAGCCATGAAATTTGTAGAGAAACCTATGAAAATTCCCTCATCATATTTGGATGAGAATTAAAGTAAGTTATCATTAGTATTCACAATTCATACTTTGCATCCAAATACATTTAAGTAAGATTTTTTAAGTTTTCTACCAGTCCAAAAAATCATAAGGTGTTTTATTAAGTACATATCCAACTAAAACACTATTTAATGTAAAAAATTTATAATTATAGCTTCATCCCAAAATTATTTAGAAATAGATTATTTAATCCACATTGTTATAGTTATCTCTTGAAAAATTCGATTTCTTCTTTCAACAACCCCATTTTCTTGAAGAGTTCTTGGGGATGAGAGTTTATGAGCAATACCTTTCTGACTTCAAAAATATTCAAAATATGAATTTTGATATTCTATTCCATGATCTCTATGAATAGGAATCAATAGGAGTATTTTCTCAATTTTATCTTGGTCTCTAAATGTTTTAAAATATGAAGAGGCTTCAGATTTCTTTTTTAGAAAATAGAACCCAATAAATCTTGTGTAAACATTTCCTAAAACATATAAATAGTATTTTCCTCCATTACATCCAATTTGTATTGGACCAAAAAGATCCATATGAAATTTCTGTAATTTATCACAGTTTTAGATTTCACTGACTGATTTAAAGATTGACTTATGTCACCTTCTATATTAACATAGATCACAATCTTTTGATGAATCAAATAGAAGATTTAGTAGATGCTTATAGATTCTTTTCTTTGAGTGTTTTTATGGGTTATTAAAGCTACAATGTCCCAGTCTTCTATGGTATAACCTTGATTGATCTTCCATTTCACTAAGTCAAGGTAGATCTTGGCTCCTAATGTCTTATATGTTTGATTTTTAAACATTTTCATACCTATGGTCAGAGAGAATAAACTATTTCTTAGAATTGTATAATTAGAATTTATCATTCCTAAAATTCAAAATGTAACCTTCATCGCATAATTGGATTAGTCTTATAATATTGTGCTTCAGACCTTTAACAAATAAATCATTTAAAATAAAACCATTTCCAATAAGAATAATGTAACGTATACCTACTATATCCTCCTAATCATTATCTTCAAATGTTTCGTTTTATTTATTTCAACTAGATTATCGTTCCAAAGAATATTTAGTTAACATTCATGTGATAAGAACATCCACTATACTTGTACCGTATATTTTTATTGTCACATCCATTATTTTAGGGAAAATAATATATTTAGACATTCAGAATCCAATGATTCTTGTATATAAAAATTTTATAAAGTAAAATCTTATGTATCTATATTTTCATTGAAAAATAATCCTTATGAAAACATAAGGATTGAGTTTTATTTATAGAAATATTTTCCTCACAAGGTCGACCACATTGACACTTAGTTAAAAAAGGATCACTTTTGGGATCAAAATAGTTATGAATAAAAACTGGTTTTGAATGAGTATACCCAAATACAAATCTATTCTTAAGAGGAAGAAGTTGTGAATACATTTTATCAAATTCATTCCTTCAATAAGTAAATATTGACATAGGTTTATTTATAGATAATTTATATATTTTAGTCTAATTAATAAATTCTTATACTCATATTCATTAGTATTAGAACTTGAGTTATTATCTAAATTTTATTTCATAGAAATAAAATTTAAAATTTCCATAGAATATTTATCCTTATCAGAATTAATTTCCTTTATGATTTTAGAAATATTTTAAACATCAAATTTTTTCTGATAAATATCATTTGAATGATCTGATACTACTTTTGTAGCAATAGAAATTCTAGAATTTTCATTCTATAACATTTTTTTCATCTTACAATTTTCATTCTCAAGAAATTTAATAAATATAGAAACTTCTTCAAATGGAGGTAAAATATTATCTTTAGATCAGGAAGATTCATCATCCAAATAGTCTTAATATTCTTCATTAGGAAAATTAGAATTTAAATAAATAATGGTTAAGTATTCTTCATTATATACCTTATCAATTAGATAATGATTTTTAATAGGTACGTTAAATATAAGACCAGTATTCTTCTAACCAGAAGATTCATAATTTGAAAATTCATATGAAATTCTACCACCAATGGGATTCCAAGTGTCATTAGATTTTAGTACTTTCTTAGCATTATATTTGTAGTAATTCTTTTTTTTGAACGGTTTTATTCTGTGTTTTCTCAAAAGCAAAAGAAAACTATGTTTGATATATCCTACCATTTTACATTCATAAAAGGTTACTTCAGAATATTTATTTTCATTTAAATATTTATTTATATATAAGTAATAATAATATTTCATTCCTATAATCATGGTCATCCTTCTGTCAATATCAGATAATTCATTCTCATATTGTTCACTATCACTTTATTTAGATATAAAAACATGTTTCTTAGATTTTTTTATCTAGTTACTCTTTCCAAATTCATGGATTTATATTTAGTAGTAAGAGATACACTTCCATTACCATTTTAATTTTTGTTAAAATCAGTATTTCATTTTATTCTTATTTCATGTTGATGAAGTGTTCCAAATAACTCATCTAGAGTAATGTTTGATAATTTTTCATTTTCATCAATAAATACTTTTTGGATTTCTATTCATTGGGAATGATATCAATTTACTTGTCTACCATAACATCATCATTATGTCCTTTCTCTCCCATAGACTAAAGACTATTAACAATGGTCATAAATCATTTTTGTATATTGGAAACAGGTTCTCCATAGGGAAATAATAATCCATTATATTCAACTCTTAACATAGATCTTCTAGTTTCTATAACTTAAGTAGGTACAAAATGTGTAACTTCAAGTTTATTAGAAATACATATAAGATATTCATAAGAATAGATCTTACTATTTATATTCATGGACATAGAACACAACAATGTATTGTGTACCGTATACTTTAATTGATATTCTTGTTTTTCTTGGTTGATGAATGTTCTGACTTCTTTGTCCTGAATTTTGTAATCTCCAATGATCATAACAAGGTTACCCACTGCAGTGTTGATAAAAAAATTATTAATCTTTTATCTCCATTACTCATAACCATTACCAATAATTATTAGAGGTCTGGTAGGATTACAGTTTTTTATAGAACCAATATTTATACCTACCATTTATAAAAATAATAACCTTTCCAAAACACTAGTTAGTAGTAAATGTTTGTAAACAAAAAAATTATTTAAGTAAAACTATGAACAAGTAATGTTATGAAACAAATGCTGAGCATGAAAAACATAGATCAGGAAACATCTATTTGAGTATTAGTATTTTAGATACCTCTTATGATACCAATTGTAAGATAAAAATATAATATAAAGATGCTCAATTATAATTGGGGGGGGGGGGGGTAAATTGTTGGTTTAAAAACATTCCCCTTTTAAGACTAAAATAAATCTTTTCTTAATAATGTAAAAAAACGTAAATTCACCAACCATATTTGGTTCTAACTGAAAGGATAATTTTAAGGGCCCAATTCCAATTATAAGAAACCTATAAATAAAAAACCTAAACATAATTACATAATAGTAAACTTTTATTAGAGAAATATTATACCTTAAATTGTATTGAATCTTATTTATCATAGTATGATATGCATAAGAAAGCATGAAAAATTATATTAATGTTATGCTTTCTTTATTTAACAAAATACATTGGAAATAAAATGGGTAACAAAGACAACTAAAAAAGTAGGAAATATTTTAACCCAAAGATAAGGGTATCAAAAAACCGTGGATACATGTAACTTGATTAATACATTCAAGAAATTTTGTCTTACCCACACTTGGGAAAGCCATCAAAATGATTATCAGAGTAAGTATTGATATCTTCACAAGACCTCATACATTAAGGTAGTCGATGCCTCAATTGTCTTATACCCATATTTTTCGCAAACATTATGGTAGTTGGAACCACTTTCTTTCTATCCCCAGATGTCCTTGATTGTACACAACTACAATAGGATTCACACAAAGCTGAACAAGTTCTTTACAATTGAACAAGATGTTCACATATCCCACAAGTCATGAGAGTTTCTCTCTAGAAATTAATTCACAGTATGGTATCCCTATGATCCTCATTAGATGATTATATCATTCAAATGAGCTCCTATTTATGTGAAAAACATCAATGGTTAGTTCCCTCCCCCCAACAGTCATATTTTTTCTTGAATCTAAAAGGGCCCTAGAAAGGTGTCACTCAAAAGATGGTTTGATAGAAATTGATTGTATGATATTGTCTCATATTAACATAATCATGTGTATGAAAAAAACAAATAAGAAAATATATTTTAATTTTATGTAACTTATGCAATCAATAATGCATTAAATATGGAATTAAATATTTATGAAATAAAATATAATGTTAAAGAAAAAATTTAATTGGATTCATATGGAAGTAAAAATAGAGTCCATAAAACATTAAGATTACAATTATTTTATACACAGAATCTGGAGAATAAATTCTATGGAATTCAGAGTATAAATTCCAAAGAAATTGGTGTCTCAATTCTGAGGATTTCTTAGATTTAATTTGGAGGAAATCAGAATCTAAATTCTAAGAAATTAATATCCAGATTTCTATGTAATTAGGAGTATGAATTTTAGGGAATTCTATGTCAAATTTTTTAGAATTTGGAGTCTGAATTTTTTAGAATTCTATGTCTGAATTTCAAAGAATTAGGTGTCTTAATTTCAGAGAATTTTTAATATCAATTTGAGAGAATTCAGATTCTAAATTTTAGTGAATCCAGTGTCCAAAAAAAGTAAGACCTTGATTATAAGAATACATTGGATTATAAGTTTTAGAATAAGAATCCAATTTTTTTAATGAAATTAGGTATTAAGATAAATAATGTTAAGTTCTAATAAATATCATTAATCATTACCTATAAAAGTAAGTTATGGTTAAAGAAAATAAATTTCCTTAGAGAAATAAAATGATATTTATGGAAAAAGAGTTTATGGTTTACAAAAAAAAATAGAATCTAAATAGTCATATGATTGCTTATCGACATATCATTAATTAGTGAATTTATTTAAGTGAGTGAGTTAGATTAATTAATTGATGAATAATTTTAATGGGAAGAATTTTAATTAATTAATTAGTAAATTAATTAATTGAAGTAATGTTATGGTTTTAGAGTTAGATTAATTAAATGAAGAATTAATTGATAGGTATTATTGTGTTGGAACAATTAAATGAGTCAGGTTTATTAATTAGAAAATAAATTAATATGGATAGTTGCGTTATAATAATTGGATGAGTTAGATTACCTAATTGAATAATTAATTAACATATATTATTTGTGTTGATGTAATGGAATGTGTTAGATTAATAAGTTGGTGAATTATTTAATGAGAATTTCTATGAAGGTTCAATTGAATGAATTAGATTAAATAATTGAAAATTTAATTTATGGGGATGATTGAGATATTTAATTCATAAGGTTTAATAATGAATGGCTAAATTAATTTTGAAGTAATGAGATTTAAATGTTGTGTAATGAATTGTTGAAATAATTATACGATATTTAAATAGTTTTATTGAGAGAATCTATTGTATACACAATTAAACATAATTTATATTGTGAATGAGACAATTAATTATAGAATTATTTATGAGATTTTGAGTTGTGGATATTGATTAATTATTTTTTAACATTAATTAATGTTATGATATTATTGATTAATTTTTTAATTAATTAATTGTACAATGAAATTATTTAATTGATAAATTATTAATGGAAATATTTAATTAATTATTTGTCGAATTAATTGATTTTTTATTGTGATTAATTGATTGTCTAATTAATTAATGTAATGTTTTGATACATGTGACATGTAAAACTATGATAAAAGATTAATGATGATTAATTGTATATAATGTGATGTATGTGATATATGTTCTTTATTGAGAAAAAGTTTTTGTGACATTGACTGATGATGTAAATACTCCCTACGGTGTTAGAAATTGTAAATGTTTGATAAAAGATTAATTTTTATTTATATTTAATAATGTGGTGTATCTGGTATATTTTTTTTGTTGAGAAATTGATTGTGAGTAATGGAATGAGGCTCCAAATACTCCTAGGATGATAGGCATGGAGGTCTACACCCACTATGCATAAAAATATTATTGTATGGGACATAAAATAATGCTCCATATACCCATGGGCTATGAGACAAGGACTGATGCTTCAAATATTCATTTGGTTGCTAGACATGGTGTTCTACACCCATTAATTGAAATTAGGTTATGGTTCCAATTACAGGAAATATTAATTGAATTTAAATGGATAATGGAAGAACATTGGTTTAAATGAAATGTGAATTGATAATGTAAAATGGTTCAGATTCTGATACTGGATGATGTAGGTAGGGAGATACGTGTGTCCATGGGAACATAGAGGTGTATATGGTTAAATATGGGATAATTGAATACATGTAAACTATTTACATTATTATTAGTATATTATTCTTTATAAAACTACATACAATGATTTTGATTGGATTTTTTTTAGTTATTGTTGGTGGTGGCCTACTATATTGTACTCACACCCTACTTGGGCTACCAGATTGGTACACGAGTAGCCTTTTTTATAGAAAGGTTATGGGAAGAGGCTCTTAGATAGATGGATGAGTTAGGATTGAGCATAGATAATGTAACATGATGAGGTTTGGGAACTGCATTGTGGTTTCAATGTCTTTTCTATTTTGTTTTCAATTTTAGACACATGACACGTACTTTGACATACTCTGTTTCTCTTTTATATAAAATTTATATATACTGCTTCATAATCTTCAAATAATGGTATTTTTTTTCTTTATATATGCTTATATTATTGTTTTTTATTTATGTTGTGCTTACTTTGATTAAAGATGGTATTGTCTCCCCACGACTGACTTACCTGACCCTCGCTGCTAATTGGCATCCTCAGGCATATGGGCAGGCACACCTAATGTCATGTGACTAACCGGATCGAGGCACCGTTGCATGACACCCATGCCATGATGTTACAAGGGATAATTTACTTATGACCACATAGACTATTGACACCATACCTTGTTCATTTTTGACTCTAGTACTGAATATCAAAAAAACATCTGATATGAACATAAATAATAATGTAATTTTTATAACCTTTTAGTAAGTTATATAAAGAGAATAATAAATATAATAAAAGTTCTCTATAAAATAGAAATTTACATAATTTTATTATTTAGGAATATAAATATTTTATGTAATAATTCAAACTCAAGGAAACAAACTTAGTCTCAATCGCTTTTTATTAAGGCATATTTTAATATTATACATCGCCTTCTTATATATGGTGTATAATCAAACCATTTGAATGATAATTTCATTCAATGGTATTCAAAAGGTATCTTTTTATATGAAGTATTTTACTAAAAAAGGGAATTCATTTTTATTATCTATGATGACAATACATTTTCTCCCATCATGACTGTTATTTGATTTTTGGATTACACAACAAGCTGTAATGTTTTTAAATGAAAAATAAATTCCATATTCCCTTTTCAGGTATTTATGTATTTAAAATCGTTATTTTAATGGATTGATTATATCAATATCTTGAAATGATATCATGTGATTAAAAAGAGGAAATTTTATTTTTATTCTATGCTCATTTTATGTCTTACGATTATGTTATGGTTCATCTACAATGTTTATATATATAAGTGGTTTTATGATAAAATGAGGTTGGGCGATCTCGTGATATCTATCCAATACATTGGGTATTGAGATGGAGTTAAATGATAGGGTTTCTCCTATGAGATTTCGGTAATATACCATGATGGGTATTCCAAATGTAACCATGAAGGTTACTCCCTTTGTAGTCATGAATGCTACAATGTATAAAGAATATGGATGCCACCAATTAACTTTATGTTTCATGATTACAATATATTTTTATTGGACTCTTTTGAATTCATGTGGAAATATTAAGAGTGTATGTTTATGGATGAAAAGTAAGATATTGTTAAAATATTTTCATAAGTTTAAAATATTCATGGGCTAACATTTTATTTCCATATTTTAATCCCTCTATTATGATTTTAATGCTCATCCAAGGTTTTAAAAAGTTCTTTCATAGGGTATAAGGATGGGTAACAGAAAATAAGATTTTATAAATACATTTATTAAATTTTATATCAAGAAATAGAAAAATTGATTTATTTTGAATAGGATTACATTAGTGAACTAAATTTACACAGAGTACAATTCTTCACATGTAATTTATGGTTACAAATTTTATGAGTTTGTCCGATTTCTCTAAAATGAAAAAATGAAATGATCCTCGAATGTGAATAATATTTCCTCGACACTGTAATATGTTATGTTTATGGAATGGTCCTTATAGTTGGTATTAGAGGATGGTATAGACAACATTTGAGATTATGATGTTTTTTAAAGAGTCTAGTATATCATCACGAGTTTATAATTTTAAGGTTGATTATATGTTTATTGTTATATAATAACTTTTTTAGGAATTATGTTATTTAATTTTAAAGTTGACTAATGGAATTTTTAGGGACATTCACATTTGAGGTAATTATGAGTTAATACTTTTTGGTTTGAAAAAATAATGATATTAGATAATATTTTTGGTTAAAACATGTCATGGTTTTATAAGGTACTTATAGTATTTTAATAATTATATTCTTCCAAAAATAGAACAACCTGTTTGACGGGTGTCTACCCCTCATGTTAGAGAAGGCTACAGGGATCAAACCCATAACTGAAGGTTGACAATGGTGCATCACTTACCAATGGAATATGTGAAGTCTCTAGTTATTATGAATTTTTATTATTAGATAAATGAGTGAATGGATTAATAATGTGTTTATTTTTGGAACATATATTTGATCAAATTCATAACCATTGTATTGGAAAATGATTGTAGGAATTATGTAATGAATGTTCATTTAGAAGATGAAAACTATTTTTGAAATCCTATATGAACAAGGTAAACATAACACTCTGATATTTTATTTCAAAAATTAAATATTGAATTATATTTTGGAATAATATAGGATTTAATTGTATAATAATGTTGATTCAATATTTTTATCGAAATAATTACCCCATATTAGAGATTATGTGATTTAGGATATTATATTTATTTTCTTGAGATATTATGAGTGATTGAGGTTATTTAAAGTAAAATGATAAAATTTATTTTTGAAGATTATGTGATAAATTCATTTTTGGTATTGAATATTATTTTTCATTATTTTGATTAATTTTATGGAAAGTTTTTTGTTAAATCATCTATATTGAACATTGGGTATTATTTTTTAATTTTCTAATTAAAATCAATCATTCTCCATTTATAGTTTATTATAATTTAATAATTATAATATGTTATCCTAATAATTAAATTTTTTGTTATTATTTCGATATATGAAAAATAGATAGTTAATATTTTTTTGGATTATTTCATTCTTTTGAATTTTATTCATGCATGAAAACTTATCCTTAAAAACTCATCATTTTGAGAAAAATATGAGTTTGTGGTGAAAATTATTTAATGTATCAAACTCTACCTTAATAGTGAGTATATGTTCTTATGATATTAGTCTGGGTATTAACTTAATTCTACTAATCTATTAAAAGGACCTTAACACACAAAGAAATCTATTTACTTTTCCTACTACAAATCAGAGTTCTTTTAACACCTAAAATATTTATGGTTTTGGGATTGTAAACTCTCTCCTAGCAATGTTTTATATTACTCCTAGTTAGAACATGATCATTTGTAATATATTTCATATCCCTTTTTTCTTACATGGAAACCTAGATTGTGTCATCACAAGTGACCTTCATACTTCTATTTCTTAATATTAAAGTAAAGGTCTCCTTAAATTTTTTTCTCAATGTGGGATGTCAAAATAGTCATTTTGAAAAGTCAAAACCCATAATTATTTATCATTAGTAAAAATTGTGATGAGAGAGCTTCAAAAAGTGTGTGTGTGGGGGGGGGGGGTGAGAATGTAACATATTATGTTAAAAAAACAAATACTATATTCGATAGAATACGTGATACGCCACAAGAAGCATAAAATAAAAAGTAAATAATATTATATAAATATTACAGTCATAGTCTATCAATTATAATAGAGGGAATGAACAATGTTAACTAAATTTTGAAAATTATCATTTACACATGTATATATAATTAATTTTATTCTCAATAATTAATTACTAATTTATGAAAAACATTTTAAAAAAAAATAAAAGGATTTTTTTCTAAACAACATTTTCAATGTGCACAAGTGAGTTTTAAACCAAAAAATTAATAAATAATAAATTTCCATTTATTGTAATTAAATTTATATGAAATATATTTAATATAATTTTCTATATTCTTCTTATAAGTTTTATATCTCCGATATAATAACAAATTCAATTTTACATAAAAAAGACGTATTTTTCATAAATAGCATTTTAGAACCTTTTTGATGGAAAACCCATTTTAAATCTATTATTATCTAGTTTTTTAATTATATTGGAAAAAATAAAAATCTCTTTTTGATTTGGTACATAAGATTTTACTTTGAATAAATTTATGGTCTTTTTTCTAATAATATTCATTTTTTAATGAATATTGAAATACAGAGCATTTTAATTCAAAAAAAATTTTCGAATTTATTTTTAAAGATATATAATCTTTTAACATGGTTTCATGGTATAATTAGAATATTTTTTAAATTATCTATTCCAATTTAGGTGATTTGAGTCAATTTTATATTGAAATTGGATTAAAAAACTATGTGAACTTTTGAGACATTTTTCTAAAAAACCTATTTTCTTATTCCCTCAATAGGAATAACTTTTAATTAATTTGTGATCATTATATGTTCTGAATTTTGAAAAAATGAATTCAATATTTCTAATCATAAGATACATATTATTTAAATTGGTTCCTTTTAGTTCTGTAAATTAATAATTTAACTTTTACTAATTATTTTTATTACAATGTGTATGTGTAAATCACATAATTAAGGGTTAAAATAATAATATAAATATAATAAAAATACCCCAAAACATGTAAACACATTTGGGATGAGTTAATTTCGACCAATATAATCCTTGGTATGATATTTTTTCCTTTTTCAGCCTCTTGGGTTTGATTATTATAGTAATAATATTTTTTTTAATGTGAAGAGAAATATGCCATATTATTGTCACTCTTAGTTATAACAATAATAATATGAGGTTATATATTTTTTAGCTTGAACATTAAATTTTCCACATAAATATAAAAATATTATCTAAATCATGGTAATTTATTTATAATTTTTAGGAAATAGATAATTAAGTTAAATTTTGACACAATAATAATGTAGTAATTTCTTTACTAATGAATGAATCAAATTAATGTACTAATAAATATTAATATTACAATAAGTTGAAATAATTGATCCCATAAATAAATTTTAATTAATAATTATTCATGTTTATGATGATTTAAACATGTTTTTTTGAACTCATGTTGCTGTTATGACATTTTTTTAAAAGGAAACTAATGAATAGTTTATAAATAGACACTATTAGTATACTAACATATAAAATGTTTAATTAAATGTTATATAATATCAAAAAATAAAATAATTTGACAAATATTTGATATATGTATTAATCTTTCAGTAAGTACTGACTTATTGGTTGTTTGAAATGTTATGGTAATTTTGTAACACTCAAAGTGTAAATTACGTGAAAAAATAGCAAGAGTTAAAAGGGGTTAAAAAATATAAGGATTAAAAAAATATTCAAACTTGTCTAATTTTCATTGGGTGATTTGGTTTCCACCCATAATCATCCTATATTAGAACTGAAAATTTTTGGACCCAATTGGAAGAGAAACATTATTTATATTAATTTATAAATTTAATTAATTCCAAGAGTGTCCATATCCTCTCCCATTAAATGGAACATATTCATCTCTATTATTTACACATAAAAAACATTTTTGATCTTCAAATATATACCCAAATGACTTCCTATGATATATACACAACTACAATAGGCCATATTTAGAAAGATAACCCTCACTATATGTGTTAGGGTATTAAGAAAAGGTGATCATCTAAAAGAAATGTAACTTTTCATTCATGTGTACGGTAGATTGCCACCTTGTGAGTCTATATTGTTAATTTTTCATTATCATATCTAAAGAGTGGTTATAATGATGGAATCATGGTATATTTATTATAATAATGAAATATGTATCATTATAAAATAATAATATATGCATTACTTTCTTACATTCTGTGGATATAAAAAATGATAATGTCGTTTGTGTGTACATGGTAACTATCACCTCCACAAAGCGATGTCGTTAAATTTTGATAACCACATCCCTTGTATGATATATAAAATTATATGTAAATTTTTAAAATTATTTTAATTATTTTATGATAATTCTATAAATATAAAATTATAATTAACTTTTTTCTATAATGAGCATTCAAAAATAAAAATATTACTCATGCGTACGCATGACTTACCATCTCACAGATGGTAAAGATGTCCTTTTTTATCATATTGAATGAATCGATTAAAAGTTATAATTTATATGTAAATGTTATTATTGTGTCATAAATATTATTTTGGATATAAAAGAATTATGACCACATAGACTATTTACATCATACCAAGTTCATTTTTCACTCATGTTCAAAATATCGACAAAATGTTCGGTATGTACTTAAATAATTAAGTATTTATTATAACATTATAATAGGCTATATAAATTTAAAACTAAACATGAAATTGTATTTCATTAAAATAAAAATTATCATATGTTTATTATACATGAATATAATCATTATATAGGATGATTAAGACTCTTGGTATTGGAATTCGTCTAAATCTTCTTTTATTAAGGCATATTTTGATGTTATACTCCCCCTTATTTTATAAGGTGTATAGTAAAACCATTTTAGTTTAAATTTAATTCAATTGTTTTGAAAATTAATCTTTTAATATGAAAGGTTTTACTAAAAAAATTTAAGAGTGTTTTTTTAAATGTATATGACGACAAGAATTTTTCTGCTACTGTGACAATTATTTGATATCTGGATTCCTATAAAAGGCATATTGTTAATAAAATAAAAATAAATTCCCTAATTCATTTTTATGAATTATTTTATTGAAATTTATTTTGATAATTTTTTCATTATATCAATATCATTAAATGATATCTTGTGATTTCAATTTTAAAATACTATTTTTCATGTATGTTAATTTTATGTTTTATGATTTGGTTTGGGTTCATGAGAATTGATTATGTATTTAGCTAGTTGAAGGAAAAACCAAGGCAATGTGATCCTGAGACACCTCTCTGATTCATTGGATAAGGAGATGGAGTAAATCAATGGGGTTATCTTAATAGATTTATGGAATATACCATGATTGGTATTCCAAATGAAACCATGAAGGTTACTCCATAAGTTACTGTGAAACCTAAAATATAAGAATGATATAGATGGCACAAGTTAACATTATAATTTATGGTATTTGTTGATTTTTATAGGAATAATTTGATTTCATGAGGTAAGATTATGAGTTTATTTTTATCGATGAAAAGACAGATTTTTTTATAACGCTTTCATACGTTTAAATTATTCATAGACTAATGATTTCATTCAATCTTTTCTGCCCCTTATTGTGATTTTTTTCCTCACCCCATGTTTTAAAATGATTTTCACCCAGTATTCGGATCGGTAAGATAAATGTGTATTTCAAGATGAATTTTAGGAATATTTTTATCAATATAAATAAAACATGTTTTATTTAAAATGTTTTCCTTAGTTGAGAAAATTGATAAAGAGTATAAGTGTCCACATGTAATATATACTACTACATTATAAGAGTTTTCCTTAATTTTGTAAAAATATAAACTTAAAATATCCTCAATTTTGAATAATAGTTCAAGAAACTAGAATAATTTATATTTATGGATGAGTCCTTACAACAATATTTCATTATCTTCATGATATTCGACTACTGATACTCATTGTCGAAATAAAAATAGAAATAATTTCTGTCATTTAAAATTTTCTGAGTGATTTTATTTCTCATTCTCAAATCACTAATTTTTGGGGATCTAAATTTTTTTATATCAATACTATACTCTTGGGTTCTATATCAATTTTATCTCCCTTACCACTTCATTTAATCTCTCAAAAACTCTTTATCTCCCTCACCGTTTAGTTTTTTTTCATCTTCTCTTTAATTGAGATTTTCATAGTAATAAATAAATTTATAATTATATAAAATCATGTGTTTTATCATATTAAAAAATATTTGTTCAATATATTATTTAGGATTTATAATCTACACAATTCATAATTCATCAATTTATGTGGGTATGTCTCCAATGATCATTATAATTTATATAACTTCTTATTTTCTCAATTATCATTAATTACCATTAATAAAATTAATGAAAATTAAATAATATCCCTTATAATTCATATAAATTTTATAATTGGTAATTTTAAAATATATCCATTTTAAAATTAAATAATGTTTATTTATTGGACAACACATTAAATTTTTCCAAAAACTCAATTCGAAGCACGAATATAATTATTCGACTTGTAATTATTTGAATTCTGTAAACCATAGATTCATCCCATTTTTTTCTAGAAATATTTTCATGAAATAATCCTTGTTTATAAAATCAACCAACAATATTCTTTACATTCAATCAATGGCATAAATTTCATAGGAATTATTGACTATTACAAAATAACTGAATAAGTCTTATAAAATTATTCTTGACTAATTTTTTGAATTAGGATAAGTTATAATAAATTATAAAAAAGTATCTTGCCACCTTATACCTCTTACAATTTTTGACTCATATTAAATTCTTATGTTTTATATAGAAATTTATACATAGATATCAAAAGTTTTAAAATTTTAGACAATATCTTTTGAAATCCAAACAAAATTATAAACCTTATTGAAAATGTCTTAAATTTATACACCAAATATAATTAAATCTATCAACGATTTTTTTTTCAAGGAATGATTTATAAAATAAGATAATTTATTACTTTTTTATAATTTTTTTACCAAATTAGTAATAGTGTTATGAAATCATAAAATTTGACATAAAATTATCATGCCGTTTTTATTTTCATCCTTTCATTTCAAAAATCATGATTTTCATCGAATCACTATATCACTACTATAGTTATACATGAGTACACTCAAAGAAAATAAAAAACATTCTCAATAGCTGTCATTGATTCTAACTCATGGTCAATATTATATAAAAAACATAAAAAACACTATTCTGTTTTCACATAAAATCGAAATATATTTATTAAGCCTATTTCAACAATAAAAACATTTAAAAATTATTTAAATTATGAAAATATAATGAATATTTTTCTATATAAAAATATCAAGAAAAAACCATATCATTTCAATATGTCACATTTTCTTGGATTATTTTTTTAAATTAATTATTTACTATTTATTTTACTAAAGTAAAAATTAAAAAAAAACATCATCTCAATTGATAAAAAATTAAAATAATTTTTCATAATAATATTACACATTATATAATTAAAATCTTCAAAAAAATTAACAAAAATAAAATGACTTCTGATGACTGTTGTTCTTATCTTTGTTGATTTTCTATGTCACAATAATATAATGAGATGTTTAATAATAATTAAATCATAATAATAATTTGAACTCTCAAACTATAAAATATATTATTTTTTAATGTTAATTCATACTGATAATTACATAAAAATCATCCAAATTCAAAAAATCCATCATATTTTAAAAAAATAGATATAAATATAAAAACATTCCCAAATAGAATCATCTGAAGATAAACTCATATGGAATCCCCTTGAATCTATAAAACGATTCCAATGACATTAACATATGTTGATTTATTCAATAAATAATATTTTCAGAATGGTGAGATGGTGAAGATAAAAAAAAAGAATAGAGGGACAATATGTTGGATCTACCATGTAACGATATTAATAAAAAAGTAAAATATGAAATAATAAAAATATTTATCAGGATGCCCTGCCTTATAAATAAAATTGACTGCCCACTGAGTACCTGGTAGCGTACTTCCAAACTATTTGTGGCTACCAGGTGACAAATGGATTAACATAAGTCCCAAAACAATCTTTAGATTCTTAAAATAACATTTTTTATGAATATCCTAGAACTCCCTCACTAGGATCATAGTTGTATTCAACGTCAAATCACCATGCGAGATAAAATATGAAACTCTAAAATTACCAACCCATTAACTTTTGACTTAATAAATTTCTCCAATTTTGTATTAAATAATATTTACTTAAGAAAATTTATATTTATTAATCATTCTATTAATGTGGATTATTTTATATTATCCATTTGGTGTATATTAAATATGTTTATTATTTGTGACTATTCTATAGTACATGATTGAGTAATGTAATACTATCAATATAAAATAATAATAATATAATAATAATATAATCTCAAACCTCATATTATATTATCCCTCAAAAATCAACATATCTCTTCAGAAACATAAATAAAATGGAATATACTTTGAACCCATCCATCAATTCAATAATCAATTCAGTTGGTTTTAAATGGTTGTATACCCCAAACAAGAACATTATCATACATTTTTTTCCAGATTTTTCATCCCCAAAACTATTCATAGTGAAGTAACAACCCATAATTATTTTTATTTAACATTATATCCTATATAATCTTCATTATATTTCCTTGGGTTTATAAGATCGAAAACATTTCAGTTTTCTTGGTAATTATCATTTATTATGATACAATAATATGACATGTGATATAAATTCATGTAATTATCTTTCAATAAGGTCTTTATAACCATTAACATTCACTACCCAATCCCAATATATCACTTCATCATTATAGTGATATTATATAGGCATTTATAAATAATTACAAAAAAGGAATCAACCCCACTTAATTAATGAAAAAATAAATTTATTATGATAAATGATGGAATGATGGGAGTTAAGTGGAATGAAAATTGTTTAATTTTCAAATAGCTACGTACTATTTTGATATTTATCATGTTATTTTCGCCTAATATGAATATAAGATACTAAGTAAAACTATATATTCACTAGTAAGATGCAACACCCTCATTATACTCCTAACAACCCTTGTAGAATATACTAATTATCCTCAAAATGTGTAACAAATTAAAAGGAAACATATAAAAAAAATTTCATCTTCTATTCAACATAACATGACATAATTCAAAAGGTTATAAACATAAAAATGTATCCACATTAGAAAAATTTCATATTTAAATATACTATTCAAAAAAAATTATTATGACCAGAATATAATCAATATTAATAAAACATCATTATTTATCCTAATATTAAAAATCATGAATAAATATATCATGGTTGTCCTATTTTATTTTTCAAAATATTTGACAGTTTAATAATTATAAAATTTTAATAATAACCAAATATTTTAACACATATTAATTATAAATAGTTTTAAATTACAAGAACATATCATTATCCCTAAAACAATACTTTTATAGAAATATAAATAAAAAATAAGGAAAATAATGAAATATAAAAGAGAAAGACACCAATAATATGATTAACCAAATTGATACAATAATATTTGTAATGAAAGGTTCATATGCTATGACCAAGTTCTTGAAATATAAAATCATTCTTGTTTACTCAACAAAAAAAGATATTTCTTAAGATGATATATCATGAATTCCGTTTAATTTTAATTTATTTTGATTAAAATAAAATCCATTTTAAACACTACTTTAAAGTATATCATTCAAAAATTCCAACTATGTAATAAAAATTGAGATTTATTTTTTTAATTTATATCACTGAGAAAAACCATCAGTATTTTTAAAGCATTATTTAACATATTTAGATAGTTCATACATTATTTTTTGATAACTAATTCATTAATATTGTTTATCAGATAATTACTAATTAATAGGATTATAAAAATTAATTTTGAATTTAAATATATAACATTATTCATTGTTGTATTATTATAAATCATTTCTCTAATCAGATAGTTTCTCACAATAACTTATCATATTGATCGGGTGGATAAAGATTTAACTAGGTATGAATAATCCTTATGGTGACTATTTTTTGTTAATTTAATTGAAGTAAACCAATGCTAATAAATCACAATATTTGTTTAAGTTTTCTATAATATAATTTTTTTTCTCGATTATATGAATAATTTTTAATAGAGAATAAAGTGAATCATCAATAATTTTGACCATAAATGATTAAGGTGTAAGAATAAACCATCCTTCTATGACCAAATTATTAACAAAAACACCATAGTGGTAATAATATGGTTACAATGTGATTCATTTTTATTCTAATTATAATATTACGAAACCAATTTTAATTTGATAACATGATATAAAAAAACAATTCATAATAAAAACATCCATTTCAAATTAATATATTGTAGGTGGAAATTTTTTTTTCATTCAACCATTGCAATTAGTTTTAATTTATCACCATACATTCACTCAATGAATTTATCCTTCTCTATAATTATCATTAGTCACTTGAATTGAAAATTAAATTCATGAATTTTTCAACATGATCAAATATCTAATAATAGATAGACATTTTAGTTGTGATGCATTCTCAAGTAGTAACAGTATGGCGAGGAGACATCATTACGCCAATGGAATCCAAAATAAACATACATTCCACCTAAATTTGATATGTAAATGGATCTTTTACAACACAAAAAAGATTCATCAATGTAAATTATTCACTCTAAATTAATGGTTTTTATTGTTGTGATGTATAATAAGATCTTTATTCATCGAGCTTCCTTTTGAATTTATCAATTCTATTCTTTTACAGATTGATAACAACACTGAATCAACATTTGATTTGTATTGAAAATTAAATTGATAGATAACCATGTATATCATTGAAGGAACTTTGAAAAATAATCATTAAGACAATATCATGTGTGATGGATAATGTTATTATTGACCATACTCTAGTACATTAAAATAAATTAAAATATTGAATTTATGAAATGATAAATATTGGTGGTATTGTAATTCTTCAGTGGGACAAATGTTTGTATACGTACATTTATTGAGGATATTGAGTATTGAACCTTATGAAAACGCAAATACCATTATCCTAGATGTTTAAAAATATATCACAGATATACACACAAAATAATTTTCATGGGAATTGTGTACATCCATGATAGATGTTTTCCTTATATATAATATAAAATAATTCATAAATCCATTAGTTTATTAATATATATTGAATATTATATAAAATCAAATCTAATTTCAATATGCAATGTGATGATCACATCAAATATCACTTATCAATAGTGGATAATTATTTTCCATAGGGCTATTCAAATTTTTGGTTCTATATTATATCAGTAATATTAGAGGAAAATATCGTCTTTGTAAATTATAACTGATAAAATAGTCAAAAATTTACCCAATAGCTATTAATTAACATAATCATAATAACGTGTTAAGAAATTTATAAATGTTTGGAAGCCAACATGTGTAGTACCTTGTTAACATCATGTAATTATTATTTGTATAAATTATAAAACCCTATAAATATTAACTAATATAACAACCCATACCTAAAACACTGAAAATTAGTTATTTGTTAGAAAATATTTCAATTTTTACATTTTTAAAATATGTGTGGTTTAGATTCTTAGATAATTATGTAATAATTCATGCATAAAATTCCCATATATTACATAACGGTCACTTCCTATTAATAATTTTTATCCCACACTATGAATTCATTAAAATTAAACATGTTTTTTCCTTTAAAATCATCATATATTTGAACTTGACTTCTCATTTTTTATACTAATCTATAAACCTTGTCAAAGTTTAGTTATATAGTATGGGAGATCACAAAAATCTCTTTAAATGATATTAAATAATTAAATTCACGAGTACAATTAGAAACATAAAAACTGATAAAATTTCTTCATTTTCCTCAACAACATTTATGAGTGTGAAAAAATTATTGTCACATAGAAAGACACCATTTTACATAGACATAACATTTAAAATATATAAAATTGAAATAGAAAAAAATTTAGGTTTCATAAGGAATTATTCAAAACAATTTTGTTCCCTTATGTTTGAAAATAAATTGGTTCCTAGTTAAATATATGAGAGAAAAATCCTTGTCTAACTCCCTTCTTCTCACTATTAATTCCAAGGAACACTACCCAACTCATTGGAGTACAAAATTTGGCTCACATGTCATCATTTATGATTATCATGTACTATATCCAAAAATATTAATATTTCATATCATCCTAACGAAACCTTGGAAAAACTATTTTTAACCAATAAGAGAGGAAATTTCAGTTTTCATGTAATATAATTCATAAATTATGTTTTCAACTAAAAAATATATAAAATAAAAAATTCAAAAAAAATATTATTCAAATAATATCATTTTAAAATAACCATGGAAATATATAAATGAATATTTAATGTATTTAATACTCATTATGTGAGGAATGTCCCTTCACGTCATAAAATAAAAAATACTAAATCATATAACACCTTTAGAAAAAGTAGCTTGTTTGATAGATGGGAAGATGATACCTTTTAAAACATATTATAGAGTGTAAATGGTTGATTAGAAATAAAATTGATAATATTTTATGTTTAAATAATAATAATTAATGATACATTTAGTTAACTTGTATATGAGGTAAAATAGATTAAAATTGTTAAAACATTAAAAATATGTACTTAAAGTGAAATCACATACGAATTATTAACTTTTTATCCAATAGATCATTGAAGGATAAAAATTTTAATGGATTTTTAAGTTATTTATTTTTTTATAGAATAAGGATCAAATACATCAATAATATAGATAAGATTTCAGATAATTAAAAATATGTGTTGAAAATAGCATATATCTCAAACAATGAAAATTGAGACAAACAAATACCATACCTTAAATAATATATTGCATATAAAATTCATTGATACATGAATAATAATAATATATTAGTAATTTACATTCATAGGAACCTTTTTTATTTTCCTTCCATTATAAATATCAAAATTATTCCATTTATAACAATTATTGGTGTAGTTACTTAATTCATTAATTTTACAACACATGTTTTGAGGAAAATAAGATCTTTATCCAAAAAATAAAATAAGATTACAATATTAAAAGTTTTTATTATTTCATAATCCTTAAAATCATATTAATTAATATATATTCAATTTTTACCATACAAATTATAACCACCTATGAAATACATACATGAAAAATGAATCACGACACATTGTGGAAGCGATAGTCAGCATGTATACCGAAATTAAATTAACATTTTTAAATTGATTGAAATGTATAATAATAGAAAATATAAAATCAATTTAGATTTATATTATTTTTATAAATATATTTCACTTTAATTAAATCTAACGTAATCACCATCCTTGTTATTTGGTTATGAAAAATGAAACATATTTCTTCTTTTATGTGGTAATCCACACATATGCATGAGTGATGTTTACATTTAAAAAAGGATGGAAAAGCAGATGGAAATGTGTTGGAACATAATCATAAATAAATTAGATCATATATGATAATGAATTTATTATTTTATCATGGTTAAAAATATTATGTTGGTACAAAATAAATAAACAAGAATAGGTTGGTTAGTACTTATACCTTGTCCTTGTATAACAACTTTTAAATTTCCATTAAATAATGTATGTATATAATATTTTTGGGACCATGAACTCTATAATGATGGGATAAATATTTGGAATATATTTGGATAGGTCTAGGATGAAATAAAGTGATAAAAAAGTTTTACGATAAGATGATAGGAGGTTCCCATTTATAAGTGAAGAGAGGGGAACCCATGGATTTTCGTAAATATTTAATATAATATATGTTTATGATTAAATTTATTTGGAAAAAATTAACTTATTTTAGATATACTAGTATTATGATTCGAAATACTATCATCAATTATAATTTACACACGTTTAGTTGATGTTTTCAAATGTATATCTTAATTTTCACCCACTATTAACCCTTTTTATGATTACTATGATATCGATAATTTTTTTACTAAATAGGAGTAAAAAAATGTGGTATAAAAATAAAATTTACCCATTTTTTAAAAATGAATTGTATTCTTGAGCATAAAAAGATAAAATTTCAAAATATAAAATTTTATGAATTTCGTATAAACCACTAATGTAATATTTAACATAATATACCATTAATCTCATTTTATGTGCTATTCATGTATTATGAATATAATAACATCATGACAGAAATTATATTCCAATATAAATATTTAAAAATTCAAAAATATTTTATATTTCACTGAAAAAATTCATGTAACATAATAATTCATCCAAATTGAAATAATTTTAATGTTTATGAAATCATTTAAATGAATTTTTTTTATTTCGTGAATATTTTTTCTACATTATGTAAAAATATAAGTTTTTTATTTGATTAAAAATTTAAATAGATTTTCAAGAAACATATATATCATTTTTCAAATAAATATTTATTAGCAAAGATATCTTATTTTTATACCTATAAAATAATGTCATAAATATAAAAATAAATATATTATCATGTTGTTTTTAATCATTACATAAAATTATTGTAATATAATTAACAATGTAATGTGTTAATAAAATTTTAATTTTCGAAACAAGGATGGTGATGTTATAAAAAACATATTTTATAATATATTGACAAGTAGTATAGATATTGGTTTGCCTCATCTATTAATTTTTAAACACTTTTACCCATTTTACCTGTATAATGTTGATAAATATTTACTATTTTTATTATTAAAATCAACTAGAAATAAAATTGGTCTATTTTCTATTTTTTTAATATCCATATTCTGAATATGGTATAAAATTTTGACGAATAAATTTCTAAAAGTGGAAAAATATATTAAAATATTAATGTGTAGAACTAAATAAAGAACATGTTTTATAAAAATGTTTTTTCAATCCCAAATTTAAATTTATTAAAAAATAGTACAATGATAATTCATATTTGGTTAATTACATTTTATTTTCTTCTAGAAAATTATGATAAATTATGATTAAAATTATTACATAATGGAACTTCTCAACTAAAATAAATGTTATTTTCTTGAAAATCATTATTTTTAACTATTCAATTAGAGATAACTATTTATATAAAAATATTATAATTTCACACTAATTTAATTTGGATATTATACTATTAAAAATTATGACCTCTAATAAAATAATATTTATAATATTGGATGAAAATATTTATAATATTATCTTTTAAAAAAAAATAATTGTTTGAAGAAAACATAATTTTGAAACATAAAATGAAAACATTGAAGATCAAGAGGTTATTTACCAATAAATTTTTAATATTTAATTAAATTAAACATATTTTTCTTAATGTTTATATTCATATTAATTCCTCTAATTTAATAGAAAGGTTATAATTGTCACATTTAAATAAAAATATTTTGATTGTATATCATAACTACATTAATCCTCGATATTTCATGTTATTCATGCTATTGATCATAGTATTATTTTAAACTATATTTTAAATTTCCCACATTATAAACCACAAAATAAGTTGTACATTCTATATTTTATACCATTCCGCATAATAATCAATTAAAAAAGTTAATTAAAATCAATTCATGAGAGTAGAAGATAATAAATAAGATCTTGAATGCATTTTTTTAATATTTAAAAACCATTTTATAGATAACAAACATTTTAAAAAATTATAATAAAAAAATATTTTGTAAATATTTAAAATGAAATACGAAGTTCAGAAAGATTAAAAAAAATTGGCATCCCAAATAAGATGAATATTGGTGGAAAGTGAAAATATAGGCTTCAATGGAAACAATATTTTCGAATTAATTATTGAAAATGATAGATACCATTGTTATTTCAATGTTAATGATAAAAAAACCATAAATCAGGAGGTGATCAATAATGACATCATGTCACTATTCATTAAGTTACTATGATAAAAAACATTCATTATGATCCATTTCATGGATTTTTGTAATTATTTTACCTTTATGATAGTGGAATCAAGAACATTCACTTGCATGATTTCTTTCCATTCCAAAAAACCATTTCATCATATGGTTATTATTAAATATGGTTTTTACCATATATCACATATCCTTATCTAATAAATTATTCATGAATATGATTTTTTTATTCCTAAGGTAGTAAAATTAACTTTTAACATATTATATGAACCAAAAAATGATAGAATATTATTTAAAATCCTTCTAGACATTAGTAAAAACCAAAATTGTTAGTAAAAGATATGATAATATCCACTATGAATAATCCATCATATGCCGATCTATAAATTCAAAATAATAACACCTAGTTTTCAACATATATTTTCACCTAAATATAAATCATTAAATGGATTAAAATATTTCTAAAAAATACTAAAACCTGGTGATTGCAAATATTCGATCTCATTTTATTCCATGATCATAGAAATAGTTCTCTCAAAATACTAACAATCACTCAAAAGGTCATATAAATAAAATTCCTTGATAATATATTCTCTAAAATATGTTACTCATTTCCATAAATATATTGATTCACTAAATAATTAATAAAACCATATATTCTTGCAAAATATAATTCAAATTTTATTCCAATAAGAACCACCCATATTATAATAAATATTTCTATTTACCTTAATAATATAATGTAACCAATAAAATGATTTATTATTATTAATAACTTTCACTAAATATTCTGTAAATAAAATTTCAATTCCACGGTTATCTATAGTATGAATAATATGTTCCTAAAAAATTATAACCATTTTTAAGAAAATTACTATAATTACCCAAACGTCAAAGATCATCTGAAACCAAAATGTATCATAATATTTATATAGATTTCTAAATATTATAATTGAATTATTCCTTAAATAACATTTTTAGGAAAATATAATTTAATCGCAATCATTACATAAATCTCAATGTTTTATGAAAATTCAATTAATTTTACCCCAAATACTATTATTTAGCGTAAAATACCAACAAATAAAAACTCAAAAGTGGGTTATATGAAATTAAAATTGTTAACATTATAATATATTTCAATCATTGACACTTAATTGATGTCCCATATAACTTTTTCATATCATAGTTTTCAATGGGTTCCAGCCTCTCACTTTTCATATTAGTTTATTATTAGAATGTGATATATATAAATAATAATCGCTTGGGAGTATAAAAAATATATGTATTTAGACTTATTTTTTATGAATTATGTTAATATCAAGTTAATACTATACTATAAATTTCAATATTATTATCACTAGGTGAATAGGTTTTAGATACTACATCCATATATCTTTATAATGAAATCGAACTCACTTATAAGAAACTAAAATATATATTTCTAACCAAAACATCTAGTTGTTATCCTATAATTAGAAATATTTAAAATGTTTTCACAAAAAAATAATAATCATAATATCTAATGTTATAAAAACCATTCCTTTAATTATAACTATAAGGTTTCATACATATAAAACTACAAAATATTGAGTTATTATACGAGAAGTAACATTCTTAAATTATAGAGAACCTTGTTCTTTATTGATTAATATAATTTTTTCACAATAATACATTACAAAACCATATATTACAATTCATATACTTCAAATCTATATCCATTTTTATAAAAATGGAAAATTCTAAAATGAATTTTTTTTTCTTTTAATGAAAATCATGATGACTTTCGTCTTGACTTCTTAAATTTTAACTATCCATCCTCTGACCATATAACAAAATTTTTAAAACATTGGATGAGATTAATTATAATAGAAATGGACATTAAATAAATTAATCCATTATTAAATTGAAAAACATGTACTCATATAAAATTTTTACAACTTCCACATACTTTTTTTTGAAAAAAAATATCATCTATATTAAATCAAAAATTTTGATCAAAGAAAAAATTTAAATCCTATAAAACTAACAGAGGAAACCCTTTATCCATAATCTATAATTTTATTAATAAAACACGATTACACATGTCACGTGTAATATGATCTCATATAAGTCATTAGATGAAACATCATTTCTTAACAACCTCTTTATTTCTATTGAATACAATGAAAATTACCAACTTCATTGGAGATCTATATCGGGCCCACCCATAATATAATAAAAATAACATCTCACATAATTATCTATAATTATAAAGTACTATATCAGTAATAAAAAAATTAAATCCTTTACCTCTTAATCATAAATCCTCTGAAATGATATTTTCATTCCATAAGGAATAGATGTATAATTTTCTTGTAAAACGAATGAGAAATATAAATTAAATTTAAAAATCATTACAATAAACATTTCAAAAATATTACTTATATTATTATATTAAAAAATATCCCTATAATTGATTAAAATATTATTCACATATTATAAAATTCACGATATCATGATATTCTTTTGATAACATAAACGTTAAATGAACTACTAATTTTACACCATTGGTATATTTATGTCATATGTAATATGAAAATAAGATTCATTTTCAAATTTTATATGTTAATTATTAGGTAATTATATATTTAAAATATATTTTATTTTAGGTTTGAATAATAATATTTTTTAAAAAATTAAATGAACGTGGATATATAAGAAAAATTGAATACAATTATAAAAAAATAATAAACCCAATATTAATGTGAAATCCCATATGATTTGGTATATTTTGAATAATTTACCATTGAATGAATGATGCTCCAAATTTATTTTCAAAAACACTTATTATAGAATAATAATAGTAAATTAAATTCATATTGTTGTATATACACCATAAAAAGTAAAACAGTTGGTTAAAGTATATTTTGTTTCAATTAAGGAAATTGATATGAGAAATCTCTTACATTAAATACCATCTAGCATCGTATGTTAATTATAAATTAAATAATTATGTTATGTTAGTAATTTATATTATTAAGGAAATTTTTCATGTTATTTACATTATAATTATAAAATTAATTACATTAGTAGACTTGTTTAGTTCTTCATAATCTGTTATATTTATGTGAGATGTTTTGAACACATTCAGTCCAAACTCCCAAAACAAATTAGTGGGTTGGCCATGGTGAAAGGGATAGTTGTTACCTTCTCTGAAGAATCATATTCAAAAGAATTATATTGATTTAGAAAAACATTATAACAATCCATCAATGATCTACTGTAAAAAAATCACGTCGTTTAAAGAAAAAGGTAGTCGACATGCACTCATGAAGGAAATTATATTCTATCAATTCATGTAAAGGTAAAAAAAGTAAATCGTATATTATCCTAAAAATATTGGTATTAATTTTAATTAATGTCTTATATAAGAAAATAAATATATAAAAATAAACACAAATTTGATGTGCTGATGAAAAAGTAAACACATTGCTTCCAAAGAGTTAGTAATCCACATATACGAATGAATAAGTTTTCTATTTAAAATAGGATATAAATGTAGAAAAACATGGGTTATATAGTAATCATAATGACATATTAGTGTATTTATGAAACATATGTTATTATTTCAGAATATTTTACATTATTTGAAGGATGTATAGAAAGAAATAAACATGAAATATGCCTGTTGTGACAAATACATTCAGATAATTTGAATTCTTAGGATTAAACATTCAAACTTCATGGTTTTGAATTTTAGTGAGATTTGGACTTTTATAATTTATTGATACATTTTAGAGATGTATTTAAGAATTTCAGGGGTAAACTATATTAATAATAATTTTTGAGGGTCTGATGGGAGGAAGAGTCCATTTGTTTGCGAGGGGAGGGGCATCCATATAATTATGTAATTTATTTAATGAATATAAATTAATGTTAATGTTTATGTGGGGTGAAATTTTATATATTTAAAATATTGGATAATAAAGTGTTTAAATTCTATAATTAGATTAAATTTGTAAATTTTTAGGTGATTGTTTCCCCAGTATCTCATTTTTTTAACCCTTGTTAATGAATTAGATGATTACATTAATGTTACGTTTTTTTCACTAGAGAAATCACAAAATCTACTATAAATAGATAACTTCCAAAAAGTGGAAAATGTTTTTTTATAATAGACCATAACCTTTTAACATGGCCAATGATTAAATTTTTTATTAATTTAAAATCATTAAGTAATACATTATTTAACATCATTCACTATTGAATTTATTTTTCTTAAATTTAACAAAGTATAATTTTTATGACGTTAATATATTAATTTAATACAAATATAATACTTCAAGGCTTCATGAATATGTTATATATATATCTACATTATTATTTGAATTCAATATTTAATTCAAATTTTATTAATTTTAATGTTTATAATATCATTTAAATTAATTATCTATTACTTGTACAAAGATTTCATTGGCATTTCAACAACATTTATGTCAATTATTGCAAAAAATAAAATTAAACTAATAGAATAAGGATGAATAAGTTATTCATTTTAAAATTGAAAATCTATAATGTAATATAGCATGGTTTTATCACAATGAAAGAATGTTATAAATATTAAAATAGTAGGTAAAATTTTGATTGACTTCTCCAATTAAAATAATAGAAATGACATTATCTAATAATGTAATAAAATTTTAGAAATTTTTTAAAAATAATATCCCTTTATAGTAAAAAAAATTATTAAATAAAATTAATACAAATTTTAGGGATATTTTTATTCTTTATCACATAACCTTTACCATGTTTTTTCCTTTTTGAGGTAAAAATAATTATTATGATTAAAAATTCATGAAGAAAAACAATTATAGGCATATTTTAAAAAATGTTACTCATAGTTCCAAATATAGAATAAATTTTCCATGATTCATTTTAAAAATATGGTATATATAAATTTTAATATATATTTGAATAACACATTGAAATATTGATTTTAGTAATATGGTTTTTGGGCCTCAAAAATAAAATTATTCAAAAAATTAGGTATATTGCATATTAAAATGTAATTAATTATAAAATTTCAAATACAATTAAAAATATGTCAAACTAATATAAAATACAAAAATAATTTCATTTTGAAATTAAAATAAATCATTGTTCTAAAAAAATATTTATATTTTACTATTCATAAAAAATAAAATTTTCATAAAAATCTAAAACATTCACCCAAAAATAATTTTTTTGATGATTTTAATTATAATATAATTTTTTTGAGATAAAATTTATAAATGTGGATAAAATATCCATAATATCATTCACATAAATAATAAGAACTATTTATAATGAAATATTATTTTTGAATCATAAAATGAATTTTATAAAAATTAAACAATTATATAAGAAGTTTATTTGCATTATATAAATAATTATAAATATTTTATCAAATATATTATTAATTCTATTAAAAAATTCAATTTAACATAATGATTTTAACAATCATCTTTAAATAAATTTTTTTTCATATTGTATTTAAATTCACTTATTGCTTAGTGGTGCGTGTCAATAAATCTATAAAATATAGTTTTCTTATGGAAAAATGTTCTCACTCTTACAATGAAAATATGTGTGATATTCCATATAATGTAATTTAGAATTCCTATTAAATAAAATAACCCATACATGAGTCTCATGAATCAATAATATATCTCAATATTATCCATTACTCAATCTAATTTAATTAATTTACCTAAAACTATGTATATCTACTAAAAAATTGGACAATTACAACATAAGATATTTCGTAAAGAGTTTAATTATCACTCCACACCAATATAATTCAATTATCTCTCTAAAATGAATGCTACTTTTAAATTTACATTAATTAAAAATTATAGAGATATTTTTTAATCCTAAAAATTAAATTACACTATATTTCTCTTGGATTTAGAGATAAAATACCCTCATTCCAATCATTAGTTTTTGTAATATCAAGGTATATTACATAACCATATTGTTTTTTGAATATTATGGATCCTTTTAATCATTATTCTATATTATTATTGGTTTCAATATGAAATTTCCATTTTTTCACAAGTCTATAAATTTCATAGTGAAATGATTATTTCTAAGGATTTTTTTCATTTGGGGAGATATAGGTTACTTATCTAATTTCAAATACTAATTACAGTGAAATAAAAAATCCATTAGGTATTATATGTTAGTCTCCTACCATAAAAATTTAATTAACTGCTAGTTTTAAATACCTTCTATCACTATATTCGGTGTAATGAGATACATAGATTCTATTTTTGAATAAATTAATATTTGATTCCATTAAAACATATAATTAATAGAATTAACATTGAGGTAGGATATATATCCATATTGGGATATTATTTAATATTTTTCATTTTTAAAGTAACTATACTATTACCCTTTAAAAATTGTTCTTACTCAAACCAAACTACCAAAAACACGTCCATATTTTTTTCAAGAACTTATAGATATTTACAAAAATAATATAATTAATATCAATAGTAATATATATGTATCATTGGGTAATACTCCATTCAAAATAGAGTTATGTATATGGGCCAGGGTTAAGGCATGAAATTTGAAATATTGATAGAGTCTATATCAAAAATGATTGGGTCAGTGTTGTTGTTAATGAATCATATTATGAATCTTGTAAAATTAATGGGACAAAAAGAAAAAATATCTAAATAATAGCTTGTCGAATCCATGAAACCACTAAATTCTCCACTCATATTTAATTTCATGGATTCAAATAGAACACTTGGGTTATGTTTCCATTTTTGGGAGTCCAAATGACAACCCATCTTAAAACATTCCCACAAGCCCCATGATTTCCCAGAAAAGTTAATTATTAACCACTGTATGCTATCTTGGAAATTTAAGCCCCTTATAAAATTCATTTGACCTGATAATGATAATATATGTGTGTCTTAATATGTTACAGTTAGATAGATCTATATATTATATCTTTTTGTTAAGATAATAGAAACAAACTGTTACCTAAATTATTTTTTCAATCAAATTATCATTTAAACAAAAAACATAAAGTAATTTATATAACTATTTTATTTTTAATTAGGTTAAAATAAAATGAACATCAACGATATTTTTTTCATTTTAATTTATCATGAATAAAACACATTTCTCACCTTTTAAATAACATTAATAATTATTATTTGAATGTAATGTTTTTTTATTCAATATAATTTAATTAAAGGGTGAATAATTATATATTTAGAATATGTTATTTCATTAAAGTAATTAATGAACTCAAATAATTTCATCCCATAAAATATAATCAATATATGAATAATAAATAATCATTTGATAAAAAAATATTATATTTTTTTGGATTATCAATGAATATATATATATATATATTAATTAATATGATAAAACATAAAGAAAGAGTATTACAAAAATATTCATATGTGATTATAAATACATTTCTAGTATAACCTTTTGTTTTATCCAATCAGTGGTCATATTTCAATCCCATAAATTAAGAGAGGTATCTTGAAACCTATAAAGGCCCATAAAATGAAATGGATATGTCTAATAAAAAACAACAAAACCAATCACATATATACTAACTACGAAATATAACATCATTATTGAATGAAAATTCCAGAATAAAGATGCGTACACGTGTCATAATAAGTACTACTTGAATTATCATTTTCTATCTTCATTAAAAATCTTTCATTAAAATAAAATGTCTTGAGCTTTAGACCATATACATCTATTTCCATCAAAAGTACCAAAAATAATTTTTCTAAACCCCAAAAAAGAATTATCAAATCAAGGAAATTTAAAGACTCTAAACACATCATGACTCAAATAACAAAATATTCGTAATCATATAAAAATATTATTTTTTTTATCATGAATCATGATACATAATTCATTTCACTTAATATTAATGATATAAATTATCAGAACCAATAGACACTTATAAATAAGTATAAAATATTGGTATTGTGAATCCTACAGAACATGATTAGAATAAAAAAATTGAAAATAGTGGTAACATATATTCTTCATTTTATTCATGTTATTGAAATTCAGGTGGATTTATTCAATGTTCCAGAATAATGTTTATAAATAGAGGTTCTTGGTATATGCTTGTTGGGAATGTCTCCGAGTAAGATGCATTATTTAGGAAGTGTTATTATCATGTACTTCTGTAAGAGTATGTGTTCGTTATAATACATTTTTTGGATCGCTGAAGGTTTGAGTCACACTCAATACAACTATATGAGATCCATTGTAAGAATAGTGGACCAGATGGAATCTAAATATTCATAGTGGTTTTTAAATTTGGACGAGTAGATTATAATATCTATAAGTATGTATGAGGATTCATGTATTTTATAGATTTTCGAACATAGTATTATTACATACTTTTCAAATCTATGTGTCTCGTTATCTTTTGAGTTTTAATTTTTATTATGGAGAAATAAAATAAATTAACATTAATCTTTGGGGTGTTGGACTATCGGTGTGAAGAACAGAAAACCAAATACTTCTTTAAATTTCTAATATTTAATTCACAATGATTTAATATTGTATCTTATTGTAGTGAACATAGTTTGGGTGAGATTTTACAACATATTTCATTGATATGGGTGTACATTGTTTGAACCGTGTTATTGAACCTTAGGTTGAGAAAGATCTACCCAGAATCATATATAAGAATATTATTTTATAACATCTTCTTTTAATTAACATTGTATGAAAAATATGATTGAAGTAATTCTAAATAAGTGGTATTAATGTGTAGGTTTTCAGAAAGATCACTAGTTCAAAAATTTATTTATTTATCAATTTATTCATATATATTTTTCAGAACAATGTAAGATTCATTATTTTTTAGAAATATTGAGTTGGATGATGCCAAATTTCTGATTAATAATTTCTATGGGACATATTTTATTTTCTATAAAATTGTGATATAATAATATATCATTCCTAATTATTTGTTGATAATATTAATGGGTGTCAAACTAGATTCCAAAGAGTAATGTTAATGGAAAAATATGGATCATATGTCACATGAAATGATATGAATGACATTTTTCCAATAGGTTTAATTCATCTTTTTGGAAAAACCGAACCATTGAAATTTTAATGGCATATCATAAATTTTTTTTATGGTAAATCAAAAATATAAAACAAATATTTTATTTTGATGAAATTATTTTTTTATGGTTGAATTGGAAGGAAGATCAACATATCATTTTTGATGATTTCAACATAATATGGCACAAGATAGAGTTAATGTTGGTAAACATTAAGGATAATGTCTCGATGAATTTCATTATCATACTTATCATAATTTTTGGAATCTACTATTATAGTCATGAGAAGTTAAATTGGAAATTATGTTTTAGTATTCACTAATGTTTAGAACATAATTCTAATTGAGAATAATTAATGAAAGAGTGTATATTTTTTTTTCTAATGATATATTTTGAACAGATGGAAGTCCACTCTCACCTCATTTATATTATGGAAAATATTCAAAGTGGAAATAAAGGTAAATATGTATATGGATATATTTTAGTGTAAGTATTGATTATTGGAATAAATAAAATATAGTCCAAATAATGAATAATTTTCAAGATATAATGAAAATTTCATATGGTACTTATTCTTCAGAATTAAGTGTGGAAGTTGGATATAGTGGGAATATATTTATGAAGGATTATAAAACAATGTAAATCATGGATAATTGATTTTAGAGCTTCATTCAATTCCACACGAGAAAAATAGCTCATATATAAATAGGTATCCATATATTTATTTATATTGTATCTTGTTGAAGATGATATTCATGAAATTATGGGAAATGGATAAGTCAAGGTTTTGTTGAATAATTATTTTTTTAATTATATCATACGAGGATATAAAAGTTACAAGGAATCAAAAAACCTAATATAAATGGGTTAGATAGATGTATAATGTCTATAAATTATATTTATTGAAGGTTTAAGAAATATTAATCAGGGTTATAATATCATAAACAAAGGTGTGAATGATGGGTCATTTTATCAAATGGAATGGGATGTGGGTGCTGAAATCAATGGAATCAAGTCTTTAAAAATTAATGAACGATGGAATAATCATTTATAAACCCTATTAAATAATTTTTTACTATTATAGAATTAAGATAAATATTTTTTTTAACTACCATATATCACAATATACAAGAGTTGTATACTTAGGAAGCAATAGATTTTTCATTCAGTATTTCTTAAAGAAAAACAAAAAGTAAAAAGCATGAGTTAGTTTATAATGATGTTTTGGGAGTTGAACTAGTTCATTGTTATCGATAGAATATTTTAATTGTTACCATAATTTATGATCCCATATGAAAAGTATGGTTTTACATTCTAAAACATTAATGTGATGTGTGTTGAATAATTTTTCAAAAGAATAATATACATGAAAAGAAAATGATTGGAATGTAGAATTATTTTATGTTTGATAATATTAGTGAGTTAACTAGACTATGTTTCACCAAATAAATTGAGAAATTAGTAATCCATCATGATAATATAGTTCTCGAATACCTAAAAAAATAGATTTTTTGGGATATTCAATCTAATATTGAAGTAAATGATAGGATGTGTGCTTTTACATTATGGAATTATTAAGGAGTTTTGGATAGATTTGGTAATAATAAAAACATTCTTAATAAAAATAATTCATTTATCACATGTTGGATAAATATCCTTGAATAGAATTTAAATGGAAATGTTATTGAATTCTATCACATAATTTTTATAATTTATTGTCTACATGCATGTAGACTACACTGATTAAGAAAATCTAGAAGATAAATCAAGAGAATGTTTCTAATATTCTATAAAGAAGAACATATTGGTTTTACTAATTGGTATAATAAAAATATTAAAAAAACATTATCTCAAATTAAATCTCTAATGAGAAGTTATTATGGAAGGATTGGAACATGAAGGTTAAAAAACTTTATGGTAATTTTTCAACATCATTTAAATTTTATTTGATTTCAATTTTTAGAGTATTATATGTTTCACAATGATTACATGATTCTGAATCGTTTCGATGAACAAACACTCAATCTGGATGTTCATATGCCCATGAAAATTGATTGTAAATTCTAAAAATAGATGATACATCAGAATGATCAAGAACTGGGGAAGCTCAATAAAGTGTTCAAAAAGGATAAGTTTCAAAAGGAGGATTTTAAAATGATATATTCCAATATTTATAGTTTTAGTATAATATAAATCAAAGGATAATGTGTGAAGATATATAATGATCATAATGCTAGGGAAAAGGCATAAGGATAATATGATTTTTTAAATTTTATAGGATGTATGGAACCAAAATTTTTAGTGGAAGTGGAAACACTAAGGGATACCAAATAGTGGATTTAAAAATGAAGGATGAGTATGACTCATTATAATTGAAGAACTTATGGTAGATAAAATGACTATTAATTTGGAATAAAAATTTTAAAACATCTATTTTTTCTTACTAAAAGAACAAATTGATTGTAGTAAAAAAAATACAATTATAGTTTTTATATAAAAGAGTTTTGGTATAAGGAATGCATTTTTTTCCCTTAAATAATATTTCTAGTAATTAAACAAATTACCATTAATTTTTTTTATTCTTATTTAATTTTAAAAATTTAACATTGAACAATTGGATGTGAAGATTGATTTTCATCATGGGGATTGGGAGGAATAATTTTTTAGGAATCATTCAATTTGTTTCATGGATATTTAGAATTATGGATTGGTGTGATGACTTTGAAGAACTATATATAGTATGAAACAATCACCATGATATTGGAACTACATTTTTTATTCCATCATGGATGAAAAAGATTTTGTACAGAGTAATTATGATCAATATTGTTATAAAAAACAGTTCAACTGAAACTAATTTATAATCACATTTTTTACAAGGTTGATATATTGTTCGTCATTATAAATATATAGTTTATTCATAAATTGAAGTGAATTTTTTTGATATATATTTAATTAATGATTTTTGTAAAGTTAAATGAATATAGGAATGGGGATTGGGCATGATTAAAAAATTGAATTTTGGTTATATCAAAAAAGGATTTCATTTGTATAATAATTTTTTGATTTAGAATGTGGGCATGTAAAATGATTTCAAATCCTCTAACTTGTAACTTCTAACAATTTATGAAACAATAACCATGAATAGAATAAAAAATTATTTTTATATTGAATGCTTTGTATTCCTTAGTTGTTGGAAGATTGATGTACTCATTAGTGTGTACACAACAAGATAGTTCACATATAGTTGGAGTGGTTAACGAGTTTATTGAAAATCTAGGAAAGATTTATTGGGGAATACTAATATGGGTTATTTGGTATCTCAAAAGAATTTAATGAACTATTTTAGTGATTTTGATTTATTAAATGTATTTTCTAATGCAAACATTGGTTGCGGTGTTGTGTCAGGACCCCCACCCCACAATGTGTACCCCTCCTTGGTTATCAATGTGAGAAGGGAGATATCAACACCCGAGTTTGGCCTCTAGTAGGCCCGAGTGGGTGACTTACATCGAGGGTATAATAAACATATAGAAGGAAGGAATTACCCTCTAAGAGAACACATGAAAAGAGAGAGATATGAAAGACACCAACCAACTCCAAAAAAGTCTGCAATGTATAAGAAAAATTGAGTACACATATGAAATTTCATACAAGAACTATTGAAACAGAAAGGGGAAAATGCAAGTACTAAAAGAAATTAAAATAACATCGACCGATATTCCCAAAAAGCTCCTCCAACTCCAAGCTAGTAGTAACCAGCCTGGTCTTCAACCTGGTCCATGTGACCTGAGAATGATTTTATATATACATAGGTTGGGTATAATAATATACATAATAGGATCATACCTAGATCCACTCATGAAATAGTAATGAATTCATGCTGAAGAAAAGTGAAAATCAAGTAAAACTAACTCATTAACTAAAAGGTTTTAGTAGGTTCCCATCCTCACTGTGGAAACTCTCAACATGTATCGCATATAAGTGTCATAACATAATAAAGAATATCAGGGTTACCCCACTACCACTACCCAATATGTTTCCACTTTTACCCAATACCGCACGCCTTAATCCATCTCTCTCCAAAAAGGCCAGCCTGAAGACACCTGGCCAAGGACTAACACATGCACCTTGTGAATCACAATGCTTTATGGAAGACACCTGTGTGAAGCACCACACCATCCACACCACCAAAATTAACCAGGTAGTTTTAGGGAGCCACCACAGCCCCTGTAATGTGTATCACATATCAGGTATTATTCCTCAACCCATTACAGCCCATACGCTATGTATGGATACTTAAGAAACCACAGCCTATACATGTTATTCCTACCGTAGCACAGATGATACTATATCTAGAATATACTTGTGTGAAATAAAAACAATACCTTGCACACCCTTTTATATATATATATATATATATATATGGGGAAAACTAACCACCTTGAATACCAACAAATGTAACTACCAAGAAAAGAGAGCGAGGCCAAAGGGGGAAGTCTTCCATCCGTACTCTCACTTGGATGTTGGGGAAAACACCCCCAAGGCTCAAAATCCCTAGGGTGTCAGTCAACCTAACATACATGGTGTGTAGTGTATAGAAAAATAATATTCAAATAAAACAATATATCTCACCACCACACTATGGAAACAACCTAGTATCAAACTCAACTACAACTAACGTCTCTCAGACTCCTGGCTGCCACTGCTGAAACTAGGTAGCCTGTAAGCCCACTACCATTTAAAGAGTGTTATTAAACCTTCTTATCTATTTTAACTAGTTTAAATATATGTTATTTAATTATTTATCCATTGATTAACAAATTTCATTTTCACAATAAATCAATTATCATCTCAACAAAGTTACATTCCCTCCATGCATACCCAAAACTGAGTCCACGTATCCTCCTAGTACAAGATCTGCATTTCATACCAGAAAACTCAAACTCCATGGGTTAGCATCATATATTCAAACATTTATTAATATCATTGTCACTTCCATAATACCAAGTATTCTAGAAATGCATATCTAAGCTAACAAACAGAAGGTCCTCAACACAGTTAGTGGATGGACTACCCATTAAGTCTTTTACACTTATAGTTGTTGCATAGACCCATCCATCATTGAGTATATATAACTGGAAATCATGTGTCAAACCCCTCACATCTTTGACACTTTTTGGTGGAGGGTAAACAAGACCATATACCTCAATTAGTGAGAAAATTAATTCACATAAACAAATAAGATATTCAATAAGATACCAAATTCACAATAATGGTAATTTCCTGCATCAACCTGTTTCATCACCTCTGTTGTCCTCCCTAACAACTTCTTACATAAAAAAATGCATCTCACCACTCTATGAATCAACTGCTGCCACAACCACTAGACCTCCCTACCCCCACATCTCACAAAATCAATCCACGCTCACAATACATCATAAATAGCAGGAAACAACAATGAAATATGGATCTTGGCCGTAAACAAAGAAATATTCTTTCACAAGGAAAGAGTTATCACAACTCCAAGAATAAGACTCTTTGGCCTTTGCAAGAAAGAGCGTAACTCCAAACCCATGTATTCATTATCTTTCATGAAAACCATTTCTTTAATCCATCTTTAATTAACCGATTCATTATTAGTGGTTTAACACTATAAGATACTTAAAAAATCTATCATAGCTACAAAAAATTAATTAAACAATTTATTTTACATTCCATTAAACAACAAAAACCAACAAGAGTTATGTTTAACAACCAACTACAATTGACATGCACATATGCATCTATTTGATTAAAAACAAATTACAACTATAACTCATAGATTTATTTACATGACTCCTTATCTTTGTTAAATTATTTTTCAACTAATTCCAACATTATGTTCATTACAAGATTCATCATGAACATCATGAAAACAAGAAAATCATAGGTATTACACAATCTAGAAAATCTAGAGGCAAATCATTATCATGGTTCAATGTAAAAATATGCGATAAAAAAAATTCTTTTAATATTGTTCATATATTTAATTAGGTCAATTCTATTGCGGTTTTATGGGTGAAAACAAGATAACTCTACAGTTTCAAGTAAATGAATTGGGAATCTATAAATCCCCTACCTCAAATGGTTTTCAACATTCATTGCTTGAGAATAGATCAAAGCAACATATCCTAGCCGCCTTCCCCACAACAACTTCATCCACCAAAGGATGTCACAAAAAAACCATATCAATAACAACCAAAGAAAACTCCCATAGAACCATGGATATCAAATTCCATTGCATGGGAAATAGAAACAGGAGAAGGAGAATCAAAGAAAACCAATTAATGAAGGTAGATATTACCTTATATTGAAGACATATCGAAGAAGGAAGCGGGGAACCAATCCAGGATATAGGAACCCCCAATGGATGAAGAGGGATGTATACATGTCATCTGGGGTCGATAGGTGTGAACTCAACCCATAGGGTTTGTGAAAACTAGGTTGCTTTGTGTCTTTAAAATACACAGAAGTGGGAAAGTAGAAAACAAGTTCCTCCTTGTCACATCATGTACTACCTTGAGGCTGACTTATGTCGAAAAATTAGTCACCTCAGCTCTCTATTTTATTATTATGAAACCTGAATGGTACAAATCATACCCCCTTGGTCGCATTGTGTATCCTCCTGTTTTCAGATTCTTATGACCAATATCATAATTAATTTCTTGAATCCGTCCTAGATCACCTCGGTATTCATAAACACACAAAGGGTCGATCCATGTTGATCTGAGGCCTTACATTAGTTGCCTCTCAAAACATTACCATCCTTGAGAATCTGAAACCATCCAAGAGAGGAAACAAAAAAGGGGTTTCCTAACAACCACCACATGAGATAACTCTCAATGCTCTCGCCACCACAGGAGCTCAACCACATCAAAAGAATAATGTGACACCTCCTCATAACCACAAGTAGATCATAAATTCTCTACTAGGGGAGATACATCTCAAAAAGAGAAATCCACAAAAATAAACCAAATAAAGTAGTATCCTAACAAGAAATGGTCTAAAACCACAATAGAAACATCAATTTAGGAAAAGAGACAAACATCAAATAGCTTGGGGTACTGAGTGTGTATATACGAATCAGGTTCCCATGTGCACTCCTCCACCCCACTTTGCCACCAAAATACATGAACCAAGGGGGTATCAAGCTCATGAAACACCCTCTCCTTGCAGTCTTGGAACACGATAGGACACTCCTCGATGGTCCGATCATCATCAAAATTGGACTTACCCCAATCGATGATGTTAGAGTCATCATGAAGTTAATGATGGTGATATGATGCATGAAAAAAATCATGTATTCAGATAATATGTGGGGAAAGTGCAACATGATACGCCATTGCCCCGTCACGAGCCAACTCAAAGAAAGTCCCAATAAACCGAGAATAAATCTTAATCCAATGACCAAAAATTCATTTCATACGATGAGGAGTTACCTTCAGAAACATGTGATCCCTGACATCAAACTCCAGAGGTCTCCTCCAACCGTCATCCTACGACTTTTGACGATCTTGTACTACCTCTATCCTCTTTTGAATCACTTGAACCAACTATTTCATATTATATACTAGTTTTGGCCTGAGAATTTCTGAATCTCTCACCCCAGTCTAGCACAATGGAGAATGGAAAGGTCTTTCAGAAAAGGATTCAAACATTACAATAGTAATGGTGGATTAAAAACTTTTATTGTATGAGGACACTACCAAGTAATGTTTCCTCATCCATGAAGCTAAAAAATCTAGGACAAAAAAAGAAAATCATGTCTTTAAGTGTATGGATGTTCCTCTATATTTTACCTTCTTTCAGTGGATGACATGAAGTGCTGAGGAATAACTAAGAACAAAAATCATAATGGAGGCCTCTCAAGACCTTGGAGAAAGAATAAGGATCATGATTAGAAATGATTATCCTCGAGAGACTGTGATGTATTAACACCTCCTACAGATACTATCATGACAAAACCTCCAATAATCTTGACTATTTGATCACTATAAGGTGTGAATACTACATCAACTGATCCAATACCACCCACATAGCTTTATAGAATACCAATTCTTGAGGAAAACTAGTAAAAATGTCTTTCAAGATGTCATACCACATCTATAGAAGAATACCTAATGGTTGGAGCAATCCACATGGAACATGGTTCTCAGTCATCAACTTCTGGCAAACCATACATCGAGACACAAACTCTGCAACTTCTTTCTTCATCCCAAGACACAATATCTGACTCCTCAAACGTCGATACATATTTTTCTCCCAAGGATGTACTGCTAATGGAAAATAATGGAACTCTTTGAGAACCATATCCCACAGGATATAATAAATGAAAATCATTCCCTCAATAAACTCTTGGTGTTGGTCATCCTCAGACCCACCTTCTGGTCCCTCTCCAAAAACAACTCGATCTCCCATAACCACCACCTCAAGATCCCCAAAATTAGACTCTTCTACAGGCTGCACCTGATATGACCGTACCATCATCTAGAAAAGACAACCTCTTCCCATAACATCTCACATATCTTTTTTAACTTTTAATGTTCTTCCATAACCCTCTAGAAATCACATAATGCATGAACATCATCATCACGTGACTTCATTCCTAGCGAATCGGCTACAACATTCCCCTTTCTAGGTGTATAAAAACATTGTAAATTGTAATCATGTAAGAACTACATCCACCAACATTGTTCCAAGTTCAAGTCTCACTGAGAGAAAATATAACTCATGATCTTATGATCAATGAAAATTACAAAGAGCTCACTAATAATGTATTATATCCAAAAAATTAGATCAAAAATAACTGCCACCAACTCGAGATCATGTGTGGCATAGTCAAATTTTTTAGGGCATAGTTTATGAGACCTATACGAAACAAAAGATCACTGCTTCATCAAAAAACAAACTATCCCTAGATTTTAGGCATCACATAAAATATCAAACAAAACGCCTTCTACTTGCAGACAATGAACTAGAGCACTGACCAACTTCTCCTTTATATACTAGAAAGATTCATAACAGCAATTAGTCCACACTAATGGCTAATCCTTCTTGGTAAAAGTTTTTCAGGGAGTCAAAATCTAAGGGAAATCGTCCACGAAACTCCAGTAATAGTCTACCAAAACAAGGAAAATTCGCACTTATGCTACTATCTTGGGGGATTATGATGTAATAACTAATTCTATCTTTGACAGATCCACAGATACTTCCTAATGGGATACAACATGCCCTATCAAAAAAACATGTTGAGCCTAAAAATCACACATTGAAAACATCCCAAATAGTTTTTATTAATAATGAACTCCCAAAATGGAATATAGATGCTCTGTATGTTCCTCCTCAGATGCAGATTACACAAGAATGTCATAGATGAAATCCACCACAAACATATCTAGAAACTCACAGATCACAACATTCATCAACTCAATGAACATAGTTGGATCATTTTTCTCACCGAACGAAATCACAAAGATATTTTAATGCCCATGACGAAAACAGAAAGTGTTCTTTGGAATATCGTCATCATTCACTCAGATCTTATGATACCCAGACTAGAAGTCAATCATTGAGAGGCAACCTACACCATTTGGTTGATCAAATAAGTCAAAAATTCATAGAATATGATAGTAATTTTTCACTATCACATTATTCAAGAGACGTTGCTTGATACACAACAAAAAACCCCCTTCATCATTTTTCACGAACAAAACTAGTGTGCCCCACACTGACATAGTCTGCCAAACAATCCGCACTGACACAGACCATAAATATATATACAATGTTCTTACAACTCTTACGGTTCCATCCTATATGGAGACAAAGAGATAAAATACACATCTAATTGTACCTGGATCCCGAACTCGATCTCCCGTTGAGGGGTTAAGGCTACAAACGCTTCTGGAATAGATTCATGATACTATTATACATCCAGTGGAAACATCAACTACTGAACAAACATCATACATAATAGTAGTTCAACCATTAATGATGACAAGGATGAATCACACCTCTGACCAATTTGAGGGTCTCTCTCACCAACAAACACCACTGGCTCTCCATTAGCATCGAAAAACACCATATGTCTCTTAAAGAAATCCATAATACCATAAACTGAATACAATTAATCCAATCAAAGTTTGAAAACATATTTTGGTATTCGTAAGCAATGGAAATCTCCCAATGAGTGGTGATTTACCAACACTAGATCACAGATTCTGCATACTTCAAATAAGTCAGCTCGACCTCTAACTGGTGTAGTCAATCCCTGGGGCCTTGGAATCAACTCTACCTAAATTCCCTAGGAATGGAAAAGGAAAGATGATATGAATGAGTGTATCACTCTTGAGTCAATCAAGGAACACCTCCATTTAGAAAAAAAGAAAATAGAACCCCAAATAATGTCTTGCTCACCTAGTGTTGAAAATGCTAAACAAAGACATTGAACAAGACCTATTCCATCGCCTCTCTAACCTAGATGATATCCACCACCACTAAAAAGATATGATCTCCGAGTATAGGGAGAATACTAGGGTTGTCCTATACTCTCCCCATCAATTATATACTAGTCCAGTTCTAGTGAAACCTACTACTACTACCTTTCTAGAACTACATGACTAATTGAAAATTTCTTTTTTATTTTATTATCAAATCACTTTTAAAGGAAAGTGAGAAACCCCAAGTCCATAAAAACAACCAAATAAAATAGTCCAAAAGAACCCCATGAAAAAAACTGATCCTTCCTCTTCCCAGCAATTCATCAATATAACACCTCCACCAAAGCTTTGAAACCCGGCAAACAGTATCGTGCATGTGCACAGGCATAAAACCAGTGGCCAAGACACACCCTCTCTTTCTTCCACTCCAAGTTCCATCTAGAAGTGACGAACTTGTGCTCTGGCCCTCATATAATGTAGAACCATGAAGCATGCTAGAATCAAACACCCAAAAGCACCTCGAGACACACAAACTGAAAAATGACTTTCTCATTTCCACATATATTAGGGGAAAGTGAGAAACCAAGCATTAGTATGAAAAGGAGTAAGAAAAATCATTGAAATCCAATTGAATTCTTCCAGAGTACGAATCCCTAAACAACATCCAGGATATATCTATTACCTAAGAGTGTGGATCTCCCCTTATCAGGTCTTTAAATGAAGAAGTCAGTTTATTCCAGACCAGAATGTACTCCTCGAGCCTGATCATCCCCTTATTGAATCCCCCAACCAGGATCGTTTCCTGTTTGTCAACCCAAATATATTTCTCCTCATTAAGATTCACTTCAATATCCCGACCCATCATCTTGGCAGCATCCTCTTCTGAGGCATTGAGAAAAAACACCTGCTCTGTCACCTCATCATCTAAACTCAAAATCAAATCCATGGATAGTTCATCATGACCAGGTGGTTTTAGTTGACACATGACCTCACTGTCCAACTTCACATCCATTTTGTTTTTTGCTGACCGAGTTTACATAGGAGGTGAAATGGAGTAGTCCTTCCTACCCAGCCTCCCCCTATTACTCATGTTGCTCCTAAATCTGGACTCCTCTTCAGATAAACCCTTATCATCCTCAATGAATTCCTCCACCCCTCCTCTATTAGTACAATCTGAATGTTCTTGTCCAATGGTCCAACCTGCCATATTGGAGACATTGAGGATCTTCCTACTGAATTTACCTCCCACAACAAGTATAGATGATTCATCTCTCGACTCTACCTCAGCAAGTCCTTCAAACATGTTTCTCAAGGTGACTGTGGTCCGGATTGAAGTGTATTCACCCCATGGAAGATTACCAGGACCCGATCCCCATGCTTCCCCAGTACTGGCCTAGAAAGGGACCTCCGTGACAGTCCCCTAAAACTTTTTTAAGGATTTTTAATGACTCCCCTCTTTTAATGATCTGATTTTGGATAACATCATCTCAATGACCTTTACCCTGTCCAACACGTCATGATTCTTCTTTAATAGAAACAGGGAGACATGGATCATGATCGTTGTCCTCATATAGAAAGAAGTACAAAAAATATCATAAAATGTTCTTGAAATAGATTCCAAACTCTTGCACACTAGGGGTCCCCTATTTAAGGGTAACAAACTCTTCGCAACTGTAAGCCTTCATTATTGAATAAAGACACTCAAATGTAAAATTGTCTCAGAACTCCTCCCATGAGATCTTCGAACCCTCACAATCTCTTATGAAGAAGAACAACCACCACCTTTCTATCCCATTCAGCATCGTCCCAACCAACGATTCCCAGTGCTCCGTACAAGAACGGATTGAGCCGAAAGCAATCTTATCCTCATCCAATCGGTCTTCTATGATTACATATGAAATGGATCCCTCGTACTTATCTAGAATTTGGTGTTGAAACTCTCAGATTGTCCTTCTCCAATTGATGTTATCGTCAACCTCTACCATGATGTGATCTCTTAGTGCCACCTTTTATACATATTCTATGAAAAATTAATGAGGACATTGACATTGATCCATACCTATAAATGAAAAAATAATTACAGATCCAAAAATTGGAATATGGTATACTTTAAAATTAATTAATTTTTTTCTTTTATTCACTTTAGGTTTACCATTCCCAAGGTCTACCATTCAAACACATGCATAAATAATAATGATGCATGATCCTTTTCTATGTATCTACCCTACAACTATAATAACATCATTTAGTAGACACTGTAAAATTAATGGTATGTACATAAGTTCCCGGGGGGGGGGATTCCAATATCTATGTTGATTTGTACTACTGACAGTGATTTCTAAACATCGATGATATTGTTTCCTTAATGTCTCATGAAACCTCACCAATTCCTAAATCCATACTCTATCCAATCCCTCAACCAAACATCTAGTAAAACATTATCATCACCCCCTCCCCACAATCTATAACATTCATGGGCTGGAAATGTGGGAAGGGAGACCGTGACACCTAAGTCCCATCTCTAGTAGGACCTAGGTTAGTGACTAATGATGAGGTTATGTCAAAAAAGAAGATGAGAGTCATTACCCTCTATGAGAACACGTGCGAAAGAGATAGATAAGACATACACCCACAAACTCCTACTGATACTCAAAGGAAAAATAAAACCAATGTACACATATGTAATTTAATGAATGAATTACTAAAACTGAATGGGGGAAACTGCAAGTGCCCATAGAATGAAAAATGGTAGTGACTACAAAGCCTGAACAAATCCTCTAACTCCATGCTGGTAGAAACTGTCCTGGCCTCTACCCTACAACAGGTGACCTGAAATTTTTTTTATATATACATTGTTTGAGTATGATAATATAATTATTAGGATTATACCTATATCCTCCCATGAAAAAGTAAAGAATGCATGCAAATACATAGTAAACAATAAGTGAAACTAACTCATCACTTAAATTTGTGTACTAAGTTCCTAGCCTCACCATGGATACTCTCACCAAGTGTCTCATAAAAGAGTATATAATAAAATAACTAATATCATGGGTACCCCACTACTACTTCCCCTCTAGTTTTCTACTTTTTCCCAACATCGCGTATCCTAACCCATATCTCTTCAAAAAGGTTATCCCAGAGACACTTGGGAAAGGACTAGCACATGAAACTCATGCAACACAATGCTTTCCTGAAGACACATGGGGGAAGCACCACACCATTGACACAAAAAATCTAACCACGATGATTCTGGGAGCCACCGAAGCCCATATAATTTGTATTATACAATAGGTATTTTTCCACAAGTAATTAGATCTCATACACTCAGTAAATATCCACAAGACACCACCACCTATACACATTATACCTATAGTAGCACAATGGAAACTATATCTAGAATATAGGTGTGTGAGATAACCACTAGCCCTTACATACATATACACCTATATTTTTGGAAAACTAACCATCATCCATACCAACACAAGTTACTTCCAAGAGAAGAGAGCGGGACTAAAGGGGGATATCATCCATCTATACTCCCCTTGGGATGTTGGGGAAAACACCCTTAGGGATCCAAATCCATGGGTTGTCAGTCACCCTAACGGACTAGGTGAGGTAGCATATAGAAACACCAAATAAACATAGTATAATATACCTAAAAACCACACTATGTAAAACATCTAGTATAATAAAAACCACAAAAAACATCTCTCGGACTCCCAGCTACCACAACTAAGACTAGGCATCCTATAACCACACATACATTTAAAGAGTGTTATAAAATCATCTTATCCTTTTAACCAGTTTCACTATATATTAATTTATTCTTTGGCCATTAATTAAACAGTTTATTTTTTACATTTAATTCATTAGAATCTAAAAAAAGTTCCATGACCTCCAGGAATACCAAAAACTGAGTCCACAGTTCCTCAAAAAACAACCTCATCATTGCACCCTAGAATGCTCAAACCCCATAGGATAAAATAATTTATTAAAATATTTGTTAATAGAATTATTAAGTTACATAATTATAGGAATTCTAGAAAATAGAAACTAATGTACCAAACAGAAGGGGCTCAACACGGTGAGTAGATGAATTAACTGTTGAGAAATTTCCATTTATATCAGGAGAAATGACCAATCCATCCTTGAGAAGATAAACACAGAAATCACATGGAATTCCCTGAATGACTTTTCCACTTTAGGATGGACGGTAAGCAATAATAGTTTCCTCAAGTAGTGGGGAACACAAAGAAGATAAAAAACAAGATAATATATAAGAAACCACATTCACAGTAGCAGGTAAGCCTAGATTCAACCCTCTTCACCCCCTCTGCAGTCCTCTCTAACACCCAACTACATAAATCGATGCATCACGCAACTATAGGTGTCAACTGATACCACTGCCACTGGGCATCTCTATCCCCACATCTCACAATAGCCATACAGTCTCACAATACAACAAAAGAAGCTGGAAACAATAATGAAACGAGGATCTTGACCCTAATCAAGGCATTCTTCCTTCACTTGTAATGAATTCTAATACCTCCAAGCATAAGGCTATTTGGACTTTACAAGAAACAGGGTAACTCAGAACCCTACCATGTATTATCATTTATCAAAAAACTAGTTCTTTAAAACATATTAAAAAACTAATTCATTATTAGTAGGTTCCAACTATGGGAAACCTAGAATGAAAGCTATCATAGCTACAACAAATTAATTAATACATTAATTTGACATGACTTTAAATAACAGGAACCAACATACTTCAGGTCTAACAACCAACTGGAATAGACATGCACATCTAAATCAATTTTAATAACATCATATTATGACAACAACGGCTAGATTCATTTAAATGACTCATTTTCATTTTCTAATTAATTGTAAATTAACTCTGACTGTACTTCATTTACCAATTACATAATGAACAACATTCTAACAAGAAAATAATAGATATCACACTATCTATAAAATCAAGAGTCAAATTGTTATCATAGTGCAAAGAAAAAATATGCGATCAATACTATTCTTTTAATTGGGTTCATGTATTTAAATTGGTCAGTCTTAATAGGATCCAAATGTCAAAAACAAGCTAACTCTAGATTTTCACATAAAACAATACAGAAGAAAAAAAATCTACTACCTTAAAAGGATTTCACCATTATTCACATGAGAATAGATCAACACAATGGATCATGATCGCCTTACAAAAAATAACTACATCCACTCGAGGATGTTGCGACACAACCAAATCAACAGAAAATAAATGAAAATCCCTTAGACCCATGTAGATAAAACTTTATAGCACAGAAAAGAGAACCGATAGAAGAAAGATCATATAAAAAATAAATAACGTAGGTATATCTTACCTGATATTGAAGAAGAATTGATCAAGGAATCCAGGAACTGATATAGGATGGATGAATCCTCAAACTTTTAAAAGGGAGGCATCTGAGTTGTCTATGGTCGAGAGGGGGGGGGGGGGGGTTGCTCATGGGGATTTGGTTTGAATAACACAAGAGGATGGGTGTCTATAATATACCAAGTGGTGTGGCCTTATATGACCTTTACCTCCACATCACATCATGTAATGCCTCAAGGCTTACTTACACTGAAAAATGTGTCTTCTCAGAGCTCTGTTTTTCTCTAAAACTTGAACGACATAGGTCGTGTTTTACTTGTTCACATCATGTATCCCTCTGGTTTCCATATTCTCATAAACAAAAACCTCCAACCATCCTTTAAGCCTTCTTCGACCACCTCGGTCATTGAAAACACATGAAGGTTCAATCCAAATGGATTTGGGCCCTTACATGCTGATTCATGGAATCTAAAAATATGACATGTTTACACTTTTATGGAATAGAAGGTGTAACATATTAGATAATTATAGATTATAAATATTTTCATATTAATTAATATTAAAGAATTATATTATAATTGTACCTTGACCCGAGACTCATGCCTATTATTTTACCACATACGCAACATCGAGTTTCTCTCAAATCCCACAATGTAAACCAGACTGAGTTATACCAAAAAAATAATAAATTGTTAATATTATAATTTTAAGTAATAGTTATAGCCTGAACATTATATTAGAGATAATGAATAAAAATAATTATATTTTTTATACATTTTTAAAAAAAATTACATTCATACAACTAATTTTATCGAATTAAAATATAAATAAATACATTTTTATGCATAAAAAACACTAATATTTTGAAAAGATACTTTTTCCTCTTTTTGATGGTGAACCCAATTAAAATATTTTTTTTATGTTTTATAATTTTTATAATGAAATTTTGTTTTTCATTTATGAAAGAAAAATATTAAATTTTACATTGGGATAATTTTTGGTATTTTTCTAAGAATATTAATATTTTTATTGACAGTAAATAATATAAATTATTAGTTCAAAATTTAATCTTTTTTACAATTAATTTATATAGTTAAATTATGATTTTAACAAGTTGTAATGTAAAGTTAATTTTTTTTTATCTTTTAATACAGTGTAGGTCATTTGAATCAATTTCATCTTGAAACTGTATATAAAATCATTGTGAACTTTTTAATGTTTTTACATTAAATCAACATTTTCTAGATATGCCGATCAGATTAGTTTTAAATTAATTTTATAAACATATGTTTTTTTAATTTAAAAAAACATGATTGTAGCATAATATTACTATAATGAAATGATATATAATATTTTTATAACAAATGTTATTGGTAAATCTGGTAATTAAGAGAAGCCAATAATATTATCATTTACCATAACATTTGTCATAATTTTTTTGGAAATGTTATTTAGACCTAAAACCATCATTGTAATGAAATAGAACTTTTGGATGCCACATGTATGACATTAATAAATTTATATTTTTTAATTCAAAGGAAATGAATTATTTCATAGAATGTACAATATGTTTACTATAGGAATATATAAGGGATATGTTCAACTAAAAATTGTATTTACCATGTTATAAATCTTTACTAAATCATGGTTATTATTTATTATTTTTTGAAATTTAATAAATAAATTAAATTGTTAAAAATTTGTGATGTAGTAATTTCTTTCGAAATGTAAGAATGAGATAAATGATATTAAAAATAGTATAGTAAATATAATTTGATATAATTACTGTCATCCAAAAATATTCGAAAAAAATTTTACATGATAAATATTCTTTATAAGAGTTAGTTTGGTTATATTATTATGTTATGATATTTTAAAATTTTAATTAAATTGATAGTGTCAAAATTGATAGTAATGATACTTTAAATAATAATATATTTTATAAAATGATATAAAAATTTGAATAAACCATGATTCAGCCACAAAAATTATTTATAAATTAATATATTATAATTACCCCTTTCTTCGGAAATTTTTTATGTTAGAGAAATTATATTAACCCACAAATTTTATATTACTTGATAAAACATTATGTTTTAAAAAGGTTAAAAATATAAGGATTAGAGACATAATAAAAATTTGTTTAATTTTTATTGTATAATTATATTTTGAATCATAATAATCATGAATTTGAGTAAAAATACTTTGGAACCATTTTGAATAGAAAATTAATTTATATTGATTAAATATTTTTGAACAATTCCAAGAGTCCCTCTCTCCTCTTATATATAAGGGGAAAAATTATTTTCTTTTCTTTACAGTTAAAAACCATTTTGGTTTAGAACATATCTACCTAAGTCACTTTTAATAATCCCTCCTAACATTCAACATGCCATATATTAGGAATAACACTATCCTTTAGTGTATTAAGGTGTCAATCCAATGAGATCGCCTAAAGAAGAGGTATCATTCTCATTTTTGGACTAATATTTTATTTCTTCTTCCACACCAATCAAATATTCTTAAAATTTGATGAAATAATAACCCTAGTATGATAAATTTAATGAGACACTTTTATGTTAATATAATCACATAAATCCATCTCCACTTCCATCACATGGGAAATTAATTAATCAATCATGCATATGTGTGAACTATAACCTCCACGAATTGATACAATTGATTTTCTATAATCACATCTCAATACTTGTTATAATTATGTAATTAATTTTTAGATGTTATATTAATGAAATATTTATCACTATAAAATAATAATATATCAATTACATTCTTACTTTCCATGCACATAAATATGACAATGTCATTCGTGCATTTATGTGAGCTATCACATCCATGAATTGAGGGGATTCTTTAAAGTCAACACATAATTTAAAAATATATTTAAATATATTTAAATGATTTTAATGTTATTATTATTATTATATAAAGATAAAATATTACTTACAATCATTCCATAATTATCATTGAGAAATGAAAACGTTAAAAATTTGTACGTACGTCTTACCATCTCAATAATTGTAACATAATTCAATTTTCATAATTATTATTAATGTTTTGATTTAAAATTAAAATTCTTATATAAAATTGATTTTTATTTCATGAAAATTATTCTATATATTATGGAATAATGGATACTTTTGAATATAGACATCATACATAATTCATTTTTTGATCGTATACCAAATATCAAAAAAATTCCAAAATTAACTTAAATATTAACTAATTATTATATAGTTATAATAAGTGATTTGTAGTAAATAATAAATATGAAATAGTTGTCATGAATTTAAATAATTAATTTAAGTATATTAATTGGGATGATAAATAACACATGTGATGAATCAAACTCGAGGTAAGGGACTTTGTCTCAATCTATTTTCACTGAGATATATTTTGATGTTATACACCACCTTCTTTTATAAGGTGTCTAAACAAACCCTATGAATTTTAATTTAATTCAATTATTTTAAAAATGAATCTTTTAATGTGGATTGTTTTACTTTATTTTCAAATTAAAATATGGTTGTTATTTTTTAACATATAAGGTGACATTGACATCTCCTCCATCATGGCGATTATTTGATGTTTCACTACCTCTGAAAGATTTAATATTTTTAAAATAAAAAGAAATCACTTATTCCACTTTCTGGGTAATTTAGTATTGCTGATTGTATTATAAATAGAATTATTATATAAATATCTTGAAATTATTTCTCTTCATTGAAAATTAAATTCTTTGAGTAAAAGTATGAAAATTGTAATCTTTTTTATGTTATGATTATATAATGGTACATGATCATTTGATGGGTGGATACGTGATGAAACATGGATGAGTGTCTCTAAAATAAAACAATGATGGTTTGTTACATTATAAAATCTAGTGCAATGGGTACGAAAGTCAACCATATGTTACCTGCATTCTGGAGGAGTGACATGTATAGAAGTGAACCACGTGGTTTTTCTCTTATAGTATAATTATTTCCCTCATTTCCATTATGTGTTATCTATAATTTATGTAGGTTTTATGGAAAAATTATTATTATAAAAATGTTAATAGATTTGTTTATTTCAAAAAGAATTTATTTAATATTTTATAAGGATGAAAAGTATTACATTTTGATAATATATTCATGGGTTCTCAAATGTTTTCAAGACTACTAGTTTTCCTTATATGTGAATCCATAACTGAACATTTTGTGGTCATGCCATGTTTTAAAATACAGTCAACATGATTTATGTGAGAATATTGATAAGGATAAGATAAATGGTGTTGATTGAACATGAAAACAAACCATGTTTCTTTATGTTTTTATTTTGTGAGAAAACAGATATGGATTATAAGTTTCTACATTATAATATTTGAGTTGTTAATTCTCAATTATTTCCTGATTATTTAAAACTCTTAATCTAAAATGATCCTCCATGTGAAAGAATTTAATATTCATTACTTAACTCATTATTATGTAATGTTTTGACCATGTGTCCTAATAGTTGGTATCAAAGGATGGTTTTATAACTTTAGAGGATAGGGTAATATTAATAACATGTCCACGAATCATTTTACATTAAGGTCTAGATAAAATGTTATATAATTTTAATATTACCATATTTCTTTTACTAAACTATGTATGTCCATAATATTTTTCCATCATGGAATCCTGGAAGCAGTAGTGGGATACAAGTGATAGGAGACCATCCTTCCAAATCAATATCCTAAGATAGTCAGAATTAGAAATGAGAAGTTTTTTCAGTGGTGGATCAATTGACTCATACCCTAAATGGTGGTGGTGTCCATTCATGAGTGTGAACTGGTCTACCAAAGAGGAACACAATAATAGTGGATCACTTTATAGGTTATTATCCTCTATAAGTCATGGGATCATTTGACACCATGATACCTAAAAAATGGATTAAATCCATATAAAAGATATTCAATTTCATGGGGTGTTAATATAAACAAAAGGTAGATCATTAAATTTATCACTTTAAATGTGATGTTGATCAGTGGTGATAAGGGTTAAAAATATGAGAGGAAGTGTAAATATTTATGTAGTGCAATGGGACGAATTTATGTATATATTCCTGGAGAAATATTTTCCCAAGGATTTTAAAATTAATATTGAATGTAAAATACTATAATTGAGGAAAAAGGATGGGGATTCAACTGATTTATATGAATCAAATTTTACTCATTCATGAAGTTATGACCAAAATCATATATGGGATCTTGGTAGATTAAAAAAATCAGTTTTACTCTAAACAAAATCCAAGTTATGAAATTTAATTTCCTTCTCACAAGTTCAATAACTATGAGAAACTTGTTTGATGTGATGTAAAGATAAAAGTGTTGTTTTCTAATGATCATGTGGCCCATGAGAACAAGAAAAAGTAGAGGTCGAGATAGTAGTAAATGAGAAAGAATTTATCAATGATGTTTAATGGTAAGAAAACAAAATTTCTATGTTGTGAGAAGTGTGGTAAAAAAAATCCAATAGAATATATTTAAATATCTAGGAATTTCTTTTGATGTGTTGTGACTGGTCATACTACTTGTGACTATAATGGATATGATCATTTAAAAAATGAAAATCTAGTTGTATGTTTTTTGTTGTTGTAATGAGTTAGGGAATTTTTCTAATGTGGGTCCAAATTTGATTAACTAGGGTGTAAACTAGTTATATTGAAATAAAAGGGGTGTGGGACAATATTATTATACTATTACATTTTATTTGGGGCATACAACGCAGTTGTGACAAGTATGTCACATGTTTTTTTAGAATATGACAATAATTTGTTTGACTCTGGATGTTCACAGTAATTCATTTGTATGATCATTTCATGTAAATTGGAAAGATCTTCTCATGATTTTGATATATAAATTTTGGTAAAAACTCTTAGAGGATGTATAATAGAAGCAAACAATAAGTGAAATATTACTATAATCATTAGTGGGTTGGTCTTTCCTACAAATCTTGTTGAACTTCCCATAGTGGGGTCTAATTCATTTTGGGTATGGATTGGAATTTATTTTATCAAGATAAAATAGATTGAAAATACTAGATAGTTTTATTCAATGATTTGATACCTTTGATATCATACCATGAAAAATAGATATTTATTAAATATGGAATTGAATGTTATCTTACTCAATTTTTTGAATTTAATGAAACATATTTGTTTAGAGACATTCCAGTAGTGAATGAATTTAATGATTTTTTCCTATTGATTTTCATAGTGTTATTCAAAATTGATAGGTTTAATTTACATTTGTTTTACTACCTGATGGTAATCCTATTTTTAAAACCCCCTATAGAAAGGCTCAAGAATTACTTTTGGAATTGAAAACTATATGTAATAATTTCATATTAATGGTTTCATTTGACCAATAAATTCAACCTCGGGTGCTCTTGTTTTATTTATGAAATATATTTATGGTTTTATATAATTTGTATTGATTATAGAGCCTTTAATAAAATCACTATTAAGAAAAATTATCATCTTCCTCATATTGATGATTTGTTTGATCACCTCTAGAGAGATCACTATTTTTTGAAGATTGATTTGAGGTCCGGATACCATCAACTAAAGGTGAAGGAGGATGAACTTCCAAAGATATCATTTAAAACAATATATGGGAATTATGAGTTTTTGGTTATTACCTTTTTTATCTAATGATCCTACTATATTTTTTAAATCTTTTTAATGGACTATTTAATCAGTTTTTAGACCATTGTGTTGTTGTGTTTATAGATTATATATTGGTATATTCTAAAATCCACGGGGAACAGGAATAAAACATAAGGACTGTTTTGAAAACCTAAAAATAAAATCAACTATATATAAATCTTATTAATGGTGAATTTTTGTTTCCACAAATATCATTACATGGACTTTTATTGTACACATGGAATATCCATTGACCATTCTAAAACCAAAGTTGTTGAAGAGTGGAAAGGGCCTACCAAAATCAAATATATCCATAGAATTTTTTGGATATGTGGGATATTATTGACGATTTTGTGGAATCATTTCTTGGTTATCTATACCACTAACTATGTTAACTCATTATAGATTCAAGTTCATCTGAACAATAGAATGTGATTATTATTTTCATGAAATTAAATTATTATTGAAAAATTCTCTAGTTTTGGGTCTACCTTCCAAAAATGGTGAATTCTTTATCTCCAATGATACTTTATTGAAAATAAATGTTTTTATCATAACTCAAAATGATAAGTTAATTTCATATTATTCACAAATGGTGAATCTTAATGAGTAAAATTACCACAAACATGATCTGGAATCAGCTTCTGTTGTTTTCATAGTATAAAATTAGTGGTATCATTTGTGTGTAGTAAGGTGGGGAAAATGTACTGATCAAAAAATATTAATGTATATATACACATGAAAATAATTGAACATGATGAATAGGATATTAAATGAACCCATCAAGGATTACTATTTCATTAATAATTAACATCCTAAAAAAATGAATTGGTTGATACTTTGATTTGAAAAAGTAATACTAAAATTACAATGAAATATTTGGAATGTCACCATTTGGAAAATGATTATATGAATTTTTTCTTGGACTTTATTGGTTTATGAATTTTTTTTTATTTTTTAAGGTTTCAGTGTAATCATATGTATCAGATTGAATTATGAAAGCACAATAATGAGACATCTCATTGTAAAAAAATTTATAATTGGTTCAAAAGTGTACGTTTCCATAATTTTACATTGATAAGGATTTTGTTTTGATATTTGGTTAGAGATTATGTGAACCTTGTGATTCATAGTTGAAGAAAGAGTTGTTATGTAATGATCATATTTCTTTGTCTTCATTTTATTCTGGATGTACTAAGATGTTCAAAGACCTTTGAGAGTATTACTAGGTGGTTGGAAAGACGAGATATATTGCTGACTTTATAAGGAAGTGCTTGAATTATCATATGGTTAAAGTGGAATGATAGTTTTCAAAGTGGATGTTTCATCCTTATTTAGTGTTGGAGTGAAAATGTGAAAAATATAAAAATGGATTTCATAGTGGGACTAAACAATTCTTATTGATGTAACAACGCAATCTGGGTTATTATTGATTGAATGACAAAATATTTTCATTTTATTCCTATTTGATACACTCTTTCTCTAGATCATCTATCTCGGTTGAATCTTAAAGAGATAGTCATCTGAAATTTATTTACCTTATCTATTTTATATTATTGTGACCAGAGGATAACTTCTAACATTGGTAGAATAATTCAAAATTCATTGGGTTCTGAATTAAATTTCAGTACAACATTTCATCCACAATCACATGGGTAGTCATAATGAATACTGATGACCTTGGAGGATAAGTTAGGTTGATTTTCAATTCATTTTCAAGTATTTTGGGATGAACAACGTTCATTAGAATATAATTCATATAATAAATGTTATCATTCTAGTATATAGATTGAACTATTTGATGAATTGTATCAAATGTGGGGTCAAAAAACAACTTATTCGAATGATGTCAAAGAAATGAAGTTGATGGGACCAGAGGTAGTAGAGAATACAATTAATAAAGGAAAATTGATTTAGATACACATGAGGACATCATCGATTATGAAGAAAATATATGTGGGTAACTAGAGAAATTTTCATTTGTTTGTGGTAGTTGATCAAGTATTTATCAATGATTATCCATTGAAAAGTGTGATGTGTTTTGGTAAAAAGGGAAAGATGAGTCCAAGGTTGATTGGACATTATGAAATCATTGAGAAAGTTGGACCATTTTCCTAATGAGTGTATTTTATTCTTATTTTCTACTATGCACACAATGTTTTTCATTTTTTAATGTAAAGAAATTATATGATGGATCCATCTCATGTTTTGAGCCCAAAAGTAGTTCAGTTGGAAGATAATATTTCTTATGAGGAACAAACAGTTCTGGTTTGTGCCTGTAGAGATAATGTTTTGATAAATAAGGTGATTAATTAGGTAATATTTTGATGGAAAAACCATATGGTTAAAGAGGTGACATGGAAATCTAAAAGTTCAATGAGGGAAAAATAAACCTAGGTATTTGATAAGTGAATAAATTGAAAGAATGCAATTTCTAAAAGGAGGGAAGGATGTAACATTCCAGGAAATTATACAATAAGAATTTTGTCCATATTAATTAATATTTATGAATTTGATAGTAATTTTATGTTAAAGGTGGTTTTATGTCAGATAGTGCACCCTACACACAACAATGACTATCTATGAAATCATACATTGAACATAATACTATGTTATACTAAGAAAATAATATATTATGAGTATTATTATTTTATGTTGTAATTATCGCTTATACATTATTTTAAAATATACATATGAACTGTATATATTATTTTTTCATTTTTTATTAAATTTTATACCATTCATCCAACTAAATTTACAGATACAAAATATGTATAAATCTGGTTTTAAACAGAAAATGCTCTAATATTTTTAGAAGATAGTTTTTATGCATTTTATGAATAACACATTTAAAATATATTTTTTGACAGATTTATAAATTTATACGAAAAATCATTCTTCTTTTGTTAATGTTAAATATCATAATTAAGTTTTTGTTGGTTTATTGGTATTTTTTTGAGAACATTCATATCTTGATGAATAGTGAATAATACAAAATATTATTTTAAAATTTATTTTTTTCCCAATTTATTTATACAATTATATTATGTTTTTAACTAACATTAAATTATAAGTAAATATTATTTTTATGATATAATCAAATTTTTATCATTGTAATCACATTCACATTGAACTTGGATAAAAAACATAGTGATCATTGTAATTTTTCTATATTAAAAACCTGTCTTACCAATCTACAGTGGGATTAATTTTAAATTAATTTTTTCCACTTATATATGTTTAATTTAAAAAAAATGGAAATATAACATTATAATAAGAAATATATTTCTGATCTAATAGAATCAATATAAATTTTAAAAAACTTTAATAGAATATTTATTAATTATTTTCATTACCACAGTTAAGGGAAAACCAGGTAAATAAGGGTAAAAATATAGAAACTTTTCATAAAAATTATCCTAACATCATTGGATAATATTATTTTCACCTAAAATTATCCTTGATATAAAATATTTCATTTATAATCCACTTGGATGAATTTAAGACAGTTAAAATATTTTTTTCAAATGAAAGACACTTTTTTCATACTCTTATTTTTAGAAAGTAAAATATTTTTAATATGGGGTTATATAAGAGATATGATAGAATATAAATAATATTAAGAAATATAATTTTTTTAACTAAATATGGGTAATTATTAATATTTTTAAAAAGGAAATAATTAAATTAAATGGTGACAGAATGATAATGTAGTAATTTCTCCAATAATGTATGAATCAAATATATGAATCTATATTTATTATAATATTTATAATTTCATATTATTTATGCAATCAAAAAAGTTTGTTGAATTTGAAATTTTATTGATCTGTTAAAATATTTTGTTTGATTATATCATGATGTTAGGATATTTTTAATATTTCAAGAATGGAATTGTGTCAACATTGACACTAATGATATTTTAAAATATAAAATATTTTATGATATGTTAAAATTTTTCCAAAAAAAAACCAGTATTCAAAAAAATAACTGTTATAAGTCATAAAATTTTATAAATGGATATTTTATTGTTCTTATATAATGTCATGAAAATTATATTAACCCTCAAAGTGTTTATTACTTGGTAAAACAGTGTCAGTTAAAATGGTTAAAAAGTATAGGGAATAAAAAAATTCAAAACGTGTCTAATTTTCATTTTATGTTTATATTTTGACATATAATCATTCTAAGTTAGAAAGAAACAACTTTATACCCATTTTGAATATAAAATTAATTTATATTAATTTAAAATTTTCAATAATTCCAGGCGTGCCCCACTCTACTTCTGTTTAAGGGATCACATTCTACTGTACTCATCACACTTCAAAACCATTACTGTTATGCCATGATCTACCTAATTCCAATACCAAAATCACTACACAAACTCTAGAGGTATTATTTTAGGCAGAAAACTCCCCTTTGATGTGTTAAGTTTATAATCAAAAGATATCACCTCATGAAGAGGTATCATATTTTCAAGTATTTTTATTTTATTCCATCCTCCACTATATTCATATAGTCTTCATACATGATTCAATAAGAACTATCGTTTATTCAATATACATAGATGTTATTAGGTTTATATCATCACCGAAATCCGTCTCCATTTTCATCAAATGAGGTAAAAATGTAAATTCATTTGTCTGTACTTGTGAACTATCACTTCCACAATGCAATGTGATTAATTTTCAATTATCAAATCACATTAATAATATATATAAGTATATTTAAATAACATTTATTATATTATTATCATTATGGAAGGTAAGAATAATATGTTTCTTCTTTCATTAATGATCATTGAAGAACGGAAATGTTACTCATGCGTACTTAAGACTTATCATCTCCGTGATTGTAACATAGTTCATTTTTCAAAACCATAGTTAATGGTTTCATTTAAAAGTATAATTTTAATGAAAAAAGATTATTATTTCATAAATATTATTCTATATATTATGCACTAATTACCACTATTGGATATATACATTATAAAAATATGATTTGGGAATAATGTACCAAATATTAACAACTGTCTAACATGAACATAAATAAATAACTAATTCTTACAACATGATAATAAGTGATATAAAATGAATAAAAATTTGAAAAGGTTCTAAATCAAGTAATTAATTTACATAATTTTTTTTTCAGGATGTTAAATAACATACATGATGAATCATACTTGAGGAAAGGGACTTAGTCTCAATCATCATTCTTTGAGGAATATTTTGAAGTCATAGACCACGTTTTGTAACCCCCCAAGCTTCCATGGTATGTTTCCCTTTGAGTAATGCAATAGCTTGCATTGTACACAACTTAGAGATTCTAACACACCGCGATCAATCAAAGTAGTCGTTATGAATATTAATACCCATTTTTTCGAAATTTTATACATTTTAACATTCTAAATTGACTTAATTTTTGGATTCTAAATATGGATATTATCCTAGGGTGAAATTTTGGTACTTTTTGGATAACTTTTATATTTTGATGAAAATTGAAAATTACTAAATTTTAATTAAAAACTATTTTTTAATCAAAATAATTAATAGTAATACATTATTAATTTGTGTGGTTTTAAAGTATATTTAGAATATATTTTTACCATTTAATACAATTTTGGTCATTGGACATAATTTCAAAATTAAACCGGACATAAACAATTGTCAATCTTTTGATAGTTATTATATCATAAAACACACTTTTTGTTATGACAGCGGAAATTAATTTTAAATTAATTTCTGCCACTTCTATGTTTTGAATTTGGAAAAATGGATTCCGTGTTTGGAATCAGGATGTTCAAATTGTGTAAATAGGTAAATTTTATTTTTATACATTTTGAATAATTAGTTCGGTAAATATTTTATTTACCATGGTTAAAGGGTAAATCCGGTAAATAGGGGTAAAATTAATATTATAATAATAATCAATTACCCTAAAACGTGTGATAACCTTATTGGTGGATACATGTCCGACCATGGGCATCTTTGGGTAATTTTGGGTTCCCATGGAGCCACTTGTTGGTGATAAGGACACGTTATATTAATTAGGTTAAAATAAATTCAAAAATGACATAAGCATATATCTTTTAGAAAAACAATTTTTACATAGGGTTATATATGATGGATTTTAGATTATACATATTCATTATAAAGATAAAAATAGTGTCTATATAATGTATTTTATTTATGATTTTTATACATTGAAAACGTAAAAATATATATGACACAATAATGATGCAGTATTTTACATATAATGAAAGTATCAAATAATTGATATTCTAAATGTTAAAATAAATATAATTTGAAGCTTTTGATGACATAAACAAATTTTATTGGTTAATATGACTTGTTAGTATTTATTAAATGAATTTAGTTCTAATTAATAAAGCCGTTAAGACTTTATCAAAAATCAATTACTGAGTATTGTCAAAATTAACATAAATGAGTTTTTAAAACAAATATTATATTATTAATTTATATTCTATTCCTAAAAATCTATGGCTCAGAAAAATGACTCATATAATTATTGGTATATAAGTAATGGTCCATTTGGGGTCTCTTGGATTTATATAGTATGTTTATTAACTATATAATATAAAAATACAAAGTGACATGGTAAGTGTCAAACAAATTAACTAAGAGTTAAAACTAAAAGATAAGGTTAATATAATCACCCAAACCTGTATAAATTATATTGTTTGAGTGTTTTTATACCCATCCACATCTAAAAATTAAATAATCCACTTAGGAGCCATTATAAACCGAATATGAATTTACTATAAAATAATATTTCTAGATTTTCCTAAGGTGCCCCTCCCCCCCTTATAAAAGGACACCACATCTAACCCATTATTCACAGCATCAAAGCCATTTGGTTTGGCCAACCCCTGAACAAATATCCTACAAACTTCCCTCAATTAATCATAGAGTCCTTAGTTTGATCAGAAATCCATCCTAAGGAGCCATTTTGATCAAATCAAAAGGAAGAACCCGGAGAAGAGGTAACGTCTTCACCACCCTCTTTACAGTTCCTTTCTTCTTCAACTTCTTCTTTATTTTTTATTTCCATTCGAAAATAACAACTCCAGTACCTTATATATACTTTTATGTTATTATAATTATGGATCAAACACATTCATTATTCTATCCATCCCTTGAATGACATGTCACCAAACGTGCGTGCGTACGGCCTACCGTCTCCACGTTGTGGTGTAATTGTTATTCAATATACTATTATTTATATGGGTATAATAATGATGTATAATTCATGTAAATAATAAATATAAAATGTTAATGATTCTATCTATATGATATACCATCCAATTATATATTACTTTAATATCAAAAGAATGATATTGTCCCTCGTGCGTACGTACGGATTACCGTCTCCACGAACGCGATGAGATTCAATCCCCATCATATCCATTCAAGACTAAATTTTATCGGATGATTAAAAATAATATTTAAGTACTTAATATTATTTTGGATATGAGTATGATACAATCTGTCCATAACAAACACGTCTTATATAAAAGAAAATGAGTATGTTAACACCCAAAACTATGATTATACTATGATTTTATTAACAAATCGGCGTTAAAAGATCATATATGATATCATATTAATATATATGATTATTTTATAATTAAATAACAATTATTTCCCCATTATACATGAGATTAACCTACCATCAACCAAGGAAATGAACAAGGTAAGGATATATTTCACAATCTCTTCATTATCCGAGGTTGTTTTTGCGCAATTCTCTACTGGGACCTCTTTATCATCCACGTCCATGTTTCTTAAAAATATATTTCAAAAAATTTATAATATTTACTAGACAATGGGTTAAATTCATTTATACCCTTATGTGTTTTTAAAGTAATCTTTCTGTCGTTTTCCAAATAAGGTCATTTTTAACCTTTTTTACAGAATTAAGGTAAGAATGTATTTTTTTAACTTATACGGTGGGTGCGACTATTTTCCACCGTTTTAACATCGTCGAGGCTTCCCTTACAAGATCATAAGAATATTTTAAAAATAAATATTAACATTATGTGACTCTTAAATGATTTCAAAATATAAAGAGATATGTCTCAAAAAAAGGTTTTGAATTCATCTATGTCAACATCCTTTAATGGATTTTTAGTTTATTTGAAGTTGATTTATTATGATTCAAAAATTCCATATTGTATTGATGTTTTTGTGATATTTTTTACTGTGGATGAGCTATTTTTATACCATTCATTTCTTATTGTTAATGTATTGACATTTCGTATGCTAGTTTTAATACGAATGTTAATAATATGTTTAAACCTTTTCGTAAGAGAAATGTATTGGACTTAGTAAGTGACGGTTGGAGCCCTCTATAGCTCCTCAATGCACTGGTAAGTCTCATGAGACAACTAGACGTGGAATTGGCTGAGCCCCTTTCCCAATTTTGATTTATTGTTTTGCATGAAGCCTTAATAGTTTTAGACGTCTTGGCTGAGGCCTTGACAAAATGTTTGAAAATGTACGGTATTATAAATTCCCTCATTATGGAAATAATATTGATGGTTCATGTGGTAATTCGACTAGTAGAATAACCATGATTATGTTTTATTATTTCATTATTTACTCATATCATAATCTTGCCATAAAATTATTCATGTTTATTATTGGTAAAGGCATGTGGTTTTCAATTATTTACCATGCTTAATATTTATGTCATTTTCCACTGTATTACTTACCCTTAATAAGAGTTCGAGCTCACCCCTTTCTTATATTTCATTTTCCCAGGATATGAATAATTTAGTTATGAGTGACCTTCAGTCATAATCAAGGAGGCTTGTATGCTTCTAATGAAATATATTATTGTTGTACTTCTCTTCATGTTGTAAAGTGGATCATATGTACGAATCTTGTTTCCAATTATACTAAACTGATCGGTCTTTCGAGGAATAATTTTCTGGTAATCATTCCAATGTTATGTAATAATGCACCGACTCTGGGTAACTTGGGTCGTGGAATTAGGGTTGGTATTAGAGGAAGTTTAGTACAATCCATGGAAACTAGATTTATATAAACTATGATTAGAACACATAGCCCTATGATAGTATTTGAGAATTAGTATGGAAGAACTTCCTAAAATTTTGGTATTATAGAGATTTTGTGAGTTTTCTGAGCAATACATCCCTGTCTGGATATGAGCAGGTAGAGGCAGCTCTGGAACAGATGAACCTAAGTGTAAAACCCAAAAACACCGCTTTGAGCTTGACTCGAACGAGAACTGTTGCACGACAATGGGCCTTGCTGCACTCTTGGTTACGCCACTTCTGGGGATATGCTTATGATATTTATCATTTTCACTACAAAACATTATAAAGGGCTATGAGTATATACATCTCAAAGAAAACATTCTTATGATTATGGATTATATCCGTAAACTATTGAATTTATTTTAAGTGTTTTAGAATATTAGAATTATATATTTCAATTCATAAACTAATCTTGTTTATGCCATTGTTTAGAAATGTTGCCTAATGGAAGGAATGTAAACTGTATCAATGCACGCACTCCATATAGGGATTGACCTCCTGCTCAAGATAATTATAGTGGAGCTAGTGATGCAACTGGTGTTGATTAGCTTATCACCATACTGAGAAAACTCACTCAGGTTATGAATAATAACCTTACTCGTATGGAGCACCCAGATCCATAGTGTGGAGGATCAATGTTAGATCGCTTCATGAGGAAACATCCACCAACATTCAATGGGATTAAAAATCCCGTAGTAGCTGAGCAATGGATAAATTCCATAGAGAAAAGATTCCATGCCTTGGGGAGTAGTGAAAGGGAAAAATTTATCATGGTAGTTTGTCACCTCACTGGAGATGCTGATTAATTGTGGTCGTTGATACGAAACACGAAGGAAGGTGATGAAGTATCAGATATGGAATGGATGGAGTTCAAATAGTTGTTCTTAGAAAAATACTTTCCTCGAGACCATCAAGCTGATATGGAAAGTAAATTTCAGAGTCTGAGGCAGAAAGAGGATTAGAATATCACAAAGTATGAAGCTAACTTTACAAGGTTAGAAAGGCATGCTGCTAATTATATACGTAACCCAAGAAGTAAGATTGATCGTTTCTTTGATGGGTTAAAACCATTTCTCTATCGAGAATTAGTCTCGCAAACCATCTCATCATACGAAGATATTGTCTCATGTGCTATCAAGACAGAAAAGTAATTCTCTATGTCTTATAACTTTATATCAAAGCAAGAGAAGAAGAGATCTGCTGAACACTCTGGGAAATGAAATAAGGAAATAGGGAAGAAGGGTAGAATTAAATTTACACCCTATGATAATTGTGGAAGGAAGCACCCTGGTGCATGTCTAAAAGGAAAAGGAGTATTCTACAAATGTGGACAGAAAGGCCATCTAGCCGGTGATTGTAAAGGAAAGAAAGACAATACCGATGTTCAATGCTACAATTGTAGGGATATGTGACATTATGCAAATGAATGTCCTTTGAGTCATAGAAACATACCTCAAAAAGGCTAAGGGATCAAGGCCATGATTATGAAATCACTAATACTGAGGTTGAATCCCCGAAAGACATGGTGGCAGGTAATTTAATGGTTTCCTCAAGTTTATCAAATACATTATTTGATTCAAGATCATCAAATTGTTTCATATCTTCCAAGTTTGCTAAGAAAATTAGATATTTCCAATTTGATTTAACAAGGGAGTTGTCAGTTAAAACTCCTAAGTGATGTATCATTGAATCGATGTTTTTTGAATCAGTCCCCATTAGGGCACATAAATGTTCTTTATCCACTGATCTCATCATCATACCTATGATTTAATTTGATATAATCCTCAGTATGGATTGGATTTCGGACCATGATGCGAAGATTTATTGTAAGAAGAAATAGGTTATGATTCTTGATGATGATCATAAGGAACACCTTATCTTTAGAGCAGAATCATCGCCACCTAATTCTTATCTAGATCCAACCCCATTAGCTCAACTAAATTGAATTTTCGGGGAGGAAGAGAATGAAATAACTGTGGGTGAGGAAAGGAATGTTCAAATAGAGGATGTACATATTCTGAGAGAATATTTTGATGTGTTTTCGGAAGATTTACCTGGACATCCTCCAGAACGAGAAGTTGATTTTTCCATTTATTTAATTCCTTGTTCAAGGCCCCTATCGAAAACACCTTATAGAATGGCCACTGTGGAATTAGTTGAACTAAAGAAACAACTGGAGGAATTGAGTAACAAGGGATTTATTCTCCCTAGTGTTTCTCCATGGGGAGCCCCAGTCCTTTTTGTTAAAAAGAAAGATGGATCTATGAGGGTGTGCATTGACTACAGGATATCAATGCTATAACAATAATGAACAAGTATCCCCTAACACGCATTGATGATTTATTTGACCAACTGTGTGGAGATCAATAATTTTCAAATATTGACCTTCGATCTGGATATCATCAGTTGTGTGTGAAGAAGGAAGTCATTCTGAAGACAGCATTTCGATCCAGGTACGGGCATTACGAGTTTACAGTAATGCCTTTTGGGCTGACTAATGCACCCTTCGTATTCATGGATCTAATGAATAGAGTTTTCAAGGAATATCTTGATAACATTGTAGTGGTATTTATTGATGATATCTTGGTATACACAAAAAGCTAAAATGATCATGAAAATCACATGCGTATTATATTGAAGACTCTGAGAAGACATGAATTATATGGGATGTTTAGCAGGTGTGAATTCTGGCTTCAGGAGATTTTTTTTCCTAGACATATTCTCTTTAAATATGGAATCTCTATTGATCCTTATAAGTCCAAGGCAATCCATGAATGGCCAGCAGCAACGAGTATAACCGAGGTACAAACTTTTATTGGCTTAACTGGTTATTATCGACGTTTCATCCAGAACTTCACCCTGTTGGATAACCCATTAACAAAGCTCACATGTAAAGGGGTTAAATTAGTTTGGAAAAAATAGTGTAAAGAATGTTTTGAAGAACTGAAGATAAGATTAGTCAATGCTCCTATATTGACTCTACCATCAGGGAATGATGGGTTCGTTATTTATAGTGATGCATCGAAGAATGGTCATGGTTGTGTCCTTATGCAGAATGATATAGTTATTACCTATGCATCATGACAGCTGAAAATTCATGAGAAAAACTATCCTACTCATGATCTTGAGTTAGCTACTGTAATATTTTCTCTGAAGATTTGGTGACACTATCTCTATGGTTAAAATTGTGAGAATTATACTGATCACAAGAGTTTGAAATATATTTTCTCACAGAAAGAAATCAACATGAGGCAAAGGATGTGGCTTTAACTACTCAAGGATTATGATTGCACGATACACTACCACCTAGGGACGGAAAATAAGGTGGAAGATTCTTTGAGTAGAAAGGATCATGGAGTTTTGAACGTGATGAGAATTGAAAGGGATCCTATTTTCCCGGATCTAGTGAATATGGATATGGGAATCACCATGGAAGGTGAAACATGAATTCTTTTTCAAATGGTTAGCAAACCATCTTTATTGAAAAGGATAAAGAGTTCTTAGACTGGTGATGAAGAGTTAGAAAAGAAGATTAAAGCTGTGAATGATGGGAAATTGAGTGACTTTGTGTATGAAGATGGAATTTTGAAGTTTTGGAAGGGACTTTATGTTCCCAATATACCTGATCTAAAAAGAGAATTGTTGGATGATGCTCATAGTTCTAATTTATCTATACACCCTGGGAGCACCAAAATGTATAGAGATTTGAAGGAACATTTTTTGTGGTACAAAATGAAGAGGGAGATTGCTGATTTTGTATCAAGATGTATGCTTTGTCGACAAGAGAAAGCTGGAAGGCAACAACCTGGAGGAGTCATGCATCCTCTTCCCATACCTGAGTGGAAATTGGATAATATCACGATGGAATTTGTCATGGGACTACCAAAGACTCCGAGAAGGAATGATGCAATATGGGTCATTGTTGATCGTCTTATCAAGTCAACACATTTTCTTGCTATACGGGAGGGTTTTCCACTTGAATGTCTAGCAAGACTATATATTAATGAAGTTGTGAGACTTCATGGAGTACCCCTATCGATTATTTCTGATCGTGATCACCGTTTTACTTCAAGATTCTAGATGAGTCTTCAGAAGGCCTTGGATACTGAATTTTATTTGAGCACTGCTTACCACCCTCAAACAGATGGACAATAAGAACAAACTATTCAAACCTTAGAAGACAAGTTGAGATCATGCACACTATACTTTCAGGGTATGTGGGATCAATATTTAACTCTGCTAGAATTTTCCTATAACAATAGCTTCAATTAAAGTATTCAGATGGCACCATATGAAGCATTATACGGAAAGAGATGTCGCACACCAACTTGTTGGGAGGATGTTGGCGAAAGAAAACTTGTAGGCCCGGAACTAGTAGAGGAAATGATAGAAAAGGTAAAGGTAATCATAAACCACATCAATGCAGCTCAAAGTAGGCAGAAGAGCTATGCCGATAATCGAAGGAAGGATTTGGATTTTCGTGTAAGAGATCATGTTTTCTTGAAGGTATCTCCATGGAAGGGAGTTATACATTTCAGTAAGAAAGGTAAATTGAGTCCCAGGTACATCAGACCATTCTAAATTCTAGAATGAATTGGGGTTGTAGCTTACCAATTGGCAATGTCTCCAAGTCTCTCCAAAGTTCACAATGTGTTCCACGTATCACTTTTGATAAAATACATGCCTGACCCAACGTATGTACTCACCTATGAGGAATTAGAACTGGAACCCGATCTATCTTATTTCAAAGAGCCCGTCAGGATTCTTGAAATGACAGAACAAGTGCTGAGAAACCGGATGACTCATCTGGTAAAAGTTTTATGGAGAAACCACAAGATGGAAGAGGCAACGTGGGAACCCGAGGAACTTATGATGAAAAACCACCCGAGTATTTTTATATAGTAATTTTCTAGAAATTTAGAGGACAAAATTATTTGATGGAGGGGAAAATGTAATACCCCAAGCTTCTACAGTACGTTTCCCTTTGATTAATTCAATAGCTTGCATTGTACGCAACTTCAAAATTCTAACACACCATGATCAATCAAAGTAGCCGTTATGAATAGTAATACCCACTTTTTGAAATTTTATACATTTTATCATTTATAATGGACTTCATATTTGGATTCGGAATATTGAAATTATCCTAGGGTGAAATTTTGTTACTTTTTGGATAACTTTTATATTTTGATGAATAGTGAAAATTACTATTTTTAATTAAAAACAACTTTTATTAAAAATAATTAATAGTAATAAATTATTAATTTGAGTGGTTCTAATGTATATTTAGAATATATTTTTACCATTTCATACAATGTTGGTCATTGGACATAATTTCACAACTAAACCAGACATAAACAAGTGTTAATCTTTTGATAGTTATTATATCTTAAAAACACGCTTTTTGTTTTGACAGCGGAAATTAATTTTAAATTAATTTCTGCCACTTCTGTGATTTGAATTTGGAATAATGAATTCCATATTTAAAATCAGGATTTCCAAATTGTGTGAATAGGCAACTTTTATTTTTAGATATTTTGAATAATTACTTCGGTAAATATTTTATTTACCATGGTTAAAATGTAAATCTGGTAAATAAGGGTAAAAAATAATAATATAAAAATAATAAATTACCCTAAAACGTGTCATAACCTTATTGGTGGATACATGTCTGACCATGGGAATCTTTTGGTCATTTTTGGGACCCCATGGAGCACCTTGATGGTGATAAGAACACTTTATATTAATTAAGTTAACATAAATACAAAAATGAAATAAGCATATATCTTTTAGGAATAAATTTTTTACATTGGGTTATGTATGTTGGATTTTAGATTATAAATATTAATTAAAAGGATGAAAATATTTCTTATGTAATGGTATTTTATTTATAATTTTTAGACATTGAAAATGTAAAAATATATATGACACAATAATGATGCTGTATTTTCTTTATTAATGAATGAATCAAATAATTGATATTATAAATGATAAAATAAATATAATTTGAAGGTTTTGATGACATAAAAGAATGTTATCGGTCAATATAAAATTTTAGGATTTCTAAAATTAATTTAATTCGAATTAATAAAGCTGTTAAGACTTTAACAAAAATCAATTATTGAGTAGTGTCAAAATTGACATAAATGAGTTTTTAAAACAATTATTATATTATTAATTTATATTCTATTCTTAGAAATCTATGGTTCGACCAAATGACTCGTATAATTATTTTTATATCATTAATGGACCACTTTGGGGTCTCTTGGTTGTATATAGTATGTTTATTGACTATATAATATAAAAATACAAAGTGACATGGTAAGTGTCAATCTAATTAACTACGAGTTAATACTAAAAGATGAGGTTAATATAATCACCCAAACCTATCTAAATTCTATTGTTTGAGTGGTTTTAGACCCGTCCCCACCTTAACCTCTAAATAATCCACTTTATATCCATTAGAAACCGAATATTAATTTATTATAAAATAATATTTCTAGATTTTCCTAAGGTACCACTCCTCCCCCTTATAAAATGACACTACTTCTAACCAATTATTCACACCTTCAAAGCCTTTCGGTTCAGCCAACCCCTACACAAATATCCTCCAAAATTCCCTCACTTCATCATAGAGGTATTATTTTGATCAGAAAGCCAACCTAATCATCCGTTTTGATCAAATCAAAAGGAAGAACCCGAATAAGAGGTAACATCTTCACCACCCTCTTTAATGTTCCTTTCTTCTTCAACTTCTTTTTCTTTGTTATTTCCTTTCTAAAATAATTACTCCAATAACTTATATATACTGTGATGTTATTATAATTATGGAACAAACAAATTCATTATTCAATCCATCCCTTGAATGGCATGTCACTATACGTGCGTAAGTACGGCCTACCGTCTCCACGTTGCGGTGTAATTGTTATTCAATATACTATTATTTAGATGGTTATAATAATTATTTATAATTCAAATAAATAATAAATATAACACTATAATTATTCTATCTATATGATATACCGTCTAATTATATATTATTTTAATATCATTAAAATGATATTGTCGCTCGTACGTACGTACGTACGGATTACCGTCTCCACGAACACGATGAGATTCATTTCCCATCATATCCATTCAAGACTAAATTTTATTGGATGATTAAAAATAATTTTTATGGACTTAATATCATTATGTATATGAGTATGATATAACCTATCCATAACAAACACATCTAATATAAAAGACAACGAGTAAGTTAACACCCAAAACGACGATAATACTAAGATTTTATTAACAAAGAGATGTTAAAAGATCATAAATGATATGATATTAATATATATGATTATTGTATAATTAAATAAAACTTATTTCCCCATTATACAGGAGTTTAATCTACCATCAACCAAGGAAAAATACATGGTAATGGTTTATTTCACAATCTCTTCATTATCCGAGTTTGTTTGTACGTAATTATCTACTCGGACCTCATTATCAACCACATCCATGTTTCTTAAATATATATTTCAAAAACATTTTACTATTTACTGGACAATGGGTTAAATTCATTTATACCCTTTTTTTTAAAGGAATCTTTCGGTCTTTTTCCAAACAAATCTTTTTTTACTTTTTCGACAGAATTAATGTAAGAATGTCTTTTTTTAACTTATAGGGTGGGTGAGGCTATTTTTCGCCATTATAACATCGTCGAAGCTTCCCTTACAAGATTATTATAATATTTTCAAAATAAATATTTTCATTATGTGACTCTTAAATGATTTCAAAATATAAAGAGATATGTCTAAAAAAAGGGTTTGATTTCATCTATGTCAACATCCTTTGATAGATTTTAAGTTTATTTGAAGTTGATTTATTATGATACAAAACATCCATATTGTATTGAAGTTTTTGTGATATGTTTGAATGTGGATGTTCTATTTTTATACCATTCATTGCTTATGGTTAATGTATTGACATTTTGTATTCTTGTTTTAATACGAATGTTTATGATATGTTTAATCCTTTTCATATGAGGAATGTATTGGACTTAGTAAGTGACGGGTGGAGCCCGCTATAGCTCCTCGATGCATCGGTAGGTATCATGAGACAACTAGGTGTTGAATTGGATGAGGCCCTTTCCTAATTTGATTTATGGTTTTGGCCGAGGCCTTAATCGTTTTAGATGTCTTGGCCGAGGCCTCGAAAAAATGTTTCAGAATGTACGACATTATAAATTCCCTCATTATGGAAATAATATTGATGATTCATGTGGTCATTCAACTAGTAGAATACCCATGATTATGTTTTATTATGGCATTACTTAATCAGCTCATAATCCTTCCATAAATTTTTTCATGTTTATTATTGGTAAAGGCATGTGGTCTCAATTATTTACCATGCTTAATATTTATGTCATTTTCCGCTGTATTACTTACCCTTACTGATCGTTTGAGCTCACCCCTTTCTTATGCTTTATTTTACCAGGATATTACGAAGTTTGTTATGAGTGACCTACAGGAATAATATAATAGGCTTGGATGCTTCAAATAAAATATATTACTGTTGTATTTCTATTCAAGTTGTAAAGTGGATAATATGTATGAATCTTGTTTCCAATAATACTAAACTGATCGGTCTTTCTAGACATGATTTCCTGGTAATCATGCCAATGTTATGTAATAATGCACAGACTCTGGGTAACTGGGGTCGGGGCGTTACACGTTTTTATGAGGTGTATAAACAACTCCATTAAAATTTAATTTCAGTCAATAGTTTTAAAAAGATTAGTAATTCTATATAGAATGTTTTACATTATTTTAAAATGAAAAAAAATAAATGTTCGATTTTAACATATATGGTGATAACCACTTATCCACCGTTGTGACCATTATTTGATAGTTAGATTCCACTACATGCCTTTATTTTTTAAAATAAAAAAGAAATCAATAATTCCATTTTCATGGTATTTTTATATTGATAATGGTTTACAAAATGGAATAATTATTTAATTATCTTGAAATTATTTCTTTTGATTGAAAATAAAATTTTATGAGGGAAATCGTGAAAATTGAATTCTTTTATTTATTATGATTATATAATGGTGCTTGGTAATTTGACTAGTGGTTACATGATATTCCAAGGTTGGGTGGTTCCATGATAATCCACAGATCGGTGGTTATGTTATAATCTCTAATTCATTTATTATAGAAGTATATCATATGGTTGTTTCCTTTTTGTAAAAGTGACATTTATGGAAGTTGACCGCATGGTTATTCTATTAACGTATAATTATGTCCCAAGTTACCTTAATGTGTTATGTATTCTTTCTAAGGGATTTATGGTGATATTTTGATTACAAATATTAATAAATTATTATATTTTCAAGGGAATTTATTTACAACTACTTTTGGGTGAAACATATTATTTTATGATAATGAATTCATGGGTTTTCATATTATTACAAGACTAATAGTTTTCCATAATTGTTAATCATTTACTAAGATTTTATTTTCACATCCCATGTTTTAAATTTTTTCAGAGTTTTTAAGGGAGAATATATTCAAGTATGTTATCATGGGTGATTGTTTAACATGAAAATAAACCATGTTTATTTTTTAATGTTTTCTTTGTGAGAAAAATTTTCATTTAGTAGAGGTTTATAAATTGTAATATTTGAGTTGTTATGTATGAATTATAGCCTAATTATCTAAAACTATAAACCTGAAAAGAACCTCAATGTGAAAGAACGTAAAATTATTTAATTAACTCAATATTGTTTAATGTTTTAAGGTCGGGGCCTTATATATGGTCTATTGACTGTCCATGTAACAACGAGTGATATTACATTCTAAAACAAATGAAATGTATTTTGTTATAAATGGTCAACACTGGGACATGGTATGATTAATATATTGTGTTGAATAACATGGTTGTAGTTAGGGAGGATTACTCTACTGTAATTCAAAGAATTAAATTAATTTTTATAATAATCATTTTCTTCCTAAGAGAACTAAATAAATCCATATAATGTACCATTTCATACTAATGATGCTAGAAGATATTGTGTTATAGTTATAAAGGGATGTTGTGAAAAAGAAACCAAGGTATTTTTCTACATTATTTTTTATTTCACAAGTATTAGGGCATCATAAAACCACAACAGGACTTAGGTAAATGTAAATAGATAGAGGAGCACTATATATAATTGAAAATTACGGTTACATCATGGATATATCAGTTGTGTTCATAAAGTGAGACATTAAGGGGACTATAAATACTAAATTAGTTGATTAATATGAGGCAATTGGAAAGAGTGGTTCTAAATATGATTCAATTTTTGATGTAATGGAAAATAAATTTCATTCATCCAATATTCCTTAATGATGTCTCTAAAAGCATGTGGTCTAGAATGTGTTCTTAGGTTTGTTATTAGAGAAGGTATTTACATTCCCTATGTAATATTATCTTGTCATTTTGGAATATGGGGTTTTTAGTATGTTTTGTGAATAGGTTTAGGAGGTTGTGTACATTATTAATATTTATATTGGTGAACACTAGTCAAAACCATTGAACATTTGGACCCCCACACTTCTTATATGATTGTGTAACTAGATGAACTGATCATACACTCTAAACATATAGGTTGAGGAAACTAAGGACTTTATTTAGTCTTGATCAAAACTATGAATACTTTGTTTAGTAATCCAAGTGAATCATTAGACACTATGCTATAATATGAATTCTAGATACCTTAGACACTTAAATATTAATCTTCTAGATGTTGGACTATTGTGTAAGACCATATAAAATAATTTTTTACTTTTACATTCATATATTAAAATGATATTTCATGAATATTGTACTTTTTTGAGTGAATAGGACTAACGTTTAGTTCTCGAACTCAATGCACTGATTTGGGTGAACATTATTTCTACCATATTGTAATACATTATTATGGGGGAGTTTCTTCTAAAATCATATTTTTCTAGTAGGTTCTCAAATGACTAATTTTGGTGAACTATTAGAAGGAAAATACATTTTAATGGATTCTTAATATAGATAATTATATATATTATACTATTCCCAATTGATGGTTTTATCTATAATTCTACCATTTTTGGAATTCCCGTACACCGGGATTTATAAAAAGAAGTCTCAAATCATATGAGATTTAAAATCTTTATGACAAAACAAGATCAACCTATCAATGGTATAATGTATCTAGATTATATGGTGTATTTTAAAAGAATATTATGATAGAATTTCTATGATCTATTTCTAGTTAGTAACTGATATAACGTATTGGTGTGATAAATAATCTATGTACATAATAACATAATGTTACAAGTATAAAAATTGAAAAATGTGATCATACATTTTTAAAAATTAGGTGTTCTAGTAATGAGAGGTAAACACATCAGTTTTACATTGGGAACTAGCTATCACCAATTCCACATTCATTAGTGAAAATTGGGAAAAAATCTTAACCATCTATTTATAAAATGATGTAATAATTTAATGACAATATCTTAGACATTTAATATGTCTAAATTTTATAATTGATCAAAATTATTTGTTATGGGGATTCAATTTTGTCCCCTAGATTAATCATCTACCTTCTTCCTTATGAACTAAAAGAACCCTTAGACATTTTGAAGTAGTTTTAGATATTTTTTACTTATACCATTTATTTTACACTTATTATTTATTTAAATTATTTCAAAAATAAATTATAATTTTTTTTCATTAACTTGGTATTTTTCATTGAAATTTTGAGTGATGAATTCAACGAAGCATAAGGATTTCTACTGGTCATATTAATTACTTTTTGTGTCTCAACAGATCATATTGGAGAGATTTAAACCATGTAACATAGTTAAAACAATTATAAATTATTCCAATATTTATTAATATTTTCATTTTAAATATATATACTATTTTTTTTATAATCCCTTGAGACTAACTATAATTATACTGATTCTGAATAAACTAGGTGACCATGTTTAGTAACTTATTATAGAAATTATTTTCCATGAAAAATTTAATATTATATAAGATCATTTTTTATTCTCTACATGTATTCAATACATTTATCTAGGAAAACAAAGAGAATTCCATTAACCACTTTTTAAAACATGTAAAATGTATCATCACTTGATTATATATATATATATATTTGATCCAATAATGCATCATTGTAGAATCTATATCACGGTGGAGACTATGAAAACTTTAATTAAAATGGATTTAAAAATCTCTATAAGTGTGATTATTCCACATATTAATCACATTGTGGAATCCTAAACTTATAAAAACCAATATTTCATAATAGGTCACCTATTTATCATCCATATCTATAATTACCTTTAATACATATTTATAACATTTATTATTTACATTAACAAGTGATAATGTCAAAATAAAAACATTATTTTGGATTTTCGAATCGATTTTATTACTTCATATAAACATTTTAATGTTTAGGTTATTGGTATTAACACTTTCCAGGTATGATATATAATCATTAATCTCATTGATTTATTTATAACCTAATTCTATTACTATAAAACTAAATCTATTTTGTTTTTTATTTCATACAATGAATATCTCCTTTGAAATTTCAATCACATGAGTTGTTTTGGAAATTATTCCCTTTGAAACAACTTTTTCATCTTAGGTTTGACTTTATAGAAGTTTTTATTTTCTTTAAATTCTCAAATATAGATGTTCTAGATTTTTATATAATTATTGTAATTTACTTGAATAATAGGGATGTTAATATCATTAGTTACATGTAATAATTATCTTTCTTGAACATTTTCTTTCTCCTAATGAAATTTTATTTCAAAAATAGGCCATAAAATAATTTTTCATATAAATAATAGATTTTTTTTAAAAAACACATATATTTATTATTATTGAATATATGAAAGAACCATTTTTCATATTTAGAAGTTTCAATGGGGTTATTTTAAACACATGCATCAAATGGAAGAATGGAAAACTTTTATATCTTATAAGACACTTCATCGATATAAATTTTACTAACCCCATGCCTTAGATGTGTGTAAGGAAACGAGATTTTTGGATGAAATCCACATTATCTCTTAAAGACTAATGAATCATTTCTAAAGGTATATTTTAGCTCATCCAACTCAGTAATATATTATATTTTTCTATTAATATTATCTATGTCTATTTTAAATTCATTAAATATCTTGATCAAATCCCCTGATGTAAATGAATTTATTTACATATTCAACATGAGACATATCAAATATTATTCTGAACTAATTCTAGATGTTTTTTTGGATTATCTTATTTAATATGTTGTTGGAATATTCTCATAGGATACATAAGAATAATGAACTATCAATAACAAGAAGGTTCACTTTATTCTTTTAATATTTGTTGGAATCCTTGGATTGTGTATTTGGATAAATATGTTCTATTCACATATGGTATTTAATACACTAGAAGAATTAAAATATTATATGAAAAGATGAAAGAAAATATGTAAAATATATTAATTTCTTCATCCTTAATTGTTTATAGTATATCTTTTAGTGTCATTTTTTCACAAGTGAAACAAATAATACTCTTATTTGATGCCCTTACATAGGGATTTTTTGATTCATTATTATATCTTTCAATGGTACTACTAAATTTACAATATTATTGGGATTTTAAAAAATAAGTTATTATTTCTAAATAATGGTTATGTAATGAATTTATCACCAATAATTTTCTACCATGTGACCCATAGCTGATATATTATTGATCAGTATCTCTAAATAATTTATTTTATAATTTTTAATGAAAATATAGAATCTTGGTGGTATGAATGACGAAATGCAATTTTAGAAAAATTTATTATGCATATAGGACCTTATAATTCCTAGTTTATTACTATAATTCTTCATAATTACTACATGATCAATATCATTTATCTGACTTTTAGTTTACACATATGTTGTTTAGTGATGATCCCATTTATCATTAACTTATCTCTCCCCATATCATGTTCTTGGATATGGGTCAACTAGGTGTATTCATCCCTTTATATGTAAAACATATTATGTTCAATGGCCTTGTATGATGGCATGGAAGAATGTGAATTTTATGCATCCTCCATGTTACACATACTTGTATCCTTCTCGCCCATAATCACTCCATGAGTTAGCTAATATTGAAGTGTGGATTCTAGTATGCAGTACTTCTTCTATTATTGTATTACAACATGTGAATTTGCATACTATTACTTGAATTTTATGGTGATTAAATTATTTAGATTTTATGTTATGGTATGAATAAAATGTCATTTATTTGAGTTACCTTCCATTATCAATAGTAAAAAGTTAAAATAATATTTACATATTTTTCTTGATAACCAATTAAAAATCATTTTCTATTAGGGAGTCATTCTTTATCCCATTATATTATCAAATACCAAAAATCCATGAAATAGAATATAAAATATTCTATAAGTAGAATATACTATTATAAGAATGTATATATTCATCATTATAAACCCAAATATTGTCATGGTATTACAAGATGTTATTTTTGGTGGATAGTACTCTATACATATCCATTAACCAAGGACTTCATTATCTCTTAATTACAGTCCCATTTTTAAATTAAATACTATTATTTCATATATAAAACCATCTAAATTTTAGTAGGAAAAATATATTTACTAATTTTAATTATAATTATTTAAATTGACCCATTTTCATAATCACGTTTTCATGATAATTTGATGTTCCCACATTAGCCTCTAAAGAAGCACTTTGATCTATGGATGAATCATAACTCAATGTATTGAATGTATTAAAAACATAATATTTCATCCAATTTATTGCTTAATTTTTATATATAACACAATTTTTTAACAAGAATATTAAATTTTTATATATATTAAATAAAATAGAAACCATGTTTGATGAAATTATTGACAGAAGTTTTTATTTGATTATTTGATGAGTTAATATGATTATATCTTTCTTTTTTTAAAATGTTTTTCTATTTCACGACAATATAACTAAGAAATAATTTATTTAATGTACATTTTTTATTACTTTATCAATGTAATCTTATTAAATGTGATCATGTATACAAAGTAAATTTAAAAAATAATCATCCATGCATAAAAACATATAATCTAATACATTATAATGATATGTTATCTAATAATTTATTTATTGAGGGGATACTGGATAGACAAAGACATCAAGGAAATTCATGCAGTCATTTACTAACGCAAATTGCTGCACCCCATCATCATCGCACATATTAACTCTAGTTAGTTATACACAAACTCATGTCTTATATCCCCATTAATATTTTCTTCATTATAATACATATTTACTCCTTCAAGGGTGATGAATATTCAAGATAATGGTATTTAAATTTTTTAAAATGTTTTTGTTCATACCCTTGTACATATATAGATAATATTTATTATTCAATGTCTATATATTTATAAATATTATCTATAAAATTACACAATATAAATAAAAAATTAGTTATATTAAATAAACCAGATATTATGAGTTCATGTGTCTTTCTCCACCCAAGATCTATCAAAATTCATTGAAATTTCAATATAAAAATTAAAATATTTAATATTCTAGTAAAGGTATTTATTAATGGAATTATATTTTACAATTATAATTAAAAATAATTTTTAACTGACTGAGTAATCTGAATATATATTTATTCTATTCCAGAAAATAAATAATATTTATTAAATTTTATTATGAGTTTTTTGGTCCATTTGAGTCCTGAAAGTAGTCTTAAAAAGTTGAAATTAGATATAGTTGGTTAGGTCACAGAACAAAGTTAAGACCAAGAATACCCTTCTCCATCATTGATTAGGATACCTTTTATGAGGTTGGGTTATAAAAGGGAATCTTCATGGGGAACACATAAATTTCATGACTGGTGGTGGCGTTGAGGTTGACGTGATGATGAAAAAATATAAAAAAATTATAAAAACCTCATAATTCGATGTGATTTTGTTTCCAATCATTCCACACAGTGTTACATTTAAATAAAAAAATACATTTGTCTTTTTTTTCTAAAATCACATATAGATGTTCCAACCAGTTCATTATTATTAATATTATTATTATTGTTCTTGTTGTTGTTATTATTATTATGTTCTCTATAACAATATTTTTATTATAGAATTTCCATGACTATCCCTTATATTCATACATGAGTTCATGCAATTCCCTCTGGAATTTTATGAATGAGAATATAGAGGTTGGTTAACTACAGTGGGGAGCTTGCAGAGCTTAGTACCTGATTCCTAATTGTAAAAGTGGAGGACAGGTTTCAATGTTTTATATGTTCTTAGACAACATGTCTTCAAATTTTACTTTTTAGGGATATATAAGCATGTGTAGTGTGAATCGTACATCATAATTAACATAGGGATAGTGAAATAAAGATCAACTTAAATAATATTCCTATAACTTGGAGGTGATTTAACATATAAGGTAGCTTCATAGAATCCTTGAAAGTTGTTTTAATTAGTGAATTAAAATTGAAAAAAATACACTATAAAATACAATATAAAAATAAAAAAATACCCTTGGTTGATAGTGATGGGATCTAAACATTTCCATTGATGAAAACAAGGTGACGTAATTTTGACTCCCCCTTATAACAAATTACGGTAAAAAAATACCATGTTCCCTTGAGATATAATTTTGATTTAATAGATGAAATTTTTTCATTCATTGAAATTTTTTATAATGATTATTTGTTATGATTTTACTTTTATTTTCCATTTTGGAATTTCATTAATGAGAGAAGATTAATATTTTTCTCATTATATTGTCTATCTATTTCTATATTTTTCCTTAATTAGGTGTGTAATAATCCATAAAAACTTGCATTTCCTATTATTATTATTATTATTATCTAATAAAAAATAAAATATATAAATAATAATTAAAATAATAACACAGGAATATAAAATATTTTTTATATGTATATATATCCAAAATCTAACCATAAATTGATTCACCAATACTTTATTTTGAATAAAAACACTATCTACATTATTTAAATTTAATTGATTATTTGACCTAAAATATTTTGAAACTAATCTACTAATGCATGGATGGATTGTGGAATAGTAAAATAATAAAAGTAGAAATATTTACATGGAATCTATAAATGAATATATGGTCAAATGAATTGGTTCCCAGTAATGAATTGGTGTTTAATTTTTGAAACAATTAGATGATAATCTCATATTTTGTGTAACACATTCAAACATGAAACATTATGGTGTAAATTTTCACTAAAGATTATGAAATAGAATCCATGTAGACATATCACCCCATAAAACACAAAGATCCTCAAACGTCGAATATTAACTACCATGTTCTAGTGTTTTCAATTAAATCGACTACGATATACCATGATGATATAAAGAGAATCACTCTACATATATAGAGGTGGGTGGAAACTATCTCTCGATTTACTCCCTATGTTTGGAGACAAGTGAATGATACTTTTAGTTGTAATTGGAATGTCTGCAGATGTTATGTCAAAAAAACCATCGATGAGATGACAGATATTTGTATTTACGATTAGGTAAAAAGAAAAAATCTCATTAGGAAATTATGTTATATTTAACATCAATATATACCAATTCCAAATATGTGAAATGATTACAAAAAAAAATAAAGGTGATGATATTAATTTCCATTATCATATTATTAGTAAATGAATAATTTCTTATTTGAATAATATTATTTCATCATCAATATTTATGAAAATTGTTTGCTTCATCCTAAAAATAAAATACCATCATCAAATTATATATATTTTACTAAAAATAATAAATATTATAATAACCTGATGAATATATTATTTTAATTTTCATATATGATCAATAAAATTAATATAAATGATAAATTTATTAATGAAATATATACTAATTAAAAATATTCTTGATACACTTACAAAATATTCTTGAAGGTTATTTTATCAGTGAATGTAGTTTCAAACCTCATTTGAAATGTTTTATTTAGAAACACAACAAGGACCCCATTGGGAAAAGAATTAATCAAGGTGAAAAAATGGAAACATTCCTTGAATGATCACTATGTTATACAATCTATTTATCACTTTATATGTATTAAATTAGAACGAATGCTTGTTTTATTACCTGTTCTATAAAATATTACAATCCATGGCTTTCCAAAATGAAATTTTCATTAAAATACCATGGCAATTTATTTATTTCGATGAACATCCACAGTAATAAAATTCCCATAGATATCTTCAATATAAATTTGTATGTGATAAATCCTTTATATCAATTAAATTAAATCTATACCAATCATGATGAAATTGATACCAGATACATTGCTACATTTAAATAAATCATATTTTTATCATGAATAAAAGTAGGTGAAATTTTGAACCCATAGAGAAGGATCCCAATTCTATAGACCATGACACACACACATTGATAAGGGTAACCAATAACAATTATGCTACATATTTTTATTATTGACAATTCTATGATCTTTTCCTCCAAACATGGAGTTCAGAAAGTTTGAATTTCATTGGAATGAGTCTCAATGATTATGTTCCTTTGACACATGATATTCAAACATAAATTGTGTCCCATAAGTATAATATATGTATATTATAAGTCATATAATTAAAAAATCTGTCCCATAATATATATGGTTTCATTTTGTATGGGATTTGAAATAAAATATTAATATGATGAGTAATATATAAAATATTTCATATAGAGGTTTACAGAGGTTAAATGTAACCATGGATAAGTCATGTATAAAATAAATACATAATTTTTTAATTCAAATTACAAATATTAGTTCGTTTCACATTATCCAACTCTAAATAAATTTAAAATTCACTATATGACATTGATGTTTTGATTGATCCTATATCGAATTTAATATGAATATTATGGAGGTTTTTCATTTGTATATATATACAATAATACCATGTCCCATATGATTATAAATATAAAATATATTTCAAAAAACATTATCAGATATTTCCATGATATACATCTTTTTCAAATTACCTTAATACATGTCTAAAATTGAATAAAAAATACATTATATCTATCTCATTATATCTTTATACCTTGTATGTAGGATATTGCACAAAATTATTTCATTTTGGACAATTTTAATGATCAATATTTAATTGGAAATTATGTATAAATATCCTTTTTTATTAATATCTTTTATTCAATCTATAATTCTAGAAATAAAAAATGATCATAATAAACCACTAACATATAATAGAATAAACTATATATTTGAAAAAAATATCGATATAAAAATTAAAATAGTTATACTATCATTGAGATTGATCCTCATGTCGAGACTTTGAATTACATAGGTATTAAAAAATATGTGAAATTATCTGAAGAGAATGAAGTAGATAAGATTATTATGTTCAAATATATCCCAATATATATATCATGTTAATTTAAACATATAATAATATTTATAATGTGAGATTAAGGTTATGAATAAAAATTTGAAGTTTTTTGAAGATTTTAGGATATAATAGTATTGAAATTAAATTATCTGAACAAGGATAAGATGACCATAGGTTAATTTTAATAAGTTAAAATTTCAATTCCTAAAACGAAGGTAATGTGAATCAAGAATATTAAGGTAGTCATGTTATTGAAAAAAAAAATTTATTTTAGTTTCACAATAATGTTAAAAAGAGATAATGAGTTATTGAGATGATGTATAGAAGTTTTTTAGAAGGTGGAGGTGTTATAAATGTTAATAAATTATTCATCATTGTAAGGGAAATAAATATTGACTATAAATGTTCAATGGTATTTTGAAACTTATATTTTGCATTCATATTATGTGCCGATGTTAGATGATATATTTAAGTTCATTTATTTATATTATAAATTATATTTATTTAATATAAAATTGATAAATGAAATACATAAGAGTAACCATACTCAATACCTACATTTTTTGTGAGATGTAGTTGGGAAAAGCTCTTGAACAAGATTGATATGAATTTATTTATATCAATTGGGATTTAAACGTCAAAATTAAAAACCTTACCTTGATACCTATGAATTTTAATTTATTTTTATAATGATTAGTATGAGAATATTATCTTGGAAATTCAATAAAAAAACATAATATGTAATATTCATATCTGGTATATATGGATTTTTTCTTAAAATGAGAATTTTATGTTGGGTAAAAAAATTTAATATTCCTTGAACATAGGTTTGATAAAAAAATATTTTTATACATTAGAAATTAAATATGTATGATTTTATATTTGATAATTTATAAATATTGGTTTTATGAAACTATTTTTTTCTAGAAGATACAATGGTGTATTGAAATAATAACATAGTACCTAATATTATAATAGGGTCTGATATCTCTAACTTATATATAATGTCATGGACTGAAAAAATTTGTTGTTATATTCTGATTTGAAAATGATTATGAATAAGTGAATGAAAATAATGAAACATGATATTTTTGGTATCTGTATATTTCATGTATTATATGTCATAAATTTAATCTCAATAATTAAATAAAATAAGATATGTGTTTCAATAAAAATAATATTACCACACTGTATATGAAGAATTGGTTAATGATATTGTCGAACCATCAGTTTGAGGTATGTAACCATTAATTTTAAATTTTTTGGCATCTAAATTGGTGAGGTAATGTTTGGGAGAGTTTTGAAGGTTTTTTGGAAGGTCTTGATCTATTAAAAGGGTGCATGGATTCAACACTTTTAATAAAAAATGTGCAGCACTTGTAGGTAACCATAAAAGATGAGGCAAATCTTAGGGTGGTCATGAATGGTTGAGGCACACGGTTTCCAAATAATGTTTCCTCTCAACGAAAACCATTCACCATTAAATAGATAGATTCTACATGTCTAGCACACAATTTATCAAACTATTTTCCATAACCATGTGTGGCACCTTAAGGACAGTAGTGGTTGCAGATTTAACACACTTTTTTTATAACTTTGTGAGCTAACCATGTGTGTCTTCAAAAAAAGGGGTTTAAAAAATCTTCTTGGTTTGTATTTTCACTAAATCACCCACTTATTCCCCCACGAGAACCCCAGTCATGATTTCATAATCTCAGGGGTTTGGGAAGATCTCTAACTTTTTATAGAGGTGCTCTGAATGGTTTAGATGGTTCTTTAAAGGTGATTATTCCCAGGTAAGTTTTGTCTCCTTGGTTTTTCACGGTTTCCTATAAATATAATTCCCATTATCTCTGGATTTACTAGATCCACTCCCACCACGTGTAGATCAAGGGTTGCGGTTTCCAATAATAGTTATATCGGGCTTTATTGGGGTTAGGGGAAGGGGAGAAAGGAAATTTATGTAGAGCTCTCATCTGTATTTGGTGTGTATTGGGTCGATTATAAAAACACCTTAACGTTAGGTGGATTTACTCTTGAAACCACATTACTATAACTTGAAGTCTTTTTTTTTCAAATTATTTTTTCCTTGAAATTTCTTGTGGAATTGATGTGGGATTATTGTACAGAAACTCTTTGGTTTTGATTTCTGGGTTTTGGGGCGGTTTATGATATTATTGAGAAAGATGCCTTATTATTGTATTTTGATGTGATGATTTTAAAAATATACTTGGATTTATTCTTGGAAAAATGTTGTTGAAATGGTTTTCAAAAAATAAAGAATTGTTTTATTGGAATGTTTCTTATCTTGAAACGTTGATTTTGTTTTACAGTCATAGTTTGACATGATATTTATAATTATTAGTTTGTATAATTGTGTGGATTAATTGTTTATATGTGTGTTGGGTGGAATGAATTGTGTTCATTAAGTACCAAAAAATATAATTTATTTTTTCATGAAGTATCACACTAAATATAGAAAAGTCAAAGATATGATGTTCCACAATCAATGGTAACACTAAGCACATGTGGTAACTTGTGTGTATATTTTGAATATGTGTGCAGCCACAAAAAGTAAATTGGGTAATTCCAATATTAAATGTGTAATGATATGTTTCATTTCATCCCTCTCTGATTTTTTGATTTGGGTAAAGTGATTTTTTAAGGTTGTGATTAGATTATTTTAATTTTTTAAATTGTTTAATTGGATTTATAAAATATTTTTATATAACTGTTCTGAATTATTATATACTAGTGGAGTGAGTATGGAATTCAGTTGGGGAAATCCGAGTAAGTATTTTTACTTACCCCTACATTATAAATTTGGTGCTTTTGTAGAACTGGTATTTTTGAAGCATAGCTAAATGTAAAGAATCACATTTTTAGATTGGTATATCATGTTACTTATGTGGTTATAAAATAGAATCGTAGAGCTTGTCTTGGGATATGGTTTCTAGTTATCATCTCCTGAGATGTGTTGTTTTGGTCTTAAGATTAGTTATCAGATTTGGTATTTTTATGGTCTTTTTTATTGAGGTTGGCATGTGATTTTTGTGTAGAACATTGTGGTCATGCATCATGTAGTTCATTAGGAAATTGAATGATTTTATGATTGTTTTATTTTCAAAGGAAACTCAAACCCAAATTTTTATGAAGACCATGATATTTATTGATATGAATTTAATCCTTGGGGATGTCACTTAATTACATGTAGAAATTCTATCTTGAATTAAGCCAATAACGATGGGTAGGATATTACAAGTGGTATCAGTAGTTTATCCTTTTAGCATTGGTTGTCATTCTTCGAGATGGAATTAATTATCTGTTACTTTTTTTATTTGTGATGGTATTAATGAGTAAGATTTTCAAAATGTGATATTTATATAAAAAAATACATAGATAACCTTTTTGTGATGAACATCATGTTACCTCGGATTTGAGAACATAAGTGTTTCCAGACACTTATAGGAGAATGATCTCATTTTCATTGGTTTATCATATGAGAAGAACATGGAATTCATTGTAGAAATGACTTCCATTTAGGATTTCATATCTCCTTTGGTGTAATGTTGATGTTGTGATATGAATGTGTTAATTTTCCAAAAATCTAGAAATTATTTTCAATCATACATTTTTGAAAAGGGAACTTGTGGTAATTTGAAAATGGGATGATTTTCAAAAAAATAGTGGATTTTTCAATTAACTAAACATGACAAATTTTTAAATTTGGAAATCATCGTTGTAATAGTTGAAATTTTATAGGATTTTAGATTTTAGGATTTTAGATGCTAGAGAAGGTAATATATTATGGTTCTTGTGTCGATAGAAATTACACTAGATATTCCTCGTAGAGACCTACATGAGGAAGCTGCAAACAATGTGGTTTCACTTAAACCCTAGGAAAACTGGTATCTAGTTAAGATAATATTTCATGATTTTCAAAAAATATAAAAAGGTAACCAAAAGGATTATCCAAGTCATGTCGGTAATTTCGTTCATTTTCAGAAATAGAATCCACTAATATTTCCTGGTAATTTGTATCCTAAAATGGAGAAGTTGTGAAACAATTAGGTAAATCAAGTAATAAATTTCCTATAAGCACCGTATGATTTAGAATTTATATTGAAATATTATATATTATAATATCATGTATTTAAGTGGTGGTAGTTAGTGGTCCATCATAATGGGTACCAATGTATCATAGGGGAGGATTTCAGGGAATTTTCAATAAAACAATTTACCCTCACACGTTAGAAATTCAGAATATAATAGATTTATTCAAATTGAATCAAATGAATCTTTTTGTGGTATAATATGCAGCCTTGTATATTAACTTATTCTTTTTTCACCAGAAGATGCGGCGAGTGCACCCTTAAAGGCACACATTTTTATGGTGGGATTAATGAATTAAATCTGTTCTAGGATTACAGTTCTCTATATAAAAGACTATGAAGAAATGTTATATATGTAAATAGTGGTTAAAAGGGATATCATGTGGGCAATAGAAGGATGATGTATCTGGATAACCATAAGAAATTTTTGGATCTTTAATAAGGGATGTTAGAGGAATTGGAACAATAATTTCCAAAGTGTGGGAATACACAATCTTAGTTAGAAGGATCGGTGTATCTTACTCTGAAGCCAAAGAGTAAACCATGAAACTTCCAATGTGGCTCTCTAATCATCATGAATTGAAAATGTACATTGTAATATCGAATATTCCATAACAGTAATAAGACAGTGCATCTTCTGTGTTAATATTTCAATGCTATGAGGTTAGGTGCTCGAGATACTTCTCAGGGGTCGTAGGAAACTTATGCTTCCACAGGACTAGGGGAGCATCACACTCCTCAGCAGTAGAGTATACTTAGTCCTGGCGATTATGGGACACTATGGCTCCTCATTAGGGGAATCTTCTGTAGGGTAATAAAGAGTAAAGTGTGTCCCGTAAGAAAGTTTTCATAGTTCAGAAGGAAGTGATCGATGATAAACATGGATCTTCCACCAAGAGAAGTTTGATTTTTTTAATATTACCTTTATGAAAGAATTTTTTGAAATTCTTGAATCTATGTATTTCATTTCTTTTTGTATTATAATATTTATGGATTTATATGTGGAAATTAAGCCTTTAGTATTGAAAAATAAATATTTTCTATGTCAAAGAGAGTGTAAAGACTTACAGTGTAGATTATTTCCTATAGCTAATGATGGGGTGGATTTGATATGGGAATTAATAGTGCTTGGGATGGATTTTTATGATATAATCTAGGGTACATAATGGAAGATGATGCTTATGGACCATATCAGCTAATCGGTGCAAATGATAAGTTTCACCACGGGGGATGGTGTTAAAAATCAATTTAGAGGGGAGATGAGGAAAATTTTAGATCAAAAATTGTTTTTGAAACCATATATTTGGATGATCTCATATCATTTGAAAGCTTTATAATTTTAATCAATATAATAAATTTGAAGAAGTAGTTTTCCAGCACTTATGGATCAGTTTTGAGATGTCTTTCCTAAGGAATTATCTGGGCTTATAACCATAAGAGATGTGGAGTTTATGATTGATCTAATTTATAGAAATAACCCTATATCACTTATATATTATTTTATACCACCGTTATAATTATGTTAATTAGAGGAGTAGTGGGGAGATCTAGAAAATAAAGGGTTCATCCAGCCTATCATGTCTTTGGGGATGAAATGGTTTTGTATATTAAAAAGGTTGATGTAACTCTTCAGTCTTGTGTTGATTATCATAAGCATAACATAGTTATGATAAAGAATCTACATCCACTACCATGAATTGATTATATATTTGATCAATCGACAGGATCACAGTGGTTTTCCAAATTTTAATTTTGATCAAGATAACTTCAATTTTAGGTGCGGAAGGATGATATTTAGATAACAAACTTCAGGAGTAGATACAGACACTATGAATATAAAGTAGTTTAAATTGGTATAGTAGTACCCATTGGTATTTCAAATCCACTAGTGGTAATCATGGAATCAATTAATTAGATATTTTATATATATCTTGATTCTTTTGTAGTTGTGTTCATCGATGATATATTAGTGTGTCCTAGGACTAGTGCAGAACACAAGAAGCAATTAGCCATGGTTTTGGGAATCATGGGACACAATCGTTTGTTTTCTTAATCAACGAAGTGCAATTTATGGATTCAATATGTATATTTCCCATTAAATTTTATCCATGAGAAATTTATTTCAGTGGATACATATAAGATATAGGATGTTATTTCATGGCAACCACCGAAGAATGTTTTTGAGATACGAAGTCTCCTAGGTCTAGCTCGCTATTTCCGACACTTCGTTCATGAATTCTCGGGATGGGATCCACTGACTACATCTTGGAAATGGAAAAATGATCCATTTAAATGCAACGAACAATGTAATAAGTCTTTTGAAGATCTCAAGGATCACATTTCATCAACACAAATCACTGTTTTTCCAGAGCTAGGAATGGGTACGTGGTTTATAGTGATTCATTGAGATCAAAGTTGGGGTGTGTTATCATGAAAGGGATTAATTGATTTTGTATGAATAAAATAATTTTATGTTTCTTGAGAATAACTACCCAACACAAGATTTGAAGTTAGCTGCTATGGAGAATTCTTTGAAAAAATGGCATCATTATCTATTATGTGAGAAATTTATCGGGGTTAACAATCACAAGATATTGATGAAAATTGTCTCACTAAATTATTTGATTCTATGGAAATAAAGATGGATGGGGTATCTTCGACAGGTTTTTATTGACTTAATGTACACCTAAGTTGAGGGTAATTTGGTTGAATATGAATTATAATGGAATAAATACATTTAAGTGAAAAGATAAGCTTCTCATCCATGTTAGTTGACATCATTTATATCCAACATGAATTTTGAATTTGAATAAAAATGTGATGTAGTGGTTTTCTATTTGGTTTTTATGGTTCCTAGTTGAGTTGGATTGGTTATAGAGGCATAGATTTCTGATTCATAATTTGTGTCTATATGGTCGAAACTCAATGGTTGGGAGACCATTGAGGCTTGAAACTAAATGGAAATGCAGTGTTGTGGTTTAAGAATCGAATGGTTGTACCAGGGGGTTTTCATGAAATTCTTCATAGTTCATACCATCATTAGAGATGGGATATTCACCCTAGATCCTAGAAAATGTATAATGCGTTGATAGTCTAGTTTTGGTGGGTGAATAGAAGAAAGAATGTTCCTAGGTTCATATTGAGATGCTCAAATCATTAGCAAGTTAAGGAAGAGCATATGTAACTAGCAGTTATATTGCAATCATTATGTATCCCTTTTAGGAAATATGATCATATACCTATGGATTTTATTATAAGTCTCCCAATAACGGTTTGGAATAACCATACCATATGGGTGATAGTGAATCATCTCATAAATTTGGAACATTTCATCTCTATTTATGAATCAAACATGGTGGATGACCTATCCAAAACCAATATCAATTAGGTGGTAAAGATGAATGGTATCCAAGTTTTTATTGTATCAGATAGAGATCCATTGTTCATATCTTATTTCTATAAATCATTTCAATAATCCATTGGGACTCAAATAAATATGAGGACGATGTATCCTTAAAACATTGATAGGAAATATGAAAGGATGATATAATATTTGGAAGATATGTTTAGGTCATCTGTAATGTATTTTGCTGGATCATTGGAGGAAGACATACCATTAGTGAAATTCTATATACAGCTCTATTTGAAGCATTGTATGGACATCTGTGTTGTTCTCCACATTGTTGGGTGGAAATGGGTGAAACATTTATGGTTGGGAAATTCTTTTCCAATAGACCAAGGAGATGGTTAGGTTGATCCGAAAAACAATTGAAATGGATCATAGTTATCATAAATTGTTTGTGGATCACCATCCACAACCATTGTTGTTCGAGGTGGGTATTCATGAATTAATGAGAATATCTCCCAGGATTGGATATAATAATTTTTTAAATAATGTAATGTTATATCTGAGTTATATTGGGAAATTTTTCATACATGAGTAGTTTGGAGAGGAGTTATATTGGTTGGCCTTTCACCCTGATTCAGTGCAATGAAAAATGAATATCAAGTATCTCAGTTGAAAAAGTATTTGACAGATCTTGACCATGTTATTCGATGGGATCATGTTGAGTTTGAGTTGGATGGATCATTTATGCATGTTCTAGTGTAGATTGTGGATACTAAATATATAGTATTGTTTGGGACAAGAATCATCCTAGTGTGTTTCATGTTGAAACAAGGTTATATCCAAGAGGTGACATAGGAATGGGAGAATGAAATGGCTGAGAAATGGCCTGATCTATTTCGAGAGAGATATAGATAGATGCATTCCATGTGTGGAATGGTCAGTGGTGGGTGGAATTAAGAACCCCAGTTTGAAAAATTTAACCCCTATTTTTTCCATTTTATGCATCTATTGTGGTGGGTATGGTTTGGGAAAGTTTCGAAGCATTCTGGGAAGGTCTTGGGGATTTTCTAGGGTGCACTGTTTGAGCACTGTTTTTGAAAACCATGCAACACATACAGGTAGTCGTGCCTATTGATGTATAGGAAATAGTGATGGAAATGGTAAGGTGACACATTGTTCATTCTATGCACCCTCCCCACAAAAACCATGTACTAGGGGATAAATAGATTATGCACAGTTGGTTCATGGATTATCTAACCTTGCTGGATGACCATGTGAGGCCCCCATGAACTATAACAGTCACATATTTAGTGCATAGTTAGCTCAAAATTTTTCCAAACAGGAGATATCATGATAAACTAATTTAAAAACGAGGTTATAAAAAATGGCCTTCCTCATAATTTTTCATAAAACACTCCTTTTTTCTCCAACTCAAACCCCACTCAAGATTTCTACTTCTTATTGTTTACAGATTCTCTCCCACTCATTTATGAAGCTATTGGAAGGGTTTTCAAGGCCATTTAAAGGTTATTAATCTTTAGTATGTCATATATTTTGGTTTTTTCTTGGTTTTCTCTAGATCGACTTCCCCTACTCCCTCAGTTTCCTATATGTACTCCCACAACATGTTGATTTATAGACATGGTGGCTAATTATTGTATGATATATTAATGATGGTGTCAAGGGAATGGACTTAAGGCTATTTTGTTGAGTGTTCATCTAGATTAGGGATGCCGTTGTTCAATGGGTTTATTTAACCAAATCCCTAAATATAGTTGGATTTACTCTCTACTCTATATTTCTAGAACATGGATTATTTTTTTCAAATTATTTATTTTCAAGAAATTTATTATGGAATTGATGTATAAATATTTTATAGAAACCCTTTGGTGTTTATTTCTATGATTTGGGGTGTGTTACAATATTATTGGGTAATATTAATTATTTTTTATTTTAAAATGATTATTTTAAAATTTTATTCTCTCTTGGATTCTATGAGAGTGGATGTGAAAATGGGTTTCAATAGAATTTACTAGAATGTGTTTAGGAATAAAGGGTTCATTACATTGGACAGTCATAGTTTGACAGGATTTTGGTAATTATTATTTGGAATATTCATGTGAATTGATTTTTTAAACATGAGTTGTGGTTAATGAATAATGGGATTTATGTACAATAAAAAAGGATTGATATGTGGTGTGAGGTTACACACTAAAGGGGGGTGGAATTGGACATGAAGTTCCCCCATTAATGGTAACACCATGCTCTATTGTAAAATTATGTATATTGTTGTAATATTCATGTGGGCACCCAATGTAATTTGGGTTTTCTCAACATGAAATGTGAAAATGTTTATTGATTTGTGAGATTTATTTTTGTGTTTATGTGTTTATTTGGGTAAAGATCTTTGGTAAGGTTGTGTTTGGCATATTGAAAATTGAAAAACAACTTAATTAGTTATATTTATTGGTTTTATATATTTGTTATAACTTATCAAATCCTTATGGTATGGTTAGGTATGTCCTTCGGGGAAAGCATACTGAGTATTATTAATCACCCCCAGCATTGACACATAGGTTATTTTGAAGATGTGGTATTCTTAGACATTGTTATAAGAAAAAAAATCTAATTTTTTTATTACATCATAATTCATTGGAGTTTATGGAATTGGATCATGTATCTTGTCTTTTGATTCATTGTATGGTTTTGGTGTATTGAGTTCCACTGTTTTAGTCATCTTCATAACACACTAATTTGTATCTTTATGGTTTGTTTTATTATTATTGGAATGTGGGTTATGTGTACAACATTATGCTCATGCATTAAATATTTATTTGGAAAAAATATAATTATGGATGACTATTTTATTTTCAAGGTAAAAGCTTCCCCAAAATTACATGAATCAATTGGCATTTATTTCCATCCTTTGGCTCCCGGCGGATGTCGCTTAAGTCTTAGTAATACTTCTTCCTCAATACAAGCCATACAAGGAGGGGCTGGATGATATAGATGATACTAGAGGAATGCGTTTTTTTACATAATAATTTATGTATCCATATCATGATAGCCTAGATGGCTCTAAAAATGATGAAGAAGTGTAATAAGTTGAGTAGAAAATGAGAATAATTAGATGATACTTTTAGTTATAATTTAATATGAAATATGAATTTGAATATGATGAATAGGTTTCTGCAATATATGGCTTTGAAAGAGATTTTCCTCGATTTATTAATGGGAATAATTAATATTATTATTTAGGTGAGAGAATAATTGAAGACTGTTTTATACAGTGTGAATATAGAGGGTGAATTGGGGATAATATGAATAAGAGTACTTTCAACAATGTAATTAGAAAAATAATTTGATGATATTATGTTAACAATTTTTTATAAATGAATAATCAAACCAACATAGTTTGTTGAGGAATAATGATGTTACTCTTATTATGTATTATGAAAAGGTGAATGGGTGATAAATTCATTTATAGGTGTAATTATCTCGATGGAGATGTGTAATCTCTACATCTAAAAAGTATAATATAGAAAAAATACTTCTAAATAGCCTTCTCATGGGTGAAAATTATTAATAATTATTTTGTTATATGTATATGATATAAAATATTTGTTTGTGTCCTCAAAATTATTTCAGAAAGATTGTATTATTTATATTTATTTTCGATAAATCTATATATGAGCTTCATATATTGATTAGAGATCCTTGTACAACAAGTTTCTAGAATTATTATCATTCAATGGTATGGGTGAGTTACGTAGTGAGATTAGTCACTCTAAAAGATTATGGGGGTATTTTTATCAATAAATAATAAAATTAATAATGTATTAGTGGTATACTAAGTCCCCACCTCTTAGTGAACAATCACAGTTCCTAGGTCCATCACAAGTGGTATTATAGCATTCCAGGTTTCCTCTGTACTGCTATAAATGTTGTTGAACTTATTTTTTGTTTAATCTTTCTACCACTTTTGAATTCTAATGCCCTGATATTTTATGAGAATTATTCTTTTTAATTTATTTGATGTCTTTTTTTTGTACGCTTCACCAAGATTAGCTTGCGCTATACGCAACACCGTATTAGCATGTAGAATACGCAACAATATTCTTAGCTTGTGATGCACACAATTTCATGTTCATTCGAATAAAATTCATTTTACACAAAACCAAGTATAGATTTTGATAAATGTTTAACTGAACTATATTTTGAGTATGTTATTCACAACACCAAGGGATGATTTCCCTACACTTAACCATGACGTGGTTTGCATTACACGCAAGAGTGAACTTCCATGATAGCTTGCGTTGTACGCAATACTGAGCTTCACTAAACAATGATATATAATTATAATATTACAAACTAGCCGTTATGAATATTATTAACTGAATTTTTAATTTTATTACATTATAATTCATCTTACACATTTTCTAGAATGATATATTAAAACAAAATAAATTTTTTGATAAAAGAAGTATTTTTAAAAAAATTGCAGTTTTACCACCTTTTGTTGGAAAACCCACATTAAATCTAGATTTTGAAACGTTTATAAGTTTAATTAGACAAAATAATCTTATTAATTTCAATAATGAAATAAAATTTTAGTTTGGATAAATTTTTTATATTTTTCTATTAACTTTCATATTTTGATTGTTAGTAAAAATACGCTAAATGTTAATTAAAAACAAATTTTTCATCAAGCTAATTTATATGGTAAAATTATAATATAGAATGGTTTTAATGTATAAATAGAATACATTTCAACCATTTAATATAATTAAATTCATTTCCATTAATTTTACATTGAATTAATAGGTAAAAATATTTCAATCTTTGAAAATGTTTTAACTTTTAAACCCCGTTTTCTTAACAATGGGATTAATATTTAATTAATTACTGCAAATTCTGTGTTTCAAATTTTAAAAAATTGATTCCATATTCGGATTCAGTGGCTCCAAATTATGTTAATAGGTTTCTTTATTATGATAATATGAATAGTAAGTATGGTAATTTTTATTTACTGTAGTTAAAGGTAAATCAGGTAATTAAGTGTAAAAATAAGATTATAAAATTACCCTAACACCTGCCAAAATTTTATTGGATGATTAAAAGTCATCCCATATCACCTAAGGGATATAATAGATTCATTTAATGGACTTTTACCAGGAATATAATATAATTATTATTAAAACCAAAGAAAGTGACAACATGTCACTCTCTTATATCTTATATGTGTAATAATTTTAATTTAGTGATAAACTTAATAAAACATCTAACATGAATAGTATCCAGAAATCTAATAAAATTATCTACACCATGTGAATTTATTTAGAATTTTTATGGGATAAATAATTATTTTTAATTATGACACAATAGTGATGTTGAAATTATTTTATTGATTGAAATGTCAAATAAATGGTTTTACAAATATTAAAATAAATTTTATATGAACAAATTAATGTGGTCCATGAATTTTTTAGATTAATATGACAAGTTTGGAATATATTAAATATTATGTTTCGAATATATCCTATGTGTGGATTTTATTTAAATTCAAATTAATGAATAGTGTCAAAATTAAGACTATTGTTATTTTATAATAATAACATATTATTGAATTGTTTAAAAATAACAAAAATATTTATAATTTATATATTAAAATTTATATGGTCTAAAATGTAATAAATTATACAATTATGGAAAATTCACAACACATAATTAATTATTTATAACAATTAAAAATTTAGAATATTATTACCACAAATAAAATCAAATAGATTAAATAAGGATAAATCAAGGTGATAAGGTTTTAAATAAATTCTCAAATTGTCTTAATTTTGTTGGTTGATGAGATTACAACCCTATATCATCTAATATTCTTGATTTGAGTCATTTTTGGAGGTTTTTACATGGTGTTTGAGTTTATTATAAATTAACATTTTTGAGGATTCCAAAAGTGCCCCTCTTCTCTTATATATAAGGGCACCTCCTACCTCTCCTCCTCACACCATTTTGAGCCTTCAAGCTTGGCCAAAACCTTCCCATTTCGCATCTCCACTCCCTTAGAAATTTACTATAGGTCCTGACCTTCTTCAAAGACCATCTTTAGTGCCCTAAGAGGAGGTTTAGAAGAGGCGCGTCGAAGAAGAGGAAATATCCTTTACCGATTCTTTCAAATTTATTTCTTCTTCTACTTCCTCTTATTTGTTTGTTTCATTAAAAAGTAATAACATCAGTATCAATCATATATAGATATTTATTATAAATATTAAAAAACACTATTTCACCTTCTATCCATCCTACGGAAAATGAAATCATCGTGCGTGCGTACGTAAGGATTACCATCTCCACACCGTTGTGTAATCTTTTTTCCACCACCATCTTACATGGATGGGTATAATGGTGGAAATAATAACTATATATGTTTATTATAACATTATACTGATTTTGATAAATTATATCATCCACTCCAATTCCATTCAATGATTATGGGAATGATATCATCGCTCGTGCGTACGTACGGATTAGATTCTCCACAACGTGATGAGATTCATTGTCCCCAATTAACCATTCAAGTATGATTATAAAGTATATATAATAAATAATAATGAATGATATGAAATAATAATGATACTTTATTTATGTACATATATGTTTCATTTACTTAATTTCATTCAATTCAATAAGGAAATGAAAATAGCGTTCATGCGTACGTAAGGCCTACCGTCTCCATGAACGTTGTATATCATTTCATTTATTGATATATAATATATATTTATATTCTGAATATATATTATATATAAATCATTTTTACATTCTGAAATTAAGTAAATCAGGATATAAGTAAGAATATCAAGAACAACAAGTCGAAACACGTAACATAAATTAAACGATTTTACCCAAAACGATGCATTAACATGGAATTGACAAATGAACGGGTAATATAAAGCTGTAAGTGAATCATAAATGCTATAAAAAATATTATTATGGTTATATTACAAGTTAATAATATGTTTAAACCCACTATACAGGATTCTTAGACACATATGGTGTATTTCAAGTATAATGTCTCAATTATTTACATGGTTTTATTTTTCTTATGATGAAATTATATCCATTTGTTTTATATGGATTATGTTATGATGCGATGATGTTTATGAAACCCATTTTATTGTTTGGGTTATGATGAATGATTTATGTTTATTTTGCCGCCCATGTAAGAATGATTTCATTATGACATGGGTGGGACCTATATCTCCCTCTAATGCATTGGGTAATGATTTATATCTCATGAGATAAACATGGCTGGAACGACAAGTGAATCTGGTTTAGTAATACAGGGCTGGAATGGAAGGTAAACCCGATTTAGTAATGGACATTGTCCACTATGATGGTCTTGGCAGTAATTCCTTGGATACTATGCAAATCATAACATATGCTTAATGGTTTCCACAATTACATGTTTTATTCCCATGATATTTTATCATGGTTAATGTTCCATTATGATATATTCCTTATGAAATGCCAATATTTATGTCATTACTCATTATTTTTATGTTTTATGTTCATGTTCTTATGTTCTAATATTTAGGGATTGTTTTATGTTCTCCATGATTACCCTTATTGAGAATTTGAGCTCACCCTTTTTAAGTTTTCTTTTCCCCAAGATATAAATAAAGGTTTTAGGTAGGAAAACCAAAGGGGAAGATCTTTATGGGAGATGTTGAAGATCTTTCACCATGATTATAATATTACGTTCTATGTTTCCAAAGACACTAAACTAATATGGTCTTTGGGAATCTATTTTTTGTCATGTATTAAGTATTCGAAAAAAGTAATGTAAAGTCTATGTACACGAAGCTTTGGGTCTCTAAAGTTGGTATCAGAGAAAAGGTTTAGTAATCCTTTGGAAACTAGGATGCGAAAAATTTAGTGAAACCCCTAGAGATATTTTTAAGGTATGTCTAGGTATGTCTCTAAGGTTAAGTATAATTGTAGTTTATAGTCCTAGAATTACAGTAACAAACTTATAATTAATCCTAAGATGTTATTTATTGAAGGTACACCCCAATTGTAATGATGTTCTCCTAGCATGATTTTTCCCTCTCATGCTATTCTTTTTGGGTTATAGAAAATGGCTGGAAACATGATGATTCACGATAATGGGGGATATGATGGACAATGGAATGATATTCTTCATGAGCAACCAAATGAAACAAGATTTGGAAGTCCATACATCGTTATAATGCATAATCACTAATGTCATAATATGATCAATAATCTCAACATTGGTAAGTTTCCTAACTCAAATAATAAGTGAATGATGGAGTTTCATGATGATCATAGTGGAAATAATGTTCAATTTCCATCACGTAAATCATGTGGTATGAGGCATCAGGGGGAATGTTTCAAAGGAACATGAAGATTATTTGCTTGTGGAAAAAAGGACACAAACCAGTAATTGCAAAGGAAAAGGTTTAGTTAACACCATAGATAAGGATAATAGTATTGCTAAGACATCAACAACGGTCAAATGTTTTAAATGTGGAATGTACGGGTATTATGCAAACCCATTCCTTAATGGAGAATCTCATGAAGTGAATCTGAATGGTCGTATGTGTAGTATTTATGTTGGTGAGGATGTAGTGATTAAAAATGATATATGAAATAAAATAAGTGTTGAGGAATAAAATAATGAAGCTCGATCAATGGTTTAAGAAGGTAGTGGAATGATTGTATGTTTATCAAGAGTTAGGTTGTCTAGGTAATTTAATGGTACTATGGAATAATGAAACATCTAAGGATTGTTACACTACTATTTTTCCTAAATTATTTGAAAGTATATGTTTAATGGTACCGATAACAAATAAAGGTTATTCAGATATTTCTGGAAAGTAGATGATATGTGCATAATGAAGGGATAAGGAGAAAACAATATATTTTAAATTATTAATGAGATCATGACTGATATAAGGAAAAAGTGACATCATGGTTTGAGTATAATGAATTTTTGGTTTTCTCGTATGTGGAAAGAGTTAACTTTTTATAGCATTCATGTTTTCAATAAGGTTATATGGTAATCCATGTTTCAAGAGATACAAGATTAAGGTATTCACATGTTTAGAATGTGACCAACAAGATATATCTTATTATATATGGGGGATAAATGATGGTATTCATATGCTTTGTAGATGACCTCTCTAGTAATCGTTTTCTTTATACTATGATATTGGACAAAAATATTTTGGATAAGCCTAATTATTGTAATGGACATCATATAAAATTGTTTGAGGCTAGAAATATTTGCTATTATTTCTGAAATTTCATAATAGTATAGTTTTAGAAAAAGGACAACCCGTTGGATGAGAGACAACCGGTCGCGTCGGACAAGGCTGCTGGAATCGAACCCACATCTGAAATGCGACTGACCTTTACCACTTACGACTAGCCAACCAGAAGTTCCTGGTCAGTATAAATTAGTTTTATTTTATTACGTCGTATGATAGATGAAGTATAAGTCCATTTTTTGGAACCATATACAATTAACCTCACCATATATAGACTTATGTATATTTAATATCTTATTATAACATTTTTATGATAGAGACAGTTGATATGACATTTCATTATATCTCATGATCTAATAATACTTTAAGAATGAAAATTTTAACTTTATATCTTTAAATAAGAGATTAAGCAGAAATTGTTCATGAAATGGCCAATAATGATTTTACACTGAAATCAAGTAAGAATTTATCCGTATGAAAAAAATCATCAACATTAGGCAAATGATCATGAAAACAAAAAATGTTGTCCTAGTACCCTCATATCTGATGAATCCGAAGGTACCTTAGATCATCACAAATTTATGGCTTTTGATTGTTTTCTTTTTCCTAGTCATGTACTCTACCACTCTTCATCTAAACATTATGGTCAGATTAATCCTCCATATCCATATTTTCACCAATATTATCCTATATGGAAACCTAGTGATGAGTTACTTTGGGTATCCATTATGTTTCTAACGTTTTTTAAAATGATGATTTAGTATGCCTTTTTATGATATGGGTTTCGATGAAAGAAACTATCAAGCAGTAAACCATTTATAACTCCAACGAATTTTGAGGGCGAAATTCATGTTAAGGGGGGTAGAATGTAACACCCCAAGTTTTTATGAGAATTATTCTTTTTAATTTCGTTGAAGTCTTTTTTTGTACGCTTCACCAAGATTATATTGTGTATATGAAACACCGTATTAGCATGTATTACACACAAAACTATTCATGGAATGTGATGCACACAATTTCAAGTTCATTCAAATAAAATTAATTTTACACAACACCACTTATAGATTTTGATCAATTTTTAACTGAACTATATTTTTAGTATGTTATACAAAACACCAAAAGAATTTTTCCCTAGATGCAACCCTGACTTGGCTTGCATTACACGCAAGAGCGACCTTCCTCGATAGCTTGTGTTGTACGCAATACCGAGTTTCACTAAACAATGATATATTATTATAATATTATGAACTAGCCGTTATGAATAGTATCAACCAAATTTTGGATTTTATAACATTATAATTCATCTTACACAATTTATAGAATGAGATATGAAAACAAAATAAATTTTTTGATAAAAGAAGTATTTTAAAAAAATGCAGTTTTACCGCCTTTTGATGGCGCACCCACTTTAAATATAGTTTTTGAGACATTTATAAGTTCAATTTGACAAAATAAACTTATTAATTTCAAATACGTATATAATAATTCACTTTGGATAACTTTTTTATATTTTTCTGTTAACTTTCATATTTTGATGAATAGTAAAAATACGCTAAATTTTAATTACAAACAACATTTTCCATCAAGATAATTTATATGTTTAAATTATAATATATAATGGTTTTAAAGTATAAATTGAATATATATTTAAGATTTAATATAATTCATGTCATTGCCATTAATTTTACATTGAATTCATAGGTAAAAACATTTCAATCTTTGACAATGTTTTAATTTTCAAAACTTATTTTCTTAACAATGGGGTTAATTTTAAAATAATTACTGCAACTTTTATGTTTTTAATTTTAAAAAATTCCTTCCATATTTGGATTAAATGGGTCCAAATTATGTTAATACGTTACTTTTATTTTTTTGATACTATGAATAATAACAATGGTAATTTTTATTTACAATAGTTAATGGTAAATCAGGTAATTAAGGGTAAAAATAAGATTATAAAATTACCCTAAGACCTACCAAAATACTATAAGATGAATAAAATTAGACCCATATCACCTAATGGATGGAATAGATTCATTTAATGTACTTTTTATCGTGAAAATTATATTATTATTATTAAACCCAAATAAAGTGACAACATGTCACTCTCTTATATCTTTTAAGTGTAATGAATTTAATTTAGTGGTAAACATCATAAAAATTAAAACATTATTAGTCTCAAGAAAGATAATAAAACTTTCTACATCATTTGAATTTATTTATCAGTTTTAAGGGCTAAATAATTATCATTAATTATGACACAATAGTGATGTTGAAATTATTTTATTGATTAAAATATCAAATAAATCTTATTAAAAAATATAAAAATAAATGTTATATGAACAAATTAATGTTCTCAAAGAATTTTTTAGATTAATATGAAAAGTTATGAATCTATTTAATATTTTATTTCGAATATATCCTTTGTGTGTATTTTATTTAAACTTAAATAAATGAAAAGCGTCAAAATTGACACTATTGTAATTTTATAAAAATAAAATATTATTAAATTGTTTAAAAATCACAAAGATATTTAAAAATTATAAATTTAAATTTATATGGTCTAAAATCCCATAAAATATACAATTATGGACAATTCACAACACATAAGTAATTATTGATAACAATTTAAAATTAAGAATATTATTATTGCAAATAAAATTAAATACATTAAATAATGATAAATCAAGTTGATAAGGTTTAATATAAATTCCCAACATGCCTAAATTTTATTGGTTGATGATATTGCCACCCTATGTAATCTTATATTTGTATTTTAGTAATTTTTTGAGGTTTTTATGTTGGTTTTGAATTTATTATAAATTAATAATTTTGAGGATTCCAAAAGTGCTCCTCTCATCTCCTATATAAGGGCACCTCCTCCCTCTCCTCCTAACACCATTATGAGCCTTGAAGCTCGGACAAAACCTGCACATATCTCTTATCCACTCCCCTAGAAACATAATAGAGGTCTTTTTCTTCTTTAAAGACCATATTTTGTGCCTTAAGATGAGGTTTAGAAGAGGTGCGTCGAATAAGAGGTAATATGCTTTACCGATTCATTGAAATTTATTTCTTCTTCTACTTCCTCTTAATTATTTTTTTCATTATAAAGTAATAAATCAGTATCAATAATACAATAATATGTTATTATAAATATGAAAAAACCTGATTTCACCTTCTATCCATCCTACGGAAAACGAAATCACCGCCTTTGCGTACGTACGGAATACCATCCCCACGCTGTGGTGTAATCTGTTTTCCACCACTACCTTACTTGGATGGGTATGATGGTGGAAATAATAACTATATATGATTATTATAACATCATACTGATTCTGATAAATTATATCATCCACTCCAATTCCATTCAATAATTATGGGAATGATATCATCGCACGTTCGTACTTACGGATTACAGTCTCCACGACGCGATGAGATTCATTCTCCATGATTAACCATTAAAGTATAATTATGATGTATTTATAATAAATAATAATGAAATATATGAAATAATAATGATACTTTATTTATGTACATATCTGTTTCATTTACATTATTCCATTCAATTCAATATGGAAACAAAAACAGCGTTCAGGCGTACGTACAACCTACCGTCTCCATGAACGGTTTATTTCATTTCATTTATCGATCAATCATATATTTTTATATGATGAATATATATTATATATAAATCATGTTTTACATTCTGGAATTAAGTAAATCAGGATATATGTAATAATATCAAGAACAAATAGTCAAAACACATACGATAAATTAAACGATTTTACAAAAAACGATGCTTTAACATGGAATTGACAAATGAACAGGTAATATAAAGTCGTATGTAAATCATACATGATATCATAAATATTATTATGGTTATGTTAAAAGTTAATAATATGTTTAAAACCACTATACAAGAGCCGCATACACATATGGAAGAAATTGGACATCAGGTAGGGGATAATTTTGCAATCACATTTTTATCTAATATTGCTTATACGTAAGTATTTACTGGGGTTATATTTATCATCCACTTCCATGTTTTATAAAAATGTTTTCATGTATGTTTCAAGTCATTTTTACCCATTTTTTACAATTAATACATGGTAATTAAGGAATCATTATTTTTTTACCATATGAGGTACTTTTTGACTTTTTAGGAAAAATCATGGGGAGAATGTTTTTTAACTTATACAGCATGAATGGTTTTTTATGGTTTCATAACGTCTAATTTTCATGAAGCTTACTCTACAAGATTTCATGACTATTTTCAAACAAAATAATTTTCCATAACATTGCATGTAATTCTGTGAGAAAAAATTATTTTGAAGAAGAAAGGATATTTTCCTCACGAATTCATTTCAAGTGTATTTTCAAAACTATTTTCCATATAAGATGAACCTATTTAGTTTGATTATGTTTCAAGTATAATGCATTTATTATTTACATGGTTTGATTCTTCTTATTATGAAATTATATCCATTTGTTTTATATGGATTATGTTATGATGGGATGATGTTTATGAAACCCATTTTATTCTTTGGGTTATGATGAATGATTTATGTTTATTTTGTGGATCATGTAAGAATGATTTCATAATGAGATAGGTGGGACCTATATCTCCCTCAAATGCATTAGGTAAAGATTTATAACTCATGAGATTGACATGGCTGAAATGACAAGTGAATCTGGTTTAGTAATACTGGGCTGGAACAACATGTAAACCAGGTTCAATAATGGAAATTTTCCACTATGATGGTCTTGGTTGCAATGCCTTACCTAATATGGAAATCATAACATGTTCTTAATGTTTTCCACAATTACATGTTTTATTCCCATGATATTTTCTCATGGTTAATGTTCCATTATGATCGATGCCTTATACACTTCCAATATTTACATCATTACTCATGATTTTAATGTTTTATTGTTCATGTTCTTACGTTAAAATGTTTAGGGATTGTTTTATGTTCTCAATGTTTACCCTTACTGAGAAATTGAGCTAACCCTTTTTATGGTTTCTTTTCCCCAGGATACAAATAACTTTTTAGGTAAGAAAACCAAAGGGAAAGATCTTTATGGGAGATGTTGAAGATCTTTCTCCATGATTAGAAGATTATATTCTAAGATTCCAAAGAGACTATACTAATATTGTTTTTGGAATGATGGACATCCTGAAAAATCTATAATATCATATCTTTAAAGTAATTAATATCTCAATTTTAACATTATAATAATAAATAGATGAATTTAGGAAAAATTATAAAACCATTATGTTTGAAATGAAAAATTCAAGGAATCATTTCTAGAATATTGGATTTTTAAATATAAATATCTCATAATGAGTGATAAAGAAAATTTGGATTTATTCTTTTGAAGTGTAATGGAGTTATTTACTAATTTAGTATGTTTTTGTTAGATGTTGTGACATTCTATCATCATATAAATGATTACATTAATATTTATGGAATTTTTTGATGGAATTTTTTTTCACTCAAAGAAAGTTTTATGTGTATACTTAGATCTGATTATCTTGATAACAGTTTGATTCCTTATGAAATGTTTGTTGGATGTTTCATTAAGAAGAAGAAAAATGATTAAAAATAAATATATGTTATTTCCATGAATAAAGTGACAAGTTAAAATAAATTTTATAATTATGGGGAATATTCAGATGAATAATATGACTTTGAAATAAAATTTGATAAAATTATGTCTTTTATTCCACTATGCGTTGGAAGATTTATTGGCTTGTTTTAGGGAAAACTATCATAGATATTTATTGAGTGTAATTATATTTTAATTTTCATAAAAAATATTAATTTTATTGAAGGAATATAGAGATAATGATATTTAGTAAGATAATAAATGAAATTATTTGATTAATTATGAATTAAAATATTACTGAAATTTTAAAGTATTAGTTTCTCAAAATTTCAGAAGTGAAATTTACTGTCTATTTTTGAAGACAATGATATTATTGACTATGATAAAAAAACAGGGACATACTATGGAATTGGATATGGGATTTTAGTTGTAATAGTGAATGATTAAGAATTTAAAATAGAGGAGTTTTATAATGGTGAATTGATGGAAATGATATAAATAGATCTCGTGTCATCATGTGATATTTATTTCTAAATCTTAATGATTTATTCATTATAATAGTTTTAAAATGTATGTATAATTATTTTTAATTATACTTTCACAATAACAACTTTTGTTGGTCGGAGTAGACGACTCAAGAGGGGGTGATTTGAGTATATATAAAAATTTTTGTTAATAAATAGTTCATTAAATTAACATACCCCTATTAAAATAATAATCAATGTCAGTTTGTAGTGGATTTATAAATGTAGTGAATGTTAAATTAGTTTTTGCGAAGATTTATTAGTTCTCTGTTTTACCAATCTATGATTAGCAAAAAGTTTGAATCTAATCAACTGATTCAAAACAGATATAATCAATTGCTAAAATAACAATCAATATTTAGTTTATCATAATGCGAGAAATACGTAACAGATAAAAATATAAGACAAACATCAAAACGGTTAAAACAAGAGGTTCAGTCTGAAGATGAGGCATAGTCATCCTCACATGGTGATGAAGTGAAACCCTGTAGTTTATATTAATAAATTTTTAATGCACACCCTGGATCAGGGTTCATAATAGCACAGAGGGCCGTCCTGGTCACACTTTACCTCTATAATAGATATTCATTGGAAGAACTAATTAACAGATCACAATGGATCTCTTCCACAATTCTACATGGGAAAAACTAATAAACAGACCACACATGATATCTTTCATAGTTATACATGGGATACAAGTATAAAAATGGATTGAGAGTGAGGATATTTTTTATCCTCCAGTTATGCTCATAATACAGTGTGTGTGATAAAAACAGAAATACAAACTGCTCCAAAAGTTACCACAAGATCACAACAGAGTAATGAAAGAATAATTGGGTTTAGCAATCTCTGAGTGTTGTGTAGTAAATTTCTAGACTCAATGGATGTAGAGAATATTATATTAGAGTTTTCTTCTGAATGTCAGCTTCAAAACAGAGTGTCACAATTTCTGTAATCTTTCTTCCACATGAGAAAAGGTTCAACTCTTCTTTTGTGAGGATGTTCAGCAAGACTCAGTAGGTTGTTGCTTGTAAATATTCTTGTGTGCTAAATCATCGAGTTCCTCTATTTTCAAGATTGTGTATTATCTTAGTCTGTTTTAGTGTATTTTTCGAACTCTTCCACTCTCTTTTAAGTTGAGGTTGATGTTCTTTTATACTTCAAGGTCCACTAGGCATGAAGATCTCCGCACATGCATGTACCTCATACTGTCTTCGGATAGTCCTACAGAAAACATTAAATAATGTCATAAACATTAATTTTACTAAATATGACCATTAGAAATAAATTTTTATTAAAAAAAGTGAATAATCTATTTTTGACTATCAGTCATTCATTTGCATTGGTCTGTCTTCTTTAGTCTATTAGCATCGGTCTGTTATCTTCAGTGTGTTAGAATCTTCCTTTCATCTTCATTGTGATAACATCGGTATGTCATATTCGGTGTGTTAGCATCCAACTGTCATCTTCGGTGAGTCATCTTTGGTGTGTCCAACATCACTGTGTGGAACATCGGTGTGTCGAACATCAGTGTTTCAAACATAGGTTTATCAAACATCGGTTTGTCATATATCGGTGTGTCGAACATCGGTGTGTCGAACATCAGTGTGTCGAACATGAGTGTGTCGAACATGAGTGTGTCGTACATCAGTGTGGCGAACATCGATGTGTTGAACATCGGTGTGTCGAAAATCAGTGTGTCGAACAACAATGTATCGAACATCGGTGTGTCCAACATCGGTGTGTGGTGAACATCGGTTTGTTTAACATTGGTGTGTCAAACATCGGTGTGTCGAACATTGTTTTCTTACTAGGAAATCTAAAAATCCTATGAAGATAATGTCTTACACATAACATCACACAACTAAGTGACACACAAAAATACATGTAAAAATTCACATTTAATAATTTGGATTTATAAATATACCTTATTTCCATATTAATGTATATTTTTTAGTATGATATAATTGATTTACATAGAGATATTAAATGGTGTGAAAGAGTAGAATTTGTAGTTAGACATTATTCTCGATTAGGAAAACTAACATTTCATAGAGGGTCTAAAAATCTCCCACTTTTTGATAATGAAAAATTATGGCATATATAAAAATATAAGGAATCAAAAATATGTAGGCATAACATACAGTACTGAAGAAGATTATGCAATATAACTAATGCCTTTCCTTGTCTGATGTTTTAAAACAATTCTCCCCCCAATAAAATTATTATGATGTGGAAATGCCATGTGTCCGATATGATAAATGATTCCCCACAGTTAAATAATGTATGAATTATTCCTTTTCATAGAAAAATAATTTATGCCTTATTCCTTTTCTCCCCCTTTGGGGATTTGCAAAAAAGAAGCAGAAAAGAATAGGTGAAATATCATAAAAGAAAGAAACCGTAAATATTACCATTAAGATGCAGAAAAGTACAATCCAAACAAAAAAGATAAACTCCATATAAAAAATACAGTCCAACACTAATGGATTGTCTTCTAAGGGGATTTCCTTATATTTAAATTATCCAAAGGAGGAAGAGAAGGTTTGGGAGTGGAAGAAGATATAGGTGGTCTAAAGATAACCCCAGGCAGGAAAAAACCTATATATACATTTGATGTAGGTCTAGACCTTCTTTCTGAAAATAAATGACTGGGACTTTTCCCTATAATGACCAGATGAATCTGGGAAAAGATCCTGAGAGATTGTCATTGGAGCAGGAGGCCGAGAGGTAGTACTAATGGAACCTATATGAAGAAACACAATTGATTCGTCCTTGACATGCAGATATGGCTTAAGGGGTTTGATGAAATCATTAATGATTTCACCACTATATTTCATAGCTTTCTCGGTGTCATCCTTATTCTCCAAGAATTTTTTCAGCAAAGGGGTAAACTCCTTCATTTGATTAACTTGATTCTTGAAGTCTTCGGTGACAGGAGGTACTTTGAGATTCTCTGGAAGAATCTTGAAGCTATTTATGAGGTCATTCTTGGTAGAAATCACTGTAATGTATTTATCCACCATTTCTCTAATCTCTTTTTGAGGAGAAGATACTTTATTTGTGAACTTCTTGACTATATTGAACACGAGGTCTATATATTGATACAACTTTTCAAGAGTTTATTTTTCTGAAACTCTCTGAAGTCATTGGAGTTCCTCTGTCATCACAACCTTGATAGACTCGAAATCAGCAACAACATCCTTCCCACTTCTAGATCTGGATGGACCAGTAAACATTTTCCCAAGCTCCACATTCATCTTCTTCAGGTCCACACTGAGTAGATGAGTCACCAAGTTCCTATGAACATCTAGAAAACCACTGAAGGGGGTCTTTGTGTCAGATGTTAAAGAATTTAACTCATTTCTTATCTGTCTTACTTCTATTGTCAGGAAATTATTTTTCGTAATAATGGTTTATACTATGGTAATGAGATTTGGTTGAATCTCTTAGATCTCAATTCTTGCAATCATCATTGTATCAGCATCTGAAATACTTATTGAAGTGGATTCTACAATTCTGGATCCAACTGAGGCTATCAATGACTCACATATATCATTTTTGAATTTTTCCAAATCAGCCTTAGTGACATAGTCACTGGGCACGGTCACTACTACAGGCTCTACTGTTCTAGGTGAAACTAGAGGAATATGTGAAAAAGGTTCTGGTTCAGCTTCGACTTGTTGATCAGGAGGAGGAGGCACCCTCTCCTCATCGTAGTCATACACCAAACCAAAAATAATGTATCCTAGATTATTATTCCACTCTATAGTATATGTCCAATATCATTGCTCAATAATATCAATACTGATCCTTATTTTCTATGGCTCAAGGTAAACATCCTATTCATCAACATCTTCATCTAGTTCTCTAGACATAACAACATTTCTGGGTACAGGAACCAACTGATGTTCAGGTTCTTCAAGATCTCCATCCACGTGAACTTCTCACGGAACTTCCTCAATATGAGGTAATTGATCCTCAGATTCTTCCATAAGGCCACCAGCCATATGTTCACTCTAATCCTGAATGATTTCATGATTTTTATCATTAGGATGAGGTGATATGTCCTCATGTTATCATCTCTATGATAAAAATCCTCTTGTTCAACATGCTCAACACCATCAATAACTCCATGTACAGATTCCACACTAGATTTTTCAACCACGTGTTGTCCCACATTTAATGAATCACTTACATGTTCATCATTACCTCTTTCATAATCATCAACATCATCATCAGACTCCACATCTGATTTACTTACATATCCTCCAACCCATGTAACCTCTTTCTCCTCCACATCCTCATCTCTTAATAAAAGTTCTCTTGAGGGTAAGACTAATGGTGGACTGGAAGGTCCATAAGATATGTCTTTTGGACTTTCAACAATATCAGGATTAATCCTATCATCAAAAATATATGCCTCTTTATTTGGAACTTCTGATTTAGCTTCTTCATCAGAATAAACAGGCTCATCTCTTTGTTTGATACCTAGATCAACTTGATCATTTGGTCGGGTAGGATGGTCAACTGGATTGAAATCCTCATACAACCTTTCCTTATCACCTACCCAGCATTTCATTCATGGTTTCTAGAAGATCTTCATCCTTTTAAAAATATCTTTTTGAAGACATAAAAAAATACATGTATTTATCACTTCATCTCCTTCTTCCACACAACCTAATTTTTTTAACATGGAAGAGATCATCCTCGGATAGTATAAACATGGTTTTTTCTTAGATGGATTTATCAAATCTGAGACAAGAACCATTAGATACCTACATAGGTTCACTTTTATCTCATGTTTCAATAGATATATCAGGAATACATCATGATACATCACATATGAGAAATCTACCTTTCCTGGGAAGATTTGATGTTGAATAAACAAAAACAACAATCCTACTTATCCTTCAAACACACATACAATAGTCTTACAAGATTCTCCATTTCTAGTCATGCTTTTCAGAGCATTTTCAATAGAGAAAAAATTAGAGTAAGGTGTAATATTACCAGGATAATCAGCATAAACACATTCATGGGGCATCTCAAAGCACTTAGCCCATTCCATAGATAAAAAAGCTACTTCTATTCCCTTTACTACTAACTTCATTATTTCTACCTCAGCTTAATTCATAGATATCTTCAAATTTTTATAGAATTCATGCTCTAACTAGGGATAATAAGATCATTCATTGTTAGAAAACCAGCTCATCCACCCTTGAGATTCGATTACTTTTAATAAAATTACATGCTTAACAGAAGCCACTCAGCAGACACTTCTTTTTCAGCCGTAACCACTCAGCTTTCTAAGCTTGGTTTTTCGGTCCCACTTGACTCACCGTTCTGATGCTTAGAAAAAGGTTATTTTAATTACTCTTCCATAGTGTTCTTGGTCATTTCCATGTCAAGGCTTAAATTTCCAAAAAATAATTGAGTTCGAGGGTCAAGAGGTAGAGTGGAAAAGGGTATAAGACTTTACTACATTGGGAAGGTGAAAGATCAGGATGGATTGAACTAAATATATCATTTAGGGATTGTAAATCATAAAAATTAAAATCTAAATGCATGAAAATTAATACAAAAAAACGTTTTTTATTTAAAATAGATGTAATTACAAAAGAGTCCTTAAAAACATCGGTGTTTTTGAATTGGTTTTAAAATATCATTTACCAGGATCGGTTTCACAAGATCATTTTTAGAAGATCAGTTTTAGGAGATTGGTTTTAGAAGATCGATTTCATGAGATCGGTTTCAGGAGATCATCTTCAGGATATCGGTTTTAGGAGATCGGTTTCAGGAGATCGGTTTTAGGAGATCAGGTTCAAGAGATCAGTTTCAGGATATCCGTATCCGGAAATCGGTTTCAGGAAATCCTACTGATTTATGATTCCAAGATCATGTATGATGTAATTCATTCTATCATAATTTAAGGGTTTAGTGAATATAAAAACAAGATGATGTTCAATCCCAATAAATTCATAGGTTATATCACCTTTTTGATAATGATCTCTCAAAAAGGGATGTCTTACATCAATATGCTTTGTTCTAGAATGAGAAATTGTATTCTTAGAAATTTTAATATCACTTGTGTTGTTATGATTTATGGGGATATGTCTGAATTGAAATCCATAATCTAATAATGTGGGTTTCATCAACAAAATTTGTGCACAAAAATTACCTGTAGCAATGTATTCTGCATCATCAGTTGATAATGAAACTAAATTTTTTTTACTATACCATGATATTAGTGAATTTCCCAAAAAGCTATATGTTCTAGGGGTACTCTTTCTATCTATCTTACATCCACCGAAATCATCATCTGTATAGATAACTAAATCAAAAGTTTGTCCAATAGGATTGAACAATGCTAAATTAGTTGTATATTTGAGGTATTTGAAAATTATTTTAACTTCATTTAAATGTGACTCTTTTGGATTTTCTTGAAATATAACACACATACACACAATGAAAAGTATATCAGGCCTACTAGCAGTTATGTACATCAAACTCCCAATCATTCTTTTGTATGTAGTCTGATCAACTGATTTTCCATTTTCATTAAGATCTAATATACATGTAGAACTCATAGGGGTTTCAATACTCTTAATGCTATCAAAGCCATATCTTTTCAAAATATCTTTAGTGCACTTAGTTTGATTTAAAATAATACCTTCTTTATTATGAAATATTTAAAATCCACAAAAATATTTATGTTTACCCACTAAACTCATTTCAAAGTCACTTTTCATTATGTTTGAAAAATCAATACATAATGAGTTCTTAGAAGATCCAAATATAATATCATCTACATATATTTGGGCTATTAAAACTTTTTTCACAATTATTTTTATAAATAAAGTAGGATATGTGAGTCCTTTTGTAAAGCCTTTAGAAATAAGAATGTTACTCAACCTTTCATACCAAGCTCCTCGAGCTTGTTTCAAACCATATATTGCATTAGATAATTTGAACACAATATTTTGAAAAAGGAGATCTGTAAAGTTGAAGGTTGTTCAACAAAAACATCCTCAATTATATAACCATTAAATAATGCACCTTTGACATCTATTTGATAAAGTTTAAAATTCAAGTGTGTTGTATAGGCTAGAATGATCCTAATTTATTCATTTCTATCTACTGGTGCAATGGTCTTCTCATAATCATTTATCTCTTCTTTATTATTCCCTTCTGCAACTAGTCTAGCATTATTTCTAATTATATTTCCAGATTCATCTATTTTATTTCTAAACACCCATTTGGTTGATATGGTCAATGTATCCATCATTCTATTTATAATTTTCCAAACATTTTTTCTTTCAAACTGATTATGTTTTTCTTGCATGGTCATTACCCAAAATTCATCATTGATTGAATCATTGATATTATTATGTATTTTTCGGGACAAGAAATCATGATGTTCAACCTGGTTCCTCAAGGAATCACTTGTTTGTGATCCTCTATCTAAATCTCAAACAACTGCATCTAAGGGATGATTCTTAAGGGTCTTGGTTGGTCTAGAGAATGCAGAGATTGATATTTCAAATTGACCAGGTTGATCTAGTTCGGTATGGTTATGATCTAGAGAATTTATAGAATTGGATGTTTTCATAGATTCCTTCATATGATGATTTTAGGATTTATCATTAATGTCCAGATTGGACATATCCTCTTCAATATTTTCTAGTGATGTCTTGGGATCATTTGGATCTTCTTCATCAAAAATGATGTGTATAGATTCCTCCATACATTTGGTTTTATTATTAATGACTTTATAGGATTTTATTGATGTAGAATATCTAAGAAATATTCGGTCATCACTTTTGGAGGAAAATTTAACTAAATTATCTTTACTGTTCAGAATATAAACATTACATCCAAATATATTAAAATAACCTACATTGGGTTTCCTATTATTCCATAACTCATAATGAGTTTTCTAAAGGATGGTTCTGATTAAAACTAATTTTATTATGTAACAAGCTGTATTAATAGCTTCATCCTAAAAATAAATAGGTAGATCATATTCATTAAGAATAGTCCGAGAAATTTCATGTAATGTTCTATTTGTTCTTTCTACTACACTATTCTTTTGAGGTATCCTATGAGCAGATAAGTTATGATTATAGGAATTTTGTGAGAAAATGATTCAAAATCATGATTTTCAAACTCACGGTCATCATCACATATTATGGATTTAGTCTTAAAACCACTGATTCATTCTACATACCTAGAATACATGGTAAAATTTGAACAAGATTCCTTTTTATTGTCTAGGAAAAAGGACCAGGTGTACCTAGAGAAATAATCTACAAGAACATAAACAATGTGGTTCACATTGAGACTTGAAACTCAAGATGGTCCAAACAAGTCCATGTGAACCATCTTGAGAGGTTGATAATTAGTTACTTCATACTTTTGTTTAAAAGATAACTTATATTTATTTCCTTTTTAACAAGGATTAAAAATCTTATTATCTGAAAACTATAATTTGGGTAAATATCTAACTGATAAATTTATAGTTCACTTTCTATGATAGTGTATGTTGCAATGTACTAGTATTCTATGCTGATCCAACACTCTTTTTGAAATTCATTTAGCCATGATACATTCTGTAGGGATAGTGTATCTAGATTTATATCATATACATTATCATTTATAAAAGTAGTAAATTCTAAATTATTCTTGGTATAAAAACATGTCATGCATAAATGTGATCTTAACATTAAATCCAACATCACACAACTATGAAAAAATGAGCAATTTATACTTTAATTCATCAGCATACTATAATTTAGAAATTGAAATAGAGTTAAGGTTACCAATCTGGCCTAGGCCGATGATTTTTCCATTACCATTGTCACCAAATGTGACATGACCTCCATCAATCTTGATAAGTCTTTTGAAACATGAAAAATCCCCTCTTATATGTTTTGAATAGCCACTGTCCATGTACAATATCTTTTTACAAAGTCTCTTTAGGAAGTATACCTACAAAACAATTTAACCAAGAAACGACTTTGGTACCTATATTTTGCTGGGTCCGCATTCATTAATAATATAAGATTGAGGTACCCACAACTGTGTTATGGGTTTCCTATTTGCAGAATATAGAGTATTTTAAAAATAATCGCTATTTTGTCCTCAATAACTAGATAAAGTAAACAAATTGTGGAACTGGAACGTACTGTACAGTTTTGGTTTTGAAAAAAGGTAGTAGATTTTCCATATTTAGTTATAAAACATGATATTGATAAATTCCTTTTTCTTGGTTGATATCCTATCCGAGAAGTATACTTAGGATCTATATGTTTACCATGAATTTGAGTAACAGTATTTTTCTCATTAGAAAACTTTTTGAAGTCTTTCTTTAATTACTCATTATACCTTTTTAACTCATTATTCACCTTGTTTAGTTGAGCATTTATTTCATTTTCAGTTATATGTTCAGAATTTGCAGTCACACTAAAAGCATGCTATTTCTTCAACGATTTATTCTTATCATTAAAATCATTACATGTTTCTTCTAAGATATTTCAATATTCAAATAATTCATCCTTTTTCATATTCTCATACTCAATTTCAGATTAATAATAATTATGTACAAGAGAGTCTATGGTTACCTCTGTTGTGTTTGTCATAAAACACATATTAGCCGCATCATCTTTCAAATTATAAGAAGATTGAGATTTAATTGATCTGTCCTCAGAGGCACTCTAGGTGGCATTCATTTCTTTATTATACCATCTATCCTTATTTTCATACTTTTTCTGTTATTTTATCTTTGGACAGTCAACCATGAAATTTCCTTTCCTTTTACTTTCGTAGAAAATGATATATTTTCATTTTTCATTTTTCTTTCAAACCTTTTTCTGATTTCCCTTGTTATCATACATTCCTTTATACTTGTGATTTTTGAAAAACATATTTTTCCTATATAATATCATGAATCGTCGACCCAACTAGTTCATTTCTTCATCAATATCTGAAGCTACTTCATCACTTCATGAGATTCCAATAGAAGCTTGAACTTTATCCATGTATTTACTTTTAGAAGTAGTTGTCTTGAAGGATAAAGACTTTTGTTTTGGTTCATCCTCTTATTAATTTACCTATAATGCATCTTCATACATCATTAATTTTCCTATAAAATCATTCAATGGCATCTTATCAATATCAGACGATTCTCTAATAGACACAAACGTTCCATGCCATCATTCTGGTAAGCGTCACTCAATCCGCATGATTTTCTCCATGGGTGTTACTTCTCATCTGAAGGAAATCATGGTATTCACAATTTCATTAATCCTGAGATACATATCCTAATATGACTTATCATGATTCATTCTGAAGTTTTCATATTTAATAGTAGATGAAATTAATCGTATTTATTTAACATTAGATGTTCCTTCATGAGAAACAGATAGAGTGTCCCAAATTTCATTTGTTGTTTTTCAAGCATAAATATGGTTAAACTCTTCATCTCCTAGTGAACAGTACATAGAATTCATTTCGTTACAATTAATGTTATTGGCAGTCTTGGTAGATTCATCCAAATTGTTTCTTGCAGTTTTATGAATTTCATATTTACATTCAACAACAGTACAGTTTTTAAATCTCATGCTTTCTAGACGTATTTTAATTTTAATCTTCCACTGACCGTAATTAGTTCCATTAAATAAAGGTGGTCTATTGGTAGCATCCCCTTCTAGTATATTTCCCATGATATTGATTATAGCATAATGTCAAAGAGATGAAAATTTAAAATTAAAAGAAATTTTGAGATCTTTGAAATACATCTATAATCACAGATGACATGATTTGAAAGACTAACAATAACACTCAAATAGTCCTCTGATACAAAATATTGGTTAGAGTAGAGGACTCAAGAGATGGGTGATTTGAGTATCTATAAAATATTCTGTTAAAATAGGTTCATTAAAATAGCATCCCCCTATTAAAATAATTATCAAAGTCAATTTTTAGTGATTTTATAAAATTAGAGAATGTTCAATTAGTTTCTCAGAAGATGTATTAGTTCTCAGTTTTACAGATTTATGATTGGTAAAACAATTGATTCTTATCTACTGATTCAAAATAGATAAAAACCTATGCTAAACTAACTATAAATGTTCATTTTATTTTAATATGAGAAATACGTAAGAGATAAAAATATAAGGCAAGCACCACAACGGTTAAAACAAATGGTTCAATCTCATATGGAGCCTTAGTTCTCTTCACTTGGGGATCACCTACCACCGAATAGTTTATATTAATAAACATTTGTTCCACACCCTGGATAGTGGTTCACAACAGAACATAGGGATTTCCAGGTCACACATGACCTCTACCACATTTATTCATTGAAAAAAATAACAAATAGATCCCATAGAATTTCTTCCATAGTTCCATGTGGGATACAAGTGTAAAAAGTGATTGAGAGTTAGGATATTTTGGTATCCTCTAGTTATTCTCAGGAGACTGTGTGTGTGATACAAATAGATATACACACTACTCAAAAAGTAACCACAAGATCACAATAGGGTTATGAAAGAATAATAGGGTTTAGAAATCCCTATGTGTTGTGTAGTAAAGCTTTTGACACAATGAATGTAGGGAAAATGATATTCGAGTCCTCTTCTGAAAGTTGGATTCAGAACAGAGTGTTGCACTTTCTGTAATCCTTCATCCAGGTGTGAAATGTTTTAGCTCATATTTGGTGTGGGTGTTCAAAAATATTCAGTAGGTTGTTTCTTGTAAAACATCTTGTGACCTTAAGCATTGAGTTTCTCAATTTTCAATATTATATATTCCCTCGGTTTGTTTTTCGTTGTATTTTTCGAACACTTACACACTCTTTTAAGTAGAGTTTGAAGTCCTTTAATACTTCAAGGTATGGTAGACATGAAGATCTCTACACATTCAAGTACCTCATAATATCTACAGATAGTCCAACAAACAACATTAAATAATGTCAGAAATATTAATTTGTCTAAATTTGACCGTTAGAAATAAAATTGAATTAAAAAAACGAAACAGTTATTTACGGATATCGGTGAGTCATTTTCATCGGTCTATCTTCTATAATCTATTAGCATCGGTATGTCATCTTCATCATGTTAGCATCGGTCCTTAATCTTCAGTGTGTTAGCATTGGTCTATCATCTTCGGCGAGTCATCATCCGTGTGTCGAACATTGGTGGGTTGAACATCCGTGTGTCAAAAATCAGTGTGTCAAGCATCGGTGTGTTGAACATAGGTGGGTCGAACATTGGTGTGTTGAACATCCTTGTGTCAAACATCGGTGTGTCGAACATATGTGTGTCCAACATTGGTCTACCGATCATCGGTGTTTCAAACATTGGTGTGTCAAACATCAGTGTTTCTACCATCTGTGGGTCAAACATTAGTGTGTCGAACATCGTTGTGTCAAACATCGGTGTGTTGAACACCGGTGTTTCGAACAGTGGTGTGTCTAACATCATTGTTTCAAACATCAGTGTGTTGAAAATCGGTGTGTGTAACATCTGTGTGTCGAACATCAGTGTGTCGAACATCAGTGTATTGAACATCGTTGTGTTAAACAGAGGTGTGTCAAACATCGGTGTGTCGAACATTAGAGTGCCGAACATCGGTTCCTTGTTAGGAAATCTAAAAATCCAATGAAAACCCTGTCTTACACATAACATTACACAACAAAGTGACATCTAAAAATATATGTAAAAATACACTAGTAAAAATATGGGCTTATGAATATAATTTATTTCTTTATTAATGTAAATTTTTTGTATGATATAATTGATTTACATAGAGATATTAAATGGAATGATAGAGTGAATCTGTAGTTAGATAGTATTTATGAAAATGAAAACAACCATATCATAATGTGTCCAACACATTATAGACTGAGAAATATTTCTATCATAAAAAATGAGAAAAACATTATTATAATATTTCATAAATTGATGAAAAAATTTAATTTAGAAATGGGAATAATTGTAAATATAATTTAGATGGATCATTATACTTACAAATCAGAGATGACTGATCTCAATATGAAATTTTACTAGTACAAATCATCCTTTCAGAATTTTTTTCACAAATATATAGAAATATTTTATAATAATGGAGTAAAAGTAATTTTCTTCTCATTGAATCATAAGATTAATTTTTTCAAACAAATTTAACATTAAATGGTTAAAAATGTCATTTAAAAGATTGTGGAATATTTAATTCAAATTCAAACCTGATTAAATTTTGATATATATAAAAATAAGATGATTCTAAATTTAGAAATTCTTCAAACAATAAATATAAACTAAAAATATATAAAATTTTCTAATTTAAAAAGTGTTGAAAAAAATAATGGAGTAAATAGTTTTGTTTTTGTAGTGTAAAAAAAATTTATTTTCCCAAAATTTTTCTATTATTATGACTAAAATTTTGTATACAAGATGTTATAACTATGTGGTTAACTAGCTATTTTTATAAAAAATTATGACTATTCTCAATAATGTAAGAATTATTATGGCTTCATGATCTTGGTAATAAGATAATGATTATAATTAATATTATTATGATATTTATTCTTCAAATTGTGAATAACTATGTTTAATACTGTATCATATGACAAGATGGAGAACAGTTCTATTGTAATTTTAAAATAATGGGATGAATGTTTGGAAATAGTTCAATCCATTATAAGATTTTTTAATCATATATGCCCATCTAGGTGACATTGAATGAATTATTATTGACCGAACTTTTTAGAAAATATTAATTTTAATTAATATAATTCATAGAAGTGGAATTATAAAATAAAGGGGGAGTCATTGATTATTAATTTTTTCCATAAATAAATGAAACAAAAACATCCACAAATCCTGGATTGTGGATTCTACTCTCAAGTGATGTATGTTTTTAATATCTTGAAGGATTATGAGTTCATATATAATGGGATGATGATCTTTGAGAATTTCGTATCGCTAAAAAATTTGGAATTTGGTTTTAAAATAATTTTCATAAAAAATATGTATTTAAATATCACATACATTGTATATGGGTTGAAACAAACTATATTATTTATGTATTAACTCTCTGATGAAAATTATAATTGTTTTTTAAAATAAATAAGTAGTTATGAATAATTTAAACGATTTATATGTTTTTTATGAGTTTATAGTTGACACAAATAAACCTTTTTAATATTCAGTAATTATAAGAAAAATAATAATTTATAAGTAGAACAAGGTAGATAATATGACTCCATTAGATATTGTTGACTAAAAAATAGTGGAGAAACAATTCTACTGATAAATAAGGCAGAATGTGTGATATAAATAAGAATATATTAAAAAATATAGGATATTGATGGTGATGTAATTTCAATATAATAATTTAAATTATTTACAATGATTAAGTAACGGGATATAAAAATAAACAATATTATTCATTTAAAATTTTTTATATTATGAATGAAAAGTGTTCCCCTATATGAAATGAGAATTTTAGAATAATTTATCTAATAAAATATTTTTATTCAATGGTGGAGTTAAATATCATAAAAAGCGCTGGTATTGAAAATCTTAAACATTTCTCTTAAAAGGATATGTTATAAATTTCTGTTTTCCTGGTAAATTTTTATTTGGATATTTCTTCTCTAAGGGGGTGAATGTAAACATAATTATCTTCATTTATTTTCTTTAATTAACTTATAAAGGGTGTGAATGAAAATATATTGGTAAAAATAAAATGTTATTTCAATAACCTTGTTGTAGGGATATCCCTTATTTGGAGGGAGAATAAATGTTGAGGTTGTTTTTGTATGGGATAAGTTTTGAATTATTTATATGTTTAGCTATGTTAGAAAATTTATTAAATTTTTTGGTGATTATTTTTTTCCATAAAATATTATGATAAATTTAAAGGAAACAAAGATTCACAATTGGAAGTACATTTATTGTTCATTATTAAGTTTATGTGGTGTCATGAACATTATGTAAGGGGATGTAAGTCACTTTTATAGACAACGTGGTTTTATTTTACAATTCTTTATTCCAAAAAATTTTCCTTTTATAGTAATATAATTATTATTTAATTTTTCAATTCTAGGTATATTTATCTGTAAAGTATGCTTTCTGTTCAAGAGACTCCGAAAACCTTAAAAGGGGGAGATTATTTGGTATATGAATGAATGAGGCGTTAAGAAACCAAAGAATAGTGGTGATGGAGAATAATGGGATATAATTATTATGATGAATTTCATTATCAATAAATAAGTATTGTTAAAACAAACATATTATATTTATTATAATTTGAGATGGAGGATATGAATCACTACTGTTAGGTTTTTGAATATATCTAAAACATACTACTTGGAAATTAGATTATTTTAAGAGTGTGATGATGTTTACATGTTACTATGATGTATTTTAATGTGGAATTCAAAAAACCGAGATGAAATATATACATCATTTTATTGCAATTATGTCACCTATAATGGAGGTTGTGTTCATTTTATTTTTTCAGGAAAGATAGAAAGATATTTTGAGTTTCATTGAATTATATCATAATGTTACCATGTAAATATATTTGTTCTATACATTTATATAGGTTATTAATTTGGATGTGGAATGGTATATTAAATTTTAATATTTTATGACATTCTAGAATGTTATTTACTATTTAGGTTGAGTATTGATGTCGTTATATTTGATGATGTTTATGAATCCATATAAGTAATGATTGATTAAGTTGTGAAATATTATTAGGTAAATACATCATAGTTCATTTTCTAAGGATATATTATTTTATGTATGAGATTTTTTTGGAACGTTATTCCAATTGAATTGATATGATTGTTTTTATATGACGAATTTCGGAAAATTTATAAATCAAAATCATTATTTTAACATATAATGATTACAATTCCATACATAGGCAATTATCAAAGTAGTCTGAGTTTGGAATTAAAAAAATCATAAATATTAAATCTTTTCATTTTATAAATAATGATGTTTGATTTATAAATATGAAAATTTATTAGTCACAAAATTGTAAATTTCCATAAATATATGGTTTATAAATAAAATATAAATAGTAAATGTTTTATATATGACAAGTAATAAACCTCTCTGACATGTAACATAATTTTCATTAATAAATAATGGTATTTTGAAAATATACTAGTGTTTTTCATAATAATGATCCAAAATTTAAGAAAATCGCTAGTTATAATATCTATTCCTTTTACAAAATGATCTTATAATATGAATGTGTGATCTTTACCAATTATTGGAATTTTATGATACTGAAGCTGTCTATATATTGAATAATTATACCAATGTGAAATCACATTACCATAATTATTTGGTATATACTCACACGATCGATATAATGTCATAGTGCTCATACATTCCATGAGTTAAAGATGATGTGGTTTTTGTTACTAAGAATATTTTCCCACTAAAAAGGAATAATTTGTTACAAAATACATCATTGGAAATTGTTTGTCACTACATAAGGATTGAAATCATGTCATCAATACATATAAAATATAAAATCCATATGATGTGGCTAGAGATACAGAAAATATGTTAATAGTAGTTTAAGGGTGTAGGTAATTTAAATTTAAATTTTATTAACATGAATGATATTTTGATATTATGTACGATTGTTTACAATAGACCTGTAAGATTAATTGAAGGGAATAATCGAGAGGATTTTTCCTGAGAGAGAATAGAATAATAGTTTGTTGATAAATTAATATATAAATAATAGAGATAAAAAATAATAATATTAATATCAATGAATAAAGTATAAGGGGAGGAAAACAAAGAGTACAAAACTGGTTTATGCATGAATTCGTCACATTAGTGTCATATAATGGGGAAGAAGGAAAATGGATTTATTCTAAATTATAAAAAAGTGCATGAGAACTATATTATTATAATAAGATAATACACATAGGGGATAAGTATTCGTCATGTCGATTGATGCTGTTTCACAATGTTATAAAATTGATTTGTGTGCTTGGTGTCAATTTTTTATATGATGACTTATTAACACTATTAAAATTATTATCACTAAATATATTTTATATAGGTTCATGGATCATAGTGTATGAACTATTCCAAATTAAGTTTTTTGAAAAATAATTCAATATCTCTTAGAATCCAAAAATAAAATAAATTCATACCTATTCAATTATAATGAAATTTAAGTCAATTATGTTTTTAAAACTCATAATTGAAATGTCTAAAATTCCATTTCTGGATCTTTTCATGGTCACTAGACATTAATTTCACTGAGATTAATTTTCTTTCCAACTAATACCATAAAAAGTTAACCATCACCCATGAAATACTACATATTAAGACAAAAACACTTCTTGAAATGATAAATTATGAAAGTTACAAATAATTGTTTTATAGGATTTCCAAAAAACATTCACAAATAATATTTTAGGGAGGGTTAATTTTAACAAATTGATTTATTAATGTCTTCAAATCATAAACTTTTCAATAATGACTATTTTGGATCTAAGGTGCCCTATATTATGAACAACATAAAAATTATTATTTAAGGTCAAATCACTATGACATACATTCAAAAAATTATTTTGATTCGACATCATTTAGATGATATAGTTTTTATTACCTCAATTAAAATAAATCATCATCACTTGTATTAAAAATTAAAAAAATAACAAATCATATACATTATTTTTATCTGTATTTCCCTAAAAGTGTAACACCCCAAGCTTCCACGGTACGTTTCCCTTCGAATAATGTAATGGCGTGCATTGTACGCAACTTCGAGATTTTAACACACCACAATCAATCAAACTAGCCGTTATGAATAGTAATACCTACTTTTTGAAATTTTATAAATTCTATCTCTCAAAATGGACTTCATTTTTGGATTCGGAATATTGAAATTAGCCTAGGGTGAAATTTTGGTACTTTTCGGATAACTTTCATATTTTGATGAATAGTGAAAATTACTAAATTTTAATTAAAAACAACATTTTTAATCAAAATAATTAATAGTGATAAATTATGAATCTGAGTGGTTTTAAAGTATATTTAGAATATATTTTTACCATGTAATACAATGTGGGTCATTGAACATAATTTCACATTTAAACCATACATAAACAAGTGCCAATCTTTTGATAGTTATTATCTCTTAAAAACACGTTTTGTTTTAACAACGGGAATTAATTTTAAATTAATTTCTGCCACTTCTGTGTTTTGAATTTCTAAAAATGGATTCCATATTTGGAATCAGGATGGTCAAATTGTGTAAATAGGTAACTTTTATTTTTAGACATTTTGGATAATTACTTCGGTAAATATTTTATTTACCATGGTTAAAGGGTAAATCCGGTAAACAATGGTTAAAAAACTAATATTATAATAATACTAAATAACCCTAAAACGTGTCTTAACCTTATTGGTTAATACATGGTCGACCATGGAAATCTTTGGGTCAATTTTGGGACCCCATGGATCCACTTGCAAGTGATAATCACACTTTATTTTAATTATGTTAAAATAAATACAAAAATTACACAAGCATATATCTTTTAGAAAACCAATTGTTACATAGGTTTATATATGTTTAATTTTAGACTATAAATATTAATTATAAATCTAAAAAGATTTCCTACATAATTATATTTTATTTATAATTTTTAGACATTAAATAAGTTTATTTATTTATGACACAATGGTGATGCAGTAATTACCATAATAGTGAAAAAATAGAATAATTGATATTATAAATACCCAAATAAATATATTTTGAGACTTTTATTGAATTAAACTAATTTTATAGGTTAATATGACATATTAGGATTGATTTAATAATCTTTTTTTAAGTAATCATTCTGTTTTGTGTTTCACAAAAATCAACTATTGAATAGTGTCAAAATTTACATAAAAGAGTTTTTAAAACAAATATTATATTATTAATTGATATTAAATTCCTAAAAATCTATGGTTCGTCCAATAGACTTATATCATGATAGGTATATCATTAATGGACCACTTGGGGGTCTCTTGGATGTATATAGTATGTTTATTAACTATATAATATAAAAATACAAGGTGACATGGTAAATGTCAAACTAATTAACTAAGTGTTAAAACTAAAAGATAAGGTTAATATAATGACCCAAACCTGTCTAAATTCTATTTTATGAAGGGTTTTTGACCTATACCCACCTTAACCTTTTAATAATCAACTTTGGAGCCATTAGAAACCGAATATGAATTTATTATAAATTAAAATTTCTAGCTTTTCCAAAGGTGCCCCTCACACCTCTTATAAAAGGGCACTCCTCCTTCTCATTTCTTCACACCTTCAAAGCCTTTTGGTTCAGCCAAAACCTACCCAAATACTCTCTCATCTTCCCTCAATACAACCCAGAATCCTTAGTTTGATCAGAAAGCCAACCTAATGAGCCCTTTTGATCAAATCAAAAGGAAGAACCCGAAGAAGAGGTAATGTTTTCACCACCCCTTTTCAAGTTCCTTTCTTCTTCCACTTCCTCATTCTTTGTTATTACCATTATAAAATAACAAATCCGGTATAATATATATATTGTGATGTTATTATAAATATGGTACAACCATATTCAGTATTCTATCCATCCTTTTAATAACATGTCACAATACGTGCATACGAACGGCTTACCGTCTCCACGTCGTGGTGTAATTGTTATTCAATATATTATTATTTGTATGGGTATAATAATGATGTGTAACTCATGTAAATTATAAATATAACATGATAATGATTCTTTATATATTATATAACATCCAATTATATATAATTTTAAAATCAAAAGAATGATATTGTCGCTCGTGTGTACGTACGGATTACCGTCTCCACGAACGCGATGAGATTCATTCTTCATCATATCCATTCAAGTATAATTATAATTTTATGATTTAAAAATAGTATATAAGGACTTTATATAATTCTGGAAATGAATAATATACATCCCATTAATAACGAATATGGCTCACATAACAAAGAATATAAAGTAAAATGAAGCCGTTAACACCCAAAATGACGATAATTCTAAGATATTATTAACAAATCAATGTTAAAAGATCATATATGATATCATAATAAAGTAAAAGATTCTTGTATAATTCAATAACAATTATTTCACCATTATACAGGAGGTTAACCTACCGTCGGCCAAGGAAAAAGTAAAAAGTAAGGGATTTTCTTATCTCACTTTCAATTCCGTTAGATTTGCATTATTCGCCACTAAATTATTGAAATTGGTGTATTGTGTACTGCCATTTGATATATATTATCATGATTCTATTTATATTCATGTTATTCTGTAAATAATTTGGTGGTTATTAAATTTTGGCCATAAGACTCAATTGATTAACGTGGTAAGGAGTTTCTTATCTCACTCTTAATTTCGTGAGAATTCCATTATTCACCACTTATTTATTGCATGTGGTGTGTGTGCTGCCCATGTTTGTATTCATTGTGTAATATACTTTAATTCATGTATATTTACATCATCATTGTGTTATCCTTCTTTCATGGGTTCATGTTTCATAAGTTACCAAATCGATAAGGGAATTTGAAATTCCAATTTCCATTTATTCGGCTTTACGCAAACTACATTGATTATTTTACTCCGAGATTATGTGTAGAATCTCTATTCATTTGCTTATGTCATAATTTCCACTCCCCTTTTCTGTGGATATACCTTTTATACACATAATCACTACATTGATAATTTCTCAAGTCATCGATATGAATTTGATAAGAGTAATTTTAACTCATTCTCCATTTGTTGAGTTAAACATCCAATTCATTGGTGTTGTTTTTACAAGATTATGTGTGAATGTGCTTTGATTTTTTTACACTAAATATCCAATCATATTTAGTGTATTTATATTTGTCACACATAACTATGTCGTTGATTTATCTTTATCCTAAGGGTACGACCTTTATGAGAGATTTCATCTCAATTTACATTCCATTGAGACTTCTTTGTTGATATACACCAAATCACTCTTATGTGGTGTATATAATATACTTTGACATAGTATATCATGAATCCCTTTATTCTCATGATATTAGAATGTTTTGATTACCTCAATTATTTGTATTCAAGTGTCTCTCTTTTCGTTAGAAACCCTAACTAAAATACCATTTTTAAATGTTTTAAATACTTATTCTTCTAAATCTTGCTCATTAATGTCCATGTTTTAAAAAATTGTTTTAAGGATTTATTTATATGGACATTAATGTTATAAAATTAAAACTCCTTTTAAAATGATTCAAAGTGGTATGGGACACTTTGATTCAAAAATCTATTTTTAAATGGATTCTTGACAAATAGTGTGACTTTTAAATGATTTCAAGAAAAAGGGGGATATTTCTCTCAAATAGTTTTGATGATTATTTTCATCTATGTCAAAATCCTTCATTATTATTGATTGAGGTTAGTGTGATACAATAAAATCTTCCATATTGTATTGAATGAGTTATGTTTGACTGTCGATGTGCAATTTTTATACCATTCATGGTTTGTGGTTAAAGTATTGACATTTCGTATGCTAGTTTTAATACGAATGTTTATGTTATATTTAAACCTATTCATATGAGGAATGCATTGGACTTAATAAGTGACGGGTGGAGCCCGCTATAGCTCCTCGATGCATCGGTAGGTCTAATGAGACAAACTACTGTCTTGGGACAAGGCCAAGGCAAAATCTTATTTGTAGTCTTGGCACGAGGCCTTGGTTATGTGGTTATGATAGTCTGGCATTATGAATTCCATCATTATGAAAGTGGTTATTGATATTGCATGGGATTTTTCGACTAGTATAATATCCATGTGAATAAGTAAATGGCATTATTTCACTTTATCTTTTACATATTATGCTGAAGTTCAAGTTTAAAAGTCTTTTGTTTTAATTATAAATTGCCTTCAGTGTTTATGCTTATATATGAAATCTTCTGCTATAATGTTATCCTTACTGAGCATCTGAGCTCACCCCTTTCAATGTTTTATTTTTCCCAGGATTGTGAAGAAGTAAATTATGAATGACCTGCAGGGATAGTATGAGTGTGGACTATGGAGACTATGTTGTTGTTGTTTTCATTTTATGATGTAATGTAAAGTCTATGAATGTATCTAATTCTTCCAAGGCTACTAAACTAATCGGTCTTTCGAGACTTGATCTTTCTTGTGATCATACCAATGTTATGTAATAATGCCCCGACTCTGGTTAACTGGGGTCGGGGCGTTACAGTTGGTATCAGAGAAGTTTAGTACAAACCTTGGAATCTAGATTTAGATAAACTCCGATTAGAGCACGTAGACCTAAGATGAACTTTGAGGATTATTATATAAGAACTTCCTAGAATTTTGGTATTGTAGAGATTTTTTGAGTTTTCCGAGCAATACATCCCTGTCTGGATATGAGCAGGTAGAGGCGGCTCTGGCACAGATGTACCTAGGGGTAAAACCCGAAAACACCGCATTGAGCTAGACTCTAACGGGAACTGGTGCACGACAACGGGCCTTGCTGCACTCTTGGTTACGACACTCCTGGGGGATATGCTTAGGATAATTTACATTTTCTCTACAAACCGATTTAAGTAATAAATATAAGATGAGAGTAAATAACCTTGGTTAATCCTAATATGTTTCAAATTGAGAATATGGTGACATGTTAATCTCTAAATGATTTTACGACTACTGTTACTCACACAATGCTTTCTGGTTTTAGTCAATGGATGGATTCCAAGGAAGTCATAGCGACTTTGAGAATGATGTACAAGGTGGTAACGATGGTGGAAATGAACAACAAAATGGAATGTTGATAGGCGTAAAAGATATCGTCTTTATGCCAAATCAGTTTTCCAAAAATATGATCAACAACATATATATTAACCAACTCCCAGACTCAACAAGGAAGAGAAAGGTGATGAATGATAAGAGCTCCAGCAAAGGAGACCATGGAGAAAATAACCCTCAATTTTCATCATGCAGGAAATGTGGAAGGAGACACCCAGGAAATTGTCTCAATGGAACAATGAAATGCTTTACGTGCGGGAAGGAAGGACATAAAGTGAAGAATTGTCGAAGAAAAATGAAGAGTACTATGGAAGAAGATAAAAATGGTCCCAAGAGTCCATTTACAGTCATTTGCCGTAAATGTAGGGGACCTGGCCATTACCCGAGTGAATGTCCAATTCTATAGGATATTTTCTTGGTCAAAGAAGAAGCTATGTGGAAATAAATGGTTGGAGAAAAGTTTAAAAAGTATTAGCGCTCCTTGTTGATGGGTTTACTTTGGAATAATTTTCTCTTGTATTTGTAACCCCTCAGTTTTCCATGTGAGAATGATATTTGAGGAAGAATTTTATCTTCTCTTGTGGATATAGGTATAAATAACCATTTGGTTTTATATGATCATTGGGGTTTGAGAGAATTATAATTTATTATAATTTGGGATGAAAATGCAATGTATGATATAACATTTGTGGTTAAATTCTGTTATTTTGAGGAATTTATATCATTTTGGTAATATTATAAAATTTAGTTTTTGAAAAAGGACAAAACGTAGACCGTGTGACAACCCGTCGCGTCAGACAAAGTTGTGGGAATCGAACCCACAACCAAAGTGAGATTAGGATTTATCGCCTACCACTGGACTACGTGAAGTCCCTGGTTAGTGTGAATATTGTTTTTAGTTAAATGATTTTATTGATCAATAATATGTTGATTTGGGTTCTTATGTCTTATCAAATGAATACACTTAGTATAGGAAAATGATTTGGTGATTAAGTGATAAATGTTATTTTGGAAGATGTTCACTTTTTTGGGAACACTATATGTCCAAGGAAAATAGAATACTATGGGATGTCATTAGAGGAGTAATGGTGGATTTTTATCTATGTTTTTTATTGTGGATCTATAGTGATTTGGGTTATTTATGGAAATGATTAACCTATAATAAAGAATATGTGATTAGGTTAATTACTTTTAAGTATGTCACTTTAAGAATTGATGATGTTATTTAGAGATACAATTTAACGTGGAAGACTATATTCTTATAAGTTTTGGGTTTCAATATTAGTTTGGATTATATTGAAGGATTTTAAGGAAAATTTATTATTGAATGGTATTTATTTAACTTTGGGGTATTGTTGGTTTAATTTTAGAAATTAAGATTAGTATTTTTTTCTCTAATGGAATATACATTTGGGGGATCATCAGATCTTATACTAACCATTTTTGTTTCGATTAATCTCTAAAGACAAGTTAAATATATAGTTTATCCTATATGGATCATGTATTTCTATAGAAGTTTATTCTAGCTCTTTTATTGTGACCAAGTCTTCTTGAATACTCATTGTTAAAAAAAATAAGTTAGTGGTAAAAATTTATTGAATAATGAAACTCTACTTAAAATGTAAGTATATCTCTTTATGTTCTTAGTCAATATCATAAATTAATTCCTCGTCCTTATGTATTGTAACTTAAAACAAAAAAAATGTTGTCCGTTTACTTTCCTATTAGGAGACTAATGGCCGTTTGTCCCAACACAAGTTTGTGGTTTTCTTATTGTTAACTTTCTCCTGATCCTGATTTCTATCCCTCTCCATCAGAACTTGACACTTAGTTTTTCATCCATATCCATGTTATCCAACATGGAATCTGATTATGGGTAATCTTGGATGACCTTTATACCTCTCTTTCTTTCTTTTAAAGTGATAGTTTTATTGACTCTTTTTCCGATGTGGGACTTTCCATTATATTCCCAAGAACAATTTTAAAAATTGCGAGGACGCAATTTATTGAAGGATGGGAGAATGTAACACCCCAAGCTTCCACGATACGTTTCCCTTCTAATAATGCAATGGCATTCATTGTGCGCAACTTCGAGATTTGAACACACCACAACCAATCAAACTAGCCGTTATGAATAGTAATACCTACTTTTTGAAATTTTATAAATTCTATCTCTCAAAATGGACTTGATTTTTGGATTTGGAATATTGAAATTAACCTAGGGTGAAATTTTGGGACTTTTCGGATAACTTTCTTATTTTGATGAATAGTGAAAATTACTAAATTTTAATTAAAAACAACATTTTTAATCAAAATAATTAATAGTGATAAATTATGAATTTGAGTGGTTTTAAAGTATATTTATAATATATTTTTACCATGTAATACAATTCAGGTCATTGAACATAATTTCACATTTAAACCAGACATAAACAAGTGCCAATCTTTTGATAGTTATTATCTCTTAAAACACGCTTTTTGTTTTAACAACGGGAATTAATTTTAAATTAATTTCTGCCACTTCTGTGTTTTTAATTTCGAAAAATGGATTCCATTTTTGGAATCAGGATCTTCAAATTGTGTAAATAGGTAACTTTTATTTTTAGACATTTTGGATAATTACTTCGGTAAATATTTTATTTACCATGGTTAAAAGGTAAATCCGGTAAACAATGGTTAAAAAACTAATATTATAATAATACTAAATTAACCTAAAACGTGTCTTAACCCTATTGGTTAATACATGGTCGACCATGGGCATCATTGGGTCGATTTTGGGACCCCATGTATCCACTTGCAAGTGGTAGTGACACTTTATTTTAATTAAGTTAAAATAAATACAAAAATTACACAAGCATATATCTTTTAGAAAACCGGTTGTTACATAGGGTTATATATGTTGAATTTAAGACTATAACTATTAATTAGAAATCTAAAAAGATTTCCTACATAATGATATTTTATTTATAATTTTTATACATTAAATAAGTTAATTTATTTATGACACAATGGTGATGCAGTAATTACCATAATAGTGAAAAATTAGAATAATTGATATCATAAATACCCAAATAATATATTTTGAGACTTTTATTGAATTAAACTAATTTTCTAGGTTAATATGACATATTAAGATTGATTTAATTAACTTATTTCGAATTAATCATTCTGTTATGTGTTTCACAAAAAATCAACTATTGAATAGTGTCAAAATTGACATATAAGAGTTTTTAAAACAAATATTATATTATTAATTGATATTAAATTCCTAAAAATCTAAGGATCGTCCAAGAGACTTATATCATGATATTTATATCATTAATGGACCAATTTGGGGTCGCTTGGATGTATATTGTAAGTTTATTAACTATATAATATAAAAAATACAAAGTTACATGGTAAATGTCAAACTAATTAACTAAGAGTTAAAACTAGAAGATAAGGTTAATATAGTGACCAAAACCTGTCTAAATTCTACTGGATGATGGGTTTTAGACCTATCCCCATATTAACCATTTAATAATCAACATTGGAGCCATTAGAAACCGAATATGAATTTATTATAAATTAATATTTCTAGCTTTTCCAAAGGTGCCCCTCACCCCTATTTAAAAAGGGCACTCCTCCTTCTCATTTCTTCACACCTTCAAAGCCTTTTGGATCAGCCAAACTCTGACCAAATACTCTCTCAACCTCCCTCAATACAACCTAGAATCCTTAGTTTGATCCGAAAGCCAACCTATAGAGCCCTTTTGATCAAATCAAAAGGAAGAACCCGAAGAAGAGGTAATGTTTTCACAACCCCTTTTCAAGTTCCTTTCTTCTTCCACTTCTTCTTTCTTTGTTATTACCATTATAAAATAATAACTCCAGTATCATATATATACTGTGATGTTATTATAAATATGGTACAACCATATTCAGTATTCTATCCATCCTTTGAATAACATGTCACCATACGTGCGTACGTATGGATTACCGTCTCCACGTCGTGGTGTAATTGTTATTCAATATATTATTATTTGGATGGGTATAATAAAGATGTGTAACTCATGTAAATAATTAATATAACATGATAATGATTCTGTATATATGATATACCATCCAATTATATATTTTTTAATATCAAAAGAATGATATTGTTGCTCGTGCGTACGTACGGATTACCGTCTCTACGAACGCGATGAGATTCATTCTACATCATATCCATTCAAGTATAATTATAATTTGATGATTTAAAAATAGTATATAAGGACTTGATATCATTCTGGATATGAATAATATACATCCCATTAATAACTAATATGGCTCACATAACAAAGAATATAAAGTAAAATGAACTCGTTAACACCAGAAATGACGATAATTCTAAGATTTTATTAACAAATCAATGTTAAAAGATCATATATGATATCATATTAAAGTAAATGATTCTTGTATAATTTGATAACAATTATTTCACCATTATACAGGAGGTTAACCTACCGTCGACCAAGGAAAAAGTACATATTAAGGGATTTTCTTATCTCACTTTCAATTCTGTTAGATTTCCATTGTTCGCCACTAAATTATTGAAAGTGGTGTATTGTGTACTGCCATTTGATATATATTATCATGATTATCTTTATATTCATGTTATTCTATAAATCATTTGGTGGTTATTAACTTTTGGCCATACGGCTCAGTTGATTAACGTGGTAAGGAGTTTCTTATCTCACTCGTAATTTCGTGAGAATTCCATTATTCACCACTTCTTTATTGCATGTGGTGTGTGTGCTGCCCATGTTTGTATTCATTGTGTAATATACATTAATTCATGTATATTTACATCATAATTGTGTTATACTTATTTCATCGGTTCATTTTTCATAAGTTACCAAATCGATAAGGGAATTTGAAATTCCAATTTCCATTTATTCGGCTTTGCGCAAACTACATTGATTATTTTACTCCAAGATTATGTCTGGAATCTCTATTCATTTTCTTATGTCATAATTTCCACTCCCCTTTTCTGTGGATATACTTTTGATACACATAATCACTCCATTGATAATTTCTCAAGTCATCGATATGAATTTGATAAGATTAATTTTAACTCATTCTCCATTTGTTGAGTTAAACATCCAATTCATTGGTGTTGTTTTTACAAGATTATTTGTGAATGTCCTTTGATTGTTTTACACTAAATATCCAATCATATTTAGTGTATTTATATTTTTCACACATAACTATGTCGTTGATTTATCCTTATCCTAAGGGTACGACCTTTATGAGAGATTTCATCTCAATTTACATTCCATTGAGACTTCTTTGTTGATATACACCAAATCGCTTTTATGTGGTGTATATAATGCACTTTGAAATAGTATATCATGAATCCCTTTATTCTCATGATATTACAATGATTTGATTACCTCAATTATTTGTATTCAAGTGTCTCTATTTTGGTTAGAAACTGTAACTAAAATACCATTTTTAAATGTTTTAAATAATTATTTTTCTAAATCTTTCTCATTAATGCCCATGTTTTAAAAAATGGTTTTAAGGATTTATTTATATGGACATTAATGTTTTAAAATTAAAACTCCTTTTAAAAAGTTTCAAAGTGGTATGGGACACTTTGATTCAAAAATCTATTTTTAAATTGATTCTTGACGAATAGTGTGACTTTTAAATGATTTCAAGAAAAAGGGGGATATTTCTCTCAAATAGTTTTGATGATTATTTTCATCTATGTCAACATCCTTCATTATTATTGATTGAGGTTAATGTGATACAATGCAATCTTCCATATTGTATAGAATGAGTTATGTTTGACTGTGGATGTGCTATTTTTATACCATTCATGGTTTGTGGTTAAAGTATTGACATTTCGTATGCTAGTTTTAATACGAATGTTTATGTTATGATTAAACCTATTCTTATGAGGAATGCATTGGACTTAATAAGTGATAGGTCGAGCCCTCTATAGATCCTCGATGCATCGGTAGGTCTCATGATACAAACAAGTGTCTTGGCACAAGGCCTTGGCAAAATCTTATTTGTAGTCTTGGCACGAGGCCTTGGATAAGAGGTTTTGATAGTCTGGAATTATGCATTCCATCATTATGAAAGTGGTTATTGATATTTCATGGGATTGTTCGACTAGTAGAATATCCATTTGAATAAGTAAATGGCATTATTTCACTTTATCTTTTCCATATTATGTTGAAGTTCATGTTTAAAAGGCATTTGTTTTAATTATAAATTGCCTTCAGTGTTTATGCTTATATATGAAAGCTTCTACTATAATTTTATCCTTACTAAGCATCTGAGCTCACCCCTTTCAATGTTTTATTTTTCTCAGCATTGAGAAGAAGTAAATTATGAATGACCTACTGGGATAGTATGAGTGTGGACTGTGGAGACTATGTTGTTGTTGTTTTCAGTTTATGATGTAATGTAAACTCTATTAATGTATCTAGTTATTCCAAGGCTACTAAACTAATCGGTATTTCGAGACATGATCTTTCTTGTGATCATGCCAATGTTATGTAATAATGCACCGACTCTGGTTAACTGGGGTCGGGGCGTTACAAAAAGTGATTGACCACACCATTGTTCTGACTCGAGAAACCATACTAAAGGTGGTTAAACAAAAATTCTAAGGTGAAAAAAGTGTAAAAATGAAATATCCCTAACTAATGAACCCAATATTCTGATTATTTCCAAAATGGATAATTCATCATTAATAAATATAACTTCTTCTAACAAAATTAATTCAATAATAGTAATAATGATATTTAAAAACATTATATTAATGAAAATAGTGATTCTGAATACCATACAAGACATTAATAATTTAAAAATTATTGTTATTCTCTCATCTTTCATGAATATTAATGCATATATTTAGAAAAATATCCTCATAACGTTATATATCTCAAATGTATTTTCTTAATCATGATTTTCCTATTAAAACTCATTATACTATATTTTTTTTAAAAAAAATATATAAAATAACTGATTATAAATGATGTTAACATAATTAAAATTTATTTAACTTAGTGATAGACATATTTGATGGGGAATATATATCAACATCAAGATTTAAATTATTTAAAAACATGCACCAATTGAAATCTCTTAAAAATGTTAAACACCATTAAATTTTTTATTAATATTTATTAATTTATATCACAATAAATCACGTCCTAAATATTATCAAATAATTTAATAAATGATATGAATAAAGCATGTTGAATCTAGTGTGCACATATTTGTGCATTAGAAAACTCAAAAAAATGATTCGAAGTTTTGATTTTCCCTTATATTAGCATTGAAAACCTATATTAAATATTTTTATCCAATATATCATTCAAATGATACGTTAAAAAACCCATTCTTATATAGCGAATTAAAATATTGTAACTCAATAAAATGAAATCATATAATAATATTTAAACATTGTTTTTTTTAATTTCTATCATATAAATCATGTTAAAATTTTAATTTCACATATGTAGTGATAATATTCTAATAAAGACATAAAAAAGATTCCTAATTAGTGTATCAATTAGTATGGGAGTGAATTTATAATCCGACCAAACATAGGATAGTGTTTGGAGACAATCACAAAAAAGTCATTATATATCAATGAAGGCCATAACTATTGAACCTCCATTAAAACCATGAAACTATACAACCCATTGAAATAAAATAAAAATAAAGGAAATATACCATATATAAAATAAAATTTATGATATTAATAATATTTCCAATAATTATAATATTTAAAAACATTGTATGTAAAGAAATATACAAGAGACAAATCTCCAACTAGGATGAAAACAAAATTTAAGAAGAAAAACTCATTTTCATCTAAGAAACCCTCTAATGTAGAATAAATTATAAAATTCATAACCATGAACCAAAAATAAATATAACTTCCAATTCCACATGTTATATGATCAAACTCATACTTCACATCTTCTACATAAATCCCAATATATTATGATAGTATATATAGCACTTTGTCTTCAATTAGAATATTCTTTTCTTGAAGAAAAAACAATAGATCAATGCATATAAATCTATTCATGAATTTGAAATAAACAGAAATTAAAAAATTTTATAAAATAAATTTTATAAAATAAATTTTTAAAAATAAATTTTATTTCTTAATTAATCACGTTATAATTAACAAATACAATTTTTTATAAATACCTGCATCTAGAGTGAGTAGTAAAAAATGAAATTGTACATTAATTGATCACTTTTATCACATTATAGTGATATGATAATAAAATTAAACCTTATGAATTTTTTTTCAATACAAAATATATATTGAATATGTAATATAATTTTTATAAAAATATAATTGTGAACATAGAAATATATTTTAAGCATTTTGGAAATCTAAATCTTGTCATCATTAAAATTAAAACTATTTTCAGATCCAATCTATTAATAATTTATGCATAATATTAAATTAATTTATACAATTTTTCAATGAAAAATAAGTATCCAATGATTTAATATAATAAAATTGATTTCATTAGAGTCAAAAAAATTATTTTGATGTAAATTTTTTTTAATCTTAAAAAAAATATTTATTTAAAAATATATGTTTTGCGTTTTTCAAACATAAAATAAAATTAAATATTAGGAATAAAATTATGAATGTAAGGTAATATGGTCAACTTAATTTTTGTTCATTATGAATTTTTGAGAGAGTATAAATATATTAGCATGGTTATGGTTAAACTAGGTTAATCAAAGATTAATATAATAGATAATGGTAAAAATTACAAATGAAATTTTATAAATAATATTTTTTTGGGTGTTTTAGAATCTATTATATCGTAAATTTTATCAGAATTTTTTTTACCAATTCAATAGAAAATGTATTTATATAATTTAAATCTTTTTGGTAATTCTATTTGTATCCGTCCTTTCACATATTATAGTGTTCCTATTCTTGTAATAAATATAAAAACATTGAAAAATCTAGTTCATCCTCAAAAAAAACTTCTTTTAAGTCATTCATTCCTTATTCATCATCTTATTTTTTCTAAGACCATCATATAATTGCTTATGTTGAAATTCAATGATGGTCTCTTACAGAAGATGTAATCATTTTTATTGTCTCTTATAAAGTATATTTCTTATTTTACATTGTATGAATATACATTATAGAACATGAAATAATGGAGACACTATATAAATAATAATAAGATGTTTTTGTTTTTATGGGACAATCATTTTTCACATCCTAATAATCGAATTAGAAATGAAAGACTCGCATGTGTGTATATATAAAATACCAAATCCATGTAAATATTAGATTCATTTACCATAAAAACATTATAGGGTGGGTTATTATCATAGATTTAGGGTCTATAAATGATATTAATTAAATAATTATGATTTTGGAATTATATGATCTTATCTAATTTATTTTCTTCTAATCCTTTAGGAAATGATAAAGATGCTCGTGCATACGTGCAGACAAACTCCTCCATGAGGTGATGTGATTCATTTTAAATATAATAAATATATTCATGGTAATAATTTAATATTTAATGAATATATATTATAATTATGATATAATAATGTTTTTAAAAATTGAATTAATAAATAATTTTTTCCTTCCACCCTTCAAAAAATGAAAACTTTACTCATACAAATGTTTGACCTATAATATCCATGATGTGATTAATGTAATTTTATCACAAATTTATATTAAAAGATATAATATTGTTTATAATGATTAAATATTATACTTATGACAAAGATGATGTTATAGAGATGATGAAAACATGATCAACATACGTGGAATTAATCTACCATACCAAAACATTTCTACAAAATGAAATAGTTTACAATAAAAATGCTGATTTTAAAAAACTAATTATAATAAAAAAATTCAAGAATTAATAAATGGATCATATTTGATATTATAAATTTTTATATATTCTTTTTACTCTTTTACAGTAAATCAGAATTTATTTTAAAGGATTAATGTTCACATAAAAATAAAATCAGACTTATGGTAACTATTTTTTTTCCCACTTTTGTTTCAACATGACATATTACTTGTTCACCACTTGTTTCATTCATGTATTGAATATAATCCCACTTTTATATATTATGTCATGAATTTTGTTATATTAATTTTCATTAATGTCCTTCTTGTAGTTGTTTAATTCATAGTGGTCATGATTCTAATGTTACCCAACAAGTAAGGGTTCATTTCCAAATTGCACCCTTATTCTAGATTATTTGTATAAATTTTAATAAGTGAAAATATAAAATATTTTAAATTAAAACCCCATATATTTTCATACACTATTTTTTTAATTAAAATTAAAAAATATATAGTAAATAACCTCTATCTATATACTCAAAAGTACAACGCAATGATTTATGGAAAACTGAATATGTTTTCTCTAAACTATTGTAATTTATTTTCTTAAATGTTTATAATTTATTTAAAAAAACTCATAAATTATTTTAATATTACCCCATGGATGATTAATGTAATTATTACCAGTGTTGAATTTTTATTAAATGTATTAATATAAATATTCTTCTTCTTTTAAGTAACCAACCCCACCCCAGTATCCCAGAGCTAGTTTCTATTTTATTACAATTGCCTAGAAAAAAGAGATAAAATCATCAAGGATTGAGTAATACAGTTGTTTTGAAGAACTCGATATACACATGGTTCTATTTTTATGTTGGTAATTAAATATAAAACCATAAAAATTAAAGTGAGCAACTTCTTTGAATTGTATTCAATATTTTCATCATAATAACTTAGGGAAATATGAAATTAAATTGGCGAGATGAAAAGATAAGTAACGGTTACATGAATAAATAATAAGTTAATAAAAGTAAATATGTAACAACCAATATATAATGGTAAATTACTAAATAACACATGTCATATATAAATTGATAATGAAAATACATCCATATATTTTCTTCGTTTTGAAAATCTCATGAAAAGTAAAAAAAATGAATAGAGAATAAATAAAATTTGTAATTATTTGATGTCTTGTATCAACAAAATAAACCATTATACTATCTATATGGTTTCATATTATTGGTATAAACCCATATCATTCTACATGGAAACAGACCCAAATGGTTGTTTCCAACAGTATTGTCTCATGATACCGATTAATACATTGAGGGGTTATCTATAATAGGCACCATCCATCACTCCAATTCCAAATAATTCTTCATTCATAGGTTTAATTCAACAAATAACTTTACTTCTCAATATATATGTATTGTTTAGAAGATAATTATTCATCAATATTACCCAGTTAAAATAACATTAAAAATAAAAATTACTCGTAAAATTTATATACAACTAAGACAATAATAATATTTGAAACAACATGTTACTATTTTCAGGTACCCCAAAATAGAAATTTTTACCATGATTTGGTTGGGATTAGTTTAACGGGGTTTGGGATAATTTTTGTGAAATTTATAATGTTTAAGGCTAGTTCCTTCTTGGTGTATAGTTTTGCTAAACTGTGCATCCTTTTAATGGAAACCATGCAACCAAAGGTAGTGAGGGTTTTTTTATGGTTAGAGAATAGTTTAAAAAACTATTCACCCAAGTATTTGAACCCATTCACCTAGATATAGTGGTCACATGACTACGAAATATGTTTTTCCTAAACAATTGGGCTTTGTCAAGCTATTCGGGCATAAAATATTTTCAAATATGATATTTTATTTTATAACACCAGAAACTATTGATTTAGGTTCCTTATGGAACTCATTATACCATTCATTATTTACTATTATAAGATAAATCGAATGAGAATACCCCCTACACTTTCTTATAAGTTGATAAAATCTTGTTGAATGATGATCGTTCATCTCCAGAAAAGTTTACTATTTTCGTTCTCTTATTTCTGCTCTCTCTCTATTTTCCTCCCTAAGGATTCCAAGATCTATGGGTTGGTTGGAGGATATAATACCTACTATTTTTGGTCTTCTATCTAGTTTTTATAATATATATTTATTTATGCCATTATTCAAAGGTTTTCTTGTATATAGTTTGACATTTTTAGATCCAATGTTTCAATGGAAGTTGGTTCCATTATGATTGCTTAGTTTTATTAACACTAAATTTAATATTTGTAATTAAATTTTTTAATTACAATTCCATTTAATGACAATTATTTCAATTATTTTTTTAAAAAAAAATTCCATTGAACTATGGAATTTGATTTGAAATTGGATTTTCGAAACAAAATCGAAAAAATACAACATTCCATTGAATTTGGTGGTGTTTGTGAAATTGCTTGAATTATATGAAATTTAAAATGACTGATTTAAATTGAGAAACTAAATATTTTTAATTAATATCAAAATGGAATTTTGGAAAAATTTATTTAAATTGTTTTGATAAAAATGAAATGGTTTTATCTTATAAAGAGGAATGATTTGATAAAAAGCACAATTTTGGTATTAAATAAAAAATTGGAATATTTGAAATTTAGAATGAGAGAAATTGTTTTTCAATCAGTCTTCCAATAAATATCCCATAATTGTTTGTTATTAGAGAACATGAAATACTTATGTAGTTAGTGAGTTATTCAAACATCATTGTTTGATTTAAAATAATAATAATACACCTATATATGATGCATTTTCAATGAGATGGTGATGAGTAATCCATTGTTAGTATCAAGGGGAACATGTTTACACATAATAACATATATAATTTTGAGTGCGTGGTGTCCCTTAAACTATAACTGTCGTATGTTTTGTAATATTACATGTTTTATTACTTATTTGTATTTGAAATGTATATATGTTCCAGCATATGATGTGTACTATTTAACATAACATTTCAATTTATATAAACTATTTTATATAATATGTTTCAAAATCTATTTGTATGAAATGTTATAATTATCATAAATATAATGTTTTATTTATTTAAATATTTATTTGAAAGTCCAAATATTTTTCTTTAAAATTGAAATATCTTGTTAGTTAATAAAATGTTTAAAACTTTTATGAAATACTTGGTGAGAACATACTGGGTTATTTGTTCACATCGTACTTATGACATTAGGTGTTTATATATTAAATCATTACAGGTTAGATAATTAGAAAAAAAAACTACATGATGGTTGTTCAAGATATTGATATTAGGTCTCAATTTATTCTATTATTTTTCTTGAACATTTATATGGTACTTTGGGTTTGGCACACCACTACCGAACAAGTTTTTCAATTATGAGTAGTGACATGTATATGATTCTTCCAATGTGTTTGTGGAAAATTCATTTCAACATTCATTTTCTATGATGATAGTGTTTATCAAATGGGGATGTCTAATTCCCTTTAGGCAATTTAATAGTTGTATTAGTTATCAGGATAGCATGGTACCTAGGATGGTTGGTGACAATGTTGTATTAGTAGAGGTTAAGAATATTTACATGATGTTGGTCATTAATTATGTAATATTTACAGGATGTAAGAGGTAGTTGGAACTGAGTTTCTATTCATATGTCACCACAATCATCCTTAACATACAAGGGGATGTATAGTAAAGGCTTCTTGAGGATTTGTTTTAGTATTTTCCTATCATTAGATTTGAAGTGATTGAAATCCAAAAATTATTTATTCTGTTTTTTGGTTTTATTTCTCCAGAATCAATGTTTAAGGGATTAATGTGATGCATTCTATGATGTTTTCAAATGTTGTGTAGAATCATGCCTATGATAAAACATGTGAATCAAACCCTATATATATATTTTTCATAAGAAGAATGAGAAAATCATCTCAGGGACCCGAGTCTGGTTGAGAATATTGTGGGTACTATACATGACAAGGGACAAACTCAACCACTAGTCCTCGATCACGCTCTAGCTGTGGAACCTCAAAGGGATAATCTACATAATATTTATCAATAGTTCTTTCACTACTATCCACCAATGTTTATGGTTTACAATGATCCCAAAGTGAATGAAGAATGGATAACAAGAATTTAGCGTTGCTTTGGCTTCTTAGAAACGCAAAATGAAATCAAGGTATGGTGTGAAACCATCATGATGGAATGACCGAGAAGTATATGGTGGGACAAGATGCTAGAATCAAGGAAAAATTAGGTCTTAGATTGGGAACACATCATTGATATTTTCACCAACCACATCTATCTAGAGTCATCAGTGTTGGGAATGTCTATAGAGTTTTTGTTGCTTGAGGAAACTGATAGGACGGTGATACGATATGAAAAACGTTTTTATGATAAAGTGTAGTTTTTATATGAGATGGTATCAAATATATAAATAAAATATGAAGGTTTGAGTTGGGACTGTGACATAATATTCAATATGATATTTTCGTGTTGAATATTACCTCTTTTGATGACATATTGGATAGGGCATTGAGGGTAGAAATTGACTTGGCTGGAATGTCACGGTTGTTGGGAGTTTCTTCTCATCCTAGTGGGAGTTTGAATTACCTTAAAGGGAATAATAATCATGATGAATTTCTTTTCATATCTCAAAATCATGATTTCTTAGTCCAACTATAGTTCATCAATGATTCCCATTGATTCGATACCGATGAAGTTATCCTAGTAACTATAAGAGGGTTTGGATTGAAGTAGCCAAGGTATGCGTCTCCTCTATGTGTTCAGGTCACCTACAAACATTATTATATGTTTATTATACTTTTCATAGTTGAATACGTTCATAAAAACCATATAAAATAGTAGTGTAATCATATTATTCCTGATTAATAGTGTTCTAGATAGTGGAATCTAGAACAATGATTCTTCACACAGTGGATGAGTACCTAGAGGAAAAAGATACAAGTCAATGAATAGTGAGAGGTACCATTGCTATAGATTCATTTTTAATTAATAATTTATTTGATACGGGTGCATCTTATTCACATATATCACTTGTAATATTAAGCTACTAAATCTTTATATAGAGATTTTGTCTTATGTGATTGATATTAATAACCATTTAGAATGAAGAGAGAGAATGGTCTTCATAGCCCACATGTTTTTTATCTCTGTCAGATGTTGATCTTTCATGGAGATTTATTATTCTCGAAATAAAACCACTTCATCTCATATTCTAGATAGATTGGCTAAATACTAATAAATCTATAATTGATTAATATGTTTGATGGGTCTCATTTACCTTACCCGATGGGGTTTTCTATGTCATTCTAGGTGAATGTGACCTGGGGTTGAGTAGAGTTAGACATTCTTATCCAGAGTTATGGAAAATTGTATTTTTGTTCAATTTTAAAATGGAGAAATAATCATGGAGAGGTTATCTAACTCTATATTTGGCTGAGTTTATAAATATGTTTTCTTCTCACTTTTGTGGTTTTGCACCAATAATACAGCTAGAGTTCCCTATCAAATTACCTCATGGTACTCAACCAGATTATATTACTTCATACCATATGAAACCAATTTAAATAAATTAGATAATGAATAATTTTGATGTACTTTTAGAAAAATGATTTCTACACTTAATTGTTCCACCTTGGGTAGTGCCTATTCTTTTTTCATGGAATGCTAATGTGTCACACCGCCTTGCGGTTAAATACCGAAAAAATCATGTAAAAGTAAATAATTTTTTTTTTCTCCATGGATAAATGTTATGATTTACCATTAGAAAATGGAAATGTGTTTCTAGAATAATTTTATTCGATCTAGTTATCGTCAGTTGGGGAAAAAAGAATATGACATTCAGAAAAAAGATTCAGTGATATTATGACCATTATGAGTTCTTTTTCATAAGATTTGGGTTAACCAATGGGCCTCCACTCTTCAAGACATGATCAAAATTATTTTCCATGAGAATCATGAATCATTCGGGGTATTCTTTATGGATTAAATTTTTATTTAGTCTAAGACCGTGGAGGATTATGTGTGTCATCTCAATATAGTTCTAAATTGTTTGTGAAATCACCAACATTACGACATGGATCCAAAATTATACTTCTAGATATGGGAAGTGATATAATTGGGAAACATGGTTTCGTAACATGGGATTTCAGTTGATACCAAAAATTAGAAGGCTATTATTAAATCGGAATAACCAAAAAATGTTTAAGAGATCTAGAGATTCTTTGGTTGAGATGGGTACTATCGCCTATTTATAATGGACAAATCAAAGATGGAATCTTAGATGGATGGTCTAACAAAGAAGGAAGTAATGTTTTATTTGGATGAGAATTATACAAATTCATTTGTTGAGCTGAAATATAGTTTGACTACAATACTGGTGGTGACTCTTCCAGTGGTCAGGCATGTCTATAGAGAATTTTTTGATGCATCTAGTTTAGCTTTGGGATGTTTCCTCATACAGGGTGATCATGTCATTGCTTATGGACTTCAATAGATAGGGACATTAAAGAATAAATATTCTACCCATGATATGGAAATTTTTGATATGATGCACACAAATATGGTTTGGAAGCATTACCATTTGGAGAAATGATTTACGTTATTTCATACCCCAAGATTTTGAGTTATATGTTCTATAAAAGTAATTTTTAACTCTTCCAGAGGCGTTGGGTTGAATACCTATAGTATTTTGAATTTTTCTTAACCAATATTGTAGAGAAACATAATGGAATCACAAATTCTTTGAGGAGGAAACTTCTGACTGAAATAGTGAATATATCACTAGAAGAGTGGAACAAGATGACTCTTTTTGCACATTCTTATATTGGATTTAGGGAATTCAAGGAAGAGTCTTCCATTTCCATTTTTTAGTTTTCATTTACTCTTCTCGAGAGAATTCTTCAAGAAAAGATTCTTTTTGAGGAGTTCCATAGCATTATAGACTATCTCCATCTCTTTAGGGTGGGGGACTGTTCTAGACTGGTCATTCTCTACTGAGGGAATACTACAATATCCAAATCTATTTTTTGTGATATTAGCCATAAATAAATTTTTAAGGGGTGGATTTCCATAACTCATGGTGGGTTTTCCCCTAGGAACCACAATATAGTTCAGTGGCAAGTGGTTGAAATTCTAGTGGACAAGTATGATATAGGGAATTGCTGAGTTTTTCTCGCATTTTTATACATTCTAATATTTCTAAGCCAAGAACCAAAATTATTTGGGTTTTCTTTATCCACATAGGGTGAAATCATATAAGTGGGATGAGTTCCTTGTAGACATTTTGGATAGGTTTCTACATACCTAGGGAATTATTAATGTGACATAGGCTTTGACCAATCGACTGAACAATTCATGTAACTATGTACCCATTTGTAATATCAACATTGTTAAGGAGTTGGTAAACCATTAAATGAAGGATATATTTTATTTTCACAGTGTTCTATCTTCCATATATTTTGATAATGATCTTTGGTTCACTATAATTTTTTGAGAGGTCATTAGGAGGCACTAGGATCTCAGGTACATTTGAGTACAATGCACCATCAAAGGATGGATGTCCAAAATGGAAGAGCTATATATATTATTGATGATATGTTATATCTATTCATTATCATCTCTGGTGGATCTTGGGATACATGTTTAGTAGTGGTTAACTTTTCAAACAACAATAGTTTCCAGTCTGTGATCAGAATAACCCTTTATGTGACCTTGTAAGGATGACCATTCCGATCTCTATTGTGTTAGTAGGAGATTTTGGAAAGTGACATGGATGGACCAAGTTTGGATGAAGATATGACATCAATGATTCAATATATTATTTAGATAATGTTGACACCACTATGCAAGGACAATCCATATGTTGATCATTGTCACATTCCATTGGAATTTTCAGTTTGTGACTAGGTGTTCTTGAATGTTTCACCCCATTTCGATCCTCGGCGGCTTGGGAAGAATGGGACACTTGCTCCACATTTTGTTGGACCATAATAAGTTGGTGGCAATGTGGGAAATGTGTCTTACCATTTTTCACTCCCACTGTTGTTGATGTTGATACATAACAAGCTCTTTATATCTTAGCTCTAAAAGTATCTATCGAATCCATATCATGTTCTAAGATGGATTGATATTGATGTTGAACAAAATTTATCCATGAATGAATTTCTAGTCTGAATAGTTGATTACAAAACCAAGGTAATTTAATGGAGGATGATACATTTGGATTGAGTGCTACAGAAGCATGGTTTTGAAAGTCATGAGACATAGGGGTGGAAAGAACTGATTAGTAAGTAGTGGCATAGATTTTTGGAAATTATGGTTACGAATATGATTTTTGGGGACAAAAAGTTCTTATGGAGGGGAGGTTTTACAATAATATTACTATTTTTAGTTACTCATAAAACCATATTTTTAGCATTATTATATGGGATTTTTTAAAGGGATTTTGGGTGAAAATTGTGATAATTTAGAAGGTTTCAAGACTAGTGCACGGTTAGCACTTGGTTTGAACTAAATGTGTGCCCTATTAATGGAATTTATGGAAAACAATACAGTGGAGTTTTTAAAAACATTCACACCGTTTTAAAAATGATGTCCCCATATAGTAGAAAATTTTCACCTAGAAATAAAGGGAGCACTCCTAGTGCACACAGTTTCTCTAAACCGTGCATCTATTCCCAACTAACCATGCATACAAAATTTTCTATTACTAAAATTAATTAAAAATGAATAAAAACTATCAATTGACTTTCCGGACAGATATCAATTGGTGTTTGATGATTTCTTCTTCTAGGGGGGCTCCCAAGAGAAATTTTATGCCTCTCTACACCCTCCCTGAAGTAGATCGGTGGTTTTATAATGGTGATACGTCTTCTCTCAGCATTTTTCCACTTTCTTGATCTTATTTCCACCCACTTTCATTTTATCCCATTGGATTCAAAGATCTATAGGTTGTTTGGGGGATCTAATACTAGCTATTTTTGGCATTGGATGTTGATTTTCTCTTTGATAATTATTTCCAGTAATCATCATAGGATTTTCCGAACTAGATTTTGGAATTTTGAGATCCTATTTTACCATGGTAGGTGGTATTGTTATGATGGGAATTTTTTATTAAAACTAAATTTATTGATTTAAAGTTATTTGTTTGATTGAGATTCGATTACATGAAATTAAATCAAATTAGTTTTTACAAACACAATTCCTGTAAATTTGTGTATTTGAATTTGAAATTTTATTTTCAACATGAAATTGGTAAAAACCCCAAATTCCATTGAATTTGGGTGTATTTGTGAAATTGAAATAATTATATTAAATTTAAATTATTGTTTTTAAATTATTAAATTAATGGAATGAAATTTATTTCAAATTGTTACTAGGGAAAATGGATTGAAATAATTTTGATAAAACCCATTAGTTTTATCTTTCAAAAAAACATGATTTGATTAAAAACACATTTTTTAAAGGAAAATTTGAATATTTAAATTAGATAATGGGATAGTTATCTTATTAGAGAACATGAATGCCTTAGTTATTAAGATAGTCTTCTTTACATCACACTAATATTTAATACACTAACTGTACATCTTCACTAGATACATCCCAAATAGGATGGTGATGTGTAGTCATTCGTCAGTATCAAGGGGAACTTGTGTACATATAATGGCCTATTTACATTAGATTGTTTGGAGTACCTTAACATGGAAATATAATACCATTAGATATGCGACCATGATTCTCTCCTATTTTTAATTAAAATGTATATATATGTTAATTTTTGTTGTAAAATACATACCGTCCCTTCAAAATTTATATAAAATGTTTTTGAATCCATTTTTGAATGAATTAACATCATTTAAAATGTAAATAATTATTTGATTAAATATTATTTTGAAATTCCAAATATATTCATTTTAAATTGAATGCCTTCATTGGCTAACTAAACGTTGGAATCTGTTATGGAATCCATGGTGAGTCCCTACTAGGCTTTTAGCACACACCCTACTTATTCCTTTGGGTGTTTGTACATTATCCCCTTATAGGTTTGTGTAGGGGAAAATCCCTACTTGGAGGAGGTTCTAACATTTGATCATTGGGGATGGGTTTTCATTTTTAGTTTTCTAGATGTTTTCTTTGGTACTTTAGATGTATTTATCTATTTGATGTTTGGTACACCTATCCCTATAGAGTTTTTCATGTATTTAAAATGAATTGTTTATATAGATTCTGTGGTGTTTGTTTAAAATTAATTCCCACTTTCATTTTTTATGATGCTAGTTTCTAGTCGGCAACTTGTGGGGATCATAAAATCCCTTCTAGCTATGTCAAAGTTGGCTTGGTTATCGGGTCACTAGGTTACCCTGGTAGTTCATGAAAGAATACTTGATAAAAAAATATGCATTATTAAGAGAGATACAATTCAAATAAAAAATTGTCTCCAAGGGGGTAGATGGTACACCACATTAAAATAATTAGGTTTACAATACCATGTAAGTATCATTAAAATGGAAACTAAGATGATGTCCCCTACCATATGTCCGACAACATTCCGCACATTTACTTAGTATCCATAAGAATGAAATTAGATTAATTAATTAATTAAGAAATTTTCCTACATGTATTTGATTTAGTATAATTTTATTATTTTCATGTATGGACTTCTGATGAGTTATAGGATTCTATTTCATCATTCTAGGATTGTTCGTTTTATTGGGTTTTCATTATCAGTTTTCTTATATACAAGCATGTAAGTTCACGTGAAATGGAAATAATTATCTATAATTGAAATTATATGTTCTTAATGAAAATAAATTATTATTTTTTAACTTATATATATCATATTCTTATATTGTATGAGAATGATTTATTATAGACAATATTAATGAAAATTATAAATTTGTTTTGTGGTTTTGACGTCTTTTGGGAACATATATCATTTTATTTGTGATCATGTTTATATATTAGATCTGAAACATTATATTACATATAATATGTATAACAAATATCTAATTTATTAATAATATTGGTTTTATGGATATCCTTGAACATAGTAATAGATAATGAAAAAACATCATCAATGATGGCTCTAAATAGACACATCATAGATGATGATATTATTTTTAGAATAAAAGGGATAGGAGAAGGGGTTTGATAATGGATACTCCGTTAACATAACAAAATTATACTATATGTATGAATCTGAATTTTTCATTTGTTTTTTGCATAGAGTATGTAATGAGGGGATAATAAAAGATACGAAATTAAATTAAAATAGAATAAAATAAAAGGGTATCTTACCTCATGTATAGCATCTCATAGAGAACCTCTTTAAGGAACATGTGATTTATTTATTGGTGATAGAAATATGAACCATATGTGGTTATGTAGTTTTTGTAACACCCCAAACATCCATGGTACATTTCATTTTGAATAATGCAGCTGTTGTAATTTACGCAACATAGAGTTTTAACACACCACGACCAATCAAACTAGCCATTGTGAATAGTAATACCCACTTTTTTGAAATTTTATAAATATTATTGTTCAAAATGGAAATTATTTTTTAATTTGAAATATCGAAATTTTCATAGGGTCAATTTTTGGTTTTTTTGATAAAACATTCTATTTTTGGTGAATAGTGAAAAACATTGCGTCATTGTTTAAAACCGACTTTTATTTAAGTAATTAGTTATTTTATTTTAATTTATTTTTGGTCAAAATAGATACATAATACCTATATATGTTCAATTTGATTCATTGGAGTCATTTTATAGTAATTTTAAATATATGAAATTTTATTGAACTTTTTATCGTCCTTTACCAACCTTCTAGGAGAATTTGGAAATTTGCATAAAACATAAGTTTACCGCATATGTGGGTTGAATTTAAAAAATCTGAGAAATACAATTGACATTATTATATAATACATGGTTCAAAAAGGTAAAAATAATATTTTGGTGAATAGTTACTTCTGACTTTTACTTTCCACTATTAAAAGTAAATAGGGTAATTGAGGGTAAAAATGATATTATAATTACAATAGCAATCTCCAAATTCTATTGGATTAGTGTAATTCCACAAAATAAAAACATAGGAATAAAATATGATCCTCTTTGGTCCACTTGGATTTGATATGAAATTTATAATTATTTTATTTAGAGAAGAGTTAAAAAAGTTAAAATCAAAGTTTAATAACTATACTATTTTAATACAGGGTTACACAATTTATAAATTAAACTATAAGTATTAATTATGAAGATAACCTTATTTCCTACATAATGGTATTTTATGTATAATTTTTAGATGTTTAATAAGTTAATTTATTTTTGACTGAATGATGATACAACAATTTCCTAAATAATGAAATATTAAAATAATTGATATTATAAATATCTAAATAAATGTAAATTGAGACTCTTGATTAATTACACTAATTTTATAAGTTAATATGACATGTCAGGGTTGATTAAATAAATAATATTCTAATTTATATAGTTTTTATGGCCTTCAAAAAATCAAATACCAAATAGTGAAAAAATGACATAATTGAGTTTTTTAAAACAAGTACAATATTATTAATTGATATAATATTCCTAAAAATATATGGTTCAGAAAAATTAATTAGATAAGGTTATATATATTAATACTAAACCACATGGGGTTCTCTTGTCTTGTTATAGTATGTTTATTAACCATATAATATAAAAATACAAAGAGACGTGGTGAATTTCAAACTATTTAACTAAGAGTTAAATCTAAATGATAAGGTAAATATGGTGACCTAAACCAGTGTAAAACCTATTGGTTATGATTTTTTCGACCCCTATCCACCTTATCCTAGAAAAAAATTATTTTGAAGCCATTAAAAACCATATTTTATTTTATTATAAAATTTTTATTTCATGCTTTTCCTAAAGTGACCCTCACCTCTCTTATAAATGGGTACTTCCCCTTCTCTTAATTTCACATGTCCAAATCCATTTTGATCAGCCAAACCCTACCCAAATATCCTTTCAACACTCCACCCTTCAACTTATTGGATTTACATTGATAAAAAATCAAATCTATGGATCCCTTCCGATCAATTTAATAAAAAACACTCGAAGAATAAGTAATAATTCCACAACCCTCTTTCAAGTTCATTTCTTCTTCCACATCCTATTTCTTTGTTGATTCCATAGAAAAATAATAACTCCATTACCTTATACATATAGTTATGTTATTAAAAATATGTTACAACCATATTTATTATTATATCCATCCTATAGATGGCAATGTCTCTATACATGCGTATGTACGGCTTACTGCCTCTACGTCGTGGTGTAGTATTTTTTTCAAACAATTCATTATTTGGATGGGTATAATAACGAGTATAACTAATGTAAATAATAAATATAACATTCTAATTATTATTTATATATGATATACCATCCAATTACATATGATTTCAATATCAATATAATGATATTGTCGCTCGTGTGTACTTACGGATTACCATCTCCACGAACGCGATAAGATTCATATCCCATCATAATCATTCAAGAATAATTTTCATTGTATCATTAAAAATAATGTTTATGAACATAATATCATTCAGTGTATGAATAAAATACATAGTATCCTTGACAAACATGTTTTATTTATCCAAGCATATAATGGAAAATGAATCAGTTAACACCCGAAACGGCGATACTACTAAAATATTATTAACAAAGAAATATTTTAAAATAATATATGATATAATATTTATTTATAAGATTATTGTATAATTTAATAACAATGATTTAACTATATACATGGTGTTACTGTTCCTTTTACTAAGAAAACGTTCAAGGTAATGGTTAATTCTACAAGCTCTTTAATTATCTGAGGTTGTTAATACGTAAGTATCTACTGGAACCTATTTATCATCCACATCTATGTTATCATAAAAATTTAATTCAAAACATTTTTACTATTTACCAGACTATGGGTTAAAGTCATTTATACCCTTATTTGACCACATATATTTTGAATGGAATATTTACGTCCTTTTCCAAACTGTGTACTTTATGACCTTTCCAACAAAATTAAGGTAAGAATGTCTTTTTTTAACATATTCGGCGGGTGTGGCTATTTTCCACCATTATAACATCGTCGAAGCTTCCCATAAAAAATTTTAAGAATATTTTCAAAATAAATTTTTTCTTTTATAATTATATTTATTGTCAATTATTTCAAAATATAAAGAGATATTTCTCTACAAAATATTTTCATTTCATCTATGTCAACATTCATTGATGGATTTTAAGATTTTTGAAGTTGATTATTATGATAAAAATTTTCCACATTATATTGATGTTTTTGCGAGATTTTTGAATGTGGATGTGTTATTTTTACACCATTCATGGTTTATAGATAAAGTATTAATAGTTCCTATGCTTGTTTTAATACTAATGTATATGTTACGTTTAATCCTTTTCATATGAGGAATGCATTGGACTTAGTATATGACTAGTAGAGCCTGCTATATCTCATAGATGAATCAGTAGGTCTCATGAGAAAAACTAGTGTCTTGGAACAAGGCCTTGAAAAAATCTTATTTTTAGTCTTTGAACAAGTCCTTGACTGTGTGGTTATTAAATCTGGCATTATGCATTCCAACATTATGAAATTGGATATTGATATTACATGTGATTATTTGACTAGTAGAATATCCACGTGAATAAGTAAATGGAATTATTTGATTTATCTTTTCAATATTTGGATGAATTTTAAGTTTAAAAGGGTTGTGTTTTAGTCTTCTACATTTCCTTAAATGTTTATTCTTATTCATAAAGGTGTCCACTATATTTATATCCTTACTAAGCATCTGAGCCCTCCCATTTCTATGTTTTATTTTTTCCAGGGTGTGAAGAAGTATATTATGACTGAAATTTAGGGATAGACAATATATAAATATGGTCTATGGAGACAATGTTTTTGTTGTTTTTCATTTTATAATGTAATGTAAAACTTATTAATGTATCTAGTACTTCCATGACAACTAAAATGACCAGTCTTTCTGGATTTTTATCCCTTGTAATCATGACAATGTTATGTAATAATGGACCAACTCTATATAACTAGGGTCATGGCATTATAGTTGGTATCAGATGAGGTTTAGTACAAACCATGGAAACTAGATTTAGAAAAACTCTGATTAGAGACCATTACCCCAATATAGACATTGAGGATTTGTATAGAAGAACTTCCTCGAATTTTTGGTAATGTAGAGATTTTGTGTTTTTTCCAAGAAATACATCCATTTCTGGATATGAGAAGGTAGTGGCGGCTCTAGAACAAATTTACGTAGGAGTGAAAAATCTAACAAGGAGTTTCAGGCTTAACCCGAGGTACCCTAGTACATGACAATGAGCCTTTCTTCACTATTGGTTACGACACTCCCAGGGGATATGCATAGGATAATTCACATTTTCTATACAAACCATTATGAAGGATTTATGAGTATATAACTCCTAGAAGAATTTTTTATGATTATAGATTCTATCCATAAATTGGTCATTTATTGTTAAGTGTTTTACAAGTTTGGAATTGTGTATTGTGATTCATAAACTATTCTAGGGTATGATATTGTTTATACATGGTGCCAAGTGGAAGGAATAGAAACCATATAAACACACGTAATCCATTGTGGGATTTCCCTCTTACTCAAGATAAATATAGTGGAGCTGGTGATGCAACTGGTGCTGATCAACATATCACCATACTAGGAAAACTCACTCAGGATATGAATAACAACCTTACCCATTTGGAGCACCATGATCCACAAGGCAGAGGATCAATATTAGACCACATCAAGAGGAAACAACCACCAAAATTTAAAAGGATTACAAATCCATTAGTAGCTATTCAATGGATAATTTATTTAGAGAAAATATTTCATGCTTTGGGAAGTAGTGAAAGATAATAACTTTTCATGGCAGTTTATCGCCTCATGGGAGATGCAGATCAAATGTGGTCATTAATTCATAACACAATGGAAGATGAAGAAGAATATAACATGGAATGAAGAGAATTTAAAGAGATTTTCATAGAAAAATACTTTCCTGGTGACCATCAAGCATATATAGAAAGACATTTTTTGAGCCTTAAGAAAAAGGAGGATGAGAATGTCGAAAGTATGAGGCTAAATTTACAAGGATAGTAAGGCATGGAGAAGATTACAAAAGTAACCCAAGGAGTAAGGCTGATCGATTATTTTATGGGATAAAACAATTTCTCTGTTGGAATTAGTCTCAAAATCCTTCTCATCGTATGAATATATTGTCTCATGCACTATCAATACAGAAAAATAATTCTCGAAGACTTATGAATTCAAATAAATGAAATAGTAGAAGATATTTTCTGATCACTATAGAAATGGAAATAAGGGGAAGAAAAGAAAAGTTGAATATCCATCCTATCGTAAATGTGGGAAGAAACACCCCAGTACATTCCAGAATGGAATTTAATTATGTTACTAGTGTGGTGAAAAAGGCCCTCATGCCCATGATTGTAAGGGAATGAAAGAGGATGTCAATATGGAATGCTAGAATAGTTGAGAAAAGAGACAATATAAAAATTAATGTCATATGCTCCAAGGGAAATTACCTCAAAAAAGGCCAAGGGATCAAGGCCAACCTTATGTGATCCCTACTACTGAGGTTGAAGCTATGAAAGATGTGGTGGCTGGTAATTTATTGGTTTCCTCAAGTTTATGCAATGCATTATTTGATTCTATATCGTCACATTATTTCATATCTTCCTAGATTGCCATCAAAATTATCTATTTTTAATTTGACTGAACAAGGGAGTTGTCAGTCAAAACATCTAAGCATTGTATCATCGCAACAATGATTTTTGAATCAGTTCCCATTATGGTATAAAAAATTTATTTATCTTCTGATCCAATCGTTATACCCATGATTGAATTATAAATAATCCTTGAATTGTATTTCCTTTCAGAACGTGATGTGAAAATTTATTGTAAGATAAAGGAGGTTATAATTCTTGATGATGATAAAGAGTACATTATATTTAGAGCAGAAACGTCACCACTACATTCTTATCTAGATCCACCCCTATTAGATCAACTAAATTCAATTATTGGGGAGGAAGAGAATAAAATGATTATGGGTGAGGAAAATAATTTTTGAATAGAGGACATACCTATTGTGCAAGAATATGTTGATTTGTTTCCAATGGATTTACCTGGACATCCTCCAGAACGAGAAATTGAGTTTTCCATTAATTTAATTCCTGGTTCAAAGACCATATCAAAGACCCCTTATAGAATGGACACTATTGAATTTTTGTAATTAAAGAAACTACTATGGGAATTGAGTAATAAGGGATTTATTAAACCTAGTGTTTCACCATAGGGAGCCCCTATTCTTTTTGTTAAGAAAAAGTCAGATCTTTGAGGTTGTGCATTGACTATAGGGTGATCAATGCTATAACAATAAAGAACAAGTATCCCCTACCTCAAATTGATGCTTTATTCAACCAACTTCATAGAGATCAATATTTTTCAAAGATTGACCTTCGATCTGGATATCATCAGATATGTGTGAAGGCATATGTCATTATGAAAACAGAATATCGAACCAGGTATTGGAATTACGAGTTTACTGTAATTCCTTTTGAATTGATAAATTAACCCTTTGTATTCATGGATTTAATGAATTGATTTTTCAATGATTATATTGATGACTTTGTGGTAGTATATATTGATGATATCTTGTTATACTCAAAAATATACAAAGATCTTCAAAATCACTTGCGCACTATTCTGAAAACCCTCAGAAGAAATGCATTATATTGTATGTTTAGAAGGTGTGAATTCTGGCTTCAAGTGATTTATTTTCGTGGAAAAATTTCATTAAGAAATGAATCAATGTTGATCTTTCAAAGACAAAGGAAATCCAAGAGTGGCCAAAACTGATGAATATAACTGAGGTATGCAGTTTTATTGGTTTAGTAGGTTATTATCTACGGTTTTTTTAAAATGTTTCCCAGTTGGCTAACCTATTAACCAAGATCACACCTAAAGGGGTTAAATTTGTTTGGAAAAAATAGTGTGAAGAATGTTTTGAAGAAGTGAATAAGGATTAGTCAACGCTCTTGTCTTGACTCTACCATCAGGGAATGATGGGTTTGTTATTTGTAGTTATGCTTCAAAGAAAGGAATTGGTGGTTTCCATATGCAGAATTATATAGTTATTGACTATGCATCACGACAACTATAATTAAAGAGAAAAACTATCCCAGTCATGATATTTAGTCAGTAGCTGTAATCATTTCTCTTAAGTTATGGAGACACTATCTCTATGGTGAAAAAATGTGAGATTTATATAGATCACAAGAGTTTGAAGTATATTTTATCACAAAAATAACTCAACATGAGGCAAAAGAGATTGATTGAACCTCTCAAGGACTATGATCTCACAATACAATACCACCCGGGGAAGGAAAATAAGGTTTTTGATGATTTGAGCAGAAAGGATCATGGTGTTTTGAACAAGATGAGACTTGAAAGGGATCCTATATTCATGGATCTAGTAAAGATGGATATGTGAATAACCATGGAAGGTGAAACATCAATACCTTTTCAAATGGTGGCCAAACTATCTATACATAAAAGGATAAGAAGTTCTCAGAATATTGACGAGGAGTTTCAAAAGAAGATTAAAGTTGTAAATGATGGGAGATTGAGTGACGTTATATATGAAGAAGAAATTTAGAAATTTGGGGATAGTCATTGTATTCCCAACATACCTCATATAAAAAAGAAATTGTGGGATGATTCTCAATGATCTAATTTCTCTATACACCCTAGGAGCACCAAGATGTATAGTGATTTGAAGGAACATTTTTGGTGGGACAACAAGAAGAAGGAGATTGCTGATTTTGTGTCAAGATGTATGGTTTGTCAAAAAGTGAAATTTGGAAGGCAACATCATGGAGGAGCCATGAAATCTCTTCACATACCTGTGTGAAAACAGGATAATATTACGATGGGCATTGTCATGGGGCTACCAAAGACTCCGAAAAAGAATGATGCAATATGGTTCATTGTTGATCGTCTTACCAAGTTAGAAAAGTTTCATGCTATAAGAGAAGATTTACCACTTAAACATCTAGACTGGCTATATATTAATGATATTGTGAGACTCTATGGTGTACCCCTATTGATTTTTTCTGATTGCGATCCCCATTTTACATCGAGATTTTTGAAAAGTGTTCAGAAGGCCATGGATAATGAGTATCGTTTGAGCACTGCCTACCACGCTCAAACCGATGGAAAATAAGAAATGAATATTCAAACCTTAATAAGACATGTTGAGATATTGGTCACTGGACTTTCAAGGTATGTGGGATCAATATTTACCTCTTGTAGAATTTTCCTATAATAATAGCTTCAATTCAAGTATTCAGATGGAACCATATGAAGTGTTATAATGAAAGAGATGTCGCACACCAACCTGTTGGGCTGATGTTGGTGATAGAAAACTCATAATTCTAGAACATGTTGAGGAAACAATGAAAAATGTGCATATTATCCAAACCCACATAAATGCAGCTCAATGTAAGAAAAAGGTCTAGGTCGATAATCGGAGGAAGGATTTGTAATTTCAAGTAGGAGATCATGTTATCTTGAAGGTGTCTCCTTGGAAGTGTGTTATACGATTTGGTAAGAAGGGTAATGTGAGTCCTCGGTACATCAGATATTTCGAAATTCTAGAACGAATTGGAGTTGTGGCTTATTGTTTGGTAATGCCTTCAAGTCTCTACAATTTTCATGATGTGTTCCACATATCACTGTTGAGAAAATAAATTCCTGACCCAACGCATGTACTCACCACTGATGAAATTGAACTGTAACCTAATATGTCTTATTGTGAAGCACCTGTCAAGATTCTTGATACCAGAGGACAAGTGTTGAGAAACCGGACGACTCCTCTGGTAAAATTTCTATAGAGATACCATAAGATGGAAGCGGCAACATGGAAACCAAAGGGACATATGATAATGAACCACCAATATATTTTTATCCAATAATATTTTAAAAATTTCGAGGACAAAATTATTTTATGGAGGGGAGAATGTGACACCCCAAGCTTCCACAGTATGTTTCCCATTGAAAAATGTAGCAGCTTGTGTTGTACACAACATGGAGTTTTAAAACAACACGACCAATCAAACTAGCCGTTATGAATAGTAATATCCACTTTTCTTAATTTTATAAATTTTATTTTTTAAAATGGACTTCATTTCTGAAATCAGAATATCGAAAATAGCTTAGGGTGAATTTTTGGTATTTTTCTGAAAACATTCAATTTTTTATAAATAGTGAAAAACCCTATGTTATTGATTAGAACCAGATTTTTATTTATGTAATTAGTTATTTTAGTTCAATTTATTTTAGGTAAAAATATATACATTTTAATTATATATGTTCAATGTAATTAATTGGAGTCATTTTATAATATGTTTAGATATATATATTGTTTTTGAACTTTTTAATCTCTTTTACCAACCATCTAGGAACATTTTCATATTTAAATTAAACATTATTTTACACTTTATGTGAGTTGACTTTAAAAACTTTGAGAGACACAGTTTAAATTATTAAGTAAAATGTTGTTCAATAAGATTAAAATAATTTTTGGTGAATTGTATCTTTTGACTTTTTTACCAAGGTTAAAAGTAAATCAGGAAATTAAGGGTAAAAATGATATTATAATTACCCTAACACATGTACTAATTCTATTGGATAAATTTCATTTGAGAGAAAACAAATGTATTAATAAAACATGATTCTCTTTGTCACACTTGGATTCGATTAGGTCATTTATTATTATTTTATTTATAGTAGAGTTAAAAGAGTTAAATTCAATGTTGAATAACTAAATAATTCTTAATATATGGTTACACATAATATAAATTCTACAGTAAATATTCACTAAAAATCTAAAATTATTTTCTACATAATTTTATTTTATTAATAATTTTTAGACAATAAATAATTTAATTTATTTATGACACAATGATGATGCAACAATTACCTTAATAATGAAATATTAAAATAATTGATATTATAAATATTTAAATAAATTTAAATTGAGTCTTTTGATATATTCCACTAATTATCTAGGTTAATATGACATGTTAGGGTTGATTAAATAAATTTTATTCGACATTATAATGTTTTTATGGCTTTCAAAAAAATCAAATACTAAATAGTGCCAATCTTTATATAATTTAGTTTTGTAAAAAAATACTATATTATTAATTGATATAATATTCATAAAAATCAATTTTTGGGCCAATTGACTTATATATGGTTATATATATTAATAATGATCCACTTGGGGCTCTCTAGAATTGTTATAGTATGTTTATTAACCATTTAATTTAAAAATACAAAGAGACATTGTAAATGTCAAACTATTTAACTAAGAGTTTAATCTAATGGATAAGTTTAATATGGCAACCTAAACATGTCTAAAACCTATTAGATGACTTTTTTCGAGCAATCCCCACATTTTCCTCTAAATAAATCAATTTGGAGCCATTATAAACCGATAATAGTTTTTTTATAAAATAATATTTCATGTTATTCCTAAAGTGACCCTCACCTCTATTTTAAAAGAGTACTTCACCTTCTCTTAAATTCATACATCCAAAGCCATTTGGATCGGCCAAACCTAGCACAAATATCCTCTCAACTATCCTAACTTCAACCTAGAGGTCTTACTTTTATTAAAAATCCAACCAAAGGATCCCTTTTATGAACGTCAACAAAAACACCTGAAGGAGTGGTAATAATTTCACCACCCTCTTTCAAGTTCTTGTCTTCTTCCACTTCCTCTTTTTTTGTTGTTTACATAAAAAATAATAAATCCAGTACCTTCTACATACTATTATTTTATTAAAAATATGGCACAACCGTATTCGTTATTCTATCCATCCTATAAATGACAATGTCATCATACGTGCGTACATACGGCTTACCGTCTCCATAGCGCGTGTAGTTTGTTATTCATACACTTCATTATTTGGATGGGTAAAATACTGAGTATAACTAATGTAAATAATAAATATAAAATTTTAATTATTATTTAAATATGATATATCTTCCAATTACATAAAATTTCTCTATCAATATAATGATATTTTTGCTCATGTGTACGTACGGATTACCGTCTCCACGAACGTGATGAGATTCATTTCCCATTGTAATCATTCAAGAAAAATTTTCATTTTATGATTAAAAATAATGTTTCTGAACATAATATAATTCTATATATGAGTCAAATACATCATATCCATAACATACATGGCTTACATAAACAAGTATATAAATGAAAACAAATCAGTAAACACCCTAAATGATGATACTAATAAAATATTGTTAACAAAGAAATATTATAAGATCATATATGATATCATATTAACGAATATGGTTCTTATATAATTTATTAACAATGATTTAACTATTATAAAGAAGGTTAACGTACCCTTTACTAAGTAAAAGTACAAGTTAAGGGTTAATTCTACAATCTCTTTACTTTTCTGAGGTTATTAATACATAAGTATCTAATGGGACCTCTTTATCATCCACATCTGTGTTTTCTGAAAAATATAATTCATAAAATTTTTAATATTTACTAGACTATGGGTTAAAGGCATTTATACACTTTTTTAACCACATATTTTAGGAACAGAATCTTTCCGTCATTTTCTAAATAAGGGAATTTATGATCTTGTCGATAAAATTAAGGTAACAAGGCCTTTTTTTAACTTATACGATGGGTGAAACTATTTTCCCTTATTATAACATCGTCGAACCATCTCATACAAGCTTATAAGAATATTTTCAAAATAAATGTTTTCATTTATAATTATATGACTTCTAAATTATTTCAAAATAGAAAGAGATATTTCCCTATAAATTTTTTTGATTTCATCTATGTCGACATTCTATGTTGGATTTTATGCTTGTTTGAAGATGATTATTATGATACAAATATTCCATATAGTATTGAAGGTTTTGTGAAATTTTTTATTGTGGATTTTTTATTTTTACATCATTCATGGTTTATGGATAATTTATTGAAAATTTGTATGCTAGTTTTAATATAAATGTTTATGTTATGTTTAAACAATTTCATATGTGGAATGAATTGGACATACTAAGTGACTGGTGGAGCCCACTATAGCAACTCGATGCATCAGTAGGTCTCATGAGCCAAACTAGTGTCTTGGATAAAGGCCTTGACAAAATATAATTTGTAATATTATCAAAAGTCCTTGACTATGTGGTTATGAAGTCTGGCATTATGCATTCCAACATTATAAAATTGGCTATTGATATTATATGTGATTATTTGACTAGTAGAATATCCATGTGAATAAGTAAATGGAATTATTTAAATTATCTTTTCCATATTATGATGATGTTTAATTTTAAAAGGAATGTGTTTTAGTCTTACACATTAACTTAAATGTTTATTCTTATTCTTGAATGTTTCTACTATATCGTTATCCTTATTGAACATCTGATCTCACCCCTTTCTATGTTTTATTTTTTCCATGATGAAAAGAAGTATATTATGACTGAACTATAGAGATATCTAAGGGTTTAATGTGGTCAATGGAGAAAATGTTTTTGTGGTTTTTAATTTTATAATATAATGTAAAACATATTAATGTGTCTAGTACTTCAAAGTCTACTAAACTGATCGGTATTTCAAGATTTTTATCCCTTGTGATCAAGCCAATGTTATGTAATAATGCACTGAATATGGGTTATTGGGGTAGGGGCATTACATTTTGGGAGGGGAATTGGGACGTATTTAGTAAATATCCAACTATTAGAAGGTGTCAGGTTGGGGGTGGTGTTTATAGTTGATTAGAGAGGTGTTTTTTTATTATTTTATTGATTTTTTTTGTAACAAGACTACATATAGTGATAATTACCATGACTAAATAAATTAAATAGTGCATGTGTATTTGAACATATGGGTTCATACCTAATATATATATCATCAGTTATACAATTAATCTATCTAATGAATTGAATTTATTTAATAAGATATATACCATTAAATGTTGGGGATTTTTATTCTTCCCTACATTAGAAATTTATTCCTCTAAAAGATTATTGAATATTTCTTCTAAACGGACGAGGGTGGTTCTTATTCATAAGATTCTCATGTTCCCATGTAGCTTCTTCCTGTTTATGTTTTCTCCAATGAAGTATTCTAATTCACGTTTTCCAATTCCCCAATACTTTCTCTATTATGTTAATAATCTCAATAGTCTCTTTATAATAAGACACATTTTCCTAAAAAACTATTTAATCATAGTTTAGTATATGTGTTTGGTCTAGAATGTATTTATTTAACAATGATATGCGCCACACATCATGATCTTTGAATAGAAATGGTGGAATTGCTGATCAGGTAGATTCAGATCCATTTACTTCCATTCTAATTTAATTTTGGTTTATCATTTTTTACCATAAATAAAAAATGTTTTTCGTATCTAAATATAATTTTTCACTTTTTTTATTGATGTAAACTATCATTACCTATAGAACGGTTCTATTGAGTCATCGTGAGGGTGCACCCAATGAACCATTATAGTAAAACCATCTAGATTATCTGAATTCGATCAGTGTAGTTGTGCACATGGTTCATGCTATGTGCCATATTGTTGAATGAACATGTTTTCAAGAAATTATTGTGTAACCTCGAATGGACAAGGATAAGAGTATAAATAATCATTTACTAGTTTGAAGCCACTATCTTTCCTGGTCATGAATAATCCTTCATTACTATAGGATTAACTATGAATTATGGAAAGGTTATTTTGAATTAATGGAGGAATATTATTTGGTAAAGTAAAAGAGTGTGGACTTTATTGATTAATATCAGAAGAAAAGTTATTAGGAATCAGTTTTTTTCTAAAAAAATAAACTTAGGACTTAGAGTAGAAATGAATCATGTCTATTTTCATTGAAAAATTCTATCAATATTCTATTAAGTGGTTAGAATAGAAATAATTTCTAAATTGTGAGAATGTAAATTATACTATGATGGATTGCACTATTTGTTTCACTAAGTTCACTATGTTTTGATAAAAGGATATGTATAATGTGAAGATAAAGGATCAAAAAAATTATATCTATATCTCACCTCAAATCTGGCCATAGATATTCATGAAAATGATATCTACTTATGTGGAACGTGTTTGTGGAATTTTTATAGAAAGGATTTTATAAATCCTTTGTTTGTATGTTTCTAAAATATTGAAAGGGGGAAATATATTATTCTTATATAAAATTGTAAAAACAATTTCTCATTAATTTTCCTGCATTGTTTATGTATATTTGGTTTATTTTATTATTTCTTAATTGTTAACACATTTCATGATCTGACTAGGATTGTCTTTATTATATCCTATATTCACCTTTGGGTGTATATAGATATTTTTTCATCAGGTGTAGGTAAAGGAAAGGGGCCTCAAAATGGAGGTAGGATTTACCATTAGTAGGTAATGGCAGTCTATAGTTTAATACATGTCACAGAGTGTTTTGGAATGTTATTGTACCATTTAAAATGGTATTTGATTGTGGATTTTTGATGCCTATTTTATTTTACACCTATCTCATTTTTTGTTATTTTATTATAATATATATATTTATATTATTGATGATATCATATTTATGTGCTATGATGGAAAACTAATTCTCAAAGGGACTTCTAATTTATTATTCACATGTCCCTAACTCATAGGGGTAGGGAATTCCCATCTCTTTGTATTATATACTATATCATGTTCTAGATAGTTGGGAAACATGGGTTTTTTTGTAACAAATAAATATGAATGGCCTGATTTATTCTCCCTTTTTCAGTATGAATTGTTGTGTGTTATTATTTATTATATATTGTAATTTTTGGATGATATAGTTATATTATGACCAAGTTTATATATGTCTCTCAGTGTGAGGAGTCTTAAGATACAAGGTGTGGTCAATAAATATGTCTATCTGAATTTATATCTTTTTAACCCTATATTTAATTTACATTCCAATTAAAAATTTTATGTTTGTTATCATAAATAAAAATGATTTTTGGATCTAAAGATACTTTTTCAATTTTATGTATTGAGGTAAACTATCATTACCTATATAATACTTATAGTGAGTCATCGTGAGGGTGATTCCAATGAACCATTATAGGGAATCCATCTAGATTAGCTGAATTTGATCAATGTAGTTGTGCACATGGTTTATGATATGGTCCTTGTTATTGAACCAACATGTGTTCCTGAAATTATTGTGTAACCTTGATGAGACAAGGATAAAAGTACATATTAAGAGTTTCTAAGTTAGAATCAACCATCATTCTTGGTGATGAATGATCTTTCTTTGGTAGAGGATTAACTATGAATGATTGAAATGAAATTTTGAATTAATGGGGGAATATGATTTGGTAAAGTTTAGGAATGTGGTCTTTTATGATTAATATCTAAAAAGAAGTTATAAGGAATCAGTTTTTTTGAAAAATAATCTTTAGGAATTAGAGTATAAATGAATCATGTACATATTCACGAAGAAAATATATCAAGATTCTATGGACTAGGTATAATATAAAGAATTTATAAATTGTGACAAAGTAAATTATACTATTATGGATTACAATAATGGTTTCACAAATATCACTGTATTTTGATAAAATTTTATGTATAATGTGAAGATGAAGGACCAAAAAAATTATATCGGTGTATATCCTAAAATCTGGCCATTACTATTCATGATAATGATATCTACCTCTGTGGAATGTTTATGGAAATTCATTGATAAATATATTATTTTTATATTTATTAAATATTGAAATGGGGGAAATTAATGTTTTTTATATAAAATTGTAAAAACTATTTCTCATCCCTTGTTATTCTTTATTTATGTATAGTTGGTTTAATTTAAGATTTATTATTTGGTAACACATTTCATAATTTGACTAGGATTGTTTTTATTACTGCTTACATTCATGTTTGGTTGTGTATAGATATTTTTTAATCTAGTGTAGGTAATGAAAAGGGACCTCAAAGTGGAGGTATGATTTACCATTGGTAGGTAATGGTAATCTTGAGGTTAATACATGTCAAATAGTGTTTTGGATATTTATAGTACCTTTTACAATGGTATTTAATTGTGATTTTTGGTCACCAATTTTATTTTCCACCTATCTCATTTTTTTGAATTTCATTGGAATATATACATTTCTATTGTTGATGATATCATATTTATTTACTATCATGGTAAAATAATTACCAAAGGGACTTCTTAATTCATATTCACATGTCCCTAACTCATAGGGGTAGGGAATTCCTATCTCTCTACATTGTAGACCATATCATGTTCTATATAGTTGAGAAACAAGGGTTTGTTTGTAATAAATAAATACGAAAGGGTGGATTTATTTTTCCATATTTAGTGTGAATTATTGGGTGTTTTTATTGATTTGTGATTTTAATTTTTGGCTTATATGGATATATTATGAGTGATTTCCTAGAAGTATCTCTATGTGATGACACTTGAGAAAAAAGGGGTGGTCAAGAAATATGCCTCTCTGGATTTATACGGGTTTGATCCCTATTTTTCATTTCAATTCCAATTTCATTTTGATTTATTTTTTTTATAAAATAAAAAATAAAAAAATTGGATCTAAAGAAATTTTTCCACTTTTTTGTATTGATGCAACAATAATTAACTATAAAATAATTCGTGTGATTCATCGTGAAGGGCATTCCAATGAACCATACCAGGGATACAATCTAGATTATCTGAATTTGATTATTGTTGTTGTGCACATGGTTCATGTTATGGGTCATGTTGTCGAACCAACAAGGGTTCATGAATGTATTGTATTTCCTCTAAGGAACAAGGATAAGAGTATAGAATAAGCATTTTTTAGTTAGAATTCCCCATCTTTCCTGGTGATGAATGATCCATCATTGGTATAGGATTAGCTATGAATGATTGAAAGGGTATTTTCAATTAATGGAGGAATATGATTTGGTACAGTTGAGGAGTGTGGCCTTTAATGATTAATTTCAAATGAGAAGTTATTAGGTACCATTCTTTTTAAAGAACCATTAAGAATTAGAGTAGAAATGAAAACTGTCCATATTCCATGAGAATATCTATCAAGATTACATGAACTAGCAAGAATAGAAGGGATTTCTAATTCATTAAAATGCAAATTGTACTATGATAGATTACACCAGTGATTTCACTAAGATCACTATGTTTTGATAAATGGTTTTGAATAACGTGAAGATGTAGGATCAAAAAATTATATGGGTATCTGGCCTGAAATCTTTCCATAGATATTCAAGATAATTATATCTACTTATTTTTAGGTGATTATGAGTGTTTTGATGGAAAATATTGACATATCTAGTATATTCGGGCTTATTGGACTTCCTCATATAACGTGTGGTTTCCCAATTGGATATTTTATATTTAACTGTCTGACGAGGGAGTTTTATAGAGGAAACAATGGTGGATATTTGTAGAGTCTTATTCTTGTACCTTCACTAGAAATTAGTGTTTTTATATGTTATCAATTTTGAGAAAAGGGATACACAAAGTGGGTTTATTGTGTTTTATCAAAGACTTTAAACTCGGTCTGACATCATTGTTATTTATAGTTCATCATTCATTATTTTTCAACTACAAATTCTTATATACAAACTCATATTTTGAGAGAATTTTTGTTTTAGTGAGATGAATCATGTACAATAGCATCATAATAATTGTCCCCTAAAATATAGAAGTTTCAAATAATTAAGGGCTCTCCAATATAAGTTTAGTTGGAACCTCCTATAGCGATATCTATCTTTTCAGTTTTTTTATCTTACTACCTATTTTTTTATACACATACCTCTCAATCATTCATATCATCTTATACAGTAGATGTTCAAAGAATCTAGTGAAACTGTGTTTATTCTTTTTGAAATTAATGAGTCCTCTAAGAAATAAGAAGTAGAATATTTCCAACTTACCTCATTCAATTTTTTATATGAAGAAGGGATGGTATGGGATTTTTTGGTTCTCATCTCAGATGTATTTTATGATTTTATCATAATGGACTAGTTAATTTCTCTTAGGTCTTATATCAATTTTTGAAATCTATGGTTGTATATTACATATATTGATGGGAACTCTCTTGTTTTTAAATGAGAATGGGATATGAAGTTCAATAATAAGAGACACGAACTCCTATATTTCGATATATTTATTTCATAAATTTTAGATGGGATGGGATATAAATATTTTAGTAGTTAGATCCATCGTTTATTCAATTAATTTATAGTTGTTTTTTATGCATTTCCATGTTTTCCTCTAGATAGAGTGGTAGAGTTATAGATTTACTAGTTATTGGGAAGTAAATTGGATTCAATGACATATTTCAATTAATATATAGCTAAATCGAAATAGCTAAATAAATAGGCATATGATCAAAAGGTGGAGGGATTTATATTCCATAGTGTGTCGAATTCGAAAGGCCCTATACTATATTCTGATAAGGATGTAATGAAACACCATTTTTTTTCAATTAAGTGAAGGTTAATCGACTAATAGTAATGAATAAATATACCTTTCCCCACAATAAAGAATATTATAATCAATTAAAATGGGGAAAGTATATTTCAAAAGATTATCTTTTTTTGGGTTATAAAAACTATAGATTGTAGGAGTCAAGCATTCCAAATAAAATCTTTATGATAATTCATGGGCATTTTAATTACATTGTGTAGTCATTTCTCATAACTAACACTCTTTTTATCATCATAGAATTGTTGAAGATGATTTTAAACCATTATAGATATCCTTATGTTATGTTATTTCTGGATGAATATATAGTATACTATAGTTTTGAAGAGGATCGAGTGTTTTATTCGATACATGTATTTGGAATCCTATGGAATCACCACCAATATAGACAATATTAAAATTTAGTAAAAGATATTTTATGTTAGTGGGGACCAGGATCCCAAATCAACATATCTTATTTGATATTGAAAATCAGAAAACATTAATATCACCAGAAGAGTCAATGAATGTTATTAATATTAAAATATTTTTGTTTTTTGTAGTTTATTAACAATTGATTGAAATGGATTTATAGAATATTTCATCCGATTTTAAAACTCTCAACTAAAAGGTGATTGAATTCACATGGAATTATAAGTATCAGGAATCCTATGATCACATTATGTAATTAATGATCATGAAACTTATTATAACATTATCATAGGTCATAAAGGGATACATTTAGTTGTGATTCATTACGTTTCTGTTTTGGATGAATTATTACACAACGAAATCATAATGTAACATATGGATCACATATTATTTAACCATATTTTTGGAATTAAACAATAACTAATTTAGAATATTTAGATGTTGTTCGTAGCATTAAAACCTAATCATTTTTTGGGGAATGGTTTATCATTCACTCCTACCATAATATTTTTAGGTAAATATTTTTTCAAAATTAATTCATCCATTAGAAGGGATGATAGGTGGAATACTTGTAGTCATTAGACTGTGAAATTGCCTATAATTTCTAAAAGGGTAATGTGGTTACATATGATATTATTTGGATGTTTCCTTCCCAGATTATTAAGGAAGAAAAATATGGATGAATTATGATGGTTTCTTTTACTCAATTAGAGTTTGGAGTCACAAAGGAATCATCTTGTATTGTTCTAGAAATTATTAATCTAGAATCCTCTATACATGATATGATTATACAATACTAGTAGAAAGATAATCTGATTTGTAATGTAATTTAATTTTTATATGGTTTCAAGACCATCAGAGAGAAGTATCTCTACAAAAAAGGTATTCATTGCTTCATGAATTTACATATTATTCCGTCAACTAATAAAAAGGTTTTATTGAAATATTTTAATCATTATTAGGTGATATTCTCCCATGTAACTAAAAATATGTTTTTTACATTATCTGTTAGTTCTTTTATAATCAAATGAAATGAGATATTGTTTATTTTGTGTTGTGATGTTACCCATGCCAATAAATAAAGGCTTACCTCCAAAATCATTTTGGGTTTCATTATAATCTCCCAAGACACCATAGAAAATTTAATGTGGGTTTAATTGATTTCATTATTGGTTTACCTCAAACTCTCTAAATAATGGACACCATTTGTGGGGGTGATCCATAATTTAACAATGTAAAAACATTACATAACCATTTATTATACAAAAATATTGAAGAACTTGTGGCAATTTTAAGGATATGAGATCATGAGGTTTAATGAGAATATTTCATCCATTGCATTAGAAAGGGAATCTCCATTAACCTTAATATTTTGGAAGTACCCCTAGTGGTGATTCATACTCAGTAAATGTTGATCATAACATATCATTCCTAAACTAATTTGAGAACCTGATTCTTATTCTTGAGGAATGGGTTTTTCAATTCCTTTTCCTTTAGCGTTTTTGGGAAAACAAGGAAAATTTGGGGAAAATCCCAAATTTATGGGTACAAGTCATGTAATTTTTTTACACACGACATTACTAAGGCTGTGTGGGATGTGAATACGAGGCACATAGGATTGTCTGTAAAAACACACTACATGCCTTGTACATCGTACACACGCCGTGTACTTTAGACATGTGGGATGAGAACACAGGGTGTTTAGGCTTGTCAATGATTAAGGGTGTAAAAACAAACAACATGCCGTGTACTTAGTAATACATGTAGTGTAATCAGTTTGTAGATGAGTAGTGAGGCGTTTCAAAGAAACTTGCAGAGAAACCATTAAAAAATAGTACACATCGTGTAATTGAGAGTACACACCGTATAGTTATGATTTTTTCATTAAAAATAGGCATTAGCCTCCTCATTTTACTGAGGAGGCAGAGAACTCACCAAGAGGATGGGGAGAGGAGGTCAGGACTTGGAGGAGCTCCCGATCACACACCGGGACTCCAATTGTTCTGCTTTCAATCTCGTTTGAACCACACAGGTTGGGTCTTCCCTCTTCTTGAACCTTTCCTTCTAATTCTTTATCTAAAGGGATGTTATATAGGTTTGAATGGGTAATTGTTTTCCTCATAACTACATCGTTATTTGTTTTTTCTGAAGGTGTCTTTCACATATATCGACCAGAGGAGATCGAGGATAGTGGTATTGGGTTCTATTCCAACTGTCGAGTTGATTTAGTGTACTGTTTTTTCATACACCCATGTTTGGGGTGTCTTGTGGCTGAGTCTTTGACTGTTTAGATACCTAGAATTTCATAGGTAATCTTATTATTATGTATAAATAGTTTCTGGGATGATTGCCTTGATCTAGGGTCACCGCAAGGGTGAGTTTACCTTGTTTAGCTGTTTGGACAGGATACCTATGGGTATGCCTTTATTATAACTTGTTTTGAGTTTTTTTGAGAAAAAACATATATAAATTTCATTCTTATTCTTTGGGATCAGTCCAGTTACATTATTTTATTCTATTTAGCCTGAGGGAAAGGTTCTGTTTCACTTGAGGGAAAGGTTCTGTTTAGCCTGAGGGAAGGGTTATGTTTCGCCTGAGGGCAAGGTTCTGTTTCACCTGAGGGAAAGGTTCTGTTTAGCCTGAGGGCAAGGTTCTGTTTCGCCTGAGGGCAAGGTCCTATTTTGCGTAAGGGAAAGGTTTTGTATATCCAAAGGGGAAGATTTTTTTATCCTGAGGGAAAAGGTTCTTATGCCTGAGGGAAATATTTGTTATGCCTGAGGGTAGTCACCTGAGGGATTCTTTTCCATTTTCTTGAGGGTAAGGATTTGCACTTCTAAGGACAATGTTTATTTTGAATATTCACGGTGGTGATTTTTTATGTTGTACCTTCAAAGATAAAGAATAGGCATGGAATTGTTAAATAATTATTAAAATGAAAATGTAACTAGTTGGAATAGTAACTTTTGAGTACTTTCTAGTTTACTGCATTTCATTTTTGCACATTGTTGTACCACATTTTCAATGACAGTGGGGCACATGCCTTTGGTGGTTGCCTACTGGGATTTATTTCTGACACCATGTTTGTGTCATGCCTTGGGCCCAAATAGATTATATTACTGCAGGTGTCGATAAGGGAAGGGTTCCCTACACAGGTACATGATTTTTGAAGAGGAGTAGGTGATCATGGGAGCGAGCTTAGGATCACCAAGCTACTACGTTACTATTTCACTTCATTGGTTTTCTTTTACTGTGCTTTGTACCTTGTGTTGTATTGTATCATATTGTAGTGTATCCTATTTTGGATGCTTTTATAAAAATAGTAACATGTTGCATCATCATATATATGACTGTTAGTTATCTTCTACTTCAGTTCCGTTGTCCATTTAAAGTTTATGTTGTTTACTTCTTTTGCTTATGTGTTTTGATATTTATTCCGCTGTGCTACACTTTGAAAAATGAGGGAAAGGTTTCCCCACTATCAGTCCTACTACCATGCTGCTAGTCGGCAGCCTCTGGCATTTGGGGAAATGCACTTGTGGTCATGTGACCAACCTGGTTCAGGGCAGCCGATGAGTGGCACCCAGTTCTGAGACGTTACAATGTGGTATCAAAGGAGTTTATTTTAATTTAATTATAGTTTGGAGCCTATATTCAATGATAAGATAGAGTTAGTATTTGGTAATAAGTTGTGCCCAGGAGTTGCTAACTTCTGTACAGGGAAAATCCAATCTATCTAGTTTTAGTGCAATATTTTGGGTTTTGAAATTTTACAGTTGATTAGATTTTCATAGTTGGGTGATAGACTTGTGGTGTGCTATTTATATTTTATACTTGAGTTCTATTTAGTTGCAACCTGATGATATTTGTGTATTCCATCACATTAATCATTTAGGCACTTGTTAGAATCACATTTCAAGCTTAGTTTCCATGCCATGTAAGTGCATTTGAAATTTCATGTTGTTGTGATAAATGTTTTGTTCTAGAAAATTCATGTTGTTGTGATAGGTACCTTGATAGATACGCCTACTATTGATAGGGTACTGTCTATATGAGGTTTTCTCTGAATAAATGCCAAACATTGGATCTTGAGGAGTATGGGCCCTCATCAACTGGAATTTGGTGGGTCATCGACTTTTTTACCTTGTAATTACATGTATAAGATTCCAAGATTTCGTTCGCGGGAAGTATGGTCCCTCACTGACATGAATGTTTCACTTTGGTGTTGATTTTAGTGTTTTCCTGGACATCAGAGTAGTTTCTAAGGCTTACTATCCAGAAAAACCAAGAATACACGCAGTGTAGTTTGGAATACATGCCATGTGTTATTCTGTCCAGGAATGATCTTTTTATCTTAATGTACATGCTGTATACCTTATGTACATGTTGTGTAGTCTCTAACTGTGCCATAGGCCATTTGGTTATAGACATGGCATAGGGATGTTCTTGGGGAAAAACGTCATGTACCGGTTTTACAGGTCTTGTAGGGTTGACACTATGTATTCCCAAGTAATTAACAACAGGGATGGGTAATATTTAAGCTACGCATGTCGTGTCACTATTGAACACTCCATGTGGCCAACAACATGGGTCTGTTAGGGATTCTTAGTACATGTCATGTTCATCTGGAACACACCATGTAGTGTAATTTGGGTACACAGGCCGTGTCACTAAAAACATGGGCTGATAAAGCTTGTCTAGTACAAGACATGTCTACCTTGAGCACGCAACGTAGTCTTGTCTTAGGAGAGCCATGTGGCTTAACTGTGTAGAAAGACTCGGTTAGTGAAAGAAGATTCAAGTACACGCCATGTGTTTGGGGTGTTACATGACCAATTCTACCTGAAGTACACACCCTTGTGAATGGATTGTGGGAACACGCCGTGTAGGAGTTATACATGCCGTGTAGTCATGTTTTGTAAAACTTGAGTGATTATCCTCTCTTGTTCCATTCTTGGTCACCTAGTTTTCAGTCCTTGAAAATCATGATCTAAGGTGTGTGTTTGACCTTGTAGAGTCATGCCACTGAGAATACTACGAGTCGCTCACCATGTGAGATGTGACGAGCATACTATAGAGATGGTAGGCCATGGGCTACTGATGGATCCTCTAGTAGTGCCAGATGCGGCACCTGCTGTTATGCCGGATGCAGGCGCGGATGCACAGTTCCATGAAGGCTTCATGGGGTTCATGCATTCCTTTTAGGGAGCACCATAGGTTTCTATATCTATGGTAGAGTTGACATGTATATTCCAGCAGCAGCATCCGCTTATGTTTTTAAGTGATGGTGGACCACAGGCTTCGGTGTCATGGCTGGGTTTAATGTAGACGGTCTTCGAGCATCTAGAGGCACCTTCTGGGAGGAGGGTCAAGCTCGCTACTTACATGCTACGTGATTCCACAAAGTGATGGTGGGATGTTACCACCAAGACTGAGAATCTCTGAGACATGGCATGGAAAGATTTTTAGGCAGTACGCAATTACTTTTTCTTTCCAGGGATGCTAAGGGGAGATCAAGCTCAAGAGTTCATGAATCTGCAGTAGGGAACCATGTTAGTGATGGACTATTCTACATTTTTCGCTGAGCTACAACATTTTGCACCTTTTCTGGTGCGTGATGAGATGTTGAGGGCTAGACCCTTTGAGTATTTTCTTCGATATGACATTAGATTGCTAGTGAATATTTTCAGGTTGCATGTAGTGCAAGTTATTGTGAACCTGGTGTTGATTACTGAGCAGAACCGGTGGGAAGCTAGTGGTGCGGACCAGGGCGGTTCGGCACCGGTCTGTAGTACTATTTTGACCGACAAGAAGATCAGGAAGATGGATTTCTCTCACGGTGGAAATACTTGTAGAGACCGAAAGATTGACATAAATATACATTACATTACTTTTTCATAATACTTAATACATGACAAAAACATACGGCCAAAGACCATATTAGTTTAGTGTCTTTGGAAACTCGGAACATAGACTTCTAATCATGTTGAAATATCTTCAACATCTCCCATAACGATATTCCCATTTTGTTTTCCAAACTAAACCCTTTATTCAAATCCTGGAGAAAGAAAAAATGTAAATGGTGATCTGAAATTCTTAGTAAGGGAAATCATAGAGAACATAAAACAACCCATAAACATTTGAACATAACACCATGAACATAAAACATCAAAACCATGAGTAGTGAAATAAAACTTGGCATTGCATAACCCATATATCATAAAATAAAATTAATCATGATAAAAGATAATGGGAATAAAAAATGTAATTGTGACAAACCATTATGCACATGATATGATTTCCATAGTAGCCAAGGCATTGCTTCCAAGACCATCATAGTGGACAAAGTCCATTACTGAACTAGGTTTACTTGTCGTTCCATCCCTGTATTACTGAACCAGAATCACTTTCCATTTCAACCATGTCTATATCATGAGATATAAATCTTTATCCAATGCATTGGATGGAGTTATAGGTCCCACCCATCTCATAATGAAATTATTCTTTCATGTTACACAAAATAAAGATAAATCATTCATCATAACCCAATGAATAAAATGGTTCTCAGAAACATTATCCCATCATAACATAATCCATATAAATGAATGGATATAATTTAATCAAAAAAAATTCAGACCATTTAAATAATAGATACATTATGCTTGAATCATAACCATATTGAAGAATTTCATTATAGATGGAATATAATTTTGATAAAACACTTGAAAAGAATTCTCGAGGAAAGTATCATTTCTTCTTTCAAATTATTTTCTTTTCTTAAAATGACTTCCCATTTTCAAAGAAAACAATTCTGATGAAAATACTAATGAAATTGTGTATAGTAAGATTCATGGAAATAAGGAATTATGAAACTGTAAAAATCCATTCATGCGGTATAAGTTAAAACATTCTCCTCATACTTTTACTGAAAAAAGTCAAAAAGTACCTCGTATAGTAATCAAAAGAAAGATTTCTTCCATAACACAAAGTAAAAGTCAAAAATGGGTAAAAATGTCATTAAAAATACATGTAAGAATATTAAACACTTTATGAAAAACATTTTTATGGACTTGGAATAAAATATAACCCCAACAAATACTTACGTATAAGCAATCTCGGATAAAAATGAGATTGCAAAATTATCCATTCCTTTGGGTCCAATTTCTTCTATGCGTGTCTGGAACTCATGTATAGTGGGTTTAATCATATTATTAACTAGTAACATAACCATAATAATATTTATGATATATTATATGACTCACTTAGGACTTTATATTATCCGTTCTTTTGTTAATTCCATGTTAAAGCAGCGTTTTGGGTAAAATTGATTCCTTTATCGTACGTGTTTGGACTTGTTGTTCTTGATATTTTTATTACATATATCATGATTTAATTACATCAGGAATGTAAATCATGATTTATATATCATATATATTCAGTATATATATAATAGATAGATAAATGAACTGAAATACACCGTTAATGGAGACGGTAGGCCGTACATACATATGAATGTTGTTTTCCTTTCCTTATTGACTTGAATGGAAGTAAGTAGATGACATATATATGTTTCTACATAAATACAGTAGATTTATAATGTAGTATATTTTATTATTATTCATTACTTATACTATATCATCATTCATGAATGGTTAACATGGATAATGAGTCTCATCGCATCGTGGAGACGGTAATCTATAAATACGCATGAGCGATGATATCATTCCCATAATTATTGATTGGAATTATAGTGGATGATATAATATCCCATAATTAGTATCATGTTATTATAATCATATATAGTTATTCTTTACACAATTATACCCATCCAAGTAAGGTGGTGGTAGAAAAACATATTACACCACGGCGTGGAGACGGTATTCCGTACATATGCACGCGCGGTGATTTCATTTTTCATAGGATGGATAGAATGTGAAATATGGGTTTTTCATATTTATAATAACATATAAGTATATAATAAATACTTATGTTATTACTTTATAATGAAACAACTAAATAAGAGGAAGTATAAGAAAAAAGAAACTTGAATGAATCGGTAGAAGAGATTACCTCTTCTTCGATGTGCCTCTTTCAAACATCCTCTTATGGAACTATAGTTGGTCTTTTGAGAAGACCAGGTCCTCTATGATATAACTATAGAGGTTGAGAAGATAAATTTTTAGGTGTTTTTTGAGAATGAATGTTCCAAATTGTGTAAATAGAAGAGGGAGGAGGTGGCCTTTTATAAGGGAGGAGAGGGGCATCTTTGGAAACCTCAAAAATATTAATTTATAATAAATTAAAACCCCACATAAAAACCTCCAAAAATAACTCAATTAAAATATGAGATGAGATAGGGCTGAAATTTAGTCAACTAATTAAATTTAGACATGTTTTATGTTTAATTTCAACCATATCAACTTGATTTATCCTTATTTAATCTATTTAAATTTATTTGTGGTAATAATATTATAAATTTTAAATTGTTATAAATAATTACATATGTGTTGTGAATTTTCCATAATTGGATTATTTATGACATTATAAAACATATATATTTCAATTTATAATTTTTAAATATTTTTGGGATTTTTAAACAATTTTATAATATGTTATTTTTATAAAATAACAATAGTGTCAATTTTAAAACTATTCATTTATTTGAATTTAAATAATATCCACATAGAGGATATATTCAAAAAAATATTTAATATACTCCTAACATGTCATAAGAATCTATAAAATTTGTGGAAAACATTAATTAGTTCATATAATATTTATTTTAATATTTTTAAGACCATTTGTTTGGTATTTCTCTTAATGAAATAATAACTACAACATTTTTGAATAATTATTTAATATACTTATTTTTTGGGAAATTTAAAAATAAAATACTAAAATTAAGATAAATATTATATATTTTATAATAATACATTTACTAGAATTTATAAGCTTAATATAACAACATATAAATTGTTATATATATTACAAAATGGAGATGACAACTTTGATATCATTTAAAATAAAATAATATAAATGTCTTAATATATTTTATACCACTCAAAATGGTCCCCAAGTATAAAATTTGATGAATATGGTATATATATACTCGACCAATATGTTTTGGTCACGTTGTTTGGAATTTTGATGGGTATTATTACCTTAATAAAAACTATATTATTGATTTTTCACTATGTAAATAATTTCTGCATCATTAATGTATAAGCTATTAAGATAATTAAATATTTCATAAAAATTAAAAATAAATTACCATAACAAAGAAAAATATTTTCAATTTTAAATTAGTATATATAATTGAATTGATATTTTGTATATCCTTATATTAAAAATACTTTAATTATTAAAGTTTGAGTGAGACATATTTCAATTTCTTCTAAATAAATTAAATTAAATGTCCTAATCACATCGAAGTGGGTTCAAATAGATTCCATTTAGACCCATTTATATTTTAGGACGAAATATAATCATCATATTATATTAATACAAGTGTTAGGGTAATTTTATAATATTAAATTTAACCTTAATTACCCGATTTACCTTTAACTATGATAAATAAAATTTACCGCAGTTACCATTCATACTGCCAAAAGAAAAGTAGTATCTTAACATAATTTGTACCTAATAATTCCAAATATGGAATAAATTACTCCAAATTCAAATGACAGAAGTTACAGAAATTAATTTAATGTTAATATCATTGTTAAGAAAATGAGTTTTAAAAGTTAAAACACTAGAAAAGATTGAAATGATTTTGCCTATGAATTCAATGTAAAATCAATGCTAATGACATACATTATATTAAATGGTAAATATATATTATATTTATACATTAAAACCATTCAATATTATAATTTAACCATATAAATTATTACGATGAAAAAAGTTGTTTTTAATTAAAATAAAAAATGTTTTTACTATTCATTAAAAAATGAAAGTTATCAGAATAATAAGAAAAATTTATCCAAAGTAAATTTTTTTATCCTAATTCCAAATAATAATTTTATATTGTCAAATTTAACTTATAATCATGTCAACAACATGATTTAATGTGGGTGTGCCATCAAAAGGAGACAAAACTACATTTTTTTTAAAAATACTTATTTTACTCGAAATATTTATTTTGTTCTCATACCATCTTCTAGAAAATGTTTAAGATGAATAATAATGTTATAAAATTAAAAATATTTTTAACACTATTCATAATGGATAGTATATAATAATATTATAACAATATATGTTTTTTTGTGAAACTCGGTATTTCTTACTACACACAGTATCGAGGAATGTTGTGATTCCTTGTAAAGAAAGCCAAGGGTTGCGTGTAGTGAAAGTTCCATTTGGTGTTTCTTATAACATAATCAAAACTTATTTCATTTATACTTTAAACAAAATATATACTTAATGTTGCGTAGAATAATTTCCACAAAACGAACATCAAATTATGTGTAACATGAGCTAAGAATAGTGTTGTGTATACTGCATGATAATACAGTGTTGCGTATAGTACACGCTAATCTTGGTGTAGTTTAAAATAGAAGGAATCAAAAAAATAAAATTAATATATCTCATAAAATCTCAGGTTGTTGCATTCTACCCCCCTTAAAATTAATTTTTCCCTAAAAATTTGAGGGTGTTATAAATCATTTAATACTTGAGAGTTTCATTCATAGAATCCCGCATCATAAAAAGGAATACTAAAACTTAATTTTAAAAAGTGAAGTATGAAACATAACAGTTACCCGAATTAACTCATCACTAGGTTTCCACATAGGAGAACATAGGTGAAAATATGGATATGGAATAGAAATATAACCATCAACTTCTGATGAAGAGTGGTAGAAGACATGGCTATGAAAAACCCATCAATAGAAAAGCCATAATTTTGTAATGATCTAAGGTACCATCTGATTCATCAGATATGAGGGCACTAGGACAACATTTTTGTTTTTCAATATCATTTCCCAAATGTTAAATAATTTTTGAATTAAAATAAACACTTACTTTATTTTGGTACAATCTCGTCGTTGCTCGTGCATTGAACAATTTCGACTTCATCTCTTAAAATATGAAGTTGAATTTGTCTTTCGTGATTGTTAGCAGATCATGCGATAGAATTACAGGTCATTTCATTGGTCTCAAACATAAGGTTAGCAAAAGTTATATACATAAGTCCATCTGGGCTGATATTAATCGTATATAGTTCCAAAAATGGGCTTATACTTCATCTATCATCATGATTAATAAAATAAAACTAGTTTCTACTAACCAAGGACTTCTTGTAGGCCAGTGGTAGGTGATAAAGGCTTATCACACTTCGGTTGTGGGTTTGTTTCCTATAACCTTGTCTGAAACGGAGGGTTGTCGTCCATCCCCCAGGTTGTCCTTTTTCTAAAACTTCACCATTATAACATTCCAAAATAATATCGAAAAAAAGTTCTAGCCTTAAAAAATACTATTTGATGTCCAACTTAATCTGTTTTAATCATTATGCCTATCTAAAATACTTCCATCTGATCTCCCAATATAATGTAAATGACGACTAGAAATTTCAACTACCGAGAATGTGAATAACATCATTTATCATAAGATATATCTCGTTGGTCACATTCCAAACATGTGAATACCTTAATAATTTATTATATTGAAAAATCAATACCCATTGAACCTTACTGAAAACATGAATTCTATAAAAATTTAACTCTTTCCACATTCCAAAAATCCCAAAATATCTATATACTCAAACCATTATATTACTTTTCCCTTATATCAGTCATGAGCTCATTAATAGTATCAAACATTTTATTTTCTCCTTATCCCTTCACAATGTGCATATCATCTTCTTTCCAAAAATAATTCAATCACTTTTCAAGGTTACCTGTACCATAAAATTATTGAAAACCACAATAAACCAATACATAGATATTCTAATATTCCACAATACTATAAATGATATTCCACAACATTATTTTGGAATCATGTTACATAAACACATAATCATTCTACCAAATCGTTTTCATACTCAAAATCGCCCATAGTGACCACATGTGACTTCCCTTTGTCCTTTTCCTTAAGAGGATGTTGATGTTGATCATCATTTACCCCTGGATTAGGACATTGGTTAGCATAATGCCCCATTTCCTTGCACTTTTAGCACTGAAGTGTTGGTGGAGTGTTCTTTGAAGTTTTTTCTTTATTAACATCATTCGAAACCTTTTTCCCATTACATCGACACTTAGCTGCTTGATGACCTTATTTGCCACACTTAAAAAATTTTCTACTCCCTATAATACAATCTCCACCATGCTTCCTTCCACACATTCGTCCTCTTTTCACCATTGTTTTGACATTTTTCCTTAAACTCCATCTTTCATTTCTTGTCAAAACCATGAGACGGATATGTAACCCAAAATTTCATTTCTACCTTGATAGAAGAACACACAGTTTCTTCATAGCAATGGAAGTCACTTATAGTTAATGCCCTTCGAATACTTTCTTTTAATCCACTGAAGAATCGATCAAATTTACTTTCAGGTCGGATGATAAAGCGAGATGCATACTCTTCAGGCTTTATAAAATTCGATTCGTATGTACCAACAGATTCTTCATCCATTTTCTTATGCTCTGGGAACCCATTTACAACTTGGTTCAAAGAATATGAGGGAAGTAATTTTTGAAAAACAAGTTCTTGAACTCATCCCATTCCATGGATTCAATTTCATCATGGGGACTTGTATTCTTAATTAGAGTCCACCACTAGCCGGCTTCACCTTCTAAATGGTAAATTGCTAAAAGGAATTTTTATTTTCTGAATATAAAAGTATGGAAAATATTTTTTCAATGGTACTGATCCATTCCTCACCAATTAGTGCATCAGAAGACCCATTGAAAGAATATGGATGTTTCCTCGTGAAGGACTCAATAGAATATTGTTCCATTCCCTGCTCATTTGGAAGTTTAGAATGATTAATATGTTGGGTAAGTATAGAAATAAGATTTTTCACTCAATCTCCCATTTCATTGGTTTTTTAAATAGGACAATCATTTAATTTTCCATTACATTGATCAACAAAGTTCCTTCGGGTTCCATCCATCATCTAAAACCCAAAATGAATAGTGTAAGAGACAAAAGTCATTCTAGGAAAAGAACATAATAAACGGGGAGCACCTTCAATACATAACATCTTAGGTTTAATTATATGATCATTACCATAATTCTAGGACTATAACCTATACTTATACTTAACCTTAGAGACATCCATAGATATACCTTAGAAATATCTCAAGAGATTTCACTAAAGTATTCACATACTAGTTTCCAAAGGATAACTAAAACTTCACACTAATTCCAACTGTAGAGACCCAAATCTTGACGTACATAGACATCACATTACTTTTGTGGAATACATAATACATGATAAAAATAGACTCCCAAAGACCGTATTGGTTTAGTGTCTTTGGAAACTCGGAACATAATCCTCTAATCATGTGAAAAGATCTTCAACATCTCCCATAACCATCTTCCCCGTTTGTTTTCCTACCTAAAAAATTTCTTTAACTCTTGGGTAAAGTAAACATATAAAGGGTGAGCTCAAATTCTCAGTAGGGGAAAACATGGAGAACATATAACAACCCATAAACATTTTAATGTAAAACCATGATCATAAAACATCAAAATCATGACCAATGACATAAATCTAGGTAGTACATAAAGCATAGATCATAAAAGAACATTAATCATGATAAAATAGCCTGGGAATAATACATGTAATTGTTGAAAACCATTAACCACATGCTATGATTTCCATAGTATCCAAGGCATTGCTGCCAAGACCATCATAGTGGACAAAGTCCATTACTGAACCGTGTTTACTTGCCGTTCCAGCCCTGTATTACTGAACCAAATTCACATGCCATTCTGTCCATGTCTATCTCATGAGATATAAATCTCCACCTAATGCATTAGAGGGAGATATAGATCCCACCCATCCCATAATGAATCCATTCTTTCGTGTTCCACAAAATAAACATAAATCATTCATCATAACCCAACGAATAAAATGGATTTTATAAACATCATTCCATCATAACATAATCCACATAAAAGAATGTATATAATTTCACCATAAACAAAATCAAACCATGTAAATAATAGATACATTATTCTTTAATAATAACCATTTTGAAGAATGTCATTATTGATGGAAAATAATTTTTATAAAACACTTGAAATGAATTCTTGAGGAAAGTATCCTTTCTTCTTTCAAATCATTTTCTTTTTTTATTGGACGTGCTGTTTTGAAAGAAAATAATTTTGATAAAAATACTCATGAAATATTTTATTGTAAGCTTCATGGAAATATGTCTTTATGAAATTGTAAAAATCCATTCATGCCGTATAAGTTAAAACATTCTCCTTTACTTTTACAAAAAAAGTCAAAAAGTACCTTGTATGGTAAAAAAAAGATAGATTCATTCCATAACACAAAGTAAAAGTCAAAAAGGAGTAAACACGACTTTAAAAATACATGGATGAAATTTAAACACTTTATGAAAAACAATTTATGGATATGGATGAAAAATATAACCCCAGTAAATACTTACATATAAGCAATCTCGGATAAAAATGAGATTGCAAAATTATCCCTAACCGTAAGTCCAATTTCTTCCTTACCTGTCCAAAACTCATGTATAGTGGGTTTAAACATATTATTAACTGGTAGCAGAACCATAATAATATTTATGATATCATATATGATTCACTTAGGACATTATATTACCAGTTCTTTTATCAATTCCATGTTAAAGCATCATTTTTGGTAAAATCGTTTCATTTATCGTACATGTTTGGACATGTTCTTTTTGATATTATTTTTACATATATCATGATTTAATTAATTCAGAATGAAAATAATGATTTATATATCATATATATTCATTATATATATATATATATACATAATAGATAGATAAATGAAATGAAATACACCGTTCATGGAGACGGTAGGTCGTACGTATGCATGAACGCCGTTTTCCATTCCTTAATGACTTGAATGGAAGTAAGTAGATGAAATATACATGTAACTACATAAATCAAATAGATTTATTATGTCATATATTTTATTATTATTCATTATATATACTTTATAATCATTTGTTAGTGGTTAACATGGAGAATAAATCTCATCGCGTCGTGGAGACTGTAATCCGTACGTACGCACTAGCAAGGATATCATTCGCATAATTATTGAATTTAATTGGTGTGGATGATATAATATCTAATAATTAGTATCATGTTATAATAATAATATATAGTTATTATTTACACCATTATACCCAACCGAGTAAGGTGGTGGTAGAAAAACATACTACACCACGGCGTGGAGACGGTATTATGTACGTACGCAAACGCTGTGATTTCGTTTTTCATAGGATGGATAGAAAGTGAAATAGGGTTGTTTAATATTTATAATAACATATCAATATATAATTAAATTTATGTTATTACTTTATAATGAAACAACTAAATAAGGGGAAGTATAAGCAGAAAGAAACTTGAAGGAATCGGTAGAAGAGATTACCTCTTCTTCGACGTGCCTCTTTTAAACATCCTCTTAGGGAACTACAGTTGGTCTTTCGAGAAGACCAAAACCTCGATGATATAATTATGGAGGTTGAGAAGAGAAATTTTCAGGGGTTGGACGAGCATTAAGGCTCAATATTTTGTAATGAGGAGAGGGAGGAAGTTCCCTTTTATAAGGGAGGAGATGGGAACCTTTGGAAACCTCAAAAATATTAATTTATAATAAATTCAAAACCCAATTAAAAAACTCCAAAAATGACTAAATTAAAATATGAGATGATATAGGGTTGAAATATCATCACCCAATAATATTTAGACATGTTTTAATTTTATTTTAAACTTTATCAACTTGATTTATCCTTATTTAATCAATTTAATTTTATTTGTGGTAATAATATTCTAAATTATAAACTGTTATAAATAATTACTTATGCGTTTTTAATTTTCCATAATTGGATAATTTATGACATTTTAGACCATGTAAATTTTATTTTTTAATTTTTAAATATTTTGTGATATTTAAACAATTTTGTAATATGATATTTTTATAAAATAACAATAGTGTCAATTTTGACACTATTCAATTAATTGAATTTAAATAAAATCCACACCAAGGATATATTTGAAAAAAAATATTTAATAGACTCCTAATATGTCATATTAATCTATAATATTTCTGGAAAACATTAATTAGTTCATATAATATTTATTTTAATATTTTTAAAACCATTTTTTGATATTTCTCTGAATGAAATAATTACTACAACATTATTGTATAATTATTTAATATAATTATTTGATGCATGAAAATTAAAAATAAAATACTATGATTAATACAATAAAATATCGTTTTTTATAATAATTTTACTCTAATTTATCATCTTAAAATAATAACATATAAATTGTTATATTTATTAAATTATGAAGGTGACAACTTTGACATCATTTAAAATAAAATAATATAAATGTCTTATCTCTTTTATACAGATCCAAATGGCCCCCAAGTCTCCCCTTGGATGATTATGATATAGATATACTCGAAAAATAATTTTTGGTCAAGTTTTTGGGCCTTTTATGGGTATTATTACTTTAATAAAAAAATATTAATGATTTTTCACTAAGTAAATAATTTCTGCATCATTAATATATAAGCAATTAAGGTAAATAAATATTTCATAAAAATTATAAATAAATCACCATAAAAAATAAAAACATTTTATCTTTCAAATGAGTATATATAATCTAATTTATGTTCAGCATAACATTATATTAAAAATACTTTAATTATTAATGTTTGAGTGAGACATATTTCATTTTCCTGTAAATAAAATAAATTAAAGGTTTTAATCACATCCATGTGGGTTCAAATAGAATCCATTTCGACCCAAGTATGTTTTAGAAAGAAATATAATCATCCAATTATATTAAGACAAGTGTTAGGGTAATTTTATAATATTATATTTACCCTTAATTACCAGATTTACCTTTAACTAGGGTAAATAAAATTTACCGTAGTTACTATATATAGTTCCCAAAAATAAAAAGTAGTATATTAACATAATATGTAACTATTGATTTCAAATATGGAATCCATTTTTCCAAATTCAAGTCACAAAAGTTGTAGAAATCAAATTAAAACTAACCTCTTTATTAAGAAAACGAGTTTTAAAAGTTAAAACATTGCAAAAGATTGAAATAATTTTACATATGAATTCAATGTAAAATCAATTCTAATGAAATAAATAATATTAAATTGAAAAAATATATTGTATTTATAATTTAAAACCATTAAATTTTATAATTTAACCATATAAATTATTACGATGAGAAAAGTTGTTTTTAATTAAAATATATCGTGTTTTTACTATTCATTAAAATATGAATGTTATCAAAATAATATGACAAATTTATCCAAAGTAAATTTGTATATCTTGATTCTAATGAAGAATTTTATTTTTTCAAATTTAACTTATAAACCTGTCAAAAACTAAATTTAAAGTAGGTGTGCCATCAAAAGGTGGAAAAACTGCATTTTTTGAAAAATATTTATTTTACCTGAATGATTTATTTTGTTCATATTACATGTTCTAGAAAATGTGTAATATGAATAATAATGTTATAAAATTAAAAATTTAGTTAATACTTTGAATAATGTCCAGTTCATAATAATATCACAACAATATATCATTGTTTAGTTTAACCCGGTATTACGTACTACACACACTATCGAGGAAAGTCATGATGGTGTGTAATGAAAGCCATGTCAGGGCTACGTGTAGTGCATGATCCCTTTAGTGATTCATATAACATAGTCAAAACTTATTTCATTTATACAATAAACAATAACTATAAATAATGTTGTGTATATTAATTTCCAAAAAACGAACTTGAAATTGTGTGTAACATTATCCATTAACAGTGTTGCGTATACTGCAAGCTGATACAGTGTTGTGTATAGTACATGCTAATCTTGGTGTAGTTTACAATAGAAGACACCAATGAAATAAAAAATAATATATCTCGTAAAATCTCTGGGTGTTACAGTACTATCCAGAAGAATTCTTCATGTGGCCTAGTAATGTGCTACTAATGTGATAAAGAGGGGAACAAGAGACCTCAATGTTCCTGTGACCCAGTGGAGTGTCGAGCTTTCGGAAAGATGGGTCATCTTCAGAGTTTTTGTAGGGAGTTTCCACCAGTGACTACTGATAGGGGTTCTGTGTAGACTCTGCATGCAGGAGCAGGGCCAACAACTTCTTACTAATCAGGAAATAGGATTACATTAGGACGTTCTGGTCGAGGTGGCAGTCTCGGGTGTGGTAGCCATTCACTGGGATCTCAGAGGCAGTAGGGAAGGTCAACTAAGGGTAGACATGCTATTTCATAGTGTCTTGGCACTAGGCAGACACATGTAGTGAAACATGACCAACAGAAGCAGGATCCTGGACCTTCCACTGTCAGAGGTACTATTCTAGTTTCTTCTGTTTTATCTACTACACTTTTTTATAAAGGTTCTAAACATATCATTATATCTGTGCATGTTGTGAAGAGCCTTGTGATTTGTGTTTCTTCTTATTTGGATATCTTGATGCTAGAAACTCCATTGGGAATTCAAATGGAAAATGTGCGTCAATGCAAGGAGTTCCCCCTAGAGGTTGGTGTGTGTCACTTTCAATGGGACCTCCATGTCTTAGAGATGACATCATATGATTTCATTCTCAAGATGGACTGGTTGGTACCCTTTTCAGCCTTTTTAGATTTCTATCATCTCAGGGTGAGTTTCACGTCACCAGAGGGTGGAGAGTTTCTATAAAAGGGTGAATATGATGTCCCGGTGAGTGGTCTGGACTTGAGCATTGTGTGTGAGGTAGAGTGACAACCCAAATTGTGAGTTTATATCTGGATGACGATGAAACTTTACAGAATGATCTCCCCCCAATGGTTGATCATTTCAGGGATGTCTTCACAGATGACTCTTCAGGTCTACCACTGGAGCGAGAGGTGGACTTCTCTATTGATCTTGTGCTAGGAGTATCAACTGTGTCCATTCCAACTTATAGGATGTCTATGCCAGAATTGCAGGATCTCCAGAGGTAGTTAGTGGAGTTAGAAGCAAAGGATTGTATCATACCCAGAATTTCTCCCTAGTGTTCAACTGTCCTTTTCACAAAGAATGAAGACGGTACCCTCAGATATTGTGTGTATTATCGGATGTTGAACCAGTTGACGTTCAAGAACCGATATCCTTTACCGAGGATTGATGATCTTTTTATCGTCTTAGAGGATCACGAGTGTTCTCGATGATTTAATTGAGATCCAGATATCATCCGTTGTGCATTAGACCATCAGACATACCACTAATAGACTTTCAGAGAATATATGGTCTATACGAGTACTTGGTCCTGCAATTCAGACTCAGAAACACTACAGAAGTTTTCATGGCTCCGTTGAATCATGTGTTCCACCCATATCTGGATTCTTTTGAGGTATTTTTCATGGATGATATCTTATTGTACTCTCACACTCAACACGACCATGCCACCCATCTTGAGATCGTATTGAGTACACTGAGAGAGGACAAGTTATATGCTAAGCTCTCAATGTGCCACTTTTGGATGTACCAGATTCAATTCCTGGGTCATATTATCTCAAAGACAGGAGTTGCAGTAGACCCGGAGAAAGGAAGACCAGTAGTTTCCTGGGATCATCCTAAGAACGTGTTTGAAATACGGAGTTTCTAGGGGCTGGTTGGTTACTATATGTGCTTTATAAAAGACTTATCCTGCTTATTAGCACCTTTGATAGGTTTGCCTAGGAAGGGTATGAAGTTCATTTGGTCAGAAGCTTGGGACAAAGCCTTTCAAAAGCTGAAGGAAAGGTTCACATCAGCACCAGTCCTGATACTTCCAAAGAAAAATAAGAGCTATATTGTTTACTGTGATTCATCATGTATTAGTTTGGGAGTAGTGTTGATTCAAGACAATCAAGTCGTTGTGTACGAGTCTCAGTAGTTGTGGCCACACGATAGGAATTATACTACACATGATCTCGTGTTGGCTTCAATTGTTAATGCTTTATGCTGTTGGAGACATTATCTCTTGGGAGAACATTATGTGGTGATTGTCAACCACAAAAGTCTTCAATATATCTTTACCCAGCGTGACATGACTTTGAGATAGAGAGGTGGGTGGAATACCTACAGTCCTATGAATTTGAGATTGTCTATACACCTGGTAAAGGTAATGCAGTTGCTGATGCACTGAGAAGGAGTACTTAGAAACATGCAATGCAAGAGGCCAATGGTGAGTGGAAGCTTATGGCTTTGTTCTTTGAGATGCATTTGGAGGTGCACAATAGTCAAGGGGAATCCTATATTTCATCCTTAGTTGGGACTTCTACTCTCCTGGATAGAGTGAGGCTGAGGAACCTTTTAGATTCATAAGCACTAGTTCTTTGAGATTCGGTGGCAAGAGTGGACACTTCTCCTGGTTGGACGATAGGCGGTGATGAAGTACTTCGTATCCATGGACAAGTGTGGGTTCTAGTGGAAATACACGAGGATTTGATTTGAGAATTTCATGCTTCAACTTGGACAATTCATCCTGTACTTACTAAAATGTATCGTGACATGAGACGTGAGTATTAGTGGCCAGGTATGAAAAGAGAGGTAGCTGGCTTTGTTACGAGATGTTCCACCTATTAGTAGGTGAAGGCAGAGCATCAGAAGCCAGCTGAACTGCTATAGTAGTTACCCATTCCAGAGTGGATATGGGATGATGTCGCGATGGACATCATGACTAAGTTTCCAAGGTCACCTCGAGGCAATTATGACTTATGGGTTGTTGTGGACAGACTTCTGAAGGTATCTCACTTTTTTTCAATCAAGGAGACCTTCGGTGTTGACGAGCTGAGGAAGTTGTATATCTGAGAGGTAGTACGTATTCATGGGTTCCCTCTTTCTATTGTTTCAGATAGGGACACCCATTTTATGTCTCATTTCTCGTATAGTTTACATAGGGAACTGGGAACACATGTGATTTTAGGCACAACCTACCACCCTCAGACTGATGACCAGTCAGGTCTTACAATACAGGTGCTATAGGACATGTTGCGTGCATGTATCCTAGACTTTGGGGGCTCTATGGAGAATCACATGCCCAGTATCAAGTTTTCTTATAGTAATTGTTTTTATAAAACTATTGATATGGCACCTTATGAGGCTTTATATGGTTGGCCATGCCGATCACAGTTGTGCTAGTTGGATGCAGGTGAGATAGCTTTACTAAGACCACATCTCATACATGAAACATTTGATAAGGTCCAATTGATTTAGAAGTAGATGGATATTGCATAGTCTCGGTAGAAATATTATGTTGATCGCCGCAGATAGCCCTTGTAGTTCGTGGTCAGGGATTTTTTTATCTTATGTGTTTCACCGTGTTTAGGACACAGGTGGATTAGGGGATAGGGTAAACATTCACTGAGGTATGATGGGCCGGTTGAGATTTTGGAGAGAGTCGGGTCGGTTTCCTATCGGTTGTAGTTACCATAGAGGTACCAGGCCAAGCACAACGTCTTCCACGTATCTCAGTTGCATCATTATCACTCATACCTGTCTCACATTTTTCATCCTGAGTAGATTGATCTTTACGTTGATGCATCCTTTGAGGATCATCCTATTCATATTTTTTATAGGAGCATGAAGGTTCTACAAGGCCAGTCAGTTCCTCTCATCTGGGTTCTATGGTAGCATGGCCGAGTGCAGGACGAATCCTGGGAGTGGGAGACCGACGTACATGCCCAGAGGCCAGAATTGTTCCCAGCATTATCTTCACCACCCTTGGAAGGGAAATTTAGGGACGAATTTCTTTAAGGGGGAAGTTTGTAAGAAACTGATTATTGTTCTTGAGGTATGGGTTTCTTATTTTCATTTTCCTTTAGAGTTTTTGAGAAAAAAGTGAAATGTGGGAAATTCCCAAATTTATGGGTACATTCCATGTACGTTTTGTACGCATTCCGTGTACTTTGGCAATGTGGGATGACAATACAGGGAGCATAGGCTTGTCAGTAAAAACACACTACATACTATGTACTTCGTACGCGTTCCATGTACTTTGTCCGTGTAGGATGAGAACACATGGCGTGTAGCCTTGTCGGCGTTTAAGGGTGTAATAAATAACTACACGCCGTGTACTTTGTAATACATGCTGTGTAATCAGTCGACAGATGATCAGTGAGGCGGTGCAACGTAGCCGCCAGATAAACAATTAAAAAAATAGTACACGCCATGTACTTGAGAGTACACACTGTGTAGTTATGTTTTTTCGTTAAAAATAGGAAGTATCCTCCTCATTCGACAGAGGAGGTAGAGAAATCAGTAGGAGCCACGGGAGAGGTGGACATGACTTGGAGGAGCTTCCGATCACACAGTGGGACTCTGATTCTTCCGCCATTGATCTTATTTGAACTGTGCAGGTAAGGTCTTCTCTCTTCTTGAACCATTCCTTCCAATTATTTCGCTTGGGGAAGTTATTTTGGTTTTAATAGTTAATTTTTTATCTCATATCTACGTCATTTTTGGTTGTTTATGGAGGCACCTTTCATGTATATCGATCAGATGAGATCGAGGTAGGTGGTCTTGTGTTTTATTACTACTGTCAAGTTGATTTTGTGTACCATTATGCCACACACCCCTGTTTGGGGTGTCATTTGGCTTAGGCCTTGACTTTTTAGATACCTATAATTTCATAGGTAATCTTATGATTATGTATAACCTGCTGTTGGGATTTTTTTCTTTGATCCATGGCCACCCCGAGGGTGAATTCCCCTTGTTTAGCCATTTGGCGAGGATACCCATGGGTATGGTGTGATTATAACATGTTTTGAGTTTTCTTTAGTGGAAACAAATATAAATTGCTTGATTATGCTTTGGGATTGGCCCAATTACTTGATTTTCTTATGTTAAGCTTGAGGGAAAGGTTCTGTTTCGTCTGAGGGGAAGGTTCTGTTTTTCCTGAGGGCAAGGTTCTGTTTCTCCTGAGTGCAAGGTTCGGTTTCGCATGAGGGAAAGGTTTTGTTTCACCCGAGGGAAAGTTTTTTTAGCCTGAAGGAAAGGTTTTATTCAGCCTAAGGGCAATGGTTCTTACAGAAGAGGGAAATATTTGTTATGACAAAGTGCTGTCACCTGAGGGTTTCATTTCTGTTTGCCTGAGGGTAAGGATTTTCACATCTGAGGAGAATGTTTACTTTGAATATTCACCTAGGTGATTTCTTATATTGTACCTGCAAATATAAATCACATTCCTGGAATATCTAAATAATTATTAAAATGTCAATGTAATTGGTAGGAATAGTTACCTTGGAGTACTTCCTAGTTTACTATATTTCATTATTGCACACTACTATTGCTCATTTTCACTAACAGTTGGGAATGAGAATTTGTTGGTTTCCTACTGGAATTTATTTCTCAAACCCTATTTGGGTCATGTCTTTGGCCTAAACAGATTATATTGATGCATGTTTCGATAAGGGAAAGATTCTCTATAGAGGTACATGATTTTGGTAGAGGAATATGAAAGCATTGTATCGAGCATAGGCTTGTGATGCTGTTGTGTTCCTGTAGCACTGCATTGGTTTTGTTTTATGGTACTTTGTACCTTGTGCTGTATTATATGAGATTACTATGTTTCCAGTTTTGGTAACCTTCTTATAATTAGTTACAAGTTTCATCATTATATATATTAATATTGGTTATCTTTTACATCAGTTCCATTTTCCATTTCAGGAATATGTTGTTTACTACTTCAGCTTTGGTGTTTTGATAATTATTATTCTACGCTACAATTTGATATATGAGGGCACAATTTCTCCACTATCAGTTATAGTCCCTTGCTTCTAGTCAAAAACCTCTAGAATTTGGGGATATTCACTTGAGGTCATGTGACCGACCGGTTTCGGGGCACCCGTTGAGTGGCCCCTGGATCCGGGATGTTACAACTAATTTCCTGTAAAATGGGAAAATAATTCTTTAAACAAGCTTCATGCTTATGATTTTTACTTATGAGATTACTTGGATATCCACCTAGGGGTGTTTGAATTTTATTATAACAAATATTATCAATTATCCATTATTACAGATCAGTTTACATATTTTTATATATGACAGTACATTTAATCTATTTATTGGACCTGGTTTTTTGAATATTCTTTGAAAGGATATTGTTTGGTTCAAGAGACAGTGATAAATATCCAATTGATTCATCTGTCCTAATTGAAATATTAATACATGCAAATGTATTATTCTAGTCACCATCATCATTTTTTGAGATTTATTAAATATTTTGTTATTCTTAGTGGTATCCCCTCAGTTTAGTCACTAATGGAATCGAACACGGTGAAGGATACCTTTCTGGTATATGGGGCCATTTAGGATCATTGAATGGTTTGGAAATGGGCCTAAACATTACTTTTCAACTACATTTTTCTTCAATCCATATTAATTTTCTTTTATCCCAAATCAAAAATTAACATATTAAAATTCCTAATGTTTTGAATTGGGAGGATATTGACTAGAACCTTATATGTTGGTGACTTATAAACCATTTCATATTATTGATTATTTGGTGAAGGTTATACATGAAAATTATATACTATTGGTTTATGTTTTATGGTAGCATGGATACCATTCTCATGATACATATGAGCACGACATTATGATGAGGATATAGTAGCCTCATCTATTTATGGTCCAGACTTCTTTGACATATCTTATGGACAGTAGAATACAATATATAGGGGGAATTATAACTTCCCATAGAAAATTTTAGTAATGGAATATTTAATTTTTAGTTTCATTGTAGTTTTTTTTTCATTTCTAGATTGATTTAGATAATTTTATTTTAAAATTTTATCCATATATTTTTCCTGTGGAGTTAGTTTGGTGTTCTCATAGTCATTTTTCTAGTATAAATGCATGTGATCCACTCGCTCACTAGTGAGGCGACCAGCTATCCGGTGGGGTTGGAAATGTATCTAAAAACATATTATAGCCTCCAAATAGACATTGTAACTCTAATAGATAGAATTTAGGTAGGCTACAAGATTGTATAGTTCTAAAAAATCCATTGGCCTACTAGTACGATCCCAATGGCATTCCTATGGAGTAAATCAAGGCCATCGATATATGTTTTTTCATCATTCTATTCATTTAAACCACAATTTAATTTCTCAAACTTATAAATTCAAACCTAAATCATACAATTAAAATATGGATAATCTCATAGGATATATTCGTCTCCACAAACCAACATCCTTGGTAGATTGATGTACTGATCAGCGATGTGGTCCCTTGTGGGTAATTCAATCTCTATTTTGGTCATTGATATTCTCCTTGGATGATATCATCATGTTTCAATCCATTGAATAACAATGATAATAACATTATTTTTTAGAGCTTTTTCTCCAATTATACACCTTTTAGGTCCATAATGAAATTGAATTTTCTCATATGATGTTATTTTCTAGATAGTCCATTGTTTGTGATTTTTTTTGTTAAGTTACCAATTTTTTTCTTTTCATTATAGAATATGATTCTTTATGATTCTTTATTGTGAATTATTTTTTAATCATTAAATTATTCATAAAATTATCTATCCTTATTAACTTGTGGTTGTATTTGAATGTTGAGATTAAATGTGTTTCATGGGAGGTGGTTTCATGAATTGGATTTATCATATGAACATTTATTATCTGAACATTGAAATTTAGATTCTAAATGGTTGGAAAAATAGGTTTAAGGAATTAAATTTAAAATCAATATTGAAATTGTTTTCAAGTGGTCAATTTTGAAATGTTTCGGTATTGTTATTGTTATTATTAAAATTGATTTGTTAAAATCGTGTGTCAGACGTAAGTAGTTAGATCTCTCACATAAAAGGTGATAGATTTTAAATAAAATTGACATTAAAAAATTTAAATTATTGCAATGCTTCATTAATTCACCATAAATGAACGTGAAATGGGTCAATGGAAAATGAAAAGTCATTATATACATGGTTCCTTATATATTTTAATACCTGAAATCACAATTTTTTCCCATCATGCATTGAAATTTATCTTTGAAAAAATCCAAAAAAATCATTGAGAAAATATGTTTCGAATTTAAATTATTTATTATTTGAAAAAAATATATAATAGATAGTAAAAATAATGATTGATCATACATAATATATAGAGTGTTTGTTCATAGTCATTACAATAAAAATTCATAGAACCTTCTTACATAAAGTGTGATTTATTAGTAGACATATTACCATCCATGTCAGTTTAATTATAGAAAACCACTTATACTATAATTTTTTAGCTAACTAATGTTGTTTAAAACTATTATATATTTTATTTTATTAGATATAGTTTATTTTTGACCACATGAACCATAAGAATTTTTAAAACAATATGTATGGAAATCATTTATTATAGGTGGTAGGTTCATCTTGTATTAACTAATTTTATTTTATATTTCCCCTAAAAATACTAATATTTGTGTTTTTTTTAAAAACCAGTGCCATCACCATCATGTTTTAGTGGAATTTCTTTCAATTTAGCTTTTGGAACACACTATAATACTTTTGTCTATTATTATATCATGGACTATTTTTTTACCTGACATGAATTTCAATATGTTTATCTTTTCTCCCACTAATAACTTTATAAATAAAATATATCTCATAGATTACTTCATATTGTGTCATAAAAACTTGGTGAAATTATATAATATAATAGAAACATTGATTAATTTTTTTGGATATAAAATGAATATTTAGGAATATGATTTTTGGAAAGGATTTTCTAATGAAATAATATATATAAATTCTTAAACACTATTTTTTTAACAAACTATAATTAGGATCTAAGGTACCCATTAATGAGATTATTATAAACAATTATTTATTTGTTCAAATCAATGTCAAATTCATATTTAAATCTATATAGTATCAACATTTTTATCATGTTAATGATTGGATTACCTCAATTTATATAACTATTTATCCCCTGTATAAAAATTAAAATAAAACCAACACATATAGATTATATTTCATAATTTTCCTTAAATGTGAAGGTATATATCTGTGTTGTGATTGGATAAATCTGAACATAAATTAATAATTTTTTTTAAAGTGAATGTAATTAGAAACAGTATTATCCATAAACTAAGAAACATATATCAAGAATTTTGTATACATGTTTTCTATTATTTTAAATAGAATATTAATTTTAGAATGTAAAGGGTAATGACCCAGACTATAGTATCTTGGTTAACATGTCTACATTATTATATTTTTATAAGATATAAGGTATCATATTTCCAAGTATGGATCATTTTAGTAATCTTACAGAATGAAATACATACCTGATTTTGATTTTACTATGGTAATAAAAAAATAAAATCTAAAAAATGAAATGCAATCAACATCCCTGAAAAAAATTCAATTAATTCATCTCTATATAATGGGGGAAAGAATCAAGATATCAGTGATCAGAAATTCTCTTTATGGGTTATATATAGTAGAATCTACAATAAATCAATAAGTCATAATAATTATGTAAGGGAAAATAACTGAACACATATGCCATTTAATTAATTGCTTGAGATTGAAATCTATCCAGAGATAATATCATGTTGAAAATATTACGTATATTAATAAAATATGGATTCTCAATGAATTAAATGATTAATTATTAAATTTTTTTATCATCGGGGTCATGATAAGTCTACTTTCAAGACTATTCACTCAATAGATTAACAGTAAAGGTTAAAACCCATTTCATAATAGCTTACTGATTCACCTCATTACACTAGTTATTGAATTTGGTGATATATAATTTTGAGCCCTGTCCATAATTTCATTTACAAATAAATCCTCACATATCCAAAAAATATATATTAAAGAATAATATCTCTTATCATCAAATATCTAAATGGATTAAAGAATATAGATTTATAAATTTATCCCCATGTAATAAAAAAAATTGGAATTAAATACCATATTTAGAAAAGTATTATATTTTCAGAAATAATCATATCCAAGAATCAAAGAATGAGGATATTTCATATAATGAATGGTTATTATGAATGATAAATGAAAACATTCCTACAATAAGATTAATATAAAGCACAAATTAATTGGAGATTGTAGAATTAATTCTTACCATTTTGGTAATGTTTAAATTAAATCCGCTGAAATTCTAATCATGAAATATATGAGTATCCATCATTAATTAATAGGTATTAATTTTAAATATAACTAAGTAGTATTATAAAAACGTCATAAAATTTAATTGGTTGATAGTTTTTAATTTTTCAGACTAAAGTGAGAATTCAGAAGGAGTCACTTACATAACACTTTATTTTAGTTGATCATGATTTACCCTCATTTATAATATTTTTTCAAATGTGATCAATTTATACCAAAATGATATTAATCTTCTATAATATCATATATTTTCTAATTATAAATGTTTCCACAACTTTTTAATAATATTTCTTGATTTTAAGTGTTTTTTAATTACCTTGTTTTCACATGCACGTTTGGGCATTAAAATTCTTATTTTGGTGTATAATATATATATTATTCATCTCTAGAATTTTATTAATATAAGAAATATCATATTTTATTATTAAATATTATTTTTATATTCAATTGTTAAGGTTGTACATATAAAAATAATAACATTCTTCCTAGAGAATGTTGTTCATACATACACTTGAGCGATGATATCATTATTCTAATAAATAAAGGGTAAGTAAGATGGTGATATTATTATTTTATTAAATCAATATCATCTCATAAATATCACATATATTCATTAAAATTTTCTTTACATGTAATTCAAAAATGAAAAATATTACATCGCTTCAAGAGGTGGTAGTCTTCTGTACACCTGAGTGACATTATCGTATTTTAAAAGGAATGGAACGTAATAAGGTAAATGTGGTTTCTGAATCCTAAAAGTATTATAATTACTTAAATATTATATATATAAATAAAAACATTAAAACAATAGTATTATAAATGGTTTAGATGTGTTCGTGGAAAAATAGTTATATCAGTTTTCTAAGTGGTAATATGTCGTACATATGACTGATGATTGAATTTCCCATTTGAAAAAGGAGGAGATAGAGAAATATTATTATGTAAAAATAATAATATCTATGTACCTAGGAAATAATATTTTTATTAAATTTTAATTTTTATGAAATAATTTAAGGAAATAACAAAAGAATTAAAACAAAAGTGCTTTGTTAAAATGAATACCATCTCTTAGATAAACCTCTATTAGATCTCTTATTATGGAAAACGTGGATGGTATTTTGGAAGGTCATACTCTAAAAATATTTGGTAAGTATGTTATGGTGATATTAATTTATGGATTTTTATGACAATGTTCTTTGTAGTTGTGAATAAGATAAGAGAGGGAGCTGCCATTTATAAATGACGGATAGGACAAAAAATGGAATTTTTAGTGTATCCAAGTTTTTTACATGACACATGGATCCGAAATGATCCATTATAGATCCATAGTGTATCTAAGGTCAGTATATGTCATGTTACTTGGTTTTATATATGTTTAATTCCATTTTTAACCCTTATTATCTTAGATTAACCCCCACAAACTAATTTTCATCTAAACCGTGGTAATTAATATTTAATGTTTATACTATTCATTATTGAAAAAAATTATGTAGATATTATTATATAAAATTAATTATTATCATTATAAAAAATATAGAATCTATTTTTAAAATTTATTTCACAAAAGTGAAAGAATCCAATTTAAAATAAAATGAAAAATGTGTTTATAAATGTGTTTCCCAATGGAAACCATCAAAAGTCTAAAAGGTTTTTATATGAAAATTAAATAATAAATTGATTAAAATGAAATAATATTTAATAATATATATGTATAATTTTACTAATATTATCTGTAAAAACAAATTAAAATAAAATTGTCACCTATAAGTTCTTTAATAAAAATTTCATTTTTTTAAACCATTATTTCTTACAATTCATCGCAAACTGAATCCTTTCAAAAAATTATAAATAATTCACCAAAAGATAAATTTGATATTTTGATTTAAAAAATTAATTTCATTTTATCCAATGAATTATAAAAAATTATCAACTATAAATTTTTATAGAATTTCAAAAAAAGTGATGAATCCTTTTTCTATGAAAAATACTTTTTTACAGAAAACATTTCTATATCATTCATATAACAAGAATTTTTATTAATAATATATATATTTATAATGAATTTATGAAAACCATACATTATTATAATTTTTTCATTCCTCTTTATACCCTTAGACTTTATGTACAGATTATATTGGTTACGTTTAAATAATATTATTTTAATAGAGTGATGTATTTCGTTTAAAGGCGGTGCTACGTATATTGAAAACTATTAATGATTTTAAATTAATTTTAAATGGAGTATATTTCAATGTATCGTGGTGTCACAAAAAATATCATTATAACACTACTAGATGATAAAAAATTAATAAATTGATATTATTTTCCAACAAAAAGATCAATAATATGAAAAATGTTTTTCGAATTCCATTGTGCAGTGAAACCCAAAATTAAAATAAACTTATAATCCATTAATATTTATAAAATATAAATATTCTCAAAAATTAGAATATTTTTATATAAATTATTTAGTATAAATTCCTCATCATTTTACATCTCTCATATATATTTTATTCTTATCGGTTTTTTAAATCATTAATCATAAAATTAATTATTATTTTTAAAAGAAATTATAATCTCCTAAAAAATTATCTCAAAATGATAATAATTTATTTTAGTTTGTGATAGTAAAATATCCTCAAGAAAATAAATTATAAAAAATATTAAAACTTGTTATAAAAGTTCCCAATTAAAATATTCTAAAAAAATATTAAATATTCTCTTGAAATGATGATGGAAATTTATTCATATATTTCCCACAAAAATTAATTCAAAACAAAAAAAATCCAATATTTTAAACATTTAAATATACTATTTATCACAATTTAAACATCTACTTATATGATAAGTATAAAACACTATTCAATCAAACATATCCATTTATGTTACAAATATTTCTTTTGAAAGGACAAATTTATATTTATTTTCCAAAATTTAATTCAAATGAGATCATTAAAACATATAATCTTATATAAATGGATAATCATTCGAGAATAATGTAATTAGAAACTATAAACACTATAAGTAACTATATAACACACCATCAAATACTATAACTCAATGTCTATCCAAATTACACATATTCTATGATCTAACTGATATAAAAATTATCAAAAAAAATCACATGTTAATGGAATATGTAACAAATGAGTTTAATTTATAGTAGGGTTTTATTCATATATATATAATAGACTAATATGCATAATTTTATTCAGAAATTTTATTTAAAAAATATATTATAGAATTAGAGAAATGAATTTATTTCATTAGTTCATCAACTAAAAAACTTATTATGGTGAAATTATCATGATTATTTTAGAAATAATTGTTTTTTTTTGTTAATTGTGAAATATTCTACTTTGGAAGAGCTTTAACCTTTATAAAATTATAATGATATTACAGTGACATGAATGATTTAAAAACCATTTTTTGAGAAAATCAATGTCTAATAATTAATATAATATATACAATAATACAATATTTCAAATTGAAATATTTTCCTAACATTATGGATGTATAATTAATTGTTTTTCTTAATGAAAAATATTTTTAGTTATTTTCTCTTAATATGGAATATAGAAGATTCCTTTTGGTTTTTTTGTTGTGAGTGAAAATAATAATTATTTAATTCAATATTATCCAATTATTTGTATTGGAATCAACATTATATACTACACTGCATTAAAATGATTTTAATACATAAAACAAACATTTCCCTAAAAATAATTTCTGTTATTGTTGTGCACATAAATTGAAATTAATTTCTACCAATTATAATAATTTATTCTTATACAATTGACTTCATATTTTTTAAAAAATAATTATGTTTAGGTATAATTTCAAATTAATTTATATAGAGACTCAACCCCAAAAGACTGGAGATGGTGTAAAGTAACATTACATAGGCATGATTACAATGAATCATATCCTCAAGGACTAATGAGTTTAGTAGTCTTAGTAAACTGGATAGATAAATGAGTATTGTAGTAAAAATTAATAAAATAATTACAAAAGATTTTTCTTTCATTATTACATAACAACACTATTCCATGTGGTGTATCATTTCATATCTTTCATAGTACACTTCTTATATTCCTAGGTAAAGTTAACAAAATAAGTTTGAGCTCAAATGTATATTAAGGTATAAGCATAATAGAAGATTAAATGAATCAATGAGAATAATCTATATACAATGTAATTGATAAATACAAATTCATTTTAATCAATAAACTCAGACGATGTGCGTAAACACTAAGTCATGGTCAATAACTAAAAACACATTCCATGAAAATAACTCGATTAGAATAATCAATATGCAAAATAAAATAACTTAAGACCATTCTATTTAATCAATTAACTGAGAATTAATTGAAGCAATAGATTTTTTATGGAAAAAATATCATTGATAATAATAAAAAAATATAAATCAAGCCAATGATTAATTATTGGATACAATATTTCAATGGAACATCTTACGTTTACCTTAGAGACCATCCATATGATTTTTTATTGCATAAAAGGTGAAAACCCCATTATCATGGGCTATCTATATAATTTGTCCTGGGAGAATATTGATTCTTCAAGGGGATATCTATAATCAATTCCCACCAGTATCGTACCTACCCATAACATTCCCCATATGTCGAATAATCGAGTTAATTCATGAACAATGTGCCATACAAAGTCTCTATTTTGTGTAAAAGATGTATATTTATCAATATTACCTAGATATAAAATAAAATTCAATGTAAAAATAGTTTGTAAAAATGAATTATAATTTTGTATATAATCATATCCATGATAAATGATATGGATATTTTGGAGAAATTTAATGCTCAATGATCACTGTAAATTGAATATTTCAACTGGAGTGAAAAAATAAATCCTGGTAGTGAAGGTAAATATTATCCTTGGAAAATGATATAAAAAAATCCAAAATAATTATAACGATTTCAATAATATAACTATCGTAATTGGAGTAAAAATAACGTTTTGTTATACTTGATGAATAGAAATACTATAAAATGATCTTTTTACAAAATTCATGATGAAAATATCCATTTAAATTTTAAAAACATTTCGAAATTTAATTTCATGGAAAATAAATTTAAAAATATTTGTTTAATGAAGAATATTTTTTACTTGAAAAGGAATATTCAATGAAATGATAGTGGATAAATTTGTACTTGCTGTATAGGGTAACAATGACCATTACATTTTCACGGTAAAAATGATAGAAAAGTATCTAGTTAAGAAATGGACAAAAAGCATCCTTAATAAATATTTTTGAAAGAGAATATTTATAAAAATAACATTAATAATTCAATTTTTAATGGTTAATAAAAATTTAAAACCTTTTTGTAAAATAGGTATTTTATAAGAAAACGTGTTTTTAGACTAAAGAGGGAAATGAAGTTTGTTTTTCTTATAAGTGTTTAATAAATCATATTTAGTAAAAAATAGTGGGAAAACGGTACTATTACATGAAAATCATCCCGAACAGCTATAGGGTAATTAAATTAATAGTTTTGTTGAAACCATATCTTATTATTTTCTCTAATAGAAATTCTAGTGTAAATAATTTTGAATAACATTAAATTTTGATGAATCCCTTGGAAACACCGTAACGTTGATGTGAGAATCAAATAGATTATATGTATGAACTATAGATCGATATATAAGAAGTAAAAATACATAAATACATAGTAAAATTCATTATACCCATAACCATTGAGTATTAACTACAACGGGGAAGTAATATAATCCAATGAAAATGAATTGAGTTATGAAATTTAATTGCCACTTGGTAATTTTAGGATAAATTCCCCTTATAAGAAATAAATCAAATTAAAACTCAAAATACCATGATGAACGAATGAATCATTATATTACATTTCAATATATCATTATTTAAGCCATATATATGATATTAGGTGCACAATAATTATGTATGCCTCAATGAATGGAAATTGAGATGAAGTCCTTTTCTAATGTGGTAACATTTAAATTGGAAGAAACAATAGTAATAACTATTATTTTTTTATAATATTAATATAAAATAATTCATGATGTATTACATCAAATGGATTATTAGATACACAACACAAAAGACATACGTGGTTGTTGGCGCCAAAAATATGGCCCGAAAAAAAGGAACGAAAAAGAAGGATGGCGCGCTGCCTCGCGATGCACCGCCGCGAAGCACCCACGCGAAGCCCTGCCGTGAAGCGCCCCGACCATGGCGGTCTCGCGAAGCACCGGAGGCGGTAATGCTCCGCGAATGCATTTGATGTTCGCGAGCCACCGCGAAGCTCTTGAGGCGGTAATCCTCCGCGAACGAATTTGACGTTCGCGAGCCGCCGCGAAGCTCCAGAGGCGGTAATGCTCCACGGACGACATTGACGTTCGCGAGAGCGCCGCGAAGCACCGAAGGTGGTGCGCGAGCCCTGCTTCGCGGCGCCCCTTCCTTATAAATACTGGACTCCCCCTAAGTCCAAGAAGATGGACAATCCGACCTTTCGGCTTCTCCTCTCCTGAATCGTGAAGCACGCTTTGCCCTGGGAATCATGAGCTCTGCGAGGTACTTTTACTTCGCGAGACTCCTCTTCATTGTCTCGTTTTGAGCCCCTCTTCTGAGAGGGATGCCCTTCACGAAGCTCAAGGGCATTCACGAAGGAAGGGGATTCCCAAGGGAACCCGGGCAGCCGCAGAGTGTTTATGCTTCGCGAAACACCCAACCCATGCTATTGATCCCTATGCTATGGCAGGATCACTACACATCGCGAAGCACACTGCTTCGCAGGACCCTGTTTCACGAGGCACCCCTTCTTCGCGAGGCAGTACTCCGCGAGCAATGTTCCACTTCGCAAAGCACCTTCCACTCACACTTATTCCCCATGCTAAGGCCAAGGCACTCCACTTCGCGAAGCACACTCCTCTGCTTAGTGATTCCTCTTCCCGTGCGACCCTCCAGGTTTGCACGATGTGATTTCAAAGTCCCATGGACAATACCACCCGTAGCGTTGCTTCGCCTAATGCATCTTCTCATAGGCTCGCTAACGGCTATTGCTTCTTCGCATAGCCACTCTAACGTGGACCCCTCGATAGTTCGTTCCATGACCCCCCTTAACCATGGCCTTACTGGTACCTTCCCTTCCCCAAGGACCAGAGGGTACCGGTTATGTAAGTCCTAGGGGTGTGGAGTGAACCCCCATCGTCCGAGCTGCAGGACGTTAAACGGCCACGGACCACGTCCTCAACACATGACGTTAAACTATGGCCCGACCTTGTCTCCCTCATGAAGGGTCCCCCCAGGTCGAACATTCATTACACCACTCGTGTCCACGGGAATGGAATCACCCATTCACATGGGATGAGATCCTCCTTGTCGGAGTGGAATATGTTCGTAGGAGAAGGGAGACCCTAGTTCCCCAACAGATGGTTGCACCTCTGCATCTCCGTACTTCCCCACTACCAAGGTCAGTGGAGGGTGTGATAGGAAATGAGGCACCTACCGTCATTGGACCAAGGTCCATCTTTCCCGCACTTTGTCGCGCCATGGGCCTCCATCCTGGATTAAGTCCCAGCACCATGGGCCTCCATCCTGGAGTAAGTCCCAGCACCATGGGCCTCCATCCTGGAGTAAGTCCCAGCACCGTGGGCCGCCTAACGCGTAAGCCCCTATTCGCTTCTCATGGATGCATCCTTCGCGACGTGATCGTCAGGTCATTGCAACCTCTTGTTTCTCACACCGAGCATGACTCACGTGGGATTAGAGTGAGCACCGACCCTGACCCCCCACCCATAGCGAATTACGAGGACTTTGATCCATGTCACGGAATGGTACGTAGGAGGCCTCTATAAGGTTTAAGCCCACCCATCACTCATCCACGTCGGGTCTCATTCCCATCCATCATGACGTTAAACTGCATTCTGGTCCAATGGCAAGCCATTGCGACCCATTTCCACCTGAACTACGATGTATTTGATCCATGTCAAGGCATGGTACGTAGGAAGCCTTCCTAAGGCTCAAGCCCACCACTCATTGGACCAAGGTCCACTTTCATGTCGGTTCACTGGCAAAGACCCATTTGAACTACGATGTCTTTGATCCATGTCAAGGCATGGTACGTAGGAAGCCTCCACGAGGTTCAAGCCCACCCATCATCCAATTCACGTCGTGTTCTACCTACGTCCAGCACGATGTTAAACTGCAATTCTAGTTCGACGGAAAGCCACTGTGACTAACCTGAACTACGAGGTCTTTGATCCATGTCAAGGCATGGTACGTAGGAAGCCTTTCAGAGGTTCAATCCCACCACTCATTGTACCAAGTTCCATCATTCACGTCGGTTCGCCGACAAAGCCACCTTGCTCGGTCGTTCATTCACGTCGAGTTTCGCCCTCATCCATCATGACGTTAAACGGTATGCCCCCTTGTCCCGCATGACATTAAACTACACACATACCAGAACTATGAGGTCTTTGATCCAAGTCAAGGCATAGTACATAGGAAGCCTCTCTGAGGTTCAAGCCCAACAATCATTGGCCCAAACCGTCTCCTGGTCGATGTGCCAAGCCCCCATTTTCATCCGAACTACGAGGACTTTGATTCATGTCAAGGCATGGTACGTAGGAAGCCTCCTTGAGGTTCAAGCCCAACTCCCATCAGACCAAGGTCCCTCATTTACGTCGGTTCGTCGACACCCACCGCCCGTCGTCTATTCGCGTCAGGGTTCATTATCGTCCCGGAAGACGTTAAACTGTATTCCATCATTCGAACTACGGGGACTTTGATCCATGTCAAGGCATGATACATAGGAAACCTTCCTAAGGTTCAAGCCCACCACTAGTGGACCCACGGGTCTACTTTCACGTCGGTTCATCGACGAAACCCATTCGAACTGCGAGGTCATTGATCCATGTCAAGGCATGGTACGTAGGAAGCCTTCCAGAGGCTCAAGCCCGCTATTCATCGGACCAAGTTCCACCTCCACGTCGGTACGCTGACGATGCCCATCGGACCAAGGTCTACCTTCACGTTGGTTCGCTGATGACATTCATCGGGCCAAGGTCCACCTTCACGTCGGTTTACCGGAACCATCCCGAACTACGCAGACTTTGATTACCTGCCACGGGGATACGTATAAAGCCTTGTCAAGGCTCAAGCCCAACTTCACTGTCGCCCCTGCGATGGTCCCATTTCACTCTACCTCCACTCCATTCATCGACCTATCACGCATCCTGATTCTCGCCCGAACCGTCTTATCCTGGTGAGACCATGTCGGTACGCTCTTCTTCACAGCCACCCATGGGCTGGCCCCGGTATCGACATCCCTTCAAGGAGGGCCCCTCAATCCAATTTATCCAAGATAATTCTTTGGTTGGGTTGATCCGTCTCCGCTAGACGTTAAACTCGCGTCATACCCTGTGTTAAACACGGGAAGCTGAGGAAAACCTCAGATATGCGTCCATCACATATAATTCCCCGCGTTCGATGTGGGATGCCTCGGGCTTCCACACCCTCGAGAAGCCTTGTGACCAAGGATAACAGACAGACATGCCAGGTACCCCCAGCATCCAGACACGCTACTGATGCCTCAACGTGACTACTCCCCTGACTGAAGGTTGCTGCCCTGACTGGACCCTTTGGAATGTCCCGACAGAAGAAATGTAATTAACCGGCGTCCATGGAAACATGGCACTGGGAAGAGTTTCACGAACTACGTATTAAATCTATGAGGGATACCCGGACTAGGTGACGAGTTCTGAGGAGGAATCCACGAGAGGAAGAACCGACATCCCATAATCCCGTTTCGATCAAGGAGCAGACGTCCTTGAATATGGAGCGAATGCCGCCCGCCTTTGGAAAGCGGGAATGCGGGGCAACAAGAGCGCCACACGTCCTCCTCTGCGGACGGAGCGGATATGCGCGCGCGCGCCCCGGCGGAAAGTGTCGGAAACAGAAATGGTGAACCCGATGTGAAATTATTCTCCTCAATATGAAGATTAGTAGCGTTCGAGACACCAGTAGACTGACGTGTCACCAGATCCAGATATCCGGTGCCAGTTCCCGCTAAGCAAATAGCAGGCCTGTCATGAAACTCACCGGAAGTCGGGGCAGTAGAACGTGGGGCACTCCGTTCTGCAGCGTGTTGGCGTGGATCCTTCTTACAGAAGTGGAGAATGGAAGGACACTGGGGCAATGGCCGTCAATCCTTTTCCTCTCAGTACTGATGAGTTGATCCCTTCGTTTCTCAGGAACCAGGTTGATGTTACAGAGACGCGGTCACCATTCGCTCCTCGCCCACGTAGGGGCAGGGCCAACATCGCCACGACCACCCCACGTAGCGCCGCTACCGCCACGACGGCCGCCACATTGCGGAATACGGGGTGCCCACGTCCCCTTTCCCCATCAGAGGGCATCCAGCGAAGGGTGATCAATAACCTCGTGCGCAGGTATGAGGAAGAAGGGGTCATCCCAACCCGGGATATGGCCCGCCTGGACCTAGAGGCCTCCAGGCCCCGCCGTCAACGCCTCCCTAATAGTCCGCGCAGGGATCCCCTGCTCCCCACCACAACATTCAACCATTTCGGGAGCTTGTCTCCGAAACTCCTTGACGACTCCTCGCCTTACGCTGAAGAGGCGGGCGCCGTCCGGCTCAGCCCGCTCAGGGTCCCGACCCGAGGGCTCCAGGCGAGAGCTCCCGCCTGGCCACGTCAGCGCCGCCGTCCGGCCCCACAGGAAGAACAGGCAGGCTACGTCCCTGCACCACCTGCACCGGTTCGCCTGACCCGACGTCAGCGCCGGGCCCAGGCTGAGGACGCTCGCCCGGGCGCGTCGACGTCAACAGCTACAGTGGCCCGAGCCACCGCCAACATGTATTGTGAAGCCCCTGCATACACTGAGCAAGGGAACTCTTTCACCCAACCAGGATCGAGACCCCAACCGCCCCATGGGCAGGCTGAGTTGACTCTCCGGGTTGCAGGCCCAAGTGGTGATCGCCGCGAGCTAACCCGCGGTAATGTCACCCCGTACGGAGGTCCTCCCCGTACCACTACTCCACAGAGCGTGGGATTTCCCTGATCCGAGGTTCGTCATGGAGTCATGCCTCGTGCTACCCCTATCCCGCAGGAAGACCTGCCCCGCGGCAGTGACGCTCAGTGCAGAAACATTTTCTGCGCCCACTATACAGGGTATGGAGTCCATACTCCTGCCCCCGACCGCCAACCTGAAGGCACCGTCCATCCGGTCCTTCTCCAACGTGGGGGCCCTCCCTACGTCCTCTCTGCAACCGGCAAAGGTCCTCCTCACCCCAGCAACTCGAGGAGTGAAGGTCAGCCTCGCTCCACTCGCATCGACCATGGAGGTCCTCCCCATGCTCCTGCCGGTTCCAACAGAGGCCCCGCCCTCATGGGTACTGTTCATGGAGGTCTTCCCCATGTACCCTTCGACATTTGCCTCGGTTCCCCCCGCACCCCGGAAATCTCGAGTGGGGGCCCTCTCCGCCACGGCGCCAGCACCGCCCCGAGGCTGCCTAATAGGGATCAACCCTGTCCCGAAGAGCCGCCCCGAGGCAGAAGAGCGGGTCGTTGCCGCCACAAGAAGAATCCTGGGAAGACCTAGGTGGAGATCAGACCTGCCCGCCTCTCCGACTCGGAAGCGAAATGCAATTCAGCGATGGAGCCTTCTCCTCGCTCCTCCGTATCAAGGACTGGGGCAGGAACCAGACGTGTTAGCCTCATTCTCCCGGAATTTGAGGTCCATCAGATTCCCGTCTCTCTCCGCAGGTACATCCAAGAGGGGGAAATCCTGAGAATTCCGTAGGTCTCGACCGCGCAATCACCGCCTATGTTACCAGAAGTGACCTCTACCTCTACCAGAGATCACGGAGAGTTATTTTGGGGGCCAACGATGGTAGAGCGACGACACGACCAGTCACCGGTAGCCGCGGCTCCCGTTCCGGAAGCTGTGGTTATCAGCCCGCCCTATCGTGACATCGTGGCCAGGTCACCTCACTCTTCAGAGGAAGGCCTGGAATTCGGCGTCCAGTCAGCTCGTTCGCCGTATTCTCCACCGCCGAGCTTACTATCTCAGAGGTCCACCTCGGTACCGCTACCGGTCCTTCAGCCGCCCCCGGTTGACGAGTGGGGGAACACAGGGCCAGACCCTGAGTTCGAGCCCAGGAGCTTCTGGTGTATTCTTGCAGCAGATTACTTCCTGGAGAAGTTCTGGCCGACGGTGGCGCTGAATTTCCACATACCCGAGTCTCTTACCCCTAAAGAAGTGTGGTGCTTTTGCCGAACCCTATGGGAGACACACTTCCGCCTCCGTTATGAACGGTGGTGTACACCAGAAGTCGAGAGCACTTCGAAGAAATCGGCGAGCAGTGCCGCCTAATCGATGCGGCCGCACTTCTTGTGGCCCAGCACCCTGAGTCGTCAGGCCTCCAGAGCGCCCTTCAATGAAAATGAATTCAGATTCTTAGAGCACTCCGCAGAATCGTCAGGGAAGCCACCCCCATGTGAAAGTCCGTGGTTGGGGACACTATGCCACTCTCCTCTTCGACCCTATCCGACGGCAGCCCGATTATCTATGCGACATCGAGGACATGCCCTCAAGAGGGGTCGCAGTCCACATGGCCGACGTTGTGGATAAGGATGATGAGCTTGAATTCCTTGATGGAGACTTACCACCTGAGGGCATACCGCCGCTGCTCGATCTAGCCGTACCCACCGAGTCGCTAGTACTCGGTCGAAACACCAGAAAGGGTAAGGAGCACGTCGGAACAGTCAAGCACTCCGACCCGTCCGCCTCTGTGCAGAAGACGGACGATGATCCCGAGAAGGCCACGCTACGCCAGCTGCTTGCTGAGCAGAAGAGGCTGGTTGACGAACTCTTGGCCGAGTGCGCCGCAGTGAGGTGACCCGACTATGGTAATCCCAGGCCGAGGCAGCAGGGGCAGGAACAATTCCCCCCCGGTGAGATGCCTCTGGGCAACCCTGATCATGCTATTGCCGCAGACAGGGCAGAAGCCGGAACGTATGGCAAGAGGGCGCGATACGTCTCACCAAATCCCCCGAGTGACAGGGAAATCTGAAGAATCCAAATCCGGTTCCCCCAGTCGCCCCGCATGTCGTCCATCCAGTTGGCCCACGAGCGGCCGAAGCCATCTACCGGGTTGAAGAACGTGTAAATGCACTTATGGTTAGGGATCCCCATAGAGACGGGGACCCCCACCCGGAGGATCTTATCGCGGCGCTCACAGCCCGCCTCGAAGTGCTGGAAACGCGGCAGGTGGCGGTCCCACTGGATGGCAAGCCTTATCCCGCGTGGGTGGATGATATGCCCGCAACTCCAGGTTTTGGGAACCCCACTTTCTCTCCTTTTAACAGGACAGGGGACCCGCCGTAGCACTTGGCTCATTTTTCTTCTAGGTGTGGCCCCATGCTGGGGACCCTGGCTCAACAAGAAGCTGCCAAGCTCCGATGTTTCGTACAGACATTGGAAGGTCCGACATTCGTCTGGTACAGCCAGCTCCCTACCGGGTCGGTGACCGGTTGGGATGATCTTCTCCGGTAGTTCTTATACCAGTTCAGCTCCACCACTTGGAAGACCAGCATTGCAGACCTCTTCAAGTGCAAGCAAAGGCCTGATGAGAGGGTCACATACTTCATCGCCCGGTGGAAAGGACTTACGTATTCCCTCGATATGCCACTGACTCAGGAGCAACTACTGACGATGTGTGTAGGGAACGTCAAGACAGATCTGGTACCCTCCCTGATCACCCAGAACTACCCTGGAGGGTTCAATGATTTCTCAGATAAGGCTCAGCGTCTTGAGGAAGCCCTGCAACAGGCCAGTCAGGCGCGTTTGTTGCCCCCTATGATCCCAGCCAGGAGGACCGCCAGGGCTGAACCCGCCGCGGTGGCTCAAATAGAAGCCCCGAGGCAGCTGGAGTTACTGCCGGCGGCAACACCCCCGCAACCCCGCAGAGGTCCTCCACCTCAAGCCCAGGCTCCTGCCTAGCAGTGACCGCCTCAGAACCGACAGTTTCCCCCGCGCAACGCGCCACCATCACCTAGGCGAGACAATCAAGCGCCACCTCCTCGGTAGGCCCCTCCGGCCCCTCGTCAGGGCCAGGCCCCCAGGGCCCCCTATCCAGAAAGAAGGTACCAGACCTATTCGTTCAACGAAAATCTGGTCCATGGCTATTTACGAAGTGCTCTAGAGCAAGGGATTGTGCGTCTTCCGGAGTGCAGAAGGCTGACAGAGGCGAATCTCACCGATCACCCCAACTACTGCCCTTATCATCGGATCCTGGGGCACACCCTCAAGAAATGATATGTATTTAAAGACTGGCTTCAAGACCAGGTCAACAATAACATAGTCAAGTTGCACCCAGCACCAGCGCAAGTGGCAGGTGTCTTTGCAGGATCAGAGATCGGCAGCGACAACGAAGGCGAGTGGGAGCAGGTCCCCAGCCGCGGGTTCCAGAAATACGATGACTGGATGGCTTGAAAAACCATCGTCCGTGCCCATGGTATCATCTGAGCGCGCTTGAAGTAGTCAGAACCTTCAGAAGAAGTAGACGGTGCCTTCGCATCATCTTCACAGTCGGCCTCTTCCCAAAAGGGCAAGCAGCGGCGACGCAAGAAGAAGCAACGCGCACCGCCAGTGCTGTCGTCATCCCACACTCTCAGCAACTTTATGCCCCCTGAAATGGGGATTCCTCCTAGAATCATCCCAGTAATGGATGACTCCTCGACCGACAGCCAGGGGTATTCTTCGGTTAACACCGTGGAGCTGGTAAAGCCCTATATGACCCCCGATGAGGGGGAACGCCAGGCAGACCTCCCCAACGTTTCCAGCCGACGTCAACGTCAGCGGAATCGCAATCGCGTCGGTCATCGAGGTACGTCAACAGGCACTTTTGGCAAATCCATGCACGCTACCGAGACCAGTCAGCAGGCTCAGTGCAGATCTCAGCACGCGCAAACCCATCTAACACCCTCGGCTCTACCTCCACTGCCGTTCGTGCTATTGGATAGGGGGGAGCCGCCTTGTTCGTATCACAGTCAGTCTTGCCCGGCTACAGGCCAACCTCCACTATCCGATACCAGTCCGGAGACTACTCTCCAGGCTTCTACTAGTAGGAAGCAAGACGTACCCAGTACTAGTCGATCACCGGTTCAGACGGCAGGATCCGCTATGCCTCCAAATGCTGAATGACCTCCTGTAAGAAGAGGTTCGCGTTTGGCACGAAAGTATGATGTCCTGAAGCACCTGGCCGGCATTCCAGCGAGGCTTTCTATCATTGAGGCCCTCCGCCTGTCATCTTAAATGTGTGAGGCACTTGGCGAGGCCCTAAGGAGCCCCCTCCATTTCGAGACGGAGGTAGCAGCTGTAGAAGCCTTTCATACCGAGACGATTGAAAACGCTGAATGTCAGGCGGTTATCTCGTTCTCCGGTGAAGATGAGGACCCTCCTATACAGGGGCACATTCTCCCGTTGTACATCACTGGCCACTTCAATGGTGTGGATGTCCGCCACTGCCTCATGGACACGGGTTCCGGAATCAATCTAATTCCGACCCAGACGTTGCGAAAGCTGGGTCTGTCTGAAGGTGATTTAACTCCCTCTGACCTCAGGATCCAGGGGTACGACAGGACCGAGCAAACCCCAGCCGGCAAGATCCGCCTGATGACTCAGTTCTATGGATTAATTTCCAGAACCGAGTTCATGTTTGTCTCTCAGGACACCGCCTACAACGCGTTGATGGGTAGGGCATGGCTCCATCTGCATGCAGCGGTCCCTTCGTCGTATCACCAGTGCCTCTAGTACTCGCTCAACGGTCGAGTAGGCGTGCTCCAAGAAGATGTGTCCCCTTTCGCTTCTTGGGAGGCCCGCTATCTAGATGCGGGTTATTACAAATGTAAGGATAAACAAATCCTCGTAAGCGAGGATGAACCCGCCCCGGTCACAAGTGATCCCTGGGCAAGCATGGATGATGCCTACATCCTCCCGATCAAACGGTTAGAGGCCACGACCCCCGACATAGTGCAATGTTGTGTTGTTTCGGGTACGCATGGAAGGTATGTTCCCATGTCCAAGCGACGACGGAAAATCACCTCGTACTCCTACATCAAACAGGATCAGATCATCCCGGAACCTCCTACCCCTGTACAGTACCGGGACATCAATATCATGACAACGGCAGTGCGCCATACGTGTCTCTTCCGTCGGGCTGGAATTAACCGACTCATGCCGACACATCACCACTGCTTTGATATCATCAAACACGACCCCTTAGGCCGAAGGCCAGATGGGATAGGGTCGACCGCCTTCATTGCTATGGTTTCAATGGCATGTGAGTCTGTCGATGTGCTGACCGCTGCTACCCAAGCCGGCACCAGCTGCCCCTCGGATTTTGATAGCCCAGAAGTATCTTCCGTCGCGGGAAGTCCCCCCACGGGTGGGGAGGAATACCTGGAGGATGCTCCCCCGCCTTTGAAGAAGGCGTCTCTACCACGGTTGATGAACTGGTACAGGTGAACCTTGGTAGCGAGGCAGATCTGAAACCCGCATTGATCAGTGCAGCCATGTCCCACAAGGAGTGGCAGTAGTACGTAGACTTGCTCAAATAGCTCCGTGATGTGTTTGCTTGGAGTTACAACGAGATGCCAGGGCTAGATACCGAGGTGGTTGTTCACCGTCTGGGCCTCCCGGCAAAACATCGCGGGTTTCAGCAGCCTCCCAGGAAGATGCACCCTTGTCATGGTGCTATGGTTGAGGCCGAAGTTGACAAGCTAATCAAATCCAACTTCGTCAAGGAGGTCCAGTAACCCAAGTGGCTTGCCAACATTGTGCCAGTCAGGAAAAAGAATGGGCAGATCAGAGTCTGCATCGACTTCTGCGATCTTAATCGCCACTGCCCAATGGATGACGTCCCACTCCCGGTGACAGAGCTGTTGATTGACGCCACGGCCGGGTTCCAAGCCCTCTCTTTCATGGATGGGTATTCCGGGTATAACCAGATCCAGATGGCCCCCAAAGACGAGGAGTCCACTGCCTTCAGGGCTCCCCAAGGTACCTTTTGCTACCAGGTAATTCCATTCAGTTTGAAAAATGCAGGTGCCACTTATCCGAGGGTCAAGCATCGCATATTCAAACCGATTCTCGGGACATTGGTGGAATGCTACGTGGATGACATCGTAGTCAAATCATGCCAGCGCCAGGACCATCTCATAGACCTTGAGAAAGTGTTCGGTTTCCTCCGTTCCCGTCACCTGAAGATGAACCCGCTGAAGTGTGCCTTCGGGGTCACCTCCGGGAAGTTTATGGGCTTTGTTGTCAGATACCGAGGTATCGAGATCGGTCCGGAGAAGATCAAGGCCATCAGCCAAATGCCTCCCCCGAGCAACATTCTGGAGCTTCGAGGCCTTCAAGGCCACTTAGCCTATATAGGCCGATTCATCGCGAATCTGGCCGGCAAGTGTAAGCCCTTTTCCTGGCTCATGAAGAAGGGAACCGCCTACGAATGGGATGAGGAGAGTCGGACCGCCTTCGAGGAAATCAAGCAGTATCTGCTCCAACATCCGTTCTTGATGCCACCCATCTCCGGAAATCTGCTGGTCCTTTATGTGACCGCCCTGGAGAAATACCTCAGTGCGTTGCTTGCCCAGAAGAATAACGAGGGTACTGAGAATAGTCTTTACTATCTCAGCCGCATGCTTCTCGATACGGAGATCAGATACTCCCCTATCGAAAAAGCTACCTTGCGCTCGTCTTCGTCGTGCAGAAGTTGCGACATTACCTACAGCACCACGAGGTGCAATTGGTCTCCCGGGTAGACCCATTGAAGTACATCCTGAACCGTCCCATGCTGACTGGCCGACTAGCAAGGTGGGCAGTGATTCTCTAGTAGTTTGATATCAGGTTTGTACCTCAGAAGGCCATTAAGGGACAGGCGTTGAAAGACATTTTAGCTGCCCATCCAACCTCTGCGGATCAATCCCTGGACCTGGATTTCCCTGATGAGATGTTCCTCTCAGTCGATCATGTTGTCCCGTGTTGGCAAATTCATTTCGACGGTGCCTCTCGGAGCCCCACCGATAGGAGGCTCAACGATCCCAAGCTCAAAAGAGTGGGTCTGGGTATCGTTTTCATTACCTCGGCGCAAGACGTCCTGCCATACTCGTTCCTATTGTCAGATGGCTGTACGAACAACGAGGCAGAGTACCAAGCTCTCATCACCGGCCTCGAGCTGGACTTTGAGATCCATGTGCCCCATCTACAAGTGAAGGGAGATTCCGAGCTGGTAATCAAACAAGTTAATGGCGACTACGTCGTCAGGAAGCCGGAGCTCGCACCGTTGCTGGAGTACACCCTCCGCCTAATGGCCCAGTTCTCTTCTCGGCCAGAGGTTACCCATGTCCCACAGTCGCAGAATGGTCAAGCAGACGCCTTGGCTAGCTTAGCCGCATCGCTCGCAGAACCCGAGAAAGATGATTTGATCATACATGTGGCACATTGGAGATTCATTGCCCCCGTCACCCAAGAGGACCATGATGGCCTGTGGGTAAGTCATCTCACCGTTGGACCCTCCACGTCAGGGGTCCCGGGTTCATCAGACGCAGTGGTTGAAGCCACCCCTGATTGGAGAGCACCTTTTGTCGAGTATCTCCAAAATGGTCAGCTCCCAGACGACCGGGCTGAACGCGAGCGAATCCGACGCCGCGCACTGCAATTTACCCTCCAGAGTGGTCCCAGTCTTGAACAGATCCTCTATAAGTGGAGTTTCGATGGTGTCCTCCTCTGTTGCATCCAAGGAGGGGAGATACCTCAAGTTATGCAAGAGGTTCACACCGGTTCCTGTGGCGCCCATCAAGCTGGGCCGAAGCTATCCCATCAAATCCGGAGGTTGGGGTACTTTTGGCCCTCTATGATCCACGATTGTATTGGATATGCCAAGAGATGCCACGCGTGCCAAGTACACGCCAACTTCTTGCATCGGCCGCCGGAGCCCTCCACCCCACCAAGTACTCTTGGCCATTTGCGGTATGGGGACATGATGTAGTAGGACCGTATCCACCAGCAACAGCCCGCCAGTGTAGGATCATCCTGACTGCTACAGATTTCTTCTCCATGTGGGCAGAGGCAGCTCCGCCTAAAGAGGTCAAGGCCCGTTCCATCGTTGACTTTGTGAGCTCCAACATTATCCACCGGTTTGGGGTACCTCACGCCGTCCTCACCGATAACGGGACCAACTTTAGAGCAGCTGAATTGAAGAAATTGTACGCCAAGTACGACATTCGGTCAAACCATACCTCCCGCTACCACGCGCAGGAGAATGGACAGATCGAGGCGTTCAACAAGACCCTCTCCAACATTCTGCAGAAGATGGTCGGTCAGAACAAGAAAAGTTGGCCGGACAAGCTCCCCAACACCCTCTGGGCTTACTGGACGACGACTCGCAACTCTACCCAGGTGACCCCATATTCCCTGGTGTATGGAGCTTATGTCGTCCTACCCATTGAGATCCAGCTGCCATCGCTACGCACTGCAGTTTATGATCACCGGGCATCAGATGAGGTAGCCGAGATCTGTCTAGCTGAACTAGAAGCACTGGACGAGAACCGGCTTTGTGCTCTGCACAATCTGGAAAGGCACCAAGACAAGATAGCGAGAGCCTTTGCCAAGAAGGTTTGTCTTCGCTCTTTTCTACAGGGTGACCTGGTACTGGCCCTTCGAGCGCCAATGATTCCCGGTAGGAAACCACCCATGTTAGAACCCAAATGGGAAGGGCCTTACATCATCCATAAGGTTTACCCTAATGGAGCATACTCCTTGGTGACCATGGATGGGGAGCGTATAACCCCTCCCACCAATGCCAAATTCCTCAAACAATACTTTTCTTAGGGTAAAAAAGGTCCAGCACGACCCTAAACTGCGAGATGGTCCCGCACGACCCTAAACTGCATCCCCGTCCTTACTGCAAGACATTAAACTACAATCCAGTCCGACCTTCCTGACTGAGGCTCAGCCTCAGGCCCCTTGGCCTCCTCAGGCCCCCGTCCCCCGTCAAGTGATACTTTTCCTAGGACAAAAAGGGTCATGCACGACCCTAAACTGCAAAATGGTCCCGCACGACCTTAAACTGCATCTTCGTCCTGCAAGACGATAAACTGTGAAATGGTCCCGCATGACCTTAAACAGCAAGTTATGGTCCGACATGACTCTAAACTGTAAAGTCCTGCAGGACCATAAACTGCATCTTCGTCCTAGAAGACGTTAAACTGCAATCCGGTCAGGCCTTCTTGAACTAGGCTCAGCCTTAGGCCCCTTGGCCTCCTCGGGCCCCTGACCCCGTCTTCACCGCGAGACGTTAAACAGCAAGCTGGTCAGGTCTCCCTGACCGCGGCCTGGCCTCAGGCCCCCTGGTTTTCCCTGATCTATTCTCTTGCGGGATTGTACGGTATGGTGTAGGACTATGTATTCATTCACATCGGATTGCTCGTCGTACCATACATATCCCCAAATGAGATGCTTCTTATCGTCCCGCATGACGTTAAACTGCATTTCCAGAAATACGTATGGCTTGATTCTCATCCTTATGAGATACGTAGGAATGCTCAGACGCCTCGTCTTGATCCCAGCCCCAAGCTTTTCCCTTCCACTATTCCTCCTAGGAATAGTTTTCTTGGAGGATCATTGTGTAGTAGGGAGTAGGATTTATTGGCCCCGCTTATGCAACCCTGCTCGCAAAAGGATTGTAAGGGTCGCACCATGTGCCCGCTCCTGTTCTTCTATTCCTTCCACGTCCTCACCGCATGACGCTAAACTGCATGGCCTTCAAGAACTACGTATGTCTTGATTCTCATCCTTATGAGATACGTAGGAACGCCCAAACATATCTTCCGTTGGCCCAGCCCAAAAGCCAAAATCTGCCCCTCGGGTCAAGACATGGCAGTGTGCACACTTTTTCCCCGACTCACATCGAGCAAGCCTCGAACCGGCGACACATCCCCCCTGGAGATGTTTTCCTCTTTCGTGGATGGATACAGCTATGCTTCACCCACTCCTTGACTGGGATTCCATCATTTTTCACACCCGGACGGACCCCCAAGAACGGCCTGGATACTACGCCCAAGGGCTCTCCTACCGATACGGGCCAATGCCCCCAGGGGTTTTCAAGCATCAAGCTGATACAAGTCCCGTGTTGCGAATTTGGTCAGCGGTCGACGCTCATTTGTTGCTCCCATACGGGTAACCATTGGAATGCTGTGTTTCGAACATGGTCAACAGTGTCCTGTATCTTCGGGTCCACCCCAAGATGTCCCAGACATCGAGTGTAGTGATTCTTTCTGTCCCATCCCGAGGTGAAAAACTTCCCCCAGGTGGTGCTAGCGATCGGGCCCACAGCCCTGATTCCTCCTAAGGGTGTACGGCGCGGTGTAGGACTACGTCTTCATTCACGTCGGGATCATGTACCATGTCGTACTCCCTCCCATTACGAGGCCCAGCCTCAGGCCCCTTGGCCTTCTCGGGTCCCCGACCCTCGTCCTCATGTATGATGTTAAACTGCAAACCAGTCAGGCCTTCCTGACTGATGCCTGACCTTAGGCCTCTTGGCCTTTCCGGGCCACGGCCCAGGATTCCTCATAAGAGTGTACGGCGTGGTGTAGGACTACGTCCTCATTCACGTCGGGATCATGTACCATGCCGTACGCCCTCCCGTTACGAGGCCCAACCTCAGGCCCCTTGGCCTTCTCGGGTCCCCGACCCTCGTCCTCATGTAAGACGTTAAACTGAAAACCAGTCAGGCCTTCCTAACTGATGCCTGACCTTTGGCCCCTTGGCCTTTCCGGGCCACGGCCCAGGATTCCTCATAAGGGTGTACGGCGCGGTGTAGGACTATGTCCTCATTCACATCGGGATCATGTACCATGCTGTATGCCTCCCCTTACGAGGCCCAGCCTCAGGCCCCTTGGCCTCCTCGGGTCCCCAAACCTCGTCCTCATTGCAAGACGTTAAACTACATGTAGGTCAGGTCTTCCTGAACAATTCCTAACCATCAGGCCCCTTGGCCTTTCCGGACCATGACCCAGGTCCTCTCTTATAGGAGTGTACGGTGTGGTGTGGGACTACGTCCTCATTCACGTTGGCTTCTTCTCCATACCGCACACCTCCCTTGTTTAGGGGTATATTGCACCCCTTCTCGTCCAGTATGACGTTAAACTACATATAGTGAACTACGTGTGGCTTGATTCCCATCCTCATGGGATACGTAGGACCACCTGAATGTCCAAGATTCGGGTCCAGCCCGATCTCTCGGGAATCCTCATCCCATCCTGGCCCCTTGTCCTATCCTTCCTCCACGAGAGGATTATATGGTGTGGTGTGAGATTATGTCCTCATTCACGACTGTCTCATAATGACCACGCCATCTACCTCCCCCTACTAAGTTGTTTCGTCAATCCCTTTTCGGCGGTTCACCAATGTGCTTAAGAGTACTCTAGTTTATTACCTGGAACGCCAAGCTTTGCTCGAAAACTTCCGCACCCATTTTCCAGGCTTTGTGTATCCCTGCATCAGGGCTTTCAGAATCTTTCACGCCCGGAGGGAACCCCAAGAACGGCCTGGATAAAACGCCCCAAGGCTCTCCTACCGTTACAGGCCAACGCCCCCGAGAGTTTCGGACAGCAAATCGATAAGATCCCGCGTTGCAAATATGGTCAGCGGTCGATGCTCGTTTGTTGTTCCCACCTCAGGATAACACGATACGAACGCTGCGTTTCCACCATGGTTAACAGTTTTCCTCTATCGCTACGCCAACCCATTAAGCCCAAAATGTCGGGTACACGATTCACGCCCTTCATCACTTCATCATGTCCAAGTAGAGTCTCGGAACTCTTGGTACTTTTCCTCCGTGCACGTCTGCGCGTTGGGGGAACAAGCTACATCAAACGTGTCCTTCAGAACTCTCTGCTGACTCCCCTTTGATGGACACCCCAAGTATTTCGATGAGGATACCCCCTTGTTTCCCACACCGAGTTTATCTCGCGTGGGATTAGGGATTGGGTTAACACCTGTGCTTGCTCGGGGAGTTGTCACCATCCACGGTCCGAGCTCTAAGACCATAAACTAAGATTCTCATCTGGAACTACGTTCAGCGTGATTCCTATCTCGATAGGATACGTAGGAATGCCCAGACCCCTTGTCTTTGGGTCCAGCTTGAGTTCAGCTAATTCGCCTCTCGAGACCTGCCATTGGGACCCCGACCACGGGACCGCTTGGCGTAGTGTAGGACTACGTCCCTATTCACGTCGGGTTTGCAATAGCTACACCACGCGCACCCCGTTCTGAGAGTTATCCCTCCTATTCCTTGTCCCGCGGGACATTAAAAGACATCCTTCAGAACTACATCTGTCTTGATTCCCATCCTCATGGGATACGTAGGACCACATGAATGTCCAAGATTCGGGTCCATCCCCACCTCTTGGAGATCTCCTAATTTCCCGGTCACCTAGGCCACTTGGCCTACCCCCCTCCAGGAGGGGGATATATAGGTATGATACAAGGTTTCGGGCACCATGCCCATTTCCCCGGGAATCTGCCATCTCTCGATCACCCTCAAAGTTGAGTCCCTTGACTCCTTGCAGTGGTTAACCCATGTATTAAGAGTACTCTGTTCTAGGAACAAGAGTGTCAGATTCAACTTGATCAAGTTCCTTCCACTCATCAAGATTCGTGTTCCCCTCCATTCAGGCTTCCATCATTTTTCACACCCAGAGGGACCCCCAAGAACGGCCTGGACACAATTCCCAAGGGCTCTCCTACCGTTACGGGCCGACACCCCCGAGGGTTTTGGACAACAAATTGATAAAATCCCGCATTGCGAATATGGTCAGCGGTCGATGCTCATTTGTTTGTCCCCATTTCAGGCTAATGCGACAGGATGTTGTGTTGCGAACATGGTCAGCAGTAACTCTCTGTCTTCACGCCATCCCCTTCAGTCCTTGAATGTTGGTTTCATGATTCACATCATTTTACACCCCATCATGTCCAGGTGGAATCTCGACACTTTTGGCGCTATCCCTCAGTGCACCTTTGCATGTCAAGGGGGACAAAGCTGCAATATGGCGTCCTTCGGGGCTCCCATGGTCTGAGCTCTAAGACCATAAACTAAGATCCATTCGGGACTACGTTCAACTTGATTCCCATCCTCATGGGATACGTAGGACCACCCAGACGCCCTGTCTCCAGGTACAACCTATTCAGGAAGCCAGTCTCTCCCCCTGTTTCACCTCTATATAGGCCCCTCGGCCTAAAGTTTCCCTCTCCGAATGGCGTACAATTTGATGTGGGATCATGTCTCCGTCAATTGTGTTTTATAACACTGCGCACATTTCCAGCCTAGCATCGTCTCTGCTACGTCTGCACTACATGACGATAAAATGCATGCTTGGTCCTATCATACGACCCTAAACAGTGACATTATCGTCCTGGCCGCACAACAAAAAATGGTACCGCATTGTGGTGACCTCGTTGTAGAGGACATCACGTTGGGTATTGGTCACATGCCATGCCATTTGTCAATGCCCAACACGGCTTGATCCTTGTGGTGACATCACAGCCTACTACTCTAAGCCTATCGCTTCACACACAAAAAAGACCATTCACCTTAAAGAACAAACAAGATACATCAAATTCCGCTTCTTTTAGTGCAAGGGCCACGCTCGCACTCCCCTTTTCCCCTGGCACTGGTATCCAACCACGTCACCTTCCAGAACTACGTATGGCTTGATTCTCATTCTTATGAGATACGTAGAAGCGCCCGGGCACTTCCCTGCGAGCCCAGCCTAAACCTTTGTGTTCGGTCCCTCGACTCAAACATTTCCCCAGAGAACGCATGGTAGGTAGGGCTTAGGTCCTCCTTCACGTCGGGTCTTGACGCCATGCGTCCCCTGCTCCCTTTACCCATTTTATGGTCAAAGGCATCCTTCAGAACTACGTATGGCTTGATTCTCATCCTCATGAGATACGTAGGAGCGCCCAGGCACTTCCCTGCGGGCCCAGCCTAACTTTCCCTTTCGGTCCCTTGACCAAAAACCACTCCCAAGGAGGTTGCATGGTGTGATATGGGGTTGTACCCTCATTCACATCGGGTTGTTCACCGCGCCGTACACACCTCCTATTCCCGTTCACGCCAGGTGTTTGAGTTACTCCACCATGTGCCTCTTGTTTCCTCTCACCCATGGTCCGAATTCTATACCCCAAACTAAGATCCCCCCAAGGGAAAGGAATCTGCACCCTCTCTCTAATACGTTTCGTTGCCGTATTCAGATGTGTTTTGACAAAGAGCCTGAAGTGTGGGATTGTCACAGGGACATCCCCCTCGTCCCATGACCAAGCTTCTTGAGCTCGCTATTTGGATCCTCATCCTCTTCCACATCCAAAAGGACCCTCAGATGACATAGATACTAGGCTTAAGGGCTCACCATGAATACTGGACCTAAGGGCCCTTCAATCGTTTCAGGCCAACGTCCCTACGGATATTTGACAACAAATCGATAAAATCCCGCGTTGCGAATACGGTCAGCGGTCGATGCTCATTTGTATGCCCCCATTCTTGGCTAACGCGACAGGATGCTGTGTTGCGAACATGGTCAGCAGTTATCCTCCATCGTCACGCCGCCATTATCGTGATATGAATCTCGAGCACCATGATTCACACATTTCCACTTCCTCATGTTCAAGTGGAATTCCATCGTACTCGACTCTTTCTCTTCACACATCTAGGTGCGCCACAATATCGTGTTAGTGTCACTGGGCCGGGATTCACCGAGCGTCCCTTTGCCCTAACCTGCCCCTTTCTGTGTCGGGAAATTCCCACCACTACTGCTTGTTTCCCACACCGAGCACGACTCACGTGGGCTTAGTAGTTTTGGCAGGATGTGTACCAACACGGTCGGGCTGCTCATCGTCCTGCATGATGTTAAAATGCGTTTCCAGAACTACGTATGACTTAATTCCCATCCTCATGGGGTAGGTAGGAATTCCCGACCACTCTGCTACGGGCCCAGCCCAATACTCACTCTTGGTCCCTCGACCTGAAGAGTTTCATCCGGGGGTATGTGGTGTGATTTGGACTCCAATTCCATGTTCACGTCGGTTTTATATCTACCACGCCACAGGCTTCCCTTTTATTCCACGTCCTATCGTATGACGTTAAACTACAGGAGTCTATGTTCCCTCAACGCATGACATTAAACTGCGGTTCTACCATGAACAAGTTCAGGATGCCCCAAGATCCCACTGGGAAGTGACAGATCCCCTCGCCAGAGAGGCCCTGTCTGAAAGAAGGAATGATCCATGATCAAACCGATGCGCCTATCTGGCGTACTCCCACCACGGTGGTGTAACTAACTAAGTGTTGGATTCTGTTCGGACAGACCATCACTCCATATTCCACGCTTTGCGTGCCCCTTATTTGGACCCTCGTCCCCTTTCATGTCTCACGGGACCCCCTAATGGCCTGGTCTCATGCCGCATCGGCTCACCTACCATCCTGGGCCAACGTTCCAGAAGACGGGTCATACCTGGAAGGACCCCCTAACAGTATGGATGTTTGACATATGGTCCGCCTACTGTCCTGGGCCAACGTCCCGAAATATTGATCGATGAAAAATTGATAAAATCCCGTGTTGCGAATACGGTCAGCGGTTGATGCCCATTTGTTGTCCCCATTTCAGGCTAACGTAGTAAGGATACCGTTTCTCCACCACGGTTAACGATTTCCCCCTATTTTCACGTCATCCCCAAAGTGTTCCGAATCCTGGGTATCGTGATTCACACTTCCCATTTTTTATCTGTTTGGACTGATTTCAGCGCCTCTGGCATTGCCCCGTTCGTGCGTAAGAGCATGCTGAGGGAACGATAATTCGGTCATCCTGAAAGTTCCATCTCCAATCAAGCCTTTCCCGTCTCTCAGGAATCCGGACTGGTAATCCGAATTCCAGACATCGGGCTCGACCCACGTGGGCTTGGGGAATTATTGTCGAACGTCCCGCAAACATTGTAGGGATGTAACAAGAAAAATAAACAGTGGAAATCGTGCACTCTACGGCATTAAAAATAAAGAAAACATTTTTGAAGCATGAAAGTACCAATGAAAGGTTTATGGGTTTGTTACAATACTCTGGGGTTAACTTCCCCCATGGACGGGTTGACCCCGTCAAAAGAGCATTGCAGCTCCGCCACCCATTGACTTGTGGCATCCAAGGCTTGCTGTCGCTGAACTAGCTCCCGCTCCTCCTCAGCAGCGGCGGGGCATAGTTCGTCAGTCCTAGCTTTGGCCCTCTCTACGTCAGCTTGAACGACGACCATCTTTCTAGAGGTCTGCCTCATATGCTCTTCTGCCTCTGCCAGCTGGGCCTTCAACCGTGAGACCAGCTCAGATTGTGCGTCAAGAGAGGCTGAAAGCTCGTCTGCCCGGGTCTGCGTCTGTTGAACCTCGCCTTCAGCCTCTTGGAGCTTCTTAATGCTGGTCGCTTTCCTCCGCTGCCAGCCCACGCTGAGCCCACGATCATGCTCCCGGATGTTCTCAGCCATAAGATCTCGGATGAGTGCGTAAGGACGTCGGGCATCCACTCCCCCAGCGCACAGTTCGCGCAACCGCGAGCGAAGCCTATCCATTTCGGCTAGCCATTGTGCTTGGGGAGTGTCCTTGATAAAGCGCGCGATCATCTTCCACGACCGACGGTGGACTATGCTGATGTCTTCCTCGTCGGAGGCCGTTTCGTCCCAGTCTGCCCGATTGGCAGGCTCGTACGCGGGATGCACCCGCAGGAAATCCTCGGCAGGATCAACATCCGGTGTTGAATCCAGTGCGACACCTGGCGCCGAAGCAGGCGCGACAGAACTGGGACCGACCGGTGGATCCTCTTCCTCGGAGTCCACCTCAATAACTTCGGGTACGGCCCTGCTGGTGGTCCCTCCAGTGACGATGTGCGTCGCAGCTTGAGGAGATGGAGGGACTATTTCCACCATCACCGTCATGCCCCTAGGAGGAATGCCACCAGAAATCCCGACCAGTCTCGCCGCAACGGCCCACGCCAGTAGAAGAACTATATGACAAAGAGGGACATAAACGTTAGTTGGCATGGTCTACATGTGACAACGAGGAGACCAGTGGAAGAGACTTACGGAGATCAACCTCCGAGCGCTGCTCTTGAGCCGGTACTGACGGGACCCCGAGACGAGGCCCCCCGTATACTGTTGGAAGGTCTGGAGATTCCGGAGGAGCCACCTCGGGCACTCTGGTCCCAGCAGACGCGGAACTGGACACAGACATAGGCGCGGGTTCTGAAGGTCCCGCATCATCACCCGCCAAGGAGCGAGAACGAGGCCTGCGAACAAGTTCCTCCTGCATGGCTCAAACATTGGTGAGAAGCCCATGGTGGCCTAAGAACGGATCGTGAGGAGATAAGTTCGGAATGCTACCTCGAGTGCCGCCGCGAAATCGTCGTATTTTGATCCTCGGTCTTCGACCTCGCCCTCCTCCAGCGGGCTCCCTCCTCCAGCCTCATCCTCCCAAGAGGAGTCCTCTGATTCCTCCGGGAGGGGGAAGCGCTCCCTCAGATCGGAAGCTGATAACTGTGGGGGGAACGTCTGATTCAACAGTACCCTCACCCGGTCTTTCATTGGGCGAGGGATACCACTGGAGTGGACGTAATCCTCCAGCTCTTCCAGGGACTGTTCTGCCTCCGCCGAAGACGCCGTGAATCCAGCCCGAACTGGGCCTATGCCCGACAATTCCATCCTGAGGCGATTCAGGTGGGCCCATATCTCGGATGGGCTGAGGAATTGCCGGTTGACATCCCAAATGTCCCAATCTTCCGGGAAGACGACATCCTCTGCCATGTCAATGTGACGCAGGCGCTTCCCCGGAGCCTAAGTGGATATCCTGCGAAATCCCCTCAGTGGCCGCCCCTCCAGATGACCCTGCTCTTCTAGAATCACCGGATCTACCGCTGCTGCCATACCCTCAGCCAGTGCGGGTCTCTCCGCCATGGCAGCCCCGCTACCGCGAGCGGCCCTAGCTGCCCTCCGACCCCGACTACGAGATAGAGGAGGCCCACCGTCACCAACTCGGATCGTTGGCTGCTTCAGCATCTCCCCTGGGTAAGCAGCCTCCCAACTGATGGCGTACTCCATCACCAATCCGAAAGCGAAGGTGGATGGAGGCAATGCAATCCGCATCTTTCCATCTTCCCGTGTGAACATGAGCCACAACTGCCTCATCACACACGGGTGTTCCTCCTGACGCACCTCCCAGTAGACCTATGGGGTCAGCCACTGGAGGCACCGGAACTGCCTCGCAAACCGATGCGGGGTGTACGGTTCAGAGAGCGGCTCATGATCTATTTGTGCCACCAAAACTCCACCTCAGAAGGCCAGGAGGTAAGCCCGATGCTCTTCCGTTCCCCGTCCGTCATCAGTAAGAATCCATGTCGGCAATGGGAAGGGGTGGAAATTGAACTCATCCGCCCTCCACACCCTATTCAGCACCCTCGGAACGGCCAATTTGAACGGGAAGCTCCCGAACGCGTTCAGGATGGAGGGGCGGAAGTTCGATCCCGGCGGCGAAATGGGGTTTGGATACTCGTAAATCCCCCTTATATGCACTGCGATCCACCCATACAGGAGGTGGAAGGGCCCGCATATCCTTGGCGGCTTCTTGCCCTCGCTAATATGCCGCATCATTCTGTACAGTTTGGTGAGCATCGGAATCCTCAGATTGATCCGCTACCCCATGGCCAACATCGACGCCATGATAAATGAGCTGGGCCGCACCCCCATGCTTGTATCTCTCACCGGCAGGATCCAACCAGAGATGAGAGCCGCGATGAACGCCGACAACCTGACTATCGGCTGTTGTTCATTGCTGACACTGAAACCCCAAGTCTTCCATTGGCTGTCCTCCAAGACCCGCCAATACGAGTGCCCCTTGCGCCCTTGGGCTGCCCCTGGACAAGTTCGAGGCCTCGGAGGGAACTCTCGATTCTCTGGGAAATTCAGGAAGCATTTAAACCACCCCCTGAAATGGACACCCTCACTGCCTCCTTGTCCTCTCCAGGGACAAGTGCCATCAGCGCCGACGCCAGTCGCGGAATTTGCTCCGCATCTCCCCACGCTCTGGCGACGGGGAGGAATTTGTCATACATGGCCCCCAAGATTGGGACCCCAGAAATCTGGTGGACATCCCACAGGAGTATTCCCACCTCCCCGTGATGCAGGTGAAAAGTGATGGTCCTAGATGACCATCTACTCAGCAACTCTGGCATTAGCTGCTTCGGTTGGTAAATGTCGAATTGGGAGGCCCATGCCGCCTCATACAACCCCACTCTCCCCAGCTCGTCCCCGAACTCCTCGCATGAGGCGCCTACCCAGTAGTCCCAGACCCAATAATCAGTCAAATTGCCGCGCTGGCGTAGTTCCCACTCATCGGACCATCCCCTCTTCGAATCCTACAAATCTGCCTTCAGCATGGTACGGTAGAGGGGAGGGGAAGTCTCCGGCTGCAGTGGCTTCCCGTCAATGTCGTTCACATGGTTGTAGAGACAGTCAGCGGTAATGGGTGTGAAGTCCTCCCGCGCATGACCATCGGCTTCCCTGAACCATTGGTGCTGGCACGGTGTTCTCCTGAACCAGCAAGCTGGTTCGTCCCTACTCGCCTCAGGGATGAAGACGTCATCCCTCAGCCCGAAGCCGTACAACAGAAGTTTCTTGCACTGCGGATAATCATTCTGACCCTCCGAGAGTAGATCTGTCAATGAAGTGTGGTCCGAGTGGCTCCTGATCATCTCCCCCAAGCCTGGATAGTTGGCCATCTCATCCTGGAGAGATGCATCTGCAAGGACCCCCAATACAGCCTCTTGATGGGCCATTTTAACTCTGGACCTCAGAAAAGAATTTTTTCGACTGGATCATGAAGCTCGATCGCGAAGACGAATTGTGAAGACGGATCGCGAAGATCAGTCGCTAGACCAAGCCGCGAAGTCTGGCCAAGGCCGACAAGCAGAGGTTCGCTTGGCGCGGACGCGGAGTCGGAGACCCGCGGTTCGCCGCGAATCTCGATTCGCGGAGGGCTGTCGCGGAGTACGCGGAGCTTCGCGAAGTCGAGAGCACAAAAAGACAAGGAAGGCACGTGGAGACAAAAGAGGTTGGCCCCCCCTATTTATAGGCGGCGACCCCGGAGCATCGCGGCGCGCCTCATCCGTGCGGAGCATCACGGCGCGTCCGGATCTGTGGCCCCGGTCAGCACCGCTGGCCCCCTTTGCGAAGCCGCTTCGCGAACCGCCAAAAATTGTGGCGATTTTCCCTCAGACTTCGACCCTTCTCCCTCCGCGGCTCCAAGTCTGAGGGGGGGGGGGCATTTGTTGGCGCCAAAAATATGGCCCGAAATAAAGGAACGAAAAAGAAGGCTGGCGCGCTGCCTCGCGAAGCACCACCGCGAAGCACACATGCGAAGCCCCGCCGCGAAGCGCCCCGACCATGGCGGCCTCGCGAAGCTCCAGAGGAGGTAATGCTCCGCAAACGCATTTGATGTTCGCGAGCCTCCGCGAAGCTCCTGAGGCGGTAGTCCTCCGCGAACGCATTTGACGTTCGTGGGCCGCCGCGAAGCTCCAGAGGCAGTAATGCTCCGCGGACGACGTTGACATTCGCGAGTGCGCCACGAAGCACCGAAGGCGGCGTGCGATCCCTGCTTCGCGGCGCTCCTTCCCTATAAATACTGGACTCCCCCAGAGTCCCAGAAGACGGAAAATCCAACCTTTCGGCTTCTCCTCTCCCGAATCGTGAAGCACGCTTTGCCCTGGGAATCATGAGCTCCACGAGGTACTTCTACTTCGCGAGACTCCTCTGCATTGTCTCGTTTTGAGCCCCTCTCCCGAGAGGGATGCCCTTCACGAAGCTCAAGGGAATTCGTGAAGGAAAGGGATTCCCAAGGGAACTCGGGTAGTCGGGGAGCGTTTATGCTTCTCGAAACACCCAACCCATGCTAGTGATCCCTATGCTAAGGCAGGATCACTACACATCGCGATGCACACTGCTTCGCAGGACCCTGCTTCGCGAGGCACCCCTTCTTCGCGAGGAAGTGCTCCGCGAACACAGTTACACTTCGCGAAGCACCTTCCACTCACACCTATGCCCCATGCTAAGGCCAAGGCACTCCACTTTGCGAAGCACACTCCTTTGCTTAGAGATTCCTCTTCCTGTGCGACCCTCCAGGTTTGCACGATGTGATTTCAAATTCCCATGGACAATACCACCCGTAGCGTTGCTTCGCCTAATGCTTCTTCGCATAGGCATGCTAACGGCTATTGCTTCTTTGCATAGCCACGCTAACGTGGACCCCTCGATGGTTCGTTCCACGACCCCCCTTAACCATGGCCTTACTGGTACCTTCCCTTCCCCAAGGACCAGAGGGTACCGGTTATGTAATTCCTAGGGGTGTGGAGTGAACCCCCCTCGTCCGAGCTGCAGGACGTTAAACTGCCAAGCACCACATCCTCAACACATGACGTTAAACTATGGCCCGACCTCATCTTCCTCACGAAGGGTCCCCCCAGGTCAAACTTTCTTTACACCACTCGTCTCCACGGGAATGGAATCACCCATTCACATGGGATGAGATCCTCCTTGTCGGAGTGGCGTATGTTCGTAGAGGAAGGGGGACCCTAGTTCCCCAACGGATGGCTGCACCTCTGCATCTCCGTACTTCCCCACTACCAAGGTCAGTGGAGGGCGTGATAGGGAACGAGGCCCCTCCCGTCATTGGACCAAGGTCCATCTTTCCCGCGCTTTGTCGCGCCATGGGCCTCCATCCTGGAGTAAGTCCCAGCACCATGGGCCTCCATCCTGGAGTAAGTCCCAGCACCATGGGCCTCCATCCTGGAGTAAGTCCCAGCTCCGTGGGCCACCTAACGCGTATGCCCCTCTTCGCTTCTCACAGACACATCCTTCGTGACGTGATCGTCAGGTCCTTGCAACCTCTTGTTTCTCACACCGAGCATGACTCACGTGGGCTTAGCGTGAGCAACGACCCTTACCCCCCACCCATAGCGAACTATGAGGACTTTGATCCATGTTAAGGCATGGTACGTAGGAAGCCTCTATAAGGTTCAAGCCCACCCGTCACTCATCCACGTTGGGTCTCATTCCCGTCCAGCATGACGTTAAATTGTATTCCGGTCCAACGACAAGCCACTGCGACCCATTTCCACCTGAACTACGAGGTCTTTGATCCATGTCAAGGCATGGTACATAGGAAGACTTCCCAAGGCTCAAGCCCACCACTCATTGGACCAAGGTCCACTTTCACGTCGGTTCGCCGGCAAAGCCCCATTTGAACTACGAGGTCTTTGATCCATGTCAAGGAATGGTACGTAGGAAGCCTCCATGAGGTTCAAGCCCACCCATCATCCAATTCACGTCGTGTTCTACCTACGTCCAGCACGATGTTAAACTGCAATTCTAGTTCGACGGCAATCCGTTGTGACTAACCTGAACTACGAGGTCTTTGATCCATGTCAAGGCATGGTACATAGGAAGCCTTTCAGAGGTTCAAGCCCACAACTCATTGGACCAAGTTCCATCATTCACGTCGGTTCGCCGACAAAGCCACCTTGCTCGGTCGTTCATTCACGTCGAGTTTCGCCCTCATCAGCATGACGTTAAACTGTATTCCCCCCTTGTCCCGCATGACATTAAACTGCACACATACCCTAACTACAAGGTCTTTGATCCATGTCAAGTCATGGTATGTAGGAAGCCTCTCGGAGGTTCAATCCCAACAATCATTGGCCCAAACCGTCTCCTGGTCGGTGTGCCAAGCCCCCATTTTCATCCGAACTACGAGGACTTTGATTCATGTCATGGAATGGTACGTAGGAAGCCTCCCTGAGGTTCAAGCCCAACTCCCATCGGACCAAGGTCCCTCATTTACGTCGGTTCGTCGACACCCACCGCCCGTCGTCTATTCACGTCAGGGTTCATTATCGTCCCGCAAGACGTTAAACTGTATTCCATCATTCGAACTATGGGGACTTTGATCCATGTCAAGGCATGATATGTAGGAAACATTCCTAAGGTTCAAGCCCACCACTAGTGGACCCACGGGTCTACTTTCACATCGGTTCATCGACGAAACCCATTCGAAATACGAGGTCTTTGATCCATGTTAAGGAATGGTACGTAGGAAGCATTCCAGAGGCTCAAGACCACTATTCATCGGACCAAGGTCCACCTCCACGTCGGTACGCTGACGATGCCCATCGGACCAAGGTCCACCTTCACGTTGGTTCTCTGACGACATTCATCGGGCCAAGGTCCACCTTCACGTCGGTTTACCGGCACCATCCCGAACTACGCGGACTTTGATTCCCTGCCACGGGGATACGTAGTTAGCCTCATCAAGGCTCAAGCCCAACTTCACTGTCGCCCCTGCGATGGTCCCATTTCACTCTCCCTCCACTCCATTCATCGACCTATCACCCATCCTGATTCTCGCCCGAACCATCTTATCCCGGTGAGACCATGTCGGTATGCTCTTCTTCACAGCCGCCCATGGGCTGGCCCCGGTATCGACATCCCTTCAAGGAGGGTCCCTCAATCCTATTTATCCTAGCTAATGCTTTGGTTGGGTTGATCCGTCTCCACTAGATGTTAAACTCACGGCATACCCTGTGTTAAACACGGGAAGCTGAGGAAAATCTCAGATATGCGTCCATTGCATATAATTCCCCGCGTTCGATGTGGGATGCCTCGGGCTTCCACGCCCTCGAGAAGCCTTGTGACCAAGGATAACAGACCGACATGCCAGGTACCCCAGCATCCAGACACGCTACTGATGCCTCAACGTGACTACTCCCCTGACTGAAGGTTGCTTCCCTGACTGGACCCTTTGGAATGTCCCGACATAAGAAGTGTAATTAACCGGCGTCCATGGAAACATGGCACTGGGAAGAGTTTCACGAACTATGTATTAAATCTATGAGGGAGACCCGGACTATGTGACGAGTTCTAAGGAGGAATCCACAGGAGGAAGAACCGACATCCCATTATCCCGTTTCGATCAAGGAGAAGACGTCCCTGAATAAGGAGCGAATGCCGCCCGCCTTTGGAAAGCGGGAATGCGGGGCAACAAGAGCATCGCGCGTCCTCCTCCGTGGACGGAGCGGATATGCGCGCGCGCGCCCTGGCAGAAAGCGTCGGAAACAGTGGTGTTTATGTTCTATGCCTTATGGAAGGAAATGTGAAACAAGAATCCATTACCTTATGTTTCCATTCAGCTAAAAATCCTATAATTTCTTGAAAATTGGTTTTAAACATGTTAATAAATTATTCCAGATCCATATCAATATTTACATTATCATATATTATCAGATTATAATATATTATTACATATTTTTTAGTAACAATTTATTATTTTAACTATTGTGTTTGTTAGTTGCCTAGTTTCACGAATATGTTTTGACTTTTTATATGTTTTCCTCTTACATAGATCTTGATATAATCACCTATATAATTTAATACAAGACAAAATTATATATATATTCAGTATATATTTATTTAAAATAATCCAAAAAAATTTGAGATAGGAAATGAAATGCATCGTTCACGGAGACAGTATGCCATATGTACTAATATACACACCATCCATTTCATTGTCTCATTATATATAATTAAAAGAAAATAATATAAATATATATATATATATATATATATATATTATAATTCTAGTATAATATATTTCTGACATATTTCAGATAGGTTTATTAAAACAACCTTTTATACGTTTCATTTATTTCATGAATGAATCACATAGCTTTGAGGAGGTTACAGTCCACAGTAGAACAACTAATTTTATTGTATTCCAGACAAATGGAACACAAAAAGTGATGTTCTATATAAAAATTAAAGAAAAATAACTACATAAAAAATATATTATATATCATATGAAATTAAAGTGTCCATAATAATTCCCAATGATGATTATTGATAATGAAAAAATGGACAACTTCATTTCATGAAGCGTGGGTTCATTGTACAAATGAAATGTACGTTCATTACCCATTTGATGGAGGTGTGTGTAAGTGTAGGTATAAACCATAATTTAAAATACTATTTGTATGATTATTTAAAAGTTTCATAATTTTCCATGTATTATTTTGAAAAAATATATGGAATTGTTATGAGACCAAGAGCATCAACGACACTTCATTCCAAGGCTCAGTGAGCCCGAAATGGAGGTTTGCAATTTTTTTATGTGAGTTGGTGGGTGTGTGCAGTTGTAGAAGTTTCAAAATAGAAGACCGGATTAAAAATCCAAGGGCAACATTGCGTTCGGGACAACAAATTTACATAAGAATTGTCCTAACCTTGACCAGTGCGGGTCGGGGGAAAAAGGTAATTTTTGGACATTTTTAGTAAAATAAAACAAAATAACTCAAAGTGTTTATTTTATTTTATTTTGAAACATTTGTTGCATTACAATAATGGGGAAACTATTTCGATAATTAATTTCATGTCATAATGACTCAGAAACAAAAATGTCGAGTCATTAATGTTGCAGCGTGATGGAATTCTAAAACAAATTCCCTTATTTTAATGGGTTAAGCTAATGTTATTAATTTGAATAAATTGGGAGGAACTCTGATGATTTATTGGGGCCTTTGAGAGAACTCTTGACAATGAATGACGATAACGTGATTGATCAATACATTTTAGATTTGGCGAACATCGACAACGAACAAGACACGGTGATCATTCTTTAACTGAATCGAGGTGGGGTTTTTTTATTTTCATAAAGTCATTCCCCATTCCTAGAGTAATCAATGAATATAGGTAAACCCACAAACAGGCCAATCTGTGGATCACATGTTCTTGTGGGATGGTTTTATTTTCCATTTCTTTTGGGGTTTGATTCGAGAAATTTATTTGTGATAATTATTGGATTATCTATTGAATCACCTAGTTTAATCCTTTAATAAGAGAAAATCAATTTCATGATGAATGATGGAAGAGGTGCGTTACACATTAATTTATATATTTTCTTCCTCCATTTAACCCTTCTTTTTCACATTTTTCATGGGGTTACAATCAAGGGACCGTTGTGCGTCTATTGTTCAACGCAAAAATCCCAATTTGGAGAACCATTATAATGAAGACTCAACGAAGGTGCAACAACGACAGTGGTAGATGAATCGAAACAGTTCAAAAGAAATCCTTCATCGATCGTTCCTTATGCGGATGATAGAATTGAGTCTTTGGGGATAATCGAATCCTCGAAACCATACGAAATGTTTATGGTACAACATGGTGACCACAAATCTTGAGTATCGTGATGATAAAATGAACAGATAGTGGATTGGAGGAGCCCGAAGGCACGGCCATGAAGAACGACAGTTTATGGAATTTTCGACCAACACGGCGTGTATCCTGAGGAACACACTGTGTAGGGTTGACCTGGAGGTGGCTGGGGATTCCACGCTGCGCATGGCGAAAAATCTGGCATGCTCCAAGGAAGACATGGCATGTGGGCCCCACACAGTGAAGGCTGGAGTTCCGAATGACATGAAGCAAAAACACAGCATGTGACCATCATCACAAGGTGTGTGGGTCCCTATGCGGAATCGGCGTGTATCTCAGATGATAGATGAACACAGTTGGACTACATTCCATGAACTCCACCACATATCCAGTCGTGGCCAGTTACGTAGGTCATCCCATGTATGAGTTACACAGGATGAAACACATGGGTTGAAGCCATGTACGGGCACACAAACGGATACACAGAGGGAACCCCCGGTACTCGGACACGGCGTGTGGTCCGTCCTACATGCCATGTACTTACTTTTCTATAAGGAATGTTCTTCTGACACAGGAAATTTTACACGGGTAGTACCAAGAGCCGAGAGACACGGTGTGTGACCAATATACATGCCATGTATATCTTGGAACATGGATTGACCCTCTTGTCCACCATATCATGGACATGTTTTGATCGGATTATTTCCCCATTTCTCATTCCTCTTAAGGCTAGGTATCGTTTCCATTTTCAAGAGTATGATCCCATCAGCAGGACATCTCGATATAGAGTCAGGTATCCCACTGAGAGGCCCAAAGTGAGCTCATATATCTATTATTTACCCTAGGTAGCATTAGGTATAAATGTGACTATTCCTAAAGAACACTGATCCACTACTTAGCAGGTGAATTCGGATGAGTCGTGGTATCCTCCAAGGCCTTGGAGTGAACCTCATCAGTGTATCATGATATTTCCCTACTCAGGAGTGTGTTCTCCCGGAATGAGTGGGTCTATCTATTGTGACCTTCCTCTATGAATAGTACATGTTATATGGACATTATTATAACTATCAGATTTTTAGATTGCGTTCTCCCAGATGAGTGCCTCATGGATGCTTTTAATTGAATCCATAGAGGGGTATGCAGTTGTGTGACTTGTTTCTAGACTATGGGTATGAGTTTTGAGTATATCTTAATTGTGTTTCTCTTGATAAATGTTTAGTAGACATATACTGTGTAGTTCATACTTCACCCTTACTATTTTTTATTACTTTTTGTTTTTGGGGTCTTCTACTATGTATTGTTATACTCACCCCTACATGGGAATTTCCCGCACATGTTGTTCATTGTGTAGATGAGTGTCCTTCTGATGGAGTCCAGGGAGGACCAGTACTGGACCATGATTTCTACGTTCCCTACTGGGTGAGGTGGTCCTATGGATATGAGCAGTAGTCCCAGTACCTCTTTGTGCCTACAAGTTAGTCTTTGTAGTTTGCAGACTCTTGTTTTTATTGGGCTTGTATTCTAGAACAGTTTACATTCAGTTCATTAATTCAGTTGTACTCTGTTAGTTTGGTTTAGTTGTATGAATGTATTTTGTTCTTTAATGGATTTTACATTTCCAAATTTTTTGGCTGGTAGATGTGTGCATGTGTACATGTACATAAGATTTGCCTCCCATATTAGTGATATTCTTTCTCGGTGCTAGTCACCAGCCCCTGACCATTTGGAGAAGGGCTTGGAGTGTCGCAGGACAGGCTCCAGAAGGACTAGTCATGACAGAGTGGTATCAATGGTGGTCAGTTCTACCTTAGGGCCAATATTTTGTGGGATTGGTAAGGGGAAATAGTGTTATGTGTTCTGAGATTGTATTTTAGGCCAAATACTCCAGTGTTGGTGTGGGAGGCTGACAAATCCATACACCAGGACTCTGATAACCTACATTTTCACTTGGTGCGTGAAAACACTAGTTTTAGTGAAATAAAAGAATGGTACATGGATCATATAGAAATGGGTTGTGTTTTCCATTTCCTTTGTGTCAGCAATCCAAATATACTCATTGACCATGGAACATATTTTTTCCTTATAGGATGTCTCTACGATGCATACTGGCTAGGATTTAGCAGTCGGATAATAAGGATGACCCCCTTAGTGACAAGGATTTGATAGAGGGACCAGTTTCACTGGCATTAACTGCAAGTGGTGCACCTCTTATTCCCCCACCAGTGGAGCAGACCGTGGTTCTAGAAGTACCGACAGACGAGGGGCATAGGATGAACACACCCAATGAGTTCCAGAGACAAATACCCCTCATGTTCTAAGGCGATCTCGACCCTTTAGGAGTGGAGGACTGGCGTGAGGCAATGACGAGCATTTTCTGTCTATTTAGGAAAACAGAAGAAAATATGGTGATCCTATGAGAGAGCCTTCATCATGGTTTAGCGGGACGTTGGTGGAGCCTAACCACACACACTCATGATGAGGATACACTTTCGTGGATGGAGTTTGAGTGGATCTTTAGGGAGAAGTTCTATCTAGTTCTATTGAGGGCATTTCATATATTGGACCTTCTTCAGCTCCACCAGGGTAGTTTGACGGTGGTTTATTCATCTTGGATTACCATCCTCATAAGGTAATCGATGGATATAGTCAAGAATCTGAACATCAGAGCTTGGACATTCGAGAGAGGTCAATGATTGGAAATCTGAGATACTGTCCTGCCTATATGCTTCTCAAATTACAATGGAGTGCCCGAGAAGGTCTTGCAGATCGAGAGCTTCTTGGTGGAGCAGAGATAGCCGGCAGTCAACAGTAGGTAAATAGGTGCGGAGACCTTGGCAGCAGGGAGCCGATGGGTGGCATAGGGATCTGGACGTCAAAGACATCAGAGGAGGAAATGGGACATGGGATCGACTATCCAAGTCTCTAAGGATGGATCAATTCAGCCTAGGGATCCATGATGCTACTCATGTGATGGTAGGGGACATCACTCTAGAGATTGTCTTACCCATTGATCTACTAACAGGAAGGCATTTTATGGACATCTGAGGAAGATGCATAGAGTGGAGCAGACAGACCCTCTAGGAGCCAGACTGGGCATAGGAGAAGGGAGAGATTTATGTGGTGGAAGACGCTTTGATCTACTTCCTCCACCACCCCAGGTGGTCCGCACCAGCCTCAGGGAGTTGTGGGATATGTGTGGGGACAGCTGCATGCGGTCGAGTTGTATGACCCAGTGACTTCACTGATTATATGAGGTATGATATGTTTCTTCTCTACCATAGCTGTAATACTTATAGACACATGTTCAAGTCATTCCTTCCTCACCACATGTCATGTGTGAAACCATGAGATTCTTGTAGACCCGTTGACTCGACCCTGACGCTTGGCGGCACATGGGAGGAGAATCGATGATCACACACCATTGCAGATAGTGTGACCATACCCTTGGAGGTGAGAGCTTCAGTTGGAACTTCTGGGTGGAAGTTTTGAGGCCTTAAGACATCATTCTCATTATAGATGGTTTATCTATAGTCAATTCCCACATTTTCTACTTTAGGAGAAGTTTGAGGTGTGTCTGCAATGATGGGATGAGTTTTTCCTTTGTTGGTGAATTTAGTCCCAGGCAACACAGAATGGGATCCTGCAGTGGAGGGTGTAGCTGATCACTCATGAATGGGATATCATTACCCTCAGAGTAGTATATGTTGTGACCTTCAATTTCCTAGCAGTAGTGGCGGAGTATGAAGAAATGTTTCCAAAATAATTTCTAGAACTCCCTTCCCGCCAATACATCAACTTATGCGTCGACATACATCTTGGGACCACCCCGATATCCTAACCAGTATATCATATGTCTCCTATAGAGCTTAAATAGATGAGGGTGGAGTTAGTGGATTTAAATAGAAATGGTTTCATAGGACCCAGTGTTTCACCCTAGGCGGCCACAGTTTTGATTTTCTATAAGAAAAATGGGAGTTTGAGGTTGTGAGTGGATTACTAGTGCTTGAAACTGGTGTTGGTGGAGAACAAGTATCCACTACCAAGGATCAAAGTCCACATCAATCATCTATGATTGGCACAGCGGTTCTCAAAGGATGATCTTCGATTAGGTTACCACCACTTGTGAGAACAGGATGTGGATATGCCGAAGACGAAATTTAGATGCTGCTAAAGTCACTATGAGTACTTGGTGATTCTTTTCGGTGTGACGAATGCCCCCGTAGTGTTTATCTGACTAATGAACTGGATCTTACAGCCATATTTAAACATGTTTGTTGTCCAATTTATTGATGACATCCTTGTGTACTCAGCATCAGAGGAGGTGCATGCGAGAAACCTATAGATGTTTCTCGATATACTCCGAGAGCACCAGCTTTACGATAGGCTTTCAATGTGCTTGTTCTAGATTCAAGAGGTCCACTTTCTGATAATTGTCATCTCAATAGATAGAGTTGTTTTAGACCCATTAAAGGTGGAGGTAGTGTTAGAATGCGAGCCACATTGGAGCATGACAGATGTATGATGATTCCATGGGTTTGCAGGATGTTATTGGAGATGCATTACTATTTTCTCCTGAATATCAGCACCGATGGAATCCTTGAGTCGGAAGGGGAAACCCTTAATGTGGGTGATTATGTTTCAGAAGGACTTTCAGTAATTAAGACAATGATTGATGAGCACCTCGATATTGAGATTTTTTGAGGAGTGTGTAATGTAAGTAGTTTTTTGTGACACATCAGATACTAGGCATGGATGTGTCCTGATGAAGAGGTGGGCAGTGATTGTTTATTGTTTACACCATCTTAGGACACATTAGTAGAACTATGCAAACCATGATCTATAGTTTGCAGTAGTAGTCTTCATGTTGATGATGTCGGGATACTACATTATGGGCGAGCTGGTTGTCATCTACTCGGACCACAAGAGCCTCAAGTACATCTTCTTGAAAATGGATACGAATCTAAGACAAAGTAGTTGGATAGATTTCTTTTAGTACAATGATTTCGAGATCATCTATACAAATAGGAAGGGGAACAAGGTAGAATATGATCCTAGTAGGAGGTCGATCTCACAACTGTTGAGTGAGGCGACAAAACAGTTTTCCTCATTACAATTGTTGTTCATGGACAGAGAAGAAGTAGCTTATATTCTGTCGGTGGTTGTAACCCCTCCACTATTACAGTGATTTTTGGAGGTAGAGCTTGGGGATGTCGAATGTGAGGTTTTTTGTGCTTAGTTATCCATGGGACATGCTCATGATGGTTATTCACAAGGTGGGGAGCACATAGTTCTTTTTAGAGGATGCACTATTGTACTAGTGTCACTGAGGGAGGAGTTCATGATGGTGTTTCATACATCCCCCTTGGAGGTACATCCTGGAGTGTAGAATATGTACCCAGATCTCTAATGGTAGTTTTGGTGGTCAGGCATGAGGAAGGCAGTAGTATAGTTCATTTCTCGATTCCTTACATGCCAGCATGTGAAGGCTGGGCACCAGGTTCCAGCAGCACTGTCTCGCCCCTCGATGTTTCAGAGTGGAAGTGGGATAGACTGTCAATGAAAATCATGACATGCTTACCACAAACGTCCAAGGGGCATGATTTCATCTGGGTGATCATTAACCGACTCACCAAGTTGGCCCACTTCTTAGGTATCATAGATAATAGTTCCTTAGAGAGCCTGGGATGCCTCTATGTGTAGGAGATAGTTCAGTTTCTTTTAATCCCTTAAAAAATAGAATCATATTGAGACGCTTGATTCACATCCCATTGGTGGAAGGGATTGTAGGATGCTTTTGGGACATAGCTATACTTGAGCACAACATTCCATCCCTAGATATATGGTCAGACGGAGAGGATCATTCAGGTTCCGGAGGATATGATGTGGGCCTGTATCATAGACATTGGGCATAGTTGGGAGGACCAACTACCAATGCTGGAATTTTCATACAATAATAGATACCACTCCACCATTGGTATGGCATCATTTGAGGCCTTATACTGGTGACCCTTCTAGTCACAACTTTGCTGGACTTACCCCATAGAGTCAGTGCTCATGGGTCTAGAGTTGGTGTGAGCTACCACCGAGAAGGTTCCGACCATCCTAGAGTGAATGGAGACTGCACAAAGATAATAAAACTACTATACTAATAGGATACAGATACCCCTAGAGTTCGAGGAGGAAGACCATGTATTCCTTTGAGTCTCACATTGACGTGGATTAAGAATTCTTGGTCGAGGTGGAATGAAATCTCTAAGATTCATCACACCTTTTTGGATACTAAATAGGGCTGGCAAGGTGGCGTACCGCTTAGCTCTACCACCGTAGATTCATCGGGTACATTTTGTCTTCAATGTGTCGTAGCTGAGGAAGTACATGCATGACCAATAACATGTCATCGATTGGGGTGAGATAGAAATCAAGGATGGATTGGCATTTTTTGTGTACTCGTTAGTTATCGAGGATTGACTGGATATGATCCTTCATAAGAGATTGATTCCCTTGGTGCACGTCTGGTGGTAGCATGGGAATCTTCATGAGAGCACTTGGGAGTGGTAGGCTCAGATTCATGCCAAATACCCACATCTTTTTTAGTATTATTTTTTTGGATTTTCGGGCAAGAAAATATTCAAGTTGGGGAAAATGTAATGTCTTCAATTTTTTAATATATTATTTTTTAAATATTATATGAAATTATTATGATGCCCAACACAGTGAAAACATATCATTTTGAGGCTCGGTGAGCCTGGAATGGTTGTTTGAACATTTTTTAAGATAAGTGAGTTGGCTGGTGTGCGTTTTTGGGGTAGTTTATAAATGGATTCCCAGATTAAAAATTTGAGGGTACGGTTGTGTCTGGGACAACGAATTTACCTAAGAATATCCTTAACCTCAACCAGTGTGGGTCAAGGGAAAAATTTAGTTTTTAGACGTTATATGTAAAATAAAAAAATTCAAAAAAATTATTTTATTTTATTTGTAAAAATTTGCTGTAGAGTAATAAATGTTTAGTTGTTTTGATAATTAATTTCACCCCATAATGACTCAGAAACAAAATTGCTGACTCATTAATGTTGCATCGTGATGGAATGATGAAACATGTTCCCTCATTTTAATGGATTAATATAATGTTGGTCAGTAAATGAAAAATGAGAGGGACTTTGTATAATTATTGGAAGCATGGAGAGATACATTGACAATGAATAATGATGATATGATCGGTCGAAACATTTTAGATTCGATGAACCTCGACAACGAACGCGATGTGGAGATCATTCGTCAACTGAATCGATGTAGGGGTTTGTAATTTTGATTTAGTTCTCCCTTAATCTTTGATTAAACGATGAACTCTGATCAACCCATGAACTGGTTGATCCACAGATCATGCGTTCTTGTAGGAGGGAATTATTTTCCATTTCTTTTGGCATTTGATTCAGGAAATTGATTTTCAATAATTGTAGGATTATATTTTGATTTGCCCTTTTTATTTATTCTAACTTAACTGAATCTATGTCATTATGAACAATGGTGGAGGTGCGTTCTTCTTTTGTTTATTGATTTTCTCCCTCATTTTAACCTTTCATTCTCTGCGTTCTTTGTGGGGTTATGAACAATGGATCGTTGAATGTCTATTTTGAAACATAACGATCCCAAATAGAAGATGTGATATCGTGAATACTCAATAGAGGTGTGACAACGATAGTGGAAGATGAATCGATAGGGTTCAGAAGAAATATTTCTTCGAACGTTCTTTGCATGGATGATCGAATTTAGTTTTAGTGGCCGATCAAACCTCGGAAACATTAGGAATTATTGACTGCATAACAAGGAGACATCAGATAGTGAGAATTTTGATGATCGGATGGCCGGATCGAGGATCAGAGGATCCCTAAGGCGCATGGATGAAGAACAATGATTTCTAGAATTTCCGATCAACACAACATGTATCCCAAAGAACCCACCGTGTAGGTTTGGACTAGAGGTGGATAGGGCTTCCGTGCAACACACGGTGGAGAACATGGTGTGACCCAAGATAAAATGACGTGTGTGTCCCACCCAGCAGTGGCTAGAGTTCCGTGCAACATGAAGCACAAACACATTATGTGCCCATAGATAGATAACGTGTGGGTCTCTACGCGGACCCGACATTTATCTCGGAAGATACACAAACACGGGTGGAGTACATGCAATGTACTTCACCACACAACCAGACGAGGCTAGTTACATATATCACCCCATGTACCAGTTACACAGGATGACACACATTGGTTAAAGCCTTGTATAGGCTTATAGTCACATACATAGAGGGAACCCTGTTTACTTAGACACAACATGTGGTCTGTCCTACATGTTGTGTACTTACTTTTCTATACGGCATGTTCTTCTGACTTTTGTTGTTTTACACATGTAGTACCCAGAGTCAAGAGACACCGCGTGTGACCCATATACACGCCCTGTGTATCCCATAACATGGATTTAAAATCATTTCCATCATATCAAGGCTATGTTTCATTAGGGTTAGTGCCCCTTTTTCACATTCCTCTAAAGTTCAGGTGTCGTTTCGATTTATAGGAGTATGATCCCTTCAGAATGACTTCATGAGATAGAGTTAGGTATTCCTCTAAGAGGCCTAGAGTAAGATCTATTTTCCATTATTAAACCTATGTAGTCTCACGTATCAAAATGGATATTTCTATAGGATTTCTATCCTCTACTCGGTAGGTTAATCTGTAAAATTCACGGTATCCACCAATGCCCACGTAGTGATCCTCATCTGTGTATCATGATCTATCCCCAATAAGGAGTTTGTTCTCTTAAAATGAGTGTATCTGTCTCTCTTGTCCTTTACCAATGAATGGTATATCTGTGATTGATGTTACTAGAGCTATCAGACTCATGGACTAAGTTCTCCTGGATGAGTTCCTCATGGATCTTTCGAAGTGAATCCTCAGCGGGGTATGCGGTTGCGTGACTTGTCTCTAGAATATGGGTCTGAATTTTGAGTATATCTGTATTGTTTTTATATATCTATATGTTTAGTAGACATTTATTGTGAATTGTTGACTACCCCTTTTCTTTGTGTATTACTTTGTTGTATTGGGGTTCTCTATTATGTATTGTTATACTCTCCCCTGAACAAGCTTTTCCCACATCTGTCGTGTCTTGTGTAGATGAACGTCCTTTTGACGGAGTCTAGGGAGGACCAGTACTGGACCGAGCTTTCTGTTTCCCTTACAGGCTGAGGTGTTCCTACGACTTTCAGTAGAAGTCCCTATACCTCTTTGTGCTTATAGGTTGGACTATGTAATTTGCAGACTCCTATTTTTGGGGGGCCTATTTTCCAACCCGGTTTACATTTAGTACATTACTTCAATTGTATTATATTGGTTGGGTTTGGTTTTATGCATGATTTTTTTCCTTAGTGGTCTTTACATTTCAGCCTTTGTGGGCTTGGATATTTTTGTGTGTGTACCAGTACATAGGTTATGCCTCCCATATTATTGATATGCCTAATTGGTGCTAGTCACCAGCCTCTGGCCTATTAGAGGTGGGCTTGAGGAGTCTCAGAACAGCCCCCACTGAGATGGGTCATGACATTTATGATACTAATTATATGTGTTAATCATGTTATAATAATATTTTATGGGGTGAAAAATTAATATAAAAAAGAAGTACTTAAGGAATGATGTTGCCTCTTCTTTTAGGTAACTTCTTTTGGTTTATATGAAAGGCCATCTTGGATGGATTTATAACCAAATAGAGGATTATATAATATCGGATGGTATTTTAAGAGATTATTAGATAATAATCTTGGCAATCTACTGGGCTAGATGGTTTTGAATAATTTTGAGGGTTGAGTTCCTTTTAATTGGGGGGGGGGAGTGACATTCATGTCAATAGTAGAAAATGGATTTCTACCCACAAGTTTCCAATATAATGTGTATATAATAATGTACCAAATTTATAAAACGTAACTATAGACTCTAAATATTAACATCCAATATATTTAGGACATGTTTCTTTTTCATTTTGGTCCTTAACATTTAGGTTTAGTCCCCAGCTAAGCTAATTTTTCTCTTAAAAAAAATTAATTTTATTAACATTGTCTAATATTATTAGCAAAAAAAATGAAATTTTTTAAAAATTATAAAATTTTATCATAAAAAATATGTTATCCATTTATCCTAATTCATATTGTATAAGTGGATGAAATAAATTTTAATTTAATCATGTATTCTGGGCGACGAAGTGAGTTTTTAAAGTAAAAAAATGTTCAATTATTTGAGATGAAAACAAGTTTTTATAAAATTTTACTTATTTATATATAAAATATATAGAAATTTTTATTAATTCAATTAAATATATTAAATGAAAACTGTTTTAGTATTAATACTAAATATTTTTCATAATTCATAAAAAATGGATTATTTCATAAAGGTACAACAAATTTACAATTCGATAATTTTGAAATTCCCCTTTCCAAAAATAAGTTATTTCCTTATATAGGATATATAAACACACCAAAAATTGATTAAAAATACATTCACCATTAAGAGGAGGTAAAAGTAAAATTATAAAAATATTGATTTTTACTTGAAATGTAGACTTTGTTCATTTATTTTGATTATGAAATATATTTGATAAGTGTAGAAAATATTTGATAGAATATATATTATTTATAAATTACAATAATTTGATCCAAAAATTATAATTAATATAATTTATTTAGATAAATAATCTTTGTGGGAAATAATAGTATTAAATAAAATCATTCAGATTATATTCAATTGGATATAATATTCATTAATAAATAATTTCTTAGAAATTATTAAATTTATTTACTTTTTAAACCATATATTTTCATAAGACAGTTAACACTAATAATTAATGTTAACCTTACTTCTATGGTATATGTTAATATATTAAATAATAATATTTTTATTAATATATTATTTTTTGGTAAAACTCCATCTTGATTGTAACAGAGTCTATCGAACATGTTTATTGTTGTGTATAAGGAATGGAAAACTAGTTTTTGTGTGTATTGAAATACATATAATATATTTGAGATAGAAATATAAATTAGTGTATCATGATATTATATTCACTTACGTGCATGGTGTTTCATTCAATACACACTATCGAATAAATAGATTTATTTTTGAATTTTTAGGGTGATACATTCCTCCCACCTTAATTAAAATTAATCACCATAATTCAAACACAATAATTAATGTCAAAGAACATAAATTTGGAAAATTCATTTATTTAAATATGACCTAATGTGAAGGTATAAAACATATTCTTCATGAATATAAAGAATGAGAATTATAAAGGTCACATGGAATAACATATAACTAGGTATCTATGTAAGAAAACATTAGTGGAAAGTAGAGATACCCATATATAGGAAATTGAGATTATTTAAAGGGATCGATTGAGGTCATCAATCATAAACATATTGACGTTCAATGCAAGGTTGATGGCCTCAAGAATACTTATCTCTGTTGAATAAAAAAATATAACTTCAAAAAAATAGTATTATGAATTTTTATCATTTTCCTAATTTTGAGTAATTTAAATACTACCTAAGAAGATAAAAAAAAACTTATTTTCAAGTTTTGTACAAAAATTTTCATCTTTTGGAAATGCCTCGATAAAATTATAACTCATCCATTACTCCATGAAATGGATACCCATATTCTATTAATGAATCACATAAATTTATATTTTATTGATAATAAGATCCATAAATCTAGTATTTAAATTTGTAAATAACTATTTTCCAAACCCAAAATGGTTAATAACTTAATCACTAATCCTATGAAGTAACACAACTGGTTCATTGCAAATATTTTTTTTGTAAAATTATTTAACAAAAAATAATTAAACTTAAATTTGACTTTGTGTAGGATTGGGGTAACCGTGAAACACTTATCTTTATTTGTCTATGGGTTTATGCCCACCCACCTTTTTGAATTTCATGGGTTGTCACACAATATGCCGTTTTTTGTTTTTCTATACTATATTAATATTATATACAAATTAAATATGATTTAAATTTTTTAAAATATGTTAGTCACTAAATATCCTTTTAACTATGGGATTAAATACAGTAAAAGTACATAAATACTTCTTTCATTTTATTTCAACATAATTCTTTACCTGGTCTTGAGTTTGTACTGCTGAATAGGGAATTGAATAGGGTAATTCCATGGTTTCCCATATTTTAGGAAATGAACCATAAAAGGGTCCTTAAGATAATGTTTATTTCCATTCTTAATATCCTTAATTTATCCCGGAAAATTATTTATTTATGAACTTAATTCCCACACATAATGTATTTTCCCATTCCATTGAGACACTTTCCAAGGAATCATCTTCTATATTTCTTTTTTGATGTAAATTGACCATTATTTTCTCCATGGTATCCAACACTTAAGCTCTTATCAGCCACCATAATTATCTTATTTGGTTATTTTAGGAGTTTGTACAAGTATATGTTGATAATAATATTTAAGTAAAATGATTAGTAATAAACACAATATTTTCCGCACTTATAAACACCTCATATGGTCACTCATTTCCCCCACGCTTCCCTTCATGTTCAATGTTAATTAGACTACTTCATGTTCCATCCATTGACTAAAATATGAATGAAAAGTGTAAAGAACAATATAAATAATAAAAGAAATTATATTCTTTTATTAGATATATGAATCATGAAATATTACTTTCAATCTAAAACATCTTCTATTTCATCCTATGATATTCATTTTCATCACATATTCAAATCCTTCCTAATGGTTTTTAAAGAAAATTTGAATTATCCTTAGAATATTACATGAGAGTGTCAAACCAAGTGTGCAGTAAGACTTATTGTTTTGTTCCAAGTTACACTCAATTCATGCCCGAATTACCTTTTATGGTTATTAGCCCTAGGTACATTTGTACCCAAACCATGTCTACTTGTTGAGATAGGGATTAATTTCTAGGAAGACCCACACTATCTCTACCATAATAAAATACATGTATGTTCTTCTATACTTATCCTAAAATTATATCGTAGGCTTATGTTCTCTAATTCATGTTTTCCTAAATATAGTTCCAAAGTACTCTACTAAACATCCTCTGGTAGCAATAGTATTGATCTGAACCCACAATGTTAGAGTTGGTGTCTACTCCCATTATATTATCTTGATTACAAGGAATGAAATACCGAAAGAAAAAAGATATTAGTAGTCTTGGTAAACCAAATACATACATCATTATAGTATTAAAAACTGATACACTAATTATTAAAGAAATTATTTTATAATAAATTGATTCCATATATTGCATCCTGTAAATTTTTTATTTTTACACTTCATGGAATCCTGCGGAAAGAAAACAAAATATGATAGAGCTCAAATTCATATTAATGGTTAATCACAGTGGAAATAATAATAATGATTGAGCATAATCAATATGGACATGTAATAACTAAACACACAGTCCATGTAATCAATAAACTAAGAGGTAGTTCATAAATAATATGGATAGGTAAATAACTAAAAATAGTTGAAATTTAAATTAGGGGATAATGAATAATGTATATGGAAAGGGAAATAACATAAATCAATTCCATTTGATCAATAAAAATAGAATTAAATGCATTCAAGTATTTTTTTATAGTGAAAATCTCAGGGATCATAATAACTGAATCTATGTGAAGACCATTATTAATTATTGGATTCTATTTTTTAAGGTACAAAGTACCTTTTCCGTAAAACAATTTCACTAGATAGATAATATCATATTGAGTAAAACCACATTAGCATAGTCTAGACAACTTATTCTTCTAGTGAGACTACAGACGCATTGAGGGGCTATCTATAACTGGGCCCACTCATATTTTACATGTCCAATGAATTCCCCTCATATCGAATAATCAATTTAATTCCTGAAAAATGTTTTTTTATCAAATATCTAAATTGAGTAATGAATATAGGTTTATCTTACTTTTTATAGATATCAGATAACATTATAAGTGAAAACCATATGTAAAAATGATATTTGGTTTAGTATATAATAAAATACATGATAAATGATTTGGATATTTTTGGGAAATTGAACATTAAATTATCACCTGAAATAGATTATTTCAAGAGGACTCTAAAAAGAATAAAATGTAATAAATTTAAATACTATTATTTATCAATGTAATAATAAACCATCAAGAGGAATAATAATTATGATATCAATAAAACATATCCCTTGTGGTGTAAAAATAAAGGGTTCTTGTCATTGATGAAAATAAATACAATAAAAAATACTTTGAAAACATTCTTGAGGAAAATGTAATTATTATTTTAGAAAAAAAAAATGAAATATATTTTCTTTGAAAGTATCTTTAAAAAAATTTTATTTAATGACTTAACTTTTAAATAAATAATTTAATATTCAATGAAATGACATTGGGTTAATATATATATGTTATACAATGAAAACAAACATACCTTTTGTATGGTAAATATATCAAAAATGTGTCTTGTTCGAAAAGTAACAAAGAAGATTATATTAAAAAAATTACAATACAGAAGGAGTAAAAATTAATTTAATAAATCATTTTGGAATGTTTAAAATAATTTTATTAATCCTTTCATGAAAAAATTTCTTTTAGAAGGAAACCGGTTATCCAAATTAAGAGGTAAATGATTTTAGGATTTCATAAAAAAAATTCCAAAAAAACATTTGACTAAAAAAGAGTAAATAATATCACTGTAAATTGAAAAATTCAATGAATATATAAAATATAATAAAATGATTTGTTTTATTAATGAATGATCCAATAATTTACCCTAATGGAAATTCATGTGACAACAATCCAAATTAAAATTAGATTATGAAGTATACCCTTAAAAGAATGTTAACATCGAAGTTAAAGTCAAATCAATTATTTCTACAAAATATAGATCCATCTATAAGAAATGGAAATACATCAAAATATAGTCAGTTTATTTATACAAAAAATCATAGAATATTAAGGATAATGAGGATGTAATATAATCCAATGAAAAGGAATTGAGTTATGGTATTTTATTACCACTATGTAATTTTATGTTCAGGTACCCTTAGAGTATATAACTAAAATTAAAACTAAAAACATTATTAATAATGAATGAATCATGATATTACATGTAAAAATCATAGTATGTAAACAATATATATGAAATTAGGTTCACATCAATAATGTATGCCTAAAATAATTAAAACTAAGATGAAGTTACTTACTACTGTGGAAACATAAAAAACTAGAATACATAAAAGTAATTATCATAAAATGAAACTATTAAATACCATGAATATAAATGAATTCACCACAATTTATATCAAAAGGGGAAATATGTATGCCAAACGAAATAATTACATGGTGTTGATGGTTCACTCCTCAATAAAAGAATAGGGATCCAAGAATCTCTTACCTTATGTTATTTTTTATGTGAATATCCATTAAACGAATGTATAAAGGTTTTAAACACGATATTATATTATTCAAGAACCTTATTAATAATTTTGATATCATATATTACCATATTATTATTGAAATATATTTTTAATGGACACTAATTCATAATTATTATGATAATAGTGAGTTTATGTTTTATGAAAGAATTTTATGTAATAAGAGAGTATGGAATGAAATTTTTGTATGTTTGGAAATGGCTCACCAACAGAAATGTCGCACTACCAAGATGTCACACTGCTAGAATATTTCTCACACTCAGAAAAATGAATCACTTCCCACAAAGTCTATATATTTACTTGATACTATATCAAGGAACTCAAACCACTCGAATGAAAAATTGACTGCGTTGGGATGAATCGTCATCAGATGAGTCACCGAAAACCTAAAAAATCGTCAGCCTAACATAACACAAGACATGTCTCTGTTCCAAAGAATCTCCACTAAAAAGTGTAACTATTTAGAAGAGACACCACCATATCCATAAACACCATTAAAATATCTCTCTTCCAAACATAGACACTCTATTGTCATTGTTCAAAAGACCCCACACTATTTCTCTATTACTTGTTTTTATTTAATTATATTTATTGGATTGTTTATCAAATTATATGATCAAGATCATATTAATTATTGTTCATTAATTTTCTACATTTGTGAATAAAAATATGTTTCACACATGTTGTATGAGGATGTAGAGGAGCTGACTAATTCTATTTATTGTTGTTGTTGATAAAAGAGGAATCAAACTCCCATTATGTGGACAGGGTGTACATACACTTAATGAGATGCACACATGCTGTGAGATGGACATTATTGAAAGAACCAAAAGTGACTACATACAATATATTTTTTCCACTCAACTATGGAATATGAAGAAAATCATTTATCCAGTTCCTTCTTGTAGTCAAGAATGAATAGTTTTCAACACTTTGTTCTACATAATTATTTTGGAACCACGAATCGTGCCTCAGTTCAAATCAATTCAAGGAGTCATGAGCTACAAAGACTACATTGTAGGGAAACATAATTATTTATAAATTATTACTATATATATATATTTTAAATTATATTTAGTTTTTTAGAAATGTATGTATACTATATTTTCCAAAACACATAATGTCTCCTACATAAAATTAGATTATTCAAATATATGTTCTCCAAAACGTTTATTATTGTTTCCCTCATGTTGTGGTAGATTTCTGGTTACATAATGTTTTATCTGGACTCCCACAAAATCTATGGAAGATGTCATGTGTGGCCTGGACCAATGGTATACTATTTTAAAACCATATATTTGTTTTGAACCAAAATTTTATTTTATAAAATCTTCTTGGAAGCAGGTTATTTCCAATTTCAGACCAATAAGTTGCATCATTAGAATGAACCACTATTATTCAAAATATTCTGTGTGATATTTTATATTGGAAAATAGAAACACTACATTGATTTTATAACTAAATTTTTTTTGTATAAATTATTTTTGGTAAATTTATTTCAAACTAGAAAATAATATTTTTTAAGCTTTTGCCTGATACTAAATGAATATTTTTTAGAAATCATAATAATTATTAAAAGTTATATCAAAATATTATATTGGAAAACTAGACTAATATTAAATTGATGATGTGTTTTATTTAAATCCATTTTAAGAGATTTTTTTTGGCTACTCAATTCACCCCCTATTGAGATACTCAATTCGACCAATATTTGGAATCATAGGGAAATACTCTGAATCAATGTTTTTCAAAACCTTTTCATCTACGATTTTACATGTTCTTTGAAGATCATATATTTTTATTAGATCTAAATTTAATTATATAAATGTATAATAGAAAATTATATTTTACTACCTAAACACCTCACTTTTTCCATGGTAATAAATTTTATTAGTGGATGACAAAGATGAAAATGAATATAGAGATTTAGGGTTTAGAGATTTAAACAATTATAAAAGATAGATATGAACTATATGAAACTGGTAGCATTACATGGGATAAAAAAATTAATAATGATTATAATAATAATTATAAATCCTTAACTGCCTTGTATGTTGCATAAGGATATAAAAAATTTAATATAATTTCATCTTGTAAACCTGACATTCAAATTTGGTATGCACAAGTTTCTTACCATAAAGGAAAAACTAATGATAAAGAGATGTGGTTGAATACATATACTATCAAGTATGTTAACTTTATGGTGAGTCCAAATAAATTATTTTTTGATATGTATCTTATGATTAATGAAATTATGAACAACATGGTCTTATAGGGAAATATATTGTCGAAAAAAGACCAAGTCATGATATTTTGATGAATCCTACAAAAAAAGATGGATAGGAACATACATTTCAATTAATGAGTCATATGAAATCAGGAAATTGCATTTCAAAGAGATTATTGGTAAACTGATGATGTACAAAGAATAATTGATAGTCAAATTAGGAGATTATGATGAACTGAAATGATAGTTGACAGCTTTGAAGTCTACTGAATCCTAATTGAGTGAAAAGGATAAGGAAAAGATAAAAGATGAAAGTTATATTGATAGTGAGTCACCATCAGTGAGTAATGAGAAGATGGACCAACATCACATGAGATTTAATAAGTTTTATACAAACATTATGTTATTCATAAATCCAAACATCTAAAAAAATATATGACACTAATTTCAAATAGAAAAATTATTGGAAGAAGGATGATAATGAAATAAAATGTTATGAATGAATGATAACATGAAATGTTAAGGGATAATATCAAAAACTATAATACAGAATGAAATATGATGACAAGTATAGAAATTTTTTGAAATCTATGAATTCAACATGGAGTTCCTTTAAAGGAAGCTCTAGTGATTATGACTCTACTCATGAAGAGAAGTCAGATTGAGATAACATTACCGTTAGGACTACAATCTCTAAGGTTCCCAATGTTTATACAATTTTACCTTTAAATTATTATTATAATTCTAAGAATGAATATAATGATAATGTTATTTCTCAAGATATGTTTTTTTTAATATTTATGAAAGATAAAAGACAATTATAATGAACTTAAGAATAAGTAAAAACATTATAAGTGATCAAATTCATTAATTTCCAATATTAAATCTCATTTAACTGTTCAGAAATTAATGAATGATAAATTATAAATGGAAGAAACCAAACAGAAACTATACAATGAAAACCTAAAAATGATATAGGAAGGATTACCAATGAAAAAAATCCTACTTTTATTTTGGGGGAAAAATTTACTCCAAAATTAGTTATAGGTATAGGATATCAACCTAGAAGATGTAAAATAGTTATGACCGATTTAGTAATTTTGAATAATTCTAGAAGATCTACATGTATATTTTTTTATTGAGGACCAAAAAAGTTTATTTCAAAAAGCATCCAAGATGATAAGAAGATACCTATTAAAAAAACATCAGTTCCTAATGCCCAGATTACTAACACATCTGCACCCAAGTAAATATGGGTAACAAAATCATTTATTTTTCAAATTTTTTTATGGAAAATTAATTGAATAAATCTTGTAAAGGTATATGTTAAAAAAATGATGTTTTTCAAGGTATATAATAGCAGACTACTATATCTTTAATAACATAATAAAGTTTGATGGTGTTCATCTCAACAATGGTGATAATGTTAAAGGAAAAATCAATATCCTTTTCAACATTGGTAACATAAATTCATTTTTAATTTCCAAAGAATTGTCTATTTATGTTTTAAAGTTTAATATTATTTTCCTCTCACAATTATGTGATGAATTAATTCATGGTAAATTTGAAAATAATTAATTAAATAGGTTTTATAATAAATATTATTTAGTTTTTTCATCCTCAATGAATGAAAATATATATCTCCTTGATCGTAATTCATTAATTTTTTTAAATTATTCCTAAATGAGTTCCATTCATAACAGATCATGGATTTGGAATACGATACTAGGCTATTGTAATATTCACTCATTTATGACTATAATTATAAAGGCTAAGTAAATGATCTACCAAAACTAGATCTCCTAAATTACAATGGTTTTAACCTCACTCAAAAACAGATATAACACAAAATTTCTTTTAAATCCACGAATATTCAACTCCTCAGCTTCATGATTTGGTTCTTATGGATATTTTTGGACCATATATAGTTTCATATATAAATTTGAAGCACTATGTCTATGTATTAGTAGATTACTTTTCATGTTATACATGGGTTTTCCTTTTAGCTTAAAAAATTAAAGCATTTTCATATTTCACAAAGTATGCTTGATCCTTATTAAAACATATTTGTTCTTACGCTTAAGTCCCTAGGAAGTGATCATGGTTGTGTTTTTAAAAATAATTTTTTTTAATCTATTTACTAACGAAATGGTTATAGTCATTACATCTATAATCTTAGGACACCTCAATAGAATGTAGTTGTTTATATAATAATAGAAAACATAAAAAAGTAATCTGGACTATGCTAAATCGATATCACATACCTATATACTTTTTTTAAGTGGTTGTGAATATAAAATATTATATAATCAATCCCAATTTAATCAGACCTGTCATAAAAATAATTCATTATGATCTTTTAAATAGTAAAAATCCAATGTTTAATTACATTAGATATTTTGGTTTCAAATTAATTACTTATAACAATAAGGATAATCTAAAAAAATTCCTCCAAGAGAGATGAAGTAATTTTCATAGTTATTCATACTCCAGTAAATCCTTTAGTGTTTTTAATAAAAGAACCAATTTTGTGGAAGAATATTTTCATATAAAATTTGATGAGACATATCCTCCTGAGCCTAAGGAATCTTTAAAAGTCAATGAGTTTGATTTATCTTCTATGAACATAAATTACAAACTTATTTATCCTTCTATGAAATTGTCAGAAATATCATGCAATTCTGAAAAATTCCAAAACATATATAACCTGAATCTATATAATAACATGATGTTAAAAAACCCTCTCTTTCAATAGTTTCTAGGGCACTTATATACCATCCATTTGATTATGTATTTGGAGAACTTTATATAGGTACATATAATAATGATTCTATATGATATCAGGTTGAAAATCAGGCTTCCATATCTCCTCTAGAACAAAATAACATCAATTATGCAAAAGATGATTAATTTTGGGTAATTGAAATGAAAGAAGAGTTAAATAAATTTGATGGAAATAAATTTTTTGAACATTTTGATAGATCCAATGAAAACAAAACTATAGGTACTAAACGGGTGTTTATAAACAAGGATGATGAACTCAGAAATATAGTAAGAAATAAGGCTAGATAATATTTCCAAGGTTATAATCATAAAGAAGGAATATATGTTTAAAAGATCATTGTATTAGTATCCATGCATGAATCCATTAGAAAACATATTTCCAATATAGCTCATCTATATTTCAAAAATTATCAAATGGATATCAAGAGTTCTTTTTTAATTAGTATGTAGTTGATGATGTTATTTTTGAACAACCCCATGTTTTTCAACATTCAGATTTTCCAAAAGATGTTTTCAAAATAATGAAATCTTTTAGGTTTTGAATCATGATCCTAGAGGTCGATATGATAGGATCATCAATTTAATTATATCAAAAGGATGTTAAAATAGTATTTATGATCCTACACTTCTTAATAAATGAATTTCAAAAGTTCTATATGTGTTAAAAATATATGTAGATTATTTTATTTATTGATCATAAAACAAAATATTATATAAAGAATTTTATAAAACAATGAAAACAGATTTCAAAATGAGTTTAAGGGGTGAACTCAAAGCCTTTCTTGGATTTTATATTTTTAAAAATAAAGAATATATTATTATAAATTAATTTATATATACAATGGATCATTCAATGCATTTTAATTTGGATGGAACTAAGAGCAGTGATAATTCTATGCTTACTATATAATGAACCATACTTTACCTACATTGTTATTACATTAGAATTTAAGCACACTTATTACAACGTATAACAAAACCAGGAAAGGACCGTATAGGTATAGAGTCTTTAGAAACTGGGAAACATAAACAACTGGTTCATAAAGAATCTACTTTGCCTCCCATTTATGTCATCATATCTAGAGTCCCTTTTGGCATATCCTACATAATAACCTTATTCCTGACTTGGGGAAAGATAACATACAAAAGGGTGATCTCAAATGTTCAGTAAGGGTAAAAAAGAAATACCAATCACATCATATTCATAAGAACATAACTTTTGGAAATCTAAACCTGAAAATGAGATCATAATTTCATAACATGGGATAAATCATAGTAGTGAAATGTAATCCCAATAATCATAACATAAAAAATAAAACATTGTGGAATACACACATAATCATAAAGAATCATTTTTTAGTAGTCAAGACTCATATCCAATACTATCTTAGCGGACAAAGTCCATTTCTGAACCGAGTTCTCTCCTCATTTCAGTCCGGTTTCACTGAACCAGATTAACCTGCCGTTCCATCCATGTCTATATCATGAGATATAAATCTTTACCCAATGCATTGTAGGGAGATATAGGTCCCACCTATCTCATAATGATACCATTCTTATTTGTGCCACACAATCATAAATCATACATCATTGCATAACCCATGTAATAAAAATGTGATTCATAACCATTGTGACATCATAAAACAATTCATATAAGACAAAGGAATTCATAAAAATAATTCCATCACAATATAATCAAAGCAATGTAATAATAGGGATAGAAACAAGACCCTATATTATATTAGATGGAAAATAATTTTCATAAAACACTTGAACTCCATTCTTGAGGAAAATATCCTTTCTACTTCAAAATCATTTTCCTTTCTTAACATGTCATATAATTTTAAACTAACAGAATTTGATTAATAATAAACTTGAAAACTTGTAATGGAAGCTTCTTGGAAATAATGTTTTAAAAATCCCTTCATTCCGTATAAGTTAAATAAAACATTTTTCTCGTACTTTTGTCGGAAAAGTCAAAAAGTACCTCATACGAAAAATGACAAAAGATTCCTTTCATATCATTTACTAAAAACCCACCGAAGGGTAAAATTGGATATAAAATATTGTATATGGATATAAATATTACATATTGAGGAAATATGGATGTGGATGATAAATATTTCCCAGTAAATGTTGAAGTATAAACAATCTCGGATAAAAATGAGATTGTGTGATTTTCCCTTACCTTAGGTCCGATTTGCTTTGTAAGTGTCCGAACCCCCTGTATAATGATTTAAATAATGTTATTGACCTATTACAGAATCGTAATTATTTTTATGATATCATATATGGTCATATTCTTAGCTTCTTATTAGTAATATTTCATTACTACTTGTTATTCAGGTGTTTATTACTTTTTGTTCTTATGCGTGTTTTGTTGAATAAATTTTTATTCTTCTATTTAGGTTATAGATACCTCATTTACAGAATGGTATTAGTGTAATATATATCATATTCATTCATTCAATTAATTTATATAAGCATTATGCAATGAAGATCATGTAGAACGAGTCGCATCACATCTTGGAGACGGTATTCCGTATGTACGCACGAGTGAAGATATCGTTTCCATGATCGTGAAATTGTAATGGAGTGTATGTATACTAT